>OW052093.1:5002500-10002500 GCA_932526535.1 Caradrina clavipalpis
AAAGTATGTAAGCATAATTTTGGCTTTGCCAAAATTATTCTCCTTCTTTCTTTCTTCTTCTTCTTATTTGCTCCTTCGTTCCAAGATATTTATTTCCTCTACCAACTTATGTTCGCACATCTAGTTTATCGCGACATCGCGAAGCGACTGGTCGATTCTTCACGTGACCAGAGGGCTGGCCTATTCTTTGGCCTAAGAATCAGCATTGCCATACAACGTGGCAATGCTGCCAGCCTTCTGGGCACATGCCCCATTGACAGCGATGCGGATGAGTTTTTTGACGCCCTTTGACCTTACTTTTTTATTTTTTTTAACTGTACATAGTTTGTAATTTAATTATTATTTAGTTTTTTTTTTACTTTGATCTTACATTTAATTAGAATGGAAAAAAAAACTCGCGCTCGGTCCCCATGGCCCTAGTGTTTCAACCCCAAACGGCTCAAACATATAACTTTCATGAAGGTTAATATATTTGCGCCGTTTGAGATTTTCCGCACTAGACGCAGCCGCCCCAGCACAACACGTCGTGCAAGGAAGATGGGATGGCGCAAGGGTGTCGACGCATGTTGCATCCCACACCAGAGGTCTACCCAACTTCCAGGGCATTATAGTCATCCCATCTGGTCTCTTCCCATCGTCGCGTGCCAGGCCAATTGGCTCCAAAACAGCTGGCACTCCGGCGGAGACAAGAGCACGACGGATGATGTCATTAATGCTGGCGTGCCGTGCCATGCGGCCAGCGCTCTTTTTGCATGACAGGCCATGGTGTCCGAGGCAGTCGACAGCTTCACCGCACTGACAGCGGTGCGGAGCCCCACAAGGTGCACCCAGGCGCAGGCATGTAGCGAGCCGGAAAGTAGAGTCACTCAACATAGTGCCTATGTTGGGCGACGGTAGTGCCTGAAGCCAGAGACCCGACTCCCACTCACCCACAGCCAGCAGGCGGGCACGCTCAGCAGAATTTATGGACGTATTAATTAAATTATTCCGTACCAACCTGCAGAGCGGCTCGTCCCATTGTCCCTGGGAAGATGGGTTCACGGGTCGATCTGTTCCCGGGCAAGTCATTTTCCAGGCGTTCACCGCTTCGGTCAAACACGGCACTTCAAAGTCAACCATGGATGGTGATAAAATCTTCGCAGTTAACTTATCAGTGCTGTGGACAGAAGACAAGAACGCCGGTAAACTAAAACTAGAAATTTTGCGGATACCGAGACCACCAAAACGAATGGGAAGTGTGGCTTGTAGCCACGCTCGGTCATCCAGGGCCAGATTTAAAACTGAAATAATAGTTTTTTTTTTTTTTTTTTTTTTACTTATGTTTCAAATGTGTGTATTTCGGTACCTAAATCCCATTTCGTTGTTGTTGCCATGCTTGTCATGCCTGACATATTAGGCGCTTGATTTCAGACTTGACATTGACAGATGACTTAGATGTCTGTCATGAATGTCATGATTGCTCGATTGACTGTTGTGTATCGGTGCTGTGCATTGTGCAAGAAATAAATATTGTTATCAACTTTTTTTATGCAGTTTGCTACGGCTATTCTAATTAATCTCTTCTGTTATACTTTGAATACATTACCGATATCTCAGAGTTCATATTTTACTGCCAGAATCGCCATAATGAAGCTGTAAGAAAATTACTGTGCATCGTCTCCTTCCAGTTGGAAAACGCCCGAGTTGTCGACACAAAATGGATGAAAACATTGATAGCAATGTTGCCGTCTTAGCTATTTTGGACAATCAATGTGAGTAAACAAACAAACAAGCATGTGTATCAAAATATGGAAACTGATGTGATACATGATGTTCATTTGTAGAGTTACCCCAACAACTTAAACCTTGGTTATTCATTTCAGCAGCACCATATAAGCCAAATATGACTATAACCAACTATAATCACAGTCACACTATATCTCAAGAAGAAACAGATGTA
Organism: Caradrina clavipalpis; assembly: GCA_932526535.1. Classification (NCBI taxonomy): domain Eukaryota; kingdom Metazoa; phylum Arthropoda; class Insecta; order Lepidoptera; family Noctuidae; genus Caradrina; species Caradrina clavipalpis. Next base: position 5,004,440 of record OW052093.1, read on the forward strand.
AATGAGACCAATAAACAAAGTAAGTTCTTACTGCATTCAAAATGTTACTTTAATTATAGTAACTGTTTATTTCAGTTTTAAAGAGGTTCTTTATTATTACAGATGTGATTTGGACAAAAAATGCAACACTCATGCTTTTAAGTTTGTATGAAACAAAAATGCATATGCTGGACAATCCAAAAAAGAAATCCAAAATGTGGCTGTCAATAGCAGAAGAATTAAAATCATTAAATGTTGAGGTAGGTACATAATATGTTTAAACTTTTCATTCGTAGAGGTAATTCAATTTTACATTTTTAGAATATAATTATGTCCTGTATAATGTTTTAAGAAATTATCTAATCTTATATTTAAGGTTACTCCAGATCAAGTTAGATGGAAAGTAAATGCTCTTACAAAAAAGTACAAGGACTGCATTGACAATGGACAAGGTGCAATGAGTTTCAAATATTTTAATGAAATGCACCAAATATTGGGGCGCTACAGTGACAATACTGGAACTTACAGACTTGCTTCAGGTGTTATGCAAGGCCCAGAAGATTTAGACAAAGACAAAAACAAAAGAAATATCTCCCTCAAAGGCCCAACACCTTTCAGAAGATTAAGGGCAGAAAGAAGAGCAAAAATAGAATTAGATAAACAATGGTTAGATTATCTAAGAAAACAAGAAGATCAAAAACAGTTACGCGATGAAAGGTATGAAAGAAATTTAAGGCTGAGACAAGAAGAATTACAATTAAGGAAAAAGGAATTGGAAATTAAACAATCTTTAGCATTAAAAAAATTACAGCTCAAAGAGCAAAAACAAGAAGAAATGCTTAAAATTGAAAAGGAAAAGTGTGCACTCTTACGGAAATTAGTAGCTGAACAAGATTTAATGAGGCAATAATCATAATATAATAATAATATACAAAATTGGCTGAGCTATCTTTTATACAAATAAAATTTAATGAAATAAATAATTTCACATCTTAATAGTTAAATTATTTTTATTCATTTTCTTCTAAATGATCATTTTCATTAAGACAATAGTTATGCAAGATACAGGCAGCTACAATAGTGTCAGTTATAAATGCAATATTTCTATACACAGTAAATAGTTTTATTCGTCGGAATCTGCCTTTCAACAGACTGAAGGCTTTATCACTTAATTTCCTAGTAGATGTATGTAAGGAATTGAATTCTCTCTGCTGTGGTGTCAATCTTTTATTTTCCCGAAACGGTGGCATGAGCCATGGTAAAGATGGATAGCTTGAGTGACCCACAAGAAAAGTATTATGTGGAAATAGGGCATTTCTGTTTTGAGATGCAGTATTGTACAAAGGTGACTTCTTGAGAACCCTGGTGCAATTAGAAGAACCTGGTTCCCCACAAAATACATTAGTAAATCTTAAATTTGCATCAATTGTTGCTTGCAGAATTATTGAAAAGTACCCCTTAGGATTGCAATATTCTCTTGCATTTTTTGGCTTTACTATTTTAATATGTGTACAGTCAATTATCCCTACCATATGAGTAATTCCAGTCTTAGTATGAAATGCATCACATAGTAAACTTATCTCTTCATAGTTTTGAGGCCATTTAATAGCTTCATTTAGTTTAGAAAGAATCCAAGCTACTACTCTCCTTATAACTCTAAATGTTGATGATATAGAAATATCAAATCTTGTTGCAATCGGAGTAAGCGGTTCTGTGTTTGCAATAAATGACAAAAAGATGTAAAAGCAAAGTTTTGGTTCCAACGGTTTTAATCCAAATTTGTGTGATGCTATAAATCCTGACTTCTCCAAGTCATCTGAAACAAGTCATTGATAGCTGTAGTGCTTACACAGGATTACTGTTCGCAATTTGATCTAATTCAAATTTTAAACCGTTACCAATAAGCCGACTCGCCGTCTTTCTTGATAGTCTCATTCGATTTTTAAATTCAGCATCTGTCCAAGAGTCTATAATATGTAAATAATCATCTACTCGCTTCCGCCTCAGTCTTATTAAATACTGCATCAAAGGAAAAAACAGTGTATCCTGTTCTTCACCACTGTTGTCCTCATCCTCAGAAACATCTTGTCTTACAGTACAAACATCACTCCATTCACTTGAATCAGTTTCGTCACTGCTAACTGCTGTTTCGCTCAACCACAGAACAAGTTGTTGTTTATCCATTTTACACAACAGTATTCATAAATTATTTTATTAGGTATCTTATTTATTTATTTTCAATCATTTTGTTTACATTTTCTCGACATTTACACTTACATTATGACATTTTTACTTTGACATTGACATTAAAAAATATTAGAAAGAGACATTATTTTGACATCGTAATTAAAAAAGAAAAAGTTGTAATGCTCATAAGTCATAGTAGAATGATTTACACGGAAAACTTATATCTCTCAAGTTTCGGAAGGATAACGTACGTAATGGAAACATGGAAATATCATCATCTGCCTAGCCTTTTCCCAGCTGATTATCAGTATTTTACATGGAGCGAGTGGAAATGAAACGAATAAAAAGCAATTATTGGCACCGCAAAGTCGACCTTGAAAGAGAAATTTCCTTAAGACTTGCGTCCCTTTCGTATAAAGAAAATTACATTGAAAAGTACTACACCCTGGAAAAGCTGAGAACGTTACATATAAAAAATTATTATGCACCGTACAGCGATTAACTTTGGAAACGTATAAAATTTTGGAACTGACACAAAATGTATTAATTACATTTTTTATTGAATTTGAAGAATTTGTCATAATATCAACGTTTTGTAATTTGTTACAAAAAAAAGCGAAAATAATTGTTAGCAGATAAATCATGATTCGTGTTAGACAATCCAGTCTAGCAGAATGTAGCTGAAAACCAGTGTTTTACGTGTAGAAACTGCCTTTCTGACCTCCACAACCCAGTTACTGAGCAACACCATATCTCTTAGCAAGCCTGGCGACTGGTTGTTAGACTGCCTGCTCGGCTTCTGAGTCTGACTATTTGTAAATAATAATCACTTGATTGGTCGTCGCTGTGCCTTCTTACAAGGGCACGGCAAGCAGGATCGGGGCGAGGCCCCCTGCCCGCGGAGGCTATACCAGAGCCCGTCATTAAGTTGCCATATAGGCAAGCTTGTGTGGTTGCAAAGTATATCTGTGGGAGCGCCGCCGCTGGCAGCGTCGTTACCTCACGGCGCCGCCTGTTTCAGGTCTGGTCTGGTCTACCTTACCTAGGGGAGGTCCGGCGGGGGTGGACCAGCGACAGGAGTGCCGACTTTGTAGGAGCGCCCACAGATTGCAAGATGGCCCCCTGCCTCCCCGCTTCCAGGTCTAGCCGGTTATGTTTAGGCGAGGGAGGCCGTGGTGTCTGTAAGGGCGGTATTGTACTGTGTGACATCGCCCAAAATAATAATAAAAACAAATTGCACAAAAGCCCCACCTTGTGAAAAGGGACACAACTCTTAAAAAGTCTGGCCTTTTCAAAACAGTTTATTCACGCCAAGGTAACGCAAAAAAAGTCCTAAAGTCTGACTACTATTTGCAATTTGTAACATAGTAAGCAGTCCAGCTCTATTTTTTAAAAGAAAGTCTTTGTATCATGTTTTTGTTGACTGAAGCCGGCTTTTCACTGCGGGATGTAATATATATTACATCCTGGAATATATATTACATCCCGCAGTTGCTGTTCACACTGAAAGATATATATTTGGTTCAAACAGTTCTACAGTCTGCACCGTTCCGTTCAAAGTGAGGGCGAGGCAGGGGGGGTGCGTTGTCCGGGACGTGAGGTAAAATATATATCTCCTCTTTATCGCCCATTCGGTCGAAAAAATATTTATAGTTTGGGATATAATATATATTACAGCTTAGTGTAAAGAGGTTTCTTAAATAGTATGGTGAGCGATATTAAATTATATCTCGTGATGTAATATATATTATATTACATCCCGCAGTGAAAAGCCGGCTTAACAGACAGACAGATTTTCAGACGAAAGTACTAAAGTACTAATGTAATCTGAAGCTAATCTTACAAGTTGAAATGTTGATTGTTGAATTGAAAAGCTCAAGCTAAAGTTTGCTGTGTGTGAATCGAACTGTTTTGTTTCAGCAATTCTTTGTTTTAAGTACATATTCTTCTGCAAGTCAGACTTTTGCCAGGATCCCTAAAATTGTATAGATGGACGTGTGTGAAGCAACTGACACATATTGTATTTTGGAAGAAGGCAAGTAAATCTATAAATTGTAAAATATACACAAATAGACTTCCGAGTTTTTCACAATTTTGGTTTTACTTACAGCCTCACAAGATAACTTAGAAATCTGCGAAAGTACTAGTGATATAAATAATCTAAATGCTGAAGGAAAACTAAATGACTGTTCAGAGAAACCTTGTATGTATACTTATTTTGTTTAATATTCTTTAATAGTTTATTGTTTTCTGATTAAATGATTTTTATAATATTGTCAGGTGCAGTTTGGACATCAAATGCTACCACAACTCTGTTAAAGTTATATGAAAACAAATTGGAAATGCTAGAAACACCTAAGAAAAAAACAAGGATATGGATTGCAATATCACAAAGTTTAAGTGAATATGGGATAGAGGTATACAACACTAATGCAGGAATTATGAATCAAATTAACATGATTAGTTTATTTTTTATTCTAATAATTTATGTTTAAGGTGACACCAGATCAAGTTAGATGGAAAATAAATGCTCTTACAAAGAAGTACAAACAATGTGTTGACAGCGGGCAACATGACAAATTCAAATATTATAAAATAATGAATGATATTTATGCACAATACCATGTAGATTGTGACTCATACACATTGACTGAACTCTTACATAAAAAGAAAGATGACAAAATGAGTGTAACAAATGAGCAGAATTTAAAAATGAACCAAGAAAGTAAAGCTGTAATTGAAATGAGAAAAATAAGACTTGCCAATAGAATAGAAAGTGACAGATCTCAAGGAAAAATTCAGTTAGAAAAGCAATGGCTTGAATACTTGCGGAGACAAGAGGAACAAAAGCAATGGAGAGATGAAATCTATGATAGAAACCTTAAATTACGGGAAGAAGAATTAGAGCTAAGGAAAAGAGAGATAGAAATAAAAGAAACTCTTGAATTGAAAAAGATACAGTTAAAAGAAAAAGAGTATAGAGAGACTTTGCAAATTGAAAGGGAAAAATGTGAATTACTCAAAGAAATATTTAGTAAAAGATATTAGTATAAGCTACTTAGTAACTTTGTTTTATTGTCAGTAGGTACACCCCTCCCAGTAATATTTCCAGTAGTATTGTAGAAATTATAAGGAGCCTGTTCTATTACCAGCCTAAAGCTAACTTAGTCTACAGATACAATTTTGTGTTTAATTTGTGGAAGACATGCCTAAACTAGGTTTCTTTTCAAAACCTGTAAGTTGGGTTCACCAGCCCTCCTGAACTATTATTTTACAATATTGCAGTCATGCAAAGGAAGTATGGGATTGTGGGGGTGTGTGAGTGTATGTTGGAAGTGTAAGTGTGTATGAGGGTGTGATGAAGATTTGATGTAGGTACTTAATTTTTTTATTAAATCTGTCATGCGTCGTACCGATCTTATAATCGATGTTGGGGCGGGAGAAGCTTGAGGTCGATAGATGACAACATTACGCTAAGGCCCGGCGCACATTTGCGGCACGGCATGGCAGAAGAAATTTCAATGATAACGTTCGGAAGTACAAAAGTTATACTGTAAGACCGTTAACATTGAAAATTCACCTTTTTTTCTTTAACATTAAGTTTTATTTTTAATTGTCGCAAAAATACTCTGCCATGCCGTGCCGCCAATGTGCGCCGGGCCTAACAGTATTCAAGGAAACCGTTTACCCGTTGTACGGTCTTTGTTTTCTTTATTTACTCACGAAAGATAAAGAAACTATAGGGATGGTATATACTGTTTCCATGATCTTAATAGACGAGATCTGACATTATAGTAATTGAACTATTTATGACAATTATTGAACCATATTGAGACCTATTGGTTACGACTGATACTGTGGACTGATGCTTAATTGATCATCTATGGATGGATCATCAACATTGTTGTTAACGATCTAAGTAATATAAGATTATAGACTGAATGTGTTGATTACTGGCGGTGGCGACCAGTTCAGGAAACCATAGACAAATAACGAGTTCTCTAAAAATCTACTAAAATCTTAGCGAGAATTTACACACTAATCTCTATGGCTTACAAAAATCTGCTTACGTCGCAATGCTACCAACATAATATCCCGCCGCGACGCAAAATTGTATAGAAATTTCCGTAAATTCGGGAGGAATTTTAAAAATCTACTGTGAATTTATACAATGACGGACTTGAAATCGAAGAGACATGAAAAGTCTTTGGGTTTACTAACAACAAAGTTTGTGTCGTTGCTGCAAAAAGCCAAGGATGGTGTTTTGGATTTGAAAATCGTAAGTATTGCTTGATTTGCCTCCCATTGATCTGTCAAGTGAATTTGGGCACGAAAAAGAAACATTTTGAACATAATTCGCTAATTACTTGGTTGATTAATACCATTTACAGGCCACGAATTTGTTAGCCGTAAGACAAAAAAGAAGAATTTATGATATAACGAATGTGTTGGAAGGCATCGGATTGATTGAAAAAAGAAGTAAGAATAGTATACAATGGAAGTAAGTGCACATTTTTGTTGTTTGTTATTGTATGTTATTGCCATAAAACTATAAGTTCACTTAAGAAAATTGTATATTGTTAACGTAAATGAATGCATCTATTGCAGAGGCGCCGGTCCAGATTGCAAAACAAGCGATATTGGACAAAAAGTGATAGTTTTGAGAAAACAAATAGGACGTCTAGATGAACACGAAAGTTTACTTGACAAGTGAGTGGTACTCGGCTTTACGACATTCCTTTTCAACTCAATAATTTTATAGTCAATGAAGTTGATACTATCATGCATGCACTTAGTTTTTATGGTTGGAATCACAGCCACTTGTAAAAAAAGAATGTTTTGTTACACCCCAAGATTAGAATTTATAACCATATCAGCTCTCTATAAATAATACCATGAATGTTATATACCTACAGATTTTGTTATTCAAATATAGAACTAAACAAAAACTCTTTACAGCCAGCTCCATTGGATTGAACAAAGTATAAAGAATGTGCTGGATGACACGGACAATAGTGATTTATGTTTTGTTTCTGACAAGGATATCAAGGAATGTTTTGATGACAGCCAAGTTTTAGTATTAGAAGCACCTTTAGGTGCTGATTTATCAGTTGGAGCTATACCTAATAAGGTAAGAATTACTCGGTAAATTTTCTAAAAAACAATATTTTGTTTCCGAGGTAAAATAAACTTAAAAATGATGGTAAATAGTTATACAGAAATCATAATAGTTGTACATTATAATAATGTTCAACTGTTAAATTTATTTATTAAACAATTTGGCTCTTACCCAAAGCTAAATGAAAACTACGAAACTTGTAGTAGTAAGTATCAGTGAAGTATTCTATTTAAGTATCCCATAATTGCCTTGTTATCGTAGTTCTTGTTATGACTAATTATGATGAATAATAAAATTTACTTGTGTGTCTTTGCAGAGTAAGCACAAGTATACAAATCTAAGTGACAGCCGACAAGCTGCGATGATGAAATACGGCAAAAATGTAAATGCATTGCTTTTTTTTATTTATAACACAAACAAAAGGCGTTTTTTGCTACCTATCAAACTAGAAAATTGCTGCATTAGCTTTGTTTAAGAATGCAATATATCTCAATATGTCAACATGCACTGTAGGAGAAACAAAGAAATATAGGGAAAAATAAATAATTTACTTGCATTTATAATAACAATAGAATTTTGTACAATGGTCATACTGTAATTAAGCTTTTTTTGAGTGGACCCACATCTTGAACTCTAGTTGCCAGGTTCAACATGTGGCATGCAGATTATTGTCTAGTTAAGCTTTATCTCCTTTTATAAATTATCTTTTTAAAAAGATTTGTATCTCATATCATGCTATAAACTATATAACTAATAAAATGATTTTTATTTTCAGGACCAAGAGCAGCGCTATTTTTTACATTTAAAATCTACAGAATCCATTGGAGTTATACTTTTAAGTGATAGTGATAGTGAGAAGGTATGTACAATTTAAAAAAAAAGTTAATTTTTGAAACTTCTTGACACTGAGATAGTAAAGTATTTAATCACGCATCCTTGCATTAGTCACTCCTAATGTTGCTTGGAAGTGGCAGTACTATGCAGAGCTGTATGAGCAGAAACTTGAAATTTAATTTCTATATTGAGCACAAGTAGTTGCTGCCAATTTCCTCGGCACTAAACAATAGTGTTTCAGATTGCTTTATAATCAACACCTTGTCTGTTTTACTTTATTATTATTTATTATCACCTACATTAACTTGAGTACAGAGAGAGTAACTTGAGACTTTCATAATGCTACCCAAGCGCATGGATAATCTTTATAACTCTTCTGGATGTGTCTTCCACTGAACTCCTGAATAGTTGGACCAATTTTTATGAAATTTTTCGAGTGACTGTCATCTTTGCATGGTTTAGACTGATATTTGGACCTGGTAGATGGTACTGCAAGCAGGCAGGATAACTTGTTGGGTCCATTCGATTTTAATTAATTTCTTTGTTACAGGAAATGGATGACGATGCAAGTATGGAAGACAGTGAAGTACAGAAATACACTGAAAGCAGAAGTGAGGATAGTATACATGCCAACAGTGAGTATCTATCAATGAAAGATTAATCTGTGACTTATTTATATACAAATTAACATTACATGATTTACATGGGACCTAAACGTACCTGCGAACTATGGGTGTACATTGATACACCTCTGCCTAATCCTTCGGGGAATAGAGGCGTGATGGTATGTATGTAAATTAACATTTTGAGCCTTGATTCAATTTAATTGAATTACCGTTCTTTGTATCATGAAAACGACCATAAACAGATAATCACTACTGTAAACATGTAAAATAACATATTTTAGCTTATTGACGCTTTATCATCATCATCATCATCTTCCTGCCCTTATCCCAAGTGAATTGGGGTTGGCGCAACACGTTTTCTTCGTATTGAAGCTTTGTGTAAATCAAGAAAAGTAAAGGGGAAAAATCAAACAACCAAACCTGGGACAACTATGTGTAGGCCATAAAAATATTATTTCTGTACGGAAATTGAATTCGCGACATGTAGTGTTAATCCGTAACCGTGCGTCCAATAATGTATATTAAACACAGTATTTCCTTTTCAGATTACCTGTTAAGACTGAGTCCACCAGTTACTAAACATGACTTCTCTTTTTCTCTCCACGGGTCAGAAGGGTTGTGCGACTTATATGACATCCCATGCTAGCTCTAATAAAACAGGCCTTTTTATATCTTTGTTTTGAAAGACATTTTTTATCACTGTATTTTTGATCATGTTGAAGTTTATTGTTTAAGACTAAATTGTAAATAAATTTGTAAATATGAAAAATCGTTTTGGTATTATGAAAGGACAGAAATAAATGATAAGATTTTATGTATACAATGTATTTGTTTTATTTCCTAGATTTAACTGTTGGCACAAATCTGTCAAGCACACCAAATGACTGCTTCTTTGTATTTTGAGCTTCTGGTAAATTGAGAAGTTTCTGTGCTTCCTTTGCCTGCTCTATGAATTCCTGAAAAGTAAAGGACACAATTGTTTCTCAATAATACGAAGGGTTTTTATAATGGCCTTGATTCCTAATTTAAAAGAAAAAGTTATTTTTCTTTAAAGGCCATCAAACGATTTCTTACCTTTCGAGCCACTTGCTTGATTATCTTCTTTCTTGCTATCTGTGTTTTTCCTTTATTCTTATGCCTAGGGGTAAAGTCCACTTTCTTAGGTTTGAGATACTGGAAATAATACAAAGATTTTGAAATTAAGGTAACTAGAAAATTTACGCGGGAAAAAATAGTAGATTCATCAATAACTGTTTTTTTTTTTATTTTTTTTTATTTATTTATTTACTTATGGTCTGCCAACAGTTGTTGCAGTAATGTATGTATAAATAAGTGTGCAATCTAGTTATATGTAACTCTGCACAACCAATTATAGACAAACACTGCATGCTTAGGATGTTTGCCTTTACAAAAGGAGTAGAATTTATAAAAATGAGGAATCTTAAAGTAAAAGTATTTTAAAATAAAAACGTAGTTGATTTAAATATTTTGTGTACAAAAAAAAATAGTATAAACAGATATGGCTATTTGACCAGTTAAAAAAAAAATCGCATGCTGTAACTAAGGCACAATTAATTGGGTATACTGATGGATTGGTGCGACCAGTACATTACAAATAACAAAATGAAAGAACCAACGGCGCCTATTTTGTCCACCACCATACAAGCATCGTTCATCTGCAAGCATACTTCATAAGGACTTACCAAAAGTTTGTTCCTAGCCTCCAGCTGCTCTTGCATGGAAGGCACGTCAACTTCAGTGATATCAAACGGATTGAGTGTGATGAGCTCGGCCGGTATCTTGTCCAGTAACGCCTTGACCTCGGCCTCCTTCCTCTGTTTCTTGTTCTGGAACGGATTGCTTTCCAACGCGTCGAAGTTGGGTTCACCACTGCCTGTAAGTTACAAAGTATTACTTAGTGCTGTCTTTAGAAGAATTAATTATTATTTTAATCGTAAGATTGGCTTTATTTAGCCTTTTTTTTTTTTTTTTTATAGACGGGAAATCATCAAATAACTTCCCCCGCCCTGGGCGGGGCGGGAGGGAGTGTCAAACTTTTACTGACTAAAACCCGTCTATGTTCCTTCATGTGCCCTTTGCGTTCCGGGGGCGCGGTATCTCTTTCGAACAACCCGCAGCCCCGGCAGCTTTATTTAGCCTGCGTTTGCAGTTCCGGTGTTTTTTGGGGCTGTGAACCATCGCTTTCTTACGCAGAACAAACCACGATTTCATCACAATAGGACCAATGGTTTAGAAACGCATAGAGGACAAACATACGAACACTTTGTTAGCAAAATGGAGTTTTAAGAAAATGCTTGTTTATTAAGTTAATTGTAATAATTTGAATTATACCTGGTACAATAATGCTTGTAAATCCACTGCTAGTTCCAACTCCCAAAACGTCTTCATAGGGACAGAATTTCAAATTGTTTATAGTTTTGGCCATTCTATGTCTCAAATAAGGTTTTTCTGTTGTTTGTGTGCAGCAGTTACTGAAAATCAAGATAGAGTTGAATTACTATACATTTTTATGTTATCGGCCTTTAAATTGTCTTTTGTCATCAATCAATTTAAACACAATTGACCTGTCTGTTTTAACAAAAGGACGCCAATTAAACATACTTGTATATTTCTACGACTTCATCTAAGCCGACAGCAAGCATATCCTTCTGGGAGAACTCTAGATCTACAGGGGCGCTCCTCAGTCTGTAGTCTTGTATAGGTCCATCCAAATTTCTGATGTCCCAGATTTTCATACTCCTATCCACACCCGATGTAGCCATGTACCTGTGAAAAAATACAAATGATTTTAGAATTAAATCAAATATCAGTATGAATAGTTTTGAGTGTTGAACAAACAAACTGCTTTGTTAGCCTAATGGTCTTAAGCGCGACTGATACGCTAGAGGTCTTGGGTTCGATTGCCAGGGCCAGCAATAGGTGTTTTTGTTTTTTTTTTTAATGAAATTGTCAGTAGCAGCTTGTAATTAGGATTTGTGCTGGTTAATGGTATTAAGCCTTAAATAACCAACCTGACCTAAACATACTCGCGAACTGTGGGTGTACATTGGCACACCTCTGCTTAACCCTTCGGGGAATACAGGCGTGGTATGATGGTACAAACAAACTAAAAAAAATAGACTAAAGTACTTACATTCCCCTATTATCCACAGCAATAGCAGTCAATGGTGTCTTATGGCACAATATCTTCGCTAATGGTTCCTTGATAGTAGGAGACCATAGAGACACTACTCCTTTAGAGTTCCCTAAGCATATAGTAGCATTGTATGGGTTCTGTGCCATGACTGCTGTCCGTCCTAAGTGGTTGTTGTAGTGCCCCACCACTTCACCAATGGAAATGTCTAGCCATGTCATGAAGCCAAATTCATTCTGTAAATAAATAAATATGTTAGTGATTTTTCAAGTTCTATTAACCTGTCTAATTTGATATTCAATGAAATTAAAAAGTACTCAATTTGTAATGCAAAAACTTACTTGTATTTAAATCAACATTGTAATCTAATACATAAAGTTTTTTGTTTGTAAGAGGTAATCTATGGAAGTATTAGTCTGATTACACAATTTTTTCACTGACTGAAAGCTACAGTATTGCAGACTATGTTTTATAGTATTTCACTTCCTTACAGGCAAAAATCTGATATCCTAGTACATTACAGTGTAAAAACAAAGAAAATTGAAAAGTTATGCTTATACTTACAACAGCAGCTAGCAAGAAATGATAAGGTAGAAACTCCATCCTGAGTATCTTATCCATTTTCTTGACACAGTGCAGCTCAGTTCCTGTGTTGTCATACATGTAAAGCCACTCTTTTTGAGCGGCCGCTACCATTGTTTCTGTGTGCAACCAACTGCAAAATAAGATAATATGTTCAGAGGTTTATGTATAATGTGTTGCATGGGTTGTGTATTATGGTACACAGCCTGTATTGGTAGAGCCCACTTTATCTATACTAATATTATCAAGCTGAAAAGTTTGTATGTTTACTTTTAGATTGAACGAGCTAATCTCTTGAAATACTGATCCAATTTAGTTTTTGTTTTTGTTAATAGGAAGTGATATTATTTCTGTGTTTTAGCACACAGGGATTAGATATTTAAATTTTACTATGAAAAAATTAAACATCCATAACCAAATTCATGTGGAGGAAGTCAAAAACAAGTTTTTTTTTTGTAAAATGAGAGTTTCTACACGACTAAAAAAACATTGTCAAATGAAAAATGTAACATACCTGACATCATGAATGGACTCCATAACATTAATTTCAAAATGCAGCTTCTTAGTGACCCAGTCAAATGCAGCTAAGTGTCCCTTCTTGCTGCCCAACAGCAAATGCCTTCCATTTCTAGAATACTTAGTCCGATATGGTCCAAACTCAAGATTCAGCTCAAATATCTTCGATGCTGCAGATATGTCTACATTCTCTGCTATGATCTTCTGTGATATTGCTGTTGTTTTAACATCTTCATCTACTTCTAGACCACTGAAATGTTATAAACAATGAATAAGATGAAAAAGTGGGAAAGTAACTGCCCAAACTAAAACTTAACTATTCTTAATCATCATCTGCCTAGGGGTCAGCTTCTGATCTTACTGGCTGCAGCTGAATACCAGTATTTAACATAAAGCAATTAGAGCCCACTTTAGCTTCACAACCTAGATACTGGTTATACCTCTTGGTAAAATTGTATGTTAGACTTTTAGGCTTTTGACTACCGATTGTGACTGTCAAAGATCTGATCTGTCTAAGAACTTTGGTAATATTACATCTAGAGGTGTTTAAAAACTAGGCTATTTATCTAAATGATCTTTGATCAGGATAGTTACTGTGCTTGATTATGCTTCCTACCTTAACCAATTCTATTGAATAATAGAGAGGACAGACATCAATACAATACAGATATAATTAAAACCTCCTTACCCATGGTCCTCCGTCAACAATATTTCAGCTCTGGCTGCTTGTTCTTGAGCATAAGTGAACTTTCTCTCCCTCTTCCTCAGTTTCTCAGCATGGAGCGGATGTCTTACACCCTTGCCGACACCCTCGCCACGGGAATGTGCTTCTAACTTCTCAGAATCTATGGGTGCTTTTCCTTCAAACCTTGATTTTCGTTTACCTTTCTGTATAGGTCGTCTGTCATGTTCTTTATAGCTCTGAAATCATTTATGATAGGAGACACCGGTAAGCACGAAATCTTGGAAGAAATAAAGTTAACCTACATTGTTTACTTACACGAAGAATGTAAGTAAGATGTTTTCCTAGCTTACCTTAAATTTGTGTGTTTTTAATAGACCTGGAGTTATCTTAATGTTGTATACTTCTACATTTTGATTCTCTGTTGTAGGCTTTTGCTCTGATTTCTTGTCTTCAGTATTAAAATAGCGTTGAGGCGCTTTCTGTAAATCAGAAGGTTTGATTTATCCAGTATTACGTTTACTGAGATCATGATGGATACTTGAGATACATAAATTATTTTACCTTTTTTAGATTCTTCATTTTAGATATCTTTAAGTTATTTTTAATTCATTAGTTTACTTTTTCACTATTCGTTTCACATGTGGTAAAAATAATATCTGTTTTGACAGTGGGACATGCGCGATTGACACTTCGCACTGACTTAAAGATGGCATTGACAATAAATTTTACCACAGATTATATTGTGAGAAGTTCCAGCTTAGATTAGAATTTTAGCATTCGTTTTAGGCGATTAAAACTGTTTCTTACTAAAAAGATTTTATCAATGTTGATTCAGTAATTCATAATGCATGAATTATGAATTAATGAATTATATTATGTTTACTCCATCAGTTAAAAATACTTAACATTTGATACTCAATATTCTCTGATGTGACTCACTCGTTTCTACACTTATCGAATGGTATCCTAAATCCTAGCAGTTGAAGTATGCCTAGACACATAGATAGAAGTCAAAACCAAACAAAACTTTCGTTCTAAATTATTATTTTGAGTCCTAATCGTTCTGGATCAAATTTCATATGATAATAAGTTCGTAGTGTAGGGAAATTCGGTTAAATTAACTATATCCCTGTCCTGTACAGTCTACAGTCACGTTATAAGATGTTTAAATGTCGCCCATGGTTAGTGCTCGTAGAATCAATTGTACCTACGTCAGTCAATAACACTAAATATTTGAAACTATTCAATCCTCAATTAGGAAATCTCTCTTTGTTAAACTACAACCTTCTTACTTAGTACAGTTATCTACCGAGGTAGGTACCTACCTATACTTATTTATTTTTACATGACTGTGACTGTACTTCAGCACTTCCTACTAACTATAGTTAAGGAAAATAAAAACCACTGTAATAATCTTGGTATTTATTATTTTTATTCTCTTTAACAACACATACTCAATATTTTACAGAAACGTATATGACAATCAGAGTAGTAACATAGTAATAGGTTTTAGTTTTTAAATGCGAATATTTATAATTCCTGCGTACCAATGTGATACCGACAAAACAAAAGATTTCGATAAAAAGTCTTTATTTCAGTTTGGTTAACAAAAACGAGATTATGTGTCTAAAACGATAAAATTGCACATGTTCTTGTGTAAAGCGCATTAACAAAATTTATTGCAAATTAACATTAACTTGAGTTAATTAAGCTATCACATATTCTGTAAAAGTTAACAATAAATAATTAACACGTAACATAATCACAGCAAGGTGAACATTGGCTAACAAAGAAAGTAGGTATTCATTTATCCCTAAAATCGATTATCAATAATTAGTGACTGAATTATTAACTTACACGATCTAATGAGATCTCATTATTTCCTAATACAAATAAAAACGTCCCTATGACGTGACAACTATCGTTATTCACAATTTTATTTACAAACTGACTAGAATGTCCTCTAAGGAGTTATTTTTTGTTTACATCGTTTATATGTCTATCTCATTAATTTAGTCTTAATAGGTCAGCGTTTGGGAGCTGCTGTGACTCTGAAGCATTTGGCACATTCCCAGCAATATCAACTTTTTAAGACAGATTAACAGTGTTTTCTTAATTACTATTTTATCTTCTCTTGCTTGATAAAAATCTGAGTTTGCATCTGAAATTATATAGTTCCTAAACAGGCCGCCGGTAGGCGGCCGGTGAATTAAATTATAATTTGTTTATATTCAAACATAGGTACAATATTTACACAATTGATTTTAATGCGTTTGTGAGGCTAAAATCGCTTAGGTACATACAATAGTATAAATTTCTCACCTAACAATTATTTTAATTTTAAGCATTATGAGTAACAGTGTTTAAAATTTATTTTATGTCTATATAGTCCAGCTTACAGATAAAAGTCGAACGAATCTTCGAGTGTTATCGTGATGTCATAAAGAAGTCACACATCGTATACAACGGTTTACAAAAGACATCGTTACCTAATACTTAGAAGAACACAAATACCTGTCCGAGCGTCCCACAAGGGACCCGGACACGCTGTACAGTTATACAATATCACGAAACTATTTAGTCCCTCACATAATATCATGCAGTCATCGTCTTTGTCTAATATCTTTGGTGAGTAGCTCCGTTACTGCTTCCGCACTACCACGAACACTAAATTGTACTAAATTCAAATAGTCTGTATCACTGGTGAGCTCCGCCGATTGCGATGGCACTCAAGTTGGTTAACCACAAGTTCATTGTCGCTCCGTGTCGGCGGCGCTCTGTGAACCTTAAATAGGCGTCGGGAGCACTGTGAAGTCCTGAAGCGCGTTTTTGACAGTTTCGTAGATGGGGCGGTTCTCATCGGGGCAGTAGCCGTCGGGTGAGCAGAGGGTCTGCAGCTTGGTGAGGTACGAGTCGAAGTTGTCGTGCGCTGGCTTGTCGCCGGGGCCGGGCGGCGGCGGCGCGCCGGGCGTGCCGGCCGCGGTCACCGGCGCCGTGCCGCCGCCGGGGATCCTCACGTGCTCCAGAAGTGTGATTACATTATTCCTCAGACTTTCGTAATACTCATTGAGGTTATTGTTGCGTGATATTAATGTCTGATTATCCTGAAAGAGCAAGCGATATTTAGTATTCCAAAATCTTGCGTCCGAAAGCTCAAGCAAAACGGGCAAATCATAAATTTTGAACTTCTTGAGTGGCTAGTAATAACGATAGTGGTACCAAATTATAAAAAGTCGCTGGTACTCACAAATGTTGTGATGTGTTAGTGCACTTAACGTTGGATGTTTCGAGCCATGACAGTACCATCTAAGTTATCAGACAAAAATTTTGGGTTAAAATCTATCATGTGATGAATGAAGATTTTCAGCTCGTGGTTGGATCTACTTCGGGGTGTTGAAAAGCCAAGAATTTGGAAAAAATAAATAAAAAAAGATTTGTTAGAAAAATACGTTATGACTATGGTCTTTTAAATAATATTGTGTGCAACTTACCCTATCTCCATGTGAAAGATGTGTCTCCATAGCGTTGATATCTGATTTGAGACGCATCATCTGTGACTCTACGCGCGCGTTCTCTCGCTGGAGTTCCGTAATCTCCTGCTCGAGGGTCATCAGATCCTCTCCGTTCCCCGTCTGCATATTCATCTCCATCCCTGAATTCCAGAACATTATCTGTAGTAAGTTTGTTGATCTTAATCATATGTTTTTTTTGCAAGAGTAAATTTCAAATCCTAATCAGGGAGAGTATGGTATTTTACAAATCTATTATTATCTGTTAATTGAATTCTAGGGGAAGTCTGCTTGGTTGAAAAGATTTAGCAAGTAATGAGCTACACACCTGTATAAGGCTTTGGGTACAGCGGCGTGATATCGTCCGGGTATTTGGGCTTTTTTGGCTGCGGTGTGGGCGTCGTAGCTCCGGCCACCGGGCATCCAGACAGCGAGCGGTGTGTTAGAAATGAGCCGTTTATATGTCCCGATCCGTCGCAACCAGGCGTCGGGCAGTTTACTCCGTCGAACTTTATGGCCGAGGCCGCCGCCGCTACCGCCGCTTTGTGTTGCTCCACTGTGCCACCACTTTCAAGCACTCGCATTTTGTTGCGGTTCGCAATCGGGCACCCCGAGGCACTGGGGAACGGAAACCATCTAAATTAACACACGAACTGTTTTCCATCTGCACACACTATACTCTACTATCTACACACTACACAAATCATCTACTTTCCACTGAGAATCAGTCTTACCTTCGATGTGATAAGAATTTCCCTGTAGCGTGTCCAGATCCATCACAGCCCGGTATAGGGCATCTAAGCAGCGTGGAAATAACCAAGAAACTTATTGGATTACAGAAGAAATGTGGTTTTCTCTAAATACTTCTTACATTAGTTAGTACTGAGTTGGAAGGTCAGAGGTATGAAAGCTATGCACGTGTTAGTTGTACAACTCGTAGAAATTCAATGCCGCACATAAATTACGACAATACATTGAATACAATTAGTTGGAGCCAGTTCAGATGACGAGTGTCGTATTACTATCTGTGATTGCATTTGCAATATACTTCTGAAGTAAATTACTTACTCGTGTAAGCAAATTGTTAGTTAGTAAATAAGTTGTCTATCATATCATATTTTACGAACTTTTTAATGGCTATTTAGCTATTAGCCAAAGGTTATGCTAAGTTAAAGTGTGAAGATATAAAATAAGGTAATTTCAGTATTGATTTTTGACTAAACGTCTATTCCTAACAGTCAGAGCTACCTAATGGTTTTGACAGAAAACCCCAGATGTCTAAATGTTAAAACTAACACCGAACACGACTATAATTTTAATAAGTTAATGTTAATTGCACCCAGCACCATTACACAAAATCAGATGACCAAATGGTGGACTCACCTCAGTGGCTCGGAGTCCTGTCCGTCTCTAGGCTTGCTCTTGGGCTTGTTAGCTCTGGGGCAGCCAGAGAGGGAGCGGTGCGAGGAGTAGTTGCCGGTGACGTGTCCGGACCCGTCGCAGCCGGGCGTGGGACACTTGAGCTCCTGCGAATGCGGCTGGAGCTGCGAGCGGTCGGCGCGCGGACAACCGGACAGGCTGCACATAAACAGACTGCTTACAATGGCGTGCCGGCGCAGCGTACGGTAGCTTGCAGCGGCTCGCATACATGGCATTCGCTGGATACTTGTAGCAAGACACAATTCGAAGCCTTCTAGCCCCCGATTTTGGGACCTTTGCTGGGCTGGATGCATTTCACTACATGGTTCGAGTCAAATCTTCTATTTCAAGTTGATAACTTCAAACATCTGAAGTCACTGAAACGACGATGGACTTGTACAAGTCTGGTCTAAGGCTAATAGAACCTACTTGCTGTGAGTTATGGTAATAAGTGGCAACGATATCTCTTGGAGTCTGTCGGTAAGTCATTCGGTGTGCCACATGGAACAGATGCTGTGAACGAGGTAACCTAAATATTACTGGTAAGTTGGATTCTTTTGTACAGCATATAAAGTCATCAATACCAAATAATACGGCCGCGATTCCGTTTGGTATCAAACCGTGTACGTATTAGGACAACTGAAACCGGTTCCGCAATAGTAGATAGGTACTTTTATTGTGGCATGTATTACAATGTGGTGAACCTAGGTTTTAATTTAGTAGATTAGATAGGTACCTACCTACTTTAGATCTAATTTAATGTGTCTTCGTCTCTTCGATATTTTTATCGTTATCATAAATATTATGTAATTGTTCTAATTTGATGGCCCCACTTCTACCTCACCTACTTTGCATCAATTTCGTAATTACCTAATGTTAATTACTGTGTCAGAATAATTACGTTCGGATAATTTCTATAGATTAAAATAACAATTAAATGTGAGTGAACAGTTAAATTTAATTACACGATAACAATGTGTTATGGTCTTTCAAAGTTGATGTTCATGTATGAAGTTGGACATTACTCCTGCTAATTAGGAAATTGTGTTAATTAAATAATCAATTACGCTTTAAAATGTTGAGTTTCAAATACCGACCTATTTTTGCATTGTAGATATAAATAGAAATATCTTGTTAATTAAGAGATTGTCGGCGCGGTTGGCGCAGTGGCTGAGCAATTGTTTGCTGCGCTGCGGGTCGTCGGTTCGATTCCAGTACGGAACAAATATTTGTATGGCGTACGTATAGTTGTTCCGGGTCTGGTTCTTTGTGTATGTGAATTTATGTGTTTGTCAATAACGCACACCGAATAAATTCGTAATGTGGGGTAAAAAATCAGTCGGCTTGTACAATATGTAGAGTTTTTGATTTTAAAGAATTATTGGGGTTTTTTCCGGTACGGTTGGTCTCAGAAAGATGTATGTAAATGTAAACAAGGTATATTTAAATGTCTACCTACGTCCGTTGCACCAGAATGTTGACATTTACATTGAATAAACATGCTTTTTTAATGCGACTTAGTTTAGTTATTGTAAGGTATAAACAATTCTTTCATATAGTTTTCAAACAGATGTTTACTTCGAATTTAAATAGGGTGTTTGGTGACTCACTATAGATGAATACATTGTTCATTATTCTGGTGCAATGGATGTAGACATTTTGATAGAACTTGTTAGTTTTAATATCTAACTGAGGGCGACTGTACTTGCCATACTTGTATAAAGTATGCAATACGACAATACATTCGTTGTGGAAAAAAGGCTAGCAAAAATTGCTGGTTTTGTCTATTAGAAATGGCACAGGAAAGCACTCTTAATTGATTCATTCAGATAACTTAATGAAGTAATAACGATTATGTTTGTAAACAAATACGTAACCTGCCTCCCCAATGTTTGCAGTTAACATGGAGCGAATCATAAAACAAATTCAGATTCACTCTATATTTTCAGAAGGCAGCTAAGTACTTACAATAATTTATTGCTACATCTATGAAATAAACGCCATTTTACAATTTATGGGTAATCGTAAAAATAGTTCGGTTGGCTTGGCTTGCAGATCTGCTAGTTCAGTTCTAACGTATTTGAATTTAAATTTAGAACACAGACGGAAATTTTCATATTTCGAATGTCTATAAAGTTGTATGCCCTAAGTGCGCCTGGCTACTGCTTCAGTGCTACGCTATGAGTACTTTATGGTTATTTTTTTTTCTATTGGTAATGGAACTAGAATGTATCATGCCATTATTGTCAGAAGACTGCTTGCTGCAATAAGGTAATTTAAAAAGTTTAGTACGCATTGAAATGAATGATTTCGAGACATCAGTTTTACAAATGATTAAAATCTTAGGCACGGTCCAGAATTGATGCCACGAATTGGTGGAGCTACGTTTATTAAGATTCTTAGCACGTGTGTGTTTGTTATGTGCTAATTGATAGAGAGGCTACTCTTGAGTAACTGTTGTACAATATAGCTAGATATAGAAATTTAGAATTTCAGGTCACTAGAAACTTGAATAATAGAAAAACTCAACTAGGGTCCTATCTACTAACCAACTACTCTTTATTCATACTATTTAGTACTTACGACTTCTAGATACGTAATAAATAGGTTTTTTTTTAAATTTTTTTTTATTTTTTATTATAGACGGGAAATCATCAAATAACTTCCCCCGCCCTGGGCGGGGCGGGAGGGAGTGTCAGACTTTTACTGACTAAAACCCGTCTATGTTCCTTCATGTGCCCTTTGCGTTCCGGGGGCGCGGTATCTCTTTCGAACAACCCGCAGAATAAATAGGAATACAGTAGGAAAATGAATCTAAGATTAATACATATTTATTTATTTATTTTTGTATACAATTTTAATTAGCCCGTAGGTACTGTCCCACTGTTGGGTTAAGGCCTCCATCCATTTCTTCCATCTGTCGCGACTTTGCGACAAGTCTTGTCAATTCTCAAGGACCAAGTCGTTCCGCCATCTCCTTCATGGTCTACCGTCGCCGCCTCTCAATTTTAGCGCACCAATCTTGTGCTCTACAGACCCGTAGGTCATCCGAAATGCGGTAGACATATCCAGCCTAGTTCTATTTAAGGAGTGCAGCCTTTTGAGCACCGTCCAATTTGATAGAGATTTCTTTGATATTCCTAGAGACGTATTTTCTTATTTATTTATTATTCCTTATAGAGATTCCTTTGATAGAGAGATGCCTAAAATGTCAATGCCTAAAACAATTGTTCATACATGAATAGGCCCTTATAATGTTTTTGATGAAGTTTAGCAAAACATCAAGGAATTAACATGTTTTTTCTAAAAAGTTTTTTCTGACCGAAGAGATTTGAATGTGAAATCTCTTCGTGGACAATTTACATGGCTATTAGCATAGGAGCGACATTGTTCTGTCATTGTTTATGTATACTAATCTTTTGAAAACAAAAGTGGAGTAACGAATTCACGAGGCACTATGTCATAGCAGCGTGCGTAATGTACCTACCTACGTATGTAAATAAAGATGCAGGCGTCCAAGACTGCTTCATAAAAATATACCTTATCTTAACGTCATAAGATTTTAAATTGATAAAAAAGGTCTAACTCCGATTGTAACGGTTGTGTAGAATATAATGTAATTTTTATCAGGCTAGCGATAATAGATATTTGATTCTATGTATAATAAGAGCATTCGTTACGCAGCCGCGGCTTAGCGAGACAACGAGTCGTCTCCACGTTTTCTTTATCACCGTCATTTGTTTATTTAGTGTACATAATTAATTATTATTTTAATTATTTGCACACACAACAAGAAACACGCAGTATAATGTTAGAGTAACAAGGCGGAAAACAATGTTATGCACGATCTGTGACGAGAAATATTAATAAAGGCATGCGGTTAGTTTGCATCAAAATCCCGTGGGACGCCGCCAATTGGCGCGGAAATGCGCAAATTGTCGCTCAGGGGCGCAATTGTGGACGCTCTACTTAGCTGTACAAACGTAAAACATCGAACACTCTTTATTTTGCATAGTTTGAAAAGTACCTACTTAATCATAACTTTGTATGAAAACTACAGGAAAGTATAAAACGGGTAAAATAATAAATTTTAATCGGCGGTCTTAAAGCCACACAAAGTCATTAAAATATTTAATTGGATGTCAACAGAGAAGTACGTAAGTATCGAAAAAATATAGTTTTTGAAGGATATAGCTTGATAAACGTGAACTAAAATTTAAACAATGTAGGTATTAATAATATAGTTCGATGTTCAAAATTTGCACAGCCGCAGATATTGCAACCGCGAAATCGTATTTTGTCATTGATTTCCGCTTGCCTGCGGTGCGTCGCGAAGTTGCCAGAAATGTGTCCGGAGCCGTCGCAGCTCTCGACTGGACACTGGATGAGCTCCCTCGACTCCCGTATCCGGTAACTCAGTTTCCCATAAAAGTCGTCGCGGTGATAGCTAGCGTGAATAAATAGATACGTAACAGTATTGAACAAAAAAACAAAAATAACTTGTTAAAAATAAAGAAAACTTTTGAAAATATTATTCAAGGTCTTATTGTTACTGCTTCCCGTAATTATTGAAGTCATTAACCCAACGAAAATACACAGCAACACAACAACAGAAAAGTTTGTAAACTAAAAACTTTGCCTCCAAAAACGTTATCTAGTACGTGGAGCGAAGTTTTTGAATGTTTACAAAGTTGGTATTATTAGCTACTCGCTGTTGTGTTTACGTATTGGATGATAGGAAAACTATAAAAAGTTTTTAGAACACGAAAAAAGTGATATAACAATTTTTGTTCTTACCTATTTCGCCGCATATCTGCGCCGTCGTAAATATTAACGGCAGGAAAGTGGCACAAATATAATTTAAAGTGTGTGTATCTTATCGTTCGTGTGTAGTTTATCTGGTGTGCGCGCAGCTCGCACGGCGCGCCTGCGCGCCCGCCGCCGGTATATTTAGACTGATCCACCAAGTGTGACTTGCGTTACGTTCGAAAACTTGCAATAGAGTTATTCTAACCTAAAATAACTTCACGTTGTATTAAATATTATTCTTAATGAAAAAATGCGCTACGTGGGATATCTGAGCAAGTTTTAGAGACATGTGCTATTTTAGTGTTGTTAGTACTTGTTACTGAGTAGCTATATTCTACATAGACTTATGAAAAAAACTGATCAAGGAATTGATTTCTTGCTCTTTCGTAAAAAAATATAGGTACATAGGAATTATTGTAATAATATAATTATTACTAGGTATGTACGTAAGTAGGACTTTCAATGTATTGTTTTTAATGATTTCAGATTTTGTTTTACGGGTAGGCCTAAGCTAGTTCCAGTGTTGCATGATAACCGTGTCGATGTCGTTTGAATTTTCATGACAGCTGTCATGAAAATGATTGCAAATATCAAACACTGTACACTGTAGCCTTGCTGATAAATTGTGCAAATCGATGATTGATTTATTAATAAAATATCTTCAGCTGCGTTATGAATTCTGTAAAACCGGTGGCAAAATAAGGAACTAAACATAAATATAGTACTGAATTTGACGCGCGATTTTTTGAGGCCGCCACAATTTTGTTAATATATATGTCACCGGAAAATAACAAGATAAGTAAGTTTATCAATTTACTAGGAAGTTTATAAACTTTCGTAAGATTCTAAACGGGAGATAAATTGTAATATTTTACGTCCACATTTTCGTAAATTTATCAATTTCCGACGTCATACGGTAAATTTATAAACTAACGAATATCTATTCGTAAGATTTTATATGGTTCGACCAATCACAGAAACTCTTTTAAATATACGATCTTTGAAATACGTAAAATAACACACTGCTCTCTGATTGGTCAATGTTCATAGTGGCAATGCTTGTGTCCAGCTAATATACGTATACGTGACTAATATTTTGTTTTATTTCAAACACTACTCCACCAATCAAAACGATTATAACATCTCAAAACAATCGTCCAATCATTTTCTGCGTGTAACCAAACGTAATGTGCAGAATACGGTCGCTCAACCGCTCAACTGCGCTCAAGGCAGGCAGCCAAGTGTTGAATGTTTTCACTTGTAGGTACGTCACTCACTTTGTGTCGATCAACAAAAGAAAACACGTTAAGAGAATTCAATACGAGCGGAGCACACTTGTGCAACAGCTGCGAACGGATCTTTTATATTATTATTTTTTATATACAAGATGTTAGTACAATTAATAATAATGTACGTACTGTCAATAGGACGAACAGACGTGTCCTCTGACAACTACTGACTAACATTTTCAATATCATAATCAGAAGATGATTCTCATAAGAAAAATGTTAACAATAAAATTATCTTACTTTTATAAAGAAGACCCTAGGTGCCTCTCACATTACTGATCTGATGTTTAGGGAACGTTTTTTTTTTCTTTAATTTTCGGAGGATATTTTTAACTTTCACACGTTTGAGATATTCCAGTGGCTATTTACCACCTATCTACATTTTTCACCTATCTGGATGTAATGTTAGAAATTGTTATTTAAATACTTTCTTATTATTCAAATAGGTACAAATAGTTGAGCGAAAATGCTGGAACCGACTTATGTAACAACAAAGAAAAAATAAACAATAAATAGACCTATGCCCCGCTCTATGCAAAATCTTGAATAATGAAAACGTTAGAATTGCGTCCGTATTCTTTAATGCCCTAGTGTCAATATTGTTTGACCTTAGGGTCAAGTAAAGTTGCTTCATTCTCTATGTTGTAAGACCAGTAAGGACCCTCGTTCACACGCTCATCTTGTTATTTCATTTGATTGTCGTATTATGCGTTAGGTTACCAAGGTGAAGAAACCAGAATAACGACTGAGTCAGAGTTCTGTACTTACAGATAATTGAATTATAAATGAACTGTCTATTTATCTATTCAAACTGTACTCGTACCTATTATTTAGGCGAATCACACACTGCCCCGCGCTACGCTCCGAGGTGCGTGGCGACTTAGCGCTGAAACCGCGCGTGAATAGGTTTTCTGTGCGTTGCATACGCGTGTTTTCGATACAAACACAGATACTTGCAAACAAAGTAAGAGCTCCCACTCCCGCGCTACGCTCCGTGATGCGGTGCAGTGTGCGAATCACCTTATTTTATTATTACTTTATTAGCAAATTTTAACCTTATTATGTATGCTGAGGTCTCCTATGCGCGAAGAAGTTCACCTATGTAAATAAATTTTCTTGGAGATGTTAAATAAATAAATATCAAACTATACACACGAATTTTTAATACATTATTTTGTATTATTTTATCAATTAGGTACCTTTACTACCCAGTAATGTTATTTAGAAACTTAATGATAGTATAGACATATCTACTGCTATCATCATTCTTCCTGATTTTTCCATTCTACAGTGCACGAGAAACTCGTAGGTATTACGAGTTTTCTTACTATATTCCAAGGGGTCATCTGCCTTACCAAAATTAGCAGCGAAATATTTACGTATGTATTATACACGGAGCGACTGACCGTCTGACCTCCGCAACTCATAAGGGAAAGGTACTAAATTATATCTTATATCTAGCTCCTATTTATCTTTGCACTTCAGGGTGAAGCTTTCAGGGTCTTATATAAGATTCCTGTCACATTCTTAACAAACTCAGCAGCTCGGCGAGTTCAAACGTCACATTGCAGAGAGCTGTGACCGACATTAGGCACTTCCAAGTTATCCGGCTTGCAATGCTTTCATGAACGGTGGGGCTAACGTTTATCTCCAAAGCGAGCAGCCTTAATGTGGTGATGTAATTGTGCTGATGCTGCAAGTAAAAAGGCTTTGACCACTGACAGGACAGCAGTGTAGCCATTTGATTGATGGATTGATCCAAGCCTGCCAATACTCGATGCCTTTAGCCAAGTATGTCCTGCAGAAACATGATCGTATTTATATTCACCTGCTATCTTTGGGCTTGTCGTGCGGCGCGTGCGGGGGCGGCATGTAGCACGGCGGGGAGTAGGGGGGCGCGTGCGGGGGGTACGCGGGCGGCGGGGGGTACGCGCCGCACTGGTACTGGTAGCCGCCGTACCCGGCCGCTGCGGCCGCCGCGGCGTAGTCCGGCTGCGCCAGGCCGTACCCTGCGACTGGGTGTGGACTGACACCGCCGTAACCTGTGAGGGTGGGTGGTGTTAGTGCTGACTTGCTTGTAGCTGTGGATATAAGTATCTAGTATAGTGGTGAGACAGTGCCACCATAGAACATAGTGATCTCAACCACATAGAGCACTTGGCAATTTTGAGCTATCGCATGCTGAAAAAAATGTGTTGGTTCTCCTACATATAAACATTAGATAAATAGAGTTTTCGTCAAGTCACTGTTATTCTTTAGGTTTCTGATGAACATACTAATGAATCAAATATTCCTTAATTAAGTATTATTCCAACCCCACGAGATCGCATTAATTATAATTATTCCGAAAACCTCGTGAGGTAAAGTTTTGTGTACATTATAAAATTACTCCCACTCATGTTTTACCCACGGCGTGGTACACAGTACACGCTGAGCGCTGTGAGAATTCAGCAGCTATTATAAATTTTAATTAAAGCTTCGTACACAGTGATCCACAAAAACCGCGGTGTACACTGGCATGTAACCGCACCGCGCGGCGCCAGGCCGCACGCCGGCACTCGGCCGGATTACCGACCTTACCACGCGTGTACAACGCATGGGAGTGATTACCGCGGTCGCGTTTTAATTTGTACGGCGTGTTTAACGGCACCAATGCGTACGAGCCCTTACGAGGGGAACATGTAGTCATGTTGCGAATATGAGACATACGATAGCTCATATAAAGGATTACATTAAAACAAAATGAGGCAAGAAGATTGTATGCTCTCATAATAATTATCGTAATGAGTGCTTACCGGCGGTGTCTCGATGGTAAGCTTCTAAGTATGGATGGCTGCCGCCGCTGTCGGGAGTTGATTCTCGACTGTAGGAAACTCCGCCGGGGAAACCTCGACTGTTGGACAAATAATAATATTTAATTCATATTCAGTACTGAGTCTATTTGAAATGAACCTATTGAACAAATTGCCTCACCTATGTGGTAAACGGGAAACGCTAAGGTCGAGGGTTTGGCCCTGCGGACTGGGCACCTGGGGGCTGGCTGTGAGCTGAGGCGAAGCTCCCGGCTGCGGGCTGCCTCGGGCGCCGCCCCCGCTGCCACCACCGGCGCTTGTGTACACCGGCGATGCGTATGGACCCTGTTATGAAAATTTATTTAGTTTGGGCAATTAATTTATTTAAAAGGGCCGATTATGTTTTGTCTAGTCCTTTTTATTGTATCTATTCTCACCTGTGGACTACCACTAGAAGTGGAAAGATCTATGGCGGGGCGAGGGTCGCGGGGGTCCCGGGGCGTGGGGCTGCGGGGCCGCTGCGCCTGCGCCGCCGCGATCTTCACCGACAGGTTGATCGCGCTGAACCCGGGCGGCACGCCGGGGCCCATCGCAGCCACGCCACCCACGGCACCCACACCGCTACCAGCCTCGTAGTGGTACATTGGTCTGGTGGACACGGCCAATTTCGATAATTCCGCAGGAGATGAAATAAAATCCGAAAGTCTACTAACGAATTGTCTTTAGCAATAAGCTAACTAAATCTCAATAGAAATATGTTAGGATCTAAGTATCCCGTTTACCACATAAGCGTTCGACTGGTTGTTCGTGACCTACCTAGGGTATATAGGTCCGGAGCTGGTCTCCTGTTCGGACTGGTCGGTTTTCATAGGGGTGGGTAGGTGGGGGTCGTGGTATCGCTCCTCTTCCCAGCCGTAGGGCCGCTGCGGGCACTGCGCGGGGTCGTAGCGCTCGAAGGCGGGCGCGCCCTCGTAGCATCGCGACTCGTATCCATACCGTGCTTCGTTCATTTGACTACGAACGGAATCATCACGTCAGACTTCGTGAAGGCACCAAAGTAAATCACTAAACATTTAAGCCTATTACTTAGTTTCCACGTTTCGTGAATGCCTAACAGATTATAGAGACAAGAGCATTTTAAGATATTCCGAACACGTGTTCTTAATAGTTGTCTTTTCTTTATGTTCCCAACAGCATGAATTCATTGGCATTTATATGGGTGCCTACAAGAGCAACGTTATGATTGAAACGTAGAAGTTACTTTAGTAGACGAAACTCTACTTAATGTGGTAGAATGTAACTAATGCAATTACAATTAAGAACGCTCACTAAATTAGCCTTGAACTGAACTTAATTACAGCTTCATCACAGAACAGTGCCTTATTCATGTTATAACACTTATTAAATTAAGCACACACTCAAAAAGTTAATTACTTTTGCCCCAAAGCCTATGTCTACCAGTGAACTTCAACTGCAATAAACTTAGGTTCAAATGGAGGCTCAGGTATACTTTGTGAATGTAAACCTTAATTCTAAGCTGGTTCATCCATATAATTGGAGAAGTTTAGATGTTTGTCAATTAATCATGAGGCAACCGAATAAAAACATCCCAAATACGTTCCTCTCTAAATGCTAACACGCTTTCACACGATCGGAACTATGGACAAGGTACTTTAGGGCAATATTTACCTGTACGACCTCACATGGTCATCCGGCGGCCTTTCATAGGGAGACCTCTGGTCGGGCGGCGCGCCGTAGCCGGCGTGGCGCGTCTCCATGCTTGGGGAGTCGCGCTCGGGCTCGCCGGCCTCTCGCTTCGGCACCAGCAGGTCGGCGGCCTCTCGCTTCACGGCGGGGCTGCGAGGCGACGCCTCGCGCTCCCGGGATATGCTGCCCGAGGAACTGGCGACGCTCTCCTGGCTGATCGCGATCGGAGGCTGGGAGATTGAACTGTGCGATACTGGGGAGAGTAGGGAAGTGTTAGAAGATTGGCGAAGTTCGGGGGTAGACTTATGATTAGAAATCGTGGTTGCTGTTATATAAATGCCTCAATTCTTGGTGTCTTAGTCATGAAATTCACCAAGGAGTTAAATACGTTAACTTCGTATCGTTATTTCGTAGCGGTTCAGGGATCTATACTTTGGTTGAGTTGACTACTGGCTAAGTAACCACTGTCTCACCTGAAGGTCTGGCTCTCTGCGACCTGGCAGCGGCTTTGCGCGCCGCGGCAGTCGGGCAGCCGGACAGGGAGCGGTGCGTGCTGCGGTTGGAGCTGACGTGACCGCGCCCGTTGCACCCCGGTGTGGGGCACTTCAATATCGTCTCGTGCAACGCCAATACTGCACAATGACGTCATGTGTCAGCGAAGTTAGTAAAATATTGGGTTTATTGTATATCGGTACTTCTTACAAACAAATAAATTCTAATTTTTACCACAACTAGTACAATACAGTCAAATTGTTCTCTTTTAAAAATTTTATGCTCAGAATTTCATTTTGACGAAAAGCTTAATTTAAATTTGGGCAAACGAGAATCGCTGTGTATTGCGATTATAATTTTTTGTTACTTAAATTATCTCAAATGCTTTATTGCAACCAAGTGTTTTCCTAACAGAATCTTTAATGAGAACAATAAAATCTGCAATCATAATAGTTAAAATCTAATCACATTGATACTTTGAACAAAAAACTAAGTACTGATAATAACTAAATCAATAAACCAAACAAAATAGAACCAAAACATTGAAATAAATGTAAGACAACATCGCTAGAACAAAATATACGCAACTCAAACGGTGAAGCTGTATTGTTGTTAATGTTTAGTTCTACTTACTCTCCGGAGTGACTTTATCCTTTCTTGGACATCCTGACAGACTGGAGGAACAAATGATCATCAGTTTTTCAATATACCACAATGATGTAAGGAACAATGTAGGTTAAGTAGCTTTAAGTGAGTACCAATGACTTTACCATTTTAAGAAAGTTATTCAATCAGAAGGATGATAATTATATTATTAAGATGTAGTAATTTTTCAGTACCTACCCGTAAACTCTGTTGCAAGATATAATATGCCATTTTGCATTCAGATTACAAACGAATAGTGTAACACGGGGTCACAATTTCGTATGTGTTTCGTTGAACACATCGTTCCTCCCGTGTGGGGCTTACATCTGTTGATTCTATCGAGCTATGAGTACTGAAAATCATTGAATCATCGACTCACCTCCTGTGGTGAGTGTATAGGCCGGTGACGTGGCCCTGCCCATTGCACCCGGGTGTGGGACACTTGTTGCCTTCTGTGAACAAATCGAGCGGTGCACAAATTAGTGTTTTCCTGATGAGCGGGTGGGGGCGTGCGCTCGCGATCGATACGGACGGGCGTGCCGCGGCCGGGGCGTACCTGCGCAGCCCCGCCCTGCGGCCCACCCACCCCACGCACAACTTAAAAGAAAAAATAAAGAACGCCAAGCGGCTGCGCGCGGACTACCAATTTTTCTTTCAGGAGTTGCGGGGCGGCGCGCCATGCCCCGCCCACTGCCTGTCCTGACCCGTTTTTATTGCTCGTCGCCTTGACATAAACCCAGCTATCACCCAGCAACACGAGGAAAACGCTTAGGTATTTTATATACGTTATCGACTTAGGTGGGAGTATAACCTTATTGTGACCGTCTTCTACTAAATTATGGAGACGTCTTACAAATGAGAGAACATTTATTGTCAGCTCCTCTCGCAAACTCTTATCTGAATGTAGTAAACCTATAAGCTGGCTCGAATAACAATAATCAATGAAGACTAGACAATCCCGTTGTATAGAAATCGATTAGTTTTATTAAAAGTGAACATGATACACAATAATGCAATGTTACATGACAGCTGTAGTGAACATCGACCCGGCTACGTTATGAGACATCGCGAGACGACCTTGAAACAAACTTGGAGTTAGTTCATAGCGCGGAGTTGTATGTTATGGCCTGGTCGTTAAGAAAGTTTGGCTATCGTTGTTTGAGGAGAGCGGCTTCAGTACCTCGTGCCGGCGGGGACAGCGCGTTGAGCGGGCGCGAGTCGCGCGCCGGCTGCGCGGAGGGCACGGCGCGCGCCTCCTGCAGCGCCGTGGCCGCGCGGGACCCCGCGCCCGCGGGCTGCAGCACCGTGTACTGCTTCGAACCCTTATTTTCTTTCCTGTCGTGATCATTTGAGTAACCTCCAAAAGGTTCACTCGGCAATGACGAATTGTGAAGCCTGTGTTTCACTTCGGCAGGCGGCTTGAAGGCAGACTGCGTGGAGTACGGTAACGCTGCCGTCGCCGCCTTGTAAGCGTTGTATAAGGACTGCTTGTTTACAGAGACTATTTCACCTTTTCGTTTCGGTTTAATATCTCTATCGCAATCATATTTATCGTCTGACATATCTATTTCTAGTTCATTGGAAGACGAATCGAGCTCGTCGAAATTGGGAGCTCCATATTGAGTGGATTGTCTACTGAGTCTGTCGTATTCTTCACATTTTTCTATTTCTATTGTTATGAGGTTAGTTTTGGTTTGGTGGTCACTGATGCCATTCATGTGCGGAACTTGATGATGTGTAGAGAAGCTTTTTTGAGACATGTCGGATGATTGTGAAGGGGAAGACGGCATTTTCTCTGATCGTTTATCATCAAATAAGTTTTCAAATCCGTTGGCATCTTCATGTTCGTCCACACTATGTGTTCGCGGTGGTTCCCTAGTCCAGTTGCCGGACAGAGTTCTTAACGCAGCTTGTGTCTCCCGAATAAGTGTTTCATCATCTTCTTCAGGTTGTCGCAAGGTCTGCGGTCTGTGCATGGGCAGTGGTCGCCGGCGGTACTCCGGTTCTTCTCGTCTCTCGTCATCCAGGAGGCGTCGTCTTCTCTTGCCGTGGATCTCCTCTTCCTCCATGGAGCCCTCGCTGCTGATACGCTCCAGGCGTCTATCGTTAGTTCTAAATGTTTCTACATCCACGCCGAACTCCAGCCTCCTTTTGTTGATCTGAGGGTTGAAGGAGGCTTGCGTAGTTAGCGGCACCGTCCTGCAACAAATGTGATAGTCAGAAACAGCCCCGGACCTAGACAGGGCGGACAAATTTTATAATACACCAAAAATATAATGGATCATTGTACTTGCGATTCGATTTTCCATCCACAATCAGAAATTTTTACGCGGAAATGATTCTCGGCGTTTCCAATCGACGTATCACATTAGAAGCACTTTCTTGTTATGTTTATTTGCACAAAAATCGTTCCCACGTAAAAACCATTTCACTCAAGAGCTTTCAAACCAACTAATATATAATTTTGACATTGTAGAAGACGTAAAAACCAAGTAGAAATTGGCAATGAAATATAATTTTTGGTTAAAATAGTTTAGAATTCACCAGGCGTTAATTTGAGTTTTTACAGAAACTTTTAAAATAATAGAAATTTGTTTAAAGCTAGGTTATTTTGTTTAGTTTCTCCGGCGCGTTTTGTTAGTTGATAGTACGGCAAAATATATCTAGTGATTACCGTGAGAGTCAGGGAACGTCGCACCACGCATTTCAGATTAATATCTAACGTTTTATTTTAATATTTTGTCGCTTTCAAACTTTTTATCAGTAAAATTAAACTTTTGGCAAAACTTTTCCAGAAAAGTTTTTGAAGTAAGTGTGTCAACATGACTATTTTTGTTTACTTTTTATAATTATATAATGGCCTTCAGGTTTCTTTTTGTTTGAGGTTGTATAGCTAAGTTATGTCAGGAGGAGGTTGTTTCAAACGAGTATTTATTACGACTTGATTATGCTTTCAGGTTCATAAAGTAAATAAGAAAAGTACCTATGTGTAATATTAACATATTATCAAACTTTAAATACATTCACTTGAGTCTCAATAAATATAACACATCATTCTGTTTTCAGTAACAAAACCACACCCTTGCATTCAAATCATGCTTTTCAAATAATACTCACAAGTACAGCACACACACAAACACACAAACAAATTAGAAAACCTTCAACCATCACGATTCCTGTCGTAGAGAACTATCTTAGTTACTTAATGGATACTCGTCTCAAGATTCAATTCGCGTTCATTACTGAGACTTGGAATAACATACTGGAGTTCAACAGACAATATCATCCTCAATATAATCGCGTTTTCCGAGCCCTACAATAAAGTTAGAGCCATAACTCCATAAAGCAATCGGGCCTGATTTATTGATCGGCGATATTCTCTCTCGAAGTTGTGCAATATGCGCCCGACTCGAATCGAGATAGTAATCGATGGTCCTTGACGGAGGTACCTTCGGGGGAGCCCACCGGAAGGCCGAAATACCGATAGCACGACGCCCGGCAAACATTTACGTACGTGACGCACCCTCAAGTCTGTACTGATGTAAACCGAAATTACGTAAACGTAGAGCGTTTTCAGGCGTCGGGATTGGGTCGGAACGTTGGTTTTCGCGTTCGGGTTGTGTTCGTATGTTGGCGTAGGGTAATTAGATAAACCCTGAGGGCGGTGGATGCTTAACCGGTTTAAACTAGTGCTCGTGCGGACCTTTATCAGCGGGTGGCGAGTGGCGGGTTATCTCGGGGCCGCGTTAATTGTAATGCCTGGAGATTAGGGCGCGATATAAGGGCGGCCGCGGCGCGAATTTGCGGAGCTGAACGCGGCCGGATTAAGGAAGATGCCGAGATGAGACGTGACTGCTTTATATGGAGAAGAGATACTGTTTTGGTTTTGGAACGCTTTTATTAACGTTTTGGGTTTAAGGCGATGTTTTTGTGGTTAAGGTTTGTTGTGCTTAAGTGGTGTTGCTAGGGCTATGTTGTAGTAGAAAGATTAAAAATAGTAGGTAATACGCGCTCTTTGGGAGGTTTAGTAGAATATTTTTGATTGAAAGCAGACCCTAATAAAAATAAAGGTATATATGGTGTGTTCGGCATCTTATTTTTGGTCACTAGTTACAAAAAGTAATTAATTTCGATACATACACTTGTAAAACGCTAAGGTGTTTGTGATAAAAGTTTAGTTTGTTATGTTTTTGTGGCTGCTATGATAGGAAAATATTTTTCTTTCTTATAAGGCTAGGTTTTGAAAACTTCAAGTTTGCAGAAAATAGAGAAACAGGTACCTACAAAATAACAATACCTACAATCTAACGCACCTTTTAAATCGAACCCCATTTAATATGAAAGCAACATATCTTAGCAAACAAACTCTCTAAGAAAGCCTCTATTGTTGAAAATCTCATTTTCATAATTTCTCATAATTCCTTGAAACTCTATTATAATTCCTTAGAAAACGTGAGGTAAGCGAGAGACCCTTTCCGCCCTGGAGCAATAATAAACACGCGTCGGCGTCCCGCGGGCCCCTCAGACGTGGCGGCTCCAAATTCAAATTGCACCTTAGAATTCTTAATTATTGAAATCATAAATCAAAACGTGCCGTCTGCGCGGGCGACCATAAAATTGTGAGGGGGGGTACGAGCAAACTCGAGTGTGGTAGGATTAAGACATTATCACTTTTCTTTCAAGCAGTCGCGCCCTCCTTGGCCTCGCTTGGCTGTAAATCAGCGAGTAAATCCTCTGGATTAGATTCATAGAGTTGCCGCGGCCTGCGGATCGGGCGCCGCCGATAATGGCGTCGTGTGCTTGCGTGATTTTGCTTTTAAATCGACTCCCGAGAAAGATAAATACTCTTACAATTTAGCTTCAGCCTTGAGTTCTCGTTTAAATGGCTTTAATGTAACTTGGCGAAGTTTATAGCGAATAACAACTGAGGCGGACAGATAACTGGACAGTGTCTGTGGATGAAAGTTACGCGATGGCTCGAAGTAGTATTATAATTATATTTTCATGAGGAAGGTATAATATAAATAGTTAGTTTTGAAATTAGTATTTCAGGTTGTACTTTTATAAGTTAAATCATTTGTATGCGCTGAAAGTGAACCAAGTATCAACCTTACCGACCACCTTACCTTGACTCACAAACACGCTAGTGTAGGGGCGAAGATTTCAATCACTACGTTTATTATAGGTTAAATTAACAGGCCTGGATGTTTTAGCGATATATTTAATCTACGTATTTACTGACGAATTATATAACTAACTACAACCGCGTAACTAACTGGTTAAAGTTAAAGCCAAAGAAAGGTCCATTTTCATTAGTGGGAAGCCGAAGCAACCATTACTTAATTTTTTATGTAATCAAAACTGTACAATTATGTTCTTACTCCACTGTGTACCTATTTAAAATGTCTGCACTGTGAATATATTATTATTTGGTCATAATAGACAGTTCTATTGAGTGGCTGTTATTTAGAATTTTCAAAGGAATCCGGTTCTAATCGAGATGTACAGAGTCCTCGCCACTTACATATCTGTCTTGATGTTATGAAACAGGATTTTTCCAAGCCATAGAAAATTTAATAATATTTGAAAAAATTGCTAGATTTTACCGTCGTAATAGTATCCAAAACAAGCTAGGAACAACATCGCAAGAGCGGAAAGTCTTGCTGAAGCTCTTGCAAAATGCTGAAATATTTCCTGCTACAAAAAAGAAAAATCTTCCTATACCTACATATTTCTCAATTCAAATAAATCTATGTATATGTAGGTATTTAATTATGTTAGTTTATCAAGAACTCCTTAAGTTTACAATCATAAAGGACCTAGTTCTCCGAGACCCTCACAGTCATAATAGAAATGGATTTTATCTACAATCAGAGGTATATAAATGCACATAAGGTGTCCTCCCTTGCCGGAAAAGCATCTTGGGTTTGGAGAGAGTGGCTTTTAGAAGCAAACAAATGACCCCCAAACTCCTAACAAAAGGCACGAAGTAGGTATACGGAACTATTCACCATCTTGACTACGCAAAGGCGGTCTTTATAGAGGTACTGAAGAAGCCTGGAAGCGGTTCTCTAGAACATTCTGAATTTATATGCTGAGACATACGAGGGAAGGCTACTTTGATGAGGAATACGATATGTTTGCTTCAGAATATGAATTCTGTTATTGTTATCCGCATATTACTTAAAATGATAAAATATTTAATTTCTATTACATCTTCTTTCCGTAATAATAAACCAAGATAAATCCTACAAACAGATTATTTAAAAATATTAGGGTATTACGCATTTGGCACACATCGTGTTAAAAAATTTTCGTGTGCCGTGAGAATAAACGTACTTATAACATTTTGCCATTTTGATAAAGTTTCTCATATCCTAGTTCGTAAAGAGTAAAAAAAAAACTTATGTATCAAACGAATTATTAATAATGAGGTACGTTTTCCTGAATATTTTCGTCTTTTATGTAGGTACATGCTATAATAAAGGTAAGATACAAACAGGACGAAATAAAATATGAACAAAGCTTTTAAGTTTACCCTAAAAAAACCTAAAAAAATTATGTCACTGGAGTCGTTCACATCGTTAATACATAGAAAAGGTAGAAATATTCCAATTTGAACTAACATTAGCATTGAATGTTACTACTTCAGTAGTCAAACAATGGCGGTGGCTCGAACTGGGATCGGACGCAGAGCAAAGCGTTCATACAAATTGTGACTACAATAGCTGCTGCGTATTGCGTTCCGCTTTGTCTTCCGCGTTCAGAGAGCATGGGATTTCATTTTCATATTTTTTATATTTTTATACCACTTTAGGTGGCAAACAAGCTAACGGCCCGTCTGATGTTAAGCGGTCACCGCTGCCTATGGACACTTGCAACACCAGAGGCATCACTCGTGCGCTGGCGACCCCGTAAAAACCTCAAAACTCCTTTATTGAAGAACCCCATGCTGTAGTCTCTTGGGAAAACCTTAGCATGGAGCGCATTCCACAGCTTAAGCGTACGAGATGGCGAGAGGTACTGCGTATGGTACTGCGTTCACAAAATGTATGGCTTTTTTACTCGTTCTTCTCCATAGATACCAATAATTTGGATCGAGCAACAAGCTTTAACTTTCTGGCTGACCGACTCCCTGATCATTCAAAAGTGCTTGTAAATGATTTATTTGACACAAGCTTATTCGCGCGCCTTCGTGCCCGTGGTATTATAGCTTTCGATCAGTGATTTTTTTTTTTGTAATCGGACGAGTACCTCTATGGATTACCTTTTTTTAAACGAACGAACTTTACCTCTTTATAATATTAGTATAGATAAATGATTTGACTTTGAGCGCTCAGTCAGTACACGCTTTCTAAAAAACACTTTGGTCTTAACGATCACGAAGTTAGGTAGGTATTTATGTAAGGTTTTTAAAAAAAGAATGTCTTCATACTATGAAATAAGATAACGGATCCGGAACTATACTGATGTTCGAAGTACCAATATTGAATATAACCATGTTGCTCATGACTGTGGATTCTCAACGTACACCTTCTTGAATATAATAAGCAAAAACTACGTACAGGCCTAAGTGTTCAAGTACCTAATATCTGTATTCAAGTAGCAATAAGCACCTTAGGTTTTTTTTTTATTCAGACTTATAGATACGAAAAGACGTTTAGGGTCAGTATGAAATAATGTTGAATACACATCTAAATGAACTCTGAATAAACATGAAACAATAAACAGACTATATATCCATTGCTAACCGAAATAGGTAAAATATGATCCTTTATAATTAAAAAAAAAATCTTGGGATTACATTATAATACCGACCGAATATAATTATTACGTAAAAATTTCCTTCAGTAAAGTCAAGTGTGAAAAATGGGATCACAGCTCAGCTCGTAATACGTTTTTTTTAAAAGAGTATGTATGGTGTTTCTTGCCCGTTCTTCTCCATACGAAACTACCTTTTGGAATGGGCAACTTGATTCTATAGTTTAAGTTAATTGACGTCCGAAAGTGCCTTATAATGGTCTAATTGGAATAAATGATTTGACTTTGACTTTGACTTTTGACCTCAAGCTCGCTTCACCTTTTACCGAGGGAGGCTGGAGTTTAGTGAAAACATTTTGTATCGAGACGGAAAAACGGTAAATCGCCATACACGCTCACTATTTAGCGGTGATTTAGAGATTTATTAAGTTTTTGATTTTATTATTACGAGAGAAAATAAATACATTAAAAGGTCACATTGCTTCTTGCTACGACCCACCACCGCGCTTGACTGTCTATGCTCTCAACCGGGGTTCCTACAATATGTAGAAATCGTTTTTGTGAAAGAAATAAGAAATATGTAAAATTCCGGCCTTTTGCTAATAAGACTCGCTTAATATACACACCATAAAAGAAAAAACTTACAGGGTTCATGTGTAAGCAATAATTTTTGATACTTCTTTTTGTGTCCCTATTGGTTCGTTTCTTTTCATTATTGTCATGATAAAGGTTATATTAATACGTATAGTTCATTTACCCTTCAATTAGTTTACCCCCAAAGACAAGCATTCGATTTTTATATTTAAAGTATGTGAAAATTTATCAAGACTGGCGAGATTTTCTATGAAACCTGTCATAAATTAAATCTGGCATTTAAAAGCCTTTTATTATCAGATAAATTTATTTTATTACGATTCACTGTTATATGTATTTGCTTAAGTATTATTATAACACTTATCTACAACAAAAAACACTTAACTTCTACCACTTTTACTAACAATACGAATACATTTCCCTATACATTATTTACGAGTATTCCCTATAATGTATTTAACGTGTCACCATTTTCTTTCACCCACACAACTCCATACATTTATCGATTGCTCAACCCAGAGAGTGGAACACAACATATGACTGCAAAAAAATCAATATCGCAATGGTAAAGTGAGTTAAAATAAGTGGGGTAATGGCACCGCGGTGCATTGTAACTGGCAGGCTCGCTCCCTAACCCCAGCCGGTGCGACAGGGCTGACGGGTTTGCGAAAAACAAATAAATATTTGTATTTTATTGAGTAGCAGGTTATATTTTTTATTATGCTTATTTTTCTTTAACATTTTTTTTACCGTCTACTTGGTTGGTATTGCTTATTACTATTTGTAAAATAAGGTGAGTTTAAAACCAGTTTCTATTAACTGCTGTTGTTGTTGTGCTTCGCTAAGACTGTAATCGATCTAAGATAATACAAGTATGAAATAATATAAATATTTGAAAGCCATAATTGCAACAAATTAATTTGCATTAATTGAAGTTAATATGCGTAAAATAAACTATTATTTTACTGAAGAAATTCTTAGCAAAAGTTTAATTTGATGAAATGAGAGAACAGGCTTCTTCAAGGTAAGCTCACTCTATCGTAGACTATGTCTTCGTCATCTCTGACCAAGTCTAGAGTACAGAGCTTAACCATCTCGAACAAAAAAAGGCAAAATATGACTGATTCTTAAGAAATTAAAAACTAAGATTCTTTTCTAGAGAAAATTCTACCTATACTTATTTTTGTTCTATAGATTTGACTATGCGAACAAAATAAAATACCTTTTTTCCAAATTGCTCTGTGTGATAGCCCTACGTCAAGAGCTCACTCACGTCAAGGGTTATCGCGTGGTGTATCAGACCCTCGCAAGTCGCATGCGAACACGTTTCCCACTTCCCTAGCTAGTATTTATTATAAACACGAGTTCCTTCAAAATAAATACTTTGCTTTAGATATTTTTAATGATTGCTAATGTCAATGACTGCAGAAAGGTATTTTTTTCTTGCAATATTCTTTAGTTGTATTAATTTTATTTATTTATTAAAATTTTATGCAACAATAAAAGTATAAAGGTGGATTTAATGTCTTAGGCATTCTCTACTAGTCAACCAAAGATGGTGAAGATATAACATCATTCATTTTGTTAAGGTTTTAATAAAGGATTGTATCTTCCTTGTCTACTCAACAAAAGTTTTATGAATATCAATAATGTCCATTCGGAAATAACAACATTCTGACGATCTGCTAGATTACCAACTGTGCCATATTTTAGTCAGTTGTAGTTTTAGTAAATGAAGGTTTATCTTCACCGGTTCATAAGGACTTCGCAGTTTGCACGGCTCTGGTGGTTATTTCATTTTCTATGGTGTACGCGTAAAATATCACCATTTAAATTTCTATACAAAATTCATTATCAGCTGTAAGAGTCCTATTTCCATTTTTATTTGTTAACATTTTGGCAAAAGAATCCGCCTGTTCCAATAACTGCTGTCGTAAGATTTTGCGAAACAGTTTTCATTAAATAACAAACCGATTCTAGCATAAATATGCCACAAACCTATTTTATTTATATTAACAAAATTCGTAGCTTTATGTTGCTCGTGAGCGGCAGCCCTGCGTTAAGGGCTCACTCTCGGAGGGTTATCGCGGGTTGGATCGCACCCTCCACACGACTCCGATGTGTATTGCACCCGGCAGCGTTGGGACGAAAATACGCTTCTTTTACATTATTTGGGCATCTTTGTTGCTTCAAACAGCTGACGGGTTTTGATGTTCGGCATTTTGTATGTGAATGGAGTTTATTTGTATTTATTCTGAATTTTAGTTTTTTGCATAATATACGTATATTTGTTATAGGTTTTGATAGATTTTGGGCGATTATAGTGTATGTATTTTGATAAGGTTAATTAAATAGGATAAACTGTAAGTAGTTAAAGTAAATGGAAATGGTAATTATGGTTTACTGCCATCATTTGCTCAGCGTATTTAAGCAATGAGAGCAGCCATTTTTTTAAAGGTAGTACCTATATTAAATCAATTTACGATTCATAAAAGAAAAGTGGAACCATTGATATAGTACTTAATTTTCAAAACGGTACCAATAGTGTGACAATAGTTATAACTATTGTTCAATTTATAAAATAAATACATATTACCCAAGTATTACAATATTGTTTTGTATGCAATATTGATATGGTAGGTAGATTTTGTAGTAACTAGTTACTTTGCAGTACCTACTTCGCTATCTAATAGTAGTAGTTGAGACATTAACAATCGGATTGTACCCGGTCTTCGAAACGATAATTTAATGTCTTAATGTAGCCTAACAAAATACACTGGATCTCACGACTCAGGGAACCCTAGTGTGGGGTCTAAGGAACAAAAACTGTGTGCTATGTACTTATTGAGAAAAAACTATTATTAACATTTAAAACAAAAATCCTAAATTGTTCCGTTTATTTCCTAACAAAATAAATGTCAAAACGCCACCAAAAATCCCTCATCAAATTAACAAAATCATCCCCATACATCAGTACCAAAGGACGTTGAAATAGAAGGTGAAATAAGCGACATTTTAGCGGCCCATCAGATACGGGTGAAACAATTTAGCGCTATCAGATGGGCGGGAGGCGCTACACGTGAAATCGGCGGCACCTCACCTGAATTAAACGTTTACGTTAATTACACGGTACGGTTAACGTTTTTAATGCGAGTTATTATGGATTTCATGTTTAGTGACTTGCTGGTTTGCGTTTGGGGATTTTTTAATGATGTTAACGAAGTGGGGTTGTTTTATTTTTCATGTGTGATTTTTCTTTTGAAGAAAATGTTGTTTTGTAAAATTATTTATCGGTTGAGAAGATTTCTACTAGTTCCATACAATAAGAAAAGTATTTAACATAGATTTATTTATTTGTTTTTTGTTTGACTCAATCTAAATGAATGTTAGATTTATTTTTAACATTTGGGCCCTAATATTTTAATGTGATATTATATTTTCTCAACTAGTTTGGTGGGTCGTACAGCTATGAAACATTTTAAATAACGAAGATAGTCTGTTGTAATTTGTTTCTAGGTACAAAGAACTACATTAAGTCTCCTAGCTTCTACCGTTTGCTCGCAATACTTTATAGCTTCTTTCTTTAACGTTAAAACGTTTCGACAAAAGTTTGAAAAAAATAAAATCTTTGAAAGTATGATTTAATTTTATTTAATGCTGTCGAAGTAAAAAGTAGACGCTTCATAATAAAATTTTACTGCACACCATTTTTTTATATGAGAGATATGTATTTCTATTGCCTAAAAAAGTAATGTAAGTTTAGTTAAAATCCTCGCCAAAGATTTTACGGTAGGAAGTAAGCACCTGAACTGCATATTTTATGCCTATAATGAAATCAAATCTCGTAACTATTAGCACACTCACAACTACTGCTTACACCCGTGTAGTGAAGGGTTGCTAATGTATTTAGCTTCGCGCCATTACGTATTCTGTCTCCAACCTAATGCCGCGGTTATTTGCCGACTCGCGTTATTTGACGTGATTACATTACCTCAGATACGGCAAACGAGGGAGGAATAATCAACCTCATGGCAAACACACAAACATCCGATTGAACCTCAAACATTTCATACAACTTAACACTACTCAATCTCATCAATATTTAACAACACACATTATGAAAGCATTTCGTGAAATGGTTTTACGAGCGTGGGATTTGTGCGTAAACGAACGTTTTTTATATCTTGAACACTTCTTGAGTTTTTCGTTGAACACCGCTGAAATAACAATGCCGCAGGTATTTTTCAAAACGTGTAAACGCGACGACTTCAAGTTCGCCTTAAAAACAAAATAGTTGACGTAATTAAAACGAAACTTTGTTAATCAAGCGGCCACTTACCACATGGGTCGGACGAGGGCCGACATCGCTATAAAACGGAGGGGCGAGTCCTCATTGCGCACTAAAGTTTTTATTTATTTATTTATTCACGAAACCACTGGCAATTAAATATTATACAAAAAAACACTGCACTAAAATGCACTTTGGAGTGTTAAGTGTCGATACGTAGCATTACGGAGTTCGTAGCACAGCGTAGCGCGTCTACGTCGGAAAAGTTTCTCCGTAGGCCGTGTCGGGCGGCGGCGGACGCAGGAGCTCGCTCCGCGGTGCGGGTGGCTCGCGGGGCGCTACTCGCGGACTATGCGGAGGTCGCGAGCGGGCCGGGCTCGCGGGGGCGCGGGGGCGCGGGCCCGGGGGGGGGGGGGCGCACCGGCGCGCGCACGCCGCCGCCCACGCCGCCCCGCCCCACACACCCGCAACCTATTTATTTCTAGTTACGTAAAATTTACGCGCAATACCCGATACTGCATTTAGCTTATGTTACGATCCCGTATGCCAGTATATAAGCAGTAATGAAAATGTGGTTACATTACGAGCAGACTTGCACGCCACGCCAGAAAAAGACGCCATTATTAACGCTCTGCGCCATACACACAGGAAAATACGACACGCACGGCTATATAGCGAACGGTACATAAAGAAACCCACGCCCTCCCGAATAAAAAGCTTTTAAGAGTTTCAACACCGGTCAAATAAAAGGCAGACGGTTCAACATTAAACGCCAATCAGTGTATTTCACGCGAGACCACTTCTGGCCCCGGGCAGGTGAGGCGTGAACTGAAAAAAGAAGTCGCCGCCGGTCGCCGGTCGCCAGGGGGACGCCGTCAAAATTTGGCAGACGAGTTTTTTCGACCGCAGCCGATGCTATCGATGTCACTTAAACGAATTGAATAAACGCGTCGGAGGGCGCCCGGTGTCTATCTGTGGGCCTGTTCGCCTGCCACGGCCGTCCATCCTGATTTCATCGTTGATCCGACATATTCCAAAACGCCTGTCT
The DNA here is from genome assembly GCA_932526535.1 of Caradrina clavipalpis. Lineage (NCBI taxonomy): Eukaryota > Metazoa > Arthropoda > Insecta > Lepidoptera > Noctuidae > Caradrina > Caradrina clavipalpis. The sequence continues at coordinate 5,048,475 of OW052093.1, forward strand.
GTTATTCAGCGGTCCCCACGTGTGTTGCTCTCCATTCATCTTGTATCAGTCCGATCTCCCTACCTAGTCATGTTGACTTTTATGGCCGCAGTTTGTTGTTATGTTACAAGTACGTTCGGCACGTGAATTAAAGCAAAAGTTCGATAAACTGTGTCGTCACAATCAGCTGTTGGCGCCGCGAGCGCAACAGACAATGCGATTAAGATCTACGCAGGACAACTTTCGCCGGCGCGCCGAGCGGCAGTTAGTTGTTATGAAAGAGAGAAATTTGTAAATTGTTCGCGCCCGAGTTCGCGAACTCCGTCGAACCGGAGTTTGTTTTAAGAGTCCAACCTTGAAACAAGAAGAAAAGTAGTCCTGTAAAACAAAGTTTTGCGGCCGCCGTCGCCGGCGCAAGCGGTTCAAGGATTGTGCCCGAACTGTCTGTCTGTACAACTTTACCGATTAAAAGCTCAAAAGCTTCCAAAGTCATTTTAAAAGTTTATCTGCACGCGGGCGCGCGGGGTGGCGGGGGCGCGCCGGGTTCGTTATCATCCCGCCGCAATACTTTAGTTAAAACCTAGTTTAACTTATTTATAAATCGGCGGTCGTCGGCCTCCTCCACGAATTAAAGTGTCAAAGTTGAGGATGCGTCGGTGTCGTCGGCGCGGGCCTACCGCGCGGCTCGCCCGCGACATGTGTTCGCACCGCCGAATAGTTGCCAACGTACACACTAAGTTCCTAGACCCTTCGCTACTTTGTTTTACAGCTGTTCCACTTAGCGAACTATGCCTCGAGTTGGGCGCGAGTTCTTGCATGTGTATTGGCGGCACACACCCGCATCCGAATAGTTTCATAAACATAACCCAACTTAGTTTTGGACGACTTTTCAAAGTCAATGCATACTAACTTTCGATGTCTGGGAGTGCGATATTACGATTGGATCAGTTTGCGGTGACTTTAATGCATTCGTTTGTTCGGAACTTTGGTTTATTGGAGTAAACTTCGAAACAAGGTTAAATACGAGTCTTTGTTTTATATTTTTGCGGAATTTGGGTAAATTGACCTGACGAAGTTTTGTTATGTATTTTGATTATTTGAATACGTCGCCTTTCGATCTAATGTTTATAAGCGATGGATGCTTTTTTTTTAAACAGAAATTCTACATTTCAACGCAGACATTAGGCACCTATACGTATATAAGTATACTGATACATAGGAATAGCAATAGGTACATTGCTTTCAAGCTGTTGAAGCTGAAATAGAGGTTCGTCATAACAGATTTGTGAGCAAACGTTGAAATAAAGTGAAACTAAACCTTAAAGTTAGACCTAAGTTCTAGGCCGTGAAGTTCTGGGCAAGAATACAATGGACCCACTTCATGTATTCAATTTAGGGAAATAGTATGGTTATGTATATCATCATTTGAGTTGAAACTCGTCCACTGTTGAAACCTCCTAAACGTCTCCACATCACTCGGTCCTGTGCTTCCCGCGTTTAGTGTATTTTGCATAATATTTATTATTTTCATTATTTCATAACTTTTTACCATGTAAATGTATTCTCCAGAGCGATTCCGGCAACTGCGGCTAATCTTTATGCAGATTAGCCAAGTACGCAGAAGATATTATAGTAATAATAATAATAATAATAATAATAATAATAAATCTTTATTCAAAAATTCAAAAGATAAAATACACAATAAAACTAAAAATAACAGTGTAGGTAAAATAATGTTAGATGCCTGTACTAGGATAATCCTGTATCACAGGCTGCAGGAGCTCCAACATATGCTATATATAGGACAGTACGTTTTTTTTTTTTTAATATCTAGCATTACATAATGTCTAATTTATTTATTTAACTTAAACTCTACTAACTTACAACTAAAAACACATAATTATAATAATGTTATAGTGCACAAGTGTGTGCGCAAACAGGTGCAATCCTGCTTCCCTAACTCTCATAGTATCATGAGACGTTAATCCGACACAACTGGGAAGAGATCATACACAGGACCAACGGCTTTACACGCTTTCCGAAGCACGGGGATGTCACACCATCAACTTCCAAACTCCGCGCTGTTACTGAGAAATTCCTAATGAAAATCCCCAACAACACTTTAAGCTCGACCTGGGAATCGAACCCAGGACCCCACGCTGAACAGTCGTGCTTGCCACTACGAGATAAACGGGGAAGTTAACAGTTAAATTTTCTTGTAGTTAACCAATCACTTTTGTTACGTTACCGTTTGTTATATTTGCCCAGTTCGAGTTATAATCGTGTGAAATTACGGGTTTACCATTGATGAGTTGTAATGAAGATATCTTGGAACAGGGTGTTAGTATCTACAATGTTAAGGAGAAACACGCCTCGTTAAACTGCCTCGTTGGCTTAGTGGTCCTGAGCGCGACTGCTACGCTGGAGGTCCTGGGTTCGATTCCCAGGTCGAGCAAAAGGTGTTATTGGGTTTTTCTATGAAATTCTCAGTAGCAGCTCGGAGTTTGGATTTGTGCCCGGTTAGTGGCAATAGACTCGCCCCCTATTAGATGGGACCTAAATATACCGGCGAACTGTGGGTGTACATTGGTACACCTCTGCCTACGCCTTCGGGGAATACAGGCGTGATGATGGAGTTCTAATAAATATCTTAATTTCTTGGAATAGGGTGTTAGTACCTACAATGTTAAGGAGATACGGGCACCTACAGTAGGTTACAGACCAAAGTCTCTTATTTAAAGTACTTACGCGGTCTGAGAATTATGTCTCTGCATAAACTTTAGAGTTCAAAGAACTTTTGTTAGTTTGGGTTGGTTAGGTTATGTTTTTGGTTGTTAAGTTTTTTTATCCTTTTCTGACTGCGAAATTCGATATGTTGGATTAAAAATTATATTTAAAAAGTTAAAGATTTTATGACGCAGAAATAAGACATGTGTTTATCTATACTATTTAAACTATATACTATATTTACTATATAATATTATAAAGCTGAAGAGTTTGTTTGTTTGTTTGTTCGCGCTAATCTCAGGAACTACTGGTCCGATTTGAAAAAATCTTTTTGTGTTGGATAGCCCATTTATCGAGAAAGGTTATAGGCTATATAACATCACGCTACGGCCAATTGAAGCCGAGCAATCAATGAAAATGTGGCAAAAACGGGAGAAAACAAAAACCCTTTGAGGGCTTTCGTTGCATGCGCTGCGTAAACGGTTTAAGTTACGCAAATATAATGTATGAAAGAATTGTTCCTCTTAAAATATACTACAAAAAAGTCCGCGGTAGTACATGCCTAACTTTTAAGGTTGACTAACTATAGCCATTTTTATGGCCAGAAAATTTGTTTTAATATAATGCATTATTTGCGAAGGTGTTTTTATGAACATAGTATTAATCCTTATAAACGAACAAAATTGCCCTTTACATCATTTAATTTCAATGGATATCTTAGGAGATATCACAGTTTTAAAATAACTTCGCAGCAAAATAATGACTCTGCGTGACATTCCGTAGCTTAGTAGGACCTAAAAACATACCGGCGAACTGTGGGTGTACATTGGTACGCGTCTGCCTAACCCTTCGGGGAATACAGGCGTGATGGTATATTATGGGTTATAATAAGAATACAGAAATTTTATTTACTATAGTAAAAAAAAGAAGGTTACCCGAAAAATAAATTGCATCCAATGAAATAGTGAACGTGAACGAAGTCGCGGGCAACAGCTAGTATTTTATAATACCTACAGCAGAATTATGGAGTACATATTTCCCAGAAAACCTAACATTAGCCTTGGTACCGATAACTGATAGTGCTGAGTGCATAATTGGCACACTGCCCCGCATCACGGAGCGTAGCGCGGGAGTGCGTGTTCTTACGTTGTTTGCAAGTATCTGTGTTTGCATAGAAAATACGAGTATTCCAACACACAGAAAACGTATTCATGCGCAGTGTTACAGATCACTAGAGCTCCATTGCGAGTTGCGACGCACCACGGAACGTAGCGCGGGATATTGCACGAATCGCCTAAGTGAGATTTTGCAGAATAGTTGAACTTATAGCTGATCTCGTAGCAATCGTAGCCAATTCGTAGCACTTTCGTAGGCGGGCGTAGCGGGTGATAGATGGCGTTTGAAAGAAAAACAGTAGGTATGGTGCAATGCATGTTTTTATACCTACTCGAACAATTTGTAAAGAAATTAAAATATTGCCGTCTAGTGACAAAAATGGGAAACACAAATTTCCAAATTGACATAGGTTGGTAAAGTCAAAGTCAAAGCATTCATTTCAATTAGACCATCTACAGGCACTTTTGAATTGTCAAGAAGTAACAGTTTAAAATTGAAGTTAGTTGGTAAGTAAACATAAGCTAGCACCGGGCTCTTTATTCTATAGCCAGTCATAACATTCCTTTCAAAGAATACTCTCATAACTCCACTCAGCCTTATGCTCCACAGCGAAAAACAACACGGCACCTACATTCATAATCAGCGTAATTACCGAAATCTCTGTCGGAAAGTCACGATCAACAGTCAAGCGCGAGATAAAGCTGCCACAGCCCTCGGAGCGGTACTCTTACCACCAGCTTAAGATGACCTGCCATGCCTCTCGAAGTTACAGAAATGAAGATGGGAGAGGGGTGTGGGTTTGAGCTGAGGGAGGTCTGTTTACTTTGGTCGCGAAGTACGTGTTATCTTCGTTCGCCAATAAGTCACGCAATAATTACCGCGAGCAGATCACGCTCCCCCGCAGTGCGCACATATTTATGGGTGTCGTCCATAAGTACACGTAAATAAATGCGGTGCGCGACAATTGTACGGTTTATGGTCGTATCTGCCGCGGGCACGCGACCTTACTTTATGGTAACAATGTTTTGGTTTCGTGACTGGTCTGCGATTGTTACCGTTGTGTGGGTTCTTATTTTTAATTTTAATTTTTCTTAAATTAGCTTTTGTCCTCGTGTGATTTTTCTTACTGATCTCTATTTTTTTTTTGATAGAAAAATACTACTTTGGTATGTTCTCATGATTAACGTGGCTTTCTATTAGTGAAAGAATTTTCGGAACCAGACTAGTAGTTCTGGAGATTTGCACATTGAACCAAAAAAAAAGATAAAAACAAAAAGAGTTAGCGTTTTTTTTGTGTTAAACTATTCATTTAGATTTCGATGCTAAAACGAGGTTAAATTATAAAATGACATACGTAATTTGTTAGTTAATTTTAGGTTAAGTAACGTTAGGTTTAGGAAGCAACCTACTCGCTAGTGAAACATGACAATACTTTAATTAAGTTTAATGTAATATTATTAGGTATTTTGTTTACAATAGCTATTATTATAGTTATCACACCACACACACCTATTTTTGAAAATGGAACTGTCCTATTTGTTACAAGCAAGATTTTTTTGAAGAATTTCTTGATTTCTTGTCTCTCCTTTGAATTATTTAATTGGCTTGGTTTAGTCTATAGACTTCAAAATATTATTTGGTATGAAAGCTCTCGAGAATCAGTACACCTTAAAAGAGTTAGGTACACACCTACCTTTATATAATACTTACATTTTAGATGTGGAGGGCCTGAATAACTTGTGTGTTATCTGTACTTCGTATTCCTGTAACAAAAAGAAAAGTTGAATTAGGAGAGATAATTTTATTTTCTAAGTAATAATAAGTGTATTACTAAATATTTTTAATTTTATAATAACATTAATTCTTGATATTTTGTTCAACACAATAAAACTTATATATATATATACCATCACGCCTGTATTCCCCGAAGGGTTAGGCAGAGGTGTACCAATGTACACCCACAGTTCGCCGGTATATTTAGGTCCCATGTAATAGGGGGCGAGCCTATTGCCATTAACCGGGCACAAATCCAAACTCCGAGCTGCTACTGAGAATTTCATAGAAAAACCCAATAACACTTTTTGCTCGACCTGGGAATCGAACCCGGGACCCCTTGCACAGCAGTCGCACTTGCGGCCACGAGACCAACGGGGCAGTTGGTCAAAACTTATGTGTATATTTAATGAATGTACGAAAAAAGAATTGTATAATTTATTTTTTAATTCTACGATCTACTTGTTGACTGTATCAATAAGGCCCTTTTAATCAAAAAACTGCACATAGACTTAGTTGTAACGAGGTATACCTAGTTGCAAACGCTATAAATGATTTGTAATTTTTCCCCATGTAACCTTAAAATAAGAGGTAAGACCTCTGATTTCAATTTTTTTCGCAAGTGCACCTAAGAGCTCTCCCTAAGCACTTACTAAGACTGGTATTATTTAAGCCTTATTAAAAATTTTAAGTCAAATCTTTTGAATATGAAGTAAGACCTCTAAATGGCACATAAGAACGCTATTAAAAAAAATCCTATAATTGAATCTTGTTGCTATCATCATTGTCATTAATTATTTATTTGTGTTAAACAAAATAAATGCCTTCATTCATCTTTCATTACAAATTAACATTGTCAAACTATTATGTTCTTCCAAGGTTGATACGCCTCTTACGTCATCGGAGACACAAGTTCCTATAACCGTCCAAACCCACAAAACAGTGACTCGACTATCAAAAAGCAATTAATTTCAAATCTACCCATTAACAAAACACAAAATCATATGTTTACATCCCATAACTATTTCATACGACATGGAAGGGTAGAATTGGTAAATAATCCCTGTTTTAGTATCAGATCGGTATTCTCAACACACGTAATGCCGTCGTTTTCATACGGAGGCATTATGCGTGGCCGACGCGTCAAAATGTGACTTTAATTGATGTTGTGTCGTTATACAAACACTTGGACTTGTACCGACAACATTAGTCCTACATTTGTATTGATATTGGTAATTCAATATTTATTTAATAACTTTTAGAACGCTCGTTTCGGTTCTGTTTGGAGTTTATTTAGCAACGGTATAGAAACTTAAAGAGCCCGCAATTGTCTCGAAAAATCCAACTATTAGGTATTAGCGCGCCACCTGCGATGCTTCACCTTTTTTCTTGTCATCATAAAAAATATTTTAACGCGCATGTTTTAAAGCTCTAACTTGAATGGCAATTTATTTGCAGCGTTGGAGCCATGCTGTTACAATAAGTAATGATAAAACTACCTGCATAAATAAATTAGTGTAATCGAATGTACGAATAATTATATTGTAATCTTATCATCTAATTTAATATTAAGTACCTTTTTTTGTCCTTCTGACCATACTTGAAGGTCCACAGTCCATGTCCCACAAACGTGCGGGACGGGGGCGGACCGTAAATTCGATTTTAATATAGAACACGTAATACCCTGTTTGCTTGGGCCCGTAATTGATACGGCCCTCTTAGCACGCGTCTAATACCTGTCATTATTTTCAAATTCGTCGGCTTTGCCTTTTAAACGGTGGATTATTTAAATGCTCCGTCCGTTACAGAACTTAATTTAGGTTTACTTTGTTTTACATAAATTAGTTTTGACGTGTATCTATCAGTGGAGTTTGATATTGTGTTACAGATTTAAGTTCTAGGACGTATCTCGTCTAGACTATTATTTGTTAGTCTTTAGAATTGAGGACTATATCTAAAGAAATTTGTACCGCGTTGAAACACTTCCCTTAATACGTTTCTCACACACTTCTCAATTTCCAAAACAAAATCTTCTCGTCGTAAGTTAACAGCAATTCATATCCGAACCAACACTTCAGGTAGCTACCTACGAGTCTCCCCCACCGCACAGATTATGGCGGTGCCATCAAATATGCATAAAAGCCGTAAAATGCCACACTTAACCGCTCGCTCCCCGCTCCCGCGGCGTTGTCACCTGCAGTACTGCCGAGCTCCACAAACCGCGTCTCAGTCTCCAGACAGATGCTCAGACATAGTAGTAATTAAAAATTTCCCACCTCCTCATAAATTTGCATGGAAGACGTGAGCAAATATGAAAGTAAGGGTTTCGTTTTGAATGATTTGTGTGTTGGTTGTCTTATGAAGTACTTTTGTGAAGTCTTTATAGAAACTGTGTTTTTAATGGATTGTTTTAAGGCTACGGGAAAATAGAGACACATATTCATAATAGTAATAGTATGTAAAGGGTCAGTGGCGAAATATTAATTTTCTTAAGAGAGAAGTAAAAATTGCTTAAATCTATTAGGTACAATAAGTATCAAATCAAAGGTGTATTTAAAACATCTGCAGTGCGATAATATTATTAAGCAATAGTACATTGGTTTTCACCCTCACATAATCCAATATGCATATTTCAATGCAAACAAAATTAAATTGGTTAATCAAACACTTCAATACACCTACAAACACAACACACCACTCGAAATTTCTCTGACTCATAATTTAATTATTTCCTTTCTATCAGAGACTCCCAAAACATAGCACTATGCATAAGTCGTGTGTTAGCGAGTACAAATCTACAATCCCATTATAACAATCACCTTCCCGTTCATTACTCGGAGCTAAGATACTAAATTTAAATTAACAGCCCCTTGTTAGTTGAACTATGTACATCTGCACTGAAATGAATGTTCATTTGGTAAGCGAAAATCGGAGCGTCGCGTGAACTAGTCTTGTGACACAGTATCGCGTGTGCAGTATTTTGGCGTTGTTTTGTTGTCTGGAAATGAAACGTAGTAAATTAATACAATGGGCAATGGTTAAGTATGTATATTATTAGTATCGGTAGCAACGAAATAGCTTTTCTAATGCCAGTCTCAACAAAATTTTAAAAAGATACGTAATTAAAAATCTCATGAGACTTAAAAATCGTTTATTAATTTATTTTACTAACCTCAAGCCTAGACATTAGTGTCTTTATCCTTTTTACGAAATGTCATCGAGTTTCAAAATATGACTAGACTACTCTTGTAAGGAGCGCGCTGTCGCTGTCGGTACAGTTCCCTAATTCGGAGAATGTAATGTTTTGTATCGACATAATAGACTTTATATTGGTTATGTAGTGTGTCTGTTGTATGAGTGATGCTTGGTTTTTCTTGATGAAAATGCTAAAGAGTTTGTCTTTTTGTTTGAACTCGCAAATCTTTAATTACAAGTACGATTCTGAAAATTCTTTCGCTACTAGAAAACTACGTTATCCCCAAACCCAAGGCATAACCACATGACATCCAAGCAGACAAAATTGCGGACAAAAGCTAGTTAAAAATAAAAGCACAAACTGAAAGACGAAATAGAATTTCCCATCTTCCGCATTAAAACCCTACTATTTACTTATAACTACATTTACGAATCCAGCATACAGTTAGCGCAGCCAATTTAGCCGGCGTCTCCGCCGTCTTTATCGTATCTTTAATGAACACTCATAAGCGCTCTGTACTTAACGTATTGTGTCGGTGAGACGTTAGTGCTGCTGACTGTACCTAGCTTTGCGACACACTCAATGAGCTGAGGGTGGTTTGCGGGATTTGCGTTTAGTTTGAAAGGGATTTTTGGTGGCTCATCTCTTGGAAGTAGATATTTTGTTTTTTGGTTATGAAATGAGCGAAAAGCCTGGAATTTCTTCCTATCACTTCTTGTTTGTGTATGTGATTTTTTATCCAACATACAGAAGAAATTCCTAGGGTGGGTAACATTTTTATTAAAAATAAAGAACATTATAACCTTGCCTATCTACTTGTTTGAATGAGTAAGTGAGAAATCAGACTTTAGTAGGTGAAGAATTTGCAGGATACAGCTAGATTTGTTCACATTTTAATTTTACCGTGAAACCTAAACTATCTTAGCTAGGTCCGGTGAGTCATGTGAAAAAGACACACCCTAGGTAATGTATTCGAAGAACCCGTTAACAGAATCGATAAGGAGGTCTATATTTGTTTTCTTTGACGATATTACTAAATCTTCTCTAAGTCAATTATATTCACACGTGTGTGTCATGCACCTTCATTAGCACACCGACACTCCTTGAAAAAGAAAACCTAAGAAAAACAAAAGAGGGGCGTCTCGTGACACCATCACGTCCCTCCAGAGGAACAATGTAGGCTCGCACGAGAAATGCTAATACGGGCCGTTCCATACAAATTGATACTCGATCGTCGCTCATATAAAACACTCCGCGAGCAAGATCGCCCCATGAATAATAAAGAATTGCCGAACGCCGACGAAGAGACGCGACATTGTGCTCGGCTTGTGAATGACGAATGTACGGATGTCTTGAAGTTGGGCTGTTAAGACAGTGTCTTTAGATTAGTGCCTTTAGACTAGTGAATTGAATAATGAGTCATGGGTCATGACAATTATAATTATAAAAAATTTACGTCTTAAAATAAGTCCTGTTTTTTTATTATATTTGATTTTGTATTATTAATGTATTTAGTACTTTTGTATTAAAACCACAGATCCACACGTCCACAGTAATATTTTTATCAATATCTTGAATCGAAAAGATCACAATTTAATGGTTAAAATGAAAATATAAAGTAACTGAGAATTACTGCAAGGGAAAATTGGTGACAATAAAATGTATCAAGAAAAAAAAACCCTGGATTTCAAAAATAATTACAACAGAACACAGTAATGTCAAAGAGTTTGTAACAAGCCTATTACGTACATATTCTTATGTATGAAATATATTTTATCTTTTGTCCAAATTCGTCGTTGCAAAGCGGCACATGCATCCAAACCGCCCTTATTCCCGTCACGTCCACTATAAAACATAATTCAGATTTTCATACAGAGCCATACAGAGAGCTCTTGTGTTTTCATTCTGTTAAACCTCCCCTTGTCGCATAAAAATACCCCGAACGGTTGTAAAACACTGTGTTGACTTAACTGCCTTTTACTTGTTCTATGGTAATTTTATAACACTATCGTATTATATTTTGGTGGTATCATTTGCTCCTGGTAACTCTTTAAGGACTGGTTTTGTCAATCGTCATTTAACTTTTATCTATAGAATTAATATGAAGACTAACTTTTGCCCGGAATTTCGTAAGCGTGAATTTTTTTCGACGGATCCCATTTTTTTGATAACAGATTATATACATGATATATTTTCTATAGTACTCAGGCATAACGTTAGCAAAATACTTTTAACAATATCGGAACCATAGTTCAGCCGATTAGTGTGTGCGACAAAAAAAAGAAACAAGCTCTTCAGCTTTATAACATTAGTACAGACCTCCATAATTTGATTAAAAATCAGCCTTAAGTCCTATAACAACATTTTTTTTAAAGTTTCTTAAAAAATAAATTCAATCATCCTTTGTGTATATGTCCTAAAAAATAACCCAAAAAACAAAAACCTACAAAACCTTATTTGATTCACCTCAAGAAATATCATCTACGAATATATCTCCTCTCTTATTAAATCCCTCATCTGAATAATTGAAGTCATTACCCTTTCAGCAATAATTACGCGTCATAAGGCGTCTTATTAAGTGTGATTGTGTTGGAAAGCGCCGAGTGAATCAGTGGTTATTAAATCACTAGTGTAATCCACGCTTACATGATCGACAGTTAACGCGAATCGCATGTTGAGCGTAGCACGGAGCTACGAAAGTGCTACGCTCGTAGCGGAATTTTTGTTAGTTGATTTTGTTGCAGGATTTATTTTAGGTTTGATTTGAAAGCATTTCTTTGTTAGAATTAAGTTTAATAGAACTTTTTTTACAATACTACAGTTCATAACTGTATCAGTTTTTTTTTCTGCGAGGGCTTTTCAGGTTTTTATCATTTTATATTATTTCGTGACCAATATCAAATCAAATCAAAGCATTTATTTCAATTAGACCATTTACAGGCACTTTTGAATTGTCAAGAAGTTACAGTTTAAAATTGAAGCTAGTTGCTCGTTCCAAAACGTAGGTCTCTACGGAGAAGAACGAGCAAGAAACTCCATGGACACTCTTTTCCTTCCATTTGGTTTTTACAAAGTCTTGGTTACAATATTCTTGTTGCTTCTATATGTGTATCTACAGTCCATCGACTTTTTTTATCGCAAACTGAATAATTTAATTTAAATCTCTACACATCGTTAACCAGACATTGTAAATTTATTAATATGAAATATTTATCTGTATTGATACAATTATTTGCATATAAAAAAAAATGACACAAACTCGAGATATATTCAGCAGTAATAAATTACCACCTCCAATCCCAAAACTAGCTTCATACATCCATCATTGCGTAGTGTGTAAATGGTTGGCGTGTAGTGTTTACCTGTGGAATCCGTACAGACAATTAGCTCTTTATGCGATTAAACGCTGCTCGCGAACGCACGTGTCGACGTCACAGCGACGTAACGCCTGTTACACGTCACTGCGAACTGATTTACTGAATACGGATGCCTGAATTAACTGTTCGCTTTTGAGTTTTCGTTTAACAGTTTATTAGGTGAATAGTATGTCATGCAGATTAGAACAAAATTATGACCGCGGTTTGATATTTTATTTTATGTTATGTTATTAATGTTAACTGACATTTCAAATTCATTCCTATTTGTATTGCACAGCAGCGTTACTATGTTCCGGTTTGAAGGGTATGGATGACGGTGAAATTACAGGCACATGAGTCATTTCAACTTTGTCTCTGGGATAGCTACGCATTTGCAAGGCTTTTGGTATTGCAGCTGTCTTAGCACTTAACAACAGGTGGCATATAATGGCATAAAAAAACGTTATCTTATTTGATGCCAACTGACATTTCGAATACAGTAAGAGAGCATTATTTACACGAAGGAGATGTTTCTGTATCAAGTTGAAATGTTTACGATAGCTTCGTTTTATGTAAAAGTATAGAAAAACTATGTTTTCATCTCTTGTGCAATCAGTTTGTAGTTTCAAATTTTGTTTTCAATTACATAATTTCTTACTTATATAAAAAATGGAAAATTTGTGACTTAACACTTTAGCAAGTTGGTTACGACATACTTTACAAGTAGCTATAACTTAGAAAAGACTACAAAATATCAATCGATTACCAATCATAACACTCCGACACAAGTTTCATTTTAATACAAAACATTTACTGTGGCTAGTAATTAATAACATTCAGAACAAAAGCCCTCATTTTCCACAAGACACCTTGGCTAGCCACAATGCGTCTATCAGACGTGTAGGGGCGTCGAATGTGCATTCAGTACTGAGGCAGGTGTCGAGAGAAGAAGGAAACACCACAAAGGGCCCGTCACGGGATGCTGAGGCGTCTCGGTGACCATAGAGTAGGGACATTGGAAGATTTGTTACTGTGTAAAAAGGTTGCATAAGTTTGTTTTTAAGATGGTGTTTACAAAATTAATAAATGAAGAACTAGTTAGGTAGTATGGGCATGGTTACCGGTACCTTTTTTTTGAGTTTATTACTTGTTATTCTATACATATAATTTACATAAAACTTGATTTGAACAATTTTGCAACTCACTAATTAGTGATGATTTTGTAGTAATCGTTTAGAACTTAAATATGTACGTTATTACGACTTAAAATATGACTCATATAGAGTTCCTTGACTTTGTGTTTCAAGAAAGTCTGCTTTCTTATCGTATTAACTGACCTATCTGTAAAACAACTGCTCTGTGTATACTTCAGTTAATGTACACCAAGAAGGCTGATTCTATAGCGAGTGCATCGGCCTTCAGCACGAAGGAGCATAAAGATATTGAGCGTGCATTGTGAAGCGCGCCATTGTGTGCGGCGCGAATCGTCCGCGATAACACACCGACCGCCACCGGCCGCTTTGTCTCCCTAATTGTTATATTCTGAACAAAGAGCCAGCAGAAACAAACGACGTCAGCGCTTGTTAGCTCCCAAGCTAAACGCTTCGTGTAATAACATGTCCTCAAACAATCGAACGACATTTTCAATACGTTAGGAAATTGGCTATACGCAATCGCAATGCGAGCTTCGAATGCTTTTGTTCTGCAGTTCTGCAATATCGACTGCGCTATGGACTACGAATAAGTTTTTACTTAAACGGTGGAAGCTAATCGTTCTGGCATGATTGACGCCAATAAAAAATGTAAAGAAGAAATGCAAATTCCATAGAGTACCCAAATGAATCGGCGGGAATTCGACGCGCCAATAGCGCTAATGATGTTCATTTTCAAATTTCGAACGGTTCGACGTTTATTCGTTTTAAACCGTGCGCTAGCATGCTTCCCCCGCTCGACGGCATCAATCATTTTTAGAGGGTTTCGCTTATCCAAGTTTTCTTCCTGCCTCCGTCCTCTGCTTCCAACTTTTACATCGAATGATCTCCACTGAACCAACAGAGCGTTCGCCGTAACCGCGTTTTGTATTATTTTTTGTGAATAAATAATATTATTTCTCGAGGGAAAGGGGATTGGATTTCGTTAAATATGGTTTAGTAATTGAATTGAAATCTCTCAATGTCGACGTTCAATTAAGCTTTAGATTTCGTTCTTGATGAAGGTATTTTCTTTGTTTTCAGATATTTAATAAATTAATTTTCCAATAAGTCTTTGGTTTTCATTCTTAACCAAAAATGTATAGCTCTATATAAAAGAGTTATTTACTATATTATCATTATCTAGCGTAGCAGTCGCGCTTAGGACCACTAGGCTAAGAAGGCATTTTGTCACCATACCAATTTAACTTTTATTTAACTACAATTTAATTTGTATTTACTTTTTGTCTTCACGTTTGCTATACAAAAAGCCACCACGGATTACCTTCATAAACCAATTATAAACTTTAAACACATTAATTACACTATCCATTACGGTGTCTGTCAAAAGTGATTAATGCTAATGTCGGACGCAAGATTTTTAACTAAGTTAAGATTAAAATAGCTTAGGGTATTATTTGTGAGCGCTCCGAGCGACGGATCACTCATCTCTCCCTTGCAAATTATAATGACACATCCGCCGGGAGGTTTTAAGCCAATTCAACTTTGAGGATTCCTGATACCGTGGGCAATGGTTTTTCCTTAAGAAATTCTCGGAGAATTTTACGTAAAATATAAATTACGAGGCATTTCACTTGATTTTGGATTTCGTAATATGAACTTGTGGAGTTTACTCTTAGCTCCTGATTATGTAAGAGTTTTGAAGTTCCTAATTTCAATTGAATGCTTCGATGAGCCATTATGTGTCTGATTAACATTTATACTAAATCCTACTACTATTATAAAGGCGAAAGTTTGTATGTATGGATGTATGGATGTTCTAAAGCGATACCAATAACAAGTTCCGAAGCTGCAGTTCCAATACAAACATCCATTCAAGAGGGTTCCCTACAGGAAACAATTTGCGGTAAAAATCCGCACTGATAGACGCGATATGAGCAACGGGAGATTTTTTTACTTATTTTTGCCGCACGGGGAGATCGGGGGCGGCTGATCTTTGTTTTATGAGAACGATTAAGAAAAGCATATTTGAAGTGTGTACTTGGCTTTATTTGCGCTCCGAAAGGGAAGGCACGCTTCATTGATCTGTAATCGTTTTTCGCATTTCATTGCTGTTGTACCTCGAGGGTCGTAAGTATACGTTTTACATTTTATTATGTCGAAATTAGTCCTTGTACGCGTAAAATTAAAATTAGAATCTTGTTCGCGACATAATTCAGTTGGGTTCGCGTTGAGATCCTGTTATTTTCGCACTTAATTTCGCGGCGTTAAGCGTTGTATTGTGGCGCAAGGCGTCTGCTCGCGGTGATTAGAATGCTAAGTACGCACCCTGAAAGGGTTCCCTTAATTGTGCGGTGTTCCTTGTGGACCGCACCCGGCAAACAGCGGCCGCGATACAAAACGATGAGGTTTGACTGCGTTCTACGAGAGATGAGGTTGTATGTAGTGTTTGGGACTATATAGTAGATAAGTATATTTAAAGGGAAGTTCGCGAAATGTGTAGTAAAATGCTGTAAGTTTCAAAAGGTAGCTCTACAGTTGAGTTCTATTTTCCGAAGTAAGTTTTGTTTCGCTACAATGTCTCAGAGTTATACGGTAAAGTCACCATTTATTTTATCAATGTGAAAATATACTTAAAAGTATATAATGTAAGTTCTTTGAAAATCTCAATTACGTTTTTATGTTCTTGAACTCACGCTCCCTGCAAGGCAATCACGACAGAGACGTTTTAATAGTCAAAAAATTAATTGCAAGTGGCGTCGTCGTGATTTACATGACTCAAATGTGGTCGTTAGTGCGAATTGAACGAAAGGGTGGGCTTTGAGCTACCCCAATATAATTAAACTTTACTCTCAGCTATATTTTAAAAAGTAGAAAATAGAGAAGAGAAATCGCTATTCGAAATATGAAACACTTTAGCAAATTATCAAAAGATGTATTTGATGTTTCACGTTCGCTGGCTGCTGTCAAAAATGTCGTATTTCAAATATGTATGAACAATTTGGTAAATTAATGCGCGGCGGTTCTTTTGTTTTGGTTCGGAGCATAACGCAAAATAAAGGCGTATTAATTATTCAGCGCCACACTCGACGCAATCAGAATAAGTGCTGATGTTTCTGTCACCCGCTGCGGCTGCGGCGCGGTGCGGCGGCGGCGGTCGCGCTGTGCATGATTAGAATTCTTAAGCTGTGCCGAAGGCTCTTGATTAGAGGAAATTAAAATCATTATAGTCGGGCGCGCACCGCACCCGCGCCACAATGCCGCCGCTCTACCCGACTGACGTAAAAATAAGCGGGAAACGCACATAAAGAAGGAGGCTCGCCGGAAACGGAAGCGGCACCATCTTGGAGCCGCCGGGAGCGGGAAAACAATGGATTCGTTAATTAACATTTTCTTACGCCTCGCGGCTGTCGAACGAACGGTTTATCGGACAAAATATTTATGACGTAGACGCAATGAAAATTCCACCATGAAATTGCACAAATGAAATTTCGTCCATAGGAGGCAGGGATTAAGAAATTGTTTGAGACTTTTCCTTAATCTTGCTTAAGGTGATTAAAATTATTACTTTTTCAACTTATTAGGCAGATTATCTACTGTAATTAAAGCTAGTTACTTGCTATTATAAACTGTTTCTTATTCTCAAAGATAAATTCATAAACAAACGTCTAACTAACATTTTCCCAAAATAAATCACCACTCTGCCAAACCAGAGCCCCACTTATCGCCACTACAAACAATGACATAGGTAAACGAATGAGTTAAACCGAATACTCGTGTCGAACAAATAACTCAATGTGCGTACAAACGTATCAGTGGTAGCTGTAATAGAGACGGAGTGCCGCCTGAGGCGGGCGCGTGAAAAACGGTCGCCATCAATAACGCGCTATCGGTCAGAACAGACGTGTGCCTTTGCCTATCGATGTCTGATTGATTGTTTAGTCTATGGTCATTTCGGCGTTATATTGGTAGGTACAACTGTAAAATATAACAATGGGAAAAAATATTTTTAATTTCAAAAATAGAACACGATTTATTGTAATTAAAACGAAACCCTGTCGGACTGCGAGTTGGAACACGTAAATTGTTTTTTTTTTTAAATAATGTTATTAATTTCTACTTATTTTTTCAAATTCAGAACACTTGAATGAGCAAGCACAATCTTTGACCACAATTTAAAATGACAGTTGTCAAATAAGTCACCGAAGCTAAACTTCAAAAAAGTCGTGTCAACATTAGTACCTCTAGATATCTATAAACACAATTTGCTAACTAAAATCACGAACCACCAATCACAAGCTAATAGCATATCGGACATTTATTTGATAAACATTGACCTCCTGACAGAGTGGCATCATTTATCAAAGTGAGCGGTGCACAAAATGCACTGCCCGACAAATAGTGACGTGAAATATGAATATTGACTGCGTTTTGCGGATATATCCGATATCTGATAAGGTAAATGGTGTCACTTTTTACTACCTGTGTGTCATATATTTTCTATTTAGATTTTTATTTATCGAGTAAAAAAATAATTTCGCGTGTGTTTCTTTTCCCATGGTTTTTAAATTCTTCTCATATTGTAGCTAAGAAAGAATAGATAAGACAAAATATTATGATGATTGTGTTCGATGTCATTGGTAACTGAAAGACCTAATAAAAGATTTTTTGTACAAAGACAAAGATGCATGCTCAGTCTTAGTTTAGAAATTGGTAATTTATTTAACTCTATTCTAGTGACATGCACATTACAGTTTTAAGTCTTTAATTGTTTTCTGTAATTATAGCTATAATAGCTATTGTGAGTGGCTTTAGTCGGCAATAACAATGTAGTAAACCGCTCTTAGTGGTGGATTACCGCCATTAACCGGCGTGGTTGTAAAACGAGTGATCGATGCGCGCCCCGATGTTTATTGTCTATTACATGGACGGCGGGGGACACTAGTGCTAGTGATGTGGCTCATAGGATACTGATTTACGTACGTTTAATTTGAGTTACGGTTTATGACGGGGCTTTTTAGTTGTTAGGAACAACTTTAGCTTAATCTTTCACAACTTATATAGTTCAAAATAACTGTTTGGAGTTCCATCAAATAGCAAATAATGTTGTGTTTACATTTATTTGTTTACTCAATCATAAATGTAGGTACCTAGCTAATTAAAAAATAATCAATTTAAATGTAAAATTAGGGTTGTCAAAACGCAAACGCAGTTAACTACGCCACAAGTGGGCCACAGCAGCAGCCGCAATCGCAATTGTCTCAATTATTAATTGTAATTTTTGACAGGCACCTGTCAATTTCGCAGCGTTCAACCCTTCCTTAATCCCCCACAAGACGCGAGGTGCTGGGACGTCTCCTTAGCCGCTCCCCCGGAATAAATTAGCTTTCTCCCGGCCACATCGGGATATAAAATTTTGAATATGAATGGAAAATTTTGCATTTGTAATAAACCGCTTTTCCCTGTAACGCTGCAGATGCGTACTCGAGTACTGGATAAAAATGGAATCTCGCCCAGTGTCGCTCCTCAGGTGGCCCGCCATAAATATTTATTAATTATTTTTTCAATAATCTCTCCGCTCTTGTATCCTCCGAGGATGGAGGGATATCTCCACCGTTAATTGCTTTTTGTTTCATTTGAATAAGTATTGTTTTTGACTGCTCGAGCGTGACGTCGAGTTTTATAAAATCTCGACGATGAATAATTTTGTTGAAACAAAGTTAATTGAATCCATTATTGATTGTTCTAAATTGTGTTGGAAATATTTAGTACCTATCATTAATTTATATTACAACAAGAAGAAACTTTTAGAATAAAATTAGGCATCCCTGTAAATCAGGCAGGCAGTTTAGGCATCTATTACGCTTAAACGGTTTAGTGATAAGCTGACGCCTGTTAGTCATATACGCCCCAGAAATGTGTGCTCTTCTCCAAAATTATTATCAAGTAAATTACGTAAAATTATGTCGGCGATGTAGCAGACTGCGTTATAATGTTATGGAGCCGATTGAAAAAATCTATACAACCGATGTCGACATCGCTTCGCCTAATTGATTTTATAATTCGAAGGAAATTCAAAAAGAGAACATTTAAATTCGAAGCACGGCTACGACACGTAGCAGCAACCGATGCGCCGATTGCGGTTACCAAGTTATTCCGATTGCCGGAGAAATACAATCCCTTGGTATTGGCTTAAAGTATCAAGTCTTAAGGCATAAAATACAATTACACCATCCGTACTAAAAAGAAAATAATATTTTGGTATGCAAGTACGTTCAGCCGTTTCACTTTTATTTTCATACGCTTGTATAATTTTATTGAAACGACTCAATCTGAGCAAGAATTTTTATTTTAAGAATAAACTTTGGAGTTTTTTTTTGGACTAATGGGAACGTAAATGCGACGTAAAACTTGATGTGTCTCTAAAGTGAATTAATTCAGGTATCGAGTAGGTAAGGTATCGATTGCGGGGACATAACTAGTGATGTGTAACGTATGATTTTCCAACTTCGGGGTACCGTTGAGCGATTGTATCAATTTGTCCTCGTAACACGCGGTTGCCCCTTCGGCATGTTAATTTTTTATTTGATCAAGATTGTTATCGTGGGCGAATAGTTTGATAATGAAGCCAATTTTTTTTATAATACCATACATTGGGGTGGATTTCGAGTAGTTTATTCCGTAAGTAAGGAGAAAATTACACCCGCAGACGTGTCATTTCGTTGACAATTTGAAAGTCGTTTGATTCCATTTATCTCATTTACTCGTTAAGGTGAATTATTAATTTGAGGTATTACTGCAAGTTTCATTCGATTTAAGGAAGTTCCTGTTTTTTTTTTGCAATTTTATTGGCTTCCAGTATGTAAAGTTATCAAGTGGTGGCATTTGTTTTATGAACTTTTGATTTCACTATCTAGTACCGATACTGATTGTCTTTATTTATATTTTAAGGCTGAAGAGTTTGTTTGTTTGAACACGCTAATCTCAGGATTTACTGGTCCGCTTTAGAAATACCTTTTTACGTTATATTGCCTGTTTATCGAGAAAGACTTGTAGAATAATAACACCACGCTACTACCCACGGGAGCAGAGCAGTAACTTAACGCGAGTGATACCGCGGGGTATACATTGCTAGTGTCCTAATATAACCAACTGGGCCCTCTCTAATTACCAGAAAATAATCCTCTAACTTACCACGACCTTCATTAATACACTAACGGACACAGCATCTATATACTCAAAGTAATAAATTATAATTAATGTAATGCAAACTTTAAGCTATAATTTATGAAGGAGTAGTTGTCCAGTCATCGTCCATTTCGGCTGGTAGGTACGTACCCGCAATTTGTCTCTCGGGCATTGTAATCCTTAAATTGATAATCGATGGGCGTCTACAATGGCATGTTAACGAGGAGCCAAGTTATCAATCTTGGCTAAGCCAAGGTCACGCGTAGCAGAGAGATGTCCCATTAATGTCATTCGTCAAAATTGTGAGGATGACTGACTTGTTTCTTGTGCTTTAGGCTTTTGTTAAAACTTTGGTTATGGTGTTAGAATATTGGCCTTTATTAAATAATAATAATATCTCTTTTAGAGTGTTAATACCTTTTTTGACGCTCTTTGCAATTGGAGTTTTGGACTATTTAAATTCATATTGGCGCATGAGGTTTGAATAAATCTCTTAATCTTCTACTCGTATTCTTTAATATTTTATTTGTAATTATTTAACCAGGTAAAATTGAACCATCGATCGTGCTAATTTGTAACTTTAGGAAAGTGTCACCAAATATAAAAAACAGACCTGGCCACAATTTTCCTACACTGTATCAATTAAAACTATTACTGTCAAACAATTCGATATTCAAAATTCGAATCATACGTCACATGTCGTATCAAATTGACAGACGTCAAAATTAAACGCTTCGTTCACTGTTTGTGTGTAACAAATGCGTTCGGTTGTTTTCGATAAACATCGTTACAAATTAACCCTGCGAGTGCGATACAGTTCGGACCAACCGCCCGTATCGCAACATCTACGCACCATAACGACATTGATTAAACTGATTCCACTGAGCCGTGGGAAGGGTTACCTACACGGTTGTTTAAGCAATATTGTCGGGTTTGTAAAAAAAAAACTGAATTAAAGGTTGATTGATTTACATTTTTGTAGCCAATGTTTTTTTGAGTTACAGGTTTTATAATGAGAAGAACTCACAGCATTAGTAAATGACTGAGAAAAAATACAAACTGCCAGATATTAGTTTAGTAATTTTTATTATCATAATAATATGACCAAAAATCCTCTGTATAGCCAGAACGTCTACAATTAAACAATTAATACGTTCATCAATTCTCTTTCGTTACTTTTTGTTTTTACAATTTTTTATTCTGAAACCCCTTCTCTTTAATTGAAGCCTGCTTCGTAAACGTTAGATTACTATCTAGGCACGCAGGTTAAATGAAAGTTGAAAACAATTTAATCCTCAGTCTATACAAAAGGGTTACAATTCACTCACTCAAGTGTACCTTTATTTATTGGAAAACTGATTAATTTGCTTCAGCTACTAAGGAGAATTTAATTGCTTTAAAAAATAACAGCTCATGCTCATTATTTTAGACAATTTAAATTTAGTCATACATTCATGAATCTCTCTCTTCCTTCTTTAGGCGATGATTGCTTCTTATTGCTAGTGAATAAATGGAATGTAGAAACCTTATTGCAGTTGACTGTATAACTATAGTTTTATAATGACAATCGCATTCCAATTACAAATAATTGAATTGAATAACAAAAGTTATTTATTTTATACTTTTATTTTTATTTTTTTTATTTAGCCCGTACTGTCCCACTGCTGGGCAAAGGCCTCCCCCAATTAATTTTATACTTAGGTAAAAATATTTCAACATCATATCGCCAACTCTATGAAATGAATGTATTTATTTGTACATTTTTCGTCTATAACTTCAAGCTATGAAAGGATTATTACCCGTATTACAAAGTAACATCGACTTAATAAAGATGTGGAGTGGCTCGATATTCAAGCGCTCGTAAATCACAAGCCAGGCTCAAAGTCAAAGTGGGGTGGAGTCGTTCACTCGATATTATGTATTATATTTTACGTGAAAATTATAATAATGAACGAACGAGAGCTAATAGAAAATGTTAACAAAACTGGCTAAATGTATTTTTTGAAAAAAAAAGTAATAATAATAGGGAACCGTTACTTCTTTTATATGACATAGCGTAACACATATTATACATTATAAATGAAATACTTTTTATTTGATTTTTATAAAACATTATTTAATGTAAGAAAAAAATACTAGCTTAAAACCATAATATTTTACATGTTTACGACTTATTATCTGTCCGGTATTATAAGGTAATGTGACTTTAACTGGTTCATTTATAATAGCATGAAAAGTAAACTGATGTTGACAAAATAAAGCAGTGAATTTAAGGGCTCAGGTTACAAAACGAACGGGGATCGTCACCGAGGATACAGCGGTAATGTCCGGATCGCGTGAAATCGTACAATATCACCGTCGATTGACTCGGCTCAAAGGAAATGAATAGATTTCATTTTAGTGTCATTTGTAGAGCTAATGGCGCCACCGGCTAATGTCGTGTTGAAAACGTGTAAACACGGGGGAAGCTCAGCTGTCGGCTTCCTGACACGATAATGATACGATACAGGAATATTATAATTATTTGTTTATTGATTCGACTATTGGTAGTAATAAAGTTGTGTTGTAAACAGTCATCAATCTTTATTATGCGTGCTTATTTTTGTTGACCTATAAAACATATATCACATCCCTAGTTAAAGTTTTATTTTTCACTTTTTGAATTTAGAACACAGACTGACCGAAACAAAAAGTTGAATGTCGAAAAAAGAAAATACTTTCGGTTTATCCGCGTAATAAAAACGTTGAAAAGACAATATTTTTTTCTTTTGTCGTAGAAAATTGCCGCTGAATTGTAGCGTGCCTCAATAATACGTAGCTCAATTACGTCACAATGTCTTCTTTGTATTTTCCCCGAAAAAACTGTTCGTAATAAATAATACCGTATGTCATTTCTCAGCACGTATGAAATTTATAACACGCGCAGCGTTTTCGAAGGGCAATTTATTTGTAATAGAGCTGTTTGATAGGGCCCGAACCACCGGTAATAGCAGCTGAAATAAAAACCTGAGCCTTAGATGGAAAACAACGGATGGCATTGTTGTCTTTACACATTACGTATGTCAGGTATTAGCTTCTCAAAGATAGTCACCTTTAGTAGGTAGCCTACTTAACTATACAACTAACTATCCTGCTTTCGACGAAGATTTCGTAATCAACGGATTAAAACTAGTGGAATTGAGTCTGTTATTCTTCCGGTATTTAAGTTTATAAGAAAATAAGCCTCAAACTGTATAGTTCTGAGGACTGCAAATAATTACCTTCATCTTGAAATTATTTTGTTGTATTTTATCTGTGTTTGAGAGAATTGTTTTTCATTCAATTTTTTTTATCACTTTTATTTCAACTGAAAACAATCGATTCCACTCAAAACAAAAACAGCAAATAACGAACAAAAATATATAAATTAAAAAGCAATTCCGCAAGCTCGGTGTCGGTATATCAGAGGGCCGGTAAAGAGGCGCCTCGCCACGATTTGTGACTTAATCACTTTATTGGCAGCGGGGGAGCCGGCCTTATCGGAAAGAAACGTCGACCCGACCCGCTGATATATGAGCAAACAAGCTTGCACTTTTCCTCGCCGACTTTTGGCGGTCACAGCGGCCATAAAGTCGTCGCTAAAGTTTGGATTGCGCTTGTGGGGAGCACTCCCGCTTTAATGTTGTTTTTTTTTAGTTTTAAACGCTCTTACAACGATATAACAGTCTTATTTACCTTGTTTGCGTCGTCGTCTGCGTAGTCGTGTGCATCTGAAACAAATGAAAATCTTTATATAAAACGGTAAGGGGTTGTTGATGTGTACACTACGTCCATACTCCGTCCAGTGATTAGCCGCGCGCACACTGCGCTACGTAACGGACCTAAATATGTTTGTATTTTGGCTTTACCGGTACACACCCAATATCGGATCCCTCCTGAGGATCAGCCATTACGCAGCCTCTTAACGGCGGACGGTTTTAATTAAAAACTTCTTGCATTAGCATGTGTCCGCCCAATCATGATACTAATCCCTTCAAAATATTATTTAATTTCGGTCGAGAATCCTATCCACTGCACAGGGAAATAGAGTTTTGGAAGGTTTTGAATATGTATTATTTTAGGATATATCGATTCAATATGAATTTGTAATGATTATTGAATATTATTAATGTATTTTAAGTGGGTCACGATGGGTTGTTAATTGGCCTAAACAAACAATACATCTCTTGCGGGGGTGGCGGCGGTCTTAGCGGCGATAAACAAGCACAGGTGTAGCAGTACCCGCCTCAACCGCTGTCCGGACCAACTTGGAAAGTATTTGTAAGCGTTCAAACATACCGGGCTCGTTATGCATGCCTCGCTGGGTTTAATCACGGACCAGCCCCGCCCCGGGCGGAGCTAATGTTTTCACTATGTATTTTTTAAGTACCAGCAACTTGTGCCGGCATTCAAAACTCGCGGTTTGCTCTCAATATTCCCGGGTAAGTATCAATATTGTATAGATTGAATATTACGAGTACCTACTTGTTGTTCAAGTTCAATTTATGCTTCCATTTAAAATTCACTGTTAGAGTTAGATCCTAATAAACCCTTGTTTTCCCAAACATATTTGTCAGTCTGGTATCGCAAATGTTGAACGGTTTGATGTCGAAAACAATTGATAAACAAACCTGTATTGTTTGTGTCATAGTCCATTGAACTTCAAACAAGTTACGTGAAGGCTTGCACTATCAAGTCGAAGGTCCTCCGTCTATTAGCGGTTGTAGTCGACACCTCGCCCACATCCGAATCTTGGTGCCTATTATGTGACGTGTCCAATATTGACACAGTGTCCCGCCGATTGTACGTATCTCACAACGATCCCTCGTCACCATGCCTGAATATGGGTTTCGGATACGTCGCTTTGATACGATCAGTTACTACGATAATATTCATTGAGTCAGTACGTCTATACAGATTCATTTTTAGTCTCGATATAACTATCGGGATAAGTGAACGATTATAATTAATCATTCGGCACCCAGCGTCGTAAGCTAACGCCCAATTTTGTTTGACTTGGCGAAAAGTTGCGCGCACAGTCTTATTTATTTTTTATCAATTTCACTCGGGCGAGCCTTAAAAGCGTCGTCCCGTTTTATTATAGGGACGTGAATTAGCAAAAAGAGAATGGATTTTGGCTGTGATTATGTCAAAAATAATTAATTATTATCGATTCGATGGCGAGCAGGGGAGCGGATTGATGGGAGGCACTGAGCGTGGAGTCGCTCTTTAAATTCGGAAAGCTAATTACTCAGTAACGGAGGTCGCGGTGGGGATACTACAGAAATCACTGAGCTACTGGATTGCTTTGAATATATTTTCTAATTACATACTTCAATGCAACCTCAAAGGCCTGTATCTAGAAATGTTAATGAAAACCTCGGTCGGAAACAGTTGACAGTTTAGTGTAGTCAGTGACTGTTTTCTTTCTGTAAGTTTACAATCTATGCGAGGGATGTTACAGCCGAGGGGCTCGTGTGAGGGGCTCTCCGGAATTTCTTCATTCATTAAGCCGCCGCAGCTCGTGACCGGCCTGCGCAAGTAGTCGCTACATTGTACACATCGCCGATGAGCTAAACTTTAATTTAGGCCGCGGTACCTGAGACCACTCATTCATAATGAATCGCCTCACCCTCTATTTAGTTTAGGAGCGAGACCTCTAGTGTGTGGAACTGACATTTTATTTACGACCTTATTTAAACGTCAAAGAATAGGCCAGGATGGTCGGATGGGTCGAGATGAAAGCCGGTTTTGTAGCGTCAATAAATCACGAGTCGAAAAGTTTGGGCGTAGAAAGAAAAATCACAGTCATCGGCCTCTTTTTAAATTAACGCCATTAGCTTCGAGATTTCCTCTTCGGAATGGAGTGCAAAAATTACCTTTCTTCGTTTGAGCAGGCCGAGTAATTAGTGACGCTTGGCTTTTATTTGTTGACGTTCATTATTCCTTGATTTTGGGAACGCGTGGAAGTGGGACGGGGATAGTTTTTGTTTGAATTAGAGAGGGAGGGCGATGTTCAATCGAGGAGCTGCACCTGCCACCGCACAAATTTGCAATTTAAATTCCTAACGAATATTCCGGAGGACCTCCTTAACACGACATCTGTTTAAATCGTCGACGATAGAGTGACTGTCGTGGTTCCAACTCTTTGTGATTGCGACTTAATTGAAATAAAACAAAACCCTTCTCATGATTTCGGGGGACTTAGAAATATAATCGTTCCTACTGTGATTTTCACTGGATTAATAATATTGAAATTAATTTCAAATAGAAATGTAAGGGTGGGTTTAGGTTTTAAATAACAATAACTTAATTAAGGTTTTTATTTTAGGTTGGCAATTTCGTTTTATTTGGTTCAAAACATTGTGACATGGATTCTGCCGTCAAACAAAAAATAATAAACCTCATATAAGTGTTACAAAACAAAAGGGTAACATCACGTTATAATTTCCCAAATTGATTGATACGTTTCTGTCGGGATGATATATTGTACCGCCAGTGTATCGGACGCGGTCGGCTAATAGGTGTTAGTGGGTAAATAAAGAAGTGTTTTGGCCGGGCGGAGCCGCGGGTCATTAATAACTATCGCCCCACGCCTCTTCATTAACAATCAATCACATGTGGCCGCCCTTGTGCGGGACAGGTTGTTGCGTTAGATGACGATTTTTTTGTTTTGATTAATATAAGGAGTATTCAATCTTAATACAGTATCTTAATCTATGGATTTCAAATTGACTGATAATTGTTGTGTTGTATACAGCTCTGCCTACCCCTTCAGAGAATAGAGGCGTGATATTATTAAAAGAAATAGAATATAATATACACCTAAACAATCCGAATTTAATAAAATTCGGTTTTAGAGAAAAGGTCGTAAAGGTCGGTCGTAGCAAAAGCGTAGCAGCTGCGTAGCACGTGCTACGCTGCTACGAAAGTTAGATGTTGCAACATCTGCATTTACACAAACACATAGTGGGTAATTCCAGTATTTTTAAGAACGGTCGGATTCTAATCTCAATCTGTAAATATATCTATAATTTCCCTTTATTTTTGTCAAGATTTGGTCATCGATTGTTGTTGAAAAGAGATGGCAATTACATTTTGTTTCAAACGCTCCAAATCTAGCTGCAATTTGGTCTCAGCAACAATCAATTTCAAAAATGTTTTAAAATTAAACCATATTTGACAGATTGACACTGAGATTAAAATGCAAACATGCTTAAAAGTTACTAGAATTGCCTTCCTGATCTTCTCTAAGCAATAGTTGCAAAGTTGCTGTGAAAATGCCGCGAGTATATTAGCTAACACCCGCAGCGCAGCAACACGCGCGAGAAAGAATGACTTGTCGGAAGGAGTTAATAATCTTATTAATTTGTTCGTTACCCGCGGCGGACTGCCACCGACGTTCTTTGTAATTAATGGGAACACCTCATCTATTAAATTAGTACAAGGGCATGAGAATACACGTGTGTGCATATCGGCCATTTTACAAAGAGCCCTCACACTACCATTCTCTCCATAAAGTTAGAAGAACTGCAGAGCTCAAAATAATTTGGGCGGTTGTCATATAGTCTTAACAGAATAAATAAATTGCCCGTGAAGAAAATGAAGTAAGAAATTTCATTTATCAAAATGGTAACGAGTTTCCACGTTTTGAGTGATGGATTTTAGATTGTATTGGGTTTAATTTAATTACTAGATTTCCTTTGTTCGTATTTAATTTGCAAGGACGATTGTTTTTAACGTTTGATCCTTAGAAATTATCTTGGAGATGTGTTTGTTGATTAACTGTCACTAGAGAATGGCCTAAGGTGATCTCTCGACTTGGAAAATTAAAGTCAAAGCATTTACTTTAATTAGTCCATTAAAAGGAACTTTTGAACGTCGTATACCAGAAAAAATATTATATCTAGTTTCCCATTCAAAAGGTAGTTTCGTATGGAGAAGAACACGAAAAAAACCTCGATTCTTTACAAAATTATGTACAGTAAGCGCTCAGAAATCCATACCCCCGCTAAGGTTCACTTTCCTATGAACACGGGCGCGATCCAGTCAGCGCGTGCGCATGTGTGTTTACGAGTGATGTCTCAACATTCCACAGATAACACACACTAATGAACCATCGTAGCACTACGCGAAATGGCATTATATTTCTGTTTACCGTACGAGTCCTACCCGACGCGCGACGTATTCTTACCATTGCATTGCTAAATTTCGCATAATTATAACATGTCCTGGCAGCTGGTTTGGATAAGAAAGGGTTTACGATCATTGAATTCCGAGTTCAAATCTTATACTATGTGTGGCTGTTTTTTGTTTCTTGAAACCATAATAATGTTAGGCAAAATCTTTTTAGGTTTATGTTGAATTATTACGTATTCATGCTTGTTATTTATTTTTTATAAGAAGCAAATATATTAGTTATTGTATTATTTATTTAACTTTTTATGTGATTTTATTTTAACTTTTTGTAATTGGAAGTAGGAAAAAAAGGCGTGCTGTGTGATAACAAAAATTTATTTTTAAAATTAACAAACTTATGAGAATTGTAACGTCACATTCCTACCGAAATAAAAGAAGTTCTCTTGTAACTGTTCATAAGATTTTTTGTTGAATACCCACTTAGTCAATAAAATTCATAATAACATAATAAGAGAAGGATATTTTAATAACACAAATAAATTTGGTGATGCTCACGTATTAAGTTTCTGAATTGGTATTCAGCAGAGTTAATTGAAAACTAAACTATAATTCAGACTTTATGAACAGGTTATTTTTATGTAACGTCACAATAAACTTAGTGAGGTAATAGTTTAATAATTCGTTTTCTTGATGAAAAGAAGATTGAAACTAAACCTCAATTTAAGATCATTAAATAACTATCTACGAATATATAATATAATTATGACTAAATATTTAGTTACACCGTCTAATTATTAAAACTATAACATCCAGGTTATTAAATGTTGCATAACACCGTCTAATACTTCTTCATAAGTAGCACTGTTGCACGCCATCCCCACATATTAAAAACGATGTTGTTGTAAACAGTATGTTATCCAGTGCGAAACCACCAAACTTAATCCACTTCGCTGTTGAGTAGATAGGATAGGCTATCTATCCTCTTCCTCGTATTTCTTGCTCCGGAGACTAACAATAGTATTCCTCTAAAACAACAAAAAAAGTAATATTAGGCATTTATAACAAAATACTAAAGTGACTTAATTTTTTATATAATTTAATAATATTTATTTAATATAACAAATTTTAATATATTAAAACTATTTATTTATAAATTCCATAATAAACACATTTTTTTTTGGCGTCATTATATATTTAAAAATCAATAATAAGTATTAATCGAAATGCCACCAAATAATTTTAGGTATCTTAGGTATAAATTTCAAATAAAAGTTTAATTTACAATTCGTTAATATAATACTCACATTCAGTCAGGTTTCATAAGATATTAATTGGGACCACTTTTATGCAGCCCAATAATAGTCGCCCTCGCCTCAGTAATATTATTTGCCTGCGTTTCGAGAATAATTACAATACCACTACGAGTATCTATTAAATCACTCGTTACTAACCAACAACCACAACCAAACGACAACGCTCATTCCAATCAAGTTAAATATGCACAAAACTCATGTCTACCTCACAGAAATCTAAATTCTTTATTAGTTTTCTATGACTACCCTTTTAAATTTACGAAATGTGTGAACAAAGCGAACAAGATAAAGAATATTATATTTCTGTCCATTTCTTCAAATTGAGTAAAAACAAAAAGACAAAAATAATGTGAGATTCGAACTCGCGGCTCATTGATTAACGCCGTCAACTGGGCGCGCTTAACCGCTAGACCATTTTGTCTCATGTAGAAACGTTGAAATTATGAACTACATTCACAACGATGATACATGTGTCTATTCTTGAAAGTAAAAGGTCGTAAGTCAAACTAAACGTCAACCTAATACGTTTTGAGATTGGGTATGGACTTTTGGTCGCCACTGTACGTTGTATTTTTGTTATTATTATATTTTGTAATACCCAAAATGTCCAATCAAATCAAAACTTCCGAGACAACAATATAAGGACCAAACACAAAGGCACCTCAAGTGGTCCCATAAATTATGTCCAACAAACTATACGCTTTGATCAATTAAATTTTATTACACGCGTTAATTAAACGGCCCTCTAAGTGAAAGATTTATTGGAGGTTTATCCTCATAACTGAAGCTTAAAGGGTGATCTCAATACGGCTAGGCCTTTCTTGGGGCAAGCCTGCTTAACCATATAGTGCGATTAAGAGCCTATTCAGTCGAGACCTTTACTATGTAATTTGGTATGCAGAACAATTATGGTGTTATGGGTAGGTATGGTGGCTAAGTCAGATGTCAAGATGATTACTAAAAGATTCAGGATGAAATAAACTTAACAAGTTCTTTGGTTTATAATATAATTATCCTCGTCTCCATTTTACACTTGTAGTTAAACAGTTGTGCGACAATGCCAAAAATTATTCTTACATATACGTAGATCAAGATTCCTTTACGTGACACTACATTTTGTCAACGTGGAAGTCAAAGATACCCTTAATTCGGCCCTGTTGCACAATGCGTTCTTAACTGACATCTCCTACCTACCTGACGTACAGCTTTGTAGGTCAAGTAGTTTTCGAGATTTCGCTTAGTTTGAGAGTGTTAGAGAATGACCTTTCGCTTTTATGTAAACATAGGTGACATAATAGATCAGTCAGTAATGAAGGAAATAAATGAAAAGCAAGAGGAGTTCTTTTGGTTTTCTTTTGAAGACTTCTGTCGTTATTTTTTTACTCGACTGCAACGGCCAACAGCCCAAGAGAACGGTAATGTTTTTTTGAGATGTAAATCGCCACATAAAGTACTGAAATGTGTCGTAGAGATATAACATGATCTAATATATAATAATCTAAGACATGTATAGAGGACGGTATTGCGATGTAAG
Source organism: Caradrina clavipalpis (assembly GCA_932526535.1). Classification (NCBI taxonomy): domain Eukaryota; kingdom Metazoa; phylum Arthropoda; class Insecta; order Lepidoptera; family Noctuidae; genus Caradrina; species Caradrina clavipalpis. The sequence goes on from OW052093.1 coordinate 5,079,965, forward strand.
CAGTAATATTAATCACGATGTAAGCGCTTAGTGCGCGGATATTGCGGGTCCACTACATTCAGACTAATCTCACGCGCTATAAACATGGGTTCCGCATATGAATAGACGATCTTAATAGTTATATTATACCTCGTATATCTTAGGGTTTTGGAGACACGAGCGAATTTAGAGTTTGTCATGTTATTGTTTTGATTTGGTATCTACACATACCGACACTCGTTTTTAAAGTCACCTATCTCTTCTGTCTTAAAATACAGTTGGAGCAAGTCTATGCGAGGGTAAGGAATTACCAAGAAATGGTCTGCAATAGTCGCAAACTAAAAGCAAAAGTTAATTACAGTGTAGCTGTTTAGTTAGCAGACAATGGTGTAACAACACTTTGATATATGCGCAGTAAATTCTAATGCGATGTCGCCCCGCGAGGTGCCGCCGTAAAGCCGCCGAATACGGAATGATCATAATAAAGTATGATTTCTTGGTCGGGGACGCGGCCTAACTCGGATAATCACTCCTCAGGCGTACCCATATAATTCCTTAGTGCATAATGAAAGTTGATTAACATTATACCCTGTACGGCGTCGCGTGTGTGTGTGTCCGCCGCAGATTCCGAGTCCTAATTAAGAGCGAGGGAGGGTGGGTCGCGGCCGGCGGCGGGGGCGGGGTATCGATCATCACCCGCCAAGGAATCGACGCAGGGACCCGCAAAAAGGGGAAGCCCTCATCTGAAAATCAGCGTCCGCTAAGCCGGTCCGCTGCGAACACATGTGTTTTGATTTAAATGCGCTCTAAGGGTCAGTTTAATGCGCGAGTGCGGAAACGGAACGCTTCGGGCGAGATTTGCAAATCCGATGTGAATAATTACACGGCTTACGAGCGCTTACCTACTGCCTTACAGTCATTTGCATATTTTCTTGTGGCTTTATGCTGGCTGCCCGCTGGTGTGGAAAGTAAATATGTCCAAAACGCTTTGAACATTGACTGTATAGGCGTATCTTAACTGTCATGGAAAACCGTAATTAGGGGACATCTTAAATAAATCTCAAAGTGGATTCATACCATTTTCCATGTAATGAAGTGGCTTCTTTTATTTGATTCGAATGAAGAACCTAGTTAGTAAACTGTTTCAATAAACACTGGCAATTTTTCTGTGGGAACTCGGTAATCAAAAATAAACCAATAGATCATCTTGCTTGTACAATTACGACGACGTTGTAAATTGGTGACTCTTGTAAAAATAAAAACGTCAAGAAAACAAGCAACGCTAACAAAGCTGTTTATGAAATAAAAAACGTTGGAGAAACACTTATCGCGCTCGAGTGCAAATCGTCGACTGTCACTTCAAATCCCGCCGGCGGCGCCCGGACAAAATGGGAAAAAGTAACAAAAATAACAATCAAATAGAGCATCCACGGAAATGAGATCTGAAGGAATGATCACGCCCGACCCCGGGGACCGGTTGCCTCTTCAAAAAAGACTTAATCTCTCAATTCACTAAGGAGTTAAGCTTTAAAAATATTTCGATAGGCAACAAAGAGCCCCTCGGTCGTCGCGTCGCGGTGTCTTTGACACGTCGCCGCCGGATTTTTTCGCGAGATCTCTTTAGAGGCGGGATGTCACTCACTTTGTATCGGCTTTGTCGCGAGAGGTTAAGCGCCGGTTTATTAGGCTTTACTTCCGATTCGCAAACAGGGGGACGTTCGCAGATTCGTTTTCGATGTCGTATTCCGATTAAAAAAATTAAAACCTCTAGCCGATCGAGATTTATCGGCGCAATACTGAATGCGGTGTTTAAAACGAGACCCTCTCGGAATCGATATAAAAATGTGACGAGTGGGGTTGTTCGCCAGCTGGCGGGCATTAATTAAGAATACGTGACAAAAGACGAGACATGCACACAAACACAAGTCGCGTTGAAAAAGGTCCGGATTACGTAACCCTTTTGCGCTTTTGATTTTAAACGTCGCGTGAAGTGCGAGCCGGACCGTGGCGTCTAATTTGAAAGGAGACTTGACAAATCTGGCTTCGGGCCGCCCCTCGTTTAATCGAGCCGTCGTTACACGTGATGTCGATATGAATGTTGATACAATGAAATAATAGCGTGGAGTAGGCGGTCACTATGGTTACCGGGTGGGAGCGAAGCCTTATTTGAATGGAGCTGTGAAAGGCTTTTAGCATCGTTTGACCATTTAGAGCGGGTCAGCGTTTTGGGCGCTGACTGCGCTCCGAAACCGGGATAATTAGCAGGCAAACAAGGAGTGGGGTGCGGCAGAAGTTGTGCCGACCGTTCAGGTGCTCTGCAAACATCGCTGCAAGAAGTTTAACAGCAGTTTAATTGCGGAGCGAAAACAGAAGCGCACTGAAAACAGTTTAGTTCCAGTGAAAAGAACCTAGTCGGCTATTGAGGTGAACAAGCATAATCAAAGCTACGTTAGAGTTTGAAGTTTATTGAAAATGAGAAATGTCGTACTACTTGGTAGAGAGGAGAAATAAATTAAAGTTCGGTTAATGAAGTGAAGTACGAAGCTTCGTGTACACCTATTTAATTAAATGTTTGTTACATTTCGTTTCATCTATACGGAAGCAGTAGGTAATTAAAATTGTTTTTTACTTAAATTATGGAAAGACATGAAAAAACATATATACCAAATAAAAAAAAAATATACCATCACGCCTGTATTCCCCGAAGGGTTAGGCAGAGGTGTACCAATGTACACCCACAGTTCGCCGGTATATTTAGGTCCCATGTAATAGGGGGCGAGCCTATTGCCATTAACCGGGCACAAATCCAAACTCCGAGCTGCTACTGAGAATTTCATAGAAAAACCCAATAACACTTTTTGCTCGACCTGGGAATCGAACTCTTACCTTGCACAGCAGTCGCACTTGCGACCACGAGACCAACGGGGCAGTTGAAAAAACATTTTATTTTATTAAAACTTTTTGCAAAAATGTAAAAATACACCATACAAACGCAGACTTAACGCCTTTTTATGTGATATATTTAATTGTTTTATTTATATGAATTGTTACAACCTAAATCTAAAACAACTTCACAACATATTAAATAAAGAAATAAAAATATTAAATCAATTTTTTATTCGCAAATACTAAAACAACCCTTAAAACTGAAAACCTACAGTAAAATAATCTTTCAACTACCTAACCAGTGGATATTTAGGTGCAGTTCACACGGGTCCATAAATCGGGCGTGTCAACACCAGAGCGGGGTAAAGGTGTGGACACACTGGCTATAAATTACCGCTGGCGAGTGCGTGCACCGCGAGGCTAATCCCGCCGTACGTGACGCGTGTGCCCCGCTCCTAATTGTTAGATTGTGGTCGTAGTTTCAATAGACGGTAACTAGTACCTAGTAGTAGGTATGTGTCGTCGACTGCTGAAATGATATGGCTGAAATTAAGTTAAGAGTTCATGAGAGATAGACGGGATGATAGTTAGTAATTTTTGTTTTAAATGTAAAATTTGATAGCTACTTAATAACGATCAAAATTTAGTCGAGAACAAATTGTGTTTGGTGAATAAAGTCTCAAAATCTAAATAACGAAACAGACGATAGTGGTTCTTACAAACAATACATAACAAATGTTCATACAATAATATCATAAATCGCAATGCTATTCTGTACTGAAAAATCTGTATGAAGTAAGACTAAGTAGAATCTAAGTATTGACAACGCACCTTAATCTCACTTCACCTAAGCATTTACAGGACAGAGTACTGCAGATCTAACAACGCAATGAGCGATGTTTACACCAAAAAGAAATATTACTAATATTAATCATAATTTTGAATTACTTAGTAATTTTATGCAATTTTATCGTCCATTTCAATAATGTTTTTTTTTCCACATCTCCGTCGTCTACGCACACAAACGTCTAATAATCCCTAGCGGGATCGCATGCGTCGCTATGCCAAGTTTTGCTAATACATAATTGGGACCAAATCCCTATTGGAGGTCGACTATACAGGGACCTGTTTCTTAGTGCGTGTTCTGCTGCGAAATTAATGGAATTAACCGATCCGAGGTAAATGCAGGGAAGAAATGAGGGTGGCGTATTTATTTATTAAGCAGCTCTAGTTTATTAAACGTCACTTCTAATAAGGAGGAGATGTTAGGTAAGTATAGTAATTTTATTCTTATAGTCTCAGTTTTTTGTTTTCTTATCGACCTTGAGGAAAGGTGATCAATGCTTGGGACTTCTCTGTATGAATATAAGCATTTGCTCAGCAGCAGGACATTATTAGGCCGGTATTATTGCTTTATCATCCAAGAACCTGAAATTAGTCATGACAATGTAGGTATTTAGCTAGAAACAAGAAGCTGTAAAAGTTTGAATCCTAATCTCATAACTCTACATCAGAAGCCTTAAAAAGGCTCAGAGTTGCATCGGATGATGGAACCACGAACAAAGGTTTAATTCGATAACGTTTCTTGCGAAGCCATCAAAATCTCAATATCATCTTCCAAATTCAAATAAATTTAAATGTCAAGAGACATATCATACATACATACAATAACGCTTGTAATCCCTGAAGGGTTAGGCAGAGGTGTATCAATGTACACTCACAGTTCTAATTCAAATCCTAACTCCGAGCTGCTACTGAGAATTTCAAAGAAAAACTCGATAATACTTTTTGTTTGATCTGGTAATCGACCCGTTGCAGCCCTGCTTAAAACCACTTGGCTAACCAGGTTATTAAAAGTCAAGAGAAACTAAAACATTAATTTCATTCCAAAAACAGAAAAACATTTCCACAGCCCTAAAGAAATTTGAAAAAAGAATACTTCAAAAACAAAATTCCAACCAATCAAATATTTGTGGCAGTAATTCAACCGTCTTTTTAAGTCAAAAGACTAACGACTAGTGTTGCACCAAATGACATAATAACCCAAATTAAGCAGGAGAACTAGCTGTTGTTACCGTCATTACCCTGTGTAATTCCCGGAGCGAGCGGTATCGATCGCGGGGAGCGACAGAAAACTTTCTAGACAGCTTTTATATGCACCGACTCTTTACCCTGTAAGTATGGAGTACGTTCGATGAAATGTTCCACACTGGAGGAATGAACGGTGTATGTACTTGATTGACGGGTTAAAATGCTAGTTGTTACTAGGTATTCATTAGGGGTATTTAGTGTTAGCTGTTGATCGATTGACGTGGGGGTTTTAGTAGAAACAATTGTTATTAATTTGTTTTGAAAATTAGAGTGTAATAGAATATAATTCTTCTTACGTTACTTAAAATATAAACAAATAGTTGCACTTATTATAAACATACTAATTTGAATGAACACTGGTTCCCAAGGTTCGAATTTAGTTGTGTTTTGGGTGTCAAGGCTCTCCCAATCTAAATTTCTTAATGTCTAGGTGTGTTTCTTATTATAGGGTATGAGTCACCAGTTTCCATGGAATATAAACAATTAAAAATAAGGATAGGTGTGAGGAGTAGGGGAGTGTGTTGTGTGTATGAGGTTTTATATTGTTATATTGAAATAATTATCGCCAACATAAGAATAAACATTAACTTTACTGGAATTGTAATTCTAAATGGGAATTCATTTCTTACATATTACGGATTCGTGTGTTTAAGCAAAAATAGCAGTACATTAAACAGTACGGTTTCCTAATGATGTTTATTATCTTCTATTTTCATTCCTTGAAAACAGACAATAATTTCTAACCAGCTAATCCCAAACATTTTGACAGGGTAATTATCTAAAACGTGCGGGGAACGATTTGGGTGTTTGTTTTTCATCGGCAAGACGTCAGAGATGACGTCAGCGGTGACGTGGCGTGCATCAGACAGTTGATAGGGGTAGCATCACTGTGAGTTGTACCTATTCTCAATAGAGAATATATACAACTTTATTTTTTATTTTATAACTGCCTCGTTAGCTTAGTGTTCCTAAGCTCGACTGCTATGAGGTTTTGGGTTCAATTCCCAGGTTGACTAAAGTGTTATTGGGGTATCCTATGAAATACTCAGTAGCAGCTCGGGGTTAGAATTTGTGCCTGGTTTATTGCAATAGGCTCGCCCCTATTTCACGGAACCTAAACACACCGGCGGACTGTGGGTGTACATAGGCACACCTCTGCCTAACCCTTCGGGGAATACAGGCGTGATGGTTTGTATGTAAATAATTAACATCTTACCGACAAAGTACGTACACATACATTGCGTAGGAGTTCAGTACACCCACGTAGCTTTTTAATTACATTCAAAAAGCCCTTCCACATGTCACTCACATCAACGTAAACGATACAGCGAAACGTTAATTCGCTTACCGTTTCGTCTGAATAAGAACAGGACGTAATCGTGCGATCCCGTGTGGGGCAACTCTAATCAACTATGAAAATTAGGTTCCGCTTCGTATCTGCTTTGTACCGTTAATGTGGAATTTAATTACTATTTCCAAATATCATATTAGAGTGATGGATGGGAGGAGACAGTCTTGATGTTTAATTTACCGTTTCAAGTTATATGGGCTTGTTTATTTGATTATTTGTGTACGTGGTGGGGGATAAAATTTAGAGGTATTTTGGTGATGGATAGTATCTACATATCTTTATTCATCATCATATCAGCTGGAGGAGGTCTACTGCTGGACATAAGCCTCCCCCATAGATTAACTAAAGGACCAGTTGGAAGCGGCCTGCATCCAGTGTCTTCCTGCGGTCTTGATCAGGTCGTCCGTTCAACTTGTGAGTGGACGTCTTATGCTGCGATTGCATGGTACGTGGTCTTCATTCGAGAACTTTGCGGTCCGATCGGCGATCAGTTCTGCGTGCCATATGTCCTGCCCACTGCCACTTCAACTGGCTGATTCGCTGGGGTATGTCGATAATTTTTGTGTTTACGGCTGTTCTGTAAAAATATTGCTCGGTTTTAGGCAAGCTCACCTTGTCTAAAGGGTGACCTTTGAAAGCCAAGCATCAGTTTAAATGCCAGCTCACGCTCAAACTAACTTCACCGAGTAAGATATTTACAAAATACTCAGACCAGTTGATGAAACGTTTGATAAATTTATTTTAGTAATTTCCGTTCTATCATTTTAATTTTAATATTTTTTGAGTAAGTTCTCTGCAATACTATTTCCACCGTACTCTTGTCTCTTCCACACTCAAAAATATCATCCAACTAGCGCCATCAAGCGCCATAGACCCCACACACTGGAGCCATGCCCTACCATCCATCATCCAATTAGCCGAGTGATCAATCATCGTGCCGATCACTCCCTGGGACCCGATGATTTTTCCCACTCTTTTGTACAACCTCCCGGGACTTGTTAATCACTCCTGTGAAGGATGCGTGCTGTAAAACCTTGATAGATTATTATTTTTATGTATGTATTTGGGGCTGTTGTTTTCGGGTCTCAAATGGGACTGATTTGTGTGGTAACTGTGTGTTTCCAATGTTTGCAAAATTTGTTAAAAGAGCCAAATTGTTTTCACATGGTTAGTTGAATTAAGAGCAACATCAGTTTTAGATACATATACTGTTAAAGATAGCAATAACTCAGTTAAACTGGCACTTCTTCAATCACGATAATATAAAGTTCAACAAAACGGCACGTTATAAAAAGATGAACAATAATTCTTTTTTATTACGCGCCAAAGTGGGAATCTCATTGTCGGCGGGGATATAAATAATATCAGAAAGGAAAAAGAAAAGGGAAATAACACAACATAAAATATTAAGATTCACCCAGGATTGGCATCATTCTGCGGTCGGCGCGGATTCCTTGTAGGGGGCGGCCATACCTACGTCTTTGAATGTTAATGCTATTTGCATATCTGAAGTCATGAAATAAATCAGCCGAGACGGACAGTGGGGACGGCTATTCATTATGCTTCTCTTTGTCTACGCGACTGCCAATTAATGAAAAAAATCTTTATTATTGTCTTTTTGCCTCACCCTCATTTAAAATCACGTAAATAAAGTACTCAGGATCTCCTTGAGATCCGAAATAAACTTAAATCACAATATCCATTTGTGAATCCGTGCGAGTCGCGAAGTGAGCCCTTGTGCGGGTAATGCTAGGATCCACCGTCAAATTGTGCTGTATTGTGAGTCAAACGATAGAAAAACGGAGAAAGTGTTAGGGCAGCATTTACATAAGTTGAGACAGAGGGTCTCGTGCAATACATATGAAAATATTCAGGGCCGAGGTGATGAGAGCCCTCCGGCGACTCTATGCATAGCCTTTATGATGGGGAAAATATTTACAGCCGGCGCGAAAACGCAATATTTATGGAGCAACTGAAAATAACGCGCGCGAGGGAAATCTGCCGGCATTCAGCGATGATGCGGTTTATTGTTTTACATTTGATGGCTAATAAATTGTGAGTTATGGCATCAAATTTTCTACTATAGAACTTTTAGCGAACTTTAATACACTTTTTTATAAAAATAAAAGTTGCAAGCCACACGTTTAGCAGAACACGTGATTGTAGTTCGCCGTGAGATAGCGTGGTTTTGTTTACGCGCCGGCTGTACGTTTATCGATTGCGGGCGGGAAAGTTTTTATGAATTAACCGTCAAACAAGTAAAGAAGAACAATGAAAAAACAAACTCTTCAAACAAAAATCGATGACAATCTGGGCCAAAAACTTCGGTGGAACTTCGCCGGCAAAAAGATTTATATACTTATAAAAAAGTGAACGGGAAAAGAAGTTTTGGAAAAACTTTAAATTGCGACCTTGAACCGGTTGAACTTTGTTTCAGATTACTATAAGTGAGTTGAAGGCTGGAAGTTTTTAATGGCAAGGGGTTGATGTGCGGCGGACAGTTCGCGTCATTAAGTTGGGGCTGTACTTACTGTGCATGATGGGGATATTCGCTTTTGATTAGGGGGCTATCCCCTGATTTTGTTTAATATCTGGTACACGTTTTGTATTAGTGAGTGGAGTGCGATGAACCAGGGATCGATCGCGGATGGGTAGCGCGCCCAGCCGCGGTCGGCGTCAAACTTTTGGGTCGGTTTTAATGAAACAATTCCCCAACTTGAGTGAATTTGGGTCATTGTGTACAACACTTACGCGTAACGCTCGTGAGGCACGGATTTCATTTGATTGCTTTCAGATATTAGCGGAGATACAAGTAAACACTGTGAATACTAAGTGGAGGCCCCTATCTGTGGGCGGTTGTGTAGAATATTCAGGCGCACGGGTCGAGGGTTCCGAAGAATTAAATAAAAGACGAGCAGAGTCTTCAACCACTTATATTGTTGTTCACAAGCTTCCGATGATTGCTACAGTACGACTGACTTACGACTGACCAATTTTGCCGTGAGGCGGCTATATTTATGACTTTCCTACGTGGGTGCAAGTAGTGCCATGACAAATAAAATAACAAAAGGTGTTTGCACCAATCACGTCACAGTATTTCTCCCATATGTCTCTACGGTGGTGGAAGTAGTGGGTAGGGCGCGACATCATCAACAAATGTTCCACCAATCAAATATGCACATTTTTGTCATTAAATTTACTTATAATCTAGAATCATATATTTACCTTAATTCTAGATGTATCCTAAGTTACATTAATGCTAAAAATAACCTAGGACTAGATAATCAAAACATACATCATTTGATAGCGCAAAAGCATCTATATTTACATGAAAATCAAATATTGTTACAATTATAGATTTAATCTTCCTATTGTACATATTTAAAACTACAGAAAGCCCTCGTGCTCTCTTACAATTCCACCCCCCGCAAGAGGGTTCAACCGATTGCGCTTCCGTCAGTAGGGAGCACGACAACTTTTACTACGGGCCGACGCAGCGTACCCTTTGTAGTTTTGATATCTACAATTCTAACAATACTATCCGCACCTGGATGCACTTTGGCTATAATGCCTTTGGTCCATTCACTACGTGATTTGTTGTCATCGACCACTATCACTACATCGCCCACTTTTACGTTCGGCACTACACTGTTCCACTTTTGTCGTTGCTGGAGCGTAGGCAGGTACTCGCGCAGCCATCGCCTCCAAAAGAGGTCGGCCAGCGCGTTTACTTGGCGCCACATGCGCCGCGAGTCGATGTCGGCGGCATGCTGACGCGTACACGGAGCATCTCCCGCGGCAGTGCCAAGCAGGAGATGGTTCGGTGTCAACACGACGGGTTGCTCAGCATCGGTGCTCACGTAGGCTAGTGGCCGGCTGTTAATTACCAGCTCGGCTTCTGCGAGGAGAGTGAGTAGCACCTCCTCCCGAGGCGCGCGCTCTTTTAAAGTAGAGCGCAGCGCGTTCTTCACGGAGCGCACCAGTCGCTCCCAGCTCCCGCCCATGTGCGGGGCGGCTGGCGAGTTAAAGTGCCAGGCGATTCCCCGACCTGTCGCCTCGCTTCTAATGCGACCCACGTCTAGGTCGCGCAGGGCCTGGCGTAGCTCGGCGTGTGCTCCAACGAAGTTGGTCCCGCGGTCGGAGTATATGTCCGCGGGACATCCTCGACGTGCGATCAGGCGTCGCAACGCCAATATGGCTGAGTCTGCACTCAGCGACGCCGCTAGTTCCAGGTGTACGGCGCGTGTGGTGAGGCAAGTAAATAGAACGCCCCATCTCTTCTCCCGGCGCCGACCGATGCTCACCTCCATAGGGCCAAAATAATCCACTCCACAGTGGACGAATGCCCGGCGATTAATCTCCAATCTCGCGATGGGTAGGTCGCCCATCTTAGGCGTCGACGGCTGGGCTTTCTTAATCCTGCACGTTTGACATTCTCTTGCGATTGCTTTCACTGTTGACCGTAAGTTCGTTATCCAGAACTTTTCTCTTAAAGAGTTCACCACGGTTTCCTGGTTGGCGTGAAGCGCTGTTGTGTGGTATCTTTTAATGATAAGCCGAGTCAAGGCGTGCTTTCCGTCTAAAATAATGGGGTGACGCGCTCCGAAAGTAAGTTCACTGCAGGCGCCCAACCTGCCGCGTACCCGTATCAAACCATCTTCAAATAACATTGGGTCTAGTTTTTTAATCTTACTGTTCCGTGGTAGCGGGCGGGCTTCTTGTAGAGCTTTTGATTCTTCCTCGAAGCTCTCAGTTTGTGCTATCTTCAGTAAACGTAGCTCCGCCTCTCGTAGATCGTCGACCGTTACGGTTGTCGAGTCGCGTCGTTTGCGACAGCGGTCCGTGAAGACCTTTATACGTGCTACTACGTATAAGATGCGTGTCCACGTACTATACCTTTCATAGGGCAGCGCGGGTTCGGCCTTAGTAGTGACGTTCACGTTGTGTACCCGCTCTAGGTCTGCCTCTGACACTGCGTCAACTCCAGAGTCCACCGGCCATTGCTCCTGTGGGCTGGAAAGAAATGAGGGACCCGAAAGCCACATATTACTGTTGACGGGCCACTCCAACCGGGTGCCTTTATCGGCTGGGTTCATCGCCGAGGGAACCCAGCGCCAGTCTTTCATCTTTGACCTTTTATCTATCTCTGCTAACCTATGAGATACAAAACGTTGGAAGTCGGTTGCTTCCGAGTGGATCCATTTGAGTACTGTCCTACTATCTGTCCATAAGACCTTTCGGGTGATTTCAACTCCTAACTCTTTCTCCACGGTGTCGGCTACCCTGCAGGCCAACACTGCCGCCTGTAACTCAAGGCGTGGGATTGAAATCACCTTTTTAGGTGCCACTCTAGCTTTCCCCATCACGAAGCTAACGCGCCTAACGCCGAGTGCATCTTTTCCCACCAAGTAGGCGACTGCCGCGTAGGCGGATTCACTAGCGTCCCCGAAGACGTGAAGTTCTACCTCTGATAACTTTATACCGTACCATCGCGGGATGGTTATATTGTTTAAGATTATAAGGTTCCGTAACCACGCGAACCATAAAGTTGCCTCCGCTTCATGCAGCCTCTCGTCCCACTGGATTCCTGTACGCCATATCTGCTGCATTAATATGCGCGACTGAATGACGCATGGATACAGGAAACCCAGCGGGTCGAACACCGACATTATGAAGCGAAGAAACTCTCGCTTCGTAGGAACAACGTCACCCTCTATAATTGTCTTCGGTAACTTTTTAAATGATAGGTCAAAAGCCAATTCATCGGTCCCCGGTGACCAAATCATACCTAAGGTGCGCTCTGTGGCGCCCTCGTCTTTTTCTAACGAGACTCTGTCGGGCATCTCTATTTCGAGAATCTCCCTGAGTTGTGGCGAATTGGTGACCCACCCCCGTATATTAAACCCGCCTTCGGCGTGGATGTGAGCCACCTCCTCTATGCGTTTGCTAGCCTGCGCGACGGACCATGCACTATCTAAATAGTCGTCCATGTAATGACTGTTATGTATAGCCGACACTGCTTCGGGATACTGACTATTAAATCTGGCCGCATTTTTATTCAAAATATAGATTGCGGATGTAGGGGAAGACACAGCACCGAAAATCATTGAATTCATGACAAACGTGTCAGGTTCTCCACTATTATTTTTATTCCACAAGAAAAGCTGTGCCCCTCGGTCACGTTCTCTGATTTTTATACGTAGGAACATGTCCGCTATATCTCCGGTGAATGCTACCGGTCCCAATCGGAATCTAATTAGAATTCCTAAAAGAGAATTTAATAGGTCTGGCCCCGCGAGCAAGCAATCGTTAAGAGCGGTACCTTGAAAAGTGGCGGCGGCGTCGAAGACTAGTCTCAATTTCCCCGGCTTATTAGGATTCTGTACCCCAAAGTGAGGTAGGTACCACACCGGATCTTCGAAGCGGCCGTCCGCTTTACTCGCATAACCCTCGCTAATTAATCGTTCAATTTGATTTTCATATGCTTCCGCGTACGTAGGATTCTTATGCAACCTACGTTCTATTCCCGACAGTCTCTGTCGCGCATAAGCATAGTTATCGGGTAGCTGTGGATCGTCACGCCTCCACAACAATCCTACTTCCCATTCGCCGTTAATAGTGAAGCTACTGGTTTCATCTAATATTTTTAAAGCTCTGTCGATGTCTTTATGAGACCTAGGGATTTCGGTTATACCTATTGCTTCTAAATCGAATTGGTTTTTCACCATATCATGCAGTTCAGACAGAGGTTCCGCTAAACAGTTCACGGCTTCGTAGCCTACCCTAAACCCTTTACCTATGGGCCCATGCAGAACCCAGCCTAGCTTGGTCAAAGATGCAACTGGCTTACCGGACTTTCCTCGGCGAATCTCCTCGCCGACCAGCAACTCCCAGTTGTCCTGTCCCAGCAACAGCATCGGCTTGACTCCGCACATTTCCTCCAGGCCCAAGTCACGCAGGTGGGCGAGCTCCTTTATCAACGCAGCCGGCACCGTTTGGGCGGGCAAATCCAGCCTCTTGAACGTACGCACACTTATTTTGTGATTCACTTTATTTGGCCCGCGCACTGTCACATATATTTTCCTTGAGGATTTATCAGACACCTCATTACCGCGCGCACTTTTTAGCACTAAAGGTATTCTATCACCCGTTGCCTTTCCAGCTATCGAGTCGTCGATAAGCGATACTGTAGCTCCGTCGTCCAGTAGAGCGTAGCAATCTCGTTCGTTTCCGTTCACTGACACGGAGACGGGAATTATCTTCAACAACGCTTTGCCGTTATATTCTTTCACATTAGTGACGCTTTCAGTTTTATGCTCTCTATCTACGTGCAGTAAGTCGTGATGTGCATAGTGGCATTTCGAGCATTTGCTTGCTCGGCAGAACTTCTTCGCATGTTGTTTTATTATACAATTAAAACACATCCTCTGATCTTTTACAAATTGCCATCTCTCATCAGAAGTTAGTTTCGCAAACTTTTCACACTTCGGTAATTTATGATCTCCCTTGCACATAGCACACTGCACATTGTTCTTATTATCTTGTTCGCTGTCGCTTTGTACATGTAATCTCTGAACATTTTTAAAGTGAATGCCTGGCTTACTATGTGCGCTTCTCAAACTTTTAACATTAGCCGTTTGACCGGCAGCGCCCATGTCCATCTGCACATAAAATGACGTAGCTCGGGCTAAATGGCTCAGGAATTCAGATAATATCTCTAGGCTGGGTGACACTCTCACATCGATGCCCTGAGACGCCGCCATACCCATTGCGAAGTCGCCATATTGAGCCCTCTGCACAGGCGTTAATTTACTCAGTAATTCACTCACCAGTTGTGGGTTGTTCAGGTATCCATTCGCGTGCACATTCCTCAACAGCGACACACAATTCCTCACTGTAGATGAGAACTTTCTCAACTCACGACCACTTTCTGTTACTTTCGGTAACGCACGCACTTTCTTCAACGCACACTCCAATATTAAATTAGGATGTCCGAACTCTTCATCCAGTGCCTTCATAATCTCCGATGGGTTAGTTGATGTCCGCAATAAGTCTTCTACCGCTATTTTTGCCTCTCCCTGCAGTGACGTTTTCAAGCGCGCTAAGTTCTCGTGCGGCTTAAAGTTGTACATAGCTGTTGTGTCCCAGTACATGTTCTTGTACGATAGCCACTCTGCCGGGTCACCGTTGAAGTATGGCAACTCATAGGCTTGCCTGGGTACTGGCCGCGGACGAGCTAGGTTTGAAATAGCTTCTGCCAGCTGATCTATTTTCCTGTCTCGCGGCTTGCTTCTCTCCGTTTCTTCGGCGAACGATTGATCCCATTCAGGCACTTCACGTGGTGGCACTCGCGGAACACTAGCCGTTACTATCGGCGTATATTCGCGGAACTGTACGGTCGCGGGCGCACACTGAGGGAGCGCAGATATCGAGGTCGTATATACTGTATGCGGTTGCGCGGTCACTGTTTGCGGCGCGGTCACTGTTTGCGGTACGTACGCTGTTTGCGGCGCGGTCACTGTCACTCCGCGGGAGGTCGCGGCACTCTCGGTTGCAGGCACTCCGTACGCAGTCGTTACTACTACGGGCACTGGCACTGGCACTGTTTCTTGCGCGTCGTGAGCTTCTGCGATCACTTGTGTTTCACTCGGCACTGAGTGTGTGATCCAATCTTCCACACGGCGTGTTGTAGTTTCTTCATCGGACGAGTCTTCTTCGGCGACGGCATCTATCTCGGCCAGTTCCGCCTCCAACTTCTTCTTGACGAGATTTTCCCTCAGGCGCACTAATTCCCTCTCAGCCTTGTACTCGGCCCTCCGGCGGAGGTAATCGGCACTCTTCTGGCCGCTCTTCGATGAGACGTGGCTGGTTCTTGATCTCGGCGTCCGTACCACCCGTAGTATCTCCGATTCCCGAGGCACTGCAGCCGCGTCGCGATGGTCAATCACGCGTCCGGGGCCCGCCAATGGAATCACGGGTGCGGGTAATGCCGACGACACTGTAGGCGCTATCGAAGGTGATCCCGGTGCCATTTCAGACGGCACTCCTGAATCGGCTTCCATCTCTCGTCGCTTGTTCAACGCTGCCTCCAATTTGCGCAGCTTGCTCCTCGTGGCGACTGAGCTTCGTTCACTCATCTTGAATGCTTCAGACTTCTCAGGCTTGAAACTTCAAACTCTTCAGGCTTGAGATGTAATTCTTCAGACGCAGGATCCGGCTCGAAGGACCAAAATTGTAGAATATTCAGGCGCACGGGTCGAGGGTTCCGAAGAATTAAATAAAAGACGAGCAGAGTCTTCAACCACTTATATTGTTGTTCACAAGCTTCCGATGATTGCTACAGTACGACTGACTTACGACTGACCAATTTTGCCGTGAGGCGGCTATATTTATGACTTTCCTACGTGGGTGCAAGTAGTGCCATGACAAATAAAATAACAAAAGGTGTTTGCACCAATCACGTCACAGTATTTCTCCCATATGTCTCTACGGTGGTGGAAGTAGTGGGTAGGGCGCGACATCATCAACAAATGTTCCACCAATCAAATATGCACATTTTTGTCATTAAATTTACTTATAATCTAGAATCATATATTTACCTTAATTCTAGATGTATCCTAAGTTACATTAATGCTAAAAATAACCTAGGACTAGATAATCAAAACATACATCATTTGATAGCGCAAAAGCATCTATATTTACATGAAAATCAAATATTGTTACAATTATAGATTTAATCTTCCTATTGTACATATTTAAAACTACAGAAAGCCCTCGTGCTCTCTTACAGGTTGCTTTGTTTCAGTTGGAGATTACAATGTTAATTTTAAAATATGGAATGATATTTCGGTTTTAAGATAACACAACTTTACTGGCATACATGTTTACCCTGTTTTGTCAAATACAAATCTAATCTTAGTAGTAGTAAAAATTGCGCTATTGTGTATCTAAATAAATTCAGAATTACTCTTGCCAAAAAAAAGTTCCTTGTAAAATAAAAATATACAATAAACATTTCCATCTAAAAGGCGTTTAAACGACACTGCCTCGTCAATTGCAACATCGTCTTCTTTATTAACTGTTAAATAGAACCGGGTGTTTATGTAAATTGTTATTGCTTTTTTAAGAAAATCCTCGTTTGACACGTAGGCCCGCTCGTTATTAAGGCCTGCTTGGGACACAATGGGATTTTGAAGGTAAATAAGTCTTTAAAAGAGGAATAAGTAAATTAGAAGCGACAAGATAGGAATCTCCCCTATATTTTTTTCCTGAACGTTGGGGCGAGAAAATAGGCGATCGTCTTAGAGTAAGTACCTTCGGGTTGGGTTAGTATGGAGACAGGTTTTGCGCTAATTTTATACCTTATAAGGAAAAGTTTGTTATTAGCTGCTTGTACTACCTGGAGGAATAGCCAAATGTAAGTTTTATTTCATACACATTATCTTTATTTTGGATGATAGTGCTCATTATCTTGGCAGTCTTGTTTCATATACTAAGTATACACCTTCTATTTATTGCCACGATTTCCTGGTCTGTACAAGTTGATACAATTTCATGCGTTAGAATTGTTTTTTTTTTGTAGATTAAGGGCACATTTTTTCAGTTGTCTATCATGGAAAATAAATACGATATTTGATTTTTAAGATAAAACTTATCTCATAATTGAAAATGAGGCCGTATTAATATAGTATTAATAAATGATATGTACATGTTTTAGCATCTTAATCACGTAGATATCATATTTCATTTCAAAGCTGGTTTTGATTATAAAATCTGAGATTTATTACAGTTTCTGAAGTTGAAAGTCAAATTCTTTACGTATAATGAGCTTTTCATTTGAAATGTTATATATGTATCAAACAAACAAGACTATAGCTAAATATAGAGAATATTATTTCATTAATATTTAAAATTAAAATTATTTAAAAACAAAATGAATCTCGTACGTAATATTGTTCATATGCGTTTGCGCATCCTTTAACACTAACTGTCAAACATTAAACATGAGTTCTTGTATTTTACTGCACCTTCAATAAAAAATACTGGCACAAAAGAAAAATCACCGAAAATCCGCTTCCTCTCTATCTCCTTGAAAAAAATCTCTTGAAGGGTGAGTGCGGCGACACTCGGCCGGTATCATAACAGCTGGTTCTAGCGATACCTACTTATTAAGCCATCGACCGGCCAATTACAGCCACCTCTACCTTGCCCCGTGCCATTACACCGCTCATGTTTTTAAATTATAATCTCAAGATGGATCACGGAGCCATTTTAGAAGCTAATTATGTTGTGTTTACAATGATATCATGTAAACAGGTTTTTGTGAATATGATTATTAGAGTAGATTGCAGTTTTGTGGATTGTTTTTATTTGTTTTAAAAACAATATTTGTTAAGGTATTTGTAAAATAAAGACCTAATAAACCATTTTTTTTTATTTATTTTGATTTCATAACTGAATTGAGTGACATTATTTGCACTGAAAATATAAAACCTGTTGATTAAAATTTATTTTAAATCTTTTAAAAGGAAATCTATTAGATTTATATTTAAAAACTAGTAAGCATTTGGAACAATTTTGTAGAGATACTATTTTCATATAAATCTGAAACGTATTTGCATAAACTCAAAGAATGCTTACCAAATAATGTGATTATCGGAAGGCACATACGAAGGGTAATTCTCCAGCAAGTTTATCAAAAGGTCAGAACGATTTCCTAAACGATGCCCCGATTGCGTATGAGTAGTAGTGGGGTCCTGATTAGCTTCGTTTGCCGAAGGGCTGTCTGGATGTGGCAGCTGTCAAAATATTCTCATTTTAAATTAATTGTTTGGGTAGAAAAATCTACATGTTATAATTTCTGGAGATTATGGTTCACTTACTTTATCTGATTTCGTTTTAAGAATACTGGCTGTTCACTCAGATGCATCATCATCATCATCATCATCATCATTAAGTATAGTGGAAGTACTTATTAGGTCTTAAATTCCTAGCTAATATTCAACAGAATAAAAGATAATGGTAAGCGCCTTAAATTGTGTGTCACCAAGTTATGTTTTAATTCCCAACAGAACACCAAAAATAAACACTGCAAAACCAATAAAATTATTCTTATGTGAGAGATAAGCATTCTTTGCCATTAAAGGTAATTTACAAATGACTTCCCTCCTTTTACGGTGCCCTGAAGACTGTAACAGAGTTCAGTAAAGTCTGAAAATGATCTTACAAAGTGTAGGCCGCCATCGCTCCCTGAAGTCGCCCGGAGGCTTCGAGGCGTGCTGTACCGATAGAGAGTTTAAGAGTTATGCAAATGTTATGGACAACAAAAAAGTTAATGTCAATGATAAGTGCGGGCCCAGGGGAACGATCACGCGCACTCCGACCTTTTTCTTGACGCTACTCATTGGACGGGGACTCTTATTTGCGCAGCTATTGTATAACCCTCTTTAATTTATTTTTGTTATTTTGCAAGTCGTTTGCAGTGTGTATCAAATTTTATTTCCAGTAAAAATAAAGTAAACAAGGAACAAAAGGATATTCAAATAAGACATGTTTTCTTTGAGAATGGGTCTTCACCGAAGTCATTAAGAAGTTAGTTAAGTTCAGTTCATTTTGCATGAGAAAAACAAGATAAAATGAGTAAATAAGGAAAATACACAAAACTAAAAACTAGTTATGTACGACTATGTATCAAAACAAAAGGCTGCAGTAATAATATAAACAAAATGTAGATAGGTGATTCCGTGAATTCTTTTTTTATTTTTCTTCGACAACCCTTAATTGACAAACAAATTCACACACAAATTGTAAAAATCTAACCCCCGTGATGCTTTCAATCACCGAATCTCATTTAGCCAAATCCCCGTCACCATTTGCATCCGATTGTCCTCGAGAGAGTCGCGAGTGTCTGTAAAAAGTCCTTAACTGGAGTACGTGGAATTAGGAGCAGGTTCCCGAAGGGGCTCCGAGATCCCATTAAGAGGAGCCGAGTAATGCAGGTGTCTAGCTGAGGTTTTAGTGGTAAAAGTCAACGAACTAAGCGGGTTACTTGCAACTATTTTGGAAGTATGTGGGAAAGACGTCTGTTTGCTGGTTTGAAAGTGTAATTTTGTTTATAATTTTAGTATACAGAGTGGACGAAGGATGCAAGATTTGAATAAGTGAAGAATTAAATTGCATTCTGTGGGAAATATTGTAAAATTAGGTATTGAATTAGGTTCTTTAATTAAAAAATGTGTTTTATTCAATGTAGGAAATAAGTTTTAATCATATAAATGATGTTTTAGTAGAGGACCATTTTATTTAGTCACAGTAAAATTAGGTCCTTTTTGGCAGGTAGGTTATGAAACGATCTTTAATAGGTGTGCCTACTTGCTGAAATAAATGACGTCAAGAACAAACAAATAAATTCCACCCAACTAAAACTTCATATTCGTCACATATCAACACAAGCAAGCTCCACATCGATCTAGCATCTCATACCTAATCTTAAGTAGCGTGCCGTAGGTGAAGTTTTACATGCAAATGAATTAATTCTTCGCGTCAGAGTGTTCCCGGTGCATCGTAGGCGATGCCTCGTTGCATTTATAATGTGAGTTCATTACCTCGCCAAGCCTCCACTAGTCTACGAGCTCCCAGTAATGGGTTCGGAAGAACGTTCGCTTCAATTATGAGTGGGATATTAAATCGGTAGCTATCTATCGGTACATGTGTCGGCGCATTTGTTCGAGAACATGTAACATGTGTGGGTTTTATTTTAGCGAAATTTAGTTTCATATTGCATTACGAGGATTCACTTGTTAGAGAATGGGTGCTCGGGGAATTATTACTAGAACAGATTGTGTTGTCTGACAGAAGTTAAACTTTATCCAATTGTTAATTTTCAGTGTAAAGTGTCAACAAAGCCTCGCAAAGTGAAACGAATTGAAATATTTACACCGCAAACTCATAACATTGTAAATTAAAATTTAAAAGAAAAAATCTTAAACAGAGCTTGTTAAAAGAAAAAGAGGACAGTGCTTTTAAAATTTCACGAAGCATTCGCCCGGTTTAACATATTTTCCTTGAGGCATTGCGGGCTCGTGTGCATTTTTAATTTTTATATCCACTCAGCCGTGGATGACGCGTTGAATTTTTACTGAAGCAGGTCTTTCGGTCTTATTAGTGGAGGCGGGTTAATTGTACTACAAGCTTAACTAACAATGTCGCTTGCGGTGTTTTTGTTAGAATTTATAAATTTTAAGAGCTCCTTAATATTTTTTTGGTTTAAAAGGTTGTCTCTTGCTTAGAAATAGTTTGGTCTTTTCATACGTAAATTGAACACGTTGCATGCATTCTATGAAATGTTTCGCAAAGCAAGTTTACTAACACAAAAATGCATCACAGTACCGACTAAAAGAGACATACAAAAGAAATGAGGTACCATTTGAACAACATTCCGACAACATTCATGACATTTGAAACCACCACTAAAACTCCAACGGTACCACTTGGCTTCAAATAAAAATCCTCTGTCATATGTAATAAAACAGAAAAGCGATGTTTATCGCGGGTAGGTGCAATGATTTAGCGGGACAGCCCTATTTCACGGGTACCTCGGGCTCAAATTGAATTGATATGTTTCTGCTAACGGTGGCGCGCGTTTTTCTCTACATATCGCTTATGATGCGCGCCAAAGTGGCTGGAAAAACGGTGTAGGGTTGCGAAAAAGATAAAAATATGCTCTGTTTTTGGGGTTCGTTGTTTAGGGATGCTGAATATTTTATATGTTACAAAAAATATGAAGTATTTTAATGTAGTTTGGAAGAAATTAAAAAATATATGAATGATCTTGAGTAGATATAGTTAAATAAACTAGAGGAGGACTGAAAAAAGTTGAAATAGTAGTTTACAACGAGGTAACACTTTTAAACTTGTAACGTTAATAAAATAATACAAATGGATAGATTACGTGGAAGTCTAACACTATCACTTAGTGTATGTCAACTTTAACAACAAACATTTTATGTAAAATCCAAAAACATACTCTCGAAATTTTCTTTTACAATTTCACAAATACCCCTTTCGCCATAAACCAAATACTTTATTTGCACACCGTACGTGATATGAAGTGTGAGATAGGGGTGTAGTAAAGAGTGCAAACGACCGGGCCGCAGTGTCAGCCGCTCCAATGCACGCTAAGAACATTGCCAATTTTACATATTTCACACCAGACAAGCATTGGATCGCGAACACATACATCATTTTGATTTATCGACATTGATTTCAATACGAGTTATGATTGTGAGTTTGTGACTAGTTTTATCTGATTGGCTGATTTTTCCTTTTTGTAACTAAGGAGATATATGAGGAATCATTTTCGTTTTTATTAATAATTTTGCTGTTCATAAAAGTTACTATACTGAATAGATAAATATAATCTTTTCAACACGAGCTACGAATTTTGACTTCTATTTTCCAATTTCAGAATTAGGCTAAACTAGTACCTAACTACTTTTTCCTTTTCAAATACAGATCCATAACCTTTCCATCAATAATCCACCACGATCGTTACTGCATGCAGTCTCAAAATACTTTAAACATCCATGATAAACCAAAGCATACAAAACTTGTTCACTTTAAAAATGTATGAGTAAACTATGTCCCCTGCAGTGAGCGTATCAAGGAACTACCGCACCTTGGGCCAACTGTATCAAAATGATAAAAATGTTGAGTTCCAATAACCATTCATCCATCAAGTGTCAAGATATAATCTCTGGGCGTTGGTGCGAGCGACCTGCTTAGCCCTCTCCGGGAGAATTCACCGAATATAAAAATGCCCGAAAGATTTACAGGTTTCGCTGAGATATCGCTTACAGATTTCGCTTGCATTGTGGCGGGGAAGTGGGATATTAACTCGAAGTAAGGAAATCTCTTTGGGAAATATATAGAGGAAAGAAAATATTGAGTTTCATGAAATTATGCAGAATTACATCTGTATACAAAGCTGCGTCTTACAATAAATTTTCGTTATCACAAATTATTTCGAAAATGAAAATGTTCCTACTTAGATACTTATAAGTAATTCACACGTCTTAAAAAGTCATTACCTTATTTCACAACTTAATGCCAAGCTAGTATAAAAAAACAATGTGCTATCTATTACAAAATAAAAATTAAATCCTTCCTACAAGATATCACAGTTTAAAGGAGCAATAAAACATACAGATCTACGTTTATCTACCCCAAACTTTTGAGTACACTTGTTCCAAGATATCATTTCTACAAACTCGGGGCAGTAAGAAATCTGTTTGTATCTGGCATTCCGGGCCAGCGAGCGATTTAAATCTCTTAAGCTCAGTGCGACCGGCCGCGGGCACCACTCCACCACTCACAAATCTTTCATAATCTCGAAAGATCCTGCGAGGGGCGTTTTTCATAGTGTACTTACAGCTTTTAAGGTCGAGGGCGCACGAAAAACTATCTTGAAAAAGGTCACTTACGTTTTGTTCCCCGTCATACGTTTTAAACAGTGGGCTCTCACATGATTCCTTTGTTGTTTTAATTTTATTTTTCCCGTATCGTGTATCGTATATTTATATTTCACGATGTGGGGTCGTGCAGGTACCGGTATTCATAAGCAAATACAAGGCGAGGGACCCCATAATTTTCGGTTTGCATTTTTCCATCGCGACCGCGAACTCGATTTTCACTCCCAAGGGCGAGCGGACGGTCGGCCTCAAAAATATTAATGAAAATTTTTACATAAATTTATTCGACTGAGGGGCCCACGCGTCGTTCCGAGAGCCGATGGGGTCCGCTCCTGTTTTTTATTTATTAATTTAATGGTATTTTCGGTCTAATTACCTGACTGAGGTATAATTCATTGGCTTTGTATAACGAGTATTTGTGGATACTCGTGTGTGGATAATTTATATATTGAAATATTTTTTATTTAGGTTTTTTTGCCTTTATATTATTTATTTTTTTCGGCTTTTTTGTGCGAATTTATATTATAGCAATTCGTGATACCTGATTTATAAAGACTAAATATAATGATTATTTACAATTTGGTTACGAAAACGCAGTTGCGAATTTTCCTGACCACCTAGGATACTTTACAATTGCTTAAACAACATTACCATAATTTTGTGTAGTTAAAAATATATGAATTAGAAAAAGTCGTGTTTTTTTGTAACAAAATTGGACTGGTCCTTTGATCCGTATTTCATATACCACGGACCATATGGATATCAGTACTCACAAACATGCCAATACTCATAAAGTACGTATTACAACTTCAGCCCCCAGTTTATTGAGTTTGATATAAAAAGCAAAGCATTCTTGGCTTTAACCCTTCACCGGCGGCATCAAAAGAACAAACGCAATATATCGGGGGTTCGGCTTAATTTGCCCGCTACCTAACTTTAATGCGAGTAGCCCGCCCGAATGCTCCAAATTACTCCGCGATATTTTTAACGTGCGGAATGCACCCGTTTTAGGTTACGCTTACGTTATTAACTGGATTGTTCAGCGGAGCAAGGGTTAAGGAGCTCAATTTTCATCGAATAGTGAAATAATTTTGATTAGCTAAATTTTCGAGATTTTTCACAATACTTCTAACTTTTTTCGTCTCGTTTAATTAAACCTGATTGGATGTTTCCAAGACTGAAATCAGTGCACTGATTTTAATTAAATTTCACCACTTTTTATGGTGCAAACAAGCAGGGGTCCGTGGATTCCTAATTCGCCGCGTTGTGCTAAGACAAGAATTTTTTTCTCCAAATGAATTTCCCATCTTAGGGGACATTGGCTTCTTGCCGTGTTTACAAAACTCCCGACAAGTCCCACTTTGTTGTTTAATGAAATTATCGGTTTACCGAGTAAATGAACAAAGCCAGATTTCGCTTTCGGTCGGTCAAAAAAGGGAGGGTGTCTTGTTTTTGTTTTGCTCAGTAGTACGAATGGACTCCTTTGTGGTATTCCTTAGCGCGCCGCTGTACTTAATCAATTATGATCGATTCATTAATTTGAGATGCAAAGGGGATTTATGTTTTAAAATGGCAGATTCAGAGTATTTTTGATGAGAATATTTTGTATTTGTTTTATAATATTTAAGGTTTGAAATGCTTTGTTCATTCATGTACGCTACTTTGCAGAAATGGAGATTGTAATAGCGAACATGTTGTTTAGTTTAGAATTCCTCCGAAACTATTAAGATAATTATACAGTTCGGAGAACGCAACAATAGGAATGATCCTCCACATATGAATGTTAAAGGTTTTGTGTTCCTAATTGACCCTCCGTTTATTACAGGAGTATCCTTTATTAGAATCCTGACTTTTAGACTACCCCGTTGGTCTCATGGTGGGAAGTGTAACTTCTGAGCGTGGAGTCCTGAGTTCGAGTCCAAGGTAGGGCAAAGTGTTATTGGGTTTTTCATTTAAGAATTTGTCAATAGCAGCTCAGAGTTTGGAAGCTGGTGGTGTGGTACGCAGGTGTTTCGGAAAGCAAAAAGAAGTGAAGCCGTGGATCCTTCGCCTGATCTCTACTCTGCCGAGTCAGATTGCTGTCCCATCGAACTTGGAGAGTAAGGAAAGAGGGAGTGCACTTGTGTTTGCTCTTTGGCTTGTAAACTCCGATCGATTTTCGGTCAGAAGAATTATTTATATTTTTAGGAACATATAAAAGTAATGAACAGGTTAACTTTGATGTGTACAGGTTTTGTTACATGAAAATAACAAATGTTACCATTATTGAACTGACAAAACAGAGCTACGAAAAGTCTTTAAAACAACACTTTTTAAGACTACGTATTGTCACGTACGTGCTTTTTCCCTAACCTTCGTCTAAATAATCCGACGTTCACACATGTCCACTAACTAACGCCCGCCCAACTAATAGGTGCAATTAGAGACGGCAATGAAAAGAATATAGCGACCCTCGTGTCAGTAATGGCCGCTCCACTTAATTATATAAAGTGCTTAAGTAAATGATAGCTAATTCAGGAGCGTGCTCGACGTCCCGTAAACAAGAGGTGTGACTTTCCACCATTGTCGGCGATGTCGGTGATCTGTCACTTCCACTTCCGCCGTGGTCCTTCCCGTAATTCTTTCTTTCTTTCATTGTTGCCCTTTCTTGAAAAGAATACTTTTTCTTTTTTCCCATCCGGTGCGTGCAATTGTCACCCTCCCGTAGTGTTTGTTGTGAGCGTTGATTAAATACCACTGTCAAATTTTGTTAATTTTTTCCTTCCTGCAAAGTCTGAAGTTTTCTTTAAAATATAACTTTATTTCTTTATTCTGTGCAAATATTTTGTCCCAATTTTAAGGAACGCTTAAAATGCAAGCCCTGCTTATTAATATTACAAATGATTGTGATGTGTTGTCAAATATTTTGATTCTAAATTACTTTTTTTATTAGTGTCGACGGCGTGTCGGTGGAAAATTTACATTTAAATAGAACATCTGCGGGCAGGTCGACCCTCTTAAGGCTTCCTCAGCGATTTCCTTACCCGCTAATTTGTAAATCGCTTCGTAATATAGAAAAATTAAAATGCTGATGTCATATTTTACTCGCTATTTATATGCTAATATTGACGTTTTGGAATCGACGAAGGGACCGAGTTTTCATTAAAATATCAATAGGTAATCTGCGGAGGGACTATTTAAGACCGTTAAATCAAATTTAGACTATGTGAGTGGAATATCAATTACCCTGATGTATGGAAAAGATTGGGAAAAGTAAGTAAACTTTCTTAGAATGTGTAATGCCAGTCATTAGAATTCTAAATCTTATTCAGAGTAATTGTGATGAGGTTTAATCTTGACGCTTATCCCATCTCTCAAGGCGTAACATCGCTGCAATTATTTGTAAGACGGAAGGGTTGAGACGAGAGTAATGCCGCAATATTCGTAAATTAAGCACTTTCGCCGGCGCCGGGCTCGGTAAATATTATTTTTTTATGTTAATAACCAGGCGATTGCGTTAATAAAGCCTTACATCTCGTAATTAGCCCGCCATTGTCTGCGGAGGCGGTGGAGCGAGAGACGAGGAATGAATTGAAATAATTCGAGTGAAAGGCTTGCCCATCTCCGTGCCTGTCACGATTTGGACGTGCAGGCTTGTGTTACCTTCATTTTGAGGGTCAGTGGATTAGGAATTTTAATTTCAGCAGCTTTTAAACGAGTGAGTATGAAATACTTGTAGAATCGTACGATGGTTAGGTTATATTAACTAACAGATAGGTACAACATGGGTAACTTTTATAAAAAGCGGTGTGTAAGTCGATTTTTGCTTCTGTAGCAAGACATCTTTGATACTACTTTTGATGAATGAAATTTTCCACGTTCTACATATATATTTATTTTCCATATGCTTACTCATAGACAAAATCAGTTCCGCTCGACAGTGTTGTCATCATCGTCTCCGCAACACTGGCTCCATTAATTAATAAATTAAACAAGACTGTTCTTAATTCTTGAGCCGAAGCCGCTACCAAAATATTTGCCATGACGTATAAATTCACGCGGGCGATCATGAAGACAACCCTTCATCGCCGGGCCTTCTTTATAGCTCTATTTGTGTATTTTAATTACTGTCATTATATGCTAATGACGACCATCCCTTTTTCTTATCCTCCCAAATGGGTTATTGCAGTCTTATATCTATATAGCGCAGTTTTGTCGAGTAATTTTGAAGATTTAAATAATAATAATGACTTAACTCCGTCTCAGAAGGATTATTCATTTTTTTCAACGGCCCAATGTTTTGATTAATTGTTCTCGGGCTACAAGGAGATTCTGTTGGTAATTTGTTTTGTGTTATTAACTTGACGAGGAAGTCGTTTGGATAGACGGTGTATTTGACTCTTTTTGTTTCGGTTTTCGTAACCAAATTATTAGTATGAAACGCAACGGTTTGCAATGGCCTGTTATAATTGAATTAGGTTTTAACTGCTACTTGAATTTTCTTACGGATCTCTAATTGATTCTATGATAAACACGTAGAATAATGTAGCTTTCTATTAACGAAAGATTTTTTAGAAACGAACGAGTAGTTCCGGAGATTAGGACTTTTGACAAACAAAATAAACAAACTTTTCAACGTTATATAATCGTATGAGTATAGAATACATTTTATGCAACAATGAAAAAAAAACATGACAGAAATTTTAAATGCCATTCTGCTGTCAGTGTTCCATTTAAAAACAAAAGCTGTGCGCTAATAGCCCAGCTGTCTCATTCTCGTCAACCCTAATATAGTAATTGTTACCAACGTCAAATAAAACAAATCGGTCTTTTATACCCCGACAGTCAGAACAGCCTTGTGTTGTACTATTTGTAGTCTGAAATAGTGTAGTTCATCAAATATTCGTTAACTTGCTGCTCTGTTGGGCGAATCGTCGTTTTAAAGTCAGTTTGGATTTTTATTTAGAATGACTCTAATTGGGGGAATGGACAGCTGTTTTATTAGGGAACGTCTGTTATTATTAGCAAGGTTACACGTTTTTAGCAGTAATGTAAGTTTGTTTTTGAACACATTTGTACAGGTTTTAACAAAAATGTTGGTAGAGATACCAGATTTTACAAATTAAAAACCAAATTGGATCTGTAGACTTATTTAACTTTAAAGTGTGATTTGTGGTAAGAAAATAAATTTTATTCAATTTTTTAAACCAAAGAACTTTAAGACTCACAAACACACAGTCAAATCTACATATATGTATACGTTGTAACATTTAGCATTACCGTGAGAAAACACACCCCACAAAAGAGTGGTAAAGATGCAAATCTCGAGACCTCACGTCTTAACGACGCACATCTTCCCTCGTACGTTGAAATCTCAAATCTCGGAATTCTTTTACATAATCATGTGTTGAAAATATAACAGCTTTTTAGGGGCGGTTGATAAACTCTAGTTAGGTATGCGAACGGCGCATACGCAATAATACCAAGTATTTAGCATAATCCGCTGATTTAACCTCGTGTAAGAAATAAAGATTACGTATATTAGGTTTTATGGCTGCGCTACGTCTCGGCCTTAATTTATAGACTTAAGGAACATCTTCAAAGGGCGATAAACTTTAGCGATATATCAAAATAATTGTGATACATTTTTATGGTCTGATTTTCATTCATGCCGCTAGATATTAGCATTTTTTGTTATGTGTATAAACGGATAAGATTTAAGCGAAATAGGTTTTTATCATCGTGCTTAGTGATGGGTGGAAAGGATATCCGCTGTTCCATACAAAAGTGTTACACTTATACGGTCAAAATGCATGGAACAGTTATTTTTTTTTTAATAAACTATGAAGAAAATGTTTACTTCTAGAATCTTTTACTGAATCCATACTTAAAGTTTTGTTACGAATTTTCATAGGTATTAGGTACTTCTCTTTACTTTTATTTATTTACTTTACTTAGTAGCTGTCGGGTAAGATTAATTATAAATTTACTAACACGACGCAAGATTTAAAATATAAATATAACAATGTTTTCTCTACTCAAGTGATACACAAAGTAACCATAAAAAATTAGCTTTGCACCCTCTCGAACAGTGGTGAGAGCATCTTCACAGTTTTTACCGACATTTTACCGCCGCGAAGACATCGCCTGTCCATATTTACCGGCATCGTTCCTTTTTACGAAGTCTCATCCCGCCGTGTTTACGACCACGTCACGGTTTATTGTTATGTCACCAGAAAAGGGGTTAATGTCACATTTTTGTATCGCTACAGGTGCACAAACCACCCCCACTTATACCTTAGACCCCAGTAACGTCAACAAATAAATTATCCACGATCACAAAAACATCCCTAATACGAAATCGATGCAACAAACGACAAATGAATTATGGAAGAGCATAATCTTCATATTTTTACAAAAAAGCAGGAGCTTGGCTCACTCACATATTTATTGCCATTGAAAATCCAGTTTCTGGGAATGTATTCGTGCGTGCGGGCGGGAAGCATGTTTCCTTGTCGCATTAGGCATAAGTAGTGCTCTCTCCGCACCCTATTAACTGTGATATATGCGACAATTCTTTTTGCAAATCCTCAAAACAGAAGGGAAGGCGCGTCATATTCCGCGCTCTACTTACCATCGACGACCGTGTGTGACGCGCTAATTCGGCACTGATAAATGATTTTACCCGGAATTCGGAATTGGAAATTTTCTGGTGATTCGTCACCGCATTTGGGAGGATAAGAAATGCACGTGTACCCGTACCGATCATTATGGTTTGAATTATTGCCGCCAGCTTGTTTGTCAAAATGTCAGCTGACATTTCCTGTTAATTTTCATTACAATAACTTTGGTCCTTTGAGTCTTAATCATAAAAAATGTTGTTACATAGGTAACCTCATCTTTTTTGTTGTTTAGTTTTTTTGTAACTTTTATTAAATCAAAAGGTTTTTATTAAATCCTCTCGAAAACTAAAAGGCTTACTAAAATTTCTCACAATACACTGTAAATTTTATCCCCAAGCGATAGAAGAAAAACCTTTATCCAATTCAGACTAATAAGAAGCGAACACGCGTCCTAAACGCGATTCACGTGTACAGACAAAACCCGCGATGTTCCCCTCCGAGGCGCCGTGTGTGATGTATGCAAAAAGGGAATTGAATAAGGTGATTTCGTTCCGCGGGGTCGCTAAGGGAAAAGAATCCACGGTAATGGCGAATACAATAAATTTTCATAAACAAATTGCGTTTTGATGGCGGCATATCGGCGCGTGTGCCAACTCCCAATAAGGATTGATAGGGAAACAATGTGGGTGTACACTGATTGAATGTCAATTTGCGGAGGCTGCGGACGACGGAATAATTTCATGTAATGGTGTACACGTCGCCTTAACGATGTGTCGAGTAACATGTGCGGAATGGATTTTGTCTTGTGTCAACTTCAATGGGAGTTGCATCGATTTATTTTGTTAGGGGGATATTGGATACACTGAAACGTCTACCTATAAATACAAGACTGTTGTATATTTAAAATCTTTGATATATTGTACGCAACAGTAGAAGTAGGTACTTACCTATCATGTAATATGGCCGGTAAAAGAAAATAAAAAGCAGTTTAGTGCCTGCCTATGTAAAAAAAAACACAAAAATGGGAAAAAATCACATTGAAAGTGGAGAATTTCGTAGGCAATTTAAAAGTGTACGGTGTGCTAATTTCTAAGTTGAACAAGCACACCTGCTCGGGATGTGCCGACATTTGGGAACGTAAATCAAGCGTAAACCCTGCCGCGACGCGTCATACCCAGAGATCATTACAGAACCCAAAAGAGCGGAAAATGTAAATTAATTTTTATTTACCTACGTTCACTAAGCCTATTTGGTAGGTGCTGAAGACTTCTTCTTTTTTTTTATGAAATTAAAATTTCTAAAAAAATATAATGTTGGATTTGTCTTAGGAATTTGAAATACTCTGTGTCGATATCTTATAGAGTCTACCAAAATTTAGTAAATTATGTTTTTATTTTGTTGTTAGGTTAGAGGAGAAATAATTTTAAAGCCTAAACAGCTACATTGTTAAGTTACAGCTCAACCGTTAAGTTACAAATTGTCAAGCAAGAGGTCGTTCATAAATACGACTCGTAAGAAAAATAATCTAAAGAACTGCATAATATGTAGAATTGATGACAGAAAGACTATTATTTGTATATGTACTTACTTTTTTATTCGTATTTAAGATGAGTTTTGAAACAAAACTTTTTGCATAAAGGATTCACCCTCAGTAACCACTAAACTCAGTGAAATACTACTTAATTTTGAAACACGTGCCAATGTTAATAAGATTATGTTCATCGATTTAATATTTTATTCCCAGTTTAATATTCGCCTACCTACGTTGGAACTTCGATTCCACGTGTAACCTTTTAAGGAAAATGGTATCAATAATATAATTCCAATAAAGTTATTAATGTTAATTAATCTACGTAGATGAAAATATAATGTTATTGTACTAGGTAATTAGTGTTTTCCAATCTAATGTCCAAATTAAAACTAGCTCTTGTACTCAAAAGGATAAACCTACCAAATGTATGATAAACAATAGCTAGCACTTACGTCACACATACATACTCACCTACCCTTGTTTGAATCTTAAGCATCGAGCCATTTAACACGTCACCTGTATCTTGGAGCTCAATATGAAAAATGTTCACACGCGCTCGGCAGCGGGTACCGGGGCACGGGAGGAGCCAAGTGTACCCCAAGGAGTTTTGACTTGCAAAGCAGCCTCGCCGAGATTTTTCACGAGGGCCGTAATGACTGCTTGATGTGTTCGAGCGAAGAGTATGGAGGCAGATAGCATGGAAACACTAAGAGAACTTTTTGTGCTTTTGGTCTTTTTGAGTTCAGAAAGGACCAGTTTTTTGACGTTCAATAATATGACAAAAGATCGGTCGGAAATGGAAATAGCATTTTGTAGGCAGCATTTCAGTCACATGAGAATAAAAGTACGACACGAAAATTTCCGCTGTCACAAAGCAGTAAACGGATTCGCATACAGAGTTGCAAAATGCAAAAGCAGACGTTCTAGAAATCCGCATTTACGATACATGAACAGAGGCTTCTCATTAAACATTCGAATACCATTTCCTGTGCGAAGGAAACAGGATTGTCACAATCCGTATTGTTTGAGATCTCATAACGCGTGTAGCCCTTTGACTCGACATTTCCATACAGAATGCTAATACAAAACGTCGTTACATAAAGGCGCCTCCACACTTGGCTAGCTCGCAGGCGCGTCACCTTTGATGCGCGTATGATTGCCCGCGCCCGCGACACATTGGATCTATATTGTTGTCTTTTTCAAGTTTCGTAATAAGGGATGAGGGTGTATTAAAGCCTTTTATCCGGCTCGTCACGCCGGCACGTGGGGTCGCGAAGGGGTTTAAGGTGAGCAAACATTAGCTCTTTTACATTTTTGCAATTTCATCTACGACGCCTCACGGCTGTTTGCAGTAGCTTGAGTTTCAGGAGGCTCGAAGGTTTCGGGGCGTTACAACTTTAACTCTTTTCAAAAGGGTTCCAAAGTAAACGAGTTTTTAATGTTTGTTTACAGGCGCGCTTAGCTGTGTCGCTAAAACGGGTTTGTAGTGAGACACATTGAGAAATCCCAAGTGAAGTTAAGCCGTGTATTAAGTGCGCTAGGCCCGGGGCCAAGACCTCGCCGCAGACTGCCTGCAAATCTTGGCTGCATTCTCGAACATTCCAGAAGATGTAGCTGGGATTAAACGACGTGGTATATTCAACAATTACACTATATCCAGGCAATTCCCGCAGGTAAGGCTGCATATTTTAGGGGTGAGACAATATTAGCTGCAGCGCTCGTGTGGAAAATTAAACTGTTTTTGGTCCTAATTTACAATGCTTGTAATTTGAGCGAACACGTTCCTTGTTCGGAGGTGTACACCGTTTTGTGTACGCTGCGAGCATTTTGAAACGTATTAGGTGAGTTCGCAAATATGCATACGGAGCAATGCAGTGGTGAGCAAATGTTGGAACTACCGCTATTTATTTACATTGCAGCTAATCTGAGAATAAAAGTCTATGATCACTTATACTTTTATTTTATTTTAGTTAAATAGCTTTGCGGTAATGTATTGTATATCGTTTTGTAAGTGAGTAATAGTCTACCATTACTTACTTACAAAACGGTCAGCAGTCATGAAAAATGCAAACATAGGTAAGTAAAACGTATGTAATTATCTAAAAGGGTGACTTCAAACCATATAGAAACTTGATTATTTTTGTTCATAGGGGAAACATTTTCTTACAGACCAGCTAAAGTAACCCAAGATAACGTATCGCTGCAGGCGACAATTACTGCGGTGTGTTTAAAATAAAGGGCTAATTACTTAGAACGAAAGAAGCTACGAAATGGCGCGCACCGCACGACGCGCCGCGGGCGACCACAATTCAGAAATAGCTCATAACTCACGTGTAATCGCGACTGGCGCGCGACATTCTGCATCCTGCGGCTGATAACGCGATCGCGGCAGAAACGCTTTTGTGCGCACGCTCTTAGATGCATTTTAGCTCAATAATTAACTGCTGTTGCTATTTATCTATGCGGTACCCCAAATGAAGGTACGACATAGTCGCAATATCAACAAAGAAGTTCTCAAATTATTAATACAAGTTACAAGGTTAGTAAGTTTGTGCCTAGTTACTTCAGAACCGAAGTTCGTAACAAGCACTACAAGATAAACGGCACTATTAAACGTACCAATTCGTACAAGTGTAGTATTGTCACGCTAAAATTAAAATTATTCAAACGTACAAGGACGCCATTAAACGCCAGCAAACATAAACTTGAATCTATTGTCTAAGTTTATATCAAAACAAACGCGAGCGTCATTACCGCCCGCTCCGTATTTAGCACATTATTCAAAAAGCACGTGAGCCAGGAAACCCTTAAAATTACACACGAAACAGTGCTCTTTACCAACTTTCCCATAAGAGCCCATTATTTACGGAGCCACCGTACCATTAAGATTCTCCACATATCTTCGAAAGGCGCGTTATGGTAATTACGGGTCGCCATTTTATCTCGCGACTCTTCGCGATTAGAAGTCGCGCGCTCGGGTGCACGTCGAAATAACAAGTGCGCGAACTTAGTTCGTTTCTGAGAAGGAGCGTTGTGAAATTAATTCGGATGGAAGATATCGGGCGGCGCGATAGCGGGCTCCTTCCGCGCCATTTATTGCTCGTGTGGTGCGGGTATCGGTGAAGGGGTAAAGAATATCAAGATGTAACGAGCGCCAGCCGGAAGGCTCGCAAATGAGCTCGCACACTTATCTGTGTTAATGTGGGCGAGGGTTAATTTTGTCTTACATGAGCAATTTGGAGATACCACCCTCGTTTCCAACTTACATTTGTTGTTACTATACGACTGTACGAAATGTGGTATGTTATGTGGCTATTCTGTTCCTATCACTGTTATCGACGCGACTAAATTGGCCATTGTTAATTTTTATAACCTCACGGTCCTTGTTGGTCCTTTCTTCGAAGAAATAGAAACAACCAGGAACCTTTCTTCAAACATGTCATTCATAAGAACGTGCTCACACATATCTCACATTTAATTTATACTACTTAAATATTCGTTAAGATTTCGTCTAGACAAAAGGAAAATATAGCCGCGTCTGTAGGGTAGAATGAACGGCGCGCAAACATGGATGGATAGCAAATACGAGAGTGTATTAGGCAATGAAATTAAGTCGCAATGCAATCTCCTTGGATGTGGGAACTATTGTCCTAGCACAATGCTGCTATTAACTAGTCGATAGCGGTATTGAATATTAGGTTTCGTCGTATCTGCGCCGAGGTTGGGGCTCTTTGTGGAAATGTAGCGAATATTAT
Organism: Caradrina clavipalpis; assembly: GCA_932526535.1. Lineage (NCBI taxonomy): Eukaryota > Metazoa > Arthropoda > Insecta > Lepidoptera > Noctuidae > Caradrina > Caradrina clavipalpis. Next base: position 5,114,629 of record OW052093.1, read on the forward strand.
TTGAAGTTCGCTTTGTGTATCTTAATTTCTTGATAAATTTAATTGGATTATGTTTTTGACTTTTGTGAAATGTTTTTAATAAGTTTTATTAAAACCAGTAGCCACAATTTTGATTTGTTGTGTAAGCTTACTTTTTGTGGTGCATGGTAGGTATATCTGATTGAATATGCATCATTGCAAAAATAACAAACAGATAGGTTTCAGAGAAAAGTTTCTTAATCTCCGAGTCGCGATCACATTCACTACAAAAGATAAAACTGACTTAACTTATTCAATTTCATATACAGCAAAGCAAAGGATTTTCCAGTGAAATATTGAAGGAATCGACAAAAGTTGGTCCTCATGTAATATGCAGGGAAGTAGGACCAGCGCACTGCATATTTTGCGCCTAAGATCCGCGGTTCTACGAGCGAACTTCCAAAGCCGCTTGCTTAGGTGGGTACTTAGGCTTTATATTATACTTTGTGCTTTATATAGCTGAAAGACGATAATTTGAAGGCTTTGCGGACAGAAGCTGTCAAGAAATGAATTTGTGTCCTTGATATCTTAATACCAGTAACGGAGCAAATGTGGATTTTTGCGGATCTGATATAAGTTTAAGTGGGATTACGTTATAAAGTTTATCATTGCCAAAGTAAGCGCTTAAACTTTCACATATTTGATGAATAAAGAGTTATCTTATAGTAAACCAACAAATAATTCATTTGATGCCTAGCTTGAGTTAACGAATGAAGCACAAAACTGGTAAATTAAAGACCAAAAAGTGATACACGCTGTGACACTACTAGTAGGAATTCTAAATTCGCTTCTTATATAGGTAACGTGGTAGTGAATTTTAAATCAATACCAAAACTTATAGTGTCTATACGGACATAAAACATAACTACCAAAGCTACAGAGTTTGCCAATCTTGCCAAATTAATTCTCTATAAAGCTGAATACACAAAACGTTTGCGGTCGTAGGTGAGAGCTCAAAGGGTCAGTTCACACGACAGGTTAGCGTCAAAAGGATTGACCGAGACGTGTCGAGGTGGGGCGGGGTGACCACAACCTAGTCGCTTCGCAACCACACTCGCTTTTTGGGTGAACTGTGGTACAGTTCACCTTTGTGGTTAATTTTCGTATAGAAGTTTGCAAGTCGTTGTTGCGAACTTTTGTTTCTGGAACTACTTTCGACCGATGTTTTTGGTTAGCTTTTGGTGTTGTCTTTTGTGGTTATGTTTATTTTGGATATTTCATGTACTCAGTATTCTATATTACACAATCTAACATGAGCCTGAGTCTATAAGCATCAAACTCGTCAAAAGCTAATTAAGAAATGAGGTACATTTGTCTCTCGATTTCAAAGGTTAATCGTAGTACATTTTACTCCATTTTAATATCATGTTCAACCAAATAAGAGAATCAAATAGCACAACACACAGACACCCGTACCCAATAAGACGTACAAACAATAGTAACTCGTCTCAAAGTATCAGTCTGGCAGGAGAGCGCCGCAAAAGGAACTCAACGCCGAGCTGTTTACGTGAGGGCTGTTAGCAAACACCTGTAAACGCCTTTACCTTGCCTCTGTTTGTACTGGACGCTCACGATTGCCGTGTACAATTAGCCTTAGATGTCTCACCTGCAAACCAATTTATGGCCTACAGTTGCCAAGAATATTCTCGTTCTATTTTAAGCCCTATCTTTCGACATTTAAGTGTGAGTTTTGGGTGGCTAGCAGTTTTTGAAATGAAACGGTTATGTGGTAACTTTGTGTGTCTGGATGTAGTGAAGTCTTTTGAGTGCCGTTGAGGTGTTAGGTAGCTCATGTGGAAACGTTAAGTACGGTGGACGTTTGCCCTGTGTTTATTTGGTTAGTCACAAAACCCGTTTGGAGCTAATGTAAATGCACGAAAATGTTCAGTGTTAATCTTGATCCACAAACATGTTGATATCTTTAACGCATGTAACACCTTTGAATACCATGTTTTATGTAAATAAACAAGTATACAACTAACATGTATTTATTAAACCTAATAATGTTACAGATTTATCGAGCTCTCAAGCCATTTTACGAAACCAGAACTCCAAGCAAAAAACATTCAATTTGACTACTACAAAACATCCACTTTAAATAAAGCATTGCAATACGGAAAAATGGCATCGTATTTCCATATTCCCGAGCTGCCCCTTTCGAAAGTCCTCAATCATGTTCGCCGTGTTGACTCCTGGATATGATACGACCTCTCGACTCGACATGATCATAATACCCTCCGCTGCATCCAACAACCCCTTCTACATCCATAAACCGGCTACAAATCTTAGCCGAGCGTTCGGCATCTTTATAACTGGAGGACGCGATCCCTTAACCCAACATAATGGGCAGGTTTACTGAGAGGACCGTCGTAAAGTGTCCCGTCCAGCACGCAAACCCCAACTACGGGACCCTTCCAAATTTCACGAACTATTTGGCCCGCACTAGCCCTCACTCAGCTTTTTTGTCGACGCTTTATTGTCCGGATTTTCTGCTCACCTTTATCGTTATTGTGTCCGCTCGGCTTCATAAAGGACCGCGGTTCACTATTAGAACCTCATAACCGTGGGAAAATTGTTTGAAAGCTTCGTAAAAACGGTTAAATGATAAATATATTGGGTAAAAAAGTGAGGTCAGTCAATAAATCGTTTGGTCAATTGAACAGGATGCAATGGGCGTGTTAATTGGTCGGGTGCGGGACTGTATCGAGGGCTCGCTCGGAGCGATGAGTGGACACGGAGCAGTCATTGCGGGAATGATAATTGCCCGAACGTTGGGCGTCGCATAAATTCGGGCTATTGGTGTGGAATTGAATGGATGCATGGCTTAGTACGTGTTACGTCGATGTAAAATGTACTGGATGTTTCTAAATATTATGTTTTTGTGTTATGTTTATTTGATAGGATTTCAATACAAATATATTGGCAATTTACTGAATAAGCATCAGTATTTCAGCATATAATCAAGTGATTAAAGTTTTTAATTACAGAGTGCTTCATTGAATGAAATTCTTACTTTTTAGACTTTAGGCCATTCGTTTTTGTGGGTTATCTATCATTCATGTTCACTTTAAGTAATAATTTATTTGTCGGTACCAATACAATTCAATGGTAATTCATTTTCGTTTTGTGAAACAAATGGAGTATTTACGCTAAAACAGTTATATATTTTTTATGATAACAGGGGTATCATAAAAAATATATAACTGTTTAGCCATTACAATAGAATATAATTATTTTCCTTATATAAACAATATAGAAACAAATAATTGCACTTATCATAAATAAACAAATTTTATTGAGTACTGGCACCCAAGTTAATTAACTTGTGCTTTGAATGTCAGTAGTCTCAAAATGTAATTTACCAATTATCTAGGCGATTTTTAAATACATCTTAGAAGAATCAACCAAAATTCCAACAGCCTCTTCAAATCCCTTACATCTGTGTTGGTACATCCGGACCCTAGGACCAGTGCATACGTTCCCGCAGAGATAAACGCATACGATTACACGTACGAGCCACAGGTGGCGCATAACATTTTTCAGTCGGGACGGGCCATTGCCTGCGTCCGGCCCGTGAGCCCGCGGCTTAATTCGAGACCTTTCCAGCCATTTGCAATGGTTTGTTTTTATTGAAAACCGTGGGAACTTGCCGATTGCCTGTATTTTGTGACTTGGAAAGGGATTTTTGGATTTTGTACGTGTGTTCTGGATTTAATTTTGTGATTTTATAACGTGTGAAACGGTTTTATCTGATTAGGGATTATTTGTTTTGCCTTTTTGAAATAATAAATCGGTTTAGATACATGATTTTTTTAAGCTACATGTATAAGTGTAATATGCGAGGAAAGTAACTGAAAATGCCGAAATTAACACAAATACGAAATTTACCAAATACCCCAGCAATAAATAAACCAGAAATGACATATCATAATGTTTAGCACAAATGACACGCTTTACGCCAGCCCATATTGTCAGCTATTCAGGCCGGGGGCTCCAAATAATTATTGCTCGCTTGACAAATTGCCGGCAAAGCCTACGTGTCGGTGGAACAATTTGATACAATTTTCACCGCCTTCCCCGTACGGGCCACGTATTTGCATACGTGCACCCCTAGATTATGCAAATATACTTTTTTAACGTACTGTTTACTTACCCCACAGGAAAAGGAAACACTTCGGGCACGCATTTTAAAAAGATTTACGCGCTTTGTCGGATCATTAAGTGCGGAACTAATTTGCTTACCTTTGAAATGTTTTAAGCTTTGTCCCGTATAATTACTGTAGGGTTACCGTCCCCGTAACGTGATATGCAGATTTCCGCTCGCTCAACTGTTGGTTTTTCCTACGCTCGTATTCATAATGCTATCCGCGCAAATATAAGATTGCTACGTACAATTAAGTCACATTACAATTAATTTCATTTTAACAGTACTACTACAGTGCATTCCTAAAATATAAATGTATCAGGGGGATATTTTAATTTGCGCGTTTCACGTTCAAGTGCTCAACTTCTCAACGATATCGAGCATGTGGGAATCGTCGAAATTAAATTTTCTTTGTTTTCTCTCGTGGGCTGTGGGCTCTTGGCGTTATTAAATTTCCTTGTGTTTTTTAACACAGCCATATCATTAGATTGAGGGCTTCCGTCAAGAGGAAATTGTGGCGGCGAGGGGAGCGAGCTGAGCACCTAAACATATTGAAAAAATAAAAATCCCGGCTACTTATTGCGTAGTACTGGGGAAAGTTACTCTACTATGATTTATAAAAATAAAAAGAAAGAATGTTTTTTCCCCAAACGTACCTAAATACGGTGAAAATGAGTGGTTATTTTTTATCAAAAGAAATCTGATTATAAAAATAATCAGATAGCCTTTAAAGCATAAGTTCAAGGTTATCATTTATATCCACAGATAAATCAATACATATATTTTATTATATTATTATAACGATAGCCATAATAACTTAGGCGAAGTATCAGGTGTATCTACCTGATATACTAAGTTATTAACCTAACTTAATGTTATACTAGAGCTCCAAGATAGAGCATCTTTCCCACCGGTATCACAGCCGAAGCCGACGCAGAAAGCCGTTTGAAGTGGTTTCGTGTAATAAGTACGGCCGCGACAAATTTCCTGGCCGTGCTGCGTTTGGGAACCTCACCTTAAATATACATATTACATTACGTGAAATTGCCCATTTTTTCCACTCTCCACCCTAGCAATTAGGGTAGCTTGTGTATAAATATTGCACGGCCCTCATTAATGTGCGTGTTCGTTTTAGTATATATTTTTATGGTACGCTTTTTGGTTGGCGTCTGCAAGGAGTCGTGGGATGTAATGAATAATTAAGACATGTTGTACAAGGGAAGTGCCAGGTTTTTTCTTCAAGGCTCCGGTAAATGATGGTGGCTTTGAGTAATGTGCTGCTCTTTTTTATAAGAAAATTCCTGTGTATTTTTTATCAATTTTGTTCTCAAAACTTAAGGACTATGGAATTTTAAATTTACAATAAAGTCAATATTTTATTATTTGTGGGTGTATATTTCTTACTCTTGGCCTTAAAAATGTGATGTACACCACAAATGCAAAAATAAGTTGTTGAAAAAAAAACAATAAAAAAAAATTAAAAAAAAAAAAAAAAAAAAAAAAAAAAACAAAAAAAAAAAAAACTATTATATATGTCGGAGAAACAGCATCCTTCTCGACGCCATTGTTAGTTGTCAGGACTTGGTGGGCGTCATTGGGTGAAATGCGAGCACAAAACAAAGTCCGTATTCACTTTTAGTACAATTTAATAACAGTTTTACAACATTTAGTCACTGAACGAATAAGTACTTCACAACTAGTTTGTAAACACGTTAATTAACCAATTCTATTTGAGCAGCGGGTTCGGGACACCAATTCAACTTTACCGTCCAACAAAATCATAAGGCTTCACAAGTTCACATGTCTCCAGGATCCAACTCGATCCACACCTCAACAATACTAGCATTCAACATAACCTCCCTTGACAATCGTCCTGATTGGCCCTGTGTATTTCAACCATTCTAATATTCCCGCTCGACCGCGCGGGAACACGCATGCGCGCGCCATTGGTCAAATATAGCACCTCGACCCCGCTCGAGGCGTATGCTCTGCTCTGATTGGTCGTGAATTAGAATACAAAACAATAACTTTCATTAAATTCATGAGATATTAAATCGTAGCAGAATGTAACTAATCAAATTAAATAATATTACGATTTTACAAAGCATTTTTGGTAAACAATAGTCATCCCGCGTTTATTATCAACAATCAGTTCCATTTCGTGTGCTTCCTCCGACACGGCCATTCTGACATCTCACACGTCCTCGTGTGACGTTGAGGGACGAGCATCGTTCTATCTACTCCATTCCGTCTACTTCCTCCGACACGGCAGTCCTGGCATTTGAAAAGTCTTCGTGTCATCTTGAGACTAGCAACATCAGTACCTAAAAAAAAAACAAAGGCAATACAAAAAGAACCAAAGGCAATACAAAAGGACATAGTTCGGCCACTCCTGACCAAATAGAAAGTGTTCGTTATAATATCTCCTTCTCCACAATGTCACCATTCAAAATATGCTCTACGAGTAATATATCTCCATAACCATAGAGTTAACCTCCAACGTCAAATGTTTCTTTTACTCATGAAATCTTAATTTTAATAGCCTCCACGTCTCCGTACTATTAAAACAGCCACCTCCTCGTGTATCGTATTAATGACCACCTCGATATTTTAACCAATCCAAAGCAATACCGTCTGAACGACCACCTTGCCGTTCCAGGCAACATGACAACACAGTCTAATAGCCACCTCGCCCTATTAGACAACCATATCCACACTGGCCACCACGCCGTATTAAACACGCCACACATGGCAACAGTCTAAGAGCCACCTTGCACCATTAGACTACCATATCACACTGTCTAAGAGCCACCTCGCTCTATTAGACACACCACACATGGCAACAGTCTAAGAGCCACCTCGCTCCATTAGACTACCATATCACACTGTCTAAGAGCCACCTCGCTCCATTAGACACACCACACATGGCAACAGTCTAAGAGCCACCTCGCTCCATTAGACTACCATATCACACTGTCTAAGAGCCACCTCGCTCCATTAGACACACCACACATGGCAACAGTCTAAGAGCCACCTCGCTCCATTAGACTACCATATCACACTGTCTAAGAGCCACCTCGCTCCATTAGACACACCACACATGGCAACAGTCTAAGAGCCACCTCGCTCCATTAGACTACCATATCAACTCCGCATTTGGCCACCTCGCCAAATCGGACAACCATATCAACAGTCCAACTACAACTAAACAACATAAACAATATGAACAACATAAATAACATAAAGAATATAAAAAGAAAACAACACACAAATACAAACCCGTACACACTTTGAACAACATCCAACATTACCGTTACCAAGCATCTTAACAAAGAAACTACTTTGTTTCTTTCAAAAGCATCAATTGTAATCAAACTAAACTCCAGGTGTCTCATTCGTGATCAGCTGATCACCATCAGTTACTACAATAGTTCAGCCTACACGCTTGCTACACTACTCACTTTCCACCAGAATGCTGAATCAGTTCTTGATTCCATAATCTCTAGTTTATCAGACTGAAACTATTATCTACTCTGGATTCTTTCTATCACTGTCTTATTCTAAACTAATTCAAAATTTAAGGGCTTAATCACACAACGCTGCCTTTGAATTTGCCTGGCATTAAATTTGAACAATACTCAACATCACCAAGACCAAGCATCATTGAACAGTCATTATTCACAAATAAAAAGTGACAACGCGCGTGAGTAATTCAATACTTAAGACTTTGCATGATCAACTTTCTAACGTTGTAAAAGCTAACATTATCTCATCATTATTAAACACTAGCTTTTACCCTCAGCTTCGTTTGCGTAAAAGTTGACATATTACCCCACGGGAACTGTACGCTTTTTCGGTATAACTAGTATTCCATGTGTTATTCCACACCACAATCCATCCCAGTGCCCAATTTCATCCAGATCCGTTTAGCCTTTTGAGCGTGAAGAAGAGACAAACATACAAACTTTCGACAGGCCTCCGTCACTCGTTCAAGGTTACTCTCTTAAGTGCCTACGGCTCACGTGCGCCCGGGCGCATCTAATCCAGTCGGCGGCTGTCACGCGCTTGCTTGAGTGTACATACCTACCGCAACAAAATAATTGATACTCGCGTCTTCAATAATGTCTAAACCTCGCAATGCGATTTGTAGTGTACAGAAAACACATATTTCAGTACATACAATAATACTACACCATAATATTTTATAGTCACCTATTCTTTTGTGTAATCATTTCTCAGCATAGATAGCCCTATAACGTTATAAGTGTTGAGTTTTCTCTATAGAGTGAAGTATCTGTACCTACTTATTTAATCTGTGCTTTCGCCTTTGTGTGAATAAAGTCATGAAATCCAACTCTCATAGCTATAAAAGTGTATTCGGATTTTTAGGCTAACTTTAGTTATTTCGATTAGCTTAGTACAATTTAGATCAAGCTTTACGAGTCGCACTAACGAATATACCATCACCATCACGCCCATACTCCCCGAAGGGTTAGGTAGAGGTGCACCAATGCAAACCCACAGTTCGCCGGAACATTTTAGGTCCCATTCAATAGGGGGGGAAGCGAGCCCATCGCCACCAACCGTGTCGTGAAACTCTTACAACCCATTACATTTTCTACCTTAGAGGAACTTCATTAGTTACGAAGTTGATACTATCACATACGACGCGATGCGCTGTTTGTTATTACGAAGAAAACCTATATGGCTGACGTTGCCTTATCTCTACTCGCTAGATTATCATTACGTATAACATAAAATAAAACTTGTAAAAATAATCATTCGTACAACATGCTAAAATTTTCATATCAAAGAAAGAGTCGCATATTGTAACTAACTGACAAGTTTACAATTTCAAATACGAATACAAACATTTTATTTGTTAAATACAACCAACACCTGTGTTATTCTTAAAATGAGCACTATGCCTCGTCATCGGCGGACAAAATACTCGTATTATTTTCGATTATCAAAACACGATTTTAAATCGATTATCAAACAAAAGAAAACGAACAAAATGATTACGCAATAATAAATAATTTAAATTAAGATTGTCAACATAACAAAAAAAACATTTCAATAAAATTTTAATTCCAATTTTAAATTTTAAGAAACACCAAATAATAAATTTTATTATTAGAAAAGGTACCTAATTCATAATTCGATTTTATCATTCATTCACCATGAAATAGGCGTCTTTTTCAATCAATATTTTAAGGAGAATGATTCCTTTTCGTAAATCGTGTAGGTATGTCAGTTGTTTCTTTAATTCGTCTCAAAAATGTGCAGTAAAGTATGTCAACATAACAAATGTATGGGATACCGCTTTCAGTCAGTTTCAATTTAAGCACACCACACAAACTGAGATGCTCTTTTAACCAGGGAACAATCACCACCAGAATCATAACAAAATGAAAACTCCTCACCAAATTGAGTGGTCACAGGTTTCAACAGGTTGCGACAGGTTTCAAACCACTCGCTGCACTGCGCGCTGTGGCGGTAGATTCTGTGCTGCCGCCTGCAGCCGGCGCCCTCATGCATCGCGATGCCACGTGACCCTCAATACGCCACGCCATGTTTTGTTATAGCCACGTCCACGTTGTTGAGGCCTTCGGAAGTCAGAATTATTTGCTGCTTTTCATGTGAATGGCTGAAACAGTTAAAAGACCTCAGACAAGATTTCACAATAATCACATTTTGTAAGAGCAAGACTCAACCTAGGACGTTTGCTGTCCTGTATAGTGTCTGGACCGGCCTTTGTAATCGCTTCAGGACTCCGCTCACGATATGCAATGCCATAACTTTACGTTGCATTTTACTGCGTGTAGATACCTACATTACATAGTTCTTTAGGAATTATATTGCATTGCAACCGAGGCTCAATCTGACCCACGTAAATAAATAGCTTGCATAATTATGCAGCAAAACATTCACCATAAATTACGGTTCATTACGGTTTAACACTAAACCTTTTTTTTGAAAAATAAAAATTCTATAGGTACACTTCATACAAGAAAAGCTATCAGCTGAACCTCTTAAGGACGTACTAAGATTATAAAAAAAAACATTACTTCCCTGTATAATTATCATAACCAACAAGCGGACAACCACAATTGCTAGCCAAGCCGGGCATCAGTGTCATCATCATCATCGTCCGGTAGAAATCCGGGCAACATGTCGTCCTTGTCTTCAGACGCCGACGCGGCGACGGGTTTATTGGCGCTTCCACAAGAAGACGCATACTATTTTGTTGCGCCTCACATAAAACGCGCCAACCGTGATTCGCGTCACTAAATCCATAAACGTTTTGTGCCTGCACCGATCCCACTTCTGATGTCGGAGAAACAGCATCCTTCTCGACGCCATTGTTAGTTGTCAGGACTTGGTGGGCGTCATTGGGTGAAATGCGAGCACAAAACAAAGTCCGTATTCACTTTTAGTACAATTTAATAACAGTTTTACAACATTTAGTCACTGAACGAATAAGTACTTCACAACTAGTTTGTAAACACGTTAATTAACCAATTCTATTTGAGCAGCGGGTTCGGGACACCAATTCAACTTTACCGTCCAACAAAATCATAAGGCTTCACAAGTTCACATGTCTCCAGGATCCAACTCGATCCACACCTCAACAATACTAGCATTCAACATAACCTCCCTTGACAATCGTCCTGATTGGCCCTGTGTATTTCAACCATTCTAATATTCCCGCTCGACCGCGCGGGAACACGCATGCGCGCGCCATTGGTCAAATATAGCACCTCGACCCCGCTCGAGGCGTATGCTCTGCTCTGATTGGTCGTGAATTAGAATACAAAACAATAACTTTCATTAAATTCATGAGATATTAAATCGTAGCAGAATGTAACTAATCAAATTAAATAATATTACGATTTTACAAAGCATTTTTGGTAAACAATAGTCATCCCGCGTTTATTATCAACAATCAGTTCCATTTCGTGTGCTTCCTCCGACATATATTATATATAATATATAATATTATATATATTATATAATATATATATTATATTATATATATAATATTATATTATTATTATTCTCATTTATTTATTGTATATACATATAAGTTACATTTTTAAATATTAGTATAAAAAAATAAAAACATTTAAAAATATAAAAAATAGTAGCCCACCGGCGTCGGGAACAGGGTCCAAGCCACCGGTGGTCAGGGCTCCTGAGAAAGGAATCTCCTAACGATACGCGCCGTGTCTAGGAGTACCGCTTTCTGAATCAAGCCCTTGATCCAACCGCCCAACGAGAGCCTCCTCAGGTGTTGGTCGAGGCTCTTGGCTATTATGCCATTGGCCGTCACGACTATCGGCACAATGATTGCCGTATTCACATCCCACATGTCGACAACCTCGCGAGCCAGATCAAGATACTTAATTTGTTTATCTTTCTCAGCTTTCACGAGGTTCTCGTCATGCGGGACAGTAATATCAACGATCATTGCGCGACGCTCTAATCGATCTATCACCACTATGTCAGGCTTATTGGCAACAATAGTCCTGTCAGTGATGATAGATCGGTCCCAATATAACGTGATATGACCATTTTCAAGAACTGGGTCGGGCACATATCTATAGTATGGTACTTCCGATTCCACAAGACTGTATTTCAGAGCAAGTTGCTGATGGATAATCCTGGCTACAAGGTTGTGTCTATGCAAGTAGTCTCCGTTAGCCAGACGAGAACAACCAGATATAATGTGACGGATTGATTCCCCGGGACGATGGCATGCCCGACAAATGTCAACCGTACCGTCCTTCACAATATATCTCCGGTAATTGTTCGTCATCATAACTTCGTCCATAATAGCACAGACAAAACCTTCGGTTTCCCCAAAGAGGTCACCAACGCGCAGCCAGGATACGGACGCCTTGAAGTCTACATCCGGCCCATGTAGGGCCCGGTAGTAGCGCCCGTGAAGCTCCTTGCTCTTCCATATCTCCATGCGATCTTTAGTATCTAATACTATAGGTTTGCGCCAGTTCTCGTTCGCTAAAGAGAGCGGGGTGAGGCCCTTGTCCACTGAGACCACATCTCGGTGCATCCCCACATCAGCTTCCAGGAAGTACTCCCTGAGACTGCATATCTCACGGTTGTGCAGGGTCTTAGCATTTAAGAAGCCTCGACCACCACACTTCCGCGGGATATACAGTCTCATTACTGACGACCTTGGGTGATGCATCCGATTTGCGGTCAATAGTGAGCGAACCCTCCTATCCAGGGCGTCAAGTTCTGTCTGAGTCCATTTGAGTACGCCGAAAGAGTACATTAAAACTGGCATGACCCAACCGTTGAAGGCGCGCACCTTGTTACCGCCTGATAAAAGACTATTTAAAACTTTATTTAGGCGGCTAAAGAAGCGCTCCTTCAACGATTGCTTCATGTCAGTAGCACTGATGCCTAACGCTTCCGACATACCCAAATATTTGTAGGTTTCAGTTGAGGAAAGGGATCTAAGGTTTATGGAATCCGAGAGTTGGGTTATTATTATTATTATTCCGTTAATTATCTCGCGACCCTAAGGTCCCGGACCTTTGGAAGGCGTACGAGGAGCCGAAGCCAACTCGCAGAGGCCCCTTACATGGCTTTACAATGAAATGGAACACCAGCCGACAGTTATCCCTGTTTGCACTATGCAAATGCACCCAAGGACAATCCCCGGCTGGCGCAGGACTATTGCAGAATATGGAAACAAAAAATAGGGCTATGGGTTTGGGTGGCTTGAATGGACTGGTTTTCTGACACTATGGAAGGACTATGGCCCCTGCCAATCAATGTTTTTATGACACAGATAAAATGGCAGGGGGTGACTAGCACACTCGATAAATGGGCCCCCTAAAACGGCCGCTAGCACGTAGTGACGTAGCGACAAGAGGGCAACACAGACTGAGGTGCTTGAGGAGTGGAGAGGTATTTCAAGGCTATCAGGACAATCCCGGAAGTACGGTCAAGATCCCTACCAGCACCTTAGTGAAACACTTCCTTCCCCCGAACACGAATGCTCTTGCGAATCTCCACTCAAACCGGCCAATGAAGGCAAGAGAGAGGTGGGAGCTCTGTTCCTCGTCAGTGTTCACTCCGGCCGGCCAATTAAGGCAAGCCAGAGATGAAGAACAAGACTTCTCCCGGGAGATCAGGTCCGTGGGGTCGCTACTGCCCAACAGCTCGCCACAAGCTGCCCTGCGGACTTTTATATATTAATTATTATTATTATTTTTATTTATTATTTATTATATTCATTTATTTATTTATCATACATATAAGTTACATTTTTAAATATTAGTATAAAAAATAAAAACATTTAAAAATATAAAAAATAGTAGCCCACCGGCGTCGGGAACAGGGTCCAAGCCACCGGTGGTCAGGGCTCCTGAGAAAGGAATCTCCTAACGATACGCGCCGTGTCTAGGAGAACCGCTTTCTGAATCAAGCCCTTGATCCAACCGCCCAACGAGAGCCTCCTTAGGTGTTGGTCGAGGCTCTTGGCTATTATGCCATTGGCCGTCACGACTATCGGCACAATGATTATATTATTATTATATTTATTATTTATTATATTTTATTTTTTTATTTTTTATTTTATTTTATTTTATTATTATTATTATTTAAAAATTAATAACATTTTTACCTTGATCGGACGGAGAGGGCATCCGGTGTCGCAAGGACGCCTGAAAAAAAGAATAATAATATCAAAAACAAAAAAGGGCTACACAATATCAATCAAAGTCGACATTAATTAAAATCCATCAATTAACAATGTCACAGGAATCAAAACACAAAAACTTCTAAATTAAAAATATGACGTTTAAATGATTAAAAAACGCCCTTCCGAGATTGCATTTCAACAATTAACGCATTAAGACTACTCTTGCCAATAAAGAGCAACTCTCTTAATTAACAGTCCCTGTTAAAAATTGAGTACAAATTCAAGTAGCAAATCTCCCCAGTTGGGGTGGGATCTAGTGAATGGCCTGTAATATTTTAGTTTGGTTGAAACAAAAAGTCTTGGCGTCGGTGAGGGGCTGAGTCGCTGTCACGTAGACACAATAAGCCTTTTAATTCGATTCGTCAAGACGGACGCGAGACAAAGGGCCCGGAGTTATCATTCAATGGGGCACTTCTACCTTTTCTTATTACTTCGCTAAGGTTTTCTGTGAGGTGGACTGGGCGCACGAGGGATGACGGCGCGGGATATATCCTGTGTCTCGGGATTAATTCGGTGCTGTTATTTGTAGATTAATACTATTTGATATTTTTATTGGTCTTTTGAGACGGTTGCTGGGTTACTTTAAATACCTCTATACGCTACTATGGACAATTATAAAATGAAAAAAAAAAAAAGTATTTATTTTGTTGTTGTTGTTATGTAAATCATACATAAGACTGGTAAAAATTTCTCACCATTAAAAAAAAATTACAAATATTTACATGACATAGTTCGATACATGAACTATCTCCACACTTTAAACAGTTTCCCATTTTCCACAAAAAGATCTGTCATCTTGAGACAATTCGTCCATGTGTAGCGCGCTGTATAAGTGCACTTGATCCCATGTGTCGCCGTGACCGGACTGCCGATACACAGCTAACAGGTTTATTTGTTGCCATCGTATTAACTAACTCAATAACCAGAGGAATAACAACCACAGAATGTTTAAAAATAAATGATTTAGGTGTTTTGTCGGTCATCCAGCTTAAAATTGTAACATCAAATGTATCTTATGTATCTTTATTTAGCTTTAATTGATGTTTACTTAGGTAGGCACTAATAGTTTTATATCAATGGATCTATTCGATTTATCAGCAACGATAAGTTTTTTTAATAAATAAAATTTGCTCTGTGCAGGAACCGAACCAGGGACACACAGCGCCGTCACAACAAATCTTGTTATCTAAATCCTTACATTCATAGAAAATACTTATTCATTTTACAAAGTAGGAACTATATTTTACCAACCAATATCTCTGTGTTCGTGTGTACCTAGTTTGTAATGGAAGTGCATTTGATTCCTCGCGTCGTGACCCGACTACAGATTCGAAGCTAACAGCTTTATTTGTAGCAACCTCTTTAAACTCGCCCTAAATCAAAGGAATTGTATTTATTTAAGCTGGCTTTGAGATGTTTATTGATAAAGACACCTAATGTTACTTTCTATTTTCAGGGGTTCTGCAGAATATTATGTGTGCCATTTTTATTCGAGTGGCAAAGTTTTTCGAATTGAATTGAATTATATATTAATATAATGTACGCTTTGAAATAGGACATACGAGTACATACATACATACCACGACGCCTGTATTCCCCGAAGAGTTAGGCAAAGGTGTACCAATAAAGACCAGTAGTACTCGTATGTTTAGGTCCCATGTAATAGGGGGCGAGCCTAGCTGCTTGATATGAATTTAATAGAAAAATCCAATAACACTTTGCAACACCTGGGAATCGAACTCAAGACCTCTACCGCAGCAGTCGCACTTAGGACCACTAGGCTAACGAGGCAGTTAAAGTATAAATAATTGTAAACAGGACGTGTAGACATTTATTTTATTTCATAATTATTTAATCCTTTCACATAATTGTATGCCCAAATAATGTAGAGTAACTTAACTTTACAAAATAAATAGTTACACACCTAACATGAAACAAAGTTGATACATATATTATTTCACATTAAAACCCAGGCAAGGTAAATTAAACAATTTAATAATATACCGTTGGTACTCATATAAAGGCACTAGCCGATATCAAGTAAAAAGGGGTTGGAATCCCACTGTCTGGCGGCATAATTACCAGGCAGGCATTAAAGATAAAACCGAGCCAGGTAAATTGAAATGTGAGGTTAAAATTGAAAGGTATAGCCATCATGTTCATGTTAACAGACAAGCTTCTTGTTAATAATGTACTGTTATTTTTCCTAAGCGGTGTCCTACTATTTGATGTTAGAATTATGATTAGTAATGTTTTCTTTTGTGGTTTTTTTAGTAGCGTTGCTATTCTGAGATCTTCGCTTCTTTTACAGTGGAAATTGTACATTTAGGTGGCAACGTGATTCTTTCTGGAGTTAAGTTACGGTAGATCAAAGCAAGTCAAATTAAATTGGCTGTGATTTTGTATTTATAAAAAAAATATTTCTCTAAAATATTAACGCCCCATAAATACGATTACATAAATCATTAAATTTTTGGTCCTTAGATACCTACCTATATCTGATGTCATCGAATTCAAGGTAAACCATAAAATCTGAATATAAAATAGGGTCTATATATTGAATTGGCTTGGGAAATTTCTTAATAATCTTCACAAACAAAATATTTACACGATTTTTACGGTCTCTAAGTCTTCGAGGATGGGTGCAGGAATTAACAGAAATTAAGCAAATCGTGGAGGGGGCTGAACTAATAGCAGCCATTTAATTAAATGAGCTTCCACTGAGATTGGGGCAGATGCTGGAGCAAAAATTTGGAGGTCACAAATTGAAGGCAGTAGTAGGTACATATTTCAAAATGAAAAAGGATTATTTTTATTTTATTTATTTAATTTGGGAATCATAGATCTTATTTAATATGTGAGAACTACGCACATAATATTAGTACTTAGTTCAAGCAATTTTAAATTGTGAATAAAAAACTTTACGATCAAAGACATCTATTACTTTGTATTGGTCGTGACGTCGTCTGTCTGGCAGTAAGAGCTAATCTCGAAAACTACTGAATGGACTTAGACCGTTTCCTGAGAGGGATCTCAGTCTATTAATTTGGAGCGGCAAATTCTGTAGCAGCTTATCTATACATTGGCAACAAGCCAGTGTCAAGATAAATGTATGGATGTTTTCAAATAACTATTTTCGCATTGAGTCAACGCATCGAATTGTTTCAGTTTGGATATAAGTCTATTATGTCGTTTTTATTTTACTCAATCATAAGGCTCAAAATGTTCAAAACCTTAGTTCTGATCCCGTTCGAAATATCAAAATAGTATTTTGCAATTATATTTTTTTACATTTGTGTCATTTAAATAAGATAGTTTGTAACCATGTAAGGTATTCCTTCTGGTTATTATAAAATACATAATCAATTAACATTATGAACAAAAGACACATTAAGAGCACAATCAATATAATTCATATTGTTACCAATAGCAAGTAACGTTAATCATAATATGGAGAGTTTTGCTAAAAGAGATCGCTTTAATTAAGTAATGGCTCTAATGTTAATTACAGCGGCAGGGGTGACAACTGCACGGTAATCACTACTGATCTATGAGCTTTGTTTTTGATTCATTATGTTTTTGTATTGTTATTTGTTTTGTTTCTGGAAGCGGTAGGCAGCCCTAGGAATTATTATGGTTGGTTAAATTAGAAGTAAAATATTAGTGACTGAAATGGTGCGTGCCTCTCGAGTTTTTGGCTAGTTTTAGTGCTTTTTTACATACATACCATCACGCCTGTATTCCCCGAAGGGTAAGGCAGAGGTATACCAATTTATATCCACAGTTTGCCGGTATGTTTAGGTCCCATTTGTGTTGGTCTTTGTGGTAAGAGTAATATTTCTAAGAAAAGCTACTACTGTAAGCATCATGATACGAGTAACCTAAATCTCACCTGATCAACTTTTAGTTCGAGTTTACCATGTACCTAAAAGCATCTTTCGGTGAATTTAGGTAAAGTGAGCTTGAAGTAAGTTGTCAATCTCTAGAAACACTGGGACGACGACGGGTCACATAAACTACATTTTACCTTAAATTCATCGAAGAACATTTTTACAGAATATACCAGCAAATTCCAAGTTTAAGTAGGTACCTACAAATATAAATGTTGAAATGCTTTGTCCAAGTATTACAACATACAAACACCCAAAATTGAAACAAAAGGAAAGTCTGCAAACAAGAAAAAGCAACAACTTCTAAAATAAAAATAATCACATTAATTATAATCTAATGAAATGGCCGTTAAATCACGCTAATTGTTCTCCAGTTTTTATTTTGTTCCCCATTTTTTGTTAGCAAAAGCTGCTTGAATGGAATTCCTTTATTCCGCAAATGGCCTGTTTACCAACAACCACTGACAAAAGGACCAGAAATTATATACCAGCGATAAATTTATGATGTAATAGAAAACATTTTTTGAGATTAAAATGGTGAAAGAGTTGTTTCAGTCTATTTTGATTTATGATTTGATGTGTTGTAGATGTTTTATGAGTTTAAAATGTATGTGTTTCTTTCTATTTTTTGTTGGATTGGTTTGCTGGTCTCGTGTTTCTGGTTTTTTCATTTTAGAAAAGGTGTTTCAGATGATACCTTTTTTTGGCAAGAGGGTGGCAATAACGATTTTTTTGTCAAACATCATCATCATCTAATGATCCTTTAATGCAAAAACACCACTGAAAAGCCGTCCGTTTGATCGTCCCACCGGAAGTGGCCGTCTCCGGCGGCATTGTCCCGTCCGGACTCATCTTCTTAATTGTTTTCTTTCGCAAAGCACTCACGGCACAATGGCTAATGATGCCGCATGTCGCTTTGATCATCGCGTGATCGTGTGTACCAATTCTGGTCACATTACCTTAATAGGCCGGCCAAGTTTTCGTTACTTTTGCCAAGTTTAGCCGAGTTTGTGGCTAAGTAGTGCTGAGTTTCAGTTTCGAACATAATTCGATTTAGGTCTATTGTTCGGAAGTCTTGCGTGACCAGAGATCGGATTACCTTTTAGATTCATCGCCCGGATTCATTTGGTCAACCCTCCTGCGTATGCGACCGGTAGTGGCCATATTTCAGCGCTGATAACAATTCATGCCTGCCAAATTATTCCCATAATTTCTGTTTATCTAATTTGCGCGTGTGAACCCTTTACACAGATCCGTCCAGTCACGTAGGTCGAAGACACGTGACATTTCGAAAACAACGGGTACAAAACAGAATTACGACGCAAACGCGTTTGTGTGCGGCATCGAGCTGGCTGTGGGTGTGTGTGCGTGCGCCTGAATTAGACGCGAAACTTTCAAAGTTTTCCCAAATTTGTGCCGCCCGCGCCCCTCCTCCCCCCCTCGCTCGTGGATCGATAGCGGGCGCCGAGCGAGCGACTCCCAGCCTCATGAAAATACCGGACAACACTTCGCCTCAGTATTTACCATGACGTGTTTTGTGGTGAGAACGCAGTTATCTCTACGAATTTTAGTGAGTGCTAGTGATTTGATAGCTCTCTGGTATTTTATGTTGCTTGTAGGTATTCAACTGCCGCTGACCTACATTGTAGGCGTGTTGTAAGATGAGGAAATTGCCCTCTTGTTTTTGCAGTTTAAAGGCTCCACCACGTGCGACTGAGGAAAAACGTCGACAATTTTTCGCAACCATTTATGTAACAGTTTTTTACTGAGTTGTGATTACTAAGTTTATTTGCTTTAACATTGCGTATTTCTTCGGCTTCTTACCTTAGTAAGTTCCCTAATTCCAGGGTCACAGCGCTGGGAATAAGACGGCGTCGCGTGAGTGGGCGACCCATGCCAACTGTCACCGAGCAAAACAAGAGCGACAACTGAAAATTGGGCGCGCGAGGCTTTCGCCATTGTTTGTCATTAATTGGGGGCTTTGCGATGATCTTCGTGCTGAAGGCCCTCCGCGCGGCCGAGGGCACACTCCTGGGAGATATCGGCCGCCAATCGCGATGACAGCGACCCTCCGGCCTCGAGTGGACACTCACTAACTCGAGGTGGGAAAAACTACCGGCCGTCACTACTTAACGAACGGGGCACGCCCGGGAATTTTCTTGAGTGCTTGTTAATGTTTTATGGGCGGGACTTTTTCAAAGTAGTGCGTAGATTGACGAGCTGAGTACACCTACATAATTTAACACGTTTCCCCTCGGACGTGTGACTCGTTCATCGATTCCGTTATCGTTCATAAACAATGCGTTTATAAGTGGCTCACTCGTCCCTTACATCTATAGTTAATTTTGTAGTAATAAAAATCCAATCTCGAAAATGGCTATAAAAAGCGGAACAGAAAACTTTTCTGATTTATAACAATTAATATTTGAAATATTGACAATATTAAGGGAAATGGCCGACAGCCGACAAATCATATAAAACCGCCCCGGAAGGAGGAAGCACTGGCCCGTTGCTCAGGGACTTTATTTGGAAATGGAAAGTCTAAAAAATAAACGACAGCGAGTGCGGGGGAATGATTTATACCGAGCGGCTAGTGCGTTCGATTATCGAGATGATATTTCTCGATATTAAAGTGTTGCCAAGAGGACTGCGGACAATATGACCCGAGGAAGATTTATTGGGCCATTCAAAGTGACGTCGACGCCCGTTACGATTATTTCATTATATTGTCGGCGCCGTAAAAACGGTTAGCGTTTTATTTTATTGCTGGTTCGCGAGCAAATTTTATTTCAATATTTTATTGCGTTGTAAAATTGGGACTGCAGTTGGTTTTGCTTGGACTATTTTGAGCGCAGTGCCTCTGGAGGCAAAAGTTGATTGTGAGTTTAGGTTTGTATGTTACACGAATTATAAACATATAGGAGTGGAATATATTTCACTAGCTTCAGTTCGCGATGTCCTCCACGTAAAAGTCAAATATTTTGTAAGACATAACCTATATCAGTCAGCAAAAGTGTGGCTTTCTATCAGTGAGATATTGGTTAGTAATCGAGTCTTTGAGAGATTACCTCTTACAGAACTAACAAACAACTTTATAATATAAGTTTAGATAATGTGTACATACTGTGTTCTGTAGGTAGCAGAGGTTCGACATGTGGCATGATTTGTGCGTCTCGCGGGCACAGAGGGTCGCACCCGTGTCGGACGCACGTGCTATGCCTTACGCAACGAAAAACAAATGTAGAAGAAGTCATATAAAATTACAACGAACAAAATCTTAATGTTAAGTAACAGCACTTTCATAGGTTTCATAATAAACAAACATTAAAAAGTTGTTACGAAACTTCTAAAGTTTCTTTGGACGGCTGTTTGCACCGGTTCTAGGAAACCTCTACCCGGTTACTAACCAAAAATAGCTTGAAGGGTTGTGAGCACATTTTAAAAACAATATAATGTTGTACTGGTACATTTTTCATGGAACGGAAAATTGCGTAATGTAAACCTTACGTAGGTACAGATTGTGAAACGAGAGTTTTGCAAAACCGTTGTTTTTTCTTATTAACTTTTTTCCTCGTTGAGGCGGACGTTAAATTATATAGAACTGTTGATAAAATAAAATTAAAATTCTGCATTATGTTAAAAACATGGCGGACTTAGAAAAAAAGTTTACCATGCTAAATTAACCTGGCACTTTGGCATGGCTGAAATTTTAAGGACAGTTAGAGAAATATTTCGAAGGTGTGGGAACTTGCTACCTTCAATGCAGCCAAAGTCAAATCGATTATTTCAATGAGACAAATAAAAGGCACTTTTGAACGTCACTTACAAGAAATATAATTGAATCTAGTTGCCGAAAGGTGTACTAAAATTCTATATACATATATTCTCCTACAAAATGGAACTAATTGTTACATCAATACACCATGTCTTTGCCCCGGCTTATTGAATAACTGCATGAATCACGTCTCCACGCTCCACTGGCCCCCCCATACGTTTTGTTCGGCTGTTTCCCGACTCCGGCTTTCCGCTACACGGTCGCGGGTTCGACGCTTTTTACTCTAATATCGGTGACATGTCCGAAGTATCGATACGGTAGGTAGGTACTTTTGTCATGATAAGTTCTGATGGCAAATGTTTGAAACGGTCTGGTGGTCAGTTTTGTGATGGGATTTATTGAATTAAGTGAGACATAAATGATAATAAATAGCTTGTTTATGTTAAAAATTACTCTATTCTATTTATTTTAGTAAACTTATTTTGTGTTAATTTGATTCCAGGGGAGGTTCGAGTCCTTAGAGGGAACATCACAGGCTGAATAAGCACTCATGCTAACTTTCAAATGGTAGGCAATAAAGCACACATGGTACAAAAACAAAGTACATAAACAAAGTACAAATCTCAACATAATATATGTATATCTTATAAAGTTTCCAAATGTTTTCTTCCACCCCATGCCCATTGTGATTACAGGTATCACCTGTCCGCACGGTATACAATGCCAGCTGCAATATTGCAGCTCAATTCTCTTAATTCTAATTTCAAATTACCCAACACGCTTACAACTCATTAAAACACCTATTCTTAAAGCGCGCGCAAATTCTAAACCATACAAAATCAACTCACGATTGTCATTGTAGCGTTATCACTGCATTCAGGCGGGCGCACACTGTACCAAACTTATCCGTTGAATGGATCGTGTCAGAGCTGAATTTGTAAAGAGTAGACGTGTGTCGCATGCATCGCCACGCCTTATCTTCGCTCTTACTCAAGTTTTCAACGGCCACTGAATGGCGTGCGCTGCATAACGGAACTCAGATTAGACATAGAAACTGGGAAACGTCAAAAGTGAACGGTTTTTGTTTTTAGGAGAATGTGCGGAGCGTGTGCGGGAATGGACCCCCTGTGTTTTCATATGGGAGGCGTGGGAAACGACGTATGAGCTGTATGGGATGGATTCATCGATGCGGCCTCGGTCATGAAAACATAGTCATATGTGTAATGCGATTACCAAGTGCTTGATTTTATTGCTTTGCTAAGATGTAGTAAACATGCATACATTTTATTAATTTTAAGACTAGATAGGTATACCAGTAATTTCATACCGTCTTAATTCCATAGGCGGCTCCATTGGCCATTAAGGTGGTAGAACAGGAAAACATTTTAGTTGGATAGGAACAAATTGATATCAATATCTTTCACGGAATCTTTCCACACCTCCAAACAAGAATGGTAGGTACAAAACTGTATCCAACTTTGTAATCAAAACAAAACAATTCCTTTCTAAATAACATGCCTAGTGTTTCAAAAAGGATCCAAACTAAGTGTAATGACGGCGTATAAACATAGATCCTAAAAGTTTAACATGTACTGAATCGATTTATCCGGAGGCTTCCGCTACTATTGTCCGTTAATTTGCACAGCAACCAAACCGTGCACACGTCTGCAAACTTTACTGACACGACAAAAGGACGGATTTAAACCTCATTATTTAATTACCCGGCGGGAATCACACGGGGGCCCTAAGTCGCTGACTGACTCCTGAGCTCGGCCGACCTGTCTGAAGGCTCGTCAAGGGGCAACCTCCCGCCTTAGTCTCCGTGACGCACTCTATTAATTAGCCACACACTCGCCTCCGAAACGTATTAAACTTCATGCATTCGCCTTAAGCTCATAGACGTCCAAAGGACTAATTACTAAAATCAATACCAACCTATACAAAAGAAGGACTATACCTATTTATAGGCTCACAATTCACAACACAAATGAACGCAAAAACAAGATGGCGAAATAATTTGAATACGTAACGAATCGGAGGGTAACGCACGCTCGAGCCATTCTTTAACTTACTCTCCTACGGATAAAGAGCTAAACTTGTTTTTAAAGGATGACCGATCGTGAAAATTTATGTATCGCGGACAACGCCGCCGGCCGGACCCCTGCAAAAAGAGCTCGCGCGGGGGTAGATACAGGAAGATGGCAGATGGAACGAAGAATTATGTTCCCCGCAGGCTGATGAGGTAAATGTGATTGTGAACTTTTCGACGCTATGCAAATCGGACAAGCGAGACGATATACGTACCTACCCACCGGATCCTGTCGCGCAGATATGTCGCTTTTATTTACAAAAAGTGAATTGGCGTGTCCACAAATGCGCGGACGGAACGGGGGAGCGAAGTTATTGTATTGTAAGCCAGCCAGGGCGCTTTTTTTGTTTGCCACGCCAAGGTATATTCATAGCCGCCAACTTTATGTAAACTTCGATGAATGTTCAATGTATTCAAATTGATTCATTGATGGATGGCCGGCTTGCGAAAATACTCGGCCCGAAAACATAGAAATAACAATGTAATATACTTTCCGTTGTTCTGAGTGTGGGCGCGATCGATATCCGAATCATAGCCTTGTTTAGATAGGGCTAGTGGTATTTTATTGAAATACAAATGAGTGTCGGAGGAGCTCGGCGACCCGTGTGGTGTGTGCTTCGAATAAAAGGGCCGCATTAGAATAATTTGCCTACCGAACGAGTACAATTCTTCACATGGAGAGACCTTAAATTTCACTATTTTACATAGTGGGGATTATCATATCTGTTCTGTGTGTGTCCGTGGGCCGGCCCCTACTTTTTGTTACCCGCACCCGACCTCTATCGGGCCGTCTCCGATATATTTAGTTGTTACTTTTTGTTGCGCCGCACGTGAGAGAATTCTTAATCATCGTGAGCCTTCTATTTCGCTTTGTTGAGTGAGTTTTTCATGCGAATAATATCTTCTTTACCACTTGTGTTACATAAAAAACGGCAATATTGAATTTTGAGATGCAGGACCTTTACGAAGAGAATTTTCCTTATAAAAGCATTATTACATTAGACGGACCGTATACTTAACAATTTACCTCTCAAACTTCCAAACAAGGTATTTGAATACTACCCACGCGATCCCGCACCTTATAACAACAAAGCAACATAACACCAATTGATAGAGGCTCACTTAACCTCCGCGTTATTATTCTTGCTAACCGCGCTGCCAGACGAAGCCCCTCAACGGAGGGACCAGGGGAGCAGAACTGATCGAAGGTGGGCGAATTAGCCCAACTCTAAAACCTCAATTAAGTCTCGTCTAGCGCGTATTCAGAACGGCCACATCCAATTATCGCGGTAGAAGCTTTGTTACGATTTTCAACTGAGTTTGCGATCGAATGTTGTTGGATCCGATACATTGTTTCGCCGAATGCTACGGTGAAGTTGGCAACTTCAGATTTACACCTTGATTTATATAATTGGATGTTGCTAGTTTGTAGGATTTAATAGGACTCGCCGTTGACACTGCCTGTTGTGGTTTATGTAAGAACTGGCATAATTGTGTAGAAATGATTGTCTTCGTAATTAATATTACACTCACTATGAAGTTCATTCTTTTTAAATTTTTCCAAAATATGAATCCCTATAAAACAGAACAGCAGGGTTCAACTCTCCTAACTCAAAAACGTAACACTGTAGAATCAATGACACTTAACTTGCACACAAAACAGCTACTCATGCTCTCACAATAAGTCACCCCTTCACTTCACAGGATGATCTTCAAATTAGACGTCATAAAGACGTGTCTGCCGGCGATGACGGATGGCGGCGCGACAGTCATCGTCAAATTAACACCAGGCTAAGTGCCGAAATGTGTACACAATGCGACACGCCAGCTAGACAGGATCGGCGGAAATAATACACCCTGTAGCTAGCGGTGGTGTAATTAATTCCATATATTATTATTGATGTTGTTTTAAAATTGAGACTTATTTGATGTATTTTACAACCCAAGTCTAATATTTGAACGCGACAGAAGAAGGTTTTGTTTTACTTATGATACCTACAATAATTTTATTATAGATCAAATTATTATTAGATAAAGACATACTGTAGGTAAATACATTATAATAAAATCTTATTTTTTTATATTTATTAAAATCATACATCATTATTGTGGAGTACCATATTCTACAGTCAAAGCCATCCGATACTTGTTCAAATAAACACCGGAACATCGCACATTAAACTGAAACATTCATCCAATATTAGGGCACAGCTCATAAATTCTCATAATCTATAAGAAATGACGTAATTGCGACATAAATCAGACAGGACAATAAGGCATAACGAGAAATAAGGCAGCAAACAGAGGCAGGCCGAGGCCGAGTGCGAGCGGGCCGAATTCGGCTAAAATACTCGCAATTGTGTCTTAATTTGCTCCTTTCAAGCAGCGACCGTCTAGTGAACAAATTATCTAGCCTATAATATTGTGTATTTATCGCTGAATTGCCTTCGTATAAATCAAGTACGCTTTGGGATTTCAAGGATACTTTAACGTGATGGGCAAATTTTAGTGATTGGGAATAAATTTAATCAGGTATGGTTATAGTACCTCCAAAAATATTACAGTCATTGTTCTTTTTTACTGTACGTGAGCTTCTTAAAAAATATAAAATTCTTAAAGATCTTAAAGGTGGAATGATCTAGTCTTATAAGGTGACAACGTAGTATATGTATAGCTGATTACAGTAAAGATATAAGTAGCTAGATGAGTCATGAAAATCAGAATAAGTACCTCAATCGTAGAACAATTCTAGTAAATCGATCTGTGGGTTAGAAGTTAGTACATAAATTTATTAAACGTTGTTAAAATATTAATAAAGCATTCAAAACGAAAGCAAAACTTTCATAAAGAAAATGTGTGTTTAAAAGTACACGCACTTTTGCTTGAGTATTTGCAGTAAATCTTAGAGAAAAACTATATTAATGTAATCCATTGTTGTCAGGTACACTCTTTTGGGTACCTACTCTTTTTATATCATCAGAATTGTGTTTATGAAGTATCTAGTTAAGTAGTTACCTACTAACATTTTTTATTGATAATTTTCCATTTGAAAAAATTACATTTTATTCAATCATTAAAAATATTTAATCACCGAATGTTGGTAGCACCTATTGCCTGCCAGTCTATGTAGCATGTAATTAATTTTATTTTATTTCCCAGCGTTCCCTCGGTGTTGCCATCGCGAAATTCTCCCAGTAATTGGAAAATTTATTGCAAGGTGTGCACCACGCGCCGCCATGATGTTTCACTTTCCCGCCAATGATTTATTGTCTTCCGAAACAATTTTAATTGCTACAAGTGACACAATGTAAACAACTATTCGATTAACTTAATTCAATTATTTGGAACGTTGGCAATTAATTTAAAAGCCAGCTAAGTACGGTTTAAACTTCGTATTGGAGATTTTAAGCGAATTTATATACCTTTTGTTTCCTAAGAATCAAGCGTTTAGTATTGTTTATAGAACTTTGAATATATATCGTACATTCCTGTGAAATTAATTATGTTAATGTGTTAAATACTTTATGTTCGATTTAAAAAATTGAACGCTTCATCCCGTCAAAAAAAAACAATTTTTACGAAGATAAAAGACGATGTTCAACGTCAAATTAGTCATCAAATTAATCCACTCATTACCCAAAAACCAAACACATCCCGCTTACACCCAACTGCCTTCATTACGACTGACCTAGGTACCATCAAAGCATCATCTAATAAGCCAGAACGACTCAAAAACGACTTTGAGCATACGAGCATTAGTAATTATAATTAGTCCGCCCACCGACCTCAGGCGATAAGATGTGTCTCGAAGCATGAAATAAGGCTCTCCACACACGTCCTGCGAACGTGTACCTAATATGGTGGTCCATGGAAAGTCAGTCATGCGTCGCGTGTAGCTTGCCTTTGCCTTGCAGAGATATTCGAGTGGATACTTGGAGGGTTTTTATGAAGGAGGGTAGTTTAATGTTTGTGCTATGAAATGGTATCTCTGAATTAGAAGGATGAGTATGGGTCAGCGGATTTGTGGTTTGGTTTTTTAGTGGTTAATTAGTTAGGGGTATAGCTAGTTATATGATTTTGTTTATTGGATGTTTCTGGTACTATTTGGATAATTTTCAATGGGGATTTTGCGGTTTTATCATTTCATGTGACCGTGGGATGTCTAACTTAACCGACCATCTTACTTCCTGATAAAACGGATTCCGACAAACATATGTATGGAGTTTCTTGCCCATTCGTCTCCATACGAAACTATCTTTTGGAATGGGTAACTAGATGCAATATTGTTATTTTTTTCTTTTGTAATTGGTCCAAGAGTGTCTTTTATGGTTTATTTGAAATAAATGATTTGACTTTGAACAATCGCATTCTAGTGTCAATAGGTCAATATCTGATAGTCGCTAAGATGAGATTGCGACTAGGTTTTAAACGTTTTTAACTGATCAAAGCTAACCAATTGTTTTACCCACATTTTACACACATAGACAGAGCCTCACATATGTATATTAGGGTACAGCGAGGTACAAAGTCGGGCACTGACAAACTATCTCATATCCGGCGGCGGAGATGCATTAGTGCATCGCTCTCGGCTTCACCTAAATTGCTCCTCGCCGTACTTACACTGTGCGCTAATCATAGTTTTTAGCGGGTTTTATGTTTTACTGCATCGTAGAGTTCGTGCTACGTCTTTATGTATCGTTAAATCTTGTCTACACTGTGGGTGCTTTGTGAATTCGTGACACAAACTTATATCATGGGTTCAGTACAGGATAATAATTAAAGGCGAAAAATCATTTTTTAAAAATATCTGGCTGTTCCATAGAAAAACTCAACATTTACACGGCTAATATTTTTTGTTTTTTATACGTTGCCCCAAACTAGGAATGTCTCCTATATCGTAGGTACGCTTTCAAACATACAGGATAAGTTTTTAACCAGTGCGTAATTTTTTTTTGGTAGTTCAGTGTCAGTAATAGAACACATTTCCGTGTTCAGTTAAAAAAAAAAAACTAAAAAAAATGTCATCCTTATCAGAGTTTGAAATAAGCAAAACATCCAGGACATAATCTATTCGCCATACTATCAATGAAAACTCGCGGCCGCCGCCGCCGCCCGGGCGCATGGCTGGGGTGAGGGGGTGGGGAATGCGCTAGCGCCGAGTGACAATGAAATATGGTTTTTAAGTAAACATGTTTCGTAAGCGATAACTTTTTTTTTTAGTACTAAGACATATCAAAATAAAATATACGTGTTTAATAAAACGTGTTGAAGTTTATTATGGCAAAATTTACGCACTGGTTAAAAAATTTTCCTGTATAAACTCACCGGACCGGAACAACTGTCTGTACGTTATACAAATATTTGTTTCGTGCCGGAATCGAACCTGTGACATGCAGTGGAGCAGCCTACCGCTCAACCGCGTCGTCATAACATACAAATACAAGTATATGGAACATACTTTTTTAAATCTATTTGAACCCATCTCATCACTGCAGATTTGGAAAACTTCACATAAATATTAAAGGTACTTAGTACGAGTACAATAATAATAGGTAGGTGTCTACAGCACTACTCATTACACGGTATACAGAGAATGGAATTAATTCCCGAGCCAGCCGCAGACTACAGCTTTCCATATTCCACGAACCATCTTATGTTGTTACCCGTTCAGACTATTGTTAAAGTATCGATTATTATTTGGTTTCGTTTCATCGGAGCTATTTCTGATAGTTTGAAGATGCGGCGATTATCCTGCGGTCGGGTTTTAGCGGAGAGGGGCAATTTGTGAATTTTCGTTGTAGTGGTAATTTGTTTCAGTTCGTATAAGTAGGTACTAGGTACTTTGTTATGCTTCTCGTGTGAGAGTGTTTAACAAAATTGATGTAGTAATTTAGTGTTGTTTTGGAGTTTATTTAAAAAACTGTGTGTAACTTTGAAATAGTTAAGACTTTGTAGAATTTACTTTACAAAACACAACTTTACAACTTTACTTTAAATGTCATAAAAAAAAAATACAATGGCCCAGGATGGAAAACATTTTTCTAAGCAATTGACTATGAATTGGCATTGACGATTGGCGCATTGGCTGAGCGATGGCGACATGTCGCGGGTTCGGTTCTCGTTGAAAAAATATTCGTAAGGCCTACACAGGTGCTGCTCTGGGTCTGGTGGATTCAGTGTGTTTTTTAATGAACCTACAAAGAGTAATGCGTAGTGTGGGGCAATAGGCGCCACTACAAGTTAAAAAAAACTACACATATTCGAACAGTTTGTATTTTAGCGTCTCGCCAAACATGACTCAGGGCATCCTTCTATTGTTGGACGGTATCCGAAAAAAAAAATGTTTTTCCGGTGATCGCAAAAAGGTTCAATAAGTCGGAAAATTTCTTGCAATCTTGTCGCACCGTATTAGATTCTGATTTATTCGCGTTCGAGCCTCGTAGGGTGGACGAGGCCTTTCCGTTTCGGCTGTCCTACCACCAGGGTAACTTGACCCTCCCTGCCTCTTGGTAGATGGAATTAGAGAAGAAAAAACGGGGAGTGTTAATAGTCTTATAGGGGTCTTTGAAGATTGGTTGTGTTACATGGCCTTAGGAAACAAAGATTGTTCCATTCGGCCGATTGAGCGCACCTCCCTGTACTAACTTCCCGTTCATTTAACGCGTATCCATGCAACAAAAGGATCTCTCGCGCGAAATAACAAAACTACCAATCCTGTGTGTATGTGTTGAATTTAGATTTTATTTTAGTGCTTCAACTTTATGGATATACTAGCTTCTGTGACTTCGTCTGCGAATACTTTCGAATTAAGCCAAAGTTTTAAATATATCTATACCTACCCAATTTTCAACTCATTTCGTTGAGCTGTTTGCCAATCCATCCATCTGTCAATCTATTTTTTCACAAACTTTCGCATTTGTTCTCAGGAGTAGGATATACGAAACAAAAGTCTATTCTATCCTTCCAAGAGCACAAAGCAGCAAAGAATTTTTAAATATATTGAATATTTAAAAATTCTTTAGGATCGTGAATGTGTAGAACTTTAACCACTTCATAGTTTAAGATCTACGGGTACTTTAAGGGGTATGAAAATTCCAAATATTTTTTGTAGCACAATTTTCAACAATTCTTATTTTACGGCTACAATTCCTATAAGTTAAAACTGACATAATACCACTGACCAAAGTTAACTTAAAAAATCAAATCATTTTCGGCCTCTTCCAATACTATTTACATAAACACTCCAAAAGTCTAATAAAGTTGCTCAATACCTACGTACCCTCTATTTGCAGTATTCTTAATAATTACTTCTTCCGTTTTGTTTGCCGGACCGAGGGGCGCAGTGAAAAGTGAATCCCGGTCAGAGAGAGTCAATAAATAATAATACTAAATGCCCCATGGGTGACCAGAGGTCGATACGGTGGCCCACTGTCTCGGGTAATGGTTGTTACAATGGATATTTGGATGGATGTTTTGTGTAGATTTTTTTTTGTTGAATTCGGAAATACTCGTAGGTTTGATATTTAAAATTGGATTGAGGGGAAAAGCTCGTAAGGCATCAGACAATTTATCTACGTCGCTGTCAATGGGACATGTGTAACAATGGTAATGCTGATTCTTTGACTCAGTCTGGTCTCGTGTGGTGTCAATGGCTTGGCGATGTCTCGAAAGTATGTATGTATGTAGATATATATTGTCGGTCTGTGTTAGCTTATAATTGGGATTGGTGATTGACAATTCTTAAATGCTGTTACTCACTAACAAAACCCATGAGCAAAAAACCTCTGGAGCATCCAAGCTGACTATTCTTCACTTCTTCACTATCTTCACTACGGCAAAAGTAGAGCCCTTTGCCCTGCAATAGGACAATAGTAGTTCGATATTTTTTTATGGATTGAGGAGATACTGATGTTATGTTACAGATTTGATACTCATAAGAAAGTCATCCTTGAGACTCTCGAAATTAGATTTGTTTTTGCTTAAATGGATTTAAAATTCAATGTGAATTTGTATTTATCAATGACAAAAGGATAATGGTTCAATTGGAATTTGCGTGGCTAATTATTTGGGGTCTATTTTGTTAGGACAAAGCACCCTCGACCGTCGTATGTTTGGGTCAGCTTCATTTGCTCTCATCACGTTGTTGTATCTACCTAATGGCCGGTAATTATCTTGTTATTGACAATCTGCACAAGATTTTTATTTCTAATTAACCTGAAATGTATAAAGTTTGATATATTATTAGGATTCTTGTCTATCTTTAATAAAATAAAATATTCTTCTCAATTAAATTGGAATTAGTCAGATGTTTTAGCCCGTGTTCATTAAATGTCTAGTTAATTAATGCAAAACAATGCTATGGTATAAATCTGTAAAATTAGAACGCTGTTTTAATTTTAGCTCGACGCTTCAGACAAGTCTGGATCAAGCATTAAATTGAGGAGCAATACACTTCTTGCTCTAGCGCCTAAATAGAATACAGATTTTGATATTTACTTAATAGAATATGTTATTTTGTGTAAGTGGTATATTAACTTGTTGAATCCATATTTAATTTTATGAAGACGTTAAGTTAGTTTGGTAATCTCTGGAAGTACTGATTAGATTACAAGAATGGTTTCTGTCAAAAATGACACTATTCCAGAGTGTTTGGGCTATGTTTTATGGTATTGGTATTTGGTATGGTACCTATTTGACTTCACCGCGGATAAAGTCGTGGGCCGAAGCTAGTCAATTATAAATATGTGTTGTCAATACTATTTCACATCCTTCGAGAATGGTGACAACGTATATATTAGTTATAAGGGACCGAAGCAAAAAATAAAAAAATACATGCATGTTTTCCACACAAAAAAGATTAAAAAATCCAAACAAACCCAGCTGAATCGTATTCCATTATCCAGCGCGCGACATTGCGATGAGTCGTAAAGAATAGGCGGCGCTGCCGAACTTTTCCCATGGAGGGCATAAATTGGATTCGGAAGCAGATCACGTAACGGTTAAGAGTTCACAAAACTGTGCCATAAATCGGACGCGCCGAGGTGCGCCGGAGACAAACGGCGCCGGGAGCCGGACGGGGCGGGGGGGGGAGGGGGATGCAACACTGTTATCTGCATTATTAGTGTAATGTATGAGCTATTGGGTAATAGGTTTTGTTAGTAATGGGTAATTTGTCAAATTTTGGAAAGTTGGACTGCTTTAAATCTTAAAATATTGCATGGCATCGCTTAAGTACACAAGCGCTTAGATGCTTGGCGCTCATATTAGCTCAACCCAACACAAGATGAGTGATAAACTATACACCGCCTTAATATGTGCTTTCTACTATCAAAACCTTTTCACCGTTGTTTTCTGTTGATCATTGCAGAAATTATTTGAATGAATTTGTTTGACTCATGTTTGCTACAGCGTTCATCTGATTACAAGCCATGTTTTCTACTTCTTTTAAATAGTGTCTTTTCCAAAATTAACCTGAACAAGGGTTGCCCAATAAAATCCACATTCGCTGTTCAGTAATCCAGCTAAAAGTTTGTGGAGTAGAGTTAAAATTTACGGATTTGCATTCATCTCTCTCGGCTCGCCGGGGAGGAAGATAGTGGGAGTGCTCCGGTATTTCAGTAGTCATGAACACAGGTTAGTGTTGTACATTATTTTTTGGCAGACAATGTAAATGTTAGTCTATTTTGTTTGTAATAAGAACATTTGTCAATTGTGTACTTTTTGATTTGAAACCGAAACCTACAGTTTGTTTGCCACTTTTAAACGCTGCGTAGCGCCGTATGTGTCTTTTCGTAGCACGCTAGAAAAAGTGGCGTAGCGCTGTGCTACGAGAACAACTGCTACGGAAAAGTTATAGTAGCTTACAAATATTTCAATGCTTATATATTTTTGTAATTTTTCTTCTTTGTTTTTAAACGCTAATAACGCAATAATTTACAGGTAACCTCAACCCCATGAGACCAACTACAACACCCCTAACCTATTGAACAGACTTATCTCTCTATTACTTTTAATGTCACAATCTGTAACCTTATGCCATGTTCAGTGTTCAATAAATACGCCTGCAAGGGCTGGAGGCGCCGGAGCGAGTAACGACCGTATAATTCTCTCGCCGCCAGGTGGCGTGGCTTGTCTCACGGGGACATTAATGTCGACTAATTCATGTAAATAGCTCTTCCATCGGCATTTTTGAAACGTGTCCGGAGATCGAAAGTTATTCAAGGATGATTGAAATTGAGAGTTGAATTTATTGATAATGTTTTCGATATTGGTTACGTTTGCTGTGATATGGCTGTTTTGGTTTCAAGTTTAAAAGTTTTGCAATTTATTAAAGTAAGACGTAGAATGTAGGATAAAGAATTCTCAGTAGCAGCTCGGAGTTAGGATTTGTGCTATTACATGCGTGCTTTTACATTGCTACATATCTGCCTTATCCTTCGGGGAATACAGGCGTGATGGTATGGTTATGATGGATGTAGAATAAAAAAAACATGTGTCTAATTTAATTGGTTGTGTTATGAGTAACGATTAGTATGTGTTTAAGATAATTTTGTAATCAAAGATTTTATTTATCATAAAGTTAAATTTGCTTCTTTTCATTTTACCTCAAAAGTAATTTAAGAACAGAACAAAAGTTATTTTACGACACAAACTCTTAGCAAAATATTATTGAAACCTCAAACCACACTATATCTTCCACACATGCCCAAATCAACCCCGTATTGTCTGCTAACCAAAATAGTAAGCCTCAGCAATTCCATTAGTTCCCCCTAGACCACATCTTCGATGCAGGGCTTGGGGATTCCCTTCTCAGCAAACAGACTTGTTTGGTCTATATTTAGGAGGCAATCTAAGAGGTATTCAGACTTCATGTTGGGCAGTGTGAAGGCGACGGGACCCCGTGGTCTCCACGTAGACTTTAGGTCCCTAAGGGAATATGTGATGTAGGAAGTTGTAGATGCGGCATCTTGAAAACAGTGACTGATCATGGGATCTCACCGAAAAAAACTTATTTTTTATAGAAAATATATGTGCCTTGTTAAGACAGTTATTAGAAATTAGGATATCTGATCTGTTGATTATATTATGTGGATAAAATAATTCGTTATTTTGCAATCCACAGATATTAGATACGGGTATGAAATAGTATGGAAATGTAACTGATATCAAATGGAGACTGAAATGAAATGTAAAAGGAATTTAACAGGCCCTTGACCATCGTACATATGAAAACACCTTGTCTCCCACACAACATACTCATTGTACATCTTGGTGCGTAAGGGCCGCCCTCTCATTATTTACGAAGGGCCGATGGGCTGAAGTGTGTGACAACCGGCACGTTCGGACGCTAACGAGACGCTTTGTGACCATCTCCACTCTACTCTATGGTCAACAGTTGTTGATTTTTTTAATGGACAAATTATATTTGCTCGCAAATCCCAAGAGTCGCGTGGCCGCCTCTATTGTGAAAAGTGGTTCGCCTTTTAAAGCCGTAGGGGACACGCGACGTGAACATGCGATGCGAGGTGTTTCGTCGATCGGATCGACGACGTGTTTAGAAAAGTTCCACGACTAGTTTAAACTCATTGAATGCTTTTCAATTGAGAAAATTTATCGTCCAAAGTACACTCGCAGACAAACTCTCTAACTAATAGGTACGTCATGATTCATACTGCGTAAACATATAAAGTCACAGTCCAAGCTCGAACGTTCTCGTATCGACTATAAAATCGAGCAGACACTGCGTAACCGTTTTCCTCCGATTTGCTCTCACAATAGCTCATTTGTTATAACCTGATAGCGTAGCGTTATTACGGCCAAACAAATTGAGTCGAGCCTTCGCCACCTCAGACTAATGTAATTCCAGAGTGCGCGCACCCAAGAACAGATATTTAGAGTGGATTGTTTTCGACAGACCGTAATGAAACTCTGATGCCGGCGCCCAAATCAGTTTCGGAGGTGAGCCCCCGCAGGGGAGGCGGGCTACATTGTAATAAGACGTAGAATAACCTAAAATAAACCGGCGCGCGTAGCAATACAAAGATGGACACGGGTGGCGGTGCGCGTAGTGCTCGGGCCCCTTACTGCTTAATTTGCCTACCGTAATTACTGTCCTCTCGGGTTGGGGAAGGACCCCGAGGCTCGACCCGGCCGTCTTCCAGGTTATATTGCGCTCGTGCGGGCGCCGCGTGTGTGCTTAGCAAATACTACTCCCTAGTCGTTAAGTATGAATACGGGTGTGGACAAAATGTATTAGCTTAGGCTGAGATTCGGACCGTGTTTGCTCAGCGATGATAGATTTATAGTAATTGTGTTATTAACGTTATGGGTTAAGGGTTTTACGGGACTTAAGTAATGAACGCTTTTACCTAATGCTTGGATTTATAGTGAATTTGCACACGTGGTGCGCAGTAAT
Organism: Caradrina clavipalpis; assembly: GCA_932526535.1. Taxonomy (NCBI): domain Eukaryota; kingdom Metazoa; phylum Arthropoda; class Insecta; order Lepidoptera; family Noctuidae; genus Caradrina; species Caradrina clavipalpis. The sequence goes on from OW052093.1 coordinate 5,150,699, forward strand.
CAACTGAGTAGTTGAGGCGGAGTTTGTGTTTAGGTAGCTTTATTTAAGTACTGCAAAGGTTCACAATGGTTTCTACGAAGGTATACGAGTTTTAATGTGCCTTATTACGAGGAGTGCTACGTACTTATTTATTTTAAGTTACTTCTTCTCGCAGGACCGGTAACGAGTAAAAATGCAAAAACTTTTCCCAACTCATAATGATGAGGACATACTTTCTTTTGTTTTGGCGCGGGCTCCAATTGAATAAAACATTTATGTCAATGGAGTCCATTAGGATTCGACGAAGTTCGGGAGTTTTTGTCCTCCGCGTGTATTGCTTGCCCCAGTATTGTCGCCGTGCGCAATTAAGATTAAAAATAAGTCTCAATTATAGACTTTTATTTGCGACAATTAGAGTAAGTCCCCGACCTCGTATCAGCCTGGAAATGGACCATTAGGAAACCTGGATTCTGTAGAATTTTGACAAAATTAACTTACTATCTCAACGACAATTGCAAGATACCATGAAATAGTCCTAAGCTAAATGAAAGAGGGAGCGAAGAAAAACAATTATTTAAATACACATAATTAGATAATACCAATTCCGCATAATTCGTGTGTCACAATACAAGTGTCTAGAGACAATAACACCATTCTGTGAAACATAATTAACACTTTTACGGCGGCGGTTACTGGGATCATCCCGTAATAACCTTGTTAACCCTGGCGCACCGAGTGAGTTGGCTAGCCTTTTAACAACCGTGTACATGGGCATTAATCCGAAAGCTATCGCCCATTGTCCTTTTCACACTTGGAGATATTACTATCTTTTGTTTCGCGCGTCTCTAAGGGTCCAGTCCGGGGACCCATGCCTTTTAGTGTGAGGTTTTCGCTCGCCTTAACGAAGGGAAGAGCAAAGGTCGTCATTAGGGCAAGCGCGGTGTAAACAAGGTCCGAAACGCCCGCTAATGGGCAATTCGTGCGTCCTTCTCGAGGTGACCCCAGGTCCGTCTCAGGCCAACGCCGTAAATGGGCTTTTAATTGCAATTTTGATAGAGCGCGCTCGGATTAGTTGTGTTGTGTACGTATTAGTGTGCACTGGGTTATGGAATACAGATTGGTAGGTGGGTCATTTTATTATACTGAAGTGGGAATAGTTAAGCTCTTTAGTTTGGAATGGCGATTACATTGATAGACGATCACTAGAAAAGAATGAAGAGGATATTGAAGTAACAGTTTCTAATATTTGCTAAAATAACCCTTATTTTGCTTGTGTTTATGTACTCGCGTATCTATAATGGTCTCACTATAAAGACCTTCCCTCTCCCAAAAATGAAGACACCCACAGCCTTATCCGCGACACTATTTGTAATCAATCTTTATTCTAGCCGCAACATCGCGTCACCGCAGCATGTCGCGACTTGCGACAAACGCGTGTCGCGGCGGGCACCCGTTCTTGTTCGGATGTGAAATTTAATTTCCGTTGTGCGGGAATCTGTCAGCGGGGCGGGGGGAGGGGTGGCCGCGAAGAAATATGCCCCGCTCTAAACTTTGTCAATTTGTTTGTGAAGCGAAATTAACTCGATCCAATCTGCGGTTCTCGCGACCCGCGGCATGATACGACATCGGAACGCGTCATATTTCCTTTGGTGGGAAAGGTGGGCTCTGACGTGTGCCGCTGTTGTAAAAACTAATTTTCCAAAGGCGGTGATGTTAACAAGTTATGAGCAAGATGTTTTCTTAAAATTTGTTTGACCTTGTTTTGTATAGATACCTACTATCTAAATAAAAAAGAGGAGTTAATGCAAGGGGTTCACGTAAATATATCAAAGATATTTTAACTAAAACTATAAGGCTATAATCAAAGTTGAACGTCCGTTCTAAATATAATAAACAGTATGAGGTAAAAGTACCTTTATGATAACCTGAGTATCAGTAGTACCTACCAGCTGATGGCGCTGCGCATACCGCCAAAGCAATAACCCTTCATCACAGTCTTAAATAAATGAATAAAGTTTAAAAATGTAAATAACATAAAGGTGGGTATCCACGTAACGAACGGTCCATGGTTAAGTAAAAATTCGCATTCACAACTTCGTTATCCGTATCACAGGGCGCGTCCCCTGAGAATGCTTTATTAAAATATATTGTGCACATGCCTTCATTTTCACATCCCTAGCTAAGAGTGGTAGGTTGCGTCTCTATTGCATGAGCGGAGCGTTTTTGGTCGGGTTCGACATTTGAAAAGTTTGTGTTTGTGCTTATTTGCTAAATACCTCAATAATAAATCATAATGCTGCTAAAATGACAAATTGAATATGTTTATAAAAAATCCATGACCACAGGTTTCCATGAAAAAAATGTCAGCTTTATTGACTCTCAGCATAGTTTAATTGGCATGAAACTGTAATCGCTACCTCTCACCAACAAAACCACATCTTAACCTACAAATAAATTAGTTATGCCCAATATTTTCACCCTGAATGTTATTCGAACTCAGTACCTACATGTTCGCGGAAATTGCGAGGGCATATTTATCAGATACGCACCTATCAGAGAGCTTCTTTTTTCCCACTTATAATAAGGTGCAGAAAATTTCCGATTCTCAGTACATTTGCATAGACGCCTTGTGAGCAGGTGACGCTCCGAGTAATTACATTCGCGAAGTTTGAGACGAAAGTTTATGGAAATTTGTAGTAGGTTCCTTAAGATATGATATTTAATAACAGCAAGGTATGGGTACGTGGCGGCTAGCTTGATTAGGTTTAAGCAACTTTATATATTTATGTATAGCTTTTTATAAAGATTACTGTTTGTTTTACCCTGCCCAGATGATTGCGTGCCTGCATGATGATTTTGTCTAGGTAGTACAAGCGATTAATATTGTTTCGCTAAAAATGGCTAATTGGCTATTAGGCAAAGCTCGAAAACGACCTCGAAGCAATGTTTATTTTAATGCCGATTTTTTTTATTGCTTGAAAATAAAAACATTTTTTTAAGTTTAGTTAAAAGATAGGATAGCGTGTGATATAGAGTAGAGAGAGAGAGAGTGGATAGAGTTTTCTATAAAGTAAACTATCAGAAAATGCAACGGGTACTATTATACAGAAATAATGTGCGAAGAAAAAATACTTCTTTACTAAACTTAAGTGTTCATACCATGTAACATGTAACAGTCAAAATTGAAATAATCATCTTCAAATAACACGCATTCAATTAATAACTTCGTCAATGGCCGTAATAAACGCGAGACAAAACAAACACTCGAACATTTCCTTCAGTATTTTAGTTCCGAAAACCTTACATTCAAAGACCAAATCAAGCTGATTATTAAAAGCAAATATTGACGAACAAATTAATAAATACGTAGAGTTTCTTTTGAGAAGAACGTCGCGGCATCTTTAATTACGATGGAGGCAAACAGTCTTGTTTGAGGAGGGAACGTATCTTTGCATGCGTTTAAATGAAAGCTGAAGAAGTGTTCTCAACTATAGGTTTGTTGTTTGTTTTACGAGATAAATAAGATGATGTTGGTTGCGTGGATGCGGTATAGGATGTGTTACGTTTTGAGCTGAAATTGTGTTGGTGTTAGTGTGATGCAGTTGAGTTATTGTTGGGTGAATTTAGATGAGGTGTGCTGTTAATCTTTCATCTTAATCCACAGACGGAGATTTTCACAGAATAGCACTGCAGTTTACAAAAAATTACAAATAATTTGTTTTTAATAAAAATCTTGACTCTCGTTTTAACTACTTTTTGAAATACTTGGAAGTTAACTAGGTCATTACAAGAATATTTTTAAAGATCGGGTTAAAATAATACTTTAGAGAGTTGAAATAATCTGTCCATTGAGTTTGTGGTGTTTAGTGGTAATTGATCTGTATTAAATTACGCAGCGCAGGATCGGTAATTGTAGCTACCTCCAGCTATGTCCAGCAGTTGACGTCATCCGACTGATATAACGAAGATGATAAAATGACGCTTTTAATATATGCTAAAAACTATGAAACCTATAAAGATTACGCAACGGCACGCGCACAGGCACAGTGACGTGAGTAGTAGTGTGCTATACCTCCACACTACTAAAACTCCATAAATCCATTAAATTTCTTCCAGCTCGCGTGTTCGCTTCCTTATCACTTCCAGTTATACTCAGCGCAAGAGTTGCAAAGTTGGCTCGACAAAGGCCTTGAGAGGAAACCATTATGGTTCTCGACGTCTCCGCGGCCGCTTCATTAGAGACGAGAAAGAGTGAAGAGGTACCGGAGGGGGGGGGGGTCTTACCCCCCTAGGGGATGTGTTGTCATTGGTGTTAGTTACTGTGTTTGAGTGTTGTTGGTGTTTTTTTTTGTGGTGGAATGCAATAGTGTTTTTTCTTTATATTTGAAATTATTATACACCATCACGCCTGTATTCCTCGAAGGGTTAGGCAGAGGTGTACCAATACACACCCACAGTTCGCCGGTATATTTTTAGGTGCCATGTAATAGGAGGCGAGCCTAAGCACATTAACCGGGCACAAATCCAAACTCCGAGCTGCCACTGAGATTGATTGAAATTATTATGTGCGTGTTTATACACAGTGTGTGCGTGAAATGTACAGTAAGCATGATTAGTATCTTCAGATTTAAGTACGCACTTGACACGGTTGGCGCAGCGGCTGAGCGAGCGGTTGCTGCCGATCCGTGTCGTGGCTTAGATGGGCATACCGAATAAATATTAGTATGGTCTATGGGTCTGAATGTTTGTATAATATGTGAGTTAGTATGGTTGTGAACGCACCCAACACTGGAAAAAAATATAGTGTAGGGCAACGCTTTTATTTGAAAAAAAAAGAAAGTAAATAAGTAAAGTAAAAGGTAAGGAAAGTAAGTACCGTATTTGAATCTACAAGTTGATTCTAGGAATCAAAAGAACACAGGCAAAAGTTCTGAAAACTTTGATTTATATATTTTATTATTCTAAGTGATCCAGGAACAAGACTAGGTAGCTGTTGTGACAGGCTGAGTTCGTTACGCTACCCGATTGCCTAAGTACCATCAATTGAAGATTGGCCTCATGGTAATTTTAACTAAATTGACAAGTAAAAGGTATATAAGTATGACTTTCCAAAAAAAAAATAGTCAATGTTAAAATTATTAAAACATTATTGTAAATAATAACCTACCTGAATTTCGTCATATCGAAAGTACACGTATAACAATTATAAGGTCCCCTCCACACGGTCGCGCGACTAGCAGCGTTAATTTGCGTCGCGTTGATGCGTCGCAATGAGCGGCCACAGAGCGTCTTATTAGACACGTAGCGGGGCGTGCCTCCGGTTCGCGTCGTCACATGTGATGTGATGCGCAGACATGGAATGTACGTGTAATTTTATTACTGTTCGCTATCAGTGGTATTATGATAAATTGGGCTGTAGTTTACTTTAAGAGTTCGTTAATTTTTATTTTGGGTTGCAATTATAATTAAAAATATAAGAGCTACTAAATATTGTATTTTCGTTATGTTTTTAAGATCAGCATTAATTTTTGTATGTGTTTGTAAAAATCATCAGAAGATACTTTGTATTTTAATGCTCAGCTCTACGTGTTAAATGTACCTAGTAATGTACCTATATTTTTATTCCCTAAGTCGACAAGCATAACTGTCATATATTTACTTCCCTTACATCGTAAATGGATTGCACTTGCGTACAATTAACAAAACACACTATTACATTACTAGCACCTATAACTACATAACCACTTACACATGTTCTGAAGAGCACTTCAAAAGTACCCTCAAGATGCATCCAAGTCGTAGCGTCACGTACCGGAGACAGATGGGAAATCGATGTCATTATGATAGATTATCCGTTAGGGCTACGTGTGCCTGATTGGCTTTGTTACCCGTCTTCGGCACCTGAGAACGTCCTCGATCTCGGCCAACTAATTTGACAGATCGATGGTCGCCCGCGCGTCTTCGACCGTGTGAGGTGACCTTAATGACCCGTCGTACGACGTTGAAGATATGAGATGTGTGAATATTGTAGAAATTATGTGTACGATGGATGTTTTTATTTTAGTTGGAGTGTTCAGTTCTGTTGGAAGTCAATTTGAATTTAATGCCGTTTAGCATTGTCTGTAGTTCATTTTGAATATGTGCCAATCTGACATTGCTTGTCTACTGATGGGCATTGTAATAGACTAAACATTTTGCTATCAATTTCATAATTATTTTACTAAGTTTTGATGTAACTTTTAGTCACGATATTTAATTTAGTTTGTTCTTATTTTAAGGTGGTAAATATTGGATAAATATAATAAATCTTTAGATAATTAGTTTGTTCTTAAAAAAACCCTATAAAAATATATACTTTTCAGAATAAATCAACTGGCTACGAGACCTACATATCCCACCGTAGCCGCGTAGCCGCGTAGCAGGCGTAGGTAATGTCTACACTTTTATTACGACTTCGAGACAACATAAACCGTTGACGATCTACTATTACTTTTCTTTCGTCTTTGATCATATAAACTATAGGCTTGTAAGAATACAAAGCCAATTCTACATTCGACTATAAAAATAACATTAGAATATCGTAACGCTTGATTGCATGCAAATTATGACATACGGAAATGTAAATTTTGAGTGTGTGAGTGTAAGACACATCAAATGCTCACCCCAGTGGGTTCACCCTTTATTTTGCACACAAAAGGCTGGTAGCCAACCTAATGAACGGAGTTCAGGTCGTGGTGGTGAATACATTATTGCCCTTAAGTTTTATAGCTATGCCTAGTTTAGCCTTCTCTGTTTATGTGGCGCTTGAGACACCTTGAGATATGAATTGGCAGAAGAAGGAGTTATACATTTGCATAATATTATTTAGAGTCTATTTTATACACACATAAAAACAATATGACTACGGAATAATAATAAAAAAGTAATCGTAATAAATAATAAAAAAACACAGTTTAAAATCAGCTTTTTCTGTGATAATGGAAATTGTTTATGTTGAAGTTTATAAAAAAAATCTTATTAGTAACAAATCTGCATATTGTAAATCATAGTGGCTTACACTGGAACTATAATCCTAAGTATTACATTTATCACCAACAGGTAAATGAGGTACCTATTCTGTTTAGCGCCATTGTCGTGTGGCGGCTACATACTCGTAACTCCTCACGTTGTACGAGTATGCAAATTAAACGTGTTTCATCTTGGCATTTTCACGGGGCCTTGTCACTGTCAAGCCCGTACGTCTGTTTATTAACTTTTTGCTAATTAGACAGGCCTCGGGCACGTCTGCGAGTATGTTGGCATTTTTAATTACGCGTGATAATTTTGTCTGGCGGAGCAGGCGTGTTGTGCCACTGGGCCGCTTAACGAGCATTTACACAAAGCACACAATTAACATCATTGTTGTCTAATTCTCGTTTGCTTGAGTGTTTTTATTGAGAATGATAAGTGGACGCGGTGCAGCAAAGAAAGCACAACACACTGCGCTCTCCCTAATTGCCATTTAACGTGTGCGAATAATTAACAGCTTTTAATCGCTCCCCGGAAGGTTAGAGCGAAAAATGTCACGAATCAAATTAAGCCAAATCAAAACAAACAAAAGGAAGGGTATGCAATGTAATCACTTCGGACTGTCAAACACACTCTCAGGTACAGCTTACGGACGCATTTAAGTTAACATTTTCACTCCCCAGTAGCTTTTTACTAATTCGCCAAGTGAAAAGGGTTCGCCGAAGTAATACAGTTTACTGCTTATTCAGTATTTATACGTTTAGGGGGCTGCCACTCGTCTCTAGACGTCGACCGATGTAAGGAAAATTGTAAAATTTGCTGTAATTAGCATCCATCAATATTCTGAGTGAACCCTTTCTAGGAATTACATTGTGCCTCTTTGCGACATGTTTTAATAATGTCTCCCCGAAGTCAGTTTATCAATCACTTGACATTAATTTAATATTTTCCAAGATTTTATTAAAAAATAATAGAGAAAATTTAAAATAAATTTCGTTCATGTCCAGGATGATTTATCGACATAGTTCCAAATATTAGGTAGATATTACAAGAACAATCGAACATGAATAATCGAGAACAAAGTACTTACTAACTAAACATATTGCTACAAATTGGTTTCCAATAACAAAGAATACTGTAATCGAGTTTGGAGCGTACTAAAGATGGTGGTATTATTAAAATCCTGCAAAGTTAGATAGGCAATAAAGAGTTGGAGACGACGAAGGATAGAGGTGCGTTGTTTACGGCAGGATAACATCGCCGATCGCGCGTAATGTATTTATGATTATTGCCTCAACTTACGTGTAAAGAAATAGAAGGGAAAGCTTTAAGGTAATGCGGCTGTTTAAGGAGAAAGCCTCTAGTTTATTTCGCTGAGATAATAGAAAGGTAAACTGTTGAAGTCGTTCCGAAGCCTTTGTTTTGAACGGGACTATGTTCCAATAGACGTTTAAGTGATGAGTTTACGTTCGACCTGACTTTCGTAATAAGATTGGCAAAAGCGTATGTTAGAAGGTAGTGATGATACGACTATGTAGAGGTTGAAATGAAAAGGTCAGACAGTTATCGCTCCAGAAATATCATTGCAATGAAGTAGAAGTACTCGGTTATGTTAGTATGTGAGTGTGCGACCTCCTCAAACAAACTAGAGCCATCAAGAAACCAACATCAAGACGAATATTTATAACAACAAAATCCCCTTACCGCTACACATGTTACAAGTTATGAAGATAAATAAAGGCCCCTCAGATTCCTTCACCATCACATTTCCGTTAAGTCTATCGACAAGCAAACATTGTATATTAGCTGGCGATGCCCTAAATATTGAAGCTTCGTCTTAATCCGTCGGTGGCGAGAGCAAGCCGCTTCTTAATCCATCACGTAACCGAGACTCGACGAGAAATCGTGTTACATCAACGAAAAATGTATTATAAGAGGGGGGAGGGGGGGTGTCTCCCCACGATCGGACAAACTTCGCTAATACCACCCTCTAACATAATCGCACAGCCTTTTACGAGAGGAATTTATGAGATGGTCCCGATTTCTTGGTGTATTTATGGTGAGCGTGGCTGTTACGTGTCGGCGCTGTGTTAATTAGGATGAGTAAAGTATTGGAGTGATGTCGACGTGTCGAAGAGTGCTGTTTATTAGTAAGAAGGAAGATTTTGTAGTTTGAGCGAAGATTAAAGAACACGCGGCTTCGCTGCTCGTCGAGTTGTTCGATCGAAAACTTCGTGAAGTCTGTTGTGTAGCTGTCATGTTACATTGTTGCAAGGTAACATTATGTTCCTATAGTTCCTCGTATAAGTATAGTACCTGCATAGTTTTGTTCTTTATACTGGGAGTAAATATAAAACAAATCACATACCTTTAACATTGCGCAAAAAAGATTACTAGGTAACGAATTTTATGTTTGGTTTGTAAAATCACAATTTATAACAACAAGCATTGTGCTTTCGGGTGTACCTAACAGTGTACAGGAGTCGTGGGGGTGTTCAAACATTTTTAAATTATTTTGGAAAAATAAATTTAATCAGTTATAAACATCCATTTCAAAACTATGTAAACCCAGCTGATTCATAAACTTTATATAATAAATAAACTAAATACCTAACTCCAAAAAATGAAGCATGCTTAGTCATTATACATGAGTACTACATTCTAGTATAATGGATGTAGATATTTTAATAGAATTTGTTTACGTATACATCTTTTTCAGGGCAACAGCACCACAGTCCAAAAAAACCTATAACGAAATAGATAAAAAATTACAAAGCAACAACCTTATGTACTGCAATTTGATTACCTACATAACACATTCACCACTCAACACAACTTATTGACATTTAGCCAACATCAAAAGGCTTCGATTGTGTGACGTAACTAATTCAGGACTACCGTGAGAGTTGCGAAGTCTTAGCGAGTCGGCCCCAGGTGAGAATGTGCTAGACTCAAGCGGCTAGACGCTGCCCGCGAGCCAATAATGTTGCATGTTAAGTTGGGGGACATACAGCTAGTGAGAGTAACCAACTAAATGTTCCAGTACTGATAAGCTCGCCAACTTGAGCAATAACAACAAATTAATTAACGTTATTAACTTATTAATCATTTAGGCATGTTTATTATTTATATTTTTTTGTATGTACAATTAATAGGATAGAAAGAAGGAACCTCATAGGATATCAAAACACTTGCCCGCATTACAGTCAATGGGATAAGAGTTTAAAAGTCTGGTAGCATGAAAAGGCTAGCCCTCTGGTCACCACGCGAAGAGTTGACCAGTCGCTTGGCAATGTCCCGAAAAAAAGGATGAGCACTAAGCATATCGGTTGAAATAAGTACAAGTTTTTTTATGAAGGGTCGTAATTTGTAATTTATCCTTTTTACCTTACATAAAACTAATATATTTAGCCTGCAAAATGTGTCTCTTAAACGATAAAGGTACCTAACTACTCAAGTATATTATGCTCTTCACATTAAACATCTCTGTGTAGTTGACGTATAAGTGAATTCGACAATGCAGGAATAGGTACTTGTACAATATAAGTGGAGGACGCAAGTTGTGGCTTTGTTCTGGAAACTTCCCCGTATAGTGATGTATCTTATTGCATGTGGCGTCGTAAAGGTAACACTCACTTCGTTATGCATCTGTATGTGTGCGCTCTATTTACTGAAATAGCCAGCTTTGAAACTAAGATGTAGTACGTACAGTTTCTGTTGAAACAGATGTTGTGACGTTTTCAGGAGAATTTCAATTTATGCGTTAATTATTCTTACTTTATACTCATAATATGTTAGTAACTGTTTTTATTCACAATATTAAAGCTATACAAATGAAGATGAAAAATAAAACTTATTATTATTTAATAGGCCCACAAAATACTAACGACCAAAAACTCTAAAACGTTCAGTTTATTCAATGAAACTTTGCTAAAAATACAAGAGAGAGAGAGAGAGAGCGTCGATCGAAAATTAATTATCATTCACAAAACTCTGCCGAGTCAGCCTACACGAAATCTTTACGCTTCAATTGAGCCAGTTTATGGCGAAATTAATTACTGGCTAGAGAGGATCGACTATAATAGTTTCCCGTCCGAATTATTATTGTGAAGGGTCCACGGCCGTGGAAATTGTGTCCGGACAAGAAAATTAGTGAGCGTAAAACGGGGTGTGAATTTGAAAATCAAAGAGCCTAGTCTAACTTGTTCCGAGTCCATTGTGATGGCCCATCATTTACATGGGACACCACCTATACACAATTTGGTGATAACTCATTCGCAAGTTGGAGCTTTTGAAGAGTGAAGGACGGTGGGCTTTAATTAGATGTTGAGTGTATAGAATTGTTGCATAATACATGTGGCTCCGGTCTTAGGCGGTGTGTGATTGGCGTGGTCACACGGAACGGATTAGTGGTAAGAGTGAAGGTAAGTCCCTTTATTATTCAAATGATAATATATGAAGGATCAAAATAATCGATGTTAAAATTATCCTTATCAAAATGCTTTATGTACAGACTCTGCTATCGATATATCCGAGCTATACATCTGTTTTCGCCTAAAGCCCTAGTCTCCCTAATCCCTATTGTTCAACGTCTAGCCTGGTGAATCCGTGCTAGTGTAAAAGTGCGTCTCTCAGCGGACGGCGTCTTGTACCGCGATATATGGCCGCCGAGGGAGACCGCACAGCTGAGATTCTCACAAACTGATTTATAGCCGCGCACGCGAATACTAATACAAATATCTGAGCAGATGAATGTTGAGATTGTGTGAAAAGTCTGGATGTTGGAAATCAGAAGAAAGGAATTTCATTCGTAGTTATATCTATGACAATAAGTTTAGGAGTTGTTCCGTTTGCTGCTTGAAGTAATTTTGAACGACTTTTGTATCATTACCTAATAAAATATGTATCTACCTATTCAAATGTAGATTCTAAATAATACTGACTTTTGAGTCCAATATTTCGTGGCCTGTAAATTCTTGATTTATTTCTTCAAGTTCTAGATTTATACTGTCCTAGTTTCAAACTCTTCAGATGGTTGGTAGACTTTACAAAAAAAATAATAGTAGTATGACTTGCTATTAATAAGCTTAAAATAAAAACAGTGGTACAGGTACAGGTGTACACAATATCGCTAAAGACTGACGGCTCGTAAACCAAGAAGGAAGCAGTGTTGGAAAGAATTAACTATGAAATATGCGCACCTTGGGCCTACCGTGATTTATGTGAGGCAGATCTGCATTAAATATTGTTCGGTGTCTCGGATGTAGGTGAGGAGATGAACTTTCTGTTGTTTCGATATGATGTAGATGTGGTGATAATAGTGTGAATAATGTGCAATTATTGAAGGCAATTTAAAACAATACTTGGTTTAAAAGTCGACGTGTGATGAAATCCAATGTAATTTTTGTGATAAGACTTCACTACCATGAGAAATAGCTATATAATTATGTAGCAAGAGATAATAAAATGATTGATTCTTACTAAGGCAAGAAAGAAATAACAACAGTAAAACTAATACAATTTATGGCAAAAAGAAAAAGTTCAAACAATGAAGTTGAAAAGCTTTTTAAAAAACTAGAAATAATTTTACATCTCAGTAATTGTTTTTTTATTTTCCACACATCCTAAACGCATATTTACCCAACCTAACGAACTCCATTAGATAATGAACAGCAGTGGTTATAACCCAGACGTTTCAAAAGAAGGCACGGTTAGCTATGACGAAGGTAACCCGCAAAACGCCACATACGTACGACCCGCATGTAATTTTATTATGACCCCGTTATGGTATTTAATGAAGTCATTAGCCTTGAGCACGACATGGTTTTGTGGTGGGTAATTGGCCTGCAGACAAAGTAAACACATTAGATGAGGATTACCTTGTTTAGACCAGGTGTAATGTATCGGAAGACTGAGGGGATACATTTTGTTCAAGTGATCTTTTTTGGATCATCCTAGCAGATTTCTGCAGGTTTCGAAATTTACTAAAGGTTGAAGATTTTTATAGACGACACTAATGGAGTTCTGGGCTTAACGCGTGGTCAGGACATTTTAAGTAGGTAACGTTACTGCAACTTGAAGTTTCATAGTAGCGGAATAGTAACTTAGTTTGTCACAGCTTAACATTTACAAAATAGAGATTACTAGACCATGAAAAATGGTTCCTCGTATAATAACGAACATAAAGACATGCGATTGTGCTATTTGTGGCAACTCAGTAGCATACAGGCCATACATCATCCAAACTAACTAACAAAACGATGGTTGTCTCTTTTACGCTCGTACATGTGTAGCATAGTGCTATGTACTCCTCTAAGACCATTTTGGGTTCCGAACAAAAACTTAGCTCGGATTAGATCTATTACCACTCCTAGTCTGTGGTGCACTTGCATCCGCCAGTTTGAGAATTAAATGGTACCCTTGGCTTGGCTTAATTCAGGCTATCTTTCTACACTAAAATACACCTTTCTAAGCTATATTTTAATTCACAATTACTTTAGGTATTCGAGCTGAAAAACGTGAGGAAATTAAATAGGATACTGTTGGAGTAGTTTCGACGCGTCTTAAAAGACTTCAGTCAATGTTAAACTAGAAACTGATTTAAGTGAGTACTCGCGGCGTAAGTTAATTTCAGCGTGCGCTGTCTTGCCGGCTCGGGAATAATGGCCGCCCGTAAATCCCGGCAGACAAAACTGACTCACCTGCACTCATTATATTTACGCCGCAATAATAAAACTTTCCAACTCGCTCTGAATATTGAATTCGTTGCGGCGAGGAGAGGCGGTCGCCTTACTTATTGCCGTCAGTTATGCAATATGCTCGGTAGGTTTTAATAAAGGCTCGACCGACGGGGCATTTCGAAAAGTTTTCGTTTCGCGAAGGCGGACGCTATTGCGCCGACAATGAGCCTCGCTAAGCCCCTGTCGAGTTGAGTTGAAGCGTTTTCGTTTGACTAATAGCTGCATGTAAAATTTTTGTGCTTTTATTCGCACATGGTGGCGAGGTCTAAGCCCTTGCTAGGATCTACCGGCTTAGCTGATAGAGTTTAAGTTGTCATTTTCTCGTTGGTCAAATGTATGTAAACGTTTTTGTGAAATTGCTTTTTGTGTCATTTACACGGTGTAATGTTTTTAACGACGACCTATTCAGATTTTAAGCATGATAAAATTGTATCTATCAAAATCGTCGCCAAAAAATTAACATTGTAGACAAGCCTTACTTTTCAGAACAGCGTATCAACTTCACCCATTGTATTTTCAACAAACTAAATACTGATTCAATATAGTTTGGGTATCAAATATTACTAATTAACGTAGACACAAATGAAGCAGAAATAATCCCGTTCGCGAAAGTTATAAAGCGTGGCTTCGCGTCCTCGCCAGACAAATTGAATATCACGGTGCGTCGGTGAGCGAATGCAGGTAACATGATCCTGCGCTTGCAGAGGAATATAAAGGATGTTGTACTAGAACAACAGGACAGAAAAAATCGTTTTTGTATTAGTACGATATTAAATTTTCATGTTTGAAGGTAAAACATTTTCGGTCAAAGAATAGAACCTGTAGGGACACCCTTATAAAATGTCCTGAATTTATATAGGCACGTGATAAAAACAGCCTATAATTTAGTCTAACAGTTAAATTTTCACCTACTAATTAATACACAAATGTGATATAATATGGTTAACATAAATAAAAAAATATATTAACTAATATAACTAGTCAATGTGTATCGAAAGCCTGTCACGGTAAACAACACATGCCATTAGGGCTACACCTTTTCCTTTTAGAACAAAATGATAAAGCGCTAACTTTAGTAACAGCAGGATGCAATGATGTGGATGCATTATCGTGTACACCTGCAGGCGGATATTGCATTAGATGCAGCCACCAACACCGCTCGCGGTACACTCAAAGCTCTTCTTGTTATTCACACACGGATGGGCTGTGTACACGAGCGGTTAATACTTATTTAAAAATCGTTCTTTTTGAGATTTTTATGAGTAAGTTACATATGTACTGAAGTTTAGAGTTTTATTTTTAATGTCAATTAATAAAACAATTATTATTGCTTCATTGATATGTACTTATCTTCGTAAAACGGTTGCTTTATTTTGCAGGACAGCAATGTAATAGGTAGTATTATACAAATCTTGACAAGTTCTGTTTTGCTCCAAATCTAAACTGTGCTCTCAAAGACCCGCCAACAAACAAAACCGCTTTCAAACGCCCGTCTAGTGTAACACAAAGCGATAGCCTATTTGCTTACGGGCGTGTAAGCACAAGCACACAGGCGCGTAGGTGCATCGGATTCCATGACGATGCCTTCAAAAGTTCCGCGTTCGACGCTGGGCCGCGGAAGCGCCGTCGCAGTCAGGAAATTGAAGTCACCTCTCGCATTCAGTATACGAACAATGCTTTGTGAAAGAACATCTAATTTATCTGCAAGTTGTTTTGAGGAATGGCTCCGTTTAAATTGAATATCGATTTGTGGAACAATATTGTATTGTCTTCGTGGAACCGTTGGTCTTTATCTGCGATCTAACATTTGTAATTACACACATGACATTGACGTTTACATGTTATTAAGGAATAAAATGCGTTTATTTGCGAATTTTGAAGCAGTAAGTTTTTATAACCTTTAACAAACACATAGTGTTAGCCTCAGATAGAATTACAGTTTTAACGTTTACTATCTCTGATTTTTGAAACGCGTCTAGACTGATACTACTTATGCTCATCTTGATATACACAAGAGGAATAATATGAGAGACCGCAAGCTCAGGTGGAGCGCCACCACGCACGCCTCCCATTGTAAATATTAGTTCGCGAAACTCATCAATTCTGCGCTCAAACTTAATAAAATACTTGGCGCTTAATTGAAAATGAATACTGCTAGCGTCGATGCGATCGATAAAATATTCCGCAGCCTTAATCCGCGATAATGAAGCGGCCCGCGAAGGGTTGCTTCAAGGGGCCCAGTAATAAATGTTGCGTTCCAAATTTAAAATCAAAGTGCGGAATAAATTTTGATTAAGCGATTAGCCGGAATACAGGAGGACGGTGTTTGCTTTTCTTCAGCGCTCTATTAGTGATGGTACGGTGGTGATGACGGTTATTATGGGATCGAGCTTGACAGCGGCGGAATTAAGAGGTGGTGAATATAAAGCTTGGAATTGTAATTGTCTTATTTTTGAAGTTGAAACTGACAGAAAGAATGATTATGATTGAAATGTCTCGTGTGCCTATAATTCCATTCTCTTCGAACCAGAATACAGCAACGTTACTTTGTAATAGGTATGGTGATAGTAGTTCCACGGACTACTTTGTGTAATGCAGCTCAAAAAAATTAAAATAACTGTCCTTCTAACAATCGAATTCAAAACAATATCTTAACCCCACTATACCTCATTCAATTTTACTATATAATATTCTATGGATATCGAAAGTTTTAGGTACCTATTGTCGGGGTCAGCTTGCCAACTAAGTTCTGTCCAATTAGCCAGGTATGCATCCTCCACGGTCTTATTATTTCATATTGGCTTTTATAGTATCGAGCCCAGTCTAGGCTTCCTAATTTGAATCATAGTTTTAGGGTTACTATTTTTACAATATGTAATTAATGTAGTTGTAGTCACTGGAGAATTTTAGGACTTGAAAAGATCAAGAGGTTAGATGGAAAGTAGATACTAGTGACATTTATGAGAACTTGCAAGATATTGATATGGGTCCTTAGAGACATAGTTGAGGAGGCTAGTCCTATTCATTCACTCGATAAGTTAGAAAGTAATGCTACTAATTATCGATATAAAAAACTAACTTTTGCCCTCGAATTTGTCTTTATGAATTGTCTTACGGATCCCATTCTATTTTAAAGATAGGTGCTTCGTTCTTAAAACATTTATTACAGACCAGTGGGTTCGGAGGAGGTTAGTAGTTCTTACTCTGAAAATCTCTGATCCAAGAAGTTTCACTACCACAAACAAACCTTCATATACCCCGATGATATTTAAATTACAACACAATAATTCAACAAATGCATTTCCATACATTCATACAGTTAATAAAACACACTCGCAGCGAACCAGACAAGCTCAGAAACTGTGGATTCCGGTGCATCAGTAGCTAATGCATACGACGCCACATTTGATAAACTGTGCGATAATGTACCGTTGAAATTCATTATAATTTTATTCATGCACTGACTTGGTTTATTAGCCCGTCTGAAGGTAGATGTTACGGCAGTCATCTACAATGTAATATGAATGTCTGGGGGTAATTATTGTGGTTAGAATTTTTAATCAGGTGCTTTTGGAAGATTTAGACAATGTTTTAGTGAAATGAGGTAGTGTAAGTGGCTTGTGGCTGTTATAGGAATGTTCTGGGATTTTATGTCTAAAAAGCCTACAAAAAACGTTTTTTGAGTCCCTCCTTAATTTTCAATTTTATTTATATTTTTATTTTTTCTCAATTTCCTATGATTTATGAGATACAGCCTGCAGACAGACAGACAGACAGACAGACGAACAGCGGAGGCTTAGTATAAGCCTTCTGAGTACAGAAGCTAAAAAAATAAGCCTTTACTTGGCTGGCGATGACACAAAGATCATTCGGATCCGAGGATCATACGACAGAAGCATCACCCAGTTTTTGTACCTCAGGAATAGTCCAGTCTTTTTACAATAAAAACCTTCATTCTCGAAAAGGGGTTACAACAACCTTGACACAAAACTTAAATCAAAATGCATTTCCTCAAAATCCTTAGTACAGAAAATATAATTGTTGTAACAATAATCAGTAAGAACACGCGAGTCGAGAGCGAGTGACGTGCCCTTAGCTCAACACTAAAACCCCGAGTCATACGGTTAATTACCGGATGAGCAGCCCTCCGGTGATTTACGAGCTCGCCAGGAAACCGAATGTGTACTGTGATATTATGCTGTATACTATAATTGCTGGCGGGAGTGCAGCTGGGAGGTGGTAGAAAATATGTGGAAAAAAATAAAGATTTTTTAATGATTTCGGTTAGAATTTGTTTTTTTTTTATTTGAGACTATCTTATTTTACATTGAATTTTTGACATTCATTATGATTTTTTATTCTATTATTAGAGTGATATGTTTTGCATCTTATAGGGCTCTTGTTACCCGAAATAAATGCATTTTAATTTTAAATAAAGTGTCTAATGAGTTGCCAAGCATGTACTTATTCACCTAGTTAATTATGGTATTGAGTTGATTTCAAGGAAGACGGTATCCGCTCGTAATGACGTCTCCAGCGCTTAGTGGTTTGTTTGCGAAGTGTGCAATGCCTATTTGGGTTTAGTTCAGCAAAAAAGAAGCAAGCCAGATTTTTTTCTTTTATTTATCGAATTAATTGTAATTATTTTGTATAAGTAACTCTGATTGAACTATTATTTCCCGAAATAGTAACGTGAATATTTCGCATACTGAATTAATTTTACGTAATGAATTTACTTATTGTGAGATTATGGATTGATATGGTTGACTCAGATAAGTGGGTACCTAGTTGTACAAGCTAAAAAGTCATCATAAGACAGACAATCAAAATAAGTAGAAGAATTCCATTACATTTCTAGTATTTGCTTAATTCAAAACAAAAACATAAAAACGAAAAGTCTACATTATATTTTAGCTTTATCAAACAAACCCATCAAACTAAGCACATAACTCAGAATACTTAACACAAACATAGGAGTAACATTTTCTTTCTCAAGTTAACAACGCAGGGAGCTAGTGTTGATTTTAAAATGCAGTCTCATTACTTGCATGTAAGTTAGTGTTACCAGACTATATTAGCTGGAGGCAACTTGCGAGAAACGAATTCTTAAACCGTGTACGGTTTCACGTCGTAGAGGACATAGGGACATGAAGTTTGCGGAACGATTTTTGAGAAGTTCTATATGTTTTTCTAACATGGTGTCAAAGAGCAATAATATTCCATTTATCGTTATAAATAGAATTCTTATGTCTGTCAGTGACCAGGAGGTTACAGGTGCAGGCAGCAGGAGCTGCCTGCACTGAATTTATTGAAATGATATGTGGATGTTTGAGTGGATCCCTTGATGGTTTAGATTAACATTTGGACCCGGTAGGAGGCCCTGTTCGGGCAGGATAGAACAATGCCGGGTACGCTAGTTTTTTTATTAAAACAGTTTCTACGTGCTGTTATGTATTTATAAGTTTAAGATAGTATCTTCTAGAAAGACACATGATTCAAAATAATGATGTTTAAAAAAATATACATACGAGTATCTCCAAAATTTCAATAAAAAATCACTGCACCAAAAAGCTCTCACTCCTCCGAGCCCGTGTGTATCTCTCTTCACTCAGGGGTACTACACCTTGTCTAATAAGTGCCCGCACTCACGTTAATGAGTTTACTGCATCCTTAGCTTGAAGTTTTTAAAAGTGCACGGTGCACGAGCCCTGGCTCCCGACCATTTGCCTTGGTGTCGGCAATTAATGGCTTGCTTCCGTGCTTCTTGGCTGATTTTCAAGTTAAACAGAAAATATTTTAATTGGTTTTTCATACTTCAATGAGTTTGTTGTGTTAACTTTGGTTAGAACGTTTGAGAGCTGTAGGATTTGTTGAAAGGAATAAATATTTGTGCTTCTTGGATCTGCTTTGACAAACTTTGTGATACACCCTATTTGGGTTTAATCCTCTAGATTATGTTATGCGATCGAGTTGGTTATGAGATCCGAGTGTACTCAAGATTTTATTTGACGATTCATCGTTTTAATATAAAATAAATATTTTTTTTTTAATTACAAAAATCGGAATTTAAATCTTATTTTTGACAATTAAATTCTGAAGTATGCTTTTATATACAAATTCTAGAAAGACCAAACCATGTCCCACTTCCTACGATCAACAGTTTCGAAAACACTTGCAACAAAAACAAAACATTCTTCATTCAACCCGCCACTGCTGCCGGGGTGAAGTAACAACGTTAGCCGGTCCATTTCTCAATTTTACCCCGAACAACCCCTTTCTTCTTACGTGGACGCTACGGGTACTCCGGGTAACAACGGGTGCAACCCTTCCGAGCCCGCAGCGTTTCGCACAGGCCGCGGCATGCGCGTTATTTTATTGCTTTCCGAAGTATTTCTTGGTTTAAAAATGTTGAGAATTTTATGTGTGTTGATTTGTTATTTTTTGTTTTTAGGGTTGACTTTTTTGGTGCTAATCTTAAATTCTAAAACATTATAACACAAGAAGAATGTTGAGTAAAATCTTAACCTTGATTAAGTATTTTAATTTCAGAAGATTTTGCAGAAATCATCTAACAAAAATGTAAGTAATAATTTTAAGTGAAAATACCGCAAACAAATAAAATGCATTGAATTGAAAATTCAACCTCTTAAAATCGCCAGTTCCCACATCCGTCCGCTGAAACTCGGCTTGCCTTCATTGTGGTCGCATCCGCCTCCTCGCGGCATTATATTAAATTTTATTATCGCCCTGGACTAAGTAATGGGAATATCGTGTAAGGAGCGGCCGTCCGCAGCCCCAGGGCGACAGAGGGGGTGAAGCGCGGGTGACGGGGGGGTTGGTGATTAAAATTTCGACTACCGTTGATGACACGCCAGTACTGTGAGTGGAAGGATTAATGCCAGCTTTATGAGTAGATTACATTACTTGGCAGTGCATCGGCATTGTAAGTGTTGAGATTTCATTTGTTTTGTCACGATGACATCGTGTCGGTGTAGTTTATTTACATGTTAGGGTTAGATTGTTTACGGGCGAAGTTGAAGAGTTCACTATTTTAATTATGTAATACTGGAAATCACAACAAAAATAATCCATAGTATTAGTGTAAGTAATAAGATTGAAAGAGGTCATTAAGGTTTATTTCACATTTTTATCTTTCCCTCGAAATCAATTATTAACTCATAGCACTTTACGATTGTTATTCGACCGATAAAAATGTTAAAATCTTTGTTAAAGGACCGCAAAATAACATAACTTTCACTGTGGCCATCCACTATTGACTCTAACCTCATCAATAATCCCATAACAAAAACAAATAAAATCAACATTATCAACAAAAACACTCAAATATATCGCCACTTAAGGGCATTAACGAGAAAAAAAGTATTCCATATTTCGAATTGCGACTAAAAAGGCGAAGTTTCGACTATAAAAACGTCTAAGAGGGTCTTAAGGAGATATAGAAGTACAAACAAAGGTATTAGATGTCCAGGCGAAGTTGTCTCATAAGCTATAAGCGTGGTTCAATTGTTTATCAATTGCCTACTGAGACTCCAAGGTTTATTGAAGGCGATATTTTGTGGCGACGGGCGGTGATGGTCAACGACGGTTTTATATTTATAGGTGGCATTGATGAGGTCAGTTAAAGAACGACAGGCAAAAAAGAAAAGAAAATCTTAGACATACAGCACAAATAATGAAAGGTTATTCTTACATTTTGATAATAGCCTGTAGCGCCTCAGGATAACGTAGCTTCCAATAGGTAAACAATTTTCAGAATTGGACTAATAGTTCCAGACATTGGCGTCTTTAAACAAACAAACTCTTCAGCTCTATAATATTAGTATAGATTACCAAAGATATAATTTATTGCGTACCCCGATTCATCTAAATTTCTTTCCTGTACCAATTCGGAGTCACTTCTTAATTATTTCCCAATAAATCGCGAGCGCACCCACTGTGCTGATCTCTGGAGTGTGAACGTTTATTTAAGGGCTGCTATATTTTTTCCACCCTCCCGGCTCACTTCGTTATATTTATTAAAACATCGCCCGAGATTACAAAGAACACGATATTTTTTACACTTTAAGATGTGAAAACCAATTAAAGAGATAAAAAGGGAATCTAGAGAGGTGCCTGCATTAATTTCTTTTTTGCGGGGATTATTTTAAAATTGCATTATATTCTTGTTAAGACGCCGGCCGCGCGCCTCCGGTTAATGATACTAGTACCCCTTCCTTTTTAATTGCCCCGGGCTATTGCGAAATGAGTAATCTAAAGGTGCTCGGCCGGTACTCGCGATAAAACTTTGGAGACTCCGAGAGAGGTAGCCTGCTCGGTAAGCAGGGATCGGACCGAGCTAGGAGCTCGCAGATAGACTGCTTCTAGGATTACATTAAAGAAGTTAAGCTCGTTGTGCTAATATCTATTAGCAATTGTACTTTAAAGGACATAAATGGTTTACTTTTATTTCTAGACAGTAAAATGCACACGGAAGCTTACGATACTTGCAAGCTATTATTATTTCTAGCGTCTACTCGCAACCTCGTCTGCAAGATATTTTTTCATTTTCAACCGCATTAAGTTATGTCTTTAATTACTGCTCCACTCCTATGTATCATGGCGAAGAGGAATGCCTCTAGAATGGCCTCTTGAATGTGGCTAGGATAAACAAAAATATTTTTTCCAATCCGACGGGTAGTTCCAGTGATAAGCGCGTTTAGAAAACAAATAATAAAAGCACTTTTAGCTTTATTATATTATAGATGAAAAATTAGTGTCAGTAACAAAACTATATTTAGAAATAGGAGTGTCTTTTTGTCGTGAGTATATTATTTCATAGAAAGACGTCACGTAACGACTTGGAACTCGTAATAAAGATATAATAATTTTCCACGCAGATATAAATTGTGCGTCAATACCAATGTCTATGGTACATAATTCTGACACGGACCGCTCAATTCGGGGGCGAACTTCTAAAGTGTTCGCTAGAAGTGGTCACGATTATAACTCGGCCCACAATAATCTCACATTACGGTATTCCAAAACAACCCTTAAACCTATAACGTTAAGATAAAAATCGAATGCAAAGTCAGGGTTGTCAAAGCTGGTTGCGATTACGACACTGCCAACTTTTGTATGCACTTAGGGCTATCGAAAATGAACTTTATTTTTGAGCGTAGAAGGTTGATGGAGCCCGTTTTTGGAACGTGGTAGTGGTTTATTAGTCATCGATGGTGGCGCGATAGGCCGGTGCCAGGCGCGGGCGGCGCGCACGCATGCACTGTCAACACTACCTAATGAACGGCAGTTACACAACGCACGTGATGCTAAATGTCGCTATACTTCCTGCAGTAATTTTATTGTAATTTGTGCGTATTTATCATGTGAAGAGAATTATGGCTCTATTATTGTTTAGAAAACTATAATTTTAGTTATCGTGAGCGTTATTGAATTATAATTTATTTGGTGCCCTCGAAGTTGAAATAATTTTAAAGCTTCTTTTATATTTAGTGGACTGGAAACTATAACTTATACGTGGCAACCCTAGGAGAGACTAGTTATCGCGGCCCTGGAACGTAAAGGGCATTAGGAGGATCACGGATGAGTTTTAGTCAGTAAGAGTCTGACACTCTGTTCCGCTCCATCAGAGCGGAAGAAGTCATTTGATGATGTTCCTCCTTGAACAAAAAAAGGGGAACTAGTACTGCAATGACTGTAGACATAAAATTTTAGGAAATATGGCACTGAAAGGCCTTGTGTCCTATGGTCTAATAAATAAAAGTTCTTTTTCCAAAATAAAAAAAAACCGTGTCGCATTAAAGTTCATAAACATCAGAAAAGTTTAAATTCACCACCGAACAAGACTCAAATGCAATTTCGAATACAATAAAAAAAAAACAACTAAATTTCCTGTTCACCTGACAGATGTCACGTGATTCAAAAATTAAGGCTGCGCCACAAAGAAAGCGGGGCGAGGAATGCTAATTACCGCTGATATTTATACGCCTGCAACCTCAGTGGTTCCGTGACACCGCGGGGACGACGACGAAATAAATAGCACTGAGATTTCAGTAAATGTAAAAGGATTAAATACTTAATTACCTTGCTTTTTTTCTGTAGAAATACAGCTGTTTATTTTAGTCTAGGAGTAATTGCAAAGGAAATATTCGTACTACAACAATAAATTCAAATGCAAGGAAACAAACCAACATATTATTATTGTTTGGCCATCGAGAAACCTGACACGAGCAACCCAGGCCGAGCTTTGAAGCCCTTAGGGCTAGTTCAGACATGCGGGAACCGCGCGATTCTATTTTCTGGCGGTTGAGTTGCCGTAACCGCGCGGCTTGATTAACCGCGCGGTTATGTCTGAACGATTACTTAATAACTCACACAAATAAGACTCACGCGATTTCCATGCAATTCTGAAATCGCGCGGTTCCCGCCGTGTCTGAAGTAAGGCTTAGGCTTCAAACCGCGTGTGTCTGTCAGTCTGTGACATATCAGTTCAAATTTTGAAATTAATTAATAGACAATCCCAAAGGAAAAATAAGTAGTAGGTGGAATTATTAAAGACCTAAAGTACAACATTGCTGTCCGTAATCTGTAAAAATCGAAAAAGATGCCAATAGGTATTTTCTTTTTATTATTTAATAGGCATTATGGGTGACCCAAAGCAAAAAAGAAATGATTAAAGACCTAAAATGTCAAATTGCTCTCCGTAATCAGTTGAAATTATGACTGATGCCATTAAGTTTTATTTTCATTTTTCCTTTTAAAACTATCTAATGGTTTTTTTTTTCTATTTTTTCACTCGCTGCAGCCAGTAATAGCTGAAGTATATTGTGAGACCCAATAATATTATTATGATAGCCATTTAATCATTATTGAGGACCCAAATAATAAAAAAAATATTCGTATACAATCTTCTTTCAAATAAGATTTTCTCTCTCTACCTCTTCTCTTTTTTTGCTTTTCATATACAATAATAAATTTAAATTCAAAGAAACTTATCAACATTTCTAGTTTGGGTTGCTTTTGTCAGGTATCTCGAAGAATGACTCAATAGCTTAAAACCTGCGATACGGAAAAGAGTATTTCGATTTGATGGTGTGTTTGTGACTTAATAGCTAATATAAAATTAATTTATAGGCATTATGGTAGATCTAAAGAAAAAATATTTCTAAGGCGGAATTGTTTGAAACCCATAATACAACATTACTGTCCGTAATCTGTAAAAATCATGAAAGATGCCTTTATATTTTATTTTTAAATTAGGTATTATGGCAGACCCAAAAAGATAAATAAATAATAGGTGGAATTATTGAAGACCTAAAATGCAAAATTACTGTCCATAATCTGTAAAAATCAAGATAGATGGCCATTAAGTTTTATTTTTATTTTACTTCTTAAAAATATTTAATAGCTTTCTATTATTTTTTTCACTCGTTACGGCCAGTATCGGGTAGAGTATATTGTGAGACCCAAAACCATGTGACAGCTATTTAATCATTTTTAAGGACCTAAATTATTATAAAATAAATGACAGATCATGTTTCATGTCATGTTCAAATTGTACTTTTTCGTGCCGCGCGCTGTGCACAGAATTCAAATTCAAAAATCGTTAGGCAAATGTGACCGGGAAGCAATGATGTTCGATGTTCTAAATACGTTTAGGCATTAAATAAATGTTTGCAATGATTTTGGTGAAAGTGGGTCTTACTAATAATATGGGAAAGAACACGCGAAGCAAGCAAGAGGAGGTTAGGGTCTAGATCTGGAAAAACGATTAGCTAAGAAGAGTCGTCATAACCACATCGGTAAGACTTTTCATGAAATATTTTCACCTAACAATTCCTAGAGATAGACTGTTTTAGGCAACGAGTTTAGGCGATTCGCATACTACACCGCATCACGGAGCGTAGCGCGGGAGTAGATGCTCTAACGTTGTTTGCAAGTATCTGTGTTTGTATAGAAAACACGCGTATTGCAACGCACAGAAAACGTATTCACGCGCAGTCTCAGTGCTAAGTCGCCACGCACCTCGGAGCGCAGCGCGGGGCAGTGTGTGATTTGCCTAAACATGGGTTTTGAGATTCCTTGTAAGGTATTTACTTTTACAAATCTGACGACACTACTATTGAGCTTTAACGCGAGGTTAGCCGTGGTTTGTACGTAACACTAAAAGTAATTTGTTTTTTCGCCATATTTAATTCTAACTGCATCATAAGAGTTATCTCGAGAGGTAATTATTAACCAAAATTGTCATCGGCTAACCTTTCCCCTCTCCTTTAATTAAAATTAATCCGATCTAATTAATAAGTCAATGTTTCCCCATCATGTTTTCCTACAGCAATATCAATGATGTTCAAGATATCCTTAGTAAGTACATATGAATTTAAGAAATCTCATTAATACTTTTCCGGTTTCGAACTCACAACCCCATGCAAGAATGACCCGTGCCTTAACAAATGAGCCATCAGGACTACACAATTAAGTATTTATTATTTTTTCAGCAACTTTCTCGAAATAAAATATGTAGATACTAACGTAAATAACATTGATATCTTAATAAAGTCAAATCATTTCATCAGACCACTAAAATGAACATTTATACGAAAATATAAAAAATATTGAATCTAGTTATAATAAACAGAGGTTCTAACTAACCGACCTTAACTGCAGTACAGTGCAACATGCGCCATGCTGCACGTTACGATGGCGCAATGGCGCGGCTTGCTGATACACCGTGATTAGCTTTATGGACGAGTTCCATATTTTATTGTAGCAAATAATTCATGCTGGAATATTTTGCTAGTAATGCAGAAAACCAACGAAAGTCATTTTGTTATTTTTTCACACGAATGTGAGATAACTTAAGATGTGGTCGGCTGTCTAAATGAACAGATAGGGCATCAAACTTATAAACTAAATTCTAAAAAATGTTTTTGGAAAAACATATATTTCGAAATTCATGAAAATATAGGTTTGGCCTAAAAAACTAAAAAGAAACTTATGTTATAACGGTTGGACACCGTAATGATAACTTTTAGTTACAGATTCAGTAACAGTACCTGTTTTCAGTTTCAGTTACCTGATTTGAAATTTTCGTCATTTTAACCGTATAGATAGATGTTGTAGTTTAGTACCTATAGAACAGCAGATTTTTTAAATACCCAAAGAAAAATATTAACGGTTTTTAGGTCTAGAATAATGCACTGAATCCATGGTAAAAAAAAATTCGTTACGATGTCCCTTTCACCCCGTATTTAACTGACAATGTTTTAAAGATGTTAAGACCTCGTTACCTGAAACAAAGAAAAGTAATAGTTAGGCAAATAGCAGCTTTATACTAAACGATTTAGAGCTTAATTGAATAAACAGTAATATCTACTGGCACACACACACACGCATTCACACAATTAAAAACGATGCGATACGACAAAAGCAAACTACTAGTGTATAAACCGCAGTGATATGCTGTAAATTTCTCCGTCACTGAATTTTGGATATGAGCTGTCAATCTCAAGCTTCGTGCGATGACAACTCGTCGCAACCTCACTTCACTTAAATATAACAAAGAATAATCTTATAGAATATAGCTGTAAGAGACAATGCATCTTTAATTTATGCTCCCAATACATGCGTATACGCAGACCAAAAAAAAACCGTTAAATTTAAAAATTAACATCACCTCGTTGTCAAACAATGCTTCACGTCATGAATTCCATTACAAAGTTAGTACAACATCGAGTAATTTTATAATCAAACCGTGCAAAACCGACATCGTAAAGCTTTCAGGATCCTGGCCATCCCTAAAATAACAAAATAGAATTTCCGAGAGATGTGAGCTCGGAGGCGTGGCGGTCGGAAGTGGGCTGCGTTTGGACGGCCGGAACTCTGCCGACACCACATCCGCGCCAGCGAGGAATTAGTAATGCACTTGTTATATTCTACGAGTTATTAATGGGTTAATTTGATGGAATTATTGTCTTTGGTAAGGCTTTTATTGGTGAAGACACATTGTTCAAAAATCTCGATTGCAGCTTTTTCCAGCATTGAGTTTCCACAACGTCTACGCGTACCTACTTTTACTGATATTTTTTTATTAGCCTGTTCTGTCTCACACCTGGGTAGAAGCATCCCTCCACTCCTTCCTTCCTTCCTTTTATTTAAAATCACGTATAGTTATTAATGCATTACTTTTCTGATCAATTTATCATCTATTTTCAGTTTCAAAAATACCCGTGAAACCGAAAAAGAACTTACCTATAAAACTATTCATCACAATTAATTTACAATATTTTCTCGTAAGTAATCGGCACCGGATACTAAAGCGAGCGAGTCCCGGAGCCGTCCCGCGCCAGGCACCACCACCCCACGTTAATTGATTCACCAGATAACGCCGGAATGTCACTCGGTGAACGCGATCCATGTTTACACCGCGACTACTGTTAGCCAACGCGTTGCGTGCGATACGATGACAAATGCATTCTTGTAGCTTGAAGATTGCACTGAGATAAGATTTAGTTAAGATAGGTGGTAAGTTTAGGTAGCAACTGGAAATACCTACACTGCACAAATAATGTATTTTTAATTTTAAACATTGACCAGTTAAGAGTTCATCAGACATGTCACTCAATAAACTGCTTGTCACGAGTTTCTATTATTCAATGCGTTGCGTGTGTTATGTACACAAGTGCATTATGCTAGTTGCTAACTAAAGATAGATTCAATTTAGCAAGTTACATGTAGGTACATAATAATGGAGGTATGTTACATAATTACCCAGTAACTTCGTATTACAATGTAAAAAAATGTATATTCTCCAGAGAATCGGTCTGGAGAATGGCCACGGCGTCGAAAATTAATGCAGACTAGCCAAGTCCGCATGAGATATTATTGTACTCAAGTGTGTGTGCAAAAACAGGTGCACTCCCTCTTCCTTAACTCTCCTAGTCCGATGGGACGGCAATCCGACACAACCGGGGAGAGATCAGGCGCAGGACCAACGGCTTTACGTGCTTTCCGAGACACGGGGTGTCACACCACCAACTTCCAAACTAACTGTTTGTTATTGATAAATTATAATGGCATAGCCATAGCACTTTTTACCCGACCTAGTTAATTAAATAAACAAATAAAAAAGAACTGGAAACAAAACGTTAACATTATTTATATAAAAATCTATGCAACTGCCGATTATAATAAAAGTCGAAACGAATCTATTAATCATATTTTTCAAGGCATTCGGAATCCCATTACATCGTAACAAGACCCTCTAGAAAGATCGATGTACCAGGAGAACATAAAACAATGCCCCTACAAATTTATGAGTTCGACTTACTTCGGACCTCTCTTTACGAGGCAGTAGGTACGTCTCCTGTTGATAATGCCTTGCCTTTTAAAATGAGCATTAAGATTAAGGGAAATGTTATTGGGGTGTAACAGCGAAGTGAATTTTTAATATTTTTATTTTATGGAAAATTCTGGTTTTAATAAGTTTTATACGTATATTTGTTTGTACGTAGTGATTGTTTGTTCTGTGTCTGGGTGTGATTTATCTATAATATGTATGTATTTATAAATTATATAAGTATGTATATCAGTTGTCTGGTTACCATAACACAAGCTCTGCTTAGCTTGGGATCAGATAACCGTGTGTGAGTTGTCCCAAGATATATTTATTTATTTATATTTATTTGGTATAGGTAAATAACATTCAATTTATTTAGGATTTCATAATTTTATATCTGTAATCAAGCGCATTGGTGTGTCTATAGGATTAGTATGTACGATTCTACTATGGGTGAGTTATACAACTGTGGTTGGCACAAACCATAATCTATGCCCTACCTGAAAGTACAAAAACTTTTATGTTACTCAGAGAAACATACACAAACAACATGAAAACTCACACCTAAATCTCCACAGTTAAAAGAAACAATTGAAAAATGGTATTTCAATTTCGCCATAGGCGTTGGAAATATAAATTAAAATTAGGATGGGCGGCGTGTAATTCCGCAATAAAACGCAGCTGCGCTCCAATCAGATGACGATCTTGATAAACGAGCACCGTGAGATTGCACTCTTGCTGGGAACCTGGTGGAAAACGGAAACCTATTTCGAAAATGGTTTTACATACCTATTTTTTAGAGTTCAGTTTTTGATGAAAATAACGAAAAGAAAAAGAATTGTATTCTTGTATTTTAGGCGTAAAAAAACATAACATAATAATAAAGTCGTTAATTAGGCGTACTGATTGATGATCAAACTTAATATCATTGATCAATTTTTTTTGTTGGGAAATGACTTTTAGTTTCGGTGTGAAAAATGACTGTTTATTGGCAGTGTGCTATGTATCTGTTATCACTCGCTCGCTATTGTGCTTTCAAGTGCAAGCTTCGAAACAGGGGTCGTGAAAGTTGTTTTTGTAAGAAAACGTAAAAAAAAGTTGGAACATTTAATTTTTTCTTAACCAGAAGATCCCAGGTTTGTTTTGGATAAAATAAAATGATCACAATGACGCCAAGAACGTGTAACTTTACACCCGGTAGTTGCTGATTCTGATCTTAGTAGGACTTTTTCAGAGGTCGCGTGAGTTTTCTTTTAAAATTTTTATTATTATTTTTAAATATATTTATATACATTTTAAATGAAGGTGAGGACAGGATGCCAAATACGCTAGACCGTTAAGTCACCAAGTTGTTAAGAATACATACTTGCTAGTAAGGACCTACCATTGACACGCATCCTTCTTAACCACATATTCCGCTATCTATCCCCAAAATTTTAGCCATGCTAAAATGACGTATGTCGGTGGGCAGATTTTGAGATCATAACACAAAATAGTTTAGGTTCAATCATTGGTTCTTAATAACAATATTTCAGATCGTTTCAGCAGAACTGTGGTGTTAAAGTTCAATCAACATCGTCGGCTCTATCAATTACTTCGGTCGACCTCGACAGTACATTAACGTTTCAGTCAATACGTTCTCACTAAGTGTATTCTCTCGAAATGCTTTTAAAGAGCACTGAAGTGTTAGGATAAAAGCATTTCAGTTCGTTTGCCTAAAAACTTAAGCACAACTTTGCAAGATAACAAGATCGCCAAGTCATCGCCCTTAGTGTACTTATCTGCTACTTTATGCTCGAAAACTAAAGCTAATCTCGCGGACACTATTATTTATTTAACAGATTCTAATTTAATGGACACTGTAGCAATCTAGGACCCTGTCGCAACCTACAAAATGACGACAGCACATAAAAAATACACGGCAATGACAGAATAGAAATAATTACTTCGTATCCCGGGCAAGGCAGCCGTTCAACTGAAAACGTGCGCTGAAAAATATATCCATCCCATTTTATCGTATGGGGGTTTCTGTGAGGGGGAAAGGGACAGTAGCACGTTGCCTAAATAAAACATAACGGCTGAGAACACGAGCCATATTGCCTCGGTGGAAAAGTTTTAAAAAGTTTTCTTTGCGGACCCATTACAAGTACGTCGAGTTTGTATGTGTGTGTTCGCTCGATACAAGCGGTCGATGGTCCTGTGATATGTTAGAAGACACGCTTGTGAAGAATATTATGTTAATACACGAGGATGTGTTCAACAAAATCAACAACTTTACGCCAAATTTTGTACAGAAAGTTGAGTTTAAGAGAAGGTTCTGGGAAAGCCTTTAATTATTATTTCATCTTTCAATGTTTATAAAACTGTTTACTTAGTTACGAAGGTTATCTAAGACACACAAAGTATCTACTTAATACCTAAGAATAGATAACATTTATTACGTCTGCTGAAAACAAACTCTCGTCCTTCCTAGAATCCTTTTGCCAAAAATAAAGTACCCTGAAGATAATAAGTAGCAAGGAACAAAGTGTACATTCACGTTGATTAAATTCCTCCATATTCATAAGACCTAAGTCGTCGCATGCATTATTAAGATAATACATGCGACGCTAACGTATTTTCATTTTAAATTTTAATCCATTGAAAACGTGACCTCCAACAGAAGTGTACATGTGTGAGTGGCCCTGGCTCACTCACACAACCAAAGGTCTGTGTACACAACGAAAGTAGGTTTATTTCCATGAAAAAGTTTTGAAAATCGATGGCTTTAGCTCCTACGCTCGGAAAGTTTTGCGCCATATAACCATAAATACGGTGTACGCCCGTGTTTTGCTCGCTGTAGACATCGACCTACTGGTATTTTCTTCTAATAATTTGCAAAATACTGTTTCATGAACATTTTTGTATAATAATGTAACTTTTTACGTGTTATTACAAAATTTTTTCCTCTCGTTTCATGATAGTCACGTGGATGGAAACATGGACGGTGTGCTGAAACACGTTCTTGTTTGTTACTTATTGCGTTATGTTGCCGACATTACGTTATACCGGTGAGGAAAGAAGTTCCAAAGTTTGGCAATTCTTTAGAAAACGATTGTGTAATTATTACAAGGATTTCGAAATTTGAAAAACGTGGGGTGTACTCAGAATGTTGTTGTGAAGCCTTATGTGTTACAAACAAAATGAGTTTTGTTCTCAGTAAGTGGTCAAGGCTTTTGTATACTGGTGTGGTGCTGGAATACAAACCGAATTTTACCTTATTTTTTTCGTAGAATGCGATAAAAACTCAACGTAAATGGAAACGTTTCGCATGTACTATGTATTAACTTTAAAGGCTTAATTCACATAAATGTAACACATCTTTATGTGAATTTCAATTGTGGTTGTCGTATAAAACAAATATAAAGTATAGAATTATAGTCGTATTTAAAAAATCGAATACTTTTACTTCAGCGCACAGCCACACAGTATAAGTGTTGTCAATGAATGAACTTCAAGCAAAAATATTAAGAAGCCACCATTTTAAATTTCCAGACTACGACTTCCCAGAAAACTCCCCAAAAGATTTAAACAGAGGGTTATAAATATCCTAAGAATTAATACCCTAAAGGATAACCGTACGGCGCATGACGCATTGTTGCGGCAAGCACCATCTTGAAAATATCGCTTTGATATATTATTGTTTATAAATAATGACTGTTAGACCCTCTTAATTTAATTGTGGCGTATCCCTGAAGCTTATTAACCGTCCGGTTAATATTTCCTTATTGGGTTATAATTAATTTTGTTAGGCAGGTGCTATGCCCGGAGCTGTTCTGCCCACCTAAACGACTATTATCCACCGCATTATTTTGTCGTGGCCAATTTGTTTGAAGCCTTTGACGGTTGTAACGAACAGTTAATTAAGTTCGATGAGATGCTCGATTGTTTAAGAAAGGATTTTGTTTAGAAGAAAATGGTTTAATGTTTTCGTGAGGTGGGTTGTCGGATTGAAGGATTGAAGGTGATTGTGTGACGGTGGGGAATGCTGCTTTGTTTATTTTATGCTGTTTTCTCTATAAGGTGATTGTGGTATCGATGGTAGGTTTCGTTGTATTTGTATAAATTGTGGGTAAGTAATATTTTGATCATAATATTTAATATTTAAATTCGTAAAACTTGCTTGTATCAAACCTTTCGAGACTTAAAAAACTGGCATATAATAAAACAACAAACTTTTCGAAAAAAAAAAGCCATTAAATAAATCCAAAACAACGTGACAACAACACCAGCCAATTACCAATTACACTCGCTCCGAGCAATTACAAACTATGAGCCAGCAGCCAACAGTTCCAAGTTGTGTCCAAGGTCAAATTAGCGCCATGACCCCCAAGTGCACCCCCAGTCCGCTGGTCCAAGTAGTTTACGAACAACTGCCATAACTCGGCAGGTTCTGAAACTGGGTGACGGACTAAGCGGCCCGGCCGTTGACTCCGAGAAAAAGTTCCCTTTAAATATCCACAAGTTTAGTTTAGCAACTCAAATTTAGTTTGGTAACAAACAGAACAAACAACAAGTCGCAACAAATCCGGCGAAGTTGCGCGCGAGTCGGTTCAAGTTCAGTTCGGAGTGAACTCGTGATGCGCACGTGGCGGCTTTATGTGGATGTATGACGGATGTGTGTGTGTCTTATAAAAAGTTATGAAGAAAAATAAAAGTTTAAAGTAATTACGTTTTCGTAAAATATACTTTTAAATAATGCAATTACGATACTGAACTTTATAAACATTATTTCATAATTTCTATCGTTAGTTATAAAGTTATGCCTTCAATATAATTCAAAGTTTATTACTTTGATTCAGGATTTTACGTAGGTATTTCTCATATTCAAAAACAAACTTCAAATATGAAATAAACCTCCTCATAGCAGTGCAATGCAAACTTCATATACCATCGAGTAAAGTATTTATATTACGTACCTACTTCGAGTTGTTACATTCACATAGTTTCTTTGCTACGCTCGACGTAGGCTATCCGGGTCGCAGCCACGGAGCTACGGGCTACGACGTAGGCGGTGCCAAAAGCTAGCCGCTACTTTGCTACGCCGGGGTGTGAGGCATCGTATCGATTGCCTCTCTTGTACCCTTAGCATGACCTAACTAATTTTATTACCTTTTAGGATAATCCTTTACCTATTGGTTCATTGCGTTTTAAAAAAGGATACGAGTAAATTAAAATTGCATCGTCAAAAACATTACTGAAAAATAAAAATAAATGAATCATTTGGGCGATAAAACCATTGAATTGTACGTGTGAAAATAATTACAGTAGTCGTTATAGTTTTATAAGTAACTGTAATTAAAAAAATCACAACGTAATAAAAATCGTGCTCGCAATTACGTAACTGCGCATATCATGTCTCTGACGGGCCGCATCCTTGCGTCGGAGACAAAGTCCTGTGCAGGACTGGCGCGTCGCCGCTGCGGGTGGCACACCGCGCATGCGCCACCCCCCCGTCCCCGCCGCCCCCTGCCCGCAACACGGAAAACTTTTCCCCGACATAGCTATAAGTACGCGCTTCACCCGTCGGCAACACTTTTTGCCCCCACCGGTGGGAAGGGGAGGCAAAAGTTTTGCCAGCCCGGTTCGGTACTCCGTACACATCGCTCTTCCACTTTTTCCTGTATATTGAAATGGAGGTGCGGAGAAAAGAGTAGAATTTAGAAGCTGTCGTACAAATTTTAATGAGGAGTGAGAAGGTGAATGGTGTTTCGTGTAACGAGCACCGCGGCCTTTGTATGGACGTTTTAATATTTCAATACACGCCGAAGTTGTGACACGGAACGAACAATTTGACAAAACGCGCGTTTCATAAATGAGGACGTCGTTGTGTGTCACTTGTCAAATTATAATGGGCAATTCTAATTTACAGAGTAACAATTTCAAACACAAATTGAGTAAGATTGTGGTCAGTGGGTTGGTAGTAATAAGTAATGTATAAGCTTACCTCATATAATTGCAGACGCCAGTGGACGGCGGTCACCTAGTTAACGCTAATCACAATTAGGCGCGCCGCCACTTCATCACGGCTATTCGATAACAAGGATCCTCAGTGAATGATTAATAACCAGAGTCGCGGTTTGTTTGCATTTGGACGGTCCGCGTCCGTCGGCGGGAGTAACAAACTTATGAATAATATGCCGCATAAGTTGAGCGTGACTTAAGGATGAATCGATTTTCTTGAGCCGTCGCCACACGGCTGCTATCCCACCATCTCGATTAATTGCATGGGTTATTTAAAGAGGAGCCGTCAACAGTACATATTTGAGGTCTGGTAGTACATTCATCACGGGTCGGGTTGCAACGTCTGACCCTACGTTATCTTGCAGGAGCAGTGACGCGACCCGAACCTCCTGGTGACTGATGACTCGCCTTAATTAAATTTTATGAACTATCTTTCTGTTGGTCTACTGTTTGCTAGTGCAATTAGCGAAAGTCTGTTAGTATGTTAATGTAAGCTAAAGATACTAGCTTCTGTCCACGATTTCAGCCGCGTGGGAGACAAGTGTGCCACAAAACGCCTGTATACTTCTATTAGTGAAAAAAATATTGTAATTGGACCATTACTTCCAGAGATTACCCCTAACAAATAAAAAATAAAACAAACATTGCCTAACTCTTTATAAAATTAAACATATATTCCATTAAAGTCTACAACTTGTTCCCCTACAATAACTGCATAAAAATAAAACAGTTACCACACGACACATCTAATTTTACAAAAGCGCAACTGTTGAAAAAGTTAGTGTTGTAGACGTCACCAGTAATGGAATGACAGTCCTAATTCACGGTAGGTTTAGTGAACGTCTAAAACAACTTTGCAATTCTAACGTAGTTGCGTATTCTGTCCACCTGAAAACCGCCGACGAACTCCGACGTCGCATTCAACATTCAAGCTATAAAGATAGACACAGGCGCATGTCCGACAGATTTACTCAGCTCCTGATGTGTGGGAATCAAAGACTAGGATTTGGTTCCAGAATTAGAGCGGGATATTACTGCCGGCGGGCCTTAAATAAACAACCGCTGTGCGGCTATGTTTGCACCGAGTTTTGTGTACGAAATTTAAATGGAGCTGCTATGGACTCTGTGAATAATTATTATAAATAGAGCGCAGTGTGAAAACAGATTTCCCTTCATTTCACACAAATATTTAAACTAAAAAATGATTACGTAATATTTTAAACTAGTTACAAGAAAAATTCCCAAATAAAATTCTTTGAAAGAATGCTTAAGTACCTACATCAAATTATGCCTCAATGGTAGAGATAATGGTTTATACATAAATATATTTTTAACAACTTCTACATAATCGATCAATTTTATTCCTTTACCGCCAGACGCGTACGAGCACCATTTAAAAAGTTACAACAGTTGAATTTCGAAAATAGAATACGATGTTCAAACTTTGCTTTCAACCAGTTTGAGTAAAAACCATTCGTTATACATCGAATGGGACGCAATAATAAAATTATTTCCAATCGATGTTTTGGATTCAATTTTCTTCTAATTAAAATTTATGGTAGTTCCACTTCTGTCGACGTCAATTTTTAACGAATGGCAATAAAAGTCACGAAAGTCTAGACGATTTTACGTGTATGGTTCTCTAACTTTTTTAAAATAAAGTGCTATTTTTATTCGAGTTGAATAAAAAATATTCGAATGAAAATGGCGTTCATGAAAATGAATGTTTGTTGTTTTTTGTGACAAATAAGTTTGTCAAACGTCAGTCTTGTCTGTTTGAAGTGTTGTAAAACAAAACAAAAGAATGTAGCGACATTTAGTTCAAGACGGGGCGATAACTCAGACGCCCGCGTAGCCACTCGCACAGATTTATTGGTGCAATTGACAAAGTGGCAAATGGCCCATTAGAAATTAGGAGTTCCTCGAGAAACGCGCCATGGAAAAATGTACAGCAATATTTCCCCTGTGGAAGCAAAATTGTAAGCAATAAATAATATCCGGGTATTCTTGTGTCGTTTGTACAAAGTTAATTTGAAAAAGGTTTTTTTATGAAACTGAAAGTTTATTTGTAATTCTGGACTTTTTGTGTAAGTTGACAGTTTTGAAGGTTTATCTTTACGCACTAATTAGTATGGTTTCAACAAGAGATAAAAACTAAGATGGATTCTTTGGATGGTCCCAAGGTTCTTATTCATAACACGATTTCTTAAATCTATTGTCTAAAGTAATCGCACTTCCTACATTAAAAACCTTTTATATCAACATTTCGTATAAACACAGCAATTTAACCAATAAACCGAATAATCGTCCAATAAAAAATAAACAGATAGAACACGATAATCGAATACAATAATCGTAATAATCGAATAGAGGGAACTAATTCCACGAATGTTTTCAGTCGATAGCTTACGACATGTTTATCGTCATTGTGTAATAAAAACGAGTCTAATGACTCGGGAACTCGGCTCTACCGGAATTGTCTCTCTATATCATATATGGGTCAATAAAATTTTATGTTCAGTTAAACTTTGTTAAACGCTTCGTATTTTTGTGAGGGAATTAGGAACTGTTTCTTTTTCCATACCTTTAACTTAAATGTTTTTTTTTAAGGAAATAAGTTTTTGCTTTTACGTTTGTTTTGTGGGAACTTATTTTATAACCAGCTTTTGACCGCGACATCGTCATCGCGTATTTTTAACACATATATGATTAAAAAAAAAGTGTATATAGCAGTCAGGGATAATATACCTTCCTATTACTAAAAGAATGTTCAGCATTTGACCAGTAATTACGAAGAATACGATCAAACAAAAAACATAGGTACAAACAAACTCTTTACGTTAATACGAATATAAGTATCCATAGAATACTGGTTGAATAGATTTTAAAACACGATAAATATTACTTCAGCAGAACTACGTATGAGTACAATAGAGCTTTGCATAGAAATGTCCAGTCTAATATACAATGTGAATAACAACCAACTGTACATGAACTCATGCTTCGTTTTATTTCGTAGTGAAACTGTTACACATGACGTTACAATAAAACATCATAAATGCACGAACTCCTACAAATTCGAATAACTCCATCACTCGTTCTACAACTTGTTTATTATTCAAAATTTTCTCACCTCTAAAATACAGAGATTAATACAGTAAAGGCTTGTCACCTCTATTTCAACGGAATAAGGTTCGTAATTCAATTTGAATAAAAAATCGTGGTTCCTTTTTTAAAATCGTGTGCAAACACATCAGCGGGTGTTCAGTATAAAAAGATTATCTAGTAAGAGAGGAAACAAGTAAACAGATTATAAAAAAGACGTTCCGTTCTCGACGCGACCCCTCCGGCTGTATTCATACGGTACCTACTGTAAATGTCTTGGTATAAAAATATACTTTTTAAGATTTTGTTTTTAAGTTAGTGTTTTTTGAGCTGATATTGGTCTTGGCTTTTGTGTTTAGTGGTTCGGAAAATAATACATACTTACGAATAACTATTTTTTTTATTTATATTATTTAGTAGATTTATTTAATGTTAGTGTAATAAACGTATTTCAACTTTATTACAAATGAGTAGGTAAGGTTCTTTTTAATATGTAACGAGTAATGCGCATACGCAAAGTCGGTTAACTTCTGCCTTTTCTTTTGACAACAAATTGTCTTTGCTAAAAGACAATGCCTTTTTGTCTGTTCCTATGTTATATTATAACATAATATTAGGTATTTTCTCCCAACCTTTATCTTTAATACAAAACAATACCCAACAAAAAACCCCACTTTTTACCAACATCCCGGCTAGGTCCCTTGAACACAGTTTCCCCTTTAAAACCTTCTTTTTGTCTCCACTATCTATCCCGTCCCGCGGGTGCAATGCGTCGGTGTCTCAGTGTACCCCCCTCCCCTCTGGAACTACCCCACCCCGCATGCCCCGCGCGGTCGTGCGTGTCGATAAAAAATAATTGCTTCCGTCACCCCGAATTACAATACAAATAGCTATGGTTTCTTAGAATATTTTTCGTAAGATTTATATTAATATTAAAAAGAGGTAAAGTTTGTAAGGTTATACGAGGTAATCTCAAGATCTACTAAACCGATTTTGAAAATTCTTTTATCTATAGAAAGCCAGGTTATTTGTGAGTGTCATAGTGTCATAACATAATGCTACGACACATGGGAATGGAGTAGTAACCAAAGACATAACTTAACGCGGGTTAATAGAGCCACGCGGACGAAGTCGCGGGCCGAAGCTAGTTATTTATAAGTACTTAGGTATTTTTTATGTGGGTTATGTATACTGATTATTTTAAGACGATAATCTCAAAAAGTTCTGAAAACGTAGATCAAACTAAAATAAAGGGGACTCATAACTTATACAGTACTAGCCGCGCTACAGTTTTACCCGCGACTTCATTCACATAAATGTCGGTTTTCCAAGACGCAGTCAAAATCACGAAATTAAAAGTAGCCTATGTCTTTCTTGGGGTTCAAACTTATTCTGTTCCAAAATTTATCAAAATCGGTTATGCGATTTAGGGGTGAAAGCGTAACAAACAGATAGAATTACTATCGCATTTTTAATATTAGTATAATATTTTCCATAATTCCCAGTATATTCAATATTTACTGAAATATCTAAGCTAGCCGTGCGAAATTAACATCTTAGTGGAAGTTCTCAATAGTTAATCTACGTTCATTCTCGATTTGCTCCGAATGAAGGCGCTATCGACTGGACTGCTCACAATAGATGCATTGGACCGAGTTCCAATACCCGATCTGGTTTTATATTGCATTTGCAATGCATTGGCGTGGTAGCGATAATTTTAATATTTGAATGAAATCGAATAATTTAATTTGAATTGGCAACAAGGCCCATAGATAACACATATTTTAGTACAACATAAAAATACTTTACATATATACAATATAATTACATATTTACTTAACTTTACTTTACTTTTTCATAGATTTCCAAAAGAACCGGTTGGAAGCGGCCTACGCTGCAAGCAGCGTTTTTCTGTTTTCATTATTTAGGTATGTACTGCTAATTTTTTTATTTTATTTTAATGTTCACAAATATCCGAAAACACGTAGCATTGACCAAATCATTTTTTAAAGCTCTCTTTAATCAAACAATTAATTTAAAAATATCAATACAAAATCCATTAACAAATTGCCCAAATATACAAAACAAAAGCGTAATCAAGACGAAACCAAAGTTTTCTGTAATCGCCTTAGTTTCCAACAAATAAGACGGGAACACACGTGAGGGCTCCCATTCAACAAGTCAGGCATTGTGGGGACGATCAATCATAATCACAGGCACTTTCAGGCTCTTTCACGTCGACTAATGGTCCACAAAATGCGTTTAAAATCTGCGAGTGTGAACGCATTGGAAGGTAACCGCTCGGAAAGGCACAAAGCGGCTGCGGGATTGATCCATCATGTGTCCTCACCTCAAATGATACGGTTTCGAAATGTGGCGTTTTATTTTCCGGCTTTGAATGTATTTTCTTTTTCGATTCAATCTGTTTTTAAATCAACAACGTATCAAAGATTAATAGATTAAATTATTTATTCAAATAATTATTATTCGAATTTAGTTTTCGGTGATTATGATAGTGTACCTTTATACCTTTATATGTGTGTAAATATTAGAACAAACATCATGCCACTCACATGCTCTTCGAAACACGACATTATTACCATAATTCCTTTACCATATTAAAAAAATAGTATCTAAAAAGAATTTTTAATTTAACAATCTTTGACAGCGTCCCGCCAATCACTCGACGAGCGGCTCCATTGTACTCTGTTCTGTTATTTTAATTTTTTCCCCGCACAGGAATGTCTTTGAGACTTCAAATGACGCGTGTAATATGGAGTTC
Source organism: Caradrina clavipalpis (assembly GCA_932526535.1). Classification (NCBI taxonomy): domain Eukaryota; kingdom Metazoa; phylum Arthropoda; class Insecta; order Lepidoptera; family Noctuidae; genus Caradrina; species Caradrina clavipalpis. The sequence goes on from OW052093.1 coordinate 5,191,671, forward strand.
TCTGTTCGTTTGATGTAGAAAGATTAGGCCATTTTGTGATGAGTATTTTTCACTGAAATAAAAGCGAACAATGGCTGCGTCGATAAGCCATGGATCCCCTTTGCGGTCTGTTCTGTTTACAGTGGCTTTTTTTGATGTGGCCAATCAGCTTTATAATGTTTAATTCGCTTTGATTTTGAATTGAGGTTTTCTTTTTGGAATATTTGTGAAGTTTCTTTATTTAAGTGGTAGACATATTTCAAATGATTCTCTGATTATTTTATTTATTTTGTTTTTGTGTACGTAGTTAGTAAACTGTAAAAATACTGTATTTAAAAAGGTGTGTTGTTATTTACCCATTCTTCTGTACTACCTTTTAGAATGAGCAACTAGATTTAATATTAGCATTTTTATCTTGCTTGTCAATAACGTTAAAAAGGGCCTTCTATTGAAATAAATGCTTTAACTTTGACGTCTATTTTCTAAACCTTAAAATGCAGTTTCTACGTCAGCTCAAAATTATAGAGCAAATTAGTCCTTTTGCACATTTATTTATGAACAGTCGAACAAAAACAAAACACAATGCTACCAGAAATAATTATCTCATAACGAAGCAGGCGGTCCACCACACGTCCAAGACAGCACAACTGTCCGCGCCAATACGACGGACACTAAGCAGAAAATTCCATTGCGCCAAAGTTTTGATTGTCCCCGGCAGATGGCATTCTTGCCGACACATTCCCGGGATCACTGAAGAGTGTACGTTTTATTGTGGTCATATCGCAAGATGAAGCGTTTGGGTAGGATGACCGGTGGGGTGGAGTTCGAAATGGGTTTTATGAAAAAAAAATGTTTTGACAGTTTGAGGTAAAAAAATATTTGAAAGAGTGGTTAAAGAATAAATACAAAATCTACACATCATTTCTAGTACTTACACTGCAAATGATGTGTAGACACACAAGTATATATGACAATGGGAATTTGGAAATATTGGTAAACTTATTTAGGGGTCATATTATTATAACAGCACCTCTTCGATACGGCACCAACCCGGCCGAAAACTCCAACCGCCTTTACCTTTTTATCTTATCATTATTATTTTAACGCACACGATAGCCCTAACTAAAAAAGTATTTGCTTTTTCATTGTCGCAGTGAGCAATAATATCAACAAAAACGTTAAAAAAATCACCATAAAACTACTGAAACCTATTTACCAAAATTTCATTAAACCACCCCACTCACATCTTAATTTCAACCAACAATTTGCTTACGTAAACAAAAGGAGCAAATGCAGCTTCCGACCCTCGGTCATTTTTATCCCTCGCTAATTGTAATTTCATTGATAACACAGTTTACAGTTTGACCGGTCCATTAGAGCGAAACAAGGTGGCGTCCGGCCTTACGGCTGTATTTATAACCTTTAGTATAGTTGCGGCAATAATTTCATTAGCGAGGCACAACTAGAGGCCGGACAAGACAAATGGTAGCCATTAGGGCCCTAACGACTGCCCCCGTCAGCCCCTGAACTTTTAACGACGAGAATCAAAGTAAATACGAAACGTTATCTTGCCGATTTGGCGATCATAACTGGCAAGGGTTGCTAATAGGATGTACGCAGGTAGATTGTATCAGTTTTAATTGATGCTTTTGATTAATGCACGATTTAGTGACCCTTTGCTGGACTTATCGGCCTTTGATTTTGAGCTTAGTGTCAATTGGTTAAGTCTCTTTATGGCTACTGTTGCAGCATTCATTATTATTTGTGAGTTACTATCAAATAAAGTACCTTACCTTTAAAATTATTTTAATTGGCGGCATTTGCCGTTTTGCACGACTTAATCTGTTGTATATCATACTTAATCAATTTAGATTATTTTTTCTGAATAACATCATCGGTATATTGACAGATTTATCTCCAACAAAAACAAAATAATTCCTTATAAACGGAACCCTTGGTTTTATTCAACTCTTAGTGCACTCTCCCACGGGACGAGGCGACCAAATCAGTCGCATTCGAGGCGGCCTCGCGACTCACGCGTTATTGTGTCCGGCAGTCATTAAGGGCCATTCGTGGCTAGCAACTTCTTCTGACCGTAATAATATGTGGAGATAAGAATGACGGTGGTAGGTAACAAATGTTAGCAGCTGTCTTGTTAGTTCTGTCGTACCTAATGGCAAAGCATTTGTCTCATGTTGTTGGCAAAAATACTTGATTAGGCGTCAGCTTGGCTAAAACTTACAATGACTAATGTGCTGTAATTCGTTTGTAAGAGAAGATATAACATCTATTCTTTCAATAATAGATGTAACACATGCATGTGGTACCAAATAGTAAGTTATTTATTTTTTGCAACAGTTCCATAATTATCAAAGACACTAAACTTAAATATAATTAATAGTAAAATTGCAAGGTATGTTCTATTTATACAATAGAACGGGGCAGGGCACCAAATAACCCGTCTGTGTCGCTGCCAAAAAAATAAAATAATTACAGAATTAAATCATCAATCAAACCAAAAAACAAAAACTAATTTAAGCATACAAAACAAAACATCCTCATGTTCACCTCCCTTCACAAACACGTTAAAGCCTCACAAAATTAATACAACATCGAAAAGCCAACTCAAAGTAGGCATACAACACGTCTCTACATAATCCTAACCGTCAGATATAAGAGCACTAATACACGGAATAATGTTTATCGGAAGCAACAGTAACACGTAATCCCGTGAAGACGAGCGCGAGGGCCGCGCTCATTACGCTCATTACCTCCTGGGCTCGTGTAATAGGGGCCTAATAATGTACATGTGTTGATCGATTAGTGTTATTAAGGGAACATGTGTCTTGCAGAGTGGTTGGGTTCGGTATATTGGTTTTATAAAGTATGTACCTACTTTCTGCCTGAAGTTATGAGTATTGTCTTATAGTATTGTTTTATTTATAAAAAAAAAATAACTGGCAGTTTAAAGTAATATGAAAAATGGAATGAAAAGATGTATGTATTACTTCATGTAACGGATATTTTTATAAGGGTACCGCCCTCAAATGAGAACGTATAACTAAGACTGTCTGTCTATATATCACAAGGCTGTCTTGTGAATTGTATTAAGTAAACACTTTTATTTCTAAAATGTGTATTACTAAAACCGCTGTACAAACAAATAATAAAAAAAAATCATTAAAAAATAAAATGAGTTCCATCAAACAAGAAACGTTTTTCTTTCTGCGTTTTTTGCTCAATCTTAATACTGTACGGAGGAACAAAACCCTTCAGGTACGAGTCTGATTCATTTGCACCTGGCCGGTTTTATTTTCCTATTTATTTATTACACAGGTCTACATTCAGTGCTAAATGTGCTGGTTGTATGCTTATCTGTGTTTTCATCAACAACAGCTTTGAGCACACATGAAAAGTAATTATTGCTTGACTTTGTGTCAATACCTAAATAACATCATTTACAAGATCATGTCACGAGTACCAACACGTCATTGCCAAATAAAATCCCGGCTACCCGGGATTAGGGTGGGTGTTCATAAAACGAGCGTGTTCATATTACGCGGAGTGTCCGTCAGGCAGTCCTGACAATTTGTTTCTACACCCTATACCGTTGATCTGTATAAGTTATTATATATATACCTAGGCTGTACAACAAATATTTTTAAATAAATAAAAATATTTTAGTGCCAATCAATGTGTAAACAAACAATATTTCTTGATCACAATAGTTTTTGGTCAAGTCTAATTTATTTTTTCTCTGATTGAACGAAGCTGCTAATGCCAGCCTTAACAATAATGTGGCAATAGTAGAAATAAAAAATGACGCCATATTTTTTTATTAGGTACCAATATAAGCAGTCCGTTTTGCTCCAGAACATCATTAAACAAAAACGTTTTGGCTAAATCTATCTTGATGTGAAAGCCTCACCCTGTAGATCCTTATTATAAACATAGTAGATATTGAAGTACAAACCATAACATATTTAGTTAACGAGACTCATCTTGTCACAGACGGGGATGTTTGGAGTGGGAGGCTGACACTACAGACATTATTGTCAATAGAAGTTACTGTTTCATTAAAGAACATAATTACTCGTATATTGGTTATTTTTGTTAGGAATAAAATCACTGGTCCAATGTGTGATACAGAATATTTTTTTCAAGGAATTAAAGAAATTATAGTAAATTAAAAAAAAACAGTGTTAGGTAGGTACTTGCTAATAAACAGGAATTCAAATAAATATGTATGTCTCAAAATATTATAAACAAAAAAAACGAAACAATATTTACCAACTCGAAAATCTTAAAAGTTGCTAATAAACAGGAATTCAAATAAATATGTATGTCTCAAAATATTATAAACAAAAAAAAAAAAACAAAACAATATTTACCAACTCGAAAAGCTTAAAAGACACGCTTCACAAATCATTAACAATATCACTCGTACGAATCAAGGAGACGGGGGCTAAATGGAACACACAGCCCGCTACATTTTTATTAATTTACGAAATAAAGTTATAATCTTGTTAGCGGGCGCTCCCATTGTGTCGCGTTACCTGGACATTGTAATAGGATCAACTTATTAAACACTAAGTATACAAACATCAAAAGCGTTTTGCAAAGCGAAAGAATGACGCTTTCGTTAAGAGGATTTCTATTTTTGCATTTACATTATTCTGTACAAGTATTTTTTTGTACGCTCACTCTTTGTTTACGATCAGAAATATTGTTGTTATTTCATTACTCTCTGTTGATAATAATAAACGATTTATTAGCAGTAATAATATAAAACCTCTCGCGGAGTCGGTGTACCGAAAAGCAATAAACATGATAACATCGTTCTGCTATAATGGTTATGGGGCAAAATATTTGAGATCCATTTACCAAGGATATTAGCCGATAAAGAGGTGCTTGAAAGGCAATGGAGCTACCTCTCGGACCCTTTGGGAGGTTCTCAAGGAGCGAAGGAAGGTGTTGTGCCCCGTCCTAAATACGATCTAATTACGAAATAGTTTCTCTTCTTGATTTATAGATTAAGTTCAGAACGGCGGGTCGCACACGCGGCGCACTGGTATACCACTGACATATTAAAATCCTTTACCATGTGTGTTTGGTTGATACAGTTTATAATAATTTAAAATTATCTAATATGACATTACATAATGGCTTAACATATTTCTAGCGCTAGACGTAAAATTAAACCTTTGTTTCCCAAGTTTTCTTCGAAACTACTCACTTTATTTTGTTTGTATTTTTCTCGCAAAACAAAATATAATTATAACAAAAATATGTCAAACGTAGCGAAGTCAGATATTATATCGGGTTACAGAATCAGCTTTTAAATATCCAAATTACTTAAGAATGTAATCCCAAATCAATACAACAATTCAATATAAGCAGAGCTGTTCATATAACTGGCGGTATCGAGAGGTGTTAAAGGAAAGACGGGACAATCTCCGAGGCATTATCGGATTCCGCGGGTGCTCGGCCCACAATGGATGTTCTGGCCGATCCGAGCTTACTATGTGGGCCCACTGCTTTGTACCAAATCACTTCGCGTAGATTTATTACCCAGTGTCTCCATTACCCCACTCTCCCCCATATAAATTGTAGAATAAGTGTTGCCATATTTACTGGTGACGTGTTGCTAATCGCGGGAGCCTTCTGTTGCCAGTGGTGAATAGTAATAATTAATCTGGTTGTCCGATGACGAATTTGAATAATTTATATCAGTAATTTATTGGTACAAGGTCCGCGGATCAAAATGAGGAGGAGGCACATGTGCTGCTTCTGAAGGGATCTGAGAAACTAATGCTTTTGAAGGACAAAGTGACGCTTGGGATAAATCATAATAGATTATTTAAATTGAATGATTGAGTAAGGTTGTTTGCGAGAAATCAGTCACATGTTCATGTATAGAAATCTTCACATTAATGTAAATACAAAAGTTATTATAAATTAATTTTGCAACGGTTAAAACGGTGAGACATGTAACAAATATGCAATATGATGAACCTTTATAAACAAAACAATGAGGAGGAGCACTAACTTTTTATCACGACAGAGGGCGCATAAGCAACTGTACCCTGTTTTGACATAACAGTTGTCAAATCGTATGGTTTTTTTGCATTCAGTAAATATTATTATTTATTTTTTCCCTAATCTTGAGAAAGATGCCTCAGTGTAGTGCGTTAAATTGTAAAAATAGAGGAGTACATTTGTTTCCTAAGGATAATAAACGCAGAAAACAATGGGAATCGGCGTTACGTATTAAAAATTTAAGGCAAGTAATACTGCACGCTTGTGTGCTGCGCATTTTACTGAAGACGATTATCATGGGAAAAGCAAGTATACAGGTGAGTCATCGCAGTGGTTCTACTTATAATATTCTACTATCAGTCAGTAATTGACGAACCTAAGTTCTTAATTCAATAAATATATTTCTTACATTATCTACTGATCTTATGTATATAGCAAACAGCTTCTTAAAGATTTATTATTTGAATATAGGTACCTACTTTTCAAAATAATCCTGTATGACCTCTCTTTTGATCATTGGTAGAGGAGTATCTGCATTTATATCTATGAACGTGTTTGTAGGTGGACACTGGTACTCGGAGTCCTCGTGGATGTCGCAATCGGCACCAAAATTTTGATTCCGGTCATATGATTCTAATCTACTAATAAAATAGGATAGTTAGTCCATAGAAACAAAAAAAAACCTTACAAATCAATTATAACCTTAACCATTTTAAGTCTTTACCTTTCAATTAAATCGGCCTTTTTACCGGCAGTTGTCACATTCCTCTTACGTAACTCATCTTTAAGTTGAGGGACAGTCAGAAAAGAGTACATTTTAAATGAATTTAACTTAGAATATTGACGAAAAATCAATCACAATCTTGTCTTGACAAGTAAACACGATACAGTTGCTCCTGGCGCCATCTATACTCAGTTTTGCCTGTGGCTCCTCATTGTTTGCAAAGGTGCTCACTATTTCTTTTAAATTAAATTTTATTCGAAGAGACGACATAATACATAATGTACTATTTAGCAACCCCGACTCCATGGTCGCGATAACGTATTCAAAACAACCGGAATCGGGTCGTTCCGTGACGTCTAATCAATCGTCCGCATCGAGTGACCGTTGTTGGTCAAACCGACCGCGAAAACCTGATTACTGACCGATCGGAATGACCGATGACAGTTTACCACCGGAATGTAATTACTATACCTTCTGTAGGTACATTCTACTAATGGCTCGGATTATTTGGACCCGAGAACAGCAAAGTGAATTTGTAATAAGACCCCACAATCTTAAGACTCGTGTCGGCCTCAATAATTTATTTACTTTGATGATGTTCGTCTTGAAATGCGAGTAAGTTTCAAGTTTGGGTCTGTATGAATTAAATGGTGACTTGAATTTATTTGCAAATAATTTATGGGAGCTGGAATAGGGTAAGTACTATTTGCCGCCTGTGTAAAAAATTGGTTCGAAATAAAACTTCGTTGGGCTTTTCAAAAATTGAAAAGCCCAACGAAGTTTTATTTTGTTTTTTCAAGAAACTTATTTTGAATAGCTTTTATTTTTACAAAATACAACAATTTCGGTTACGAATATACACATAAAAACATAACGCTCCTTCTGATGCAGTCGGGTAATGATGTATCATTTTAATCGCTTTAAAACATGTACCCACTTGGTGCTGAAACAACATTGTACTTTGATTCATTTGCAGTAATAACGTAAGTGTGGGATAAGTACCTCCCATTATCCGCCGTACACGTGCAGATGGACTCCTTGTTATAAATCCTCTGTTGGGGTAATGTATGAAACATCTAGTTGTGAACAAGACATTAATGCTACATTTTATGTCATTATATTTTGTACCTATTTAATTTAAACAAAAAAAAACCTACATTTCCTAGACACTAATGATTAAAGATGACGAGTAAGCCAAATAATTACTACATATGAGAGAGCTAACATTATATTTCAAGTATTAAAAGTTGCTGCTCTATACACGTCTAACGGAGGAGTAGATTGATTTTTTTGCACTTTATATAAAACAGCTGATTGATTTTTAATTAAAGACGAAAAGTTTCATCGCTTTGGGGTCTAGAATCACGTACTGAATCCATGGCAAAAGTTTTATTGCGTACTCTCCACCCGTTACTTTATATTATTTTAAACTATATTTATTCTACCTTTAAATAATTATAACCGTTAATAGTAGGCAGGTAAGTAATTTGTCAAAGCCAAATTAAAGGAGACTTAAAATATTTAAGTTGTAAAACGTCTCAACTTTACACTCCCTTGTCTTTAATCCACTTAATAGGTGTTTGACTTCAAATACAGCGAAACTTTATCATTTTCCACTCTCATTAGTATGTAGTTAATTAATGACGAAATTTTTCAGTTTGCTTAGTAACTTTCAGAATCCCCTTTCGGTAGCTAATCAGCGCGGTACGACAACACAGATGTGTACGAATGTTCAACTCACTCCATATACTTAATTAATTAAAAGAGTACTCGAGCTCCAGCCAGCTCCGGTGCCAGTCCTGTTTACCTGCGCCAATGTTTACACAACTAACGAACTACTTAATCATCATTTATTCGATTGCAAACGAAAAGTTTCAAACTGTCCAATGAGTCCACATGAATATATTTCAGCTGCCACGCCCAATTCGACTGTCCTTCATTATAAATAAATCAAAATTCAATTTTCATAACGAAATTTTCAAGACCCAATTTTAGCAATTAAAATGGGCCTCCATATCCGACGGATAAGAAAATTGCATTAAACCTTATTAACCGGTTTAATGTGTAGGTGTTAAGTAAATTTGGATGTAATCGGGGTAAGCCTTTTTTCAGGGGTGGGGTTTGCGGAGCTGAGAAAAAATGCGCCGGGATTTATTGCCTTGTTACCGGGATTTAAAAAAAGGATCGTCGCAGACGGGTCGGGAAGGAAAGGAATGCGTCCCGGACTCCGGACTCCCGGCCTCCCATGCTCTCGGCGCGCGTTTGATGGTTTGAAAAAAAGCCACGCTGGATGTTCATTTTTGTGATCGTTTTGATTTTTTGTTATTTATGTTTGCTGCTAATTTCTACTTCATTTGATTTGAGAGTCATATTTGCTGAATGCTTTGGACGATTTGGGGTATATTGGCAGTTTCTACTAAAAATTAACAAGCAATCCCTATTTTTTTCTCTTTGAGAATTGCGCTTATGGTGGCGTAGTTTTGACAATTTTTTTAAATATATTCTCTATTTCATAATTGGTTTGGAAGAACTGACTAATGCTGAACTTTGAGAAGCATGAGTATCTTCTCTTTGCAATGAGTACAAATAATTACTACTCTATCACTCGATATACATTTATCTTTCGATTAGGCCCAAAAAAATCTCAATACCTTGAAAAACTGTATGCCTAATATGGCTGTAACCTTTATAAATTGTTTCTCTCTGTAACTCGATTGCTCATCAAGTATTTTAAGTGACTCTTCTGATCCTCTTGAGACTCACTCGAAGCTTCTTAAATATTCACAGACCGTGATTGTCGATCGCATCTTTAGACTGACAGACGAAAGACTTTTTAGGTATTACTCAGCCAAATGTAATTAAGTAGATACTATTATGTTATATTTATTTCTATTTTATTCTATTCGTAGCGTATAACTAGAATATGAACTAATGAATGCTTTTTAAAATTTAAGTGTTTTTCCTAATTTATTTTATAAATGCGAAAGTTTGTTTGCTTGTTACCTTTTCATACCTAAACCAATGAACCGATCATCTTGAAAATTTGCATACACGTTGTTACGTATACAGAAACGGGCATTTAAGACATACTTTTCTTCTCGAAAAAATAAAGTACTGTTCCCGAGGAAAAAGGACAAAAACTTTCTTAGGACAATAGATGGCGTCACGTGACTTTCGAATCATGATTCAATTTTAAATATAACTGACATTTACGCCGACGAAGTCGTTGGCATAAGCTTGTTTACTCATATTTTTTACCGGTTTTTTAACAGTTTACTTTTGCCTGACGTGCTCTACGGACCGTAATCCAAAAAGTTGTAATTATTTTCAGTGTTTTAATAATTTCCGTTGGATGTTTGTTTTAATACTTCAGATAAGCACTCGTACCTAAAAGGCTATCTAAATTCACAACCTAAACGACGAAATGTTGGTCCGTCGAAATGTATTTTGTAACCCTAAATAAATTAAAAACAGAATCCTACCAAAAACCCAGAAAATTAAACCAAATAAACAATGTCGGAATACAAAAATCTCGTCGGTAACAATCATGAATATTTTATAGGAAAAAGAACTGAGACTTTTTACTCCTTTTCCCTGTACGTGACGACTTGGGACTGGCAGAAATAAATGAGCTAAATTAATATAAGGGGGCGGTTAGCTACAATTACGTTTTTAAATGTAAGCAAGCCGGCTCCTTGTTACCATTTGATTTTTCTTGTGCGACACGCCATTTGTCGGCCTTACGGTGGTAGAGTATAAAGTTGTACGTGATTTTTGTTTTATTTCGTATGATTTGAGAATTTAAGTAATATAAGTAAGTATGATTCTACACTCGTTAGTATTGATTATACACATTCAGACACTTTTCACTAAGTATCTGAAAGGAAGGTTCCGAGAAATACTTTTTAATTTTTTAATAAAATAAAAAAATTAAGAGAAAAAGAATACATAAATGAATAGATACACACTAGCAAAAATTCGTGGTGCCCAGGACGGTTTCATTAAAAATATTCCATAAATTAAACTTAAACAGATACTGTTATACATTTCTTAGCAAAGCATTTTTCTTTACCACTGTAACAATTCGCATTTACATCCGTTTACAAATTCACCGTTATTAAGCTTTGATTTCGGAGCAGCAAAGGGTTAGAAAATAAAAATTGCGACCCTCCCGCGAAAAATCGGGCCAAGGAGGGCTGAGAAAAAAAAAGAAATACCGCGCGTTGTTTTCTAAAGACGGGGGTAACCAGGTAGCGAGCCAAATGAATTGCAAACAGCATTATTATTTCCTCCAGGAAGTCGTATATATTCCCGGGCGCCTTTATTTTAACGTTTCTTGCTTTATTCATTTTTTTTTTCTTACCCCTTTTTTATTGCCGACAACCTCGTAATATATTGTAAACGCACAGCGAGTGCCGGCTGTAAACAACTATTACAACTTAATAGGGAAACGGGGTACCAGTTTATGGGGTTTTATTTTTTATTAGTATTATTTTTGGTTAAAATTGGCTTGAGATATCAGAATGTATATTTTGATCTTTTTACATGATGTGATTGTTTTATGGTTTAGGTTATATTTTTGACACATACCATCACGCCTGTATTCCCCGAACGGTAGGCAGAGGTGTACCAATATAAACTCACAGTTTGCCGGTATGTTTGTATGTAATAGGGGCCGAGCCTGTTGCCACTAACCTGGCATAAATTCTAACTCCGAGCTCTTACTGAGGATGTCATAGAAAACACCAATAGAACTTTTTGCTTGACCTGGGAGTCGACCCCAAGACCTCTAGCGTAGCAGTCGCGTTTACGCAGTATATTTTTGATTTGTAATTAAAAGTGGGTAGGCTCCTTGTTGCTATTTTTACAAAAATAAAACCTATTAGTTCCACATTAACACGATACCTCTAAAACATTAATAGTACTCCAGTAATTAGGTCTAACAAAGGATCTAACCAGATAAGAACGAGTACATTTCTTGGGTGAATAGTTTTGCTCATAAAATCCGCTATAAAAGGGCGATAACGGCCGATTATGGCCTCTGTAACGGCACTCTAATAATGAATTGTCTTTAGTATAATGTTCGACCGTGATTGTACTACCAGCTATAAGGCTTTTGTTCTAGATTAATAGGATAAAATTCATAATTGCTTGGTTAAATTATGGTACGCTATGTAAAAGATTCCTTCTGTTTTTACCAACATTTTGTGGGAAAATATTCAAGCAATCTTTTATTTTGTATTCGAAATGGTACGTGGGCGTGGTTTGGAAGTAGGTACACTATGGCTGTAAACAAGGGCACGTATATTTAAAGCAGTAACCTAGTTTGTAACTTGTACATTTGTAAGGCTACATTCAAACGTCGCTCAACTCTACGTTCAAAACATAAGTATATAAATTATACTGACTGAATTTATTTCATGGCAAATTAAGAAGATAACTTTTTCCCAACAAAAATACAGTACAACAGTTGGAACAGTTGTTTCTGGATCGGAAGGGATTGTCAGACTCTTACTGACTAAAACTCATCCGTTTTCCTCCTTATACTTTAAGCTTTCTAGGTTGGTGACTCTTTCGAACAAATTCTACAACCCTGGAAAAAGGATAGCACTACAAAACTTTTTGGTAAAAAAACAATTGAATCTTAATTAATGAATTATTATTTTTTTAACTTGTAAATGACGTTCAAAAGTGCCTTTTAATTTTTTTGACTTTGATTTTCAGTCCAGTGAATTAAAAGGCAGCCTGCATCCAAGTAAAAAAATAATGTATATAATAAACATTTCAATCTACACACACATACGACATTTTACACATGTACAAACAGATATTCCGTGTCTGCTATTAGTTATATTTGTAGAGGGTAATAAAGCAGCGAGTGGAGCCAATAAACGTAGATTATCGGGAGTTATGATGCGATTCACGTTAATGCGACATGACAACAGGCCCCGGGGCTGCGGGCCTGTGAGCGGTGCCAGAATAATGAAATAAACTCACTTACGTCCTTTTTGCAGATAACACACCATACTGACGGACATTTTGGTCAAATCAAATTTTGCATTTACGCGGTTATTTATCGTGAGCGTAAAATAAATCTGTATTAGGTCAGGTTTTGGTTAGCATTGATTTAGTTTAACTAAATGATGACCAATATTGAAGAAATAGAAATTGTTGAGATTTCTTAAGTTTTATTTTAATATAAAATGTTACTATTGTAAAAAAAATATTGTCTACAGTGTCAACTTTTCCTTAACAAATTTAATTCAAACGATAATTGACAGTTATCGTTTTTTTTTTAAATCTGTCAAAATATTGAGTTCTCTTTTGTGTTTGATATCCAATTGATCCCCAGAAAGAATACGGGGAGGTCCTACCACTGAGCAAACAGTTCGACATCGAGTCAATGTTGACTTTGCCCCGATCTCCCCTATTCCTATAGCGACAATAAATCGTATAAATAAATTACCTTTGTCAATCTCCGATGATCTTATTTGTTTCAGAATGCAGTATGTTTGAAAATGTTTTTTTTTTGCGATAGAAATAAAAATAAAAATTAGGTAACATTTTCAGTGTTTTTTTTTTGGTAATTTGGTAACTATATATTTTTTTGTGCATTTTACAATTTTTTTGTACTGAGTAAAAAATATAGTTATTATTTATTTTCCATTTATTTATTTTTACAAATATTAAATACATTTTTAAATATTAATATAAAAAATAAAAACATTTAAAAATATAAAAAATAGTAGCCCACCCATTTATTTATTTTATTGTTGAATTTAAATTTTGAGATAATATTTTGATGCTGTTCCTCCTAACAGGATCCGTACCTAATTGTAGTTCCGGTGTAAGCATTATAACATGAAACATCTTTTCGACACATTATGATACGCAAATAAATGAATATGAATATAGATATAAAAAAATATTGTATTTACCTAACTGTTAACTTAGATTTTTCCTATAAACATAAATACAATTCCGTCTATCGCATTCCCCTTGCCAGCACACAAAAAAGCACTACACTTTTTTGGGGTGAAACGGGGAAATAAAGATATGGCCGTGGTTGCAAACAGAACGATATGTTGACCGTGGGTCGTAAAGAACACGTTAACATCCATTCACGTTTATGTCCCCTATTTGCGCGTAACCACTGGCCAAGGGTTACAAAGTAGCTGATTGCTCGCAACCTAGCATGACCTTTTGTGTGCTTTGGAGGGAAAATTGTGTGACATTTCTGAATAAATGTACAACTTCTAGGTAGGTTGGTATGCTACTATGTAAAGTATACAATAATACAAAAATAAAATAATATAACCCTCCTTTTTGGTTTGCCGTAGTCGGGTAAAAATATATTGTACTAGCTGCTCCCCGTGACATATAAATATATCCTATATAAAAATAATAATAGAATAATCCGCGATAAAAGTATCCTGCCGTTATTCCATACTGCAATCTATTGCTGTGCCAAGTTTCATCCAGATCCGTCCAGCCGTTTGAGTGTGAAGAAGAGACAAACACGCAAACTTTCGCCTTAATAATATTTAGTGTGATTTAACATTACGAATATGGAGCCGGATTTTTCGTGCTTTTGGGTGGATCTTGACAGAATATACCAATAAAATCAAATATAAAAAAGATTTACTTTTTGCTGCGGATTGTGACATTTCTATTTTATTTATTTATTTATTAAACTTTATGCACAAATGTAAAAATACACCGTACAAAGGCGGACTTAATGCCCTAGGCATTTTCTACCAGTCTACCTTAGACCTTATTTTAATCGAACTACCAAGAGTTTCTTCTGCCTAAAAACAGTTCACCTCATAGACTTCGCTGTGGTAGCCTAAATAACCCGTACTTATATATTTTTGTTCCTAAAATATTTATCTCCTAATATCTAATACCAAACGACCAAACTGCCTTCTTCCTCAAGATACAGGAAAATTTTGCGTATTCTTCCTAGAGACGCTTTGTTACATTGCGCTCTATCTAAGGTGCTCAAAACAAAAGTTTCTTACAAGTTTTATCATGGCGCCCCTTAGGAGAAGGGGTCCGGTGACCCATTTTTCTCGAGATGATCCACTGTTGCTGTGGCTTAGAACGTTTTATTACGTGGAGCTTGGTGTAATAGCTATAGTTAAGGTATGGGTTCTCTTCAATATAATCGTAAAACAAAAGAATCTTTTTTACAATCTTTTGGCTAGGTTTAACTGGAACTTGCAGCTTAGCTTTACGGGCCATCAGTAGTGGTAGGTAGGTAGGTAGGTTAGGATATTTAACATGTCCATTTTTTCAATATATACCTCTTACCTGATCAGTCATTATGAGAAATTTTGGTCACTGGTCCTTCGAACCGAAAAATACTTATAACTTTTATACCTACGTACCATAAATCCAAGATGGCCGTACACATCCAGTCACATCGATCCTCGCTTATTGAGTTATCACAGTTGCTCGACTATCGATTGGACATCTATGAAGATACATACACATGACAGTCAGTAGTTATTGTTTTATGTCACGGATAATAAGTGAAATGGACTGATTGTGCCTGTTATATTTTATTTGTCTTTGTTCGACAAGATTTCGACGAAAATGGACTGGGTTATTTTGGGATGAAATAAATTGAGTGAGATGACCATGTTTTTGGCGAATTTTATGAAAGAATCGGTTTACTGATGTCACTGAAATTCGCGTGTGTAAAAGGTCAGAAAGCTACAGTAAATAAAAGTATTAAAACTATCTTAAGTTTGTAAGAAGCAGTTACAGCTGTTTCTCAAGAACGCGACATCTCAAGAAACATAATTGTAAGCCAACATGAACAAAATTCAGTACCTACAATAAATTCTACTTAAGCAAAATAAGTTCCTGCGAGGTTATTAATCAATCAAGTGAAATACCTACCTGAAGGCGGATCAAGGCGAAGCGAATTAGCTCAGGCAAACAAGAGCCAGCCGTCCTTCGATCTTATTTATTTTCTCCTCTATAATTCGTTTCCGACCCCGTTTAATGTTGATTACATTCCACTTCCAAGGTTCAACTTTGAGATGGAAATAACTCGTTACTTCTATTAAGTAATTAGTCAGTATAAAGCGATGCTTAAGTAATGAAGCGTAATTATAAGAGAGGACACGTCTAAGGAGTAGAATAATTAAATCAATCATCCTTTCCCCGTGGTGTATAATCTTTTCAGTGAAATTAAGTTTGAATTAAATACTCTTAAACGAATTGAGTCGCTGCTTTGAACTCGATAGCCTTTTGGAATAGAATTTGAGATGTTTGCGAAGTTCGCATCATCAGAACTTATATTGGATTTCGTTGAAAGCAACTAAATGAAGTCTTATTTTTGGTGTGTTTTGATCATTTTCGTACAACGTTACCTACAATGTTGTTAATTGCTTCCTTAAAAAAAAAACATAATGTGGAATTTTCCGATGTCTGAAATAGCTCTCATAAACAGCTGGTATAACTTTAGGTTGATTTCATTTTTTATTTTAAATTAACAAGTATAAAAACCCCTCCAGATTACAAAGAACTCAATCTTATTTAAATAACACACATACCTTTAGGTTAACGATATCGCGTAAATTTTTTATTTTTGCATACAGTTCATCTATCTATTGCAACGAATACTAAATCATTCCAGCAAATCAATAAGGCAATATTTTTACTCATCCCTAATAACATTTGATTGGTAGAATAATTTAAAGCGATCGCTCTCCCCCGGGAGGATGCGGGCTGGAGCAAACTTTTAAAGATATTATCCTAGAAGGGTTGAGGCGGACAGCCGTACGTCCTACGTGCGGCGCGGCGGCGGCGCGCCATCTGTCTTCAGCCGACTGGAATTTGTTTATCTCGTAGATATACTGAGTATTTTATGATTAGAAAAAGCTTTCTTTTAATAAAAAAGTGGGCATCTCCTGATATGTACGAAACATACCTAAGTTTCAAGATACCTGAATAGTTTCAATTGATTTCATGATGTTACACGATTTTATTATTGTTATCTAAAACTGCTTAGTTTTTGTTTTACTTCTCTTACCTAACTCTATTTTTTATCTGTCTATTGATAAGTTTCCATTTACCTATTGCTTTACGCATTACTTTTCTTCTCCACTATTTCTATGTGACAAAAGCAACCACGTAAAAAACAAGCGTCAACAAATGAGACAGACAGTGACCGCATTATGCAAACGTGCCGCAGTAACCGTAAAAATCAAGACATTATCCACAATAACCACCGTATCGACACAGGAACTGGACGCACATAAATTTATCATTTTCCACTGCATAAAGCATAAATTCGAATCATTGGTCCTTCCTTAGGGGTTGAAGAAAAACTTTGTTGCATGGAAGTACACTACATACATTTTGTAAGATTTTATTTGTTGAATATAAAGTGTAAATAAAAAGACGAAATCAACATATTGTCTTCTGAAAAGTAAGAAGGATTAATATAAAAATATTTTGATATTAATTTTCCAAACCCAAATCGTCAGAAAAAAAAGTTTTTGAATTGAAAAATACACAGTACCCTAAAACCGTCGTACACAAACAAAAATAACTCAAGCATGTATACTGTGAATTGAAAAAATATATATTGAATAGGTCCACAGAATTGACAATAGAGTCCTCGCCCTTAGCCATACACTTGCTATGCCCACTTGTCACCCGCACCGGACCGAGAGGGTCGAATCTACATAAAAATATCCACCCGAAATATCCATATTTTTAAATTTGATTTCAGAACTTGAACAAATGTTTGCTATTGAAAATTGGAGGCGATAGTGACGTGACAGAAATTCAAGGCGACAAAGTTTCGGTGCATAATAAAAGATGGCGGACTTATTGAATGTTTTTGGCGCGAATACGGTCCTATGTTTGGGGTATTATTAAATTGGACTGTTGTAGCTACTTTGAATAATGTAGATGTATTTTGGTCAAGGAAAATTTTATCTACCTACCCTATTGTTCTGATGCAAACCACAAGCGTACCGAAAAGTGTTAACATTTTCCATATCCTGAAGCAATCTAAAATTTCGAACTCTACACATTTCACTCAGCCATCAATACTGCAATACCCAAAAGAGATGCAAACAGCCACTGGGCAATACCTTACACGAAATACCGCGTACCCAGTAAGTAAATAGTCATGTCTCAATGGCCGCTAATAACGCTGGAGAGTAGGCGCGTTTCACCCGGGGCGTAAAACTTTGGACGTTCGTGTTCTTGTATGTACTTGTGCACAGTACACATCTGTGCTGGCCGCAGACCAAGTTCTGGTACAGTGTTGCGGTGCTGACGGCTCCCAGATATGTCATATTTGAAACCCGTCCCCACCCCACCCCGAGCTGTGTCACCCCCGCGCGCCGCATCGGACATCTTCTCGTGTAATGCGCCGACTGATTGTACTCGTACGAGGATTTGGACGTCTTGATCATTCAGAAGATTTTCAATGGTCTCTGAATGTTTAATACATCTTCATTTTTATTAATGAAATGTGTAGGCTGTTTTCTTCGCTGTACCTACCTACAAAGTATATTTACAACTTTTTTTTTTTGCCTAATTTTGTATACCAAAAACCTTAAACAAATATTTTACTAAAGTGAACCTCTTTTTATTCAGATGGTAATTTTGACCACTTTTTTCTTAAACTATAATTCAATAATTAACCAACTAATTAAAACTAAGAAAAAATAAGAAACCAAGTTGGCCGTTACAACGAATTGATGCATGTTAAAGTTTCTCATGGATGTGGCATACTTAGAGTCAAATATCAAAACTTGTCAAGCGGTGTACAAGACGATGAATGAAACGAGTTAGTCCGCCCACTCTTGGCAAGCAAGTTTTCTAACGAAGACGTCACATATGCTGCCTACAACTTTCACGCGAATATTTGTATTCGAGACGTTCCATACATACGGGAACACAAATAAGTATGTACCTATCAGTGCAAGCTGGGTATGTGTATCTTGCGGGTACTCAAATATGATGAAAAAGTTGGGTAGGTATGTAACGTTTGTACTCGTACCTTTTTTTTGTCATTTCGATATTAAACCGAGATTCCTCATAGACTTTTTACATATGTATTTTTTTTAATAAATCACCATTCTTTGTACCTTTTTCTCGGGATACATTTTTGCCGTACAAGATACTTTTTAGTTTGCATTTCCGTCGATGTTAAAACGCTTGAATACTCGAATTAAACTACAGATTTAAAAACACCAATTTAGATAGACTACTCTAACGAGAATAATTTAAAAGCACCACTACACTACACCACATATATAATAGAAGTATGAAAGGGAAAGGCGAGGTAAAGCGCCATAGAGCTTACATTTGTTATCGTTTATTAAAAATATAATCAGCTGCTTAATACATTTACACTTTGTAGGTTCGACAGCAGTTTTTTTTTAAACAACGGACGAGATCTTTTTTCTCTATGATTTTGAAATTCAAGTACCGACTATTCTCTGTACTCATGATAAAAGTTTTCACTACCATGTCCCTTCCACCCCGTATAAACCCACTAACTACATATTAATTCATTCCCAAACATAATCAAACAAAATCATTGCGAGCCGGTTCACAGTCAGTCGTGATCCACATAACTACAGGCAGCTCTCAAAGGAGCTATGTGTTTGATTTGGACCCGCTTACCCGTCCGGCAACAAATTGTGTTCAGAACTTCGCCCTGCAACCTTTCGCATACTCTTTGCACTACATTTACTAAAATAACGGATAGATGTACGGTTTTATTTGGGTGGGTTGGTTTCTGGAGCTGTAATTACATATTTGATTGGAGTGTTTGAGAGTATTTTGAATGTTTGTAAAAGCATTGCTTAATAATTATTTTTAATTCTAGATTTGTTTAGGGTTCATAAAAAATACAGTATGCTGCTTGTTTGTTAATATTTTGTGCTAATTTTTCAATGGGGACTTTGCACTACTTAATGTTTTTGCATGCAAAAGCCTTAGTGTAGGCATTTTTACAATTATAAATATTTATACTTTGAGTTTGAGTCTGTCTGTACAAGTTGCTCAATACTGGCCGGACAAGCTTTAATACGAGTCAATCGAAACGAAAAGAAGAAATAATGTAAATCACTTTTCGGTAGTAACGGTAAAGCAGCTGCACCACCAAATAAAACAACACAAGATATGCGCCCGACTGAAATCCGACACACAAAATCAAGTTTAGCCCAAAAGCTTTTCGAAGTCCGAACTCACCACACGTACTTTAAAGCGAGTCGCAAATTCCTGGAAATCCTTTAAAATCAGCGGAGCGATCCAGCCCGGCGCGGAGTGACCGCGTCCTGATTCCATTAATACCTCACTTCCCCCTCTTAGAGTACCCCCCTTTCTCAAAAGCAGCGCCCGAACGAAAGTATCTCTTAATCTAAGCTGGACATCACGATAACGATATTATAAACCATTGCCGCCGACTACAATTCGCTTTTAGAGGGGTATTACTAACTTCAACGCATTTAATCCGAACCCCATTATAGTGTGAGGATCTTGGGGCAGCTAGGGTTGTGGGATTAAGTTTTTGTGTCTTGTCAATGATTCTGATATCGGTGGATCGGACAAAGCCAATAAAAGTGAATAAAATGCTTTTTCATTTGTTTGTCTCGTGAGATTTGTCTTTCGTTTTGGCAATCTTGACGGCGACGCAGATGTTGGGGATAGTTCAAGGGTTCAACCATGTATAGAAGAATACGAAATAATGGATCAGCGATTTGTTTTTTTAAATAATATATTGAAGTAATGACAAATTAGATACTAGACAGTCCCTACAATTAACTTATTATTTAAATTACCTATAATTTATCATCAGAAAATAGCTGTTCTTTTTTTATTAAAGAAACAACATTTTGTTTTTGTCGTGTCACCCCTGAACTAAGAAAGGGTCTGCGAAAACATCGTAACGTCCACTTCGGCCGTGTCCGCACACCGCGAGGCATTTGCGTAAAGCAATTAGCGCGTAATGTGGACGCGCCCTAAGGTGATGACCCAGGACATAACACTCCGGAGACTAGGCATTAGATGAGGTCACTTCGTGTACACTCTAAACTTCGTAAAGTTCTTTTAAGGAAAATTAAACGAATACTTTGGGGAGCATTTATGTTTTTTCTGGAGAAATGTATCATTGTAAATCTTCACAAATAGAATGATATAGTTTTTTTTTCTATATTTAGGGAAGGACCATGTCAGTAGTAACTGACTCTCAGCTGAACAGTCATATTGGTGATAATCTCAACTAATAACACCAGCCTATTAATGCCCCACTGAAGAGAAAAGCCTCTTCACATACAGAGAAGGCACGAGCATTGATCACCTGACTTGCTCAAGATGGATTAGTGATTTCAGACTTTATTAACTAATCGATATTATTTAATTATTTATTTATTAAACTTTAAGCAAATAATGTATTAAATACACCGTAAAAAAAGGCGGACATAATGCCTTAGGCATTTTCTACCAGTGTACCTTAGGGTGATGCAGAGACAGAACAAAGTAGATGGAAGAAACAAATCCTTCAACGTTATCAGTGATTTCTAAGATATTCTCAAATACATTTTTCTTTTGCTTATCTCAAGAAGCAACTTCAGAAATATATCAAGATTGTATGATAAAGGTACCCATAACAGTTTGCTGAAATTCTCCAACTATAGACAAAGCCTCTATTTAAATATAATAACACCCAGTAGCCCTCACACCGGCTATAAAGCGCTTTAAAGCTGTCTTGCGTTTAGTGGTGGAATTCTTGAGAACGGACGGCGTGCATTCCTCGGAGGGAATGTCTTGTAAGTTTTATTGCAACATTTTACCATCTCATTCTGTGGCCTGTACCCACTGCTCAGGGTGTTGTGGTCAGGATTGTGGAGCAAGGGTATTTTATATGCATGGCTTCGAAGTAGGTATGCTCTTATGTCTAGAATGTCTATTAACATTTATTAAATCAATTTCAAATGTTTCGATGTTAAATCTATGTACGAATATGATTAAACATGTCTGTTTTGGTTTATTTTCAGGTTTGATAAAAATAAATTAGGTACTTATTGTAAGTAATAAGGCAGTATTATTGATAAAGTCCTGACTTTAAAACCAAGTAAAACTCGTTCTAAACGAGACATAGCGGTTTCTTATTTCTTAAATTTAAAATACAATAAACGGTAAAGGAAGCATGCAAGACCAAAGTAATGGCAAAACAAATAATGATTTAAATAAAGAAAAAAAAAACAGTAAACAATAGGTAATTATAGGTTATTATTGTAGGTGTTTATTATCAAAAATCATTATCAAAATGATTCTGAATGTAAAAAAATACATATATCTACAAACTGAAATAAGTAGGTTGATTTCTTATTGTCAATAATTCTATGTCTTTTTAAGTCCCTTTTTCTTTGCCAAAGAACCCACACCTCCACAATACACCACCATACACCAACCCCGTCTTCACTGAACAATGTAAACAATTTACCTCGATAGCTTATTCCCAATAATCCTTGCAGCGTACATATTATTTATTAGATCAATATTGGCGAGGTCTAGCCGGCCCGCCATAATGGTTATCGGCCCACCGTTTAATTACAAGCGGAGTAAGACAATGGGTAATAAGAAGTGCTCACCACTATCCCCGAGATTTATTGAGCTGGCAACTTTCAAGAGATTAGATGAAATATAAACTACAAATAATTTGTGTTTGTTTTGGGTGGATGGGATGTTAAGATTTCATATAGGAAGGTGTTTAGGCGACAGTAAGAATGTGTTTTTTGTATTATGGTCCAAGAGCGAGAGGAAGAGAGTCCTGCCACCTGCGTTATTTTAGCTTGGCTGAAATTTAAAAGATAGATGGAGCAATATGTTTTTAAAAATGTATGCGTTTTCACTAGCTTCAATGCTGGACCCTTTTTCAGATGTCAGGTTTAAAAGGTACCTCAACTGACAAACATTGAATTTAGGCTGGTTTCTCTTTAAGTGACACAGGTTATTGTTAAAAACCGTTATTCCACCCTCTACAAAATTCAGACTATCTTTTTTTATTGAGTAAAAAGAAAAACAAACATTTCCAAAGTAAGAAATTAATTATACCTGAGTGTTTTTGGATAGGTAGGGCAAAGAACACATACTGTATGTACATTGTTCTATAAAACAGTACCAAGAATCAAAAGCAAAATACATTTACACATTGAGGATGCATTAAAACGGGGTGCCATCAGTTTAGACATAATAAAAACAAAAATCTAAAATAAGCTTCACAACCAATAGACCACATAACAACAACATTATTTTTAAGCCCTCTAAGAGACACCCTACGACCTCTCACTAAAACAACTTGTCGATATTGTATCAAGAAGTTATTTTAGTGAGAGTAGGAACAGTATCCCTAATTTCCTTGGACAAACTTACAAGCAGTACATCAAAGATATCGGCTGAATATTCAAAGGGTCTGACGAGGTATTATGTAGAACTATCGGGGCTCACCTAGCCCTCTAATTGATTGAAATATATTCAAAACAGTAGCGATGTGGTGTGCGGTCGAGTGTTTAGCGAAGTTCGATTTGATTGTAATTGTTTTAGGGATCGAAAAATAATAGACGTAGGTAAATTAGTATTCTAGTATTTAGGTACTAAAACAAAATGCGCAGAAGAATAGAACGTAATTCGTAGTAATATTATAAATGTGAAAGTAACTGTCTGGCTGTTACGGTTTCACGACTAAACCACTGAACCGATTTTGATAAAATTTGGTATGGTGTGCACTTGAACCCTAAGAAAGGACATAGGCTCTTTGCAAAAAAATATAACCGATATTTATGCGGAAGAAGTCGTGGACAAAATCTATTACTTAAGTCATAAAATATCTTTAAATACTAATTAAAAATTACTTACTAATAAATTATGTGTAAGATATACTGACGCTTTGCTCAAAAACCATTATTTTTAGAAAAAATAAAGTATTCCTTGAAACTATGTATGACGCTTCTACATAAAAATGCCTATTTATTTTAAAGCAAATATTTTTTCGTTTACACCACAGCTAAAGGGATGAAGCAAAAATTGAAGTACATTTTCAAACCGTATTATTATGCACTTGTATTCAAATATTAATACAAATAAACACTTGTCCTGTACCTATCAATTTGAATATCAAATTAAGTAGCAAGATCTTCGTTGCACAAGAAAGAGACAAGATTTTAATAGAGATTCACAGTGGACGTTCATAATATTTTAAATAAAATTAACTTGTAAACTAACATTGTAAAGACTCTAACTAAAAATATTTTTATTCATATTAAATTTATTTAATAAGTTTAAAAGTATTTTAAGCTGTGCCTACTCAGGCAATTAGTGCGATTTATTTTATGAGATTATAGACGAAAATAATTTCATAATAAATATTTTAACTTTAAATAGTACTACTTTCTAAGTTTATCTTGGACATATCTGACGTCGGTGAAGGAAAACGTTGTGAGGAAACCTGGACTTATAATTAAAATAAGTCTGAAATCGAAAATCCGCCTTAAGCAAGTGTGATGATCAATGCTCGCACCTTCTCTGTATAGGGACAACAATATGCTAATATTATTATTCTAACTACCTTGTCAGCCTAGTGGTCCTAAGCGCAACTGCTGCACTAGAAGTGTTGGGTTCGATTCACAGGTTGTACAAAAAGTGTCATTGGGTTTTTCTATGAAATTCTCAATAGCAGCTCAGGTTTCGGATTTGCACGGTTAATGTCAATAGGCTCGCTCTCAATTACATGGGAGCAAAACATACCGGCGAACCGTGGGTGTACATTGGTACACCTCTGCCTAACCCTTCGGAGAAAATAGACGTAATGGTATGTAATATGTATCTTACTTTAAATATGAAATCTGAAAACGTACCCAAAACATTTAAAACAATAACACTATGTACTTTGAGCGTCAACACACAAGCCAAGCTAACGTAATCTATAATCTAATGACACACGGTCAGCTGACGCGGCGGCCAAGTTTTCTTATCTCAGAACACTTTTCATAAGGACGCTGCACTTGAGCAATGGCGGGGGCGAGCAGACTAGAAATAGGAATGTGTGGACGCGGCATTGTGTTATATCGAAAAATGTCTTTTAACATTAATTATTTTAATTAATTTCAATTGCATTAAAAAAGTTAAAATAATATTCATATTTTTTTCTGATTCTTAATTCTATCAATCCTGTAGAAATTGAGACTTTTTAAAAATACAGGCTTTACGTGCAAGTTTTTTTTTTAATATTTTCATCAACTTGTCTGTTGTTCAGTTAATTTGATTAGTATAATATTCTGCCAAACGAAGGAATTATTTGATGCCATTTAGGTTTAGGTTTTTTTTATATGTTATTTTATTATTGTACATTTTATAAATTTTTATTTCTTTTAGGTATATTTATTTGTTTGTTTGTTTGTTTGACTTTCCATCGTTTTTTTTTTAAACCTGCTACAACCAACGTTAAGAGCAAAATTGCTCCATAGTTACTATAGAACCTCCACAATTTACTTCGTATATCCACACCACAGTTCCATACGTCGCTATTTATTGCGATCGCTCGTTAGCGATAATGTTCGGGCGACATGTTGCGATAGTACGCAGATAAACGATATTGTTCATCACTCTTTTGTTTTCGGCTGTACACACTTTTGTTATTTGGACATGTTTTTGTTTGGACTCGAGTGTACTCTTGACGTATTAGAGGATGGTGGAAGTATTTATTAGGATATGGATGGGGAAATGCATAGGATGAGGGTAACAATGTTCGTAACAAAAATAAATTAAAGCAAAAAAAAAACTATATCAGTTATTATACCAATATAGGCCACTATTTTATTTAAACTAAACTATTCCGATCATTGTATTAGTTGCTTACTTTTTTTTTCAGTAATAATAACATATTAAGTATTTGCGGAGGATCCAATTGGTTCCAATTGTATTGTGTATGTAATATTATTATGTATTTACCTACTATTGT
Source organism: Caradrina clavipalpis (assembly GCA_932526535.1). Classification (NCBI taxonomy): domain Eukaryota; kingdom Metazoa; phylum Arthropoda; class Insecta; order Lepidoptera; family Noctuidae; genus Caradrina; species Caradrina clavipalpis. Next base: position 5,217,413 of record OW052093.1, read on the forward strand.
ATGCCCTACGGGCGGGACATAGCTGTTTACAATTTATTATATTTCTGCCACCTGTATTATGTACCTACCTATGATCCACAATAAAGATTGATTTGATTTGATTTGATCCATCATTGTGGGGGAGGCCTTGCAGTGGACGTCATTCTGCTGATTTGATGATGATTATTAAGTATTTTCTGCGGGAATGTACAGAAGCTTTTACAAAATTGTCACAAAGCCATTCATGTTAAGGTCCCCCAAGAATAAGCATTGCCATAAATTCAAGATTCCTTAATAAAACAATTATAAAAGTTAATATAATATGCTTCTACTCTTAAAGTCTCTTCTAACTGATTCACTATTCTAGTCTTTCACGTAGGTACCGCGTTTACTACGTCTTATTACTTTAGCAATAACATTAGGCGACATCTTGCGGCGGCGAACGCAAGCTTCGCTGTAATATGGTTTCTTGGCTATATAAGTTAGCGTATCATCCTTAAACTGGTGTATAAATAATATACTGTTATGATTAAAATATTTAAAATACTTGAGGAATGTAATAGAGTAGGTACCTATAGTTCGACTGAAATAACTAAAGACAAGTAAGCTTTGGAATTAATATTTTTGCAAAAAAAGAGAAGGTAACGAGGAACAAATGTTTTGTAGCAGAAATAACGAGTAAGCCCAATGATGATGAGGAATGAGAAATGTAAGTACAAAGCAGGTACTAATTGTGAGGGTGGCGTTTTAGAATTGGAAGAAGTGTTGGCCGTCCGGCGTAGCAAGATGGCCTGATTGCCATGGCGGGTAAAACCTAGATGAAGCTGCAACAGGAGTATGCAGAGGAATAAGAGAAGCCTTATAACCAATGGGCGGTGGATAATAATGATGACTTCATCATATCAACCACAGGACGTTCACTGCTGGACATACATCATAGCAGAACCCAGCTCGGATCTTATGACTTATGAGGGTGCCATTACACTCTGAACGTTGATGGTGGCATGTGTGAACTGAACAGGAGCGATGTGGTACAGCCATAAGTATAAGAGAACTGGTTAAGTACTTAGAACAGTCTACCAATTCTCCCAGCTTTGGGACACAACATTAGTGTGGGTTTAGGTGTTTACTTTTCTTGTAGTTAAGATGTCACAAAAAGTAAGTTATTAAAAAAACCTTTCTGGACTGGTACTTAAACAAATAAATATTATTATCTACTGCCTATAGGTCTGAATAAAAAAGAAGGTACATACTTATTTAATTTTTTCAAAATTGTTTTTTTGTTACTCACTCATGCAAGGGTTGTAAATGATGCTATCGATTCTACAAGATACAGGCGAAGTGCACCGCGCGCCCTCGCGTATTCAATTCGGTTATTAGTACCGCAAACTTTGATCAAGCGGGTTGACCCCGGTTCATCGATCCGTCGACTTTCACCCGGATCATAAACTGAGCCACCCACTTTCAAAACTGAAAAAACAGTTCCCAACTCACTTCAAAACTAAGTCTTCCTAATCACGCGGCGCGAACAAAGTTCCACCAAGTTTTTTCCAAGTTCAGTTAAACTTCATCGATGTGGGGATCGTTCACCCTGGCAGGGACACTTGCATACGACTCCGGCCGTCGGGCCATTGAAACAAAATGTGGAGCAAGGTTGGCCGAGATTACTTTCGTCGGGAACTTTTTGCGGATCGATATGCAAGTTAAAAGTTTATTACGAGCGCGACACCGCGGCGCTCGTAAACCGAACTTTGTCTCCTACTGCTCACGCCGAAACGCGACAACCAAGTTGTAATAAGCTTTTCATCCATCGCTCGGCGTTCCCTTATCATGGTGCTCTTATTGTGGAGTGCGATACCCAGTTCCGCTGCAACACGAAAGCTAAAAAGAACCTTTATTTACTTTACATATCAGCACCCGTAACTAACGAGCGTAATACCTGCTCAGCATTCGTATTCACAAAGGTTTTTCTACCTACGCCGGCGGCGGGCGTAAAATAGGAGGCGAGTCGGGAAGGAGGCATAAAGGAGAAAATAAAATAAAGACGGCGCCACGAACGGATGCGAGGTCCGTGAAAAAAGTACGAGGAAAGCAGGCTTAATGGTGTGGCGCAGGTGAGGTAGGCGGGGTCGGGTGGGTGGTATGTTACGATTGGTCGGCGCCGCCCAGCCGCGAGTACGCCCCCCGTCTCCCGCCCCCCTCCCGCGAGGCGCCCCCCACCCCCGCGGCCACCGGCTATCGCCTGGCGACCACCTACAGCCACCCGACGCAAGCTATGCCTGTGTCGTGAATTAGTTTGCCAACTCTCTGTCTATGGCGTAGCTCCGAGGCTGTAAGTATGGACGGCGGACTGAATAATCGATAAAGGTGTTTATTGAAAACGGGTAAGGACGAAGCACTTTATTGCTTCTTTATTATTAAAGCCCGAGCTGGGTGAGTCAACTGTGCTACGTCAGAATCGGCTACGCGCGTAGCACCTACAGTCGTAACTCGTAGCATAGTGCGGCGTAGCACTTATTAAACTTGCCTGATTTATATTTTCAACGACATCATTTAGAAGATACGTATAAGTACCACAAGTACCAGGTTCGTGCCAAGATTAAGAAGGGATAAAAAAATTGGCAAATAAAAAGTTGCTTCTATCTTTCTTGTTCTAGTCTTTGGTCTACTAAAGATCAATGGCAAAACGAGTCACAAAGGATTGTTCTTCATTAACTATTTATTAACCTACACAAGCATTCCTTTTACGACTTATAAAGTTGAGAACTCGAAAAATTACGTAATCAACAGCTGTTCAACTTGGACCATTATAGTATACAGTAAAAAAAGGGCTGAAAGCTCGTGCTTCTGATGCAAAACAAAACAAAGGTTATGGGAGCTATATTGACTTTCTAAAGGGGCCTGCCTGCAGGCTAATTGGATTGTAGATACAAATAAAATGCATAAGGTATAACATGTATCGATAGTGAGATGACTTAGGTAGTCAATGGTAAAGGATTTTATCCCTATAAGGACTGTATGAAAAGTATTTTTTTGTTTTTGTTTCATTTAGTTTTTTTTCGAGTTATCTTGTTAATAAAGGGTGTACAAAAACACTTAACGTAGCTGAAAGTCACATATTCTTTCTATTATTGCGATATTGTTTTTGTTCAGGATCATACCAAGTTAGTTATGGAGGTAAGGTATCGTTATGGTTTCTAGATATTGAAGGTCAAAGTTGCAACACGCTAATCTCTAGAACTACGGGGCCGATTCTGAAAATTCTTTCGCTATCAGAAAGCTACGTTATTCTTGAGTGCTTTTAGATAAACTTTAAACAGTTATTATTAAAAAAAAAATAGTACTTTATATTGCAACATAAATAAAGTAACTTTGGATAATTTCCATGTATATTTTCCTTAATACCACCTAAGATGTTATTAAATATGTCAAGGTTAGAATTAAAGTTGCATAAAGTTTATACAAATCAATATATATATTCTCTAATTTCAGCTTTCACTAAATATTAAACATTACGAAGGTAAGACATACAATATTGATCCATTCCTCATCACACTCTATACCTATACGGCAAGTATCAAGATTCTACCACAATACAGGATGACAATGAACGCAATGACTTGATACTTTACTTCCTTCATCACAAAGGGTCCCCCGTGTGATGCGAGCGTAATGTACCGTGAAATAATGACTGATTACCTTAGTGACAGGCTGTGTGCGTAGGAGTGTACTCAAATGTACCTGAGACAGGAATGTTATCGTAGGTATAACTATGCCTAGTGGTCCTAAACGCGGCCTTAGCAGTGAGAACCGACATTAAAAGTGGATTTTTGAAGAAAAACTTGTGCGCGTAATTATGAACGCAAAAAAAGAAACAACCAAACCGGTCCAGCTGTTTTCGAGTTTTGCGATTAGCAAAGTCATTCATTTTTATTTATATGGATTAACGTACTGGCTTACAGTACCGTGCGGTTTAAAATACTATTTTTATGGGTTTTATTTTTTATATATACCATCACGCCTGTATTCCCCGAAGGGTTAGGCAGAGGTGTACCAGTGTACACCCACAGTTCGCCGGTATATTTAGGTCCCATGTAATAGGGGGCGAGCCTATTGCCATTAGCCGGGCACAAATCCAAACTCCGAGCTGCTACTGAGAATTTCATAGAAAAACCCAATAGCACAGTATAGTATAGCATAGTTTTATTTTTTTATATTGTTTTAAATGTAAACTAAACACTTTTGTTATACAATTAAACTAAGGTTGAACATGGCTAAACCGGCCAGTCCCTACAGTACATAAATAAAGTTAATGTAATGTAACTATTACTTAAAAAAACGGTTATTTGTTTGTTGATATTTGCATTCAAATATTATCTTAATAAACTAATATTATAAAATAAACAGGTAAAATTGACTGTTTGTTTGTAATAAGCAATCTCCGGGAAGTACTAATGCGAATACAATTCTAACATTAATACAAAGCTACACTATTTCCTAGTATTACAGGATATGTTTTGTGGTATACTTGACTGGATAATGTGTCGGCCAGAAGAACCTTACAGTAGCATATTTATATCTGTTCATTTCATACACACCCTAACATATAGAGGTACTGAATTCAGACAGGCATTAGAACAACCATTATAACACTAGATAGGCTGCAACTACTTTACATAAACACGTTAGGGCTGATAGTTGTCGCCCCGACGTCTTACGAACCAGCCCAGAGATGGGGGACTCTAATATTATAATAGTTTCCGCGTCAGGTGCCAGAGGATGCATAATTAAGTGCTGTGTTCGTAAGAAAGGTATTATTATCCGGGAGATTGTGGCTTTGTCATTCACTTGTATGATAATCAAAGTTTATTAAAAATATGAACGGGAAGGTGACTGCTTTGTTACGGCACTTGTTCGAAAGAGTTACCGTGACCCTGGAACGCAAAGGGCAATAAGAGAAACATGAATGGGTTTTAGTCAGTAAGAATCTGACACTCCCTTCCGCTCTGTCCATAGCGATAAAAGTCAATTGATGAATTCCCATCCTTAAAAAAAGGACATCACTGTTCACAAAGAAGTTAAATCATTGGCATTAATCATAACCAAACAGAACGCTCAGCATGATCGCGTTAACGTATTTTTTTTTGCGTCGAGTGGATTTTTAATTTGGAATACGACTACTACTGCATTAAGGTATAATTATTATTTACGACAGGCACAATAAATATCACGCCCTTGACACCGCTTGACGCAGTGCGTTCATGCGACTCTCAGATTAAAAATCAAAGTTAATAAAAATTAGACGAATCTGCGAAATACCATTCGATCATGACGTACGTTACCATATCAATACAACGCGAAACAAACCACTCCACACTGACATCAATCGTATTCAAAAATCGACCAACCACTCTCACCAGCAAAGAACAAAAATTCGCGCTCTCAAAAAATGGCGAAATATCGCCATACAATTGTCCGGCATCACAATGCCTTTACGACACTGGGTAAATAACGTTTTGGAAAAATGTAAAAAAGCACCCACAGTTTGTGGGTAGCGGGTAAACACGTCGCCGTACCCCTTATTGAGTTGATCTGGCCATTTGTACAGCCCTCGCCCTTTGAATTTTGGAAAAAAAGAAATTCAGCTTGCGAATTCAATTTCCAATATCCATTTTTGACGTGGCGTGATTAGAACGCAGTTTGGTCGTTAGCGGTGTGTCGGAGAGATGTCGTTTACTTTCATTTTGTATTTCGTATCGATTCTGAGTGTGAGCTTATCTGGCTGTCAATTTTTGTTTAACTGTTTGTGTTGGGGGTGGACTGTATATTATACTTATTCACAAGATATTAAAACTTCAACAAAACCGAAATAGACTTTTATTCGCACATTTAACAAAATTACACACAAAATTACAGTATTACACTTAGTACATTAGATGAACGACACTATGAACGTACAAGAGGTTCCGTATTCTATCGCGACTTCAAGGTGACTACGACTAGCTGCCCGCGCCGCCCGTTTATATGTGTTTTACACGGGAGCGCGGGTAGTGGCCGGATCGGTGTTTAAATCCACGCTGATCGGGCTTCTCGCCCAATCGCGCCCGACTCGGCCCGGGTCGCTCGTCGACGTGTAGCGACCTGTCGGCCGCTTGAGGTCAAGATAGCCGCGACAGGTCGCGACCCGTCCGCTTCCTTTGTTCATCCTCGCGACACGTCGAGACCTGATCGCCGTTCGTGGGTGCGATCGCCCCGACGTGTCACGACCCGTGTACCTTTGTTGTGGTAATATCCTACTTACTTAATGATAAGGTAGTAACATATATCTTTATTTAAACTTATATAAACAATCATCCTTAAACCTAACCCGTCGTCCGTATCATTCTCCCCCCGGCGTAGCTCGCGCAGCCTCTTCTGCCTTCAGGACGACGACAATCTTCTTCGTAGGGCGCCGGAATGTACCCGTGCGGGTCCGCACATCCGCGACCCTGGTGCCTCCATCTGGTCCCTGGTAGGTCCTCTCTACGATGCCCATGGGCCATATGTTTCTGGGCAGAGCTCCGTCGACCACAAGGACCACGTCGCCAATCTGCAGCGGTCGGACGTTATTGGTGGGTTCGCCCCGTGGCACTAGTAGGGGCAGGTACTCCTTCGTCCAGCGTCGCCAGAATTGGTCGGCAAGCGCTTGACTGGCCCTCCATGTCCTGCGGTCGGATTCATCGCAAGGCCCCGTGGTGGGTAACCCGGTTGAAGAGCCCAGCAAAAAATGGTTCGGGGTGAGGGCCTCCGGGTCATCAGGGCTCACACTGACGTGTGTTAAGGGGCGTGCGTTCGCGGAGAATTCCGCCTCTGCGAGCAAGGTTCTCAGCACCTCTTCTGTCGGTGCCTTTTCTCGCAGTGTGACGCTAAGGGCGGTCTTTATTGTTCTGACCATTCTTTCCCAAGCGCCACCTTGGTTAGGAGCCCCGGGTGGTATGAAGCGCCACTCCATCCTGTTTGTTAGCCCCGCGTCTTTCAGGGCCGGCAACCATTCTTTGTAAGCCGTTTGTAGCTCTTGGTTGGCTCCTCGGAAGTTCGTCCCATTATCCGAGTACATGAGCCTCGGCCATCCTCTTCGCGCTGCCATTCTCCTTAAGGCCATAATCGCAGAGTCTGTGGACAAGGATGCCACGAGTTCCAGGTGCACCGCTCGGCAGGTGAGGCACGTGAAGAGTGCACCCCATCTCTTTTCCCGGCGACGCCCTATTTTGACCATCATGGGTCCGAAATAGTCCACGCCACAATTAGTGAAGGGGCGGTGGAATGGGTCTAGGCGGGCTTGCGGCAGGTCTCCAGTGGCCGGTGCGTTTGGCGTGGCTTTTCGTCTCCGACAAAAGGCGCAGTTCTTCTCTACGGCGCTCCATCCTCTCAGAGTGAACCCGGCGACTGCATGTACCTTTATGACTTCTTCTATAGCCCTCTGAGCTTCTTTCACATTGTGGTAACTCGTTACCAGATCGTCCATGTAGTGGCTTTGTTTTATTGCCTCTAATGCTCGGGGATATTGGTCACCATGTATGTCCGCGTTTAGGTTACGGACATAATGGGCCATGTAAGGTGAGCTGGCAGCGCCAAATATCATACTCGTCATCTTGTATGATCGCGGAGGGCTTGTCCGGTCGCCGCCTCTCCACAGGAACTGCTGTGCCGGTTGATCTTCGGGTCTGATCTTAACTCGGAGGAACATTTCTTGGATGTCCGCTGTGACTGCTATCGCATTTTCCCGGAATCGAAAGATGATGCCCGGGAGCGATAGCAAAAGGTCCGGCCCTTCTAGCAGTTCGTCATTTAGGCACACGCCATGACTTCTCGCCGCCGCATCAAACACTAACCTCTGTTTGCCGGGCTTGTTTGGGTTCTGCACGGCAAAGTGAGGCAGGTACCATGACCTAGCGCTCGTTCGTTCTGAGCCGTCACACGGCACCGCGTACCCCTTCTTCAGCAAGTTGTCGATTTGCGCGCTATATTGTTTAGCGAACTCGGGTGATGCGTCCATCTTCTGCTCCACCTTGTGTAATCGGCGGAGCGCGGCGTTATAGCTGGGTGGCATGGTGACGTCATCGCAACGCCATGGTAGTCCGACTTCGTAGCCCCCCTCTATCTTCTTCGTTGTCCTTTTGACAACAGCGATTGCGCGTCTGTCGGCGTCGCTTACGCGTGGTTCGCGAGCGACACCGAGTGCTTCTACTTTAAAGTGGGCTTCCACTAAATCATGAAGCCGCTGGTGTTCGTGCCGTTCTTTGTCACTCTCGAACAGATGTAGCACGTTGTCTTCGTTTATTAAGACGTTTCTTGGTGCGGTCCCATGTATCACCCAGCCCAGCTGCGTTAGGGATGCAGCCGGCTGGTTGGGGCCGCCAACTCGCAGTTCACGTGAGACGATACATTCCCAGTGGTCTGTCCCCACTAGAAGCCCCGGGCGTGTGGTTTGGTAACACACCTGGTCTTTGGGTAGGTCGCGCAGATGCTCGTACTCCAGCAGCGTGTCAGGAATTGACTGCTGGTGTAGCTTCAGGCCGTTCATGGTTCTGGCCCGAAGCTTGTGCGGCGCGCTGTCTTCCGTTATTCCTCTCACCTGTATCGTGACTGCTTTGCTGTCGTGTTCTCGGGTGTTCATGTTCACCCCGTGGATGTGCAGTGGTTGCGACACCCCTTCTGCGCCGATGCTCGTAGCCAGCCCTTTGTCGATGAGGGTGATGGTGGCCCCTTCATCAAAGAGCGCGTGGGTGCTCACCTCCCCCCGTGGTCCCGTGACAATTACAGGACACATTTTAAGGAGGACGGCCCGCGGGCCGGTGGCCGGTAGGGTGGCCACCGACATGATCGATGCCTCCTTTTCTTGTTCGTTGGTCGCTGGCTTGATTTCAGGCGATTCTCTTTCTTTATGTAGCGTGGCGTGATGAGGCCGGCGGCACTGATTCACTCCGCACGGCTTCGCCCTACATGTCATGCGCCTATGCCTTTTGCGGGCGCATTTGAAGCACACTTTTAGCTCCTTCACTAGCTCCCAGCGCTTATCCACCGCGAGTGCCTTATATTGCGGACACTGCGTCAGCTCATGCTGCTGTTTACATCTGGGGCACTGGTTATCTTCTGATTCGTCGATCGTGGTGTAGACGGTGTTAGTTTTCTTCTTCGCAATAATAGTAGGCCGAGTCTCTTTCTTGTGTGACGTAGGCGCGGCGCTTGCTGACGGGGTGTAGGTATAGCGTAACGCCCTGTCTGCTTCGCGCATCAGAAATTGTGTCAACAACACTAACTCTGGCTCGGTCGTTCCCTCATGGTCACTTGCAAAGTCACACCATCTCGATCTTACATGTGGACTTAGCTTTTCGAGCACTTCTCGCGTCAACAGCGGATTCATCAAGTAACCTTTGCGATCTATTGCCTTCATTATGTATATTGTGTTTTGTAGTTTGATCGCAAAGCTATTCAAATCACTAGCCGACGTACCTGGTTTTGGCATTCTTCTCAGTTCTTCCAGCGCCTTGTCTATTATCACTTCCGGTCGGCCGAAGCATTGTTCGAGTGTTTTCATTATTATGTCTGGCTCCGTGGCGGCGTGTAATAGGGCCGCCACTGCCTCTCGTGCTTCGCCCTTGAGGCAACTCCGCAGGCGCTGTAAGTTCTCAGCCGGTGACACACTGAACATGTTAGTGGTGTCGTGGAAGGCCGCTTTGAATGGTAGCCATTCGCTTACGGCACCCGAAAAGATTGGGAGATCCGTGTGCCGCAGGCGGGGCCTAGCCATCCTTTCTAAGGTCTCAGCCAACTGATCTATGCTGTTTCTATTCCTAGTTGGCGTCGGTGACCTTCCTCTAGGTACGTCAAAACGCAAGTGTTTGTCTTGACTGTCTGCCGGTCCACCAACCTCCCCCCGTGAGCTGAGAGGGTTGGTGCGCAGCCACATGTCGACCTTTTGATTGTGGTGCTCTTCTGGTTGGTCACCGTGAACGCTCTCCTCGTCTTGTATCACGGAGACGTTCACCGCCAACCTTGCCTTTACTAGGTCCGCTTCTAGTTCCAGCTCTTTACGCCGGATAGCAGCCAGCTTCTCGGCTGCTTCGAGTTCGGCCACTCTCATTCTGGTAGTCACACTCGTATTTGACCTCATCGATCGGGTCGGCGATCGTACTTGTTGCCGCTCCGACGACGGTCCCGCTGTCGCTATGTCTACCACTCCAGTACGTTCACTCATTCCGGGCTGTGGTGAGGCCGGCGGGTCGAGCGATAATCTTCTATATCTCTCAATTCTTATTCGCTCAGCTTCTTGCCCACGCAACCGTTCTGCGTCGCTGCGCTCTTGAGCCCGTTTCTGCTCGTCAATTTCCACCTGATCGCTCTGGCTTCGTGTCACAACCATACTTAGGTCTTAGGTTTGACACTAGACCCTAACACAGATTTACGTCACAGTGTTTCAGGCGTTGATTGTCTCGCACACGAATTGTTTTTATTTAGGCACTGATTGTCTCGTTCACAGATCGTTTTTTAGACACTGAGTCAAATCTAGTTCTTTAGGTACTGAGTCAAGTCTAGATGTTTAGGCACTGAGTCAAGTTTAGGCACTGAGTATTCTTTACTCTTTCAGCACTGATTCTATTTACTTTCTAGCACTGAATCTATTTACTTTCTAGCACTGAATCTATGTACTTGCTAGCACTGAATCTATGTACTTGCTAGCACTGACTCTAATAACTTTTCAGCACTGAATCTATTTACTTGCTAGCACTGACTCTAATAACTTTTCAGCACTGAATCTATTTACTTTCTAGCACTGAATCTATGTACTTGCTAGCACTGACTCTAATAACTTTTCAGCACTGATTCTATTTACTTTCTAGCACTGAATCTATTTACTTTCTAGCACTGAATCTATGTACTCGCTAGCACTGAATCTATTTACTTGCTAGCACTGAATCTATGTACTTGCTAGCACTGAATCTATGTACTTGCTAGCACTGACTCTAATAACTTTTCAGCACTGAATCTATTTACTTTCTAGCACTGAATCTATTTACTTGCTAGCACTGGCTCTAATAACTTTTCAGCACAGATTCTATTTACTTTCTAGCACTGAATCTATTTACTTGCTAGCACTGGCTCTAATAACTTTTCAGCACAGACTCTAATAACTTTTTAAACACTGATTCTAAACTATTAAGCACTGATTTTAAACTATATCCGGCTCGAAGGACCAAATATTGGGGGTGGACTGTATATTATACTTATTCACAAGATATTAAAACTTCAACAAAACCGAAATAGACTTTTATTCGCACATTTAACAAAATTACACACAAAATTACAGTATTACACTTAGTACATTAGATGAACGACACTATGAACGTACAAGAGGTTCCGTATTCTATCGCGACTTCAAGGTGACTACGACTAGCTGCCCGCGCCGCCCGTTTATATGTGTTTTACACGGGAGCGCGGGTAGTGGCCGGATCGGTGTTTAAATCCACGCTGATCGGGCTTCTCGCCCAATCGCGCCCGACTCGGCCCGGGTCGCTCGTCGACGTGTAGCGACCTGTCGGCCGCTTGAGGTCAAGATAGCCGCGACAGGTCGCGACCCGTCCGCTTCCTTTGTTCATCCTCGCGACACGTCGAGACCTGATCGCCGTTCGTGGGTGCGATCGCCCCGACGTGTCACGACCCGTGTACCTTTGTTGTGGTAATATCCTACTTACTTAATGATAAGGTAGTAACATATATCTTTATTTAAACTTATATAAACAATCATCCTTAAACCTAACCCGTCGTCCGTATCAGTTTGTCTTTTGTGCGGGGAGTTTTAACTAGCTGTGACTTTTGCATTGAAAGAAGTTTGGATACGGTGTGCATGCCATGTTTCATGACGTTTGTTTTCTTTTTAATTCGAGAAAATACAGTAATAAGGGTGTTTGCCAATTTTATTTTTGTTAGGTTGCTCAGTATTATTAGACAGACGGACGGGCAGGCACAAGTTTTGCTTGCTTGTTTGTTTGTTTGTTTGTATTTTGATATTTGATACTTAGTCAGAGGGCCTGTATGAGAGCGGGGAGTAACTTAAGTGTAACTTAAATTATATCGATTTTTGAATTAGGAATACTCGTTATAATTGTTATTTCATTTGAAGACCTACCTCAAATTGAGTGGTCTATACTTATATTATAAAAGAGGTGAAGTCTGTTTGTTCTTTTTATATTTTTTTCGTTTGTAAGAGATAGATACCCCATACAAACAATTACACATTAATCAAAACAAGACTATTACATTTATTCGCTCCAATAAGCACCTCTTAATACATCTCACGAGTGTCTTCCAAGTCTTGTAGCAATAATAAATATATCATAGTTATGCCCGGGGGACAAATAAAAGGGAAAATAAAGCAAATCGCCAACCCGGAAGGGTCCACAAAGAAAAACGATTAATATTAACTGAAATTGTTATTGCTCCCTTATAGGGCACATTTAATATTTTCACTGGTCCTATTATCCGAAAGAGTTTAGTTTGGATTGAATACTCGTAAAATTTGAGGAGGCAGTTTGTAGTGATTTGTGGTAATTATAATTTTATTGTTTAAGTAGGCTCATTGCGCTAGTTTGGTGCCTGAAGATTGAAAGTGTTTATGTGAGAAGAAGTTGGTATTTTTTTGGATTTGTATTTTTAATATTTTTGTAAAAATATAGTAAAGTACCGTATGCAAGATGTTTCTTCAGTTTATTTAAATAAGTAACTGAATTTTTTAAATGTTATAATTACATGAAAATCTATTTAAACTTTTTTACTAGGTATCTAAGCATTTTACTACAATAAGTAGGACCAAAAAAATTGGTAAAAATCACAAACAAGGACTTAATAAAAACATTTCAAAAGACCGCCCAAAACGCCTAAACGACACATTTAAAAAATCACAGCTCACCCTTAACTTTTTAACCTGAACCCTCGGAGAAATAACCAAAATTCTCAACAAAAAAAAAACATATTATTAAGCAGGGACCTTAATGAAATCTCAGCTCATTAATAGAGAAAGCAAAAAGACTCGTTTTATTAACACGCACGTGATATTAACCCTTTACGAGTCCTGGGACGCCGGTGTTCTTACATTAAAATGTAAACATTGCCCCTTACCCCTTCCCTCAAGTCGCTGTAGGGCCGAATCGTCATTTGTCTGTGACATTAAAAGTTTGAGCAGACGGGCGGTTGAACCGCTCATAAATGAATAAAGGTTAGGAAAGAAATTATTACTTAAAGATAAGGTGTATGATATGATGTTTTCAGGTTTCATGAAAGAAAAATAACTATGTTTTTCTACATGTTAATACAAGACGCTATTTTCAAAAATGTTGATAAAACAAAAACTTCTTTGCCATTTTTAATCAATTACATTTTATTATTTCACTTTTTCCCAACCAAAGTTAAATGACTTTTAAACAAAATAATCCTTATCTAAATGACGTAATCATGAAATAATAACTAACTAATCCAACCAACTAAGCCAACTGATCAGAAAATCTCAAAACCGCGCGTCTCAACCGCCCAACAAACGCTCGTTTATCCCTATTTCATAATAAGAGCGTCTAATCTAAGTGTCGAGTACCTCAGAGCGGTCATCTCTGTCGGGATCACTCCCAGGGGTCCCCTAGACCCCAGGAATCCGGATTTATTCCGTCTGAATACCCACTGTCGCAAACGACACCTCTGCGATGCCTGAATGTTTTATGACGTGCCGTGAAGATGTTAGATTAGATTAAATTCAAACGTGTGATGAGAACTTGGGAAGCGGTTTTGTAAATAAACGGGTAATTGCCTATTTATGTGTCATTGTAAAGTAGGGCAGTTAGGGTAAACATTTTTATTTAATACTTACAATAATTCTGTCACAAAATCTTCTTACCCCTTTAATTCTAACTAATATTAGAAATACGAAAGTTTCTTTGTTTTTCTTTCGCGTCGCAACTGAGTAATTCTTTGTACAGGAATAATAAGAGGGCCGGAAGAGTGACACACAACATGTGTTCATGAACAGCTCATAGTTACTTAACCCTTGAAAGGGCGAGCGGGCAAATGTTTCAAAGTTATTTTTTAATGGTACAAAGTCTTAATAGACATTGCCAAAAAGTGACAGTTGCAAAACATTCAAAGCATTCGTAAATAACCGGGTTATAATAGTAGCAGATGACGTTCAGTGGTTTCTGCCTGTTTCTGGTGATTATGTATGTAAATAATGAAAAAGCTATTAACAAACTACTTTACTATGTTTTTTGCTCGAAATAACGAAGAATTTGAATAAAAACGAAGAAAATTATTTAGGGATTAGTTTTCAAAACATCACAGACATGTAGGTATGAAAAACTTCTAGTATTATTTTGTACGTAAACTTCACTTAAGAATTTTAAAACTTGCTCAGTGGTGGTAATGAATCTTGTTTACAAGCAAACCCGTAGTTCACACGTCTAGACGAAATTGAAATTTACATTCATAAACTTCGCTAGTTTACAACCTACCCACTTAACATGATGGATTCTTAACTTTTAAAAGACTTTCAATAGAGTTATTATAAAACTAGTTTAGTATTTTTACCTTTACGTGAGCTAGCTTTTACGAAAATGGTATATTTAGGTAGCAGTATCGAAGTACGACTGCTACGCTAGATGTCTTGGGTTCGATTCCCAGGTCGAGCAAAAAGTGTTTATTGGGTTTTTCTGTGAAATTCTCAGTAGCAGCTCGGAGTTTGGATTTGTGCCCGGTTAATGGCAATAGGCTCGCCCCCTATTATATGGGACCTAAAAACATACCGGCGAACTGTGGGTGTAATTGGTACACCTCTGCCTAATCCTTCGGGAAATACAGTCGTGACAATATGTATCGAAGTAAGTATGATTGATAACCAGATGAATGTCAAAGTCAAAACTTTTATTTCAATTAGATCATTTACAGGCACTTTTGACTTCTCATAAGGAATAGTATAGGCTATAATTATAACATCAGGCCACGATCCACGGGAGTGAAGCAGTAACCAAAGAAGTAACCAGAAGTAGTGGGAAAATCCACGCGAGCGAAGTCGCGGGCAGATGCTAGTTTGCAACTTTACTAAAAGACAACAAAATCGAACACTATGGTTTAATAACGTTAGTTTGATGATGGTCTATTTAAAATACCTGTAGTGTGATTATATTATTTGACAATAGTAGGCAATGGGCACTACCGACACATTTTTGAGTGGCAACAGAGCAGCTGTTGTTCCGAACTCCCGAAGGGAAACCAGTTGGAATCGAGTTGTATGGAGTCATCACTATAGTTAGGTAGATTACCTATACTGGATATTTGATAAACCAATATGACGTAAAAATATACAGTATCTATCGTTTAGACCTCTCTACAAAAATACCTACTTAACGCATTTAAAGATTTTTCCATCCAAATTGAAAATACATCTCAAAAAGTCACGAACCGGAAGTTAAAGAACTTTAGGGTACCGTAGTACCTAAATCAAAATTACGAAGTTCCAATGAGCGGTCTCTAACGACGGAGGAGATGGCTGAATTCTTTAATTATTTAGCTCTAATCGTTGGCAACGATGTCCTTTGACGTCGCTTGCTTTAATTTAGGATTCCTCCCCCAAATTAAAAATATAATGAGACTGAACTGAGCCGGTGTTAATTGGAAACCGATCTCAGAGGGTGGTGGAGTATAGACAGGCTGTTGTTTCGATGTAGGTAGATACAAATATAAAGATAAAAGAAAGAATTCTAAGAAATTAAGGTAAATACAGAGCTGTTTCTTTATAATTTAAAGATGTTCAGCACCTAAATAAATTTTTAATTGGGGTAAGTTTTTCAATAACAAATCAATCCACGTCAAAATTTTATCCATTTTCGATTAAAGTAATTGTTATGATAATTGATATGTAACGATGATTAAATTAAAATATAACTATCTATTGGTTTATAATCTTAGCTTACAATGAACTGTTATTTATTGAAACGTAACACATTCTGCACATTTAATTATATATTATTATTTTATCGATGTGACAGAACTCGGCTCAATTTTATTGTTAATTATTAATTTAGGTGCATGTACATAATAAGAGATTAGATATTGTTATTATTTTCTGAAACCAATTAGATGTATATATGTAGAACTAGCTTCTGGCCGCAAGTTCGTTCGCGTAAAATTTGATATATTATCCCACGGGAACCGTATTTTTTTCCGGAATAAAAAGTATCCTATGTGTTATTCCATACTATAATCTATCTCAGTGCCAAATTTCATCTAGTTCAGCGGTTTAATTGTGAAAAAGTAACAAACATCCATCCATCCATCATCACAAACTTTTATATTTATAATATTAGTAGGATTAGGTACATTTAATCTTTTTCTTTACAAAATTACCCTTATGTTACAAAGATATTTTATACATGCGTACCTAAGGGCTTTTTTTTCAACCCATTGACATATTTGCACGTTGAAGCGAAACACGCTGTAAGTAATCGTGCTCATTTGTCAGCGTGAACACCGCGCTTCAGCCGCTGGATTATCTTCATTCTCATCTTATCTTTTTTTCTTAAAAAGTTTGGACGAGTTAAGGGGATTACGTTGATGCATTTCGCAAATATTTTAAGTTCAAGTTGACATTTCATTAATTTTTGTAAATTTTGTGTTGCCCTAAAAGGAAAGTGAAATAATCTAAAGATCGTCTGATGCCATTGTAGATACATAATTATTTGAAAATATGTTATTTACGTAATATCAGCCCTTTCTAGGGTGGTGGTAACTATTTTACGCTTTCTCGAGTTGTTTGTTACAGTTGTTTGTTAAAGTTTTACTACTACATGTTTCTATTTCTTTTACGAATATTCAAGATGCCATGAAAAATGTCGTGGTAGTTAGGTTGTTAAGGCTCGCGTCTCGTGCATAAAGTTATGTGTTCGATGTTCTATTTTTTATGTATTTTCTAAGTTTATATTGGACATCACTGACGTTAGTGATGAAAAATAACGTCAGGATATCAAGACCTATATTAATACAAGTCTGACATTTCCAGTCCAAGCGTGATGATCAAGACACGTGCCTTCTCTGTGTGAATATTGGCAGGTAGTATTATTTTGCAATTTTCTGACTGAAAAAAAAACAAACAAATATCAAAATGCAAATGTAGGCGTCCGACATCGACATCCAATACCTACACCTCTCTGTCAAAATTCATCAGTATACGAAACCAGCGATATTCATATTCATAGCCACGGTCACAATGACAGCCGACCGGCAAATAAAAACAAATAAAAAGCAGTAATAGAATCAGAGAACAAAATCCATCAGCGTGACACGTGTGACGTAGATACATGTGGCCTCTATGTACAGCGTGCTTACGTAACGACTTGACTATATAATTTGTAGTAGAAAAATAATAATTACTTGAATAAAATATAATATGACTATTATGACTTGTGTAGCGAGATAGAAACTGTAATGATCCTTTTATACGAATAAAATAGTGTAGACTTTATTTAATTTCGCGGCTAATCTTAATGCAGACTAGCCAAGTACGCAGGTGATATTATAGTGCACAAGTGTGTGCGCAAACACAGGTGCACTCCCTCTTCCCTAACTCTCATAACCCGATGAGACGGCAATCCGACACGACCAGAGAGAGATCAGGGCGCAGGACCAACGGCTTTACATGCTTTCCGAGGCACGGGGGTGTCACACTACCAACTTCCAAACTCCGGTTTGCTAACGTGAAAAATAAATAAATAATAATAGCAGCCTGTAGACAATGTCTCCGGGCACTGCAATATTTTGCCCACCTTTGGGGTCTCCACATTATGCATAACTGATAAGGCTCGATTTTGTATGCATGCGATCCTTAGCCTCTCCGCGGCGTGGGTATAATGACGTCACACCCGTGGGAATACTGAACAACACAGTTTTTAGTCTATGTTTATATCTTATATGGCTGACGTGTGACATGCCTAAGCTCTGTGTGTGCAAAGTAATGAAGCAGTTATGTATTATGCAGTGGTAGTACAGGATTGGTTAGTTCAATAAATAATGTGTACTGGTGGCCAAGCCTTATCAAGTAAGCCAAGTAGCCTTTGAATTAAAACTTTCAAGACAGTCAATTTTTTTTAAATAATAATGTTTCCAGATTAGGATTAAATAATTTTAAATTGATTAAAATTAAGATAGAATACAAGAAAGGTTAAAGAAAAACCAGAAATTCAATATAAGATAAATAAAAGGAGCTATTTATTTATCTTATGGAGGTCTGATAGGCAGTCGCTCCATGTAAAATACTGATATTCAGCTGCATCCGGTTCGACTGGAAGCCGACCCCAACATAGTTGGGAAAAGGCTAGGCAGATGATGAAAAGGAGCTATCTATTTCTGTTCTTGTTTACTTCTGTTCAAGTTATTAACATAAAGGGAATATTATGTTACCAAAAGAAAAAAATTGAGACATTACCGTAAGAAAAACAAAAACAATAAATAAATCCTCCTGTCACGAGATTACGTAAATAACAAATACTCCTTCACGTCCCAGAAATGTATAATTCAAGCAAAAAACAAGAGACGCGGCCACGCACGCCAATCACGAAACGAGTTACCCTCCGGATATTCAATTCCTGGACATGTCCGAACTGGAGCGAAACAAATATTTATCAAAACCTGTAAGGAATACATAAAATGACATAAAACATGTCCGGCCGGACGAACAAACAGCACAGTGATGGATTATTGCCAGTGACCGCCTCTATTTCCTATTGGAATAAGGAATTACCATATGCGCCCGGACACGCCGCCGGATACGGGGCAGAACTGTGGAGACGACTTTTGTGAAAAAATGGTCTTTCGAAACGTGTTCATTTTTATGGATTATAGAAAAAATAATTGCGACTGCTTTGCGGGAATTAACCAAGGAATTGGTTTCTACCTTTTGCACAAATTTAGATTTTTATTCATTTATTTATTTACAATCTACACAACAAAACAATTAAGTAGTTACAAAGTTACAGCAGTGATATGAGTTTAATTTTCTATAATAATAGTCTTTAATTCAATCTCAATAATGATTTCGTGGTTGAGAAAATTAAACAATACAATAGAAAGGAGAACATTTGAAATTTACGTATACTCAAACAATTAGTGAGTGGGATTTTTTATCAATATGGCCTTTCCAAATGCTTAACAAATTAACACGTACAAAATCATTCTTTTTTCTATACAAAAAGCGCATTCCACTCCACCCCGCCGCTCGTAGTCCGCAGCGGGGTCGGCGTCACTCCGGCGACCGGAGACCCTTCAAAAAGTTTGATAATAACACCAGCAACGCCGGTAATGTGACAGCCGATACGTCGCCAAGCCGCTGCTGTTTAAATTCCGAACCTCCATTGTCCGGCAGATGGCAATTTGTATTCGTTCCGAAGTATTGCTTTGTATGAGCAATCCTTTTTTGTGTGCAGTGAAATAAGAGCAATGGACTGGTATGAGTTAGAGATTATAGAGTAAATTGTTCGAGCTTTCAGATGTGTAATTATTGAAATTTATCAATGGGTTTAAAACATTCATACAATGCAAGAAGAAAATGGAACAAAAACCACACCGCGATTATTACATTTGAAAATCGGCTGAATATTTAAATGGCCTTCATACATACATACATACATGAACTCACGCCTTTTTCTCATGGGGGTAGGCAGAAACCACAGAACGTCACCTGCTATTATCCTTACATACTGCTCCCGCCTCGTGCACGTTCATACATCTGGTTATACAAGCACGCCGGTTAAGACCTTCAGTGAACTTGAATATGGGAATACATACACTTTTAAGAGTTTCCATATTCTTTTATAGGAAATAAAAACCATGAACAGGTAAAATTTGTTTGTTTTTCTTTGTTATAAGAGGTAATCTCACGATGTACTGGTCCGTTTATAGAAAACCTTTCACTGTATGGTATTCTTGACTTCCAGTCGCATAAAGTGAAACAAAAACAAGGGAAAAAAAGAAAAGCAGCTTCTTTTTATTTATCAAATAAAACTAAATCTGACTCTCTCTAAACAGTAAGCCTTCAAGAAAACCGCCTTTAGTCATTATCTTCACAACCACAAACCAACTCAACAACCCAAAATGATAAATGAATCTATAAACACGACACTCGAAATGAAACCAACGGAAAAATAGCAATTGAAGGAATGACAAAGCTCCTATGGCTCAGTGATGATAAATGATAGATTCATGAGGTACCGTGCGGGATCACATGTGTCATTTGCGGACTAATGTGGTGGAGTTTCCCCTTGATGTGACGATGGCAAGTTATGGTGGGTCTATAGTGTGTGAAGATATAGTAAAAAGCAGAAAAAGACCTTGATTTGTTATGTAGACTTATACTTATGTTTAAGATAGAGGTAACGTGACCCGATGAGACCCGTAACTAATATGTACCTATACATTGGTTAAAGAATCTTTGCGTACTTTAGACAAAATATTTATTTTGCAAAAATAGGCTACTTTTACCTATGTATGGAGTTAGACGTAAGACTAACATTAGATACATTGTGTTGAACAAGTTTCCAAGTTTTATTGATATTAGGGGCACAAATATAAAAGTTATTTGATTGTTTCCAAAAAAAAAACTTCACAGCAAATAACACAATGCTCATGCAACGAGACCAAAAAACTTTATTTTTTAGCATTTCAATAAACCTGTCTAAAGAAAAATCATACATTCATTTAAATTACATTCACATTCAAAGAAGCCTGGCACACATACAAAACTTTATGAAATAAAAATGTCTAGACCAACCAGCGCATCGTATCTCCAAAAAGCAAGTTTAATACATTGAAATATTCAATTGCCTGTCCCGATATCAGATGGCTAATAACTTCGCAACTTATTCGTGTGCTGCCAAAGGAGAATACCTGGGAAATGGCTTTGTTTTCAACTACATGCAGTGCATATGCCCGGGGAGCTTGTAGACTGTGGCGTGTACATAATCTAGAAATTTATTTGTCAGATTTGCTGCCAAATGCATGTGATTATGTTGGGTGCATTATATTGAAAGCTGTGGTAGAAAGAAAGTATCCATCGTGTATCTGTTTTTAGGAGTTCGTCATGTTTTAAATCATGATGATATCACACTAATATTATAAAGGCGAAAGTTTGTATGTTTGTCTCTTCTTCACGCTCAAACGGCTGAACGGATCGGGATGAAATTTGGCACAGCGATAGATTGCAGTGTGGAATAACTAGGATACTTTCTATCCTGAAAAAATGTACGGTTTCCGTGGGATAATATATAAAATTTGACGCGGACGAAGTCGCGGGCAGAAGCTAGTCAGTGATATAATAATAAGGCAAAATCAATATCAACAAGACCATATTTCAAAAATATTGAAAAAAAAACAAGTTTATTTATGTGGCTTTTGCTCATTTTCGATAAATACCTTCACGGCAAAAATCAAAGTTTTAAAACAATCCAAACTTTTAAATCGCCGTAAATTAAACAGTAAAATTATCAGCCCATCACTAATTTCACATCCCAAATACTCCGAATCAACACAAGAGAGGAACTGTGATGCGTCGTGACAAGTCAGATGCTAATCAGTCAACCCTTCGGTCGACAAATCGGAAATTAGGGACGCATGAGCGATACAGGGTTAACCCGGACCGAACGGGGTCTTTTTGGCCCCGGAGACCAGCCGTCTTGTTCTTTGAATATTTAACGCGAAACAAATGTCCTTTCACATTCGTGACTTCACCTGCGACGGTAACAAAGTGGTTAAATTTTGTTCGGAATATGTAAGAAAAGGGGAGGGTGGGGTTAGTATAAATACTGTCGAGATTATTATTTCATTTTCATAGTCGTCACGTCACATACGTCAAAATTTCACTTATTTTACAATCTTTTATTCACTTTTTTCACAGTAGGTAATTGAAGTCTATTCTAAGCATAAATAAGGGATGTACATTGAATTGTTATTGCCATTTGCCATATTAGATTAATTAAGTGATTGAGCCGAAAGTTTAACAACAATCACATCCCCAAACTTTAATCTCAATTTGTCAAAAATACCTCAAAATTGTCTAAATTTTTAACATGTTGTCATTGAAATTATGACTAGATTTTGAATGATTCTAGTTACGAGGATTGGATTTTTCTCGCAACTCCGATTCATATTTAAGCACTGTTCAGACAGGCGCGTTGACGGTGGCGATGACTTGTCAGTCTGACATAATTATACTATCTGCCATAGTAATGTCAAATCAAAACAATTACGTCATAACTGACACCGCCTCTTTCTGAATGTTTAAGGCTCTAGACAGACGGACTACATTTCAACTGCAAATTTGCAGTTCGGATGCAGTTTGAATGCAGTTGACACGACTGCAACAGAACTGCAAACCAACATGTCATGTGAACTGCACACCGACTGCAATCGGACTGCACGCTTGGTTTGCAGTTCTGTTGCAGTCGTGTCAACTGCATTCAAACTGCATCCGAACTGCAAATTTGCAGTTGGATTGCAGTTGAAATGCAGTCCGTCTGTCTAGAGCCTTACTCAATATTATATAATAGTCAATATTCAATTGAGACTCACCTTTGAACAGTATACAACTTCAACTGTCAACGCTCAAACATGTACACGCCGATTTCCCACAAAGCCGTCCGTTCTCGCCCGTCTGAACTAGCTTAGGTGACGAGTTTGGCGTTGTCGATTACAGGCGCAAAGTACGAAACACTTTGATCGCGTTACCGACCGGCAGACGTACCTATCTATCTACCTAAGGCTTTGAGAGGCATCGACTTGACTTGCTTAAGGCGCTATCGTATACTGTTTGATAATTTGAGCTCTGTTCTGTTGGTAATTGACCGTTTAAATAAAGGAGCTGGAGTTTACCTTAGATTTTAATTAAGGTTGAGTTTTGGCTGTATAATTTGTGTTTTATTTTGTTTAAAGACTCCTGGAACTACGTTTATCAGGACCGTCGAGGATTTTCGTGTATATTGGATAATAAGAATCTAAAATAAAAGCTTTGCATAATTTATGTCCTAAATTTTCATTACGTACCCAAAGACCAAAAACGTACAACCCCATGTATAATAGTAGGTACTTAGGATCAACCCATAATTCTTCATTAGCACACATTAGATTCTATTTCACGAATCCCTAAGACACAGCGCACATTTGCGGACAAGATAATGGCGACACACGCATTTAAATACAGTCATAAATTTTCCGCGTCTGTTTCTACGCACAATGTGCATACCTCGGCCAGATGACGGCGACGTCTTAAAATTTAGGGACCCTTTCTTACCCGACCCGAGGTACACAGTAATTATTAAATGACCCACACGGTCCTTTGGGTCTCTAGGCATCAGATTAATATGAAATTAGTAAGCAAACTACTGGTGTTTTAGCTGGAGGCTGTTTTCACAAGAAGTAGGTTATCAATATATGGAAAAGTATGTTTTGTAAAGATTTTGTCTACACTAATATAATAAAGTTCAAGAGAATTTTGTTTGCTTGTGCAAACGCGCTAATCTCTAAAACTACCAGCCGGATCGGAAAAATTGTTTTTGATAGCCAGTTTTATGAAGAATAGTCAAGCTATATAACGTCATGTTACAATCAATTCAACTGGTCCTGCCTCTTGCCCCATTTGTATCTGCAATTCCCAAATCTTAATTTTTAACTGTTTATCAACACTGCCACCAAAACATTATCTAAATGGTACACAGCCGGTCCTCCAGACCGCGCAGCACCCATTAATTACTTAAATTTAATTCATACGAGACCCTACACCACTATTTACATTCAAAAACGTACCCTTACACCCTTGCCCGCATCGTAACCCTTGCTAACAAAGTTGGAGACCCCAAGACGCTAACTCCCAAGAAGACTTTCTTTGATAGCGCGCTCTACTGATTTTGAATAAAGACCATGTCTCGATAGAGTTCTGATCTGTAATTTTATAGCTTTGAGCCGCCCCTAGCTTACGCTCTAAGGATTGTGGCCTATTGATCTGTTCTTGTCTTGTGTTTTTGTTCGGTAAGTACCGCGGAACTAAGGACAAAGCGGGTTGAGACGTGAATTAGGAACTACTGCACTATTGTCGGGGTTAAGTGGACGAGATAGCATCGGCGATTTTCTTGGTGGAATTAATTTAGTTAATTGGTGTAGTGGCTATGTGAATCGTAAGGAAAATCATTATGAAACTGGTGCTGAAAAAAATACTAAATTGGTAATGGTTTTTTTCATAAAAAAATATCAAAAATTGTTTTGTCCCGCTGCCTCTCCCCTGTTTTTTTTCAAGATTTTTTTTTCCGCACTACCTTAAACCAGCTCTCGCAGAACGCGTCTAGATTATCATCTTTATTCCTCTGTTTGAGCCGAGATTAAAGAAGTCGACAAAACCACCATCGTCTTTTTAGCCTTTTAATTCTTCCCAAGAACTCTATGATAATCTAATAAATAAGGATCAACGCATAGCCGGCGGCGGATTAGCCTTCACCGCGATACTTATATGAGTGCCCCTTTCATTGCATTATAATGCGGGGAAGGGTTGAGTCGAGAGCACGAAGAATTTATAAATAAGTTAAGTAAGAACCCGCCTCATTCTTCCTCGCCATCTTACTTTGTTTTATCATATTTAAATTATTAGAGTCAGATGTAGAACGTGTACCTAATTGCTGTACTTTGTTAAGATAATGTACCTTTGGCGCGACTCCACTTTTGTTTTCTTGTTGGCGAACGATATAAATTCACCGGAGGACGCGGAGGAACGCCCAAGTTTTACGTTCTGTTTTTGTTCGGACGTTCATTGCTTAAGGAAATAAAATTTGTTATGCAGGCATTTGGAGGCCGTAGGTGCTTTATAATAACCAAGATTACGCTTTAGTTAAAAGCGGACGGAAATTGTAAATTTTGTGAGGAGTTGCTGTTACTTTAGGTTTTTGGATGACGGTGGTGAGTTGGTTTTAGTTATTTATTTAATTGTTACACCAATAGCAACATAAACTTATTGTAATTATCATTATGAGAACTTCTACTATAGGACTAAGCCTGAAATAACAACTGATCCATACATTTTATCGAGGTATGCAAAAATTGTATAGATCAGCTGATTTCTGCATCGTATGTAGATAGTAAAACAATAAAAAGAAAAAAAGTTGTGAAATAATACGAGTAGGTAGGTATTTTAATTAGTGTGTTGTGTGCTTTGAGTTCTTTAGGATATGTGAAGTCATGTTAACATTTTATCTTGTTCTAACGAAAACTTTTAAAAGTTTAAGCAAAAACCGCGTGACAATGACAGCAAACACGTTCAATGATCTTGTTTTTTCGTTTTTATTCGTGATTTGGTCACAAAAATAGCTGAAATAAATTTTGTTTAAGATTTTTTTTCTATAGGTATAAACAGGGTGGAAATTTATTATGCTACCTGGAGGGAAAGTACTCTAAATACTGAAGATAGCAAATTTTACTTAAAGGAAACATTCCTTTATTTTTAAAAAGAAACTAAACTGCATTTAAATAATTTTGAAAATTCCGTTGCCTCACCTGGGAATCGAACAGACTAAAATCCGAAAAAATAGCATCCTGTACATTTATGGCACTAATCGATAGAGTCATTCATAGGGATCAAATCTTTGCAAACATGGTAAATTAAATTAAACAAAAACCATGAAATTTTAACCTAAACTTATTTTATTCGGACGAAAAAAACGAACAAATTAACTAAGTAGTTGCTGGAAATGAGCTTCACTTTCATGGATACACAAATTTATTCCTTTAAAAAAACTCATTTTGAGTGAGTTTTGGTAGCAAACAATTTTCAATATTCACCAGAACACCCTAGTAAAAGTTATTCACAATGAATTCCTTAAAAGAATAAATTTGTGCATCCAAGAAAATGGAGCTCATTTCGAGCATGCAATATTAGTCAATTCTCGATTTTTTCGTCCGAATAAAATAAGTTTTGGTTAAAATTTCATGGCTTTTTTAAAATTTAATTTATCATGTTTGCAGAGATTTGATCCTTATGATTGACCCTATCGATTAGTGCCATAAAAGTACAAGATGCTATTTTTTCGGATTTTAGTCGGTTCGATTCCCGGGTGTGACAACTGTATTTTCAAAATTATTAAAATGCAGTTCTGTTTCTTTTTAAAAATAAAGGAATGTTTCCTTTAAGTAAAATTTGCTATCTTCAGTATTTAGAGTACTTTCCCTCCAGGTAGCATAATAAATTTCCACCCTGTATAATAGAAAACAGAAACTATTGCTTATCCCAATGCTATAAATCACTAAATTTAAATTACTTCCCTGAAAACCAACTCACATTTTCTCAAACAAAGTTTATTTTGACAACCATACACAATTAGCCTTACATCATCCCTACTTCCACATTGGAATCCAAACACGTGCATACAAAACGCCTTAATTTACCCAAGAAAACAATATAATAATATCTCATCCGTATTAGAATATTTTCTATCGTAAATCAAATTTAAGTATTATTTCATTTCCTTTCGGCGCAACACACGCGTACTACGAATAAGTAATTGAAATTTTGAAACGAACTTTTGATTTTACGGAATCCACCCTATACCTTGTGAAATTATTATGAATTTCCTTTTTAAGGGGTCTTGTAACGGATCTATTCATACAAGGGCAAGGAAATGTTTTACTTACATTTTCTTTGAGTCGTGTAGGTTTTGAAAGTAAAGGAGTAACTGGGTTTTGGAGGAAGGGATTTGATTTTGTGTCTAGAGGCTGTCGTGGGTTGAATATTATTGACGTAGATTGGTAACTGCCTCGTTAGCCTAGTGGTTTTAAGCGCGACTGCTATGCCAGAGGTCTTTTGTGGTCGAGCAAACGATATTAGATTTTTCAATAAAATTCTCAATACCAGCGGAATTAGGATTTGTGCCCAGTTGGGTTAGTGGGTGTACTTTGGTACACTTCTGCCGAACCTTTCGGGAAATACAGACGTGAACGTATGTATGTATGTAGGTTGGTGTTGGTGAACTAAATTCCTTGAATCGAGACAACAGGCAGTTGTAACCGTGATGATTATAAGAAAAGACGTCCCTTCAGGGTTGCGCTCCGCTCTCCGAGACCAGCTCCGTTCCGAGACACGGGGGTGTCACACTAGCACCAGCCAGACCCTGGGCTTCTGTAATGTTTTGTAATGGATAAACCCAATAAACACTATACCTGACTTAGGAATTAAACCGAAAACCACAAGCTCAGCAGCCATGCTTGCAACCATAAAACCTACGGGGTAGTCACGGGTATATTCCATGTACAGTTATTTCTATTTCTTGGAAGCTTTTAAACCTGAAACCTATTAAATAGCGTTTAGTTTTCCAATACGGTAACTTTCCTACAGACGTAGGTAAGTATCGATGGCTAGTCTTACCGGGAACTGCCACTCAATAGAAAAGTTTACTTAGCCTCGTTTCTCGGTAACTAGCTACGACTACAGTTAATAACTACGACTTATAAATAATATTTCATTTAGGTATAAACCGGAACGTTCCGTTATGTAATAAAATAACATTTTGAAGTTAGCATTATATTATTGGTGTTATGATATTCTAACTGAAGTCAGTATTGGGATTAGGAATAAATATGTACACTCACTTATTTGCATTATTTGTATTCACTAAAATAAAATTGAAGGCTTCTGGAAGGGCTCCTAGCAGTGGGGCAGCAAGGGCGATAAAAACATCTGTTTGTTACAGACATGCTAAAATTTACATTCTTTCGAGTAAAGATGAGGTACAATATTTATTTTGCATGTTTTTAAACTTTATGGCAGGAAATATTATAAGAAAATAGCTTTAAGTATGAATCTAATGATTTTTTACATACGTCTACATACAATTCTAAATAAGGTCGGTTGTACTAAGATATTATTATTATTATTCTACTCTTTACTTCATCACAATTGTTGCATAAGTAAAACGAACCCATGACTTCTCAAGTCCTAAAAGTCAACACCTTCAACCTACTGTCACTCAAACACAAAACACGACTTTCATGGCAACATTTGAACACTTAATATTTCCATTTACAAGTATTATCTATCATTCCCAATGTTACGACTATTGTACCCGAACTATGATACCCCGAGGCCGAGATGACAAGACACTGACATTTAAACCCTTGCTCAAAACGTTGCTACAATGTTCCTACGTTGTCACAGACTCGGTAACAATGCCAGACAACCGATATATTTGTACCAAATTTGCTTTTTACTAAATAACATCGCCCGAAGCTTGATATGTTAACGTCAAGCTGTGTTTGTCAAACTTCTTTGAACTAAAAAGAAAGTAATGTGAAAAGTTTCTCGATTCTTCCGAAAACATGTAGGTAGGTTATGTTTGTAATACATCCATAATGTTAAGTAACTGTATTCCGATGTATTTACTTACTGGGAGTTTCGTGATATTATTTTCAGAAAAGGGATCTACTTTTATTCGACTTGTGGAGATATTTTATCAGATAGGAACGCTCAAGTAAGTTATAAATTAAAATAAACAAATGACAAAGTAAAACAAATCACCTGAACAAACCGACGCTCATCACGAACGCTTAGAACATTCTTAATTCGACTATTAAAACCCGTTACAAGCAGCAAGATGTTGGCAACATCAATAAACAAGGAGCGAACGCGAGCGCGAACGTTCAAAGTTTGGTGCGCGCGGTGAGTGCAGAGGGCTCTTAATGAGGGTTAGAAATTTCGGCACATTGTGGCCCAAACCGCACCCGGTTTCTTAGCTTATTATTAATTCTGTAAGACGTGTCCCCGATGTCCAAGACGTGCGCCGAGATTCGAGACAAAAGTCACAAGGGCGGAAGGGACGGACCCCCTCGCCCCCTCGTACGTGTGCCGCGTCGGCAAGTCACAGGAGTATGGGATTTACAGGTGGTTTTAATAACGGCAGCCACTAATGTCGCGAGATGAATACTTAATGGACGGATCAGCGTAGGATTGAGATGGATTGGGAAAGGGCAGCTTCTGTAATAATAGATGCGGTCCTTGCATTAGGCTGTCACGTTGATAAGCTCGAAGAACACGTTATCTTGTTTGTAACATTATTCTAGAATCGATTCCATAACAAGAGATTATCTAGAAGTCATCGACTTCTTAGCTCGAGTATCCTCTGGTCATATCCATTTCTCCAAGACAATTTAGTTACAAAGTGCAAATCCCTTTAAGATGGCGCTCCTTGACAGGGGGTGCTTTCAAAAACTCGTTAGGAGGTTCGCATTCTGCGGTGGTGGGTCACGTTGCGATGCGCGGCGGCTGCTTCGAGACAAAATGTTACATAGAAACTTTGTAGTCACTGTCGTGTGCCGTGTTTAAGTAAATTTATTACTGTGCTGTGTTCTAGTTATTATAGCTTGTTTTTATTTGTTTATTTTTGTAGGAATTGGGCGTTTTATCGTGTGTTAAGTTAGAAGTAGCTACAACTACATCCTTGAGTTATTATCACCCTAACGAGTTGCTAAAATCAGTCAGATTTTTTTCAAAAACATTTTTTTTTGTTTTACCACTACCTTCATCTCGCGCCTTCGTGTGCGTAGGTTTAAGAATTAAGTTAAAGTCTAAAATTATCCCAGTGCTAAGCTTGATCAATATCTATTTAAGTGCTAATTTTGTTCAGCCTTTTAAGCATGAAAGAGTAACAAACATACATACCTTGATCCCTGCCTACAAACTTTCGAGTTTGTATTTTAGTATGAAGTGGGACAGGGTTTTTCTGTCCCTAAATATAAGTGCAAATTAATATAAGTATTTCTTAATTTTAACCTGGATGCAAGCCGCTTCCAGTCGGTTCTTTTGGAAATATATGGGGGAGGCCTCTGTCCAGCAGTAGACATCCTACGGCCGATATGATGATGATGGAGAAAGAAATCTCTCATAATAATGTAACGAAAGTTGCCTAACTAGCAGTTAGGACACCCTAATAAACAGAAAACCCAGTATTATATTATTTAGCTTCTTTGGTATTTAACTTCTTTGGTGTCCTTCGAGTCAGCTCCAACCATTACACAAAAACACACACACAAGTACATCCTTTCTTCAACACGTACTCTAAAGGCACACTATTTCTTTATAAACTGCAGGCCAAATTAAATCACCAGCTATAAACAGCAACAAACCTCTAGCGAGTAGAAAAATTGGCAATCTGCGAACGTTACAGTGTCGTGATCGGCAAACGTTAGCGGTGTTTATCGGCAAGTGGCCGCGCGGGAACAATATCGTTCGTTGGATTGCGCGATCCAGATATATTGCAATGTGTGCACTTTATGTGGCCCGATGTGTAATTGATTGTGTTTTCACGTTTTTTGGTATTTGTTTGTTTTTTTTTATAGATAGAACATGGGAACTTGAAATGGTGTTTGAAAAAAGATTTAAGATAAGAATGTACTGCACCTGCCGTGTTATCTCTTCACCATATTTGATTGGCTGCCAGAGAATGCCCTAAGTCTTTGTACTTTTTTGTGCATAAAGTTTTAATAAATAAATGTAAATTCTTAACGTCTTTTCAAATACCATGTATATTGCATTTCTTTTTTTCAGTTTTTACTGTTTTTCAAATAATAAAATATGACAGTTTTACAGGTTATTTATAGAAAATATATACCTTTAAATTTATTTATCATCATCATCATTATATAATTAGCAGGACATCTACTACTGGACATAACCCTTCCCCATGGAATTCCAAAAAGACCGATTTTTTTTTCAGTATAAACGTTTTGTGAAGATTGAAAAACCAGCATAAATATTCATGTAATTCTGTTGCTTGAAAAATTGGTCTTTGGATAGTAATTAGTAATACATATTTTTTAATAACCTACATCTTTCATTTTCATTTCCAAACCAGAAGAACTAAACCAAACCAACCTTAAATCTACCCTTTACAAGTCTGTTAGCAATAAATAACAATTAACGTGAAGGTTTCAATCGGCCGGTGCATAGCGGTAGTAAATTATTACGAAGGTGTTACCGGACGAAAGAAATATCGCCGTCAACACCCGCTGTAATGTTCCGGCCAGTGATGGGGCAGAGAAAATATCGATAAAATAGTGATTCAAATGGTTTATGATATGGTTTGATATGGTTTATTGTGGTTTAAACATGTTTTAATGTAAAGTATATCGATTAGTTTTTTTTTTATATATCGATTCTTTTGTCTAAATGTATGGAATCAATTAAAGTGTTGAATCTTTAATGTTTCTCTATATGTGTCTGTAAATAGATCTCTGCTTACAACCAATTAACACCGATTGGCTACATGTAAAGATCGATCCAATTCTTTCGTAGATCGCTTACGTGTGCTACGCTTCGTAGCTGCAGTCTACGCTTCGTAGCAGCTGCTACGTTGAATTTTCGGTGTTGGTGTTTTAAAGTCATGAAATCAAATGAACTGTATGGAATTGTAATTAAAGACTTTCTTTACACCTTTAGCTTGATTATCAAAAAATCTTAATTATTCACTGTGTGTTTTATTTTGTTAATATATTTATTTGCTGTAACTACTATGGAATAATTCTTTACGTTTTTTTTTTACGGCTCGAGTTCTATCGACATTTTCTACTTATAATTTGACCATTACTACATCGCTAAGTGTTTATAACAGTTTCAACAAATCGGTGCGTAAGAGACCGCCCCCGACCGCCCGTCGAGTGCTTAATCACTTAACACTCTCCGGATTAACGGAGAATTTATCGACTAAGTATTACTATGTTTATTTATATAGGCACGCAGACCTAAACTCAAGATTTTTTTTCTTTGTATTTCAAATATTGTTAGACTTCACGTTATGTGTGTCAGATGTTATTTAATAGTAGACTGTAATACACTAAGTTTAAAGAAGTTTTTGTTTAAGTGGGAGGTAATTTTGTAAGTTAGGAAGTGCGTAATTTATGTTCAAGTGTAACGGACTACTTATTTTATGTCGCCGTGTGACACAAACAGGACTTTTGTATGAATTGAAATGAAGCGTAAATTACGCGACTTACAATTGGTGGGACTTACTTTTGTATGTAATGGAAAATTTACAAAATTATGTTCGTTTGGTCTTACAATAATGCAGATGAGATAATGACACGCAAACAAGTGTCTAATATGGTACGACTAAAACCTTATGGATTGTGTGATGATTCTAATACTAACTATAATTATATCCAGTCAAGTAAAACAATTACTTGGTATTATTGTGATAGTGGTTATTTATGTTTTATTTCATTATTATGCAGTAATTGTCTTTAAGTTATAACATTCTCATACTTACATTTTTAAACATGAACATGTTTTGTATATTATGTTCAATCTTAAACTTGTTTTATTCATGTATATTTCATTTCATGTTTTATAATATGGAGTTTCATTTCTTTTAAACGAATATTATCTTTGGTTCGATTTCCGTACGGAACAAAATATTCGTATGGGCTATGGCCTCCAGGTAATTGTTCCTAGCCGGGTAGTTTTTGTCAATAAGTTTCTATATTTGCTAACACAGCCACGACACAAAAATTCTAGTATATGGCAACGATTTTTACAAAAAATTATTGCACATGGTTTGTGTCAATAAACATTCTTTCTTTCTTTCAAAAAAAGAAGATAGTAAGAAAATTTATTAAACACACAATTTACAGAACCTCCTATACAGGTCTTCTAAAATCACATTGCAATATCCAAGGGGTAGCAGACACAAGAGAATTCGACCCCTTAAGGACATTAATTCTTACAAGAAAGAGAACAAGATAAATCGCCGGTCCGGGCCGGTCCGGTACCGGGCCGTGAAAAGAAAACCCTTTTTATGAGACGTTGGGCAACGTATGGACACGATGAGGAAGAAATATAAGTATGGATTGGGTAGTTTCAATGTGAAAGGATCAAATATTATTTTTACGGTTAGTTTTTAGTAAGGATACACTTACGTACAGAAAGACCAAAAAAAAATAACGTTCAGTTATGATAACTGCACTCTGGCATGACAAACTAAAAAATAAATGCAATTACGGCTATCGGGCATTTTTTTTTTCAAATTCACATAACAAAACGAAATCACACATAGTTTATTTCGTATTATTTACTGAAAACCTTTTTTTACTTATAAAGTTGTATTTTTCATTATAATACAATTTAGTGGTAGTAGATATAGTATTGTTCTGTATTTAATAAGTAGAGATCTTTATTTAGATGTAAATCCTTGATTTAAATAAATGTATATTATAAAGTATTCAAAAGAAAATGTAAAGTGTACTCTAATCCCCTCTTAATAAGTAAAGTTACTTCAGTACCAACTTCGGTTTGTCCAATTTTATTTCGAGAAAGCTATTCTCGAAAAAAAAAAGAAAGAAAAGAATGAGATCCTCTTAAGGATAACTCTTTGACAAGAGAGTATTACGTCACATTTCCCTTCGCAAAAATAATCCCAATTTAACAAGAACGTCATATCCACACTAAACCAACCCAACCCTTTGTAACGACAATCGTGTTTGTTCGAGGTCATTCGACGATCAAAGCGATAGCCAATAAATAAATAGTTGATTTGCTTTCACAATAAATACCGAAAGGTCCCGAATAGTTCCGAAGGTATGCGACAGGGGGCGGTAGGGTCAACCTAACTAACGAGAACTAAGTACGTTTGCTACGGATAGGAATTCTGTTTACCCAGTTTGACTGTTTGATTGATTTATTTGTTTGTTTTGGAAAATTATTGGGTGTATTTTCGAAATACCGTTAGTTGAAGATAAATTAAAATACCTACTTGATATCAAATTACGGTGGTCTACACATGTTATAGTACTAGCTTTTGCCTGCGACTTGGTCTGTGTCAAAGAAAATGTGTCCAACGAGAATCGTAACTTTTCAGGAATAATAAGTACACTATGTGCTATTCTAGGCAATAATCTATCTTTGTGCCGAATTTCATTTAGAACCGGTCGGCTGTTCTGGCGCGATTGAGTAACGAACACCCATTCAAACATTTGCATTTATAACAGTAGTAAGATTAGGTAAATAACGCCAAAATAACAATGTAATATTTTTGATATTAGTAAAATTGTAAATGCTAAAAGTTAACATTGCTTTAAATTTATCACAAAATAATGGAGCTTATTAGACGCTAACATTGTAATAATGATAGGTTGTAACGTTGTTTCGCTAATTTCAGGATAGAGAAAGTATACATGTTTTAATTAACACTCTCAAACCAGCAAGCTGAAATATCAAAGAGATGACTACGTAGCAAATCGAATGATTCACCTGAAAAAGCCGATTAATAAAATACTCAAGGTCAGTGAAAGCCCAACTTGAAAGAAGTCTTTATTCCAATGGAATAAGAGACACTAAGTTAATCAATTGATTGATATACCTGCCTATAAATGAAATAGTTCATAGCTCACTATTTTGTAAGCTTTCACAGTATAGTTTAGTTTATTTGCTATCGTGAATGTGTTGTTGCTATTGTACTGATGGATATTGCTGTTAAGCCTACTACAAGTAAGTAGGTATACCTAGTATGTGTAGGTAGCTAGGTATACTAGAATAATTAATTATTAGCCTACGTATGAATATTAAAAACTGTCATTCGCTGTTATAAATACGTTTTAAGAAATTATGCAAAAAAAAACAATAAATATAAAATTATTGTTTAAATATTAGAAACAGCGCCATCTCTACATTATTGTAAGAACGACTATAAGCTCCCGCTCGCTTACTTAAGCAACCCTCCTCGGAGGGTTGTGCCGTTCAAACACAAGCTGACTAAAAGTGGTTCTGTGTCGGATGTCTATTGGTGGTCATAATTTGTACTAATATTAGCACAATATTTTTTTATTTATTAATTATGTACTTATTATTTTTTTTATTTAAAATTAAATACTTATGTGTATTTATTAAATAATGAATCATAATAAAGCTTGGTTTGGCTTTAAATGCTGTGATTATTTTATTATAAACTATGTAGGTCAAATTTTCACCACCAGAGGCGCTTTTGTTGCAAATCGAAAAGAAATTAGCAATAAAGTTAACAAAACAATAACGTTCATTAGCATAATTTAAAAATAATACAGCGAAACAAAAAGAGGAAAATGTTTTCAATAAAAACTCCTTTCAAAAGTAATGTTTTATTAAAATATTATAATGTAAATTTCCTCCGCTAGAGGCGCCACGGTAACGGTGAACTTTTACGACACGATTACCTACACTGGTTGTTTTTCTTAATAATTTATCGTGCTTCCACGAAGTTGGCTCGTTTCGTGCCGGGCACATGTACCTATGTGTACCGTTGAGTTCTTCAATTATGAATCTGTTTTGTTTTATAAAGCGTTTGTTTCTCGGAAAGTCAGTTACAAGTACTTCTTTGAATTTTCCACAAAGTTAAAAGAGATTTATAATACATATGCTTTGTGAAGAGTCCATTACTCTTAATGATATAAAGACAGACATTATTTTCGTAGTAAGTATTTCATTCCAGACATCGTTAGCAATAAATTGTTACTGATATTGAATTCCATTTATAGGATACTTGTTTTGTACATGTACGTGTATTTTTATACCTTTTCACGATATTCATTTGTTTCTATCGAGTGGACTCGAAGCTATTTTTAAATATAGTAGTTATATTTACATTTTATTCTTTTGTTTCAGGGGCAACGACCAGTGGAACATTAACCGTATTTTGAAGGACATTTGTATTCTAACCCCAGTCTGAATCTATCAAAAATATCTCTAATTTACCTAAATTTTGGACGTGGAGATGAGATTGTGACTAGAATTTAAATCTTTTTATCACGAGGATGGTCCTTCTAATTTTAAATTTGGAAGACTGTGTACGTACACTGCGGACGTAATCTCATATAAAAGCTTAAGTAGATACGTAATTTCCTGCTTCCTGTCCTTTGTATTCCAAAATAGCCGACATCGAAAGTCGTCAGACCGCGATCCATTCGTTGCTTAGTAACGTACCTATTAATAGGCATATTGTATGAAATAGTCAGCCGACTTACCTACCTATCTTTTTTGTATGAGAAGCTTCATCTCATAGTACAGTTTTTATTCGTCGTTCTACAAATATTTGGTGTGATAAGTTTAAGTAAATTAGCCAAATGTTTATTTTAAAACATAGCCACTATCGTTTAAAGCCGACATAACTTTAAACCAAGAACGTCAAAGGTGTACTTTTAACAAAATCAAATTAGAAAAATATTTAGATTATTTTTTTCTGACACTACCTTTATTCATAGAGACTTACATTCTCACTCTATCTATTGATAGAAACCTATTAGAATCCGTTGCACAGTTTAAACGTACAAACGGTGGAAAGCGTATTTGTTTTATACTATGTAATAAAGAAGGTTCTAAGCAGGTTCTTATAGGCCAACTATACACACTCTCACGTATTAGTGGATAACGTAGCAGGCTGCAGCATCGTTTTATACTTTTATATATTTTATGTATGCTATTTGAATGTTGTAGCTGTTGGTTATCCCTTTCAATAAATAAGATAAAATTAGTAAGCTACTCAAAAAGTACTTGAGCCAGCCAGTCATAAACAATCCACTAACCTTGATGCATGGTGTGGGCGGGTGAGGTACTGAGGGCGGGCTGCGCGGGGCATTGGGAAGCTGCAGGAGATGACGGATGCTGTACCCCTGCCGGGACTTGCGTGACATTCTGGTGGAGAGAAGACATTATTAGTACTGGAAAAGGCAATTTTATACATACAGGATGGAAAATTAATCAACGCAAACTCCTACAATGGATTCAGTAATCCATTGTAGGTAATAGAGTTTGCGTTGATTCATTTTCCATCCTGAAATTTAAAAAATCCTCAAAATATTTTATCAGTTTTTACATTATTCTAAAATCGGCGTCAAGTTATGATTTATGTTGGAGCATCACACAATTACTACAGAATAGATCCTGTTAAAATTTTGCATGGAATTTCCTACTGGACTGGTCAGTCCAATCTATAGGCTATACAATGTTATGCTAGCTGTGGAGGATAAGCTATGTTGAATTATATCAGTCTGTTTTGTTCCACAGTTTACCACGGCATTGCTTTAAGACTTACAACTAATTGTTCAGTTAAACTACTTAAAGAATTGTATAGACATAGAATTAATAAATTTTAGCCGTTAAAAAAATAAATAAAGGAGTTGAGAATCAAACAACTGAAATTACAAAGCAATATTAAAATGGTACTGGTAACTGCCTTGTTGGCCTTGTGGTCCTAAGCGCGACTGCTACGCTAGATGTCTTGGGTTCGATTCCCAGGTCGAGCAAAAAGTGTTATTGGGTTTTTCTATGTAATTCTCAGTGCCCGGTTAATGGCAATAGGCTTCCATATTACATGAGACCTAAACATACTGGTAAACTGAGGGTGTACATTGGTACACCTCTGTCTAACACTTCGGGGAATACAGGCGTGATGGTGTGTTGTTGTTAATAAAATGGCACTGTTTTCAGAGATTGTGGTAGAGCGTAGAGCCCCTGATTTTTAATTTCATGTACAGAATCCATGGTAAAAGTTTAAGCAACAATGTACCTTCCGTGTATTGATTTATGGAGGAAAGTCCTTTATTCCTATTATGAATGTTCCATAAGAAGTTTAATTAGGAGATCCAGTAGGCTGATTTTGCGCTAAGTCAATAAGTTCACCCGTGTTACGGCTTAAAAATAACTTTTGATGTGGGTGGTGAGTCTATTACAGGTCTGTCTACGTCATGGGGGAAGAAAAGTGATGCTGGTCTGTTAGTCAGCTGATATAAAACTTTAATCTAAACGTGTTTGTGGAAGAAAATGTTTTTCAAAACTTTTGTTTGTTCGGCCAAACAAAAGTTTAGACAAAGTGTTTATTTATGAGCTATGGAAGACTAACAGCTAAACAACACAAAATAAAAATAGTAGGTGAAACTGACAGCCAATCACAAGTCTTCGCTTATAAAAAACAGACTGGCAGAGATGGTGTGAAAAACACATGCACTGCCCACACAAAATATAAGAGCGGAACAACATCAAAACTAAAACTAGAAACACTATAATATATGTATCAAAACTTACCCGAGTTACCGTGTTATTGGGTTTTTCAATGAAATTCTCAGTAGCAGTTCGGAGTTAGAATTGGTGGCCGGTTAATGGCAATTGGCTGCTCCTCCTATTACATGGGACCTAAACATACCGGCGAACTGTGGGTACACATTGGTACACTTCTGCCTAACCCTTCATCCCTGAAGGGTTAGGCAGAAGTGTACCAATGTGTACAGGCTGATAGTATGTGTATGTTTGTCAAAATGTAATTACTTACGCACAGCTAAATTTGGAGTCTAACTTGATATGGTTGCTGAGAAATAAATATGATAATAATAAACCCGTCATAAGGACAAAACAAGATTAATACTTATACATCACACGATTGTTATTTGATCCCTTATTAATAATATCCTCTCGACCTAATTTCGATCACGGCGACCAATCTTAATGGAGGCCCACCAAGCAAGCAGAAGATTTTAAAGGTGTATCCCTCTTCCCTCACTCTCATAGTCCTAAGAAACGGCAATCCGACACGACCGGGAGATCAGGGGCAAGGCTTCACGTGCTTTCCAAGAAACGGGGGTGCCAGACCACCCACTTCTAAACTCCGGGCTGCTACTAAGAAATTCATAATGGCAAAACCAAGTAGTTAATATTTTTTTCCCGACCTGGAAATCGAACTCAGGTCCCCACGCTCAGCGCTTGCGAACACGAGATCAATGGGGCATTGACCCCTGAATATTCGCACATTAGATTAGAGATCATTTTGACTGAGGTGTCAAATTAAAACTCTTATGTTAGAAGCCGTCAAGATTTGTGTGTCATCATCTGTTTAAAATAAAAAAGAAGAATTTACCAAATCGGTTGATAAATGACGGAGTT
This sequence comes from Caradrina clavipalpis, assembly GCA_932526535.1. NCBI lineage: Eukaryota > Metazoa > Arthropoda > Insecta > Lepidoptera > Noctuidae > Caradrina > Caradrina clavipalpis. The sequence continues at coordinate 5,256,375 of OW052093.1, forward strand.
CTGAGGTGACCGAATTGGGAACCTCCTCCTTATTTTGAAGTAGGTCAAAAACTGAAGTGTACAATCATGAGCATAATTGTTATATATACTTATGCAACGTTCAGAAGCGATTTTTCTTCTGAAATAATGATTAGAACTTCGAGAAAAGATTAATTTCATTATTTATTACAAACATACCATGTTTGTAAGATTAAATAGTTATAGAATTTTGCTTAAAATTTTTAACCTATTATGTTCATAACTGTTAGCTGTATTGACGGCCGTGACTTTGGAAAATACACGTGTCCTATTTCATTTTCAATTCTAAAGATAAATTCTATACCGACGTGAAACGATTTTGTGAACGAATCTGCCCTAGTAAGGTACAGTCAGCAAGAAAAGTCGATTCAAATTTCAGACTTGTGAATTGGTGTTTAAAAGTCTGAAATTTGCTCGATAACTGGTGTTATTGAGCACTATATCACTGGAAATACGAAATGCATGTAGGATAAAGGTAAATTAAACTCTTAGCTATTACCTGAAATGCTGAGAAGTGGATTGTGTTATTTCGTATCGATTTACTTATTTAATTGTATTCGTGTATTTTTAGTAACTAAAAATGTCAGTTATTTTTTATGCATTCTTTAATTGAATGATGCATTTGCGTGTATACCTACTCGATAATGTGTAAGCAATGTTACCTATAATTGAGTTTGCATTAGAGTTTATTTTAATTAGAGATGAGTAAGTTCTTGACTCTAGTCTAGGTCAGAGGTGACAAAGACAAAGTCGACGATGGAGTAAGCTTACCCAGAACAAGCCTGTAACTGGTCTTTTATGTTTCATAGATGATTATTTTCATGTATCACTTGTTGGTAATGCTCAAATAAATAAATCTATACTTAATATTATAAAGACGTAAGATTTGTTTGTTAGTTTGTAAAGAATAGGCTCCGAAACTACTGGACCGATTTTAATCATTTTTCACCAATAGATAGCTTCATTATTGCCGAGTAACATAGGCTATATAATATCACGCTATGACCCACGGGAGCGAAGCATTAAACAAATACGTAACTTATGGCGGGTGAAAGCCAGGCTGATGAAGTCGCGGGTAGTACGCTAGTACACAATATAATCATACGTAAAATTAACAGCATTAATTGACTTGACAGTCGTGACGGAAGCCAGAAGCCAAGAAGTCTGACAACCAGTCTAACCAAGAGGTATCGTGTTGCCCAGTTACTGGGTTGTGGAGGTCAGATAGGCAGTCTCTCCATGTAAAACACTGGTATTCAGCTGCATCCGGTTAGACTGGAAGCCGACCCCTACGCAGTTGGGAAAAAGGCTAAGCAGATGATTATGAACAGTATTAATTGACTTTTGTCGGTAACAGTACTCGCGAGCAACAGTCAAGGTCGAGTAGACTGGGGTAGTCTATTGTTAGGAGTAACAATTAGATACAGAGCCAACTCGACCAGGCCTCTTCACAATCTCATATCTATACACAATGGAGGCCAGTAAAACACACATAATTATATTAATTTATTTGCATGCAGACAACGTTCTGTCTCGAGAATTTCATTATTACAGTTCAAGTTAAAGAAATATTTATTCAAAACAATGGACGTGTTTGCGTTCCTTTTATTTGACTTGAATGTTACCTCTCGAACTTCTGATTGGTGTTAATGAGAATGGTTGGAGATACTTCATAAAACAAAGACTTTCTTCAGTAGCAGCTAGGAGTTAGGATCTGTGCCCGGGTAATGGCAATAGGCTCGACCTCTATTACATGGGACCCAAATATACCGGCGAACTGTGGGTGTACATTTGTACACCTCTGCCTAACCCTTCGGGGAATACAGGCGTGAGGGTATATAAAACAAAGACTCAAGAAATCTACTACATTGAAATCTTTGTAGCTTTTATGAAGACTAGCGAAATGGGGAATTATGGATCCTACCGACAACCAGTAAGAGTGCGGTGCTTCTGAACAGACGAAGGCCTTAAGTGCCCGAGATGTCTCTATACCTCCACTATGAAGGGCAATAGAAATGCCACTGATGCCGCGCGATAAATATGGCTACCTACTGGGGTCAAGTACAAAAACGAAAAAACAAGATAATATGCTTAGTAGCTATTAATAGTTTACTACCACATAAACAATGAAAGTGATTTTATTTTTAATAAATAATTATGTTAAAAGTAAAAAAAAAACTTCAATATTTCACGCCATTTATTTTTCATAGATTACCTCCCGAAAATGTTTCCAACCGAATTGATCATAAATAATTGAATTTCGAAGGAAAATGTTAAAGTAATATTTACCTTCATTTATATTCATTAAATACAATAATAAAGTAGGCTACGGATCTATATCGAAGTATGTAAAGATGCATGTAAAAATGTGTCTTAACATCTGTGACATAAAATAAATTTTACAACACACAATCTCGTCCTATCTACGGACTTCATCTAAGTTATCTGCGGCACTGGAAATTGAATTCAGTTGCTTTGTTAATAAGGTTTAGTTTAACTTTGGGTGCGTTTGGAGGTAGTAAGTGAGTTGATTTTGACTTAAGTACTTGCTTTCGTAACTATTGTAATGTAATCAATCAGGTATGAGGTAATTTGTGTCGTAGAGCTTGTTATCGTGTTATACAATAAAAAAGTTAGCCGTTGATTAAGTACTTACCTACCTATTTTAAGGGTTCCAAATGGTGCCAACGAATCTATAAATAAGTCTCCGCTGTGTGTCTGTCTGTCAGACGGCTGTATCTCATGAACAGTTATAGGTAGAGGTAGATAGTTGCAATTTTTACAGAGTGTGTATTTCTATGGCTTGTATAACAGTAAATGATAAAACAAATAATAAAGTAAAAATTAAAGAAAAGTGTTTCTGCATGTGGTGCCAAATATTGTAGGCTGGTACGGAATACTTCGTGTGAGAGTCTCGACTTGAACTTGACCAGTTTTTTGTTATTGAGATTGTCCGGATGAGTAACGATAATAAATTAGAAGACATTCTTCTTCTTACGACGTATTTTGGCAATCTTGTATCAACCTAACAACTAGGTTATTGACAAATCGGCCAAGAGCGATCTGGACTCGCACACGAACGGTTCTCTACCATCGTACAATATTTATTACGACATAATAAATAAATAAAAATAATACTTTACGGATGTTAAAAATTAAAGGGGGTTTAATTTTTCCCTTCATTTTATTTTTATTATTTTATGCTACACGGTCTCTTTTGTCCCCGTTTATGGCACTAAAAAAGTATCATAGTTGTTGTAAATTAAAAATGTATGAACAAAATCGCGAAAAAGTCTACTGTTAAGAAATCAGTCCAAAAGAATCTTTGGAGAATCTATTCAGTCGTATTCCAATTTAGTAATCATAATTAGGTCAGGCCCGAAACCTGACTTTTAATTATAACTAAAACTTTGATATAAGTATACTTTAATTTATTTAAACAATATTATTTCAAAGAAGAATTAATGTTTAATTAGTCACAAGCATTCTACGAGTAGATTTAAATGGCCGTCAGTTTAATCGCTCCGACCTTGTAACGTCATGTTCTACTCTAAGCATTGACTTACAAGTAAAGTTCAAGTTATTTACAGAAAATAATTAATCTAAGTACCTAGTTAAAGACATTTAAAACAATTTAGACCATACCTTATGTAATATTAAGGTGCTTTCTTGTGTAGAATGACGAGCGTTATGTTTTACGATGGAAATCGCAATATCAACTTATAGTCCACCAATCGGCAAACTTTTATTGTTCTAAAACTATTTTACACAAAAAGTATAAAGCATTATTATATATAGCACAATATAACTATCTAATTAGACTGAACTATAATGTAGAGTTTATGTAGTTTTAAGCAATGGAATACGGGCGCGTAATGAAGACGATAGTTTCAGTTCATCATTCAAGAAAATAAACGATGACATTTAAAAAAAAAAACGGTTTCATGTCAATGTCAAAATCAAATCATTTATTTTTATTAGACCCTTCAAAGGCACTATTGAATGTCATTTACAAGAAAGAAAGAAAGAAAGAAATAATAATATTGAATCTAGTTGCAAAATTGCAACACCTACAAAATGTAAGGAAGAGCCGATTCTTTTATTAATTGACGATAAATTATAGCTTTGGGAGGATAAGTATTGTGAATTAACCTTGGGAGGTCTTAAATCATTTACTGAAACTGAAAATTCTTCATTACGATGTCCCTTCTACGACACTATCGAACTGAAGTCACTCAACTACATACAAACTTTAGTTATTAAACCAACGTAACTATACAATAATCAACAAACTATTTGTACAAAGTTATTCAACTCCAACACCCGTGTGAAACTTATCGTATGGGTTCGGCACTAGTATATCGATATCGGCAACTAACCGACTACTGACTAGCTATCGATAAGGACGGCCCGCACCGCGAAGTTGAATCAAAGGGTATTGACTATGGATACAGTAGTCGATATTATTTAGGAACGACTTTAAGTGTTCTTGGAATAGATGTATTTCTAGTTTGTAGGCCAATGCTGTAATCAATAGGTTTAGTTTAATGTTAGTGGTTGGTGAAAAGAATGAAAACAAAATTAATATTTGGTTTTATAGTTCCGTAGGGTACCAACGCCCTGCCGGGGCTGCGGGTTGTTCGAAAGAGATACCGCGCCCCCGGAACGCAAAGGGCACACGAAGGAACATAGATGGTTTTTAGTCAGTAAAAGTCTGACACTCCCTCCCGCCCCGCCCACCAGGACGGGGGGGGGGGTCATTTGATGATTTCCCATCTCTAAAAAAAAAAAGGGTACCAACGGGAGACTTCTACTAAAGCCTCTTCATGAGATAACTCTTCACGTGACAGAACGACGTGTTCGTTGAATTGTGCTAATAGAGAGTTGACATTTTCACAGAGTGTATTTTCTATCGCCGCTATAACAATAGTAAAAATATTAAAAGGGTCATGAGAAACTTTATTGTGTTAAATATTGTATGGAACTCTTGGCGTGCAGTTCGACTCTCATTTTGCCAGCGTTTTGTCGAACTGACTGGTTTAGTCGTACTTTATACGATAAGTTTATACCTAAGAAATAAACTCTTTTCTTATTTCGAAAGACTTGACAATCCGCCACGAGAGCTAAGAAGACGAGTTTTGCACATATTAAAATAAAAGTATTATGATAATATATGAACTAATTAGATTATATAATAGAAATATAATTTTATAAATGTTTGGCTTTTAGACGAGCTATAATTTAATCCGTATTTTTATGAGCAAGATATATACTTTTTACGGGATGACTGCCACCCGCTGTACACACGTATTACCAAGGAATAAAGTCCCAATTAGCACAACAACGACATGAGACGCGGTTAATAGTAAGCCGGAGGTTATGCGGCATTAAAAATATCTCCTAGTACAAAACAACGTAGTTATATTAAACGCGAGAATATCCAAGTTTTTAATACACTTACTTTTTAAAGTACTTGTAAGTTTTCAAGAAAAATAACAAGATTAACATTTTATAATCCAATCACGAAACTTTAGTAGTATTTTATTACTCTATCCTCCCATTTTTAGGGTCCCTCTGACCTTAATTATGCAAAATCGAAATTTTACAACCCACTCATGAATTATCCAATAAAATCGAAGCCATACTGTTTACGCTTGCATAATATCGCTAAGTCACGTATATCAGACAGTTGTGTAGTCAAGACCCATTTATTGTTCAAAGCAAATAAAAAGAAACGGAGCAAAATGTACTAGAACATTCGAAAACTGACTCGACAGCACCAAGCACTTGTACTAAAATAAAACTTAAGTGGAAAACAATAAAGTTCGTTTTCAGTTGAGTGCATGTATGGAAGTTGTAACGTTTCAAATGGCGAGAGTTATTAGGGTTTAATTCAGGAGCTAGTAGTAAATTCTGAATGTGCTTGAATGTACAACATACTATACAATTAAATATGTTGTTACTGTGAGCTTTCAGGTTTCAGGGAATCTCGTATAACTATTTGTAGTAAGTATTACAATAATCTTGTTATATAGATATAGTTGTGTGTGTATCAGGCTTGTGGGATTACGACTCTATGTAGTTACATCAAGGTTTGTATTGTTCTGTTTATTTATATGGAGGCGACAGTATCTTCCTTTGTCTCTATATTTAGAGTGCTTGGAGTGGCCGGGGTGGCTGCATTTTATATTTTCGTTGAAGCGCGAAATGTTTAAAAATAAACGCTGTTAAATGGATTGGAAAATAAGGTCACAAGCGAATATTTGAGCTCAAAACTAATGAATGGATATAATCGATAGAGAACTTCAAATGTAAATTTTGTTGTTAACTCTCGAGAGATGTTGGTACTAATGAGTAAAGATACACAAACAATGTATTTACCCAAAAGAAAATTAAACAAGAAAACATGCTTTTGAAATGAATCCTTTGTTACGCAACAGTACAATACTAAAGCATAAAGTACCTCCACATTTACTGAAACTCAAATCCTAAACAAATACAATAAGCAAACAACATTAGCGTAAATAAAACGTTGTATATTATAATTATATGAGCGCTCAAAGCTAATAATGAGCTCGCATTTCGCCGGCTGATCCAATCGAACAACTGTAAAACTGTGATTGTTACCCATCAGAACTCACATCCGACAATCGATATCCACACACCTATAAGCACAGCTGCAGACTACGCCATTTTGAAGTGCTTATTTCCATTATAACATTGTACTAACTACACTGAAATGTTCTACAAAAGTTCGCGTTTTGCTTCGTGAAGTCCAGAACTTTCAACTCAACAGAATACACCAACTCCCCAATTGGCATTACGCGAAAACAACATTTATTACAAGCGGGTACAGATTGAATTAGCCCGCGGTAGAATTCCGCTTACAACTTTGCGCAAATACGCCAAGTTCAAGTTATCTGAAAAGTTATTTAACAAAGTTTCATAGCTTTCTTGGGTTGCGTGGGAGATTGTACTCTAAGCGGAGGAGATTAAGTTAATAATCGTTTGGAGGTTGGGTAGAACGTAGATCCTTTCGGAACCGAAAGCCATCTGCGTTATCCCATCGAGAGCCGTGACTGTAGAAAGATTTTCCTTCTACAATGGACTGAGACTGGGACCGGTCGCTGAAATGACTTTGTAATAGCGTCCTCAATAAAACGACCCAATATGGTGGGCTTTTTACTTTATTTATGAGATAGTTGGACAGGAGTTTCGTTACTAAATAAATGTTTACGTAAAGGATAAAATAAATGTTTTTATACAAAAATGTATAAATCGAAAACTGGCAAAATAATGGCCGAAGGTTGTTTACAAGCAGTAACGCTGGTCTTGGCAGTACAACAGTCAATAAAGCAAGTTTCCTTGAGAATAATATCGTCGTATCACTTGCGGCTATTGTAGAACGTTAGGAACTGTACCTCGATGATTTTATAATCTCTCGAAGTTTTAATGAGCTCAATTTAGTCTTCAAAAGCTGATACACACGTTAGCTAATATGCTTAGAGTGTATTCTGTGTAAGTAATGTTTATCTAAAAGCGATACCTACAAATGTAAATTTTATAACCAAATCACGGTATAAGGATACTCTCTTGTTTATTGATCTAAGATTTAAATGTTTATAGAATAGTTATATAATAAAATATTTATATAAACTAAATATGTTATAGAACCAATTAAACCACACAACAAGGTTAGATCTTCCTCAAATATGAGTTTGAAATTCCATTTTCGAATAGCTAGCTTGTGCTCGGAACGCGAAACGATTCCAAGAAAATTAATTCGTTTGATGTAAGTAATAAGAAATTATTTTTTTTGTTGTTTTATTTAAGCGTCATTAAGGAAATTGTATTCTTTGGACATTTCCTTTATTAAGACGCTTTGTTTTCTTCGCTATCGTTTACTATTTTCATAAATCACATGAGCGTATGAATAATAATATATTTCACTCGAATATTAACTCACAAAGCCGTTCAAATCACAATACCGACTATTAAAAGGCATTTGTAGTGTTATCTAACTCGTAATCACAACATTGACACAGTTCTGAATGATTTCTCACTTCATATAAGTAGTTATAGTAACTCGTAAACACTTTTTAAGCAAAACTTTTCACTGACAGAACTTTTGTACCGGTCATATAAAGTAGTGAAACAAAGTTTACTACTACTCACCTGTCACTTATTCGAGTGCCTGATCCATAGGCAAGGTCAAAACAGAGCTGCGAGCGTCCTCCTCTCTGATACCAGAAGTAAACACAAATTACAGGAGCATCCGAGGTACGTCAGCCGCGTTACACTTCAAAACAATATCTCAAATTTACACAAACACTCGTATCCAGCCTCCTCACAGTCACAATAACACTAGAACTCCACCTCCGAGTCAGAATACGATCTTTCGTCTTTCAGCATAACCTCAAAACATCTTACTGACACTCCGCGGCCCACAGGAATTAATAAAAAGTTTCTTTATAAAACAAGTGGGTTGTGAGCATGTTCCAAAATGGCGGAACTTTGCGTTAACTTCGGAACGTAGAGCGACGTGAAGTTGTAGGGTGCGCGACTTGTGCCTCGCGCGGTACAGTTGCGCAGCAAACACTAACTTTTCTCGTTGTAAGTCACATATAAAACTTGTAAACACTTCTTTTGGCACATGTAAACACTTGAGTACATCACAAAAAGTCATTTGGAAGACATGGATATCGACAAAAGTAGTTTTAATCGCGTTATTGAACAGTTTAAAAGTGGTATAACCTCGTAGCGCTCCCGTACTGCACCGCGAGCCTCGTAGTCGACAGGGGTTCGGTCGGGGAAAATCAATAACTTACGGCCGACTCTCTCCGCCGCTCCGCGTTTAATCATACACTTTGTGAGCAAAACATTAAAACTTGTCCGTTTGTTTGTCGGAGGCGGATCGTTGTTGGAAGTGAAGCGGGGGGTGGTGCGGAGCGAGCGGAGCGATCAGCGAGAGCGGTCGGCGCCGACGGCTCCCGGCTCCCGACTTAGCCACTTCGCGGAGTTTACTTGCGACAAAGTTTTGCGAGGTGTTCTTACAAAGAAGTACGGTTATGTACTGCAATGTGAAGAAGATTGGCGTTTCCCCGCTCCCTGCGCGGACTGCCATAAGTTTGCTGCATTGTTATCGGTGGCCAAGTTCAAATTAAAAGTTTCTTTACAAGTTTGCAGTTGCCACATTGGGCTCGCGCGCTCTCACAAATTACTTTTCTACTATGTAGGTAGGTGAGTATTACATGTAGATAGAGAGTTTTCCTCATACAGTAGGTCAGTGTAACCGTAGTTTTCAAGCGTTTGGTGTTCAACAAAACAAATGTAGTTCGGTGAGTCACCTAATATTAATGCTTTCTCATTTACATAACTTTTGTGTGCTAGGAGGGTGATTGCAGCATAATATATGTAAATGTGAATAATCACTTTTTAACCGCAGAGGGTGGAACACTGAAGTATGAATTAAATATTTAATTCAGGGTTATTAAGAGTTATATGGCCACTAATCCACTGTTTTTACAAAACAAAAAGTAACATAAAAGCAATTTAACTTTACATTAATACAAATAAAAATTAATTATAAATACAAAGCGACGCGAACCCTTTCAAACACGAGGAAAAACAAATAAGTCGTTACTTAAGTCAAAAGTCACCGGACCACTTTAGCAAACACCACTAGAGTGATTTAATTCCGTAAATAGTGTAAACAAGTTTTGTCCTTAGTTGACTTCCCGCACCCCCCGGCACCCCCCAATACTCCTTTTATACGAATTATCCATAGAATTGTGAACAAACAAATCTGGAGACCACTTTCACTTGATCTTCCTCGACCCCTTCATTGTTGTGACAAATAACTAGACTGACGTGAAGAAATACAAATTCAAAGGTCTTAATAAATTGGATTGCTCAGTTGGCCGACTGGTTGGGCGACTGATCCAGCTTTGGCGGGAGCTCTTCGTAGCACAATTCCCGGGGTGGAGTATTAACAAGTATTTTACGAGATAAATAAGTTAGCTCGAGATACTGTTGATGTTTGTTGCGAATAAGTCGAGCTATATAATTTAGGTTTATAATTTTACTTAAGATGTGCGCTCGTGATGGTTGGTTATTGCGAAATTGTTTTATTGGTATTAACTTGAAGGCTTTCCTTATGTTTTATACTTAGATACATTGTTCTAAAGAAGTATAGGTAATATGTATGAGCACTAGGTATGCCTACCTTATTATTTTAATGCCCGCGACTTCGCCCGCTTTGTTCTTGTCTTCTGCGTTAAGTTTGGTTACTGGTCGACTCCCGTGAGTTGCAACGTGATGTTATATAGCCTTATCTATCAAACACAAAATAGAGTACTTGGTCTACACCAAGTAATTAAAAAACTAACGTTTAAATCTATTTATAACCTATTAAATAGACCAGGTGAACTAAAACTCAAATCTATAAATATTCAAGAGTGATATGTCTTTCTCTGTCTATCTCAATCTCGCTCTTTTTCCCTCGTTTGTGTCAACATGAATTTATAATACGAACATAGCTCAACTCCGAAGTCATAAAGTTGGCAAGTCAGCAAGGTTGATGGCATTAGATTTGACTAGTAGTAGCAGAGCTCTTTGTGAAGCAGCTCGTCCGGGGAAGTACTACCATCATACCTATTTCTACCGCAAAGCAGTGTTGCTGTGTTCTGGTTTGAAGGGTATGGGTTCCGGTGAAATTTCAGGCACATAAGACATTTCATCTTTGCCTCTGGGATGGTAACGCAAGGCCTCTGGTATTGCAGATGTCTATAGGCAGAGGTGACCACTTAACATCAGGTGGGTCGTCAGCTGGTTCGCCATTCAACGATGTTTAAAAAAAAACTCCCTAGAAAGGAGATCATTCGTAAGGTCAACGCACTGTATAAGTACAACATTTCAATGTTCAAATCCAAGGAGTATTATGTACCCTAAATGTTCGTGCATAATGGAAATATTGCTTTGTTTTGCCTGCTATTGTTTGGAGTTCGCGCGGTCGTTGTAATGATGCCTAGCAGTGTATGAACCAAATGTAAGTACTTGTCTCCAATGAAAATATTATTTTGTAAGTACTAGCCTTTATCCGCGACTTCGTCCGTGTAAATGTCAGTTAAAATCATAATTCGAAGCCATGAGACGCCGTCTACTATATTTCTTTTCCTTGGGAACAGTCCTTCTTTTCGGGCTGAAAGATACCCTATGTCCGTTCCTGTAGACCTGACAAATTATGTGCGAAATTCCAGGAAGATCGGTTCATTGGTTTAGGAGTGAAAAGGTAACAAACAAATAAACTTACTTTAACATTTATAATATTAGTTATGACTAGCTTTTGCCCGCAGCTTCGCTCGCGTTAAGAGGTATTCAAAATTTCATCCCCTATTTTATCCCCTTAGCGGATGCCTACGTCTTAACATCTACCTGCATGCCAAATTTCAGCCCGATCCGTCCAGTGGTTTGGGCTCTGCGTTGATAGATCACTATGTCTGTCAGTCAGTCAGTCACCTTTGAGTTATATATTTATATTTAGATTTTTGGAAACGCAACAGAAACATTGACTTATCAGGGAAACGATTAACATTAAAAATAATTGCTAAGTATGACTTTTTATCCGTTTTTATTTTTCAACATAAGTACAGCTTTTGAATGTTAAGTTCTACTCAATGATTTTAACCACGTATTTTGTTTGAATCATGTTGCTAACCTGTTCTCACCGCTGTTGTCGAGTTACCTGTCTAACCCTCAGCCGCCCACTGCTTCAGATAATTTTACTCTACACGTTCCCTGAAGCCTTGAAAATTATTTATGAGCCTCCCAAAGTATTATACAGTAAAAATGTACTGTTAAAACGAGTCAACGTCTGTACTCTTTTTCTTTTTCTTTTCGAGTCGATGATTTTAGATATTCGTTTCTGTTTTTTAATTTTTCTTGTATTTTTTGAGCTTAGTTTGTCGTGGTATCAGGAACGTTGTTAATGTCTTCTAAAGTGCAGGGACACTTTAGTGGTGTTTGACATTTGTCAGCTGCCAGGGTTGAGGAGTTTGCTCAAAAGAGTTACCGCGACACTGGAACGCAAAGGACATGAGGAGGAACACGATGGAGGTCAGTAAAAGTCTGACACTCCCTTGACTGGGAAGTAATTCAATGATTTTCCATCCATAAAAAAGGCATTTGTCAGAACTCTAATCTTCTTCTTAGCCCTGCGTGTCCTAACAGTTGCACGCAGGAAAATTTTATGGCTGCCGCCGACTACGCAGTCAAAGTGGTCAAATTCTGGGCCGCAACAATATAATACCTCTAATATAGTTTGTCATCGAAACGCTAAGAAGAAGAAGTCTATTAATTAATTAATTTAAACTTTATGCAACAAAAAGATCAAAGGTTGACTTAATGTCATAGGCATTCTCTACCAGACAGTTAATTATAAGCAATACAGTCATACGCACGTACTCACAACTACATAGACCGAACGTGTAGGTCGCTCACCCTGTACCGTCGAGTTACCGTAGTAACCCACTGCGGCCTTCAGGTGATTCATAGCGCGGGATGATGAACACTGAAGACTTGCAAATTCTCCGCCAACTCACAGATTGCTTCCAATTCATTCATATAATTTAATTTATGAAGAATTGGGAATTTGATTAAGTATGAAGGTTTGTTATACGAGTATCTATACTAATGTAATAAAGATGAAGAAATTTTTGTTTGTTTAAATGCGCTAATCTTTGGAACTGCTAGTTAGATTGGAAAAAGTATATTTGTATGTGATAGTCAGATTTATGAGGAATAGTATAAGCTATATAACATCACGCTACGACTCATCGAAGCAGAGCAGTAACTAAAGACGAAAACATACCATGAGGACGATATCTCGGGCAGAAGATTTTTAACAGCTTAAGACTGAGACTGGAATGGGAATGGGATGATCTGAAAAATACCTTGTTTCCACTTTTTAAATTAAGACAGCCCTATTAATCCTGAAGTAGACCCTAACTTTATCATTATTCCTGACAAATTCGCACGAATAAACCTGAGAATTTAATAATGTACGTATAGTTTTGTGAATATCCAGAAATACCAAACTTATGAATTAATTCCGACAACCACAGCAGACACTAAAATAACTCTATCTACCTAAATACCATTTGAATTTCATGCTAGCGTTTGTAACGGCACAAAATATAGTATTAATTAATCTTTGACTCACAAATAGACCTCGCTATTTGCTGATGCATTAATAAATAGAAATCAAAAGGCATAGCGCAAGCACGCGAAGTTAACGTAAATTGGCTGTATGTTATACTAGGAAAAGGAACACCCGTTTCGCACATAATAATTTAGTCTTTCTGCTGTATCTATAGGTGATGCTGTAGGAATATTTGTATTTTCAATTCTGAGATCAACTGAATTGTAACCGTTGTACGTTAGCACACTCGTGCTACGCCAACAAAATTATTCACGATATGAGGTCGTGTCAAACTGAAACGAATTGTAACACTGTAGAACTTTCAAGTTATTTAATTAATTATACTGTCTTTCCGTTATTTTTAACACAGTGACCGGGACCGGTTAATATTATTTTTGATTTTATTAAAGTTCGCAAAACCTGGACACAGTTGCGCAGGCGACTGCGCCGGGTAAATGACCTTAAGTAAGGGAGGCGAGATCTATTTTCCCTTCATACTTCAACTACTACTACTGCATAGGGCAAGCAAAAAGCGAGTGTCCCTAATTAATATGTGTTTTAATTAAGTTACTTCTTATATCATCGGGTAACTGCCAGTAAAAGTCCCGTCAAAATTCGTCCAGACGAGTCCACTAAACAAACAGACAAATTTTTAAATTATTGTTGTTTTCGTGTGAGCTTGTTAATTGAACATGCATTTAGTAAAAAGTTCTCTTATGTTAAGTTCTGTTATTTTGACATTACAAACAAACACTTCAATTTTATTTATTTGTATAGATACAAGCTAAAGGAGGAATATCCATCAAAAAGAACAAAAACGATCTATTCCTGTAACATTCACTGTAAAGCTCTCGAGCAATAGATGTTCTGTACCGCCGGTCTCGGGAAATGTGTATCGGGTAGTCGGGGAAATATTGCGTTTATTTCTGTACCGCGGTTCAAGATGGCTCCCAATGGAAAATAAATGATAAAACCGGTGCATTTCGTGTTGATAAAAGAGGAATTGTGACTTCGAATATTATTAGAATCTTTGCAATATAAAGTTTAGTTAATTTCTTGGTTATTTATGGAAAGTTTGTGTTTATACGATTGATTTATAATTTTGTACTTCATTGTTTTGCAATCTTTTTAATAAACTTTGAGAAAAGAAAAAGGTTCTCAATTCGTTTGTTGTGTTTTAATGTTTATTATCTCAGAACTTCAGCATTTATAAGCCTCTAAATTGGTCTAATTTTGATCAAAATTCAGCTCTTAATACATTTAAGAGCTGAATTTTGATCAAAATTCATGACGAATTGAGGAAACACCTCAAATAATATAGGAATACCTATTTCATTTGTTGGATTACCCTTTGTTAGCGTTTTAAGTAAGCGTGGTGATGAATACTCGTGCCTTCTCTGAGAAGAGGCCTTCGCCCTGCAGTGGGACGTTTGGTGGGACTAGGGGTAGTAGTAGAAAGTAGAACAAAAAATGGTTATCAACTTTAATTTTTCGTCTCACGAAGAATACAAAATGTCAATAGTTCACGCACTAAACCTTTTCAAACATATACCAAGTATGCAAGACTACAACCACATAAAACTCCACACAATAATCGTTTTTTGTTCTTCATTTGCAATTGTCATCTAGGCTGCATGTTCCGTGCACGGAGTACTTTAGCCCTTTTTCCATCATGCTGTTCGCTAACCTGTTGCCGCTCTCTAGGTCGAGGTCAGCGTAGTAACACCAGTATTGAAGACTACCTATAGAGTAATGTATGTAGACTAGGAGATTATTTTATGAGCGTGTGTATGCGGGTGGACTGCATGTTGCGGTGCAGAATTAAAGAAAAGCTTAAGGAAAAGGGCACAATGTATTGGCTATAATGAAGGTATAACGTGTCAATTATTGTGATGGATAAGGATAACAAAATACAAATAAAAATTTTAATATAAGCAAAAAGTTCGTTAAAATAAAGAGTTCGTAACAGTGAGCGATTCGTAAGTGACTATTGTTTAAATTTAAATTAAATCATTTATTACAACTTTTGAATTGTCAAGGGGACAATCAATAAGATGAACCTAGTCATAGAGAAGAATGAGCAAGAAACTCTATCAATACTCTTTTCAATAAAATTACATTCAGGGGGAACACCATCTCTTAGAACAGTATTATCTCATATTACTTTGCCTTACCCACTGTCGGATTTTCAACGCTCGGCTTAGCGCCGAGTGTTGACAATCCAACAACTGAAATTCCAAAGTAATACTAAAATGGTACTGTTTTAAGAGATAGTAGTGTGCCCCTGGTTACATCATTTATGTTAAATCAACTAGTATAGTGTCCGACCGAAACTGGTTTTTACGACCGAAACCGAAAACGAATTTCGGCAACGGTCTCAGTTTCGGCCGAAACCGAAACCGAAACCCTTAACTTTCTTACAAGGATCATGTTAATGTTGCATTCGATTTTAGTTTGGGGGTAGGTAATTAGTAAGGTTTAAAATCGAAAAACAGAAATTAAATAATAATTTTATAATAAGATACCTAGGTAGGTACCTATTTAAGTTACAAAAAAATTATAATTAGGTTAGTATTTAACTGTTCTTGCCACTTAGATACCTTTGTGATAATTGTTAAGAGGGTTTACGCCGGCGGCGCGGCGTCCACGCGCTATTTGCCTCAAAATCAATGATTTTCAAACCTCTTAATACCCATTAATAACTTATCGTACAAACATGCAATTTGCGAATAATATTAGGAAATTTTGTCTTCTAGAGGACGTGAGAGGTTTTTTTAAAATTAAATAGCATGCTTGTAAATTATATTAAGATAACTAAAGTGAGATTTGCGTATTTTACGTTCAGAGTCAATTTCGAAGCCAGGCAATTCAATCCAATTCTGAACTGGCTACCGGCCGCGCGCCCAAATTTATAGTAGTTTTAAAATATTTATTAAAAAATTATAAAGCTGATCACACGAAAATTTTGAATTGTAAGTTTTAAAAGAGATGTTCTTCTATTAGAATATGCTATTATTATAATGATAAATGCAAGTTAAAACGTTGAAAAAGATCATTTTATCTACGTGTAATTTCTTAATAATTAGACATTGTTTTGATTTTATTTTCCGTAGTAAGTAAACTAAATCAGAAAATCTGTCTTGACAAAAAAAATATTAAGGATATTACCAATTAGCAAATATTTTTGTTTATTGATTCTATCAGCAATTTTTGGAGATTAATGGCTTCGAAATTGACTCTGAACGTAAAATACGCAAATCTCACTTTAGTTATCTTAATATAATTTACAAGCATGCTATTTAATTTTAAAAAAACCTCTCACGTCCTCTAGAAGACAAAATTTCCTAATATTATTCGCAAATTGCATGTTTGTACGATAAGTTATTAATGGGTATTAACAGGTTTGAAAATCATTGATTTTGAGGCAAATAGCGCGTGGACGGCGCGCCGCCGGCGTAAACCCTCTTAAAATTAACTTTAAAACTCTGAATCGTTCATATTATTACCACTAATGCACTACAGTAAGTACCAAGTACCTAACCAATGTTTTTTTAGGTATAGCATTAGCGAGTGAGTTAAATTAACCAAAAAATATACAGATCCCTATGTTAAACTTGATTCTACTATGATCTATGTATTAGTCTTTTATATTGAATTATTTTGTTATGTTCCGTACCTCAAAAGGAAATCACTGAACTCTTATAGGATCACTTTGTTGTTCGTCCGTCTGTCTGTCTGCGTCACGACCCTTTATCTCGGAAACGCGTGGAGGTATCGAGTTGAAAATAAAACCATATAGGTCTTAGGTCTACAGTCCCTTGAAGCTGTGACAAAATCAAACCTGTGAGTTCATTAGAGACGGCCGTTTATGCCGCCAAAAAAAAGGTATAACTCTATAGTATCAAGGGAATCAAAATTAATAGGGTAATAATTTTTAAATTTTGCAAGTAATATCGTCATAAACTAGATTTACAGGGAAAAGTCTGAAAACTGTACATTTGTAATTAAATAATAAAAAACAGGGCCTTCAGATAAGGAACGGAGTCGAAAATTGTTAAGTGACTTAACCGTGACTTGGGCGGTATCGTATAAAAGGGCGTCATTGATAGAAGCTTAAACAAATTATTTTTTTATCTTGTATAGTTTTCGATTTACGATGAAGAATGAAAAAAAAAGTTCGAAAAAAAAACTGCGAGGTTCGATTCCTGAACTATTTTAAATATGTACAGTACCTACAAATTTGTACGGAACCCTTGGTGGGGAAACGAACGGAACCCTCACTTGTCTACCTACTCTTATATAGCATAAGAGTCATGAATCACGTGATAAAACTTATCGAATTCAAATTAAATCACACAAAACTTACAACAAACAAAACGAACTGCAAACACAAGCCTGTCACGACTAGAGTTACCATACCATATCTCAGGATTTGTCCTGAGATTTCAGGATTTTTGGACTCTTCTCAGGATTGCGGCTGGATTTTGCAAATCTCATGAAATCTCAGGATATTTTGAATTTTCAATAAAATACAGCTTACATTTTAAAGATCTCTTTGATAAAAAAATAAACAAACTAAAAATAATCTTCCTTTGGTAATAATTGCACAATTAAAATCAGTACTTATTTACCCAAGTAGGTACTTAATCAGTTTTATCATACTTAATATGTGATGATACATTTTTAAGTAAGATCCACAATGTATAAAAACGATAGTATTAAGACTTTAATTCGAGAGAAAATTTTGATAATGTAAAGGATCTCAGGATTTTTCTATGAAAATCAGGCCTTTTCTCCGGACTTTTGATTTTTTCATCTGGTAACCCTAGTCACGACAGGATTAGGCACGTGGACGCGGCAAAATCGTCGTCGCTTATATGGAATTCAACGCGCCGAATATGACCGAGCAAAGCGCGAGAACTCCCGAATACAGTTTCGGTTTCGGTCGTAGTTTCGGCAGGTCTGACGCCGAAACCGAAACTAAACCGAAACCCGCTATTTTTGCCGAAACTCGACCGAAACCGAAACCGAAACCGAACTTTCGGTCGGACACTAAACTAGTACAATGAGAAATAAAGTAACAAGTCGTACACGTTAAAATAGGTGTAGAGTAAAATTGAATATTAAAAAAATTATAATAACCTAATTAGCGAAGAGATTACCAGTCTCAGCTGATGTGTGTATGACGAATTGTTTTATCTCTAAATAGATCAAGACTACTACCTCCCTAGTAAAGCGTGACATTGCCGGTATACCTAACACCTCGAACCCTACCAGTCTTACCTCGATACCGGAGGTAAGACCTCCGGTATCTCGAACGACAAATTGATGTGATAAATTGTGAAGCGCGCGTAAACGGCTGTTCATCAATTCAATAAAGTACATTAACTGCACAGCAGCATTTGTACTTTCTAAGTTTATTTAAGACATTACTGACATCGATGAAGAAAAACATTGTTAGGATGTCTATTAATTATAAAGTCCAGGTTGACTTTATAATTAATATCTATTAATTATCAGTCTGAAATTAAGTGGAACATTACAGGATATATTTAAAAGAAATGTCTGTAATCGCCATACACTTTTTAGCAAGGGTGGTGATAAATGCCTTTTCTGTATGAGACCCTTCTCAGACAGAGAAGGCATTTAGGCATTTAGGCCTTTGCCCTGCAGTGGGACATTAATAGCCTGTTATAACCAGTTACTATCTCCGTGTTTCTCTGTATAATAATAAAACGTATTTCGCCGTTCCTTTGTACAACAAATCAATATCTTCTAAGCTTCTTTGGCGTTCAATAACAAACAGTTATAAAATAATATTGTTCCCTTTTTCCCGAAGTTTTTGCGACGCAATTCCGGACGAAGTGCGTTGTTTCCAATTGCCTTTGTAAGGTATACTCGACGAATTAAATGTTCAATAGCAATACCTTCTAGAATATTTTAAGAAGTCATGTTTTTGTTGGACCAGCCAAACGCAGTATTTTTGTAATCTTTTGTATGATCGAAATTGTTTAGGAATGGGATTAAATAGTTAAATTCTATTCATCATCTGCTTAACCTTTCCCCAACTATGTTGGGGTCGGCTTCCAGTCTAACAGGATGCAGCTGAATACCAGTGTTTTACAGGGAGCGACTGCCTATCAGACCTCCACAACCCAGTAACTGGGCAACACGGTACCCCTTGGTTAGACTGGTTGTCAGACTTCTTGGCTTCTGACTATCCGTAACGACTGTCAAAGATCTACGAATGACAGCCGGGACCAACAGCTTAAATAGTTAAATTCTTTGAATCCCTACAAATCGATTTATTTGACTGGGTGTACCTAATTTATATCGCTTTCACTCGCTCTTTTCGTTTTTTCACTTCTTTTGTTACTTTTTTTTAATCACCCATAGGTACTGGTGGGTGATTAAAAAAATTATTAAATTTTGCTAGGTAAGATACGTCCTACGCTTCGCCTACTTTAAAATATGTAAGTGTTACTAGCTTTTTCGATTAAATGTCGATTATCGCGGATGCAGACGAAGTCGAAGGCTAAAAAGTAGGGTATGTCCTTTCTCGGGGTTCAAACGTACTACATACCAAGCATCAAAATCGGTTTTGTGGTTTGGATACTCGTGAAAGCGTAACAGACAGACAGAGTTACTTACACATGAATAGTATAAATATGGATTTAGCGAGTAAAAGTTTTACAAAATAATTATAATCTATTATTTATTGTTACTTAAATTACATACATACATACATACATAAACTCACACCTTTTTCCCATGGGGGTAGGCAGAAACCACAGAACAAATTACTTAAATTAATGGATAAAAAAGTCATACAAATCTAAATAAAATCTAATCTAAATAAAATAAAATCTAAAATAAAACAATACATTTTCATTTTTACTTTTCAAGTTAATTTTTAAACCCGTTTTCACTCTTCCCATACCGATTTATTTGTGACAACTGACAATCTTAACCCTTTCACTGACCGTGTTAAATTATTTCACGTACGGTAATTTAAATTATATTCTTAAAATGTTAATTCATTATGCAGCGCAGGGTTTGGTCTTTACCCTATTGAAAATAGAATCCATTTGGTCTTTTTGGCTAAATTAACCTCATTCATTAATACGTCTAGGAAATGGCATAAAAAATCGTCTGGCTTTTTTTGTATCGACCTTTTATTTTTTATTATTGGCTTTTTATTTCAATCTGGTTTTGTAAAGGTTATGGTGAAAATAAAAATAGGTTAATTTTTTTGGGATATGTATGGGAAACGGTGTAGCGAGAACCCGACGCTTGGGGTTGTTAAATAAAGTAACATGATATTTATTTTAAGCGGGTTTGAATATTCCCACGAGTTCATATTGTATCCATTTTATATTTTTTAAAGGCAAGTCACAGCCATCACCTCATTATCGCGGGAATAAAGACCGCAGTACCATATTCGCAGCAGGTATTTACATAAAATACAATAGTATCTTTCTTTTTTTAAAAAAATACACCATCATGCCTGTATTCCCCGAAGGATTAGACAGAGGTGTACCAATGTACACCCACAGTTCGCCGGAATATTTAGGTCCCATGTAATAGGGGGCGAGCCTATTGCCACTAACCGGGCACAAATCCAAACTCCGAGCTGCTACTGAGAATTTCATAGAAAAACCCAATAACACTTTTTGCTCGACCTGGGAATCAAACCCGGGACCTCTAGCGTAGCAGTCGTGCTCAGGACCACTAAGCCAACGAGGCAGTTCTTTCTTCTGTTCTTTCTCTTTTTTTCAATCCATTTCCATAGTGGTAATTAGTATATATTGTGACACTACAATGGAAATGCATTTTACGTGATTATGGAAAATTCCTTATTGCTTATTCCACATTAGAGATTTAAACACTAATACTAAGATTACAACGGGACGACACGGTTGGCATAGGGGCATAGCTCAGCAATTGACAAAGAATCAATTCCAGCATATTTAGTAACATACAATCAATATACTTATAAGTAACTACATCAGCATTGAGAAAATCCCTTACAAAAGTAGCACGAGTAGGCACCTACTTACCTAAACGTTTCCAAGCCACATAAAATACCCTGTCAACCAAATTTAGATAACCGTCACAAAGAAAATTCAAGTCTCAATAGGACCAAATATTGTCGTATTTTCCCCGATGTCACAATAAAGGGTTTCTACACGAGTACATGACGTAAATAAATTGAGGACGATTGGTCCTTCGCTCCGGAGAGTTTTGTCTGAGTACCAACAAGCTTAGTCCCAAGTAAAACCTTTTTTTTATAAGTAAGTTTATCTATTAGGATGAGTTATGACATTAGGTATGAGTTTTGAGTAGCGTCTCATGTTGTGGTACTACATAAAGTTTATTTGTTATTGTTTTTCTAAAATACGGTGATAAATAAAACCAGCCTATTTTTGTCCCGTTGCAAGGCAAACACCTCTTCTCGTACTGAGAAGGCACGAGCTTGATCATCATGCTTGCTCAAGGTGGATTGACTTAGCTGTAAATCCTCGTTTCCTCACGATATTTTCCTTTACCGATGTTAATATACAAGGTTTCATGGCTGCCACCGACAACGCAGTTAAAGTTGCCAAATTCTGGGCCGCAGCAATATAATAACTATATTATACACAGTTTGTTATCAAAACGCTAAGAAGAAGAATATATAAGATACACTCAGAAAGTACCATATTAATTGAAAAATTCACATTCGTACTTGCCCGGATGTCATGTATGAGAAGCGAGCGTATTAACTACCAGGCCTTCGGAAGGCCACTCAGGGCCGATGCCTGCCGGGGCTGCGGGTTGTTTGAAAGAGATACAGCGCCCCCGGAACGCAAAGGGCACAAGAAGGAACATGCATGGGTTTTAGTCAGTAAAAGTGTGCCTCCCAGGGAGAAGTCACTTGACGATTTCCCATGCGAAAAAAAAGACTACCTACCACGTATTCAGGAATTTTTACCTAGTACCGCTTTACTCCAATAAACTTGCCAATAGCCATACGAATCTATCAAAATCACATAGTACACACAATCACATAGTACAGTAAAGTACTAAACTTCCAACTCCATCCATGTGCAAATATGTTCGGAGCCAGTGTATTAAGGTGTTTATCATAGGTACGTACTCGTCGCAGTCCGTCGGAATCTATTAAGAGGATTACGAGATGCAGTCAGGAAGACGAGGGTCGTATCCACGTCTCCTATGAATTATGACCGCCACTAACACCGTGGTGCAACGTCTGCTAGAATTTGTATGAGGTAGGAGGATCAATTTAAATGTATTTGTGGGAGAGTATAGTGTTTAAAAGTCTGGTTAAAGACGTGATATTTGATATTTTATGTGAGAATTAATTAAAATTACTGATATTTGTTAGTAAATTGTTTATCACTCTCTAGTGAACTGCCTCTTAATTACATCGGTTTAAGTTAGGTTACAGGTCCGCAATAGCAAATAGCAATGGCAATGGCCCCCTATTACATGGGACCTAAAAACATACCGGCGAACTGTCGGTGGACTACACCGGTACACCTCTGCCTAACCCTTCGGGGAATATAGACGTGATGGTATGTGTACAGCTCCGCTCCCGTGTGTCGTAGTTTTTTTTTTTAAATCCATTATTTATATGTAAACACAACTGTTCGTGTCTTATTTTGTACGAAACTCTGTAAACGCAGTCTTCCCTAATCCGCCGTCAGCTAAATTATTTATGCATTTAAAAGGATTTACTCTTAATATGAGGTGTAGCCGCGCGGTCACGACTCAGTGGCGCGAACTGAAAAGCTAATTAGAAGCGTCGTAATTAATATTTATTCAAGAAATTTTCGCGACTTGATTGAGACGTGAGATACAAAGTAGGTACAAACAGATATTACTAATTATATCTTACTAACAACGTAAATATAATACCTACAGCAACAGCATTAGGTATTTTCGTAAATTCCAAAAAATCGTCCATTCAAGCAGGCAAGGATATAAATACCTGCTAGCTTTTTTTTTTTGTTTACAAGAGCCTGAAAAGGGATCATTGTACTTATCATTGTAAACAATTTTTATAACGAGACCAACCCTGAAATCTCTAAAAAAATATCAGGAGTTCGACAAGTTACCGGTAAACAAAAAAACCGGCCAAGTGCGAGTTGGACTCGCGCACGTCGGGTTCCGTACCATTATCTATAAAAAAAGCGCAAAAAAACACGTTCATTGTATGGGAACCCCTTAAATATTTATTTTATTCTGTTTTTTAGTATTTGTTGTTAGAGTAGCAACAGAAAAACATCATCTATGAACGTTTTAACTGTCCAACTATCACGGTTCATGAGATACAGCCTGGTGACAGACGGACAGACAGACAGACAGACGGACAGCGAAGCCTGAGTTAGAGGGTCCCGTTTTACCCTTTGGGTACGGAACCCTAAAAATATGATACTGTACTGTCTTTCATATTAATATCTACAAAGAAACGCAAACAAAACCAACATAACCTACCAGACATCTAATTTCTATCTAATTATCCACAAACACCATTATCTCATCATCCAACATAATCCAATAACAAAATATTATGAAAACAAAGGAAAGCGCTCAATCAAGGAATAATGAGCCACTAGATTAGATAAAAGGTTCGAAGTAAACTCGGCGAGACAAGAAATAATAAATCTTTCGGTCCCAATTATACGTATGATTGTACTTATGGATCCCGCGGTTTCGGACTGCCAGCGGAGAATGGCCCTATTGGGAAATAGAGACAATTGGGGTGAATCTGAACCGGTTATAGGGAATCAGAATGCATTGGATGTGTCGAATGGCTGAATCGATTTACTTTAGATTTGTTGGATGTTGTAAAAGGTTTTGTGTGTTTTCTTCTGTTAATAAGTATTGTTTTGCTGTGTTGACAAATCTTATAATTCAAGTCATGTGGGTACCTGTTATAGTATTACTATGAGAGTAGGGCTTATTATATTATTTCTAACTGTTGGCCGCAAAAAAAAAAAAAACAAAACCGTAACCCGAAAACCGATCTAAATCGTACGCATGATTTTTTTCACCCGCGTTATGTTCGACTTTGGTTACTGCTCTGCTCCCGTATGTCGTAGCGTGATGCTATTTCAGATGAATCTGGTTATACTTAATAAACAGAAATATTTTTTCAATCCGACTTACCAGTCAGACTACCTTTCCAAGGATTAAAGCGCTTAACAAAACGAAAAACTTTTTACCTTCCCTATATTAGTATAGATTACCTAGTAGGTATTTATATTACCAAGTATAATTCGTACCCATTACAGTACCAAATAAAAAATAACCTGATTTTTTTCATAAAGCATTACTTTCATTATATCTTGAAAGAGCTTTTATCCTTATGAAAACAAAAACCCACAGAAATATTAAATACAGGAGAAGTGCCAAGGGGGCGTGTCCGCGTTACGAGGTTTTGAGCGAAACGCTCGCAATTTGGGATTATGGCCCTCAGTTGGAACTCGTACGCAAACGCAAACGTAGCTCTCATAAAATTCAAGAATGCCGTGTTATGGAGTGATTTGTTGCAAAAACCGAAGCCAAATCAAAAACTTGGGTAACCATGGAATCTCTTACCATACATAAGTACAAGTATTACACTATATTTATCTCTAAAATTACGAAAAACAACAAAATTTTAAAATATTCCTTACCTTTACTACGTTATTTTTGCTCACAAATGTCAAAGCGACTGTACTATTTTTGCAACAAATACATTGCTCCTTTACCACTACCTAATTTTGTAGTAACGTAACTAAACAAGCAATGTAAAAATCACAAAACGACAGTGTCGTAATTTTATTTGTGCGTAGTACCGGCCGTTGCAAGTCGCCGCCAGTCAGTGACGTGCCTGTACAGATCCACTAACGTAGATTATCGATAAGGTCGATAAGAAAATTATAGTTTATGCTTCAATTTCTCAACCGTTTTAATTCTGTTGGAAGACCGATGTGAAATAATGTTTTTATTTACATCGTACATACATTTTTATTATTTTACATCGTAGTCGTAACCGCGTAACCAACGTCCGTAAAGTAAGTTGATTCAATTTTCATTTTCATTTATTCATTTTCTTACGTATCATTTACAGTTTTAAATATTGATAATGTATATATTTTTTAATTATTTTATTTTCAGGACCTCAAAAATATTATAGTACAATAATAAATTGGAAGAATCGACAACTTTTCGATTTTGTCAATCACTAGCGTACATGTAAAATAAGTGTCTTTTGCCACAGTACAAAGAAATCTCTGTGTGAGTAAGTCGTACGGTGAATGGTAAATACACGTTGTGTTTGGGCTCATAAGGTTTGTAATTGATTGTGTAGTACGTCCTGATTTAAGATTGCGAGTGTGTGCGCGACTGCGTAACTTATTGCTGCATGTGTAGTAGTGACGAGTTGGAAGGGCAAAAGCGGCGACATAGGTTTTGATACATTTTAAACGATCATTTCACATCTCCTTCTTTCTTATATCTGTGCAAAAACCACTAGATCGCTCTCAACCTTCGTTTTTGCCCCAAGATGCGGTTACAAAATACTTATCCCTGTACAAAAATAAGCTCGCCACGTACCTGTGACGATCCGGGGACGTGACGACTAAGACGTACCTTATAACTTTTAAGTTATTCGTCACTGCCAAGCCCCCGAGGCTTTGAAACTTGGCTAAGTCGCGGTCGCGCACCGCATCAAAAATACGCGGGTTGCAAAGTACGCCGGTCACAAAATACGCCAGTTGCAAAATACGCCCTTTGCAAAATACGGAATGTCTTAATCTAATAAGAAGTGATTCCGCTTTTGCTTGAGGTTGGACCGCGGTCGGCTAATTGAGTTAAAATCTTGCTAAGAGTCTGTGATGTTTGTTGTGGTTTAATTTTTTACTTATTTATGTAAGTTAAGTAGGAGATTCTCGTTTAATTTTAAATTGAATAAGTTTTTTATGTAGATCCTTTTGAAATACCTAAATGTTATTATAATACTATTTGTACCTATCTACATACCATCAGGCCTGAATTCCCCAAAGGGTTAGGCAGAGATGTACCAATATACACCTACAATTCGCCGGTATGTTTAAGTCCCATGTCATAGGGGGCATATAGATTATTGCCATTAACCGGACACAAATCCTAACTCCGAGCTGCTACTGAGAATTTCATAGAAAAACCCAATAAACCTGCTCGATCTGGGATTCGAAACTAAGATCTCTAGCGTCGCAGTGTCGCTTAGGACCATTAGGCTAACGAGGCAGTTGTACCTATGTATATTTTTAGGATAGTATCATAATAATGAAACGAAATAATAAAGATTATGACAAACAAATTGGCCTTTGTTTACTTAAACATTTATTGAAAAGAGACAACCTACATACAAACACAGGAAGCCACAAATAATTACAATTCACAAAATCCAACATTGTCAGATGAGCTTTTAGAAAACGCGTCAATCAATGACAAGTCGGTAGGTAGGAGACAAGGCAATTTGCTAACGGCGTACCGAAGGTGTGTGCTAACTTTATAATTGGTGTCGGCAACAATATGAGTCATTATAAAAGAACAATGAATCGTGGAAGGTGTGAGGGGCAAATGTATTTGGAGCGATACTTAATTGGGTCGGTTTTATTGAAGGCAGGGATATTTACGTACGTACATACGAGTGTATTTTGATTTTCTATGCTCGTGTCGTATTATGAATTGTTGTTCTTCAAAAGGTCGTTCATAAATAGCTGTTACGAGTTAAATGTGGAATTGGAATTAAACACGCCATCTGTTTCATTTTTAACTAAGTTTATTTGGAAACTTTTTTTTCAAGGTCGCTCAAAACTTTCATGTTTAATTTAAAATTACCTATTTCTGATTTATTTTGTTATTACGTCACATAATTGTAAGTAACCCATTTTGTAATGGATTTAAGTAATACGCAAGTTTTTGTAAGCTACGCTTAATGGTAGATACATAATCATTATATGAATATTTTATTTATGTAATCTTTGAATTGATATCTGTCGGCATTAGCACAGGGGCTGAGCGATTGGCTAGTGCACTGCATGTCGCGGGTTCGACTCCCGCACGGAACAAATATTTGTATGGCTTACAGATAGTTGTTCCGGGTCAGCCAGACCTGTTTGTGTAAGAGAGTTTATGTGTTTGTAAACGCACCTTCGTCATAAAACAAATTCCTAGTATGGGGCAATGTTTAAAGAAGAAGAATTTGTAATCAGTTTTTCTATTTCTCTTAACCAGTAAAAAAGTCATAATTAACTAAACATTATTTAATAAGGTTATCACAAAGTTTCGTTCTCACAATTTCCTACTCCAGGTGCATCAATAAATTAACAAAACTCACTAAAAGGCAAGCTTCAGCTAACATCTCAACAGCGGAAGCTTTACAGGTAAATTAATTATGTCTTAAATACTTGGGAGTGAAAACTTAGTAATTCTGAGTAACTCTGAAATAATCTATCTACTGGAGAAGAGAAAAATATTTATTACCCAGTTGCAATGAGTGCACTGTTATAGATACATTTTAGTGGAGCAATTCTACTAACTTTTGGGATTGGTCGCAGCCTAAACTCAATCAGTCAAAAATGCCATTTTTTGACATTGATTGTCGCTAAGACGATTGCGACTACATTTTGAATGTTTTAAGAAGTAGAATTTGCGTTCCGATCAAAGATTTTATTTTCTT
Source organism: Caradrina clavipalpis (assembly GCA_932526535.1). Taxonomy (NCBI): domain Eukaryota; kingdom Metazoa; phylum Arthropoda; class Insecta; order Lepidoptera; family Noctuidae; genus Caradrina; species Caradrina clavipalpis. The sequence continues at coordinate 5,284,307 of OW052093.1, forward strand.
AAAAAAAATACATTACACAAACATTAACTTCGATATCAGATTTGAAATTAATACATAATTATTTTTTACTTCTTGCATATTGTAGCCACCTTCTACTCCTGGATTTTTCCATATTAAGGACGGATTTCCATCCAATTCTAAGTAAAATATTTTTATTTAGAAAAAGTACGTTTTCTGACACTAGGAATTTTCCCTGCCGTGGTGCGTTTAACTAACTTATACGCCACACAAATATTTGCCCCGTGCGGGAATCGAGCCCACGACATGCAGCATAGCAGCCAAACGTTCACTCACTGAGCCAGCTTTCGTCGAGTCGCATTTAGGTTACTCGTGGGCGAATCTGAAAAACATTTAAGGCTTCTGTCTACCCACATACCAACGTCACATTTTTTTAAAAACCGAGCTCGCCGTGCTAATTATTTTGGGTCGTACATAAAGGTACAAAATTGTATTATAAGTGGTACTTTAAAATGGATACCTACTCAACTTCGAAAGTTAAAAGATTGTATGTCTGGAATGCTGAACTTGCAAATTATTTGTATTGGTTTTTTGAGCCAACTGTTGTTAAATATAATCGAAGGACACTGCATGTTGGCAGCAGGTTTGGTCACCGCATTGAACGAATATTCTTCAAGCCTACAAATTGCTGTTCCGTGTCTGGTGGTTTGTGTATGTGAGTTTATTTGTTTGTAAACGCACTCACGATACAGGAGAAATTATTAGTGTGGGGCAAAGTATAAAAAAAGAAAAACTGTCACAGGTTGTTCTAACAAGTCATATTTTCTTTAAATATATTTAAAGCATAAAGTTTGCCTTTGTACTTTTTTGTGCATAAAGTTAAAATAAATAAATAAAGCGTTTTTCAAACCTTCATAGCTAATTCACAGTAAAGAAAATAAAGCTAAACAAACAGAAAATGATAAGGTTTCCACGACAACTAAGGTTTCTTAAGCAAAGCTTTCAAAAAGGAAACATGCGAAGGGTTTGCAAACATTTTATAAAACCCAGTTTCTGCTGAAACAGTCTATTAAAAAGTTGAAGTAACATTTCGTGACCTAGTTCTGTAATTCAATACGTTTCAATAGCTTCTCTTGAAGACTTAGTAGGTAACTAAATTTTCCAAAGAAATGGCTCGATTTACTTTTCCTAGAACTCCGTAAAGGTCGACGTCTTGTTTATGTAGGTTTAACTGTATTTAAGTCTAGAGAAATATGGATAAGTGGATTTAGATCATCTCAGTGTTTGTAAAGTAACTAAACTCACAAAGATTTAAGATAAAAATAGCCCAGTTACATAAAAAAAAAACATTAAAAACCTGGTAAAGGTCTATAATATCTGTAAGGTGCAACCTCCACGGTAGCCCGCCTAATCCAAATTTTCTTACGTTTTTTGCAATTTGCAAGTCAGTATTAGGTTTAATGTTGGTTAAAGTAAGATTCGCGGGCGTAAGAAGTATGTATTTTCATAATTTTAACCATTAAAATCAGTAAATTAACTCCATAAGTCGGTATAATTCCAAAATGTCAAGATTTCATGAAATAGTCATTCTTTGGGTTTACCTGGCCCTATGGAGTTTTATTGCTGACTTAAATGGTTATAATTCTGAAAATATACAATTCTTACGCCCGCGAATTATAATTTAATCAACATATAACTTAATACAAACTTGCAAATTGCAAAAAACGTAAGCAAATTTGAACTTCGCGGGCTACCGTGGAGGTTCCACCTTAAGGGAGACTTATGTCCATCAGTGGACGTCGTTTGGCTATGATCATAATGGCTTGACTAAACTGATTAAATATATTTTAGTTTCGTTTGCCTATTATAAGCCGCCCAGGTGGCTGGCCCAAACACAGGAGAACGAACTCGCAGGGGACAGCTAGTTATAAAAAAAGTTTATTTAGATACATTTTGATACAACCAGAACAACTAAGAAATTACTACATTTTACCAAAATAATAATTAGGATTCCTTAAATCAAATACTGTGTAACTCGCCGCTACATTTATAAATACTTACATCTAATTTAAAAATGTATCCTTATCTTCAGATAAATAGGTACCTACTTCCAAATATTCTTTTGCGAAGTAAAATAATATGCTAAGATTGGAGTCCCGGCTGTTTTGTTTGGCTTTCGTAGCCTTGGGGTTTACAGTGGGCATGCAAATTGGTATGGAAGGGGGGCGGGGGACACTTGCTTACGCTACGATTGCTCCATGATAAGCCAATTTCTTTTTTCCAGGTGAGTAGCTTTGTAAAATGCTCTTTTTGCGAAGATTGTGTTGGTTTTGATTCTGTTTTTTTTGTAGACAATTTTACTGTTGCAGTGAACGACTTAGTTTTATAATAGAACTGAATGCCTTTAGATAAAACAATATAACTATTGCGACATCATTTTGGTACCTACATCCGTGTAAATTAGATTTAATAATGAACTGATTATTCAAAGTAATTAACAATTGATAATGAAATAAATTATGTCCAACTAATTCGTTACGAAAAATCCATCTATATATTTAAGACTGATAAATGTTTATGTAGCCGTATTGTAATCATATTCGACGTCCACTGCTACATAGGCCTCTATTAAAAATAGTCACAATTACAGATACATAAAAAGACCTGAATTACTCTTCGAATTCTTGTAAAAACTAAAATCGTTTGCAGTCTTCTTCTTTTCAAGTCAACAATTTCAGATAATCTTGCTTTTTAAACCCACACCACGACAAAAAACTTAGGACAAAAAAAAACTTATCAAAAACATAATAAACGTAAAAGAAATCATAATAAATCCGGCCCAAATAAATGAACTAATCAGGGTGGAGAGGGCAACGCTCACCCAATAAAAACAACACTTGAACGTCAGTAAAAAAAAAGCTCATTTTCCTTTATTGCATTGAGCCTAATTTGAATTGAGTGCTATGCAGTTATGATTCAAGGGAGTGGATAATTTTAAGTAACTGTTGACTTGGAGATGTAAACAATGTTGAGTTAGTAGGGGAGGTAGGGGTACTGATGTTTTTTTTTTACGGATAGGCAATCATAAAATCATCGTCAATGCTTCTGTCGCTCTGGGCGGAGCGGTAAGGAGTGTCAGACTCTTACTGACTAAAACTCATCCGTGTTTTTCTAATGCCCCTTGCGTTCTAGTGCCACGGTGACTTATTCAACAAATTCCGCAAACTAAAGAGCTGCACCTACGGTTCTTTTATTAATAAAATAAAGCTTAATTTCTATTGTTAGACGAACTGGTCTGCTTAACCCTTCGGGGAATAGGTACATGAATGATGGTGTATCTTTGTGTAAGACCTATTGCCGTTCAAAAGTTACACCCATGTGACTGGTGACAGATGGCTAGAAGGACAGACTAGACGGACAGCAGAGTTTTAGTAACAGGTTTCTGTTTGGCACCTTTTGGGTACGGAACCTCAAAAACGAAATTGGTAACATGAACTTAGGATATTGAACGTATAAATAGTGCTTAATAGTTGAAACTACTTTGCCTTATCCTATAAAAGCGAAAGGTCACTTATTCAATCACTGACTTAACACGAAATTTCAAAAATAACTTGACCTTTGGAGCTGAAATTTGGCAGACAGATAGTTATATATTATAGTATTTATAGGGAGGAGACTTTAGCTAAGAACGTAATTAGCGAAGACGCCAAATTTAGTTAACCTTTGACTTCCACTCGGGTGAAATCACTGGAAAAACATAGTATTGCTTAAAATAAGAGATATTGTCGCCAGATAACCATTTTAAGTTGAGATATGATGTTTTCAATTTCTTTCCCTACAGTTAATACAATGCAAACATACAGTTAATACAAACCATCACGCCTGTATTCTCCGAAGGTTAGGTAGAGACGTGGACTGTGAAGGCGTGGACGATTGAATTAAGCAAAGGTGTAACCAATGCACGCTACATTGGTTACACCTTTGCTTAATTCAATAGTTAACCATTATTTCCACTACAATATCAGATTTAAATAAAAACTCTCTTTTCTCAAAAATCTGATAATCTTCAAACAGATATTCAATAAACAGAATCATATCTAAGAATACTTTTCATCAAGTCACCAAAAAAAACTTAATCAAAATCGGTCCAGCCATTTAGAAGCTACGGTGGCCTATACAAGCACCAAATACACACACTAAACCTAAAACTTACCTATAACCCCTCTATTTTCGCCGAGGCTCGAAAATAATGAAAATGAATACATTAATACATTAGTTTTAGTACAGACAGGCACTACCTACAAATAAACACGACAATTATTCGCACAAACTCTCCGACAATTAAGTCCACAGATACCTAGTAGGTACAACCTCCAGGCGAGACCGGGGTCTTGTCGCGAACTTAATTTATGTGTAAGATAAGACGTTATAAATAGGCTCAAGGAATAACGTTTTAAAATAATCGCTCTATATTGCTCCGTGAACTGAACGGAAATGTGGAGGGATGTAGGCAATTATCAGTTCTTTGGAGGTTTATTTTAAGATCAAAATCGAAGAGAATGTACGATGGATACCAATTGCCTTAACGTAAATTATTGGGGAAATAGAAAAATAATCTTGTGGATTTTTTGTTTTCGTATAACTGTTTATAACGCTACTAGTTTCTGCCCGAGACTTCGTCAAAGTTGATATTCTGTCCCAAGGGAACGGTACATAGCCTATGTGCTATCAAAATCTATAATCTATCTCTGTGCCAAATTTTATCCAGATCAAGTCAAAGTTATTTCTAAAATATTCGTAACAAGACTGAAAATAAAAACCAAGCATTCTGAAGATAGAACACGCTTTGTAAATAAAAATTAAATTATAAACTGAAATTCTCAATTATATAAAAAGTAACGCTACGTTATTGGAACATTTTTTTACTTACTTTTAGCTTGATGGAGTTTTTTAAGCGCTTTAAAGGCTTCGCCAACGCTTTTCACAAAAACTTCATCTTTATCAGACTCTGGTGAAACTTAACACAAGCAATTTTTAATTAGGAACGAATAAATAAAGATTTCAGTGAGAGAAGTTTGTGAACGAGTGCCACGATTGCCTTTTGTTTAAAGAAAGGGAAAGTTTCTTTTATAGATAGTAGACTCTAATGGGAAGCTGTAAGATTGGTTTTCGTGTAGTTTCCTGTATGTGTTACGTGTTTGACTGGCGTGGGTGTGGTAAGTTCGGGCTTTTCTGTAAAATAAGGACGTAAGAAAACTTTATCCTATATTTTCTTTGTTGTAAAAAGAAATATATATTATCGTACTTCGCTAAGCGTAAATTATGAGCAAAACACGAATATGACCACGTGAGATACAAAAAAGACTGTATTTTGACACGGTTGGCGCAGTGGCTAAGCGATTCCAGCGCGCCGGTCGTGCAGGCCCCGAGTGGTCCGCGTTGGGCGCTGAAGCAGTTGGACCGGGAGCTCCTCCTGGAAGCCTCGATCGTGCAGGCCTGGGTGTCATCACCGGACAGGCCTGCCGACATAGACAGTGAGGTGGAGTGGTTCCAGGGGGCCATGTCCGAGATTTGTGACGTGGCAATGCCCCGAGTCCCGCAAGGCGGCGCCCGCCGGCAGGTGTACTGGTGGTCGCAAGAGATTTCGGCGCTGCGGGAGGCATGCGTCGCTGCGCGACACCCGTACGCCCATCATCGCAGGCTCCGCATTCGGCCACCGAATGCGGCGGCCATTGAGGCGGAGCTGTACGAGGGGTACAGAGAGGCGAAGACCGCCCTCAACGAGGCCATTTCGCGGGCCAAATCTCAGGCCCGCGAGGAGTTGCTGGGGACTCTGAACGCGGATCCGTGGGGGCGCCCTTACAAGACGGTGCGGAACAAGATCCGCACCTGGGCCCCCCCGCTGACGCAGAGTCTCCGGCCGGAGCTCGTTGAGGACGTGGTGAGCGCTCTGTTCCCCTCGCGGGGAGAACATCCTCCCCCGCCCATGGCTCCGCCGCCTGCGATGCCGGAAGCGGACCACACCGACGACGACACACCAGAGGTGACTGGGGTAGACCTGAGGGTGGCGGTACGTAAGCTGAAAGGCAAAAATACCGCCCCGGGACCCGACGGCTTGCCTGGGAAAGCCTGGGTCCTGGCCTCAGAGGCTCTAGGGCCCCGATTGGAGGGGCTCCTAAGCGCATGTTTGGAGAGGGGCCGGTTCCCACTTCGTTGGAAGACGGGGAAGCTGGTCCTCATTCAGAAGCCTGGGCGCCCTGCGGACTCTCCGTCCGCATACCGGCCCATCGTGCTGCTCGACGAGGTGGGCAAGCTCTTTGAAAGAGTGATTGCGGGCCGCCTCGTCGGGCACCTGTCTGGGATGGGGCCGGACCTTGCGGACTGCCAGTTCGGCTTCCGCAGGGGGCGCACTACGGTGGATGCCATCATGCGCGTGAGAGCTCTCTCGGCGGGGGATGCTGTGTCCCGGGGCAGGGTTGTGCTGGCGGTGTCGCTGGACATCGCCAACGCGTTTAACTCCCTGCCCTGGTCCTGCATTAGGGAGGCACTCCGGTACCACCGGGTGCCGAACTACCTCCGTCGGGTGGTCGGGGCCTATCTGTGTGATAGAGCCGTGATCTACCCTGGTCGAAATGGTGAATGGAACCGGCGAGAGATGTCGTGCGGTGTTCCGCAGGGATCGGTGCTGGGGCCGCTCCTGTGGAACATCGGCTACGACTGGGTGCTACGTGCTGACCTCCCCGAGGGCGCCAGCGTAGTTTGCTACGCAGACGACACGTTGGTCCTGGCGCAGGGGTGGTCGCACGAGGCGGCGGCCGACCTTATGACACGCGGGGTTGCGATAGTCGTCGAGAGGATCCGGCAATTGGGTCTCGAGGTGGCCTTGCACAAGTCCGAGGTCCTGTGTTTTCATGGGCCTCGGAACGCGCCACCGTCGGGATCCCAAATCACGGTAGGAGGGGTTTCCGTCGGCGTCGGGTCGACGATGAAGTACCTGGGACTTGTCCTCGACAGCCGATGGAACTTCGTGGAACATTTCCGACGTTTGGCTCCCAAGTTGGCACGGGCGTCAGCCGCTCTTAAGCGGCTCTTGCCCAATTTGAGGGGGCCAAACGCCTCCTGCCGGAGGCTCTACGCCGGGGTCGTGCGTTCGATGGCCCTTTACGGGGCCCCGGTGTGGGCGCGGGGCTTGAGGCGGCTTGCCGCCCATTACCTAAACGCGTCCCAGCGGGTGATCGCCATAAGGGTCATCCGCGGATACCGCACGATCTCCGGCGAGGCAGCGAGCCTCCTTGCCGGATTGCCGCCATGGGATCTGGAGGCGCTGGTCCTCGCGCGCCTACACGAGTGGCGCGCGGAGGCACTGGGCCGGGGCGAAACTCCGCTGCCGCGGCAAATTGCCGCCCTGCGGACGGAACTCCGGCTCGATCTCATGGCGACATGGAGAGAACGACTGTCGCAACCCCGTGCAGGGCTCGCCTCGATTGAGGCGGTAAGACCCCTCTTTGAGGAGTGGCTGGAGCGGCGCCACGGCGCCCTCACCTACCGCCTGACGCAGGTCCTCACCGGACACGGATGTTTCGGGAGGTTCCTGCACCTCATCGGGCGGGAGGAAACGCCCGGGTGTCACCATTGTGAGGATCGCCCCGAGGACACGGTGGAGCATACTTTGGCGGTGTGCCCTGCTTGGGCTGAGCACCGCCGAGTCCTCGAGGCGGCCATCGGCGGCGGCGCCCTCTCGCGTCCGGCACTGGTCCAGGCCATGGTCCGGAGCGAGGGGGAATGGGAAGCAGTCGCCTCCTTCTGCGAAGCTGTAATGCTAGAGAAGGAGGCGGCGGGACGGGAGAGGGAAAGGAGGGTCCCCCGTCCCAGCGGCCGCCGCGGTAGACGATCCGGGCGTCGGGAGCCACGTGACGACTCCCGGCCACCGTAGACGCGGGTCTGTGGACGGTGAGCAATGGGTAGCTCACCGTCCGTACGTTCACTAGCGACAGACCGTGTCGACGGCGCGTTCGTGTTCCACGCGCGCCTCAAAGAGATGTCAGCAAAATTGGATGGGGCCACTGAGGGCCGATGCCTGCCGGGGCTGCGGGTTGTTCGAAAGAGATACCGCGCCCCCGGAACGCAAAGGGCACATGAAGGAACATAGACGGGTTTTAGTCAGTAAAAGTCTGACACTCCCTCCCGCCCCGCCCAGGGCGGGGGAAGTTATTTGATGATTTCCCGTCTATAAAAAAAAAAAAAAAAAAAAAAAGTGGCTAAGCGATTGGCTACAGTGCTGTGTGTCGTGGGTTCGATTCCCTCACGGAACAAATATTTGTGTTACTCAACCACGACACATTCCTATTGTGAAGCAACAGTTTCTTTTTTTTTAAATTAAACTTGATTTTAAAAGATTGTAAAAGATTGTACGGTCATATCCACTGCTAGAGAATCTAAGTATATTATACCTTTGAATCAACACAACTATATAACCGACTAACGAATTTAAAACGGCAGTCAAACAAAAGCTACACAAATAGCTCACCATCCAAACAGAAACCTTCTGACACCACTTCCCAAGACATTAAACAGTCTTAACTCAAATAATTAAAACGATGTTTAACAAACTTTAAAAACTCAAAAGTAATCAAAGAAAAAGGGACAGCGATAGAAAAGCGGAATAACCAAAGTTTCCTCAATCTTTCGGCGGGGAATTTAATTAACATTCCGGGGTGCGAGTGGTACTGCCGGACATCGGGTGGGTCCTAATTGTGGCCTGTCAGATCCAGTGCCGGCCACCCTCCTCTAGTGTTACCACTGTCAAAACATTGCGCTAGGATTTAAAGTGAAACTTTTTGTTGGTTCGTCAAATGCAAGCTTTGTTACACCTATTCTGATTGGGTTTGCGTCGCGTCGTCGGGTTTTGTAAATTATAAAGTGCTTCGCGACTTCGTGCGCGTTAAATTTGATATGTTATCACCCGGGAATCGTAGCTTTTCAGGGATCAAAGGTATCCCATGCGTCCACATTACAATTTAATCTAATTTCATCCAGATCCTTACAACCGTCTAAGCGTGAAAGAGTAACAAACTTTCGTATTTGAAAGAAAGAAGAAAGAAAGAAAGAAAGAAAAACTATTTATTCTCGCGAAAGCGACGCACAACACAAAAAAAAAATAAAAAAAATAAAAAAAAAAAAAAATAACAAACAAAAACAATAATTTATTATTATATTAGTAGGATTTGTAGGACTAGCTTTTAGCCGAAAATTTTCTTACAGATCCAAAACTTTTCTACAAATAAATTACAGCTACTCGCTGATAATGTCGCTTTCCATTGGTGAAATAATTTTTGGTCGGTTAAGTTGTTTTTGAGTCAATCTATTAGGAACCAAAATACAAATACTTACTCTTTATAAAATTAAGTTAGATTAAATTTAGATTTGACGGGCCTGTTGGTCTAGTGGTTAGTGGCCCTGGCTGCTAAGCCGGAGGTTGTGGCTTCGATTCCCACCCAGGACAAACATTGTGTGATTAGCATGATTGTTTGTTCTGTGTCTGGGTGTGATTTATCTATAATATGTATGTATTTATAAATTATATAAGTATGTATATCAGATGTCTGGTTACCATAACACAAGCTCTGCTTAGCTTGGGATCAGATAGCCGTGTGTGAGTTGTCCCAAGATATTTATTTATTTTATTTATTTATTTTTTATTCTTTACCGAAACCAAGGATTAATTTTCTACCGGTAATCAAAGAACATTACTTATACAAGTTTCTCAAAGAAAACCTTTGAACCTAAATTAAACAAAAGGTAGGCGGTTAATAGCTAAGTATACGACCTACCTGTTATTATAAGTAGGTACTTACCTGTCATAAATTTCAGGCAAAAAGGTGAAAGTTATAGGTCATCCTCTCGTAAGCTAATAATAATCCTTTGTTCTTCTCCCCGACATCAAAAAAATGGTCTGTGGTTAATGGTATTACCTACATGTAGGTAGATAATTATTAGATACTATTGTCTGCCCGCGACTTCGTCTGGTGTATTGATATATTATCCCAAACGAACTGAAAAATTTTTTCGAGGTAAAAAGTATCCTAAGTAAATGTTATTCCACACTACAATCTATCTTAGTGCCAAATTTCATGCAGATCTGTTCAGCCGTCTAAGAGTGAAAGAGTAACAAACATCCATCCATCCATCCATCCTCACAAATTTTCGCATTTATAATATTAGTAGGAATAAGATTGTTGATATTAGGTACTTATTAAAAGCATGATAAGGGATATAACAAGACACCTTACATAAACATTAAGTACATAATATTTTCCTAAGTAACATTAGGCAAAAAGTATTACTGGGTAGCAACTTTTATTTTTGATGTGAATAAGATAACCGCTGTTTATGGTAAGGCGCAATGTGTCGCAACACAAAACATTGTGCTTATGAGTGCATGCAACTGAACAGGGGTCGTCGTCGAGTGTTTAACATTTTGTTACAATATTTAAAACATTAAAAAAAAACAATATCTCTATATTAAATTAATTTAAAAAAAAATATCAGGATAATGGGATGATGTTATCGTTAATATGTATTTTTATACCCTTTATATAAGTACCTCTGATAAAACTTTTGAGCTAAATTAAACATAAACCTTTCTCAAAACAAAGGTCAAAGGTCAAAACAAAAGTTCTGTGAAAATCTCACTAGCAGCTTGGTGCTAGGATTCGAGTCCGGTTTAGGCGGTTAAAAATTATCGGCGAACTGTGTGTGTACATCAGTACACCTCTGCTTAACCCTTCAGGGAACACAGGCATGATGTTATGTGTTTCAAAATATTAGCCTCCTAAACATAATCATGTAGCGCACACAGCGGTCATAAAACGCAGATATAATTCCCGCTGGAACATAAAAATGCGGATACGGGGCTTTTAAAAAGTAGTAAAAACTCCCAGACATTATCTGGTAACAGTTGGCAGGTGAAGTGCGATCGATGGCCGCTTGCTGCCTTATTAAAATAATTAAGAAACTTTTGCCCGTTCTTCAATATTTAAATATCTTAGGACTTGTTTTGAAATATCTTTTGTAGCCTGTTATTGTCTGGATCTTGAAGATTCTTGGAAGAAAAGATTTTCTGAGAAATGTCTATTGCTTATTAAATAAACATTTTTTTCTAAGAAGATTCCATTTGTATCGTGTCTTATGAATGATGTATCTTTTTCATATTTTTAATCATCGTAGTTCTTAGTAAAAAAGATATAAATATTATGATTTCGTTATTAAGAAAAATATCACAAAAAAGTTAAGTTAAGTAAAAAATCTATAAAATTGAGAGGCCTTTTATCCGAACCAGTCAGTATTCACCTAAAGAAAACCCATTCTATTTATTTTCTTACGTCACAAGACACAGATCAAAATGCATGCGCGTTTATTCCCACAACTATTTAATGAATCATTCCAAAGATATACATACTCGTACTATACACTCACGCCTTTTTCCCATGGGGTAGGTAGAAACCACAGAACGCCACCTGCTACGATCCTGGCTAACTCCTTTTGCCTCGTCCACGTTCATACATCTAATCAATCCAAATAATACATGATAAAAACATTTATAATTTTTTTTTTTGTGTATACGTACAAGCACTTAAGTAGGTACCTATTGCTTTTTAAGATTCAATCTGCCTTTTAATTCATACCTTTGCTACCTTGAAGTATCCAAAAGCAAAAGACTCGTTCATAATACCAGCAAACAGGCCGCATCTGTGATTTATGACCAAATTCATCAAACCCACTGGTTCAAAATGCACCCATCTTCAGAACCACAAAGCTACAGAACCTTATCTACAATTTTATATCTCTTTACCCCTAAGTGTCGGACAGATGCGCATTCTATGTTCATCATAAAAAGCATATTATCTTCTCCCGCCTTTGGCCAGGGTTTATTAATCAGTCGTAAACAGAAGACAGGGGGCTGTAGGTTACCTATTATGAGTGAGAGCTACCTACTACTCTGGTGTAAGTTATTGTTTTACACGCCCGGGTTTGAACTCATAACCTCGTAACTTGAGAGCCGTGCGCCTTAACCACTGAGCCATCATGACATCATTATTATTATAAGTCGGTTGGTAGATATATGTATTTTGTCACTACATCGTCGACTTCGTCTTTATCACCTCTGACCTAGACTAGAGACAAGAGCAAACCACCACAAAAAAAAAAATAGAGCGATAAATGAAAATTACCAATTCTTAGTATAAAAGTAGCCAAATTCTAAGTCGCAACAATATCTATAATCATTTATTATAGTTTGCCGAAACGCTAAGAAGAAGTATAAAATTATGTTTCGTATTATAGATAGGTCCGGTTAGACTGGAAGCCGATCCTAACATAGTTGAGAAAAGGCTAAGCATATGATGACTAAAGATAGTTCACAGGTAGGTACTTACTGTGATTATATCACCAATGTAGGCAAACACACACTACAATCACTAATGTCACTACACACTATTCCGTGTAATTGTTCTAAGTATTTTATTTTTTTCTCGCCGTTTGTATGTCGTAAAAATCTAGCACAAATCAGCACAATTGGTATCGGGTACACTTCGATACTACGAACACGCAAGCAATTTTCGGACACGCCATCAATGAATGAATGATATTTCTACTGCATTTAAAACTACCCTCATTACTTTTGTTTATTTTTCCTTATTATTGTTCTTTTTTTGTGACTTGATTTTAAGCCTTGAAGATTTGCTTGCTGTTAGCTAAATGTTTATTGTAATTTACGTTTTGAATTTAGTTCTAAATACTTATTATAAATTTATTTATTTATTAGCCTGTTTTATCCCACTTCTTGGGAAAGGGAACTATGATACCATGCTTCATCCCTCCAGTTGTACAAATACCTAAACGTCTTTTAATTCTTTCAGGTAGGTTAACCAAACCCTTGTTCGTGTCACACGGCTGCACGATACGTTGTATTCAGTTTAATTATATTTGATTTGCGGACATTTGACTTCAAAGAAAAGGCACTAGGTATATTTTGCTTTAACCTGAAACTAGTCCAAGGCCTTTGAGCAAAGTGAATCGTAAAACTATAGTAAAACTTAAAGAAATCAACTGAGTTTCTTTTGTTTTTTTTTAACTATTTGGAGTTAATACTTCAATACATAAACAGTTCACAAACAATAGTTCAATAGACACAGATAACATTTACCTGGTGAGTAAGTTATCATATTGACATAGTTATTTTCTATACAAAAATTTTCAAACTGTCACTGTGCTCACTCGACTGCTTACGATAACAAAAAACTTTTAATTGTTAGATAGTTTTTACCGGAAGACGTTTTAACCGTCAGATAACTTTCTTTAGATGAATAAACTCATATAGTATGGCAGTTTCACAGCTTTTGTACAGAAAATACATCAATCTGCCATTTTTAGTCTTAAAAAAGCTTAGACGAACAGCAGCAGTTAGTCTGAAAATACTTATCTAGAGGACAAAAAGGTACTTAACCTAGCTAGACTTTGGCTAAAAGATCTCTAGATATCTGAAAAATATAAGTGCCTATAAAAATATTGCCTAAAAAGCACATTAAGTTGTTTGTTTGTATAAGAGTCGGTTTACTTCAAGTTTTACGATGGACGGATAGTGCTAAAATTTCCTTAGCAAGTATTTGGCTGTGTGCCCGCTGTGATGGGCGATTTCCGTTTAACGGTGTTCTAGATTTTTCACTTAGTTTTCATTATCTGACGATATCGTCGGATGTTTATGTAACTTTGAAAGTAATATTTTCAGTAGCTAGTTTAAGAGATAGAAGTTCAAAATTTTGGTAGCGCAGCTATAACATAACTTTTAGCCTGTATTCCCCGAAGGGTTGGGCAGAGGTGTACCAATGTACACCCACAGTTTGCTGGTATGTTTAGGTCCCGTGTAATAGGGGGCGAGTGGTGCAGCATAGTACAGTATTGTATTGTATTGAAGGCTGACTGACTGCTGATTATTCTGTGTTTTTTTAAGAAACAGTGATTGGCACGGCCTAAATATACTTATGGAAAGAAAATTTATTTGAAAGATGACAGAGGCTGACTGAATCTTCACAACAACATTATTTTACTAGCTAACACCTACTTAAAGTCGATCATAACTAAGCCAAGAATTTGTTAAAAGTTGAAAATATAGAAAGTTGAACACAATTCAATTATGCTATGCATTATTAGTAATAATCTCGAGCTAAATTGAGGAGGAGCTCGTGGCTAAATAATTACAGCCGCATAGACCGATCTTCCGGGTTAAGCCACGCTTGCCGAGGTTGGTCTGTGGATGGGTGACCATTTACCATAGCGAGTTTCCTCCGTGCCTCGGAAAGCACGTAAAGCCGTTGGTCCCGGCTGTCATTTGTAGATCTTTGACAGTCGTTACTGTTAGTCAGAAGCCAGAAAGTCTGACAACCAGTCTTACCAAGAGTATCGTATTACCCATTACTGGGTTGTGGAGGTCTGATAGGCAGTCGCTCCATGTAAAATACTGATATTCAGCTGCATCCGGTTCGACTGGAAGCCGACCCCAACATAGTTGGGAAAAGGTTAAGCAGATGATGATTATTAGTAATAATCTCCAGACCGATTTCGGTCACGGCGACCAATTTCAATGGAGACATGCCAAGTACGCAGTAGATATTATAACAAGTGTATGCATATATTAATTTAGCTTTCATTTCTTAATTTGTAGCACTTGGAACATATTGTAGTACTTCGAATGATTTTTATTTTTGATAGCTCGCCTTGAAATTTGTATATTTTATGGAATTCATGTATCTGTACAACTTATTGTACCTAATACATTTTCTTTAAGAGTATTAATGAAGGTTTATGCCCATTCTTCTCCATACGGAACTACCTTTTGGAATGGGCAACTTATAGGGGCTCACGCACAATGGTCCACTGTAGGACTAAGTGCGGAAACCAAACCCCCTAACATAGAACATGGGCAACTAGATTTAATATATTATTATTTTTTCTATAATTGATGTTTAAAAGTGCATTTCAATTGTCTAAGTAATTGAAATAAATTATATTTTGACTTTGACTTTTATGCGCGAACTCAGCTGCACTCCCTTTTTCCTCACTCTCAACGTCTAATAAGACTTTTTGTCTAATAGGAAATTTTTGTCTTAGTCTTTTTGTTTTTTGCACAATTATACAAGTATATTACACAATTTCTAAGCCAAAATCCAGAAATGTGTATACTTTCAGAATGGTGTGATGAGAACTAAAATGAGAGTGTGAACTCTGGTGCATTTGTACATTTGGTCGCACAACAACTAATGAAAAAACTTTGTGACGATTGTAACCAAGCGGTCTCTAGTTGCGGTGTTGCAATCGCGACATTGTTGCTATAGCTTCGCACTTGCAATATGACAAAACTTTGTCAAATGTAGCATCGTGTGCATTTTGTACAAGAATTTTTAATACTCTCATATTAAATATATTGTCATTAGAAAGAATTTAAATTAGGCATTTTATCTAACTGTCTCATTTTTTGTAATACCTACAGTATTGCAAAAAAAAGCAAAAAATATCTACTATAATTATTCCCGATGCATGAATGCACACGATTAAAATGTACGGAAAACTTATATATTTTGCAAATTTCGGAGTTGGTTCTACAATAAAAGTTGTTCGTATTTATGAATCCAAAGTCATTCTGTGTTATATCGTCCTGGGTGATACTATTTTTTATAGCGTACCTATGAAACTGCAAAGATTACCGTGTACAGTATTACCGGCAAAATCATTGGATTCGAAGATCGATACCTCCGCCAAACATGAGACTTAATACCTATACGATTTGATTGAATCACTAGCTTATTATCAGACAATGCTAACTACTCAAAAACATTAAATTCGAGACAATACCTTAGACAAAAAAAAAGACTTTATTTACGTTTATTTGTCGTAAGGTTCAATTGAATCACAACCGAATTACTAGACAATGTGAATACAATCCACCTACACACCTATCATTAGAAAAACATAACTTCCCTACCCGGTAATACTAAGAAAAGAGTTATTCCTACCACATTTATAAATCACAACTTACTAATGATAGAGGGCAAACGATGAACCCGACTAACCCTACAATTTGCTTTATTAATACACTCGACAACTTTCGTATTCCGACGCATACACGTAGTGTCTACATTTAAGTTCACGAACAATAATTATCGACAACAGTTCAGTCCTTAATAATTACAACTTCTAACTAATATTGCCACACGGAAATCAACCTTACGTACCTGCAATAAAGTCGATACAAACCAGGTTTAATTACTGCTGATCGTCACATGGGAAAAGACCGAAAACCATTTAGCTTGTATTAAATATACATGAGCAAATTTCTCGATGATTGCTGGGTACGAACTGTGATTTGGAAACTCCCGTGAGAATTATACATACGGCACAATATCGTCTGACTGTTCTTGTGATAATAATGTACCAATAACTTTTAATTAGGGATGTCTTATAATTATTGGGATTAATATATGGTTATTTTTTCGTCTGTTATAGAACATAAATAGAACAGAAATGTATAAAATTGTAGTCTCAACTAATATGATATGCGTAGCTAAGTGCTACGCTTTCGTAGACGTGCTACGCTTAATTCGTAGCCGCGGTCACTCGTACAAAAAGTTGATTATTGTACTACTAATTCAGCAATTGCCAGTTTTTATTAGGGATTGCTATCAAGTAATTTGTCAAAATTCGGTCTTATATAAATTGTCAAAAATAGGTAGGGACTAGGGTGTCATTTTTAAAAACACACTACGAAAATACTTATAAAAACAAATTATGAAAGTACCTACCGAACCATTACGATTCGAAACTTATTCTAATAACTTCATCAGGCATTCACACCAATTAGTACGTACCTGCCTACAGATACCACTTAAAACTCGCCTACAAATCATCCCCTAACATAATTGCACGGTTCGCAACTATTTCACGTATAGCCGTCGAAGTTAGTGCAAGATTAGAGCCGCGTGCTTCGGTCTAAGTCCTAATTGTACATAATAACAGTCGGGACAAAGGTGAACGGTGAAGTTGCGTGGAGCGGCAGTGCGGTCGCCTGCATGTAGGGAGCTAGGTAGCTTGGTAGCTACGGGAACAATTTGCGGCAACGCTGAGTTATGTCGCCTTTTGCTGATAAGTCTTGCGTTTAGTTTCAAAGCTATATAGGTAAGTATAGGGAATGTAATTTGAATTGAGCGAAGATTGATGTGGTTTTGTATGTTGTACAGCTTGTTGGTACTTGGGTTGATGACTTGGTGTCTACTCTATTTGAAAGTTGTTAGTTGTGTACCGCTATCTTGTGTCATTTTTGAAGGACGCGTGTCCTGTGGACGAGATTATTTATTGTCTTTACAACTTTAGGTTTTTTGTCTACCATAATATATTTAAAAAAAAAAACAAAAAAAAATGTTGTTGAGATATGCGAACTTAAATGTCTACGGATCAGCTGATTGTTTCGCGCTTTCAGGTTTGGTCTCGTACTAAGTAATAGTGAGTACAATGACCCCTTTTCAGGTTTTTGGTAAACTAAAATTCACTTGTACCAGGCAATTTACTCTGATCTATGGCTTAGGTAGGTGCAAACTGGGTTTTTTTAATGAAACATTTAGTTCCACTTCTTGCAAAGAACTTTCATTTGTATTGAGCTATCGTCGTAAATCAAATTCTCTTTGACAATTTGCAATATTTTGAATTGAACTTTTGAATGATGTGATCATTTGTGAATTAATTAATGATAAGATTTTAATTTTGGTGTATTTTGTTGCAATTCAGGTGCAGGAAATATGCAGCCAGTATGGGCTATTTGGAGAGCCATTTTCAGCCGACTCCAATATCAAGGGTTTGTTTGGGAATTTGGTCAAGAAATAAAAGACATCATTATTTTTAATTAAATTTAGTTTATTATCCATACAGAAATGGACACAAATTGTGACACTTTACGAATGTCTCCATAGTCGAGTCGATATAAAAACATCAGTAAAGTCGATTAAAATATCAAATAGAAAAAAAATATATAGGAGGACCCTAGTGGACAAGTAAATTATTATAAATCTTATATTAAATGATTATATTATTCTAAGATACATTCTCTAACGGTTTAGTGCTTCTCTAGTATTCCGTATATCATAGGATGTGCAAATAGCCGATATTACTGTTAAAAACTATAGTAAAACGTACTTCATATTAAGTACCACTCATAAAATAATTGAAATAAAAAAACACATGCATCCATTCATATCAGGAAAGGTTCGCTATTAAATTAGTTCACGTAAATTGAATACATAAAAATTTTGTTATGCTTAATCTCGCTACTTACTCTACCGCAGAGAATATCACATTCTCGTCAAAATACTAAACTTAGTCTACAGTAAAAACATATCGTACGCATGGCTACCTCCGTTCTACAGTCCTACAATTTGGCCTAGAAGGGCAGAATAAAAAAAATGGCAGTCAAACATTAAAATTAAACTTCGAATACATGACTCACTCAATCAAACAGTCTTATCCATCATTTAAATAATGATTCATACAAAATTGTAACAAAATAATAATAATAAAAAAATTAAAAAACTCGATCATTCTTAAATAAATCCAATACTTTAAATGCGCATTACTAATTCAATTACAAGTACTAAGAAATACGATTTTAAAGCCTATAAAAAAATTCTTAATCTTAGAAGTACCCTAGTTTCCGATTAAACGCATTTTATACGTGCGCGTATAAAAAAGCGATATAACCAATGCAGGGTTCTTTTTTCGAATAATTTGACAATTTACGCTGTTGTTTTTGCATAAACAATTAATAAAATAAAACATTTTTCGTGTATAATTTTGCAATCAACATTCAATTGTTGTTTTTAGCACCAATGTAAATTAACTCGGTTGTAATGACTTTAGTTTGGTAACATTTCAACCTCTGTATTGCATTCGTGTGCAGTAATTACATAACACAATTGCTAACTCAATAGGAAGGATTCAGACTGAAGTAAATAATCCATTGCTTCATGTGTTTGTAAAGTTCGTCTGCCCGACAACATAAATAACGCAATGAATATTATTGAAATTAATTGTGTTACATTATTAGATTGCGAGTTGTTTTAAATCACAGATTTTAATAACATTGTAGTTGCGTCAATGTATAGCTGCCTTTGAACATTGCATGGGTAAGAATTGATAAAAAAAAAGTCGTCAGCTGTCTCCAAACTAGACTAAGACAAACTTAGCGTAACTTGGAAACTTATAATTACGACTAAAACACTGATAAATTATACGTAAGTATAATTCATGAACTCTTATAACGCGAAGTTCTTTGGAAGGAAAATTATTACTCTGTTTACTGAATACATGATCATTTGTCATTGCATTTACCATTTACGTATACTTAATTATTTCAGAGGACACAACACTAACAAAAACACACTACATTTATACTTAAAATTAAATTGAACTGTCATAAAATGTGTCGATGTGTGGGTACAAAAGGGCGTTGAACCTAAAGGTCGGTGTCGTACCACGCGGCGACGTTGTTGTTGTCATGTGGAGGCTCAGGGAACGCCAGATCAGCTGACGCCGCGCCCGCACCTTCATTCTCCCCTATATCCATGTCCATGCCGAAACCGCTGCCGATTTCTAATCCCTGCATTGAGTCTATCGGTATTTGATCGTAGCCTGCGAAGTAGAAGGTGATTTTAGGATGTGGTTTTGTTTTTAATGTTGAGCAAGGGTATTTGGTATTTAGTATTTAGTTCTGAGTAAAGGGGACACACAGTTTGGATGTTAATGTATGGAAGCGGATACTATTTTATATTCACAATGAACGTGGAGTCCTACCAACGAGAGCTTTATACCTTGTCTTAATAAGAGTTGAAATCCTCTATGAATCGGTTTTGTATGAGGTAAATATAAGTCTAGTTAATCTAGTCAAGGTATGTCAAAGCTTTGGTCTTGTTGCAAGAACTACATTATTATAATTAAGCCTCTGTTAGCCTGTTTATAACCATTGAAGTGATGTATAATTTTGGCCTTTATCACCTGAACTGTTGTTCAGGTGATTTGATACAATTTACTGATAAATAAAATATTAAATCGGACTTACATTAAAGTATCAAGTAAACTTTTAAAATGCTTTTCTTTTCGTTGAGTTGGTTCACTCACAAATGACTAGCGTAAAATAAGGTATTTTTAAACACAAAAAAAGGGAACTTTATCATATTTCCTTACGATGAAATTCTTACCTGTCGGGCATGAATGAAAAACATAGATTACATATTAATAATGTGACATGCTGATAGCAATTAATGGAAACCACAAACCCTGTTACATCACAAATAGAGACCAATATATAAAAACATACGTAATAAGGTATTAAAACACGAAAACAATAGAAATAATATTCCCATCACCTGTGTTTAGTGATAAATAGGTCCCGGGTTAAGCTGCGTGTAAAGAAGAGAGAAAATCGTATTTATACAGACACCATAATATTCTTATGATAGGAACATAATACAGTGCTATCAAAATATACAATCGTAAACAGTTGACAAACATTTTTGTATGAGTTTCTCAAACATTAGAAACTTGAAAGCAAAAATGCTTCTCAAGCAGTTAAAGATATTACATAACCTTACTTCGTGTGAACTGTTTTTTTATATAAATGTATCCAGTAAAAGTAGTTCGTAAAAGCTGATTAATATTGAATTAAAGTTTCTCAATTATTCTAAGTATACTGCAAACATGACTAGACAAACACTACTATTGAACCGACTAGGCTGTTTTCTAGTCTAAAAGTAAGCATAGGATATTACAAAACTGGGAGAAGAGAGAAGACTCAAAAATGCAAAATACTGATAATAATGTATCAATCTTTAATCACAGTATTTAGTAAATTATAATGATTCAACCATTTTTTTTTTTTGGAAGTATATGGAACTTGTATTATAATAACTTAATGATTTGTAATACAGATGTTTACGGGTTAAGTTTATCTGCCGTTAACTCATAATCAATGTCAAAAAGACCTAAATATTAAAGAAGAAAATTCTAACAGATGTAAAAGTTGAAATAGCCACTAAAGTCAAACAAGTGAGGTTTTGTAACATCATATCTACACATTTCTAAATGTTAGTCGACCAAACTTCTATGAATGCGTTCCCAACTTACCTTGCTGGTGAAACGACGGTCGAGTGCCATACAGCCCCTCATAGCCTTGCTCAGGCCCAAGCATATCCTAGTAAAGGGATTACGGATAAATAAAGTGAGGAGTAAAATTAAAATATGTTTCAAATTAAAAATGTGAAATTAAAGGGGGAAGCCACATATACACAAGTACAGACAAATACGACATTGGCGTAAAATTGGTAAACTATGTAAAACAATGTGCTGCACACAAATGTTTCTAATCCATCAAACATTGATTTTACACTTACTGTAAACACTGAATTGCAAATAAAAACTTTTTAATTTACTGCCTAGTTACTAGGGCGTGCAAAACCGGAAGGTTTTCAAAACCGGTTTTGAATTCCGGTGTTGAGGCCCCAAAACCGGAAACCGGTGTTAGGCCCGGTTTCGGCAACAATTTTATATTGTTTTTATAGTAGTATTTTAACAAGAAAACAATATTCTTAGATACCCACAATCTCTACATAAAACAAATTTTATGATATAAGTACCTCTTTTTAATCGACCGTTCGGACCGAATCGGTCGTTTCTGCTTGCCGATAAAGAAATTTGTCAAAAATCGGCCCGATAATCAGTCATGGGAACAAACCCTTATGCCTACCAATACTAACTAGACCAAATTAATAGTTTGGATAACAGGAACTCAAAATAAGATCAAATCAACAACAAGTAAGTTTGTGGTATAGAATAATATTTTTTAAACATACAAAACACTTTCATCTTCTTGAGACACTAAACACAACCACAATTACTATACGTCTCTATTTGGTTGATCTTGAGCTCTATAATTAATAACTACTAACAACATTATTAAAAGATTCATAATGAGCTACCTATAAAACGAGATCAAATCAACTGTGTACCGTATACAACTTTAAATAAACAACATTTTTTTTTTCACGCTCTACACTTGTTGGTCGTACCTACACACATAAAATAGTCGTAAGCTTCTGTGAGATATATATCCCGATGCCCTCCGCTTTCATACATGGCTAGCTCTACCTTGATAAACCACCAACTGCAAGGTCGAAATCAGACCGATTCTTGGGGGTAAGGATAGTGGGTATAGGTTGCGTTCGGATATATTTGATGCCCCAAAATTAAATATTTCTTGAGTGTGTTCGAAAAAAGTTGTTTAAACCTAAATGTAAATATGTAATTCAATGACGGGAAAACCGGAGGTAACACCGGTTTTGTGTCTCAACCCCGGTTTTCAAAAATCGGTAAATTTTGACCGGTTTCCGGTTTTTTGCAAAGCCGGAAAACCGGTCTTGCACGCCCTACTAGTTACAACATCAAAGCACATTGATTTCTTTGTCCTATTTTCTTTTTTTTACACAAATACAACAACATTTTTTAAATTTCGAATATGCTACGTTTTTATCAAACAGTAATCCTACCTCCTTTAATGACAAAAAGTATTTACCTGAAGATCAGGCTGCATGGCTAGATCGTTGGGCCACATCTGGTGATCATCGCGGAACAGAGAGTTAGTCAGCTCCATGGAGAGTCTCTTCTTGTAGTCATGAGGCTTGTCTTCGGACATGCGGAAAAGTACTGCTGCTGCGTAAGTCGCGACGCCTAGAACAAAAACAAGAAAATGTTGTCAGCACTTATGAAAATATAGATCGAAATAAAACAGTAAGCAAGCAGCTAACTACAAACACTTTCAAGATTATAATGCGCGTATTTCGACTGATTGAATACACTACTGGCACTTTTAGTGCATGTTTAAAAAAGTTATTTCACACACGGTAGAACTAGAAGTACTGCAAACATTCTTATTAATTGCCTATGCATATAAAATAATCATGCTTGGTTAAAACGTGCACGTTAGAGTAGACAACAGATACCTAAAAAAAATTAGAGTGTCTACTTCACTGAGATAATGATAATGAAATAATGACCCACATGCTTCATAGTTAGGTTTGTTTATGTATTTCACAAACGGAATATATGAATTATACCCATATTTAATTTACATAAAATTCACAGCAAAAGTAGCTGTGATTTATCGTATCTTTATTTAAATAGGCGATGATTTGATGATGTAACATTATTGGCAAAACATTTCTGTTTTGTCAAACATCACAAAAACGATCAAAACCAAGTCTACACGAAAACACGAGTGGAGCGATAGACATTTTTATACGTTGACCGGATTTGGTCGTGAATACATTGTTTGACCAAATCAGGACAACATGTAAACTACTGCCTATCTTGCCCTAAGAAATATAATTACTTGAGTAGCAACCTTCGTTCCGTGAATGCAGTAGTTCTGTGAGCGGCGCCGTGGCCCCTTCGGCCTCTATCATCTCGGCGCCTTCTTTCTCGACAGCAAGTTCGCAAAGCACTCCTGCGGCCACGCGCTGAAATAATGATAAGAATACTTGGTTGGTCAGAGCTTGGTGGAGCGTTGAGACTTTTCAAGAAGAATAACAAAATACTATCAATGTGACATCCGATTATAAATAGATACGTGTAGCATGACACATACTTTACAAATCAGCCTAACATTGAATGACTAATTTATTTAGCATTGCACTAGATATTTAAGCTGATTTTCATTAGTTTTTTTTTTTTTAAGTTCACGCGAGACTAACATCGGTAAAACAGTGACAATAGTTCAGAACTCAGAACTCCATGAGAATAAAATATCATACAACCATTCGCCTGCGAATGTAATTGGACTCCTTTCACTGTTGCTTACCTGTATGTTTTCGATCTCATTGAACAGCAGCTGCACGAAGATCGGAATAACGTTCTGTTGACGTATCAGCTGCCTGTTCACGCTCTCCCTCGCCAGGATATGCAGAGCTCCCACGGCTCCCTCCACGATCTCCTCCATGCGTACTCCGTCGGCGTAGGCCCCGCCGGCCGCGCCTCCACCGGATGAGCTGCGTTGCTGGAAAGTTTAGATTATGGTTTAGTAATATTGGCCCAAGGTATTCTTTTTTATTGGATAAGTTCGCATCGCTTTGTTTTGCTTTGCGCGTTGTATGACGGAGTGTTTATGTCGAGCTGCTATTATTTAAAAATCCGCATTTATATTGAATTTTGCAGGTAGGCCTGGCCAAAGAAAAAAAACCACTTGAAAAAAATAAGGACCAGTGTCCTTATTGATTTTCAAGTGTCTTCCTATTACTATTATTATTATTTATTAAATATACAGACCCGTGACAATGGGATCGGGATCGGGATTGGATCTTCGTTTGGACCCTTTGAGTGCGAAACGCTAATAAATAGCAATATCGGGTGTTGTATGGCGGAAGAAACATCTCATGGAACAAAAGGTTTAGATTATATTGTGCCAAGATATTTTTTCACCCACAAGGTGGACGGACGACCTGATTAAGACCGCAGCAAGACGCTGGATGAAGGCCGCTTCCAACCGTACTTTTTGGAAATCTCTGGAGGACGTCCACTGCTATATCAAGCAGTGGACGTCCTGCGGCTGATATGATGATGAGTTTTTTAAGGACTATTAAGAACAGTACTCACTCTCTGCGTATCGTTGAAGGCGCGCATGAGCAGTCGCACGAGGTGATGCACGGCGCCGTGCTCCCGCAGCGGCGCGTAGTTGGCGGGGCACAGCGCCAGGTTGCGCACCAGGCCCACCACCGCCTTCACCAGCGGCCAGCGGGACGGCGGCTGCAGCAGCTTCACTATCACCTGCCAGGGGAATATGTGATTAGTAATGAGTATTCAGATCTTTTACCTGAAGGATGCTAAAAAATTGCAAGTAAAATGCGGTTCATTTGAGGGTTACGGGCTGAAGTTCCAACAAATAAAAAATCTATATATTATGGATATGCAATCCCTACGAATTATCGAAACATAAGTATAGTAACCCGCACGAATCGTGGGCAGACTTTACCAGCGCAAAGTTAATTTTTGGGTAAGTATAGGGATATATGAACTTGCAGTCTCTTTGGTAGAGTATTAAAAGTATCGATAAATGCTGCAAATAGCTTCTTCATGTCCAATTTTAAATAAACTTGATAAACGTAACATTATATTATTATTAAATTTTTAATGTTATTATATCAATTGATTTAAACAATAATTACGTGCACCTATGTTTTAAATGAACTGACAAATAGTGACTTGTGATTCTTTTACCATTAAATTTTGAAATTAAATACAGCTGACACCATAAAAACGGATTGATGTGGATGCACCACTGGGCGCATACCAAGCATGAGTAAACAAAAGCTTAACAAAATAGATGCTGAATGTTAATAAATGTACAGATCGCATCATAAACAAGGGAAAAAAACATCATCTGAAATAATAATGAAATAACATCAACTACATACCGGCAGCCCATAATGCAGACGCACAGCGTTCTGCGCCATCTCGCTCTCGACGTGCCGCGAGGTGAGGTGTCGCAGCGCGCACACGGCGGGCTCGGTGATCTCCTCGCGGTCGCCCGCCGACACCACCGTGCGGACCAGCGCGTCCACTCCACCAGCCTGGCACACCGTCACCTGGGAACACACATATGATAAAGTTCTCTGCAGACTTACATACAATCATTATATTTCTAACTAGCAAACTATCCGCGACTTCGTCCTCGTGGCTTATTTCACCAGCTTTAAGTTACTTCTTTGGTTACTGCTCCACTCCTTTGGCACGTGGAGTGATATTATATAACCTATATCCTTCCTTGATAAATGGACTATCCAACACAAAAAGACTTTTTTTAATTCGAACCAGTAGTTCCAGATTAACGCATTCAAACAAACTCTTCAGCTTTACAATATTAGTACAGCTATGTCCACAATTCCATATATAAACATTTTGTGCGTGGCTTTCAAACCTTCTACCCTTATTCATTTAATTATTTGGGATCCATTGTTTCCAATGTTCATTAATCTCTACAGCTATCATCTCAGTATTAAATTCTTTCCTAGACCTAATCATTTTTTAACCATAAAGTCTTTGTTTTATTAAACCAGTTATATGTATAAATAGTCTCAATGCAAGTGGAAGTTTCTGATAAAACATTCTTGTAACAAAGACTTCTGTTTGTACTAATTCCGAGACAACCATGTAATCAAAAAGAGAATTGCATCAGCTTTTGACTCGATAGTTTAATACCCCAGATAAAAGGGTCTCCTTTGAGTCAATTGAGTATGAACATTACTAATAAAAAAAATAAGCACTATATTTGAACAAAGTAATGAATAAATCATGACACAGACTTACCTTATTGCGTTGGTTGTTGCAAGTCAAGTTGGACAGAATGCCGGCAGCGCAAGTGACGATGTTAACGTCAGTAGAGGCGAGAACTTGCACGAGGCTTTGCAACAGAGCTTCCAGGCCCTCCACCTCATGAGAAATTAAAATAAAATCATTATAAAGTTCCCGAAAAATACACAATTATACCAGTCACGGGAAAACTAGAACAAAAGCCCAGTACTTTCTTAACAATTGAACTTAAAACTGAGAGTTCCAATATAAATAAATATAAGTTATTCTTATTTAGTGCGAGCGAGTAAAGACCTTAACTTAATGTGTAAAGAGTTCTCGTTTGATGTGTTTAACACTAAAGGCTCAACAGCGCGTAATCAGTTAAACCTTGACTTTTTCAAAAGTGAATAGTGTGTATTAGTGACTTTAACTTAACTGTAATATATATATTTTTTGTTGTGCTCTGCTGCTAGTGATCCTTAAGATCTCTATGTAATTATTGTATTGCTACCCGTGAGAACCTGTAATTGGCTTAATGTAGCATATTCAACTGTCGTATCCATTTTATGTATAGCTGTTGGTTTTCCATCTGATAAATAAATAAATAAATAAATAATCTAGACACTGTAATTTTGTAATACCTTAGTAGCTGCATCAGACAGATTCCTCAAAGTCCAGAGACAGTTCTGCACGAGGCGACCGCTTGGGTTGCCGAGATGCATGGCCAGGGCTTGCATGCCACCGGCCTCAACAATCGCCGGCTTGTTGCTGGAGCAAACTGACAGCACCTAAGGGATAAGTAAAATATTGTAAAATGATCATCAAAAGTCTAGTTTTACCTCTGTAAAATATTTATAAATACAATAATTATTGCTATTTGAGCACAATAACACAGTAACAACAATATAATTATGTTAACCCTTACGTAACCTAATGTTTTTATGACATGATTTTATTAAAAATAGATTGGCTTACCTTCAAAACTCGAGAGGTGGTCCACAGCAACTTTTCGTAGTCGTACGAACGCATAATACGGACCAATTCGATAGGTCCCTGGGAAGCGAGAATGATCAACTTCGACTCCTGGTTTCCATAAGCCAAGATCTGGAGGCAGTCAGTCACAATCGCTAAGAACTTCACATTGTTCCTCTGCAGCAAGGCAACCATCTTCTGGAGACCTCCAGCAAGGCGTACGGCCATCTTGGAGCCATCCTGATGTAGGAGCAAGTTGTGTAGAGTCGTGATGGCGTAGAAGAGAACAGACTCTACCGGAGAGCTCAAAAGCTTGACCAGTGCAGGTATTCCACCGCTCTTGAAGATGGCAAGCAGACCTTGACGGTGGTGAGACAAGTTGTGCAAGGTCCCGACAGCCCCCTTGGTAGTCTCGAGGTCATTGCTGTTGGAAATGGCGCGCACTAAGGCAGCAACCATCTGCGGTGAGTTCATGATGGCATGGCGAGAGGCTTCCTTCTTGGAGAGCTGGTGAACCATCATGGCAGCCTGGGAGACGACCACTTGATCCTCGTCGTTGAGAAGCTTGATCAACTCTGGTATAGCCCTGGAATAAAGGAGAGTGATGAAATTAAGTCACCTTTAAAAATGTCTGTATGCTTTGAACTTGCAGATGACTGACTGTGTGGCTATGTCCACTTTGTATCACAATGGTATTGATCAATATTTATTTCGATGTTTATTTTCTGAGAACTTCAGATAAAACAAAGAGTTTTGATTTCAATATTTTGCTTTAGGTATAGCCATAGGTATTGTAATATAGGTGGTGGGGGTACCTCTGCCTACCTCTTTTGAAAATATAAGCATAGTGTGCCAACTTTTAATTTTATCATATTTTATGAACACTACTATTTCATCTGATAGAAATCAACGTTGTCAACAAACACCGGAAACACCATCAGGGAATCCTACTTCTCATCATATTGAGAGCTTCGCTTACCTGGTGGCTAGATCAGCATCATCTTGATAGTTGATGAGATTGACTACAGCATGCTTTAGCATTTGCGATGGCTCTGCAAGGCGCTGGACTGCCGTCGGCTGGGCAGGGTCCAGTTGAGTGGAGGGGATCTCAATGCCTTCCTCCAAGGTCTCAGGGAACATGGCAGCCCGGACACGCTGGGAGCGCGTTTGGGACAGCTGCTGGTTCATATCTAAGAGAAAAGGTTGATGTTAAGATGGTTTCATCCAGGCAGATGGAAAAAAAATCCTTAAATTGTTATCATTTTCAAGTTTTTTTGTGTCCTGTTAAGTACTAAACCTTTAGGGCCTTATCGCAGTTGCAAATTACGAGCGTGTTTTCAATACAAATATCTGTTTTCTATACAAACTGCAGGTGTACCAAAGTACCCCCACTTTGGTACACCTCTGCCTAACCCTTTGGGGAAGACAGGCTTGATGGTATGTGTGCATGTATAAAATATTGCCAACATAAGCCTAATGAGTCATTAGTAACCAACCTGTTCCATATTAGTGATTAATGGATCAATTAACATGACAATCTGGCCCTTGAAGGCACATAAACTACTAGATAACAGGGATTTAATATTTAAACTGCACTTAACTCATTAATGCAGTTGCATTCAGTAATTCTGTACAGATTTAGTGCAACTTAATGGCATATTCACTATTAGCCTAGCTGACTTGAATACCTAACTTTAATCGCAAATGGCAAAATAGCATTCTGAAACTTACCATCAACTTGCTCCTGGGTGAAACCCTGGGCGAATCCTTGATCCAGGTCAAACATGAGCTGATCTCCTTCCATCTCGTCATCTTCCTTGCCTGTAAGTGATGGGACCTATGAACAAAAGAAAACATAATTATAATATTTGTTAACTAAGCTCATGTATGTGGCACACCTTGGGAAAGGCATATGTTCAGCATTGGACTGTAATATGCTGATGATGATGATACAGCCTATATTTTAAGTTGATTTTTTTTGCAATCCTGTACTATCCTACTCCTGGGCAAAGGACTCCCCTCATACCTTCCACTTCTCTCTACATAGTTACAGAAAAGCATTCATGGCACAAACACATCAGAATTAAAATCATTCAACTTTAAATGACATTATGTAAATTCAAGAAACTTCTTTCTATTCAGTATTTTCTTAGAAAGTTATTGTGATTCAACAAAGAAAGTTAATGAATTTAATCAACCACTCTAAGTACTAGTACCTAATGCTTGCAATTATTATCCTAAATGAGGATCAAGCATGACCAAGGAACTGTGCCATTGTTTTCTCTTCAATATAGCAATCAGTTGGTCAGCTATGGTGTAGTAATCAATTAGGAAAACTTTCCCATGAAACCAGTATAATATAAAAAAAAGACAACCTCTTGTCTTTAAACAGCCTTATCATTTCAAAACTTCAATTCTTTCAATTGAAAACTTCAAAAAACCAATTAAATTACTTACTATATTTTTTTTACCCTGTATATAAGAGTGTGTAGTTGTAAAGAGCTTAAACAATGAGAGTCAGTTCTCAACTACTATTACGATAATTAGCCAAAATCTTTACATTACATTTTCACAATTCAATATTGTTGATTTGACTCCATATACCAACCACGTTGCTAGCTGATGTTTCCTCTGTGAACTTCACATTAACAATCATATCCCAACTTATTCGTCATCATCATCCTATCAGCCAACTGACGTCTGCTGCTAGACAGGGGCTTCTAAAGATAGCCACAATTACCAGTACTGTGCAACTTATTATACTTCTCATATTGAATAAAATCTAAAGTCTGTCTGTCAGATATTTCTTACCAGCGATATGACCACCATTATACCCATAGAATTAAGTAAGTTAAGTACATACTATCTATCTCTATTGTACATACCTGAGTAGCAGCCCCGGAGTTGATGCCAGAGTCCACCAAGTAGGAGTTCTGCTGCCACATGAGGGTCTGCTGCTCCTTGCTGGGTGCCATCGGCACATCTGAGCCTGCATAGTTGCTGTGAGACACTGGAATAGACAAGCAAAATATGCACTTAGATAAAGAAATGCAAGTCAAGTCTTTTATACCAGTAATATGATGTCTTTCGTCTATTGTATCGTATCGTTCTTTTATATCTATCAAAGACATTGTTTTAACTTTATTTATTAGTACATATTAAGTAAGAAAGCTCTAAAGAGATTACAAACTTCTTAAGTATGACTGTTCAATGCACTGGATTAGCATATGTGTACATGCTTACATTTGTAATTTAGCAAACTTTTGACTTAATCTGGAAATTATTTAATTATACTCAAACATTGCTACCTATAAAAGCAGAAGCCAGACACAAGAATATTAAGAATTCAATAAAGGCTGAGATCTTTTTTGAGGTGGGTTGAAGAAACAATGGATACATACAATTAAAAAAAACATTTGTGAAAAACTCAGGTGTGACCATGAGAGTAGGATTCTAATCGAAAGGAATGAATATATTTGATAATATTGACGAAACTCCAGTCAATAAGTTTGATATGAGTCACTTCACAGTCACAACGATCTGAAAGTAGGTACCTAAATAGCTAACTATAATCAGTAAGTATCTAGAACACTTTACTTTTTCTATTTCTGCAGACTTATTGATTTGTAAAATAATAAATAAATACTATGATTTACTTACTCGTGCGGCTCTGGGACGATGGTATCTGATAGCTCATGGTTCAGAGGATGCAACAATGCACCCTGCGCCTGTAAAAAAAAACACCATGATTTTCACCGATCACTACGCGGCCATAGTTATCGATCGAAGGTTTTGGGTAAACAAATAGATTGGATTCCCTTATATTCACTTAAACACTTCAATCAGCACCGTGTTTCATGCATTCAACGGCTCTAGAAAACTTATAAAACAAAACAAACAACTACTCCATGAACTAAATACCAATACCACACCCGATCCGACCCCATAAAGTATTTGGTATACGATTGAACGTTACACATTGATATTTTTATTATATCACTTACTAATATAACGCGGTTAATACTTGCCTTGACTATCGTAAGCTGCAAGAGATTGTACAATTAATTTACACTAAATTCCGATAAAATGATGCACAATGAACCCACCACAGTCTCAAAATTGACATGACAATATGGCGGCCATGCAATCGTAACTTTTCGTTTATTGTCGGGTATGGTCGTACAGTGCGGCCGCTGTAGTACTATTTCGTATTTACTTGCATAAGTTACGTAAGTTTATCTCTTTCTTTCATCAAAGCAACAGTTGTACCAACTGAACATGAACTGTAAACTAGATAACGTTTATTTTTACGCAAAAGTAGTCATTGTATTTGCGTTACTCGAACCATTTAATGATTTTCTAAAACCAACAATATAAAAAAAAAACAAAATAGATAACAGTAAAAATTAGGTATTAGATATGCTAGCATTTTTCTGAGAACACAAAAGCAATCAAATTCAGCAATCAAACGAATTCTGGATATAAAAAACTGGTCAAGTGTGAATCGTTCTCGGGCACTCATATTCCTTATTTATTTACATAATTACCTCCTACTTATACACCTTATAAATATACCTGAAATAACGTATATTAAAAAGGTTAGAAAGAAAATACGTCGTTTTAGTTACAGCTCAAGCTAGAGGATAGCTGCTGCTGTTATTCTAATTCTGCACAGACGGTGTAGGCTTGGTAACGTGGTATGTAAACCTATAGGATGGTGGGCACCCGTTTAAGCTCTCATCAAAGAGTATTTAATTCTCCTATTCTGGGCATAGATTATATTATAATCTATACTAATATTAAAAAGCTGAAGAGATCGTTTGTTTGGTTGAACACGCTAATCTTAGGAGCTACAGGTTCGAATTGAAAAAATATTTTTGTGTTGGTTAGACCTTTTATCGAGGAAGGCTAGGTTATATATATAACATCACGGTACCTACGACAATCGGGAGCGGAGCAGTCACTAAAAAAGTACCTACATTACACGGGTGATTAAAACTACGCGAACCAAGTCGCGGTCAGAAACTAGTATATTCTAAAGGGTACGTATAACCCTTAGAATATTATTGACGGATGAGTCGTTACTGTCTATTTATTTATTTACTTTCTATTTGTACAGCTACTATTTTTGCACTGTATCACTAAATCGTTGATAATTTATAATTTTAGATGAAAATAAAGCACGTACGTTTAAGAGGATACCGAGGACTTAATTCCAATAACAGTTACAGAAGGTTGCAAGATCTTCAAGAATTTTACTATTCATTGAAAATTTGAACCGCATTTCCATATAAATACAATGTCGAACACACAGGAACGTTCTGCTTTTGATATGTCGGGTCACAGCCGCTTTAACTTCGACGAATGCATGTCAGATATAAAGGTGTTCGTCAGTGAATTTAAAAACAGAGTATTACACTCCTTGCAAAGCACAAATGATCCATATTATGCTCCGTTTAGATCATTTACTGAAAAAAAGCTCATAGTTCCTGAAGTAACTTGGTTACAAGACAATCATGATAGATTTTTCAAACAGACTGCAAATGAACATTTAGTTCAGGAGCATTTTTTGACGGAATGTGGTTTTATATGTAGTTTGATATACTCACCTGACGGCGATACGATTATCGTAGGACATTCTTCTGGCTTGATTCAGGTACGTGGTAAATACCGGGTGGTACAATCTACCCAATCTTCCTAATCATATCTGAAGTCGAGTTGCCAGAATCTAAGGTACTGTCCCGTTGATCTCGTGGCCGTAAGCACGACTGCTGAGAGTGGGGTTCGGGGTTCGATATCTGAGTCGGGGAAATAAGGTTTTTCTTTTAATAAGTTTCTCGTTAGCGGCCCGGAGTTTAAAAGTTAGTGGTGTAACACCCCCGTGTTTACGAAAAAACGTGATGCTGTTGGTCCTGGCTGACTTTCGTAGATCTTTGATAGCCATTATGTGTAGTCAGAAGTCTAGAAATCTGACAACCAGTATTACCAACGGGTAACATTATGTTACCCAGTAACTGGATTGTAGAGGTCTGAAAGGCTATTAGTCCATGTAAAAGACTGGTATTCAGTTGCATCCGGTTAGACTGGAAGCCGACCCCAACATTGGGAAAAGGAGCTGATGATGGAGGTGGCTCTATGAATTCCCTAGTCGTCTAGGTTAGTTACTCAGTTGCTTCGATTCCCAAACCGAGCAAATCATTGATATTGTTTTTTTTTTTTTGAGGCTTATGTGATGGACAGTCTGGCGAAATGTCGTATGTTTTTTGATATTTCTATCCATTGGGAAAATGTTATATTATGATTTGATACATAATAATATTTCTTAACCTGCTGAAATAAACTGCACCAAAAATGCTATATTTTTTACATAGTTCGACAGGAACCTACAACATAAATTTTCAATTTACCGATAAACAGGTAGGTCACGCCAAATATGACAGACCCTGAATTAAAAGAGGTTCTTAAAGAATACGGAAAGAATATCAATGAATATTATCGCCGTGAGTTTCAGCCGAAAACATGGTATCCGATGTACTATCGAGGGCAATCAAAAGAAAAAGTATTTCCCTGGATAAAAGAGAACCATGACAAATTTTTGAAAGGCACCCCTAACAAAATTTTGCAACACCGTTGGTTTAACTCTGAAAAGGGTGCTACAACTGCAATACAATTTTCACCAAATGGTTATCATATTGTTGTCGGCCATGCCTCGGGCGCAATTGAGGTGAGCTTGTAATTGTTTTAGCTCCATAAACACTGAAGCTCCAAAGTTAATGGAATGAACGAAAGCAACGGATGATATTGTAAGTTAACCTAAAATAACAACTCCTATAGGAACCCAAAATTCCTACCTTTTGATGTGCGCTAGACGAACTGAAACGAGACCATGAAAACCTGAAACATTTTGCGTAATAAAATTACAGTGGGTAATCCAATGATTCCCTTTGAATAGGTAGGTAACTACTTTCAGACGAAGCAGATTTCTGAAATATTCAAATTTAGAAAACCATTGTAAAACCTAAGTGTCGAATTTTGCTGTAAGTCTTTTTAAGTAGCTAGTTTAAGTACCTACTGGACGCGGCTTATCATTGGCTTCAGATGGATTTATTAAACTAGGTGGGTGTTGAAAGGGATACTTAGGGGTAATAGTCGAATATATTTATGTACTACTAGTATTTATGTAATTATAGGCACATAAATACTGCTAATCGGACCAAGGATCATTTGACAATAATAATAAGTTTTTTGACGCAGTTAGAGCTGCAGCCTCTAATCCGGAAATCTGTATCACCAATCTATCAGCTGACAGGGTGAATCTTGCAACGTAATAAGTGATTGAAGACAAATTAGGATCACCTTAAGATCGCATCCAGCTTGTTCCTTTGCTGTGCTACTCCAGGGGCGCCCTAAGCCCAGGTCCCGCCCCACAGGGGTACCCTTAGCGTGTAATCGCTTAGTTTATAAGTTTTAAGCCCTGCCTGGACGCCTTAATTTCTCAAGGCAGCCGACAAATTTCTTTAACCTGTGAGATGCCATTCGGCAAAAAAAAAATGTTTCAACTCGGAATTAAATCTTTTCTGTAATTCTAGATGCGGCACGGCAGTACAGGCACGGTTCTCGCCACGTTGCGAAATATTCAGTTTCCGCCAAAGCCGGTGCATGCTCTGGAGTACAGTAGAACTGAACCGAATGTCTGCTATGCGGCTTGCATGGACGGAGTCGTATATCGGATTGAGATCCCACAGGTATGTGAAATCCGAATCTATTATAGCAACTTGAACAATTGAATACGAGCTCCGTATTAATTGGAGGGTAGGTAGACTTCACTTTAGTTCAGATCTGAGTCTACCTATATTTGCAGCGGTAACTTTAAGTGGGGAATTTAATTTCTCAAGCATGCGAGTGCCTTCCCACGAGATTGAATCTAGAAAAATGCTTCGCGATCAATATTTTATTTCCTGTCTACCTATACTGTAAATATTGAACTATATTTCCTGCATCCGCCTATTCCAAATTATTTCCGTTCATGTATCAATATCAGATTGAATATATTTTTACAATAACACCTATGAATAACCCAGCGAAACAAAGAAGACCGTCCATTTTTTATCATCCAGGTACCTGCGCAATTCAAAGCTTAAGGGTACCCATTTATATTGTTCTCTTACACGCAAAATTCTTGAGAAGATTCAATTTATCAAATAGAATTATTTATTGGAGCACAAAAGCGCGTGTATCCATTTCCGTTGTTGCGATGTACCGAATAACAACAGGGAATAACGAAGATTAAAATGTTATCCTCCATTCCCATTGGCATTAGCGGCCTACCGGTTTGTGTGTAGATAGTGTTCCACCAGAAATTGTTCCTGTGAGGCTTTGAAACAAGCGATGCGGTAAATTGCTACCTTACAACGCGTACGGATGGTTAAATTAAATGGTTATGTGCATACTTGTCTAAGGGATTTTATGCGTGGAATTGACTCAATTATGGCGTGATATGTGCATATACACTTAGGTATTATGTGAGCTTCGATATACAGGCAATAATTTTAAGCTTTATTATATTTTAATGTTTGTTGTTGTAGGTGCTGTAATATGTAGTAATGCACACTCTGTAAAAATTCAAGTGTCTATCTATTACGATTCAAAAGATACAACTATGTAATAGATGGACTGACAGACAGATATCGGAGTCTTAGTAATAGGGTCCCGTTTT
The DNA here is from genome assembly GCA_932526535.1 of Caradrina clavipalpis. Taxonomy (NCBI): domain Eukaryota; kingdom Metazoa; phylum Arthropoda; class Insecta; order Lepidoptera; family Noctuidae; genus Caradrina; species Caradrina clavipalpis. The sequence goes on from OW052093.1 coordinate 5,320,386, forward strand.
TTACTCTTTGGGTACAGAATCCCTAAAATGAATTTAGATACGAGTAGACTAAATGAACTGGCGGCATATTGTGTAAAAATCTTCCTCGATGAGTTCAGTGTGTTGTTAATCTATTTTTTTTCTGGGAATATGCTCGTGCACTGCGTCCACGTCACGGATGGCGGAGGGGAGTATCGAACTCGAACACGGTAGTCCTCTAACTGCCATTGGCCAGGGACATGGGTATCACTCTGGACATTCTTCTGCACCCCGGCCAGGTATAGGCCCGTCACCACCACAAGACGGGCCCGGCACGGCCGGTAGCTATCGGCCGCACAGATTCTAGAAAGGCGCGCGGGGAAAATGTGCTTTTAATCCCTGGGATGACAGCTTATCTCATGCTCCCAAACTACCACCACCATAACACATGCACCTAATTTCATCGCGATAGATTTTTACAGATTAATCAAAGTTCTCCATTGACGCCACTTGCGACTACATCATCGCTCGTTTCAAAGCCCCATCTTAAGGGCAAAACCTACATAAATCAACTCAAATTGGCTGTCGACTGTATCGATTAACGTTGTCCATTTATTTGTGAAGATAGACACGTCCGTGACAGACCCTCCAGCGTTCTGCATCAGAGCTGACCCGATGCTGGATAGCCTTACCATGCAGTTTTATGGAAGCCCTGGGACTATATCTTATGCTGCGCCGTATATTAAACGTAAGTCTTAGGTACCTACTAATACTTAATTCATCATTATATCAGCCGCAGGGCATCCACTGCTGGACATACGCCTCTCCCATTGATTTCCATAGATAAGCACTGGTGCCTATCTGTCCTTTAGACCGAGTATCATCAAACTTTTCTACATAGTTTAAGTATCTGCCAATCAATTTTGAATTTGAATTGCTAACAGATTTTCCAGATACAATGATGAGTTACCTTTAAGATTTTATGAGCCTAATATAATAATTATGTACATAATATATGTTGTTTTCGTAACACACCCACGATGTAGAAGGCATTGACGTTCCGTGTGTGGGTGTTGGTTTGTTTTGAGAGCCTACGTATTCATCACTGCAGATGCAGATACCCATAATTAATCTTTCTTGGTTTGTGTCTATTATTGCAAAAGATGAACTTGATTTGTAGCCCTATTCTGTAAAAAAAAACCCTCGATGAATTTAGATTAAAGTGAGTGTGAGGTGAGTTATCAATCCCTAGTATATTCGGGTAGGATGACCGCTCGCTTTCGATACGTTATAACGACTTAAAAATATTTTCTTTCACCAGAACGTTTCCCGGCAATTTCATTGGGTATATTGGAATCGGGCAAAATGGCCATCGGATATGCTGACACATCAATCAAAGTCTACGATATGGCAACACAAGAGGTGCGTTTATAAGGGTCCAGCCACACAGTAGCAGAAAACTCGCGGTCGCGGGCACTGTCAGATAGTGGTCCACACTAACACGACCCACAGTTAAGTACTTCTGACCGCGCCCTTGACCGTATGATCACATGTTCAGGCATTGGCGGTAGCGGTGACGGTCACTCGTGGCAGTCCACCATAACTGCCTACTATCCTTTTTTTAAGTCAAAGCATTTATTTCGATTAGACTATTAACAGGCACTTTTGAATTGTCAATAGGATACAGTTTAAAGTTGAAGCTCGCTTTAAAGTTATTTTTTTATTTTATTAATAGAAATGTTAGAAAAGAAACTCTTTTGGTGTGACACTGTCTATCCGTCTGTCTGTCTCCGCAACTATCTTGCCGCGTAATTATTTGTACCTATCTGTTGCAATTTCTTGACTTATAGGTATACATATATATGACGTTCAAAAGTGCCTTTAAATGGGGTAGTTAGAAGAAATTATTCAACTTTGACTTTCACTTCAATGGACATTAGAAAAAAGATCTTAAGTTTTTTTAAACTTACAAGTTGGAATGCAAATGATAAGATCCTAACATTTATAATGTTTTTTTTTCTGCCCAAGGTGCCGAGTCTAAAGCCTTCTTTATGTCCATTATGCATAATACATTATGTCTACAAATTGCATTCTTTAAACCCTCATTTTTCAAACTCACGCAACATATTTCAAACAAAAAAAAATAACAATAAATCTGTTTTTTAACCATTTTTTTTTGCTTTGCTCTTTGTAAAACATATCTGAGATTAACTAAAGAAAGCATTAGGTGCTGAAATGTACTGAATATGCATATTCCAATACATTTACAGCACATATAAGTCTTGTGAAGTGATTTAAACATTTTCTTTTATATATTATGTTTTAGTAAATTTATGTTCATTGGATATTTTACTACGTTTTGAGTCGTTTATTACTTTCTTCGCAAAGAAAAATATTCTGAAAATGAAAAGCGGTGTGTTGTTGTTTTTTTTTTGTTATCTAGGTATACTAATATTATAAAGAGATAAAGTTTGTGAGGTTGTAGGGGGTTATATCTGGATCTACTGAACCGATTTTGAAAATACCGATAGAAAATCACGTTATTTGTGAGTGCCATGGGGTATATAACATGACGCTACGACACACGCGAGCGCAAAAATGCACCTACGGTTCGCGTGGGATAATACTAACCAACTTTGATGCAGACGAATTCGCGGCCAGAAGCTAGTAGATTATATTGAGGTTAGCACGTTTTGATAGACCAAAGATCGATTTAAGAAACAAAACCACTTTCATCAGTACGTACATACCCTTCGGGCATTCATAAAGTTTTCTCTTTGAGCTAGTAAACCAAAGTTGTACTACAATAACTTGGCGGATTAACCGATAACCAATTCACGAAATTGAAGTTTATCTTTCAAACAATGGATGCTGTCTATCTCTTGCGGGCATCGTGTGGGCGAAGCTAGGGTGGATGGATATTGTGTTACAGTGAAGTCATAACATAAAATTGCAAAGCCAAGCGATAAGGTTTATCTTGCAAATTGTTAGATACGCAGAGCTTATAATTAAAGGGTTTTATGTGATAAATGGCTTTATGTCAAACATAAATAATTCAATTCTTGGCGGCCAAAGACATACTAGTAACTTTAGATAAGTTCAAGAATTGTTATCTTGTAGAAATCTTTACTAATATAATAAAGTTGAGATTTTTTGTTTGTTTAAACGAGATAATCTCTTGAACTGCTTGTCGGATTTGGATAAATTTTCTTGTATACGATAGCCAGATTCATGAAAAATAGTAAAGATTATATAACACTAGCAGTGCCCCGCGGTTTCACTCGCGTTACGTTAGGTTTTTGGTTACTGATCCGTTCCGTAGCTCATAGCGCGATGTTATGTAGTCTATAATAAATATATTATTCTGATGTATAAGCTACGGAATGTCTCGCAGAGTCAATATTTTGCGGATAAGTTATTTTAAAACTGTGATTTCTCCTAAGATATTCATTGAAATTAAATGATGTAAAGGGCAATTTCATTCAAAATTAAACACTTGTGATGAATATCGTATTTATGTTGATAAGGATTAATACTATTTCCATTAAAACACCTTCGCAAATAATGCATTATTTAAAAACAAATTTTCTGGCCATAAAAATGGCTATAGTGAGTCAACCTTAAAAGTTAGGCATGTACTACCGCGGACTTTTTTTTAGTATATTTTAAGAGGAACAATTCTCTCATACATTATGTTTGCGTAACTTTAACCGTTCACGCAGCGCACGCAACGAAAGCCCTCAAAAAGAGTATTTTTTCCCGTTTTTGCCACATTTTTCATTGATGCTCCGCTCCAATTGGTTGTAGCGTGATGTTATATAGCCTATAGCACTCACGAATAATGTAGCTTTCTACCAGTGAAACAATTTTTAAAATTGGTTCATTACTTCCGGAGATTACCCCCTACATACAAACTTACAAACAAATTTTACCTCTTTATAATATTAGTATAGATAACGCTACGACCCACCGGAGCGGAGCAGTAACCAAAAATGTAACATAAAGCAGGTGAAAAAAACGACAAAAAAAAAATCAAGCTTGTTCTGAGTAATTTTATTTAAAAATAGAAATTGAAAAACATTGGTGTTTTTACGACATAGGTACATTTTATTTTAGCTTATGGATGCGCAAGTTTACACTGTACGATGTTACAAGTCTGTTCCTACCCTTAGGGCTATGGCGTAAAATGTAACCAATAAAAGGTTACGGCTTAATCCCGTTTGAGTGTGGTAATAAAACTGTCATTTCTGCATTGGATTTATTATGACTTTGATGTCCTTGATATTAAAATTTGGGTCGGTATTTTAAATGTTATTGGAAAGACGAATCGTTAAGTTGCGACGAAATGAAAAAAAACCCTTTTGTGACAGCCGGACAAAGTGTGAAATTATAAGGGACCGGATTTTTTCTTTGGGGTACGGAACCCTATAAATGAGTGATGCTTAACATTAGCTTTTTAATGGTAGTCACAGTGAATGCGAATTAAGTTTAAGTTCTCGCTGTTATGTTTTCAGTATGTCTCATGTTCGGTAATGTTCTTCCGCGTTCCGTTACGTCTTTGGTTACTGGTCCACTACCATTGATCGTAGCGCGTTGTTCAATACATATAAACTTTCGTCTTGAATCTCTCTATCGATCTATGAAAACCGCATTAAACTCCGTTGGGTAATTTTAAAGATCTAAGCGTACTGATTGACAGACGGCAGGAAGCGACTATTTTTTATTATATTTAAAGATTAGAGCATCAAACCAATTGACAGTAGGCGATTGTCTCTGATCTAACCAGACCTCCTCAGGGCGAAACAATTCACTAACAAAATCATATTATTCAATCTATATTTATCATCAATTCGCTAATAATAAGACTACGTAGAGATTAATTCTTCGCTCTATATCTTATTATAGATTGATTTAACATACAAAGTGCACAAACTGCGGCTCCAGTTCATACCGAAGAAATTGCAGAGAATGCATTTTGGTCAGGTGGTCGCGTTGAGGGCTCACCCGCAGAAGCCGTACATGTTCGCCAGTGGAGCTTGGGACAAGACCCTTAGGGTAAGTTAACCTTCAGATATCCCATAAATATTGCTTTTGTATCTCAAAGTCACGTAGGTACCTACGTTTATATAAGATTTAAGACTTGACGGGCCTCTTGGTCTAGTGGTTAGTGGCCCTGACTGCTAAGCCGGAGGTCGTGGGTTCGATTCCCACCCAGGACAAACTTTGTGTGATGAGCATGATTGTTTGTTCTGTGTCTGGGTGTGATTTATCTATAATATGTATGTATTTATAAATTATATAAGTATGTATATCAGTTGTCTGGTTACCATAACACAAGCTCTGCTTAGCTTGGGATCAGATAGCCGTGTGTGAGTTGTCCCAAGATATATTTATATTTATATATTTATTTAGGCAGTTATTTATGAATTTGTGAATTGGTGGTGGCAAATCGTTCAAGGGTCTCTGAGAGAATATGTCCAAATATGTTTCTATTGCATTTTTAACTTTTTTCTCTTGTTTCCGATTTTTTTGTCGGCGAGTATGGTACATACATAATTATAAATTCTGATATACCAACGCACACGGACGACAATAAGTCGGTCACATGAAACTATGGATTTATTGAATCGGTCCCACAAGAAGTTGGTCGTGACCGGAGAGGCTTAGGACCACCCGTTTTTCTATTCTATGACAGTTGTTTAATACGTGAACATGACTCTAAATAAACAGATTTCATCCCTCAACATTTTAACACACGAATAAACAATTGTTCAAAAAACAAAATTGTTGGCATAGCTACAATGAAACTAACTTCGTTATGAGGTACAACAAAAAATAACAATACAATGTGAATAACTTTGAAAATATGGGTGCAATTTGACCGCGGAACGTTTAACCCTGACGCTCTGCTTAGACCTCAGAAGGTGAAAAGGGAACTTTCATTGCGAAAAACACGGCACTGTTATAGTTTGGTCATCACGCCTATTAACTGCGAACAAAGTGTTGTTATGCCCCGTTTTAGCTCAACAAATTGGCGCTATTTTGCTTGTTTTTTCATAGTTAATACGGATTGTATATTTGTTGTACTTTTGATGTTAGTGGCTAGGTATGTTTTGTTTCTTTTACATGAAGGTTTTTATTATGGAGTCAGATTGCTTGTTTTTCAGCCTTATGAGCATAATTTTATGAGATGGAGTCGCGTTTTTTTTCACGTGTAATTTATAAGGCATTCCTTTTCATACAAAAGTACCTACTGTTTGTGAATGAGTTGTGAGTTTTAGTTCAATTTCGACTCACGACTCGCAAAATTAAGTTCGTTTTGCATCACACGTACTCACCAGTATTTTTACATAAAGAGAACTACAACACTTTAGGTTACTGATAGACATAGGAAAAGACATAGTGATGGCCAATACACCTGCCAAGTGCTAAGCAGGGTTCATCTCTGAAACAAACATCTCTGTACCATCTTCTAAACAACATGTGTAAGCAATACACTATATTGATATAATACACTCATCATCATCAGAGACAATACAAACAAGATAAAAAGTGCTGCTGTACAACTTCAACAGCACTTTTTATCTTGTTTGTGTTCAGCTCATTTGTTTTGGATTTGAACAAAATTAAAGTTATCCGTTCCCGAACAAAAATTTCAAAGAAGCACACGTATGCTGCTGATTGGTTGACTTTATGATCAACAACTAGCACAGCAGCTTACGTGCAATTGGCAACTTGTCACATTAATTCCGTGTTGATTTTCGTTCGATACACCGAGGTAAAGACAAACAATTGTAATGTCAATTTGCTTACTATGACATAAAACTTTTCTGAAAAGTGCTTAATTGCAATTTTCTGCAAGTAAATACAGATACACATATGTGCAACTACGTATCATAAACACAGGTAGCACCACCTCCCCAATAAACAGTTTAGGTGATAGTTTTTTAATACCCCCACGCGCACTGTCGTCGCCCTATAAATGTACGAATCCGCTGTCGGCGAGTACGTGGGGCGAGTAACTTACTGGAAGCTAGTAAACACGTGCTGAATTAAACATTGCGGACAACGACCGCGGACAGACTCAAAGCATCTCTGTCGAGATTAAAATATTTCTCTCGGCGCGGGCGGTTAAGTGCTCAAATTATTTATTAAGCGCGCTTTAACAGACGGTGCCGTATTGTTCGCTGGTTGTTATAGAATCTACCTATATTGTTGGTTATGTTCATACCTTGGTAGTATTGCTTTAGAGCTTTGATGTTGGTAGTTTTGATCAAGACTTGCTTTCAACCAAAGTTATAAAAGATAGCAAAGATGTTGGTAGACAATTCGCATTTTAATTATAAAACCAGCAGTGCTATTTTGTCCAAATTTTGCTCGGTGTATTTAGGTGTCAATCTGTAGTATCAATTAGGTTGACGGCTCACTTCAAGCTTCCTCCATCTTAATTCACCGAGGGAGATTTTTGTAGAACAGACCGGCTAACGGCAAGCTTTCCAATAAATATATTTTCAAATAAACGCATTTATCAACCAATTTGTTGAGAAAAACAAAAAGTTTATTTTAGAACCAAAAAAATATAACGGCAAACAACAAAAACAAGTAAATTAGACATAGCTGCAGGATTTTTATTTTTTATACAGTCTTTAATGTTCCACCACTGGGAAAAGACCTTCCCCAAGTCTTTCCAAATATTCTTTTCTTGCACCACCTCGAACCAGCGCTCTCCGTGAAATACATATAAACTATTAACTCAAAGTAAAGTACGAGTAGGTTCAGTATTATTCTGGTTCGAAGACTTCATTTAAATTCAAAGAAACGATGAAAATCAATTCAATTTCAATTAAAATGTATGATTGCTAACCCATTTTGATTTCATTTGCGATGCGATATTCATTTTAATCCTAAATGGGTTTGGACTTAACTAGGTAGAACCTAGATTATGGATGATATTCATTGGATGTGCGTATGACCTATTTGATACTTAGGTAATAAATTAATAGACATAAATCGGATCGCATTAAAGTTGGGATCGTGTAATAGCTTCGTGTGGTCTGACCGTGATAGATTCTCATTTTAATTGACTGATTTAATTATTAGATTTTCTACACGTCGAACTTTTACAACTGTTTGTATATTTCATTTTAAAGTTCAAGTAAATATTGATTTTATTTAAATAGGCCGCGATAAATTAATTCTTATCTATATCTACAATATTATTAATGGCCAAGTACCTTTGTATGTTTGTGACGTCATCACGGCAAAATCACTGAACCGATTATAATGAAATTTGACAAGGCTTAAGATTCAGATACAGACTTAGGTAGTTACTGGAATATTGCGTTACTGTGTTCCACTTTAAAGGGTATGGGTTGTAATTACAGGCACATGACGCATTTCAACTTTGCCTCTGGGAGGGCAACGCAGTTGCAAGATCTCTTGTATTGCAGATGTCTATAGGTAGCGGCGATCACTTAAAAGAAAGAAAAGAAGTTTATTGACTCAAACCATGTGCACACAGATTTAGTAATAAAAAGGTTATTCAATCTAAAACAAAAAAGAACGAACTGTGAACGGTAAAACGGTGGGCCGTCGGTGTAGGCTAGTTTCGTCATCCAACGATATAAAAAAAAAACATTTATTACGGACATACGTACGGACGTAGACGAAGTCGCAGGCAAAGTAATTTGCAAAACTTCTAAACCTTAGTTACAAAACTATAAGCAAATATTAAAGATGCAACTTCCTATGTTAGTTCTAAGTTTCTAACTAGATGTTTTTAAGACTTGGAGAAAATGGTAATGAGGAAAATGGAATATCTAGGAAGTTTACTTAAGCTAATGGGCATTGCGATATAGTTAGACTGAATAAACGCCCATTCTACTTATATGAGGCTTGACGCGGTGAAACGGTCATAGTAACGAATCATTTTATCATGGACTAGCTTCTGCCAGCGATTTCATTCCCGTGGTTTTTTGTTATCCGCGTTTGCTCCACTCCCGTGTGTTGCACTGTACATATGTATAGTCTAAACTATTCTTCATGATTCTGGCTATCAATATAAACATATTTTTCCAATCCGTCTGTTAGTTCCAGAGATTGTGTAACGCACACCATCTTAACCCAAGTATTTTGATTGGATTAATAACCCATTGCTGGTAATTGATTATATGAATATTGTTAAATTGAAAAAAGGGAAAATTGCCATAGTTAGTATGTAACTTAGTAAGGCTGAAGACTTGACAACAATTTCAGATTAGTAAATAATATAAAACCTGTAACCAACCAAATCAATCAAACAATCTTTTTGTAAAAAAATATTTATTTTTAATTTCATGGTGGCATTTCCCCACAAGGCTTTTATCGGCTCAAATTTCCCTCAATAGATTTTAAAGTACACATCCTCAAGATTATTTTGTTGTAAGTAATAATATTTTCTTTTCATTACTACCTCCCTTTACATAAGTACTTCGTGTTATTATTGCTTCAAGTACAATTCCTTGTTTTCTTTAATAAACTTCACTTTATTACTTTTCAGTCACGCAATAAAAGTAAGTATTTTCTTACGGAAAATACGCTTCAGCTTTTTTCCTGCTCGTATTGCTCTCATTTTTCCTCTTTATAACGACCACTAGCTTCTCTTATATGTGTTTATAAATAAAATAAAAATATCCTCTCTATGAAAGTGGGGCGGGTGAAAGGCAAGTGGGACGGTGTTGAGTTCTGAATTCGATTTCCAAGTAGTAGAAAATGTATGGGTTTTTCTATTAAGATTTTTACCGTAGCCCGGAATCTGGCGGTATACTCGGTTAATCCGTACTTCCTTACTAATATTATAAATGCGAAAGTAACTCTGTCTGTCTGTCTCTTCTTCACGCCTAAACCACTGAACCGATTTCAATGAAATTTGGTACAGTTATAGTCTGAGACCTGAGAAAGGACATTGGATAGTTTTCATCCCGGTAATCCCCCGGGAACGGGAACTACTAATCCACGCGGACGAAAGCTAGTAATATTATAAAGAGTCAAAGTTGGTTTGTTTTTTTTCTTTCTTGGTTATATGAAGAAATTTCGGAACGATCTGGTCGAATTACAAAATTGTGTCATTCGATAGAAAGCTACGTTATTTCCAAATTTAACAGGATATAAATATATTTTTTGCTACACTTAGCTTCCACGCGGGTTCAGTCACAGACAGAAGCTAGTTACCCGTACGGGGCCTTAACATCAGGGAAGTTATATGACATGTTCCTCCTATAATCGCTCATAATGTAATGTATATCAACATTTTGCAATACTTTCAGATCTGGGACGTGAGATGTCCAGTTGGCTGCGTCATGACCTTTGAAGGCGTTGACATTTGTGGCGATTCCATTGATTTGAACGTACGTATGCACCTTTTGTTATATGACATTTTTATTTATTACTTCTTCTTTATCGTGTGAGCAGTAAGGTCTAACGACCCCACACACCGTAGAGTCAGAGTTTCTAAACCGCCTTAAGGGTTGACATCGTCACCGACGTTAGTGATAATTATCCAAGATCAACTTAGAAAGTACATACGAATCAGAAAAGGTCACATTGGTACTTGCCCGGGCCCGGTTGCGAACCCACAGCCTCGTGAATGAGAGGCGGGCCCCTAAACCACGGGGCCATCACGACACCACGACATATTTATTACTGTAGACTCACTGTCATAACTAAAGCAATATTCTACTTGACCATTGTGTATTGTCCTCGTTAGTCGTATAATGCATAAATGCCATCTTTATTCCGATGCGAAAAAGAAATGGTGACATCGGTCATGTTTATCTTCGTCTCCCTATTGCTTAGTAAAAAATATAAAGATTGGGATTACTTCAAGAGATCCTTTAAAACAAGAAAACTTATTTTTAAAATCGGTCCACAAATGGCGAAAATATTTATTAGCGAACAAAATACATAGAAATGAACATTTGAACCAGCCCCTTTATAAAGTCGGCTATTAAATAAAATTAAAAAGCTTTTATGTTCTGATGAAGTTAAAAAGCATAGTATGGGTACTTTAGTTAAAAATCTAACCAAAATGCGTTAAAGTCATAATCATCTTTTAATAAAAACTACCCTTACAATGGCAAGTTTTAAAGTTAATTTTTAAGCGTATCTTAATGTTTTGTAAATTCAGTTTTTATTAAAACATTTTCTTTGTGCACTTGCCAAATACATTATTTATGCAAATCACGTTCACTTTAATACATAGACATTTATCTAATCTATAAACTAAGTGCTAGATTATAAAGCGAGGTTTATTTAACCTCGTATTATGTCTCTCAACGTCAACTACATGAAATAATTTAGTAGGTCCCTACTCAAAATGTATTAAAACACTATTATTTTCTTGAACAATAAAAACTGTTTTTATGCGTCATAATTTTATTAGGACCACTAAAGAGTGCTTAAGCGGTTGTAAATAAGTAATGCAAGCCAAAATATGCATACATAGGTAATGGGCTTTAGTTACGGTCGCTGTAAAACAATATAAAAAAGAACTGCCTAAATTAATTATCTACCCTTTTTGCATACGTGATTCGAAATTAAATGACTTTGTTTGGCAGATGTACCGTTATCTGTGAGTTGTGATGAGCTTTGTTTTTTGGGGACTATCTCTAGTAATAACGGTTTAATTCGTTCTTTATCTTAGAGCCGATTTTTCAATAGTGAAATAACTTTTATCTGAAGAATAAATATGACAGTTTGACATATTATTGTCTATGTGAAAGCTGTCAAACCGACATATTTTATTCCTACGTTTAAAAAGTTATCTGGCGATTGAAAAATCGACCCTTAGTTCAATAAAATCTTGTAGTAGTAATAGAGTTCTTAACTCAAAACTTATTAACTTACATTTAAGCGGCTAAACCCGAAATAACTATCTGTAGGTCATAAAATATTTCCACAATGCGGGAATCCAACCCGAATTTGTAATCCGTAAATCATTAATGACCGCCTCGGTAGCCTAGTTGTCTGCGCTACTGCTACGCTAGAGGTCTTGGGTTCAATTCCCAGGTCGAGCAAAAAGTGTTATTGTGTTTTTTCTAGTAAATTCTCAGTAGGTAGCAGCTTGGAGTTAGGATCTGTGCCCAGTTAATGGCAATAGGCTCGCCTCCTATTACATGGGACCTAAAACATACCGGCGGACTATTGGTGTACATTGGTACACTCACACTCTGCCTAACCCTTCGGGAAATACAGGCGTGATGATGATGGTGTGTAAATCATTATTGAAACCGTTTTCGCCTAATTTCCACATGAACAGTTCCGATCTTCACTTTCTTTTTTTTTTTCTTCTTTTTATCGGGACGAATACCGTAACTGTCTTCAATACACGCCGGTCCCTCACCTTTCCTTGGTAATAAGCCAATTTATTTTTCATCTTCCTATAAAAATCGTTCAGCTCATCAGAAAATTACTTCGTCCCATACGAAAATGGAATGAAGCAATTTTTCTGATCATTTCTTTCACAATTTCTTTGTTGGTTATTTTCGGTAATAACTCTGTTTTTTTTTGCCTGCTCTAATTGATATCGTTTACTGTGAAGTCAAACCTTTCCATAATTTAAAATCATAAATTATCTCATATAGCACTCTCAGATCTTAGGCAACTATACAAGTCGCTTTAATTAAAAACTCTCGCTTTGTCGTAGTGCAAGTTCTTGGTGTTTCATCTACAGCTTAGCCGCCGTTGCTTGGTACAGGCAGCAGCACGTCTAACCCAACAATTTGACTCTGGCAACGCTTTAATGTCTTGTAACAGAAGCGGGTTTATTGCTCAAGTGTTACGTTACACGTGTGTTTGACTGTACCTCGTTATGAAGTTTGATGCTCCTGTGTAGTTGTTCTTTGCCTTTGAGGAATTTTATTATTGCACGAGCTCTCGATATTTTTAGTTTGTAAAGCGGTATAACTTTGTCTGTGGACTGGTGAGTATTGGTTTGTTGTACCTAAGCGTTTTTATGTGGTCTTTTTATTTCTGTTGAGATGTAGGTAGGTATCTAATTGTGTGGATAAGAAACTTCTAATTGCTGTTTACGTTACTTTTTTACGTCTGTTAAAGGCGTTTAACTCCGCATAGTATCTACACAAACTTTCACGTCGTTTTTTTACCCTATATAATTATATATTTTACCTATTCCTCATGGGTACTCTATTATTTACGCAATACAACGTCTGTATTTAAAGAGACTTCTAAAGAGTTAGTTGAGAAAACGTACTCACAAGAATTTAAAACTTGCTGCAATTGTAAAGAGATTTTAAGTTTTTTATTTAAAAAAAAACTTTCAATTCATTAATTTCCTAAATTTTGGACTTGAAAATTTGTATGAAGTACCGTGCCGCTTAGGGAATGCAATCTCGTTCTCGCGAGATCTCGTTTTCGCGAGATCTCGGCCTTTTTTAACGAGATTGATCTCGGACGAAAAAAAGGCGAGATCTCGCGAGTTCAACGAGATTGCACTTGAGTATAAAAACGGCTTAAAAAAGAACTGTTTTATTACTAAAAAAAATTGAATTGATATTAGAAGAGAAGACTGGTTGTTTCTTTCATTTGTTATTTGATAGTGTCAAAGTTTACTTAGAAGTTTATTAAAAAAATATAGACAGATATGTCAAACAATGTTTGATGCATAAAAGTCTATTGAAAAAATTCGTGAAAATAAATGTTTATCTTATAATACTTATAATATGTATTATTTTTTTCCTAATTTATTAAAATATTGTGATTATTTGCAAAAAAACATACCAAACTGCTAATCTCGTGAGATCTCGAAATTGGCGAGATCTCGCAGTATTGTTACTCATAAACTCGCGGGATCTCGCTTGAGCCCCAATCTCGCGAGATTTGCATTCCCTAAGTGCCGCTGATACGTTCTCAAGTAATAAACACGAGATCGATGTGTACTTACCGCGTAACTTGAGTATAAGCACGCTTGTGTACATTACTTTAATACATATTACGATGAAGAGTTATCGAAATGTTGAGTGTCTAAAGACAGTCCCTCACCGAGAGCATTTACTTGTATTGAAATAATTGCATCTAACAATTATTTCAATACAAGTAACAGCTACAGTGTTTAAAGTGTTCCTACAGCTGTACTATTTTTTTTTATATATATAAATAACGTTGGCCCACTCTAGGAATTTGCCTTGTATCGTGGGTGCGTTAACAAACTGCTACTTACTACTATTAATAAACTACTGATTTACTTACTTATTTACTACTACTAGGAATTTTAGAGGATATTAACAACGCTACTGATGCGATAAACGAGGCCACCTACTGGGTCCAATGTTATAAGATTACCATCGACTCGAAAAGAAGAAGAAGAATGTAATAATTCAAGATTCGATTTGAAGCTTTACGTTACGATATTGCGTCACTGACTAACGAGCAATTGCCTGTAGCGTAACAATCGAAGATTCGATTTTGTGCTCCATTCGGAACTGTTACATTACAGGCTAATTCTCCCGGTGAGGGAATGCCATAATGCTTTATTTTGTTTTTATAATAATATATCATTGGATGGCACAGAAGCCGACGGCCCACCTCATGTTAAGTTGTTACCGCTGCCTATAGACATCAGCAGTATCAGAGGCCTTGTAGATGCATTGTCATTTCAGAGACAAGTTAAAATGTCTCATGTGCCTGTAATTTCACCGGTACCCATACTCTTTCAGCAACGCTACTTTGCGGCAGAAATAGTTATGGTGGTAGTACTTCCCCGGACGAGCTCCTTCACAAGGAGCTCTACCACTAACGTATAACGCTCTGTTCTCCTCATTCATTGATGCAATGTTCGAACTTGCCCCCCACCCTCTACCCCCTACAATCTGTTATATTACACGCGACCAATGCAATGAATGATCCCGGTAAACGCTAATAATATTTTATAACGTAGGTATAAAAAGCTTTAAGTATACATTACATAGATACCAAAGTAACTTTAACATCAGCTACCTACACAATACAAAGTCGTAACAACAAATTTCGAATAAATATGTTTACGTGAATGAATAATTCAGTTAATTTGTCAATGTCAAGCTATTTAGATATACGTGTGTCCTTGGAGGGTTGCCACGTTAATGTAGAGAGGTTTAATGATTACTGGGAAATAGTAGAAAAATGTACTTATTTACATATGTCATAGGGTTTTTTTTAGCCCTACCCTAGATAGGTTTATAAAGTATATAAATAAGTACCTAGGTAGCGGATAGTTAAGAAAATATTGAAATTATCTATTTTGCTTTGTGATCTCATTAGAGAGGTTATAATTATTATTTGTTTGAATTTAAATAGTTTGTAGGAATAAGATAGAAGGTATTAATATCAATAGCTTTTAAAATTTTAATATCTTTATTAAAAAAAAAACAGGAAGCCGTCCGTTTCAGAGATGACTGGACGGGATTAAAATTACATACATACATACCATCACGGCTGCATTCCCCAAAGGGTAAGGCTGAAGTGTACCCAATGTTCACCTTTATTCCGCCGGTACGTTTAGATCTCATGTGATAGGGGGGCGAGCCTATTGCCATTAACCAGGCACAAATCCTAACTTCGGTCTACTACAAAGTATTTCTTAGAAAAACTTAATAACACTTTGCTCCACCTGGGAATCGAACCCAAGACCTCTAGCGTAGCAGTCGCGCTTAGGACCACTAGGCTACCGAGGAAGTTCAAAATATGTAAGTTACATACACATGAACGCAAGAACTCACGTCATTTTCAAATTAGGATAGGTAGAAACTATAGATCGCCATCGTACGACGATACGAACACGAAAGATCTTCCTCAAATTCATATAGAGAACTGTTATCATAACATAGTAACCCCCATCTTAACCCGGATATTGTCTTTCGCAGCTTCAAGTTATCCCACATCTAATGTTATGTACAGTCACGAGCATAGACATGTATACATTTGGCAAATTTTAAAAGCGATTTTCTCTTAAATGAACGATTGCAGCATTGGCATTTAAATTCTTAAAAACACGTTTTCGTTACGTTTCGCTCGTAGAAAATGCTAAATGAAGTCCAACTGTTTATGTTCAAGTTGCACAATTTTATTAGAAACAGTTACCTATATTGTAATCCTGGGTCGTAATTTACACCACTTTAAAGTTGAAAACTATGTGCAGTATTATATTTTACCTGTTAAAGATATGCCTACAATTTTCATCATCATCATCATCATCATCATATCAGCCACAAGACGTCCACTGCTGAATGTAGGTCTCCACCATAGATTTCCAAAAATAATTCTTACAATTTTAGAACTATGTAATAGTACTTTTCGGCAAAGTAGACAATTGAGGCTATCGTTTAAAATTGGCAACACCTTTGCTTACATTTTTCACCTTGAATCAGATTTTTGGATATATGTGTATTTATACACTAACTGCTCGTGACTGTATCTACCTAACTTATGTGACCTACTTCCAGCCCTCTTTGTAAAAGCAGGAAAGTGTGCAATACAAATGTAATATGCCACGTTTTTATCTCAATCCCGGAGGGGAAAGATTTACAAGCGTTCGGGGTTTGCGTTTAGGGTTTACGTTTTGTGGTAGTAGGTATCACTTGGTTTCGTAACGTACCTACTCACACATTGATAGCTAACACGTGTATTGCTTTGGTAAAGGTCACGGGTAAATCATGTCTAACAGAATCCAATTCGGCTGAAACAAGCAGACGTTTCATTTAAATTGAAATTGTATTTCCCAGAAGACTGGAAACACATGACATCTAATTGGATAGTAGACACCTCCAATCTATTGACATCCTTTTTTAGAGCTGTCAAAACGTGATTCCCCCATAGATTTTGTATGGCAATAATATACTGTGACGTCACTTATTTGCCAAACCCTTTTTTTGGAACATGTAACCCCTATGAAGAGGCAACTAAATTCAAGTAATTTTTTAGATTAGTGACGTTTGACGGGGGCTTTTCATGATGTAAATTAAATAAATTACATATTTATTTTGAATTTTTTAATCTAATAAAAAAAAATCTTTTAATCTCATTTTATTTTTTTAAAAGCGAACATCTGTTTTTTTTCCTATAATCATACCATCACGCCTGTATTCCTGGAAGGGTTAGGCAGAGGTGTACCAACCAATACACACCCAAATTTCGCCAGTATGTATAGAGCACGATGTAATAAGGGCGAGCCTATTGCCATTAACCGGGCACAAATCCTAACTCCCAGCTGCTACTGAGAATTTAATAGAAAAACCCAAAAACACTTTTTGCTCGATCTGGTAATCCCAAGACCTCTAGCGTAGCAGTCGCGCTTAGGACCACTCACTAGACTAACGGAGCAGTTGTTTATTTTTCTTGCTGTCTCGTTTTAAGTAACATACATATCTTATGTCTTCACAGAGAGAGCATTGTGTAGCTGGAAGCTGGAAGCCGACCGAAGCCCTGGGTGTGTGGGACCTCACAGCAAGGAAGCAGCTGAACATCATCAGGGTGCAAAACAGAAGACATGATGTGGACGGCGAGTTTATCTACGCGTGTCGGTACTGGCGATCTACAAATGTGCGTTATTTTATTACTACATTAGTATCAATCAGTTGCCGGGGCTGCGGGTTGTTCGAAAGAAATACCGCGCCCCCGGAACGCAAAGGGCATAAGTCACACACCATCACATGCACCCGCCACATGGGTGGGTTTTAGTCAGTAAAAGTCTGACACTCCCTCCCGCCCCGCCCAGGGCGGGGGAAGTCATATGATGATTTCCCATATATAAAAAAAGTATCAATAAGTATATGCTGGGTATCTGGGTATGATAGTTCGGTCATGTTGAGAAGACGAGTGAAAGGCAATTATCAAAGGGAATTTATATGGCAGAGGTGAGTGGCAACGCAGGGAGGGGACGCCCTAGAAAGACCTACATTGACCTTATTCTTGAGGTTCTTCAGAAAGGTCGGGTGCACAGTACTCGTAACCGGCGTGCTTATATGACCAGATGTATGAACGAAGACGAGGCGAAAGGATTATGCAAGGATCATACATATAAGGTGGCGTTCTGTGGTTTCTGCCATGGAAAAAAGGCGTGAGTTTATGTATATATGTCTGTCTGTCTGTCTGGGTAGTTTATTATAAAACCGGTTTTGCCTACCGGTATTAACTTAAAGGCTGACCGTATTTTAAAAAGATAAAAAAGTAGAACACAAACCATTAGATAATAAACAGCATGTTGAATTATTCCAATGGCTTTAAGTTTCGATAAAGCATAAGTCCATTAATGTATTGTAAATAATATTTTTTTCTGACGTATAAAATTGTGTAGTTTGTACCAATTGCAACATCGAGTTTGAAAAGAAATAAGCTTCAAACCGGTGTAGCACCGGTGAAATGTTGTCAAAATCGATTCAGTGCACAGCGCATATTCGAATACACAGAATTCCTTTTACTGGTACACATTCGTTGATTTGACAAAATATCCGAGCGTACATATGTACCTACGGCAAAACGAACAAAATGTCAGTGAGATAATTGCTTTGGTTCCATATTTGACATGAAAAAAGTATTGGTATACTTAATTCTTTTTTTGGTTTACGCATTGATATTTTATTATTATAACTCTACTAGTGGTTTCACCCGCGTTATTTCTATTGCTCCTCTTATAAGCTAAAAAAACCCGCTTTATAACATTAGATGTTTTCAAAGCGGACTAGTAGTTCCAGAGATTAGCACGTTCAAACAAGCAAACTCTTCAACTTTCTATATTAGTATAGATTACGGTGATATTGTTTTAAATAGAGATTTACTTTATTAATTATTTGAGTTATAAATCAAGCCCATGATACCAATTCAGATTCGTTGATTGCGTTATATTTATGATTTTCTAATTATTAATTTAAAAAATAAAAAAAATTGTCGCGTTCTTTGCATTCAAAATACTAAATCGTTTTACTAGATTTATGAATTACGAGTAATTTAATGGAATCAGCTTCTTTTTCCTCGAAGACGACTAAGCCAAAAGGAGGGTTTTAGTTTATAACATAGATAGATATACAAGTTATCCCAACCGAAAATACGGTTTGCGTAAAAACTTCCAATGAAAAAAGAAACCTCCATCTCTTTTAGCGATATTTTCTGGAATCCAGTAGCTTTTTTTTTGTTCCCGTAAAATTTTCCGGACAGTTTCTCTAGCGCGTTTTTATTCCAGTTATGAACTATTTGCTCAAATCTAGTTTAACTTTCGCTGAGATAACCCGAATGTCACGAGGTTGGCTTTCTCGTTTCAGTTTGCTATCGTTTTAGATCCAGACTGAAATAATATTGTGGCTGGAAATGTGTTCTAGGATAACTAAGTACTAAAATTAGAACAGAATGTGTTTTATCAAAACAAAAACAATGTCGGAAAACAAATGTGTTTGTCACAATATGAGCAAAACATCAGCCTACTTGAAATTTATTGAAGCGTATTTGTAACGTCCCTTCTTCTTGTTTTACATTAGGTAGGTATAGTTTAAGTTAGGTTTAAGCATTGATGAAGGAAAACATCGCGAGGAATCCTGGACTTATAATTAATACTTCATCCCGCGCAGCTTATTTCACCTGCTTTAAGTTATGTCTTTGGTTACTGCTCACCCGTGAATCGTAACGTGATGTTATATAGCCTATATGTTACTCAGGAAGCTATCTATTGTTCACAAAATGGTTAAAATCGGTCTAGTAGTTTCGAAGCTTATTCGATACAAACTAACCTCTTTATAATGTTATAGAAGGTTATTAATTTAAGTTTGAAATCACCAATCCGCCTTGAGCAAGCATTGTGATATTAATGCTCGTGCCTTCTCTGTATGAAAAGAGGTAGGTATTTGCCCTGTTATGGCACAAATATTCTGGTATTATTATAGCTTGAAATTAGATGACAGAGAATAATTTCGTCATTATGTGTCGATCCATATATTGGTTTTTGTAGTATTTTGAAGACTACAAACTTCTATACAAAGTTCAAGTATACAAAACCTACATATAAAGGCATCCAACCTTATCTTAACAAGTAAATTTCCTTACAAAATGTTTGGGAAGAAAATACAATTACCGCTGTATAAACCTCGACTTAAGGGTTGCTTGCCTGTCAGACACACTTGACATTTGTCGGTACTGTTACCTACCTCGGTCTCACAAATGTTTTTGGTAAAATAACCTTTGTTGCGACATATTTGAAGATTGATTATTCTGGTGACCGTAATCCTTATCCTTTTCTTCTTACCCTGTTCTTCTTATCTTGTTCTTGTTTAGTTGGGTTTGTTTTCCATACTTCTTTTTATCAGCCGTTATTTTATTTATTTATTTATTTAAACTTTATGCAAACTTTATGCACAAAAAAAAGTACAAAGGCGGACTTAATGCCTTAGGCATTCTCTACCAGTCAACCAAAGGTGGTGAAGAGATAACACAGCAGGTGCAAATTATTGATATAATTATTAATATTCATTTCCTATTTAGTTGTAAATTGCGTCTTTTGTATCTAAACTATATATTTACTATACCATTTAATCAAGCTGTAGGACTTTTTGTTTGTCTGTGTGCTTGTTTAAAAGTGCTAATTGCTATAATATCTTTCGTATTGGAAAAAAACCTTTAGATACATATGATAGACAAATTTATAAGGAATAACATAGGCTTAGGCAACTTTATATTACATCACGCTTACTATACTCGGGAGCAGAGCAATAACCAAAGACGTAACTTCACGCGGGCACATAAATACTAACGAATGAAGACGCGGGGAGAAGCTATAGTCTTTTAATATAATTAGCATCTTTTCTGCAATTTATTTAGCATTTCCTTATACTATTCTTCAGTCACCAATTTAAAATAAGAGTAATAATTTATTACAGTGATTTAATGAATAAACCATCTATCAACTCAAAAAAGTCGATAATGAAACACAAATGAGTTTCCAGAATACCATATTACTTCTATTTTCAAACTTTACTTTGTTTAAATAGTACAAACGAACCTAAATTGTATCAGTGTGTGTAATTTCATTGTACAGACACCAGCACATCAGGCTACTACAATCTGTCAAATTTCTTTAATAGATTTTCAACTTTATCGCTGTAGAATATGGTTTAAAGTTGATTGCGAAAATTTGACCAGTTTCCAGTGACCATGGGAGCGAAGGTAGTGTTTTTCTTAAATATAGGATGGGCTTCAGGTAGCATTGCCCTCAGATAAAGTCGACTCATGCTGGGGATTACACGTTATTTGCTGTCGTATTAAACATTAGTGGGGGTCAATGCACTGCCTTATCTTAAAAGATAAATATAGTGTAGTGTATTCTTAATCGTAGTAAAGTTTATTTCATAAGGAGTCAGAAATATCAATAAAATCCATTGGTTTGTATAAACAAACAGAACTATCGTTCGCTACGGTAATGGTAATTAGTCTACAATATAATATTATAAACCCGAAGAGTTTGTTTGTTTGAACGTGCTCGTCTCAGGAACTGCTGGTCTGAAATTATCTTTTCACGTTATACAGGGTGGAATTTTGAAAAATCCCACTTTGTATAGACCGTATATCAAGAAAGGTAATAGACTATAAAGCATCATGGTACGATCCACAGACAGGGCTGGAGCAGTAATCAAAGTAACTAGTGGTTTAAACAGCGAGGTTTTGCTAGATTTTTATAAAAGTGTTCCATTTCTGAAAAAAATAACGGCGTATTCTTATATCTAATAAACAGTACCATATCTATTTTTTCTCGTCACCTTACGATATGACAGTAAACAGAACTGACAGAGTAAATATCGTTGGGTAAAATAAATATTTCTTAATTCGTAGAAAATACATCTTGCTTCGGAAGGCATAATATTTGTCTGACCCACATTTTACTCAATGGGGCACGACGCAGTCTGTACACTACCGGCCGAAAATATGGGGCACTGGTTTCTGCGCTTGTCCTTAATTGGGTAGATGACACCACTAACCAATAATTTCAAGAAACAACTTCAAAAAAAAACATTTAATTTTAGCACTAAAAACCCGATGATTTTTTAAATAACTATAAAAACCATTTTTAGTTGCTTTGAAATCAATAAATAGTGAATTGAGATGACAAAAAAGTGACGTCATAGTTGAGTATTGTCATAGAAAATCTATGGGGGAATGGCGTTTTGACAGCTCATAAAAAGTACGTCAATTGATTAGTGGTGTCATCTACCCAATTATCACGGGAGAACGAAAACGGTATAAAAATTTATCCTTGTGTTAAGCTAGATCAATATTTACGTGTGCCAAGTTTTAGCGGTAGGTATTACCGTTCAGCTGTTTGAAACAAAAACAAAAATCCATCCATCTTCGCAAACTTTCGCGTTTATAATAGTTTTAGGATAGGAGAGAAATTTGGAAAAATCGGTTTTGTAGAGCGTTGGGTTAACGCTCTACGAAACCGATTTTTGACACTATTTAATGCTTATTTGAAAGTCTCTTTCTAAAGTTTGATGTGTCATTATGTCTGGCGAATGTACCTTATTTTCACGTCTTTAAGAATAATCACTAAAAAGTTATTTTTAAATACTCTTTAGGTTGAATTTCTCTTGTTTAAAGTCCAATTCACTATCTTGGAATATAAAGTTCCGATTAAATTACTTGGCAGATGATTTTAAACAAATTGTGTACCATTTTTCAATATATCCGGTAGTAAAACAAGGCCTTAGTTTTATCCATGGAATAAAAGTGGCTTATGGCAGTATTTTTTAGAATACTCTCAATTTAAATTCTATTCGTAAGTTAAGACTGCTAATTAAAAAAAAAGAAAAAGAAATTTGAAAATCGAGCTTAATAATTACGACTTAAAATATTAGTCGTTACTTTGATCTCAAAGTCAAACAAAATATTTTAAATAATAACTTTGAATCTAAATTCTTTCTGGGTCGTTTCGTTTGAACTGATTTGCTGAAAATCAAATAAGTTTAGTTTATGAACACCTGCGAGTTACAGATTGGATCGTTTTTTTTCAGCTAATGAAATTATAATATATGGCTGTGCTGATTTTTCATTCAGTCAATTACTTGCTTTACGACTATCAAAGTCTCGAGCAATTTACAGATATTTGAAAATAGAGGTGAAGTTAATTTTGATGAATATAAATGAGTCAAAGTTTAACATTTAGGTGGTGTAGGTCTCGAGAAGCTATTGGCTTCTTATGTAGAAAAAAACTACTGAAGCTTATTTTGACATAATTAATAAAGCTTAGGTATAATTTGGCGATTTACTCACTGCCTTATAGGTTATGTTTAAACATTGTATATACCTACATTATATAGACTGTAATTAATAACATGTTCAAATCACATCGGTAATTGAATAATTTGCCTTTGATATACGCCCATTGAAATGCTATCAAAGCTAAGATATTTCATATTATATCCATGAATAACATCAAGTACTAACAGCAATTCTATTGAAGCTACAATTAACAGTCTCTTTGTACCTACCTACTTACACGAATTAATAATTAAATATCATTTCAGTACAACCGCAAAGGAAAGTACGCCATCATAGGTGGAAGTGGCACCAATTGCCTGGAAGTGATTAATCTCCACAACAGATATATCACGTGTTCGTATCCAGCCCAGGGCGCCATACTCGCACTCAGCAGCTATCAGGAGCGCATCGCTTTCGGAGGCACTTCCAGCTCCTTCAACATCGTCTCCTTCTACGACCCTAAATACCAAAAAGAGGAGTATGCTGTGGGCGTCGAACCTTACTATGATTACACAGAACAGAGGGTCATCACCCTGTTCCATGACGCTGACAGCATGTTCTCGACGTTTGATGTGACCACCACAGAAGACCCCGGTACCCCCACATCAGCAGAAACAGTAGGCTCCCACGATTTCCTTGCAGATTAAACAAAATGAAAAAAAATAACACTTGATTTATCTCCGTTTTTGATTTGTAAATGTATTTATAATTTCCCTCTAATATTAGCTTTAAATAATACTCCTTTGTTTTCATTAATTAACAACCTTAATTTAATAAACTGTTTACCAAAAAGCTTTCAGCCCACCATATGTAGTACAATAAGTATGACAGATGTAAATGATGATGATAGCTCAAATTACGTCGGCACGCGAACGGCCCATCACCCAAACAGTAATCCGTTTCAATTTCGTTAAAGAGATACTCGTGTCCATTTCACATCGCCGTCGTTGCCAGTTCAACGTATCGTAGTCATTGCAATGATAATTTGCAAAGCTTGTTTCAACCGAATTGGACCGCAACTGCAATAACCATAAAACCCATCCAAATACGTGTCGAAATTCAACAGCGTTAAATTGAAAATCCTGGAAACAATTGCACAAGTTTCCACAACAGAAAAACGGGGTTCGGCCAACATTGAAAAATTAGAGTCGGCATTGCGAATTCAGCCGAGACTACAATGGCGAACAAGTTGCAATAGAATTTAAATAAAGAAGCGTTCCCTAACAGCGCGAACTTGTGTGCGGGGCGTTGGTGAACTTTCAACTTTTACCCGCTTATGTAGCGGGAGCGTACCTACGCCCCCCTGCCCCACCCGCGGCCGGGGTGGAGGGAGCTTTTCCGTACTTGGACCGAATATTTACAGCGCAACCTAAATATAGCGTGCCGCTGCTCAGCTGGCACGGGCGGGGGAAGTGGGAGGGTAAACATTCCCCCTCCCCCCTTCAGCAGCTCGACGGTGTAGAAGGCCATTCGAGCGCCGGCTCCGGAGGTGAGCGGACATCTCCTGTATAATGCAGAGGTCGTCGCGACCATGACCGCTTGGAGTCAGGAGGGGTTGTCGCTCGCTATGGCAATAAAGTCATTCTCAAGGCCATGGTGTAGGAATTGACGTGACTGAGTTGTATGAACGGATGCATTTACAATTATCGGCTTATAAGAGTTGATGGTAATGAATCTTGAACACGCTTTCCCAGTACACTACATTTGCGTGACGTATTTGTAAGTTGAATAAGGAACTATAGAGCTTGTTACTAAGCTTATATCTATGGGCATACAATAGACAGTAGTAACCATTCAATTCAATAACCATTAAAAGGACTATTGAATTGATCCGCAAATGGCGTAGTAATTCTATGCTAGTGATGAATAGAATTCCCTACCTAAAGCAGGACAAAGAAAAGATCTGATATGAATTTCATGATTCCACGGAACAAAATTAATATCTTTGGACTGTTCATCTACCCGTAGTATTTACTTATTTTAACACCATTCGTGGTCCTTGCATATAGGAAGTGTATCATCGATTGGACAGTGTGCTTTGTGCTTACAAGCTTACTATTTTGATCTAGCCTATTAATACAAAGAGAGAGAGAAAAAAATGTTGGTATATAAAAACTCAAAAATTACAAATCCGATTTAAAAAAATCTTTCACATAGGCCATAGGGGAAGGTAGATTACCAGCAAGTAACATAAACATAAATAGATTACAATTTCTGCATATGAAGTTGCGGGTAAATGCTAGTCAATTACAACATTTTTTTTAATGACAATATTTCCTATAGTGACAGTTGCTTATGATAATAAGTTCTACTCAAACTACTGAATGAGTTTGCTGAAAGCACAACAACAACAAAATCTTCAAAAAAGGTTTAGCTAGAGGTTTACTGTCTTAAAATTCTTCTTCAATTTATCAAATTAATGTTAACTAAACTTAGATAAGCACCTTGAAGACGTAAATCCTTCCTTAAAACTAATTTAGCTTACAAATTGGCCAAGTAACGGGAGATTTTGTAATCAGCTTGCATTTTTCACGTAGGTTTGCTCAACAAATGTTTTATTCAACGTAATCCGGCGCCGATAGAAGATTATTGCCTGACAAAACATCTGACAGCTCTTTGTTAGCTGGAAATGTTCGTTTATTATTTACACAGATTTATTTTTAATTCGCGAAGCCTATAAAGTTGTTTTGCTAATGTAACGAGAGCCGTTTGGACTGGTACGGGCGTTCTATATATCATTTTTGTAGCGTTTTTTGTTTTCACGAGTTTGGAACAACGCCATTAGTTATCTCTCGCTCGCGGCTCCGTTTTTGTTCAAATCGATTCTGCTTTACATCCCTACATTTCTGTATAAGGTCACCACCTAATTGTATGTACAGAAAATGTAATTGCTCCATATTTTAACGATCATTATGAGCGCCCAAATATGTAATAAATTGCCGCCATTAAAGTGGCCTGTTAATTAATTTTACTCAATTTCTTTTTATAACCGTCGTGTCTTTAAAAGTTTTATAAAAAGCAAACTGTAGACAAAAGGAGATAGCGGTGAGGCACGACGCGCGAGAACAATAGGATCTATGAATAAAGAGCTTTAGGATGAAATTAAAATATTATGTAAAGGTTACGTCTGAACTTCACGTTGCCCCGCTTGCAACATACTACGCGAACAGGAAATTAAAATACCTCAAATCACACAAAGCCGCAAATTACAGCGTGTTATACTATGACGTACGACTTTTCATTCGACGCAATAAAAAAGATTCATTACGTCGCTTCACTGACGAGCTAACCACTTCAACCTCGTTCGCTCAATTTAATCTAAGAGCCAAATATTTATTACTTACCAATTTTCTACAATTTCATCAAAGAAAATAAATTATTAACGTGCGGCTGAAACTCAACACGTTATAACGTCAATAAGAAACGACGAATCCAGGTTTGCGGAATTAAAAAGCGCTGAGAGCGCAAACTTGGCGGATTTGGAGATTCGGGCGTAGTGGCGTAGCGGGGCGCGGGCGGCGTGGGGGGCGAAGCACGGGCGTCGTAGCTGCATCGATCCGCGGGCCGTGACCTTGACCCGACCGCGTTCCCGGATGTACCAGCACTCGCCTAGTTGCGCCATTGTCGCTTTATTCAGCTTCTGCTAGCTTTTATTAGCCTGGGTTTTATTCCCCTTACCTCATATTAGCTTTGAGAAAATGTAGGTGCGTCTAGACAAGTTCTGTTTTTCTTGTAAATGTAATGGATTACAATTCAGTCTCAAGGTTTCTTTTTTTTCCAGTTTGCTTACATTTGATTCACAGTGTGAATATTTGATATTGTGAGTCCTTAAATCTTACCCACTTTTTATTATAGCTCTCAATTTTTTTCCTTTTCATATTGTTTCGTTTTTGTTTATGTTTCATGAATATCTGAGTCCCATATTTGCGAGAAGGTAAATATTTTTTAAATAATAACCTGGTTTATGATCACTACGTTAAGGTAGAAAATGTCTTTAGTCTTAGACGATTTATTTGATGAATTATTTATTTGCTGAATGTAAATTTGTAATTATGAATGAATGGCTACTTTAGTTATTCTTTGAAAGTCTTCATTTTTGAAGCTTCTTATAAAAATGTTCTTGAAAAAGTGAGGATAACATGAAAAATGTTTTTTTGTTTTAATATCTTATTAGCATTTATATTGAAGAGTAATAATAGAACCTAATTGCAATCTACGTAAGGTTCATAATTTTATGCAGGAAACGGTTAATTATAAGAGTTTGTAATAAATTCTAAGAGACTGGAGTAGATTTTTTGTTATAAGTTTTGTTGTTTATACATGGGTGGCGATGGCGTTGGTTTCCGCGTTTTTAATGTTTACCCAGCAACGTTGGAAAATATACCTATGTGAATAAAATAGACAATTTAGATATTGCAAGTAGGAGTTGACCGATTCCGCGTCTTCTTTTTTAAATTATAAATGCTAGTAATTAGGCATTACTATAATTTTATTAAAACTAGCCCGTATAACTGCTGCGGGTTGTTCGAAAGAGATACCACGCCCCCGGAACGCAAAGGGCACATGAAGGAACATAGACGGGTTTTAGTCAGTAAAAGTCTGACACTCCCTCCCGCCCCGCCCAGGGCGGGGGAAGTTATTCGATGATTTCCCGTATATAAAAAAAAAAAAAAAAGCCCGTATAACTGTTTCATTGCTGGACCTCCTTTTATTTCTTCTATCTGTGATAGATGTTCTAGATACTGCCAAATCTTAATTTGCAGGACCTAATACAGGACTTTACTAAAATAACAGGTTTACGAACAAAATAATAACCCCTTAATGTGACTAATTTTAAATTGCGCTAATAGCTGCTGTGATTGGTTGTCGAT
Organism: Caradrina clavipalpis; assembly: GCA_932526535.1. Classification (NCBI taxonomy): domain Eukaryota; kingdom Metazoa; phylum Arthropoda; class Insecta; order Lepidoptera; family Noctuidae; genus Caradrina; species Caradrina clavipalpis. The sequence goes on from OW052093.1 coordinate 5,348,480, forward strand.
GATCCAGTTGAAACAGCAGAATAGGACTAAATGTTCGTGTTAATTTTTCGTTTGAGACACCAGATGTAATTAATCCCCCTTTACACGATACAATTTAGGTGCGTGTTCAATTCAATCAATTGAAGCAAAAAGCATAAGTTACACCATCTAAACAGTATTTGAACAGTGAAACACTTGCTTCAATTTTATTATATGCCAGTACCAAGAAACTAGCATCGTGTAAACAGAGCTTTACGGACATTACAGCCCACTGGGGCGTTTACCATCCACACCGAGTTCTAAACAAAATTATGCAGATACATGCAATCTGGTCGCTAGGACTGTGGCCAGCGCATAACAATGTATGCTAATCAAAAGATAGCTCGCATGATTTAAGTGCACAACTGTGCTTTCGTTTTAGTAAGGCCTTGATTTTATACTGAAAATTTTTGGCTAGCGAGTTGAAATTTGGCGCTCTGTGCTATTGGTTTTATTGCGTCAACAAGGTTACGAATATTGGGTTTCTTGATTTTTTATGAGTGTACAGGCTAAATATAATATATATAATGGATATAGACAAAGGATTTAAAAGGATAGCTGTAGTAGTAGTAGTAGTAGTTTTCGAAATGTGGCAAAACTGTTACATTACTGCCGCTCCTTTAGAAGAAAATGGCATGATGTTATGTGATGCGAATATACTATAAGATGAGAAAAGTTAAATAGCTGTAATACGTCATGGATTATCTGGCACACGCGTATACATAAGGACAGCAACACAGGTGTAGTCTCAAGCACACATATGTTACAATTAAGCAAAATGTCAAAACGATTTAACGTGAAATAACGAATTGCAACTTAGAATTAAGACCTACGTAATAATTTCATAATTGTATGATTTGTATGATCTAAGCGAAAACCGCCCCGTTGGTCTCGTGGTCGCAAGCGCGACTGGTGAGCGTGGGGTCCCGGGTTCGATTCCCAGGTCGGGCAAAAAGTGTTAATGGGTTTTTCCATTGCGGAATTTCTCAGTAACAGCCCGGAGTTTGGAAGTTGGTGGTGTGACACCCCCGTGGCTCGGAAAGTACGTAAAGCTGTTGGTCCCGGCTGTCATTCGTAGATCTTTGACAGTCGTTACGGATAGTTAGAAGCCAAGAAGTCTGACAACCAGCCTAACCAAGGGGTATCGTGTTGCCCAGTTACTGGGTTGTGGAGGTCAGATAGGCAGTCGCTCCATGTAAAACACTGGTATTCAGCTGCATCCGGTTAGACTGGAAGCCGACCCCAACACACTTGGGAAAAGGTTAAGCAGATATGATGTATGATCTAAGCGAAAATCGCTTCTAAATATTGCGTAATAGTAACTTATAGTTATAATGCCGGTGACTGCGAATTTGTAACTACTATAAATTGAGAGATAAAGGAATACAAACTATTATTTCAACGAATTAATAGGTAGCTATTTCTGTAAATTGTTTATTTGTTCGAATTTTACAGTCGTTTGTTAAACTCGCTTACAAAATATTCGCTCTATAATCTTTATAGTGTAAATGGTTGAACAAACCCGTGATCAAAAGGAATTAAATTCAATTATACTTGATAGGAAACGGTAGCTTTGTAATTTAGTTTGTTTTATTTATAATGTACTTTGTACTGTTCTTCTGTAATCTGCGAATTTACTCGGTATATGTTTTACAAAGAGATTTTCTTATTTTCTCATCGTTATTTTATCGTTTTTGGGCGCGGATGATCAAAGGAATACTATAATAGTTTTTTAAATTCGATTATCTGCTCTTACCGAACTCATGTTTTTGGTTCTAGGAAAACGTTTACCTAGCACAAAGCTTACAAGTTCAAGTTTAATATTTTCGTAAAATAATAATTGTGCTGATGCTTGTGATTTTCGAATAATTATCTCTTCTGGGAAACAGCAGAAGGGCAATTATTCTAGGTACGTTCGTTAAGTGTCAGCCTCAGTCTTTTAAAAATACTTCTAATTTACCTACAATTTGGACACTGATTTGCGCTAAGATTGTGACTAGATTTTAAACATTTTCAATTAGTAAAATTGGTTTTAACGCTTCCCGCCCACGTCAGACAATCGGAGACCGATTTTTTTGTCGGAGAGGTTGTAACATAATTATATGAATTCTAAAATACCAACATGTACTACAAAAGTCGGTCCCACGTAACTATGGATTTATTGAATCGGTCCGATTGTCGGTCCTACAAAAACTCAGTTGTGGGCGGGGAACCTTAGATGCCAGAAATAAACACCCACATTCTATAAATAAAAGTCAATGTAAATGAAGTAAGAATCTAATTCCAACTTAGTATCTACTTTGAATACCCAAAAAACACTGTACCTCATAATTTAATTTCATCCACAAACTTCAGCAAAACATTTTATTTACAAAGCCGATCGAGATCCATCTAAAAATATCGAAGGAAGTCGACGGCCCAAAAATTATGCGTAGATAATTTTATTATCATTGAAATACCATCGCCTATCTAGGACGGGTCTCGGGTTTATTTCGTACATAAATAGGCGAAATTTTGGGTATAAATGGCCTTCATAAATTATGTTAGATTGTAGTTACAGAAATTACGTGTTGAATTTTAATGTAGGTATTAGTTCACGTATTATGTTTTGTTGTTTTGTCTTTAGTGTAAGCTGTGAGCTAGGATAGGGTTAATTGCTTTATGGAGATTTGAAGAGATAGGGTTGTTCTTTCGATCTATACTTAATGTAATAAAGCTAAAGAGTTTTTTATTTGTTGGTTTGTTTGGGCGCGCAAATCTCTGGAACTCCCAAACGGATTGGAAAAACTATTATTGTTAAGCTACCTAGATTCGTAACAAGTAGTATAGGCTTTATAACATCACGGTACAACCCTTGAGAGCGGAGCAGTAAACAAAGAGGTAAGTTAACGAAGGTGAAAAAAAACTACGTGCATGAAGTCGCGGGCAGGAGCCAGTAAAGAATATTTCTTATACTAGGTAATATTTTATCATAAAGTCTAAGGCGCCATCTCCGTGTGACAATTGCGGCGATAGTCACCCTGTGCCACCCGGGACAACATAGCGTGTCCATAAAGTCACACTTCAAGAATGTTCTGAGTTCGAGTATAATTTTATAAATACCTACACTTTATTTCATGAAACAGTGACTTCCAGGTCGATTTCTTCATTTATTTAAGGGTAAGCAACTTGAACTGAAATTCAAATTATATTTTTTTCAAATTGATTAAGCCAATAACAGGCATTTTTGAATTGTTGAGAATACTGTCAAAGTTGGAACTAATTGCTTGTTCTAAATGCTACTGTTTATAAGCAACTTTCTTTCTCGTTAGGGACGTAGGTCCTTATAGAGAAGAACGAGAAAGAAAGTATATGGACACGTTTAAAACCATTTATTTATTGATTGATTTAGCACAACAGTTAGACACAGTAATCCATCAATTCTTACTGAAAAATGTCTGTACGGTAATTTATCTTTGTTGGTTAAAAGCACAATTTACTTTCGGTTTTGTATCAAGGCTCTTGTTTCAATGTATCCATCCTTGACTAAGCGGGGTAATAACATATGGGATTTACAGGTAGTCATGGCATGTACATACGTAATGAGAGGTGCATGGGAATCCACTCTCTTCTTTAGGGAATTGATTTTACACATGGGTGTTGAATTTATTTAAATGTATGTTGTTTGGTACGTAGAATAAAATAAGGCTACCATAATAAATTTGTTATAAAAAATAAAATGAACGCAATATGTACGTAAAATGCAAATTGCAACAAAATAGAAAGGTTTTTTAGCTCGAAAATGATTTGATGTTCAATAAGAACTGTGCCCATTTACAACAAAAAGAAATACATTAATGACATAACCTAGTCATTTTTCTCCGTTTTTTTTTGCACTCATTAGCAGTTATTTTACAACAGTTTAACCGAATTTTTCAATGTATCACGCTATTTCAATTGCAATTCATTAGAATGTGGTCCTACGAGTCTAGTTATCGACCATCTAATATTTTTATAACATTATGAGCTATATTCGATGATACCTACCTGATGCCAAAGAAAAAGAATTTCTATAACAACAATACTTTCAAACAATCATTTAATTAAATTCTGTTCTAGACGTCAGAATATAAATTGTAAAAAAAACTTTTCAAGTGCACCGCAAAGTTCGTTTGCTTTGTTATTCTACTTATTATCTTAATGTGGCTGTGGAAAGCTTTTACTGGCTACTGACTGTTCGTGGCAGTATAATAAACGTTTGTGTTCAAAATGGCGGTGTTGTTATTTTAGTTTTGCTTTCTCTCTGTCATTGTTTTTTGTTTGGAGACATGAACCAGGTGTTTTTATAATTTTCTCTTTATTTTTTTTCGTTTGTTTTGATGTGACAAATGTTTTGTCTTGTACGAGTAGTTGTAGCTACCCACGTGATTATAGATATTGTTTTGTCTAATGCCTATAATACATAGATGAGTTTTTTGAGTTAGTGTTTAAGAGGCAAAGGGATAGCATTTTTACTGCCTCGTTAATCTGGTAGTCCCCAGCGCGACTGCAACGCTAGAGGTCTTGGGTTCGATTTCCAGGTCAAGCAAATGTTAGTTGGTTTTTCTATGAAATTCTTAGTAGCAGCTAGGGCCATTAATTGATGGCATTAGTTGCCATTAACCGGGAGCAAGTCCTAACTCCGAGCTGCTACTGGCAATTTCGTATAAAAACCCAATAACATTGTTTGCTCGACCTGGGAATCAAACCTAAGACCTCTAGCATAGCATTCACTACTCAACTAATTTTGCTACTAATATAACCTCAATAAAGTCGTAATCTTCAATCGCGCCGGGATACATTACAAACTTACTCACATAGGTACGTAGCTAGCAAGATATAAAACTTTCTGTTTGCTGCGGTAGGGTAAAGCCTTTAAAGATTCATATCCAAAAACAGTGAAGCAGCCAACCCTCTTGGCTACGTTTAAATATAAAATACATTACAGCGTATTCAAGTTCGGGAATTGACGGGTGAACTTGAACTATCACTTCGAGGGCCAAATTCAAGGCGTTCGGTTTCAAGGTGATAACTTAACCTCGATTTTTCATGACCTTTTCATTCTACTGATAGGCCTTGATTATTTGTGAAAAGAAATGTATTTAGTTATTCATTGTACGTACTCAACAATTACTAATAGTGAATAATTATTTTAATTTCAAAGAAATAAAACATGAGATGTAAATAAAAGAACAGAACGTCCATTTTACTTTTATCTTCAGGCACTCGAATTATTATTCATGAATTTGTTTATATAAAAGACTTGCTAACTAAGTTAACAATATCCGACAGCGAAACACATTTAGGCGCACATCACCTTAATTAAAAACACGTCAGAGCAAAATCAAGTGATCAAATATGAACGGAGACAGACTGTTCACGAAATTAATTACAAACCACGTCCCATGTCATTACCCTACGGTGAGAGTATACAGAACCGCGATATTTTCACTCTAGGGTTAGCCGGATGGCCACGGAAATTACCTTCGAACCAACCCAAGCACTGATCGTGCCCTGCTTAATGTATTTTAAATGAACGAATCAATTATGTATATACAGGAAAACGTGCCACGTGAAAATGAAAGGGGAAAAGTCAATGAAAATTGTATGACGCAATGAATTTGCTGTGACGTTGTGTGTTTGCGGATAGAGTCAGCTGTATTTATTAACATAATTGGGAACTTGACACTGCTAATCCATTGACACACTTTGACTGTCAAAACGTGATTCCCTCATGATTTGTATGGCTATAAACTGTGACGTCACTTATTTGGTAACTCTAATGATTAACTTAATTGATTTTAAAGCAACTTCTTCTTTTCGAATTGATTTTGGGTAAATCCTTTATATTTTAAAGTAGGTAACCAAAATGTAATTTTATGTTGTTTATTATTGAGATTTTTTAAGCTACAATAAATTGCTTTGTTAAAAAAGTTGTGTCTTTAAATTATTGGCCAACCACCCAATTATAGCGAAAGGGAAAGTTTGACGTTTATCTCTTTGTTTTGTTAAGGCTCCTATTTGTTTAGTGATGCTTACCCTTCGTTCTGGGCTGACGTAGCTTCAGGTAGAGAAGCAACCCTTTTTTTCCAATTTACAAATAACAAGTTACATTTGCCAAACTATCTGGAACACCTACATAAATCCGTTCGCATTCGGCGCACGCACGCGTAACGTAAGCTATCTTTTTCGACGGATGTAGGCCAATTCTGCTTTTCGTATCTCGATAGGAGAAAATAAGATGGTTTTTATGAATGAATTTTAGGCAAGAATTTTGTAGATTCTCCTTTGCGTACTTTGCGTATACTGAGGATTTAAAAGCTGGTGTTTACTTACTGACATATAATTAGTATTTTTTGCTCGTAAGCGGCGTGCTTGTATGCCAGATGTATGAACATGCACGAGGCGAAAGGAGTATGTAAGGATCGTAGTAGGTGGCGTTCTGTGTTTTCTGCCAACCATAGAAAAAAGGCGTGAGTCTATGTATGTATTTTTTGCATACATGCTAGAGGCCATGCAGACTGTTTTTTCTTTCTATTTATTTATTTAAGCTCTTTTATCTGTTTTAATATAGGCAAGCTACGTCAGAGGTACGTGGGACAAACGTGGGCAGAAAGTTGTTAGGAATACCCAACGGATTAAATTGGAATAAACCGGCTAATCCTTTAAATGAACGCTAACCTTTGATTCCCACGCATATTTTATCATGAATCTATTTATGTCATTGGATGGCATACAAGCCGACAGCCCACATGATATTATATACATCTGCAATATCGTATAATAGTCTTGTATTACCCTCCCAGAAACAAAGTTGAAATGTCTAATTTGCGTGTAATTACACCGGCACCCTTCAAACCGGAACAACAACACTGCTTTGCATAATTCAAAACATTATTTTAGATTGAAGTTATTTCTATCACGGAAGTATTTTCACTTTAATCGTGTGTAATGACCGAAGTAAAGAACGCTGACTTAGATTATCCGCACACTCAATTATCCGAACATTGACGAGAAAAAATTGACTATTTTATAAGAAAAGCATTTGACTTTTTTTAGGTGTTTTATATTTCAACGTTAATATGTATGTAAAATTTTAATAGAATGTACAGTTTATACGTGAATAGGTGTTGTTTTTGTGTTTATCCGAACTTTTGATTATCCGAACTAGTCTCGGTTCCAATTAGTTCGGATAATCGAGGTTCTACTGTACTAACTTTAATAGCTGTAACACCAGCAGCTATAGTGAGGGAAGCCATATCTACTCTAAATACGTCACTGTTGTTAACAGCACTCGTGGCGTGTTCAACGTGTCGTGTCACCTGTGTCTCGCTTTACAGTTCCTGATTGGATACATTTGAAACACCTCACACCTCCATGTCAATGTGGTGGAAACACGCAAGCTTCTCGCGTAGTTGCTCGGACAAAATTTATCAAAAAGAATGAGGTACCTGATCTATAATGAGACATTCTTTTACGAAGAATATTGGAATTAGTTATAGATATGGTTACCTTACCTACTGTAAACATACAATGACAAACAAAAAGGCATATCAAATAACACTAATAATAAAACCAGTCTTAATAGACTGGTTTTACTGGTTTCATTCTCTGTATAAGAAGAGGCCAATAATTTGGCCTCTTCTTATACAGAGAATGCTAGAGCATTGATCACCACACTTGCTCAAGGCAAATCCAAGTTAAATTGGCACGATGATTTCTCTCGTCGATGGAAATGATCATATGATGCTCAAGATAAAGTAAGAAACTTCACATGAATTTAAATATTCTCATTCTGGAAACTCATCTTTATGAGGCGAACGCCTTATGTACTAGGGCATCACGACAATATAGTAACGAAGCGAAAAACATTGTAAATCATAATTAAAAATACACCGTAAATTATGGCACCAAATAAACACCTCACCCACTTTGTTTACGCTAGTAAATGACATGCATTTGAGTATACTAAAATCGGAATTCCACAGCGAAAAACACAGGACTACTTAACTTTCCTCGCATCCCCGATGAGAGCGTAAATTTAACTTGTTTACGTAACTCAAAAAAGTGTGTCGCTCCAAACGAGTTTCGCCACGAAGTTGCGCTTCGAAAGTAGACATGTTGACAAATTTAGTGTACATCACTAAGGCTGTTGTCCATGGAAATTTGGGAGTGTGCCAACTGTGTTTATTCCATGGAACAGTTCGTGCGTGTAATAAACATCGCCTGGGATGTATTTACATGATAATTTACCCTATTTTGACCTAAATAGGAAGACAAACATGACTAACCTTATTTCAGTTTAAGGATATTGGGTAAACAGGCTTCCTTCCGTCCCCATCTCGACCGGATGATAGCAACTTGGTTCGTTTCTTCGGTGCGTTTTCTATTACATTATTTTGTTGTGAAAGCTGTTCTAGAAAATAAAGCTAATGAAAATAAGGTACTATTTATATGAGGTTGTTTTGTTTCTTTTTTAAACATTGCAGAAAATGAGCAGCAATGTTATCAGTGTGTACTGTTGCTATTATTTGAGCAATGTTTAAAATGGTAACTAGATAGGGACTGTTTAAAACCTGTATGGCATACTTTATGTAATAGGATTGCATTATGATAGTATGATTAAGATTACAATGTTAGAGCCTATTATTATATTTCCAAACAGCGAAAATGTTTTTAATTCTTAAATTTTATAAGTGGCTTTTATCCAGGCATGGCGTAGCATACCAGCCTCATTATAACTTAGAGTACCATGCCAAGTAAAGATTATATGTTTAATATACATACTAAAAAGTACTAAATAAAGAAAAATAAAAGGATTTTGTAAAAACGAGATAAGCTATTCTGTTTTCTCTCAATTTTATAATTTGACTATGTACTTTAACATTACTCTTAACTGGACATATAATCTTAAATGTCTACTATTTATCTAAACTTTTCAATGTCGCGAATGTTGAAGGCTATCGATTTTGTCCCCTTTGGGAGTAGAAGTTTATCTCGTGTAGAAACGCGGGGTAATAAATGAACGATTTCAAAAGGGTCCTTTTTATTTCTTTTAGATTTAGGCTTGCTTTTTCTACATCAAATTGAAATAACAGGTTTTTGTGGAAAAGCTTTCACAGTTTTTTTATCAGTTTAATTGAGAAATCGACTAGTTAGCTCCATTTTTCAATGTGTTATCGCTTTGTCGTTTTATATCGGCAAACGAGATATTAAAGCATCGATGTACATAATACTGTTGTAATACAGAGGAAAACTGTTCTCAAGTAGCAACTATCAAGAACGGAGCGAGAATCCGAATGCGATATTAAAGCGTCTTCGAGAACAATTGCGTGAAGTTTTTCTCATTAGAGTGAATGAATTTCCGCTGTCCAATAATTATACAAAGCACTTAACTTTCACAAACATCTTCACTTTCTCCGCCATTATCGTAATTTTCTTTCCATTGAGTCTTTATTTGGAAGCCAAACAGTCCAAACATTTCGTTGCCTCAAGGATATTAAGTCCGTAAGTCCGGGAGGCCAAACAACGTCCCTTTCTAAAACGCCACCGATCAATTCAGAAAACAAATTGCTTACAACGCCGGGCATATTTGTTCAATATTTCAACTATAGGAAGTTTCCGCCTTCACAATTATATTTTTGTTCAGCACCAAAAACTCCCAATCGATTTGCCTACACGGACACATTTGGAACATCGCCAAGTGTTATTGCATCGAATTCGGGTTGGAATCGTACGCCACGATTGCAGACACGTTATGAAACTGTGGGAGACATACGTGCTTTACAGTTTTGGTCTAATTTGTAACTGTGTTAGGGAGTCAAATTGTCTCTTGGACGTGTTCGCTTCGAAACATACTGTCTCTGAAATTCGTACTTAAAATACCTTAGGGTAGACGCTCATCTGAATAAAGATGCGTAGAGTATACAGTCGTTAGTGAGCTCGACGCAATTATTATACATCATCGGTTAAGTATGTCAGACTGAATGTTTTCATTCCCTCAGCGCTTTTCTATTGGTCGCCATTGTTGATACTGGCTTTCAGGAGTTGCACTGGTTTGAAATAGTGTGGCGGGCTTGTCCCAAAAATGGACAGATTGACTGATTTGGCGTTACGCAACAGACGAAATACGTAAATTCTTAAATCTTTTTCGCTCAGAAAGACCAAATAAAATATTCAAAATTAAATTATTATCAGCCATAATTATGCTTATAAAATCAGCTCAATTATTATAATTTAAATGGCTATGATTATTTGCTCTTCTTCAAAATGTTGCTGAAGTCTATCTTTCCGATGATATCTCGCTAGAATGATTAAACGCTTTCTACGTATATTCCCCAGCAAATCATTAAACTGTTAGCTATTACTCTAGTCTAGACCCGAACCGAAAGTAGCACAGAAATCTGGGCTTTACGACATTTAGCTATACACACAATATGATTAATAGTCGCTTATCCTGCTTACAAGTTATTCTATATTTACTTTTACAACAAAAGAACAAAGAAAACTAATCCCGGATTGAGTAAAAGTAATATTTTGCATGAATAACTTGAATAGAAAAGGTTGTGGAAATAAAATTTTCCTATTTCATTATGTGTGAGGTTTTCCATGTTTTTCAATCGTATCGATTGGGTTGTTACTATTCGCTGTTTTCTGTGTTTATGTTATCTTTTCTGCCCAGTGTGGTAGCTAAGATTATGACTTGTTTTTAGTAATATATTGATTAGGAATCACATTTGTGCTTTGATAAGTTGACCTGTAAGTTATTACTAAGTTGCACCACAACCCAAACCTTCAAGGCTTCCAAGTTAACTCCTAAAAGTGTGCGTTTATTACTGTGATTGATTGTTGATAATTAATTCAACCAATTACAACAGCTTATGAGAGTTTGAAAGTTCACATATTTTTTTTGTTTCAAATTTGGGACTCATCCCAGTTACTGCAAGTCACTGTAGGTGAACCTCTGTCTACCCGTTCATAGGCATTAACTACACACAACTATTTTACATTAAAAATCTAGGTTTAAATATTTATTTTCGACAAATAACTTGTTTAATTATTTCGACACACCTGTGATTGTTGAATTTGCTAGTATGCCGTTGTTTCTTCAGTAAACAGTATTATGTTATGTGAAGGGATTGCGTATACGTACTAATGATATATTATGGGATTGTGTTTACCTACTAACTGACATCGACGCATCTCGGCAAACGAAGTTTTTGTGTTGACATTAACTAGCAAGTTAATAGAAAGATATTTTGACAAAACAGCAGATCATGGCAATAGTTCAGTATTCCTAAAATGATCTATGCGGCTCAAAGGATCAAAAATAAACTCAAGCACCTAATCTTGGTCTTTTTAAATTCGAAATACTTAGCTAAGCCTATATGACAAGGTTTTATTTCAGTATTAAACTTCAAGTACAAATTTTCTTCGTGAACACTTAGAAATGCTTTGAAAGCATAAGGGTGCTCGTATCTAAGCAGAATTCATGAGAGCACTTATGTTTTAAGCACCTACACTGCATTGGCATTCAGTGAATATCTTCGTACCCGATACTTTTGTCTAAACTATAGCTTTTATATACCGCTTTGTTGGCAAGAATTCAATATTTTTTGTGTATTTTAAAACAAACAACTTTAACTTCTTTGTGAATTAATGTTTTTAATAATTTTATTTTATTTTATTTTAGGAAAGCTTACAGACTAATAACATTATTATAACAATAATAAATAACTAAGTTGCTAATAACAAGCCTGCACAGATGAATACAACATTCATTCATATTCATTCATTTTTTCATTTCATTTTAATATGCTTTATCTCAAACATTGAGATGAGAGATTAACGAGACTGTTTCTCAAATTCCTAGAATCGCACGCACAATGAGAACCTTGCGTATTTTGTTTACTCCTGTAAATGAGAAAAAGGTCTTGCCCTTTAAACAGATTAATTTAATTATTAACAACAGAAATAATAAAATATTCAACAAATATTTTCATTAACATCATTGCTTTAATCAGTGTATTGTTTTTATTCGGTAAAAAAAGTAATATTAACAAATTGGTAGGTTTATTTATACGAGCCTACCTAAGCTGTTTAATAACAGCGAATATTTATAGGCTGATAATAAGGTTATGATGATGTTATTAAAAGTGCCTACGGTTCAGAATGTTTATGATAAACATAAGAAATTATAATATAAAGTAAATTATGTACAATAAGGATAAAAAACTCTTACATTTTAACGGATATAGTAACTTTTCGAGTTACCAGGCGAATTTTAGGCGTTTCAGGAAGATGTATGTAGATCATATTTAAGCTAAGATCACTTTGATATCTGACACTTTGTGCCTTCCTAAGAGAACCGGTTCGACAATGAGACATATTAAGCCAAGCTAAGCTTATTATTGATTGAAGAGAGTGTCCGTAGAGTTTCCTGTTCATTCTTCTCCATAGAAATCTAGTTACGGTTAGGTCTAGTTAGGTTTTGGAACGAGCAACCAACTAGCTTCAGTTTTCTGACCTGTAAATGGTGTGGAAGTGCCTGTAAGTGGTTTAATTGAAATCAATGCTTTTTGACATTATCTTATTCTTTGCACAACATAATATACCATCACGCCTGTATTCCCCGAAGGGTTAAGCAGAGGCGTACTAATGTACACTCATAGTTCGCCAGTATGTTTTGGTCCCATGTAATAGGGGCGAGCCTATTGACATTAACCGGGTACAAATCCTAACTTCGAGCTGCTAGTGAGAATTTTATAGAAAAACCCAATAACATTTCCTCGACCTGGGAAACGAACCCAAGACCTCTAGAGTAGCAGTCGCCCTTAGGACTGCAGGCAGTTATTCTTTGCCTTTCCTGAAATACTAACTCCACAAAGACTCGACAATATAACCAATCAACCTTGCAGCTAGAAAGTCGCAAGTGTAGTGTTGTGAACGACGATTAATGCAGGGGGCGCTACTGTAGCGCAATCAGCACTACTTGGCGGGTAGCCAGCGACTGACAAACCTAGATGGAGTCGTGATAACGTAAGAGAAATAACTTAGGACGTGAGGTCGCAAACTGACGCCGGAAATGTGCTTTTTTTCTTTTTAGTTTTGTGTGTTAATACACATACGGCTTTTTGTTGTATTCGTGAGTATTTTTACTGAAGTAAACTTGCTTGCACAGGATCAAAAGAACTCAATTTTGTTAAAAATACGGTACGGTTGGCGCGGTGGTTAAGATTTTGGCTGGCTGCGCTGCATGGGTTCGATTACCGCATGGAACAAATGTTTTTTAGGCGTACAGGTAGGTAGTTGTTTCGAGTCTGGGTGTTTCTGTGTGATATACAGTAAATTCCTAATGTGGGGTAATTCATTATAGAAGTTCGATGCTCCGCTGCTAAATACATCGGTATTGGCATACAAAAAAAACCTATAAAATAAAATGCCTTTTAAAACAGCTACCGTAAAGCAAAAATTCCGACATTATTAGTTTTGGAATAAACGCTTCAATCCATAAATTCCATTGACCTCCAAAAATAGAAACGACCGCAATTCAAATCAAAAACGCCCACGCAAAACAAACAAAAAAAAAATCTCTTTGATGTACATATTTGTCTTTCAATATTTACATACCTGTGTGTACAGCATGTATCAAAAGTGGAATTCCCTTAAAACACACAAGGGGGAGTAAATTTCCGGGGTTACTAAGGCCGTATTTACCGTGTAATGGTCACATCTATCACATCCCTTTCTGTGTAAGGAACCCGGTAATTTTCCAGCCCTTTTACCCTAAATGTGTTCCCATTGGTCCATTCTTGTTTGAAATTTTTATGGTTTTTAAGTGTTACATGAAGTTCATGGGGTGTTTGGAGATGTATTTTAAGCGTGTGAAAAGGCATTGTACACGTAATGAATTTGTTTTAGCTTTTACGTAATTCAAATATTTATTTTTGCGTGTATAAGAGTTTATAATATGTTTGTAAACGACAATAGGTACATAAGAAATTTCAAGGGTGGGGCACAAATATTGACTGTCATGGGGACTTATTTTGGAGCAAGCACGCCACATTATTTTTAAACCACTGCAACTCCTGTAAGCCAGAATGAAGTGGCGACCGTCAGAAAAGCGCCGAGTCAAGGAAGCTCTACGAGTCCCGGAGAAAAGATTCAACTTCAGTCTTGGATCCCGCAACGAAATTAATCAGAAAACATTAGCGGAGGAGTAAGAAAAACAAATTTCCACTTCCCTCAAAGCAAGCAGGAGACAGAACAGAATTAGGTCAATAGGCTCAAAAAGGATGTTTACAACTAGGAGAAGCCCAGATTGCCAAGCACCACGGATTGCAATAACTTAATGGGTCCTAATGTGAGCTGTTCCATTTGATTTTGTCATGGTGACTGCCAACGTATGTAAATACTTAAAACTTTGAAATAAAAACTATCCCCAGTCTGACACAATACGTTACATTCGCTGACGCGAACCCATAAGTTTTGCCCCTATCAAAAATCACTCAACAAAATAATATTTTACTCCAGAAAAACATAATATCTCACAACCTTGACAAAACAAATACTTTGATCGAAACTCCGTGTTAATTGTAAGCAGCCAGGTTTCCTTTCAGTGTTACAAAGTGGATGCTTGGCTCTGCTCCAAATGTTACGGTTCTATTCCAGCAAGTCTACACCCGCTCTTATGTGTACACTTAAGTTAAAGTTTTAATTAACTTAGTGCAACTTTTCATAGTGAAAAGACTTTTAGATATTTTTTAGATGCTGTTAATAAGATAAGAGGGAGGGAATTAGGTTGTGTTGCGTTTTTAATTTGTTAGTTATTGTAATGTGTTTAAGGTTTATGTTTACTAGTTTTTTGTTAAATTACGTGTGACGGCGTTTCGCAGGTGGTTGAAAAGATATTGCGTTGTTTGCGTAAAATGTTTAGACATTTTTAATGTTCTCCTGTGGTATGTTTTCCACATTTTTATAAGTGTCGATTTCTTTGGTATAAGATACTAGTTTCTGCTTTTGTTAAGTTAAATCAATATCTACATGTGTGCTCATTTTTAGCTAATCCTGTTCAGCTGTTTCAACGCGAATGAGTAACAAACATTCGTCCATCTATCTATGCATCCTCACAACCTTTTGCTCAGAATCTACAATTGATAATGTAGAAAGATACAGTGATACACACGATACCGTAGTGATTAATTCGTGTTGTTTCTGAAATATAATAAAACAAATGAAAGAGCAGTAGATAATAATATGTTTGAAATGAATAACACTTATAACAAGTACCATTAAATTCAAATTACAGCAGTAAAACAGGTGTTTAAGGATACTGAAGGGTCACTGCCCTTGATCCCTGGTACCGACGGTCTAATCCTTTGGTCAGCACGCCTGCGAGCTCCGCCTCAACTGTTTGTTTAGGACTCCCTTTATTAATTAACTAAATGACGACCAACTTCACAAGAATACAGGTAATAGAAATATATTTTAATACATTGAATGAGTTTACGAACTCAAACAGTTTCACCTACGTTTAGATAGAACGAAATATGAAAGAAAGAAAGTGGTTGTTGGCTATTAATATTTACTTTTTAAGATTATCTCCGATATCAGCAAAGGGAAAACATCGTGAGGAAATCTGGACTTTTGAATTAATATAAGTTTGAAATCGCCAATCCGACTTGAGCAAGCATGGGTATTCAATGCTGGTGTCTTCTCTGTATGAGGACAGGCCTTTGGCCTAAATTCTGACAATAATAAGCTAGCTATTACGTTTCATTTCACACAGTCCATATATGGAACAGACGAATAATCAAAATGTTACTTCATGTTAAAATAAAAAAAACCAAACAATTCACAGCTGCGCCAAACAGGCACAGCTCAGCAAAAATCCTGACTATTTGTGCCTGTCGCTGGTTTTCAACTGGACTGGTTTATTCTATGGAAATGTTAATTAATAAGACGTCTCGAATAATCACAATTGACAACTTTGTAAGGACATAAAATAATGAAACTTTCCTGAAAATTGTATTTCCTTTCGTTTCCAATGGAAAGTACTTGATTATGTTTACTAGTATTAACACAATCAACCGTGTCCCCTGTTGCTAACTTCGATTTAAAATCCGCAGAACAGGTAGTGTAATAAAAGCTTGAACGCGGGAATTGACAAAAATATGATTCTAGGTAAGAAATCCACTTATTACCACTTTATTGAATTTCTCGACATTTCACCTCGCGGAGAAATGCCAACGGAAAATCTTTTCCTTCCCAGTAACGATATTATTCACATAAAAGAAGGTTTTTTGGGGAGAATTGACTTAACACGAAAGTTATATACCTACCTACGAAACCCCCAGTTTTCCTTTGCTTATCAGACCACTGAATCCTATTCTACAAATCCTTTTAATAAGACGTTTGTGAGGGATTTCATTCCATTTATGCTCGTGCTGACTTGGGATTTAAAGTAAATGCTAAGTATTTATAATCGTGTTATTTTTGCGCTAGAGATTATACTGGTTGCTGAAGGACCAATTATAATTTCTATGCTTCTTTGCTGGAACTTAAGTGTAGTACGTAACAAAAGTAGATTTATATTTCGATTTTTAAATCCTTATTATTTAGCACAATATCAAAGGAAATACGAAATGGATCTAAAAATAAGATAAAACGAACTCTTAGGTATTGCCTAAAATTCTGAATAGCAGTGAATTGTATTATTTCGTGTCTATTTAGATAATACGTAAAAGTAACATTGTCATTCTACTTTAAATTTTACTTTAGCGATAGGCTGATGATGATGATAGAGACATTCATACACTCAGTCCTCTCGCTTTAACCATAGTTTTATACCATAAAAATAAAGTTTGTGACCCTAAGGACCAAAAAATTAATAACGTGTTGTTTTATTAGTATTACAGTGAAAACAAATCTTACGTCATCTTCCCCAAGTAAATTGTAAAGTCTACTTCGCAAAATTAATAAAACGAAGTGGGTACAAGGATCTTTAATAAATTAAGAAAGTCGGATCGTTAGCGCCTTTGAAAAGTTTAATTGACCTTACAATAATATCTTTTGTTTGAAGTGAAAAAAAAAACCTTGGCTTTCTCTCAAGCGATCCGATTTCAGCGGCCGACAAAAAGAGCTTCTATGGGTCAATTTTTTTTCATTGTTTCAAAGGGATTTCCTCAATTATTTATATAAAAACTTGGTTTAAAGTAATTGCTTTTAGCCGCTCTTCTTTCCATTCTTGATCCTTCTTTGCCATGGAAAATATTATTATGTTGTTTTTTCTAGCACGTAAGGATAAATGAAGGATCAGCATCAGTTAAAGATGAAGTAGTTGTAATGGTCAGGGTTTAACTATAATAAAATAGTTATGGGTTTTATCTTCAATCTTCCAGCTTCCTATGTGTGTGTGAGATACGTGATAGGAAAAGTATTGTATGAAACGGTACGATGCGGGCGGTTCGAATGCGGGGTTAGGCACGCATGCGGTCACAAATTTACATGATAGGAATAAAGCTATAAGATGTTTTCAGGGTCTACAAAACTGTTACTCATCATACCATCATGCCTGTATTCCCCAAAGGGTTAGGCAGAGGTGTACCAGTGTCGTCCACAGCTCGCCGGTACGTTTTATGTCCCATGTGATAGGGGCGAGCCTATTGCCATTAACCAGGCACAAATCTAAACTTCGAGCTGCTACTAAGAATTTCATATGAAAATACAATAACACTTTTTGCTCGACCTGAGAATCGAATCAAAGACCTCTAGCGTAGCAGTCGCGCTTAGGACTACTTTGCTTCCGAGGGAGTCACAAAGTATTACAGTTAATAATACACAAGGCTGAATGTGCTAAAGGTTAAAAAAAAGAACGAAATAAAGAACCATTTCGTATTACCGTACCTTAGAATATTCTATAGACACTGTGAGGCGCAAAAAATCTATTAATAGGGTGAATATCAACAAGTGCATATTTTTGTCAATTTTGGTGGCGAAATTTTTTCTTTACTTTTCGTGAAATCTATTGACCTGGTACACAAATAGAAGGTTCAAGCTTTAGGAATCTCCATGAGGTCTGAGAATATCCCGGTAACTTTTTGAGATATTTGAGTTCAAAGACTAGTGTAGCCACCAAAATTGAAAATAGTCCACCAAAATTGAAAGTTGTCCACCAAAATTGATATTGGTCCACCAAAATTGAAAGTGCTTAAAACAATACATTAAAAACCAGTTTTTGTCACAAACTTAAATCTCACGAATAAAGCTCAATGTCTGAAATACTCGGGAATGACCAAAAAACTCCATCAGTTAATAAAACTCAGTCTTGTTATAATAATATTTATTATTATTTATCTGATGAACTTGTAATTATTTATCTGATGAACTCGTAATGATAATTATGAGGGTAGACATAAAAAAATCTTTTTATTTTTAACCGACTTCAAAAAAAAGGAGGTTATCAATTCGACCCGTATGTATGTAATATTGCCAGAATTGCCCAGTTTTCGTATATGTTAGTCTATATCAGCGTCTGAACAAATGTGCCAAATTTCAACTGTGCATGTATGTATGTATGTTTTTATGTTTGTTCGCGCATATCTCCGTAACTAAAAGTCCGATTTAAGTAATTCTTTTTTTGTTGTACTAGGTATTGTTCAACTTAGGGAATACTGCAAGTTTCATCAAAATGGGTTCAGTCGTTTTTGAGATAGGCACTTTTTATTATATTATGTTTGTTCGCGGATAACTTCGTCGTTTATGAACCGATTTTGATAATTTTTTTTTTGTTGGAAAGGGTAAACTTTCCAAATGGTCCCATTTAAATTTAATATAGATCTGATAATGGATTCCGGAGACAGACAACGGAACTCTTCAAAAAATTACAGCAAATCAACCGCGATTGCTGCTATCGCATAAATATGCATTGTTTACGCAATTACACAACATAACATCGCGCCTGTATACTCGAAAGAGTTACACAGATGTATACTTACAGTAATATTTGAAAATTACTCATCTCAGTAAACAAAATCGCGTATTCTGCTTTCTTATGACTTTTTTTTAGCGGTGTCATGTTAATTTACATGACATGACAGTTCCTTCATGGATTTGGATAAAAAAATTGATACTAAAAAGTTGAACAATACCTAGTACAACAAAAAAAGAATTACTTAAATCGGACTTGTAGTTACGGAGATATGCGCGAACAAACATAAAAACATACATACATACACTGTTGAAATTTGGCTCATTTGTTCAGACGCTGATATAGACTAACATATACGAAAACTGGGCAATTCTGGCAATATTACATACATACGGGTCGAATTGATAACCACCTTTTTTTTTTGAAGTCGGTTAAAAATCACATAACCATCAGTCATTAAATCCAAGAAAGGATATTATAGTTTTTAAACATATACCTTGTCTCGTTTTTATTACAAAAAAAAAACATGTTTAATAAAAATAATTAATCCTTAAATAATTATTTATAATTGTACATATAATTACTCATTAATTATATAAAGTTATGTAAAACAGGATTGCTATTTATTCTTTCTCTTCTTTTTCTTTCTGCCATTCTTTTTTTAAGAAGCCTCTCTTCTATAGTCTGATTTGCTATTCTAAAAAGTAAGGAAAATAAATAAAAAAGTATAATTAATTCATCACCCAAATACGAATAATAATAGGTCATATCTATTGCCAAGTACCTACATAAAAGTTAGGTACCGACATAACACTATACAAAAGCGGAATTAATCCCTTAGGCATTTTCTGCCAGTCGACCTTAGAGTAGTGCAGAAAATTAACATGGCATGTGCAATTTAATAAATAGAACAAACAGAAGAGAAACAAATACAATAGTAACGTATAACTTAGATACATACATATAAATAAACAATGTGTAGTGAAAAACTGTCTTTATATGTAAAAATAATATATAAACAGTACATACTTAAAATTTGGTGGCTTATTTTCAATTTTGGTGGCGAAAATCGCCACCAAAGCCACCAAAATTGAGCCACCAAAATTGAAACCAGGCATAAAAAAAATCTTAAAAAATACAGTTATTAAGATACAATAGAATAAATATCACTGATAAATAAGTTACCCAAATCACTACCTTACAATACGTAGCTTACTGTTAAAACACTTAAAAGTAACCAGCAAATCGATCCACCAAAATTGAAAAATTCTTGTCCCCTGTTCGACCCAAGATGATACTTACGTTATTGGCGAGAAATCACAGCACTAAGCACACACCTTTTACGCGCAACTACAAGCGCACGACTGAGAAATACAGAATATAAAACGGGATTGATCGCACACGCACAAATCTTCATGCTAATGTAAATTGAAAAAGTGCTACCAAAATTATGATTTTTGCTAGGACAAACTTGAATCGAGTATCCTGTGCTTTTAAAATCAATTTTATAATATGGTTTAGTTGTTTTTAGATAGTGTGTCTTATGCATATACCAATGAAATGATTTGTTTTTTACTTCACTTTAAATTGTTACTTTGGTAAATACATTTATATCAAAAAATGGAGCTAGGACAAGCCACCAAACTTGAATTTTAAAGTTATTTATTTTTCCTAGCTTCCATAGGTAAGCCTATTTAAAAAAAAAATGTGGCCCTAATTGGAATAAGTTAAGTAGTTCACTATAAAAAAATATAAGAAACATCCCATCATTTTACACCATGATTCTCAACGTGGACACGTAAAATTGGCGCCTGGGATATTCACCCATTAGCACCATTCCAGTTCAGTAAAATGTGGGCAAAGTAGAAGCCGATATTTAATTAATACATTCCTCGAGCCACACACGAGATATTTTCCATTCATTTAACTTCGCTTTATATTGGAAATGATTTACCGTGTTCGCTTACATAGCTACCTTATTCATTTGAATTGAATAAACGAAGCAGAAAGTAACGTTACGTAAATAATTATATATTCTCAAGTAAAAGACAACTGACAAAAGCATGCACGGAATATTTTTTTATTAATTCCCCGAAAATTCATCACTGGGAACATTTTGTACCAAACAAAGAAGAAAATAGGTACGCAAGTGAAATAACTGGGACGAGATTACGAAGTACAAAAGCATTTTCCTCAAACGCACCCAATTCCGGAACAATGGCAAAGATAAATGGGGAGGCTCCCAACACTCTCAAGCTCCCAAGTTTCCTTGTTTTTCTTCAATGTCTCCCACCTGGGCAGTGGTACCCAAACTTTATATTTATGACGTCACAGATAAAGGTATCAATGGCCAATCGATTGCTGATGACGACAATAGATCCTCGTTTGCGATGGATAATGGAATTTGGTATTTTCCGCTTTTAAATTTAGAATTCGGTCTCGTTCCTTTGGTATGGTATGGAGTATTTGTGAGTTACGATATAAAGAATTTCTAGTCTTTGAGCGGGTAGTGGACGTGCTTTTGTTTTGATGATACAAAAGAAAATCCGTATTTATATAGTTGCAGGATTTATTCGCTATATACATAGTCTTTGTGCAATAAACAGAAAATAGTCACATACTTTACATCAGTACATACCAGTAGTCTTAGTAGAGCTTTTGTGAAAAGCTCGTCCGGGGAAGTACTTCCAACACACCTGTTTTACCGTAAAGTTTTTACGTTTGGAAGAGTATGCGAGCCGATGTAGTTACAGGCACATGAGACATTTAAACATTGTTTCTGGGATGACAATGTATCTGCAAGGCCTCTGGTAATGCAGATTCCTAGGTGACCACTAATATTAGGTAATCCGCCGCGCCGGCTTGTTTGTCATCCAAGGACATTAAAAAAAACAGGCATTTTTGGGTTTCTAACACTATCGCATATTGACATAACCTACAAGTCATCTTCAAAGTGCTGATCGGTGCTACACCTACACTTAATATATAGAAAAGAAAATAGCAAACATTGCAACAAAAGTGAAGAAAGATTTACGTTTCTCAGCTCTCCACATTTTTACTCCAGTAAGGCAGAATCTATAGCAGTCACGGAGAAAGCGCTGAGCTGTGATTCCCAGTGTTTCGGGAGAACTAGACTTGCCTCGATCCTGCCCAGAATTTAATCAGGATGAAAAAAAGGAGCAAAGGCACGGCGGATTTATTTACTGGGTGAAGCAAAAGTGTAATACAAAAAGAAAAGTGTGGAACATATAAAAGAGTGACTTTGCCAATTTTTACTGAAATGGGTATAGAGGTACCTGTCTGTTAGAAATAATTATATAATGTACCTATGTCCTACCATCATAAAGGTTTTTTTTTTTTTTTTTTTTTTTTTATAGACGGGAAATCATCAAATAACTTCCCCCGCCCTGGGCGGGGCGGGAGGGAGTGTCAGACTTTTACTGACTAAAACCCGTCTATGTTCCTTCATGTGCCCTTTGCGTTCCGGGGGCGCGGTATCTCTTTCGAACAACCCGCAGCCCCGGCAGGCATCGGCCCTCAGTGGCCCCATCCAATTTTGCTGACATCTCTTTGAGGCGCGCGTGGAACACGAACGCGCCGTCGACACGGTCTGTCGCTAGTGAACGTACGGACGGTGAGCTACCCATTGCTCACCGTCCACAGACCCGCGTCTACGGTGGCCGGGAGTCGTCTCGTGGCTCCCGACGCCCGGATCGTCTACCGCGGCGGCCGCTGGGACGACCATCATAAAGCTGGCGGAATATATTTTAGTAAAATATTTTTTGTAATACATTTTATAAAAGGAATTAACTAAGCTCGTGATTCTTAACACGAATCAATAATAAAATAAATTGGTTTTGTTTTTGTTTTTTTTTGACGTGAGTTTCAAATTCGAGCTAGGCATCTCACCAGAGGGTTTAGGCGCTATGCACACATTGATATAGCCGCGCCACAACTCTGCCTACCGCATACGCAACTGGGCGATTCTGAATTTTGCAAGAGGAGTATTCTGGAATACTGTTATTTGATAGTTGCAACTAAAAAAACAAGTATTTATTAGATATTGGCCAGGTATCGTAATTATATTTGATTAGGTACTTCTATTTTTTTATGACAAGCTCTTAAAATTTGACGAGGATGCAAATCAACACCTTGTATTCCTGTACCTAGTTACATATTACGTATTAGTTAGATCTGTATGGGATGATTCAATAATTGTTTGTCACCTACATTTTTCTATTGTTCTATAAGAGCGGCGCAGCAAAAAGTTGGAAGTTCTTGAAAGTCGGTACGTAATTAAAACTTTTATGTAACAGTTCGAAGAATAGCCTCCGAAGAATTGCAGCGCAGTTGTTTCTCAATTCAATTAATATTACAATAAATATTTCAGTGGTTTCAGGCTCCGCTTGAAGTTTTCATTAAAATGCACATTTTTAATGAAAATTTAATGAAGTCTTGCTTTGATTTCGAGTTGACAGAACCACTTTGTTGTACCTATTTTCAGTAATGAAAATTACACAAATATCCCGACACGACTACAGCTATACTGATGAAAATGGCCTTTACCTAAATACCAAGGTATATTATTCACAGATATGTTTACATCCAAAACAAAATGTTACATCTACGTGCTATTGGTATTCTTTACCGAATTCATTATACTTATAATAAAATGCGAAAGTGAGTTTGTTTATTTGTTTTGGTTTCACGGCTAACCTCTTGATCCAATTTTGATGAAAATTGGTATTAACTAAGTTTAAACCCCAAAAAATTACATAGGCTGTTTTTTAATCCACAACGGTGTCCGCATTTGGGATAACCGACATTGACGCGGATAATGTTGCGGGCAAAGCTATTAAATAAATAAAATGCAAAAGATTCGTATGCGTTTTAGTTTTACCGATTTATTAATTGTGCAAATTAATAAAACTGTCATTCCTCCTCCCTTGATCGTCATTTATTTATTTTATTTGTAAAACTTACTGCTACTAACAAAACAGATCTAAAGGTTAGAAAGACGTGGGTTGTGTGTTGTGTGCCCACTAGTTTGCGAGGTTTTAAGTTATTCTAATAGTTTTTATCTTTAACTAAATGAGAATTAATTGAATCTTTCCAATACAATTAATCATTAATTGATCTTTAACAGTTCTAATAAAGATACCAAATAAATCACTGAACAAAAGCCTCTCAACACATGATTCATTAGCAGTAATTATAAAGTAGTTAAAGAACTAGCAGGCTATAACTTAAAAACTCGCAACAAACGGGCAAAGTTGTCTCCAAAGTCGGGCAAAGTTAAACGCAATGATTTTCACTGTAACGCGATTTATTTGTTTGCTCGTAACGCTGCGTAATACGGAAAGTGGAACGCATTTGTTGGGCAAAAGAGAGTAAACTCCTTAAAGACATCTAATTAAAAGCGAGAGAGGCAAAATTAATGAGTGCTCTGGATTTTGTGTTGTTCTTTGCGTGACTCTAGAGAACTTTTGGTGGATATGATGGTGCGTACACTCAGTAATATACTCACAATATACTTTATTCAACTGTATATTGAGATCATAATTGTAAATGAAAAAATAATAAGTATGTACTTATTATTTTAATTTACAAACTTTAACACTAATATGAGACTTAGCTTATCCAGTTTATTCAACATCCGAACACTTCACCTGAATTTTGTTAAAACAATATGATACCTAAATTCCAATGAATATTTTTTATGCCGAATTTCAATGAATTGTTTCCATACCACCACATGCCAATATCACGTTGAAACAAAAACAAAACACGACTAAACAAACACCTTTACACACGAAACAATAGAATTCATTGTAAAGGTAGCAATCAAAGCGTTCGCTCCAAAATGTTAACAAAAACACAGCAAACATCCTATTCCTGTACAGTAATTTAATGTCAAAAACAGTTTTATAATGGAGCTTTGTCGTGCCAAAATTTACAACAAAATATCAAACTGTATCAATGGGACCGACTAACAAAGTCACAAATTGTCAATAGCAAATATTCTGTTAATTTGGTCCTATCACCATCTCGAAACCGACCGAAAGACGCAAAATGGCATCCTGATAATTTGTTAGTTGAATTCTTGGTTGGTGTCAATCATTTGTATTGTGTTTAATATTATTGTCACAAGTTTCAATTGTAGAGTATCTTCATAGAAAACTTACGCAAAATAGAATATTTAAAAATACTTTTTACCATAGTTACCAAAGAAATAATATCTTAAACATGCTCCATACTAATAAGCTTAGTTAAAGACGTGTTGAAGCATACCATACACATTTATGCAATCTTTGAAACGTGTGGAGATGAAGAGAATTTAATCCGACGTACCAGGAGAGTAGAGTTACAAGAAGCTGGGGAAACCTCGGCTGTTCCTAATTAGTGCGAACCGTTGCTCGCTTGTTAACCTAGTTAGAAACGCCGCTGGCGACCGCTCAACACCCACAGTTTCTTTCAAATACTTTTTGATTTAATGAATAGGTAGGCACCCTAGCTATATAATATTCCCAGTAACTTTCCAAAATATTCCCTCAGAAAATTTATACAATTTACAGGAATATTCTTTCGATAGCGTGTTTTAATAACGCGTTCTTCAAGTTTGGTCCTTTTATACGCGTGCGTGAAAACGTTATTTTTATCGTTGTAATTGGCTTCGATCCACGCCTGACCTAACTTCAATTCCCATTTGGACATATTAAACTTTTTTCAATATATCAATGTCTTTTTTATCCTCTAAATGTTTTTTGCTCTCTGTGGAGATAGTTATCTACGACCTAGACAAGGTAATTTAATTCCAAATAAATGAACAGTATTTTTATTTTATAATTCTAACTTTTGTGGAAGACTAATGAAATCAGTAAAGCCTTTTCGGTGTAGGATGAATTCGTGTATAAAATAACATATACGCGACGTCCGCGATGTGAAATGGGTTAAAGCTGTCGCGCGAATTTTTGTTGATACATTTTACTTGGTTGAAATAAATTACGTTAGTCGTTACTTTATTCTCGGGGGTTAAATATTGAGAAACATTCATCTCTTTTACGCACCGTTGGTTTTTATATCCATATTTTTTTCGCACATCAAATGAATTCCTGGAACATCCCCGTGTATTGACGTCACTGCAAAAAGGGGTAACTTTTTATAAAAAATGGAATTTCATAAAGTTGACACGGAATTGAATAATGTTTTTCCGCATAAATTAACATCGGAGGCATGGCGTAAAGGAGAATTCTTTAATCAAATGAAAGAGCGTTGATGAAGTTGAACCCGGTATTTCGCGTAGTGAACATTTTTTAAAAGGCTGGGGAGGCGAAAACACGTAATTTTTTATCATCGCTGCTTCAAAATCTGACTGTTGCTACGCCGCGTTGATTTGTGAAAAGGGGTTTTAGCGACTCTTTTTTTTTCAGAGGCTGAAAGTGCGACGAACTCTCATTGGGAACTTCTAGGTACTATTTCTACTAAAATAAAATTCTGATATTAATTAATATTAAGCCTGTCTGTTCTATAGACTAACCGTCGTGTCCTTAGTTTACGGTTTTACAAAAGGGTTTATGTTATAATTTAACTTATACAGAATAGACTATTAAAATGAGGTTGGACGACAAACAGACTCTATTATAACAATTCGGTCTAGAAACTTGTCACTGTTTTATTCAATTTAACTCAACCAAACATTTCTACCACATCTTAATTCTCGAAAAAGTTATAAAAATCTCAGTCTTCTTCGAAAATATAACTTCCTTTTATTGTATTCTGTCTTTGCGCATTCAGTATACTTTTTCCAGAATTATAAAAATAATTTACGATTTATACATAATATTCATTATTATATTTAGGATTAACACAAATAGGAAACAAAGAAGCAGTAACAATTGAAAAAAAAGTACCTTTATGATTATTTATGATTGGGTGTTACTAGAATTCACATTAATAAGAGTTTGACAAGTAATACTTATTTCAGCCCAAGGTTTTACGACAGACACAGCTGGTAAGGGTGGCCGATCTTTACAGCCATGCGTCGAATACAGAAGACCAAAGATTTATAGGCCCATACCTAGGTCTTACAAAAACACTTAAAAACACATTTACGTAACAGGCAGGTGACTAAGTTTTAGTACGCTTTTAAAGTGTTGAAATCGTAAAATCCACCGGCGACATCGACTGTACGAGTAATATCATCCAAAGGCACCTTTTATAAGGCCAGAGCAAGTTTTATATGACTTTTAAATTCTAACTCATAATGGTTATCTTTTTGTATGGATATTTTAAACACATTATGGATAATGTCTGTCTAACGGTCATCGCAGAGAGAACAGCAATATGCTCGCATATTTTTCACTGATTTGATAAATTGATAATGAACTATAAGAAAACTGGTGTAGAGTTGAGAATTGCGGAATTGCATGCAAGATAATTACGCTCGGAATTTATCTTGTGCACACAATTTTCAGCTCTATTTGTGATGTAGATTTGTCTAAATGTATTAATTAATAAATGAAAACTGCCCGAGTATATTGTTTTTCTGTTCGCGCTGACCCAAGAAAAATACCACGTGTTTATTAATGGTGAATTTAGATTAAAAGGAGGTAAGAATACACAGTGATTCTGTAATTTCACTGTACATTAATACTATCGATCTATAAATAAAGCTTGTAATTGAAAAATTATTTGATGATTATTTTAATTTAATTTTTATAGTACCTACCCATTTTATGTAATATGGGTTCAATCTGAATAAAAATCTTTTCTTTTTATTTGATGAATAATTTTATATTAGAGGTACTTCCAATGATTTTACTGAAGCCAAACAATAACACTAAAAATGAACTCTCCCAAAAAATATAAGAGAAATAATTTTTAAAAAGTCACCCTACAAAAAAATCCAACGACCGTGTCGCCTTAATTTGAAAATATCAATTTCTCCAAAAGCTTTTAAGGTAAATCCTTTAGAACAACTTTTACAAGACCCCATTATAACCTTTCGTTTTAATTTTATTTTCTTTACGGTACCCTACTTTTTCAGTGGTAATACCGTCTTCCTTTGCAGAACTACATTTATAGGTACGTAAAATGTACGTGGGTTGGTATGTAAAGATTTTATACTAAAGTGAATGGGACGTATAGAATAAATCCTATAGGGAATCTTCGTTTGAGAGTTTAAGTAAAGTACCTACTTAAGCTGGCATTGATATCGAAGCAGATTTCTGGTAAATAAAAGGAGTAATACCTACCTACGCTTTTATATAAAGCTTTCAATTGTTTTTTTACACTTTATTTCAATAACTAGCTTTTACCCGCGACTTCGATCGCGTGAATCTTCTAACGGATCCCATATTTTTTCATTACGTAATAAAATCAGACAAACTAAAATTACCGACATAGCCCAGAGGATCAGCAAGTTGAAGTGTAGTGGCAAGGGCAGTGGGCAGGGCACATGGCACGCAGAGCTGATGGCCGATGGGGCCGCAAAGTTCTCGAATGGAGACCACACACCGGCAAGCGTAGCCTAGGACATCCACCCGCAAGGTGGACGGACGACCTGACGATGGAGGCCGCTTCCAACCGGTCTTTTTGAAAATCTATGGGGGAGGCCTAAGTCCAGCGGTGGACGTCCTGCGGCTGACATGATGATGATGATGATGATGATGACTAAAATCTAACCTGTAGTACTGAAGAATAACGTGGCTTCCTATTAGCGAAAGAATTTGCAAAACCGGACCAGTAGTTTCAAAGATAAGCACGTTCAAACAAAAAGCAAATAAATATTAGTTGGTGGGTTTGTGTGCATGACTGACACACAACACGCTGTCTAAAACAATGAAAGTTGGAATATGAAACTGAAAAATGTTTCAGGAAGAATGCGGGGTTGCTATAGGAGTTAAAGTTTTCCTGACAGCGAAGTCAAAGAGTTGCATAAAACAAGTTTGTTGTGCAGCCTCTGAAACTTCCTTATGTATCTATACTAATATAACGCTGAAGCGTTTGTTTGTTCGTTTGTTTGAACGGACTAATCTCAGGAACTCCTAGTCTAATTTGAAAAAGAACCCGGTTTGTTGTGTAGCCTTTTTATCGAAGAAGAATATAGGCTACAACATCACACTATGATACGGTCTATCACGGCGGTGGAACAGTAACAAAATTGTATTTATTTATTTAAAATACATAATAATACTATTTATCGGGTGCGTGGGGTCGTTAGACCTTACTGCCCACACGATAAAGAAGAAAGAAGATTCAAAATACGTAACTGAATGTAGGTGAAACCGCGGGGTATTACTAGTTGCAAAATATTAAGTTTTCTTGGCGCTAGCTTCAAGAGTTCAATTTCCCAGGAACGTCTATTAACATGCGTGTGGTGTATGTAGGGAGATAGCAAACCCCATGAGCCATTTGATTTGAACAGCTGTTTGTTTGTTTGTATTCGTTAGTAACATGTGTGTATGGAGTGAACTTATGTTTGTGTTTAAATTTGCATGTGTTTGAGTTTATGTGTAACTAGGTCTTGTTCCTGTGTCGTGATAAGTACAATGATTTTCATTTACTAGCATCGTGATTAGTAGAATGAATTTCATTCATTTGCATTGATTGTTTTAGTCTAATATAATTTGAAATCTATTTAAATGTAAAGGACATAATGGTTTCAACAAAAGCTCGTGGTTGTTGTGTAAACCTAAAAAAACACCACGCTTTTGCGGATAGAAGGACCAATAATTTTCTCCACAAAATTGTCCCGTTACCCATTGTGTACAGAAGCAATAAAAACAATTTTCACTAACAATTTCCGCCGTCTCCTACAATTCATGCCGCATCTAGGGATGCGGATGCGGGCGTAGGCGGCCGCTACATCGATCGCGACCCCTGACATTAAATGAAAGACAGGCCGCTCGTTGAGGGACGGCCGTAAGCCCCGCTCATACCGTGTGCCGATACAAAACACTACAGAGACTACCCAAAAGATAAACAAAGGCAATGTAACCTTTCAAAAAGGACGTCTCTTTTACATTTGCGATAAAGAACGCAATAAGAAAAGAATTTCAACATTGAAACAGAAAACGTTGTCCCTGAAATATACGAAACGACATAACAGAAGTGTTTATTGTCATCCATAAAACGGTTACGTATAAAACGAAGTACATTCCAGCCCTTCGGAACGCAAACGTTCAAATGTAACCATCAGTCAAGCTGCGTATAAACCTTTAACGTCGGCAGTATTATCTGCTGTAATACGGGAGCCGACAGCCCTGCGAATGTAGGGCACTCACACAGCCGCGATGACGCACACGCGCGTAGCCTACGTCATTGAGACTACGCAGTCCGGGCTACCTGGCTCGATCGCGGAGCACACAACATCGTGTCTACGTCACAATACCCTACTTATATTAAACTCGGCAGCTTAATGTTCTGCGCTCCTGAATCAGGGGTGTGCGTAAAGGAATTTATAGCTTTTCACGCTATTGAGTAGGGCTTTAATAAACCTTTTATGGGACTGTTACATTGGCGTTCAGGCAGGTCAAGTTTATTGATTTAGGTAGACGATTTCGTTTATGGTGCACGTATCACGCGATGCATTGGTTGGTTTTGGTGGGTGAAAATGCGTGGATTCTATTGGCTGTGTAGACGTTTTAGAGAGGTGCTTTCGATGAACTAGTGTTTAAGGAATATTTTCGGTAATCAGAATTCTAAGTATACGTTTTGTACTAACTACTGAAAGAGATGTTTAAAAGTTTGCTACATTTACTACTCAACAAAACGTCCCTATTTTAAACATTTCTTTTAAAAGATAAAATGTAATTTTCCATGAAAAATAGAGTACCCATCAGCAAGGAAAATTGAGTTGTAATAGTTCACGGAAAAGACTGAAAATATAAGTTACTACCTTATTTAATTTATTTGTACCAAGTACATTGATTCAGATGTACCTACACAGTTTTCAAGGCTTATTTAACTTAATGGGTTTTCAGCATTGTACTTTAAATATAACAGTGACTAAGGTTCCTCCAGTCAATTAATTCAAGGACTATTATAGAGGGTATTGATTGAGGTATACCATTAGTAACCTAATGGTCATTAGCAGAAAGGTTATTATTACCTTTGTTTTGTTTTGGATTAGATATGATCTAGAGACTATTGAATCGGGACTGCGATAGACCTAGTTAATGATAGAAACACCACTTTCCTTTGTTTTATCATCCCGAATTCTATATACACGTATTTAATATTAATACTTCAAATACGTCCGTGTCGGTTACAGCAGTTTCAAATTGAGTACCGAGAAATACAACGGCTGTTATAAATTATAATACATCGCTTCCAGTTCGGGTAATACTCACATTTAATAATAATGGCGAGAATATCATCACAATATGTATGGGAAAGGAGGTCCCGCAACACAGTCAACCTTCATTAATATTAACTAGGCTTTACGAGCGTCCCCCGCAATCAATTCCCTCACCGAATCCGTTGACAAACTGACCAGAATATTTATATGCCGTTCTAATTTAGTCTCTAATAACGTCTCATGTAGGTAGCTATTGTCTTTGTTGTTTCATCAAACAGATAATGGTACGTGGTGGATTATGTCAGCTATGTTGCGGCAATAATTCTGGGGCACATGAACAAAAACTAGTCTTTGTGTGAACGTGTCTAGTTTTGGGACATGAAATACCTACTTTAGGGGTATTTCAAGCTACGGCTAAAGAAATAAATAGTAAGACGAGACTTCTGTAAACTTTTGAAACGTGGAATGGTTCATTTGGCGTGATATAGATAGGAGTCGTTGAACTCTAACCTAATTATCTCCAGTTTCTCGAAAAATAATCAACGTATAATTACAGATCATCAATTCAACAACACGGCTCTAGCAAATAATTTCCCATTTAAATTAGGGCTTTAAAACGTGTGTGTTAAAATATTTTTTATAATGGCAAGACAAAAATAGGTGACGACTTGCGGGCAGTGCGCTGGCAGGCAAACGGCTGGATTTTATGGGAAGATATCGGCTACCGTTACTATGTCGGACCGGTACTGTTTGACGACCGATGACTATAACGTAACACATTATCAAGTGCATGTAAGCTGCTGTAATTGATTGTTAATAATTCAGTTCACTAATCACAGTAGCTTATACGCGCTTGACAATTTATCACAATAGTCGTTCGGGAAATTGAGAAACCCTCAAATACTAATTATGCATTTGTAACCCTATGATAGGGATATTCATCGAAGCGCACCAACCGCCAAAGAAAGCGTATCAAAAGTTTTCCTCGAAACGCTCTAATAATAAAACATAGAGGAGAGCATCAAGAATTCGAAATAAATGATATCGATAGAAGTTTTAAAATTTAACCGTCATAATTACTTATTCACACCTTGACCATTTCGTGCGTTTCAAAGTTGGTGCACTTCGAGGAGGAGGAGGCGTCCGATCTTTGGTTATAAGACCGGGGAGTATGGAACTTACCTCAACCTTACCTAAAACCACCCTGGTGAACACCATCACCACATCTCTGGGAAGACTGTAAAGGGAACTCCTCTAAGCCTCGCTGTGCTAAATAAGCCTAGAGCCAATATTAAATATAGAGGAATATTCATGTATAAGCTAGATCAAGGGAACACCATGTATAGTATTTGTAAGCCGCTTCCCATCACGCGCAAAAGCTGACTGAGGATAGGATTATTGAAATTGAATTAATATAACCCGGCTCACTGCGGTTTGCACTCACACACAACAGGTTCCATTCCACCGTACAATATTTGATACGAGTACTATTTACAAAAATAAAACACATTTCGTGTGTGCGGGCCCTCTTTAATTTTTATTTTTAAGCGGTCATAAAAATACATCCTCCATCACGCCTGTATTCCCCGAAGGGTTAGGCAGAGGTGTACACCCACAGTTCGCCGGTATATTTAGGTCCCATGTAATAGGGGGCGAGCCTATTGCCATTCCACAAAACCAAACTCCGAGCGAACGAACGAGCGAACTCAGGCGTGATGGTATATTTTTTTTTTTTTTTAATTTATAAAATTAGGTACATCCTCTGTAAAAAAAATCAAATGACTCCCTATTACGATACAAAATAAACAGCTCTGTAATAGACGGACGGAGTGATGGACAGACAGACAGCGAAGCTTTAATAATAGGGTCCCTTTTTGGTTACAGAACCAAAAAAAAAGTTAATCCTACTTATTTGTAACTGCTGTATCCGATAGGTTCCATAAATGTTTCTATTTATTAATACCTAAGGTACCACCTGTATGCTTCACATTACGGATTGTAATAAAGATTTGAGATTATTAGGTAATGCCTTCACGTAGCCCGTAATATTAAAAAAATGTTTTGGCCTTGATAAACCCCCTTAAGTAACATTTCAGTAGGTAAAAAGTAAGATTTGTTTGTTCCTTCACACTTTTACTTTTGTCTAAACCCAGTCTCATCTTTTATTCAGTTATTTCACGAAGAGCGGATTTCTTGAAGGAGTTTACACGTGTATAGAACTTAGTTTTAGTAATTTATTTACAGTATCTTAACTTTGAGATTCTGATATTTCCTGTGTCTATCAAAACAGCCAAGAGTATCATGATTTAATAAACATTATCAAAAATTCACACACTCGAATACGCGTGAGTACACCCTTGTTTGTACAGACACCCTTACGAGGACCTTGTATGTACTTGTACGAACCGAGGACCCTCCAAAAAACTGGTTTAAATACGTCGCAGGCCTTTTTCAATAAGATAGAAAGGGAGAGGTGAGTAAATCTATTGTAATGAGCGCATCGAGATAGTGCTATCTCAAAAAAAATCTATATGAATTACGGCTATCGTACCGAGGACCTGAAATACACAGCTAAATGTGACCAGCGATGCACATACGAGGACTTTGTGTAAGTTAACCGAGGACCTCTTACGTAAGCCCTGGGACGCCCTTCCGAGGACGTACTTTCACACAATATTTCTTATTTCCTGTACGAAGCGCGGACGCTGTGTTAGACTTTATTTCACCTTACCGAGGACAGTTTTCCTGTAGAACTTGTATAAACCGAGGACTTGGAAAATCTACATACCTAAACCAATTTTTACGTTTAAGATAATTTATTAACTTATGTAGAATGTTCTGATTTATTTCTAACACACATTTTCTAAAATGAAGTACCAAGCGAGGACGAGTTTATGTCTTTACGTTTTTCGGTGCTTCCCAAAGAGAGGCTTAAAATAATTACTTATAGAAAGAGAGTCTTCGTACAAGCTCTTTTCGCGCTAACAAATATGCCATACGCATAAGGATTATCTAGTGATCCAGTCACCAGTCAGTCTCCAATTTGAGCTGATGCTGCAGCCAGGTCGTTTCTTCATGAGGGAACTCTTCAAAAGTTGATAGGGTCGTCTTGGTATTTGGCATATGCGTTAGGATTACATAGTATAACAAATATAATAACCAAATTGTGCTGAAGCTGCAGCCAAGGTGGTTTCTTCATGAGGGAACTCCTCAACAGTTGGTAGCACCGTCTTCAAATTTGGCATACGCGTTAAGATTACATAGCCTAACAAATGTAATAACCAAATTGTGCTGAAGCTGCAGCCAGGTTGGTTTCTTCATGAAGGAACTCTTCAAAAGTTGATAGGGTCGTCTTGATATTTAGTATATGCGTTAGGTTTACATAGTATAACAAATATAATAACCAAATTGTGCTGATGCTGCAGCCAGGGTGGTTTCTTTATGAGGGAACTCCTCAACAGTTTACAGCATCGTCTTCAAATTTAGCATACGCGTTAGGTTTACATAGTACAACAAATATAATAACCAAATTGTGCTGAACCTGCAGCCAGGGTGGTTTCTACATGAGGGAACTCCTCAACAGTTTATAGCATCGTCTTCAAATTTAGCATACACAATAGGTTTACATAATTTAACAAATTTAATAACCAAATTGTGCTGAAGCTGCAGCCAGGGTGGTTTCTTCATGAGGGAACTCCTCAACAGTTCATAGCATCGTCTTCAAATTTAGCATACGCGTTAGGTTTACATAGTATAACAAATATAATAACCAAATTGTGCTGAAGCTGCAGCCAGGGTGGTTTCTTCATGAAGGAACTCCTCAACAGTTTATAACATCGTCTTCAAATTTAGCATACGCATTAGGTTTACATAATACAACCAATATAATAACCAAATTGTGCTGAACCTGCAAGACAGGGTGGTTTCTTCATGAAGGAACTCCTCAACAGTTGGTAGCACCGTCTTTAAATTTGGCATATGCGTTAAGTTAACATAGTTTAATAAATATAATAACGAAATTGTGCTGAAGCTGCAGCCAGGGTGGTTTCTTCATGAGGGAACTCCTCAACAGTTCATAGCATCGTCTTCAAATTAAGCATACGCGTTAGATTTACATAGTATAACAAATATAATAACCAAATTTTGCTGAAGCTGCAGCCAGGGTGGTTTCTTCATGAGGGAACTCCTCAACAGTTTATAGCACCGTCTTCAAATTTGGCATATGCGTTAAGTTAACATAGTTTAATAAATATAGTAACGAAATTGTGCTGAAACTGCAGCCAGGGTGGTTTCTTCATGAGGGAACTCCTCAATAGTTCATAGCATCGTCTTCAAATTAAGCATACGCGTTAGGTTTACATAGTATAACAAATATAATAACCAAATTGTGCTGAAGCTGCAGCCAGGGTGGTTTCTTCATGAGGGAACTCCTCAACAGTTTATAGCATCGTCTTCAAATTTAGCATACGCGTTAGGTTTGCATAGTACAACAAATATAATAACCAAATTGTGCTGAACCTGCAGCCAGGGTGGTTTCTACATGAGGGAACTCCTCAACAGTTTATAGCATCGTCTTCAAAT
Organism: Caradrina clavipalpis; assembly: GCA_932526535.1. Lineage (NCBI taxonomy): Eukaryota > Metazoa > Arthropoda > Insecta > Lepidoptera > Noctuidae > Caradrina > Caradrina clavipalpis. The sequence continues at coordinate 5,384,326 of OW052093.1, forward strand.
TTAGCATACACAATAGGTTTACATAATTTAACAAATTTAATAACCAAATTGTGCTGAAGCTGCAGCCAGGGTGGTTTCTTCATGAGGGAACTCCTCAACAGTTGGTAGCACCGTCTTCAAATTTGGCATATGCGTTAAGTTAAAATAGTTTAATAAAATATAGTAACGAAATTGTGCTGAAGCTGTAGCCAGTGTGGTTTCTTCATGAGGAAACTCCTCAACAGTTTATAGCATCGTCTTCAAATTTAGCATACACATTAGGTTTACATAATTTAACAAATTTAATAACCAAATTGTGCTGAAGCTGCAGCCAGGGTGGTTTCTTCATGAGGGAACTCCTCAACAGTTGGTAGCACCGTCTTCAAATTTGGCATACGCGTTAGGTTAACATAGTTTAATAAATATAATAACCAAATTGTGCTGAAGCTGCAACCAGGGTGGTTTCTTCAGAAAGAGAGAAATGAAAGGTTGACTGAATCCTTAAACAAATCGTTAGAAGCTACTCCTATGTACACGCCTGCTTAGATTACACAACATTATGATTTTCTTTTCACCATAAATTGTTGTATTGTCATGGGTGCTTAATCCGTGTGCTCTTCATGAAGAATCAAAAGTAGAAATGTCTTCCTAGGTAAAATGACGGCAGCAAAATTTGAAACAATCAAAAAGTACAATGAAAAATACATAACAAATAATATTAAATGACAAACTTGAGAACGACGCTATCAACTGTTGAGGAGTTTCCTCATGAAGAAACCACCCTGGTTGCAGCTTCAGCACAATTTGGTTATTATATTTGTAATACTATGTAATCCTAACGCGTATGCCAAATTTGAAGACGGTGCTACTATCTGTTGAGGAGTTCCCTCATGAAGAAACCACCCTGGCTGCAGCTTCAGCACAATTTGGTTATTATATTTGTTATACTATGTAAACCTAACGCGTATGCTAAATTTGAAGACGATGCTATAAACTGTTGAGGAGTTCCCAGTGATAGCACACTACACACGAGGGAAACTGTTAAAGCGAGGACTAAAATACACACTGTTTGGAAAATCTAGCAAACCGAGGTCTTAAATACACATTGCGTGGAAAAGCTGCCTAACCGAGGTCTTAAATACACATTGCGCGGAAAAGCTGCCTAACCGAGGACTTTTGTGTTAAAGTTAACACATAGGTCCTCGTATAATACAACAAACGTGAAATGAGTGTAAAGAGGCTGTGTGTGAGGCGACAGTGGCGCCACTAAGTGGATACACAAATCGAGTGTAAGATTATGAATATTTTTGATCAAACCGAGGTTCAGACAACTTTTTCTTATTAAGTATACAGAAAGACTCAAAATCGCTCGCAGAATACGAATCTTTGGTCAAGTCAAACCGAGGACCCTCGAAAAAGTCCTCGGTTTGAAAAGGTCCTCGGTCGTGCCTTGTGTATTCATACGCACGTCCTCGGATGGTACTTAAAACAAACACATGTGTTAGTTGGCAATACCTTGAACCCTATTATATAGGACTTCGAAAGTCATTTCCCCGTTATATTTTTTGCCATATGTTGCTTAGTTTGACGGAGAGTGTGTGTAGTTAGTGGCTGTATGTCTTATTGATCCTCCTACGTAAATAAACCCCAGCTTAGCCCTTCGGAAGAAATACGTGTGATTTCACGTTATATAACCAAAAATCATTGATTTATGAAGACGCTTGCAAAAATCAATTTGACCAAAAATTATAATTGTATCTACCAATTGGCAAACTGGACTGTAGAAATTATTATTTCGTACAACATTAATACTCTAATATTATCATGTATTTACACAGACATTCTAGGACCTTCATAATTCCAAAATCATATCTGCATTTCTCATTTACTGTGAATTATGAACAAAGCATTGTATCGGACACAGGAATGTTATTTAACCTGAACTCTCACTGTGAACTGAAATAACGTGAAATTCGTGGAAATGTAATTCAGCAAGTACTTCCCAATAACGTTGTTATACCTATATTAAATTTACTGATTTTTATTTGCGCTTTGATACCGAGGTAATCTGGTGTTATGAATGTGCCACGTTATAAACTGCTTCGTTAATTTAGTGGTAATAAGGGGATTGCTAAGCTAGAGGTCTTGGGTTCAATTCCTAGGTCGAGCAAAGTGCTGTTAGATTTTGCTACAAAATTCTCAGTAGCAGCTCGGAGTCTGGATTTGTGCCCGATTAATGACAATAGGCGTACCTCCTTATTACACGGGACCTAAACATACCGGCGAACTGTGGGTGTACATTGGTACACCTCTGCCTAGCCCTTCGGGGAATATAGGCGTGATAGTATGTATGTTATGTTATGAATGTGCCATGGTAAACGGTTTTATTTAGCTTGCTTTGTTTGTGTCTTATGGTGGTCAAACTAATAATTTAGCCCCTTCCTGTTGAACATTAATCATCATTCATTTAATCTGAAAGGTACACACCTTTAGTTCCGATGTTTTTCAATTAAACCCTCAAAGTGTACACATCTGCCAAAAATAGTTTCGTTATCATCGCAGTCCAACAGCATCATACATTAGCAGTTTTCAATAATTACTCGATAATGAACTAAAATGTAACACGTATAGAGTTGAAAGTTTCGTGCAAGCTATAATTCCGTGCAGAATTTATATCTTGCATGTAATTAAGTAATTTTGCGCTAAAACTGTGTTTGCGCAGACTCTTACAACGACAGAAAGTTCGCGTAATTTCCAAAAGCACGCGTAATTTTCCGCAGGTTTTGATTTTTTTCTTCATAGGTACTTACTTAATTTAAAGCAGTATGAAATTAAGTATATAAGAACAAATTGCCAGCACACAGATAAACCCTGAGAGGTTTTTGTGCTGCATAGTTACTGGTACTAAGTTTAGTTATTCTGCCTCGTTGCCTAGTGGTCCTGAGCGCGACTGCTACCGCTAGAGGTCCTGGGTTCGATTCCCGGGTCGAGAAAAGTGTTATTGGGTTTTTCTTTGAAATTCTCAGTAGCAGCTCGGAGTTTGGATTATTTGTGCCCGGTTAATGGCAATAGGCTCGCCCCCTATTACATGGGACCTAAATATTTATATTATATTACAGGCGTGATGGTGATGGTATATATAACTTAGATATTATTTACTAACTACCTCCAAATGTATTAGAATTAGAAGCTATGTTTTAATCACAATTTTTTTTTTCGCTAATATTAAGAGTGCTTAACAGTGTTGCAACATCCGGAAAAACCTTTTGAGGTTTTTGTGATGTTTCTGTTGAACACCTGTTGTGTATCTTAATTATTGATTTAAAAAAAAATGTACATGTAGTATAATTGTATTGGAAATAAATATAATTATTGCAAAATACAGCAACTACTCAAGAGACGAACAAAGCCATTATTAATTAAAACAGAATGCTTTGATGCATATCATGGTATGTCCCAATTATGGAAAATGCAGCGCAAACCCCACACATTCCACTGTTCCCGAATCAGCGTTGAAACATTCAATTACTATGAAATCTCGTTGGCCTGAAATATTTTACAATGCGTGTCAACCGTACGTATTTGATCAAAGGACAGATATTGTGAATACTGAATATTGATATGTCAATGCCAAAATTTTGTACGAGCATTATTTAGTTATAGTTTTTTATTGATAGACAGAGCGCTAATTTTCTCGACTAGAAAACGAAGGTTTTGTATCCAAAAGTGGGATTAACTGTCTAAATAGGTACTTATCCTCAGTTTTGGTAAGAAGAAGAGAGAGACTTTACTTTTTAATGAGTATTTGTTTTCACTCATACAAAAAAAAATGAGTGAGACCAGCCTATTATTGTCCCACTGTAGCACAAAGGCCTCTCCATAATGAGAGGCCATGAGCATTGACCACCACGCTTGGTCAGGGGGATTGGTCATATTTACTCATTCTTACTTTACTTGGACATTACTGATATCAGCGAAGAAAGAGATTGTGAGAAAACCTGCCTTGCAATCTCTCTTCACCGATATCAGTGATGTCCAAGTTAAACTAAGAAAGTCCAAATGAATTGAAAACGTCACATTGGCATTTACATTTGAACCCACAACCAACATAACATTTGAATTTGTAAGAGAGGCGGGCACCTTAACCGCTTGCGCATCACGATATTTGCCAATCAATCTAAGAAAGGCTAAGAAACTGTGGAGTTTCTTAAGGCTAACTGTGGCAGTTACCCTTTCAAATCTCCACCTGATTGTGATCACCAATCACAAAGCACAACGCTACATACGTCATAAGTAATGAATGTATAACTAATAGTATATAACTAAAATCGATACAGCTCACAGCGCGGGTCAGGGCAGCAACGTAAAGTGCAAAGGTATATGCAGCGCTGGTTCTATTTTTAGCTCGCCCGGGCAAACCCCTACTACCTGCTTCTGATTCATATTCAAATCACACTATGAGTTTCATGAAAGAAAACAATGAATTTGTAGGTAACTAATTAGTTTTCCGACTAATTGGAACGACGGAGATCTGAGTTATTTACCGTCGGTGATTTTGGAAGTTGATGTGGGGAACAGTGGGTTGTTTCTTTAATGGTTTGGTGGTGAATAAACCTAACCTTTATTGTAGTTGAAAATAGGCATATGACGTGCTACATATACGTTAATCACTACCGCCTAAAAGGGTATTTCTGAGAGTGCGTTTCGTACAAATGAAGTCTGTTCATAATAAGGTCAATCAAGAAAGTAGATATGATAAGGACATATTAATATCTAGGCGTGTGGTTACTCCACATAATTTTATCGAGTGTGCTTACAAAATATGGTTACATTACTTTTATATAGAGTGCGTTATTTTTTCTTTTAAATACAAACTTGCAACATTTAGTTTACCTACGTGTGTGACCACCCTATTAAACAAAGTTGAAAGTGTAACAAGTGTGAAATTGTACTGGCACCTGTGCCCTTTACATTAAGATATAGTTCGTGTTGCTTGTAGGATGGAGCTGTTATCTGGAATAGCTAAATTATAAGGAGGGTATTACTCGGCACAGAAAAGATTGTTAACATTGTGATGACAAACTAATCATAAGAGGGAACCATGCAGCATTTTTTAATGTTCAAAATGTTCATACACCTGCACTTTTTAAGACTTAAAACACGCTACTAATACCGCGATACAATGTGACCACCTAATGGGTCCAAATTCAACTCATATAAATTCCGAAAGCTAAAACTTAATTATGAAATGTTAATGTTATTCATTTTATTATCAAAAACTATTTCCACAAACAAAAGCAAAGGTATTACAACTTTTATTCTAACAAAGAACCTTAAATAACAAAAGAGTTACACATAAAATGAACAGGTAAAACTATTCTTTGTTTAGTAACACAAAAACAAAGAGCCAGTACCAACACAACAAAAAATATTAAATTTGTAAAACGCTTTATCCAATTTTGAATTTCTGCGAAAGGTCAATGCGTCCCAGGGTGCTCCAATTTGCAAAGCGGGCTAGCTTGCCTCGCAGTCCGAGCTATCTATCTCACTCGTCAGGTCCCGGGCAAACTGGGATACCTAGTGCTCATTGCACAACAGTTAGCGGAATCACTGCAGACGATACTCGACTTTATTGCTTTTACGATAACTGCAACTAGGGAGGAATTTCCTATGCAAGCCTGACCTGTTGCGCCCCTCGTCATCGGATTGGAATCAAATCGATATTACGTGGGGATGCGTCAGGGTAAATTGGAAACGTCATGTGGGTACCTATGTACAGTTGTGAAATATGAATATCGCTCGGGTAGGTCTGGGATGACCTAAAAACAGAAAGTAGGCCGGCTAAGCATTCAGCCTGATTTATCGTAAGAAGCTAATATATTTTCATGAACTTGGGAGTGGGTGATATATCTATAAGATGAGTTAGCCCATTTTTCGCTTAGGAATCCTAATGAAACGTCGACGAGCGTGCCAGCTACGTATTAAATACTCGCAGAACAGTTATAATTGTTTAGAAGCATTTAAATACTAGGTACATTGAGGTTATTCATTAGTATAAGTAGCTTTATTTAGTTAATTTAAACAGTCATTTGTTTAAGCTTTTTGTTTGTGCTTAATGCGAGACGTCACATTAATCGGCTTTTGTTTCAAAAAACCTTTATTTTTGTGACTGAATTAGAAATTAGGTCATTAATTTAAGTACCTGAATTTTGACTTTTTGGGTCGTTTTTATTTGTGATTGATAAGGCACATTTAGAGGCTCTACCACCATCCAATTTGTATAAATAAATGGAACATCTAAAATTAAGTTAGGTACCGTCAGCCACAAAATTTTTTAACTCTTTAGGTTGTTAAATCCTAACTATTTAGCACAATGGAAATACAGAATGGGAGTAAAATCAATATATAATAAAGTATTGGTACTTAAAATACTGAAAAGCAGTAGAACGTTTTGCTTAAATAAATTACATTTTGTTTTATAAAAGCTGTTTTGTCAGATTTTGATGTTCATTTTGACAGTGCAGGTGTCGGTTTTTTGGTTGGAACAGCAGATTTTTTGTAATAACTTACGTAATATTTCATCCCTAGGATCTAAAATTATGTATCTACTAATATCATGGTAAAAGATGGTCACAACGTCATCTCCAGCGTCTATATACACGCGTGTTGTTATATTTAGATGCACTATATTGTTATTAGTGCGAACAACAGAATAACCTGACTGATTCTTGTACCTATGTATTGATTGTATAGGTACAAGAACCAGCCTGTTATTCTGTAAAAATCCTCTGTGAATTTCAGTAAAGTAAACTTGAGGTGAGTTCTCTTTCCACCAATGCTAGACATTGGCAGCTCACCACGAACTCACTTCACCTAAATTCACCGAGTGAGATTTTAATAGAATTTCGTTCCAAAATAATTCTATCCTCACGTAACATGTTGCTTCATTATAATTTGAATACTGTTCAGTTCAAGACAAATAAAATATTCGCTCCCAACTAATTTGCAATAAACAATGCATGCTATTGTCTGCTTTATCTAACGGTTATAACGTCGATTATAGCGTGTAGTTGTATAATAAATGCTTCGTTATAAATGTTACGTTGAGCTCGAGAATGGTTTCAGTTATCCGCGGTAAGAGGATTTGTTATTTTCCAATATAGTTTCCATATTTAATAATGGATTCAAAAGAAATATTGTTTTAACAATGCTTGTTTTACGAGGGTAGGTAAAAAACCATTTTTACTTAAAATATTCTTTTTCCCTACGCCTATTTCAGAATTAAAACAAAAACAAAAAAAAAAAACTATATTTTTAAAGCCTGATTTTTATCGGGTAAAAGATTATTTTTTTATCATCATCAACAGCCTATCACAGTCCACTGCTGGGCAATAGGCCTCTCCCTAAGCGCGCCTCTGAGCTCGATCTTCGACTCTTCGCGTCCAGTATAGCTTTTAATTAATTATAAATTCGTAAAAAAAAATTGAAAATAAAACTAATGTTTATCAAACTAATCAAGTACATTAATAAATAATAATAAAAAATATTATACCAACCTATTATTGTCCCACTGCCGGTCCAAGACCTCTTCTCATACAGAGAAAGCACGAGCATTAATCCCCACATTTTATTTTTCAAACATAATCATTTCATTCATGCTGCCCTAGTTCATGTCTATTATTATTTATAAGTACACTATTGTTAGTATTTCCTTTGTTTCAGTTCTATTGTTGCATCGCTAGTTAATTATTGACATGGCTGCTACCGCTCTACTTTACAGTTTCAACGTATCGTGGTATTATTGATTTTCAGTTCAGATGGGTTATTTTTGTATTGAAGTTGAAAGTAGGTAGTTGACATAGGTACGTGGGTAGTTGGTATGCAATTTATATTTAAAATTATAGCTTATTATAACGACTCTGGTCTAAATTAGCAAATAATTTGCCATTCTAATTTGGGCTTTAAATCATGTGTGTTAGAACATATTTTGTAATGACAAGATGAAAAGGTGACGGCTTGCGGGCGGCGCACTGGCAGCTATTATTGGTTGGATATTTTTAGATGTTTCCTACTTGTTTGTAACCGGGTTGGAAAGGTGCTGTCATATTGAATGATGGTACTTTAGCATAGACTATAGAGGAACATTTGAATAGTCCTTTCAAAATAAGCCTTAAATTAATTAACTTTCGGTCAACCATTAAAATTTTACAATATGTCCTAACCCGTCTTATTGAGAGATATAAAACCACAACTAAAACTACCAAATTAGATCCTTTGGTAGTGTTAAAAATTGATATTGTTCAGATTAATTTCACAATACAAAGTAACATGCACATGACAGTAACATTTTAAAATTTTTTAGGCAGGAATTTTTTGGAATTATTTAACCTTTTAGGTTGATAATTCTAGCAAAAGCCTAAGAGGAAATTGTAGATAGTATTCTGAGGTTATTCAAGACTAGCATCTGGCCGCGACTTCATCCACGGGGAAATCAAATATATCCTTCTCCCTCATAACTCGACAATAGTGTAGCTTTCTATCAATGACAGATTTTTTTCTAATCAGACCAATTAACACTTACAAACAAAAAATAACTTTTCTTCTTTATAATGATAGCAGTATTGGCAAATTACTGCTCGCGTAGCGCGTAGCACGGCGCGCGTAACGTGGAGGTACTACGATCGTAGCACGTCGACCTGCTACGCGGTTCAATGCACCGGCATTGAATATTGCATTATGTAGTTTGTATCCGTCTTTGCAAATACCGACTGTTTTGTTTTGTTTTCTATGAGTAAATGGCATTCTCATTGTTATTGCAAAACCATTATAAAGAAGACTATGCAAGAAATTAATTAATTTAAAATAAGACTACCTCGAGAGACCACTAGCGTAGCAATCGTGCTTACACGATTGCTACCCTAGAGGTCTTGGGTTCGATTCCCAGGTGGAGCAAAAAGTGTTATTGGGTTTGTCAAAGAATTTCTCAGTAGCAGCTCACATACAGCTTACATGGGACCCAAACATACCAACGATTTGTGGGTGCATCTTAGTACACCTCTGCCTAACCCTTCGAAAAATACAGGAGTCATGATAGTATGTATTGTAACTGTCTCGTTAGCCTAGAGGTCCTAAGCACGACTGCTACGTTAGAGGTCCCGGGTTCGATTCCCAGGTGGAGCAAAAAGTGTTATTGGGTTATTCAACGAAATTCCCAGTAGCGGTTTGGAGTTGGGATTTGTGCCCGGTTAATGACAATAGGCTCACGATTCGATTCGTGGGTGTATCTTAGTAGGTACACCTCTACCTAACTCTTCGGGAAATACAGGTGTAATGATAGTAAGGAATTAAAAATATGGGTATATTTAATTAGTGTTGGTATGAAGTAAGTTTAAACATAACATCGCGTCTTTTTTTTTTTTTTTTTGTTTATAGACTGGAAATCATCAAATATCTTCCCCCGCCCTGGGCGGGGCGGGAGGGAGTGTCAGACTTTTACTGACTAAAACCCGTCTATGTTCCGTCATGTGCCCTTTGTGTTCCGGGGGCGCGGTATCTCTTTCGAACAACCCGCAGCCCCGGCAGAACATCGCGTCTACTATGCTCATATTGTTAGTAATATTATCAATATATGCCATCGAAACACATTGTAAACCGCCGGTCGATAGTGTAATGAATTTACAGTGAAAGGAAAACGATGTTTCCTATAAATTATTACAATATTAATATGGAATAAATATTAACTCGAAAATTGAAAACTCTCATCCTATTTGATCAAATTACGTTCGCTAATTAGCACGACGTGTGTTTACACATTACGTATAGTTTTCTTAGAATATAAAGTTACTAGTTTTTGCCTGCGACTTCGTCTGCGTAATTGTTAGTTATCGCAGTATTGCATATGTTTATGGATTTGTTCTCAGACAGATTCCGGTCGCGGCAGGCTAATCTTTACGCAAACTAGCCACATACGCAGCAGGAGATATTATTATAGTGCACAAGTGTGTGCGCAAACATACGTGTGATGTGGTGTGTGGTGTATGTCCATATGTATCGCAGTAGTAGTTTAGTAGTAGCCGAGTGAAAAAGCTCGTCAGGGAAAATAAAGTCAAAGTCAAAGTCAAATCATTTATTTCAATTAGACCATTAAAAGGCACTTTTGAACGTCAAAATAATTAAAACTAATGAATCTAGCAATACTAACACCATACCTATTTCTGACGCAAAGCAGCGTTGCTATGTTCCAGTTTGAAAGGTATAGGTCCGGGTGTAATTACAGGTGCATGAGACATTTCAGCTTTATCTGGTGGACCGTGGGCTTGTACGCCATTAAATGGCATTAAAAAAATCGCGGAAGCACACAAAGTCGCGGAATTAATAATAATTAGCTTATGTCTTTTCTTGGGGTTCAAAACTTACTCTTCATCAAATTTCATCAAAACTCGTTCTGTGGTTTAGCCATGAAAGCATAAAAGATAGACAGACATACAGAGATATTTTTACGTTTATAATAATATAATATAGAAGTATGGAATTAATACGTTTATGAAAATACGAAGCTAATACGGAGAGAGCACCCTGTATTTATAGATGAGAAACCATCAAATAACTTCCCCCGCCCTGGGCGGGGCGAGAGGGAGTGTCAGACTTTTACTGACTAAAACCCATCTATGTTCCTTCATGTGCCCTGTGCGTTCCGAGGGCGCGGTATCTCATTCGAACAACCCGCAGCTCACTAAGCACCCTGTATTATTCTCCTCATTTACAGACCCTTACATAATCTAGTTTACTTCATAAACTTACACGTGGAAGGGAAAATAAAGGTCACTTATAAATAGAAAAGGTTATTAAAGTCCAAAATCGCTTATTTCCCTGAAAATTTCGGGGCAATTAAATCTCTTAATCATGGATTCACTTTATAGCTCAACTTTTCAAATATTCAGTCAGTATTTATTACTGTAATTAAACTGCCAAATTACGGAACGTAAAATACTGGAGTTGGTTGAAGATTAGCGTTATGATGGCCTGTCGTTGTCTGGGAGTCGAATGCGGAATTAAAATTGAAATAATATCGTGATGAAATTGGTAATGAGTTTTGTAAGGACCATTTGTACGTAGTTATACATGTTGTGATGGCCTGGTGGCTAAGACGCCCGCGTTTCGTGCATGAGGTTGCGCGTTCGAAGTACCAATGTGACTTTTTTTAATGTATATGTACTTACTAAATATATCTTGGACATCTCTGACATCGGTGATGGAAAATATTTTGAGGAAACCTGGACTTATAATGAATATGAGTCTGCAATCGCCAATCCATCTTAAGCAAGCGTGGTTATCAATGTTAGTGCCTTCTCTGGGACTTGAAACATACCGGCAAACTGTGAGTGAATACATTGGTACACCTCTGCCTAATACTTTGAGGAATGCAGGTGTGATGGTATATTTTATTATGTTAATATATAAAGATTAACTTGTCGCGCACATTACTGCTCTATTTACGGTAAGCCTTTGTCTATAAAACTCATGTTTTCTAAACCGTAGGAAACGTACGTAAAAAATGTAGCACACAAAATAATGGTCGAACGCAAAACTATCCAATATGAAAAAAATGTTGTTCAGTACTTTATTACTGCATTAAATCAACCGTTTCCTATTGTAGTGAACAATATATGAATATTGCTTTACAAAACATGTTTATTATAGATTCTTCTCATATATATTGACCGCAAATAAATCTTAGCCTTCAAAACACACACTATACTCCGCATGAAAGATGTTTTCACTTCCTCTTATCTATACTTACTAATAATATTATAAAGAGGTAAGATTCGTTTGTTAGTTTGTAGCGAATAAGTTCCGAAACTGCTGGATCAATTTAACCATTTTTTCACCAATAGATAGCTACTTGTACCTACATTATATAAAAAAAAAAAAAAAATATCCCATCACGCCTGTATTCCCCGAAGGGTTAGGCAGAGGTGTACCAATGTACACCCACAGTTTGCCGATATATTTAGGTCCCATGTAATAAGGGGCGAGCCACATACACACACATACATACATTACACATTGTACATTATTCCTGAGTAAAATAGAATATATATCATCACGCTACGACACTCGGAAGCAGAGCATTAACTAAAGATATAACTTAACGTGGGTAAATAAGCCACGCAAACGAAGTCACAGGCAGTTCACTAGTAAATTATAAAGACAAAAACAACTAAGCCTATAAAACCTTAGACTAATGTATGACTGAATAATGTATGTATAGAAAACGCTGTGTAAAAAAATATGTAGAAGATCCATTGTTTTTTATGTCTTTAAGTGGCAAATAAACTGACAGTCCACCTGATGTTAAGTGGTAACTTCTGGTAGTAAATGGTAGCCTCTGGTATTGCAGATGTCCACAGGTGGCACTGTAGACATCTGCAATACCAGAGGCTTCCACGACCAGAGCATGTGATTTTTTCTATTTCATATTGTGAAATGCATACTTTCGAAGTTTATATTGGTAATCACTGACGTCGGTGATGCAAAACATCGTACAGAAACCTGTTCTTATAATTATTATAAGCCTGAAATTGCCGTACCTCCCACCGTAGTGATCAATGCTCGTGCTGTCCCTATATGAGAATAGGCTTTGCAATGCAGGGGAACAATTCTTTAACATGAAACGGCCATTGGCAAATTACATTACTTAAAGACATAAAATATAAAATTTAACAACATTTATACTTAGCATAGTAAGTACTTACTTATCCACCACGGGAAATATGTGTAGAAAATAAGTTTTTTTTTTAAATATTAACCTTTCTTCATTCACTTCGCTGTCAAGCATGAGTAAGTCAAATAATAACCCTGGGTCTATTTAGTGGCCTCGTGTTAAGCATAGAGGCTTAAACGCGTAACATGGAACTTCTGAACCCAATTCTTTATTTAGACATTATATCGTTTTGCCATCAAGTCTAGACTCAAAGGACGATACTAATGTTGATCAGAAGTTTATCTACCACTATAGACTACGACAGAAAGTTTCAGAGAGACTAATGCTGAGATAGCTCGAAATATAACTTGACGAAGTCTGATAGCAAAAATTAATGTTCATAAGTTGTGTGAGATATGAAGGGTGGCTCAGAGTGTTTAGTAACTAAAATTAGATATACTAATTGCTTATGTTCAAGGAATTAAAGTTAAGACTAATAATTTAACATGATACACTATTGATAACAGATTTTGAGTAATAGTAGGGGGGCTTTTGTGAAAGAGCTCGTGCGCTAAAGTACTACCACCATACCTATTTCTACCGCAAAGCAGCGTTGCTGTGTTCCGGTTTTAAGGGTATGGGTGCCGGTGTAATTGGCACATGAGACATTTAAACTTGTCTCTGGTATGTGTCTATGCAAGGCCTCTGGTATTGCAGATTTCTATAGGTGGTGGTGACCACCTAATATCAGGTAGGCCGTTGGCTTATGTGCCATCTAATGATATAAAAAAAATCTTTAAACTACACAAAATTATAGTTTACAGCTGATAACGCATATCATACGAGCGTGTAAAAATGTAAACCTACATGCCGAAATAAATACCCAATCTGTAAGAACCCTTATACAAGTAATAAAATAACCTATCCATATAATAATAAAATGTATGTCAAACATGAGTAGCTTATTCATCGTTTACTTTTAGTCCAAAGTGCGTTGACACTGTGTATAAAATTATGTATGAACATAAAATTTGGAATCACGTCTAGAATATTAATACGAACGAGACTAGGTTTATTTCAGGAGAAATATATAAATGTAGAACAAAGAGCAATATACTCTAAGCTTTCATGATATAATCATATTTAAGACCAGCTTTTTACATCAACAAGTCTATCTTTTAGGGTTTATTTAAACAAATAATCGAGTACAAAAACAAATTAACCGGCCCACCAGCAACCGATAAATAAAGTCTACAATGAAAAATTCTTCTAGATTATTTGGGTCCTCTTTGCATAAAACCAAACGCTTACATTATAAGCTTCTTAATGCTTTTTAATATTTATGAACCAATTTCTTCTGACTAATGGTGCGTTGTTTTGTTGATAATATTTAATATATTGCTTAAATTAACAGTCAGGAATACGAAATTAAAGGTGAAGTAGGTGCTTGGTACACGTTGTTGAGTTATTGCTCCGCTAAAATTATCCCTGGCTTGTTATTTGCACGTGGAAGAAGAATTCTCACGATTCTCGGTAAGACTTGAATATGAAAGTATGACGGGATGAAGGAAAATATTCCGCAAAACTTTGTTTGTGTGTGTCTTTTCACATATTGAACATTTATAGGAGCAACGATGTTGTAAACAGGATTTTGTTTGGTTAATGACAATAGGCTCGCCCTCTGTAACATGGGACCTAAAACATACCGGCGATCTGTGGGTGTATAATGATACACATCTGCCTAACCCTTCGAGGAATACAGGCATCACGGTATGTTATGGCTGGAGTTTTTTGCTCGTTCTTCTCCGTAGAGGCCTATCTACATTTTGGAAGGAGCAACTAGCTTCAACTAAGTGACCGAATCTTGACAATTCAAAACTGCGTAGAAATGGATTCTAATCAAATTTTAAATCTTTGACTTTGTCTATTTCGATATTAAAGGCACTTAATCTTATGAAATTTTCTTCGAAATGTAGATCACTGCCACGGAACCCCTACCCTAGAGAGAACTTAAGGACATCGTAAGTCACATTGTTAGTTTTGGGAACTAACAATTTAACTCTAGAGATTACACGAAACCTACACACAAGTTATAAAGACCCACATAAAGTTGGACAAGAATGTCTGGAAATAGTCCCTAGTTTTAGGCTGCAAAAACATTAACAAGGAAAAATGGACCGTATATTAGATCTTATATATACTTATTTAGATCTTCTTGCTACTGTCCACCTGAAATTACCTATTCTAAGTCCTCTACAATTGTCAAGGAATTTTTATTCTACGAATATAAGCTACATTTTTCGCATAAGTAACTAAATATTCGTAAGTGGTACTCAGTATTCCTAATATACAACTAAGAGTATTTTCCACCACCTCTAAACAGACACTTCAAAAATGGAAAAGAATTTGTATGAAAATTATCAGCCAAGCAGTTTATTCGGGACTTACCAGAAGATGGTTTACAGACTCTCAGTGTTCACTATTATACTAACCGAATCTTGAAAAGATTTAATTAAAATGTCTCAAAGTGAAAGAGCTAGGTTAGCCCGCGAAATGCAATTTGTTAAAAGTTTTTTGTAGTATTCAACATTGGGTTGTAAGGTAAGAGTAAAAATAGACACGACGCTAACATAATTATAGGTACTTAATTACACAATTTAAATCATAAACATAACTCTACAAGGCAATGTGATCATTCAATCATAGATTCCGATCATAATCAACAGCTGAACTTAGTTAAATCCTTCATCTAAGTTGTATGGCAAGGAACAGTCGAAACAATTTCCAATAAGGAAAGTCCGGCTCAACGATGAGACTTGCGCCAAATCTTTTTTGTTTCTATTCAGTCATGTGGAAGAATTCTTTCTTTACGTTTCACGTTATTTCAAGTGTAATCGGGGATTTTATCCACAGGGATTGATAGGAAAAAGGGAGGATTTATCTCTTGTGAATTGCAAGAATCGAGAACGGTTCTAAGAATAGCTACTTTAGGGAATTAAAGAATGTAAACTTTGACTGTTTTTCGACATTTGAATTGTTGAGATTACTGATAAGAAGGGCGCCTTTAGCAGTACTATTACTTTTTATTCCCTATATATTTTATGCGATGTAACTCATCATTTTCCTAGCCTTTTTTTTACAACAATGCTTGTGTCGGTTTTCAGTCTTACAAGATGTAGCTGAATACCAGTGTTTTATATGAACGACTGTCTTGCTAATCACCATAACCCAGTTACTGACTAAAAAGATACTCCTTTGGTAAGACTGTTGTCAGATTTTGAAGCTGTTAGCTACCCGTAACGACTGTTTAAGACCTACGAATGATAGACGAGACTAAAGTCTATACGTGCTTTCCGAAGTACGGGGATATCATGCCACCAGTGTTCAGACTAAACTCGATATCGCTTTACTCGACAACTTTACCCCAAAGGCCTCCGCACTCCGTAATCGTGCTTAGGACCATGAGACCAATAAAACAGTTTATGCGGGGCTGTTTACCTAAATCCTGTAAGGAAAATCTAAAGATTCATGAACATATTCCCAATCCTAAAAGTTAATATTATTCCAAATTAAAATCGAACGACCCTACTAACAATATGACCTTTTAACCCTTCATTACGAACTGAAGAGAAGCCAGACGAAAACGTGACAGTAGATAACCCACATTCTCTCAAGTTATGTTCAACATAACCAACACAAATGTGGGTTATGAATCCTGCTTTTACGACAGTTTTGGTATACTCGTCCTCGTGGTTTCTGCCAATAAATAACATCTGGTGCGAGCGCGAAACTTTGCAAATGCCGAACAGAAAACAATTTTATGTTGGTGCGGGATGGATATTGATTATCGCTCTGTATGTACGTTTTTTACTGGCCTACTTATTTGTTGGATAAGGTTTTGTTATATGTTCGCTGGAAGGGATATCGTTACACAAAGTTACAAATAATCGAGTACAAACATGAAGGCCAATGCTATTAATTAAAGTCTAGTCGCAATCTCATCTCAGCGATAATCAATGTCAAAAAATGAAAATAAATTACAAGTATTTTTTAATAGATTGACACTGAGACTAGATTGCGATCGTTCCTAAAAGTTAGTAGCAAATCAGCTGTTTGATTTGCAACTTTATGTATATAACTAGTTTCTGCTTGCGACTTCGTCCGCGTCATATTTAATGTATTATCCCACGGGAACCATACCTTTTTCCGGGATGAAAAGTAGCCACATCTATTTCTTCAAATGTCATCCCGTGGATTTGAATGAAATTTGTTTAACGTGGCAGAGTAACAAACAACATCACCACCCATCCATCCATACATCCATCCTCACAAACTTTCGCTTTTATAATGTATTAAATTAGTAGGATAGCAGGACTTTCATGATACATATAGGTATAAAGTATAAAAATACACAACTGTCTATTCGGCGCTAAAGAAAATACAAATAAAATTATGTTAAAGGTAGTATTTAATTAATGTTCTTTAAAAGTGCAGAGTTCCTCTGGGAAATTCAGCCTTTGTGATAAAATAATAGGTAACTTTGCAAGCTTCTCATTTTCTTTTTATTATTCTAGTTTTTCATTTGTAATAAAAGACGATGGGCATTTATAAACCACCAGACCTAGTTTGCTATCCGTTAATATTTTGATGAAATCTTATGAATTTAAAATGTAAAAGAAATGTTGATTCTATAGTCTAGACTTGGTTTAAAAAATGATTATTTAGGTACTAGGCTTGAAAGACATTTTCATTTTTTCTGCGGTACATTTTTGTTCGTAAACTGATGATGAATATTCTTATGTTTTTCGCGATGTCTTCAAAAGATATCACAAAAGAGAGATAGGCAGAGAAGATTATAATGTTAGTATAGTTATGCTATAATGTTTTACTATAGTTTGAGAGAGTTTGATGTTTTACTATTGTTAGAGATTCTTTATTTATTCTAAAAGAACATACATTGCTCACCTAACGAATAAATACATAACCAATGTATAATTTAGTGGCTAGTAGTCTTATTTTTAATGTTGGTAGGTCGTTGACTGACGTCATAGACACAAGTATGACATTACTGTTTGGTGTGTGTGTTTTTTTAAGCATGTTTTTAATATTATGTTATGGCTTTAAATATCCCACCGTGGTTGAACGAAAAAAAACCAAACTTATATTTCGCAACATCACATCATCATTTTTCATCTTTTCTTTTTTTATCTTTTTTTTTATCTTTTTTTTAAATCTTTTGTATAAATTTTTATTTTTTGTACTGTTGCGTACATCCACAAGTACAATGTTTATTACGTGTTAGTTTGATGGGCAGTATACGTAGTTATCGGTTATCTGACGTGTCGTTCTACAACCTACATTCATGCTTCATTAAAAAAACATTTACTTTCTTCAATCACAACGAATTCATTAAACCAAAACACATAATAGGGCACATGTTATACAACACAGGAATGTAAGCAATTAACATTTCCATCTCCCTTTAAACCCGAACAAAGCCACGCGTAAAACACGAGCTAAACAAAACTGCCTGATAATGTAAGAAATTCTTTACAACAAAATTGTTTTTATTATAATAATAAATTATTATGGCCACAAAGCGCTATTTGGGCTTTAATATAACTTTATTAAACCCTAAACGCCTCGAGGTTTTTGCTTCGTGGGCACCTGTCTGCAAACATGTTTTATATTCTTAATGAATTTTAAGGCCTAGCACAGGGATGGCGAACCATTGGCACGCGTGTCAGGGGTAATACGCGACAAAATCATTCAGACACGCCAATAATTGTCAAATCTATGTATTTGATTGAAACTAATTTGCAACAGCAAAAATCACGTTAACCTTTTATAATACACATAAAATAGTGAACATTACACATTGTGTGCTTCGATTGATGATAACCCCATCTATGTATATAGAAGGTGAAATACATGAAAACGTTATTTGGACATGGAATATATTACAGCAGATTTGGTTCAGCTTCCATAAAAAAACGCCCACGATCCTTCAGAGTTGCGCTCAAGGAGTTCAGGTATCTAGTTTTATTTTTCTCAATTATATCACTAAGTCTTGCCTCTGAATTTACTAACCGTACCCTATTTTTTTATAATAAAATATACCCTATAGCATTTAGGGACAACGTAGCGAAGATTAGCGTTTAAACAAATAAGCAAGCTATTCAGCTTTATAATAATAGCATAGATAGGTGTATAGTTATGTATAGTTTAAGCAAGGCACTTCGCAAACCACCCGCAAAAGATGAAAACATTTCTTAATTCATTCCACGTTTCAATCCAACACCTACGTTTTGAGAAAGGTTAGGTTAGTAGGTAGGATAATAGTACTACCCACACATATGAGATACTCTTAAACAAAAAGCTATAATAGCCTGAACTTAAAAAAGCACGATCTCTTTGCTGCAGTATAAACTATGTATTAAAGAAGCTTATCTAACTACCCGGATCATAGCTTCTTGAAAATGTTAGCGTACCAGACAGGCCATTATATCACGTGTAACACACCTCTCAAAATTGAGATATATGCTACTTGTGTTATGATTCAAAATTGATTGTTTTCTATTACACCGTCTTCGCTTAGAAATATTTACGTGGACGAAACATTCGGCGAGGGGTTAAATTAGGGTGGATATAGGTCAAGGCAGGGTTTAGGCTCGGGAAAGTTGAATAACGTCGGAGCATAAAGGTTAAAGTTGTTACCGTACTCCTATTATCGGAAATCTAATTGTGTGGAATTCCGTATGAAGTACAATCGGTAGGCTTTTTGTGGAGGGTTTTACGAAGAAGTAAGAGTAAGTACGTGATTGTGATGTGGGTAGTCGTGGGTAACGATGGATATATAAAAGTAAGGTCAGTTCAATGTGAACAAAAAATACCTAAAAGTGAAAACTGAAAGGTTTTGCAAATAAAATTACTACGAGTAAGTACATAATCACATCAGCCCCAAGCACAGTGAACGCTGAACAAGTCTCCACACAATGGGTGCCTGAAGATGGACGGCGTCGCTGAAGACGGTCCAGATAATGGTGGTGAGATGATCTAGACGTACCACAGGAGCTGGTACGGTGGTGGCGCCGGAAAAGAGTTCCTAGAAGGACTAGGAGGACGCCTTTGCCCAGTAGTGGGCGAAAAGAAAAGAAAAACTTTACAACAAAAAAAATTTTAGCTATTTTTAATTTTTTAGGAAATTTTAAATTGAGGTCGTTTTAATACCGAGTCTGGATGAATCATAAAGTGAGGCAGTAAAATTAAGTTTGGCAAACCTCTAGTGAAGAATTATGAAAAGGTACAAAATCATAAAAATGGTAGTACGGTCCTTAGTACGGTTAGCAACAAAAGATGCTTTTCTTAATTATTTTAAGAAATAAAGTTTTTGAACGCAATTAACATAATAATATGTAATAAAAATATGAAATGGATGTAAAATCTAAATAATAACCACTAAATCATAACTATTTCATATCCTTTAGTAATCTGTTAGCTCTTATTAATAAGCTCTTATCATCTGAAACGTATTACGATTACGTAGGTATCTATTTAGAAGATATTATGTAAAAATAACAGTATTAATCGACTTTTGTCGCTAACCGTACCCACAATGAAGCTAAAATTTTTACATATGAATAGAATTTACCTAACTAAGTTTAACCGTACCAATGTGTAGGTTTTACACGAGTACCTATGTAAGTACCTTTTTCAGCTTAATATTTTACAGCTAATAAGAGAAAATAAGTTTATGCCTCTCCATCTCAGCCTTTTTTATTATTCCCTAAGTTTTTCAAAACTCTCATTAAGACTGAAAGTAGGTTACGGGTAGAAATTAAGTTTTACTCAAGATAATTAGTTATGAGGTGGTTTTTTATATTTTTCTTCGAATATTTTTCTCGGGGATGAAAAATTCTACACGATACTTTATACCATATTACGGTAAATTTTATTATTACACCGAAGGATTATGTAGAGGTACTTCGTACAACATAATTCGCCTTTTAAATTTTACCGTCGGTTTCTCGAACAAAAATTTTATGTGACGAATTGTCAAGCGCTCAACTATTGTGTTTGTTTGACTAAATAATTAATCAACAACCAATCATAGCTTTACACGCTTACTGTAATATGGTTTAAAATACGTGTAGAAAATTTTCATTCTTTGAGAAAAATACTTAACGAAAAATATAAAATGAGACAATCATGAAAAGATTTATTTATTTTTTTACTTTGACATCCTCACTACTGTAACCGAAATTATAATGATAGATACCATTACAGGTTCCCGTTAGGGTAGTATAGTTATTAATGATAATATTACAATTCATTTCTATTTACACTCAGACAATGGAAATAGGCTCGCCCCCTATTACATGGGACCTAAATATACTGGCGAACTGTGTGTGTACATTGGTACACCTTTGCCTGACCCTTCGGGGAATACAGGCGTGATGGTTACACTCAGACCCACATTCACCAAAATCACTAAATACATTTAATGCCTAAACGTATTTAGAAGATCATTGCATCCCTGCCATGTTGTTGGAAGGAGACAGAATGATAATTTAAACACATTTAGCGCTAAATGTGTTTAGTGATTTGTGGTAAAAGTGGGCCTTTGGTTTATTCTTAGTACTATTAAAGGTAGGTACTACTAACCTAGAATTATTTTACAACCCAAAACACGACACCTGGGACGTCAAGATCGTGCTAAAGATTATCTGAAAATCTTAATTGTGCCTCAATGTCTGTCAATTTGCCTTAAGACGTCATTGCTTCTAGAGTTTCCCGACCAATATAGATAAAGTTTGCCTTGATGCTGCGTTTCATAGAGACAGTTTACTAAATAAAGCTTCCTACATTGAGAAGTAGGGCTGCTTAAAAGATAATAAAGAAAGAGAATATTGTAAATGCAAATCATTTTTACTGAAGAACTAGCCTATACTCGCGACTTCGTCCGCGTAAATATCGGTTACATAATTTTAATTTATATGCGTGGAAAGCTAATCTTTTTTTCTTAAATAAAAAAAGCCTAGGTAAAAATCGGCCAGTGAAAATTCCGTCAAAATCTGTTCAGCCGTTTCAACAATCAGCTGGAACAAACAAATCAGACAAAAAATAAAAAAAGGGGTTTTAATATAAATACCGTGTATTCATAAATGCATTTGGTAAAAAGCTAATATTTTAGCATTACAAACGGACATTTAAATTTTACTTATTCATACAGATACCGTTCCACGTTTTTATATATTTTTTATAAATATATTTTTTAATATGAAATACGAACAAAAAAGTTTATCTGTAAATAATAAAGACTAAATGGTATTCTTAAACAGCCTTTGACATTATTCGCGTAGGCGAGATATCTTTTGAAATAGGCTATAGCAACGCCTTCAAAATAAATAGGAAAACACATTATACCTTTATGTGTTTCTAAATGTATACTTATATCCTACTACTATTATAAAGGCGAAAGTTTGTAAGTATGGATGTATGGATGTATGGATGTATGGATGTTTGTTACTCTTTCACGCTTAAACGGCTGAATGGATCTGGATGAAATTTGGCACAAAGATAGATTATAGTCTGGAATAACACATAGGCTACTTTTTATCCCGGGAAAATGTACGGTACCCGTAGGATAACACATCAACTGTGACGCGGACGAAGTCGCGGGCAGAAGCTAGTTTATAATAAAGCTGAAGAGATTTTCTGTTTGTTTATTTAAACGCGCTAAACTCTAGAACTACCAGTCCGACTGGAAAAATATTTTTGTATATATATGATAGCCAGATTAGTGAGTTTTCTTGCCCGGGATTCTCAAACGAACAATTAATTTAATGTTACAACAGTTTATGTGCGCTTGACAGTTGTCAAGCGCACATAAACTGTTGTGACTGAAAAATCAGCAACTTCCACGCGCTTGACAATTTTTAATTGTTCGTTCGAGGAAACATTGGTAAGTCTTATATTGGAAAGTCTTGTCTATACGAGGCGTCTTTCTACAAAACCGCTTCAATTTTACAGCACACAATATCTCCAGTCAACGTCTTAACCGCAGAACACTGCCCCTTAACCAACTTATGACATAATCTTTAACCGAGTGCTTACCAAGTTACGACCAAGGGGAGGAAAATTAATTTGATTCAATTTCTGCCACTCCCGCCAGTGGGACAAGTCTCTCAATTCTCCGCCTGCAGACAATTGCAGACCTATTGCAGCATAGTGCACTGAATCATGAGGGTTCCCAGACATTTGTACGAATGTTAGCCTCGGGGCCCGTTGTATTAGCATTTTTATTACTTCGTCGAGAAACAGTATCAACCCTAAAGCGAAGTTTCGTAATAACAGTTAACACTGGACAAAAGTAGAGCAGATGAAAGTTTCTTGATGTGAACGTTCGCTGGAATCGTCTCATTCAAATCTTGAAGATCTTTCCTTTATTGCTTTCTGTATGGAGTTTTATGATTGCGTTTTGGATGGAGATTCTGATTGTAATTAATAATATTGTTATCGCTTGGAACTGGCAGTGTTGTTGGTAGCTTTGTTTTAGAAGAGAGGGGGAGAAATTGTTGTTTCGCTTATCTGTTTGCGTACGGGATGGAGTGACCTTTTGTATTAAGCTGTTGACATAAGTTGGTCACAATTTTTGACGGGCCTGTTGGTCTAGTGGTTAGTGGCCCTGACTGCTAAGCCGGAGGTCGTGGGTTCGATTCCCACTCAGGACAAACTTTTTGTGATGAGCATGATTGTTTGTTCTGTGTCTGGGTGTGATTTATCTATAATATGTATGTATTTATAAAATTATATAAGTATGTATATCAGTTGTCTGGTTACCATAACACAAGCTCTGCTTAGCTTGGGATCAGATAGCCGTGTGTGAGTTGTCCCAAGATAATCATTTATTTTATTTATTATTTATTATTATTTATTTATTTATTAAATTTTCCTTAAACATATTTGGAAGTTTCCTACGGTGGTTCTTGGAATAACTTCAGATTTATTATTAATAATATAAATACTCAATAAACTTACTAATGATTGTCCAAAAAAAACATCGTTTATGTAAAAAATGTCGTTATGAAAAACATTTTGAGGAAAACTGGATTTACAATTAATATGAGTACCTTTTCCCGGAGTTCCCAATTCACCATCTCTGTAAGAAAAGAGGTCTTTGCCCTGCAATTACACAATAATTGGCCGGTATTCTTTTTTTTATTATGGACTATTTAAACCTGATGTTTGGTTCGATACGAAAACAAAAGGACACCGATCACATCGATTATTTCTTCAACAAAACAAATGAGTGCTATCAACACTTCCATACAAGTCGTTTAGTGACGTCACTGACGTTGATGAATCTATAAAGGCCCGGTCCAGTGAACATTGCTACTAGTGATTATTATCTATCCCCTCGGGGTGACCTACATCTACAGCTTCCAATCAGACAAGTTATACCATTTTCAGTACAGCAACGTAATGTTGAACTAATTGGATGGATGATGAGAAGGTAGTTTTTAGGGGTCTGTAACTCGGAAAAAAAAACTTTGAAGACACGAAATCCTAATAGGATATCTTTCTCGGTAGTCTGGGTTTCGTATTTGTTGGTCAGTAAAGAAATACTCATGAAATAAATCCTGTTGCCTCGGTTTATTTTATGCATTATCGTAATATTGTTCTTCCTTAAAAATAATATATGTCGTGGCTGGTTGTTTGCTTTAAAAGATTTTGGTTAAATGACGTTGCTGTAGCGCTAGCTTTTTCTATTGCTATCCTATACAGCACAGCAAATTGCAAGTATCAATTAAGTAAAGCTTTACTTCATCATCTGCCTAGCCTTTTCCCAACTATGTTGGGGTCGGCTTCCAGTCGAACCGGATGCAGCTGAATATCAGTATTTTACATGGAGCGACTGCCTATCAGACATCCACAACCCAGTAATGGGTAGGTTGCGATCATTGGACCAGCGCTTTGATTGGACCACTGCAATATCTCGCGAACGATTCAATTTAAAAATCGTTTCTTACATCGGCTCGATAGTTTTATGACCCCCCGCCCGGCTCCTGTACCGTCAGGGTCGCCGAAGGTTTGGTTGAGGAGAAACGCGCGTCGTCGTGTTTCCCGCGCTGTTAATACAAAATTCTGACGATATATATTACCATGTAAGTATAGTGCTTTTGAGTATTTTAACGTGATTTTTTTTTATAAGATTGAGCATTTATCGATGTAGCTAACCATTATAATAAGTTTTTAACAAACACTTAATTTCTTTTTTAAATATTTTTTTGTGTGAGGTACTAGCAAATTGCCATCAATGGACCACTGCGTAGCTCTTTGATTGGACTGGTCCAATGGCTTTTTTTTTTGATATTGTGTATTTCATTATTTTTTCTTTTCTTTCAGAATGGCGAAACCACGGCGTACCGTTCCTATTTTTAAAACTATAAATAAAAACGTGATTGTAAAAAAATATTTTATTTTTGTGTATTCTAAAAATGATATGTTTCTGTTGGCACCTTGAATGGACCAGTAAGCGAAAATTGCCTAGGTCCATTGATAGCAACTGTGTGGTCCAATCAAAGTTACGGTGGTCCATATAAAGCGACCATATTATATTAATTGTTCGCTCTTTTGACGCTATAAACTTTATTAAAAAAATCTGAAACAACAACTGCAGATACTTCTACAAAAGCTCTATTCATTTAACTAATCTCTACATTCCCTACTGCTATAGTTAAGATTTTATGCCCGTTCAAAGTTAAGTGGTCCAATGCTAGCAACCTTACCCTAATATGATACTCTTGGTAAGACTGGTTGTCAGACTTTCTGGCTTCTGACTAACAGTAACGACTGTCAAAGATCTACAAATGACAGCCGGGACCAACGGCTTTACGTGCTTTCCGAGGCACGGAGGAAACTCGCTATGGTAAATGGTCACCCATCCACAAACCAACCTCGGCAAGCGTGGCTTAACCCGGAAGATCGGTCTATGCGGCTGTAATTATTTAGCCACGAGCTTCTCAGTTTTAATTAAGTAAAGCTTTACTTAATTGTACATATTAGTGGTCTTTGTATAATGTAAGCCGAAATTTCAGTTTCCAGGAAATAAATTTAATTTCTACCTAAATAATTTTTAGAAATTGATTTTTCATTGTGCTTCAACAGAGTGGTAGGTATATGGATACTTGAAACCTTTTAAGTTAAAACCTAGTCATAATCGCAAAACCGCAAGATGCAAAACAGTCTCCATTGCTCTATTTTTGCAAGACAGCCATTCAAAAGATTGATGGTGGCGCGCAATGGAATGTAAAGCAAAGTTAAGGACATCGTTTCTCATTGTCTTCCCAGTCATTCTTTTACGTCACAGCAGTTTCTCGAGCATGTCTTTTAAGTATAAAACATGAAGGGCTTAACGCAAGCGTAGGACTTAAGAGAAATGTAGGCTAAAGATGAAAAGTCTGATTATATTCTTGTCTTAGATCCCAGCATCCCCAGAATTTGCGTGATTTTAGAATGTTTAAAATTTGGGAATTGCTAGAGGAATTAAGAAGTTAAAGACTAAATTTACCTTAAAATAAGGTGTAAAAAAAAACAAAACACGTCAAGTAGGTACGCATGTTGGGAAACCACTTTTATTTTTGAGTGAAAAATCTCAGTTTTTCGTAACGAGAAATGTAACGTACGTACGTGAAACATCGTGCTTATAAGTGCATACATACAACAGCAACAGTAACAACAACAGTGCAGGGGTTGTGGGGATATTTAAAGTTTAATTATAAATGACCATCTAAAACAAAAATAAAAGAATAATAATAATATGAATATTAAAAACATTGATTGGCAGGGGCCATAGTCTTTCCATAGTGTCAGGAAACTAGTCCATCTAAGCTACCCAAACCCATAGCCCTATTCTTTGTTTCCATATTCTGCAATAGTCCTGCGCCAGCCGGGGATTGTCCTTGGGTGCATTTGCATAGTGCAAACAGGGATAATTGCCGGTTGGTGTTCCATTTCAGTGTAAAGTCTTGTAAGGGGCCTCTGCGAGTTGGCTTCGGCTCCTCGTACGCCTTTCAAAGGTCCGGGACCCTAGGGTCCCGAGATGCGTAACGATATGAATATGAATATGAAACATAGTTTCATAAAAAACCTACAAGAAGTTAAACGTTCAACGGTATCGTAACCATTATTTAGATTAGAACAAAAAAACGCAATTATGAAAAGGACATGCAACATTTGTATACATGTAACTTTTTAACGTTAACTCTTCTTCTCTCTTCGTCTTTTTACACCCATTTATTTCTTTATTTATTCTTGAATTCTCAGACGTGCTAAAATGACGTGGGTCTGACGACACATAGGTTCTCAGTTAACTAGTAATCCTTCCCTTAAAGCCTAGAATTAATTCAAACCATTTAGATTTTAGGTCAAGATTTCCGATAATCTTGGAAAAATATTTAGTTGGGAATATTATTCTGTGTGAATTCAGAAGCTTTTGCGAATATGTATCCTTAAGATACAAAAGTGCCTACGTAGTTGAAATAGAACTCAATTTAGCGATAAAATCTCTATTTGTTACACAATAGAAAGCAATATCAGGCCACATTGTAGAAGACTATATAGTAAACAAACAGTAGTAATAAAAACCATTTTCACGCGTCGCTTTGAGTACACAATCAGTGACATGTTGATAGTACACATTCCTAAACCAACATCCCCTAAAGTAAGCTACACACAACACACATACAAAGCTCACTCACTCACACTAGTAGCAACATCGATAGCTATAACTTACGCACTCCAAATACATTCCCTATTCCGTAGTTCCGTATAAAAACATCGGCCCGCGTTTACTCTACGATATCTTTTACTTAGGCCACACATGTGCCAAGACCCCAAGTCCCCGAGTGCCAAATTCAGGTCAAGGATCAAAGGACCAAGTTATTCCCAATGTACGAAATCGTCTGTACTTGAGACTTGGCGGAGAAATTGGGGCAAAATTCGTCACAATTGCGGCTGGAATACTACCCATTTCAGACGCCTGAGAGAATTTTTAAGAACAAGACTATCTAGCCATTTTCGGTCTGCAGACGCTAAATTTATTTGCTGGATAAAAAATAATGGCTGCTCTTACTTTCGGTAAAAGGAGCGAATTGTTGAGTTACTTTGTTGAATGTTGTAATAAGAAGGCGGTATTATGTAAATACAAAATTAGATAGAGATGTGCCATAAATAGGTTTCAATATCGAATTATGAAGTCGAGTTATGGTGTATATATTTCAAGTGAAAAGTATCTGTTCTGCCCACGCTTGCTTTTTGCTCATCATTTTCTCGGTAAATATCACGAGTTAAGATGAGTTCGGTCTTTGATAACTTTGTGAACAGACAATTTGTATGATCCTAAATTAAACTTCTTAAGAAAAAATTATGTTGTTTCAGTCCCCACAGTTTCACGGGTAGTTTTAGAACAGGCAAAAGTTTTTTCAAACCAATGAATATTAATTAACGATACAAATTAATTATTGTGACAGAACTTTTCAAATAATAATGTTAAAATATCTATAAAAACATCAACTAGTTATGTATGCAACACGTATAAAAAGAGTTTTAATAGTCTGCGTACAGTATATTATGTATATTTACCCATTGTGTAGTAACTTATACCTTATCTGTGTCATTTCAGACATTTTGGTCGACCCGCCCACACCCCAGGGGGTGTTCAACGTAACTTTTAATAGACATTCTAGAAAAATATTACGAGAGACTTGCAAAATATTTTTCTTTTTTTCTCTTTATTGTTTTTATTAAAGTAATTATTATGTGTAACAATTGCTAAAACCTCCATCTTAAAGGAGGGAAAGAAACTGTTTGCCGTGAAATTTTTCTTAGAGCTATGGGAAAACCCAAGACGAATTCTTTAAAAGCTTTTGTTTTGTCAAAAAGAAGTTGTTAAGACTGCAGTTCTGCGTTGTTCCGGGAAATAAATGACAATGATTTACTAGGTGGCGGAAAATAAAAAAAGAGTGAATTCTGTTACAAAGTTTGTAGTCAAACACTTAAAACGTTTTAAGTGTTTTTAACACGAAGTAGACAAATTGTTTAAACACTTATGTTAAACTTATAAGTAACACATTATTTTTTTGGACTGAGTATCACGTAACAATTCAAAGAAACCATTTCTTATTACCTGCCTTTCTCATGTTGCCACTAAAAGTATCATATTATTATTAAAAATAAAATTTTAATTTTATTCAATATTTACCAATTACAAAAGAGTCATAACAAGCGTTTCTCATTCTCGTAACAAGAAAATAGTATGACTTAAAAACACACGTTTAAAATAGAACACACTATACCATACAGAAGAAAAATTAATCCATTTTGTGTAACAATAACACCGTACTAACAAGCAAGAACAATGTATGGAAGCTCATACATTACGCGATGAATAATAATCTTTATATATGTAGGTTATAAAAGAAAATATGTTAAGTTTTTCTGTTCAAGAGCCGGCTATAAATCAGAAAACGTTGTAAGTAATGTAATAAACCTCACATTTATGTGTTTTTTTATACCACGTTTTTAGGACGCAGTTTATTAAAACCTTTCGAATTATGTGTGTTGTTAGTTAGGCTATGAATAAAACAATTTAAAGAATAATTCAATTGTCTCAACTGTTATTAAACTGATTATTTTTTACATTAAAATGAAAATGAATGTGTTATGGGTATTTCATAATGGGTGGAATGGTAACACAAACTTTGGCAATGGGTTCACATACTTGATAGTATGTCAACCCATTGCTTGTATTTCCCGAATGATAAGGCAGAGGTGTACTAATGTACACCCACAGTTCGCCGGTATGTTTAGTTCCCATGTAATAGGGGGAGAGCCTGTTACCTAATGGTAACAGGGTCTCCCCCAAGGCTTTGTGCCCGGTTAATACCGGGCACAAATCCTAACTCCGAGCTAATACTGAGAAGTTTATAGAATAACCCTATAACACTTTGCTTGACCTGAGAATTGAACCTAAGACCTCTAGCGTAGCAGTCGCGCTTAGGATTACTAGACTAACGAGGCAGTCGATTCGAACATGGATTTCGTTTGTACATGATTCTAAATCTCTCCTCCTTGTAATACTGAGTAAGTATATATCCAAGTATATATAAATAGGCACAAAAAATATTTATAGCTTGCCCGTTTAACCTTAGTGGAATTCATTACTTTATACTCGGATCCTATAACCAAAAACGGATTGTATTCCCAACGGGTACGCTTTGGTTATAACTGGTCCTTTGATACGATTCTAAAGAAAATGCTTGTTAAAAATAAAAGGGTCTTATATCTAAAGCAATAAAGACCATATTACGCTTTTATATTTGAAGGTGATAGATTTAACCAACAGTCAACAAGACAGGAATTTTAAAGAAAATATTTTACACTAAGATGTAGTTTCAAATAACTCCTTTTAAAACTAAAATGTGAGAGTCTGAATACTTCGTGCTTTCCCTACAAATTGTGGACTTAAATAGTGACTTAGGAGTAAGTTTAAGACGACAAGGACGCTTCAGGTAGACACCGCAAGCAAACTTAACCCTCTAACCGCCGGTGGGGTAATGGACGATCTTTAGAGAGCTTGCGATCCCGCAAATTGCCTTTTGTTAATGTAACTGAGGGTTAAACTGGCACAAGAAACGCTTAGGCGGAGTTTTCTTTTGTAAAGTTACTGGGAATTAGAAGCAAGTTAAAGTGAGCGGTAAGATTTAACTTTTTAGGTTATAAAGGTGTTAAATTTTAGAAAGTATTTGTGATTAATTTAAAAGAGGATGTAGTAACAAAGGTTGAAAAAAGTATGCTATTATATTAAAATATTATAAAACGGTTATAAAAAGATAGGTTTGTCATGTTAAAAAGATGAGTGAAAGACGACCTAGGGCAATAATCCAATTTAACAAAAATAGTCTTCATTTAGACGACAAACGCGACTGTGCGCTTTATACAATAGTAGCTTTGTCACATTTTGGACAATTAGTAGCAGGTAATTAAACTGAATGAAAATTTCACATCATGTTAGTAATCGTGTACCAGACTTTTTTTATCCCACTGCAGGGGAAAGGCCTCGCTCATATAGAGAAGGAAGGAGCATTGATCACCACACTTGCCCGAGAAGGACTGTCGATTTCAGACATAAATTAATGATAGCTAAGTTCAGGCATCCTCAATTTCTCACCTAGCGTTTTCCCGCTAATTTAGGAAAATTATTACTCTAATCTAAACATTAATTTACATATTTTTTCTTACTTTCAGAATTCCAGTAACTTCATACAAAATATTACGTAATACTTTGAAAAGGGGTAAAGTAATACTCTAAGAGAGACGAGGGTTAGTGCCTCGGTTATTTTAAATAGTCCATTAAAACGTTTTTCCTTCGTAATTTTGCAACCAACCAACTACTACCATTATGAATAAAACTGGAGTAAGTTGAGAGAGTTTGTACCTATTCTGTAGACTGTAGGAATGGATTCACGTTTCTGGTTAGGTGGTTTTACCTAGATTTTTATTATTCTGTACTTAACTGTAATCAAGTAAGTAAGTGGTAATCAATGCTCATGCCTTCTCTGTATTAGAAGAGACGTTTGCACTGCAGTGGTGCAATAATAGGGCGGTATTTTTATCCTAATATATTGAGTAGATATTTGTTTGAATCTGTATATTTATGTAATAAAGCTTAAGAGGATTCTTTGTTCGTTAAAACGCGCTAATCTATGAAAGTGTTCGTCAGATAGCAAAAAAAAAATAGTACACTATGACAGCCAGACTCATGTGGAATAGTATAAGCTATATAACATCACACTACGATCAAAAAGAGCGAATCAGTAACCCAAAATGAAAAATAACGGGGGTGACAAAAACCACGCAAAAGAAGACGCGGGCAACGAGAAGTCTGTGTTAAAATAATAAAAATGCAAAACAAAACCTTATTTAAGGCTTCTAAATACACACTCAATGACTCCTAAACTACTGCATTAGCAACAAGTGTAAAGCAAACAAAAAAATCTCACTCAATAAAAAAAGATAAGCAACAATGTAACATAATAGCACAATACAAAGTCCATTTCAGAATCTCCATGGAAAATAGACATCAAACAGCAAATCCTATTACATGTCCATTAACAGTGGACTAAGCGGCATCCTCACGCCACGTAAGTGGGTTAACGATAATCTGCTAGCTGGCACTACGTATCTACCCTCACCTAAATTGCTTAATTCACCATCCGAAGAGACTGGACATAATGATGCTTTTAAGTACTTAGTGACGTTATGGTGGGTCCACACGATACAGACTTCTTAACACAGACTTCTATTGAATTTTGTCTGTATAACAAATCAGTACAAACAAATGTCGGTGTACCAGAAAAGTCGGAAGTCTGCGTACATGTCTGTACGATTATCGGAGCAAAACTCATGATTATTGAATTACTTAATTTATTAATTAAAATCGAAGTCTGAACTGAAGAAAAGTCTGCACAGACATTTGGTAAGTAAAAATTTTTACTCAGACTTTATAGACTGTGCAGATATCTGTACAGACAAAAGTCTGTATCGTGTGGACCCACCATCAGGCGTACGTACTAAAATCAGTGGGAGGTCTGCTGAAAAAATAGTCATTACTCTTACGTAATGGTCTGGGTTTAATATTATGTTTGGTGAGTGTGAAAACTCGTAATAGAGTCGAATATAACATCACATGAAAATTCACTTATGGAGTTATTTTCTGCTAATGTGACAATTAACTGTAGCGGTCAGGGTGTCCTAGTTTATTAACCCTCATTTTTTAAGATTAAAATTATTACATTTACTTAAAACAAAAAAAAAATACAATCACGCCTGTATTCCCCGAAGGGTTAAGCAGAGGTTTACCAATGTACAACCACAGTTCGCCGGTATATTTAGGTCCCATGTCCCATGGGGGCGAGCTTATTGCCACTAACCGGGCACAAATCTAAACTCCAAGCTGCTACTGAGAATTTCATAGAAAAACCCAATAACACTTTTCTTTTTGCTCGACCTGGGAATCGAACCCAGGACCTCAATTGTAGCAGTCGTACTTTTAATATATTTATGATGTATGAATGTGCACGAGGCGAAAGGAGTATGTAAGGATCGTAGCAGGTGGCGGTCCGATGTTTCTGCCTACCCCCATGGGAAAAAGGCGTGAGTTTATGTATGTATGTGCTTTAATACAAGGCACATAATATTACGCCGGGGTGCGTTTAATATTGCATGATGTGCCAATATTGTTAGAGGTAACTTAGATCGAACTCTTAAAGGGTTTCCCTGTGCAGTGCGAAACCCGCGCTGTTCCATTGTTGCACTAGTGTCTATTGTAGGTAGGTTTTACCTACAAACACCAGTATCCATGAAGTGCCCTTATTCCCCGCTTAATAGGTATTCAAAAATAAAGTGTACAAGCATCAGACGTAAAGACTTGTAATTGGCTGTCAGATAATCATGCTGTTATTTATCACCATTGTATTTAGCTGTAAGTATTCCAAACTCCTTAAATAAATAAATTAGTTAAATCTCAAACATACCGTACAAACCATCACGTGTTTAACAGCGGTATGACTAGTCACGGCAACTCGGTGCCATTACATGTTAACAATTAGGTAGGTATTTATGACTATGCACTGTACAGTGATTACAGATATATAAATAAAGTCATCATCATCTTCCTGCCCTTATCCCATGTTACTTGGGGTCGGCGCAACACACAAGATTTATATAAATAAAGTATTATAATTATTTCAATTAAGGCGTTAGGCACTGGAGCAGTACAGGTATCAGACTGCACACGGACGATTGTCTTTTTTTATACAATTGACACGTCGAGTGCACCATGCGACATCCGTACGGCACACGCACGACAGTAGGCTGACGCTTAAATTGAAAAAGCCGGAGTCCCAAATAGCCATCTTCAAAACAAAAGAATTCAGAAAGCAAGCCACGAAACTAAAGATTACGAGAAATACAGTACCAACCTAAGCAGTTTTAATATTTCCGTTGTTCCACATTTCAAACATCTCCCGACACCTAAGCAATAACCGAGCAATACATCTAAATCCCAAAGGCAACGCAAGCGAAACCATTTGACGTAGCAAGCGAAGTAATAACATATGATTTATGGTTTGTATGTAAATGCATCACTTTGTGTATATGTGTTGTTCAATGGCCGACGCTAACTGACACTGTTTGATGGTGTGTAATGTGCATGAAATGTGTTGAGATCATTTGTTACGTTGAAAATGTTTATAGGTAGATTAGGTATAGAGAAAAGGAAGTAGATAAGCGATGATTGTAGTCTAGCTATAGTTGGGCTTAGTCCAGCCAAAACAAGCCTACGCAAAATCTCTGAAAAATTCAATTACGTCTAACTAATAAAATACACCAAATATCTTACATTAACTTTCAGAAAAAACAGATCAACGTATGTCAAAAAATTATACTTAAAAAGGATTCAAAATTAATAATCGTAAAATATTAAAAAAATCAATTAAATTGTATAAATATTGACGTAGTTCAATTCATTTTGGGAGAACCAAACCCATCTATAACGCTGAAATATTAATAATATTACATATTTAGTAGTTCCAATGATAATATTTGTGTTTCCATATCGACGTAGGTAGGCATATAGAAAGTTCCATTAGTTTAACTTAGAGAATTGTATAGCATGAAATTATTTACAAATTCGACAATGTGTTTAACTTGGCCTATTTCAAGGTTTACGGGTGACCGAGTTTAGCCACCCATATTTACAACCAAAATATCGGAAAAACTTATAAAATAACTCAACGTAGTATTTCGGGCTTTGGAACGAAATTGCCCTAAAATGAATTGGCGCAATCGTAACTTACTGAAAAAATCAAGGCTGAAAAGTTATAAAACGAAGGATTTAATGTAACAACAGTAATTGTACTATTTATCGAGGGCTGGGCAGGGTAAATAAAGAGTTTTATTTTTTGTACAACCTTTTTTTTTTTTTTTTTTTTTATAGACGGGAAACCATCAAATAACTTCCCCCGCCCTGGGCGGGGCGGGAGGGAGTGTCAGACTTTTACTGACTAAAACTCGTCTATGTTCCTTCATGTGCCCTTTGCGTTCCGGGGGCGCGGTATCTCTTTCGAACAACCCGCAGCCCCGGCAGGCATCGGCCCTCAGTGGCCCCATCCAAGTTTGCTGACATCTCTTTGAGGCGCGCGTGGAACACGAACGCGCCGTCGACACGGTCTGTCGCTAGTGAACGTACGGACGGTGAGCTACCCATTGCTCACCGTCCACAGACACGCGTCTACGGTGGCCGGGAGTCGTCTCGCGGCTCCCGACGCCCGGAGCGTCTACCGCGGCGGCCGCTGGGACGGGGGATTGTCTTCTCCCTCTTCCGTCCCGCCGCCTCCTTCTCTAGCATTACAGCTTCGCAAAAGGAGGCGACTGCTTCCCATTCCCTCTCGCTCCGGACCATGGCCTGAACCAGTGCCGAACGCGAGAGGGCGCCGCCGCCGATGGCCGCCTCGAGGACTCGGCGGTGCTCTGCCCAAGCAGGGCACACCGCCAAAGTATGCTCCACCGTGTCCTCGGGGCGATCCTCGCAATGGTGACACCCGGGCGTTTCCTCCCGCCCGATGAGGTGCAGGAACCTCCCGAACTTCCCATGTCCGGTGAGGACCTGCGTCAGGCGGTAGGTGAGGGCGCCGTGGCGCCGCTCAAGCCACTCCTCAAAGAGGGGACTTACCGCCTCAATCAAGGCGTGCCCTTTTTGTACAACCTAACGTAGGTCTTTGAAACATTTATAACTTTGTGAAAAACGAAACTATTGAAACCGCAAAAAAAAAATGTGAAAACTGAATGTGCTTTTTAATAAAAGCAAAGTATCAAAAAATATAATATATTTCTCTGAAATACCACTTTACTTTTAATATTTTTCCTTTAATGAAAATGCCACATACACATCATTACTGAGGCTTCATAAACTTTTCTTTTGACTTATATCAAATAAGAACTTCAAAGACTTCAAGCAGAATAAACAGAATTTAATTGTAGCTAAATTAACCGCACACATACGACTTTATCATGCAAACATTTATTAAATATCTTCGCATTGCTTTCAATCAAAAGTGATTTAAATTAAAATTGAAATACTAAGAATGAAATCATTTAAATTAAAGAGCATTTTCTTTTTTTGTATAAAACAAACTAGGATTACAAATTCTAGTTTGTTTTATACAAGGATGTACTGTCATGTCAATGAGTGTAAAAAAACAGCCGGTAGTAACACCGCCCTATCATTCTGTCTATCGGAAAAAAAACAGCTCAATTGAACACCGGGAAGTGTGTCTAAGAGTATGATTAGCGATAAACACCGGGGTAAAAAGGCTAAAAGTAAATAAAAGATTGTAAATAGGTCACCGATCTATTCCCCACTCCTGGTAAGTAATCGTTTGAAAAGATTCCTAATTAATTATCTATTTGGATTTAATTTAATAATACCGCAGTTTAAATTTCACGTTCACAGGCCAACAGAACCGTTGTACGTATAAAAACTATGCATTCAAAAATCGAACCTTTTGCGCGCGGTCTAATATTTACTAACAGATATTTTCCATCACTCATGCTCAGGTGTTTGAAGATAATTGCATTGCTTTGAACCCGCCGTCTTAACTTAGTAATTACTCGAGCGAATTGTGCACTGGATAATTAAGTAAGTACTTAACTCACTTAGGTGTAACTGTTGTTAACAGAACTAAGCTAAGCTTATTTGCTTCGTGATAAACAAAGTTATTCATCCGTTTGATATTAGAGTTGTTTGTTTAATTAATTTTAATTTCATTTAAAGGGATTATAGCTTAGGTTTTTTGGTCCTTTGAGCATTATCTTAATTAAAACAGTAAATCATGCGGTATGTTATCTTTTTATTTTTATTTTATTAGGGAGAACAAACAATTGTTTAATTTCTGTTTGACGTCTAGTGACATATTAACTACAAATGGAAAAGTAGGTACCTACATTAGTGAAGTCACCCGCCTCTCTAGCAAGTATTAATGTGACTTCACGGAGTACTTTCCTTACTCCGTGTGTGACTTTTTCAATTCATAAAGTTTATCTTAGATCTAGATATCTTAGATAATAAAAAAGAACACAACATACATACATACCTACACGCATGTATTCCCCGACGGGTTAGGCAGAGGTGGACCGATGTACACCCACAGTTCCCCGGTATGTTTTAGGTCCTATGAAATAGGGGCGAGCCTGTTGCCATTAACCGAGCACAAATTTCAACTCCGAGCTGCTACTGAGAATTTTATAGAAAAATCCTAAAACACTTTTTGCTCGACCTGGAATTGCAACCCAAGACTTCTTTCTAGCAGACGCGGTTAGGAACACTAGGCTAACGAAGCGATTACGGCAAAGGAAAACATCGTGAGGAAATCTGAACCTATAAAAAATCAATAGAAGTCTAAAATAGTATCTACTCGAGCAAGCGCGGTGATCAATACTCGTGCCTTTTATTATTCTAAATAAACTTACAAAACCACGTCGAAATTACTCAAAATAATAAAACAAAATATTATCAGCTACCTCAATTTAAACTTAACCAAATTGATAGGACGAGAGCACACAAAGGAATTGGCCTATCTAGAGACAAAGTCCTCTGACAACTTATAGTGACAATGTTCGACCTTTGTGAACAACTAGATAAGGGAACACTAGCGTTTATTGGGAAACTAGCTTCTCAATTACAATGTTGCTGGGCAGAATACTGGCTGTAAATTATGTACGTTACATAATATACATACATACATTTCACTGGTAGTATATACTTGCCAGATGAGACAGTATTGACCGCTTTCACTCAGTGACACATACTCGTATATTAAATTAATGTGATTCATTGTTGTATTTTCAACACTCGGTTCAGCATCGAAAGTCGAAAATCCAATAGCGCAATAATAACACGGGTACATGCTTTATTGAAATATCTTATGTAGTATTGGAATTAAAAAGTTAATGAGCTGAAGATCAGTGATAACTATTTCTTCATGGTTCTGCCGTTATCCCATGTTACATGGGGATACACATTTTCTTCTTCCATTCCGTCCAATCAACCATCATAATATCACTGACTCCCTTCTCTTTCAAATCATTCTTCACACAATCCATCCATATTATTTTGGCCTCCCTCTTCCTCTATGATAACTATTTAAATAACAAAATTGAATTTAGAACTTTCACCCCGACCACTTTAAATGCGAACCTACTAGCTTATAGATTTACTCAATAAAAAAAAACTACGAGAGGATCACGCTTGCGGCAGTGGGGAGAAAGCAAACTTCAGGCGATCGATACACCAGTTTCATTTAATTTGTTACTATGGCAGAAATGAAATAACTGTAGCCCTAAAAGGTTTTAAAAAGAAAACTAGATTATTTTTAATGCGATTTTAACCAGATTAAAACGCGAATTCGTAAAACCAAATTCATACTTTTCCCAACTAAAATAATTATCCACAGAGAGAAAATATTCGAGCACTAAGGTCAGCAGATATCAGAATTAGGTCAAACCGGGATTCCTAGGTCGTGCGAATCACGCCCGTATTGCCTATACACACACATGCATATTCATTTTGTATGTGTTTAATCAGAGCAGTAATAGTTCTGACGTAGTGCATGTTGTATACATTGCAGTCTATTGACAGAGTAACTAGTTACTGCCTCTTGTGTACGGGGCAATGGAAGCTGAATTGTTGCTTACTTTGGCCTTTGTTTGAAAGCTTAAGTAAACAATAGCATCTGTGTTGTATTGAACTTGGTTATTTGAACTATCTTTGAGGTCGTGAATGAGTGTTAGTAGACTTCTAACAATACGGGTTGTAACAAGAGTTATCAAGACGCTTTATATAGCCGTTTATTACGCATATTTCCTATCAAACTAACATTGGGCAAAAAGTATTGCTGAGAAACGACATTTATCTTTGGAGTGAAATATCAACAAACTATATCGTTACCCTAGTGGTCATAAGCCTGCGGGTTGTTCGAAAGAGATACCGCGCCCCCGGAACGCAAAGGGCACACGAAGGAACATAGACGGGTTTTAGTCAGTAAAAGTCTGACACTCCCTCCCGCCCCGCCCAGGGCGGGGGAAGTTATTTGATGATTTCCCGTCTATAAAAAAAAAAAAAAAAAAAAAAAGTGGTCATAAGCGCGATTGCTACGCTAGAGGTCTTTGGTTTGATTGAGGTCGAGCAAAAAGTTTTATTGGTTTTTTTTTTTTATGAAATTAGCAGTGACATCTCGGAGTTAGGATTTGTGCCCGTTTAATGGCAAAAGGCTCGCCCCCTATTACATGGGACCTGGAACATACCGGCGAACTGTGGGGTGTTGTACATTAATACACCTCTGCCTAACCCTTCGGGGAATACAGGCGTGATGGTCTGTATAAGTATGTATTTATAGTGAAATATCACTGTTATAGTAACGCGTAGTAGAAAACAATGTACTTACGAGTGCATTCAAGGGTCATTCAGTTCAAGGGTCTTGGGGACATTACAAGCTACGTTGCATTAATCTTGTTTTCGTAAACACATAAAAAAGTTGTAACTTCGACCTTCAATATCTAAGTTGGAACTCTGACTCTGAGTACTGATTAATAACGCCATTAGTGTATCAGTGCTGAAACGTCTTCCATCCTCGTTAAAAGTCAAAGTCAAAGTCAAAGATTTATTTGCAGATAAATATGGTTACAAAAGTTCTTATAATTGTAGATAATGTTAGTAGCTTAGCATATTTAATCATAACTTAATGACATGCAATTTTTTGTTATAGGTAGGTACAATTACATTATTTCTTAATTTTAAATTGGAAGAATTCTTTTATATTATAGAAGGGATTCTCAATTAACCACCAACGTAAAGCCTTTTGATAAACCATAATAAAAAGCTTTCTCAAAAGTAGATGTTGCCTGGTAGGTAAGCCTCTCAGAGTTCGAAAAAGAAGAAGATACATAGGGTACGTATTAATAAGTACCTTCATGGGAATTTCTCTTCTTAATCTGTAGTAAACATGTAACCTTAGATTGTAATACGCCGTAGAAAGACCTACACTGACCTTATTGGTGACGTTCTTCAGAAAGGTTGGGTACGCAGTACTCGTAACCGGCGTCCTTAAAGGATCAGATGTATGAACGTGGACGAGGCGAAAGGAGTAAGGATCGTAACAGGTGGCGTTCTGTGGTTTCTGCCTACCCCAATCGGAAACAAGCGTGAGTTTATGTAAGTATGGACATAAAAACAATAAAAACGCTTACTAAGTACTTAACGTTTTCACAGAACGCGATATTTTTGGTTAAAACAAACCTCCTTTATTCTAACATTTTCCCTGAGCATTTATTTTCTTTTACTACGAAAATAAACGGCTTTTTTGCTCTTAGGGGCTTGCGATATATCTTGTGTCTCGTTCATAAGTAGAACTAGCTACAAAATTAGATGTAATCATGTTAGATAAGGACACGAAATTACTTAGGTCTTTTGTATCATTACTTAACATTATTACGTTATGTTTAGTCTTTATGAGATAGTAAATGGGCGGATGATAGTAGTTACAACGTCAATGAGTTGTTAGGACGAGAGCACATTGTGGTAGGAGGCTTTGAAATCGCAGTGTGTTTCTGTTTGATAAATATTGCGTTTTTTTTTTTTAAGGATGGGAAATCATAAAATGACTTCTTCTGTCCTGGGAGGAACGGAACGGAGTGTCAGTCTCTTACTGACTAAAACCCATCCGTGTTCCTTCTAATGAAATATTGTGCATGCTGTACTCACCCATAAGTGAAGGAGTACACCTACTAACAACCTTTTGCTGACCAATATTTGTATGTCGTGATTTGTGTGTATCTTTTGTTGGAGATCCTAAATAAATAAAAAATGCTCTTTAAAGCTAATGTTAATGGGAAAAAATAACGAGAAGAAGTGTGTCAATTTTAATTTCAATAAAAATAAAATATTAACCACAATAAGGGCAGAGGAGTACCTACTTAAGCAATTATGGATAAGTTATTTTTTTATTTTTTTTAAATCATGAGACACTATGATCCTGTATTTTTTAATCATGTTAGTTTGTAATATTAATCCTGTTAAAACGTGTTCCTTCTCTGTGCCAAATAAACTTTTTGTTGCTTGCTTTCTTTCCTTCTGAGCGTCTATAGGTATGGTATTATTTTCTTTTGTTTGTACTGTTAAGGAGAAGCTACTATCCCTATCCAATTCTTTTTACTTACCATTGTCGGAAATGGGAAAAACATGTTACGCTTGATTATTAGGGTACACCGGGACACAGTCCGGATTAATGTGACCTTACCTTAACATTACCTACCAAAAGGTAAACTTTAATATAAAAAGCAATTACGGTCCTACCTACCTACACGTGCCTATAACGTATATCAATTACATTAAAGTATTGTAGTACCCACATGTTATTTGATACAGAAAACCGCTTACCCAAATTCAGAATAGGTATCATATTCAGGAAAAATTACCTGTACGAATTCAATTTGGAAAACGTATTAATATCAAAGCGGGGACGTATCTATTCCGTTTCAACTTCAGAAAAATATTATTTACAAATACGTCGAACGAAAGTCTTTGTTCGAAAAAGGGCCGAGAAATAAAGCATCCTTATTGGCTGAGTTTATGTTCAGCCGCCATTACTGTGATGTATTTGGGTGTTTAAGATAGAATAGCGGTATTGGGCACATCTTTCAAGGTTTAATACGGCTAGTGTGGAGAGGTTGTTGAATAGAGGTGCGTATTTTTAGCTGGGTGACCTATTTTCAGCTGGCGGGTGCTTCCCGGGCCGAGCTGCCGTTCTATTGACCCACATGTACGCAAGCTCTGACGTCAGAGGCTGTTATTACGTCACAAGCCAGCTCTTTGTGCCCGGCCGATGTTTGCCGATGATGCTGTCGGGTTATGTTGAATGTGCAACTATTTATTTTATAATACTGGATTAGGATTTTTGTTGCTGCGTTTTGTTGTTGAGACAGTGGAATTTGGACCTTATTTTGATGAGCATAGGTTACATGTTTGAGATAACACAAATGTGTTCAGCAAAAGCCTGATTTAAAAATTATACTGACCGTATTATGAGGATAAGTAGAGAAACCAGACTAACTAAACTAAAATAATCTTGGAAAAACATCTCCAAAACAAGTCGACTGATAAATTATATACCTAAGTACATAAAGTTGATTAAAGTCGAAACATTATAAGGCCGTATCTTCTTCTAAATAAATAAAAAGCTGTCAACTCAAATACTGTTCTCGTTGAAAATGGATACAAAGGCATTACTATCAATGAAGACATTTGAGATGAATTTGTATTCTGCCTGTCTTATAATAAATTACTCCAAAAATAATATTTCTTAGAAAAAACACGTACAAATGAGGAATAAAGTATAGTCTGAAAATGGACATTGTTTTTTAAACTGTTGTAGGTAAAATCGATAGCAGTATATAGATAATGAAATACAGGTACTTAGTTCATAATTTTGGTCTATTCTATAACAATCACTCTCTTTCAGTCATGGAGCTGTCATTCCATCCTTGGAGAAGTTTTAGAATAACGTTTTTTTTTGTTTTTTTTTGCAGGACCATTGCCCGTTGTTCACAACCCCACCTCCTTTCCTGTAGCTCATAGCTTTTTTTTTTTTTTTTATAGACGGGAATTCATCAAATAACTTCCCCCGCCCTGGGCGGGGCGGGAGGGAGTGTCAGACTTTTACTGACTAAAACCCGTCTATGTTCCTTCATGTGCCCTTTGCGTTCCGGGGGCGCGGTATCTCTTTCGAACAACCCGCAGCCCCGGCAGGCATCGGCCCTCAGTGGCCCCATCCAATTTTGCTGACATCTCTTTGAGGCGCGCGTGGAACACGAACGCGCCGTCGACACGGTGTAGCTCATAGCTTGTGGAGTGTTAAAAGCACGAAACCTTAAAAACAGGAACATGCATGCCAGTATAACTTGAACAAAAATATGCACGTCTTTTCTGACTCACATGGCCCATTAGTATCATGATTTGTATCTACAAAATAGGTGAACTTTTGCGACTACAGAACTGAAATACTAAAATACCCAATAAACATTCCGTTTTTTCTATCGTATTTGGTACCCAGCTGTCACAATCTGAAGGTCTTGCGGCAGACCATTTAGTATTATGGCGGAACGAGCTAGACAAAACTAGTAAAAAATGATATACATTAATTAGCCCCTGACTGATATATCTAGAAGGCTTTGGATGATGCAGCAAAATAACGAATTCGATTTATTTGACAGGGTTAACATGGATAGTTTTTCTAACGAGAACGTCTTCTTTTTTGCAGATTGAGACCGAGAATCGATTAGAGCTAGAAATTTGAAACGAGTTGGAGAAGCGAGAGTATAGTCCGATAGTTTTATTGCTGGGCTATAAGCGAGTGTGAGAGAGCAACTGGCCACTAACGCAGGCTGGTATACGTACAAACCAAGCGAGGGTC
The DNA here is from genome assembly GCA_932526535.1 of Caradrina clavipalpis. Taxonomy (NCBI): domain Eukaryota; kingdom Metazoa; phylum Arthropoda; class Insecta; order Lepidoptera; family Noctuidae; genus Caradrina; species Caradrina clavipalpis. The sequence continues at coordinate 5,427,595 of OW052093.1, forward strand.
TCTAGGCGAGTGTTCTGACCGCCAAGCAAGCATCGGTAAGTGAGTATAATAATTTGATAGCACTTTTCACTATGACAAAATATTGTAAAGAGAATTGTCGATAGCAATATTATTATTTTTTTACTAAGCGAGTTTCTTCAGCGAGAAAATAGTCAATAGCTAAACGCTTTCTCTTTGGCGGAGAGACAGGTGCATTGAATCTCCCAGAATTTCGCTACGAGTATATCGTCGTCAGTAATATCCATCAGTTCCTAAAGCGAATCACTTCCTAAAGACATTTTGTTACCCTACTCGATTTTTCGATTATACTAAACAAGCCCCTTACAAACTACTTCCATTGTTTGCCACACCCCTCTAAAAAGACATCAATAGTTCAAAATGCAATAACATCGAGCAAATAAGATTTTACAAAGGCAAAGCCCCCGATCCTCCAATCAGAACTCTGCATTCACAAGGGAGATTTAAATCGCTTTCATTTGCATCCAATGTTTGTTGATTTTAAAGCCAATAAATTATGTTTACATATTTAGGCGATCAAATTCGTTTGTGTTTTATTTAGATAGCTTTGGATGGAGGTGTTAGAATATTAAGTACCTAAAGAAAGTGTTGGTATACTGTAGGGACTCTGCTTGGTTCAGATATATTGAACCTTATTTTCATAGTAGTTCATGTCATAAGACAAATAGGTACTATTCTGAAATAAAACCATAGAGATTTCACAGTCAGTTCACAAGTCTGACAGAAATATTTTTAAATTGGTTCTCAATATGACACAAAGTAATAAGCCAGTTGGTGTTTCTATTGTGTAGCTTAAGACGCCAACTGGCACCGTGACCCTGACGGGGTTCGTCGGTACCAATTGAGGTCCAATCGACAGTACCTAATGAGCATGGGTTATTCCCGCTCGGTAACACCCTTTCGTCAACACTGTTGACGATCGGGAAAAAAAAGTTTCGTTCGTTCACAGTGTTGACGAACGCTACTTTTAATTCCCGTTCGGTAACACCTTTCGTTCCTGTCGTCAACACTGTTGACGATCGGGAAAAAAAAGTTTCGTTCGTTCACAGTGTCCATGAATGCTGGTTTTTATTTTTAAAATATGGAAATAAAAATAAAACATGTCATGGATTTTTAAAATGTTTTAATGGATTATGTTAGATCTTTTAAAACACAATTAACTAGAAAATAAAAAAATGGCCTTATCATGTGCATAATAACCATTTTACACTTTGATAAGTAATAAAATTGTGACACTGATTTAACATAATCAAATATAGTTGAGAAAGTGACTAATGAAAACTAAGTACACTATTATGTATCACAGATAATCATCTAATTTACACTAATTAAATAACGAAACTATAACCATAAACCTTAATATTTTTATATTAAGTACCTAAAATTAAAATAAACCTAATTAAAAACAGTAAAAATAAAATATTTCAGATAATCAAGTAAATAAAGAATTTTGTATCACAGATAATCAACTATTTTACAATAATAATTAAAGCGTTGTAAATACCTTAGTTTTAATTAAAATAAATATATAATAATATAATTATTATTATATAGGTATTTATTTTAATTAAAGTGTTGTAAATACCTAAGCATTTATATCACAGATAATCACATGTTTTCAATAATTTACATAATAATTTGTTCTCCTATATAAGTAAATTTCAGATTCTCAGAGACACAACTCGTTACACATAGGTACTCAAAGTTATGACTCCTATTCAATGATATTGTAAACAATATCATTGCTTCTATGACTTAGCCTACGTATAACATAGACAGCCCTATATAATTCACCTCAAGAGTTATAATCAGCAGCATAGTTTTTTTTTAGATTAACTTCGCAACTGTCAAATCACCATGTTTTTTATTTTCTAGTAAATTGTGTTTTAAAAGATCTAACATAATCCATTAAAACATTTTAAAAATCCATGACATGTTTTATTTTTATTTCCATATTTTAAAAATAAAAACCAGCATTCATGGACACTGTGAACGAACGAAACTTTTTTTTCCCGATCGTCAACAGTGTTGACGACAGGAACGAAAGGTGTTACCGAACGGGAATTAAAAGTAGCGTTCGTCAACACTGTGAACAAACGAAACTTTTTTTTCCCGATCGTCAACAGTGTTGACGAAATGGTGTTACCGAGCGGGAATAACCCATGAGCATTAGGTCTCCAAATGACCTTCGTAAAGGCATTTTTTTTTTAATGACAAATTATAATTATTTTCGTTTAGGTACACGTGCACCCCAATGCCCCCAATACTGAAGAAACGGAAAAAACCACAAGCTGTCATTTTTATCCCAATGAATCTATTTATAATTCGACTTATTCACACTTCATTACGTCACATTTTTCCTCAACAAAATATTCCGTCGATAAATAAATTCTAATCCAATCATGGGTTTCCTTTGAATACACAGTACACAGAGAAAATAATAGAGGAAATTAAAAATTCCCAGCGAATACCAGCTTTCTGTTCCAATACAAATCATTTGAGACATCGGTTCTGCACTCTGTTTTATATTTTCTTGTTTTCTCTATTCGCTCGGAAATCCATTAGTTGGTCGCAGAAAAAAAACGAGTGATTCCAGTTGGAATGTAGTTTTCAGCTGATCGGAGAATTTTCTACCAAGTCGCCCTTTACGGGGACACAGATTAATGAATATTGTATGTGTTCTTTATTTGTTTAGGTTTAATTTGGGAGTAAATATATCTCTTTAGTCTTACGGTCACAAACACGATCAGTATAATAATTTCTGGGGATAAATAGCGGTCATTTGGTACACTTTATTATCTAAACTTAAAATTACGCGAATAAAAGAGTTGGATTTTTGTTGTTATGGATAAAATCAAAAACTACTTAACCGATTTTGGAAATTCGTTCACATTTGGAAAGCTACAGTATCAGCAAGTAACACATGCTTAATTAAAAACCCATAAGAAAGATATAAAAGAGAAGAAAAAGGTAAAAATCAATATGCAAGAATTCCATTACTATTCTTTTCTCTTTTGTATCTCTCTCCTTTTTCACCTTTTCCTTTTTTAAAAGTTGCCCGTTGCCCCACACTGAGACTCGGTCCTACATCATGGGTGTATTAAAAAACGCATAAACTCACATTTTCTTATCACTTTACAAAATTAATGTCTCAGTGTCTATGAAGGGGTGCTGGTCAGAAAACCTCCAAGCGTGCCGTCGGTTGCTTGTCCCTCGGGACACGTCTTGAGGGAACGGCAGCTGGCTGGCCGGTGCACCCTGGGCGCGGGTAGTGATCTTCCCTGAGGAATGGGAAGAGATTCCTATTCTTTGGGGAATGTCACTGCTCGTGGCCAATATTCTGACGGGCGGGGTCCGAGGACGGACCAAGGGCGTTTCTCCGCGTGTCCCTCTGATCAGCAGAGGGCACAGCGGAGGAGTGAGGACGGGCTCGGCGTGCACTCACCCTGCCACCGAGCAGACAGAGAGGAGGGTGGTCCTTCTCTGTCACCGTCGTACATCGTAACCCCATATCGGAGTGTCGTGGTCATGTCTCGCGGCTTCGATTGGCACCGAGGGTCTTGGCTTAACCGCCCGGACCGCGAGGTAGAAACCCTCTATAAAAAGTCACCCCGAATCCCAAGCGGCGGCGCACCGTGACGGGATGTATGGCTGACGGGCGTCCCTATGGGACATCAGTCGCTAGTGCGAACCACTTGTTTTTTTTGGTTGGATGGTTGGAAATTGTTTATACTCGTGGGATTCAAAATGGATAATATAAATTTAAACAAAAACAAAGACGCAGAAGGAGGTAAGGGGGATGCCGGGTCGGAGTCCGACTCGGCTCCCAGTGTGGTGAGCGTGGGTAGCTCAGAGGGCTCCCACCGCGAGATGGTTGGGCCGCCCGGGAAGTTGTTCCGGAAGCGGCCCAGACCGGAGGATCGGGTGTCCTCCGAAGAAGAGCTGGCCTCGGCTCGGAAGATCCCCACCAGCAGACGTGGTGGGGCCCAAGAGCGAGGCCCAGGGAGGGTTACAGCCCGGAGGGGACCGGCGACGCCTGTCGCTGAAGGGCAGTCCCCCTCCCCCTCCCTAAGTGAGACTGGCGGCGACGGTGTGGTCCAGCCGGACACACCGCGCGTGGTGGAAGGTGAACCTGGCGGCTCCGAGGAGCGTAAGGCCAGGTTCATGGAGGTTGTGCGGGATGCGGTGGCGAGCGTCGCCCGCAAGAAAATGAAGGGGTCGAAGTCTCGGGCAATGGACGAGGCTTCGGCTACCATTGCGGCGGCCGCAGAGGCCGGTTTTGCGGGGGAAGTCCCGCAGCTTCGGGCGGAGGTGGCGCGCCTGTCGGCCTCCATGGAGCTCCTCATGGCGGAGAACAGGAGGCTCCAGGCGGACCTGGCTGAGCTCCGCGGGATCGGCTCCCGCCAGGCACCCAAGGCGGGGAGCCAGCACGAGCCAGTGGATGACCAGGTGCTGAACCTGGTTCAGCTGGAGCTGGCGGCCTTCCAGGCACGGTTTTCCGTCCTGGAGGGCATCGTGTTGCGTCCCCCTCTGGCGGCGAGCGGGACGACCGCGGGAGACAGGCGGGCCTCGTACGCGGCTGCCGCGTCTGTGCCGAGGCCGGCTAATCAGCCCACCAGCAGGGCTGGGCCGGCCCCCGCGAAACCGGCTCCGGCAAGGCCGGCGCCGGTGCAAAATGCGGAGCCCACGAGGAGGGGCAAGGCGGCATCCCAGCCGCCTCCACCCCCTCCGCCCCCTAGTTCCAACCCTCCGGAAGCCGAATGGCAGGTGGCCGGGGCAAAGGAGAAGGGGCGCAGGGCGGCCAGGTTGGCCAGAGCGGCCACGAGAAGGGCGGAAGAGCGGCGGCGACGCGGTGAGCGCAAAGCCGCGGATAGGCTTCGCGCTCCGAAATCCGCGGCTGTAGTGATCACGCTACAGCCGGAGGCGGTGAAAAAGGGCGTGACCTACGCGGCGGTGCTCACCAGGGCCAAGGCGGCAATCGATCTCGGCGAGCTGGGGATCACGGCCCTCCAGCTTAGGGTTACCGCAACTGGGGCCCGAATGTTAGAGATCCCCGGCGCCACCAGCGGCCCGTCCGCAGACGCTCTGGCTGAGAAGCTGAGAGCGTCCTTAGATGCGGACGAGGCTCGAGTGTCCAGGCCCGTCAGATGCGCAGACCTGCGCATCCTGGGTCTGGACGACTCAGTCACCGTGGAGGAGGTGGTGGCCGCCGTCGCCAGGACGGGTGGATGCCTTGCCGAGGAGGTCAAGGCAGGCACCATCCGCCCGGAGCGCTCGGGCATGCAGACCATTGTGGTCAGCTGCCCAGTGACGGCGGCTAAAGCCATTGTTGGGGGGGGCCGCTTGCTGGTGGGCTGGGTTTCGGCGCAGGTTAGACTGCTCGAGCCCAGACCCCTGAGGTGTTACCGTTGCCACGTGGGGAAGCACGTGGCATGTAGGTGCGCCTCAGAGGTGGACCGCAGCGCCCTATGTTTCCGATGCGGTCAGCCCGGTCACAAGGCCGCGGCTTGTGATGCCCCGCCGCACTGCGACGCATGTGCGGGGGCTAACAAGCCGGCCGATCACCGGGCTGGGGGCAAGGCCTGCGCTATACCCGCCAGGACCGGGGGAAGGCCCCGCACCGCCGCCGCTGCCGCCGCGGCCGCCGCCGCCGCGGCCGCCGCCGCCGCCGCCACCGTCGCCGTGGCCGCACCCGCGGCCACCGCTGACACCGCGTCCGCCGGCGCAATGGATTGCCAATAACGGCACCATTGCGCCTCCCGCAGGCGGATACCGTAGGCACGGTCTGTGGACGGTGAGCAATGGGTAGCTCACCGTCCGTACGTTATTAACTAACGACAGACCGTGTCGACGGCGCGTCCATGTTCCGCGCACAGAGGTGTCAGCCATTGGAAGGGGCCACTAAGGGCCAAATGCCTGCCGGGGCTGCGGGTTGTTCGAAAGAGATACCGCGCCCCCGGAACGCAAAGGGCACATGAAGGAACATAGATGGATTTTAGTCAGTAAAAGTCTGACACTCCCTCCCGCCCCGCCCAGGACGGGGGGGGTCATTTGATGATTTTACCATCTTTAAAAAAAAAAAAAAAAAAAAAAGTGTCTATGAAAATCATAGGCACCTATTAGAATCTATTTTTAATGCATCATTTATCTTCAAAACGTTGATTTGAAAATAATCTAAGTAAATTGACGTTTACATAAAAAACCTTAACATTTTACGAAACTGTGTCACATATCACATTTAACTTCACATAAGTCATTTTTCATTTAAAGTCAAAGTTATTGGAATTCTTCGTGTAACACAATTCTTGCGAGTATCGAAAACTGAAATGTAATATTGAAAAATAGTGGATTGCCATTTTGAAAGCAGTGTGACAAAGGTTTAAACGAAAATCATGTGAGACTAAACTTGTAATTATTTTTAAGTATTTTTGACTTATTTTACATTCAAAGGTTTCTAATCAAATGAAAATGAGATCCATTTAGAACCCAATTTTGATCCTCCTTCATCAATGAAAATAAATTGTCCACTTGAAAGCTTTGAAGATACAGACAAGCACTCTAAATCTTACCGAATGGATATAAAAAAGGAAATTGCATACAGTCTACGTACTTTGTGGTTGAAGTAAACAGACTCAAGCTCAGACATTTTAAATGGGTCACATAATATAAGAAGTTTATGTAGACGACGTGATAGTAAATTAAACTTCAACTAAAGATTTTCTTAATGTTCATTCATTTGGCGATAATAATGATTCATGTTATTGAAGTCATCAAAAACATTTTCTTCTTACCAAAAAAAACTTATTTGAAACTAGCGACCTGCCCCGACGTCGCACGGGTGTTCACATTTTTTTTTGTTGGGATTTCATTTATTTTTTCACAAATTTCCTTTGTTTTACCTTTTTCTAACAATTACCAACACAACAAAAATCAATCAGTCAAACCATTCGCAAGTAATACGGCAATTGATATTTATACTTATAGATAAAAATATTTATGTGTTCTCTGTCTCCATACACTACTCTATGTTATGATCGTCCAGCCGATATGGCTTTACTTGTATTAAAGATAAGTGCTGCGAAGACATCTCGACCCGTCACATAAAACTACTACAGATTACTTCCAAGCTTATGTACTTCTTTATTTACTTTCGTACTTTTATGTTTAGCACATAAGATAATATTGTAGGGCGTCATATCATTATATATCATCTCGGTAGCTTTTGTGATGTAGAAATGAGAAATGAGGATGGACGAATGAGGTAAATTTTGAATAACCTACTTGAAGATTCTTTAATGTTGCTTAAGAGCAATTGTTCTTGACAAAATATGATCAGTAATTTCTTATTTATTTACTAGCTATTGTTCGCGACTTCTTCTGTGTCATATTTCATAATTATATTATCTCTCGGGAATCGTACGTTTTCCCGGGATATAAAATTAAAGTGTGTATTGTTATAGCCGCTATAACAACAAATACCTAGCTAAAAATAAGAACAACTGTTAATTAGTCAATATAATGATCATTTACGACTCGAAAACTATTTCAAACATTCAATTAAATGCAGCCAATTTAGACTCTAGTCTCTAGTTGTAAAGGTACAAGTTTCCTTACAACTCTGACTTGAATACAATGCTGACAGGCAATACTAACAGGTGCAGCGGTATTGCAAACTGTTATGCAATACAGTAAAGTAATATTAAGTTTCTGAATGGTATTGCTTTCTAAGGGTTGGCACAAACAGGATAGCAATTCAGCAGCCTGCTCGAGCTGTTTACAATTATTTATTTATACTAGCGTTTGCTTGCGACTGCATTCGTGTGAATTTTCTTAAGGCTTCTTGATGTTTTTGATAAGATTATGGCGCTGATAGCATTAAGAGACAACGTAACATCATATTAGTAAAATAATTTTTAGTTTTTAGTTCAGTTTAGGGCGTTCAATTCGCGTGGTATTAATTACCCGTGTTAAGTTACTTCTTTAGTTACTGCTCGACTTCCGACTGTCGTAGTAAGATATTACATAGCCTATAATCTTCCTCGATAAAAGGACTAACCAATACAAATATTTTTTTTATTCGAGCCAGTAGTTCCTGTTAAAGCGCGTTCAAGCAATCAAACAACCAAACAAACTCTGCAGGTTTATAATATTTGTAAAGATTATATAAAAAGTAAAGATTATGCGTAAAAATGTGTCACAAATATTGTTGGAAATTATATGCAATAATTTCCTGTGGTGTTACTACGCTCGTGATTAAGCAATATTCTACTCTATTCTTGTTGGATTTTAGTTCAATATCAATTAATAAATTAAACATGCTCGAGAATATTGCAGCCCTATATTAGCGCTGACTGCAAGGAGTATGTAACAGAATAAGATACAAATTTAACACGTTTTCCCTTTATTAACTTTCGCAGTATATTTCACGTAAACGATGTTAAATTCTATTTGCTTACAGTTCGTGGAAGTTTAACTAATAAAGACAGGTCGTTTATTAAATGTTTTGTAGGATAATGGTTTAATTTTAAAACGTCATACGTGTTGGAAGGTTATGAAAAATGGAGTCGTATTTGTTAGTTCGATAAGTATGAGTATGATTCGGAATTGGAGTGACAGAGACAGAATAATGACTAGATGATAACTCACCTCGAGATCATTTCACCGAAATTGGGTACTATTCACCATCAAAATATAATTCCAAGACAAAACTAAAAAAACACAAACAAAACAAACATTTTGCTTGAAATCCATAAGTAGTTAGTCAATTGAGATGACAGATAAATGACGTCATAGTTTAGTATTGTACAAAATGGAAGGGGGAGTCGCCTTTTGACAGCTCATAAAAAGTACTTCAATTGATTAGTGGTGTCTTCTACCCAATTCACCGAGAGAGGTTTATCTTTCCTTAAGCATCAGCCCACACGACCGAGAATCAGCCCGATTATCGGATTCTCGGCAGACGGATTTCTGAAGAAATCTGTCAAAAAACGGCCCGATAATCAGGCCGATTATCGGTCGTAGGGGTAGACTCTAACTGTATAACAAATAACAAGTAATGACAAATAATATAGTAAGTAATGAAACTTTAAGTAGGTATATCTTTTTAAATATTAGTTAGGATTAAACAAAAATATACCTAATAACTAACTACCTGCTCCGTTGGTCTCGTGGTCGCAAGTGCGACTTCTGTGCAAGGGGTCCCGGGTTCGATTCCCAGGTCGAGCAAAAAGTGTTATTGGGTTTTTCTTTGAAATTCTCAGTAGCAGCTCGGAGTTTGGATTTGTGCCCGGTTAATGGCAATAGGCTCGCCCCCTATTACATGGGACCTAAATATACCGGCGAACTGTGGGTGTACATTGGTACACCTCTGCCTAACCCTTCGGGGAATACAGGCGTGATGGTATACCTAATACGTATTTTGAAGTAGACACACTCCTGACCCGAATTTAATTAATATTTAAACAGACTCAAAAGGAGTGTTATGATTTTAGTTAAAAATTAAAAGATTAGAAACAGGCGCCATCTTAATTACCGGTTACGTTATAATAAAGTCCTTTATTTAGGTTTCTTAAGCTTAAGTTTAAAATTCCATAAACGCTTTCTTTTGTTCGTTTACTGAGAGCAAATCGCTTACGGCTTCAATTGAAAATAAACTTTATCGCATTGAGAATAACGTGCTTTTTTTATTCTATTTCTTAAGGGTACTATAAACATTCCTTCAATGATTATTTTTAAATGGCGTCTCTTTAATAATGGGCCTTTCAGCTCAAGTCCCAATAAATTCTTTTAGATTAGGTAACCCTTAGACCCAAATAGCTATTGTTATAGGTACCCACGCAGTTTCACGTAGTCCTAATTTACCAAGTCTCACTAGGTACTTGTTTTGCGTACATTTTAGTAGGTACTTAAGAATTTAATAGACACTTAAGTGTACTTTCGCCAAACGCTTTGTTAAGAAAATGCTATAACCTTTATTTAAAAATCTTGAGAAAATTTATAACTTCAATCTTGTTCATCAAAACTCGTGTTTTATTCAATAAAGCAAAGTTTATTAAAATATTTATTTAGGTCGGACGCAGCGGTAGTTTGTAATTTAAATCGAGTGCCAACTTTAATTGGAGTGCTTCAGTTCCAGGAACACTCTGTAAATCAAAGTTTGGTATCATCCGGGGTATTTTAGAGTCGGCGCAGACGCCGCAGCTAAATACTCTAATAGTAAGTTATTCTTTCTTCAATTGATAAGAAACTAAACGGCATCTAAATCCTTTCTCCACCCCATACTGCCATATTTACTTTAATATTTTTTTGGGTTCGATATACCTATGCAAAGTTTATTTTTCTATGGGATAAGCCCGCCACATTTTTAACTCTACCACTGTTGCACTTGAAAGCTAAAATTAACAATGGCGACTACCAGAAGAGCCGAGGCAAAGAAGCTCGACGAGTCCCGGAGAAACGATTCAACTGTCTCGGGATCCCACAACGAAATTTATCAAAAAAATAAATAAAAAAAACGACGGGTTGCACTCCGGGAGTGCCGGCAGAAGTGAAAACTTGAATATTAACGTTGTGCATTTTTGATATTTTGGAATGGTTAGGGAATAATTTTGCACGAATTGCTATAATTATCATTATAAAAGTACTATGTATATAACAGAAACCATTAAACCAAGCACGTGTACTATTTAGTCCATCCGTCCATCCGTCCATTCGTCCATTCGTCCATCCGTCCATCCGTCCATCCGTCCATCCGTCCATCCGTCCATCCGTCCATCCATCCATCCACGATTTTCCACGATTTTGCACGATTTTGCACGATTTTGCACAATTTTGCACGATTTTCCACGATCCAATTACGAATATTTACGATCAGGGTCACGTGTCCTGACGCGAGCAAAATAAGTGCACAACGCCGCTTTAAATTTTCGATCAGGGTCACGTGTCCTGACGCGAGTTTAACATTTTTTACCCAACGCCGCTAAAGAAGTTTTCACTTCAAAAAACAGTAGAGTACGCAAGGGCAAAGAACGCCCTTAGAGATCAGTATGTATGTAGAGCCTTCAGCATGTCGTTAAGGCTTCCATGTTAATACAATGCACCAGGAAGGTTTGCCAAAGCACATAATGATGGTTTCAATACCGTCCTATGGCAAAGGATTGATTCCATGATGCATGGAGTGCATCGAAGCGTCAACGCATTCTGAAGGTCATTAGCGATAAGCTTGCGGCATTATGGCGCATTGGGTTCATGTAATCGGTGTGTCAGGTGAGTGGGTACAATAGATTGTATATAAATTAACATCTTGTTTATACATTATCTGCTTTTCTTACTAACATAGTTTATAATGTATTGTGTATACCTAACGAACATCGTAATGATGGATCATAATCTAAAATAAACGCCTACAAGACTGTCTCGGTAAGCTAGTGGTCCTAAGCGCGACTGCTACGGTGGAGGTCTGGGGCCGACCCAAAAGTGTTATTGGGTTTTTCTATGAAATTCTCAGTAGCAGCTCGGAGTTAGGATTTGTGGTTAATGGCAATAGTCTCGCCCCCTATTACATTGGAACTAAATATACCGGCGAAATGTGGGCGTACCTTAATACACCTCTGCCTAACCCTTCGGGGAATACAGGCGTGATTGTATGTGTGTATCTAAAATAAAGTTCAAAATAGCGTACAAGAGATTATGACATATCGCTGTGTGTGTGTATTTTCGTACATATTTTACATCAGATCCACTCAATACTTTCTCTCTACTCAATACCCATTTTCACTCAATACTTAACATACACACATACACATCGAGCATATCCCTGCTCTTCGTCTGCACTAACCTTAAGGCTGATGAACCCTGACCTTTTACATCCATCCACTCATCATCTCGGTCCGAATTGTTTCAGGAATTCAATAGTCATTAATAAATTTTCACCGTGAAACCACTCTGTGAATTGATTAATTTGAAATTGTTCGGCTTTGAGATTTATTAAGTGTCTGGAATTATTGATACTGAATTTCTGTCCTGATTTAGAACAAAGACATTATTTGTGGGTAAAGGTATTATAAATTGGGCCGAATTTGGAACAAGACAAGAAATTATTTTCAAAGTATTTATGAGACTAACACAATGTTGACTATTTTAAAGGTTTTTAAAATATATCTAAATAGAAAAGAGGAGAGAAAGGAGGAGATGAGTGAAAGGCGACTAACAAAAGGTATTTATGTGGCAGATGTGAGTGGCAACGCCGGGAGGGGACGCCCTAGAAAGACCTACCCTGACCTTATCGGTGAGGTTCTTCAGAAAGGTCGGGTGTGCAGTACTCGTAACCGGCGTGCTTGTATGACCAGATGTATGAACGTGAACGAGGCGAAAGTAGTATGTAAGGATCGTAGCAGGTGGCGTTCTGTGGTTTCTGCCTACCCCCATGGGAAAAAGGCGTGAGTTTATGTATGTGTATCTAAATAGAAATTTAACTTTATAAGTGACTAGCTTCCGCCCGTGACTTATTTTATCCGCGTTCAGTTACGTCTTTGGTTAGTGCTCCGCTCCCATGGGTCATAGCGTGATGTTACATAGATTTTATTTACAGTTGCGTTTTAAAAAGCCTTATTGTCTTAAGTTTAACTTTAGTTGCATTCCACTGTTCAATGGAGAGGTGGCTTTACTTTATGTAGTTTTGGCATAAAAGATACTTAGTTCAGAAATAACTAAAATCGGTTCAGTAGCCGATTTTGAGCAAACTACTTTTAGGGTATGCATTTAATATTATGTTACATTTTGTATATTTCTTTTTCAATTAGGTGCAAGTGAGCAAAGCAATGGACACAGAGCAACATTCAATATTAATATATTTTTATCGTGTAATTGACGTTAAATAGTGCCTTACAATGGTCTAATTGAAATAAATGATTTGACATTTTGACTTTGACAGCAAGCGTTTCATACTACTGCCCTTATACCAGCAACATTCAAATCACAGTCAATCAGAACCAAAACCGAAAACAACGTCATATTCTATCCACTATCACTAAAGCTAAAAAGTCTTATTTATTTTTATCGTGACTTTGGAAACAATCTTATCAGCTACAGACTTGTAACGCGTATCTTCATGTACGCTATCAGTTTCGTCTCGTATTCCAATTTTGTGAACAAATAAAACTGGCTGATCCATACGTTGGAAGCTGTGAATTGTGTCTGGGCACCGTTGTATTCAGACTAGGGTGTCTAATCTCTTGTATGGTGCGATTGAGGTCTCTAGGAATAGTTTCGGAGAAAATAAAAATGGTATAAAGTGTTGGCTGTAATTGAGAATGTCTCAAGGACGGAATTCATCAGAAGTTTGCTGTAACTTTGTGTGACGCGTCTGGAAGTTCATTGGTACTCATTTGTACTGTCATAGGTACCTACTCATACCTACTCTCATCATGGAAACAAGATCTCATTTGAAAGCAGTGCATAAGTAAAAATTACATATAGGTTTGAAAGCTAGCTCAACTACCTTTTTCGCTCATGTTTCACTCAAAAAAATCGGGTTCTTATAATAGTGTTCACATGATTGAAAAAGATTGTCAAGTCATAGACTAAGTACTGTTGTAAAAAAATGCATTTTTATAATAGCAATTTTAAAATAGCATTTATCTCTAAAAAAGCAGGTATACATAGGTTACCAGGTGTAGAGTACCTAACAAAACAAGATTGTATCTGACTCAGACAGTCAATCGTACCATTGTACCAATTATCACACACTTTAGGATCTATTTTCGGACTATCTTCTTAATAGATATAGTATTCATACAACATAACACAAATACCATCAAATCGTAAGCTCCAAACTAACTGACTACCCATTATAACAGAATTAAACCCTTTCTCAATTAGGATTGAACTGGCCACAAGGAGTGATCTATCCACATAACAATGGACGCAAAATCTGCCATGGAGGATAATACCTTTTCCAATTTACCTGCGGTCACCCCGAATAATGACGTGGCCTATCAATAAATTAAATCTCCGACCTGTATTGGAGCTGACAATAGGTGCTATAGTACCTATAGTTTAAAATAGAATAGACGTTGTAATATTTTCGCAGCGTCTAGATGTTTCTTGGAATCTAACTTTAGAAATTTATAGAACAAAGAGTTGACTTTCTTAAAGGATTTTTACCACCATTTTTTTATCAGTAACTTAAAAAAAGAATATTCTGAGGAAACCTGGACTTAATTAATAACACAACATACCATACCATCACGCCCGTATTCCACAAAGGGTTAGGCAGAGGTGTATCAATGTACAATTCAACACCCACATTTCGCCGGCATGTTTATGCCCTATGTAATAGGGGGCGAGCCTATTGCCAATAACCAGGCACAAATCCTAAAACCGAGCTGCTATTAAAGATTTCATAGAAAAATCCAGTAACACTTTTTGCTCGACCTGGGTCTCTAACTCAAGATCTCAAGCGCAGCAGTCGCTCTTAGGACCACTAGTCTACCGAGGCAGTCTTCAAGAGATCTAGAGGTTTTTTTTTTAATTTACTACACCCAGTTAAATGATCATATTTGCAACGTACTCCTACGCTTGATTTTCTGTAGCAAGACATGACCCATGGTAGATAATGAACTGAGGTTACAAAAATAAATGTCATCTCTTTAATAGATAGTGCTAGTAGAAAAATACAATACCTACATAAGTGATGACAACAAACAAACAAGAAATACCTACAGAATCTTTGAAGTTAATAGAATCCGTATTGAAGAAAACTCTACGTAGGTTGGTACACATGTTTCATATTCGAATCCACTTCAATAGATATACCGGAGATTGAATAAAACATCATTTCATTCTTAACAATTGATTCTATATAGGTACATACATACAGTCAACAAAACTATTTGGTATACAGGCAACATACAAACGCCTACACGCCTGTAGGTATTCCCCGAAGCGTTTGGCAGAGGTGTAACAATGTTTTCCCACAGTTCGCCAGTATGTTTTTTTTAGGTCCCATTTAATAGGGGTCGAGCCTATTGCCATTAACCGGGCACAAATCCAAACTCCGAGCTGCTACTGAGAATTTCATAGAAAAACCCAATAACACTTTTTGCTCGACCTGGGAATCGAACCCAGGACCACTATCAATGGAACTATTTGGTATACAGGCAAAATTATTCATCTTTCAACTATACTGCCATTATTCATTTTTATTGTACCTACGCGTAATTACTTTTTTTAAGTAAATGACACACTTATGAGAATTATTTAAAAGAACTGACTGCTCAGCACAACAGAACACTGTTCAAGATTAATCGTAAGTGAGCTGCCTGTATACCAAATAGCTTTGTTGAGTGTACGTACTTCGTCTCTAAATATAATAATTTCAAATTTTCAATTACTACAAGAGTACGTACTCGAGACGAGCAAATCCAACATTATTTTTAATGATCATGACAATTTAAGGGGACCTTTCTAGAATACAAAACTGGGTAGGTATTAAGACAAGCTCGTTATTCTGTAGATTCAATTATATACCCTGTTCTAATGTGACCTCAATTTTCTGTATCATTTTGCCAAGTACATAGTACCTATTGCTCAGTGGAATATGAACTAATAAATAATTATAACCGCAAAAATGGAAACGAGTTACCAAGGTTGTAATAAGTGGTCAGCGAGTGAGTAGGTATAATAGATACACAAGATTCACGCTTTTTTCCCATGGGGTTAGGCCGAAACCACAAAAGGAAAACTAGTTTTAAATAGTTTTGCTAAACTTTAAATACCTACCCCCCCTACAGGCACCCGAAAACACAATGTTTAGCTTGTGTCACATTGCACACTGCCATCAACGGTGATTTTTCACACGAAAAATCATCATGTCATCATCATCAGTCATTTCCCAGCAGTAACTTGAAATCTACCAAACAGACGAAGTTGCAGTCACAAACAAGAATATTACAAAAAATAACAAACAACTCAAACCATTCTTATTTTTCAACCAAACAAATTAAAATCAAACAACACAATAAACTTTTTAATCAAACCTTAGATATTTGTTATGAGATTTGATTATTTATTCAGTTTATTCAGTCTAGTCAATGTTGTTTCAGTTTCAATATTTCGTATGCAAACGATCCGTAGGTAGCGATACCCGACATACTGCAACGAAACCGTTTTATTAGTTCTCCTTAAGGGCCTTATCATACTAGCGGGTTGCGAGCGTCTTCAAAGCGAAGCGGGCGCGCAGCGAATGCGTCGCGAACACGCCGCGGCTGCTCAGCGAAGACGTTGCGGTCGCGTGGCGAATTCGCAACGTTTTTTGTCGCGTCAAAAAACGTTGTTTGTAGCAAATTTGCTACAAACACGCGCGCATTCGCTGCGCGCCCGCTTCGCTTTGAAGACGCTCGCAACCCGCTAGTATGATAAGGCCCTTAGTTATTGACGCGAGGAAATTTGCAAAGGGAAATATTGGAGCTTTTGATGAAACTGAATCGAATCTTTTATAATCGCGTGATTCGGTTCGAGTTAGACTGTGGAGCGGATTTGAGTAATGATTGTATTTTAGCTAGCTTTTGCCTGCGATTTAGGCTGCATGGATTTTTTTTTTGCGAAGCCCTTTTAATTTGAATATAAATTATTATTGGCAATGTTACTTGCTGATAATGTTGCTTCTTCTTCTTTTCGTGGCGATGATACATACATAGCTTTATATATAAACATACATAAATACCATCACGACTGTATTCCCCGAAGGGTTTGCAGAAGTGTACCAATGTATACCCACAGTTCGCCGGTATGTTTTTAGGTTTCATGTAATAGGAGGCGAGCCTATTGGCTTTATTTATTGTTATTAGCTTTTTATACTAAATATTTTACACCAATTGGGCCCAGTAGGTGGCCACGTTTATTGCCGCGTTAGATTCGCAGTTTAAGGGCCTCCGCCCACGACCGATTTTTTTTGGACCGATAATCGGGCAGAAAAAGGGGCCCGTTTTTTCAAAAATTTCAACGCCCACGACCGTGTTTTTGTCGGTGACTTTCGAGGGAGGAGCTTAAATAGCGGTCAAATTTTATATCGCAACTTTTATTTGACAGAGTTACCGATAGTATAAAAATAACGTTAATAGATTTAAGGTTATTTAAGTTACAATTTATCGTTAAATAGTTTATTGACGATATTTTTATCGTTTTTTTTAAACAATTGATCCTTCTAAGATGGAAGTAACGCAGGACGGAGGTGTGGCGGGTCGCCCACCTTAGCGTCGCGCTAATGTAGTGCCTAACAATACTTTGCCCGATTCTTACGAATGAGAATTATACACGCTTACTTTTACATCGTTCTGAAATCAAAAGCCATGAGATCCATCATAGTACCTAATAGAAACTATTGGCACTATTATTTTCGATAAATAACAAAAATAAATAAAATAACTCAAACATTTGTGAAATAGTAAGAACGCGAAGTAACGCTTCCTTGCAGTCAAGGCATATTTGTGTGAAAACCTTATCGACTATACATGCGTAAGGTAGCCTTTAAAGAATACATTAATCGATCAGACAGGAGCGCTACTAACATTTAACTCGAATTAACAAAAAAAAAGTGACGAATTTCCAACATCTTTGAGACGTCTTAAAAAAAAACACGCAATAATAACTATTACTCGACTGGAGTTCCAGTGTTTCAGCTGCAGAACGATGTAAAAGTAACCGTATATGTTATTATTAGACCTGGTAATCGAACCCACGACTTCACGCTGATCAGACGCGCTTTGCGACCACAAGCCCAATATAGTTAGTCAGTGACAATTAATATAAACGTACAAAACGGCAACTTACCTAATTTAACGGTAAAAATAACGATTAATTCATATTCTATATTAATGTTAATTAACATTATATTACTGGTAATGTTATCAAATAACGTTTTTATAAAGTTACTTTTTTCAAAATTTTCGAGTTCATGGAAATTAACGTTATGTAACGATTATTATTTTTTGATTTCATAACGTTAACAAGCCCTGGATTTAAGTCATTACATATTTAGCAAGCTTAGTCGTTGAAAACGAATGTTATTTTCATTCTTAAGAATTTATTAAATTCGTTTGATTATATATTATTTTTTTAATCCATTAACGTTATTTTTATATTAACGGTAACTCTGTCAAAGGTAATTTTATAAATATTTACCGGTATTTAAAACCCTGCGTAAATCAACACAATATTATTTACTTATTGAAATCACAGACGATTAATTTAGAAAAAATTGATTTACCATATTATTAATAAATAAATAAGCTTTTTAATAATAAATTATGGTTATTATTCAAATGCTTCAAACTCATAAGTACTAACTTAACTTAACACCACAATTGTACACTTAATTCGCAATAACTGCTTTTGACTTTAGACTTTTGACTTTAGCAATGACACAACGTTCTTCCCTAGTAAATCCATGACGGATAGGGTAAGTGCCCCAGTGAATGAACACACCCCAGTGAATTAACAAATCCGAGTATTTTCCAAAAAATAATAAACTAAGATATTACCTTCTACCCAACGCAGTATTTTTTTTTTGTAATTGCTGCTCTTTATTCTAGCATAGTAACAACATTCATGTATTGCGATACTGTTCGTTTTAAAATGACGAGCGTTTAAAGTTGGCAGTGCTGGTGTAAATTTTCTTTGTTCGGGCAAGAATTTAGGACTTGGGTCAGACGCAAATTTTTTGATATCACTTTGCAGCCGTAATTAAAGTATGTACTATAAGTTATTTATAAATTCGAGTAATGGGTAGTTATAATATACTAGCTTCTGCCAGCGACTTCGTTCGCGTGGCTTTATTCATCCATCTTAAGTTACGTTTTTGAATACTGCTTCGCTCCCGTAAGTCGTAGCGTGATGTTATATAGCCTATAACCTTCCTCGATAAATGGGCTATCCAACACAAAAAGAATTTTTCAAATCGGACCGGTGGTTCCTGAGATTAGCGCGTTCAAACAAACAAACAAACAAACAAACAAACAAACAAACAAACAAACAAACAAACTCTTCAGCTTTATAATATTAGTATAGATGTATCAAATCAATTTCATTGCAATTTTAGCTAGTTTTAAGTAAATTATTGAGTGTTCCAGCATTGGCATTAAAAAACGTTTGAAATACAGTGAATAAACGACCGTTAATTCACTGACCAATCGTTAATTTCATGAAATCTAGTGAATGAACTATAACATTTTCATCATGTTAAAATATAAGCTTTCGTCATAAAAATGTAACCAATAAATAAATGAATACCACATTTTGAGTTAGTAATCATCATTTTAGAGAACGGAGAACTAACAAATAAATGAAAGCTCTGAGACTCTAACTCCCAAGCTCATAAAGGAAAGACGGGAACGGAACGGGCAGTCTTCAGTGGGTGCAGGTTCAGTCGGAATAAGCTCGGCTTATAAGGCAGGTCCTGAAATCCATCAAACGCGACACACCTCAAATGCTGACGAAGCTGGAGACTAACGGTGGCAGGATCATCTTGTCTAAACTAGAGCTTTTAAGGGAGGTAGAGAAGTTCTAAAAACCCGTCTCTAGTCCAACAAAAGACCCAAGAGCTAGACTGACCTGACACTACACCGATGAGTTCCCGGACGTCAGCCTATATGAGATAAATATGGCTTCTTAACAACTTAAGGACAACAAGGTAAGACGGAATCACTTCTGTACTACTGAAGAGGCCTATGTCCAGCAGTGGACATCGTTCGGCTCATATCATGATGAATTGATTGTTGACGTTGGCTAGGCTTATGAAGGTATATAATGATTAAGTAAGAGATTGAAGGCTTACACTTTGTTAAAAAAAAAATGATTATAGCAGATTTAGAGGCTAAGGATTTATGTTCATTTATTTATTCCATTTTGAACTGCATTTAATATAATAATAAGGATTTTTTGTAACTATTAATTAAAAAAAACTTGTGTTCATTCAATGGTTCTAATGCTGTACATTTACTGGAAAATTTCATTCATTCACTGGGGTTTTAGGGTATTTTTCAATATATTGCCAAATATATAAAAAAGTATACGTTTTTAACTTGGTTATGTCGTAAAACCAAGTTAAAAAATATTCTTTAGTAGACATAGATTACCAAAATATAAAACCGCATACTTTAGAGGCAACATAATGTAATGATTTTTTGAAGTCTGAAGATTGCTTAAGTGTTCATTCACTGGAGCATTTACCCTATTTTCTATTTTTCACCGATAATCGGCGGCCAGGATGCGTAGATTTTGTTTTTGGACTGTTTTTTTCTCGGCCGTGGGCGTTGATGTACTAGAATCCATACGTTCCATTCTCGCCGAGAAAAAATCGGCCGTAAAAAATCGGTCGTGGGCGGAGGCCCTAAATTGTCAAGGGTGCAGGTGAAATGACAATTGGGACACTAGCATAATTATGAGAGATGAGACATTGTCTGATCAGGAGATCCGCAATCGCACTACAATCGTAGAAATGAATAAATAATGTAGCTTTATGTAGGGGAAAGATTGACTAGACATGACTAGAGAAAAAAATTGGGATTTTTGTTCCTAAAAGCCCTCCAAAAAATGGAGAAATAAGGAAATTAACATCGTTATCGACGTCCATTATTAGTTACGTGATTCAAATAAAAATCAAATACATTTGGAGATTCCATTTCGTTTTACGCATTTCCAATTACTGTTTATGTCCCATCAAATAGTTAAATACGTATTAGTTTTTACTACAGATTGCATTAGAAGGTACTTAACGAGTTTTTTATTATGTCAATACTGATATTAAGTTGTACCCAAGTGGATAGTTCACTAACATTTCCATAAACTCCATCAAATTAACACATCAAGCATATTTTGTAACTTTTACGTGCTTAGACCTCTTATTTAAATGATTTGTAGTTTTTTTTTTGTAAACTGCCCCGTTGGTCTCGTGGTCGCAAGTGCGACTGCTGTGCAAGGGGTCCCGGGTTCGATTCCCAGGTCGAGCAAAAAGTGTTATTGGGTTTTTCTATGAAATTCTCAGTAGCAGCTCGGAGTTTGGATTTGTGCCCGGTTAATTGAAAAATTCAAAATTCAAATTCAAATGGCAATAGGCTCGCCCCCTATATACCTATAACCTAAATATACCGGCGAACTGTGGGTGTACATTGGTACACCTCTGCCTAACCCTTCGGGGAATACAGGCGTGATGGTATATTTATAATATTTTTTTGTAAAGTAACCCTCCTTTAATTTAGACAAAGTGAGATTGAGGTGACCTGTCAATCCCCAGCATGACATCTCAACTGAACCAAATAACTAATGCGCCCTTTTATTAACTAAAATTCATTCTTTACTCGTTTTCAAATCAATAACGAAATTAATAAATCAATTGTTTTGTTATTAAACTGCCCCGTTGGTCTCGTGGTCGCAAGTGCGACTGCTGTGCAAGGGGTCCCGGGTTCGATTCAAAGGTCGAGCAATTGGGTTTTTCTATGAAATTCTCAGTAGCAGCTCGGAGTTTAGATTTGTGCCCGGTTAATGGCAATAGGCTCGCCCCCTATTACATGTGACCTAAATATACCGGCGAACTGTGGGTGTACATTGGTACACCTCTGCCTAACCTTTCGTGGAATACAGGCGTGATGGTATGATATCGTTATGTTATATATCGGCAAGGGACACCCACACAAGTACATATCTACCTACCTCTGAACCGATAAATTAATATCCTATTATAGCGACCCCAAATGTCGAAGGTCGCTTAGTGAGTCCCTAAGCACCATCAACGAACAATAGCTTCTGCTGATATCTAATATCATTTTAAGGGTGACTATACACAAACGTGTTTGACGTCGCACCGATGTCATCGGGTAGTATTGTCGTATTTATGGCGTTGGGTGATCGTTGATTGAGACTGGAAAACACAAGTGTACGCAATAAAGAGAGAAAGAAAAAAAATGGATGTATGAGTGATGTATGTGAGTGGTGTGTATGTTTTGGATGAATGAATGATGACGATGATGATGTGAGAGAGTTGTGTCAAAACAAGACACAATTTCTATATAATTCAATAATTTACGTCATACTAATTCAATATATTACTATTTACTTGGTAATAATCATATAATAAATTAGTATCAAGTAAAAACAGGACATACTGCATCCAAAACTTATGATTAGGATCAATCACAGTAAAAGTCAAAACATTTATTTTAATTTCACCATTTACAGGCACTTTTATATAGTCAAGCAGTCGGTCAGTAGCAAGGTCTCTATGGAGAAGAACGAGCAAGGAAATCCTCGGATACTCTTTTCCATTAAGTTTTTACAAAATCTTGGCTACATTATTCTTGTTGCTTCAATAATAAGTAAGTACATTTATCAGCTTTAAATATCCAAAATCACAAATATGTACTTCGAAAAAAACGGTAATTTAAAAAACTAAAAAACCCGACTGCTATTCTTTAAAAATCCCTAAAACAAGATAAATTGTAGCAGTCGGGACCCATTCTAGAAATAGAGGATTAGTGAATTGAGAGCACATACCTATATTACATTGCAGATGGTCCCGAATGGGTCCCGACTGCTACAATTTATCTTGTTTTAGGGATTTTTAAAGAATAGCAGTCGGGTTTTTTAGTTTTTTAAATTACCGTTTTTTATTTTTTATTTTTTTAGTGTTTTAAAAAAGAAATTAATATACCCAGTATCACTCTTACAGTAAATACGAATCTACCGACACCTCTCAAGCTAAAATCCATCGAGCCGTTCAGCCTGCAGAGCGAGCCAAACATTTGAATTTGGCGCCAAAAATCCGCCATTTTGTTTTTTTTTATTTTGATATACCCAGTGTCACTCTCACAGTAAATACGAATCTAACGACACCTCTCAAGCTAAAATCCATCGAGGCGTTCAGCCTGCAGAGCGTGCCAAACAATTATACATACATACATACATACATACCCTCGAAAAACATAACCCTCCTTCTGTCGCAGTCGGGTAAAAAGGTAAACATTTTAAAGCTGGTTAGTTCTGGCATTGGTTGACAGTAAACTACGACTGAACACTTTGACTAGACAATTCATTGTTCAATGTCCCAGCGGCCGTTTGGTCAATCGATGATTGATGTAGTCAACAAAAATAGCGTTGCAATCCACTGATCGATCAATTCTTGATCCGCCGTTGTTCTACGATGTCGATGATGACTGATCTTTCGTGTTCAACGTTGTTATTGATCGGCGTCGATTCCGCGGCCCCCCTAGCCAAGTCACGAACGATAATCGTAAACGCTCGGTAGGTACCAATAGATTTTCAACTTTATACCTAGGAGCCTTAAGTTGAAAATCTATTAAAGATTTCTAAGCGTTAGCGACTGGAATGAACGAAAACGCTATGCAATCATCATTAGATCTTCAACTTAAAACCAAGCACATAAAGTTGAAGATCTATTAAAGCCCGTTTGCGTTTATCGTTTGTGACTTGGCTAGGCCCTCTGGTGTCCAAACACCCTAGGGGTCAGTTCACAACGAGACGCGACGCTGCGCGCACGCACAGTATGCTGTTTGTTTTTTTTTTTTTAACGTTGCCCCACACTCGGAATTTCTCCTGTATCGTGGGTGCGTTTACAAACTAAACTCACATACACAAACATCCAGACCCGGAACAACTATCTGTAGGTCATACTAATATTTGTTCCGTGCGGGAATCGAACCCGCGACACGCAGCGCAGCAGTCGATCGCTTAGCCACTGCGCCAACCGTGTCGTCAAAATTCAGAATACGTTGAACATTCTCACAACTTAATATCTTTTCGTGTAGTAAATTAAGTTATTTTTGATAGATCGTTTTGACATTTGTATATTTTTATTTTTATGGAATTAATGTATTAGTACAACTTACTGTAATACAATTTTTTTTTAAAGTGTTTGAATGGAGTTTCTTGCCCATTCTTCTCCAGACGAAACTACCTTTTAGAATGGGCAACTAGATTCAATTTTTTTTCATGTATTTGACGTTTAAAAATGCCTCTTAATGGTGCCAATTGAAATAAATGCTTTAAACTTGGCTCTATGTTTTGGGTAGGTGTAAACTGACCCTATTTTTTAAAAACGGGAAATCATCAAATACCTTCCCCGGCCCTGGGCGGGGCGGGAGGGAGTGTCAGACTTTTACTGACTAAAACTCGTCTATGTTCCTTTCATGTGCCCTTTGCGTTCCGGGGGCGCGGTATCTCTTTCGAACAACCCGCCGCCCCGGCAGGCATCGGCCCTCAGTGGCCCCATCCAAGTTTGCAGACATCTCTTTGGACGCGCGTGGAACATCAACGCGCCGTCGGCACGGTCTGTCGTTATTTAATGAACGTACGGACGGTGAGCTACCCATTGCTTACCGTCCACAGACCCGCGTCTACGGTGGCCGGGAGTCGTCTCTTGAGGTGTAAACTGACCCTAACAACGTAACGTAGGTAATAAAGATTGTGAGTAGGATTTATCTTGAGTTTCATCAATTTTCTATGAGTACCTACTTCTAATCTACGAACGTTTCCGCTAACGTAAGTTCCTCGAACCATGTTCAATTTACCATCGGGTATTGGAACGCGAGATTGTAATAAAATATTTACTTTCATAAGAGTTTGTAGGCGAACGTATTTTCTTTAATGTTTTTCTAGATAAATTATTTATGTACCTAGGTTTTTCTCGTTTTGCGGTTACGGTTAAACATATTTATTTTTTCAGAAAAATTACAAATTCTATTAAAGAGAAAATATAAATATTTTATGATTTATAATGTATTATGCTTATGTGCTATTATACGTAGCTTACAATAAATACTACTGCATGTTACTTACATCCTATTACAAAATTGGTAACTTATAATTGTATGACTTATCTAAACAACAACAAAAAATCTTTTTCTCATTTCCAATACTTATTACGTTATTTCTTAATTTTGATCTGCATTATGTATGTTAACAGCACTGCATGGCCTATAATAGTCTATATTAATAGCACAACAAATAAATGGTGTAATTAAAAATGTTTTGAACTTGAATTTGACTTTTGTGCAACTCTAAACTTCTCATAAAAGCTAGGTAGGCAACTATCAAATAAACATGTTTGTTTTTAATCTACCACTGCGATACAATCGTACTAGCTTACTCAGCAAACGTTAAAACGTTGAAAAGCCGAACGTGCCATTGCATATCTACTAGTCTTAAACGTTATTTTCATACGACCAATCACCTGAGAGGTAATATAAATTTAATAACCACAATGACACTCGTTGCTATAAAATATTGCTGGTATATAAAAATGAGAAGTAAAGTGAAAACGTATTACTAAGCAGTTTCAAAAATTATGTATCTGCATGTGTTTTAAACTCATAAAAGTGTTATTGAAATTGTTGCTATAAAAACTGTAAACATATTAAAAGAAACAGTTAGATAAGGAAGAAAACCATGTTCTACGTGCGAGAGAGAGATAAAGCTGTACCAACCGATATCCTTGTATGTTCTCAACGCCTTAACGTATCAACTGTATGGCACTTACTACTGAATGAAGGCATCCCCATTGTCCATAATAATCTGTTCTGAGCTGTTCTTATATCATCATCTACCTAACATGTATTACTATTCTATAAAAATCTTACTCACTGAATTTAGCTAGGCATTGACATAACTCACCTCAAGATCACTTCACCTGAGTTCACGGACGAAGATTTGTACAGATCAACACTCTTATTCAGAAGTTTTTGTAGGCTTCCAGTCTAAGCTACAAATCTAAAGCTGAATAAAAATTAGACACACAACAGGGAATCTATAAATAAATCCCATTTCATAATATCCAGGCAGTTGGAAGCGATGTTAGAACATTTCTTGGACAGGGTTGCAATTAATGCCTCAGGCAACTAGTGCTCCAATTCCCAGTTCTGGGAAATCATCATTCAAACTGACATAGGCACATAGAAACCGATACGCTTGACCGCACAATGCTCGTACGAGCTCCTATATTGCGTCCATATTTTAGATTCGAGCTGAAAATGTAGTGTATGCTATACTTTATGGTAAGTTAGGGAATGGAAATTATTGGAATATTTATCGCTTAGTGTTTTCATGTAATTAACATTGTTACTTTTTCACATAGACAGTTGATTAAAAACAGCTGAAACATTACTAAAATATGAAGTTATATTAGCCCCCGACTCAAAAAGAGTGGTCTTATAAGTTTGACGTGTCTGTGTGTCTGTTTGTGACACCATGGCTCTTAAACGGGTGAACCGATTTGAATGCGGTTTTTCAATTTGAAAGCATAGTTCCTGGTTCTTAGATATCTTTTATCAAAATCGGCTCAGCCGTTTCAAGGTTATTAGCTCTTTTGGTAGCTGCGGTATGGACGGCTATTCTTCTGGGTTGCTTATTTTTTTTTTAAATTTTATCTTTAAATTTTTGGTAACAACTACGAATTTCAAAACCGTTGGATCAAATATTGGTTTAAAATGTGGGCCCATTTTATATATAACAATTACTACCAAATCTACCGCCCACCATTGATGGAAAATCCCAAAGCTACCACTCAGACACTTATTTTTGACATTAAAAACCCTCGGCTAACTCAATTTTTAATACATTACCGAAATAAAAATCCTATAAAAGCTATTGTTAAAAGAAAGCTTTTCACTAAGTCCAGCAAAAACTCCTGTAACATTTAAAAGGAAATAGCGAATTCTCGAGAACGAAGGTATGAATTTTAAAAGGAACCAAATTGAAATAGAGTTTCTGCCATGTTGAATTGAATCGGTCTTATACTTTAAGTCTTTTATTTGCTGTGCTGTGTTGTAAGAATGTTTATTCCAATCGAATTTTAACGAAAATCTTAGGGGCATGGATAAAATGTATAGTGGATTCATTACGTTGTTTGATTTCGTTATTTAGGGTCTGTTTTTAAAACAGTAAGGTTTATGTTTGCATGACGTAAGTTATTATATAGCCAGGCAGGTGTGCCAGGCAGCTGCGATGTTTTCGTAGAAGTAGCAGCTTATCAAATATCTAATAGCCAAGTGGATCTAAACTATTCGATGATGGGGTCATCGAATAGTTTATAGGTACGTAGTAGATGGCCACAAACGCTTTTATAATATTATATCTTCCGCGTGAAACACTGTATCTTGAAGAAACCGCATT
Organism: Caradrina clavipalpis; assembly: GCA_932526535.1. Classification (NCBI taxonomy): domain Eukaryota; kingdom Metazoa; phylum Arthropoda; class Insecta; order Lepidoptera; family Noctuidae; genus Caradrina; species Caradrina clavipalpis. The sequence continues at coordinate 5,454,790 of OW052093.1, forward strand.
AAAATTCCGTGGCGTAGATTAAAAGATCTAAGCGCACAGACGGACAGACCGCGGGAAGCGACTTTCGAGAAAAAATCATCAGATAAATGATTTTTCAGGCATAATTATAAATGCTGTCATCCGAGAATCCATGCTTGATTTACCACTTGCCGTTTATTTGGTTTTAATTCAAACGACACCATGTCCAACTTTCCCCACTTGCCCTTGGGGATGCTAGATTTCTACAGTAATCAGTGTAGGACTGAATACCTATTCACCATCATTCCAATTATTAGAGAAATATATTCATCTGCTTACAGCTTTCACATTGCTGGGACTCGAGGTTTTTCTGTGTGAAGGTGTCAGCAGTAATCCACTCCACGAGTGCACTGACGTAAAAGCGTTCAATTATCGAATTTGTAAGACCTTAGTTTTTTTATAACTTGGTATATGAAAAGAGACAACCGTCCGTATGTACGTAGTTCGACACCTGCACTACTCCAGTGCTGCAGCAATCTCGCACCGAACGCATAATTTGAAAGAGCCCTCACTTAACTTATATTTAGAAGACTATTTATACAGAAAATTCCTTATAGAAAACCCACGTTCCGTTGGCATCTAATTTAATATTAAAGTTTGCTTCCACCACCCGTTTAACAGCGTACTCGATATCACTGATAACAAAAGACCCGCGATGTGACCGCCACTGACAGACGACGCCCACTTACTTTCAACCTATTTCTGTACCATAACCACTATTTAAGAGGTAAGGAAATAGCAGGGAATGGAATTGGAAAGAAAATAGGATATGTATTTAAATATGTATACAAACATACCATCACGCCTGTAGTCCCCGAAGGGTTAAGCAGAGGCGTACCAATGTACACCAGTTCGCCGGTAGGTTTACGTCCCATAAGTCAAAGTAAATCATTTATTTTATTTGAGCCATTAAAAGGCACTTTTGAACATCATATACAACAAAAAAATAACTAAATCTAGTTAATCCTTCAAAAGTAAATACAATATAGTGCCAAAAAACGGCTTCTTCAATTTTTGCAATTTTCTCACACTTAAGTCGAATCTAACGGCCTACATTCATTTTGTTTTTTTTTTATATTAAAATTGCTGTTTGTACCTACCCAAGACAGACACATAGTTCACCTCTACAAAGAGATGTTTTTATATCTTTTATTTTTTAAGTAATTTTTAAAACCAGCCTTAAAGGAATGGTGGTTTTTTACTGTACTAGTATCGCTAAGAATATCTGAAAAGAGTCGTTTTTTACGATCGCTGCTTACGTTCCAAGAAGGCACATTCCTACACGAGAGACATTCCGGGTAATCTCCAGTTTATCTGGGCTGATTGTGTCATAGCAATGCCTAAAACACTTGTTTGAAGGCTTAACATATCCACGCAATAAAAGCCTGAGCCCAAGATCAGGTTCTTCTCAGTGATCCGAAGAAAATGATAGACGGGACATTAAAAATGCTAAAATCTATAAAATTATCACTATTTATTTTATTCATAACAATATCAATAAAATAATGGAAAAATAAAATAATAAAACTGATATCTTTAAAAGCTAAACTAATCTTAACTGCCCCGTTGGCGTCGCAGTCGCAAGCATGACTGATGAGCGTGGGTTCGATTTCCGGGTCGGGCAAAAAGTGTTATTAAGATTTTCCATGAGAATTTCTCTGTATCAGCTCGGAGTTTGAAACTGATGGTGTGACAGTCCCGTGCCGTGCCTCGGAAAGCACATAAAGCCGTTGGTCCCGGCTCTCATGCGTAGATCCTTGACAGTCGATACGAATAGTCAGAAGCCGGGAAGTCTGACAACTAGTCTTACCAAGTGATATCGTGTTATCCAGTAACTGGGTTGTGGAGGTCAGATAGGCAGTCGCTCCATGTAAAACACTGGTATTCATCTTTTTTTTTTTTTTTTTTTTATAGACGGGAAATCATCAAATAACTTCCCCCGGCCCTGGGCGGGGCGGGAGGGAGTGTCAGACTTTTACTGACTAAAACCCGTCTATGTTCCTTCATGTGCCCTTTGCGTTCCGGGGGCGCGGTATCTCTTTCGAACAACCCGCAGCCCCGGCACTGGTATTCATCTGCATCCAGTTAGACTAAAACCCGACACCAACATAGTTGAGAAAAGGCTAGGCAGATTGATTAATATCTTTAAAATCTACTAGGAGTAAAGAAGTTCAAGAAGGAACAGAATTATAAGAACCAAGAAAGGTGATTAGTCAAGGTATACTCCAAATACAGTGACTTGAAGGAATGATGTATTGTCCTCCCTTTGTGTGTTCACAATTCCATCAAACTCGTGGTCCCAGAGGAATGCGACGGCATTATTGTAGCTTTGTGCCCTCTTTTGTGCGAGAGTGACAACAGCGATGATTCGGTAACGATTAAAGTTCAAATTCTTGACAGCTCGCATTATTTCACCAGCTAAAGTCATTGCGTTTCCTGGAGAATCCTGGGGAAGCAAAATTTAAGTATTACGAAATCATTTATTTTACAGGTGCTTTTTAGGTGTACCAATGTACACCCACAGTTCGCCGGTATGTTTTTAGGTCCCATGTAATAGGGGGCAAGCCTATTGCCATTAACCATGCCATTGCCATTACAATATGTTAATATGATACTAGCCTGCAATATCCTATTGCTGGGCAAAGGCCTCCCCCGAATCCCCCCGAATATTTTTTCTTACGCTACCTCGAACCAGGCCTCTCAGTGCGAATGTAGGTCATCTCACTACTCCGTTCTGGGCTAGCCTCGAGGACGCCGACTATCACCAAGTAGGTACCCATTTAAAATTATTATATTCAATTTATAAAAAGAGAGTAGGGGCCTCAGTGAGCATGAAAAAATCGTCCGCATCTATTTTTATTTATTTATATGCCAACCTCCTACGTCTTGGGAAAATACTGACAGCCTGTACCTACCTTTTGCTTCTAGCTAGCATCAAACTTGCGTCTGTAACTATAAATATGAAAGTAACTTCGTCTGTCACGCTTTCACGGCTAAATCACTGAGCCGATTTTGATAAAATTTTGCACGGAGAGAATATAATTAAAGAAAAGACGTCGAAAATCTACATTTTAATCCATAACTTTGTATGTTTACAAACATTCTCGCGGGGTAAAGCTAGAGAAAAAAATTAATTAAACAAATTGTTTTTTTAGTACTTACTTGAACACTGTACTTGTGGTCAGGAGTGTAGAATACATCCAGTATAGCATCTATGGCTTTCAGAACATTGGCAGGATGGAACTTCACATGTGGTTCCAGCTGGTACGTATTCAGGTACAACAGTGGGGGTCGTTTAAATTCTACACCGATCTGCAACAATACATAAATTAAAATGTTTTTAGCGGACAGATAGGTCGAGTGCTCAGTACTCGTAACCAGCGTGCTTGTATGACCTGGCCCTCTAGCCAAGTCGCAAACGATAATTGTAAACGCTCGGTAGGTACCAATAGATTTTAAACTTTTATAAAGTTAAAAATCTATTAAAGATTTCTAAGCGTTAGCGACTGGAAAGAACGAAAACGCTATGCAATCTTCATTAGATCTTCAACTTAAAACCAAGCACATAAAGTTGAAGCTCTATTAAAGCCTACTCAGCCTTTGCGTTTATCGTTTTGTTACATGGCTACAGATGCAGATCAGACGAGACGTATGATCGTGGACGAGGCGAAAGGAGTATGAAACTATACGAGTATTGCTTAAGAGGAAAGGCGGGCGGAGAGATTTTTGATAATTAGGTATAAGAAGAAACTATCGCTGTCGCTTGCTACCGCTATGCGTGTCTACGTGCGCGAAAAGGACAACCGCAGATCCGACAGACTAGACTTAGTAAAAAGTCATAATTCAGGGTTTGGCTCTCGTGTATTTCCTTCTCCGACTTGACTGCCCCGTTGGTCTCGTGGTCGCAAGGGCGACTGCTGAGCAAGGGGTCCCGGGTTCGCTTCCCAGGTCGGGCAAAAAGTGTTATTGGGTTTTTCCATTAGGAATTTCTCAGTAGCAGACCGGAGTTTGGAAGTTGGTGGTTGGACCCCCGTGCCTCGAAAAGCGCGTAAAGCCGTTGGTCCTGCGCCTGATCTCTCTCCGGTCGTGTCGGATTGCCGTCTCATCGGGCTATAAGAGTTAGGGAAGAGGGAGTGCACCTGTGTTTGCGCACACACTTGTGCACTATAATATCTCCTGCGTACGTGGCTAGTCTGCATTAAGGTTAGCCGCCGTGGCCGGAATCGGCCTGGAGAATTACATTTACACATTTCCTTCTCTAATATTGAACCAATTTAAAAGATATTTCATAAACTAAATAGGAAGGCAACTGAAAAACTGTGTCCCTGTGTTTTCCTTCTTTCAATAATAGCTTTAAACTTTGTACACTAGACCTTTGTTGACGGCGGTGTAAATATGCACTAGTGCTTATCAAAATAATGTATCATTTAAAAGGAAAACATAGGGACATAGAAATAGGTAGTATTTACTTGACTGTCAAAAATCATTGCCTTAAAGACATAAACCAGGCAGAGAACAGGCGAGAGCGTTTGTATGGAGAGAAGACCAACTGCGAATCCTCTTAAATCTTAATGTAGGTAAAGAATCTAACCTGGGAACTCCGTCGTCGAGCTATCCCTCCCCCCCCTACGCCAGGCACTCCTCCGAAGCCAAATGATTGCTTTCGCATCCGCATACGACTCATCATCTGACTTGGAGCTCTCATATGGCTCACACTTTTAAGATTTACTCTACTCTTTCTTTCCGGTTGAGTATTAATTGCCGACATGATGATAATTTTATTAAATATGTTTTATTATCAATAAATTAGCTAATCAGCTCGTGTTTGCGCAACAACGTCGAAATTGCTCGAAATTGACAGTATGAATAAAAATTGTTGTCATAGAACATTATGCAGATTGTCAAATTTAAAGTCATGGCATTGACATAAGCTACTGAAATGTAATGGAAGCAGAAAGGATGTAAATATATTTTCTACTAGCTGTGCCCCGCGGTTTCACCCGCATTACGTTAGGTTTTTGGTTGCTGATCCGTTCCCGTGGCAAATAGCGCGATGTTATGTAGGCTTTAATCTGTTATACTAAGGTATAAGCTACGGAATGTCTCGCAGAGTCATTGTTTTGCTGCGAAGTTATTTTAAAACTGTGATATCTCCTAAGATATTTATTGAAATTAAATAATGTAAAGAGCAATTTTGTTCAAAATTAAAGACTTGTGATGAATAACGCATTTATAAAGATAAGGATTAATACTATGTTCATAAAAACACCTTCGCAAATAATGCATTATTTTAAAACAAATTTTCTGGCCATAAAACTGGTTATAGTGAGTCAACCTTAAAAGTTAGGCATGTACTGCCGCGTACTTTTTTTTAGTATATTTTAAGAGGAACAATTCCCTCATACATTATTTTTGCGTAACTTTATCCTTTTATGCAGCGCACGCAACGAAAGCCCTCAAAAGGAATATTTTTTCCTCCGCTCCAATTGGTCGTACCGTGATATTATATAGCCTATAGCCTTCCTCGATAAATGGGCTATCCAACGGTCGGTCTGGTAGTCCCTGAGATTAGCGCGTACAAACAAACAAACTCTTCAGCTTTATAATATTATAAGTATAGATATCTATAAAATTCTCGTGTCACAATATTATTTGCCATACTCCTCCGAAACGGCTGGACCGATTTTTATGAAATTTTATATGTATATTCAGTTGGTCTGAGAGTCAGCTGTAATCCTCAAAAAATATGGCGATATAAAGTTTGGCGGGTCAGCTACAGCTACATGAATAAAAAAATGCGTGTGTTATAGAACACTCGGTTGGAACGAAGTAAACTTTCGTAGTATTGATAAACTTATTTTATTATTGATTAAATAAATAAAATAAAAATAAAATTTCTTTATTTCAGGCAAGTCAACATTGTTTACTTACATACACCCATAGATTTTAGCTCATACAATTTATTTATTTTGAATTATTATTATTGCAGTGCTATTAGAATTATTATTATAAAATTTATGTTGGAGTTAAAATTAACAAATACAAATATATGAATTACTAGCGTCTAAGAGAAATTAAATGAAACGCTGAAATGACTTATGAATTAAAGGCAGGAAACATATTTAATATATTCTTTTCGAGATGTAAAAAAAAAATACATCATTCAATACTTCTAATTCATTATAAACTTTATCAGTACGTTCTCCATCTATGCATTTAATTATAGTCTTTTTCGGAATATCTGTCCTTAGCCTGCCGTCTTCTTTCTGCCTGCGTTTCAGCTTCATCGGTCATGTTGTATTCGAGATTTCATGTTTAGTAGAGTAGATTTCGCTTTTATAAATTTAATAGATTGACAAATTTAATAAAGTTTTGTAAAAAAAAAAACCATCACGCCTGTATTCCCCGACGGGTTAGGCAGAGGTGTACCAATGTACACCCACAGTTCGCCGGTATATGTTAGGTCCCATGTAATAGGGGAAAAAAGAAGAAGAAGAAATGTTTTGAGAAGAGAAGTTTTGTAGTAAATTTGATTTTCTATTAATAATAACACCAATCTCAGCAAGCGTTCATCTTAATTATATACATTTACAACTTGAATAAAGTTGGTATTCCCATTTGTTCTTTTATCAAGAATAATTTATTCATGAATTTCTTCAATGTGGGTACAGTCACGCTATAAATACCAAATACCCTGATATATCTGCTTGTACAATTGAGTACAGATCTCTTCAATCTTTTAAATAAAATGTCTTATGTATAGTGAAGGAAAAGAATCTTTCCTAACTACAATATTGTAAATGCGAAAGTAAGTTTGTTTGTTACCTTTTCAAGTCTAAAATGCTGAACTGATCAACCAAAAATTTTGCATATAGGTACGTTGTCAGGTGTATTAAAATGGTATTTATTTTTCGGTAACAATACTTTTTTTTGAGATGCAAGATGCCCCTTTCAACGCAAAAAAAAGTGCACTGTTCTGGAGGAAAACAACTATAACATTTTTATGATAATAGATGGCGCCACGTCTCTTTCAAATCATTGTTGAAGTTTAAAAATAACTGTCATTTACGCAAACGAAACCGCAGGCAAAATCTACTATCATATAATAAAAAAAGAACTTGTAAATATAAAACTGACAAATTCATAGGTTCCCGGTGCGTAGGAAAAAATACGTAGTGAAAAATTTTTCACACGTTGACAAAGAGGTTTTTCGGGTAAAAGCCGTAGCAAGGACATAGAGAGTGCGACCTCTTTTTTTGGAATGCGGGACCTCTTTGTATTCTACCCTCGCTTTTTGTTGGGCCACACACAAACACTGCTTGTTACCTGAAATGTTCGTGTCGAAAGACGCTTCAGCTATATTTTTTTGTGCGTTTTAACAAGATACGTGGTTAGATACTATTACGCTCATACCTGAGGGTACTTCCCTAGTTATGTCAGCGAGGCATTTGGCTGATTTCTTAAAGTGGCAATTAATATTTGAGATAAGAATGTGCTAATTAAAAATCTATAAAATTAATTAAAACCGGCAAAGTGTGAGTTGATTAGCACACGAAGGGTTCCATACTACCGTACAAAATTTTTCAATGAAACACTGCTTGTTAAAAGTTTTTCATTTTCATGTGCGGCTGTAGCAACAGCACTATACACACTCGGTGAAAATTTCAACTCTCCATCGTTTACGGTTTATGAAATACAGCCCGCTGAAAGACACACGCATCGTTTACGGTTTATGAAATACAGCCCGCTAAAAGACACACGGACGATCAGCGGAGGTAATAAGGTCTCGTTAGCACCCAAAAAAGAGCTAATAATTTAGTTAATTCAAAATAAAAACGCTCTCTATTTAAACGGAAAAATATCCCGAGCGTCGACCTTCCATCAGAAAAATACAGCATAAAGCATTGAAATGCGGGTTGCATTCAGTGTATAGTAGATGCAACGATAGTGGGGTCCTACGTCAACGGTGGAGCTCCCTTATAGGTCAGTTAAACGTTTATTCACCCCCAAGAACGTGGTACGGGGTGGGACCGAGATGTGACCGATAGTGGGGATTCAGGGAATTTACTTAAAAGCGCCTTTTTTTCCTTAAATTAGAAAAGACGAGGACAAGATGGATTGATACAAAATGTCGTGAAAAAATAATGTTGAGAGAAGTTTCGACTGAAGATCTTTTTTTTTTGTAACTGTAAAAAATAAATATTTTATTTTTAGGTCTTTGTGAAGGAGTTCGTCGTGGCAAATACTACCGCCTTGCCTAATTCTACCGCAAAGCAGCGTTGCTGTGTTCCAATTTAAAGGGAATGGGTGCCCGTGAAATTACAGGCACATAAAATTTTTCAATTTCGTCTCTGGGATGGCAAACCATTTGCAAGGCCTCTGGTATATTGCACGCACATGTTTACGCACCACTTAACATCAAGTGAGCCGTGGGGTTGTTTGCCATCTATGACATAAAAAAAAATGTATCGCATTGTTGTATTTAAAAATACTTTATTATCTTGAGGATGCATGAGAGTTAGCGAAAGTTTAAATATTTTGAGACTGCTATTTCTTTTAAATGTATCGGAAGCATCAGCGGTCGAGACCAAGGGCTTAACTGGCTTACCGAGGCACGGAGTAGTCGTAGTAGTAGATGTCTTATAATTTAATAACGGGCACCCATCCACGGATCAACCAAGGCGACGTAGTTTATAACATTCTATCGACCCGTGAGATTTACTTAGCTACGAGGCCCGCTACACGACTGCACTTGCGAATTGCATCAAAGTGAGTGAGTGGTCTTCCTACTACTAAGGCAGATTATAGGTCCAACTGCCTCGTTGGTCTAGTGGTCCAAAGCGCGACTGATACGCTTGAGGTCTTGAGTTCGATTCCCGGGTCGAGCAAAAAGTGTTATTGGGTTTTTCTATGAAATTCTCAGTAGCAGCTTGAAGTTAGAATTTATGCCCGGTTAATGGCAATGGGCTCGCCCCCAACTACATGGGACCTGATCATACTGGCGAACTGTGGCTGTACATTGGTACACCTCTGCTTAGCCCTTCCCGGAATCTTGGCGTGATTGTATGTGTGTGTGTGTATAATAAAACACCTAATTAGGTAGTTATATCACGATAACAATACCTCTAACTTTAAAGTAAGAAAATCTAATCAAATAATTATATTTATACCATACATGCTAAACTGGATTGCATGTACTTTTTACTTCGGTACTTCTTAGTTGCTCATATCTCACATTAGGACACGAAGGTGCATTATTACAAAGCAAATCTGTACGTTGATGTAAGAGTGCTTCGCCCGAGGGCCAGCGACCTACGTGTAAAGACCTGTGCACATTGGTAGACTAAATGCTCTTAATACTGTCAAAACAAACCGACTCACCTCAAAATTTCTCCCATGGTAATGCTTTGAATGTTGAATAATTTAAAATCTATTATAAAGATACGTTTGGGATGTGCATTTGACTGCGGTTTCGGCATTTAAAATATTTTGTTGACAGAATGTAGTATTGTGTTTTATGAGAACAAAAATCTGCTGTTTCCTACAAAAATAGACTATCAAACTACAAGACAATCAAATTAATGGTACAGTTATTTTGTACATATTTCAGGATTGGTTCCATAATAATGGTTTTACATAGACATAGGTACTTTCACCCCCTTCAGGGGTTGAAAGTGTATAAAAAACTAGCTACTGCCCGCGAAACTTATAACCAGTATAGTTTCCTTCAGTGATAGATTTTTTTTTATCAGACCAGTACTTCCAGAGCTTTTCTCTTTTTACAAAACAACAAGCAAACTTTATCTCTTTTAGACCCACTTTCACCAATATCATTAAATACATTTAGTGCCTAAACGTATTTAGACTCATTGCATCGCTGTCACATTGTTAGAAGGTGACAGAGACAGAATGATAATTTAAACACATTTGGCGCTAAATATGTTTAGTAACTGCCTCGTTGGCCTAGTGATCCTAAGCGCGACTGCTACGCTAGAGGTCTTGGGTTCGATTCCCAGGTCGAGCAAAAAGTGTTACTGGGTTTTTCTATGAAATTCTCAGTAGCAGCTCGGAGTTTGGATTTGTGCCCGGTTAATGGCAACAGGCTCGCCTCCTGTTACATAGGACCTAAAAACATACCGGAGAACTGTGGGCGTACATTGGGACACCTCTGCTTAACCCTTCGGGGAATACAGGCGTGATGGTATGTATGTTTAGTGATTTTGGTCAAATTGGGCCTTAAAGTAGTAATACAGATGTATTCCCCGTACACCAACAGCCCAACAAATCTCCACTCAAACGCAACTGAGTGTAAACGAGCTCTAAGTGCATTGAGCCCGCATCGGACTATTGTTATACACTGTTATGCAAACTGCACTTAGATACATACTAAGTTAGTGTTGTGACCATCCTTTGCTTGATTTGATTTGCAAGTTTCGACCGCAGCATCGCGTTGGTAATGTAATGCATTTAGTTTTTAGAACAAGTAGCAGAGATTCAATGGTTGTGTTCTTTAGTGAAATGTAGATGGAATGCTGCCAAAAGAACTGTACATAATATCGCCACTTCATTGTTATTGTAGTTTACAGTATTAAAGACGTTCCATCTTACTTTTATTATGAAGTTTGAATAGGTGTGGAACTGGGTTTTGTCTGTGCAAAGTTACTTTGAGCAGCCTTCTTTTTATTTTTAAGATACAAATTTCTTAAAAACGCTTAAATAAATATGTTAATTATGTTTTTAGTAAGTGCCTAAATACAAAGTTTAATGGTTTTATCTTCAATAATGACGGACTCCCATACAAACTTTCATCCCTTATTTCAACCATTTCAAGTCCTTTTCTGACGACAAAATTTAGCCTATGTCCTTCTCCAAGGTCCAATCCACCTTTGTATCAAATTTTATCACAATCACTTCAGCGTTTTCTTTTTCAGTGAAACGTAACAGACAGATAGACGGAGAGAGTTGTTTTTGCATGTATAATATTAGTATGGATATAGATATATTATACCACCACCACCCCCATCCCCAGACAAACATACCAAACAAAATTAGGTTTAATCATACTGGAAAATTACAAAAAGCAACCGACCTATGATGACGTCAAAAGGGAAGTGATACCAACATAACACACCGCTCGAAAGTGGTCGTTTCGGGCCATGATCACCCAAATCCCGAGTAATAACTGCTTATGTTTCCGCCCTTTATGAAAATACCTCCCCTCTCCCTCTCGTCGACGTAATAAAAATAATCATATACATTTATAATACTCTCTATTTATGTGTTTAACAGCTTTGGCGGAACTATGACAATGGTTTTATAGAATAAACAAATGTATTAAGGACAAAGAGCCCTTTCGTTTTATTAGTTTTAAGTTTATTTTTTACCTGTATGTCTGTTTGTTTCAGCTTATTCCCGAAACGACCGATTTTGACGGGAGTTTCGCTGGCAGACTATAGCCTAAGGAGTAACGTAGGCTACTTTATTTAAAAAGTAAGGTTCCTCGAAAGAAAATTGAAGCATTGGGTGGAACAAGGGCGTTACAACAAAAAGTGAATTTTGAAATAATAAAAATAATCCCAGTCATAACTGATAACCGACATTCATGCCAATAAAATCGCGGGCATGCTAGTATTAAATGAATCAAGTATGTAACAATAACAGTTTTCGCATTTATGAAACAATAAAAAAAAAACTTTATTGGCATAAACAGCATTTAACAAATATAGTGAGGCCCTGACTCCTGCGCTAGGTGTAATACCTGTGTTACAGCAGCCAAAAAATTAAGACATAGGTAGTCACAGTTTTTTTTTTTAAACAGGCTACATACCATTTCATTCACGACTAGCTTTTGCTCGTGACTTCGTCCGCATGGCAAACACCACGTTACCTCAGCCCGGTCGCTCAATCCGTTTATAGTTGCCATCTCGTACCTACGAACTACGTGCATGCCAAATTTCAGCTTCATTGGTCAAGACGTTTCTGAGATACCGTGTGCAGTCGGTGATTGAATCATTGACATTTCGAATTCACAGGATTAAGGTGGATACGTTTACATTGAGATCTTAATAAAATTTAATAGTTCTCAATGTAAACGTATCTACCTAAATACTAGCTGTTCTCCGCCACTTTGTTCGCGTTCACTATTTCATTGGTTGCAGTTTTATTTTCGCGTAACCCCTTTTTTTATTTAAAATAAATAACATTTCTACAATAAATGTACCCGAAGTTACTTCCTTACAACATTAGCTATCGGCGAGTGAAAGTCCCGTCAAAATCGGTCCAGACATTTCAGAGATTAAGGGGAATAAAGAAACAGACAAAACATTTAAAAATTGTTTTTTAATTTCTGAATGCCTCATTTTTTTGACCAATCAAAACAGCTAGTTCCTATGGTATGCAATTTATGTATATTAACTTGATCTTTTAGGCAAACTTAACTCTTCAGCTTCTAAAAACTTGCTATAATATATGTTACTTAAATATCATGTGAAAATTGCCTAAGGGTTTTCCAAAATAATTCACGAAAACTTTATGTAGATATACTCATAAAATTGAGTTATATGTAAATAAATTGGCACTTTAGAAATATTTATTAGCTCAATAATTTATGATCGATACCTAAAATCGTACCTTTCAAACTTTTAGCATTTCACAAAAACTTGTGCAATTCATTTATTCATTTGTCTTTACAATTTCCATTCGTCAAAGTTGGAATATTTTCACAAAGCAATAGCTTATTCTTGTAAATTACGCTTGTAAATACAATTTACATATAAAATATAACAAAAGATGAGTCTAATATGTGCTCCCTGATGGCCAATGTTTGGACCAACATTGGTGTTTTGTTACTTCCAACACCTTTTAGTGTCTAAACACATTATGCCGAAGGTACACGACCGAAGTTCGGCATAATTACGCCTGCAATGTTATTTGAATTACTGACGACACATTATACCGATATTACGTTGTTATAACGTATAGCCGAACTTCGGTCGGGCGTAAGTTCAGCGGCAAAAGCTAGTTTTTTAAATATTTCAGTGTTGCTCCTGTAGTAAAAGAAGTTCATATTCATGACTATTTTAATCTCCTAAAAGATGGAGTGAATTAAAAGTTCACCTCTTAAAATCTGGCCTGAGATAGCAGCGCTCGTAAAACACGGATGTAGGTTACAGAGCAGCTGTTAAGGGAATAAGAAGCCCTCACTAATTAGTCTACTTCCCTGCTTACTTAAAATGCACTTTATTAAGAAACTACCTTATGCCCGTGACTTTGTCTTCGTGAATTTTCTTACGGATCCCAATTACATATTTTTAAATAAAAAAATTCTTATTTTACTGGTAGATAATGTAGCTTTCCATTAGATACAACCACAAAAATACGTTTTTTTTTCAGTAATAGCTTTAATTGAATCACTTGTTTTTTCGACTCTTCACGTGACCAAAAGACTGGCCTTTTCTTGGGTCAAAGAATTAGCACTGCCATACAACGTGGCAATGCGGCCAGCCTTTTGGGTGCTTGCTCCATTGACAGCGATGCGGACGAGTATTTTGATGACCTATGAGTTTTAATTTAATTATTATTTATAAGTTTTGTGTAACAAGATAATTAACAAATATTCAATGTTTTCAGAAGCCTGCACTATATTGATGATGATCATAAACTACCTCAGCATCTGCAGAAAAAAAATGTGTTTCGCCAACAAATAGCTTCAAACAATAGTTGTCCAACATTAGCATTAACTGGCACCAATATTGGTTCAAACGAAGTCAACGAAACCAACTCCAAACGCTCGCTTCAGCAGTACCTACCTCCTTGCAATTTAGTTAAAATTACTGTACAAGTTAAAACAACTGGTCTGTGATCCATCCAAATAAGTACCTACTCATGATTCAAGTTATTGTGTACCTGTGACTGAACTCAAATGAACAGAGCTGCTTTGAAAATTACAAACTACAGTTTGTTACTTTTAACAAAGTGGAAAAGTCAGTGACACAACTTGCAGGTAAAGTTTCATTTTTACATTTTAACGAAATTTTAGTTTTGTGAGATACACTATGTTTATGATGTTTGATTGGGTATGTCGCGTCCTTCCATCAAATCAACAGGGGCGGCCTTTTTTCTCCAAAAAAAAATAAAAACGACTATTTACCTGATACTATTTTTTCTTTTTTCGCCATTAATCCCGGAAAGTCATACAACGGACCACCAAATATAATGTTTTACAGTCAACACACGATGAAGTGGTGTTGTACTGTGCTGCAACGCCAAAACTTGCAACATAGAACGCGCATTTTGGCGTTGTGACGTCCCGAACCCGTCCAGTAACGCTCACGATTGTAGGAAAAATGATGACGTTGGATTGCAGTTGCTGGTTGATTCGGTGCCGCAATGCAACGCACAGCGACACATTGTGTTACGGCAACACGCAGCACCGTTTTTATATGTCACCCCTTATGCACTTAAATTTTTTTGATCTCCGTTCAATACCTATTAAAGTTGCCCCACAAAGATTTTTCAACAATAATACGTACAGAACACTAACCAAGAATAATTTACTTCACACGTGTTTGAAACAGCAATAGTGCCTGAAATTACACAAAGTTTTACCTCTATATAATTAAGTTTGGGTCAAACTAAGTTAAAGGACACATTGCAATTAAGCCTATTATGAGACAAAACAATTTATCTAAAGAACGTGGTTCACATTGAACTGACTTATCTGTCTTATCTTTAGATAACAACAAAGAAAATGTTTCGTTTTAATTACAAAAGAGGTTTTAAAGAAGTTATTGGGATACTGAATAACCCTTTTTGGACCCCTGACACTGAAAGTTGTAAGTCTAAAAACTTTTGTGTGACCATCTATCTGTTCGTTTCACTTCTTAAACCAATCAACCAATTTCATTGCTTTGAAAGAGAGTTGTTTACTTTTTATTTTATGTAAATAGACTGATTAATTTGATATTTTAATAAAAACCTAAAAATAAAGTCATCTAAGTTCAAATCAGTTTGCACGTCGCCGTGATCACGAAGCATTAAAATTGGACACGTAACTTTATAATCTAGTATGAACGATCCACCTCTACATATTCGTACTGTTACAGAAACAAAATCACGAAAAAGATATGCATAACCACTAAAGATTAAGTAAGTACATTCGTCTAGCGTTGCATGACAAGGCAACGCACAGAAAGATAAAGAAGGTTTATTCTTAGTTTCATGATTTTGTACCTTAAGGCATAACACTGTTTAAATTAACTATACAAATACGTGTCGCGGTAACGTTGTTTATGAAGTAATTTGAACAACTATTATTATTTATTTATTCTCAACCTGTATTGTTCCATTGCTGGACGACTACGGGTTTCCTCCATTGCCTTTCACTCATCCCGATGCATTGTCTTCTCTGGCCAGCTCCTATAAACGTCACTAAGTCCTCACGCCAACGTTTATTAGGCCTCCCTCGGCGACGTCGCCTGTCCTTCCGCTGTCTTTCTGCATTTTGCAAACATGGCCTGCCCAAATCCATTTCAGTACAATTATTCTACAACATATAATTACTCGAGAATTCTCTAAACTAGCTGTGTCTTATTAGTTACACTTCTGTACATTTTCTGCATCACGGTTTCATGAAAAGTAAAGGCGTGACGTAGCCAAGTTCAGTGGCAACGTCTATGCACTCCGCAGCTGCAGTATTGAGTGCATTCAACTGCACAAGTTATGTTTCAGTTGAAGCTCCGTCAATGCTCGCTTTTATGAATTTGCTTCTTTATTTATTGCACTTGTTTTTGTTGCAGAAAATATTGATACAATTTACAGAACTGAATGAAGCTTAAGAACACGATTTTATGGATAAATAACAACAACACTTAATAAAAAATACTTACTAAAATGAGGATGGGGAAGGCCTTTACCCAGAAGTGAGACAGTAACGGTTAGAAAATAAATCCTTACTTCCTTACTAATATTATAAATGCGAAAGTAACTCTGTCTGTCTGTCTGTCTGTCTGTCTCTTCTTCACGCCTAAACCACTGAACCGATTTCAATGAAATTTGGTACAGATATAGTCTGGGATCCGAGAAAGGACATAGGGTAGTTTTCATCCCGGAAATCCCCCGGGAACGGGAACTATTAATCCACGCGGACGAAGTCGCGGGCAAAAGCTAGTCTTAAATAAAACGAATATATTCATTTAAAAAAATATATACTAAATAAAAAAGAATATTGTGCAAACTTGTATCTATTTCCTTCACTCGTATCTATTTTCAGAATTAATTTTACTTCTTACAAAATTAAAATAAGGTGAAAGTCAGCTTTATATTCTTAAACATAAAGTTTACTTAACACTTTACTCTGATGCATGATACATTTCGCTACTTTCGATCATATTTGTGACGTCAGAGAAAACAGATTGTCGTAAAACCGTGCCATCAGTGTTAGAGCTGATATCTATTCCCCTGACGCGATCCCGTAATCTTCTGTTACGGGCACCCCAAGAAGATTAGGGATGCTTTCTATGAAGTCTAGACTACGAATATGTAGCTATATATTATGGTGTCTAGGTTTTATTTTTCATCCATTTTTAGAGCATCTGTTTTTCTTTCTTTCTTCCAGCTGCTGTGGAGGTTTGGTTCAGGAAATAGGCCATAATGGACCCTTAATGGGCCCTTTATTAAATCAATCACCATATTTTTGACAATATCTGCTTAAATTTTAGTTGTCACGGTAAATATTTAACTGGCTGATTGGTAGCCATACTAATTTTATAAAACTGAAAGAGCTTCTTTGTTTAAGAATGCATCTCTGTAACTACTAGTCTGATTCTGAAAATCCTTTCGCTAATGTTGCTATTAGTGAAAGAATTTTCAGAATATACGTTATTCCCGAATACTACAAGTAATACTTAATCGTAAAAAATGGTTAATTCTCGCAAATAGTTACGGACAACAGCTAATAAATGTATAATTTTCATTACAAGACCCTATTTAACGTACATTAATTAACTAACCAAGAATATAATACCTACAGCAAAGAGCAAACTTCATCAGCACAGTTTAATATTACGTGTATTTAACAGCGGATGAACTAGTATTCACCTGATCCGTGCAAATACAACATTTATTTGTAGAAGCGAGCGCGGTAATTATAGCGGGATTTATATGAAAGTACCTACAATATGCTGTTTTTGTTGCTGGTTCGTGTTGCAGAATTTGTTAATATTATAGTTTCTCATTGTGAAGGCAGATTAAGGTTCAGTTGATAACCAGTAACTGGCACTAGTAGTCTGGGATGTTCGCTGCACGAAGTCTGTTTCTGATAAGGTTGCGAAATTTGTTCGAAAAAGTCACCGCGGCTCCAAAAACACAAAGGACATTACGAGGAACATGGATAGGTTTTATTCAGTAAAAGTCCGACACTCGATTCCGTTCCGCTCAGGATAGAAGATATCGTTTGATGATTTCCCATATCTATACATATAATAAAATTGTAGCGATGTCAAAACTGTACATTTAATATTTTTGAGAAAGAGTGATTGCTACGAGGTCGGGGAATGATTCTAATGCCGAAAATACAATTTTTAGAATTTTTGTCTGTTTGTCTGTTTGTCTGTTTGTTTGTTAGAGCATCACGCAAATACTGCCGGACAGATACTGTTCAATTTTTGTATATATATTTCACATAGGCCAAATTTGACCGTAGGCTATAAATTATCACGCTATCTGCTTTGGGGGCTGAGCAATATTGCATTATGTTTTGTTCTCCTGCAGATTACATTGCGATTATAAAAATACGAGACTAAATATAAGAATACTTTAGGTAGCTGGGGCTTAAACTACTGAAATAATTATCATAACGCTATACCCTCAAGGAGCTAAGCAGTTAATCGTGACAGACTAGAACGGCTATTTTAGAGTATTTCCTATCGAAGCATGTGGTCTAATGGTTCGATGACCGCCTTACAAGTCGCTGGGTTTGAGTTCGAACCCCAAAAACTGTTTTACTTTTTGTGATTTTTTAAATACATTTTTAATGCTAGAATATTTCCAAACTTTAATAAAATTGAAGTATGCATTCTTCCGCCATAACATTTTGCTTTCTTATTTTTCAAATATTTTATTATTTCTGCAAAAAATAATGTCTACAATCATAGTTTCATATAATCAATATTGAAGTCAAAATTATTCATTTATCGAAATCAAAAAATATAAACAAACTGATAGGTGTGGGAACGATAGTAGAGCGGAAAATATACGTAAAAAAAATCGGTCTGTTTGACTCTTTAAATAAAATTTTGGCAAAATAGTCTTTAAATGTCGGGCAACACAAGGCTGTATTATATAACGCGATTGAATTATTTTCGCATCGATGATCTCCCTAACAATAATTTACACCAGTTGAGACATGTACAGTACCTTCTAGATACATCACTGAGTTCACTACCGGGAAGTAGGTACTCTGGCAGCTTCAAGTAGTCATGAGGTGGTGGTGGCTGTCTTCCTTCCCACAATCTACTTTTCTCTTTGGGTGGTGGGTTTTGTAATAAATAGTGAGGCTATTTGGGTATTTGTAACAAATAATGGAGTTAGGTAGGTAAGCATTATTGCATTATGTTTATTGTCCGTAAAGATTTTACCACGGAACTGTTATAAAATACATAAAATATTGAAGATTTTTAACATAATATTTATCCTATGAAATAAAAATCATGAAGTCATAGCCACAAGGAGTTAAGCAGTTAATTGTGTAATGGAATTCAATACAAGACCGATTCTGGCCACGACGGCTAATCTTAAAGCAGACTAGCCAATGCAGGAGATATTAAAATGCACAAGTGTGTGAGCAAACGCTCCCTCTTTTCTAACTCTCATAGTCCGACGTGTCGGCAATCCGACACAATCGGGGAGAGATCAGGCGCAGCACCAACGGCTTTACGTGCTTTCCGAGATACGTGAGTGTCACACCACCAACGTCCGTACTCCGGGCTGTTCCTGAGAAATTCGTAATGGAAAGACCCATTACTCCACGATCAACATTTGCTTGCCACCACGAGACCAACGGGGCAGTTCAAATATGATATGTATGGGAATAGTTATTTTTAGTTAATTGTTACGTAAATAAAGTGAATAGTTTCGCTGTTTAATGAAAACCATGTAAAATATTTTGTGTGGGTTCAATTCCAATCAATTGTTACTTTTTGTTATTATGATTTCAATATTATAATAAAACAGGTTTAGGCGGGTTTAGCTTTTCCCCTTACATAACTTTAAAAAATATGTATGGTTCGACTGAAGAGGAATGACCGGAACAGAATTCTTTTGATTCCACAAATTCTAGCTACGCTAAGAATATTTTTCGTAAGTAAAAAACGGCGCCTCAGACTATTTAAAGTGTTACCAAGTTATATCGATAGTAAGATCGCCGCAACTCCATGATGCTCTGACGCAAGTATTCTCCGGACATGTTGACATGAGACATGAGGACACGCCAGAGTGATATCATTGTGAGGATCATCCGGTGGACACGGTGAAGCATTAGGTGGAGGTCTGCCCTGCTTTGGCGGAACACCGCCGTGTCGTCATAGAGGCGATCGACGGCAACGGGCCTGCGGTTGGCGAGCGTTGGGTGGCTCGCCGTCCGATCAGAACCATACCCGTGCCGACGACGCGTTGTGTTTCACACACGTCTCAAAGAGATATCAGCACAGAAGACGGGGCCCGCTAGGGCCAGTGCCTGCCACGGTTGCGGAATTTGTTCGAAAGACTCACCGCGGCTCTAGAACGCGATGGGCATTAGGTAAAAACGGATGGATTTTAGTCAGTAAGAGTCTGACACTCCCTTCCGCCAGAACGGAAAACTCATATGACGATTTTTCATCATTAAAAAAGAAGTATCACCGCACCGTGGGCCTACCAACGTCGACACTTCATACAAGTGTCGTACGATTTATCTGCAAACGTTATGTGTGCAATACTATACTGTCTGGGCTGCGCTACGCTACCAAAAAAGCATACTTCTATTCCAATAGCTAAACAGAAATAAATTAGCTACAACAGGACCAAAATTAATTAAACCTATACGTACCTATATAAAAAATATCTCTCAGAGTTCAAGCTTTCACGATACATGTACAATCATGCATCAATCATTTATCATGCATCGCATGCAGAATTTCTTCTAATAGGTAGGTACTGTCAACAGACCATATTCTGCATGCTTAAAAATGAACTTCAAAATGAAAATGAAGGTTACCTATTACCGTCATTCTGCAATTAGATGGAAGGTAATTTGAGAGGTAAAACTTTGCTTAGCCTTTTAATAAGTCATATGCTTACTGTTTTTTGCCCATACTTTTTCCCAACAACATAATTATATAAACTTGGTTGTAACACGAAGTTTAGATTTAGTTGGCAGTTGCTCTGATTACAAGATTCATTTCTACGGTTTTGATACTAGACAGATCGAAGCTACGATGTAAGTGTTAAAGCAGAACCCATTAAAAATGCTTTTCAACGGTTAGAGAAAATTAAAATATGTAAATAAGTAAATTTTGACACCACATCACAGTATTTTCGAAAGGAATAGTAAAGCCATATCATATACCCTCCGCATAAATATGTTTTAATCCCAGGTATGGCGCAAACTCATTACCAACCGGACAAAAAATCAGACTCCGGGCGTCTACTGACTAATTTCTAAAACCCACAGTCGTAACTATTATTAACCTTAGAAACAATTTGACAGTTGGAAGACTATGAAGACATAGTATTCAATCCTTAATTGGTTAAGTAACACTAAGGCTGACGTGAGCGAAGCCGCGGGCAACAGCTAGTATATATATAAAAAGGCTGTTTGGTGCACCTGTGGGGCATAAAATTATGTATTTTATTTTATCGAATAATATTTTCATTGACTTTTTTTTTGTGTAAAAAAAACAACTCTAAGGTCTATGTCAAATAAACAAGTTCTTGTTTCTTTCTTTTCCTCATTCAAGATAGTTATAAATCTGTGAATGGTCAAATGGACAATATGGAAACATCGAGACCTCGGAAGGCCCAGGTTGCGAGGTATCACAATTTTACAATAATTGGATTACAGAAGCTATTCCATCGAGGTACAGTCAGGAGTACAAATACACGGTAGAAGGAACACCATCAAGAAGACTTCAACCATAAATTCAGACCATGATTCTATATCCACCAGAGTTACAATTTTCTTCGGTTATTAGAACAAACGGCTGTGCCATACATTTTCGCCGTGTAGGTGTTGCACTTACGTGTTGAACAGCAGATTTTATTTGCAGTGTCCCTTTCAACTTTTAAGATAAAATTTCGCAAAGTTCAAAAGGGATGTCTTTGCGAAATAATAATTGAGTCTTTGGAAAAACGTCAATTTCATAAAATAAAATAATATACCATCACGCCTGTATTCCCCGAGGGGTTAGGCAGAGGTGTACCAATGTACACCCGCAGTTCACCGGTATATTTAGGTCCCCACTAGATTCAATTGTTTTTTGTTACAAAATGACGTTCAAAAGTACCATTTAATAGCCATTTTTAAATAACTGATTTGACTTTAACTCTCAAGTTATTTTCCTGGTATGTGTGTCATTTTGCAAGCAACATATTATATCCTCTATAATTTCTGCAGCCGGCTAATGTAATACAATCCAATCGGTCTTCCTCAATTGCAATCCTCAAAGCTATCAGTATATCTAGCATTTAGCTAAGGTCTGACGTCACAAAGGCAGGCGCAACCGCAGGCAGCAGCTAGTAACTAGTTACAGTAGGATTATAAACTTAGTGCTTGTAACATGACAGGGATGTATAGAGAATTTAGAATAGTAATTACAAGTGTAGGTGTATTATATTGTTGGAACAGATTACATTTATATGTGCTTATACAGGGTGGAAATTTATTATGCTACCTGGAGGGAAAGTACTCTAAATACTTAAGTAAACATATTTTACCCAAAGGAAACATTCCTTTATTTTTAAAAAGAAACAAAACTGCATTTAAATAATTTTGAAAATACGCTTGCCACACCCGGGAATCGAACCAACTAAAATCGGAAAAAAATAGCATCCTGTATTTTTATGGCTTTAATCGATAGGGTCAATCATAAGGATCAAATATCTGCAAACATGGTAACCTAAATTAAACAAAAACCATGAAATTTCAATCTAAACTTATTTTATACGGACGAAAAAAAATAGTAAGTACATTAACTAATTGCATGCTCGAAATGACGTTCATTTTCTTCGATGCACAAATTCATTATTTTAAGGAATTCATTTTGAATAACTTTAAGTAGGGTGTTTTGGTGAATATTGAAAATTGCATTACGCTACCAAAAGTTACTCAAATTGTTTTTT
Source organism: Caradrina clavipalpis (assembly GCA_932526535.1). Lineage (NCBI taxonomy): Eukaryota > Metazoa > Arthropoda > Insecta > Lepidoptera > Noctuidae > Caradrina > Caradrina clavipalpis. The sequence goes on from OW052093.1 coordinate 5,477,182, forward strand.
TTTTAAGGAATAAATTGGTGCATCCAAGAAAATGAAGCTCATTTCCAGCAAGGACTTCGTTAGTTTACTCGTTTTTTTCGTCCGAATAAAATAAGTTTACATTAAAATTGCATGTTTTTTTTTATTTTAATTTACCATGTTTGCAGACATTTTGATCCTTATGATTGACCCTATCGATTGATGCTATAAAAGTACAGGATGCCATTTTTTCGAATTTTAGTCGGTTCGATTCCTGGGTGTAGCAAGCGTATTTTCAAAATTATTTAAATGCAGTTTCGTTTCTTTTTTAAAATAAAGGAATGTTTCCTTTGAGTAAATTTTGCTTACTTAAGTATTTAGAGTACTTTCCCTCCAGGTAGCATAATAAATTTCCACCCTGTATATAACTATGGAAATTACCCTGGCTTAACAAGGGTGATTAAACGTCAATTTTTTTTATTGAGACTTTAATTCTAAATCCCCTTCTAAACTGTTTCCTAAAAACGTTGTCCTTACAATCAGGTAGAAAAAAAAACCAGTCAAATCGGTTAAGCCCTTCACAAGTTAAGATTTTTTCATAAATACGGCAATTGTTTTTTTTTGTTAATAGATTTGTTTAACTTCGAGAGTTTTTTTTCTTATTTGAACCCAAGTTTATAAAAAAAATATTAAAATCGATAATTATCCTAAAATATCAAAGATAAAAATTGCATTTGACGTCTAACCACACAAAGGGTGGGTACCTAAAGATAAAGGAAAAAAGTGTTTTTTTTTTTATTATACAGGGTAATCCACCACGCTTGACAAAACTCGCCTAGTACTATGGTCAAGAAACTTTTCATAAATACTCTCTCAAACGAACATACAAACAGACAGAAATGTAGCTAAAGAGATCCCAACGAATTTATTTAAGTACTAATGAACATTCATACCTGAGGAAAGATTGAATAATATATAAGTTAGCGAGTAGATTTCGCCCCCACTGGGGGTTGTAACTCAGTGCTCAACGTCAGAATTCGGACGAAAACTCACGAATAATATATAGCTATTAGATTCGCAGCTCGTTTTGTGGACGTTTGTCATTATTATTTATTTTTATTTTCACAGTTCATCGTAAAGTCGTGTTGGATTTAGTGCAGTTAGCTGCCGCGTTGGTCTAGTGTTTTGTTCTCTGGATAATATTGTAGGTACTGTTGCCTTATTGAGGTAAATAAATCGCTTGTTGGAGAAAATGGTGGTTAAATAAAACATTTTTAACAATAATGACTCCGAAAAGTAAGAAGTGAAAAATAACTTTAGTTTTGGAAGGCGGCGACTTTGATTCAATTTTTTGTTATGTATTGCTATAAACTTCCGGTGCTTCGGGGCGTTAAAACATAATATACCTACTAATATACACGGTGACAAAGAGATCGTGTTTGAAACTTTAAGTGCAACACCGAAGAAGAAGGTTATGAATTCATGGTTAAAATATACTTAAAGCATTGTAAAGTAGCCTATTATGAATCCAAAAAAAATGTCCGCAGGACAAAGGTCTCTTCCTGACACGAGCTTTAATTAAGACGGGCTTATAAAAATATTTTTTATTGTCTCAAAAAGTACAACACAGTTTTGGTCCCTAGAGCCCAAACTAGGAATCATTATGCCACTAGGATCTAGTTTCTTTCGAGTAACCACATTAATGGACAATAATTATCATTTTGAAGGATTGGTGATTTCAAACTTATACTTAATTATAAGTCCAAGTTTCCTCGCGATTTTTTCCTTCAATATACCTCAGGTAAATACTAGTGCTGGTAAACTACATCTCAGTGCTGCTGAGCGCTTTATAGACAAGTTAACAGTGCACGAACCCTGCTGTATTATAGCTAGCGTTTATGAGATACTGTTGCTAGTATGTTCCGCTTGGGTCCGGTAATGTAACTGCATCTGTAAATGTTTTACAAGGCAAATCGGGGTTTTGAAAAAAAGAATCGGGGTTTCGCACAAATAATGCTAGTCGCTGGGACGTCTTACGTTTGTAATAATACCAGCCTATTACTGTCCTAATGCAGGGCAAATGCCTCTTTATAAAGAGCACACATAAGCATTGATAACCACGCATGCTCAAGATAGATTGGCGATTTCGGACTTATATTAATTGTAACTGCCTCGATAGCCTTGTGGTCCTAAGCACGACTGCTACGCCAAAGGTCCTGGGTTCGATTCCCAGGTCGAGCAAAAAGTGTTATTGGAGTTTTCTATGAAATTCTCAGTAGCAGCTCAGAGTTTGGATTTGTGCCCGATTAATTAGGCTCGCCCCCTATTACATGGGACCTAAATATACCGGCGACCAGTGGGTTACTTTGGTACTCCTCTGCCTAACCCTTCGGGCAATACAGGCGTGATGGTGATGGTATTAATTGTAAGTTTTGGTTTCCTTTACCAATCTCAGTAATATCCACGATAAACTAAGAAAGCAGTAGCAGTATACGACAATTAATAAACGTCGTGATGGCCCTGTGGTTAAGCGCCTCTTATGCATGAAACTGTGGTTTTGCAACTAGACACGGACACGTACTATTGTGACTTTTCTACTGCATATGCACTTGTGTTTGCATACACACTTCTGTAGGAAGACCTACCTCCTGTGTACTTAGTTAGTTTCCATTGAGATTGGTCCCCTTAGCCAAAATTCAAGGAAGAAGAAGCCGGGTGAATATTATAAAATCTATATTTTTCACAATCATTTCGTTAATGAAGATAAATCAAATACATAGGAATATCGTAGGAAACAAATCCTCATACATCACCAACACACGCTCAAATAACAAGGTTCCTACCAAACAAACAAGTCTTTGTAACTCAACATTTTGTTTGAAACATGTGAATTGTGCGAAACAGCTTCAATTGTAACAAAAATCAACTGTTTGCTAATGAAGTGATTATTTTAACGGCGCAGTCACACGTTTGACGTCATAGACATGTAATAATTTACATAGATATAACAGTGTAGTAATAGGCATGACATGCATATGTAAATTGCAATGCGTATGTGATAAGCCACTATGAATAACAATATTTATGTTTTGATGGTAACTCCGTCAGAACACAATACAGGGCGTTGATTTGCATCCTCGTCAAATTCAAGGAGTTAACTATGCTCGTAATTCTTAACACGAATCAATTAAAAAATAAATTAGTTTTGTTTTTTTTTTTGACGTGATTTTCAAATTCGAACTAGTCATCTCGCCAGAGGGTTTAGGCGCTATGCACACATTGATATAGCCGCGTGACAACTCTGCCTACCGCATACGCAACTGAGCGATTCTGAATTTTGCAAGAGGACTATTCTGGAATACTGTTATTTGATAGTTGCAACTAAAAAAACAAGCATTTATTAGATATTGACCAGGTACCGTAATTATATTTGATTACTTCTATTTTTTTATGACAAGCTCCTAAAATTCGACGAGAATCTAAATCAACACCTTGTATACTTACATCATTCAAAAATAATGAATAACAAGATTTTTTATTTATTTCAGTGGACGGTGTAAATGTGGCTGGAGTTAATGAAAGCCTGCATAAATGAAACTCTATGCAACGATGATAAATCAGTCAGGAAAAAAATCTTGAGGGTTAGTCTTGGTTGGTGATAATTATACACAAAAGCAATAGCCTTTTATTAATGTTAACCCTTGACTTCCCCGTTGTTTTCGTGGTTGCAAGCACAGCTGCTGAGCATAGAGTTTGATCCTTACTAATATTATAAATGCGAAAGAAACTCTGTCTGTCTGTCTGTCTCTTCTTCACGCCTAAACCACTGAACCGATTTCAATGAAATTTGGTACAGATATAGTCTGGGACCCGAGAAAGGACATAGGATAATTTTCATCCCGGAAATCCCCCGGGAACGGGAACTATTAATCCACGCGGACGAAGTCGCGGGCAAAAGCTAGTTCTGAATAAAAGTGAAATTAGGTAGAGTAGTAGTTTACAAGTAGGTAACATCAGCAATGAATGGCTTTGACTTTTAATCGTACCAAGTCGTAGGCAAAAGCTATCTTTTTTTCAATATTCAGGAAGTAGTACAGCAAAATAATGCATACAATCACGGCTGTGTGATTTTCTCTCAAAATCTAGATAATCATAAAAGTTAATATCCAACAAAACAAGCATTCTCAGGTGCAAAGTGCAACAAATCAGCTCCACTATGTACCTACAAGACTCCGAGAGCCAGAGCAGACAGCTCAAGATCCGTTAGTTTTTAGATTGGATGGCAGCCCTGTGACCACTCGCTACGTAATTAGTTACACTATGTGTCTTTATGATCATTCGGAACTTGCTGCAAGTTTTTTTCTTCTATTTTTAAAGTTAAGAGACAAAGTTCTTGTTAATGAAGTTTACAAGACATAGCATAATAAAAAACATACCATCTCCGCGTGGGTCTACCAATGTACACACACAGTTTGCTAGCATGTTTTAAATCCCATGTAATAGGGGGCGAGCCTATTGCCATTAACCGAGCAGGAATCCTAACTCCGAGCTGCTACTGAGAATTTCATAGAAAAACCCAATAATACTTTGCTCGATCTGGGAATCGAATCCAAGGCCTCTAGCGTAGAAGTTGCGCTTAGGATCACTAGTCTCACGAGGCAAAACATTATGAAATGATTTTGTTTTTTAAAAGCAACCATCATCTGCCCATATTAAACCGTGTTACTTAGGGTCGGCGCAACACGTTTTCTTCTTCCATTCCGATCTGTCAACCGTCCTGATATCAATGACTCCCTTCTCTTTCATATCATTCTTCACACAATCCATGCATGTTTTCTTTTTCCTAACTCTTTATCTACATCAATAATTAAGAGTATTAAGTTCAACTGCCCCGTTGGTCTCGTGGTCGCAAGCGCGCCTGCTGAGCAAGGGGTCCCGGGTTCGATTCCCAGGTCGAGCAAAAAGTGTTATTTCTATGAAATTCTCAGTAGCAGCTCGGAGTTTGGATTTGTGCCCGGTAAATGGCAATAGGCTCGCCCCCTATTACATGGGACCTTAATATACCGGCGAACTGTGGGTGTGCATTGGTACACCTCTGCCTAACCCTTCGGGGAATACGGGCGTGATGGTATATATAAGTTCCTAAAATTTAAATTTAGGTTAATAAGACCTTTGTAGGTTCTATAATTTAATCTAGTCGTAAGTTTCGGAAAGGCTGATTAATACTCTGTAATTTGTTAAATAACGCAGTGGAAATTGATAACATGATTTAAATAACTGGCGAATCGTTAATTAAAACGGTTAAAAATAATAATGTAAGTACTTATAAATTTATTTATAGTTAATTGAAACGATGCAACGCTAATTACAAAATAACGCGCGCTTGCAATAAATCGTTAAGATAATGGATTAAGTTTTTAGAAACAGAAGACTTTTACACATGCGATATACGTATTTAACACTAGCAAACTACTCGCGACTTCATCTGCGTGGCTCATTTCACCCGCGTTAAGTTACGTCCCGCTCCCGTGAGTCGTAGCGTGATGTTATATAAGCCTATGTTACTCAAGAATAATGTATAGCTATCTATTGGTGAAAAAAATGGTTAAAATCGGTCCAGCAGTTTCGGAGACTTTTCGATACAAACGAACAAACAAACAATAAAATCTTTCCTCTTTATAATATTAGTATACAATATAGGTATACTTTTTTTTGCCGATGGGAAATCATCAAAAAGTTCCCCCGCCCCGGGCGTGGCGAGAGGTAGTGTCAGACTTTTACTGACTAAAACCCAATCCATGTTCTTTCTTGTGCCCTTTGCGTTCCGGGGGCGCGGTATCTCTTTCGAACAACCCGCATCCCCGGCAGATATAGGTATACTGCCTACAAAATAAAAGTCTTACCTGTAAATTAATAACACCGTAATCACACAAACACCGTCCTCCATTCATCACAAGATCTCCCATTTTCGGGTCACAGTTTATTACGCCGCTTGCGCACCAAATTTACCCAAATCACCCATATTGGTAACATATGACCACTATTAACGTGCTGAGGTAGCTAACAGGGTATTACCAGATCGGGGAAATAAGGTAATTGGGGTTCATTCGGGCTGTGTCGGGCGGCTTCGTTTTCTTTCGTTAGGTGTGAAAGTTTACTTAATCTTATATTGTTTTCGATGTTCATTTGTTTTTGTATTCTGATTATGTTTTGGTGTTGGTGTGTAAAAGTCGTGGGTCCAATGGTTAAGGGGCCCGCTTCTCATGCCTGAGGTTGCGGTTTCGAAACAAGGTAAGTACCATTGTGACTTTTTCAATTTTTGTATATTTTCTAAGTCTGTCTTGGACATGTCTGGAAAATTTTACTTTTATTTTCTAGCAGCACATGAATACAAGTTTGAAATCGCCAATCCGTCTTGAACAAGCGTGGTGAGCAATGCTTGTGTCTTCTCTGTACGAAGTGGAATTTGCCCTGCAGTGGGACAATAATAGGTTGGTATTTTTATATTTAGTGTGGGAGTGGTTCGCTGAAAATTCTGTGAAAAAATAAAAACTTGTATTTTAAATGGACCACTTAAATTATTCTTAGTCGTATAAAACCGTAAAGGTATTACATGTTTACATGGAACAGCTCATTCATTTTCAATAACCCACGAAAAACTTTCGTCGCTTAGTGTCTACAATCGTGTACCTTCCACTAGTTACACCTAAACCAAAATAAATCTTATCACCGTTACCTACCTAAAGTTCTTTCTAAAAACACCAGTACCTAGATACAGAGCATCACAAACACACAAGAGCTATAATTATAATTACGGCGTCCACTAGTTCGTATAATGCACGGCTATTTGCTTGCAATTTAATTAGTGGCTAAGCTCTGCTGTTCATTAATTACAGCTCGCAGCTTCCTCTGCTAATGGTGACGGAGTTAGGTATTGGACACATTGGTTTACAAACTTACATGTGTACAGTAAACTCACGACATTTTCCCATGGGGGTAGGTAGAAACCACAGAACGCCACCTGCTACAATCCTTACATACTCCTTTTGCCTCGTCCACGTTCGGGACATACAAGCACGCCGGTTACGAGTACTGCGCACCCGACCTTTCTGAGGAACTGAATTGTCCAGAATCTCTTCGTTTATAATATCATCCTGACTGAATGTCGGTCACGGTGGCAATTTCAATGAAGGCTAGCCACAGGAATCCACAAATATGTGTGCACATATTGAGAGAGTGGACCTGTGGTTGTGCAACCACAGGTCCACTCTCTCTCATTCTCAGAGTCGGTAAGATTTCGTTCCGACACGATCGGGGAGAGATTAAGCGTAGGACTAACGACCTTACGCCCTTTTTAAAGCACGGGGATGTCATACACATTTTTCTCTTAGTCATTTAATCAAGTGATTTCTGTTTAGGTTAATATTATGTAAGTTAATTCTATAGTCTAGTACTTGTGGCACAATTTTACTGTTACAATATGGGGCATGCGGTGCTAACCTGTAAGAAATTGTTATACTAACCCTAGATTGTAGTAAATTCTAATTTTAAGTTTTATCAGTATACATAATTTTTGGTTGGCCATTAAAGTTAAATAAATAAAGTGGGTTTGAACATCGAATCCAACTAGAAACATCTACTATCCCAAATTCTTCCAAAGCAGGAAGAGAAGCGCTCAGGTTTCTAAAGTAAAGAGGAAAGAATATTGACCTCTAAAAACAATAAACAAAAGGCGAAAATACTCTGCCATTGGAGTCTAACCTTTATTTTGATGAAAGAATATGAGTCTATCGCTTCACGTACGAGCGTGGGCGGTAAATATCGACCTCTCTTCAGTTCCACCCAAGTTATGGCTTAGCTATATTGATATCGATTTTGGAGACCGTAATTACAAGGATCAAATACATTTTGTTCAACGACCATCTATACTAATCTGTATCTATGGTAGTAATATTATAAAGAGGAAAGATTTGGATTTTTGTATGTAACGAATAAACTCAAAAACTACTGGATCGATTTCAAATATTCTTTTACCATTAGAAAGCTAAATTATTCCTGAGTAGCATAAGGTATATAACATCACGCTACGACATACGGGAGCGGAACAGTAACCAAAAATGTAACTTAATGCGGGTGAAATAAGCCACACGGACGAAGTTGCGGATACTTCGCTAGTAATATTATAAAGCTGAAAAGTTTGTTTGTTTAGTTGGACGCGCTAATCTCAGAAACTCCTGGTTCGAATTGAAAAATCTTATTGTGTTGGATAGTCCATTTATTGAGGAAGGCTATAATTATGCTATTTAACATCACGCCACGAGCCAAAGGAGCAGAGCAGTAACCAAAGACGAATGAAGTCGCGCATAGTTTGCTAGTACCTACATTTATACATCAGATCTGTTATGTATCTACAGCGGTGGTCGCCATCTTATCTGTTCTCTTTGTTTAATTAGTGGTTTAATTACTGCTTATCACGGGGCAGGAATGCTTTGTTGTTCGCGTGGTCGGAAGTGCGACTACTGAGCTTGGAGCCCTGGGGTCGATTCACAGTTCAGGTACAGCGTTGTTGGGTTTTTTCCATTAGGGTTTTATTCAATAGCAGCCCGGAGCTTAGAAGTTGGTTGGTGGTAGGACGTTAAGTCCACCAACCAACTTTGGTACCCAGTCGTGTCGGATTGCTGTCCCGTCCGACTATGAGAGAATGAGAAGTGCAGGTTGTATCTGCACACACACTTGTGCACTATAAAATCTGCTGCGTAGTGCCCATTGACATCGGCCAATGTGACCGAGAGTATAAGGTATGTAAATAAATAAATAAATTTATTTATTTATTTACATACCTTTACATAGTATAGAACAAAGTCGCTCCCGCTGTGTGTACGCTTAGATCTTTTAAACTGCGCAACGGATTTTAATGCAGATGCAAGATTATTCTTGACTAGAGAATAGTACTGTACTTGTACTCCCCGAAGGGTAAGGCAGAGGTGTATCAATGTACACCCACAGTTCGCCGGTATATTTAGGTCCCATGTAATAGGGGGCGAGCCTATTGTCATTAACCGGGCACAAATCCAAACTCCGAGCTGCTACTGAGAATTTCATAGAAGAACCCAATAACAATTTTTGCTCGACCCGGGAATCAAACCCAGGACCTCTAGCGTAGCAGTCGTGCTTAGGACCACTAGGCTAACGAGGCAGTTTAAATAAATAACATATACTATTATTATAAATTATATTGATGCGGCCCAGAATTTGGCCACTTTGACTACGCTAATTAATCACGCTAGACCAACTTAAGTGGAGCAGTAACCAAAGACGTAACTTGGCGTGGGTGACAGCGCGGGGTATTTAGCTAGTAAGGTATAAAATACCCCACATGTGTTGCCATAGATTTAGTGTAAAACTTACTCTCATAGCCCGATGGGATGGCAACCCGACACGACCGGAGAGAGAAGAGGAGAGGGGGGGAGAGTTAGGGAAGAGGGAGTGCACCTGTGTTTGCGCACACACTTGTGCACTATAATATCTCTTGCGTACGTGGCTAGTCTGCATTAAGGTTAGCCGCCGTGGCCGGAATCGGCCTGGAGAATTACATTACAGTGTAAAACTTGCTTGGTGAGATACGGTTTTCTTATGTACACGAAAAAACCTATGAATCTTAAATACAAAAATATAAAATGTCAATTGCAAAATAAAGGTTAAACAAATCAATTGGAATAAAACAAAATAGATTCAAATGCCAATTTATTTTTATTCATACTAGAAAAGCCAATACTTAGGTACCTACGTTTAGTACATATCAAGACAGTGAGATTATTCACTAACACGCTTTATGTCGCTCTCATCGAAAACTAAAAGCCTAAAAGGATTACTTTTAAAAGCCTTGCTGCGCACATTTATTTTTACGATGTAGACACGAATCTACTCTAAGCAGATTGTCATCAAAATGTATCTTAAACATGTGCACATAAGGTTCTTTTAGGATTACATATAGATGTGTTGCATTGGTCTATAAGAACGTGCGTATTACGTCTTATTTGTAGCTCAAACTAGGATTCTTGATGGCTTAGTGATTAAGGCCTGTCATGCAGTAGATTGGACGCAGAAGTTTTTTTCGATATCACTGGCATTGGTGATGCGATGAAGGAAAACATCGTGAGGAAATATTTTGGTTTTAACGATGGAAATTCACCAGAAACCTTTTGCTTTTATAAAATAAGACTATAATAATAAATAGGCAAAGAGGGAATGGTTTTATGGATACATAATTTTTCAATATGATGGCGTACCTCAAGAAAGATTTCCCTACCTATGCCTAATCGTAGTAATAAATCAGTTCGCGATTAGTCTTACGATTCAAGTGACCAAGAAGCCCTCTCTTACAGTCTTCTATACAATAAAATAGTCAAGTTTATATAATAGGTATATGTTATTGTTTTATTTACTTGACCATCATACGAACAAAGTCGCGGGTAGAAGCTAGTAAAAGAAAAAATACATGTTCATTGATGATGGAGATAACGAAGTAAGCTTATTGAAAAAGCGTAAAGAATCCCAGAATTGTAACTTTCACTCTATACACATACATACAATCACGCCTGTATTCCCGAAGGGTTAGGCAGAGGTGTACCAATGTACACCCACATTTCGCGCATGTTTTTTTTAGGTCCCATGTAATAGGGTGCGAGCCTATTGCCATTAACCGGGCACAAATCCAAACTCCGAACTGCTACTGAGAATTTCATAGAAACACCCAATAACACTCCACCCACTTTCACTCTATGGCTTGTACAATTCTAATAACAGCATAATAATATAAGTATGCTTGAAATTCTCATTATGTTCTTAGACATTATATTTAGCTCGTTACCCCGGCAAGTCATTACAATTAGCAAACAAAGCCAGGCATAATTATCATATCACGCAACAATTTCAATTTCAGTTTCTGTTGTTATTTCATTTCGAAATATCATACGTTCCGTATAAACAAAGATACATACCAATTATATGTAAACAGAGATGTTACTACGCAAGACTTGACAAAGGGTTAATATAAATTATTTTTTTCGGTAGGTATATACCTTCTTTCTTAAGGATGGGGAATCATTAAATGTTTTCTTACGCTCTGGGTGGAGCAGAAGAGAATAGTGTAAGACTCTTACTGACTGTCCTAATGCCCTTTGCATTCCAGGATCGCGGTGTATCTTTCAGACAAATACCGCAACCCTGTCAGGCGCTGGCCCTAGCGGGCCTCGGTAGTTGCCTTCAAAGATAAAAACTATGTATTACATATTTATATTATTTCTTTAAACATTGCCCCACACCTGACTTTTTTTCTGTATCGTTTTTGCTCAATGCTCGTGCCTTCTCTATTAGAGAAGAGGCCTTTGCCCTGCATTGGAACAATAATAGGCTAGTATTTTTCTATTTTTCATTATTATGTTTAACATATTCATCATGTAAACCCAGCTTGAAAATAGATTTTATTAACATAGATTCACGTTACAATTTACAACAAACAATGTCGTTTAAAAACTTTATAGGCTTTTATTAATATTCGAAACTATAAGGTTGTCATCAAAAGTTTCGTGCCTTCAATGTTAGACACAAATTGCTAACGCTCATGCAAAAAAGTTCGTCAACCCTGATACCGTTTGCCAAATCGAAAATGGCACATGTCTAAATATTGAGTATACGGTCTACAAATTGTAGTTTTCATTATGTTATCGTCATTTTTTTTTAACTGTGTTTTCTCGGATTTTGATTAGATACACAAAAAAATTCGAAACTACAAAATATATTTATGTTTGTTTTGTATGTGTTTTTTTTTCTGTTTTGTGGTAAGCTCTGTACTGTAACCGTATTTACAATATTACTGGAGACTGCCTTCTAAAATATAGCGCATTGTACAGGCCAATGTAAAATTTTATTGTCCCTATAGCCTATGCTGTCCCACTGCAGGGCAAAGGCCTCCCCCAAGTCCTTCCAGGAACTCTTATCTCTGCTGCCTCGAATCAGCCCTCGTGTTACACGTCCAGATCATCCCGCCACCTCTTTCTGGGCTGTTCTCGGCAACGCCGCGTACCTTAGGCACCCATTTCGTGGACACTTTTACCAAGTCGTCATGGTCCATGCGGCCCGCGAATCCTATAAAAATAGAAAAAAAATTAGAAGGTTATACATACAAATATACAATATACATAAAGCTATAACATCCTACAATTGGATCTTGACGTTCTATGTTACGCTAATGATTAGTCTAAGAAAAAATGATTTTATGATTTAGTAACTTTCTCAGCTTTTTACTGCTGTTCCGAGGGTTCCTGCCAGCAGCTGTGAATTTCTTAAGAATGGTACCAGTACTAGGATCACTGCTTAGCCTACCTATTATAAGAGGGATCGTGGACCGGATAGCGGGGGATAACGGTCGCAACATGGTATGATAATAGTGCGTATATAATAAACTATGTAAAGTTACATAAATATATTTGTAGTATATAAACTGAACTGAGTGATCGTGAAGTGAGTGTTGATATTGTAAATTATTGTTTTCCATTTATTTTTTATCTGTGCGTGTGCGGTTTGATTCGGACACGGAAGTTGAAAAAGTTATATTTGAAAAAATAAGTCTTATATTGCATTGTCATGCAATGTGCATATATATGCAAAATTTCAGCTCAATAGAATATTGGGAAGTGGGTCAAATTTAACTTGTAAGATTTGATTGAGTTCCTATGGCTTTCGGCTCCATCATCAGACCAGCTCTGTGACACTATTATATTGCATTGTCATGCAAATTGCACGTTTACGCAAAATTCCAGCTCAATAGAACATTGGGAAGTGTGTCAAATTTAACTTGTAAGATTTGAGCCAAAGACACTGGTACAGGTGGAAGTAAACAAAAACTTGTAAGAAGGTGGAGGTTGTGTGTTCCAAGCTATTTTTTTTATTATATTATGTTCAACGTATTTTTTAAATATAACAGTCTAAAAGATAATTATACCGGGTGTAAAAAGACACTTAACCACCAAATAACGCACATGTACGTCCCACACTGAATGGATTAAAGAAGCCGATAGTTACATGTTCTTCTCATCATTGCGATAATTTGGTTGTTCTGCATCATACCTGGGAACCTTCTAGTTACCGAGATATTGAAGGTCAAAGTTACAACCTTTTTTTTTAAATATATATTTTTTTTACTGCCTCGTTAGCCTAGTAGTCATAACATAACCGCGACTGCTATGCTAGAGGTCTTTTGGGTTCGATTCCCAGGTCGAGCAAAAAGTGTTATTGGGTTTTTCTATGAAATTCTCAGTAGCAGCTCGGAGTTAGGATTTGTGCCCGGTTAATGGTAATTGGCTCGCCTCCCATTACATGGGACCTAAAACATACCGGCGAACTGTGGGTGTACATTGGTACACCTCTGCCTAACCCTTCGGGGAATACAGGCGTGGTTTTATGTTTATGTTTTTATGTAACTTTCTCATTATCATTACCATCACCAATGATCAGTCATGTATAATGATTCCACTAATTTTAATCATTCCAGCCCGACTATTAGACTTACTTTACTTAATACATCTTAATGGATATTTCAGAGCTACGCCACTTTAGTATCAGTTGGGCGTTATCCGAAGCTAAGATATCTTTTATTATTTTTTCGCCTCTGACCCTATTTCCCTTAAATAATATAACATAGGCAATGAATACAGAATTTTCCTCGTCGGGGCAAAATATTCAATAATATTTTACGTGAACAAACGGCAGGAGATTGTGTTATTGTTTTTTCTTTGTTGTTTTTGCGATGTGGGATGTTACTATTGGAATAAAGATTAATATTATATACGTTTTAGCCTAATTAGGCTTGTAATGGTAATAGGCACAACGTTTATTTTTCACAGTTTATTTCGCTAAGTTGACTTAATATATAAATACGGATATTGCAACCAAAACAGATAGTGTTGAATTAACAAAATAAAAGAGATTGTTATATAACGACGTCTATTATCAGTGTAACTTTGTAAGGCTCTGGTGATTCAAAGCTAAGCTGCAGTGTAATTCTGTAAAAATGTCCTTAGGTGAAGTTTACCTAAATCTTCCTTTACCTAACCCCATACAGAATTTATAAAGAACTAGCAATACCTCGCGGTTTTACAAACGTTAACATCTTTGACTACTGTTACCGAGTGTCATAGCGTAAATTAATCAGCATATCATATACAAAAAGACTGTCCAATCCGACTAGTAGTTCAAGAGATTAAGGCGTTTCAACATACAAACAAAAGTTCTTCCGCTTTATTATATTAGTATACCTATATGGTCTGTGGACGGTGAGCAATGGGTAGCTCACCGTCCGTACGTTCACTAGCGACAGACCGTGTCGACGGCGCGTTCGTGTTCCACGCGCGCCTCAAAGAGATGTCAGCAAAATTGGATGGGGCCACTGAGGGCCGATGCCTGCCGGGGCTGCGGGTTGTTCGAAAGAGATACCGCGCCCCCGGAACGCAAAGGGCACATGAAGGAACATAGACGGGTTTTAGTCAGTAAAAGTCTGACACTCCCTCCCGCCCCGCCCAGGGCGGGGGAAGTTATTTGATGATTTCCCGTCTATAAAAAAAAAAAAAAAAGTATACCTATATAATATAGATATAGATAAATAACAAAAAAAACATTTTAACACTGTTCATTATAATTTAGTTTTAGACCTACAAAATGTGACAAAATAACAGTTGTCTAGATCCGCAAGGCGCAAAGCGGGGCAAGCAATCTAAGCAATGTTAATGGGGCCAAGAAAACACAGTTGCCATAAATATCAGGGCAGGATTCTAGCACAATGTCTATCTACTAGACTATGGTTTCCTTACACTTGTATTTACGACTTACGCAGTGTGATAAACGACATAGAATACTTTTGTGGCATTTTGATTTTAGTGAAATTAAAATGGCACAAGTAACCAAGCTTATGTAGGTCTGGGTCGGACACACCTGCAAATTCAAGTCAATGACAAAAATCATTTATCATCATTATTTATTTAAAATAAACCATTTACAAGCGCTTTTGAATTGGCAGTAGTAGTAGTAGTAGTAAGTAGTCAGAAAGTAGAAGCAAATTGCTAATTCCAAGCAGTATGTTCCAATGGAGAAAAACTGAGCAAGATACTCAATGGACACTTTTAAAATTAATAAAATATTGTAAACTATCAACCATCGGCGACCGCGTGTATTGCAAAGTATAACTCTTAACCATCGTCAACCGCGTGATGTTTTCCACCCGAGTTACGTTACGTCTCCCTTGTGTCGTGTCGTGATCTTACGTATAACCTAGGTACGTATGCTATTCCTCATGAAAGTGGCTGTCATAATACAAAAGTAATTGTTCCAATCCGACCGGTATTAGTTACCACAAATTTCAAATTTCTCTGCATTCCTACTGGATACGCCAGCCTAAGATTCATATCCAAAATCGGAAGGAAATATTGCCAAACGACAGAACAGCCGAACAAATACTGACCACAACTAAAAGCCAGCGCACACGATCGCAGATATGGGTCACACCGTAGTCAATACACAGAATTTATGGTGGCACTATAACTTTCGTTACATCCGCGCGATCCGTCTGATTTACTGCGCGTATTAGGGTTGAATCCGGAACTGTGGGCTCGGATTACCACGCATTCAATGTGAACGCCCCCTAATAGTGCGGTATCGATATCGGTTCAGTCGCAGATTGTTTAAGCTGATAAAAGCTTTGTAGTTTTTGTGGTAGACGGGGCAAGTTGGTTTTGACACAAAAGTAGATTAATTTGGTA
The DNA here is from genome assembly GCA_932526535.1 of Caradrina clavipalpis. Taxonomy (NCBI): domain Eukaryota; kingdom Metazoa; phylum Arthropoda; class Insecta; order Lepidoptera; family Noctuidae; genus Caradrina; species Caradrina clavipalpis. The sequence continues at coordinate 5,492,952 of OW052093.1, forward strand.
GTGTTAGACAGTGTCCTATTTCGTTTTCAAGTCAGAAGGAATTTAAACGATTACAAGCCAACGACTTCGTCTGTAGCGACTTCAGAATTAGGAGAATGTCTTAAATTTTCCTACGAGAGCACAAAAATGGGATACAAATTAACATAAGCTAAGTTAGATCGATCCCTAAGTGTGCAAAATACACTCATCTTTCGATTTTCATAATCTATCGTGTTTAGTACGAGTAGTAGGATAGGATTTTCAAAACTCAATATTAAATGACAAGTTTTTCTTTTCCAAGTTTCTCTTACTTTACCTGAAGTAACTTCATTAAGTCTACGTTTTAAACAAAACAAAAAAAAAAGCAAAAATTTTTTTAAGCAAAAAATTTTAAAATCTGACTTGAGTATGCTAATCGCTTATCTTTTTTTTTACAATGTCCTCTGCGTAATGAACGATGCGTTTTATGATGTTTTTTCTAGCAAAACGAAATTACCTAAGCAGCTTTTCTTCACATTTTCAATGTCTCGCGGTTACTCTGAAAGGCAATGAACAAAAAGGAAAAGGGGGCGTAAAATACAATTTATCACGGGTTTCAATGATGAAGGAAATGTCGTAAAGAAACGCTCACATTCACGTCATAAAATCTAACGAATTTAATGTTCTGGAAGCGTTGATAGATAGGGGGCCCCACTTGTCATTGGAGGCATTTGGGTTTGGGGATGTGTGTCAGAACGCATCCCGCGTTCTGACACACATTTGATCTAGTACCTAACCGATTTTTTTTCCTTTAAGAGTGTTAGCCTGATTAAGACCACAAGAAGGCACTGGTTGCAGACCGCTTCCAACCGGTCCTTTTGGAAATCTATGGAGGAGGCCTATGCCCAGCCGTGGAGGTCCTGTGGCTGATGTATTGATGATGATGAAGAGAGTTGCTCCACACTAAGAGTGTCTCCTGTTTCGTGTCTGCTTTTACAAACATACATAATATAGATAAGCCACATACACAAACAATCAGAATCGGTAAAACTACCAGTAGACAATGGCCTAACCCCTGTGGTGTTGGTTGCATCCATATGTTTCGCATGCATTACATTGTGTGCTATAACAAAAGTAGTGATTTTTAACACTAGATAAACAAGTAGTTATTTTTGCGCAAAGATACTTAGCTTGATATACAGTATGCGTAGTTCACGTCTTTATTTATTTATTTATTTTATTTTAGGAAAGCTTACAGACTAATAACATTATAATAACAATAACATATAACTAAGTTATATGTTATTATTTATGTGTGCTATAATGATTCCGAACGGGAATCGAACCTGCGTCAGCATCTAAAAAATCAGCATGATTTGTGGATTCGGGTTTCTCTACTTTTTCAGTTAAAAAACGTACTTTACTGAATAAAGGCCTCTTCCAAGAGTAACCACAAACGTTTTGGAATCACTCAAATGAATAAATTTTATGTAATGCATTAAGCTGATTTACTAGTAGGTAAGTGGTTTTGATAGTACCTAAAGCAAAGGTTTTCTAGGGGTACCTAAAAGTCTAAGGGTCTATAATTCCATGTTCTCAGAAAAAATAAACAAGTCTGGGTGCCAGAAACTTTGATTTTCAAAAGCATTTTTTTTGTGCTACATTAATTTTAAACCTTTGACCGTTTTCGTTTGACCTCTAGTATTTTTCTTGGCTGCTTTGACAGCTAACCGGTTTCAAGAGCTAAAACCGAAATGAATTGCCCTTTTTAGCACTCTTATCCAAGTGCCTTATTGACCCCGTTTAACTGCCCCTTTGGTGGTGCTCCAGGGTTCGATTCCCACTTCGGGCAAAAGGTGTTATTGGGTTCTCCATTACAAAATTCTCAGAAGCAGTCCGGAGTTTGGATGTTGGTGGTGTGACACCATCATTCCTCGGCAACCATGTAAAACCGTTGGGCCTTCACCTGATCTCTACCCGGTTGTGCAGGATTGTCGTCCTATCGGACTATGAGAGATAGGGATGTTAGAGTACACCTGTATTTGCGCACACACTTGTGCACTATAATATCTCCTGCGTACTCGGCTAGTCTCCAATGATATTAGCCGCCTTGATCGAAATAGGTCTAAAGAATACACTTATCCAAGTACAAAACAGTGTACACTTCCAATGTAAGTAATATCACCTATATACAAGTATTTACTCATGCAGCAAGGTAAAAAGAAATGGAATTTCATTTTCTGTGTCGCCTGAAGACAAATGTACTCGCGGACATAGCGGCAATAACGTTGGGGACTGTTTGTATGTATGTGTGTCATGTAGGATTGTAGATATGTAGGCACATATTTCACACGTTGACACATATTTCAGGTGCTTTTTATTATCAGGAACTACGCGTTTGGTGGTGTGATTCATAGGAGTTATATGATTGCAACTATTGCTTGATTCTGATTCCGGTAACAAGCCATTTCTAGTGTATTTTTTATTAAACTGCCTAGAAAAAGGCTTGTTTGTTACATATAGCATAATGTAGTTAAGAATCATACCAGCCTCTCATTATCCCACTTCAGTGCAAAGGCCCTCTTCTCATACAGATAATGCATTGATCACCAAGCTTGCGCAAAGTTGATTGGCGATTTGAAACTAAAGAGAGAGAGAGAGAGATAAAGTGTAGGTTTCCTAATGATGCACGGCATAGCGTAGGAAACAGTTCTATTAAATCGCCGGTTTTCGTTAAAAAATTAACAGGCATTACCATAAGTTGCAATTAGCATTAATGATACAAGGAGTCTTGTGAAGTGTTAGTTTATGTATCACTGTAATTAGTATATGCATGTGTATATATTTTTTTCATTTATATTTTTAAGTGTTATGTCTTTAATTATTGTAATTGGTAAGAGCTGTAACCGTTTCAATTAAAGTACCTAAAATAAAAAAAAATGTATACGTATTTATAGTCACCATCATTTCATACCATCACGCCTGTATTCCCTGAAAGGTGAGGCAGAGGTGTAACCAATGTACACCCACAGTTCGCCGGTATATTTAGGTCCCATGTAATAGGGGGCAAGCCTATTGCCACCATAATTTCCTTCGTAAAAATATTAAAATTACCTCATTTCATAACGAGAAAACGTACGTAAATTCATTCCTCTCTGCGCTGCCACATACTTCGTGTTTTCAATCAGTCGGCTCACTCTGAACCAACAAATTAAAATCTGATGATTAATAACTGTGTCGTGTGTGCGAACCATTTCATTAAGTACATATGACGTCATACATTAATATGTTTTCAGCGGAACAAATGAATGTGTGTATGTATTTATTTGACGTAGGTGCCTAGTTTTATTTCAATAACTGCCCCGTTGGGCTAGTGGTCGCAAGCGCGGCTGATGAGCGTGGGGTCCCGGGTTTGTTTCCCAGGTCGGAGAAAAAGTGTTATTGGGTTTTTCTATGAAATTATCAGCAGCAGCCCGGAGTTTGTAAGTTGATGGTGTGACACCCTGTGTTTCGGAAACCATATAAAACCGTTGGTCCCGGCTGTCATTCGTAGTTCTTTAAAGTTGCTACATATAGTCAGAAGCTGGCATGTCTGACCACCAGGCTTGCCAAGAGGTATCGTTTTGCCCAGTAACTGGATTGTGGAGGTCAGATAGGCAGTCGCTCTATGTAAACACTGGTATTCAGTTACATCCGGTTAGACTGAAAACCGACCCCAACATAGTTGGGAAACAGCTTTAAACAGATTGATTGACCTATTTTCGTTTCAATGCCTGGGAGGAAAGTGGTAGGCGATTACAAAAAACAAAGGAAAAGTACTAACTAATAATTAATGAATTCAGTAAAAGTTTGACAACAAATTCAAACCCGTAATTACGTACTTTTCCACAAAACCCAAACAACAATACCTACATTTTATAAGTATAGTATTTTGCCTGTGACTTCGTCCTCGTGAATATCGATTTCTTCAGACACAAAGAATATCACAGAATCAAAAGTAGTCTATGAACTAATCCTGATTCCAAGCTATCTATATGCTAAATTTTACCACAATAGATTCAGCAGTTTAGCCGTGATGACGTAACAAACAGACAGGCTGAGTTACTTTCTCATTTATTTAGCGTTGATTTCCCGAATTTAATCAAGCAACAAACTTAACCGTGATTTGAATTCGTTGTTTCCCTTCCTAATAGAAATTATAAATCAGGCCTTGCTTTACATATCTAGAACACAAAGCTCATTGTATTAACTCGTGGTTTGAGCAGGAGTTCTCAGCCATGTTCGGAATTTAAGTGAATTAAATCCTAACTTGGAAGAGGACTCTAAGTGTTCATAGTTGGTGAAATCTTTGGAAATTATTCCGTTGTTACTTAGACTTTGTACTTAAGGTGTTGTGAGGTTGTCGTGTTGTAAATAAAAATGTCCTTTGTGTATACTGTGGGAGAGTTTCGTTTTGTAAAGTTTTAAATGATTGAGTGTATCAAAGGCACGGTTAGCGACTAAAGTCGGATAACACTTTTGCTTTTAGAGTTCCTTACCAGGGGGGTTGCTACCGGCTCTGCTGCCCGTCTGAGATTCAGCGGGCTCTATCTCAGGCACCGTAATCCAGTACATAGTTGAAATTTTTACACAGTGTACTTTTATTTCCGCTAAAGGCATTCCAAATAACAAAAAAACCAAGATCAACCTCAGTGGCAGCTCGGAGTTTGGATTTGTGCCCGGTTATTGGCAATAGGCTCGCCCCCTATTACATGGGACCTAAATATACCAGCGAACTGTGGGTGTACATTGGTACACCTCTGCCTAACCCTTCGGGGAATACAGGCGTGATGGTTTTAAAAAACCAAGATGGGGGTTTTTTTTTGTTTAATCTCAATTATTGAGTTCGCGGGCAAAGCTAGTTGATAATAAGATATAATAGAATTAAACTTGTTAACAGCGTAATTGCGTACGGATAGTAAACGATACACGAAATCACATACGCAATTTTCAACTCTATTCCTAATCATGATAGTTCTTTATCAAAAATTCTCGAGCATTTGTTGCTGTTTCCTCTAGCTCCTACGACTTTTTCTTTCTGAAGAACACAAGTGACATAACATACACTTTCGATCGATTAATCTCGGAACCGATTCGGTTAGTCTGTTATCAGGAGGTTCACAAGGCCATTGCAGACCACCGCGACAATGATGGATGGTCCACACTTGATGAATTGCAGATAACGTATTCTGGAAGCGAGAAGAATGCGATTTAGAGGCGATAAGAGCTTAAACGTGCCGTTTATGTTTGAGTTGTAATGATAAGCTATTAATAAGGTAACTGTTTTTAATTTTGGATACTGATAATGTGCTATAGATAGATTACTACAGCGTTATAGGCGTTGGTACCGTCTATATACTTATGTGTTGAGTTGACTGCTAGGATTACTCTTGGCAATCTTTAATAGGTGTATAAAGACAATTAAAGAAACAGAAAGTTTCATGTTGTCCCATCATTTTAGTTTTTTCTGGAGCATACCTTTATAAACGTGTTTTTACCACAACAATTTTTTGTTTTTGTAAAAACATCAAACCTAAAAGTGCCCACACAATGTTTTGCGTGTGTCACCATAACAGTGATTTTTCACACCAAAAATAAAAGTCGCTTCCCATTCATAAGTTTTGCTCAATGTCACATAGCTTGATAAACCCCGTATACAATATTTCTATTAATATGAGAAAAAACAACTTTGTACTCCTTTTTAAGAATATACCGCGAATTCTCCGATTTGGCATAGTTAAGTTTAAATTGAGGAAAAGTGCAGTTACCTAAAACTAATTTAACAAAAAAACTTACAGCCGAATTTCGACCACTCCTCTATTAGTTTTTTATTAAATCCAAGACCTATTCCAAGAATAAATGAACAACAATTTTTTCATAATGTTATTCCAACTTTTTCCTTAGGTACTGAGGTAATGCGTCTTCGCGGTTAATTTCACGCAATAACGTTGAACTATCGTTTCCCAGAATAAGCCCAATGTCGGAGACTGTCCAACAAAAAACAAATTGATCGGAGATGAGCTACGACTTTTTATCGTTTATCTTGAAAAGTGTGTCGAGATTGTCTCGAGATTGATGCGTTCATTCTACTATCCACTCCTTTAATAGATTTTAAGTGATCATTTGATTTATAGTTATTTTTGTACGGCCTTGTCTGGGATTTTCTTTTTTGTTGTGCGAGGAAATAATTGAATTCTTTGAAAATATATTTTAACTAAAAAGGCCTTAACACAAGTGAGCGTAGTAAACGCAGAGTGCGTAGAGTAACTTGAATTTTAGTTTTATATTAAATACAAAATCTAAATCCGATCCTGGTTTATGTTTTTTTAATCACATAAATTGCTTTCTGTTTGGCATAAATATTTTACTGCTACCTTCAAAATCTTGATAAGAAATTATATATTATAACAAGATAAGATAGGTTATCTTATAATGTTATTTTTTCTAAAAAAGTTTGCAATTTGGATTCTAAATAATATTAACATTAAGAAAGTAAGATAAATTCTTCTGGTTTAAACTTTTTATCACTTCAATGAGCCAAATTCTAAATTCCATTTCGTAAATAATCACGATTTGCGAAACTTTTTGCCTACTTTGTACCTACCAACCTAATGAAGCTGAAGATATTCTAATGCTCCGTAGTTTTGAAGCAAATCATTTGAATTTAAACCTAAATAATATTCTAGAGATATTGTGGAGAAGGTTGTAAATATCCTAACTTTAGACATTTTCAAGTTTTGTACCTAATTTTTGAACAAAAAATTAGAGCACTTGAGTTTTTTAGTTTTTGATTTTGTTGTATTATTTCATGTGTAGGCGTAATTTAATTATGATGAAGTACTTCTCTACTTTTTAGTATCTTGAAAGGTTTTGCAGATTATCTTTTAAGACTTTTTTCTAGCTATTTTGAGCTAACTTAGACAGCCATTGCAGAGCTTCTGAAGATAAGTAAATACTTATTTATCTCCCAATTTAATTTAATTAATCTTTCAAAGGTAAGTAGGTAATTACTGAGTTATTAGAAGGTAGGTAACTAAGTATTAGATTTGACTGAGAATACAGGATTTTCATTAGCAGCCTAAATACGTAACATATAATTAACATCGACCTTTCATTTTAGTAAATAAACATCTATTCATTGTGCGATTTACATCGTCGAGTCTACAAACTTTTCAAACAAATAAAGCAATGGATTATGTATTTCCATCAAAATCCTTCAGATTAAGACAGTAACTGTGTTACAGAATTACGCCAATAGAATAACACAAAAATGAGACAAAAAAACCACAAATTCAACCAAGTTAACATAATTTATTAACACGTAAGCACAAATCATACAGTTCTATATAAGGCAGCAGAAATTTATTTTGTTAATCATTTCCACTTCGTCGGTTCCATACCTCATCATTTTCTTCGCTATTGAAAGGAAGACTACATGCGTCATCTGGGTAGTATACTTGTAAGGCTCGTGGTTTTGCTTGTTATTATGCCGAATGGAGGCGTAGTGTCTTTTCCTTCCTTCGCTTGTTAACGCAGCAGCTTCTTTTGTCAGTATATATACCATCACGCCTGTAATCCCCGAAGGGTTAGGCAGAGGTGCACCAACGTACACCCACAGTTTGCCGGTATATTTAGGTCCCATGTAATAGGGGGCGATCCTATTGCCATTAACCGGGCACAAATCCAACCTCCGAGCTGCTACTGAGAATAGAACCCAGGACCTTCACCCGATTCCCAGGTCGAGCAAAAAGTGTTATTGGGTTTTTCTATGAAATTCTCAGTAGCAGCTCGGAGTTTGGATTTGTGCCCGGCTAATGGCAATAGGCTCGCCCCCTATTACATGGGACCTAAATATACCGGCGAACTGTGGGTGTACATTGGTACACCTCTTCCAAACCCTTCGGTGAATACAGGCGTGATGGTATATTTTATGTATATTTTTACATAAGGAAAAATACACCACTGATTGGTATGTTTTCTAAGAAATTTTCGCTCTTATTTCCTCAAAAGATATTAAAGAAAATTATTTTCTATTTCAAGTTACCTAATACCGTGGAAAGTGCTAACAATCTACATAAATTATAAAACTCTCCTTCTAAACTGAAATTCAGATAGCGTCGAAAACAGTTAAATTTATTAAATTTTCCAAGAAATATTGCGTTGATTTTGGGTTATTTAGTGTTGTTCGTGTCGACGAGCAGAGTGAGCAAAACATATTACCTAATTTAATTATGGTATAAATTATTTAGTTAAGACTCTGTGACGTGGAATGTGTTACTTGAGAATTTTAGTGTCGAATTTAGGAATTAATATTCTAGTGTCACATTTTTGCGTGGGGGGACTTTATTAGTGAGTCTTATTTTAATATTTTGATTTACTTTGTCGTTGATGACAATTTGGTGTCAACTTCAATTGCTTTTGTGAAAAAGACACTACTAGTTTGTTAGTAGTTGTAGTGGAGATTCATTAGAAGAATTTTAAACATTGCATTAGAAAATTATTTCTACAGAGACGCAGACTGGATAGGAACTCAAGTGTACTCAAAGTAGAAGAAAAAATACAATAAAACCGACACGTGTGTCTTTTGTCGTGAAGTGAAGCACTTTTTACAGTTTTTTTATCAGTCTAAATTAGCACTTATTTTATAGTTCGGAAGTTTAAAAATAAATATTTACAGAGCTACAAATGCGCAATTTATCTATACATATAGCATAAGACATAGCAACGTCAACACATACATATTTAATTCTCGCACGTTTTCTTCATTCACCCAACTTTGTAACATATTCCTTACACGTTATGGTATATTTTCGGAAATGCTGAATAATGCGAATATATGAGTGAGTATGCGATTGGGATTGAATATCAGTCAATATCTGAAGATTGACAGTTCTTATTACGAGAGATGTCATAAAACGTTCCCGATGCGTGTAAATATTTATGTGGTTATGTTTATTTTAATGGTAACGCCTTATCTTCCAAAAATATAAATAGGTTAGTAGATACGTTCATTTATAAATATAAAATACCTAGGTCGGGATAAAACGGAACTAGAATAGCAGAAGGCAACTAGATTCAATATAACTAATTTTTATCTTGTAATTGATGTTCAAGAGTGCCTTTTATTTCTTTTTCTTTTTTCTTTTAACGGTCTAATTGAAATAATACACTTAAAACGGATCCGCAAGTTGTTGCTCATATTCGGATACACATTTTTTTTATCTTAAAGGTTGCTTCCAACCAATGTCTCATCAAATAAGATTTTATTTTGTCGACTTTTGTTAATTTTCAAAAATACACGTAGGGTGGTTATTGTGCCTGTAAGTGTAATATGCATTGGAAGGGATTTTTTATTGTCACACAGACTTTTACCATGAAAACAATTCTTGATTCTAGACACGCTCGGAAACAACACAGACCACGCGGTTGGAGAAAAAACATAATTATCTGTTGTTTTATAAAAAAAAAGTTTAACATCTACACAGTGTTTTGTTTTTAATAACCGACAAAAATTATGATCGCCGTATACTTTAATTCCGAATTCATAGTAAAAGTTCGTGTCTCGATGTCCTTTCCAACGTGTATAGGAATAGATCTTGCAAGTCTTACAACCTAAACCAATTATAATTGTCATTTAACCTTCATTCACCATCTTATTAACTAATAATAAAAATGCGAAAGTAAGTTTTTTGTTACCTTTTCACGTGTAAACGACTGAATCGATTATCCTGAAATTTTGCATCTTTTCTGTATACATGAAAACATTTTTATGTATACAGAAACGGACACAGGATACCTTTCATCCCGGAAAATAGTAATATCCTCGAGAAAAACAACAATAACGTTTTTTATCATTATAGATGGTGCCACGTGTCTTTCGAAACATGATTTAACTTTAAATATAACCTACATTTACGTTGACGTAGTCGCGGTATATAAATAAACAAGGAAAATCCACCAACGGGTCTCGAATGCCATGTTCAACCCCTCTGCAGTTGCATTAAGCTGAAGCAATCATTTCACCACCGAATCCATCAGAGTAAGCCAGTGATCCCGAATTAGAACTCTTTGGTATTAACGGATTCTGTAGGGGGGAGGGAGGGGCGAAGGGTGGCGGGTTGATGGTTCAAGAAATGAGGGGATGTGGAACGTACTTGAAGAACTGGTACCTATAGGTATTGGTAAGTTTGGGGTAATTTATTTTTATAGGATCGAGGGTGGGAAGATGGATCTGGATTCAAGGATAAATGGTTTCTTCAGTGCTTCTTCAAATAGATGGCTTATTTTATTTAGGTACTTCATTACATATTTATTTATACGGGGTGTGAAAATACATATCACTTAGCTTTCAACTACGCATTCTGTGTTTTTGATGTGAAAATCACGTAGAGTGTGTTTATGGTAGAGTGCAATGTAGCACTTACAAGTGTATGCAATAGTACTGGGACCGTAAAAGTGTTTAAAAAATTTAACTTTGTCCTTCAATATCTCTGTAGCCTACAGGTACCTGACCTGTAGGTTCTAATGTATGGTTCACAACAAAAATATATGATTTCCTGACGTCACATCGGGCCCAACACAGCGCGGCGGCGACACCATCTTGCTCGCCCCTCCAGCCGCGACCACAGTGGTGGGACAGCGCCGCGCCACTCGCTCGACCACTCGCGGACCCCTCTAACGCGCGCGCGCATAATAACGGTTCTTCCTATTTTAATACAGTCTCGTTCAATTCCCAACAAGAAGTTTTATTTATTGACACATTCAAGACCACCAGCAGCACACCTGGAGCTTGATATTCAACACACGTAGTTACGGAGCTACAGCCTTCGTTTAGGCGACATGTTTTCGTCTCATCGGTTTTAGCAACTGACCCCCTATATCAAACTGAAAGACGTTTCACATCAAAATTGCAACGAGACTACGATTTTTAGTTAAGTGTCTTTTTTTGCACCCTATATTTATTATACTTATAATAAATCAGTTTGATTTAGCTATTATTTTTGAATGGCAATTGTTTACGCACTTGTTGCGAACATTTTATTTTTTCACATGAAAATTATTGCACTGATTCAATAAAAAGACAGCATCTTTTGTCAATGAGCAGAATAATAGGATATTTTTCTCCATTGAGCTTGTTATGACTTGAACCACAATACTTTATTTTCGTCTCAAAAAACATGAATTACGGACCCCACTCTAAAAGTATTTACGAGAGATTTATAGCTGTCTATAACGTGTTTTGGTGAAAGTTCAAGGTACCTCCTTGTAACGTAAACACGCTTGAATTAAATAGTCATCACTCGCGCTTTGTCTGTCGGAAGCTACTGTCTGCCCGGGCCAAGCCTAAGATGTACGAAGGATATTTTAAAGAAGAATCCTAATACTTATTTTTCCGTTTTAGACTTGCACATAACAATAACCTAAAAATTTATGAAAACTTTTATTATTTTACTAGCTTATACCCTGGATTTCGTCCTCGTAAAATTTAATATATCATTCTATTTTAATAACATATAGGATACTTTTTTTTGTGGAATAACTTCCAGAAAATTCATCCAGATCCGTCCAGCCGTTTGAGTGTGAAGAAGAGACAAACACACAAACTTTCGCCTTTATAATATTAGTGTGAAGTATCAAGTATTGGTATCTATTTATTGCATAACCTACCAAACTGTTAATAAAAGAGCCGGCTAAAGCAAGTCCCAAGCGAAAGGATCCGTACAATAATTATAAATGACCGAAGTCATAGCCATAAACACTGAATATTTTAAGATTCTTCCTATTACGATTCAAAAGATGTCCCTGTTACAGTATTTTTTTAACAATGGGAAGTCATCAAACGGCTTCTTCCTCCCTGTGTGGAACGGAAGGGAGTATCAGACTCTTAGTGACTAAAACCCATCCGTGTTTCTCATCAGTTCCAGAGCTGCTGTGGTAACGGATATATAGACGAACAGAGGAGTGTAATTTAATATCATACTATCATACTATCACGCCTGTATTCCCCGAAGGGTTAGGCAGAGGTGTACCTATGTACACCCACTGTTCGCCGGTATGTTTAGGTCCCATGTAATAGGGGGCGAGCCTGTTACCATTAACTTAATATGTTCTCGTTTAACACCCATGTGTACGGGACTGAAAACAACAAAAAAACAAAACTTCCCCTGATAATAGGCTCACATGCCTAATTTAGTTCTAGCCAGCCAGTCTCCGGAATTTAGGTGAAGTGAGCTTAAAGTGAGCTGATATTCCAAAATGCTAGAGAGTCACAGTTCCCTTCACACTCACCACCAAAATTCATCAAGGGATATTCTTAAAAAACATAGCACTGCAAAATGTACAGTAAATAACGTTATCCAAATACTTCCCTAACCACTTTTTTCTACGATCCGGGGCGAAAATTAATATTTTAAATGCGTACCTTGATTTGAAACAAAGTACAAAGGGAGTAAAGGTAGGCGTCTATAAATTCACAAGATTTTACATACTTTCTAGGAAAAATGTTTCACGAGGGCTTGCAAAGCTATCGGATTATATTTTAAAGGATTTGCGGAACGAATTTTGTCGTTATGCGGAAATTGGTGCTGTTCAAAGCCGAGCTAGAGGAATGGTAACATATCCTACTAGTCCTACTTAATCGTACTTCCTACTTATATCCTATATCCTAATATTATAAATGCGAAAGTTTGCGAGGATGAATGGATTAATGGATTAATGTTTGTTACTATTTCACGCTTCAACGGCTGAACAGATCTGGATGAAATTTTGTGCAGATATCGATTATAGTGTGGAATAACACATAGGATACTTTTTATCCCGAAAAAACGTACGGCGGAAGCTAGTTTTTAATAAATGGTAAAAGAGGTATTTGATTGAAGTAAACCACCAAAACACCAATTTATAGACCATCGAGTACCGATTTATAATGAAAACACACGTAACACGCGTGTTTATAGACTAGTCTTTGACCTTAAAACAAAGAAGCTCCGATAAAATTTCCTAAAAGCTAAAATAAAAGCGTCTCAAAAACTAAAAGTAGGTAAATTAGAGGCATTTTTAACAGATTGAGACTGAGATTAGATTGCGATCGTTCCTAAAAGTTAGTAGCATTTCCCCCCTGGTCTTTGAACATAGTTTCATGACACATATATAAATATATATAAATATACCATCACGCCTGTATTCCCCGAAGGGTTAGGCAGAGGTGTACCAATGTACACCCACAGTTCGCCGGTATATTTAGGTCCCATGTAATAGGGGGCGAGCCTATTGCCATTAACCGGGCACAATTCCAAACTTCGAGCTGCTACTGAGAATTTCATAGAAAAACCCAATAACACTTTTTGCTCGACCTGGGAATCGAACCCGGGACCCCTTGCACAGCAGTCGCACTTGCGAGCACGAGACTAACGGGGCAGTTAGTTTTCATGACACAATGCCTGAAAAACAAATTGGTAGTTGTATGATTTTGCAAAGCACATTACTCCTATACCATGATCTTCTAATCTAATACTAGCTTCTGCCCTCGGCTTCGTCCGCGTGGTTTCACCCGTATTAACTTACAACTAATTGCTCCGCTCCCGCGTGTCGTAGCGTGATGTTTTTTAGCCTATGCTCTACTCAGGAATAATTTCTTCTTACTTTTCTTTTTTTTTTAAAACGTTGCCCCTCACTAGGAAATTTCTCCTGAATCGTGGGTGTGCGATTACAAACATATAAACTCACATACACAAACAGCCAGACCCGGAACAACTATCTGTAGGTCATACAAATATTTTTTCCGTGCCGGAATCGAACCGTGGGCCGTGGGATAATGTAGCTATTTATTAGTAAAAATCGGTCCAGTAGTTTCGTAGCTTATTCGATACAAACAAACATAAAAATCTTTTCTCTTCATAATATTAAGGTATAGATAACGCTGTTACAAAAATAACGAAGAAAACACAAAAGCATCTATTTAAAATACAAAGACGTACTTGGGTACACTGTTGAATAAAATGATATACATCTTTATAGGTAGGTCGGGAAGTCACCGACCGCTAAGGGTTCTCCGTGGTATATTTAGACGTTGAGCTCTTTCCTTAATCCGAGCGACATAAAAGCAAAATATTTATTTTAAAAAAGAAGGAGAGAGACTAGAGCTGGAGGTCTTGGGTTAGATTCCCAGAGAGCGAACACAGAGTTATTGGGTTTTTCTAAGGAATAATCAGTAGCAGCTCGGAGTTAGGATTTGTTCCCGGTTAATGGCAATAGGCTCGCCTCCTATTACATGAGACCTAAACACACCGGCGAACTGCGGGTGTACATTGGTACACCTCTGCCTAACCCTTCGGGGAATACGGACGTGATGGTATGTAAGTCAGTTTATTTTAAAAAGAACAGCACCTGTAGCCATGTAACAAAACGATAAACTTTATGTGCTTGGTTTTAAGTTGAAGATCTAATGAAGATTGCATAGCGTTTTCGTTTTTTCTAGTCGCTAACGCTTAAAAATCTTTAATCGATTTTTAACTTAAGGCTCTGGGGTATAAAGTTTAAAATCTATTGGTACCTACCGAGCGTTTACGATTATCGTTTGCGACTTGGCTAGAGGCGCAGAAAACACTACTACAGCAGCGTCTCTATTTGAAACAGAGCACAGAAGCTGCTCCAATCAAACACATGTTAGCAAAACTGTATCCGGAACCTTTTATCTTTTAGTTACGACATGCTTAAAAGACAAGAAACAGATTTTGTCGTAAACGAAGCACAAAGAAAATGGGAATATTAACGATCCAGCTACACGTTCAAAGAATACTAAGTAATATAAAAATTGACCTTTTTATGTTTAAGGAAAGGCACAGGCGATAATTTATACAACTAAATATATAAGGAAAATGGCGCATTTGCGCTATAAAAACGAAGATAATTCGGATATTCTTAATCCACTTATTCCCGACAATTACATATACTTCCCACGCTATATATTATTTCTAACATGATCGTTAGCGAATAGATTATTTCTATACAAATAAATACAATTGAAGTGTTCGTTTGTATTACAAACTAAAACAGCAACGTTTTACAAAATAAAGTAAAAAAAAAATTACGATGGTTTTAAAGTGTGTCTATCTGTGTGCAGATTGTTACAGTCAATCTCCGAAATGACTAAACCGATTTCGATGGAACTGCCGATGTTAAAAGGAGTAGGTAACTAAGGCTACTTTAATTTTAGATCCATAAATATACACCGCTGATAACCAACATTTCCGCGGGCGCAATCGCGGGCATAAACTAGTTAGACCAAATAAAATAAATGTATCACTATTTTCCGATCTTCCTTTTTGTTACCACATTCATTAGTCGTGCGTGATTTTCCTTTTTCGTTTACGATACGGCAAATTAATGTTTCTTCTGAGAATTGGATTTCAGCCGTGTTTCTTATTCATCCCATTATAGCTACAGACATATGAAACGTTTTTTCAGCGCACGATTGATCAAGTGATTGCTGGCGTACGTTTTAGGTTACCGATGGATTTTATTAGACGGGCACACATCTATACTATAATATAGTAATATGATAAAGCTGAAAAAAAAATTGTTTGCTTGTGTGTATGTTTAATCACGCTAATCTTGGAAAGTCCCAGTCGTATTGAAATAATATTTATTTTTTATGAATTTGGCTATCAAGCCAAATTCATGAGGTAATAGTAGTTCATGAGGTAGTATAACATCGCTACGACACACGGGAATGGAGCAGTAACCAAAGATGCAACTCAAACCACGCAGAGGAAGTCGCGGGAAGAGCTAGTTCTTTATAAAAACGCCTGATTATTCGTCAATGCGTACGTTCGATCAGCGCTTCGTTTACTGACTTTTTAGGACTTGTTCTAATTTTGAAATTTTCTTAGTCAAAGGGCAAAGGTCATATAAGTACCTTATACCTTTAGCCTTTGAAAGAATTTCTCTTCAACTTTGAAACGATCTTCCGTATGACTTGACACGTTTACGTGGACGTGAGATAAATTGGCCGTGATAACACTGTGTGCCAATATTAGGGGTCTCGAGGTCCCACGTAATCCTTTTGTAATTTATTAGGAGATGCTGAATACTATTGATTTAGGGTTTCGGTATAATGAGGACAGGGGTTCAGCCGATATAAGTTTCGGCACGAATTGGACATTAATAATATTTAAACAAAGGTATTTTTGGTGTTTGCGTGGTTTAATTTTTGAAAAACATTATTTGTTTGATTACTATGACAGGTTATTTGTATAATTTGAAAAAACGTATTTTTGTATGTTTGTAAAACCTTGCATTTTTGAAGTGAAAACTTCTTTAGCCGCATTGAGTGATTTTTGGCAGGGGCAAAACTCATGGCTTAGCGTCACCGACATGCTGTTGTAACTTCGTCACTGACATGCTTTTGCGTCATAATTATTGCTCAGAGGGCCAATAGACGTTAATACCAGACTAATGTTTATAATTTAAATTTACAAACATTTAAATTTTTATTTTTCTTACCATCATTAATTCAATTTGTATTAATACAAAAAAATTAAAACATAGTTATTCCAAGGTTTGAAGTTTTCACTTATATCGGCAGTCCCTCTGACTGCCTATTTTTTATGACACCATGTTTATCGTTCTGCCCTGAACGCTTTGCCCGCAAATACCAATGCCCCAAATATTCAGGGAGGTACAATTATCCGAAACTAGGTTTTGTGTGAAACTCAATTGTTCCTAATTTCCTAAAACACATTGTTATGTGGTTTGTACCAAATTAGTGCCAATAAATTACGCTTCCATTCCACCGCAGATAGAAGTACCAACCATTTCGGATAAATACTAATGCCCAAAGCATGTATACATTTTAACACACCATATGTATTCCCCTAAGGGTTAGGCAGAGGTGTACAAACACCCACAGTTCGCCGGTATATTTTAGGCTCCATGTAAAAGGGGGCGAGCTTGTTACCATTAACCGGGGACCTATCCTACCTCCGAGCTGCTACTGAGAATTTCATAGAAAAACCCAATAACACTTTTTGCTCGACCTGGGAATCGAAACCAAGACCTCTAGCGTAGCAGTTGCGCTTAAGACCACTAGGCCAACGAGGCAGTTACAATCTAGACATTTTATCGTGATAATGATTAACAAATAACACCTAGCAATTAATCTTAACCTGTCTCAGGTATACCTGGGTCTTTGTTCCTTAATTACACAGATAAAATCAACGAAAGTTCGTTAACAAGACACCGCGAATGATCTGACAGAAGTTTATCTTACCAAAGTTGGATGTACAGAACTTTATCTTAGTTTAGTTAGCCTTAGCAGCGTCTTCAATTTGGTCGGTTTAATTATCAAGGTTCAAATCTCCGGAGTTTGGTGCGGTGTTATCTTCGTGTTGTAATCGGACTCCTTGATTATTAATTACTTTTCCTGTACGTTTGTTTCATTTATTTTGGGAATTAATTTTTAAGTAGGTAGAATAATTACTTATCTTGGTATTGATAAGCTCTTACTTAGGAACGTCTATCTTTTGAGTAAGATTCTATTTGAAATCTTAAGACTATAGGAAACTAGCTTCTGCCTGTGAAGCCTTACTCCTCAATTATCCCACGGAAACACAAAACGGAATAAAAATTAACCCTATGTGTTACGCTAGATCAATATCTATATGTGAGCTGAGTTTCAGCTAAAGGATGACTCACGCTAGACCGTGTCGGGTCCGAGCCGAGTGTCGGCCGTAAGACGGTCATCTAATATTACTTAAATGTTGAATCGGCCGTCACTCGGTTGCCGCTCGGTATAGCGTGAGTGTGTCCATACAATATATATGTAATATTAGATGACCGTGCTACGGCCGACACTCGGCTCGGGCCAGACACGGTCTAGCGTGATTCATCCTTAATTTCGTTAAACCGTTGAAACGTGAAAGAGTAACAAACATCTATTCATCTAACCTCAGCAACTTTCGCATTTATTTGGATGAAAGACACACTTTAGCATTAATACCAAACACCTTCTCTACCTTTTTTTATCAAATCAATTAACTTGGATTTTTTTCCAAGTTCTAAATTAATTCACAGCCCTCGCCCCATTTCCTTAATTAATTATTAAAGTCTATTTTGGAATAACTAAAAGGAAATGTTTTAATTAAACTCTGTGGGCGTATGTTTTACCTGTTTCAAACACCTTATTAATTGATATTGAATAATTAATAAACATTAATTTAAGTGTCAATAAATAATTTTATACAACCGTACATAGTAATGGACGAATCAATTGCTTTTCTAAGATATCTTCTCCTAGCTTCTGCCTACGGCTCTGTCAGCGTGAAAGTTGACTTTCATATTAGGTACCATGATTTTATTCCGGATTACCGTCCCATCAGACTATAAGAGTGAGAGAAGAAAGTGCACCTGTATTTTGCACACTCACTATTACACTATAATATCTCCTGCATAGATCTTTAACAGTAGTAACGAATAGTCAGAAGCCGGGAAGTCTGACTACGAGTCTTACGAAGAGGTATCGTGTTGCCTAGTAACTGCTTGTGGAGGTCAGACAGGCAGTCGCTCCCTGTAAAACACTGATATTCAGCTGCATTCGGTTAGACTGGAAGTCCACCCCAACATATTCGGGAATGGGCTAGGCAGATATATTTACTTGGCTAGTCTCAAAATGAGATAAGCCACCGTAACCAAAACTCGACCGAGAGAATTATTATTAAAGCTGCCACGGAAATCACTGAACCAATAGAATTTTCAGCCAGTTGATTGATTAGTTGGTACTTGAAATAACATTACACAAATGTCAACCTTCATCAATATTGAAGTGATGTCAATCTCGTCCTTTGGACATTTTCCTGTGGGCGAAACTTAATCTCGGAAAGGTCAGTATACCAGTTCGAAGAAACACGATTACTTTACCAGTGATCCGTAACGATAATAATTGTTATTGGTTAATATTAAAGAGGCAGAATGTTTTTCTTTTATTTAATGGTTTTAGGATAATCATGGTCAATCCTAATAGATATTATTATTTTGGATATCAGTGGCTTGGACCCTGTTTCTGTTGTGTTTCCGTTGGGTTACAATTTTTTTTTTGTATATAGTAATATTATAATTGAAAAAAAAAATATAATTTGTGTATGGCCTCTTCGAATTCAGAGAAGTTACGAATATTAATTGCCACGCTTGCTCAAGGGAGATTGGTAATTTCAGACTTATTTTAATTATTGTAAGTTCAGGTTTTCTCTGATGGAATTGAATGAAAAATAATATAAGAGTAATTTTATTTTTATTTTGGATTTATCGAGGCGGTCCGTTAGCCAAAACGTTGAAGCCACCTAGTTGTTCATTCGTAGTTGTAGTTTGTATATGGTACTAATGATATCGATACTTGCTTATAAGATGCTACGTTTTTGCTGAGTCCAATAGGCTACCTACACTTTATTTAAAACATACACATACATACAATCACGCCTGTATTCCCCGACGGGTTGGGCAGAGGTGTACCAGAATACACCCACAGTTCGCCGGTATGTTTTAGGTCCCATGTAATAGGGGGCGAGCCTATTGTCATCAACTGGTCACAAATCCTAACTCCGAGCCGCTATTGAGAATTTCATAGAAAAACCTAGTAACACTTTTTGCTCATCTGGGAATCGAACCCAAGAAACCCAAGAAATTTATTTAAAAAAAAAATGGAATTCGTAAGTAAATTCACTTGCACAAAGTCGGGGACAAATCCTAGTACCTACAATTCAAAGTTTAGTAATTCCACTAACAAGTTATAAAGATACAAAATAAATACTTGTTGTGTATAGGTACCGACATTAAATACCATTAGGGAAAGCTTATAACATAAAAATACTATACTTTGTTTGACAATTGATGGATTTATACCCAAATCAAAAGTAGATTATTTTTTTAGGTATTTTGGGAAGCCTTGACCGTGAATATTCAATAGTCAATGCTCAATGTTTTATCAAATATTCATGCTTTCAATAATATTCATAAAAGCATCAATAATAGGTACAGGCACGTGTAGTATGTGAGCATGGAGTATGACAAAATGGAGTGTCGATGTAAGACCAATTTGAGCTTAGTTCTGGCTAAACATACCAAACCAGTGATCTCTCACTATTTAAACTAAAGACTTGGGGTCGTTAATTTAATGATGACTAATTCAAAATAGTAAATGAGTTACATGACTATACAGCATTAACAGTTTGATGTCATTCCAAACGTGTGCTTAGATTAGCTTATAATACCTAATTCAAAGTTAAATATCTAAAAATATAACAATTAACTTGAAAAATGCTCAAGTTTCAAAATGGATTTGAAAGGTCACTTCAGCCGCATGAGCAGTAACTGATTGACAATTTCCATGAAATGGGTGCCTGTAGGTGAACGGCGTCGCCGAGCACAAAACTTTACACCGAGCACTTTTTGTTCTACAAAAAGAGATGGCAAGATGATTTAAATGCGTAGACTTCCTGAAAGGGGAGGTCTTTGCCCAACAGTTGGAAAGATACAGAAAAAAGGTCAAGTCAACTCCATCGCTTGCTTTGTTATAGTTACATACGTTAGCTTAGCACTCCATTTCTACCTTTTACATTTTCGTTTGAAACCACTGTATGAAATCAATACAGCTCGTTTAGACCCAGGATATTTATAATTCATGAACCTCACCTTCACATTTTATCGAATCCTATATATGCTTATTGGATTCAGGATAAAATCAAATGAAAATAAGAAAATATTTTTTATCAAAGTGAGTTTCGTGGAATTTGCCTTCAACAAGGAAAACCTGGATAACTATACTACACGATTTTGAAATAGGTAGGTATACGGAAAATGGCAGGATTCAAAGCTCTGGTATGCTGTTGTGATTTGTTATTTATAATTCAGTTAATAAATTACAGCTACTGGCGCTTGACAATTTGTCACATTATTTGTTTCATTCGAGAAACCAGGAGAAAATTCGCTAGTTTTCGATTCATATGTACTTTCTAAGTTTCTATTGTATTTCACTGACATCGGTGAAGAAATTGTGAAGAAACATGGACTTATAATTCATACTAGCTGTTCCCCGCGGTTTCACCCTCGCTGCTCCGCACCTGTTGGTCGTAGCGTGATGTTACATAGCCTATAGCCTTCCTCAAGAAATGGACTATCCAACACTAAAAGAATTTTCCAATTCCAACCAGTAGTCCCTGAGATTAGCGCGTTCAAACAAACAAACTCTTTAGCTTTATAATATTAGTATAGATAAGTCTGAAATCGCCAATCCGCCTTGAGCAAGCGTGGATCAATGCTCGTGCCATCTCTGTATGAGAAGAGGCTGTTGCTATGCAGAAGGATGATAATAGGCTGGTAAAATAAATAGTATTAATTCTATCTATTACAACGAAGCTCCACATATTTTGTTTCTAAAAACCAAAACCACTGTTAAACCCACAGAATACCTCAAGACTCACATAACATACCGCAAAATACATAGAAACCAACTTTGTTTCAAAACATAGAATTTTTAAGTAAATGTACCCACGATTCTTGTTATACACAACAGAATTTGACAGCCAACTTTCGAGCTAAACACTCACAAAATATTTAACTCCTGTCTCGTGTAAATATTAATACTTACCTTTTCGTGAAACGTACACATAACCTGGTTTTGCTACAAAATATTTCATCAACTTTGCCGTTGGCTAGACTACAATATTATGTAGGTACTTTAAGTCTTGAACAAAAGGGATCGCTTGAATACCTGATGTCAATGTTAGGTATACATGAGCCTTCTCAATCTAGGTCTGCAAGTTTTGGTTGTGTTTGTCTAAAGCGGCTGAAGCCTGAACTAATACAATACGGCAAAACAGGTACGTAGATTTTTCCTACAGAATACAGCGAAACAGATACACAGGTTTCTCAATTTTTGGATGTGCCTACTTATTCATTTGTGTTTTATTATATGCCAGAAAAATAGTAGTGCAGTGTGAGTTTAGATGAAGTGAGATATTATCTCAAATTATGCTTTTTTTGTTTCGATTTTATAATTTTCTCGTTGATGTCCAGATATCTGTCAGACTTTTACTGAGTATAAATCAACCCCGGTGTAACCCCTCCCACACTTGCGTTAAAGATTGCGGGAATGTACGCGCCCTCTGCGATCTTCGACTGGATCCTACCTAAGGCTTCAAAGCTCACCTCGAGTTCACATCACCATAATTCACCGTAGTAGATATATTTACAATATAGCCCTACAGTCGGTCCAATTTGAGCGCTCTGTTCTGAGCTGACAGCTCACTTCAAGCTCAATTTACAATAATACACCGAGGGAGACTTTTTAAATTGCACTGATTCGCAGTGCATCACAAAGAGTATTTACAGTACGTAATGTAGTACGTTGCTATGTTGTCTTATTACTGAAAGGATTACATTTTAAACAAACTTAGAAATCGCCCTATAAAATATCAAACGGTTACAACCTAAAAAGAAAAAACATACATTTTTCCTTCGATGCTCAAACTGCGGGTCTTTTTACTACAAATTCTAGAAATGGCACTTACAGCAGCCGCAGATGCCTTAATTCCGTCATTTGGCCCCAAGGGGACACTGGCCGGCAGATTGATTTTACTACCGCCAGTAAACAAGACATCCAAACTATGTCGCAGTACAACGAAAACTTGAGGAAACTAGACGAATATCTTAAGTCCTAAACACACAAACTAGATTTGGAAATCATTGGTCCGAAAGCAAACTTTGAACAAACTGGAGCACAACTGATTCAATAAAACCCAATTATTTACAAGGAATTCTCGTCCGTATTCCTGAATGTTAAGCCCTATAATTGGGTCAACGTTTTTGCAGTTAATACCTTTTTGGGGTTTTGTAGTCCTTACTTGTTACGCTCATTAGGAATATTAATTAAACTAACTCTCACACGTTTGGTCCACTTTCTGTTTGTAAACGGCTTTGAAGATTTTAGGCAAACAACAGCAATGTTCGCTGTTAATTTGTGTGTATTGTATTTTATGTTTAATCTCAATCATAAAGTATTATTGGGTTTTTCTATGAAATTCTCAATAGCAGCTCGGAGTTTGGATTTGTGCCCGGTTAATGGCAATAGGCTCGCCCCCTATTACATGGGACCTAAATATACCGGCGAACTGTGGGTGTACATTGGTACACCTCTGCCTAACTCTTCGGGGAATACAGGCGTGATGGTGATGGTCTCAATCATAATAGAATAGAATAATGGAAAGAAAGTCAAACAGTGCCATATGACTTTAAGAGACAATTCACCATTACTGGATGAAAAAAAGGCAGTAAAAGAAGCTTACATCATTGCGATGTATTTTTTGTGACACATATCGATCAACTGACAGTTACGTAGATGACAACAAGGTCAAAGTTTTAACCCTTTTTATTGGTTACGTTCTTAATGTTGTATCTAAACGTTAAATACATCCACAACCCTATGTCCTGTTGCATTATAAGCACAATGTTCTACGTGTGTTGCATTGCGCGCTACCATAAACAGTGATTGTTCACACTATAATAAAAGTCGTTACCCAGCAACAATTTGTGCTTAATTTTACTCAGTTTGATTGGCAGTATGCTTAAGTAACAGCTATGTAAGAACTCTTGTTACTTCCCATTTAGTATTGCGTCTATTAAGTATGTTATATATTAGTTAATAATAATATTTATTTTCTTATCTAGTTACCTTTTCTATTTTGGTAATAAGAAAATTCTACATAGGTACTTAGTAAATCGCAGAGTACCTTATCCAAATTTTACAGATCCTAATATATATTTTCGTTGCATCTTAAATGATAAGACAGCTTACGTCTTAATGTTTACACGTCCATTTTGTAAACGAGTTTCATAATTCATAAAATCTTTGAAAGGCTAAAAGATTATTTGACTAATCTGGATTAAAGTTTTTGATGCGAACTAATCCGTTAACAGACTGGGTTGAACGCAACTATATATTTTCTTCGAGATTTCATAAACTTAGCTGCCGACTAAAAATTCAAAGCCGAACTTTGTGTGTTCTATGTTCTATGTTAGGGGGTTTGGTTTCCGCACTTAGTCCTACAATGGACCATTGTGCGTGAGCCGTGGTGGGGGCTATTCCAGCCAGCCCACCTCCCTCCAAAAGCAGATCAGTCTTCCCGGTCTTCTCAGGGCGTCCGCAAGGGATTTTGGTGTACCGAGGGTTTCTTTGCGGGTTTGGGCGACGCCGGTGCATTCAAGGAGCACGTGCGCCACCGTTTCTTCTGCCTCCATGCACGCTCTGCATAGAGGACTGTCTGTGATGCCTAAAGTGTGGAAATGTTTGTTTAGTGAGCAGTGGCCAGTGATGGTCCCCGCCACCAGTCGCAGGCTAACTCTGTCCAGGCGCAGAAGGCGCCTGGTCAGTCCCTTGTCCAAACATGGCAGGGCCTCCTTGGATTGCCTGCACCCTGGTGTCGAGGCCCACCACTCCTCTGCTTGTGTATGTGTGTAGTCTTTCAACCAGCTCCTAAGCTGATTGAAAGGAATGGGCACTATTGGTTCTGGTCCGAAAGCTTTCGTGCCAGAACCCCTCCTGGCGAGTTCGTCAGCAGCATCGTTTCCTAGTGACCCACTGTGTCCTTTAATCCATTGTAGCGTCACCTTGTTACGGTTTTTTTCCGTGACGCGTTCTAGTGCGTTATGGCATTCCAGTATTAGTCTTGATGTAAATTGGTTATTCTGTAAGGATTGGAGGACTGAGGCACTGTCGGAGATTATACGGATATGGGTGTCCGTGACTTTCCTGGCCTCTATGGCGTGTGCTGCTTGAATAATGCCTATGCATTCTGCTTGGTATACAGTGTTGAGCGTTCCAAGGGGTCGGGATATTTTGATGTTTAAGTCTTCAGAGAAGACCCCGACTCCGGTACCCAGATCCGTTTTAGAGCCATCGGTATAAATCCTTAGCTCTCCTGGTCCCGAGTAGTCGCACAACTCCGGTGTGAGCTCTATGCTGTAATGTTTGTGGAAGCAGTGTTTTTTCACGATTCTATCATTGGGTGATGCCATCATGGGCTGTCGTCTGATCGCATCCTCTTTCAGTTGTGTGTGTTTAACTCTGGAGTCTTTATTTAGAGTGTTGGATATTTCGAGTCTGAATGTTGCTAGGGCCGCCTCTTCTCTTACAATTAGGTGTAGAGGTGGTAATCCCAGCATTGCCTGCAGCGCAGCGGTGGGAGATGTACGCATGCTACCGGTAATCGCTACACAGGCTAGTCTTTGCAGTTTCTCGAGATCCTTCTGAGCTACACTTAGTTTGGTCCTGGGCCACCAAACTAGAGATCCGTATGTGACAATAGGTCGGATAACTGTGGTGTATAGCCAGTAGGTAATTTTGGGGGTAATGCCCCAGTTCCTGCCGAGCAGTCTTTTACATTGCCCTAGGGCTATACTGGCTTTTGTGGTGATGTATTCCGTGTGTTTGGCCCAGTTCAGCTGTTTATCCAAATAGATGCCCAGGTATTTGGATTCGTTTGATAAGCTTAGGGTGGCCCCAAAGAAGTGCGGTAATTGAAGAGTTGCCAGCTTCCTCTTTTTTGTAAAAAGGACGAGTTCGGTTTTGGTAGGGTTCACTGCTAGCTTGTGTTCCCTACACCAGTCCTCTACTATCTTCAAGGATTGCCGCATAAGGTTGCATAGCGTGTTTTCGTGTGTGCCGTTTATTATTATAGTTATGTCGTCAGCATACCCTACCGTGAAGTAGCCCCCGGCGTTTAAACGCCTTATAAGGCTATCCACGACTAGGTTCCATAGGAGTGGTGAGAGAACACCTCCTTGTGGGCATCCTCTTGCCACAAGGGCTCTTGTGGTTTCATTCACCGTAACTTGTACGGCTCTCAGTCTGAGCATGTTGGTGATCCATCCGCGCAGGGTCGAGTCTACACCATGTTCTTCGAGAGCTGCGTTGATACTGTGGAAGATGGTTTTGTCAAAAGCGCCTTCAATATCGATGAAGGCCGCCAATGAGGAACATTTATGGTCTATCGCACATTCAATCTTGGAAATCACGCTATGTAATGCGGACTCCGTTGATTTCCCTGTGGAGTAGGCGTGTTGATGTTTGTGCAAAGGTAGTTTGCGGAGAGGTCCGTCCCGAATGTGCCGGTCGCAGAGTCTCTCCAGTGTTTTCAGTAAGAACGATGTTAGGCTTATTGGCCTGTACGCTTTAGGTTGTGTGTAGTCGGCTTTACCAGGCTTTGGGATGAAGATGACCTTCACCTCACGCCATGCCAGTGGTACGTAGTTGTGTGCTATGCAGGCTCGATAAATTACAACCAGCCAGGGCGTGATGTGATCAATTGTGATAGTGAACTTTGTGTGTGTTTGATTAATTTTTTTCTAGTTCAGTAGATACACGGGACGAGCGATAGTCAAGCTCATGACGGAGCGATTGGATACTGCGGTGCGTAGCTCGGGTTTGATTTTTGCACGGAACCAATATTTGTATACCCTAATGGTAGTCGTTCCAGGTCTGCTCTTGTTTGTGTATGTGAGTTTGTATGTTTGTAAATGCATCTACGATACAAGAATGACATGATATGATGATGATGTTTCCATAGTGTGAGACAAAGTTTTTATAGAGGGTGATTATCCTATGACACCATCGGAATATCGATCGAGTAGTTCGATTTCGTCATCGTTTCGTTACGCGATTTGACATCGTGTAGCACATAGAGATTAATCATGTGACATTTCGAAGGCTTATGTTAATTCCATATATTTCTGATTTATCTAATCTCGTTATCGTTAATGAAAATGTGACTCTGTCTAGGCCCCCTCGCATGTTATCTCTTCACCACCTTTGACTGACTGATAGCGAATGCCTAAGACATTTTAGTCCCCCTTTGTACTATTTTCTTGGATAAAGTTTAAATACATAAATAATTCAAAAGCATCACGAAAATAATCCTCAAAATTTCCGCCTGCAAAAACAACCAGACACATTCTAAACACGATAATGCTGAAACACCAAACACGGATCTGACGTCACGCATATAATTTATTACCAAATCATTTGCAAATATGAACGTACCAACGAAATTTACACTAGCAAACTAAATTACGGTACCTTAGCTATGTCATCTGCGTAATTCTCATTCATATTCATGAGTTAATTAAAACAAATGACTCGAGGTATTAATTTCTAAACTCATTTCAACTGAGAAATAACGTTCCTTTGAGAGAGACAGATGTAAAATATTCATTGTAAAGCTGGCAACGTTGCAAATTTAGTTTTTTGCTCTTGAGGACCTATTGGGCCCTGTGTAGGCGGTATTTTATTGTCCACTAGCTTTTGCCCGCGACTTCGCCCTTGTAGAAGTAATCTAGGTCTATTTTGGAGGTTCAAACCTATCCATTCCAAATTTTATCAAAATCGCTTCAGTGGTATCTACGTGAAAGCTAACAGACAGACAGACTGACAGAATTACTTTCGCATTTATAATATTAGCATGGATATGTCCTGTTGATGTCCCTTATTAGTATTTGACACAAAGTAGCCAAGTTTAAAACCCAAATTATTAATCCCTAGATTGAAAAATTTTTTATGATTGGGACTTTTTGTTTTACTAGTACGAGGTATTTCTAGCTCAGTGTCTACATATATCAAGAGGAGATGGTCCCAAACGTAAACAGTAGTAGTTGCAATATTGAAGTACCTCTTAATGCATCACTCATACAAAGACACAAGTTAACTAACTAAAGCAGAAACTGAAAAGGTTTGATTACTAAAATAACAAATTTGAAATTTTGGGAATCAGCTCCCTTTTTAAACGTTTTAATAAATCTCTATGGATTTATTAAAAAAAAAAACAAAAATACCCTCAGGGGTGTTTTTGATTTTTATCAGTAAAGGAGAAAAGTACAGTGTAGAATATTTGGGATTAAACTCACATACACAAACAGTCAAACCCAGACCAACTACCGCATGCAAATATTTGTTTAATCACTTGTAATACTGTTTTACAGAATTCGAAGAACGCGACACATTTCGAGTTTTTCATTTTTTTTTAATTCTGTCCGGGTGAAACAGAGAGTAAAATATAATAGTAATAATACCGGGTATTATTGGTATTATTAATACCAGTCTATTATTGTCCCACTGCAGGATAAAGGCTTCTTCTCATAATGAGAAGGCACGAGCATTGATCACCACGCTTGCGCAAGACGGATTGGCGATTTCAAACTTATATTACCTAAAAGTCCAGTACGTCGATTCTGTAAAATTCAGACATGAACTCGCATCTCACGTCGCTATTCACCCTCACTTCGCTTAAGGTTCTAAATGACATTGATTTATTTGACACTTTGAAGTGCGAAGTGAGCGTCGAAGTGACGGTGGAATTACCGTGTAGAATGCCACATCTTACGTGGTCTCATACTTTATCTGTTAAAATTTCCCCGTCAATTTAGTTCAACTCGCTGACACGCTCGCAAAAGTGGCGCTAGTGTAAATTCGAATTATCAACCGAGTTTTTAGAATGCCAATCAAGAAAGTCACAGCGGATTCAGATTCGAAGTTTAGAAAGAGGTCTTACAGAATCACACAGCAGGTTCCTCAGCGTGTTTTCCACCACCGTTTTCAGTGATACAAAAGTAAAAGAAATAAAGTGAACTGAAAATTGAAAAATTAAACATGCAACAGCACGCCAAGCGTCAGGAAATAACGATAACATTTAAATAAACACATTACCCTACTTTTCGTCGTTTTGTCGGGTAAAAAGCACCAGTAGGTTTACCTGCTACAATAAAAAAACAATTCTTTTTTTGTAGCTATTACTATCCCACTCCTTGGCAATGGCCTCCCCTATTTCTTCTACTTTCCTCTTTTATATTCCAAAATAGGATAAACGCGGTTTTTTTTTCCACGACTTCGTCTGCGTTCTGCGATAAATAGATCTCGGTGGACTTACTCCAGTTCCTGAGGAAGTCATCTCAGTCGCAGTCTGCCGCAACAACTGTGTCAGTACTCCAATTTCGAGATATACGGGCCCATCGCTTAGCTAGCATTTGACAGAGACGGCCCGTCCATTTTAGCATCAGATCATCACGCCTGTACTACCCGAAGGGTTAGGCAGAGGTGTATTAATGTACACTCACAGTCCGCCGTCGCCGGTATGTTTTAGGTCCCATATAAAAGGAGGCGCGCCTTTTTAGCCTTTTTTTAATTGGAACAGGCCCGCCACACTATTCCTAACCACTGCAACTCGTGAAAGACAAAATCAATAGTGGAGACTGCCAGAAAAGCGCCAAAGCATTGAAGCTGAATTCGGACAAAAGATTCAACTGTCAATCAGAAAAGATGCGGTAGAGTAAGAATAAACATAATAATCCATTTTAGCCTTGCAGCTTTTTGAGATACGTCGTCTGTTAGGGGTCCCCGTGCCTCGGAAAGCACGTAAAGCCGTTGGTCCTGCACCTGATCTCTGCTCTTACGGTCATGTCGGATTTCTGTCTCATCGGGTTATGAGAGCTAGGGAAGAGAGAGTGCACCTGTGTTTGCGCACACACTTGTGCACTATCCCACCATTCCAGCCAGCCTACCTCTTCAGAAGCAGTTTAGTCGTTTACATTTTTTTGATGGAATTCTCAGTAGCAGCTCGGAGTTTGGATTTGTGCCCGGTTAATGGCAATAGGCCCTATTACATGGGACCTAATTATATCGGCGAACTGTGGGTTTACATTGGTACACCTCTGCCTAACCTTTCGGGGAATACAGGAGTGATGGTATATTTCTTTTTTCAGGTAGGTATGTTGGGAAACCAGGCCCTCATAATAATGTTAGTAACATACGGTACCGTTACATAAAAGCGGCGGCAGCGATAACGTCAACACTATTGCACAAGAATAACGCGTTGATAAGAAATAGCCGAACGCACAGTAAACAGAACTAGGTACCTAATGAACAACATAATGGCTTTACAGTCGCATGGTAACAAAGCCGTCTTAAAATACTTATAGTAGGTAAAAAGTTTGTTTGAGAAATTATGCCTATAGAGAGTTATGGTGGGTCCACACGATACAGACTTTTGTCTGTACAGATATCTGCACAGACTATAAAGTCTGAGTAAAAATTTTTACTCAAAGGTCTTTACCAAATGTTTGTGCAGACTTTTCATCAGTTCATACTTCGATTTTAATGAATAAATTAAGTAATTCAATAATCATGAGTTTTGCTCCGACAATCGTACAGACATGTACGCAGACTTCCGACTTTTCTGATACACCGACATTTGTCTGTACTGATTTGTTGTACAGACAAAATTCTATAGAAGTCTGTGTTAAGTCTGTGTCGTGTGGACCCACCATTAAGAGTATAACCGCGTTCGCCTCTCATGCAGCTCAGAAACCAATCAAGTATCAATGTGACTTTTGTCAATTCATAATGTAATTAACTGCCTAGCCATTTCCCAACTATATTGGGGTTTGGATGCAGCTGAATACCTATCAGTGTTTTACATGGGTCGATTGAATATCTGACCTCCATAACCCAGTTACTGGGCAACACTCTAGGTAAGACTGGTTGTCAGACTTCCCGGATTTTGACTATCTGTAACGACAGTCTAAGATCTTCGAATGACAGCCGGAACCAACGGCTCTTACGTGCATTCCGAGGCACAGGGTTGTCATGCCACCATCTTCCAAACTCCAAGCCACTACTGCAAAAATCCTAATGGAAAAAACATAACACAAACATTTTGTCCGACCTGAGAATCAAAGCCACGTTCATCAGTCGGTTTGCGATCAAGACGCCAACGGGGTAGTGAGGAAACCTACACATACTGATGCCTTTTTCCTGTAGGTGTAGGCAGAAACCACAGAACGCCACCTGCTACGATCCTTACATGTTTGCCTCCTCCACGTTAATACATCTGGACATACAAGCACGCAAAAAAACACACTATCGAACCGTCGATTTCACTAGCTGTTTATCGAGTACTTCAGTCATGTAGGTACCTAAAACGTTAAAACTGCGTAATATTACACAATGGAATCGAAACACAATTGAAATCAACTATAGCTACAGTACCTACCCACATAACGTAGAAAACATTACACAATTATATTTTTTTAAGTAAACCTATTGGGCACGTGTCTATATGACTTTACTAACCTTTTTGTCTGGTCTGGACTAATTACATATTTTCATTAAAACATTCCTGTTGTTCAAAATTTCAGGGTTCCGTTTCGAAGGGTGCCAACGGGACCCTATTTCTAAGCCTCCGCTGTTCGACTGTTTGTTCGTCAGCGGGCTGTATCTCATGAACCGTAATAGTTAAGAAATGAAATTTTCACAGAGGGTGTATTTTTATTGCAGTTTAAAGATCTATAAGTACTAATATTATAAAAAGGTAAGATTTGTTTGTTTGTTTGTAACAAAAAGACTCCGAAACTGCTGGACCGATTTTAACCATTTTTCACCAATAGATAGCTACATTATTTCCGAGTAACATAGGCTATATAACATCACGCTACGATACACGGGAGCGGAGCATTAACCAAAGACGTAACTTATAGCGGGTGATAAGCAACGCGAACGAAGTCGCGGACAGTTCGCTATTAAACAATAAACATAAAATAGAAGGTAAACATTTTAGGAGATCCCCATAACAGAAACGTATTTATTTTGTATTCATTTATATATTTGTGTGTGTGTATATATTGTACGATATGGTACGGAACGCTTCTTGCAAGAGTTGGACTCGTACTTGGCCGGTTTTAAAGCTACCTGCTCTTTTTTTCTGGAATTATAAATTAAGGTCTAATTAGTTATGAAGTAAAAACATTGCCCACAAAATAATTTGTACCTGACTTTTTAAAATCAGTCCCAGGAACAAAAAAGTGTCTAACCTAACTTAGCCTTTAAATATGAATAATTTTAATATCTTACCAATATTATAAATGCGAAAGTTTGTGAGGATAGATGGATAGACTTTCACACTTAAGCTTAAGCTGAATGGATCGGGATGAAATTTGGCACTGAGAAAGATTGTAGTGTGGAATAATAAAATACTTTTTAGCCAGAAAAATGTATGGTTCTCATGGGAAAATACCAAAGGAGACTGGCGGTTATAGGCCTGAACTCCTACAGAAATGAAACTTATACGAAAAAAAAGTAGATTTTTACGTTTAACTATTTTCTTCAATACTATTTTCAGATAACTTGTCTAAGAGGAGAAAAATAAGTTGTAATATAGCGAGTACAATTTAAAAAATCGATTGTTGCGAATTTTCAAATTATGATTGCGATTGAAAATGAGATTGGTTCCTTTATCACATATATCCCAAAGTAGGTCTTGGCCTGGGTAATGAGGTATTCTTTTAGGGATTTATAATGTAATTCACAGGTTTTGTAATTAATTATTCACTTAATATCTGTAATCGATTATTTACATTGCCATACTAAAAAATAGAAAATAGTTTTTAGGTTGGCAACAAACTGTCACTTGTCACCTGTAGATCAATATTTTATGTCAATATCTGACGTTTGTTGTTGTTGTAATCTTGCGCCGCGCCGGTGTTTTGTCGTTTTCTCTCTGTGTTATTGATTATTATATTTGACCTTGGCTTTGTATTTTGGACTGTATATCTTGCATAAACGCTGACCTGGCGAATTACCATCGGACTTTGATATTCTTAGCGATTTTGGATTGTGACGATAATGGAAAGATTACGTTGTGCTAATTGCACAACTCAATCAGGTTACAAACACAATTCCTGCTTGAACCATGTTGAACCTGAGACTTAAGCTTCGAACCTATACAATAATAAAATACAGTATAATACTTATTATTCATGTTTTATTAGTGAATTAACATTAAACTCTGCAATATTGATTTTCGTCCTTAACATAACCTTCTGTCAATATCAAAAGTTAAAGTCTTATATCTACTTTCAGACAAGTTTTTAGAAAAAGTGGCAACCATACATGGTTTTCTAATTAATAATGCTATCAGGAAGCATTGAACTTATCCGTGTAGGTGACCAGGCCGAACGCTCCTAAGAAACCCGCCAGTCTCCTTTGACGCAGACGAGGTCGAGGACAGAAGCTAGTTCGTTAATATACGACGAATACTTTAGGTGATAGGGACACAGATGAATATACATCTTTCTTTTAAGGATAGGTAATCATCGAATGTTCTTCCGCCGTGGTTGGAGCGGACAGGAGTGTCAAACTGTTACTGACTAAAACCCATCCATGGCCCCCTAATGCCCTTTACAGTCCAGGGTCGCGGTAACTCTTTCGAACAAACTCCTCAACGAATATACATGGACAGGTAAAATAATAACTTTAGCTTTGCCGTAGCGTAAAAATGTTCCAGCATATTATTTTCTTTCGTATAAAATCCATAAAAATACTGTGAAAAAATGTGTACCTCATAGGTATAAACGTAGGTAGGTACCTACTGCGGGTTGTTCGAAAGAGATACCGCGCCCCCGGAACGCAAAGGGCACATGAAGGAACATAGACGGGTTTTAGTCAGTAAAAGTCTGACACTCCCTCCCGCCCCGCCCAGGGCGGGGGAAGTTATTTGATGATTTCCCGTCTATAAAAAAAAAAAAAAAAAAAAAGGTAGGTACCTAAAGTTTGCCTAAAAACCACATCGACGTAAAACACTTTGTAAATATTGGGAGCAAAGGGTAATTTTGACTCCAAAAAACGTTAGTAGACACCTATACATACCCAGCACAGAATCTCATTTACCTATTTAACATGACCACAAAAAGGGCCCAAAGGCCGTTAAATCTGTTTAACAGATTTGGTTTAATTTAGAGCAATGGTACGCTGTAATTACAGCGGAGATAGAGAAGCTTGAACCTTTTATCGTTGACGTTTAAATGAATTTTAATTTTATCATTTTAAATTGTAATTTTTGAAGGTTCGAAATTTTAATTGTTTAATGAGTTTTTGTAGTACCTACGTTTGACCAAAAATATTTCTTATATTATTATTTTTTAGAGCTATAGAAATTGTAAGTATGTAGGAGTTTCCCTGCTTTTACTACGATTCAAAAAGTTTGATGCACCCTCCACAGCTAGCACTCAGTAACTATAACCCATCCTTTCGCCACGATGATATCCACACGGCTCTCAAAGCAGTACAAATAAATGGATATCACAATAAGCGTCACAAAAAATAGTTAGCGAAAAGTAAAAATATCTATAAGTTTGGTAAACGCAGGGGCGTTGCTAGACCGATTGGTAAATTATTTATTTATTTAATAATCAAATGTTTACCTACCTACATTTTCAAGGTAGTCACGCAGGAGTTGTATTCTTCCTTACTAGGGATCACTCTGTACATAAATAACATAAAGTACCTACCTTATTAAAAAAACAAACACCCTCGCGATATAAGAGAAAATCTAGTATAGGACACTGAAAAATTCTCCTGTACCGTGGATGCATTTAAAACCATAGGTAAAAAAAACTGATTATTTACTTAAAAAAAAATAACAGCTTATTATCGACCCACTTCAGAACAAAGGCCTCTTCTCATACAGGGAAGGCACGAGCATTGATCAACACGTTTACTAATGCGGATTGGCCATTTCAGACTAACATTTATTAAAAGTCCAGGTTTTCTCACGATATTTTCCTTCATCGATGTCATAGATATCCAAAATAAAGTTAGAAAGTAGAAAGTTTATCTTAAAAACTTTAAACACTGAGCCATCACGACATTCCATTATTTACGTAATGGTACTATATTCTAAGAAATACCGTATTTACACACCGATCATTACCCCAGTGTCATCACATACACATTCGCTCAGTAGTTCCTTAGTAACTAAGCAACGAAAATCCCTATTTTATTCAACTTGATTAAAGCGAGATAGAGGGGGGGGGGGGGGGGGGATAGCGTAAATCAGCAGAATTATTAATTACGAGGATAATTGCCTGGCCTTGTCTTCGGCTCCCTATGTTAGATAGTATTAATAATATATGACCAGAAGCCTTTACGTACTCTGATCATTTTCTTCCCTTTGTTATTTACTTGACCTATGTAATGGGAATAATACCGTTAATGTTTTAGGAGCTTCGCCTTACGGAGCTTTTGAACTGGCGATATTTTTCCGACAATGTGTGTCTTTTGGTACAATCCCGTTAAATTATTCCTAACCACTGTTACTCTAGAAAGACAGGATCAATGGTGGCGACCATCTGAAAAGCCCAAGTCCCGAGTAATAATTCAGCAATGTGTGGCTACAATACATTGCTAGCAATTTTTAACCTAGACTAAATAAATTAAAATAATATCAATCTAATATCCAATCCGCCTTGAGCAAGATGGTGACCAATACTGTAGGTATACAATGAGGCCTTTGCCCTGCAGTGGGATAATAATAGGCTTTTTTTATAGATGAGAAATCATCAAATATGTTCCCCCGCCCTGGGCGGGGCGGCAGGGAGTGTCAGACTTTTACTGACTAAAACCCGTCTATGTTCCTTCATGTGCCCTTTGCGTTCCGGAGGCGCGGTATCTTTTTCGAACAACCCGCAACCCCGGCAGGCATCGGCCCTTAGGTCCCTTCATATGTTTGCTGACATCTCTGATATTATATAATGTTTTAAATATTGTCCGGCCATATTTAACTGAAATACTGGGCAAGTATTGTTACAACACTTTTTATATGATCGCTCTACGCGCCTCATATTTCAGAGCTCCTTTACGACCCATAGTTTTCGGTACAGCTGCGAAACATTGCCAGCATTTTTTAAGTTCCAGGTGTTACTCAAGAATATTGCTACTACATAATAATAATAACAGTTTTTTATTATCCTACTATATAGGACAAATTTACCTGCAAAAATGGTAAGAACATCGATCACCACGCTTGCTCAAGGCAGATTGGCGATTGACTTTAATTAATTATAAATTCTGGTTTCCTCATGATATTTGTCTTTACCGATGTCAGTAATATCTAAAACAAACTTAGTAATTACATTACAACTATATATAAATAATATATAGCAGTAGGTATTGCCCGTCTAGGCGTACCTTTACATTAATACGGGAAATGAATACAGAAAAACAAAAGACTACTTATGTATTCTGATAAATTACTGTCATAAAGTATAATGACTGTGTGTGTAATGGTCTTTGCTTGTATTAACAGTGCTACCACTACAAGGCAATGGCCCGTCCGATATAACCTTTAAAAATCCAACCGTTAGCTGCCAGCACGCCGCCCGCAAGCTGTCACCTTTTTAGTCTTGTCATTACAAAAATAATATCATTAATATTATAACATTTGTTTGTTTGTAACGAATAGGCTCCAAAACTACTGGACCGATTTAAACCATTTTTTCACCAATAGATAGCTACATTATTCCTGAGTAACATAGGCTATATAACATTACGCTACTTCTCAGGGGAGCGGAGCAATAACTTATGACAGGTGAAATAAGCCACGCACACGAAGTCGCGATCAGTTCGCTAGTTACAAAAATAATTTTAACGCATACGATATAAAACCCAATCTCAAATGACAAATTATTAGCTATGTAAAAAGTAGTGCTAAAGAGAACATTATAGTTATGTACCTACTTAATTGTATTTCTAACTGGCAGCCAAATTTACAATGAAATATTGATAAAATTACTAAAAAATTAAATTAAAAATTTAAAAAACCCCCGACACAAAATCCTAAGTTCCCTTTAAAAAGTAAAAAAATAAAATACGTCGCGTTGGGGGACCGATGTTGCATTTAGGGTACGACCGTCCCAAGCGGTCCCCCAACGCGACGTATTTTATTTTTTTACTTTTTAAAGGGAACTTAGGATTTTGTGTCGGGGGTTTTTTAAATTTTTAATTTAATTTTTATTTTATACTTTTTATAGGTACATACTTATTATAATGTCGATTTTGTTAAGCTGTAAGTACATAGGTTCCTAATAATTTAATAACCCACATGACAAATCATTTTTTAGTTTTTCTTCCCCACTTTCACACCCATAACTTTTAAACGGCTCAACCGATTTTCATTAAACATGTCTAAGAACACTCGTACGTAAGTCACCTTTCATACAAAAAACTAAATTGAAATCGCTTCATCCGTTCGGGAGCTATGATGCCACAGACAGACAGACAGACAGACAGACACGTGAAACTTATAACACCCCTCTTTTTGCGTCGGGGGTTAAAAAATTAACAATTTTACTAGCACTATGCACCGCGCATAGGGTTCATACTATTTCGCTTATTAAACTAGAAAATATAACAGTAGTTCAGAACGGTATGAAGATAGTTATATCTGACATAATTAAAACTTCTGCTCCAGCCGTGTTTTTATAATGAGTAACGACCCTAATGGTGAAATATTAAAGCATCAATTTCAAGGACGATGTATAAAATATAATCTATTTATACATCAGCAAGGCCGCGTCAGCCTTCACCCTTCGCAAGTACCGTCAAAGTTTGATTAAACATCAACACGCCAAGAATATGCCTATAAAAGTTTATATCTTTTACAAAGCGAGATGTTATCGACTATACTTCAAGGGTAATTACCCCGATACCTACAGAATTGCATTAATTGACAGTAATGGGGGTAAGCTTTGCGTAATGAGATTTTAATTAGAACCACTAAACAAAATAATTAAAATAAAAGGGAAAGGTCGGGGATAAAGAGATTTATTTGAATAAAACGTGGTTGAATAAACTAATGGCTGAATGGCTCTTCTAGGGAACGAGTTGTGTTGGCTTTTCAGCCAGGCTGAAGGTATGGCAGTTCGAAAGAACAGTTCCAAGTATCATTATTTTAGACACCTACGTACTACGTAGGTATAATTAAATTTTGAGGTTGAATTTACGCACATTTCTCGAACAGTGGGAATTGGTTCTACCAAAACTAACCAAATTTTTCAAACAAATTTTAAAAAATTTACAAACAATTCACGCTGATTTTATTTACATAATATTAAATTAAATAATAATATAATTTTGTTTAATAATATAATTATTAATTAAATTTAAAGACTTTTCTATATTTAAAAAAAAAACGCTGCCCCGCACTAGAATTTTTTCCTGAATCGTACACATGAAGCCAGACCCGGAACAACTCTCTATCATACAAATATTTGATCCATGCGGGAATCGTAATCGTGCCATCAAAATAATCTATTCTAAGCATAAGTATGAGACGTACATTGAGTAATTAGTACGGGATAGTAATGTCGTCAATTTTATTGTGAGTCTTACCAAGGGGAATCGAGTTACCCAGTAACTGAGTTATGGAGGTTAGATAGGCAGTCTCTCTATGTAAAACGCTGGTATTTAATTGCATCCCGTTAGACAGGAAGCCAGCCTCAACGTATTAACTAGATGATTGGGAGGAGATATTGTTGGTTAATGCGTTTTTGCAACACTAAGCTCAATCCAACTTAAACAAAGTCAAAGTAAAATCATTTATTTAAATTAGACCATTAAAAGGCACTTTTGAACGTCATTTAGACGTCTATATATTAGACTTTGTTGCCATTCCATCGATTTGCACTAAGCGTTTTCAATCATCGTTTATAATGCGTACTACAAAGGAGTGGAACTCTTTTCCTGCATTTGCGAACTACCTGTATTTCCAAACGCATTCAACTCTAATCTCTGGGTTCATCGTTTACTTTGTCTATGTCACCTCAGACCAAGACTAGAGACAAGAGCTTACCTATATGGAATAAAAAAAACAAAAACAAAAAAATATACAAGCAGAAATGATTGAATCAAGTTACCAATTCCAAAAAGTAGTTTCGTAGGTAGAAGAATGGGAATAATTATGTAATTTGTCAAGTTTCACATATTATTATTAAAATATTTTATCACGTTATCAATTCTTAGGACCGTTTGCTCATATCCTTATCGGGATCTCGCGGTATCAATACCGGAGATTATTTTATCAGAAAATAGAAGCGATAAAAATAACTAAGGTTGCTACATTATCTGAACTATGTGCGACGTAAAATTGTGTTGGTTTTATTACTTTGGTAACTGTACATATTGTGCGCAATACATTTAATTGATACAAAATCTAGATAACATGATTTCATCCATGTGTAAGTCAACTATGGTGAACTCATCTAATTCTGTGACTCGCCTAATTCGGTGATATTTGGTTTGAGCGCTATATAGTTATATAGGATGTACGAGTGAAATCAATTACTTGAAATACAACCATATGATTTGATTATGATTAATGTGCCTATATTCCTCATAGAAGACTGATTAAAACTCATGCTAAGTCTGAATTAAAGTAATTAATAATTTATTGGTATTTTATTACTCAAATGCTTTTGTCACGAAATTAGATGAGTTCACTTCACCCTATAGCATAAAACATAGCCTAAGGCATCGGCAATATTGTAGTTTTCTATCAGTGAGTTGAGAGTTGTTCAGTTTAAAAGGGGACTCGGAAATATGAAAAAATAAACCGTGATCAAAATATACACGATCGATTGAATTGTACACGATCAAAAGGTATGGAACAGCTTATTTCTTTTCTTTTATATCAGCAGACTTATTTCTGGATATATATAGTCTAATTTTTTTTCTGAAGTTCCATTGCCATTGGCTTCTATCCGGTTACCTATTATAACCTATTTTCTTAAAGGTAATAAAAGTCAGCCAGTTTCACGAATTAATGGTCATGTAGTATATGACAACAACAAAAAGATGGCCGCCGTTATCCGTTTTAATTCGGGAAACGATTACCTAACATTATTACTCGCACCATTGACTTCGAGGCCCTTAGTTTTTCGAACACCTTTTTCACACGGAATTTGTATTG
The DNA here is from genome assembly GCA_932526535.1 of Caradrina clavipalpis. Classification (NCBI taxonomy): domain Eukaryota; kingdom Metazoa; phylum Arthropoda; class Insecta; order Lepidoptera; family Noctuidae; genus Caradrina; species Caradrina clavipalpis. The sequence goes on from OW052093.1 coordinate 5,532,782, forward strand.
GGAAGTAGGAAATGCATCTCCGTCCTTGCATTGCATTGATTTTGTCACGCCCAAGTGCTTTGACAAACAATTTAACATCATCATTAAAAAATGGTAAACAACAAATTGGACAATTGGTTCTAGTGTAGGTCAGTACTTGTAATACGAGTATCTTTCCGACCGAATATTAGTCACGGCGGCCAATGTCAATGGAGACTAACCAAATACGCATAATGCGAAAAGGGCATTAGGAGGAACACAGATGGGTTTTAGTCAGTATGACTTCGAGTCAGGGCGAAAGAAGTCATTTGATGATTTTCTATCCTTTAAAAAGGACATAATTATACTATATTATTTTTACTCCACGACCAGACCCGGAACAACTATCTGTAGATCATACACATATTTGTTCCGTGCGGGGTTCGAACCCGCGATACGCTGCGCAGCAGTCGATCACTCGATCACTGCGCCAACCGTGTCGTCTACTAGTACTAATACTGCACGTGTGTGTGCACAAACACAGGTACACTCCCTCATCCCTCACTCTAATAGTCTAATGACACGGCAATCCGATACGACCGAGAAGAGATTGAGCGCAGGACCAATGGCTTTACTTCCTTTGTGAGGCACGGGGGTGACACACCACAAACTTCCAAACTGTTATATGCCTAAACAAATAAAAAAAGTGATACTTGGTGCAGCTCAAATAAATAAACAGTGCTAATTTATTACGTATACCCCTTAAAATCTCAAAAACCTTACAACGAAACTCAAAATCATCATTACAACATTACTTTTTCAGTTCATACAAAGAACCACTTCTTATGTAATTCCCGACGATTGTTACCAGTACCTAAGTTTACGCAAGAAAACCATGTTTATCAGCGGTAATAAAACGAGAGAACCGTTATTTCCTCTACCTTAATTGTGATTGTAGTAAGTACAGACCAAATGATTGCCACGAGGATAATTAATTACGCTTTTCATTGGAAGATGAACGAGCGTCCTTCTTATATTAATGTACCTATGAGGACGGTCCTTTATTCTCTAATGTCTTTTGAAAACGAAGATGTGTGGGAGCCCTACTTCAAAACAAAAGAATAAATATGAATGGTTCGAATTATTTTTTTCCTTATGTCTTTAGCGAAATCTGATAATAGAGTAGAAGTAGTAAATAAATAATATATATAAATATACCATCACGCCTGTATTCCTCGAAGGGTTAGGCAGAGGTGTACCAATGTACACCCACAGTTCGCCGTTATATTTAGGTCCCATGTTATAGGGGGCGAGCCTATTGCCACTAACCGGGCACAAATCCAAACTCCGAGCTGCTACTGAGAATTTCATAGAAAAACTCAATAACACTTTTTGCTCGACCTGGGAATCGAACTCAGGACCTCTAGCGTAGCAGTCACGCTTAGGACCACTAGGCCACCGAGGCAGTTACCGAGGTAGAAGTAGTGGTTATATTAATATATCATTTGGAACAATGCACCTAAAACTAAGTAAGAAAATAATTGCTCCAAAAAGGGCAGGTGTTGTGAATAAAACTGGTTAAAGTTCTGACCTTTAAGGCTACTGACCGAAGTTATGGCCCACGGAAAGTATCTGGCAATAACAAATTTATATTCAACATTTCAAGTGTGATAAAATTACGTAGGCCTATCGACTTCGAGAACTAAGTCCATGATATAAATCATTGTTTTACAATACATCGCAAACCGAGGGAAACCACGGGTCCAGGGTTGTAAATAAAAATGTAAAGAGGCAGGTATTTGTTCGTGCAGAATCCAGTAGCGAGTTGATTTTTCATTATTATATTCTCGCGGAAGACGTGAAACGTTATGGTGTATACTACAGCAGACGAAAATGTAGGAAGGTGTATGTAAACAATGCTATAACAGATTATGTTAGCGCTTAGGTACTAATGGTCTTTATAATAAACTAGCACTTTGACCGCGACTTCGTCGGAGTGTATTCCATAATTTCCTCTAAAAAAACATACAATTAAAATCCCCCCTTTTTACCCCATCAAAGGTTGAATTTCCAAAAACCCCTTCTTAGTGCTCCCCTACATTATAAAAGGAAGCCGTGTGCAAATTTTCATATTCCTAGCCCCAGTAGTTTCATATGTCAGTCAGTCAGTCAATTTCTCCTTTTATATATTATGTAGATAGATTGCTAAAATAAGTCAAGTTGCTCAAGTAACCTACCTACGCAAAGGTAATAACTGAAATAATATATCATATATAGGATCATATTTTCCAATCCGTTGAACCAAAAGCATACATAACTAAGAGAAAATAAAACTCCTTTTCCAAACCAAAAAAATATCCTCGGAATCTTCAACAAAAATTGGCGAAATCGTCAAACACGCATCCAATTCTCTTACATCAGAGACACAGATCAACTGCAAATTTGTTTTCTAAGAAAAATGGTGGAGAAAACAAAAGGTAGTATCTTTGAATAATATAATTATGAAGAGGTGAAGGGGGGGGGGGGGGGGGTAGAAGAGGGGGTTTGTGACAGGTTTAATCTCGAGTATCAAAAGGACTAAAGGTCACTGTATTGGAAGTTTTTAATATAGCACGCGTCAGAGTAAAAGGTTATTGGATATTAATAACCCTTTTCAATCAAGGTACTGCATAAATATTTTTTAATAACTTCGCTTGTTAAAATTTATTTTTAACAACAACAATAATCTGTGATAATATTATAAAGGGGTAAAGTTTGTTTGTCAGACTTGCACACGAACAAAGTCACGGGCAGAAGCTAGTATATTTGTATTCTGAGTTGGTTTATACATTCGAAACGTTGCAGAATGAAGAGAAGCATTAACATACCTGCGAACTGTAGGTGATGTATATTGGTACACCCCTGACTAACCTTTCGGGGAATACAGGCGTAATGATGGTATGCATGTATGGACAGATGCCTAATTCTAAACACAAATTTATTTATTTTTTAAAGCAGGAAATTGACCAACTGATATTCTTAATTGAACATCACAATATAAACCTTAAAATACCTTTCCTTGCAACAAAATCGAGTAGGTACACTTACACCTTTAGAATCCCATGATTCGACATTTTACGCACAAAAGACGAGTAAACAATGTTTACAGCCCATTGTAAAATGTGCTACGGATACAAAAACAGGGTGTTGCATTATATACTATAGATCGATATAAAAGGTGTTGTTTTATTGCGCTGAATTTTCAATGCAGTTAATTTACGTAACCAATTTTCCAGATGCAAGCCTTCTGGGCATTTGTTCCATTAAAAGCGATGCGGAGATGCGGAAGATTTTTTTAAATGCTCTAGAAGAGCTCATCTTTTCCTCTTTTTCTTTAATTATGTAAGTATCCATTTTAATTAGTTACTCTGTTCTAGGTTATATAAGTTTTGTATATAGTAAAAAATTGTGTTCATAATTTAATATTTTTATTCAATTAAGAATTGTTTTCCTGTATTTTTTTTAGTAAAATCTGTTTTCTTGTCTTCAGAATTCAGTTGACAAACTTGCTTCATACTTTTTTGTAGTAAAGACTGAAATTCATATAAAAGAAAAATTAATTCAAAATTGAGGAAGGAAAAATAAATTGTCGCTGAAATGAGATTGCGACTAGATTTTGTACGTTTTTAATTAGTAGAATTAACCTTTAGGTGGACCGTCGGCTTGTTGCCAACCAAGAGCAAAAAAAGCACCCTATATCTTACTATAGGTATGTAATGTACTATAATTAGTCACGCCCGTTGGCAACAGCGGTCGACACTGATTTGCATGGTCATGGCGCTCCAATTTATCAACTCCTGAAAGCCCTTACCCCGTGCCCTAATCACGTAAAATCAATATCTTGCACCCCAAAACTTGATCGGCGGTATTTTTAGACACACACATACATAAACTCTCACCTTTTTATTTAGGGGGTAAGCAGAAACCACAGAGCGTCACCTGTATAACCCTTGCCTGCCGAGGCTGCGGGTTGTTCGAAAGAGATATCGCGCCCTTGGAACGCAAAGGGCACAAGAAGGAACATGGATGGATTTAGTCAGTAAAAGCCTGACACTCCCTCCCGCCCCGCCCAGGGCGGGAGAAGTCATTTGTTGATTTACCATCGGTAAAAAAAGGCCTGTACAATCCTTACATACTCTTCTTATCTCGTCCACGACATACATCTGGTCATACAAGCACGCCGGTTAGTACTGCGCACCCGACCTTTCTGGAGAACCTCACCATGGGGTATTTTTAGATGGCATTGAATAAGCCTAATATTAAGTAAAAAAAAACTTCATCTAGAAGCGATACGCAGCGTGATTGCAAGGTTTGTTTTGATCACTTAGTCGCTTTTTTTGCGAGTCTGAAAAAGCAAGTGCATTCAATTAACATTGTAAGGAATTCCTTGAAGAAAACAATTTGGTGTTTAAAATCTTCAGCATTGTGTGTTTTTTCTTTTCGTCTAGACTGATTGTAAAGATATATTAGTCATGCTAAAGATGAGCATGAGAGTTTTCATTTAAGCAATTACGTTTTAATTGATGAATCTGTGCTTTTTCAATATGCATGCATCCGTCTTTAGTGTAGTCACTTCTAGACGTTGCATGTTCCTTTGACAAATGAAAAAGAAAACTGTTTTTATGTTTGTCCTTCAACGCAACTTGATTAATTTTCCATTAAGTTGCATACTACCATTAACACTTTTAGACCCACTTTCACCAAAATCACTAAATACATTTAGAGGCCTAAACGTATTTAGAACATCATTGCATCCCTGTCACATTGTTGGAAGATGACAGAGACAGAATGATAATTTAAATACTTTTAGCTTTAATTTTACTTAGTGATTTGTGGTGAAAGTGGGCCCTAGTTATATTATAGCATCATAAAGAGTGTCATTTGTAATCAGTAACTAGGTTTTTCTGCAAACTTATTTAAAAGGAGTGTCCGTGGAGTTTCTTGTTTGTAAATCTCCATAGGGACCTATATTTTGGAACGAGCAACTAGCTTCAACTCTCTTTCTAACTGACCGACCGATGCCTTTACAATTCATAAGTACCTGAAAATGGTTTAATTGAAATAAATGCTTCAACTTTGACTTTGAGATTTTTCTAATCAATCTTATTGCTGTTTTCACTATTAACCAAACCAATTCATATTTTTTTCAAATTAAACAGAAATCAATGAATCCAATTAACGCTTGTAAAACGCCAACAGGATATTACTAAGCAACTACTGCATATTTTTCCTTTCATTCCTGAAGGTAATTATTACTAATAGAAGCAGTTTTCCACCCCAAGGAAGGGCGTGGCCGCTATGAAAATAGCTCGTGTCAATTATGGTAAAAAGCCCCAAATAAACTTTGATGTCGTTTTCTTCCATGTCATAATATGGGGCTTGGGGAAAGTTTTCTATGAAAATGACCCTGAATTCAGTTACTATTAACAAAGGGTTGAAATATTCAAAGGAACCCTTTGAAGGTTATAATAACTTGATTGCAATGTGTTGTGTTATTATTAATCATTGTGGTTGACAAGTAATTTTAATAGGTTTTTTTTTTGGTTTAACATAAAGATACAATTTTCGTTTACTTGGATGAGAAATTTTTAAATACTACTGTATACATCTGTGTAACCCTTGAGTACAGGCGTGATGTTATATTGTGTGATGGTGTAAACAATGCTTAAATATGCTATAGTAACAATCGCGGTTAATCTGCTGTTATTTATTGAAGAGTTCCCCCGATTTCTACAAGATCCCATCATCAGATATTGAAATGGTGACAATGGGACCACACGGGAAGCACCAGCTTTCAAATAAAAAAAGAATCATGACAATCGGTTCACCCAGTCGGGAAATTCGAGGTAACAAACATAAAAAAAAAAAAAAAATACAGTCGAATTGATAACCTCCTCCTTTTTTTGAAGTCGGTTAAAAAGATAAGAGCGATCGGTGCCGGGCTGCTACGGCACTGGAACAGCCTTTTTGTCGGATCGCACACGGACGGTTGTCTTTTTCATAGATTTGACACGTGACATGCGTCGTTCTGCCATCGTGCGTGCGCAGTACTAGTGCTCTCGATGTATTAACTATATGAAAAAGACAACAATTCATGTGCAGTTAGATAAACGGTGGTGCAGCATCAAACACATAAATTGAAAGAGCCATAAGACCTTCAAGGGAATCAAGGCAATGAACCGTCACATAAATATCCCAAGCGACTTCAAATTGAGCCAAATAAACCGACGTCATCTGATAAATCCCCACTTGCCTCTCAAACAAATTACCAAGCAAAAAAAAAACTCGATAAAAATAAACGCAAAATACGCAGCTTCACAAATATTTACCAAAACGAAACTGCCAAAAAAATCTTATTTGCCAAACTTAAGCGGCTGAGGCTTAAGGCTTTCCCGTGTACATTTGCCATGGTGTTTGGCAATTTTACCCGAAAATATCCTCGGGGAAACTTTTGTGGGTGAATTAATTCCGTGTCTTGGTATAATCTGAACGGTTTCCCAGGCTAACACTTCAGTGGTGAGTAGAGAAATTGGGGTAATGGGGTAAGAATATTTGGGGGTAATTTTTTTAGGAATCTTTTTCCCAAAGTGGGGTCTTTATTGCTGTGATCTTATAACATATTGAATTCGTTTTTATTGCAACTAGGTATGTTATTATTGAATAAGGCAGCGGGGATACTTTAGATGCCGTTGGGCAAAGAAACATGAATGCTACGATGTATCTATATGATGTACTAGGACCCCATCGTAACATAAATTTTTACTATGATTTAAATACACGATTCTAACATGTCAGAGCTAACATTATTGGTACGTCATTTAAGAATCAGCTGTTCTATACAGCTGTGTTCTCTACTGTGTTTTGGTCGTGTACGTTTGCATTTTTATGTGCACCAGTTGTTTATTTTTTTAAATCGATGACGTACTTAAGTTCTTAATTGATTATAAATAATCTAGAATAAGTCAAGAATCATGGGTAAAATCCATCGTATATAAATCTGTGTCGAGATGTTCTTTCCTCCCTATATACCTCCTCGAAATACGAGAATATCGCCTGTGAATCATCATCGTCATCATATCAGCTATAGGACGTCCACTGCTGGTATTGGGCTTCCCCCATAGATTTCTAAAAGGACCGGTTACAAGCGGCCTGCAACCAGCGCTTTCCTGCGATCTTTATCAGGTCGTCTGTCCACCCTACTTATCAATCTTTGTATGTAAGCTTACATTCAGTGACTCTAGCAACTTCTGTTTAAAAAACGTGACTTCTAACCACAATCTCCGCACACTTCCCTTCATAATTCCAAAGCCAGTCTGTTGGCGGTTTCGATTATTCGAAAGTTTATTTCTCACTAAAAGTTAAAGGAGAGAAACTTCACTTCTATGTCTTCAGAGCGAGGAATAGTGAATGAGTTGGAAGCTTAGTTTGGAACGCTTCTAAGAAATAATGGATTTGACTGAACTGCTGTTTTACATTCCAGTTCTTTGGATGTCTGGTGTGGCAGCTGGCTGTGTCATAACAATGTGGAATTATAAAATTAAGCATAGCGTGGGTGTTGTTTACAGATAAAATGCTTTTAAGGAACTATTTTTTTTTTTTTTTTTTTTTTTTTTTTTTTTTTGGGACCATTTATTAATAATAATTCAACTACAAAGTTAAAACTAAATAATAATTAAATTACAAACTAAGTATGTACAGTTAATATAAAAAGTAAGGTCATAGGGCATCAAAAAACTCATCCGCATCATTATTTATTAAAACTTTATGCACAAATGTAAAAATACACCGTACAAAGGCGGACTTAATGCCTTAGGCATTTTCTACTAGTCTACCTTAGTCTACCTTCTTTTTTGTCATATACAGAAAAATATCTTATTCTTGTCTTCTTAATCTCGACTCAGACTTTCTGCAGGACGCACACTGAGGGCTTAACAAAAACTGTCCGGTAACCGGAACAAAAATTCAATCGATTTTTTCGAATTGTAAATACCCGCTTCACCCATATGGGTGAAGCGACGATGTCCGTCTTCCGGCATAATTGCTACTACAAGCCTAATTGCTTGTCATATAAAATTGTGCCGAAATGCTATAAGATATTAATAGGTTTTTGTATATATGCTTATATAATAATGTGCAACATGTATCATATTTCGATCACCAAGCCCTGACCATACATGATGTTTATTACGATTTTCCCGCACAGTAACAGTGTAAGACACAACTGATAATAATGATAAAAGATGATAGATCATTCATAAATCAAAACAATTATCCTTAAACTCTGATTCAGATACATTAACACATTGACACATTAATAAAAAGTAATCCCTAGGTTTTCTATATATTTACATTTATATGAAAACATTAGTAGATTTCACGTGTTTTAATCTGAGATTCTTCGCACAATGAAGATATTCATGGAAAATGTTGTACTTATTTGAATAGAATACTAATCTGTTCGCGAAATAATCCGCCTATTGTATGACAATGCCTCGTATTATACTTAAGCGCACCTGTCTTAAAAGATTTGAAATCATAAGATGCAATGTATGAAAATGACTTTTGAAGTCCTATTGTGAAGCTAAAGAATTAGGTTTTAGGTTTAATAATAAGGTAGATTAATATTAAGGATTTATATAAGTGCACACTTCTGATCGAAATAATAGAAATACCAAAAGAAAATGTGTGTCGAATTTTTTTGAGTATTTTGCATACCCATTGAAATTCTTACAATTAATTTGATTGAGCCTTTCATTAAGGATTTAAAAGAAAAAACAGTAACATTTAAAAGCTTTTGATAGAAATCATCGAAAAACCAAAAAGAAAATGCTACATCAAAAATGTTACAGCATTTTTCATGTTGAAAATCATACAATCAATTTTAATTAAGCCTAATTTCTGAGGTTTTTAAATAAATTTTCAATAGCCATTGATTGGCAATACTAATATAATTAGCTTTAGTATATGGCCGATTGGTTTTGGTTTGGCCTCTCATGCATGCATTTGCGGGTATCGATCCGAGTATGAATGTGACTTTTAATTTATACGTACTTTCTACGTTTATTTTTAACATCACAGATAGTGATGGAGGAAACTTGAGCTAATAAATAATTGATATAATAATTAAAATAAGTCAGAAATCGTCATCATCTTCTCTGTATTATGCATTAAAAAAAACTAATATAGTTTTGCTTACATAGCTCAACTCAACTTGAAATTCTGTGTTTCGGGCGAAAAGATCTAAAACCAAAAGAGGAAAGGCCCTACAATGGGAGAATAAGCTCTTAGTAATTAATGGTCATTGGTCACTTTGCTAAATAGGTACCAAAACGTAATTAACGAGGCTCTCACTTACCTGCCCGTTAATGCGAGGAAAACACTTAAATAACACAGTGATACCTAACCTACATACTTTGTTTTCCGAATAAATCCAATTATTGCACAACTCCAAGATTTCGTTAATGATCATGAAAGTTCCGAATAAGAAAAAATATTCGAAAAGACACGCGTGGAACTTCGTCAGAGACAACTATGAAACAAAACATTTCCTGGTATAGGTAGGTATATGACATTGTTCATAAACAGGGAGAAAAGCATCGTAATTTTTTTTTACCATGGATACACGATTCGAGACAAACCAGCAAATATTTTTCGTCGGTTATTGAAAAAAACTCAGCTGTTCCGTACATTTAGACGGTGAAAGTATTGAAGTATTGTATGGAACTGCTGGTTTTGGTTTAGTTTTCGTTCAAAAAGACTTAATTTCAAAACGATTCCTAATGCAAAATCTTATACGAAATCTAAATAAATAAATAAAAATGAATGGTTAAATATTATGTTGCTAAGCGCAAACTTTGACAATGGGTTGACCGATTTGGCTGGTTCTTTTTTCGTTGTATTCGGAATTTTCCGGACAAAGTTTATATGAAAGGAAATTTTTGATCCGGTGAGTAATCGGTTCGCTATTTTTGAAATTGAGTTATTTTACAAATCTTAGGTAGTAACAACCGGACCTGTACCAATATGATTAGTATAAGTCTGAAATCGCCAATCCACCTTGAGCAAAGGTGGTGAATCACGTGCCTCCTCTGTATGAGAAGAGGCCTTTGCCCTTCAGTGGCACAGTAATAGGCTGGTGTTTATAGGTAGCAACAAATCACCACAACCTTAGACTGTGGTAATAAAAAAAAAAATTAAGTGAGAGAGATTAAATATTTTTTTTATAACTGCAAATTAACAAAGCACTACGTTACAATACATTAATTAATTACAATAATTTAGTAGAAGCCATTCGTTTTAATTAATTATGATTAAGACATTGACGTATGGGTTTAATAATAACAGATCAGACAATACGAAAGCCTATGTTATGCACTTATATGAAACAGTGTTACTCAATTAGTTTCAGACTAGACTGCCTCGTTAGCCTAGTGATCCTAAACGCGACTTCTACGCTAGAAGTCTTGAGATTGATGCCCAGGTCGAGCAAAATGTGTGTATTGGGTTTTTTGTATGAAATTCTTAGTATCAGCTCGAATTTAGGATTTGTGCCCGGTTAATGGCAATAGTCTCGCCCCCAATTACATGGGACCTAAACATTCCGGCGAACTGTGGGTGTACATTGGTTTAATTCTGCCTAACCCTTCGGGGAATACAGGCGTGATGGTATATTTATTTTATATTTATACATAGGTAAACATAAGGTCTTATGAAAACTTTACAAAACAATACAACATTTTTATTTACTCTTTGGGCGAACAATGTTCGGAACTTCGAACGCAGAGCAATGTCCTTTACAAATTTGGTAGGAAATAGGACGTATGTAACACGACAGGGAGCTCGGATGACCGATGTGATAGATAGTCATGTATATGTACACGGGAATTTGCTTTTAGGCTTTGGTAACATGAAGTTCCACATAGCATCGGCTCCGATTCCCTTTGACAGTGATGTAGCCGTTCCAATACCAATTAAATCTTTGTATATTGCTTGCAGTAGATGTTTGAAAATAATATTGGTATTTCAGTAGGGTGGTAGGTATTTCCCATCATTAAAAAATAAAGGTAGGACGTCAGTAGGTAGGTAGGCTGTTTGCGAAGGAGCTCGTCCGGGAAGTACAATCGGCGTACCTATTCTTGCCGAAAAGCAACGCTACTATAAGGACTATTTTGTTATAAATGTGGATGAATGGAGAGGAAGAGCGAGGCCAAAGAAAAGATGGATGGATTGTGTGAAGAATGATATGAAAGAGAAAGGAGTGAGTGATAGCATGACGGCTGACAGGATGGTATGGAAGAAGAAAACGTATTGCGCCGACCCCAAGTAACATGGGATAAGGGCAGGAAGATGATGATGACTATAAGGACTATTTCAGTACTCTTGACTCAGAGTTTTTTCGCGTGGGTATGGGTGTCCGTCAAATTACAAGCACAAGAGACATTTCAACTTTGTTTCTGGGATGGCAACGCATTTGCAACGCCTCTAGTATGTGCAGGTGTCGATAAGCAGAGGTGACCACTTCACATCTGGTGGGCTTTCGACTTGTTTGCCATTCAAACAATCATTTACTATATTACTTTTGCGAGTAATCCAAGTAAGTAAGTACCACTTTTTCTCAAACCTTGTACAATGCGGGTTGTTCGAAAGAGATACCGCGCCCCCGGAACGCAAACGGCACTTGAAGGAACATAGATGGGTTTTAGTCAGTAAAAGTCTGACACTCCCGGGATCCCATCCCGCCCAGGGCGGGGGAAGTTATTTGATGATTTCCCAGCTATAAAAAAGAAATTATTTCAGCAAATTCCTTACTTGATGCACTTATAAGACGTCTTAGTAACAAATATTCTGCATTTCAGATTTCTAGCTTCTTCTGTCAAACAGGTTCAGAACTTCAAAGGTATGTTATTAAGGAGGAGTTTCGTTTGACTGCAGGTGTACCTTTGACTCGCTAACTTCTGGAAACTTAGAGGAATGACTGATCAAGTTATAAGTGGTTTGTTCCAACATTGCTATGTACAGTGCTATGTACTTCGTCTATGTACACATAAGAATAAAGTTGATTTCTGAATTATCTCACAGGAACACAAAAACGGGATAAATATTTTCTTAGTTTTTTTTTTTTTTACATGTGTGCCAAATTTCGGCTAATTATGTTCAGCTATTGAAGCATGAAAGAGTAACAATCTATAGGAGAGTAGGATTACGCAAAATTCAGAACCAATTTTCGGGTCAAATAACTTAGGATTGAGACCTATTAATTATTAGTATTTTGAAAATAACAATACATGTTCGTAACATTGTAAAATTTCTACCAAAACTTCAGGAAAAGAACGCCTTTGAAATTTGATTAATCTATACTAATATTATAAAGTTAAAGTTTGTATGTTAAGTTGAACGCGCTAATCTCAGGAACTACTATTTTTGTATTGGGTTAGTCCTGTTATCGAGAAAGGCTATAGTATAGGCCCTATAGGCTATATAACATCACACTATGATACTCGGGAGCGGAGCAGTAACTAAAGAGGTAACTTAACACGTGTGATTACGAACGAAGTCGCGGACAGAAGCTAGTTGTAATATAATTAATAAATAATAATAATAAATAAATAATACCTACCTCATACCCTAACTCAGCTGACTTCCAACTTGCAGCTCAACTTGTAAGCAGAGAGTCCATTCACTTAGCAAAACCAACTAATGCAATACTCTAAAACGTATGAATAGTAATACCTTTATAAGCCCTTTTAGACAGCGTAACAAGAGGCTAAGTAAACGTTAGCAATAGGTCTAGCACAAACGCGTTTACGTGATTGGAAATAAGAATGAAGTCGATTTTCAAATTGATTATTTTCTTACGACACATACAATCACGCCTGTTTTCCCCGAAGGGTTAGGCAGAGGTGTGCCAATGTACACCCACAGTTCGCCGGTATGTTTGGGTGCCATGTAATAGGGGGCAAGCCTATTGCCATTAACCGGGCACACATCCTAACTCCGAGCTGCTGCTGAGAATTTCATAGAAAAACCCAATAACATTATAAAACTTTTTGCTCGACCTAGGAATCGAACCCAAGACCTCTAGTGTAGCAGTCGCGCTTAGGACCACTAGGCTAACTAGGCAGTGGCAGTATTTTCTTAGGAGTAGTTTATATAATACCGTAAAACGAAATAATTTAAAATACATTGTTGAAAGATACTTTTCATACAATGTCTGAAGATTATACAATAACAATAAATAAATACAAATAATATATTTGCTGCAATCGGAAGGATTTTAACGGGAATATAAAATTCATTGAGGTATTTTGTTTGACGAAGTAAGTTATTTATGCAATTTATATAAATTTATGACTAAGAAATAAAAAGCGTTGACATTAGTCTGTTGTAAATTACGCGTTTAGGCTGGTAGCTATAAATAAATGACGTTTTGTAGTAAGGATCAATAAAATAAAATAAAAACCCCGTGTGTCGATGGCTGTCTAAATTGAGTAGTGTCACAAGTTTGGTCCATTAAATCCTAGAGCATGCAAGCATCAGAGCCCGCAGAACAAGATAACAGGATTACCTTTGTTTCAAGAACAGCATTAAGTCGTAATGGCCCTGTGGTTAAGGTGCCCGCCTCTCATGCACGAGGTTGTGGGTCCGCAACCGGGCACGGGCAAGTACCAATGTGACTTTTTCTAATTTATATGTACTTTCTAAGTTTATCTTGGACATCACTGACATCGATAACAATGTCAGAGGCCCTAGGGGCGGTTTACAAACTTTGACACTAGGGCGTGTGGGGGCGTAAGACCTTACTGGCCCACACGATAAAGAAGAAGAAGAAGAAGAGCATTATGGTCTATTTATTAATTATAGAGCTATACAGGTTGCTCAAAACTGGTTTGAAAAAAATATATACGAGTCAATCGAGTCGAAAGGAGATGAATAGTTTTTTTCTCCTTCAGGCAGGAACCAATTCTGTTGTTAGTTTAGTTATTTTTTAATAATTATTATAAATTACATGTCATGTGTAAAGCAGAAGAGTTAGCAATTAATAAATCTTCAATAAATACTATATACGAAACAGATCATCATCATCATCATCTTCCTGCACTTATACTCACGTTTTCTCCTTAAATTCCGTCCGAAAAAATCGATCCAGTTTACATTACATTTACTCCGCACGCTCATATTAGCCCTTCTAGCCACAATCCTCTATGCTCCAAATACGTAGAACAAGCGTACTACGTTAAACTAAGCATAAACAATGGTTATTGGATATTGTTTAGATGTTCATAGCTGTGACAGTGAAAACGGCATAATGGTAAGAGCACTTCAAGGCTCTTGGCCCAGAATGCTCGCGGTCCTCAGACGAAATGTATCGAGAATCGATTCTGTACCGGACCGAATATAATGTATCGAATATCGGAATGGTCGAGTATCGATATGCTGCTATCTTTTTAGGGTTGTATGAAGATGTAGGTGGTTTTATGCTTTTACTGTGTAGACCAGTGGTTCTAAAACCTTTGCTCGCTGACCACTGGTGGTCCCTGAACGTACCAGAAGTAGTTCGCCACATCTATACAAATATTGTGAAGAGGTAATACGCGATAATCTCTAGAAATACTAGTCGGATAAGATTCTATTTTTCGATAGCCAGATGAGAAATGGCTTGGGCTATATTACTTCACGTTTTAAGACCCTTGCAAGCGAAGCAGCAACCAAAAGCGTAACTTAATGCAGGCGGAAGAAACGCGTGCCGCGAAGTCGCGGACAAAACCTAGAATTAAAATTACCGCCAAACTGTTGATGTACCACAGGAAGACAAATCTTTTGTAAAAAGGTCCCTCAACACTTAAAGTTTAAGAACCACTGGTGTAGACATTTTTATTTCACAAAAATCTCTGTTCTATGGAGATGAATACAGCTGCTTTTATCTCTAAGATATCTGGATTGTGAAGTAAAATTATCTTTATCGGGAGTGTTGGGTAAGATATTCGATAGATAATATTGATGAATGTCTGGCTAAACTGTATCTTATTTTTTATGTTGATTATGTACTTTTATGTAGTGACTGGCGCGCCTTATAAATCATCTAGGTCACATTAATAAAGGTACAGCATGATCAGGTCTATAGCGCAAAAACACACAGTCTGTAAAGTCGACATCTATAGAACATTTTAAAACTGTAGTGCATAAATAAAATCTACAAAAAAAAACACCGGTTATGTAAGAGACATCACACGTAATAGGTTCCGTACCACAATAAAATGCCAAGCAAAAAACGACTTTAATGTTATTTTTATTTAAGTTTTTGCTATAGCAGCCGTTGTAATACACACTCTGAAAATGTCAAGTATTTACCTATTACGATTTAAAAGATACAATTACAATTGCCCTGTGGCTTATAGTCAGACAGACGGACAAACGCATAAGCGAGAGCAATAGTGCTTCATTTGGACCCTTTGGGTACGGAATCCTTAAAACCCAGCCGTCTATGTGACAGCAACAAAAATTACAGTTTACCGGTCAGTGAACCCTTATGTGGATAGGTTATCAAAAACTTTTAAATGAAACTCGGGAGTCTTCATATGACCATAATGCAAGTTCATATAAACACTAATGCACAGACTGAAAGTTTTGCACTGTGCGACAAATTTTCTAAATGAAAAATGTCTGAAAAGATCTCTTCCAGAAAATTCATTAGCAAAGAGTTTTAAAAGTGTTGTAGGAGGATTGGGTAGTAGTTTGTAGTGTTTTGTTTTTAACCTCTTAGTGTAAGGTTTGAGCATAAAAGTACTCAGTCACAGATTAAATAAGTACAGATACTTCACTCAGTAGAAAATTTCCAATACCTACTGCTATAATAGCCTACTCCGTTGCGTCAACTCGCGTCAGCAACCACTGCAAAGTAAAATGTGCCTAAATGCTCAAGCGTACAGTTGTGATCGCTTCGCACCGCGCGATCCCACAACAATCGTAGGGCCGCCTCCTCGATAAAATTAAATTAACACAACTTTTTGTGTCTATGTTATTGAGAACTGTGAATATGTTCTGACTTATATGTGGCAGTTTAAAATTGTATCGTAAATGTTTATAAAATATTTTTACCCATCTACAGCACATAAGGCACCAGACGGCATCGTAGGTAACGAATGGAACTATTAAAATGTAATAACGTGCGTGCGCTTCGTTTGCAAAAACCGCACTGAATTTGGTTCGCAAACGGCCCGAGACCGCTCGGCCGGGCGGTAGGCAATTATAGCGCGCAAGTACATAGAGTGACGGAGGCCTGACTCAGTGCTAATTTTAGTTTTGTAGTGATGTTTTTTTACACGGCTGCGCGACGCAAATTAGGGAAAAATATCTAGGGTTCTAACTGGTATAAAGTCGTATTAGACTTTATTTTTCCTTGTATTTATTATGAAAAGCTTAGTTATATTTTTTTACAGTTTTCATTTAAAGCAATTTTTACACTTTGTTATTTTGACTTTACACAAAAAAATATTAACATTTTGAACATAGATACTAAATTTCAACACCTCATTAGTGGCTTTTGTGAAAGAGACACCACAATTTTGCCAATATCACGAAGGTGATACTACGATAGATAGACTATCAACCGCTGAAGGCTTTTTCAGAGAATTTTTATATTTAAACTCATAATGATAAAGTTCTCTTTTGTAATGTTATTTTAAAAAATTGACAAACAAGAAAAATACCATCAGACTTTAATAGTAATAGTAGATACGATAGAGGAAAAGGAATCTATATCAATACTATGATTGAAACATGTTATAATATTTGCGTTCGTATCTTTATATCTATTTTAAGTTCTGCTGATAGCCGCAGACAAAATCTGTCGTTCTTTTCTTAGTTTTAAAAATAAAAACTAGCGTGTATTCCAAATAAGTTTGTATTCAGCCATACCCATACTGATACCTACCTTTTTTTATTACTTACAAAACTGCATGGGTATATGAAAGGTGCCTTCCCAATTGACGTACTCTCCGACCTATTAACGGTTGGCTAATCACCACGATGGCTTTAAGCTCTAATGGGCCCTCCTCACCGTTAAGTCCACTGACAAAATTATATTTTAATTCTATATTTGCCATCGACACGAGAATAAGAAGAAAAAGACTTACAACACTAGATTTAAACAGTAAACATTAATGGCTACTTATTTGAACTTATTATTAGCAAATTCTCAAATAATAACATTTTCAGTTTACGGAAATATCGGAATTTTGTTTATTTGAATAACAACACAGAGTATCCTTGAAAATAAGATGCCAAATATTTACTTATTAATAAACATAATACCTACTTTGAAAAATGTTCGTACTTACAGATATTTTATTTTCCTGATTTCATTGAATATATTCGATTTCCGTTTAGAATGACGCGTTGAATATTGAAATTATTTATTATAGAAAATGTTGTAGCTGACAGGGTGTTCCTGTTGTATTCTGAGGCCTGAGAAAAATCTATTGTGATTTCCATATGGAAAAACCTTCATCGCAACACAAGATTAAATACTGGGCCTTATATTAGTAACAGGCTTGGTACCTACTGTTAGTAAAAGGCAGATTTTTCAAAAAAACTAATATTTTTTTCTAAATCGGTTGATAAATTCTGGAGATGTAAGATTAAAGTTCCCCAATTGATAACCAATGCTAGGTGTGTGTGATAACCTCCTCCCTTTTAGAAGTCGGTTAAAAACCTTGAATTGGTATAAATCAGCAGCGCTATGACATCTTAAAACATTCTAGTCGTCTTCGTACCTCAAACTATTGTCATTTACAATGCCCTCAAAACAAAAACGACATAAGCACCTAGTAAATAAGGCTTTATTTGTCTTTTCTATTCTCCAAAACCGGGCCAAGAGCTGCACGCATAATAAGGTTCACATAATTCACATAAATATGGCATAATTCTACATAACTTTTGACATGTCGCAGGTTACAACACAGGCGTAATTATAGGTACTAATAATTTATGTCAACTGAAATATTTAACACAATAGATAAAAACTGCTTATTTGCAAGGTAAATTGAATTATCATTGTTTAGGTATATTGTGATGGAAATTTCGCAATGATTCAGCAAACATGTAAAACTAAGTACATACTGCATTTTTTAAAGCTGTTTTATTCAAGGTAGCTAAACAAAAACGTTGCATTTTGTTTGTATTCCAATACAAGAAACAACATATATTTTATTATGTCATTGGATAGCAAACGAGCCATCCCACCTGATGTTAAGTGGTCACCGCTGCCTATAGACATCTGCAATACCAGATGCCTTGCATTGCTATCCTAGAAACAATGTTGAAATGTCTCATGTGCCTGTAATTGCACGGGCACCCATCCATACCCTCCAAACCGGAACACAGGAACGCTGCTTTGCGGCAGTACCTACTTAATATTAAATTTTTGACCACCAATACGTTTTCCAAGCGGTCTCTGCTCTATAATAATAATACCAGCCTATTATTGTCTCACTGCAGAGCAAAGGCCTTTACTCAAACAGAGAAGACACGAGGATTAATCACCACCCTTGCTCAAGGCGTATTGGCGATTACAGACGTAATATATGAACTATAAGCTGAGGCAATAGGCTCGCCCCCTATTACATGGGACCTAAAATATACCGGCGAACTGTGGGTGTACATTGGTACACCTCTGCCCAACCCTTCGGGGAATACAGGCGTGATGGTATATCTATAAGCTGAGGTTTCCTCACGATATGTTTTACAGATAAACATTCTTCATTTTAACATTAACCTACCTACATTAATAACAAATACAAAGGTTCCTTGTTTACTACGGAACCCTAGAAATAATGTTAAAATGCATCGCAAAGCTAACAAGGTTAAACTTTTCTAGGTCCGGTGATGTTCGCAATTAACCTAACTTTTACTAGTTAGCGTTAGGTTGAGCTAGATTTTACTGAAAATTTTAACATACATTCACATTTTCCGTATTAATATGGGTTATCTTATAACTACGCTACATGCAACTGCCTCGTTAGCCTAGTAGTCCTAACCGCGATTGCTATGCTAGAGGTTTTGGGATCGAGTCACAAGTTGAGCAAAATGTGTTATTGGGTTTTTCTATGAAATTTTCAGTAGCATCTCGGAGTCGGGATTTGCGTCTGGTTAGTGGCAATAGGCCTGCCGCCCCCTATTACATGAAGCAAACTGTGGGCGTACTTTGGTACACCTCTGCTTAATCCTCCGGGGAAAACAGGCTTGATGGTATGTTGTTACGCTACAAGTTTACGTTCTTTTATGGGTTAGCAAGCAAGCCGGTGGTTCATTTCATGGAACAGGGTTACATTTGCTTATAGAGTCATGCATAATTCGACGGTTTGAGTGGCGCTAGCGTTGGCTGCTGCACTACGTGTCGCGAGTTTGATTCTCGCACGGTACGAATATATATGACGTATATATAGATAGTTGTTCCGAAACTGGTCGTGTATGTGAGTCTATATGTTTGTATAATAGCACCTATGATACCTACAGCAGAAGTACCTAGTACTTTTTAACCTTTTGGATGGCAAACAAGCCGTAGCCTCACCTGATGTTAAGTGGTCACCTTGGCCAATAGACATCTGCATTCCCAAAGACAAAGTTGAAATATCTCATGAGCTTGTAATAACACCGGCACCCAAACCCTTCAAACCGGAATACAGCAATGCTGCTTTGCGGCAGAAATAGGTACGGTGGTAGTACTTCCCGGGGCGAGGTCCTTCACAAAGAGCTCTACTAGTAAAAAACTACAAAAATTAGATCCTGAGACAACGGGTGTAAATTTAGTAGACTCAATACAGTACATAAATTATTAATTATGAGTAACGTCGAGCCCACTGTTGATAAAGCAGACCCACAAACCGCTAATATTGCATTCAGCACATTAATAAACAATGCGTCTGTAACGCAACGGCTAAGGCCGGGGCTGCCTCACCCCAAACACGAATTTAGTTTATGTTGCATGCTTCTACCCCAATTTTTTTAAAAGGCCAATTTGGCCTCTTGTTTCCTGCCAGTACTACTCCTAATAGCCAGAAACATCAGTGCCGAGCACTAGAAGAGCGCCGAGATAATGAAGCTCTAAGAGTCCCGGACAAACGATTCAATGTGTTTTGATGGCCCAGTGGTTAAGGCGCCCGCCTCTCATGGACGAGGTTGTGGGTTCGCAACCGGACTCGGGTCAGTACCAATGTGACCTTTTCTAAGTCATATGTACTTTCTAAGTGTGTCTTGGACAACACTGACATTGGTAACCACGTCAGAGGCCCTCGAGGCGGTTTAGAAACTCTGACACTAGGGTGTGTAACCTTACTGCCCACACGATAAAGAAAGAAAGATTCAACTGTATTGAATGTCATATCGGAATTGATAAAAAAGCATGTTTGAACCCGCGGCAGCGTCTTCGCTTGATATGCTGCGGGTCGTGACAGATGCTGACCCACGACCGCTTCTAATGAAGTCTCAGATTAAGGCATACAACGAGAGGTCATGTTTGAGTTCCACTCGCTGCGCTATTGATCTGAGTCCACTCTTGTTACATGCATTACTTAGCTTAGTTGGTACTTTACTTGCAATAGCATCCCCCCTTCCCACACCACCCATGACAAGCTGAACCCTGCGGGAAACAGGAATACAAACGTGATATTCGTTCTCGAAAAAATTAAGCAAAAATTAAAAATTGTTCATTGTATAACAATTTTTCAGAGACTTTTGCGTGATTTATCGAAAAATATATATTTCTACTCCAAATATCGTGATACTGCATAACAATATTTCAACATACCGAATCCGGAATACAAATTCATCATTACGCGAAAACAAGATCATAAATCAAAAACATTTTCACAAACGAACCGCTCTCGCCATGAAACAGTAAGAATATGTAAATCTGTAGTCTATGGCGGGGCAATCTCGTGACTCCCTTGGCCATTAGTTGTTATTCAGTTAACGAACAATCACGATGAACGCAGATCGGCAGGCACCCACACAATTTGATTAACGCTTCGGCGCCACTTTAAGGAAGTTCGTGCTACTTGTGTAAATCAATTTATATACCTATCTTAGTACGTACAAAATACAGGTATGTACCACAGACGAAGTAACTAAAAAAACTAACTTAAGTTCAAATGATATAAAAAAAAATATTTCCTAAAAAAGTCTTGACGAACACGTGGAAAACTTCACGTAATAATTCGATTAATGTTGACGATGACAACAAAAGTTAAGAAGAAAAAAATCTAAACGAAAACTTTTCCAATTCTCGTCTCTTTATAAGGAAATGTGTCGCAATCGCAACCTTATTCTCAGTTACCGAGGTACATACTACAACAGTTATTCTTTTCTTGAAGAACTTCGTAACGAAGTGTATTTGTACACGCCTACGATAACCGTGCTACGAGAACCCGTAGTATACGTAGCAGTTTAAAATACACATACAGTATTGTAAGTAAGTATCGGGCACCTAATCACGACTCGTTATGTCCTTAAACTTGTCAAGTGTATCAGCACGGTAGAGTGGGCAAGTGCAGGCACAGTCCCCGTGACCTACATCCGACGACCCTCGCTCGGGAAGCTGCTAATTTCCACCATCGCGGGCTGTAGCCGACGTCACGGCGGGGGCAGGGAGGCACCTCGACGGCTCGCTGGCTGCCTGCTCCGATCAGTCCAACGCCCCACTCCGAGCTGAAAGCACGCGCCGGCCGCGACCCGACGCCGCGGATGATCGCGAACAAACACAACCTCACAGACGCCGCCTGATTAAAATATTTGAAGTGTTGCATCCGTATTTTTGTAAAGTGCGAAAACGGTGAAAGTATTTTTTTTTAAATATTAAACTGTGATAGCGAGTCAGGCGGGCGGAGGCTCGGGTGGGGCGCGTTCCGCTGACACAGTGGCTCAGTCCGCCGCCGGTCGCCGAGTGGCAAGCACCATCGATTTTCTCCATACGACAGTTCGCGAGGTACGTAAGCATCACGTGCTCGTATTTTCACCGCGGCTATTTCCACGCGCCGAGTATTTTCAGGCGATCTGCTTAGCGTTCAAGGCCGCGTTTGTTTGCGTCCGCGTATACGTTCGAAGTACAGTTTACGCTGATGTTTTGATCGATTGTTTAGATCGTATGCAATGTTATCTGTTATCACGCGGTGAGTTTAGGAGGAAAACGAATCGTTTTCACGGCTCTACGGTGGTGGGCGCGTGCTTAGAATATGTAATGCGATAACGTTGTTAATACCAAGGTTGTGGGGTTGTCGACGAGCGTTACGTTTCTTTTCTTGTTGTATGACAACAGACGTGGTTAAGCTAGTAAAATGCGTATTACGGCAGTGTAGTGCAGTTATATGATTTGAAGGTGTTTTTTTTTAGCTGTAAAGTGGTGTTAATTCGGTGTAAGGGTTACAAGTAGGGCCAGGTGTTAGTGATGTGGTCTTGAGAGTGATCATGACCTACACAGTGGACACTAATTCAGATCGCTTGATGCGCGATCTGGCAGCTGTTCAGACAGGGATTCATTCAAGCGATGTGCGAATGTTTGTGTGTATAACGGTTGAACTTCTCAATATTAAAATAGCAAAGTCGACGGTGTTATTAATTTAAAGAAATTGACGAAAAATAACAGTACTACGAACACATCAATTTTATTTATTTTCAACGCAACATGAAGTCAATCTAACCATAAAAAAACATTTAAACTGAAAAATATAATCTTTATTACGGAAATTGAACAGTTGTACATTGTATTGGAAAGAGTGATAAAATATTTATTTCTAAAAACGGATCCACAAAAGTAAGTTTTCTCCACCTATAGTTTCTCTACTCGCAAATGTTAGATAATTTAGTCATCATATTACAAGTACCGTTAGCGTCCTATAAAGAAAATGTGTTTAGGTAAATTCATGCACATAGTTAAGTTAAAAGGTAGATAAGCATTAGGTATGCAAAAAGACACATCACAGTAGCCGTTTACTACGCATACTGACAATCAAACTAAGTAACTTTTTAAGCTAGGAAACTATTTTTATTTTTCGTGTGAAAACACTTTTTCGGGTGAAAAAAGGACTGTTTTTGGTATTGCTCGATGTAAGTAACACTGTATTTTCTACTGGGTGATGTGGTCGCTAAACTACCAAATTTTTTCATTAAAAAAAAAGCATAGTAGGTACTTTCGGGTATATGCAACAGTGCAGTGACCAATGTTCTAACTTCGACCTTCAGCCTAAAATTGATCGCAATAGTGGGAAGAATATTGTTACTGTTAACTTTGTTAAGTGTCTTTTTATAGCCGTTATATCTACGTAACCAAACTAGGTAGGTACTGTAGTCACTCTTTCGATATGATCATGGTACCGGGGTGTACTTTATTTCACTCATAGTGCTCCTATATCACTTAAATGAACAGTGCGTTAAATATTTTTTTTATACGTAGTTTCACTATGATGTATCTGACTCGAAGCAAAATTGTTTCTTTTCTATTACATTTGAATTCCAAATATGAACTCGAATGAGTGTGTAATGAAAACTACTTCAGTCAGGTTGTATAAAACCAAACTAGAATCTAATTAAATGCATAGGTAGTTGCACCTAGAGTACATAAAAATACTATCTACAAGTCTAACGTCACACGTAAACGTGTATAACCTGTAGGTAGGTACCAACTATCTACTTCATTATTCGTTTGCAAATTTTATGGACTGTATAGTTTACGTTAAACAAATTGCTTTTAACCAATCTCATAAAGTTAGCTATTGAATTCTTATCGCTTTCCGTCAACGTGAGCAAAAATAATACCAAAAAATATACATATTCATTTTATGTAAATACTAGCTTTTGCTGGGGACTTCGTCAGTGATCGGTTATCGCGGACACAGGCGAATCCGCGGAATAAAAAGTAGTCTATGTCCTTTGTTTGGGTTCAAAGTTACCCTGTACCAAATTTCATCAAAATTGGTTCAGTGGTTTAGTCGTGAAAGCATAATAGACGGATAGATAGAGTTAGTTTCGCATTTACTTATAATATAAACTATGAATTGTAATCCGTTCCCAAGAATAGTGCACGAAAATGACGGACTGACGGTCTATAATAAAGGTTTAGGCTCACATGAATAAAGGTTATTTTAAAGTTTATATTCTGTTTATGATATATAAATCAGGGCTCAATTTATGTTTACAACTTTTCAGTTTTACACGCTAAAGTTTAAGTGAAGAAACTTTATATCACTTATCTTTAACATTTTGAAACCTATTAGGCTGAAATATACTCTAGACTTACATCGTAAAATTTAGAGGATGGATAGAGGATTATGGACTTAGTGAAGAAGGTATGCGAACTTGCTACGTTTCAGGGCAGAGTTATTTTTCACCTATCACTCATAAAAGGTACCTCACTCACTCACGTTCAAATGTGTTCTCTACCTATTCTCAATATTTCAGCCTTCCTAAAATGATGTAGGTCTGGTGGATTTGTAACTTTGTACCAAAATAGTAGGTAGATACTTACATATATACCTACATATAAGAGACAAAAACTTTACCTGTCGTAAAAAAAAACTTGTATCATTTGGAAAATGATTTTACGTAAAAGTTACAAAAAAAAGGCTAAAGCGCATTCTATTTTTAAAATGAGATATAGGTACTAACATTTACTTAACTTTTTTTTCTTCTAAAAAATAATGAAAAAATAAAGACCAACTAAAAAAACTTATCGTCTCCAAAAGAAAAAGTAAAAAAGATGTTGTGATGAAACAACACCATACACGTCATTACGTTATGTAACGATCAACCAATCAAACGGCTCTGTTTAATAACATTCCGAAAACGAACGTATGCGATTGGTGGAAAACTTGTCAACAGTTGGTAACAGAAAACATAGCAACAAGCCCTTAGGATCATATTTAGCTGTTTATTGACGTAATACTTTGGCAAGTTTCTTTGAGAATGAAATGTTAATTGTTTTGGCGATTAACGCAACTAAATAACTAAGTTGTTTTAATATTTTTATCGCGTGACTAATTAACGGATTGTTAAATTTTTATTTTGTTAAAGTTTTCTCTTTGAGTAATTAAATTTAACATTGTTATTTATTTGCTTTTGCAGTTCTTCCGCACTTGCAATGATACATTTATTAATTAATTTATAAACAAATAGATTCAGAGATATAAATATTAACTTTATACTAAAATACTTCCGACAGTTTTTTAACTATTTAAGACAAAACGGAAATATACGATTTAGTGTATTGCAACCAAGCATAGTTCCGACGAAAAACTAAAATAATATTTAACACTGACCTTGATTTAATAAATATTAAACTTTAATGTTAACTCTTGCGTGATACTTTAACATAAACAGCTGTTTATTTTTTTATCTGATTTCCTGAAACAACACGAAATAAAAACTGCTTAAAATGAAGAAGAAAAGAACTATAACATTAGCAATACTTAACCTTTTCTTTAAATATAATACACAATAGGTAAATCAAAAAACGTGATAATATCTTTTAATTGTATTCATATTAAGGTATAATTATATTATTATAGTGAACAATTCCTTGTAAATTATGTAAGTATGACTTTATTTTTGGATAAATGTTAAAACAGAAAAGAAAATACATTTTCCGATAAGTGATAAAATAGTACGCCATACTGAATTTCGGTCATGACGGCCAATCTCAGTGGAGATTAGCCATCCTCATAGAAGATAAAAAGTACACAAGTGTGTGAGTAAACACAAATACCCATTCTCTTCCCTCTTTGTCAACTATCTTGTTGGAAGTATTCTATAAATCCTTAATATAACATCTTTTGTATTTGAATATTTTTTAACAGTCCGTTCGCATGTTTTATCCTTATCCTAGTTAAGCAGAGAAGCTATAATTACTAGCCATACAATACTGTAATACTTATCCTGAAATATATTATATTATGTATCGTCTTAGGTACCTAAATAAATATTACAAATTAGAATTAGGTACTTTCATCAGCACATTTAATCTTTTACGTGTAGTGTCGAGAAAGGAATACCACGGCTGATTTGCAGTGTCGTAATTCATTTGGTCATATCATCTTTGTTATCGCTCAAAACGAAATGACACGACACGATACGCGTCCAAGCTCTGTTCCAATACATATAATTATGATACTTCAATGAACTAGCAACGTAATAATGTCAAGGTGTCGTCACGAATCATCTGGCATCATCGGACCGGTGGCAACGCCAAAATGCCAGTAAAAACGCCAGATAGCATCTATATAGGGGCTGCCAGGTCGAATGGCCGCTTGGTAGCAGCCAAATTTGGGAATGTCATTTTGTTAATCGCTCATTTAAAGATATGCGACATAGTTTCTCTATATAAGTTTTATTTAAAGAACAATGAAATGATGATGATACACAAACACAAACAACAATTGGTAACAATGATGATTTCTATGAAATTCTCAGTAGCAGTTTGGAGTTAGGATTTGTGCCCGGTTAATGGCAATAGGCTCGCCCCCCATTACATGGGATCTAAAAGCATACCGGCAAAACATGGGTGTACATTAATTAGTACACCTCTGCCTAACCCTTCGGGAAATACAGGCAGTAAATATATTATGTTAAACTGTAAAAAAAATATCTATCACAATAAGGTTGAACATGGTTTGACCAGCTAGAGCCTCTACCGTACCTAGTAACAGTTAATTAACAAAACACGTGTAAGCAAATTAATTCGCTATAAGATTTTAACTTAAGCCTCTTGCACGTAACCGATTTACCGTGAAAAGTAGATTCGTTACGGAATACGGACATCGCGTCACATAATTCAGCTTTTTTTTCTATTTTTTAATTGTAAAGGTCCTAAGTTTTTGTACGAGTATTTAATAACAAAATGTGGTATGATCTTGTTTATTGTGGACAAAATTAATTTTAAATATTGGACATATTTTTGGAGTTTATTGATAATTTGTGACTAGTAGTAGAGCTCCTTCACAAAGACCACCACCATACCTATTTCTGCCGCAAAGCAATGTTGCTGTGTTCCGGTTTGAATTGTTTGGGTGCTGGTGAAATACCAGGCACATGAGACATTTCAACTTTGTCTCTGTTGTAGGATAGGTCAAGCAAGAGTATCAATAAGAGTCAGTGGGGATTTCAGTAAAATTAGGTTTAATCTAGTTTGTTTAAATTTGCATCTTGTACCTTTTAAAGTAAGTGCGAAAATTCAATGACAAATTGATAATTTTAGAAACTAACATTACTAAACAGCAGGTCTGATTTATAGACTCCACAATTCCTTAACCTTTAGGATTGGGAAAATAATAGCTCGTTATTACAACCGCTTTCAACTCAACTGTAAATAGATCTATCCGTATTCAACTGAAAATTATCTGCTAGACTTGTCACCAACAGGTTTTGTGTAATAAAGATCGGTCGCAACTCCCAGACGGGTTTCCATTTTCAAATTCAATGAATAAGCGACCTTTGCATTTGATGGGCATGATAACGGTAAATATATAGACCAAAATCTACATAATGATGTCGTTAGAGCGAAAGCGATGCGGAGAAAAAATATATCTAAAAATATTTGGGACATGGCCGAGATTTGGGCGGGTGAATATTTCATTTCGTGCATATTACATTACGGACGATAAAGAACATATGTAATGTTGAAAAAAAATTAAACTATATTTTTTTTTGTATAGCTAACATCGGGTTCTATTAGCGGCTATCTTTAAAATTAACATTTTATAATAAAAATTGCGTAAAATTAATAAACAAAACCCGAAAATCTAATTACCTGCGATGTCCCTTTTCCCAGATTTGAGTTAATTGACACGTCTTGATTAAAACTGTACTGGGAGAACGGCATTTTTATTACTGTTTAGGACAGTAGGATAGTTAATGTATATGGTGACTATTTATTGTTTACGGAAGAACAAATTTAAGCGGTTTAATGGAACTTTAAAAAATGTCCGTACGCTTCCCCATAATT
Organism: Caradrina clavipalpis; assembly: GCA_932526535.1. Taxonomy (NCBI): domain Eukaryota; kingdom Metazoa; phylum Arthropoda; class Insecta; order Lepidoptera; family Noctuidae; genus Caradrina; species Caradrina clavipalpis. The sequence goes on from OW052093.1 coordinate 5,560,764, forward strand.
ACCATTAGACGACATGTTCGAACCGATATTTTTAAATATTTACGCCGCAGAGCCCGTGCTTCACAAAGAATATTCGCTGGCAGTCAAAAGCTTAGCTCTCGAGCCGAACACACGCGTGTAAGACTAATTCTGGCTACATAAATTTAAGTTCTCCTGAGCAAAAAGTGAAGTGGTTCAAAAAATTTCTACGCACCGTTCGTGATACAAAAGGTATTTATATTTATTTATTTCAATCAAATGTTTGCTAGAAGTATACGCTATTAATCTCTCCTTCCGCTGATATAGCTATAACACTGTACCTGTTCCCACTTCGATAAATTATTGAAAATAGCAGTGAATCTAATTACCACTCTCCTAATTACCATCGATTACCATTCATTTTATCCGAATGGTAATTAGACGAGACGAACGGTAATTATATTTAATAGTTCAATAATGAATATGAATCAATTTATATCTACAAAAACACATTATTATGGGGGACCCTAAAAGGTACCCAGACAATATGACATTTTGCTAGCTACTTTAACCTTTTTTATATTTATACAAACTAATTTATTTTAAAATTTTAGCTATTTCTTTTTCGGTTGGTAGATCTATTGCCGTTATAAAAACGTATTTAAAAACTACTAACCCACGTGTTTATTGTGATTGTTTGTCCATCTTATGGTTAATAATATAAATAGTATTTTTTTTAGACATAATGCCGCGAAAAATGTGTACACGAGAAGAAATATTAGAAAAAAATAAATCAGACCCGTCCTTTATGCTTCAGAAAAAGAAAAAGAACACCAAAGATACCTAAAGGGAAAGGAACAAAAATAAATTTTATCCATAGGTGATATTACCTCTAGAGCTAAGAGAGTGCAAAGAAAAAAATGGAGAGAAAACTTCAATAAATTTTACCAAAAAGAACGGTTACTAAATCGTGGTATTGAAATGATGAACGCTAATATTCTATGCTGCAGTGATAGTGAAGATCTTCTTGAAGTAGACACGGTTAAAGTAAATTCCGAAGAGGAATTTGATCGATCACAGAATCAACGCGTAAAAGAAGATCCACAACCTTCGACATCTCAACCTGAAGAAATATTCACTGTAGCAAGATTAAAGAAGAAGATAAGAAGATTAAAATACATTATGATACAAATGTGATGTTGGTCGAGGCTCTTGGCAATAAAGCCATTGGCTGAAACGACAATCGGCAAAATGATCGCTGAATCCACATCCCACATGTCGGCAACCACGCGAGCCAAGTCAAGATACTTGATCTTCTTATCATTCTCGGCCTTTACGAGGTTCACGTAATGTGGGACTGTTATGTCAACAATCATTGCGCGCTTCTCTAAGCGATCCACCACCACTATATCAGGCTTATTGGCTACACTAGTCCTGTCAGTAATGATGGATCGGTCCCAGTACAATGTGACTTTGCTTTTTTCGAGAACTGGGTTAGCACATACCTATAGTACGGTACTTCCGATTCTACAATGCGGTATTTCAGAGCAAGTTGCTGATGGATGATCCTGGCCACAAGGTTGTGCCTATGCAAGTACTCTTCGTTAGCTAGACGAGAACACCCAGAGATAATGTGATGACCACCGTGCCATCCTTCAAAATAAATCTCCGGTAGTTATTTGTCATGATAACTTTGTCCATAATTGCACAGGCAAACCCCTCGGTTTCCCCAAAACGGTCACCGAAGCGAAGCCAGGATACGGACGCTAAGAAATCTACATCGGGCCCATGCAAGGCCCGGAAAAAAGCGTCCGTGAAGCTCCTTACTCTGCCATACCTCCTCGCGATCTTTAGTCTCCAACACTATTGGTTCGCGCCAGTTCCAAGCCAAGGAGAGCGGGGTGAGGCCCTTATCCACTGCCACTAAATCTCGGTGCATTCCCACGTCGGCTTCAAGGAAAAAATCACTGAGACTGCATATCTCGCGGTTGTGGAGAGTCTTAGCATTTAAGAAGCCACGACCTCCACACTTCCGCGGGAAGTCTCATCAGCGATGACCGTGGGTGATGCATCCGATATGCCGTTACCAATGTACGGACCCTCCTATCCAAGACGTCGAGTTCCGTTTGAGTCCATTTAAGTATGCCGAAAGAGTACATCAATACCGGCATGACCCACCCGTTGAAGACGCGCACCTTATTTCCGCCTGATAAAAGACTATTAAATACTTTTTTCAGGTGGCCTAAGAAGCGCTCCCTAAACAATTGCTTCACGTCAACAGTATTGGTGCCCAACGCTTCCGACATATCCAAATACTTGTAGGTCTCCGTTGAAGAAAGGGATCTAAGGTTTATGGATTCCGAGAGTTGAACTCCCTCGGACTCCACAATCTCCCCTCGCTTGACATCCATGACCGCACATTTGTCCACACCAAATTCCATCCTGATGGCGCTACTGAAAGTTTCTGTTACCTTCAGTAACTCCATCAGTTGCAAATTGTTGGGGGCAAAGAGTTTCAGGTCATCCATGTAAAGAAGGTGAGATATTACCTGACCTCCTCTCTTTAACCGATAGCCTAGACCTGAGTCCTCCAGCAGTGTGCTTAGGGGATTCAAGGCCAGAACCAAAGCGGACTCAAACTACCGCCCTGGAATATACCACGCTCAATCCTTATCGGTTCGCTATTTCTCTGGATATTTCGACATCCTGGATAGCGAAGGACCGTCCTCCACTGCCCCATACACGATTTCAGGAAGGCGCATAGAGTTGCATCAATTTTATACAACTCCAGCACCCTCATGAGCCATGTATATGGCACCGAGTCATAGGCCTTCTTGTAATCTATCCAACATGTCGACAGATCCTTCCGGGATCGGCGAACCTGTTGGCTAATAGCCATGTCAATGAGGAGCAGCTCTTTAGTACCACCGGACCCAATCCTACATCCATTCTGAGAGGGAGACATAATAGAATAAATGTCTATATGTTTGTTAATTTAAGCTCTCAAAATAGATGTAAGAACCTTATAGACCGTCGGCAGGCATGTGAAGGATTATTGCTATTATTGTTATGTTCTAGGTTTATTTCTAATTAAAAATTACCTATAAAAGCCTGAGCCAATTATTGTAAATTAAAAGGCTGATTTATTACATTTTTGTTTTATTTCTATTTACCATTTAAGCCTACCTCATTACCATATATTGATATCTCATTTCCATATAAATGAAATCTCATTACCGTTTCCTCAAAAAAAACAAAAGCCAATAACTTCCAAATTAAATGTCTGATTACTGTCCCTCTATTAAATTACTCTTACAATTGTAAAACAGTTTCCGAAAATCATATAAAGAACCTGATTAAGCACATTTTTTTTATTTTTTTCAAAACCTCCTAATATGCACGAAATGAAATATTCACCCGGGCACATTTTAACAGTACAATGACGATGGCAAATGTCCCGTTGGCCCCGTGGTAGCACGTGCGACTGAATAGCATGGGTCCCGGGTTCAACTCACAGGTCGGACAAAAAGTGTTATTGGGGTTTTCCATTAAGAATTTCTCAGTAGGCCGGAGTTTGAAAGTCGGTGATAAAAAAAAACACATGAAGCCCGGCTATCATTCGTAGATCTTTGACAGTTGTTACGGTTAGTCAGAAGCCGGAAAGTCTGACAACCAGTCTAACCAAAATGTATCGTATTGCCCAACAACTGGGTTGTGGAGGTCAGTCACTCTATATTGTAACACCACACTGCCTCAGCCAATCACAGCGCGCTACAAGCCAGCCAGTCATAGCCAAGCCAAACTACCGCCATAGCTACCGGACGCCTCCGGTGGGGGAAAAGTTATTTAATGCTCTGCAAGCTCTTTTATCGGGTAATTGTTACTGCGACACTAGCATAAGCGGAAGCTCTGTTCAAATTATTTTTGAATTATTAAATCAGTGTGATTATACAGTTTTGTTTTAATTATTAAGTCAGTGTGTTTATACATTATTGTTACATCTCAGAAGTGGGATTTATAAAAAAAAAAAAACGAAGAACTATGAAGCGTAAATCTCAATGTGAAGATTCATCCGAAACAAGCGGTAACGAAGATGACGTCACTTCACGAAAAACACCCCCGGCTCGAAAAATCCTTAAAAAATTATTAGGAATCGAGGTACAAAAAGCCATGCGGGAGTTAAGCGAAGAGATACCCTCCATTACCACAAGAAAAGATATCCACGCGGCCTCACTCATACCAGAATTTGATCCCGACAATGAAGAATGCACTACTGCTTCAGCATGGCTCAAAAAGATTGATCAGCTCGGCGAGATTCATGGCTGGAATGAAAATACGAAGTCATTCCATCTACAAGATAGATTAAGAGGTCAAGCTCGAAGATGGTACAATCGGCTTGATGAATACAATTATACCTGGGAAGATTGGAAACAGATGTTTATGCGTGCGTTTCCCAAACATCGCGATTTCGGGAACATGTTAGAAGAGATGATGAACAGGAAGAAACAAGCTACGGAATCAATGACAAAATATTACCAGGACAAAGTGGCCATGTGCTTTCGGTGTAAGTTGGCCGATAACGCGATTGTTTCCTGCATCATTCGCGGTCTACCACCGTCACTCCAGGCGAATGCGAGAGCTTACCAGTGTGAACGCCCTGAAGAATTGTATGAAGGCTTCCTTTGTGCGCTGGATGACTATCAACCGCCGTCAACATCAAGCGGTACGCGTGCTCCAAATAAAGACACCTACAATCGACAAGGAAACGATAAAAAATATACTATCATCAACCCGGAGGTCGACCCGTGCCCGCGCTGTAAAAAAATTGGCCACATACTACGTAACTGCCCATACCCAGATTCGCGAACATGCTTCAAATGTGGTAAGCAAGGCCACATTGCTACGCGCTGCGTAAACGCTCCGAAACCTGCGACACAAGCCGATGATAAAGTCAAAGAAATCAAGTTTCTACAAAACCACAACAAAATTTACGAAAAAACGGTAAAAATCAATGGCACATACGTTAAATCATACATTGATACCGGCAGTCAAGTCAACGTGCTCTCCACTCATGTATCAAAACTGCTGGATCTCCAAATCAACCCGTCTAACACCGTCCTCAAAGGCTTCTCTGGAGAACATTTACCTAGCCGCGGGGAAGTAGCTTTCCAGCTAGAAATCGATGGCATACTTATCCCTTGCAAGGCTCATTTATCAAATGTCGATATGGGAAATATACATCTGTTGGTTGGGCAGCCGATTATCAACAGCGACGGTATGTCTTTGGTCGTCAGTGAAGGAAAAGCCACGCTCAAACAAGATATCGACTTTACAAGACACATGGATGTAATTGAAAAGCGCACTCGCTTCAAGGTCATCACTGCAGAGAAAGAGTGCCTACTACCCGGAGTTTCCATTATAAAAGTTAACGTGCTGGACAATGATGAAGACAACGATGTCGTCACCACACCACAACATTATGATCTGCAAGGTGTAACCTACTCAATTCCTGCCACCCTGCTACGAGGTATCGTCGGGTATATCAAGATCATCAATAATGGCGATCAAGAAATCATCTGGGAGCCTGGCGAAGTACTGACCAGAGCTGACAGCTGCATCTCTTCACCACCAGATGTCCAGGTTAGCCTACAAAATTATACTTTGCCATCAACTTCAGCAGCCAAAGCTAATAATGATTATAGCCAACCTATTGCGTCTGTATTGCACACCAGCCAAGCCAATGTAAGCACTATTGGGGGAGTAAACGTTAATGATATCAGGTTGGGTAAATTGAATAAAAATAATCGCGATAGTTTAATCACTTTATTGACGAATTACAGTGGTTGTTTTGCAAATAAAACACAAGACTTAGGATGCACAGATTTATTACAAATGAAAATAACGTTAACAAGCGAACAGCCTATATACCGCCAACCTTACCGTTTGTCTCATAGTGAGCAGGGCATAGTTAGGTCCAAAGTCTCCGAGTTGTTAGATGCAGGTATTATCCGAGAGTCCGAGTCATGCTTTGCTTCTCCCGTTATCCTCGTAAAGAAAAAGAACGGCGACAGCAGATTATGTGTCGACTTTCGGGCGCTTAACGCCATTACAGTCAAAGATAGGTATCCGTTGCCAAACATCGATGATCAGGTCTCAAAGTTAGCCGGCAAGAATTTCTTCACAAGCCTTGATTTAGCACAAAGTTACCATCAGGTTAAAATCGCCCCCGAAGATATACACAAAACAGCTTTTATAACACCTCAGGGACACTTTGAATATACACGTGTTCCATTTGGTCTGGCTAACGCACCGTCTGTTTTTATGCGACTTATAAACAAGATTGTAGATTCTTTACGAAATTCCGATAACGTTTCTAAAGCGGGTAGTATGAATTCTCACAATGACTTTTCAAATGAATATGAGGTATTAGCATTTTTAGACGATTTGTTGCTACCTTCCGTGGATGTGCAGTCCGGTTTAAATATTTTAGAGAAAGTTCTTCAAAAATTAAAATCAGAGAATTTAAAGCTAAATATGAGTAAGTGCTCATTTTTACAAAATAAAATAACATATTTAGGTCATGAAATTTCATCGAATGGCATTCAACCGGGTGAATCGAAATTGGCAGCAGTGTCACATTTTCCCATCCCTACAAACGTTCACGAGATACGTCAATTTATTGGATTGTGTAGTTATTTTCGTAAGTTTATTCAAAATTTCGCAATAATTGCGCGCCCATTAACAGATTTAACAAAGAAAAACGCTGTCTGGAATTGGGACAATGAACAATCTAATAGTTTTGAACAATTAAAACAATGTTTGTGTACAAAACCTATACTTGCTTTATATGACCCGGCATTACCAACGGAGATTCACACGGATGCATGCAAATCAGGAATTGCAGGTATTTTGTTACAAAAACAAATTGATAATTCACTACGCCCTGTTATGTACTTCAGCAGGGTAACTAGTAAGGAAGAAAGCATGTATCACAGTTATGAGCTTGAAACACTCGCTGTGGTCGAATCGTTGCGTAGATTTAGGGTGTACGTGGTAGGTAAACACGTTAAGATCGTGACTGACTGCACAGCTGTTCGTGCCACTCTAACTAAACGTGACATTATCCCGCGTATCGCTAGGTGGTGGTTGTCAATCCAAGATTTTGATATGAGTATAGAGTATAGACCCGGAGAAAGAATGAAACATGTAGATGCGTTAAGTAGGAACCCGGTCGATACCATGAATGTCAATCGCCTTGAAGTGTCAGACTGGTTCTATACTATCCAGTACCAGGATGACAAATTAAAGCGAACCATTGACCAGCTCAGGAATAGCTCAGCTGGTGCTGAAATAACCAACAATTATGTGTTTTTAAATGATAGGTTATATAGAAAAACATTGTACGGTAATCGCCTGGTGGTGCCAACATTGGCTCGATGGAGGCTGGTCCAAATGCACCATGATGATATTGGGCATGTGGGTATTCAAAGATGTATGGATTTGATAAAAAAGGATTACTGGTTTCCCAAAATGACTCGTTTTATTCAAAAGTATGTTAATGCTTGTATTCATTGTGCTTATGGTAAAGGCGACCATGGAAAGAGGGAAGGCAAATTGTTCCCTATCCCCAAACCCACAGAGCCTATGCTCATGGTGCATGTCGACCATTTAGGCCCCTTTTGCAAAACAGTGAAGGGGTATCAGTATATGCTAGTTATGACAGATGCTTTTTCAAAATTTGTTATTGCTGAGCCCACTCGAACGGTCAATTCGGTAGAAACTATTAGAACACTAAAAAAAATATTTAGCTTATTTGGGTACCCAGATAAACTTGTAACTGATCATGGGAAGGCTTTCACTAGCAGATACTTTAAGAGGTTTTCAACTGACAAACAATTTAAGCACATCTTGACCTCAGTTGCATGCCCGCGAGCCAATGGTCAAGTAGAACGCTCCAACCGGACCATATTGAACGCATTGCGCTCCACAGATCCTAGCGAAGCTGCAAATAATTGGGCTAACAGCTTACCTGACATTCTTTGGGGTATCAACAATACGACAAATGAAAGTACAACCTATAGGCCCTATGATTTGATGTTTGCCAAAAGTTCTAGGCCACGATGCGATGTCATTACTAACGAAAGTATTAGTGAGCCAGTGGAGGTTAGGCGTAACAAAGCTAGTGTTCACTTAAGGGTAGCAAGCGATAGGATGAAACGTAACTTTGACAAGAAACGCAAAACAAGCCATATTTATAAAAAGGGTGATTTAGTTCTTTGGCGGCAAGCACCGACATGCAGTGCCACAAAAGTAAACACTAAGTTAGATGACATTTACTCGGGTCCATATATTATAACCAAGGTAGTGGGCAATGATAGGTACAGGATCCGAAGTATCAAGGGACTCCGAGGTTACAAGGCCTTCACAGGCCTGGTTGCAGTAGACTCGTTAAGGCCTTATCACAGCACGGTTCCTGTATCTGATAGTGCCAGTAGTTCTGATGAACAACTTGAAACTGAAGACCTTATTGATCTACTCGAGAGTTAACCAAGTTTCTCCCATTGCGGGAGCAATTATTGTTTCAGGACGGCCGAATGTAACACCACACTGCCTCAGCCAATCACAGCGCGCTACAAGCCAGCCAATCATAGCCAAGCCAAACTACCGCCATAGCTACCGGACGCCTCCGGTGGGGGAAAAGTTATTTAATGCTCTGCAAGCTCTTTTATCGGGTAATTGTTACTGCGACACTAGCATAAGCGGAAGCTCTGTTCAAATTATTTTTGAATTATTAAATCAGTGTGATTATACAGTTTTGTTTTAATTATTAAGTCAGTGTGTTTATACATTATTGTTACAATATAAAACACTGGTATTCAGCTGCATTCGATTAGACTTGAAGCCCACCCCAACATAGTTGGTAAAAGGCTAGGCAGATTGAATGACGATCGAAATTCATGAAGAGATAACTCGAGAGACGTACCTAATTTCAATTTCTAATGTAACCCCAACTTAATAATAGGGTTACACAGCAACGCAAAACTTGTACAATCGAGTTATTCTAATAAATGTTTGTTGAAAATAATTGAAAAAGTTTTATCACTCCCCCAAAGATATTAATTAGTTTTGTTGAACCAACTTTTCTGTGTTTAATTGAGATTTTTGGTTTTCCGACCATAGTGTAACCTTGAATAATAATACTAGCCTAATATTGTCCTACTTTAGGACAAAAGCCTCTTCTCATTCTGAGAAGGCATGGGGATTGATCACTACGCTTGAACACCGTGGATTAGCGATTTCAGACTTATACTAATTACAAGTCCAGGTTTCCTCACGATATTTTCCTACACCTTCAGTAAAGTACATAAGATTTGAAAAAGTAACATTGATACTTGCCCGTGTCGGTTGTGAACTCACAGCCTCGTGCACCAGAGGCAAGCGTCTTAATCACTGGGCCATCACGACATTGAACCTTGAACAGACAAGGTTAAGTTAACCCTCCCGATGACATGTGGGTTCTATGACAGTTCGCTACGCGCTGGCCTAATTTATTACTCCTTCGTTTTACCTCCGTAGGTCACGCAATCACGATATTGGAGGCCTTTTCCTCACAGGTTTTTGTTTTCCTTCCAACGTTTCTTTTCTTTGGCATACAATGTATTTACCTCCATGTCGTAAGGAAAGTAATACGTTACAATTGTATTGTAATTGAGCATAAATAAATTAAATTGTTGTCTGGGTGTAATGTCAAAATAACAGGGTTTTTATTCAATGTTTACTCAGTAATTACACTAAAAAACAATTTGAAAAACATTTTGTCTGTCTGTTTGTTCGTCTAATCTTTGACACTGCTGAATCAATTTTCACTGACAGATATCTGACATTATAATGAGTAACTAAAGGTAGTTTTATTTAAAAAAAAGAATTGGGGTTCCACGCAAACCGTCGATTATCACGGACCGACGTTCACGTGAATAAAGTCGCGGGAATAAGCCAGTTAAATATAAATATGTATGTTTTCTAGCCAGCCTATTTGAAAAGCAACCTTTTAGGTAGATTATAGAGGTACTCGTGCCAGTATTTTCCCGTGACGGTCTTAGGAAATTGTTTCTAGATCGTTACAAAATATTACGTGACCAAAATAACGATACTGGAAGTGCCTCTAATATGACGTTCTAGATGGAGAGATTAACACGCAATATGACTATTTAGTCAATGAAATTACGATTAGGTATTTTAGTTTTTATCGTAATCGAGAGTTCTTTGATGAATCTGTTTAAAATAGTAAATGATAGGTACCTACATCTATACTTAACATAATAAAGTTGATGAGTTTTTTTGTGTATGATTGTACCAGCTTATCTCTAGAACTACAAGTCGGATTGGAAAAATCTTTTTGTAAATGATTGCCAGATTAATGAGGAGTAGTATAGGCTATATAACATCACGCTACAACACACGAGAGCGGAGCTGTACCCAAAGATATAACACAACGCGGGCAAAATAAAAAAATGCGTGAACGAAGTCGCATGCAGAAGCTAGTAAATTATCATTCTGAAATTATCCAATTTTCTTCAGCCGCATAAATATTCATTAACTCAGGTAGGTACTTCAAATTAGGCATAAATATCACAAAACCGAGCCATTACTCGGGACCCTTTTAAAATGAAAAAGTAATTAATATGAAACGACAGCATTATCCACTGAACTTCAAACATAAATTACGCTTTATGAAATTAATTTCGTTTCGAATAGTTGAAAGCACTTAGAACTAAATAATTAATACTTGGAGAGTGAGAATGAGCCAAGTCTTACATAATACGAGGGATACCTATGAGATTGCCAAAATCAAGACGTGATCACGAGACCAATCTTATATTATTATATAATATATATTATATAAGAGTTTAAAAGATTTCGGTGTTTTTTTATTTATTTACTAGCTGGTGCCCGCGACTTTGTCCGCCTGAATATTTAGGTTACCTGTAGAGTTTAAATTGTATGTGCGGAACTCTAATTCTTTTTCTAAAATAGTTACTCTTTGCAACGTCATCTGTATGTTAGTGAAAGTCCCAACAAAATTGATCTAGTCGTTTCAGAGATTAGTTGGCAAACAGACAGAAAGACAAAATAAAAAATAAAAGGTTTTTGGCATGAGGACCGTATAAACAATAATTTAGTAACAAGCTGTTATTTTGACATTACAAACAGACTATTAAATTATATTTATTTGTATAGAAAACAAGGTTTTTGAATTAAGAAGATATTGAAGTTTAATTCAACATAATATTTACAATTGCGTAGGTCTGCACGTTTATTTACATTCATGCTCCTCCATATTTCGAAAGAGATTCTGTCCTTCAGAATATTTACTTAACTAGAATCGGTTTAAATTTGGAACGTCTCAGTGAAGGCCTTAATAAGCAATATATTGCGTCGAAATACGGTCGATATTTGACTGAAATAGAGAAACTATTTTAAGTTTAATCATCTATTTATACATCTAATGAGAGATTTCGTTGGAATTGCGAATTGAGTGTTAAATATCCAATTTAGTGACAACAAATATTTGTCGATAACGACAATTATTGGTCGTAAGCAATACCTATTATAAATATTATATTATTATATACCTATAGTACGTACATGTTAATAAAATGTTTAATATGATATTCTACATAAAATGAAACATTATATTTCATACTAGCCTCTGCCCGCAACTTCACTTCACGTGGATATTTCATCCGCGTTAAGTTACGTCTTTTGTTACTGCTCCGCCCCTGTTTGTCGAAGCGTGATGTTATATAGCCAATGTTGTTACTTCCAGATAATGTAGATATCTATTGGTAAAAAAAAATTGGTCAAGTTTCGGAGCTTATTCGGTACAAACCAACAAACAAATATTTTCTCTTTATAATATTAGTACAGATTAAACCTAGTGAGAAAAAGATTTTTTGTTATTCGTTTAACGTAAATAAACATGACAACTCACTTCTTAGCAAGATTATTTTCAAAAACTTCCATAGTTTCAAATATCAGTGATAATGACTTGAAATTAACAAGCTGGCATTTTAAACTGTCATCTTACGAAAACTAATGGGCTTGTTGTTTGCTGTCACTAGAACAAATGGCGACAAACGAAAGATTGATGTAAAGATAAGCTTGGAATGAGCCGATTTACATAACAATCTTTGGTACCTAAAACAACGAACCAATACACGGTCCTTGTATGCCTAAAATGAGCACCACTAATTAACCACAGACGTAAAATGTATTTCGGTAAAAAAAATGGCGGACCTGTCATGACATGACATCTGTCATAATTTTGACAGCATATGCAAAAATTATGACAGATGTCATGTCTAAAAATAAAATATATTCATTAAAAAGAATCAACGTTCCAATTTCAAAATCACTTTCAACGTATACACATAGGGGCTATATGTATAATTCCCTCCGCCTGAATGGTCGATCATTAATCCATATTATGTAGGCACCGCGAGTGATATTAAGTCGCAGCCGCTAATAAAAGTTGTTTAACTAAGCCATTTACTTAACTATATTACTTTCCCCCACTCTATTTTACCTCTACAATGTTTATTGAAATAACCCTAAAATTAATGAGAGCTTTTGGAAGCACTTTTAAATATTTACTTTTGTGAAAATATGTATATTTATTTCAAAGGTCGAGAGTTTTCGATACCTAGTCAGAATTATTGTTTTGATACAATGGAAGTACCTATAACTTGTTATCGATCACAGATAAGCCATCTTTTCTGAATATCAATATTAAAACAACTGATATAAAAACTGTTTTGCTTCTAGCTTCAAAAATTACACGAGCATATAATATTAAACAAGTACACGCGCTTACCCATGTATGTAAGTAGTTATTTTTTCATATTACATACATGCTCGTACCATTACGCCTGTATTTCCCAAAGGGTTAGGCAGAGGCGTACCAATGTACACCCACAGTTCGCCGTATGTTTAGGTCCCATGTAATAGAGGTGAGCCTGTTGAACCTAACTTCAAGCTGCTGCTGAGAATTTCAGTTTGCTCGACCTGAGAATCGAACCCAAGACCTCTAGCGTAGCAGTCGTAGTTTTTTCTTAATAATCAGTTACAACAAAACCTCAATGAAAAGACAAGGGATCCAGAAAAATAAACCATGACAAACAGTTTTCTGATAATAGCGTAAACGTAATTTGTCCTTATAATCTATGTATAGACTTATTTCCATACAAACAAGACGTATGCAAATATTTTATCTCCATCCCACGGTTAAAGCGAAGCGTGACTATTAATAGAATTATATTTACTTTGGTATAATTAGTGATATTCAGGTTATTTTACATCGCCACCATTAGAGAAGGAAATTATAGTCAAATATGTGCGTCTAATTTGGTATGAAAGTTGAGGTTTTAAAAAATATATAATATACCATCACGCCTGTATTCCCCGAGGGTTAGGCAGAGGTGTACCAATGTACACCCACAGTTCGCCGGTATATTTAGGTCCCATGTAATAGGGGGCAAGCCTATTGCCATTAACCGGGCACAAATCCAAACTCCGAGCTGCTACTGAGAATTTCATAGAAAAACGCAATAACACTTTTTGCTCGACCCGGGAATCGAACCCAGGACCTCTAGCGTAGCAGTCGCGCTCAGGACCACTAGGCCAACGAGGAAGTTGAGGTTTTAAATTTTTGTATTGACATAATAATATCACCCTTCGATTTCGTCCGCTTGGGTTTTTTACATCCACGTTATGTTACGACTGTGGTTACTGCTCCGCTTCCGTGGTCCGTATATAATATACATATAAAGTGTTAAAAAAAAAAACAACTTTACAAAGGAGATGGCTAAATGGAAGTATAGACCACTGCCCCATGTGCCAGGTACCATGTATAATTATGGTACCTAGCACAATGTAATGCTAAATGGCTAAATATTAGTATTTCATGTAAAAAAGTTTCAGATACTTTTTGGTAATAATATAATGGTAAAATAATATTGCCTAAAAAGGAAAAAAGGTGTGTTTGACAGTATATAATTTTCTTCAACTGACACTTTCGAAAAATAATAAAACTAAAAACGAAAATGAGGTTGTATATTTATAAGCGAATGTTTGTGATGAAAAAGTTTTTCTTTTTTTTTTAGATACTTTATTATGTTTTATAGTTCACTAAAGTGCTAGGAAAATATTAAACACTACATAATTCGTGAATAATTTTTTAAATATTATGAGGTTATGTAAGATTCATATACATTATTCCAGAATGTATCTGGCCCGGGGGCAGTCATTTAGCCATCACCTTTCGTGTAGGTACTTGCTTAGTATAGAAAACTAACATAACGCCAAAAAAAATTAAGCTATGATCATTTTTCACATGTAAAGACATTTTGGTTAAAATTTCAACTAAATTGCCTTTCGGTGTTAAAAACTAAAATAGTTAAAAAAAAATCCGTAAGTTCGTTTTTATATTCCGAGCAAGTACCTACACGAAATTAGAAACGTTGACATTTTAACTCCTTTTAAAGCCAATAGTATTCCTCATAAATCTGGCTATCATAATACACATATCATTTTTCATCAGGATTAGCGCATTTTGCACAAACAAAAAACCTCTCCAGCTTTATTGTGTTGGTATAGATTTCGAAAGTGCTCTCTATTTAGGTCACAGCGAAATTTTTATGCCAAATCTATAAGACATTCGCTTGTATTCCCATTTGATACTGGCAAACGTTCAAAATTCCATATTAACGTTCAATATACCGACATAGTACCTAATCACTTCCGATTTTATTATTTCAGATTGTTCTTCGTATAATTATTTTATACCAAAATTATAGATCAATATATATCAATCAGTATAATAACCATTAATGATACTAACGATGTATGCCCACGTTATTTTCATTGGCTTTATTTTAGGTCGTATAATTTTTAGGTCAAATGAAACCCACATGAGCGTTGAAGGGTTAAGTTTAATTGGAACTAGAATCAATGTCATTTCGGACTTATTAAAATGACATTAGTGATTTGTTTCGTGTACTATTTTTTCAGTCGTTATTGTAGCGTACTAATAGATAAATAATAATATTTTAATTTGTGTAGTTTGATTTTAAGTTTACTACGTAGGCTGTCTAGCATATGATTTGGATATTTGATTTAGCATAAATTTATTATAACTCAGTACTCAGTACTCTGGCCTGTTTTCGACGATAAGTATAATTTGTGTTCAACCACGTAGATCAACCAATCAAAACATCAAAGAATATAACTTATTTAGTTTCAAAATCAATTAATAAAATGTCTAGACAGATTAAAATCGAGTTGAAAATAAACTAGTTTATTTTCCATAAACAGAACAATATTTAAAGTCTGGCCAGGTGTTGTTTACGGGTACAAACAATGGTGACGTCAGTACACAATCCAGGAGTTTGTTTTCCAGCTCATTTGCCGTGTAAAGCTGATTGCTAACTATTATTGAGACAGATGGTTCGAACGCAAACACTGATGGACTGTGACGTTTGAGTTGTGACACTGTGCAAGTTGGAAGCAATAGCGTGTTGCAATTTTTGAAAAGAGAACATTTGAAGCGTAACTTGTGATTTATACAGTCTATTTAATTTGCTTTTCAAAATAAATCCGCTTTATTTTTTATCCTCTGCCCGCAAGTTCGTTCGCGTGTTTTTTCACCTTCGTGTTACGTCTTTGGTTACTGCGCCGCTCCCGTGTGTCGTAGCGTGATGTTATATAGCTTATATTATTCTTTATGAATTTGGCTCTCATATACAAAAAGATTATTCTAATTCGACTGATACTTCCAGAGATTAGCGCATTTAAACAAAGAAACAAACAAAAAACTCTTTAGCTTCATTAAGTTAGTATAGATTGATATCGAAATCGAAACCTGAACTAGGCCTAAAATCGCCAATCCGACGTGAGTAAGCGTGAAAACCATTATTTGTATGAGAAGCTGCATTTGCCCTGCATTGGAACAATAATAACCCAGTATTACTTACACAAAAAAACACTTTAACTTTTAATCGAAAATCAGCAATATTTTTCGCTATTGCTTACTC
Organism: Caradrina clavipalpis; assembly: GCA_932526535.1. NCBI lineage: Eukaryota > Metazoa > Arthropoda > Insecta > Lepidoptera > Noctuidae > Caradrina > Caradrina clavipalpis. The sequence continues at coordinate 5,576,813 of OW052093.1, forward strand.
ACAGAAAAAAATAGTTTATTTAACACTAAGACAAACAAACAAAGTAAGTAGCAAATTTTATTATTTCTGCAGCATCAACAGAAACATTTAAAACTTTATAGGTAAGTTATTTTAAGTCAGTTTGTTAGTAAAGAATGAGTTGCAAAAGTTAGAAGTCCTTTCCACCATCTTTATAGGAAAGGAAAAATCTTAACACGCTTTTTCAAAGCACTAGTTGTAAAAGAAAGTTTTTATAGAACTGTTATGAAGCTATTGATTAAAACAATAAATGTTTTCAATATTATTTTTTTAAACAGCTGAAACGATTACATCATTTAATTCAGTTAAGAAATTGTTAATTAAATCAAAACAGTCTGTTATTGAATACAATGAAATAAGAATATTCGAAGTTTTTCGTGGAAAGTAATATAATTTTATGGAAAATTAGATAAAACAATTTTGTTTCTAAGTTATCGTTAAAAAAACCTTTAAAATTTTTAAATATATAAATGTATAAAACGACGTTTCCCCATAATAGTATAGATAGTTACCTACAAACCTTTCAGTAAACACAAACAAAGGTAGCAAACGTTCATAGAATCGCATTTTATTGCCTTTTAAGTTAAATACATAATAAAAACTCTAACACTTGATACTGTTATTATTAACAAGATAAGAAGGTAATATTTATTTATCTACATCTTTTATCTGTAACCCTTTTTTATTGCACCACACTGTATGTACACCAGGAATAGCTTTTATCATACCTAGACATAGCTAAACTTTACTGAAAGCACATGGAATAAGAATAATTACAAAATAACAAAATTGATTTAGTGTTAGTCAGGGATTAAAATATAATCGGATGCATAAGAGCATAAATGGCGGAAAATCGAATAAAATCTCGTGATTCCAAAATTGTCATAGATCTTTTTCTTCAAATTGATTGTGTCTGGAAGCAGGTATACACACTTTCTTAGCATAAAATAAACTTTACTTACATATAGGTACAACCAATTTGATCCGATCCCATATGATAATAAAAAAAAAACGGACGTACATATACCTACAAGAGTCCACTAGAAAGTCACTTTTTGAATTTGCTGCTGCAACCGTCGACTTTAAAAAAATGTAGATAAAGCACTCTATATCTCAGCAAAACTATTCCGTAAGAGACAACACAAGTGTAGTATTTTTCTATTACGCACATTACGCCACAGAGCAAGGAACTCGTAAAACATAGTCAGCTGTAGTCAGATGTAGCCGGCTAAAGGATATTGGATGATGGGGCACAACCGCTCGTCATCCGCTAAAAACTAGTCCTCTGTCAACGCATTGCATGAATAGATTCATCTACTTAATTAGCTATATAGGAAACGAAGTAGACGTCATTCAATACAATTTCAAAGATGTGTATGAGAATTTTATCTATCGTACGAAAAAATTCTTACTCTTAAAAACAATTTGTTATTAATTCTATTAATACTAGCTTTTGCCCGCGACTTCGTCTGCTTAAATGTCAGCGGATTATATTCTATATATTGCGGACGCAGATGAAGTCGTGAAATAAAAAGTAACATACGGTCATACATATATCCTTTCTTGGGGTTCAAAGTTACCTAGCACCAAATTTCATCAAAATCTGTTTTGTGTTTAGTCATGAAAGCGTAAAAGACTTACAGAGTGACTTTCGCATTTATAATATTATAGTTTGATTATCGATTCTCGCTAGCTCCAACAACTAGTCAAAATAATGATTTTACTCGTAACATAAAACGGCCATTAGCCAATTAGGTTAGTAAAAGACATATTTAATGACATTCACACGCTCATCTTACAATACTCTAAAAATACTGACAAGATCGACTTCTTTCTCATCTCATCATTTAATAATAACCACGCTTATATTAAGTCAGCTTAGAGAATAATAATTGTGCAGGTTTCGAGTTTCGGGCAAATGTATAAGTCTGAAATTGCCAACCCGCTTGGAAGAGCGTAGTGATCAATGCTCGTGAATTCTCTGTACGAGAAGACGCCTTTGCCCTGCAATGGGGCAATAATAGGTTGATGTTATGATTGTGTTCAATAAAACTTTCGAGTAACTTTATGTACTTGGCTACTAACATAATACAAAACTTGTATTATCATAAACTATTATGAACTTTGTATCAATCATGAAAAGTCATATCAAGTAATATTGAATAGGTACTTACTTATTCAATTCTTAAAATTACCTACCTAAATCTATACTTATATAATAAAAAGAGATAATATTTTTATTTTTTTTGTTTGTTTCTTTGAACGCGCTAATCTCTGGAACTACCTACTAGTCGCATTGTAAAAAACCTTTTGCATACGATAGTCAGATTTATTAGGAATAGTATAGGCTATTAAACATCACGCTACAACCTATGGAAGTAGAGCAGTTACCAAAAGACGTAACATAACGTGGATGAAAAACAACGACGCCAACAAAGTCGATGGCAAACGCTAGTTATATGACATTGCACTACCTTTCAGCAGCATAAATCTAAATTAAATCGTCTTGCAATTCGATCTATTTGCATTATAAGAGTATCGTTGAAAGATTTTAGAAATCTTAATCGTTATATTTACTACTTTAAACCCCTAAAGAATCCACTTTAAATGTCAAAAACAGATGCTCTTAAAAATATGATCCCATTTAACTTGAACATAATTAATCAATCAAACTCACTCAAATACTTATCGCGATTTTATTTCAAACAATTGAGAGTTCCATTATCTATTATGAATCAAAAATGCACTTAAATTACACATTATTAGCTTCTGCCTGCGACTTCATATGCTTAATTAAGTCTTTACTTGGGATTCAAGCTTACCCCGTACCAAATTTCACCAAAATTGGTGTAGTAGTTTAGTCGTGAAAGCATTACGGACAGACAGAGTTACTTTTACATTTATAATATTAATATAGATTGTTATTATCGAATTATAATAATTCATCATCATCTGCTTTTTTTAATTATGTTGGAGTGACTTCCAGTCTAATAGGATTTAAAAACATTTTATATTTAAATGCATTTTTCAATAACTCAAATATTATAGGTATCAATCCACTAGCTTTTGACTCCCTTTCCGTGCTGTGCCCGACAGGATCCATAATAATCAACTTTGTTTTATATGTAAGTATGTATTTCATCTTCTTAAATTAAAATATTATGAAACACAATAAATTATTGAGTATTATATAATTTAAAAAGATTCTCTCATAATATTTTTATGGTATTTTTTCCGATCTTTATGCTAAAGATTCGACCATGATCACATGGGCAGTGAATGGCAAGTTTTTCTTGACGGCGTACCTTGGCTTTCCGGTGCACTAATCTTTGTCCCCGGCTGCGGTTGTGGGAAAAAATAAATAGAAATAAAATCGTGTCACACACCGCTGACGAGTGCGTGCCAACTGCAGGGCTGCCATTACGCACTTCAGATTCAAATCGTTGAAAGATGTTTCAAGCTTGTTCCAAAACTAAAACCGTTTCGTCAGATTGGAGAGAATCTGAAACTATAATTTTAGACCTGACTACTATTAATATGTAAATGTCCTTGTACTTCTTTCTTTCTGTTTTTGTAAAATATCATTGCTTCACACGGAATTTCTCCTGTATCGTAGGTTACAAGCATAAATTGAACCAACCAACACCAACTGCCAGGCTTTGAAAAACTATCTGCAGGCTTTACAAATATTTGTTTTTTTTTCGTGCGAGAATCCGCGATTCGGCGCAAAAGCTAATTGCTCAGCCGCTGCGCCACCCGCCAATATGTGACCATCATGTATATAGAACATAATTGAGCTGTCAGTTCTTAATCTGTAATACGGTTTAACATTTATAATTCGGTATTGTATTAAAGTATAACGTCTTCATATAGTTGATGAACTCAAAATATTATAAAGATTTATATTAAAAGGGTAAGTATGGAATTCCTTTCCCTTTCTTGTAAATGACGTCCAAAAGTACCTACCTTATTGGTTTATTTGAATTCAATAATTTAATTTTCACTTTACTACAATTACGGATTACAACGCAATCTGTATCATACCACTAAGCCAAACACTACAGATCTCGCATCTGTTTGTTGCAATATTTTGGCAAACATCCAAACAAACCATCTATCACTTCAGTTTTCATTCCACTTTGCACGTACTTACTGAACGAATCACCGTCTATAACGCCACGCACTATCAATATCACATTACTGACATTGTCATCTAAATGTCAGTGGTTGGCAACCCTGCCGTGACGATGAATGGACACCGTGACATTGTACGGTTCACGTGCGTATGACGTCACCAATGATTTTCTTTAACAGTTGTACGATTCGAGCGCAACAATAACAAATTGTAGCATGTTTTGCAAAAAAATAATGTTGTTATTGTAAAAAGTTTAATGGACTTTGCATAAATAAATTGTGCTCTAACTCTTACAAAATACCTCCATAACACGTCTGTTATTTAACTAGAACATCCTTCAAACACTGCACAAGTCGCGTCTATAAATAAACAGCAGACCTCAGAGCTATCGGAAACAATTACAAGTCAAGTAGTTAAATAGGCCCCTCAAGGTTGGGAGGGCCTACTCCTCCACCTCCCGACTTCCCTCTAGACTAGCTTCAAGTCTTTACAGTCCCCCTCCGCTCTTCAAACAAGCTAAGACAAGAAAACCTTTTTCATAACGCACTTTGCATATTTAAAGCCTTAGTACTAATCAAATCCGACCTCAGTCTGACCTCTAAGTAATGAAGGTCTTATGTATCATACATTACATGTTTTACTGCGATCACATACAGTCCATAATTAATTACTACTATTGTATAATTTCCATGACCTTGTGACGTAACAACGTGTCGTTGCAGGCGCAGTGTTAGAATTTTTTTATTGCGGCGGTGCGGCTGAATTGTCTTCTTCGCTATACAATGCTGCGTTGACCTCGTCAATGTCAGGGCCACTACCTATTGTGTGGTCAAGCGAAGTGGAGCTTGTCGGTATTGTTGTTTCGTCATTGATTCTCTTGTTTGTAACGCGCTCATCAGTAATTATGGATATAACATTTACATAATGTACTGTAATCATATTTTGGAGGTTACATTTTAATAGTATTCGTGAACCTTTCGCTATTTCAGTAACAATCTCGTGTAAATTCAAATAGAAACACTCTATTCAAATGGGGCTTAAATAAATGCGAAGATTTGTGTTTATCATTAAAATGAGCTTCTAAACTTCAGCTTTCAGGCTGCAACGCTTTTAATAACACATTCAAAGCGTTTGAATAGGGCTGTCTCATAAACAAATGAATAGGCTATTCATCCAAATGCGTGTTATCTCACTAATCTAGTTAATCACAGCCCTATTTTCATCGACTCATTAGAAGGGATAATATACTTTTGTGAGGCTTCTAACAGTTCTAATAAGTAAGTAGGTCGTTTAGTCTACATTTAGCTAATTGCTTTTGGAAAACCGAGGTTTTTTTGGCTTACTTTGCTATCTGAGTAGTGTAATCTGTTTTCGTGGTAACCCTGAAGTTGAGAGTTCGATTTTTAATGTCAATTCAGAAATTAGTTTTTGAGAAAATAATGATACATACAATTGGGTAGTCAGTCAATTGACATACTTTTCGTGAACTGTCAAACCGCAGTTTTCCATAGATTATGTATGGCCAATAGCAAAATTGATGACAAATTGAGTCACCATTATTGATTTTAAAGCATCTAAAAATGTAATTCTACAATTAACAGAAAATTCATCGGATTTTCAAATCTCAAAATGAATTGTTTTTTAAGAGAAGTTGGGTCTTGAAAACATAGTTAATGTTGTTTACCATCTAAGAAGGCATTGTTGAATCAAATCATAACTTAAGTCGAATAATAAAAACAGACTGGTCTGTTTATTTATTTGAAAAATAAACCTTATGTTCAGTACATTAGGTACACAAATATTATGCACTTAGATAATATTGTATTATGTAATGTAATGACAAGATACAGATCACGATTGACATGGTTAAGCTACACGTAATCCGGCCATCAGATGGATGGGGGGCTGTTGATGTCTAATCCTGTTCATGCTTCAGCAGACATGCCTAATACGTCATTTCCGGCTTATTGCAACTCTACATACCTCTACCCTTTTGGGATAAGTAGGGGTTTAGATGTTTATGTTTTAATTAATCTTCCATCTCTTTAATGGCGGAAGGGTGAAAGGTCCTAATCTCATTTTATTATCTGTGGTCTTATGGGGCTCTTTTTGGGGTAAAAAGATAGCCCTTTTCTTTACTGTGGGTGTATTTTTTTTATGCTATAATCACTAATACTATTGCTAATCATGGTGATTTCGAAGATATTTCTTAAATAATAATATACTCCCTGGCAAATTTTGGCTACGGCCAAGTACACAGGAGATATCATAGTACACAAATGTGTGCTCAAACACAGGTGCACTTACACTTCCAATCTACTCTCACAATCCGATAGAAAGGTAATCCGACACGACTAGGGAGAGATCAGGCAGGACTGATGGCTTTTCGTGCTTAATAAGCATTTTTTCCAAAAATATTGAATATCCGATTTATCCTTCAAAGATTGTGACCATACAGCATTCGTTATGGTCTAAACTACTCATCACTCTGGAACAGTCATCATTCAGAAAGTGGCGGTGGCTTTTGCAGCCAGCTGTCAGTTTGATCAGTACAGTAATGTCAAAATGACAAGTGATCACAGTGTCGTCAGTAAGTTGTCATTTCACGAAAAGACTTCAAAGTTGTTGTTTACTGAAGAATGTTTCGTAATAACAGATGTTTGTAGTCAACATCAACAGATATTTTCCAAATCGGACCAGTACTTTCTGAGATTAGCACGTCCAAACAAACAAACAAACTCATCCCTTCATAATATTATACAGATAACATTATGATGTAGATATAACGTAATATCACCGCTACAAGCAACACATTAACATGTGAAACACACAAACTTTTTAATGCCCCAAATCTAAATAAAGCAATACCGTGTAACTCACATTTAACATTTAACATATTCGCCAAAGTATAACCGAGCAACTCACATAAATAATATGTGTTCCTACTTCGTGTTTATAATTTAAATTTCTCCGACATTTTGGAGGCCTTTTAGCTCGTGGTCACGGGAGGGTTGACCTACAAGTACTTGTTGTAGGTATGTGAGCACCGACTGGAAAGGCTAAAGTATCGGATAATTTTAAATAACCCTAAAGTTTCGAGTAAATACGTCTGTGGCCTTATTTGTCTTTGCGTCCTCGGTTTTGTGAGGTGAATTTGTTTTAGTAGGTAAGTGTACTTTTGGAATGTTTTGGTGTAACCGAGGTACACTATGTAAAAGGACATACGGTATGTAGTGTAATTTTGAGTAAATTTTATAAGTTATGGTTATGGCAATAAATCTGTGATTTTTCATGGAAGACAAGTTGCGACTATATTACAATTTCATTATTTAAAACAAAAAAAAATGATTTCAACGTGTCATATAGTCATGTACTTACTCGTTGCAATATTAGCATTTTTGTAACTTTGTGGCAGAAAAATATCTGAAAATATATGTCTTTTTTAAAGTAGTAAAAAACGTATAGGTACTATGAATAGTACCGACATACAGTATTTATGCAATTTTTTCCCAGAAAAACGCTACATCATCCTATTGATCGCATATAGAGTCACCCTCTCCCTTCAACAAATAAATAAGCCCAATAACCCACATACTGAAATACCCACATTTGGAACGAGGAAATAGTTGGAAAATACCTCTTACCCACTAACCCTCGCTTTTTCATCAATCAAGTTTTTCTTTCCATCCCTCCAGTGACGGACTAAGGGGGGGTGGAAGGGGCGATCCGCCCCGGGCCCCTCGCACTGGGGGGGCCCCAAACCACGAAAGGTTCTTTTAATCAAGGCTAAGAGGCTGTTTTGAGTCATTAGTGGCCCCATTGATACAAATACCTATAAAACGACCTAAACTGAGTTATTTATACATTTACTCAAAATACAAATATAGTTAGTATACAAATATAGTTTCCCACTATGGGCCCCTGACGGATTTAGTCCGGCCCTGCATCCCTCGGGTCTACGTGAAACGGATGGGTAGCATTAATCATTATAGATGGACGCTGCCCGACCTCCCAACGCTTCTATCTCTAAAGAAAGTATCCACCATATGTATCCATGTTTTATGACAATATGTCAAAACCGGAATATTCCATTTTCGCGGATTTCCGTTGCCTAATGAATATAACATTAGATGCGGGATTTTGGGATTTCGGGGACGCGATTTAGTATAGATATTTTTTATCGATATAGCTCGGGGGTTTCTAAAGGATTATTTAGATTATTGTATGCGGCAATTCATGCTTTTATCGAATTTATTTAGTACTAGCTTCTGTCCACGTCAAAGCTAAAATATTATCCCAAGGGAGCCGTACATTTTTCCGTGAAAAGGTAGCCTAAGTGCTTTCCCAGAGTACAATCTATCTCTGTCCAAATTTCATCCAGATCCGTACAGCCTTTCTGGCGTACGTAAAAAACAAATCCATCTAAACTTTCGTACTTAAAATAGTTATTTAGGACTTGTTCAAGCATAATGGATCGCAAAAAATTTTACAAAATCAAAATCCGGTCAAAACATCGTAAAAGCTTTAAAATTTGACCTACTTACATGAAACACGCTTGTAACTTGTTGCATATTAAAGGCTCATAAAATCTCGATCACCCTGGCATAAGTACCTACTTATGTACATAGGTGTAATAACTGAGAGATGATCTTGGTATATAGCCTTGTGGAAAGCCGTATCTTTGTAACCTTAATATGGTATGTATAATGTTGTTTTCATGGAAATATTTAGGCTTAAGTAACTAGATAAATAAGTAATACCTGAATATAATGTTCCACACCTAGGCAAAATCCTCTTCTTATACACAGAATTGACGAGTATTGATCAACACGCTTGCTCAAAGCGGATTAGCGATTTCAGATTTATAGTAATATCTATACTAATAATATATTAGAATGAAATATACATATATGCTAAGGAATTTGTGCCGCTTATCTCCAGAACTACTAGTGTGGTTCTGAAAGTTCTTTTACATACTAAGCTTTTTTTTTTAAGGATGGGAAATCATTTATTGCCTAAGTCTACATTTTCTAAAGATGATTTCTTTGTCATCAATGTCAGACTTAAGTAGGTACAGATCTTTCAAGTTATTTTTCAATTGCGATAAGATAAATCTACTTAAATAGGTAGGTAGGTATCATTTGGCTTTGGTTGTTAGATTATATATTGCAGTTTTGTAGATTTAATCATCACCAACCATTTTTCTTGTTTTCAACTACACAATCATTTAGATATTGCAGAGAAAATCAAAACTGCTGTTCATCAATATAATTCGGTAATAAATAAACTAAACTTGAAATGTCAGAAACAAACATAAATCGCAAAGTGATAAACCGTAATCCAAGCTGACAGTTAATTAAACTATTTCGAATTATTATCAAAGTCAATAAATGTTTAAATGTCATTGGTGTAAAATAGGAGCCGAATCGTAATTGACAGAAAAGGGCAACAAATTATGAATAGTTAGCCTAAATACATAATTGACTAAAGACTATCTATAGGTATCTAATATTATTAACGCGAAAGTAATTCTGTCTGGCTGTTACACTTTCACAATTAAACCACTGAACCAATTTTGTTAAAAGTTACAGAGTAAGTTTGAACCCCAAAAAGGAACACAGGCCACTCTTTATTCCGTGACGTCTTCTGAATATGCGATAACGATATAATGTCAATAATTAAATCACTTTGAACACATAAACTAATAATAAACTAGACGAACTGCCCGCGACGCCGTTCGCGTTGTTTCACCCGCCATAAGTTAAGTCTTTGGTTAATGCTCCGCTCCCGTGGGTCGTAGCGTGATGTTATATAGCCTATGTTATTCGGGAATAATGTAACTATCAATTGGTGAAACAATGGTCCAAAATCGGTCCAGGAGTTTCGGAGACTAATTGTTACAAACAAACAAATCTTACCTCTTAGTATAGAAAATCGCATAAAATATAAAAAATGGATTACGAACAAAGCTATTTCAGTCCAACGTAAAAATACATCGAAGCAAAACGTGACTATAATTGGTCCCTTAGTACTGGTGACTCAATAACCTGAGTACCTAAAGTCATTAACTTTAATCACCAAAATTCAGCCAGAAATTTCCCCAAACATGTTCTGAAGTTTCGGAATAAATTATCCAACGTAAACTAGGGAATATGACGCTGGAATTCGCTCATTAAAAAACGTGCTACATTGCTGGAAGCACTTCGAACATTATAATCACGCCTGTATTCCCTGAAGGGTTAGGCAGAGGTGTACCAATGTACACCTACAGTTCGCTGGTATGTTTTTAGGTCCCATGTAATAGGGAACGAGCCTATTGCCATTAACCGGGCACAAATCCAAACTCCGAGCTGCTACTGAGAATTTCATGGAAAAACCCAATAACACTTTTTGCTCGACCTGGGAATCGAACCCAAGACCTCTAGCGTAGCAGTCGCGCAGGCAGTCACTTCGAAGTTTTACAGATTTGATGTTGTACGTACTTCTACTAAGTACCAACACAATGTTTGATCTTTCGAAAGTGGGCCCAAATGAACTTCAGATTAGATAAAAATTTAGGGCTTCGGCCTCGATTATCTTAGAGGGTTCGTTGAACTTAGAGTCACGCTATTTTAGGTATTTGTTAAAATGTTGTATCTTGTACTGTTTCTTTTTTCAACAAAAGAGGAGGTTATTAATTCGGTTGTATTTTTTTGTTTATCCTCGGAACTCTGTCATGTATCAAACGATTTGGAATTTTCTTTTTCCCACAGGAATTTTACTAAAAAACAGTTTAGAAGCTTGGTTTTTAAATCAAATAACAGAAAAAATATATCATCAAAATAAATTAAATTAAATATTTTGATTTCTTATGAAATAATAAATAAATACAGCCGCATAGACCAATCTTCCGGGTTAAGCCATGCTTGCCGAGGTTGGTCTGTGGATGGGTGACCATTTACCATAGCGAGTTTCCTCCGTGCCTCGGAAAGCACGTAAAGCCGTTGGTCCCGGCTGTCATTTGTAGATCTTTGACAGTCGTTACTGTTAGTCAGAAGCCAGAAAGTCTGACAACCAGTCTTACCAAGAGTATCGTATTACCCATTACTGGGTTGTGGAGGTCTGATAGGCAGTCGCTCCATGTAAAATACTGATATTCAGCTGCATCCGGTTAGACTGGAAGCCGACCCCAACATAGTTGGGAAAAGGCTAGGCAGATGATGATGATGATGATGATTTCTTATGAGGTTTTTGCAATTATTAACCTACTTACGACTACTTTCAAACACTAAAGAAATGCTGTTATTTATTGAACAATGTGCGTCACATCTGATAAAATACAATGCATGCAGTGTAGACAGGGTTAATTTCACAATACTTCTTACGTCATTCCAGTGGTGTTTTCATGGGAAACTGATCCTTTCGCCTTTTTACTTAAGTATCATTTCCGTGTCTACAATGTCGGACTCGACCGAGACCTACTAAAGTTTCTAATGCGAAAAGTTTGACGTCAGTGCCCCATATTACCACTTGGAATACACCATGCTTTTATATACTATTTCATTAATAGCTATGTAGTTAATCCTGGTTCTTTGTTTGAAATAAGTATATATAATATACCATCACGCCTGTATTCTCCGAAGGGTTAGGAAGAGGTGTACCAATGTACACCCACAGTTCGTCGGTATATTTAGGTCCCATGTAATAGGGGGCGAGCCTATTGCCGCTAGTTTTTTTTTATTGTTTGTCTGCTAGTGTGATTTACTTGAAAGATTTTTTCTTTTAATCTAGGAAAACTCGCTTAAGCATTAATAAATAGTTTTTCATTGTCTCAAATGATAAAAACATAGTATGATTCAAGATATTGTATCAGTTAAGATATAATATGCGCCTATTCTTGAAAGTTTAGACTTTATAACAAAAAAAGCACGTGCACTAACAGAGAGTTTTTTAGAGATTACCTTTTATAAATAAACAAACAATTTTACCACCTTATAATAATACTCGTAGTTAACTTATGCGACGTGGATCCTGAAAAACTGTTACATAGTATTGAAGTGATGGCAGTAAATGCTGAAATCGCTCAAACATATTGTGTAGGTATTCGCTTAAAGATTACAGAAAGCACACCTATTAAATATAGATAATAATTATGCAAATAGATTATAACCTTGTAAAAAAACCGGACAAGCGTGAGTCGGACACGCACGGTTCCGTATCACCGATCAATATTTAACGCTACAGTCAAAAAGGAAACACGTTCCTTGTGTGCTAGTTAAAAATAAAAGGGGGACTATTTTTTTACTTCATGAAAATGTTATAGCGGCCATAGTAATACACACACTGTGAAAATTTCAAGTGTCTACCTATTACGGTTCAAAAGATATAGCCATTTGACTGACAGACGCTCAGACAACAAAATCTTGTTAATAGGGTTCAATTTAGAAACTTTTCGGTGCAGAACCTTAAAATGGTGGGCCAACTCTCGTATATTGTGTAAATTACAACTTACACACATACATAAAGTTGTAACTTCAGCCCCCCTAGCCAAGTCGCAAACGACAATCGTAAACGCTCGGTAAGTACCAATAGATTTTCAACTTTATAACCCAGAGCATTAAGTTGAAAATCTATTAAAGATTTCTAAGCTTTAGCGACTGGAAAGAACGAAAACGCTATGCAATCTTCACTAGATCTTCAACTTAAAACCAAGCACATAAAGTTGAAGATCTATTAAAGCCTACTCAGCGTTTGCGTTTATCGTTTGTTACATGGCTACAGGCCCAGTTACTACAGGGATCTATAGGACAGTTAGTATTATGAACATGCAAATTATCATAACAAGATAGTCGTGAAATACGCAATTTATTTATAGTGTAAGCACGTGATGAGTTACTGAGAGGTTACGAACAGACGGCCTAACTTAAGCGAGCAGCAACTAACGTATATAAATATTCGCACGACTTCGACCGCGTTACGTCATTGGTTACTGCTCCGCTCCCGTGGGTCGTAGCGTGATGTAATATAGTATAGCCTATCTATACTATGCCACATAAATCTGGCTATCATATACGAAAAGGGTTTTATGACACTCACAAACAATGTTATATTGCTTATGTTACTCTGAAAAAATGTAGTAATCTATATATACCTAGGTGTTTTTTTTTTTTAAATCGGTCAAGTAGTTTCGAAGCCTATTCATTATAAACAAACAAATCTTACCTCTTTATACTATTAGTATAGTTATTTTTCAGACCGACTGATACTTTCTGAAATTTTGCGCGTAGAAACAAAAAACTCTTCAGCTACTTATATTATATTAGTAGTATACATTTTGAAATTGAAAATACCTGTTTCGCACGAGTTATTTATTTACTTTGAAGGCTTTAATCATGTCAATGGGTGATCCTTATTGTGCTTGTCGTATAAAATTTAATCAAAATGCTTTACGTTCTATTTATTGTAGCATTAGAATAAAACGGGCCAAATAACTGTAGTTATTAGGTTATGTTGTTGAAATAATAGCAATTTTGTGATATTTTTTTTTAATGTAAATGGGACATAGCTTACTTTGCTTTGTATTTATCGTGAAATAACGAAGCTTATTAAATTCTAACATTGAAAAATGATTTTAGTCTAATGTTATAATGAAACGAATTTCTATTTCATTGTATGGCAAACAAGCCGACAGCCCACCTGATGTTAAGTGGTTACCCCTACCTATGGACATCTGCAATACCAAAGGCCTTGCAAATGCTTTACCATACTAGAGACAAAGTTGAAATCTCTTATGTGCCTGTAATTTCACCAGGACCCTTACCCTCAAGAAGTCATTTAAAAATGGAAGTTATGGGCGAATAAAGTACGTAATAGGCGTATTTCGAATTTGAAAATCGATTCGAATCGATTACTTTTACGTGAACTCGTGCTAGCCCTACAGAAAATATGACGCGTGCAGTCATGCCTCCGTGTTCTAATTGCACAATATTGCGAATATGGAAAAACTGTTACTAATGACGGAACAGAAGCACGTTTAATTAAGATTTTTTTAACATAACATACCACCACGCCTTTATTCCTGAAAGGGTGAGGCAGAGGTGTACCAATGTACACCCACAGTCCGCTGGTATATTTTAGGTCCTATGTAATAGGGGCCGAGCCACAAATCCTAACTCCGAGCTGGTACTGAGAATTTCATAGAAAAACCCAATTTAATATTATCTCGACTTGGGGTCCAACCTAAAACCTCTGGCGTAAATAATATAATAATCAAATTTTACCAGGTGTGCTGTGTACATAGACAAGACATTTTAAAATAATGAAAAAGTAATATTTTTTTTAACTTTTCCTACAAATTTTATTAAATCCCATTCTGAACATTATTATCAAAAGCGTTGACTAATCATCTTTTTAAAGGGTGCTAAATAGCGTTAATTTACAGTAAATACACGTCATTTGAATCTATTCAGTTTCGTCACATTTCATCAGGTGATATAAATACCTAGTCGCCACGGAGTGGTTTCCACACCCAAAAACTTCGCGTCAGTGATTAAATTGATCGATGTTGACAGATTTATCTCGAAGTGGTCTATGTAAGATAGATTGTTCAAAAATTCGTGGCAACTCGGCGGGATTTTTGCTCAAGCTATTACTTAGTTTTGCTTTTGTCTGATGATCTTGTAATCGAGTTTTAATTCACTTTAAATTATGTGATCAACATGATCTTTGACCTGTAGGTCGTGAGAAACGTGTGCCTGCGTTTAAAAAAAATCATTGGATGGTAAACTAACCGATGATGGCCCACGTGATGGTACCTGGTCACCTCTGTCTAAAGACATCTGCAATACCAGAGGCCTTGCAAATGCGTTGCCATCTGTAATTACACCGGGAGCCACACCCTTCAAACCGGAATTTAGCAATGCTACTTTGCTACAGAAATAGGTTCCTAAGACGATACATTTTTTGGCTGAGATAATACTGCAACTAAGATCGTTTGCAACTCTTTACTGGCATCTTTTTGAAACCTCGTAGACATTATGAAGTTTATTAAGACAATAAATATTACAATGTATTTTTAAGTTTTATTCTGAATCAGTAAAAGGTAGGTAGACAACATAATTACGTACTAAAAACACGACAAAGAGTAGATACACAAAACAATCATAATAATCTTACTAATGACACATTTAAATATGACACCCACTTTTATTTAGGTCAATTTATCAAGCATTCACATCTACCTACCTCCGTGTCAAAACTTTAATAGGGAAACGCCTTGACATGGTTGCTTCGCTCCATAGTTTCTGCTTCCATTGTCACTTTGAACCGGCAATGTATTGTGTAGGCATTATTTACGTCGCCGTGTCCGCTGTCACTGAGAAAATGGATTAGTGTGAGTTCATAAACGAGGGTGTTAGTGTAGGTATGTGGGTGACATGATTATTTAAGTACGGTAATTTTATGGGGCACTTAAAATGGATTACAGTATCTATATAGCTGACGCACATAAAAGCGCTGTAATTGGCGACGTTGTTACCGCAACGCAAAAATTTGCGGCATATGATGTGATGTCTAAGATAAACTTAGGGTGCTACCAAACTAATTGATCGATCATCGATCCATCGATCGTCAATCGATGCCACGAGTTGTAGGCACCGATCCACAATTAATCGATTAGAGTAGTAGAAACGATCTTTCGACTTTGACTATTCGACTCCACCATCGATCGATGGCGACGATCGACCGATTGGTGTGTTATGTTAGCACCCTTAGAAGGTACACACATATTGAAAAAGTCACATTAGTACTAGAAGCCAAGAGGCGGGTGCCTTAACCACTCTAGACTATCACAACGTTCGATCTAAAAATAATTCGATCTAAAAATCTATTCGTACCATTTACCTACTTATTATTTCACATAGATCAATCAAAACACGAAAACGGTTTGACAATTTTCAGGAAGTATTTCAAGCGACTCTTTCATTGTTCACTGCGCCCTACATCATATCATTGATTTTACATCAATCAATCAGTGTCGTCGGTTGTGAATATTATAGCTATGTGTCTGTTTCAAATACGTACCTATCTACTATCTATATCTGCTTAGCTACATAAATCTGTCTATATAGCAATTTATGTAGGTATAGATATTATGGATAAAAATAAAAATGTATTGCCGCATGTATAATAGATCATCACTTGGGAACGGCTAGCCTGATGACTAGGCTGATTATGTTTGTTGCGTTCGTAATTGTCAGGATTTGAATTGAATTGGAAGGTTTGTGTAAACGAAAATTATTGAAAAATATAGCCTAGAAATCGGAAATTCGGTGGAATTACCACCAAATTTCCGATGGTCATATACGTCATTTGTTATGAGTTTCTTATAACTCATATTTCATCATAATATTAAGAAAGTACTCATTTAAGTAGGTGACTTTATTAGCATAATAATCTCGTCTTTATGTAGTTAGGTAGATATTTATATTCCTGAAAAGCTGAAACGTGTAAGGAAGATTTTGACTAGCCGAACCCACTTGTTTTTTTAAAACATCGATTTGAAATAGTGGTCATGTGGTATTTAGTCATCATCATATCATATTATGTACTAGCGTATTATTGCCCTACTGCAGAACAAAGGCCCCTTCTCATACAGAGAAGGCACGAGCATTAATCACCTCGCTTGCTCAAGGCGGATTGCCGATTTCAGACTTATATTAATTATATGTCCAGGTTTCCTCACGGAATCTAATATTTCTACAAAGGTACAGGTCCGAGCTACATCCTTACTAATATTATAAATACGAAAGTAACTATGTCTGTCTGTCTGTCTGTCTGTCTGTCTGTCTGTCTCTTCTTCACGCCTAAACCACTGAACCGATTTCAATGAAATTTGGTACAGATATAGTCTGAGACCCGAGAAAGGACATAGGATAGTTTTCATCCCGGAAATCCCCCGGGAACGGGAACTATTAATCCACGCGGACGAAGTCGCGGGCAAAAGCTAGTTCTCAATAAACTATAACGCTCATGACCCACTCAATCCCTCTTAAATGAACCTTGACAATAGCCTAGTACATTCCAGAAGGATTCAATGCCAGGAAGCGGCAATACGTACTTTAATTCCCTTGAAATAGTGACATAAGTGCATTGTAACCTGTACGTATGAGACAATGTGTACATTATAGTGGCCTTGAATGGAGTCGTCTCTATTGCTAGTACTACGATTCCCACGTGAGTGCTAACAGGCGGTTTCCGTTGAACGTCGACAAACGTGTGGTTTTTTATAACGTGTTGAGTGAAAGATTGATTTTGACATGATGTTTAGGTGTGGGTAATACTTTTTTTGCTACGTTTTTGAGTATGGCTTGGGAGTCAATCAATCTGTCGTTTGTTTTGTAAAATATAGGTTTAGTTACAGATGGTATATTGGTAGTATTTAAAATGATGCTCGCTATAATTATATTGTAGACACATATTGCTGGAAAATATGGTCTGTTTAACCGCCATTAGATAATACTTGGTACAACCAACCGTTTTGCCTGCGCTGTGTTTTTTCTAAGATCCACCAAAAGTTGTTTTTTTTTCCCGTGCATATTTATTAATATTACTTTTAACAGTAAACTTTCTGAACTGGTTAATGATACAACACAGTGGCCCCTAAAATATGAAATCATGTCTAAAATAGCTGCAAATTTTGGGGTTCAATTAATGTCACACACCTGTATTTGAATGTTGACACAGAACGTTACACTTAAATAAATAAGTATTCTTTGTTTTTCAATATGTTTACCATAAAACGCAATGTTATATAAAAATATAGGTACCTAATATTGGCACAGATGAATACACCAGAAAAACACATCTGGAACGTTATAGAGACAGCTCTCACGCGATCCATCTGCCGTAATGACACATGCCATTATCGTATTTACGTGAATATAATAACGTATATAATGGCATACGTGATGTTGATAAATTATGCCCTAATAAGTACAGGAGAGATAGAAAAATAAAGATATTAGATAATCATATCTAAAGGACTAAATAAATATTGACAAATATTTTTTCAGGAGGCTCTTGAAAAGTTAGTGTATGTGTAGTTTATTTAATGATTCAATCATCTCTACGTTGTATAAGATAAATTAATGGTCATTGCTCAGTACGTCGCTCCGATACGGCATAGGATCAGCTAGATTTGTCTAGGAAGATTCCAAGCGTTTGGTGACAGCACGCCGCCCGCGATCGTCACCTTTTTATCTTGTCAATCTAAAAAATATTTTAACGCACGCGATTTAAAGCCGTAACTTGATTGGCAAGTTATTTGCGCTGTCTGAGCTATGATATAGGTAATAATGAGCGAGCATTGCTATTCTGTAAAAATCTCCCTCTCTGTAAAATCTGAATTAGGGTAAAGTTACAATTAGATGAGATGACAGCTTACTTCAAACTCACTTCACCGAGGCAGATTTTTACCGTTTTGCATCGACTGTTAGTCTGTTAAAAGATATCTACTGTTTCATTCAATCCGTTAATTATCAACGTCCAATTAGATAATTGCAAGCAACTCTAATTTAAATAACAAATCAAAATTCAAATGAATGATCTGCCTGCAGCTACACCTATAACTTATTAAAGGCAACAAATTATTACATCTTCGAAAAGATTACTAAAAACTTTTCCAGTTAGATATTCTATTTTAATCACGAAACTCAATTAAAATAACAAATGCAAACAAAACACAAACATCTCAATTTGTTTACTTAAGTCTCTGAATGAAGTTTTGGCAGAATAAATAATAGTAGGCATTATTCAGGCTAAGTTTTGACTTGAAAATTCCTTTATGACGCAGTCTTATGGCGTCACGATGTTTGGTTAAGTACATACGCGTTTCATACATCTTTATGTACATACAATGAATATATTTGACGTCACGACATCCCGCCTTTTTACTTAGTGACAATTTTATGCTAGTCGTAAATGCTAGTAAGTTACGTCATAGTATATGATTACGTAAGATGGAGTATTGCGCACCTAACCTACGGTTTCTTAAAAGAAGACTGAATGTGACAAATTGATAATCGTGCGTAAGTTGGTGGTTGGTTGACTGAATTTTCAACAACCATTCTCATAATAGTTCGATGGGGGTTACACAAGTTATTGATTAAAATAAAATAAAACAAATTGTTCATAATTAGCCATGATTTGTGTGTTTTAGATGTTTTTATGGATGGTTTGAATTATCAAATAACTTCTTCCCTGTGGGCGAAGCAGGTATATGAGTGTCAGACTTTTGCAGATTAAAACCCATCCATGTTCCTCTTAATGTCCTTTGCGTTCCAGAGCCACGATGACTCTATAACAAATTCCGCAACACGTGCAGACTGTAGAGTCTCAAAGATAGGCAGTTCTAATCTTCGAATAGGAAAAAACTAGAATTTATGATTCTAGTTTTTCCTTATATCTGACAAGTAATGATTTTGGCAGTTTCGGCCTTAACCTGCGTTGATTAGGTTTATTTTTGTGGCTGTCTATGCCACCTGTTTTGCTCCCAATGTAGTTTATATTGGAAAAAAAATGAATGTTGCCAAATTTATTTAGAGTATTCTTGTAGTTCCCGAAAAGGATTTGTATGAACTTGTTTTAGGTCACAGATTACCTAGATTTTGTATCTCCCTTAGGGAAGGAACTGTCTGAGAACAAGCAAGCACTCTAGTGATATAGGTTAACCCTAGAGTACTATATTTTCTTTAACCGCCTAAAAATGTATTGTACAGAAAGTCTAAGCTTTTTACAAATCATTAACTTTGACATGGAACTTTCCATTTATTGATTCCTAACTTAGACTTCGTATAATTGAGGTTCGATATTGGAATGAGGATTAAATAAATTTAGAATAATTTAATTGTTTACTTCAATATAATCATATGGCATCAATCATCATATCAGCCGAACGAAAAAATAATTCACATACCATCACGCCTATTTTCCCCGAAGGGTTAAGCCGAGGTGTACCTACTAATGTACACTAACAGTTCTCTGGTATGTTTAGATCCATATCATGTAATAGGGGGTGAGCCTGTTGTAATGTTTCAGTAAATGCATAATGCGTGATCGTACAAACTCAGATACAAAAAAAAAATATTTTAAAATTTGGAACGAGAACAAGACAGGTTTTACAATCATATTTTTTTGTTAATCAATTAATAAATACCTGAATTTCAATACAATTACTTAATTAAAACATCAGAAACCAATTTATTCTGAAACATTAAAAATAAGTATTATACTTATCTGAAGATTAATTACGTACTTAGTCATACCTTATAAATTATTAATTATATTTTACATACACGTGAACACGTATATCAGAATACATACTGAACTAATAACTAATACGACTGAACATAAACTTCCAAGGCCTCCACGTGGTAAATTATTGATTAAATTTCTTAGTTAATAATATCAAGCAATGCCTAAGAAAATCTTTCACTTATTTGAAATAACTATAGCATATTTAGGTCGAAGAGGAAATTACTATGAAGTTTTAATGAACACTAAGGTTTATATACCTATAAAGATCTCCCGGGAAATTCTTGAACCATCCCAGTTCAGGAATTCTCGGGAGATTTCTAGAAACATTCTAACAAAACTGGTTTTTGGTAACATTGTTCGGATTGGAATTAGAAAAGGTCTATGAATAGATAAACCCTAATGAACGTACAATTATTTTACTGACCGCAAATTTCCATTATGAACTCATTTTAATTATTAAGGCAATTATTTTTTGAAAAAAAAAATTATGATGGATCTTTGTGTTTTCTGAAAGAGCTTTGTGTAACAAAAGATTTTACATTTTAATCACAACAAAGGTTATACCGTACATTTTGTTAGACCCCATTTTATTTAATTAACTGCTATTTTTGCGGTCCTTTTAATTGCAATCTTTGGTTTATTTGTAATCCATACTTTAGGTACCTTCTTTATAAACTTGATATTATTTCTAACTACCATGTGCGGTCAGGTACGGTCTACAGAAACAATTAACTTTTATAATATTACTAGCCTATTTTATACCACTGCAGGGCAAAAGCCTCTTCTCATACCGAGAAGGCACGAGCATAGATCACCACGCTTGCTGAAAACGGATTGGTGATTTCAGATTTAGAATAATAACAAGCCCAGGTTTTCTCAAAATGTTTTCCTTCACCGATATCTGGGATTTTAAGATAAACTTTTATGCTTCTTTTTTTAAATGAAACATCAGATATGGTAGGTTTATATGTGAACATAGCAAAAAAGAAATACTTACAAGGACCTACCTATATATACTCCGGTACCTGGTTAAATACGATACTACGAAGGGTACGGATATCGGGCACCTTAGAAATCCAATTTATGATGCTGATATTTTCTTTTAGGAAAACCCAGAATAACCCAAACATACTTTCAAATAAAATCGCTACACGATTCCGTGAAACCCTTACCTTAAAGCCAGCCTTCAGCGAAACGAGAATTTCCACAAAGCCCTTAAAATAATAAACCCTATTATTATCCCACTGCAGGGCAAAGGTCTCTTCCTATACATAGAAGGCACGTGTATTGATCACCACGCTTGCTCAAGGCAGATTGGGAATTTCAGATTTATATTACCTACTTTAGAAGTCTAGATTTCCTCACAATGTTTTTTCTTCACCTATGTCAGTGATAAAATAAAACATAAAATATAATAAATATACCATCACGCCTGTATTTCCCGAAGGGTTAGGCAGAGGTGTACCAATGTACACCCACAGTTCGCCGGTATATTTAGGTCCCATGTAATAGGGGGCGAGCCTATTGCCATTAACCGGGCACAAATCCAAAACTCCGAGCTGCTACTGAGAATTTCATAGAAAAACCCAATAACACTTTTTGCTCGACCTGGGAGTCGAACCCAGGACCTCTAGCGTAGCAGTCGTGCTTAGGACCACTAGAAGTCTAGACTTCCTCGCAATGTTTTTCTTCACCGATGTCAGTGATGTCCATGATGAACTTAAAAAGTACATGGTACATGAAATAGAAAAAAAACACATTGGGCTGTGCCCGGTTGCGAACCCACAGGCTCATACATGAGGAGCCATCACGATACCAAAACCAAAAGTCAAAAGCCAAAGTCAAAGTCAAAAAAATATTTAAAACTACATAATTAGCAAACACGACACAAAGTCGCCCTGACTCGTTTAAACAGGTGATACGGGTTCCATATCAGTACCAAAAGTGTTGTAAACATGATAACCTACTTCACTATCACCATTTATCCCAAATCGTGTGAAAGTCTGTACCTAACCTCAAAATTTGCATAAGTTACTAGCAACTGATAGTAAGTTAGTGTCGTGTTATCGATAACGAATCGTTTCCTGTACCTACGCCCACAGTATGACGATATTTGGTAATTGCATACGTTGTAAAGATTATTGTTAATATATTTGATGGTTCGTAATTTTTATGGGGAGATAATTTGATGTGTGGGAAGTACCTAATCCCGGTTAGGTGACGTAAGCACTCTTTTTATGTCGTAATCACGCTAATATTATAATAATATACCATCACGCCTGTATTCCCCTAAGGGTTAGGCAGAGGTATACCAATGTACACCCACAGTTCGCCGGTACTAATATTATAAAGGCGAAAGTTTGTGTGTTCGTCGCGCTCAAACGGCTGGACGAATCTGGATGAAATTTAGCACTGAGATAAGTGCTATTACCTATCTCAGTGAATAAAAAAAAACAATTGGGATAAAAACTATTTTATCTCCAAAAAATGAACGATTCCCGTGGGATAATATGTGAACTTAGACGCGGACGAATTTGCGGGCAAAAGCTAGTTCAAGATAAAATTAAAATATTAGAGGCTCGACAAATTGCAATTTGTTATGTAAATAGATGGGTAGAATATCTATTAGTATTCACCACCGCACTGCAGTGAATGAACTGAACCTGTCAGTGTATAAATACCTACATATAAATATCTATATCAAGAAGTAATTGCGTACATAAAGACCAGACGAACGCCGGAAGATAATCATGAAAGATCGACATATTTATGAACTCTGCTCAAAGTGTAGAGATATATTGTTAATGTTCCTTTTTTCTAGTTTGTTATATTTTACGTCAGTTCAGTTAGACATTGACGCATGATAAAAGTAGAACGAGATTGACTTCTCATGGAAAATCATAAATCATTTCAAGATCTTTGTTAAATAATTTTAAACATAAATCTCAATGTCACATCTAACAACAAGTAAACAAAAACATGTTTAACAAAAGTCGTTCTAAATACAAAAACAAAACAGAAAATTAATTAAGATTCAACAAACAATTTTACAGTTATATCCATTTATCACCACGTTTAGATGAATTTAAGTGTCAGCCTCCGAGTTTAAATTGAACAAAAGTTATTTTCCCAAAACGATTTTGTGAAGGCCGAAAAAAGCAGATGTCAGTCACACTACAGTCTTGTGGGACCGAAGATCCAGCAAATCTAGATTACATTTTGGATTTTATGAATCACTATTACACAGCTGAGCCGACTCGGCGATAAAATCAAAAGTGGGTCTGACAGATAGACAAAAGGAAATATGGGTTGTACTTAAGTACTTTTACGTTCTGAAAATTCTTGTGATAGCCAATATGAGGATGGATTTAGTATGAGTTGGCGAAAAAAATGCTAAGGGTACTTAGAGAGGTCAAAAACATAATAAGTGTGCTTAGGATGTAAAATCTTTTTTTATGTAGGAGATAAGTTTAGTTCGCAAAAAGGGAATAAAGACCCACGTCTAGGTACTTACGCTTGCTAGCGTTTAATAGCTGGTAACTTATACTGTTAATGGTTATGGTAGTTACTAGCTTCTGTCCCCGATTTCGTCCGTATGGCAGACAAGGGTACCATGAAACATAGCCAACGACACGACAATAGTGTAGCTTTAAATCAGTGAGTTTTTTTGTAATCGGACCAGAGATAGAGAAAGATTACTTCTTACAAACAAACTGTACCTCTTTATAATATTAGTATCAGGGGTAGCCAACCGGTCGATCGCCATTGTGGTGGACTCCATCCCAGGCGCAATGTATTAAGTAGTTTGTATATGAAGTTTTGTGAAGACATGCTGATTATGTAATTGATAGATCACCCAGAGTCTAATATATAGTTATTGAACAGTGGAGCTTGGGCCGCATCTAGTTGGCTACCTCCGGTATAGATAATGTAGGTATACAGAACCTTTCAGCAAAAATATTAGGTCCTATTTTAAACACAAAACTGATTCAAACATAAAGCCAGAACGAACACGCTACGCTTCCTCATAAATAATACATAGGTGTTCCCACAATCAGCTGTGACTACAAATCAACGATGATTGTCACACATAAACATCGGCCATGATTGCGACAAACTATTAGCAACCTTGATTTAATTGCTGAAGAGTCTATTATTGTAATTCAGGATGCGTTGTTGAGATAACATCTTCGTAATTGAGTTACGTCTTGCTTACGTGATAGGCATTTTGCGGGGAGTTTTCCTGTAAAATTTACAATTGGGCTTGTGTGCCTCTGAATTCGGAATTTTAAGAAGATATTTTTGATTATTTTCACCAAAATAATAATGAATAACCGAAATGTTATTGTCCCAATACAGGACAAAGGCCTATTCTCATACAGAGAAGGCACGACCATTGATCATTACGGTTGAGCAATGCAGTTTGGTGATTTCAGACTTATAATATTAAAATTGAATATTTCAGTGTCACTTTCAATATTCAGGGCTAGCATATCATGAAGACTTCAATCTCTCTAATATTATAAATCAGAAAGAAACTTAATTTATCGATTTGCTACGTAATTACAGCAAAATTACTGAACCGATCGTAGTAAAATTTGACAAAGAAGTATCGGGGAGTATGATGTATGTACGATAGTTGGCAGATTCGTCTCATAATTGATTTATTATATTTCTCCACCTACTTATTCTTATCTCTCCCTACTTTGTATATTTTGTCTGTTTGTATGTATGTATTTATGTATATATTACCTATATGTATATAATATATATTTATATATATTTCTTTAAATCTTGGAAATTTTCAGTTTCTTGCACCTACTTTGTTCTGTCTCTGCATCACCCGAAGGTAGACTGGTAGAAAATGCCTAAGGCATTAAGTCCGCCTTTGTACTGTGTATTTTATACATTTTGTGCATAAAGTTTTAATAAATAAATAAATAAATAGTATGGTCATAGGCTCGAGCTAGTGATCAATAAAATCTTTCCAGACTAAAATTTCTTCTTGAAATTAACACATTAAACAATGGTGGTATACGTGATCACGAATCGAAGGTTAAATCCTTTAGAAAAGTGTTTATTATCCGAAATTCATGTCAACCTCGTTCTCAACCAGAATTGTAATCAGTGTATACTGAATATTCATGAACTAGGCATTGAGGATTTATTCAGAACTTGGATTATAACATGTAGATTTTATGAGGGATGGGGTACCTTTTATATTTCGGTCTTATGAAGCGAATTTTAGAGTGGAAGCGTTTGTATGAGGCAGGTGGATTTGTTTATTACCTTTTTTTTAATTGTTTTAAAAAACGTTGCCCCACACTAAGAATTTCTCCTGTTTCGTGGGTGACGTTAACAAATATTTAACCTCACATACACAAACAGACCCGGTACAACTATACATATGTAGGTCATACAAATATTTGTACCGTGCGGGAATCGAATCCGCGACACGCAGAGCAGTAGTCGATCGCTCGCCTTTGGGTTAAGTACTCATCGTTGTACTTAAATTGTTTGTTGATAAACAATAGCTTAATTAACAGTATGTACGAACAAAATTTTATTCAATTGATCAATTGATAAACTATCAAGCTACAACTGGAATTACTTTCATGCATTTTTCCAATTCAATTTCATGTCTCAAAGGACCAAAATTGTGATATCGTAATTACACTTTCAATTAAGTTACTCGAATAGTGTTAACTTACCGATTAGTACCTAGACTTAAATGGAAATACATTTAGTATTTCAATTTATGCGATTTTGGTTCTTACGTAAATAAAATGACTGACATATTTACGTAAGAACCAAAATCGCATTGCAATCTATTTAGTTAATTCGCTATGACTTTATTTCGACATTACCTTCAATTGAAGCCTAACAGCGGAATATTAATAGACTTTGTCAGACCACGATGTAAAATAACAATCTAATCCTATAATCCAATACAACACTTGTTTTAGCAAGTGCTATATAGGGCAAAGATATTTTGTTATTTATCTACGGGGTATAACAAGGCATATCACATAGTTAGTAACTTCTTATTGACCATCAAACTAACTAACATTAGGCGGCAAAATTATTATTGCTGGGTTTGGATGGATGACTTTGATTTTTGGTATGAAAAATCACTAATTATGGTAGTGCGCTATGTAACACACACGCAATACATTGGGTTTAGGGTCCATGTAACAGGAGTTGAGGGGTATTTAAACTAAATACAACATTTAAAACAGGTTCTCGTAAAAAAACATTAACAATTTTTTTTTAATTTAACCTTTAATATCTCATTAACCAGGTGGTTCCCGGGTATAGTTCAGAACTAAAAAAAAATCGCAATGATTAGAACCTGTAACTTTCGCCTTCATTAAGTGTCTTTTAGCACCCTATACACTAAGAGCCTCTACCAGTAAGCTTAAATCCATTAACTGGCGTCCAGCCAATAAAATTAAGTTTACCCTACTTCAGACATTGCGCCCCATTGTACATACGTCACTCCTACACAATACATAATGCGAATAATAATGGCGACTAAGGGAGTAACTACACAATAAACAGCGCAAGCATTGAACATGAGTTAGGTCCTTTTATATGTAAAACGTTACACGAATTCGTGTCAAGGGACCCTTATAAACATGATTTCCATTTAAAAGTTTTCGCTTGGAATGTTGGCTGAAGATCGATTATGTCTGAAGTGTTTAAGTTGAATTACGCTTCGGCAGGTTTATACCAGATTGATATCAAAATATAAACTACTAGGTAGCAGGTATTTTTCATCCGCGTTAAGAGAGTAACGTCTTTGGTTATTGTACTGCTCCCGTGTGTCGCAGCGTGATGTGCATGTGTTTATTATGTCTCATGAATCTGGCTATCACATACAACAGTTTTTTTTTTATCCGACTGGTTGTTCCAGAGATTTAGTGGGTTTAAACAAACAAAAAGTCTCCTTGGCTTTATAATATTAAAAATGTAATATCATGATATAGGACTATAATTATTAGTATAAAGTTAACATTCAATAATGATCAACGTTCGATCTTCGGAAAATTATTTTAAAATGGAATAATATTGTGTATTATGTTTAAATTAAAATTATGTCTTGTTATTCAATCTCCTGAAAAAACACACTATTCACAGTCACATTCTAGTTTATACAGAAGCAGAAAAAAATACGGTTTTCAATGTACATTTATCTACAGGATAAGTTTTTAACCAGTGCGTAAATTTTTTTTGGTAGTTCAGTGTCAGTAACAAAAAACATTTCCGTGTTTAGTTAAAAAAAAAATTAAAAAAAAATTCATCCTTATCCGAGTTTGAAATAAGCAAAACATGGACATAATCTATTCGCCATACTATCAATGAAAACTCGCGGCCGCCGCCCGGGCGCATGGCTGGGATGAGGGGGTGGGGAATGCGCTAGCGCCGAGTGACAATAAAATATGGTTTTAAGTAAACATGTTTCGTAAGCGATAACTTTTTTTTTTAGTACTAAGACATATCAAAATAAAATATACGTCTTTAATAAAACGTGTTGAAGTTTATTATGGCAAAATTTACGCACTGGTTAAAAATTTTTCCTGTATATTAATATTATAAAGAGGAAATATTTGTTTGTTTGTATCGAATAGGCTCCGAAACTACCGGACCGATTTCAACCAGTTTTTCACCAATGATAGCTGGACTATTCCTGAGTAACATAGGCTATATAACATCACGCTACGACCCACGAGAGCGGAGCAGTCAGTAACGAAAGACGTAGCCTAACGCGGGTGAAATAACACACGCGCACGACGACATCGCGGACTGTTCGCTAGTTAGCAATAAAAGTATTTATATCAGCTACATAAACGTCTAAATTGTTTTTTCCTTACTTTTCGCATTGAGATATCATTACGTTTTATACTACGAAGATAATCGAAGGCAACAGTCCCCTATCGTGAAATAAATTCTATTTACAATCTTACTGTAGGTTTATTATGGGCTATTTTCCTCCGCAAACGATGGATATTGATGGTCGTAGCTGGTTTTATGTGAAACCCTAAATCTTAGTAACGAAAGATAGCGTGAAAGTTCAATAACATCTTCAAGTCGTACCTTTGTTTTCCTATTTTATGCCTGCGACTTCGTTCGCGTGAATGTCATTTATTTGTGAGGTTTTCATTTTCTTTGGTTAGAAAGAAAGAAAGAAAAACTGTTTATTAACAAATTGTTGTTTACAAAATCCCAAAACAAGAACAAGTTGGTACCTAATAAATCTAAAAAATAACACAAATCCTTTTTTTCTCATATTAACTATCTGCCAATGAAAGTCCCGTTTAAAGCGGTTTCAGCCGTTTCAGAGATTAGGTAGACTAAACTGACTTACAAAAAAACGGGTTTAATTTGAGAAACATTCAGATGCATGTAGTATTATACTGTTATTATGACAACACAAACCAGACAGCTCAATTCTATTTATTTGGATAGAAAAAGCTCATTTAATACCAAATGGTCCATCTTATAAGCCGTATAAAAGTAGTCGTGTACATTTACTTGTCATCCATAAAATACAAACATTCTAAGGAAGATACTCCTTCACGGTTGATTAAACCGGTCATAACTCAAGCTCCAATCATCCACAGTAAGAACTAAAAATTTTACAATCAATTTACTCTTGGCTTTAAAAGCTTTTCAAAGAAGAATCACCCATCGGACGGCCATTAAACTTACTTTGTCTTGTAGTGGAGATATTGAAGAATACTGGGCAATACTGGGCATTACTGGGTATTACTGGGCAATACCGATAGATGTCCGCGTAGGAAGGTGAAGAAAGATTATTAAGCTGTAACAATACATTAGGCTATTACGAGTGAGAGCAATGTAACGTAGATGAATGCAGGCCATTTATTTTTAGCTGGTACAAGGCATACGCGCTAGCGGGTTTGGATTGGAGAATAATGATCTAATTTTTTTTGTTTAGCGTCAAGGTTAAGGTAGACCTAAAACCTTTTCTGGTCAACTTTGGTACTCGTTTTAGTGCTATAATAAGACTTCGTTAAGTAATTAAGCAATCACGCAGAGGTTTATCAGCTAATCCGAATCCATTGTAACCATACAATCCATTGTAACCGTACGTGTGTTTGGAGATTATGAATAAATTAACAGTTGTGCTACCGCCTTGTGTGTAGAACTACTTAAAAATATTTTAAAAAAATACTTAATTAAAACTGTCACCATATTAGTTTTGGAAGCGCATTTAAAAGAAAACAATACTCTCCTCGGATTTTTGACACTACTTTATCTTTTCCCAGATATTTTAAAACTCGCTCCCGCTACCGCTTACACTTTGCTCCTAGCATTATTCAGCACGTTCTGTAAATGATCGCAACACTTTCTGCAGATAACAATAATAGGTGCTCCGGCGCAGCGTCTCGTGTAAATAGTGTATTTTGTATCTAGCCGAGGATAACTGAATTTTATGGCCAAGACTGGTAGTAACTGGCTTTTGTCTGCCTTTATTTAATGATAATGAAGGACCAGAAATTATTTTTTGGTCTTTGCAGTCGAAAATATTTAAGAGTATTTTTTTTTGTAGTTTTATTTAGTAGTTAAGGTGCCCGGTTCTCATGCATGAGGTGGTGGGTCCGTTACCGGACTATTTACCTACCAATGGGACTTTTTAAATTCATTACTGCGCACTTTCTAAGTTTATCTATAACATCATTGACATCGGTAAAGGAAAAACATTGTTAGGAAACATATAATTAATATAAGTGTAAAATCGCCAATCCGCCTTAAGCATGCGGAAAGATCAATGCTCTATTGGTTTCAATAAGGGTCTGCCCTCACGACTGATTATTTATCGGTCCGATTCTCGGTCGTGTGGGGAGACACGTAAAGTACCTAAATGGGACACAAAATTATACACCACAGTTTTATACTATCGTTTAATCGTCTAAAAACAGAGCCGAACCGATAATAAAATGGTTAAACTTTATAATAATTGAAGATTTATGTAAAACCAACCACAAAACCTTTGTAACATTTAATAAGGTGCATCAGACCGTAAGAAATTACCGATAACCTAACTAGAACTAACCCTAAACTCGCTACGTTCAATGTTATATCTTTTTGTCCTTTGTTTAATGACCTGAACTGTCGAACATGAGTTAATAAAGCAGAAAATAATCGCTTTAAGTACGAATTTGTAGAGCTTCGTATATAGTTAGCGTAACCTAAATCTCTTTCCGATAAAGAGAAGAAACGGTTGAATGATTCAAAGAATTCGTTAAGAATAAGGCCGGGATTCTTCAGAACATTTTTTTGTGGCATAATTCCTCAATTTTCAATAGAATGGAAATTATGAAGCACCCACGTAATGGTTTCCAGTTCATTGGAGTTCGGTCTAATATTATTTATATTGGGCTGAAATTATAAAATATCTCAGGAGTTTTTTATTGAATAATGATCGGTCGCTTTATTAGAATTTTGTATTTTTTGTTTAACGTGCCCTATAGTCTATATTTCTGCTGTTTCGTAGGTGTATTTACAAACTTATAAACGTACAAGCACAACACAAAAAGCCAGACCCGGAACACCTATCTGAAAGCCATACAAATATTTGTTCTGTGCGGGAATCGAACTTGCGACACGCAGCCCAGCAGCCAATCGCTCAGCCATTGCGCCAACAGGGGGGGGGGGTGTATTTTTTTTATTATAAAGTGTGGGTACATTTTCTCAAGACTAAGGATTTTTTTCTTACAATTCTGACAAAACCATCTCACTAGCTCTCAATTCGATTCAGTTTAAACAATACGATTACATCTTTACACCTCCTTAGTAACACGATTAAGTGAGTGTAACAAGACCGACGTACAAACCATAATAAATCGCAAGTAGTGAACCACGACAAAACAAAAGCGTATTTCCACGGTGACGTATTCTATTTACGTCACCACATAATTCTCGCGTCCACAATTTCCCGAGCGAAAACAAGAATAACAAAACCAAACCACACCAAGAATAATACACGAATCAACAGAAGTTCGCCTCGGCTATTTAAAACCCATGTAAGTTAACCTACGTAGGATTTTAGACTTTGTAACTTGAGGGTTAAGTGGTAAAATGGCGTGTGTGAGAATAGAGGGTTGTCGGCTAGTGGGGCGACAGATCGATACCGGGTTACCGATATAAATAGGACGGGCGAACTTAAGGCCGTATGTCCTCAAACGCTCGGTTTCGTTGGTAGGGATCGATTGTAGTGCCTAATGGTATCGAGAGCAGACTCCGAACTGGCCTACTTAAACATACCCCGCATATTGGAGGGTAAAGGGAGTCGCGAAGTGGAAATTTTGATTCTATTATCGCGGGGATTATGCAAAACTGTTAAGTTTCTGTAAGGGTGGAATGGGCTCGCAACAAACTTTTAGGGCGATAATATTATAACCTTATTCTGGTATTACTTCCTTTACACGGAGATAGGGGTGTACTTTAGAAGTTGAATATTCAGTTTGATATCGGAGATTGAGGTGTTTGAGATTCATCAACCTTGAAACTTTGTATTTGCATGTTAAAGCATCAAACAATGAGAAATTTCCAAAAAAAAATATAGCTTAATATGGACTTGGTCTTGATGTTGACCTTTAAAAGATGCGTGTAAAGGTCAAAGGTTTTGGGTAGGTACTAGGTACATCATGTAAATTAAAATTAGAACATCAAAACACACCACAATAAATAAAAAATAAAGTCACACATCGTAAATTAGCTAAAACATCGTGTGCTATTGTATTCAAAATATCTAATGGGTGATAGCGTGACAGTCTGCTATCACGTCAAATACATTACCTTTTAATGGTACCACTATGCGAAACGATACGTTTTGTATCCTGATTTTAAACGGTTATTTACGTAACGGTTTAATTTAACTGCTACATTCGAGTTTATATTTGTGGAGGTAGAGACGTCATCAATTTTTGAGCGGTTTTTTGGAGTGGGTCGTTCGGAGTGTAACCTATTTGTGGAGAGCAGTTGGAAGTTTAACCTATTTTTGAATTTGGACGCCATTTGTGTGAATAGTGAATGTTCTGGGATCCTACCTACACTGGAATGTATGTATGTATACATGTATGTATGTCTAGAATAGATTGATAGTGTGTACACGCGAATTTTGTGATAGCATTGGGATTATCAATAAAAGCACAGCTGTTTTCGCTGTCCTAAAAATAAATAGATTTTAGCGTAGGTATATTATTTTTTATCTCGGCTTGGTTGGCGCTGTGGTTTAGCGATTGGCGCTGCGCTGCGTATCGCGGCTTCGATTTCCGCACGTATCAAATACTGGTAATATATTTGTGTAGGTTATTATGTGTGTTTGTTTTCACCTACGAGGTATAAGAAATTACTAGTGATGTAACGTTTAAAAAAGAAAAATTTTCTATATCGGGCCATGTCGCAGTGGTTTTGTGTAATTTTATGATGAAATTATTTTCTGTTTTCGAAACCCATGTAATCCAGCTTAATTATATCTTTAATATTTCCTTCCATCCTCACAAAGAACATCAAAGTACCTACAAAATAGAAGTCACATAGGGAAATTTATGCCGCATTACAATTCGTAGCCATAGATTCGGTAATACAATTGAAACTCTGCCAGCTATTACAACTCGTTCGAAACATTATGTTAACTTCAAACTAAATAATCTAGTTCCTGAATCTTGACCTAATTCTGTATAACAATTGGATTTAAAGTACTCCATTATCATATGACAGGTTTATTATGGTGTTAAGTACAGTATTTTAAGGCACGAAAGCTTCTTAATAATTACTTTTAAGTATAAGTGTGTAGCCACTTTCTGTGCTCATGTAACCTTGTTTAAAACGATTTCATTTGCCGTCATGAAAACCAGCCAAGATATCTTTTATAGATAGGTTTTAAGTTAGCTTTGACAAGTTTTATCAGAATTGCTTCAGCAGTTTGGTAACTAAACTTACCGTCACCAGACAAATGAAAATAAAATAAAGTTATATCTAACAAACATTTTGGGTAGTAGGTAATTTACCTATTACTCAATTCATATTTTACCGATGGATCATATTAAAAAGTGACTCTAAAAAGCAATAAAACTCACACATTTTTAGCAAAACACATAACCTCATTACAACATAATACACCACCCCCCTTACGGCCCTCCCCCGCAATATTGGCACCATACTTCAACCCTATAAAGGTTGATCCCGACCCCATCAATATGGCCGCTTTGATCCGAGGCACTGACGCTTCCTAAAGCCTTTATAAAAGCTTTAATCGCAAATCAGCAGCACCTATGTGATTAATCTTAGGTAAATTAATTACCCCGACCTTCATACTTCACGGCTCACATGTTTAGGCAAACTGCCGTGGCTTGGGAACCCGCTATATTAATGTTATGAGGTATAGGCGGTAGCGGTTTGCGAATTTTGTTGCATTGATTTTTTTTCAATATTTGAATTTATTTTCATGTTGTATTAACGCGTACAATAAATAATAATTCTGGATTTATGCCCGGTTATCGGCAATAGACTCACCCTATTGGACATAAAATATAACTGGTGATACGTAAATGTACTGCCTACCTTTTTAAGTATGATGCAATTGTAGTTGGTGATGTTCCGAAATAGTTCTTTTTATACTGAAATTTACTTTCAAAAGCCTTGAACTCGAACCAAAATTCAATTACGTGTTGTTAATCCACTGTTTATTGTTTTCATCATTAAACTGTTAAACAACATCAAAATAATTCACATTACCAAGTTCGATTTCTGAACAAACAAAATAATTTCATAAATCGCTGCTCGCTCCCACTTGGACCACAGTCGTAGGCCGCCATTTCTCATCATGACCTTCCTTGTGACAAGGGTGGCTTTGTTTGAGATATAATGGTGGGAACCATTTAGCTGGAAAATGTGCCTGGAAGCCTCATTCCTCTGTATTATGTTGGTACTACGTAACCTAGATATTTGTGCTGAATTATTGTCTCTGTCACATCCGTGATGTTGGTATTGTAGGTACGTAGCGAGCGACAGAGTTGGAATGTAATTAAAGTTTTTGCGGTTTTGTTATTTGTGTGTTTTGTCTATAAACATAATGATATAATCATTATTGTGATTTTTATTTAAAATGATACATACCATCACGCTTGTATTCCCCGAAGGGTTAGGCAGAGGTGTACCAATGTACACCCATAGTTCGCCGGTATGTTTAGGACCCATGTAATATGGGGCGAGCCTATTGTCATTTAACCGGACACAAATCATAACTCCGAGCTGCTACTGAGAATTTCTTAGAAAAACCTAATAACACTTTTTGCTCGACCTACGAAGAAAAAAAGTTTGTAGATATGCAATAATAGTTGATTTCCAAAAAACAGTAAGATGTTACAAGTACCTAACAGTTGAGCAGCTATTAACGAACGCTATAAAAGAACAAGAGAACAACGTCCACTGCTGGACATAGGCCTCCCCTGTAACAGCCACAATGATTGGTCCTGCGCTGTCCGCAGTATTTTTTCTTATCAAATAAATGTAGCTTTTGTAACCGTGTTAGGAAGTGTCTGTATTACGGTTATCAGTGCCATTTGCCTCAATATGTAAACAATAATAAGTGCCAACAATGCGTATAAAGTTGATTCGGGATGTAAGGCAATTTTATATGTGCTCCAATAGTAGATAGATTCAATGTAGTTCATAGCATATAATAGTCTTACGTGGGCACTAATATGGGTAGGTCTTGTACAATTTTGAATTTTCCGCAAGATAAAAAGAACTGGAACTCATTTTACTGGAATTGTAAAGACATTGCATTAATCTTTGGTTAATATTTCTATAATCCAGACAAGGGCAAAAAGACGTCGATTTTCAAGATAATATTGATTGGCATGCAAAACAGAATTGGTCCCGGCAAGTTTACGTGTCGTAGACATTTTACGATCTTTTTATACCTTTTCAAAAGTCGCTCGAAGGCATTATGTATATTGAGCAGACGTTAGACCCTGAGCCTAAGCAAATATAGAACATCTCAACTCCTTTCAGAAGTTAATGTCAAATCGTTTCTTCCCGTACAAAGTTTACTCGACAAATGTCATTCGTTTTAAGTAAACCTATCTCGGGACTCCTTTCTGAAGAGTCCTTCAAACGGTTTGGGGTCCATAGAGACCATCTGTTTGCGCCTTATCTAAAGTTCCCTGCTACTGATTAGGGCGCTAGAGCAGTCCAATACTATGTGCCTTCCGCCTAATATAGAGGGAAATTGCGGAAAAGGGAAACATAGATAAACTATCGGACATTTTGATGTTTTGGAAAAACCGTCTTGCAAAACAACTCGTAAAATGTTACTAAACTACTTGATTAACCAAATAGAACTCGATATCGCTGCCTTCGTGTTCGGTCACGACATTTCAGTTCAGTTAAAAATAAACAAACATCGCAAAAGAGTATTGATTTTGAACTCGTAGGCAAACTTTGCGTGATTAGAAAATAGAAAACCCAGCGGATGACGAAAGCCTTAAATAAATAATAAAGTAACTTAAATCTATTTCATCGTCTTCAAGAAACTTCTTCGGTTAGATAATATTTGTGTTTTCCTCCCGAAGCGTATATCGCCGATTGATCTCAAAGGGGAAAAATATTTTTTTAGAAGCGACCATGTTTTCCCAATCTATCTCCACGATATTTTTATTATGTCCTCCGGTTATGTATCTTTATCGAGCGAAGCGTATGGCAGTAAATATACGTGTGTGTACATAGAGAAAGAAAGCTATTCTTGTTGATTGGCAGAGGTAGTTATTTTTCGTTTATTTTGTATCCAATCTTAAGACTTCTTTATCTTGCTTCAATTACTACTAAAAAGAGTTGCCCGGGCAGTGCGCGTCATCTATCAGTAGTTGTAGTCATATTTTAGTCATAATAACTGATTAAATTCGATGACATTTTGTAGATAGGATAATGGCAGTAATATTTAGGCCTATGGTTATGTTAAATTAGTTCAGTGTTTTATAACATAGTTAGAAAATGATAAGCATGGTCTTGTACTTGATAGCTTGATAACTTATTAAACAAAACATGATTAGATTAATTTTGTCTGGATTGGGCTGATAGAATAGTTTCCTTTTAAGCTCATACACTTCAATAAGCTGAAATTGAAACAGCCCTATATGAAAAAAATAAACAATCAAAGCAATTTATCTTTATTTCTGTAGACTTAGGAATATTGCAATAAAATTCACAATTGAACAACAAATAAACGAACTGCATCGCACAATGATCGTTCACACCATATCATGTACCACAATCACGTACGAATGAAATATCTAGCGACATTTCTAGTCTGAAATATAGGTACTAGAACCGTCTAGAACTTTCCAGCTGTCGGCTAAAATACGAAATACTACCTATCCACTAGATAAACGTAGGATGTAATAAACATGGAGAAGAGATAGTTGCAATAGCATTGTATATTTCCAAGCTAGTGTTACATACTGGTATAAATTTGGTACCGAGTTTATAAGACGGGCAAAGAGAATTTTGTTCGTGAAGAAATGTATCAGGATTGTGTGGAAATTCTGTCGGTTCTCCAATAAAGTAGTAGTCGAATGGCGGAGAACAGTTTCTTGAAAAAAGGGGTCAGGAATTCGAATTGTCTTGTGTTACCTCGGGCCAGTTAGTTAATGAGGTAACTTTAGGGGCACAGTCAACGAGATTAAGCTTCGTCAAAAATTATGCTAATGATGGTTGTCAATCAGTTTGCTATCCGTGATAATAATGTACTGTTTCTAGATAAAGCTAAGTACATCAGATCTGTTGTTGTAGGTACAGTCAGCGTCAGAGAAAAAGAAACCCCCCAAGACTACGGTTATACGGTTTGATGTCATCACCAAAGGGGGTTCCGTTTCTCTGACGCTGACTCTACAATCATCAAAATAAATGTTGATGGTAGTGCGCAACGTAACGCACGCTAAACATTGAACTTTAGGGTGCATGCAACTGTACAGGGGGATATTTAAAGTTTAGTTAAATTTTGGTTAACAATTACAAGTTCTTAAAAGTTGGAACTTTGACCTTCAATATCTCTGTAACCCAAAATTGGAAAAAAACTTTTATATGCATATTAAACTAGTAATATCCTCAAAATTAGTTTATCCAAATCAAAAATATAAAAAACTAGCCCCAGTACAACAGGTTCCCCTACCCTAAAATAGGGTGGTGACCCAATCACCACACCTCTATTATTAAGTATATTGTCTATGATGCCATCATACACGTCTGCCTTGTGCCATAAAGCCGTAACGAGTAACTATAGATAGCACAGACCTGTCAAACTTATCTATCAATCTAAAATGGATGTCTCAAGGTTAACTATCGGTTCGGCATTAGATTCTATATCCATTTATTGGCGTGTCAGTCTGTTAAAAATTGCGCAGTTCATCATGATGAATCTGCTGATAACTGAACTATGACGTTGGGTTTTTCTTTTTTGGAATTGTTTTATATAAAACTCTATATTGGGTTTCTTTAATAATGAATTTTTAATCTTTTTTAAATGAGCAAGCTGAGAATTTTGACATCATAGGTCATCATATTGTGCTTAATCCCACTCCTACTTTGCTACTTTAAAAACGTAAAAGTTTGTACCGATAGATAGATTGATGGATGTTTGTTATTCTTTCACGTATAAAGGACTGAACGGATTCAACTGAAATTTAGCAGACATATAGTTATTGATCTTACTTATCACAGTCATAGAGTAATAGTTTTACCGTTTTTGTATTCCTACGGGATGTTTTAGGACTTCAGCTTAGAAAAACAAGTTACCAATATACATCTCTTCAATGCTTGTTGTAATTTTACGTTTCATGTAACGCAAAATTCATAAACAGTGGTTTAGCAACAAAACAAACCATTTCACCAGTATACCACGAAAATAAATCACAAGAAAAAAGCATAAGCAACAAAAATAGAAAGACATTATTTCTGGTGATAGTTCTCTAAAATATGAATAGATACATTAGTTGGTTGTAGGAAAAAACCAAGGCGAGAGTCACGGCCGTCCCGACACGTGACTTGGTACGTAATAATGAGCACGGGATGTCCCTTACTGCGGAACCCTCCTACGTAAACTATGCAATTTACTTTTTCACGTTTTTTTCTTCTTCTTGGAATCAGATGGCTAATTGATATGTTTAGATTATGCAAAGAGTCAGTCATTAAAAAACGTCAAGTCATTTTTTCTGTTAGAAGTTACAATATTGTACGAGTGGAAGGGATATCTCACGGTTAGACGTGACGTCTTTTTGTCGAGATAAATTTGATTTTATCAGTTCTATTACAAATTCAATCTCGTGTGTTACAAATCAATGTAATATTTGTAGAAGAGGAGCGTTAACGAATAAGTACGTAGGTCCTGTTAAAAATCACGATGTTTTAAAAGAATTCGGTATTTCACGTCACGACAGGAAGAACGATATGAATCTCCGTCATTAATTAACGCTTATCTTATATTCGTTCCGATCGCTCTTACTTTCAGGATAATCAGACCAAAAATCTAAAAGATATCTTACAAACAAAATCGTCGTTGTAGATTACTACAATGTCGTATTGTAGTTACAACACTACTCGCTCGTCGTCGCGACACGTTGGAAGGCCGAAGTTAATTCAGTGCGGAAACATTACCCAACATCCAGACCGGGGATCGACGACCGGATATAACAACAAACCACCGCATACTCGTGACACGAGGACAAATACGTATTTTTGTCTTATCTAGACTTATATAAATCAACAAACATCTTTCTAAAATCTAGGCCACATTTACTTACCCTAATTTAACTGCAAACAAACATTCACAATGAACTCGTTAACTGCCTACCTACTCTGCAATGCAATACAAATCGATTGATACGCAGAATCGTCTTCAAACTAATCGCCATTTAAATATTAGATCTGCAAATCACCGAGGAGCGACTATTCTGAGTAGCGA
Source organism: Caradrina clavipalpis (assembly GCA_932526535.1). Classification (NCBI taxonomy): domain Eukaryota; kingdom Metazoa; phylum Arthropoda; class Insecta; order Lepidoptera; family Noctuidae; genus Caradrina; species Caradrina clavipalpis. The sequence continues at coordinate 5,616,250 of OW052093.1, forward strand.
ATCGATTCAATTTCTTTGATTTGATTCGATTACGTCGCATAACAAAATCGATTTGTGAGTTTAGTTAGGAAATGTACATTTAAGTATCTAGGCATTTATTTGCGTTGCTACGGTCCGTTTGGTCTCATTGTCACGGTCGTAAGCAGAGGTCATCTTGAACGTTCGAAGTTAAATGTTAACTCTATTTAATCCCCAGCAAACTGAACCGAAACAGCATCACGTCACGATTATTGACTTTAAAACGGTTGTTTGTGTTCCTAATTTTCATTAATATAGATTTTTTTTTATGTTTTTATCATGCAATGACAAGCTGACAGTATTTTTCTTTTGTCCACAGTGATACCAAACATGCATATTGAAGTGCAAGTCGCCCTAAATTTCGTCATATCCTACCTGTACAACAAGCTACCAAGACGGCGCGTCAACATCTTCGGCGAGGAGTTGGAAAAGGCGTTGAAAGACAAGTTCAGGGGTCACTGGTACCCCGACAGGCCGTGCAGAGGATCGGCCTTCCGGTGCCTGAAGACTGGGGGCCCATTAGACCCCGTCCTGGAAAGAGCGGCGAGAGAATCCGGAGTACCAGTCCGGGATGTTCTCGAACATCTACCGCGGGACCTTGCCGTCTGGGTAGATCCAGGTGAGGATCAACTCCTGTTTACCTATTCTGAATTACTAAAAAGCACGCTTTGATATCTGACAGAACGAGGAACTTGTAATGAGTTAAGTAAAGATATAGGAACTAGGGATACATACAATCAAAGCAGAATCTACAACTGAAAAGTCGAAGAAACTTTATTTCTATTACAATAGACGTCAAAAACAACCGAGCGACCTAAATAGCGTTCCACTGCCAAAGTTGGAAACTGTTCCCCTGTAAATAAATTTGTTCCTAGTTTCGCTGTAGGAAAATTTTGACAAACGTCACCCAAGCCATGAAGTTCTGACGCTATCCCGGCGTCGTTTCGCTTGGCTCTGTCGTGTGCCAAATATGTGATGTCATACACAATCTATGTAGACCAAGTATAATCATCACCACTTTGTCCGTTGTCGAGATAAAATTACCTTCATTTCCCATTATAGTCTTAATTATGTCGCCCTGGCGTTAACTGATCTGTTTACGCACGTCACTTAAGTAGATAATAGTTACAGAACAAACAGTGTAGTAATAGCAGTACATAATAGCCGATAATTATCAACAGCCGACCCGGAATTTTAATTGGCTTTCATGTGTTTTAATGATAGTGTAAAAGCATGGATTTTTCAGAAACAAACAATGCAATTAGATAAGCTTTGAAACGACGCAGTCATTGTAGTAGTAGTGCCTAATGTTCGTAAGCCATAATGCGTTGCATTATGCGCAAAACGAACGAGGTCGACCAACAGACAAGTGTTCCAAGAACAATAAATATATGATTATACGTAAATACGTAATCTGTACCCTGAACTAGATAGGTACGAGCCGCGAAGTTTTGTCTTAGCATAGTCCTTTTAGTCGGTTCTACATAGAAACAAATCAAAAAGTTAGGAAACAAGTCCCGGCTGTAACTGGATAAATTCACTCGAAAACGTTTTGGCATAGCTTTGTAAAAACACGTAAGTGCTTGTGTGCTCAATGCGAAACCGATATCTCGAAATGAATCTTGAAAAAAGATCGAGACCAAAAGTAATGTAATTCCTGACACAATTTCACGAAGTTGAGTGCCGAGATTGGATGGCAAACGAAATAAAGACGAGATTTTCTCTCGTGTTTCAGGCGAAGTATCGTACCGCATCGGAGAAAAGGGCGCGGTAAAGGTGCTCTTCAGTAGCGACGAGCGAGCTGCCGATGAGAGGACCGATAGAGAGGTAAGAACCACATTCATCGATAAGCCAAGACTAGCAAATTAGTAGTGTCTGAGTCTGTCATAATCACAACATAGAGTGAAAACAGCAATTTTAACAGTTATTGCTCTTAATGACAATTGTAGAATACATTAATATCGTCTGGCTATGTATTTTGGCAATAAAGCACGTCAGGTGGTGTAACCCATACAGTTATCAATGATAAATAACTCACATGACACGTCTATCAGAATAACGAGCGTATTTTGGCGTTACTGCATGTGTAGCGTGAAACTAAGATAGAAACAGTTTGCCCTAAAAACAACTTCGCCTCGGCTTTTATCATTCACGAATCAAATTAGGCAACTTTCCTTGTTAGCCCTGACGGCCGGCAGCGACCGGCAGATGACGTTAAATCCGTTTTATCGGTCAGATGAATATACCATCACGCCTGTATTCCCCGAAGGGTTAGGCAGAGGTGTACCAATGTACACCCACAGTTCGCCGGTATATTTAGGTCCCATGTAATAGGGGGCGAACCGGGCACAAATCCAAACTCCGAGCTGCTGCTGTGAATTTCATAGAAAAACCCAATAACATTTGCTCGACCTGGGAATCAAACGCAGGACCTCTAGCATAGCAGTCGTGCTTACCACCACTAGGCTAACGAGGCAGTTCAGCAGCAGGCAGCAGAAACAGCAGGCAGCAGCAGGCAGGCAGGTCAGCTGAAATAGGGCCGATAACCGTTCAGAAGTCAGGTCAGGACGCATTTTCAGCATCACCAGCTCAAATTGGCTAACGGTATTAATAAATTTGCCCATTTTAATGATAGAGGGCTAACTTTTTTTTAAATGCAGAGATAGGCTATTTCCAGATATCGCCAGTTTGACTACTGCAGTCAACCATGATGGCTTATGAGTTTGATTATAATGTTAGACGTTATTATTCCAGGTGACCCGCGCGTTCAACCCCGAGGCGCAGTGCTTCCGGCCTGTAGAACCTGCCGCAGCGCCTTCGCCCCCCGCGCCTGCCGCTTTCTCTCCAGCGCCCCCATTCCGCGCGCAGCCTCTCACCTTCACCACTGCGACTTTCGCGCAGACCAAGTTCGGAAGTACGAAGCTGAAGACGAGCAGCAAACGTGCGAACCGCATGTCGCCCACCGAGTTCAGCAACTACATCAAGCAGCGGGCGATGCAACAGCAGCTGGCGGCGCGGGCACTCTCGCCCGCCTCGGACCCGGCGGCGTACTTCGTGGCGCGGCGCGAGCCCGCCCCGTCCTCCGCGCCCCCCTACCCGCCGGCGCCGGCGCACCTGCTGCTCGCCAACTGAGCCGCGCATGCGCGCTAGCCGCACCGCGCGACCCGCTCATAGAGTCTTTACTTTTTTACGAGAGAGACGCGCGCCGCGATTTATTTTTTTATTTTCCGCGGGGGCGTCCCGCGCCGCCCGCCGCTTGTGATATCCGTACGATTTTCCATAACTTTTTGTATTCTCGTTCGTTACGTCGATGTGTAAATTTATCGATAGGAGCAATAATCTGCCGCGCGACTCGCCGGCGATTTATTTTCGTAATATTTAATGCTGAGTCAAGTTTTTGATGTCTTCGTTCGATATCGATATATTCGTAGGGTGTAAGGGAGCGAGAGGCCGAACGGCCGCGTGCGCTTACGACGACGTACCTTCTAGAGCGAGCCTGTATACATACGTCCTCCGATCTAAGAGAAATACTGATATTTAAATATGTATACATAATATATATTCGTACGCGATAATCGTCTAATTTTTCACGAGGAAACGAGGCCAATAGAGAAATTACGTATTTTTAATATTGAAATTGATAATTCATACTTACTATTATAGTGTACTAGTACCTATGTATTGTACTCGTATGTTGTAATAAATGTTTGCATATCCGGTGGGACGTGGTCGGACGGCGGCGGGCCGCCCGAAGGCGTCGGAGATCTCACATAGTGTAATCATCACTCGTACGATTGTACCCTTATAATAATAATTATTATAATACTATACATAATATATTATAGGTTTAGCTACGTTTCAATCTAACAGTATTTTTTTAAGAAGATATTAGTCCTTGTGTACATTTGCCGGTCGACCGCGTCGCGGCGCCCGGCCTTAGCGTGTATGGTATACTTATATTGTTATAAAAGACATGAATATGGATAAATGATAGAAAAAAATATTTCTCAATTTCATTAAGATAACGGGTGCATGCAAATTCATAAAAATAAATACTATGTGTTATTTATCTTTTTTATATTTCACTTGGCGCTCGGTTCAGTTTTTCAATGGGGGTCAGTAGTGGTGTAGTGCAGCGGCGAGCATGCCAGTTTTGACACAGTACTGACACACTGCTCGCCCGGGTTCCGTGCACAACACCCACAATCGTGTAGGTACCTAATCTGATATGTACAACTATTTTTTACTATTTTTATATTTTGATTTAGAATTAAGCCTAGTTGTATGATTTCAACCTTAACATGTAGGTACTTTATTAACACCCTATGATTAAATTATTACGCAATATGTAATAATGTCTGTATGATTGTCGATTGAAAAACTGGCCGAAATGCTACAGTATTTTGTAGATAAAATCTATAATGTAAGTTTAATAATAATACAACTTAGCGTAATGAGATTTTTTATTATAAAGATACTTTTTATTTTTCTTTCTTTTGTAAGATATATTCGATGGAAGTGTTAAAGATAATATAATATTTGCATAATATAGTAAATGCGGCTCTCCATGTCCGCTAATATAATTAGTCAATAATAATTTTTCATATTGTTGTACGACTTTTTAAGTTTATATTAAAATGTTTTGTGCAATCTATACTGTGTATTATTAAGAGTAAAACCTCTTACAACCTTGTTCCTCCAGGTAAATTAAAAAACCAAAGTAGAGAAATCAGTGTAATTATAAATTAAAGACAAAAATAATAATCATTAAGTCACTTTATTATCAAACCACAAAGATGACAAAAGTGAACCTCATCTATGGACAATTTTAACAAATTCAGACGCCGTCAAGTACAAAAATATGTATGCAGTACTATGATAAAATAACATTCTGGCAGCTACATTATCTTAAATTAGAACACATTAATAAAATTAATCGAATTTCAAAATAAGCTTGACAACTACATCTAAATTAAAAAGTTATCATAGAAAGTATTTGTGTGCGTATGTTCGACATGATCAAAATTACGAATATAATGTAGAAGGTACCTAGCAAGTATAAGTTGGTTGTTTCTGACTTTGGTGTACGACTCAGTATTTTAAATTGGTTAATCAAATTAACCAACGAATTCTCAGCTAACCACTATTCAACAGACACACACAACTTAGATACTTTATTTTCGTCCAGTTTGAAAATTATCGTTTCCTTATAAATGTCTTGATTCACGAAAAATAGTCTCACAACACATTTTGCTGACCATGCAACGGAGCCACTTAAAATAATTTTGTACGTTAGATAAATACATATCTACTGCAGTAAAGATCTTCATATTTCACGGCGTCTCAACCAGTGATTGACAATTGACTATTTTATTAACAAATTTTTAACTTTGATATAAAATCGCACACAATCCAGGAAGGACATTTTTACAATTCACATATCACTTAATTTGTACATTACTCAAGAAATGGTAAGAAGCGTGTTTTTATTTTATCAAAATACCGTTATACATATAGAAAAAGTCTTTTGCCCGCCAATTGCGTATCGTTATAAATTTGTTTTTGCTCCAATTTATATTATATTTACATTTAATGTATTTGGAGTTTTAAGGCTATTGAGGAAATTGAGAAACAGAAAATTGTATGAATACTTTTGTATAACAATATTTATAGCGGGCATTCAAAAAGAAAGGATTCTGATATTATTGCTAGCTTGTCAATATAGTACTATAACAAACTAAATATGAAACAGTTAATTCCATAGTATTATTATCATGAAGTACATTTATTTACAGTGTACAATCTCAAGAATATACACTTCACTTTTTAATTTACAGGAACATTTTTATATCTATTAAGGATTCTTGATATTTTCAATTGTGTTACATACATATTTTTTTGGCACTGATTGACAGCGAAAACAGAACAATTAATTGTTAAAGTATAAAGATAATAATTAACAGTATCCAAAATCTTAGATAAATCTTAATAGTATATTTTACATTTTTCATTATATTTCCAGATTTAGGCCTTCATCACCAACTACTTTTACAAAATTATATTTGTTACCATAGATGAGGAGAAAATATGCCCTGAGTGGTTTACATAGAATATATATTAAAATTACTAAAAATAATCAGTACATTTTAGTGAAACACAAATGACCTTACCATTTTTATACCAAATCAATAACTCATTGAATCCCAAAATTACCTACAATTAAAATAACTACTTAATATTTACAGGATAAGATAACTAAACGTAATTTAAAAAAGAAAAACGCCTAAGCCACATTATTACATATTTGTCGATTTAAAAAATAATCATAATTAAACGAAACAAAATTCTTAGACACAAGTAAACACTGGTTGACTGATTTTGACTATGTTTCACAATTTTGGCCCGTGATTCCAATATTCAAAAATAGAATAGTTTGCTATCATTATATACTTACTTAGTTACCATAATTTATTTAGTAAATCATGATAAGTACTTACATTCCTATAGACATTGTGTCCAAGTGAGTCCACATAAACCATTACATGAAATAGAATCTGTAACAGTCGTCATATCACTATGGACAGAATAGTAATAATAAATAACACAATTCGTGAGCAAAGGCTTTACGAGAACAAACAATGAAAAATAAAACTTGATTCTCATTTAAAATCAAAAGTCAAGGAATGACGTCATCATAATGATAAGAAAACAATATCATTTCATTACAGCGGAGCTGTAGCAATCGTGAGTTTGTATGGAACAAATGTATGTACAAATGTAAAGCCGTCGGCATCAAGTCATATTGACACCACAAAAGAAGTAAGTAATACAAAATTACGAGTAACTAGAAAGGCGTATCGCTTTCATTGCTTTATTATACTAGTGACGAGTCGTCGCTCGAATCAGCCGAAGATCAGTGAGCCATCTCGATGTGCCGCTGTAAACTCTTCTTGTTCATGTAGAACCTGTCGCACATGGCACACGGGAAGAATACCTTTTCGTTGTCAGCGTGTCGCGCCCGAGTGTGCGAGGACAGGTCGAGCGCCCGGGCGAAGTACACTTTACAAATGTTACAGAAGAATTTGGTGGGAGTAGCGTGCATTGTGCGATGGGCGATGAGATCCCTGGGGGTGGCGACGCCATCGCCACATTGCGCACATGTGAATTCACCGGGCTGGGCTATAGGGACATTACCGTCGTCACTCTCTTCTGCCGACTCTTCGTCTTCCCCATGATGCCTCGCTCGGTGCGCCCTCAACGCCTGATCGTTGTCGTACTGAGCGCCACACAAATCACAGGAGAAATCATCGTCCCCTTGACCTGTGGCGGAGGAACTGCCCTCACCACCCTCGTAGTGTTTCTTCATGTGAATAAGCAATGTGGACTTCCTAGTGAAACTCTTATCACAAACCGGGCAAAACACAGAGTTCGGTTGATGTACTTCGTCCATGTGGCGCTGATACGCCGCTCGTTTGGTAAATTCCTTGTCACAAATCGTACAGTACCTATCCTCTAGTGCACCAGAACTTTGATCCAGGTCGACAGAGTCGTCTGAGCGTAGTTTCTTGTTTGGATTTACAACGGTGACTTCGACCTCTGGCGGCAGTCTTCTCTTTGCTGCGCTAGCACTGACAGGAGGCGGAGTAGGAGTATGTGTGACCTTAGCTAGTTGTGAGGGGTCGACAACTTCATGTTTACTTATCTTGCTAGTAACTTTGTGCTGAGGCATCCAAAGGCCTGAATTATTGGCGGCTGCTTTTCCATCGGGTGAACGTAAATGCCAACCACGATGGCTCTTTAGTGCAGATATTGAGGTGTAACTCTTGTGACAAATCTCACAGTCAAACGTCTGTGGTTGTGATGGAACCTGATTAATGCATTGATGGTTCTGCAACGCGAGCAAACCAACAAACTGTTTGCCACAAGTATCGCACGGATAACGCGCTTGGTAATCGACACTGGGGTCGACAGACTCCTGATCATTTTCATAATCGGGTTCCATCTCTTGTGACATATCCTGTGATTTACTGGACCCTTGGTTTGCGTTATAACCCAGTAATTCCCTTGCATGAGCGGCTTTTAAGTGCTCGTATAACTCCAAAGTTGAACTCAGGGGTTTTCCACAGATTTTGCACATTTGAACGGTGGATTTGTGGACATTCTTTCGATGGCGATAATAAGATTTCTTATCTGAAAATGTAATTCTACATATAGTGCAGCTAGATCTACTACTGCCTTCCCCGCTGGCGGATGGCGTGGATGTATCGTTACTACCACTGCTGCCAGGGTTTACAATACCGTGTTTAGCGCGTTTATGTTTCCATAAACTTGTCTTTAGTGGGAACCGTTTGCCACATAATTCACACGAAAAAGGCATTGTTTCTGGTGTCGTTTGTTGAGTATTGTTCGGGAAGTTCGTAAAATTAAAACTATTAAATTGTGGCGTTGACAGTACGCCACCGTTCTCATCTGGGTTGAATTCCTCCTCTTCTGTGGAAGCTTGCATAGTATTCTCTTCACTATCATGTCTATCGACCAAAATATCGGCATGCAACACTTTCTTGTGTTTCCATATATTTTTCTTGTGCATGAATCCTTTACCACAAATGTCACAAGAATATGGAGCGTTAGGGATGTTGTAATTAGGTTTAAATGATACAAAACCAGGTTGAACCATAGGATACTGTTTGATGGGTTTTCCTACAACTTGAGGCGCGAACCCTTCTTTACCAACAGCGGGTTTCCTGTTAGTGGTAGGAACTTTAGCGTGTATACGCATATGGTTAGAGTAAGCTTGGCGACTTTTAAATGCTCTAATGCAGATGTCGCAGAAGAACTCCGACTCGGCCGCCGCGACCGCGCCGATTCCCGGATGTGACTGCTGCACATGCTCAGACAGTTTCTGTGGAGTGCTGTAAGAGTTGGGGCATACACTGCAAGGATAAAACTTAACCCTTAAGTGAGTGTTCTTATGCTCTGCCAGCTCTGAAGGTCGAAGGAATTTCTTCTCACACTGGTCACAGTGGTGGGCCACTTGGTTATGTTCAGCGACCTGGTGATCAGTCCACGCATCGACAGTTTCGAATATGGCATTACATTCCGTACAGGAGTAATGGTACTCCTCCGCTTCTTCCTTCACTATGGACATATCTGGTTCGGTGGGCATGCCTAAAGATCTGTCAGAATGCTCCATGTAAATGTGTTTGTTTAGTTCAGTAGCTAGTTCGTATTTAGAGTCGCAATGCTGGCAGTAGTGAGGTTTCTCCTCGGCGTGCGTTATCTTTAAATGTTTCACTAAATTCGGATAGCTACTGTTTTTCTTTCCGCACAAAGGACAGTCTGTCGGTCGACCGTCAACACATTTGCTTTGATTATCTGACTGATCAAAACTGCCAGCGTGGATGGCTAACGCATGGTCGTTAAAGTCCTGCACGTTTCTGAACTTTTCTGGACACAAATCGCAAGCAATATAAACTGTACAATCACCTTTGCGAATATGTTTTTTAAGTAAACTCTTATCTTTGAACCTGTTACGGCAGTGGACACAACAGAGAGGTACCCTCGATTGTCCATCTTCATGAGTATCTAAAACATGTTTCATAATAAACTGTTTCAGTTGGAATTTAGCAGGACAGAGCTTACAAGCGTATGACCTGGCATTGAAAATATCTTTGTACGCGACCTTCACCTCTTTAGGTTCATCTTCAAGAACTAAGTCGTCAGTGATGCCATTTTCATTGTAAATAATCTTCCACAAATTAGTGCAGGAATTCGACCTCATATGGCTGAGTAGTGCGCCAATATGTCCGAACGTGATGACACAGTTATAACAGGTGTGTTTTGGTACCTTGTGTCCGTTTTTCTGCAAGTGTTGTATAACAGCTTTTCTGCGCGGATGTTCTCGATCACAACATAAACAACGCTTCGTGTTGATCTGTTGGATGATGTCGCGATATTTTTGGATGAAGTCTCTTTGGGTTTTTGTAACGTATGTTTTGTCAGGATCAAGTTCCTTGACCGGTTCCTCTTCATCGATGGTTTCGTTAGTATCACCGTCAGCGGTTTCATCAAGTTCGTCGTCCTCTTCATTAACTTCGTTGTTAAACGAGTTGACTTGCAATCCCTCGTTTATTTCGACGACTGGCGCCAACGATATTGGGAGGTCATCGTCGTCATCATCTTCGTTTTCGTTATGATTCATCTCAATTTCTTCATGATCTCTTTCATCTTGGTCCTCCTCCTCGTCTTTCATTTCACCTTCAGCTTTAATGTCAACGCTATCTTCCTCTTCCATGTTCTCTTGACTTTCTGCTGTATCGTCATGGCCATCTTTCTCGTTATCGCTCTGACCACCTTCCATGTTATTATCGTCGTCATGATCCATATTTTCATCCCCATCAACATTATCATCACCTTCGTGTTCAACACCTTGTTGACGAGCAATCTCTATTTCGTTCTCAGAATCCATATCGACTGTGTCATAGTTTTGACTTTGATTGTTTTGCATATCTTCATCAACATCTTCATCACCTTGCTGCGGATCATCGTATGCGTCGGCATCGGGTTCCGTAAGGATAGCTTCGACTTGAAAAGACGCGATTTCAGGCTCAGAAATCAATGTTTCTGGACTTTCAGGCCCAGAATTAAGTATCTCTGGTTCTGACACCAGAACTTCAGGTTTGGAGGTTAACAAAGTCTTTAGAATTTGTGGCTCCTTTTTCTTTATTTGTAAATCTTTGAGTGCTTTAATACGTAGAGGATAAGGCAAATTATTTTGTGTTGTCGTCGTCTTTGACGTCTTTATTGGAATGGGTTTCTGAGGCGTTATAACTTTGTTGATGGGCATAATTTTTGCTGAGATGTTCTTGTTCAAGAACTGCATCTTATGACTAATAGGATTCGGCATCATCCGTGCTTTAGGGTTAAATGGGTTCGGTCTGAGTTTGGGTTGTAAATGATTGAGGGTTTTTTTAGGAGTAATTTTGTTTGTATATCTATCGAAGCTATGAGCTGTAAGCTCATGTCTGCGAGCGTTGTGAGAGTACCTGTAAGAGCGGCCGCAGACGAGACACAGCTTGGAGGCGAGTTGGTGGATACCTTGACGTGCATGCAAAGTTTCACCAGTAGGCCTCATGACCGTGATGGACACTTCAGGCATGTGGGGCATTTTCGGGAAGTTTTGTGCAGGCTCATTCATTTCTTCCTCGTCTTCTTCATTATTTTCACTCTCCGCACCCTGTAATTGATGATAAAATTCGAAAATATTTTCAATTACAACAACAATAATTTCTTATTAAAATCAACAGTTATATCAGCTCTTTATTGCACCATTTATGAAAACTTAACAAATTAATATATTTTAAGATACTTAATTTGCTAAATATTTAACGCAGATTTAATCTGACACTTCAAACTAACTTCTGAATAACTTTAAACATTATGTAAGATTTTTACTTTTTTACAATATCATTATCAATTCTTAAGTATTGTGCGGAATTGTTGAAAAAATATTTTTAAAAGTTCGGAGCAAGTAGTAAACTTTTAAAAATACTTTCACAATGTTTTGTAGAACTTATTCCTAAAATATATAATATTACCACAGATTAAATAAGTACAGATACTTCACTCAGTAGAAAATTTCCAATACCTACTGCTATAATAGCCTACTCCGTCGCGTCAACTCGCGTCTGCAACCACTGCAAACTAAAATGTGCCTAAATGCTCAAGCGTACAGTTGTGATCGCTTCGCACCGCGCGATCCCACAACAATCGTAGGGCCGCGTCTTCGATAAAATTAAATTAACATAACTTTTTGTGTCTATGTTATTGAGAACTGGGAATATGTTCTGACTTATATGTGGCAGTTTAAAATTGTATCGTAAATGTTTATAAAATATTTTTACCCATCTACAGCACATAAGGCACCAGACGGCATCGTAGGTAACGAATGGAACTATTAAAATGTAATAACGTGCGTGCGCTTCGTTTGCAAAAACCGCACTGAATTTGGTTCGCAAACGGCCCGAGACCGCTCTCCCGGGCGGTAGGCAATTATAGCGCGCAAGTACATAGAGTGACGGAGGCCTGATATTACTCTAATGTAGCTATACTATAGAAAAAAACATTAACAAGACAGCATCAAATGTTATCATGATAAATTCTGATTTCTTCTGATACAAAGTTATGTTATTATAAATTTTACACATACATAATAAAACAGCAAGCTTTAACAATTGAATATGAATAATTAAATCTATTTTGAAATTCAAACAACATTAAATATATAATTCAATTTGCACACTCAGTACAAATGCTGACAGCATGCTCTTTACAAATAAATGTGCCGCACTTCACACAGAACTGTCTCGTTCTCCTATCGCGTTTCGTTGTTTTCACACATATTTTACACCTTCTTCTATTCTTATAATATGGTTGTACATTATCGCGTACGATAGAAAATTTGTTTTTCATTTGTTCTAAATCAAGTATTGGAGATATCATCATTCTTTCTTCGTCTGGTTCTAGTAAGCTTAGAGCTAAATCTTTAATAAACAAACGACGCTGCGTTACATGCGTGTTTTGGGAGCACCACACCACTTGAGCGTTCACCGAGGCAATATTCAGCAACGTAAAGAATAAGGACAATGTCCAATCGTTGGTGTGCTGCATTGTAGTGTAATAATTCATAATAACGTCTACAATTTCTACTGCAGACTGATTCTTCTTGTACACCGATACAACCGTAGTATGGTTTATATGACCTTTCCTATAATATCTAGGCTCATTTGTCAATACAGTAACTGATTTTCCCTCAGCATTGACATAAGATGTCAATGATACTTCATGATCAATAAATGCAGACATGAATGATCGACATTTTCTGTATTGAGACAGGAATAGAGGTGGAATCATAGTACTGTTTGGGTTCAAAGCTGCAATAGAATACAACTGATACTCATTTTTAAGGCTATCAATCAATGAGGAAGATGTAAACCAACTGTCCATAACAATAGATCTACCAGACCCAGCTAAATGCTGCACCAACTTTTTCGTTATCTCTTCGGCGCCAAAATAAGGATCAGTAATGACATCCAAATTGCTCATATAGAACGTGGATGAATCAACCAGTAGTACCATCTTTATTCCCCGCTTCAGCGGTTTCTTATCGATATCGTATCGGAATGGGCAAGGTCCGTAAACTGGCACAATGATCTCATCAATAACTGCGACATTCTCGATCTCATGAGATGTTCTGCAATTCATAGCGAAGATTTCGAATACTTTGCGCATACGCTTCATTATGTCGAACTGTATAATGCTGTCGTCGTCCTCCTTATCGAAGCTGATGTTCTGAAGCAGGAATTTAAACCTTTCATATTTCATGACCTTTCTGACGCAAGGAACACCACAATCACTGTTCCAAAGGTCACTACATTGCTGATGCGTCGGCCGCATTATGCCATGCAGATACAGAATACCGATAAGCGTTTTAATTTCGCTGACGCTAGTTGACTCCGTGAAACTTTTCCCATTTGTCACAATATTGTCATTAGTGGAAGCAACAATCAATTCTAGTAGGTCATCGGTGAATAACAACTGCCACGCGTTTTTAGGTCGTGAACAATGTTTACGTACATCAGATTTACGTTTCCTGAGTTTGAAGGCTTCTTTGACTCTGGCATTATTCACAGAAGTAGATAGTTTTGGAACCTTTGATAAAACTTTTTTATTTTTGCATATGTAACCGCTTTTGCAATCAACATAACAATCATCAATTTCTGGTTGGAGTTCGGCTTCTGTTTCTGAATCATGGTCTGAATGTTGCAAAACGTCACACTCTTCCTTTGTCTGTAGGGAGTCAATCACCTCATTGTCTTGAACCATGTCCAAAATTGCATGAACCCGATGCCAATCCATTCGCGGATCCACACATTTCTGTGGATGAAATTAATTCAATTGAACTATTCTCGCACTGGTATTCTTCGTACATTAAATTGGCCACAACATTGCATATCAAATCACTAAGATTTAAAAACAAAAAACAACATATTATTAAAATCTATAACATAAAACTAAAGTTTGAAATGTTGAAGTGTCATATTAAATGGTAGTAGTAATACATAACAAGCGCTTGTAACATTAAATGATAAACTATATTGGGCATGTAATCTCTACCTTATCACTTCTTGGTGTGAGCCCCAATGAAGCCAAGATTGGGGGACCTTCAGGTTGCACTTTGTTTGAAAAGCCAGCATTCTGAAATATTATAACATACTATTATTATCTGTAAATGTAAATAAAACTAAAAAGGCTTACAGTTAAGAAATTAATGAATGTCTAGTACTTGCATTAGGTAAAAACAAAAGAATGAGACCAAATGAAGTAAGTACATAGTTTTCGATTACAACAACCATACTAAGTGAATGTAAGAAAAGTCGGGGACTTGTGCAAGATATTATGGACCTTTAACACAACGCAGTGTAATACAATGTTATAAGATTACATAAAAACCTGAATGTCATAATGCTGAGCGAAGGTTATTTAATGAATGCAAGTTAAGAACAAGAGGATAATTCTGGAAAAACCTAATGCAACAAGTAATAAGTCCCATAGAGTGTGCCATACAAGGAAAACATACACAATAACTCCTAAATTTCATTCTGGACTTATCATAAATACACACAGCATTCATAGCTGGCTCATTATCACTTCACACAAGTTCCCTGTGTGTAATTTACTTGACTTGGTCACATGTCCTTGACACCAATGCGTAGCAATGTCTTGCTACATTGTTGACTGGACCAGAAGTACTCATAAACTTGCCATGCATAACTCTACAGATAACAGCATATCATACCAAATACAATGCTGACTCATACATACCTCAATGACAGGATATGACCCATCAATGACCACTCCATCATCATAAGCCTCATCAGATAGTGGTTCACTTTTTATTTTCACCTGAAAATACATATTTCCACCATATAAACAACAGAGTCACAAAATGCTAACTGACAGTTCCAAGCTTAAATATCCAGAAAGATAAACCCACCTCTTCTAGTTGGCTGCCATCTTTTAGAGACAGTAGTTTGTTTTGTGTCCTTTCACATACATTTTTAAAAACATGCCAGTTATTGACATTGTCCACACATTTCCTGCAGACATTAGTGGGCAGGTCATCGTTTTCGTTTATCTGAAAAAACAATCATACGTAATCATCGTACGGTGGGCAAATAGGCGCTCTCCACGACGCGCTCGTTTCATCAGAACGAACGAGGCGAAACCGCGCCTCGTGTATAGATAGCTACGGCGAGGAGAAACTAAGTAGGTAGGCGTAGGTATAACCGAGCGCCGGCGAACGGCTACTCCTCGACCGAATAAGTAGAAGCGAGTCGAGTGGCAGCCAGCGAGCCCCTCGAGGGTTAGCGCTCGATATACGCACACAAGTATAGCGCACTCACGCCGACAGCGACGCTCGACCCGTCCGAGGGACGAGCTGCAGGCTGGTCTCGTCCGATAAATCAATACGCTCGACGGCCAAGCCAACGCGACCCATACCTAGCGATACGCAGCCCCCTCCCGATATGACCCCCGGGAATAATGCCAACCCGACCCTCATGATATGCGCCATTCCTCGCCGGCTGCACGGAATGCGACGCGACGCGGCCACGAGCCGAGCGATAGCCGTGGTACATTACAAAATGGTGGACGATCTTACGACATCTCCACCTAAACGCGCTGCCTGTCATTGCTCGAACCGAGGCGGATGACGAGTTCTCACGTATGCCGAGGGTCTACTTTCACTCAAAACATCACTGTATCACATATTTTACACATTACGTACCTGTACGGACACACAATCCTTGATTTTCAAAGCGAGAACGGGAGGTTCCGAGTCATCCGAACTGGTGGTAGGAAAAATCGGCAGTAATTCGCCTCGAGATGACAAGCACAGTCTACAAACACGATCATAGTTCACATTCATTGTAAATAAACTATATTTTGAAGGTATTAACACCTCCCACAATCTTTAAAAAAGGGACGCCATGTCACCACGAGCACTTCAACACAAAGCACTGCACATCGTTCTTGCTAGAGCACGAAAGCGGCTGATGATGAGGATGAGAAGTCGATAGGTTCGGTCGGGACGGCTGGTTCGAGTCGGCGACCACCTGTCGTTCTGCGCATGTGCGCGTAAAATTGCGTCAGGGTGGCCAACATAACAAATACAAAATGTAGTTTATCTCAGATGTCACCAACCTTTTATCAGTATTTCAATATAAGAATAAAAGTTTTTATTAGTAAAAACGGGAATTCGAATGAGATATTATGACACATTACGAATACTTGTAGTTTAAGGCGTTTAATATCGGTTTTTAGACAACGTTTTAATTAATACGTGATCTTAACATCGGTTTTTAAATATATATTACTGTAACATTATTATAACAGACAGGTAATGTAAACAAACAAGATAATATGAGTAACCAGACTGCTTTGAAAATAACGTAATATTTTTAACGTTTGAAGTCAATTTTCAGGAAATTTCAATTGAAACCTGACAAAATAATGGTCATCCCAGATTTTTTTTTTAGTATACATTCAGCTTTTCAACAGGTTTTTATGAACTTTACGAATCGTTAATATATTATGTATTTTTAAAAGCAAGAAGTATTTTTTTTTTTGCGATTTTGTTTGAACTAAAGATGCTGCACTACTCGTGTAAATTGTTCGTGATCTCTGGATAGTGTAACAAAAGTAGTTCTATCTCTTTCTAAACCAGTACAGACAAGGCGGCAGATTCAAACTTCGGATAACTTCGCTCCAGTTTCGTAATGGCGGGAAATTACAAAACTCTGACTTTTGTTTGTTTTTATTTTGTTACCTACGTTTCTGAAAAAAGGATTTTGTTACATTACAGTGAAACAATACATTTTATTAGACACGTAAATATCTTGTGTTTACAAATATAAATAATACTGATAACGATAAAATGATTAAGTAGTCGTAAAAACAAGGTAGTGCCAACTTTATGGTGTCTATTAAACAAACTGAATAGAAAGAAATTAGTTTGGTTCATTCACGAAAAGGTGGGGAGAACAAAATAATGAATGAAAACGTAAAATGTTTGTTTACTATAGGTACGCAAATAATAAAGGAAAAGAGTTCGAAATTGGGGCATTGACCTTAAAAGTCGTGTCGTGATACACTTTTTTGTTATGACGTCATTCTACTAGGCAAAAAATCGCAACCAAGTAAAAAGTGTGAGACGAAATCCTTTTTTTATATAATAAAGTGTATTTATTGTCCTCACAGACTGAATAATAGGCGATAGTAATACATTTTACAGCCTTATTAGTTTTTTTAATGTAACAGACAACCACTCTTTGTCGTTCATTTTCTTGCTGGTGAGTGGGAAGTGGTCTAGAGTCGAAAATCCAATGCGCGGTAATAAAAACTCCGCGTTAAAAATGCGCCTCTGTGAACAACCTCCAATTATTTCCAAATTGTGGCCCCCTACCATATTGACATTATTGTAAGGACCATGGCATGGACTACTGACGGTCCCTCATTCAAGTCACAAGTCGTTGCGTCTAAATTACTGGTCCGGTTTAAATAAAATAGGTATTGTACTAACGTATCTATAGGGAGCCGTTTGCTTTCATTGGGGTTCCATGAGCGTCTGTCTTGGCGTCTATTATTCCCCTTTGAAGCGTTCTTTGTAGCTTGTAGCGAAACTAAATGTAATGAAAGGTTGATGTTATCTGTAAAAGTTTACCTTCCGCTTTCGGTAACCGAGCGATTTTTGTGACTGTAATAATGTGACCAATGTGTTGGTGGGCACAATTTTTCGTCGTCATAGGACAAAAAAAAATCTAGGTGCCCCTTCCAAAAGGTACCTAGGTACCTAGTTTCGTAATTCGAAGAATGTATTACAATAATAATACCTACCTACGTTCGTTTCATAAAAAGTTATTTTTATTAATTCGAAATTCAAAAAATGTGTAGGTTTTGAATGGTGCACTTTTAAAACACCATACAACGTAGTTACTGTACCTATACCTAATTTACATCCTCATCCAGCTATTAAAAAAAAATGTCATCCAGGTAACCGAAATTGCGTTTTTTGCTTTCTTGTGACTTTTTATAAGGAAATTGTGCCCGGTAATAGTAGCCGTCATGATTTTATTCCTAAACAGGTAATTGGATTCGTAAACACTTTCGTGCGTTTCCTCCATCCTTGCCGCCCTTCCCCTGCGACGCTCAGTGTGCGTGCCGCGTGTCACGTCGCGTCTCATTATTTTGTTTCTGTTCTAGGGAGTTTTACCTAGCTACCTACTAACTTTTAGGAACGATCGCAACTTAATCTGTCTAAAATTGACAAAATTGCCTTAATTTAGGTAGGTACCTACCTACATTCTTTGGCATTGATTGTCGATGAGATAAGATTGTTACTAGATTTTGAATGTTTTTAACCGACTTCAAAAAAGGTGGAGTCTTCTCAATACGACCGTATGCTATTTTAATAAGTAAGTAGAATTTCGAAACCTTCTGTTTTTTTCTCTATTATACCTACCTACTACAAAACACCTAGGTATATAGGTATCTCTGCCTATACCTAACAAAACATAGAAAGTATTTTTATTATCTAAGATATTACTTGCTTTGTACCTGTGACGTAGTATTTGTTATTTCTCTTTAATGTACCTATTGTCATCATTTTGAGTAGATTCTACTGTACTGTACTTTAAATAAATTAAAAAATCGGTATCTCATATTGCTTCTTTTCCTGTAAGTAACATTCTAGCATTACAATACTCTGAATAAATTGCCCCATAATTCCTGGTTTCTCCTGAGTGTAGGGTTCGGACAAACTGTTTTAGTTTTTACATTAGGAGTTTCTGAGCAACAGCCCGGAGTTTGGAAGTTGCTGGTGTGATATCCCCGTGCCTCTGGAAGTACGTATAGCCGCGATTGGTCTTGCGACTGTTGTCTCCATGTTCCTGTTGGATTGCCGTCCATGAGTGTGAGAAGACGTAGTGCACCTGTATTTGCGCACTTCCTAGTGCACTATAATATCTCCTGACTAAATTGGCGTTGACATTGGCCACAATTCGTTCACGAGTATAAAGAGAATAAACTACGAATAGTCCTAATGTACCTATGTCCCTTAATTATTGTTGCATACTTTTGGCTTTGTATGCTGAAAATATGTCCAAAAGCCGTTGCATTTCATAAAATATGTGTAAATTGCAAAGCTAAATAAAATGGATCTATGAAAATATGCAAAGTTAAAAGTCTTATTTTTTTTAGGCTTTGGATGTTAAATATTGTTTATAAGCCGTTGCATATCATAGGTGTAATTTGTAAAGATAAAGAAAATATGCAACGTTCAAATAATTAATTTTCTTACTTAGGTATACCCTAGCAATAGGCTCGCACACTATTATATTACATAGGACCTAAAAAACATACCGGCGAACTGTGGGTGTACATTGGTACACCTCTGCCTAACCCTTCGGGGAATACAGGCGTGATGGTATGTATGTCTGTATGTACACCCTAATCTCTAGAAGACTAGACTGTTAGAGTTGGAATAGGGAAATGAGTAGACTGGTATAAGTAAACGAATTGCGTTAGGTAATTGGATTTATTTATTATTTTTTGCACAAGCAACATTCAATTCAACGCCACACAACATTTAAACAAAATTTGCAACGACAATAGAATATTATACAATACTTTACAAGTAAATACATTAGTTTTCCTTTAATAAATGTGTTTTAATGTATAATTATACATTAACAGTGAGAAGAAAATACAAATAATTTTGCACGATTTAATCAGTTTTTGTTAAATAAATAATTATAATTTAATAACAATGTTTTCAAAGTTCAAAACTAACTAAATTGAATAGGTACCTATAAGCTTTTGAACAGTTTCAGGTGTAGTTTAGAACGCAGTGCGAAATGTGGAAAATTAAATAGAATTGTATGCACGTTCCATAATGAACTTTATGTACATTACTGAAGGTATAAAACTGATCGTACGTTTTTCGATGAATTTACCACAAATTTCTTAGATTGAAATTCTACGAATTCGAGCGCAACGAGGCTTTCGTTCTATTCTGCGGTGCTGTGAATTGAAAATACCTAAGTGCTGGTTTTCATAGACTTTATTTTATACTAGCGATATTGCTCGCGACTTCGTCTGCGTTGCTTATTTCACCCGCCATAAGTTATGTTAAAAAATCATTGAGTATAAAGACAAGCTACTTTTTATTCCCTAACTTTGTCACTTTGTTTTTGATACTTGTCATTTACGGACATGACATTTGCGGATGAAGTCGCGGGTAAAAGCTTGTAATTATAATAAAAGATACGCTTTTCAATTTTCTGTTACATTGCACTGCGTTCGATATTCTCCTTTAGAAGATCATGTCCTGATTATTATAATAGTAAGAAAAGATTATTATATTGACCTCCTCCTCATAATACAACTAACACAGGTACCTACAGTAAGTAATCATTCTGATTCTTGTATTATATTCATAGGTACCTACCTATAACAAAAATCTCTTTGATACAAGATTGATTCTCTTCGAGTAATTTTCTTCGATATGTTATTTTGTAACTTCTTATACAATTAATATTATATGACACACATTAATAAGTATTTCAATACAGATATATAAGTTATCACAGGGATAAGGGTTTTGTCACTTAGTTTCTACTTTTATGTATTTATGGGAACGTGAGATGTGCAGATTTCGGACTCTTTCAAATGCGTTTGGTGTTGAACCGTTGCAGCACTAGAGCAGTCCGACTGTCAGATTTCACACGGACAGTGGTCATTTGTCATACAGTTGATGCGTCAAGAGCGCTGTGCCATATCCGTACTGCGCACACGCGACATCCAGGGGCGCAGCTAGGTGCCGTGCACCGGGCCCCCGAGCTCAGGGGGCCCTCGTAAGTCGTACTCAGACCAGCAAACCTTGTACTGAACTAACTAAAAGACCACATTTGGAGTGTAAGTAAAATAGATTGCAACACGACTATAATCATGGCAACTCATTTGAAACACAACATGTGAATTATTCCCTACTACGCTAGCTACTTTGTCATAAGCTCTTTATCATGCACTGCAGGGCCCCCTTCAGCGCACGGTAAAGAGCTTATGATAAAGTAGCTTTGCACAGACGCCACCACATTCAGGTATCCTAAACTGTCAAATTGACAAAAACATTTTAGTTAAGGCCCCAGTTATTTTTGCACCAGGGCCTTTAGTCCTAGATACGCCTCTGGCCAGAAGGATGAAAAACGTCACGTGTGAACTGTATGAAGCCGTCCGTGTGCATTCCGGCACCATTTTTCTACATAAGTGTACTTGTTAAGATAGTACATGAACCCAGACGGTGACCTATGAAACCGCGTGGTAGATTTTCCGTGAGAACAACGACAAATGTGCACATTTACTGCCTTTCTTTTCTCGGGAACAATACGTGTTTCAACCGTTCCAAGTACAAACGATACGATATCATATTTATTGACTACCTATACCTAGAACTATGATTGTAAATATTTTCCAATAAATATATTATATCAAAGTAGGTACATTTTACAAGCCTTTCTATAATAATTTCCAATAAAATAAAATATTCTTTTTATTTGTTAATGCATAAGTAAATGAAGCAGACATTATTTAATTTTAAGATTATTGTAGGTTTCTTCGTACTAACAGAAAAGTAAGGGAAGGAAATAATTCCTACAGTTTGATGTAGGTATACCTAAGTTACACCTTTTCATTAAACAATATCTATTATACATAATTTTATTTATAAACAATAAGTACCTTATCAAAAATTACAATAGAAGTCGGTACTTTATATACTAAAATATGAATAAAATATTTGTCACATTCATAGAACAATGTCCAACGCATGCGATATTTTCAGCTTTGAAAAAGCATATTACACACACACGCACACTCCCTTTAAAACACGACTCAACCTTATCAACTGATAAATTAAAAGTTCACGAACTTTTTGGTCCACATTCTAAATTTGAATTTGCCGCGAAATTACGAACATGGCGGGCATGAAGACCGTTGTTCCTGTGTTGGCTGCGCGCGCACCGCCAGTCTCGAAGGGTCGACGGGGTTCGCTTTCGCTACTAGAGAGCGTGCTACATGGGCAAAGGCAGCTTCGACATTCAGTCCGGTTTTGGCTGATGTCTCCATAAACGACACTTGGTATTCTCTTGCTAAGCGTTGTCCCTCCTCCCGCCTCACCGCCCTCTCTAGGCCGCTATCGGATTTGTTACCTGCAAGCACAATGTTACACATCCTCTGTTCATGTGACCTTGTTCAATTTTGAGGGGACTGCTATACTAATAGTGACAGTTATGGCAGTTTGTTTGTATGTTTTGTATTACCATGGGAATAGGAAGAATAGTGTTTAGATTTTTTGATTACTTGTTGGCCTATTTTGAACATAATCTATTCTTTTGACACATCATATTTAGCCGTTAACTACGCATCAAACTAAGTAACATGGAACATTTTTTTTTTGCTGGAAGCCGACTTTAATTTTTGTGTCATACATCACTGTTCATGGTAGAACGCAATATACTTGTTGTGCATAGTACAGGAGTCGTGGGGTTACCTATATAAAGTTGACTTTATTGTTGACAATAGAAACTTCTTTTTGAAAAAAAAAATAGTTGCAACTTAAACGTTAACTCCGTAAGCAGCTGGTTCCCATGGAAAGGAACTTGGGTTCTGGGCTGTTGCCCAGTACAAGAAAATACTCAGAATTATGGGTAAGTATCTTTCTACACCCTTTACGACCTGTTGTCTACATATGGACCTAGACCAAAGTTGAAAATCCGCACCCACTGGTGGATTGGTTATTCATTGTTTACGACAAAGGAGCGCAGGACATACTGCGAGGGAAGCTAAGGATCAATTAGCTTAACTCGCGGAGTAACCTGCGCTTAACTGGTGTAAGATAAATACACCCAAACAGTATCCATCTAGGAAGCCTTGGATGAGATAGACTAAAGTCCTTAATATCTGACACTACCTTTTTTTAAGGATGGGAACTTAGTAAATTACTTTTTGCCGTTCTGGGTGGAGTCAGACTTTCACTGACTAAAACCCATCCGTGTTGCTCCTAATGCCCTTTGTCTACAAGGGCAGCTGTAACTCTTTCGAACAAATTCCGCAACCCTGGCAGGCACTGGTCTATTATGCTGACATCACTTTGAGGCTCGCGCGATACTAATACTTCCTAGGTTATGCATAATGCAGGTTCTAATCATGTTATCAGTCAGTCTTACCTAATAACATGATGACGACGTCGTCCTGTGCATACTCGCGGATTTCTCCGAGCCAGGCCCGAATGTTGTCGAAGCTGATCTTGTTGGTCACGTCGTACAGAAGCAGGAGGGCTGGTGGACAAGAGCATAATAAATTATGATTGGTTACATCTAGAATATTTCAGACAAAGCGGTCCCTAACATTAAACGTTAGTTGTTTTTGGAGTAGATAGTCAGTATAAAGATATTGTATGTAGACTTCACGAATCGACAATCGAACATAACTCTTGATGTCGACGTACTAGGATGACCTATCATTTAACTACAAAAATGTGCAAATTAGCAAAATACTAAGTTACTAAAGGTTACTAGTATAAATAAAATTGTTATTTTTTAAGAAGCTGTATGCTTTTAATACTGGAGAGATGAGGCACGGAAATAGGAAAGATGGAAAGAGTGGAGTGGAGGACTTTGCCCAGAAGTGGGCCAGAACAGGCTGACATAAAAAAAAAAGCTCTTCATCGCATGACCACTCATCCAACAATTCATTCTCGAAGCTTAAAAATATAAATCTGGATATTTTGAGTTATCACACACAGCTAGCCTAAGGAACTTATAAATTGAGTCTCTCTATGTAACTAGGTATCTATCCACCAGTTCTAGAGGTCTGCCAGTAGGGGTTGGGTCAAATTATAATACTCGAATGAAGAGTCGTACGGTACCCGTATTTGGATTTCATTTAAGTAATGCAATGGATGCGCGAGCAGGTGTTCAAACTCTGTAGCATATTCTTAGGTTGGTACACCTTCCCCTAGAGACAGAGATGAAACAAACCAATATGGAAGGTTAATGCATTCAGTATTTGTTCTTATTTTAAAACTGGCATCAACATCTGCTGTGATCAAGGGTCTAGAAAAAAAACGACAAAATAAAAAAATTGTCGTTCGAAATTCAAAGTGTAATCAAATCAGTTCTAGAGCCGGTACTCATTATGTCTATTTAATTCTTAATTCAAAATTTAAAATTGTATCCTAAGTAAATGAAGGCAAACTAAATTCAAAAGACTCACATCCCACAGTCGTTCACCACGACACAAACATAGAGGCCTAACTACCACGAATCAATTAAGAACAGGCCCGATAAGGACACCAGACTTGTAAGCTAATGACATGATGTGGCTATGACTGGTTGAGTGTGGCCCAATCTAGTTACACACGTGTGCGAATGCGTGATCCGGTTTGCCGTCTCAGAAACGGGTCGAGGACAAGCCTTGGCAGTTTCTTAATGCTCCCTCGTCATATTAATCATTATATGGTTAAGTAGCTGTAGGAGGCAAAGCTTACGAAACAGGCCAAAAGTGTACTAGGTACGATAAAGGTAATAATATTGGGAGTATAGTTTCATAGCAATAGCAGAATACAAAACTTATAGAAACAAATCCTCGTGACATTTCACATGTGCGTAGAATTCTTAGAAGCTGTTGCCGCCATGCCATTCGGTGCCATGTGGAAGTTGAGATTATTATGAATGGGATTGAGATCGCAAAGTTTTGCCGATAGATGGCGTTACTTGTTCTCATATCGACTGGACATAATTTAAAAAACAAAATATTTTTTATAAAACGTGTTCTTAACTAGGTATTTAAGCATATAATTGATAAATGTTTTACCATGTGCATCTCTGTAGTATGCATGTGTTACGCTACGGAAGCGCTCTTGGCCAGCGGTGTCCCAAATCTGAAGTTTCACCTTGATGCCGTCGACAGTGACTACCTTATTCTGCGAACAGATGGCGTTAGTTGTACCAAATTACAAGTAAATTCTTTCGGATGTTATGGAAGGAAGGCAAATTGTTTACGTAGTAATTTATACGAAAAGTTTGGGTACGTGTTACTTAAGAAATAAAGAAAATATGCCACAAAATATAAACGATCATGTGCAATACCACAAGAAAAACACACTTAATTTTTTTTTACCTTTGTCACCTACTTTGCCTATCTACCCACGTAGGTACTTATCTAATGTACGAGTAACTAGGTAAATTGAAACACTATTTGATGCCTAAATATGAGCTCACTGATGGACCTCCAACTCTCGGAGATGAGCCGAAACTTGAAAGTTAAACAGTGAGCTTTCATTTGGGAATCACTTTTAATTATTACCTAGGATTAATGAAAGAAAATGGGCATTACATATACTTATACAGTTCTTAATCATAAAGTAATTACCTAAATGAAATTATTAAAGTTACTTTTTCCTCAACTCATAAAAAGTCGGACGTAAACTTGTTATTGGCTACTCAGGCACTTTTTCTAGCCCACAAAGACAGCTGCAATAAATCAAACTGCAAAAACCGAACAAGCAGAAAAAAAAGACCTTTGCAACAATAAATCACTCAGGCGAGCAGTCGATTCAATCACAGCTGTCATGGGCAAGGGGCGGGAACGGAAAAAGCGCGCCAAACTTCGAACACCAATAGCGTTGCGGCGAACCGGTCGCGTGCAGCCACTCACTGGCCCATTTGAACTTGGAACCCTTGACGGTCATTAATTACTTTTTTTGCGAGAATTAAAAATAATAATAGCATTATTAACTTTTTGCCTATTGATATCAGAACTTTTTTGCGCTTCGTTTCGATACCTCTATAAAAAAAAGTTGATAAACCTTTTTGCTGAACATTGAAGTAGACTTTTTCTGACTTTTCTTGTTTATAACGCTGATGAGTAGGTGGGATTTAACATTTATTATACCTAATTGAATTTCGTTTTTATAATAAATTAAAGGTTGCAAAAAGCTTGGAATGTTTTTAGCAACAGACGTCAATTGGACGCTTTAAGATTACAGTCGCCACGTGCAACGTGAGTCATTGTACCCGGAAATCGATGCCGACAGTGGATATGTAGTTTCCTGCGAGGAATGTGCCATCCCGGAAGCGGACTAGCATGCAAGTCTTGCCGACGCCGCTGTCGCCGAGTAGCATTACCTGCAAAGATTACAATGTATTTATAAATCGGTGTCAATAAAATAAAACTAACAAAAACAAGATCTGACTCTATTTTGTCTAAAATATTTCTAACACACTATATTATTACCTATACATTTTAAATTGGTGTCAATCAAATCAAGAACTGATTCAGTTTTGTCTAAAATCTTTAAAAAAGAAACTACTATTCTACCTAATTGTATTGAACCGTCACTGTTATCTAAATTAGTTACGTTCATTGTAGTCTTTCTTTTTTGAAGAAATTGAAGCTTAATTAGGTAATACTCAGATAAACAATACGGGCAATAAGATCAATTTCTTTTGTCTTGTAAGTATAATTATGACATTCAAAAGGTGCCTTTTAATTGAAATACTTAAATGTTAAGACTTTGATTTCGGCTTTGAATATACAAATCTCTATCAGTAACCAATTAATTGGCGGAACGTATATACGTGGGTACAAACAAATTAATATACAAGGCAGGGGCGGAACTAGATATTATGGATTTTATAGGCTAAAGCCCCTGGGCCCGAGAATATTCGGGCCCCAAGTCTCCATTGCTCACAAGGGACCATATTCTGAATTTAAAATATCCTATACTGTATACATTATAATAGATAACAGTTATGGGTAAAAAGCCAGTTTGATTAATAAACTAGGCCCCTAAGTAATACTAACCCAGGGCCCCACTTATTCACAGTCCACCCCTGATAGAACGTAAGCGAATATGATTGAAATGTCAAAACCAAAGTAAGTAAGGTCGCGGCAGAGGGCCCCTTAATTAGTTCAGTCAGTTTTGGGGCTTCCAAAGCCCACTGTACGATAGTAGACACACGTTTAATTACTCCTTTTAACGTATCACGTAATACATGTTACGGTAGACAGAGCTTACCTGAAATTAAGGAACGGAATCAAGATTTTCGAAGAAAGTCTGAAGTTCCTTTGATGTAGCAAGTAATTTAGACGCTAGAAACACTAATCTAGAGCAATTTACTTAACTCTTGGAAAAGAAATTGCTTTGAGGCTTCTTGAGCAAAACGGAATTATAACATTTATTATTTTGCTAATTAAGACTATTTTTGCATGAATCGTTCCAAAAGATAGCTTAGCTTTCTATATCTAAATATCAATATTCATACGTACAAAAATCTATTACATAATGTAGGTATCTACTTAATTTGTTTCTATATTATTAATCGTTAGTAGATCCTTATAAAAGTCTTTAATAGTTAGGAAAGGTAAATCATTTTTTATCTATCCTTTTCACTACTTATACGTAAAAAAAGACACAAAAATTTAGTACTCACTTTTCCAAAAACATCATATTTGTCTTCTTGTTTAGAATGTTGCTCCCAAGTGTCGGTTGGAGAAGGTGGTTCACTATGAGGCATAACCCCAGCTTCTGCTTCACTCTTCTCGTCATCTTCTCGCGCTTCTGGCAGGTTTCTGGCCCATGTTGGCCTTACCCTGCCCACCACAACTCGTTTCTCCATCTGCCTATTGTCTGTGGCGTTTGGATTCCACATTTTTTTTGAGTTTGTGTTTTAGATCATCACTAATAAAACTTTTTTATTTAGTCATTCACTTGTTTCGTTAGTATTTTCGTAAGTCTATATTTTATTCATTTTAGATATCACTATTTCACCAATTTCAGATTTATTGAACTTTCGTCTCAAGAACACAGGACAATGAGTATTCCAGAACAATGTTACTTCTATTTTAGAATATCGGTGTTTCCTCTCCAGTTTACAAACTCTCTAATTGATAAGCAGTTTGTTTATTGATTACAAGTTCTTAAAATAAAATAACAAATAGATACTTGAACAGAACGAAATATTTCATCGAATTATTTATTTTACGTCAATTGAGTAGCTAAAGATATTTTAGTGCAATTCAAATTGACGAGGTATTAAGTATGAATCAAATTAATTGAATTTCTAGATCACAGATAAATAAATAACGTGTTGGGTCAGAGGTTAAGGGTTAGATTTCGAGCCAGTGTCAATGTGACCTTTTGAATTCATAAGTGATTCAGTGAACCAAGATAAACTTACAAAGTAGGTTTATATTCTAAGTTTATCTTGGACATCATTGACATTAGTGAAGGAAAACATCGTGAGGAAACCAGGACTTTCCGTCTGGGCTAGTGTAGTAGTTAATGCTCGTGCCTTTTCTGAATGAAAAGAGGCCTTTGCCCTGCAGTGAGACAATAATAGCCTAGTTTTTTTAAGCCCTCAAATCATAGAAAGACACAATTACAATGTTTATTATCATTTCAAAAGTGCCTGTAAATGATGTAATTGAAATAAATGCTTTGACTTTGACTTTATGTATAAGGCTGCCCGCACACTTCTGAGTTCTGACAAACGGTGACCGATTTTTTTGTCGGAGGGAATAGAATATATTATGAATTCTAATATACCAACGCACACGTCCTACAAAAAGTCGGTCCCACGAAATGATCCGATAATAAATCGGTCCCACAAAAGACAGGATGCGGGCGTAAGCAGTTACCGGACGGCGTTAGTAACAATCAGAGTTTTAAAACTACAGATTTAATTGTATTAGTGGATGAAGAGATTGTAGTTGAAACTTAGAACGACAATAATGTTGCGGAACTTGTTACAGAGGATAATCTAAGTGCTGTAAGCGTCGGGAAACAATAAGAAGTTTCCACCTTGTGATTTTGTTTTTCACTCGTTATTTTTTTTCCATAATAACCTAAAAGACATGATATTCAACAGGCGTTCCTGTTTTTCATTGAATTAAATAGTTTATAATATTGTATTTATTGGCAGACTGAATTCATTATCAGCGTTCTTCTGAGTAGTTAACAAAAACCTGATATAACTTTTTACACTAACAATGCATTTGACTTCACTGACATCGGTGAAACCTGGGCTTATAATTTATTATAAGTCAGCAATCTGCTTTGAGGAGGAGTGGTGATTAATGCTCGTGCTTTATCTGTATGGGAAGGCCTTTTTAAGGTTCCGTACCCAAAAGCTAAAACGGGACCCTATTATTGACACTTCCCTGTCCGTCTGTCACCAGGAACCATCATCATCATCATCATCATTTGTCATCTGTATCATGAACCGTGATAGTTAGACAGTTGAAATTTTTGCAGGTGATGTATTTCTGTTGCCGCTATAACCATCTGTGCTATAACTACAAATACTAAAAAAACAGAATAAAACAAATATATAAGGGAGGCTCCCATACAAAAGACATTTCTTTTTGCCGTTTTTGTAGATTTATAGATTAATGGTACGGAATCCTTCGTGCGCGAGTATTTTGAATCATCAATGCCAAAATTACCTTTCGTTGGTAGGTAATATTTTAGTGACCTATTTGCCGAAACGTGCTTATTAACTGATTACTCTGCCTTCTTCTACACGATATTAATCCCGTTCTGTTTATTCTGATGTATTCCTCTCGGGTATTTGCCAAATGTTTGCTTAACTTCTATTTGCTTTGAAGCAAACTTTAAGGGATTTGTAATATCAGTGTGTTACTCGTATTTGTGTTCGTGCTTTATGTTTATCTTGTAACTAGCTTTTGCCAGCGACATCGTTTGCGTGAATGTCGGTTATCACAGGGTTTTTTTTGGGTGGCACCTTTATTTTTTTCTCTATAATTAAAAGCTTTACTTGTGGGCTTAAGTGCGACTGCTACGCTAGCGGCACTGATAGAGGTTTTGGGTTCGATTCCCAGGTCGAGCAAAAGTGCTATTGTGGTTTTCTATGAAATTCTCAGTAGCAGCTCGGGGATAGGATTTGTGTCCGTTTAATTACAAAAGGCTCGCCCGCTATTAGGTTACTAATACAAAACTAATTTGGCTAAATTTTGCATTCTTCACTCATCCCAAACGCAGTGTCAGTGTGGAACACCATCACAGGACATGCGTCACCTCTTAGTCTCTCCAAGATCTAAACGAGAGCAATGATAAAGCTGTCTTGCTTAATACTGGTCGTTTTTTTTTTAAACGAGTAAATCGATACACATAGAAGTTCCTACAAAGTCATCTCTTACTTCAATTCAAATTCTTTGACCTTTCAAGAGTCCTCAATTAAAAAGGCACTGTACCTAAATAAATCAATATTTCTTTGTCATTATCCACTACACACTAATGGCTAGTTTCATAAATAAAACCCTCATCATCTCTATTGTACATAGAAATTTATCCTTTATTTACCCTGTCAATATCATCTAAAAGGGTAAGCCATGAATTTATAAAGGGTACTGATTTCCCACTTACCCCTAAGCAACTACCCTAAGCTGTTTATATTCATGCAAAGCCTTTTTACTTGACGTCTGAAGGCAGAACTCAATCCCCAATGGGCCATTAAAATTTTCTCTTTATAGGGAAACCAGGTTTTATCAGGTACTAAGAGTAAAATTCTGATTGAAAAAGTGTACATGTTTTGTGAAGGTAGGTTACTGTAGAAACTCTAGCTGGTTGAGCGATTTACAACCTTATTTTGTATGACATAACTAAACATTACTTATTTAGTTACTTAAGAGATTAGTTATTTAAGATTAAAAATGTGTACACCAAAAATGGTAGAATATAAGAAACTTAATATAACGTTAACATCTATTGTACTATATTCTGACAAATAAATCTTTTTTTCTTTCTTTCATAAGCTCTGTATAAAATAAGAAAGATTTGACAGTCCACCACGAGGGCAGACAAAACGAGAACTATA
Organism: Caradrina clavipalpis; assembly: GCA_932526535.1. NCBI lineage: Eukaryota > Metazoa > Arthropoda > Insecta > Lepidoptera > Noctuidae > Caradrina > Caradrina clavipalpis. Next base: position 5,647,284 of record OW052093.1, read on the forward strand.
TAAATACTAGCAACAGCTCGCAGCTTCACCAGCATTAAGTTACATCTTTGATTGCTGCTCCAATCCCGTGAGTCCCGCCGCGGTAGACGCTCCGGGCGTCGGGAGCCACGAGACGACTCCCGGCCACCGTAGACGCGGGTCTGTAGGCGGTGAGCAATGGGTAGCTCACCGTCCGTACGTTAACTAAGTAGCGACAGACCGTGTCTACGACGCGTTCGTGTTCCACGCGCGCCTCAAAGAGATGTCAGCAAACTTGGAAGGGGCCACTGAGGGCCGATGCCTGCCGGGGCTGCGGGTTGTTCGAAAGAGATACCGCGCCCCCGGAACGCAAAGGGCACATGAAGGAACATAGACGGGTTTTAGTCAGTAAAAGTCTGACACTCCCTCCCGCCCAGCCCAGGGCGGAAGAAGTTATTTGATGATTTCACGGCTTAAAAAAAAAACCGTGAGTCATAAAATAATGTTAAACAGCCCATAAATCTGTCTATTGTATGGGTCTATCTAATTCCTCATAAATCTGGCTATCATACACAAACATTTTTACCAATCCAACTGACAGTTCCAGAGATGACCGTTTCAAAAACAGACAAAAGAGCAAAATCTCATCTCGATAAAAGAACAAGCAAAGAAAAAGTCCTCAGCTTTATTATATTACGAGCAGTAGGTATGCCTACTACATAAAGTATAATTATGAGCTAATTTAAAAGAACATAACTCAACATGAAAACAAATGTCAAACCTCTGTGATATTAAATATGTCAAATACCGCATCCATTAGTAAGTAATTAACTATTGAATTACAAAGGAATTAATTGCCTATCTAGTAATCTAGTTGCATAAATTCGTTCATATTACAAGCGCTGTAATCGTATCAGCTTCAGCGGTAAATCGATCAGTGGTGGGAACGATTTAATTTTATAGTCTCAATCGACTACCTATCACAATCGACAATCGACTATGTTTGTCGCAATTTTTAGAAATGTGCTTTTATTCACGACTTCATTTTACGGATTCCTAAGTTTTTTACAATAAATTATGTATAGCCACGCATGTCACTCAAGGATATCGTAGAGTCGGAGATTATCACGTTCAACAGGAAAAATGTAACTTTTCGCTGACGAAGTAGCGGACGTAAGCTAGTAATATAACAATATACATAACACATACCATCATGCCCTTATTCCCCGAAGGGTTAGACAGAGGTGCACTAATCTACACCCACAGTTCGCCAGTATAAAATAATAATATAATAGTATAATTCTTTTAAATTATTTATTTGTGATCGGTTTGCTCTTGAAAGTGTGAAAGTCTAGGTCGAAGGTGACAGACACAAAGTCGACGATGGAATGAGCTTCCCCAGTAGAAGCCTGTACACTCTAACTTTGAAGAGATTAAAGTTGATTGCGTTCGAAAATGCAAACACAGGAAGAGAGTTCCAGAGATGCCGCGACCCTGTATTGCAAAGGGCGTTAGTAGAAGCACGGATGGGTTTTAATCTGTAAGAGTCTGGCACTCCCTGCCACTCCGCCCAGGGAGGAAGAAGTCATTTTCCATCCTTAAAAAAAGATAGAGAGTTCAATAACATTCCTTTACTGTGTGCGTATTAGAAAAAGACGTTTAGAAACGCTTAGTGCGAATTGGTGGAAAAGCAACAAGGTTTAATAAAAAAATAAAAGCTTAAGCACCTAATCGAGATTCTAGCAGTGTGTTACTCGTGTCCCATCACTAGGCTTAGTAACATAATGCGATGTTAGCTAATCGGCTTACTCGATTCCCGTGATTCGTAACACTCCATTATCAAGTGTAAGTAACGAAATAATATGAGATTTATCTCAATTAAGCCTTATAATAGTCATTAGCGGAGTGAAACTGTTTCTTACTAAACTTCTGATTGAATTAACCTAAATAAGTTTCGTCTTGGAGTTACAAAAGTTCCACCTTTCAATGTGCCAAAGAGCAATGGAGCACAGTATTACCTACATACATACATACCTACCATCACGCCTGTATTCCCCGAAGGGTAACGCAGAGGTGTACCAACTTACACCCACAGTTCGCTGGTATGCTAATGTCCCATGTAATAGAGGGCGAGCATATTGCCATTAACCGGGCACAAATCCTAACGCCGAGCTGCTACTAAGAATGTCATAGAAAATCCCAATAACACTTATTGCCTGACCTGGGAATCGAACCCAAGACCTTTAGCACTCGCGCTTAGGACCACTAGCCAAAAGAGACAGGCGCAGCATTCTGGGTGTAAAAAGAACAGACAGAAAACGGTAAATCACTCTGCGCATCAAAACTGGGATTATGGAAGTGGGTAGAAAGACTTCCAGGGTCAAATGGGGTTACGTCAGCTACATGCACAGCGACCGAAAAGTCTTCACGCTGTAGTTGCTGGAGGATCATCGGCATCGCAGAGACCGCCCCAGGAAGAGGTAGCGATTGATCAGACAAAAAATCTAGGCCCTAGATTGATGGGAGAGTGGTTGAATGACTAGTACCTAGGACCTACTGAATTATTTCTAGCTTTTAGTACGTTGTGTACATCATTTCAATCTTTTTTTTTTATAAAACCGTTTTACTTAAAAACAATTGTAACTTATTTTTATCGTTTATTTTTTCTGGTACATTTGTTATCAACGTTGACAAAGTCACGGACGGAAACTAGTCTATAATAGAAATGACAGGACTGTCGCACTCTAATTTCCTAATGACAGTGAATTAACTTTGTCCTTCTGCCTCGCTAGGGACCAAATCAGGATCTTTTATTTCCAAGTAAATGTGAGTAGTAAATGATGTAGTTACACAAAACGTGATACAGTCGACCGCTTGTTGCGTCGATGGTGAAGGTACCGAGTTTCACATCGGATGGTGGGGCGACGAGTGGATTGAATGGGCGAGGATTGAAATCACACTGAAAGATGTGTCACGGGCTAAAGGTCCGAACATTGTTCGTACTACTAGTCACAAATGTGGAAGGTGTTTTTGGCTTTGTCACGGGCAAATGACACGGTGCACAGGCTAATCCATCCTGGATGGATTAGCCTGTGCACCGTGTACCCACTTTGGATGGACCATCCAAAGTGGGTACTTTTCATCGCGCTGGAAACTACACGGGATTGATGGATCGGATAAATGCACTTCCTTACAAAAAAACATCCGTTCCCACGCCACCCGCACCCTCCGAGAAATCATTGCAACCACGTTTTTGAAGGTAGATGGTAGAAATAATTAACCTCCACCCGTCCACACTATCCGTAACAAGTCCGCGGTGATGTCGAGTTGTTCGGTTCGGCGAAATGTCACCAATGTGGAAGCACATTTGGAGGCCTTTGCCATAAAGTGGGACAATAATAGGCATGTATTATAAATCGAACTGCCCCGTTGGTCTCGTGGTCGCAAGTGCGACTGCTGTGCAAGGGGTCCCGGGTTCGATTCCCAGGTCGAGCAAAAAAAGTGTTATTGAGTTTTTCTATGAAATTCTCATTAGCAGCTTGGAGTTTGGATTTGTGCCCGGTTAATGGCAATAGGCTCGCCCTCTATTACATGGGACCTAAATATACCGGCGAACTGTGGGTGTACATTGGTACACCTCTGCCTAACCCTTCGGGGAATACAGGCGTGATGGTATATTTTTTTTTTTTTATATATAAATAAATAAATAAAATAAATAAATATCTTGGGACAACTCACACACGGCTATCTGATCCCAAGCTAAGCAGAGCTTGTGTTATGGTAACCAGACAACTGATATACATACTTATATAATTTATAAATACATACATATTATAGATAAAACACACCCAGACACAGAACAAACAATCATGCTCATCACACAAAGTTTGTCCTGGGTGGGAATCGAAAAAAAAAATATAAATCGAAGAAAAATGTTATCGCTAGAGGGTTTAGAATTAGGTACTAAAACGAAGGTAAAAGTTTGTGTCTTGATTTCCCTTCCACCATGTCATCATCGTATCAGCCGATCGACGTCCACTGCTGGACATAGGCCTCCCCTGAAGGTAGCCACAATGACTGGTCCTGAACTCCCTGCATCCCACGATTTCCCGCGACCTTGTATGAATGTAGATAATAAATAATGGGTAGCTACATTAGTACTGTGACCGCAAATGGTCGATATTGAGTAGGTAGTTTGCATGGGTAGGTTAGGTAGGTATATAAAAGATGTGGTCCACACTGAATGCTGGATTTGACGTGAAATAATTAAGGTAGCGGTGAAGGGAGAGTAATTTGAAATCTACAAGCTGTGTATCAAGTTACAGCAAGTAGGTGTTAGAATTTCATAAGGAACAGGGTTTATTTCCAGAGTCCATGACATACGTTTAAGTCGCGATGTTTCACCGTGTGTTTTTATAAACCAAAAATCAGAGTTACAGTTATATTATGTTTAACGAATTTATTTACACGTAAAGAACAATACATGCTTAAGTAAAAATAAAACATAGTAGGTAACATCAGCAATCGAGCATTTGTAATAGATATTTTGAACTTTGATTTAAACACTGCAAGTATTTTGCTATCCTTGATATTATTTGGCAGGTTGTTGCAGGTACCTATAATGGTGCTCCTTTAAAAATCTTTATTGTCAAAACAGCGAGGCTCAGTTACAAAATATGGATAGTCTATGTACCTATCTATATGTGATAATCTTTGTACCATAGTTAGTCCTATTTCTTCGTAATTTAATTTTAATCTGGTTAGATCCGATCAGATCCTGGTCGGTCAGATTTTAATTCACCAGTCATTATTTTTCGTACGAATATGCGCATTGTGTAAGTGTATGTGCGTGCCCACCCCAGAATGGTCTTGTGCCTACCCCAGGCTGAAGGGCTCACCTTCCGCCTGACCGCATTGCATCGCACCGGCCATGGGCCAGGCCCCCCCCTAAAAACTAACTCTAGATACGCCAATGTGTATGTGTGTGTTAAATATATTACTTAAATATCTTTGTGTTACGGTATAGTGTAAATAAAGCTTGTATCACTTTGTATATTTATTGTATATACCTACATAATACCTATATACCTACATAATCTTGTTATGAAGCACCTCACTGCTCGATCACTCACGAGGCCCGTTCATAATACCCTTACCGATAGTTCACGATATCTTTACGCTTCGATAAACTTAGAATAGTTTCCGATCTATTTACAAATATCTACTTTCATCTCATCTATTGATTTTAGACAATTATTCGAGATGGGAAGCTGTAATGAACAGATCTTAAGGTCAGTGCTCACTATAACACCATCGCTCTGAGATAAGGGTCGTCTCGAAAAATCCAACATTTAACTGCTAGCTACAAACCGCCGGCAAGCCGTCGACTTTTTATCTTGTCATTGTAAAATGTACTTTAATTAGACACGATTTAAAGGATTAACTTGAATGGCAAATGATTTATGTTGATGGAGAGGAGCTTTTATAGCGAGCAACGACATTTTTTTAACTCTTAAGAATGATTATGTTCTAGGTAGGTACTATACTATTAAAAATAAAAATCATTATTAAATCTAGAATATACAAAAATCTTATAAATGTTAAATCGAATAACAAAACCTTTTACAAAATAAATATGGATATAGGTCTTTCTAATATCTTAAGATAACAGAATAAAGTGATATTTCACCAAAATGTAGAAATAGTTGCTGGTTTATTTATCTGACGGATATCGCCCGGGGCTAGAAATATTACAAAGGCAGGTAATGTTTTATGTAAATAAGAATATTATAAAATGTCTAATGAGGCCTCTTAACTTACTAGAAGAAGATGCTGTAGGTAAGACGTAAGCCGGGTCAGATCAGCTGTAAAAACTCCGGGGCTGCGGGTTGTTAGAAAGAGATACAGCGCCCCCGGAACGCAAAAGGCACAAGAAGGTACATGGATGGGTTTTAGTCAGTAAAAGTCTGACAAAAAGGGCGGGAAAAGTCATTTGATGACTTCACATCGGAAAAAAAAGCTGTGAAAACTGATGAATCTTCATCATATCAGCCGAATGACGTCCATTGCTGGTCATCCTCCCCTAGAAATAGCTACAATGACCGGCCGCATCTAGTGATTTCCCGAAACCTGGCAAAAGTCGCGGGAAATACCTAAATTAACCTTTTAGAGGTTACAGCAACCTTTAACTCTTTAACCGTAAAAGGTTAAATACCTTAACCTTTAACAGATCTTCACAGATGAATAGTGTGCTAGTAAAATATTAAATTAAATTATTTATTTTCACATACCAAGAGTAGAAAGGACTTGATGACATCAAACAATTCTGACGACACATCCACAATTTTGACGACACGGTTGGAGTAGTGACTGAGCTATTGGATGAAGAGCTTAATATCGCGGGTTTGATTTCAATACGGTTAAAATATATGGCCTATTATATATTTCGGCCTAGGTACAGATACTCGTTCCGAATCTGGTTATTTGTGTGCACATAGCTTTATATGTTTGTAAACGCACGATACACGATATAGGAGAAATGCCTAGTGAGAGGAAAAATAAACTAATTAAAGAAACCGAGCCTACAAAGAATTATATAATAATCATAATCAGATCTATCTGTGCCAGTCTGTTTTTTTATAAGTGAAGACTTGCAATTGGCTGTCATTTTCACCTACTATTTTTTATTCTGTTTTGTTAAGCTGTAAGTTTTCAATAGCTCATAAATAAATAAATAATTATAAACAAAGTAACCATTCCTCCCTATTCCTTTCCAATAAGTTAATACCACGTCAATTTGCAGAGAAAACTGATAGATCAAACAAATACTACATAATATTGAAGACTACAGCAAGCCTTCAGCCAATTTGTCCGGATATTGAAAGGGCTTGTACCTACTTTCAAGCACTAGATTGCAGACTCGCTTCTCTATAAAATTCAAAGCGCTTGGAATCGGAAAGAGTACCTTAGTAGAGCTTTGCACCTATTACTGGTACGTCGGAACTCGTGTAAGCTTGGACAAAATGATTGTGAGTACCTATTTGTTTTTGTTTCTAGAAACAGAATAGGTAATGTAGGATTCTATTAACAAAGGAACTATTTACTTGTACATGTATTTACAAGGAAATCACTTATAGATACTACGTATTCGTGTAATAAAGTAACATTATTATATGTGATCTGAAGGTAATTCTAACAGACACACGTAAGGCTTGTCAACTTTGCCTCTGAGTCATGGAAGTTAGATAAATTCATACTAATATATTATAGTAAAAGGCGCATTGCCCCACTTGGAAGAAACCTTTTAGGGTCTACCTAGAATCAGCTGCTGATATCTGATTCTAGACCCCCAAGCGTACTAATTTTATTAACCTACTTTTATGTCCCAGGCCTTCCTCATACTTCTTCCGAATTTCTATGTCTTGTGCGATCTCTGACCATGTTTGACTGGCAAACTTGACCAAGATTATCACACCACCTTTACTGCCTGGAGCCCTAGACGATCCTCCTTTAATCTTCCATTACTGCTCATCACTTCATACTAGTCCATACAGTTCTTTTAGATCTGGAATCATCTACTGAATACAATTTGAAAGTTTGTCTCTCAACCATCATCCTTCACCGTGTAAGTATTGTCTGGGTGCTGCAAACTATTATCATAGGCTATAAAACGAGCTGCGGGTTGTTCGAAAGAGATACCGCGCCCCCGGAACGCAAAGGGCACATGAAGGAACATAGACGGGTTTTTAGTCAGTAAAAGTCTGACACTCCCTCCCGGGGAAGTTATTTGATGATTTTCCGTCTATAAAAAAAGGCTATAAAACGAACTACGTATATATTTACCTAAACACGTTTAACTCATAGAGGTTATTTTCAAAGTGGAGCCCTTATTGTTAACTCAGTGCGTGTCACTTGTCAAAGTGCCCTTTTGTCACCCCTGGCTGTGAAACTCCCCGAGCAAACACAAAGTCGGACAGAGTTTGGACTTGCTTTGTCAAGGTGCTCGTATTAATTAATTTAAGTTTGAAATTAGATACTCCTTGAGTCCTTACTGATGGGTATTTAGAGGTTGCCCAATTAACAATTTAACGTCGTTCAAAAGTTTAGTAAACGTTATCTTAATTCCATTGATCGTAATACCTAAGCCGCACTAACGTTATAATAACGTTTACTAAACGCGAAAATGGCCCCAGTTATACGACCAACATTGTCGTATAATGGACATACAAAAGTCACAAGCTGACTTCGTTAAAGTCATTCAAAAGTCGTATGAACGTTATGGAATTACTATTTTCGTCGCGCAGAAGTCGCATCATAACTTTACAACGGCTCGTTTGTTGTATTGTTGTCATACAGGTGTTTTTGATTGACTAAAACGTTTTATTTGAGTCAAGGAACAACACCTGTAAGACTTATTCATTTTTCTTGTTAGTGACACATGATTGTGGTTTTGTTTCGAGATTTGAGTACAAAATAAATAATCACAAGGAAATAAAAGTTGAGTGTTATTTAACTTATACAGGAAAAATTTTTAACCAGTGCGTAAATTTTGCCATAATAAACTTCAACACGTTTTATTAAACACATATATTTTATTTTGATATGTCTTAGTACTAAAAAAAAAAGTTATCGCTTACGAAACATGTATACTTAAAAACCATATTTTATTGTCACTCGGCGCTAGCGCATTCCCCAGCCCCTCACCCCAGCCATGCGCCCGGGGGGCGGCCAAGAGTTGTCATTGATAGTATGGCGAATAGATTATGTCCATGTTTTGCTGATTTCAAACTCGGATAAGGATGAAATTTTTTTTTTTTTTTTTTTTAACTAAACTCGGAAATGTGTTCTATTACTGACACTGAACTACCAAAAAAAATTTACGCACTGGTTAAAAACTTATCCTGTATTTATGTATCTCGCTAATAACTGTATCTGTCTCTCATGCCGTTTAGTTTGACTGGGTATTAAAGTTATATGATAATATACCTATGTGTTTTTATTTAAGATTTTCATGCCCCCTCACAATTTTGTGTTTAAATGATTATATTTTTATTATAAAAAATATTTTTATTTCTAAAAATGTAGGACATGTTGCTTTTGTCACACACTTATCTCTTTACGACGTTGTAAAGACATAAAGTCGTATTAAGGTTATTTCAAGACCATGCAATACGCCATGACAGCTATAGTTATTAGGGTTCCTCATATATTTAAAACCCTTTTCATATTATTTACAGTAAAAGTGGAGTGCAGATTTCAAAACATTCAAGTAAATTTTATTTGAAAATATGCCCAAGAAACATGGGTTAAAATATGGAAACAAAAACCATTTTTCGTAGTAAATTTAATAAAACGTTCCGTAAATATGTCGGCCTAGACGTTTTAAAGTAAAAACCTGACTTAAAAGCGACTACAAGTTTGATTAAAGTCAGGACATGACATTAAACGGACATCATGTAATATATAGGTTATACGAGGGGAGATCAAAAAGTAATGAGAATCGGTTACTTCAGGTCCGCATAAAAACGCAAAAAAAGTTTTTTTTGCTTGCTTATGTACTCACTACTTCAGCCTAAAAAAATCATATACATATATCACGATTTCCGGGAGTTATATTCATTTGAATACGAACTGTCGAAGAGATAATACCAACTTGGAGAAAAACGAAATTAGAGCAGTCATCAAGTACCTCTGTTTGAAAAAAAAATCTACAATAGACATACACAGTGACTTAGTGGGAAAATTGGGGGACTCTGCTCCTCCATATTCTACAGTTGCACGCTGGACCAAGGAATTTAAACTGGGCAGAGCATCCACTGAAGATGAACATCGCGAAGGACGCCCATCCACGTCCCTCACTGAAGACAACGTGAAAAAAGTCGAAGATGCTGTGTTGCCAGATCGAAGAGTGAGCATCAGGCATGTAGCTGAGGTCACAGGGATCTCATATGGCAGCATTCAAAAAATCCTTGCGAACGAGTTGCATATGAAAAAGGTCTCCGCGCGTTGGGTACCCAGGATGTTAACCGACGAGCAAGAGCAGCGGTTCACAAAGCCGCAGTTGCGATGGCTGCCATTCAAGAAACGGGATTCGAACTGCCCGAACACCCTCCCTATTCGCTAGATCTGGCTCCTAGTGACTTCTACCTCTTTCCTCGGGTCAAGGAACACCTCCGAGGTAAAAAAAATTGAAGACGATAGCGAAGTGATGGTCACTTTTGAGGCGTTTTGGGAGGGTCAAGAAAAATTTTTTTTTCAAAGGGAATCCTGGGTTTAGAAAAAAGATGGAATAAATGTATTGATTTGTAAGGAGACTATGTAGAAGAATAAATTATTATTTTAACTTTAATTACCGCGTTTTATCTTCATTCTCATTACTTTTTGATTCGCCCCTGTATTTGAGTATTAAATAAACAACCAAGTCATTTAAGAGTCTCCAGTTGCCCGCTGTAAAACAGGATAACGATCGTTATGTAAACGTCGCTGTGAAAACGCCTATACAACTGCTACATTGCATAGATGTCATACAAAGGTTTTCAAAGACCTAATTTGTTCAGTTCAAAACGTTTAATGGACTATAACGTTAGTATGACTATTGCGTTGTCGCACAAACGTTTTAGCTAAGACTGTAATATAACGTCGTTTAGTTTAGTCTTACCAACGTTGCTAAGACCAGCTTATTGTGACATATTCGTCGCACGACTAAGGGCCTCCGCCCACGACCGATTTTTTTGGACCGATAATCGGGCAGAAAAACGGGCCCGTTTTTTCAAAAATTTCAACGCCCACGACCGTGTTTTCGTCGGTGACTTTCGAGGGAGGAGCTTAAAATAGCGGTCAAATTTTATATCGCAACTTTTATTTGACAGAGTTACCGATAGTATAAAAATAACGTTAATAGATTTAAGGTTATTTAAGTTACAATTTATCGTTAAATTGTTTATTGACGATATTTTTATCGTTTTTTTTTAAACAATTGATCTTTCTAAGATGGAAGTAGCGTAGGACGGAGGTGTGGCGGGTCGCCCAGCTTAGCGTCGCGCTAATGTAGTGCCTAACAATACTTTGCCCGATTCTTACGAGTGAGAATAACACGCTTACTTTTACATCGTTCTGAAATCAAAAGTCATGAGATCCATCATAGTACCTAACAGAAGCTATTGGCACTATTATTTTCGATAAATAACAAAAATAAATAAAATAACACGAACATTTGTGAAATAGTAAGAACGCGAAGTAACGCTTCCTTGCAGTCAAGGCATATTTGTGTGTAAACCTTATCGACTATACATGCGTAAGGTAGCCTTTAAAGAATACATTAATCGATCAGACAGGACCGCTACTAACATTTAACTCGAATAACAAAAAAATGACGAATTTCCAACATCTTCGAGACGTCTGAAAAAAAAAAAAACACGCAATAACAACTATTACTCGACTGGAGTTCCAGTGTTTCAGCTGCAGAACGATGTAAAAGTAACCGTATATGTTATTATTAGACCTGGTAATCGAACCCACGACTTCACGCTGATCAGACGCGCTTTGCGACCACAAGCCCAATATAGTTAGTCAGTGACAATTAATATAAACGTACAAAACGGCAACTTACCTAATTTAACGGTAAAAATAACGATTAATTCATATTCTATGTTAATGTTCATTAACATTATATTACTGGTAATGTTATCAAATAACGTTAATAAAGTTACTTTTTTCAAAATTTTCGAGTTCATGGAAATTAACGTTACGTAACGATTATTATTTTTTGATTTCATAACGTTAACAAGCCCTGGATTTAAGTCAGCAAGCTTAGTCGTTGAAAACGAATGTTATTTTCATTCTTAATAATTTATTAAATTCGTTTGATTATATATATTTTTAATCCATTAACGTTATTTTTATATTAACGGTAAATCTGTCAAAGGTAATTTTATAAATATTTACCGGTATTTAAAACCCTGCGTAAATCAACACAATATTATTTACTTATTTAAATCACAGACGATTAATTTAGAAAACCTTGATTTACCATATTATTAATAAATAAATAAGCTTTTTAATAATAAATTATTGTTATTATTCAAATGCTTCAAACTCATAAGTACTAACTTAACATAACACCACAATTGTACACTTAATTCGCAATAACTGCTTTTGACTTTAGACTTTTGACTTTAGCAATGACACAACGTTCTTCCCTAGTAAATCCATGACGCATAGGGTAAGTGCCCCAGTGAATGAACACACCCGAGTGAATTAACAAATCCGAGTATTTTCCAAAAAATAATAAACTAAGATATTACCTTCTACCCAACGCAGTATTTTTTTTTTTGTAATTGCTGCTCTTTATTCCAGCATAGTAACAACATTCATGTATTGCGATACTGTTCGTTTTAAAATGACGAGCGTTTAAAGTTGGCAGTGCTGGTGTACATTTTCTTTGTTCGGGCAAGAATTTAGGACTTGGGTCAGACGCAAATTTTTTGATATCACTTTGCAGCCGTAATTAAAGTATGTACTATAAGTTATTTATAAATTCGAGTAATGGGTAGTTATAATATATGTATCAAATCAATTTCATTGCAATTTTAGCTAGTTTTAAGTAAATTATTGAGTGTTCCAGCATTGGCATTAAAAAACGTTTGAAATCCAGTGAATAAACGACCGTTAATTCACTGACCAATCGTTAATTTCATGAAATCTAGTGAATGAACTATAACATTTTCATCATGTTAAAATATAAGCTTTCGTCATAAAAATGTAACCAATAAATAAATGAATACCACATTTTGAGTTAGTAATCATCATTTTAGAGAACGGAGAACTAACAAATACATCAAAGCTCTGAGACTCTACTCCCAAGCTCATAAAGGAAAGACGGGAACGGAACGGGCAGTCTTCAGTGGGTGCAGGTTCAGTCGGAATAAGCTCGGCTTATAAGGCAGATCCTGAAATCCATCAAACGCGACACACCTCAAATGCTGACGAAGCTGGAGACTAACGATGGCAGGATCATCTTGTCTAAACTAGAGCTTTTAAGGGAGGTAGAGAAGTTCTAAAACCCCGTCTCTAGTCCAACAAAAGACCCAAGAGCTAGACTGACCTGGCACTACACCGATGAGATCCCGGACGTCAGCCTATATGAGATAAATATGGCTTCTTAACAACTTAAGGACAACAAGGTGCCGGGGAAGACGGAATCACTTCTGTACTACTGAAGAGGCCTATGTCCAGTAGTGGACATCGTTCGGCTCATATCATGATGAATTGATTGATGACGTTGGCTAGGCTTATGAAGGTATATGATTAAGTAAGAGTTTGAAGGCTTACACTTTGTTAAAAAAAAAAATGATTATAGCAGATTTAGAGGCTAAGGATATGTTCATTTATGTATTCCATTTGATATAATAATAAGGATTTTTCGTAACTATTAATTAAACAAAAACTTGTGTTCATTCACTGGTTCTAATGCTGTACATTTACTGGAAAATTTCATTCATTCACTGGGGTTTTAGGGTATTTTTCAATATATTGCCAAATATCTAAAAAAGTATACAGGTTATGTCGTAAAACCAAGTTAAAAAATATTCTTTAGTAGACATAGATTACCAAAATATAAAACCGCATACTTTAGAGGCAACATAATGTGTAATGATTTTTTGAAGTCTGAAGATTGCTTAAGTGTGCATTCACTGGAGCATTTACCCTATTTTCTATTTTTCACCGATAATCGGCGGCCAGGATGCGTAGATTTTGTTTTTGGACCGTTTTTTTCTCGGCCGTGGGCGTTGATGTACTAGAATCCATACGTTCCATTCTCGCCGAGAAAAAATCGGCCGTAAAAAATCGGTCGTGGGCGGAGGCCCTAATAAGTTAAATTAAAGACGTTTAAAGGACCTAGTAGTCATCTCACTATCATTATAAGACTGCTATCCAACTTTATGTCGTATAAGTCAAGACTTATATGACGTTTTTGTTTGTTGGGTGGTGAGTGTCTGATTGTTTTATAGCTTATATTCGTGATGGTTGGTAATCAAGACGACTTACGAGAAATTGCAGCACTAAAGGTATTGCCGATGCGGTTGATAAGTAAGGTATAAAAGTAGGTATTTGGTAGGTAGGCAGTCGTCAGACAGAAAGTTGAAGATAGTTCGTTATGAGAAACGAGAAGTTAGTAGAACGAGCAAGAAACTTCATGAAAGTGTATTCATGAAGTGTCTTGCTCGTTCTTCAGTTTGTTTTGTTGTATTTCAAAATGAGCAAAGACGATCAAGTATACGTGTATACATATACTTGATACGTCTTTGCTTAATTTGAAATATGTATATTGCTACTTATTAAACGTTACGTTACGTTACTGTTAAAGCCTGAACTACGATAAATCCTAATATTTTGAAGTAAAACCTAAGATTTATCAACACTTAATAGTAAATGTCCGAAATGTACTGTAATTGTAGTTAATTTTGAACTTTCACCATCATACACTCGGTAAAACTTAAATTTACTGGAACTCCTACAGTACAGATACATATACAGGAAAAAATTTTAACCAGTGCGTAAATTTTGCCATAATAAACTTCAACACGTTTTATTAAACACGTATATTTTATTTTGATATGTTTTAGTACTAAAAAACAAAGTTATCGCTTACGGAACATGCTTACTTAAAAACCATATTTTATTGTCACTCGGCGCTAGCGCATTCTCCACCCCCTCACCTCAGCCATGCGCCCGGGCGGCGGCCAAGAGTTTTCATTGATAGTATGGCGAATAGATTATGTCCATGTTTTGTTTATTTATTTCAAACTCGGATAAGGATGAAATTTTTTTTTTTTTTTTTAATTAAACACGGAAATGTGTTCTATTACTGACACTGAACTACCAAAACAAATTTACGCACTGGTTAAAAACTTATCCTGTATAATAAAAGATGTGCTCACTGCATGAATTAACCCGAGCAAAAAAATGCTTCTAATTTGAATCCCGAATTAAGTTTTGTTAAATTTTTAAAATTTATCAAAACTTAAATATATTTACTTTCAAAGTACAACCTCTATACGTACAGTCCCTACATGAATTTTCTTTGACCAATTTCAGACCAGGTTCGAACAGACAAATTCAAACGAAGAGAAGTTTTCCAAATCCAATAATTCCAACTAAACGCAAATTCGCCCTAAAGGTGTTTAATTGTCGCTGACGGTTACAATCCTTTAAAACACGTTTTACTCATCCAATAAAGGACAAAAGTACGCAATCTGTGAAATTACAGACTACATTATTGAATTCTCTCGCAAATCTGCATATTTAATTTCACGCTTGTTATCCCGATTTCAGGATCAGCTGATTACAACGTACATTACTGTCGCCCCTCTTTCTACGAGCTGGCACAAAATGGATGGTTACCTACAGAAGGTTGCCTATTTGGTTATCATCAATTATTGATTATTATCATTAACTAAGAGAAGAATGGGAGAAGTGGAGGGAGGCCTATCCCAGGAGAGGGTCAGTACAGGCTAACAAAAAAAAAACATTAACTAATATTTTTTCCAATTAATAAATGTAATAAATTAAATTTAATAAATTTTCCATTAACATTTCCAAGACACAACTTCTAAAAAAAAACCACTCTATTTTAGCCCTGAGAACTAATTAATTTTCAACTTATTGTAAAATTAGATTTTTACTTGCTTTGAAATCAATAAATAGTTAGTCAATTGACTAGTGACGTCACAACGTGCTATTGCCATACAAAATTCAAAGGAGAATCGCGTTTTGACAGTTCATAAAAAGTATGTCAATTGATGGTGGTGTCAACGGCACGCTTCATGTGATTCAACTTGCGACTGATTTGTTCGATTGAAATGGACAAAGGGTCTTTGAATTTGTAGCGAGAATGCCGTGCAACACCCGTACTGCGCACACATAGCTGCAGGACAACAAACGTCACGTGTCAACTGTATGTAAAAGACAACCGTCCGTGTGCAGTCCGGCACCGAATGCATTGGAAAAAAGCCCATAGTTCGATATACATATGTACCCATCTTTGTGCGTGTGTGTGCCTGTTTTGAACCGAATTCAAAAAGGAGGAGGTTGTCTTTTCGAACATTTTCTTTTTATGCACGTTCGGGCATGACTACGTCATTAATAAACGGATTTAGAAGTCGGTTGCAGTTCAAAACAATAAATCAAAAAGCCGGTTACTTCCAAAACTAAAGCTACTTCCCAATTTCCAGTTTCTGAAGGCGGTTGCCTTTTTTTTTAAGTTTTAACTTTTTTCTTTTTCTTCTACTTTCTATCATCCAAATCCATGATGAAACGGTAAAACTACGTAGATTAACAAGATAAACATCGCCTAAAAGCTTTATTAGTTCATGTTTCATGAAGTCAACATTCTGTACTATTCTGTGCGCCTGGTATGAGCAAAAATGTATTTAAGTATCTGTGTGTGCTGTTCATTTTTTCGCACATTTCAAAGTATAGCCGTAAAAGCTTTTGGAAGTAAATTGAGAGTGTGTATGTATGATATAATTTAATGAAGCTCAGTTTATCGAATATCATGCCTACCTAACGTACCTTGGCTTTTTATAATTACATTTCATATATCGTTGAATATTTTCCGGTGGCTTTTTATTCAATTTTCCATGTTTCCCGGAAGGTCAAAGAAAATTTTGCTTTGAATAATTTATAATTTTCAGCCCGTATTTTGTTGTTGTTTCATTTATGTTTCATGTTTTCGGAACTTTTAACGTAACATGAGCTTTTTGCCGAGGTCTTCTATTTCTATGGCCGCTTACTGTGAAACAGCAAATACCTAAACATACCTAGTAACACAGTGACTGGCATGCAAGAAGCCTGCAACTTGTGATCGCTAACGGCGTGCAAGTTGCTTGCAAACTTTTGTAGAAGTTACCGGCTTACCTAGCATGATGTGATTATATGTATTATAAAGCTAAAGAATTTTTTTATCCGCTATTTAGATACGCTTATCTCTTTAACTTGGATTGGAAAAAATCTTTTTATATATGATATCCAGATTCATGAGGAATAATAGTATAGTATAGTAGGCTATATACATAACATCACGCTTCGACCCACGGGAGCGAAGCAGTAACCAAAGACGTAGGTAATTGAACGCGGTTGAAACTGAAACCGCGGGGTACACCTAGTTAATATAATAAGCACTTAATTAAAACTTAAACCAAATTGCATTGCTCATAAAATAAGCTACGAGCGGCCTTTTTAAATGTTTTAATAAAACCTTTATAGACTGGAGTGTCAAAACCAAAGGTTAAGCGAAACAATGCGTGAGTGCCCGCCTGTTTCACAAACACTGCGAAATTAAATTCTCGAACACAATTTAATTGTTTAATTTTATTAATTACTTATGTTGTGAGCCTGCTGTTATGTGGCTTTGGACCGCAAGCATTTTGGTTTATAAAGACGAATATTATGAATATAGGTACTTACGATAATCGAGACAAAGCGAACACAATCGTATTCTACACTTTATAAAGTCTAATTTCATACGTTTACATGACAGGCCGCATTGTGTGATAAAAGAAAAATATATGGGATCACTGTTTTTCTTCTTTTTTCTTCATTTTACTTCTGATTGCCTCTGCGTAGGTAGTTTATTTAAAATTAAAAGTTGAATTAAATAAATTTAAAAAATCTATTTAATTTTAAAAAACCAATTACCGTATGTATCCCTGTTTTTTTTTTGTTATGTTCTCACGAACGTTACGTTTTCTTTTTTTTGTTATGTTCGTGAGGATTTGGTTTGTACTAAAGATTTTTTTTTGGAAACGGCTTTATCATCTACTAGCTTTTGCCCGCGACTTCGTCCGCGTGGATTAATAGTTCCCGTTCCCGGGGGATTTCCGGGATGAAAACTATCCTATGTCCTTTTTCGGGTCCCAGACTATATCTGTACCAAATTTCATTGAAATCGGTTTAGTGGTTTAGGCGTGAAGAAGAGACAGACAGAAAGAGTTACTTTCGCAGTTATAATATTAATAAGGATTATTAAAAAAATACCTGTAAAAAAATATTCATTATTTTTTAAAAGTAGGTAGCTGTCAGATTAAGAGTTTTTCTTTTTTTTCTTTTAGGATTTTCTATTCAAACATTAGGTGGTAAGTAAATCTCAACTCATTAAACTCCTTTAGTGAATACAGAGGTGTTATAATAATATTCTTTCTTACAAATAAAAATGTTTTTATACTTTACCTAAAAGAAAAAATAACGCAAGAACGTACTAGCGCGTAAAAAATCTCAGTTCGTTGAGTAAAACGAAAAAATAGAAAGAAAGAAAAATAGATTATTCTGCACTCACGAAACGGATGATATAGGTAGGTACGGTGAACAAAAGAGATAAGTAACCAGACCGTCTAATATACTTGAAGTTTTCTTTCAAACCGGTGGTCGTTTTTAAATGAAATTTAATTAAATTAATAAACTGTTTACTTTTCATTAATAAAAATAAAATTCATTAAAAACCTATCCGTTTTTGAAAAACTTTGAACTTATTAGGCGACTCTGGTTACTTATCTCTTTTGCTGACTGTACATGAAAAAAAGAGTTAGAACTTTCAGTGAGCGTAAAGTACAGCTTTTTATTTGTCATTTTGGTAGCTCGAGGAAAACTGGAAATGGCTTCTTTAATTATGTGCCTACAAAACTACGTTATTCTCAAAGTTTAATTAAATACTTTTATGAAAACTAGGTAAACACCAAGTTGTCTTTGGGATAGCAACGCATTTTTAAAGCTTCTGGTATTGCAGATGTCTATAGGCAGAGTGAGCTCAGCTTTTTATGTTTTCTCAAAGTTTAATTAAATACTTTTATGAAAACGAAGTCAACACCAAGTTGTCTCTGGGATAGCAATGCATTTGCAAGGCTTCTGGTATTGCAGATGTCTAAAGACATCTATAGGTGACCACTATACATCAGCTTTTTATGTATAAAAAATCTTTAAAAAGTGAATGATCTATCAAGATCATTCACTTTTTAAAGATATTTTATGACATAACATCAGTTATGTCCTCTATTTTACATTTAGTTTTGAGTTTTGGTAATATACCTACACTTATATTATTGTAAAAATTAGCTTTACGCTTTCGTATAGCAAATTTTTGCCCGCGACTTCTCCCGCGTGGGTGTTGCTTATCGCGGGCACAGACAAAGTCGCGGATTATAAACTAGTCTAGTAGATTATATCCTTCTCTACATCCCAAGCTAACTCTTTGTCAAATTTCATTACAAACAATCCAATCGTTCTGGCGGGATGAGGTAACAAACAGACAGTAACTTTATTGTAGTAGGTATGGTTAGTTATTCTTCTTTCTATTAGTGTTCAAAAATGCAACGTATCAAGATACAATAAGGTTCAAAATACGGCAGATTGGATGGATTTACACGTGGACGGATAAATCCTTTATTATTATGCAGTTGGAAAAGTAATTTTCAGTTCCAAAGTCGTTAATAGTTTATCAACATCATGAAAGCCAATTGAAAGTTTTGTAATAACCAATAAACGTTTTTAATTATACAACTTTCCCAGACAGACTAATATTAGCATTTTAAACCGTTTAGTTGGATATTAATTACGGTTTATTCTTAACTGTCAAAATATAAACATCATTATTGTGGTAGGTATTCATTTGTTTATTACAAAAAAATCTTCGATATTATCGCCGATTTAGTATGAGACATTTCAACTTTGTCTCTGGGATAGCAACGCATTTCCAAGGCCTCTGGTATTGCAGATGTCTATAGGTAGCGGTGACGTCGCCGTCGACTTGTTTCCAATCCAAAGACATAAAAAAAATACAAATAACTTTTAAACGGCTCAACCGATTTTCATCAAACATAGCTAAGAACACTCGCTCAGAAAAAAAAAAAAATATATACCATCACGCCTGTATTCCCCGAAGGGTTAGGCAGAGGTGTACCAATGTACACCCACACGCTCAGAGTCACCTTTAATACAAAAAAACTAAATTGAAATAGCTTCATCCGTTCGGGAGCTATGATGCCACAGACAGACAGACAGACAGACAGACAGAAACGTCAAACTTATAACACCCCTCTTTTTGCGTAGGGGGTTAAAAATTAACAAATAAAGGGTTCCGTACCACCTCTAATGTTACAATCGAGAAAAAAAATCTTTCTTTTTATATTTATTATTTGCTGTTATAGATTCACATCCATATGCCATAGTATCACACTAAAAGCCAAGAAATTTTCAAGTGCCTATCTACTACAGTTCAAAAGATACATTTCGAAAGGGACAAACAAACGGACATATGGCTAAGCGTGGGTACGAAACTTCAAAAAGTAACTTCAGGCACTTTTATTAAAGCAACAAGTAGGCAAATTCAGTGCCCGAGGCATTCACCGAGAATCGGGTGTAAATATCCTTAATTTTCCGGATAGGAACCAACCCCGGAAAGGACAAGGGTGCTTCCTTTGCCCTTTGAAGGTTTCAAGTTATCGACTGTTGCCAGAAAGAAAGAAGCAAACAAACTCGCATTCAAATTCTTAGTAAGGATTAAATTGTTCTTGGAGGGCGAAAGAAAGAAAATCGGGCCGCTATTTAACAAAATAAGGGTAAGTAAAGTAGGTAAATAAAGAGATATAATTTGAATAAAACCGACCAAGTGTTAATCGGACCAAAATATGAAGGGTTCGTACCACCGTGCAATATTGATTAAGATCGAGCAAAAACGGCGAAAAGCCGTTTTTTTTTGTAACAGCGGCTTTAATAATAGTTATTATTTATACTTTTTGAAAGATTCGAATGTTACCTCTAATGATATTTTATGGTTCAAAACTTACAGCCTTAAGTGTCAGATGAACAAACTGCCGAGGAATGAGAGCAAAAGAATTTAGGCCCTTTTTCGTACAGAACCACAAAAATATTAGCAACAAGTTGGGTCATACGTGGAATCCTAAAGCGCTACTTGTTACACGTAACATGTCATTAAAATCGTATCAGCAAGACTACACGCACACATAGATAACACACCCCATTGATTAATGGATCCTACAGGTTGTAGCTTTCCAATCCCTTTCCCTCATCACTTTACAAAGACTTTGCGAAGAGAAAAGGGAGCAAAAAGAGGCAATAATGGATGAGAATCGAAAGGAACGGACACGTCAAGCCGTCGTAATGAAGTCAAATAGACTTCGACGTCAGCCTTCACGTCAGCCTGTCAGCTAATCTTGTTAGTACAATTGTTGGGCACTTAATACTGCTGTTGTAAACGTGATTTTTATTACCTTATGATTGGTTACGGGACTTTATTGCTTTTTCCGGTATTATCAAAGTTATGAAAATAAAATGTTTTGATTCCGAAACGTGCAAAAGTTAAGGAAAAATAATGACTTATTAAAAGTTAAATGACTTTTGACACGCCTCAGTTACAAAGCTTTATTGTTTTTTTTTATTTGAAAATAGAACGTTCGAAGTACGAAAAACAATCATGGCTGCTTACAAAATTCGACGTTTAAAAGTTGTTCAATTTATTTGTTCATTTTCTTGGCTTCGTTAGCAACTCTGGGTTATTACTGTAACTACATACCTTGGGTGTATTATTATGTAGATAGCCTGAGGCCTAGATAAAGTAATTGGTAGCCCACAGTAGCGGTTAGAATAAGCGTTAACGCGTTAATTACAGCAGTTACAGATTAGTTGTAACACATTTAAATTAAGATCGAGTTAGTTTGGCTTGTATTAAATTAGATTATTTTATTTTATGTTTTATTTCTTTAAAATGCACATTTTAAGGTACAAATGAAGTTTTTCTTACTTTCCTTTTTTACATAAAATTAATTATGGCATATTTTTGGGTAATTCTCGTAAGTTTAGGTAAGCTTACGAGAATTACCCCAAATTATGCCTATGCGTTATTAGGTCATAACGATCGCATTCTAAACTTAATATTAAATTTAATATCATATTATATCATATTTAATTGGTAGATCGATAGATTGGTTCGACAAAGTTATCTATTTGAGCGAATTTGTTTTTTAACTAAGTGCTCAAAAACGCGATGTCCAACAAATAGTAGGTACTATCAAATAGATAAATTCTGGTTAAAACATTTCAGTTACCTGACATTATTCTGCTTGAATCCGTATCTGGTGAATTGTACGTAGGAACTAAGAGATATATTTTTCAATTCCTTTCCCCGTAATTGGAGTACCTACGAGACGGATTTTTCTCAATAAAATTGTGCCTTTGAGAACATACAATTCTACATTAACTGAATCGCGATAAGGTAAAGCTTTGGGACATAATGGATGATTATTATAAATTCATAGTAATCATATACTCCGGTAACGGTAAAACGCCGGTATCTCGAACGAAAGATTAATGCGACAATTGGAATCACTAAATTTTTCGTTCGAGATACCGGCGTTTTCGAACGAGAAATTAATGTGACTTGAAATTATTGGTTAGTGGGTAGTTCACACCACTAACCAATAATTTCAAGTCACAACTTCTCTAAAAAAGCACTTTATTTTACCCATAAAAACCGATTCATTTTCAATTTATTGTAAAATTCGATTTTTACTTACTTTCAAATCAATAAATAGTTAGTAAATTGAGTAAGTTACGTAGTGACGTCACAGCGTGCTGTTGCCATACAAAATCTATAGGAGAATCGCGTTTTGAAAGTTCATAAAAAGTATGTCAACTGATGGTGGTGGACACTACCCAATTGTGTGTGTGTGACGCTTGACAATTCGTCACATCAATTTTGTGTTGAAGAAACCGGAGATTTATTAACTATACGTTCTTATTATAAATGCAAGCGAAATCGTTATTACGTTTCGTTGTTGCAAATTGCAAAACCATATTCCATCGGCCGCCCGACAAAGGTAAACAATCAACGTTTTGCTTACACAACACGCAATGGAAATATTGGAAAGTGCTTTGAGGAACTTTTAATAAAGTCGGGATACCAATTTGTTAACGCTGCTTTATTAAAAACTCGGTGTGTTTTCTTTCATGTTTATGACCTTTGAAGATGGCTTTATATTGCGTGTTTTTCCTGTTATTGCTACTGCTTGGTTTTTGAATAAATTGTTATTTTGGATTTATTTGTTCCCGCGGCCTACGGCTTCGCGAAGCGAGGGCTAGGCAAATATTCTCAGAGCATTAATTCAGATTAGATGTAGTCATATCTAGATTGGTAGATACATTGAGATTATTTGCATTAATATTTGAGGTAAATGTGAAAGTCTATCTGTTAAGTAAATCTGCTATAATCATATCACCGTAAAATCACCGAACTAGAATATTTGACAAAGAAAGACTCAAATGTGTAACAAAACCTTGTAAATTATATTAAACTATCCAAAGACCTCACGGTGTGTCCCGCGTTCAGTTACGTCTTTGTTTACTGCTTCGCTCCCGTTGGCCGTAGCGTGATGTGAATCATTTGTGCAGTTAAAAATCTTATGCGTACAAGCCGCTTCCAACCGGACCTTTGGAAATCTACGGGGAAGGCCTATGTCCAGCGGTAGACGTCCTGCGGCTGATACGATGATGATGATAATGATGACTGCGGGAAGCGACTAGGTTATATACTATGTAAAGGTATTTTGAATAGATATTGAGTTTTTCTAAAGAAGACTTATCTTAGATGTATCTCAAAGGTGTGCAAAATAAAACTAAACATCTACATTCATATAATAAATATGAAAATAACTGTCCCTGTCTGTTTGTTACCTCACGGCAAATCACTGAACCGATTGTAATATTCTCGGAATCTCGGGATCTAAATTCACAGAAGCACTGCGAATGATGACATAACTTGTACGGCGGATAGCAATCCTATTCAATTCTTCTTTATTGAAAAGTCCACCTTTTACGAAAATTAACCTCGTCTCAAGCATCTGTCCTTCCTTTCCTTGTACAATAAAATTGATCTTCACAAAATACTTGATAGGATCGGATATCAGATGTATTGTGGAGGTACCTACCTAGTTTATTTGTAAGCACGTAATAATGTTGTAAAGGTTTTATAGGTATTGTTAAGTTACGACGGTGGATAATTATATTCGCGACCTTATTGTTGTTAAGGAAAAATACAGGTACTTACCCTTATCCTATTATTATTACTTTACAGGTTACTGCTCCGTTCTCGTGTGCTGTAGCGTGATATTATATATATATAGCCTATACTATTCTTCATGAGTTTGGCTATAATACACGCTTATTTTTACATTGTTCTGAAACCGAAAGCTCTAACATAGTAACAGAAACTATGAGAACTATTATTTTAAAAAATGACCTACAAAAAAAATATATACTAAAATTTAATTTGTGAAATAGTGAGAACTCGAAATTACGCTTCCTTGCATTCAATTCATATTTGTGTGTAAACTTTATCCACTACTCATGCGAACGCCTTTGAAAAATCCTATTAACGATCAGACAGAAGGGCTACTAACATTTAACTCGAAATTTAAAAAAATGAGATAGGTTTTCAAGGTATTAGAGACGTTAAAAAAAAACAACGCCTATTACTCGTCAGGAGTTCCTGTGTTTCGGCTTCAGAACTATATAAAAGTGAGCGTGTATATTATATAAAAATTTAAAACAAACGCGTTAGAACAAACAAACCAACAAAAAACTCGTCAGCTTATTTTTGTATAAATATAATCCGCAATAAACGTTCAGGCAAGTAATTAAAAATTGTTTGTCTACAAAACACTTCTAATAAACGACCACCAACCGACAAACACTCACCAATTATTGCCATAACCCCAAAAACAGGGTACTTAAACCACAAAACGAGAAACGCGGAGCCGATTTTACAAAACGCAATAACAAAAACCTATAAACAGACTACAATGGTTCGATCCCCGCTGTTGTGTGCGTTCGTAAGCGATAATTAATCCAATTTGGGGATAAAAGCCGGCCACGGGAGACTACCCTACGCTTTCAAAGTTCTGACACTACTTAGGCCCGGTCTCGACTATAGCGGAGAGGAGAGAAAATGTATCCTACAGCCAGCGCCCCCGGAACGCAAAGGGCACAAATAGGTTTTAGTCAGTAAAAGTCTGACTACCCTCCCGCCCCGCCCAGGGCGGGGGAAGTCATTTGATGATTTTCCATCGGTAAAAAAAGCCAATCAGCTTGCATTATTTCACATGTCACCGCTTAGCTACAACACAACACAGCAGCCTACTGTTTTTTTACGAGACATCTCTTCTCCTCTCCGCTTTGGTGAAGACCGGGCCTTACTGTGGAAAGTTCTGTAGCTATAAAGAAAGAGATGAGTTGGGTAAGATTCTGTTTCGGCCCATTATTGGTAATGGCAGGATTTATTTTGGGAATCTCTGTTAAGGTTCCGTCACGTTGTTGGAAACGCAAAATGCAAAATGGCGTAACATCTAATTGCTATGCCCACGTGAATGCTATGGTATTGTAATTACGCAAATCAGTATTTATTTTCATGAACTGAAAAAAACATTTATCTGAGGTAAAATTTGATAGTTTTTTTGAAAGAAGTAATCTCTAATAACAAAAAATCTTTTAAGTACTGATAGAAAGCCATTGTGGTGCCACGGCAATGTGCAATGGTACTTTGGCTTCCACGCGGACAAAGTCACGGACAGAAGTTCGTTTTGTTAACGTTGTGTTAACAATTGGTTTTTGGAATAACCCAATTGCTCAGTCAATTGTCAATTGTCATGCCCCATTGACAGCGATGCGGATGAGTTTTTTGACGCCCTATGACCTTACTTTTTTATTTTAACTGTACATAGTTTGTAATTTAATTATTATTTAGTTTTAACTTTGTCAATGGTATAATAAATAAGTCAAATTGCTCAGCCAATTACACCTATTTTCAATATTATGAGTATCTCTAAGCTAGTTTTTTGTATTTTAGAAACAGAGTATTTTTTTAATAAATACCTAGTCTTGCAGAACCTAACTTTGTTTTAATTCTTATGAAGTTGAAGGCTGTCTGTACCGATGATGTGTTTAATATGAGTTGCCACAGAGCAAGTGCTGTCTGGCTTTCTTGCGTAGATGGATGCCCTAGAGAAATCTAGGGACGCTAGGATTTAGTCTCTATATTTTAATATTCTGCTAGCTTTGCGTTTATTCGTTGTAAGATGAATGGTGGGTTTGAAAGCTTTTTTAGCACCCTGCCTTCTTATGTGTATTTACTTAATTTATAATATGTATTTTTTCGTTTTTATTTAAGTATGTTGGTTCCAGATTTTTCCCTCGATTTCATCATAAAAGTGCTATTCATATTTAATTTATAATTTGTAATTTTTCGTTTTTATTTATGTTGGTTCTAGCTTTAGCGCATAAAAGTTTGTTCACGCACACAAAATCTCGGAATAAAAAGTAGTTTAAGTATGTGTTTTCTTGGGGTTCAAACTTACCTCGTGCCAAATTTCATAAAAATCGTGAAAACGTAACAGACAGATAGACACAATTACTTTCGCATTTAGGATACCTATAAGTATGGATTTTAGGAATAGTTTACGTATGTCCAATGACTCGTACTCGATCGATCTCAGTAATGCTTTTTGTAACCTAAGAATGTTTTCAACTAAAATGAAGAAGTTTCTTGTGAAAAGTTTGAAGACTTTGTGCTTTATTTGTAAAGAAAAACATGTTTATCTTTCAATAGGGACTAGAGAATAAGTTGTAATCTTTTGTTGTAACTACAAGGTACCTAAATACGGAGTAGGCACATCATTAACTACGCCTACAGCCTATGAAACTAAGTAATATTGCGAAAAAAATGTTGCTGTGAAATGACGTTTATATTTGGTATGAAAAGGTTTGGTTTTGCTTATGGGGGGTGCATCGAACAGTACAGGAGCCATGGGTTTAAAGTTTAGTTACAAAATTTAAAATTTATTTTCATAAATATTCAGACGCAAAAAAAACTTTGGACCATCAATATCTCATCGTAATCAGAAGGTTTGCAGGTATAACAACAAAATTATCGCAACGATGAGAATTGCATGTAACTTTCAGCATCGTTAAGTTATTTTTTCTTCCCTTTAAAAAGTAAGTAACCAATTTACACATTCATAATCCAATTCCATTCAAACATAAACGACAGACGAAGCAACAACATAAATGTAGAACAAAATTAATAGCACAAGGGTAAGTAGGGTAAAAGGGTAAAAATAAAACATTTCCATAACACCGAGCTATGATGAAAGCCTCCATGAGCAACAAGAATTAACTCCACATGAATTGGCTCAATGAATACATGCGTTGGGCTATTTTTAGCAAGAGAGGGCTAAGTGGGGTCACCATCGTTTCGGTACAAAGTGAAACAATTACTGAATTTTGCCGTCGATCGTGTTTGTTTAGGTAACGCTTTTGTTTGTGTCCACAGATTGGACAGACTTTCCGATTTTTCCGATGTTTGTGTAATAGTGTTGTCAATAGCGGGGTTATCTAATATTGTTGGGTCGGGGGTATTTTCTGTGAAGATGTTTTGAAAATGCCGGACATACTTTGTGCTCAAGTAGCATAAACCTGGTGCCCTGAGACAGTGAGTCGAGATCGTGGCCACGAATGAAATGGCGGGAGGAACTGCAGATTCCTCAAAACTGGAGGGATTGGAAACTGGGGGCGCAGAAACGTGAAGGATTGAGGAAGTAGATGGGAGGCCTTTGTCAAGAAGTGGGACATAACTGGCAGACAAAAAATTCTTTGATATGTGATGGATATCCATTAAGAAAGACCATGTTTTGTTATTTTAATCATTGGGATACCTGACTCCACCATTAAATTTCTTACTCTTATTTGTCTTATAATTAATCTACACTTTTATTTTTTATCAAACAGACAATACAAAACAGATCAGTACATTAGTAAGTACTAACTCACTTAAATACTAATATTATAAATTCGAAATAACTCTCTTAGTCTGCTTATTTGTAACGCTTTCACGATTAAACTACTGAACCAATTTTGATGCTTGAACCCCAAAAGATAAGTCTACTTTATCTGCGTCCGCAATAATCAAATAAAAACTTAATTAACATTAGACTTTATAAACAACTACACAAGGTATTCAATAATTAAAAATACCATTAATATTCCAGGGATATCGCAGGCAAAAATCCAGTAGCCAATCGTGTCGCTGTCACTCTTGATATTTGGAACTTTTGACGTTCACAGTTCAATCAGTTTACAAAGGGATCGTGGAAATTGTTAAACATTGCGCGTTGCTGATAGCTAGTCAAAGTTGTTTTACGACAAACACTGGCATTGATTTGTTTTCAACCGGTTTGAGCGAGGCGAGTCTGAAGCCAATGCCAATAGGTATTTTTAAATTTTACCCGCTCTGGGTTTATTTTTTGTTTAAGTCAATACACGTCGCTTTGATCGTTATTTCAATGTTAGCATGTGATAAGCTTTGGTATTTTACGATACCAAAAAAACAATGTAAGTCAACTAATTAGGTACCATTTATATTAAAAAAAACATCTCTAAAATGCCATTATGTCAATAAAATAACCTAATAGTAATGTTAGGAGCGTCCTTTCTCAGGAGCCCTGACCCGCGGTAGCTTGGACTCTGTTCTCGTTACCGTTGGGCTATTTTTACTTTAATATTTACAAATGTATTTAATACGTAGATATTGTTAATAAATTAACGAAATTACTTAATAATATAATTAGCTAAAATACTTATTTATTTTGGTATGATAATAGATAAAGTTATTCCAATTAAACGAGATTTTTAATTAAAAAACTCTGTTTGTCTCTGCAAAATATAATTTAGTATTGTCACTCTACAGAAGGGAAGAGTCCCTTACCGTTTTAGCTCAGTGCTGTCCCCACGTGGACGAGAATGGATTAATTACAAGCACTAATAGCTTTTAGTTCATAAGCTTTTATTCTTATATCTTTACGAATATTTATAACCAGATTATTAATTGAATACCTATACTGATATGGGTTTAGATAAAATGTTTGGGCTTTAATAAACCGTTGTTGTTAATGTTCAAAACGAAATGACAGTTAATCATGAATATTACTTATCACTTTAAACCCTAGAATTATTTGAAACACAAATTCCTTTTTTTTAATTGTGTTTAGAAGGCCATTTTTGGGGAGCAATTCTACCAACTTCTAAGAACGATCGCAATCTTATCTCTGTCTTAATCTGTCAAAAATGCTTTTAATTTACGTACATATTTTGACTTTGCTTTTCAGTGGGATGACATTGCGACTAGATATCGAGGTTGTTTGATTTGTAGAATCAACCTGCTGTTCTTTTTTTACCCGACTGCGACAGAAGGAGGGTTATGTTTTTCGAGGGTATGTTTGTATGTATGTCTGTATGTATGTATGTTTGTATGTATAATTGTTTGGCACGCTCTGCAGGCTGAACGGCTCGATGGATTTTAGCTTGAGAGGTGTCGTTAGATTCGTATTTACTGTGAGAGTGACACTGGGTACATAAAAAAAAAACAAAATGGCGGATTTTTGGCGCCAAATTCAAATGTTTGGCTCGCTCTGCAGGCTGAACGGCTCGATGGATTTTAGCTTGAGAGGTGTCGGTAGATTCGTATTTACTGTAAGAGTGATGCTGGGTATATTAATTTCTTTTTTAAAACACTAAAAAAATAAAAAATAAAAAACGGTAATTTAAAAAACTAAAAAACCCGACTGCTATTCTTTAAAAATCCCAAAAACAAGATAAATTGTAGCAGTCGGGACCCATTCGGGACCATCTGCAATGTAATATAGGTATGTGCTCTCAATTCACTAATCATCCATTTCTAGAATGGGTCCCGACTGCTACAATTTATCTTGTTTTTGGGATTTTTAAAGAATAGCAGTCGGGTTTTTTAGTTTTTTAAATTACCGTTTTTTTTCCAAATACCATTTCCACTTTTAGCTACCATAATACAGGTTACCAAAAACAAAATCTTAAAACGTAATCACTTTAAGCGTTAACCAAGCGAATCTCAAACTTGGAAGCTAACTGAACTAAAAATCACCGTCATCAACCTTCCATAAGTAATTTCTTCTGAATTATTTTTATCCGTTTATATCATTCGCTGGCATAATTATATCACCATGATGAGATTTCAGGACGTTTCTAAATATAGCCAAATGCCATTACTTTGCCTACATTAATGGCAAAGGTCAACATGCAATCAAATTGAGGCAAAAGCGTCTATTCGATAAAGAATTATACCTCGTGAAAGGGCAAAACATTCACCCTTTTATTTCGGTACGAGTTCGCACTCTGACTGACTTATTTCTTTGATTGACTGAATTTTCGCCAATTGAGAACAAGAAAGGGAATGTTAGACCTTGATTTTCCTCAATGAAATATGTGAAGTGTCGAACAAAATTACAGCGATAATAACGTCTGGGAAAAGAACTAGCTTTTTGCCGCGACTGCGTCCGCGTGAAAGTCTTGTAGAAATGCCATAAAACATAGTAGACAATGGTATTCTTTTCTTTCAGTGAATGATTTTTTGAAATCGGGCCAGTACCTATTTCCAGAGATGCACACGATGGAAAACTTTACCTTTTTATAATAAAGCTTTTATTTAACTTTTAGAATATATTTCAAACTTATAAGTATTTGATATTTCAAATACTTATAAGGTTGCCCTTTTTTTTCACGAGGGTTTCCTTCTCCAATGTAAGTGATGTTCAAGATAAACTTAAAAAAAACATGAATTAAAAACGTGACATTGGTTTTGCCCATGAGAGGTGGGAATCTTTTCCAAAAAACAAAATTATAATAATTTAATCAATGAAAAATCAGCTACACAACCTTAATAATAAAATCGTTTTTTAAATAGACCTCCTTGCTAACCTTGTCTGATATTTTAAAAGATCTCATTAAATATAATAAATATTCCATAGATAGGTATCAAAATTTAAGTCTATTCAGATATAAATAAGCTATTACGAAGTTGGTTGTTTATTAATTTAAGTTAATTTGCATGCTTTACAAAATCACTGTGTGCCTTTAAAATTTGCATAAGTTGTTTTAATTCATCTAAAGCCAATTAAAAGCGAATTAAGTTTCTTCATTTATTTAATATTACCATTTAAATCCATCTGATTTAAATGTAATTTAATATTTAAATATTGAACTAAATATTATTTAGAGCTGAATTAAGATTTATGAAATAATTAGCTTGTGCCAGCAGTACTACTCCGCTCCCGTGAGACGTAGCATTATGTTATATAGCTCTGTCTTTCTCTCTTTATCGTGAGGGCAGTAAGGTCTTACACCACACACAACCTAGTGTCAAAGTTTTTAAACGGCCTCACACCCGCCTCAAGGGCCTCTGTGATAGTTACCGATGTCAGTGATGACCAAGAATAAGTTAGAAAGTACATTTGAATTAGAAAAATTCCCATTGGTACTTGCCCGTGCCCGGTTGCGAACCCACAACCTCGTACATGAGACGCGCCTTAACCACTGGGTCATCACGACACTACGGGACTATTTACAAAACGCTCTTTGAACTCAAACTTCACAGGCAAATAGTTATTGGATAGAATAACTATCAGTATAGTTTACTAATTGGGTTACAGAGGTTAGATTAAGGTCACCCAAAAACCAATGTTTCTGATTGGAATGCTAGCTTCAAAGGGCTATAAAGTCTATTTATGAAGAGGTAAAGTTTGTGAGGTTGTGAGGTTGTAGGGGGTAATCTCTGGATTTACTGAACCGGTTTTGAAAATTATTTTACCCATAGAAAGCCACGGTATTTGTGAGTGTCATAGGCTGTGTCTAACCAAGAGGTATCGTGTTGCCCAGTTACTGGGTTGTGGAGGTCAGATAGGCAGTCGCTCCATGCAAAACACTGGTATTCAGCTGCAACCGGTTAGACTGGAAGCCGACCCCAAACATAGTTGGGAAAAAGCTAAGCAGATGATGATAGGCTGTGCCTATATACCATAAAACCACGACCAACAACAGTAGCCAAAAACGTAGCTTAACGCAGTTGTAATGCTGCGGGTTCTTCGAAAGAGATACCGTGCCCCCGGAATGCAAAGGGCACAATAAGGAGTTTGGATGGGTTTTAGTCACTAAAAGTCTGACATTTTCTCCCGCCCGGCCAAGCGCGGGAGAAGTCATTTGATGATTTCCCATCGGTAAAAAAATAAACAAAAAACGCGTGTGTCAGCCACGCGGACGAAGTCGCGGGCAGTTTGTTAGTGAAGATATAACTTTATAGGGAGTCAATAACTTCTAACTTTAAGCCCTTTAGGTCAGCCTCAAGACTTTAAAGTCTTGTTTGTAATTACGTATGTTAATATTGTTTAGGTTGTAGACTAACTTTGTATACTTTAACCATAATGAATACAAATACTTATTTGAAACAAGTAGCTGCCCCGATGTCCTCGTGGTCGCAAGCGCGACTGATGAGCGCGGGGTTCTGGGTTCGATACCCAGGTCGGGCAAAAATTGTGATTGGGTTTTTTCATTAGGAATTTCTCTGTAGCAGCCCGGGGTTTGGAAGTTGGTTGTAAAGCCGTTGGTCTCAGTGTCATTCATAGAATCATGACAGTCGTTACGGTCAGTCAGAATCCGGAAAGTCTAGCAACAAGTCTTACCAAGGGGTATCGTGTTGCCCAGTAACTGGGTTGTGGAGGTCAGATAGGCAGTCGCTCCATGTAAAACACTGGACATCAGTTGCAACCAGTAAGACTGAACGCCGACCCCAACATAGTTGGTAAAAGGCTAAGCCGCTAGGCAGATAGACTTATTTGAAACAAGTTGCAATATTCCAGTAGAATAATTTATATGTAAATGTTAAGTGCCTTTCTAGCTTTTAATTACTTTTGCTTGATTGGATGCTACCAGATATCGCTCAGCAACCGGTCGATTCTGTAAAAATAACCCGCCTAGCAAAGCGTGAGGTGAGATGTCATCCTACCTAATGGAGGGAGGGACTGACAACTCACCTAAAGCTCAATTCACTTAAATCAAAGGGAGCATTTTACAGAATAGTCAAAGTCAAAACATTTATTTCCATTAGACCATTAAAAGATTCGGTTAACAAAAGAAAAATGTATCCAGGACCGTCAGACTAAGTTGAGTATCCTTAGAAAGTAATAGATGTTTTCGAATGAAATATAATCTAATAATTGAATCGTTTATTTTATATTAATTAAATTAAATTAAATTTAATTTGAAAACATCTATTATTATTTAAGAAAACTTGAACTATAATATTTAAGACCCTGGTTACATATTATTTCTTTTGGTGAAATACTTTTAAATATTAAAAAACAAATTGAATCTAGTTGCGTTTTTCCAAGTTAGTTACTTAAAGCGAAGAATGGGCTAGCAACTCCATAATTACTCTTTTTTAATAACACTACATAACAGTCGTTATAGGAAGTAGATGTTGATGATGAAATTTCCTATTATCCAACGCAAAAAATATTTAATAACGGTACCAAGTATACCCGCAAATACTTCAGACCGTCATTAATAATACGTGATAATTCACTTTGATCATATCAGGCGCCCCGCTGAGTTCTATTTGTATGGCGAAACGACACGCTGGCATTTGTATATAGATTTCTTTATTATACAGCTTTATTTAATTAATATGGATATGTCAAGATGGAAGTATTCGGCTACCGCAACTAAATAAGACGTTTTTTCTTATGTAATGTGGATTGTGCGTGTCAGATTGACATGCGTGTGACACATTGCCGGAATGAGGCCGTCGTTTTTCCGTTTGACCGTTATTGCCCAGTAATGAGAATTATTGGGAACTAGTTTTTGCCTCCGATTTACTCCGCGTAAATGTCGATAATCGCGGATGTAGACGAAGACGCATGGTAAAAAAGTAGCCTTTGTCTGATTACATGAACCGGACGCAGTTACCGGTTGCTATTACACCTTACAAACTAACATTTTTAGCGGTGGTTTTCCATCTCAGTTTTAGAACCGTTAATTTAACTGTTAGTTAAACATTAATCATCGATTATTTTATGGTGGCAAGGATGTCCGTCTCATATTATCATGTAATTTGTATTGGTAGGTATATCTACATAGTGGACGTATAAAACAACGTCGCTTGCCGAAGTTCGTTTATCCCTATATACGCTTAGATCTTTTGAACTA
Source organism: Caradrina clavipalpis (assembly GCA_932526535.1). Classification (NCBI taxonomy): domain Eukaryota; kingdom Metazoa; phylum Arthropoda; class Insecta; order Lepidoptera; family Noctuidae; genus Caradrina; species Caradrina clavipalpis. The sequence goes on from OW052093.1 coordinate 5,681,370, forward strand.
CGCAACAGATTTTGATGTGGTTTTCATTAATAGATAGTGTTCTTCAAGAGGAAGTTTTATACATAGAAAATCAAGTTACAACTAACGAGAGCGGAGCAGTAACAGAAGACCTAAATGAAAGCCGGTAAGACTGCCAGCGGAGTATACATATAGCTAGTTTTCCTATATTAATCTACATGTTAGCAATGTGTGTCTATCAATTTCTGGTTGTTTCATATTCTTTGATAGACGTCTCGTAATGCCGCAGTCTTATATAATCTCAAAAGTCAAATTTGTATCTTCATATTTCAACACAGAATTAAAAGTTTTATCATTTCGCAAAGGCGGCTCGAAAGTCTCAGTGATAGCCCGGAGTGTTCTCAAAACTTGTTTAAAATCTCGAACTTGCTCGTACATCGTCAATTTATTCGGAATATTTTTCGTAATTAAGAAGTATTACTTGTGTCGGTGGTCTCGTGGTCGCAAGTGCGACTGCTGTGCAAGGGGTCCCGGGTTCGATTCCCTGGTCGAGCAAAAAGTGTTATTGGTTTTTCTATGAAATTCCCAGTAGCAGCTTGGAGTTTGGATTTGTGCCCGGTTAATGGCAATAGGCTCGCCCCCTATTACGTGGGACCTAAATATACCGACGAACTGTGGGTGTACATTGATACACCTCTGCCTAACCCTTCGGGGAATACAGGCGTGATGGTATATATATACTTGTTTACAAAATTATGAATATGTATAAGCAAGCAAGTTGTGAAGAAATACATTGGTAAAGGAAAAGTCTTTGATGTTAAACGGCTTGTGTAATTGAATAATTACATGCAAATTAAAATAATATAAAGGCGTTGCCTTAGGGATTATTAGAGGTGAAGTAAATCAATACCTGTCTCTTTGTTGCATACTCATAGGTTGTTCGAAAGAGATACCGCGCCCCCGGAACGCAAAGGGCACACGAAGGAACATAGATGGTTTTTAGTCAGTAAAAGTCTTATACTAGGACGGGGGGGGGGGGTCATTTGATGATTTTACTATCTCTAAAAAAAAAAGCCATAATCACAGCTTGTTTCTATTCCTTTAAAAATAAATAATATGAGCCTATTATTCCCACTGTAGAGCAAACGCCTCATTTCAGACAGAGAACGAGCATTGATAACCACGCTTGCTGAAGGCGGATTGGCGATTATGTGATAAATAATAATGTACTTTATGTGGTGGTATGTAAGTGTAGATTTCCCTGAAAAGGTTTATAAAACCTGCTATGTATAAGCAACAAAAAAGAACGTTTCGCTACGCTATCTACTGACAAAATACGTTTTCAGGATTCATGTATTTTTTAACATCTGAATTCGAATTGCAAATTAATATTTTGCTTCGAATATTTTTTGTTTGATTCAATTGTGTGTAGCGTACCGTGGGTGGGCGTAACCAATTTCAGTAGCGGATTGTACTGAAATTACTTTAAATTTTTCAGGTATTTTTTATTTTTAAATAAGTCAGTATATTTTGAAAGTAGCTAAAACATACATACATACCATCACGCCTTTAGTCCCACAAGGGTTAGGCAGAGGTGTACCAAATGTACACCCGCAGTTCGCCGGTATGTTTGAGTCCTATGTAATAGGGGGCGAGCGTATTGCGAGGTCGTGGGTTTGATTCCCACCCAGGACAAACTTTGTGTGATGAGCATGATTGTTTGTTCTGTGTCTGGGTGTGATTTATCTATAATATGTATGTATTTATAAATTATATAAGTATGTATATCAGTTGTCTGGTTACCATAACACAAGCTCTGCTTAGCTTGGGATCAGATAGCCGTGTGTGAGTTGTCCCAAGATATTTATTTATTTATTAACCGCTTTTTTTTTTTAAAGACGGGAAATCATCAAATAACTTCCCCCGCCCTGGGCGGGGCGGGAGGGAGTGTCAGACTTTTACTGACTAAAACCCGTCTATGTTCCTTCATGTGCCCTTTGCGTTCCGGGGGCGCAGTATCTCTTTCGAACAGCCCGCAGCGCCATTAACCGCTGCTACTGGGAAATTGATACAAAAATCCAATAACACTAGAAAGGTGCTAAAAGTTGCCTATATTGTGGTTTAAACTGATGGATACCAATCAACATACCAATGCAGCAATGAAGTTCTGGTTGGTTTAACCATATTCAACTTACCTACACATTATTAGCGCGAAATTTTGTGTGGATAGTTAGAATATTTGTTTGTTAATCTTTTACATTTAGACGGCTGAACGATACTTGGTTACACACATACCTAGGTATTGATCTAGAATTTATTCTGTTTTTGTGTTCCCATGGGATTAATAACTTTAGCATATTTTTTTAGTCTACACAGACAAGTCGCGGCCTCTCATGCAAGAGGTTGTGGGTTCGATACCAGGCAAGTACCAACGTAGCTTTTACAATTTACATGTAAGTACTTTCTAAGTTTATGTACTTAATTTATGTTTTACTTCTTATAATGAATATGAGTCTAAAATCGCCAATCTGCCCTGTGATCAATGCTCGTGCCTTCTCTGAATGAGAAGAGGCTCTACTGCTTTACAGTGGGAAAATAATAGGCTGGTATTATTATTATATTTCTTCTAAAGACCCGTACAATATCCTACTAACGAGCGAAAAAGCATTTCATTAATTCAGCCGGTACGGTACCCATTAGGTTTAACTTTGAGCTCCAGGCTTCAGCTTTTCGGCATTTTAAATAATATCGAATATCAGTTTTAACAAAGGACTGTACCCAACCGGGCACTGTTTTATTTTGATACCAGGGATAGCAAACCTTCATTGGTGAACGCGCCGTATTTATAATTATTAATTATAATTTGTAATAATTATGACGAAAATAATTTATTACGCTTGCTTACAGACAGAACCATACCTATTTCTGCCGCAAAGCAGCGTTGTTGTGTTCCGGTTTGAAGGGTATGGGTGCCGGTGTGATTACAGGCACATGAGACATTTCAACTTTGTCTCTGGGATGGCAACGCATTTGCAAAGCCTCTGGTATTGCAGCCTCTGGTCTGTGTAGGCAGCGGTAACCACTTTACATTAAGTGAGTGTTCGGCTTGCCAACCAATAATAAAAAAAAAGAATACAGGGACTTTTAGGTTGTAAGATTTTCTACCAAAAAAACATAAACAAAGAATAATAATTTTGTTCAATGTTTAAATAACAAGACAAAAGACTAGACTTATTAAAAAATCTTTTATATCCATTTGTTCAAAGAACCTTTCTCTTTTTTACGTCATATTAAACATAACATAAAGAGAAGTACCTGACAGACTTACCTAAATAATATATTTTCTTAATGTAAGATCTCATTTTCTCAACGGTATTACAGCAGTGAGATCACTAAAACTAATGTAAACTCAGAGTAGAGACAAATTTAGTAAGGGTTAGATCACACCGAGAAACGACGCGACATGATGGGGCGCGATTTTTTTAAGACCCTATGGTAAGCAAAACGCATCGCGGCAACAAATAATTATTTATTGCCGCGATGCGTTTTTGTCTTATATTTCAAAAGAGCGATGTAACTTGTATCGAATGACCACAAAATCAAGAAATTTTGAGGTTTTATTTAAATTGAGAAAACAATACACGGCGCAGTGGAATAATTTACAGAATGTCTTTAGTTCATGAAAATCCCTTTAATATTATTACATATAAAATTATATAGTTTACGCTCAAAATTCTGAGATCAAAGCGACGAAAAAATTTTTTCTATTTATTTTACGGTCCTTTGCTATTTATTTTACCATGATACTGCTATATTTTCAAGAAATATTTATAGATACGTTTTTACTTAGAACCCTTGGCTTTACACTAAATTTTTCTCTCGTAGAAGAAATTTCACGCAGCTTTACGATGCGTCAGGCAAAGTTGCGATGCTTTTCGCAGTCTCGCGGTGCGTTAAACAACTGGCCTTTTCAAACATCATCGTGTCGTGTCTCTCAGTGTGAGCTGACCCGAATCTTGAAATAACTACTTCTAATGCCGTCAAAGGAATATGAAATGTTGTTATTCTTACCTTTTGTAAGTGTAGGTACTGTACACTCTGGTAGGTTTAACTATGCTCTGCCTTATTTTAATAGTTTACTGTTTAAAAATTGTACTTATTATTTTAAAAAATGTAAAGTTTGTGAAATGGAGTAATTTTGTTTTTTTTTTGGAATCTCGATCTCGATTACAAAAACAATTTTATTGGTAGAAAGTTTCACTATTGTTGAGGAGTTTCGTTGACTTCAACGCGGACAAAATCACGAGCGGATCCTAGTATTTAAGAAAATGTATAACACAGTTCTGTGATATTATTGCTGACCGTACCATAAGATTAAAGCTAGAGCTCCAAGCTCTCACAGGACTATACAAACCTAATTGATCGCGAAGCAGATTACACGAATGTTAAATGTTAACCAAGCGGTTCATTTAAATAACATTGTTAAGTGTTAAGTGGTTGTTAATTAAGGAACGGGGATTAAGCAGAGGTTACAGAGTGCTGGTATTGATTCCTGTTAATTGGGAGAATATTGTGTTTATGGGTTTATTGTTTTATGTGTTTGCTGGTATATACCTAAGGTACCATCACGCCTGTATTCCCCAATGTTAGTCAGAGGTGTACCAATGTACACTCACAGTCCGCCGGTATGTTTTTAAGTCCCATGTATTAGGGGGCGACCCTATTGTCTTTAACCGGGCAAAAAATCCTAACACCGAGCTGCTACTGAGAATTTATTAAAAAAAACAAATAACACTCTGCTCGACCTGGAAATCGTAAACATTTTAAATTAGTGTGTATTCTCATTTGGCTTCAGCCAGAGTCACTACCTAAAATCTACATAAGAACGTATTTTCATAAGAACCAATTATTAGCCGAGTAGATTTTACAGTTTGCAAGAATCCATCAATTTTTTTCTGTTAAGCATCTAGGTATAGGATGGTACTGGATTGGGTACCCACACTAGCATCAGTTAAAATTCACATATAAATAACATACCTACTATTACGTTAAACTCTGATAACCTGAACTTGTAATAGATATAAGTTTGAAAACCGCTTTATTTTTGTTTAAATCAGGCATCAAGGCCCATAGATAATGCATATTTCAGTACATACAATGAACAAGTGTAACGATCAATGCTCGTGTCTTCTCTGTACGAGAAGAGGCCTTTGCGGAACAGTATTTATAGGCCGGTACAAGAAGTACAAAAATATACCATCGCGACTGGTTTTCCCTAAAGATTAGTAACTGGTTTACCTACCTAGCTATGTATAGATATTATATTGATACCTTCATACATATTTTCCAAATAAAAAAGAAAAACAAAAACCCAAAGCTTTGAGTTAAGCCTCTTGCAAAGATATCAAAGTAACTTACATCAAATGAGTTTTGTTATTGACTTATAAATGTAAGCAAAATTCTGTAATGCTGAATAAATATTATGAGTAGGTTTTTTTTCTATTAAAAGACCAAAATAAAGTTTGGTTCTTTAAATAAAATTAAAGAAGATGGTTTTCAGCCTATTCAAATTCAAATTATATACTATTTATTTTGGGACCCTAATGGAAAAGCCTGTAAATGGTCTCTAATTGAAATAAATGCTTTGACTTTGAAAAAAACCCAATAACATTTTGTTGCCCAATCTGGGAATCGAACCCAGGACCCCACCCTCATCAGTCGCGTATGTGACCACGCGAGCAACGGGGCAGTTCTCCTCATAAGTGAAATTATTGGTCTTAATATAAAACGGAATGAGTGAAACTCAAACTTGTACTTTGTCGGTTGTTACTAAAAGCCTTTTATAAACAACGTACAAAAAAATTGACGTACATTACGCCCTCGCTCTTCTATATATCTACCTACGTGCATACATAATATAGATCGAGCCAGCAAGGTAAACCGGATATGTTGCTTTGATCGTAGCCCACAGGTAGATGCATCCGAACACTGAATTAATTACGTGTAAAATGTGCTCCGGTAGACTTGGTATAAACATTATATACAGGCATATAACTGCAGATATAGTATATAAGTACATCACGCTGTTAAAGACTGCATCTATATTAATCCTACCTACTATTATCCTATATCTTGTACTCTTGTAGTAGTAATTTAAATACGAAATTTTATGAGGATGGATGGATGGATGGATGGATGGATGGATGGATGGATGGATGGATGGATGGATGGATGGATGGATGGATGGATGGATGGATGGATGGGTGGACATTTGTAACTCTTTCGCGCTTAAACGGCTGTACCGATCTGGATGGAATTCGGCTCTGAGATAGGTTGTAGTGTGGGATAATACATAGGATAGTTTTATAAAAAAAAGGAAGGGTCCCGTGGGATAGTAATAATAATAAAGCTAAAAAGATTTTTCGTTGTTTGTTTAAATCCGCTAATATATGCTATCAGTCAGATTGTGAAAAAAAAAAAGTTGTGGCTGGTATACTTAGTCAGAGTCACGTGGAATAATACAGACTATAATTATAACATCGCGTTACGACGACCCACGAGAGCGGGGCAGTCAAAATCAAACAATGTTGAGTTCTTCATTTTCCGCATAATAACTTTTGTTGAGTTTCATAGAATTTATCTACCAACAAACGAATAACCGACGAATTTACTGAAAGTTCCCAAACACAATTGTTTTGTTGACCTGAATTGGAGTCCGGTGACGTTTCTCGGTACCTAATTGTGTTGCCATATAACAAGCAACAAACTGACGTAGTTATTAAAAGTCAACCTCGTTGTTGCTGGTGTATTATACCAAATCGAATGCCAAATTATTAATTGGTCGACTACTATTAAATCGAACGTCTAGATACTCGAACGTTCCTAATCAAATAGTTAATATCAATATTATAAAGAGATAAGATTTTTTTGTTTGTTTTATTTTTGTAACGAAAAGGCTCCGAAACTACCAGACCGATTTTAACCATTTTTTAACCAATAGATAGCTACATTATTTCTGAGTAACACTGGCTGTATAACATCACGCTATGACCCACAGGAACGGAGCATTAACCAAAGACATAACTTATAATAATATAATACTCCGACCGGTATATGTGGACATCTAAAGGGGAGGCCTATGTTCAGCAGTGGACGTCCTATGGCTGAGATGATGATGATGATGATGATGATAACTTATAAGGCGGGTGAAATAAGCTACGCGGTCGAAGTCACGGGCAGTTTGCTTGTAGTTAATAAATCGAACACTTCATTATCGATATTCGATTATTTGCCATTCGATTTGCCATAGTACACCCCGTTGTTGCTACCGGTAACATCAAAATATCTTTCACCAGTTTCACGAAATTCACGTGCCTAGTTGTGTATATTAATTAACGGTGTATTTTCGGGGCTTATTGGCAGATTAATTAGTGGCAGTCACTCCGAAACGGAATTGTTCCATTGACAGGCATGATAGCGTGTAACTGCGTAGGCTACAGCCAGATATTAATTGCTCCGTATTCGCTGTTACGTTTATTCAATTTACATACCTGTCGGTAGATTTGACGAGTGATGTCAAAAAACAAAAAATGAAATCGCTTGAATAGTGTAAAATTTTAAACATAGAGGGCCTTACTTATAAAAATAACGTTGATTCATACTCAGCTACCTCTTATGTGACTGACTGAACGATGAAAAAGTATTTTAATCTGCCAACACTTAGACGGTCAGCATAGAGCATGACCAAATTATTCGACTAAAGAACGAAATCGAACGAACAATTGAGCATAATTGACAAAATTTACAATAGAATCCATAGACCAAAAATGTCATCGTCACAGCTGATTGTAGCCCGCCATCTTACTTCCGAACTATACTTAAACAACGGGTCGCCGCTGTTTAAATTTTCTGTCACTTAGGCAACATCTCAACGCTGATTAACGTTTATAGATAAGATTTTTCACCTGAGACACCGTTGAAAGTGGTTGCTATGTGAAAAATAATTGATTTTTAGTCAAGGATTTGAGAGTTAATCAATTGAGAAGTAGCTGAGTATTATTTAGCGTTATTTTTATAAGTAAGGCTGAGAAAGTATGAAGTGGATAAAGTCATATTGGTACTTGCTTAGTTGCGAACCTACATATAACCTTACTTATGAGAAGGCGACCCCCTAGTTCAAAACAAAAAAAAACTATTCTAATAATTATTAGAAACTAACTACTGCCGATGCCGCTTTGTTTTTTATTTTTTGGTTTGGTTTGGTTTGGCCCTTTTGTTTTTTTTATTATCCAGACCCCTTTGCGCAGAGCAACCTACCAAAATTTCATCATAATCGGATCAATAGTTTGGGAACGCATACGGAGCAGACATGCAAGCATTCTTTTTTTTTTTTCAATAACGGTACGGTATTGTTATCATCTGCAGCAAACAAATATTTTGCATACCGTACTATGCAATATTATGTATACTTACCTTTAAAAACATAGCATGTTCCTGCAATTTTTTTTTTCATTTAACTTTCTGTTCTAACATAAATATAAGAATACCTATACCTAAAATTAAACTTTTTAAGTTTTTTTTTAATTAAAGTTTTTTTCGACAAAAGAATAAAGATCCACACCGCAGCTAACAAAAGATCTGAAAACCTTGAAACAGCTTAACCAATTTTGATAAAACATATCTAAAAACAATCGCTAAAACCTGCTTTCAAAAAAAAAACCGCATTTATTTATTTAAACTTTAAGCAACAAAAGTACAAAGGCGGACTTAATGCCTTAGGCATTCTCTATCAGTCAACCAAAGACAAGTCAAGTCATTCAAATCGGTTCACCCGTTTTAGAGCTACAGTGCCACATACACGTCAAACTCATAACACCCGTCTTTTAGAGCCGAGGGTTAAAAATAAACAGCTGATATACAAGCTACCGTCATCAACTTCGAACAACAACCTACCTCACATATAAGAAACTCATCAGATTTTTCATTAATTATAGAGAGTTGGTAGCTCAAAGTTGGCTCAAAGTTCAAAGCTAAGCGTGAAACAAGAACAATACTCCTCGTTCACTCAAAACTTCAGCTCACTCGTTCCGCTGTTATAAACAGGAAGAGATGCGAAGCTCGCAGGAGTTTATACACGTATTAACTTGAAAATAAAAATAACTTTTACTTGGGAGTTTTGTTAAATATCTATATTAATTTCCGTGTGCTTAAAATAGGTAAAATACGAAAAGTTTAGAAGAAGCTATACGAACCTGGGCATATCATGAGTCTAAAGCCTGCAGAGTAAGTAGTACGAGTAGTACCTAGTAAAGCTCTTTGTGAAAGAGCTCGTCCGGGGAAATACTACCACCATACCTATTTCTGCCGCAAAGCAGCGTTGCTGTGTTCCGGTTTGAAGGGTATGGTTGCCGGTGACATTTCAACTTTGTCACTGTGATGGCAATGTATTTGTAAAGCCTCTGGTATTGCAGATGTCTATAGGCAGAGGTGACCCTGACCCACATAACATCAGGTCGGCCGTCGGCTTGTTAGTTATGTTAAACAAAAAAGTCTTTGTCAAAGTCAAATCGTTTACTTGAATCAGACCAAACAAAGGGTCTGTTGAATATTTTGACGTGACCTGAGTGCGAGGTCACGTGACATCTCCCTAGGTGAATATACTTTCCAAACATTTATTTTACACTTAGGTAAAGTTAAACGTGAACGTTAACAGAAAGGTAATTTGCCTAGGCCTTACAGTCAATTGAATCTATAGGACACAAACAAGGCTTTGTAGTCCAAGTTTAGTACCCAAATTGAGAATAATGATAGGGCTGAAAGTCAAGCGGAGGTCGAGGTATTCGTCTTCAATGACATCGGACCAAAAACCTTTACTGTGATAGAACTATGGGGACACACAATGCATAGATACCTCTTTTTTTTGCTACAGAATTCTTTAGGTATTACAGGCATGAAAAAGGAACAAATCTAATCACTCGCACACTATAAACAGGGTGGAATTTTTGAAGCATACCTGGAGGGAAAGTACACTAAATACCGAAGACAACAAATTTTACTCAAAGGAAACATTCCTTTATGTTAAAAAAGAAACAAAACTACATTTAATACATACATACATACATAAACTCACGCCTTTTTCCCATCGGGGTAGGCAGAAACCACGGACCGCCACCTGCTACGATCCTTACACACTCCTTTCGCCTCGTCCACATTCATACATCTGGTCTGGTCTACATTTAATGTTTTTTGAAAATACGCTTGCCACTCCCAGGAATCAAACCTAAACTAGATCTTTTTCAACTAAAAGGCGGAGAGACAGGCAGGTAGCTTACAGGGAAAAAGACAGATTAAAACAGATTTGTCTTTGACTTTAACTTCTACGCGGACGAACTCACAAGCAAAATCTAGTCATTTATAAAATCAGGGCCGACCAACCTTAGGACACCCTATCACAAACTCTCAGTTGTTTTGTTTGTTTTATTCGTAACCCGAGATTCATTAATGGCCAGTCGCAGTGCCCAATGACACCTGTCGTTTGATGCTGAAAAGTTATTAATTGGTTTAGCAAAAAAATAAAAAATAAAATCACTTGTTTGTTTGCTATAACTTTTCCAAACTGACTGTTACAGTAATACCGGCTACCGAGTTCATTTTGTGTTAACGAGAACCATGTTTGGAAATAACTTTTAGTAGGGAGATACTAATATTATAAAGAGGTAAAGTATGTGAGGTTGTACGGGGTAATATCTGGATCTACTGAACCGATTTTGAAAATTCTTTTACCCACAGTAAGCCACGTTATTTGTGAGTGTCATAAGCTATATAACATCACGCTACGACACATGGGAGCGGAGCAGTAACTAAAGACGTAACTTGACGTGGGTAAAATAAGCCAAGCGGACGAAGGCGCGGGTAGTTCGCTAATTCATACGTACTAGATGCCCCGATGAACTTTGGTAGCACCTAGAATTTTATTAGTTTCTTAATTTTCTTTTGTCTTAAAACGTGTTATCATCAATTTAGGCGAACAAAACAAAAAGAAAATTATCTAAATCGGTCAAGCCATTTTGTTGCGAGTTTTTGCGAGACTTACGCACAGCAATGGATTTTTATAGTAACTATGACCGTTACTATAAAAACCAATTGCTCCTCTAGAAAACAAAGAAATATTCGTACATGATCTATTAATAGAATAAAATAAAGTAAATAAATAAAATATGAAAGGAAAATGAAGTCTCCATTTTCCTTTTGAGATTAACGTAAAAATTTACATTTTCACCATGTAACGTAGTCAAAAAGGATGTTAAATTCGTCATAATAAATTCAAATATATTTAAAATCTAAATTGAGTTTTCCCCGTCTGCTGCGCTGTATTTTTCTGGGCGTATAATGATACCTGGGGTTGGCAACCCCTGCTTATTTATTCGTGTTTACTTAGTGCGTTTTCTTGTTCAGGTAAATAATTGAAATGAGTCAAAGGTTTTTGTTATGAGAAATATTTAGTACCTAGGGGTTTTAATTTCACTCACATTTAAAAGTAACAAGAAACTACAAAGTTTACACTTTCACCAAAATACATACTCAATACATTTAGTGCCTAAACGTTTTTAGAACATCATTGCATCCCTGTCCCTGTTGTAGAAAGTGACAGTGACAGTACGATTATTTAAACACATTTAGCCTTAAAAATGTTTAGTGATTTGTGGTAAAAGTGGACCTTAGTCATAGATACCCTCAAAGAGTTACTCGTCAATACGAAATACTTTTATTGGGACCAACCCTGAAATGTACAAAAATAACCAGATGTTTCATACCTTTTGATCGTGTTATGGTGAATTTTTAGAGGGAACAGCATTTTTTTTCAGTGTTATTTCAATGCTCTTCATATTTATGAGTACTTTTACCCCCTGAAAGATACGCTGTAAATTTGATAGTCAGCTTGCATAAATCTGATTTTATTTACCATTACATTCATTATACATTATCTACACTATAAATGTAAAGTAGTAAAGATTATTAATTGTTTGTAAGAGGTATTGTCTGGAAGTTCTGGAACGATTACCAACATTAATTCGCTGATAGAAAGCTGCACTACTGCCAAGTATCATAGGATATGTTTTATAATACATATACTAGCGAACGTGGCTGATTTCACCCGCGTTAAGTTACCTACGTCTTTGGCTGCTCTGCTCTCGAGGGTCGTGGCGTGATGTTATATAGTTTATGACACTTACAAATATATGGGTAAAAGAAATTTCAAAATCGGTTAAGTAGGTCCAGAGATTACCCCTACATCTTCACAAACTGACAAACATCACCAGTTTATAATATTAGTATAGATTTGACACTTGCACACGGACAAAGTCACGGGTGACTTTGTCTGTCTGTCTTTGACTGTCATAAAAATCCTTTTTGTAATGAGTTTTTTTGCTACTAAAAAACGTCGACGTCTCAATCGTTTTAACGGATATCCACTTAACGATATTGCTTTTCTTTAAAAGGACAAACAACAAAGGTACCTAATAAAATAGACAATTGATCACAGCAGTCTTCTTACTCAAGTTGGTACAAAAACGAAGAGTAAGTTCACGAGCTCTTGGATTAAAAACACTGCTTCTGATGTTTTGGCAGTACACAGTACGACAGGGTTGCGGAGTTTGTTCGAAGAGTTACCGCAACCTTGGACGCAAAAGGCATTAGGAGGAACACGAATGGATTCTCGTCAGTAAGAGTATTACACTCTCTTCCGCTCCATCCAGGGCGGAAGAAGTCATTTGATGATATCCCATCCTCAAAAAAAGGTCACAATACGAGTATTTACCTAATATACCTTAGAAGACACGAGACAAGTTTAAGTATAATACTAAATACCCTTGCTGGTTCAAAAGAGGTATGAATCGACGAGGTTTCATTCAAAGTAATAACAATGGAGACTAGCCAAGTACGCAGAATATATTATAGTGCACAACTGTCTTTGCAAACATAGGAACACTGCGTCTTCTCTCACTATCATAGTCCGGTGGGACGACAACCCGACACGACCGGAGAGAGATCAGGTGCAGAACTAACGGCTTTACGTGGTTTACGAGACACGGGGGAGTCTAACTTTAAAAACGCCGCACTGCTAGTAAGAAATTCGTCATGGAAACACCCAATACCAATATTGAAGAATGACTTTCTAATTGAAACCAGACCCCCCCCCCCCCTTCCCCCGCTTAACACTTGGAGTTTCTTGCCTATTTTTCTCCATACGAAACTACCTCTTGAAATGGCAACTAGATTCACTATTATTAATATTTTCTCATGGAATTGACGTACATAAGTGCCTTTTCATGGTCCAATTAAAATAAATTATTTGACTTTGACTTTAACAGTCGTTCTTGCGACTATAAGGCTTTAACTGGACAGTCTACAAGGTCATGTCGTAGTATCGTAGCAAAGTCCTAAAGGTTAACTTAACCCTCGAAAGACAGACACATACATTAAAATTAACAGCCCAATACAGCATTGGAGATCATTTTAAGGTGACTTTGTCCATTGACTGGCTATCGCCATTTCGTGTCCCATTTATCCAACGAGCCACATGAATGTTCAGCGCGGATAAGCGAAGTTATAAAACTAGTAAGTACACGCCACACTGCCCGATTTTCTCGCACTGTTGCGCTCGAAGAATGAGTGTATGCATCGGCGCTCACGCCGGTGAACGTGCGTACACTAGGACCAAATATAACAAGATTAGTTAGTTAAATGTGTGGAATTGAAGCATTATTTAATAAACGTTTATAAAAAGTTTTTTGAGTGGACAGAGACTAAGTCCCTATGTTTGATGTGTGATGCTAAAGCTGACTTATCCAGGACAGTCAACCTTAACTTGCAAATGCCAAAAAAATTATCTGCCTCACCATTCTGGAAAAAGCTCAAGGTGAGCTTTCGTTTCTTAGCATTAACCGGGTTATAAATCACCCTCGGTAAATTTCTGTAAATAATAATAATAATAATAATAATAATCATTTATTTGTCAGAACATGGTCGGTATGCATATTACATGGTCTTAAGTTTACATAGAATGTCTCATCACGTTCTACCGCATGGGCGTACAAATTTTAAATTAGTTACATGGTGATAAATTAATTATTAATAACAATATTTTTATAATTATTTTAAAATCAAAAGTGAATGTCAGTTAGATGTCTAATAATATAAATAATAATTACCCTATACAATGTCAAGAATAAATAAATAAATCGTAATGCAGTATCATAAATTCAAAGAAATAAGTAATATACAATGTCATTGTCATAGATACAAATTAATATTGTCATTTATTATTTGAAGAAACATGCATAATTGGTATTTCATAATGTCACTATGAGGTCTTAAGTTTGGAAAAATTATCGTTTAAGAAGTCGTTCAAGTTATAGTAGCATTTATTAACTAGAAGACTCTTTAGATTTTTCTTAAATAAGGCAGTATTCATTGCCCTTATTTCTGTAGGTAATTTATTGAAAATTACAGGAGCCATGCGAAACACACTTTTAAACATTAAAGCGGTATTGGTTTGGCGCACCCAGAGGCGAAGTGCGTCACGTTGTTGCCTATTATTAATTTCTGAGGCTAATGTAAATAAGTTTTTATTAACCTTAACAAATACTGAGACCTCATAGATATATAGGCTTGGGAGAGTTAAAATTTTATATTTTTGGAAAAATGGTTTACATGTTTCGATCACTTGCAGCCCAAACATAGCCCTTATGCACCGTTTTTGTGCTTTAAAAACTAAGTCGATATCAGTTGAATTTCCCCAAAAAACTATACCATACCTCAGGACTGAAGCAACTAAACCATGGTATGCAGTTAACAAGGTATTGATGCTTGAGATCTGTTTTAAATGGTGCAGCGCATATACTGATTTATTAATTCTTTTGCACAGTGTTTCGATCTGGGATTTCCATTTTAATTTGTTATCTACTGTAATACCAAGAAATTTTGTTGTTTGCACTTCAGATACAGGTTCACCCTTATAGTTAATCTGAGGCATAATTCCATTTACACGCTGATTAAAATGGATTATTTTAGTTTTTCCTATGTTTGCTTTCAGATTATTAACGTCTAACCATTTAATTATTTCATTTAGGCTACTGCTTATATCATGCGCATAAGAGGTTGTATCATTACATTTAATTGCTATGGTACTGTCGTCAGCAAAGAGTGTCATTGGGTTTGAATTCGCATTTGGAAGGTCATTAATGTAAATTATAAAGAGTAATGGACCCAATACACTTCCTTGCGGGACACCATATTGTATTTTCCGCCCCTTTGATAGGTATGTTTCCTCCATCTTAGTTTTAATATTAATTCTGTTAATTTGAGTGTACTGAGTGCGGTTTTTGAGGTAAGTTTCAATTAATTTTAAGATGTTGCCTCTTATGCCATATGTCTCAAGCTTATATAATAAGATGTCATGTACCACGTAATCAAAAGCCTGTGTCATATCCATAAAGATGGCGCAGATCGGTATACGCCTGTCGACATTCGTAGTTATAATTTCTAAAAAGTCATATATGGCAAGGTTGATGCTTTTGTTCTGTCTAAATCCTTTTTGTTCATTAGCTAAAATGTTATGGGTTTCAAAGTATTTAACAAGCTCATTATAAATATATTTTTCAAAGATTTTTGAGAATATTGAAATTAGAGCAATAGGTCTATAATTATTAATGTCTTCTTTACTCTCTTTTTTATGAATCGGTTTAATAATTGCAACTTTTAATTTGTCAGGGTATACTCCAGTTTCAATAGTTAGGTTTATAATGTAACTAAGAGGTTGCGAGATACATTCAGTTACTAACTTAATGACTTTAGTGCAGATACCGTCATAACCTACACTATTAGTGTTTTTTAAACCTTTTATGATTTGTTTCAAATCGTCTGGCAAACATGGCTTCATAAAAATCGAGTTAAGTCTAGATGTTAGGTATTGCTTATGTTGATCTTTGTGCATAGTATTAATGGGTGTTATCTTATCTACAAAATAATTATTAAATGCATTTGATATGTCATACGGATTCGTCACTATATTATTATTCAATTTAATACATGGAAGAGATTGTAATGGCCTGTTTTGCTTTGCAGCATTAATAGTTTGCCATACAGCTTTTGCTTTATTACTTGAATTAATAATATTGTAATTGTTTTGCGATCGTTGGGTCAAAGACACAATCTTTTTAAGTCTTTTGGTGTATTGCCTCAGTTTTGTTTTGTTGTCTACACTTGGGGTTTTTCTATATTTCCAGAGTAGTTCACGTTTCTTAGCACTACAAGTCTTAATACCCCGTGAAACCCACTTGAGTTTCTTGTGGTTGTGGATAGTTACAGTTTTGTAGGGAAAACAAAGGTCATAAAATAACTTAAACGTATCAAAGAAAGTATTATATGCGATGTTTGGATCACAAGTATTATACATATCTGCAAATGTCATTCGGCCTAAATAGTATTTGAATTTTGCCTGATTTTCTACACAAAAATCCCGTCGCCTGAGTTTCCAGTTCTTAATGATACATATATCTCTTACCTGACATCTTAACAATTGTGCAGTGTGGTCAGACAGAGCTAGGTCAATTACTTCTGACTTACATTTTTTCCCAAAGTTATGGGCAAAGTTGTCAATACATGTTTTGCTTACATGTCTGGTAGGTTCTTTTAATTGTAATTTTAAATTATAATTTAAGAGTAAACATTCAAATTCGTTTGTTAACTTATTCTTAGTTAGAATGTTAATGTTAAAGTCTCCAGCTATAACAATATTATGTTTATGATAGTGTTTACAGAGTAAGTTTAGGACCCTGTTTAGTCTATCAAAAAATATAGGAATGTTACTAGCTAAGGGTACTCTGTATACACATACAATAACAATTTTGTAGTCTGCCAGCTCAATAGCACAACACTCAAAAAAAAAAAGGAAATTTAACATTTCATCTAAAACTCACTTAACATAATACTATACATAACATCGCGCTATGAGCCACGGAACGGATCAGTACTACAGTCATCGGCACTGCTAGTATAATATAATATATTATACTAGCAGTGCCCCGCGGTTTCACTCGCGTTACGATAGGTTTTTGGTTACTGATCCGTTCCGTGGCTCATAGCGCGATGTTATGTATTCTATAAATGTTATTCTGATGTATAAGCTACGGAATGTCTCGCAGAGCCATTATTTTGCGGCCAAATTATTTTAAAATTGTGATATCTCCCAAGAAATTCATTGAAATTAAATGATGTAAAGGGTAATTTCATGCAAAATTAAACACTTGTGATGAATAACGTATTTATGTTGATAAGGATTAATACTATTTCCATAAAAACACCTTCGCAAATAATGCATTATTTTAAAACAATTTTTCTGGCCATAAAAATGGCTATAGTGAGTCAACCTTAAAAGTTAGGCATTTACTACCGCGGCCTTTTTTTAGTATATTTTGAGAGGAACAATTCTCTCATACATTATTTTTGCGTAACTTTAACCGTTCACGCAGCGCACGCAACGAAAGCCCTCAAAAAGAATATTTTTTCCCGTTTTTGCCACATTTTTCATTGCTGCTCCGCTCCAATTGGTCGTAGCGTGATGTTATATAGCCTATAGCACTCACGAATAATGTAGCTTTCTACCAGTGAAACAATTTTTAAAATTGGTTCATTACTTCCGGAGATTACCCCCTACATACAAACTTACAAACTTACAAACATACAAACTTACAAACTTACAAACAAATGTTACCTCTTTATAATACAAACTTACAAACAAATGTTACCTCTTTATAATATTAGTATAGATTCACCGAGGGAGATTTTTACAGAACAGCTATGCTATTCTGAAGTAGGCAAATCACTTCGAAAGTCATCTCGATAGTCACGCGTGCTTACGTCACGAAGCGGTGGCGCTAGAGTGTCGAACTCACTCATTTTACGAATACGAAACTAAAATCTCACCACGGATTCAGAAGTGATTTCGCAAATGAACTTTTTAGAATAGCACTACAGCACTGCAC
This sequence comes from Caradrina clavipalpis, assembly GCA_932526535.1. Taxonomy (NCBI): domain Eukaryota; kingdom Metazoa; phylum Arthropoda; class Insecta; order Lepidoptera; family Noctuidae; genus Caradrina; species Caradrina clavipalpis. Next base: position 5,699,375 of record OW052093.1, read on the forward strand.
GTGGGATGACTGTTCATCTCAAGTTCACTTCAAGGAAATTGACTAAGAGAGATTTTAACAGAGTACTCTGGAAGATCGAACCTGAAACTTTAATATTACCTGTAATGTCTTGTTATTGTGACGAGAGCCGCTGAAGAGGAAACTTCTCAAAGTCGCTTACCTTTCTTCTCCAAGTACATTATCTGTTTATAGACGAGGGTGAAGTGATGACCGGATTTACTTTTATCACATTTGTTAAGACACTGAACTTCTGAAGAATAAAGGTAACCTTTTAGAATAGATCTATAGCGTAAACCCGGTATAGATGCCGCCTCAGGCGTATAGATGCCCCGATTGTAATTACTCTAGTTTCGCAGATGAATCGCGTGCTATTTCAATTATCCATCGAAAAACTTTCCGACTACTACTAAGTAGACCGTGTCTCATGTCTCTGTGCGATCGCATGGGAAAGCAAGGAGCGATCAAAGTGTTTTCGGGATAGGTGCCATGTTTCTCAGAGTGTCGTCTATCCTAAACGTCTTCTTCTTAGCGTTTCCATGACAAAACTATATTATAATAAATAAATAATACAATCATACTAAACGTAAACGTAAACCTAAACGTAATTTATATGGACAATCGTATTTTTTTTTATTTTTTATTATGTACTATTCCATATATGGGATAGATGTCCCAAAAAAAAGAGGTCCGCAAAAATCGCTAATACGCTGGAAATATAGAAGATAATGCTTTTTACTTTTCTTAAATTTGTAAATTAAGAATCAAAGTACTTGTTAGTTTAATAAAATATTTTGATATTTGTACTGGCCGATATAAAATGATTTAAAAACGTGTGGCATTTATCCCGATTTAAGGCCAAAGCACACCAAATGCGTGGCGTGATGCGTGGCGTGCACGCACCAGTTGTAATGTATGAAACTGTAAGAAAGGTGTCAGACAAGATGCGTGACGTGTGCACGCGCGTGACTCACGCACGCAGAGCCGCATCTTGTCACAAACCGAGTCCGTACGCGTGAGTAGCGGAACGGCAACGTCGCACACGCGCGTGCAGTGATGACGTTGTATTATATGGCGCTCCCTGTTAGATGCCACACCGGGCACGCACGCATACGCATCGGTCATTGCTGCACGTACGCACGCACGCAAAGTTGTATTTATTTACAAACAGAAAGCAGTTTACGAGTGTTTTTTTTCGCAATGGAGACCATTTTAAAGGAAAAACTTATAGAAATCGTCCGCAAATATGTCTCTACAACAACAAACATAAAGAGTACAAAAAAAAGTTACAAATTATTATTATGGGAGAGAATTAGGAATACGTTGGAAATAGTTCAAATTACTGTTTTTATTTATATAATATAGTACAAAAATTAGAAAATTTCAATTGTTAATGCAATTAATTATATGCATGAATAATTATTGCATTATTGGATGATCTTGCGTTAGTACGTCTGCGTGCAGCAGTTCTGCGTGACGTGATGCGTGCGTGCGTGACGTGTGCTGCACCGGTCTTGGCCGGTGTGACAGTGCCCGCACGCGCGTATGCACGTCACGTCACGCATCACGTCACGCCACGCATCCGGTGTGACCCGGCCTTTAAACCTAATTATAATAATACCAGCCTAAGAAGAAAAAGAAAAGAAGGTACAAATATTGTTACCCACGCTTGCTCAAGGCGAATTGGCGATTTCAGACTTGTATTCATTATAAGTTCAGGCCCTCTAGCCAAGTCGCAAACGATAATCGTAAACGCTCGGTAGGTACCAATAGATTTTAAACTTTATACCCCAGAGCCTTAAGTTGAAAATCTATTAAAGATTTCTAAGCGTTAGCGACTGGAAAGAACGAAAACGCTATGCAATCTTCATTCGATCTTCAACTTAAAACCAAGCACATAAAGTTGAAGATCTTTTAAAGCCTACTCAGCGTTTGCGTTTATCGTTTGTTACATGGCTACAGGGGCAGGATTCCTTACGATTTTCCTTCAACAATGTTAGCAATAGAGCAGAATAAAACTTAAAATGTTTTAATGTTATAAATTATTATCTACCTACCTCAGATCCTCAAACCTCAGAAACCGTTCTATGAGTAGACCGATTTCAAAGGCTTTAGATAAGTTTCCAATAGCTATTAATTCACAAAGCTTGCGATCTAAGCAAAGTTCTTCCTAAGTATTCTGAAGTGTCATGTATCAAGATAAATACCTAGTAATAATATCCTCCAAACCGAACTTCGATAATGCCAGCTAAACTCAATGAAAACTATAGGTACGTAGGAGATATATAAGGTGATAGATAGATATATAATATAAATGAAGTGCAATAGTGTGTAAAATATTGCCGTAATTTCTGATATTGAAATACTTTGTTATTATTATAACAGCCGTGATAACAATGCACCTTACATTATAATCACGTGTAATCCTGTGTACCCTTAACGTACTCTATAAAAAAAAAACTCTTAGAAAAATATTGCAGACTGTTTGATACCGGCTAATGACGAAACGGTTAGACTAATTTTGATGGGAGTTTCACTGGCATATATTTGATGTTATATGAAATAACTTTGGCATATTAATTCAAGTAAAAGAAATAAGTTCCTGCGCGATAACCGATATTCATGCTGACGAAATCGGGGGTATAATCTAGCCTTCAATAAGTTTCAGTTACCAATGTTTGATGAAGATTTGAATTGAAAATAGTTCCAATGAGTCTGGTTTAATCAAACTAGCTCGAAGTTTGCCTGTGTCGATTGAGGTCTACAGTCAATATGCGAGCTTTGGTTTAGTTCTTTCTGCAGAACCGATGAACCAAAGGGAGCAATAAAAATCGCGCTCCGGTGAAATAAAAAAAAGGTTTCACGCCTTTGTGACTGTTTCAATATTGGTTGCTTGTTAAAAAGTTTTGGAATGCTTTTTTGTGTATGTAGGTTTCTAGCTGTAAAATACAAAAAAAAAATTAAAAATTGTGATGGTATTTTTCAAAAATTGGATTTACTCACTTCTCATTAGCAATAAAATGAACACCTATTTTCAAAATTGTGATTTATAATTTTGCAAAAAATAACATACTTCTACTAAGAAACTATCTGCTTTGGTAAAATGGTACATTAACATGTTAAAAAGAATAATATTATGGACGGAAATACAATTGACAGACAATCTTATCGATAGTTAATTAAATCATATCGGCTTATGGATTTCCTATTATATCCAGAACAAGCCGTTAACAATGTCAATTAAAATCACAGCAGCGACAAAGCGGCTTAAAATGCATTGTTTCGCTGTTGGAGCTTATTGAAGACTCAAGCTGTAGCGTAGTTTATATCGGGTGTAGCTAGAATATTTAACAATATAAAATACCTAATTAAATAATAAAAAAAAACATCGAATATTATTGTCAAACCACACCCAGAAACTTTCAAATTGTGACATGACATGTTCCAGTTTCGAATTATTCTAAAATTCTTTTTTCAAATTTCCCAAAATAAAAATAAAAATTTAGCTACGCAATCGAAGAGAATAAAATTATGGTACTTTTTTGATAAATCCTGCCAGTAGTCCTTTTTTCTAATTGTAATCTCGTGATCATTAAGTAAGTTGCATTTTAAGTCATTAGTAATCGTTACGTGGCTCCTTTATTAGTGAATTAATGAATACCTACTCTAATTGTAATTGAGTTAAAAACACGCTTTCCCTGTTTCCACTAATTGAGCTAAAGAGACTGGTTTTATTTTATTAGCTGCCAGCAACTGAGATATTTTTTTGTAGGTACCTATCTAGATTTTATTTGCCTAAAAATATTTAAGTTACTTTTATCAGTTTTATTAATTTGATTCATACACGCAATATTTTTAAGAAAATTAATAAATAAAAAATAACGAGTTTTTAAAACAAAAAAAAGAATCACTGTTAAACAAACACCAATCCTGGCACTCAATAAAAAAAGCACACGTTCAATTCGAATTTCAAACAGTAACCGTTACTTTTGGAGCGAAAAGTTGTCGCGATTTTCCGGTTCGAAAATTATGGGAGCACTCGCGCCCGATGTCTCGTCTCGACTGGTTTGAGATCTATCGAGAGGGATGCTGGGACCCGGGCGCGTCCCCTCCCGCAGCCATATAATAGGTACATATAGAAGGCTTGTTTTATATCTTTCGTGATTTTCACAAATTGGGTACTACTTCTGAAATTACGTTTTTGATGTAACTGTAAAGATCTTTCTAAATTAATTGCACTAGGTATTGGTAACTGTTACTAATTAATAGAAAAATATTGAATTTGAAATAATGGGTTGCGTAATATTTACTTGGATTTGCCATACGATTTCAGACAGTTATGAAGGGTTTGGAGAAAATTGAAATAATTGCTATACTTTGAAAAAAAAAGTTTCTATAATAATCTCTCTAAAGTTAAAGTGAACAGACATCTTCTGGGTAAGCTCACTCCATCGCCGACTTTGCCTTTGTCATCTCTGACCTAAACTAAAGACAAGAGCACATCAAACTCAAATAAAAAAAGAAGACGATGTGATAAAATTGTCAATAAATTATATTCTCGCATGAAAACCTTGAACTGCAATTTATAGCCTAACCTAAGATGCTATTAGTGACTTGACTTTGAGTGGTTAGGTGAAGAAACGATTTTCGTTTATGTTTTAACAGCTGAATAAAAGTTGTTGAGGATCAAATTGAATGACGTGCAATTAGATAGGCCTATAATATTTTAAAAAGCTAAAGAGTTTATTTGTATCAAATGTAACTTATCCTTTTTTTACGTTTAAAAGTGATAACCTCCGTAGCTAATGATTCGATTTTAAAAATTCTTTTACTAATGGGAAGCTACGCTATGAGCCCTGAGTTGTATAGGCTAAATAGGGATCCGTATCAATAGTCCGTACTCAATGCTTCTATCCTTACTAATATTATAAATGCGAAAGTAACTCTGTCTGTCTGTCTCTTCTTCACGCCTAAACCACTGAAGCGATTTCAATAAAATTTGGTACAGATATAGTCGTGGACCCGAGAAAGGACATAGGATAGTTTTCATCCCGGAAATCCCCCGGGAACGGGAACTATTAATCCACGCGGACGAAGTCGCGGGCAAAAGCTAGTTATTTTATATACAAACAGGCGGACTCCGCGCGACCCCATCCGCGTGGCTTATTTCACCCGCCATAAGTTACGTCTTTGGTTAATTGTCAGCTCCTGTGGGTCGTAGCGTGATGTTATATAGCCTATGTTACTCAGGAATAATGTCGCTATGTATTGGTGAAAAAATGGTTAAAATCGGTCCAGTAGTTTCGGAGCCTTTTCGTTACAAACAAACAAACATAAAAATCTTACCTCTTATAAGGGTAGATGAATAGCATCAACGCTTTATGTTTGAGTTTGTTGCCTTACAAAGAGTTAGTCTTCTGACCTTTCCTGTCACGCCTTGTCACTCTGGATCCGGCATTGAACCACTAGCCTTTGTGCCCCACGCAAATTGGATGCGGTTAGTACATACCAGCAGCGTGACGTTATGAAAATACTTTGATTACGGTACACCCTCGAATTGAATTCCAATAATGAGTACTGAACAAAGTAAAGCTACTTTTGGTTTTAATAGAATATTTAATTAGATAAGTTGGGTATGTGTGGGCGTTTGTTTGACGGTTGAAGAGCTGAAATTAATTTAAAATTAAATGGTGTTAAACAGGGTTGAGGTTGAGGGGTTCATGTTTGGCAATTCAGTAATTAGTTAAGTTTTTAATTTATTTAATGTTTATTTTTATTTGCCCGCTTTCACCAGCTTAAAGTTATGTTATTGGTTAATGCTCCGGTCTCGTGTGTCGTAGCGTGATGGTATGTAGCTTATACTATTCCTCATGAATTAGGCTATCATTTACAAAAAGAATGTTTCCAATCCGGTTGGTAGTTCAAGAGATTAGCGTGTTTAAACAAACAGACAAAAAAAATGTTCAGTTTTATTATATTAGTATAGTAAACATAGATATAAAAGGACTGGCAGGAAATAATAAAGAAACTGTGATTTGAAACCCAAAGCAAAGTCTCCAGCAGTGCAGTGATGCAAAAGAAACTCATTTTTAGACAGCTTCTAAGTCTTATTCCAAGGACCTTAGCGAGCGCGCGAAATAAACGTAATACGATACGATTTTTTTTATAATTGAAATGACTCATTTCTCAAGTCACATTTATTTAGATTGAAAACTATTTTTATCTCAATAAGTATCCTCCGATACTGAATATGGTTGTTATATAGAATTAAATCAAAATGTTATACCTCATATAAAAATAGTATTTCTAAATAAAAACAAAAAAATACTCGAGTCGTTAATTTTATGTCGACTTTACATCTATTCCATTATGTCTTTTAAAACTGTGCTCAATAAATTAAATTTAAAAAATCTGAAGTGTCAAACGACTTTGGTCGCTTCTTCTCACGTTCATTAAAAACTCTTATTACTTATATTCTATGAAGAGTTTTCGTCGTTGGACAGTCCTTTGAACACGCTAAAGCACTTTCGAGATCCTTCCGAAAAGCAGCATTATTAGAAAATGTACAATATCACCTAATACAGTTAAGGATCTCGCTCGACCCTTCGTATAAATGTGACGACATGCTGGCGGCGTTTTCACAGAGATCGATTCGATTTTTCGATTTTAGATTTTCTGTCAAAATTTTGACATTTCAAAAGTTTGGATGGATGGATGTTTGTTACTTAATCATGCTAGAAAGGCTGACATACATCAACATGCTGCGGGTTGTTTGAGAGAGATACCGCGCCCCCGGAACGCAAAGAGCACATGAAGGAACATAGATGGGTTTTTGTCAGTAAAAGTCTGACACTCCCCCCCGCTCCGCCCAGGACGGGGGAAGTTATTTGATGATTTCCCACTTATAAAAAAAAATACATCAACATAATAAATAAATAATAATAATAAATTTTCAACAGTGATGAGACCCAACAGTGATGAATGAAATGTAAGTCATATGAAAGTTCTTATGGTATGCATAATTGCATTCTATGGCAGCTAAGATAAAATTCAGAATGAAAATGTACCAGAACACCATTTTTAGATTTGAGCTTAGCTGCCCTGAAATGAAGTATACCTTAAGAGCTTTCATACCCATGAAATATTGAAAATTGGATCCTTTGGCATAGAAATAGCACACATAGTCTGAAATAACACATACACATACTTCTTTTTATCCCGGAAAAATGTACGGTTCCCATGGGATAATAACTTTGAGGCGGACGAAGTCGCGGGGTGACGCTAGTCTAAATTATTCACACTTTGGAAATAACTAAAGTTGCTTATAAATAAGGTTACACGTGTAATAATTTTCCTGTTTACTTATTTGTGCTTTAAAAGGCGAAAAGTATTAGCTTACACGCTTAGCTTTTTGTCTAAAACATCGTTAGGTGGGTAAAGGATGTATGCCAATGCACCACCTTTTTTTATACATGGGAAATCATCAAATATCTTCCCCTGCCCTGGGCGGGGCGGGAGGGAGTGTCAGACTTTTACTGACTAAAACCCATCTATGTTCCTTCATGTGCCCTTTACGTTCCGGGGGCGCGGTATCTCTTTCGAACAACCCGCAGCCCCGGCAGGCATCGGCCCTTAGTGGCCCCTTCCAATGTTTGCTGACATCTCTTTGAGGCGCTGCTGGCTGAAAAGTTTCCTTTTATCCAAACACTGATATGAATGCCAGAAGGCAATTTAAATTGCCAACCAATCAAATCGCTTTTTATTTTCAATTTAAATTAAAAATAAAAAGCGATTGGTCTGTTAAAAAAAATATCAATCAGTGGTTTGCTTGTACTCATACAGTGGACACGTTATTTTAAAATATAATTTAAATTGAGCAAAGACTGTCTTTCGGTGTAGTACAAGTTGGAGCCTCGCACACACATACGCTTAAATGCGGACAGTACGCTTAAATCTAAGCTAGATCACGACCTAGTAAACACAGTATCTACCTACCTACGTTGAAAATAACAACATAATAAAGACACTTGTAGGGATAATTTCATTCATTATACAGCAAAGAAAGAAATCCTATCAAAAATCACAAACTTTATAATAACTTGTCGTTCGAACTTCTTCCAGGTAGAATTAATAAGGCTTCTTGTAAATATCTAGGCACACGGCAGTGTGGCAGCCAAGTTCGAAACGAAAAGGAGCGAGCACTAATTTTGTTGTTTCTCTCTCGTACAATATTTGGCACCTGCTATGTTATCTCTTTATCTCCTTTGGTTGACTGCTACAGAATACCTAAAGCATTAAGCCCGACTTTATACTTTTTGTTGTATAAAGCTTAAATAAATAAACACTGAAGTAGGTATATGTTAATTGTGTAATGTTTTTTAAACGAATTGAAGAACTGTGTACATCCCTATAGCTATGAATAAAGGAACTGCTAAGAAACTTAGTGTCCATTAAGATCACAGCCATTGTAACGGTGACTCTGGCTACCCCGCAAGATTTTTCTACCAAACCTGGCCCGTTTTTTACATTAATGTTTTTGTTTGGGTCTCAATTTCGGCAAGTCTTCGGCAAACTCATCGGTAAATCGAATATTTTCGTTGAAAATTTACTTCGGCTCCAGCGGGAAGGATAAATGTCCTGTTTTCTTTATAAATAAATTCAAAGCAATTTGGAAGATACTTATATAAATTGTAGGTAACTAAGTAATGAAATAGTATATACCTATTGACTAAATGGAAAACAGAATTAATTACTGATTTCAAAGTTTAGTCTTGGTCTGATTTATTTAATCGTGATTGATATTATTTTGTTGATTTGCTCTTAGCTATATTTATTGACAAGTTTACTTAGAGCGTGATCGAAGACTAAAGTAGTTATCTATTTATGTTTACGTCGGATTCAGTAATTACAGTAAACAAACAGATAATAGATTTACAGAGAACAGTCAGAAGACAATTTAAAAATAGATATAATATTATTATTCTCCCATGCGCAAAGCAAAGGCCTCTTCTCATACAGAGAAGGCACACAGTATGGATAAAACGTTACTTATTCAGACGAGAGAAAAACAGGAGAAAAGAGTTCCAAGTATGTAAGTACAATCAATGTCAGAAACGTTAGTTAATAATATTCTGAAAGCTAGAACTGTTATCATCGAACAATCGAGCATCGAGTATCAATTGTTTTATGGAAACAAAAACCCTCCTGTCAGTCCTATAGACAGACTGTCAAGTCCAAGTCTCGTTCTATTTTTGAACCGAGTTCCCCTCATAGATTTCGGACTACCCCTACAAACTCTGTTGAGTTTGTGGGGCGAGTCGTGTTCCACTCGGGCCGACTTTGAATGGTAGTAAAAAAAAAACAACATGTAATAATAATAATATACCATCACGCCTGTATTCCCCGAAGGGTTAGGCAGAGGTGTACCAATGTACACCCACAGTTCGTCGGTATATTTGGGTCCCATGTAATAGGGGGCGAGCCTACTGCCACTAACCGGGCACAAATCCAAACTCCGAGCTGCTACTGAGAACTTCATAGAAAAACCCAATAACACTTTTTGCTCGACCTGGGAATCGAACCCAGGACCTCTAGCGTAGCAGTCGTGTTTAGGACCACTAGGCTAACGAGGCAGTTAAAAACAACATGTCAAACTTTATTATTGTACTTAGATTCGCAATCGTGCCAAATTTCAAATAACCCAGTTGTAATATAATTAGATTACCCCGGAAATAAAAAAAAAAACACAAAAAATCGAATTCCCCCTTTTCAAAAAACCTTACTCAGTGCTTGCATACATCATAAAATAAACCAGTGTGTATGTTACGTTCCTAGTTCCAGTAATTTGGGCTGAAACATCGGTCAATTAAGTTATTCACAAAAAGGTATAGATAAACTACCAAAATACGGTTGAACATAGCTAAACCACCCAGTATGTGTACAGTACGTAGCTAAACAGCTATGTAGGTTGTCGGGAACATGTCCCGTCAACGGGGGGTGTGTACAACACGCTTGGTCGCTTTCAATGAATGCACAAGGGAGGTAGGACTACCCTAACATAGCTATAGCTGCCAATCTATACTAATATTATAAAGAGGAACGATTTGTTTGTTTGTTTGTATCGAATAGGCTCCGAAACTACTAGACCGATTTTAACCATTTTTTCATCAATAGCTGCAATCTTCCTTAGTATTATATAAAATGAGAAACTGACTGACTGACATATCAACGCACAGCCGAAACTACTGGGGCTAGGAATATGAAATTTTGCATACGGATACCTTTTATAATGTAGGGGAGCACTAAGAAGGGGTTTTTGGAAATTCAACCTTTAAGGGGGTGAAAAGGTGGGATTTTTCGAAATTTTTAGAAGAAGGTACGAAATACACGCGGACGAAGTCGCGGGCAAAGTGCTAAAAGGCTATATAACATCACGCTACAACCTACGGAAGCAGGGTAGAAAGACATAACGCGGGTAAAATAAGCCACGCTGACGAAGTCGCGGGCAGTTCTCTAGTAAATTATACTAGGGATATAGTTTATTTACGTGTAGGAGAACGGCTACTTTGTTGGCCATTTATTGCCGGTCTAGTGACTTTATATTGGCGTTAGCTAGTGATTTTGTTATTGAAATAATGTTATGTTTGTACCCAAGTTTGGAAAGGGGTTATTGAGTATGATGTGTCTTTGTTGTCTGGCCATTGAGAATACAATAGAGCGTAATCTAATTTAATTTTAGGGGTAAGAATAAAAGGTTCAATTTTGATTGCAACTTTTGTCTTAAAAGTAGGTCAGTGACGATGTGATGGCCAAGTGTTAAGGTGATTTTTTTAATTCACATCTTCGAATTTTCTAAGTTAATCTTGAACATCACTGACATCGGCGAAGAAAAATATTGTGAAGAATGAAGACTCTTGAACTAACAGAAAATAAGCATATTTTTTTACCTGAAGTTACCATATTTTACTGAAACCCGAACGCTAAAATGTTTTATGACTTAAGCAACCAATGTAGACGTCAGGAATGAAAGAAAATATTTTATGTACCAAAGTAAGTGTAACATACTATCACGCCTATATTCCCCGAAGGGTTAGACAGAGTTATACCAAAGTACACCTACAGTTCGGCGGTATGTTAAGGTCCCATGTAATTGGAGGTGAGCCTAGTGCCATTAACCAGACAAAAATCCTAACTCCGGGCTGCTACTGATAATTTCATAGAAATACCCAATAACACTTTTTGCTTGACCTGGGAATCGAACCCAAGACCTCTAGCGTAGCAGTCACGCTTAGGACCGCTAGGCTAATGAGGGTAAGTAGGTACATAAACATTAAATGTGTTAAACTGTTAGAGGCTTGGACGAAGCGTGGTTTAATTATACCAATTAGTTAGGATTCCAGGCGTAATCCTAAGGGACTGTAATTTAAATTGTTTAATGTTATTAATTATTTCCGAGATTTTGTCATTATGTAGGTTGTATTATATGTGTTATTTGTAGATAAATAAGGTTTATTTTTTATTGCACAATGTTTGACACCTTGCAAATGTAAGTTGAAAATAATAAGTAGGTTAAATTATAAAAAAACGCTAGTTCCGATAAATCTATAAATCTAATTATTCTTATTCTTAATTACTAAGACAACTTAGGAACTAGGCATACCTATATAAAAAAAAACGTGGCATATTTTCTTTAATTTTTTCGAAAACATAGTTATATTTAATCGAAAAGACAGGTTTTAGGCAAAGCTTAAACGCTTTAGGTGTTAATCTATACTGGCAGACTTAAAAAGGTGTTAAAAAGTAATCTCAGAAGGCCAATTCTCGTAATTTAAAACGTTTTAAATCTAGTCACAATCTTATCTCAACGACAATAAAATTAATGTCAAAACCTTGACGTCAATTGTAAGTAAAATAGATTTATTTCTGACAGATTGCGACTGAGATTAGAATGTGACCGTTACTAGAATTGCCCCACTGGACTTTTAGTTTGAGAGACGCTAAAATACATGACAAATAAAGCTTAGATAATAGTGCTGATTCTCTTGTTCACAAACTTAACTAAATTTAAGTTAAATGCATCTTTCTCTTTCAATTTCTTAAAGAAAAGGACGGAAAATACATATTCGTTTAGTCCTGTCAAATTAGACAGCGCCTGAAGAAAATTGGCGTGTTACTAGTCGCCACGTTTTTAATCGCGTCTAAATTATCTATGGAGTGTCTAAATTTGACAGAACTTAACTAAAATTTTATCTTCTGTCCTTTTTTTAATGAAATCGAAAGAGAAAGATGCATTTAACTTAAATTTAGTTAAGTTTGTGAACAAGAGAATCAGCACCAATAACTACTTATACTAAGAGGTAGGTATAGTTGTAGAACAATAAATAAAACAACAATTTCTGGCCACTATAATCGAATGATAATTTAGCCACAAAACACCGACTCGCGTTCCATTTAATTCAAATTCCGAAATCCCGCCATTTTGAAACGGTCGCGTTCGTGTTATGGCGAATTTACCACAAATTGATGCGTTCACTCACCGTAAATCCGATACCGACGGTTGCAGAGAAATTTCCAGCTTGAAATTTTCCAGTTTCGAACTGCACTAATAAAGAGGTTTTACCCACCCCGCTGTCACCGAGCAGGATCGTCTGTGAATAGAGAATGAAGTGATAAATGTTTGGGATTCGAGTTCGGATAATTGGTTGATCGGCGTCAGAGGATCAGCTGAAAGGATTTTAATGCACATCGGCGCTAGAGTTTCGTGTTTGCATCTAAATGGAAACATATTTGATATCCATTTTAGCTGGCTTTGAGAATATTTTCTTAGATAATGTAAGCGTGTGCCCTGTGGCTCTTTTATTTATTTTGTGGTTATGAGGTACCTATATAGGTACATATTTTTATAATGTTTTATTGAAAGGATGGGGTGCGAAAGCGTGAAGGATGGAAGGAATGAAGGGAGGCCTTTGCTCTGGCGAGGAGAAATGGGAAACAAAAATCAAATAATATTTTTTATAGATAAGTATTGCTAATATTTGTGTGTATTTCTTTTTCTAAACATACCGGCGGACTGTAGGTTTACATGGGTACACCTCTGCCCTTAGAGGAATACAGGCGTGATGATATGTTTAAGTTATGTTTTGTAAATAAATTTTATATTTGCATTATTAAATCCGGCTAACTGTTCGTTGGAGTTTTATAATATCTATAGCGTAGTCGGGCTTTGTATGGGCCTGTTTGGTCTGTTTTGTATGAGTCTGTCTTCCTTTAATTTTTAAATTTATTTTGTTGTGATTGTTTTTTGTAGTAATAATAACGAATCGGAAGCGTCAACCGCTTAAAAGTAAGGCACAGATATTCTCTGATAAAATAAATATTTGTGCTATTTGAATACCGCAGTAACATGGCTTCCCCTATCGACTTCCACGTAACATCAAAAGCTTAATACCGGTTATATTTTTCTTTCGTTCCCTTTTCGTTAAAGAAACAAACAGCTGAAACAGGGGAAATGTAACCCATATTTTTCCCTCAAATTTTTCTTATGCGAGAATTTGTCAAATACAGCGGAATAATAATATTTTTGACGTAGGTATTTGATAGGTGTTTAAATATTGAAGAAAACTGTGCAATGAAATAACGGGTTGTTGTACATTCGTCACATAGTAAACTCGCCACGAAAAAAAGTATGTGTAAATTCGTCACAATTCTCAATATATTAATTTTGTTTGTTGTAAATTCGTCACATCGCCAACGAACCAAGCGTTTTCAATGTCCTGTTCCTTTATAAGTGCTAATGCAGCACACATGGCTAAGTGCCTTATCTGTTCTATGTCATTCAGGTGTAGGTCATGTGCTTAACTGGCAAGAGCTTAATAGCGTGTGCATGATGTGCATGAGTAATTTCGAGCGCTAAAAATCAATAATGTTGGTTGCTATCGCTATATCAATATAAATAAATGAGGGTTTGTGTCAATTTTACTATAACCCTCATGCATCTGTGACGAATTTACACATATTTTAAATATATGTGACGAATTTACTTTCAATGTACGAATTTTTCAAAATGTGGCAAAAATACTTTGTGACGAATGTACAACAACACGAAATAACAAGATCCTAGAATCATTAATCTTACAATATAAAAGCGAAAAGTCATTTACTCACTGACTAAACACGAAATCTTCAAAACTAGTTGACCTATAAAAGTGTTTTGTGGTTCTTTTAAGACATTTCGCAGCTAAGAACAGATTTGACTCTGACTTTGACTTCCACGCGAACCTAGTCGCGGGCAAAATCTAGATATTTTCCAGTCATTCAATCGAATGCGATCTATTTATGCGGTGGTATTTTAAAACGTCGTTTCTCAACTCCAAAATCAAAGTTAAAGCTTATAGTAATATAGAGATGAATATCCCAAAATAAAATCTCTGAATGATTGTAAAAAACGCGTGAAAATCCATTGTGTAGTTTTAAAGGAATAAGTGAACCAACAGACCGACACGATAAGCGTCTTTGTTTTATACAATTCTTAGATAAACAGGCGATCGCCTGATTTGCAATCTTTTTTTCTTCACATTTCTTTGTTACAAACTTTTCTCAATAAAATCGCTGCTTTTCAAACGAAGGCTATTTTTTCTTCTTGATTCGTTACTTCATTAAAAAAAAAGGTAATTAATCGCAACATTTTAATTAACCGAACCCTTGTTAAAAACTTGAGTTTAAAAGAAATGTTTCTTGTTGAAAATAAAATTGTTTGAATGTTTGAAAGTACTTTTTTGTTTTTGTTAAAATGAACTGTGTTGGTATCTAATGAAAAGCGCAACGATAAGCAAAAAGAAGTGTACGGTACATTAGTAACAAGATCTTACTTTTATAAACGCGGAAATTGTGAGGATGGATGGACTGTTGGATGTTTTTTTGTAAGACAAGCTTGCCACAGATTTTCTACATCACTATGTTCTACGCAAAGAGAGACGGGAGACCACTCAACTGTCTTGGAACGAAACAATTCAGAAAAAAACCCCGGGGTCCCGGGTTTGATTCCCGGGTCGAGCAAAAAGTGTTATTGAGTTTTTCTATTAAATTTTCAGTAGCAGCTCGGAGTTTGGATTTGTGCCCGGTTAATGGCAATAGGCTCGCCCCCTATTACAAGGGACCTAAATATACCGGCGAACTGTGGGTGTACATTGGTACACCTCTGCCTAACCCTTCGGGGAATACAGGCGTGATGGTATGTGTCGAGTTGTATGCAGTCCTCGCCACTGGTTTACACTACATTGTTCGTAAAGTCCTTCAAAGAATAAACCAGGTTATCAAAGCTCTTTGCACGCCATCCGTCCGCAGTGGTAACTCAATAACTGAATATCGTGTACTGCGCTTCGTATTTGAGAGCTGCAGTGCGATTCTCTAAGCCTCAGTTCGTAATTCGAAAGCTGAATCCGCAGTGAGATAATAAAATGGTATTCTATGAAACACGATCACGCCAATGACGTCACCACGGCAAGCGAAAACATAACCAAAGACAAGTGGGTTTGTTATCGAAGTGAGCGCGGTCACTTTAGTGAGACTTGTTTTCGAGTTTGCATTTTAGAGAATCGCACTATTGGGTTCACCATAAAGAAATTAGAACCTATTCCATCACCCCTGAATAAATGGTATACACCTGGCCAATTCTACTAATTAATAACGAAAATACAGTGTAGCATAGTTGGCAAGACTGGCTGAGTTATAAAGACCCTAAATTCTAAATACAAATGAATAAATAAATTTTATTAAACTACATAATTTAATACTTCAAAACTTTACATTGCTGCACTCAGCAATGACAGTCATAAAGGGCATACCTTTTAAGAATAGATTCAAAATTAAACAGCGTTAAATTTCCTAAATCATTAGATACAATTTCATCGAAAAATAGGACATGGTTGAGATAATGGTTCGTTTTGTCAGAACTAAACAAATAAATAAATCAATAAACCCA
This sequence comes from Caradrina clavipalpis, assembly GCA_932526535.1. Taxonomy (NCBI): domain Eukaryota; kingdom Metazoa; phylum Arthropoda; class Insecta; order Lepidoptera; family Noctuidae; genus Caradrina; species Caradrina clavipalpis. The sequence continues at coordinate 5,715,351 of OW052093.1, forward strand.
ATTATACTAATTAGGTACCGTATTAGGCTGTATTGCAAGGTCATTACTAAACATGAACATTAGAAATGGTTTTCTTAATACGTGAACGTAGTTTGTTTCTTTTATGTTACTTTTTCCTTGTCAGAAAGAAAGAGCTATTAACTATTATTTAGTTGTCTTATTTAGGTGAAAGCGGTACATATGTATAGTAGGTAATATAATAAAGCTGAATACCTTTTTTTTGTTTATTTAATCGTGCTTATCTCTGGAATTTACAAGTACACCACTTCTTTATTTAAACCAGCGGTCGGCAACCTTTCGGCAGGCAAGGGCCACATGGCGGAAAAATCAGGAAGTGGCGGGCCGCGCTTTCACATAATTTTTATCCGACTTCAAAAGGCAGGTTCTCAACTCATCTGTACTTACCTATGTTTTTTTATTAGAATTTGATGTTTTTTTTTTTAATTTTCGTCTTTTTTCGGCAGATCAAGTTTGAAAAATTGGCCTATTGCTTTTTTAGTCGTCCCTAATGGCAATAATCATATTTTTTGGCCTAAAACAAGGGCAAAAGAAATTTTTTCAGCCGCTGAGGACGATACAGAAGGAATAAGAGCGGATTTTTACTGAAAAGTATTAAAACCCTCCATATCTCTTTACTCATGGTTTTCATATAAAAACACTTTGTTGTCTGATACTCAGTCCAAAATACAGTATTCATGGTTTTAGTTTAAGGATAGATGTCCCTTTTTTTTTTTATAGACGAGAAATCATCAAATAACTTCCCCCGCCCTGGGCGGGGCGGGAGGGAGTGTCAGACTTTTACTGACTAAAACCCGTCTATGTTCCTTCATGTGCCCTTTGCGTTCCGCGGGCGCGGTATCTCTTTCGAACAACCCGCAGCTCCGGCAGGCATCGGCCCTCAATGGCCCCATCCAAGTTTGCTGACATCTCTTTGAGGCGCGCGTGGAACACGAACGCGCCGTCGACACGGTCTGTCGTTATTCAGTGAACGTACGGACGGTGAGCTACCCATTGCTCACCGTCCACAGACCCGCGCCTACGGTGGCCGGGAGTCGTCTCGCGGCTCCCGACGCCCGGAGCGTCTACCGCGGCGGCCGCTGGGACGGGGGACCCTCCTTTCCCTCTCCCGTCCCGCCGCCTCCTTCTCTAGCATTACAGCTTCGCAGAAGGAGGCGACTGCTTCCCATTCCCTCTCGCTCCGGACCATGGCCTGAACCAGTGCCGGACGCGAGAGGGCGCCGCCGCCGATGGCCGCCTCAAGGACTCGGCGGTGCTCAGCCCAAGCAGGGCACACCGCCAAAGTATGCTCCACCGTGTCCTCGGGGCGATCCTCGCAATGGTGACACCCGGGCGTTTCCTCCCGCCCGATGAGGTGCAGGAACCTCCCGAACTTTCCATGTCCGGTGAGGACCTGCATCAGGCTGTAGGTGAGGGCGCCGTGGCGCCGCTCAAGCCACTCCTCAAAGAGGGGACTTACCGCCTCAATCAAGGCGTGCCCTGCACGAGGTTGCGACAGTCGTTCTCTCCATGTCGCCATGAGATCGAGCCGGAGGTCCGTCCGCTGGGCGGCAATTTGCCGAGGCAGCGGAGTTTCCCCCCGGCCTAGTGCCTCCGCGCGCCACTCGTGTAGGCGCGCGAGGACCAGCGCCTCCAGATCCCACGGCGGCAATCCGGCAAGGAGGCTCGCTGCCTCGCCGGAGATCGTGCGGTATCCGCGGATGACCCTTATGGCGATCACCCGCTGGGACGCGTTCAGGTAATGGGTAGCAAGCCGCCTCAAGCCCCGCGCCCACACCGGGGCCCCGTAAAGGGCCATCGAACGCACGACCCCCGCGTAAAGCCTCCGGCAGGAGGCGTTTGGCCCCCTCAAATTGGGCAAGAGCCGCTTGAGAGCGGCCGAAGCCCGTGCCAACTTGGGAGCCAAACGTCGGAAGTGCTCCACGAAGTTCCATCGGCTGTCGAGGACAAGTCCCAGGTACTTCATCGTCGACCCGACGCCGACGGAAACCCCTCCTACCGTTATTTGGGATCCCGAAGGTGGCGCGTTCCGAAGCCCATGAAAGCACATTACCTCGGACTTGTGCAAGGCCACCTCGAGACCCAATTGCCGGATCCTCTCGACGACTATCGCAACCCCGTGTGTCATAAGGTCGGCCGCCGCCTCGTGCGACCACCCCTGCGCCAGGACCAACGTGTCATCCGCGTAGCAGACTACGCTGGCGCCCTCGGGGAGGTCAGCACGTAGCACCCAGTCGTAGCCGATGTTCCACAGGAGCGGCCCTAACACCGATCCCTGCGGAACACCGCACGACATCTCTCGCCGGTTCCATTCACCATTTCGACCAGGGTAGATCACGGCTCTATCACACAGATAGGCCCCGACCACCCGACGGAGGTAGATCGGCACCCGGTGGTACCGGAGTGCCTCCCTAATGCAGGACCAGGGCAGGGTGTTAAACGCATTGGCGATGTCCAGCGACACCGCCAGCACAACCCTGCCCCGGGACACAGCATCCCCCGCCGAGAGAGCTCTCACGCGCATGATGGCATCCACCGTAGAGCGCCCCCTGCGGAAGCCAAACTGGCAGTCCGCAAGGTCCGGCCCCATCCCAGACAGGTGCCCGACGAGGCGGCCCGCAATCACTCTTTCAAAGAGCTTACCCACCTCGTCGAGCAGCACGATGGGCCGGTATGCGGACGGTGAGTCCGCAGGGCGCCCAGGCTTCCGAATGAGGACCAGCTTCCCCGTCTTCCAACGAAGTGGGAACTGGCCCCTCTCCAAACATGCGCTTAGGAGCCCCTCCAATCGGGGCCCTAGAGCCTCTGAGGCCAGGACCCAGGCTTTCCCAGGCAAGCCGTCGGGTCCCGGGGCGGTATTTTTGCCTTTCAGCTTACGTACCGCCACCCTCAGGTCTACCCCAGTCACCTCAGGTGTGTCGTCGTCAGTGTGGTCTGCTTCCGGCATCGCAGGCGGCGGAGCCATGGGCGGGGGAGGATGTTCTCCCCGCGAGGGGAACAGAGCGCTCACCACGTCCTCAACGAGCTCCGGCCGGAGACTCTGCGTCAGCGGGGGGGGCCAGGTGCGGATCTTGTCCCGCACCGTCTTGTAAGGGCGCCCACACGGATCCGCGTTCAGAGTCCCCAGCAACTCCTCGCGGGCCTGAGCCTTGGTCCGCGAGATGGCCTCGTTGAGGGCGGTCTTCGCCTCCCTGTACCCCTCGTACAGCTCCGCCTCAATGGCCGCCGCATTCGGTGGCCGAATGCGGAGTCTGCGATGCCTGGTGTACGGGTGTCGCGCAGCGACGCATGCCTCCCGCAGCGCCGAAATCTCTTGCGACCACCAGTACACCTGCCGGCGGGCGCCGCCCTGTGGGACTCGGGGCATTGCCACGTCACAAATGTCGGACATGGCCCCCTGGAACTAATGTCCCTTACATCCAATATAGGTATTACATGTGATGTAAATTTTATTAATGGATACGTACTTGGGTACGTAGCACTATGTCAACGATAAAGCAACAATAAGTGAAAAAGAAATAAGAAAAACATATATAAAACTTAAATGCGAACTTCAAAGTTTTTACATAACCGTACTTATACACATTTTAGTGTAACGTTTGAGGCTGTATTTGAGTGACTATTTTCTTATACGAGTACGTTAGCTTACGCGCCTAAAATCATTAATTTTGGTAAAATGTAAGATTTATAGTGTAATCTACAAAACTGTCGCGGGCCGCAAGGAGGAGAGCCGCGGGCCGCATGCGGCCCGCGGGCCGCTGGTTGCCGACCGCTGATTTAAACAATCAACACAGGCATGCGTATTTTCATTGTTGTACATAAACAAACAAAATACGATCAATAGAAAATGCTCCAAGACTAAAACAATAGACCTATAAGTCCATACATGTATGTAGATCTGTATGGATAGTACCTACTTCAATTAATTTGTATGCCGAGCCAACCAGATTACCAGACAATGCTTTGCGGTCTACCGAAGCTTGTGTAGAACAAAGGCTGCTGTATGAGCCGGAGCTAACACTTAATTGTATTGATAATTTGATGAACATGTTACAAAAATAATAGTAAAGAATGAAAGATGAAAATAGAATAAAAAAATACTATTGCAACAGAAATAACTATTGTTGTGTGCAACTTTTTTGACTAACTTTTTTTCGTTTTTTTTTTTTATGGATGGGAAACAAGCCGAGCTGCGACCCACCTGATGTGTGTTTGTGTATTTACGCTCAAGTAGTCACCGCTACCTTTGGAGATCTGCAAAACCATAGGTCCATAGGCCTTGCAAATGCGTTACAATCCCAGAGACAAAATTGAAGTCTTAAATGCCTGTGATCACACCGGCACTCATGCTTTTCAAACCGGAACGCAGTAGTAACACGCTGCTTTGCGGTAGAAATAGGTACGGTGATAGAACCCCGGACGGGCTCCCTTATTAACTTGCATACTTGCTCCGTCTAGGGTTATCTTTTAACACCAAGTTGATTGCAAAGACCGGGTAATTTATGTATGACATTTTGTCATTTTATCGCATGTACAAAAAGCAATCAAAGCTAAATAAAGGTAAATTTGAAATGGGGTCCCCTTACATAGTCCAACTATAGGTATAATAAAAATCCGATAAGCAGTTAGCCGGATTTAACAATGCGAATATGAAATTCCATTATGTGCATAATTACATCTGCCTAGCCTTTTCACAATTATATTGGTATAGGCTTTTAGTGTAACCGAATGCGGAGTGACTGCTTATCTGAGCTCCACAACCCGGTAACAGGGCAACACGATACCTCCAAATAAGACTGGTTATCAGACTTCCTGGCCTCCGACTATCCGTAACGAATATCAAAGATCTACGAATGACAACCGAGACCAACAGCTTTACGTGCTTCCCGAAGCACGGGGGTGTCACACCATCAACTTCCAAGCTCCAGGCAGCTAGTGAGAAATTCCTAATGGAAAAACCCAATAACACTTTTTGCCCGACCTGGGAATCGAGCCCAGGACCCCACGCTCATCATTGGCACTTGCATCTATGAGACCAACGGGGCAGTTAAAAACTAAAATAACTTTAAAAGCTACTTAAAAGAGCGATGTAAAATGTACTACACTGCACATTGTTTAAAAGTTAGCTATAGCTGTACACTAAATAGATTTTCGACGATATATAATGTATGTATGTGCGAGAACCGGGTATAACCAACAGGTAGATGACCTAAACAAACAGAATGATCTCATTCAATGACGCTGATGACCGCAGTCGGGTCATTCAACTATGCACCTATTAGAAAACATGATTGTTGAGAGTGCTAATGAGATATTAGCAATAGGTACTTAATTTTTGAGCGTTGAAGATAAAATGTGCTTGTGATAGGTAATGGGTTCGATGAAAAATAAAAATATAGATTCTTGTGAGATAATTAGATTAATTTTAATTTTTGAGAGGAATTCATTAACTCTAGTAACGGCATTTTAATTAAAACGCTCCAAATCTATTCGCAAACTCATCTCCGCGATAATCAATGTCAAAAAAGTCGGTAAATTACTCTAATTCACGACATTAATTGACATTGAGTGTTTCTCGGTGGCCACTGAGATTAGATTGCGATCATTCCTAAGTCCAAGTCAATAGAATTGTCTCGCCAATTGAGTAATCAATAAAACTACATGAAAGAAAAGGATTAAAGGATCGGAGGTCAATTATTACACCACGCTCCATATCGCAGACTAAGCAGTACTGCATCTGTGGCTTTATATTTACTGCTAAATCAAGTATATACATACATATGTATGTATAAACTTGATTTAGCAGTAAATAGTAGTAGTTCCATATTTAGTTTATTATTATGTAATAATAAACTAAATATGGAGCGCTTCACGATTTTACTCATCATCCGTGATTCGGGGCCATGTTAATCTCCTGTGTCATACCAATTTTGAATATGCCACGGCGCCATTTTCCTCTTTACTTTATGAATGTTGCTTATAGCTAAGTAATGATCCAGTTCTGCCGACCCATACATTTTTGATGTAAGCATATCTTAACTTTAACATTGTACGCGAAATACGCGCTTAGACGTGGAGTTGCAGGGACCAGCCGTTATACCAATAATAATGATAATTTATTTATTTATGGCAAGTAAGCCTTATTGTTTGTAACATAGTACTTAAAAGTTTCTGTTAGTGACCAACACACAGGAACAAAAACAAAAAGAAAATTGTAAAGTTAGCAGCTGTGGAGTCTTCTGACCAGTATCTCCACAGCGTGCAACAACCAAGGTGCGTCGTACTTTTCTATTAACATAATTCTATTTCTTTTGACAGCCTCGTTAACCTAGTGGTCCTAAGCGCGACTTCTACGCTAGAGGTCTTGTGGTCGAGTAAAGTGTTATAGGGTTTTTCTATACAATTCTCAGTAGCAGCTCGGTGTTAGGATTTGTGCCCGGTTAATGGCAACAGGCTCGCCCTCTATTACATGGGACTAAACATACCAGCGAACTGTGGGTGTACATTGGTATACATCTGCATAACCATTCGGGAAAACAGTCGTGATGGTATGATAGTACCTAACGTTTATTAGGAGTGGCATAAAAGCATAATAATTGACCTAGAAACTAACTACCTACTCCCTGCCACAAACACTGAAATTCTGCGCAGAGTCCTTTGTAATTCAGACCAATTCCAAGAAACTAAAAGCAATCATATTTGCCAAGAGGCATTTTGACAGGTTAGCAGGAAGCCAAAGGCACGCTGAGATGGTTGATGCCTCTTCATAGATTAGAAGGCTTTGTTGTACGCTTTTGAACACGATTGAGGCATAAGCAGAGAGATAATTTTTGGGAAACCTGAGTTTATTAAAGTGTGATTTATAAGTCAAACTAGATTTTTTATAGAAATCTTAGTAATATTTGGGAGATTGAGCTTCATTACCGATCGTTCATTAATCTCTTGAGAAATTCTCTTCAAACAGCAAACAACACTATTGATCAAGTCATCAACCAAAACAATCAAAATCTGTTCAGCCGTTTGGGAGTAACGATATCACAGCCAGACATACAGATTCGATATACACGCTAAATTCATAACAACACCGCTGTCTTATTGTCAGGAGATTAATTAAAAAGGAAAGATAAAAATACAAGCGTGATAGTATGTACCTACGTATGAAAAAACAAGTGACTGTCAAAGTGAACTCAAGATATAGTTATATTTTCAAACAACTCACCTTGTGTATAATAACATCATCTTCCTCCTGCAAACGCGAGGGTGTGATGGCCGGGGGATGATAATCCCTGTAGCCGGTAGGGGATGGCGTGCTTCGTTGTGCGGACTGCGCAGGCGCACGTAGAGTGTCGTCCTCAAAAACGTCGTCACTCATGCTGTCGTCAGTTGCCATTTGCTGCAACAAAAGAAAATAATAATAAGTAAGTATTTTCATGTAACCCACCTATCTAATACTGTTTATTAATTAATCTGATTATAACATGAAATGGCCCCGAATTGCGATGGTTTGTGTGGTATGTTAAGACTTAACTAATTATTGTACACTGTTTTGTTATGATTAATAAACGTAAAAAAAAAATTGTGATTCGTTGTCTTTTGTTTAGACTTTTATGTATGTAAGTTAAATTGGTGATGAACCTATTGAATAGGATTAAGGCCTATTCAGACCTAAGCGGTATTCGCTACCGTCCGCGGCAGAGAAAACCCAGTGGGTATGCGGTAATATTAGTGTTCAGACCTAAGCGGTATTCGCTACCGTTCGTAACCCGCGTGGTATGTACCTCTACCCACAGCGGCAGCGAATATCGCTCAGGTCGCTCTAGCCGCGGTACTTGATACTAAATACCTGAGCGAAACCCGCGCGGTATGTACCTCTACCCACAGCGGCAGCGAATATCGCTCAGGTTTGAATAAGCCTAATCGGACGGAAATATACATATAGTATAAAATAAAAAAAAGAAATACCTAATTAATATGAACAGGCTCAAACAAACCAACAGGTTAGTGTTGTTGTATGGGGTTTTCTGAAAGATCATTATCGGAGATTTCAAGAGTAGGGTAAGCAGCTTTTTGGCACTTAGATGCTGGTAGTCACTGAATCAGAATGGCTAAGGTTTAGGCCGAATGACTGGTAGGTACCATTAAGCCTTATATTCAGGATCCAGCAATAGACCGGTCCAGGTATAATTATGAAATTGAAATAGGATAGCTCATTTAAAGATACCTACCTACTAGGAGTTAACTGTCAGCAAAATTGGTGCACATCTAAGCAAATCTGTCTATTTCATCTCTACATATAACTCGCGCCATTTAAGACACGAATTAAAAATGGAGACCAAGCAAAGAAAATTATCATGCCATTTCACTCACACAGTATTACGAGCGAGTGAGAGGACAAGACGCTCTATTCTATCTGTCTATCTATCTACATAATAACACGGATTTTTTAAGACTTTGTTTTGAACGATAACAAGGTTTATTTATTATAACTGACAGCTCTCCTCATTAGTGAAAAAATAACAAGATAGCAAAAAAGTTTTGAAAGTATATTGTTTCAATATGAAAGATTGTTATACTGTGCCATATATTTTTGAATACTGTCTTTGTTAAGAATTTGTACTTTATATAAGAAATAAGAAGATTATGGAGTTTTTACGAAAATCATGTAATAGCTTTAATACTCAGTGTCAAATAAGTAGCTCATAAATTAAACCACTTTTATTTTATTTTATATTTTTATAGAACTGCCTCGTTAGCCTAGTGCTCCTAAGCGTGACTGCTATGCTAGAGGTTTTGGGTTCGATGCCCAGGTCAAGCAAAGGTGTTATTGACATAGGACCTAAAATATACCGGCTTACTGTTGTGTTTTTAATAAAAAAATGAACACTAGTTAAGTGGCTAAGTTAGAATCATATAAAAACATAGTACCTACCTCATAGTACAGTCTGTTGTCAACATTATCTGACCCACCCTAAACACAACCAAATTTGGACCCTCTGCCTATGATAATAAGGTTTAATTTCAATTTATCGATGAATACAGACACGCATAAACCCACCCAACGTTGTCGGAGCCACCGGCATTATAATTATCATTTTGTTAAGCTATTTTAATCATTATCTCGTTGACATTAAAGTTAAAAACCTTTTAAGTCACCTTACATAATTAGAACCCAATCTTGAATTTCGTGAAGTCTTAACAAGTTCTTGTGGCTTGGCGGTTTGATGTTGGATTGGCGAGGAACAACATGTGGGTTCGAAAACACAGTCCACCTGTTATCAGTTTCTTTTTTAATTTGATTTCATTTCTACAAAATTGTTTGCATTATTAAAGAACGGCCAATATGATTTACGCCTAATAACTTATCTTGTAAACAGGTGGGTAAATTAAAAAAGTTTAAGTTCACATATATTTGCTTCGTGAGGTAGATAATAAATTCGTCTACTTAAGTGACAAAAGTTACACTACGCCTATTAGCATTGACTGTGCACACACATTTGTAAATCGTTTCGCATAACTCGTTAAGTATTTTTAAGCAATTTGGTGTAAAAAAGCGTCGCAGCTTAATGACTATACCAAACATAAAATCATATTTTTACATGAGCAGAATGTTGGAATTAGAGAGATTGGTCGTCGTCTTAATATTGCAGTAAGTGTTTTTTTTTATACCTATTTTATTTAATTGATTGTGATTAATAAACACGTAGTTGGCTATTTTACTATTACATTCACTCCTTACAAGTTACATAAACGGTTCCAAAAAAGTTTTTTTTTTTTGTTTTAGAGAAATACGACTGTAGCTAAGACGTTATGGAGACAAAGTAAATATTCAGCGGATTCGTCCAGGGGCAAAAAACATCAAGTATAGTCCCGAATGCGATTGCCCATTAGTGTAACCGCAATAAAACACCATATTTCAGTGGAAACAGTGAGAAGGCATTTACACGTTGCTGGAATAAGGAATTATAAACCGGCACAGAAAATAGCATTGACACCTGCTGAAGAGGGGTCCGTTTTGCCCAGGAATATTTAAATTTTAATTGAGAAGAAAATGTTGTGATCTTCACTGATGAAAAAAAAAACATTTAAATCGAACAAAGATGAACGTAACAAGGAACGGTGCGCCATCACTCCGCTACTAATTAATCTAGGATATTTTTAAACACACCATGTAAGTAAATGCTCAATGGATAGATTATTAAACCATTAAAATGTTGCCAATTACGTGGTGATGTTATTGTCATAAATAGTTTTTTTTCTATTTAAATGACATGTTTATTCACTACGTATAATAGGCAGCTATAAATCTTTAAAGCATTTCACAGATAAAATAAATTTTCTCGATAACAAACTTTCAAGAAAACATGCCTTTTTTAATGTTTATAAATGGTTAGATTTGATTATGGCATCCTCATAATATATTGTATATTAATTTGGAAATATGTGAGCATTTACTTACTTTATTTACCTAAGTGTTTTAATGAAATAATAAACATTTTAAATTTGCAATTGTTTAGTTTTATTTCTATGCGTTGTCCATTAAAGAACTGTAAAAAAAGTATAATAAAATAATTAAAAAAGAAACACCTGAGCAGAAGCTATATTTAGGTTAAACTTGATTTCGAACGTAAACAACGATTAGTGACCACAAGACTAAAGAATTTAAACCATATATATACTTTAATAAAGTTTATTCTTGCACAGCACAAGCAGCCAACCTTATCCTAGTGCAAATAGATTATTTTGTATTTTATCCCTTCATTATTATTTAATCACTCCATTAAGACATGATAATAAAAAAACTACCTATAAAATAGACAAAAATAAATTGTAAAGAGAAGTTGTTTTTGCAATTTAGTAAGGCAAGGAAAAATATGTTTGCGCGTTGTCACTGCATACCCTTAGTTAGTAGCATTTGAATACCAGTTTTACAATGAATACAAATATTTATTTTTCAACTACCCACTTAATACAAGTTATGCCAAAATATTACCATTTTAGAAACTTTATATTTGAAGATTATCCGTCTATAGTTCTTTACAATAATACAAGAAATACTTTTAGAATAAATTCTAAATTGAAAGCAAAACAATATCTTCGTCGCGGGATTTGATCTCGCAACTTGTCACTCTCAGTCTTACACACAGACCACGAGACCAGAGTTACTTGACCGAACTCATTAAAATAAGCTATTACACTTATTATATTATAACAAGTTGTTATAAGATTTAACCCAATGCTAACGTGATAAAGATCAAATTTGCGTGTGTGTATTTTTATTGAATTTATTCCTTCTCAGTTCTCGAGCACTTGACTGATAACCTCATATAAATTGAAATTAAACCTTATTATCATAGGCAGAAGGTCCAATTTCGATTGTGTTTAGGGTGGGTCAGATAATGCTGACAACCGACTGTACATGATGCGGAATCAAAAAAAAAAGGAGGAAACCAGGACAAATAAAGCCTGAAACGCTGTAACCTTTTGAACGCCACGGACGTTTATAGACGTCTAACGAAATCGTGCCAAACACGCCACCGACGTCTATAGACGTCAAGAAAACGAAATTTTTAAGTACTTATTTTCTACTTAAAAATGTCCTAAATTAAGTTTTTTGTGTTTCTCTTTCCTATTATTTAAAACTACATTAATGAAATATTGTAAAATAGCACAAAGATATATTGATTTCTTACATTTCACTAGAAAAAACAATAATCAAAAATTGCTAATCGAAATGCTGAATTGGTAGCTTGGCGTAGCAGTGGCGCCGATGTGTTTACGCTCTGGCGGTCAAAAGGTTAAACCTGGAGATCAGCCCAGCGGTGCGTCGATAATTGTGTGGTGCTTTACACAGAATAGGCATGTCTATACAACCCCAACCGTAAGCAAATAATATAATATACCATCACGCCTGTATTCCCCGAAGGGTTAGGCAGAGGTGTACCAATGTACACCCACAGTTCGCCGGCATATTTAGGTCCCATGTAATAGGGGGCGAGCCTATTGCCATTAACCGGGGGCAAATCCAAACTCCGAGCTGCTACTGAGAATTTCATAGAAAAACCCAATAACACTTTTTGCTCGACCTGGGAATCGAACCCGGGACCCCTTGCACAGCAGTCGCACTTGCGACCACGAGACCAACGGGGCAGTTAAGTAAGCAAATAATTTCGTTTCAAAAGAAGTTTCAGCTGTTTCTTAAAAAGCGAAGTGTAAGATTTCTTTAATTTAAAGTGACATGCTTGCAACAAGAACGAAGTTGAAAATTTCTTCACTAGTTTTTGTATAACGCTTAAGTTTTAATGACTAGAGACAAAAAATGCTGTGCAGCGTTTTCTTTAGAGCCTTCAAGAATTTCGATAGACCTGGTTAGTATTTATGAATGATAAAAAAAAGAATTAAAGTCGATTTTACTAATTAAAAACGCCCAAAGTCTAGCCGTAAACTCATCTGAGACAACGAACTTTTTGACTGATTAACAATCAATGCCAAAAAAAAAGATAAATAAAGACATTTTTATCACGAGATTGAGATAAGATTGCGATCGTTCCTAAAAGTTACTAGAATTGCTTTCCTGGTGTATTTGAGAAATTTTGATCTAAATGATTTCCTCTTTTATCTGGGAGTTATTTTCCATTGATTAAATTGACTAAAAGATCACTTTGATGAATTCCTCTCCAAAACGGGGGAGGTCGAAGGCCGGATCTCAAATGGCGCACCATTTTGGACATTTCCAATAAAATTTTAAAAGCAGAATGAAAAGGGGCAGAATGTAATATGTTACGTTATTAAATTTTTCAGAGATTCGATGGTCCAGTTTTTAATAATTATTTTATGAAAAAGGAAATACTTTTGCTACTGAAGGCCGTCATGGCGGTCGGGTCTGCGTCAATGAAAATACTTTTTTCATTTTAATTACATTGAAGCCAGTGACATACGATTCTTTTCGACAGAGTTAAGGTTACATAACATACCATCACGCCTGTGTTGCCCGTAGGGTTAGGCAGAGATGTACCAATGTACACCCACAGTTTGCCGGTACGTTTTATGTCCCATGTAATAGGGGGCGAGCCTATTGCCACTAACCGGGCACAGATCGTAACTCCGAGCTGCTACTGAGGAATTCCTAATGAAAAAACCCAATAACACTTTTGCTCGACCTGGGAACCGAACCCAGAACCCCATGCTCATCAGTCGCGCTTGCGACCACGAGACCAACCGGCCGTTAAGGTTGCCACTCATAATAACAGACGGACACAATAACAAATTATAATTTGCCATTCAAGATAATACTCTAAATCGAGTGCGTTAAAATATTTTTTATAATGACGCGACGGTGAAGGAAAAAATCGTGAGGAAACTACTGGACTTATAAATTAATACAAGACTGAAATCGTCAATCCGCCTCGAGCTAGCGCGGTGAACAATGCTCGTGCCTTCTCTGTATGATAAGAAGTCTTTGCTCCGCAATAATCCGACAATAATAGGCTGGTATTATTATATTATTTACCTATACCACCCATCACAACACAAACCCCTCCCAAACAAACCCTACACAAACTGCCAACTGCTTCTTTAGCCTAGTGGTCCTAAAGCGCAATACACACTGAGCCCGCCGGGCCGCCGACAAAGCCCGGCGACACAACCCGGCGGCCTGTATGAAAAGAATCATGTCGGGAACATGCGCCCGCCGACATGTTGGCGGCTTTTTCCGACTTGTATTAAGTGAAGCCGCCAACTAGACCGCCGACAAAAAGTTGCCGACATATGTCGGCGGCCCGGCGGGCTCAGTGTGTATTGCGCTTTAGCGTGACTGCTACACTAGAGGTCCTGGGTTCCCAGGTCGAACAAAAAGTGTTACCGTGAAACCGGCCAACATTGCCTTTAGCGGATATCTTTGCCCGAACACGAAAAATAACTAAAATCTTGAATTGTAAATAAATTTATATAGCTGACAACATTATTTAATTTTTAGGGTAAATTAGACTATTTTTCTAGTTACACTAAATGTTAATTATGTTGTTAAGTTCACTAAATCGTCGGCGAGACATGATGGAAGCAAGACTAGTGTGAGGTGGTGCCAAAATCTTGTTTTACGTTTTTACACATTGTTAGCGTACGACATCGCTCAGGTAAGTTATTTCAATATTAGAGTAATAATAAGTAACATGTTTCATTTCTATGCTATTTTGAGATCATTAGAACATCAAATCTTCAAGATAATGAAGTGGGCAATGATTCCCGAACTTACGTGAACATAGGAGTGACAACATTGCCAACTGCAAAAACAGTGTTAGGGTTGGCACCCATTATAGTATTTTTAAATTAAAAAATTTTATATGCCTAGGTACCTATTAGAAATTGGTAATCATGATATGAACATTTGATACAGAGGACTGAGAAACATGTTACGGCCAAAGTTCTAAGTAGGCATGAGTATAAATGCGGATGGCTATATGAGTAGGTAGGAAAAGATCAAATGACAGATGGAGGGATTGTGTAAATGATTATAATATATGACTAGCAAAGAAAGTGAGTAAATACTAAGATTATGGTTGATACCGAGTTTTGGAAGAGGACATGCTGCGCTGACCTCATATAAACTGGGATAAGGGCTCTACTGGGATAAAATGTTAATATTTCTGTATTTTAGTCCAGACAAGTTGACAAACAGAAACTATATTTAGATATTTAGCTACATTTAGTCTGTTTGTTTGCAGTATGGGAAAGCCTGTAAAAGAAGAAATCGGAGTTGACTAGCTGATTGTGAAAGAGTTTATATTTACTTAAACAGATTTTTATTTATCACATAAATAAGAAAGAAAGAAAAAAAAAAGTTTATTGACACAAACCATGTGTATGTGTATCAACCCTAACCCACCGTTTTAGTTTGTATGAAAACGTAGCTGTTGTGTATTGTAACATTGCCCACCTCAGAAAAATAAAGAAAATAAGCGTGTTTGACATATTGATCATGAGAAATGGCAACTTTGCATAATTCACTAAAACATACCTTATTGTCAAAGCTTTAGAACTGAAAGTTTTTGAGAAAATAAGGGTGAGCAATGTTGGACGGTTGTGCGTATAATTTTGCCCGGCTATTTAAGCGCCTTTTTCTAGGATTCTGTTATAGCTAGAAGCACCACATTTTGCAATATAAAGCCTTTAATAGTAATTGCTACTATAGTCGACTTTATACGCATTTCCGGTGATCATTTTTTGCAAAATCTCAAAAATAAGTAAAAATGCGGGCAATGATGGCCGGTTTCACGGTATAGAGTTTTTCTATGAGATTCTCAGTGGCAGAGATAGAATTTGTGCCCGGTTAATGGCAATAAGCTCGCCCCCTATTACATGGATCCTAAACATACTAGCTAACTGTAGGTGTATAATTTTACACCCCTGCCTAACCCTTAGAAGAAAACAGGCGTGATGGTATGACTTGACATACACAAATTAATAACCCTTTAAAGCTCTAGCTGGTCTTTACTGCCTAACCCTGTTCTCGGTAAGGTATTACTGCTGAACTTTCTACATATACTGAGTATCAGGTTATAACTGAGTCTACGTGACGAGATCAAAGGCAGCGCCATGCCTCATACGAGTACAGGTACCTATGTACAGTCAGCAAAAGAGATAAGTAACCAGAATCGCCTAATAAATTCAAAGTTGTTAAAAACCAATAAAATTCAATAAAGTTTTTCAAATAAACAGTTTATTAATTAAATTAAATTTCTTTTAAAAACGACCACCGGTTTGAAAGAAAACTTCAACTATATTAGACGGTCCGGTAACTTATCTCTTTTGTTGACCGTACGTACAGGTAGACGCGATTATAGCGTTGCCATGTTACACGAGAAATTATTATACAGGGTTCTGAGAACGACTAAATTGTAGGCATGGAACATTTCATAAATAGCAGGTGAAATTTCATATGAAAAAAAAAATCATTAATCACACCCGCTATTTGCCTTCACTTATACTGCGATTTTTCACAGTCAATGAAATCACGAATCATTATGACTTCATTTATTCATTCGAGCGAAGTTCGTGAGCGGCGCGCTGCTGTCTGCTAAAGCGACCGAGCGAGTAAGAAAGAAGGAATGATTTGTTCATGTGCGTGTTAGATAAGGACGAGAGATGTGATGACGGACAACACTGGGCATTTTAAATTTGAACTTTAAACTTAAAGGTGTAAGGTTTAGATTTCCTTGTCATAATTCATTGTGATTTCATTAGATAGCAGGTCGCAACGTGTTCGTGGCGCACATTATAATTATGAAAGAGCTACATTATGACACTGCGAATAAAAATCATTGCCTGTGAAATTTCACATGTGAAATCACATGATTAAAAATGATCATTTCATATAATGAAAATGAATTAAAAATAGCAATCATTTCCATGCCTACTAAATTGTATTTTACTGAATATTGCGAGAGTTCGAACTGTATTTTTCCTTAGTGTTAAATATGAATTCTAGATTTATTAGTTTGATGTGAAATGACACGGGAGGGATATTTTTATAGGCTTTTGATTCAACGATATATTTTTAAAAGAGGAATTGTTAATAGCTCATAAAAATATATCTACTATTTTATCCGGGAACATATTTGTACTCATTTGTTTTTTTTTTGTTCGAACACTTAAGTCTCCGGAATTACAGATCTGATTCGGGATATTTTTTTATATGAATAAGAAGTTAAGTTATACTTTCGTGTATAAAGGCTATATTTATTTATAAAAAAAAAATAACAGATCCGTAAGAAAATAAAGCGAGCCAAGTCGCGGGCAAAAGCAAGTAAGAATACGGGGTGAAACTGATTTATTACATTATTCTGTTGATTCCTGAATGGTTTTTTAACATATTTCGTACATTATTAAAAAAACCAGCTGTTCCGTTCATTTTGTCAGTGTAGCTGTTGCACTTTTTGTATAAGACAGTTGATCTATTTTCAACAAACTTCCACCCCATAGTATTCTAATACTATTCGGCCTCTGATTTACTTCACCAACCGACTGAACTAGTTGCACCAAGTTTGAATCACTGAGACGTCTCTATACGACTCCAATGTTCAACAGCATCCAACCCGACTCCTTATAGTATTCTCACCCCCTACAACTTCAACTCCCAAACTTCAGACACCAGTTCTGCCAAGTACCGAGTTCAATATTATTTAATTATCGACACCGAATGTTTACCTGAAGACGTTCGCGCGGCTCCCGATATTGGTTCGTTCTACTTTAGCGGAACAATTGTGTACCATTAGCTGTTTGTTATTGAAGAGTAAATAAGCGGTGCATAGCAACTGCTTATATCTAGACATCAAATATGCATAAATATACAGGGTGGAATTTTGTAATGCTACCTGGAGGGAAAGTACTCTAAATATTTAAGTCAGCAAATTTTACTCAAAGGAAACATTCCTTTATTTTTAAAAAGAAACAAAACTGCATTTATATAATTTTGGAAATACGCTTGCCACACCCGGGAATCGAACCATTATAAAATTCCACCCTGTATATGCGTTTTTTGAATCTGTAGAATCTTTATTCGTGAATTTAGTTCTTCGTGGAGCAAGCACGAGATAAGCTTGTTAATAACATCGTGGGATGATTTCACCTAAATTCATTTACGAGTAATAACGTTAGGTTGTGTGTAAACCTTCATTGTTTAAACTAAGTATAGAATAACTGTAAAGACGCTGCCTGACCGGGAGCATTCGCCTATATCGTAGCAATCTAAGATTTGATTTTAAGCATTACGATACAATATTCCCCGACCAAACGGTCCACGACCGAAATCAATCCGCGATCAATCTCAATAGAGACACACAAGTATATTTACGTTCAAAAACGTCACGTACGTCATGAACCAAATATCAATATTTATTGAAATCTATAATAAAGCTACATATACGAGTGGTACCTAAATACTATTCAATATAAACCATTATGCTTACCTGCTACTTGCTTACGCTACCAGACACAGTAATTTTTTTAATAAACTAAGTAATAGAGAGAAAAATCTCTTCTCCTCAAAAAGAACATGAAATTCCCTATAAATATCGAACCAGCAGCAAATGGGCACAAATATAAAGATATCACCTGTCCCTGCCCATGTTATCAGATGTCCCAAGGTACAGTTACAATAGGGACAAGTCTCGGGACGATCTGATATGGACGGTACACTTTAATGGGACATGTGAGGGGTTTGTATGGGAGTAGAAACTAATTGTTTTATAGTCTATAGGTAGGGGAGGGGAGGGAGAGGCAATTATTGTTTTATAGCTCTTTAGATGTTGTTTGTGAGGAATAGGGAGCGTTCTTATATGGTAAGATTGTTTGGCGATTGTCTAGTTAAGTTAGCCGGTATCCTCTTGTATCTGCCGGGGCTGCGGGTTGTTCGAAAGATATACCGCGCTCCCGGAACGCAAAGGGCACATGAAGGAACATAGACTTGTTTTAGTCAGTAAAAGTCTGACACTCCCTCCCGCCCCGCCCAGGGCGGGGGAAGTTATTTAATGATTTCCCGTCTTAAAAGAAAAAATCTTATATCTAAACATTGAGGTTAAGTTAATACATGGTAACTGAAAAATATCGTTTCTTCATTACGACTTTTTTTTTACCTTTGGGAAATTATCAAATGATTTCTCCCGCCCTTAGTGTCAGACTTTTACTGACTAAAACCCATCCATGTTCCTTCTTGTGCCCTTTACGTTTCGAGAGCGTTGTTACTCTTTCGAACAACCCGCAGGAGTTTTTGAGTAACGTACGGGTATCAATTTCAAATTAAGTTATTTGACGGTAAACTGACCGACCACATGCCTTGATGTGGTTGGTCGGTATTCCCTTTGATGACTTATTCAGATATTCAGTATTTTAGTTTTTATCCGATCCACAAAATTTCATTGATATTAATTGTTTATTGACCAAAATATAAGTAGACAATACAATATTTTGTATGGAGCTCGTTGTCGGTAGTTCTCTAAAGCAAAAATTTAGGCGATATGTTTGTTTAAAAACTAATCTATCTATACTAATTTTCAAGGAGGTAGGTAAATTTTGTTTGTTTTTGTTTGTAAGAGATAATATCTGGAGGTAGTGGTTTGATTACAAAATTTTTCACTGAAAAAAGGAGTATAGTTTGATTCAAACTTAATCGCGGCTCGGAAGTTAGCTGCGAGTGCAGGTTAACGCATGTTTATTCCAGTTAATAACTATTTATGCTCCATTTAATTATTTCTATAGCATAAATATATATCTAGAAATCATTATCATTATCATAGGATATAATATTATTGACGATGGCACAGGCAGGAGCTGGTGTTGCAATATTCAATAAACCTTTTAATGTTTAAATTACTTTATATGCAAAGCACAATGCTGCCTATTTCTGCAATGTACCTATTAGGCTACCTAGTAATCAGATTGACCGTATAAAGCCCTTAAGACACGAAATTTAATAAAAAAAAACATTATCCAAGATTTTGAAGGTTCTCCATTACCTTGCAAATAAAATAAGCGTTACAAGGAGAGCGTTTTATCACGAGATTTATATATTCTTTGGAAAACGACACTTTGATGGGGACACAAACAGCCAGAGGCGGACACACTAATGGAGTAGAGTGACTGGTCGTTTACATGGAAACGAGCCTTTATTTTTTAAGGATTTTGAAATTTAACTTTCATTCTTTGATGGAACATGATTATCCGACGCTTATAGGTAAGGCTGACTTTATATTTAAAATCATATTTAATTATCCGTATGACTGCCCCGTTGGTCAAGTAACGCAACGTGCAACTGATGAGCATGGGGTCCCGGGTTCGATTCCCAGGTCGGGCAAAAAGTGTTATTGGGTTTTTCCATTAGGAATTTCTCAGTAGCAGCCCGAAGTTTGGAAGTTGGTGGTGTGACACCCCCGTGGCTCGGAAAGCACGTAAAGCCGTTGGTCCCGGCTGTCATTCGTAGATCTTTGACAGTCGTTACGGATAGTCTGAAGTCAAGAAACCTGACAACAAGTCTAACCAAGAGGTATTGTGTTGCCCAGTTACTGGGTTGCGGAGGTCAGATAAGCAGTCGACCCATGTAAAACACTGGTATTCAGCTGCATCCGGTTAGACTGGAAACCGACCCCAACACAGTTGGGAAAAGGCTAAGCAGAGATTGAATTATCTGTATGAATAACTGCACATGTGTTGTTTGTATAGGTTGTGCTCAGGTACCAACCGTATCCTTGAGGACGCATTTACTGATAGATTCTCTACCACTAACACCCAATTGTGAGGAAACTTGGACTCATAATTAATACAAATCGGAAATCGCCATTCGCCGTGAGCAAGCGTGGTTATCAATGCTTTTGCCTTCTGTTATGAGAAGAGGCCTTTGACCTGCAGCGAGACAATCATAGGCGTGTTATTATTATTACACTGTATCTCCATTTCTAACTCTCTGCTTACCCCGTTTCAGGAATACAGGCGTGATAGTGGTATATAAATTGTCTGTTACTATAAGCTAAAATCATGATAAATTCTTCCATCTCTTACTCTTAAATCTAAACTTGGTCTAACATTAGCAAGATATCTAATTTCAACATGGATTGACCTTACAAAATTATCAAAGGATTAATTTACTTATAGCCTTCTTGGATTTAAAATTAATAACCTCTTGATAATTATTTTTAACCTTTTGTTTCACTTCCATCAACGGATATAAATAAACCCCTTTTAAAATTGACCTTTTGCGGTAAGCACCTAGATTTTATTATATCCAGGTATTTTAATATCAATTAAAATTACAGGCACATGAGAGATTTTAATGTGGTGTCTAGGATGGCAAAGCATTTGCCAGGCCTCTGGTATTCTGCCGGGGCTGCGGGTTGTTCGAAAGAGATACCGCGCCCCCGGAACGCAAAGGGCACATGAAGGAACATAGACGGGTTTTAGTCAGTAAAAGTCTGACACTCCCTCCCGCCCCGCCCAGGGCGGGGGAAGTTATTTGATGATTTCCCGTCTATATAAAAAAAAAAAAAAAAAAAAAAAAGGCCTCTGGTATTGCAGATGCCTGCAAGGAGAGGTGACCAATAAACAGCAGGTGAGCCGTCCCTGTCGCATCTGCTTGTTTGCAATCCAAAGATGTATAAGAAAAAAGATATCGGTTGGTTTTAGGTATTCATGAATTTAACGTTTAATTATAAACAGTTGCTACACGAGCGTTAAGTTACGTCTTTGATTGCTGCTCCTCTCCCGTGTGTCGTAGCGTGATGTTATAAAACCATAACCTCCCATGATAAACGGATTAAAATAACGCTAAATCAGCACTTGATTATAATATGTGTCCGTGGAGTTTCTTCCTCGTTCTTCTCCATAGAGACCTACTTACGGTTCGGAAGGAACAACTAGCTTCAACTTTTTACTGACAGACTCTTTGACAATTCAAAAATGTCTGTAAATTGATTTAATAAATGATCATGACTATTCAAAAATGTTTGTAAATGATTTAGTTGAAATAAATTCTATGGCTTACTAAATAGTCTAGTAACTTTTTAAACTCTGAAAGAAGCGACATACAAGTTTTCTACAAGACAATTCTACACTACCGCCATCTATCTCGCGATCTGGGAAAGTCGACTCAAAGTTTCAGTGAAAATGTTCGTTGAATTTCAGACTATGTCGCCCGTGTCGCTTCATTTCATAGACTCTACTACGTTTAGTTCAAATTGTATCTCCAAGATGTCGGCTTGACATTGAAAGTGCCGATACACAAATACATGACATACGCACCGTTCACCGTAGAATGTATGTTTCATCCAAGAAAACTATTGGCCGACCGTCTACACGATTTTTTCTCATAGTATCGATATACTTGCGTCGCCATGTAACTATTTAGTCTTTCCATTAAATTTTTCCGCTTCGGACCACACTTTTTGTACTGATATCCCATTCGTTTTTATCACGACAGGGGAAATCTTATGGTGAAGGATGTGTACATAGTATACTAGTATATAAAGTACATACAGGCAAATAATATCCTACAGTATTTAAAGAACCTTATGTCGTGTTTGATTATGACATTGAGTTCATTTACCATGGTTTCAGTAGTCCTCTCTAGACATGTTTCATGGGTTATTAAAAAGAAATTGAGGATTGGGGATTGGGTTGTCAATGGCAATAGGCTCGCCCCCTATTACATGGGACCTAAAACATATCGGCGCACTATGGGTACCTACACCTCTGCCTAACTCTCCGGGGAAAACAGACGCGATAGTACGTTATTAAAAAAAAAACAGCTGTATGTACTTGTTTATCACATTTCAATAAACTTGACAGTATGTTATGTATTGCCAATTTCAAATTATTTACTGAATGTTATGTGGATTTGGTAAACGTAAATTATTTTGATTGAGTATGTTAATAATATTATGTATTAAATTAGATGATGCCCACGACTTCCTCTGCGTCTGAAAATTTGAAATATTATACCGCGTGAACCGTATTTTTTCCAGGATAAAAAGTATCCTTTGTATTATTCCACAACACAAATCTATCTCAGTGCAGTTTTCTCCGGCCTTTGAAGGTACAAATTATTGTATTTACTTAAATTGGTGTCGAGCGACCGTCAGCAGGTTT
The DNA here is from genome assembly GCA_932526535.1 of Caradrina clavipalpis. Classification (NCBI taxonomy): domain Eukaryota; kingdom Metazoa; phylum Arthropoda; class Insecta; order Lepidoptera; family Noctuidae; genus Caradrina; species Caradrina clavipalpis. The sequence continues at coordinate 5,737,995 of OW052093.1, forward strand.
ATTATTACAGAAAATAAAAAATAAATTTCAAATATATTCTTTAAAATAATGTTAATAACATTCAAAATTACTAAATTCATACTCTCATTCCGTATTCAAATAGTTTACGCCCCATCACTAAACTTTGATAGGCCGGATTTCATTATCTACCCAATATGCATGTAAAGTAAAAAGGGAACGACATTTCCATAAAATTTCATTTTTGCACGGGTCGTGAACAGGGGCGGACTAAGTGTATCGGGGGCGCGGGGTGGGAAAACTACATGATGATAATGAACTGGCTAATTGGCTGCTGTTTTGTGTGTCGCAGGTTCGATTCCCGCACGGAACAAATATTTGTATGACCTACGGATAGTTGTAGCGGGTCTGGCCGTTTGTTAAAATTTATAAATAACACGTTATGCGTTTGTATCAATGGGGCCACCAACTGACTCCAAGCAGCGTGTTAGCCTTGATTAAGAGAACTTTTCGTGAATTGAGGGGCCCCCTTCCGTCCTCCCTTAGTCCACCCCTGGTCGTGAGCTTCCCTGTCTCCCCTCGTAGAATTGGGTCAATGTCGCATTCAACTGGTGTAGAGGGTAACGTTAGCAAAGTGATTGTGTAATTTAGCTTCGGCAGTATTGATTCATTTTCTGTTGGTTTTGTTATTTTAAATGATTTGTGATTTTTTTATTGAGTTATTCTTGGCTCGTACGTAGTTTTAATTAATAGATAATAGTAATTAAGAATTCATTAATTTTAAACTGAGTCTACGCAAAAAACATTAATAAGTATAAAAATAAATATCTAATAATTCATGCAAAAAATTACAGTGATTCGTGTACCTGAATAGATTTTTTGATAAAGTTGTTATTTCAATTATAATTACAATCTATAATCGGTTTTGGGAGACACTTCCTACTTTATAAAAAAATTGTATGAGTAATAAATAAATAAATAATAATAAATAAATATACTAATATATTTCGATTTTTTTATTTGTTTGTTTGTAACGAGTAGGCTCCGAAATTCTGGGCCGATTATAACCATTTTTTCATCAATAAATAGCTATATTATTCCTGAGTAACATAAGCTGTATAACATCACGCTACGACCCACGGGAGCCGAGCATTAACCAAAGACGTAACTTATGGTGGGTGACATAAGCCACGCGGACGAAGTCGCGGGCAGTTCGCTAGTGATTTATAACTTCAAAGCATGGAAATAGAAATAAAAAATAAATAAATATATAAATATACCATCACGCCTGTATTCCCCGAAGGGTTAGGCAGAGGTGTACCAATGTACACCCACAGTTCGCCGGTATATTTAGGTCCCATGTAATAAGGGGCGAGCCTATTGACATTAACCGGGCACAAATCCAAACTCCGAGCTGCTACTGAGAATTTCATAGAAAAACCCAATAACACTTTTTGCTCGACCTGGGAATCGAACCCGGGACCCCTTGCACAGCAGTCGCACTTGCGACCACGAGACCAACGGGGCAGTTAAATAGAAATAAATAAATAGTATAACTGTCAACCTTCAAAGTAATTCAAGATAGGTACATAAATCACATTGTTTGTCTATGTCGTGGCTCCTAGAACTATAATTAATGCGTCACGGTAAATACGAAAGTTTTAGTCCTTAGAACATAGTGGTATCAGAATATTATCCTAGCACATAGGTTTTTAAATATTTACAAAAAATAAGAAATTACTACACGCGAACGTGGGCCTTCAAATATTCACAAAAAAAAGGAATTACAATATTTATCCAAGAACGAGCCTTTGAAATATTTAAATACAGTGGAACTGGTGGAAGGGACCTTGTGCCTTCAGTACACGGTTCTAGAAAACTCAGCGTTGACCTTTTTCGTTGCTTATCACACACCAAGTGTTGTACGTACCACCGTCCATTATGTAAGACTACATGCAAAAGTACGCGTTACTTGTTTAGTTTTTTACTGTACATAATATTATGAGTTGCAATAACGGACACAGTAATACATACATACCAACACGCCTGTATTCCCCGAAGGGATAGGCAGAGGTGTACATTGTTACACCTCTGCCTTAATGTTTAAGGTCCTATGTAATAGGGGGCGAGCCTATTGCCATTAACCGGGCACAAATCCTTATTCTGAGGTGCTACTGAGAATTTCATAAAAAAAACAATAACACTTTGCTTCAATCGAACATAAGACCTCTAGCGTAAGCAGCAAAAAACGATTCCACTGTCTAGGATTGAAAATTATTGAGAAAAGAGTAGCGTAGGGGTAAGAAAAAACATAATTTTCACTTGGTTCTCTATTGTGTCACCTAACTTTTTTATCCATAATCATCATTTGTCCGAATGATAACTTACCCGAACTTAAAATCACATAATATCACATGCCATAAAATTGAAATCCCTAAATATAATATGTCATAAATCCGTTTGTCATAAATATTACAATCAATAATATACAAAAAACATAAAGCCTTTTTCGATAAAAGTTATAAATCCTAAATTCAAATTACAAAACACTTTTTTAAAATAATAATATTCTTAAAACAATTTTTTTTTAGATTTTAGAATTTTATTTTTATCGTTTTTGCAAGCAAGCCAGCATGCAGCATGCAGCATGCAAGCAAGCATGCAGCATGCAAGCAAGCATGCAGCATGCAGCATACAAGCAAGCACGCAGCATGCAAGCAAGCAAGAAGCATGCAAGCAAGCGTGCAACATGCAGCAGGCATGGTTTCTGTCACGGCTCCGGCGCTGCAGGGCTCCGGCGGTCCCATGCGAGCTTATCGTCCCAGATGATTTCACGCTCACCACCGCGGCTTCGGCTTGCTGGCCGGCCTCGCCGGCCAGCCTCAGCCGCGGCGGCGAGTGTCAAAACCACCTGCTCCTCAGCTCGCGGGCCGCCTTGCCCCTCCGCGCCTACGCGATTTTAAATTACACTCTAGGGGTAGGGCAGACAAGACTACGTGGAGTCGGTTTTGCAGCGATTCGTTTCTGTCACTAAAACCTAATTATTAGCAAATGTTTTAGGACTAAAAAAAAATATTATAAATGAACATTCGGAATAATACACATTATTTAACGCAATACTTAGGACATATGACTTTAGGTCATGTAAAATTAGGAGCTTCAAATATTATAGTACTCGATATTATGACAGAATACTTTTAGAACTAAAGATAATTATGTTACACAAAATTTCGGGATTTTTAACATTATGGTTACTGATGTTTATATCAAACGTGTTATAGATACTGATTTTCGGACAAACAATTTTAGGAGATGTAAGGGACTCCCTTTTCACTTCCCTCCAAACAAGCAGGAGACAGAATACAGGGTGGAAATTTATTATGCTACCTGGAGGGAAAGTACTCTAAATACTGAAGATAGCAAATTTTACTTAAAGGAAACATTCCTTTATTTTTAAAAAGAAACAGAACTGCATTTAAATAATTTTGAAAATACGGTTGCCACACCCGGGAATCGAACCGACTAAAATCCGAAAAAATAGCATCTTGTACTTCTATGGCACTAATCGATAGGGTCAATCATAAGGATCAAATCTCTGCAAACATGATTAATTAAATTTTAAAAAAGCCATGAAATTTTAACCAAAACTTAGTTTATTCGGATGAAAAAATCGAGAATTGACTAATTGCATGCTTGAAATGAGCTTCATTTTCTTGGATGCACAAATTTATTCTTTTAAGGAATTCATTGTGAATAACTTTTAGTAGGGTGTTTTGGTGAATATTGAAAATTGTTTGCTACCAAAACTCACTCAAAATGAGTTTTTTTAAAGGAATAAATTTGTGTATCCATGAAAGTGGAGCTCATTTCCAGCAACTACTTAGTTAATTTGTTCGTTTTTTTCGTCCGAATAAAATAAGTTTAGGTTAAAATTTCATGGTTTTTGTTTAATTTAATTTACCATGTTTGCAGAGATTTGATCCCTATGATTGACTCTATCGCTTAGTGCCATAAAAGTACAGGATGCTATTTTTTCGGATTTTAGTCGGTTCGATTCCCAGGTGAGGCAACGGAATTTTCAAAATTATTTAAATGCAGTTTAGTTTCTTTTTAAAAATAAAGGAATGTTTCCTTTAAGTAAAATTTGCTATCTTCAGTATTTAGAGTACTTTCCCTCCAGGTAGCATAATAAATTTCCACCCTGTATATCTTTTTTCTATGACATTTTTTTTTTTTAATGCGATAGACTTCCAGCCTTTGAATATTAAAACTCTGTAAGTCTAGGATCATGTACTAAGTCCCTTTAGTAGGTACCCAGTTAGTCAGACAACGTTACATAATATTATGTAATAGGTAGGCACATAACTGTGTCGAAAAAGCCGTGTTTAATATAAAAGTTGAAACATGAGTTCGGTATGTGCAAAGGGCAAACTATTCCTTTACCAATACGAACCCAATCGTAAAAGTTATCTCATGTTTTACGTAGTTCCATTTTCAGTCCGAATTCCGAAAAGAGAATATCTTTTTTACGATAGTTGAATAAGTAGTTTCAGATTGTTTCTAACTATGTATAGTGTTGATGTTATCATACCGACATTATATTGTTGTAACGAGTGTAAAAAGACACAGTAACTGCCTTGTTTAGCCTATTGGTCCTTAGCGCGACTGCTACGCTAGAGATCTTGGGTTCGATTCCCAGGTCGAGCAAAGTGTTTTTGGGTTTTTCTATGAAATTCTCAGTAGTAGCTCGTAGTTTGGAGTGGCTATAGGCTCGCCCCTTATTACATGGGACCTAAACATACCGGCGAACTGTAGGTGTACATTGATACATGTTCTAATAAAATGTATGTGTAAATGTTCTAATTACATTTAAAATATCACCACGAGTGTAAATCCACTAAAAGTGGATTTCCAGCAATATTTTTTACTCTATATTGCTTATCTTCTAACCGTCTATGTGATGATTCTTTTTACACTCCGTATAATAATATGGAGGTTGCTAACATCAAATAAGTAGCTGTAATAACCATCCTTGAACCCAACATGACGGGTCAAAAATATAAATCTATCCAGGCGAAAACTCTTAACGAGATTTTAAGGAAATCGGGCTTTAAATTACCAATTTACGAAGGTTGAAATTACTTTACACGCGTTTTACGGGGCCACTTAGTAAGTAGGTTCAATTTGACCTCTTTAATTTAGATCAAAAATATTTAAGGATTATTTCTTCAATATCAAGTTTAGTATAAACGCGTAACGTAGTCAGAATATAGTATTTATATTACTTATGCTTGCGACTTCCCCCGCAGTTTATTTTTTTTATTGCGCGATACCCTTTATTTATTTATCGAAAAATAGCAAGCCAACCGCGACTTCGTCCGCTTCCGCGTGGCTTATTTCACCCTCATTAAGTTACGTCTTTGGTTACTGCTCCGCTCCCGTGGGTCGTAGCGTGATGTTATATAGCCTATATTACTCAGTGATAATCTAGCTTTCCTACGGCAAAAGAATTTTTGAAATCGGTGTAGTAGTTTTTGAGTTTATTTGTTACATACAAATAAATAAATAATCCTTAATCAAAAACAAATCTTTCCTCTTTATAATATTAGTGTAGATAAAAGCCTAAGATACTCCTTATTACATCAGCTGTCAGTTAGTGAAGATCCCATGAAAAACAGTCCAGCCGCTTCGGAGATTAGACGGAACGAACAGACAAACAGGAAAATATAGTAGACTCAACCCTAGACATGTTGTCAGTCTATCGCTCTACTTATATACCATCATGCCTGTATTCCCCAAAGGGTTAGGCAGAGGTGTACCAATGTACACCCACAGTTCGCCGGTATATTTACGTCTCATGTTATAGGGGGCGAGCCTATTGCTATAAACCGGGCACAAATCCGAACTCCGAGCTGCTACTGAGAAGAATAGAAAAACCCAATAACACTTTTTGCTCGACCTGGGAATCGAACCCGGGACCCCTTGCACAGCAGACGCACTTAGGACCACTAGGCCATCGAGGCGCTCTACTTTATATAATATATTCGTAAATCTGTACTACTCCACATACCCCTTTACTAGTTGGGAATTGATGTTTAATAGCCTGGAATCGAATCCCACGCGCCGAACGACAGTCATTTCACCCTCAATTTGATCGAGAAATAGCTTCCACATTAATGTTCATGTTAGCGTTATTGGTAGATATAACATATGTGATGTGCCTACTTAATTATTATTGTAACTAGCTTATGCCTCGTGGGTTTGTGTGAATATCGGTTATCACAGAGTTTTTTTTTTATTCGCGGAACCCTAATTATTTTTCTAAGATATAAGTAGCCTTCATTACTCCTTATAACATCAGCTAACTGGTAGTAAAAGTCCCGTTTCGACTACTTTGAAAAAGCTGTTATTTCAACATTATACACAGACAATAAGATTTTATTTATTTTGTATAAGTAGATAAAATTTTTGTTTCATAAACTAAATAATTTAAGCTTTCAATTTACGTAGGCTTAATAAAACCGTAATAGTATTTTCGTGAGCAGAAAATCTTCTTTGCAGACAAAAAATCTGCTTTTCCTTATATTTATTTTTTACGTACCTAAGTAGATACTAAAAGACCAATTCTACTACCCAATTGAAAACGTTCAAAATCTAGTCGCTTTTTCATGTTAGCGACAATCAGTAATAAAATATGGTAAATTATTGAAATTAGATTAAAATTTTACCTAAAAGTTAGTATTTTCATAACTGCTTTATGGCTTGCGCTGTACCTATGTACTTAAGGATTTACTTCTCCTTATTTGCACACATACATAAACTCACGCCTTTTTCTCATGGGGGTTAGCAGTAACCACAGAATGTCACCTACTACGCCTCGTCCACGTTCATACATCTGGTTATACAAGCACGCCGGTTACGAGTACTGTGCACCCGACCTTTCTGAAGAAGCTCTCTAATAAGCCTTATTTCTTTCGCCTTTATAATTTTATTTAAGTGAAGGAGCAAACGTGCTTGAGGTATTTTCAATGGAAGCTATTATTATTTATTTAATAGGATTATGGAAACCCTATAGTCATAATAAATCAAAATTGGTATCGTGGACACTACGTAGAAATTCCAGTGATATATTGAGTTCATATTATATTGATAAGATAATAAATTAATACTATTATGAAAGCTGCTGAGTTTCAGAGTATAGTATACAAATCCGAAGCTTTTCAACACACTTGCTCGTAAAGTGGCAATTTTGTTTTACATTGTTTTATTTATTTATGGATTACAAACAGCTGTGTATTAATAAATACACATAGGTTAGAACTTAATAATAGAGGTAACAAAATATACACTACTCACCACGTTATTCACATATTATTGAACCGCTTTAAGGGTCACAATGCTGTATTTTACTCACGTGTGCTTTTTACGTTACATTACAGCACTGGTGTGGTGTTTTGAACAAGGCCCTATTACATGCCTGAACATTTATACAGGATGACTTTGAATAAATGCGACAAAATGAAATGGGAGCTTCAGTTACAGTAACATAGTAATTATTTAATGTTTTTTCTACAATCTAAATTGTTAAAAAAAAAAAAAAATATTATCGTTTTAAAATGGCCCATTGATGTTGTTATCTTCATTTAAATACAAATTATCGGCATTCCAGAAAAAAAAAAATATGCAAAATAAATAAGAAAAATTAAAGTATCAAGAAATCTCGTCCGACTCATCGCAGTCCTCAGTACTTAATCGTCGTGGAGTACTACAATGTTATTAAACGTTGCCGTTCATAGCGGTCATTTACCTAATTTATTTGCTAGTGTAAGATAAGTATCGCGCGACGTTGCTAAACCTCGCGTGTGCGCCAGCGCAATGACATCCCTTCCCGGCGACCGCCCCGCCGCCCCCACCCTTCCTTCGTTAATTAGTCGCCCTAAAACATTTGTAGGTCATGGTCGCGCGCGCCTTCCGCAAATCCTACTTTACGTATCGCGAATAATTCGTATTGTTGTCTTGTGTTTGTGTAACAATGCCTAGGACGAGACGAAATAGTCGTGAACCGTTGACCAACGTACAGTATCTCGATATTGTCGTGTGGTACAACACAGTAAGATATTTACAAAGTGAATACGGTGATAGGTAGATAGGTCGCGGCGGCCGCGGCCCCATAGCATGGCCGGCACGATCACCTGACCTAACACCGTTAGACTTTTATTTGTGGGAAGAAGAGTCCGAAACTTTAGACGAGCTAAGAGACAAAATCATAAGTGCATTTGAAACTGTGAAATCACAAACATTAGTGCTATTAAAACTTAAGGACAATTTGCGGCGCCGTGCTCGATTGTGTTTACAAAACGGTGGTGGACATTTTGAACAATTATTAAAATACACGTAAGTTTATCTATTTAATTTATTGTAAATACTTAATAATTGTTGTAAATACCGTGATTCCAACTTTTTAAATACGCCAAAAATACAATACCTAATTGATTTGTTATTGTGACAAACATTATTCAGATTATACCTAATACGTTATCATTGTTTTACTATTTACTTTTATTGTATTTTTGATCGTTCTAAGCCGACGAAAGTATGAAGGGAAATTTAGTCTCACAAAAATTTTCTTTAATCATGCGCGCGCGATTGATAAGAATCCCGCTGCGCGGGCGCGGCGGCCGGGCTGACGGGAGGCGGAGCGATTCATTCATAGCGAGAATGTACTTATACTCGTATCGTGGCCGCTACACGAAAACGGTAGTGCGCGAAATTCTTTGATACTTGAATTTTTTTAACGTTTTTCGTAACACTAATAAAAGTTTATTAACTTTTCTTTTGGTATGTTCAAAATTTTCTTGATAACACGTAATATTGTATAGTTAAATTTGTCGCATCTATTCAATGTCATCCTGTATAATTACGCTCTCGGCTCCATTACTCCCTTACCTACACCTCGTCCTGCAATTTACACTCGACCGTAATGACAAACTTTACCTACTAATATCATAATATAGTATTAAATAAATAAATATCTTGGGACAACTCACACACGGCTATCTGATCCCAAGCTAAGCAGAGCTTGTGTTATGGTAACCATTACCGCATTGAAGAAGCAATAAATTATAAACCGGAATAAATCTACATCAAAAGTTCCATAAATATTATGATAAGCATAAGAAATAAAAAAGAAATATTCTACACTCGTCGCCCGCCATATTTTATGAATAAATAAAAAGTTACATGAATTAGGTCGACCCTCATTCATAGGGTCATCGTACGAAGCGCGTGCCATTCAGTAATTTCTCCTAGCCACAAGGGGAAATGGTGTGAATTTATATAATCTCACTAGCTGTTGCTCGTGGTGTCACTCGCAACCTAGGCGGCTTTTTTTTTATCGATGGGAAATCATCAAATACTTAACTTCCCCCGCCCTGGGCGGGACGGGAGGGAGTGTCAGACTTTTACTGACTAAAACCCATCTATGTTCCTTCCTGTGCCCTTTGTGTTCCGGGGGCGCGGTATCTCTTTCGAACAACCCGCAGCCCCGGCAGGCATTGGCTCTCATTGGCCCCATCCACATCGCTTTGAGGCGCGCGTGGAACACGAACGCGCCGTTGACACGGTCTGTCGTTAGTTAGTTAACGTACGGACGGTGAGCTATCCTTTGCTCACCGACCACAGACCCGCGTCTACGGTGGCCAGAAGTCGTCTCGTGGCTCCCGACGCCCGGAGCGTCTCCTGCGGAATCTAGGGGACTGGCTTACCTCATAAGTCGTTGCTATTCTGTGTTTTTATTTTAATTAAATATAAGTACACAAGTACTTTGGAATTGTCAGAAAGTCTAAGCTAGTAGCAACTAGTTTAAACTTTCTGAGTTTCGAGACCTAGGTGTCATTGGAGAAGAACGAGCAAGAAACTCCAGGGTCATTTTTTTAAATAAATTCTTTGTAAAATCCTGGTTACATTATTCTTGTTGCTTCCATTACCTATATGAAAGCAATTAACTCAAATAGAATCATTATATCTACCTAGTCCGATCTAGTCTATTTTCTCACGGGAAACGTATTTTTTTTCGGAACAAGAAGAAGCCTAAGCGCTATTATAGACTATAATCTTTTTATTTCTGCCCTTTTAGCATGCTTGAGTAACAAACATTCACCAAAAATTTTGTTTAGTATTTATAATAAGTAGTTGTAAAATTATGAACGGAATACATCACAAACTGCCCCGTTGGTCTCGTGGTCGCGACTGCTGAGCGAGGAGGCCTGGGTTCGATTCCCAAAAGTCGTTTGTGATATTGATAAAAAGTGATATTGGGTTTACTATGAAATTCTCAGTAGCAGCAGGTTAATGGCAATAGGCTCGCCCCCTATTACATGGAATCTAAATATACCGGCGAATTGTGGGTGTACATTGGTACACCTCTGCCTAACCCTACGGGGAATGCAGGCGTGATGGTATATTTTTTTACCTCACAAAAACAAGAAAAAATGTTTGTGAGATATAATTTTACGCCGCATTAAAACCAAATTCATTCAGTCGTTCTAGAATGTAGTGACAATCATCTTCACCTACTAACACGTATTTATTTATTTAAGAAAAGTAGATATAATAAATATGTACCACACAAATACCAAAATAACATTCAACCGAAATCTATTATATTCGGCAACAAAAGCATTGAAAGGAACATGTCATATCTAATTCATCTATCATTCTTTAGCCACTATTGGGTTTATGTAGCACACGTTTCCAAGACTACTGAGCTCGGCAATTGCTTTTTTTTCCAAGATTCGACCCTGCTCCTTAGCCTAGTGGTCTGTTACGCTAAAAGTCTTGGGTTCGATTCCCAGGACGAGCAGTGTTGTTAGGTTTTCCTATAACATTCTCAGTAGCAGCTCGGAGTTAGGATTTGAGCCCCGCTAATGGCAATAGGCCTCCTATTACATGGGATCTAAAACATACCGGCGAACTGTGGGTGTATATTGGTACACCTCTGCCTTACCCTTCGGAGAATACAGGCGTGATGGTATTCGCCCCTTGTTTGTACTTGTATTAGGGGCAGTAGCTCCCTAGAATATTTATTGAGGTGTCTTGTGGGCTTGTGTTAGTTAGGACTTAAGAGTTTAAAGGATGTTGTTACGTAGGAATGTGTGTTTAGGATACTTTTGCCTTTGTGGTGTTGTTGTAAGAGGTATTAAGTAACTAACTCTAAAACTGTTTGTATAAGGGATGATTTGGAATGTCAGTTGATAATAAGTTTGTTGTGGAAAACACATTTTAAATTTTGGTCCTTAAATCAAAGTCAAATTGTTTATTACAATATTATCATCTATTTTTTTCGGGTCGATGATTGTTTGGGCTCAGTAGCTGGTGGCTACATGTATAGCATAATTATTATGTTTAATTATCATTTACAAGATGTTATCATCATCCCCTACCTATACTTATCCCAATAATCCATCATGTTTGTGAACAGGCACTGTCAGTTGACATGACATGTCAGTTGACATGACAGGTCGTCTCTTAATTGTTGCTGATTTTATCTTAATTTTTTTATTGTTTATATTGTTTTTACTTACCTACAATGTCATCAAATAGATATATATGGGGAAGCAAAGATAATAATTTTTACCAGGATTTTGTAAAAACTTGATTGAAAACAGTATCCGTGGGGATTCTTAGTCACTTATCAATCGACTCCTTGACAATTTAAAAGTGCCTGTAAATGCTTTAATAACATCAAAGAGCGCTCGTAAAAGCCGTTATCTCAACAGTCACTACCTTTCTAGCTGTAATTTTTGTCCCATATTTTTTTTTGTGGATTGTTACATCAATGAAAATGAAAATAAAAGTATTTCAGATGCCTTAAAAGGCATCATACTTATACTTATAGTAAGTACAAAGTTACGTAATAAAGTAAATAAGAATTAGGAAAAAAAACTCTCGTAGACCTAGTGAACCGCCTCGTTGACCTGGTCCTAAATGCGACTGCTATGCTAGAGGTCTTGGGTAAGATTCCCAGGTCGAAAAAAAGTGTTATTTGGTTTTTCTATGAAATTCTCAGCAGCAGCTCGGTGTTTGGATGTGTGCCCGGTTAATGGCAATAGGCTCGCCTCCTATTACATGGGACATAAAACATACCGGTGAACTGTGGCTTTACATTGGTACACTTTGCCTAACCCTTTGAGGAATGCAGGCGTGATGGTATGAAAAAATCTCACAATAATAACTTTAACATGTTTTTATTACCTCCTGAGAAAAGATGCTTTCTTTTTAAGCCTTATCCGCCTACATACCGTTTTTACTTATAATATTCCTGAGCCCTATTCCTTTAGAACCGAAGTGACTGAAGGATTTCATACTGAAAGTGGTGAAGTAATTCAATTATTCCTTCCTATAATTCGATTTCGGATTCTAAATTCGATTATCCGTTTTCTTGCCGAGTTTGTGGTGTTACGAAGTCCTGGTCTTGGTGATATTACTGAATCAATATTTGTTAATTACTTTTGCCATCATACGCCATAAATGGATTTGATTTAACAAATTTCCGCATATCTACCATTTCTGTGTTAAGTTTAGTTAATTTTATTCTTTATTTTTTTGATAACTAGTTTCTGCCCGCGACTTCGGTTGACATATTCTCCCACGGGGACCGTATATTATTCCGGGACAAAAGTAACCTATTTGTTATTCTACACTACAATCTATCTCAGTGCCGAATGTCATCCAGATCCGTTTAGCCATTTAAGCGTAAAATAATATTAGTAAGAGTAGTAGAATAGCACTCAGGAATAACGTAGCTTCCTATATTAGCCAAAGATTTTTAGATTTGGACCAGTAGCTGGCGCTTTCAAACAAAAATCTCATAATATTATAAGTCTCTTCAGCTTTATAATATTACGTTATCTACACTAATATTAAAAAGAAGAAAGATTTTTTGTTTGTTAGCTCCGAAACTTAATAGTTTCGAAGCTATCAAACAAAAAATCTTTGGAAGTAACATAAGTTACGTATGTACCTAACATCTACATACGACATCTACTTACATAGTTACCTAGATAGGTATTTAATTTTTCAGTTAGAATATTTGCAGACTACTATGCTTAAAATAACTACATAAATATAAAAAATAACTCTAGAAGCAATAACCGTTTATACAAATAACATTTACATTGCGTGCTTAACACAACCTTCCTAGATACTTCATCGCAATAAACACGCTTTGTAATCTAACCTAACCTTTGTAATCGGATGTTTTACGATAGCCAGTGTCGTTACCCGAGGTCGAAATGCCACAGGAATCTAAATAAGTAAATAGAGGGAGCACTTTTGCGTAAAAGCATCTATGTTACCAGCCTCTCAGATGACACGATAAGTAAATAATATTGATTACCTACGCGGCTACATGAAACCATATCTGTTTTTCTACGTAGGTAGCTCCTAGGGGAAATATACCTATTCTGAGCATGTACCGGGAACAATTCTAGGAACTTTTAGGCACGATCGCAATTTAATCTCAGTTATTCTGACATTAATTGTCGCTGTGCCTGTGGTGAGATTGAATTTGAAGGTTTTTAATTAACAGAATTGGCTTTCAGATCACGTTACTGCTGTGTGACCTTTCAGTGACACTTTTATGATTGATGATTGATTGGTCAAAACCAGGGGCGGATATACGTATATAGGCTTTTTGGGTCGCGGCCTAGGGGCCCCGTGAGAATAAAGGGCCCCGATCCCCCTAAAAAAATAAAAATAAGTGTGTCGCACAAGACAGAGAAGTTTGGAAAGAGAAAAAGAGGAGGCTTTTGCCCAGCAGTGGAAAATTTGACAGGCTATCAAAAAAAAATATGTGTCGCTCTCGGCTCCTTTACGCCCTTGCTGCAATTTAACATCGACTGTAATGACAAATTTATCTCACTAGTCTTATAATGGACTATAATGGTCCTAATCTGTTTCCTATAAATACTAAAGTGTTAGGACCAGGGCCCCATAAATTCACAGTCCGCCCCTGGTCAAAGGAGTTAATGTCATATTAATTACCCCACTGACAGATGGATTGATGAATGTAGGTAGAGGGTTCCAAAGGAGGGTGCGGGTACACATCAGCTGATCTACATATAGGACTGATGTAAACTAGTTAGTGGTCAATATATTACGCGTCCTTTACTTTACCTGGGATAATAGCGAGGATAAAGTACCCAGTGATGCGAAAAGCGGTCTTACTGGAAATAGAGCGGAATGGAGAAAACCGATCTTTCGGGTGTTGAAGAATGTGATGAGACGAAAATATTTGAAGGTAAAGAAAGCATGATGCTAGGGATTGACAGCTTGTGAAGCTCACTTTACTAAATACGCCAAGGGCGGATTTTTATAGATTAGTAGCCTAACTTATAAAGTAGTCTCAAATATCTGATAACAGCTAACCATTACTTAGCTACTTATCAAGTATAAGTGAAAATAAGTTGACATTATTCAAGGACTTAAAGAGTTAGTTAATTGAGATGAGAGGTAGCTAAGTATTAGTTAGCGTTACTTTTATAAGTAAGGCTGATAATTTCTAGTTTCCGCGAAATTGCGGTGTCGCAAATTTTAGTAACATTGATCTAGTTTAAAAGTACAATAATGATATTAGTGAAGTAAGTTTGTCATTACGGTTGACGCGTAATGGAGACGAGAGTGTAATGTTTGGTAAAAAAGGCTAGGCGATTTTTTTAAATAAAGAATAAAAGAACAGCCGTTTTTGTTATAAATGCTGTAATGTAATGAAAAAGTACACATGTGTAATACACTAGATTATGGCTCTAAAAAGCGGTGCAGTAAGAGCCACTTTACGATTAAGTTATAAAAGTTTTTAAGCACCAATTCTACTTAGTTGTGAAGATTTCTGTGGGTTATGTCCATGACAAGTATTTTATTGTTAGTTTAATTCTGTACATAATATAGGTATAATAAAATATCTAATAATATGATATCATTGTAATTCGTGATATCAATTGGTTAACATCCGTCGACATTATTGTTTTATTTTATGATTACATGAACATAAACCTTGTGGTGACTATTGTGTCGTTTTAATGGCTAATTCGTTTGATAGCGTTAAACATAAATAAACTTAGGAACGTTTATTTATGTTTTACACTATCTTCTGCCGCGTCTGGGTCCTCGAGAAAAATGTTGATATATTATTTCACGGGAACCGTACATTTCTTCGGGATGAAAAGTAACCTATGTGTTATTCCACACTACGATCTATACCATCACGCCTGTATTCCCTGAAGGGTTAGGCGGGGTGTACCAATGTACACCCACAGTTCCCGGTATATTTAGGTCCCATGTAATAGGGGGCGAGCCTATTGCCATTAACCGGGCACAAATCCCAAATCCGAGCTGCTACTGAGAATTTCATAGAAAAACCCAATAACACTTTTTGCTCGACCTAGGAATCGAACCCAGGACCTCTAACGTAGCAGTCGCGCTTAGTACCACGAGGCTAACGAGGCGGTTCACTACAATCTATCTCAGTTCCAAATTACATTCAAATCTGTTCAGCCGTTTAAGCGTGAAGAAGAAACAAACATACACACTCACAAACTTTCGCCTATATAATATTAGTGTGATAATACTAAATGAGTATAGTAGATATACAGTAGGTAGTATAGTATGTCCTGTTTACGTTATAAAGTGGGACATCAATACACTAAAATAATTTAAAGGCTCTTCCTCACAGGTGTTTAATTATCCACTAGGGGGATTTTAATATATATCTCCATGGAACAATTTCTTTAATATATCACGCGACTGTTCTCATATAGGTGATGTAAGTACCTAACTGGGATATTATCTTTCCTGCGATAATATCACACGTATGTAGAGAGTAATACAGATTACTTTCAATAGCTAGATAATTCTTGACAGATAAATAAATATGACGAATTGACAGTTTTTAACTGACTTCAAAAAAAGGATTCTCAATTCGACTGTTTATATGGCAACCGTCAAACTATGTATTCGTAAGATAAAAGTTATCAGTCTGTTAAATTATTTTGAAGAGACGTGTAAAAACTTAAATTTCGAATTCTCGAATTACATTTCAGAATATGTGAAATAACATGACCTTTTTACATATTAATAAACAAAGTCGATTCCCGCCGTCTGTCCCTACGTACGCTTAGATCTTTTAAACTCCGCTATGGATTTTAATACGGCTTTCATCATTAGATAGTGATTACAGACGAAGGTTTATACGTGTAGAACATCACGCTATAAACAACGGGAGCGGAGTAGTAACCAAAGACGAAACTGAAGGCAGGTGACAACGCGGGGAGCTTAATATCTAAATGTACGAAGACTGGTAACTATCGGAGGCTATAATTAAGCGGACACACGTAAATATGTCTGGACTGTATCTTACTACTGTCCAAAGAAATTAATCAAGAGAAATAAAAGCATAAGAAAAATAGTTTTTCTCGGTACCT
Source organism: Caradrina clavipalpis (assembly GCA_932526535.1). Taxonomy (NCBI): domain Eukaryota; kingdom Metazoa; phylum Arthropoda; class Insecta; order Lepidoptera; family Noctuidae; genus Caradrina; species Caradrina clavipalpis. Next base: position 5,754,431 of record OW052093.1, read on the forward strand.
TGTCTACGTGAAATAATACAGATGAGAAAAATTGGCGCAAAAAATGTCATAAGGTTGTATTATTTCATCATGTTTCCAGTGCAAGAAAGAGACGGAGCTATAAATGACGTACAGCACCATCCCCTATAATTATGCAATAGAACGGTCAGTCTCAGAGTTACTTAAGAAAAAGTTTGTGAAACCTGTCATGAACAAAATATTAAGTGTATAAGTACACCAAAAAAACCGACAATATGTATCACTCACCCTATTGTATAACTCTCACATTGTGACACTCACCCTATCCGCTTATCCACTGATAATATAAAGCCAATAATTACCTAAAAGCACTTTCAAAAACCAATATCTTAATACCACTAATAAACGTTTATCATCGAAACTGATTACCCTATGTGTATTTGTATTGAATCCATATGGTAACCATGGTCACCCATCCATTCAACCTTCACGATCGTCTGATAACACAACCTTGAACTATTGGGTAATAGGAAATGTTTTTGCATCACTATAAATAATAGAAACCATAACGAAAATATTTTAAAAGGGGAATTGGGAGAAGGGGAAGTATTCGCTGGAAAAAAACTCGGCTTGGGGGAGTAAAAATAAATTGGTCCCCTTTTTCGTGGATATAAGAATTGCTTTCTAAAAATAATTTAATAGGGGAAAAATAATATTAAAAGTAGTGAAAAAATAACCCGGAAAACTTGATTAAAAGTTAAACAATTCACATAAAAAACGAGAATATAGGTTTGTACTTACGCTCATTCTCTATCACAAGGACTGCTGCCAATCATTTACTTATCCAAGTCCCAACACTATCATAAGACGAAGACAAATGACGGTCGCACTGCACAACACATCCTACAACTGTCTACATCCAGACACAACCGAATATTGGGCGAAAACGTCCCAAATCTGAACCACAATACACACCCACGCCACAAATGACACACACACAGTATAAACGAAAAAAACTACGTCATCTTTCGAAACACTAAAGCCTCAAGTCCAAAGGAAACTGTGCATAGTCGATAACATGATCTGTCCGGGTCAAAAACTCAAATTTTGAGGTTATCTAAGGGATCGGTATATGTAGGACACATTGAGAACAACCCCGTTGCTATAAGGTCTAGAATTGCATGCAATTTTGTTGGTGTGTGCGGAGTTCAACGTCATGGAAGTGCGCTTGTGTGAAGTGTAGGCGCGTGCGGAAGGGTATGTATAGGGTGGAATTTGTATGTGTGAGTGATTGAATTCCTGTGCACACGAGGTGAGAATTTTCACGATGAATCTTGGTCGGCAACAGGAAATCTTGTCGTTAGTACCAGTGTACCTACTTTCAAATTCAGAATTACCTATTGTTTTGTTAGATCTTAGTGGCCCAGCAATTGAAATAAAGATTTTGATCGACTGAAACCGATTGAATGCGGAAGGTGAAAATAATGGGAAATGTGCTGGAAATTAAAAGAAGTCAGCAATGGTCTGCAATAGGCTGAGTTAAAATGAACAACTTCCATTTTATTCTTAGCTTTATCAGCTATACGAGGTCTAATAAAGTGGTCACAATTGGTAGCTTTCAAATCTCATGATTGGGATTGTGATTCCGAAAATGATAATCATTCTTTACTATTTGAGACATCGAGTTTTTAAAACTCAATTCCTTCTGCCTGCTCTGGTTCCATATTACTTGATCTCGTTTTATTTATTTTTTATGTTTAGTAGTCAGGCTTCATTTTCTTTTATTTTTTCACAGTTAGTAGTTGTCATTCTTTACTTACTACGTTCGTCGTTTTTTTGGTCTGCCTCTCCGCCTTTAATTTGTCGCAAATTTTTAGATACACAACATTTTTGTCTGTTCTGGATTTGTCTTTTACAGTAATTTACCTTCAAGTTTTCCTATATCGTGTTCTATTACTGCTCTAACAAAAACAAACCAATATCGTTACCCCAATCCGTGAACATTTCATACCGTGTGTACCTTGCAGCTGAAAAGATCGATCCGAGCGCTTAAGGGTGAACCCTACTAAACAAACTCATCCGATTCTCCCTCCATTCATCCTATCTTATCCCTCGTCTAATCCAATACTATAGAAAGGGATACGAGATATTTCAAAGCGACTATTCTCATTACCGTCGACATTGTTTTCATGAGTAGTAACTTCCCTCTTTTCATTTGTATGCGTGAATTAAACACTCACACATTGAAATTAGCGCAACAATATTTATTTGTCCCTAAAAAGAACTGCGAATAAAAATGTAACTCTTTTACCAAGACATAGGATTGAAAATTCAATGACAAGCGTCCTAAGTAATTGTTAATTGAGGATAAGTGAAAAGTGTAGGAGAGAGATGGGAATAGAATATGAGCGTTAGATAGAAAGGGACGCAGGTGGCCTGATAGTAATTTTTGTATGTGTTGTATGGGCACTAATGGGTGCGTGACTTATCTTTATTTGTACAATCCACCACGTCCGACGTTAAGTAACCATTAGTTTGTTGAGATGAATCTCATTGTACTTGTGAATGTGTTGTGTCTGATTAAGGATTGTCTGCCAAATTGCTTTTTTTATGTGCACCTCGTCATAAGTTGTTGCCAAATGAAAAAAAACTCTGAAAGATGCGTTGTTTATTTTCTTATCTTATGTTATGTTTTGTCTTTTTTGTTTGTTTGTAATTATTTTTAAATGCGGAATAACCGAAATTAGATTGCTTTTTTTGTTAAACTTATTTTTTTCTAAGGAAGTTTTATCTGGGATTTTGTTTCCTTTTGAACGGGTTCCATCAGCCGTATGCACAGCGACCGCTGGGCAATAGTCTCCACGCAATGGGTGCCTGAGGATGATAATTATGTGCCACCGAGACTGACCTAGGAAGAGGTAGCGAGATGACCTAGACGCGTATCAAGTGAGCTGCCGGCTTATTCTGTAAGGCTAGCCGCACACACGCAATAATATTGACAATAAAGTACGTATTGTCAATAATATTGTGTGTGTGCGGCCTGTATTGCGGTATTTTTCTATAGATCTTGAAATTCTGACAATATTGGATTGTCAATATTATTGTGTGTGTGCGGCTAGCCTTAGAAATCTCCCTCAGTGAATTAAGGTGAAGTGAGCTAAAACTGGGCTGTGACTATACGATACTAGGGATTGATAGGTCGCCACACGCTCACTTCACGGAAGGAGGGTTTTACAGAATAACACCGCTGGTTCGAGGTGGCGCAAGAAAATGATTGGAGGGGGCCTTTGCTCAGCAGTAAGATAGTTAAAAAAATGCTTCAACAATAGATAATTATCTATTTTAAACGATTATAATCCAGTCCTCTCACGTGTATCACTATCAGCACACACGTCTCACACAGAGACTCTTATCTGCCAATATCAAACGTTCTAACAGCCAGTCTCAACTCAATTTATTTTTATCGAAATGCACTTGACATGCGCGGCTGACCTCCGAATCGATGCCTCTTTGTTATTGTTTTGTCTCTGTCTAACACTGTCATCGTCCTATACCTCTGTCTCATCTGCCAAGGTGACGATAACGTCATTCTCGTCCAATGGAGAGCGACACGCGCCGCCTTGGTAGTTCGCATATGTTCTAACAGATGGCGTTAGTAGTTGTTGTTTGGACGTGTTCGTGTTGGAATGCACGCTTGGCAAGATCAAATTGATTTCTGACCTTTTCATTGTATTGGCTTTTGTAATAGTACGATTTAATTACGCGTTGGTACGCGATGTAGCATGCACTAGAATAATAATTACCTATTTCTGTATTGTTGTGTTTTCTATTGTAACATTATTCCTTCGGCTTTTATTGCCTTAGCGACTCTTTCGTATGAGAATAACCGTCATGTAGGTACCTAGATGCATATAAAATAATTTAATATTGAGATATTTGGCTGTGAGTCCATAGATAGATATTTTAATTACCAACCAATATTATCCCCAAGGGGAATGGTACCTATAACTAAGAAATTCTGAGCAAAGGTTTTGATATTGAATTTTACTACTGCTCATCTAGGTATTGACTATTGCAGTTTCTGTATCAAACGACATCTAAACCAATGGACTTCGTTTTCAAAGACTTGTTAGCAATTTTGTCAGCACGGCGTAGTGGCTAAGTGATTGGCAGCTACACTGCGTTCGGAGGTTCTACGGAGGCCTACAGATCGTTGTTCCGGGTCTGGCTGTTTGTGTAAGTGAGTTTATGTTTGTAAACGCACCCACGAAACAAGAGAAATTCCTAGTGCTGTTGATATTGTTGTCCTCACGATTCATCATAGCGGCTGTACCTTTTCTGTATGTTTTGGGGGGAAACCTTCTAAAGTCACGAGTGCCTTTGTAATTCTACACTAAGAACAGAGAGACACACACAGAACAACACAACACACACAGAACAGAGAGAGAACAGAGAGGAGTGTAGAATTCAGACGTCACTAAAACCACACCGGAGGTCATTATCCTAAAGAGGGTTCCCTTTCCTCCGTAAAGTTCGCACCAGACTCCACCACCACCCTACCTCTGCTGCACACATCATCATCATCATGCTGTTCTCATCTCTTCCACGGGGATAGTAGCTGTACCTACCTATGTGATACTTTTGTAGGAAGCCTTCAAAATGATCCATCTGATGTCCATGCCATCCGTTGTATCATTGACAATTATAAATACTTTTGCACAAGCGTTTGTACGCATAAATATCGGTTTGTAACTGTCGTGAACAAGTTTGTATGATAGAAACATCCACCGAAACAATTGAACCCGTGTGAAGCTGGAGGGGGCTGGTAACCCACCCCATAAATTGGAGATGGTAATTTGTTGCAAATGGAAAATAAAGTTTTAAGTTATTAAGATTAAACTGCAGTTGCTACTAAACCAGACGAAAACTTCAAACTGTTCTGCAAAAAATAAAACAAACGAAAACATAAATTGTTGTACGGAACACTCCTATCCATATCTACCTTCTCCATTACATTACTACGTAAGAACCATCATCCTCTTATCTGATAAGTCACGTATTACAAAGACGCGAGAACATTACTAGCGCAACCTCAATCATCTCGTGAAACTGTTGAGAAAGTCTTATCTTTAAATTTTTTAAGGAGTGGGGCATCATCAGGAATACCTGTTCTAGCTGAACGACTAAGGAGTGGTACTGTTTGTACATTTAATACAAGTTTCATAAGATACTAGCTTATTCCCTTCGTGAATATTTTCACTCGTGTTAAGTAACATCTTTGGTTACTGCACCACTTTCGTGTATCGTAGCCTGATCAGCCTGATGTTGTATAGCCTATAACACTCACAAATACTGTGGCTTTCTATAGGTAAAAGAGGAGGAATAGGAGATTTAAGATTTTAAGACAGGGCTGAATTAAGGAGGCCTTTGACGCGGACGAACTCGCGGGCAAAAGCCAGTAAAATGTTATTGTCATTGCTGGCATTAGCCATACACTTCCTGTTTTTGTTTTCATTCTAAATATCTTAAATTCTCCGACGTGTCACTTTATTTAATCACATACCTAACTTGTCAACATATTCAAATAAATTTAAACCGTGGAATGGAATATAAACAGGAATATATACAAATGCACGTTTCCAAATGGGACCGTAACCAATAAAACAGGAGATGGCATCGCGTATAGCGTTGTTTTATAGCTTTCGATAAAATATTATAGCAAGCATAAAAAGGAATACTTACCTAAGACTAAAATACAACTCTGTTGCTAAGTCCGATTTTAAAAGCTAATGTTGTGCCTTTCTGGGATTTACTTGTTTTTTTTTTTTTAAGACGGGATATCATCAAATAACTTCCCCCGCCCTGGGCGGAGCGGGAGGGAGTGTCAGACTTTTACTGACTAAAACCCGTCTATGTTCCTTCATGTGCCCTTTGCGTTCCGGGGGCGCGGTATCTCTTTTGAACAACCCGCAGCCCCGGCAGGCATCGGCCCTCAGTGGCCCCATCCAAGTTTGCTGACATCTCTTTGAGGCACGCGTGGAACACGAACGCGCCGTCGACACTGTCTGTCGTTATTTAGTGAACGTACGGACGGTGAGCTACCCATTGCTCACCGCCCACAGACCCGCGTCTACGGTGGCTGGGAGTCGTCTCGTGGCTCCCGACGCCCGGTGCGTCTACCGCGGCGGCCATTTATTTGGTATTACCATTATAACTATAAATTGCATTTTAATTTAATTGCGTTTTGGTAGTAGTAGCTTTGTGCCTTCACAAAGCTACTACTACCAAAACGCAATTAAATTAAAATAGACGAGCTCCTTAGCTCGTCCGGGAAAATACTACCATCATACCTATTTTTGCCGCAAAGCAGCGTGGTGTGCTCCGGTTTGAAGGGTATGGGTACCGGTGAAATTACAGGTACATGAGACATTTCAATTTTATGTGTCTGGGATGGCAACGTATTTGCAAGGCCTCTGGTATTGCAGAAGCAAAACTTTTGGTTCACGTCACTGACATGTTATTGTGACCGCGTCACCGACATGACCGACTGCCTATTTTTTTTTTAATACACTTCAAAAAAATTAGGTCGTTCTCAATTTGGTCTTATTTTTTTATGTCCCATTTTTTCTGTCGTTTCTCAGCCGATTTGGAAAATTCTTTGTTTTAAACGATATAATTTCTTTAAACTGTCGTTTACTTACTAACTTTAGTGTATTCGAATACTCTATCAACCGTTAACCAACTAAGAACCAAACTCACACCCATGACGCTGTAACCCTAAAACCAAATACCGTACCAAAGACTTTTAATTGAAAAATTACTTGAGCACAATAGCCGGAAACACGGGCTAAATCCAGACATAGCCGCGGGCCACAAAAAGGCCCTTAAAAAGATATAAAAAATCAAGATGTATTGGAGCCACCGCCTACCGCAGCCAAAAATAGACTACGAATAAATACAAACCCTACTAAACTCCACGACATTTGTCCCAACAACCTTCAATCGACCTTCAACTTTAAATCTCAAGCTTTACAGTTCTTTTCACGTTATTTTCGGATGAGACTTAAGATGTTTCGGTGTGGGTTAGCCAAGCATCCGTGTTTACATGTCGGCTGAAGAAATTATTCCCAGGACGTGTTTAGCAGTAGGTTTTAAATAACGCAACACACGCGAGTTTTTTTGGGCTTCTGATTATAATACGATGGTGGATTATTTGGGATTTACGCCATTTGAATTGCATTGAGATGTCATAAAATGCTTGGATTATAATCGGGGTAGAAGGGATGACGTAAGGAAAACTTTTATTTAGTACCTACATGATTCTAGACACCCCAGGTAAAAAAAAAACGTGGATTATAAAAAAAAAACTTTTTTTTTAGTTGTTTCGTACAAAAGTGCAACAACTTTACGGTCAAAATGTATGGATCTGCAGTATTTGGTGTTATAACCGACCAATGATGGTTACTCTGAAGGTTCTAGAATCATAATTATCCCTCCTGAATCCATGATAAATGTTTTCGTTGTGATGTCATTCCATCCCGTATTAGTTTTTTTTAATAATGGTATAAGTAAATCTGTCTAAAGCTTTTTCAGGTCTATTACCTTAGTCTAGTTTGTTTTGCGCAATCATCATCATCATCATCAACATCCTATCAGCCGAACGACATTCACTACTGGACATAACCCTCCTCTAAAGATAGCCACAATCCAGAAAACATATTGTTTTGCATAATACTACATTTAATACGTATGAAGTTCAAAATCTTATTGGTAACGCGGACGCCTTTGACTTATCTACTTCCTAAGTTTATCTTGGACACGACTGAAGACATCGATGAAGGAAAACATAGTGAGGAAACCTAGACTTATAATTAATACCTAGTAGTCTGAAACCGCCAATCCGCCTTGAGCAATTGTGGTGATCAGTGCTCGTGCCTTCTCTGTGAGAGAAGAGGCCTTTGCCCATCAGTGGGACAATAATAGGCTGGGATTATGACGCCTTGGATTTATCTACTAGACTAGATCATTATCGAAATATGTCCTTATTCATGATAATTAATTCAATTATAATGATGATGATAAAGATTGGAAAAAGTATGCTTAAAAGGTTCGGCCTTGGTTAGAGGATGACTGAAAAGCAACTAACAAAAGAAAATATGGCAGATGTGAGTGGCAACGCAGAGAGTGGACGCCCTAGAAAGAGCTACACAAACCTTATTGGTTTGATTGAGGTTTTTCAGAAAGGTCAGGTGCGTAGTACTCGTAACCGGCGTGCTTATACAACCAGATGTAGGAACGTGGAGGAGGCGAAAGGAGTATGTAAGGATCGTAGCAGGTGGTGTTTTGTGGTTTCTACCTACCCACATGGAAAAAATGAGTGAGGCTATGTATGTGTTATCATGTAAATTGACAAGGCGAAAATGTAATTAAATTAATAAGTCATAAATTAGTTTTCCTCAATATAACAAGGTAATAAATAACTTTAATTAATAGTGTCTATAACAAGTTAATTTATTAAAGTAGTTAATAGCTAAGGACCATAAATATGGAATTATTACGAGACAAATAGCACACGACAAAGTTGGCACAATGTTGCATCTCTCGTTTATTAGTAGTTTGCCCGCGAGACTTTGCCCGCGTGATTTTTTAGTTCCCCTACAATCTGAATACCACTTTAATCCCCTTTTGACGGGTAGTTAAAAATAAATTTAAAAACATCAAATGTTATTATTTACTTAGCTTGCATTCGTGGCAAATTTCGCTTCGATTTGATTTACCTAAGAAAATAAGCTTTCCTATAATCAAACTGCCTCCTTTTCGTCCCCTTAGGAGTTGAATGTTCGTAATATTTCATAGTTTTCGTTTTAATAGTTTTAGCTGTGCGCTGTTACGCCTGTCAATCAGTCATACAGATACTTTTAAATGGAAAACTTAGCATAGGCTAACTAGCCATCCCCGAGGGCGCCAGCGTAGTGTGCTACGCGGACGACACACTGGTCCTGGCGCAGGGGAGGTCGCACGAGGCGGCGGCCGACCTTATGACACGCGGGGTTGCGACAGTCGTTGAGAGGATCCGGCAATTGGGTCTCGAGGTGGCCTTGCACAAGTCCGAGGTCCTGTGCTTTCATGGGCTTCGGAACGCGCCACCTTCGGGATCCCAAATAACGGTAGGAGGGGTTTCCGTCGGCGTCGGGTCGACGATGAAGTACCTGGGACTTGTCCTCGACAGCCGATGGAACTTCGTGGAACATTTCCGACGTTTGGCTCCCAAGTTGGCACGGGCTTCGGCCGCTCTTAAGCGGCTCTTGCCCAATTTGAGGGGGCCAAACGCCTCCTGCCGGAGGCTCTACGCCGGGGTCGTGCGTTCGATGGCCCTTTACGGGGCCCCGGTGTGGGCGCGGGGCTTGAGGCGGCTTGCCGCCCACTACCTGAATGCGTCCCAGCGGGTGATCGCCATAAGGGTCATCCGCGGATACCGCACGATCTCCGGCGAGGCAGCGAGCCTCCTTGCCGGATTGCCGCCATGGGATCTGGAGGCGCTGGTCCTCGCGCGCCTACACGAGTGGCGCGCGGAGGCACTGGGCCGGGGGGAAACTCCGCTGCCGCGGCAAATTGCCGCCCTGCGGACGGAACTCCGGCTCGATCTCATGGCGACATGGAGAGAACGACTGTCGCAGCCTCGTGCAGGGCACGCCTCGATTGAGGCGGTAAGTCCCCTCTTTGAGGAGTGGCTAGAGCGGCGCCACGGCGCCCTCACCTACCGCCTGACGCAGGTCCTCACCGGACACGGATGTTTCGGGAGGTTCCTGCACCTCATCGGGCGGGAGGAAACGCCCGGGTGTCACCATTGTGAGGATCGCCCCGAGGACACGGTGGAGCATACTTTGGCGGTGTGCCCTGCTTGGGCTGAGCACCGCCGAGTCCTCGAGGCGGCCATCGGCGGCGGCGCCCTCTCGCGTCCGGCACTGGTTCAGGCCATGGTCCGGAGCGAGGGGGAATGGGAAGCAGTCGCCTCCTTCTGCGAAGCTGTAATGCTAGAGAAGGAGGCGGCGGGACGGGAGAGGGAAAGGAGGATCCCCCGTCCCAGCGGCCGCCGCAGTAGACGCTCCGGGCGTCGGGAGCCGCGAGACGACTCCCGGCCACCGTAGACGCGTGTCTGTGGACGGTGAGCAATGGGTAGCTCACCGTCCGTACGTTCACTAACGACAGACCGTGTCGACGGCGCGTTCGTGTTCCACGCGCGCCTCAAAGAGATGTCAGCAAACTTGGATGGGGCCACTGAGGGCCGATGCCTGCCGGGGCTGCGGGTTGTTCGAAAGAGATACCGCGCCCCCGAAACGCAAAGGGCACATGAAAGGAACATAGACGGGTTTTAGTCAGTAAAAGTCTGACACTCCCTCCCGCCCCGCCCAGGGCGGGGGAAGTTATTTGATGATTTCCCGTCTATAAAAAAAAAAAAAAGGCTAACTAGCCATAAGCTCGCCCCCTATTACAATACATGGGACTTAAACGTATTGCCGATTTGTGGGTGTACTATGCCCGACCCTTCGGGGAATACAGGCGTCGCGGTATGTATGTCATCATAATAAAGCCGAAAAGTTCCTATATTTTTTTTTGGCAATAACAAAAATTCCTTGTTAAGTAACTTATCTTTTCCTGTAAATTAACTGTGACTTTTGTTTTTCCATATTCTTGAAAAATATAAACTTTCCTATAAAGAAAGGGTGGAAGCCAGACTCCAAGGATACATACAAAATAATTTGAATATGATTTTATTGTTTTTGAGTTTGTATATTATAAACATTTCCAAAAATATTGATACTTTTCTAAACCGCTAGTATAGTTTTTAATGTTTCATAACCATAAGAAAAACCCATATTATTATTTAAATCCTTTTTATTGCATCCATAGACAAATGTTACAAAACAGTCCTCCAACCAGTTCTATTAATCATAATGTACCCGTTCCAATATCGAAACACGTATTTCAATTAGCGTCAAACTTACACACCATGTCACGAATTCACGATTGCCACATTATCTAGCACAGAAGTCACAAGTCATACAACATCCAAAACATGATAACAATCATAAAAAATGACCAATTGCGTCACACGTAATCAACAGGATTTGATTCTCGAGAAGAAAGAATGTACGGACATAAATTAAAACTATAAATCTTCAGTAATTATACCTAGTGTTTGTATCGTGAACACTGCGACAAGGTCACCACGTACGGCACGGAGGATTGACAACGTCGCGTGACGGGGGAAAGGAGATAAAGATAGTTTAAACTGGTACGGTAGAAAGAGATGTCAATATTACTATTGTGCATTCAGAAGAGAACGGATGTTGTGGATCGTGACCCGCGAGAAAGCGGCCGATACAAGCTGAATTTTTAAGAATAAATTAGAAAGGAATACAGTGAGTTTTTAACCTCACTTCAAGTACTGTAAGTTGAAATGAAGGCTATCAAGTTTGATGTGTTGTTTCGTGCGTAAATAATTTTAGGCCTAAATGTTATGGCAGAGAAATAGCTTCTTATTGATTCATGTTGTATTAGTAAATATACAAAAATATTGCTGTGATTTCGGTTCAAAGGTTTTAAAATCATGATTACCTACAACTACTGAATTAGGTTAGTACGTAGGTACGCGAAACAAAAAAATTGGGTAAGTAATTGATAGTTTTCCAAGATATCATAATTATCTGACTTCGAAGTCAGAACAATATAACATTTTAATAACCTTAATATAGCCTTTGCTATCAATATTCTTTTAATAAGACAACTTAATCGTACAATTGCTCAATCAAATAGATTTATTACTATAATCACGAATGAACTCTCCAGCTGCCTACATTTTAAAACTAAAACAAAAGACTGCAGAGTTTCTTGACAGAGATTATTCATAATTTTATCTGGCAATTATAGCTTATTATTTAGATTTATTACTTCAAGCAACATTATTAATAGCAGTTAGTTATAACACTATTACGGATAATAATGTAGTAATAATTATAACAATAAGTACTAGGCGAACAGCAGAGCGCAGAATTCATTTCATAAGTCCGTACGTTTAGGCCTAAATATTCGAGTGAGCGTAGGGCGCGCGCTCTAAAGGGGGAACGATTTTACACTATAATAGCATTACAGAATTTAAATCTGCATCATTTTTAATACAATTGTGAGATGAAACACAGATTTTAATTGAACATTGTGAATAATATTAGTGCAATAACGAATTTAGCACACAATACCAGGGGAGTTGGATTGTTAAAAGCATTTAAAGAAAAATATGGATACATTTTTTCTGTTATTTAATTATTTTGGTAATCATTTTGCGGATTAAGAGCAGAATAAATAGAAGAAGAATATTATTCTTTTCCACTAAGGAAGTATTCTGCTTAATATTTTATGCCAAAAATGGATTATTATACCAATTCAATTTAATTGAAAAGACAACTAGCCGGTTTTTTTAATTTTACAGGTTTTTTTTCATCCTGTGTAGTCCCACTGCTGGGCAAATGTGTCCCCCATCGCTTTACACTCATCCTTCGTTGCCTTCTCTGGCCAATCTCCCGTAAACGTCTCTAAGTCATCACGCCAGCGTTTTCTAGGCCTCCATCGGCAATGTCGCCCGTCTTCCGGCACCCACTGCGTGCCGACTGATTTTACTGGAAAGATCTGAAAACAATTATGTAGAACATAGGTACACAGACATGTAAACATCCTAAATGATGTTATAATTTATATTACAAGGCATGAGAATTTGAAAAAGATTTCTAGGAAACTTGACGCGCGATGCTTCATTAGGAAATTCGCGGACGGAGATCTGTACATAGAATTTTATGCAATAGTTTATATATTAATTAAAATAGGTTAATTTTATTTTCAGCCAGTTGGTCAAGATTGTTTGGTTTTGAAACTGTTTCATGAATAAATAGAAATATTTAAATAATTATATAATTTTACTATTTTTATAAAGAAATTGACTGTCCTCTACGTGACTAATTGGTGTTAATGTTATTGCAATAATGATTTTGTAAAACACATACTGAGCCCACTAAATTATTAAATAATGTGCTCCAATCCTAAATAATTTGTGTTATGGGATAAAAGCAGGAGGTGATGATGCTGTACCGTGTATTAGCTTATTGCGACATTCACGGGCCGAAACCAAATGAATGTAGCCTGCCTGTGACGAATAGGAATAATTTAAAAGTATACATACTTATGAATTATGACAGAGATTAGATTTTTTGAAAAATAGCCTAGGTACCTAGACAAAATTAGTTTTCATCATTTTGTAGTAACTATAAAATTGCATTTTTACAAAGTTGAAGTTTTTCAGCGGGGAAATTCTATTAACTTTTAGAAAAGATCGCAATCTAATCTCATTTTTTTTTATATTGATTGTCAATGAGATGAGATTGCGTGTAAATTTTGAGCTGTTTTAATAGTTGAATTGGCTTTCCGATCTTTTAATTTGATATGATTAGCTCACTTTCTAGTCTTCTGTTCTTGTAATTCTGTACAGTTTTGAAGAAGTAATAACTTCTGACACTTACTTTAATACTTCTTTTATTCCTAAACATAATAATAAAAATCCAATTTTATAGTCGGGACTAATGGCTACCCCACGAAAGTAAACAAACAAACTCATATTGCAAAATATTAATTACTAAAGCGTGGATTTCATAACATCGGGCTTCCCTCTATCCTCTCGGAGGGTGGCGGAGGGATGAGGGGGATGGGGGGGGGGGGAAACAAGGGATGATCGACACGTTGTTAAACTTGGTTAAACACGGCCTTATCTCTTGTGCAACTATTATGTGGATTAGGGTTCCGCGTTGAAATGATAAAAGTTGACGAGTGGGCCTTTTTTTGTTGCGGTTTGTGTGTTTTTGAGAGGTGGTAGCTTGATGGAGTTTCTTGCCCATTCTTCTCCATGCGAAACTACCTTTTGGATGGGGGAACTAGTTTTTTTTTTTTTATTTGTCTTGTATATTGCATTTTAAAGTCCCTTTTATTGCCTAATTGAAATAAATGATTTGATTTTGACTTTGACTTTGATGAAGGTGAGGATTTCATCAATAGTTTATGACGAGGTCTGGGTATTATTAATTTCAGTTTTGAAAACCTTTATACATAAAACTTAGTTCTTCATAATATAATTTGCAATGCTTTTTATTATATGAGTCCGAAAGTCTGACAACCAGTCTTACCAAGACTATCGTATTACCCATTACTGGGTTGTGGAGGTCTGATAGGCAGTCGCTCCATGTAAAATACTGATATTCAGCTGCATCTGGTTAGACTGGAAGCCGACCCCAACATAGTTGGGAAAAAGGCTAGGCAGAAGATGATGATGATGATGATGATGATGTAGGTAATAAAAAATAAAAAAATAAAAAAAATAAAACTTTTATTTCAGACCACTTAGTCCAACATGTTAGTAACAGAAAAAACTTACGATCTATGTTAGTAAACTCAAACATAATATAATGAAACACTAATGTATTCATCAACCTGCACCTCTCACATGCAGATTGATGAAACGACAGAGCACAGCTGAGTCTAACCTGTCCGCTATCATTTTCAGTATTCTGTTGCTACTCCCCCGTACAGCCTGCATAACGCTAATGCGTAATGCTACGTAATGCTTTTCCATATATGCTATATTATACCGAAAGGTGTAGTGGAAGGCCCTCCACGAGGTGGACCGACGACCTGGTAAAGGTCGTGGAAAATCGCTGGATGCGGGTAATGCAGGACCGGTCATTGCGGCTATCATTAGGAGGCGCCTATTATCCAGCAGTGATCGTCGTTCGGCTGATTGTTTCTTCTTTTCTATGTCATTAGATGGCAAACAAGCTGTCGGGCCACCTGATGTTAAGTGGTCACTGTTACTATAGACCTGCAATACCAGAGACCTTGCAGATGCGTTGCCATCCCAGATACAATACTACACCGGCAACTATTCTTACTCTTTACACCGGAACACAGCAGCGCTGCTTTGTGGCAGAAATAGGTATGGTGGTAGTACTTCCCTGGACGAGCTTCTTTACAAAGAGCTCTACTACTAGGTACTAAAATATGATGGATGATTGATTATGTTGATATGATTATTTATTACATGCTATATTCTATGTAGGTATGTACTTGTTTATTTTTAGGTATCTGTCAAAGTAGGTCGGTAAAAATAACCAAAATATATCACCCAAATAGATTTGTACCTAGACCTACACAAAAATGTAATGAAAAAAGAATATTTTTTAATTAACGATATTTTTTAGTCATCACGATCGCGACACGATTCGTTATTACCTATTTTACCTATTAAATTTATTTTTATTTTACCTATTAATTAAAAGTAGGTAATATTATGATACAGATTATATTAGAAACAATTAATAGACAGGTAACAGGAATTAGATAGATATACTAAAAACAAATCGATGCATTTATTTCAAGTTAGGAATAGACTACTTATACGATTTCTAGAGACAATTGATTGATTAATTTTATCGATATAAGGCCGTTTCATACTAACCCAACAACTGAAGTTTAATTAAATATGCATCCGAATATCTCATTTAGCAAAAAGCAATGTTATAAAATCTTTGTATTACCTACATTTATTATTAACTAAATTATGTATTTTATGATTGCCTATATTACAACATTCTTTATAGTCCAATGCACACAATGATAGAAAAAATAATGCATAATAAACGTAATATAGGTACAAGTATGAAACAAAATATAGTATTGTTTTTTATCGTACCTATTTCCTTATCTAGAATTCTCGGAAAGTAAATTGATTAAACATTAAGCAAATGCATTCTTATAGTTGCACCGGTAGTGCGTGTCTAGCATTATAGATGGCGTTACTTGTTTATTCCAGATTGACAATTCTACTGACGATCACAACAATCGCAAATGAATCTCTTTCTTAATTGGTCAGTATAGTAGTAGTAGTAGAAGTATTTTATTAATATCCGCATAGGCAGGTACATTATGACTGTAATATATAGGTACGCGTACGTAGTTCTAACTTCTGAATCATCGTAGCTTAGGTATAAAATGTATTCCTTACAGTGCATTTTCAGGTTAATTTTGCTTAAGTAGAACTTGAAAAGTAAAAATCCGCCTTGGAAGTTCAACACAATTTTTTGTCATTTCCCGACCCTACATCCGTTTTATTTTTGCTTTTTTTCTAACTATGTATTGTTAACTAGTATTTTGCGATGTTAGGTACCATAGTATCCATTTAGGCAAGTACCCAAGGGTCTACTCAACTATTCAAAACAATCCTCACGACACCGTAACGAGGACGTCACGAGACAAAAAATATACAAAAGTCGTGACATCTAAAACGTATCTGAGTCATCGGACCCTAACATAGACAAGAGGAGCGCGCGGTCGATACGCCACCCTCAACAGGCCCTTCTATTTACATAACTGATTGGTTTGTAACCAACCACATGAGCTCATCCACGTGTAAAGTACGTTTTTAGGTATAAATCACCTACGTAAGTAAAAACAGTGAACACTAATCAGCACGCAATATCTCTGTAACAATAAATAGAGTTATTTTAACTAATTAAAACGTTAAGAGAACTGTACTGACTACGAATGCGTTATGTTTGACAAGTTTTTGACATCGATAGTCACAGCGATATCTTTGCGACATGATTTTGAAGGTTTTATATTTATCCGCACACGCAGTGAATTTTGAAATCTCTTCAAGGGACTGTAACCTGTAACTCAATTCTTTTTTAAATATGAAAATTTTGAGTTTCCGTTTGTCATTTTGAAATCAATTTTTTTGACGGAATATTTATTACCGACAAGACTTGGTAGATTTTAATAACCTTTCCGTTCCTATCCTTTCAATACAATTTTTAAAATTGCCCAAAACGTGTCGAATACATGTAGGTATATGAAGAGGCAGGACGATATTCATGCATAAAAGCGGTGCCATCATATACCAGCCGCGAATTGATGGCATTCCACAAAACCTGTCATTTTTCAACGGTGTTTTGACATTACAAAAAAATATCTCATTCAAGACTAATCATCGCTGATCGCTGACATTCATCACAAAATCGTCACGACATCGTCACTACACCGCAACGACATCGTCGAGCCAAAAAAATCATCCCAAATCGTATCGTGTAAAAGCCCTTCCACCCTCCCAGTGGGAGGTAATCCCCTGGGTCGATACGCCACCCTCTGCAGACGCCCTTCAGCCAACATTACTAGTACCTACCTCTACGTGGCCGATTAGATGCCCCCCCTGTGGGTGTTCCTTTGAATTACAAACGTTAGATGCCGTAATGAAGCGAATTTTGAGAAACATAAAATATCTCATTATTTTTAATCAGATTTCTGAGAATTTGCGTTTTTTGCTACGTTAATTAATTTGTTTTTTCTTTTGGAGTAAATTTAAGTAATTAGAAGGCCCATACTACTAATTAAAAACATTGACATTTAAGTCGCAATGTCACCACAATGATAATCAATGTCAAAGAATGTAGACCAATTAGAGGCATTTTTGATAGATTGAGACAGAGATTAGATTGCGATTGTTCCTAAAAACCTGTAGTATATTTACTACCTTCCAAGCCCTCCATATATACATATGTATCCACTTAACATAGTACCTTAAAGAAAACATATCTATACCAGAAACCAGTTAACAAAGTATGCTAACATACCTAGTTTAACTAGACATACCTTCATGGGTAGTAAGGAAACACAGTCACGTAGCCGTCCCATCCATTTCATTCCGAAGCAGAAACGGCTTTTGCACTGTAAGCATTGTCCCCCACTATGCGATCACAGAATATTCTGTGGTCGCACTATCACACATCATTACAACCCCCGGTCGTAATCCGCCTTCAACAAGTTTAGGGCTATCATTGCACTTGATAAACGTATTGAAGATTACTGGTTTCAAGTTACAAATTTCGCTATATGTAGTGTCCATTTTATGTAGCTTTTGGGCCTATAATGTAATTTTTTTTCTTTAGTACGATTTGTATTCTATGGAAACAGAGTGAATGATAAAAGTACAGCAGAACCAATTATTCTGTAAAATTTAAACCTCTAAGAAGTGAGCAGTACGTCGATTCTGTAAAATTCAGACATGAACTCGCATCTCAAGTCGCTATTCAATGACATCAAATATTCAATCAAATTCAAATGACATTGATTTATTTGACACTTTGAAGTGCAAAGTGAGCGTCGAAGTGACGGTGGAATTACCGTATAGAATGCCACTGCTGTAATTCCCTTGTATGATGACAGCTAGTCTCAGGATCACCATTGTGGATTGTATCAACAGCACATTTTTTTAAAACTGCTCCGTTGGTCTCGTGGTCGCAAGTGCGACTGCTGTGCAAGGGGTCCCGGGTTCGATTCCCGGGTCGAGCAAAAAGTGTTATTGGGTTTTTCTATGAAATTCTCAGTAGCGGCACGGAGTTTGGATTTGTGCCCGGTTAATGGCAATAGGCTTGCCCCCTATTACATGGGACCTAAATATACCGGCGAACTGTGGGTGTACATTGGCACACCTCTGCCTAACCCTTCGGGGAATACAGGCGTGATGGTATATTTTATATTTTTTTTATATTTTTTTTTTTTAAATGTTCCCAGTGCGAGTGCCCAGAGGGGCACTCGCCTAGCTACGACAGTACAGCAATGGAAAACCAATTGAGACTTCAAAAAGTATTTCTTAATTATTGAAATAGAAACAGATATATGAATTTAATATTGATTTCTCGTGAGTTAGGTTTGGTCACTTCAGCTTCTCTTCGCCAATTTTCGCAGAAAGATGGCTGGTCAGAAAATATTGAGTCTGTTGGAACTCGTTGACCAGTGCAGCTTTTTAATATTTTTGAGTGCTTTTTTTAATTGGTAAATCTTAATCTTTCTTCTTTAATTAATTCTTTACTTTTTGAAGTCTCAATTGGTTTTCCATTGCTGTAGGTACTGTCGTAGCTAGGCGAGTGCCCCTCTGGGCACTCGCTCTGGGAACATTTTGAAAAAATGTGCTGTTGATACAATCCACAATGGTGACAACCGAAGCGTGCGTCGGCTCCCAGACTATAATGGTACAAGTACTTTCCGTCGTACATGTAGGTCATGCTATAGGCGTCTCTCCAGGTACTAGTATATGACAGGTCGCCATAATTGCAGCAAATGTATGGACACCCTACAAATTTTTTCCTTGAGAAATCTAAAAATTGCGATATCTTTTAAAGTACAGTACTTGGAAAAGCCGAAGACATGTCAAATATTTGTAAAAAAAATAATACGTTTTCGTGTGTAAGCTCCGTTTGTCTACGAGTTTTGATTTTGAACTTACAGGCCAAAAACTGGATCACTCAGATCGGCAGTTTTACCAATTTTCAATTTGCGTTAGCTCTTGAATTAATAGGTATTTAGGTATGATTTATGCTGTACAATTTTCTTTCGAGCTTAGGTATAATATCCAAAAGAAATATTACGTAGTTATTTACGCCATTCAAAGATCACTCACACGGGCACGTGTGTTGATTGAGTGATCCAAATAAAGCATTCAAACTTTGCAACCGGACATTCCAATGAAACGAATAATATTGTTAATAGCTTTTACACTTTTTATACAAATATTTGAGATATAAATTAAAACCACAATACTGGTATATACTGAGATACGTGATAGGGCATTTTCTTCAAAGTGGCAGATTGAGTGATCTTGTTTTTCGCTATAACTTTGTTAGTTCAGGTTCTACATTTTTTTTTATTTTACCACTACGTTTCTACATTTTGTTACAAACACATACCTTTTTTTTAAACTCATTGGATGAACTTTAAAAAAAGATCACCCACACCACACGCACATTTTATCTAAATATATCGAAGTGGATTGTTACAAAACTACACAATAGGTTTGTTGTAACGAAGTGAAAAAACAGTGCTTCTAGCGTGGCCGAGGGCTACTAAGTAAATAACTTTACTGACTGTAAGCTGACGTTACACTTGCGGGGCGAAACTCCGTGACCCGCAATTTGAGAAGGTGTTGTGTTCGCATCTCCCGGCTTTCCCCGCTCGAACTGCCACTCTGATATGCGTGAACGTGTTAATTCACAATGCCACATACATGCCGCATAGGCGAGTGTAGAAGCGGCTTAAAATGCAAGACAGTGACATTTGCTACTTTGCTAACGTATAACTCGTTGGCCTATTGGTCCTAAGCGCGACTGCTACGCTAGAGGTCTTGGGTTCGATTCTCAGGCCGAGCAAAAAGTGTTATTGGATTTTTCTATAAAATTCTCAAAAGCAGCTCGGAGTTTGGATTTGTGCCCGGTTAATGGCAACAGGCTCGCCCCCTATTACATGGGACCTAAATATACCGGCGAACTGTGGGTGTACACTGGTACACCTCTGCCTAACCCCTCGGGGAATACAGGCGTGATGGTATTTTTTATTTATTTATAATATATGCAGCTAACAACAATAAGCTCATTTGGTTAGCAGCCAACCGTTCAAAGGTTGTTTTTTGTACTCGTCAGGTAAAGAAGCCACAAAAAGGTGTGGGGTTTAGGTTACAACTTCTACCTACCGGGTATCGAACATCCGACCTAAACGGCTTAATTATATGCCTTTAAAATATTGGCTTGTAATAAAGAGTATTACGAGCCTTAAGGCGATTGGCACAATGCCCTGCATCACGGACCATGGCGCGGGAGTGCGTGTTCTTCCGTTGTTCGCAAATATCTGTCTGTCTTTGTATAGAAAACACGCGTAGTCCAACACACTGAGAATGCGTTCACGCGCAGTGTTGCAGATCACCAAAGCTCCGTACAATTGCCTGACCCCTTATCCTCAGATATTCTTTGTGCAAGAGGTCAGATAATGTAGGCACTAAGACTGTACTATCTACTAGGTACTTTTCTGATTTTCCATATTGGGTTTTTCAGGCTTGCAGAATAATTCGTCATCCACACAGACGTCCAACGATGGGTCGTCTAGTTTTCGTTTCGTTTTGAATCTATGTTTTGTAGGGCAAATGGCTTCCACATATCACCTTCTTACTCGAAAATCGAGTGTTAAAAGTGTATTTTATAAGGTGCAGTTTTGCATCCTCGTTAAATTCTAGGTATATAGAATAAATAATAAAATAAATAGTTTTTCTTTTTTAATTGGTTTTTTAGTTGGTGGTGGTTAGTTTCTGGCCACCTTGCCGCTGGGTTTACGCAGTCTGGGCGGTAAACAAGCACGCGGACGGTTCCGCTAGTTTGTGCATCCTTTTCAGCATCCTTTCTGTAACTGTAGCAATGCAGATGTATAAATCTTTTACGATTACCGCACATGGGGATTTGGTGCCTAACATCCTAGTGCTTTAAAAATACCTTTTCAGTGACCTTGAATATAATAATAACTGCTCCGTTGGTCTCGTGGTCGCAAGCGCGACTGCCGAGCGAGGGGTTTTGGGGTCGATATCCAGGTCGGGCAAAAACTGTTATTGGGTTTTTCCGTTACAAATTTCTCGTAACAGTACCAACGGAATTTGGAAGTCGGTGGTGAGACATTCCCGTGACTTTGCAAAGCACGTCAATCCGTTGATCCTGATCTCTCCGCGGTTGTGTTGGATTGTCGTCCCATCGGACTATGAGTTAGGGAAGAGGGAGTGCACCTGTGTTTGCGCACACACTTGTGAACTATTGCTAGTCTCAATTGAAATTAGCCACCTAGACCGGAATCGGTCTGAAGAATAACAGTTATAACTAAAACGTTTAGTTATAACCTTGCAGCATGTCGCTGTTATAACAAAGTCGTAATTACCTGTTTTTTTCCTTATTGTTGGTTAACCGCTTGCCTGATCCTCGATATCAACTAAAATAATGAATAGGTAGCAATTAAGGGGCCATTTGGTATGTAGACTGAAGTACTTGTAGTTATTATAACAATGTGCTTACTACGTAGTCCTCAATGGGGTCTGATGGTCCACATTTCTTTTACCGCTCGAAGTGGTGGTGGTAGGTGCTTAGTAGTAGTAGTAGAGCTCTTTGTGAAGGAGCTCGTCCGGGAAAGTACGAGTAGGTACTACTGCTACCACCACCAAACTTACTGCGGCAAAGCAGCGTTGCTGTGTTCAGGTTTGAAGGGTATGGCTTCCGGTGTAATTCCAGGCACACGAGACATTTCAACTTTGTCTCTGGGATGGCAACGCATTTGCAAGACTAATAGGCAGCGGTGACCACAACATCGGGTTGGGCCTTCGGCTTGTTAGCTGTCCAAAGTTAATAAAAAAGGGGACTTCCGCGATAGGAAAGGTTGAAACATGGTGTGGCACGAGCTCGTGTGGAACTGGTTCATAAAGCAAGTCTCATTCGGTACCTTTGGAGTAGTCACGTGACCTCTCTCGCGTGATTCTGCCACGATTCTGGGCCGATCATTTTGGCTATCTTAATGATGATGAAAATACAAGATACAAGAATGAAATCTAATTGCCCTTTCCAAAAGACAGTTCCGGAGAAGAATGGGAAAGAAACTACTAACTCTTTCAAATTACACGTAAATACGATGTAGGTACCTACCTTACTGTACTGTATTTCGGAAGCAATTAGATTTCATTCTTGTTCCTTGTATTTTCATCATCATTAAGATAGCCACAATGGTCGGCAGAAACGGCGCAGTATCACGTGAGTGAGGTCACGCCTTCTCGGTTTTTCCTTCAGATTTTTATTAGTTTGAAGTTTTGTTGATACCTACATACCTACCTACTAAAGCACAAAAGTGTACCTAATGGGCACATTAGTCTCATTTCATTTGCATAAGCACACTAGTACCTAAGTAGGTACTTAGAAGTCAGTCATTCATCATATCAGCCGAACGACGTCCACTGTTGTACATAGGCTTCGCCTAAAGATAGCTCCAATGATCCTGCGCAATACAATCTTTATCTCCATACTTTACAAATGTTTTGATTATCAACAGTTATACTTTTGAAGAACTTGTCAGGACCTAAAAATATAAAGTGGTTCTAATACTAATCACCCCTCTTGCATTCAATAAGCCCATGCAAAAAGTGGGTATTTAGTGTTGTGTATCACAAAAATGTAAAACTGGGATTCGAACTCACGACATTTACCATGTAAGCTTAGTCTCAAAACCGCTACACTTACGGCCAAAGTGACTCGTGTTCTCAATTTTTTCCTCCTATTGTTATCAGAGTAATTATACATTTTTTTCCTTATAAGTCCATGACGTATGGTAGATTCTTAGTGCCACATTGTGGCGGTGGGGTCTGTAGCGAAGCGCGCACGCCCGCGCTGGCGCAGGGCCACTCCCGGGGGCGGGCCGCGCAGCACGCCCCGCCCCGCGCCCCGCCCTCCGGCCCTTCGCAAGGTACTGCAGTTGACTTCGGTTTTATAAGTTTGACATGATTTTGAAGTTGTGGAAGATTTTTTCTTTATAAGATGTAGAAGGATAATGGTGCTAATGTATTCAGCAGGGTCTTTTGTGTGGAACATGTTCGTTTGAAGGGCTTTTTTTAAATTTCGCACGTTGGGCGAAGGTTTTTTGGTGGTTATTCTCGCTTTTTTATGATTTTTTCGTGTTTTACTGATATGTTCTTACAAGGGCAACTTGGTTTTCAGTTTTCAGTTTTTGCACATAACATATTTGAAACTTCATATGTGATCTGTGTTTTTTCCTATGCCATTTTATTATTCGTATTTTGGGATTTTTGTCCATATTCAGGCTTTCAGGTTTATTGAATACTTTGTCATCCGCACATATGTTTGTCCTATGATGAGTCTCCAAATAGTAAGCGTTTCGTTTTAAATTCAAAGTCCGGGCTGTTACAAAAAAAATCCTAATGGAAAAAACCCAATAACACTTTTTGCCCGACCTGAAAATCTAACGCAGGACCTCACACTCAAAAGTCGTGCTTGCGTCCACGAGACCAACGGGGCAGTCAAACACAAAATAACACAAGGCGCGGCGAACTTGTTGGCAAACTATTAAAAGATTGATAAGAGTAAAATTTTATAGGTTGCACGGTGAGTGAATTGTTTGGTTTACTCTTATCATGATTGATTGATAGATTGATCAGACTGCCCCTTTGGTCTCGTGGTCGCAAAACGTGACTGTTGTGCATTGCGTCCTGAGTTCGATTTCCATTCTATTACGAAATTCTCAGTTGTACCCCAAGGCTTTTAAATGTGGTAGTGAAACACAACGTGTTTCTTAAAGTACGTAAAACCGTTGGTCTTACGCCTGATCTCTCGTTGCTTTGGATTACCGTCCCGCGCGACTATGAGAGTTAGGAATGAGGGAGGGCTCCTATATTTTGCGCACACACTTGTGCACTATAATATCTCCCACTTATTTAGCTAGCTACCGTTATTGTTAACCGCTGTAACCGAAATCTGTCTGGAGATTATTATTATCACTTCTGAATTCACACATAAGATTTATACTTAGCCAAGAATTCACCTCAAAATTTGGGAAATTCCTTTTTTTATCTAACTTTTCAGTCTAACCTGCTTGTGACAAGATGCAGTATGTTTATATTAGTTTTCCCTCATGGGAGGATGCATCTGCCCTTTACTCACATTAGTCGCCTGTATACCTCCATGGGAATAGAAGGCGTGGCCTATCCTTGGAGGAAGAAACAGTGCTGACTTCTGTTGCAAGTAATGTTTATTATCAACAGATTGTAATATTTTATTCGTGACGTTTATTATAGTTTTTGTTAGTATTTTACTATAATTAAGCTAGACACAAAACTTATAAATAATAATAAAACTACAAGGTTAAAAAAAGAAGAATGCTCATTCGCGGTCACTCGGGCAAGTGCTCGGGAGGGTAGCATTGCCACGTGGTGTGGCAATGCTGTTTCTTTGGCCCGAAAGTAGTATTTCTTCTTCATTTTAATTTTCTTGTGTTAAATAATCTTGCTCACAACGTTCACGATGACTAAGCTTTTGTTTTCAGATTGGTCTCTTTAGGCAACTTGATAAAGGTTTTCGTACATTGTAAATAACTATTATTCTTTGTGCCGATGTCTGTTGGACTGGTATAAAAAAATCCTACTAACAGCGCATAAACGCTGAACTTGGAATTCAAGTTTCATGAAAAGGGAGACTGTCCTGGTATTGTTGTTAAGGTCTCTTATGCATGACGCTGCGGGTTCGATATCGAGCTTGTACCAATGTGATGTTTTCAATTCATTATGTACTTTCTAAGTTTATCTTGTACATCACTGACGTCGGTAAAGGAAAACATTGTAAGGTATCCTGAACTTACCTATAATGAATAAAAACCTGTAATCGCCTATTTACTGAGAGCAAGCGTGCTGATCAATGCTTACCTTTTCTTTCTCTGTATGAGAAGAGGCCTTTGCCCTACAATGGGGCAATAATAATCGGGTATTTAAAAAATCCCTACCTGAGCATCCAGAGGTTTCTCGTGACCTTCATCAAGTCATTGTTTCTACGACTCATATGCCCCGCCTACTGCCCTTCAAATCGTCAAATCTTCCGACTGTGTTGATTACCTTGGCTTTCCTTTTTTTTAAGGATGGGAAATCATCAAATGACTTCTTCAGCCCTCGGCGAAGCGGAAGGAAGTGTCAGACTCTTACTGACTTCTTTTTTTTTTCTTTGACTGTTAAACCCGTTAGTTTTTTTCCTAATGCCCTTTGCGTTCTAGGGCCGCGGTAACTCTTTCGAACAAATCCGCAAACCTGGACTATGTTGATTACTTCGGTTCCCGTTCTTATATGCATCTCGTCATTCGAGCTCTCCGTTGCTCGTTTGCGATTGCAATAGCATTGCAATTTTGTGCCTCCTTTGAGACCAAACAAGTTTCTGTGCTGTTTGCGTTTTACCTATTACCTATCATTAATGTAATTGTCCCGTTTGTGTTGCTCGTGGTGGAAAGCACGACTGCAGAGCGAGGGGTCCTGGGTTCGATTCCCGGGTTGGACAAAAAGTGTTAAATATTGGGTTTTTCTATCAGAAATTTCTTAGTACCAGCCCGGAGTTTCGAAGTTAGTGGTGTGACACCCCTGTGCCTCGTAAAGCACGTAAAGCCGTTGGTCCTGCGTCTGATCTCTCAGATTGCCGTCCCATCGGACTAAGAGAGTTAGGGAAGAGGCAGTGCACCTTTCTTTGCGCAAACACTTGTACACTATAATAGCCTCCTGCGTACTTGGCAAATCTGCATTAAGATTAGCCGATTAGTGCGCGTGTCGCAAGACGCTGTGGGTTAGCTTAGCAATCAATCACGGGCAAGTACCAATGTGAATATTTCTGTTTCCTATGTACTTTCTTAGTTGATCTTGGACATCACTTACTGCACTTATAATTAACATACCATCATAATGTAACATTGCAAGCCTGTATTCCTCGAAAGGTTAGGCAGAGGTATAATAGGGGGCGACCCTATTGCCATTAACCGGGCAATTATAATTAACATTAGTTTGAGATCGCTAATCCACCTCGAATGATCAATGCTCGTCCTTTCTCTGTGTAAGAAGAGGCTTTTGCCTTGCAGTGAAACAATAGGCCGGTTCCCACATTTAAAGTGCCTATAAATATACAAGGCGTTGATTTGCATCCTCGTCAAATTCTAGGAGTTACTATAGGTATGCTCGTGATTCTTAACAAGAATCAATAATATAATAAATTGGTATTGTTTTTTTTTACGTGATTTTCTAATTTGAGCCAGCCACCTCGCCAGGGGGTTTAGGCGCTATGCACACATTGATATAGCCGCGCGACAACTCTGCCTACCGCATTAGCAACTGGGCGATTCTGAATTTTGCAAGAGGAGTATTCTGGAATACTGTTATTTGATAGTTGCAACTAAAAAAACAAGTATTTATTAGATATTGGCCAGGTATCGTAATTATATTTGATTACTTCTATTTTTTTATGACAAGCTCCTAAAATTTGACGAGGATGCAAATCAACAGCTTGTATTTCATGTAAATGGCCTGTCCAACCATAGGAGTTGCCATTTTGTTAATTTTGGCCATGACTTCATACTCATATTTTATGAGTACCTGCCCCCCCCCCCCCCTCGCTAACTTTAAGACCCCTCGCCCCTTCCCCGACAGTTTGTGTGTGTGTGTGTGCCCGGGCGGTTTGGTTTGTAAATGATTTTTCTGCTTGCGTTCTTGCAATGATAGGTGGCGCTGTTCGTAGCATTCCGAATTTAGAATGTTGTGCGTTCTTTGTTCGTTTTATGAGTTTGCGACTGCGTGAAGATTTTTCTTCGTTTTAAATATTTAGTAGTTTTCTTTATTTAAGCTTTTCTCTTATTTTCTTCTTGTGCTTGCGTCACTTGTAGGTAGTTATGGGCTGTATAATTTTATATTTTTCTTTATATATTTTTTAAGCGGTATTCTTGCTGTAGTTGATAATTTTGAGTTTATATGGCTAGAATAAATGCCTAGACACGGTCTTGACTTTGAACTTTATCTGATATTTTTTAATGGGTTACATTTGGCTATACCTAATTTTTCAATGTACTCTCTTCGAGTACATTGAAAAATTAGGCTAAGTTTTATTAGCCATTTCTAGGCTTTAAGACTATGTACGCAGCATAATCAAAGACTAAAAATAACAAATCTGCAAAACTAAAAAAAAAACTAATAACGCACATAGACATCGTAACCACACAATAGAAACGATCTAATCTAACGTTTATCTATAAATAGACAGAATACAGAAGATACCAAAGATAAAATCTTCCATTCCCTATTCAAAAATTCAAACCTACACACACACATGCACAGTATCCCCGGCCCTAATGCGAGAGCGAGACGGGGAGAAGGGGCGTGGGCGTGTCCATCCACAAGTGGTGAGACAGCAATACATCTCTTCGAGTTTATGCGCTCCTGGTACCATGACGTCAGTCTTACCTGCGGGAGAATCGCGCCGGCTGACGGGTGGCGCTGCCGTTCTAAATTTGAAATTAGTTTTACGAATTTTTGGACAATATGGCTAAATATATTGTATAAAAAATTATAAGAAATGTTAAATGATATGTATGTGACACGATCATCGCGTTAGATTTAATAAAAAATTCCGATTTTGGTCGAAAAACGTTCAAATAAGTACAGTCGCTCTTACCGGAGACTAGTATGATAAGAAGATTATTGTTTCGAACACGTCGTCTATATAAATAAAATAAAATCACATAATTTCAAACAAAAATAAACACTATTGAACAAAGAATTAAGTGTTTATTCAAACAAATCAGATGAAGAGAGTAAATAACTTCATCAAAAAATTTTCAAATCGGCGCGGCGCGGGCCGATTTCACAAATCTGTTTCTTGAACTAATATTTACATCAATTCGAAATGGATTGAGTGAGTTGGCCGATTTGATTGTTGATAGAGATTTTGGTACCTATAAATCATAATTAAGGTAGGTACCTAGTTTGTAGTTTACGTCTACGAAATGATTTCAGAAGAAAACATAATTTTAATCTAGCCAAACACCCCGTGGTTTCTCCGCCTTCAGTTACATCTTTGGTTACTGCTCCGCTCCCGTTGCTCGTAGCGTGATGGTCTATACGTATAAACCTTCCTCTTGAATCACTCTATCCATTGATGAAAACCGTATTAAAATCCGTTGCGAAGTTTAAAAGATAAACATACAGACGGCAGGAAGCGCCTTTGTTTTAGACTGTGTTAAGATTCTTTACTATTTCGGTTTCATGTATATCTATGCAAAATGCGATATAGCTAATCCTGTATCCAAATTATTGTAAAACTTAATTTTAAAAGAGGAAGTAAGAATTTTCTTGTCCATTCTTCTCCATACGAAACTACTTTTTAGAAGCGGCAACTAGTTTCAATTCAGTTTTCTTAAAGCTACATGATGCTCAAAAGTGCCGTTTAGTGGACTCATTTAAAAAAGCAATTTGACTTTGAAAGTCATAATTGATACAACTAATCCGGATCCTACTAATGGTTGTGATATTGATATTTTCCTAATTTAGTATAAAATCTAGAGATTTTCAAATCATTGTATCTTCTGGTTAGTCGCTTATCGTAGATAAGCCACACGACAGAATGATTGATGATTCGTTTAGTTTTTAGACGTTCCTTTTGCAGACAGACTACGTAACCTTTAAGAAGAAAACCCTTGACCTTTGACTACAGAGAACATTTCTGAGAAGAAATGGCCGAGCTTCGTCAAAAGAAGAAAATCATTCAACAGTGGCAGTTGTTCTAGCCGATATATTCTGTAAAATATACATATAATAAGAGTTTAAGTGAAGTAAGCTTGAGGTGAGCTGTTATCCTATTTGAAGCTAATGATAGACAGCTTAGCTTACCTAAATTCACCTGGGGGGTACTGAAATGTTCACTTGCCGTTACGTGTGTTGTGGCCATGCTTTGTTGTTCTTTCTTTAAGTTTTTATACCATCCAATGGTGATCTAAGTTTTACCTATAAGACACCAGAGACGGTCTGGTTGAATCCTGATAAAATAAAATTGGTCTTTAGTGCACAATGATACATAAAGCCCTGCGCAGCACGGTAACGTCGCTTCATCAAATTCATGATGTTTACCCTTAGGCGTATTATAATTCCAGCCTATTCCTGTCCCGCTTCAGGACAAACGCCTCTTCTCATACAGAGAAGGCACGCGTATTGATCAGTTAAGGCGGATTTAAACTTACATAAATTATGAGTTCAGGTTTTCTCACGATGTTTTCCTTCAGCGAGAACAGAAATGTCCAAGGTAAACTTAGAAAGACGTATTGGTTAGACAATATATCAGTATTTAAAAAGAAGAAGAAGAAAAGGCTAGAATGCCCGCGAAGGACTTGAATGACTTTAGTCATTCTTCTTGTGAGGAAGAGAATTTAATGATTTGAAAACAAGCTAAACTGACTTTATTGACCCGTTTAAAAACTGCTCCATTGATCCGAAAAACGTGACTTTCAACACTTGTGGGTTTTTAAGCCCTTGTTGAAATTTTATATTTAGCAGGAGTATTCTGGAGATGGAGTTATTTAAAACTTTGTATGTTGAGTTTGCAGTTGTTGGTTGTTTATTATCTGTACCTAGTGAACACTAATCGTGTTATAGGTAAAGAGGTAAAGTTTGTTTGGTTTTTTTTTTGTTAATATGAATTAATTTATAGAAGTGCTGGTCCGATTACAACATTTTTTTCACTCATACAATATATTTTAGTACGAAATCGCGAGCAGGAGTTTGTACGATAGTTTTTGTAAAAATGTCTACTTATAGCTTTTTTAGTAGTCATACATACATAACTCACGCCTTTTCTCATGAGGGTAGGCTGAAAGTCGTGAATTCAAATTTAGAATGATGATGATTCCAAAGGATCGCCAGTATTTTTTTTATCATAGTTATGTAGATTTCAGTTTGTGTCGCAGTGCCGTCCCATCGGACTACGAGAGCAAGGGAAGAGAGAGTGCATCTGTGTTTGTGCACTCACTATTGTACACTGTAATAATTATATCTCCTGCGTAGTTGGCTAGTCTCCATTGAAATTGGCCACCGTGACTGAAGTTCGGTAGAGAGAATATTTCGATTATTTAAATTCTCTCTCTATCTTTAAGGGAGGCATTTATCCAGCAGTGGACGTCGCTCGGCCGATAATTGACGATGATGATGATGATGATGATAATGATGATGAAGCCCATAAAAATGCACAGTGGCTCAATTAAGTAGTTCTTGAGTGTATTTAATTATAAATTCTTGCTACGCCATTGTTCTGGATAAAACTACTCCCATTGTTTTCAGTAACAGGAAAGCAGAATCTGCAAATAGGAAATTAAATTCAAACTACGGTAAATAGAGCTCGGTTTTCCTTAAACAAAATGAACTATTATGAAAGAGCAATGGTGGATACTTGTTCCACAAATTAATTCAAGGTGAAGCTGTATAAGATGTAACTATGATCCATTTATTAGACAAAAAGCGACCAAATCTCTACAGTTATTAGGGTTTATTCTTGAAAAAACTACATGTTAGTGATATTTTTTAATGTAAAGGACAAATATTTTACATTGCTTAGTAGATATTTATCTTGACATAACGAAGCTACTTAGACGCTAAATATTAAAATAACGATATTGGTCTGATATTAAACAATACGCTCTTTTTGGGAAGGCCTACGTTCAGTAGTGGACGGCTATAGGTTCATTATGATGATGATAATGACAACGATGATGATTATCAATACTTACTAATATAAATAAAACTGAAGAGATTTTTCTTTGTTTAAATGCGCCAATCTCTGGAACGAGTCGGATAGGAAAAAATCTTTTTGTAAGTATATGATATCCAGATTAATGAGGAATAGTATGGGCAATATGTCATTGCGCTACGACTCACGGGAGCAGAGCAGTAACCAAAGACGTATGGGTGAAGTGGCTGGTTATAGCTAAGATCAACTACATATAATGATTAGAGTATAGGTCAGTATATGTATGCATATGTCTATACTGTGGCCAAAAAATGATAATAATGGACGTTTCATAGTTGTAGTCATCACAATGCGGATATCACATCAAGAGATCAAACATAGTGCCTCTTAGTCTAAGGTTAGCCACACACATCCAAATCTCCAATGACGCGAACTCGAACGAACGACACCTAAGTCATAAAAGTCGTTTCTTACTCACAAAACGTGCCCGTGTTTACGTGTTATCGTGTACATGAATTTATTAAGCAGTCAAGGTGACGATCGATGAGGTCGCGCCTGCGCCGTGCGCGCCATACCACGTGGCTGTCAACAGATGGCGGTAGCTACCACTGCGCATGCCTCATAATATTGAACGCACGCACACACACACAATCCATCCATACACATTGGAACACTCTGACATAAATCATATGTTGTTCGCTCCTAACCATACGGCTTCAAATTACTTCTGCGGCGCGTAATGACGCAAGTGAAACTTACGCTTCAATTTTCAAGCTTATTTTGACACTTTTAAAGTCGAATTTTGATTGGGAATTGTTTCTTGGAGTTACAGAAGTGGACGAGTGAGCTAAATGTCTCACAGCGAGCAACCGTGGACGTCAATTACCGTCTTTATCTGGTTGCCGTAAACGGCATACCGCTTGTGGATTCAACGGAGTATTTCCACATTCCTGGTTTCAAGATTTTAGTGGCTTAACATGAGTTTAAATGGAATTGGTTGGTATGAAGACTGTTTATTGTTTAGGTTCCAGCTCTGTGTTGATTTGAATAAAATATTTAATAGCCATCTTTCAGTAATACATAATCTTGTAGGTGTCTATTTAAATTGTCTTATAAAAAGTTAACGTGGCGTGTAAATAAAAAGTTATCTGTTAATGCTTTATTGGATATTGGGATTAGGGATTGGCTGACGGTGGATAATATTTTATAATCCAATTTAATATTGGTTGCTGTTGATAGAATTATGATTATGATTGACATCATGATGCAATTCTGTCCAGTGTATACCTATCACATCAGAAAATAACAACAACGCTAGCGTTATCTCAATGCTGCCGTATAATAAACTCCGTTATTTCACGATAAATATGTATACAGCAAAGTAGACTATAAGCCTATTTGAACAATATAACACAATAACTACTGTTATTTTTGTAATGAGAAACAGAGCAGATATAGGTAGTCACTTAAATATCGGAAGACAACTAAACCCAAACGGTGGGAATGTAGAAAAAAAAGTCTAATAAAATATTTTCTATAAACGGAATCCCTCTAAACGCAAGTAACATTGGGACAGGGCCCGATTGATCTTTCAATATCAAAGAACCTATTAGCTCTAGAAATAGAGAGATGAAAAGATTAAATTGGGAGGTCTTTTAACTGCAGTGGGACACTACGACCCTATAATAATAACGATACCAGATATATTTTGAATAGGGAAATTACGTAACTTCAAAATAAGAACTACCAAGTTGAAGATTTTGACATAAATATACTAGGATTTCAGAACTTTCTTACATCTGTACAATTACAAGACCTTCCTTTGTAAAAGCAGACTACAGAAGAAAAATACAAACAAAGAACTGGGAGACATGAAAAACAAATCATTTCAAAACTCATACTGAAATAAAAATAAGTACACAGTCAGCATTGAATGCGAAGCAGGAACTGCGAAATGGCAGTTGCCAACCAAATTCCATACTTAATGGCGGCTATAGGAAGACTGCAAAGTTCTACGAGGGAGAATTTATGTGTTGGCTGTGCCAAGTTTGTTCGTGACAAAGTTGAAGCAGTTAGGTAATATAGAGGCTTGAAAGTATTTTGCATTTTCATTGCACGAATGAAATTTTCATTAAAATGTTGTCATTGAATTTTAAAGTGTACTTAACAGTTATAAAGTGTTTGTTTTGAAGAAAGAGATAATGCATCTGAAAGACCACGATATTAACATGGATTTCTTAAACATTCTAAAGACGCCTCAAGAAAACCTCCATATTAAACAGAACAAACAACAAGGCAAAAACAGAACAGATAAAAAACCCAACGTACAAAAATAACGACCAAAACGTAGGTGTGTCCCTTATTGTAAGTCAATAAGCCTTCGGAAGCCAAACGCTTCGGAGAAAAAGAAAGATACTTAAAAAAAAGATTTACAAAAAGTTGGCGTCTCCAATATTTGTGACAAAACCAGTTCAAAACAAAATAAAACCCACAAGAAATTAAATGGTAATGATGACGATAAAACCAGGTTTAATTAAAATTGTTTAACTTTCTTATTTACTGGAGATAATGAGACCGGCGCGTTAAATGCTCAATCGGAACTGGTGACAAGTACCAGAGCGACATAACGCACGAGGAAGTTCGCCGCGAGGCCGACGGAAGCCGGGAAATGTCTCTCCAATATTGCTGCCATGCACACACGTGACACGACACGATAAAACTGTAGATAGCTGTGGAGTTTATTCCACAACGTTGTCTGTTGTCACAGAATAAATAAATGAGTGCGGAAAAACGGATTTTATATTTCGAATCCACTTTTTCTCGGAAAGTTTTTCCAATATAGAAAACTCATCAAATAGAAGACTTTTTAATTAACTCTGAAGATTCTCGCAAAGTATTCGATTTAAATTCAAATATTGGTTATGGTTGACGGTTTTTTATAGCAGTAGATATTAATATGCCATTGTTTAATGTTTAAACAATGAGACCTACTGGTTCAGGCAGGTCGCCTACGCAATTTATATTTTTACCTACCAACTGATTAGTCATATTTATATATATTTTGAAGTTCTTGGAATCCCGTGAAATTGCAGAGGGGGGATCGGCAGTGTGTAGTGTGGGCGGTGTACCATTATTGTGAATGGGAGGCGTTAATTTATTATCGTGGCATTTAGCGTTATTTATAATGAATCATTTTGATTACTGATTCGCACTTCTTATACCTAAGTATACAATGTAAGGGTTCCTATGTATTTTATTTAGGCATTATGTCAGTGACACCTTTGTTGTTTTCAAATGTTTGTACCATTTTTTACATATTTTTTTGTACTTAAGTTATTTTGTAAGATTAACACCATCACCTTAGATTTTTTAAAAAAACTTTCTGCATCTTTACGAAAATCTCTTCAATGAAAGATGAGAATTAACGCAACCTTCCAATATAAAGGAAGTTGCCATAGACCCTTTCTATGCGCCTCATTATTACTTCAACATCCTGCGTAAAAACTTTATTAAGCCTTCAAAACTCTTCTAATCCCAACATTATCAAAAGTTTCTGTCACCGAAGCAAACAAACTTTCAACATCTGCCGGTTTCTCAGGAGCGTGCCAAGTCCCCCTGATCGCCTTCGAAGGTACAAAGGAACCATGCGGTGCGGAGAGAAGGACCAATATATAGGAATTAGTGTGAGAGTGAAAGAGCGAGTAGAGGACCGGAACATTACACAAGCACGTCTCGGTTGACGGGCCCCGAACAAAATGAATGGTTGCGGCAGCGGATTAAAATGCGCCGTAACATTGGAATGAATGAAAATAATAAAAAAGCTGTAATTGCGTAACATGAGGCTAGTGGGAAGTTGAATGATGATACGGTCAACAGGGATGCAGCTTGTGTTGGGGAACCTTGCAGAATGTCGGTCGTTACTCCAACAAGTGTTATTAGAGCGCTAATTGGGACGGTGTTTACATCATTAGCACTTTTATTGTTGACAATAATGTGTAATGGTAAACAAAGAGTCTCATTAACAAGTCATTACAATTTCCAGATACTTAAATTGTAAACAACAAAAAAAACACACACACACACATGAGGGAAAAAGATATTAATAATTTTGACCACAAGCCTATGATATTTCAGCTAATGTGCATTTTTTTTTATCGATCTTATATCTCGAAAAGCGAATTTCAAAAGACTCACATAAAGTGATAAATTATAATTTATAGAATAACCATCATTATCACAATAGTTTATTAAACTAAAGATCCAATAGAATCAATAGATATAATGGAAAGCATAAAACCGCAAAATCACGGGGATATTAGAATTTACTCAATACTCAATACTCAATACTTTATTGCATTCCACATGTAGTACTTAGGTGGTAAAACTTAAAATTAGATCACATGGACCCTGTCGGGCACAGCAAATAAGTGAGTTAGGAGAGAGGAAGCACTTGTAAATTATAATTATTATACAGTAGGTAGGTAATTTATTAGCAAAGGACATACCAATAATGAAAATGATGTATTAGAAGCACGATCAATTAAAACAACAGTTATAATAAGAACAATAAAATAGTACTTTATTATGGAAAGCTTGAACACTAAATAATAAATTCCAAATTCCAACACTATCAAAGCAACCGTATCTTCATTCATCGTGTTACATTTCTCTCACTCCAGAATTCCAAATACCGGACTTCCAATTGTAGTCAATTCAAACCCGTCATTACGAGATCGATACCCGATACACACCAATTAGGATGTTTCCTGCCAGATATTAGCGGATATTGTCGGTATTGAGGTGACATTGCAAGACGAAGGACCGCGAAGTTTCTTGCTTGTCCCTCTCTATAGATATATTACCCATATTTTGATTGACTGACCTACTCCTTGCCAGCTCAATAGTGCCTGTAATTGGTTTAATTGAAGTGTTTTGACTTTGACTTTCGAACGTGTATTGGCTTTCTGTTTCGCATTTCCCAGTTTGATGTAAGATGATGGTAAATATACAATTATACATACCATCATACCACCACGTCTGTATTCCCCGAAGGGTTAGGCAGAGGTGTACCAATACACCCACAGTTCGCCGGTATATTTTTAGGTCCTATGTAATAGGGGGCGAGCCTATTGCCATTAACCGAGCACAAATCCAAACTCCGAGCTGCTACTGAGAATTTTGTAGAAAAACCCGATAACACTTTTTGCTCGACCGAATCATTTATCCGAGCTATACGAGAGTGCACAGCATATAATATTCTTAGAAATACAGAACACAAGCCATTCTCTAAGAGGTAGATGGTATGCCTGATTTAATAAAAAATAAATAAAATAATTCTTTATTGGCATAAACAGCATTTAACAAATATAGTGAGGCCCTGACTCCTGCGCTAGGTATAATACCTGTGTTACAGGAGCCAGTGTCTTCTCCCATTTAATGAGTCCAATTGTATGCAATTTGTCACTATTGTGAGAAACGTCTTGAAGAACATCATCATCAATTTGTTTTTAATGGCTCTTTCCATTGATGTGTCCGTCCATCCAACCTATTAGAGTAACATACCATAACATACCATCACGCCTGTATTATCCGAAGGATTAGGTAGAGGTGTACCAATCACACACAGTTCGCCGGTATGTTTTAGGTCCCATGTAATGGAGGTCGACCTTATTGCCATTAACCGTGCACAAATCCTAACTCCGAGCTGCTGATGAAAATTTTGTAGAAAACCCAATAGCACTTTTTGCTCGACCTGGAAATCGAACCCAAGACCTCTAGCGTAGCAGTCTATTAGAGTAATTAAATTAATATAGCAAAAATCACTCGCCAAGCGTATCTCTGTTATTATTATAGGTTCATAGATTGTTTGATTTTTTTGTTGTGTCATGTTCGTAAGACACAAAGACAATAGAATGATTGAGTACCTAGACGAAGCTTAAGAGTACCTATATTATACTTTTATACTGCTCTATGGAAAAATCATGCCGTAAGCTGATAAGTATCAACTTCCTGCTACATAGTTATGTAGATAATCCTACGCAATGTCGAAAAAAGCTGTGTGACATAACTGACAAAACTGACTCAAATATTCTCGTATATATCGAATTTTGGGCAATGGTTTGGTAGTTGATTTAAACTACTTGATTAGGAAAAGACCACGCTGAAGCATTACAGCTAAATTTGAAGTATCGAAGACAAAATCAAAGCATTTATCTCAATTTAGCACTTTTGACACCGTGCGCCTCATAGGCACGGCAAATAGTGTATGCCCTCTATTTCAGCAGTCCTTAACTGGGGCAAATAATTAGAGAAGTTCGCCTTGCAGTTTGGAAGCATCCAGTATTCCACGTAAAATCTTGTACAAACTAACTATTCATTATATGAAACAAAGGATTAGATTTATTGTAGGGCCATACTTAAGACATTGCTAGCATTGTATTAGGTACAGCCATACGGGGCATGGAAAATATGGCCAACAAAAGAATAATTATACAAGTAGGTACTTTTTATGACAGATTTATTTGAACTTCAAAGTCAAATCATTTATTTTAATTAGAACATTAAAAGACACCTTTGAGCGTCATTTACAAGAATGAAAAAGAATATTCATCATCATCATCCTACCAACCAAAGGACGACGACTGCTGGACATGGGCCTTTCCCATAGATTTCCAAAAAGAGCGGTTATTAAAAAAATTGAGCTGCCCATTCCAAAAGGTAGTCTCGTATGAAGAAGAATAGACAAGAAACACCATAATAACCCTTTAAAAAAATAAATTACAATGTGTTGTTGTAATGAAAGAGCTTTTCCTAAACACAACGGTAATTACCAACGACCCACTATTAAGAAAAGCTAAAAAAACTGAGGTGGTCCTCCTACACGTCTCCTACGATGACGTTATTCAAGTCATGACGTAAGCAGCAACATCTGCGTAGGTCAGTGAGAGTAGGCGGTAAGCTGTCGCCTACAGATTCCAGCTAAGAAATACATAAGTAACTTACTGAAATTTTTACTAATATAATAAAACTGAAGAGTGTTTTTTATTTGTTACACGCGCAAAATTCTGGGGCTGGCGGTGAAAATCCGGAAAAGAAAGTCTTTTTGAATATGACACCTGCGGAGAGTCCCCCGCCTGGACATAAATTACCATGGCCGATCTGGAAGTCTTTAAATAGACTCCGAACTCAGGTCGGTCGGAGCAAAGACAATATGTTCAGGTGGGGATTCAGTGATGGTAGCGACTTGAGCTGTCTGTGCGGTACAGCACATACGATGGCCCATCTTACATCGTGCCCTGCATGCCCTAACAGCTGCACGCAGGAAGATTTAATGGCTGCCACCGACAACGCAGTCAAAGTGGCCAAATTCTGGGCCGCATCAATATAATTTATAATAATAGTATATTTATTTATTTATTTATTGTAATATAGTTTGTCATCGAAACGCTAAGAAGAAGAAGAATATGAAAGCCACTCAGCCAGATTTATTGGCTACAAAAAAAAACACGCTACGACCGATGGAAGCTAAGCAGTAACTGAAGACATAACTTAACGCAGTTTAAAAACCCAAGCGGACGAAATCGCGGGCAGAAGCTAGTTATGTTGTGGAGGACACCTGTCACAAACCTTTTGTACCTCGTTTTAGTCTTTTATTATAAGAAAATATTGTATTTTTCTATTGGTAATTATTTATGCTACGTATAAAAGTAGAAGAGAAAAATTCACTCCAAGTTATCAGGTTACAAAGATTTTTTACCACCATTAAAAATCAACACTCAATCAATTTGTGTTTTTTTTTTTTTAATTCGTTACCTTGACTTTTGGGAAGAACAGTTATTTGTGTGAATATCAAATCAAAAATCGTTATGGACATAATGATAACCGAAGGACACGTGTCATATTAAATGAAGCAGATAAATATAATAAGTTAGCAGCAAGAGGAAAATCTGTAACGAGGAATTCATTCATGTGTATGTAGAAAATATTATGTTGGAAGAACAGTTAATTAAGTAATAAAAAGATCTCCGATAAAGTAACATTTTGTTAATGGATCACCTACTATTACAGCATACATCCATACACATACATACACATACTCATATCCATATTTAATATTATAAATACGAAAATAACTCAGTCTGTCTGTTACGTTTTCAAGACTAAACTGATTTTGAAGGACTTTGGTTCGGGAACCGTTACAACAACAATGTTATTGTTGTTAGTAGGTACGAAATAAGTTTGAATGCTTTTTTTTTTTTTAAGACGGGATATCATCAAATAACTTCCCCCGCCCTGGGCGGGGCGGGAGGGAGTGTCAGACTTTTACTGACTAAAACCCGTCTATGTTCCTTTCATGTGCCCTTTGCGTTCCGGGGGCGCGGTATCTCTTTCGAACAACCCGCAGCCCCGGCAGGCATCGGCCCTCAGTGGCCCCTTCCAAGTTTGCTGACATCTCTTAAAAAGGAGATAGGCTACTTCGTCTGCGTCCGCAATAGCTGACATTTTACGCGGACGAAGTCTGGAGTAAGGGCCAGTGAATTGGGTAGTTGACACCAGCAAAACGCGATTCTCCCATAGATTTTGTAAAGTGACGTCACTCATCTGCCTTCCCAATTGACTATCTAACTTCTTGACGGACCTGTTGGTCTAGTGGTTAGTGGTCCTGACTGCTAAGCCGGAGGTCGTGGGTTCGATTCCCACCCAGGACAAACTTTGTGTGATGAGCATGATTGTTTGTTCTGTGTCTGGGTGTGATTTATCTATAATATGTATATATTTATAAATTATATAAGTATGTGGGTATATCAGTTGTCTGGTTACCATAACACAAGCTCTGCTTAGCTTGGGATCAGATAGCCGTGTGTGAGAAAAAAAAAATAAAAAAAAGAAAAAGAGGAAAAAAAAAAAAAAAAAAAAACTATTTATTGAATTCAAAGCAAGTAAAAATCTAATTTTACAATAAATTGTATGTATATTAATCGGTATTTAGGGCTTTTTTTTAGAGATGGGAAATCATCAAATGAACATCCCGCAGCCCCGGGTATTTAGGGCTAAAGCGGTCTTTTAAAGAAGTTGTGTCATCTAATTATTGGTTAATGGTGTCAACTAGCCAATTAATATAATAATATAAAATAATACTTAGGACTTAGATTTATAAAATCACATTTGATGTTCTCGTAACTAATTAGTATATTGTTCGAAGTAGTTGAGATATACTTTTGTGTAATCAAGGGAAAATGTTTTAGGCTACAATGGCATTTTGAAAAATATTTAACAAGTAAAATTATTATCATCAACCTTGTCCCATTTATGTTGAGGCCGGCTTCCAGACATAAACAGATTACCTATAGATAGGTATATACATGGCGTGACTGCCTTTTAGTTGCTAGGTAACAC
This sequence comes from Caradrina clavipalpis, assembly GCA_932526535.1. NCBI lineage: Eukaryota > Metazoa > Arthropoda > Insecta > Lepidoptera > Noctuidae > Caradrina > Caradrina clavipalpis. Next base: position 5,794,987 of record OW052093.1, read on the forward strand.
AATACCTCTGAGTAAGCAAGTCTGTCAGAGTTTCAGGCTGTAACAAATAACATGTCTATGATATATTATTATCACATTTTTGTTTGCAAATAAGGAAAGTAGAAGATGGTACTCTATTTTCATAATAAAACTCATTAATTAGGTTATTGGCAATTTGGGCACAACTCCAACCAACCCAAGGATTTGCGGCATTATAAAAACCCAATAGCGACGAAAACAGAAGCAGGGAACGAAAACACTTGACAAACAATAGCTGAGGCTATTATGACATAAAAGATTCCGTGTTCATAGATCCTCGCCGTCTTTTATCGCGTGTAATAAATAATACCCGAAACATGTGTTTACATACCGCACTTACATGTGCTCCCGACATTCATTATAAAGATATTACGCTGAAGAATTGAAACGTAAGCGCTTTATAATACCACCATCTTGGATTTAATATTACAGTTTTGATACTCAATATCTTTTGAGTGGTCCTTAGAGACGGGAATTGAAAATTGTTCGTGAAAGAAGTCTTTATCAATATGGCTTCTGTTCTTAGGCTCATATTATCTATCAGCACTTTGCCGGAGCGCACCAAACATGGCTTGCGTCACAATTTAAGTGTCTGCTAAATATTTATGGTGTTAGCGACAGCCGGGCGCAATTAGCATGTCTATCTGTCATCACAAGTCCTCGCAGGAAGAGCTTGTCTTTACCGCCACGCCACTCATGCGCTCCTGGTGTTTAACTCGAGTGCCTGTTGAAATAAATGACGGATTCAGAACATAATTCACGACGCATTCTTTGAAAATTAAATTGAATGAGCGCTCGTTTAGTTCTTAGAATGTTGTAGTTAAGGAGAATAATAAGTCTTCTTGGTTTATGATTTCCTGATCGTGCAGCGCTAATTATATGAAATTATTCGTGTAAACAGTTCTGTTTCTTACTGTACTATCATCCTCTAATATTAACTTTCTGCTAATTGGTGCTACCAAGTAGCAATAAGATTCTGTGAATTTTATTGAAGCAGTAATTTTATCATTCCGAGTGGTTTCTGAAGGATTTTACTTAGTTAAAAGGGCACAATAACAAGATAGCAACACAGGATACTAAAGCGACTAAAACTGCATCATGCATGTCCAATGAAACGTGTCCAATAATAAAATCCAATCTCTGTATGATTGTATGTACTTTTACCGTGCGGGCTAATGGTGCCGTGTCGGGTCGACGGCCGTGCGATAAGGACCAGCATATCAAATTCAATGCGTTAGTGCGAGACAGGAAGACGAGAAGTGCTGGCAAATACGGTCGTAAAGTAAAACACGGTTTGTGCTTTTTGTTCGATTTAACTTAGAAGTTGGTTCGAGTACAAGTGTAGGCCGAAAATTAGTGGGAACAATTTGTATACAAGTGGTGGTAGCATTATTGATTAGCGAGAAGTAGGCGAACGAAAAGTTAGACAAAGCCGGAAAAAAATTGGGTCTTTGGTCTTTATGTCCCGGTATCCTGCTGGGTTGACATGGATAAATTGGTTTTTATTTATAAATTGTGTGAGAAATTCGTATATACAACATGAACCTATTACGAAAATACAAGATTTGCATAGAAAGAAAGACACCAACCGATTATAAAGTGAGTGCCTATCATCAATGTCGTGATTAATCAGACAATTGATTGCCAGAGTAATTTCGCCGTAGATGCTAGGACTGTAGGACTACACTGTCTGCGCTGAAGGAAGCTGCGGGTGACACATGTCAGAATGACATAACTAGGGCAGTGACATTTTGCAAATCATTTTTATTAATATCGATTGTAAGTCGATAATATTTTGTTCTAGTTCAATGATTTTATTTGTACACAACATTTTTTTGGCAGGGTAAACTTATTTAATTTACTGGTTATTTAGTTAATTCCGTATTTTATGACTATAATACTGCTATAATGCTGCTCCCTAAGAGCAGCAAAAATATTCAATCATGATTGTAAATCGCGGTAAAGTTCAAAACTGAAAAGGAACAGTTCGTCAAATGTCACCCGCCCCATCCTACAGCGCAAAAAGTGTAGATTATAAGCGATTTAGTGGTACACTTGTCCATTTGTTGTTGTTGTAGTTTGTTTGTTTGTTCTTATTTTTCACTATAGATGGAAGTCAGTATCCGTACTAGAAAAGGAACAAATAGAGGCGAAGAATTGATGTCTTGGATAGGCAATGTAGGCATCCTTTAGGTTGTCAAGACAACTTGAGGGAAGGGGGCAGGTGCAGTTGAAGGCGTGTCATAAGATTCCCCGTTTTCCCCTCTTGGCCTTGAATTAGCCCCGTCTACGTCTAGATAGATCCACGTGTCCCAAGGACTGGACCAAAAATGGCTTTTGTTTTATCTTTAAATACCTGGTTTCTGATAGTGCAGCGCTAATTATGTTTCTGCTTGTGAAATTATTTGTGTAAACAGTTCTGTCTTCTAATTTTATAACTTTCTGCTAATTGATGCTGCCAAACAGCAATAAGATTCTATGAATTTTAATAATGATTGTTTGGGAGCAGATCGTCCGTTACGTGCATACCCGACTTATGGCAGCAGAGGGAACCGAACTGTTTTAATCGGTAAGGCATACCCTCCATTTACTCCTGTGTTCATATGGATCTCCACACGAAAAAATATACATTTCACCAGATACGTTTAAATGTCATGTAGCCTTAGGTAATTAAGAGGGATATGTATATTGGATTTCCAAGGCTTTCAATAAACATATTTGTTCCGGTATATAAAAAAACCAGCCAAATGTAAGTTACACTCGCACACGAAGGGTTCTGTAGCAATATTCAACACTATTAAAAAAAAAACACGTTTCGTTGTTGTATGCCTGGTCCTTGGACCCTTTCAATTTTAAATTTTATTTTATTTTTTTCATTAAAATTTGTTAATATAGAGACATATTAGGTTATACAAGCTCTGTAAAACTTCAAGTGTCTATAGTACGGTGTAAAAGTAACAGCCCCATGCCGGACGGACGGACAGACAGACAGCGAGTCTTAGTAATCTGACCTGCTATTCTAAAAAAATCATTTGCGAAATCACATCTAAATCCGCGGTGAGATTTCAGTTTCGAATTCTTAAAATGAGTGAGTTCGATACTATACCGCGACCACGTGATGACGTAAGTGAGAAGTAATTATATCGAGTGAGTATTTTGATGTTTTTCAATAGGATTTGATATTCTGCGTAACAAGCGTCACTATCGAGATGACTTTCGAAGTGGTTTGCCTATTTCAGAATAGCATACCTGGCCCTGTTTGACACCCTTTAGCTACGGAACCCTAAAAACAGTAAAATCGCGTGTTTCTCGTGTTAATGAGAGAATCTATCGGATGGCGTGTGAAGCTATCTCGTAGCAGGAACAAGAAATATGTTAATTACTGAGATCATTATGCTATTATTATAATTGTATGAATTCATTATTGTATTGTAATTTTTTTAATCATGTACTTTGTGTAACTGATCTGAGAATTTAATTAGATGTTTTGTTTTTTAATAGTCAAATTATATACATTGTTGCAGAACTACTTTAAAACTAGATTAACCCTGCAAACTATTTGAAGGTTATAAAAAGATCTGCGATTGGTGACCTTCCGCATCCAGTCTCGCCATTCATAAAGTTGCGGGTTACCAATAGTCCGAAAAAAAACTAAAATAGCACCTAAAGTACAGGGTAATGGTAAATACATTACTTTCCCATCATTAACAAAAAAAAAGAGTACACTACTAATGTCCGGTTTCTAAGGTCCATAGATAAACTACCAAAGCTATTGATTTAAGATAACAAAAGTAGCTAATAAAGCGATTTTTTTTACCTTACACAGAGGGGTTGAGTGTGTGTGTTTGTTCATGTGTACAAACGAAATCTCCCCATTTGTTTCCTGAGTGTTGTAAGCTTAAAGATAGTTATTTTTTTTTAAACATTTACATATTCACTTGACACTATTACCTAGAAAAAAATAGACAACATTTTAAAACGTTACCTACTATTACAGAATTGGTCGAAAACAAAATTGATTTTGAATCAAACCAAGAAGCCTAATAGTCAAAGTCTTATTTATAATCGAATTAACAAACTCAAGTACCCAAACCACTTACCATTCATAAAATTCCATCTAAGTAAACAAATCCCTCAAAAAACAATAGAACTCGTAACCAATTTTCCAGAAAACCTTTTCTAACCATAAAAGGGCAATTAAATGTTTGCCCGACCTACCCTAATGGCTTTAATAAGTAAACAATGGGTAGGGTGGGGCGGGACGGTACCTTGCCTACCCACCTTCCGAATACCGCGGACAGTAGGCAACCGAGGTCATGTTGAGGTGTTATTGAAAGATTTTCCTGTTACCAAAAGTGAGATAAAGGTGAGGCGAGGTCAATATGGGAATTCAAATGAATATTGTTAATGAATATTAAGGAAGATGGTAGATACGTGCTGATGCAAAGTTAAGACCAAGTCTTAACAACAAGTTAAGCCAAGTCTTTAAGATAAGTTTGCAATTTACTAAATTATATTATTGGACTGAGAACAGAAAGTCATCAGGTTCGATCTACCTCATTATAGCGTGGTCTGTCATCATCATCGTCATTTCAAACGGACAATGTCCAATCCTGGACACAGGCTTCTCCTAAAGATCTCCATACCAACCGGTCCTGCCCGCATCCAACGGTTTCCTCTGACCTTCACCCGGTCTACGGTCCACCTCGTGAGGGGCTTACCCACAGATATAGATAACTGCGCCTTCCGGTAGTTGATGAAAAATTGAGAGGAATATGTAGTTAAGTAGGGGTCAACACTGGTACACCGAAAGTCTCTGAAAACAATAATTAAAAATAAAAAATACCAGAAATGTGCCAGGGTGGCGGAATTTGTTCGAAAGAGTCTCCGCGGCCGGCCCTGGAACGCAAAGGGCATTAGGAGGAACACGGATGGGTTTCACGTCAGTTAGAGTCTGACACTCCGCCCCGAGCCGAAGAAGTCATTTAATGACTTCCCAACCTTTTAAAAAATCAAAAGAAATAAAAAATAATATTATGTTTCAAAAAATTTTGCCATTTGTGGTTGCTGCGCTGATTATGATATTGCGTCTACATTTTAAATATTTTTAATTATAAGAATTAACCTTCAACTATCCATCACATATGACCAAATAAGTTCTTAACTAAAGAATATCCGGACTCAGCTCAAGGTACGTAAATGTAAATAAATCTTAAACTAAGCGTACGCTATTATTTACACACACACGTCAAATAAAACACGGCAATTAGGGGTCAGCAAGCGTAGTTACGAACCCTTCTCACCTGGGCTTGACATGTACGGAATAATTAATTTGAGAACTTTTCTCTGTTTGACATTTGTTTGGAAGTCATTATAACTGCGAAATTGGTTTAAATTACTAGTTGTATAATTGGTTTTTTAATCTATGAGTGTTTTTTGTTTTAAGTTTTTGTGTTTTAGTTTGGCTTTTATTCTGTAGCTAGCTTTTGTCGGCGACTTCGTTCGAGATGTTTTACCTATATACCTTTTTAATTACATATTCAGTTACTTATTAACAAAATTTTAACTATGCTGAAATAACAGGCTTACCAACACTGGGATTCCACTCTAATTGGGCCTCGCTAGGGTTGCTAACAATTATTTGACAGATTTCCAGTATAAGCTTCAAAAATATACCTACACTTCAAAAATTTAATTACAGTACAATTTTATGACACGTTAAAAAAAAACAAAGAAGTTATTTTTATGAAACTATGTAAATTGTTTTTGCAAGTATATAATTAGGTTTTAATAAGTTTCGGAGTCGCAAAATAAAGATATCTACTATACAATATTTCTTCAACAGTATTCAGTATGCATACCCGATACTTACTACAATGCTATACGGTTGGCAACCCTAGCCACAGCTTCAATGGGGATGTCGGAACAAACACTGGTCAAGATTTACACCCCAATGTCCGCGACCTGCCGTTTCACCCCAGTCATAGATACTGAATAATTACAATCAGGATAGATTGTAATTATGCAGAAGTAAAGGCATGGGACTCACATAAGTAAAAACGTTCAAATCTTACACATCTATCACAAACTCATCTTAGCGCTAATCAATGAAAAAATATTTCAAAAGTGTACGTAAAGTAGATATGTTTTGACAGATTGATATTAAAATGCCAATTTTACCAAAAGGTATTAAATTTTGCCCCCCTGATTACCTGTAGTGCTACTTTGTAAACCTCCCCTAGGTGAAATGAGCTATCAATACCTAGTGAGATGATAATCCCCTAGGTGAAATGAGCTATCAATACCTAGTGAGATGATAAGACTCTTGATCTAAATTCGACGATGCCTATTTTTACATAATAGACCAGCTAATCTTGATTCAAAGACTCTCGATTTAGTTGTCCGCATTGATTTATTCAAATTTAGAACAAATAATATAAAAGTTTTGTGTCAGAAATTCGCAATACTGACAGAAAAATAACAGTACTTGGAGCGCTTGGCAAAACTTGGCATGCGTATACGGGAAATGCAAAACTGCCAATGTGAAGAATAGTAGATAGAGAGAAAGAAAATATGCTTATTTGGGACTAGAATATGTTTCACATAATCTTACGAAGATGAGTGGAAATTTATACTAATACACAATAATACTTCACAGGAATAATTTGAGTACTACTATTAAAAAGCATAGGTATACTTAATAGGAACTAAAACAACTATGCGTCATCTTTGCCCACTTGTGCTAAAAACATGTAATTTAACACTGACTTAAGTTTTAATGTCGTGGTGGATGACCCATTGGTTAAGGCGCCCGCGTTTAAAGCACGAGGTTGTGGATTCGATTACGGGCAAATAATTATCAATAGGATTTTTTCTATTAATAGCTATGAACTTTCTTAGTTAATCTTTTCTCTTTCTGACTTATGAATGTAACTGAGTCTAAGACCACCAATCCGGTTTGAGCAAGCGTGTTGATCAATGCTCGTGCCTTCCCTGTACTAGAGAAGGCCTTTGTTCTGTAGTGGGACACTAATAAGAACTGCCCCGTTGGTCTCGTGGTCGCAAGTGCGACAGCTGCTGTGCAAGGGGTCCTGGGTTCGATTCCCAGGTCGAGCAAAAAGTGTTATTGGGTTTTTCTATAAAATTCTCAGTAGCAGCTCGGAGTTTGGATTTGTGCCCGGTAAATGGCAATAGGCTCGCCCCCTATTACATGGGACCTAAATATACCGGCGAACTGTGGGTGTACATTGGTACACCTCTGCCTAACCCTTCGGGGAATACAGGCGTGATGGTAATAAGCTCATATTACTATTATTACACGTTTTATCGTTAGTTGACTTTACAATCTCATCAAAAATACACAGTATCAATTACTGTGTATTTTTGATGAGATTTAACCCTACATTACCAAAATATAGGGGTAGAACAATCAATGATCAATGTTAGTGACCCTGACTGCTAAGCCGGAGGTCGTGGGTTCGATTCCCACCCAGGACAAACTTTGTGTGATGAGCATGATTGTTTGTTCTGTGTCTGGGTGTGATTTATCTATAATATGTATGTATTTATAAATTATATAAGTATGTATATCAGTTGTCTGGTTACCATAACACAAGCTCTGCTTAGCTTGGGATCAGATAGCCGTGTGGGGTTGTCCCAAGATATTTATTTATTTATTTAATGAACGGCCCGCCAAGTTGACACCGATTGAACTTTGTACTTTAAAATAGTGATTGACGAACAATTGAAACTAGCGTACGTTATTCGTAGCCAAGTGGCGGAAACAATTTGGTGCGGCCCGTTTGGGCTATACTTACTGTTATTTTAAACTGTGATTATAGTTCCCTATTGCATGTAGAAGGAATGGTATGTCATCATTTATTGAAAGTAACTTAGGTAGATAGTCGTATGTCTGCGATTTTATCGTGTCAATGTTGATTACCTGCAGAAAAAGCTTATTGTTTTTCTAATATGAAAGTAGCCTAAATTACTCCTATAACATCAGGTTTCTGCCAGTAAAAGTCCCGTCAAATGGTTCAGTCGTTTCGGAGATAAACCGGGACAAAGAGTCTGTCTCAAACAATAGGTATAAAAAAACTTATAACTTCTGTGAAACCTGAATCACTGCAATAAATACGAAAAACGGCGACTGGTGAATTTGGTGACACGGTTGGCGCAGCGGCTGAGCGATTTGGCTGCTCCGCTGCTCGACGCGGATTCGATTCCCGCACGGAACAAGGAGTTCTGGGTCTAGCTGTTTGCTTACGTGAATTTATGTTCGGAAACCTACGATACTGGAGATATTCCAAGAGTGATGCATGAATTAAAAAACAAAACCGTTTATCCAGATCACTACTTATCCCTTTCGATAAAAGCGCACACATATCTGTGTGCAATGGTTTAGAAGGGTGATCGGAAGCGGCGCGTGTCATCTCTAGAGGGGGTGTCGTCCGTGCGACGCGATTTATTTCGAGTGTCCGTCGCGCGACCGTGTCTGCAAAGCTTAGTTCACACTTGGGGATTCTTTTGTTACTTTGTTCGTATGGTTTGTTTGTGTTGCCGTGGTTTTAAATAGCATTGATTTCGAATTTAGATGAAGGAATGTTTTTCTTCATGAATCCTAAAAGTGACCAGCGAACTGTGGATGTACATTGGTACACCTCTGCCTATTCCTTCGGGGAATACAGGCGTGATGGTATGTATGTATACGTATCCTATAAGTACTCTCATATCCTACTACTATTAGGTATAAACACGAAAGTCTGTGATGATAAATAGATCGTTGGATATTTCGGAATTATCTAAAATATTGCAAACATTAGATATTGATCTACCTTAACACAAAGGATAATTTTGATTCCGTTCTTGTCTTCCTGTGGGATAAATTAGGACTTAAGCTTAATTATGAAGTCTAGAAGCTAGCCTTGGTTCCTACCTGCAATGACTAGAATCTAGACTGAGAGCTTTTTTTGATATTTTAGGCATTGTGTAAAGAAAGTGAACGCCATAAAATAGATTAATGTGAAGTTAAATAAAGTCACACCTCACGATTAATTCGGTCATAAAGTTTATGAAAGACACCCCATAAACATTAAAATACAAAATGCCGAGCGGTTGTCGAGCGTGTACTCGATTGCGTCGACTGGCAATCAGATTACCTTATAGTTGTATAGTTGGTTTTCGCTCGCAAATAGAAGAATATTTATGAATTGAATATATATTATGTATGTAAATTATAAATGAGTAGATAAGTATTAGTAGGTAGTATAAAAATATTTTTATGCTAGGTATCGAAATTATTTCCAATAAAAGTTACACGGGTATAACCTTATACAAACCCATTTTGTATACTGTAGGTATGTTACGTGATAACCGCTAGTTTAAATGAAAAAGAATATAATGACAGACCGTCATTACGACCAAAAGCTAACATTACGTTACAAAATAATATAATATAAGATTTTCCTAATTAATACAATGTCATTTACAATAACAAAGTTAAAACTAAATAATAATATAATATAAGATTATCACTAATAATAATCCAATATGCTAAGTCCAAAACATACGTACAGACCTACTTTAATTAAAGTATTATGTAAGTGGAGTACTCCTAAATATGGTTCAATTAAAGTGAAATAAAAATTAAATGTTTCAACAAATCCCTAACATTTTAAAACGTAGTTAGAAAAAAAGTATTGTATCAAATTGATAAGAGCCTCTTATTTGACTACGTACGGAACCCTAATGATCGCATGGGTGTTTATCCGTGTGTAAACTTGAGATAACAATGCAGCGGCGCTCAACATGAGGCCGGTTTTAATGTGTGACCTTCAATTATTTCAAAATGAGTTCGGAAACATAAAAGTTATGGGAATTAGATTTTTTAATGTAAGTTAATCACAGCACTATTTTGATATGATAAAAATATCGATCATCAAATAAATAATGAAATAGATAGAGACTTTAGCTGGATGAGCTAAATACAAATTTGCTGTGGTACTCTATTCTATGAGATAAACGCTAGAATAAAAATTAAGAAAAGAATTACAGATAGTCTGATTCGTAATTCTTTTCTTAATTTTACTACAGTTGTCAGAAGAAATAAAACTAAATCTTAAATAATATTGTAATAAATACTTATTGATCCAATATTATACAAAGTCCAAAATATAAGTATTTCAACCAAAGTATATTCAATAGAAAGAAACAAGTTTTTATTTAATCTATTTTTTTGTTTTCTCCAATATAGCAAAACCTCAAATGTTACTAAAAATAAGAGCCCAATTTATGTACCTACATAGATACCACGATTCCAAGAAACGTTTTCAATTGACGCTTTTATTAAAACGGCCGCACCAAAGTAAACATTAATTAAAATGTTAGTACGGGAACAAAAGGTTGAGCGCCACTGAAAATAAAAATACAGAGAGGTGTCATGGTGTGCACCGTTTGGTCGTATTGTTGTTTTTTATCTTCATTCATTTACCTTGCTTTTGCCCGCAGCTTTTATCACGTCACGTCATTTTTAACTGTTCCGCTCCCATTGATCGTAGCGTAATGTGATAAAGCTTATACTATTCCTCATAAATCTGGCTATCACATGCAAATAGATTTTACCAAATCCCACCAGTAATCCCAGAGATTAGCACATTTAAACAGACAAACAAAAATCTCTTCAGATTTATAATATTATGTCACCTTTGACCAAGACTGGAGTCGAGAGAACACCCATCTCGAATAAAAATATATAAATATATATTAGTACCTATAAAAATTACTGCCGAAGAGAAAGGTTGAACGCCACTGAAAATAAAAATATACAATAGTGTCATGATGTGCACCGTTTTTTCCTATCCATATTCATTTAATTAAATAGATACTTCAAAAGATAATGAAACAGGCACGTCTATCTAGTTATATCAATGGAATCTAATCCGGTTTGCTAACAGCGATCACATTAACCTAGTAATTGCTGATATGTAAGTCCGATTACAATCATTAAGTAAATACTTTCAATTCAATTACTTCATATAAGAAGACAGAAAACAGGCGTTTATTGTGTTGAATTATTTTATTCAACTACAAATGTTAGCCTTTTTATTCGTATATTTTTATTTACTGTTATTTTTCGATCAATTGCCACCTGCAAGTTCTCCGACTACACGCTAATTAAATATGATCTTCAAAATTAAAAAGCACTTTTTTTTTAAAGATAGGAAATCATCAATTGAGTTTCCCCGCCACTAGTGTCAGACTTTTACACTTATTTAATCTGTGCTTTTACTGACTAAAACCCATCTATGTTCCTTCATGTACCCTTTGCGTTCCGAGGGGGCGGTATCTCTTTCGAACAACCCGCAGCCCCGGAACAACCCGCAGCCCCGGGAGGACCTTATATGATTACTTTTGTCCGTCTGTTACAAAAGGGCATTAATCAAGGTATCTAGTCAAAGAAAAAAAAAATAGATTTTGAGCCAAAGATTACAAGAAAGCTATTGCTTCTTTTTTTTTCAGTTTAACCTGTGGTTCAACCTAGGAGGTTGTGTACTGCTTTACTGTACTTTCCTGTGGTTACCTTAGAAATTAAGGGCTCCAGCCACTTGCGACAGTGCTGAAAATAAATTATAAGTACAAAAATATGTGCTAGCAATTGTTAGTTACGAGTATTATAATTATAGTGCTGATTATTTTTTACTTTACAATGCGTCTTATTCCATGTATGCTTCAGGAGCTAGAGTAGGTTTATTTCGTTTATAGTAATTAACACAAACCAGCCGCCTGCTGCATTCCGTTCCATCCAGTGTGCTTAATGTCGGAACCCTAATTGTGCGAGCCTAACTTACTCTTGGCTTGTTTATTTAATTTAGCTGTTAAACATTTTTTTCTTCTGAAAATATAAAACATAGTATTTTAAGGTAGGTGAAAAGGACGCGACATATATATTTTTTTATTTATGTTGTAGGCTGTCTAATAGACAAATATATTTCTTTATTATTATTATTATAACTAGATTCAATATTATTAATTTTTTCTCATGTATTTGACGTTCAAAAGTGCCTTTTAGGGTGGAGCCAGACGAGCGTATTTTTTTTTGCGATGTGAGTTGCATAATTTCTGCTACATTCGTTTTCATACAAAATTACTCTTTACGGCGACTCAAAACAGTTGTCAGTTTCAGTAGAAAGTAAATTACGCTGCCGAAATTTTGCAACACACGACTCACAAAATTACACTCATTTGGCCTCACCCTTAGTGGTCTAATTGTGATTCGACTTTGACATTTGGTCATTAAAAATAAATAATTAGTGAAAAAGGTTTACACGGTAAGCTCAATAAATATTATAATAAATACTGGATTTCCAGCCTGTATTTCTTGTACCTACAAGTTCTTAATTAGAATAAATTATAAATTTTAAGACCGCGTCGTAAGATATAAAATATTAATTTTATGCAAACGAATATAGATACCTATTGATAATTTGAATGATGATTGAAAGACGGAACATCAATTTATAATTATAATATTTTTTTTACAAACTGTATAAATGTATACATACTAAGGTGTTAGAAAGAAAAAAAAAGTAATTATAATATAAGTGTATTTAAACACTTACATTACTTTTTTTCTTGTTTATTGTTCTGTTTTCCTTTTTTTTCTGAAAAATGGAAAGAAAATCTCCAGACCCATTTCGATCACGGCGGCGGGTTTTTTTTTTAATAAAAACATAATAACCCCAGCCTCAACAGTCGCGTTTGCGACCAACGGGACAGTAAAGAAAAAAAATACTAAAGTTAATAATTAAAACACAAAAAAATACATTTTTATTGTGTATTCCACAGGCAGCTGTGGAATAATGTTTTTGTAAATAATAATGTTTTTTTTAGGTGCAGACCTAATAGGCGGGACCAGTTCAGCATAAACTGAGCCGTAGTGTCGGATGCTGTTAATAAGTAGACCTTATGTTGCACTGTGTTAAGGATGTAAATCACTTGTTACCAGGATTAAATATGAAAACAAGGAGTGGAATATAACATTTTGTATTTATTGAAGTAATTAACACATGAATACACCAATTACATGTTTTTTATATTATTATTGATTAGATGAACAATAAGGATTGCAATATATATACAGCACATGAGATTAGTTCTGACAAAACGAGGCAACCCACAAACAATCTTACGGAAATCTTTTAATATGTCAAATGTATTACGTTACTTAAATAATATTATATATATTACGTTACTATCTCACAAAAATAGTTTAATAAATCCCAAACTTATGCAATTAATTTTTTTTTTAATTAATCAGAGTTAAATAGGTATGAATCCAATTATTTCGAAATAAAATAGAAGAAATTTTAATGTGGGTTAGGTCGTTTTGGCAAAAAAAGGGAGGCTGGTTACAGCAAAACATGCTTACATTGACTATTTATATTTCACGTGCATTACCAGCACTACAGACATACCTATTCTATTTTTCTAGAATTATTCCCATTAAGCAATTTTATCATATATTCAATAATTTTCATTAATTAATAAAATATAATTATTAATATGGATAGGCACCTACCTAAAGAATAAGCTATAGGTGTATTGCTTTAAATTATAGCCCTACAATACAATGGCTTCTACCTTAAATGCGAAAATACTGTAAATACATTTATAACTAACGAAACGCCCTGGCTTCAGCTGCAAATTTCCGACATTTCCGGTAGATTTCCCAAAAAATGTCTTTCAAATCGGTCTAGCAGTTCTCGAGTTTTGGGCTTAACAACACATTCAGCCAGTCATGTTTATTTATTACAAATAACTTATTGCGATACGAAATATTAAAAAAATCAGTTATAAATCTGTGTGAACATAAACTACAATAATTTATAATCATTGTAGTATTCTAAAGTCTCACAAAGTCTTTATTAACAAGCACATCCATAAGTATTAATATAACCTAGAAAATATTTTAACAGTGAAATTTTTGCCACATTGTACGGTCTGAAACAAAAGTCGATTAATACGAGTATTTCAGACTTTTTAATCCGAATTATTGAGCACATTATCACAGGAAATATGAAATGAATGTAAAATAATGATAAAATAAATACCTACTAGCTAACTACTAAGTGACTCTTTCCGAAACATTGACAGTCAGATAATACACCTGACTGTCAATGTTTCGGAAAGAGTCACTGCAGCCCTGGAACGCAAAGAGCATTAGGAGGAACACGGATGGGTTTTAGTCAGTAGGAGTCTGACACTCCCTTCCGCTCCGCCCAGACCGAAAAAAGTCATTTAATGACTTCCCATCATTAAATAAACACCTAAAATGAGATAAGAAGAAACGCATTCTGCTATTCCGTGTTACATTTAAACGACACATAAAAGCAACAATATTAATCGACCTTTGTCGCTGACAGTACCACAGTGCAGTTCGCCACATTCCGTTTTACTCAGTCTAGTTAACTGAACCGCAGCCGCGAGTCAGCCGAGTGTTTAATTAGTTAGTTCACAAACTTTCTGTTCCCAACTAGTTTGTTTTCCATTGAAAACATTCTGTTACATCTGACTGTGAATGTGTACCCTACCTTTATTTATTACTTTATGAAGTAGTGTGTACCTATATTTATTGCTTTATAAAATAATTCAGTACCTCTTTAATATTGCTTATTTAGGCGTGTGGCACACTGCCCCGCATCACGGAGCGGCGCGCGGGAGCACGTTGTTCGCAAGTATCTCTATTTGTATAAAAAACACTAGTAGCCCAACACGCTGAAAACGCGTTCACGCGCAGTGTTGCAGATAACCAGAGCTCCGTCGCCGCGCACCACGCTCCGTGCTGCGGAATCGCCTTAATATACATACGATGCAAAATATAAAGAACTTAAAATTATTATAGAACCAAGCATTCAATAAACTAGAGAACATTAAAATACCAAAAAAAATATACCATCACGCCTGTATTCCCGAAGGGTTAGGCAGAGGTGTACCAATGTATACCCACAGTTCACAGTTCAGTGTGTGGGTGTACATTGGTACACCTCTGCCTAAATAGAGAACATGCAATAAAAAATACCAATAATAAAATTAAAGCACAGAGTTTTCACATTTTGTTGTAGACACATAAAATAAAATCACCACTGTACAAACTCACTAAAAGAAGAATCACTAAAAAGAGTTTTTTTAAAGGGGTATCACTGGATTCCTCGTTGACTGGTTGGTTCGCGAACACAGTCTATTCAGTAGAATCGAGTGATAGGCGTCGTTGTCATCCACTGATCATGTTGACATCCTCTTCCTCTCCGATTTGGAGGATAGCTTTCTGGATCATCCTCTTCAGGCGTTTGCGGGATTCGTGGGAGCGGAGTGTTCGGAGCTCTGAAGCTACGAAGTCGCCAAATATCTGGGGACAAAGTGATTATCATGGTCTAGTTTCCTGTATTCTATAGTTAAACTGAATGAAGGCCTATATTGTTCAAAAAAATCTACGAGCAGCGAGTTTGCAGGCTTACAAGACCGAAGTGGCAATCAGAACAAAATCTTGAATGCTTAATAAATTGCCACATGTATCTGTCTGTTTGTTATCTTGTCGCGGCAGACCACCAAGCTGCGGGTTGTTCGAAAGAGATACCGCGCCCCCGGAACGCAAAGGGCACATGCATGAAGGAGCATAGATGGGTTTTAGTCAGTAAAAGTCTGACACTCCCTCCCGCCCCGCTCAGGGCGGGGGAAACCACCAAACCGATTGTAATAAAATTAGACAAGTATGTAGCTTATGATCTGGATTAGTGCTTATGTACGATTTTCACCAACCGGGCCGCGCAGAAGCACATTTCACACTGTGCTGAAGATAATTCTGGCTTCTTCTACATAGTAGTTAAGGTTCTTGCTTGTATGGAATTTATTGGGTCGCGAACAAATGCTGCAACGCAATTCCTGACGAGTTACATATATTTACTTGTGTAAGTAAGCAAAAAATAAAGTACCATCACGCCTGTATTCCCCGAAGGGTTAGGCAGAGGTGTACTAATGTACACCCACAGTTCGCCGGTATATTTAGGTAAGTAAGCAAGAGTCTTATAATTACGTTAGCAAACCTTAATATTGAGTAACAATAACCTGAAACAATGTCGGCTCCATTCACCATATCGTCAATGACTCGAGAATTGTACATGAAATTACAGCTTCCGGAATCGTAGTACGTTTATCATGAAACACGGACTATATTTGCAATATTGAATTCGCACAGACCAATAACTCGGACCCGGAGGGAACAGAATTTATGCGTTGGATGTCAATAGGTTGAAATTGATCAAATATTTATTTGAAATGTTCGAAATGCCTAGCCTGCGTGCGCTCAATAATCCTGAGTGATTTTGCAAACCTATAGACATAATAGTACCTACAGATCATAGAAGTATAGATACAGACAAATCATTTTTTTTTTAAAGATTTCTTGGAGAGTAAAAAGAGTGCTTTATTTAGATAGGTTAGAGAAGGTAACGAATAAGGATAAGTGGAAGACAATGGGGGAGACCTTTGCCCAGCAGTTGGACAAAAAAGGTTGATTAAAAATAAACAAAATTTACATTTAAAAAACCGAAAAATTTCAACTGATTAAGCATTTAAAAATATTACTCCGTTTGTGCATTCTTCTCGAACTTCACGAGGTTCACGTCATGTGGGACTGTTGTGTCAACAATAATTGCGCGCCGCTCTAGTCGATCTACCATTGCTATATCAGACTTATTGGCTACAAGAGTCCCGTTAGTGACAATTGATCGATTCTACAATGTGACGTTGCTATTTTTGAGAAGGTATCAGGCACATAGGCACTTTTAGTACGGTGCTTTCGATTCCGCAAGCCTGTACCTGTACTTGAGAGCAAGTTGCTAATGGATAATCCTGGCTACAAGGTTGTGCGTATGTACTCTTCGTTAGCTAGACGAGAACACCCAGAGATAATTGTGACGGATGGATTCCCCCGGCCGGTGGCATGTCTGATTGATGTCAACCTTGTCCTTCATAATAAACGCCACACTGGAGGAGACAATAAGAGCATAGCTGGGCGGCTGTCCGTCTACGTGTCGCAGGTTCAAGTTCCGCACGGAACAAATATTCTCATGGGCTATAGATAGTTGTTCCGGGTCTGGCTGTTATGGGTCTGGGTGTGGCTGTTGTTAGTGTAGTTTATAATGTTTTGTAAACGTAACCACGAGCAAAAATTCCCACTGTAAGCCGTGTTTCTTTTTTTCAAATAAATCTCCGCAAGAATCCGGTAGAAACGGCAGTCATTAGGCCATGACAGCACGATGATGGATGGAGTGGCACTGTGCGTCACGAGATTTGATTCCCCCACGGAACAAATTAACTGTATGACCGTATGACCCATACAGTTGTTATGGTTCTGTCTGCAAACGAACCAATAACAAATAATCCTATATAATACCCCTCGCTCCTCGTTAGCCACTAGGCTAACGAGTCGGTCCGCGACTGCTACGCTAGAGGTCTTGGGTTCGATTCCCAGATCGAGCAAAGTGTAATTGGGTTTTTCTATGAAATTTTCAGTAGCAGCTCGGAGGTTTACCCGCTTAATGGCAACAGGCTCGACCCCTATAATTACATGGGACTTAAACATACCGGAGAACTGTGGGTGTACATTGGTACACCCCTGCCCAAATCTTCGGGGAATACAGGATTGGTGGTGTGTATATCTAATACCTAGTATAGGCCATCATCTTCATCTTACCTGGCATTCATCAGCATTTAACCCCGGTCTAATCCTAGGAGTCGGTTCCTCTGGCCACATGAGTGGGTTGGCACTGGGTGGCAGAGGCAATGGGGCTGAAGCTGCCACTCTGAGGGGTTTGTGCAGCCTTCGGCTGGGGCTGCTACCGCTGCTGTTCCCATTGTTCAGGGCTAAGGCTGCATGCGCTCGTGCTGCTGCTCCGAACTCCTCTTCTTCATCGGCTTGGAATTCGGCAAGCTGGGTGAGAAAAGTTTTGCGTGAAGGTATATATGTTGCAGTTAAAACTCTTAACCAGTCAAAAGTACTATTGACTAGCAAAATCAGTCAAAATTACTTTTGACCGTATGCTTTGGTCAATAATACTTTTGACTAAAATAACAGTTAAAAGTACTTTTGCCCAATGGAGCTGGTTAAAAGTACTTTTGACTAAGTGATTCCGTCAAAAGTGGTTTTGACTGCCCGAATCAGTCAAAACTCTTAAAAATCAGTCACTAATCTGCAATAATAATTAATAATATCTATTCTTTATAAAAGTAAATTATAGGATGAAAGAGCGAGCGAAGCGAGCTCGGGACTTGGGGCACCCCGACTCGGACAGGTTAGGTTAGAAGGGGATGGCGGGGTCTAGAGAGCGAGCGAAGCGAGCGAACAGACCCCGCCATCCACTTCGTGGTTATTTTTTTTGTAAACCCTTGAGCCCCGCGAAGCGGGGCTCCTCGACTATGCTTTTTAAGCATTATTCACATCTGACAAGTTAATAGTGCTTTTGACTGATGCTTTATTGCAGTTAAAACTACTTTTGACGAAGAGCGTCAGTCAAAAGTACTTTTAACCGCAAATTTGCAGTCAAAAGTACTAATAACCAATATTTTTCAGTCAAAACCACTTTTGACCAACCTGTTCAGTCAAAAGTAGTTTTGACTGATTTTGCCAGTCAATAGTACTTTTGACTGGTTAAGAGTTTTGACTGCAACATATACACTGAAACAGTTCGCCCCATTTATTTTGGCATTCTCATAATAATGTTGTATTGAAATTTCCAGACCCGCTTATATATTGTATTGCGACGATAAAACTTACTTATTTACCTAGTCTCTTCAAGAATAAAGGAAATTACAGTAGCCAGGACTACCTTCCATATAACTTGGTCCTACCAGTTTTAACAAATGACAAAAAAAAAATATAAATACCAAAAGCATTTTTGCATCGACTATACACTTCGAAAACTAACCCTTCGCCTGCAGCCGCATTGGTTATATGTGATCGCAAACGCGTCTAGGTACCTAAAGTAGGGGTCGAACTTTAGTTCAGACAATATGTATGTTATCGGGTCTCACGGTCCTCATATTGTTTGTCTTTGTACCGTGTAGTCCTCGTAGATTGTCGTCAGACTGCCATTGCGATTACATTTCTAGAGGCATGCTAATTTGGACTTTGTGATATTGAAACGTAGAGTTTAGTTTTGAGTGAAACAATTATAAACCGGGTATGGCGCTAGCGTGAGATAGGTGCTTCGTGGTGAGAAAATTAATTAAATCATAATATTTTCCAATAGGTATCTACCTATCTATCTCTATAGGTATTTTTTTTTCTTTATTTTTTTATTTATATTTTTTTTTGTGTTCCCGAAGCGTTAGGCAGAGGGGTATCAATGTACACCCTCCGTTCGCCGTTATAAAACACTTGATTGATAGGTATATTTTATTCGTGTGGAGATCCAATTGACTGTTTACTGTCGCTGTTTACGGAACCCTAAATTGGGCGAGCACTCACTCTTGGAAGCTACCCGCGTAAAGGCCTATTCAGACCTAAGCGGTATTCGCTGCCGCCTGCGGCAGAGAAAACCCAGTGGGTATGCGGTAATATTACTGTTCACACCTAAGCGGTATTCGCTGCCGCCTGCGGCAGAGAAAACCCAGTGGGTATGCGGTAATATTACTGTTCACACCTAAGGGGTATTCGCTACCGTTCGTAACCCGCGTGGTATGTACCTCTACCCACAGCGGCAGCGAATATCGCTCAGGTCGCTCTAGCCGCGGTACTTGATACTAAATACCTGAGCGAAACCCGCGCGGTATGTACCTCTACCCACAGCGGCAGCGAATATCGCTCAGGTCGCGCTAGCCGCGGTACTTGATACTAAATACCTGAGCGAAACCCGCGCGGTATTTACCTCTACCCACAGCGGCAGCGAATACCGCTTAGGTCTGAATAGGCTTTAATGGATAAGTAAGAAACGTGTTTGTTTTAATGGAGTAGGATCGGAAGAACAAACACAAAATTATTTGGCTTGTGACCTTGTGACTTTTACTTCTATTACCTACTCATCTGTTAGGTATTGATTTTATAAGTAAGTAAGTACTTCTTAACTTAACATGTTCTTACCTACCCACAATTATTTTTATGCTATACTTAAGTATACCCACGTAAGTAAGTAAGTAGTTAGGTAGGTACCTACTTTCGTTAACAGTTATTTTTTTCATCAACATAATTAATTACGATCAACCTACATACCTACCTACCAAATGAACTGTAAATTATAAAAAAGTAAGTACTTAGGTACCTACATTTTAGGTACCTACTTCGTTAGATTTTTTGTGCGGACTACCTACGTAAGGTTTGAGGTGATATATCATCCTCCTTACAGCAGACGCATAAAATTGTCTATGATATGTAATTTGATTGGTAAACGTCATCTGTCTCGCTAAACGTCAATTTTTTGTGACACACACCTACAAAAATGCGAGAAATAAACCACAATGAGGATAATCTATATGAATTATGTATACCTACATAAAATGTGGGCCAAATATTCGCAATATTTCAACATTATCAAATAATAACAAACAACACGTTAGATAACAGTCAAGTCAAGCGATAAAATCCGTTGACAGTCGCTGCCCGTCATCAAAAACACAATGAAAAATGTAAACAAAGATAAAATTCACCGAGCACGCGGTAGTTGTATGACGTAGTAAGTGAGGTACCTATCTACTTACTTCTAAATTAACGGCGTCAACTGTCTCCAGAGGGTCGATAGAGGGCGCTCGCATCAGGAACGAGAGTGCGTCGAAGTACTCCCACCCACTACGCACTACTTGGCGCCGCTTTATTTTCCGCAACTCATTGTTGAACTGTGTTCGCAAATTGTGTATCTTCCTGCTCATCTCCTCCGATGTCGACCCAAATATTTCTGCCAAGTATTCCAGTCTCGCTTGCCGCGCGTTCCGGTCCTTATTCAACGCATTCTTTGTGTCCCACAACTCCTTACACTCCTTCTCCATAGTTTCAATTAACTTCATCGTGTTTTCTGAGTTCCAGTGCACCTTGAATTTCGCACTATCAAACTTCATTTCTCTCCTTGAATACTCCCTCTCACTCTCAGAGTCCATTTCAATTTTTGGAGAATACATATCGAACGAATTTGAATTTGAATCCATCATGAATGTCGAAATTGACGTTGTAATATCGAAAGCGCTCTAGCGAGACTGAGGGGCACGGCGTGCGAGAGCGGCGAGACCGGTGTCTGGCGGAACGGCAACGTCGCTTACGTAATAATAGCCGCGCGACGTTGCGAGTCGGAACGATAGTGCGTGCATTTGCGTTGCATAGCACTAGCGCTGACTTCAAGGCGCTAAAGAGGCTAAAGAGCTGAACCATATAACCATATTAGTGGCTATTAGCGGCATTTGTATTAACAAAGGAAGTTTTGTCGAGGGTTTAGCCGCCATAGTTGAAAGTGGGCTAAGCAGATACAAACTGCGATCAAAAAGTGAAAGCGCGGGGCTATAGGTACGAAATGGAGATGAGCCTTCGTAAATGTATTATTATCGAGTAATATACGCATGCCTTTTATGCATGAGGTTGCGGGTTCGATACCGGGCAAGTAGCAGTGTGACTGTTTCAAATTAGTGTTCTTTCTCTACACCGTGATCATCGCTGATACGGCGAAGGAAAACATCGTGATTCGTGAAGAAACCTGGACTTATAATGAATATGAATAAGTCTGAAATCGCCAATGAACCTTAAGCAAGCGTGGTGATCAATGCTCGTGCCTTCTTTTTATGAGAAGAGGCCTTTGTCCTGCAGTTGGACAATAATAGGCTGGTATTATTTTAATACACGCATTAATCCGATAAGTACCTCGTTAGCCTAGTGGTCCTAAGCGCGACTGCTGCGCTGGAGGTCTTGGGTTAGATTCCCAGGTCGAGCAAAAAGTGTTATCATGGGTTTTTCTATGAAATTCTCAGTAGCAGCTCGGAGTTAGGATTTGTGCCCGGTTAATGGCAATAGGCTCGCCCCCTATTAAATGGTACCTGAAACATATCGGCAGAGTGTGGGTGTACAGACGCCAGCACATCAAGCTACTACAATCTGTCAAATTTCTTTGATAGATTTTCAACTTTATCGCTGTAGCATATGGTTCAAAGTTGATTGCGAAAATTTGACAGTTTCGGGTAGCTTGATGTGCTGGCGACTGTACATAAGTACATCTCTGCCTAACCCTTCGGGGAGTACAGGCGTGATGATAAATGAGATAAGCCTAAGTATAAACATGGATGTTTAAAAGATGGATCGGTCAACAAATAACAGGCTTACATAAATATAAAAAATATATCTGTGAACAGGCTAGAAGAGCCATACCTAGTGAATATCGCTCGAGAAATAAAGAATTTAACGAGGAACACGTGCTGTATGAAAGTCATCAAAGCCGGTCGTAAATTTGTGTCCTGTTTATAGTATAAGCAGCGCCTCATCTGTACGACTGTCGACATGTTGGAGATAGGAATGTGGGTACTTGCTTGAAATATTTTTAAAAATGAAGGTGTACCGGCAAACTTTGGTTAGGTAGGTGCTATACCAGGTACTCAATTGGGATAGATAGGTGCTATAACCTAATTAAATAGCTAAGTACATACTAACAAAAAAACAAATTAAGCATTTTGGTTTTAAATCAGGCTAATATTGTAAGCTACTAGCTTATGCCCGCGACTTCATCCGCGTGACCATCACACCTGTATTCCCCGAAGGGTTAGGCAGAGGTGTACTAATGTACACCCACAGTTCGCCGTTCGCAGTTCGCACGTTCATCCGCGTGAATGCCGGCTATTAGCAGTCTTAGTAGCATAAGTTACTCTTTACAACACCAGCTATCTGTCAATGTGTCACGCCCCGTGAACATTGATGCAGCCGTTTAGGAGATTAGCTGGAACAAACAAACAGACGCAGTCGAACAAAAAATATTCTAAAAATTAGTTCTTTGGCATAAGTACCTATGCATTTAATAAAAAGCTGATATTATAAAATTACAAACAGACACTTCAGTTTTACTTATTTGTATAAAAGATATTCACAACGAAAGCCTTCGGATACATTCTATTACTAGGTACCTAACAAAACTGTTATTACATCATACTGAAAGATCAGCAACTGATAACAACTCCGTCTTCCACAAAAAATTAATAACGAAAAACGCTGAAAAATTTTCAACGAGAAAACCGCTTCAGTAGAAAGAACCTCACACACACACACACACTGTAAAACACAGGCATTTTCCCTTTGTACATATTTTCTCTTTTACCTTTTCATTCCAAATTTAAATCCGCGTAAAATTCCTATACAGGATGTAACAGAGAATGTTCCCGGGAACGCGGGCAACTATTGAATGGGCAGCTTTGATGAATTTTAATACCAAATATCGGGAACAGAATGCGGGAACGTTTAGGGCTGTCAATTTTCATTACACGTTTTTAATTTGTTCTGAACGGTATCGAAAATTTTGTAGTTTATTTTTTTATTTCGGGGTAACTAATTGATAAAGTTTTTAAGTTTGATATACTTTATTTGTTCATGTCTATTTGCATAAAAAAATACATTGTTTACAAAGCTAAGATCCTGCAACCTAAAAGTTACTGTAATCTGCTTGCAAGAAAAGCCATAATTAGTATCATGCAATTATTATTATTTAGACTTAAGGTCAAGGTGTCGAAGTCCGGCATATTTTATTGCAAATTTGATTTGATGAACACCCTATGACTGTTTTTTTTTACTTAATTGTATGTTTTATATATTAATGATGACTTAAGATTCCTTATTTATCAGTTACTTCTACAAACATCAATGTAACTAATATCAATATAGAAATAGCCGCGTTTTTTTAAGAGGTGGGCACTAGACGGACTTTCCCGAGTAATTGGGGTAACTCCGTCACAAGCATCATTTGTTTGTAATTTGATCGATATTTGCAGCAGTCGTATTCAGAAAATATTCGGAAACGAAAATTAATCAAATACATGCTTTCAGTTCCACAATATAAGGTAGGAATCACAATCTATAGCGGTAAAATCATGAAGTGGGGTAAGTCCGGTATATTTGCAAGGGCGGGGATCGTCAACATTAAAATCAGTACAATTTTTTTTTTAATATTCTCTTGGTAGGGTATAGGTTAGTATGTTTATGAGGTGAAATCCGATATGAACTTTCATACGTTTTGAAATTTAGGTGTACAAACCAGATCCAGATGGTCTCTAAACAATAGAAAAACGAAATGGTAACAAAACACTTGGTTATAT
This sequence comes from Caradrina clavipalpis, assembly GCA_932526535.1. Lineage (NCBI taxonomy): Eukaryota > Metazoa > Arthropoda > Insecta > Lepidoptera > Noctuidae > Caradrina > Caradrina clavipalpis. Next base: position 5,819,326 of record OW052093.1, read on the forward strand.
TAGTACTGTTTTGGCAGATAGCATATTGATGAAAGGCAATAATAAAAACCCCTTTTTCTTCCTTTTTTTTTATTCAAAAGAATTATTTTTTAATAGGAAAATACATTGAAAGAAAAACAACGTCATTGTCATTCTTGGTATATTATATATACGAGCAGCCTTGTATTCCGGACAGCTTGTACAGCGTCTAGCAATTTTTCTTTAGTGTAAGACGATTTGTTGTTGTTGTTCTCTAGTAATTTTGAGTCATTTTTGTTATTTTACCTGAAGAATAAAATAAACTAATTTTAAATCGGTTAAATGACTGATGAAATTAATTACATTATATTTCTAGTGAAAAGACACTATTAATATCATAACAGTACCTATTCATAATTGGCGAAAAGAAAACCTGCAAATAAGTAGCGTTGACTGTATAACTATAAAACAATATTTTATTTTATTTTATTTTATTTTAATAATTTTAGGAAAACTTACAGCTAGTCATGTACAATAGTTCGGGTTTAGATACCATTAAAAAGGCCAATTACAAGTTTTCACAGGTAAGAAAGTAAACATAGTTAGAATTACATAGGTAGTAGACACAATAAACAGGATTGTAAAATAATTGAAGAAAAAAAGCAAATTAAAGACTATTTTAAGTTTTGAAAGAAGTGAGTGCACAGCGTCTTTTTTAATTTATTTACACTAGTGTAAAAAAGATCGATATCAACATCACGGCAAGTGGAATCGTATACACGGCTCGCCCTAATCATGTACGAGTTTTGTCTATAGTTTGTTCTTGTCACTGGTGTATACAACAGACGAGGCCTGCGCAGATACGAGTAAGATGCTCGCAGTCCAACTTTGCTCAACAATTCAGGCACGTCGACGGAACTGTTAGCAATCTTAAACAGAAAAGCTAAATCAGAAATTTTTCTGCGCTCATGCAAGGGAAGAATATGAAACTTTTTACACCGCTTGTTATAATCCGAGATATATATTTTGGAACGAAATTGAATGTACCTTAGAAATTTCTTTTGTATGCCCTCTAAACGATTAACGTAAATGTTATAAATCGGGTTCCAAACCTGAGAGGCATACTCGAGGTGGCTACGAACAAACGAGCAATATAAAATTTTGATTGTCTTTATGTTTTTAAAATCGGACGAGACCCTGAATATAAAACCTAGTGCTTTCGATGCTTTGCTAATAATATTGTTGATGTGAGTGTCAAAAATAAGTTTTGAGTCGAAAGCAATCCCGAGATCCTTGATGACATTGACCCTGGATATGGAGGTATCAAGGAGAGTGTAAGGAAACAGAAGAGGGTCGGGTTTTCTGGTAAATGAACACACGTAACATTTGGAAACGTTTAAGTCTAACTTATTTAGGTTACAGTAAGTTTGGAAGGTGTCTAGATCATCTTGCAGTAACAAGGCATCAGCGTGGGTAATAACCTGTTTCATAATTTTCATATCATCCGCATATAGCAGTAATTTAGAATACCGAAAACAGGCGGGGACATCATTAATAAAGATATTAAATAGGAGGGGCCCTAACAATGATCCCTGGGGAACTCCCGATGGAATAAGCATAGCTCTGGAGGAGTAGCCATTCAGCACCACAGTCTGGCATCTTCCCTCCACGTATGACTTAAACCATCTGTATAAATTACCCCTAATACCCATCGAAAAAAGCTTACGCATTAGGATGATATGGTCAATTCGATCAAAACACTTGCTGTAATCGGTATATATAACGTCGACCTGGGATCCATTTGACATAGACTCCGATAAGAAGTCACTGCAGAGAACTAGATTAGACGTGGTAGACCGACCTCTCAAGAAACCATGTTGCTGCTCTATAAAACTGTGTTTGATAGCCGAGTAAACTTGTTTGTATACAATTTTCTCCAGTACCTTCGCAAACATACACAATTTGGAGATCGGCCTATAATTCTCAACAAAAGTTTTTGGGCCCTTTTTATGTATCGGTGTTATATATGCCGATTTCCAGATCGCTGGTACCAAGCCTGTATTAAGTGACCTTCTAAACAGGATTGAGAGGGGGACAGAGAGACTTTTGGCGCATTTCAAAACGAAAAAAGGTGGCACATTATCAGGACCTGCGGATTTATTCAGGTCAACTTGCTTCAGCAGTCTGTGAACCTCTTCCTCTAGAATTTCCACAGCATTGATGTCGGAAGTACCCCGTACACTGCTGAGATCTGCATCACAGGACACAAGACCTCCTCGAGTACCCGAGCCCGCAAGAAAGTTGGAGTGAAAGAACTCACTAAAAAGGTTGCAAATAACATCCCCATCACCAGATGACAACTGACCGAAGTGTAGCACTGATGGATACGAGTTCGAATGTTTCCTATCTTTGACATAACTCCAAAAGGCTCGAGGATTATTACTTATGTTTGATTCTATTTTGTTTATGTAATCGTCAAACATTACCGTCTCCAGATCTTTAACCCGTTGCCTTAATAAAATGAAGCAATTATAATCTGCAAGATTCCCATATTTTTTAAATTTATTGTGATATTTAGCTTTTTCTTTTATAATTTTGATCAAGTAGCTTCGGTACCAGGGTGGATATTTAGATTGGGATCCGATTTTTTTGGTTGGTACGTAGGTGTCACGGATCATGTCGATAACAGAGTAGAAAAATGTGCCAGCGTCCTCAATCGACCGGCTGCTTAATTCACTCTGCCAATCTACAAGGTTAAGCTCATCACATATTACGTTGTAATCTGCTAATCGATACAAAAATTTTACGTAAGGACGAATCGGAAGGCTGTGCAATTGAACAAAGTCGGCCGTAACGCATAATGCCCTGTGATGCAAATCCTCAGGCACAAGCGGGTCATCACTACAAGTGACAGCAACTTGGTCGTTGGACAGCACCAGATCAAGGATTCTATTATTCTTATTTAGGTACGAGTTGAACTGTAGAAGATTACACGTGTTGAAATTGTCAATTAGGTTAGTTTGCACATCTCCATGAAGGATAGCAGGGTACAAAGAACATCCATCGGCAGCCGGCTGCCAAGTTAAGTTGGGCTGATTAAAGTCTCCTACAATAACAAACTTGTCAGCAGAATGTTTAAGTACAATGTCAGCTAAGTTTTCTGAGAAATTGCCCAACTGGACTGCTAAAGAGTTACCTACATTCTGGGAACAGATGTAGACAGTGCATATGTGCATCTTGTACGAGATTCTGGGTTTTTTCCGCACTAGTGTTAACGTAACCCACATGTCCTCAGCACTGGAGCACCACTCATAGCGAGCATCCGCTACAAGTCCCCGCTTAACTGCAATTAAGACACCTCCTCCCATAACTTGATTAGTGCTGGCGTAGTCACGATCCCTTCTCCACACCAGGTATCTATCATCAAAGATTTCAGAGTCGGATATCCCGTCAATTAACCAGGTCTCAGTCAGGCAAATAACGTCAAAACTATTCATACATACGTTTCTATAGAAATCTTGAGTTTTTGTTCGCAGTCCACGCACGTTTTGATAGTAAAGGCTAAGGGACGCCATCGTAAACTATTATTAACGAAAGAGTAACATAAACACAATAAGTATAAGGTACATTCAATTTGTAAAACCGGCTATTAACCTTGAGTGTTAGGTTAATTACCATGGCTAAGGAAATTAGGACTTTAACGACAAACGAATAAGTTGTAATTAGCGAGTAAATGCAATGGTGAGTAACACAAAAACAAAAATGGGCGCAAAAAACTCGGTATGATAAAAACAAGCAAGTTAAAGCTTTAAACATTAAAGAATAGCTATTAAAATCGTAATATGCAAAAGGTGCGAAATAGTTGTCACCAAGCGATAAGCGAACAAAAGGCTGGTGAGAATGGAATGCGTACAAAAAACAAGAACACGTGTTTCTCAAACTTAATGAGCAGATGTAAACAACTAACTTGCCGGAGTGTTGAATCGATATACTTAGAATAAAAACTTCATCAGATCCTGCTCTGATTTAATGTGATGTTTCGGAGAGGTGATATTTTTGCGTAGCATTATTTTACACCCTCTGACCCAGACATGTTCAAACCCGCGTTCCTTAGCCCTGGCTTTGGTCTTATTTAAAAGGATTTTGTTCTCGAACGTTAAGTGATCGTTAATGTAGATCCTGTTCTCGCCTTTCAATCCCAGGTCGCTGGCATTCAGGGTCCTGTGCTTCTTCGCGGCCGCTACGAAATCATTTTTTAAGTAGCTGTTGTGAACTGAACAAATTATGTTTTTGTTGTGCTTGTCATTACGCATCGGCACTCTTGCGATATAATTGATCTGGTCTTTAGGGATGTGACAGTTAATGGTATCGCCGATCTTGGTCATCAAGGAAAAAAGGTTTTCATCATTGGAAATCGGTACTCCTTTGATCTCGATATTATTTATACGGGATCTTTGCTCACTCTCGCATTGCTGATTTTCAAGCTTCTCCACGCGAACCTGTAGAACAGAAAACTGCTCTTTAACCTTCCCCAAAGTCTCAACTTCTAGCTCCAGGGTCGAAACCTTGCATGTCATGGCCTTCAACTCATCATTTACTGATTCCATAGAACACTTGATTTCAGAGAATTCCGACCTGATCGCTTTAAATTCCATGAGTTCAGACTGGATTGCTTTTATGCTTTCAACCAACGCTGGCAATGCTTCCATATTCAAAGAAAACACTTATACCAGAAAAGGTTATCAACATCTGACTTGGGGCAAGATCGGCACATGACGGCCTTTCCCTAAAATACTAGACAGTCTTACCCCAATATTTAATTTTGAAGTTAAGTTTTTATCACAACCAATATTTCTATAAATAATGATTTAAATTCGACTTGGATATAATAAAACAATAAAATGTAATACAGACTAGACACTTACCACTACAAAACGTAAAAATCTGTTGATATTAAAATTTCACGTTAGGTAAAACGTCGACGCAACTCACTCGTATTTCAAATTGTCAACAACAAAAAAATTTGGAGACCGATTTTTGCTATTGAACTCCACACTACGACATCTATAATTTAAAGGTAGGACGAACTAGTGACTCAGTTTTAGCGACCGAGCTACCAACGTCGTAGCTATTCAAAAACAGCTTAAAAAGACGTTGTACGGTGTTCCCCCGTAGACGAACTTCCCCACCTTGACCTTATTGTCTTTTTGAAATATTTAAACATACATACACATTAAAATACATACAAACTTATTAGAAGTCTAAATAATAATGTAATTGTTTGTTTTGATTACAAATCTATAGATTTTTGGCTATCCCATTTCTTAAATTAATAAGAAATGAATTTAAATATTACAATTTCATTTTGCACCCAACAATCGCATTACACATTTCTACCCTGTTTCTAATTAAAACGTTCGCAACAACAGTCGGTACTCATATAAAATTCCTATACAACATGCAAACGAGAGCATTATCCCGGACAAAGGAGGAATTAAATGAGACGTGTTACAAGTGACCAGTTAAACGACAAATAAATACGAGAGACAAAGGGTCACCGGGAGGGTAACACCGTCATTACTCGGGCACAGCCGCAAATAATGAAACGAATTCGGTACTGCGGATCTCCCGCCCGGGAATTAAAATTTTATGATTTTTGTACTTTTATGAATATTTGAATAATGTAATTAGTAAGAACCCTATAAATAGTGAAGGCTTTATAGGCTTTCTCAAGTGTTTTGAAAACAATTATTCAAAGAGAGAACTTTTTAGAAACAATAGACAAAAAGCGTTCAAATAAATCGTTGTTTGGCCGCTTTTTGTGTAATGCACGGACACCAGCACATCAAGCTACTACAATCCGTCGAATTTCTTTAATAGATTTTCAACTTTATCGCTGTATCATATGGTTCAAAGTTGATTGCGAAAATTTGACAGTTTCGGGTAGCTTGATGTGCTGGCGTCTGTATGTATAAATGACCTAATAACTAAATAGTTATTCAGTCATTATTGAAATAAATGCATTTTAGTGACATATTTTGAATGTCAATAAAAAATAATGAACATCGTTTTATATTAATCGTGAAACAATGAGGATCATGACGTGCTAATATTGAAATAACGATAAGGTTATCGAAATTTTACTGATGTTGTAAATTTGTAATTAGCGGAGTTTAATGTAATTGAAATCGTAAAATCTTCTCGACATACAACAACCGTATAAAAAAACCGTAAAGCATTAAAAAAACCGTACCGTATCTTAAAAAAAAAATTACCGGCACAATTTTTACCCCTGCCTGTATATTCACATTTCACAAATTCGCGTGCAGTATTTCAGTACAGAATTGAATGAGAGATGTTTCGGGCGAAGCGACCAAATGAAATGGACCGCGTAAGGATTGATCAATTAAATGACAAATAAAATTCACAGGAGGGAAACCCTCGGGCAATGTGGAGTGACCATGTGTCACGGAATTAATGAGATATGTCGAAATGTATTTAGCACTTTGAAAGGAGTTGTTAATATAAGTCATAGTATATCTTTTTTTCGTTATTCTTGTGTTCATGATTATGAAACATAGAAGAAAAAGCTATTCTCTTCTCACCCTTAACACAACAGTATATATTTTTTTTTTATAGACGGGAAATCATCAAATAACTTTCCCCGCCCTGGGCGGGGCGGGAGGGAGTGTCAGACTTTTACTGACTAAAACCCGTCTATGTTCCTTCATGTGCCCTTTGCGTTCCGGGGGCGCGGTATCTCTTTCGAACAACCCGCAGTTTCGAACAACCCGCAGAACACAACAGTATAAGGTTGATATTATCACGATCAAAACATTAACTTTAAGACTAATCGGCTTTATGTACAATCACATCATTGCCGGTACAAACTTGTATTCTGCGTTAATAATCTGTTATTTATCCATTTCATTTTTAATGTCCTATGATTTCAGTAAGTTTTGGTTACCCTACTACGTAACGAATAATTGGGCTACATAACGCATCACTGCAGCTTTTGATGAAAATAAACATGAATAATGAAATTCGTGTTCCTAGAAAAATGATATTCAGGAAAATGGGAGCGTGATTAATACCTTGGGTACCTTTCATGTGTACAGTCACGAGCATCAACATGTATACACTTAGCGACATTCTAAAGCAGTTTCTGCCCAAAGGATCGATTGAAATATAGTGGTGTTACGAATATCATATTCTGGATCCTATATAACTATGAAATCGATCTTATCTCAACGTTGCAATTGTTCATTCACGGGAAAATTGCTTTTCATTTTTGCCAAGTGTATACATGTTTCTGCTCGTGACTGTACACGTGAATTTTTCCACGAAAAATATTTACAACATCGACTATGTTCAATGCGAATATTTTTCGTGGAAAATTTCAATAACGCTATAGGCAATATCGGACAACTACCAATGTAACTTTTTCAATTCTTTTTCTTTTTTTTTTGAACATCACATCGTTAAAGATGAAGTCTGTACATTAAATTTATGTAAGTCTAAAATCACCAATCCGCTATTATGTGAACAAGTGTGGTGATGAAGTCTCGAGATCCAGTCTCTTAATCTTTATAAGAAGAGGTTTCGGCCTTGCAGGTATCGACCAGCCAGGTAGTATAGTAGAAGAAGAGCTCTTTGTAAAGGACCTCGTCCGAGAAAGTACTACCACCATACCTATTTCTGCCGCAAAACAGCGTTCCTGTGTTCCCGTTTGAAGGGTGCAAGTGTAATTACAGGCACATGAGACATTCCAACTTTGTCTCTGGGATGGCAACGCATTTGCAAGGCCTGTGGTATTGCAGATGTCTTTAGGTAGCGGTGACCACTTAACATAGCGAGAACCGTTGGCTAGTCTTAAAAAAAAATGATTTTGTACAAAAATATTAAAAGTGTTATAACAGCAGACAGTATCAATACTGATACAAAATATTTCATAAATATTGTATTCAGAACAATAGCTCGGATGTAACCACAAACATTGGTCGAGAGTTTAATCAATTATTCCATTAACTTTATACCCGTTATTAACTATCCAGTGGCTACCGCGGACACGTCAATAACACACATTGCTGTTGCGTGTTCTCTGTTCAGGTCGATTTGAATGATTTAATTATAATAGTGGTTATTGTTTTTGATGATGAGAATGCATTGTTTTTATTTTATTATTGTACTAGCTGTTGCCCGCGACTTCGTTCGCGTTCAGTATTTTTAAGTTAATAGTGTTCATACTGTTTTTGTCTAACCCCTTTGTGACATAGCGTGATGATTTGTACCTAAGGTTACAGCTTAGGTTACTGCCAAGACAATGCCAAAAGTTTTGTTCAAATCGGTGCAGGAGTTAAAAAGTTATGCGCGTACATACAAACAAACAGACAAAAATTCTAAAAACCATTTTTTTGGGTTCAGTATAATGTATTTAACATGTGAGAATTACTCTTTATAAAAAATATTGAATGTACAGAATTGGTCTCGTTACGATTTTATTATATGTATAGATGTTATCTTACCTTATTGTAAGGCTGTATATAAAGTAGGTATACTAATTATGAAATAAAGTGATGACGTAATTTTAAAATGAGAAATTGTGTAATTTTTGGTTTTAGTTAATTTTTACTTGCCCCATTGGTTTTGTGGTTTTTCTATTATAAATTTCTTAGTAACAGCATGGAGTCTGGAAGTTGGTGATATGACATCTTCGTGTCTCGGAAAGTAAGCAAAGCCGTTGGTCCTGCGCTTGTTATCTCATCGGACAATGAAAGTAAGGGAAGAGGGAGTGCACTTTTGTTTGTGTAATACACTAATGGTTCCTAATACTAAGATTAAGCCACAAAGCAACTTTAATTTTAACTTTATTGTTATTATTTTGTTTTTATGTTTCGGGAGCTACCTGTTGCGTATTCGGCGGGAGGACACGCCACGGGTGTTATCATTCTGCGGATCACCCGGAGGACAGTATAGCCAGGAATAGTAATAACTACGCTACGCTACGCTAGAGGTCCTGGGTTCGATTCCCGGGTCGAGCAAAAAGTGTTATTGGGTTTTTCTATGAAATTCTCAGTAACAGCTCGGAGTTTGGATTTGTGTCCAGTTAATGGCAATAAGCTCGCCCCCTATTACATGGGAGCTAAATATACCGGCGAACTGTGGGTGTACATTGGTACACCTCTGCCTAACCCTTCGGGGAATACAGGCGTGATGGTATATTTATGGTAGTAATAACTGTGAGTGTTAACCTATTACGGTTTATAAGAGACAGCCCTGTGACAGGCATACAGATAGACTGTCATTGGAGTTTACGAATAGTCCCCCCTTGGGAACAGAACTCTATAAAAATATCGGAAATTTTAAAATGCTTTTTTTTAAACGTGATTGTTGTCAATCAGTCAGTCTGCTGCTACTTGTTGCTTATCCAATATCTATGGTTCCCGGGGCGCGGGTTAGCTTAAAGCATAGTCTATTTTCTTTGCCTGACCCGCTACTGCAGGTCTTAATTAGATTACGTCAACGATCTTGCCACTAAGTCCATAAACATATAAATTAACGACTACTATTTATGACGCCTTGATATCGTAACCATTAATGACTTCCACTTAACTCGTTAATACTGGGTGTGAACTTGTAAATTTACTATGCTTTTAAATATAAATCTGAGAATCAATGTAAATAGAGCAACAATATTGCTTATTATGCAGTATTTTTTATTAATTAAAAATGAACCGAAACGCGAGTGAAATAGGGTTGATAATTCCGTAGTATCGCTTAAAATAATAAATGCCGCCAGGAATTGTATCTCGCATATGATTTTCAATTGTTTTGTAAATATAGATGAATACATTATTCTGGTGCAATGGTCTGGTGCAATTGATATCAAGCAAGTAGGGTGACTTTTTTATTAATATGACTGTGCTTTTTAAGTTTATCTTGGACTTTATTGACATCGGTGAAGGATAACATCGTGAAAATACCTGGACTTGTAGTAAAAAAAGTCTGCTTGTCAATCCGCCTTGAGCAAGCGTGATGATCAATGCTCGTGCCTGCTCTCTCTCTGTATCGGAAGAGTCCTTTGCCCTATAGTTGGACAATAAGAGGCTAGTATCTCTCGTGTACATAGGTACTTCTTTCTGAGGGCGACAGTAATTAACTCACGGGTGTAGCTAAGTTTAAGTTTTAGAAGGGGGGGAGGGGGGTTCAAGAAAATAAAAATAAAAACAACAATGTGCATGAAATGATAATATCAATATTCATATTACTTATGTAACATTTTAAATGTGGGGGGGTCAACCACCCCCCCCCCCCCCTCCTTCCACCACAGTGAACTAACTAATCAGATAGCTAGCTGATTAGAAATAGTGTAAAAGTAATTAATTCGACGACCACAGTTAAACAGAAAAGAAGTTACTTATGATGATTATCTACAAAGACACCCCTTCACTGAAAACATGAAGCACACACAAGCCAAACTTCAGACACAACAAAAACTTTCACATTCAAATATTCTGCGAAAACAAAACTTCCACGGAACTCAAATAAATGTAAAGTCAAAAAGTTCTACTACAGGGCTATTCAAAGTCCCACAAGTGTCGTATATTAATTAAAACTAGACGACGACGCGTCGCCCCCGTCCCCCCGGGTTCCGGGAACCCTTCACCCCCCGCGAGGCTAGTGTGCACGGAGGATAGCGAGGGAGAGTGCTGGATTAATATCTGAATAATGATGACTTTGCCACGCCCTCACTTTGTAGTGGTAGCAAAAAAACTAGTTTGTTGTGTTAGCAAAAAAATCTTTTTTTTTAATAGTTTAAATTATTTTTCTGATTTTTTTTCGATTCGTTATTTAAACCACAAAGCGGATAGATGGTGTTGATAATAACTGAAAAGCCTGTTATTTCTTCTAAGTGTATTTTAAGAAAAATACGCATGGATCTCAAAAAGTAAGGGCAGTTGCAACTGTGAGAAAATTATATTAATTTGAAATCTTTTGTACTTAAGTTCCTTAGGTATTTAACTTACGTAAATCGCATAGATATTGAAATCTATGAAGGAGTTTTGACAGTTTAAAACTGATAAACCTTAACATGATTAAATATCTACCCACTGTAAATCTGTTGTTCGTGGTCATCCATCATCAAATCAAATAAACATTTAATTTTTAACAAAATATAAATGAAAACGACTACCTAGCCTCCTTTATTTCATTAATACCAGCCCATTACTGTGTCACTACAGATCAAAGGCCTCTTCTCATAAAGAGGGCACGATTATTGACCACAACGCTTGCTCAAAGCAGATTGCCGATTTCAGACATATATTATATTAACTATTAGTCCAGGTTTCCTCACAATATTTTCCTTCATCGGTGTATGTAATGTCCAACATAACCTTAAATAGTACCTAAATAAGAATTGAAAAATTTACGATTATTACTTGACCGATATTGAAACCGCAGCTTAATTCCATTATTACAAAAAAAAAACAATTTAAATAAAAAATTTAAAAAATATAAATATTACAAAAATAATCGCAACTTTTTTTGCAAACCATTCGCAACCATATCTCTCGGCCGAGACAGCTTTCGACATCGGAGGGCGAACTCGAAGCGAAGCGATGCGGCGGAAAAAATGTCGTTCCCTGTGATTTACCACCTGTCACCCTGCCTACCCACTATCTGCTGGATAATGTTCACGCTTCGATTGATGAGCCCCGATATTGGATAGGGTTAGCTGTTAGCTCCTTCTTTATTGATGGCAGGCAATTGGTGTTGATAGAAGACGGGTTTATCAGTAGATTTATTGCGAAGTTTTGTATGTTTCAGTTGGGTTATGTTTTTAAGGTTTTAGGGGTAGTTAAATAAGTCTTGAAGATGGTATTTAAACGTGATGATGTGAGATGGAGTTTCTTGCTTCTTCTTCTCTATAGAAACCTACTGTTTGGGACGAGCTTCAGCTTTCTGACTGATAGACTTCTTGACAATTCAGTCTGTAAATGGTGTCATTATCTGCTTAGCTTTTTCCTAACTATGTTGGGTTGATTTCCAGCCTCAGCAGCTTGTAAATGGTTTATTTGGAATAAATGATTGTGTATTAGGGATTACAACTATTTAGATATGAGGATATCGTCAATTAAGATTATTAGATGAGCACGTCAAAGTGTAACAAATTCCATAACCAATAAGTGCTGTCTAAGCGCATAGTAAAAATTCTAGGATCACATTACATATTTACACATTCCCCTTTCCCTACAAACGTTGCTTAAAGTTTAATTAAATATAGTAAATTAATGTTTTTGAAAGTGTTCTTTTTGTTTCCTACTATTATAATTTCATAGAATGTGATAAATAGTTACATACAGTATCCACTCCGGAATCACAAATTGCTTGGAACTCGCAATGACTCCACAAGACAGGCTCGACCTAGTGTGGAGTTCATAATAATAAGAAGGAAACAGATATATAATATTTAACATATTATGTTAAATATTATATATCTGTTTCCTTCTTGTAACAAAAAAAATAATTCTTTTTTGTTTTTCTTTAAGCAATGTTACACATGTAACCACAAGCATGACAAGCGTGCATGAACAATGATTTTGTGTAAGCATCTATCCTATAAGAAAGTGCGTAAGCTTGCGCAATAATTGTTCATGCAGGCTTGTCATGCCTGCAGTTACGTATGTGGCTACATACGGTAAGGTGTTTTTTTTTTTGTATATTTGATAATCCTATTTGACAATTAGTGATAAATAGCGGGCAATTCTACTAACCTTTAGGAACGATCTCAATCGAATCTCGGTCTCAATCGGTCAAAAATGTAACTTGGTACATTTTTTTACATAAATTTTCGTTACCCTATGTTTCATGGTGTGCTATTCAAGTTTATTTCTAACATTTAAAATTAGCTTATTATTATAACTAGCCCGTACTGTCCCACTGCTGGGCATAGACCCTCCATTTCCGCGTCCTATCGCCATTTTGAGCTACGTCTTGCGAATTCTAAAACTAGCTAAAGTAAAAGATTTTTACAACTTTGGTCTTCAATATCTCTGTAATCACAAGGTTCACAGGTATGCTTCACAGCAAAAATACCGCAATAATGGAAAAAGCATGTGACTTTCAGCTTTGTTAATTGTATTTTTACAATCTTTATAGGATGGGTCATCCACTTAGTCTCAGTCTCAGTGCTCACTTTTATTAATCTAAACCTGAAATGATACGTTATCGTGAAGTACCACTTTATCCAGTAACTAAGCAGATACGGAGCCTGGGAAACGATCTTAATTAATACTATGCGTGTAGGTTGCTGTCGAATTCCTTAGAACAGAAATAGATTGAATACTATGCTTTATTTTGCCCATAATTGATCAGCAGGTAGTTTTTGAAAACGATTAGGTACGTCTCTGTTGTATTCATCTTATAATTTCACTAATGTAGTCATTTCATTAATAATGATTTCAAGTAATACCTCTGTCAAAACAAGATAGGGAACCCTTTTTTTTTTTTTTTTAAAGATGGTAAAATCATCAAATGACCCCTCCCGTCCTGGGCGGGGCGGGAGGGAGTGTCAGACTTTTACTGACTAAAAACCATCTATGTTCCTTCATGTGCCCTTTGCGTTCCGGGGGCGCGGTATCTCTTTCGAACAACCCGCAGCAAGATAGGGAACCCTATGCTTGAGGTAGCAATGTAAAGCCAGTTGGAATAAGGAGCAGTATTTGTATTGTGTAAGTATTTTTTTAAAATTTTACAACTACAATCCATAATTGATGATTTATACAAAATTTCTAAATTTATTGTACCTATGTTGTTTTAATGAATTTCTTGGTAAATCAATAAGTTGGCTTCCAACTTACCAAACATGTTGAAATGTAATTTAAATAAATAACTTTTCCTTGAAAATACCTTTCATATTCTATCTTATACTAAATTCAATATCAATACCAACATAGCAGCCCTCGTCATTGAATCTTCTAACAAAGTGAGTTGAAAAACGTTTCGACCATAGATGGCGCTAGTCGTCGAACCACTTGAGGAAAAGTCCAAAGCACTCCAAGGTGATTAAAGGTTTTTGCTGTTGTAGAATTTTTTATTTTTTAACTTAAAAGTAAGTATTATTAGTATTCGTAGAACATTAGATTTAATTTATGTAAATAATTAAACAAGTCTGCATATTGTGTTGAGTTTTGTTTAAGTTTTTTCGATGTTTAAGAACCATTGTTTATTGTTTGATAGAAGATATAGTATCGAAGCTATTCCAAAATTGACAACAATAATCAGATAACAGATAATTAGGTATTTCATTATTATTTATGAGCACCCTCAACAAAATTCTTTCCCTAACATGCCAAGTCCGAACCGCATACCTGTCGATCCTTAGCCCGAAGTCGCAAAAAACATGGGCAATCTCGAAACACATTTTAATAGCCGTTATTTAGCCGACCGGTGACGGCACAAAGGCGGTTATTTATCGCACGCCCTCTCTCATTGCTTCGCCGAAGCACGCTTCAAAAACAACCTACATGCTCGCCAAATTTTCAAAAACTAACCTTATCACCACGCGTTACAGTTACATTTTAATTAGCATTCGAAACGAATACGACGTTCAAATTCAAACACGCGAGACTAGTAATCATTCGATGTCCGATTCCAGTTTGTCTTATCGGTTTTGTTTCTCCATGCGATTTCCAACCTTCACGTGTTCGCTATAGGGTTTAATTTAAGGTTGTGTTTTACACCGGAATAATATTCATGTTTCGTCTGGAAGTCCGATAATGAATCGGCGTCGGCGACGAGCAAGTTCGGTCGATTCGCACCGTTTCCATGTACACTTGTATTTCAAGACTCAGACGAGAATTATAATTCGTGCCGCAATTAAAGATCAAGAAGTTTAATTTGTTTTCTGTCTTATTAGAATGATTGATCACTTACTTCTTCGGTATTAAACATGCCAAAGATGACGTTAGAAGATATCTTGCAATTTTATCTATAAGGCTGTTATTATGACGCTATTAAAATAATAAGAATCTGCAGTGCTATTCTGACAAAGTAGCCCTCGACGAATTTAGGTGTAGTGAGCTTGAATTGAACTGTTAATCACTGATATCAAGTGGGATGATAACTCACCTCAAACTCACTTCACCAAAATTCAACGAGGGAGACCGTTATGGAATATACCGACTGCTCACCTCAAGCTCATTTCACCCGAATTCACCAAAGGAGATATATGCAGCATTGACAAAAATGACTAGCTTGTCTTTAAAAACCCAACTGCCCATGTTGCACAGTGCACACTTTCCCACAATTTAAATTGAACCAATCGTCTATAATGCTCCCCTACTACCCCTCACTCCCTCAGGCGTATCTACTTCGTATTTCCACAAACAGTAAAAAGTCCAGTTAGCAATGCGCTGGCTTTAAATCGTCATCTCGACTTTTTAAACTGCATTGCCACTTAGGCCTATTTAGATCACGCTTTCTCCCGAAGTTTCTGCTTATCCTATCTTTATTCTTAGGTTCATTTGAATTCTTTTAGATTATCTAAGATTCTCGCTCCAAAACAGAAATCGCCAAAGAATGCCATAAGTCCTAGTGAATCCTACTGTAAGTGGGATTAAACGGGTTATCTATGCAGAATGCACAATGAGAGAGGCTAGTGTCGTCTCACAGTGGAGCCTAGGAAATGCTGGCGTGATGACTTAGGAACGTTTATGATAGATTTGCCAGAGAAGGCTACTCGTAAGAATGTGTAGAAGGATATGAGTAAGACATTTCCCCAGCAGTGGGACATACAGGTTTATCAAACAAAAAGATTCTGCGTAGTTCACGTACTTTAAGTACTTACACTGCCAGCTACAGTTGATGCAGCCCGTCAATTAGCGACTATTGGCGATAATTAGCAATTTATCTTATACGATACTTAGTTTAGCACTTATTGTTTCAAAGTTCAATTACACAGGTAACAGTAACAAGATCAAACACTGTAAAACCAAACACAAAGAATATAAACCATAAAAAAAGGAAATCCTTTGAAAATACAATACAGAATCTAATAGCTTTATCGGATTATCCGACCTTTTCTCCTTCAAAACAACTCAAACATCCGTAACCCTTAAATAAACTAAACAGTAAACACATCACGCGAATCTATCCCATCGCATTTTTCACGTGTCTAAAAGAAATAAATCCCCTCAAAGGCAAAAACCGCAAAATAAAGCAAAACACACGAGGTGCCAACATTATTTATTCACTACAAAGAGAAATCGGGGGCGGAGGCCGTGAAATTGAAAGAAAGCCCCGTGTAAAAAAACAAATAAAGTACTATTGGTACTAGGGAATGATGAGGGAGAGGAAGAAATGAGAGGGAGTGAAGAGGATCTTAAAATAACAGTCGAAGTTAAGGAAAATAATCAAGCCAGTTAACTTTTAACTCGTGGGCTGCGGCTTAAAGTGGATCAAAAGTGGGAGTTTATTTTTCTTTCATCTGTTTCATGTTTTTTTGGCTTGTTGCCAGATAAGATATTTTAAATAACTCTCCGTGTGTTCATTCACAAGAGCAATAGCCATTCATGATAGCCGTGCAGTGTTTCACACTCATTTTTCCAATTTAAGGATATTGTATAGAGTTTTAGCTGTAGAGGAGCTCTGTGTGAAGGAGCTCGTCCGAGGAAGTACTACTACCTTCATACTTATTTCTTCTTTCTTATTTGGTGACCTAAAATAGACGCCTTGAGCCTAGTCTGGGCACCAGTCTCCCACAATATAATGCCCCTCCTAGGTCTAGTTACCGTAGAAATAAGGTAACAATTATGAACAGTATTGTGAAGAAAATAAACAATATTTTTTTTCTGTCGCAAAGCAGGGTTCCTGTTTTCCGGATTAAGGGGAGGGGTACTTGTGTTATTACAGGCACATGAGACATTCCAGCTTTGCCTCTGAGATTGCAACGCATTTGCAAGGCCTCTGGTGTTGCAGATGTCTATAGGCAGCGGTGACCACTTAATATAAGGTGGGCCGTTGGCTTGTTTACCACCCAATGACATACAAAATTTGTATGTCTTTGGGTGGTACAAAATATAACATCTACGAAAACCTTATATTTGATATAAGGTTTTCGTAGATGTTATATTTTTTCTTAGGAATATACACATACATACAAACACGCCTGTATTCCCCGAATGGTTAGGCAGAGGTGTACAAATGTACACCCACAGTTCGCCGGTATATGCTTTTAGGTCACATGTAATAGGTGGCGAGCCTTTTGCCATTAACCGGGCACAAATCCAAACTCCAAGCTGCTTAGGAATATTGTTTGGCAAAATCTTCTTTGATTGTTTCATTGTTTGACAACTTTGGGATCTCAGTCCACATCTCATTATTATGTAAAACAATAAGAAAAGCAATATAAACAAAATACTTTTCACGAAAGTGCGATGTCATTTTGTCTTACAACACAATCTCGCTGTTGTCAGCCACAATCTGAATAGAAAGGCTTTCCCTAGGGCATTATCTTTTTGCCCAAGTCAGACGCCGCAGTCCCATATGCAAAGATTGGGAAATCTACTTTTATGCTTGGAAATAAAACTGATTTTAGAGCTGAGTGGAATATAAAATACACGATATAGTGTTTATGATCTATTTTATGTGTTATTGGTTCATACGATAGCGGATTTGAATTTTTGGAGCTGTCTTAAATATTTTGATGGAAATGTTTGACATGTAATCAAAGTCAAGGTTATCCATTTATTTCAATTACGCCATTACTTTCCTTCCACTTTTCACAGAATTTAGTCAGCCCTCCCAAAATGTAAATGACAATAATCTTCTTGTTAATAAATAAATAAATATAATAGCGGCGGTCTGTTTTTTTAAATCAAGAAAAACCGGATTTTTAACATAATTTCTATCAAAATATCCGTCGATACACATTCTTGAACAGATGGCTTAGGGAGACACATAGCATTCGAACTCTGCGGGAAGTGCCCTATTGCAGTTTTCGACTAGTTCTAACAAACTAAAGAGATAACTTTTTCCATTTCAGAGCAATAAAGTGCACTCTATGAATCGATGTGAAAACGACGAAAGACAAGTCTGTTGTCTGGTGCGGAAATATGAAAAGCCTTGTCTAACCTAGACAGAAAGTGGACAGACTAATGTATACTTACTAACATAATAAAGCTGAAGACTTGGGTAGATGACACCAATAATCAACAGACGTACTTTTTATGAGCTGTCAAAACTCCAGTCCCCCATCGATTTTGCATGAAAATACAAAACTATGACGTCAGTTTTTTGTCATCTCATTTCACTATTTATTGATTTCAAAGCAAAAAATAATCAAATTTTATTTTTGTTTAAAAATTCTTCAAGTTTTCAGGGCTAAAGGGATAAACTGTTTTTTTTGTGAAGGTGTGTCTTAGAATTATTGTTCAATGATGTTAAACGTATACCCAAGTTCATTATTTACACGCGCTTATCACATGAACCAGGCACTGATATGATTTGAAAAAATCTTTACGTTGTTAGCACGTTTGTCAAGGAAGTTTAT
Organism: Caradrina clavipalpis; assembly: GCA_932526535.1. Taxonomy (NCBI): domain Eukaryota; kingdom Metazoa; phylum Arthropoda; class Insecta; order Lepidoptera; family Noctuidae; genus Caradrina; species Caradrina clavipalpis. Next base: position 5,837,837 of record OW052093.1, read on the forward strand.
ATATACCATCACGCCTGTATTCCCAGAAGGGTTAGGCAGAGGTGTACCAATGTATACCCACAGTTCGCCGGTATATTTTGGTACCATGTAATAGGGGCCGAGCCTATTGCCACTAACCGGGCACAAATCCAAACTCCGAGCTGCTACTGAGAACTTCATAGGAAAACCCAATAACACTTTTTGCTCGACCTGGGAATCGAACAGTGCTTAGCACTACTAGGCTAACGAGGCAGTCAAGGAAGTTTATTGGGTATATAGGTATAACGTTACGCTATGTTTTATGGCTGAGAAGCAGTTATTCGGCGGCTGACAATGATTGTTCATGTATTTTTCTTTCTTTCTTTCTTTCTTTCTTTCTTTCATTTTGAATACGCTCAAAGTCGGCTACTGACTTTAATGAACGTAACTCTCACAGTTGGCGGCTGACTATACCTTTTTTGTGAACGCGGCCTTTAAGTTCAATGCTTGTCTGAGCCTTTACGATATTGTTTCCTTATTAAATTAGATTAAACATAAAACAGTATTGTTTCAGGACTTTCCTGGACGGAACATTCCAATTTAAAAAATACCACTGGATTACAAACCAATTTGCTAAGTAATGTTTTCGTTTATGTTTGTTTTAGATTCAGTGTTGTATTTGTTACTTGTTTTTCAGTATTGGCTAAGCATGTCATGATACTCCAGTGGTAAAAGCGCTCGCCTCTTATGCATGAGGTGGTTGGTTCGATACCAAACCGGGCAAAAACCACGGTCATTGCCCAGAATTGAAAAAGTCACATGGACTTTATTCAATTCAAATGTGCATTCTAAGTTTATCTTGGTCATCATTGACATCCATGAAGGAAAACATCGTGAGGAAACCTAGACGTTAAATTCATGTACCTAAGTCTGGCACCGCCAATAACACGCCTTGATCAAGTGTAGTGATCAATGCTCGTGCCTTTTCTGTATGAGGAAAAGCCATTGCCCAGCAGTGCGACAGTAATAGCAGTAATAGGCAGGTATTTTTTTTTTTAATTTTTTTTCAGTACACAATAGACTACTAAAGTAAATATATATATACCATCACGCCTGTATTCCCCGAAGGGTTAGGCAGAGGTGTACCAATGTACACCCACAGTTCGCCGGTATATTTAGGTCCCATGTAATAGGGGGCGAGTAAGTAAATAATTCAGTTTTATTCAGTAAACTATGAAAAAAAAGCAAAGCAACTCTGAAATTAAATAGGCATAACAGCTTATGACAAGTCCCAAGTTAGATGCCAGTTACACAGTACAGTTGCACCGTGAAAACTCTCGCATTATGAGATTCAATTAACGTAAGTAGATTGGTCGTAAAACCAAAGACGAAATCTAATTAATTCAACTTCTCTAAATCTCAGAACCACTTAATACGAGTTAACTAAACCGCTCATTAATTTATTGACTAACTAGCTTCTGCCCGCGACTTCGTCCGCGTCACAGTTGATGTGTTATCCTACGGGTACCGTACATTTTCCCGGGATAAAAAGTAGCCTATGTGTTATTCCAGACTATAATCTATCTTTGTGCCAAATTTCATCCAGATCCATTCAGCCGTTTAAGCGTGAAAGAGTAACAAACATCCATACATCCATACATCCATACATACAAACTTTCGCCTTTATAATAGTAGTAGGATGAGATAAGATAGGATGCATTTATCTAACTCTAAACTGCCCACGCGCATAATTATTGATTAATTATCTAACATTAACTACGTCTATTAATCTTATATCGAACGCGTAGGTATTATTAAGGTCATCAATCCTCCAATAGGGTAAGCAGAAACTAAAACAAGCGTTACAATCCTTCAACATTCATACATCTCAAACTCGTATCGAAGTTTAAAAATAGAACGTTGAGAGCTCATCAGTAGTCTGCGCGCGCGCCGACGCGAACCTTCGGGGGAACAATAACTAGCTGTTCGGCCGCCGGTGTCGAAACACGAGGTCGCACGAAGGTGATCCGAGTGCTAACACCACGATCACGACATACGCACACATCGAAAAATGCATATATTTATAACAACCAGACTTGTAGACCTCTCAAAGTATTTCAACCTCCCCTTAACAGTCTCTATATGCGTACATCAGCGGGGGGAACGCTAGCTCAATTTACACTGGTCGCCGCATCCATGTGTGTGGTATTTACGTATAGCCCCGTCTGTGTATGTATATTGTAACGTCACGCGCACAAACAAAGCGCCGGCACGCAAAAGCAAAACATGCTGTCGAAAATTGTATGTATGGTCAGCAAACACGAGTTGTTTATTTGATTTTCTTTAAAATACGTTCCATTTACTTAATCGTTTTTACCTCGACTAAGATTAAATTGGTTGGCTGAGAGAAATATTGCTGTAATGTTTTTGCAGATCAGTATCTAGATTTAAAAAAAAATATGTGTCTTAAAAATACAATTCGCAAAAAATAAACTAGAATAATTCTAGTTTAAAGTGCGTGTTTTAGATCCTGTTTTACTGCTGATTTTATCTTCTTGTGGAGTGTCATCTTTTATTTGAAGCTATATTAACATAGGTAGACACCTATTACTAAATCTATGATCATCTTCAACCACAGTCACCGTGCACAGCTAGTCATTATGTCTCTCCAATCTTTGGTCATTTCAACGTTTTGTATGATGAACATTGTTCCACCTACTTACGCTAATGAAGCGTATCCACGAGAAAATTTATCGTCACCATCAATCAGCACACCATTCCAAAACTTGATTCACGCGTCATGTTCGTGAACGACCGGTGTCACTTGAGAATATCATCTCTTAACTGGCACGACTTTTATTTTCTTTAAATTGTTTTGTATTGTCTTTTGCCTACTTTGTTACGACATAAAAGCTACAAGACTGATGTAATCAGGATTACCTACATAAAAATTTAATTGAAATAACTGCCCGTGGAGATTTTTGTCGTTATTCTCCTTATAGATGTACCTACGTTTTGGAAAGGCAACTTGTTTGAACTTACTGACTTACTTATCCTCTCCTTGACAATTCAAAAGTGCTTGTAAATAGTTTAACTAAAATAAATGCTTTGATTTTGCTATAAACATCAAATCTTCGCATTTTTCATTTACCAGCCACCAAAAATCGACACACACTGTCAAACAAATCTGATAAAAAAAAACATCTATTTGTGTAATTATTAACTTGTTTATTTTTGTACTATGGAAGACTTAATAGCTACACAAAACAGAATAAAAATTAGTAAGTGAAACTGACAGCCAATTAAGTCTTACAATTCTTCCTTACCATATTTTTATGAACAGCATTTTTTTTTTTTTTTCAAATGTCTACAACCTCGCTGTCTAAGTCAAGACGCTTGATTTGCTTAACACCGCAATAAAAAATTGACAACAACAATAATTTAAAAATCGAACGTGTCAACTTATTGTTTTATTCAACACTTGTATGCTGTCGGTCCACCCCAAGCGGGCTCAATAGGGCGTCATTTGCATTGGTAATGTGACCGCTTGCGTATTGGTAAACAGAGTGATTTACCGCGCCTTGCCGCGGCGCGACAACCGAGCCGCCGCGCCGGCCTCTGTCATAACACTCGCGGCGATCAATCACGTCTGTGTGGTCTGGGCTTTACATGTAATACCTATTATTTATTAGGCGTTTAGTTAGACTGAAGTAGGTGCGTTTTATTTATGTATCAGGAAGTAGTTTTTTTTTAAATACACTCGATTTTACTCAAAGAATTTGAGCATCGAACAAACGATCTTTGCATTTGGTGCTTTAATCATTTCAAAATTTTAATTGGTAATAAAGGCACTTATATATTGGTAAAAAACTGTAAGATTTATCGCGCGTAGCCGCGACTTGCGACCACCAAGATGTCCTGTCATACTTATAACATTTATGTGTGTTTTATAAGCTTTTTACGTCATAGTTTAATATTCGTTTTTGTATTATTATTAAATCAAAGTAATAACAAAGAGATTTAATTCTAAACATACAAATAGAAGAAATCTCGTAGGTTAGGAAAATAGTAAAACTTCGTTTTTTTGTTGGTGTAAATTGATGACCAGATTGTACAAACTCTAGCAACAAGCTTTTGATTTTCGAAGACGAAAAGTATCTTTAACATTTTTACATACAATTAGTTTAATAAAACAACATTCAAACAGCTACATTTACAAACAAACGTTTTCATTCATAATTCATATAATGACGTATAGTTTGGATAACCATCCATAAAACACCTTAATTAATAAATTACATCGTGATTTGCGGTACCCACAATGATTCACCGCGCCTCGCCGCGACCCGCGACAACCGCGCGGCTTGTAGTGCCGCGTCACACTTACAACACGCCCGATCAATCATGTCGCGGTTTGTGTGGTCTGTTTCACATTTAGAGCTTGGGAAAATATCAAAACTACTCTCTCATAACTTGGGTAGGTACCTAATATGTTTTTGTTGATTTAGTATGTTTTGTTGTAGTCGTGATGGCCTAATGGAGGTTGTGGGTTCGATACCGGGCTAGTGCCAATGTGACTTTTAAATTCATAATGTAGTTTCAAAGTCTATCTTGGATATCTTTGATATCGGTGAAGGAAAATATCGTAAGGAAACCTGGACTTGCCAATCCGCCTTAAGTAAGTGTGGTGATCATCAATGCTCGTGCAATAATATTATCCTATTTTATCCCACTGTTGAGAAAGTCCCAACAGTGGGATAAAATAGGATGATATTATTAAAGGAAGATTTGTAATATCGCAATGGTAAAAAATTACATGCTTTTTGTAACAAGTTTTTGAAAACTTTGCATAGGAGACTAAACTGTCATTAATGAAAACGGTTTAATATTGGTCGCTAAGATGCAATGTTATTTTGTTTAGTTGTTAATAGTAATACGAGTACAATCAACACACCAGTGGTATAAAACACTTGCACTACAAAAAACGCCCTCACTGCTATTAACATATAAAAGTGATGAACGTAGTCAGGGCCGGATTAACCATATCGGGGCCGCTATAGGAAAAGCACGGTTAGGGGCCCATTTTGCTCTCTTCTAATTATTACAAAAACATCTACCACAACGCAATTTGATTCATTTTATGTTTTACTTTTTACTACCTACATTATGAATATTTATGAAGATATTCCATCACCATATCCAATAATAAAAAAAAAATTGAAAGGAATATAGTACCTACTTCTATTTTTTTAACTGCCCCGTTGGTCTCGTGGTCGCAAGTGCGACTGCTGTGCAAGGGGTCCCGGGTTCGATTCCCAGGTCGAGCAAAAAGTGCTATTGGGTTTTTCTATGAAATTCTCAGTAGGTATCAGCTCGGAGTTTGGATTTGTGCCCTTTTAATGGCAATAGGCTCGCCCCCTATTACATGGGACCTAAATATACCGGCGAACTGTGGGTGTACATTGGTGCACCTCTGCCTAACCCTTCGGGGAATACAGGCGTGATGGTACTTATATATTTTTTTTCTATCTTTTTCTAATGGTAGTTTTCATTTCGGGTTTGTTAAGTAAATATCTTAAAATTAAATTTTCACTCGAAGAAACATTTTCGTTTATTTTTTCCTGGGCCTAGACAGAACGTCTGGGCCCCTACACGATGCGGGGCCCCTACACTGCCTAGTGAATAAATCCGGCTCTGCGTAAAGTTGACTAGGTAAAATAAATATAGCATAGCATAGGTTGGATAGAAATATCAATTTCTATAAATTGGAACACCCGTTAAAACAAAGTCTTAATATTGTGTAAATTATAAATCCATTCCACCAAAAAAAGCTTATCAAATAAACCAACTCCAAAAAACAAAAGTTCCGAATACCTATTTTTCTTAAATCGTTTCGTAAATCCAATATTGATAGACCGATTACGAATCGCGTTCATAATACATAACTATCGTTCATCCGCATTCTTCGTATATTTCATTTATTTATAGCTAGAAACCAGACCTCGTTTTGTGTAATTCATACATAAAAAAACGATAAATAAAAATATTATCGAAGAGACGTTAAGGAACTCTTTAACTTTCAAATCATTTGTAAGTAGTATTTTTCGTAGTGTAAGTAATCAGCCGTAGAAATTGATAGATAATAACTAACTTTTTGATTGGCAAATCCAATAGGAGTTTTTTGGGGTATTTGGCAAAACTTGGTTTCGTACAGTTTTGGATAGAAATAATGATATGTACTGAATAATGATATGTACTGAATAATGATTGATCACTTTCTATTATTTAATCACTATACTACTATACGGAATGCCTCGTTAGCCTAGTGGTCCTAAGCGTGACTGCTACGCTGGAGGTATTGGGTTCGATTCCCAAGTCCAGCAAAGTGATATTAGGTTTTTTTTATGAAATTCAGCATTCAAAAAGCAGCTCGGTATTAGGATTTGTGCCCGGTTAATGCCAATAGGCTCCCCCCTAATACATAGAACAAAAACATACCGGCGAACTGTGGCCATCCACAGTTCGCCGGTATGTTTTTGTTCTATACTACGGTACAGCTCTGTAAAATTGAGTTGTGTTTGAGAATTCGGCTGTTAGTGATGTTGGTAACCAGAAAAAATATTCACAATTTGTGTAGTACTTACTTACTTTACTCCTCTAATCTTTTCTGATTAATTTAGTTGCAGGATATAAGACAGTTGACTTGTTTTTCCGGGACTCGACGAGCTTCATGGCCTCGGCGCTTTTCTAGCAGTCGCCGCTGTTGATTTTGGCTTACAGGAGTTGTAGTGGTTCGGGTAAAGGGTAGCGGTAGTAGGTACCTAGCAAGGAAAATTACGTGTACTAATACGTATATCGATTATGAAGGCAAGTCAATAGCAATTATACAGGATAAATTAGCTATCAACGCTCAATTCAATTCTTTCACTGAAACGTGTGAAGTAATGCCTTTAGAATTGCTATCAAGCAACACACGTGACTCGTGGTGGCGTGCGCGCAGCGTCTGTCGTGACGTTGACGTCATGATTAATAGAAATGCGGCGCGCGAATCGTGCGCTGCGCCGGCGCAGTAGAAAGCGGTGCGGTTTCACTTCGGATGCCGCTACTATGGAACGTTTGGTTTTAGTTTTGATTTTGAGTATAGAGCTGTATTATAGAGTACCTTGATGAAGCTACTAGAAGGTAATATACGTGGCTATGTATTGGTTTAGTACGTACCTAATATGTGATTTGGAAAAAGAATGTGTGTAAGATTGACAGGTTAAAGAAGAAGGAGTATGATATTATATTCTCGGCGACGACGGCCGATCAAAAGACCAGGCAAGTGCGCATAAGATATTACTGTGCACAGGTATGTGCGCAAAAACTGGTGTTCTCTCGTCTTTCTTCGCTCTCATAGTCCGATGGGACTGAGATGGAGCAGGGAGAGATCAGACGCAAGATCGACGGCTTTAGATGCTTTCCGAGTAATCACACCACCAAACTCCAAACTGGACTGCCACAAAAAAAAATCTCATAGATAAATCCAATAACACTGCCCGACATGGGAATCAAACCCAGGACCCCTTCCAGGCTTTTCAAACGGAGGCGTGAACAAGATTCTTAGTTATAACCAAACAGAAGAATTAATAACATCGAAACATAACGTTAACAAAAACCAAAACCAAAATGTCAACAGTGAAGATAATTAAACTAAAAGTCAATCAATTATGTAGCTACGATTACCAATTAACATTTTATCGAGCTACCCTCGCATTAATTGGAGGGGAGAGTCTGACGGAGGTAATCAATAAGTTGACAACATGGTTTACATTCACGTTTTACCGTGGGCGTATTGGATATTTTGTTAATTTAACTATATTAAGTAATTTGACTTTTTTCGCAGGAAAACACTGAATGGCGTCCTTTTGGAAATCTATGGGGGAGACCTATGCCCAGCAGTGGACGTCTTTCGGCAGATATGATGATAGTATGGCAATAGGCTCGCCCCCTTTAAAATGGGACCTAAATATACCGGCGAACTGTGGGTGTACATTGGTACACCTCTGCCTAACCCTTCGGGGAGTACAAGCGTGATGGTGATGGTAATGGTATGATGATAATGATGAAGTTATTTGGCTATTACACTCTACCGCTGGATACGGGTAGCGCAGGACCGGTCATTGTGGCTCACTTTAGGGCAGGCCTATGTCGCCTGACATGATGATGATGAATTTAGCATCGGAGTAAAGACGTCAGCCCGATGTTTGGAAGTCGACGGTGAAAAAAACACCGTAACATACTAGAATCTATCTATAATTTACTGTACTGCTTAAACATATAGCTGGTAGATTTTGTCCAAATATATCCTCCTTAATTTTAATTTCCTTTTGGAAATTTGTCACGGGTTTCCCTGACATTTGCGTCTTGTCATGCGACTGTATCCTACTGGCCTCGAGACCCGACCACAACGAAGAAGACAAATTACGGGCGCGGCGGGTGTCGCCGTAACTACCGATGGCGCAGCCAGATAATCTACTACCATTAAGCCAATAGATTACTTCATTAGAGACACTTTCCGTGAACCATAACTTTGGCCATACACTTTAGACTTCGTAACTCTAAAGCAAGCTGCTCAACTTTTTTAACAGTCGGGCCAAACGGGCTATTTAGAAATTTTCGGTGGGCCATTAACAATTCTTATTTTGGATACTTTTGGGAACTGTGCAATAAACCAAAGAAATTATGAAATGTAATTATTGTTTATTAAAGAAAAAGGATAAAGCACAGATCATTAAGCGACCTCAACATAGATATCAAATTGATTGTATTAATAGAATAGTTTTCTTATATTAGGAGTCATATTAGATGTTGATAGTTACGCGGGCCATTCAAAATACATCCGCGGGCCACATCATGGCCCGCGGGCTTGTGGTTGAGCAGCCTTGCTCTAAAGCGTTTCGCTTAGCCCTCGAAGTGTTTGGCAATATGTATGTTGGTGTTTTGACAGTATCTTGAAAAAACATAATAGGTATAAAAACCAGTCTTCAAACTTAAACGTAAACAAAATATTTTTTGTACCTGATACCTATAAAACACCCTTGTTAAGGGATGGGAAATCATTAAATGATGATCATTAAATGACTTCTTCCGCGCTGGGCAGAGCAGAAGAAAGTGTCAGACTCTTACTGACGAAAAACTCATCCATGTTCCTCCTAATGCCCTTTGCGTTCCAGGGCCGCAACCCTAGCAGTTCTGTAAAACACCCTAGGATTTAATCTAGCAAGTACGCATACGTTCTAAACTCCTCTATAAATACATACACAACATCACACCTGTATTCAGTGTTGTGATTAGGCAGAGGTGTACCAATGTACACCCACAGTTTGCCAGTAACCCTTGGTACACCTCTATCTAATCTCAAAATGACATATGGACTCTAGGTTCTCAGTCCAAAAATAAACAGTCTCAACCAAAGCCGCTGTGTACAAGACACTTTAAAGCATATTTATCTTAAATATGTTGTTTGTTCACGATGACATCATCAAGCCACATTAACGCTTGATAAAAAAAGTAGCATGTCATCACCGCGTTGTTGTTTTAAGTTGTTAAAGAACGTCATTGTCTCACATGACCAATTTTATGAAGTGTTGACATTATGTTAATGCTAATTAAGTGTGGGCAATGGCAAGTGAGTAAGGCTAGTAAAAGAATGTCTCTAAAGTGACATGGCCTGCAGTGCTTCAAGACAAATATATGACTTGCTTCAAGACAAATATATGACTTTTTACACTACTGTGGAAGCTTGTTCTACTTGAACCCTCTCAAGTAGAACAAGCTTCCACAGTAGTGTTACTATACTTAGCTGAAATCTCTTGAAGAGTTCTTCAATCATGGCAATTAGTAAGTAGGTACTACGACGGGTGTCAGACTTCGCGAAGCCCAAAGCAGTACATGTTCTTATCATATCGAGCATTTTTTTGTTCCGTACATAACTGGGACTCTTCTGGTTAAGGAGGTATTGATGGTCAAAGATGCAGTCTATCGCTCGGCCACTGCGCCAACCGTATCGATATATCCTCACAAACTTTCGCGTTTATAAAAGTTAGATCAGCCCCCCTAGCCAAGTCACAAACGATAATCGTAAACGCTCGGTAGGTACCAATAGATTTTCAACTTAATACCCAAGAGCCCTAAGTTGAAAATCTATTAAAGATTTCTAAGCGTTAGCGACTGGAACGAACGAAAACGCCATGCAATCTTCATAAAGCACATAAAGTTGAAGATCTATTAAAGCCTACTCAGCGTTTGCGTTTATCGTTTGTGACTTGGCTAGGGGGGCAGAGCTATGTGAGAAAACTGTAATGCGAGGAAGCGTAGCGAAGCTGTGCGCTGCTGTGTTTTTGACTACCAATGCTATAGGTACGAGGAAGGCAAGTGGAGCAAAGATCCGTAGCGGACTCTGCCGTGCGGAAAATCGTTGTGTGCGAAGTCTTGTAGGTATATACAAAACCCGTGACTGAACCATTTGCCACTGGAGCTGTGCTGAGTGAGGCTAGGAAAATGAAGTAATTCTATTGATTGGAATTACACGCATCCCAAACGGTTCTTTTTGGAAATCTATAGGGGAGGCCTATGTCTAAAAGTGGACATCCTGCAACTGATATGATGATGACACGCATTACTCGCTTAAAAGACTACATTGTGAGTTTAAAATTTAAAAGTGATAATAAATCGAGAACCTGTAGTACGGCTCGGAAGAAGAGAATGTTGAGATATCACGACTGACATTATATTTCAATCTCAAGACAGCCATTAAAATAATTAGCCCTTTAAGATGAAGATAAATCAAGTATATCGAAATGGTATTTCGTAGTGAATTCGCTCTCAAATTAAGGAAATGTTCTGTAGAAAATTAGTATTGCAGAGAACTGCCAATGACGCCCAAGTTTGGGGATAAAAAATTTGGCGTAAACACTATGTAGTAGGTATGTAACATAAGATCACGTCTGTATTCCCCGAAGGGTAAGGCATAGGTGTACCGATGTACACCCACAGTTCGCCGGTATGTTTAAGTCCCATGTAATAGGTATGTATGTATGCATAATAAACTGATTGATTGTCAGTTAAACCTTTCACCACCATAATAAATCCTTACAACTATTGATAACTCTTCTAACGAATCTATGTGGAGGTACTGAAAAGACTAGTCTTGTTTAGCCTTAAACGACCATTTGATGTTAAAATATAAACTCTGTTGATAATGACTTGACACTCCACTACAAGCCCTGACAAGACGTCATTTAGATTATCTATACAAAGAAATAAAATTCAAGTGATGACTGTTTGTAATTTCGATTTAATAAGTTTTTACGTTTTTATGTAAATGTTTACATGAAAACACCAGTATTTGAAATTTTGTCTGTCTGTCTGTTTGTTCCGGCTATTCTGTGAAATGGCTGGACTAATTTTGAAGGGGTTTCCACCAGCAGATATCTGAGCTGAAAAGAAATTAGGCTACTTTTATTTCAAAAACATAATTAGGGTTCCATACAAAAATAATAAAACCCCGTAGATAACCGACATGCACGGGAACGAAATGGCGGCATAAAAATGGTTTCTCAATCACGCAGTTGCACCCACCCTGTACCTACCTCGATCACTTTTAAATAGTGAACACAGTACTACATACCAAATTAAAAAGACTTAGGTACCCTTTGAGTCCATTTCAATCTAAAGTGGGGATTTAAAATTGCAAGACCTCAAAGGGAACTTCTTTTTGTTCTCTCTCAATGAGAATAGAGGACACGACTTTTTCAAAGCGCCGTATAATTTACCCTGAGGCTCTACTTACCTTTTTTAAATGAAAGGAATACTTATGACTGTTTCTTTCCTTGATGTCACACTTCAGTATTAAATCGGGTGGTTTTTTTTATAAAATTCATAAAATGTCCTCTTTAAAAAAAGAATAAAATCTACCTCGACTAATTCGAACTACTTACCTCGTTAGGTTTAGAGGTCTTTTTGAATGAAATTCTCAGTAGCAACTGGGAGTTACAATTTGTGCCCGGATAGTGGCAATAGGCTCGTCCCCTATGACATGGGAGCCAGCAAAAAAGTTTTTTCCCAAAAATATTTTTTGCTCAATGTTGCTTAGTTTGATGAGGAGTATGCGTAGTTAACGGGTATATGATGTGTCTTTACTCCCCGGAAAACATAATAGGTACTTAAGATAGATCAAAACGGTAGCCCATCACTTAAACAAGTAATAAAATTAAAAAAAATGTAAGTATAACCGACAGAGGAATAGCGCAGCAATCAAAAGTAGCTCTTTTGATGGCTGCGTTATTCTATAATAACCTTGAAACGGCTGAACCAATTTTGGTAAAATATACACCTGCTTTTTAATTAAAAAAAAACCGCTTTCAAATCGGTTCTGTACCCGTTTAAGAGATGCGGTGCCACAGACAAACACACAGACACGTCAAACTTATAACATCCCATCTTTTCAGTCGGGGGTTAGAAATAACAATTTGCTTATAACCAGTTATAAAAAAAATGAACTAACTGCTTTCCACCTGGTAGACAGCTATCTTGAAGACCACATAGCTAGACACAAATCGTAAGTAATTGACAGTTATTGCCTGAAACATGTAAAAAAAAGAAGAAAAAAATTAAATTCTCCGTAGCAGCTCGGAGTTTGAATTTATGCGCGGTTGATGGCAATAGGCTCGCCCCCTATTACATGGGACCTAAACACATACCGGCGAACTGTGGGTGTACATTGGCACACCTCTGCCTAACCCTTCGGGGAAAACAGGCGTGATGGTGTGTAGGTAGTTAAAAAAAAACAAGTAAGTGAAGTAACTGCTTTCCGCCTAGTAGACAGCTACGAGTATCTTGAAGACCACAAAGCTAGACACAAATCATAATTGACAATTATCCCGTGAAACGTGTAAAATGTACGTGTTTTATCTATAAAAGAAAGTCGTAAAATTAATAACTGCGATGGGAACATTTTGGTCATGGCGTAAAGTGAAAATTAACTATAGCACGTTACTCAAGCGTGATAAACGTGAATGGCTCCCACATTGTTGCTTTTTAATAGTTTGCTGCATTTTTTCTAACTGTACATTACATTGTTTTTATGAAATTGCTGGCGTGTGTGCGTTTTTGTTGGTAGAAAGTGGTTAATTAACTTTTTATGTCGTATGTTTATAGTTTAAGCGATAAGTTCATCATATTTTAATAAATACTATGTTTATATGTGTTCTGACTATACCAACAAATAAAATTGAATTGTATGTTTATAAATGTCAAAATAATGATTTTTGCTAAATGCTTATGAATGTTTAAACATTACCAGTAACAAAACTGATTTTTAATTTTTGTCTGTCTGTCCATTGGTTTCTGCATGACTGAACACATTTTCACGGGATCTTTACAGCATATTAGCACTTCAAATGAATAGATGATCACAGAAGAAAGATCACATTAAAAAAAATATCAATCAAAAAACTAGCATGAACATGAGATAGTTCCCTGATAATCTCCGAAAAAGCTAGAGCGATCTTTACGGTTTTTACTTTCGTCTTTACGATCTTTACTTTCAGTGACAGATAGCCGATTTTATAAGGAGTAACTTAGGCTACTTTATTGTAGAAAAATAACGTCTATAATTCCGAGTAAATTAAACATCGCCGATTACCGATATTCACGAGTAATTAAATACGAAGTATCATTAATTGTTATTGTTTCCTTTCGTTTCGATTTAAAATAGTCTATAATACTTTACTGATAACTTTTCTATTTTATTGCATTCAAATTAGCAAGTTTTACGACCATTCTTCCGATATCAATATCCACGTGTTCCTATTCTCCATACTTACCAACGTCAACACGTCTTGACGTAGCAACTGTTAGGTAATAGTTACCTTTAATGACCGGTTCCTATATGCACAACGGATAGTTAATCTTACCATTCGTAATTCCTTTAAATACTTGACTGGTCATTTGTGAAAATTTTTGTGACAGTTTTGAATTAAGAAATGTTTACAAAAATTATTGATATAAACCTACTCCCATGCTGAAAAAAAACTTCAATAACAGCGAAAATACGAAAGCATTTGTTTGTAACTGTGGTTACAAAATACCGGTCGGTAAGTTATAGGAATCGAGCGTAAGCAATTTAAAAACGTTTTCTGTTTTTATTATATTAATCAAAGTTTACGATTTGTCGTGAATTGTATTGAACAGCATGAAATCAAGAGGTCTTATCGCGTATAGAAGCCATTACATCACTGCGCATGATTGGATTCAGTTACGGTGTTCATTCTAAACACGTGTCCCGTTTATTATTATGACACGTTTTTTAATTTTTATTCATGACTTTTCATTATTCATTACTAACTATATAAAACGTAATTCTTCAGACCGATTCCGGCCACGGCGGCACGTACGCAAGAGATATTATAGTGCACAAGTGTGTGCGCAAACACAGGTGCACTCCCTATTCCCTAACTCTCATAACCCGGTGGGACGGAAATCCGACATGACCGGAGAGAGATCAGGCGCAGCACCAACGGCTTTACTTGCTTTCTTAAGACACGGGGGTGTTACACCACCAACTTCCAAACTCCTGGCTGCTACAGTGAAATTCCTAATGGAAAAATCTAATAACACTTTTTGCCCGGCCTGGGAATCGGGCCCAGGACCCCTCGCTCAGCAGTCGCGCTTGCAACCACGACACCAACGGGGCAGTCACTACTAGCACTACCAGTACTAGCTGTGGTGTCACCCGTGTTTAGTTGCGACTTTGGTTAGTCTATACATATAATAAAATTGTAGCGATGTCAAAACTGTACATTTAATATTTTTGAGAAAGAGTGATTGCTACGAGGTCGGGGAATGATTCTAATGCCGAAAATACAATTTTTAGAATTTTTGTCTGTTTGTCTGTTTGTCTGTTTGTCTGTTTGTCTGTTTGTCTGTTTGTTTGTTAGAGCATCACGCAAATACTGCCGGACAGATACTGTTCAATTTTTGTATATATATTTCACATAGGCCAAATTTGACCGTAGGCTATAAATTATCACGCTATCTGCTTTGGGGGCTGAGCAATATTGCATTATGTTTTGTTCTCCTGCAGATTACATTGCGATTATAAAAATACGAGACTAAATATAAGAATACTTTAGGTAGCTGGGGCTTAAACTACTGAAATAATTATCATAACGCTATACCCTCAAGGAGCTAAACAGTTAATCGTGACAGACTAGAACGGCTATTTTAGAGTATTTCCTATCGAAGCATGTGGTCTAATGGTTCGATGACCGCCTTACAAGTCGCTGGGTTTGAGTTCGAACCCCAAAAACTGTTTTACTTTTTGTGATTTTTTAAATACATTTTTAATGCTAGAATATTTCCAAACTTTAATAAAATTGAAGTATGCATTCTTCCGCCATAACATTTTGCTTTCTTATTTTTCAAATATTTTATTATTTCTGCAAAAAATAATGTCTACAATCATAGTTTCATATAATCAATATTGAAGTCAAAATTATTCATTTATCGAAATCAAAAAATATAAACAAACTGATAGGTGTGGGAACGATAGTAGAGCGGAAAATATACGTAAAAAAAATCGGTCTGTTTGACTCTTTAAATAAAATTTTGGCAAAATAGTCTTTAAATGTCGGGCAACACAAGGCTGTATTATATAACGCGATTGAATTATTTTCGCATCGATGATCTCCCTAACAATAATTTACACCAGTTGAGACATGTACAGTACCTTCTAGATACATCACTGAGTTCACTACCGGGAAGTAGGTACTCTGGCAGCTTCAAGTAGTCATGAGGTGGTGGTGGCTGTCTTCCTTCCCACAATCTACTTTTCTCTTTGGGTGGTGGGTTTTGTAATAAATAGTGAGGCTATTTGGGTATTTGTAACAAATAATGGAGTTAGGTAGGTAAGCATTATTGCATTATGTTTATTGTCCGTAAAGATTTTACCACGGAACTGTTATAAAATACATAAAATATTGAAGATTTTTAACATAATATTTATCCTATGAAATAAAAATCATGAAGTCATAGCCACAAGGAGTTAAGCAGTTAATTGTGTAATGGAATTCAATACAAGACCGATTCTGGCCACGACGGCTAATCTTAAAGCAGACTAGCCAATGCAGGAGATATTAAAATGCACAAGTGTGTGAGCAAACGCTCCCTCTTTTCTAACTCTCATAGTCCGACGTGTCGGCAATCCGACACAATCGGGGAGAGATCAGGCGCAGCACCAACGGCTTTACGTGCTTTCCGAGATACGTGAGTGTCACACCACCAACGTCCGTACTCCGGGCTGTTCCTGAGAAATTCGTAATGGAAAGACCCATTACTCAACATTTGCTTGCCACCACGAGACCAACGGGGCAGTTCAAATATGATATGTATGGGAATAGTTTTTTTTTAGTTAATTGTTACGTAAATAAAGTGAATAGTTTCGCTGTTTAATGAAAACCATGTAAAATATTTTGTGTGGGTTCAATTCCAATCAATTGTTACTTTTTGTTATTATGATTGCAATATTATAATAAAACAGGTTTAGGCGGGTTTAGCTTTTCCCCTTACATAACTTTAAAAAATATGTATGGTTCGACTGAAGAGGAATGACCGGAACAGAATTCTTTTGATTCCACAAATTCTAGCTACGCTAAGAATATTTTTCGTAAGTAAAAAACGGCGCCTCAGACTATTTAAAGTGTTACCAAGTTATATCGATAGTAAGATCGCCGCAACTCCATGATGCTCTGACGCAAGTATTCTCCGGACATGTTGACATGAGACATGAGGACACGCCAGAGTGATATCATTGTGAGGATCATCCGGTGGACACGGTGAAGCATTAGGTGGAGGTCTGCCCTGCTTTGGCGGAACACCGCCGTGTCATCATAGAGGCGATCGACGGCAACGGGCCTGCGGTTGGCGAGCGTTGGGTGGCTCGCCGTCCGATCAGAACCATACCCGTGCCGACGACGCGTTGTGTTTCACACACGTCTCAAAGAGATATCAGCACAGAAGACGGGGCCCGCTAGGGCCAGTGCCTGCCACGGTTGCGGAATTTGTTCGAAAGACTCACCGCGGCTCTAGAACGCGATGGGCATTAGGTAAAAACGGATGGATTTTAGTCAGTAAGAGTCTGACACTCCCTTCCGCCAGAACGGAAAACTCATATGACGATTTTTCATCATTAAAAAAGAAGTATCACCGCACCGTGGGCCTACCAACGTCGACACTTCATACAAGTGTCGTACGATTTATCTGCAAACGTTATGTGTGCAATACTATACTGTCTGGGCTGCGCTACGCTACCAAAAAAGCATACTTCTATTCCAATAGCTAAACAGAAATAAATTAGCTACAACAGGACCAAAATTAATTAAACCTATACGTACCTATATAAAAAATATCTCTCAGAGTTCAAGCTTTCACGATACATGTACAATCATGCATCAATCATTTATCATGCATCGCATGCAGAATTTCTTCTAATAGGTAGGTACTGTCAACAGACCATATTCTGCATGCTTAAAAATGAACTTCAAAATGAAAATGAAGGTTACCTATTACCGTCATTCTGCAATTAGATGGAAGGTAATTTGAGAGGTAAAACTTTGCTTAGCCTTTTAATAAGTCATATGCTTACTGTTTTTTGCCCATACTTTTTCCCAACAACATAATTATATAAACTTGGTTGTAACACGAAGTTTAGATTTAGTTGGCAGTTGCTCTGATTACAAGATTCATTTCTACGGTTTTGATACTAGACAGATCGAAGCTACGATGTAAGTGTTAAAGCAGAACCCATTAAAAATGCTTTTCAACGGTTAGAGAAAATTAAAATATGTAAATAAGTAAATTTTGACACCACATCACAGTATTTTCGAAAGGAATAGTAAAGCCATATCATATACCCTCCGCATAAATATGTTTTAATCCCAGGTATGGCGCAAACTCATTACCAACCGGACAAAAAATCAGACTCCGGGCGTCTACTGACTAATTTCTAAAACCCACAGTCGTAACTATTATTAACCCTTAGTTAGGCGCATTAAGAAAATCCCGCAACTAGGCGCATGGGGTCACTACTGACCCCAAAAATAAAAGCAAAAATCGAATAGAAAAAATAAATAAAACGAAGTACGTATTACCAAAAATATTAAAATACTTTATTACTAATAGACTCATACAAAAATAACATAACTTTGGCTTCAAAAGAACTAAAAATATGACATAGCTTCTTTTCAGTCTTAAATTTAAAAAAATGCTTATTCCTGAAGTCAAATGAAAAAAAATAATTATAGAGACTCATTACCAGATTCATCTGGTTCGCAACTAAGACAGAAAACTTTGGAATGCTGCTGACAAATAAATTTAATAAAAAAATTAAACCCGCAACATCTTGCTCATCATCAGAACCCACTGCAAGCCACAGCTGTATTTGACTTTCTTGATCCATATTGACAACTAAAAAAGTAAATAATCATAATAAGGTTTTGATAAAACTAAACATGGGTATATATAAATCAAACACACAAACAAATGCAAAAATAAATAATTAGAAAACCATAAAATCAATAAAATAGAAACATACCTTCCGACAAGAAAAATCACGTAAGTGGGCGCATGGGGTCAGCGCTCTAGAGAGCAGCGACGCGTGCGCTTGCGTTGGCTGTCCGGCCGCGACTGATTTAGGCACCCCGTGGAGAAAGAAGAAGCTAGCAAGAGCGTTGTCACATTCCCAAAACTGTAACCCATATTTTTTTCAATTTGAAAGTCTCGTGACCCCATGCGCCTAATTAAGGGTTAACCTTAGAAACAATTTGACAGTTGGAAGACTATGAAGACATAGTATTCAATCCTTAATTGGTTAAGTAACACTAAGGCTGACGTGAGCGAAGCCGCGGGCAACAGCTAGTAATTAATATAATTCTGAAATCGTCAATTCTCCTTGAGCAATCAATAGTCAATCAAAGGTCTCTTCTCTTACAGAGAAGGTTCGAGCCTTCTCTGTAAGAGAAGAGACTTTTGGCCAGCAGTGGGACGTAATTACATTACGTATATTATTGTCCTACTGCAGAGCACAGGCCTCTTCTCATATAGAGAAGTCACGAGGGTTGACTGTTTATCTTGGATATCAATGATATCGGTGACGAAAAACATCGTAAGGCGACTTAGACATCTATATACTGATCTAATAAAGGTGAGGAGTTTCTTGTGTGTTTTTTGTTTGCAGATTCATGATGTATAGTATGAGCTATATGTGTTATGGACCAGGTGATTAATGCGGGCATTATTTATAATGCACGAGCATTATGCATAATGTCTAGCTTTATCGGGCTAAGTGATTAATTACTTTCTTAACTTCATTATTTATCACATTGCACGGTCATTATTATATTGCTACATGATAGTTGGGCAATTTGATAATAAAGCTATATGTGGCAGTTGTTCTAATAAATAAAGGGAAGTTATAAGTCTAGCCACAAAATTATTTATTGGACATGTGATTAAACTTCTAATTTTATAACTAAGCAACGGGAAAATGACATAGCCTCTAATAAATTAATTCATCTTTTTTACAACGCCCACTAAATATTCTATAGAAAGCGTCAAGTAAAGATCATCAATTATTGTAACTTGTCCTTCTTATTTATGCATTGCCACCTAATTTACTAACTCGGTCACGGATTTTACATCTCGTCACTATTTTACGTTTTACAGCTTCAACGCAATGTCCTCAAAATAATTTAATTCAGGCTTCCACAGTCAGCATCATTTATTATAACTTAGCATGTAAAATAATACATCATATTCTTTTATCGTGAAAATAGCCGACAGGGCTCATCAGCGATGCAATTTATTTCGGGACTTGGGGCACCCCGACTCGGACAGATTAGGTTAGAAGGGGATGGCGGGGTCTAGAGAGCGAGCGAAGCGAGCGAATAGACCCCGCCATCCACTTCGTGGTTATTTTTTTGTAAACCCTTGAGCCCCGCGAAGCGGGGCTCCCCGACGATGTTGGCGAAGAGTCCTGTCGGTGAAGTGTCCTGTCGGCGAAGAGTCCCGGTTTCAAATGCAAAAGCTAGTGGATTTTTAAGGTAGAAGTCCTTCGTAATTAATCCAAATAATGAGTCTGATTATTTAAGAGGTTTCTTTTTTAGATGATGATAACAAAAAAAAAATGGTTATTAAATATGTTTGTATTACTCTGCCCAAAAGGTGATGCGCAATATGTATAGTGCCCAGTCAATTTGATTATTTGAATAATTATTATCAAATTGCACTCTCATATTGGGCATTTTTCACAATGACCGGGCATTATGTATACTGCTCAATTTATCACTTGGTCCATAACATATGCATTGTAACCAAAGACGTAAGCTAGTAATTAATATAAGTCTGAAATCGCTAATCCACCTTAAGCAGGTGTGGTGATCAATGTTCGTACCATCTCTGTAAGAGAAGATGCCTTTGCAGTTGGACTGTAATAGGCTGTTATTATTACCACCATCATATACACCATCACGCCTGTATTCCCGAAGGGTTAGGCAGAGGTGTACCAATGTACACCCACAGTTCGCCGCTATATTAAGGTCCCATGTGTTCAATATCATTCAACACATGCAACGCCATCTAGCGGTGGAATGGAGCAAGCAGCCGGCGTGAACACCGTTCAATTTTGAAGCTTCCCGAGTGTGTCGCAACAACTTCACTCACTCACTCTCCACTACTAAGCGTTGTGTTTACGTCTCATACAAAAATTATTGTAATTTCACGAAATATACGTTTATATTGAAAGGAAAACAATAAAATCAGCTTATTGAAGACATCCTTGCCCTCATCACATAGGGACAATTAGGGAACAGTCGAACATTTGGTCCATCGAGTCGAATTACGAAGAAGCACGCGGCCACGTGGAGCGTCACATAAAAAGGCATTGGAGAAGAGGATTGTCCAGGATTGTCGTCAAGTCGCATCCGGTCAGGTCACAAAACCCATCCTCCAACTCCGTGGCCAACAACTTTGCGTTAATATCGTTATTTTTACGTTTTAGTTGTTCGTTGTATTGTGTGGTGCTGCGCCGGGGTGGTGCTGAGCGGGAAACTGTAAGTACTCTTGCTTTCTACAGCCTTCCAAAATGAGTGACGATGAGAATTTTCAGTTAGCCTCGGTTCAAGATCGCGTTAAAATAGGAGAAAGGTCTAAATCTCCCCGTTTAGGTGTTAGCACAATCTCCAATCAATGTCTCGCTGATTTGAAAAAGCAGCGAGGCACACTGAAAGGCAGACTCACGTTATTTGAAAAGTATATTTCTAAATTAGATAAATTAACATTAAATTCCAATAGCAAAATGGAATTAGATTTACGAATACAGTCAACTTGCACTATTTTCCAAAGTTTTAATAATATTCAATGTGAAATTGAACAATTAGTTGATGATTCCGATTTATATACTCAATTAGAATACCGCGAATCATTTGAACAGCAGTACTTTTCCATCATGGCTGACGCGAAGTGCTTAGTGAATCCTAACAATAGTCAACAAACCCAATCTATTACACATCAAGTTTTTAATCCTGTGTCTATTAAGTTGCCAGTAATAAAACTACCTGCCTTTGATGGTTCATATGATCAGTGGTTGGAGTATAGGAACTCGTATCTCACTATGATACACAATCGTGAAGATCTTAACGACATACAGAAGTTCCATTATTTAAAGTCGTCTCTTAGTGATTCTGCCTCACATGTAATTAGTGCATTAGAGTTCACTGCTCCAAACTACTTACACGCATGGGATTTACTAGAAAATAGGTTTCACAACAATCGTTTATTGATACAAAATCATGTAAAAGCGTTATTTACTGTTCAGTCACTTCAAAATGAATCGTATGCACATATTAGGAAATTAATAGATTCAACATTACGTAATTTGCGAGCACTTAAATCGTTAAACGAACCAACGGAAGCTTGGGACACGTTAATCGTTTATCTCATTGTTTCTAAACTCGATCAGTCTACGGAACGCGAGTGGGAAACTCATAAAAGTTCCCTTGTGTCCAAAAATGATTCAAATAACGTTAAACTAAATGATCTACTAGACTTTTTAAGAAACCGTGCGGACACGTTGGAAATGATAAAGTCAAATAATAATAAAAGTGTTTCTTCATTTAAGCACAATAATAATGACTCCAATAAGTCAAATTCTAATCAAAATAAAAGATACGTTAATAAATCAAACAACAAAAATTCGCAACCTGTCACACATTCATACGTAACTAATTCAAATAATAATAAAGATAACTCTGATAATAATAAACAAAGACGTGTTTGTGTTGACTGCGGCGGTGATCATTATTTGTATTCATGTCCGAAATTTTTAAATTTGTCAGTGCAAGATAGATATGCAATTGTGCAAAATAAAAGACTTTGTCAAAATTGTATTCGTACTGATAGTCACTTGCCAAGCGAATGTTCATATGGCCCATGTAAATTATGCAAAAAGAACCATAATACGTTACTTCATAATAATAATACTCCTAGCGAAAGAATAGGTATGGCCGCATCCACGTCTATTTCGCATCCGTTGTCGAGCGTAAGCAAATCAGCTGATACGCAAGTACATTCCGAGCGTAATGTACTCACGTGCAGTGCCGCGGTACAACCGGTGTTGTTATCAACGGCACTCATAGACGTTCCTGATTCGCGTAATAATTATCATACAGTTAAAGCACTTCTTGACAACGGGAGTCAGAATTGTTTTATCACAGAATCGTTGTGTAATCGTTTACAATTACCTATTATACAGTCCACAATTCATATATCGGGTGTGGGACAAAGCGTTACAAAAAGTTCTCACACCTGTAAAGTAACCATTCGTTCTAAAGTTAATGATTATAATACAAATATTCAATGTTGGGTTCTTCCTCGCATTACGTCGAAGCTACCTTCGTTAGACGTTCAATGTCAATGCGTATCGATACCTAAACATATTTTGCTCGCGGACCCTACGTTTAGCGTTCCGTCGGACATTGACATACTACTAGGGGCGGATATATTCTGGGATCTATTAAATAATAATAAGATCAAACTTAGTAGTGGTCCATATCTGTATGATTCCAAAATAGGATGGATCATCTCTGGCGTTCTTCGTAATAATCATTCGTTTAAACCTCAAAGAGTTCAATGTAATTTCGTTCAAATTGATACTCAATTGCAAAAATTCTGGGAGTTAGAAGAATTGTCTGACTTACCGAATACCATGTCAAAAGATGATCGTTATTGTGAGAAAATATTTACAGAGACTACAAAACGTGATGAACACGGTAGGTTCTCTGTTCGCATTCCTTTAAAGGAGTCACCCGAGTCGTTAGGGAACTCATACACTATGGCTAAGAATCGTTTTTTATCTCTCGAAAGAAAGTTAAATCGTTTACCTAACTATAAACAATTGTATAGTGAATTTATTCGTGAATATGAGGCACTTGGTCACATGACCTTAGTTCCAGTAAAGGATATTCCTGACATATTAAATAAACCGCATTACATCCTACCTCATCACGGTGTTTACCGAGAGGATAGTGTCACTACAAAGTTGCGGGTAGTGTTTGATGCGAGCTCGAGTACGTCAAACAATAAATCGTTAAATAATATACAACATATAGGGCCCCCATTACAAAATGATATTTTTTCTATTTTACTCAGATTTAGACAGTATAAATACGTCGCGTGCGCGGACATTCAAAAAATGTACCGACAGATTTTAATTCAGTCGGATCAACGTAACTTACAGTTGATATTATGGCGGGAAAATCGAGACTTACCTTTACAATTGTATATTTTAAACACAGTGACGTACGGTACTGCGTCGGCTCCTTTTCTTAGCATGCGATGCCTAAAACAATTAGCATTAGAATCTAATGATGATTTAGTTGCTAGGACGATTAACGACGACTTCTATGTTGATGACTTAATCACAGGGAGCGATGACCTTGACTCGTTAATGCAATTATGTAATAAAATATCTGTGTTATTAAAAGGAGGTTGTTTCCCGTTACATAAATGGACGTTTAATCATGACGTGTCTTCTGAGAATTGTAAAGACCTAAACATCGGTGAAAATCACTTGTCTAAAACGTTAGGGTTAGGTTGGTATACTGAAAGTGATGAGTTTTATTTCACAACAAAATTTACACATAGTGACACAATAGTTACGAAACGTATAATGTTATCAACCATCGCACAAGTGTATGATCCTTTAGGTTTGTTGGCACCTGCAGTGATTACAGCTAAATTATTATTACAAAAATTATGGTTAAATAAACTAGATTGGGATGACGAAGTTCCCAAAAACATTGCGAGTACTTGGCATAATTTTCTTGTTGATTTACAACATTTACGCGATATTAAAATACCTAGATATGTAATTAGTGGAAATTATAAAGAACTTCATATATTTACGGACGCGTCTCAAAATGCCTACGGAGCGTGCGCGTACGTTAGATCGTGCCATAATGATTTTAAAGATACTACAGCTGTTTCAGTGCGCTTATTATGTGCTAAAAATAAATTAGCGCCTATAAAGGCAGTTAGCATTCCTAGGCTTGAGCTATGTGGAGCACTAGTAGGTGCAAAATTATATAATAAAATAAAGAAGTCCTTACGTTTAAATTTCGATAAAACATATTTTTGGACTGACTCAACTATCGTGCAAGGGTGGTTGCGTATGTCACCGCATGTACTTAAAACGTTTGTGCAAAACCGCGTCGTACAAATAAATGAATTAACGTGTGATACAATTTGGCGACATGTCAAGGGCACCGAGAACCCTGCGGACATTATAACGCGAGGTGCCACGCTAGACACTCTGAAGTACGATGATAATAATAATTGGTGGTGTGGCCCTACGTTTTTACAAAAACCTAGTCTCATGTGGCCTAAGAATAATAATGAAGAATCGTCATCCGTTGATTTACCCGAGACTAAACCGGACACTATTAATTTACATTCCATTCAACTAACTTCATTGTTTGATTTTGAACGCTTTTCGTCATTTATTCATTTAAAAAGAGTTTGTGCATATCTATTGCGATTTATAGATAATGCGCGGGCGACGACGCGCGGCGGCATGTGTATGCGTAAAACCGGTCCGTTATCAGTAGATGAGCTCGAGCAATCGCTCGATACGTTGACGCGTTTTGTTCAACAAGAATCGTTTAGTGAGCAATATCACAAATTAAAAAATAAGATACCGTTAAATATGAATAACAATAACAAAAATAAGTTATTATATAATAAAATATCAGGTTTAAATATATTCTTAGACAAATCTAATATAATTCGTATAGGTGGTAGGCTATCTAACGCTAGTGAATTTGATTACAATAAAAAATATCCTGTATTGTTAAGTGACAAACATCGTTTCTCAAGGTTGTTATGTGAATATGAACACAAGCGATTACTTCATGCTGGACCTCAACTTTTAGTGTATTCCATGCGTGAACGGTGGTGGATCTTAGGAGCTCGCAACTTAGCCAGACAGGTAGTACATAATTGTGTCATATGCAAACGCATGAGAGGGAAACTATTGACCCCTCTGATGGGTAACTTACCTTCTGAAAGACTGAAGCCTAGTTTTCCGTTTATGCAATGCGGTGTAGACTATGCGGGACCACTGTTCATATTGGACCGCAAAGGCAGAGGAGCTAAGCTTATTAAAGCATATATTTCTTTATTTGTGTGTTTTACGACTAGAGCCATACACTTGGAACTGGTAGGCAGTTTAAGCACACAGGATTATATTCTAGCATTAAAACGTTTTATAGCACGTCGTGGAAAACCATACCAAATTTTTTCGGATAACGGAAAAAATTTCGTTGGAGCTGAAAAGGAGTTGTCAGTAATTTTTGACAATACTAATGATATTTTTGATTTCCTTAATAATAATCAAATTCGTTTAACTTTTATACCACCTTATAGTCCTCATTTTGGCGGGTTGTGGGAGGCAGGAGTCAAGTCCTGCAAGTACCATTTACGGCGGGTACTGGGCAATGCTAAACTAACACGTGAGGAGTTTGAAACGGTATTAACGCAAATTGAAGCCGTTCTCAACTCCCGCCCTTTGTCCCCTCTGTCCTCAGACTCGAACGATCTCCTCCCCCTTACACCAGCACATTTCCTGATCGGTCGACCGCTGACTGCGCCCATCTGTGAGAGCCTGACGACGATCGAGCCTACGAGACTGGGGCGTTACGACCGTGTGGAACAACTCAGGCAACATTTTTGGCAACGATGGTCGAAAGAGTATGTTTCAGAACTCCAACAACGAACAAGATGGAAGGTCAACAATGAGGACATCACACCAGACAGCCTAGTTCTCATCAAAGAGGAGAATGTTCCACCACTCAAATGGAAGCTGGGTCGAATAACGCAAGTATTCCCCGGAACTGATGGAATATCCCGTGTAGCTGAAATCCGTACAGCGCACGGCATCATACGGCGATCGTTCTCAAAGATCTGCCCGTTGTATTCACAATGATCAAGAAGCTACAGCGATGATATTTCTTGTTGGAAGACTACATCCTGGTGTTTCCAAGGGGGCCGGCATGTTCAATATCATTCAACACATGCAACGCCATCTAGCGGTGGAATGGAGCAAGCAGCCGGCGTGAACACCGTTCAATTTTGAAGCTTCCCGAGTGTGTCGCAACAACTTCACTCACTCACTCTCCACTACTAAGCGTTGTGTTTACGTCTCATACAAAAATTATTGTAATTTCACGAAATATACGTTTATATTGAAAGGAAAACAATAAAATCAGCTTATTGAAGACATCCTTGCCCTCATCACATAGGGACAATTAGGGAACAGTCGAACACCATGTAATAGGTTGCGAGCCTATTGCCATTAACCGGGCACGAATCCAAACTCCGAGCTGACGAGCTTACTGAGAATTTCATAGAAAAACCCAATAACAGTTTTTGCTCGACCTGGGAACCGAACCCAGGACCTCTAGCGTAGCAGTCGTGCTTAGGACCACTAGGCTAACGAGGCAGTTATTATTATTACGTTACCTATTTTATTTAAAACCAGTGCTTGAATCTACCGCTAATGAATATTCACTTCTTAAATACATAGCTATACTAAACGCTATACTCTGCACGCTATTCCAAAGGATGTTATTATCTATACAGGAAGAGCAATGTATCCTGTGATTAATTTAAAAGTAGCTTGTCTGTATCATCTTGCATTGCATCCTCTTAGCATACCGAAGGTGTGCCTTTAGGGAATACGTTTACTCATGTGTTGGTGTAGATTTATTAGTTGCCTCCTTTCTTTTGTACTTGGGGTGGTACGGAAATCTGACTTCAATTCCAAAAAGTCGAAACTTCCAATTGATTTTACTGCCCGTTTTTTTACACATACATAAACCATGAGATTAGGTACCTGTTTCACATGGGGATAGGCAGAAACCACAGAACGCCACCTGCTACGATCGCTTTTCTTTTTCTTTCTTTTTTTGCGAAGTGTAAGACTCTTACTGACTAAAACCCATCCGTGTTCCTGCTTATTCACTTTGCGTTCCAGCGATGCGGAACTCTTTCGAACAAACTCCGCAATCCAGACAGGCACTGGCACCAGCAGGCCCCGTCTACTGTGCCAACCTCTCTTTGAGCCGCGAGTGGAACACAACACGCCGGCCGTGGACCCGGGCCTGGTGCGAACCAAGATTTTACACACCTGTCTTTGACTTCGGCGTCCATACTTTTGAGTCTAAAAATCGCAATTCGATCGTGTACGTAAAAAAAAATAACTTTACTGAATGGTGTTTAGATATTATTAAGTAAATTCCCTTATATGTTTCACTGATTACATTTCAATTATGTTTTAATTCTTGTGCTACCTGCCCTGATGTCGCCTGTCTTCTGCTCGTAAGCGTATCAGACAGACAAACAGAATTTCGCATTTATAATATTAGTATGAATTAATAAATGCATGAGATGAGGAAATGTCCATGTGCCCATACCAAGTAAAATAATGCGCTGCGAACAATGTATCAGGAAGTGTATTAGTATGCGATACAAGTGTAAGAAACATCGCGAATGATCTATGGGACTTGATAATTGCTACAATACCTTTGTTATTGTTGAGACTGTCTGGCTTTTCTATATACAACCATATTGTGATATTATTATAACTTTGAGATCATGAACAACGATCAACAATGTATGGAACAAATGATTATTTTTATTTTTCTTGTAAAAGATGTTCAAGAGTACCTTATAATGATTAAATGCCTAAATTAAAATAAATAATTTGATTTTTATTTTGTTTTTTATTTCATGTTTCAGGATCCGTCATAAAAGTTGTCCGTATTAAAATTTTACTTGTACTGTCAAAATAGTACGTATCATTGCTTATCAAGGATCTTTATAAGACAGCTGTAAGTCCTTCAATTTCATTTATACCGTCTCTAATTACTGCGGAATTTACACGAATATGCAGGTGCCGGCGTGAGTAATTTGAACTGGAAACTGGGAACTGGGGCACTAAAAGGGTAGCTTGTTCTTTTTCAAATTAATTTGATCTGAGGAGGTGTAAACGCGTTATGGAGGTTTTAAAACAATTAAATGTAAGTGCCTGAGGATGGTAGGCGTTGCGAAAACCGATCTAGAAAGACGTGTTGAGATGACCTAGACTGGCACCGGGAGGGCTGGTTCGAGGTGACACAAGAAAAGAATATACCTACGTCAATTGACGCAAATCAATATAACGAAGCGTCAATACTGTGGTTTCTTTTACCAGGAAATCTTTTTGCGACAGGACAGTTGACAAAATTCCAGAATCCACAGTCAAGTTCTATATACGTCAAACAATGACTGTTACAAAAGGTATTTTTTGTGTAATATAAATAAACTAGCTTATGCGTTCGCGAGGACATGAGCGACGCCTTTTCCTAGCAGCGAGACATTATTGCATAGATAGACAAAACCAAAAAAAAAAATGAAAAATTTATATTCAGCTGTGTATCTATCTAATTGTCCCAGCTGCATAAAAAACGCAGTTTGACAACATACCTACGAGTGAATTCATAGATGTAACTTAATAGAAAATCGCCGATAAGGGTAAGCGGTCTAATTATGTATGACAATTTCTATTATACTACATAGTAGCACGTTACTCTGAGTTTGAAGTCGCGGTTAGCGCACTGTCTGAATGATTAACTGCTGGGTGCGATTCCCGCACGGAACAAATATTTGTCTGGCCTACAGATACTTCTTCCGGGTAAGGTTGCCACCACCTAAACTGACGACCCTGGACAAAAACTTCAAAACCCAGGGACATTTGGGCTCAATTGAGTGTTTATCCCGGATATTCCAGAAAAAAAAATCGCTTATCTTTCAATTAATCGGGATTGCCTTGACACTGAAAATGTCCGGAGACTTTTTGACAACCCCTCCCGGACTTCCCCCGGACGTCCTCTAAACTAGGAAAAATCCGGGGAATCCCAGACGGATGGCAACCTCACTTCCGGATCTGGCTGTTTGTGGTTGTAAGTTTTATATATTTGTAAACGCACATACGATATAAGAGAAATTCCTAGTGTGGGGTAACGTTTTAAAAAAAAGACAGAAATCAGATCAGTTATCATTTTGGCGCAAAAGAGTATATAAGGGGTTAGATTTGTGACGTGCGGGATCACACCTGAGAATCTTCTTGTTACGTAGATATTAAAGGCTAACTAAAATTGTAATACTCTCTCGACCTCTGTACTATGCTTTCTATTGCGAGCTACCATGAACAGTGATTTTTCACACCAAAATTAAAAACAATATATTTTGCACAATGTCACTCAATTTGACATACAGTATGCGTGTATAATGTGTCTTTTCGTAAAAGTCACATCTAATTAATATCAATCAATCATTAGATGCCATGTGTGTGGGTGGTACCCACGGCAGGGATAAAAACATACGCTGATTATGCGGTGGTCATTTACTAATCATCTTTAAAGACACAGATAAAGAACCACAATCATCATCATCATCATCATCACCATAACTCTTCCCTTCAATACCTTCACATCAAAAACAATTGACGTCGATAATTAAAATTTAACAGCCCAAATATTAAAAGTCATAATTACCAAGTCATTATGGGGAACGCCGCGCGCCTGTTCAAACTAATTCAAGTTAATGAGCGCGACAAAAAACCGACAAAGGTGTTATGAATAAATAACCACTTAACAATCGTAAAAAATGAAAAATAACCCAAATAAAAAAAAAATATAAAAAAGGGCTTTTATTGAATGCGCCGGAGACGTCTCTGTCTTCCTGGCGTAATTCTTGATGCTATCTTGTTCTCGGAAGGTTTGTTTTTTGTCCCTTTCTGGTACGTTTATGGGGTGATGCGGTTGTCCCTTTCTAACATCAATCGATACCCCTAGACACCCACGACAACCAGTTGTGAGCGCCGCGTGGAGTTAATGAATTGGGGAATCGTTGCTGTTCATGTTTTTTTAAACAACTTTTTTTTGCTTTTAATATATTTTGTTTACTTTTTTGATAACATGACATAAATTATCAAAAACCTTACTTAGCTATAGATTGGATTTTCTATTCCTGAAAACCTTATTATGTCTTAATTAATATATTTAGTCTTAATCATGTAAGTAGTTGTTATATCACACACATCTTAGGTACAAAATTCATTAAATTTCAATTAAAGTTCTATTCAGAACTACAGAAACAAAAAAAAAATAGGTAGTCAGGGGACTGCCGGTAGAAGTGAAAACTTAAACTTTGGAATAATAGTCGCGTAGTCTGGTGCAACACCATCACATTAACATTTCGGTGACGCCAATAAGTTTTGCCCCTACCAAAATTCACTCAACACAGCACAAGAAATATTCCCTCCAAAAACACCCATTTGCCCCTACTAAAAAACACCCAACGCTTCAAAAGAAATATCCCCTTTAAAAAAAACCAAAATCAATAAAAAAAAATCAAATTCTATGATCCACAACGCTGCACGATCCGCTCAGCATTCCTACCAATGGGCTGAATGAAATACAAGCATGCCGGCCGGCGCTTTGTACTCTTCACAAGAACGGCAATTTATTTAGCTTTTAGAGATCCGCACGCGTGATATAGGTTCTACTCGTACACACAGACACACGAAGGAAACTCATTAAAATTATATTCAGGTGCAGGACAAGTGCGGGTGAATTTTTTATGGAACCTAAATCAATGGGTTTTGATGAGTAGGTACGATCGTGGGAATCGCGAGAATCGATATTTGTTTTATTATGTTACCTGTTTCAAATAAGTAAGTAACTTTGCAACGTAAAGGAAAAAAATATAGAAATTCTTCATGTCTCAGAATCAGAATCAGAATCAGAATCAGAATCAGAACTTTATTTGCTCTAAATGTAGGTACAGAATTGGATATTAAACATAAATAAATGATCAGCTACATTTTACCTTCTGGCATGCAAATTGATATTAGTCACACAAATAATATAAAAAAATTAAATGTCAAATGTAAAAACTGGTCAAATATAGAAAATAAAAATTATCAAAATGTCAACAACACAAATAATTAAAATTTAAAAAAATGACAACAAAAATGCAAGTAAAATTTATCACAAAGTCAATATACAAATAAAAAATGTCAAAATGTCAACACTACAAATAAAATACAGAATGTCAACAAAATATAATAAAAAAATTAAAACAAATACTAAATTATGAAATAACATTGTAAATTGAGTAGAAAAGTTATAAAGTGGCATCATTTAAAAAATCCTGTACTGAGTAATAACATTTTTTTAAAAGTAAATCTGTTACCTCTGACTTAAATATGTGCACAGAGTGTTCCTTAAAACTATGAGGTATTTTATTATAAATAATAGGTCCCATGGAAATAATGTTTTTTCGAAGCAGTGCTGTTTTGTAATTACCCGAGTGCAACAAGTTTTTGTATTGGGGTCTCAAAGGGCCTGTACGTTTTCTCAAATCAGCGACTGACGGAAATCGATCTAAGTTTACTTTTACAAAAATTGCCACCTCCAGTATGTACAAACACGGAAAAGTCAGTATCTTCAGAGACCGAAATACAGGTTCACAGCTATCTGTGCGTTTAAGATTTGACATGGATCTTATACACCGTTTCTGAGCTTTGAAAATCTCTTCCCTCTCACTGCAGTTTCCCCAAAATATGACACCAAACCTCAATACTGACGCAACCAACCCGTGATAAGCTACCATAAGTGTTTCATTGCTAACTTTATGGGATAGGTTGTATAGTACATAAGCCAATTTACTTAATTTATTACAAATTTCGTTTGCATGCGGTTTCCATGTTAAATTGCTGTCAATCAAAATACCAAGAAATTTTGCTACACAAGTTGAGTCCACGTTTTGACCATTGTAATTAACGTTTATGTTGTTAGGGAGTATCCTTTGGAAGAAATGCATAACTTTTGTCTTTTTTAAATTTATTATTAAGTTGTTCGTGTTAAGCCAATGTATAATAGTTTCTAATGTATTATTAATTTCGCTTTCGTATGATTTTGTATTAGTACACTTGACTATCGCTGTACTATCATCCGCAAATAATACCATGGGTTGTTGTATTTGACGTGGCAAATCATTTATATATAGTAAGAATAATAGAGGGCCCAGAACGCTTCCTTGGGGCACCCCATATTTGACCTCCCTAGTGTTTGATGAATATCTATGCTCACATTTAGTTTTTAGGCATATTCTGGTAATTTCCGTGTATTGCAATCGATCACTAAGATAAGAGCTTATAAGATCTAAGACTGTTCCTCTTATACCGTAACTGTAAAGTTTTTTTAAGAGAATGTCATGGTTTACGTAGTCGAAAGCTTTGGTCATATCGGTAAGTATTGCGCACACAGGGGTCTTGTTATCTACATTTGGCATTATATATCGTAATAAATTGTATAGTGTCTCAAGTTTATAATACTCTAATATTACATTTTTATAAGCTAGTTAGGTACTTCTTGTCAGCCCTTATGGCGAACTGCCAAGTCCTTCTTGTTGTAAACAGAGTTTATCTCCGAGTAATATTAATCTATACAAACAAAAATCACATTGAACTGTCTGTTTGTAACGTCAAAATAACAGATTTTTATTAATGGCATATCAGTGTATACACAGTAGGTGTGCCCTTATGATACCAAAAATCCATTATTTTTAATTTTTGCCCGTCTGTCTGTGTTTTGGCTAATTCCCTGTTTCGCGCAAAACAAAAAAACACCGCTAATAACCGTCATTTACGAGCACGAAATCGCAGGCATAAACTAGTAATAAATAATATACTTGGTTTTTACCAATAATACACATTGTACTATGAAACCACATGTAACTGCAGTGAGCCTATCCGTAACAAACAAAAAACATTAAAAAAAAACTGTACAGAACCATGATATACTTTAAATATTTTAACACCATACTGCACCAATTTCCCACAGGAGACCGACCACCATGCCTAACTCTTCCCGTTTATTTCATGGCTTTAATTAATTTTATTCTATTTTTATATACCGTACAATTAATCTTCCTAGGTGAATAGATGAAGTGAGATGCTAGGTATTGACAGCTTACCTCACCTAAATTCACTGAGGGAGATTTTTATAGAATAGTATTGCAGATCATCATCTGCTTAGCCTTTTCCCAACTAGGTTAAGAGTCGAGATCGGCTACCACTCTAACTGGATGCAGCTGAATACCAGTGTTTTACATCGAGCAACAGCCTATCTGACTTCCACAACCCAGTTACTGGGCAACACGATACCTCATGCTAAAACTAGTTGTCAGACCCGGCTTCTAATTATCCGTAACGACTGTCAAAGATCTACGTAGGCCGGAACCAACGGAATAGTATGGCAGATGCAGCTATGCAAGCATGAAACATGAAAGTACCTTAGATACCTTAGGTACCTACGTTAGATATTACCTAACGACTTATTTTGGGTTTTGATCATCATCATCATCATATCAGCCGCAGGACGTGCACTGCTAGACATAGGCTTCCCCCTATAGATTTCCAAGAGAACGGTTGGGAGCGATATGCATTCAGCGGTTTTCTGCGGTTTTGATATTGTTATTTATTTCTACAAAGTGTTGATTTGCATCCTCGTCAAATTTTAGGAGCTTGTCATAAAAAAATAGAAGTAATCAAATATAATTACGATACCTGGCCAATGGTGCCGATTCCCTTATTCACAAACTAAACTAAAATTAGAGAATTGACATCTCTTACTAACATACAGCGAAAGAAAAGGACGGTAATACCTTAGAACTAAGTTAGAAATGTCAAATTAGTTTTGCCTTGAACTTTTTCGTGTTTTTAATCAACACGTTCTGACATGCCAATTATAATTGTATAGAGGTTTTAGTTCAACTAAAATTGACAAGTCTTATTCACGTCCGTCCCTTTCTTGTTTGATTGGAAAGAAAAAGATAGAAATAGTCTAAATTAAGTTTACATCAGTCTGCCAACAGTGTTTATTATGTCAATATTTCTTCATGATCGATTGTTGAAAAAGATTGATATGAAGAAGTAAATTGATGTTCAAGTGCCAAATAACAACATACACAGCATTTAAACTATGGACGTAGCCGCAGTGGGGCTGAATGAGGCACTTATTAAAAGTTTGAATCTTCTAAATCTAAACTAATTTTATTATTATTGTTTGTTTGTTTGCCAATAAAATGATAATCATCTTATTTCAAGCATTCTTTCACTTAAAGGTATGGTAAGTATCTCTAATGACCCATCTCAAATCAAAACCTGAGTACTAAGGTACGCCCTTAATAGACATAGTAAAAGGACTCTCTCGACGATCGACCTTCATTCTTCCACATAACAGAACGTGGCGTAACGTACTAACTCTACTTTTGGGAGCGATCGCAATCTAATCTCAATATCAATCTGTTAAAATTGCCTTTAATTTTTCTAAATTTTGCATCCATTGTCGCTAGATGAGAATGCGATTCGATTTTGAACGTTTTTAATGAGTAGATTTGTCTTCCTGGTGTTCGCTTACATTACTGCTAAGGTCGTAGATTCTATTCCCAAATAGACTTTCCTCACAACCTGTTCCTTACTCTTCTATCACATGCCAGAACAGAATAATCCACAAAAAAATCACCTTGTATTATGTACAAATATCGTGACGAAAACACATTAAAACCAGACAAATATAAAATACAGAACATCTAATTTACATAACATTAAAGAACAAAAAAGTTTTACGATCTCTCATACCAACTAATTGGTATATATTCCATGGACAACCATCATTTTATGGGTGTTTAATTCATCGGTATACGAACCTCGCCGCTTTGAGTTGTAATTGACACTTAAGCGGCACTTTTAATGGTATGGTCAATTCTATGGTTTATAGTACTTTATAGCCTTAAACTGAGGTATTTAGGGGTCAATGGGATTGATTGGAAATTATATATTTTCCTTTTTTGTTCATTTTCTGTCAAAGTGTCAATTGGTTGTTCCTTTTACATCTAAGTTTCTTGATAGGTAGGCTAAAAGTACTGTACCGTATACCGTCTTCTTTGGTGAATTTAGATAAAATTCACCTTGGGAGATTTTCACAGAATAGCAATGCAAATGAATTTATGATGGATGACAGAAAAAAGAAGTACACGTTACCATTCAAATATTAATACAATTAGCTTGGATATTAGATTGTTTCCTGATAATCTCTGTAACGGCTGGACTAATTTTGTCAGGACTTTCACTGGCAGATAGTTGATGTTATAAGGAGTATGTGAGACTTTTTTTTTTAAACAAGCTGTTTATTCATTTACCTCTTTGGTTACTGTTCAACTCATGTTGGTCGTAACGTGATCTTCTGAACATATAAGCCTTCCTCTTGAATCACTCTTTCAATCAATGTTTTGATGGAAACCGCATTAAAATATCTACGTATGTAGGTACAGACGGCAGGAAGCGACTTTCTTTTATTATTATCTAGGGTACAGCGCAAAAAACCCCCACAGATAATTGATATTCACGCGAACGAATTTACAAGATCAAGCTTATACTTAAATATGAAGACAGTAGACGTCTTTTGTCTCAAAAAAATAAAAGAAATAGTTTTCCAGAACCTACCTCACACGCGCCGCGCTTGTCTCGTATCTACAAATTGACACCTATCCATCGAGCACTTTTAGAGGAACCGGATTGACGTGAGAACTGTAAGTACCGACCACCCTGGAGTACGTTCATTAGATATATCGATTCTTTAGCTAGTTATGTTAACTTGTTCTAGCTCGTTAGTGAACATGTCTTTTTAAGTTAATTTATTAGGGAATTGTTGAGTGTTGATGTGGAAGTATTAATAATAATTTATTTCTTTGTTTTGACTACCGCGTTGACCGTGAAATCGTATGCGAGTCTACTGAGCTCGGGGTCCTGGGTTCCACTGTCGGGTCGGACAAAATGTTTTTGGGTTTTTCTATTAGAAATTCCTAAATAGAAGACTTAGCGTTGGAAATCGGTAGTATGACACAATTTAAAAGCATAACAAAAAGCACAAAAGCACCTAAGTTTTCTCAGGACGTACACATTGCCGTCGTATCGCAAGTGAGGCAAGAGGTAATGCAACTGGATTGCGCACCCTCTTGTGCCCACTTGCCACTACCAGGTTAATTTATTATTCTTGTCACTGTCGTACAATCGTCAAACTACAAGTGCGAGATAAAGACGGGAATAAAGCTAAGGCAAAGGCGACACGACACAGTTAGCGCAATAGCTGAATGATTGACTGCTGCACTGCGTGTCACCGGTTCTATTCCCGCACGGAACAAATATTTGTATGACCTGCAGATAGACGTCCCGAGTTTCTGCTTGTGTAAGTAAGTCTATATATTTGTAAACGCTCCCACGATACATGACAATTCACAAGGGTGGGGTAAAGTACTGAGAAAAAAAAATAGTCCGTTTTCGTGACGTGAGGTTAAAAAGACATACACAAGAGAGAATGGAAAAAGAAAATCAAATAACAAAACATCAAACTCATTATTCCGTTCGCCATTTCCCAGTAACTGGCTAAACTTTCTATCAACACTGTGTGGTACTGCACTTTCCCCTCTTACTTTAGCACAAAGTTTTGGCATATCGAAGTGCTAAAAGTTGTCATGTTTGGATTTCGTTTGTTCGTCGTGCTCCTGTTTAATGTTTCGGAATTTAGTGCGTATCGACAGTCTTTGGAGTACGGGAGTAGGGAAAGTTTAATGGTATAGTCTATAGTCACTTCTGTTTGAATAAGGCTTATTGAGATATACATTTTCGGAGTCATAAATTGAATAACTCTTATTTTTTTGTAATATCGGCTTTTATGTAAATAGCTGTGAATTCTGGATTATTGATGGGACCAAAATGACGGCCAGTATACTAGTATATTAGGCTTCAATACTGTTTTTTTCCTCTTTCATATTTTTACTTTATTTATTTAATTTAAAAACAGAATACGTAAAGTTATATATTATGGATGTATTGATGCAACTTAGAGATTTCCGAAATGTCAGTTACGAAAAATCTATCTATCCTTCTATTGGTTTCCCATGTATAAAAGCGAGAGGTACTTACCAACTTCAGAAAAAATCTGAAACACAATATGAACTATAAATCTGAAATTTGGCTGGCTGGTAGTTTATAGGTAGGAAACGTCAGCTAACAAGTGGATTTGCGGATTTTGCAGTAGGGCCGAATTCATATGAAATATCAAGTGGAAATAACCAAATGTAGTAAATGATTCCATCGTTAATGCTTTGGGCTATTTATTCCTTATTATTATTAGATCATGGTGCACATTTATTACTCTACTTAGATATCAGTCATTCATAATTTAATTAATTTTCGGTTGTCAAAGTTATATTATTACTAAGTCCGACTTCGTCCTCGCGTTTTTTTCACCTCGGTACATTGCGTATTTAGTTTAGTTAATCTAGATAATAATAGGCTGCAAAAGGTTATTCTGAAATCCGACTGGAAGTTCCACAGATTAGCGAAACAAAGCGGTCAAATATAGTATTTAAATTCTATTATTATTCTATAAATTCTATTTTATAAATATTATATTATTTGCCATCGATACGCTAAGCAGAAGAAGAAGCAAACAAATAATCTATTCCGCTATATTATATTAAGTAGCATATAATAGTATAGTATAGACAGATTGTGGTTAAGCGAAAACAATAAGTATATACATCAGAACTAGATTGTGGTAAAACGAAAACAATAAATAGGTAAGTACACATATCGGAACAGCACGAGAATGCTCTTTAAGCCATTAAAAAGTTTCCCGGGTGGCGTTAACCTAATCCCCGGGGGGTCTCACACATCAGCCGCGGTTCCCGATAATTACCAGAACGGATTCTGTGACGGGGAAGTTGGGGGACACGTTGGGTTTACCAAATCTGATAAATAAAATGTATAAAGTTAATTAAGTACTTGTTTTGCCGGTGTATTCTGGAAGAATGACTCTTGGTGAATTCAGGTGGATTGAGCTTGAAGTGCAAGCTGTCATTCCTCTCGATGCTGGCGATTGTCAGTTCACCTCAGGCTTTCCTGATAAGTTTATACTGAGTTGTTATCGGTTCTGCAGGTATATTCTGTAGAATCTCCCTCGGCGAACTGAGCTTGAGGGGAGCACTCATCCAACTTAATGCAGGATTGATAGTTAACCTTAATCTCACTTTACCTAAATTTAACGAGAGAGTTTTTTACAGAATACCAAGCATAGGTGCTACTGGGTTACTGGGCTTTTAGCTACATGTATCTTCTTTTTTTTCTTTTATATGAGCGACAAGAAAATAAGCATTTTATGTAAAAGCTAAACCTAAAATAAACTATCTCAGGTACCGATCTACAGAACTGAAAAATAAAAACTGCAACACCAAAGGATTACCCCTCTTTTACAATTCCGCCCCTGATGAATAAGTCCCCTAAGTTCCCCCAGTTGGAGTCATCCTAATCCCCCGGGATCGCCGCACATCAGGCACGCTGTCCAACAATTACCGCAAGTCGCCGGGAAAAAGTAATTTAGTTTAATCTGATTTAAAAAACTCAGTTACGTAGAAAATATATAAAAAATACGAAAGAATTTTCATGGAAAAGTAATATTTTCTGTTTGTGTGTGCCCTTTTTTCGAGATAGCCTCTTAAAGACATATATTTCCGAAAACCTTGCTTATAGAAATTCATAATATGTTATCCCTTGTCGTCACGAGTTTTACTCAGTTGTTTGAGAAAAACTCTGGCCATGGTCATTAAGATTGGCTGTCTGCGGGCCTGACCATCCAAACATACAAATCAAATCAAATCAAATCAAAGCATTTATTTCAATTAGACCATTTACAGGCACTTTTGAATTGTCAAGATACACATATTATCATACCCGTATTCACCGAAGGAATAGGCAGAGGTATGCCATTGTATAACCACAGTCCGACGATACGTTTTTAGGTCCCATGTTATAGCTATTGCAATTAACCGCACACAAATCTTAACTTCGAGCTACTACTGAGTATTTCATGCAAAAACCCAATAACATTTTTTTTATTTATTTAGCATTTGCTCGACTATCCAAACATACGCTGCCATAAGGGCATGTAATCGCGGCGGGTACTTTAATGCACCCAATAAAAAATCGAGAAATAAAAATCCAATGGTGAGTTCTACAAAAGATCGAAGTCCAGACTAATGAATGGAGGCAGATAGTTCTGGCCATCGCACATAATTTTATTAGCAATATTCAAAGCATTCGACAGTCACGTTCTGACTTCAAGCAGAATACTAATAAGGTAACCTACCTACCGCATCGCCTGATACTTAGACACCTCATAATATTATTCACGACTAGTTTCTCCCCGCGACTTCTTTCGCGTCAAATTTTATATATTATCCCACAGGAACCGCACATTCTTCCAGGATAAAAAGTATCCTATATGTTATTCCACATTACAAGCTATCTCAGTGCCAAATTTTATCTTGACCCGTTCACCCGTTTATGCGTGAAAGTGTAACAATCTTCCATCAATACTCAAAAATGTCCGCATTTATAATACCAACTTCTGCCCACGACTTCGTTCGCGTCAAATTTGATATATTATCCCTCGGAAACCGTACATTATTTTGGGATAAAAAGTATCCTATGTGTTATTCCACAGTACAATATATTTTCGTGCCAAATTTTATCTAGATCTGTTCAGCCGTTTAAGCGTGTAAGAGTTACAAACGTCCATCCATCCACCCTCACAAATTTTCGTATTTGTAATATTATTTGTAGGATAGTTTCATCCAGATCCGTTCAGTCGTTTAAACATGAAACAGTAAAAAACATACATTCGTCCTCACAAACTTTCGCATTTAAAATATTAGTAGAACCATTCGAATACTTCAACACGTAGAAATCCGATCACGCTAGTGTCACGCAAAATCCCGGGAGGGTAATCCCGTTGACGGGATTGTTTTGGTCCGTAAATTTAGCGCCATGACAGCGGCTCGCCTTCACGCCGGGATTCGTAGTAATTGGCATTCCCGCTTCACACCAATTAGTGTGCACCCTAATTAAAACGATACTTTATTACTTGCTTATTATTTTTAGGGCTATTAACAGGTTATATTAATTGTGACAATGATTTTGACACGTTTTTAGGTGCAAAAGTTATTTGTTATGCTGTTTGATGAAATGCTTTTTAAGTGATAATGTGCGGTTTATAGTATTGCTATTATGCCTCTTTTTCCTTATCTTGTTTTTCGCACATGTTTGTTGCCCGCACAGAAAGGGTTTTTTTTTTTCTTTAAGACGGGAAATCATCAAGTAACTTCCCCCGCCCTGGGCGGGGCGGGAGGGAGTGTCAGACTTTTACTTACTAAACCCGTCTATGTTCCTTCATGTGCCCTTTGCGTTCCGGGGGTGCGGTATCTCTTTCGAACAACTCGCATCCCCGGCAGGACAGAAAGGATATTTTGTTATTGTATAGAATTTTTACTTTATTGCTTAACTTTTTTGTTCTTTGCATAAGTATTGTTATAATAAAATACCGCTCAATGTTCTCGAACTAAATGAGAGAAAGTTTAAAACATGTATTAAACGCACACTATGTAGTCAAGCATATTACAAATTAGAAGATTATAGGTATAAATGATAAAAATGCTTGGCTTAATGCTAGTCCTGCTCCACAGCCACTCGGGCACACAAATTAATATACATTTTTTCTAAACATAACGATGTTATTAGCACCTTTTTATTGACCTTTATAACGTATACCGTTATTATCATTTTTACTGTTTTTTTTTTCTACTTACTACAGTTTATTTTTTGAAAAGGTTCGCTGATGACCTTAGTTTTGTATAATTTTACATCATATATTTCAATTTTGTAAATGTGACTACCATGGAGCCATTTACTTGTTAAGTTACTATG
The DNA here is from genome assembly GCA_932526535.1 of Caradrina clavipalpis. NCBI lineage: Eukaryota > Metazoa > Arthropoda > Insecta > Lepidoptera > Noctuidae > Caradrina > Caradrina clavipalpis. The sequence continues at coordinate 5,879,319 of OW052093.1, forward strand.
TGTTGGACACTGAGCATGGCAGTTGAGAGCTTTGTCATGCTCACTTTAATGTCTTGCTGACGGGCGGTGGCGCGTGGGTTGGATCGTTTGGTTCCCTTCAAGATGGTTGAGCTAAACGGTGCTGATTGGTCATCTCTTAACTGCCATGTCTTACATCGTTATTATAATTTTGTTATTTTTTAAATTCACCTTCATTGTTTACACATATAGAAGCAACAAAAATATTGTAACCAAGACTTTGTAAAAACCAAATGGAAGGAAAAGACTGTCCATGGAGTTTCTTGCTCGTTCTTCTCCATAGAGACCTACGTTTTGGAACGAGCAACTAGCTTCAATTTTAAACTGTAACTTCTTGACAATTCAAAAGTGCCTGTAAATGGTCTAATTGAAATAAATGCTTTGATTTGATTTTATTTGATTTGTATCTAATAATTAAAAGACAAAAAGTTTATTTATGACGCCACACGTGTTTGATATGCTTTCAGTCCCTTGCATTGCATTAGCTTCTTTTTTTTTAATCAGTACTATGAATGGTACTATGTTGATTTCAAATCAACGTAGCTGTTCAGATACATAGAGTACTATTTCAGTACAGCAAACAACAGCTATGAATTGTTTCTCGACGGACCACATGATTAATTGTGCCATCCTTTTTTCACATCGGATTCATCACCACAACGCATTAAAATACGTCACCTGAACAAACCTCAAGTACTACAATACTGAAAAAACTCATCATAGCATTATTTTTTCTTTTTTTTATCTAGCCTGAAAAAATATTACGTCTTTAAATAAAATAAAAAATGCTGGCTAGTTTTATCACAGCTTTTATCAAAGTGTCCACGTGTGAATAAAAACATGGACATCCCAGCCTGTCCCCCGTCCGTCTCGCCATTTGTTTACACACTTGGTAACAGGTGGCGCTGATTCGTTCGTTCTCAGGGCGATTCGATGTTTGTTTTGGTAGGGATTTATGTCAAAACTGCTAGACCGATTGATATGGAATCTGATTTATTGGGCAGGCTATTGAATGGTGTGGTAGACATAACATGAAGGGGAATTTGAAGTAGATACGTAGGTGATAAAAATAAATGAAGTAGATAGTGAGCTACCTCTTTATGGGGATACCACATTGGGATGTCACCGTGTTTTTAGAGTTGACATCTATTATATTAAAACATTTATCATTAGCTTATTTCATAAGACTGTGAACTTTAAAACTACTTATTTATAATAACTTTTTTGGCCCAACATTACCCAATCATTTACTCTTGTGTTACCCAATCATTGATCATTTGCATTGCTGAAAATGTGTAGAACAAAAAGAAGTGAGTAAGTCTACTACTACAGGCATTCCTTGACTAAAAGGATGCTACAAACACAGCCTAGGTTAGTATTTAAAAACTTGTTCAACTAAATTAAGTATTTTGTTGTTTTGCCCTAGTTAGTTAACTTTTTTAACCAATCAAGAGTTTTCCTAGTATCTAAGTCTATAAAGATACCAGATAATCTCTTTATTAACCCAAAAACCCGTTAATCATAATCAACTTATATTACAAATCATCAAGCTCACAAGTTTGCCTGTCGTTAGGAAGGGCGCTACTTCCATAATTAGCTTCATTATATGCAGTAGGTAGCGGGGGTGGTTGGGGGAGCAAGGGTAGAAGGGGGCGAGAGAGGGGTAGTTGCGGTAGCACGTGCCGGCTGTAAGCGACGACTGAGGGTTAGCTTGTATAATATGATTTATGATAAAGATATTGCGGTAGACTAAATTTTCGTACGGTATTGTTTAGTCGTCTTTCTTCTTTATCGTATGGGCAGTAAGGTGTTACGACCCAAAACATCCTAGTGTCAGAGTTTCTAATCCGCCTCAAGGACCTCTGACATGGTTATTGTTTAATGAACGTAGACTTACCTAGTGGTCTTAGGAATTGTTAATCCACCTCAGTCCTCAAGATTCCCCCTCCCAAAGAGGCCTGTGGTAAGTTTAACTAGATCCTGAATTGATCCTGAATACCAGTATTTTACATGGAGCAACTGCTTATATGACCTCCACAACCCAGTTACTGTAAACACAATATCGCTAGGTAAGACTAGCTGACAAGCTTGTAGGCTTCTAACTACCCGTACCAACTGTCAGAGATCTACAAAACAGAATACTAAGAACGCAAAAGTCTCACATCGTATACCGTTCAGATTTACAATTATTTCGTGGGTTTACAAAGTCACGACTGACAAAGATCTACAAAATACTCGTAGAATACTTGGTATACAAACCACCACCAGCAATTGGTTCAACCACTCCACTCCACTAGGTTACAGATTTCCAATGAATTCGCCGTTCTACAAGTTCGCAACCCCATCAAAGTCCTCTCAAATTCACAGTGCGAATTCACTTCGGCCTAGCGAGTCGGCACCGAAGTGTAACAATAGCTCACCCCTGGGGTGGCTACTAATCTGATTTAGAGCCACTTAGCGACAGGTAAGTGCTCCGAACGCTGGTTTAACTTGTTTACGAGGATAACTCGCGTTTTATTGGGTTATACTTTTGTTTAACTGGTGATAAAAAGCAATGGTGAGGTTGCGGAGGTGGTGCTGGGAATTTGGGGTGTTTGAGGTTGTTTTTTGGGTGGAAACAAATTGTTGTTCCATTTTGGTTATGCAATGTTTTACATGTTTATCGTCATGGAGGTATAAGGACGGGTATTTTTTATGAATGAGGTATCTGATAAATACATTCTTAGCTCCTGGACTATTGGGGTACCCATTGCGACGATTAAATTGAATGGGTTAAAATAACCTATGTGCACATATTGCATAACGTCATTATGCTAAGCTATGATTCGGAAACAAAACCCGCTTAAAGAACACTTTTCATTTTAGTTTCTTTAGTAATAGCGTTGTGTCAGCTCTTGGAAGTATGTGGTGTGCTTCCCAATTCAATACATACAATCTAACCCTTAACAGTAAATATTCATCAATATTACCAGAATCTACAGCAGCTCAACATTATGGCAACATAACGATAGCTAATATCATTCCCAAGATAAAATTCAAGTTCTTTTTAATACCCCATAATACTGTTCCTTATAAAATACCACCATAAAAAGAAGCAAATCACCACAAATATCATGGTGAAACCTCATAGTCAGTCAGTATTCACAGTTCAATCTCAGACCGTATCGAATTCTCAACTTCAGCTCAACCATTTTCCAGAATAAATTGGTACACCTACCATTCAACTATGAACTTTATGACAACGGAATAGGGTGTAAGACGTTGATTGAGTTGACGGTGTAAAATGACTGCGCGTAACGCTAATGGTCCATGAAATTGGCCGTTTGCCGATAAATATAAGATTTTTAGACATTTCAAATGTACTGTTAGGTTAGGCTTGCGACATTTGAACGTAGGCAATGTTTTGTCGATGTTATTTTATTCATTATTTTGAATTGAGACCCACGTCTGATAATCGGTTAACGATTTTTGTCGGAATGAAATGAAACTTTGGCAATGCATTTATGTCTCTCAAAAAGTCGATCCTACGAAACTATGAAATAATGATCCGTTCTGATAATCGATCCTACAAAAAATCTGAAGTTAGCGGAGGCCCTTATGATGCTTGAAAGTTGATTCTTTAAAAAGAGGGAATTTGTATGTGAGCTGCAATGTGGAAATTCTCCTAAATATTATTTAATGCATAAAGTACTTCATCATCAGCCTGCAACAGTCCACTGCTGGACATCGGCCTCTCTACTTTCACACCACTTAGCTCGATTCTCGGCAACTCTCATCCAATTGCTATCAGCTACCCTGTGAAGATCGTCGCTCCACCGAGTCTGACGGCGTCCCACCTTAGGTACGCTTGCCGTATAAGACTTATAACTGATTTACCCAGAGCCCACATTTTTCCCACATACCCAGATTTTTGATAATGACATCACATAACAACAGCAAGAAAATATGTTCTCGTAGTAAGAGTAAATATTTTCATGGTTATAAAAAAATGGTTTTAGCTACTGGTCGTCTATTCCAAGTTTTTGAAGTTCAGTATTTTCAATTAGGCCTAGCGGCCGTGTGCCGTGGGCCACTCAATTTACATATTATAATCGCTTAGCCGTCTTCATTATGCAGTCCTCTAACGATAAGTATTAAAGTTTTGCAACAGCTAGTTGCCATGACAAACCTTTGGGTAAAGCAATAGAGCTATTTATTTTCGAAAAATAAAATGAGATATGAGAATAAGCGTGCTTGGGAGTCAGCTTAATTCGACCTTTGCTTATTCTTCACCTGATGATGATGATGATGTTTTTGGGAAGCTGAAGAAGCAGGCAGCGTCCAACCGGTCCTTTTGGAAATCTATGTAGAAGGCCTATGTCCAGCAGTGGACGTCCTGTGGCTTATATGATGATAATGATCATAATCGGGAAGCTGGAGTATCGCTTGGACTGTGATTGTCAGAGGATCAATCCGAACCAGTTGTTCAAGCCATGGGAACAGAAAATGGGAAAGCAGACAATAAATACTTGTTGTTTCTTGATTTGCACCTTGACAATAAGAAAATAGAACTGAAAATATCAAACAGAGTTGCCGCTCTTTGTAGAAGGGACATTGACCGCATCTTTAAAAGCATTAGCTCAGTAGTCAATAGTATAGACATCTACAATTATTCTACTTGCACTATATGACATAACTCTTGCGCACTATGCAATGTGACATAACTCTTGCGCTTCTACTCGCTTCCATTCAGTCTAGAATCTACTAACTTACTGAAAACAACTAACAAGGATATCGTCATTACATGCCAGGTAGCAAGCGAGATTATTCATTCGTTATTATCAACTATCTGTCTGTGTGTATTTATAAACCAGTACCATTGTTTGTAGGTAGCATGAGCGGTGTTATTAATTTGCACCAGCGCAATACATTCCACGTTTCAAAACATGCAGGAAACGGCCGTGACTAAATGAAAATATTTCTTCCTCAGTTGTACAAACATCAGCTAATAATATTATAGCGACCATTATAATTAGACTTCTTTCGCGCCTTGTATGTGCACCTAGTGGTCAAGGAGTTGTATGGGACGGGGAGGGGGAGGGAGGTCAAGATAAATGGTGGTTGTTCGTCAGAGTTGAAGTAAACACAGTGATAAGAATACACCACATAGCGCTGATAAGATATGGCCAAACCAATTACAAGCACGAACCATTCGCATGACGCTGTTTAGGTAACCGGCTAGTTTTATTGTTGAACAGTTTGGTTATTAATTGATTTGCTAGGACATTAAGATAAAAGGTTTTATGGTTTACTCCTAGTGCTCTCTTAGTTATGACGGTTAAAACTCAGTTTCTAATGGACTAACAAGTAACAGCCCGTAAAAGTTAACACCAGTCGATGTTTCTCCAAATAGACCATACAGTGTGAACTGCCGTAAGGCTGCCTTTCCACCAGAGACGTACAAGATAGCAAAACAGTGAAGCCAATGAGAATCGGACGATCTGATTGATCCACGCCGGTGGAAAGAAAGTCTAACGGAAGAGTTGTAATAAAGATTATATGTTTTTCATCACACTTGATTAATCCATTAGTGACCAGGAATTGCTTTTGCATAGTAATATAGAGTATTATTTTTGCTGGTAAATGCTCTGAAAAATAATTCTGCCTTTTAAGATATTCCGATTCGCCTAGAGTAGCTAATTAGTTTGTGACTCTTGATCCTAAACATTATCTTCCTGCCCTTATCCCATGTCACCACCACGGCGCACCACGTTTTCTTCTTCCATGCGGTCCTGTCAACAGTCATGCTCATACCAAGATAAACGGTTGTTCTGAGTAATATTAGTAGGCAGAGGTGTAACCAATGTACACCCACAGTTCGCCAGTATGTTCAGGTCCCATATAATAGGGGGCGAGCCTATTGCCATTAACCGGGTGCAAATCCTAACTCCGTGCTACTACATAGAATTTCACAGAAAATCCCAATAACACTTTGCTCGACAAACTTGTTTTATAAAGTTTATTTTACTTCTGAAAAATGCCATTAAGTAGTTTTTTCTTGGAACTAGAATGGAATCCTTATCCGCCCTCTAAATACCTCCCCCCCCTCCGCCTCTCCCCTTGTATCCCCTTTCTCGTATGCTCTTTTTCCACGGAATTGAGTGTAAATACGAGTAGAGAGTATTTTAAAAGAGTGAAAGACACAAATCACGGTTCAGACGAAAGCGTTGTTTTAGTTGGCATGCCGCCATCTCCTGTTGCTTCTCATTCAGATCCACAACGGTTTAGAATTTGAAGACTATTTTTAAGCGATTTGTTTTTAAAAAGTAACTCTTGATAAAACAGAATGTCTGGACGTGTTTCTGAAAACCGCCGAGTTTTTTAGGTTTATTTTATCTTGGACGTCACTGATAACAGTGAAGGAAAACATCGTGAGTAAATCTGGGCTTGTAGTAAATATAAATCTGAAATTAACAATTCGTCTTCAGCAAGCGTGGTGATCCATGCTCGTGCCTTCTCTGTATAAGAAAAGGCCTTTTGCCCTGCAGTGGGACAATAATGGGCTGGTACGTAGTCTCAACTCAATTTGCTTATTTACTACTTTTTCTTAGGTTTAAAAAAAAAACAAGCTAAGAAAGGATACGAGAATACCGACAGATGTGACAAAAGTAATAAAAAAAATATACCAGACTTAGAAAGTCGATATACCTAGTGCGAAATAAAGAAAATGCCAAACTTGCTCAAAATAATACAGAAAGTAAAGAAACATAATACGTATAGAAGGAAACCAAAAAATCTTGCAGTACCCAGCCAATTTATTTTACAAAATTGAATCTCAAACATGTGTACCCGACTGCAGTAACGCGATAAGGTCAACTTCTGTTTACATTATATGTTTACCCAGGGGGTTGATCTTGACAATCCCAAAATAACAACCCTTAGAACACCGTAAGACTTTCAAACAGATGATGGTGGCTTTTTAGGAAGATTAAGAAACTGTTTTATTTTAAATGTCATTGGATTGCAAACAAGTCGGTGCGACGCGACGTCCCACCCGATGTTAAGTGGTCACTGCTGCCTACAGACATCTGCAATAGCAGAGGACTTGCAAATACGTTGCCATCCCAGAGACACAGTTGAAGTGTCTCATATATTTATGTGCCTGTCATTGCACCGGCACCCATTCCCTTCAAACCGCAACACAGCATGTTGCTTTGCGGCCGAAATAGATATGGTGGTAGTACTTTCTCGGATGAGCTCCTTTTCATAGAGCTCCACTACTACTAAACTGACCAGCCAGTGTTTTCTGTAAATATCTCCCCCGGTGTATTTTGGTGAAGTGAGCTTGAGGTAAGTCGATAAAACTAGCAGAAATGTATATGTGTACTCAAAATAAGTAAAGCAGAAAAGATTTTATATTTGCTTGTTTAAACGCGTTAATCTTTGGAACTACCATTCGGATCGGAAAAACCTTTTTGTACATGATAGCTAGATTCATGAAGAATAGTATAGATAAGCTATATATCAACAAGCTACGATACATGGGAATAGAGCAGTAACCAAAGACGTAACTGACATATAACGGGTATAGCAACAGTACCAACGAAATAAACCTAAATTCCATTTACTCAACTAAAAATCGTAAACTCCATAGTTAAAACAACGTCATATAATCAACACTATGTTTTATATTTACAGCTAACAGCTCATGAATATTACTAACGTTTATTACAAAGCGTTAATAGTTTTTGTCATCATAAATTATAAGAGCACTTCCCTCCATTCATACCCTAAGGTCCGTCTACAATGGCATTTAACTGTATCAATAAAATAATTATCCAATCATGAAGCAATTTACTCGGTTTGTCCCCGTTTTGTGCATCTCTTTCTTTCTTGTTACGAGCTGCGATAGCGCTGTCTCGCTCGTTACGAAGCGGCAACATTTGAGGACGGTGACACGGTTCGCTCTTGGCGTCTGGGATACAGTGCTGCCAACTTTTTTCTACAGTTGCTTACACCTTTTTGGCGTTAGATTTAAAGTCTATAATTGCGTGTGTTTGTGATCGTGTAAGTTTGTATCAAGTGTACACTTTGGTCAACCAGTTTGCTGTGGCCTCTCGTGCATTTTCTCTAGTTTCAAGGTCTGGTCTGAACGCAAGTAGTTCTCCGTATAATTTTCCAAATAAAGACTTGTAAATTAGTTTGTTTGCGTCAAGCACCTTATACGACGTAATGGAGAGGTCGAGAATGCTGAATCTACCTACCTGCAAACAAACATGTTGATTGGATCTCGGACCGTAAAAATAAAAAATAAAAAAAAAACAGTTCGTTTTTAAGATCTACATAAGGAAATAAAATACAAGTGTCTGTTAGGAATACCACAATTACTTAAAAAAAAATGTTTCTCTGTCTGTTTGTACCGGCTAATCTACAAAACGGCTAGACCGATTTTGACAGACTTTTAAAAGCAGATAGCTGATCTTATAAAGATTAACTTATGCTACCTACTTTTATTTTAGAAAATCAATTAGGATTCGACGCAAAAAAATTAAGCACTGTGATAATCGAAATTCACGCGAAATAATCTTCTTCTTTATCGTGTGGGCAGTAAGGTCTAAACGACCCCACACACCCTAGTGTCAGAGTTTCTAAACCGCCTCAAGGGCCTCTGACATGGTTACCGATGTCAGTGATGTCCAAGATAAACTTAGAAAGTACATATGAAAAAAAAAACAAAGATAAAGAAAACGCGAAATAATGCGAGCATAATTTTCTTCTGTATAAATTCCCTAATTACTAATCATAAACATCTACTGATAAACATAACCCCATCAAAAGACCGGTTTGATAAAGAGGTGGAAGTGTCGGAACACACTTATTTCCATAATTTCCATACGCAGCTAATGGAATCATTATCACAGTAAGTATAGCATTAGAACATCCCCTTCATGCATAATTAATATTGTAGGCTGTTTCTCGATATTAGCTGGGAAGGTGAAGAAAAAAATATTAAATGCTTATCTCGTAGTGGTACTACCGTAGTACAGCTGAAGAGTATTTTTTTATGTTTTAATCGCACTAATCTCTGGAACTAACAATCGGATTGGAAACATTCTTATTGTATAAGATAGCCAGGTTCATGAGGAACCGTATAGGCTATATAAAATCACGCTACGACACACGGGAGCAGAGCAGTAACCAAAGACGTATCTTAACGCGACTGAAGTCGCAGGCAGAAGCTATTCACGATACGTGCATCGCATAGGAGCCGATGTATAGTTATCGTCTCCAGGTTTTGTCTCAAGCCACTTTTATTCCAGCACCAATTTTACTTGGGGCACAAACCTGTCCTTCTATATTTTCTATATTCTGTATAATCACACAGAATTGCAAGGTCGTCATGAGATTGAAATAAGCATCGTCGGAAATATTCTAGTTAATCAGTTTCTGGAGCAACCTTCTTGAACGAATCAATAAATGAATGAATGATACCTTTGTTTGCTACAATAGACTGTGTTATACAATTTGTGGGTAGCACGGTAATGTCAATATTATATGAAAATTAAAATTATAAGAAAGATTAACATAATTCAATTTTAAATAAACTTTTCTCTCTCTCTCTTTCTCTCTCTCTTCTTGGTTTATTTGCACTCTCCTCTTTAATTCCCACTTCTTTCTCATCAATAATCCATCTGCTTCATACATCAGCACCTTAGCACCCCACAAAAGAAAACTCTTACACATACCTAATGATGAAGCAATATTTCTTCCCCGTGGTTGCGTGATCATCAATCATTGGCTGCGTGTTTCTCATCACTATATCATCTCACGCAATGAAGAGATCTTAATCACTCGATAGATAATTATGTCTTTAAGTGAGTTTAAGTGATATCCCTGGGTGGTCTTCTGTTACACAATTTAGCTTACTTGGTACCCGTAGTTTCTTTTTTGATAGTTTTAAAAAGGATGGAGACGATTAATATGTTAAAAGTGACAAAAAAAAATCTTAACAACAAATAATGATATTTTATTTGTCTCTGTTTCTATGTTGTTGTTTGAATTTTTGGTCCTTATGGATGCCACGCACCCGGGGGGCGGGGAAGTCTATCAGACTCTTAAGGACCGAAAATCACCCCAGTGGTCTCTTTCCACACTTACGCCAGGGATCCTAGGAGCGAGCGTAAGCGGCTTCCGCGATCCCCGAGATAATGATATCCTGAGTTATGAACAGGATTAAAACTACCTATGCCTAGCCTTTTGCCAACTATGTTGGGGTCGGCTTCCAGTCTAACGGGCTGCAGCTGAATACCAGTGTTTTACAAAGAGCAACTGCCTATCTGACCTCCACAACCCAGCTACTGGGCAACACGATACGAGGTTTGAACAGCATTGAAAAGCTTTAATTTAGCAGATGTATAACTAATACGAGTATTCTATACTATATTTACTATATACGTATATTTTAATATTATAAAGCAGAAGAGTTTATGTGGTTGAACGCACTTATCTCAGAAACTACTGGTTCGAATCTTCTCCTATAATACATTTAATTAGAATGAAAAAAAAAACTAAATAATAATTAAATTACAAACTATGTACAGTTAAAATAAAAAAAGTAAGGTCAAAGGGCGTCAAAAAACTCATCCGCATCGCTGTCAATGGGGCATGTGCCCAGAAGGCTGGCAGCATTGCCACGTTGTATGGCAATGCTGATTCTGTCATGCAAAAAGAGCGCTGGCCGCATAGCACGGCACGCCAGCATTAATGACATCATCCGTCGTGCTCTTGTCTCCGCCGGAGTGCCAGCTGTTTTGGAGCCAATTGGCCTGGCACGCGACGATGGGAAGAGACCAGATGGGATGACTATAATGCCTTGGAAGTTGGGTAGACCTCTGGTGTGGGATGCAACATGCGTCGACACCCTTGCGCCATCCCATCTTCCTTGCACGACGTGTTGTGCTGGGGCGGCTGCGTCTGGTGCGGAAAATCTCAAACGGCGCAAATATATTAACCTTCATGAAAGTTATATGTTTGAGCCGTTTGGGGTTGAAACACTAGGGCCATGGGGACCGAGCGCTCATCTAGTTTATCGCGACATCGCGAAGCGACTGGTCGATTCTTCTCTGGTTTGAATTGAAAAAATATTTTTGTAATGGTTAGTCCTTTTATTGAGGAAGGTTATACGCACGCTACGATACTCGGGAGCAGGGCACCAACAAAAGACGTACCTTAACACGGGTGATTAAATCCACGCGAACGAAGTCGCTGGCAGAAGCTAGTATACTATAAGATACGACTTGAAAATGGAAGTATTATAAAGATGATTACAAACCCAATAGCCAGTGTTAATTACAATTCTTTGGGGTAACAAGGGAAGCAATAATTTGTCATCCTTATCTAACGAGATAAAAAACGTCCCGCCACGCCAGCGTGAACCTTTTTAATTGTAATGATTACTTTTAACATACTTTTAACCTAAAAAATCCTTGCAAAAGATAAAATGGAACAGCTAAGAAGCCCCCAACCAGGATTGATGAAATAAAAACGTCAATCATACATTGTACGTGTTCTTGACGATTGAGAAACTGCCCGAAAAAGTGAGATAAATGCTCAATACAAAGACACGAAGCTTTCGTTTGAGATAATCGAGGAACAGCATATAACACGGATATCAAAACTGATAATGTCCGCAATAGGCTCGCCCCCTATTACATGGGACCTAAACATACTGGCAAACTGTGGGTATACATTGGTACACCTCTGCCTAACCCTTTGGAGAATACAGGCGTGATAGTATGTCAATAATAAAAAAATTGCCGAGGCAGCTAAGAGATGATCAGTTTCGATAGATGGTGCTCTAGAAACTATAAATTTTAAAGCTCTAGAAACTATCTTTTGCACGCGACTTCCTCCGCGTAAATGACTTTTATCGCGAACACGGAACAAAAAGTAGCCCATATTCACCCATTTCAACAAAATCGGCTCAGTGGTTTATCCACAAAAGCGGAACAGACAGACATACAGAATTACAAAAAACCATCACGCCTGTATTCCCCGAAGGGTTAGGCAGAGGTGTACCAATGTACACCCACAGTTCGCCGGTATATTTAGGTCCCATGTAATAGGGGGCGAGCCTATTGCCATTAACCGGGCACAAATCCAAACTCCGAGCTGCTACTGAGAATTTCATAGAAAAACCCAATAACACTTTTTGCTCGACCCGGGAATCGAACCCGGGACCCCTTGCACAGCAGTCGCACTTGCGACCACGAGACCAACGGGGCAATTACATTCGCATTTATAATTTATAATAATATTAATTATAGATTAAATAAAGTGTTGAATGATTACTACGATAGGGTACATAAAACATGACGTATATTTAATAACACCTGTGACTTTGTATCACATAATCCGTAAGTCAGCATTATTAATGAGCTATACGGCTTATTAATTACTAGTAAAGGCAAACGACTAACGAGCCGTCTCCGTACATTATGAAGGTAAATAAATCAAAGAATTTTATTGCTTACACGGTGTGGTCTTAAACTAAGTTTAGAACACCCATATCTTGCTTGACACGGGAGATTAAGAGGCTATTTCTGGAACATAAATCATAGCTTCAATAGTAATACCAGCCTTTTACTGTCCCACTACAGGGTACAGGCCTCTTCTTATACAGAGAAGGTACGAGCACAGATCACTAGTTCACTACGCATGCTCAAGGCGGTTTGGCGATTTCAGTTTATTAACTATAAGTCCAGGTTTCCTCTCGATGTTTTCCTTTACCGATGTCAGTGATATCCAAGATAAACTTAAAAAGTACATATGAATTGAAAAAGTCATTTTGATACTTCCCGGTATAGAACCCACCACCTCAATAATGAGGTTGGCTAAGAAACACTAAGGAAAATAGACGTGACTGTCTATTTCCTTAATTAAAATCTATGAATAAATATAATGTACTAGCTTCTGCCGAGTGGTTTTTTCACCCATATCAAGTTTTTGGTTACTGCTTCGCTCCTATGGGTCGTAGCGTGATTTTATAAAGCATATACTCTTCCTCATGTATCTGGCTATCATACCTACACAAAAAGATTTTTTCTAATCCGATTGTGAATTCCTGAGATAAGCGTGTTTAAAGAAACACTCAATAAAACTCTTCAGCTTTATTATATTAATATTCCCTTAAAGATCCAAATTCCTCGTTTCTGGAAAATGGAACATTTCAAAATTATATCCTTTTATTATATATTTCGCCTTCTCCAATATTAATAAATTATTCCTTCCCCGACTTTATCAAATTAGAAACATAGTACAACCCAGACAGACAACTCGACACTTATTTCCTATGCCCAGTACACACACGCATAAACATGTTAAATGTCTTTATTTATTACCAGCTAAGTTCAACGACTAACTAGTCATCGTATATAATGGCCATAAATGTATATAAATCTCAACATATGGCGTGATCTGTGAACTAGCTATAATTTATGTGTTAGTACACCGTTTACGCGATTGCAACAATTTATTGAATGGTCGGTTTATGTTATAACAGGGGTGGCGAACTTGATTAGGGCCACGATTAAATGTTTGTTGACAAATTCTGAGCGATTTATGAATTACATAATAAGTAGTTCTTCATAAACTTATCATCGAATCGTATTTCAAATAATCACTACTAATATTATAAATGCGAAAGTAACTCTGTCTGTTTCCTACCTGTTACGCTTTCACACCTAAACCTCTCAACCGATTTAGATAAAAGTTATGATGTGTAAACCCCAAGGAAAAATGTTGCGGGCAAAACCTACTTAATTATATACATGAGGTTTTAACAAAGTAAATAATGAAACAGGGTAGGTACAAGTAGTATTGTAAAATTGAATGTTGGTAACTACTAATATTAGTAAATGAATAAATGACTTAAGTCATTTATTCATTTGTTTAACACAGGTACATTAATGATGTTATAGTAGTGGGAGCATTGCGTCTGGGATCGAGTCATCTACTCGTAATAGCCGCGGGCGACCGGTTGATCACCCCTGTTGCAGAGAATGCATCAATAGCAATAACTATCTAACTATTTGTCACGGTGATAAACTAAAGCTGCTGTTGACTTTCCTGTCGAATGAGGTCGTGTGAATGTGATGGGAAATCTGGGTTTAATATTGTAAGCATCGTATTTTGAAGCTGTTACAAAAAGTGCACAGTACTTAAAGCACGTTAAATTAAAAAAAAAACATTCTTTAAAATACAACTATTGCAGCACTGTAGCCGACTTCTTCAAAGGCAACTTGATCGTCATGGATGTTCTTCACCAGAGTTCTGTCAGATTCTTTCTGACTAAAAATCATTCCGTTATTTCTTTCTTTTCTATTGTTTTTTAGTTTTTTCTTTCTTTTTCTTTCGTTATTGTGGGTTTACATTGGTACACCTCTGCCTAATCCTTCGGGGAATACAGGCGTGATGGTATATGATGGTTATTTCTTTCCACATTTACACCGAAAAACATTGAAGCGTACCTACGCGAATATTTATTTCTTGTGAAAACCCTCATGAATACCCATGTGTGGTGGATGGAGGGTTGTGTCGGACTCCTACTGACTAAAACCCCCACGGAACCTCGTGCTACCATAAGTTTGGAGCCCGGTATTAAAGTCAAAGCATTTATTTCAATTACACCATTTACAGGCACTTTTGAATTGTCAAGCAGTTACAGTTTAACATTGAAGCTAGTTGCCCATTCCAAAACGTAGGTCCCTATGGAGAAAAACGAGCATGAAACTCCATGGACACTCTTTTCTTTCAATTTGGTTTTTACAGAAACTTGGTTAGAATATTCTTGTTGCTTCTATGTATGTGTGAAAACAATGAAGGTGAATATAAAAAATAACAAAATTATAGGAAAGATGTAAGCCATGGCAGTTAACAATTATTGTAAACAATACGCAAGACAGGCAATCTCAGTTCCAACTACCAGGATAGTACTTACATATCCTGAATCCATGTCCCCAATAAACTGGAGATAAGCTGACCTGATCTTTGTCAACGTCTAGGTACCGACACAAAAGGTATTCAACACGCATTCCGTATTTCAATGACTTCCAAACGTGGTACTCATGTCAATTGGGCCTTCAAAGTGATTTCTCTTAATAGCCTCATTCCAAATACCTTTGATCTCAATGTGAAGTGCCGATATCGGCTTTAATAGCTTCGATACAAGCAATAAAGTTATTTAATTATGAGCTTTACCAATATCGGATATGGCCAAGATGAGTTTTATCTTTATAAAATTGCAGAATTGCATTGTTCTCCATCTAACTCTCTAATAAAACTGAAAAGTTTTCTTAGATTTTTACCGAGTTTAAAAAGGAAGTGTTTCTCAATTCGGTATTACTTATTTTTTAAGTTTATCACGCCAGAACTAGAAAGTTATTTATTAGCAATTTAACAAAAGCCTTGCAATTATCAAATTCCAAACGATGTACAGTTTATTAAAAAAAAAGGGAAGATCATAGGGCGTCAAAAAACTCATCCGCATCGCTGTCTTTGGGACAAGTGCCCAGAAGGCTGGCAGCATTGCCACGTTGTATGGCAATGCTGATTCTTTGGCCCTAGTAGAAAAAGGCCAGCTTTCTGTTTACGTAAAGGTGCTTCCGTCATTTCCGAACTGATATATAAAAAAAAACTATTTGTTGTTTTATACTTTTCTCCATCATAACTTTACAATACTCCAGTATTTCAAAGAGTTCAATTGCGTTAAAACCATGACAATACTGGATTTCTTATTCTGAGTACAATGACTTATGGCTCTATTCATTACATAGACAACGGTATATGCCGCCAACTTTCCAGTAGTTACCTACTTGATGAATGTTGGTTGCATGAATTTTATCAAGACTTTTACAAATCAAAATATTTCATTTGCTTTAACAAGTTTTTTGGTGTTAGCATCCCTTTAGGCTGTTTCTTTTAGGTTTTTGTTTTTTTTTTTTATCATTTTCAAACTATAGCTGTGCCCTTTCCTCATGTTGTTTTTGGTAACGTATTTATTTTCTCTCCTTTTCACCCCTGCCATTAGGATGGGTTGGTAATTCTTGTTTTCTTTCTCTCTATTTCTTCAAATTATGAAGGTACTAAAGAAGAATTCCTTCTTAACCAGAATCATGACTCCTAAAGCCCCATGATATAAATCATTCATGATCAGAAAATGACAAAATTATTATTTATTATCACTTGTTTACTGTTTATCTCTCGCTTGTTACTCTCTCTTTCTCGTCAGTATCAATATAGTATGTAATCACCATCTAGTGAGATATTAAGAGAAACCAGTAGTTAGGTAAATACATCATTATCATTATGTATTTTGTCGCACATTACTCCCTTCATAATTAACCCTGAATTATTGCTATAAGCATTATGTCCCTAACGAACTCATATCTCGCGTTCTACATTAACATCTTCATTCTTTTATTATTTGTCTAACCCACAACCTTATTCTCAAAATATTCATAGGTACATACAGTTATTTTCATATGTGCCTACTTATAAAGAAACTACAATAGTTGATTGTCCATCGTCTCTCACAAACTCACAATGTATGTCACGCTCTCTCTCGTCTCATTACGCTAATGGCAATTGGGCCGTCAAAACACTGCGGACTGCACGCCGCGAACCGTTATCGTGGTTTGCATCCACGGTCGTTGGCCCCGTATTCGCGCACTAACTACAAATCACTTCACAGATTTCGTACAACTAATGGTCAGGGTTACCGCGTGAGTGAAAGATGTTTTTTTTTTATAGCGTCTACGTCTAGCGTCGACATTTTTTTCATTTTAAATGCGTTAAATTTCTTGGACGTGGTGCTTTAGTACGAATTTTTGGTCCTTCGAAACTTATTATTATTTCTTGATCTACGACAAACCTACAGTGATACAGTAACAGAAAACTTTATCTTAAGTATCTTTGTGGAAGGTATAAACAATAGTGATAGCCCTGTTAATGGAGCAATTGCTTTACAGTGAGCGGTGCGGTCAACGTACTTCGTGTCACGCGACGCCGAGCGCTCTAATGCGCTTAGATTACTGCCTACTACAGCGACCAAACTATCTAGACCTCTCAACATTACCTACCTTACCCCTGTTGGATCTACAATGGTGGGATAAAGGGAAGGGAGACAGGTCAGCGGTGTCTGGTCCTTTTGCGTGCTGCACTAGCAAGTATTGCGCGAACACTGCTGTTTGCTGAGGTTTCGTTCGTACATGCCCTTTTTTTTTCATATATATTTGGAGTAGAATTTCTGTTTAATACTTTAGTCAAATGATACTTTGAAATGATAATAATATTGCTGCATTCAAAAACTTGGCAATTGGAACAAGGCAAGTGATTTGGGATTTATTGAAGTTTATGGTGATGGTAAAATGGAGAATTTAGACCTATATCTATTAATATAGAGAGGCTATTGCTGCAAACGAAATTCATTCTTGGGGAAGGCCTTCCTATGAAAGAAATATATTTTATTTACAGTGCACTCAATTGTAAACTACAACGATAAATTACGAAAATAAAATGAGGTACCTAGTTGTTGCCGCATTCCTGAAAATGGGTATTTCAAACGTTTAGTCACTGTTTTCAAATTCAATGAATGGGAGCATTTGTTATAGTTCTGCAGTTTTTGTTGTGCATATTATTTGATTAAAAAACAACACACGTATCACTCAGAATATCGATATTTTTATTTTGAAATTAAGTTATTTGCCAAATAAACTGACTAACCACAATCCTAAATATTTGTGCTCATATTCTAACAAAAAAAAATCATCAAGTTCACTTACTCATTGACGAAAATATAACTAGACAACGTTTTGTATCGCGCATTGTCGCTACAATTCTCTTAAGTGCCTACTTAAATTGTCCAGTCCCGAAAATAAAGACCAAGACAAAGCAATACAATTGCATTAAATACATATTATTGAAGACAATGAAGCTTAAAAGGGTGATTCAGTAACCAACAATATGGATGAGTCAAACGCTGAACCACTTGAAGAAAATTGAAACAAAATATTCAATAAACGCGAAGACTTACAGAATTGACGTTTAAATCCTGCTAATACCTTAATCAGCTTACTGCTGTTCTCTAGACCGTCCCGGACTGTCCCCGGCAACGATAGGTAATAGGATTGCCATCCCTCTGGCATTTGCCGATAATTCGCCAAACAACTAACGATCTATTATCGTCCAATTTGGTGGCTTTGGGAATTACAATCGCTTTGAAAACGAAGATGTCGGATTCGATTTTGAGGAATATATTTCAAGATTCGTTTGAAGTTTAAGGATTGAACTCTGAAATTATTTTTTAATATTTGTAGGTACACTTCAAATCGATGAATCTTCTAAAAATAGAGAATATTTATCTACGATTATTTTTTAATAAATATTTGATTAGCTTTGCTAATAAGAATAGAAATAAAACTTTAATTTGTTTTGTGTTTCCGATTTTGCTTCGTTCTGTTATTGTTCAATAAATTCTAATTTGTTCAACTTATTTTATCTCTTAACACCCACAAAGTCTAAGATTGCGACCGCTTTTATACTAATTTCTGCTTCAAAGCAGCGTTCCTATGTTCCAATGTTCTGGTTTGAAGGGTATGCGTGCCGGTTTAATTAGAGGCACAATAGACATTTCAGCTTTGTCTCTTGGATGACAACGCATCTGAGAGGCCTATGGTATATAGACAGTGGTGACTATTTAACTTTAAGAGCGCATCAGGGTTATTTGCCATCCAATGTTATAAAATCAGTAGTATGTGTAATGTTAACAAGAACTTCTGAAACCGGTCTAAGATCCGGTTGAAGAAAAATATACCCTCATACGTAGATAATTTAGTAGGTAATGATATAGATTACCTGCTAGATAAATACATTGACATATCACACATAGCTTGCCTAGCTAATTCGAGTAGATAAAGATAACGTAAAATAATTAAAAAAAAAAACAATTTTTAATCAAATTTCCCCATCATTCATGAAAATCGATCATTTTCCGTACATGCACCCAACGAATTTCCTTTGTGGAATGTTGGGTTACAACTCCTTGGAGGTTAGACGAGGTCTAAATCAGATTGCAGTAGCCTGCAAAACCCTCAGAGGGCTTATTGACTGTCCTGAGCTACATAACCTATATTGTCAATTATATGTGCCTGGCAACTATATAGGTCACCGCTTTAGTAAGAGGCACAAATTGTTTGCACGGCCAGCATGTCGTACGGTCGCTAGAGCAGAGTCGCCGGTGTGTTGGACCCTGGAAGCCCTCAATGCCCTCCTGGCAGTCAATCCTGATTGTGATCTGTTTGCCGATGAATGGAGAGAGATAATGCAAGTGTGTCTGAAGTTTTGCGAGAGAAAGTATGAGAGAATATCCACTGTTATTTATTAAATGTGTAGTAGATTTTATAATAATATTAGTATTTGGTTCTAGGTTAATTATTGTAATTGGTGTGTAACCGTTTTAATTAACTATAAATAAATAAATAAATAAATTGGCTGAGAGAATATACTTACCCTAAAAGTATGCCTAGCTTTTTGGTTTTTGTATTTAAAAATTATAAATCAACACGTCATCTTACTAACCAAACTTAACCCTAAAAAACAAACAGTCAATCACACGTCTGTTTTACATATCAAATCCTTTCTCGATCAACATATTTATATCATCACGCTAAGTTAATATAGCATGTTGCTCATCACAAATCATAAGTCGAGTCTGTCAAAACAAGGCGCCATCGACAAAGGGGCTCGGGCAGGAAGAGCGGCTCTTAATTGATTTATTTAGATGTCATTTTTTATGTGGGCGGGGGCTCTGGCAGACGCCTGGCTTTCGTAGTGTGGATAAGACAAGGGATTATTTTGGTTTTACAGTCTTTGAGGAAAAAGCTGGAATAGTAGTTAAGTAGTACATTAAGGGGGCAATTCTACAAACTTTTAGGAATGACCGCAATCTAGATTTTCATCTGTCAAAAATGTACAAAAAAAATGGACGTTGAAATGAGTTTTAATTAACCATCTCTATTTTTTTTATTCAGTAAAGTTAGTTTCTAGTCGTCATGGAGATTTTGAATGTCAAATTGAGATTTTGAAAAGAAAAATCCTTATTATTAAGAATGTTTTCAATATTGAAATGTATTTATCTTCGTATATTCTTGTGAAAATAAAACCACTAGGTTAGAGAAACAACACAGCACACGTGCTCTTAAGCAATGAGTACCGACATAGGTGTCAATTAATTCATCAAGGCGTCTCTTATTACAGGTTGTCAGCACATTTACGATTACTTCACACAAATGTCATTCAAACAAAGAACTTACAACACCAAATTAACATTTACAACACAAATAAATCAATTATTATGATTCACAATCAACATTGCATTATGTTATGATAATAAATAACCTAGAATGCTGACCTAGCTTCGCTTCCTCGCTTTACTTGGCTGCTTTATATAATACCTACGTAGAATTGACTCACTTGTAATTTAATAATTCAACGTATTACGCAAGTTGCAACCGCAATCGCTATCACGTTGCGTTACGCAGTTGTAAATGCGAAATAACTCGATTGTGACTCATTAAAGTATCGATATCGTATCGAGTACAGCTTATGATTACAACGATTGAGATCGTGAATAATACCCAAAAATGAATCATAGATTTTTTTTTAAGAATAATTCACTTTAAAAAATCAAAGAAAATATTAGAAGCGCATCCGTACTAAGATATCTTAATAAATGTGAGCCCTCCGTTATCCCTCGAACGAGTGTTCCGTCTCACTGATCACGTTCAATGTGTGCGTCCGCTCTGCCGCACACATGCACAACTTAATGCATTTCACACTCACACACCCATACCTTCTGCGTCAGTACGTGCGTTGCTCACAGTGCGTATGTGTGCGTGACCCGACATTGGTATTTTGATTGGTCATGCATTTCACGTGTTATGGCTTGCGGGTAAGAGTGCGCCCGGGCAATAAACACGGTAATTTACAGCTCAGCCAACCCATACCTAAGGAGGCTGTATTTTAAGCGAAATAAGAGCAATGTATTGATGTAATACAGGGATACTAACGCTGTTTGTGGTACGTTGTAGGTATTACTTGAAGATATTATTGCTTTAGAATAAGGCAAAGAACATGTGAATGTACACACAGAGAATATTGAAACTGATGATCGTCAATCTTTGGAATAAATAAATGGAAAATCATTATGAACAAAGCTCTGTAAAAATAAAGCCTTAGAAAATGGTAACATCTCAAGAAGAGAACAAGAATATTGAATTAAATGCAAAATCTTAGCTATGTCACAAACTTCTTCCCTTCTCATTGAAAATTAGTTATCTAAGAAGATTCTAAACACCTAGAAAGAGCGAACTGCTGTATCCATAAAGCATTATAGCCAAAAAGGTTGCCGACAGCCAAAGATTCAGATTCCGAAACAGTTAATCTATTATTACCATGCCATGCCATGTCATACGTTGCCAATTAGCAAAAGTCAATTCTCTCGGAGACATTTAAATGTAGAATCCAATGATATCGTCCGTACAAGAGCGAGAAACAGAACATTGAAATGTTCACCACGTTCATCCATGTGTCCATGTTGTACAAACCAATGGTCAGCATTTAGTACCTAATTAGAAATAGCATTATACTCATGGAGGAGCTCGTGGCTAAATAATTACATCCGCATAGACCGATCTTCCAGGTTAAACAACGCTTGCCGAGGTTGGTCTGTGGATGGGTGACCATTTACCATAGCGAGTTTCCACCGTGCCTCGGAAAGCACGTAAAGCCGTTGGTCCCGGCTGTCATTTGTAGATCTTTGACAGTCGTTACTGTTAGTCAGAAGCCCGTAAGTCTGACAACCAGTCTTACCAAGAGTATCGTATTACCCATTACTGGGTTGTGGAGGTCTGATAGGCAGTCGCTCCATGTAAAATACTGATATTCAGCAGCATCCGGTTCGACTGGAAGCCGACCCCAACATAGTTGGGAAAAGGCTAGGCAGATGATGATTATAATAGACAAGGTTCAAAACCATTTTGCCTACCGATGGCCATTGATGCAGTCAATGTTTTCTTTTTTTCGACCATCATACTGTCATCGTATATCGATATTTAGTGTTTTCTTTACCAAAAATATGCGGCAAAGGTCGACTGGATAAAAACGTCAAGAAGCGACTGATGTGTCAATTTTTGAAATCGGTTCAGTATTTAAAGTTTATTCGTTACATACAAAAATACAAATCACCGTATCCCGAATATCACCGATTTTTCTTAAAAAATCGTCAGATTTGTTTAAATACTTCGATTCTTCAATTCGTAGTGAGCGGATTTCGTTTCAGGATTCTATAACTACGTTTGTTTGTATTGACCCGCATTGCAACCCAAATATCACCGCAAATCCGGTGAATGTTTTTCACCGGTTTGATTTCACGATTCGATGGCAGAAAAAACGGATTTCAAGCTGCCCAATAGTTTTGTAAATACCAGATTAAGTAGGTACCTAATAGTTTCTGCATGCGACTTCGTCCTCGTGAAAATTGTTGTATTATACACGAAACGGAAAAATATATATCCTGGCGAGAACAAAATCTGTAAGTGCGCCAAATTTCAGAGCTCAGCCGTATGGCGGACTGGCGGAAAATATTATAAAAATTGATTAACTCAATATAACAAATACTTTTTATAGAACAAATGCTTTTTAACAAATACATCTGCCTGCGACTTCGGCCACATGAATTCTTTTACAAATTCCTAATATTATGTTCCTAATGCACCATGAAGCACAGAAAGAATTTTCAGAATCGGACCAGTAGTTCCAGAGATTAGTGCGTAAACAAATGAAGAAACATACAAACTCTGCAGTTTTATAATATTGGCATTACAGAAGGCACCCAGCATATTACGTTTCGATGCTTTGAAGTTCCTTAGCAATGGATATCTACGAGTATTATTAGTATTTAGGGCATGAAAGCCGGCAAAATTCTTTTATCCTCGCTATTCATAACGGTATCTATTATAAGAAGATTACTTCATACAATGTACGTATGTAGGTGAGCCAATTTTGAGCAAGACTGTACATGCGTAAGGTTTCTTTAGATTAAATGTATTTTTATATTAGATTTTATACATTTGAAGCAAATTCGCGAAGCATTTTGAGATTTGGTCTTTACATGCACTAAAAGAACAAAGCATTTTGCATGTATTTTGCATTTTTAGCTACATGCCCCGCGATGTTCCCGCCCAGCTCCCGTTGGTCGTAGCGTGATGTTCTACACGTACAAACCTTCCTCTTGAATTGCTCTAGCTATTGATGAAAACCACATTAATAGTTTATAAAATTTACGCGTACAGCTAGACGGCGAGAAGCGACTTTGTTTTATACTATTTGTAGAGATTTGATCCTTGCCATTGTTGAACGTCACATTTCAAACAATTATTGAATGTCCGTATGATAAATGCTAAATGCAATTGCCGTGTGTTGGTCTCGCAAAAACTCGAAGATATATACCGATTTGATTTATTTTTTGTTTTGCTTGGATTATTACCGCGGCCTAGCCAAAAAAATAAACGACGGGATCGAAGTCGCGGGCACCAGCTGGTAGTATATTTTATTTATAACCAGCGCTTTGACTCTGTCGTGATGACCGGTGCGCGCTTTTATGTATTATTTTTCCTTGATGGTTGTGTGCGCTACTTTTTTTTGTTGGCCGTTCTGTCCCTCTCCTGGGCAAAGGCCTCCTTCCACTCTCTCCATGCTTCACACTTTCTTGCCTCAACCTTCCAGTTATTAAGGAGTCCATCCAGTTCGTCCCGCCATCTCCTTCGTGGTGTGCCGCGACTCCGACTCACTGTCTCAGGGCACCAGTTTTGTGCTTCTTGCACGTTTTTATTTACTAGAATTGGCCTTGCATCGATTTGTGTTTAAATAGAAAGTAAATCTTCACGTAATTGGCTCACCAGGCATTTCGTATGTGGTTTCAATGAAATATGCTGTGGCAGGTTTAGTAGTAGTAGAGCTCTTTATGAAAAAGCTCGTCCGGGAAAGTTCTACCACAATACCAATTTCTGCCGCAAAGCAGCGTTGTTGTGTTCCGGTTCCGGTCTGAGAAGGGTATGGATGCCGGTGTAATGACAGGCACTTGAGACATTTTAACTTAGTCTCTGGGATGGCAACGCATTTGCAAGGCCCCTGGTATTGCAGATGTCTGTAGGCAGCGGTGACCACTTAAAATCAGGTGGGCGGTTGGCTTGTTCGCCATCTAATATGGAATTAATGTAACTATACATACAACTTATGTAATATTTCTTTGAAAGAGTATGTGTGGAGTTTCTTCCCCGTTCCTCTCCATAAGAAACAACCTTTTAAAATGGGCAACTAGATTCAATATTTTTCATTGTTTTCCTTGTAATTGACGTTCAAAAGTGCTATAAAATGGTCTAATTAAAATTAAATTATTTGACTTGATTTGACAATACCTAGCACAGAAAGAAGGTTTAAAAATATCAAAATGTCTTTATATGGTAGATTACTCAATATCAGTTTCCAACTCTTAGTTTCCTCAACATCCATATTTAGCTTCATAGCCTGGTCATGATTAATAGTTTATGTCTGTCGCGTAACAATTACTATCCAAATATAGTTAACTAACTAACCACAGGCCTCGCTTACCATATAAGAAACTACAGTTTAACTCGGTAAGGCGTTTGTGTAGGTACATTCCGTCTTAGCCAGACACTTTCAGTCCTTGAGAAATAAACCACCCTCTGCAATATACCCTCTTTCAACCCTCAATAGGGTTGACAACTTTGTTTCGCTTTGGCAAGAAGATTCTGTTTTTATTTTATATGACGTTCACGAGTGTGTGCGAGTTCTAAATGTAATAAATGATTTGACTTTGGCTTTGATTACTAAAAATGTTGCTATAAAATGTCGGTGAAACAAAATTAACATTGGATAAGCATAGCAGTAGGGTATGTTTTTTTATGTTTATGTGGGGCTTATTAGTTTTGCATGGTTTTTGAATACTTGATAGGCCTCGCCGACTACTTTGAAAATCGAAATGTAGTAAAGTGAAGGTAAAGTTGGATCTAATAACCAACAAAAAAATCAGGAACTCATCGAAACACTACATTCTTATTTTGAATAGAGTTGGTTTTATTGAACAGTTCTAGTGTTTAAAAACATAATGAAGTTAAACTATTTTCTCAACAATATGATAGACAACCCTAGCCCTCACTCGCACATACAAAGATTATAAGTATTTTTTTTCCAAATCTGCTTCACCGCTTGATTAGAACGCAACGTCTAGCATCGGAAAATTCCTACAGCACTACACTGCTTGAAATTCAAATAACAAGACTGTGCGTAAACAGTTTCTTTCCAAATTCAAAGCTGCTACAGCGCTGCAGTGCAAGTGGTGTTTAGTGGAAGGAGGATTTGAAAGCGCTTGTTTTGCTTGATGGTTGTTGTGGAGGATCGATATAGCGGTCGTGCAATGTTGCCACACTGCCTACCCTGTCCCCTCGAAGCTGGGTCTTTGTACTCTTGTACTTTTGGGACGAAAGGCGGACTTAGCTTGGAGTGTTCGATTCTTTTTGGAGGAAAACTCAAATTATGTTTAACATAATTCCATGAAAAATTTTCTTTTGCTTTGATGAAAAGTTTTCTTGGAGAAAATTATTTTTGAAGTCCTTTCATTAAAATTATTAGTAAACCCGATATTTTGGGGAAAATCATTATTTCATTTGAAAGGCGGTTTAGCTGGAGTTTCTCTGGCGCGCTTTGTTAACTGAAACTACGTGCTTTTTGATGATTTATCAGCCAATATATTAGGTTTATTTATTAGATTTAAAGCTAAATATCCTAATTAGGTATGACTTTGTATAATTAAACAGCAGAACAACAGCACTCAGTTTTACTGGCGTACAAGAAAAACTACGTCGTCAGGGGCTATTAATATATACTACTAATATTATAAAGAGGTAAAATTTGTGAGTTTCCGACCTTGTAGGGGGTAATCTTTAAATCCACAAAACCGATTTTGAAAATTATTTTACCCATAGAAAGCCACGTTATTTGTGAGTGCCATGGGGTACATTATATCACGCTTCGACACACGGGAGCGGAGCAGTAACCAAATACGTTACTTAACACGGGTGAAAATATCCACGCGGATGAAGTCGCGGGCAAAAGCTATTTCTTTAAATAGATATATGCCTATTGCTATGCTATGCTATTTCTTTTAATAGACCTCTAAGCCTTCACTGAAAGGCTTCTGATTAAATCTACCTACTCTCTTCGTAAAAGTCTCAAAGTTATTTTCCTTTTCAAGCAAACCCGCATGACCCACAGTTTCATTATTCCCAAACCGACGTGATCTTAACAAAAATCTCTAAAATAAATAAGCGGCCCCGCGAAGTGGTTCTGCCATTTCGCGGGGCATGCAAAAATTTAAAACGGCCCCATTAGCACTTGGTGTTGCTGTGCTGCACTTAAAAGTTTAAATGGTTACACAGAAGTCATTATTGTTAAGTCACGATCAGTTGATGTTTGGCTTTTAGAACGAAATAATGATAATAAATCTTTATTCAGAATCTCGAAAGATAAAATACATCATAAATCTGAAATTTATAATGAACGAAGAGTTTATTGATTGATGTGTTGTTGAGAAGAACAATTCTCGTTACGAAAAGAATGGGATGGTGATGGGGCTGTGCCGGGTCATACAGCCGTTGGTTAAACGTGAAACGTTTATTCAGCGAGTCCGCTTTTAGTATTAAAGACTAAGAACACATTGGCCATTTCGTTACTTTCCGCTTGATGTGGTATGTTGTTTCACATAAAAATCGAGTCGCAATCTCATCTAAGCGACAATTAATGTCGAAAACTTGTCAAACATGTAGATGCCCAACAGAAGAAGTATACGGATGGCGTTCTGCAGGTTCGTAGTTGTATATGAATAGTTCAAAGCTTATCTCGTCCCTGCATTCTAGGTTCTCTTAGTAAAATAACAGCCGACACCGACACCCGCGATAGATAGGTAACTATTTAATCAGCTACATCAGCGTCCGAATTCTGCGGGTTGTTCGAAAGAGATACCGCGCCCCTGGAACGCAAAGGGCACATGAAAGAACATAGACGGGTTTTAGTCAGTAAAAGTCTGACACTCCCTCCCGCCCCGCCCAGGGTGGGGGAAGTTATCTGATGATTTCCCGTCTATAAAAAAAAAAGCGTCCGAATTGGCGGCCTGTGCTGACTGCGGAGGCACTCCCTTATGCCATAAAACGCCATAATACGGTAATACCTACATATGATCAGGTGTCTTACAGATGATTGACGTTATGTACTTGCTTATCATTAATTAATTATCATCCAGCATGATTGGCAATCATTAAAATCAGTCTCCACAAAAAAGGACAACTCTCAAAAAGGACTACTTTTCTCAAAAGCGATACGTGATACGCTACAAATGGATTTTACTAAATCGTTTCGTTAGATACTTAGTTATGATTTTTACAATCAGAAATGGTCAAGATCATTGATTAGCGCAAAGATGAAGAGGATTACAACAAGTGTCGTGACTCTAGGAAACTTTAGCGGAAAACTGCATAACGGACTTCGCAGACGGAAAGCATAGTACAGTCAGCTTCAGAGAAAAGGAACCCCCCAAAACTATGGTTATACGGTTTGATGTTTGGGTTCCTTTTGTCTGACGCTTTCCCTACTTAGGTAATCGAGCGTCGACTTTTCAATCGTTCGATAACTCTTAAATCTAGCTGTTTGACAGTTTTTGTAAAGAAAAGTTTTAGAATGTGACCAGTTTTCTAAAATAAAGCATCGCAGAAGGCAGACAATTAAAATCAAGTCCAGTAACTATGTAGGTCCCTATATAGAAGTTAATAAAAAGTTTGCTTAAATCAGCTTTTTACCGTTAGTTTTGATGTTACTAAGCAAAAATAAATCACACGTTATTTTCAGCGTAACATGTCTCATACGAAATTTGTTTTCATCAATGGTTGAATTTTATCAGATTTTCCAGAATTCAATGCTTATTTTGAGAAAACAACTAAATAATTCTACTAAAAGCTTTTCGGCTGGAAGCACAATGAGTAAAAAACAAACAAGAATCACAATAACAAATGAGACTTTCCTTTTAAACGAGACTTTGTGAATATATTTCTCAGTATTTCGACATTAATTCTATTTTTCTCAAATACTTGTCCAAATAAAAATATAAGTCGTCCATCAAAACTGCAAATAAACAGTAATACACTACGCAGCTGTCGAAATTCTCTTTCTTTCCTTATCTAACACATGGTTTTACAATGAGATGCTATCAATCGCCTGTTTCCGGCTGGGAGCCGAAGAAACCCGAAGGAACCGCAAACAAAAAGTTCATAAGACAGTGTTTTAGCTACTTATTTCTTCTTATTTTAACTTCTGTTTTTTTTTTTATATTATGTTTACGATGTTGTACCCGCATAATAATATGTTTACAATTTTACGACAGTATAAAAAGAAATACAAATTGAAGATTTTTATTTTCTCGCTGTTACACCCGCGTTTAGTCACGTCTTTGGTTACTGCTCCGCTCCTGTAAGTAATAGCGTGATATTGTATGGCTTATACTATTCCTCATGAATCTAGCTATCATATACCAGAAGAATTTTTCCCTTCGGACTTATAGTTCTAGAGATCAAACAAAAATCTCTTAAGCTTTATTATATCGAGGGGTGAAAGGCTATTTGTTTTAAGCGACATTTCACCAACTTTACAGGAGAGCCATTTAAAGATTCAAAATTTGGAAAAAAAATCGTCATGAAAAAACTACTGCACTCACTTTAATGGGGATCGCAAATCTTTATTGCAAAAAAATCCCTTTATGTTTTGGTATATTTTTTAAGAAAAAAACAGTTATAAGTTCCAAGATAAATGTCGCTTAATACAAAATGATCTGTATCGCCTTATTTTTAGAGTAAAGAAAAATGATTCAACTTCCAACTTTGTCACTAATCAGCAGCAGGCAAAATGGTTTAAGTGACTTTACAGTACCAATGCAGGAGAAGGCGAAATGATTGAATCGACGTTACTCAATAATAATAGGAATAGGCTATTTTGTTTAACTACCATTTGGGTTTTGTTAACGATACAGGCAAGTTGGCTTAAGCAACGATGAACATTCTTAATGAGTTGTTTGATGTCTCAGGTTTCGAAAGGAGTTTATATAACTTGGTTGTTGAAACAAGATAATAATGACAGATTTATAGTAAGTTAAGAGTTTGTAGTATTGATATGGGCGAATAATTACTATGTCAGGAATAAAAAAAAAGTTCTGTTAATTAGATTTTTTTTATTTATTACGCATCTTTAACTTAATTAACACTCAGTCTTAATGAGATCGTAAGTTTCGTTATATAAAAAAAATACAGCACAGTAAATCAAACAAGTACTTAATTATTTGTTTTTGAAAAGAAAGGAAAATATTTACTTATTACAAAATAGAGATATGGCCGAAAAAGAAAACATAAATTATGGATATAAATGTAAGCATTATTACCAAATCCAAATCAAATTAATTTATTCATTTATAGACACAATATGACAATATTAAAGTAATTATACTTACAAGTTTATTCTATTGGGGTGCTGGTCAGAAAACTTCCACGCGTACCGTCGTCGGCTGCTTGTCCCTTCGGACACGTCTTGAGGGAACGGCAGCTAGCTGGCCGGTGCACTCCGGGCACGGGTAGTGATCTTCCCTGAGGAATGGGAAGAGATTCCTATTCTTTGGGGAATGTCACTGCTCGTGGCCAATATTCTGACGGGCGGGGTCCGATTCGGACCGAGGGCGTTTCTCCGCGTGTCCCTCTGATCAGCAGAGGGCACAGCGGAGGAGTGAGGACGGGCTCGGCGTGCACTTACACTGCCACCGAGCAGACAGAGAGGAGGGTGGTTCTTCTCTGTCACCGTCGTACATCGTAACCCCATATCGGAGTGTCGTGGATCATGTCTCGCGGCTTCGATTGGCACCGAGGGTCTTGACTTAACCGCCCGGACCGCGAGGTAGAAAACCTCTATAAAAAGTCACCCCGAATCCCAAGCGGCGGCGCACCGTGACGGGATGTATGGCTGACGGGCGTTCCTATGGAACATCAGTCGCTAGTGCGAACCACTTGTTTCTTGGTTGGTTGGTTGGATATAGTTTTGACTCGTGGAAATCAAAATGGACCTTACAATGAAACCAAAAGACGTAGAAGGAGGGAAGGGGGATGCCGGGTCGGAGTCCGACTCGGCCCCTAGCATGGTGAGCGTGGGTAGCTCAGGGAGCTCCCACCGCAAGATGGTTGGGCCGCCCGGGAAGTTCTTCCGGAAGCGGCCCAGACCGGAGGACTAGGCGTCCTCCGAAGGCGAGTTTGCCTCGGCTTGCAAGATCCCCACCAGCAGTCGCGGTGGGGTCCAGGAGCGAGGCCCAGGGAGGGTGACTGCCCGGAGGAGACCAGCGACGCTTGTCGCTGAAGGGCAGTCCCTGAACGAGACTGGTGGCGACGATGTGGTCCAGCCGGACACATCACGCAACGAGGCAGGTGCACCTGGCAGCTCTGAGGAGCGTAAGTCCAGGTTCATGGAGGCGGTTAAGGAGGCGGTCGCGAGCGTAGCCCGAAAAAAGATGAAGGGCTCGAAGTCTCGGGCCATGGAGGAGGCTTCGGCCACTATTGCGGCGGCTGCGGAGGCCAGGTTTGCGGGCCAGGTCCCGCAGCTTCAGGCGGAGGTGGCTCGTCTGTCAGCCACAATGGAGCTCCTCATAGAGGAGAATAGGAGACTCCGACCTGGCTGAGCTCCTCGGGTCCGGCTCCCGCCAGGCGCCCAAGGCGGGGAGCCAGGGAACCCAGCCCGAGCCAGTGGATTACCAGGTGCTTAACCTGGTTCAGCTGGAGCTGGTGGCCTTCCAGGCGCGGTTTTCCGTCCTGAAAGGCATCGTGACGGCAACGGGGGCCACGATGTTGGAGGTTCCCGGTGCCACCAGCGGCCGGTCTGCAGACGCTCTAGCAGAGAGGCTCAGAGCGTCCCTGGATGCGGACGTGGCCCGAGTGTCCAGGCCCGTCAGATGCGCAGACCTGCGCGTCCTGGGTCTGGACGACTCCGTCACCACGGAGGAGGTGGTAGCCGCCGTCGCCAAGACGGTTGGATGCCTTGCCGAGGAGGTGAGGGCAGGCACCATCCGCCCGGAACGCACGGGTATGCAGACCATCCTGGTCAGCTGCCCAGTGGCGGCGGCTAAAGCCATCGTTGGGGCGGGGCGTTTACTGGTGGGCTGGGTATCGGCGCAGGTTAGACTGCTGATGCCCCGCCGCACTGCGACGCATGTATGTGCGCGGGGCTAACAAGCCGGCCGATCACCGGGCTGGGGGCAAGGCCTGCGCCGTACCCGCCAGGGCCGGGGGAAGGCCCCGCACTGCCGCCACCGCCGCCACCACCGCAGCCGCCGCTGATGCCGCGTCCGCCGGCGCAATGGTTTGCCAATAACGGCACCATTGCACCTCCCGCAGGTGGATACCGTAGACACGGTCTGTGAGCGGTGAGCAATGGGTAGCTCACCGTCCGTACGTTATTAACTAACGACAGACCGTGTCGACGGCGCGTTAATGTTCCGCGCACAGAGGTGTCAGCCACTGGAAGGGGCCACTAAGGGCCAAATTCCTGCCAGGGCTGCGGGTTGTTCGAAAGAGATACTGCGCCCACGGAACGCAAAGGGCACACGAAGGAACATAGATGGTTTTTAGTCAGTAAAAGTCTGACACTTAGGACGGGGGGGGGGGGGTCATTTGATGATTTCCCATCTCAAAAAAAAAAAAAGTTTTTTCTATTCGGTTTTATCCCAAACTAAGTACAACAAAACGCGTCCTGTCTCTCTTCTCCACATTATCACGACTGACTGATGCGCCTGCGCGGGGCGGGACAGTACTAATACTGCTACGGTTTACGAAAACTATGTCAACTTTTATTTGTTTTAAATTACATAGATTGTTATTGTCGTATTAAAATTGGATGGTTTAAAAGACAAACTATTTATTATTATGATACAGGAAAAAATGATTTTAATCTAATCACTTGGTATTAGATTTATCTTAAGTGATGTATTTATAAAATGTGAATACTGATAAACTGTTCAAGCGACTAAGGAACCTAGTTTTGAGAACAGAAATATTGTTTGAAGCTCCAAACAGAGTGCAAAACAGTTGCAGCGAAAAGGGTTGAACCGATATGTCTTAATGAATTTGGCTGACGGCAAATTGGTTGAAGCGACATTGCATAGTGTAAGTAGTCGTAAGCAAAATGTATGAAGGGACTTTTCATCTAAAGTTAGCCATATCGAAAAACGATTTATCTGCCATCGAACTGAAATTTTAGGACGAGAATAACGGCTTATGCCCCGATTCTCTGTTTATGTGTACAGCTTAAATGAAATACTAAAAAAATATGGCAAATTTGATGTCGGATCATACATCAAGTTTGAGAATCATGCACTAAAATTGCATTGTTTTAAGCGCCATAAAAGTGCTCAGAATTGTACGAAACCGGGCTCATTCGACGCAGAAAAATTCGCTGATTCCGAATATGTATATAACTCAATATCGCCCAAAATGTCGCTTAAAACAAATAGCCTTTCACCCCTCGATATTAAGTAAGTACCTAGTATTACGAGCATGAAAGTATTTAATCTACAATCAAATATTTATACAAATTCCAAGTTCATTAAAATCCTACTTACATTTAGGAGTATGGCTATGCCATTCTAAAAGGCAGATATTCTTACATTAATTAGTCAAAAATATTGGTCCTTTTGAGGATATATTTAAAAGCATCAAAACAAAAATAACCAAACAAGTTCCACGTATCTACCTCATAATATCGAATTCCCAACACATAAAGTTGACGATTAAAATGCAAATTCACAATCAAACAACTCAATTAACAATTATATTAGAACTAGTTTTTAAGTATTAGGCACTAAAAAAAAACATTATTTTAAACACAGAATCCGTCATGGATTTTTTCAATAACAAAATGGACACTAAAGAAACTAAGTATGAAATTATTGGTGTTAATTCTGCTAAAAGCAACCAACAATTCGCATCAGAATTTGATCCGCTTTTCGAAATGTTGATTTTATATTTACATAAGGTTAACGCTGATTAATTTAAAATCTATTTAAACATTTATTTGGTAATATTGCTGGATCGTAGAGAATGATAACACATTTAGCATATTGAATAAGTTTGATGTAAATAATTTAATAATTGAGATGTTTTGGCATTAAAAACTAATGAATGTTGGCAAACTAATGAAGTAAGTGTTTAAAAGAAAATAATAATAGGAATGAAGAGAGTAAATAGAAAGTCTAGAGACAGAAATAATCTCTAATATGAAGATCTTTGAGAGCCATTACAGATACTCAATAGCCCGAAAGTCTGACAACCAGTCTTACCAAGGGTATCGTGTTACCTACCCATTAACAGGGTTGTGGAGGTCAGATAGGCAGTCGTTTAATGTAAAATACTGGTATTGAGATGGATCCGGTTAGACTGGAAGCTGCCCCAACATAATTGATAAAAGGCTAGGCAGTTGATGATTTATTTAAGATTATTTGTGAGAATATATATTATTACACACAAAAGACACTTCATATAGAACAGATCTTTTCATAATTATTCTTATTTGTATTGTACAACGTATTATTGTTAAATTAGAATAATGAATTAAGAGTCATGTTTAGGAAATCTATAATTTTGTTTGAGCCACAACTATTTTCCAACTGTTTGTGATAAACGTCTGTAATTGCTGCTAGCTTAAAGGAGAATTTTAATTGAAAACCAAAGCATCAGGGGCCCAGTTACGTACGTTTAGGAACTATCGCAATCTAATCGCGGTCTCAATTTGTAATTACAGTTTTTGACATTGGTTGTCGCTGAGATGAGATTGTGACTGGATTTTGAACGTATTTATTTAGTAGAATTGAGCAAAACTCAAATAATCTCTCCAGTAAGATTTATATAACGATCAAATGAGTGGAAATTATTATTTATAAATAATGAATAAGGTTTTGTTTTGTACAACACTTACCTAAGTTTTACTGAGGATTTCTAATTCATGCTTAATTATTTATTCTCAATTGGAGGTCCTATTCATGTGGGTTCATGAAATACATTCATGTATGGTATCCGTTCAATTCTCTACTAAAATCTTTAAAATTCTCGTCGTATTTTAAAAACACCCATTAAAATTACATTATCTTTTGTTCCAAGGTGGATAACGATAGAAACATGAAGCAATTATAATTCACTTCAAACATGCTGATGCAAAACTAAACAAAAATGCTTACAACCGTTAATCTTCAAGCTAAACGAATCGATTTCAAATCAAATTGAGAAAAATTGGAAACGCAATCTAGCGTAAATCCATTATAATAGAATTGCAATCATTTAACTGTGACCAAGCATTTTTTTTCAGTTCTTTGAAGTTAAGACTGTAGAAGTAATTAATGAATAAAATACAGCTGGAAGGTTAAATCCATGATAAGAAGCAGAGCATGTATAACAAACAATCGCGGCCGCTCAGCCGCGTGTTATCCATCGTGTTTTGTTAGTAACGTTATTAACAGCAGTAAACATTCAGTGGCCGTGGGCAGTAGGTATGTGTAGGTACTTAGTGATGTTTGCTCAGCGACTAGGGACGACGGCCGAGGGGCCCTGTTGTCAGGGGACCCTCCCACGGCGCATGCCGGCGCCGCGTCCCCGCTCGTACAGCGCGGCAACAGCCGTTGCCGCCACGGTCGCAGATACGGTCGCAACCTGCCGCACTGTACGCAGCTTACTAGGAGTGCAGAATTAGTCAAGAAATCTCTCGTACCGAGTCCCCCGCCAGACGAGTTGACCTCCCCTGCCCCCCACATCCACATTACAATTGAATGATGAAAACGGACGTTGTTTGTGTACGTAGAGGTCGTGATTAAATGGGCATTAGTACATAAGCGGTTCAACTGTGTGCATAACAGAACTTGTATTGTGGTATAATAGATACTCAGTCTATTCATTTTCCGAGTGTAACCCAACACTCGCGCGAACTGAGTTTTTGCTGTTTGTTCATTTTGTTTTCGTTTGTATTATGTAGTTCATGCATAATGTATGAATTGTTGCGATATAATATGCCAAGAATAAGTATGTGGATATTATTATTACATGAAAAATAACTAATTTGACAACATTTTATTTATAACACATTCTGAAAATTATTTTGCTGTTATAAATTACGACTATTATTTTCACGAATTCATTAAATCTTTACGAAGGAGTTACTTTCACAATAATAAAATTCTTTGGTTTCATTAATAATCACGAATAATGAACTGACTGATCTGAATGATTAAGTGAGTTTGTTTCCAAACACGAATAATGACATTTATCTCGTTTATAAATGCCAATTGATGTTTTAACGAGTTCCGCATAAACATGGTATATTTGCCTTTTATTAGCGATGCACCGATGGCGCGACGAGTCGGTCCGATAGGTATTTGTTTGCATAATACCTCGCCCGCCAGCCAGCCTGCCTTGTGTGTGCGACGAGCGTGCGTGACGTCGTGTGTCTGGGGAGTTGCGCAGTGCGCGCTGATCACCCGGAGAACATACTGCACAGGCGGTCATCCGACACATTCCCCTTGACTTACCCGCATGCTCGTAAAATGCATCACGCTAAATTGCTCCTTAATACCAAAGCGCAGAGTCTACGCGTGTCGTTAAGAAATTTTAATACCGTGCCAGTGCACGACGCGCGAGAATGCGCAGCGCGTTCGCCTCTTGTTGTTTATGCTGCCCTAGTAACATCGCCCGCTATGTCGCGGCACGCGCCATCTTCTCTAAAGCATCAATTTGAACAGAGTCGGACTAGCAGCGAAGTCTTGACTTAACAATTGAGTTCCGATCCCAAATGCCACTGCTACGGGGCGCCACTTCAACAACAAAAAGTATTTGTTAGGAAAGAAAAATCTTTTGCTTGTTTGCTGACTCTTGACAAATAACACGTTTTTTTTTACCTAAAGCATTAAAAGTCTTTAAAATGTCGATGACGACACCTATTATTTATACCTACATTTTAAGAATTACTATCATCAATAATAAAAACGCGGCAACAAAATGCTAAGAACCGAAGCAGCGAGATACATCTGATCTACGTTGCGTCATTCATTATTTATTGTGAATGAAGATCCAAAAAGGGTAAATAAAAACTACAGTTGAATATCGGCCCTCACAGATACAACGCATTCACGAGGGCCACGCTGACAGTAGAGAACGACCGACAACATGTTGATAATAAAAACGGACGCAGCGCCAGCCGTGCCGCACCGCGGCAGCCATCGCTGAGCCAAACATTCCGCTTAATAATTTCCTCCACTTTATTTTTTATCAGACAGACACGACACGACCGCGCCGATCTCGGGTTGTTTCAAAGCATTCTCCATTCCAATACAAAAAAGGAATGTCAACCACGCCAAAATGATCCGTAAGCATCGAAGTTATTAGGACACCATAAGCTAACGAAATATAACAGAAATTCTTCACGTGTTTCAGAAATCGTTTCCATTTTCGTAGCACAATGGAGGTTTCGATGGGGATCATTAAAGCTGAGCGATGCGCGGAATAACAGTGTAGAACGGGTCTTATCTCAACAGCACACGATTCTGTTTTGCACGCAGCAGGAATTGAGAAGGCCATTTGCCTCGTTCCATCGGGTTGAGGTCGTCGATAGCGCAAGCGAGACGGCAATAATAATGGAATAGTACGGGCACCTCTTTTGTTGGTCTGCGCGCCTGGTAGCTGAGATCGTTTGCGTGTCGGTCGAGGTGGCGCGGTGCTCGCCGGCCTAAAGTAATTTGAAATATCCGCTAGAGGAGACACAATCGCAATGCTTTCCATTGTTCTATGAAGGAAAAATTGTTTGTTTTTTTTTGTCTTTAGATTATATTTTATACAATTCATAACAGTACCGAGAATTAATTACGAATGACATTCGTTGGTTCTACATTCACTGAATGCAAATTATGTTTTTAAACTTGGACTTTATCATTATAAATATAAAATGTCTAAATTGAACATGTCCAGTGTTGGCAGGTGACGTAGATAAACTGGCATTGAAGTCAAAAGTCGTACCTACTATGCAAATGTGTTTCAATTAGCACAGGTGATACCTACTTGATACAGATAACAACAATAAATACATTCAGCATGGAGTACGTTTTACTTTTGAATTATTATTTGTAGGATGTAGAAGTGCAAAATAGATCATTTAAATAAAATATAATTAGCAGTACCTGAGATGAAGTGCGTAGTTGTTTGCAAGACACACTAAATTATAAATGCGAAATTGACTGTCTGTGTGTCCGTTGCCACCGCAAAACCACTGAACCGATCGTAATAGAATTTGACAATGAGTTAGATTAGGATCTAGATAAGGACATAGGCTACTTTTTAATTCGCGACTTCGTCTGCGTCCTCGACAAACGACTTTCACGTAGGCGAAGTAGCGAAAAAAAAGATAGACAATGTTGCGAAAAGGTTTTTAATATGAAGAATGTTCATAAAAATTGTGAATAGCCAAAGAAACGGTGAATGGATTATGAAAATAAAAATGGCTAAAATAGACTGTAAACTTTTAAATACTGAAATAACAAATTAATTAGATACTTATAGATGTATCTACCAATGGCAGAACAAGACATATGCAAATATTGAATGTTGGATTATCCTACTGCAGGGTATAATTGATTAACTACTACGCATACTCAAGGCGAATTGGCGATTTTAAATTATAAATCCAGGTGTTTTTTACAGTATTCCAATACCGATGTTAATGTTGTCAGAAAGTACCTACCTATGTGTATGCGAAGTGTGAGTCTCATTATTACTAACCCGTGCCCGGTTGCGACTTTACCACTCGGCCGTCACAAAATATAACAGTCGATAATGATGATGATGATTAGAAAAAGTAATAGGTACCTATATAATGCCGGATTTTTCAATGACCATGACATACTACTAGTGACCTACACATGAAAATATGTAGGTACGCTCATTTGTAACATAACTCGTGTAAGGAACTAACTCTGAGTTAGAGTTTGCTTAAATGGATCTTATAATAATTAATGACGTATAATAAATAATGAATTAGCGTATTACCTTTGGGTGGGGTAACAAACAGATGATTAGCACCTTACTTCCAATAGAAATGACGCACGCACAAACATTTCTAATAAGTGCTCGCTGAAATATCAATTACCAATTACGGACGACTTGATTAAGACCGCAGGAAGACGCTAGATGCAGGCCGCTTCCAACCGGTCCTTTAGGAAATCTCTGGGGAGGTCTATGGGGACGTCTTGCGGCTGAAATGATGATGATGGTGAAAACATCAACAACAACGCCTTAAAAAAGTTATAAGATGTATTTGTACATTTAAATAAAGACCTGCATTCTGAAGACGTAATCTACTAAATAGCGTTTAAATTCAAGTCGCAATCTAGTCTCACTGTAAAAAAAAGCAAATTATTGAAACTAAAAAAAATGTCCTAATCTCTTCTCAGCGACAGTCAACAATTAAAACTTTTAAAATTCTAGGCTAATTAGCGATTACAATGCGATATATCTGACACTCACCCACTCACTTACGGGATTTATCCCTCTGTTTGTTTCTTTTATTTCATCACCATCATTATCTTCCTGCCTTATCCCATGTTACTTGGGGTCGGCGCAATACGTTTTCTTCTTCCATACCGTCCTCTCAACCGTCATGCTACCACTGACTCCTTACTCTTAATAGCAGTCTTCAATCCATCCATCTTTTCTTTGACGTCCCTCTTCCTCTCCATTCCGTACATTTATATTCATAATTCTTTTGTTTAAGTAATTTGTTTTTTTATTTGCCCATTCCATTTTAAATAGCCAATCCGAATCAATAGCCTACCTAATAGAATGGAAAAGAAGCCTTTAATCCACTAGCGGACGGCAAAATACGGTATTAATGTAGATATTAGATACTAGCTTTTGTCTACAACTTTGACTGCGCGAACGTCGGTTATCGCGGATGCAGACAAAGTCGCTGATTAAAAAGTAGCTTAGGTATAGGATATACCTATACCTAAGCTTGTGGTTTAAGCTTACTAT
Source organism: Caradrina clavipalpis (assembly GCA_932526535.1). Classification (NCBI taxonomy): domain Eukaryota; kingdom Metazoa; phylum Arthropoda; class Insecta; order Lepidoptera; family Noctuidae; genus Caradrina; species Caradrina clavipalpis. Next base: position 5,918,585 of record OW052093.1, read on the forward strand.
GTGTCTAATTTTATGAAAATCGGTGCAGTAGTTTTGCCATAGAACTTATAGTTTATATAACATGACTAACTCATTTTCTCCTTTAGCCTACTAAATTAGATATCACTGTCGACTTAGATACATAGTATCCATGTGTTAGATTTATCTAAGGGGATTGATTGAGTAGATCACAACGAATGTTTTGTATGAATTGTTTTGTATAATTTTACATCATATATTTCAATTTTGTAAATGTGACTACCATGGAGCCATTTACTTGTTAAGTTACTATGTGTTGGACACTGAGCATGGCAGTTGAGAGCTTTGTCATGCTCACTTTAATGTCTTGCTGACGGTGGCGCGTGGGTTGGATCGTTTGGTTCCCTTCAAGATGGTTGAGCTAAACGGTGCTGATGCACGCGTCATATTTGTGAACGGGTGCTGTCAGTTGGGATTGGTCATCTCTTAACTGCCATGTCTTACATCGTTATTATAATTTTGTTATTTTTTTATATTCACCTTCATTGTTTTCACATATAGAAGCAACAAGAATATTGTAACCAAGACTTTGTAAAAACCAAATGGAAGGAAAAGAGTGTCCATGGAGTTTCTTGCTCGTTCTTCTCCATAGAGACCTACGTTTTGGAACGAGCAACTAGCTTCAATTTTAAACTGTAACTTCTTGACAATTCAAAAGTGCCTGTAAATGGTCTAATTGAAATAAATGCTTTGATTTTGATTTTGATTTTGTGCACAAATTACATATAGGTAGGACTAGGACAATAGGAAAATGTGCCTACTAAATAAAATTTACTAAGTTGGTGTATAATTCGTCTAGGAAAAATAGGTGTGCCAAGGGGTTCAATTTTGGGTCCATATCTGCCCGTTTTTTTGTAGATCCACTTTTCTGATAATATAATCAACTACCCATCAAGTGATATTCATTTTTAGAAGCGAAATGGTCTAAAAAGGCCTCACCAACCACAAATCTATCACAAACTCTCTTTGTCTCTAAAACCCATGTATACTGAAAAGAAAGCTATACGAAGGTATTATAATATTGGTATTATACATTAGGCATATTTCAACACATTGCAAGGAAATACATTTCTATCAAACTTGAAACGGACTAAATACTCACCGCAGTTTTCCTTGTTGGTAACTAATCAACATTTCTCAGAGAAGTAAATAACAACTGTAACTTGTTTATGGTACGATGACAGACTCGAAAGCAATAACTTTTTCCCTCTTAATTTCCATTTTCCCGCCCAAAGCGTCAACGCGATTTAATCTATCTGTCATCATCAATATCGAAGCCTACATCAATCCAATAAAATCCAAATTTAAAAACCGCAATTTAAAAAACTAAAATTAATAATCTCCTATCCTTATGATGTTCAAAAGAAAGTCGAACCAACAGTTTTCCAACTGTAAAATTAAGTTTGTAAACGACTACAAGAATTCCGTTTTCAAAACTCGAGACGATGCCCAAGGCATCACTCGCAGTGTTTCGCAATCTAATCGTGTATTAGAATGAGAGGGAGAATGTGGCATAGGTCGTGTTAGAGTGAGACAGCGAATAGTTTTAGAAGAGGGTTCAATTGATTGCGGAGGGTGTTGCGCCCTTCTGTGCAAGTCTATTCATTCTGCACACCCCGGGGCGGGTGGGGAGCCGTCAAGCATGCTATGAGCACATTTTTTGTTTCTGTCTTTATTTAATTTCGCAATGGAGGATAATTTGAATATGGAATTTACATGGCGGACATGTTTGCCCACATGACGTGTGAATCGTATACATTAGTTATGGCTGTCGCATGCAATGTAATGCGCTTATCTGAAAAAAACATAGCACGAGTACCTACGTAATGGCAAAAATGGGTATGAATGTTTCTAATTTGTGTTTGAAATGTTTTATTCATACGTCAATTAAATTATGGTGTAGGAAAATTTTGAATCATGCGGTTAATAAATACATTTTATACAGTTACAGAAACTGTATACAAAATTAGCTTTTGGAGTTTTTAAAGATACAGTACAATTTCTAATTACAAAAATATTGCTGAATAGGTTTCCTTTCTTTTAACTTGCAAATGCAAAAAATAGACAATTACATACTTGTCTTGTCACAAAACCTATAATATATAATAACGTCAATGGGAAATAAAACAACGAAAATCGCAGCATCGTTAGAAAATGAAAATGTAAATATTAGCTCTACAAATTATAATGTTAGACAGTTGAAATTGGCTACAAGTTATACCTACGTCAACACTTCTATATCTAATCGATTTAAAATTAAAACTACATAGGTAGGTACCTTTATTGTATCGCGGTAGATACTAATCAATTTATCTATCAAATCAGCCTATCACATTCAATTAGATAATCTTGGACAAAGGTCTTTTTCAAGGGAAAAGCAGAGATCAAGTACCTAAGTGTAATTATAATAATATTGATCGTCCTTCTTGGTTTCCACCAAAATGTCAATACACGATCTTTCGATAATTATGTCAAACTAGTTCAATATGCTGAAAATATTACATTACTATAGTTCGATAGTAATTATTCATTATTATTCGATAGTAATTATTAAGTGGCGGGAGTTCTGCTTAGAATAGATTTAAAATATACCAGCGTTAAATATCCAAAATAATACAATTAATTCGAAAAATGGACAAGAGTTCTGCCGTTGCAGTTTTGCCAAAACGTATTTATGTCAAGAATACGTTTTGGCATAACTGCAACGGCAGAACGGTAAAGGGTGAAAATTGCATAGATATTGACGGTGTCTCTTCTTCGAAAGATGTTGGAAAAAAAAAATGAACAACCTATTAAGGTAGTGAAAGATAAAGCGAAATTCTAAAAGTAGTCGATATAACTGAGTGATGGATATGAAAGCCAATTCTTTTAACAAAATGACGTTCAAATACAAGTCACAATCTAGTCTTAGTGCCAAGAAGGCCAATTCTCGTCACTAAAAATCTTAGCCGCAATCTCATCTAAGCGACAGTCAATGTCAAAGTCTTATCAAAAAACAGGAAATTAGATTTATTTATGACAGTCGTAATGTATGTTGTTGTTAAACTTACGAGAATTACCTATCTGAGAAACCTAACTTGACAAACTTGATCTGTCACCTGACCAAGTGCATGAAAAAGGTGTAAAGTAAAACTTTCTAAAAGATTCTATTACATTAAAAAATTCAATGTCTGGCCAAAACTTTTGCTTGGAATAGAACAGATTTCAAATTATTCATCGTTAAATACTCAATATCATTACAATCACTTCGAAAAATGTAACTTTGTGTACCTAGTCGATATAATTATGACAACAACATACCATCACGCGTGTAGGTATTCCCAGAAGAGTGAAGCAGAGGTACTATACCAATGTGTACCCACAGTTCGCCGGTATCTTTAGGTCCCATATAATAAGGGGCGAGAATATTGCCATTAACCGGGCACAAATCCTAACTCCGAGCTGCTACTGAAAATTTCCTGGAAAAATCACCACCAATAACACTTTTTTCATAATTATGGAGTAGCGATAATAGAGATTGAATGAGAGAGATACTCCATTCTGCCTTCCACTTTTCCCTATATATTTCCGTATTTTGGTCAATTTGTTACCTAAACCAAAATTACTCTTAAGGCTTGACTCCATCAACGGCGAAAAGCAGCAGCGACAATACTGTTAAATAATTTCTTTCTTTTTATATGAAATCAGTGTCGCCGTATCTACATAACGGAGAATATCTTGGTCTTCATCCTAAAATGAAAATGCAGGAACCAATAGTATCGCCTTTGGCTACTGTTTGTCACCAGAGACTCAAGCCTTTGCACTACGTACGTAGAATATTTAAAAATAAACATTTCATATCTTCATCAAGAACGGCACGACGCGTAACTAAGTAGGTATAGAAAGAACATTTTTATCGCTTTGCCGCGCGTAATTTATTAATCGCGACTCATTATCTCCGTTAATGACATTCTTATCGTCTCTAGGTAGGTTAATGATAATGACCATGTATCAGCGTCACCCGCCTTCCTTCTCGAAGGACTTTTACGGTAAAAGAATTTGTTAAGTGATCGTAAGTTTGCTGTTGTTTATTTTTATGTATCTAGTTGAGAAATGAACCGACGATGGCCCACCTTATGTTAGTGATCACCGCGGTCTTTAGACATCTGCAATACTAAAAGTCTTGCAGTTGCGTTGATATCCCAGGAACAAAGTTGAAATGTCTACCCTGTTACATCAGCACCCGTTCAAAAGAGGGTCCGTGGAGTTTTATGCTCGTTCTTCTCCATGGAGGCCTGGGTTTGTCATCTCTTCTTTCATTTTTTATTTTTTATTTTTACACTAATTGAAATAAATGCTTTGACTTTCACCGAAACACAGCAAGGCTGCTTTGGTCAGAAATTGGTATGGGGGTTGTGCCTCCACAGACGAACTCTTTCTCGCAAAGAGTTCTACTACAGCTTAGTACCTACTAATTTAATAGCATTAGTATCCGAAAAGATTGATTTCAGGAGCTTCTGATTCTTAGTTAGTATCGCCTTCTTTTATTATTTGGTACCTACCTGTATAATGTCGTGGACGCCTGAATTGCTTGTTTGTCGCAACCGGGTCGATGTGACGTTTTGACAGATTTAAAGTGAGTACCAATTCTCATTTTCAATCTGTCAACATCGGTCACATTCAGGCCAATCTATCAATTGCAATCGTTTCTAATTCAACTCATCGTTCTAACTAACTTTAGTTACTTATTGCCCCCTTGATTTCCGGACCTCAGACAACAGACCATAAAACTAATAGCGCTGTAAAAGTAACATTTAACATCACACTATATTTACTGGAATAGCTGCCGACATCACATCATGTCAAGACTGGCGCATGCGCTTATCTCCGGTCAAAGGTTATCTAGCACTGTCTCGAATGTGCCGCCTTGGTACCTACTCGGTACCTACTAATGATACTTACTCTCTTATTAGTTATATACTAGCTTCTGTTTGCAACTCCGTGTGGTTTTTTTCTGCTTCTCTTAAGTTACGTCTTTGGTTACTGCTCTGCTCCCGTGGGACATAGCGTGATGTCATATAGCCTTTGCTATTCCTCATGAATCTGGCTATCATATACGTATAAATAATAATAATAATACCAGCCTATAACTGTCCCACTGCAGGGCAAAGACCTCTTCTCATATAGAGAAGGCACGAGCATTAATCACCACGCTTGGTCAAGGCGGATTGGCAATTTCAGACTTATATTAATTATAAATCCAGGTTTCCTCACGATGTTTTCCTTCACCGTTGCCATATACGTATACAGGTATTTTTTTGTAATCCGGCTGGTAGTTCTAGAGATTAGTGTGGTTAAATAAACAAACATTAAATCTCTTCAGCTTTGTCATATTTTCATAGATATGAGGATATAGGTGTCTATAATGAGATAATGACTCAGTTAACGTACATACTGAACAGCTTGTAAACATGTATGTTAAAAATGGCCTATGGTAGGTACAGTAGTGGTGGGTCATATCGTCGTAAGAGGCGAGACACGACACGAGAGGAGAGACGTTACATTCTTCGTGTAACAAAAATAGGCAAAAGCAATCTTTCAAGAAAGATGTACCTACGTTATGTAAATTTTTCATAATTATTTTAGAGCGCGCGTACTAAAATTTTGTTTAAGTTTTGTTTGAAAGTCAAATCATTTATTTTAATTAAGCCATTAAAAGGCACTTTTGAACCGTTTACGGTAGCTCCAGTAGCTACGGTAAAAGGTTACAGTTATTAACTACGTTACATTTATGATTTGACTAAACACATACCCGCCACACTTTGTTCAACCTTTGGAACTCCAAAAGCAACCACCAGAAAAGCGATGTGATTAAACTAGAAGAAACGGGTGTAATCTCACAAAGAAATTATTCAGAATAGAAGAACGTAAGAAAAAACATCAAGCACTTAGGCATTAATAATGACATAAAACTAAGCACAATATTACTTTAAATAGATTCATAACTTTTGACCGGTTTGACCTTGACTTTAAGTAAATCTTAATTCCCCAACAATAATCTCAAAGTAAAACCAATCAGGGCCCTGTCAAAGTTAATTAAAATAGTATAAAAAGTTTATTTTTACGAGCGAGCCCACATTTCCTATTATTTAAGTCTTCATTGTTATTGGCAACGTTTTCAAGTCGTCCGGTGGTCATTTTGGCCTTACTACGGGTTCGTATTATTCAAATCCGATTTTTATGTTATTGTATGGCAAAATTGGCAAACAAACTGACGGCCCACCTGATGCGCATCCTACAGACATCTGCAATACCAGAGGCCTTGCGTTGCCATCCCAGAGATAAAGTTGAAATGTCTCATGTGCCTGTAATTTCACCGGCCCCCACACACTTCAAACCGGAACACAGCAACGCTGCTTTGCGGCAAAAATAGGTATAGTGGTAGTAGGTACTTCCCCGGACGAGCTCCTTCACAAAGAGCTCTACTACTTCGATTATTTTCTTCAGATTGCGACCTGGTAAATTTAGCTAATGGGGAAGGTAAAATTACAGACATTCAGGACATTTCAACTTTATTTATTATTTACTCATAGATATGAGGACATAAGTGTCCATAATGAGTTAATGACTCAGTTAACGTACATACTGAACAGCTGGTAAACATGTATGTTAAAAATGGCCTATGGTAGGTACAGTAGTGGTGGGTCATATCGTCGTAAGAGGCGAGACACGACACGAGAGGAGAGACGTTACATTCTTCGTGTAACTAAAATAGGCAAAAGCAATCTTTCAAAAAAGATGTACCTACGTTATGTAAATTTTTCATAATTATTTTAGAGCGCGCGTACTAAAAATTTGTTTAAGTTTTGCTTGAAAGTCAAATCATTTATTTTAATTAAGCCACCCTTAAATGCATATTGTATCAAAAACGAAACGGAAAGTTCTACGCGATTCAGAGCCCTTTAAATTTTTATTACGCATAATTTTGACTTATAATGTAAAAGAATAGTAGTTTCTGAACGAAAAAGTAAAGCATTGTGATTGGTCCGCCTTTTTATGATGCGTTTATATTAGGGCTTTCATCCCGGGACTCTCGGTCTCGGAAATTTCGAGAGTCTCGACGATTTTTTGGTATTTTCGAGAATCGAGACTGACGTTTTTGGTCGCGGGAATAACGAGACTTTTGAGACTTGAGTCACTTATATGACAGTATGAAATAATCTACTAAACCAACAGTAACTTTTAGGGTTCAGTAGCCAAATGGCAAAAAACAGAACCCTTATGGATTAGTCATGTCTGTCTGTCTGTCCGTCCGTATGTCACCGCCACTTTTTCCGAAACTAAGATATATACTGTTGAAACTTGGTAAAAAATGTAGGTATTCTATGAACCGCATTATGATTTTCACACAAAAATATTTAAAAAAAACAATAAATTTTGAGACACTTCCAAAGTGGTAAAATGTGTGTCAATGATAAATCTAAAAAAAATATATGATGTACATTACCATGTAAACTTCCACCGAAAATTGGTTTGAACGAGATCTAGTGAGTAGTTGTTTTTTTTTTAACGTCATTGTAGATTTTTTTAACGGAACCCTTCGTGCTCTAGTACAATTCGCACTTTTTTATTATGGTTACATGGATATGGCAATGGCAAAACTGTAACTGTAACTGACGAAATGACAGTGTTTTTAAAAGAATTGTACGAAAGGTTAAATAAATCCACCACTGACAAATCTGACAGTTATACCGCAAATACCAGATATTCAAATGATGCGACGATTGCGGAGCTCACAAGTTTAACTACAGAGGAACAGCTGGAATGTAAGCTTAATAATTTGTGAAACCCTCAAGAAGACCAAGGGCAGAATATATTTTCCATGTCTATCCATGACTTGCAAACAAACCTGCTTATAGAAAAAAGCTCTTTTTGAAAATGGGGAAGTACCTAAATTATTGCTACAATTATTCAATATTTATACCTTCCCCCCCAGCGTAGAAGCAGAGAGAGCTTTTTTTAACGCAGGCTATTTTTCTAATAAAATTAGGTCTCTCTGTCTGAAACCACATTAAACGCCCTTTGTTTTTTACGTGCCCACAACAAAAATGCAAAAGTTTCAACAAATATATATATATTTTTTTATTTTGCGTTTTTTTAATAGTATATTTGATTGGCATAGCCGGTTTTGACTGCCTAATAGCACAGCCTACAAGTAAAAAACCTAATTTTGAAATAGTCTCGAAAGTCTCGTTTTTCCCGGGAATTTCGAGACCGCATCGAGTCTCGTTTTTTTTTCCCGGGAATCAATAATGCATCGAGACTGAAAGCCCTAGTTTATATGTCATTGTTCGCTGACAGTTACAATTTTCAACAACAAGTGAATTTGAAAGTTTTCATCAGGTGTTATTGAATGAATCTTGAAGCTAATCCAGATAAAAAAAAATATTTTATTGAAGGTAAGTACTTTGATTGCATGGTAACATAATATTTTTCATTCGAATTTCACATTATAAATAAAAAAAAGCTTTTTTTTGCTTGTATCAAAAATGAGACATCATGCATTTGGGACTTGGATTTGGTTACATTTTTGCTTGGTTGCGGGCTTGAGCTTTTTATGTATTTTGTTGTAGAATGAAACCTAAAAGAATTGCCGATAAGGATATTGAAGATTATTTAAGCCAGTTAGAAGATGGTTACTTATCCGAGGATGGTAATGAAGAAGATGAAAACGATTTTGAAGAAATTCTAACTACTGCAGAGCTGCAAGCCGTACTTGAAGACGATGAGCAATCTGAACCTGGAGCCGATTTGCAAGACCCTCCTTTGATAGAAGACACTCCTTTGATTGAAGACCCATTGCCAGGAATACACAATAATACTAGTAGTAGTAGCCAACCAACTCATGAAAATATTGATGTGCAAAGGCTTATATGGAAAAAGCAGTCACTTATATTACAAGAAAATAATTTACGATTTCAAGGTTGTAATGATCTTCCTGCATCAATAATGACACTCGATACGCCTTATCAATTCTTCTCCTATTATTTTACTCCGGATTTCATCAGCAATATCACTGAAGAATCGAACAGATACTCCGTTCAAAAGCAACCAGATCGTCCTGATTGTGTGACTGACGTTGAAATACGTAAATATATGGGGATATTGATCTTCATGTCTGTGTACCATTACCCAAACGTTCGTTCCTATTGGCATACTAAATTTGGCTTTCGGCCCATATCTGAAGCTATGCCTGTAAACAGGTTTGAAAAAATAAGGCGCATCATTCATTTCAATAACAACGATATGCACAAACCCATAAACGATCCCAATCACGATAAACTTCACAAGTTGCGTCCAGTTATAGACCAACTAAACGAAAAATTTTCTAGCATACCGTTGGATCAACGTCTATCCATCGATGAGCAAATGTGCGCTACAAAAATACGTCATTTCATGAAACAACAACCTTTGAAACCACATAAGTGGGGATTCAAATTGTTCATGCTTTGTTCATTGATGGGATATGCCTATAAATTTATTATATACTCAGGAAAGGACAATGAGCCCATGTTAGAAAATGAAACAGATGTAGGAACCGTTGGTAATGTCGTCATAAAACTATCTCGAGCCATTCCAAGAAGAATGAATCACATTGTCTACTTTGACAATTTCTACACTTCTTTGCCACTCATGTACTATATAGCAAAACAAGGCATTTGGTGTTTAGGAACCGTGCAAAGAAACCGTCTTGGAAAATCTTGCAAATTGCCTACAAAGCAACAAGTGATGGCAAAGTCTGTGGAGAGGGGATCTTATGAAGAATACGTGACCAGCTACGATGGAATTGAAATGTCTTCAGTAAGTTGGAAGGATAATAGACAAGTGACTTTGCTGTCTACTTATGTGGGAGTTGAGCCTGTATCCACGATTAAGCGCTACGATAAGGTTGAGAAGAGGAAGAAATTTATACAGTGTCCAAAGGTTGTGAAAGAATACAACGCCCATATGGGCGGTGTGGATTTAATGGACTCGTACTTGGGCAGGTACAGAATCCGCATGAAAAGTAGGAAGTGGTACATTAGACTATTCCATCATCTTCTTGACTTGACGGTTATAAATTCGTGGGTCTTATATAAGCAGGTTTGCTATAAAAAGAAGATAGCTGCGAAAGATATATTGAATTTAGCAGAGTTTAGAACAGAACTTGCAGATATTCTATGTAAATATAAAAACCACACCCAACCTGCAAGAGGTCGACCAAGTAGTAGCATTACTATACAGGAACCAGCTCCTAAGCGGAGGAATACCCTTCAGGTAATGCCATCTACAGATATTATACACGATGGTACTGACCACAAACAAATACGCACGGATAATCGCATGCGGTGTATGATGCCAGGGTGTAAGCTGCTAAGTAGCATCAAATGTGAAAAATGCAAAGTGTTTCTGTGTTCAAAAAAAAATTCTGACTGTTTTAATAAGTTCCACATTTAATTATAATAAATTATTCATTACTTTGCAAACGTTTTTCATTATTCCTGAAAATAGAAAACCTCTTATCATAAAACCAAAATCTGAAGGTCGTGAATACTTGATTAGGTATTAAATGCATGTTGTATCAAAAATGATACAATACGTTTTTTGATAAATATGTATTATATTATTACATAAATATTTTTTTTACTATTTTTCCCGTATTTGTTACCCCTATATATATAATATATATTTTTCTTACCACAATAAAAAAATCCATGCATTTAAGGGTTAAAAGGCACTTTTGAACCGTTTACCGTACGTCCAGTAGCTACGGTAAAAGGTTACAGTTATTAACTAAGTTACATTTTTATGATCTGACTAAACACATACCCACTACACTTTGTCCAACCTCTGGAACTCCAAAATCAACAGTAGCGACCACCAGAAAAGCTATGCGATTAAGCTCGAAGAAACAGGTGTAATCTCGCAAAGAAATTAATCAAAAAAGAAGAGCTTACGAAAAAACTACAGGCATTAATCCGTACTAATATTATAAATGCGAAAGTAACTCTGTCTGTCTGTCTGTCTCTTCTTCACGCCTAAACCACTGAACCGATTTCAATGAAATTTGGTACAGATATAGTCTGGGACCCGAAAAAGGACTTAGGATAGTTTTCATCCCGTGAATCCCCCGGGAACGGGAACTATTAATCCACGCGGACGAAGTCGCGGGCAAAAGCTAGTAATGACATAAAACTAAGCAAAGTATTACTTGAAATAGATTCATAACTTTTGACCGATTTGACCTTGACTTTAAGTAAATCTTAATTCCTCAACAATAATCTCAAAGTAAAACCAATCAGGGCCCTGTCAAAGTTAATTAAAATAGTATAAAAAGTATATTTTTACGAGCGAGCCCACATTTCCTATTATTTAAGTCTTCATTGTTATTGGCAACGTTTTCAAGTCGTCCGGTGGTCATTTTGGCCTTACTACGGGTACGTGTATTCAAATCCGATTTTTTAAGTCATTGGATGGCGAACGAACCAGCGGCCCACGGCCCACCTGATGTTAAGTGGTCCCCGCAACCTACAGACATCTGCAATACGAGAGACCTTGCGTTGCCATCCCAGAGATATTCTTGAACGGTCTCATGTGCCTGTAATTACACCGGCACCTACATCCTTCAAACACAGCAACGCTGCTTTGTGTCCAAAATAGGTATGGTGGTAGTACTTCTCCGGAAGAGCTCCTTCACAAAGTGCTCTACTACTACGATTTTTTCTTTAGATTGGTATTTCGTAGATGCACCTAGTGGGGTGGGTGAAACTGAAATTACAGGCACATCTGACATTTCAACTTTATCTCTGGGATGGCAACGCATTTGCAATGCCTCTGGAATTGCAGATTTAGGTATAGGCAGAGGTGCATCGTAATTTCATTTTTATTATTTTTTCCCTCGTTTTAAGCCAACTTTGCCAGTCTTGTATTTCTTACCTTGGCTTTGCAAAGTGGCAATTTTGCCATTCGTCTTCCTAAACTCAACTTCATCATCACTCAACTCATCATCACGCAACTAAAATTCAATCATTTTCACGATTAGTTTCATTCATTATCTTTGTCTTTATCAATTATATATCAAAATAATTATATCCTTTCTAAATCCAACAATTTCAATTACAAACTGCCAATGCATTCTATGCCAACGATTAAAATCTTTGATGAATTTTATCAGCGCCTTCATACAAGTAGGTATTTAACGATTTATCTTTATATGATTCAGCGCTTGGTGCTCATTTATAGGTACAATATCATTAGCATTCATATCCTAAGCCTATTTTGATCATGAATAAACCAATTTTTACACGCCATCACGCCTGCAAAGTACCAAAGTACACCGACAGTTCGCCGGTATGTTTAGATCCCATATAATAGGGGCGAGCCTATTGCCATTAACTAAAACCAAATCCTAACTCCGAGCTGCTAGTGATAATTTCATAGAAAACCCCAATAACAGTTTGCTCTAGCTGGGAATTGAACCCAAGACCTCTAGCGTAGCAGTCGCGCTTAGGACCACTAGGCTAACGAGGCAGTCAACCAATTTTATCAGCAAAACATCTAGATTCGCCAAGAAATCCCAACATCATGTTAGTTCAAACGCCTTCCTACTTACATGTTAACCTTCACGGACAATGTTCTCTATATAAAAACCAGTAGCTTTTTTAGTAGTAGCGAACCTAACCTTCATGGCTTCACATCCTCATGAGATCACGGTGACGATGAAAAACTTGACTCGCCTCAGTTTCCGGATTTGAGTCACACCTCGGTGCTAATGGTGTTTTTGTACGGAACCGAAGAAATAGGGCACCCTTGTAGAGGGTGACGGGCGGCAGCCCATTATATTGTAGTGCACTTATTCCTGGTCGCTAATGACTTTAGCGATCATTTTAGGTTAAATCGAATTCAGTTGGGGGTCAAACGAGTACCGGGCTCGCGGCTGGTGGTAGCAGGGGGAACTGTGGAGTTTTGGTCAATATGGGCCTGACATAACAGACACAGTCCGTTCTCCCTAGAAGTATAGGTAGTATCCATGAGGATTTCACCACAAAAAAGAAAAGGTTATAACAAAATATGTTCTTCATTTCCAATAACGGAGTGTAGTTGTCGTGACTAGCATGAGATGATTTCGGATGAAGTGATTTTCTAAAAAATCTAATACTTACTACCTAACCTTCGATTCCTCGAACGTAAAATTAATGCAACAAATTGTCAAGCACGCGTTAATTGCTGTGATTCGTTGTTTATAATAATTCAGTAAGTAAACTAACCATAGGATGTGATTCGCTTGACAATTTATTAAGCACATAATATTTTTCTCTAAAAGCCGCTGGCTAGATTTAATCAAATTGAATATTTACGGAAAAAGTCAATATTTAATGAAGCGATTCGTTTTTGACAGATACTTAATTCTAAGTACCTACCTAATGATCATTAATTAGCACCAAATAACATACCTACAGCAGCAATATTGACAACGCGAAGTTATTTTTTATGGCTAACATACCATGGACAGTTAAACATTAGCAAGGGCATTTAGCAGACAGTTGTGCTTATAACGATTATGAGACATTTTACGAGCTATTCTGTTATGCTGGTAAAATAAAAACTTAATTACACGCATTTCAGTTATGTTGTTTCTGCATTACCACTTAATTAATGAAGTTTCTTATATCGAATTAAATACGGTAATAATTAAACTGCAATATTTATTTTACGACTAAAAGGTAGGTATTTCTTGTACCGTTGAAAACAATAAACTAAAATTATATATTTTAAATTAACTATTTAGTACAGGCACTAATAAATTGTAAGGGAGTAAGGTCAATTAAAAAGTTGAAGCTTGTAACCTTAACTATATGAAATCCAACGGATAATTCTAAAACGTTCAAAAACTAGTCGCAATCTTATCTCAGAGCAAACAATGTCAAAAATGAAAATTAGAGGCATTTTTGACAGATTGACACTGAGATTAGATTGCGACTTTTTCTAAATGTTACATTACCGGGGGATAATGTGTAGATAGATGCAGATGTAATTACAAAAAATAATTTAAAGGTATCAAGTAATCAAGAAGAAAATGATCTCCTTGTGAAGAGAGGCAACAGTTAAGCTGTTAAAAAGCAGTCCTTGTCCTATCGTCAGAAATCTCACCTTTCATACAGGAACACAGCAATGGTACTGATCCTATCTGTTAAAAAGTACATGAAAATAGCAAAGAAAATCCTCGAAAACATATCACATCACCAAAGCGACTTCAAATCTTAAATGTTTGGTACAGAATCCGCAGCAAACACTAGTAATAAAGCATTTTTACGATCCATTGTGAGCAGTTTACGACTGGACTGGGCGCGATTGACTTCTGACCATAAATTGTGTTTTCTATGTCGCTTCTCAACTTTATTTCTTGGTTTTCATCAATATGTAGGTAAGTATTAAATCTTAGATTATGTATGCGGGTGTAACGTCGCTATGGTGTATGGTATGGCTTAAAAAACCACACGCTGACTTAGACCTGTTTTTTTTTTTCTTGCAGGATTTGATTATGAGTTTAACCTAGATAGCCTAGTGGACAAGTCCTGTATTGTACGATGGCTAAATAAAAGGTACCGACAGTTTATTATTCTAAGGTCTGCCCCCACGTCCGATAATTTTTGACAGATTTCTTCATCGGCAAGAAGAAACTGTCAAAAATCCCGATTCTCGGTCGGGTGGGCAGACGCTAAAACTGTTTAGTCGGCCCACCTGCAAACCTAAACACAACGGCAAGATGGCCAGTTCGACTAAATTCATAATTTATTTATTTTACTATTGATCCGTGTTAATAATCACTAGCATAGTTACCTCCCCGAATTGAAACTTGACGGGTATGCCAACCTTCTACATGTGGGCCACGGAAGATGTCCAGCAATATCGCGGCAAGCCCTGGCGCAGATGACCGGATGAGCTTGATGCTTACAGGCAGGATTGGTCCATATTAGATCAGGATAGAGAGGATTGAAGTGGAGAAAGAGAGGCCTGTGCCCTGCAGTAGGACAACACAGGCCAAAACTAAAAAATATACCCACAAAATATGTCTTTGAGAATGAGAGTCGAGTAAACTGCCTATTCTCTTGGAAGATTTTTACAAGGTTCAAACTTGTTTCATAATTAATCGTCGCATCTATTTCTTCATCTTCTTCAGTATCAAGTTAAGTTATATCATTGGTTACTGTTCCGCTCCCGTGAGTCGTAGCGTGGTGTTATGTAGCTTATTCTAACTCGGTCAATACGATCATAATAATTTATGTACCTATGTCAACTGATTATTCAGCATAATTATAATTTGTCAACTATTACTTTTTTACACCTTTACACTATTACGTAACATAAGAACTATTTCAGAATAAGATTATTTATTTACTTTTAATTTAAGACTATTGTAGCTCTTCTCGCCTGAGACACAGGTTTTACCTAGTTCAGGCACGGAAATCTTAGAAATATAACTTACATTTAAGCAAAACTGTATTAATTTTATATATTGTAAATTTGAATAAATGAATTTGAATTTGAATTTGAATTTGAATTTGAATTTGAATTTGAATTCATGAATGTGGCTATCATTAACAAAAAGATTTTTTTCAATCCGCCTAGCAGTTCCAGAGATTCACAGACTTCGTCCGCGTGGTTTACTTGACCCATGTTAAGTTACGTCTTTGGTTACTGCTCCGCTTCCGTAAGTCGTAGTTCGAAGTTATATAGCCTATGTTTCTTAGGGATAATGTAGCTGTCTAACGGCAAAAGAATTTTTGAAATCGGTCCAGTAGATTTTAAGTTTTTTCGTAACACAAATCTGTCCTCTTTTAATTATTTAGTGTAGATGTAAATAGATTTGTAGTAACCGCTACAGCATAGGTTAAATGGATAACATAATCAGTCGATAATATGTCAAAACAAGCAATCTAGGTACTCGTTAACGTAAACAATTTCAGTACCTACAACGTTGCTTAGGTACTCAAACTGCTAACTACAATGTATGACAAACCGCAAAACACCGAACGAGGAAAAAACATTATTTGCAACAATACCGAGTAACTTGTTTATCACTTTCCATGTAGGTATTAAATTAAATGATTACGAGCTAATAATACAAGTTTCCATAATATAATTACTGTTATGTGAAACGCTTTTACGTAATAAGCAGATAAGCTAATTAACGACAAAGTTTTGAGAGGAAAAATGCAGTCGCGGCATTTAAAGACAATGCTTGTAATAAAAACAAGGCAAATATATACCCACGGCAGGTCAAAGGCCTCTTCCCATACAGTAAAAGCTGCTTAAGGAGGATTGGCGATTTCAGGCTCATGTTGATTATAAGTCCAGGTTTCCTCACGATATTTTTTTCACTGACGTAAGTGATATCCTAGCTTACCTGCTTAAAGCAGATTGACGATTACAGATTTAAACTCATATTAGTTATCAAGTCTAGGTTTTGCCGTCAAAGTGGCCAAATTCTGGGCCGCAACAATATAATACTTCTGTTATAGCTTGACATCGAAATGCTAAGAAGAAGTCTAGGTTTCCTTACTACTATTGTTTTCCATCACCGATGATAGTAATGTCCAAGATTAACTTAGAAAGTACCTACCTGAATGTAAAATAGATCGCGATCCATGATTTTCGCAAAAAGAGACGGCTAAAGATAAGGGCAAAGAAACGTGTTCATCGGGCGTTTGAAATGTTTCATTGTTTTTCGTTGTGATTGCTGCAATCAGAGGATGCGCTGCCGCCTACTAGTAAAATTCACCATGAAATCATGTCAGAGGCCCTTGAGGCGGTTTAGAAACTCTGACAATAGGGTGTGTGGGGTCGTTAGACCTTACTGCCCACACGATAAAAAAGAAGAAAGAGCATGAAATCATTATTAGATTCAAATAGAGGTCCGACTCTCAGCGAACATGATACCACGCTGATCTACATAGGGATGTGCCTAAAAAAACATTTTCCAACGTAGTCTTTATCAAATATCAAATCATTTATTTTAATAAGACCAAAAAAAAGGAATTTTAACATCATACAACAAAAGAATAATCTAGTTGCTCCGAAAGGTAGTTTCGTATGAAAATGGATGGAGCAAGAAACTCCATACTTACGCTTTAAAAAATCTTTCTTTCTCTCTTTAGATTCTATATGAAGTATTATATTATTTAAATAAGCAATCAATACCATTCTTTGAACATTGATTTCAATCGGCGGAATTCAACAAAAAGGAAATATGGAATCAATGGCCGATACAATGTATTGAAATTGTATAGCCCATTCATTGAGTATTGTCAATACATAGCCGTCCATGTAAATATCTACCTTTGTTTTATAAACTATCGTTAGAAAGGTCTCCTACATCAAAGTGGATTATTAGAATGGGTCGGCAAACGAATTTCTGATTTAAGTGCCTTTGTTTTTGACTTAATATTAGTCGTCTGCCAACATCTGAATTTGAATTTGACTCGTTGATTGAAATCGAATTTACTACAACATCTTTGTTCTGCGCTGTCCCTTCTATGAACTAAGATTATATTTGTTTGCTACGTTGTTAATGTATATAGGAGACTAATAATTTTAATGGATAGTTAGTCATTTCGAGCTTACATTATTGGCTTCCCTAAAAATCTGTGTTTGAGTTTAACTCCTAGGGAAGGAAACTACATTTTCCGGAACATCTTTGTTATGTGCAGTCAAAGTTACGCACTACGATTGTACTAATTTATTAGTTTAATAGACATGTATTCAGTAAATCTTTTTATTTCACTACTTTCGTTTACCAATCGAAACGAAACCGGGATAGAATGTCTGATAAGATTTCTGCAAAATCTCACAATATCTCTCCACAGGAGAGATTGTCGCTATCGTGATAGCATCTTACGCAGGTAATCCATTTATTTTTTTACCTACATAGATACAAAGATCTAGTACATAATTCCAATTGCTTTATCAGAGAGTCGATGTCAACTTGCCAAGATATCACCACTGTTTTTTTTCTAATTAATTTCATTGTGGGATACAGGACACTGAACGGAAAGGAACTGTCTCGTTGGCCTAGTAGTCCTAAACGCGACTGCTACGCTAGAGGTCTTGGGTTCGATTCCCAGGTCGAGCAAAAAGTGTTATTGGGTTTTTCTATGAAATTCTCAGTAGCAGCTCGGAGTTTGGATTTGTGCCCGGTTAATGGCAATAGGCTCGCCCCCTATTCCATGGGATCTAAAAACATACCGGCGAACTGTGGGTGTACATTGGTATATCCCTGCCTATCCCTTCGGGGAATACAGGCGTGATGGTATGTAAGGATCCAGAACAGTTGAATCGTTTCTCCGGGACTTTTCGAGCTTCATTGAATCGGCGGTCGGCTATCGGGGGATCTGGCGATCGCCACTGTTGATTCTCGCTTTGAGGAGTTGCAGTGATTGACAAGCACCTAGTTGCCTACCTAGTTATTGGCAAACATATTCTTTTGTTTAGTTGTCAAATTAAAATAGGATAAACTACGATTTGTAATATCTTCGGATGTGTTTGATTACAAGCAAAATATACGCTAAAAAATTGTATAAAATGACGCTATGGATCTTCTAAAGCATAGAGAAGCCTTTAACTATGTTTTTTTATTTATTACGGAATGTTGTAAAGTAAGTAATTAGTTGATAGTGCTCTTTCTGAGTGTTCTTAGACACCACTGACAATGACGAAAGACCACATCGTGAGGAAACCTGGACTTGTAATTCATATATAAGTCTGGAATAGTCAATCCGCCTTGAGCAAGCGTAGTGATCAATGCTTAATCATGCCTTCTCTGCGTGAGAAGAGCCCTTTTCCCTGCAGTGGAACAGTAATACCTAAGTACCTATATTATAAGTAGGCAGTGGAAAATAAAAAAGATGCCTCAGTTTTTTGATATAGGCCAAAATATTAGGCCGCGGTAGAATCATTTTCTTCGTGTTGGTAAAGAAACGGCAATATCTCTAAAGCCAGATGTGATTCAACAAATCTGTAAGCACATTTGGATTCAGCTGGTGATACAGTATAACAAATGGAGCATGTGTTTTAATGTATGAGATTAGCTCTTTATCAAATTAAAGAAATACCGTGAAGTTAAGTGTTCCTAAAAATGAAGACTTGTTGGCATCGTTTTGCTATGGTGCCTATATTTTTAATTCTAATTAGTAGTATGTGAATTCCTGGCTATGTTGGGTATTCCTCATTTTCCATTTTAATAAATAGGATGTTTTGATCAAATCATTTTGAGGATAAACTATATTTTCCCCAACAGCACAATTTCAAAACGACCTGTTTTGCACAATGTTCATTGTCTATGTTTCTATCAGAGGCAAACAAGGCCAAAAAACGGTAAAATAAAAAATCTGCCAACTGACATCGATTCTATCGCGTCTCGTAAAAAACGAACACAATGCGTCGAGAACGCCACGCGTCCCGCTACCCTCGGACACAGCCGACTGACGCATCAGTGCGACAAAGTCCTTTGACTGAATCTCTGCAAAATTCAACCTTACTGTAATAGCAATAAAGTTCATGATTTTCAGTTAATTAATCATAGTATCTATTTAGAACTTTGTCGAACTTACATGATTAAATTGAAACAAGCTTGGAATCCGCCGGCAAGCGATGCGACGTTGCCGTTCTTGGCAAGCTACAACGCTGGCTTCTCTATGTATATGTGTGTTCTGGCACAACTGGCGCCGAATATTTATTGTATACTAACAGAATACTGACGTACGCTTAGAGCGATAGGGTTCCATTTGCGATGCATACTTTATTCTGTACTTTATGTTGTCAGCGTTAGGGTTGGGATTAGAATATTTTTTAGATATAGGACGATGTTCAACTGAGCAGTTTTTCTATGTGACCGTCCAGGTGGCTATGTATAGGTTGCTTGGCTCGTTCGATACGCAGTACGGCGGACTTAAGTTGGATAATGGTTTCGCAACCAATAATTAATTTAGCAGTGAAGGTTTTACGAAGGTAAATATAGACTTCATGAATATGTTAACTGGCTACCAATTATATATCACTATGTTCTCACGAACCTGCGTGGGAGTGTGATTAAGAGATATTTGATTTTATCTTGTTAGAAGTACCTACTGTTTTGTACTGATTGTATAAATTACGTGAACACAAATAAACAAAAAAAAAATATTTTCTGTAAGTATTTAAAACTAAAGTCAGCACCGACTACGAAACTAAAAATATTTCATTAAAATTATCTGTTCAAAACAACATACAAATACATCACAATTTAACCAAACCGAAGTTGAAGGAACCCTAAATATTTTAAGAACTAGTCTACACAAAGATTCTGGCTTTTAGAAACAAGTTTTAATCAGAGGACAAACAACAGAATCATACAAGTTTACAATCACAGACGTATTACAGGAAATAAATGAACCTTGGAGATCCATTCCAAACCTTGACGAAGATATTTTAGACGTTTTGGTAAGCCAAATAACAATCTCTACATGCCGTTTTGCTCTTCTAATGGAACCGATGACGAAGTAATAAATGAAGAAACAGCGCAGCAGACAGCGATCCGCAAGAAAGATAACAAGCTCTTGAAGAAAGCAACGGAGAAAGTCTGGAATATAGAAGACAGACAGACCAAACATTAGCAACCTAGTATCTTAAGTTGGGATTTACTCATATCCCCGTACGCAAAATACCAGCCCGTTATACCAATACCAATACCCATATCCCGCAAAGAAACTAAACTAATCAATTGAACAAAGTCTAAGTACACGCTTCGAACAACTGATAGACGGAATAAATTGTTAGTGTCAAATATACTTCTATTCGCATAAGACCCAACGTTCCCATACGCCCATTAAACGTGAATATTTGAGAAAAGAAACCTTATTTATAAGCCTTAATGTATCCGTAATACAGGTCCTAAACTCTTCAGAAAGACATGCTGATTTAGCTGAATGCATTTAAGGGTGTTAATGTTAGTTTAATAATAAAGGAACTCATTTTTCTTTAGAGGAAGACATTGATTTCATTAGATAGAACTATTAACTGCCGTGTTAAGAAAAAAAGAACATATAGAAACGAATGATAGGCAGACCTACCTCAAACGCCATCCCAAATTAAATCATCGAAAAGCATTATCTAGATTCAAAATTTAAACTTCTAACGATAAAATGTTTGATATCTAAGTAGGTAACCATGTAAAACGACTAAGTGCTAGGTAGAAAATACTTAACACATCGCGATAATGCATTGGATAAACATTATATTGTACAATCTTATCGGGCAATGTGCGGAAATGATAGCGGTAATCAGATTATAGATTCCGATACCTATTTTAAGTGTAGATATTGTACCTGACGTGTGCAAAGAACTTCAGGCTCTGGTACCTTATATGAAAAGATCAGAATGGCATCCATTCTTGCTTGTTTTATAAACGTTTAACCATCTTCTCACCATCGTACGTCGTGGAGGTAGACGATGATGTGGTAAACGCAAGTGTACTAGAAGCAACCTATTCATTTGAGACTTAAAGACTTCCTTGTATAACAGTAGTAGCTTCTGCCCGCAACTTCATCTTGTGGTTTTACGTCTTTGGTTACCTACTGCTCCGCTCCCGTGGATCGTAGCGTGTTATAGCCAATAGTATTGCTCACGAGTCTGGCTATCATATACAAAAAGATGTTTTCCAATCCAATTGGTACTTCCAGAGATTAGCTAGTTTAAACAAAAACTCTCGGGTTTTATTATATTAGCATAGATAGGTTTTCCTTTCTTTAGGAAGGCATCGCATCGTGAAGCGGATTAAGGCTAACCGAAATTGTAAATGCCTCTCTTTCATGACTGCTCGACAATGTTATTTCGAAAAATTCAATATTCTCATTAATCTATTCTATTTTTATTTCTTTTTTTTTCATCTTATTAATAATAATAACAACAACATACGGTTTCAGGTGAATAGCGTTCGTTTGATCGAATAAAATTGTACAGTTCGCCGGTGTGTTTTTAAGTCACACGCAATAGGAGGCGAGCTGATTGCCTTAACCGGCCACAAATCCTAATTCCGAACTGCTACTGAGAATTTCATAGAAAAACCCAAAAACACTTTGCTCGACCTGTAAATTGAACCCAACACCATTAGCGTATCAGTCCCGCTTAGGACCACTAGGCTAACAAGGCAGTTATTATCTACCTACCAATACTTAAATGAAAATGCAGAACTCTTTAAAACCTTAGCCAGATCAACCTACACGGTTAACTTATTCGTTTTTCCTTTTCTAATTTTCGCTATGGTTATCAACGATCGTGCCGGTGTCTGCCGAGTAGTTCTCTTCGACACGTCCTTTCAAAGAGGAAAACTTGAGTACTAAATATTTTCCTATTTGCCAGACTGATACCTATACTCTATATTATAAAGAAGAGGTAAAGTTTGTGAATTTGTGAGGTTGTAGGGGGTAATCTCTGGATCTACTGAACCAATTTTGAAAATTCTTTTCCCCATAGAAAGCCGCGTTATTTGCGAGTGTAATAAGCTATATAACATCACGCTACAACCCACGGGAGTGAAGCAGTAGCCAAAGACGTATCTTAACGCGGGTGAATGAAATAAGCCATGAAAACGAAGTCGCCGGCAGTTCGCTAGTAAACTTATGCGTATTTCATCTATTATTATTGAACAAAATGACTAAAGAAAATACGCCAATAACTCGTGATAATTGTAAAGGTACTTAGGTTTTAAAACTTGTATCTTACGCTATAGATTCTGTAGACATTATATCCGAATCATTCTCTCAAAACAAGACGTCATATGTATAAACCGTATTACTGACGCACGTATAGTCCGTTATCCGTATATCCGTTGCATATACAATTCACAATTTATAAACTCAGTTGACGAAACATTGCACAAATCAAACAGCAAAGACTTATCTAGCTATCAATCCAAAACCCATACATAAATTATCACATCTTTAGATCCTAAAGTTATTGCCCTTTCATTGTTCTCTTTCTAAACCAATTTCTTTATACTTACAATACTTAAAGATACATAGAACAGACTACCCTCAAATACAATAACAACAGCTACCATATAAAAAACTACAACAAAATCATCAAAAACTACTCCAAATACATCCCATCCTTATGCCAAATATCTGGCACCAGAGCAAAGCGGCAACCTCGCACTCCAGTGTAGTGCCGCCTCTGGTAGAAAGCGGCACTCGCGGCACGTTTCTAATCTGGACTGCGGCAGTCAATGACTCCGGCAAGCGAGTTGACGCGACACTCGCACTCGTATTATCGAAATATATAATGCTCTCCGTTTTAGGAACTATTTTGAGAATTTTTAAAGTATTTTTTAAGTTTGGAGGCATTTGAAAGATTGATTTTGAAGCCTAATTAATAATCATTATCATGTTAAAACGGGAGATAATTCATGATTTGATGGACAATTATTTTGAAAACATTCCGAAAAAAGAAAAATACTTAGATCTTATGAAAGATTGCGAAATCTCCAATGGCGTACAAACAGGGCGAGAAAATGATGGTTATATTAGAATACTAGAAGTACTTTGTCTGCCTCGCTCTTTACTAATTAAATAATATGTAAGTAGATACATTATGTAGAAACAAAGGTACCTAATGATTAATGATCATACTACATATACCTAGCAATGGAAGAAGAAAAGAAAAACTTCATAGAATGCGAACTAAAAACAAGACAAAATAGAGAGACAAAACCAAATAATGATATAAGAAAAAGTAAATATGTCTGCACTCATACTGTAGGTGAAACGAATCAATGCGAGGAATGGAAAACCGCATCTAATACGACAATTGCGTAAAATACGGAAAATATGACCAAAATGCCAAACATAATACAACAATACCCCGAATCGGCTTTAGCCCGAATCTTTGAAACAATATTCACTTCAAATTCCCGAATAACTTCGTAACTCAATAATAAACACACACCTAGGTAATTGAAAATTCCCCATAAGAATGGGGTGGTCTTGGGTTCGTGATATTGGGTTTCTCTATAAAATTCTCAGTAGAAGTTCGGAGTTAGGAATTGTGCCCGGTTAAAGGCACTTATGGGGCTTGCGTATTACATGGGACCTAAGCATACCGGCGAACTTTGGGTGTAAATTGGTACAATTCTGCCTAACCCTTCGCGGAATACAGGCGTGATGGTATGTTGTGTATAAAAGAGAATTCTAGAAGTAAGAGTTTCAAACTGAATTAAAGTAAATGGCATAATAGGTTTAATTGGCAGCTGGTAAGTAATTAGAATCGCGTGAATGTCCGAAAATGCTGGACCGACTTTGCCGAGACTTTTGCTGGCAGATAGCTAATGTTATAAGGAGTAACTTAGGGTACCTTTATTTTAGAAAAATCTTAAGAATTCTGCATGAGATAAAGAAAACCCGTGATAACCGGACGTTCACGCGAACTATTTCCTATTTTTATTTTTGTTTATCTACCCTCTAATATCCCACTGCTTTGCAAAGGCCTCCCCCAAGTCCTTCACAATATTCTTTTCTTATGTTACTAACCTAATATGGACCAACTACAGTCTGAAATAAATGTTTTATTATATTATTATTTTCTTGCGCCACCTCGAACCAGTGGTTCAACTCACGTTCGCATAAGCTAGTTTATTTATATTGCTCAATATACCTTTTGTAATTAGTCATTGTTTGACTATATAGATCATGACTGTGGACTGTGGAATTTTGTCAACTATCCTGCCACAAACAGATTTCTTGGTAAAACCACAGTATTGACGCTTCGTTATATTGATTTGCGTCAATTGACGAATGTAGGTACTTATAACACGTACAATCAGTTTGACATTTGGACCGTGTGTTGTCCAGCAATCTGTACCTACTGCTTCCTAAAATGGATAGTTCCGGTTTCATCATTCTAAATTAAGCGACGATATTCATTAATTTTATTGAATTTGTATTTTTTCATCTGCTTAGCTGGAAAAGGCTAGGCAGATGATGATTCTGGTCCAGCTCGTCTGTTTCTAGGTTTTCCACGTATTGAAAAATTATAAAGTCATCATCATCATTCTTAATATTCACGGCCCGAATTCACACACACTACAGAGTACATACCGCTCATTCTTTGTTCCACACCGCTCCTTTTTTGTGGAGAAGAAAATGCCACGCCATCCAGGTAAACCACTTGATAATGTGGGCCTTGCACTCACTAAAAACTCCGGGCTAACCATTTTCCATTTTCCGTGCTTCTGGGCTTGTGTTGTTGGGTGATTACCATGATAGAATGGATCGATGTTGGAAAATTTACTATACATGGGTGCTTTTATCACGTTTTTCACATCCATGAATCTAAAGACGACGAAACGTACGACAGACGCGTTACCTTTTCGAACATAGTAACAACTTATTTTTTAATATAATTGGCGAATAGGTCGTCTATGCGGAGCCGACAACTTAGCCGAAGGTTAAAATTTACCTGTAATTACACACACTCTCATACTCTTCAAGCTGAAATACAGCAACACTATTTGGCGATAAAAATAGGTAAGTAAAAAGGTAGTAAGTACAGCGGACGAGCACCTCCACAAAGAGCTCTATTACTACCAAAAGCAATAACGATAATCCTATAATCGAAATACCTTTAACTAACACAATAACAACACGCAACAGTCCCCAATCCTCATTCGCGAACATTGAACCAGATCCCCAGGTGTCGGCAGCGACAAAGCACCGCTATCGCGCTGATAACGCTATCAGTCCTTATCGGCTTCCGCTGCAGCTGCCGACGCAGATATTTAGCCTTGATGCACGCCCGTTTCAAGTTATCGAGATGTTTGTAATATTCGTATGACGAATGAATCTGACGCGCTTTGTAACTGAGCCCAATATTAGCAATCGCTTAGAGAAAATAACGTTAGAGGAAAATACTGAGGAGTATAAGAAAGGTATAGTAATATAATAATAACACCAGCCTATTATTGTGCCACTGCAGAACAAAGGCATCTTCGCATACAGAGAAAGCACAAGCATTGATCACCACGCTTGCTCAAGGCGGATTGGCGATTACAGAGTCATGTGTATTAATAAGTCCAAGTTTCCTCACGATGTTTTCCTTCATTGATGACAGTGATGCCAAAGATGAATTTAGAAAACTCCACATTGGTACTTGCCCATGCCCGGTTGCGGACCCATAGCCTCGTGCAAGATAGATGAGCGTCAAACACAGCGAAATCATGACATTAAGAAAGAGGAAAGAATCAAAGAAAAAAAATTACTTGATGTCACAGAAATACGTACGCATAAAAAGATAACTTAAGCACAGGACAGAAATTGATCGGCTATATGTCTACTTACTCTAGAATACCATGGTAATAAAAATCTATTTATCTTGACCGTGTTAAAATCGATAGGTAACTTGAATTATCGTAATGGCTTAGTAGGAAACACATTGACAGGGAAAATTACTGTATGTCTTAGTGCCAATCGTGCCAGACATCGTCATCATCATCATATCAGCCGTAGGATATCCACTGCACGAAATAGGCCTACCCCATAGATTTTCAAAAATGCCAGGCGTGGTTTTTCAAAACTTAACTGTCGTAAGTTTTGGTTGAAATTTCCTAAAGACTAAATTTGTGCAGCATTTTCTATTCTACTCTATCTCTTCAGCTAATCCGTTAAACTTCTTTATTATTTACTCTTTCGTTCAAATATTCTATCTACTTTTCTCGTCATATTTTTATTTTCTTCTTTGCTTCGAAAATGTATTTTTTTATTTCGTCATTATAATTACTCATTATTTTAATTGTCTAATTTAAGCCTGTGATGATAGTTGTATGTGTTTTACAATAAATTAATTAAAATGCACACCATTCTCTCACTTATTGCTCATACACAATTCTGCAACATCAGAAGCACCAACACAATAAAAGAGAAAAGCCTCATTAAAAATCACAGCGATTTCATAACTAAATTCATTCACAATAGGTGTCTGTGTGTCGGCGTCATTCTCGATAATTGCTGAGTCAGACGCCTCGGGCACGGTAGTGGCAGCGTCGGTAGCTACAGTAGCACCTTCATTGTTTGTCTATCCGTCTGTACTATTTCCGTTCAATAACCATCGTTATTGTTCTAGAGCCTTTGAGTTTTGTTAAGTATATGAAGCTATTGTTCTGTCTGGGTGTCGTAAAGTGATTAGGGTAATTGTGTAATGGGTGGCGCAATTTGCTTAAGTTTTTTATTTGTGGAGACAGATAATGGGACAAAATTTTAATAATATGGTGATTTATGATGTTGACTATGGGTTATTGCTTCTACTTTTGAACTTATTATCCGATCTAAAGTAGTTATGGCAGAGCAAATGCCTCTTTTCATGCAGAAGAGACACGTGCATTGATCACTCAAAGCGGATTAGCGATTTCAGACAATTATTATTTTATAAGTCCAGGTTCCCTCACCATGTTTTTTTCTTCAATTTCTTCGCCACAAAACAAGCACGAAAAAAAAACGTTTGCTTATCGCTAATACAAGATAAACTTAGAAAGTTGGGGACGTGTCGACAATTCTTAGAGATATTTGGAGAATAAAAGAAATAAATACTTGACCACAGTCACGCGTGAAAGACAAATATGGCCAAAACGCAACTTTTACACAATATCTGCGTTTTCTACACAACCTGTTAAATACTATAAGTACAACCAACAACCAAGTAACATCTGGGTTTAAAACAGATAAATTCACTACAATTTATATTCAAAATTACTACTAAATACATATTTTACCGTCTATTAGAACCAAAGTGTCTATGCATTATGTATGGCTATGGTCCGCCATAGATGGCTATGCATACATTACTAACTACTTTTAAATTGCCGCGTTCACTAGACGCGGTAGAGGCACTTAAACCTATTATTAAGTAGGGCCCTTCTACTATTTATGTAATCTAAGAGAAAGTTCTAGATTTACATCTTTTTGTTGGACGTTGGTTTAAGATCTAGTAGTAGCAATATCTACGTCACCTTTTAAGAAATTTTGAGGCTAAAACAATATTAATGTAATAAAACTGAAGAGATGTTTTGTTTGTTTAAACGCGCTAATCTCTGGACTGTAGTAAAAATTCTTCTCTTAAACGAAAACAAGATTCATGAAGAATAGTATAGGTTTTATTAAATCACGCTAAGTCCCACAGGAACGGAGCAGTAACCAAAAATGAAACTCGACGAGGTCGATGTCGGAGGCAGAAAAAAGGTAGTAGCAAAATATTTTGTTAAGAAAAGCAAAATAGGGTTAAAAATTTCTGTCATCACAAAAAGATTATGTCTGCTTAAAGTCTTAAGCAAAACCGTCATAATTCTATGACAAGATAAATAATAAATATTAACATACCCGGCCATAGTAACAGTGTTAATGAATTAATAGACCTAGGCTAGACCGAGTCTATCATTATTTCCGCCTGCAAGCGTGACACGCATGGCGGGACATGACACGCTTACAACTCACACGCTGCATATTAAACTTGTCAATTAACTTGTAACATAATATTAACATTAAATTCAAAACATATTCTTGAATGAATGAAAAAATAAATAAGCAACGTGATCGCATTTTAATAAACAATAGTTATCATTAATTATGATTATAGTGTCACGCAAATGTCGGCACGGCACGTTTTCAACTCATACTTTGAAAATGAGGCTTGATAATTGGATCGTAGACACAACCAATCAATTGACATACTTTTTATGATCTGTCAAAACGCGATTCTCCCACAGATTTTATATGACAACGGCTAACGGTGACGTCACTTATTTGCCACCTAAATTGAATAACTATTCTACTAATCTAATTATATGGTTTATTAACAATAAATCACATTTTAAAGGCGTAAATAAAGTGTTTGTTTAGAGAAGTTATATTTTAGAATTACCTATTGGTTGACGATGTCTTCTACCCAATAATTAATTTTTTCACAAGCAATTATTCCTTGTTTATTACATTTTTCTTTTACCGAGATTACGTACCTCTATGAGTAAAGCAGAACGAAATAAATGCGTGACGGAACTCGGCACGTTCTCAACTAACACACGTGTACACGAACATTATTATCAATAATTTAGACATTTATTCGAAACATAAAAGAAAAAGATGGAGGTGGCAGTTACGATTATTCGAAATGTGTGGATATTATTTATAATATAAGAACTATTCGCCTATTAATATGTCATTCCGCATAACGTTTCACGCTTTTCAGTTGATTGATTCATCGTGCCTATTTGTTTTTTAATTATTGTAGTATTTTAAAAGTAATCATCCTAATTATTTTTTTATAACACACAGATTTTATTCAATCTTTTGCCCACACTGCATTTTTTCTCTTTTTTCTTCAATTTGTACTTGTTTTATCCACGTTTGTATTCATTATATTATTTTTTCTCCTTTTTAACTAGGGTCCGTCTCCCCTTAGAATTGCATTTTATTTTTTTAATAAGTAGTCCAGTTATTTAATTATTCTTTAGTAGTACAAAGCCAAACATGAACCTGCAAAATGTATAGTTAAAACTGGTACAAATGTATTCCGGGATTATGGATTTGGAAGTAACTTCGTTCAAAATTTTTAATTGAGTAACAAATCGCGATATCTTTATACCGAAATCAGTCTTCTAAAAAAAACCTAATTTATTATTGTTATGGCCAATAAGTTCCAATGAATGGGGTATAAATCAAAACGAAGGAAACGTAAGAAAAATAAATATAAAAGAAACAGACAAAATAACGACTACTCTCGGTATATCACGCGTGCTACGGGGAATACGAGACAGCACGATCTTTTTTCTCTGTCTCTCTCTCGCAAATAGTCTAGCCCTATTTAGAAGTGACGTGTAAAAATATTGTTAAGTATAGGTATAGTATAATTAATAGAGTATGTACCTTATGCATACTACAAATAGGTATTTTAGAAATATCAAAATTAGCTTTCTAAGACGAAATAGTGTTTAAATAATCCAAATAAAGATAAAAGTTATTTTGTATTAGTAAATTCTGCGTAAAAAATATTATTTTCATAATAATAACGTGTCACACCTCACATTAATTATTTAACATACTTTATTTTTATTACACCTTGTCATTTTTTATTAATTATGTCGTAGTTCATTTAACGGCCTGCAGCGATAGAAGGGTTGAATCCGCCATTAGTAGTAAAACTCACGCAGCGGCAGGGTTAAAAAAAAAATAGTGAATGAAGCCATTTGTTTACTTGCGTGCTGTGGGCACTTCAGCTTTCACTGGTCATCCATTTTATCAATTTATACAGTTTTTTGCAACTAATTAGTGGCTAATTATTGTGTGTAACGTTCTATTACTATGCTGCCGGATTGATTTATAAAGACAGCTTTTTTTTAATGAATATAAAGTTGAATTAATCTATGAGTGATTAAATTATTTTCATTTTTTTTCGAAGTTTGCGTTATTCGTAGTTTTCCAAAGAACTTTCATCTACTTATGTATATAAAAAAATAATTGAAGTATCTGTTTGTAATATCAAAATAACATCTTATAACAAATGCTTATGAATGTTTACAGTTTGACAAAAAATAAGGTTTTTTTTTTCTGTCTTGTTGCGACGAATCTGCAAAACGGCTGGGCAGCTTTTGACGGGATTTTCACAGGCAGATAAAAAGAATTAGGCTATTGCAAAAAGCAAACCGTGATAACCGAAATTCAGGCAAACGAAGTCACGGGTATAACCAAGTTAAAACAATAGGTATCCGATAGTCAATTACCAGTGATAGAATTACAGTATAATTTTTACTACATAATATGTATACAGGGTGGAAATTTATTATGCTACCTGGAGGGAAAGTACTCTAAATACTGAAGATAGCAAATTTTACTTAAAGGAAACATTCCTTTATTTTTAAAAAGAAACAGAACTGCATTTAAATAATTTTGAAAATACAGTTGCCACACCCGGGAATCGAACCGATTAAAATCCGAAAAAATAGCATCTTGTACTTTTATGGCACTAATCGATAGGGTCAATCATAAGGATCAAATCTCTGCAAACATGATAAATTAAATTTAAAAAAAGCCATGAAATTTTAACCAAAACTTATTTTATTCGGACGGAAAAATCGAGAATTGACTAATTGCATGCTCGAAATGAGCTCAATTTTCTTGGATGCACAAATTTATTCTTTTAAGGAATTAATTGTGAATAACTTTTAGTAGGGTGTTCTGGTGAATATTGAAAATTGTTTGCAACCAAAACTCACTCAAAATGAGTTTTTTTAAAGGAATAAATTTGTGTATCCATGAAAGTGAAGCTCATTCCCAGCAACTACTTAGTTAATTTGTTCGTTTTTTTCGTCCGAATAAAATAAGTTTAGGTTAAAATTTCATGGTTTTTGTTTAATTTAATTTACCATGTTTGCAGAGATTTGATCCCTATGATTGACTCTATCGATTAGTGCCATAAAATACAGGATGCTATTTTTTCGGATTTTAGTCGGTTCGATTCCCAGGTGAGGCAACGGAATTTTCAAAATTATTTAAATGCAGTTTAGTTTCTTTTTAAAAATAAAGGAATGTTTCCTTTAAGTAAAATTTGCTATCTTCAGTATTTAGAGTACTTTCCCTCCAGGTAGCATAATAAATTTCCACCCTGTATAGGTATCCAAGTTTTCTACCTAAAATCACACCTATTTACTTTCTAAATACAGCATTTACTAAAATTACCGTATAGGTAGTAGAAAGGAAACAATTACGCGAGTACCTACCGAGCCGCCATTAGTGGGTAGTTAGTCGCTACAACTAATGTTCGGTAGCTGATATAGGGCTGGCACGTTGTAATATTCATTTTGTTTTTATTAATCGACGTACCTACAGAAAAAGGTACGCTTGTGCCAGACATGTTTTTGTTTTTTTTATATATATTTTAGTAGTAGTAGAGCTATTTGTGAAGGAGTCCGACCGGGAAAGTACTACAATCATACCCATTTCTGCCGCATCCGCATAGCAGCGTTGTTGTGTTCCGGTTTGAAGGATATGGGTGTAATTACAGGCATATGAGGCATTGCAATTTGGTTTCTGGGATGGCAACGTGTTTGCAAGGCCTCTGGTATTGCAGATGTTTTATAGGCAGAAGTGGCCACTACACGAGAAGACGGTCATCGGCTTGTTTGCCATAAAAAAAAACGATTACCTCGGAGTTAGATGCTAACACGAGCCCGTTATCATCAGCCTGCAACAGTCCACTGCTGGATATTAGGCCTCCCCAATAGCACCGCACTTGCGACTCTCATGCAGTTGCAGCCCGCTACCCTGCGAAGATCGTCGCTCTACCGAGCCGAGAGCGTCCCACCTCACGCTTGCCAATTCGCGGTTTTCACTCAAGAACAGGTCTACCCCAACAATCATCGGTTCTATGCTAATATAGCAAGCCCATTGCCACTTCAGCTTACTTATTCTGTGAGCTATGTCGACAACCCTGGTTCTTAGTCTCAACCCGAACGTCGAACATGAACGATTAAATTTTAGCACTTATTCACACATAGGTACTATCACGCCTGTGCGCTGTAGTCCCCGAAGGGTTAGACAGGGGTGTACCAATGCAAACCCACAGTTCGCGGGTAATGTTTTAGGTCCCATGTAATAGGGGGCGAGTCTTTTTTTTTATAGACGGAAAATCATCAAATAACTTCCTCCTTTCGAACAACCCGCAGCCCCGGCAGGCATAGGCCCTCAGTGGCCCCTTCCAGGTTTGCTGATATCTCTTTGAGGCGCACGTGGAACAGGGGGGCGAGCCTATTGCCATTAACCATTATTTCCGTCTGTTTTCGTACAGACGTGATAGTATGTTTGTGTTACTTGGCTAGTCTCCATTTCTTACACATCTCGAAAGAAGTAACTGAATGGGGGTGACACCACGGGGTACAAGCTAGTTAGTTATAAAGTACCCTTTAGTGCTGCGGGTTGTTTGAAAGAGATACCACGCCCCCGGAACGCAAAGGGCACATGAAGGAACATAGACGGGTTTTAGTCAGTAAAAGTCTGACACTAAGGGCGAGGGAAGTTATTTGATGATTTCCCGTCTTAACAAAAAAAAAACCCTTTAGTAAGTAACCTTTTCCCTGGAAGTATTAAGGACCTGTAAGTGTGTTAGTGTGAAAATTAAATTGTTCTAAAGAGTACCTCGTTAATTTTATGAACTGTTTTATGGCAGAGTTGCGCGAAATGGTCGTATCTTAACATATTGAGTGCGCAATTTAATACCCACAGTTATATTGTGCATTTACATCAGTATCGTAATAGTATGTTAAAATAACTACATTTAGAGCCCTTCGGAACTTTGATATAGGTAGTAGTTTTTATGCAAAGTAAATCGTATTTTAGATAAAATTCTTTCTTGTGTTACATATGACGTACAAAAAAATTCAAAAGTGCCGTTTAATGGACTAATTGAAATAAATGATTTGATTCTGTCTTTGAGAAATAATTATTTTACTAGCTAAAGTTTCTTTTGCGTTTAAAAAAAAGTTATAACATCCTCCACCGGTCATGTACGGGTGTACATGACAGGAGGAGGATGTTATAACTTTTTTAATAAAAATAAAATATTTGAATATCTAAATAGCACCAACCCTTTTTTTTTTTTTATAGACGGGAAATCCTTAAATAACTTCCCCTGCCCTGGGCGGGGCGGGAGGGAGTGTCAGACTTTTACTGACTAAAACCCGTCTATGTTCCTTCATGTGCCCTTTGCGTTCCGGGGGCGTGGTATCTCTTTCGAACAACCCGCAGCCCCGGCAGGCATCGGCCCTCAGTGGCCCCATCCAATTTTGCTGACATCTCTTTGAGGCGCGCGTGGAACACGAACGCGCCGTCGACACGGTCTGTCGCTAGTGAACGTACGGACGGTGAGCTACCCATTGCTCACCGTCCACAGACCCGCGTCTACGGTGTACGGACGGTGAGCACCAACCCTACAACCGTTTTACCGTGCTCGCCACAGTACCTAGTACATACAAGCGCCGCGTGCGCTGATTTAACAACACCTTCGACAAAGAAAGAATGGCTTCGTTGTTATGCACGTACAAGACACATTTAATTTCTTGCAGCTTTTAGGACACAGCACAATCTAATTATTGTGTTGATATTACGTATACTCTTTCAACACCATATACAGCCTAGCTGCTTTCCCAGACTTCTCTTCTGATCCTTTGTGAAGGTTGTTTCCAAGTGATGAGGCGAGGACCATGCCTCACCAAAACACGAAAAAAAAATGCATGAAAAAAACGCAATTTTCGCAATGTTCGATATAGTTCAATGTTGGACGATTATATTTAAATTTAAGTCTTGCCAATTTTTGGTATGAAAGTTTTGGATGTGCGAAGCGAGTTTTTTTTTTTATTGAGAACATTTCGAGCCATATCCGCCAACTTAGCCTAAGCGACATTTTTACCCAAAACTGCATTTTTCATCGCAAACTACATTTTAAACTATAACGGACCATGCCTCGTCGATATTCCCGCCAAAATAAATCAGTTATTTAAGTTATAGCAAATGCTAATTCACATTAACAGCGCAATTATTAGCAATAATATTTTAAAAAAAACCTTCTCCTGTAAATTTTGTTTTTTGTCAGTTACGCTAAGTCGGCGGTAATGGCTCGATTTAGAGTATTTATTACTTAAATGATCTAATAGATACCTCGTGATTTCAACCGCGTTCAGTTACGTCTTTGGGTACTGCTCCGCTCCCGAGGCTCATACATACCATGCTGTGATATAGCCTACCTATACTATTCCTCATTAATCTAGCTATTACATAAAAAGATAATTTACAATCCGACTGATTGTTCAGAGTAGCACGTTCTAAACTTTTCAGCTTTATATAAATAGTAGATCTAGACTGTACAAATATAAAAAAAATATTTTCCAATACGACTGATTTGTTCAAAGTAGCACGTTTTAAACTTTTCAGCTTTATATTAATAGTAATTAGATCTAGACTACACAAATTAAAATTCTCGCCCATTCTATCCACTTCTCGCCTCGCCGGCCAATGTAAAACCACCTTAACAAGTCTCGCCATGATTCAACGCTCACCGAACCTCATTAAAGAGACAACAAAGCGTTGTACAGTTTGTAGCGCAGGCGGCGACGCGGCGACGCACTAGTTTACGCGCGACACACATTTTGTTCTAATTGGTTTCCGCGATACGACGCTGCAATTAGACTCGAGTTTACTTTGAGCGTGCGACTGTGACCAAACGTTTTCAAGACTTCATTTGAAAACAAATAAATTAAGAGTCTAAAATTACATGTATTCTAACTAGCTTATGCCTGCGACTTCATTTGAAGAGGTAAATTGGGGGTTTTATTTCTCTAATTATTTTTCTTAATATTAATAGTTACCTAAGTTGAACCTTATAACAGCTTATAAGTTCTATTCTAAATCAGCTTAACCGTTTCGGAAATTAGCGGGAACAAACAGACAGACAAAAAATTCATAATTTTATTTATTTGTAATTAGCTGTTTTTTTTTATTTGTTTGTTTTATTTTGCCATTACAAACAGACACTTAAATTTATTAGTATAGATAGTATTAAAAAAGTTTACAAACACAACAACAAAAAATCAAAAAAATATTTGTACGTGCGGGAATCGCAGTTATGACACGCAGCACAGCAGCTAATTTGCTCAGCCACTGCACCAATCTTCTTATATCGTGATAGTGTCATACACAAGTAATAAAGACTGTCAATCACGGTTAAAATTCATCGTTAGCTGCCATCAATATTTCGAAATCATCGAGTAAACTCTAGAGAACAAGAACCAGAGACTGCTAGGTTTTGATTCGGAGTACATCGCGTGTATCGAATACTGAGTTCGATATAATTGTTACCGCTATTCATAAATACGTGTTTGTGATGTCGTGATAACACGCACTTCTTTTTGTAATATTAGTACTTTTTATCGATATTTAAAGCAACAGCCGGGTGACGGCAGGTCGAAAGCTTTCTAAAGGTCTAATTGTTTTTAATCTCCCATTAATTCATGTGTAGGTATTGTCTTACATGATATTCCAAACTTGGTATGTAAATATACCCCAAACTTATTCTTAGAGTAGAATAAAATAATAAATATCGTAAGTGTTGGAATTCAAATTAACCAGAGTTTCGAAAAAAAACAAAATGATTATACATTACACAATTACTCGTACATACATCATCATCATCTGCCTAGCCTTTTCCCAACTATGTTGGGGTCGGCTTCACAATTACATACATTACTTCGAAAAATGGTAGAAATTTTACCGTGTGTGATTGTGTTGTAACACATCGATATTAGGTACTGCACCGATCATATTTACCGACAAAATGGCATTAGCATGTCATCATCATCATCATCAAGTCGGTCGAACGGCGTCCACTGTTAGACATAGGCCTCCCCTAAAAACAACCACAAATTACCGGTCCTCCGTTGCTCGTTCCCGCGATTTTCTCCTGCGTCGAAAGTCTATAAAAACTAGAAGAATTTACAACATGAGTCGGCTTTTCCAATCGTCAATACTTAAGCCTAACTTTCATTAATAGTGAAAATATTAAATCTATACTTCTTACGTAGAATACACAAAGAAAGGCACATCACCATAAATTAGAATTCGTGATTTCGCATAATTAACTTACACATAGCACTTTCGTCTCTCTGTCAACTTTCACGACGGAGAGGTTTCCATACTTATAATATTATTAAGAGGAAAGATGTTTTTGTTTGTTTGTGCCGAACAGGCTCCGAAACTACTGGAACGATTTTAACAAGTTTTCATCAATTGTTTCTACGTTATTTCTAAGTAACATAGGTTATATAACATCACGCTACGACCCACAAAAGCGGAGCAGTAACCAAAGACGTAAATTAACGAGATAAGCCACGCGAATGCAGGCAGTTCGCGATTTTTTTTTTAATATAAACAGAAAATATTTTTGTTTGTTTACACCGAATAGGCTCCGAAAATACCAGACCAATTTAAAAAAAAAAATCTCCAATCGATAGGTACAATATTCCTGAGTAACATAGGTTATATAACATCACGCTTCGACAGACGGGAGCCGAGCAGTAGCCAAAGACGTAATTCAACGCGTGTGAAGTAATCCACGTGGAGAAAGTCACGGGTAGTTCGCAAACGAATAGGCTCCGAAACTACTAAACCAATTTCAATTATTTTTTTACCAATAGATAGCTACATTATTCTTGAGCAATATAAGCTATATCATATCACGCTACGACCCATGGGAGCAGAGCAGTAACCAAAGAGGTAACTTAACGCTGATAAAATAAGCCACGCAAACGAAGTCGCTAGTTTCATATAAAACCTTACTATATTAAACTGAGCTCATCGAGCTTCCATACATGGAAAAGTTAAAAGCCAAGTTATTTGCCGAAAGCCGAGACTTATAAATGGTAGTTCTTCTTATAGATATAATCGCTGCACCTTCGGAAACTTCGCGGTGATTTCGCCAACGACCATGGCGCAATGTGTAGACGATAGCGGAGTATTAGGCTCCAATCATTTCCACAGTTTTTATAAAAGAAAACATGTGGATTAAAATGTTATTGGGATTTTTCTATGAAATTCTCAGTAGCAGCTCGGAGTTAGGATCTGTGCCCGGTTAATGGCAATATTGGCAAAAGGTTCGCCCCCTATTTCATGGGACCTAACTACATACAGTAGGTGTGCATTGGTACACCTCTGCCTTACCTTCTGGGGATACAGGTATGTATGTATATATGTGTGTATGGATTAAAAACAAAACAAAATTATCGCCAATAGATACAGATATCGAAAACAATTAATGAAGAAAGAAAATCAACTTCTTAAACAGTGTAAATGCGTAAATGTCTAAAGATTCTTCAAAACTCAGAGAACAAGAAAAATAGGAATTTGCAACCGCTTACGTCAAATGTGATCTTGGGTTTTTCAAGGATTGGAAATGACTAGCAGACGAGTTCGAATATGAAACACCTATTTGCCTGATAGGTACTTACTCTGCGGTATATCTATATTGGTTTCTAAGAAAAACCGCATAAGAAGGTATTTCCTTTAGCTTAAGTTGCTGTATTTAACTTTATAGCAAATTCTCTGTGTAACCATAATATAATTCCTTATCCTTATCATATCATTTTATAATATAAGCTTCCCTTGGTCAAAACGCCCGAACCCGTACAATCCACTTACAGAACAAAGTTCATAAGACCCTTGAGGTAAGGCTGGTGTAAGAAGGAATAAATTAATTATTTAATTTTTACCTAAACCCATATACTCATAGATCTAGACTGAACTTCAATCCACCTTATACATGTCCTATAAGCACATTAAAGAAAACGAACAGTTTATTCCCAGCTACGCAGTTCAAGATCAAAAATATTCCATGTTTACCATCTTTACCTATCATATACTTGAGCAAGCGTGGTGATCAATGCTCATGCCATCTCTGTATGAGAAGAGGCCTTTACCCTGCAGTGGGACATCAAAAGCCTGGTATTATTAACACAATAATACTAAGAACCCAATAGAAACATCTTTACGTCGCATCTAATTGACTCCAAAATGTAGTCGACCATTTGACATTTCGGTTACAATTACCACATATTTAAACTAAAATATAAAAGTAGATACCCTTGGGGACAGTCGCTCGGGCCACCGGTCAACGGCAATTTGTTTTTTTTTCTCTCGCTCTCGCGTCAATTCTGCGAACGCGAAACTGGTCGAACTGGCCTGTGCACGAGTTTTTTCGGCGAGCAACTCCGGGCATGCGCTCACTGGGTTGCCAGATTAAAGTTACGGGCAATTGGATTTATTACAACCCTTAAGTTTTTTATGTGAGAGTCAGGGTGTTGTGTGTAGTGGAAGAATGAGATTATAGTGATTGGTGAGTTTGTTTGATAATGAGTGAGCGAGATTAGGGATTGTGACACTTTAACACTTTTTTTAAAGTGTAGACATATTCCTTTTATCTGAATTAAAGCTATTGAGTAATACAAAACTGTTTTTTAAAATTGCAAAAATGTTTTAAGTAAATATTTATTTAAACATTCTTGCAAACGAATTCTCCGTGTCTGCAATTATTTTGTAATTTAATTAACTTAATTAAGCTTATCTACATCAGTTACGTAGAAAACATAGTGGCTACAATTACAACAAAACAAAATAATTAAAATTTTAACGAACTAAAATTCTTAAACACAAAAATAACCAGTGAAATTCAGCTTTTGATGCATCATAATAGCTTCGTGCATTATTTAGCCATAATTGAAATAAATATTGAGTAGAAAAAAGGTTCCCTACATGGCAACTTCGGAGTAAATGTGGCAACACTCGCCGGTCCTCTAATTGACGAGAGCCGCTGGCATACTAATGGACAGATTAAAATAGTTTTATGGCCCATAAACGTTAGTCAATAGCTGCTATGTCGTTAAAACGTAGCGCTGACTGGAACATAGTGCGCCAAGCACAAATGTCAAATTATTGGCCAACATGTCCTTTTTGTGCCTATCAACTGGTTTGTGCCACATAAACATAATTAATCACGCTCTAATCCAGCTAATGTATTCGATTCCGAATCGATTGTATCGTAATGTACCTACATTCTTAATAGGATTAAATGTCAGATTTTAAAATTAAAATTGTGGCCTCGTTTTGAAGGTTATTTAACCGTCAAAATTCTTGTGATTCTCTGTGGCAGAATATTTCCGAATTACTTTGAGACTACTCTGATTCGCGGAAGACGAACCTCCTTCTTTTACAGTTTCCGCAGTCAGACAGACTATAATTATGTCGTATCTGCGAATATGAGGACCTATAACTAAATCATGTGGATTTAGTCATAGGTCTTCGTCACCTTATCCTCTAACCAAAGCGGCGAGGGGACTCTGACGACCAAAAACGTCAGTGACTCCAAGGCTCTTAGGGAGTAACGATACGGTTAGGTACTGGAAATAATTGTAGGCACCCACATAATAATATTTCCTCTGCAAGGCAAAGGCTCTACGGGCTATGTGCCCATTGCCACTTGGAAATCCCTGGATACGGGCAGCGCAGGACCGGTCATTGGGGCTAACTCTAAGGGAGGTGTAATGTACAGTAATGGATGGCATTCGGCAGGTATGATGATGATGAAGGCAAAGGCCTCTTTTCAGACAGGGAAGTCTACCAATATACAAAGTTAAATGTCCACACAAAAGTAACTACCGATGCTGTGCGAAGATAAGTGTAATTGCAATCCAAGGTTATTATAAAAATACCTAGATGGGTACAGCCAGATTTCTTAATTTGTCATCTTTTGAGCTTTTGGGACGGAATTAATAGCATTTGCATGAACCTAAAATCACAACTGACAATAAAACAATCTATCAATTAACATAAAATTAAACTAAGATTGTATTATCGTAGTAGTAATACTACAAGTACATACAACTCGTTCTATACGGATGGTGTTGAAATTACATAATTTGCATGTAAATGTTCAGTATCAGAATATTTGAACATTAACCACTGTTTAATGCAAATCAGAGTTCAATTAAATATGTTAATGCTAACATGACCATTAGATACAGCTGTAGGTATCCACTCATAATAAGCTCATTAATGTTCAATGCTAAGCAGACAATTAATTAATTAATTGTTATTTGTCTCTCTCTGTGGTTAACACGACGCCGGGCACCTTCAAGCACACATTGCGTAAGAGGTGGCGAGATGATCAGACCTACCACCATCTCTCAAAACAGTAACATGTTTATATTACTTTGTAATTTCAGTTTTTGGAGTTTCAACTCTCGGCGCTGATGCTGAGCATTGAAAATCCAACAGTGCGCAACTAACAGTAATATTAAAATGGTACTGTTTTAAGTGATGGTAGGAAAGCGGACTACAAGGGCTGGTTGCGGCATAGGGATACGATATTTAAAACTTAAGAGTGACAAAAACCAAGATCAGCAACAATTAAAATTTCAAACATCGATTTGATAGAACCAGTGATATATGATGCCCGAAGATATTATC
Organism: Caradrina clavipalpis; assembly: GCA_932526535.1. NCBI lineage: Eukaryota > Metazoa > Arthropoda > Insecta > Lepidoptera > Noctuidae > Caradrina > Caradrina clavipalpis. Next base: position 5,959,696 of record OW052093.1, read on the forward strand.
ATTTGACAAGAGACAAGGGTTAAAAGTTTGGACAGATATTAATTTAGATATTCAAATTCAATTTCCGGAGTTCATCTGAAATTCTAAACAAACTTGTTTGACAGGAAACATTCTTTCAATCTTCAAACATCCAAGATATTTACAGCAGATTGGAAAAATTGACAGATATGATGATGGAAGACGATTACGGCCTTATTTAATAGATCTATAACTATAGCTGCTATACTAACATTATAAAGCTGATGAGTTTGTTTGTTCGTTTGAACGCGCTAATCTATGAAACTACTACGCAGGTTCAAAAAAAGTAGTTTTACGTTAAATTACCCGTTTATCAAGGGACTTGGTTACTCCAAAGACGTTTAACTAACATAGGTACCGCAAGATAAAGCTAGTCCTGCCAGGGTTGCAGAATTTGTTCGAAAAAGTCTCCGCGGCCCTGGAACGCAAAGAAGAAACACGGATGGATTTTAGTCAATAAGAGTCTGACACTCCCGTCCGCTCCGCCCAAAACGGAACAAGTCATTTGATGATTTCCCGTCCATAAAATAAATGTACCTCTAGTACTAGATATAAATCATGAACAACATAGGAGTATTGTGAAAAATTTGCTTTACAAAGAATTAGGCTTCATAATTATCCAAATCTATGATCGCAGAGTTTTGTTAGACAATTCAGCTATAAAATATTGCTAACTCAGTCAGATTAAATTTAATACCATAAATCAATCGACAGGACTACTAGAGTTACAAATTGTGGTTTCAAATGCAACTATTCAAAGGAATATCTAAAATCGAAACATTTCAAACTAGAGGTGTACCAGCCCGGATATGACGAACTAACGAGCATGACGATATTTCATTAATCAACACTCCGGATTGGATCAGTGTTCGAAAATCCAGACTGTCCGGTTTCCAATTCAAACCGAAATAATCCTTTTAACGAAAAATGGATGTGACAATTATTTTGTACTTAAAATAGAATCAAAGTCAAAGGATTTATCAAAGAGATAACCATTTACTACCTAGCTAAGGAATAGTTTATTTAAAGAGTTTAAACTAGTTGTTCCTTCTGAAACGTAGGTAGGTCTTTAAAGAGAAGATCGAGTAAGAAACTCAACGGAAACTCTTTTCAATTAAGTTTTTACAAAAATTAGGTATTGCTTCAATATGAGGCTGTTTTACCCGTGTTAAGTTACATTTTTGACTCCTGTGAGTCGTAGCGTGATGTTGTTTTTGAGACTAGCGCATTCAAACAAAAAAACTTTTAGCTTTATAATATGGCTACCTAGCCTCACGGTTTCACCCTAAATTACGTCTCTAGTTACTGTTCCCGTGTGTCTTAGCGTAATGTTATATAGCCTATACTATTTCTCATAAATCTAGCTATCATATACAAATATTTTTTTGCATAAATCCAACTGGTAGTTTCAGAGATTAGCGCATTTAAACCAATTCAACATTATAATATAAGAATAGTTTGTCAGTTTATTCTTGCATGTTGCCGACATACAGTACTCATTGGTTTCCCGAGAGGCGACAGAGGCACCGTTATTACCGCAAGTCAATGTGCTTGGTAATGATGTGTTCTTGGTAGAAGCACGATTGACGATAAAGTGCCCGTTACGGAGATGGGCACGTAACTGGCTTTAGCAGCATCGCGGGTCTTGTGTCATTTTGGTATACAAAGTGTAAAAAGACACATGACATAGCCTTTTAACTATGGATACTTACTATCAGACTAAGTAACATTGAGCTAACTGTTTGACGATTCAAGTGCCTTTCAATGGTCTAATAAATGCTTTGACTTTGACCAGAATCATAACAGGAAAACGCCTTATTTTTGGTGAGGAAAATGAGTGTTGATGGTAGCGCGCAATGCTGTTCTTATGATTGTATATCCAATATTTTTACTATTGGATGGAGGATTTCAAGATTTGCTAAAAAGAAATGTTTTCGTAGAAAAACTAAGAAAATAGTTTAATCTGAGACCATCATCAAAAATGATCGGCATTGTTAATTATCTTTTTACACCCACCCATGTGAAATGAAAGGGTTTGATATAAACAAGTCTTTCAATAGGCTCGCCCCCTATTACATGGGACCTAAATATACCGGCGAACTGTGGGTGTACATTGGTACACCTCTGCCTAACCCTTCGGGGAATGCAGGCGTGATGGTAAGTCTTTCAATATTAGGTCATTCTTATGAGGTATATTAGTAAACAAGACAAACTTAGACAGTATGTAATGAATTAGAAAAGACTTTAATACTTTCCCAGTATCGAACCTGCAATCTAAGAGGCAGATGCCTTAACCATTTGGCCATCACGGCAACTATTTGTTTATTAAACTTTATCATAAATATAACTACGTGTATTGTTTTTTCTTCTGATAACCCGCTGTCAACTTACTTTATCGGCTGTTGATGAATAATATGTTCATCATACATGATTTATACGTGTCTGAACAACTCGTCTCACCGATACGTTAATGTCGCTAAATTACAGCTCGCAGCGCGTGCGTACGCGCAAGTTTTTTCGCGCAACGCATCGAAATTTATGTGACAATGCGAATTTTTATTCGGTCGCTGTTTTAGCACTTAATTTGCTAGATATCTGCAGGTGGATCAAAAATCTATGGGTGTATAATTAAATAAAAGGTGATATAGAAATCGATTTTCGTCGGCTTGAAAATATTTACCTTACAATGTTAGTTTTGCTGACGGTTTATTATTAACTTCTTAAATATCCTTGCTGGTTTATTTTCGAGCCGTTTGGGGTCGTGGAATCCGAGTGTCGATAGGCCTTTTATAGATTTTTCCATACGGTTGGTTCTCGTGACCCAAGGGCTGGCTGTTACCAAGGCTAGAGGCTTATGCATTGATATCCAACGTGGCAACGTCACCACTCTTTTGAATTTGTTTCAAATTAACGATTACCTAGACCAGAGGCCACCATTGCCATCCAACGTAGCAATGCCACCAGTCTCTTGAACACATTTCCTATTGTCAGCGATATCGCAGAATTTTTCGATAGCATTTTATTTATTATTAGAGGTTATCTTATTCATTATATAAGTGTTAACTTCAAAGCTAAAATTAAACTTTCCAACGTCATTACCATCTAGCTGCAGAAAAAAAATGGCAAAGAAACCACAGATATCTCTATATTAATCAAACATTGTGATAATATCAACAGTGCATTCGTGTTAATGACTATTTTACTTGTGTGAAACAGAAACAAAGCACCTTTTGTAGATTCTCCACGCGATTCGGTGACGACAATTACTTGCCTAAGAGCATTCTCACTGAGAGCGGTAACTGTGACGACCTCAAGATCTGCCTACCCATCTATTTACATTATCTTTGTGTAGGGAAAGCAGACGGCTTGTACGCACGCATCCCTTTTTTTATTTTCCTTTTTTCGTTTCCATTGCTTGCAATTAATTGTCTCTGTCGTTGCTAAGGGCTTTTTTATGTCTGTTGTCTTTGCTTGAACTGGTAGATTGATGTTTTTAAATGAAGCGTATTTAGCGTTCCATTTGGAGTTATTTCTTTTACTCTACCAGATTTTCTAGAGAGAGTACTCTCTTACTGTCTATGCGAAGTTTTTCAATATTCATTATGGGTTCTTCTCAAGCTTTCTACTCTTAGTTAGAGTGCTAGTGTTCATTCATAAGCTACTAGCCTAGTTAAGTAATTATACAACATATAAACATACCCCGAGTGCTATGTTTTAAAGAAGAGTAGATTTCTATCAGTGACATAATGTTTGTAATCGGACCAGGATTTCTAGAGAGTACCTCTTACAAACAAACTTTACTTCTTTATAATATTAGTATAGAAGAATAGAATAGATATAGATGTCAAACAGCTATTTGACTAATGATAAAATGATCTAATGGATCAAATGGATTCAGTGCAGTATGCTGCGAAAATAGATTTCGAGCACTCTCAAACTATTTCGACCGGAATAAATCATCCCACCGACTTAGAAGCCAACACACAGACAATGATGATAAATGACGATAAGTAGTTGCCAACAATAAAAAGCATTTTAGCCCTAACAAGGTCCCGAATGAACTTCAACAAGAGTAAAGTGTGAAGCAATCAACTAAAAGCCAAATCATTTTCCAATTCCATTTCCGTTGTCCGTGGCGTCTGGTGGAAATGGCACGGAACAAAGGGGATCACAAAGGCTGTCCGTCGTTATCCCCCCAACCACCCCACAACCCCCACGCGAGGGGGACTCGCCTCCCCATCCCACCCCAGAGGGATCGCGCACACTAATTGCACGCTTAAATTGGGGTAATGCACGCTTGTACGTATTTTAATAATATACGAGCCAGGATCAAAGCAGCCATTTATTTTAGTTAGAGGAGATTTTCTTGTCGCATTTTGTTTGGCTGGTTTTAGTTTTAATTTGTCGTGTGTTGTGTGTCTTGGTCATGTTTGACGACACGGTTGGCGCAATGGCTTAGCGATTGGCTCGATTGGCTAAATTCTCTCAACGATCAATTTTTTGCTTTTGATCTTTGTGAATTTGTATGTCAACGCACCCATGATACAGGCGAGCTTCATAGTGTAGGGCAACGTTTACGAAAAGTTATAAAAAAAAATTGTACTACTTTGGATTCTGATTCATTGGAGATTGTACTTCTTAACCTGGCGATGGCGGTCAAAGTAAGCGTGTATATAGATTTGGCCCAGAACTTAGTATCAATTCCTGAAGCGTGGAGGGACCTGGTTACACAGGAAACGTACCTAACAGATGTCTCATTTTTTTTTAATTATAATTAGCCCGTACTGTCCCCACTGCTGAGCATAGGTCTCCCTCCATTCCTTGCATCGGTCACGATTTTGTGTTACGTCTTTTCAATTCTCAAGGAAGCCAACCAAATCGTCCAGCCATCTCATTCGTGGTCTAAAAACGCACGTTTTAATCAAAACTGAATCCGTAATGTATTCATGACTTGTAGTGTCGAACGAAATTTGTCATTCTCCATTCTGGGCACAAGTGGATAATGGACAACACCATACATGATAAGTGGGACAATATCGTAACGGCTATAACCGTACATCAACCAGATCAATATCGGCGATCGTAAAAACGATTGCGTGTCAACAAAGCTAATCTCATAAACAACCTATTTTCCGAAGCAATATGCTGCGCCGACGTCACGCTGTCACGCACACATTGCGACAAACACGCTGACTCATCACGTCACTAGCTCGGAAAACCAACGCAGTTCAATTCAAATGCCGTAAATAAAACATGTTGCGCTGTCTCCCTTCTGAGTATTCGCGTTATTGAGTTACGAAGTCCCCGAAGCGTTTTGCCGCCAAAACAACGTACATTTTGCCCCCCGGCGCGCGTAAAAACATCCACAGAAATTGTGAACGCGAGCGACAGAGAACAACCTTGTAGGACAGAAAGGGACGGACGCCTTAATATTTTATCAGGCATCTTCTCATCAGGAAATGGCACCACACGCCAATTTCAATCTTCGTGTTCAAAACATAAAGTTGAAAATCGCGCGAGTAATTTTTAGATTGCGTGTGTGCCCTTACGTCGGTGAAAGGAAATTACAACCACACCCACGTATAATGTTGCCGCAATAAAAAACGTGTAAGAAGAAATAATGAGCGGTTACTGGCGCGGCGAGAGTCTCGACCGGCGATTTCATCATTTTACCTTCATCTAATTGATTAAAGGGAATCGTCGGGACGTTTAAGCCCGTCGTTAACGACTCGAGGAGGTAATGAATGATGGATGAAGCTGGGTCCCGCAAATCTGATTACAAATTCAAATGGCGGATGCAGATGAAGCGAGCGCGGCGGTTGATACTCGCTGTGAATGGGGGCAGCGTGATCTCGCATAGATACACGATAGTTCACCATTATTATTGTCATTCAAAATGTTCGTAGCAACGCTCTGATGCCGCTCTTCTACTTTCTTTTGTGTTGCTGTGGCTGTGGAGACATTTGTATGCGGTAATTTAGCATGTTGATGACCATTTCTGCTTTTGGTTCATCCATTTTATAGTTCTTGTTACATACTTGCATTTCACATTACACATAACTTTCTCATTCCACGCATTCAAAGTCAAAAGAAAACACTTTCGTACACCATAAAGACCCAAATATTTCCTCTAAAATTTAAAGGAATCAACTCTCATTTTCAAAATTACTAACCATTTACCGACCTACTAATTCTCAAAACCAATCAGGTTTAAATAAGCAATATCTCAGCAGAAACAAATTTAACTAAGACCAATATTAGAAAGACGAAGTCACGGAAACGTTTACGAAATCTTTACAAACACTAACTACATAGGTAGATCTACCAAAACAGATAATCTCTCCCCGTAGTCAAATATAAACCCTGGATCAACACCAATGAAAAAAAAAAAACAAAATGGACAACGAATAAGACCTTACCTATCTTAAAATGCGCCGCGAAACCTTATAAAAGCAACTTCCAAAGATGACCAAGGAAGTTACAACGCAATTCATTTAATTTTTAGGTCTGCATATGTATTTTCCTGCATATATTATCTGATATTTTATTCTAAACATAATATACCTACCTACCTATCTAGCATTACCATTTTATCAATAGCTTCGTCTAGCTTGTTCCCGCGACTTGCAAGTTTTTCTTACGTATCGTTAATTTTTGATGATGAAAATATAACCTGTACTAGTCAGCTTCCTTATCTTCCTATTAGCCAAAGAATTTTCAGAACCGGACCAGTAGTTCCGGAGATTAACGCGTTCAAACAAACCAACTCATCAGCTAGATTAGATTTGGCCCGCTTTTACGTAAAATAACACTCATTCTTTGCTTAGAAAAACGCAATAACTCAGTCATTATAAAAGCCAGAATCATGGTTTATGCTTTAAAACTTACTGCAAACAATATTTCAGCTATTGATCAAAACCGTATACAAACTAGTTAGATACTTTTAAAATTAGGAAGGAATGTTACGCAAGTCGCAACCTAAATCTTAAATATGACGACGGCTTAAAACGGATAATGCAGCGTAGAGGGGCCTATTTTTTAAAATTATATATATAATAATATTAGTATTTTATTGTAGTATTGAACCCTTTACCTTTACTGCAGGGCAAAGGCCTCCGCTCATACAGAGAATTCTCAAGCATTAATCACCACGCTTGCTCGATTTATTAAGACTTTTTTACAGGTTTTTCTATGAAATTCTCAATAGCAGCTCGGAGTTAGGATTTGTGCCCGATTAATGGCAACTGACTCGCCCCCTATTACATGGGACCTAAATATACCGGCGAACTGTGGGTGTACCTACATTGGTAAACCTCTACCTACCTACCTTTCGGCGAAAACAGGCGTGGTGATGGTATATGGTGGTTTCCTCACGATATTTTCCTTCACAGACATATAATTAAATAACAAATCTTATTACATGCTAACATTAAAATAACTACAGCGTTATAACGATAATTTTCTAATGTAGGTATATTTTTTATAAATGGAGTGTAAGTACCCACAATAATATTTTAACACGGAAATGGTGTCCGTTACTCAATCATCGACGAAATAGCGGATGACGATAAAGTGATACACGAGGCCGACTTCCCGGGAAACGCACTACTTTTTTTGACTAATGCAGCATGTTGATTGGCCCATGTTTGATGAAGGTGTTTAAAGTAGGTAAGTATTAGGTATTCTGGTGTTCTTCTTCTTCTTTATCTTGTGGGCAGTAAGATCTAACGACCCCACACACCCTTTTTTTTATAGATGGGAAATCATCAAATATCTTCCCCTGCCCTGGGCGGTACGGGGAGGGAGTGTCAGACTTTTACTGACTAAAACCCATCTATGTTCCTTCATATGCCCTTTGCGTTCCGGGGGCGCGGTATCTCTTTCGAACAACCCGCAGCACCCCACACACCCTAGTGTCAGGGTTTCTAAACCGCCTCAAAGTGTTCTGGTGTTATGACACAAGCTCTAGAAAAAGACTGGGTGTGAATGATAGAGACGTCGCTCTACAAAGTCGTTTTTATCTTCTAAAACATTATTTTTTTTATGTCAATTTGTATAAATAATCCTAATATACACTGTTTTATTTTCAACTAGCTTTTGCCCTCGCCTTGATCGCCGACAAAACGTCGGCGTAAATGTCGGTTATCGGGAACGCACACAAAGTAGCAGAATAAAAAGCAGTCTATGTCCTTTCTTGAGTTTTAAACTTACTCCTTACCAAATTTCATCCAAATCGGTTCAGTGGTTTAATCGTAAAAGCATTACATACTTTACTTTTGTATTTCTAGTATTAATTAGTATGAAATGGGGAATCTGGGTGTTTAGTCGAGTGTTGAAAGTCCAACAGTACCTATACCTGCTATCTGGAGGCACTTGATGTTCGTTAATACATTCTTTTCAATTATTTGAAACCGCAGACCGGTTTTACCTACCTATATTCTTTGTCATTTATTCTTATACATACCTACCTGTTTACTTGCATTTTCCTGGCGTGTTGCCATGTTCCGAAGCTGTTGATTGTATTTACGCTTATACCAATGACGTCTCCATACTAATATTATAAATGCCATGCGAAAGTAACTTTGTCTGTCTGTCTGTTACGTTTTCAAGACTAAACCACTGAATTGATTTAATGATGACTTTGTACTGGGTAAGGTTGAACACCAAAAAAGGATGTAGGCTACTTTTTATTGCGCGACGCGACTTCGTCTGCGTCCGCGATAGACAACATTTTCGCAGACAAAGTAGCGGGCAAAAGCTAATAATACCAAAAAAACTACCTTTTACTCGCAACTTCATCTCCGCGAATGCCATTTTTTCCAGTTGCCAAGCTACCTTCGCCTTTCATTACGATCGGTTCAGTGGTATTACCGTAATGTGGTTCATTCTACATTGACATGATTCTAGACATTCCAGCGTTTTTAAATAACCGAGGAAAAATTCAAAATGTTAACGATGAGGTGTCTAGAATCGTGTACTGAATCCATGGTAAAACTTTTCTTTACGATGCTTCTTCTACCCGTTATAAAATCTCCATCGGAGAATTTTGATGAAGTGAGCTGTGAATTCCTAGCATCGGTGGGATGAAAGCTCACCTCTAACTCACTTTCTCAGAGGGAACTTACAGAATAGATCGATGATTTTGTCGACTGATCTGCTAGTATGGAGCGGCCGAAAGAGTGAGGCCTTTCTACTAAAGAAGCACTACAAGAAGCCTAATTCAAATAAAACAATACGTAATATATAGGCTAACTAATGACTCTTCTAAGAGAAGGCACGAGCATTGATCACTGTGCTTACTCAAGGCTTATTGGCGTTTATAGGTAAGTCTAGGTTTTCTCATAATATTTCCCTTCACCGTTGTCAGCGATATCTAAGATAGGTACATAATGAAATACGTCCCCGCTTGCAAACCCACAACCGTTCAAATATCTACAAAAAAGTGTTCGTTCCAAATTTATTTTGTTCGATGACGATATCATCGTTCTCATAAAATGACGCATCGCAGCGGCGCAAACGCATGGTTTTAACACGTGACTTGGAAAACTAAAACCGCTGCCATTGGTGGATGCCTACCGCAATTGGTTCTTCAAATACCTATTGGTACGGAACCTCTCCGTATTAGGACAACTGAACCGGAATAAAAGGATGCGGTTTACATGACTCACTTTCCGAAAAGTATTAAGGTTAGACCAAGTTTTTTAGTTTTATTTGTTTGGTTTATTCATTTATTTAGAATTCCTTCAAAAATACTCGTATACCTACAGGTAGGTACTTAGGTACACAAGAAATGATAAATAACAACATTATCTATACTAATATTATAAAGCTAAAAAGTTTGTTTGTTTGAACGCGCTAATCTCAGGGACTACTGGTTGGAATTAGAAAATTCTTTTAGTGTTGGATAGTCCATTTTTTGAGGAAGGCTATAGGCTATGTAACATCACGCTACGACCAACAGGTGCTGAGCAGCGAGGGTGAAACCGCGGGGAACAGCTAGTAAAGATATAAAGTACTGGTCCGATTACAAAAATTCTTCCACTGATAAAAACTTACACTATTGCAGAGTGTCGTCGCCGTAAGATATTATGTTTTAATAGTATATTTCACTTGATGAACAAAGTAGTGTGCAGAAGAAGAAGCTAATGAAATATAAAGAGCAACAATAGGTATTTAGTAGGTATAGATACTCATTCACGTATAACCAACAGCTAAGCGTGACAACGGTCGAAGAGAGAACATTAAATCGAAAGTAAAAGATTACCAACATATGTTTAGATTAATCCAGAAAAATCATTCGCTATAAACATTTTGTAAACCGACTAACGTCATAAGATTTGGAGAGCCTAGAGACTCGTCGAAATCTAAAGCCGCATGGACTGAGATTTCAGAGTCGCCAGACGTATAAAATTTTAATAGATAGTGGAATATGTATTTAGTTAAGACGAAGTATGCATGCTCTCTAATACTGGCCCCTTTTTCAGGTAGGTATCAGATACAAAAGGTACCTTACCAAGTTACATTTAAGTATGGTTGCTGATTTTCAAATATATATAGGTATGTTTTTAAACTGAATGCTCCATTGGTCTCGTGGCCGCAATACGACCCATCAAACTATGAGGGAAGAGGGAGTGAGTGCTCCTACGTTTGCGCAAACACTTGTCCTGGCTAGTCTTAATTGAGATAGGCCGCCGTAACCGATATGCAATTTGGAAGATTATAAAAACCATTATTCATCTTTCCCAGATACTCTCCGTGGGCCATAACGTCATCCAGATACTTCAAGCAACAACCTTTAAAAATACATAGGTTTATTAGAATCCTAGACAAGATTCCCCACAAGAACACCTTTAAATAACGTTTCCCCACGAAATTCGCGTGACAAACCAAACTTTGTGTAACTTCGGTTTAATGGGCTCAAGACTTGAAAAGCTTAAGGCTCGAATTAATGTGCCCTGCATAACTTAAGATTCTTCAAATCGTAGAGGCTGAATTATAAGCAAAGTTTGTTCGGAACTCCTTTTGAGACAGCCCAATTTAGTGACGCCGCTCGAGGCTCTACCGTTTACCTTTGCAGTTTGGGCTTGAGAATTTTTTGGATTTAGGAAGTTTTATTGGTGTTTCTTATTCCATTTTCTCTGTTTGTAGTATTATGATGGCGATCATTGTTCGTTGTCACAATGCCTGATACTTATGTGATTGTATTTTTAAAGAATTTAATCTGATATACATTAGCATCATCATATCAGCCGTAGGACGTCCACTGCTGGACATAGGCCTCCTCTATAGATTTTCAAAGGGACCGGCTGGAAGCGGCCTATTACTCAAAACATACCGATGTATATTTTGAAAAATAACGTTATCAATAAGTATCAGAACCAAAATTTTATTCATATTTAATTTTTAATTTAAACAAAATGAGACGTCCTCAATTCATTTAAGCACCTAAGTATGGTAAAGGTTGCTTATTCAAGCAAAAAATGGCATTACCATACATGGTGCAATTAATGTATGTGCGACTCATTAGGCGTACGAATACCGGGCCGCGCATTTTTACATCGAAGGAATGGTAATGCGTAACATTGTTCAGCAAAAACACATCAGCGCTAAAAATATACGCGGCAATCGCACTGCGCAACGAGTCCAAGTTAAGTCCGCCGCTGGCACCGAAACGATAGAGCGTTTGAAATACGAAGCTCCACGACACAAACATGTGTGCGTGAACGAAATTCGTGTTTTCGGTTCGTGTTTTACGCCTGTGTGCGTGGAACACGACAGGTTTGTGTATGTGTGGGTATGTTTTCAAACATTTGATACGTCCGAATGAGGTTATCGGCTTGCATGTGTGCGTGCGCGTCGAGGGTTTACGTTTTATTCGTTTTGATAATTTGATTCTCGTCGGATGGTATTATGCTGAAAGGGTCAAGTGCGTGAATGGTTTATAAAGACGTCGACGTCGAGATGACGTGGGAACTTGTCCGCTTATTATTTATGCGTTTAGAATTAATCCCTCCTTCGGTGACGTGAATGTGTATTATGTTGAGTGAAATGTTGTTTGTCTTTGGATTTGTGACGGCTTGTTGTGGCTTCATGTCTGTTACGTTGTTGGTAATTGAATGTAGGTTGTAAGAGGATTAGAAGATAGCAGGAAAATACAATATAGAGTTAAAACTGTGAAACATTTTGGCAAATAAATCTTTGACCAGTACAAAAATAATGTTTTTAATCTTTGGTAGGGGCAAAACTTATGGGATCGCATTACCGACATGCTAATTTTACCGCGTCAGCGACATACTATGCGACTTCTTGCGCTAGACATGCAACGTGCAGCGTTTACCCAACTTTACATTGGCAAAAATTTCAAAAATACATGTTTAAAAATTCAAAAATACATGTTTAATCACACAACATTCATAAACTGATCTCACAATACTCCAAACACACCTACTGACAAAATCGTCTATTCGACCGCGAACTCATCATAGTCAGGCTTGGCATTCAAGAGACCATAATCTGATTTGATTACCTACGTAAGAAAACATCGACCTAGTACTACCAGGCAGGTAGTTAGGCAGGTAGCCAGTCAGAGCCACTACAGAGGCTCTGACTGGCTGAGCCACAACTTTAGTCATTTACTTAATGAGATGAGACAATCAATGAGATAAACACCAAGACTCTACCTACCTACTTATAACTAGGTAGGTAGAGTCTTGGTGTTTACCTCATTAGGATAGCCTTGGGACAAGTCTCTGGAGAGATGGCTTAACACATGACTGTACCTACCTTGAATAGTGTATCTGATCGCTGCTATAATAGACAAAGCTGACAAAACAATATACCTAAGGGTACGGTACGACCAAATCACGAATACACTTCCAAAATCAAATGTAAATCCAGCCAATAACAAGCCACCACTGTCAAAAACCATCAAGTTCAACCAAGTCTAAGCTAAGGCTAGAGTAGACGGAGATATGTCAGCTAGACATCCAATTACGATTTGCTAATTGACAGAATGTCAATGTCAATCATTAGCCTTGTTGTGGCTGTCCTAAGAAAGGCATTGGAAACGAATAGCATACAAATTGTTGCTTCCGAGATTGTCTTGAGATGCCTTTCAAAATTGTAAACGTAAAGTTATGCCAAACTTAATCCTTGCATTTTTGTCAAGTACCTAGAAGTTAATACTGGTGTTATTTTACTTCAAGTTTATTAATATGGAGAAAAAGTTTACTTGCAATTAACGGTCTTAAGGTTTTGCTTCTGCCATCGGTAGCGTATTTCAAGCGAATATTTCAATAATCTTCATTGAACAATGACCCCCTCCTCTCCTGCCTACTTAAATATTGAGGACAGCACCACTGTACCGTTGCGACTTCCACAGCATTAGTCCATGATTTACAGAGAGATCAAAACGTCCAAAAATTATCCCGTGTATGTGGAAGATGGAGAAGTTCATTGTTTTACGGAAAATTTGAATTTGAGGAAGCCAGATGCTGCTAACGGATGAAACCAACTATTAACAAGCTAGGGTCTAGTATCAGATCTTTCTGTTCTAATCTTTATGTCTCTATAATAGATCAGCCATCATTCCATTATCCACCGCCATCCAAGCCAAAGAAAAGACGATACTTCTAAACGCGGTCTTCCAAGAAACAAACACTATTCCCAAATATGTCAAGACTCAAGTGCAAGTTCTCCGTATTACGCACTTAGGTGGCGCAGTTGATGCGTATGCGCATCTCGTTAGCGCCACTCTATGCCTTTACAAACAAGTTTCGTGTGTGAATGTATGCTTTTATCTCTGAGTTTCAGATAGACGTAAGTGCAGGAAAGGTTGTTGGTATTACTTACGGCTTTATTGAAAACTATCTTCTGCCCGCGACTTCGTTCGCGTGGATTATTTCAATCGCCATAAGTTACGTCTTTGGTTACTGCTCCGCTCCCGAGTGTGGAAGCGTGATGTTATATAGCCTATGTAAACTCAGGAATAATGTAGCTATCGATTGGTGAAAAAATTGTTAAAATCAGTCCAGCAGTTTCAAAGCCAAAAAAATCTTACCTCTTTATAATATTATTAGTATTAGTATAGACTAGCTTCTGCCCACGACTTTGTCTACGTGGAAGTCAATAATAGCATAAAACATAGTCTATGGCACCAAACAATAAAGCAGCTTTCTATCTTTTTTTTTTTTTATCGGACCAATACCTCCAAAAATTAAGACAAACAAAAAAAAAACAACTCTAGCCTGTAAAATATCAGTAAAGAAAATATATATAATAAAAATATAATAGATATCAAAGAAAAGTAGGATTTGCGTCTTCATAAATTCATTTCATTAACATCAAAATGGCTAATATAATATGCATAACACATAATATTATAATGAACGTGGTCCTGCCCCACCACGCACTATCTCTATCCAGCTGCATAAGTATGCAGTACCTAGCAGTTGATAATACTAGCCTATTATTGTTACCTATTGGAATGGGCAACAAGATTCAATAGTTTTAGTTAATTGACGTCCGAAAGTGCCTTATAATGGTGTAATTGGAATAAATGATTTGACTTTGACTTTGCCTTTATTCACTGCAGGGCAAAGGCTTCTTCTCATACCAAGAAAGAGCAAGTATTTATCAACACGCTTGCTCAAAGCGGATTGGTGATTTCAGATTGATATTACTTGTAAGTCTAAGTTTTCACACGATGTTTTCCCTTCACGAATGTCCGTGATGTCCGATATAAACTTTAGAAAGTACCTACGTATGAATTTGAAAAAACCACATTGATACTTGTCCGGTTGCAAACCCACAACCATGAGGAGCAGGCATCTTAACCAGTTTTGGCACTTAAAAACTGCTACGGTAGACTACACAATACTAACTGTCTCCTAGAAACCCCTTCACCGTGTATATTTTTATGTCTTCCGACAGTCATTTCACGTCTTAACTCCCCCAATATATCGAGAAACGAGACACATTTGTGTGTGCATTCATGTATGTGATGTGTCAATGTGTGAACGACCATTTGAAATAGTTGACAGTCGACTAGTTCGATAAGAATGTTCACGGTAGGAGTTAAGACACGGGTACACTGGAGCGGGCAACTTGCAGGCTGTGTGTGACCCGTCCATACAATAAAGTATAGTACAGTACGGCCGACGTATCTTGGCGAGTCTGAAGTTAGCCGTTTGTCTGCGCAATGGATCTTTTAGGAACAAAATCGTCTACTGCGCAGCTAATCGCCTAACTTCAGACTCGCCAAGATACGTCGGCCGTACTGTAGTTATAGTAAAAATAAAGTTATTTTCATTTTGGTAAAACAAAAATAAAGTACACAGCATAAAAAAAGAGTACCAATTTATTTATTTGAACTGGTAAAAATGTAGTAACGAACCAGTAGCAATCAGTTTTACGTAAATAGAGTATTTTAGCGTACTTTATAATTGGTGTCGCAGATAAAATACGCCTACGTGAAAAAGAGTACAATACTCATTTTTAGAGTACCTGCGAGTAGCAGTATATGACAGCCCGCGCCGGTGTGATTGAGCCTTTAAGTTTATGTGGCTCGAATTAGGATTACCGTAGATAATGTGACTGTCAGCTTTCATAGTTCTATTGAGTCGGTTAATATATTCTGAGAAATTGTTAATGAACCTCTAAAAATTATAGCAGTTGTTTCTTAAAGCAGACCACAGGCAAATGTGTCAGTTCGCCTGCTCTTGACTGACTAAACTTGAATTACTTATATCATTGGGGGCAATTCTACTAACTTTTGAGCACCTACGATCGCAATCTAATCTTTATGTCAACCTGTCAAAAATCCCTCAATTTGTCTATATTTTTTACATTAATTATCGCCAAGATAAACCTGCGAATAGATTTTAAACGTTTTTAATTAGTAGAAATATTTATGGGTAGTTTGAGATGTCTAGAGACAAAAATGTTGACTACCATAGTTGCTTTCAAAAATGAGTTCCATCACTTTCAAACAAGCATTACATCCTTACATTTTTACATTGAAACTAAAATGCCTTTAAACACGTAATAATCATATAATTAAACTAGAAACTCTAAAACCTCAAACGTGCGGTAAGCCATGGAGAATAATAGACCATCATTGTGGTAAGCCACATGCCTGACATATGGCAAAGACGTGGCTAGTGCCACTCGTGGCGTAACTGGTAAATTACGGGCTTTTGTAGTAACAATGGCAATTGTCTTCGGTCCTAATAGTTTAATATACGACTAGAGACCATTGTTTAGAAGGAAAAAATGTTATACAAGAAAAGGTGACTAAAGTGACGGTTTCTGAAGTGAGAAAATATCTGCTTCTACAGTTTGTCCAATATGTATATTATTTATATACGACTAGTTTTGCATTTGAGGTAGGTACTATGGTCACCTTGTGGGTGTAACCGAGATACCGGGTATACTTCACTTTATGAATAGGGTTTAAATTACATTAATTGGGGCAGTATTTATGAATAATTTATTGCATTACAACTACACACAACCAACAGATAGTCTGACATACAGTCTTACCAAGAGGTCTCGTGTTGCTCAGTAACTGGGTTGTGGAGGTCAGATAGGCAGTCGCTCCATGTAAAACACTGGTATTCAGCTGCATCCGGTTAGACTGGAAACCGACCCCAACTTAGTTGGATAAAGGCTACACAGATGATGATATTGATTGCATTACAATTAGAAGTTATACATTATGTGCATGAGTCAAAAGAGGCCAAACAAGTGCACCATTAAAAAAAAACTTAAATATGTGTTTATTTTTCTGCATTTGCTTTTCAAAAAGGGATTCGACTGAGCGTTTGGAATAAAACAATTTCAGCCAGGTTGTCGTGGTGTACAACCTTCACAGTACCAAAAAGTTTTTTTAATGATGTTCCAAAATTCAACCTACCCTGCTGAAGTAAGCAAAGTGATACCATGTTAAATCCACGAGTGACGTTACCGGACCGGCGCAGGCGCAGTGCGTGCATGACGTTTCAATGGACAACCATGATGGATGGCGAGCCCTGTCGCCGACACACCATTGTTTTGTACATATCGCGGCCCAAGCGGCGCAGTTCATACGCGATAGGCGACAATTATATTCGTACCTGTACCTAAAATACTACTAAAATAAAATAAAAACACTTAAAAATACATAATTAAATAGGTACTAGTAACCCGCCCTGAGTTTGCACGGGTGTTCTATCCAGATATTAGCAAAAAATAATAATATTCAAATTACAACTTTTTCCTAAAACATTTTATTTCATAAAAATCTTATCCTGACAATTATAAAAACGCAATAAAAAATAAATCTACCTAGTAGCTCGATCTGATCTCAAGTAGTGATCTTTTGTAGCAGCAATTGATTTGCGAAAACTAAAACCTGAATACTACGGGACTATCTGAAAAGTATGAAACAAGCAGATACACCTTCTGTACCTTTGGAACTGCTTATGCTAATTTATTTTTCTTTACGTTGATGCTTAACTGGTCTGGTAATTGCAAAAGGAGTATCAATTTATATCTTGCAAAAAGAAAATTATTAAAGGATTTTATTTCGGAGTAATAATTTGAGTGACAAATAAAATTACAACTTTCAATATCCTCAGAATGTTTTGTCAATAGTACTTACCTACCTACTTTTCTTGTATTTGCCCGTAAAAAGTTTACGGTCGAATCAATCTTGTGTGTCGATTGTAAAAAGGGTAACGAAGAAAATTATTCTTGGATATCCATAAAAAGGAAAAGTATCAAAACTTGAATAAGACTTGTTATTACTTACTAGCTTCTACCCGCGACTTCGTGCGCGTCAAATCTGATATATTATCCCACGAGAATCTTATATTTTTCCGAGCAGTATCCTATGTGTCCACACTACAACAATCTGTCTGAAATCACCAGTCCGGCTTGAGCAAGTGTGGTAATCAACGCTCGAGCCTTCTCTGTACCTATGACAAGAGGCTTTCTGTATGACGATACCTTTCCCTTTTTTTTATTCGCGGTGGAAATCCTCTTGGACATCCTCTGTCACGGGGGTAACGCTGGGGCATGCCGGACTCTTACCGTTAAAACCACCGCGGTGTTCCACCTCTACCCATGGCCGGGGACGTGGGATTCATATAAGCATTCACCGCTCCAAGAGGCCTTTTCCCTGCATTAGGACAATAATAGGCTGGCATTATTATTTTTTAAGACATTGGAGTGAAGCGCTATGCAAATTAAAAAAATAATGTTTTTTTGGGAAAGTTGTTTATCATCATCATTAGTACAAATTACAATCATATATTTAAGCATCAGTCACTAATTACCAGTCACCATAAAAAAAAACCACAGTTAGCCGCGATCTCTCACCGTAGACCACACAGCGATTACAGTAATAACTCTTGTAGTACAATGGCGCTAGTCGCGATTGTGCGCGCGCGCCGGTGAAAGCGGTCAGTCGGTCCCGCGTTGATGCAGAGCGTTCTGCATCAACGCGGGACCGACTGATCATCACTGCTAGTCGTTATTTCGTTCTGTTTTCGAGTTATCAATGATTTGTCTGACAGATATGGTGGGTTTGAGAAATAATGAGGTTGTTTCGTAGGATTTGAAATGTTTGTTGTGGCTTTAGGTTGATTTTGTGAGTCAAGGAAGTAGGTAGATTCGATCGAAGCTAACTCATTTTGAATTTTGAACTGGCTGTAAAGAATTTTTCCAATTCGACTGTCATTTCCGGAGATAAGCGCATTTCAACAAACAAACTATACAGCTGCTTTATTGTATGTAGAATAGGCGGTTATTCGGATAGATCTACAGGTCGCATTATAGAAAGCTGCCGATAGTATCCACACTATCTAGTATCTACCAAACAAAACATCAATTTATTAAAGTAGCCCATTAAACAAGTTGAAAGCAAAAGACGGGCTAACAGGACTTACTTTGAACAAACATCGCGTGGCAACCGAAGGGTGTGTGCTTAATTGAGGTATGCATGAAGTACGGGGGGACGGGTGCTCCCCCCGCGCCCTCCCGCACTCCCCCTCAGTCTATGTATCTGACGACTGTCGATTTGTTAGTTGTTATAATGATATGTCCACATTGTCTAAGCGTATTAAGATTTTTGTGTAAGATCTAAGTACAGCTTAATATTGTTTGGTGGGATCTGATACTTGCAGGGTGGTACTGCAATCGCTTTGCAATGATTGAAAAATCGTGATGAATTAACATTATAGAGACGCGCCTCCAGAAGGACAAGACCTATTTAGTAAAAATAAAAAAAAAATATGTTTGATAAAATCTTTTTTCATTTCATGAAGACCTATTTATTCGAAATCCCTGGACTCTGAGCTAGTATTGAACTGTAATAAAGAGGCCAATGTTATCCCCATAATACGGAGTACAGAAACGACAAGCTGAATGAATCTTTTTTTTTTTCAGAAAAGAATTTAATTTCTTTTTTTTCTTTTCAATCTAACCTCTCAACCACACAAAACCTTGGAAAATCTCCAGCAGCTAGCACAATCATACCTACTCAGAAAGTTATATAACGATATTTTCATTGCGCCGTATTCCCGTATTAAATTGACCATAAAGACCTTCCCGCTCTTCACTCTTCACTTCACTCTATGGGCCCATCCAAAAATAACCACTCACCGAAATAACTTTGCAAAGCAATCCATCGGACTCATGTTGGGCACACGGATAAGCGAGGGTGCATGTGACCAGCGAAAACTGCAAAACAAACAAAAAGGAGAAAAGCAACAATCTGGAATCGGCCTGTTTTTGGACACCAAAATGGCCTTTTATTGATGCTAGAACTATGCTAGAACTGTACCCTAGTTAATAATCAAAGTCAAAGTCAAATCATTTATTTCAATTAGATCATTATAAGGCATTTTTGAACTAAATTGAATTTAGTCGTCCCTTCCAAAAGGTAATTTCGTATGGAGAAGGAAGAAAGGGCAAGAAACTGAAACATTTATTGCAATATTTTGTTTACAGAATTACACGAGGATATGATGTAACTTCTAGAAAAACGATTATATGTATTACTACGTTTTGCCCTCGATTTCGTTCGCATAAATGATGGTTATGGCGGACGCAAACGAAGTCGCAGAACAATAACTACCCTGAGTCCTTTCTTGGGGTTCACACTTACCCCGTACCAAATTTCATCAAAATCGGTTCAGTGGTTTAGTTGTGAAATCGTAATATTTACAATATTAGTGATGTTGATTTTATGGGGACAATGTTAGAACGAAGAGATGTCGTGCACGTTGATAGAGATCGTAAGGGCCTAGAGAAAAAAAACAATTAAAAATAAATCTACAATAGCCGAAGCAGCTACAACATGCCCAGTACCAACTGATGGCCTTCACGAACATGTAATTCTCCAGACCGATTCCGACCACGGCGGCTAATCTTAATGCAGGCTAGCCACATACGCAGGAGATATTATCGTGCACAAGTGTGTGCGCAAACACAGGTGCACTCCCTCTTCCCTAAATGTCATAACCCGATGAGACGGAAATCCGACATGACCGGCGCAGGGCCAACGGCTTTAGGTACGTGCTTTCCGAGGCACGGGGGACATGACGTACGCATAACGCTAACCCATCACTTTCCACACTAAAATTATAAGCACTCACTTAAATAACTTCGCGAGGCAATCCATCCGCACCCTGCTGAGCGACGCAGATAACCGGGGGTGGATGCGGCGAGCGATGTTTTCAATTTCCTACCCCACACCCCCGGCCTGGGGGTAATTTTATTAAAAACGCGGAGCTCCGGCCTCTGAATATTTATCTCTTCATGCATGCTGATACGTGTGGGGAGCGCTAAAAGAGTTGCAGTTTGTTTGATTTTTATTAGAGGATAAGAATGGTATGTGGTGATTTTTTAAGTAGAACAAATAGCTTAAGTCTACCTACAAAAAATGTGGAAAGTGGGGTTGAGAAAGCAAACATTTTTGTTTTCTTAAACGTCTCCCCACACTAGGTGTTTCTCATGTATCGAGTGTAGATACAAACAACCAGATCTGGAACCTATAGATAAGCCATTCATATTTTGCTACGTCCAAGAATCGAACCTGAGGCACGCACAGCCTATCGTTCAGTCACTGTATCAACCGTGCCGTCAAGCGTGCCGTATGGAAAATAATACAATAAACACAGAGTATTATGTTGAAGAATATTTCAATATTATTTCAACCTATCCCAAAGTAACATCCATCATCATCATTATCATCAACCAAAAGACATCTACAGCTAGATATAAATCTCTAGCTGTTTCTGTTTTAACGTGTGTTTATCCAATATCTTCATCACCATGAAAATACACTAGGAATTTCTCCTGTATCCATACATCCATATAAATGCGAAGTCGAAGTCGCGGGTAAAACCTATAAATGTACCGTTGAATGCCAAACAAGCCCACGGCCCTCCTGATGTTTAGTGGTCACCTCTACCTAGGTATAAACTTCTTCAATACCAGAGGCCTTAATGCTAATGCGTTGCCTTCCCAAAGACAAAGTTGCCATATCTCATGTGCCTGTAATTTCACCGGCACCCATACCCTTCAAACCGGAACACCGCAACGCTGCTCTGCAGAAATAGCCACAGTGGTAGTACTTCCCCGGGCAAGCTCCTTTACAATTAGCTCTACTACTAGTTTTCACACATGCACCACTCAATTGTTCAATTAGAAGGTCACAAGGAGTCAAATTAGCGAAGACCAAAGCTGTTAGCTAGACAATAATAGATTTTACAAGCTTATAATTTTAACGGCATCACCAATAAATTAATCATCCCTTCTCCTTGGTTGATTGCCAAGATGTCTACTTAAATTACTGGCATTTATAATGATGAATGATTTTATGGCTTGTAATCTATAAAGCTATGAACTGTCAGTCAATAAAATGGCGTACTCTAATTGAATTGCAACGTTTGTTCGTTAATCTTGTGATTTAGTGCGTGTATATCGAGACGAGAAACAATACGGTGAGGATTAATTAATTTTCATTATTTGTTGTATCAAATAGTTATTACTTGTTTTTTGGAGTTCCGTATGTCTATTTTCCAAATCCATTATTTTCTAGATACTTTATTTTTTACGTCTTCATGTCTGTTTAAATTGAGTTACTTAGCTGTTTTTACTGCCCTGATCTCTTCCGTAACTAAGCAAAGGACATCCTTAAGTATGTAAAAGATTTCTCTTAAATAAGACACGATTACAAATTCGTTACCTAATGTCTTTGAATTAAAATCCATTTATAAGAAAATATCATACATATTCAGGTTTTCATAATGGTCCTTTTATTGCGGCTCTAAAATGATACCTTTTTTGTTCTGCACTATACCTGGCAGGGAACTATCTGGTTACAAAGATATTAAAGGTCAAAGTTCCAACTTCTCTTTACCTTTTAATACAAGTAACCTTAAAAAACCCACGACCCCTATAGTCGGCATGCACCCGTATTCACAATGCTTTTTGTGCTACCACGAACAGCGATTTTCGGCAACATTTTTGCTCAATGTTATTTAGTTGGATGGACATGGGTGTAGCTAACGGGTAGGTATGTGATGTATATTTTTTAATCCTCTTTTTGGAGATTCATCTACTATCGTTAATTCCTGCCGGAATATTTGTATAATACACCAAACCTACAAGTAAGTCCTAAAAGTATGCTAATCAAACCCAAACATCTTTCAAAATGATTCCTAAGAAACGAAAGTCAAAGCCATTGTTTTAAAAATTCCACGTTTCTTGCAATAATTATCAAACAACTCGTCCCTTTGTGAGCCGTGAGCCACATGCGAAGCCGAAAGTTCACAAATTTGCACAGACGTGGCAAAAACTTCGCCGGTTCCCAGAACGCCTATTGTCGGGACGTCATTACAACGCGCAATTTTGTCAGATCTCACATCCCCTTTATGTAAGCCAGGGTTATTACAAAACCTCAGTATCACAATTTAAACTCAACTCTATGTTGTGTACTGCAGGATTGAATCTCGCTTGTAGCGGAATTGTAATGCAGGGATCAATGGGATACCCCAGTTATTTCGCTCCGGGTGTCTCGGCTCCAATTTCAACTACGTTTGCGCTGTATCGCTTCAATTGTGTGTTGTATTCTGAACACGCTCTAGCTTTGCAGCGCTTTTCGCTTTCCGATAGTTTTAATAGAAAGGTGTTCGGGATTTTTCAGTTTCATTGTCGCGAGAACCTTTTCGTTTGCCTTCGAAATTGAAATCCCTACTATTAGGTATTTACAATGGGCACCTTTTGTTTTTTTTTCCGGTTTTTGTTGGAGCACATATTTTTTGTGGAAACCAGTTTGGTGAAGGATCATAAAGGATTTATTTATGACGGTGAAGGCGTGCCATTATGTTATGATTAGTTGGTCTCGGTAGATAATTACAGATGATGAGATAATGTTTTTTGGTCTTTGTTTCTTTTAGTTGTTGTTTTTTCGTTTTGTTTTACGATTTACGTACTTGTTACGCAAATTGTAATTATTAGGCTATTATTGTGGACAATGGACTTGGAGGATTGTTGTGGTATTATGATTGTGATGTTGTTTTTTTTTTATATTAACAAATAATACATGTTTCCGTTACAAAAGAAACACCTACTTACCTAAGTCTTTCTAAATAGAGTTTGCTTTTCCAATGCTATACACTAACTAATATGGCTACGGCCCCGCTATTGCAGACTAGCCAAGTACGCAAGAAATATTAATATTATATTATAAATTATAAATATTATAGTGCACAAGTGTGTGCGCAAACACGGTTGCACTCCCTCTTCCCTAACTCTCATAGTCCGAAGGGACGGCAATCTGACGACTGGTCAGATCAGACACAGGACCAATGTCTTTACATGCTTTCCAAGTCACGGGGGTGTCACACCACCTACTTCTACACCTACTCCTTATGAAAAAACCCAATACTTAACACTTTTTGCCCGACTTGAGAATCGAACCCAGGACCCCACGCTCAACAGTCGTTTTAGTCACTGCGAGACCAACGGGCAGTTAAAACTTCATTTACTTAATAAAGGCAGCACTAGTTTTTTCTTCACGAGTTTCACGACTTCTTTTCCATAAAATATAACTTATGGCACTCGGCAATAGTGTAGAATTCTATCAGTTTTTTTTAATCGGACATGTACTTCTAGATGTTACCTCTAATTACCTCTTACAAACAGAAAAAATAAAAAATAAGAATAAACCAAACAACAGATTAGATTAAAAGCGGCTAAGTAACGGTTATATATTGTTGACGAATCTGCATTTTCATTATATTTTTTAATGTAAATGACAAAACCATATTACTTTGTATTTATAAAACTGCAAACTTTATGAGTATTGAATTCTAATATTAAAATAACAATAGCGTTACTACTGCATTTGTCTAATTTCATAATGAACTAGCTATAGATAGATATAGATACCCCGCGATTTCACCCGCAATCAGGTACGTCTTTAGATACTGCTCCGCCCCCGTAAGTCGTAGCATGATGTTATATAGCCCATACTATTACTCATGAATATGGCTATCATAATACAAAAAGATTTTTTCCAATCCGACTGGCAGTTCCAGAGATCAGTCAGTTATCTAAGACTCACTCACAGTTACCTATAGATAGGCAGGTTATATTTATAGTTACATTAAAAATGTATGAAGTTTTCTTGTCCCGGTAAGTCATAAAAACCCTTCATCTCACATTCCATACAACACAATCATCGAACGTCAATCCCATCAAAAGATTGCCTCAATTTTATTTTATTACCTTCTTCGTTCAAAAGCAGTCGTTACGAATTTTCTAAGCGATTAATTCGTCGGCGGTGTTCGGGCAACATCGGGTTACCGATAACGATCTCAACCTGCCCACGCGCACATTTGATACCCTAACAATGTTCGAGGCATATGTATTAAAATGTGTTCGAGGATTTGAATTTTGAATTAAGAAGCTTTCTGTCGGTTGAATTATTAACGGACTTGATTGCTTATCGAAACCTGTCTAAAATTGTTTATTTAAATGTGTTAGTCTACTTATTTAATTTTATCCTAGCTACTGATCTCTTCCGTAGAAATTCCCTTAAAAAAACACCGTTACCTACTGTTGTAATGTATGAAAAAAAATGAATTCTCCAAATCGATTCTGGCCACGGCGGCTAATCTTAATGCAGGCTAGCTAAGTATCCAGGCTAGCTAAGTGGCATATTATAGTGCACAAGTGTGTACGCACACACACTGACTATGAGAGTTATCGAAGAGTGAGTGCTCCCTCTTCGATAACTCTCATAGTCAGTCGAATGGGACGGCAATCCGACACATTCGGAGAGAGGTTAGGCGCAGGACCAACGGCTTTACGTGCTTGCCGAGGCACTGGGTTGTCACACCAGCAACTCCCAAACTCCAGGCTTTTCTAATAGAAGAACCAAAGGAAGCGGTCGTGACCACAGCGATCTAGTTTGCCACAAAATACCTATACTAACAAAAAAGCGTAAAAAAAAAAAAATAAATATACGATAAACACAATTTTCTTAGGTACGAACAAAGACATTAATATGAACAAAGCTTTGACAACTAAACAAATATTATGTCGAGACGGGTAGTACCAATTTAAAATTCGACTGAATTCATGTTAGATTTAGTTTGCGCGCTCGTGCTAGACCTTCTTTCTTATATCTGTGTGCTAGACCCTCACGTTAAATATATAGAAACCCAGTTCCAAGCATCGCACACTTCCAACGAGTCATTTAACCGATTAATCGCATATTATCTAATATCAAAAGTGCAAAATTTTCAAATAACGAAATGTCCCAAGCGTAGAAAGAAAGAAGATTTTTTCCAATTCGAACCAGTTGTTCCTGAGATTCATCATATTATGTAATAGGTACCTATTTGTTGCCAAGGTTGTGCTAGACATCACTACGGACTAATCGGGGATCGCGAAAGGCGCGTACGCTCCTAGGATTCTCGGCGTAGGTGTAGGAAGGGAACACCGTGGTGTTAATGGGTCAGTAGATGCTGGCGCGAAAGGAATCGCGTCTTCTTCTTCATCGCGTCACCAACAGGTAACGTGATGAAGCGCGGGCATGAGACGAATGGCCGATGCTCGACGTTTGAGTTGCGAGTAGGGTTGCCATATGTCAGGAATTTTCCGGACATGTCCGGAAATTTAGTGCTTTGTCCGGAATGCGGGGGGAATCCTAAGCCGTCAGGAATTTCTACAATTTAAGTAAAAACCACAGTTCCATAAATCTCACATCCCTAACGCGCAACAGAGGAGAGGCGTTTCCTTCACAATGAGCAATTTTCAGATAGGTTAGTTTTAAATATCATCAAGAGATGGCGGTGCCATCTTTCCTCCACTTTTGGTTATTTTCTTTTTATTTGATTTGTGGCGGCACTGACTACTTGATGATATACGCGTATATTATAGATTATACGCGTATATTTATAGAGGTCAGTGTATGGGAAGAAAGATATGATAGTGATACATTTTTTTTTTGGAAATCCGGATATTTCATCTAATGTCCGGAATTTTCTCCGGAATTTCGACTTTTCAATCTGGGAACCCTAGTTGCGAGCGGCTTCGCGGTTAAAGGCCTATCTACTTTCCCGCGCAAATCGCGCTCTATACCCCGAATCAGCCGCGATGAGTGTGAATCCAATTCTCATGTTCTTCGCGGCTACGGGTCGCGCGCCCGCCTCGTTCCCGAAACTTGACGGGTTTTGTCCAGCGGCAAAGGGTCTCGCAAACTATAGGTAGGTACTGTGAGACTGACGCGAATCGCACCGAATGTGGAACTGTTGGCAGTTCTGCCATGATTCGCACCGCGTCCCGCACCGCGATTTCACGCCGTGATTCGCGTGCGAGTAGAGAGAGACCTTTAGGAGTCTGAAGCAAAAGAGCTCGCATCCATCACTGATCGGCGACGTGTGAAGCGCAGGCACAATGCAAATGACCGTTGCAGCGACAGTTTGAGTTGCGAACAGCTTTGCGAAGTCCTGGTGGCGAAATGATGGGACAAGCTCTCACGCCCTATCGTCTCTTCACCATCGAGGCGATCCGCCTGGTACTCGCGAACTGGCTCGGGAGAAGGCACGGCTCCATTACGTTTCGAGTGATTCTAAGTACTCTCGGGGAATGACTGCTTCGGGAAGCACCTGTGTGTGTCGCATGTACAGGGAGCCGAACGCCCGTTGTTACCACAACGATGACTGCCGGGAGGACACGGCGCGACAATCGCTGTTAGAGAATGCTGCTTAGGGCTAGAATTGGAGCAGCGCCGTGCCCTCATCTCAAGAAAAGCAGAATAGGCAAAGACTTGTTGCTGCCGGCCGTAGCCAGTGCTATGGGTTTTTTTTTTTTGTTGGATCTTTTTCTTTTCGTTTGTCGCGGTACCATTTTGTCGAACTACTGTCGCATAATCGTCCGTCGCACGCTAGTGTGATGTCGAACGTCAGTTTTTCGTACAAGCGTGCATTCGAAGTTCGAATTGCCGCGACACTCGATAGTTCGAATTCCGAACAGCAGTGCGATTCTATAAGCCTCACTTCGTAATTCGAAAGCTGAATCCGCAGTGAGATAACAAAATGTTAGGTATTCTGTTAAACACGATCACGCCGGTGACGTCACCACGGCAAGCAAAAACACAACCAAAGTCAAGTGGGTTCGTTATCGAAGTGAGCGCGGTCATTTTGGTGAAACTCGTTTTCGAGTTTGCATTTTACTTTGAGAATCGCACTACAGGTACCTACCTACAGTTTTGTCGCACATCCATTTGTCGACCTCACCGACGTAGTACATACACTTGGCGTATAGATACCGAACTAACCGGGGCGGTCGTTCTTCTGGCTTCGAACCATTATATGTGCTGATTCATGATAAATAGCATTCAGCAAGCGCATACCTATACACTAACATGACATCATGCATGCATCATCGCCGAAGGTGTTCAAATTTGAAGAATGGCTTGACGTTACTTGTCTAAAGTTTGACTAGCTTCTTGCCGCGACTCCGTCCGCGTAAATGTCGGTTATCGCGGACGCAATTGAAATCGCCGGTTGAGAGTAGTCTAATGGTCATTGCTTATTATAACAGCACCGCGGCTCCAAAACAGCAAATCATTTGCCGTTCAAGTTACGACTTTAAAACGTATGCATTAAAGTAAATTTTGTAATAACAAGTTGAAAGAGGTGACGGCTTGCGAGCGGCGCGCTGGCGGCTAACGAAGGGATTTTTCGAGGCAATTACCAATTTTAGGTACTGTCTCATTAGCCTAGTGGTTCTAACAGCGACTGCTACGCTTGATGTTTTGAGTTCGATTTTCAGGTAGAGCAAAAAGGGTTATTGGGTACCTACCTATCTATTTCTATAAAATTATCAGTTGCAGCTCGGTGTTGGGATTTGTGCCCGGTTAATGGCAATAGGCTTACCCCTTATTACATGGGAAACATATCGGAGAACTGTGGGTGTACCTACATTGCTAAAATTTTTCCTAACCCTTCGGGGAATACAGGCGTGATGGTATGTTATTGTTCTTCTCGCGACTCCGTTCGCGCGAATGTCTGGTATCGCGTATCGCGGACGTACGAAAGATTGTGGATTGAGAATTAGTCTAATTGTCATCGCTCGGTCATCGCACCGGGTGGCGGGAAAACTCCAGCGTTAACTGCCAGCGCGGTGCCCGCTAATCGTCACCTTTTTTATCGTCACCTTTTTTAAAATATTACGCGAGTTTACGCGACTAAGCGACCTCTTTGTCAAATTACATTACGATCGGTTCAGTGGTTTTGCCGTTATGTGGTAATAGATAGACAGATAATACTGCTCTCGCTTGCATTGCCATTAGGAGAGCCGCGATCGCTGTTTTCAATCATTGAAATAGATAGGTATGTAGAGCGATACTTAGATAGGTTAATCAGTCTAAATTAGCGCATGTGCTCAACCTATTACCTAATACGCGTAGTATAAACAAAATATCGAAACACTTGTTGATGTAAACAAAGCATCGGTAAGCATGATATAACAGACCTACTTAGTACAAAAATATCATCACAAAAGCTGTCAACTCTATCAGTGCCCGTCTCTTCAAACCACGGCCCATACATCAAACGTGACAGTTTTAAAAATAAGTCGCACTATCTAGCGGACGTGTGACGATGACGATGCCACGCAAGCTGTATCTATTTATCGCGCCATATCTCTCTCTCCCTACAACAATACAGACAAAATAAATAAATGTGTTCGTGCCCGGATCCGGCGACCCTTCTCTACGCACGTAATCCATTCCAAAATGTCCGTTTATTTTTCTATGTGAGCGATGTGTGCCGCTTCTCAGTAAAAAACAACGCGCTTGAATCGACCGAGCACCCGTGCGAAAGGGACGGAAACAATCAGCGACCGAGCAACAGCGGGCGGGGCACCGCGTCGAGCTCTCCCATTGGCCCGCTAAACGCAGCGCCCGCCGCCCGAGTTTCGCAGCCAATCAGGATACATCTTGTTTCTCACGTCCCGCGCCCCGCTAGGCCCAAAATACCGACCTTTCACGAATGCCAACCCGATTCGATACGACCGAAAATGCCTTAGTTACTTCACGCGCGCACTGTTGACTGGTCGCTTTCGCTCGTTTCCAGCGAAAATACTTACAAACTGTTCTCGCCGACTCTACACTTGCGGCCGGTCTTACTAGATATGTGCATCGGTTCAAGTGTTTTACATCCATCAGCTGATTGACTCAGGTATTAATTATTTTTTTATGTACGGCTAATCCCTAATACGTAATAATAAGGGTGGTAAAATTAGAATTTTGATATCTATTAAGAATCGTGAGATAAACGAGTATTTTTGTGCCGGATGATCGAACGTAAAAGCGGTGTCCTCGTAATCAACGTAGGCCGTTCGGAACGGCAACGTCGCGCGTAAATAATAGGGTAGGCGCTCGGTCTTTCTCTCGCAGCTGGCGCACAGCGGCATCGTCGCGCTCGCCGGCTTTATTGTGCCTCCACCGCGGCGGCCGCGTGCCGCGCTCCCGTGCCGCACACCGACACACCGCTGCGGGGAATCGCCCGCCAGCCCGCCACCGACTCGAGCGAGACGCATTCACAGCGCTCTGCCAACGCAATATACCTACAATACCGACACGACAACGTACTCAATCACGATATTACTTTGCTATTGCAATTAAATACTAATGTAGGGTTCACTCTAGACTTGTTATTGTACTAAACTATTGTTTACTGCTTATATACTCAAGTACATACTATGTTATTTACTTTTTTATGTAATATATAGATATGTATTTGTTCATACCTAAACAGTAAAATATTAATTACACAAATATGGGTCTTACGCAGTTAATAACACTAATATTTTACCGGTAGATTATAAGCATAAGCGCTGAAAACACAAAACTGATGAAAATAAAACTTGTTTACAGAATATCGAGCGGGTGTTGGCGGACTGGTGGCTCGCTCTGTCGGCAAGGAACGTAGCTCGGCAGGCGGGGCGCGCGGGGCAGGGGCTTCCTCCCCCTACTTCAGTTTCGGCTGTGACGTTGTGCAGAGAGGACGTGCTGCTGCGCGCCGTAAAAAAGGATCGCTCGCGCGGCAACTTTGAACAGTGACAGTGAAAAGGAGTGTGTTGTGACTGAGAATGTGTATCGGATTGCAGTGCGCTACCATACGGATGCAGTGATTTGGATCACAATACTTGGATTGCAGTGATTTTGGATTTGGATTTTTCACTTTTTCCAACTATCAAACTGGGGATGCACAAGATGGAGCTCGGCGACAGCGTGTACGCCGCTGAGCGTATCATGAAGAAGAGAATTAGAAAGGTGAGCTTTATTTCTTTACAAAACATTGGCGTAACATAATGTAACCTTGCGAAACTTGCATGCGAGATCACATATCAGTGGCGGGTTCGATTGGTGGCTTTATTTGTAAACTGCTTGTGTCGCAACATGCGAACGCTTGATTGTTTTTGCTTGCACCGAATTTCAAAACACGCTTTATATAAAATGCATGCGCATGATCGTAGTTCACATTTTGTTTATTAATCCCAGTATTGTGATGTGACGGCGGCAGCTGTTCAGAAATTATCGCAAGGGTTTTGTGTTCCTTTTCACGGGTGTTTTTCGATTCTTATTATTATCAGGAGTCCCCTTACATAAGTCTGTATAAAGACCGGGGGCCACAGTGAGAATCTGAATACTTCTTTATAATCGGGGCCCTTCTTGAGATTACATTAAGTTTTTTAACAGTAAACAAGTTTGGACGAGCCGTGTGAGGGGTTACCTTGCTATATTGTAATATGCCTTTTTTCTTTATCTTTTTTGGAGTCGTTCCCCGTTACTAACCTGATCCCGATATTGATAACAATAAATTCTGCTTTTGGGTTCTGTTTTTTATTTGCTTTTTCCTAACTGCATGTTGGGGTCACTGTGGGGACTCATTGTCAGTCGATTGTATCTGTAACGGGAGTTTTGAAACAGGAAATGAGTTCACTGAATGATTTAGTATCATTCATAAGACGATTGGCACAATCGAGTAGTATTAAAAACATCTCGATACAATAATATCGTCTGACTAAAATGAGTCCCACTAATTGTCTGTAAGTAAAACAACGGCACAGCGACTAGTGAAGGTAAGTCTGCCGCCAAGACAACGAGGTGATAATAAGGTAAGTGCAGTCAATCGTGTGGAAAGACTTGCTATTACGAAATCATAGGTAGGACTGTTCGCAGTTAGAATAAACATATTTTGATGTTACGGAACAATGTTGATACAGGACTTAGTATCTACATTCCTCACTTCTGTCATCCATTGTCAGAAAATTGATCGTTTAGATTTAGAATATATTTTTGTGGGTGTATTTTTTCTACCATCGAATTTTTATATTTGATTTTGATTGTATGAAATATATTTTCGAAATAATTCATTTCCGATTTATAACAGAACTAAGAGATAGGTAGCATGATTGTAATAAAGTAAAATCTGCTTCCTATTATAAATACGAAACCGGTGGGAACTTTTGGCTAGTCAATCAGCATGAATCAAAATAATATCCTAATGTTCCAATCTTGTCGTTGGCAGACATACTAGAAAATCTCTCTTTACGGTTTAAAACATTGTTTATTTCTCAAAGATTACAAATCACTTTACCTAAATGTCTTTTTCTCCATAAAATTATATTCAACCTTCATTCTTAAAAATAAAGTTTAAACTTCTTTCTGTAAAAGCAATTGTCTCTCAAACAAAATAATGTAGTAAATCGCAAACAATATCAGGCTGATCTTCAAAAATATATTTTGTTAGGATTTTGACTGAATAAAACAGGTACAGTTAGGTAACTGTTAGTAACTCTCTTACTTAGGTAATTGCAGTATTTTTAGCAAAGTGAAATTTATTCGTTATTGTAATTTTAAAATGGCAGGTCGTTCCAACTGTCTTTTAACATATTATTATGGCATACATTATTAAGCCTAAGACCAATAAATAAATAAATCACAGATACCTTTGAAAGCTAAATTCCTATTTGACCTATATAAAATCAACAAAGTATGACGATAACAAGTAACATTTTGGAATCAATACCATATTCTAAGCTGATTCAAGAGCTCTTCAGTTCCTTCCTTATCGTGAAATTTTCCCGCGTTTACCTACAAAAATGCGTGGAACGCGAGTATTTCGCGTCCCACTGTTCGTTAATATGGAAATCAATTGGGATGTGTATAGCGAACTTAAAATGATTACCTTTTTATCTGTTCGTTAGCTTTTTTTTTTTCTTTTACCGAGCCTCTAATAATGTCCCACTGCGAGGCAAAGGCCTCCCCCAAGTCCCAAGTCCTCCCAAATTTTCTTTTGCTGGCTACCTACAACCAGCCTTCTCGGAGCGAGTCTAGGTCATCTAGCCACCTTCTTTGGGCCGGCCTCGAATTAATTACTTAGGAATAAATTATGTGTATGGCCTACAGGTAGTTGTTTTGGACTGGCTGTTTGTGTATGAGAGTTTGTTGTGTTTGTAAATACACCCACAATCCAGGAGAAAATATTTGTGTAAAGCAACGAATTAGAAAAAAAAACAGGTTTCATTTAATCTTAAAGAAAACACACTTTTATTAAAAGTGCAATTTAAACCATTACTTTGATGCTATAATACCTTAACTGAAACTAATGGATCCAACTGAAGTCTATATCTCTTTTAAAGATCAAACAACTTTTACGAAGTTCTACGTATTCACTTAGCAAATTAATTCTATTCAAATACTTGCAAGATATTAGATCTCTTTAAATCACCGTTTGCAGCTTATTCTGTGAAAATGTCCTTGAGTGGTTTGGGTGGGTGTGTTGAAATTAGTTATCATCCCACACAAGGTTAGGGATTGACATCCCACCTCAAGCAAACTTCAGCTTAATTCACCGAGGGAGAACATATCTGACATACACCGGAAAATTCTCAAAATGGTTTTGAGAAAAGAGTAACATGAAGCTGAAAACCTATTTCTACACGCCCACTATAATTTATTACTAGCTTTTGCCCGCGACTTCGTTCGCGTGGACTTCAGGTTCGTCCCGTCTAGTCAAAAATTGTAGCCTATGTGTTATTCTGATGTATAAGCTATAGCCTATGTGTTATTCTGATGTATAAGCTATATTGTGGTAAAGTTTCATTCAAATCCATTCAGTAGTTTTTACGTGAAAGAGTAACAAACATCCATACATCCATACTTACAAACTTTCGCCTTTATAATAGTACTAGCTTCTGCCCGCGACTTCGTCCGCGTCACAGTTGATGTGTTATCCTACGGGGACCGTACATTTTCCCGGGATAAAAAGTAGCCTATGTGTTATTCCAGACTATAATCTATCTTTGTGCCAAATTTCATCCAGATCCATTCAGCCGTTTAAGCGTGAAAGAGTAACAAACATCCATACATCCATACTTACAAACTTTCGCCTTTATAATAGTAGTAGGATATATAAGTAGGATTACACGTACTTACCTAGTACTTCGAAAAATTAACCCAGTTTCGCTAAAAAATAATCTACGCTCCCCATTTATGAAAGCCTTTAGCAGGATTCCACGAAATCCATCAGGCTAACATTTCACGTTTCATGATAGAGGTTCTGAGAATTGCGGTTCATTTTAAATTCTGATCTTCATAATATTGGTCGTACAACACGTTCTTAGAAACATGAAAACATAAAATAAATAAATTAATAAAGTAAATAAAACATTTCATTCCCCTTCAAACTCAAATAAATGTGAAAATCTAAATTTGAAAGTTTGTAAATCGATCACACACACCTCAGCGGTTGAGCTAATTTAGGTGAAATTAGGCAAAAGAGTTAACCTGGTGTAGGACATAGGGATATTTTTGCACCTCAGTAATTAAAAAGTTCCCGTGAGAAAACTTTCAACTTGCTCCAGCCACTGACAAAAGCTGGATACACAATAAGTAACAGACTTTCTTTCATAGAATTGAAAGAGATGTCCCGTATTTTAAACCATTCCCCTAGTAAGGATCGCAATTTAAAATTACTTAAAAAAGTATAGGACGATCTTGCAAAACTTAATGCTTGAGTATCGTTCTAAGACCTAGTTCTAAGTTCCTAAAATAACGTCAAATTAGATTTTACACGATGACGTTTTTTCGTCATCGACGAAGCCTAATTCTAAACAAGCACGGCACGTTCAAATTAAGAGCTATTAAATCAACTGCATTAAACAAGAACTTGAAACAAAAAACACAAGTCCAGTAGTCTAGAACTCTGTTAAGTAATAGTTAGAACACATTATTGGGAACTAACTAGTAGCTATTTAATAGTTTAAGAAGAGTTGCACCGCAAACTGTTTTACGAAGTTCCGAGCGAATATGGTAGCGTAGCTTACTAGTTGTTAGCTAAAATTGTGAACTATTGAAACTCCCGTTGAGCTAGTTATAACAATAAGCAACTAGTGTAGTTAGTATCTAGTCCCTCGCAGATTGAAATTCTATTAACTGAATCTTAACTAGCTCAGCTATAAGATTTACTGTCATTTGCTAATAATTCAGTAGTTATCTAGCCACCAGCTTTCCGATCTGATGTCCTGGTAACCAGGTCAGGTTATGGAGATATTGAAGGATAAAGTTCGATTGCTTTGTAGGTTTTTTACGAAAACAAGTTGTGCCATGTCCATGATTAGATCTGTAAAACTGCTTAGCCCATTAGTGGACCAGTTTATAGTCAATGCAAAATTTATACCTGTTTTTGGTCTACTGTAGTAAATGTCTAAACTAGCTTCTGCTCGCGACTTCCTCCGCCTCCCTCAAATATAATATACTATCCCACGAGAATCGTACATTTTCCAGGATTAAAATCCTATGTGCTATTCCAGAGTAGTATTCTATCTCTGTGCAAAATTTCATCTAGATCCGTTCAGCCGTTCTGGCGTGATTGACTAACAAACATGCATCCAAACTCTCGTATTTATAACAGTAGTTAAATTAGATAACCATCGATCTTTTCCCCCCTCGGTGAATTTGAGTCAAGTGAGCTGTCATCCCAATAGACGCTGAGGATT
This sequence comes from Caradrina clavipalpis, assembly GCA_932526535.1. Taxonomy (NCBI): domain Eukaryota; kingdom Metazoa; phylum Arthropoda; class Insecta; order Lepidoptera; family Noctuidae; genus Caradrina; species Caradrina clavipalpis. The sequence continues at coordinate 5,995,285 of OW052093.1, forward strand.
GACAACTCACTTCAAGTTGACGACGTACAACCCACCCTCATCATAATTAAATAAAATGAGTCGACTTTGTAAAAAATTGGCATATTTTAAATCGATCTTTTTATAAAGTAAAACATCTAATGTTAAGCTGGTACTGCCATATTTCATGAATCAACTGTCTCAATACAATCTATTAAATAGACCCACCACGTTGAGCTATAAATCCCAGATGGGCTTTTAACGCAGTACTAATGTAGAGCTCTTGAGGTTTTCATTCTCATAAGCAATTAAAATATTTCTCACAGTTCAGACTTCAAAAGTTCCCAGCAAAAGTTATTTTGGCTTATATTAACCATCTCCTAAAATAGCACATTTGGTCCACAAGACTAGGTACTTCACCGTATTATGGAAATTAGTAAAAGCGAACCATGATTCTTTAATAATTTACAGTTTATTTTAAACACAGACCGTTATCATAAATCACGACTCATTAGATTACAAGAAATACAATCTATTAGTACGACACGACCACAATTTCACTCCATTTCATTATTATGATAGGTCTCACAAATGCCGCCAAAAGTTTCCAACGCCCGATTGCCAGCGCCCGTGTCAATTTTAGGAAACTACTTAATATCAAAACAAATTCAACGTATTACGAAAATTCACTTTACTGCTTACTAAATAGAGACCTATTTCATTTACAACTTACTCGCCTCGTTATCTGCCAGCGTGGTCTAATATAAACGAAACATCTCGTAACAAGGAATTATGTGCTTTATCGCTCATGTATAAAGTGTAAATTCGCTTAAGTACCAGGCGTCAACATAGAAACTCCTACAGAGCTCTGTAGCCCTGGTATCTCGGAGTAAACGCGCCAGTATTCGGCTTCGACCGAACAGCCATCGAGTTGCGCATGCTCCCCGCCGTTTCGTTCAGCCAATCAGCGTCGAGCAATATTCCGGCCGGCAAAATATTGTAGTGTGTTGCAACGGTACAAATTGAAGTTTATGTTTTTTTCATAATCGTATTTTCTGACAGTTATTGATAATATTGAACGTAAAGTTTCAATATTTATTCAGTTGCATTCGAGAAATTTACAGTTTAGTACCAAACGCCGCATTTACTTCGGGCCTTATCCTGCACTCTGTTAACCAAGTGTCGTACGACATAGTTCCAAGGCTATTAGATAGATGGCGCTATTTTAAAATTATTAAAATAGAAGGGATTATTAAATAAACGTTGTTTATCGGCTTATTTTTACGTCGATTCAGCAATATGTAAAACTTGGAAACTCAAGAAAGAATTACAAAATGAATTAGATATACCTTGTAGGTTAGTTCACCATACAATGGTGATTCCTTTAGTTAAAAAGCAATAGGTAATATAAAATAAAAGCATGGGAAAAATAATTTAGGTAGGTGTGGTGGAACTCATGAATTCGAATATTCTAACGGCCTTTCCCAAATTAACAAAAAAACAGACAAGACGCAAAAAAATAAGCCGTTATAGGGTCACGGCAGTGTGGTGCCGATAATAATTTGAAACTCGTCCGGAGTGTGCACTCGGAAGCGACACAAAGCGGCCAAATTTTCTATAAATAATCGCTTCACAATGCTTCACCGTAATTTTATCCATCCCTGTATTGGAATGAAATAAAAAACTGCCGGGGGGACAGAGCGATCTGTGGAGATGACACGTTTATTCATGGTTTTGAGCTATGAGTGTTTTTTTTAAATTGAGCGTGGGTTTACACTGGAAAATAAACCTTACCACTACTTACTAACTTAAATGATTTTCTGTTAATACCATGGGCGTACTTAGCTTTTAGCCAAAAGGAGGGAAAATAAAGAATTTCCAAATGTTCTTGGGCATAGATATGTAATTTACTAGCAAAATATACTCCGTAAGTGCCTTCGGGAGGCACAAACCCTTTAGATGTGACCACAATCTCAGTCTCAATCTACAAGTTTTGACATCGATTGACGCTGTGAAGTGTGTGAACGACTAGATTTTGTATGTTTTTAGCTACGCAAATTAGCATTCTGTTTTTAGAATTCAATGCTTTTTGTTTTAGTATAGTTGAAATTTATAGACAAATATGTAGCCGCCTGATATGAAGAAACTATCACCGACAAAGAATTGATTTTTCGCAACCAACTAAACTTAAATTTTTTAGTGCCGCGTGTACTCCATAGATATCTTTGTCAAACATAATTTAGGGTTTATATACTTACTACGTAGGTAAAAACCACCCCTCGGAATATTAAAATAAAAAATCCTATATGTAGGGTTCCCTATATTTAGAAAGCACACTTAATCGCATGCACGTACGCTCCGAATATTAAACTAGTGAATGGGGAAGCGTCATATAGGGGACCCCACACAATTGAAGCTGAGTCTGCATTGTCTCATGCACGCTCGCGTTCCGTTACACCACAGCCGAATGCCTTCGTTGAAAACTAACGATCAGGTGATGATAAAACAAAGCCGCCAATTGAAAATGGCTTCTACAGAGTCGCCTTACAGACCTAATCTAATCGATATTAGTCCGATTGTCTGTTTGAAACACGTCTCTTATCACTGACACCGATCTCGGCTTTTTAATACGTCCGTACCATTTTGAAAGTAGTGACCGGCGAACTGAATATGGTCACCGTTACAGGAGTGAGGCACATAAAAACGTTGAGACAAGTTGGCGCTTGGCGCTCCGCTGGCGTCATTATAATAATGCGCCTGTTGGCTCGCCGCCGGTCGTTATGCCCCACGCATTATTATGTAAATGTAAAACGAAAAGGAAAGGACGGTGCTTTTTTTGTACACCTTTATCTGATTCAGATAAGGATGGTAATTAGTGAAGGATATAGCGGGTCGGCGCCGCAGGTGAGATGTTCCCACGTGATGCCTCATTTCTAGGCATTGTTCGCCAGTGAAACCGCGCTCGTTAAAATTTCAACGAACGCTGCACGCCACGAGGTCTATGATTATTTCGCACTTTAATTTATGTCTAAGTCTGAAATCAGTGAAGGAACACATAGTGGGGAGGACTGACGTGCGTATCCTACTTCCTACTAATATTATAAATGCGAAAGTTTGTGAGGATGGGTGGATGTTTGTTACTCTTTCACGTCTAAATGGCTGAACGGATCTGGATGGCACTGAGATAGATTGTCGTGTAGATTAAAACATAGGTTACTTTTTATCCCGGTAAAATGTATGATTCTTCTCATTGGATAATATATCAACTTTGACGAGAACGACGTCGCGGGCCCAAGCTAGTTTAATATCAGTTTGAATTCGGCAGGTGTGGTGATCAATGCTCGTGCCGTCTCTGTATGAGAATTGATTATTATTAATAAGTAAATGTCCTCGTTGCATGTCACTTGACGTGCAACGACTCTTCTCAAATAACAACAATATTTGCACATTGTTTAATACGTTCAATAACAATGGAATGTAATCAGAAACGGCGCTGTTATGAAGGGTAGAAGAGGGTCAGTATCACAAAATATTTGTAGTCTCCCTGCGGCACCCTAACGTTAAAATCCACCCGCTCATCATCATTGTGTTTTTTTTTTCTTATCTGGCGCGGAACCCTTATCTCTGTGCCGGCGTGGGGTGTGATCTCACTTAATTGAGTTATTACTGATGTATTTATTACAGGATTATAACGAATGTTTCTTTCTTCGCACCCTTTCGTTTAGTTATCCTGTCTGATTTTCGGAGGACTCTGTCTAAAATATTTGAAGTTTGCTTTTACTAGTCATGCAACTAGAACCCTACCGTTTTCCCTTCGGATGTTTGGAATGACAGCTACTCCTCTATTGAAAAATGATACAGTCCCTTGTATCTACAGTCTGCTATTGCCAAACTTAGATGGTCACACTGCAGATGTTTAAATACTCCATCAAATAAAAACACTATAAAAGCGCAGTATTCAATTTTGTTCCCTTTGCGTTAAATTCGGAAAAGTCCGCACGTAGGTATGCAAATTTCCGACATTTCCAATAGATTTACCGCAAAAATTTTTCGGCGTTCTCGAGTTTTTCGCTTAGCAACACATTTACCCATTCATTTTTATTTTATAGATAGATAGAATATTGCTTCTTTTTGCTTCGGCTTCTCTCTATCGAAAATTGACCGTAATTGCTGCTTATTTGTACATCTTATTTCTCTTTAATTTCAGTATTATCTAAACAATGAATGTGCCTAATTCGACACTCGATGTCAAATTTAACGAATCGAGCGCCCACTCGCCAAATCTCGCTTCCCCTCGTCTAAACTAGTCACAAGTGTTTGCTCTCCGACTTGGCCACAAGTGGCGAGGGTCGGAAGCCCCTTTGTGTCATACGAGGGACCTGCTTACCTTGCCAGAACCGGTAATTTGTTCAAATATCCCGAATACGCCTAGGCATATTACGAAAATGCTGTATACAGCAGATTTGATTCAATTCGCACTACGCATGAAATAATTCTTACTTGGTTTGAACATTGGTGTATTATTCTTTTCGTTTTTGAAGCAATAAGCGTGAAGAAGCCGATGACAATCGGTACTTGACAAGTACGTCGATTTAATTGTCCCTGAGTCGATGACCGTGCGACCGCTAAGCGCAGTCCCCGTTCTGAACAACCGTTTTATAATACCGATATAATTGTACACTACTGTTTATTTCTGGCATACTGCTTTTTCTGAAGCGGTAAGCATAAGAATAAAGTGTATCTCAATTCAATTCGCGTGCATTCTGTGAAAATATTTCTTAGATCAGGTTATTTGAAAGCACGTGCCTTTACTATTCAGTCTCTATAATTATCTTGCTACGAACCTAATTATAATTATGTCACACACCACACCCTTTAGCATCTGCATTGTAAAACCCATTCCTAAGAAAAATAGGATATCATTTTGATAACACTCCAATAATAGTAGGTAACAACAAAAAATGGAGCATAAATATTGAAACACTCTCATATCTATCGGCCGTTCTCATCAAGCGCGACTGTAATCACAACCATAACTAATTCAATTCACACCTCCTGCGTATAAAAAGAAATACTATTATTTCATTGATGGATTGAGAACAACAATAGTAAATAAACATTGAGCGAGGAGAATGAACACGTCCGCATGGCAGCTCTGTCGCGAGCCGACTGACGCCAGGCATGCCTCGTGGCTTGTGTTTGCCGCTGTTTCGCCGGCCGGCTCGCAGACTTGCTTACCTTGTCTGACATATCAATTTTCTCTCGCACACACAGCTCTGGTTTCAACCGTATACTGTTCAGCATTTATGTGCTCCTGGTATTTGAGTTACGAAAGAATACGCGCGATATTGCGCTGAACTGAGCCGAGAGAGAGAAAAAAATCATCCTCTGAAACTGATACGCTTGCGACATCGATTGTTTTTTTTTTATATTTGCTACCAAGGAAAACTATGTTTTCTTTATTGTTAATGTCGCATTGTGTGCAGTTTATGATTTTATGACGTCATTCTGTTCGAAATCGCAGTTACATAAAATGTAGATTTATACGTCTATTCAGAGTGAGTCTAGTAATTTGTTTAACGGTGTCGACGCATGCATACAGAAAGGTTGCCATATCGTGGATGCATAGCAAATGGACGCTGATAGGTACGTCACGTCCGGCTCCGCGGAGGTCTGTACGTGGCATGAATAAACACGAGCACGAACGTTGTCCGGGGTGTGAACCGCGTCTCGTCCAATTTAACCCGTTTGTGATGCTCGACGCGAGGCCGGCGCGACTACAAACTATCAAAGCTAATTGTTTGCTCAATAAAGCGTCTCGTCCATTATCTAACTGTCCGACGCTCTATGTATTAATTAACTTACAAATAGTGGCGGATAGGTATCTGCATTTGTCTATTCGACTACTATCTATCTGCATTTGTCTATTCGACTACTAATTAAATGCAAATACAATTCTTTGTCAAAGTCCTACTTATATTTTGTTGCTATGTCATTTCATTATAAGGCTTTAAAAATCACTTAGTCTCTGATTCCCTTCCTTTATCTTTAAACTTCGATGACAGCACTCCATAAATCTTTATTTCCAAAGTGTCTACACAAACAGCAAGCTAGCATCAAAATATAGAAATCGACAAATCACATCCAAACGCCTCTGAAAAATGAATCACGACACCGTTATTGCGCCAATCGCCCGCGGCTGCCGACCCGAGATTCATCCTGTCATTTTCCACCTACCCTCACCCTCCTGCTCTTCATTCCTCCATCCCTTCACTTCGATGCTCCCCTGGTCTATGAAATTAAACTCAGCAATTGAATTATATTTGGATCTACACCGTCTGATGCTTAAATATTGAGCCTGTTATTCCTTTACGTGAGTTCTTTTCTAGAGTACTCTGAAATTTAATTTGGATACTTTTGAAGTGCTTTTTCGATATTGCAATTATTGGTTCATTATTCAGTTTTTTTTTTCAAATTCTTTGATTCATGTAGGTACTATTTATTAGACGCTTCCTATTTTACATTTTTTAATTCTTTTTCGGTGCCTCTTACGTAAAGGTTGACAGAAGCAAAATAACCTTAGGCACATTGATTAGAGTGCCAGAGTGCAGTAACAGGATGCTAATGAGCGTCAAAGCGTAGGTCGTGCGTAGACGCGTCACGCTTTCCTAGGTAAGCAAGCCTTCCCCCCCCCCCCCCCCCCCCCCCCCCCCCCCCTTCGAGCAGTCACGCATTCATTATAACTGTCGGTGTGCTAAACTAAAACCAGTAGGTAAGCGTACTTTAATCTGGAAATAAGCCTGTAAAAACATACACTTTGGTGTTCCTCGATAATTTTATGTACACGGGCGGGATATGATCGAATATTTTTATCTTTTCCAGAGGTACTACGGCAAATAAACTTTTGTGGTGGCGTATTCCGTATTTTATTTACTAGTAAAAAAGTGTGTAAACTTTCATATCGGCTGCTGAAGATAACAGTGAAATAAAAACTAGAAATTGATGGACATAGATGATTTGATGTGTTTCCAAAATTGTCGCAGAGTATCGTTTTAATTTTAGAAGTCAAAACTTGTGATGCGCAGTAAAATAGCATAATACCGAAATGTACACGATCTAAAACAAAGTCGATATTCAAAATATATATTACCTTTTCATTCGTAGTTCAATACTGTATACTAGAACTATAAATCTGTACTATGAAATGCGATGATGGGAATTAATTATTCCGGAAAATCGTATCATATCTCGTTCAATTTGTCCCCGAGTGGTTTCACATTTTCATTGTATTGTTCAATGTTCAATTAAACAGTTTGTTCCGGTTAATCAAAAATGGGAAATTGCAGATATTCGGAAAGCCTGAAAATATCGACTGCGGTTACACTATTTGTAAAATTCACGACACAAGGTAACCTGCTCATTTTGTGTAGTGTTTCAATTTTAACGCTAATTTTATGAATCACTGCGAATTCGTCCGCGTGGCTTATTTCACCTGCGTTACATCTTTGCTTACTGCTCCGCCCCCGTGAGAGGAAGCGTGATGTTATATAGCCTATGAAACTTATAAATAACGTAGCTTTGTTTGGATAAAAGAATTTTCAAAATCGGTTAAGTAGATCTAAAGATTACCCCTACAACCTCACACACTTTACCTATATAATCACACAATTGAACTGATGGATTTCAATCCTTGGTACTTAGCAACTCAGTTTTTCCCGTTCTAAACGTCCCCCTTTGTGCCTATTGGTCTATATTCTGTTTGTTATGGAGGAAATTATAAATATTTTTTTCGTTGAGCTTCATTGCCTCGGCCTCTTTTATGGTGAACGTCACTGTTCATTTTTGTTAGTAGTTGGGGTAACTGTGGCAGACACCCAAAAAAAAACTAGACTAAAAGATATTGAATTTGATTTTGTGTACAAGATAAATTAATAAATTAGTTATTATTTCCCCGATGTCCTTTGAAGAAAATTATTAAAATATTTGTCGAGAACTGGCAATTACGTTGTCACTATGTTTCCGTTGGCCTTCACATTCTACACCTATCTAATTGTTATGTAATTTGCAACATTGTAAGATCTACCCTTGCCTACCCAACCATATAATACGTGGTAATATGTATTATATATGCGTACTAGGTACTACAAGTAGTTAGAGCCACGCACCGTTTGTATTTTTTTAATTTTCTTTCAAAAAAGTTCGATTACTATGGCTGCTTATTAAAAAAATTGCACGAGTGAAACCTTATGTCAACTTTACCTTAAGAGTTCTACCTATATTCTGGCAAATACAACATTCATTCATACGTAGATATACAAATCATAGACATAATTATGTAAGTAAGTACCTACAAGTAACATTTTTAATTAAAAACTTAATCAACACAAATGAACAAACATCTCTGTGTCACAGTCAATTTAGTCAAACAAACCCTTTCACGGCTTCACAGTCGTCGTCCGGGCAATTTGAGAGGATTCATGTTTAAACGCCTGATCGGTCCCGGGTGGGGCAGCTAACTGGGCTCGAACCATTAATCTAACCTTTCCCTCCCTTACCCTCCCCTGCCCTCCCCTCCGCGACCCTCCCTGGCGACCTCTTCGGCACGAGAGCTCGGAACAATTTGCAATAGCTTGATAAACGACCGGATGTGTTGTATGGACTTGTTACTTTGAGTATGTTTGTAAGTTTTGCTGTGATGTGGTGGGATTGTTTTCAATGGTGTTTTCATTTACTTAATGAAGGCTAGGAATGTACCTGACTATACATATGAATAAGCTATACAGATATAATAGTAAAATACACAGGCACTATTGTTTCACTAAGTACTATATTTTATTATAAAAAAATTAAGCATCTACATGAGATTCTCGCGGATGAAATCTCGAGTAAAAGCTAGTTAAATTATACTTATCTGATCTATCTATTGATTTTAGACGAATATAAACAATATTGTATTCTGAACACACTACTTTTAGGATGTTCGTTTAATAGGTATATTACACGTTGTAGACTTAACATATAAACTGGAATATGTATTCTCCAGACCGATTCCGGTCAGGGCGCCTAATCTTAATGCAGACTAGCCAAATATGCAGGAGATATTATAGTGCACAAGTGTGCGCAAACACTGGAGCACTCCCTCTTACGTAACCCTTATAGTCCAATTGAACAATCCGACACAACCGGGGAGAGATCGAGCGCAGGACCAACGGCTTTACATGCTTTCCAAGCCACGGTTGTGTCACATCACCAACTTCCAAACCCCGGGCTGTTACTGAAACAAACATAACAAAACTGAATTGAATGGCCTTTACTGTAAGCCAAACAAGTTACTGATACGAATAATTGAAACACATTCCTCTAAAATTGATAGATAGATCGGATACGTATTTCAAATAGGAAGTTTATATCCCAGTGAACTCCACTGTAGTGATACATATCTGTGCGGTGTGGCAGTTAACGCCGTCAACACGAAACGCTCTCGCCAGTTGATTAGGTTATGTTGTGTCGCAGTTATCCCGAAATTCCACGAACACTGCATAGAGAATTTCTCGGTAAAGTGTTGTACTGATTTCTACAATGACGCAGGGTATATTTTCGTAAAAGGGTAGCAATATAATTGCTTGTCTTTATGTAATTAAAATTAAACAGTTTGATAGTGTTTTTTAATATTCTGCAGTGTGAGTGTAATTATTTGGGAAGTGCATTTTTATGGCATTTTTTAAAAAACGATTTAATTTTGACTTATTGTTTGGCAAAAGTATAAACCATATCATCTTTCGAACTTCTGAAATCTGAAAGGAAGCCGGTAGCAATCGAGTGGTATAAAGTCCTCGCTACTGGATTTTTAGCTTATCTATCTGATAATCTATTGGTTAAAATTGAACTTGTGTTTATACTATAATTCTCAAACTTTAAAAATTTTCGCAGTGTAAACAAACATTCGTTCGAGCGCATAGCTATTTTAATTTGTTTTGACTGCAAACCACTAGCATTTGTTTCGAGAAATTATGTTCGTTGCCTAAAGTCGTGTCCGGAAGGCGAATTCCACTAATTTCAAAATCTAGTCGCAATCTCCTCTCAGCGATAGTGAGTATTAGATAATAATGATACCAGCCAATAAAATTGTCCCACTACAGGGCAAAGGGCTCTTCTCATACAGAGAAGGCACGAACTTTGATCACCACGCTTGCTCATTTGCACAAGGCGGATTGGCGATTTCACACTTATTTTAATTTTTTTTTTTTTTTTTTTATAGACGGGAAATCATCAAATAACTTCCCCCGCCCTGGGCGGGGCGGGAGGGAGTGTCAGACTTTTACTAACTAAAACCCGTCTATGTTCCTTCATGTGCCCTTTGCGTTCCGGGGGCGCGGTATCTCTTTCGAACAACCCGCAGTATTTTAATTATAAGTCCTTTTTGTTATAAGTAGGTTTCCTTAAAACTAATGTATGAATGTCCAAAAGAAAAATAATAATTAAAGGCTGTTTTGCTGGATTTCAACTGAGATTAGATTGCGATCGTTTCTAATAGTTAGTAGAATTGCCCCCTGACTTGTGTAATGTAATATGTAGGCACCTATATCATGTAATGTAATCTGTTGTCACTTTCTACTCAACACAAAGGATCGCGCAGTGCTCGAGTCGCGTCGAGCGTGTGTGCCGTCCACAGTATTCTCGTTATACACAAGTCTAGAATTCTAGATTCGGCTTCAAACTGAGTCCAAACTTACACAAGCCCGCTCAACAAATATAAATGAAACAAATTCGCAAAGTGAATACCAGTATTAAAAACGATCTTTATTAGCTTCTTCATCAAATAAACACTTCGTAAAATATTCTATAGAAAGGTACTTATTATCTTAGTACCACGCAATTTCCCGTTAATATTATATTTTCCCGCTTATAATTTTTCTCTCGCAGCTTTTTGACGTTGATTGACGTTAAATATACTTGACATTTTGCATCAAATGGAAATTATTGTTGGGCCAACTAAACTCAATATAAACTGCCATCGACACACTAAGATGAAAAACACAATAATTGGATAGTAGACACCATCAATAATTGTCAATTTTTTTATGAGCTGTCAAAACGCGGTTCCCCATAGATTTTGTACGACAATACTATACTATGACGTCACTTATTTGCCGAGTCAATTGACTAACCATTTATTCATTCGAGAGCAACTAAAAATCTATGTTTACAGTTAATTAAAAATTAATCAGAATTTCAGGGCTAAGATTATTGTGTTTATTAAGACAAGTGGTGTCTTGGAATTGGTGTTGGTTGGGCAATCTACTACCCAATTCCGTTCAAGTCGTAACGTTAACGCGATCGGTCGCGTTCAAACGTGTAGTCAAACTCGCACTAGGCACTAACCTTATTGAGTGCGGTCTCGTCGCAAACACGGACGGATTTTGGCTTCGTGCCAGCACTACTAATACTGTATTCGGTTGATCACATCCCCTCTATCCTTCCAAGAATGTCTCCACTTCGCACAATATTAAAAGACATTTTGACACGATCGGTGTAAAAGATTATTGTTATACGTTAAGGGGGAAGTTCGTTTTTATTAACAGAACGTTGAATGCCGTAGAAAAAAGAAAGAAATGAAATCGGTGTGACATCTGCTTGTTATTACACTGTAATAATTGTGAGGGTGAGGGAAACGGGAGGGGTTTACGTTTGAGGGATGGGAAAATAAGGTTTCATTACTGTCTCGTGGAGTAATAGATATTATTCTTTGCTTATGATCACGGTGCCTTAAAGCGGCAGTGACGAGGACTCCATACAACTCGGTTCCTACCGGTTTCCTTTCGTAAGTTCAAAACTCAACCCCATATTTTATGATTACTTACAAATGAATAAAAAGTGTGTCAATTGAGTTGACAAATAAGCGACGTCACAGTTTACTATTGCCATACGAAATATTTGGGGGTTCGCGGTTTGACAGCTCATAAAAAGTGTGTCAGTCGATTGTTGGTGCCCTCTTATTTTTTACAAACCGTTTATCTGTCAAGCCCCTCTAATCTTCTTTTTTGGAACAACTAATGGAATTAACTTTTAACAGAAGGTTGAATATATTTAACCAGCCAGCGTCTCCACAGTACCGGGTAAACATGAAAGATTATCTAGATCAAAGAACACGTGTATTGGCGCGTTATCCAATAGTAGAGCTATTGGTCCCGAAATAAAACCCAAACACAATACTATCTTATCGTGCATACGATTAGTTTTATTGCATATCTAATCATTCAGAACGCATATTTAAACAAATATGTAATCGACATTTAAGTAACGAATTATCGACTCTTAATTTACTACATTATAGATTACAATCGTTTATTATAGGTAGGTAGGTACAATAGATATCTATCTAAGTACTATCTACGTTCGCAAGTATAATATTACCACCCTCCATTAGCAAAGGGTTCATTCATTAAAGGGGTGCCGAAGCAAAAATAGCTTAAAAGGGATTAGAAACTACGAATAATTCCAAGACCAAACTTCTCTAAAATAACACTTTATTTAAGCCCTGAAAACCCGATCTGCATTTTTTTATAAACTGAAAATTATTAATTATATTTTAGCTTAATTGACAACTATGTTCTGCCCGGTACCTTATATTTTTTATCAGCGTTCAGTAAGTCTTTAGTTACTGCTTCCGCTCCCGTGTGCCGTAGCGTGATATTTTATTTAATAGCCTCATCTTATATTCCACATGAATCTGGCTATCGCATACAAAAATATTTTTTCTATACTCCAGAACTGGTACCTATTTCAGAGTTAAGCAAGTTAAAACAAACAAAAAACTCTTCAGCTTTTTACTATACCAGTATATCTAGATAGTCGACGGTAGACACTACTGACTATGCCATAATTCAATGGCGGTAGTCTAGCTAGACTTCCGAAGGGAATCCGGTTGCAATCGAGTTGCATCGAGTCCTCGCCACTGCCACCCTCCATTATTCAATTACTCGTTCGAGAAATTCAAAAGTGGCATAAAGTAACTCACCGTTACCCGCGGGGCACCAAACCTTGCACCCCATACCCGGTTACCACGCATCAGTGTAAAGCGTCGTGGATTCGTGATAGCTTAGGGCTCTTTCAATTTATAAGTTTGGTGCCGGCTTGCTGCGGCACCGGAGCATTCCGTTTTTCGGAGTGCATACGTGCATTTCTCCAACTGTGTGCCCCGGTTGAAAACCACCGAAACAAAAGGCATACATAGTTTGCCGTCCCTGTGAGGCGCACAGTAGCCCGTGCCTAGTCGCCCATCTCATGTGTTCTGTCCTCGCATAACGCTCTCTTGGATGCCAAGCCTGACTGTGATATGTTCGCGAAAGAAAGCAACACGATCTTGTCAGTATGTTTGGTGTATTGTGAGATGACCGTTTGAATGTCGTTTAATATGTATATAATGTGTTTTTGTTAGATAATGTATTTTTTTTTGTACGTTTTATTCTAAAGTATAAATAAATAAATACGGACGGTTGTCTTTTTTCATACAGTGCTTCAGTCAGTTGACAGTGACGTGTGTCGTCCTGCCTTTGAGCGTGCGTAAGTACCGCTAGCGACGCCGCACTGTTACCGCACCGCGCGCTTTGCATGAAAACAAACGACCGTCCGTGCTCAATACGACAAACGCACCGCTTCGGCACCGCAGCGGTCCGACATGAAACGTCTAAATTGAAAGCACACTGGTGATAAAGGCGCCCGCCTCTCATGCATAAGATTGCGAGCTCGATATCGCACCAGTACCTACCAATACGACTTTTTAATTAATAATACACTTTCTTAGTTTATCTTGGACATCACTGCCATTGGTGAAGGAAAACATACTGAGGACGCCTCGACTTATACCTAATTAACACAAGTCTGAAGCGTGTAAGCAGCAAGCGTTTTGATTATTGCTCATGCCTTTTAAAAAGCTGAGATTATTGAAAGCGACTTTATCATCATCATTTTCAGATTTATCATCACGTATCGACTCACAACAATTATTCACATTACGACCCTTTTTGAATCTGCACCAATTGAATCTAGCAGCATAATTGTCCAATAAACTCGAAATGTCAATCCCTTGCATTCTGAAAACACACAAAATCCATTGCTTCATACGCTTGTTAAATTCGTCGGTCGACAGCCAGAATAGCGCAATGGATATTGTTAAATTGCCAAAATGAAAACGATCGTGTCGGGTGTGTGTAACGTAATAACGCTGCAAGGCATCTCTGCTATCGCTTGCATGACGTTCATTCCGGTTTAATTGTTAATTAAAGCATTGAACAGAATTGGATTAGTGTCAAACCTACCTACTAATCCATTCTGTTTAAACGCGCTAATCTCCGGAACTACTGATCCGATTCTGAAAATGATTTCGCTAATAGGATGCTATCGATACCTGAGTGCTTATAGGCTTTATTTTATTATCACAAAACTAGGATTCCGTAATTAAAATGGATGAAGCGAATGAAGCCACAGGCACAGCTAGTTACTGGATAAAAGGGGAGAGGGGATTACGTCGAGTAATGGGTCAACGCTCAAAGCGCGAAACGAAAGGCCCGGGCGCTATACGGGACTCTTTGCTTTACGCTTTGGTAGTGTTAGATTGTGAAAATAGCACCTAGGTACGGCTGGTTTTAGTAAAACACATTGAGTTTTAGTAAAACATCGAATAATGTTATTTCTATTACTCATACTCGTGAGTCTGATTCTTTAGTTATGTAGGTAGTAGGTAATAACAGTTCGATGTAAGTACACAATTTAAGCTTAGAACTAATTTAAAATTGATCAGCGCTAAATCATCACCTGCTTAGTCTTTTCTCAACTATGTTGGGGTTGGCTTCAAGTTTAACCGAATGCAGCAATATTACTGGGCGACACAGTAACTCTTGGTAATACTGGTTGTCAGACTTGGTTTCTGACTATCTGTAACGACTGCCATTCTGCAACAGCATTACGTGCCCGAGTCTCGCTCCCGTTTATACAATTATACACCACAACGATTTTAATAAGTATAATTGGTGCAGACATGAAGGCACCTTGACAATGCTTTAAATGCTTGGCTTGCTTGCTTGTTTGACTTTGACTTTCGACAATCTGCGACAATGTGAAAATCTATACATACCATACATGCCATCACCGGCCATCACACCTGTATTTCCCAATGTAAACCCACAGTCCGCCGGTATGTTTAAGTCCCATGTAGGTAATGAGGGCGATCCTATTGGCATCTTAAATAACCTCCTTTTTTTAGAAGTCTGTTAAAAAAACAGCTATCAGTGCCCTACATGATAATCTGAAAATCGAAACGAAATCTTCAACAACACAGTTACTGGGGTTACTAATCAAATCCCACAAGCTTAAGGTAGAGAGAAAGAATCACATTAATCCCCACAACAGTCATATCTTTCGTGGAAATAAATATTGGAAAACATTAAGTAGGTACTTATATGTATTTCTGAAGGTAAGCACTTTATCCAATTTATATCCGACTAGCTTCTTCCCGCGATTACG
This sequence comes from Caradrina clavipalpis, assembly GCA_932526535.1. Lineage (NCBI taxonomy): Eukaryota > Metazoa > Arthropoda > Insecta > Lepidoptera > Noctuidae > Caradrina > Caradrina clavipalpis. The sequence goes on from OW052093.1 coordinate 6,010,765, forward strand.
TCCGCGTCAAAGTTGACATATTATCCCACTTGAACCGTATTTTTTTCGGGCTAAAAAGTATCCTATGCGTTATTCCGCACTATTACCTACCTATCTCAGTGCCAAAGGAAATTGAGAAAATCAGGGCATTTTATCTGTTAATTGTACAGCAACGAAAATACTACCGATAATCTTTAACTAAATAAAGATGATAGAATGCAAAGTTTTAGCAATATTGGTAGTACTGTCTGAAAAATGTTCAATTTATTAAAAGTAAAATAATTGATTTGATTTATGGGTTATGCTTGAGTCTTGCACCGTAGGTATGCTTCACTGTGTTCTTCGGGCGATCGTTACAGTGGTGACACTCAGGCGGTTCTTCCTTCCCAATAAAACACAGGAACCTCCCGAAATATCCGTGTCCTGTTAATCTTACCTCTGCGCACATGTTAGTTTACTATACCTCATTTTCTATGATTAGAATGCTACTTCCCAAGAATTCAGTGCATATTGGATGTACTTAATTCTCAGGTGCAGGGAATTCAATGTAGTTGCATCGATATGAAACTAAAATAGATAAATAATAACAAGGATCATAACTAAAGGTCAGCCTTTTAGGTTAGGTTACTTAACATGTTCCACATTGTTTAGACAGTACAGAAATTAAAAAAAAGTATATATGCTAGAAACAACTTGAAGTAAGCAATATTCTAGCCTACATTTGGTTTATGTACAACAATCTTAACCTTGTCCCCAAGCTCCATACAAAATTGCTCAATCTCCTTTTATTCAGATCCGTTCAGCCGTTTGGTTTAGTCTAAGAATGACTAATTCGCGAAATGACTACATGGTCTATAATTGACCAATTCTTGAAATGTACAATTCTTTAAATGACTGATTCTACAAATGACTGATTCTATAAAAGACCGATTCTTTTAAAGACCGATTCTATAAATGACCGATTCTTCAAATGACTGATTTTTCAATTCTATGAATGTGTGTGAATATCGTAAATAAAATGCGAGTCTTTTTTAAAAAAAAAGATTTATATTCAACTACATATCCCTTAGTGATTTATTTCTTATTTTTTATAATTGTTGATTTTTTGATAATTGATTTTATGACTTTTTGATAACTTGATTTTTTTTAAATAAAAAGAATGAATGTTTACTTTTGGGCTACAAAATGTAGTAAGTGACATTATAACCACATATTCCTCAGTGATTTTGTTTCTTAGTTTTTGATAATGATAGTCTTTTTTTAAAAAAATATTTATATTCAACTTCATATTCCTAAGTGATTTATTATGTCGTGATGGCCCAGTGGTTAAGGCGCCCGCCTCTCATGCAAGAGGTTGTGGGTTCGCAACCGGGCACGGGCAAGTACCAATGTGACTTTTTCTAATTCATACATACTTTCTAAGTTTATCTTGGACATCACTGACATCGGTAACCATGTCAGAGGCCCTTGAGGCGGTTTAGAAACTCTGACACTAGGGTGTTTGGGGTCGCCCCGAGGACACGGTGGAGCATACTCTGGCGGTGTGCCCTGCTTGGGCTGAGCACCGCCGAGTCCTCGAGGCGGCCATCGGCGGCGGCGCCCTCTCGCGTCCGGCACTGGTTCAGGCCATGGTCCGGAGCGAGGGGGAATGGGAAGCAGTCGCCTCCTTCTGCGAAGCTGTAATGCTAGAGAAGGAGGCGGCGGGACGGGAGAGGGAAAGGAGGGTCACCCGTCCCAGCGGCCGCCGCGGTAGACGATCCGGGCGTCGGGAGCCACGTGACGACTCCCGGCCACCGTAGACGCGGGTCTGTGGACGGTGAGCAATGGGTAGCTCACCGTCCGTACGTTCACTAGCGACAGACCGTGTCGACGGCGCGTTCGTGTTCCACGCGCGCCTCAAAGAGATGTCAGCAAAATTGGATGGGGCCACTGAGGGCCGATGCCTGCCGGGGCTGCGGGTTGTTCGAAAGAGATACCGCGCCCCCGGAACGCAAAGGGCACATGAAGGAACATAGACGGGTTTTAGTCAGTAAAAGTCTGACACTCCCTCCCGCCCCGCCCAGGGCGGGGGAAGTTAATGGTGATTTCCCGTCTATAAAAAAAAAAAAAAAAAAAAAAGGGTGTTTGGGGTCGTTAGACCTTACTGCCCACACGATAAAGAAAGAAGTGATTTATTTCTTAATTTTTATAATTGTTGATTTTTTGATAAATTGTTTTCATGACTTTTTGATAACTGTTGATTTTTTGAAAAGAAACCGAATAAATGTTTACTTTTGCGCTACAAAATGTAGTACGTGGCATTATACAAGTTATTTTTTGAAACTAGTTGAAATATATGATTTGCAAACCCTTACATAGCATTTTATTTACGATATTCACACACATTCATAGAATTGAAAAATCAGTCATTTGAAGAATCGGTCATTTATAGAATCGGTCTTTAAAAGAATCGGTCTTTTATAGAATCAGTCATTTGTAGAATCAGTCATTTAAAGAATTGTACATTTCAAGAATTGGTCAATTATAGACCATGTAGTCATTTCGCGAATTAGTCATTCTTAGACTAAACCAGCCGTTTGAGCGTGAAGAAGAGACAAGCATACATATTTCAACTTTCGCATTTATAATATTAGTAGGATTCTGAGAAAATGTCCTTTGAAAAGTCGAGTGTCCTTATGATACAGTTCGTAAATCGGACCTTTCCAAGAACGAACGTATACACAATAGTATTCTCGGAGACAGAATTTCAGACTGAAATGAAAATCATTTAACCGAGTGAGGTTTACCGACAGTCAGACAATAAGCTAGGGTTCGACGCTAACATGCTTGTTAGTTTCAATTTGTGCGGCGTTGTTAGTTACGTACGAGTACGAGGGAAGTTCGTCGAATCGATATTGTTGGTCGAAAATTCAAATATCTGAGCTCTGTGATCATGTGTTTGACAAAGGTACTAGGTAGAAATCATACCCCGACATAATAGATTAAAAAGTCACAAGAAAGCAAAATACGCAATTTCGTTTACTTGTATGCCATATTTTCATCAGTTATTTTAATTTTAAATCCGACTGAATTTGATACAAAAATTCTTGGGAAAACCATTTCGTAATAATCCTCTTTCGAACAAAAAAGGTTTTGCTAATCCATCTTTGTAAGACAGAGTTATGTTCCCGAACATACATTATAAACATAAGATAATAATATAGACATCCGACTTGATAGCCTCCTTCTTTTTGAAGTCGGTTGAAAAGCATGTTTACATGAACGAAAAATAAATAAAACCAAACATTCAAGTTACAGGTCAAACTACATAGAGCGATTACATAAAAAATCTACTTTTTTTTTTATTTTATTTACTTTTAATACACACCTTAGAGGAGGGTCGGAATAGTTTCCATTTTCGTGGAGTAGGGAATTTAGGGAATGAGGTTTTTAATTACCTATATCGCGGAATTGAAGTGGGTATAAAAGGCGTTGTCTACTCTACATAGAACGTACTACGCAACCATCGCGAATAGATGACGAACATTTTAGTCGCCTGCCAATTAGGATCCCCATTCAACATTAGTATGTTTGATCGCGGATTCATACAACTAAAATTCGCGTGAACTTGCATTGGTCGCGTAGTCGCGTTCTGTACCCCGAGTGTGAGTTTTTACATATTAGAAAACGGTACTACCACGTTTCTGTATCGAGTAATAAATGTATGGAAACGTAAAAAGCGCCCCTGGCGGAAAGTATTGTAAACCGAAACAGCGAGTGTAAGATTTTAAACGGTACTGCAATAGTTCGGTATTTTATACGTGACGTACATAGTAGCGTTTCGATGAACGTTTTGAGGGTTATTGCGAGTGTGAGTTAGAATTTGACGTTTCCAAACGGCGCCAACGCGTTTTTAAACGTAAACTTTAAAGTATAGTCACTCACTTGATGTGTGACAGGTGAAATTGTTGTTTATATTAGATAAATTCATATTATTTTGTGGTAAATTGTGTTAATTATGACAACACGTAACTTTTTCGCTTGGAAAATGATCATGACTGCTCATTATCAAGATGAACGGAAACATCTCCGAAAACAGAGAGCCGATTTTCGTACCTGTTTTGATCCAGTGGAGAATCTCAACGATACTGAATTCAGGAATAGATATCGTTTGTCAAAGGAAGCCTTTCTATTTCTTTGTCAAGAGCTAGAAAAATTGACAAATTTAAGGTCGACCCAACGAGTTAATCTTCAAACCAAGGTATTGGACCTACGCAATATTAAAATATCTAGTGAATTCCTTCTAGGCGCATTTAGATACATAGGTTCGTCATCATCATCGTTTTACATTTGTTCACATTTTTTAGGTACTCGTCGCTCTATTCTTTTACGCGACAGGTTCGTACCAACGTCCTGTAGGAGTTGCCAAAGGTCTCTCGCAAAAGATGTGCAGCGTTTATATTCATGAAGTGACTAAAGCTTTGACTCATGATAAAATGTTGGAAAAGTATATACAATTTCCAAAAACTCGTGCTGCTCGACAGGCAGTAAGTCAGAGGTTAGTATTTATTTAAGCACATAGCTATAGAGTCAATTACAGAACCTAACAATAAATATTGGAGTTATTACATTGCAAATAAATTATTACATTACATTATTACAGATTTTACTCAAAATTTGGCATGCCTGGTGTAATTGGGTGTATCGATGGGAGTCATTTTAGAATACATGGTCCGCCGGTAGAAGAGGAGCATTTATACTACTGTAGAAAACATTATCATTCAATTAATGTACAAATGGTAGGTACTTATTTATTTAAGCAATAACTACCTATACCTACTAATTTATTGTAGTATTCAATCATATACAAATAATATTTTTAATAATTATATTTTAGGTGTGCGATAGTGACTGTAGAATAATTAATGTCAATTCTAAATTTGGAGGTGCTAACCATGATTCATTTATTTGGGAGAACAGTCAAGTCAACGGTTATATGCAATCTTTACATGCACAAGGTGAAATATGTTGGCTACTGGGTATGTGTTCTGCTTATTTTTAAAACAAGTTATTGTAGGGTAAATACGCCATACGTCGGCCCCTCCCCAAACTTCGGCCGTCTGCACATTTTCAGCTTGCATTCATTTAAAACGTAATGAAGTGACAAATTTGCCACTCAAATTACAACCTTAGTTCATACTCTATATGTACAAACCGTTACTTTCCGATTAAGTCACTCACTCTTCGCAAACTGAGCATCAGGAGCGATTGCGCCGTCGAAGCGTCAATTTCATATGTAAAGTACCTTACTTGCTGTGAATACCCACACTTCGGGGATTGATATAAAAACGGTAAGACATTTCTTTTTTTATGTTTTAAGCTTTAATATTAGTAATTAGTGATTTTTACTATATTTTGAGATAGTTTATTCAATGTTTTACGTATTGTTTTAAAGTAAAAATAGGAGGCCGCCAATAGAATACCAATTTTGAGTTAAAACCCGATTCTCGGCCGTGGCCGACTTAAAGTAAATGCAGTCTGTTTTATAAATTCTAATTGTACTAATTCTGTTGGCTTAATAAGAGAATTCGCAACGCATATAGGCAAATAAAACTATTTTACGTTTAATCGCCAAATACCGGCCGGGGTGATATTAGTTGAATCTCGAGAAAAAATTCACACGAAATAGGGGCCGGCTTTAGAAACATTAAAGATCGTAATGTCGACCAGCCTCGAATTCGAGCCTAACTATACAGGCTGATTACTTTTTCTTATTTTCTCAAAATTAAATATTTATTATACATTTAATTTATTAATAATATAAAGAGTTCAGTTTTAATGTAGAAGTTGATAATATTGAAAACATTTATGATAGCTTATTACGGTTTGGGAATATACCTAAGATATAAATTGCTCTTTGGAACTTGCTACCTAATAAACGCATGTTAAAAAATAAAAATAATGGTTGGTCGTAAATCTTTCATTCATGAATATAACCTGCATGTCACAAAAAGCTACTTTTAGAATTAATGCTTTTAATTTAAGGTACTACAATGACAGATCAGGAAGATCCAGGTCCTTCAAGGAAACAAAGAAAATTATGCAGTTACGATCGCACAAAAATAAAGGAAGCTCTTGGCAATAAATAATGGAAATATTTGTCTGCCTTAATTTAAAACACCCTATACCCGGCCGACATTTGGGAAAAACGCGACCGACCATGGGCCGTGAATGGCCGACTTTAGGGTTTTTTCGTTCTCGACGCATCTAAACCTTATTACTTTTTTCTTGTAGTAGAAATGTCAATCTTATGCCCATAAACATGAAATAGATTTATGAAAGTATCCAAAACCGCATCGGAAGCTATCCTTTCGTTGCAAATTGATGGTGCCAGACTGATCCCAAAACAGAAAAACCGCAAGGGGGCCGACATTTAGCGTATTTACCCTACCTACACCTGTTGGTTGGATTTAATTCCTATTATTATTATTTATTTTTAATTCCTATTCTTAATAGAGTTATTTAATTTTCAAGTAGGACTGTTTGTGCTTTCTTAATATTGTCTATAAACACTAACATCATTTTTTTTTAGTAATATGTACTTTGTAATATCATTTTTTCAGGTGATTCTGGATATCCATTGCGCCCATGGTTAATGACACCATACTTAGAAGCCACTGCAGAATCTTCAGAAGCTATATATAATCAGAAACATATAGTTGCTAGAGTTCTAATTGAAAATACGTTTGGTCGTCTGAAAAATCGTTGGCGTTGCTTATGCAAAGACAGAGTTTTACATTATAAACCTCAAAAATGTGCACAAATTATTCAAGCCTGTTGTGTGCTCTATAACATTGCATTAGATTATGGTGTACCTGAACCAGATGATTTTGGTAAGAATATATATAATAATATATTTCATTTCATTGAATATTTCACTTGGATTCTACTGGATGACAAAATCAGCTATTCCATAGATTTATATTCACATAACTCAACAAAATTTATGGAAAAGCTGTTTTTATTTTCGCGATTTCAGGATTGATCCCACAGTATGCTGTTTATATTCATGAGTATTTTCATCCCCTAAAAGATTTCCCATGAATTCAGGCAACCTGAGGGAATATTAATATTATTTAATATAATGTCTACAAACTGTCTTTATTTTCAGGTCAAAATGAATGTGAACAACCAGCAACAGCAAATATCAGATATGACAGAGATCAAACAGCAACCACTGATTTAATCAGAGGAAGAGCATTACGTGATCAAATAGCCCGACGATTACATCAGTAATTTCTTAATTTTTATCCTAATTATACATTTGTTTTTTCTGAGTCTTTGTTTTATTCTACTTTATGTACGTATACACTAACTATATTTATTTACTTCTTATTCCATTGAAATACATTACATTTATGTCATATAGAATAGTTATTTGGTAAATAAAACATACTTTTTATACACATATTAATAGTAGCTTTTTATTTACAATCTAAAAAAGTTTCATTACTAAATTACACTCACAAAAAAAATACACAACTTAAAAAATGACAAAATGCCGAGATGCGCACAATGTAGAAGCATCACATAAGATAATAAATCATTGATCTCTACATAATCTAGAATCTATTACCTTATGTAATGCATCAACGGCAAGCATTGCAACATCTTGCCATTTCCTTTGAGTTTCCAACTCAAGCTCCCTTATGCGTAGCTTTTCCCTCTCTAAATTACTTTCATCCTCATGTTTCTTTCTCAAGAAACTCCTCCATTCCTCATCAGAGTTCAGGAACTGCTCTGTTGCTCGTTCCATCTGATTGGGTTGTCTGGTTACACGGCGTCGTGGAGATATTATTCGACGTGAAGTTAATCCACGTCGCCGGCGTTGTGGAGTGTGTCCTGATTGAGTTGGTCTTAGAGGGCCTGCTGGTGGAGGACTGTCCAAGACAACTTCCTGTGCTTGATGCACATTGGTTGGTGATGGTTGAGGTGAGGGTATGGAGATGTGGGATGGACCGGCTTCATTCCATGACTCAAAATTGACTAAAATAGAAAAGAATAAATAAATGACAAATCAGCAATGATAGATTTAACTATCGGACTGCCAAGTTACAGGTCTCCATTTTTAGCTGAAGATAATACTTACTTAAATTAATAACTGGACTTTCTTCAACAACTGCAACCTCGTTACTGGCAGCCAGCACAGGTGGTGTTGGTGACAGAGTTGCAGTTCTGTCGGGACTGTCAATTTGGGTCTGAAATATTTGATATGTGAATTTTAATAATTGGCTGGAAAATCTGAGAAAATATTTTTATTGTTATTGTTAAGGAACTTGAAGTAATTATATATCTATACTTTGTTGCAGTTAGTAAATAATGACATGAAAGCACCATAACCCACCTCAGAAAAGCCCGCTTCCCTTACACCTGTTAAGCCTGTGGCTGCCTGAGGCAAAATTATTTTAAGGACACGTTGTTCCACATCAGTCAGCTGTAAATTAAGTGCAGGCCCACCACCAGTCCCACAAGCAGCCCTATTTATTCTGGCTGCTTTTTTCTTGGTGTTATTTTTTAAATCACTCCAAACCTTTGAAGACAACATCAATACTATTGTAGTACCCTATGTATAATGAATTAATATGTATGAAATAAAAATATATGGAAATATGGTAGGCATATTTGGGCGTACAATAAACCAAAATAAAATATTAACTAGGACAATGTACCTACTAGGATTCATTTATAATACTGTGCTAGGCTACATACCTTCTTCCATTTCTCTGTATTCTTGGTTTCCCCAGTGGGATCACTATTTAATAAATTTGTTAGGCGTTCCCAATCTTGGATCGTCTGTATCCTACCTTTTGCGGTTCTATTTAGTTTATTTATGTCCCCGTTTCTGTAAATTTTAAAGTAAAGATTGTTTTAATTTCAAAACTACATAAATCTAAAAGCTATGTTTATAATATTTTAATATTAAGTATTATTGCACTTACTGTTCCATGAAGTTAACTAACATTTCAAACTGTGATGCACTGGTCTTCATTATGAAAAGTATAATAGAATTAGATTGAGTAATGTTACACAAAAGCGCCAAAAACTTTGAAAGCAGACTAAGGAATTTTAAGTAGTTGCATATGCCGCCATACACAACTTATTTCACATCTCCCTTACTCACTACACGTTAAAACGAAATAGGAATATCTCATTCATAAAAACCATTATACGTTTAAATTATGTAGGACATGCAAAACCCTTGTTAACATGGTTGCAATAAGATTTGTATTTTAGCCGTATTATCTCGCCGAAACCACTCTCAAGTTCAATATAGGCAACATTAAGAAAAGAACAAAACGTTCGGGATACTATCGGACAAGTGACGATACGAGCCGCTGTTCGTATGCCATACTTTAACTCGCACTCGGACCATTTTTAAATACCATCACTCGTTAGTTTGCTCGATTAACTTGATCGTCACGTATTTTGTGATGTGACAACTAACTCACACTCGGGGTACTGATAATGCAACGCTTTAGCCAACGAAATCGCAAAGAATAGATTTACAGTAAGTTTTGCTACGTTACGTTTTTTACCGAAGCTTTTAAAATAACCCATACGACTTCCACTTAACCTCCATAAGTCTTCGTACGAAGTTTAAATGATTTATACCCTCGTTACAATCACTGCTTTATTTGAATATGCGGGCACCTAATTTGTGTGCACATGGACCTAATCATATGCACTTAACTGATATTTATTTATCAGTAAACGATGATGAATTTCATATCGAAGTATAAAGATGTGGTTTTATTTTTGTTGGTGCCGCGCGCGCGGCGAATCTGTATTTAGCACTAACTAAACCCCGTGGTTTTGCCCGCGTTTACCTAAGTCTTTTGTTACTGCTCCTGTAGGTTGTAGCATAAAACGTTTCTCCATAAACGGGTTGTTTATCGCTAAAAGATTTTTCTTCGGACCAGAAGTTTCAGACCAGAAGTCCCCGAGAAAGCTACCAGCTTGCTATTCTAGTTCTTGTAATACTGACTGTGTGTCTTCCTATGTATGGCAAGTATTTGCTAGACTGTGACTCCAAATAAAGCACGAGCCCATTCTTCTGCTAGGCTTGATTTGATGCTTTAGCTGAGGTTATTGTTGTTTCTTGCCAATGCACGCGACTGATGCATTAGTAATTAGAAGTTTATCTGAACGGTAGCCTTTTTCTCCCTGTATTCCTCAGTCAGATTCAACATGAATGATGTAGCTTTAATTTGCAACATTTTATTGACTTTAAATGATCGTTCATGGAGTTTCTTACTCGATCATCTTCATAGAAATGAAGGTTTATATAAGTATTAAGATGAACGAGCAACAACAAGGTTTAACTTTCTGGCTAACTTTTTGACAGTTTGCCTGTGCTGATTTGCGTTAAGTATCTACATATACTTAACGCAAATAAATCAAATCATTATTGGAATCGTCATTAGAATGTGGCTTATTACATTCGTAAGTATAGGTACAATAAACTCTTGCTTCTGATAGATTTATTGGCAGGAAAATTGTCGTATCCACTCAAAATATCCAAGACAGCCACATCAATCCACTCGATCAACGCGAGTGATCCTATCAACACGGCTCACCTGCGTTCATAGGGATTATCGTTAATTATTCGCGTTAATTGCAACGCGGCTTCCGATCAACGCTAATTGGCGTCTGTGCTTCCGAGACACGGTCCGCCCATGGCGCGATTACAACCATCAAACTTCCCATCAACCATCTACTCTTAAACGCGCTAAAATCAACCTTAACGCCTCCGTTTAAGGGCTATGTTACCGTTATAGGTAAAGTTGTAGGTCGGCACAGGCGCGCGGGGGTGGAGTGAGACGAAGCGGGGGTGGGGTGCCTCTCCCTTCGCCCCGCCCGCCCCGCGTGTCGGCCAATCACCGCGCGACAACCGAACGACTTCACCTTGCCCACACGTCCCGGCGGATCCTTTTTATTTATTTTTTTACAGTTTTTTTAACGATTATGTCTTTGTTTGGTTTTTGACTTTGTAGTTTAAATTGACTGTTGAGTTGGGTATTTATTAGTATGGTTGAATACAATAGACTTTTGTTTGAGAAAGTTTTGCTCTTTTTGCTGGTTTGAAAGTATAACGTGACTTTTTTTTTTTAATAAGTCGATACTTTTATTATGAAATCAATCTAGAAGGCTATTTGGATTTAGTATTCATGTACGTCATTAACCTTATTATCAGTTTTTGTTGTAAACAGTATTAGTCATTGCATTTTAAAATACAATCATGTTGTAAAACTCCGCAATCATTAAATTATGCAGGTACCTAATTAGTTGTGCACTTTGTCCTACTTTGATAAACTAACAACTGAACACCAAGTTCCTGAAAATTGATCCAACTATCAAAGTACTTTACTATACCTACCTACTTCGAGGATTGAACTTATTTCCAGCAAAGAATCTAAAAAAAAAACCACATCGACGTAAAAATATTAAATTCCCACAGAACGCCGCTTCAAAGTTAGCGCTTGCAGTACAGTTTTCACTCACCCTCCGCCTGCAAAACCAATAAGACGCGAGGGTCTGAAATCCCCGCTTCAATTGCGAAACGCCCTAAACGCCAAACGCCACAAACAATTTAGGACCATATTTTAATTAAGTTAAGGTGTGATTTTGTATGGCATGTTAAATCAAATTAAGTGCCTAAGGTGAAAGGCTGGCTATAAAATATTATTTCATATTGGGGAATGTCCTCGAGCGTGTTGTTATGGCTAAGCCACAGATGTTTTTGTCGATCGTCGTGAAGTTTTGAAGGAACAACTTTATTATTGTAATATATTTTGGTTCAATTGATGGTACTTATAGGGTTTTTAACAGACTTAAGTAAGGATTAGATAGTTGGGATACTGATGTTTCCGTGATTAGGTACTGGTCACTTTTGTATTCGGTAGAGGTAGACAAGCGGTGGTTCCGTATACATTTTATTAAGTTTTTTTCTCTAGTTTTTGAGTCCTATTAAGATTTTGATGTAATTTTTACAAAGATTTAGTAAAAAATGAAGTTTATATAGTTAAAGAGCCTTCCTGTTTAACTATATAAACTTCATTTTTTGACTGATAACTGGGTAGGTAGGTAGCTAAGTAAACCTACATTTTTTTTATTTTTTATTTTTTTTATTTAGCCCGTACTGTCCCACTGCTGGGCAAAGGCCTCCCCCAGTTCCTTCCATTTGTTCTTTTCCTGCGCCTCCTACATTTTACATAAATTAAAATAAATACACTTATTACAGTCTGCGCGTTATTAAAATGCAACATGTTTTTTTCGGACGGGTCGTCGTAATCGCGCTTCACTCAGCAGGCGCATTCGCTTGTTTTTCGCGAGTTGTCGCTCCTACCTTAATTATTTCATTTTTGTACCTACAGCAAGAAAGTAGATTTTTTCACACAGGTAACAAACTCCACCGTAATAAGTGAAACAATCAGAAATAGTCGGTATCAAAATCAAAAGTTTGGAAACCTTTTTTTTATATTTGCGTTTATTTTTTATAGACGTTCGGTCGGTAGTCGGTTATCGTTTTTTTTTTAAATATATCGAGTACTAGTAGATGTAAGAAGTTATAATATTCCATTTAGAGTTCGACCTTGTAAGATGGTTTCTATAATTTAAATGTTTTTTAACTGTTACTAACCACACGTCATACACCGCAGGCATGATATCGCTTTCCAATCATTTTTCTGTGCACACTGAACTGCTTGCTGAAAACATAATAGGTTCATAATTGGTGTGTGTGTAGACTGTAGCCTATAGTAGCGTGGTGCATGTGAGCGCAGGGCTGGCGCGCTAACGGTGCCTATGTGCAGCGGGCAGCACGCCGCGACCCGCGCAACCCGCCAGATAGCGCAACAGCTGGCCGGCAGGTGTCCCCGAATCAACTGCGATACACTCACTTCGCACGCTTTCCCGTACACGACTGTACTTTATCAAAACACTCCATGTTTTATTACGAATTTAACGTCCACAATTTGTATCTCCCGCAATTTAAAACGGCAACGAGCAAACGATATTACACCTAAATATTCGTTTCTCGGTAATAATAATTATCATCGAATAAAATCTGCAAGGCTATGTGCAACCCTCCCGGTGTGCACGCCACCGGCAGTCGCGCCACGTCAGCGAGCGAGCGAGCACCCGGCCGCCGTGCGCTGTATTATACCTACATGGATACAAGTTTTTAACCGTCACGTTCTCTTTTTCCAGAACAAAGTGGAGTACTACGTGAAATGGAAAGGGTGGAAGCCGAAGCACAACACTTGGGAGCCGGAGGAAAACATCTTGGATCCGCGGCTCATCCAGAGCTTCGAGCGCGGCGAGGAGCAGCGGCGGCAAAGCAGGAAGCGCGAGCGCGAGCATTCGCCGGTCGAGCGCGCGCGCAGCCCGTCCGAGGAGCGCCACCCGCCGCCCGGCAAGCGCAAGGCGGAGGTGCTGTCGCGCGAGTCGGGCAAGATCGGCGTCACCATCACCATGAGCCCGCCCGCCGCCAAGCGCCACTCGCACGACTCCTCCAAGCTCAATGGTGGCCGCACCGCGCACTCGCACTCCACGCACTCCGCGCACGCCGCTCTGCCGCCGCCGCCAGCCGCGCCGCCCGGCGGGGCTGCGGCGCCTGCCTCGCCTGCTGCCGAAGCCGCCGCGCCTAGAACGGGCCCCAGACGAGCACCACATTCCCCAGAAGAGGCCGACGCTCATACTCCTCTGGAGCGCGAGCGCCGCACCGAGACCCAACCGACCGCGACGGCCCCCGCGGAGCCCAAGGGCACGCAGCCGCCTCCACCACCTGCGCCGCAACCCGAAGAGGAAGAGGACTCTTGGGGCGAGGCGCCGGCGACGGTCCCGGCGCCGCCGCCGCCGCCGGCCCCGGCCCCGCGGCGCGGCGCCGCCTACTGGATGGCACGCTCCCCCGTCGCTGACCAGATCTTTATCACCGACGTCACCGTTAACCTGCAGACGGTCACGATACGCGAGTGCCGCACCGAGAAAGGCTTCTTCAGGGCGCGCGAGCACCGGCCGCTCGACGTCACGTAGAATGTGCATTTGTGAACTTTGTCGGACTTGTACAGCTATAGTTAACTACTATTTATTTAGTTACTTTACTACGAATGTTAAAATCCGAGTGAAGATGTGAGTGAAATGAGGAGTCCTGTAGGCCTAATGTAATCGTCACTAGTGTTGTGCTGATCTATCTACCTGCTTTGGGAGCGTTGAGATGCGAGTTATTGTAACTAGATGAAAATTAATATGTCCATTGTTAACAGAGTTACAGGGAAAGTTCATAAGTACCTGCTGAGTGTACAGTTTCCCTGTGACTTTGAAACCAAACAAATAAATTAAATTAAAATGACCACCAGATTAAACAATTAATAGACAAAATGTTGTCAATTGTTAAAAATAGAGACTTCTATATTTTATAATGTTGAATTTATGACTGGGTGTACCTCCAAGTAGTTAATTAATTAATGATGACTAAAAAAATATTTAAGAACCACTAATACCTTCTGTGTACCTTCCATTGTTATTTAAGAGGTCTGTCTGTGTACCTATATGTAAGAAACTATAGTTTTACCCAGTGTACCTTTTAAAAAAATAGGTTGTGTGTTTGTAATTTTGAATCGAATCTCAGATTAAATCATCAAGTGATGACAAAACATATTGCTGTGTAGACTGTGGTCTATCTATAGGTAACTCAAACATTATTCATAATTTAACCCCATCTTGATAAATTATTTCCTAGTTTTGTTTTTTCTTTTTATTGTTGTTGTTATTTATGTAAACTTAATTTAATGTTAAATAATTTCCATTCACAATTTTATCCCAGTCTTAAAATACCTACTAATTTAATTTGTCTTAAAATATATATATATCAATGTAACTTGTTTTCAAAGCACCTCTCTAATAAATATTTGCAACACTGCATTCATATTAGCGGGTATTTTGAACAAGTCAGGGTTGCAAATTAAAAACTTCTCCTATACTTACTTAGAAAAAAAAAACTTCAGACTTGTATTAATTTAATTAGGTAATTGCGTAGGTATATACTGTTGGTTTATAAAATGAACTGATTGTTATTTTTTGTGTATGCCTACGTATTTCTGTAGTCCTGTGCTAATAAGTTATTTTATGATGATACTTATAATTGTAAGATCACAAGATTCCGAATGCTTTTTGTGTTCCTCTTATTGTTATTTGGTTCCTTTTATAATTAAATAGTAATTTTATGGTTTTGAATGGACGTGGATTGAGTACCCTATGAGTTGAATGTGTACCTATATTTTACTTAATGCATTTGTATGTATGTGGAAATGGTAGGTATGGTTTATGTAAATATTGTAAATATAATTTTAGAGAACTTGTTTTATAATGTGATAGCATTTCACATGATAGTCTGTAAATAAATGAGAATGAATTAGATGCCGGCTTTTATTTTCCTTACCTTGGTATCCCGAGAGGTCATAAAAAAAGGCTAGAATAGAATAGGGGCAGTCCTTTGGTACTTTTTGAACGTCACAATAGCTCACTTACAACTGCGTGGAATGATACACAAATCAGTTAGGTAGGTACTGCATAGATTCCCCTGAATAACCTAAGACGTCTACAGACCGTATAGCACAATGTTTATTTTCAGGGGAGTCCCCGAAAAAATGTTGTATATCCGGGATTCCTAGTTTAGTCCGTCCTATTTTAAGAGCTCTGGAAGTCGCACAAAGGGTGCATTCAAAAAGAGTACCTACACGATCAATTTTTGTGTCATGATAGTACTAAGCAATACATTTTAATCAAATTTTACTTCAAAATTCAAGTAACACCATAGCTGCTAAATAGCCGATGGCGGTTAACGACCAATTGCCCTGTTGCGAGCAGACTCTATTACCTATTGCGTGGCGACGGCGACGGGTCGACCCTTGCGAAATATTTGACAGGGTCTGCTAGGGCAAGTGCCTGTCAGGGTTGCAGAATTTGTTATGGTCACCGCAGCCCTGAAACGCAAAGGGCATTAAGAGAGACACGGATGGGTCTTAGTCAGTAAGAGCCTGACACTCCCCTCCGCTCCACACAGAGCGGAAGAAGTCATTCATGATTTCCCATCCTTAAAAAAAAACATATTATAATCTATTAGAGCTAAACTACTGAAAACTTAATCCTAGTAAAATAATTACTTAAGCTTTATCGAACTTAGATACAAGTTCGATAAAGCGATTATTTTACTAGGATTTAAGACAAAATTAGTTAGAGATATTAACTTATAAATGTGTGAAGAACATACTAGGTATTTAAATCAGAGTTATGTGTTTAAAGTTAGGTTCATAAAATTCGTTTATAACCCGTATTTTTCAACGGCCATTTTGTGTCATGAGGTATTTCAAGGCTGCCGCTTTTTTTCGTAGTTATGGTCTGTCCATAAACAGGTACAGGTCGATGGTCAAATTGTACTAATTTTGACAGATCATAGAGTTAGTTCCATAGAGGTGTACCTCGGTGGTAAGTTCGCTACCACATATTTTCGTCTCTGAATTTAGCATGCTGTCTGAATTCTGAACAAATTGCAAAGTTGGTGTAGAATAAAACAATTCTACAATAATTACCAAAAACGTGAAACAAGCTCATATTCTTGGAAAATTGCAACAAAAAATTAAATCATTCCATTTAAGTTGCACTCAGAGTAAAAGAGATAGATAGAACGTTATGGTGAAAATGTGAAATATTTTTCAACTAGGTACCAATTAATAAGCTTTGACAACACTATTACTACTATTGGCTCGGTTTCTCCGCGTTTTGAGTTTGACTCCGCGTCAAAATCGCAAAATCGTATCCGACGCGAACATCAGTGAACACAGTTTAGTGAATAATCTAACGATTGGTCGCTAACTCTATACTGTTTATGTTTTAATTCGAGCGCAGGTAGACAAATCGGGCGATGGAGTGGTCGAAAGATAGAACGCTGAAGTTGATTGAGTTGCTGCAAGTGAATGCTAGTTTATGGAACCCTTCTTTATGTGAGACAAGACGAGACAAACAAAAGCGGCGGGAAGAGTTGCGAATGATTTCAGATTTATTAGGAATATCGGTGCCGGACGCTACGAAGAAGATTCAGCATCTTCGAACACAATACAACAGGGAATCGGCACGGGAAACACGCGCTTATACCGAATTCCCTAATGACCGATATGTTAGTAACTGGTACGCGTTCGAGTATCTACACTTCTTAAAATACTCGAACAAACCGTACAGGATTTTACAATCGGTTAGTTTCACCACAACCTTTATTTCATTAGAAAATTGTAAAACCAAACCAATTTGATTGAGGCACTTGTATTGCCTATCATTATTAACACATTGTTGTGCTAATTGACTTAATAATTTTACATGAACTTTTTTCATTAACATTTATACTTGTCACATTCCAGGAGGACAATTCAGAAATAGGTGTTCTACCGTCTCACTCTGATAATACTGTGAGTGACTGCAAACTTACCAGTCTGTCGCCACCTCCAAAAATCTCCAGAACAGAGCCATCCACACCTGTGCCTAAACCCGAATTTGTCTACCCCACAGTGCCTAGACCAAGAGACGAATTCTCAGTATTTGGCGAATACATAGCCAACGAACTGCGGTCATTAAAAGGAGAAAAGAACCTGCTAGTTGCAAAGAAAAAAATACAAGATATCATATTTGAAGTGAAGATGGAAATGATTAGTGAACCGAGGGTTGAGCAACTGCCATTAGCAACTGTGTTTACGAATACAACACAACCACACAATACTACTTTACATAGTAGCAAGTTATATTCAAGTCCGGTAATGACTACAAATGCTCATATAGAACCGTTGTCAGCCTCTCACACTCCTACAACTACAAGCATTAGTGAAATAATCATAAACGGTGCATGTCATTATTCAAATTTTAAAGTTGACACTCAATAGCAGTGTCATCCACTTCCAGGGGAGGAAGTGGATAAAAATGAAGCTTATACTTTAAGCAACTAATTGTTATTAGGCCTAAGAACATTCTGCTTTATCAACACAGCAATAATTAATATTAAGGGAACAAAAGGTTTTCAGGATTTTTACATCCGAGAAAATAGTTTTGATGAAGTCAGACAAATATTGTTAATAGGCATAATTTTTAGCAGCTAGTTTTAAGAAATTATTGTATACTAGCTGTGCCCCGCGGTTTCACCCGCGTTACGTTAGGTTTTTGGTTACTGATCCGTTTCCGTGGCTAGTAGCGCGATGTTATGAAGCCTTTAATCTCTTATTCTTTTTTTTTATAATTGGGAAATCGTCAAATAATTTCCCCCGCCCAGGGCGGGACGGGAAGAAGTGTCAGACTTTTCCTGACTAAAACCCATCTATGTTCCTTCATGTGCCCTTTGCGTTCCGGCGGCGCGGTATCTCTTTCGAACAACCCGCAGAATCTGTTATTCTGAGGTATAAGCTACGGAATGTCTCGCAGAGTCATTATTTTGCTGCGAAGTTATTTTAAAACTGTGATATCTCCTAAGATATTCATTGAAATTAAATGATGTAAAGGGCAATTTTGTTCAAAATTAAACACTTGTGCTGAATAACGCATTTATGTTGATAAGGATTAATACTATATTCATAAAAACACCTTCGCAAATAATGCATTATTTTAAAACAAATTTTCTGGCCATAAAAATGCTTATAGTCAGTCAATCTTAAAAGTTAGGCATGTACTGCCGCGGACTTTTTTTTAGTATATTTTAAGAGAAACAATTCTCTCATACATTATTTTTGCGTAACTTTAACCGTTCACGCAGCGCACGCAACGAAAGCCCTCAAAAAGAATATTCTTTCCCGTTTTTGCCACATTTTTCATTGCTGCTCCGCTCCAATTGGTCGTAGCGTGATGTTATATAGCCTCATAGCACTCACGAATAATGTAGCTTTCTACCAGTGAAACAATTTTTAAAATTGGTTCATTACTTCCGGAGATTACCCCCTACATACAAACTTACAAACAAATGTTACCTCTTTATAATATTAGTATAGATAATTGATTTTTACTTCTTATTAAAGTAAATAAGGACTTTTGACATAAATCACAAAAATGCAGTAGGTGCCTAGTCAACATGTTTTCTACTATGTATCTTTAAATTTATGCCAATATTCTTTTATTTTTTATTCTTCTTTAAACATAAAAATAGAGCCTACCGGTATCAGGAATGAATCCCAAGCTGCAGGCAGTTAGGGTCACACAGAGAGAAACCTAACAATACAAGCTGTGTACTGAAGTACTGCTTTCTTATTCTCAAGCCCTTGACCCAAATGCCTAACAAGAGCCTCCTTAGGACAAACTTAAGAGTCTTAACCAAGAATTTTTGAGATTTCAGAAAATCTGCCACGAAAAAAGTTGTAATTTAATTTTAATGGATGGTTGCATTTCATACATGCATATATTTTACTGAATTCAACTTTAGACTATTTCTAGTCATACTTTAATTATTACTTTTGTTATTAGAAACTTCCAAGGACCTTTAAATTTTTGGTAAAAGGTAGTAACAGATCATGCAATAATATTTTTATAGTTTCATGGTCTAACTCTCACAAAAAATGTAAAAGTACGACTTTACAAAACACGCTTGTATTAAAATTAATATAATGTTTAATATTTCAGTATTGAAACTCCGATCTCAACGAAATATTTCTAGTTAGGTTTTTAATAATAAAATTGTAAGTAAGTACCTAAATGTAAAATATTCTATAAGTACTGAAATTATCAATTGGATGAGCGTGAATTATTAATGTAAGACTTAAAACTATATTATAATAGAACTTTATCAATGTTTTGTTTTATTACTTACATTTTCAGCAGACCAATTTCCATAGATTTATTTACCTTGGTTCTTGAAAACCAATAAAAGATCCGTCTTCGTTAGCCACGTATTTGCCGCCAAAAGACAAAATTGGTTGACTTGACATGACAGCTTGACACCATAACCAATGATTCCAAAACACAACTTTTTTTTAATATCGTCTGGCACCCAAGCCGAACGGCCCAGACGCTTTACACATAGAGCAACTGAACTGGCAACTAGCTGTTTACATATTATTTCAATTTTACTGCGCACACATTAGCAACTCGAGTTTCGGTGATCGTTAACAGTTTTCAGTTGCTGTAATCGATGACTGACTAAGTTCCTAATTGCCATAACTAGCAACTGTTAAATATATCGGTTTATAAAGATCGTTGCGTAGATAGAGCAACTCGGCTATGAAAGTAGACAGATTGCCATAAAAAAGTTGTTATAGCAACTATCAACTTTTTACAGGAAACTTTTAAATTGTTGATAGTTGCCTCAATTTACGTTTCTCCATGTGCAAAAGCGCCTAAGTGTTCACCGCTGTTTATAGTTTTTATTTATTTTTTATTTAAGTATTTATTTATTTATTTATTCAGAACAATTACATTGTGTTGAACATTACATTTATTATTACCTACATGCAGAAACAATTCATTAATACCCTTAAATTATAGTCTATTATTATTCAATTCTTGTAAAATATAATGTCAAACTGAATTAAAAAAATATGTCAAATTGATTAAAATAATAATATGTCAAATTGATTTAAATTAAAATGTCAAATTGTATAAAAATAAAATAAAATAAAATAAAAACATTATAAGAGTATAATGTCAAATGAATCGAAATACCTACATCATTATAATAATTATCAATATAGTCATCTGCAATATCAGACGCCTTGCAAATGCGTTGCTGGCGTTGCCATTCCAGAGCCATCGTTGAAATGTTTCGTGTGCCTCCTGTAATCACACACCTCCTATACCCTCCAAACCGGAACACAGCAACGCTGTTTTGCCGCAGAAATAGGTAATAAAAATTGACAATAAAAAAATCAGATTTTATGTTACTTTGAAATAGTCAATTGAGTTGGCATAAGTGGTGATATCACCACGTTTACAATTTTATTAACGGATCTTCTTCCGTTCAATAGCTCTTAAAAAGTCAATTGATTCATGGTGTTAAGAACAATATAAAGAAATAATGTCATAAATACCCAACTGTTCCAAAATCTTCAGACCTCCCAAGAAAAGGTTGTTCGGCCGATTTCACCAACCTCCAAATCTTCTGACGAACTTCCACGACTACCCATAAGCTTTGTTTTTGAAGAGTGCCTTTTGCAACCGGTGCAGATGCCGATCGTCAATTTGGACGCTGATGATGGTTGTTAATTTTAGGTATCTACTAAAGGAACTAAGGGCTTGTCGGTGGATCGTTTTAGGGGCGGAGTCTTGTCCAGAAATGGCGAATTTCACCTATTATATTTCTGTGCCGCGACTCTCACGTGCGTATTACGAGCGACCGTTGCTTCCAGCAGTGTGATTCTCTAAGCCTCACTTCGTAATCCGAAAGCTGAATCCGCAGTGAGATTACACAATGATATTCTGTTAAACACGATCACGCCCGGCGACGTCACCACGGCGAACAAATACTAAACCAATGACAGGTTGGTTCGTTATCGAAGTGAGCGCGATCACTTTAGTGAGACTCGTTTTCGAGTTTGCATTTTAGAGAATCGCACTGCTGAAGGAGCATATTAACGCGCGAGCTATCAAACAATTCTATATCAAAATTTTCCGCTTCCATGTCAAAGTTTGCGCGTTAACTGGAATTCTGGCGAAAAGGACGCGATGCGCGCGTATTTTAAAATCGATGTATTGGTATCTCGTGAACGCGCGAAAAGTTTCGCGGCGAATTCGCCCCTTCTGGACAAGGTTTTAAAATGCAGAAGTGAAACTTAACTTTTCTTCATACACAAGTGGGAACCCTGCAAAACGTACGCGGAGTTCTTGCGGCAAAAGTCGTTTATCAGTTTCCTAAAAAAAAGAGAAATACCTAACTAACTACCTACTTTCATAATGTATCTTAACCTGTTTAGAAATGCTGAAGGCGCGGGGTAACATATTATTAGTTGTACCTACCTACATTATTTAGTGTAGGTATCAATTTGTTATTGTTCTGATGTATTCATTAGGTAGGTACCTATACTATTTTTATACTTACCTACTAAAACATCCTGAAAGCATGTAAGTACCTACCTCGGTACGGTAGATCACGTGTTGGCACCGCGTTGGTGATAGATGTGGCTTTTCAGAAAATCATTGACATACCTACACACAAACGTAAAGGTGGATCCACACATTGCGAGGCATGCGCTCCGCACGGCGCACAACGCATGCCTCGCCAAGTGTGGACCTGTATATTCGTGGCGAGGCATGCGCTCCGCACGCGCGAGGGCGAGCCAACGTATGTCGGCAAATGCTTCAAGATCAAAGTGCCTCAGTGCGAGCATTACGTTAGGTGTGGACGTAGCTGAGCTGCGCATGCATGCGTTCGAGGCGTGCGCCGCGTACAATATCAACGCACGCCTCGACTGCGAAAATGATGAAAATCAAATCAAAATGAACGTTGTGCGCCGTGCGGAGCGCATGCCTTGCCAAGTCTGCGCGCCTACTTGCCTCGAGCATTTGCTTCGCACGCGATGGCTCGACCCGAGCATAATATATGTTGGTATAATTTGTCAACACGCACGCCTCAAACACCGCCTCACACACAAACAAGAGCCGAATACACTACGTTCCTCCTTTTTTTAAATCAGTTATTTTAAAATCGCCCTATAGATTAATGTACCTACTACAACAATCAAGACTATGTACGGACGCCAGCACATCAAGCTACTACAATCTGTCTTCTTTAAACGATTTTCAACTTTATCGCTGTAACGTATGGTTCAAAGTTGATTGCGAAAATTTGACAATTTCGGGTAGCTTGGTGTGCTGGCGACTGTACCTATCTACGTATAACGTAAACGTAACTGCCCCCCTAGCCAAGTCACAAACGATATACGCAAACGCTGAGTAGGCTTTAATAGATCTTCAACTTTATGTGCTTGGTTTTAAGTTGAAGATCTAATGAAGATTGCATAGCGTTTTCGTTCGTTCCAGTCGCTAACGCTTAGAAATCTTTAATAGATTTTCAACTTAAGGCTCTTGGGTATTAAGTTGAAAATCTATTGGTACCTACCGAGCGTTTACGATTATCGTTTGTGACTTGGCTAGGGGGGCAGAAATAAGTAAGAGTCTACATAAGTATGTACGTACCTACACACTTAGTTTTATCACAATATAACAACTTGTACTCATAAAGTACTAATTACTTTTGTAATGTATTTAAGTATTCGATAACAAAATTCTTGTAACAGATAACGTTCCGGCTCGCTGAATCTAAACTTATTTAACCGTCATAGTAAGCAAATTACCGACCAGTGTTTATTTGACTGTGGTCTGACCATGGTCGGACTCGCTGGTGGAAATAATAATCACCAAACAAGTGTATGTAGTTATCTATGAGGAAAATACTAAAGCTAAACTCGGGTAAGTTTAGTTCCTACCGGTATAATATTTTTACTTTATTTATTTAGATACTGGGTAAGTACAGCTGTTATATTCAGCTGCTGCATCCATTGACATGTAGGTATTCTTAGCTTATAACTGTGTATAGATACCTCAACTCGGTGATTTAGGGCCATGCAATGCAATAGCAAGTATATTGTTTGTTTAAAAATGCTTCATTCATACTCCTTTTCAGTGATGCCAACTTGGGAGTTTCCTCCACGAATACAGGGAGAACCAATATGTAAATGGGGTTTTAGGTGGTAGGTAGGTACTTTTTATTTAGGGGTATTAGGGGGATATTTTAGCGAGTACATTAAGATTCTTTTCGAGGGCAAGACATTCAAATGAACGGACGCCAGGACATCAAGCTACTACAATCTGTCAAAATTTCTTTAACAGATTTTCAACTTTATCACTGTTACGCATACGGTTCAAAGTTGATTGCGAAAATTTGACAGTTTCGGGTAGCTTGATGTGCTGGCGATTGTACCTATTTATAATTTTATATAAAAAAATATATAAGTAATAATTTGTAAAAACCCTTTTTTTGTACAATTTATAATCGATTGTCTCGCAAAGTGTTTTTTACACAATGCCGTTCTTCATGTCTTGTATGTACTAGCCGACAAAGAAATGTGCCAAAAAGTCGGTTGTGGGCGGAGAGCGCGGAGAGCAAGGAACATAATTATTATTTATTCTAGGTAGGAGCATAAGGGGATTTGAAATTTTGATGTTGGTACTAGGGGAAACATTCTGTACGAGTTGGCATCACTGCTGCCATTCTGTCTGTCTGTTTGTTAATTGTTTCCCTCTCTGGATTTTTTTTTATTGTCGACCGTCAGGGTTCATAGAATCATAGACAGATTGCCAGTGCAGTATCACAGTATAGTCGTAAGGTCGCGGTTGTGTGTACTGTGTAGTTATCTATGGTGTGGGCGTCCCGTCACTCGCCTCCTCTGTAGTCTGTCACAGTAAATCATTAATATTCTAAATTTCTAACTTATGTCACGCATTGACTGACAGCCGGCTCTTTAAAAGTATAAATAATAATTGCAGAGAGTATATAATCACTACGTTTAAATAATTGTACAATTTGTACGTAATTTGTTATTGTTTTCATTTTAGCGTCTGCAAGAAATAAAAATAATACTTACTTATATTTCGGTAGGTACGTAATAACAATAATATTTTTTTTTGTTTTGTTTACAGAATCATGAAATTATTGTTATTCACAGTATTCCTTTGTATAACGTATGTTGCAAATATAGGCCATGCTAAAATACAAAATAATATTGTCGAAATTCACAATGATATTGTGGAGTATACCCGTCCAATATCGAAGTTTAACCCCACCTGGAGTGACCTGGATACCCGGCCGCTGCCCGAGTGGTATGATAAAGCTAAAATAGGAATATTCCTGCACTGGGGCGTGTACTGCGTGCCTAGTTTTGGGTCAGAATGGTTTTGGTGGAACTGGAAGGGTAGGTACTTTTTATTTTTTCTAACTTTTGTGTGTTATAAACTCTTAAATTATAACGTAGGTACTAGAGAACTGCCCGCGACTTCGTTCGCGTGGCTTATTTCATCCCCGTTGAGTTAGGTCTTTCATTACTGCTCCGCTCCCGAGAGTGGTAGCGTGATGTTATATAGCCTATGTTACAAAGGAATAAGGTAGCTATCTACGAGGTAAATAAATGGTTAATATCGGTCCAGTAGTACAAGAAAATCTGTTTGTAATATTTTTGTATAGATAAATATTTATAATTTATTTTCCAGCTAAAGACAACAATAAATACATAGACTTCATGAATAAAACCTATCCACCGGGCTTCACATATCAGGAGTTTGCCCCCATGTTCACAGCTGAGTTTTTTGATCCTGCAGCTTGGGCACAACTATTTGCGAAGGCTGGAGCAAAGTAAATAAGTTACCTAACATTAATATTAAAAAAAAAAAAAAATCCTGTGCCAGTATAATTACAGGCACATGACAAACTTTAACTTTGTGTCTGGGATGGCAATGGCAACCACTTGACATCAGGTGGGGCTTGTATGGCATCCTATGGCATAAAAAAAACCTATTCTATCTTATTAAATTATTTTTCAGATATGTTGTGTTAACAAGTAAACATCATGAGGGTTTCACTCTATTCCCATCTAAGCGTTCATTCAGTTGGAATTCAGTTGACATTGGACCGAGAAGGGATCTAGTAGGTGAAATGGCCGCTTCAGTTAGGAATGAGAACTTAAAATTTGGCGTATACCATTCCTTATATGAGTGGTTTAACCCCATTTATATTCAGGACAAGAACAACAAATTTCAAAGTCACACTTACACTGCTACTAAGTTATGGCCGGACTTTAAACAGCTAGTTACTGATTACAAACCATCAGTGATTTGGTCTGATGGTGATTGGGAAGCTCAGGATAATTACTGGAGGTCTACAGAGCTACTTGCATGGTTGTACAACGACAGCCCAGTAAAAGATGAAGTAGTTGTCAATGATAGATGGGGTATTGGTATCCCTGGACACCATGGAGACTTCTATAATCATGCTGATAGATTCAATCCTGGTGAGTTGTCAATTTATAGCATAACTGAAAATGTATATAAAATAAAATATGGACTTGCTTGCTTACATAGAGTGAGCAAATTAAAAGATATGTTATTTTATTTTCTTTTTGGTTTCAGGTAAACTACTAGATCATAAATGGGAAAATGCTTTTACTGTTGATAAAAAATCATGGGGTTACAGAAGGGATATGTCAATTAATGACATAATGTCTATGGATGAGCTGTTGTACCAAGTTGTTTCCACAGTCAGTTGCGGAGGTAATTCCAGTTCAATATTCTAGTAATTTGTTGCATATTATTTTAACCATAGAATGGCAGTTTAATGGCAATACCTTTTTCAGGTAACGTCTTGATCAACGTAGGCCCAACTAAGGAGGGTACAATAATACCCATATTTCAAGAACGCTTGTTAGGTCTTGGAGAATGGTTGTCCATGAACGGCAAAGCCATATACAATAGCTCTCCCTGGCTTTCTCAAAATGACACGAAAAATGGTGATGTTTGGTATACATGCACCAAGGAAACATACAACAGTTCATATCCTACTCGCGCACCAAGCGTAAATGATAAAATAAACGCAATCTATGCTATTATACTCAAGTGGCCAGAGAACAGTGTGCTTACTCTTAGAGATGTTACACCTGACCTGCACAGTGGTACTTATCAGGTGCAGATGTTGGGCAATGAAGGACAATACTTAGATGTGAGTATATAAGAATTGTGATTTGTGATAGAAGTTTATCTTTAAACACTTCACTGTTAGAAGTGTTTACAGTTCATTGTATTTGGATCACCAACCTTAGCACAGATGCTTTATACCTTCAGTATCTGTTTACTACGTTTTGATGACTGACCATATAAATGGTCAGTCATCAAAACGTAGTATACCTGCAGTATCCGTTTACTATGGCTTGATGACTGACCATTTATTTATGACATAATACAATTGTAGTGGAAAGTTTGGTCTTCCTACACGTTTCTATGATAAATATTTCGACTATTTTAAAGACTTAGGTCACGTTGACAATAGGGAATATGGATGAATTATTTATAAAAAAAATAATCTTCATTCATGTAATAATCAAAAAGTATATCTTTCTCCATAAGCCATCGAATATTGGTTTCTATCTCCTTCTAGCAAAACGAAATTTAACACTGAGTTTATATGAAAGAAAGAAAGAAAAACCATTTATCTATATGACCATGTTATGTGACGTCACATCCATGTCAGATGTCTGTGTCTAATTGGTGCCTAATTAATAGTTTTAGATGCTCTTATCATATTTCTTGGCCAATTTTGATTGCACTTTTTGTCATCTCTACAACGCTATTTTCATATTTTGTTAATAAATGCGATTAAAAAAATTCATGTATGTTGCCTATTATGTCACTCTTAAACCCTATTGTCTGAAACAAATGGCCATTGTAAGCATTCATTCACAATGACCATTATAATTATATTGTGTATTTATAGTATTTCATATTAGGTATTGACAAGGACAATACAACAATACAAGGACAATACGTATTATGTATTGTATTCTACTCAAATATATGTTTTCTATGGACTTTAATGCCTCATTTAAATAAGTAAAGTAGTGTTATTGGGTTTTTCTGTGAAATTCTCAGTAGCAGTTCGGAGTTTAGATTTGTGCCCAGTTAGTGGCAATAGGCTCGCCCCCTATTACTTGGGGCCTAAATATACCGGCAAACTGTGGGTTTACATTGGTGCACCTCTGCCTAACCCTTCGGGGAATACAGGAGTGATGGTTTTTTTTTTAATAAATAAATTAGATCACAGTTACCTACCATTTTTTCAGACAATAGGATTTGCTAAACCTCTTTCACCCTCCATGGTATGCTGATGCTCCATGGTACATGGTGCTTTTTTTTTTTATTTTTCAAGTTTTGAAGTATACTGTCTGCTTAGTGACCTAATTGTCGTTTGCCTCCTAGGCGGATTAGACACGGTTTGCAGAAGAGAGGTGTCCTGTACAGCCATTTGACTCTCGTTAACCAATTTCAAAAAAAGAGGAGGTTATGTATTAGCGTAATAGCATACTGTATTGTGTTGACACCACTTGGTCAGAAATGAGAGGGAAAAAAGATACAGCCCAAATACATTAGCCCCTTTTTCTGTAATCGGTAAAAAGTTACCAAAGCTTTGGTGGAAACTGGATCTTATTGTATATACTTTCTCTTATCACTTTTATTTGTTTTAGTGGAAGATTAATAACGGCGAGGTCGCGATACAACTGCCAGATAAGGCGACAGTTAAATCAAAACATGCTTGGACACTGATGTTCAGTTTAAAATAAATTGGTTTTACCTACCTTTGTTTTTTATTTAATTCCATAAAGTAATGGGAGTCTTTACGTCATTTTTGGGTTATTATTATGTGTGCAATTATTTTCATACATTTTTTGTTTGTGCGAAAAATGGGGTATACTCCCAACGGCCACCACTAAAACTGCCACCAGTGGTGGCCGTTAGAACAGTGCATTAGTTTTGGTCCCAACACTCCCAACGGCCATCAGTGGCGGACGTTGGGACATTCCAAATAATATTTGTCTCAACGGCCACCCACCACTAAACTGCCACCACTGGGGGTCGTTAGGATTAATATTATTTATTGTGTCAACTGCCCCTACCTTGGTTAATGTCGCATCAGTTCCAAAAAATGACCCGTAGTAATTTCATTCTGCAACAGTTCCATTTGACTTTCTTGTATAAATTTGTCATATCCCAAATGTTTTTTTTTTAATGAGTGTAACACGGATGGAAATACACTCTTTATAGATTTCATGGCAGCTTTATCGAAGTCCGTTTTAAATTTTTTTGGTTTCCAATCAGGGTATTTGGCTTTTAATCATACTAAATAAAATCTCATACGATTTTGCGTCTCTACGACTCTTGAACGCATAAATGAGCGGAATAATATTTGTTTAATTTTGAGTGTTCAACAAATTATTATTTGATAAACTCGTTATATCTTCATCAACAGTCGGAAGACACCCAATACTAAACAAAGTCCTCCCCCACATCACGCCATTAATGTTAGAATCAGGGTTGATAAAAATCATGATTTTTATAAAAAAAAAACAAATAAATCAGATTAATTTGATTTAAATCGGATTTATTTAATTTTAATCAGATTTTTTTGTTTTTTTTTTTAATATCGGATCGTTTTCAGTATGAACGACAGTTATTTATTAAAAAAACGACATATTTTTTGTTAAATCAACAGTTCTTTTATTAAGTCATTCTTATAATAAGAAAACGAAGTAGCATATTTATTTGCCTATTTAACAAAAATATTGAATTAAATTTATAAAAAATGACATTAACGAAAATAAACAAACATATATTCTTCTAAAGGTAATTAAAAAACACCACTTCCATTTTGTAACATTTAACAAAAAATAAAAATAAAAACGACGATTCGAAAAAATTAAATTAAAAATTTAAAAAACCCCCAACACAAAAACCTAAGTTCCCTTTAAAAAGTAAAAAATAACAAAAAAAATACGTCACGTTGGGGGACCGCTCGGGACGATCGTATCCTAAATGCAACATCGGTCCCCCAACGTGACGTATTTTTTTTGTTATTTTTTTACTTTTTAAAGGGAACTTAGGTTTTTGTGTTGGGGGTTTTTTAAATTTTTAATTTAATTTTTATTTTATACTTTTTATAGGTATCTACTTATTATAATGTCGATTTTTAACCCCCGACGCAAAAAGAGGGGTGTTATAAGTTTCACGTGTCTGTCTGTCTGTCTGTCTGTCTGTCTGTCTGTCTGTGGCATCATAGCTGCCGAACGGATGAACCGATTTCAATTTAGTTTTTTTTGTATTAAAGGTAACTTACGTGCGAGTGTTCTTAGACATGTTTGATGAAAATAGGTTGAGCCATTTAAAAGTTGTGGGGGTGAAAGTGGGGAAGAAAAACCGAATGTCTGTAAATATACTCGAGTGGGGTCTTAAACTTAGCAAAATCGACATTATAATAAGTAGGTACCTATAAAAAGTATAAAATAAAAAATTAAATTAAAAATTTAAAAAACCCCCAACACAAAAACCTATGTTCCCTTTAAAAAGTAAAAAAATAATAAAAAAAAAATACGTCACGTTGGGGGACCGCTCGGGACGATCG
Organism: Caradrina clavipalpis; assembly: GCA_932526535.1. Lineage (NCBI taxonomy): Eukaryota > Metazoa > Arthropoda > Insecta > Lepidoptera > Noctuidae > Caradrina > Caradrina clavipalpis. The sequence goes on from OW052093.1 coordinate 6,040,955, forward strand.
TATCCTAAATGCAACATCGGTCCCCCAACATGTTAAGTTTGAGACCCCACTCGAGTATATTTACAGATATTCGGTTTTTCTTCCCTACTTTCACCCCCACAACTTTTAAACGGCTCAACCGATTTTCATCAAACATGTCTAAGAACACTCGCCGATAGGTCACCTTTAATACAAAAAAAACTAAATTGAAATCGCTTCATCCGTTCGGCAGCTATGATGCCACAGACAGACAGACACGTCAAACTTATAACACCCCTCTTTTTGCGTCGGGGGTTAATAAAAAGAGAGATCTCAGGCGCGAGTTTAAATTTCGGGGCGCCCCTGAACCGTATAATGATACCTATAGGCATATTAGCGATGCACACATATGTGTGCGCCGTAGTTCCTTAAGGGACGACCCTTTTTGGCTGTTTTGGTTGCAATAAAAAAAGTTCTGATTTAAATCAACGATTTTTTTTAAAAAATCACTTGATTTTGATCGCGGTTTAAATCACTGATTAAAATCAAATGATTTAAAGGGTACGTATTTGAATATCGAAGATTAAAATACCTACTGTTAAAATATCGATGTTCATAACATCGAAAATGGAAATATCGAACGACCATAAAAACGAAAATTAAAATAACGAAAGTTTATAGTATCGAATGGTTAAATATCCTACGTCCAATATATCTAAAATCTAAATATCTACAAAAGTTACATCGAAAGATCCAAATATCGAAATACAGATTATCGAATGTCCTAAATATCGAAGTACAAACTATCGAACGTCCTAAATATCGATGGGTACATATAATATTTGAACATCGAAAATTAATATACCTACGTGTAAAAATGGGTTAATTTTCAACATTTAATACATTCATTAATTCACCCTAAAAATACGTACCTACAAGTTAAAATATCGAAAAAAAATTGATATAAGTAGTATGAGTGGAAAAAGGTTGCTTCTGCAACGTCTCCGGCGCTACGGGAAGTGCAACCCCTTCGCCCTTGCGTAACAAAGAATAGGCACCCATGTTCACCTCCGCAGCTTCGGCTTGCTGGTCGCCTCCGGCGACCAGCCTCAGCCGCTACGGCTCCCACGGGTGCCTATGCTTTGTTACAGCGGGCGGGGGTTGCCCTCCCTTCGCGCCTCCGGATTTTTATATACACTCTAGGGGTAACAGCCAAAAGACTACGTAAATTCGGGGTGCCCCAATTCGGTTTTGGAACAATTTCGACCTATTTTATCCATGAAAATCAGTGTCTAGTGTACAAGCATAGGTCAATCGTGAAGGTATTATTTAGGTCTTTAAATTAAAATATTTTCTTGAAAGTGAATATGTTGTGCTACTAAAGCTAGTGAAAGAAACGTATCGCTGCAAAACCGACTCCACGTAGTCTTGTCTGCCCTACCCCTAGAGTGTAATTTAGAATCGCGTAGGCGCGGAGGGGCGAGGCAGCCCGCGAGCTGAGGAGCAGGTGGTTTTAACACCCGCCGCCGCAGCTGAGGTTGGCCGGCCAAGCCGGCCAACAAGCCGAAGCTGCGGTGGTGAGCGTTTAGACCATCTGCGACGTTAAGCTCGCGTGGGACTGCCGGAGCCCTGCAGCGCCGGAGCCGTGACAGAAACCATGCTTGCTTGCATGTTGCATGATTGCTGCATGCTTGTTCTCACAATTTCACATCTACCTACATTTATGAATACACTCATACTGCCTATACAGGAAAAAATTTTAACCAGTGCGTAAATTTTGCCATAATAAACTTCAACACGTTTTATTAAACACGTATATTTTATTTTGATATGTCTTAGTACTAAAAAAAAAGTTATCGCTTACGAAACATGTATACTTAAAAACCATATTTTATTGTCACTCGGCGCTAGCGCATTCCCCACCCCCTCACCCCAGCCATGCGCCCGGGCGGCGGACAAGAGTTGTCATTGATAGTATGGCGAATAGATTATGTCCATGTTTTGCTTATTTCAAACTCGGATAAGGATGAATTTTTTTTTTTTTTTTTTTTTAACTAACCACGGAAATGTGTTCTATTACTGACACTGAACTACCAAAAAAAATTTACGCACTGGTTAAAAACTTATCCTGTATAAATTTTTTTCGGTATTTCAACTAGTAGGTATTTTTAACGTAGATATTATGAATTTAGATGTATGAAATGTTGATATTTTGAACTTAGGCATAATGTCATTCGATATTTTGAATCATTCGAAATTTTAATCACTCGGCATTTCAATCTTCGACGTTTTAAGCTTAGGTATAACAATTTTCGACATTTTGATATAATCGATATTTAAAGTTTCGATGTTTTGAACATTGGTATTTTAAGCGTAGGTATTTTAATCTTCGATATTCAAATACGTACCCGATTTAAATCATATCATCCCTGGTTAGAATATATAGTTAGTTAGTATACTGTAATAATGGTAGGTACTCACTCTGACTTTGATCACTACTCTGCATTTTTTTTTCTTTCTTGCAGGTACACTCCCACACATTAAGCCCACTTTTGAATTTACGCTTAATCGTATACTCATGTCCTGCATGCAATAAAACTGTTCCACCGTTTCTTTGAATATAATTTAAAAATATATTTCCCGAAAAGGTACTTGCACCAGCTAAATCCGACATGGTTACTACGACATGGTTGCAGGGAGTGCACTAACTAATGCAATAATTTGTAGTACTTTGAGTGACTTTTATTGTTCGTTTTGACATGCATATTTTTTTGTAACTACAACAAAATATAATACGTTTATTTTTTTTAAGAGTATGTATGGAAATCTTCTCAAGTTATAGGTACATTTGCTATAGTTAGATTACATTGACAAAACACTGAAAATAAATATTATTTGGAATGTCCCAACGTCCGCCACTGATGGCCGTTGGGACCAAAACTAATGCACTGTTCTAACGGCCACCACTGGTGGCAGTTTTAGTGGTGGCCGTTGGGAGTAGGATACCAAAAATGGACAGCGTTGCCAGATTTTTTTTTGGCAATTCGGGGCGTTGAAACTTTTTAAGTGAAAAAAGCGGGATTCTTTCGTAGAAAGCGGGACATAGAGAAAAAAAACGTATATAATCAGAAGTCTTTTTAATATTATCTTTGGATTTGAGTTTTAAATTGCTTTTATATGACAGTAGATCATAGCAAAAATAGCCATTAAAAATGTATGTTAATAAAACTTTGATATTTTAAACGTGCTTCCTCGGCACGCTGCAAACACGGTCAAGTGATCCCTGAAAAGCTGGACAGAACTCCCGCGCGGGACATCCAGCCCGACCCAAAAATCGGGACGTCTGGCAACGCTGGCCATGGTATTCATCAACTTTTACTATGGGACCAGCCCTGAAATCGCGAGTTAAAAAATCAGCTGTGGATCAGCTGATTTTTTCATTATTTATTTATGGAAGACTTAGGTACAGCTAAACAAAACAGAATATAAAATAGTAGGTGAAACTGACAGCCAATTACAAGTCTTCACTTATAAAAAACAGACTGGCAGAGATGGTGTGAACAACACACGCACTGCTCACGCAAAAAAATAAAAATAAAAGCGGACAACATCAAAACTTAAGCTAAGAACACCATCCATAACTAAGCTATGTATCAGAACATAAAGCTACCGAGTTTACATTTAAAACATAATATTTGTTATCAAACAAAGTTAGGCAAAAAAGCTAAGGCTCAGGCATCTTCTGGCCGCGGACACACTTGTCGAGAAGAGATCAAAATCGTACTGTTTACATAATTTATTAAAGTTTTCGCTTGCACGCACAATGAAAGAATTCTGCCTGTACTTAGTGGAGGTAAATGCAACACGTAGCGGGGGATACCAACGCTTCGACCTGCCGGGAACGTTAAATTTGGCCAGAATATCGGAACTATTAATGTTATTATTGAAAATCTTAAGCAGTAAAATACAAGCAGAAGTTTCTCGGCGATTTGTTAGGGGTAAAATATGATACTTCTTACAGAGGTTGAGGTAATCTTCAGAGCGGTAGGGTACTTTTTGATGAAAACACAAATACTTGATGAATCTTTTTTGGATTCTCTCAATACGATCAATGTATTTGTGATAACGAGGATTCCAAACCTCAGACGCGTACAAGTGGCTTCTAACAAAGGTACAGTATAGGATTTTTAGAGTTTTGGCTTCTGTGAAGCACTTGGATAGCCGCATTATGAAGCCCAGTGACTTGGATGCTTTAGCGACTTTGGCATCGACATGACGTTAAACGAAAGTTTGGGATCGTTATATACCCCCAGATCTCGGATAGAATTCGATCTAGGTAGGACTTGATCACCCAGAGTATACGATGTAGCTATGACTGAGCGTTTTCGTGAATATGTTAAAACTGAGCATTTAGTAGGGTTGAGATCTAGCTTAATTCCTCGACAATAATCCTCCAGACGACGCAATCATGTCCGACTGTGATGATATTGTGGCATAGATTTTCATATCATCAGCGAAACACAGCAATTTTGATGAAGTTAGGCAAGAGTCGATGTCGTTGATGTAAATGATAAAAAGTAATGGGCCGAGCAATGAACCCTGGGGGACTCCGCTGGGAACAGGCACCCAACCAGACATATAATTGCTTAATCCTACTGCTTGGGACCTGTTCTCCAGGTAAGAAGAGAACCATCTGAGCAAGTCACCTCGAATTCCCGTACCACATAACTTCGATAGCAGAATGTCATGGTCTATCCGATCGAAGGCCTTACTATAATCAGTGTAAACGACATCGACCTGCCTACCATTGTCCATAGCTTCAGTTATAAAATCATTAAGGAGGACTAAGTTGGTAACGGTAGATCTGCCCTTCAAAAAACCATGTTGAAATGAGCTAAATGAATTTTTGAGAGCACTGTAAACTTGGTTATAGATAATCCTTTCAAAAATCTTAGCTATAATACAGAATTTAGAAATCGGCCTAAAATTAAAAATTTCCGTTTTCGACTCTTTTATGTATGGGCGTGATAAACGCCGATTTCCAAAGTTTGGGAACAACACAAGTACAGGGTGTCTGGTGGCAGATTTATGTTTTTGAAAGGGTATATCTAAAAAAGTTATTAACGGTTCCGGGCGAGACTGGTGTCATTCGATGCTCCATGAATGCGGATTTGTTAGTCACAATGCCGGAGTGGTCGAGGCAGCAACGTGCATACGCTATTGAGTCGTTTTTTAAGAGTGGTGATTCTAACGTGGCTGTGCACTGACATTTTTGTTCCCACTACAATATCCGGCGATTAAGCGACAGATTAAGTGTTAATTTGATTAAATCGTGGATGCAAAGGTTCCGCCAGACATCTTCTGCTTTAAACAAGCCTCAGCCGGGACCCAGCAGAGCATCAAGCTCCACAAACGAAAACAAAAACGTTCAAGAGGTCTCGTTTTTTTTTGAAAATTTTCGGGGCCATGCTTTAAATGTCTACAGTGAAAGCTATGGACTCATGATTACTGAATATTTTTTACCAAATTTGCGAGCACATCTGTCCTACTCAACGCACACGTGGTTTCAGCAAGATGGGGCGACTCCGCATACAGCCAGGACGTCTATTGCTTTACTTCGTCAAAAAATTTCGCATAAATTGATGAGCCGCTTTGGAGACATCCCGTGGCCACTAAGGCCACCAGATTAAACTCGAATGGACTTTTTTTATGAGAGCTATCTCAAAAGCAAAGTTTATGCCAATAATCCTCTGTCTATTGTGCAGTTAAAGGAAAATATCCGCAATGCAATTAAGCAAATCCAGCCGAGCTTATTGCAGCGCGTAGCCCGTAATACGATGGACCTTTTTATACAGTGTGTACGTCTAAACGGACATCATTTGGTTGAAGTAATTTTTAAAAAGTAAAATCCGCATTATTCATGTATTCACTGAATTAGTTAATAAAACTATAAGTTCATAAGTTTTTCTTTTATTAGCTTTTAAAAACATAAATCTGCCACCAGACACCCTGTATTTAAAGATTTCCTGAACAGAAATGAGACAGCTTTGGCAATGGACGTTGCACACTGTATTAGGAATTTCGATGAAATATTGTCCGGGCCAGCCGCTTTAGACGTATCTAACTTGCTCCGCAAGTTAGAAACCTCTTCAGGATTCATTGTGATACTGCATAATATATCAGATAGGCTAAAAGATTCATTAAGAAGGGGAGGTAGGATCCGAATGACTAGGTCTAGCTAGTGTCGAGAAATGCGGAATGAAAGTACGTGGAAAACGCCTCGCATATCGATTCACCAGTCCGCAACGCTTCGCTATTATAGTTTACGGTGCTCGGAATCGCATTTGAGTTGTGTCGTTTTTTAACGAACGTCCAAAAGTACTTCGGGTTTTCTTTAATAGATTTTTCAGTCAACTTGAACCGACTAAAATTCGAAAAAAATGCATTTTGTACGATAGGGTCAATCTTAAGGATCAAATCTCCGCAAACATGATAAACTAAATTAAACAAAAATCATGAAATTCCACCTTGTATATTACTGACGATGACGCAATAATCGCGCGCAATTCGGCGCCCTCCCCTGGGTTCCCCATTCCGCCAAAGGGACCTAATAAATTAACTAATGCGCAGGTTTACGTCATGCATTCATTGATAACCGGCCTCCGTGTAACCGGCTCTATTTATGTAGTACGTAATTTGTTTTCGTTTTATTGTCAAACCAAAATTTGTGTCAAGTAAAATTAGTAATAACTTGTTTTTGATATGTTTACAGAATAATGAAATTATTATTTTTCACAGTATATCTTTGCTTAGCGTATGCTAAAATAAAAGATAATAGTATTGTTGAAATTTACAATGATATTGAGGAGTATACCCGTCCAATATCGAAGTTTAACCCCACCTGGAGTGACCTGGATACCCGGCCGCTGCCCGAGTGGTATGATAAAGCTAAAATAGGAATATTCCTGCACTGGGGCGTGTACTGCGTGCCTAGTTTTGGGTCAGAATGGTTTTGGTGGGACTGGAGGGGTATTTTTCATTCTTTCTAACTTCTGTGTCTCATATAATTATATATCTCTAAAATTATAAAACTAAGTACGTACCTATAATTTACTTTCCAGTAAAAGACAACAAGGAATACATACGCTTCATGAATAAAACCTATCCACCGGGCTTCACTTATCAGGAGTTTGCTCCCATGTTCACCGCTGAGTTTTTTGATCCTACAGCTTGGGCACAACTATTTGCGAAGGCTGGAGCAAAGTAAATAAGCTACCTAACTTTAATATTTTAACAAAAATAAAATAATCACAAATCTATTCTATTTAAATAATTTTCAGATACGTTGTCTTAACAAGTAAACATCATGAGGGCTTCACTTTATTCCCATCTAACCGTTCATTCGGTTGGAATTCAGTTGACGACGGGCCGAGAAGGGACCTAGTGGATGAAATGGGTGCTGCAGTTAGAAATGAGAGCTTAAAGTTTGGTGTATACCATTCCTTATACGAGTGGTTTTACCCCACTTATATTCAGGACAAGAGCAACTACTTTCAAACTCGCGCTTTCCCTGCTACTAAGTTATGGCCGGACTTTAAACAGCTAGTTACTGATTACAAACCATCAGTGATTTGGTCTGATGGTGATTGGCAAGCTCAGGATGATTACTGGAGGTCTACAGAGCTACTTGCATGGTTGTACAACGACAGCCCAGTAAAAAATGAAGTAGTTGTCAATGATAGATGGGGTAATGGTATCCCTGGACACCATGGAGACTTCTATAATCACTTTGATAGATTCAATCCTGGTAAGTTGTCAATTTATTGCATTACCTACTGAAAATGTATATAAAATCTGGACTTGCTTGCTTAGGTACATAGAGTGAGCAAATTAAAAATATATTATTTTATTTTCTTTTTGTTTTCAGGTAAACTACTAGATCATAAATGGGAAAATGCTTTTACTGTTGATAAAAAATCATGGGGTTACAGAAGGGATATGTCAATTAATGACATAATGTCTATGGATGAGCTGTTGTACCAAGTTGTTTCCACAGTCAGTTGCGGAGGTAATTCCAGTTCCATATTCTAGTAATTTGTTGCATATTATTTTAACCATATAATGGAAGTTTAATGGCAATACCTTTTTCAGGTAACGTCTTGATCAACGTAGGCCCAACTAAGGAGGGTACAATAATACCCATATTTCAAGAACGCTTGTTAGGTCTTGGAGAATGGTTGTCCATGAACGGCAAAGCCATATACAATAGCTCTCCCTGGCTTTCTCAAAATGACACGAAAAATGGTGATGTTTGGTATACATGCACCAAGGAAACATACAACAGTTCATATCCTACTCGCGCACCAAGCGTAAATGATAAAATAAACGCAATCTATGCTATTATACTCAAGTGGCCAGAGAACAGTGTGCTTACTCTTAGAGATGTTACACCTGACCTGCACAGTGGTACTTATCAGGTGCAGATGTTGGGCAATGAAGGACAATACTTAGATGTGAGTATTTAAGAATTGTGATTTGTGATAGAAGTTTATCTTTAAACACTTCACTGTTAGAAGTGTTTACAGTTTATTGTATTTGGATCACCAACCATAGCACAGATGCTGTATACGTGCAGTATCCGTTTGCTATGGCTTGATGAGTGACCGTTTATTTATGACATAATACAATTGTAGTGGAAAATTTGGTCTTCCTAAACGTTTCTATGATAAATATTTCGACTATTTTATTAAAGACTTAGGTCACGTTGACAATATGGAATATGGATGAATTATTTATAAAACAAATAATCTTCATTCATGCAATAATCAAAAAGTGATGTTTTTTTTTTAAATAAATAAATTAGTTCACAGTTACCTACTATTTTTTCAGACAATAGGATTTGCTAAACCTCTTCCACCCTCCATGGTATGCTGGTGCTCCATGGTACATGGTGCTTATTTTTTTATTTTTCAAGATTTGAAGTATACTGTCTGCTTAGTGACCTAATTGTCGTTTGCCTCCTAGGCGGATTAGACACGGTTCGCAGAAGGGAGGTGTCCTGTACAGCCATTTGACTCTCGTTAACCAACTTCAAAAAAGGAGGAGGTTATGTATTATAGCGTAATAGCATACTGTATTGTGTTGACACCACTTGGTCAGAAATGAGAGGGAAAAAAGATACAGCCCAAATACATTAGCCCCTTTTTCTGTTATCGGTAAAAAGTTACCAAAGCTTTGGTGGAAACTGGATCTTATTGTATATACTTTCTCTTAACAATTTTATTTGTTTTAGTGGAAGATTAATAACGGCGAGGTCGCGATACAACTGCCAGATAAGGCGACAGTTAAATCAAAACATGCTTGGACACTGATGTTCAGTTTAAAATAAATTTGTTTTACCTACCTTTGTTTTTTATTTAATTCCATAAAGTAATGGGAGTCTTTACGTCATTTTTGGGTTATTATTATGTGTGCAAAAAGGCACTGAAAGCCGGAAGTTACATGTTCTTTCTGGTATTGCGACCACTTTTTTATTCTGGAACATACTTGGGAGCCTTTTGGTTATGGAGATATTGAAGAGCCAACTTTTTGTACAAAAGCAAGTCATGACTAAGCTTTGAATACCCCCACGACCCTTGTACTGTTAAATGCACCCGAATGCACAATGTTCTGGGTGTGTTACATTGCGCGCTATAAAAAGTATTTTTCATACAAAAAGTAATTATTTTCATACATTTTTTGTTTGTGCGAAAAATGGACAGCGTTGCCAGATTTTTTTTTGGCAATTCGGGGCGTTGAAACTTTTTAAGTGAAAAAAGCGGGATTCTTTCGTAGAAAGCGGGACATAGAGAAAAAAAACGTATATAATCAGAAGTCTTTTTAATATTATCTTTGGATTTGAGTTTTAAATTGCTTTTATATGACAGTAGATCATAGCAAAAATAGCCATTAAAAATGTATGTTAATAAAACTTTGATATTTTAAACGTGCTTCCTCGGCACGCTGCAAACACGGTCAAGTGATCCCTGAAAAGCTGGACAGAACTCCCGCGCGGGACATCCAGCCCGACCCAAAAATCGGGACGTCTGGCAACGCTGGCCATGGTATTCATCAACTTTTACTATGGGACCAGCCCTGAAATCGCGAGTTAAAAAATCAGCTGTGGATCAGCTGATTTTTTCATTATTTATTTATGGAAGACTTAGGTACAGCTAAACAAAACAGAATATAAAATAGTAGGTGAAACTGACAGCCAATTACAAGTCTTCACTTATAAAAAACAGACTGGCAGAGATGGTGTGAACAACACACGCACTGCTCACGCAAAAAAATAAAAATAAAAGCGGACAACATCAAAACTTAAGCTAAGAACACCATCCATAACTAAGCTATGTATCAGAACATAAAGCTACCGAGTTTACATTTAAAACATAATATTTGTTATCAAACAAAGTTAGGCAAAAAAGCTAAGGCTCAGGCACCTTCTGGCCGCGGACACACTTGTCGAGAAGAGATCAAAATCGTGCTGTTTACATAATTTATTAAAGTTTTCGCTTGCACGCACAATGAAAGAATTCTGCCTGTACTTAGTGGAGGTAAATGCAACACGTAGCGGGGGATACCAACGCTTCGACCTGCCGGGAACGTTAAATTTGCATAGGCGTATATAGGGGTTGGGCCGGGCCCACCCCAGAATGGTCTTGTGCCCACCCCAGGCTGTAGGGCTCACCTTCCGCCTGACCGCATTGCATCGCAGCGGCCATGGCATCTTAGGGGCCAGGCCCCCCCTGAAAACTAACTCTAGATACGCCAATGTAAATTTGGCCAGAATATCGGAACTATTAATGTTATTATTAAAAATCTTAAGCAATAAAATACAAGCAGAAGTTTCTCGGCGATTTGTTAGGGGTAAAATATGATACTTCTTACAGAGGTTGAGGTAATCTTCAGAGCGGTAGGGCACTTTTTGATGAAAACACAAATACTTGATGAATCTTTTTTGGATTCTCTCAATACGATCAATGTATTTGTGATAACGAGGATTCCAAACCTCAGACGCGTACAAGTGGCTTCTAACAAAGGTACAGTATAGGATTTTTAGAGTTTTGGCTTCTGTGAAGCACTTGGATAGCCGCATTATGAAGCCCAGTGACTTGGATGCTTTAGCGACTTTGGCATCGACATGACATCCTACTGCTTGGGACCTGTTCTCCAGGTAAGAAGAGAACCATCTGAGCAAGTCACCTCGAATTCCCGTACCACATAACTTCGATAGCAGAATGTCATGATGGTCTATCCGATCGAAGGCCTTACTATAATCAGTGTAAACGACATCGACCTGCTTACCATTGTCCATAGCTTCAGTTATAAAATCATTAAGGAGGACTAAGTTGGTAACGGTAGATCTGCCCTTCAAAAAACCATGTTGAAATGAGCTAAATGAATTTTTGAGAGCACTGTAAACTTGGTTATAGATAATCCTTTCAAAAATCTTAGCTATAATACAGAGTTTAGAAATCGGCCTAAAATTAACAATTTCCGTTTTCGACTCCTTTTTTATGTATGGGCGTGATAAACGCCGATTTCCAAAGTTTGGGAACAACACAAGTATTTAAAGATTTCCTGAACAGAAATGAGACAGCTTTGGCAATGGACGTTGCACACTGTATTAGGAATTTCGATGAAATATTGTCCGGGCCAGCCGCTTTAGACGTATCTAACTTGCTCCGCAAGTTAGAAACCTCTTCAGGATTCATTGTGATACTGCATATATCACATAGGCTAAAAGATTCATTAAGAACCCAGGTAGGATCCGAATGACTAGGTCTAGTGTCGAGAAATGTGGAATGAAAGTACGTGGAAAACGCCTCGCATATCGATTCACCAGTCCGCAACGCTTCGCTATTATAGTTTAAGGTGCTCGGAATCGCATTTGAGTTGTGTCGTTTTTTAACGAACGTCCAAAAGTACTTCGGGTTTTCTTTAATAGATTTTTCAGTCAACTTGAACCGACTAAAATTCGAAAAAAATGCATTTTGTACGATAGGGTCAATCTTAAGGATCAAATCTCCGCAAACATGATAAACTAAATTAAACAAAAATCATGAAATTCCACCTTGTATATTACTGACGATGACGCAATAATCGCGCGCAATTCGGCGCCCTCCCCTGGGTTCCCCATTCCGCCAAAGGGACCTAATAAATTAACTAATGCGCAGGTTTACGCACAGGGTTTACGTCATGCATTAATTGATAACCGGCCTCCGTGTAACCGGCTCTATTTATGTAGTACCTACGTAATTTGTTTTCGTTTTATTGTCAAACCAAAATTTGTGTCAAGTAAAATTAGTAATAACTTGTTTTTGATATGTTTACAGAAGAATGAAATTATTATTTTTCACAGTATATCTTTGCTTAGCGTATGCTAAAATAAAAGATAATAGTATTGTCGAAATTCACAATGATATTGAGGAGTATACCCGTCCAATATTGAAGTTTAACCCCACCTGGAGTGACCTGGATACCCGGCCGCTGCCCGAGTGGTATGATAAAGCTAAAATAGGAATATTCGTGCACTGGGGCGTGTACTGCGTGCCTAGTTTTGGGTCAGAATGGTTTTGGTGGGACTGGAGGGGTATTTTTCATTCTTTCTAACTTTTGTGTCTCATATAATTATATATCTCTAAAATTATAAAACTAAGTACGTACCTATAATTTACTTTCCAGTAAAAGACAACAAGGAATACATACGCTTCATGAATAAAACCTATCCACCGGGCTTCACTTATCAGGAGTTTGCTCCCATGTTCACCGCTGAGTTTTTTGATCCTACAGCTTGGGCACAACTATTTGCGAAGGCTGGAGCAAAGTAAATAAGCTACCTAACTTTAATATTTTAACAAAAATAAAATAATCACAAATCTATTCTATTTAAATAATTTTCAGATACGTTGTCTTAACAAGTAAACATCATGAGGGCTTCACTCTATTCCCATCTAACCGTTCATTCGGTTGGAATTCAGTTGACGACGGGCCGAGAAGGGACCTAGTGGATGAAATGGGTGCTGCAGTTAGAAATGAGAGCTTAAAGTTTGGTGTATACCATTCCTTATACGAGTGGTTTTACCCCACTTATATTCAGGACAAGAGCAACAACTTTCAAACTCGTACTTTCCCTGCTACTAAGTTATGGCCGGACTTTAAACAGCTAGTTACTGATTACAAACCATCAGTGATTTGGTCTGATGGTGATTGGCAAGCTCAGGATGATTACTGGAGGTCTACAGAGCTACTTGCATGGTTGTACAACGACAGCCCAGTAAAAGATGAAGTAGTTGTCAATGATAGATGGGGTAATGGTATCTATGGACACCATGGAGACTTCTATAATCACGCTGATCATTTCAATCCTGGTAAGTTGTCAATTTATTGCATTACCTACTGAAAATGTATATAAAATCTGGACTTGCTTGCTTAGGTACATAGAGTGAGCAAATTAAAAATATGTTATTTTATTTTCTTTTTGGTTTCAGGTAAACTACTAGATCATAAATGGGAAAATGCTTTTACTGTTGATAAAAAATCATGGGGTTACAGAAGGGATATGTCAATTAATGACATAATGTCTATGGATGAGCTGTTGTACCAAGTTGTTTCCACAGTCAGTTGCGGAGGTAATTCCAGTTCCATATTCTAGTAATTTGTTGCATATTATTTTAACCATAGAATGGCAGTTTAATGGCAATACCTTTTTCAGGTAACGTTTTGATCAACGTAGGCCCAACTAAGGAGGGTACAATAATACCCATATTTCAAGAACGCTTGTTAGGTCTTGGAGAATGGTTGTCCATGAACGGCAAAGCCATATACAATAGCTCTCCCTGGTTTTCTCAAAATGACACGAAAAATGGTGATGTTTGGTATACATGCACCAAGGAAACATACAACAGTTTATATCCTACTCGCGCACCAAGCGTAAATGATAAAATAAACGCAATCTATGCTATTATACTCAAGTGGCCAGAGAACAGTGTGCTTACTCTTAGAGATGTTACACCTGACCTGTACAGCGGTGCTTATCAGGTGCAGATGTTGGGCAAAGAAGGACAATACTTAGATGTGAGTATATAAGAATTGTGATTTGTGATAGAAGTTTATCTTTAAACACTTCACTGTTAGAAGTGTTTACAGTTTATTGTATTTGGATCACCAACCTTAGCACAGATGCTTTATACCTTCAGTATCTGTTTACTACGTTTTGATGACTGACCATATAAATGGTCAGTCATCAAAACGTAGTATACCTGCAGTATCCGTTTACTATGGCGTGATGACTGACCGTTTATTTATGACATAATACAATTGTAGTGGAAAGTTTGGTCTTCCTACACGTTTCTATGATAAATATTTCGACTATTTTAATTTAAAGACTTAGGTCACGTTGACAATATGGAATATGGATGAATTATATTATTAAAAAAAAATAATCTTCATTCATGCAATAATCAAAAAGTGATGTTTTTTTACCGACTTCAAAAAAAAGGAGGTTATCAATTCGACCCGTATGTATGTAATATTTCCAGAACTGCCCAGTTTTCGTATATGTTAGTCTATATCAGCGTCTGAACAAGTGTGCCAAATTTCAAAAGTGTATGTATGTATGTATGTATGTATGTATGTATGTATGTATGTTTTTATGTATGTTCGCGCATATCTCCGTAACTACAAGTCCAATTTGAGTAATTCTTTTTTTGTTGTACTAGGTATTGTTCAACTTAGGGAATACTGCAAGTTTCATCGAAATCACTTCAGTAGTTTTTGAGATAGGGAATTTTAACCGTTTTTTTATTATATTATGTTTGTTCGCGGATAACTTCGTCATTTGTGAACCGATTTTGATGTTTCTTTTTTTGTTGGAATGGGTATACTTCCCAAATGGTCCCATTTAAATTTCATATAGATCTGATGATGGACTCCGGAGACAGACAACGGAACTCTTCAAAAAATGACAGCAAATCAACCGCGATTGCTGCTATCGCATAAATATGCATTGTTTACGCAATCACACAACATAACATCACGGCCGAACACTCAAAAGGGTTACACAGATGTAAACAGCAGTATTTGAAAATTTCTCATCCAAGTAAACGAAATCGCATATTCTGCTTTCTTATGACTTTTTAGTGGTGTCTCGTTAATTTACATAATATGAAACTTTCTTCATGGATTTGGATAACAGGAAGTTGATACTAAAAAGCGAGAAATAAAAAACTTTTTTACAAAAAATAACCGCCTTCAAAAACTAAAAAGACAAAAATAACTTTAGCTTTGGAAGTCGGTGGCAATACAAAACAACAAACAGAACCAAAGCCACCGACTTCCAAAGCTAAAGTTATTTTTCTCTTTTTAGTTTTTGAAGGCGGTTATTTTTTGTAAAAAAGTTTTTTTTTTAAATAAATAAATTAGTTCACAGTTACCTACCATTTTTTCAGACAATAGGATTTGCTAAACCTCTTTCACCCTCCATGGTTTGCTGATGCTCCATGGTACATGGTGCTTATTTTTTTATTTTTTAAGATTTGAAGTATACTGTCTGCTTAGTGACCTAATTGTCGTTTGCCTCCTAGGCGGATTAGACACGGTTCACAGAAGAGAGGTGTCCTGTACAGCCATTTGACTCTCGTTAACCAACTTCAAAAAAGGAGGAGGTTATGTATTAGCGTAATAGCATACTGTATTGTGTTGACACCACTTGGTCCGAAATGAGAGGGAAAAAAGAAACAGACCAAACACATTAGCCAAATCAAATCAAATCAAATCAAATATTCTTTATTGTGGACCATAGGTTGCTGCATACAAAACAAGTGGTGTCAATTAAACAATCAGGACCAGCTATGTCCTACCCTTATAGGGCGTACAATATAACTTAGATAACTATAAAGGCCTATTCAGACCTAAGCGGTATTCCCTAAAGTTTGTAACCCGCGCGGTATGTACCTCTACCCACAGCGGCAGCGAATATCGCTCAGGTTTGAATAGGCCTTAATGCATGTACTATAATATAACATGCATGTTTATACGGAAACGCATCATGACCCAGGTAGACTGTATTCTAATAGTAATTTATCGGCATAGAAATCGTTCATGGAGTAAAAACATTTATTTACTAACAGTTCATGGAGCCTCTTTTTAAAAGATTTTATTTCAGTTATTAATCTTATGGACTTTGGGATATTATTAAATATACGTGGAGCAGAGCAGAAAATGCTTTTGTGCAAGAAATGCGTCTTACTAGGAATTATGTCTAGCTTGTCCTGATGACGTGTACGCGTTCGATACTTAAATAATTCAATATTATTTTTAACAAATACTGCGACCTTAAAAAATATAAAGACACGGTAATGTTAAGACGTTCATTTTTTTAAAGAATGGTTCACACAAGTCAGTTTTTTGTAAATTAAAAATTGCCCAGACACACCGTTTTTGTGCAATGAACGTGCGCTCTTTATCAACACTATTGCCCCAAAATATCAGGCCGTATCTAAGGTTAGAACTGACGTAACCATGGTATGCCGTTATTAACGTGGAGAGATTAGTGATTTTCCTAAGTCTGTAAAGGGCATAAGAGAACTTACTTAACTTTTTACAAACATGGTCGACTTGCTTTTTCCAATTTATTTTGTCATCAACGTATAACCCTAGAAATTTTGTTGTTTCCGTTTCTTCAATGTTCTTATCATGATACTTGATATTCAATGTACCCGTGCGTCGAGTTCTTATTTAAAAATTCATTACTTTGGTTTTGTCAATATTAATTATTAATTTGTTTGAATTAAGCCAGTCATTCACTAATACTAAAGATTCATTAACGTCATATTCTAAATTAATCGTATTGTCATTGGTGTATAGTATAGTACTATCGTCAGCGAATAAAGTCATGTCGTGATTTATCACCGAAGGCATATTGTTTATATAGACAAGAAAGAGAGGGGCGGATAAAATACCCCCCTGTGGGACGCCAAGTTTTACTGTTCTGGATTCAGACGCATAAATTTCTTCTGTTTTTGTGACTATATTGACTCTCTTTACCTCTGTGATCTCTTGCCTATTAGATAGATACGATTTTATAAGACCGTATGCATTGCCTCTCACATGCACTCTATGCATATAGTTTTCTTAAAAGAATATTGTGGTCAACACGGTCAAAAGCTTTTGACATGTCCATATACATTGCAACAGCAGGTAGTCCTTTGTCTAAAATCGTCATTATTTTTCCTAAGAAATTATATATTGCTACATTAATCGATTTATTTTTCCTAAAACCATATTGACTTGGAGAAAAAATATTATAGCGTTCGAGGAATGCATACAGATGTTTATAAATGACCTTTTTAAAATCTTGGCAAAGATAGGTAACAGCGCTATGGGCCTATAATTGCTCATATTTGTTTTGTCACCTTTTTTAAGAAGTGGTTTAATAACGGAGATTTTTAATTTGTCCGGAAATACCCCTTCTTCTATACACGGAAATGCCCATTTTTCTGTAATCGGTAAAAAGTTACCAAAGCTTTGGTGGAAACTGGACCTTATTGTATATACTTTCTCTTATCAATTTTATTTGTTTTAGTGGAAGATTAATATCGGCGAGGTCGCGATACAACTGCCAGATAAGGCGACAGTTAAATCAAAACATGCTTGGACACTGATGTTCAGTTTAAAATAAATTGGTTTTACCTACCTTTGTTTTTATTTAATTCGATAAAGTAATGGGAGTCTTTACGTCATTTTTGGATTATTCTCATTTATTCAATTAAAATACATACAAATTACATTTTTAAATATTAGTAGAAAATATAAAAACATTTAAAAATATAGTAGCCCACCGGCGCGCCGGTGGGCTACTATATTTTTAAATGTTTTTCCGTTTACGTTTACGTTAAACGTTTTTTCCGACGCCGCGGCGTCGGGAACAGGGTCCAAGCCACCGGTGGTCAGGGCTCCTGAGAAAGGAATCTCCTAACGATACGCGCCGTGTCTAGGAGAACCGCTTTCTGAATCAAGCCCTTGATCCAGCCGCCCAACGAGAGCCTCCTAAGATGTTGGTCGAGGCTCTTGGCAATTAAGCCATTGGTTGAAACGACTATCGGCACAATGATCGCTGAGTCCACATCCCACATGTCGACAACCTCGCGAGCCAAGTCAAGATACTTGATCTTCTTATCATTCTCGGCCTTCACGAGGTTCACGTCATGTGAGACTGTAATATCAACAATCATTGCGCGCTTCTCTAAGCGATCCACGACCACTATATCAGGCTTATTGGCTACAATAGTCCTGTCAGTGATGATGGATCGGTCCCAGTACAGTGTGACATTGCTATTTTCGAGAACTGGGTCGGGCACATACCTACGAGGGGAGATCAAAAAGTAATGAGAATCGGTTACTTCAGGTCCGCATAAAAACGCAAAAAAAGTTTTTTTTGCTTGCTTATGTACTCACTACTTCAGCCTAAAAAAATCATATACATATATCACGATTTCCGGGAGTTATATTCATTTGAATACGAACTGTCGAAGAGATAACACCAACTTGGAGAAAAACGAAATTAGAGCAGTCATCAAGTACCTCTATTTGAAAAAAAAATCTTCTATAGACATACACAGTGACTTAGTGGGAAAATTGGGGGACTCTGCTCCTCCATATTCTACAGTTGCACGCTGGACCAAGGAATTTAAACTGGGCAGAGCATCCACTGAAGATGAACATCGCGAAGGACGCCCATCCACGTCCCTCACTGAAGACAACGTGAAAAAAGTCGAAGAAGTTGTGTTGCCAGATCGAAGAGTGAGCATCAGGCATGTAGCTGAGGTCACAGGGATCTCATATGGCAGCATTCAAAAAATCCTTGCGAACGAGTTGCATATGAAAAAGGTCTCCGCGCGTTGGGTACCCAGGATGTTAACCGACGAGCAAGAGCAGCGGTTCACAAAGCCGCAGTTGCGATGGCTGCCATTCAAGAAACGGGATTCGAACTGCCCGAACACCCTCCCTATTCGCTAGATCTGGCTCCTAGTGACTTCTACCTCTTTCCTCGGCTCAAGGAACACCTCCGAGGTAAAAAAAATTGAAGACGATAGCGAAGTGATGGTCACTTTTGAGGCGTTTTGGGAGGGTCAAGAAAAATATTTTTTTCAAAGGGAATCCTGGGTTTAGAAAAAAGATGGAATAAATGTATTGATTTGTAAGGAGACTATGTAGAAGAATAAATTATTATTTTAACTTTAATTACCGCGTTTTATCTTCATTCTCATTACTTTTTGATTCGCCCTCGTATATTAGGGTACTTCCGAATCTACAAGGCGGTATTTCAGAGCAAGTTGCTGATGGATGATTTTAAATTTTATGAATTTGGATTATTATTATTATGTGTGCAAAAAAGCATTAAAAACCGGAAGTTGCATGTTCTTTCTGGTATTGCGACCACTTTTTTATTCTAGACCATACTTGGGAGCCTTTTGGTTATGGAGATATTGAAGAGCCAACTTTTTGTACAAAAGCAAGTCATGACTAAGCTTTGAAAACCCCCACGACCCTTGTACTGTTAAATGCACCCGAATGCACAATGTTCTGGGTGTGTTACATTGCGCGCTATGAAAAGTATTTTTCATACAAAAAAATATTATTTTCATACATTTTTTGTTTGTGCGAAACCTTAATAAGGGCAATAGACAGCGTTGCCAGTATTTTTTGGCAATTGGGGACGTTGAAACTTTTTAAGTGAAAAAAGCAGGATAGAGCTTGTCCCGCGTGGGACACCCAGCCCGACCCAAAAATTGGGACGACCCGCCAAAATCGGGACGTGTGGCAACGCTGGCCATGGTATTCATCAACTTTTACCATGAGACCAGCCCTGAAATCGCGAGTTAATAAATCTGCTGATCCATACATAATGTCGAGTATCTAATGTACAATTTCCACCAACCGGGCGGCATCACTGTGGTCTAAAGGTAATTCAGGCTGTGCACAATGGAGTGCTGGTGCCTACACTTAGGTATGGAAGTGAATGTTGGGTATGGCAAACGAGGCATGAAAGTCTGATTAATGCTGTGGAGATCCTTGCGAAGTATGTGTAGAATGAAACGTTACGGATTAAAAGAGGATGTAGTGACAAAGGTTGAAAAGAGTATGCTTAGATGGTTCGGTCATGTTGAGAGGATGAGTGAAAGGCGACTTACAAAAGGGATTTATATGGCAGATGTGAGTGGCAATGCCGGGAGGGGACGCGCACGCCATAGAAAGACCTACCCTGACCTTATTGGTGAGGTTCTTCAAAAAGGTCAGGTGCGTAGTACCTACTCGTAACCGTCATGCTTGTTTGACTAGATAATGTGAACGAGGCGAAAGGAGCATGTAACTATCGTAGCAGGTGGCGTTCCGTGGTTTCTGTCTACCCCCATGGGAAAAAAGCGTGATTTTATGTATGTAGGTATGTGTAACCCGCAAGCAACAATTCACACTATTCAAAACGCAACCGGTTGGCAAGGCAAAACGTTTGTAAATAAAGACCGAACGCGTGTGTAAACAGGCCGCGTGCTTCCCCGCAAACCCCTTGTGAATTTGTGACTCGCTTCTGACGCGAGCGCTGCAAAGGCTAGACGAGCTGCGAGATGAGACACGAGCGCACCGATTACGTACGCGTCCCGTGGTTCGCCTCGCAGCTCGTATCGCTACTTGCGCGAGAGTTTAACGGCCCGTTCACGAGGCAGCTAAGCGCGGTGCGGCGACCGGTAAAATCATAATGTATGAAGCACGCCACGACCGCTATGAGCGGCGAGAGTAAGGCGCTTTGCACATGGAGCAACTTAAGTTGAGGCAACTATCAACACTTTAAAAGTTTCCTGTAAAAAGTTGATAGTTGCTATAACGTTTACGGTTGCCGCAACTTTATGGCAATCTGTAAGGTAATTTCATCTCCCAGCCCCCCTAGCCAAGTCACAAACGATAATCGTAAACGCTCGGTAGGTACCAATAGATTTTCAACTTAATACCCAAGAGCCTTAAGTTGAAAATCTATTAAAGATTTCTAAACGCTAGCGACTGGAACGAACGAAAACGCTATGCAATCTTCATTAGATCTTCAACTTAAAACCAAGCACATAAAGTTGAAGATCTATTAAAGCCTACTCAGCGTTTGCGTTTATCGTTTGTGACTTGGCTAGGGGGGCAGTTGCTCAGTCTACGCAGCGATCTTTAAAACCGGTATAATATTTAACAGTTGCTAGTTGGCGCAACTAGGAGCTTACTTAGTCATCGATTACAGCAACTGAAAACTGTTGACGATCACCGGTCACCGATCCCATTGAAATATATGTACGTAAACAGCTAGTTGCTAGTTGCTGCAATAGTTGCTCTATGTGCAAAGCGCCTAAATGAGCCTGTCAACTAACAGAGTCTAGTAAGGTACTCTGTGACTTGTACTGGTATAGGTCCCAGAGTACCTGTGTACCAAGCAGTCCAGTGTCACAGTGTCGTCGTGAGCACAGACAGACCAGCCTCGCGCAGTGCACTTTCGGCCTAATTCAGTACCGACTTTACTAAAATTATTGTTAGGTTCCTACGCAAGGCATAATTAAAACATTTGGTACTAATAATTTTACTGTGATACAGTAATGTTTTAGACCGTCGTGACTGAAACATGTCGCAAAATAATCATATAAAAAATAAATAATACCAGCCTATAATTGTCCCACTGCAGGCCTCTTCTCATACAGAGAAGGCACGAGCATTAATCACCACGCATGCTGAAGGCGGATTGGCAATTTCAGACTTATATTCATTATAAGTCAAGGTTTCCTCACGATGTTTTCTTTCACCGATGTCAATGATGTCCAATATTAGAAAGTATACATGAATATGAAAAAGTCACATTGGTACTTGCCCGTGCCCAGTTGCGAACACAACCTCGTGCGTGAGAGGCGGGTGCCTTAATCACTGGGCCATTAAGATATCAATAAAAACATATAGTTTGATTACAATGATTATTTATTTTTTAATGTTTTGTTAATACGGAAGGTAATATCCACCCTGGATATTACCTTCCGTAAAAATTCCATGAAACTATATGAAAGTAAAAACACAAAAAAAAAACCATTTTAAATCCAAAACGCAAGTCACTAAATTTGCACATACAGCACAACATGCATTGCATTGTACAGTTGCTGAATGACATGCGAGCGTCCAATACACGAGTCTCATTATACTAATACAGGATGGAATTTCGTAATGCCACCTGGAGGGACGAGGGAAAGTACTCTAAATACTTAAGTTAGCTAATTTTACTCAAAGGAAACATTCCTTTATTTTTAATTAAAAAGAAACGGGTGCGTTCTATTTGGCAGAAACTTGATACTCCGAAACCTATTTGGCATAACTCACTTCGCATAAACTTCTTTAGACGAACGTTTTTAAGGCATAATATTTTTATAGCATAGATAATTATTTTTTGCCAGAACGTTTTTATGTCCGAATTAAAAATGGCATACTTTAAAGATGGCAGAAATTTGGTTGGCATAATTACCTTTGGCATACTTATAATTTCGCATAATTTAGTTTAGTATAACTTTTATAAAGAGCGAGCGAAGCGAGCTCGGGACTTGGGGCACCCCGACTCGGACAGGTTAGGTTAGAAGGAGATGGCGGAGTCTAGACAGCGAGCGAAGCGAGCGATCAGACCCCGCCATCCACTTCGTGGTTATATGTTTTGTAAACCCTTGAGCTCCGCGTAGCGGGGCTCGCCGATTATGCTTTTTGAGCCTCGAGAGCTCTGAATCTATCTCTAGGGACTTTGATACGAAATGTATGCCAAAAGACGATTCTGCCTGTGAACTTTCTGCGATATGATGGTTCTGCTTTTTAATTATTATGGAAATGAAATTTATGCGAAATGAGGATTCTGCCATACGAAATTATGAGTTATAAATGTATGCCAAGTAAGTGATGCCAAATGACTTTCTGCGAAAAGAGGTTTATGCTATCAGTTGTTACGCAAAATAAAATTATGACTTAAAAAGTTCTGCTATAAAAGGTGTACCCAAAAGAAACAATACTGCATTTAACTAATTTTGAAAATACGCTTGCCACACCCATTCATAGAACCGACTAAAATTCGAATAAATTGCATTTTGTACTTTTATGGCACCAATCGATAGGGTCAAGATTAAGGATCAAATCTCTGCAAACATGGTAAACTAAATTAAACAAAAATCATGAAATTCCACCTTGTATAGGTATTACTGACGATGACGCAATAATCGCGCGCAATTCGGCGCCCTCCCTACCCTGAGTTCCCCATTCCGCCAAAGGGACCTAATAAATTAACTAATGCGCAGGTTTACGCACAGGGTTTACGTCATGCATTCATTGATATTATAACCGGCCTCCGTGTAACCGGCTCTATTTATGTAGTACGTAATTTGTTTTCGTTTTATTGTCAAACCAAAATTTGTGTCAAATAAAATTAGTAATAACTTGTTTTTGATATGTTTACAGAATAATGAAATTATTATTTTTCACAGTATATCTTTGCTTAGCGTATGCTAAAATAAAAGATAATAGTATTGTCGAAATTCACAATGATATTGAGGAGTATACCCGTCCAATATCGAAGTTTAACCCCACCTGGAGTGACCTGGATACCCGGCCGCTGCCCGAGTGGTATGATAAAGCTAAAATAGGAATATTCGTGCACTGGGGCGTGTACTGCGTGCCTAGTTTTGGGTCAGAATGGTTTTGGTGGGAATGGAGGGGTATTTTTCATTCTTTCTAACTTTTGTGTCTCATATAATTATATATCTGTAAAATTATAAAACTAAGTAGGTACCTATAATTTACTTTCCAGTAAAAAACATCAAGGAATACATACGCTTCATGAATAAAACCTATCCACCGGGCTTCACTTATCTGGAGTTTGCTCCCATGTTCACCGCTGAGTTTTTTGATCCTACAGCTTGGGCACAACTATTTGCGAAGGCTGGAGCAAAGTAAATAAGCTACCTAACTTTAATATTTTAACAAAAATAAAATAATCACAAATCTATTCTATCACTATCACTTAACATCAGGGGGGCTGTGGGGCTTGTTTGGCATCCAATGGCATAAAAAAAACCTATTCTATCTTATAAAATTATTTTTCAGATATGTTGTGTTAACAAGTAAACATCATGAAGGTTACACTCTATTCCCATCTAAGCGTTCATTCAGTTGGAATTCAGTTGACATTGGACCGAGAAGGGATCTAGTAGGTGAAATGGCCGCTGCAGTTAGGAATGAGAACTTAAAATTTGGTGTATACCATTCCTTATACGAATGGTTTTACCCCATTTATATTCAGGACAAGAGCAACAAATTTCAAAGTCACACTTACACTGCTACTAAGTTATGGCCAGAGTTTAAACAGCTAGTTACTGATTACAAGCCATCACTGATTTGGTCTGATGGTGATTGGGAAGCTCAGGATAATTACTGGAGGTCTACAAAGCTACTTGCATGGTTGTACAACGAAAGCCCAGTAAAAGATGAAGTAGTTGTCAATGATAGATGGGGTATTGGTATCTCTGGACACCATGGAGACTTCTATAATCACGGTGATAGATTCAATCCTGGTGAGTTGTCAATTTATAGCATAACTGAAAATGTATATAAAATAAAATATGGACTTGCTTGCTTACATAGAGTGAGCAAATCAAAAGATATGTTATTTTATTTTCTTTTTGGTTTCAGGTAAACTACTAGATCATAAATGGGAAAATGCTTTTACTGTTGATAAAGAATCATGGGGATACAGAAGGGATATGTCAATTAATGACATATTGTCTATGGATGAGCTGTTGTACCAAGTTGTTTCCACAGTTAGTTGCGGAGGTAATTCCAGTTCAATATTCCAATAATTTGTTGCATATTAATTTAACCATATAATGGCAGTTTCATGGCAATACCTTTTTCAGGTAACGCCCTAATCAACGTAGGCCCAACTAAGGAGGGTACAATAATACCCATATTTCAAGAACGCTTGTTAGGTCTTGGAGAATGGTTGTCCATGAACGGCAAAGCCATATACAATAGCTCTCCCTGGCGTTCTCAAAATGACAAAAAAAATGGTGATGTTTGGTATACATGCACCAAGGAAACATACAACAGTTCATATCCTACTCGCGCACCAAGCGTAAATGATAAAATAAACGCAATCTATGCTATTATACTCAAGTGGCCAGAGAACAGTGTGCTTACTCTTAGAGATGTTACACCTGACCTGCACAGTGGTGCTTATCAGGTGCAGATGTTGGGCAATGAAGGACAATACTTAGATGTAAGTATATAAGAACTGTGATAAAAGTTTATCTTGAAACACTTCACGATTAGAAGTGTTTACAGTTTATTGTATTTGGATCATTAACCTTAGCACAAATATTTTATACCCACAATATCTGTTTACTATGGCTTAATTGACGTTTCATATATGCTTTTATAATAAATAGGCTATTACGGCTTAGCTTACACTTGCAATTGCGTCACCCTAAAACCCTTTTGTCTTAAAAGAAGATACAGCCCGAATCCACAACCCCCTCGTTTTAAGTCAACTGACTTAAAACGAGGGGGTTGAAAAATAACGAAAGCCGGTTGACTGTATGAGACATGTCTTTACTCCGCTTTGGTGGAAACTGGGCCTTACACTGTATACAACCTAATTCTTTTCTATATCCACACTACTGGCCAGTCCTTTCACCACGATGATAAATCTATACGATTCCATATACTTCTCTTATCACTTTTATTTGTTTTAGTGGAAGATTGATAACGGCGAGGTCGCGATACAACTGCCAGATAAGGCGACAGTTAAATCAAAACATGCATGGACACTGATGTTTACTTTATAAAAATAATAGTACTGATCGTACTTACCTTTGTTTTTTATTTACTTACTAGCTGACCCGCCACGACTTTGTTCGCGTGGTATCCTACCCCTACCCTCACCCAACCCCTACCCTACCCCTACCGACATTTCCGACTTTTTTTTTCGTTTCATTGTTTTAAGATGTATTCTGCTATTCGGGACGGAAACAAATCCAACAAATCAAAAACCATGGCAATCGGTCCAGCCGTTCTCGAGTTATAAGTGTTGTAACAAACACGACTTTCTTTTATATATATAGATTTATAGTTAACTAGTGAACTGCTCGCGACTTCGTCCGCTTGGCTTATTTCACCCGCCTTACGGTACGTCTTTGGTTACTGCTCCGGTCTCGTGGGTTGTAGCGTGATCTTATATAAACCTATGACACTCGCAAATAATGTGGCTTTCTATGGATAAAAGAATTTTCAATATCGGTTCAGTATCTAGATCCAGTGATCTCCCTACAACCAGTGCTGTGACTAGGGCGGTGCAGGGCGCAGACCCTGGAGGGGCGCAGATATGACCAGACCACGACCAGATTTTTGAAGTGAAAGCTTCTTTAGCGGCGTTGTGAACTTTTTTTGGAATGGATAAAAACTGTTAAACTCGCGTCAGGACACGTGACCCTGATCGAAAATTCGTAAGCGGCGTTGTGCACTTGTTTTGGAATGGGTAAAAAATGTTAAACTCGCGTCAGGACACGTGACCTGATCAAAAATCTTACGAATTTAGCGTTTTCACTTCTGCCGGCACTCCCGGAGTACAACCCGTCGTTTTTTTTTTTCAGGGGCTTAGTTATAGAAGCTCGCACCGGGCGTATCAGGCTAATTACGCTTCTGTATATAACCCCACAAACTTTACCTCTTTATAATATTAGTAGAGATGAGAGACTTTACGTTATTTTTGGGTTATTATAATGGATGCAAAAATACACTTAAAGCCGGAATTTACATGTTCTTCCTGTTATTGCGATCACTTTTTTATTCTGGACTATACTTGGGAGCACATACAATGAGTTTATCGAGATATTGAAGAACCATTTTTATTTTTTCACAAAATCAAGTTATTAGTGGACTTTGAATACCCTATGACCCTTGTACTATTAAATGCACGTGTAAGCACAATGTTCTGGGTTCGTTAAATTGCGCGCTATAAAATGTAGGTATTCTCTGAATCGGTCAATTATTGAAAAAAATTTTGCTCATATTACTTAGTTTGATGGGCAGTATGCGTAGTTTTTGCGGGTTGTTCGAAAGAGATACCGCGCCCCCGGAACGCAAAACGCACATGAAGGAACATAGATGGGTTTAAGTCAGTAAAAGTCTGACACTCCCTCCCGTCCCGCCGAAGTTATTTGATGATTTCCCATGTATAAAAAAAAAGTATGCGTAGTTAACGGCTATGTGATGTGTCTTGTTCCACCCCTTATTATGTACAGACGCTAGCACATCAAGCTACCCGAAACTGTCAAGTTTTCGCAATCAACTTTGAACCATATGCTACAGCGATAAAGTTGAAAATCTATTAAAGAAATTTGACAGATTGTAGTAGCTTGACGTGCTGAAGTCCGTACTGTAGGCATTAAAAAGGCAAGGTAAAGTTTTTTATATCATATTTATATTACACCCACTAAGATTAAAATTAAATACTCAGGTAAGTAAGGAATCAAATAACGTCGTAACAAGTGCAATCAACGAAACTTGCTTTAAATATATAGACATTATCGCTAATTACATGGACATGATTAACCTTATGAATTAAAAGAAAATATATTCAACATTTTGTGCTTGAAAGAACTTTGTTTGTACAAATGATGACATTCATAAAAAAAATAAGTTTACATACAAGGAAAGTTTAAATACAGAGAGTTAAGCAAGAAAATAAATCAGATCAGCGCAAAGAGCAGCAAAATGCTCCAGCAGTTTTCATTTATTGATAATTGACCTAAAATATGTCACAAATAGAGTTCAAAAATTGAGTGCAACGTACAATTCCAGGTGGCATTTATTATTTGGCACTTAGCAATTTTCAACTTTATTTCTGTTGTTATTTAGTTTTTTATCAATTAACCAATGAAAACTGCTCGAGCATAATTCCGGTCTATCTGCGCCTGATCGTTAATGGCCAACTGAATAACAAGTTTAACTAAATTGGACAGCGTTAAATAGTTATAATTAAATAGTGATAATTAATTACAGAATTTTGATCAGGTTCTGGCAATGCAACATCTGATACGTTCAAAATCTGAGCAAGCTTGCTAAGTTTTTGGCGTAATATTTGAAGTTATTTTTCGAAAGCTTTTATAAATACATAGAGAAGGCAGTTTAAAAAGTTCAAAAATAGCCTATGACCGTTGGACATCGATGTAAATGTTAAGGGCATCGCTCCATACATATAACAGCACGACTCATACAGCAAATAATTTGCCGTTCAAGTTAGAGCTTTAAATCGTGTGCGTTAAAATAATTTATACAATGATAAGAAAAAGGTGACGGCTCGCGGGCGTTGCCGTATCAGAACGGTACTGTCATAATGAGCGATAACCATAACGTGTATTGTCAAAAGATTTCGCTGTACAATCGCAAACAGAAGTGAGAAGTATTAATTACTGTAAAGTGTTATGAACTATTAAACACTGCATTAGGACTTCTCCCTTCTGTAATTGAATATTAACTATATTCCTAAAAGCTTTTACATGATTTTACCCAAAATTCGTTAGTTATATTTTTTATTTATAATAAAATGTGGCTTATAAAAATAAATATGATTAATGTACAGATGCTTATGAAGACAGTGCTTAATTAGACTATTATCTATATATTTCATAATCTGCTAACATTACAAATAAAGCAATTTATGCCCAATTTATTAATTCATCCAAATCGGTAAAGCAAGTGGGCAAACTCAGAATTAAATGTAAAAATATTAGTATTTATGTAAATAATTTATATTTTTCTATTTATTTACTATATTTATCGTTAGAAGCATAAGTTGTATACTTCATAAGCAACTCTGTATACTCTGTAATTTGGTAGATTTTTTTTTATTACATTTTATTTTTTCTTTCTTTTATTAGGATACTACTTTACATAATATCGCTCGTGTGTTGAGACGCCTTTAGAGTTTGCTTGAAGGCCCTTGCCTGTTCAGAAAGCCAAGGGTCTATATTGCCTATAAATTTTCACCAGCCAGTACTGCCCAAAACCGTCTAATCTCGACACACACACAGTCGACATTGTGTACACGACACTACTAATCAATTGACGTACTTTTTACGAGCTGTTAAATTACCCGTAAAAGATTATTTTTGGTTTCATACAAATAAAAAGTTATTCAATTGAGTCGGCACAAAATTGACGTCATAGTTTAGTATTGTCAAACAAATTCTATGGGGAAATCGCGTTTTGACAGCTCATTAAAAGTATGTCAATTGATTAGAGTTGTCATCTACTCAATTACTTCTGAATGTGTAATTAGTGTGTAGTCTCTTGCGGTCTCTGCCGTCTCCCGAACGACTGTTTATTTAATGGCAACCGTGTATACAAACTCTGGAAATTTCTTATCCTAGCAAACGCCCTATTTCGTCCATTATAGTCACGCACATTATTCCGCGAAGCACCTTTCACTGAAGCACTAAACTCATGCCTGTTTACAATAGGCACAGTTATGTACAATTTTTATTTTATTTTACAAGAAAATTAATTCAACATTTATACAGATCAGGGGTCGTATTATGAAGTGTTAATCCATTCGGTGCGGGTGACGCGCATGCGCGTTTTTTTGACGTTTGCATGCGCGTTGCCCGCGCTTAATGGGTACTTATTTTGCCAGCGTGAGAATGAGACGGAGCTATAAATGACCGATAGCTCCATCCTTTTCTACACACGTCATAATACAGCGGCCATATTGTTTTTGTTTTCTTTATTTTGCTTTACAAGCTTATGAAGAATACCTAACGCATTTGGAATCAAAGTTAACGCCTAGAAAGTAAATGGTATTAATATTAGTGCTATAATGTAATTATTATACAGAAAATGCTATTTTGTACTAATCCTATAGTGTATATATTTGAAGGATTCTGTTTCAATACACTGTTATAGTATTTAGATTAGGTACAAAGGTTAACTAATAAAGTTACAGACTAACTTACAAATAATATGGCTATGTATAGTATAATCAAAATAATAAACTATTTAGTACTGGGCCCATACCATCATCTTTGAAAACAGTATCATTTTAATATTACTTTGTAATTTCAGTTGTTGGATTTTGAACTCTCGGCACTGAGCTGAGCGTTGAAAATCCAATAGTGCGCAAGGCAAACTAATATTAAAATAGTACTGTTCTATGAGATGGTGGTAGGCCCCCATGGTAGATTAAATTAGCGTTATTAATGCTTTTGTCGGTTAGACAGAATCAGATCCAGTTATGAATTGTTTTCAAACGCAATAAATAATGTAGAAAGTTTATGTTAGCAACATATTACCCTTATTTTTCGTTGTATCAGAAAAAAAAACTTAATAACTTTTGGTACAACCAACGCGTTGTGTTTTTGTTTCTTTTGTTTTGCTACGTTTCTGTCATGGGATAATTGCAAACGCCGCCATTTTGTACTAAATTACGCGACTTTGTAAACTGTTGAAAATAAGTTGAGTTTTAATAAGTATTATAAATGCGAAAGTAAGTTTGTTTGTTAACTTTTCACGCCTAAACCACTGAATCGATATCCTAAAATTTTAAATTATTGTCAGGTGTACAGAAATGGCCATAGGGTACTTTCATGTTGAAAAAAAAAAATACTGTACCCGAGGAAAACAACAATAACGTTCTTATGATAGTAGATGGCGCTACGTGTCTTTTGTATCATAATTTAATATTAAACATAAAGTCGCGGGGAAAAGCTAGTTTATTATAAACTTACTATGTTTGCTTATCCGGTGACAGATATAAAATATACGGCACGCCTGCGGAGTCAAACTTCATGAAATTCAAAAGTAAGTTACACAGTCAGCATATTTTATTACGTACTAGCTTTTGCCCGCGACTTCGTTCGCGTGGACTTCAGGTTCGTCCCGTCTAGTCAAAAATTGTAGCCTATGTGTTATTCTGATGTATAAGCTATAGCCTATGTGTTATTCTGATGTATAAGCTATATTGTGGTAAAGTTTCATTCAAATCCGTTCAGAAGATTTTACGTGAAAGAGTAACAAACATCCATACATCCATACTTACAAACTTTCGCCTTTATAATAGTAAGTAGGATGACACAAGTTTTACTTCATTTTGTTTCCAACTCAACAACAAACCGATAAAGCCACATAAACCAGTTAAAACGTTATCTTCAACAATATTATTGGAAGTTCTTAGAATATTTAAACTTGGAATGTTCAGTCAGACATACAGTAAATATTTTTACGGCCAACAACAAGATAAAAAAAACGTGGTATTTATGAGAATACTATTCAAAAATAGAATTTTAATTTACATAATTACGTTACAAAGGGTGCTCTAAAATGTATGTTATGGCTACATTGGTCTTTGGAAGATACATTCAATATCTACATAATTTTTTTAGGTCTAGACTTTACGAAGAGCTTATTTTATCACCCCTGTATATTTGGTGCAACCTAGTCATCTTACACTTCTAAAATAAACCTTCTTAATTTTGATTTAAATATCATGTTTGGTTAAAAAAAAACCTAAAAATTTCGAAACAATTCCAGTACCTAGACTTACAATTCCTACTTACGCGCTATATACAATGTTTACAAAACATAAGCGACAAAAAGTAAACTCGCGGTACATGGCAGGTTATGAGAAAATATACATATACATTCTAACACATACTAAGGCCATAATTTGTAAAAAAAAATATCAGCGGCTGTTCCTTTATGTACAGAACTTTAATTAAATTATATTCGAACAATGCCTATTAAAATAATTATTATCAATGCCTAAAAATTATTTTGAAAATATACCTACTATTCATAAAAAAAGCAGACATGAAACAATAAAATAAAAATAAATAATAATTTATTGTTTTTAAAGGTCATACACACTACCGGCGGCACAGCCAGCGGGGTTTTGCCACACGGGTAAGCCGCCGGCATTATCAGGCCGCTGGCACTGTGTGTGTGGGTCCTGTGTGGTCCTTTAAGAACACATCTCAGTTCCCTGCGGAATCAACGGGTCTATTCTACAAAAACCACTTTTGGCAAATGTGGGTGAGGTGACCTGATGCTAGCTCCCTCAAGCTCATTGCACTATATTCACCGAGGGAGATTTTTACAGAATAGCACTGCAGATTGGTCCGGTCAAACTCAAAAGTTTGTCAAAATGCATCTAATTTAACTACGTTTTTGGCAATTGTTGTTACCAAGACGAAATGATGTGACTAAATGAGTGTTTTAAATTAATAAAATTGCCTTCTGTAGTACTAGAGGCGTCGCCAATCCTATATTTACTGTGATCTCCAAAACATTTTGCCGTGTATCCAGAAAAACCCTACTTTGCATTTCCAATAACATTTATCAGGCATTGTTACAAATACATTTAATTGACACCCAGACTTTAGAAAGACAATGACAGCCCAAAACCAGAACAGGTTTATCAACATACCTTTTCAAGCAGGGTCTGGTGGGTCTACAAACTGATCCCAAGCAACCCGGCTATCTCCTTCAACTATGAGACCGATTGGAGTCTGTCCCTGTGTCTTAGGAGTTCTAGCTGTGGCAAGATGGACACCTCCTCATTGAAGAACTCTTCAAGTGCAGGTTGGGAGAGCATGGTGGCCAAGAACTGCTCCAGCGTGATGGACCAGACGCCATCCGGTTCTGTCTCTTTGGATGGTGAGGGTTTTTGGGATTCTTGTTCTGGTTCTGTTGCGTTGCCATTGGGGTCCAACTGGTAAGTAAAATAGTACATGAATATTAAAGCTGTACAATTCTGGTGATCATCATCTGCTTAACCTTTTCCCAACTATGTTGGGGTCGGTTTCCAGTCTAACCGGATGCAGCTGAATACCAGTGCTTTACATGGAGCGACTGCCTATCTGACCAGCTCCACAACCCAGTAACTGGGCAACACGATATCCCTTAGTTAGACTGGTTGTCAGACTTCTTGGCTTCTTGGCTTTGGCTTGGTTTGTACAATTCTGGTGATACGCAACGGATATTTATTTTCAGGAACACTGTTTTTATAAGCTTTTTTTAGAACGACCTGGGAGAGATCAAGCTCAGGTCCTGCGGATTTACGAGATCTTGGACCGCGTAGCAGTCGTAATTGCGGCCACGAGACAGTGATAATAAAACTATTAGTAGTACATATTTACCTGTGCTTCAGGCTGCTTAGCGGCGGCAGCTAGGAACAGACTGTCTTGGGAGATCTCGCGGTCTAATTGCGGACGGTGGTTCAGCTCACCCAGTTGCAGGAGAAGAGTACCTGAAGATATAAATATAATATCTTACAGTTCAGTAGTTTAACATAAACAATCGGATTCAAGATCACAAATGTATACTAAGAAATGTCATTGTTAACGTGACAGTTCAGGGGTAGTCAACATTTCACTAGTAATTCAAATTATTGAAGATTTTCTAAATTTTGTGTTTTTGGAAGAACGCTAAAGCAGCAAATTGTTAAATTAAATATGGATAGCCTAATATGATATGGTAATTTCAAATATTATAATGTAATGTAAATGTAATGAAACATCTTTATACACATTATGGTATGCAAATAAATGAAATATAAGCAGTTTAGTCTCTCACCAGCTAGCACAACAGCTTCATACACATGGTGCTGCCGCTGCGTGAGGTCGTGCAGCACGGCCAGCAGCTGCAGGAAGTGGTCGCGCGGCAGCGGCGGGGCGGCGGGCGCACAGCCGGGCGTGCTGGCCGCGCTCGCCAGCCCCGCCAGACCGCACAGACGCACGCTCTCCGCTGTTATGGAACTGCCGCCTGGGGTATGGAGTATGATAAGTTGATTAAAATATATATTTTTTTTTAAATCGATACGTACTATTAGCGATTAACACTGATAGTTTTACATATAATTTAGAGTCCTCACACACGACCGTTTTTTTACCGATTATCGGACCCACTTTTTAGTTTTTTTGTCAGCGAGAAGGAAATCTGACAAAAATCGGTCCGTTTATCGGTAAAAAAATCGATCGAGTGCGGAAACGCATAAATAGATACGCAATAATACAATGCATTTATTCGCAAAATTTCAGGTAATAGCCAAGAAATTATTTAATTTTCATTTTACCTCCAGGGTGGGTCATGCGTCACACCGGTCTGCCCCACCATGCATACGCCCCACTTTGCCCCACCGTGCCTACGCCCCACTCTGCCCCACCATGCATACGCCCCACCCTGCCCACGACCCACTCTGTCCCACCGTGCTTTCGCCCCACCCTACTCCTATGTGCCTACGCCTCACTCTGTCCCACCGTGCCTACGCCCCATTGTCCCACCGTGCCAACGACCCACTGTGTCCCACCGTGCTTATGCCCCACTCTGCCCAAACGTGCTTACGCCTCACTCTGTCCAACCTTGCCTACGACCATAGTGTGTAGTTTTATCATAAATGGTTTATCATTATGGGTACACTAGTCCCACCTATTTGGCTGTTTTCCGAGTCGCTCTTGTCCATAGGCGCGCCGTCGCCGCACACTTCACTTATAGAACGCTGCAAAGGTCCCGGCTCTGGTGTTGCAGGTTCCTCTTCTATACTGTAGGAACATTTTATGGTTAATTATTTCACTTTAATTAAAACGGTTACAGTAGTTGCCAATAACAAGACAAGAAGAGACAAGACAAGACATAAACTTCAAGCACGTTCAAGATTTCGGTGATCATCGGAATGGTAAATATACTAGGTCGTTTTGTTATGGATAAGATTTTTATTGAATTTCAACTATGTAAATTATTTAAGGAAATAGCAGTGAGTTAAAGAGTAACATCAGGTGGTGGGATTTAAAATAAGTTCCGTACCAAACCATTCAATGTTAAGATCAAGCAGAAAGCACCGAAAATAACACGTTTCTTGTATTTTATTTTATTTTAATTACTAGCTGACCCGCCACGACTTCGTTCGCGTGGTATCCTACCCTTACTCTACCCTACCCCTACCTTACCCCTACCCTACCCGTACCCTACCCTACCCTACCCCTACCCTTACCGACATTTCCGACTTTTTTTTTTCGTTTCATTGTTTTTAAGATGTATTCTGCTATTCGGGACGGAAACAAATCCAACAAATCAAAAACCATGGCAATCGGTCCAGCCGTTCTCGAGTTATAAGTGTTGTAACAAACACGACTTTCTTTTATATATATAGATTGTTGTTATAGCTGCTGTATTACAGTTTAAAAGATACATCCCTTTGGCAGATGAGCGAAAGCAATATGGCTCCTTTTCGACCGTTTCAATACGGAATCCATATATTTTTCATAGTTCCATTTTCAACGTACTTACCTATCAAAGAACGATATAGCATCAGTAGCGAGTTCCTCCCCTGTGTCAGTAAAGTGCGTGGGTCGCAGGTCTCGTCGCGGCAGTAGGGGTGGCGAGTGTGCGGCGTACAGCGCCCGCAGCCGCCGCGCCGCGTCCGCGCGACAGCACAGCCCTAGCGCCACGCTGAGACCGCGAGCGCTCACTATGCCGTCGTCATCGTAGTCCATTAGCTGGAGTTGTAAATTAGTCATGTTAACTGCGTTCGCGATTTATTTATTTTCGGAAAAGAAACTTTAGTACCTACACTTTAAGGTTAGTTTTGATATGATTTTTTTTAGTACACTTGAAAACATGTCTACATGGTTATATTACATTTTGTATGGCAATAGCAAACTGTGACGTCACATCTGAAAACTCAATTGACTAACTATTACTTGATTAACTAATAAAATTGATTAATTGATTAACTATTAGTTGATTTCAAAGAACTAAAAATCGATTTTAAAGTGGAGCTAAAATAAAGTATTTTTTTGGAGAATATTAGTTTAATTATTTTTTGTGTAGAGAAGTATTAGTTTAATTATTTTTTGTGTCTTGGAATTAATCATTAATGGTGTCTACTACCCAATTTAAATTATAAAAGTCTAGACCAACAGAATGACGTTTAAAATATTATGTTTAGCAGTAAATATATGTATTTTTTGATGCAAGTGGGTCTTAACCTTACCTTAAACATCCTAGCAGTGATGGCTTCAGCGAAGTCTCCCTTGGCCCAGGGCGAGAGCGCGAAGTACAGAGTCTTGAACTGAGTGTAGTCTAGTCTGTACGACTCGTAGGGGGCTTCTAACCGCTCACACGGCACTCGCTTTGCCCACAGTAGCTCCTCGCGGATGGCGCTCAGTAACTCCTGGAAATAATGTTTTAAGAGTCTTTTCACACTCTTTGTATAAACCTTTAATTATTGTAATTGGCTCTAATTGGTAACATTGTTACCGTTTCAGTTAAAGTAAAAAAGAACAATTGAGGTAAAGAGCAATATAAAACAATTTAATAAAAAATACAGATATCAAGCCACAGCAGTTAAGACATAACCAGTCTCAATTAGCAGCTCCCGTTCACGAACATGACGCATTGATCAGCACCTCTTTACTATTAAAATTTTGATTCATAAACCACCGAGTGCTCAACACTAACCTGCAGTTCATTAAGATCAAGCAGCTTATCCTGCTGCAGCGCTCGAAGCGTGTTCTTCTCGAGACTGTCTTCCAGTTGCCTAACGACCCTCAAGCGGTGCTTTAGACGCAAGTGCTCGATGTTTTCGCTGGAAACACTGCCCCCATATGAACGGTAGGACTGGTATATCAGTTCTTGGATTTTTATTGTCTGTCGAACAATTGAAGCGAGATTAGAAGCTTTTTAGATGAAGTAAGTTAATTGTTTAGCGAGTAGAAGACGACGTTAGAAATGCATCGTGTGTAATTTTTTTTATGAAAACTTTAACCTCGCCATTTTTATTTGACTATCAATGCCTGGTCATTATTAAAAAAATAAAAGAAATTATCCGGTGCCTGATATAGAGGTCACAAACATGACGGAGCATAGGGTCCAGGGTTCGACGCAAACCGAATACTAAATTTGTGCCTCATTAAGAAACTGACCTGCCCTTATTTCCTCTAGCTGAACAAGTTGGTATAACAAAACTCTTTTCAGATTTTAATGACTTGATGAAGCAACTTATTATCTTATTTCGTCACTAACCTTTTCAGCGGTCCGTGGTTCTGTAGACAGCGCCATAGCTTCCTCATTATAGATGCCCTGGAGGTAGTCGTTTAGGACCTGCATGGCCTGGCCATCTTCAGTACATTTGAGGAGTATCTCCCGGTTTATATCTAGGATGGTGAGGGTCACCTGGTGGGGGAGAAGAAAATAATAAATGCTAGTTAAAATTTATAAAAAAAAATTAAAGATAGAAGATAATTTTCGAATTCTATCAAGATACCATATAGAATTTCGACGCGGACGAAG
Organism: Caradrina clavipalpis; assembly: GCA_932526535.1. Lineage (NCBI taxonomy): Eukaryota > Metazoa > Arthropoda > Insecta > Lepidoptera > Noctuidae > Caradrina > Caradrina clavipalpis. The sequence goes on from OW052093.1 coordinate 6,078,341, forward strand.
TCGTGGAGGAAAGCTACTACATTAATATTTTAATTCGATTTATAAAATATCTTAATATTTTCAATCACACCCATAGACGGGCGCCAGTTGTATGTTAGGTTTGGTTTAGTTTTACATAATCCATACTAATGTTATAAATGCGAAAGTAAATCTGTCTATCCGTTTGCTGAGAAATTTGGTACGGGGCGAGTTTGAACCCCAAGAAAGGACATAGGCTACTTATAATACCGCGACTTCGTCTGTGTCCGCGATAACCGACATTACCGACTAATTCAGAAAGCTGGTTATAAAAATAAATAAAAAGCAAAACAAACCTGAAATATAACTTTAGCGCCATCATAAAAGAAACAGTCCATGACGTTGACAGCGCACTCGTAAGGCATGACGCTGATGAAGAGCGTCAGGAACCAGGATAGGGAGATCATCTTCATCATGCCCAGCTCATCTAGCTTGGCGTGAAGCTCGGGCAGGTGGCCTTCTGTTAGCTCTTCTAGGACGCCTTGGTCCACCTTCAGGACAAGTTTTACGATATAGTATAATAAGTTAGAAACATTCGGATTTAGAGCAAAAAAACGGAATATACAAGCTAAATTTTAATTCATTGTTGCATGCTTCAAGGTGTAAAATGACTTATCAATTTTAGTACAAGACCAACTATAAAATATGAAACAAAACGTCAGCTGTTCCAAACGCTATTACTTTTGAAGGGAACACTTGAATTTATTTTCATAATTTATGTACTTTTATCCCCCTAAAGTGCTATGCTCTGCTGCCCCATGTGCTAAGAAGAGAGAGAAAGGGGGCCTAAATAATTTATTTTAGGCCATGTGCATGTGCTTTTTGAGCTATTATAAAAAAACTTTGAGGCTACATTAGGCCGCGACGCGACCTGCAACATACGAGCGATTAAAACTTATGGGTTATGTAAAAATAATAATAAACAAAGTCTTACCAAAGCACCAACGACTCTAGTATTATAATAATCAGGCAACAGAGTCTCGCAGATGGTTGCCAACAACCAGAAGGCTTGCTCTTCAGGACAGTATATTAGCAACACTGACGCCACGATGTTCATGGCTTGGCAGTAACCTATCTGTGGGTTCTTTAGTGCGTACGCGCATAGGACGCGGCGGAGCGCTGAGATTCCTGGAATAAGGCGGGGGAAAATATTTTTACTAAGCTAATAAATAAATTCATACTAAAAAAAACATACACACACATGATATGTGTACAAATAAATTAAATTGAAGTGTGTATCTAATGTCTAAATAACACCTTTTTACAAAATAAATATGAATGTTTACACCGTAATTAAAAGAAAAAGAAAACATTTTTAAAAATTTTGTCACTTGTTTGTTTATTACGGCTAATTTCCGAAACGGCTGGACCGATTTGGCGGGACTTTCAGTAGCATATAGTTGATGTTATAAGGAGTAAATGAGGTTACTTTAATTTCAGAAAAAGATAATTGCCTTAAAAATAAACGCGGATAAAGTCGCTATCATTAACTGGTAAGTAATATAAATCTTGAAAAAAAAAACATAAAATGTCTTACCAACATCATTCTGAAAAGCCCTATGTTCGGGCAGGGACCGATGCAGATCCCTTTCGATCTCATCATTTGCCTGATTCTTCGTCGAAAGGGCCTTATTCACCAGTTTCTCATACAAGCCCTTGTTCTGGGCTTTCTGTAGAATGGACCCTGAGAAGACGCTCCATAGTTCTCCTCGCAATAGTTCTGGTATGCCATTCACGACCAGTTCGCTGCCTTCAGTCGTCTGGTACATGCTGACTCCGCGTCCTACTTCTGCCATGTGGTCTTCCCATTGTTTTTCCTATAATATAAATTTTTAGGCAAAAATTCTAATGAGTAAATGCTTATGCTACAGAAATTTTACTTTCTTAAGAATGTTGCTAACGTAAAAACGAATAGTTTTATTGATAACATTAAAAACAGAAATTTTGAAAAATATGGGTCTGCTTTTGCTGGAGTTTTTCATGGGTCTATTTTGCTCTACACACAGATGTAGGGGTAAACACCATGAATCAATTGACATAAGTACTATTTATGAGTTGTCAAAACGCTATTTCCCATAGATTTTAGTATAAGAACACAAAATATATGAGCGATTAACTAAGATATATCAACAAACCTTTTTCAACTGAATCTGCTTGATAGGTGACGTTTGGTGAGTTCTGAACAGCGTCATGAGAGGCGGCTGCGGCGTCCAACCCTCGACGTCCGTCTGAGCCACCGCCTTAGTCGCCTTCTCCCTGTACACATCACTGCATATTCACGCATTTGAATTAGTACACGGAAAACTAAACCTTAACTATAAATTCCCAAAGTTGAAAACCGCTGTCCAAGATGCAGACTGGACCATGCTGGGTTAGACGAAGCATCCTGTTAAAGAACAATGCAAAGAGAATGTAAAGATAGTACACAGACTAAATGAGTAAGTAAAGATGATTATTTACAACAAGAAAAATATTTGCTTCTCATGAAAATGAAAAATGACTGTCGACATTAGTGGTTTTAAATTAATTTAAAGATTAGTGACATAATAAAGACGTAACAAAACAATAATCATTTAGTTCTGTAGTAAATAATAGCAAAAGGTCACTTATTCACTCCCTGATTAAAAACGAAATCTCAAAAACTTCTTCACCCATGAAGCTGAAAGGCAGGTAGGTAGTGTACAGGTAGGAAACGTCAATTAAGAACCAGCAGATTTTGCAATAGAGCCAAATTAAGAACGCCTTTGACTTCTACGTGGACGAATTCGAAAAAAAAAGCTGTCATTATTTAAAGAACCAACCAGGCAAACACAACTTGACATAAAAACAAAAACGCAACAAAAAAAAAGTTAATTAACCCGTTAATGACAGGCCTATGTTCGACAGTGGCCATCTATCGGTTAAATGATGAAAAAGGGGTATAATGGAAGAATGGTAATAGAGGGAAAAAACAGACTTACCAAATATTAGTCATCCCAACATGCAAAAAACTCAACAGTAACTTACTTCGGCAACTTAGCAAGGAGTTCCGATATCTTATGGACCAAGAAGTCCCTATCGGATATATTTCCGAATAGGAAACTGGTGTGGTGTGCCGTGGTGATGAGGATACTGCCGGAGTCGCCTGAGGAGCTGGCGGTGCCCCCAGAGTCCGCTCGCTCCACTTGGTGCACATTCCGAAGAGCTATTGTAAGACGGACTAGGTTGCGGACCTGTGTGGAAGTTTAGAATCTCATACAGACTATTCAAAATCTTGGAAAAGTAATGAAACCTATTTTTATAAAATTTGATAACGTTTACGCAAGATATACAAGTCTTCAGAAGAGAAGAAAGTATTTAAATAGAGGGTTAGTGTAATTTCTGGTGTTGCAAATTGGTTTCGATCAAATACATAGTTTTGACATTTATCGGCGTCCCCGAATTATTTTGACGCGTGTCATTGGTTCGCCATCCCAGCACTAGTATATATACGTTTATACTTCGAAAGCATGAGCTATTCTTGTATGGCTCGTGCTTTCAATGAAGAACTAAAGATATGAAGGTTATCTGCAGCCAATGAACAGGAATAATGAAACGTTTCATTAACAACAAAATGACTACCCTATGCAACGGTCATACGTATGTAGTCACCTTTGTTGGCATTTGTTTAATGCTGGTAGGTAAATTGCAGTATTTGTATTGCTTTTTCGCTAAATAAAATTTTATAAGAATAGAAATAAGGTATATTTTGTATTGACCTATTTAAGAATGCGAGTAATTAAACAAATAATCCAAGTGAAGTGCATAGACAGCACAAAGGTTGTAAGACAAGGCATGTTTGATAACAATGAGTAAATACGGAATAGTTTTTAAATATTGCCGTAAATTTCGTATTTGCTCTTTATAAATAACTGAACTATTTTCTGTCAGTCAGTCCAGAGTTGTCAGACATCCCGATTTCGGCGGGGCGTCCCAAATTTTAATTTGAAATTGAATGTCCGGCAGGACAAGCACTGTCAAAGTTTTTGAGGTTTTGCGACGATACAGAAAATAATTGAATTTACGCAGTTATATGTAAACTATAAATAGTAATCTTCATAGTCTTGTATTTTTATTATAGTCGTGCTTTCAAAGAAATAAATCCAGATTATTTTACTAGTAGGATTCCAAAACCCTGATTTGCCCGATAAAAAATCTGGCAACGCCGCGGTTGAAGTAACTAGTATAGTGACTCTAAGAATAAGTCTTTTGTGAAAGGAACACGTTCAGTTAGGCTACAAAATGGATAACATTAATTACTAACCGTTAGAAGAACTCGCCTAACGAGCTAAACGATTAAACAAATAGCAACAATACCTAATCAACATTACATACCATCAATATACCATCACGCCTGTATTCCCCGAAAGGTTAGGCAGAGGTGTACTAATGAACACCCATAGTTTGCCGGTATGTTCAGGTCCCATGTAATAGGGGGCGAGTCTATTGCCAATAACCGGGCACAAATTCTAACTCCGAGCTGCTACTAAGAATTTTATGGAAAACCCAATAACACTTTGCTCGAATAGGAATTGAACCCAAAACCTTTAGCGTAGCAGTCACGCTTTGCACCACTAGGCTAAAGGCAGTTCCAACGAACCAAGTTGATAACCAATATTAAACAACTACAAATAAGAACAACAAAGGTTACATAAACATTACTTCTGACTCAGAATACCAATGATAACAAACTTGGTATAATAAATTGTTTGTCACGATTTGCACATGGTACAAGTAAACATTACATAATCCTTATTACCCTCACATAAGGTCGATAATTGTATGTGAAAGGTAAGTTGATACTGCATTGTCTGGCTTTCTGTGGTATGTTGATATCTTTATTTATTATCCTCTATCGAAACAGTTCTAGTTCGTATAGTTTCTGTGATATTATATGCGTCGTAAGGATTCCTAATAATGCTTGAAATTTATTTGGTAAATAACTTTAACTGTATTGATATTACAGTGTTATGATAAAGTGTTATGTCACACAAACGAAGATTTGTATATAGATAACTTATTGGTAAATATTCACAGCGGCCTAATAATTTCTTGAACTTAATATAATGTTACAAGTAGTTGATTTTCTCAGTATATTTCCATTAAAAACAAATGATACGTTTAATTTGAATAATCTTAGGTAGCAACTATACAACACGCATGATTTTCTATTTCGCGCGACGGTATACTTTTTTTTTTAAATTTGTATCATTAAATTTCTTTTTCCGCTCTGGGTGGAGCGGAAGGGAGTGTTAGACTCTTTCTGACTAAAACCCATCCGCCCTTTGCGTTACAGGGCCGCGGTGACTCTTTCGACAAATTTCCGTAGCCCTAGCTTCGGTGTCTGCATAGTGACACTACCAATAAAGCAAGCAAGGTGAATCACTGAAAAAAGTAAAAATAAAAAACAAAACTCACTCGACTATCAAAACAAATGAAGTTCTGCGAAAGGTACAGCCTTCCCCAATTATGTCTCTTATTATAAGGGGTCCATAAGGTGCATTCTTCAGTGCCATCCAACTTTTCATTCTGTGGTAACCGGAATCTTAGAGTGAAGAGGTTTGATTGTTTTCTGGCGTCCAAATCTCTCTTCAGGAAAGAAGGTTTCTTTGGTACGTTTTTGCTGAGTTTCGTCAAGAGTTCCTTGTCAATGTTGAAGGATCCTGTCTTGTCATCGATAAGTCTGCAAAGACAAAGTTCTTGTGTAAATAATGATCACTTCGCACCAAAGAATATAAAAATACATCATGATGGATATGAAAATGTAAATAATAATTGTAGTCTTAAATCGTCAATCCGGATCTGAAACTTTAAATTCCGGCGCATACGAGGTAAACATACAGATGAACTTGTACAAAAACTAAAAACATTGGGCAGGTATTTACATCACTATCATGTCATCCTATATTTAGATAATTTATATTGAACAAAAAACAACAAACCCAAACGAAATAATAAAATTTAATGCCACTGATAACGTTCACAACAGCTGATTCATAAACAGCCGGTTTTGTTTACACGTTATCTTCAAATTCATGATCGTATTATTATCATGATAATTTGTATTCTCATTTTACTCCAATTATCGATTATTCACACCTCTTTTGTTATGCATACTGTGTAATGCCAAGGTCAAACTCGTGCCGGACTATTGAGAATCATCATGCATGTAATTCCTAAGGAGGTATAGGCAGAGGCATACCTATATTTCGCCAGTTATGATGAAGTTGCGCTTGCAACCACTACAGTAAGACTTTAATTGAGACCGTGCATCAACTTGTCATTGCGTGGTGCAGGGGCAGATCTAGTTACGGGCTGTGGGCCCCTTAGATATTAATGGCCCCCAGGCCCCATTGATGGCAATGGAAATAACATAATGCATTATTATAGAAAAGTTAATTGCCAAAAGGCAATTATTCTTAATTAGGTAGGCCTCCCAAGTAGTGTTAGTCTAGGGCCCCACAAATTCACAGTTTGACCCTGGCGTGGTGAATGCATGGCGACTGTATGGTATAGTGGCTCTTTGATAAGTACGGCAAATATCAATAAGTATGGAAGTATAAATAAGGAATCATATTCACTCAGAGATCATTAGTGGCAACTCGTATGTGCAGCAAAATAGCGCGTCATCGTTGGGCGTTGCTAGAACGACATGACCGAAAAAGTCCTCCAACACTCATTCCTATTGTCTACCTACATCGGGAAATACCAAGCAGGCGCTGTAATTAATTTTGCCAGAACATTTCAAGAACCTAAGTTACTAGATTAATTAAGATATTCTTCAACAAGTTTGATTCCCAGTGAGTAGAGCGTTGTAGCACCCCAAACGGCTTGAGCAACCTGCTTGCATCATGGGTCATCGTCCATTAAAGAATACATTACACATTTCAACTTTGTCTGTAGGATGGCAACGCGTATGTAAGGCCTCTCGTATTGCAGATGTCTATAGGCATCAGTAATCACTTAATATCAGGTGGGCCGTCGGCTTGTTTTCCATCTAATGAAGTTAATAAAACAAACTTTAAATAGGCAGTACTGCAACTTAATACGCACGTGACAAGCTAACAGTGTGCAAATTGCTTCAACAAGCATGTTCTTGCTCGTCAAACAATGTCACTTATCTTAATCCAATTTACGCAAAACATGACTACAGTACATTGTGTGTGTCAGTATGTGTAACACGAGATTAGTTTCGCATAATCACCCTAATGCTACACACTTAAGCTTAATTAAGGTTAAAAGTATGTACTTTTTGTCCTACAATGAGCGAGAATTGCCGAATAACTGACGGGTTTATCACCCCCGAAGGAGTTATTGGTAGAGAGGTGATATGTTGCAAAAAGTTCGAAAGGAAAAGCACCCTTGACCGTTTCATTTGAAATCATAACAAAAGGAGTACGTAACGAATGAGAGACATGTCAGTGCGCACAGCAGAAACTATTGGAACAACATTGGATATGAGGCGAGGCGAGGTAAGCACTAAGAGAGGATTTTTAAATTCAACCCCTAAAGGGTTTAAAAATGAGATTTCGATTGTACGAAAAATCTTATATCTTGGGTTAATCACCTTGAAACTACACACGAAATTGGACCTACGTAAATATTAGGTTTTTTTCAACTACAGCTTATGATGTCTAAGGGGTGTTAGTTCGTAGGAGAAGAACGAAATATACAAAGGTAAATGGATAAGTGCTAGCCGCTAATATAACCGTTTTCGTACTTATAAATACAATAATACAATCCAACGAGAACAATTTATGTAAATAAAAACCATCTGAGATAAATCGATTTCGTTACGCGGAAAACCAGTCGCAGTGACGTCACTCGCATAGTTGCGAACTACACTATGCTAAAATGCGACTGGCGTCCAAAATATCCTTCAGGAAAATTGTTTTAACACTTACTGTTTCATAGCAATATTAGCCAACTGCTGCATCAGAGCAAACGTCTCATTCTTCCTCAGAAACAATGTGAAGTAATGTTCTCCATCCCTTGTGACCACTTTGATTGAGTCAGGAAACAGAAGACTGTTGGTCTTAGCTAGTTCCGTGACGTCAGCCCAACGGATCTTGATCGATGTTTTACGTCCAAATATGTAGGAGTAGAAACACATGTAGTGTACTGATAAGTACATCCAACCTTGGCGGGGCATCTTCCCCTTCCAGTAACTGTAATATTACGATACTTAGTAGATATTTTTTGTGGTGACAGACTGACAGTCAGCAACAAAAGTAGAATAACATTTCAGATTTTTTATATTGAGCACAATATCAAAAGAAATACGCAATTGATCTAAAATTAAGATAAAATGAACTCTTAGGTATTGCCTAAAATTTTGAATTGCAGTGAATTGTATTATTTCGTGTCTGTAAATGACATGTAAAAGTAACATTGTTAATCGAGTTTTGCTGCTGACCGTACATATATTAGGTACTTTAATACCGCTGTAAAGTCACATCAGGGGAAAAGAGATTAAAGTACTAAATAAGCATATTACATGGAATATGACGCCAAGTTGTTTTCGAGGTAAAACATTGCAATCTTTAAACATAGTGATATTCAGCTGTAATGAAGGCAATTTCTTGAGTAACAAAATAACTGGTAGAATGTTACTCAATTATAAGCTCCAAAATTTATTAAAACAATTCGTTCTTGATTTGAATGCAGTATGTAGTGTAGTTCAGGAATAAATACTTTTTTACCCTAAATACCGAATCGGTGGCAAGGAATAACCCTTGCATGCAAGATTTAAATAAAATTATATGCAATTCTTTGTCCATGCCACTTTAAATTCGGTCGGCCATTACATCTAGAATGAATCACCGTAAAAACGCACAGACAATCAATTCATTATGTTGTTAATTGGGGACGGTCACATGAATGATAAATAAACTGTTACTTACCTACAGGAGTAGTAACAGACCAATTTCTCGTCTTTGGGCATGCGGAACCTTTCGTGGAATTCATAGTCCACATTTTTGTATGTGATTGTGTCTTCATCTAGACAAGGTAAATAACAATATTAACGCAACTCTCTTTACTCTGCATGATTAGTAGCATACAAACATTTATTTTGTCATGCCAAGGAGACACAGTCAATAAAGAGAATATTTCAAATGTAATACAAAATTGTGGAACATTAATTCTGCCAACTTTTTAGCAAAGTCAAATCTTTAATTTGTCTTTGCTAAAAAGTTTGCAGAATTTTTGGCCCATGTTTTTGCATCAGAAAAATATAAAGAATCGTTCTTGTTGGAGTTCTTGGTGTCATTTTGGTCAAATAAACAGAAATACCAACAAACTAGAAAAGGAACTAACATAGGCATTTGCTTCACCACCACACAAGACACAAAAAAGCAGCAATTTTTTTAAAAGCATGAAAATTCAATATCTTACCTTCTGTAATTGTTTCTTGTTCCGTTGCAATGATAGAGTTGATTTTGCAGCACACAAACTCCGTCACTTCTTCCTCGGTGTCAAATGAGTGTAGTGTTGCACTAACATTGTCAACTAACCACTGCCAATCCAGACGTATTTCTGGCTCAGTCAATGCGGTGGCTATTACTGAAATATTTTTTATGAATTAAAGGTATGGTAGGCAGCAGATGGATGCGGACTGCCCAAGTCCAGGATAGTTGGTGTTCTTTATAGGAGGCCTATGTTCAGCAATGGACAGCTATAGACTGATATAATGATGAAAAGTATTGTGTATAAATGTACAAGATGAATATACTACTACACTACTAATATATTTTTGAGAAAAATGCAATAGGTGGTGGTAAAAGAAATACTAGTGTATTAGATCAATTAAAAGGACTTGATGGTAGGTAATGTAATTCTCCAGGCCGATTCCGGCCACGGCGGCTAACCTTAATACAGACTAGCCACGTACGCAGGAGATATTATAGTGCACAAATGTGTGCGCAAACACAGGTGCACTCCCTCTTCCCTAACTCTCATAGCCCAATGGGACACAATCCGACACGACCGGAGAGAGATCAGGCGCAGGACCAACGACTTTACGTGCTTTCCGAGGCACGGGGGTGTCACACCACCAACTTCCAAACTTCGGGCTGCTACTGAAAAATTCCTAATGGAAAAACCCAATAACACTTTTTGCCCGACCTGGGAATCGAACCCGGGACCCCTTGCTCAACAGTCGCGCTTGCAACCACGAGACCAACGGGGCAGTCAAGGTAGGTATAGAAATACCAACCATTATTATTAAGATTGGTGTTTCAGGGGGACTTAGTGTGCTAAACTGATTTAAAAAATATTTTTTGGTGTTTACAACATTATGTTGATAATATTATAATTGAATATTGAATCAACCTTTGGTAAGGTAAAATAATAAGGGAAAATAATATAATTATCTCGGAAGGATAATAACATGCCTAATACATTAAATATGCTTTAGAATCTGAATATGACAATATAAATTAGCATTGATAGTATCATGTTACATGAAAACATAGATAATCGTGCAAATGACAGCAAGTGATTCAAACCTGATGAAAACAATAAAATAGACCGGGCTAAAAAAAATATGGGTATGTTTACTGGTACAACTAAGAAAGTAATGACAGGTAAAGGCAATGCCCTGTATTTGGCCCCCTGTAGGAAGAAGTTTATAAGAAGGTCAGAAGACCAATTTCCACGAAATTAAAACGGTTCAAAATCTAGCTGCAAATAATATCATTAAATGTGTATAAAATAGGCTAATTTTTGACAGATTTAGACTGAGATTAGATTGCAATTTTTCCCAAAAGTTTGTAGAATTGCATCCCAGGTAAAGCAGGGGACAATGCAGAAAGTGAGGAAAATACTTATTAAATTAAATATATTATTAGCATGCAACATCAATAAGTAATAATGATGTTTAAAAAACATAGCCATAACTAGAAACACTGCTCCATATATTTTTAATTGTTAGTGTTAGTTAGTTCTGCAAGTTTATGCCAGCCCCTAAGACGACCTACTGACCCAGGCTTTTGTTTCAAATAATGGACTTGCATATTAAATTGATAAAACCACTTTTAAGCTGTTGTTCACACTCAGTTCAACCCGGTGGAGTTTTAATACTCAGATCATTTTTTTTGAAGAATTAAGTACAAAAGTATAGTAGAAATAAGTGTAATATGCATTACCATAGTATACTTCTGAGTTAGGAGTCTGGTGTAATATTCTATAGGGCGCAGGTTTTGTATCTCGGACGCTATCTAAAGTACCCACAAGAAGCGAGGAGAAACCTTTGGATTTTCCATGCCCTTTCCTTCTTTGCAGGACGAAGTACAAAGTCGTTTCATCGGTGTCCCTAGGGGTTGTATAAAAATATTAATGCAATTTCGCAATCAAGTCAAGACTTATGATAAGCGGCCATCGTAAACATAATTACCAAAGCGCAGTTTTTAAGAAAATTTCTTGAGGTTTAACCCACATGTCGATAATTAACTAACACAGTGGACGAGCAGTAGTTAATTTTTGGTAATCTCAAACATCGTTGTCTAAATATTTTTTTTAAATCTAATATTCCGACAAAGACACAAACAACAAAATATATCTTCTCGTATTTGACACAACAAATTTTTGATATTTTACGCAATGCATTGCACAATGTCAAAATGACATTCACGTATGACTATGACATAAATGACATTTAATTTTGTGTTTGGAACATGAGCCTTTTGACCATTCCGAATCCACCAAAACGTGTAGTTGCTTTTTACTGTAATTTAACACATTTCAAAATAATTTTAAAAAATGGTACAGAGTTTATAATAACAATAAAATCAATGGCTCATTAAAATAACAAAGCAAACCACTAAATTACCAATAATATATTGTCTCGATAAATAAGAACCTCCGCTTTTGTAGTACTGATTATCGGACCGTTCATTCAATAAATCAATAGTTTTGAGGATCGACTTTTTGTAGGTCATGTGTGTTTGTCTATTAGAATTCATATGTTCCATTCACACCGACAAAAAAATCAGTCGTCGATATTCTCAGGTGGGCGGGCAGCGTAATCTCAATGGAGTGCCCCCGCGAACGACGCTAGACACGTATTTGGGCATCGGTCATCGATGACATAGTCGGTATCTGCCGCAGATGGCGGACTTTACCTATTCATGTACAACTATGAGCACTGGGCATTATAATTAGAAGAATAAAATAAATAAAAATTATACCATCACGCCTGTATTCCGCGAAGGGTTAGGCAGAGGTGTACCAATGTATACCCACAGTTCGCCGATATATTTAGGTCCCATGTAATAGGGGGCGAGCCTATTGCCATTAACCGGGCACAAATCCAAACTCCGAGCTGCTACTGAGAATTTCATAAAAAACCCAATATCACTTTTTGCTCGACCTGGGAATCGAACCCGGGACCCCTTGCACAGCAGTCACACTTGCGACCACGAGACCAACGGGATAGTTAGAAGAATCTAGAATTAAATAGCGAGTGAAGTAAACTCAGGCATTGGGGCTCCTTGACTTTGTTGAGCTGGAAGGGGATGATAGGAGCGAAGCCCCCAGTATCACTACGTTTTGTACCCGCGTACAGTCAACGACGTCCTTTAAATTTTTTTTTAATACTTGCCTCCCTTTTCCTTTGCAGTTTTGTTTCAATCACGTAAACTCCTGCTAAGAGGTGATCATCAGTTCTAAAACCAAGGGTTTACAATTTCTTAAATACAATCAAAACAAAATTAACGTTACACGGTTTTATTGGTATTTCTCCAAAGAAAATTACAAAAAATACTGCATACCTACCAAGATTATTCTTAAGTGGTATGAAAAATAATAATATAAATAATGAATTCATTCCTTAACTAATGAAAAAGTTGATTCAAAGGCTGAGTGAATTTGAGTGATCATGTCTGACGTCAACATTGATTGTCCATGAATCAAGTTAGCTTTGTAATTGCATAATCTCGTTAATTTTGCAGCTGCATATGCAGCAACACTTTGGGCGAGTTGTGTGTGACTTTCGTTCTCGCAAAGTTTTGTATTTAAAGCCCAATGATAAAATGTTCCTAAAGCTCCAGCTAATATGTCCCCTTGTCCTCCGACCCGCCGTCCTGAACCTCCTCCTGTTGCTATCCAACTGTAGGAAGTCAGGTTTGTATAGAAATGATCTTTTTCACCCTTTACCAAAATGCCTACGCAATCTCCCCAGTAACTGTACCAATTGCTGTCATTTCTGGAAACTGCTTCCATTAACTTGTTAGCTTCGCGTCGATTTGGTGTCATGATCACTCCAGGACAAGGATAATCTTTTATTATTGATGCATTCTTTGCAACAGCGTACAGTCCGTCCGCATCTAAAACTAACGGTTTTTTCAAGGTTTTGCAATCCTGAATTATGTCATATATCAAGTTTAACGCTTCGGGTTCTCGTCCTAAGCCAGGACCAATGACGATGACATTCATTTTTGGTAATAAAGCTCTTATTTTTGACGCAGATTTAGAGTTCAAAAATGGGTAGACGATGAGATCAGGACTGTAAGACTTAATGACATTCGCAGCGCTTTCCGTGGTTATGATGTACGCCAAATCTGCCCCAGCCTGAAAATACAAAATTATTGTTAGATTTTATTAACATTTAGGCAGGTTTATGGAATAGGTACATAACATTATACGTGTATTCCCAAAGCTGTAGACAAGGGTATACGATAATAAGTACACAAAATTATCTGTAAGTATCTTCTAATCTAATCTATCTAATCTAAACAAAAGTAAAATTATAGTGGTTGTTTGTAACAGCTTTATCCTAAATGCATATTAGGTAGGTATAATACTCATATTTTTATTTTTTTTATTTTTCTTTCTGTCTATGTTTTTGTACCGGCTTATATCTTAAACAACTAGGCAAATTTTGGCAGAACATTCACTGACAGATAGATAATGTTATATGGAGTAACCTAGAGTATTTTGATTACAGAAAAATACTAGGGATCCGCGCAAAAAAAAAACATCGTTGATGATCGACATTCACGCGGACCAAGCGGCATAAGCTAGTACTTACTATCGCGTTTTCATTCTCATAATAGAGAGCCTACAGCAGTCATGTTATTATATTTTTTCGGAAATATTATGTCAATACATTATCTCAACGTTAGGATGATAAGGGTCTGCCCCCACGACGACTGATAATCAGCCCGATTATCGGGTCGTTTTTTTGACAGATTTCTTCGCCGGCCAGAAGAAACGGCCGATAATCGGGCCGATTATCAGGCCGATTCTCGGTTGTGGGGGCAGACCCTTAGGTACTAAACTTTCCCACTACTCTTTCTCTTCGCGTAAATGTCGGTTATCGCAAACGTCAACGAAGTACCATCACCATCACGCCTGTATTCCCCGAAGGGCTTGGCAGAGGTGTACCAATGTACACCCACAGAGCCAACGAAGTCGCGGGTTAAAAAGTAGCCTAATTCTAGGTACTTAACCAGATACCACGCTTTCTTTTTGTCAAATTTCATTTCGGTAGGTTTTATGGTTTTGTCGTGACGTGGTAACAAACAGACAGACACACAGATTACATTCGCATGTTTAATATTAGAGCAAAAGTCCATTAAAAAACAATAAACAGAACCAAAGCCGCCGACTTAAAAGCGAAAAATAAAAACAGGAAAGAAGTCGCTTTGCTGTTTTTATTTTTCGCCTTTCAGTACTTACCTACTTCTTATCATCCATATTCAATAAAAACGGTTATTGTAATAAACTTAAGCAGCAAATGTGTTTTATCCCATACACGCACTATACCTACATGGAGTGTTCGACGATAAAGAGTTCCATGGGATATCTTCGAAGACCATGATCAGTTGCCCATGGATAGATAACTAATCAACAGATAGTTTTGACCTTCAGTCATCATCATCATGACAGCCTATCTATAGCTGGCCACTGCTGAACGTAGGCCTCCCATTACCTTCAGAACAATAAACAAATCACAACACGTGTACTGTTCGTTATTGAAAAGTTCCATTGTCTATCTCCGAAAGCCTCCATCAGATGTTCACGAAATTAATGTAGGACTAACCAAATCTCCAAAAAAAGATCAGTTTAGAATAAATTGACGAAAATATCGATAAACATACATAAAAAATACAAACAGACAAACAAAAAACCTCCTTTTTTGAAGTCGGTTAAAAAGTGTGGAATAGGGAATCGGTTTCATGTTGCAAGTTGGTGCTCAATAGCCCTACTACGCATATAACTAAATGCCACATTAACATATTTTCCTTAGTGCAATCCTTGACAACATCTTTATAAACATGGAAATATTTTGTAATTAAATCAAAGTAAATAATTATGTAGGTATAGGTACATGCCTTTAGTGATGTTATCGCCGAAAAATACGGTGCTCCTGTGTATTCCGTTGAGCCACCAATAACTCCTATTTTACCTGCGTCCCCTTTTACTCTATTATCTGTATTGGTAACGATTGATTTACTAAGAAGTCTAAAAGTCGTTGGTTGAAGTTTACTATCTATAAAATTACACATTTCTTGATGTTCCTCACATTTAACTAAAAATAATGATACGTAAACCAAAATAGAAAAATATCGTTTCATGTTGTACTCGTAAAAGCAAATCAATCACCGATCACAACAGTAGTTTAACTGAATGTGTTTCTTGCTCAATGTAACTTCGTTATCAACACGTTTATGAACAATAGCTCCCCCGTTTTTTTATGCACATATATACCTTCTAATAGTAAGTAAGTAGGTACATTGACTCTGGTTTTACAGCTTACGAAACTTAATACGCGGGTGAAGGTTACGATAACAAAATCGACAAAACTAAATACAGATTTATTATGATTGGGGTTTTTTTAACTATTTATAAAATAATCTTTATTTTCTATTACAGTTATATCGATAGATGCAAAATCGCAAAAAGTATTAGTTCATCGATCTAGCTTTGAATTGAGAAACCTTAGACCAAATACATTGCATAGCAGTACATACTATTTCCATGCTTTAGAGTAAGTAGGTATAGTTTAATTATATAAAGCTTTTATTATCAGATTTTGGTACATCGGCACATCCCGACTATCTGAAGACCTTAAGTAACTGCAAACAAGTAAAATTATAGTTCGAATCAGTATCATATGTGGCAAGTGCTCATTAAAACTGAAATTGAATTATTTTTTTAAACGTAGTTAGATGGCAACCAAGCTGACGGCCCACCTGATGTTCAGTGTTCAACAAATATCTGCAATACCAGAGGCCTTGATGCGTTGCCATCCCAGGGACAAAGTTGAAATGCCTCATGTGCCTATAATTTCAACAGGCCCTCCAGGAAAACGGCAACGCTGCAGTGTGGTAGAAATAGGTATGGTGGTAGTACTTCCTTGGATAAACACCTACACAAAAAGGTCTACTACTACTACTAGCTATTATCAGTAGGGCAGTAGTACAAGATTCGATTCAACAATAATAGACATCATTTCGATGTAGGTAATGTAACGTTCCTGCGAATGCTTACTTCCAACACTGTTGGAAGTAACTAATGCTCAAGGTGAGTGAGCATTTACCTGTAACATTCCTTTCTATTTTGCATTTGCTCCCCTTCGTTGAAAAGTCGCGGGATTTGCCGGTCGCATCATATGCTTTTTTTTCGGATGGGTAATCATTACTTCTCCCGCCCTGAGCGGTCTTTGCTCAACAAAATGTTACACAAACTCGTTCATTGGGTTTTTAAAATCACGTTGCAATACAGCATCAAGTGTCGTGCTCAATGTTCGGTTCGTGAGAGGGTGACATTGATGTTACAAATAAACGTTTAACCCACCGTACCCACGTACCTTTTTTTTGTTGCCGCGGTGAAAAATGCTCGTGGATGTCCACCGCCCTGCGGCGGCGGAGGGGTCTGTCGAGACTCTTACTGATTAAAAACCACCCCGTTGTTTCCTTCCCACACTTACGCCGGGGATCCCGGGAACGTACCGCGCCATCTGCGATCCCCAACTGGTGCCGGCCCGCACCGGGGGGCGGAAGAGGGTTGTTACCCACTTACCCACCTTATCTTTTCGTTTTCGGATATTAATGAAAAGCAACATTATTAAATAAAAGCAGATATAATTAATTGATTAATGAAGTATTGAGAAAACAAACGTGAAACTAAAAATCTTACAATTGGAAAACAATTTCCAATTTCCATTTCTCAAATAAAAATTTGAAACCATCAAAGCACTCAAAATACTATAGAAGTCATTCATTAATGATGTGCTTCTTTTTCAGCAATTTTTCTTTGTGATTCTGCCCAACTTTTTTTATTTGCCTCTGAATTTGCCATTCTATGTATTTTTAAGAAAACCCACAGTCCTCCTAATATACCAAACGGGTAATACATCCAAATCCAATTATTTGATAGGTAATAAAATAATGGAAATTGAGCTATTTTCGCCGAAAAAGTATACGGGAATTTCATGTGACGGCCAGATTTCCTGAAAAATAATTAAATAGCGATTAAAAACCAGTATACTAATAATAACCGAGTTCATTGAAAGCTAAGAGTATTAGCGGGCAATCCACTAACGACTATCCCTTCCTTTCTGGCTTCTCCTGTTGTTTAATCTGTTCGGAAACACGATGGGTTAAAAAAAAAACCGTTAAAACAACAATTAAACCATAGGTACATCTGTTTTCATTAGCTACCAATAAGTCTCTTTCGTGATCATAAGTAATTTTAATATATTATTTTGAGATTGATATTTTATATGAAGACACCTTTTAGTTTAATGGGTAAATAAAATTATTATCATAAAAGGTAAGGTAGGTAAGTACAAAGATTTGTAACTGCCTGATGCTAAGCTG
The DNA here is from genome assembly GCA_932526535.1 of Caradrina clavipalpis. Classification (NCBI taxonomy): domain Eukaryota; kingdom Metazoa; phylum Arthropoda; class Insecta; order Lepidoptera; family Noctuidae; genus Caradrina; species Caradrina clavipalpis. Next base: position 6,096,202 of record OW052093.1, read on the forward strand.
ACAGACTGCTGGTTAACGACTAGTGTATTTTAAAGCATAATATGGTTTCGAGTTACCCGGCAATTATTCCTTTGTCACGACACAAGCTTTCTACTTTGCCATAAAGCCGTTTCAAGTCCTTAGGGAAGATCATTTTGCAATATCTTCAATATAGAAGTTCTAGGTAAGTGCAGCAAAACTGTCTAAACGGATAAAACTGACAAGCCTGACAACTGTAGAAACTGACATTATTTGTAATTTTTTTATTGAAACTTGAAACGAACCTCAAACCATTATAATTCTAATAAACCATGGGCACTGTACTTCACACCACCCGATTTTACCCTACGCATGTTTTTGATTTTCGTTAAATACGTAAGCATAATGGATGTGGTGGCGTAGCGTTTTACAAGTCTGTATCCGGTTTTCCAGTCTTAAAGCCAATTTTGAATTAGTCTGTCTAGTGTTGAGGACTTAGGCAGAATTAAAATACTTCGTAACCTCATTACTATATAACAGCTAATTTTGAACCAAATAAGTGGAATGTAACATTATGTTTATTTGTATAGAGAAAACGAACCACGCTCTTTTGTATAACATTTCTGAACGAAATTAGTTATATCATCTGAAACGTCCCCTCCCCCCGCTGCCCCTGGTTTCCGTACCTCCTTCAATTTGTGATTTGTAAAATTCTCGTGCAACATTCCTTGCTTCACTACGCGAGAATAATTATTTTATATTAGACTTCCCAATATTCCATTGAAATGTGTGATAACGAAAAAGAAGAAGCAGCTAATCTGGTTTGTCAATCAATTTGTCTTCTGTGTTGTGAAACCAAGATCTAAATAGAATAATTTATTGGTGCGATCATTACTTGAGTTATTATAACATTCGTTTTGTGTGCCTAATTTGTTTTAGAAAGAAGAATTCGAATGGGTTCTCCGAGAAGAGGTACATGCGATATTACATCAGCTACATACCGTTTTAGTCGTAAGTGTCATGTCAAAAGATAAATTAAAATATCAATAATTCTTAAATAAGGTTTTTTACATGAGATTTTCATTTTAGGAGTGCGCTCACAGATTTCCCGTGCCCTTGTACGGCAACGAAGGCCAGAAACAAGATAAATTCATACTGACATCACAGCCTGAACAGCTGAAATGTATTGTGACACTTACTGGAGACAGTATAACCCATGCTGTAAGTATTTTTTTTATTAATACTACCCTATTATTATTCTACTGCAAGGTAAAGGCCTCTTCTCATATGAACAAGGCACAACTATTGAGCACCATGATTACTCAAAGTGTATTAGTAATTTCAGACATGTATTAATTATAAGTTCATATTTCCTCACAATGTTTCCCTTTCCCAATGTCAGTCAAATCCAAGATAAACATAGAAAGTGAATTGAAGATTGATTATTGAGTCACATTAGTACTTGTATTGAATTTGCAATCTCATGTATGACCTTTTAGGTTGACAATACTGTACAACTTCTTCAGTACCTATTGATCAGTCAAACTAGACAAGAAAAATGTTACATCCCTGTATGCATTATTTTAATTATTTTTCGTAATGTTTAATATAATAGATGCTGTTCTCTTGTCAGGACATAAGTTTCAAGGTATTACGACAAATGCACACAATATGCCGTACATCAATCAACCAGGATGGTCCGTGGAAGCTCCAACAGATACAGGATGCTGCCAATCATTTGCAACAGGCTATTGGTTATATTGATAATGTGGATAAACATTACGTATTCAGGTATGTGCCATCCTAATATAATTAGTATGCAATATTTGTGTTTGCAGTGTAGATAAAAAATGGTATTGTAAAGGTAGAATCGTAATTTTTCTTTGTTATGGCAACCAATCTTAAGTAAGACTAGCTATTTGACTGATATTTAAATTATTTGTGTTGGCTATGTGGTTCAACGAAACCTAAACTCTCCCTGCACCTATGCTTTTAACTCTGCAGGTAAAAAAAAACAAATTAGATTGGTAGCAACTCAGGGCACACCATAGGAAAAAATTGCTACGGATCTCCATTATCCAAATCAATAAGGAGGGCTATAATTGTAGAAAAATTATTTTATTTATTTAAAACAGTAGAAGTCAATTATACCAATTAAAGTACCTATTTTTAATTTGTATAATTGACTTTAGCTATTACAATAGGATAGAATAGATTATGTAATAATTAGTAGTAGTGTTAGTTGTAGTTTTTATAGTTTAGATAGATAGTTTATTATAGTGTCAAAAAATAGGTCAGTTTCAACTGTCTTGACAGTATTTATTAGTTATGAATTTTAATGAATACTACATAAGTATTTTGACCCTTGTCACCAATTAATTTGAACACAAATGAATATTTAAACGAACTAAACTACAGTGCAAATGTAGTATGCTGTATACTGGTATGCTGTCATACTTTGCAGTGTACACATCTATCTAGCTTTTGTTTTATTATGAAAGGAAATGCCAACATCCTGTATAGTAAAACATCACATGAACTGAACAGTACTAATATGACCTCAACATACATGACAAAAGAGCTCAAGGTTGTGCATATTTATTTCGCCTGAATAACAATATCAGATATTGTTTACCGTAACTGTATAATATTTTTAACTGTCATGTTAATTTGAAGAAGAAAATTTTCATTACATAATTTTATTTGATTATCTTTTTATCTGATGTTGAACTGTTATAATTATCAATATTTAATCATTTATGACTGCATTTAATAATCTTGTGGATCTTTTATGGTGGCCTGTTCTGTGATAGTGCATTGATTGTGACATAGTTGTCAAAAATAGTTTTTAGAAATGAGAAATGTTATGTTTATTTATTTGCACCTTTTTTGCAGATCATCAGAAGAAGTTCTCCACATAATTCAGTGTTTGATTGGCTCGCTGCAAAGAGCCAGAACCGCTTTAGTATTGCCTAAAAAAAAAGCAATTGACGAGCTTATGAAGAGTAGAAATATGGTACATTACATAATAATATATTCATTTCTTTATTTATAATCTACTTTTCAAGCAATAATAGCTAACCTGTATTAAATATCTTTTTAAATTTAATTTCACTTGAGCAAATTTTTAGCTTACTCTTTAGATTAATATTGCATCTTGCGAAATGTGTAACTTATCACTACAATTTATTTTCAGAAGGCACTATCCCCAAATCTACCAGAAGACTTAGCAATATCATTCTACATACAGTCCCACAAACTTATATTTGTTGCGTACCAACTGAGTTCAGTTCACGGAACAATGAGGATTGACTCGTGTCAGGCAGACTGTGCCGTACCGTGGCTGAGCGATGTATTGTTCATGTTAACGGCAGCACTTCATATGTGTCAACAGCTTAAGGATAAGGTATGTTAAGCCTTGATTCATTTCTATATGATTGTGTATGAGAATCAATTTTAACAAATAGGAATACGGACAACTTTCCTACAACTGTTTAAAATTATTGACATTGGACATACAGTGCTGGACGGCTAACTTACCTAACCTTACCTTGTACCTGTAATATGTAAGATGATTATTTTAGATTACAATGTTTTATACTTGTTATAAACCTGAAGAGTTTGTTTGACCGACTCTGATAATTCTTTCACTAATTTGAAGATACCTTGTCCTTGACTGCGATATATAAAAAAATAAGGATTCTCAAGTAAAAATATAATGTTAGCAAGTTGCTACATGCAAATATTATCAAAAGCAATCTGTCCAGCCGTGAAAAAATATGCATGGAAAGAAATCATATTAATAAAGTTCTAGTACATTTTCATCAATTTTATTAATCATTTGCCAATGATGCTACAACGTAATACTATTAAAATCAGTATTGTAGACCATGACATAACAACCGAATTGATTGTACACACATTAAAGAAACATCATACATTTATCTGATAACGATAGAGCAATAGATAAATTTTGAATTGTTATTATCCATCCTTCCATGCTTATAAACATATTTTTTTTATATTTAATAACATTATAAATGGGAAAATACCTGACTTTGTCTGTCATGATTTCATGACATACGACTGACCCGATTTTTATGAAAGGTATGGGGTAATCTTAAAACACAAGAAAGGACATACACTACTTATTCCGCGGCTTCGGTTGCGTCTGCGATTGACGATATTTACGCGGACGAAGTAGCGGACAAAAGCTACTTACTAATAGGTATTATTCTACTACAAATATTCTTATCAAAGACACATGAAATATTGTTGAGTAAATATTGGTTTTCCGTGAAACTTCAAAATTTGAGTCTTCACTAAAGTGCCCTTTCCAAACTGTTTTTTATCTTTAGGAAGTAAAACTATGCAATCAGTATTTTATCTTTTTGACGTGGTATGACAACCGTACAGCTTAACTGATAAGAGATCGGCGTTTCGATTTTAATATTAATCAAATCACCCAAATTGTGGATTATTGCTAATTTTATTGATGTTTTTAAGATAGTGTATCGTATGACTAAATGATAAGTCGTTACCTTACGTCATTTATTTTTTCCTTATTCATTGCCAGTAGCCAAGCATTTATCAGTTTGTTTATCAGTCATCAAACTCAATAATTGAACCAAGTAGGTTGATGTCGCTTTGTTTTATAAACGTACATGTACAATAAGCAGCCGTTGAAAGCCAATAAAATGATTTTATAAAATAGTTTCGGTATCGGTTGTTGCCTCGGTCATACCTGTGTGACATTCCCTTTTTTTAATACTTAAATTGCCCTAGGTGTTCATGATACCACTTATAGAAAGTTGGTCATAGAGATTACTAATGGAGTTTGGTGTTTATGATTCCGTACCTAAAGGGTTCGAACAGAACCCTATTGCTTTCTCTCATCCGTTTGTCTGTCTGTCCCGCTGTCGCAGCGTTGTAAGTATTGAACCGTAATAGGTAGGCACTTGAAATTTTCACAGAGTGTGTACTATTATGGCCGCTGCGCTGTCATAACAAATAAATTAAAGTTAGAAATGAAAAGAGGTTTTTCGTTTGGCTAGATTGTACAGTGGTAGCTCGTGGCTAAATAATTACAGCCGCATAGACCGATCATGCCATTGTCATTCATTTCATTGTTTCATTTGTGTCATTTGTAGATCTTTGACAGTCGTTACTGTTAGTCAGAAGCCTGAAAGTCTGACAACCAGTCTTACCAAGAGTATCGTATTACCCATTACTGGGTTGTGGAGGTCTGATAGGCAGTCGCTCCATGTAAAATACTGATATTCAGCTGCATCCGTTTCGACTGGAAGCCGACCCCAACATAGTTGGGAAAAGGCTAGGCAGATGAGATGATGAGATTGTACAGTGGTACAGTACCTTCATTCAGAGATTTGGCGTCACACTTGACTCATTCTTTTTTTTTTGTTAGCCTGTACTTACCTGCTCCTAAGGAAAGGCCTCCCCCAATCCTTACACTTACTTCTCTATTCTTTTACTAACTATATATTTTCTTTCTCTTTTTCAGCTGTGTGTCTTCTCCCAATACAAAGATTTTACAGTGGGATCAAGATCTGCCTCCATGGTGTTTAACTAAATATTACCTACCGGGATGTTACCTATTTCTCAAGTGTATGTAAGCATTATATACCTAGGTATGCGTAATATACAAAACAATTGTATGTAAGTACATGTATTTATTTAGTTATAGTTATTGAGTCCATTGTTGATATTCTTGTTGAGTATGATGTAATATAATGTATAGAAACTAATGTTATAACTAACTATAGGAAAACTAATCTTGGGTCTGCCATGAGTGTATATTTTGAGTAATAGCAAAGGGGAATTAAGTATTAGTTAATTTATTTCTACTACTTACCTTATTTATGGACAAGATTACGTGAAATTATGATTTAAGCGTTATGTTGATGGTTATAAAGTTGTAAGTTAATCGTTGCTGGCTTTTGTCAGCGTATTTATGTAGATGAGTTCTTAGCTAATTAATAGAGAGCACAGTATAAGCCATCCTCTGGCCTGAAAATATTTGTAGACAGTTGAACAAAGTTCAACGACTGTCCTCAATCATAGGCGTATATAGGGGGGGGCCGGGTGGGCCAGGCCCACCCCAGAATGGTCTTGTGCCCACCCCAGGCTGTAGGGCTCACCTTCCGTCTGACCGCATTGCATCGCAGCGGCCATGGCATCTTAGGGGCCAGGCCCCCCCTGAAAACTAACTCTAGATACGCCAATGTGACCTCAATTGGAAGTATATACTTAGTTTGAATTGGATAGTAGACACTATTAAACAATAATTCCAAGACATAGCTTCTCAAAAAAACACTTTATTTTGGCTTCGAAAACCTGATTAATTTTCAATTGTTTTGAGCTGCTTTGAAAGCAATAAATAGTCAATTGAGTTGATAAAAAAGTCACGCCACAGTTTAGTATTGTCATGCAAAATTTATGCGGGTATCGCATTTTGACAGCTCATAAAATGTATGTCAATTGATTGGTGGCGTCTACTATCTGATTCGCGGAAGTTTATTTCAATTTTGATTCAGTTTATCCGCCGCTCGGATGGCTATAGTTAGATAATGTACACAATGCGTTGTAGAATACGACAAAGCAATAATATTTTCTACAGCCTAACAAATTAAAATATAAGTGCAAAGATATAGTCGAATAGCCCTTGTGTACGATAATGGTATTTATGACGTCGTTATTAAGTCCATTTCAGAATGAAGGTCCAAAGTCTTGAAATGACTAGTTCTTATTTACGCGGTATTATTTAACGTTTCTGTTTTTGAAATCAGAGGCTGTATAAGGAAGTTTGACCCTTTGAATAAATTTTAAGTATGTTTATCGAATTCTTATGATCTTATGACTTTGACAAAAACTTTTACCATGGATGCGGTACAAGACTCAAGACCCAAGCGATGAAATTTTTCGTCGGAAATCTGGGAGCCATTTAACATTTTCGTCGGATATTAAAAATATCCTTATTTTGACCGTGTATATGTTGGATGTTTCTATGGAACAGCTAATGTTTTTTGACATTTTGACCGCCATTGTCATGTATAGATGACAAACCAAATGGCACCGTCACGATCCCATGACATAGTTTTATACGTAAATAAAACTCATAAAGCAACATCGATATAATTTCAAAGTCACTACTATTTTGTAGTTATTAAAGGATGAACTCTTAGCTTGGCGCTGCGTTTTTGCTTTTTTGACATGGCGTTCAAAAGGTTAATAAACCAACGAAATATTTTAACTTTGGGATATCTAGAATTATGTACTTACTGGATTCACGGTAAAAGTTTTGGTCACGTTGTCCTTTCTATCATGTATTTGAATATATATCTAATATATTATCAGTGTTATCCAAAGGGTTTATAACAAAATGCATAATACAGAAAACAAATATTAAATTAAGTAGTTATTTATTTCTATATTAATAAATAGATCTGAATGTATAGTTAAAGGAATATAAATTGTATAACGTGAAGCAATAAAGCTTCTATCTTTCGTCTGTATTGCCATAGTTAACGAAGATACTAATATATAATAAAATATACATATTTGTTGATAACTTAATCAAATGGTAAGAAAATGTCCGTCAAATGATACAATATAATACAACTATATATCCTGTTTTTTAAATGTTTGCTATTTATTTTTTTATATTCAAATATTACATTGTGGGAAATGTGTTTGATACTATTTCAAAAGTTAAAAATAAAAGAAAAAAATATGTAGTTGCCAAAGTCTCGTTGTAATTTTCAATCTTCATTTCTTTCTGTATAAAATATTTCGGTGTCATCAATCTGTGTCTTTACAATTGTTCAAAAGGATATAAATGAAATTATCATAGTATGAATGCTTTTGCCTTCAATGTTTCCATTAAATATTTCTGAGCTATTTCATAGTCAATTAATTACACCAGAACTATTATAAATTTATTGATGTTTCACAATTTGTATCTTAAGTAATTTGACTTAAAGGAACTCCAATTTTTTATAAAAAATGTGATAATTACAACTTCGAGTAAGAGAGTAGATAAGGGCCCGTCTTGCTTCACAAAAAAAAATGAAACTTATTTTCATTAAATTATTTTTTTAAAAGCTACAGGCTATACAGGTGAGTTTTGAAAAAGCAATTTAAAAATTAAGTGTTTTAATGTTTTTACTTTGCTCCGCTCTGTCGTTCTCATGGCGACTGTTCAGCGTGAGGTCCTGGGTACGATTCCCGGGTCGGGCGAAGTGTTATTAAGTTTTTCAGACAGTCGTTTCATTTAAAATACTGGTGTTTAGCTACATCCGGTTACGCTGGAAGCCAACCAACATATTTGGGAAAAACCTAGGCTGATGATAAAACGCTTATGAATATCTAACATCAAATCATTTTATCTGCAAGTTCTGTAACAGTTGATTCCTGTTAAAAATCTCACTCTGTATACGCCTAAATTATCTTTAAAAATATATCAGTACAAAAACTTGTACAATATGCTATCAAAAATACCTTATCAATGGCCTGTCTAATCATATTGTGTGAATATTCCAGGTGATACTTTTCACTCACTCGATAAAAAGTAGGATAACCTTATTATTATTAGAAAAATTGCAACTTTTATTTTGTTGTTGAAGTACCCAACGTCACTGCTCGCAATGTTTTTAGGTAGGATATAAACGAGCACTTCATTCCTTAATATTCCATGGCAACACTCCAAAGACATCTAAAAACCTTCGTATGTGCGTTCTATTACTTGTATTTTTGTCTTTCATGAAAACATTGCCTCCACACTAGGAATTTCTCCTGTACCGGTATACAGGTTTTAAGATGTTTACAAACATATCAACTCACATACACAAACAGCCAGACCCGGAAAAACTCTCTGTAGGTCATACAAATATTTGTTTCGTGGGAGAACGAAATCGCGATGCGCAGCGCAGCAGCTAGCTAATCGCTAAGCCACTGCGCCAACCGTATCGTTTGAATGGAGTGTTGAGAAATATTCCTATATTCCCCCCATTCCATTACACCGCTTGGAGTGATGGAAATGGAGTGATCGTTTATATCCACCTATAAGCTGGCGCCAAACACAACTTTAAAAATCAAACACCTGTAACATCGCTTTAATGTGAAACGGGTATTTGAGCATGTGTGCAAAGTTTCAACATAAACATTGTCTTTGCTGTCTCGTCTTGCAGTTTTCAAATCTCCGAAGCTATGACTGGCGCTGGCGTTATAATTATTGTCTTATAATTAATGCTTCATAGCTTCTACATAATTCTGTGTTAATATCTAATACACATTAATAATAAAAGGTTGTGTATTAAATGTTGTTTAAATTAGTAAAGTATCTATTATGTAAAATATATAGGGTATTTGACTATTTTCAAAATACTTATTTTTTTACTGGACTTTTTCTAATGAGCACAAAAAATGTATTTTTTGTTTTACCAGTGATTAAATTACAGTTCGTTCAAATTCTACTTAAAAGTAACATTTGTTAAAAATATTTTATTTTGTACATCTTGGGATAATTATTTTTATTATGACACTAGTTTAATTTTGTTGCCCTTTCTTCGAAGAGGTCAACTACCCTATGAACTTTTAGTGAATTAATCTCATGTTTTCTATAAAATATGGCTACCTAATTCGAGTGGGTAAATAAAATCAATATTGGAATACACTAAAATTATGAGAAGATTTTTTTATCTAACTGTACGATTGTAAATTTATTGGCAAAGGAATTGGAAATGAATGTCGAAATTGTATTTTTATGCACATATTGATAACTATGATAAGTAATAAAATTGTTAACGCACTTTCTAAATATTCGCTACCTACTATTTTAGTCTTGTGAAGTTTATCTATTCTATACATTCATTTTAAAATAAAGACTGCACCACACGTGGTCGTCTGCCTAAGGTCATACTTGAGATGCATTTAATTGAACAAAAATATTCCACAGTTTATTATTTTGAGGTAAATGGCCTCAAATGTATAAAGAACCATCATGTTCATTATTATTCATTCGACATGTTTGACAATAAAATTATTGTACTAGTATTATTAGGTAGTCTCAAGACTATTTTTATCTATACCTACTGTATAAACAGTTCATGTGATTGTGTTGTATATTTCAATAAATCAAAATGCTGTTATGCAGAATTTGTTTTCATTTACTATTTTAACCTGTTAGGCGATTGGCACACTGCCCCGCATCACGGAGCGTGGCGCGGGAGTGCGTGTTCAATTTGAACAACAACAACAACAACAACAACGTTTGAACTTCAAACGTTGTTTGCAAGTATCTCTGTTTGTATAGAAAACACGCGTTTACGCGCAGTGTTGCAGTTCACCAAAGCTCCGTCATCACGCACCACGCTGCGTGATGCGGGGCAGTGTGTCTATCGCCTCAAGAAGTAATTTATAAAAGCTGCTAGTGGCTGAATGTAGGAAGTGGTCGTTGGTTTTCGGTGCAGACGTCGAATCAATGTAACCACAAAATGAAACGTTATAATTTTAAAGTTGTTTATAATTTTATCATGATGGGGTAACCAGAGTTTTCTATCAGAAATGTATCATTCCGGAGACGAGATTTTGTGCTCGTTTAATAACAACAGGCTCGCCCCTTGGGCCCTACTTTAAGTACTTCAATTGAAATAAATGCTTTGTCTTTGAGACCTGCCTAATACCTCGAGGAATAAAGCCGTGATGATAACTATATGTTATTTTTTATGAAATACAGTTATCATCGTTATCATATCAGCCTCAGGACGTCCACTGCTGGACATGGGCCTTCCCTATAGATTTACAATAGGACTGGGGGACTGGGAACAGAAATAGTCAGTTGGCCTCAATTTAATAAAAGCCGCCCTAAGTATTTAAATATCTACAGTTTAATTGTTCTCCGTGTGCCCATTGTCTAAAGTCCTTGTGACAATACAAAGATCACATCACACAGCTCCAAAGCGTTTAAATTTTGCATTTGTTGTTAGACAGTATTTATTTGAAGTTACCTTCGATGTTAAAGAACGATAAAGGTATCTCCGTAAACTGGTCTTTTACTTCATCAAAACATGGATGCTAGGGATGGCCCATCCCTAGTGTCAGTGACTGTTATACTTTTTTAATCTAACATATTTTCGTTTAATTAACATTATACTAAATCCCAAGCTGCTGGTTTGCTCCCAGGAACTGATAATGGTTTGATTATAATTATATATTAAGGTGCGAGAAAATGTAATTAAAACAACTTTGAAAAGTGTTATCGAAAATAAATACACACTTCTACGTTAATGATAAAAGATAATTTTATTAAAATCGATACGCTTCGCCTATTTAGTTGGTCCCAGATTCTTTAATATTTTATGAACACTGATAATTTTCATCTTAAACAAAATAACAGTTGTTTTTTTATGGTTGTGAGTCACAGTATTAAGTGAATCATAAAACGAGCATCACTAAAGCTTTTTGACAGAAGGCAACTGTCAGACAGATGTCAGATTTACTAAAAATAAATCGTCAAGAGTTGAGGCGTTGAAGTTTGTTTTCACTTTTATTTTGTTATTATATTGTAAATTGTAGTTGTTTTAATATATAATACCATCATGGCTATTAGAATTTTGGGTTGGTTCGGTCTTGTCACCATTATCATCACTGGTTTATTTGGTTTTGGTGTCTATTTAACGTTTCTCGCCTTCATCGTCTCGTTTTTGGCTGGGTAAGTTGATAAGAAGGCGTAATTTGTACTTAGAAGAATAATATTATTGTTAAGGAGTAGTCTGTTATGATTATATTCTTCACGTCTATATTAAAGAGCGTTACGCGCTTGGAAAGTGGATTTATTTACTCGACTGTCGGTATGTAGGACACTTTTCTGTCAAAAGGTCTAATCAGCGAAATTCGAACATAGATCAAGTTCTTAGTACGTTCTAGTTATAAAATAAAAATAATGGCCTAATAATCAAAATGTTTATAAGATTGTGTTTCTGTTTTCAGGATAATAACAATTCTTTACTTCTCCTATGACAACAAAAAGGTTTTCTCTGTAGACTTGGATTGTCTGGATGATCCATTACAACAGTCAAACTTTTCTATTCAAGTACCTAAGGTATGTGTGCTTCATTGTTCTCCGATGTGATAAACTGTGTGCTTCTTTGTTTCCGATGGGATATAAATGTGTGCAGTTGTTTGTGTGAGTTTATAATTATAAATACATCCACAACACAGAAGAAGTTCTTGGTATTTTTTAAAAGAGAAAAAATATGATAGACTGTTTTGTCAACCCATCTTGGATGAATCACTTATTGTTATTACTAGTTATGAACTCTAGCTACTGTAATAAAATAATACCCATTGATATCAATTTACAAAGGAGTTCTTTACAATTTAGCATAAAGCTGTTTTAAATTTCAGGTATTGGAACTATTTCAACAAGAAACTCCTTTGCCAAAATATGACAGCAGGATTACAGGTAGCGAGACTGTAGATTCTTTCCTAAATGAGATTATAACGATAATCATCAATGATTATGTGACTCCGTGGTACGAGATTTTAACAAGTGACGAGGAACTTACAAATCATTCTATAAAACGCTTGGTGCTGGCTGCTGGTGCTAATGTAGCTAATAGGTAAATATAAAAATAAATTATTTCATCGTCATCATCATCATATCAGCCGAACCATGTCCACTGCTGGACATGGGCCTCTGCTCAAGAAAGCCAGAATTACCAGTATGACCTATGACCTGTATGTTTTGATAGTGCCTAATGCTTCTAAGCTGTTTATGATTTCTTTATTATTATTGCCAAGGTTTTCCCCGAGACTTATTTACTGTATGAGTATGGATTTTCAGGGACAGAGACCAAAGCTGTTGATTAAAAAGTACCCAATCTCCTTAAGGTAGAACCTCCACGGTAGCCCGCGAAATTCAAATTTGCTTACGTTTTTTGCAATTTGCAAGTTAGTATTAAGTTATATATTTATTAAAGTATAATTCGCGGGCGTAAGAATTGTGTACTTTCAGAATTATAACCATTTAAGTCAGCGATAAAACTCCATTGGGCCAGGTAAACCCAAAGAATGACTATTTCATGAAATCTTGACATTTTGGAATTATATCAACTTAAGGAGTTATTTTACTGATTTTAATGGTAAAAATTCTGAAAATACATACTTCTTACGTCCGCGAATCTTACTTTAATCAACATTAAACCCAATACTGACTTGCAAATTGCAAAAAACGTAAGAAAATTTGAATTTGGCGGGCTACCGTGGAGGTTGCACCTTAACCAGATCACAAGCTAAGTCCTTAAATTGTTTCAGTATTTTTGTTGTCTTTTTCAGAGTCAAATGTGTGGATTGGATCCATCTTCTCTCCACCCGGGTTCCAGAAGAGTTGACAACACATTTGAAATTATTCAAACAATCAAGAGTAAGATTGAAACACGTAGATTTGATGAGTGCCAAAGACATGTCTAATGGGACGACTAAAGCCAGTCCCAAGAAACAAGATGAGAAGAAAACACATCGGAGAAATAAAAGTGAAACCGATGTGTCATGGCCTCCAGGTATGGGATTTTAATTTTTATTAAGTAAATCAATCACAGTCACTTCACAAAAATACTAACATGATATTTATGAGGTGTTTACTGTGAGTGTAACTTCTCTAAGCTAGCAGTTTTTGGATAAAAGGCAAAAAAAAACACAAACCAAAAAAAACGATGGGTTGCACTCCGGGAGTGCCGGCAGAAGTGAAAACTTGAATATTAACGTTGTGCATTTTTGATATTTTGGAATGGTTAGGAAATAATTTTGCACGAATTACTTTAATTATCAGTATAAAAGTACTATCATTTATGTGGTATAATACAATATTTATTTATTGCGCTATCGTAACCATAAATGTACGATAAATTCGTAAGATTTTCGATCAGGTCACGTGTCCTGACGCGAGTTTAACATTTTTTACCCATTCCAAAACAAGTGCACAACGCCGCTTACGAATTTTTGATCAGGGTCACGTGTCCTGACGCGAGTTTAACATTTTTTACCCATTTCAAAAAGTGCACAACGCCGCTAAAGAAGTTTTCACTTCAAAAATACATATAAACTCTGTAACTCCTCCTTATTGAAGTTTATATTAAAAGATTAAAAATTACTTACCTCTCCAAGTTTACCCAAATTATTCTAGTATTGTAAAAGTTAAGATCCAATTTTTCACTTTGTTTTCATAATTTTTGCAGAAGCACAAACATTTGGCAAATCGAAGTTTTACGACAGTTCAGAAAACATAAGTGGTAAAACACTAAAGGATATATTTTTTGAACTGGAATGTTCTATAGAGAACAGACAGATATGTCGAGATATTTATTGTATGGATGCTGATAAAGAGTATGGTAAGATTTTTTTATTAAGAATTTAGAGCGAATCCTGCGAATTCACAAATTTTTTGAGAAAACCAGTATTGTATTGGTGAACGGAAATGTGAGGGAACCTGGACTTACATTTAACATAAGTCCGAAATCACTTATCCACCTTGAGGGAGTGTGGTGATCTATGCTCGTGCATTCTCTGTATGAGAAGAGGCCTTTGCACTGCAGTGGAACAATAATAGGCCGATATTATTGGTTTTATCTGTTTGGATATTTAACTTTAGAAATCCAAGTGCCTGAACTTAAAGGACTTACCTACCTTACCACCTACATACTACTTACCATACTTACCTTTGAAAGAAGTATGTATGTAGTTATAAAATTCTTTTCTTTTCTTAGAGTTGCTGTGTGAAGTTTCCGAGGCTGTGTTGTACCTGATTGCTCCAGAAGAAGCTTGGCGATGCCACGCTTTAAAAGTGATACTGATCGAATTGTTATCAGCTGTTGTGCTCAGACCAATGATCAATTTGTTGAGCGACCCTGATAATATCAACAGGACTATTATTAGAAGTGTGAGTTTTTCTAGACATCTTTTTTTCAACTATGTCCCGTACGAGGTTTTTTGTATGTAATATAGGTGCGTTTATAAACATAACGCTTCACACACACAAACAACCAGACAAATATTACTTCAATGTGGGAATTAGATTCGTGACACGCAGCGCAGTAGCCAATCGCATCGTGTTTATAAATGAAGGATATTAAATTAAAGAAAGAAGCTTAAAAGGTTCCAGGTTAGGCAAAAACTAATGTTTTTCTGATAATTCTGGCCAATCGTCATTTTTCTTCCTGGACCTTATTATTAATATTATTATTGAAAAAAAATCCTTAAACCTCATTTTTTACTACTTTCTTACTGATTTCTGTTTTTTTTTATGTTAACAGTGTTGCCGGGATTCGTGTCTGCCATCGGAGCTGTTTCTTGTAGTCATTCGATGCTGTACTGATGCCGAAGAGTTGGATGCAACCGTAGAACTGGTCCAAAAAGATATACAGAAATTAGTAAGTATACACAATAATCTTAAAGAATTGCAAGAGTGTGTTCATATAGATAGTATATTTATTTAAGGGGACCCTTAAATAAATATACCAAGGTTGCCCTCAAAGGCTCGTCAATAACCGTCAAAGAGTTTCTGACGAAGTCTAGACAGGCTGTTTTTGGTGCGGCTCGCTTGCATTTAGGTTTTTATTTCAGATTGATATTTGCTACCAATAAGCTAAAAATGCAATTGAAAAACTTGGTGTTTCGTGCTTACGAAAAACGTGTGTTACATTTTTATTTTTTGTAATTTATATTAAGTAGTTATCAAAATTTAATTTCGTGGGCTGACTAGACAAATAGGTGACAAGTAACTGCGTATTTTGTTTTAAAACTAGATATCTCATGGTTATTGAGAAATTTTAACTGAAAAAAAAAACAATTTTCGGTTTTTTGACCGCAAAATTGATAGGGACCCTTAACCATTTGTATAACTAAACTCAGTTAGAGATCTTAAAAGAATCATAACATCCCGATAATTCTAGTTTTTTGTTTCGTATTTTCAGCATTCCAGAGACAGCGCAGGTGAATGGGAGTTACAAGACCGTCAAAAGCTTTCATCCTTACAATACTTGACTCGTATTATTCAAGCCAGAAGGGCCACTTTAGGACCTCAAGAAGGCTTGGCCCACAGTGCTAACGTGGACAAAGTATCAGAAGAAGTTTCAAGGTCATTGAAGTTTTTGAGGGCAACTACAGCTTGGAAATCAAATGCTCAGTATTTGTTGGAAATTGAGTTGAATGAAGCCGGTAAGTTAATCTTGACTGATATTATAAGTTTGAGTTTGACACGCGGTTTCTCGAACGAGACATTAATGTGTCAAATTGTGAAGTGTGTGTAAGCTGGTGTGATTGGCTGTTGATGATTCAGTCATCCAATCACAGCAGACTATGCTTGCTTAACAATTTCTCAATTTAATTTTTAATTCAACTAACCAAGTGTTATTGGTTTAGTAAAGACGATCTAGTCATCTGTTTTATTGCTTCTCTAGAGTTGTCATGAGCTATATAATGTACAATTGCTAGCATTTTTCAGCTAATTGGGCTTGGCTAGACTTTACTGAAAACTATGGTGTTGGTTGGGTTTAAAAAAAATCTTCTGTTACAAAGTAAAAACAAATGGACCATAATATTTTCTTACAATCTTACTCTATTTTTTATTGAAATACTGGCGACTCGCCCCGGTTTCACATGGGTGTCATTTACTATCCGTCACCATCCTAACTTCCGAAATCAGTCAATTCGGTAAAGCCATTCATACATGAGGCAATTAAATTTTATTTATATAAACAGGAACTTTTCCATAATAAGTAATAATTCTGCCATATATCTAGACGCACCTCACACATCAAAAGCCGTCCTAGACAACTTACGCTCGTCTGCGTTAGAGCTGTGCGACCTCTACCTAGCCCCCAACCGTCCCGCCGTCATGGGTCTACCGGAGAACTGCTACGGTGAACTAGTGAGGAAGATCACGATGGAAGGCGAAGAGTTCACCAACAATCCTGTGATATGCTTCGATGATGTACAGAAGTGCGTTTGTGATGCGTTAGAGGTGGGTAGTATAGTATAGTAGCCATCACTCATTATAACAGCAGAGAAAATAATTTGCCATTCGAGTTTGAGCTTTAAATCGTGTCCGTTAAAATGTTTTTTGTAATGACAAAATGAAAAAGGTGACGACTCGCGGTCGGCGCGCTGATAGCTCATGTCTGGCTTTTTCCAGCCGATTCTAGTCGGACTATTGGCGTGTGCGAGCAGTGCTTTCATAATGAGCGATGACAATGTTTTTTTTTATCAAACATTTGCGGTTAGACGCATTAAAATCCAATTCGCCGGAAACGAACATGCTTTTTTTTTGGACACAAGTATAATGTATTTTTTCGTGCATCATATTAAAGGGACTTACTTCTGCCCGTGTAGAAGTCAATCATGCCATAAAACATAGCCAATGGCACTTTCCAATATTGTAGCTTTATTTAAGTAAAATATTTTTTGTAATTGGCCAGTACATCCAGAGATTACTTATTACAAACAAACAAACAATTTCACCTCTTTCTAATATTAGTTTGAATTATTGCTGTCATTTAATGACGATATCATTTGTTTTTAGGACGATCCGTCATGGCAAAGTGACTATATGATGGATAGCGAAGACCTTTCTGAAAAAAGCAGGTAATTAACATTATGTATTTATATGTGTTATACTAATAATACGACTAGCATTTTCAGAGATTAGTGCGTTTAAACAAACAAACAAACATAAAATCTCTTTCGCTTTACTATATCATAGTATAGAATTATCACATGCTGCCCCGTTGGTCTCGTGGTCGCAAGTGCGACTGCTGTGCAAGGGGTCCCGGGTTCAATTCCCAGGTCGAGCAAAAAGTGTTACTGGGTTTTTCAATGAAATTCTCAGTAGCTGCTCGGAGTTTGGATTTCTGCCCGGTTAATGGCAATAGGCTCGCCCCCTATTACATGGGACCTAAATATACCGGCGAACTGTGGGTGTGCATTGGTACACCTTTGCCTAACCCTTCGGGGAATACAGGCGTGATGGTATATATATATATATTTTTTTTAATTATCACATTTTTACTAAATGACAAAACAAATTCTTTTACAGTAGTGACTTAAAAAAGGACGATAAACCCGAAACACGAAAATATAGCGGTAAGTTATACACCCGAACTCCTTAAACACAACTAATACTTTCTTACTGTCCATAACGCCCAACTTACCATGCAAACCCATCCAAAATGTGCAGACAAATGCAAGAAAATTATGAAGTCATGTCTCAATCAGTTGCCAAAGTTGTTCTTGAAGTCAAAATTCAAGTACGAACTCCCCAGCAAGTCGTCGACGTTCCCTCGCTCCCTCACAAGAAGAGTACCAAGTAACAAGAACCACACACTACCTAAATGCAATGCGTTTGGTATTACATTTCAAAGTGAAGTTCTAGACCCTAACACATAGTCGTTTGCGTAATGTACGAGTAGCTATCCTTGCATTGGCAACTTGATACTTGCTAGTTACCTTAGATACCTTTCCTTCTTTCTTCTTCTTACTTCTTTTTGACCACTCTGTTACTTTAGTACTGTTGCGGGCGAAGTTTTTTATTGAAGTTACAGTTCCCGGCTGTAATATAAAGAGAAAGTCATACAAGTACACTCTGATACGACAATAGCCCTGCCGAAAGCGCATCGAAAAATCCAAACAATTAAAAAAAAAAATACCTTTAGCAGTCACCGAACCGCCCGCGAGTCGCCGACATTTTATTTTGTTAATATATTATGTACTTTAATGTACACGGTTTAATGCTCTAACTTGGATGGCAAATAATTTGCTGATGACCTTCGATATGCCGTATTTATGGTCTGGGATTGTATTTGTTTGCATCGATACTCAAACTGTTTTTTAAGTTGCACACTAACATGATCATCATCATCATCATCATCATCTCAGCCATAGGACGTCCACTGCTGAACTAACATGATGATGTACGATAATTTTATTATACTTTATATGAATTGGAGTTTGGAAAAATGTGTTGAAAATAAAATATTCTTGTGTGTATAAAAAAATATTTTTTTTTCTGGGTAAACTAAAGGCAAATAACAAACGTAAGTAACAAAACAATTTTGGCTTTGTTTTGAGCATCGTTGTACCAATACCATTTATTGCCCCCTCCCATTTATAAAACCCTTACAACCCCTACTTCGCCGGCAACAGGACCTATATTTCTTTCTAAACTATTATAGTGAACCGATGTACTAGTGTAGTTCTACAGATTATTGTTTACGCACGTCTATGTGTGCGTAGTATTAGTAATATAAAAGTTTTTTTTTTACTATAAAATCGTTTGTATTTCCAGGTGATGTGTTGCCAGTACCCGGAGTAAGACATAATAGGTCTAGATCTGATATTGTTGGCAATCTAGCACAAAGGATGATCAATGAAAGTGCAGGTTACAATTTTAGCGTTTTCTAATTTTTTATTTTACTTTTTAACGGTCAATTCAGACAGCAGTAGTGCTAGAGCAGTTTTCGTTGGTTAATTGATATTGAAGTTAAATTCAACACATAATACCCTCACATGTGGGTAGGTGTTTCAAAGTAGCGCTAGTGTGACAGGACTTAAAAACACCAAACATCAAGTCCGTCAAAGCCTAACTTTTCTCAAAAACTTCTTGGTCATAGATTAGTTACAATTTCATTTTAATGGTATTTAATGATTTTATATGTATATCTTCCAGGCCCCTCCAACCTATCGTCAACAAACAGTAGCAATCTATCTCTTTCTCACTCTGAAATAAGTCGGAACGCGAAAAACTTGATGTCGCCATTATCTGCATGTATTATTGAAACTGGTATGTATAATCAGACTTCAATATTTATGTAATAGTTTCTATGTTTATATTGGACATCATTGACAACGGTGGAGGAATAAGCGTGAGGAAACCTGGACTTGTAATTAATATAAGTCTGAAATAGCAAATCGCCTTGAGTAAAAAATAAATAATATTTAATAGGAAAATTATCTTAAAATAAAAATAGGCGACCGCTTCAATCAAGTTTGATTTTATTATAATAACTTATTTGACTGACTAACATTTTCATATTTTCGTAGCTTTAGTACAAGACAAAGGGCGAGCGTTCGGTATATACGCCATAGCTGTGACTAGACTATCAGACAACGAGGTTTGGCACATTTACAGAAGATATAGCGATTTCTATGACCTACACGCGTCTATAAAGGATAAGGTCAGTATTACCCGTGGTTTTAAATAAATTATTTGCAAATGGCGGCATTTATCTTGTCTTCTCTCTCACTCGCTATACTGTGTGAGTGAAATGGCATGATAAACTCCTTTGCTTGTGTGCAATTTTTAATTATTCCACTTTATACTCTAAACACAAGCTAATAAGTCTTAAATTCCTTTACAGTGGCCAGAGCTGAGTAATCTACCGTTTCCAGGAAAGAAAACATTCCAGAACACATCTAGAACAGTGTTAGAAAGTCGGAAACGGATGTTGAACAGCTACCTTCAAACATTGACTAGTTTAGCGAGAGATGCAAAGTATATGACGTTGTTGTCTCCGGGCTATTTAGGAGGATTCTTAAGTCCTGAGAATCAGGCTGAAAAACATAGCAACACGGTAAGTGAAAGTTAACTGCAAAACGGTGAATTTTTTTACCAAAAATATACGTTACGAATGTATATTTTGGGCACGTCTATTGCACACTAAAATGAAACTAGATAATATTTGGATAGCTCTGTAAACATTTTTATTTATCCAAAAAACTAATATTAAACTAGTTTTTTGCCCTATTACATGGGACCTAAATATACCGGCGAACTGTGGGTGTACATTTGTACACCTCTGCCTAACCCTTCGGGGAATACAGGCGTGATGGTATATTTATTTATTTATAAACTAGTTTTTCCCGTATAAGACAGGGAAAACTAGTTTTATTTACGGAATGAATTTTATTTAAATATAATATTATTTTTGTCATGGCTTATTTAGATTCTGAATGCGACTAGCAAATAGAGGCTGCAATGTCTTGGCTTTACTGCCTGTGTGCATGACAAATAGAACTGAGACCCCTTTTGTAATTTAAGATGGGTAGTAATAAAAGCTCCGACAAAAAAAGAAGAATTGTACTTACTCAAAATATTAAATCTACTGCCTAAAATACTAACTTTCCGACTACTTTTGTCCGAATAAAAATGACGAAACGACCGAATAAGATACTGAAATCTTCGAAAAATAAACATGACTGTGAATTGCTGTAATACTTTTCTACCAGCATAAATTACGTTCTACTGAAAACTATGCTTTGTAATTTTTATCTTTACTTGCCGACTATTAATTCATAAATTACCTATCATATTTCATAGACTGTGGTGCTATTTTAACTGTAACATTATACTGAAAATATTATTCTGAGTGGTTATACAGAAACTTATAAAAAATATAAAAATGTACTTGTACAATAACTTTTACTTGCATCATATATCATGAATTTTACTTACCACGGGTATGCTACGATATCGGTACCTATTTCAGGCGTTAAAAAGTTAGAACAGTCGTATCCATGCTTTAATGTAAAACCAAGCAGACTTTGGTTTCCTAGAATATTTTACTATATACTGTATTATTATTCGACAAATTTCCTATATTTTTATAATGTCAGCGAGAACAAAGATAAAAATAAAACAAAACTCAGTTTATTATGAAAATGTAGTTTTAATAGGTAGTAGAAAATGTTAGGTATACATAATTGTACTTATGAACTAAATAGGGAGGCAGGTAGTCAGTTGTTAGTAGGTATCTTAATTATCTTCATTGTATTATAAGAGCAGGTCTGGATTTAGTAGGACGACCCTACTCATTTCGCATAAATTTCATTTCCATAATAATTAAAAAGCAGAACCATCATATCGCAGAAAGTTCACAGGCAGGATCGTCTTTTGGCATACATTTCGTATCAAAGTCCCTAGAGATAGATCCAGAGCCCTCGAGGCTCAAAAAGCATAATCGGGGAGCCCCGCTACGCGGGGCTCAAGGGTTTACAAAAAAAATAACCACGAAGTGGATGGCGGGGTCTCTTCGCTCGCTTCGCTCGCTCTCTAGACTCCGCCATCCCCTTCTAACCTAACCTGTCCGAGTCGGGGTGCCCCAAGTCCCGAGCTCGCTTCGCTCGCGTTTTTATAAAAGTTATACTTAACGAAATTATGCGAAATTATAAGTATGCCAAAGGTAATTATGCCAAATAAAATTCTGCCATCTTAAAAGTATGCCATTTTAAATTCGGACATAAAAACGTTCTGCCAAAAAATAATTATGCTATAAAAATATTATGCCTTAAACACGTTCGTCTAAAGAAGTTTATGCGAAGTGAGTTATGCCAAATAGGTTTCCGAGTATCAAGTTTCTGCCAAATAGAACGCACCTATTTTCATCATTATTGAGAGTTAAAAAATAAATTTGATAACCAACAATAGAAATTAAAACAGTTCATGCAAGTTGTAAAAATATGATTATTTTGACAAAACCTCTGTTGTCGGTAACTTAGTAATTTTGTCGGAGGTTCAGTATTCTATCTGGAAGTTTAGTTTTGTTATTCGAAGATCCATTTTTTTTAAGGAGAAAATGTAATTTGAACATGCTGTTATTTGTTGTTAAATTGGATATTTTTTTCGTTTATGTTTTGGGTTTTTTGTCGGTAATTCATTATAACGCTGGTTAATTAGAATAATAGTCGGCCACGGATCGCTGGAGATTAATTTGTTTTTCGGAACCATTATTATTTCCCATTTAAGATTAGGGTGTGTTTTTTATTACCTACCTATACTAATCATTTTCACCAGACATGAGTTATAGGTTAATAATAATATAACTTAAGCACTAAACATAAAACACACAATTGAGTGGAGCAGAGTTTTCGAGAGTTTATTTGTTGAAAGTAAACATAATAATATGTTACATAAACTTCGTTGAACTTGTTTTATATGATGGCTCTTTGCTTTGTGTGTAATTTTTATGTCATATGGTGGTCATTCATATTTCTTGTTACGATTTTTCTATTACAATAATCGTGTTTTAATTTTTTCTATCGGGGTATAATTTCTACAGTATCCTTTTGGTTGCCGGGGTGCGGGTTGTTCGAAAGAGATACCGCGCCCCCGGAACGCAAAGGGCACAAGAAGGACCATGGGTGGGTTTTAGTCAGTAAAAGTCTGACACTCCCTCCCGCCCCGCCCAGGGCGGGGGAAGCCATTTGATGATTTCCCATAGGTAAAAAAAATATGTACCCCGCTCCTATTCACTTCGGTGGGGGATCACCCGTATAGTCTACTAGAAAGAACGCTCAGTACAATAACTTAATTGATTTCTACTTTTTTATCAGCTTGATGCTCTGCTTGTGAATTCTCTCAGAGCCGGGATGAGGACTTTGAAGAATATGCCTGATCAGTTCGCTAATACCGTGGATGGAGTCATGGATGGTAAGGATATCTTACTATTATTATAAACTCGAAGGTTTGTGAGGATGGATGGATGGATGGATGTTACTCTTAAACGGCTGAACGGAATGTGCTAAAATTTGGCACACAGTTTAACATATAAAATGTAATAGCGTTTTTCTGATTCCGTGAAATAATTTAGAACTTGGGCTTAATTTTAAAGTCTACGTAGACGAAGTCGTGGGCGAAGTTAGTACCGCCATAATGCAGTAACTAAGAGTAACAAATTATTTTCTCTGACCCTTCTACTGATTATCCACATGTTATGGTGACGACCCAATAACTATTTAAAGTTAATTTACAGGTATTTCAAAAGTATTCCAAGGCAAGAGCGAAGAAAATTATTACGATGGGTTTAAAAGTGGAAATTCGTCTGACGGACAAGAGGTAACAAATGTACACTAAAACGGGTGTAAAAAGACACTTAACGAAGCCGACAACGTATATTTCCCATCATAAGATTTATTTTTTGGTTTAGAACCATACCTGGTATTCGCTGGTTATGGTGATATTGAAGTTCAAACTTCCAACTATTTTTGACGTTCTTTTACAAAAATAAGTTTTGACTATAGTTATAATAAAATATGTACCCTTATATTGTTGCATACCTTACATTGTAAGCACTTTCTGTAACTTATTCTTACTTAGTCTGATATACTGCCCAGTATACATAGACAACGGCTATATTTATGACATGTCTTTTTGAATCCCGTTTATTCTGATTCGAATCATATAATTGTCTGGATGAAATAAGATGGCACATGGATTTTTATATTTTTGTTTTGTTTTACAGGAAAACGACGAAAGTGTGGCTTTAAAACTATTTGAAGAAGTTTTAGGTATAAGAGGTTTATGGCTAAGAAGACGGCTGCTCGCCCCGATTAGGACATTGATTGCAGATAGAGTTAATAAGTACGTATTCAAAAATAGTTTTTACTGCTTTAAGAGTGTTATGTGTGTAGTAGTGTGTGAATTCCGGTGAAGCGAGATTTTGGTGAACTATTTGAATCGAGCATGAGGTGGGTTTACTAAGGGAGATTTTTACATATTTTATCGTTAGGATATCTTTTTCCTGCAAATCTATTAGAAGAGAATTATCGGGAGCCTTTTAAAAATTGGCTCTAATGTGGTCGGACAGCTTAAAATTGACCCTTTTTGATGCATCTGGCAAACCGAAATCTTACCATAACATGATTATACTAAGAGTACGTTGATGATGATTTGAGTTATTCATTATTATTTTATGTAACGATTTTATTTTTGCAGAAAGGTGCTTGAATTCGTTTCGTCACTGACTTCCCCTCGAAACGTCGTTCAATATTTGAAGACATTCAAGTAAGCATTTTTTAAATACTACCATTCTCATAACAACATTTTTAAATTTGTTTTTGAGTGTGCTTAATAAAAAAATATGTTTTAGACAATGGTTGACCAGTCGAAACGGTTCAAGTTACGGTAACAGAGACGCTGCAACCAAAGCTAGGACGAGAGTTGCCGCTAAGGTTGCCTTGCTTTCCGCTTGTTCAGGTAAATGCTGTACTTCTGTACCTACATTATAAAGCTGAAGAGTTTGTTTGCTTGTTTGCGCTAATCTCTGGAACTACAGGCCCTCTAGCCAAGCCGCAAACGATAATCGTAAACGCTCGGTAGGTACCAATAGATTTTCAACTTAATACTCAAGAGACTTAAGTTGAAAATCTATTAAAGATTTCTAAGCGTTAGCGACTGGAACGAACGAAAACGCTATGCAATCTTCATTAGATCTTCAACTTAAACCAAGCACATAAAGTTGAAGATCTATTAAAGCCTACTCAGCGTTTGGGTTTATCGTTTGTGACTTGGCTAGGGGGGCTGGCCCTCTAGCCAAGTCGCAAACGATAATCGTAAACGCTCGGTAGGTACCAATAGATTATGCACTTTATACCCCAGAGCCTTAAGTTAAAAATCTATTAAAGATTTCTAAGCGTTATCGACTGGAAAGAACGAAAACGCTATGCAATCTTCACTAGATCTTCAACTTAAAACCAAGCATATAAAGTTGAAGATCTATTAAAGCCTACTCTGCGTTTGCGTTTATCGTTTGTTACATGGCTACAGGTCCTAGTTCGAGTATTTGGTATTATACACTTCTTCAGATTCAATTTTAGTGTTGAGGCAGCATCTTACAGTGTCTTTATCCTTTATCCTATTGGTATATTCTGTAAAAGTCTCTTTCGATGAATTTACATATTATACAGGGTGTTTGGTGCAACGTGTGCCAAATTGAAATGGTCGACTGAGGGGGTCATCTGCTATCCTTTCAGACCCCTAAACACTTCTCATGCCCTGTGTATTATTTTACATCGACTTTTTAAAGTTTTATAAAAAAAATACCAAAATTTTACATTCAAGTACAATTTTTTTTAAAAGTACACGTCGTGGACTCTGTATTTTAATTTTACTTAGATGTGCATTGTACTACAGTACTTTTAAATTCAAAATTAGTGACATTAGCCATCTAGTTTTCTATTTATTTACTCGCAAAGTTTTGGAGTTCAATTAAAGCTGTCCATGTTACAGCTATTTACATGGCTATAAAAAAAAAACCAAATGAGACCGGGATCTAAGAACTTCGTCAAAAATTCTCTAGTCTATCCTCTTGCTAGTGATGTGCCACATGACATAAAAATCTTTTTATAACTTTGTGAATTCGCTAGAATTGTGAACCGAGTCACAAAATACAAAATTCCAAATTATGGTTTAAAAATTTTGTTTTGCTTAAATAACACCTGAAAAACGTATTAAATATGTTATCTCACTCTTATAAGATAATATCTGTCTCGTACCTCTCTTTTTTGGGGGAGGGGGTACTAGAAATAATAAAAAATGCATTTTTAACATTTATTTCATATTTTTTTGCATATTCTGCTTAAATTGTTGGCTTCTATTGCGAATGCAGGCCAGACATCTATTTCGTATTTCCACAGTTGTTGTACGAAGTCGCATTTCCTCCTTATCCTCCTGTGAAAAGATTTCTGACTTTTAGCCAGAAAAAAAAAGAAAGGTTTAGTGTAAACGTTTGGGCAAGAGTGATTGGAATCAGGTAGTTGGACCGCATTACCTGCCCGAAAACTTCAATGATGACAACTATTTGGAGTTTCTTCAAAATGACGTGCCCGAATTAGTGGCCGAGGTGCCCGTATGTAATGAAAATGTGCCCAAAGTATTCCAGCATGACGGCTGTCCCGCGCATTGGCGTTTGACTGTGAGGGAATATCTTGATAATGTGTTCCATAATGCGCGGATTGGTGGCCCTATTGCATGACCGGCACGTTCCCCAGGCCTGACTCCGCTAGACTTTTAACTAGGTTTTGACTAGTATACGCCACGGAGGTTCCGACTAGGGATGTACTACTTCAATGCATTCAAAGGGCGTTCAATAAAATTAAGGAGAATATTCGAATTCGCACAACAACTGTGGAAATACGAAATAGATGTCGGGCCTGCATTCGCAATAGAGGCCAACAATTTAAGCAGAATATGCAAAAAAATATGAAATAAATGTTAAAAATGCATTTTTTATTATTTCTAGTACCCCCTCCCCCAAAAGAGAGAGGTACGAGACAGATATTATCTTATAAGAGTGAGACAACATATTTAATATTTTTTTCAGGTGTTATTTAAGCAAAGCAACATTTTTAAACCATAATTTGGAATTTTGTATTTTGTGACTCGGTTCACAATTCTAGCGAATTCACAAAGTTATAAAAAGATTTTTATGTCATGTGGCACATCACTAGCAAGAGGATAGACTAGAGAATTTTTGACGAAGTTCTTAGATCCCGGTCTCATTTGGTTTTTTTTTTTTATAGCCATGTAAATAGCTGTAACATGAACAGCTTTAATTGAACTCCAAAACTTTGCGAGTAAATAAATAGAAAACTAGATGGCTAATGTCACTAATTTTGAATTTAAAAGTACTGTAGTACAATACACATCTAAATAAAATTAAAATAAAGAGTCCACGACGTGTACTTTTAAAAAAAAATGTATTTGAATGTAAAATTTTGGTATTTTTTTTTATAAAACTTTAAAAAGTCGATGAAAAATAATACACAGGGCATGAGAAGTGTTTAGGGGTCTGAAAGGATAGCAGATGACCCCCTCAGTCGACCATTTCTATTTGGCACACGATGCACCAAACACCCTGTATTACTAGCTTCTGCCCGCGACTTCCTCCGCGTCACAGTTGATGTGTTATCCTACGGGTACCGTACATTTTCCCGGGATAAAAAGTAGCCTATGTGTTATTCCAGACTATAATCTATCTTTGTGCCAAATTTCATCCAGATCCATTCAGCCGTTTAAGCGTGAAAGAGTAACAAACATCCATACATACATCCATACATACAAACTTTCGCCTTTATAATAGTAGTAGGATGTAAAGTGTAAGTTGTGCTGTCATCCTATCTAATGACAGGGATGGATGCTTACGCTCACTTCACCAAATTTTACTGAAGAAGCTTGAAATTTCTTTACAGAATACCGTTCCTGGTAGAAAAATGTTACCTAAAATAGAAAATAGCTACAAAATATCCGGTGAATATAAAAGTCCAAATGTACTTTACTTTCAGATGATTTGCGACACATAGTGGGGTCGGACACGGCTCGAAGAGGCTTGCTGACGGTCTTTGATCTGTTCCAAAACCAGGAGATCAATAGGCGACTGATATTTGTGCTGCTTGAAAGTAAGTTTTTGATTATATTCGGTTTTCAATAACGTTCTTGCTGTCACTTTTATAAAATATGGGATAGACTTTCTTATTTAAATCTTCAAAAAAAGAAGTCTAGTTTAGACTGCTAATTTGGTGTCGTGGCTGTAAGCATGACTGCTTGGGTCCTGAGTTCGATTCCCAAGTCAAGTAAAATTCTGATTGGGTTTCTCCATGAGTTACTTCTCTGTAGCAGCCAACAGCCCGGGGTTTGAAATTAAAAATTCGGCCTTGAGAATATTATTATTATTCAGTTTCTAATTCTAGATTTATAGGTACTGGCGAAACCAAAGTTACATAATGAGTTTTAAGTTTAGTGTCGAGGTCTTATTCTTATGAGGAACAAAAATAATGCTAAATTCGCCTTTATTTGTTTCAGCAATGTTAACAAATTTGTTTCCCGAAAACAATATACCAGAGTTATTCAAGAAAATATACTCACATTCACCGCGTGTGCCTCCGCCGAAGAAATCTGTTAACGTGTAGATGTCACAAAAGTGTGCTAAATTAATTATTTATTTATTTCGAATATCGATAACTTATATTTCGATAAGACACGGACTTCCTTGAGTCGTCTGTGAATCGTTTGCTTCCGATGCCGTACCAATGCTTTGCTGAAGTCTTACTTATGTTGCTAATGTACTCTGAGTTTTATGACGCTGCAATAAGATTTAAAATTGTGTGTATTGGCGTCATCTCGGAATGCAACTATGGTGAAATTTTGAAGGCAAAACAGCTTTTATTTGGTAATAGTGATTATTTATAGTTATGATAAGCGATTATAGCAAGAAAACGTCCATTTAGACCAACGAATGAATTTAATACAGATTATTAAATTGGCGTATTTGTTTTGAATAGGGCCAAGCGTTAGTAGCGCCATCTATGGAGATTAATTCGAAAATGTATTTAAAAATTACTCGTTTAAATTACGGAAGAACAACAAAATTGTAATTAGCACAGTGCCAAAGACATTAGTCATTACTTTATTGGCGATGTTAATACGAAATTGTGATATATTATGGAAAATGTACCTAAAATGAAATTCTAAATACTAGATTTCCTGCTTTATTAATTAATTAATCAATGATTAATTGTTAGAAAAATATACAATTAAATAGTTAATTTTATCGATTTTTTATGACGTATGATGAAGTAAAATATGCAAGCGTTTTTTGTATGTTTTATTAGGTCCATAGAAATAAATGAAATCATTTGCTGATGCTTCTGATGACACAATCTTTAGCGTTGATGATTAAAATGTAGAAAATCGGCATTCATGTGAAATTTATATGAAAAAAAAAAACTTGTATTTTACGAGGCTTAACACGCACTGGTGCTTTTTGTACTATGATTATTAGAAAAAAAAGATAATATTTCACATTCAAAGTTAGATCTGAAGAAAATTGTGCAATTATAGCGAATTACTTGTTAATAAAATCTTAGTTAATTTATTGAAAATCCATAGTTCAATTTATTTATATTGTCAATGATATTATAGCAAATATAAGTCTAGGCTTAAATTTTAAGTGCCTCAGACGGTCTAGATTATTTTTTATAGTCAAGTGCATGAGCCATATTGTTATTATGTATATCAGCATATTTGCGCCGCAATAATAATAATAATAATAATAAATTTGTTTATTGATGGCAACTAGGCCCAAAACTTGTTAGTAACAGAAATCTTAAAACTATGTTAGTAATTACAATTAAACACTCGGGAAAAATATTACTTGACAAGCACTGCCATAGCGTGAGACAGCCATGGCGCATCGTGCTTGTCTATCCACATTTTCAGGATGCTGTTCGAACTAGACCGCGCCATTGATAGAATTGAAAAGGTTTTTTTTCTAATAATCGCGTAAAAGTCATCGGTATGCGCCGAAGCGAACATACCTGACGCGCTACAATAACGCGGCAGTCCCAACAACATCCTAAAACAATTGTTATACTGAATACGCAGGGCGTCAAGCGATCTCTTGGTATGTCTGACCCACAGGCCGCACGTGTAGAAGGATTGGCAATACGCTTTAAACAAGGTAATTTTTACTTCCTTACTACAACGAGATGCGAGATGCGATGTCTCGAGCCGTTAGCCCATTGGTCTCAAGCAGGTTTGATTCCCAGGCCGTAGCAAAAATTGTTATTGGGTTTTTCTATGAAATTCTCAGTAGCAGATCGGTGTTGGGATTTGTGCCTGGTGGGAATATGCTCGCCCCCTATTACATGGGGCTTAAACATACCGGCGAAATGTGGGTGTACATTAGTACACCTCTGCCTATCCCTTCGGGGAATACAGGCGCGATGGTATGTGTGTATGTCTCGAGAAATAAATAAATAAATAATAAATAAATATCTTGGGACAACTCACACACAGCTATCTGATCCCAAGCTAAGCAGAGCTTGTGTTATGGTAACCAGACAACTGATATACATGCTTAATATATAATTTATAAATTCATACATATTATAGATAAATCACACCCAGACACAGAACAAACAAACATGCTCATCACACAAAGTTTGTCCTGGGTGGGAATCGAACCCACGACCTCCGGCTTAGCAGTCAGGGCCACTAACCACTAGACCAACAGGCCAGTCAAAAATGGTTAGTTAACGAGCAATTAAAAGCAAGCAATATGTAGCAATAAATAATTGAAAACAAATACATATCATAGATTCACAATAAATTATTATAATTGTTACGTACATTCCATCAATTCAGAATATATATTTATTGTAATTAAGTACCTAAGTATTTATTTGATTATTAATAAAGCCTTTTTACTATTAAACAACTCTTTTATTAAGTTATCCTACACGAAATTTATTCTATAAAATAGCGGATGCCCACGACTTCGCACGCTTTTTACCCATAATAAGTTACGATTTTTGCTTACGGCTTCGCTCCTATGTGTGGTAGCGTAATGTTATATAGCCTATACTATTCCTCATGAATCTGGCTATCATATACGAAAATATTTTTTCAATCAGACCTGTAGTTCTAAAGAACAGCGCGTTGAATAACATAACAAATCTCTTATTAGTATATTAAATATTATTATTATATTCGGCTCCCAAAAATGTATTTGTAACTTATTACTCATTTTGGTTGATTGGGTATGTAGGTATTCCGAAGACTTCCGATAGACTCGGGTAAACTTGCTTTAGTATCTACATTTATCAAATTAAAAGCGCACAAAATAATATAATAATTAGCGAACAGCAGATGTTTCTGAATTGTCGGCGTTCTTGAAAATCGAAGCTTTCAAACTTTCATACCCCATGCAAGATAAAAGTGACACAGAATTATTCAAAACCTATAATGATGCAACATGAATTGAACGCACATTACTATGCAGTGAAAGACTGCCAAATGCCTGGTAAACGTTGCGACCACTTCTCTCTAAGGGTTGGGAGCCCGCCAGCGGTGCCCCGATGCCAACTCGCTCCCGTAAATGTGCCCATATTCGGACCGGACTAATTACCTACAATAAATTCTTCGATACGTCTCCAATCTGCTTAAAATGTTTGACCTAATTAGGTTTTTGGAGATGTGCTAGAAAGAGGTTTTTTAGTGAAGAATTTAAGTTTTATTTGATGAATGAAGAGCTTTAACAGGTTCGATAAGCAGACATGAAATCGTAGTTCTTTCAATATTTTGCTTGAATTTGGTAACGTACCTACTTTTATTTGGAAGTTGAATCTACTACATAGCGCCCCATTTTATAACAAGGACCTGAAACCCAAACAAGGCATGCTACATATTTAAACGGTTCGGCACATTCGGTTCGGCATGCCCGGTAAAAAATGAAACAAAAGTTGTATTAAGATTGCCGAACCGAATGTGCCGACCCGTTTAATTACGTGTGTACCACGCCTTACACCAAAAGCATTCTATTGGCACCTATTGGGGACATTTTCCATTGCCTCCATACATTTCAATTACGGCCGTTAGCGTCGAATCGCAATTTATAACAGGGAGTCCCACAATTTGAGCACGTTTGCTGACGATGGTGTTCGTCTGCGGGTCCCGTCACCTATTGTCGTGTGTCCGGGTGTTCGGACAGACCCGGACACGTCTGCGGCTTGATGAATTGATGGCAGATAAAAAACTTCAAGGACTATTCGGAGAGGGAATTAGTTTGTATTACACAAAGCCAGAATGAGGTCGACATGTGCAAAAACAAAAATCTAATCAATGCTAATAGATATTTTTTAAATATTCCTATAACTTTATTTTGTTGGGTTTATAGTAGGTATACAGCGTTTTCTTTTTTAAATATTTATCATTAGTAAAAAAAAACTCAGCAAAATCGAGTTAATGTTCTGGTAATGGTGTTAAGTATATAAAATTCAAACAACATTTTACATAATAAATTCACATAAAAAAACGTGAACGTATTTATTCTAAACTAACTTTTGCCCGCGACTCCGTCCTGGATCGTCAAATTTTGGCTATCACGGACGAAGGCAAAGTCGCGGTAGGTATAAAAAGATACCAATTTTTTGGGGTTCAAACTTACCTCTTACCAAATTTCATTAAATTCGGTAATTTGGTCGTGAAAGCATAACAGACAGAATTACTTTCGCATTAAAATAAAGAAAATAATAATTAATTAGTGTAGTATTATGAATAAGCGTCTGTCCACACGTCCAAGAATCGGCCCGATTATCGGCTGTTTCGTCTCGCCGGCGAAGACATCTGTCAAAAAACGGCCGATTATCGGTAGTGGGGGGCAGACCCTGTGTATGATGGACGCTATAAGAACATATAATACTGGGTGTGGGTAGCTACGCACAATTTGAATCCATCTTAAGTAAACTACCCACAAATATTTTGACTTAAACGGCCGGCTTTAGTATAATTTTTCATTTGTTTATTAGTAAACTACGGTGTCGTGCAAGCAGTTGATCGAGTCATCCTGCATAATATTCGGTATCAAAATAAGCAACATTAAGCAAAAACCGCTGGGAAGCTACCTTTATTTTTGGTTTGAAAAATAACCGTTATTGTGCAATGAACGCTAAATGTTGTGCTTACGTACGGGGGCTTCCAACAGCACATGGGTCCTCAAAACCCACGTACTGTTGGATGCACTCATGCACCCGTTTCTAAAGTAGGTACAGTTAGAACATTTCAAATTGGTTTTCAAAAAAAAAAGTATGAACTTTGACCTTTCATATTTCAGTAACAAGGAGTTTCCCAGGTGTGTTCCAGAACAAAATAAGGATTGCAATGTTGAGCAGAATTCATAGCTCGTGGCTACGTTAAGTGTCTTTTCCCTTCATGTGTCTTTTTCGGTTATCTATCATATTGTTTGTTGCGCACACGCGGATTACAGACTATTTTTCTTTTTTGTCGGTTGCGCATAACCTGCGGTATTGGTGACGAAAATTTTGCGATCGCGCGTTCGTAATGTTAAATTCAGTGTGTAGTGTTCAGTGTGTCATGTGTGTGTGCTCATTTGGTGAAAATCCAGGGCAGTGTGTGGAGTTGAAGCTACTCCAAAGCGGTGAGTACTACCTATTCTTTCTTTTCGTTTTGATTACTTTTAATTAATTGTGTATTTTTTTTGTGTGATAACATGAGGCCACATAAGGTCCTGTAGCTTCCCAAGTAACATGTTAACGGCTTTATCTTGCGTACGACCGATATTATTATCTAGAAGATATTGTCACAAGCGATCGTTATAGAAATGCTTCTACGGATACATTGAAATCACCTCGGCGATAACATAGCTCTTGTGTGCATACCCAGACTTAAATTAATCATGTTATATTCGTAAGAACAATACTTTTAGTTCAGATCACATACCTAAGCAGGTAGTAGTACAATTTAGTAGAGGGTTTGCGTCGCTAGACCGCCGTCGATTGTAGTTCACCCGACACCTATGCTTACAAGATGCCTACGGGTCTTCTTCATCGTCTAAAAGGAAATCAGAAATATGTATTGGATGAGTACATAATATATTGCCTTATAAAGTACCAATGTAAGACTGCCCATCCACGTTAGACAATCGGTGACCGACGTTTTTGTAGGAGAGAATGGAACATACGAATTTTACTAATACAGGATAAGTTTTTAACCAGTGCGTAAATTTTTTTTGGTAGTTCAGTGTCAGTAATAGAACGCATTTCAGTGTTTAGTTAAAAAAAAAATTAAAAAAAAATTCATCCTTATCCGAGTTTGAAATAAGCAAAACATGGACATAATCTATTCGCCATACTATCAATGACAGCTCTTGGCCGCCGCCGCCGCCCGGGCGCATGGCTGGGGTAAGGGGGTGGGGAATGCGCTAGCGCTGAGTGACAATAAAATATGGTTTTTAAGTATACATGTTTCGTAAGCGATAACTTTTTTTTTAGTACTAAGACATATCAAAATAAAATATACGTGTTTAATAAAACGTGTTGAAGTTTATTATGGCAAAATTTACGCACTGGTTAAAAATTTTTCCTGTATACTAACGCAGATGTCCCACAAAATGTCGGACCTACGTAACTATGGATCTATTTAACGGTGCAATAATCAGTCCTACAAATATTCGGAGGTGTCGCACGACCTTAAAGCGGTAACATACGTAATTGCAAGCATAACAAGCCTACATCATCACCTGCTAAGCCTTTTCCGAAGTAAGTTGGGGTCGGCTTCCAGTCTAATCGGATGCAGCTGAATACCTGTGTTTATGTTTAACATGGAGCGACCGCCTATCTGACCTCCATAACCCACTGGGTAACACGTTACCTCTTGGTCAGACTGGTTGTCAGACTTCCTGGCTTCTGACTATCCGTAATGACTGTCAAAGATCTACGAATCACAGACGGCACCAACAGCTTTACAAAGAGTAACAAGCCTACATGAACAATAATTTTGCGTAAGCATACGTTCGTATAGGATAGATGCTTGCACAAAATCATGATACATCTGCCTTCTTTAGTCATGCAAAATTGGATGTCTAATTGGATGTTTGTCACGACTCTTCACACTTTCTTAGATACAAAGTAGCATATTATAGCCGTCTGGCTTTGGCAACTATGTGTGCTTTTGTTTTAGTTTACCTACTCCAAAACAAAGGCATAACAAAGGTATACAGAGTTGCAAAAGCCAGATGTTCTACCTACCGTAAGAATTAGTCAAAAAAGTAAGAAAGAACTTAAAAGAAAGAAAGAAAGAAAGAAACTAAGAAATAATCAAATCATTTTTTTTCGAAGAAACAATTTACACGCACTTTTAAATTGTCAAAGAGTTCGTCATAAAGTTGATGCTAGTTGCATTCCAAGTGGAGCAGAACGACCAAGGATCTTCATGAACACTCTTTTAAAATCAATAAAATATTACGTACAAATACATATCTTAGGCACAGTGATTATTTAACTATCCTTCTAAATATAAGTATTTACCTTTTTAAGATTATACTGCTTATCCACCACTTAATTGTTAAGGTTCCGTACCCAAAGGTTGCCAACAGGACCCTACTAAGCCTCCGCTATCCATCCTTATATCAGCGGGCCTCATGATGAACCGTAATAGGTAGAAAGTTAACATTTTCACAGGGTATTTGTTCCTATTGCCGTCATAATAGCAAATAATAAAAATAAAAAAAAGCCTAAAATTAAAAGGGGTCCCCATACAGAAACCGTGTATTTTTGTACGGAACCTTTCAAGTGAGAGGCCGGTTATTTTTAATTGCTCATTATATTTTTTCACGATACCTACCACATTATAATAATTTCCCTACCTTTCATTCAAATATATTTCCTTACTCAAAAATGTAGGTACCCACTACGTCTGATTCTAAAAATTCTTTACCTCAAAAGGTAAACAATTTCATGGGTACTGGTTCAATTTAATTGGGGATTATCTTTTTTCCGCTTTGGTAGGGACGGACCGTTGTCAAGGGCTTTGGTGACAGACGACAAATGATGCATCGCCGATTGTTTAATGTGCGCCAGTTAAGGTCTAGGCAGGTGATAAGTATTCAAATATCCTGGTGATAGTCTCTAGGGACGTACCCGGTTGATAAGTACATGGACGGATACTGAGGAGGTTTTGTGTTGCGAGTTTTTTTTTGCGATATTTCACTGTTAAACTGAGTGATCATTTGTTTTCGAAATGGGTTTATTTTAGTAGTTTAGTAGTCTAGTCTTAAGTCTAGGTGACAAAGATAAAGTTGACGATAGAGTGAGCTTACCCAGAAGAAGCTTATTAACACTAACTTTGAAGAGATTAGGTTTGAATGCGGTCGGAAATACATGTTAATCAATTTAGTTAATATCAATTGTATTGGTTACTCTTGATCTTGAATCACTCTACCTATTGATAAAAACCGAAAAAAGATTACAAATGCCTTTTTGTTTTTTTTGTATAACATAGCTAAATTACTGTATCTAAACTGTTATACGTGCATCTTCACAAACTTTCGCTTTTATAATAGTAGTAGTGGGAAGTGCGATCATAAAAACAAGTTATGTGTTATGTGTTATGTCGTGATGGCCCAGTGGTTAAGGCGCCCGCCTCTCATGCACGAGGTTGTGGGTTCGGAACCAGCCACGGGCAAGTTCCAATGTGACTTTTTCTAATTCATATGTACTTTCTAAGTTTATCTTGGACATCACTGACATCGGTAACCATGTCAGAGGCCCTTGAGGCGGTTTAGAAACTCTGACACTAGGGTGTGTGGGGTCGTTAGATTTTACTGCCACCCACACGATAAAGAAAGAAGAAAACAAGTTTTTAACGTAAAACTAGACTCTGACTGATTTCAAAAGGTACGTTCAATACAAGAATACGCGCCCAAAAGATAGCGCCTGAATAACACAATTATGTTACTTCCAGAATCTGGTCGTTGATAAGAGAATTAGTATAATGTTTGGTATGTTCCAACTTCTGTCTTCTGCGAACAAAGTGATAATTTGATTTGGTAACATTATTCAGGCTCCAACAAAACCTCTTTGATAATAGGCACTCGAAAGCTGAATAACGATCTGCCTACGAACCATTACAAAATCGAGTCTCATTATTTTCACTTTGACATCACTTTAAATCACGTGAAACACGCAGTTATGTACTCGTTCAACGGAAGCGTTTATAAACAAAGGCACCCACTGTTTTAAAAGGCAAAATTGTTTCCGCCATTACACTGGCCTTCCCAAAGTCCCTGCGCCAATAAATGTAGGTGGGTATTTAGCAGACTATTTACTGCGCGACACTCCGCTCGCCGACTCCACTAATACTCTTAATTATTTTTGCTAGTGTAAGCTGTTTTTCTGACGGGGAAATGCAATTGCAACATTTTGCATCCCGCCGTGCCCCCCCCCCCGCGCGCCCCGCCGCCTCGCCCCTCTCATTACGTACTCTGCAAGCGTCCGCTACGGCTGAGATCGCAGAATAATTAGACTCTAAATCAAGAGTAGCAAAGCGGTCAACCGCTTGAATGTGGTATGAATAGTCAATCGTCATTAAATTGTTCAGCTTTGGTAGTCTAATGCGTTCGGGCAATACTCTCGTCCACTTTCATCTTGGATGTGGGCGTTATTGCTCTCGAAAAGTCGAAATCTTTCGGCTGCGGGTAAAATATTGTGTTTTTTGTGAGATTCCTGATAAGTGCTGAGGCGACTTTATCTGTGAAGGCCCAAAGCATAAATATCCTTTTCTTTTCAAGAAAATTGTATCTAAATTGCGAAGGGATTTTGTTTTTGGGGGTGATTTAGAGGCGGTCACAGAGCGGCACGTGTGAGTGGGAGCACAATGGCCGCGTTCCACCAGGAGAGGCGAACAAAATTAAATTAATAACACGGCCTCAGTGAAGTTCGCTTCAAATTTAAGCAGTGCAAGATTTAAACGACAGCTCACATTTCGTAGGTACGTAATTATGCCGTGGCTCGCCCCCGCCCGCTCTCGGGCGCAATGTGCCAAATCGCTTACTCGCGGCTCCGCACCACTAACATTTGTTTCATACGCTTCATGGCTGAAAATGTTGAATAAATTAAAAGAGATTTTAACAGGATGTAGTGACGCGCGACGCGACACTTTGTTCAAAATCTCTTGTAATTTATTCACACCGTTAACAGTTTCGTCATTGAACCCGTCTGTCACGTTCGATCACGTCAAATCACTTTGTAGTTACCAACTTCAAAGCAAGAATTACGGTCATAGGAGATTATTGTATAACTGTACTTTTATTTTTAGAAGCATAATGAGTATATGAATAGTAACTTTATTTGCAAGAACATAGGATGTACCTCAGAGAGGTAATTCTACAAAATTTAGGAAATCAGTGTATTTTTATCTTAGTCTTAATCCGTCAAAAATGCATTTTATCTGTATTTTTTTTAATTTTTTTAGAATACGATTATACTTAAACGTTTTTAAGTAGTAGAATAGGCCTTCAGGCCAAATTCAACCTTTCGGTCGTGCATAGATAAGATACCTTAAGGCATTAAGTCCGCCTTTGTACTTTTTTTGTGCAAAGCACATTTCCAAAAGCTTCAGTTACTTACATTTCCATGTCTCTACATATACGAAGTGGCAAGCTATGTTAAGTCAAATATACACATATATAATCACCCAAAGAGTTTGCGGCACAAGAATGAAATATGCGCAATACCACATAAAAAAGCAATATTTAATAAAAGTTTTCTTGGTATGGCACCCAAAATATATAACAAGCTACCTAAAAACCTAATTGAAATTAAAAGTATAGATCAATTTAAAAAAAAGCTTTACGAATTTCTAGTTGCGAAATGCTATTATAATATCAATGATTATTTAAATGAAAGATAACCACCCAAAGAGCATCCGCTACAAAAATACAATATGCGTAACACGTCACAAAAAAGCCGTCTTCAGTAAAAATTTTTTAGGTATGGCACCCAAAATCTATAATAAATTACCTAAACAAATCATAGATATTACCAATATAGATCTGTTCAAAAAATGTTTAAATGAATATCTAGTTGCAAAGTGTTATTACACGATAAACGACTATTTAAATGAAAGATACTAGACCTGCTACATCCGATTTATTGTATAAGTCAAAACTTGACTTAAATTAAATTATTCAAATCAAATTGTTTAACCCATATATGACATGTACATAATATAATAACGACATCTTTTTATCAATTTTATATTTATATTTCTGACATTGCTGCACTCTTTTGTAATTAAATTGAATTGAATTGTTTATATTGAACTTTCATAGACATTGACATTGATTATTTCATTATGATTATTATTGATTATAATTATGGAATAAATTTGTACGCTTCAACGCAAGACATAGATGGACTCGCTATATTTATATTTATTTGTAACATCATTGTACAACCTATGTCTACAAATAAAGATTTTCATTTTCATTTTCATTTTCAAAGTTTAAATAAATACCTTGCAATACCTTGCTTACCTTCCTTTACCTTGCTTTTGTTTAAATCACTGCAGACTTTTATAAAAGTCATGAGAACTTTTTTTGATTTCCCATAGTGTTTCACACTTCTCTCTACTTTGTTTACTAACCACCTGTGCTAACCACCCTATCCTGAATCCTTTTATAAACTCACCAGCAATGTCTAGGTTACCTCGCCAAATTATCGAACAAAACTCACGTCGAATAAAACTCTTCATCTAGATTCGAGTTCGTATGATAGTGGGTTCTCTATCCTGAGTCAGCGGTGTTCGCCGCGCTCCGTTGCACCCCGCTTCCTGTCACCTTTGCTACAGACTTTCAGTTGATTTCATCGTTGTACGCTGTACTCAAATATCATAGGAAATTGTAGTAAAGTTATTATTTACTAACATATCTGCAGTTTTCTTTGAAAGAGTTATCTAAAAAGTAATTTGGTTGAGGTTATAAAAATTGGCAAGAATACAATGGTTTATTTGACTAAAACAAAAATCGTTTTTCCAAATACATAATGGTTCGTGATATTAAAATAACCCTTTATCTAGCGCAATCGGGTAAAAAGGGTTATGATCAATGTTAGCATTCAGTTTCCTTCATAATAATTGAATTAAATGATGGTGATCCGCGCGTTATGTTCGCGGACGGACGCTGTCAGTTGGGGTTGGTCATCTCCTAACTACTCCGGCTTATATCTTAATGTTTAAATGGTTTAACATTGCTGTTTACCTACATTGTTTCCACATATACAAGCAACAAGAAAAATAAAACCAGAATTTTGTAAAAGCTTCATTGAAAAGAGTGTCCGTAGAGTTTCTTGCTCATTATTCCTTTTCTCTTGTTTCTTACCTTTTGACATTTTGGAACGAGCAACTAGCTTTATCTTTCTGAGTAACTGACTGACTCCTTGACAATTCAAAAGTGTCTGTAAATGGTTTAATTGTGATAAATGCTTTTACTTTGATTTTCAAAACTATAGCTCAGCTGTATTGTGATCTACCTCACAAGATACCTAATAGTTTAAGACTCTAGAGTCGACACTCCTACGTCACAACTCCGTCGTCGACGTCGATGTCTTCTACGTCGTTTGACATGGTTGAAGTGCCATGAATAGGGAGACGAATATGTTGTTAAGAAAGTATGCGTACCAGTCCCTTGATTATCTATCGTTTTAAACCTGATACCTGAAATAAAACCAATTCAAAAACATACAAAAAAAGTCAACTGCGTAAAACATGAACTTTAAAGAAGAAAAATAAAACTAGAATTCTGTTAAGCAGCAGTTAGGACCCATTTAAATTTGGAAAGGCTCGATTGATCCTAATAATGGGTGGGGGCCATTATTGAGAACGTTGTTATTACATAATTGTATTATTATATGTCACTATTTCCAATGTATCTATTTGTGAATATGATGTATATTCTATATTTGGTGTATTATAAATAATATTACTATACGTACAGTACTTTATTCTACTGTTGTACAAACAAACCTATTCTCAAAATTTCAGGCATGCTAAAATGACACAAGTCTAGAAACTCTAGCTCTCATTCTACAACGTAATCCAACATCAAACAGTTCAGTACAGTAGGCAGTAAATAATCAAATCAGATTGATTTATTAGTTTAAGCCCAGTATGCTTATTAAACTGCGCATTGGAATAGCAATTGTGTTCGTCCGCGGTGTCTAATCACTATAGGTACATGCATTGTTTAATTAATGAACATTGTTTAACTTTTAGTGAGCATACGGTGCATGTTTGTAACTGTGTTGTAGATTGGTATTAGTAATTTTGATGTTGGTTTAGGTATTAGGAATTTAGTGTACAAATTGTGACAGTTGTTAGGCTAAAATAGTAATACCAGCCTGTTATTGGGTAGTTGACATCACTGATCAATAATTTCAAGTCACAACTTCTCTAAAAAAGCACTTTACACACCCATGAAAACCGATTAATTTTTCATTTATTGTAACATTAGATTTTTACTTACTTTAAAATCAATAAATAGTCAATTGAGTTGGCCGCCAATAAGTGACGTCACAACGTGCTATTGCTTTAAAAAATCTATGGGAGAATCGCGTTTTGACAGTTGATAAAAAGTATGTCAATTGAGTATGTCTATGGGGGAGGCCTATGTCCAGCAGTGGACGTCCTGCGGCTGATATGATGATGATGATGATGATGATGATGTCAATTGATGGTGGTGCCAACTACCCAATTGTCCTACTGTAAGGTTAAGGCCTCTTCTCATACAGAGAAGGCACGAGCATTGAGTGATCACAACGCTTGTTTTAGGCGGATTGGCGATTTCAGACATATATTAATTACTAGCCATGTCCCGCGGTTTCACCCGCGCTAAATTAAGTCTTTGATTACTGCTCCGCTCCCGTCTGTCGTAGCGTGATGTTATATACAGATTATAATGGCTAGTTACTAGCCTATAAACGGGCTATATAATAATAAAGTTTTTTTGAATTCGGCCTAGTAAATTAATTCTGCAGCTTTAAAATATTGGCAAAGATATGTCAAGGTTTATTTATGTTTTTCGTTACAGATGCCAATAATGACCAAGATAAACTTAGAAAGTATCAACATTATTAGCTGAAGAAGTCATACTACCTAAAATCCGATTCGAATTACAAAGTAAAAAAAAGCACATGCAATTCTCAGGCGCAACCTACATTAATTTAAATTATTTTGAACCAAAGGTCCATTAATAAAAGCTAAATCTTTTATAGATAAATCTTAAGTATTAAATGCAAACTTTAATTAGAGCTGTAATAAATGTTCAAAGTTTCTATGAACAGATAGAGTTCTTTTTTAGTTTTATTTGTTATTTTTTCAACAAGATTGAACTTGGCGAGATAGTAAAGACTGTTGCAACTGAATGGGTTTTTGAACGTGTCACGAACTTTTATGGTGTTAAATTTTTTGTTACCTATACAAGTATGTAGATGTATTCTCCAGACCGATTTCGACCACGGCGGCTAATCTTAATGCAAACTAGCTAAGCACGCAGGACATATTATTTATTTATTTATCACATCATGGAAGACTAACAGCTAAACAAACTTAACATCAGATTATGGAACAATAGTCGACAAAACGCTAATGACAAGTCTTCGCGTTTTGACTTATAAAACAACAAAGTTGTGAGCATACAAACAGTTACATAATACCTATTAAGACAATTACAACAATTTAGATAGCCATGTGGTTTGCAATAAATGACGAAATTATAGTTAGTAGTAGTAATTATAAATATAATATACAAGTGTGTGCGCCATCACAGGTGCATTCCCTCTTCCATAACTCTCGTAGTCCAATGGGACGGCAATCCGACACAACCGGGGAGCTATGCAAGTGCTAGTATGTAGGTTAGGTAAATTCAAATTCGATATTGAAGTGAATAGAGTGATGTCGACTGTCTGTAAGTTTTTTGGAACGAACATTGACATTTGCTAAATGTTATTCTGGCATCGACGCCGAAGTGTGATTTACTGGTCGCGAAACGGACAGATTGTGAACATTTTGTGAGATAAACAATCTCGTAATCCAATCTAATCATGAGTTTATTAATTACTAAACTAGCCTCGTTTGTCTAGTGGTCCTAAGCACGACTGCTACGCTAGAGGTCCTGGGTTCGATTCCCAGGTCGAGCAAAAAGTGTTATTAGGTTTTTCTATGAAATTCTCAGGAGCAACTCGGAGTTTGGATTTGTGCCCGGTTAGTGGCAATAGGCTCGCCCCCTGTTACATGGGACCAAAATACACCGACGAACTGTGGGTGTGCATTGGTACACCTGTGCCTAACCCTTCTGGGAATACAGGCGTGATGGTATATAAAATAGATTATGGTTCAACAAGCCAGAGTCTCTCTGCAGGAGCGAGTTCTAAAGCGGGTTTTCCACGGAACCCGTACGTTCAGTGGAAAACCACAAAGTTTCCTTGAAGAAACATCCTAAACAATTTTTATGAAACATTGAAATATATAGATCCATTCTTCCTTCATTCTTCACATTAAAAGTGCCTGTAAAGAACGGAACTATATTTATTCTTAGAAAACATTTCGGTGTCATTAATTTATTTATTTTCATTCATTTGATGTGCGGTCCCGTAAAATAAAAACATTTTGTTGTTTGTTCTGTTAGTTTAAAAGGAAACGCTGTTCCACAATATTTTACCCCACATGTGAACATCAAACTAAGCAATTGCTTACATTGTCCAACATTTTTCTAGGACCAATAAAAAATCTCCAAGTTTGTCCTGAATCAACTGGCCTGTCTGGCCGCAGT
The DNA here is from genome assembly GCA_932526535.1 of Caradrina clavipalpis. Lineage (NCBI taxonomy): Eukaryota > Metazoa > Arthropoda > Insecta > Lepidoptera > Noctuidae > Caradrina > Caradrina clavipalpis. The sequence continues at coordinate 6,140,121 of OW052093.1, forward strand.
TGGACCATTTATTGAACTTTTGCCAAAACAAATGTGTAGTACGTGTGATTCGATTGGCCTGTGTCACTTGAACCAAGGTTACTGGTTCAGGGCGTTTCAGAATAATATTAGTCTTCAGCAAAGCCGTCTGCAGCGGATGTCGTATGACTAATATTCTGTCACTGGAAGTGGCTGGTACTGGGTTGTGATTTTTTGTTCCAATATTTGTATGACTTTGACTGTTAGTGCTTAGTACTTGGGCACAGTTAGGTCTTTGGTTGGAATTCGAAAGCCAAGCGGTGGCTAGTGGAAATTCCCGTCGTATAATTCCGTCTATTCACGTGTAAGGTTCGTTATCAAGGTGTTGTGTGTGGAATGTATTCGTAACTTGGCTTTGAACTGTTCTGTTAATATGTCAAGCAACAAGGATATTAGTTTCAATAGGTGCGGTTATCTTTGTGAAGAAAAGATTAATTTATCACTGACATAGTTCAGGTTTGTTAGTAATTAAATTGATTATGTCAAACTTATTCAATATGCCGAATGTGTTACCGTTTTACATTGTTATCCAGCAATAACAGTTCATTGAAGACCACAACACTATGTTGGAGTAGATTTGAACGAAAGTAAAAATCATTACAATTACCTCTAAAAGTCGGAGTAATTACTTAGGTTGGTACGTTTTGATAGTGTTAAACCCAATTATACATTACCGTGTACACAATATATGATCATGTCTATAAGCCCCCAGTAAATAGTCCGATTTTCTATCAAGATATACATCTTATCTACGAGTATTGCTGGAAAGTAATGTACACATTTAGCATATTGCAAAGTTTGAAGTCATTATCTTCCTACCCTTGTCCCAAGTCCAGGTTTTGTAAGTGTGGTTTGATGTGTAAGATAAACTTAGGAAGTAAATATGAATTGAAAAAGTCACATTGGTACTTTGCCGGTATCGAACTCGCAACCTCCTTAACCATCATGACAATTGCACATAAAATTCAACAATAAAATTGACGTAACGATTTTATTTATATAAAAATTTTGGTGGGCACGTCCTAGCAAAACTGAGTCCAATAATCAAGAGCATAACTCACATTTTTCTCCATTAAACGCTCCATCAATTAGTTTCAAGCACAGAACACTTGTATCCTAAATTCACACGATGATCCTCATCTGGCAGTTTGTGGCCTGCAGCTACGACCTGCCAGTTAATTGTAATCAAGGAGAGCAGGCCAATTTGAGTGGCGTCCGCACTAATGTCTCGTTACTGCTGTGTCCGCTCCGGCTAGCCTAGGATTGGCTTCTATTAGTTTATAAGCAGCGTAATCGATTGCATCGGTAATTATGTTAAGAGATAATTTGTTTAGATTATGATTATACTTACTGCTTTTGCATAGGATCGCTTCTTCTTCCTTGCATCCCTAGGGTTGTCTCAAACAACATATAACAAAAACAAACGTACTAATATTATGCAGGAAAATTGTATCCACTCGACACCGCAATAACACCTTTTTTATTAAACATTAAAATTAAATTACCTTTGACACTCGATAATAATTTAGCTTTCTGTAAGTGAAGGAATGTTTCTCGTGTCGAATCGAATCAGTATTTTCAGCGATAACCTCTTACAAGACACGTGTGTGAAGACTTAAATACCATTAAATATAGCCTACGTATCTCATTATGTTATTTGCGTTCAGTTACTGAACTACTTTCGTTGGTCGTATTCTAGACGTATAAACCTTCCTCTAGAATCACTAGCTATACGTATTGATAGAAACTGTATTAAAATCCGTGGCGTAATTTCAAAGATCTACCCGTACATAGGGTTACCAGATGAAAAAATTAAAAGTCCGGAGAAAAGGCCTGATTTTCATTGAAAAATCCTGAGATCACATTATCAAAATTTTCTCTCGAATTTACTTAACAATTTAATAAAGTCGTAATACTATCGTTTTTATACATTGTGGATCTTATTTAAAAATGTATCATCACATATTAAGTATGATAAATCTGATTAGGTACCTACTTGGATAAATAAGTACTCATTTTAATTGTGCAATTATTACCAAAGGAAGATTATTTTTAGTTTGTTTAATTTTTAATCAAAGAGATCTTCGAAATGTAAGCTGTATTTTATTGAGAATTCAAAAAATCCTGAGATTTCATGAGATTTGCAAAATCCAGCCGCAATCCTGAGAAGAGTCCAAAAATCCTGAAATCTCAGGACAAATCCTGAGATATGGTAATTAACCCTACCCGTACAGAGGGATAGATGGCAGGAAGCGATTTTGTTTTATACTATACAGAAAAACAAGTATAGGTAAAAAGTAAATAATATTAATTTAGATAATAATTAAACGGACAGTAAATTCTAGAATAAAGCTACTTTTAAACTGTACAAACTATCAAAGGGTATCGAATAAACATCCCACAGAAAGGTACGTCATCGTTTGGTGAACAATTCTCAATTGAAACCCACGAAAGGCCATCTTCAGACTACCCTATTGTCTTCGGTAAGTCGCAAAATGCATCAAAGGGGCCTACAATATTGTCTATATAGGTACGTATCACTAACGCCATTGCACCATTTGGTTTCCGGCAATATTACACCTCCAGTAAATTCAGTTAGATGCTATGATTAGGAATTAGGTCTGTTGGCTCTAGAACTGTTTAGACGTAAGTGGTTCAGACATTATTAAGTTACATTGTAATAAGATACTTATTGCTTATTCAATTAGGTGCAATTTACAACTGTAGAATATTTGTTTTTGGTAATTTTGAGTGCTGTCGCACACTGGGCTACAAGTGGTGTCCACAGCATAGCTACTAGTGGCCGCCAGTGTCCTCCACAAGTTGTGAACGTTTTTCCATACATTTTCCAAAGTATCGCTTGGACACCAATCGTAGCTGATTGCAGTGTGTATATGCATATGACACTAGTAACTGATATTGATTACTAGCTTTTACGATTTCGTCCTCTTACGTCGCAGTGAATGACGATAAGATCTCCTTTCTTGGAGTTCAAGCTTAGTCTGTAGCAAACATCAAAATCGGTTTATTGGTGGGCCCGTGAAAGCGTAGAAAATAAATAAACAAACTCACTTTCGCGCTTATAATATTAGTTACGATTAAGATTGAACGCAAAAAAAAAAAATATACCATCACGCCTGTTTTCCCCGAAAGGTTAGGCAGAGGTGTACCAATGCACACCCACAGTTCGCCGGTATATTTAGGTCCCATGTAATAGGGGGCGAGCCTATTGCCATTAACCGGGCACAAATCCAAACTCCGAGCTGCTACTGAGAATTTCATAGAAAAACCCAATAACACTTTTTGCTCGACCTGGGAATCGAACCCGGGACCCCTTGCACAGCAGTCGCACTTTCGACCACGAGACCAACGGGGCAGTTTTTTTTTTTTTTTTTTTTTAAGATTGAACGCGTGTGAAATCACTCTTTTGGATTATTATGATCATGACACACTATCAAGTATTTCCACAAAAATGCGAGTATAGAGAAAACTTTATATAAGTAGAGTGAAAGACCTGTAGTTTAATAGAACGAACTTGTCTAAGAGTGTCCGAGCTGTCAGTGTGTTGCGTGGCACGCAGCCATTGCTAATCTGTCCAGCGTTGCGCGCATTACATAAATAAATAAGATGTTTTATATTTTAAACAGTAATTTTATTCTGCCTCGTTAGCCTGGTCCTAAGCGCGACTGCTATGCTAGAGGTCTTGAGTTCGATTCCCGGGTCGAGCAAAGTGTTAATGGGTTTTCCTATGAAATTCTCAGTAACAGCTCGGGGTTTGGGCTAAAAACATACTGGCAAACTGTGCGTGTACATTGGTAGGTACACCTCTGCCAAACCCGTCGGAAAATACAGGGGTCATGGTATGATGGTAATGCAGCCGCCTTAAACAAGCGTGGTGATCAATGCTCATACCTTCTCTATATAAGAAGAGGCCTTTGCCCTGCAATGGAACAATAACAGCTGTTAATTTACACTTCATTTTAATTTTTTAAATTTAAATATAAAATCATCTCTCCTGTAAGTTTATTTATGTGCTAAGGGTTGATATACGATTGAGGTAACTTATAATCCTAATTTCAGCATCAAACAAACTCCAAACCACCAAATCTTCAGCACGATTACATTGAAATCCTCAAGGTATTAGGTGAACCAGTAATGTACCGGCACAATTTGATAATAGCTTCGTGTGATGCCTATGACTATGATTAAACCTCCAGGGATTCATTTCTCGACAGTCGCAAGGACTAGATCTAGGTGGAATATTCCAAATTATATCTAAGATAGTAGGTCTGCTGTGACACAATCGTATTATAGGCTACGTTTGTAGTTTACGATTACATTTGAATGGAATAGAATTCTAATTAATTTAGCTATATCAGTCACATGGCCTGAAGATAACTAGGTAGGTTTGATAAACTGGTTTTAGTAGGTAAAATAGATGGTAAAGGACCTGGTTGGTTCATATATATTATCATAAATTGTTGGTTTATTTAAAAAATATACTGCCATTGCTATAATACCTGCAAGGTCAAAATGTATGGAACAGCATTTCTTTTTTAAAGCTGTTCACCATATGATTAACAGCTTATAACACAACAGGTTAACGGGGGGTTAACCCCGGAGGGGGGGGGGGGGTTAACCTGTGGCTACAAAATTATGTACATGTAATGTAAATGGTAATAGTTTTTGTTACAATCCCTATCACCACCATGCCTATTCTCCAAATAAAGTGTCTTTACAGTAGTTACAATAGGCTAAATATTAGCCTTTTGAACCAGTCTTTTCCCAGCAGAGTAAAACCTTCACCTACACTAACATATAACACACCAACACAAAAAAAACCGTAAACAATTTTCTCATAATTTACGAACTTAGCGCGTTGTATGTGCCTATAACTCACATTATTCAGCCTAGAAAAATATTACCCACCTTTAATTACAACAGCTAACAGCGAAAAACCTCTTATTATAAGTTTGAATTATTGTAAATACCTATTTATATTACAAAAAAGATGGTGTAAAGAACGTTTGTTCGCGCTAACTACGACGCTTGCTTGCGTCACCATCTTGTGACGTCATAAGCAAGTAATTCATTCATTCTTGTATTGTTCATTTGTTTGTACGAAATTATTGGTTCCATTATTAGGAACATATCATTCAAACGATAAATTTTATCGTTTGAAGGCCTTACGTTGATCGATTTTAATTGGTCCAATATTTGAGTTCTGTCGACTTCTTCGGTAGAAAATAAATGTCCATTTTTTTACAGTGCTACCTAATTTTCATTGTTTACTACTTTGATGAGTGTTGATTCGTATTTTCATTCTTATTTCCACATTATCAGGGATTCATTCTGTTAACTTTTAGAAACAATCGCCATCTAATCTTATGGTCCATACGACACAGACTTAACACAGATTTCTATAGAATTTTGTTTGTACAACAAATCAGTACAGACAAATGTCGGTGTATCAGAAAAGTCGGAACTCTGCGTACATGTCTGTACGATTGTCGGAGCAAAACACATGATTATTGAATTACTTAATTTATTCATTAAAATCGAAGTCTGAACTGATGAAAAGTCTGCACAGACATTTGGTAAAAACCTCTGAGTAATGAAAAGGATGAGTAATATAAAGGATGTCTGTACAGACATCTGTCTGTACAGACAAAAGTCTGTGTCGTGTGGACCCACCATTAGTCTCAATCTATTAAAAATGCCTCTAATTTACACACAATATTTGTCATCGATTGCCGCTTATATGAGATTGCGACTAGATTTCGAATATTTTTAATTAGTAAAATTACCTTTAGACATATTTTTGAGTGCTCATTTTTCTTTAGTTTTAAAATGCTAAACATTATATCCAGTTACCATATTGGCCTAAAATAATTAGTATAAAGCAAATTAAAGGCCAAAGCACACCAAATGCGTGGCGTGATGCGTGGCGTGCACGCACCAGTTGTAATGTATGAAACTGTAAGAAAGGTGTCAGACCAGATGCGTGACGTGTGCACGCGCGTGACTCACGCACGCAGAGCCGCATCTTGTCACAAACCGAGTCCGTACGCGTGAGTAGCGGAACGGCAACGTCGCACACGCGCGTGCAGTGATGACGTTGTATTATATGGCGCTCCCTGTTAGATGCCACACCGGGCACGCACGCATACGCATCGGTCATTGCTGCACGTACGCACGCACGCAAAGTTGTATTTATTTACAAACAGAAAGCAGTTTACGAGTGTATTTTTTCGCAATGGAGACAATTTTAAAGGAAAAACTAATAGAAATCGTCCGCACATATGTCTCTAGAACACCAAACATAAAGAGTACAAAAATAAAAGTTACAAATTATTATTATGGGAGAGAATTGGGAATACGTTGGAAATAGTTCAAATTACTGTTTTTATTTATATAATATAGTACAAAAATTAGAAAATTTCAATTGTTAATGCATATATTAATTATATGCATGAATAATTATTGCATTATTGGATGATCTTGCGTTAGTACGTCTGCGTGCAGCAGTTCTGCGTGACGTGATGCGTGCGTGCGTGACGTGTGCTGCACCGGTCTTGGCCGGTGTGACAGTGCTCGCACGCGCGTATGCACGTCACGTCACGCATCACGTCACGCCACGCATCCGGTGTGACCCGGCCTTAAGCCTTATGTAAATGAGAATTCAGCCTTTGCCCCGCATTGGGACAATACCAAGTTATACATTGACGTTCCTATTCCAGTAGCATGCCCACTAAGACGACTAGTTAGTGCGACGCGAAGACAAGCTGTGTGTATGTATGTTAATACGGATTATATGGCATGGCCCGACAGTTGAAAGCCGGGACATTGGCTCAGCATTAATTAAATGCAGTGTGTGCAACACGTAAATGCACTTTAGTGAGCAGTAGGTATATAGATGCCGACTGTGAGTTATTGGATTTTTTGTTGAGAACCATTCCTGGATTACAGTTGATTTATTAAATAGTTTCAGTGTATTTGAGAGTAGGGTACTAAGTAGATACTATCACGGCTGTATTCTCCGAAGAGTTAGGCAGAGGTGTACCAATGTACACCCACAGTTCGCCGGTATGTTTAGGTCTAACGCAATAGGGAGCGAACCTGTTGCCATTAATCGGGCACAAATCCTAAAACTGCTACTGAGAATTTCATAGAAACACCCAATAACACTTTGCTCGACGTGGAAATCGAACCCAAGATTCCTAGCGTAGCCGTCGCGCTTAGGACCACTAGGCTACCTACATACTAAGTATAGCATAGTTATGTATGTTATATGTTAAGTCGCAACGATCGTATGATTCCACTAATTAAAAACGTTCAAAATCTAGCCGTAATCTCAACAACAATCAGTGTAAGAAAAAGAAGAGTTTGCGGCATTTTTGACAGTATTATCACTAAGATTAGATTGCGTTCGTTCCCAAATATTAGTAGAGCCGTAGAGATGACTGCCCCGTTGGTCTCGTGGTCGCAAGGGCGACTGCTGAGCAAGGGGTCCCGGGTTCGATTCCCAGGTCGGGCTAAAAGTGTTATTGGGTTTTTCCATTAGGAATTTCTCAGTAGCAGCCCGGAGTTTGGAAGTTGGTGGTGTGACACCCCCGTGCCTCGGAAAGCATGTAAAGCCGTTGGTCCTGCGCCTGATCTCTCTCCGGTCGTGTCGGATTGCCGTCCCATCGGGCTATGAGAGTTAGGGAAGAGGGAGTGCACCTGTGTTTGCGCACACACTTGTGCACTATAATATCTCCTGCGTACGTAGCTAGTCTGCATTAAGGTTAGCCGCCGTGGCCGGAATCGGCCTGGAGAATTACATTATTACATTACATTAGTAGAGCAGAAGAAACAACACAACACACAGAACAGAAGTTAGTACTACTGCCCTCCAGGTAGGTAGGCAACAAACATAGCTAAAAACGAAATACCATTGATGTCAAATATCGACCACAAATACCAGGCAACCAGAAGTCATATGGAACACGAACTTCACTCACAAACAAAACAAAATATTCGCAGCAGCGGCGACGAAAACGAGATTTAAATACGGAACACACAAAAACCGTCCCAACGTAGTTTGTAAGTTATCGCGTAGATGACATCAAACGAATCGACAATTCAATTCAATGTCAGAAGTTGCCGGCGCACTGGCCGGGAAATTCACAACTAAGTTGAGGCGAATTTTTGAAAAATATGATATAACGGGGCAAGAGGGCGCGGCGGGGTTGGCTACAAGTTTGAAGAGGAATCGGGCCCTCGGGGGCTGTGATGAATCTTTCACGCGTTTTATCGCTTTGCATCGGGAATCGAACCTCGGAATCTTCGCTCCGACGGACAACGTAGGTATTTACGCTGAATATTTTGGATGAAATGTTAAATTGTGTTATTGAAACGCCGAAATTCTATGCGAGATGTTGTTTGGTTTCATTATTATTGTTTAGAACGCAGTTATGAAATTTTCGTCTTATCGCCTGGCTATCAAATAGGTACTAGCTTTGTAAAAAAGGTTACTTATTAACATTCAGACCAAGACTACATTTGTCATTCGTTTTTGTCGCGAAATGTTCTAACTTACTAAGCAGGAGTATGTGCGTGTAAGTGTGTGCAATAATATCTATAGTCATATTATAAAGCGGAAAGATTTTGAGTTTGTTTGTACCGAATAAGCTCTGAACTCTTGAACCGATTTGAATCATTTTTACCCGACTACGGCGAAGCAAAAAGGAGGGTTATGAGGTTGACCGGTATGTATGTATGTATGGATGTTCATCTGTTCCCTCATAACTTCTAAATTATCTAACGTAAATTGACAAATGAGGTGTCATTGGAAGCGTCTAAATTGTCCGCTGGTTATAGGCTATCTTATGTTTCAATAAATTGTATGTGGCGCCCTCTAGGGCTAATGAAGATGTGAAATAATATTATTTTTCTTCCAAATATGGTCGTGTTACATATCAAATTAAAGGGTTTCATTAGCACATTTCAAATATATAAATATTTTATTAGTAAATTATACATACACCCGTACACACACCCTTTAGAACGCGCCATAAACCTAGCCAACTAACCAATATTTTGTTTGGGAGACCTAATAGATTATTCCATATATTGTGTATATGTTGCAGTTCCAGTAATATTACATAATATATAAATGTCTAAATTTAAACCCCAAAATAATTTAAATAAAAAAGTAGTTTAAAAAACTAAAACCCGACTACAAAAATTCACGTTCTAAAAAGTATGAAACAAGAAAACATTCTCATCTGAAAGCCGTGGTCGTATGCCACCTATTCCGGTAAAACAGTATGTGTATAGTAATAGAACATTAATCTTTAGCACTAAAGTTTAGGGCAAAGTGGCATACGACCACGGCTTTCAGATGAGAATGTTTTCTTGTTTCATACTTTTTAGAACGTGAATTTTTGTAGTCGGGTTTTAGTTTTTTAAACTACTTTTTTTTCACTAATAAATAGCTACTTTATTCCTGAGTAATATAAGCTATAAAACATCAAGCTACGACTCACGGGAGCGGAGCAATAACCAAAGACGTAGCTTAACGAATTTGCAGACAGAAGCTAGTAATTAATCATGCTGAGCGTTACAAGGACAACATGCACAGGAAATAAAAAAAAAATAATAACACTGACTGGGAGTGACAACATAAATAAATAAATAAATATCTTGGGACAACTCACACACGGCTATCTGATCCCAAGTTAAGCAGACCTTGTGTTATGGTAACCAGACAACTGATATACATACGTATATAATTTATAAATACATACATATTATAGATAAATCACACCCAGACACAGAACAAACAATCATGCTCATCACACAAAGTTAGTCCTGGGTGGGAATCGAACCCACGACCTCCGGCTTAGCAGTCAGGGCCACTAACCACTAGACCAACAGGCCCGTCAGCATCATCCACACACCATCATTCTTATCTATTATAAAAAATCAACCATGCTAAAATAACGTAATTCTTGCAACTTTAGGCTCTCAATACATACCTATATTCTGTCAAAACGTCAGTCAATCCATCCATCAAGGCTTATGCACAAATGTGATCTATTATTCTCATAGACTAGAGCTATTCGCGGCTGCAAATGGTACATGCCATACATATCAATGCCTCTGTATATCTACTATGTATGTCTGAAGATATAGTACATATTATTGATAATGTAATAGTCTTGTCACAGCTGTACCGGATTCCCAAATGTCAGTGATTATCTCTATCTCTACATAGTATAAAACAAAGTCGGTTGCCGTCGACTGTCCCTCTGTACACTTAGACCTTTCAACTACGCAACGGATTTTAATGCATCAATCATCATCATCATCATATCAGCCGCAGGACGTCCACTACTGACATTGGCCTCCCCCATAGATTTCCGAAAGGACCGATTGGAAGCGGCCTGCATCCCGTATAATGCATTAATAGATAGAGTGATGATTCAAGAGAAAGGTTTATACGTATAGAACATCACGCTACGAGAACGGGAGCGGGGCAGTAACCAGAGACATAACTGAACCCGAGTGACACCGAGGAGTATATAGCTGGTAGTCTTTACATATGCGATTTATAAAGAAGCCTCACACAGCCTATATCTACTTATACTTCCCATCAAACTAAATAACATTACGAAAAAGTTATTGCAGGAAAACCATTTTTATTTTTGGTGTAAAATATCACTGTTTTTACACCAAAAATAACAATGTAACGCACGCAAAACATCGTGCTTACGAGTGTTTGTAACAGTGTAGGGGATGTGGTTATATTTAAAGTTTAGTTATAACATTTAAAACTTGATTCCGTAAAATAACGTAAAGAGAAGGTAAAATATCGACCTTAAAAATCCGCATAGCCAGAAGGTTCCCAGAATTCAATCGCAATGATGAAAGGAACATTTTGTTTTTGTTTTTATTAAGAGTCTCATTATCCCTTTTATTCGTTATTGACACTAGCACATTATTATAATTTACCAAAAGAGACACGAATTAATACAATTCAGAGGTTGTCAGCATCAATTTTGTCCGAATTTTACATTCATTCTGTATTTCCTATAACATTGTGCTCAATAATTAAAATCAAATAATCTAGTGTTTACACGACTTTTGTCTTACTAATCGTACACTGTTCAATAAATTGCAAGACACTGCAGTAAAACATTTATTATTACCATTTTTTTTTCAAAACGTTGTCCCACACCAGGAATTTGCCTGCCGGGGCTGCGGGTTGTTCGAAAGAGATACCGCGCCCCTGGAACGCAAAGGGCACGTGAAGGAACATAGACGGGTTTTAGTCAGTAAAAGTCTGACACTAAGGGCGGGGGAAGTTATTTGATGATTTCCCGTCTATAAAAAAAAAAAAAACACCAGGAATTTCTCCTCTATCGTGGGTGCGTTTACAAACATAAACTCACATACACAAATAGCCAGACCCGCCAATGCCAATTATCTTACACAACTTTTGTTACTAATCATACAGTGTTCAATAAATTGCAAGACACAGTAGTAAAACATTTTCCCCAGCTACCGTCTACACCAGCCTTTCCCAAAGTGGGCGATAACGCCCCCTTGTGGGCGCTGCAGGCCTAAAGGGGGGCGGTAAGAGACCCAAAGAAAAATTGGGGGCGTTGTGTAGAGGTTTGGGGGGCGATATAGGGGCGCCAAGTCTTTAAAAATTTCAACATTCCAAATGATTTACATTATATTAAAATGCATGCCACTATAGAAAGGCGTTGTTTGATTAATTTTAGTAGAGCCCCCCCCCCCCCCCCCCCCGTCATGACAAATTTCTAAACGGGTATGGATAAAAGGGGGGCGCTAAAGAATAATTTATTCTCAAAGTGGGCAGTAGACAAAATAAGTTTGGGAACCTCTGGTCTACACTAAACAAAATACTACATTTATTCCTCTGTCAAGTATTTCGACTTCTTACCGTCGCGGTTTTCGTCTAGCAGTGTACGACATAGTTGGAACAGTGGAGGTTGCCCACACACTGCCCGCACTTGAGTCTGCCTCAACTTGCCTGTTTACCCCTCGTCTAATGAACTTAAAGTCTATTTAGAGGCATGTAGAGGGAAAAGTCGGATTTTAGTCAAACTCGGTACTAATACTGTCGCATTCTTCCTATATAATACTATACTTATCTTTAATTTAACGTTGTTAATTTATTTATTTAAACTTTACCATCATTATATAATAATATACCATCACTCCTGTTTTCCCCGAAGGGTTAAGCAAAGGTGTACCAATGTATACCCACAGTATATTTAGGTCCCATGTAACAGGGGGCGAGCCTATTGCTATTAACCGGGCACAAACCCAAACTCCGACCTGCTACTGAGAATTTCATAGAAAAACTCAATAACACTTTTTGCCCGACCTGGGAATCGAACCTAGGACCTCCAGCGTAGCAGTCGCGCTTAGGACCTCTAGGCTAACGAGGCAGTTAAACTTTCGAGGTATTTAAACTTTATCCAATAAAAAAGTAAAAAAGGGAGATTTAATGCCTCAGGCATTCTCACCAAAGGTGGTGAAGAGATAACATGACAGGAACAAAACGCGTTGCCGCGTTACTAATAAAAATACTAAAATAATATTTTGAAATAAGATAATTGTATTTTGTTTAGTTTATTCAATACTCAGTATGCATGAGGGTTTGATACTGAGCAAGTACCTATTAATGTGACTGTTTTTAGCTACTTTCTACGTTAGCCTACCCTATGGGAAAAAAGGCGTGAGTTTTATGTATGTATGCATGTATAATATTTTAAAGATAAACTCAAAAACTTCTTTACCAATTTTTTAAATTCGAAAGCTACGTTGTAGGCTATATATATTTTTTTTAAATAGGGTATCCGTAACGAAAATCCACCAATTATTAAATTTATTATTTTCTTTCGTCTCTTTCTGCGCTAGAACAACACTGAATATCATTACCGTTAAACCCATTAATTTCCTTCTATTTAGTCTTGCAATTTGCACCTAAAGATACGCATCTTATCAACTCCCCTGCCTGTTTGCACATTTCTTTTGTCCTTAAGACACTTATAAACGGCACTTCTTCCTTTCTTCAGCGAAGACAATTGCATTTTAATTGAAAAATATTTGTACTCAAAGAAGTAGGTAAGATGGTAGGCCCAGTATTATTTTCTAGCTATATCCCTAATGCTATAACTGACCAAACCCACGTAAAAAATTTCTTCTGTTATTAGACGTTTTTTCTAATATTAAATAATATATTTAACGATGATTAATATTAAATATATATTCTAAGTTTCATAGGTATTCATATTCATTTATGTGTATACCATAATGTGTGTAAAAGATATTAAAGTATAGTTATGGACCCTGTTAGGGCACAGCAACATAGTATTAACTTAAAATAGATTTAGATTTTGGATGTGATTTATTTAATAAGATAATAGCTTCGGCCCGCGATTTCATCCTCGTGATTTTTTTACCTGCGTTAATTTACATATTTGGTTACTGTTTCGCTCCCGTGTGTCGTAGCATCATATTATATCACCTATTACTATTCCTCATGAATTTGACTAATCATTTACAACAGATTTTTTTCGATCCGACGTACCAATCGTATCGTAAAAAGATTTGTTGTTGTGGTGTGTGTTGCTTTCAGAGATTAGAGCGTTTAAACATACAAACAAACAAAAAATCTCTTCAGCTTTATTATATTAGTAAGCTCGTTTATTTTTTTTTCCACTATTGAAAGAAACAGAACAAATATTAAGTAAATAACGGAACCACGTTATTCAGATCAGACACGATCTCGGTATTTTAATAATTTACAAAAAAGATTTTTCAAAGAAACTAATTCAGTTTAAAAGCAAGTACTTTCACATTTTTTGAAAACAACACACTAAAAAAGAAATGTGTTATTCAAAGAGTTGGCCGAGGGTCGCAGTGGCCCGCGCCCCGGCTTCGCCTAACTGCAGTAAGTGTCGGAAAACTTTCGCGAAACATCTTTTACTGGCGCTCGATCGACATGTTAGGTTTTTAGATTTTCACTCGAACGGGCAGCACGATCCCTTAGTTATGGGCCGATGTCTTACTTGTTCGGCCATTTTGATTTTGTTTTGTTTTGTTACTCTTTTGCATTCCGTGAGCGTTTTACTTTGTCGTGCGTGTGGTTATTTGAGTAAACTTATATCAATAGTAAGTTCAATCATCTATGCTTACTAATATTATAAAGAGGTACAGGTTGTTTGTAAGATGATATGGGAAACACTGGTCCGATTTTGAAAATTCTTTCATTGATAAAAAGTTACTGTATCGTAGAGTGGAATAGCTAATAACTACCAGGTAGACGAAACTGTGGGCAAAAAAATAATTTTAACAAAAAAAAAACAGCTTCTTTCTGAACTTCTTTCTTCGTCAACCTTCAATCAATAATCTTATCAAATTGTTTAACAAATAATTTTAGTTTATTAAAAGCTGATAAAGAACCCCCCAACACACACAAGTCAATTTAATCCTTTGAAAGCCATGATTGAATAACAAAATACTAATTGAATTCCGCCGTGCAGTGCACGTGACGGTACAAACAAGTCGCGAAACAAACATCGTTAATTACACATAAATTACAAATTCCTTGTAGGTTTCAAAGTCGCAACCGCACGCCGTTTTATTAAGTGCTGTTCACGAACGAGACATCATTGTAAAGCATTCTCAAGTTACCAAGAAACACTGTGGAAACTCGAAACTGTGCTGACAGACAGGAATAACTTAATTCCGATGGAGAGCACTTAAAAAAGAATAGACTGGGTCTTAAAAGACAAGCGCAATTGTTACCGCTCCTCAGATGTGCAGACGCCGTGAAAATCTGTAAAATAATACCCCCGCACTAGTTAAGCCGGTCCCTAGCTGACGATACAATAAAATAAGTAGTACTCAGGGACTAAACTACAAATTACGAGAGAGCTTGCTCAGCTTAAAATAATTAAGATTCTTTGTTCTCCTTGATGGTACGACTGGAGAAGAACTGAGGAACTGCAAGTGGAGTATAGTACATTACAAGTACTCGCAGTGTCCGGTCAACGCAGTCGAATCTAGAAGTTTCTTATCGTCTGTAACTTTAAAAGTTTTCGTTTAATTTTACCGTAACAATCGCGGCGTTTTATCAAATGAGCGGACTTGTTATTTTTTATTGGCGGACGAAGTTTTTTCGACAGATGTTGAAGTACTTTGCTAAGTGAGGGTAGCTGGTACAGCGTTAGTTTTGCTCGTAGTCATATTTTTTTGTGCGGACTTATTTAATTTTGTTTTCTCGTCTCAAGGTTCTAGAATGTTATATAATTTGATTGTTGTGCCTATATAGACTGACCTTTATTTCACTGCGTATATTTTAGGGGGATGAAACCTATACTTAAATTATAAATGCGAAAGTCTGTCTACACTTTTGCGACTAAAACGATTTTGATGGAATTTGGCACAGGATTTTGAACCGCAAAAAATGACGTGGAATACTTATATTCCGCGATTTTGTCTGCGTTCACGATTACCGACAATTACGAAGGCGAAGTCACGGAGAAAAGCTTTAGTTACTCGTAAATATGACTAAAATTAATTTTATAATATGACCAAAGAAACAACCAGTAAGATCCTATACAAGTTTATGATCAAATCGAAAAATGGGATCCTAAAAGATCCTCTTTCATTTTACAAACTAAATCTTTCGGAAAAATAACATTCCGCGCGATACTGTTATTTATATATCCACAAATTACAATAACAAATCAACCTGACAATTCCAACTCCACGGTAAATTCTCAAGTCGTAGTGCCAAAAAGTAGTTGGAATTTCACACAAGGTAAGTTTGAGAGGTGTCAGAGTCGAGTGGCCGCGGCGCGGGGCGTGCGAACTATGTCTTTGTTTAAGACGCCTTCTGCGGCGAGGCGACGATGTGTTTATTTGATGACACCCATAAGAATTCAACAATAACACTTGCATAAGAATCTTAAGTCGTCGTGGTGGCTGGTTGAGGCGAATGTCACTTTTTATATCTCAAATTTAAGACACCCGGTTTTTATTCACTAGGCTGTGAGTTTGCATTTAGGCACGCAAGTATCAATGTGACTTTTACTATTTCATATGTAGGTACTCTCTATGTTTATCTTTGAACATCAATGACATCGGTGAAGGAAATTTTCGTGAGAAATGAGAAATTTATAGTTAATATAAGTCTTGAAATCGCCATTCTGCCTTGAGCAAGTGTGGTGATCAATATTCCTGTTTGAGCTGAGGCTTTTGTCCGACAGTGGGACAGTAATAGGTTGGTATTAATATTATTTTACTTGCTTAAGATATTAGGGGAGAACAGGGGATAAACTTTGATGTGTTAAAGGGTAGGGGGAGGCAGTTTATGAGGGTTGAAATATAGAACTGGATTTAAAATTCTCAGCGAAAATTATATCAGAAAATATAGGCCAACATAATACATGTTAATAGCCTACATTAACATTTATATACGCATATTTACATTTCAATATCCGAAATAAAGTTAATAAATAACATTTTCCCTGCATAACAAAGCAGGAAAGCGAAACATTCAAGTGACAAATGTTATTGAATTTGACCGACCCGATCCCCAATCAGCGATCAAAACAACTCATTTTCGCACCATTGCACACCAAAAATTATTCCATTAATGATATTTCAGAGAGCCCTATCTACCACCAATCACGACACTTGTTATCAACACAGTCAATTCATAAAGTCGTGTCCTAAAAACGTGATACCACAAAGAGCACCGTTCTAGCGAGGGAGAGCGAGGTCACGCCAGCCGCGGAGGGCCCTTCGCTTTGTTCCACTGGCAACAATGCCTCAGCAAGGGTCCACAAGAGCATACTTGTATCGGATGCAAGCGATGTTTCGTTGGCGAGGATTAGGGCTTGTGGCCAGGACTGTACTTGACCATGGGACTTTAATGCCAAGGAACGGTTCAAAGGGTCCCTTGAATGTTGAGAGGGAAAATTGACGGTTCGAGATGAGGGGATAAGGTATAGATGGGTTTTGGTTTTTATTTGTTTTTTGGGTTAAGAGTGGCAATTATGTAAACGTATGTTAGCATAATCATTACATTTCTTTTTGTGGCATTTGCAAAAAAAAAAAAATTCTAAATCGATGCTAATATTATAAAACTGAAGGGTTTGTTCAAACGTACTTTTCTCTGGAACTACTGATCAAAGGCTATGTTAACCCCAACTGCTATATACACATAAAAAAATCAAGCGGATGAAGTCGCTAGCAAAAGCTAGTCCTTCTAAGCTACTGCTTCTTTCCCGAGTAATGTACATTAAAATTATCGCGTATTATACTATAGAGCGTGCCATACCTATTTGGCTAAGATTTGCAATATTGACGTTTTCAATCTTTATCAAATAGTCGAATAAAACAAAACATTGAAAGCAAATAATATATTACTATACTGACACACTATATCTACGAGTAACTCCCTTGAGAGAAATAACGTACAGGTATAAATTCTAAAGATTTTCCGATATTTTCTTGTTCATTGTTACTCCGTAGTTATATTTCGGGCGTCGGCTTGTCCAAGTCCGCCCCTGTTCGCGAAGAGTAGTAATTATACGATATTTATGCGCGCTGCCCCTCCCCCACCCTTGTCTTGAGAGCTTGCTAAGAAGAAAAGCGATATGAGTGTCGAAACTTATGAGCCATAATTCTCCTTTAGCGAGCGAATTTTTTTGTCAACCTAGAAAATTAATTTTTCACCCAACTTATAAACTTTATAAAAGAACTTCAATTCAAATGCGATCAAAGCGATCATAAGGCTTGTGAGCTAGAGCCTGTAATAATGCAATAAAGCATCCTCGTCTTTCGCTTCTCTATTAATAAAAGTACGCTATGCTAAAGCCGCGTTCGCAAAGCCAGTGGGTAACAGCTTCCAGCTTCCAGTTGAAATTGTAAAAAAGTTTAATATTTTTATAAAAAAGTTATTAATCACTGCGTGGATTCGTAAAATTCTTCGCAAAATACAGAGAAACAAAATTTTACATTTCCAAGTCCCGCTAGTGTAAAAAGTTTTCATAAAAATTTAATTAATCTCACACGTATGGTGTTCCGCGCATTTTTACATGAAACGTTAAAATATATCGCCGGCTGCACTGGCTCAGAAGTAGGTAGTAGGCATACCACACGTTACACACTGCGTAGGAGTACAAAGTCCGGCTAAATACCGGAAGATGTGGAGCCCTCCCCGCTTTGTGCTGTGACAATGAAAAGGAAATGTCTTTTCCATTTTTCCAAGGTTCAAACCATTGAGTACCTGCCCATTTGGTAATACAAAGCGGGCCTTACTGGAACACAGTGCGGATTTTCGGGATTATTAACGGCAAACAGTAAGAATTATTTATTACCAGGTTCACTTCCGAAGTGCTTTACAATAAAACCGCGTAATCTACGTAATTAACCGTCGCGCACACACGCGCGAACCACCTTACCTAAACGTGACGTGTAAACTAAATTAAACTAGAACCTTATTGGTTTTTAACAAATGTAACACTTAATTATTATTTCCTGGGTCACAAGCTGCCTGAAAGGAATGAGACTTTCGGAAAACCACGTGTTCGTGGGTTAGTCGTGTGCAATTGTGCAGGACCGAGCACCTTTATTGCAGTGCCCACTATTTTCTGTGCAACGGGTGCACGGCAAGAAATAAAGGAACCCGAACAAAAAGGACATTCTTTTAAAGTTCTTTATTTCAAGGGATTGTAGCAGTAAAGTGCGGTTTAATTGCATGGTAGAACTTTCACAGTTCCACACTTTTATTTGTATTCGATGAATTTAGATTCGATTTCTTTTAGTTCGCGGATCGCGCCCGCCTCGCCTCCGAGAAATATAGAAAATGCTGCAATTTTCTCGGCATCTCTACTTTTACTGTAACAATAATAAAACTACGGCACTTAATGGAAACTCGTTTACGTTTGTTCTTTTTTCTAGTAATGAATTCGCAGCGATAGGTAAATTTGTAGGTTTACGATTGCGTCATTGTAGTTCAGGTGATGTTTGAGAAGTTGGCGTGTGTTCGACTTTGTTCTCGAAGAAGGTCGTGTCGCAAAAATTATCCAAGTTTCTTGTGTCCAGTGAGGAGCGACTTGGAAGTTGTTGGCGGCGACCGGTCGCTTCCGTCCCCGCCACGCTCCGCGCCGCGCCGTACCGTGCCCGCTCACCTATGCCGCGAGACAATAGCGAGCCAATAAAACTTTTACTGTGCGCTATGATTTTGGAAACATTTTGCGAGATGAGTTCTATAAAATTCGTAATTTATTCAAGCCAGTTTGGACGTTACTTCCATTTTATTGACGTTCACAAAATAAGCTCTATTTAGAACAACAGAATTTGTTACTTTTACTCTGAACCTCGTTGGTTGACACGATTTTAAATAAAAATTAAATTGAAAAAAGTGTGTTAGTAAGATTGAAAAAAATAATAAATCAACTTGGTAGTTCAAACACAGCATGCATGCATGTGCCAAGTATATAATATTTACAAAACTTAATGTGCTCCTTTAGAGCAAAGTTTATTAAACGCATAGAAAATAATATTGAAGTTCCATTCCGTATCAGTTACTATTTCCATTTAGGCAGAGAGAGTATGAAAGTTCTATTTAGTTAGAGATTCTATCAACTTTTTTGTTGTAAAGTAAAAGTACGTCACAGAATTTCCTGAAAAAAGATAGACGATCTTGTCTTTGAAATGGACTTTTTCTTTACAAAGAAAACATTTTACCTGTTTATATTTTGGATGTTTATGGGGAGGGGTGGTGGGGGGTGTAGTGGTGGGAGTGTGTAGAGCGGGGGGATGAGATAAGAATCAAATAGATGTTGTTTCGCTGCATGGCGCGGGCGCTCTGTCGCACGGCCCGTATGCACGTGCTGACGTGTGGCCGCCACGTCTTGACACTTGCACTAAGATATTGTTACACTAGTGGATAATATCTTAGCTGCAACTACGTTACGCTACTAAGAATGTTTCGGGATATTTGGAGCTCTTTTCCTTTACTAGGTTAGCAGTAACACTCGGGTTTCTAAGGCATTGAAGTTTTTGTAAAAGTTGGTCCTAAAATATTGAACTGCTCCTTAGGTTGCACACTGTGTTAATGAGTACGGATAGTTTGTTACCTATAACCCTATCATAGTAAAATATTTAGGTACGAAATAAATACATAAGGATTAGGCAGATGTGTACCAAAGTACACCCACAATACCTAACCCTTCGGGGAATACAGGCGTGATGTGTGGTGTGTGTGAAATAAATATATTAATGAATTCTTAGCTATCTCTAACACTTAAAAAACGCGTGTATTTTTATTACCTACATTCACCTATGCAATTTCGTCGCTATTTTTTACGCTTTTACACATTAAAATTTTGTAAAAATACAATTTATTCATATTGCTGTAAATCTCCATAATATAATAAACGTATGGCGCGCCATACGTTACCTACAAATATTGAGTACAAACATACCTAGCAAATTTTCATAAAATAGACACACTATCGTGAAATAGTCTCATCTCTAGTGATCTCAGGATATTTATTTGTCTGACAGACAGACAAATGAGTCTTGCGATAAAAGCTACGTTTTAGAAATACGAACCGTAAAAGTCTTAGTAAATATAAAACAATAATTTAGGGACGCTTTGCAACAAAAATGTGTAAAGCAAAATAACTTATTTAACGTTAAAAATAAACTGCAAACTGTTACAAAATGGAATAATGTAAAATATGAGGGTGAGTGCGATGGGCCCGTAACAACATAAAATATTTCTGGTAATATTGCGGTTACCTACAACAAGCACTTGTGCGGTGTTCAAAGAGATTTTTATAAATAATAGCTTTTTTTGTGCGTAGTACTATGTTTTCACGGAATATTTAACAAAAACAACGTGTTAGCGAATGTGAACATTATTTTTATACCAACTTTCCACAATTGTTCCTGGTTTTATATGTACACGGAGTTGCGGTAAAAATGTTTGTCGCTAGCGGCGTGCAATGGCTTGCGACTCCATTTGTTCGGAAACTTTAAAGGTTTCCTATGAAATACCTTTATGTAAAGTTTCCATTCAACAGGAAAACGATGATAAATGAATAACAAAACACATTTACATTCAAACAAAAACAAGACAAAATTTGTTAAATTATAATTAAGGTCAAGGTGTCGAAGTCCGGCATATTTTATTGCAAATTGGATTTGATGAACTCCCTATGACTGTTTTTTTTACTTAATTGTATGTTTTATATATTAATGATGACTTAAGATTCCTTATTTATCAGTTACTTCTACAAACATCAATGTAACTAATATCAATTTAGAAATAGCCGCGTTTTTTTAAGAGGTGGGCACTAGACGGACTTTCCCGAGTAATTGGGGTAACTCCGTCACAAGCATGATTTGTTTGTAATTTGATCGATATTTGCAGCAGTCGTATTCAGAAAATATTCGAAAATGAAAATTAATCAAATACATGCTTTCAGTTCCACAATATAAGGTAGGAATCACAATCTATAGCGGTAAAATCATGAAGTGGGGTAAGTCCGGTATATTTGCAAGGGCGGGGATCGTCAACATTAAAATCAGTACAATTTTTTTTTAATATTCTCTTTGTAGGGTATAGGTAAGTATGTTTATGAGGTGAAATGCGATATGAACTTTCATACGTTTTGAAATTTAGGTGTACAAACCAGATCCAGATGGTCTTTAAACAATAGAAAAACGAAATGGTAACAAACAAACACTTGGTTATATTAGTACTGTTTTGGCAGATAGCATATTGATGAAAGGCAATAATAAAAACCCCTTTTTCTTCCTTTTTTTTTATTCAAAAGAATTATTTTATAATAGGAAAATACATTGAAAGAAAAACAACGTCATTGTCATTCTTGGTATATTATATATACGAGCAGCCTTGTATTCCGGACAGCTTGTACAGCGTCTAGCAATTTTTCTTTAGTGTAAGACGATTCGTTGTTGTTGTTCTCTAGTAATTTTGAGTCATTTTTGTTATTTTACCTGAAGAATAAAATAAACTGATTTTAAACCGGTTAAATGACTGATGAAATTAATTACATTATATTTCTAGTGAAAAGACACTATTAATATCATAACAGTACCTATTCATAATTGGCGAAAAGAAAACCTGCAAATAAGTAGCGTTGACTGTATAACTATAAAACAATATTCAAAGAAAACACTTATACCAGAAAAGGTTATCAACATCTGACTTGGGGCAAGATCGGCACATGACGGCCTTTCCCTAAAATACTAGACAGTCTTACCCCAATATTTAATTTTTAAGTTAAGTTTTTATCACAACCAATATTTCTATAAATAATGATTTAAATTAGATTTGGATATAATAAAACAATAAAATGTAATACAGACTAGACACTTACCACTTCAAAACGTAAAAATCTGTTGATACAAAAATTTTACGTTAGGTAAAACGTCGACGCAACTCACTCGTATTTCAAATTGTCAACGACAAAAAAATTTGGAGACCGATTTTTGCTATTGAACTCCACACTACGACATCTATAATTTAAAGGTAGGACGAACTAGTGACTTAGTTTTACCGACCGAGCTACCAACGTCGTAGCTATTCAAAAACAGCTTAGAAAGACGTTGTACGGTGTTCCCCCGTAGACGAACTTCCCCACCTTGACCTTAACCATAATTCAATGCATAAAAGCATCAAGACTACAAACCCGCGCTACATTTTTCACCTGAAGTATGTTTCGGCTGACGTAACAGTCATGAAACGTATTTTGGCAGAGCGATAAGGAAATGACACAAAGAAAACAAACTACAGTCCGCTTCGGCCGAAAATTTGTGAGGGCGGGGGGAGGAGCGGGAGCGAGCGCGGGAGAGGACACGGGGCGATAGCGTCGCGGGTCGCGTCAAACTTATTGGAACGGTGTCAGAGATCGCTCGCACTATCTACCTTTGCACTCGTTTCGTTCTATACCCCCTCAAACAAAGAGCGCTCTAATTAATTTCGAGTTTTTTAATATCGGAATTCGTATTCTGTCTTATTTACTGCGACTCAATTAGCGCGGTAGGAATTCATAAATAGTTTGAAAGCTTTTTAATTAAATGTTCGTTGAACGACGCATTAAATAACGCGCTAACTCAGCGATTTAATTCGGTTGGGTTTTAAGCATGTTCCACTTATCTGTTGTCTATTTATCCGTAAGTACTTATTTAATGAAAAACGCTGATAAATAATTAAAGTTTAATTAAGGTTTTAAAAGCTTTTCCATCGTCTTTCATCTGCTGCGACGACGAGAAAATCCTAAAGGACTAAAAATAGTTTTTATAAAAATCCATCAAGCTACAACGGTCACTTCGGAAAACCGCCAGAGCTCCGTTCACTAAGCCTTTGTCCAGCACAAAGCTGTTAAAGAAAGAGCTATAATAGGACAGATATTTGTAAGATTGCCTCCGCTCGTAACCCAGATCGATACATCGTAGGCATTGTATATTCACCAGCCTATTTCAGGTTAGAACTGTTAGAAACGAACGGACACGGCACGCGGACGATTGACGTATTATAGCTTTGTCTTGAAATAGCCTTCGTAGAAACGATTTCAATGGCCGCCGACCCATTTAATTTAACAGACAATGTATACTGAGTGCAGAGCGGCGATTTGTCAAGGGAATGAATTTCAACAAAGGGCGTATTCATTTGAATGGCAACTTGTTGTACGGGACCGTTTTAATTTCATAAGTCGTTTATCATAATCAAGGCGAGGGTGGTGGGGCACCACCAGCTCCGACGGACCCATGTCAGTGTCTGGAGGAAATGTCACATACCTGCTCGGACAATGCGGACATTTTGTAGACACGGCTTTGCCATACTCGTTTTGGGGCATTTGGATTTAGCTTTAATGATTATGCTTAAATGATTTAGCTGGTTATTTTTTTGAAGTGTATGGAGAAACTCCCTTATCGCGCGGGTTTCGCAGAAATACGTGTGACCGAGATATTTGTCAACTCGCTTGGGTGATTATAGGCACCGGCGGAGTCGAGCGGTGAATTTATGTCGAGACATTATAGCCTACGGTGGAAATAGATTATCTGTTTTACCTACTTACGTGCGACAGTGATATAAAGCCAAGCCAGTTTCTTTTTCGCGGCTAAAACTTCGGCTACATTTATTTGGAGATACCTCAAGCCTATACGTATCAATTAACATAAATAAATGAGCAAAACAAAAGACAAAAAGCTTCGTTAAAGTTTCCCTAAATTGAATTCATTGGGCTTTCAAAATAGTTTAACATTTCGTTCTAAACGAAATACCTACTTTATTACCTCTTAACTAAAGCTAGTTTTTATGTAACAAAAAAGTCTCCTCCACAGTATTCAATCATCGAGACAGCCCGGATTCGAGTAGATGGCTAAATAGTTGGTGGCAGTCGACATCCCTAATCTAATATGGCCGATTCGGGGTTCGCCGGTCGGCACTGCAATCTTCGACCTACTGTAGAACGACGTTTGCCTCTCTATTAGGTACCTCCGTAACAGCACACTTGGACTTTCGACACAGACTAACTATATGAGTTCCGACCTGTTTCAAATATATCACCACGTCACTGTTTTGGTAGAATTTAAATTAAACCCCGCCGTACTTAACTGCCTCGTTCAATACACAGTAGCTACGTAATCAATACCTATTAATTATTTCGAGTACCTAAGGCAGGTGTAATTGAAGAAAATTTCACGATGTAATCTGTAACAATCTATCGATTGGATTTTATTTCCGCGAATTCTTCATCGCGTTATCGTCAACAAGTAGATTAAATTCAGTTCCGTCGTTCTAATTGGAGTTGTGAGCGAGGTTTAATATGTACGTACACGTTCTAAGGGTAATTTTAAACATTATAAATGTAATTTGCGTTCTAATATTAGAGTGGGTTATAAAACATTTATGCCGGGATCTTTTCATGGTAGTAATGGAGTGGATTAAGTGCTGAGAACATGTTGTATGCATAAAGCATGATAACAAAAGAGGTGTATTCAAATGTGCAGTATATTCGCAGTATGTTGAGTCAGATTGTTGACTCGAGACGATCTCATCGCTATTGTGAAGTGCGCCATAGGGGATACCCATAGTACGGAGCGTCGGTAAACGATCGAAATCTAAATAATAAAGATCGCGAACCATCCCCCTAGCTGGATAGGCTTAGTCGTACAAAATTGGAGTAATAAAAGAGGAATGCTCGCAAAAGTTTTGCAATAAAGCCAACGAGTATCGACTGTTAAGGAGTAAAGAGTTCTCCGCTATAACGCTACATGAGGGTACGCTGTTGCGTGTTAGCAGACCAAGGATTTTACGTGTAATATGTGTATTCTGGAGAATTATTAACGTTGGTTACTTTTGTTTTGAGAAAAATGTGCTACGATTTTTTTATTGAACATCAAAGTTATTTGGCAGCTTACTCGTTAGGTTTATCTGGTTAGAGAAATAGGTTGATTCATACAAAGCTTAGTCAATTCATGTCTTTATAAATATAATTCTTGGCACTGAACTTCTCCTAAACGGCTGGACCGATTTTGATGTTCTTTTATGTGTGTGTTTGAGTGGGTTCCTGGATGGTTTACATAGACTATTGTACCCGGCAGATGGCGCAGCGATCTGGTAATATTCGGGTAGCCCAATATCTGGCTGGTCCGCTAGTTAAAGGCTAGTTAAATTTTAATGCAGTACTCAATAAACTTGATCATTTTTGAATACTTTATTTTTATTTAACGTCTCATTTTCAACAAATGTAAAGGCTACCCAATTCCATAGATGTTTTAATAAAATATTAAAAAACTTACCTTGGCCGTCCTCCATGTGTAGGTAAAACTTCATTTCTGGAGTAACATCGAGAAAGTTCGATCTTATTTCCAATTTTAGCTTACTTTGAAAATATAGGACACAGGAGAAAGAACATGGGTAGCGAGCTAGACTTGTAGATGCATCAACGAAATTACAATGATCGTCCGCGAGAATTTCATACAGGATTCTGGTAGATATATTGCGAAATAGTTGTAGGATTTTATATGTATTAATGTTATTCCAAAGGAAATGATTTAGTTATAAGTATCTTTTCTGTTGATAGCGTGATTCAGAGATAGATAGAGCTCTTTTTTTCACTGTCTATAGTCATATCGCACTTGATAATTCATAGGTTCAGTATAGTATATGTATATAGTATATTCTTAAAAAAAAAAAAGTTAATACCAGCCTATTATTGCCTTATATAGAAAAGGCACAAGCAAGGCACCACGCTTGCTCAACACGGATTGGCGGTTACAGACGTATATTAATTGTCAGTCCAAATGTGTCAGTGACGTCTAAGATATACCTACATATAACTTATACAGCACTTCATTATCCGCGTTAGCAGCGTTCATTTACTCCGACTAAAAATGCTACATGAGTATTTTTAAACATGTTCAAGTATTACCTTTAAGCAAAACCCTTTTTAATCATCAGTAAATAATCCGACTTCACAAACACGAATTTAAAACGTGCTGCATCAATAGTTTGATCCCGCCGTCCACGTCCAATTTATTGTACACACCGCCAAATCAGCTCATTCGCAGCGTTCAGAATCACCCTCGCCCATATTTGAGCACGCCCTTTGTAAGTATGCCCTAATGAAGGCGAATAGACAAATTAAACAGAGCCCATAGAGTAACGAGACTCGTTCCAAAGATGCTTCTCTAACGTTTTTCGAGTGTTTCACGTGGAAAATAATTACATGGTTTCTGTGACGTATGGGTGCTATTTAAGCCCGGCCCTAAGAGTAATGTCGACGATAAACAGGAGCAATTAAAACATTGCCACGCGACGCACGCCTTTCTTTACACCGTCAGTAATAGAGATTTGTTGTGAGCACGTTTAGTTGTACAATTGCGAGATGTAGAATTTGTTGTTAGTTCGAAATAATTGTGAAGATAATGTTGGAATTTATTTATGTTGCGCTCTGCATGCTGATCTGGGAATACTGAGAATTGAAGTCTAATTTGCTTAAACTAATATAGCCTAAGAATGTACGAGAATAGTAAGTTTCATATTTAGGGTGACTAAACTTGTGTATCTTAAAATTTTATCACATTTGGCCTCGCTTTGGTTCTAAAATGGCCTGAATGTAACGTAATTTCGGCTACTCACTCGACTGGAGACTGAGTTGCTTAACCCAATATAGCGTAATAATAATAATGAAAACAAGTTATATATTTAGGGCGACTTAATTTACGTCTTCCAAAATTTGTTCAAAAACGTACGTTCTACCAAACAATTCGGTCATTTTTTGGGTCTAGCATGGCTTAAATATACCAAATATAACGTAATTTCGGCTAATCATTTTAAGCGGCTAAAATTACGCTCACTCAGACGTCAATCTATCATTGAGCCCGTCATTCTATCATTGAGGGAACATTTTTACAATACTTAGTAGGTACACATAGCAAAAGAGTTAAGTGGACAGGCAATTACTGAGCTCTACGCATGCAACTGTCACTGTTGATGTGTGCGTTCAACTTTTTTGCTCAAAACACGCTCAGTGGAACGATGACAAAGACTTCGCCACTTAGCTCACGCACACTGGTAAAATGTAGATGGAAGGGAGTAATTAGTTGCATGGTTACTGTATTTTGTAATATGTACGTATCATGAGCTTTAATTTTTATCCACTTATCAAATAGTTTTGTGACAACTTATAATCTGAACTAAGAAGACAAAAACTAACGTTCGAAAATTAAGAAATCATTCATCAAAACATCAGTTTTGTTTTGTTAATAAATAGTGTGCATACATTGCATGCTAGTTCCTTTGGTAGACCTCTGCCTAATCCTTCGGAGAATACAGGCGTGTTGGTATGTATGTATGTTATAGAAGTGCACTAATTCAAAAAATTTTTTTATACTGATTCTAATCATAACGTATCCTAAAAAACTATATTCTTATAATCAAACTATATTCTGTTCGTGTCTTTACACCCTCGCTAAGCAATGGCGATGTTAGTTAATTACGTGTCGATCATATTCAGCGCTTGACAGTCAATTGGAACTTGAAGCCTCCTTTAGTTTATACCTAGACGTATGACAGGTAAATGCTACTTACAAACACTGTCCTACAATCGATAAATGACGGGTTAAAAAGGGGCACTTAACGAAGAAAAAAGTCATTATTGTTCCTATTGTTGCGATTTTGTTTTGTTTCTGAACCATACCTACATTTTAAGTACCGTGTTTCAATAAAGAGTGTTTTTTTTAGGAATCTTCTGGTTTATAGCGAGAAAAGGTTTTTTTTTTAATTCTAGTTTTATCTGACTAAACTTGAAATAGGACTGTATTTAAAGTTTAGTCAGATAAAATCCCCCCCTGAACTGTTCCATGTACCCGTAAGCAAAATGTTTTGTGTACGTTACTCGCACAGCCGTATGCAGTGATTTTTTGGTCCAAAAATAAAAGATTTTTTGATCAATGTTACTTAGTTTGAAGGGCAGTGCCTATGCGTAGTTTATGGTTGTGTGTCTTTTTACTGCCTTTATAATAAAGCAATATATACTTGTGGAGGTATAAATAGATAATATTTGTAGTTTCTTTTCGAGTTTTATCTAACTTAACTTGCATATTAACAAATGACGACTTTAGAGGTTCCAGTTTCTGCAGTATTTAGTAAATGTAAAATATCAAAATCAAGAGAAAACTAACAAGTAATCATCATTTCAAAACAACAACATTTTCCATACGAAAAATGAATCGAATATTAAACAGTGAAAATATTGTTATTTTAGTCTTTGACGCAGGGGTACGCATGCCGCATGATAGGGGAGCATTTCAATCTATAGATTCTGTACACGCAGACGCATCACGTGTAGATATGTAGACTAGTCTGGAACGAGTACTTCAAGTAAAAGGTAAACACTACTACAAAACTGGAGTTTGCAAATACGCAGCGTTGGAAAGCTTATTCGCTGTGGTTTTAATTTAATTGTGTTCACTATAACTTAATGATTTTATGAAAGTTAATTTGTCTCAAGTTGTTTGCAAATAAATAAATCTAAATCTTAATCTAAAACTTATTTAACAAAATATTTTTATGTATAAAGAAATGCATTGAATAAGGGTTATTCAATGCATTTAAGAATCAATAAGCCTTATATTAATAAAATTATGAATTACTTTCTTCTTCTTAGCGTTTCGATGACAAACTATAATAGAGCTATTTTGTGTGGCCCAGAATTTGGCCATTTTGACAGCGTTGTCGGTGGCAGCCATTAAATCTTCCTGCGTGAATTACTTAAAAAAAATACTTAAAATGGGATTTCTCAGCATAGTTTGCATACAATATTTCAATTTCAAAGCCTTAATTAACAAATAACCTATTGTAATGAATCATAATACTTATACACGTAGGTACAGTCACGAGCAAAAACATATATACACTTGGCAAAATTTAAAAGTGATTTTCTAGTGAATGCATGATTGCAATGTGGAGATAAGAGCGGTTTCATACTAGTATGGGATCCAGAATTTGATATTCGTAACACCATTAAATTTTAATCAATTATTTTGAAAGAAATTGCTTTAGAATGATGCGAAGTGTATACATGTTGATGCTCGTGACTGTACTTCTAAAGATTAGATGAAAAGATTTTGGGAAAAAGAGTTTTAAAGCACAACGATTTTAAGTATCCGATAAACACATCATTTTTTTTAGAAAGACTGCCCCACTCTTGTAATTTCTTTTTTATCGGATGTGCGTTTACAAACAAAACAGCCAAACCCTTAACAACTATCTGTACACCATACACATATTTATTCCGTATGCGAATCAAACCTGCGACACGCAGCGCAGCAGCCAATCATCAAAGTTATTACATAGTTATCTTAAATACATACATAGAGTAGGTATACAAATTGAATCGGTTTTCCATATCCTTACAGTTGTTTGCAACCGGTTGTTACTCTATATAATTCCGGGCAACTCCAGGCAAGCTCAGTTATTGGTAGCTTACAATTTCCCAGCAAACTTTAGTTAACTGGAATCTGGCAGTTTGCAGTTGTACACTTAGTTCGCTTCTAATACATATACTTGAAATAGAAAAGTTTACACAAGTGTAAGGAGGATTGGTGATTAAATGTTGCCAGGTATTTACGTATACCTAGTTTTATTTTATAGCAATTTAAATCCAAATTATTGGTAACAAAGAGAGTTTGTTTAATATGCTTTTACGGTAAAATTACTGAATAGATTTTAATTAAAGATACAGACGTTTTAAATGTTATAATTAAAAGTTTATGGTATAAGTAACTGTTTTACCCCTACGACCCCTGTTTTTTTTTGTTTTCTAATAATGGGAAATCAACAAATGACTTCTTCCACTCTGGGCGGAGCGGAAGGGAGTGTCAGATTCTTACTGACTAAAAACATCTGTGTTCCTCGTAATGCCCTTTGCGTTGCAGGGTCGCGGTAACTCTTTCGAACAATCTCCGTATTGTTGTTTGCACATTGTTTAATAACCGTTTCTCACAAAAAAAAATAGTCTGATTTGACTTCTTAATTATGTGTTTTTACACCGCGTAGATACAGTTTTAGGCAATGTGTCGCTCTACTATCGTATAACAAAGTAATGTGCGAGATTCATATATACAGCAAACGCCACTCCCATACGAGCGTCTAATTTAGAACAAATTGCCATCATCCAACAATAAGAACCGACATCTTTATGATGAAAAACAGCCCTCGTATAATATTTGCACGCATACTGAGCTTTATTTTACCACCACTCGTATATACAGGGTGACTTTTAATTCACTGCGCATCTTTCAAGGGGTAAAAGTACTCATGAATACGAATAACTTTTACTATGGGACCAAATTTGAAGTAAAGTGAAAAATTACAATAATACCAGCTTATTATTGTCTCACTGCAAAGCAAAAATCATCATACAAAGATGGAACGAGGATTAATCACCACGCTTGCTCCATACGGTTTGGTAATTTCAGACTTAGGTGTACTTATTAAAAGTACCTACTGCTTTCCTTCACCGATGCCAGTGATGTCCAAGAAAAACTGAAAAACGAGCCAAAGAGTCATGCAGCCATTTTGAAATGTTTGAAAACAAAAATCAGTTTCCTACTAAAATGCAATGCGGCTGAGGTGCATAGAACAAATTCTTAAAAAACAAAAATGACACTTTTCTACAACAATATGAAAGTGTATACAAACAGCAGATTTTTTCACATTTCTGAGTTGCTCCCATACTGAAAATTTTTCGTAGTTACAAGTACTTTGACCCCTCAAAAGATGTGCCCTAAATTACAAGTCACCCTGTATACTCATACAAACGCGTGCCGTTCGCGAATTTATATTAGTTGAACGCACTTGTGCACGGTGAATGCGTACAAACGCGTTTAACAATGCAAATTTATTCTAGTTACCGTATTAACGGTTCATCATCGAAGCACTTGCGGTAATTATGTGAACAGGCCGCGGTATCCTCGCGAATATTCGATGTATCATTCGCTGGGATTAACTAGTACTGATTAATAAAGCGGCTGGTTTTGAAATTAAGGTGTTCACGTTACTCTAATTTGTGTTTTGTTTGGCTGTTGCTAGGGTAGGTTTTACAAGTGTTTTTTGTGGATAGTGTAAGAGAGTGTAGGAGACTTTGTATGTAGACGGGTTTTATGAAATGGTGCTTATTTTAAGCGTTGTAAGTAATAATAAGCAGGTTGTGACGTTACTCCTATATGTTACATGTTACTTAATCCCATTGGCCTCTCCATTCTTCCTATCACTGCGTTTTTTTCCGGACCATATCTTGGAACCTTCTATTTAAAGAAATATTAAGCGAAAATAAGTTATAACTAAACTTGAAATACCCCCACAACCCCTGTACTGTGTCACACGCTATCATAAACAGTGATTTTTCAAATAAAAAATAAAAATTGTTCCCAGCAATAATTCTGCTCAAAGTAACTTAGTTTGATGGACAGTATGCCTAGTTAACAGTCTGTTATGTGATGTCTTTTATACAACCTGTATTTTTTATCCTACACCTGGACAAAGGCTTCACTCCACTCTTTTCATCATTCACACACTGTATTAAGTAAAAAAAAAAAAACACAAATAAATATCAACCAATCCAAAACAACTAAGCTACTTCCAACATAAAACATTGTCCTCCGGATTGGTGGACTTTGTCAAGTTACAGAGCTACCTAATTAAATTGTGCATGTAAAGTTCTCAACTGTGCCCGCGTTTGTCATCATTCGCCAGACTAAAGCACTACGGTTCACTGGGAAGCAGTAGAAATGTGTAGAAAAAAAGTATTTTTCATATGTTACGTTATAACGTAGACAATTGCGTCATGTGGTACTTTAGTTACGCTGTGTTTTAGTTGAGAGCGTAATGGCGCACAATTTTTGCTATCTCGTATTGTGTGTGAGCTAATTTTTGAGGTGGCTTATTTTGTTGAAGAGTTTAAATGTGGGATGTGGAGAATGAGGAATTAAAAACTAAGTTATAGTACAAGTATTTTTTTTGACAATCTACGGTGTTCTTTTTTGTAATCGGTCTTTTGCTCTGCTCTTTAGAGTATGCCATGGTTACTTATTTATATATTTATCTGTTAATTTACAACTCATAAACTTATTACAGTAAATCAATTTTATAACCTGGTTATAGAAATTCAATAAAACGTATACTTGGACAAAACATGGTAAGTAAAAAGTATACAGATGCATATTTATTATGCATTTCTCTTGCAGGACTTCAAGCATTCCGATAGGATTACCTTTCATTCATCTTCCTAGCACGACGTGCTGTGCTGGGGCGGCTGCGTCTAGTGCGGAAAATCTCAAGCGGCGCAAATATATTAACCTTCATGAAAGTTATATATTTGAGCCGTTTGGGGTTGAAACACTAGGGCCATGGGGACCGAGCGCTCATCTAGTGTTTCGCAATATAGCCAAGCGACTGGTCGATTCTTCACGTGACCAGAGGGCTGGACTTTTCTTGGGCCAAAGAATCAGCATTGCCATACAACGTGGCAATGCTGCCAGCCTTCTGGGCACATGTCCCATTGACGGCGATGCGGATGAGTTTTTTGATGCCCTATGACCTTCCTTTCTTTTTGTTTTTTTTTTTTTTTAACTGTACATAGTTTTTAATTTAATTATTATTGTTTAACTAAGTTTTGCTGCATGAATAAAATATCCACAAACACATTAATTCCTGTTATATTGTCACCTTAGCTCCAAACTTTCCGAGACAACAAGCCCTTTGACTAGCGATTAATCTCAACCCACAAGGACACCGATATTAAACTAAATATTTTCATCAATATAACACACACGAAAGTTAAATGGCCGACGGCTTCATAACGGTCAAACATCCTAATAAACCGCGTTCCATATATTGTAGTGTTGCCGCAAAAACATTTTCATTTTAGCATTTTATTGAGCTTGTTGTAACTGATTTACGTTCTGTCCGTTCCGGCCGTTTTTAACCTTTCCGAGAGCCGCATCATAAACGGTTTAGTGCCGGTTATGGAGCTCAAATTACGAAGAATGGAAGTATAGCTCTCCCTCATTGTCTGCCCTTTATGAAGGGTTCGAGTGTATAAAGGAATACAAGCGAAATGGCCCGTAATTCGAATAACATTTCTGTGACCTATAAAAACTCGGTGAGTGGCAAAATTGTTTTAGACTACACATACACTGTATACATTTACTGGACAGAATAAATGTGTTTCGTGATGTAAGTAACTTTTCTATCTTTTGTTGAGCAAAGGGTAAAGGCTTCCTTTCTGCCGCTCTTGAAGTTTGCACGAGCTAAAGGGAGGTCACAATCACAATAGATTTGTATCTAAAAGTCTCGGTCTTACGTTCTGTGAATTTTTACAAACCTTATCTGTAATTACTGTGTCGAAACTAGGTTGAGTACCTATGTGAGTGATTCGCTCGACATGACCAAAAGAAATTAATCAGGAGTATCGTAAGAAAGGCCAGTTAATCGCGTCCGACATCGGCTACAATAAAATGGAGACGTCCTAAATTGCGCGCTACTTGAATGCGTTAATAAAAATCGTGGGGAGTCAAATTAAGGCTCCTATACGAAGCGTCGTCATTAGGGCCGAAATAGGGTTGTATCCTGGTGGTTGTAATAAGTCATGTCTGCCGCAGGACCCCCGCCGCCCCCGCCCCGCGCCCCCTGCCCGCCCCGGACGATCCCGCACCATTTCTCGCCCTACCCTGAAGATTATCGCGCACTAAGTATGATCAATAGTCAATTTAACGGGCAAGTGGCTAAAACTGGTCAGATTAATCAGTGACGAAGCAAGACTTTTAGTCAGTTGTCATTAATTAGTGCTGTGCCTAATGACATGTTAGTAACATTACGCGTGATTTCGCTTTGATTTTGATTGAGCGTGTGTCCCAAATTGCCTCGTTTTTCTATCATATCTGCGTCAGATTACGTTCGAAAAGCGAGTGTTATCGGGATTAGTTTTGGTTGTACTTTTTGCTGCGTTCACTGCTACGAGTATTCCGAATAAAAACCGTTCGCAATAATTTTGGCACGCATTTTATCAAAACAAAATTCCATGTAAATTCGTCGCGCACACAAATCCTAAGCGTAAGCTTGGGGCACTTCCCTGGGTCCCCGGTATCAGTTCAGTCCATAAACTACCATCCCCGCCGCCCCCCGCGCCCCCCTGCCGCATCCTCGGTGGCTCTTCCGCCCGCTTCCGCTCTCTCGCCCGGGAACATAAGCTGTGCCATTTTTTAAAATGCGTGCCTCGGACCTAGTAGTAGTTCTATGTTATATCGACGTTTTGAACTTACTTTTATTTTCTTCATGTAGCTCGTTTTGTTCAGTCAGTGATAGCGAACGGTGCAGTTATTCAAAGTCTGTCAGGTGCAAACGATCAGTTTATTTCCTTGATAGAGCATTGTTGTGAGTTATTGGCTTTGGGGATGGGAATTTTTTGAACGGCAGGAATATTAACTACCTACTTACAGTGTTTTTGATAATATTGGAGGTGATAATTGTCTCATATGTTACTGTTATTAGGTATTCGGCAAAAATGTTATCGTATATTCGGCTTTTGTAAATTATATAGGTGTACAGAATTATTTTTTTTTTATACCAATATTATAAAGCTGAAGAGTTTGTTTGTTTAAGTGCGCTTATCTCCGGAACCAATACTGAAAATGTTTTCGCTAATATGAAGCTTCATTATCCCCAAGTTATGGGATACGTAAGAAGATTCATGCAGACGAAGTCACAAGCAAAAGCTAGCTACTGTTTTATATGTAGACTTCAAAAACTCCAAATACACATACACATATATTATAGTGTTAAACATTCCAATCAGACAAAATATTTCTCCATACACTTTCCAAGTACAGATAAGCGTTCTTAAGCACCACTTAAACCCTTGATAGTACCTGTTATTAATTTGCTTACCCCCGTTAAACCAGGTATCTTCCTTATGCACTATCGTAACCGTTAATCCCTGAGGTCTTACCCTATACAACAGTTAGTTTATTTAGCAGATAAGACTTTTGGTAAAGAATAAAAACTTTTACGACGTATTAGGATGAGTTTTTTTTATGCTGGCAGCAATTATTTTTTGCCGATGTTTTTTTTTTATTATTAGTTTCTTCAATACATTAAATGTATATATAACAAGTGTAAAAAGTTACTTTACAAAGCTGAAAGTAATATGTTCTTAACATAATTGCCATTATTTTGTTCGGGAGACATACCTTCTGGTTATGGATATTATTGAAAGACTCAAAAGCTTACCCATTGCAAATAAAAAGTTTTTTACGAATACTAGTTTTGAGTGTTATATAACTTTGACTACACACGGTCCCTGTTGATGAGGAACAATTTCTTTTCGGATTATTAAAAAAAACATTTGCTATTCCATAAAAAAGATGGAAACGAATGTAGCGGCAGTTTTTCTAATAAACCACGAAAAATGTCATCTTTAAGAGGTCTAGAATGATGTAGGTACTGAATCCAAGGTAAAACTTTTTAGTTATGACGTCCCTTCCCCCGTATACTTTACTATGATACACACTAAGGTACACAACACACCCCGCATGATGTAACGCTAGTGTGCGTCGCACATGGTACTTATAATGGACCGAGATCCCAGAGACTCTTGGTCTACGTCATTTAATAATGGTTGAAATTTTAAGAACACATAAATATAAGGAATGTGGATATGTTCAATAAATATACTGTAAAATTTATAACAATATATTCAAGCTAAAGACTTATATTTGTGTGTTGTGTGTATGTTTAAACGGGCTAATTTCTAGAACTACCAGACGCATAGAAAAAAAACTTTTTCATAGATATTTCTCTTACATCAGAGCCAGATTTATGAGAAATAGTATAGGCTACATAACATCACGCTACGACACACGGGAGCGGAGCAGTAACCAAATACATAAATACGCAATCCTTCAATTATTTTAAACTTTCAGTCATTATAAGATGACGTAGATCTGGTGACCCTGGTCTCTTGGACTATAATGTTAGCGTGGCCCTGGTTATTAGTAAGGTAAACCCTTCTTTGACCTTATACTGAGACGCACAATTTTGTATATCTAAAGTGTTTCTGAGGTCATTTTACTTTCCAGATTGTAAACATAAACGTGTTGGAAATTGATCTTAGGTATAGTTTGAAATTCATTTTATAATAGGTAATAATATCCTTCGGTTAGGAAATTTGGTTAGGAAGGTGAGCCTAATACTAATCCTTCCTACAAATATTATAAATGTGAAAGTTTGTGAAGATGTTTGATTTTACTAAATAACGCCAGAATGGTTTAACCAGTGTGGTAGCGTGATGTTATATAGCCTATGCCACAAAAAATAACGTGGAAAAAATTTAAAATAATTAATAATTAAATATTTATTTTAATTTTATTTCGTGGTAAAAGAATTTTCAAAATCAGTTCAGTAGACCTAGAGATTACCCTCTACAAATTCACAAACTTTACTTCTTTATTTATAACTAGCGGACTCTCCGCGACTTCGTCCACGTGGCTTATTTCACCCGCGTCAAGTTACGTCTTTGGTTACTACTCCGCCCCCGTGGACCGTAGCGTGATGTTATATACCCTATGTTACTCAGGGATCATGTAGCTTTCTAACCGTAAAAGAATTTTTAAAATTGGCCCTGTAGTTTTGAAGTTTATTCGTTACATACTAAAATCCAAAAATACAAATCTTTCCTTATTATATTAGAATAGATTAGTCTAGATATTAGTACTGGTTTCATTGAATAACCAAACAAAACCAAAGGCTACAATAGCAAGTCATTTAAAAACCTATAACACTTGAACGCAGACCACGATAAGTGATAACCCAAATCTCAGTACATCTAAACACACACATTTGCGGCTCTCTACAGGGTGCTTACAACTAAAACGTGTACATGGTGTAGTTTTTGTGAGAGCTTAGTCGTCGTGACGGGCGACCACTCAAACCGCTCTGTTGCCGCCAAGTGTGGCAATTAAAACTTGCGAATGTCAAGTGTAGTGTTGCCATACCGAGCTTTTTTATTTATGTCAACAAATATAGGTGTGTGAGGTGAGGTATCTTAGTTTTAGATAGTGGTTGGTTTGATTTATTTGAAAGTATTTCAAACAATACTCGTAAACTTTACTGCTATCTAATTTCAAACTATTGGATACTAACCTTGTCTGCGAGTTCGTCTGCGTAAATGACGGGAGACGAAGTCGCGGGGTAAATGGCCTTATATAGCCCTAGGTTTCGTAAACTGTCTTTTTTCAGGAAACGATTTTAAGCAACAGGTTAATAGTGCAAAATTCAGTAACACAAAAAAAAACAAGATTTATTTTTAACTATAATTGGTTTTCGGTAAAGCAATTCGGATCTAGTCCGAATATAGGTCAAAATAGATCTTACTGTTTCAATAACATAGGTGTTAAAATACATTGTCATGTCGCAAAAATATATTAATTTTATTGAACAAATAACGCTACAGTATAATAGGTACCTCTTTTCTTAAAGCAGTACAACTGATATCTTATTTAATTATGTTTATGCTTATAAGTCCCAGCAAACACCGCCTAGCTTTTAAACTCAGTCGCACAAACAATTTAAATATTTTCCTTACCAAAATTGAGTTCGAATTTGTGAACGTCCCGTAACAAATCAACTCAACAATCTTGACATAGTCATAATGATATGTAACACACAACCTTCAAACAAGTATTCACGTTTTTATGTTTATACCAAAAATTCACATTCACGTTAACTTAGAAATTCATGCACATTATAACATAAGCATTTCGGTGCTACAGTAAATTCATTTGATAACGTGCGAGCATGAATCCCCAATACGCCATTTACAACAACATTTAGACAATACAACATTTAGAAACGCATACAAAAACCGTGTTACTGTTACCAAATGTTCATAGTAGCCCATCAAGTAGATCATTAACGATTTCATAAAAGGCTTAGAGGGCTCGCTTCCCTTTCCCCGTGTCATATTTTTCATGGGCTCGACCATTTCCGAAGCGCTTATGGTGCGTACCTCAGGTAAATGCGTCGTGGGCGCCGAGAATCGATTCGCTACAGCCCTAACATGATGCTCATATAACTTTACCTTTATGTTTTTATACGCCCGAAATCTTGTTATTTTTATTCTTATACACAATAAGTTTAACCTCATAAGTATACTTGTGGACTCTGTATGTGAAATTGTAGGTAGGTTGGTAGGTACTCATTATTTTTTCTTGTGAAGTTTTGTGTTTTGCGAAAAGGAGATTTGTGTTAGTTTTAGTGTTTGACCGAAACTGGTTTTGTTTGCCGAAACTGAATCTTCGGTCTCGGTTTCGGCTTTAACTTATTTTAATTTAGGGTATCATGTTAAAGGGAATAAAAAAAACTACTACTAATACTTAATGTTACGTTAAAAACTTAAAATAAACAACGATTCACAATAAATAGTCCAAAATATCGTTCTATTTTTGACCGAACCCCAAACTGGCCGAAACCAGATTTTTCAGCCGAAACCGGAACCGAAACTTCGGTCGGCTTTAATTATTTGTTCAATGACCTCGTATGAGGATAGTTCTTGGAAGGTTGTCGGTAAATTGTGCTATCTTTACGGGTATTACGTTCGACCTGAGTATTACTGGTCATTATATTCGTGGAGACATGTTGTGCTTCTGGAAAATGGCTTGATTGACGTACAAATTACTAGTGTTTACTGTTCGTTTCATTTTAAAGATTGTAGGCAATGTATATTTCTGAGTGGGTTTACGTTGTTAGAAATATCTTCCTATAAGGCACTGTGAAGGTTGTATAATTACGCAAACTAGATAAAAACTACAAATTTGTATAAAAAAGTGTTATTTGTCTAGGTAAATTCCAGAAGGGATTTAAATGAAAAATTTTAGGTGATAGGTTTTTTTTACATTGGACAGTTGTTTGCTGACTTAGGATGTGAGGATGCTATATTAAAGGAAATATAATATAAGGATAATGGTGAAGGTCCCATGTTCGAGGCTGTGGATTCGCAACCGGGTACGTTCAAGTACTTGCTAGTAGTTTTCTAATTCGTTTGTACTTTCTGAATTTGTCTTTGTCATCGGTGAAGGAAATGTCGTAATATAAGTGTTAAATTGCCAATCATTGAGCAAGCGCAGTGATCAATGTTCGTGACTTATCTGAATGAGAAGACCTAGACCTTTGCTCTGCTACAATAATAGGCTGGAATTATTATTATTTATGAGTTGGAGCCACGCACACACATACACAGTCGTAAGCCAAGTACCTCTATCGCTTATACAAAGATACAATTGTTATACGTCATACGAAACTACGATATTCAGACGGCTTTTCAAAAAGTTCACGAAGTGGTAATAAATCAGAATTATGAAATTGTAAATTTGTTAAATATTGTATCAAGAAGTCAAAAGCCACATTAATAATTTAAAGCCTCTCAATTATTTTATCTGTCAGTGAAATTTAAGTCCATTAATTGAGGTTAAAATAAAGAGATAATTAATTATATAATGAGTTTCTGCAATAAGAATAATGACGTATTGTAAACTTTAATTTTCCTGTAGCTTCATTACGACGTATTCAATATGAAATTAATGTTCGTATTCAGTAAATACAACAGGATTTATATAAACCTTAATTTGTTTATGTAACCTGGAATCGCTTCGACCAATTAGTATCAAAACTACATACTTAAGTACATAAATATATAATTTTTATAATTTTTTAGAATCTTGTAAGTATGTCTCAATTTTTATTTTGAAGGTTATCAGATCTATTTCTTGAATATAATAAAACATAAGTTCTCTCTGTTTGTATGCTCGTTAGTCCACTTACATCTCGGGAATTCAGCTATAGGGCAAAAGCCTCTTATCATACAGAGAACTTACAAGCATTGGCCATTGGTTGGTATTAATTATAATTCCAGGTTTCTTCACGATGTTTTTCCTTCGCCAATGTGTCACGACATAGCTAAGTTTGGTAAATATAAGTCTAGTTGTAGGCACACCTAATATTCATATAAAATTGAAACGATTTACGACAAAAAACCCAATAGAACCAACGAGCATAAAGATTTTCTCTAAAAAGTATTGTTCAGTTAGTTCGACATTCTTACTTTTACTTCAACAAAAACCAACCTCTAAGGATTTTCAAGTCAAACTTAGGTCATAGAGGTCACCTTTTAAAATAACTTTAATCTGATAACGCATTATTCGTGACGAATTTAAAAGTTCAATTCTATTTACAAAAGCTATGGATTTTAGATATTGAGCTGGTCACGGAAACTGATAATTATATGTAACTTTAACCTCGAAGAAGGTTAATTTTATTAACCTGCGATAACCTTATTTTTTAACCAGTCCAACAGAGAGGTATCGTGTTGCCCAGTAACTGGGTTGTGAAGGTCAGATAGGCAGATAGCCATGTAGAACGCTGGTATTCAGCACCATCCGGTGAGACTGGAAGCCGACCCCAACGTAGTTGGTAAAAGGCTAAGCAGATGATAATGAACCTTATTTTTTATACTTGTGTGTGTCATGAGGAAAATATCAATGTGCCTTTTTTAATACATACATTACGCACTCACTTACAATTATTATAAGTTTGAAATCACCAATTCGAAATGAGCAAGGATGGTGGTTAAGCCTAAGATACAACTATGTATTAAAGTCGATTTTAGTAAAATAGCAAACAAATAGCTTTTCATGGAAATAATTTAGAAATTGGTAAAATTAGCCCTAATAAAAACACGTACCCAAACAAAATCATCGCATGAAATCGATTAGTCGGTTTAAATCTCCCGACTGTACACACACAAACAAAAGCGTCATAGTTGTAACGTGCATTTTTGCTTCGTGTTTTAAAAATGACAAATACTTACTCCCTCAGTAACTCACAGTGCAAGCAACTAATACTTTTTCTTCCACGTCTACCCCAGAGTGTAAACTAAATCTTATTCAAAACAAGAAAACAAGCACTAAGCAATCTCCTTCCTCCATCACAACTACTTTACGAACAATCAAGAGAAAATTGCAACAATTTATAAAACCACGAGACGAGTTGCAGTAAATAAAACTATAGCACTTGTAATTGACAGTGTAAAATATGATCGTAACATAGCATAACTTAATATCTCGCCTTTAATCCTCAAAGGGGGAGGCAGGGAACCCACATTTACAAGCTCATTGAACTTAATCGTTGTTAAATAAATTGATCAAAGGTTCATTATAACAGCACGGTTTCGCCTCATAAAATAATTTGCTATTCAAGTTAAAGCTTCAAATCGTGTGCTTTTAAATATTTTTTATAATGACAAGATGAAAAAGATGACAGTTCGCGGGCGCTGGCAATAGTTGGATTTTTCGTGGGTGCAGTAATTGCCGTGTTGAAGCAGTCGGTTTCTCAATCGTCAGGTACTTTATATTTGAAGAATATTTGTTACAATTGGGCAGCTTTTCAAAGAAGATTTGTCGAATCGTAATATTTATTCTTCAGAAAAAAAAATCTGATGATTGAATTTTCCAAAATGGCGTCCACATTAACGTGAAATTGTAAAATACCCTTAGTTGCTCCGAAAACAACAATTATTATTATTTATCTAAGTCCAACGTAAAAGGGGGCAAACATATTTCCCCTAACTAGCACAAATCCAGGCTCCAGGTTGCAGCTGTAACCAGTAATTGACAATGTAAAATATGATAACATTCAAAAGTGCGGGTTTACTCAGATCTGTGCAGTTGAATCAATTGCCGACTCGTGGCTAACGGGCCACGGAAGGCGATAAGCTTAACTTACGACGTCTTTTGTATGCAATTGTACTTTTATTTTGAATTTTT
Source organism: Caradrina clavipalpis (assembly GCA_932526535.1). NCBI lineage: Eukaryota > Metazoa > Arthropoda > Insecta > Lepidoptera > Noctuidae > Caradrina > Caradrina clavipalpis. Next base: position 6,182,601 of record OW052093.1, read on the forward strand.
GAATGCTTCCTAACGTACTAGCGCTGGGAAGCATTTAGAAATCGAAAATAAATCTACAGTTGTAATCTATATTCTAACTGAATTTTATAAATAGGTAAAGTTTGATTGTTTTTTTTGTTTGTAAGGAAGTACCAGCCCCCTAAACAAAAAAAAATGGCTTAAAAAATGTATGAAGTTGTCCAATGCCAGAGCCTTATGTTTAATGGTACACTTTACTTCTACATGGACGAAGTTGTGAGCACAAGCTAGTGTTGTATAAATTGATCATGTACATAGATCATGTTAATGAAGTTATTATTTTATTTTATAAAAAAAAATGATACGTTTTTAGGTGTATTTGCACAAGTAATTTGATTAATGATGATATCACTCTCGAATTGATTAATCTGTATATAACAATTACCCAGATACTGACATGTAGTCACGATGTAAATAACTTCAATATTTAGATTTCTTCTATTCTCGTGAATAAACTGGTAACGACAAAAAACGAAGGAACATTTTTGATGACATCTTTATCGCTCATGTCATAACCATACAGGCATCTCCATTAGTATGTCAAGTTCAGTTCCCAGTCTAAACAGATGATGTTCAATACAAACTATACTAAATATACGAACTTAGGGTCAGTTTATACCGAGACGCATCGCGACGCACAACTTTTAATAGAGCGATTCAAAAATATAACTTGTATTTACTACACAAAAAAGATACACATTTCATTGTTTGAATTTAGAATACGTTGCACCTTTTCACAATTACATTGACACAATTTTCGCAATGAAATGTGTATTATTGTCGTGTCTTCTTATTTATCGTGTTGGCAGAAAGGTCTTACGACCCCACACACCTTAGTGTCAGAGTTTCAAAACTGCCTCAAGGGCCTCTGACATGGTTACCGATGTCAGTGATGTCCAAAATAGTGAAAGAAGAAAGAAGAAGGAGAGAAGAGGAGAAGATGAAAAGAAGAAGTAGTGTGTAGTAAATAAAGTTGTATTTTGAGTAACTGCCTCGTTGGCCTAGTGGTCCTAAGCACGACTGCTACGCTAGAGGTCCTGGGTTCGATTCCCAGGTCGAGCAAAAATTGTTATTGGGTTTTTCTATGAAATTCTCAGTAGCAGCTCGGAGTTTGGATTTGTGCCCGGTTAATGGCAATAGGCTCGCCCCCATGGGACCTAAATATACCGGCGAACTGTGGGTGTAAATTGGTACACCTCTGCCTAACCCTTCGGGGAATACAGGCGAGATGGTATATTTTTTTATATATATTTATATATTTGAGTAGCTCTATTAAAATGTGTGCGCAATATCGTGTCGCGTTGCGTTTATGTGTAAACTGGTCCTAAGGAACTTTTTCCATGTTTTCAGCGAAGTCTTCCGATAGTAATTTGAATAATATGATGTAATATTGTTAGATATCGATCACGCAACTGTGTACCTTGTTGATGCAAGCAGCAGGGAAGGCACTGTATTTATACAAGTCACGGAAACCAATAACATATTCGTTTGAATGTTAGTAGGAATTCGCAAATTATGTTCAGTTAGCAATAAGGGATCATGCTATGTATAAAACGTATTGCCTTGATTTTATTTGGAAGTTGGTATGTGAATCAATGTATTTATTTAGAGACTAGCTGATGCCCGCAGCTTCGCTCACGTGGACATAAGTGTAACTTAAGAAATTAAGTATTCAATGCCATGTCATCAAAACCCTTGAATTGTTGCAAAGGTGACTGCTAAAAGTTAATGCAACATTGCTCATCCCTCAAAGCAGATAACGTGATAATTTATAGCCTAAGTTTTAAGTTAAGCTTGCCACTATACATTAGTGAAAACCGCATTCAAATCGGTTGAGCCGTGTCTGAGATTAGCGTGCACAAACGCACAGACAAACAGACAAACAGACAAAAATTCTAAAAACTATATTTTTGGCATTAGAATCATTCCCCGACCTCATAGCAATTACATTTTTTCAAAAATATTTAATGTACAGTTTTGACATCGCTACGATTTTATTATATGTATAGATTTACGTAATATTGTTTAATAGTAAGTACCTAATTTATGTACAGTAAAAATGTCTAGTGTTCTGTCTCATGTACACTGGCAAGAAATTATCAGCAATTTTTTAAAAACAATCTTGAGAAAATCATTTGTCCATTAAAATAATAACAAAGTTGCAAATTATTTGTCAATAATTTACCTTAAGTTTAAGAGCAACAGACTTAAGGTTCAGTTACACCGTAGTGGATAACTTGACAGGTATTGCACTATTATTTGTCTGCCTTTATTGCAACTGTTACGGTAAATTGTTCTTTTTGAAGAGCATATTTCAGTCCAATTTGACATAAAGTCCTGTTGAACACAGTTCTTAAAGCACAACACAATCACAGTGTAATATCAAACACTAGCTTCTGTCCACGATTTCGTTCGCGTAGTTTTATCACCCGTATAATGTTACGTCTTTGGTTACTGCTCCGCACCTATTAGTCGTAGCGTGATGTTATGTAGCCCATAGCCTTCCTCGATAAATAGACTATTCAATACAAAAATATTTATTTAATTCTAATCAGTAGTGTCTGAGATTCGTTCAACCAAACAAACAAACAAACTCTTCAGCTTTATAATGTTATTAGTATAGATAAATAACAAGTAAACATACCATAATGGCTCCAGCAGCCGGTTATCAAGTCCGCATTAGAGCATAGTATTTCATTTCACAGCTTTTATAACTATTCACCATAATGCGTGTAAAGCGGACCTTTCGGAGGGCACGGGGTATCGGCAGGAAGTCCCTCCGGCCTCTCGGGGTCATTAGCCAAAAAATAAACGATCGTACTCCGGGTAATGGTGGAAATTTTTGCTTATTTTACGTTTTTTTCGGGTTTAGCTTATTTTATTTGAGTTGCGTTTGCTTTGACGTCTGAATGAGGCACGGTGGTGCAGTTTTTTTTGACGTTCTTTTTGAGCCAATCAGAAGCTTTTGTCTGATTTTGCAGTAATGTTGGGTAGATAAAATTAGTATTATATTTTAACTGCCTCGTTAGCCTATTGGTCTTAAGCGCGACTGCTCTGCATTAGGTTTTCCTATGAAATTCTCGGTAGCAGCTCGAAGTTAGGATTTGTGCCCGGTTAATGGCTTCAAGCTCTCCTCCTAATCCCATGTATTAGACTTTTTTACTTAAAAACATACCGGCGTAGTGTAGGTGTATATTGTTTACGCCTCTGCCTAACCCTTTGGGGAATACAGGCTTGATGGTATGTATGTAATAATTACTGAGAAAACGATTTCTATTTTATGCAAGACTTAAATTAGGTAATAAAGTTAAAACATGTAAACTGTAAACAAGTAATTTCATTATTTAAATATACAAATTTATTTATCTCCACAGTTTAATTATATGTGTAAATAAAATGTGAATTAAATAAATAAACTGAAATATTTACATTGCAATGTAAAGGTAATTTTATCATGTTTTTCTTGTGAAAATAATAATTCATATATGATATTAAAAAAAAAATATATACCATCACGCCTGTATTCCCCGAAGGGTTAGGCAGAGGTGTACCAATGTACACCCACAGTTCGCCGGTATATTTAGGTACCATGTAATAGGGGGCGAGCCTATTGCCATTAACCGGGCACAAATCCAAACTCCGAGCTGCTACTGAGAATTTCATAGAAAAACCCAATAACATTTTTTGCTCGACCTGGGAATCGAACCCAGGACCTCTAGCGTAGCAGTCGCCCTTAGAACCACTAAAACAACGCGCATAAATGATGATGTCTCATAGAATAATTCAACCACAATTCATCGAGATTTGAAAAACACTGTTTGTATGAAAAAGAACCATAACGCACCCCCTTAAGTCTCCATTCTATTTCTTACAAACTTGCTTTCCAAATAGTTTTTTTGACGTCGCGCAGTAAAGAAAACCTTAAGTTTCAATTGTTATTGTTTTAGTTTTTGGCATCGCGTGGGTTATTCATGATCCGATATTATTGTGCAGCTTTTTGCGTTATATCTACAATATTCTTCCGTTATTTCCATGTATGTAGTATGTATTATTCAAATTAATTTTCTTTGGAAGTTAGAACGTCGACGGCTTTGGATTCGTAATAACGTGGAATCTTTTTGACGTTATGTAAATTATCCGGAATATAATTCACACGGTATAAATATGTTGTTAGGGATTTTGGTCGGGGAAAGAGCGTGAAATTTGTATAGATAAGAGTTTTATATAAATAATACATGTAGTTACGTCTGTATATAAAACTAGCTGTTCCCCGCGGTTTCACCCTCGCTGCTCAGCACCTGTTGGTCGTAGCGTGATGTTATATAGCCTATAACCTTCCTCGATAAATGGGCTATCCAACACAAAAAGATTTTTTTAAATCGGACCGGTAGTTCTTGAGATTAGCGCGTTCAAACAAACAAACAAACAAACAAACAAACAAACTCTCCAGCTTTATAATATTAGTATAGATGTGTTTGGTACTTTTGGTTCCCGTGCGGCGATCGATCAAGGTCTTTTGGAAGATATAAAGTTTAATAACGTTGTCGAAGTCAGAGATTGAATAGGTAAGTTCCTTGTAAATCGAGAACCTTCTACGTACCTATAGATATTTGGCTATTAACACACGAAGTCATGTGAATTTAATGGGACAACGAGTTTTCTTCTTCGTATAGACACGACAGATTTTTTTTATTTGGATGGCTCAATACATTACCTCTTCCACGGCATCATTGGTGGCAGCACATAGGTCACTTTGGCTGCATGTTTTGAGGCACAGAGGGCAAGATAGGAGGTGGAGCAAATTCACACATTCAAATGCCAAAGTAACTCTATTTGTTTCTTACCTCATAACGGCAAAACCAGTGAACCACCGACATTTGACAAAGAGGCAGGTTTGGATCCGGGTAAACACATAGGCTACTTTTTAATCCGCGGTTTCGTGTGCCTTCGTGATAACCGACAAAACCAGAAATACAACTGAATCGTGAGATTGTTACTTCTGTAATTTAACAACAATACATTTTTTTACGTTGACGTGTGTTTACCTACAAACACCTATGTCAGTGATGTCTAAGATAACCTTAGTCAATACTAATAAATTAAAAAATGACATCGGTGAAAAAAAAAACATCGTGAGGAAACCTTGATTTATATCCTACTACTATTATAAAGGCGAAAGTTTGTAAGTATGGATGTATGGATGTTTGTTACTCTTTCACGTAAAAACTACTGAATGGATTTGAATGAAACTTTACCACAATATAGCTTATACATCAGAATAACACATAGGCTATAAGCTTATACATCAGAATAACACATAGGCTACAATTTTTGACTAGATGGGACGAACCTGAAGTCCACGCGAACGAAGTCACGGGCAAAAGCTAGTTTAATATAAATCTGAAATCGCCAATCCGCCTTAAGCAAGCGTGGTGATCAATACTCGTGCCTCTGTATGAGAAAAAGCCTTTGCCTTTGAACAATAACAAGCTGGTATTATTATTTAATATTCATTTCATAAACCCCAATAGCACTCAACAATATAAACACATTTAAAAAGCGAGCTCTACAGATAATAATCGGTACCTGAATTAACCTGTATTATTTCGACATTTCGGTTTCGAAAATCGGCTTTATGTCTTTGGCATGAATAAATATTGTTTTTAAAACCGTGCTCCGTTTTTGGTGGAGTTCAAGCAACGAAGTAGCGTAGGCTATGTCCACGTTGGTACATATATCATTTTTATCGGTCGCACTCGGGCCGACCGTTTATTCATTGCTTACCTATTGCATACGAGGCTCAGTGACGATTGCTACTACTATTTGTTCGCGTGGTTTTCTGAAAAGTGTTTGATCTGATTAGAGGTGAAAAGCTAAGGCAAATCCACTGGGGTTAGTTTTAGTACGATAAACTAAGTCCACTATAAAATTTCTTTTTCAAGTAATTATAATGATCTTAGGTATTTAGAAGACTGATCCAAAAATAAAACCTAGGTGTAAGTTTAGGACATTTATTCTGGGTAGTACTTGGTATTTTTAATTAGTTTGACGAAATTAATTTAAATGTTTAATTGTACAATTTATATGAAAAAAGAAAGCTTATAGGGTATCAAAAATCTCAAATGAGACAAGTGCCCAAAAGTCTGGCTGCATTGCCATGTTACATGGCAATGTTGATTCTTTGGCTCAAGAAAAGGCCAGCCCTCTGGTCACGTGTAAGGTTGACCAGTCGATTGGCGATTATGTTTTATTTAATTAGTCTTGTTTGTTTATCAAATAGCACACCTCATATACACAGAATGTTGAGGTGGATGTGTGGTATGACCAGAATGGATAAGGTAAGGAATATTAGAGGAAGTTTTAAAGTAGCGCCAGTGACAGAAAAGTTGAAAGGGAACCGTTTGTCTTGGTATGGGCATGTGAAGAGAAGGGATGACACACATGTGACCAAAAGGGTTTTGGCCATAATTGTGGATGGATGGAAAGGAAGAGGGAAGCCAAAGAAAAGATGGATGGATTGTGTGAAGAATGATATGAAAGAGAAGGGAGTCAGTGATAGTATGACGGCTGACAGGACGGCATGGAAGAAGAAAACGTGTTGCGCCGACCCCAAGTAACTTGGGATAAAGGCAGGAAGATGATGATATACACACACCCCCATCGCGCAAAACAAAGCCTTTGATTGTAAATAAATTCTACACCACTTCAGTGCTACGCTTTTCGTAGCAGGTGCTACGAATTTTAAGTGAGAATAATTAAGACTTAAATCTGAAATCCAATAATTAAAGCACTTCCCGTTATACCCTATACTAAGTTCTACGACTATATATACCAAGTTAGTATAATCCAACTTGGAACAAACCCGTATTAGTAACTCCTTACAACTTCGTAGCAAACCGCTACGCGGGCATCGTAGCACACTGTTCTTTCTCTTTGTAAACTAGCGGTTTTATTCGCTTGGATTTAGATTTTTAAATAAGTTTTAAGTATTGGATGTTTTATTTTAGTCCTCTTTTCGTTATAGTATTTATTTATTTATTTATTGATTAATTTTCACCCATAGTTTATGAAGAGGTTAGGAAATTTAACTTTATCAGGGCCATTAGCAAATCATTTTTTGATATATGATATTGATAGTGAATGTGTGCTTGTACTATGATTTCATATAATAAGCCCAGAGTGTCTATTAATGGCACTTCTCGTCTCAAAAACGGGCCAAGAGCAGTTCTAGGAAGGTTCCGTAACACCGTACAAAAAAAAAAAGACCGAGAAAAATACCTTCTTTAATTTTTAACTTATTTTTAATTGTCATTATATCGGCCATAGTAAGACATATTCTGTGAAATTGTCAAGTACCTAACTATTATAAATAAAGTTAAAATAAATATTTCAATTAGATTTACAGGAATTCAAAAGATACAGCCCTGTAACTTCTGGAAAATGATCAAATTCAACAGATTTTACTTTAATCCTTTTTACAATAAGTCGACTCACCGTAAACTCACTCCTGCGTCACTTTTGGACCCACAGTACGGCCTAACTGGGTACCAATCGCACGTTCAAGTGAGACCGTATTTCTTTTTTTAGAAAACGCCGTTTAGTCAACTATGTATTGTAGATAAATGTTTATTCGTTCTAAAAAAGGTACCACAGTGATTTATTGATAACTACTAACATCAGTTTGTTGAGATATTGTGCTTTTACAAATTAGACCCTATTTCTTACTGCGAACTCAGGTTGAAATATCGGTTGAAATTCGGAGTTCTAAAGAGTTGAACGAATGAAATTATTTACGGTTTGAGATATAGGCGTTAGAAGGAGTGGTTTAAGAGTATGGCTTATTATGAATTAGTTTATTGAGTACCAGTATGTATGTGAATATTATACTAGTTTAAAAAAAAACTAACTAGTGTAGTAGTACTAGTGTGTGTGTGTTTAACTAGTGTAGAAGGCTAATATTCTACTAAATGAAAACGTTCACAATCAAATCGAGTCAGCAATATTTATATAAAAATTAAAGGCATTTTTGACAGATTGCGATCTTTTCCAAAAGTTAATCTTACCAACTTATATTCCTATCTGTTTAGAATAGATATATAAAAATGATAGGATATTTTACTCAAAATAAATACCTAAGAACATCAAAAATTGGCGATATTAATTTTTATTTATTAATCAAGTTTGCGATTGGATAATTTTGCACTCTCCAATTTCACGTAAGTAGATATATAAATTAAAACCGGATAGTTATTACTCAGATATTATTCACTTTCAAGGCTACAAAAAGGACATCCGAAATTCTACGAAAGAGTTCCACAAAAAAAACACCACATACAGCCAAAAACTGGTTCATATTAAAAATGCGCATACGTAGTACTAATCAGAACATTCATCGCGTGCGCATTACCCACTGCTTCGTTACGGGCGAGCTATAAATAGACGCTGCTGTACCAATAATTAATGAATACTAGTAGACCAGCGAGAATCGATTGCAGGCAGCGCGGCGTCGATAAGAACGATTAAAAACTTAAAATAGAAGTCTGAGGTACGTTTGTTCCAGTTTCTTGGTTAAATAATATGTCGTAGAAATGTTTTTAGTAGTATTTCAAGTCTTTAAGGACATTTTGGTTTTTGAAGTGAAAACTTCTTTAGCGGCGTTGTGCACTTTTTTTGGACACGTGACCCTGATCGAAAATCTTACGAATTTATCGCACATATTTGTCGTCATATTTGTGTACGTCTTTAGCGTTTTCACTTCTGCCGGCACTCCCGGAGTGCAACCCGTCCTTTTTTTTTTAAAAAAAAAGGGGGTTATAATGAGATAGTTGTTGTATGACTGCCCCGTCCGTCCCGTGGTCACAAGCGTCACTGCTGAGAGCGGCGTTCTTCACCATCATCATCATCATATCAGCCGCAGGACGTCCACAGCTGGACATAGGCCTCCTCGATAGAGTCTTCCTGGTCTTGGTTCAATTCAAAGGCCGTTCCATTCCAAATTCTTTAGTAGCTGCTCGGAGTTTGGAAAATGGTGGTGTGACACCCCCATGCTTCGGAATGCACGTAAAGATGTTGATGTCGTGCATCTGATATCACTCCGGTCGTGTTGGATTGCTCTCGAACGAGGACTATGATAGTTAGGGAAGCGGGAGTGCACCTGTGTTTGCGCACACTCTTGTGCACTATAATATCTTCTACGTACTTGTCTAGTCTCTATTGACATGCCGTTGTGAGCGAAATTCGATCGAGTGCATATTGTTATTATTTAAATAATGTAATTTTACAACACGAGGCATACAAAGGTACAACAATACTAAAGCAAAATAACCTTGCCTATAGACTGTAAGTAACATGGACGCTCCCATAGAAATTGCATAATACGATATCGAAGGAAGGTATGTTGTATACAACGCACATGAACCGAAAGCAAGGTCTCGTTTTCCAGGAAATGTAACCAGTTAGCTTTTACCCACAATAGCGTTACTGCCATATTCTGATCACCATATAAAATAGTTTTATACCAAAACGATAAGCAAAGTATACCTTTACCTTTTCCTAGTGACATTTTGTCAACTAAGAACACGACGTACGCTAACTATGCCTCGGTCTGCGCCGTACTGCAGTAGACTTACATATATACACCTTCTACATATGTATGTGTGCGAAAATTCAAAGCGTGAACTATTTAATCAACTCATGAAATATGCATTCGCCGAAATTCTGCCTGGGCCCGTCCATCAGCAGACGGCCTTATCGACGACGGCGCTTATCATCAACAGGTCTCACTACCAACTCGTGTGCTGTTATCTCTTGCTACAAATACTCACGACTACTTTACTGTCAAGGAGCCCTAAGAGCGTGCTAAATATTTGTAGAAATTCGACTGTATTTTTGGGAGTTTAAGGTTTGTTTTTGAAGTGTGTGAGGTCAGTGGTGTGGTGCATAATCACGGATAAACGCATTGTCACAGTGTATTACGGGGCCGCTCGCCTAATGCGCCTAATTCACGACAATGTAGACAAGTCGTTTGCAACTATACTTGTTATTATTTCAATTTGTGTGTGTTTACTGAATTTTGTTCAGACTCCCATTGTGATGGCGGTGTGTTTTAATGACGTAATTTCAAGTGTTTTTCCCATTTTTGGGGCTGAAACAAAGCTTTGTTGTTCCGTATAATGAGGTTTAAAGTTCCAAATGAATGGAATAATGGTATATGTGTACATTTGTGTGGATTTTTACGTGTTATGGTTAAAAAAGTGTGTTCTTTGTAGTAGATTATTATATTTAAACTTGAGTTTTAAACACTGAATGTACTGTCAGCTTACATTATTGCTTATACAATAAAATTAAGTAAAACTGTCATAACGATTATCTATAATTTTAAATTAAATAAACCACTGTATACTTCTTATTGAGTAATTTTAAAAATGCCAGTTAGCAAAATATAAAAATTGTAAATATTAACACGTAATAAAATCTCAAATTTTGTGAGATAATGGTTTTATTGAAGTCAATTTAGTAGTAGTAAGCTATCTTCTATTTATGTAAATAAAAATTAACAGTTAAGTGTTTTGCTAAGGGCAAAACTCGTCAGACCTCGATCGATTTGGCTGTTTCTTTTTTATAGTGTTAATATTTTCCCGAACAAGGTTTTTATGAACGCTTTTCCCAAAAATTCGAAATCTTGCACCTGTGTCAAGCCGGAGCGTTTTGCTTGTTTTGAATATTTGTGATTTCAGTTCCACTACAAACTATAAGTTTTGGACAGAACATTGAACTAATTATTATTGAACAGTAAACATTTGGCATATCGAACTAGTTTGACGTATACTGTGGGTTGGCTCATTTTCTCAGAACTAAGGAGATTAGTAGTATGATTATAGTGTGTTCATTGTATAATTCCTGCTATAGATTCAACGTATGTGTGTGTATATACATATAGAGAAGTTCAATAGGTACCAACTGAAGTAATTAGTATTCCAGTAATGGGTATTGAATGTCCTCAATACGGGATATCAACTGTATAGGCACTTAATATTACTAATTACTATAATTTGAAGCATCTTGGAACACATTTATGAAGTGACAAACATCTTTAAATACATATAGACAGGGTGCAGTTTTGAATGCCCGTCAAATTCAAGGAGGTAACTATGCTAGCGATTCTCTACACGAATCAATAATATAATAAGTAAGGTATTTATACATTTTACTATGTGATTTTCGAATTGGAACTCTTACTGCTGGGTTAAGACAGACAGGGCGATGAACCAACACGCACACAGAGACAGAGATTATAGATGCTCCGACATTACATACCATCACGCCTGTATGGGTTAGGCAGAGGTGTACGAATGTACATCCACAGTTCGCCGGTATGTTTTGGTCCCATGTAATAGGGGGCAACGGCAAGCCTATAGCTTAACCGGGCTAAAATCCTGACTGCAAGCTGCTATTGAGAATTTCATAGAAAAACCCTATAACACTTTTTGCTCGACTTGGAAATCGAACCCAAGACCTCTAGCGTAGAAGTCACGCTGAGAACCACTAGGCTAACGAGGCAGCCAATATAAGCGCGACTGTACTGTATTCTATTTTTTGAAAGTAGTGTTTTCTGAAATACTGTCATTTTATCTTATTATTTATATCTTGTATGACAACAACTCGACTGTTGATCGACTGCTACGCTAGAGGTCCGGGGTTCGATTCCCGGGTCGAGCAAAAAGTGTTATTGGGTTTTTCTATGAAATTCTCAGTAGCAGCTCGGAGTTTGGATTTGTGGCCGGTTAATGGCAATAGGCTCCCCCCCTATTACATGGGACCTAAAAATATACCGGCGAACTGTGGGTGTACATTGGTACACCTCTGCCTAACCCTTCGGGGAATACAGGCGTGATGGTATATGTATGACAACCTCCTGAAATTTGACGAGTATGTTAAAGATCACCTTGCTTTCCTGAAAAAAGTTTTGCTCAATGTTGTTTAGTTTGATGGGCAGTATGCGTAGTTACAGGGTACGTGATGTGTCTTTTTACACCTCGTTACACTGAGTTATAGGCTAAATGAGTGTAGCCCTTTCTTCTTTATCGTGTGGGCAGTAACGTCTAATGACCCCACACACCCCAGTAGTGTAGCTCTGACTGGCCCTAAGTGATATAGGCTTGATGTAAACACAAACACATTTTAATTTTAATTTAATTCTGGGTCGAAAATATGCCTATATTTGGTGAGTATAAGAACTCATCTCATTTTAAGTAGGCGCCCAATACCAATCGTCAAATAAGTAATGCATGATGTGCTTACCTGTAAGAAATTGGTACACTAGTCTATAAGTATATTGTATGTATCTTATAACTTTGTATCAGTGTATTCAATTGTTGATGCGCCAAATACATAAAATAAATAAATAATTAGTTTAAAGACAAGTACTTCTTCTGTCCATTACTCCTTTCTCCATACTAGGAATTTCTCCTGTATCGTGGGTACATAGTCAAAGTCTAATCATTTGTTTCAATCAGGCCATTAAACGGCAATTGTGAACGTCATATACAAGAAAAATAAAAAAGAAATATCTAGTTGCCCTTCCAAAAGACAGTTTCATATGGAGAAGAATGGGAACTCCATGCGCATTTACAAACATAAACTTACATACTTAATCAGTTAAACCCAAAACAACTATTGTAGGTCATACAAATATTTGTTCAGTGCGAATATCGAACCCGTGTCACGCACCTCAGCAGTCAATCGGTCAGCCACTGTGCCAACCGTGTTTTCAGTTAAATAGAAGCCTTATATATATCTAATAATTCACCTCACACATTTAAACATGTCAAACGCGGCCTATTCAGTAGCCGTAACAGACCAAAGATTTATTACACCGTACATATCTGGCTAACAGAATCACTGTAACATTGTCAAGCGTTTACTCCTAACATAATGTTCAATGGACTACGTTTAATTACAATACAATGTCCCAGATATATGAGGGTTTGCGACACATGTATTTGACAAATGTTCAAGCAATACCACCGATATGTCACTGGCAGAGTTAATGAATTTCTCTAGTGTCGTGTTTTGGCAGGTAGTTGTGAATGTGGGTAGGTTAGTGCATAGATGTTTAAAGGCATTTGATTGGTTATTTAGGTAATTCAGTAAAAGTCATAATAGAAGTTGAAAAAAAATCAGAAAAAGATTATTTATTTATTTTAATATACCTTGCTACTATTATTAAATAATTGCGATATTTAGACATCACTAGCTTTTGCCCTCGGTTTCTTTGTGATGACGCGGAAAAACGTAGCCTTTGTCCCTTCTTGGGGTCCAAACCTACCCCGTTCTGTATTCATGAAAGCGTAAGCGACAGACAGAGAGACAGAGTTACTTTTCTCATTTATTTTATTATATTAGTATAGAAGAAGCGGTTGTACTTTTATTTTCCATATTTGAGTGCCCTCGTACTGCGCAAAAAGAAATTATAAGATTCCTTTACACATACCACAACAAACCTAAGTTCTGGTAATTTTACTCACAAGAGTGCATTGTTTTTTCTAATTTATGCCAACAACAAAAGACACATAATCCTATAACCCCATCAATCTTTTACGTCGCAACAAATGTGCAACAAAAATAATCGCGACACTTAACCGACAAAGTAAGACGCAATTGAAGAGTTGCAACACTTTATGCGACGAACAGTGGCTTTAATTACATTCTCCGTACGTCGCGCGTCGCGCAGTTACGACAAAACGCTGCAACGCGCGACGCTGCGACGGTAAAACGCGCGCTTTATGATTATTTGCTCAACAAGTAGATAGTTTTGATGGCAACGTGTTACAATTACATCAAATGGCGATACTGCAGTGTGCAGGTAATGTGTTCGTTAAAATATTTTATTATGTTTGTCTCGTGTTATTATGTTGGTGCAGAACTTATAAAAAATAATTGGAATTGAATTTGGAACCAGACTTTCATTCCTAAGTTTTATTTTGACAATCCAGTTTTTAGTACAGTTCAATTATTGAAGAACACCTTTTGAAGAAACGTATATATTAGTTACCGTAATAATACAAACACATTCTGTAAAAAAAATGTTAGTTTTGAAATATTTCTTTTTAACAAAATTGTTTATTCGACTTTAACCTACATTACTATTGTTGGATTATTTAAACTTTATGCAACAAACCACTTTCATTTCTTTATTTCTTCTTTTATTGCTACCCATGAAACAGTATTTTTATCTTCATAAGATGGCTTTTGGACAAAGCTAATCCTATAGATTTAAAAAATGTGTACGTTTGTATTATACCCCTCAATTTTCAACCTTGAAAATGCCCTAAGAAGACTACAACGAAATAGCTCAGGGATATAGCTATAATCACTAAACTTGGTAGGCGGATAGTTGACGTCAAGATGTTATCACTTTAATTAGTATACCTACCTTCTAAAGTTAGTACCTGGAAGATGACTATATAAATGAAGGCACAGGCACTATAATACTTACAAAGGTGGGGTTACATCAATCCGGAATTAATGGATTTAGCTCAGATTTATGGCTTATCTCTTTCTATTGTGAAGGAAGATTACTCCGTTATAAAGTGGCGGGGAGAACTAGTAACGTGATATCGTCTGCTTTACAAAAGAGAATAATGAAAACTGTACCTTGACTGTTAGCAAATATGGTCGAAATTTTCAAGGCGCCAAGGTAGAGGGATTGTAAAAAAAGTGTATGGTGTTATTTTTATCCAGATGTTTTAAAGTCAGTAAGTAGTGAGTGTAAATGTGTAGAAGTCAGTGTAGTGTTGTAAGTGTCGACATTTAGAGCATCCGACTGAAGATATAATCCAGGAAAAGTAATTAGCAATAATATTAATAAAAACCAACCGATAAACTTGAATGTAACTTTAGTAACAAAATACTCCTTTTTTATATCTGATAATAATTGAAAAGAGGTTCAGCATTGAATCTTGCAAGTACACATACCAGATACAAAATACAAAAAAATGGTTTCTCACAATTAGCACATTATACATTTACACGTGTTGCCTCTTTTTAAGTAAACGATGCCTGTAATTTATCACTTAGCTCTTTTATAACATTGCCATAAACCTATTATAACTACAAGTAATTAAAAAAAAATGTACAGTGTACAGAAATTCTCAAAGTATTAGCCATGTTAAAATTTCTAGTAATTTTGTTATCTTGGACCATACTGGCAACTTTTAACCAATCCATAAAAAGCCGCTTACAGAATTTAAACAAAAATGCAAATTCAGATTCGACATTCAAAAATGCCAGTCGTAAGCGCTTTATCGTTGGGCATTGTGTGGTCCTGCCCTAACATGACCATAATTCAGGATACCTTGCTAAGTTATCGCCAGTCTTTGAACCCATGTCCCGTACGCTAATCGACCCACTGTCAGAAGCACTTGCCCCTTCCGAACGATCACACAGACAGCCACATATCCTAAAACTTTTGCTATTAATCTGGACGAAAATGAACCTTACGTTGACGGGATAACGCGTTGATGTATGATTATTTTGGGTAGTGTGGGCTGTCAATAACTCGAGTAAACAATATAGTTAGATATATTATTACGCTTTGATGATGTATCTGAGTGGAATAATGAGAAAAGGCGCTAAAATTCTTTTTAGACGCCATTTTAAGTAACGGCAATATTAATATACATTTTAACAATATTAATAACAGATAGGACTATCTATTTTACTAACCCGTAAGCTCAGTAAAGTTATGTACTCCAAACGCGTATTCATGATAATTTTATTAATAAAATCCACGTGTGATTTTCTCATTAATACATTGTACCAACCAAATTACCCAACACAAACATTACAACAATGAAATATCGCCTCTTATAACTATAATAGTTACATTAATATCCTCTTTAATAGTACCGTACGAGTCGGCAACAATCGGCGTATAAAAATACGACCTATTAACTGCAGCCTGTACATTATATTTTATACAGGTGAAGTACCACACTTAGATGAGCTATAAATACGGCAAACAGCGTGCAAGATACAATAAAAATGAATTATTATCACAAAATGTATTCGTACGTAGCGTATTTATTTTTATGGCATTTCTTCTGTTATCTTTACTTGATATAAGAAGGCGAAGTTGTTTTTTTAGGCGTTCTCAGGACCGCTAAAGCGATTTGTGCTGCTCTCGCCATGAGGCTTTTTTCCCTTAGTGACAATAGAATAATATTATTATGATGTGTTTAATGCGGAATTAAGGTAAATGGCATTTAAATGCTTTAGTCGCTTGCAAGCTTTGTAATAATGTGATTGTTTCAGTTGCTTGTGTGGATTGGTAAGTTTATTCAAAGTTAGCTTTTCCCCGCGACTTCGTTCGCGTGGATTTTCTTTCCAGGTCCATTTTTTTTAAATACAGCTTATGTTACTCGGTAATGATGTAGGTTTCCATAGGTGAAAGAATTTTTAAAATCGGTTCAGTGGTTTTTGGGTTTGTGCTTTAGAAAAAAATACAAATCTTTTTTCTTTATTATATAAGCGTAGACTAGTTTCTGCCAGCGACTACGACCGTATACCGTAAGACATAGCCTATGGCATTTGGCAATAGTGTGGTTTATACCAATCAGAGATTTCTTGTAATCGGCCTGTCTGTGCAGAGATCCAATCAAACAAGTCCCAGCGAGGCGAGTATAAACTTTACTGACTAAAATATATGGCTTTTTGCTATGATTATTTTAGGTACTTTAGTACCTAAAATGAACCTAACATGCATAAGACCAGTATTTCCAGAGATTACATGTAACAAACAATTATTTTTTTGTTCAAAAATGAGCTCTATGGATATAACTGGTGATCCCCACCCAAAGTGATAATAGTGCCATCATTTTCCTGTCGCACGGGGGACAATTTCAGGATAATACGTGTCATCATATTGCAATAATCAATCTGCCTGCTGGGGCTGATGACAATGGCGATATCTATACTAACCCATAGTGTTATTTATTTTTGAACTACTATATTAAATTTTATTGGTCCATTGTTACAAGGACGCATGTGACCAAAAGAGTTATGAATATAAATGTGAATGGATGGAGAAGAAGAGGGAGGCCGAAGAAAAGATGGATGGATTGCGTGAAGAATGATATGACAGAGAAGGGAGTCAGTGATAGCACGACGGTTGTCAGGACGGCATAGAAGAAGAAAACGTGTTGCGCCGACGCCAAGTAACATGGGACAAGGTCAGGAGGACAAGACAAAAGAAACATAAAAGTACTTAATATTATGATATGCTATTATAAGTTATGTACAAATTAATTTATAAATCTGTTTAAATAGTAGGTACGGCAGTCCCAAAACTAGGTACCACCCGTATCTGAGGGTCAGCTATGATAGCCATATATATGAATAGTATAGGCAATAACATCCCGCGACAACACACGGGAGCGGAGCAGTAACCCACAAAGGCAAACTCGCGGGCAGAACCTATAGTTACTCTAAAATAGATATTTTGCCTAGTGGTGAAGATCTTACTTACTGGACATTTACATACATACATAGCAAATGTCTAGAGAAATTAATTTCCGTGACACGGCATGGCGTTAACTAAGTGTGTCAGAGGAAAATAAATTAAATTCAAATGGGCTGTTGAACGTACAGACTTTGGATATAGTCCTTGACTAGCTGCTAACGTTTGTACGTCTTGTTTCAATTTACTAGCGTAGATAGCATCGGTGTTAGTCAGAGTGCGTGGTTTTGGTTGATATAAAACGATGTCGTAAGTGCCTCCTGAGTCTAGTGGGCCGATTGCTACGCTTCGTCTTGGGTTTGATTACTAAGTCCACCAAAAAGTGTTATTGGATTTTTCTATGAAATTCTCGATAAATAAAATAAATAAATAAACTCACACACGGCTATTTGATCCCAAGCTAAGCAGAGCTTGTGTTATGGTAACCAGACAACTGATATACATACTTATATAATTTATAAATATATACATATTATAGATAAATCACACCCAGACACAGAACTAACAATCATGCTCATCACACAAAGTTTGTCCTGGGTGAGAATTGAACGCACGACCTCCGGCTTAGCAGTCAGGGCCGCAACCGCTAGACCAACAGGCCCGTCAGCATATAGCAGCCCGATAGCAGCTCGGAGTTAGGTTTTGTGCCCCGTTAATGTGTAAGTTATTGCATTATTGCATTGGCGTTAGTCAGAGTGCGTGATTTTAGTTGATATGAAACTACATATTGTCGCCCGAAACTTTGTTACAAGAGGAATCCGTCTACACTGGAGTTCATCATTTGTCTAGCCTTTTTCCCAATAAATAAATAAATATCTTGGGACAACTCACACACGGCTATCTGATCCCAAGCTAAGCAGAGCTTGTGTTATGGTAACAGACACAGAACTAACAATCATGCTCATCACACAAAGTTTGTCCTGGGTGGGAATCGAACCCACGACCTCCGGCTTAGCTGTCAGGGCCGCTAACCACTAGACCAACAGGCCCGTCAAGCCGATAACGTCAATTATGACGTTATCGGCTTCCAGTCTTACCAGATGCAGCGGTTGTCTTAGGGATCTTTTTACCTGTCCTTGTGATTTTTATAAGTAAAAGAAAAAATTGGATGGGTCTGTGCCAACATGGCCGTTGGTTTAGGGCACGTCAGACATTTTTTAGGACCGATATCGGACCGTACAATAAATACATAGTTGTGAGGACCGCCTTTTTTAGGACGTATATATACCATCACGCCTGTATTCCCCGAAGGGTTAGGCAGAGGTGTACCAATGTACACCCACAGTTCGCCGGTATATTTTGGTCCCATGTAATAGGGGGCGAGCCTATTGCCATTAACCGGGCACTAATCCAAACTCCGAGCTGCTACTGAGAATTTCATAGAAAAACCCAATAACACTTTTTGCTCGACCTGGGAATCGAACCCGGGACCCCTTGCACAGCAGTCGCACTTGCGACCATGAGACCAACGGGGCAGTTTGTAGGACATATGCGTTGTAAGTTAGAATTCGATTGTCTGACGTCGGCGGGCAGCGTTAACGTTAAACGTCTATGTCAGACGTATGTGTGGGTGCACATTGGTATACCTCTGCCTAACCCTTCGGGAATACAGGCTTGTTGATATGTTGTTGTTGTGTAAGTCAGCGACTCCCTTTGAGTTTTAAAGGATGAAACCTATTTCTGGCATGGTTTACCGTATGTGATTTTAAACATTTCACGTCAAAAAAACATACCAACAATGTAAAATAGATCTTGTCTTGTTCTCAACAGATTTATGCTAGCCTCAATTTTCACCAACTTCACCGGTAAGTAATACCCAAAAAGCCCTTCCCAGTTTATTCCTACATCAACGAAAACATACTCCAAGAGAACAATAGAGTGATTAACCCCTCAGCTGGGTCTTGGAACAAAGAGTGCTCGCGTACACTATCTGGCACTAAAGGTACCGCACTTCCAAGCTCCGTACGCGTACCATTAGCATGCAAATGAACGTACCAAGTCTTCGCTGAATATGTTGTACATATACGCTGAATAATCGATGGTGTTGAGAGCATAAATTTTAACGCTAATATTCTTCGTTGTAAGTAGGTTTTGCACTGAGCGTTTGGTATTAAATAGTTGAACACTTACTTGGCGCGGTTAAAAAGTTTAGTCGGTTGGTTGAGATGTTGTAGGTACCTGAGTCATGTTTGCTGTGTTTTTACTTCGAGTATGTTATGCGTATAAAGTAATATTATACATAGAAAAGGTTTCTATTTTTGTTTGTAACGGATGAACACAAAAACGTATTAACCGATTTAAAAAAAAACTTAAAAAAACGACGAAGCCGCAGGCAAACGCTAGTCGAATAGAAAGTGAGTAAGTAAGTGTCATGATGATCATGAAGTAAGCGTCTTCGCACACGACCGATTTTTGACAGATTTATATTTATCCTACTAATATTATAAATGCGAAAGTTTGTTAGATTGGATAGATGGATGGATGAATGGATGGATGGATGTTTGTTACTATTTCACTCTTAAACGGCTGAACGGATCTGGATGAAATTTGGCAGTGAGATAGATTGTAGTCTGGAATGACACATAGGTTGCTTTGTACCCCGGAAAAATGTACGGTTCCCGTGGGATAACCCATGAAATTTTACGCGGATGAATTCACGGACAGAAACTAGTTTATTTCTAATAATCGCACCAACAGCACTGTCAGTTACAATTCAAATAAAACTAACATCTAAAATCATCTTTGTCGGCGAGAAGTAGTCTGTCGAAAAATCGGTCCGATTATCGGCCAAAAAATTCAAAAACGAAAGGTCCCTCGTTCATTCATTCACTCACTGACTAAAGGCTCCAGCAGACCGGATGCGTAGACGTGCACGTGCACGTACCACTGAGTTGTAATGTATGGAACTGTATGTGACAGGACACACCGCTTGCGTAAAGCTGGGTACTCACTTAGCAGTGTAGCACGTAACGTATCAGATACGGTATCAAGTGAGTACGTAGGCACGAGCCCGCTGCGAGCCGCTCGCGGGTGGAGCGCTGTAAGCTCGCAGTAACCCGCCGAGTGGCGGTTTCACTGCGAACACAAAGGCGGCTAGGAAGCTCGTAGCTAGATACGCGGAGGACCGTGGACGAGCCGTACCCACTTGCAGGTTGATACCGTATCTGATACGTTGCGTGCTACACTGCTAAGTGAGTACCCAGCCTTACGTTACGCAAGCGGTGTGTTCTGTCACATACAGTTCCATACATTACAACTCAGTGGTACGTGCACGTCTACGCTTACGTCTACGCATACGCATCCGGTCTGCTGGAGCCTTTACTTGAATTACTTGGTCTATGACTCTAAAATACCTAGTTGTGCATAATAATCGGATTGTTTTCATTTCACGTTCATTTAATCTGTTAAATACATACATTCGAAAATCGAACTGTCCTACTACCTTCACTACATGATTATCTTTCTTGGGAAAAGTGTTATTGGGTTTTTCGATGAAGTTCTCAGTTGCAGTTCGAAGTTAGGATTTGTGCCTGGTTAATGGCAATAGGCTCGCCCCTATTACATGGGACCTAAACATACCGGTGAACTATGGGCGTGCTTGGTACACCTCTGTCTAACCAACTTAAAACAGGCGTGGTGGTTTGTATGTATGTAGGTATCATTTTTTTTTATTTTTTTTTGTTAGCCATTACTGTCCCACTCCTGGGCAAAGGCCTCCCTCCACTTCTTCCATTCTTCTCTTTTCAGCGCCTCGTCTCTCCAGTTTTGAAGAAATTTATCGAGTTCGTCCCGCCATCTCCTTCGTGGCCTGCCGCGACCTCGACTCACTGTCTCGGGGCACCAGCTTTGAGCTATTCTGGCCCACAGTTTGTCCGGCATGCGGCAGACATGTCCTGCCCAGTCCCATTTGAGTTGGGCAACCTTTTGACCTACGTCAGCCACCCCTGTTTTGGAGCGCAGTATACTGTTTCGAACTCGATCAGTTAATTTAACACCCAGTATACTGCGCTCCATTGCTCGCTGGCAAACCTTGATTTTGGACTTCTGAGAATTAGTCAAAGACCAAGTTTGTGCGCCATAGGTTAAGACGGGGAGAATACACATGTCCATGAGCTTGCGTTTGAGCGCCATGGGCAACTCGCCTTTAAATAGATCTTTCATGGACCAGTAGCTCTTCCAGGCGTTATCTGTTCGTCTAGCGATTTCTTTGTCTTGTCTCGCCTGGAAAGAGACTACTTGGCCCAAGTAAATGTAATCCTGGACATGTTGTATTGTCTCCCCGTCTACCTTGACGTTTTTGGGTGTTACGTTGGACATAACTTTGGTCTTTGACATATTCATCTTCAGTCCAACCTCAAGGCTTGCATGGCTAAGGTCTTGTAGCATGCGTTCGAGCTCGGTGGCTGAAGAAGAAAAGAGAACAATGTCATCAGCGAAACGGAGATTGGTCAGTCTCGTCTCGCCAAGTACAATGCCTCTTTCCCTCCAATCGTTTGCCAACTTTCTGAAGATTTCTTCAAGGGTACTGGTGAACAGTTTAGGAGATAGCGGGTCGCCCTGTTTGACTCCTTTCTCTATTTTAAATTTTGGACCTGTTGTTTCTAATTTAATGGCAGCTGTACTATTTTTATAAATTATGCGTAACAGATCAATGTACGTGGGATGGATGTTTTGATTGCGTAAAGCGTCAAAAATAGCCGTGTGTGAAATGCTGTCAAAGGCTTTGGAGTAGTCGACGAAAGCTAGGTGTAGCGGGATTTTATATTCTTGGTGTTTTTCAATAGGGTACTCTCGGTGGTTAATAAAAAAATATAAAAATCGGTACAAAATGAACTCTATGTAAAAATAAACATAGTTAAACTGATTTTGAGTCATAAATGTACATGATTGATTTATAATATTAAAATTAAAAATTGATATTTTTAATCTGTATATCACGTGACTAAAAACACGAGCCGCCATGCTGTGACGTCATATTGGCAATAATAATTTGCTGTCACCTGTCAAAGTGTCAACCCAGTCGTAAACTTTATATTTTCGATTCGTCAGTGCTCTTCGTCAAAATTATTCAGTTGATAAATACTAAATTAAAAGAAGCTAAATACTATTTAAAACACGAAATGGAAGCCGGTTTCGTAAAAGCAGATAGTACGAACTTACCAAAAATCGACACGATGATGGTTGCAAAGTTCTTTGCATGTAATACAGATTTCTGTTCTGCCGAATTCCGGAATGTGAAAACATCTTTGTAAGTATTACCTTTATTATGTTGTTTTTAATGAAATAACAGCTAATTTGTAGAAAAATATCGGAAAGTTATAGGTTATGTTTTGTTTTTCAAATGTTTTTATTAAGACTTCATTATCCACAGATCTGCAAGAGAATCGTACGGCGACGATGCTATCGGATACGTGCAACTACAAAGGACCCAAACTATATGTACTATAAAGTGTACAATATGTCCGGAACATAAAGTTCATTCCAAACCATATTCTGTAACTCTCATTGTAGATGAGCAAGAAGATGATGTGCTACAGGTGACATGCCATGATTGTCCTGCGTCTACTGGTAGATGTAAGCATGCTGTAGCATTTTTAATGTGGTGTCATCGTAGAAGTGAAGAGCCATCATGCACTTCAGTTCAATGTTATTGGAAAAAATCAACACTATCAAAGGTTGGATCTTCAATAAAGATTATGACCACAAAAGAAATGATGAAAAAGAAGGTAAAAAGTGCTGAAACTAGTATAGGTGACAGTGTAGTTGAAGATTTTTTAATTGAATGTAAAAAAAGAAAAAATACTTCCTGTCAATATTTAAAGCATGAAAATGATTATGTTTGCAAAAAAACTAATACACTGTCACTGCATTACCTGATGTGTAGTAACAACACCAATGAATGTGATGATTTCTTAAACCAAAAGCTAAAGTTTTTAATGATATAAATATCAGAAATGTTGAGAAAGAAACCAGAAACCAACATAAGAGTGGATTATGGTATGAGTTACGTTATGGGAGAATCACGGCTTCAAAATGCTTTGAAGTCAGTAGGTGCAAAACTACTGATGGTTCTTTGGTTGCCACCATTCTTGGAGGAAGAACCATCGAAACTACTGCAATAAAGCGAGGCAGAATGTTGGAAGACAGTGTGCGAAAAAGTGTGGAGAAAAAATTGGGGAAAAAAATTGAAAAATGTGGATTATTTATTTCTGAAGAGAATCCTATGATTGCAGGTTCGCCAGATGGCATTTAATTTTGTGAAAAAAATCCTACAATAGAAATTAAGTGCCCAAGTACCAACAAAACTGAAAATAAATATATTAAAGACGGTGCTATCACTAAACAATACTATGCTCAAGTGCAAGTACAAATGTATTGTGCAAATGTGAATAAAAGTTATTTCTGTGTCGCAAGTAGTGGTTTCGAAAAGGACAATAAAGTGAATATTATAGAGATTGCATATGATCAAAAATATGTGTCAAAACTGCTCCACAGTGTTATTTCATTTTGGAAAAGAAATATTTTTCCCATTTTATATGAAACTGTACAAATATAATAAAAAAATACTTTGAATAATAAGCAAGTCTTTTATTTTACTCTTAAAATACCTAAATGTTAGTTAAAACTACAACAAGTACTCATTCATTTACAAAGTATCAGTAGTGTTCATTAATAGATAAAATTTGAATAGTTTACAATATACATATGTAGGTATACAGGTGCTCCCATACTGTTGTTAAAAAAAATACTAACATTAGCAAACATTGCCAAAATTATGACTACAATATTAAGAAAATACTTGATGAAAATATTTCTAGATGAAAACTATAAAATAAACATAATTACAAATAAATTATTTAATTAGGGAATCTTGTATATTTATCAGAGCACAAGCTGTGTGACAAACATTGGTCTCTTATTTTGAATGTGCACTGGGTAGCTTTACTTCTGTAATGAGGCACTATATTTGCTTGTATTAATTTGCTTTCTTGAGATAGTACTTGCACCTGGATTGACTTGTCAGTGGTCAGTGTTTGCACTTGAATCGACTTGTCCTCATTGTTTTTTGTAGTAAGAAATATTGGTACATCTGGAAGCATAAAAAATAATATAATAAGTACTCATTAACGATACTTACTTTGGATTACAATGCTTTTAATATGTACTAACATATTAATGGAATACCTATTACCAATGAGAATATATATATAGTAAGTATGTACAAGATTACACTCTTTATTATACTCAGACTATAATACCTGACTTAGACGATGATGCTACTAGTTCCATGTAGTCTTCAACCAGCTTGCTTTCTTCAGCTCCTTGTATAAAATCCACCTTTTGTATTTTTGTAACAGTTGACTGACTTGGTGACAGCTTCCGTTTTCTCTCACTATGACAACATAATCGGGATGGGGTGATGTTGGCTTTCATTTTCACATGTTTCACGGATCCCATAATCTTGTACTCCATAAAATTTTCCATGTCTTGTTCCAACTGCAATGATATGAATCATTATATGAATTTTCTTGGTTGCTTTCAAAGTAATTTTAGGTTATGTTACTTACAGAAAAATATAATTCAAATCAAGAAGAAGTTGTACTCACAAATTATAAAGAATATGGGTTGTACTTACATTGAAATGATCTTCGCATATACTTAATCTACTTTTAGTTGACAATGTCATAGGATCACGTTTAGCGAGTTCCAACCAAACATTTCTCATTTTATGGTCGTCCGGCACTTGGATAAACAGTTTTTTCCGGGGATTTTACGCTAGTATTTTTACAACTAGACACTACACACCACCGATAGCGAGTGTAATTCATATTTTTTTTCAAAAAACAACAATATAAATATGGAATGTAAACTTTTTGTGTAGATACAACAACTCGTACCTACAACAAACTTTAAACGTCAAGCTTTGTTTACATGCCGAAATGACGTCATAAACATGGCGGACAGCGCAGAAGCCTGTTTTCGCGGGAATAAATATATTTAAAATTTTGAAGTATTTTTATGGCATGAAAGCGGGTTTATTTCGCCGAAATATTTTTTTTGGTGTCTTTTAACGACGAAACGAACATATTATAGTACTTTGCCAAACAGAGTAGAATACCCTATTAGTTGATTAACGGCATGTAGGTGATCTGTCGTAGATAGGCCGGGACGGAAGCCTGCTTGTTCAGGAGGTTGGTGTTTGTCTAATTCACCGGAGATACGATTTTCTATTATTTTAATAAATCCTACTACTATTATAAAGGCGAAAGTTTGTATGTATGGATGTATGGATGTATGTATGGATGTTTGTTACTCTTTCACGCTTAAACGGCTGAATGGATCTGGATGAAATTTGGCACAAAGATAGATTATAGTCTGGAATAACACATAGGCTACTTTTTATCCCGGGAAAATGTACGGTACCCGTAGGATAACACATCAACTGTGACGCGGACGAAGTCGCGGGCAGAAGCTAGTATTTTATAAATGTGTGATATTAAGCTAATCGGTCTGTAATTATTTATATCGGATTTGTCGCCTTTTTTGTGAAGCAGTATAATATTGGAATAACAAAAATCTTTAGGAAAGTGGCCGGAATTTAAAATATTATTGAAAAGTTTAGTAATGTAATGAAGTAGGATCATTAGTTTAATATTATAGTGATAGTGCCATACAAAAAGTATAGACGTTTTGACAGCTGATTGATTGGTAGTGTCCTGAGGTTGTGTCAAGTACCTAATTTACAGACGAGTGCGATTGCGTCGGTGTGAGGACAGCGTAATAGATGTTATACTGATGACATTTAATGGCTGACATTGTGTACGAACTCATTTAATGCAAAAATGGGTAAAGTAACATACATCCTATATATACTGGGATCTCCATAATCCACCTGATGGCATGCAATTGTACACCGCGGAGGCACTGGGCCGAGGGGAAACTCCGCTGCCGCGGCAAATTGCCGACCAGCGGACGGACCTCCGGCTCGATCTCATGGCGACATGGAGAGAGCGACTGTCGCAACCTTGTGCAGGGCACGCCTTGATTGAGGCGGTAAGTCCCCTCTTTGAGGAGTGGCTAGAGCGGCGTCACGGCGCTCTCACCTACCGCCTGATGCAGGTCCTCACCGGACACGGAAAGTTCGGGAGGTTCCTGCACCTCATCGGGCGGGAGGAATCGCCCGGGTGTTACCACTGCGAGGATCACCCCGAGGACACGGTCGAGCATACTTTAGCGGTTTGCCCCGCTTGGGCAGAGCATCGCCGAGTCCTCGTGGCGGCCATCGGCGGCGGCGACCTCTCGCGTCCGGCACTGGTTCAGGCCATAGTCCGGAGCGAGAGTCGCCTCCTTCTGCGAAGGTGTAATGCTAGAGAAGGAGGCGGCGGGACGGGAGAGGGAAAGGAGGGTCCCCCGTCCCAGCGGCCGCCGCGGTAGACGCTCCGGGCGTCGGGAGCCGCGAGACGACTCCCGGCCACCGTAGGCGCGGGTCTGTGGACGGTGAGCAATGGGTAGCTCACCGTCCGTACGTTCACTGAATAACGACAGACCGTGTCGACGGCGCGTTCGTGTTCCACGCGCGCCTCAAAGAGATGTCAGCAAACTTGGATGGGGCCAGTGAGGGCCGATGCCTGCCGGGGCTGCGGGTTGTTCAAAAGAGATACCGCGCCCCCGGAACGCAAAGGGCACATGAAGGAACATAGACGGGTTTTAGTCAGTAAAAGTCTGACACTAGGGCGGGGGAAGTTATTTGATGATTTCCCGTCTAAAAAAAAAAAAATGCAATTGTAGTTTAGAATGGCTGAAATTTTGTGACTATGTAAAATATCTCTGATACCTATATCGAAATTATCGAAGTTGTTTTTTTTTTTACCAGATGTGGAAATAAAACCACCATCCTATGCGGTCCCTCCTATAATGATTTGCCGTAAAGGGTACTGGAAACTCCTTTAGAGAAGTTACAATTATTTTAAAAAGGTATAAACGAATAGTATCTAGACGTCTCAACAACGGTTATTTCTCAAAATTTGATTAGGCAATTACTATTGCCATAAGAAAGTCACAATATTTTTACTTTTTAAAATACCATCCGATTCTGGTAGACCCATGGCTATTGATTGTACATATTAATCTATGAATTTTGTGAAAATTGTGTCGCTTTGAAACACAAAATGGCTACCAAATTGAATGAGTGTCGATGCGTTTTATACTAAAATAAACCTTATACAATAGGTTTCTAATACTCGTAATGGCAGAAATGCTACGCTTTGACAAGTATCAAAGGGATGCCCTTAAATATCTGTCAGAACGTGTCATGTTTGTATGCCTCTATGACGCCTCTATGAGATAAAAATATTTATGACTTTTGACGTTTTTTGTTGCAAAACACGCTATGTTTATTTTGTTGACTTCGATATAATCTTCTGGTATATTGTAATTTAAACACTCATGAGTTTCCCTTTTTTTGAAGATGAGTAAAGCCCCACCTAAGGTAACACGGAACCAAACGTCTAAAAGTATAGTTGTGCCGAGTAATATATACAACAACACTGTAGCTGAACTAAACGACAATGATGACATTGAAGAAACAGAGATCACTGCACAAATATCATTACCAACGGAAGGAGGATGGGGATGGGTAGTAGTTTCAGCAAGCTTCTTAGTTACTTTCGTTATAGACGGAACTTACTTCACATTTGGCAGTATATTCCACAATATGGTAGAAGATCTTCAAATGGATGAAACTCTGGTATCACTTACCAATTCTATAGCAGTGGCAATGTACTTTCTTGCAGGTCCGATAGCGTCTGCACTTATAAATAGATTTGGATTTCGAACTGTTTGTATGAGTGGTTCAATGATATGTTCTATGGCTCTCCTGTGCACATATTATGCTGCTAGTTTTGCAACAATCCTTTTACTATATGGAGTGATTAGTGGATTCGGGGCTAGCCTCTCAAATCTGTCCTCTGCATTAGTAGTGGGCTTTTATTTTGAAAGACTTCGAGGTTTGGCAATGTCGATATCAAGTGTTGGTTCCAGTTTTGGTATCATGATTATGTTTTGGGTAAATTCAAATTTAGTAGAAATAGTTGGATGGCGCGTAATTATGTTGCTGAATTCTGGATTATGTGGCACTTTGTATTTCTGTGCTTTGACATACCGACCATTGCTATCTTTAACTGTAACGACGACACAGGATACAGCCCGTACTGTAACTTACTTACCGAATATGTCTACTGTTAAAGTGACGCCAACCCAAGCGAGCAAACGAGATGGCCCAGTAGCAGGAGGGCCCAGTGCTGTGGCGCGGCTCTTCAGTACTGTATCTAACGTATACTATCCGACTGCAGCAGCTGTCGTTGGAGAAATAACACAAGTGCCGACACCAACTCAAGCGAGTCCATCTGCAGCGGCTCCATCAAAGATTTCTATAACAGCTCAAGGCCCCCAAAGTGGAGTTAGTCGTAGACAGTTAAAAAAAGTTCAATCTTTAATGTCCAAATCCAGAACAAGTGTGCCAGACAAAAGTGACAATGTGGAGAACCAAATAAAAATAAATATTCTGGTCGAAAAACCGGTGAAAAGAAAATGGTGGCAAAAGATGTGTCATTGGGAGGAGAACGTGGCCCAAGCTCGACCGATGTATCGAGATGATGCGTTCTTTCACAGCAAATTTGAAAACTTACCAGCATATCAAAAACAAATAAACGAAACCGCGCCGGGAGAAAGAACTGGCTTAGAGTATCAAATGGCAGTTTCACGTGCCGTAACTGCTGCGGAGTTAAAAGAAAAAAAGGGATTTTTCACAACTGCTGTTAAAAGAATTCTTGTTACCATGCTGGATCCAAAACTGCTGAGCAGAGTTTCATTTTTAATATTATGTACCAGTGGCTTTTCCACGTATTTAGGATATTTAGTGCCTTATATATTTTTAACGGACAAGACAAAGAGCGAAGGTCTCCCTCCATTCCATTGTAATTTATTTGTGTCTGTCATAGGTTTTGCGAATGTGTTCGGCCGTCTGTCTTTCGGTGCTCTAGCCATGAAATTCAATCCTGTAAATTTGTATTTTTTTATATGTATGTTATCTGGATTGTCGGTAATAGCATTTAATTTTTCAATTAACCTATATTATCAGTATCTAATATGCTTAATTTTCGGATTCCATATTGCTAGTTTAAGTATCGTACGGAGTGTGGTACTAGTGCACTTGTATGGATTAGAGATGTTAACTAACGGAACTGGTATTATGTTATTGTCTCAAGGTTTAGGAAGTTTAGTAAGCACACCGATAACCAGCATGATCAAAAATATGTTTGGATACGCAGTGTCTTTTTACGTGGCTGGCGTATTTATTCTTATTAGTGGCCTGATTTTAATGCCAGTTCAGAGAATAAGTTCTCGGGAAAATTTGAAAGCTGCACAGCCTAAGCAGCAGACTGGAAGACAAAAAAAAGAATCAGGGTCAAACAAAGATGCTAAAGTAACTGAGCGGTAGAAGAAATATGACTTGAATTTTTACTCTTGTATGAAGAGGCATATTTAAGGTTAAGGTTAACGAATTTTTTATTTACTCATAAAGAACACAGTTCACTAAATTATTCAAAAGGTATAGTTTCTATCACACTTTAGCAGTATTGAAGTAATCTTAGAATAATCCAAAAAGACGTTAGAATTGAAATTGTATAAAAAAGTTTGAATTAAAAAATTGGCTACCTACAAAACACGCAAAGATTGAACTCTTAGACACAATAAAAAAAAACTAAATAAATCGTGATGGTTAAGAATTATATACCGAAGTCTTTATGCTTGA
This sequence comes from Caradrina clavipalpis, assembly GCA_932526535.1. Taxonomy (NCBI): domain Eukaryota; kingdom Metazoa; phylum Arthropoda; class Insecta; order Lepidoptera; family Noctuidae; genus Caradrina; species Caradrina clavipalpis. Next base: position 6,212,951 of record OW052093.1, read on the forward strand.
TTCATGAGCCATGTTTCCATATACAATTGTCTCCCGACTACACAAAAACTTCATTGTTTAGGGTCGCTACAGGCATAAGCGGGTCGGCGTAATCGGTTCGGCATTTTTAAATCAACGCATCGATAATAACGAAGTGTTGATTAAACACTAGACACTCGCCCGCGACTTTTCACCATTTTTTTTTTCACCACACATTTATCCCGCGTTTACTTACGTCTTTGGTCACTGCCCCGCTCCCGTGTGTCGTAGTGTAATGTTACATACATGCCTTTGTTACTTAGGAATAATGTAGATATTGATTGGTGAAAAATGGTTAAACTCGATCCAGGAGTTTCGGACCTTATTCGGTACAAAGATACAAACAAAAAATCTATCCTCTTTATAAAATTATGGATAAATGATTTGATAACGATTTATTACCAAAGGTTGTATTAAGAATGTATTAAGAATATGTTGAATAATCGATGGTGTTGAGAGCATAAATTTTAAAGCTAATATTCTTCGTTGTAAGTAGGTTTTGCACTGAGCGTTTGGTATTAAATAGTTGAACACTTACTTGGTGCGGTTAAAAAGTTTAGTCGGTTGGTTGAGATGTTGTAAATACCTGTTTCTTGTCAATGACAATGTTAGTTACCATACTCTTCCGAAACGGCTGAACCGATTTTAATAAAATTTTGTGTACATATCGGGTAGGTCTGAGAATCGGCCATCGTCTATTTTTCATAACCCTAAAAGAAATGGCAAAATAACGTTTGCGGGTTTAGCTAGTTATAGAGAAAAAAGGTTTGTATTTTTGTTTGTAACGGATGAACACAATAACGAATTAACCGATTTAAAAAAAAATCTTTTATCTGTGAAAAACTACATTATCAACAATTGATATAGGCTTTATTTTATTTAAAAAAAAGGGATCTGTAAAATAATTTAAGCAGACGAAGCCGCAGGCAAACACTAGTCGAATAGAAAGTGAGTAAGTAAATGTCATGATAATGATGAAGTAAAGGACACAGCACACACGATACTTTAAGGCTCTAGACAGACGGACTGCATTTCAACTGCAATCCAACTGCAAATTTGCAGTTCGGATGCAGTTTGAATGCAGTTGACGCGACTGCAACAGAACTGCAAGCTGCTCGGTTGGTTTACAGAACTGCAAACCAACCGAGCAGTCCGATTGCAGTTCACATGCAGTTTGAATGCATTTGACACGACTGCACACCGACTGCAATCGGACTGCACGGTTGGTTTGCAGTTCTGTAAACCAACCGAGCAGCTTGCAGTTCTGTTGCAGTCGCGTCAACTGCATTCAAACTGCATCCGAACTGCAAATTTGCAGTTGGATTGCAGTTGAAATGCAGTCCGTCTGTCTAGAGCCTTAGTAGCGGCGATCGGCGATCAGCCGCTTTTTAGAAGCTAGAAGCAACGACCAAGCATTCGACCCCGCACACTTGAAGACGCCAATCGCAGCGATTTAGTCGCTTTTCGGAAGCGGGATGCAGCGACTAAACGCTACACCCCGCACACTGTAAGATGCCGGTCGCAGCGTTTTGACATTATTAGGGTCTGCCCCCATGACCGATAATCAAAACTAACAAAAAACTGTCCCACTGAAAAATTTAAAATCTGTCTGTGCTGTCTGTGTGTGTGTGAGGGTGTGTCAGGGTGTGTGTACTTAAAAAAAACGACGGGTTGCACTCCGGGAGTGCGGCAGAAGTGAAAACTTGAATATTAACGTTGTGCATTTTTGATAATTTCGAATAATTTAATAATTTTGCACGAATTGCTTTAATTACCAGTATAAAAGTATTATCATTTATGTGGTATAATACAATATTTATTTATTGCGCTATCGTACACAAATATGAAAATTCGCTGACGCGAATTGTCGTATTTGTGTACGATAAATTCGTAAGATTTTCGATCAGGTCATGTGTTCTGACGCGAGTTTAAATTTTTTTACCCATTACAAAAAAAGTGTACCACGCCGCTCAAGAAGTTTTCACTTCAAAATTATTATTTTTTTCCAGCGAGAATAAACGACCGAGAATCGGCCCGATTATCGGTCGTGGGGGCAGACCCTTATGTGGAACATAATGCGACTAGTCTTGTGTTGTGATTTTGACGAAGCTACACATTTACGATAGATTCTAATGAAGCTGCACTGCTGCTTGCAATATTGATAAACCGAAAATATCAATCGCTCCGGAGGCGGTATTGGTTACATCCTATAACCAGTTCACGTCTTACATTACGCAAACATTCATCCATTCATCCAACCGCACAAACTTTCGCATTTATATAATAATACTTTCGCATTTAAAGTCCTATTAATAGGACTTTAAATGCGAAAGTTTGTGAGGAGGGATGGATGGATGAATGTTTAGGATGAAAACATCCATCCATCCATTTTTTTGTATTCATAATATAAAAAATGCGAAAGCTTCTGAACTTACAATCTTTGGCATATTGAGCATGGTTGGATGAAAACATCCATCATCCACCTAACACTTAACCTACCACCTAACTAACCTAAAACTTTCGCATTTATAATATTAGTGGGATAAACAATACCATTGCAAATCGGCAAACTATCGATAATCGACAATGGATCAGCAACACTACAGCCGACCCGATCTAGCATCGGAGCAGTTCGGGATTCCGATACTGCGTCCGAACGCAGTTAGTCGCCAAAACGCGATGCAGCATCGGAGCAGTCGCTAAAATGCGCGATTTGGAAGCTGCGATCGAACGCAGAGAGTCGCCAAAACGCGATGTAGTATCGATACAGTTGCAAAAACGCCGATCGCGGATGCTAAAAGTAGCATGTGTGCTTAGGCCCTTAATAGCGGTTATTTCTCAGAAGGAGAATGGGTATGGGAGTTGGTCTACCTATTCAACAGTAATGTAACATAATATGTTGTTGAAAAGGTTATTGTGCGTACTTCATTTTGTTATAAAATATATTTCGTCATATTGAAATATATTTCAATGCTGTTGGTTTTACGGCTACTATGCCCATGAGTCAAAGAGTCAATTCGCTCTTTTTCCAACAAAGCGCACGCGTCGGAAGGCTTGTGGTGCCCCTTTCCCGTCCCCTACCCTCTCCGGAGTGGGCTCCTTCAGTTACCCGCTGGTCACATATGTAGCCACTAGCCATCATTAACCCGGCGTCATGGGGGTGGAAAATGACTACACGGACGTGGGGGTGGGTCAAATCGACCCGGTACTTTGACCTAAGATATTTCGTCATTTTTAATAAAAATGATTAATTATTATATGTTAATGGCTTTAATGTTATATGGTTCAGTAAATAAAACAAGATTTTTTGGTACTGAATTATTTTATAGAATTTTTAAACATTTAAAAGAAGTAGACGTCAAAATCAACGAAATTATCGATCCTTGTCTTAAATCTCTCATTTTTTAGAATTTAGTAAAAGTCTTTAATCATTTGTTGTACTTGTATAAACTTAATTGAGATAGGGCTAGAAAAAACTGACTAAAATCTTATCAGAATCATCATTGTAGATGTAATCAGTGCAGAAAGGTACAACATGTTTAGGGCAAATATATTTTTTGCAACCATGACATATGTGGATTGTTTCGCGGTCTTTCTGGGCAGGACATATCTTGCTCTATGTCGCTGATATGTCTATGTACTCTGACACAATCGTCTTTATCAGCAGACTCCTGAACAGATGACAAGACATCCGAGTCAGTTTTTTCTAGAATTTATATCAAATGCAGTTATTCTGCTATTTTCTTCGATCTACTGACTAAAATGTAAATAAATTATCAAGAATCGATAGTTCAAGCATAAAATGAACATAAACAACACCAACGCAATAAAAAAATTAAAAAATCATATACGGAAAAAACGGCGCGAAATTGTTACACCAAGACCGGGGTGGGTCTTATTTACCCGTTTTTAACTTTGGGCACTCGTAGGTCCTAGGTTGGCCGCCGTTCAACTGATTCTTTGTAAACAACGCTTAATGCAACTCATAAACCCCAGCTACTGAAAGAAGCAGCAACTTTGGTGGTGTAGTTACGAATCTGTAAGCTAATAAAAACGTCTCGGGTCATTTTGACCCAACCCCCGTGTCGCCGGGTTAATAAAGAATTTCATTATTGTTCTATTCGGCGTAATAATTTGGTTTAACTTGTTTTTGGGAAATATCTCTGGAACTCCACTACCTACACCTTAATGGCCATATAACAAAATGAAGTACGCACAATAACCTTTTCAACGACGTATGTTACATTACTGTTGAGTAGGTAGACCAGAACGCCCATTCTCCTTTGATTAGACAATTACTATTGCCATAAGAAAGTCACAATATTTTTACTTTTTAAAATACCATCAGATTCTGATAGACCCATATCTATTGATTGTACATATTAATTATCTATGAATTTTGTGAAAATTGAGTCGCTTTGAGACACAAAATGGCTACCAAATTGAATGAGTGTCGATACGTTTTATACTAAAATAAACCTTATACAATAGGTTTCTGATACTCGTAATGGCAGAAATGCTACGCTTTGACAAGTGTCAAAGGGATGCCCTTAAATATCTGTCAGAACGTGTCATGTTTGTATACCTCTATGAGATGCAAATATTTATGATTTTTGACGTTTTTTGTTGGAAAACACGCAATGTTTATTTTGTTGACTTCGATACAATCTTATTCTGGTTTAATGTAATTTAAACGCTCATGAGTTTCCGTTTTCTTGAAGATGAGTAAAGCCCCACCTAAGGTACTACGGAACCAAAGGTCTAAAAGTATAGTTGTGCCGAGTAATATATACAACAACACTGTAGCTGAACTTAACGACAATGATGAGATTGAAGAAACAGAGATCACTGCACAAATATCATTACCAACGGAAGGAGGATGGGGATGGGTAGTAGTTTTAGCAAGCTTCTTAGTTACTTTCGTTATAGACGGAACTTACTTCACATTTGGCAGTATATTCCACAATATGGTAGAAGATCTTCAAATGGATGAAACTCTGGTATCACTTACCAATTCTATAGCAGTGGCAATGTACTTTCTTGCAGGACCGATAGCGTCTGCACTTATAAATAGATTTGGATTTCGAATTGTTTGTATGAGTGGTTCAATGATATGTTCTATGGCTCTCCTGTGCACATATTTCGCTGCTAGTTTTGCAACAATCCTTTTATTATATGGAGCGATTGGTGGATTCGGGGCTAGCCTCTCAAATATGTCCTCTGCATTAGTAGTGGGCTTTTATTTTGAAAGGCTTCGAGGTTTGGCAATGTCGATATCAAGTGTTGGTTCCAGTTTTGGTATCATGATTATGTTTTGGGTAAATTCAAATTTAGTACAAATAGCTGGATGGCGCGTAATTATGTTGCTGAATTCTGGATTATGTGGCACTGTGTATTTCTGTGCTTTGACATACCGACCATTGCTATCTTTGACTGTAACGACGACACAGGATACAGACCGCACTGTAACTTACTTACCGAATATGTCTACTGTTAAAGTGACGCCAACCCAAGCGAGCAAACGAGATGGCCCAGTAGCAGGAGGGCCCAGTGCTGTGGCGCGGCTCTTCAGTACTGTATCTAACGTGTACTATCCGACTGCAGCAGCTGTCGTTGGAGAAATAACACAAGTGCCGACACCAACTCAAGCGGGTCCATCTGCAGCGGCTGCATCAAAGATTACTATAACAGCTCAAGGCCCCCAAAGTGGAGTTAGTCGTAGACAGTTAAAAAAAGTTCAATCTTTAATGTCCAAATCCAGAACAAGTGTGCCAGACAAAAGTGACAATGTGGAGAACCAAATAAAAATAAATATTCTGGTCGAAAAACCGGTGAAAAGAAAATGGTGGCAAAAGATGTGTCATTGGGAGGAGCACGTGGCCCAAGCTCGACCGATGTATCGAGATGATGCGTTCTTTCACAGCAAATTTGAAAACTTACCAGCATATCAAAAACAAATAAACGAAACCGCGCCGGGAGAAAGAACTGGCTTAGAGTATCAAATGGCAGTTTCACGTGCCGTAACTGCTGCGGAGTTAAAAGAAAAAAAGGGATTTTTCACAACTGCTGTCAAAAGAATTCTTGTTACCATGCTGGATCCAAAACTGCTGAGCAGAGTTTCGTTTTTAATATTATGTACCAGTGGCTTTTCCACGTATTTAGGATATTTAGTGCCTTATATCTTTTTAACGGACAAGACAAAGAGCGAAGGTCTCCCTCCATTCCATTGTGATTTATTTGTGTGTGTCATAGGTTTTGCAAATGTGTTCGGCCGTCTGTCTTTCGGTGCTCTAGCCATGAAATTCAATCCTGTAAATTTGTATTTTTTTATATGTATGTTATCTGGATTGTCGGTAATAGCATTTAATTTTTCAATTAACCTATATTATCAGTATCTAATATGCTTAATTTTCGGATTCCATATTGCTAGTTTATGTATCGTACGGAATGTGGTACTAGTGCACTTGTATGGATTAGAGATGTTAACTAACGGAACTGGTATTATGTTATTGTCTCAAGGTTTAGGAAGTTTAGTAAGCACACCGATAACCAGCATGATCAAAAATATGTTTGGATACGCAATGTCGTTTTACGTGGCTGGCGTATTTATTCTTATTAGTGGCCTGATTTTAATGCCAGTTCAGAGAATAAGTTCTCGGGAAAATTTGAAAGCTGCACAGCCTAAGCAGCAGACTGGAAGACAAAAAAAAGAATCAGCGTCAAACAAAGATGCAAAAGTAACTAAGCGGTAGAAGAAATACCTAATACTTGAATTTTTACTCAAAGAAGACTTTTTACATATTTAACTAAATTATTGAAAAGGTATAGTTTCATCAGATACCTATCACACTTTAGCAGCGTTGAAGTAATCTTAGAATAATCCAAAAAGACGTTAGAGTTGAAATTGTATATAAAAGTTTGAATTAAAAACAAGGCTACCTACAAAACACGCAAAGATTGAAATCTTAGACACAATAAAAAAAAAACTAAATAAATCGTGATGGTTAAGAATTATATACCGAAGTCTTGTATGCTTCATCCATGAGCCGTGTTTCCATATACAATTGTCTCCCGACTACACGAAAACTTTATTGTTTAGGGTCGCTACAGGCATAAGCGGTTCGGCGTAATCGGTTCGGCATTTTTAAATCAACGCATCGATAATAACGAAGCGTTGATTAAACACTAGACACTCGCCCGCGACTTCATCCGCGTTTCTCATTTTCCCGCGTTTACTTACGTCTTTGGTCACTGCTCCGCTCCCGTGTGTCGTAGTGTAATGTTACATACATGCCTTTGTTACTTAGGAATAATGTAGATATGTCCGTTTCTGTACACCTGACAACATATATGCAAAATTTCGGGATGATCAGCCCCCCTTGCCAAGTCACAAACGATAAACGCAAACGCTGAGTAGGCTTTAATAGATCTTCAACTTTATGTGCTTGGTTTTAAGTTGAAGATGTAATGAAGATTGCATAGCGTTTTCGTTCGTTCCAGTCGCTAACGCATAGAAATCTTTAATAGATTTTCAACTTAAGGCACTTGAGTATTAAGTTGAAAATCTATTGGTACCTACCGAGCGTTTACGATTATCGTTTGTGACTTGGCTAGGGGGGCTGTTCTGTGGTTTAAGCGTGAAAAGGTAATACAAACATACTTTCGCTTTTCACATTTAATATTTCTAATATTGTCTTGTTACATTTTTTTTTACTTTAATAGCGATTTTTTTTTACTTTAACAGCGAATTATTGTTGCCTTTTCCTGGGAAAACCAATCAGAACTCAGAAAAACATGAACACGTACCGTTTTGGCACTGTTCGAACTTAGGTCCATACTTTACATGCTATCGGTACATTTAAGGATCATAATAGTATATAGAAGAGTTCGTATTGGTCCATTGCATTCGTATATTTTTAATTAAAGTGAAGTGTGTTCCAAAATATATAGTTTCGACCGTCCGACATAAAAATTTGATATCACAAAAAATCTATGTACCTACCTATTAAACAGCATTTTTTGCAATTAAAAAATATCTGTTTGTGATAGTACTTGAATGCGTCGTTCATAAGATTTTTGACTTGTTAGAAATAAATAATAAAGTTTGCACATAGTTATATTTATTGAAATCGCTTTTGTTAAATTTATTTATTAGTATTTCATTTATTTATTTATTACACACATTAATTACATTTTTAAATATTACTATAAAAAATAAAAACATTTAAAAATATAAAAAATAGTAGCCCACCGGCATCGGGAACAGGGTCCAAGCCACCGGTGCCGGTGGTCAGGGCTCCTGAGAAAGGAATCTCCTAACAAACGCGCCGTGCCTAGGAGTACCGCTTTCTGAATCAAGCCCTTGATCGAACCGCCCAACGAGAGCCTTCTTAGGTGTTGGTTGAGGCTCTTGGCTATTATGCCATTGGCCGTCACGACTATCGGCACAATGATTGCCGTATTATTAGTATTATTTTTAAAATCCTGATAATATATAATTTTATTTTTATTGCGTGATGTATCAATTACGTTAAAAAAAAAGTATAATCCCAAGAATCATTCAAAATTCTATTCTCGGGAAATATTTTTGTCAAAATAACGATTCCCGGGAATTTTAGGTCATATCCATACTTTTGATAGTAATAGCACCCAAGATTCCGATCAATGATAATAACGCACTACTTTTGTGTACAGAAAATAAGAAATCTCCTCGTTTTGATGTTCTTGACGTAATATTTTTGCAATTGCAAATTTATACTTCGGCATTTTTATCGTCCATACGATCTCGCGAGAGACTCTTAGAGTCTAGACTATGTGTTACGAGCGCACATTCTCAGATAGTGCGCTCATTTGTAGACGTTTTTGAACCGCTAAGCGTGTATCATGGTCAAAAGGTTGTTTTACATTGATAAAAACAGGCCGGAAAGTATATACATTAAATATACAGGGTGATCTGAAATTGCTCGTATTCCTCTCGGGAGAAGAAACTATGACTAATTTAGAATGATTTAACCCCTATCACTTGGGGGTCGAAAATCCGCCATTTTCGAGAAAATCTACTTTGTTTTTATTTTTAGAAAAATCCGAATTTTGGTAATTAACATTTAATAAAAAAAAAAAACACTTTTTTAGCCAAAAATGTTCTATGATCTGATAGCTTACTAATTGACCAACCTCTCTAAAGCTGAAAACTGTATAAGTAATTTACTGTTAGATTTAATGTTGTATGTTAAAACTTGCAATAAATTAAAAAAGAAATCTGATAAGTGATGAAGTTTTTTTTTTATTAATTTTTAATTATCAAAATTCAGATTTTTCTAAAAATAAAAACAAAATAGATTTTCTCGAAAATGGAGGATTTTCGACCCCCAAGTGATAGGGGTTAAATCATTCTAAATTAGTCATAGTTTCTTCTCCCGAGAGGAATACGAGCAATTTCAAAGCACCCTGTATATATTTTTTTACAATTCTTTGCATAGATCAATTGTATAATTACAAGTGAAGACGATATACCCCGAATTAAAACAACTATACTAGAATAGGTATCTTAGCAGAAATTATAATTTATATTCATAGATGCTTACATGCTGCTTACGCTTTTCATTAAACCGTAACTGAGCACTCCTAACATTTCACCAAACAATGAAATATTGTGTCTCCAAGAATAATCTGTTAAGGTGTGTCCACACCTGACGAATATGCCGCCCGAGCGCTTGCGAATTGCGCCGGTGCATGTCATATTCGTACGTAGCCTTTGCGCCATTTGCGCGACTTTCACGCATAAGCTACGCGCCGTACTCGAGCCGCGCAGGAGATACGTGCGAGTTACTCGCGGTGCACCTCCATAACTGAGGCTAATCTTCTCAAAAAAATATTATCAAAAATATTTTAACACACACGATTTAAAGTCCTAACTTGAATAGCAAATTATTTGCTGTACCGGAGCCGTGCTGTTATAGTGAACCTTAAGCGGCACACCAATCGCAGACGTGAGCCACACCCACGCGTTTCGCGAGCGGCGCGCGAGCGACTCGCGAGCGGCGCTTTCGCCAGGTCTGGACGCACCATAAGAATGTAGAATTAATGTCAACAACTTTAATAAATAATAAGTAATTAAGTAAGTAGGTTAAATTAGCAACCAGTTTGATTTTGTCGACGATAGATTGTCCTATGGAGCAGGACCAGCATTTTTATAAGCGTTATAATCGTCTAATTTGTAATATGTTTGTTTGCAAAGTGTACTTTTATTATACGTATTATACATTAATTTCGTTTTAAAATAACACAAGATATTTTTTTTTGTAATATTATTTACTAAACTTAGAAAGTACATAATAATAATTTGAAGTATAAAAAGTCACATTGGTACTTGTCCCTGCCCGATCGCAGACCCACAACCTCGTGTATCAGAGGTGTACCTTAACCACTGTCATACTACCATCACCATCATGACCCATGTATTCCCCGAAGGGTTAGGCAGAGGTGTACCAATGTACACCCACAGTTCGCCGGACTGTCTAGCTAGACTGTCATACTACGTCTAAAAATACATATGACTAGAATAGAGAACCTCCTACTCTCAAGTCGGTTAAAAATAACCCAACCTTGCTCATTTATCACCATGGGCGTCTTAGGGCCTTATCACACTAGCGGTTTGCGAGCGTATTTTGTATGAAGGCGATCACGCAGCGAATTCGCCGCGTCAGATATTTGTATAGAAAACACGCTCGTAATTCGCAAGTGTGATAAGGCCCTTAGTCACTGGACTATCACACTATCATACTACGTCCAAAAAATATTTATGATTAGAATTTATATGACTACTCTATATTGGTTAAAAATAGCCCAAACTTGCTCATTTAATAACATTGTTAAGGAAGTAAGGTGGTACAAATTGCATGAGTAATGAGAAATAGTTGTCATATAATACACATGCACTAAGAAGAAACTTAATACAAACTTTGGCTCAAACACGAAGTAAATTCAAAATGTACATTCAAAATAAGTACTGTTAAGTCAGTTCGCAAAGAGTTACAAAATGTGAAAAATCTTAATTTAACTAACACTAACTTTGTACTTGCAAAACAGAACTAGTTTATCTTTTTGCACGTTAAGTAAATTAATGAAATGCAAGATAGGATGGAAATACTGAAAACATTTTATGTTGTTTGAAGAACTTACTCCTCAAGTCTTAAGAACCTTCGAACGCTTATCAAAATCAAAAAATTCTGAAGATTTTTATCAAAGAATTATCAATTAACAAGTTGGTACAACTTGCCTTGAGCAAGTATGGTGATCAATGCTCATGTGTTCACAGCATTCTTTTTTTTTTTTTTAAATAATGGAAATCATCAAATAACTTCCCCCGCCCTGGGCGGGGCGGGAGGGAGTGTCAGACTTTTACTGACTAAAACCCGTCTATGTTCCTTCATGTGCCCTTTGCGTTCCGGGGGCGCGGTATTTCTTTCGAACAACCCACAGCCCATGTCTTCACAGCATGGGAGGATCTTTTGCCCTGTATTGTGACAATAATATGCTGATATTTTTTTATGTCATAATATGGACTGTTTTACATAAAACTAACTACATACCCGGCGGTGTCACCCGCGTTCAATTAAGGCTTTGGTTACTGCTCCGCTCACGTTGGTCGTAACGTGATATGCTATACGTATAAACCTTCCTCTTGAATCACTCTATCTATATATGAAATCCGCCTTGAAATCCATTGCGCAGTTTAAAAGAACTAAGCTTACAAACGGCGGGAAGCGACTGTGTACTATGTAGAGATGCTAGAACTTCCATATCTCGCGAACGATATCCAAAAAAGGCACACTTCCACGTGACGCGTCACCAGAAAATTGAAAAACAATATTTACCAACAGCAAACAGACACAATCATACAAACTGCACAACGCCCAAAAAATCCGTGCAATAACGATGTATCCTATACCTGTGTGCAATTGTGAGGTACTGACCAATATATACCTTTCGCTGTGACATACAGTCATGGTGCAGGTATAGTAATCCGATTACCTCGGCTGCGGGATGGACCGAGGATCAGCGGGACTTCTAAAAGGTGATAGTAGACGGCCGTTCAATATTTTGGCGAGCCTAACGATCGCGAGCGGTTTTTGAACGAGAAAGCGCTGGTTATACGGGTGAAATTGAAAACATGCGACTAATTGAAATGGTAGGTTTAGAAACTGTTACGTTTATTCGTTTTGAATAGTTTTTTTTTTACAAATAAATTGTTAAAACGTTCGTTTTGCGGCTGCAAGGTTTTGTGGTTTGGGGTCCTGGGTTCGATTCTTATGTCGGGCTGAAGTCTGGATTTCTGCGTTGGGTTGGTGGCATTAGGGTTACTTCTATTATTAACATGGAGCTTAAGCACGAGGCTAAACGTGTGTGTGCTACACAACTCTGTCCAACCCTTTGGGAAATACTTGCGTGATGGTCTATAATTATGACAAGCTCTAAATATATGATGTATAAGGGTTACTATACACAATTGGTTGCCGCAGTCCTTTTGAGAATGTCCTACCGAATAGGTCGACTCACTAAGGCCCACTTTCACCACAAATCACTAAACATATTTAGCGCTAAATGTGTTTAGAAGATCAGTGCATCCCTGTCACATTGTTAGAAGATGACAGAGAAAGAGTGACAATTTAAGCACATTTAGCGCGCTAAATATGTTTAGATTTATAGTGCAAGTGGGCCTTAGTGTTTAGTAACCCTAATGTATCTCTAAATGTTTCTGAAGAATCAATCCCTGCTAGCTACTAATCAATGATCCAAGTTTGCAATTTGAGATAGAATATTCGGCCATCCATTGACTACGAGCAATATTCAATCCATTGACACAATATTTTATAGTAAACAGCAGTACGTTTGAAGAACATGTCTAGATATAAATCAATAAAGAAGAAATTTCCATAAATGTTATGAATGTTTCTTTTTTGATATTTTGACTGCCCCGTTAGTCTCGTGATCGCAAGTGCGACTGCTGTGCAGGGGGTCCCGGGTTCGATTCCCAGGTCGAGCAAAAAGTGTTATTGGGTTTTTTCTATGAAATTCTCAGTAACAGCTCGGAGTTTGGATTGGTGCCTGGTTAATGGCAATAGGCTCGCCCCATATTACATGGGACCTAAATATACCAGAGAACTGTGGGTGTACATTGGTAAACCTCTGCCCTTCGGGAAATACAGGTGTGATGGTATATTTATATTTTTATTTATAAAACCGAAATAGTTTTTAAACGGCAAAACGTTTATATACGGGACTGACGAGTCATATCAACGGTTAACACCTTAAGTTAAAAGTTTATGCCAACACGAGTCGAGAGTAACGTCAGGTTAAACTGTTATAGCGTCCTTATGTGATGACTGGCTACCTGTTACTGTTCCACAATTAAAAATTTAAAACCTGTTTTGAGGTTTAAGTAGTGCTAACACATTGTGCTTGGTTTAGTTATGTTCTACTAAGAGAAACTGCCCCGTTGGTCTCGTGGTTGCAAGCGCGACTGCTGAGCAAGGGGTCCCGGGTTCGATTCCCTGGTCGGGCAAAAAGTGTTATTGGGTTTTTCCATTAGGAATTTCTCAGTAACAGCCCGGAGTTTGGAAGATGGTGGTGTGACACCCCTGTGCCTCGGAAAGCACATAAAGCCGTTGGTCCTGCGCCTCCGGTCGTGTCGGATTGCCGTCCCATCGGGCTATGAGAGTTAGGGAAGAGGGAGTGCACCTCTGTTTGCGCACACACTTGTGCACTATAATATCTCCTGCGTTCGTGTCTAGTCTGCATTAAGGTTAGCCGCCGTGGCCGGAATCGGCCTGGAATATTACATTTTACACTAAGAGAAGATAAACGTAGGTCATCATTCATTTTTGTATAGATTTTTTCTGCTTAGTGTTCTGTGCCCAAATGGTGCCAACGGAACCATATTACGAAGGTTCCGCTGTTTCACCGTTCGGCTATCCGTGTTTCGTTTGAAACATAGTAGGTAGGCACAGAAATACAGGAAAAGTTTTTAACCAGTGCGTAAATTTTTTTTGGTAGTTCAGTGTCAGTAATAGGGCAAACATCCGTGTTTAGTTAAAAAAAAAATTCATCCTTATCCGAGTTTGAAATAAGCAAAACATGGACATAATCTATTCGCCATACTATCAATGAAAACTCGCGGCCGCCGCCCGGGCCCATGGCTGGGGTGGGGGGGGGTGTGGAATGCGCTAGCGCCGAGTGACAATAAAATATTATGGTTTTTAAGTAAACATGTTTCGTAAGCGATAACTTTTTTTTTTAGTACTAACCATATCAAAATAAAATACCTATACGTGTTTAATAAAACGTGTTGAAGTTTATTATGGCAAAATTTACGCACTGGTTAAAAAAAAATCCTGTATAGGTAAACACTTGAAATTAGCTGTTCGAAATATTTTTACTGTGTAGACTTTGCATTTTGTATGATACCGCAGCTTTTTTTTTTGATAAAATTAAATAAAAAATTACGCCCCCGGGAGGAGGAATTGAATCCATGGTAAAAGATTGCGTGAAGATTTCTTTACTATCGTGAAACTATACTAAAACTTGTTAACACATATTTGAATTCAATACCTAACTATAATTATGACCACCTTGTTCTCGAAACCGATCATTATTATTAAAAAAAAAAAACATTTCTTTTTACATATTTTTTAAGTAAAAAAAATGAATAAACGAAACTACAACGGTACAAATAAAACAATACAAGTTAAACTAATAACGCGTACAATGTAACATCAGTGTTATAACTAATATATTGGCGTTATTACCGTAACTAACTGTTAACATTCATTTCGCCACATGTGCGACCGGCGACACTTCTAACGTTTATCAAGAACGTTACCACCATTTTAGATGTAACAATAATTGTAATTATAACAGATTACTCATTAATAAGTAAGTATTTCAAGTTAATGGGCACATAAACAGCAGTCGCGGGGCAGAGGGAACATTTATCAACAAAAAGTGGTAATTTTGGACGAACGTATATTTCCAGTGAGATGGTTATGACGTCAGTTACGAAGTTATTACAAGTTATACTTCAACCGTTAGGAAGTGGTTCGGTTGATTTTTTATTTTATAACATACCATCACGCCTGTTTTCCCCGATGGGTTCGGCAGAACCAATGGTCAACCACAGTTTGACGGTATGTTTAAGTCCCATGTAATAGGGGGCGAGCCTATTGCTAATAACCGGGCACAAATCCTGACCCCGAATAAAATGAAATAAAACACTCACTTCGATATAGATAATAAAATACCAGCCTATTACTGAATCACTGCAATGCAAAAGCCACTATTCATACAAAGACGACACGTGTATCGATTACCACGCTCGTTCAAGACGGATTGGCGTTTTCAGACTAAAAATAATTTTAAGTCTAGGTCTCCCCACGATATTGTACTTCACCGGTGTTAGTGATGCTAAAGATGCAATTGGAAAAAGTCATAATATTGTTACTTGCACGATATCAAAGCTTCAACCTCATGCAGGAGAGGCGGGCCTTCACCACTAGGTCATCACGACATATTTTCGAAATACAAGGTTTTTATTTTACTGAAAATCCACAAACAGGTCATTGTACTTATTATTATGAACATTACCAAATGATCATCACAGAAATCGTGAAAAGAAACTGCTGATCCATACATTTTAGCTATTTTTTTTACACCTTGCATTATCTAGGTCAGTGGTTCCGTAGACTTCAGTTTTAAAAGTTCATGACCAAGGTTCTATACATGATTATCTTACATGCTTCATTTTGAAAGCTTTACATGGTGCTTTATGAAGGGCGTACGACCTAGATATTAAAATTCTTCTTTTTTAATTTTAAACCGTAGATTTTGGCATATTTAAAAACAAAAAATATTTCATATTTATAGCATAGGTGAAACTCATTACATGTCGAAAGTACTAATTGCTAATTAGCTTTTTCAGGCGTTTTTACACAAAATTTGGTAGGGTTACAACTAATTGTTGTTCTAACATGCCTAGGTCTAAAAAGTATCTTGCATCTTTTTTAACAATCAGGTTTATGAGTTTGTAGATCCTAGACGTAACAGAAAGACAGACTTTAATTTTAAATGACATTTTGGTTTTTTTTTATACTTAGTTAATACGACAGTTTGAGAAGAAAGTGAGGCGTATACGTATATTTTATCAAAAGGTTTTATTAATTTTCCTACTCCATAATTTTATTTTTAGTATCGTTTAAAGCGATCGTTTTTTATTTCTATAAATAATGTCCATTTGGTAATTTTATGCATTTTTTTATGACCGTTATAAAGTGTAATGTAATATTTTCGGTAATGAAGAGATCATTTAGGTACTTACTGGCTAGTTCTTGGATGTAATGTAAAAAGAAAATCCCTAATAGTTCTATATATACATATATACCATCACGCCTGTACTTCCCGAAGGGTTAGGCAGAGGTGTACTAATGTACACCCACAGTTCTCCGGTATATTTAGGTCCCATGTAGTAGTGGGTGAGTCATTAACCGGGCACAAATCCAAACTGCCGAGCTGCTACTGAGAATTTCAGAAAAAACCCAATAGCACTTTGCTCGACCTGGGAATCGAACCCAGGACCTCTAGCGTAGCAGTCATGCTTAGAACCGCTAGGCCAACGAGGCAGTTGCAATAGTTATATAGTTTGATTTAAAGTTGTTATTCTCATGGGTAGTTTTTGAACCTTACAAAATAGATACCTACAAATTTTACTGCGTACCAATCCATATGGCCTTAAACTGAAACAAACAATACCTACTTCTTTGTGGCCCACCATATATGTATATAGGAAGGTAGCTAATGGAAAAGTACTTTCCCAAAGAAGACCTTCCAAAAGAAGCTTTACAACTTTTTAACCAACTTCAAAAATGGTGGAGGTTCCATGTAGGTAGGTCTTTATGTATTATTTTCGTTTTTCGGCGATCTCACCTTCTTATCTCTTAATATTACTCACAAGAATATTAGTAGTTGGCCTAGTGGTCATAAGCGCGACTGCTACGCTAGAGGTCTTGGGTTCGATTCCCAGGTCGAGCAAAAAGTGTTATTGGGTTTTTCTATGAAATTCTCAGTAGCAGCTCGGAATTTGGATTTGTGCCCGGTTAATGGCAATAGGCTCGCCCCCTATTACATGGGACCTAAATATGCCGGCGAACTGTGGGTGTACATGGGTACTCCTCTGCCTAACCCTTCGGGGAATACAGGCGTGATTGTATGTATGTATGTTGAAGAATATTAATATATAACAAATATCCAATCTGCAGAAGATGGGAGAAGCTATTAACGTCATCAAGCGATGCATTGATAGGGATCCACGTTTAGCAATAATGTGTGGGATTACTGACAGATATAATGCATTGCTCGTGACAGCCGGGATTTGACGTCGACGTATTGCGTTCATCATCATCGATTTCAGAGCTCGAGCGAGCTGACGTCAAAGTATTCTATTCGAGTCTATTTATGAATTGGAAATACGACTATGCTGCTTCTGTATTTTGGGGGAGTTTTGGATGACAAGCTAAATTAGTATCATCAAATTGATTTAAATAAAGTCTTCAAATTATATAAATAAAATGTGCGGAACGAGTAGCTCCAATTTCAAAATCGATCGAATTTGCGTTATTAATCCCACTCTCAATTTGATAAAAATACCTCTAATTTGTTTTAATTTTTGACATCGATGGTCGCTAAGATAAGATTGCGACAAGATTTTATCTGGTTTCAGTTACGAGAATTTACCTCCTTGACACTAGATTAGAAAAGTCATCAAGTCACAAAAGGTTTCAACTTTTAAGTCCACCAATCTGACCCACTAAAACTAGGAAACTGACAAAATAAGACCAAACAACATATTTCATAATTTAACTCAATAAGAAACTGAAATAAAGTACCTAGTATCAATTCAACGATAAACAAAACCCCACTTATGCATTTCATATCAGTTTCAATAGAAAAGGGAACCGATTTACAAATGTCATAAAGCTAGAATAGACTTGCATGCCGCAGTCTTGTTTGAAGACGAAAATAGATCGCGATCGATACCACACAACGACGGACCGTTTCCAGAAATGTTATAATGGTTTGTGACAACCTGCCTTTAATTAGTAACTGGTATCGAACGATATTTAGCTTTTAGCTCAAAAATAGGACGTCTATCATTAGCTTTGAAGTGATGGTAAAGGTGACTAACCGACGTTTGCGGATTAATTATTCAGTGTGAGAATTTTGGAACGTTGCATTTTATTTGGTGCAGAAATTAAGGAAGGACATTAATTGATTGGCACAGAACATAATGGAAAAAAATTATAAGAGTTATTGTTATTGCCAAAAGGGCTATTTTAGCTTAGCAATTTGTTAGGTAGTATTTAAGTGGAATAGAATCAACGTTTATTGTACAAGAGCTTTTAGACTGACAAGACAAGGCCGCCAGACCTATATCATTAAAGCACGGCTGAAATTTCGAGAATAGATAGACGAATAGCTAGGTATGTCGTCAAGAAGGTAAGCGTAATGGCTGGCTTCAATGTTGAGCCCTATAAAAAGTTTAGTGATTTTTAACTATACATATTTTTTTATAACTGCCTTGTTAACCTAGTAGATTGCTATGCTATAGGTTTTGTGTTCGATTCCCAGGTCTAGCAAAGTGTGATTTTTCTATAAAATTTTCAGTAGCAGCTCGGATTTGTGCCCGATTAATGGCAATAGGCTCGCCCCTTTTACATGAGACTTAAAATCATACCAGCGAACTGTGGGTATACATTGGTAACACCTCTGCCTAACCCTTCGGTGAATACAGGCGTAATGGTGAGTACGTATGTGTGTGGTATGTATGTGGTATATTTTTAAATGTAAAAGACTGCATATTTTCGACTTAAAAAAAAAACAATACCTATAACATAATATTATCAACTATAAAAATACAGATAAATCTACTTATACATCCGCTAAGTCCTACTAAACCAGATGAATCGACCTTCTGAAGAGATTCTTATTTAATATTGGACCGATCAGTAAAGATTAGAGATAGATCAAGTAGGGACTTCGACTGTTTTGTAGTTAAACTAAGTCACCAACAAAGTCATGTCACTTCGACAAAAAGTCAATCATTTAGCGAGAGTACCGTCCGTGGAAGGAAACAATGCGCATAATAATCAGACAATCTGAATGGCGACGCTAATTAGGTCTGACAGTGACAGAACGAACAGTGTTTGCGTAGTGCAGGCCGCACTCATTGTCCCGCCGCCATTGTGCCCGCCGCTTTGTCGTACGGAATACACTGTTTGTTACTATTGCCTGTTTAGTTGCAGATTTGTTTACGGGGATTACAGCTTTTCGCTCCATGGATGACGAATATTTTTTTCGCATTCGAAACACCAATCACAAAAAAATAAACGTTCGAATTTTGAATATTGACATTTGGTACAGTCACCGCTAGAATGATTACGCGGTTTGCTCCAATACGCTCTAGCTAATGTAACTAACATTCGAATAAAATAATGAAGATAAACCAATATTATTCGTTGTCACTGACGCTCACGCCAACTTAACAATACAGTTACTCATAGCAAATTATGATTTATATATTTGGTGTAGAGATTATAATCGCTCGGCTTTTATTTTAGGGGAGTTAGTATTATGTTTGCATATGTGTAATGTTCACCGCTTAGTGTAACTCTGTCAGTGTCAGGCCTAATTAGAGCCATTGAAATTGGCTGATTAATATGCGTAATGCCAACGTGGTGTATGTGCGTTGCTCTATTGTGGAGGCGGCCGAGTGAATTATGCACATGGAGTGAAATGACGTGATTATATTCGATATTATCGTTACATATTGTCGGCGCATAATTATTAAGTAGGTGCTAAGCATGCAGGCCTTATGGGTTAGTGTCAACTGCAGATATTCGATTTGATAGGCTTTTATTATATAAAGGTTTCATTACTGCAGTTCATTACTGCCCGCGACTTTGTCCTCGTGGCTTATTTCACGCGCCGTAAATTATGTCTTTGGTTAATGCTCCGCTCCCGTGGATCGTAGCGTGATGTTATATAGCCTATTTTACTCAGGAATAAAGTAGGTATCCATTGGCGAAAAAATGGTTAAAATCGGTCCAGTAGTTTCGGAGTCTATGCGTTACCAACAAACAAACAAAACAATCTTAACTTCTTAATATTAGTTAAGCTTTCAGCCATGAACTAACCTGACTAAATCCGATTCTATTCAGTTCAATTCTATAGAATTAGTGAGAATTGTGGATATGTCAACTATGTCTGATGTTATTTGATATAACTTACTCTCAAAGCCAATTAACCTGTGCTAAACAAAGGTGTCTTTACAGAACAATAATGCATTAGATAATAAATATTTCATATGAAACAACGTCATGTCAATTGTACCTATTAGGAGTAACGTTTATTACATTACTGAGTACTGGGAATGTGAAACGAAATTAGTTCTGATTACTAACGGCTTTTATATAATTAGGTCGCAGTTTCAATTCACGGAATTTGAAAATAATATTAGGTACGTGATGAGCTGTTACATTAGTTTGTGGTACTAAATAAACGTCAAAATGTTGAGAATTATATTAAAAGCGATTGAATGAACTTTGGTTTTTGTATGATGCTGCTCTTTGTTTTCTTAATTTCTCTACATTTCAAGCTTGCTAGCGTGGTTGTTGAGTTTGGGTCCTGTATTTGACTTCTCGGTCGCGCAAAATGTTATTCGATGTTTTAAATAGGTTTTGTTGGTATCACCCTGGAGTTGGGAAGTTGGTGGTATGACACCTCTGTGACTAGGAATGCAAGTGAACCCTTTGATCCTGAGTATGATATGCCCCTGTTCACCGGAATTCGGTTAGGAGAACTTAATATTTTAGTATACAAACAATAGTTGAATATCTTTACTATTGTAGTTTATTAAAAACCATGCAAAATGTATATTAAAACAATATTACGAATTTGATCCCACTTATAAATAATAAATTCCCCATTTCAAGGTACGACGGCACGTGTTCCATAATTTTAAGGGATTATCACGAAAAAAGTCTTGTCACACAAGAATATTAAAAAGCAGAAACACAATTACGCCCATGTCCACAACATTTAAGCCAACATAAAAACATAAACAAATCCTTCTAATTTCGGAACCCGCATCAAGCTCGACTTAAAACCCTCCAAAAACAAGGAGTCCACACGTCAAACTAATCCAAATATTACAAACGCTTGAGCGTCGCGCACAATGGGATAACCATCTGTCATCCGGACATAACGAACTTAAACTGTGCCTGCCTGTACAACGCTACGAACGGCCTGTCGGGCCCAGGCCTCGCAGCCGGATTGATTTGTCAGCCCCATTGTTTAAACGGTATGTTACATTGATAGTTTTAATTGTTTAGCTTATTTGCGTGTTTTGAATTGTTTTGTTTGTGGATAAGGGTTTTGTTAGCGAGTGTACCTAGCTTTAATGTCAGATTTTGAGCAGGTCTTGTAAGAGATTATAGTACCTATGTACTATGTACACAGGATCTTATTTCCATCAGCATTCAAGTCTGTCAGCAAAGATATTGTCGAGATATTTTTATATTGTAAAAAGTATATTCAATCAAATGAACAGACTCCGTTTTCAATTAAAACTTGTCGAGAAAACAAACAGGTTTTTATAGAGCAACTAGAAATGGCGGACCTTATTGATCAGAGGAAGTGACACAGACACGTTTTTATGTCGATGGTTAATAAAAGAAGTATTCAAATGAGACTCACTCTATCAAGCGCCGTCGAGTGTTGTCTGTGGAATATTTAGAGAGGATTCTCTTTAGGTACCTACTACCGATTTAAGTTTCGAAACCTTTGATGGCAAGAAAACTAGTAAAGGAATAGTAGTAGAGCTCTTTGTGAAGGACCTCGTTCGTGGAAATACTTCCACCATACCTATTTCTGTCGCAAAGCAGCGTTGTTGTGTTCTGGTTTGAAGGGTGTGGGTGCCGTTGTGTAGTTGGAGATATTTTAATTTTGTCTCTGGGATGGCAACGCATTGGAAGGCCCTGGTATTGCAGATGTGTATAGGCAGCGGTGATGACTTAACATCAGATGGTCCGTCTTCGGCTAGCTTACCATCCAAAGATATATAAAAAAACTCTGTAAAGAAATCTTATTGTATTACTTTGAAGAAACAAGAGATCTCAATCAACGGCAAACTGTAAAACAATAACCATTTCTCATAAAGAGTAAACTTCAATCAATTTAAGATCACTTTTCATGGCAGCTCGAGGCTGCTGGCTATAAGTTGATTGGTGTTGTTTGTATTAAAATTAGAGGTTGCAATCGCGGCAGGCACCTCACCAACAACCGGCTTGATTACACCTTTAATTAACAACAAAACTTGGAAACACGGTCATTAAAAATTGAAGAGCTCTTTTGAACTAATTAAAAATGGGCGCGTCTCCGACACAATTTAGACTATTTAAGTGCTTACGCGGCCCGCTTCTGTCCAAGTCCAAGTTGTTTCGAATGAAGAATTAATTATGAAGAGAATAAGGCCAAGTTGGCGGGCGGGAACGGTCGACTTGCGAGTTGAAACCGGTTACAATTTGTGGGAAAGTAGCAGGTGTGACACAGGCCCGGAAAACTTGGGTCGCTCCGACACACGCTTTGTTGCCTTCTCGGATGATAAAGTTGATTTGAATCGCAGATTGTACGGTAGGTGTTTTAAATATAGCTCCGGCGTGACACTTTGTTCCTGTACTTTGCGTTTCATAGTACATTATTTGCAGTTAGCACGCCTACATAAAATTACGAGTATTACACTAAAACCGACCTCTATAAATATTCTAAATTGCTGTTACAACCTCACCAAAATATGCTAAAGAGTTTTAGAGATTAGGCCGAGTGGACAGACAGACACGTACGGGTACTGTTTTAAAATTCATAGTAATTCCTTGTAACATTATTTTGTTTAAAAGTTTAATAAAGGGCGTTATTATGGAAGTAATTTAAAATGGAAGTGGGCGTTTTTGTGGGCGGACCGTTTAGATGAAGAGTTTACAAAACTTTTACAAAACTGTACTAAAAATATCATGGGGACATGTAGTATTTATAATTATGAAAATTTGCTATCATTAGGGTTTAATAATGTAAAAGGATTTTTGTTTAATTATCTGTATACTAATATTAAAAAGGTAAAAGATTTTTGTTGTTTGTCGAATGTCGTGACGGCTCCTGGTGATGGTGCCTGTCTCTGCTGCATGAGGTTGTGGTTTCGATACCGGGCAGGTAACAATGTAACTTTTTCATTTCACGTATACTTTCTAATTTTATCTTGGACATCACGGATCGGCTAAGTAAAATATCGTCTGAACTTGTTATTGATAGAAGTCTGAAATCGCCAGTTCATCTTGAGTAAGCGTGGTGATCGATGCTTGTGCCTTCTCTGTATGAGAAGAGGCCTTTGCCCTGCAGTGGGAAAATATGAGATTGGTATTATTATACCTTAATATATTATGAAGAGGTAGATTTTGTTTTACTTTTTATATGTGTTGTTTGTATGGTCCGATTACAATTTTTTTTCACCTTTACAAGTACCTTATGTTAAATTTATGATATTATACCTACTTTACTATCATGCGGATGAAGTCGCCCAACATAGACTTGATTAATATAACCAAGAAAGAGTTATAAAAATGAAAGGAGTTACACAAGAAACATGTTCTTTTATATCATGTTGTTTTTTAACTGCCTCGTTAGCCTAGTGGTCGTAAGCACGACTGCTACGCTAGAGGTTCGATTTCGATTTCGGGTTCGATTCCCAGGTCGAGCAAAAAAAAGTGTTATTGGGTTTTTCTATGAAAATTCTCAGTAGCGGCTCGGAGTTTGGATTTGTGCCCGGTTAATGGCAATAGGCTCGCCCCCTATTACATATACAGGCGAACTGTGGGTGTACATTGGTGCACCTCTGCCTAACCCTTCGGGGAATACAGGCGTGATGGTATATTTGATGGTATGTTCTTTTATGAAGTGTTAAATATGACGGTCAGAAATCCTCCGTGTAGGAAACAACTCGCACTTGACCGGTTCTCTCCATCCAAGTCAGTACTTATTATTAAATCTTTCTTGTAGAGAGCAGCGCGACAGAGATTGCGACACAGGTGTCCCACACTGGAGCCGCAATTTGTGTCGCGGCCCGACATAGCTGTCTCGGGATAATTTGACTACTTATTAAAAAGAAAAATTCTTGATACTTTTCCTCACAATTTCAACGGAAAAAAGTATCAAGAATTCTTGGTTTGTAGGATGATGTCATGGTATGATAGAATGTTTAATAATGTAGAATAATAATACCAGCCTTGTATTGCTCCACTGCAGGGCAAGGCCTGTTCTTCCAAGGGACGAATATTAATCACCACGTTTGCTCATGGCAATTTCAGACTTATATTAATTACCAGCTGTTTCGTGTCCGCGATTTCGTTCGCGTTCAGTATTTGCAGTGTGCATACTGTGTCTGAGAAACCCCTATGTGACAGAGCGTGATGATTGTTCCGAAGATTATAAGTCAAGTTACTGCCTACATAATACAAAAGTTTTGTGCAAATCGGTGCAGTCGTTTTAAAGTTATGCGCGTACATACCTACAAACAAACAGACACACAGAAATTACAGAAACGATCGTTTTTTGTTCAGTATAATGTATTTAACATGTAGCAATTACTTGAATGTACAGAATTGGCATCGTTAATATTTTATTTTATGTATAGTCCAAGTTTTCTTATTCTATTTTTCTTCACCGATGTCATTCAAATTCAAGATAACCTTAAAAAGCACATATGAATTGAAAAAGTCACATTGGTACTTGCCCGTTCCTGCAAACTCACACAAACCACTAGGCCATCACGACATTACCAAATCTATCTCACAAATTTTAATGCGAAGCGATTCCAGGCGGCACGGCACAGTCACATGTAATTGTTTACCCGTTAGAAACAATAAAGGTAATTGCCACTGACAACCTAGTTTATCAGTATTGTCGAGCGACATTATTTCAATGTGACAATCTAAACAATGCATATCCAGTGTCGCTGCGATTAATGTCCTATTAACTGTTTCAGTGTTATTGTGTATCATTTAACGTTTATTAATATATTAATGAGGTGTTTGGAAGCCTTTGATGAGGTTATTGTATTGGTTTTTTGTGAAATAAAATGGTAGATTTTAAAATAGTTTTTTTAAATTACTTCTGCAACTTTATCTGCGTCATCTACCTAGCCTTTTCCAAACTATGTTGGGATCGGCTTCCAGTCTAAACGGATGCAGGTGAATACCAGTGTTTTACATGGAGCGACTGCCTATCTGACCTCCACAACCCAGTCACTGGGTAACACGATATCTCATTGTAAGACTGATTGTCAGAGTTCCTGGCGTCTGACTACGACTGGAACTTTGCTTGCGTCTACTACAGAATTAATCCGAAGTAAGAAGTATGCCACGGGAACACAAAAACGGAATAACAATCCTATGTGTTGAGCTAGTTCAATACGAGATCTACTAGGAATACTGCCCATCAAACTAAGTAAGTTTTACCAATTTTTTTTGCTGGGAAACGACTTTCGACGAGTAATGCAACGCATCTAAAACATTGTGCTTATGGGTGGGTGCATGAAAAAAGTACAGGGGTCGTGGGAGTACAATTTGTAGTTTAGTTATGACTTATATTATAAGTTCTTGTTGTAAAAAATCGTTAAACAAAACTTTTAATATCTCCTAAAACAAAAGGAGCTAGTAAGAAAAGCCCCGGAAGAAAATGTAACTTTCAGTTTGTTAAATGTCATAATATTACTCCTGTCATGTTGTACAGTCAGCAACAAAAGTAGATTGACATTACAGATTTTTAACTCCTTAAAGAGAGCACAATTTCACAGGAAATACGAAATGGATCCAAAAGTAAGAAAAAAAAGAAGTTTAAAAAACTAAAACCCGACTACAAAAAATTCACGTTCTAAAAAGTATGAAACAAGAAAACATTCTCATCTGAAAGCCGTGGTCGTATGCCACTTTACCCTAAACTTTAGTGCTAAAGATTCATGTTCTATAACTACATACATACAGTTTTACCTGAATTAGGTGGCATACGACCACGGCTTTCAGATGAGAATGTTTTCTTGTTTCATACTTTTTAGAACGTGAATTTTTTGTAGTCGGGTTTTAGTTTTTTAAACTTCTTTTTTATTTAAAATATTTTGGGGTTTAAATTTAGACATTTATATGCGTAATATTATTGGAACTGCAACATATATACACAATATATGAAATAATAATCTATTAAGTCTCCCAAACGAAATATTGGTTAGTTAGCTAGGTTTATGATGCGTTCTAAAGGGTGCTATGTACAATTTACTTATATAATATATATATATTTGAAATGTGCTAATTAAGCCCTTTAGTTTGATATGCAACACGACCATATTTGGAAGAAAAAAAATTTTTTTTCACATCTTCTTGAGCCCTAGAGGGCGCCACATACAATTTATTGCAACATAATGTAGCCTATAACCAGCGGACGATCAAGACGCTTCTAATGACACCTCATTTGTCAATTTACGTTAGACGGTTTAGAAGTTATGAGGGAACAGATGAACATCCATACATACATACATACATACATACATACATACATACATACATACATACATACATACATACATACCGGTCAACCTCATAACCCTCCTTTTTGCTTCGCCGTAGTCGGGTAAAAAGAAGTACGTTAGTATCATAATAATAATTTTATTTTGTTATGCGATTAACGTTAAAATATTGAATGTTTTTTTCTTAAAAAAAACTGCTCAGAATTAGGTTTTTTTTTAATTGTGAGTGTGTTCAAAAATATGTAGACGTATAACTATTTGTTTCGTGCGGGAGTCGAGCCCGCGACACACAGCGCAGCAGCCCATCACTCAGCCGCTGTGCCAACCGTGTCGTCGTATCAATGTTAGTTCCATTTTTTTTTGTTAATTACCTGTAAATATATATACCGTTTGCTATCAAGCCTCATTGTTTAACGCATCAAGGGACTACGGAAATACATATTATTATCTCCAATACATAATTACCAGTAGGTATCTGATATCCGCATTAAAACAATATCTTTACGATGGTAAAATTTTATAGAACCTTCACCAGGGGGCCGGGGAAACTTGAGTAGGTTCCATCAATATGTAGGTAAAGTCAACAAAGCTATTCGGTATACAGGCAGTTTACTTGCGATTATTTTAAAACAATGTTATGAGTGTGCTGAGCAATCATTTTTTTTTAGATAACTCTCTTAAGTGTGTCATAAGCTTAAAAAGTAATTACGCATACAATAAAAATGAATATTGGCAGTGTAGTAGAAAGATGAATATTTTTGCCTGCATACCAAATACCTTTGTTGACTGTACCCATTCCTTTATGACAGCCGTGTCTATTATAATATTTTTATGCTTTATTATAGCTCTGAAATAAAATATACAGGTAAGACATAAAAAAGCTTATCAGTGAAAATATTGAAATTGAAAATTTTAGCTTAATTTCAATGGGAAATACTAATTATGCTTGTCGTATTGAAAGCAAAACGCTATAGGATAGTCGTGTTTCCAAATTTAAAAAATCATCATCAATTGAATACCAACGTTAGTATATAAATGCTAAGCTAACTCAACCTCTACAAGAAACATCAAAACAGACAGACAGACAAAACCACTTTATCATCATCAGCCTATCGCAGTTCCCTGCTAGAAATAGGCCTCCCAAGGCAAAACAAAACCACTTCCCCATTTAAAATATCAGCAAGAATTATCTATACTGGAGAGCCCAATCAATTTATTTGAGTTCTGTCAACCACGACCCGGTAAGGATTCACTGAGTGTTCCGCTGTCCTGTCGGACACCCGGGCCAACTGCAATTAATCCACGTAATTGCTTGTCATCTGTTGATCTGTCTTGCACATGTCATTAGTCAAAACGAACGTATGTGTATGTGTTATACGTTCAACTAAATACAAGTCTAACGGATATAATTAGGTAGTAATAGGTGAGGCGTGATCTCCAGATTAATAGCCTGCGAATAATGCGTGATTGATGGGCCCTCAAGGGTTATAGATATTAAAATAATTTTAGGGTGACTAACGTTAAATTTTGGTGATGAACGAGTTTTGATAAAATTTTCAGTTGGTAGTTTTATCTGTACTAATTTATAGCGTAATTTGGTGAATTAAATTTTAGACATAATTTTTGTCGTTTTCTTAAGGTTTTATTCAGTTGACATAAAATTCTGACACTAGGGTGTGTGGGGTTATTAAACCTTATTGCCCACACGGTAAAAGAAAGTTAACATATAATAATTCTGGTTACTTAGTAAATATATCGCATATGTATCGGAACTAAAAGCGTAATGTACTATGAAAACTATTATCCTGATTACTGAAGGCCAATTTAACTAAATATTCAAAATCTAGTTGCAATTTCATCTCAGCGGCAATAAATATCATGCAGATTAATTAGACGCATTTCTGATAGATTGTGATTGAGATTAAATTGCGATCGTTCCTAAAAGCTAGTCGTAATATCCTCTGAAATCGTCGTCAAATATTTACGCAGTAATTTCATAGTATTTTGACATCTGAATCGTATTTACTAACCTAAATGGTATACTTGCTCAAATTTGGACTTTTACAAATCAGGTTGATGCCGTTATGCCCATAAATGGCTTAGATACTTACACTAATTTATCCTATACACCTTTACGCCTACCTATGCAAGTTCAAATTCAAGTACATTATACCGCGGGTGGCCTAACATTCACCTCAAATACATCCAAACTAAATGCAACTACTCAAATGGGCTTTCCATTCAAAGTACATCCCATGACGTGTATAATCACAGCTTGTCACAAAACATAAAGGCAACAAGCTCTCTACAGAATCTATTTACCGGCTATGTCGAAAACAATTTTATCAGGTTGCGTAAGCGTGGATGGAGAACAGGACGGTAAAGCGAGGACACACGATTACGCCTGACAAGGCAATTAATAAGGGCAGATGGCGATTGAGCACGAGTCACCCGGTCGCTCGGAATTAATCATAGGCATGACGTTATTGCGTGTAGATGGACACTATTGCTATTGAGATGCTTTAGGTGCTGTGAAGGTTGCACACCGCGGAAATTTAGCTACAACAGTTTTATTCCAAACACTCAGTCGAAATCCTTTTGGGATTGGAATTTAGGGCACTTTCGAGTCATGAGCACATTACTATAAGTTCGATTTAATGTAAGACTTAAAAAGTACGATGGCTTTCAGTAAACTTAGTTGGAGTCCTACACTTAAGCATAATCTGGTACCTTGGACACACCAGAAAGTCGTTCAGGGGCAAAATGTCCAATTCTCAAAATGTCCAACGGTGTCAAAATGTCCAATTACCCAAAATGTTCAATGGTCAAAATGTCCAATTCTCAAAATATCCAATGGTCAAAATGTCCAACTTCCAAAATGTCCAATCTTTCAGAATGTAGCAAATTTGTTCAATAACTCATCATAACGGTTTTTTAATACTTATGACAAATAATAAATACAAAATACTGAAAGAATTGATAACAAAAATAGTGATTTCGGGTATGTTGTGGTCTTCTCTGGTCTTAATTTGTTATTTATAAATAAAACATATTTAGATTCTTTCAGTATTTTGTATTTATTATCTGTGTTAGGTATTAAAAAAGCGTTTTGATGAGTAATTGAACAAATTTGCTACATTCTTAAAGATTGGACATTTTGGGAGTTGGACATTTTGACCATTGGACATTTTGAGAATTGGACATTTTGACTATTGGACATTTTGGGTAATTGGACATTTTGACACCGTTGGACATTTTGAGAATTGGACATTTTGCCCCTGAACGCAGAAAGTGACCATAGTAAAATGGCCACTCAATAATATAAGTAGGATTTTGTAAGTTTACTGCTCGTTCTTCACCATAGATTCGTACCTAGATTTTGGAATGACTAGCTACGTGCCTGTCAATGATTTTATTGAAATAAATGCTCTTAGCTTCATTTCTCTTATGAAGCTCTTTCTCTTGTCAAGGAATCGTTCAGTCAGGAAGTTGAAGTTAGTTGCACATTCAAAACGTGGCCACTTATGGAGAGATAAACAATAGGATTATCTAAAACCAATGACTAGAAAAGAAGAAGCAAAGTATATTCCTATGTAGAAGAAGAGAAACATCGTTCAGCAGACTGAACGATGTAACACAGATGTTACTGCCAACAGACTAGTTGTGAAAATAAAAATAAAATATTTCTTGAACCATAAGATCCATGACAGTGGGTCTTACTACACTATATCTTAGAACCCCCTTCGGTTCTGTGATAGAACATTCAAAAGCTTTTATAAAAATTATGTCAAATGTTTAAAGGACTTTCATTTCCACGAATGTAAAACAATTTAAACGAGAAGCATTCCTTTGCGCAATAATTCCTGGAACTCAGCTCTAATTATAAACGAAATACAACTATTTACTAAATAAATATAACTTATATAAGTTATATTTATTTAGTAAATAGTTGAATTTCGTATAACTTATATAACTTACTAGCTTTTGCCCGCGACTTCATCTGCGTATATTTTCCTACCGATTCTTATTGTTTTTTTTTTATAATAAAATATAGCCTGTAGGATTTAGATATAATGTAGCGTCATAAATAGCGAAATAATTTTCAGAATCGGACTAGAAGATTTGCGGTTTAAAATAAAAATACAAACATACATAATTATGTAAAGTGTATATTAGCAAAATAAAATATTAATAAATATTAGGTATTGTAAATATTAATTTGAAACGTAAATATAAAATAAATATCTTTTAATATTCCCAAAAACTAGTTAATTTAATTAACATTATTTTGCTTTTAAGAGATGGTAGTAGAGAGCGTTTCACAAAAATGTGAATTCCCTTCTGATGTATAGGCCTTTCCCTGTTTTCTGACTTATCTAAATTTATAAGCAAATACAGCCTCTATACTAGGTTCATAATGTAGAATATGTAAAGTGTATATTTGCAAATAAAATAATTATTTTAAATACCATCGCTATTTATTTGTCCAAAGTTGAAATGTCTCATGTGCCTGTAATTACACCGGCACACATACCCTTCAAACCAGAACACAGCAACGCTGCTTCGTGGCAGAAATAAGCATGGCGGTAGTACTTCCCCGGACGAGCTCCTTCACAAAAAGCTCTACTACTATAATACACAAATATACATATACATACATATATATCATATTACTTCTTTATGCAATTCCATGTTAATTAAAGGATTGAATGGCCATAAATAAATAAATAAATAAACCATATGCTACTAGGCTGTTCCGCCCTTCATCACTGAAAACACGATATAAAGCAAAAACTCTTGCTAATACTCGTTAGCGATAGCAAGTATACACGTAATAAGGGTAACGTATCAGTCTTCGTAATGACGTTTTACTTGCGTGATTGTTGCTGTCAGTGCGTCGATGCGAGGTACCCTCATTCAAACTTCTTGGTATAAGGGAACTCGTGTATGTATGGAATGGACTTCTTGGTACTTGTGATTGCATTACATACGGAGTTTGTTATGTTGAGTTTGCTTCCATGATTCTGTTGATGCATTAGCTGATTGGATTTTTTGTTAAGTTTTGATACATTGTGTGTGTATGTTTGCTACGATTTTTCGTAGAGGTCTGCTACGAAAGTGCTACGAGGTGCTACGAGATTTTAGGGTTAGCTATTTTTGTGTGTTTTGTTTTCTAATCAACTTTTTATACTTAGTCATTAAACACAATGATGTAAAAAATGCCTATGTCTAGCACTGGACGTCCTATGTCTGATATTATGATGATGATGTAAAAAAGGTATCTTACACAGTAAGGCCAAAAACCTAAAAAAATCTACTTCACTTTTACACAAAACGAAAACAAACAAAATAAAAACCAAGATACGAAATAAACACATGTATCTAGTTCGAAAGCGAGTACGTCGGATGGTATTATGCACAATGCAAGCAAGACAGCAATTCCATCAAGTACGGAACGGGCGGGTGATCTCGGCTGCGCTTATCGGGCACCTGTGGACTCTTGAATAAACCCGTCCATTTGACGAATGGGAATCTTCTTGGTGCCACGTACGATGGGTGCATACGCCTGATAGTGTTTGCTTTGCGGAAAATGGTATTATTTTTCGGTCTACTTTGGGAGGGGCTTTAGTCCAGTAGAAGGCTGTGGAAGGCTTAGTCAAGGTTTTATTTAAGTACCTACTTACCATAATACAATGTCGTAGGTACCTTAATGTGTTATAATTTGTGTGATAAATAAGTAGGCTTATTGACTATCACCACCATGGACCATGTCAGAGGCCCTCGAGGCGGTGTAGAAACTCTGACACTAGGGTGTGTGGGGTCGTTAGACCTTACTGCTCACACGATAAAGAAGAAGATTGACTAACAATAATACGTATAATAATAATACCAGCCTATAATTGTCCTACTACAGAGCAATAGCGTCTTCTCATACAGAAAATGCACAAATATTGATTACCACGCTTGTTCAAGGTGAATTGGTGATATCAGACTTATATTAATTATAAGTCCAGGTTTCCTCACGATGTTTCCATAGCCGATATTTTAGCTGTGATGGCCAAGGCAAACCTAGAAAGTATATATGAAATAGAAAGAGTCGCATTGATACTTGCCTGTGCCCGGTTGCGAACTCACAACCTCGTGCTTGGGTGTCGGATGTAAATCTAAATAAACCAAATGCACTTACATTGCGACTAGATTTAAACGTTTCAAATTATAAAAATTAGCCTTCTCTGTCAACACGGCCCAAATTTCATAAAATTATATGTATATATATTAGATATATCATGCACAAATCCAAACTCCGAGCTGCTACTGAGAATTTCACAGAAAAACCCAATAACACTTTTTGCTCTACCTGGGAATCGAACCCGGGACCGCTTGCACAGCAGTCGCACTTGCGAACAAGAGACCAACGGGGCAGTCATTTCATAAAATTTAACTCCATAATTTCGTTCACCTATTCAAAATTACAGCCAATGTAAAGAGAACAAATGATAAACAATTCAGTTGATACAACAGCGATAAGCCGACGGTTCACGTACGGTATGTTACAACATGGCTAACGATTATAACTCTGGTCCAAATGAGCTCAGTGCCAACAACACTCCATCAGCGCATTGGCAAACATTACTGTTGACTAAATAAACCGAACAATTTATTAAGTATTTTTGAAATACATATGTGGGTAATTTTGTGGTGTTTTCATCCAGTTTTCGGGTATGAATCATTTTGTGGGATGCGAAATGGCTGCGGATTATGAAACACGAACGGAGTCTAAAATTGTAGTTTTTTTTTATCATTACAGTGATTTTTTTGTTCTGGATCGTATTGGGAACCTTCTTATTGTGAATATATTAAAGGTCAAAGTTACTTAAAAACAAGATTATAAGTTTTTTCTAAAGTTTAAATACCCCTACCGATGGCTGTATTGTTGCACGCACAGATATAAGCACAATGTATATCACGCTACTTTAAAAAGTATTTTTTACAGAAAAATAAGTACAAGTTGTTTCAATAATGGTTGCTCAATGTTACATAGTCTGATGGGCAGTGTCCATAGTTAACTGTTATGTGATGTATCAGCTTGGTTGGTATAGAGCTAAATGCTTTTTGCGAAAAGTCAGCGAGTTTGTACTCCACACAGAGTTATGTTGGAGCGCCTTGACCAGTGATGATTTAACATGACTTATCATTACGCCTATATTCCCCGAAAGGTTAAACATAGGTATACCAATGTGCGGACGACACACTGGTCCTGGCGCAGGGGAGGTCGCACGAGGCGGCGGCCGACCTTATGACACGCGGGGTTGCGATAGTCGTTGAGAGGATCCGGCAATTGGGTCTCGAGGTGGCCTTGCACAAGTCCGAGGTCCTGTGTTTTCATGGGCCTCGGAACGCGCCACCGTCGGGATCCCAAATCACGGTAGGAGGGGTTCCCATCGGCGTCGGGTCGACGATGAAGTACCTGGGACTTGTCCTCGATAGCCGGTGGAACCGCCCACTACCTGAACGCGTCCCAGCGGGTGATCGCCATAAGGGTCATCCGCGGATACCGCACGATCTCCGGCGAGGCAGCGAGCCTCCTTGCCGGATTGCCGCCATGGGATCTGGAGGCGCTGGTCCTCGCGCGCCTGCATGAGTGGCGCGCGGAGGCACTGGGCCGGGGGGAAACTCCGCTGCCGCGGCAAATTGCCGCCCAGCGGACGGACCTCCGGCTCGATCTCATGGCGACATGGAGAGAGCGACTGTCGCAACCTCGTGCAGGGCACGCCTTGATTGAGGCGGTACGTCCTCTCTTTGAGGAGTGGCTAGAGCGGCGCTACGGTGCCCTCACCTACCGCCTGACGCAGGTCCTCACCGGGCATGGATGCTTCGGGAGGTTCCAGCACCTCATCGGGCGGGAGGAAACGCCCGGGTGTCACCATTGCGAGGATTGCCCCGAGGACACGGTGGAGCATACTTTGCTTAGCGGCGCCCTCTCGCGTCCGGCACTGGTTCAGGCCATGGTCCGGAGCGAGAGGGAATGGGAAGCAGTCGCCTCCTTCTGCGAAGCTGTAATGCTAGAGAAGGAGGCGGCGGGACGGGAGAGGGAAAGGAGGGTCCCCCGTCCCAGCGGCCGCCGCGGTAGACGCTCCGGCCGTCGGGAGCCGCGAGACGACTCCCGGCCACCGTAGGCGCGGGTCTGTGGACGGTGAGCAATGGGTAGCTCACCGTCCGTACGTTCACTGAATAACGACAGACCGTGTCGACGGCGCGTTCGTGTTCCACGCGCGCCTCAAAGAGATGTCAGCAAACTTGGATGGGGCCACTGAGAGCCGATGCCTGCCGGGGCTGCGGGTTGTTCGAAAGAGATACCGCGCCCCCGGAACGCAAAGGGCACATGAAGGAACATAGACGGGTTTTAGTCAGTAAAAGTCTGACACTCCCTCCCGCCCCGCCCAGGGCGGGGGAAGTTATTTGATGATTTCCCGTCTATAAAAAAAAAAAAAAAAAAAAAAAAAAAAGGCGCGGGTCTGTGGACGGTGAGCAATGGGTAGCTCACCGTCCGTACGTTCACTGAATAACGACAGACCGTGTCGACGGCGCGTTCGTGTTCCACGCGCGCCTCAAAGAGATGTCAGCAAACTTAGATGGGGCCAGTGAGGGCCGATGCCTGCCGGGGCTGCGGGTTGTTCGAAAGAGATACCGCGCCCCCGGAACGCAAAGGGCACATGAAGGAACATAGACGGGTTTTAGTCAGTAAAAGTCTGACACTCCCTCCCGCCCCGCCCAGGGCGGGGGAAGTTATTTGATGATTTCCCGTCTATAAAAATTACCACCGTTATTTACCAACCATTTACCAGGCACAAATTCTAACTCCGAGCTACTGAGAATTTCATAGAAACACATAGTATGACTTTGCTGGACCTAGGAATCGAACCCAAGAGCTTTAACTAAGTAGCTCTATCGGCTGACGAGGCAGTTCAAATAATCAAATATTATCTTATCATCATCAAATCATCGATGGTCATTGTTCAAATAAAATAATAATACCAGCCTATAAATGTCCCTCTGCAGGGCAAAGGCCTCTTCTCATACAGAGAAGGCACGAGCATTAATCACCACGCATGCTGAAGGCGGATTGGCAATTTCAGACTTATATTAATTATAAGTCCAGGTTTCCTCACGATGTTTTCCTTCACGGATGTCAGTGATATCCAAGATAAACTTAGAAAGTACATATGAATTAGAAAAAGTCACATTGGTACTTGCCCGAGCCCGGTTTTGAACCCGCAACCTCGTGCATGAGAGGCGGGTGCCTTAACCACTGGACCATCAAGACATTGTTTAAATATTATTTAAAAAAAAAAGATAATAATATGTCTTTTTCATATACTTTTTCTAAGTTATTCAGTTACTTTTCAACTTTTCTTAAATGTAATCCGACCATTTATAGACAAATGTTGTATAGCATAAGAAACAGTATCGACCTAGTTAGTACCTACCTATAATGCTCTTAATGAGAAGGATCAAGTAACCTCACAATTTGCTAATGAGCACATAAGCGTCCCGACAATAGATCCGTTAACATAAAGACAGACATATTAGACGCTTGTAATCCTTCTTTGAATTCTATGTAAACTATAGCTAAGTAGGCACCTATTCAATCGCTATAATGTTACTACTACTGCGAAAGCCCTTTTTTTTTTATAGACGGGAAATCATCAAATTACTTCCCCCGCCCTGGGCGGGGCGGGAGGGAGTGTCAGACTTTTACTGACTAAAACCCGTCTACGTTCCTTCATGTGCCCTTTGCGTTCTGGGGGCGCGGTATCTCTTTCGAACAACCCGCAGCCCCGGCAGGCATCGGCCCTCAGTGGCCCCATCCAAGTTTGCTGACATCTCTTTGAGGCGCGCGTGGAACACGAACGCGCCGTTGACACGGTCTGTCGTTATTCAGTGAACGTACGGACGGTGAGCTACCCATTGCTCACCGTCCACAGACCCGCGCCTACGGTGGCCGCCTGGATGGATGAATGATTGTTACTCAATCATGGCAAAACGGCTGAATGAATCTAGATGACATTTGGCACGTATATAGATTATAGTCTGGAATTCTTATCCCGTTTTGTTTTCCCGGGGAAAAATCTAGTTTTGGCTTAATTCTAAAATCTTCACAAACGAAGTCGTCTGCAGAAGTTAGTACGAAATAAACAGAAATATATATTTTCGCGATAAATAAAAACTGTACTGTATATAAAAACCGTTTTCAATAAAACTGTTTAGCACAAAAACAGATTTATAGCATTCATGAAATAGAAGTTTATTTGATTATATCGTCACATTCGCGTAGTCGCAAACAAATCTACTTCTATTTACCATAAAATTCAATGAAGCCAAAATAAAACTTATTTTTGCACCATCCCGTCGGCAAACGAAAACGTAGGTATCTGAATTGTTTACGCAAAATTCCTGATTCATTTACCTTGTTCGTCAAATAACTGACGGTATTTCGACGATTCATACCAAACAGTCATTGGGGCCGCACATTCTGTACTAACAATATTGGAAGGGCTGGCAAAGCTAGCAGGTGTTAGGTTCGTCTCAATTTCTAGCCTTACAATACCACGAAATCTGTCGACGTCGGCCACCGTCCGTGCTCGTACTGCACTGCAAATTAATACACGTTGCGACCCTGGTTTTAATTTCAGTAGGCGCCTCTGATTTACGATGTCCATATGAAAGACCGGTCCGTGCGTGCGTCCTGTCAATTTGGAGCTTCAAATTAATATGACGGTCCCCTCCGTCGCCTTACTGTAGTAAACCTGCGGGGGGCAGGGTAGTTTACAAGTCGGTGGAACTATAACTACGCCTTTTCATGTTGGTAACGTAGAATTAGTTGGTGGCTATTCATTACGCGTTGGAACTCGGTGTGATGTTGATTGCTTATTGAAGTTGTTAATAGTTCCGAATGGGTGCAAGCGTGGAATTTTAGTTTATAAAATTACCAAGCATTTTGTAGTTTTAAAATGGGTCGTAATTTTAAACAAATGGCTGTTCCGATTATTTATGGAAAGTTCCTACAGGTTGATTAAATAAATGTTTTATTAGTTTATCGTTTGCTTTTTTTGTTTTTAATATGTTGGAAATATAAGGTACATTTCCAGCTTGTTTGCGAGGTACTCTTGTACTGGAGCTGTGTTTGAAATATAAATCTAATCTAGTAATCACAAACGAAGTATCTTTATTTCATTCTTCGTATTTCTCAGTCTCAGACACAATTTCTCCGTATTTACCTTTGATATTTTAGCGAAATTGAATGCAGTTGCGTCTAGAACTAGTGAAAACAAGATTTCTATATAAAAAGTGCAGGTACAGTGTAGAAAGGTGCAGGTTGGCACATACGCTGCGCAGTCGGCATATTTCGATATTGAACGCTCGAGTTTAATGCAATCTTATTCTGAAAGGTACTGGCAATCCGCTTGATGTAGGTACTCCTTGTAGTTATACACCGTCTCAGCATTTTACCGTCAGTTAAATATCATTATTTATTCCTTCTAGACTTTATTGACCCGTTCACGAATCACTTGTTTTCAAGACTTAGTTAGTTAAGCGTTCTAAGCGTTCGGTCAACATGGGGCAAGCAAAAAATGTAAGCAATTTAAAAAAAATAAAATACTATTCAAATATTAGCTTGTTCGGATTTGTACTACCACATTCCCAGATACGCCCAGAAATGACAGAACAGACTGTAAGGCCAGTTCCCGTTCTAAAAAACGTTGTAAATCTAGTCGCAATCTCATCTCAGCGACAATCAATGTCAGATTTCAGAAAAAAATAAAGGAATTTCTGAAAGATGAGAAAGCTGGGATTAGAATGATAATGCTGTTAAAAATACGGGAATTATACCTCTGAAGGCCAATTACATATAATCACGCCTGTATTCCCCGAAGGGGTAGGCAGAGGTGTACCAATGAACACCCACAGTTCGCCGGTATGTTTTTAGGTCCCATTTAATAGGGGGCAGCCTATTGCCATTAACCGGGCACAAATCCAAACTCCGAGCTGCTACTGAGAATTTCATAGAAAAACCCAATATCACTTTTTGCTTGACCTGGGAATCGAACCCAAGACCTCTAGCGTAGCAGTCGCGTTTATGACCACTAGCCCAACGAGGCAGTACCAAAAGCCAAGGCCAATTCTACTAATTAAAGTCGCAATATCATCTCAACGACAATCAATGTTAAAAACGTGTAGGTTATTAAGAAGGATTATGATAGATTGAGAATAAGAATAAATTGCTACCGTTCCTAAAATTTTGTAGAATTGTCCTCATTGTGTAATTTCCTCGTTTTTTTTAGTTCTTGCTCTCGCATTGCTCTTAGGAAAAACAGTGACGTATTTATCACCTGTGTAGTCTTTTGTTTCTACTGTGTTACGAAAACAAATGAAGCAAACAAACAGTAGTTCCCCTCATAACTTATTACCTAAAGAATAAGGACTATATTATTATTTCTATCCTTGTTCAGGAAGTAAAATAGAATACATTTTATGCAGAGTCAGCTGTATGAAACAAGAGATTTAAACAGCAGGTGTTACAGTATTTTATGTAAAATATTAAAATGGGACCGCGTCTGCTGGAAAGTTACAAATTAGAGATTCGAATGACCTTTGTCGTTTACAGTTTATGGTCAGGCTCCATTTTATATGTTGGCTGAGCCACAATAGTTATGCTGCTAAAAATATTTTTATTTGTCCTTCAAGGTATTATGGTGACTTTGAGAGAAAAATAAATTCCCGTACTCTTTCTTT
This sequence comes from Caradrina clavipalpis, assembly GCA_932526535.1. Taxonomy (NCBI): domain Eukaryota; kingdom Metazoa; phylum Arthropoda; class Insecta; order Lepidoptera; family Noctuidae; genus Caradrina; species Caradrina clavipalpis. The sequence goes on from OW052093.1 coordinate 6,252,438, forward strand.
GAGAGTTAATAAAAATGAAACCGAGTATATTTTTTAAATATTTACGCCAATGTTTAGGAGGATTTTTATGTAGACAACGCATTATCCATTAGTTTTAGACTTAGAAAATTATGACTACACTTTGGCGTTAAGATTTTAGTGCAAAATAATGTTTCAATTAAAATCCTTAAATTTTTATGATTTTATATTCAAGTATATTATACTTTTTTATTCTACCTCTGTATAAGGAGAAGTCTTTGCCCTGTATTGGGACAATAATAGCCTGGCATTACATTAAAATATTTCTTTTGCAAATAAATGGCCAATTTTATTTTTTGTCAAAGTTTAAGTAGTATAAACGTTCCCAATAAATTGGAATTACAGTAAACTGTACTCGTCTACTCCTATCGATCTCAAATAAATCTGTGTAGCGAAGTTCTAAGAGCCCTTGGCTTCACTTAGTTCTTTGAGAACAAATAAATAAAAGTTAGTTGCCACAAACTTCGAAAGAGCAGGTTTTTGGGTTTTATGGGTGTGTTATGCAATATCAGAGTACTCGTAAGTATTATTGGGTGTAAAAGTTTAGTTTGACTATGTTCTACCGTCTGCTATTGGTTATAACTAACACTTTCATAGTTAAGTACTTCCCAAATGACCTTCAGATTTTTCAAGGAATCCCAGTTTCTGTATATGTATATCTGGGTTAATTATAGAAATCTGGGGGTGATAATTTTGAGGACACAATAAATGTTATATTTCTGTGGACATTATCATTCTTGCTGTGATTAAGTGGTCCTTCTAATACGTAAGTATGGTAAGTCTACATATTTCTACATATTATTATGTAAAATAAATCTCCCCAAAAACACTGGTAATAAGCGACAATTCAGCAGGCTATCGCAGTTCGTAAATTGCTACAAAAATGAATCTTCCTAACACGCATCTTATAATACATTTTGGCTCAATGTGCGCACGATAAAATATGTGAACAGGTGCTTTATCATATCGCAAAGCCTCGTGTCACGCGGAGCGCCCGTATGATGTACAGGCTCCTTACGGGCTTACCCTCAGCCCCCCCTCCCCCGTGCAGCATCTCCAGGGGAAATTAAGACAACGCCATAATAGATTTTTCTTCAACCCTCTTATTTAACAAACTCCCCGACATTTGTTCACAAAAACTCTTTTTCAACGTTGAAAAGTTACCGCTTTTTATTATTATTTATTTAAAGGTGCATTTCAACCCTTTACACCTGTTTTTGTAAAGCTGCGCGATGAAAACTTAACGCAATTTGTTACTCCACAATAATTAGCGAATAACACGGGGCTATTTTGCGAACCGTCCCTAATCAAAGTAGAGTTACTAAAGAGAATAACTTATTCGATTTATCCGCTAATAGACCTAGGAATAAACAAACAAGATTAAGTTGGAGTAAGCAGGCTTTATAAATTTATGGAGTGAATCCCTTAATTCCCAAAACTGATGTTAGAATTTTAAGTTGGCCGTCCGGGAAGATTGCGAGGAACTTGCTTAATCCACCGGAGTGCGCAATGTTAGCCAACTTGTCTTGGCCAGCTTGCACCTACTTCAATAGTTGTGCATTATAAAGCGTATTACTTGGGAACGGCAGAAAGGGTTTTATCAGTGAACCTTGCATCGGATTAGGGGAAGGGTCGTCGAAGTTCAAGTATTTATCCAATCACTAATTGTGGCTAAAGTTAATTCTGTTATATCTTGGTGTTATGCCAGAGATTGGTTTTCGGAAATCTAAAACGGCTGTTTCTGAAATGCATCACCATATATTTGAATTTTAGATTGAAATTGATATTGCAATATTACATTTTGTTCGTACGCGCAGTTCATATTTAAAATTGGATACATAGCATGGAGGATATAATTTAGAAACTGTTTGCTTTATTGTTGGGTAATATGATATTACCACAATTTGGTTATTTTTGGAGCATTTTTTTTGTACATCGCAGAAACAGTTTCTGAAATAAAAGCTATTTTGGTAATAATAATATTCATTTAAAAATAATAGCAACTTATTATTGTTCCACTGCAAAGCAAAGGCCTCTTATCATACAGAGTAGGCATTGAGGGTCGAAACTCATGCTTGCTCAATCCAGATTCCCCCACATCCCCCCACCTCTAATCCACCTCAGGAGACCTCTAATCAATTGACGTACTTTTTATGAGCTGTCAAAACGTGATTCCTCCATAGATTTTGCATGACAATACTAAACTATGACGTCACTTTTTTGCCATCTCAATTCACTAACTAATTATTGATTTCAAAGCAGCTAAAAATCGAATATTAGTTATTCAACAATTTTTAGGGCAAACACAAACTGTTTTTTTTTGTAAATATTGTTTAATGGTGTCATCAACCTAATTTCAGACTTATGCTAAGACTATATAAGTCGCAATTCACAATGTATTCCTTCACTGATGTCAGTGATGTCAAAGATAAACTTTAAAAATATGTATTAAAAAGTTTTAACAACTAATATTAATTACATTACAAAACTAATTCCAACATTTCCGTATTCAAACTGTACTAAAGAGCGATATATTCACGCATTACTTATAAGTACATATTTGTTCGAATTAGCTAAGTCTCTCGACTTTAGATAACACACTCTCACGCTTCGTAATGAATAGCTAAACTAATATAACTTATGGAACAAAACTGACGGGGTTAACCAGTTACCATTGACCTGCCCTTCTCCCTTCACTCACCCTTAATATATACTACAGAGGGGTTACAACAAGATCTTAAACGGACCTATTTAAACTGGTGGTATTTACAGCTCTTTCATATGGACCTCGTAAATCAACGAGTCCTAGTGAAATTAAAATATTTCTACAGATTCGGGCAGGTACTTATTGTGTTAATGATTTCAATGGTCGTCGCCATCTTGGTGTTAAATAGATATGATTTTGATAATAAATTGTTATTAATTTGAAATAATTTCTTGTCTAAGAGTTAAGAACAATTATAATATTGTTTTTGGTATTAAATTTTGAGAAGCAGGTACAAACTGTAGCTTACTTACTTTGAGTCTTAACTGTTATAAAATATGGTTTTCTTTTAAAAGTAACTTTGCCTCGTACTAGGTTTTTTTTCTGTATAACCAAAAACATAATAAAGTATTTAAAAATACCGTTTTGTTTTGTTGCGTATACGTCCTTTAAACAACAATTGCATCAAAGTACACATATCACATATAATCACGCCTGTATTCCCCGAAGGGTTCGACAGAGATATACCAATATACACCCACTGTTCACCGGTATGTTTAGGTCCATGTAATAGGAGGCGAGCCTATTGCCATTAACCGCACAAATCCTAAATCAAAATAGTGGCACATACTTAAAGTTCTCTTTAAAATAAACTCAAGAGTCTGTTTATTAAACACGGGATAAATCTTGATCTTTGGTATAAATAAATAAACACGTCACGCGCAGCGCGTGTGCTTCTTGCTACGCGCTACGCCAGTGAGCTACGGCGTAGCACAGTATTTGCTACGATCGCGCGCTCCCCACGTATTCGGAACGGTGCAGGAAAAGTAAACATTATACTCATTCTGCTTTAATTTGTAATGGCTTTTTAACCATTATTTTAAAATTATGATTTTAATAGTTCTTTTAGAATTTACCGTTTCTTTTTTTGGATGGGAAATCATCAAATGACTTATCCTGCCCCTTAGTGTCAGACTTTTACTGACTATGTTTCGACTTTTACTACTACTACTGCATTACTCTAAGCATAAGTTGTGTATATACATTCTTCTTGCAGGATAGTAACTTAACACATTTCTCATATTTATAGGTTGACTTCTTAATTGTGAGATTGTGGGTTAGCTCATTTAAGCCAAAACTAAACACAATTTTAGTCAACCAAAACACAGTACAACAAGAACGCAAATAATTTACCCCAGAATCCTTTAAACGAAGGTGACCCATCATCTTAACTAAAGTTCCCAAGTCATTAAGGATAGATTACGAGATAAGAACCTACCCACTTAGTAAGTCTAAGTAGAAGATAATTCGAGTTACACACACACTCGCATTACAGCACGTTCGCACACATAAACTTCTGCTCAAACTCAAACCGGAAGTCGGGCCCACATCAATCTGACGCTAATGTGTTGGCATATGTAACTTGTACTAGGATACAATGTTGCCATACCCGAAAAATGTGTTTGATTATGGAACATTGTCTGTGGGAAAGCTGGTCAGGTTGATGTTGTCAAATATATTTTAGGGTATTTTTTAGAGATAGGAGGGTAATTTTGGTGAATTTTAGGGAGGATGTATATCTGATGGAAGATGCATTGAGGTATCGGTCCGTTGACATGACTACTTTTGTTTGAAGCGCGCTTTAGGGATAGTTCCCTTGAAATATGAATACGTCTATTTCACACTAAAATCGATCTAGGCAAAAAATCGGAGAATTTATAAGCATAGGCCATTAACAGGCACTTTAGAATTGTCAAGGAGTCGGTCAGTTAATCAGCAAGTTGAAGGATCCAAAACGTAAGTAGGCCTCTATTAAATACGAATGAGAATGGAGCTGCCATGGACACTCTTATGAATTTGGTTGGCGCCGGTATGTTTAGGTCTCATGTAATGGGTGGCCAGCCTATTGCCATTAACCGGGCATAAACCTAACTCCGAGCTGCTACTAAGAATATATACCATCACGCCTGTATTCCCCGAAGCGTTAGGCAGAAGTGAACCAATGTACACCCACAGTCCGCCGGTATGTTTAGGTCACATTTGTTAGGGGGCTAGCTATTATCCATTAACTGGGCACAAATCCGAACTCCGAGTTGTTACTGAGAATTTTATAGAAAAACCCAATAACTCTTTGCTCGACCTACAAATCGAACACAAGACCTCTAGCGTAGCAGTCGCGCTTAAGACCACTAGCTTAACGAGGCAGGCAGTAAAAAATAATGACAATAAATATGTAAGCCAACACATGATACATACTGTACATACTTGAAGAAAAACATCTGTACAAACAAACAAACCATCCCTATATACCAGGATTATCCTGCTTCAATATAAAGTAATGCAAGTTCAGTTATTATTGCAATAACATTTTGTTTTAGCCGGATAACCGCGCCACTCGACGATACTCGCTGCAAGGAGCTTATCTTGGATTTAGCGGAACAATTCCGCCGACCGATAGATAATCGATTAAATTCACTTGTAACTTGTACATATGTGGGGGTATTAAATTGAGGTAATTTATTTTGTTGGATGTTAAGCTTTTTGCTGTAGGTTTTATCTGTCTATACTTTTAATATGTTCGGGGTGTATAAAGACTTAGCGTGTAGCCGTTTTCTATGCATACTTCTCGTTAATATTGAGCCTCAGACTGCTTCGTTGGCCTTGTGGACCTAAGCGCGACTGCTACGCTAGAGTTTTTCTATGAAATTCTCAGTAGCAGCTCGGAGTTGGGATTTGTGCCCGGTTAATGGCAATAGTCTTGCCCCCTATTGCATCGGACCTAAAACATACTAGCGATCTGTGGGTGTACATTGGTACACCTCTGCCTAACCCTTCGGGGAATACAGGCGTGATTGTATGTAATATTGAGCTAGCATTACTGCTGGGAAAGTATTTTTATATTAATGTGAATAATCAGTGTTTCTTCAATTTCTTTGTTTCTATCTAAGTTTATTTTGGACATTACTGATTTCGCTAAAGTAAAACGTCGTGAGGAAACCTGAACTTAAATTAATATAAGTCTGGAATTGCCAATTCACCTTGAACAAGCGTGGTGATTAATGCTCGTGCCTTCTCTGTATGAAAAGAGGACTTGGAGGAGGTGCATGGAGGAGGAGAAGGCAAACAAGACTACTACTACATAAACTACTTACTTGCTTTTGATTACTTAATAAAGTAAAGATAAGCTAGTCCAGATTACTGTGAGGGGTTCGATTACTGGGTACTGAATGTGGTTTTTTTTAAGGATAGGAATTCATCAAATGCGTTCTTGCTCTGGGCGGAGCGGAAGGGAATGTCAGACTCAACTAAAACCCATCCGTGTTCCTCGCAATGCCCTTTTGCATTCCAGTGCTGCGATAACTCTTTCGAACAAACTCCTCAACCCTGGCAGTTGAATGTTATATAAAACCCATCAAAGCGTGTTCTTTTTCTACTGAAAAAGAACACGCTTTGATGGGTTTTATAGGAAAAAAGACGCTACTGCGTCTTTTTTCTAAAAGAATATAATATAATCTCACCGGATCTCGTCAGATTTTTCCTTCTAATGAATAACTCCACCTCTACAGCTAAAATCACTTTTTCCTCATCACACATGATTAAATCAAAATCAATTACGTAATGTAACATACGTATACAAAATAATATTATTATTTATAATGAACCAGATTTCGCAAAATCCTAATAGGTTGTTAGGATTATATGAAACACATTAATGTTATTTGATTTAGATTTAAATTACAGTTGCAACCGGTCGCTAATGCACGGTATTTGATTAGATTTATATTAATGCTTAGGAAGATTAAGGGTATGTGTACACCGCAGGTGGCGGGCTCAGCGGCTAGTGTAGATGAACAAATATACAAGAAGCGGTGTTGCAGCCGTGCTTACCCTTTCTAGAACACCAAATGGCGATCAAAGTTTCTGTTTTTATGACTGATTTAAAAAAAGGAGAAGGTTGTTTTTTATGTTTGTCACCTCTTTGAAACTTCTTTTTTATTTATTTGAAAGGATATATTTTCAAATCTGTCTCTTAGTTTTATTAAAATAGGTTTAGTAACTTGCTTTTGAAATCTGAACTGTAACATCCAAGTAAACGAAATTGTGTTTCTCTTGTGACTTTTCAGTGGTGTTTACCTTGTGGTATAATAGATTTGTCGAAAATTTATGACCAACCTACCAAATGGAACCCTTTCACAAAAGCTTAAATTACAAATTCACTTTGTAATAATCTTTTCTTAATTATAGATAAAGCAGACGTCCACGTGTAAGTCAAATCCATCTTTCGCTGAAATCTCTTACCTACCTATAAACTACCTGCGAAATTTCAGCTTAATAGGTCAAGAAGTTTATGAGATTTCCTAATTAGTCTGTGCGTGACCTTTCATAATCTAAGAAGACAGATATAGAACTATCAGAGAATTCTAAAATTGAATTTTCAATAAACGTTAACCGTTTTGCAGTTATCGACTTAAGGAGTTTCTTGTCCATTCTTCTCCATACGTATAGCTTTTGGAAGGGACGATTAGGTTGATTCCTTTTTATTTATAGAAGACGTTTAAAAGTACCTCTCAATGGTCTAATTCATATAAATGATATGACTTTCTTATCGACATTCCTGGACGCATACTACTTCTAACTGATCCTTTTGGAAATCTAAGGGACAGGCCTGTGTCCAACAGTGGACGTATTCCAGCTGATATGATGATGGTGATAAACGAAATTTTTTCATTAGATTCAAAACGACCAAATGCAGTTCCTACTTTTACCCCATCAAAACACCACCACCACCTATGCGGAACAATATATCCTGGCGTAACATGTATCCTATCAAACGCTCAGCCACAATAGGGAATAATTTGTATGAATTTTTTTATTAGCTTTTGATAACAAAACATGAAAATACCGTAGTAGAGATGACAAAAAGCGAAATTAAAATTAAAATCATCCCACAAATACGGCCGATATAAGCATTTAAAACTATTAATTACGCACCGATTAGACAGAGAGATCAGAGATGACCAATGACGTCATTGGTTACAACGGTCATATAAAATCCGTGTTAAATTTCATTTTGATAGAAAGAGATAGAAACAAATCTTCGATAGCTTATAATTATCTTTTAGAATTTTATAATTTATCGTAAAAATCTTTTACTAAACGGTAAACTTTTTATTGAATTTTGGATTTTACATTTAATTAGAATGAAAAAAAAAAAACTAAATAATAATTAAATTACAAACTATGTACAGTTAAAATAAAAAAGTAAGGTCAAAGGGCGTCAAAAAACTCATCCGCGTCGCTGTCAATGGGGCATGTGCCCAGAAGGCTGGCAGCATTGCCACGTTGTATGGCAATGCTGATTCTTTGGCCAAAGAATAGGCCAGCCCTCTGGTCACGTGAAGAATCGACCAGTCGCTTCGCGATGTCGCGATAAACTAGATGAGCGCTCGGTCCCCATGGCCCTAGGCATTATTTACTAAACTGTTTCTTACATACATGAGGATTGATACTTGAAATAAAAAAAATATGCATATTTTCTACTGGTATACTCATAGGCTAATTGAATATACCAGATTATGGTAGAGCAGTTAAAATATTTTATGTCTCAGTGGTTTTAATCTAACGAATTGTTTGCATTGCTTATGCGGTTTGCTTTGAATTTATTGTTGTAATAGATTTTGTATATCTCTGTTAGTGTGTATTGGTTTTAGTTCAGGGATTAATTTAGTTTAGTGATTGTTATTTGGTTTTACATATATTGTAATATATTACTTATTTGTTTTTAAAGGTTAGCTATCTCATTTGTTTTTCTTCTTTCTAGCAATATAATGTAGAAGTTAAATACGTGGATTTGTAACGTAAATTTTGAAATGAATTTTGATTAAGGAGACTTTTACCTACAGCGCACTCCATATAAAACATTTAAGTTATACTTTAGTCAGTAAATAAATTAACTATAAACAAAATTGTATATAGAATACGGGGTACTTATATCTTAGTATGTTAGTCAGTTTTACACCTTCCTAATTTTGAGTTATGTACCATTTAAAAATTAAGCTATTTAACGACAAACTGACTAATAAAATTTCGTCCAATTTAATTACTTATTGACCAAAATAATACTAGACTACTTTTGTAAGGATGCAGGCCGCTTCCAATCGGTTTTTTTCGAAATCTATGGGGGAGGCGTATGTCCAGCAGTGGACGTCCTGCGGCTGATATGATGATGATGACTTTTGTAAGAAGATTAAAGACCAGCTACAAAATAATGTCCTCGCTATTTCAATTTCTACTGTAAAAACTTCAAATAGGTAGGTATATACATACCATCACGCCTGTATTCCCCGAAGGATTAGGCAGAGGTGTACTAATGTACACCTACAGTTCGCCGGTATGTTTAAGTCCCATGTAATAGGGGGCGAGCCTATTGCCATTAACCGGGCACAAATCCTTACTTCGAGCTGCTACTGAGAATTTCATAGAAAAACCCAATAGCACTTTGCTCGACCTGGGAATCGAGCCCAGTAGGAGCTCTAGCGTAGTAATTGCGCTTAGGACCACCAGGCCAATGAGGCAGTCACAACGAGGTAGGTACAGTGCCAGAAGTTCATAAGAACGGTTGAGAAAGCCAGCTCATCATCATACATCATCACCAGCAAAACCCAACAGTCCGTAACCTAACAAGGTAACTATAGCACTCACCTTAATCCGGACAAGCGTAGTGCTAGTAGGGTCCCCACATTATATGATCAAAATATCGGGACAGAATTTTAAATTGACTTGGTTTTAAAGTTATTATCGGGAGAAATAGTTGCCTACCGGTTATAATATCAAAGTGTCATTTTTCTAATCAACCTGCCTACATTCGTCATGAATATGAAATTGAAATGATTTTTTTTTTAAATTCTGCGACATGGTTGGCACGGCAGTTAAGCAATTAGCTGCTGAGCTGCGTGTCACGGGTTCGATCCCTTATTAACTACAGAACTACAGAATAATTTTAGATACAGCAGATTGTTGTTTTGGTTTTGGTTGCTGGTGTATGTAAATTTATATGTTTGACTTAAACATACCGGCGAACTGTGGGTGTACATTGGTAAACCTCTGCCTAACCCTTCAGGAAATATAGGCGTGATGGTATGGTATGTAAACGCCACCACGTTACAGGACAACTACGTATGGTCAATATTTCTGAGTGTTGTTCGAAAGTGATAGCGCGCCCCCGGAACGCAAATGGTACAAAAATAAACATGGATGGGTTTAGTCAGTAAAAGTCTGACACTCCCTCCCATCCCGTCCAGGGCGGGGGAAGTCATTTAATGATTTCCCATCGGTAAAAAAAGGTCAATATTTAAAAAAAAACGCATATTGCTTTTCTTTACAAAGTTGCTTGTCAGGAGTTTTCATATTTTGTCGTGTCAAATGTCAGGAAAATCCAGACGAATCGTGACCACCTAGCAACCCTTAGCGCACGGTAATTGCCAACTTATGTCGCTGAACCAATCGCTTTCATTATCCGGCTGCCCACTCGAGTGTGAAGATTATTTCGGCTGCCAAATGCAGAATATATTCGTTTTAATACAGCACTGCCGACCGACAATGCGATACGCGAAATCAGATTACTTTATTGAACAGGAACAGGTCGTGAATGAAATTGATACAATCGTCTGCGGTGTGAATTGAGCGATTTATATGAGTTTTCAACGATATACCGCGTGGAGGAATGTTAGATTGATATTTTAGATAGTACTGTGTTGGTGTTTATTTACGGATGGATGGTTTTGTTTATCCGTTATTGATTGGTGTTTAAGTTGATGGGGAATTGAGGGATTGACTTGTGTTTTGTATATTTGCATTGAGCTTACCTGCATACATATATTACACGAGCTGTTGCCCGCGTCGTGGTAATATAACACTAAATGCCCGCGACTCCGTCCGCGTGGCTTATTTCACCCGCCTTACGTTCCGTCCTTGGCTACTGCTCTGCTCCCGTGTGTCGTAGCATGATATTATATAAGCTATGGTACTCACAAATAACGTAACTTTCTATTGGTAAAACAATTTTTAAAAACGGTTTAGAAGGTCTAGAGAATACGCCCTACAAGCTTACAAACTTTACCTCTTTATAATATTAGTATAGAATCAATATAACATTAAAATAAATATTGTTATTTCAATGTTGGCGTGTAAATTCAACAAAGCTATTCAGTATACAGCTTACTTGCGATTACTTTAAAACAATGTTGTGAGTGTGCTGCGCAGTATTTTTTTTTTAAATAACTCTCTTAAGTTTGTCATGAGCTAAAAAGTAATTACGATTACAATAAAAATGAATATTGGCAGTGTAGTAGAAACATTAATAATTTTGCCTGCATACCAAACACATAGTTTTGTTGACTGTACCTTATAAGCTTTGCTTTTTCATGATAATTACAAAGCAATGTAAACTTTACACACACTCACACCCTGTAACTATAGTTATTGGGTTTTTTTTTGTTTAACGCTATAAATAAATGGAGTACAGCAAAATAATGACATCCCTTATTGTTACTACTACAACTATAACAGAAATTCAAAATGCTTCATATTTATTTTATTACCAGCTTTTGCTAGCCTAAAAAGTAACCTACATATGTTCTTTCTTTGGGTTCAATCTTACCCCATATTAAATTACATTAAAATCGGTTCATTGGTTTACTCGTGACAGCGTAAGAGACGCTGTATGCGTTACCTTCACATTTAAAATATGGATATGGATTGATATCCATTCTTGCCTTTTCAATTACGGCACGGCAACTACAATAAGCTCCCATCCATACACGTCATCATATTCTATCACAGCGCTGCTTATTCACCTTATAGAAAACTCGCGCGATATATTTCTACAGCTTCCGACATTTTCAGCGGCGACACGGAACCTATTGAAATTGAATCTAATAGTCGGCCACCTCCATCCAAGTTTTGTATAGAACTTCTTAATAATTGAACCTCTGACCTCTGTATCCAATTTAATTCCCGTCGTTACGTACTCGAATAATACTCAAAGTAATTGCTTGTACTCAATCCGAGAATTTCGACAAAACCACTTAAGTTAACATTGCACAAATTGTATATGGCATCACAATGCTTTAACAGATTGGTCCATTTTCGTTGGGCGGAGGTAAATTGGTAGAAAGAGGTCAGTTGCTTTCTAAATAGAGTCACGTAACGTATAAGAAGGTTCTGTATTACAGGCAAAGGTGACTCTGTTAACAGGCGTGGGCTGGCTCGAATAAAGGCTAGTAGGCCGAACGAATGAACGAAATTGCTTCTACGAACGGAAACACATGTCTTGAAACTGAATTTCAATTTCAACTTATGAGATTTGCTTTTCTCTTTTTGGTTTATGCGTGTGAGTAGTTTCGCGTTTGTATTTTTTTTTATTTTGAAGAGTAATATGTTTACTTTGTGTATTTACTTAATTTGTTTGAACTTACAATGTCTGTAAATATGTAAAAGTCAAAGTCAACGCATTTATTTAAATTATACCATTTACAGGTATTTTTTAATTATCAAGAAGGTGGTCAGTTAGTCAAAAGTTTGAAGCTAGTTCATTCCAAAATGCAGGCCTCTTTGGAGAAGAACAAGCAAGATATATTAGCATTAAGCCAAGCATTTTTGTCATTTTTGTCGTTCTTCTATTCACTTACATACTTACACAATAATCTTTTTTTTAAAGCGCCTGACATGATACCTCCTTAGCGGTGGAAAAACTCTCAACGTTACCCTACACCAGGAATTGAATTTCTCCTCATCATCATATTCTTGCCCTTATTCCATGTTACTTGGGGTCGGCGCAACATGTTTTCTTCTTCCATGCCAACCTGTCAACCGTCATGCTATCACTGACTCCCTTCTCTTTCATATCATTTTTCACACAATCCATCCAACTTTTCTTTGGCCTCCTTCTTCCTCTCTATCCATCCACATTTATATTTATAAACAGGAATTTCTCCTGTATCGTGGAAATAAAACGCACATAGACAAACAACCAGACTCTAAACTACAACTTGTAAGGCAACATGCATATATTAGTGTGCCACAGCCAACCTGATCATGTCGTGGCAATGCAGATGTGTACGTGTATAACTATTTACCACACTGAGGTATCGCTTTGAGTCAATGATACGACGTGTGGTGTAGAATGTCAAACTGTTCTCTCTATTTGTTCTTAGAATTCGAGTGTGATACCACATAGGTAGGTGTCTTTCGCAATATGTCAAAGGTCCAGCGTCAGGCACTAGTGGTCTGGCATTTATGCTGAACTGGGCGCAACATACAATAATGTTCACACACATACCCTCACGCCTGTATTCCCCGAAAGGTTAGGCAGAGGAGTACCAATGTACACCCACAGTTCGCCGGTATACTTAGGCCTCATGTAATAGTAGGCGAGTCTATTGCCATTAATAGGGCGCAAATCCTAACTTCCAGCTGTTTAAGTTTTGTACATAATATATATGGGGATAGGCATAAAGCACAGAACGCCACATACTACGATTCTTACATATTATTTTCGCCACGTTCACGTTCCTACATCTTGTCAGTATTTTTATTGAATAGCCTTTTCATTATTATTTTTGTGTGCATAAGGTCTGTGTCAATAACCTCTTTTTCTTCTGGTAATAACATGATATACCATCACGCCTGTACTCCTCCAAGAATAAGGCAGAGGTGTACTAATGTACCTACACCTACAGCTCGTCGGTATGTTTAGGTCCCATGTAATAGTAGCCGAGTCTTAATGGCAATAGACTCGGCTACAAATTCTAACTCCGAGCTGCTACTAAGAATTTCATAGAAAACCCCAATAAACTTTGCTCGGCCGGGGAATCAAACCCAAGACCCCTAGCATAGCAGTCGCGTTTAGGACCACTAGGCTAACGAGGCGGTACTCAACCAGCAACACCAGTTTTTTTGTTAATAGACTCTAAAAACATGATATTGTGAAAACCTGATACCTCTTGTGAGTAAACAAGTAAGAATCTCATTGTTTTAAGGATAAATTAACGTATCTTGTTGTTTTCCTTAACCATTGTTTACTAGGTACCTGCTTTATAAAAATATCCTCTACATCATTATATTAATGAATGTCACTATAAATAGCCTGTTTTATTGTAAATCAGGAGCTTGTCAATAAGAATAGTTTCCCGATCACCGATCGTCACAGCAATCCCAACGAAGAGTAGTCAAATACGCAGAATAGTACAAAATGTGCGAACAAATACAGGTACATCGTCCATCATGTGTGTCACGTGTGTGTGTGAGTGTGTGTTTGTCAGGTCATCGTACTCTCTCTTCCCTCACTCTCATACTCCGGTACGACCCGGGCAAGTTTGGGTGCAGAACCAACTGTTTTACATGCTTTCAAAGGCATGGGGGTATCACTCCACCAACTTGGAAACTCCTTGCTGCTACTGTGCAATTCCTAATAGAAAATACTCATAGTAAAATATCCGAACTGGAAATCAAACCCAAGACCCCTAGCTCAGCAGTTGCGTTTTAGACTATAAGACTAACGGGGCAATTTAACTACCAAAAAGTACTATGATGGTCCTAGCTCTACAATATATAGACTAATACAGATAGAAAAAACCCACTGTAGTTTTATCTTTACCATGGCTGCTCATAGTATCCAAAATCCAGTTCCCATGTCCAAATTCCAAACCTAATAAAGGCTCAGCACCATCTTTGCCTCAAACCATAAGACTCTTCAAAACAACGTCATACCAGCTTTAAAATATTGAAACAATATACAAGGTGAGGCAACACACACATTAGTGGGGTTCGCCATCGTCTAGAACAGGGGCTCCCAACCTTTTTTAGTTCGCGACGCACTTACTAGTTCAGGAATTTGTCACGGCGCCCTGGGGTGTCAGATTCTTACTGACTAAACGACAACGACAACGCGCCTTCCGCGTACTTCCCTTCTATAATAGCATGAATTTTAATATAATGTTAATTTTAATAGAAAATTGATCGTAGTTTTTTCTTTTTGTTGAATTTTTTGATTGTTTTTTTCTGAAGTTCAGACTTCAGAGGAGCGGCTCGCGGCGCCCCTATGTACGTTCCACGGCGCCCAGGTTGGGAAGCCCTTTATTTTTATAGATGGGAATTAATTAAATCATCAAATAACTTACCCCGCCCTTAGTGTCAGACTTTTACTGACTAAAACCTGTTTATGTTCCTTCATGTGCCCTTTGCGTTCCGGGGGGGCGCGGTATCTCTTTCGAACAACCCGCAGAGTTTAGGAAGCCCTGGTCTAGAACAACACGCTTACCCTTATATATTTATTTTTATATATTTATTCAGTATTACCGCGATTCGTAACACCTGTTAGCTAGTGTTCGCTTGTACAAGGTCGTTTGGGGGCATATTGGCTCGAGGTATTATTTTTTTGGGGAAGTAATGTGATTTTAGTTGTATTTGTTATTTGTGTGCGTGATTATTGAATGTGGAAGAAGAATTGTAGGTAAGAGAGGAATGGTTTCGAAATACATACATCATACCGTCACGCCTGTATTTAGCGAAGGGTTAGTCAGAGGTGTACCAATGTACATCCACAGTTTGCCGGTATCTTTAGGTCCCATGTAATAAGGGGCGAGCCTATTGCCATTAAAACTAATTCTAACACCGAGCTGCTACTGGAAATCTAAACTAATATTATAAATGCGAAAGTAACTCTGTCTGTCTGTCTGTCTTTCTGTCTGTCTGTCTCTTCTTCACGCCTAAATCGCTGAACCGATTTCAATGCAATTTGGTACAGATATACTCTGGGACCCGAGAAAGGATATAGGATAGTTTTCATCCCGGAAATCCCCCGGGAACGGGAACTAATAATTCACGCGAACGAAGTCGCGGGCAAAAGCTAGTTTCATATAAAAATCCAATAACACTTTGCTCGACCTGGTAATCGAACCCAAGACCTCTAGCGTTGTAGTTGCGCTAAGGACCACTAGGTTAACAAACCAGATAAATAACCCATTTCTCCAATAACATATAATATATCGAGAATTTCCGAGAATTCAGGAAGTCCTTTTCTGTCATTAGATGGCAACAAGCCGACGCCGACAGCCCTTCTGATTATAAGTGCTCACCGCTACCTATAGACAACTGCAATACCAAAGGCCTAGCAGGTGCATTACTATCCCAGGAACAAAGTTGATATGACTAAAATGCCTGTTATTACACCGTCTCCCTTCAAATCGACACAACACAGCAACGTTGCTTTGCGGCAGGAATAGGTGTGGTAGTACTTAGCCGGACGAGCTCCTGCATAAAGAGATCTACCACTACAAACGTCTTTGCCTAGCCATTTAATTGGGTTTTTAAAGGGGTGCACTGGTCATTTTTTGATACTGTATCCAATACGTTACCACTCATACATATTAAAAAAATATATACAAATTAAAATCGCTTTACGACAGCCTTAAAATCATTTTCCAAAAATGTTCATAAGACTTATGTATCCTACGAATATGTATCAAGTTTAATTAAAATCGGTTCCTTTATTTCCAAGATTGTGACTTCAAAAGTTTTTATCAAATATCGTACCCCTAGGAGCGTTTACTCAACGCTCTTACAGACATTTGATTGGTTTAAACTAGTTCTAAGTAACGTTTGAGTCTTGAGTTAGGTTCAGCAGCACCTGCTTTTATTAGGCACTAGCCTCTGCCTGCGATTTTGTCCGTGTGGAAGTCAAGTATGCCGTAAAATATATCCTATGACTCTCGGTAATACTGTAGCTTTCTATCGGTAAAATATTTTTGTAATCGGACCAGTACTTTTATAGATTACCTCTTACGAATAAATTTTATCTCTTTATACGTACTTAAACTCACGCCTTTTTCCTATGGGGGTCAGCAGGAACCACAAAACGCCACCTTATACGATCCTTACATACTCCTTTCGCCTCGTCCACGTTCATACATCTGGTCATACAAGCACGCTGGTTACGAGTACTGTTCACCCGACTTTTCTAAAGAACCTCATCAATGGAGTCAGGGTAGATCTTGCTAAGGCTTTTTCCGACATTACCGCTCACATCTCCCACATAAAATCCTTTTGATAGTCGCCTTTCACTCGTCCTCTCAACATAAATAAATAAATAAATAAATATCTTGGGACAACTCACACACGGCTATCTGATCCCAAGCTAAGCAGAGCTTGTGTTATGGTAACCAGAACAACTGATATACATACTTATATAATTTATAAATACATACATATTATAGATAAATCACACCCAGACACAGAACAAACAATTATGCTCATCACACAAAGTTTGTCCTGGGTGGGAATCGAACCCACGACCTCCGGCTTCCGACACATAACCGAACCATCTAAGTATACTCTTTTCAACCTTTGTCACTACATCCTCTTTTACTCCGCAACGTTCTCGTATATCTTCATTCCTCAATCTATCGTTCAAAGTTACACCACACATACTTCGCAAGGAGTTTTCTCATTTTAATATTAGTATAAGTAAGTAACTGCCCCGTTGGTCTCGTGGTCGCAAGGGCGACTGCTGAGCAAGGGGTCCCGGGTTCGATTCCCAGGTCGGGCAAAAAGTGTTATTGGGTTTTTCCATTAGGAATTTCTCAGTAGCAGCCCGGAGTTTGGAAGTTGGTGGTGTGACACCCCCGTGCCTCGGAAAGCACGTAAAGTCGTTGGTCCTGCGCCTGATCTCTCTCCGGTCGTGTCGGATTGCCGTCCCATCGGGCTATGAGAGTTAGGGAAGAGGGAGTGCACCTGTGTTTGCGCACACACTTGTGCACTATAATATCTCCTGCGTACGTGGCTAGTCTGCATTAAGGTTAGCCGCTGTGGCCGGAATCGGCCTGGAGAATTACATTACATTACAAGTAAGTAGCTCTAATATCAATAGCGTGGAAAGCATAGAACCTCTTTCGCACTCAGTTTAGTTTCATGAAATTATTTTTATTTATCATGTTTCGTAATAGGACAACTTTAACTGTCTTATGAATTTTAAATGCACAAGCCAACTAGTTTTTAAAATGATCTAAAACCGTGGATGTTAAAACGCTATATGTCTGTTTTCACATTTCGTTGACTTTCGTGTTTCGGTTTTTATAATAAAACATTTTCATATTTTGATTATCTACTACTAATTGTTACAAAATTCTCAAAGAGATCAGAGAATCTGTCTGTCTATGCATGAAGTACTGTCCGTCTGTCTGTCCATTTTAATCAAATATATTTTTATTATTTTTGTTATTCACATGGACTGTGTCAAATAAACAATTTTGTTATATTTTCTTCCTCTAGTCATATTCGTCTGCTTTCTCTCGTCCTCTATGAATACTGATTTAATTATAAGTGAACGATATTTCTCTTTATTACAACACTAGCTTTTGCCCTCGACTCCATCCTTGTTGAGTATCAAGTGTGCTATAAAAGATAGCCTATGGCACTTTGCAATTGTGTAGCTTTTTATCAGTGAAA
Organism: Caradrina clavipalpis; assembly: GCA_932526535.1. Classification (NCBI taxonomy): domain Eukaryota; kingdom Metazoa; phylum Arthropoda; class Insecta; order Lepidoptera; family Noctuidae; genus Caradrina; species Caradrina clavipalpis. Next base: position 6,270,664 of record OW052093.1, read on the forward strand.
GATTTTATGTTTTGGTTAGTACTTCCAGATTAATTCTGACAAACAATAACATAAGGAACCATCACAGTTAGGCTAAGTTAGGCAGAGGTGTACCAATGTACACCCACAGTTCGCTGGTATGTTTAGGTCCCATGTAATAGAGGGCGAGCCTATTGCCATTAAACGGGCACAAATCCTAACTCCGAGCTGCTACTGAGAATTTTGTAGAAAAATCCAAGAACACTGCTCGACCCGGGGAATCGAACCCAAGACCTCTAGCGTAGCAGTCGCGCTTAGGATCAGAAAAAACAAACAATATTGCTTCTCTTTGTGATATTAGAATAGATATACTTACGAATCCACATACTTACGAGTATCCAAATCAGAAGAGCATCCTACAGCCACCATCAACTCTCTGCAAACATCTCGTTCATGTAGCACTGTTCTTTGACACCGTAATTTTAGGCTCGAAAGGCGGCCATTTTAAAGTATTAATGCCATTACTATTCCATTGCGAAAAAAGGATGGTGTTATAGGTTGGGTATAGCTCTGTCTGATTCTCTCTCTTTCGTAGTGGATAATTAATATATAGCTGTCTTTCTTCCTCTTTCTGGAAATATGATGGCATTAACGATTCATAATAAGGTTCCAAAATATTCTGTGAAAATCTCCTTCGGTGAATTTAGGTGAAAATGAGTTTAAGGTGAGTGGCAGTTTCACCTGATGTTGAGGGATTGAAACTCACCTCGATTCGGTGAGGAAGATTTTTACAGAATAGTTCTCCTAGAGTGTATTGATGTCACTCTCTCTTTCAGTTGTGCAGTCTATGCACAAAATGTGTTTGTGTATTTATTTTGTGTAGTATGTTTCATTGTTGCATAATTTTATAAAGTGTCAGTTAGTTCTAATTCATAGCCTATCAAATGACTATAATTAAACAGGGATATAGCGTGTAATGTATCATCATTTAAATATTTGTAATTGCAAACATTTACTGAATATTTCATGACTAATATTTAATCAATTCAAATTATGCATATCGGGATCGGGTGGGATTAGATTAACATAGTAAATAAAACAACTGGTTATTGTTTGAACAATGTCCATATTATATTTATTACCACATACACACGGCACGATGTGAACCTTGTCTTAAATCATTGTATTATATAAGGTATATGTACATTGCACAATGTGTATACATACATCGCCATACACGCGCGCCCCGAGAGGCTGTATGATTATATATCTCATAGTATTATGTACGTTATAATGTAATATTCCAATAAGAAAGTGCATTGGTGCACGAAATCGGGGCGGCGGACATATCCACCGCGTTTTACAAAACGTTTGATATTATCATTATTTTAATAAAGAGATGCCGTAAAAACTAATTTTATTCATCATTACGATTTATATCCATATTGTATACAGATTCATGTAACATATTATACACGAAGAAATGACGAAAATAATGCGCCGACGCCGCGACGGGACAGTCGCGGATCGTTCGCCTATCGTTATCTCCATTCTCTAATATTTTAAATGTACATGACACCAAATTCGAACGTATATAAATCCAAATTTATTTTAATGTAAAATCTTAGGTAATTGATTTTTATTGCTATAGAAAATCAGTCAGCACGCGAAGCACGCAATCGAGAAGTAACCGCGAGAACGAAACCAAGCGGGCGGCATTGCGCGGGGGTGGGGCCGGGAGCGGGACGGGTGCGCGGGCGGGGGCCCGGTGCTCGGCGGGCGACCGTCGGCCGCTCGGCTCGGGTCGGAAGGGTTCGTGCGGAGCCAATGCGCCTCCGGTTCTACGCGAATTAGTATACCTTTGGTCCAAGAAACTCTTAGTTGGCCATCGCCGAATATGCAAAGCTACTTGATCTATGGCCGCCGCGGCGACTCTACGAACTTTACCAGTCTGTCATTATTAGATTAAAATTAATTATTATCTTTAATATAAAGTAGATCGAGTGTAAATAAACGTAGAATGTTATACAAAATATAATAAATTATCTTTTTAATTTTATTACATACATATTATAAATACGATAAGTCGCAATATTAGGATCACATAACGAATTTTAAAATAAATTTGAGATCTCGCTTATTATTACGTAGTCTTTATTCTGATATAGAACACGTCTAAATGGTGACTGAAGTAACTCAACTATCGCGTATTCGAACAAGCGAGAGGGATCGCGCGTTGCTTGCGGTGACCGCTCGGAGACCGCGAGCGGATCGCGCGGTCAGCGCAAACGAACGCACTTAGAAGGAGCGGCTTCCGAAGTACGGGCCATATTACCCACCAAATAATTGTAAAAACAATTTTAAATACTCAAATTAAGAAAGATTATTGAAAGAAAAATCAGTTAATCAAAACAAACTACTCCAAATAAATAATTAAAATAACAAAAGTGTAATTGAAGAACCGAACAAAAAAAAATTTCGTTCTTAAATACTTGAATAATTGATATGACAGAGCCGGTACGCAACATGGCCCGCACACAGAAGCCCTAAGGGTGATACTAAAGAAACTCACAAACATTATAACTTAACAACAATAATGAAACTAATATCGTCAGCTAATCCTGATTGCTGAATGAATCTAATATCGATCAGATGGTAACTTCGTGCGTCGCCAGACTAACATTATGGCGTATTTTTTAACACTCGATGGGCGAAGTTGGAAAATCCGAGTTTTATGTGAAAACTGTGTTACATTACGGATTTTTTGGCATGTGGTGAATGCAGTTATCGAATCCAATATTGTTCAGTGTCTGTTATTCTAAAAGTGGATTTATTCATTTAGAGTTTTTGTGTGAGTTTTTGTTTGTTTGTTTGTAGGTTGCAGTGTTAGGTAGATGTGAGTGTGACCTTTCTTCTCCATATGAAATTTTGTAGAATGAACAACCAGATTCAGTATTATTTTTTTACTTGTGTGTGATGTTCGAAAGGAGTTTTTTGACTTTGACTTTGAGATGTAAAATTCTTCACACAGTTAACCAAAACCATATTGATCAAGGGTTCAGTACACCGTACAGTTTAATGATCTTTAGGTACATAAATACGTCTGTGACACGTGTTAGTGAAGTACGCACTGAGTAGCGATTCATAGTAGTGACAAATGAATCGATAGTTGCCTTTTCAGATGGTAGATAGATCGATTTGGCTTTTCAGATGGTAAATAGTGTCAATGTATGTACTTAAACTGTTAATGTGAGTGTTAAAAAACGCGGCACAATATTAAGGAGGCGCCACACTGTCGGCTCGATAGTCAGCGCGGTGGTACACTGCGCTTCTGCATCATCTGTCGCAAACATTACACGCCACACTTCGGCGTCTACCTAAACGTCTTTTTACACATGCGGCTAACTATGTATATACAATAATTGTCATTATGTATCGTCTCGATGCAATCGCGGCGAACCGATGGCTTCTCACGAACGCGGCGAAACGAACGTCTCTCACTATATGTTTGTTTGTATGTTTGTACTCGTGTTCGCACGGGGACAAGCGGCCGTGTGCGCTTCTCCTACATTAAAAAGGTCGGTAAGAAAATATAATTATAGTGAGGATGTGAGAGTGAATGAGACGGCCGACGGCGGCAGGGTGCGCGCGCGCCGCGCCGCCGCCGGCCCGGGCCTAACAATTATAACATCTCATCGTAATAATTAAATATTCTAAGAAAAAATGTCTTAAATACCTATAACACCGTAAATATAAAACAAATAATTACGTTAATTTGTTAGGTATGATATCGATATTCCGACCGTCCTAAAGACTCACACCTCTCGATTTCATTATCAATTTCCTAGCTAACGTTTTAACAACATAAACGCGGTCGCGTCTCCTGCGGTGTGTGCGGCGTGGCGCGGCTCGGTACGGCCCGGCGCGGCCTCGGTGCGGCCTCGGTACGGCGCCTGCCGCACGTGACGTCATTTCAGCGAACGAATTCGGCACGAACGAACATAAAACGCGAAGCGAGCGCGCCGCTCGGCGACGAACGCACTCCATCTAACACTCCTTTATTCAATTAACTACATACTCATAAGTAATAAATTACCTTTAAAAAGAATATTGATTTATTTCGTATCATTTTCAATATTTTTTTTTTTGTAACAGGAAACATTTATATTTATAACGTATTTATATAATAATAGCTTTAAAAGATTGTTTATTATTATTACCTAAAATTTAATACCTAGATTTATAATATTAATGTTTAATTGATGTAGGTAATGAGTAATAATAATAGTAAATAACGAATGGATGCAACCGAGTGCATGTAAATAGCGAGCGGCGATCGCATGCGCGGTTTGGGCGTCTAGCAGACGGTCGTAGCGCGGCGCTACGTCGTAGCCGTGCGCTACAGCAACTGCTACGCGCGCAGCCCGCGTAGCTCCCTAACTGCTGAACCTAGACGAAGTGGTCGATAAAAATGTCTCCAGTACCTAACGAATATGATTAATGAATTGACTTCATATTTTAATCTATTACCTCAAACCTGCGCCTTTGGCTGTAATTTTTTAATATCCCTGTCTTTATTTTATTGAAATGTTTTGTGTCGTGTATGTAACTATACCGTCTGTACGAAATATTACTGTTATTAATTATTATTTTGATTAAAATTTTAAATACAACTAAGTACTGTGTGTCTCCTCGTAGCAAGTGGAGCCGCGTGTTTTTCTCAACAGTGGTCTTAAATTACGGTAAATACAATGTAAGAAACAATGAAATATTTATTACGTAATGCACAAAATTGTTATTTATTATAATTACAATACCTACGTTCAAAGGTACAAGATAGAAACGAATTATCTTAACGCGATGAGAGATATTCTGAAATGTACCGACTTAGCTTTCCAAACGTCCTTATGAATCGTAAATATGATCATATTATCCTTAGGATAAAATTTTATATCATAATACATAATATTAGAAAGTATGTATACGCGTAACTAACGTAGTCTTATACGGAAGTAATCGAGAAACTTGATCGCTACTGAAACAGAACAGCCGTTCAAAGAGGTGATTTTATACAATTCGAATTAGGCGAAAATAATTACATTCATAGGTAAAATATGCGTAATATAATTATAGTAGTATAATAATTATGTTAATATTTGACATTAATATTAAAAATAGATAGAATAAAATATGTGTAGGTGGTCGAGCGGGGAGGCGCGCGGCGGTCGCGTTATTGTGTGCGCGTGCGCGCGGGCCCCGCTGCGCGCGCGCCGCTGTCCCACCCACCGATACCGATACAATGCACAAAGAAATAACACCTTCCACTACTAGTCCCGCGCTCCAGGACCATTTACACCTTACGCTGTAATTCAACTATGAATAATAAAATATTTAAGATATTACCTCCCTGCAATAAAATTGTCTAGATGCACTTTATATAATTATGAAATGTATTTTTTTTTTTGGAGTTTAAATCGTTTATTATTCTGACAACACATCTACGGTACAGTCGAAAGCGAGAAAAATTTGAAAAAATACCTGTTCAATCGATAGACTATCTCTCGTTCACACGACAAAAAGTAGATTATCGTTATTTACAATAGACGGGGTCAGAAGACCGGGTCGGTGGGGGAAAGTGTGAGTGTAGTGGGGGGGGGGGGAGGGGAGGGTACAGGGTACAGTGAGAATGAGGATGAGGACATACGAGGATGAGGATGAGGACTGGGATTTGGGAGGAGGAAGTGAAGACGCCGCGGTTGACGGAGTGATGTTTAAGAGGAGGTCCGGTGGTGTCCGGGCTCCGTCGGTGGCGCGGGGCTGGAGGTGCGCGGGCGGGCAGCGGGGCGGCGGGGGCGGAGGCGGGGGCGAGGCCGGAGCCGGCGCACGCGGCGCCCGGGCGCTACACGCCGCCACACCGCTCGCCACCTAGGACAACACGGTCAAGTTACAATCGGGAAAAAATCTCCAACAGTGGTCTTGAAATTGATCTACAATTAAAATCGATAATAAAATCGAAACTCTGCATTAAAATTGATGCATTAAGGCTTAAAATACAACCGGTCTATAATAGACCAGTCATAATTTAAACACCAATGAAAAATTTAGCCATAAGTCTTACGAGACCATTTAAAAAACATTTTGTGTAATTGCTATACAAGTGTTCATTTTCGCGGCGCTATGAACACACGCCGACGTTTTTATTCAGCGTAACGACATTTTAATAGAGTGGAACGCAAAAGCACATTAAAAACAGTGTAATACTCACGTAAAATATTTGTGCTATAACACTTTCAATGATAACCGTTGGTAAACGCCGCAGGAATCAGGGGTCCCTGAAATGAGAAAAACAAACATGACTCAGTACTAGATAGTAGAAGAGTTCACCCAAAATTATTGGCATGCAGTCGAGGTTATAATTGAATGGAAGTATAAACCGTTCAGGCGAACATTAAACTCTCCGGGGGCAGATTTAAAGGCAGTAAGTTTGGTGTTTGCAGTCGATAGAGTGGTAGCCGGGTCGGTGGCCAACAAAATAAAAACAGTGAGTGGATGAGTTAGAGCAACGCGCGCGACCGCTCGGCAACGGTAATTACACCGCTTGTTCTCCTTGATTTACGGTTATTGCCCGTGGGGGCATTCCCGTTACCTAATAAGACCGTTTTACACCCGGGAACCACATGCGCCGCCGGTCCGGCCCGCCCGACGGCCGGACCGTTCATTCTCTCATTAGCGACGTATTTGTTTTGCCCCGGCGATTACGGACGATTGAGTTAATATCCCGTTTGATATATGACGCGCCTGAAACGGAAGGGTAGCTCAGTGTAGCGCCGCGAGCGAATGACTCAAATTAAGCCTCGGGTAACAATTAGTTAGCTCGCTCGTGTCCAATACCTGTTCTACATTTAATTACACAGCGGGCCTTGTAGATTGACTCTATCCCGATTGTTTGATCAGCGGTGGCCGGCCACTTCGAATTAGTCAATGTTCCAAAACAAAAGTGGGATCACACGCTCCCGTGAAAGTTCATATGACCGTATAATAAGTTGGCAAAGGCCAGCGTTGTGATAGTGTAAAAATTAAAGCAGCTTTCGAGTACAGTTTGAAAAATGTGTCGAGATAGCAGGACGTGAGGAGTTAAGATCTCGGTGGCGGCGGTGGGTGCGCCGTGGCTGGCGGGCGTCGACAAGCAATGAAGACTGATGGCGTCTCAGGGAAGCAGTTATGGAGCGCGGTCGCAGTTTTAAAAAGCCATTACCCGCGGCAGTGCACCGCGTAGATTGCGCCGCGCCCGCCCCCCGCCGCGCTCATATTTCGGAACACTTTATAATCGCATCTCTCACGCTTCACTCGCTCGCTAACTTATGGTGATTACGCTTTAAGAGCGACAAGGAAGATCGGTTCCATAATGAGATTGGACCGTCTCGCTAAAATTTTAGAGTGTCGTCGGCTGCTAATTGCGTCTGAGTCTGGAGGCTCGGCGCGCCCCGCGACTCCCCCCGCGCGTCCGACGCTCGCCCCGTACCGCACCGCGCCGCGCCGACACCGCGCGCACTTAGTGCCTTATCCCGCGATGACTAACTGCTAATGAAATTCTTACACCGGCTAGACACACCAAATTTACAACAGCACCCGAGAAATAAGATTGTGTAAACACACAGTTATTTTTCTTTCCTGTTACCATGAATAATGCAAAAATGAATTTTAACATCAGAGAACGAATCAAACGTCCTGGAGAAAAACAAAACAGAACAAACATTAATTTGAATGCTGTGACAGTTGAAAGTTCCCGAACAAGGACAATTTTGGGAATTGCCTTCATTTGGGCGTTACTGAAGGCATTTTGAACATGACGTAATAAATGAAAAAAGTTAGAATCAAAAGTTATTAACTTTATCCCATTCATCATGAAATAAAATAAGTATGAGAAACTTTTCTTATATTCTTTCTATAAAATACTTTTTATATCTAGGATTGGTATATAATTTCATTTCTCGGTTCTCGTTTCAGATTTCGAATTCCGCTCCTATAAAATGACAAAACAAAAGTTTATGTCACGAGCATACCGTTTCACTTGGCTCGAGTTTCGCAACAGGTGCCTAAGGACTGTATCAAGAGGAGGATCACTGTACCCACCTGTGTGTTAATAATATCATTTTGTGATCACCAAATTGCCGACAAACGTGACGTCATAAGCTGGGAAAGCTCTTTGAATGGAATTATGAGATAAGGCAACATTTAGCAGAGGATAGTCCGGTTGACCTGGAATTGGAAATGTATAGTTGCACTTACTGGGGTGTAATTGAGTGGCGCGCGGCTGACGGCGATCGCCGGGAATCCAGAGGGTTGCGGGCTAGCGGCTTGCACGTAGCCGACGCTGTCGGCAGCCGAGCCGTACACATCAAGCGCCGGTCCCGGCGAGCTCGCTGCAGGGAATCCCGCCCTGCCCCCGGCACCGTGCGGTGATGCCGGTGGCCCGAAGCCAGCCGCTGCTGCTTGGTAATTGTTCATCACTGGGGACATGACATAGCCTGAATTAAAAGAGTGTTGTGTCGTCTTCATCAGCCTTTCTGTCTGCTTGGGTAGTTGTTGGACAATTGGACACGTCGAAGGCTTTGCCTGCTTTCAGGTTTGGGGATAGCCTTATAATATTTGGCCTCTCAAATTATTTACAACGTCCTTGCTGATACTGCATATCTTTATAATAAACTACATGCAAACAGTTTCTACAAATAATAATGTCTTCACAATATTGTAGAAATCTGCATCAAAAATTCTTCATAAACCTGCCGTAATAGACTTTGATTTAGTGCAAACTCCCGTCTGGTTTCACCGAATATGCGATTTTAAGACTAAAAATCGTTTAAGTCGGGCTTGCTCTGGCTGGGCAAAGCTCACTGGCTCGGTGACGGAAGCGAGATAGACAGTGAGCCACGTGTTTATTCAGCCAGCGAAAATGCGAAACATTGTGCCATTCGTACTGGCCTTTTTCGTATCACTGGGCGACGCTTTTCCAATTCCAAGGTGTAATTTTAACTCTGTTATACCAGTACTTTGGGTGGAATTAGAGATTCCACGGCGTTTTACTTTAAAAAAATAAAGAAAATCTACTCATATTAATATGTGAAAGGCAGTCAAAACTCCTGATCTTTATCTTCAATTGGATTTAAATAATATCTTTGAAAACGTAGCTCGGATCTCCGATAGTCTACTAAGAAGACAGGAACAAACAAAACACACACAAAGCAGTATTATAAGCGCTTATTTTCGTAAATAATGTTATGATGACTTGTCACCGGCGAGTGATGAATGATGTTGGTGTCAAGTAAGAAGTCAGTGCTGTCAGTGTGACATACGAGTATATACAGTGGTGTGTCCCGAGGTCTTGTGTGAGCTCTGTGGAATGATAAAAGTGTATCCTGTCAGGGTGATGTTAATGGACCAAGGGCTTACCATGAACTCCTGTCTTTGTGAGACAGAGATATACAGATACATGAACGCAGTAAAAGTTAATAAAGCCCGGGTTAGTGAACACCCTCAATGTGTAGTGATGTGCAGAGTGATGGCAATTCGGCGTCCTCACCTGAGAGCGCCTGCGCCAGTAGCGGTGTGTTGTTGTTCGGTGTCAGTTGGCCGTTGGTCAGGTCAACTGCAAACATACACACGGTTCGCATCCGCTCCACATACACGAGTGGCGCACACACTCGTTAGTGATAGCACACACACACATTCATGACTGAACCATCGAAATTTTTGAAATTCAAAAACTCCCTCCGCCATCCCGGGTACACCTCATCTTTCCTCAATTTAGCATATTGAACGGTAAAGTGACTATCGATGTAATCCCAACTCAATATTAAAGTTTTCTAGCGCGGATAAAGTTGAAGCGCGTAAATGCATGAATAATTTAACCGTTGGAGACAGATGCGGAGCTGACGAATGAGGACAGAGCAGACTCCCTGGGCTCAGATTATGTCGGAACAAAAAAATATCACGTATGTCACGTGCATTCAAATGAAAAAGAGAGCTCGAAGTTTCGCGGGCATAAATCACAGAGGGCGAAAAAAGTTTTACAAAATATCCAGTAAATTATCCGACGTGAGTTCTCGGTGGCACGCGGCGGTCTGCTTATTGAATAGGGAAGGGCATTAGCATACGGCGCACGTCGCAGCGTCTTGCGACGCGCACCGCCCGGCCGCCGCCCGGCGCGCTCGGCCGCCGCACGCAGCCTCACGCGCCTATTTAACCGACGTAAACCAGAGAATAAATAACGATGAGAACCGTAACTGAGTTACACAAACTTCGGCCTCCAGCGGCAATCTCCATACGTCCCTACATGACTACTCATTACTTAAACATTCCTACAGACTTGGAATTGAATTTCAGCAAAATCTGAAGAAACTTAGGCTGTAGATTCATTATAAACGTAACCCGACGTCTCAACAATAACTAGATTAATATTCGTCCCGCATTTTTTGCTTGCTCATAGTGTCACCATTTACCCCTATTGGCTTGTACGACAAATTTTATTTTTGTCAGATGCGCGAGTTATGATTTAGTGTGAAAAATGGAGGTCCGCGGTCGCACCAGGTGATTACCGGCCTGCGAGTGACTTTGCGAAAAAAGTACAATATAAGTAATGGAGGATGAATGATAGATGGCGCGCGGGTGCCCACTCCCGCGCTCGCAAGCGCGCCTGCGCCCGCTCGCGCCCGCCCTACTAAAATGCTGACACATTTTAATAACATTACTTTGCGATGTGAGAGGCTATTTATTTGAGGGCCCAGTGTAATAAATAAGAATTCGAGTGTTGGCGCAGACACGTCTCGGGATCATTAATATGTCGATCGGTCTTAGTTCATTCTTTTCCCATTACAGCGAAGCGGTCGGCGATCGACTCCTTATACTCATTAATTTAAAGGAGTATGATACGTAATAGCACTTCTCCAAGAAATAAAAAGACTACAGCAGACAATAAAATATTCCTGATTCATCAGAAAGTAGTAAAATAAAAGTGTCATCAGTTAACCTGTAAAAGCGCGGCGGTTTTATTGTTATTAAGCGTTGTTTATCGCTTCAATCATACTTCACGGGTCGGTTCACAGCAAACAAAGTCACAAACAGGCCCAACTAAGTTGGGTGCGAAGCGTGTTCCTGACCTCAAATAATTTACGACTTAAACAATCCAGTTTACATGCGAACGGCGCGAGACGAGTTATCTACAGCGGTCATATCTGTGTCGGACGTAGCTCCCAGCTAATAGATAGTTTGTACAGACATGTTAACGCGTGTTCACCATGTAATTTGTGCGTGTAATAGTTAAAGTTTCTTGACGCTTTGAACGTAGCCGAGGAGGTGGAAACGAAGACGCGAACAACAAAGTTTAAAGTTCAAAAAGTTGATGCACGTGTAATTACGGAGTTTTCTTCGTTGATAAACTTTTGGCTATCAAGCTTGGTATTCTAAATCGCTGGCATACTCTTCGCTCGCTACCTAATTGTAAGTTACTTTGTCTAGTTAATATCTTTTTGGTAAAGTGGTTCATCTAAATTGTCTTTATGTAGGCGTGTAAGTTGGTGGTGGAGTGTCTCACCTTGCGGGGTAGCGGGGCGCGGGGGGCACACATTCATCTATAAATTCAGAGACCGTCTGGTGAGAGCTATTCGAACTTTCATAATTGCGAAGTTCGGGCAAACTTAATAATTCTTCTTCAGAAGTAGGATGACGGTCGAACGAAATATTCACGGAGCGTACAGCGAACGTACCGCCCACCCTTGGATCCACTATATTACGCGGGACTTTTTATGTGTTACAATGTCCCCGGCTTCGAAAATCAGCTCCGAATTTTAAGGTAGGAGAGGTAAGTATTTTATTAGCTTTACTCATGGAAGTAATAACAAAGAAATGGGAAAGTTAGAATCAATATACTTTTGTATGGATATTAAAGATTACCATATTTCGTTTCTGTTCTGTAATGGGTGTAGTATTTATGTAGGTATACAGATTTCAGTAGCAATATGTTTGATGTTTGTTCGGAAAATTAAAACCATTCGGTTGCTTTTGTTATTACTTAAGGCAATGCGTAATATATATTTTTATCATACATTGTTTATAAGTAAGTTAAGTTTTAATAAAAATCGAGTAAATGCGAGTCAGGTTCGCATGTGCAGGGTCCTATACCACCATTTAATGCACCATGCAATGAGCAAAAACCCCGTCAAAAATATATTTCTTGTATTGCATTCGCTTTAATTGTTAACTTTGTTTTTATAGCGGCTGTAGTTGGTACTACAGACTCTGTGAAAATTCCAACCGTCTATCTATTACGTTTAAAAAGACACAGCCCTGTGACAGAGGGACAGACAGACGGACGAATGAGTGAGAGGATCTGTTCAGACCCTTTGGTTACGGAACCGTAAAAAAAGAGCAAGAAAGTGTGAAAAAATACTGCGGTAACTAAAAGTAGAAAGTTCTCATCCGTCACCTACAAGATCGTAATACTTCATTTCCCACTTGGCGCGATTGAAATGTTTTATTTGAGCGTTTACCGGAGATACTCGCACACGTCTCGCCCAAAACGTATATTTAATAGGTGCCATCAATAACTCACCGCGAAGATGATACGCTTTTGCGGGTTTTCGATCGTTTAGCCGCTGGGACTTATCTCAATTGCAAATTAATCGAATTTCTATGCTGGGTGTTGTGGGGCAGCACGCACGCGCCGGGAACACATTTGTAATTCAAAAAAGGAACCGCGTGTCCTTTCTCTAAATCTCAGGAGTCTTCGAGTTTACCTTATTCTGTTTTATAGCGGTTTCCTGCCTCATTCAGTAGGTGTTTACTCGGTCACGGCGACCATGACACGCGTTTCCGTGGTTCAGCCATAGAATGGGATTAGTCGGATAACACGTAAAGCGACACTTAAACAAGCGAAAAGAAACTCGAGAAATATGAATATTCATAAAACACACAGATATGATATATGAATTAGAAAAAACTTTCAAATTATCTCTGTCTACAAATTACTAAAACTCTTCAATTAAAATTACTACCCATGTCGTCAAATTATAATGTACCTACTTGCAGATTAGTTCTGCTTACAACTACAAAATCAACTACTGCTTAAATAATTACAATATTTTTTTTCTATTCTATGATCAAAAATCTTTGTTAATCTAGACTATCTGCGCTTTTATTTTTAAAATTAAACACTTCCAATTTGAAACTAAATTAAACAAACTCGCTGCCTAAGGCAAATAATCACAAAATTACAATAATACTAAGTATTCTAGAATAAGGTCTTAAAGCTAAACAACAATAAATACATCTAAATATAAAAAGTTTGCACCACCAATCACATTATTTTCTTTTACCACCAATTACTATTCTAGTCGCTTACATTGCTACATTTTGTACAAAGAAAAAGCAATTTTATTTTCCAGCTTTTAAAGTTGTTATTTTTTTACACAAAAACCTTGTAAGTCGACACTAATTTGAAGCTCGTCTAATATACAATAATAAAAATCGCCCGTAATAATTTAAAGTTGCTAGTCTAGGCTATCGGGTATTTGACTAATCGTAAGTTTATTACACGCCAGAAACTTCTACGGAGACAGCCTACGCGGTATTGCCTGGTTTAAAGACTAGTTCTTAATCTAATCTAGGACTATTTAACATTTCGGCTACTGTTGTTCTAATTTACTTCTTATTCCGAATCACTATGAAATGTCTACCACACTTCAGTCTTTACTTGTTCAAAATCTTCCAAATGTTACACACATGAGTACACTATTCTAATGTTCAAAGATAGTGATCAAACTGTAAAGTTCAAAATCAAAGTTACTCGCCCTAGAGGTTGTAGAGGACGTCACACTCCTTTGGCGAACTGCTGTTCTCTTGGTAATCACAAACTGTTTGCTCGACCACAACGTGCGTGGGTAGGTATAGGTAGGTTCTAGGCACTAGGTAGGTATTTACACAATTTGTGTGTATGTAAATCCCTTATCCCCGACCGGAGCAGTTTAGAGAGTGTATCGGCTCGTTGGTGAATGCGGACACGGTCTATAGGCTATTAGAGCGGTCGCAGCTAACGCACGCAGCGACCTCTGTGCAGGGGAGAAGGGACTTACTGTGCGTACTCCGCACATTGCGCAGGATTTGTGCGCTCAATACGACACTAACTAGAAGAGATTAGTATGCTAATAGTGCCCATTATGGACTCACGGACACACTCCAATTCGGTAGAATTCTACAATAAAAAATTATGGACGATGGAGCTCGCTAGACTAGCGCATTTATAGTCAAAATCTATTGGCATCCATAAAACAAAATCTATCTAATGTAAATAAAATAAAGAAATAAAAATTTCTGACCCATCCAAACACAGCACTCGTAATGCTAAATCAGCGTGGGGCCGCTGTGCGCTACGAGGTACACTATCAACTAGTATTTACATGAGTATCTAAACAAGTGCTGTATAGGTTAGTGCGGAACGAGCTCGCACTCAACTCCGACCTAAGCAACAAGCACTAAACGTAACAGTTACTAACACAATTAACGGTCAAATATCTTAAATTACAAATGGAGTTGGCACAGTTCGCGACGCGCGGCCACTCGCCGCCTCGCCAGCTAATTATTTGGATTCAAACCGACGGCCGTGTGACCCTTCAAGGAATTTCGTTTCAAGGCGCTAATTTGTCGTAACGTCGCTTCCTTATTTTTGTTTTGGACTTTGTGTTAGACGGGCTGTTAATTTAACTCGATACCGGAGTATTGTAATGATACGGGGCACGATTTGTTCTGGTTTAAACGTTCACGGTTGGGTAAGAGTGCAAGTGAGGATCGAACTATGCAAAATAGTTGTGTGGGTGTGTCTGGTTCGCGGGCTGCATTCTGAGGGCGAGCGTGTTGAATGTGGGGAATGTTGGCGATGCGGCGCGGGCGGCCGCGGTCGCGCGTGCCTCCGGGGGCCGTGCTGCTCCACATGCTTACCGGCTTGCTGGGCAGGACCGCGGCGCGGGCACCACGCTGCATGTGCCGCATTGGATGAGTCAGAAAAACGAAATGCCAACGTTAAATACGTCAAAGCCCGACAGTGACGGCCCGAGTAAGGCATAATAATGAAAGTTCGCCGCACGCTAGCCAACTCCACGGTAACACACTATCTCTTCCAGTTTATTTCGGTCGCAATCGATATGCGATGGTAAATAACTGAGGCACTGATCGACCTCCATTTATAAACGATCAATTGGACAATAAACGATAAAACGTTTTGCTTATACAACGGCAATTTCCTTTATTTTAAAATATAGCGGCTTCACAATATCATAAACTTACGAATAATGATATAAGACGATATGTCGGAACAGCGATAAGAACAGTAAGTACATATTATTATTATAAACTTATGAATATAAAATAGACTTAATTATTAGATATCATAAAGAATTTGACACATGGGTTACAATATTAGTACAATCATGAAAGATTTGTGCATTATGAATGACCCTAATTAATTATTTTACGTATTTAATTTAAAAATATTGGAATTACTTCCTGAGGGATACCGCAACTCAATGAATAGTAATGTTTCAATATTAAAATTGTTTACATCTGAGTATATTGTATCGTGCTATATGGGCAAACCTAGTCGGGCGATTGTAACACGCATCTGCGAATTCGGGCCTTAGTACAAAAACATTTGTTTTTGCGACATTGCATTCCTTGATTCGAGAGGGGAACGTGGGGCGATAATACCAAAGAGCTATTCGCTTGAGAAAAGATTTATTTATGTTCGTAAGAATTTCCGGGAGCCGTTTAGTGCGTGTTCCGTGAACGATAGGTGTGGGGCTGGCGCAGCGGCGGCGGCGCGCCTCAAGAGCTCTGGCCGAGCACGCCCGCGTTTACGTACTCCGCACCGACCAACAGACGACTTTCCGGCGGTAATACTCCCACTACACCTGCGGCAACAAAATAAAAAAAGCTACAAAGCCGGCTAGGAGCGACGAGGGTTCCACCAACAGAACCGCGCTTAAATAAACAAACACTCCACATGAAAGGAAAAACGTTACGCGGAACCCTGATAAGAACTCATAGTCTAATTCAAAATTAACATGAAGGGGAAAAACAAAAGATATAAAAAATATCATTACAGCGAGGAGCAAAAGAGGAAGAACACCGCCCGGAGCTCCACTCATCGAATCTTTATGGGGAAACTTGGAATTGATAGTTTCCTGTTTACTGTTTTCGGGCTATTTAAAATTGTTTGCACGCACGAAATGATGGACTGGCTTTATTAATGTAGTTGGAGGGCTGTCTGCACGCACGGGCGCCACCGCCGCGCCACCGCCGCGCCACCGCCACGCCACCGCCACGCCCGGCGGTGCAGGCCCCGGCTCATTACGTGTCATACCTACGTATTGATTCCATCATCGAAACTGTATGAAGAACACGGTGTTATTCACTGAATAATACATTCTGTATTAGTATATTTAAACACGCAATGGATCACGTAAAGGGGAAGTCAATTCCAATGCCCGAACACTAATCACGATTACCGTCGCCGCACCTGACTGTACGGTCATTTGCTCAATGAAGATATAGAAACAAAACGGGTTCGTTCCAGTAATTGGGTATAATGGTAACTAAAGTGGCGGTCACACGTTAAGGGTACACTTACACGACGCGATATACATAATATTTCAAGCTTACTTTATGTATGACTAGTTTAGAGGATGGCGATAAGGACGGTCGCACACGTAGCGATTTAATGATCGAATGTTAACTTATAGTTACGTAATAATTTCGATAAAATACCTTAATTTTGACAAATAATTATTGCGAGGTGTGGTGATTTATAAAGCAATGATTTATTGCTATAGAGTTCGATGATTACTTAGACCGACCGTCGGGCGACTAGAGCGTCCCGTGTGGTTGCACCTTTAAGCTTTATTCAAATATACTGAACCGCTCCACAATAACGATAACACGAAGAAGGTAGCGTAAAATAGATGCATCCAAAAATATTATACAACAACAACCATAAATATTAGTATCAATAACATTATCATTTAAGCAGTGTAAATATTTAAAATATAATCGAGAAATAACTTTCAAATTAAAATTAAATACATACATATATTACAATATAATTATAGCGAATATTTAATAAACTATTAAAATAACACTTTTCAAGCTCGATGTATTGTTTATTTTATCATTATAATGAGTGAAATAAATGTTACGAATCTAAACTAATGCTAACTCGTGACAAACTATGCAAATAAAAATCTAAATGTCGGTTAGTTATCATCCTCTAAACTTAGTAATTTTCGAATCTAATTGCGCTACAATCTTATCTGTCTAATATTTATTAAGTTTACTCTTAGATAATATAAAGTTACTATGATGTAACGACTGAACACAACACTAGTCTCCCACCCGAATACGTTTTCAATTATTCATTGTTTTTGAGAAACAAAAATTGAATAAATACATTATTATTCATTCGAGTGAGAATGAATAAATAACATTGTAACGTAAACGTTGAAATGTGTCACTCTCGTTGTCACACATAAAAGTTTTATTAATTATTTATATCGTGTTATTACGACCTATCGGTACTATTGAATTTACTGTCGGACAGTATATGGATAGTTGAGGGACAAGGATAAATTACTTGTTATTAATTTTATTGTTATATACGATCCAAGTTTCGACTCATTTCGTATGCATGCACGGGGATTCGGGACCTCCCTACTATGAGGTTTAGTTTGTTTACAATTTACGATAAATTGTCCGCATAATGCGATAGAGCAACTGTATTAAACTTTTTATTGCTGCCAATAGTATGTTTAACTTAGTTGGACACACAGAGGCACATTAAGAACAATAGGTAATATGGAGTATCTCGTAAGACAATTGGATCTTGATCCAAGCGCTTTGGTCTTGATTCGGAAGGCAAATTTAACTTAGTTTGATTTTTATTTAAAGAGTTTCTTGAAGAGTTGGTGGTGTGATTTAAACGTTGTGTCCAGCCCATACCTATGTCTTATCTATAGAAATCCAAACGCTACACACTACAGCATGCTATGTAGAGGATATTATATATGATTACTGACGCTAAAAAAGTTCTAAATCTATTTGCCGCTATCATTGTTACACCTAATAGAGAGAAAGAAGTTAAAACACCTACACGAGTCTAATATTACACGTCTATCGCCGAGATTACTATAATTAAGTCCAGACTACGATTTTCAATAAATATGCAAATAAGATTACGATCTTATTTGCTTCAGCTTGTAAAGCTAAAGCTTAAATACTTTGATTATCTTGGCCATCACCGTACTTGTAATTGTGTTTCAGAAAATGGCCGCAAATTTTTCTCAAACGTTTTTCGTCCAAACTACAAGTAGCGGATGAAAATGTTTGTGAGTTATTTGACCGCATAATGAAACTATATGTAAACTATGCCCTAGCGGCCTCATCTTTTCTCGTATATTAACGATGTTGTCTTCCAAAATTTGTAGATAAATATGTATTAAAGAAAAGTGTTCTCGCACGCCGCCGCGCAACTACAGTCCCACAAATTATTTGACATTAATTCCGTCCCATTAGAGACTAACAAAGTTGTTTATACGTTCGAAAACTGTCTTCGTCGGAGCTGTACGTGCAGTCGTTTCCAAGTTGGAGGAAACGACTAGTTCATATTAAAGGCGCGCGACGAAGTTGTGGATCGCAGCGGCGCGGCACTTTGTCATAGCATCTGCTGCATCAAAGGACGTAACCGCGTTTTACTTCATAATAAAATTATATTACAGGCGCGCGAAGCGATGCCTGCATTATCGAGATGCATTAACATTCAAATAGAGAAAATTAATTAACCGACCCCTGGCCGGGATACCTACGTTTGATAATTTATGGTCGACTAAATATTGGTGATATAGGCTGAAGATGACGTTTCCAATAAGCCGGTGTAGCTGAGGAATGTTAATGGTCGAAATAGCTCACATTAATTGCGAGAGACGCGCCGGCGCACATCGCACGCACGTAGGTACGGTGCGACTTGCAGATATCTCGTGTACACCATATTCCTATAATTATAAACTAAGAAAGTATGTCAATAGCCTAGCTCAAGACTTGGCAAGCACATTGTTTAGCCACAGTTGTTTTAAATTCAAGAACTCATTACATTAAACGGTTCATTCGGACAGAGTAATTATGTGGTTCTTTGGCTATCCAATTATATTTACAATTCAACGACTCACAATTGTTTTTCTAACGACAAGGAGATGGGATTGTCTCGCGTGTCGTAAAGCGGTTGAAAAGTAATTAACGCGGAACGATTTGTACAGCTAATGCTGAAGAAAAAGTTGACCGGTCGCGGTGCCACGCCGGCTCCGCTGCGATAACATCAATCGTTGTTCACCGACGGAGGCGAGGGTCCGACGGACCGACCACTCGCGTCCTGCGCTCAATTAGAATTTCCAATAGTGTTCACGTTTCTAGATTCCGTCTGCGTCCAACCGAAAAATTCTCGCGGCGTGCCCCGGCCGCCGGGAAAAAGTGGAAAGCCAAAGCTTAGTGGCGTAATTATGGCGGAGCGGAGGCAGCTCAAACACGGAGTGTGGACAAATAACGAGAAGAGTGTTTGTGCAGCTGCGGTCCGCACTCACCTCGCCGCGCCCGCGCCCGCGCCCCTCGCCCCGCGCACGGCCTACTCCTCTACTGCTATTTCTCCCCGAGCACGCGACCAACTAATCCCGAAAGAACAATAAGAACCGCATAAAAATTAACATTCTAGTCTCATTTGGCGGGATCGACTGGAAGCCGGTGGACTACTTTTAATTAGTGGGAATTCTTTTTCGTCCGTCCCGAGATTTACATAGAAGTCACCACAAAAAGGACGTCACTTTTTCAGTACTTTTGTTTGAATCTGTTTAAATCTCTTTTAAAAGCTTTCGCTGTTAATGAGGAGCGGGCGATGGGTGCGATACTAGTAGCGGGCGGGGCGGGGGAGTGCTCGCTCACTCGCCCCCGCGTCCGCTGAGCGAGGCGAGCTCGTGTTTGCGCTAGTGTTTGTTTGCCCAACGCGTAGCATTTGAGAATCGTTAGGGCGAATCGTCTGTAAACATGGAGCGACGCGCTCGCAATTGGCCGGATTGTCTCGACAAAATTCTGGAGATAAACAATAAATAGCATTTCTCAAAACATGGACGTTTTGTAATTGACGGCGTGGCAGATTTATCTAGATGGTTCAGTCATTGTTAGGGGTGTTAACTTGTTAGTAAAGTTGTTAGTGAGAGTTCACACGAACTTTTGCCTCGGCGAGTTAGTTGAAATGGGAAGTTAGGACATAGTCACCACAGCAGATTACGAAAATTAGCGTATGCGTAGTTAAGTTTGTAAATGAGCAGCATGTCAGTAGAAAGCGGGTCGTGTCGACTGCGAGATAGACGTTAGCGGTTAGTGGAATGCATTGTCGCGGCGCGAGTTCACAGATGCATGGCGTGTACATTGTAAACCCCGCTGAGCTCGAGCGGGTGGTATGGCAGGAGAGTCGCCAGGTGGTGGTAGTGATTGCCGGACAGTTGGTGGTGCAAGCTCGCCAGGGGATTACCTGCAGGGTATGGCAGCCCGAAGCTAGGATAGCCCGAATAGCTACGTCCTGCCGCGTAGGCGGCGTACGCTGCCGGAAACCCTGCGCAACAAACAAACACAAGTTATTACGAAGTCCCGCTGTCGCCGCCGGCACTGGAGGTGAGAAGCGGAGGTTAATCGCCGAATCGCATGCTTTCATTCGGCGTTATGTCGGTTCAAACGTTGCTTTTGAAAATGCTGCGTCGTCGATTGTGATTCATTGGCCGATATAAACATTCGGTATGTAACACGTGTCCCGGTGGCCCAATTCTAAAATAGAGCCGTCACATAAAAGGTAAGCAAGTATATCGCACACGCTCGGTACGACATTGCTTTGGACAATGTCCAGCGGATGATATTTTGTAAACAGCGTTTAATGTAGCACAGTAGAAGTGGACTAACGACGGCTCCATACTGCCGTAACAGATACCTAGTGTGTTTCATTAACAAACTTACTGAATTATCAACAAACAAATGCTACTCTAAGTCAAAACATGTCATAACTCTAATGTGAAACAGATAGTACAGCGGGCGGTCAACGTGACGCGTACTAGGAGTTTCGTTAACAAAATGAAGTTGGATATAAAATGTGAAATGAATGATGGCCGGTCGGTCCACGGCTGCTACGTTTACTACACTGGATCGTTTATCATATTATTGCCAATCAAAATAGTGTATCTGTCAGGCGGCGCGATCCATCACTTGCTCACGGACGTCGCGCGACCACCGCTCACAGCGCGACTCTAACATTGATTGAATCTACTCCGCCAACCAACACTTTAACTGAATTAGTGAGTTAATTAATTACTGCCATCACCCGTTTTGGCATGTACCCCCGATTAGCACTTCAATAGACCGCTTACGAATGCTGTACACATAGAAAGGACTCTATAGAGTGACGAATGGTCTGACAGATGCAGGATATAGCAGATATGAAGTGACTGTTGGAAATATAATATGAAACAACTTACCGTCAGGAAGAGCACCCAATGACCACATGAAATCTAGAAATGTAAAAACATTTACATAAATCGATCGATTCTTACACCTTACATTTATAAATGTGTGTTTTTATTAAAGATTATGAATATTATAAATTGATAGTACAGTGATAAGTGTGCCCTTGAGACACTATTTTGCTTGGCGAGAAAATTTTGAGCTTACGAGTATTGAGTAAATGGTGAAATATTAAGTCTATATCTAATTTATATTTATATAAAGAGCTTACTAAGTTTCTAGATGGCAGACTACTGTCAAACATTTTTCTAAAGTGGCTCCAAATATGGGGTATGTTAGTATACTTAGCATCGTAGAAGAACAACCCTTCACTTGACAATGTTAATCTATTCTACACATTGTTAGTCTAGAACTAAACATGTTAAACAAACAGACATTTTTAAATATTTTAGAAATGAATTTATTAATTCTAAATTCTACCAAAATTACCTACTTAATAAGTTAATAAGTACAATTAATACTATTAGTTTACGAGAGCTATGTATCATAATACAAATATTGGGAGTATCAAGATTGATCTTACTGCTACCCCAGTAGCAGTCGATCACGAAGAGTCGGAAGGTATACAACTAAAATATAAACTAATAGTGAACATAATGTTTAGTCCTAATTGCATTGCACAATAATATAAATATATATGTAAAGAGTAAGGATTCAAATTAAATATTATTACCTAATTTTATCACAAATACTATGGACACACAATAATTTAATGGAAATTTGGTTTTACCTAATTTAAATATTTCCTTACAAAACAATATTGTAAATAAATCAACATAAATAAATAAAATGTCTAATGATCTCCATAAAACTGATAAGAAACATCCACATAATAGGTACCTCTTTCCTTCCACTGTTAACATTTTTGAAAAGCCGACATCAAGCTGTAAAGCTATTCGTGGTAGAGCTAGAGAATTTAATATATCATTTATGAAAATATTGTCAAACAACAGTGTGACGCGTCCGCAACTCATGACATTCTATGCACTGGCGCTAAGGTTAGTTACTTCTTGGATGGATGTGTAGCAAACTGGCAAGAATCATCGAGACCTAATGGTCCGCATAAATAGTTCATATTAAAAAGCTACTCGAAAATCAGAAAATACCAGGCTCATTACTATAAAAATCTTCTAACTATGTAAGAATGTATGTATTTCAAATCAAATAGAATTAAGCACCTACCGCCTGGTAGAAACATATTACTCTCTATCAACCCTACGCAAAATTGTTCCAGTTTTCACTCTACTTTTCATCAAAATGTATGAATATTTATATAAAGTATCGTATAAGAACTGATTCTATAGTTCTTCTAAGTATTTTGGTACACATTTCGAAAATCTGCTAACTAACTGATTCTCTAATGGCAATTACTAAAAATAAGACACTTTGGATATTATCAGTTTCCTTAAAAGTACATTAAGATTGTCACTTTGGCTTGATTGGAGAAGAGAGTAGGAATGTAAGAAAGAGCTAGGAATGGACAGGAAGCTGCTTCAGCATACAGGAATGCAATGAAGAATTATTTGAAGGTTCTGATTAGAGAAGCCCTAGCAGGTACGAGACTAGAAAGGGTGATGCGGATGTTGCTGAAAGAGGATCGCGGATCAGAGGGGCAGAGGGGTCGGGATCGTGGTGTGAGTGAGGGGGGAGTACAGGGTCTGGATGTCGAGGGCGTGGGCGTTGAGGAGTTCGGAGACAGAGTACGTGAGTGGTGGGAGTGCAAGTGGCGCGAGCGCAGGGCGCGGGTGGCGCGGGGAGGGGCGGAGCGCGGCTAGCGCGCGGCGGTAGGCGGCCGCGGCGGCCCCGGGTGCGCCCGCGCCTGCGCCCGCGCCCACCAGCAGCTGCGCGGGCGCAGGGACCGGGTACGGCGCGTACCGCACGCCGCCCGCCACGCCGCTACCTAGCAACTCACCGTACGCGCCGCGGCCGGCGGCTCTCGTCTTGGCCAAGTTTGCTGGAAGCATGACTTCTTTCGGTTGTGCTTTTTTGCATTCCACCTGTAACAAAAGATATTTATTTTAATCTTGCAATATTAAAAAGAAAAAAAGGAGTATGTAAAGATATGTAGTGTTCTGTGGTTTCTGCCTACCCCCATGGGTAATAGGCGGTAGTTTATGTACATGTATGTATTAAAAAGAAAGTACCTACTCTGGAATATATAATCATTGACATTAACAAATTGTAGGTTATTATCGGTCGAAATAGTATCTAATTAAAACTTGGGCATACATAAATAAGTAGATGGCTACACAATATCAACCGAACAAGCAGTCTCTTATAAGAAAATTCATAAAAAAAACAATCAGTGATTTTTCTTTTCTCAATTCATCATCTTTTCCTTTTTCGCTATCGTTTTTGTCATATTTCATTCATTGTTTGTACTCTCAGCTATAACTGGAGTCAGCAGAATGAAGCAAATATCTTCAAGATCGGGTGACTCGCAAAATTATGGAAGAAAAGGGGCGACGAAATCGGTCGACAATCCGTTATGCTTCACGGTTCGAGTAACAAATTGAATTTTAATTTGCTTTACCAAGTCAAGGAGCTTATCATTGAATACTTATTATACAGCACGACAAATTTTACGAGCTCCGATGTAATTATTCGCTATCATTATGTCGAATCTTACAACTTGTTTGCTTACCAACCTGAGACGAGACCTGTTGATGTCGAGTTTCAAAAATATACACATTTTTCAACAATAAGTGGATTAAGCTGTGAAAAATATCGGCAAATTTAAGCGAGGCTATAAATAAATAAAGCATCAACGTAATCCCGCCGCTCCGCCACGGACTACGAAAACCAAAGTAAATTAATGTACCTCATAATTAAACCCTACGTTTAATCGATCCATTAAGTAATTTTAACGAACAGCATGGCTCTCTTCAGTGCTTGTATCTCCCCCCGCCCCGCACGGGGGGCTGGAGGCAAGTATAAATTACCCAATCTACGCTAACCTAAACCTCTAGCAATAGAATTTTCGCTACGGAGCGCCGACATTACAGAAAAGTATATAGGCTTAAATTAAAGCCAGCCGAATGAATGACTCGGGCGATGTTCATTTTTCAGAGACGATTTAAAAAATGATGTGGTAAGAACAGATCTGAACATTTAAAGTCTCGCCAGAGTTACATTTTTCATAGTGGTGCATAATCGCGACGTGTCCTCGTTCGGCGCGGGGAGGGTACATAAACTCGCGTCCACATTTGTCACGCGGCCGTCACAAGCCGACAAATGAAGGCTTTGCCACGCCGTTCGCGCACTTTGTGCACTTTGCACAACTTTCTGCGTCGACATGGAACTACGTGCCTTTGCATTAACGTGGGGAAGTGAGTGAGCGAGGCTTTACTGCGCTGAGTGTCTTTCCACCAAGTTTTATGCCTAGATAAGGCTGAATAATCAACACGTAATATTAAAGTTGGAGACTGAGATTACGACGGCACATAATAAAGCACGTTCCTAAACATGCGACGGATGTAAAAAAAGTTGAGATATCATTCTAAAACAAATAGTAACACAATATTAAAAGTAGCGTTGTTGTGCCAAAAACACAGCGAGAACTGTGTTAGGAATATCGGTGCTAAATCGTCCCGTAGCATGGACGGTATTCTTCGATCGTCCGCGACATAAAAATAGTGAGTGTCGCCATTTGTCAGGAGCGATAAAGCTTTACAAATGAACAGGCGCCTACGCCAGCAGCGGCCGCCAGCGCCGTGGCCACCCCCCATTTGTTCGGCAACACGCAACCAAGGGGACATGCCAGATAAATGCCAGCCTAACTTAAAACTCAGATAGGAAACATCGTTTGTTATACTGTCACATGCACCTCCGTGTAACACGGTCTATCTAATTGAATGGAGAAGTCGAGACGAAACACGAAAACACAATCTGTTCTGTGTAATCAGCAGCGGAAAATGATTCCATTTTAAATCTACCTACAATACGAACAGCCATGAAGAAAATTCAGCGAGGGGATCCGACGTTAATTGATGTCGCGTCGCTGGCGAGCGGAGTGGGAAACAAAAGCTCACAAACAATTCGCATCGGAGTTCGCAATCCCGATCAAGCGTTCGAGATCGCGACGCAGTTTAATGACACGAAAAATAACAAAGGTAAATTGTATTTAGCCCCCGCTAGGTAGGCGCGCCCTCCCGTCGATATATCGATCCGGCTGGATCGAGTAGTCGACAGCGACGCGAAGATCTCGGTTTAACCGAGCGGACCTAAGATGTGCTCCAGTGCGGCGTGGCTTAATGCCGCCCGAGCGAACCACCTCGCGGAAACCTGCTCCTAATCCCATCGATGTATGAGGAATTTAATTGTTTCGCGAGAAAACACAGCGTTTTATGCTCCACCACCTCCGCTGAACATTCGCACGTAAACGTGAATTAATACGAATCTGAAAGCAGTCATTAAATTTTCGCTCGATTGATTTTGAGTGAAAACCTTTTAAGGTAAAACAGTAATGTCAATAAATTCGACGGAGAAGAATCGTGCCTACCTTTTAAGAACATTGATTTTGTATTTCATCGGAAGGCAGAGTGTTTGTACATTAATAAATTATTTAGTTTCGTTCAAATGTATTATAATTATTTGTTACTGTCACGTGGAGTTTTCACCTTCACCTTACTTTAATTGAATATTAAAGTGAAAGATAAATGAGTTAAATAAATGTAAGAACTCTCCAGGTAAAACATTTACATTTTGAGAGATAAAAGGCAGCATTACCATTTTATTCATTTGTATAGGTATTGTGGTGTGTAATATTGCGGGTCCCGATGAGTTATTACCGAGCGGGACCTGGCGGGACCCTTGGAACAAAGACGCTTAGATTAAGCGATGGTGTTGTAAAATGATACAGAGTGGGTAGGCTACAGAGGGTTCGTGATTGTGGAAATCGTACACAGCGAACGGTTCCGCAAACAAAATTCCGCCATGGACATTATACCGAATTCCAGACGCTTCCTTCCTATCTCAAGAAACTACAAAATAAAGACAGTTCTAAACTACACGCTTTTCGGAACGACTCGCATGTGTGTTGACGTTAAATGCATTTTATAAGATTCTGCGTTTGTTTCTTTGCATCTTTATTTCTTTTTACTTTGAAATACTTGTGGAGGACTACGGGCAGCCGGCCAAATAGACAACTTTATAAAAGGATAAAATATCTCAGCTCTTCCTAAACGAATATAAATTGGCGCTATGAACGAGTGGCATTTTGATTTGAATTCGGAAACGAGCTTGATAAAAGGAGGCTAGAGACTTTCTTATAAAAATGTGAGACGATTTTCATATTAGCGGCCTAACGCAGGAGATGTAAAAAGTCAAGAAAGTGCTAAGCAAGCAACTTCGCCGGAGAGTAATGCGGTGCGGGCGTAGCGTACGAACATACGTGAGAGATAAACGGAGACGACAGGGGGAAGGGTTATATGGAAGGGGGAGGGGGGCCCGGCGTGCTCGCTAGATAAGTTTATCAGGGAAACCTCTCGCCTTCGTATTGACAGAGCGTCGCAAGCCTGGCCCTGATTGCCGCTAAGCGGAAGCCGGAGCGTGGGAACCGGAGGCAAGGTAAGAGCTCCAGAATTACATATTTACCGAGATAAAATTCTAAGAGAACGCTCATGTGAAGCTGACTCAATAATACTAGAATTCATTTTTAAATAAAACCTTAATACCACCTCCAATTTCTAGAATAACAAACCAAATATTTGGCATAAGTATTGTGCATTAGCATTTAAGAGACTTGGGAAAATATGTAGTACACAAATATTCGAGATAACTAGATAGCTCTAAAGAAAAATCCTACAGCCAACGTACGACGTTACGTAAAGGAGATGAGTCACAAATCTTGCGCTCAACAGGTCACGGATAATGAAATACTCTGCCGCACCCCGGGAGCTCTTTCCATATTTACGTAACTGTTGTTCGAAGAAATAAGATAAGCGCGAGTCGACGTTTTCCGTTGAAATTCGGCACGGTTACTTAAAGTGTTGGAGTGTTTACTGAGAGGGCGAAGAGGCGGGACGCGCCTTGATGGGCTGTAATGCGCGAAATTCAAATCAGATATAACCGATCGCGTCGTCGCATCGCGTCGATAAGCGAACCTGCAACCTAACCGCGCCCCGACACCCGCCGTATTGCACACGCTTATAACGATACGATATTCTCAAATGTAACACCGAATTTCCACCTCGATGCCTTTTATAATATTCGATACTAGCTTCTGCCATTAAACATACCTAGTCTATGAAACTTGGCCTGCTTGTAGGTACCTTTCTATAAGTAAAAGATTTTTGTAATCGGACCAATACTTCCAGAGATCCAAACTTTACGTCTTTATAATATTACTATAGATAAAATGACGAGATCGAAAATCATTATATACGATGGAAACTACAAATGGGTATTTCTAACCAACATAAATAGCAAAAACATAACAACAACAAAGAGACTATTAAATAGAACTAATGCCTGCGCAACTATTGAGTACATACATACAATGCAACCAATGACATGAAAATAATACCTCCTCCGCGTCACATTCACGTTGCATTTTAAATTATACCCGCTATTCACCGTCATAGAAATGTTAGTTAGACATTAAATATTAAGGAGTGGCATACACGGGCGGCGCGGCGTGCAACATTCATTGCGGTGCGGAAGCCCGTCAAACGCCCACGGCTATTTCTGGGAAATCGATTGCAGTCGATAGCAACGAGTTTGTTACGCGAACCACCAAGACGTTTTACATGGCACGCTTTATTACTAACAATATCGTATAAGTGCACCCCGTTTTAGTTCAGAAATCGACATACAGCAAATATAAAATGTTTTCAACAACGTCTAATGTGAACGTGTTTTCGATTTGAGAATCGACAGCGCAAAATTAAAAAGTACGCAAAACAATGTAAACTTTTAAACAGTTCCGCTAGTTGCAGCGCAGAAGGACAAACAACTTGGATAACTTCTAACATAATCCAATTTAATAGTTGAACAAACAAAATACCAATTAAATTGAAAGCAAAACGAGCAAAGTGTATATTGGCAGATACTCAGCGGTATTAGCCGCGTTTGCAATTGTAAGCAAACACACGATTACCCAGCACTCGCTGCTTAACTAATTCGTATCACGCTTAAGAGCCCACTGGAACATGAGGGGAAAAGAATATAACGTTTGTGAATGTCCAGCGACCGCAGTTTGCCCAATTGAAACGTATAATGAAATTTGTATATTAGCTCAGAAACGGCTCGACGAAAAACCTTGTAAAAGTGTTTCCATGTACGAATTGAAACGCCCCGGAAAATTCCTCTACGAAATTCAAATAAAATTGCAAACGATGTATTGGCTCTGTGAGCGGCACGTTACAGGCGTATGAGTGCAGTTTGCATTAAAGTAATTGTTGAGTGTCGGCCATTTGTGGTCGCGCTGTGTTCACGCAGCTTCAATTTGTAAAATTAGAAGCTGTTATACAACGAAGTGGCTATTTTTATTCATTAAACAGCATTGCTTTCTTAATTAAAAATCTACATGTCTTTTATATAACCACATTGACTATGAAAGGGGGTTTCATTTTGAATCTTATTACAGCAATGATATGATTTAATTTCACAACAAGTTTATATCGCTTATATAGAGTAATAGTAAAAACAAATGAACATAAATCAGAAACTTGCTCATCAGTGTAAGTAAAGATAAACCAAAACGTACAAGACAAATTCAGGTGATATTCAGAATTAATAACAGCCCGCGAGAAAGTTTATGACGCACGTACATGTATAAGCTGTAGCAATTAGTTGTAATTAAGTAGGTTGGAGGTCGGGGCGCCGCTTGCCTTGTCACACTACCGACTAGATTAAGGTCTCCGGTCCCGCCGCTCGTAACTTGTTTTGCATGAATCTGTACGCGACTTTCATATGACTCTCAGGAGTAGACTCAGTTCAGCACCTCTAATGTAAATGAAATTGTGTGCAAGAAATAAAGCAGGGCTTCTCGGCCGCTATTTATCGCCGCTCGCGTCTCCTAACTCCCACGTAATGGGAATGTGGAGACAACGCGGAGCGCAGTAATGAACCGGCCTGCCTTAACGTATGGCCTTTATTGATGATACTCGCGTCCTCTACACACTTACTACTTTATTGTGACCCTGCGCAGGCATCGTTTCAATTACGACACGCTTCTTACGATACTTTACGGCGGTCGCAACCTAGACATGTGCCCGCAAATCCTAGGCTCTCCCGAGTCCCTTTGTTGGGTTTAATTACTATCCCAAAGAGGTTTGTTCAATGGGTAATTAATCACGGAATAAGATGGATTACGAACTGGTTGATATTGAATATGAGTGATTAATGTATTAATTTTGTCACTTCACTTCCATTAAATTAGATGCATACCTACTTGAATATTTTGATTCAAATTACCTATGAATAGATCATTATTTTGTGATCGTCAAATTAATCTAATCAAACCGTGTGGATGTTTCATTATTGGAACATTTTGGTTAGATTAGTAATTATAACATGATTGCCGAGATTATTGGTGTGTATAGAGTGGGTGAGGGGTGGGGTGTATTGTGCGGGCCTTCGATATGGGCGGTGTGTACTCGGCTCAAACACAAATTCAGTCGATCGTTAGCCGGCACCACGTGTGATTAATTAAATTTCTTTCACGCTCAGAATTTAAGTTCGAGTAGAAATCGTTAACGGCCGGAAAGGCCTGTTGAGCCGTAATTTACGTCTTTTCGTTCGACTTTAGGTACTTGCGTCATTTGAGAATTGCGTGCTGTGTGCCTTATAACCATTAAATTTATATACGTACATAGGAAATTAGGTAGTTGTTCAAATAGTGATTGCCGTCAGATTATGATCGTAACTTGTAAATTTTTACCTTAGAAAATATTAAGCTTTATTATTATTTTTTATTTTACTCGTGTTATTAATGTAAAATTAATCTGTTATCCGTGTGGGATCAAAATAGTGTTTACGCTAATACCTTCCTACATTAATGTTTCAAACACATAAATGATCATTTGTAGTTTTGAAATGGAACTATTATTCCTGTTGAAGCATTTGCAGTCTTGTAATCAAGTAACAAAATCTAACAGATACCAAAAGTTGAATATCTCTGGCATACAATCAAAACTTTGGCATAATAAAACGATGATATCGCTGTATAGTTTACGTTATAACACTCACTTCCCTTAGTCGAACAAGTACCTAAGTTAAATTAATTCAGGGGTTGCGCACCGTGGGTACAAAATATCGTTAACAACAGTAGTGCACCTAGGACACGGTGTGGCATGTGTATTATTAATGACACGACACATGTGCCGGATGCCTCTCTGCATTGTATCTCAATTGGTGGTCCAAGTTTGTTCGGAATTTTTGGGATGGAATAATTAAATTCTGTTTTGTATTACGAGAGAAGGCCGTAAAATGGCCTGATGAAAATAATGAAGGTTGTTTTTATGAAAGGACTATACCTAAAATATACAATAGTTATCTTGAAACAAATCCTTGATCGCACTTTGTTTGTGATTAGAAAGAAAATGCTTCCATCTCTTTCTCTGTTTTGAATCTTTCAATAGTAAGAGAGGAATTTTATCGTTTTTATCGGAAAATAATTTTATAATAAAATGCCTGAGGCATTAAGTCCACCCTTGCACGGTGTGTTTTTTTTTGCGTTGCGTTGAAAGCTGTATAAATAAATAAATATTATTATAAGAAAAATTGTCTTATCATGAAGTGGTAAAAGTTTACGAATCTTAATGTGGCAAAATGAACCACAAAAACTTTGAGCTGGCAACAGAAGCAACCATAATCTTAATTCAAAATCTTTTCTTTAACAAAAACAATCAAAATTTTATCAAAGAAAAGTCAAGAACCGCAGACAATAGTAACGCAAGTAAAGAACAAAATGGATTTCAATCTTTTCTACTTACCCTAAAAAAGACAAAGTGAAAATGTTCATTTCAAAATATCAATCCGGTACCTTATATTCAAGTTTCGGCATTCAAACGAAGCCCTCTTTATACTTCAATCATTACATTCTTTCTGAATAAAAAAGTTAGAAAAGGACTAGACAAAATCCATCCAAATCTTGGGCCCACAACTTGCCAATTGCAAGTTTCAATGAAAAAGGACGGTCGCACGAACGACTGATATATAGAAGGCGCAAAAATGGCCGCGGACGAATCGATAAAGCTTAGAAGAAGCGCGCTGGGTCCTGCTAAAACGGGAAGTTTATGGTAATCACGGCTGCGGAGGACCCGTGATTGATTGTTGTAGGCGACCCACTGCGGCCCGGCACACCCACACCGCTCTACTACTACACCACACGTGTTCCCCGTTTTGTTGTACAACTATAATTTTCGAACCTTTTTGCGAACGTGCCCGCCGAAACTATTTATTAATGGCACCCGTGACTGTGTGCAATAGAAAAGCGTGCCCTTATCTGTCTATCTATCGGCGCGTCCGCTACGCATGGGTGTGTGCCATTCTTTAATGCGGCAGTAACGACAAGGGTGCGACTTCCAGCCCTACGGCCTGTTAAGACGCTAAGAGAAATGGCGATTGAGGAGCCCAAGATTTAAGTGGCAGTTTCAAATGTGCCTACTTTTAGTGTTATTTCCTAAACGGAAACCATTTGTTTGCCTCATGTACGATCGAGGAGAGAAATTTACGCAATATTCGAGTATTTCTCACAAGTGTTTATGCGAAGAGATTGCTTCGAGGGAAGTGCATTTGCGCTATTATAGTTGTATCGTTTTGTGAAATGTATCTGAAAATACGAAAAGATACTTTAAAAATATTAAAACGTAGGGTAAAACCCGGATAGTTGCCTGGGGGGGATACATGCCCCGGTTTTTAATACACTATGTTAGGAATATAAATAGTGTTGGCGCTTTACTACAATAAGTAGTGACCCCCCTGCTGGCCTTAGTGCAGCATAAGCCATCGGCATAGGCCCACCTGTTTTTACCGTGTCAGCAAAAATCTTCCGCGGCGTAATTTTGACGGGCGTTATAATTATATTGGTAAGTAATTACTATTGAATATTTTTATTACTGATCGCGGTTTCAGTCAACTTTTTGTTTCTTTGCATGCATTAGAGTTTAAATAACATTGTTTATTGTGTTTTATTGCTAATGAATAATTATTTATTTCGCAAA
Source organism: Caradrina clavipalpis (assembly GCA_932526535.1). Lineage (NCBI taxonomy): Eukaryota > Metazoa > Arthropoda > Insecta > Lepidoptera > Noctuidae > Caradrina > Caradrina clavipalpis. The sequence continues at coordinate 6,303,441 of OW052093.1, forward strand.
CAAAAAGGGCAAGTATCCGTATCAAAAAGGATAGTCGCCCTACTTACTTTTGCGGATAGTTGCCCCTAGAGTGACTAAAAATTCTTTAACAAACAAAGCCGGATTATTATTTTTTTCTGTTTTTTTCTAATTTACTGTGACTCTAACTTGTTGTAAATAAAATAAATATCTATATAACTATTTTATATATTTATTTTAGGTAAGCAAAATGCCTTGCAAATATAAGCGAAAAGCAGGCGTGGTACCAAGCATCATTAACCGGACAGAAGATAGCTTAGCACTTGCCTTGGAAGAATTAAGACAAAAAAAAAGTTTCAATGAAATTTCTCGAACAAGCGGAGTATCCTTTAGAACCTTATTATCTTATTTAAATCATTAAAACTGAAAATTATTTAATAATGTTAATTAATATTTCAAATTGTACTTAATAAAATATCTCAGGAAATTATAAACGCTGTTAAATAAATAATAAAGATTACTTTAATTGATATAAATTTCTTTGTATTCAAAATAAAAATCATACCGAGGTTACTATCCCCGCACGAGGCAAGTATCCCCGGAAGGATTTTCCACGCTAGGCTACTATCCGCCATAGTAGGCAACTATCCCTTTTTTGAGAGGTGAAATAAAACAGTATTTATTCAAAACCAGTGTTAATTAGGTATACAAAAATAGGCTATTATAGAAGATAAAAGACCTATGTTTTGAGATACATACTTAATAATTTTCAGCCAGTTCATATTTTTACAAAATAAAGCTTTTTCGAAAAGTGGGGCAACTATCCGGGTTTTACCCTATATCGTTGGGTGTGCGCCTAAAAAAGAGAAGTTGTGTATGAATCATCGAGTTCTGCTGTCACGTTGTTTTGGGAAACCATTAGTTAAACGTCCAATAAAAACGTAGTGGAGTTCGTGAAATAAAACCGAGCCGGGTGTGTGCACTAGTGTGGTTTACGTTAATGCGGTCGCGTATACGTGGAACTTGGCCAATCTACACCAACTTGTAACTCGCCCGTAATGGCAACTGAAATTTCCTTCCCGAATTCAAAAATAAATTCTAGCCCAAATATGACGTCAGATTCGGGAACTCTTATTTTATATCGCTGTCCTAAGTTGTAAGTGATATGTCTCAAGGAACTTGAGGTCTTACTGTTCAATTTCAACTTTACAGAACTTTAGGACCACGAGAAACTAAATATTGAACGGTATTCGTGACAGAAGGCGGTGTGGCGTTATGATGAAACTTGCTACATCGGGACATTTAGTAGAATATTTCTGGGGCCCAAACTTGATGCGTACACCCTCATATATCGCGGAGCAATATGACTTTAACAGGTGCGACCTCGTAAAGAAGCACAGGTGTACGCGTCCCAGGGACGGTTAAATCCGGCAAATAGAAATTGATGTTAGTAGGTGAAATCTAAACTACACTATATTTTAGCCATTTCGAGGCGCGTCGGTGCTTTGTTGTTAAAATTCATGGTAAGCGGAAGCAATTAAGGGAGTAATATGTAAGGACGTAATGGAGTGACGGGAATTTGTTGCCAGCGTTTTAATGGACGTCCGTATTTATGTTTCAAAATGCTGCACCGCGAGCTTTCCTGTCTCCTGGCATTAATAATTATCACAATCATTTATAAAGCAATTATATGAAAGCAGTGTCTTATTAAAATCGCCATTAAGTATTTAGTTAATGCCGACTTTATTCCGTTTCGTAAATGTTTAATTTTATAATTACGGACCTCGAATTGTAAGTATCTATTTTACAAGTCGATATTACCGTCTCACTGTAAATCTATTAGTAGAATGTCCCATAGTATCCACAATCCAAGAGCAACTGTCTAATTTGTACACAGATATAAAAAAACCGCTGACAATTTAAAACAAAATTACAATTTCAGCGTCGCCGTTTAAATCTGTGTCATTTACTCCTTGGTCATTAAATACAAAAACCGTCAAAGAAATAAAGATATTTTTTATTATTCAAAGTGAGCCGCGGTATCACCCTATCACTTCGTGCGGGAAGGCGGAGCAGCTATTAGCTTAACGACCATTTTAATATAAGAGATGACATATTAAATTTACGAGGGCGAGCTTCCCGTAGCGTAAACGTTGACGCTGACGTGACGCCTCTGTCTTCTTTATTGCGTACGTAAATATAACTATCAGATGTGTTTATGATATGCTAAGGCGAATTTTTAATGGCCGGAATCGTTTACGAGTCACGTACACTGTACACAGTGTATAACCGATGATCGTAACTTTAATACTCCTCCGTCAAGTGCGCGTTAAACAAACGTTGTCTTTACTTTGTGACAACCGCTCCTCACTGTTTACAAAAACTGTGTAAAAACTGAGTAACATTGATCATTTTCTCCGACACGCAACAAAAGGGACGAAATAATAAGCGATTAGTTTCCCGCTCCGTCGTATATACATTACGCGGATCGCAGGGAGAAAAGCTTGCTTCATGCACACCTCTCGTTTCGCACGGAAGCGAACCGTAATTACTCTAAAACACTACCCATTTGTTTGATGTCTTTGTTCGTTGTTTGCTCCACTTAGGGCGAGCATCACCCTTGCGATTCCGCCCGACACATGCCGTGAGTTTCGTACAGCCATTAGGTGCGAGACAATGGGGCAAGACACAAAAAACAAGCATTAATAATCAGGAATATGCATCGACAACGGGAAAGGGTGGTATCTGTTCCCCAGCCCTTTCAGCGGGGACGAGAGATAATGGCGGTGGAAACTTCAAGCGACAAAGACAATGGTAATGGCTCGAATAGGTACAGGCATCGTGGCGCCGATTTTTCGTACTTTTTCTGCGTACTCTGTTCTACGTTGAGTAAGTATGTAGGGTCCTATTGTTTCGGCGAAAAAGCAAGAGTGATTGAATTGTTTAATATCACTCGCGTTCAGACAAAAGAGTTGTTAACGTGACGGCGTCTCATTATAATTACTAACAAGCGGTAAGTTTATTATCACAATTTGTATCAACACTTTAAAGATATGGAATGCTCACTAAATAAATGTAAAATGTAAATATTACGTGAAAAAAAAGAAACTGATATGCAGCTTTGACTAGCTTATGGTTGCTTAATTATTCTTTATTCTACTATAAAACATTGCGTGGATGACCACAATAAGTTGATGATGTCCCGAAATTTACATTAAAATAATAAAGTGGCATTAGAGATAGACAATGGCTACATTATGTGCGTGTTGTAGCCTGCTACAAGTTAATCGGGGGCAAGCTTTATGGGCGCACATGATTGTAATAGTCTTGTAAAGGGTGACTGGTAATGTATTACGACAAATGGACGGCGCAAAACGATAAGGAGCAAGTAAAAAAAAAATCCGTAAAAAATATTTTTCGTTTTTTTTTTTTCGTCAACGAAAATTGGTAGCTAAAGGATCCATTAATATTGAAAATCGAACGAATAAAATGCATAGTTAAAAGTTTGAATGCGCCTAACGTAATTTCAAAGCGGATAGACGGACAAACGGGTCGGACTAAAGCGCTAACTACTGCAATTAAGCCGTTAATCTATCCAGTGTTAGCAAAGTTCATGGCTACATCTGGAATACACATGTCACAGTGCCGCCCCCTCCCGCGTGGTGGGGAAAAATCTAAACACAGTAAAAGCCGGCTTTAGTGGCATTTTATTGGCTCCATTTGGAGCCCCGCCAGCTCTGTTCCTTCGCCTCTAATTGATATCTGACCAAAACGTTCACTTTACGTACGTAGATTTCTTGTAGACAAGTGTACTTTTTTTTGTTTCAACTGTCTGTCACCATTAAGTGATAATGAAATTAGTTTCAGTGGAAAATTTGAGTGAAAGCTGTTTTTCTACTTTCCAGGTAGACCTTGCGTAGGTTGCAGTGATCAATGTACTCGTAAGTAGATAAACAAGAACAGTTTAGTAATTGAATAAAGAAAGTAATTTCTTGTTGAGGTGAGTTGGGTTCAAGTGAAATGCAAACTAGTTGCTGTATTGAAATGAAAAGACATCTCTGTTTAAATGAATTGCGGGAGACGATATTTATTTTCACTTATGGTGTGTTTTTTCAAAGTTTATTAAAAAATTTTCAGTAGGAGTAGTAGGGGGTGGGACACCTCAGTCGCTTGGAAAGCACGTAAAACCGATGTTTAGCAAGTGAGTAAGTTCACAAAATTTTAGACAGATACCTACCCAATTTTAAAAACTGGGATCACAAATTATTCGTCAAGCTTTGTAATGAAGGCAAAGTTTCTCTAAAATAATTGAATGTGATAGTCTGAACAAGTACCTACAACTATTTCTCTCATTCATTCATTAAACGACTGATGTTATGATGAAAATACTGTAACGATATTATGATGAATACGTTAGAACGAAATACTAACACTGAATGTCACGTATTCAATTCTTTGGTTGAATCTATATGTGAACACAGAGACCTAAGCTACTTTTATGTTATAATTTTTTATAAATTTTTTCTTTTGTTCAGAAAAAGTTTTTGTCTTTAAACAGAACATAACTCACCAGTTTTTCAGTGTTTCAGTAATCTAATCTTCGCGTACCTAGATACACCGTGTTGGCTGTTCACACCTTACGTCAAAATGAGTATAAATAATTTAAATCTCAATTTACAGCCCTTCTCCTTATGTATTATGAGTGCAAATGAATATCTAACTCCTGAAGGAAGCTAACATGAATAAATAAAGAATGATAACTCACGCCGTGTGCGCAGTGTTACAACTTACTTATGTTGCAAACTTTCGCTCATTTGTCTAACATACGAAGTTTTAGGATAACATCTAATCGGTAAAGTAGGATTGGGAGGTTTTTGTAGGAGAATAAAGTGCTATTATTACTTAGTTTGATTTCTAGTGTTTTTCGTCTGTTTTATTCATTTATTTTTATCGTCTTGCCTTGTGCTTTCTTCGTATGTGTAGAGGCTTTTGGTTTGCAGTAGGACAATAATAGGCTGTTATTATTATTAATATATAACTTTAAAATATACTACAGAAGTTATCGTTAAGAAGCTTATACGTTTTTGAGTTTTTTTTTGTAATCTAGGTATATAGTACAGGGAGCTAGACTTCCGAAAAAATATCGAAACTATTCTGACAACAAATTCTATTTAATTTTTATCTGGTAGATTGCATGGAACGGATACTGTGAAACTATCAATGTTATAACTAAAGTGCCCTATGTTTTCCTATGACTATACTTCTTAATATTGTAAATAGTGTGGTGAAAAGTTAAAAATTAATTATTTTATGTACTCACCATTTTGTTGTTGATTTCGTGAAAGTGTATTTCACACACTTTGTCTACTATGTCTTCACTTTGAAACGTGACGAAACCGAAACCTGAAACAATAAAGAAATATTCATATTAATAAAAGTTTGGTAAAGAATAACAACAATTAATGACTTCAATTATCAATTACGTGAATGAGTCAGGGTTCACAATCATTTTCTAATTACAAACTTATATCTGTACAGATTTTATTATTTATTATAATAATAAATATGTTTAATAAAGCCAAGATAATCCATTCTGAAGTTTTTATCTACTTTGAACATTTTTACATTAATTACCATCAAGACGTAGGTATTGGAATTTGGACTCCAACTCAAAACCTCAGATTTTCAGTCCAAAGAGTTTTCGACTTTGCCGCCGTTTCAAGTTATCGGAACCATAAAAGTCTCGGCTTTGATATCGTTTTAATTAAAGGCAATTTGCGTCAAGTTAATTTCAAAAGGCGCGTCAATCAGTTTTCGACAACACCTATCAGAGTATTGTAGTGGGTCGGCTGGGGCAGGCGCCGCGTCTTTGTACTGCCAATTTAATAAAACTTGCGCCCCTGCCGCCGCCTGCGCGCACCGGCGACAAAACCAAACAATACCTACCCTCATTTAAACGCTGCTAGACATTCACGTGGCCGCTCAGACGACCAACTTCCCCTATACGTTCTCCGTCCGACTCAAAAGATCGTTCAAGTTCGCCCCTACACGATTCATGAATTACAAATTGCAATTTTGAGTTTCGCAGTCGAATCGCTTTCCGATATTTACACGATTCCACGCGACAACTTACGACCTAGCTTACAATCTGTCGCACAAATAAATCCCTCCAGTTTGAAACACGTCGCTCGGCGCGTCGTGTTTCCCGATTCGCAATCACCTGACGTAGACCAAGTTTCCGCTTAAAGTGGCAAACAAAACAAGGCGATGAGCAGGCGTGTTTCTGTCTGCTAACGATTAAGACACACACACGTGACGTATCCACCCACGACGACAAATAGCATTAGCGAGCCGCTCCGCAAACAGTCGGTGGCGCCGCGATTATGCTGACACGTACACGAACACCGGCCCCGTATCGCTACAACTTTGTCGTCCCGTGTCCACGTGTTGATATGGGCACGTGAGAGCGACATACATCTTCATGAGTCGGGATCAACGTCGTCAATCCCGAAAGTTATACAGAAACGTTTCAAAACTGAACTTGTCCAACAATAGCCGTCGGCGGCGAAGCGCTAATCGATACCCTTGTAAATGTTACGGCCGAGGCGATACTTATAATCTGACAGTGCGGCTCTTTGTTCATATTTAGTTCATCACCTTTCACGACTTCGGCTGCCCTAAACAAACAGCACGATCCGGCCCCAAACTAGGGCGCACTTGGTATTTCACGCGCGGCCGGGTGGCTTTGCGTAGGAATCGAGGCAAAGATAGTAACACCCCGAAAAGGCAAATAGGGGTTCAATCGAGTTCCGTTAGATGACCGTATTTTCTTTATGCATTATAAGGTCGGTGCGGTATATCAAGTGAATCGTTTCTGCGTTATTGCCTTCCCAATAAAAACGATTGGAAACAATCCCCACTTACATAAAACATGGTGTCGAGGAAGCTGTTACAGGGAACTTGATAATGCATTGTTTTGATGTTTGGATATTATAAACGAGGCAGAAGTCGCTCGCCGGACAGATATTATGTAGTCGCGTGCCGAATGGTGCCCGCTCCCCCTTATTTATGCGGGTCCGCAAACCGAATAAAGTAGGAAGCCAGCAACATCGACGGCCGCCGAGTAAAGTTATCTGCGGGCGACATGCCTGTGCAAATATGAAATCGGACCACACGATCCAACTAAATGAACTTCTTCTTAATGGATTAGAGCAACGTTAAAATCGCCAATGTTTTGCTGCCATACACACAAACTGAGCAAATAAATACAATACCCGTAAAGTTTGTAGATGAAACGTTAAGAGAAAAGGGAGAAATAGCATTGTCACTGACCACGTAAAAAGTTTCGGGTTTCGTGTTGCCTTTGTGTGCTCGCTCTAGATAAATGGGGTATTTTCGTGAAATTCGTCCGCGTCACTTCTCGTAACAATGGCGAAGATAAATAATCTCTGCGTAAGAAAAGGATTCCGTAAACATAATTATTTGAACTCGCAATTGTAGCTGTGAAACGCTAATGAAAGTTCTCCTGGGTCGCTTCAGGAATTAACTTTATTTTTCTCCGACTTCAATTACACAGGGTACCTTTACTTTTTAAGCGGACTACTTTAATTAAATCTGGCGGCTTATAGGTGATCTGTGCTCTACACTGATTGGTCCTTCGCTTTGTTTGTCAAATTAAATTCACATCAGTTCGTTTAGCTTATCGTGAAAATGTAAATATTTTTCCAGATAATTGTGACTTTACGGCAGAAACAGGTAAATCTTGCTATTTTTAGCATAAAAGCCTGTGTGAATACTTCTATAAAAAATATTGCTAAAGTATTTCATTTTTGGATAAATATGTTCCCGATATCAATAGGCGTATTTCCCTTCCCCTCCTCTGAGTACGTAAGCCTCGCCACTATATCTATGTAAACGGCGAGCGATTTTTATTAATTCCCATCGAGTTCGCACCTGCGATAGCGGCGCTCGTTATTTTAATATAAGGAGCGAGAGGTTCAGGCAAAGATTATGAATGTGTCTCCCGATATCGGATATCTCGACACATCTGTCGGGCGGCACGTGGAGCTGACAGTGGGCGGCTCGCCCCCGCTCAGCCGTCCCCCGCCCGGCGAAGGCTCCCCCGCCCCCGAATCGGGGCCATAGGCAGTATAATCTGCCCCGCCACTGTATGAAACACCGGCCGGTGGCGTTTATGGCGCTATAATAACCGTATAAAACGCGACTTATTGTAGGCGTCGATAGCGGACGTTATACAACCTTAGGCCTCCACTTTGTGCCACGCCGACGCTCCCGGCTCTACTACATTTTTTCTATGTTACCTTCGCGCTCCCGAATGCTATAAAGGAATTTATTGCGATATCTCCCACCAATGTAATTCCCGCAGTATTCATTTGTCTAATTGAATATTACATTAGCACATACATTATGCACAAGGTACGTACCTATTCCGAGGTATGCTCTAAATAAGAACTCAGTGGTTCGCCTTCGATTTGTATTTTTGTTGGCACACTAATGCAGAATTTCTCCTTCGACATGCAGATTTTCTCAAGATGTTTTCCTTTACTGAAAATAAATATTTACCTGCGCTGCGAAAAATTCAATGGTGCACAACGCGGGAGAACGTGGCTCACGTACGAGATTAATTCTCTATCGATCCTATCAATAGGTACTTGAATTTAGCATGGATGAGTCGTAGATGTAGTTGTACATTTACTGCTTGTCATTACCAAAACAACAACAGTACACAAGTTAATAAACAGTATCTTGTTACAGAGAAAGAGAGTCAACAGGACTCATTGTAGCGTCAATTTTGTTTGTTTTTGTACAGAATAAAAGTAATGTAGTATGTTGGCGATAACTATAGCAAGTTTTCATTAGGAGCGCGCTCAACAAGCTCTCAAATGATCAGCGAGCTGGCCGGTGGCGGCGCTCGACGTCACAACTTTTGTTATTGTTTCGCTTCATTATTGTAATACGAAATACGCGGCACAATAATTAAGAGATCCTCGTCTATCGCCCCTTCTGACGTCATAGTTGGCCCAAACTTTTATCAACGGACTCTCATCGTGACAGAATGTTTGCTACGTAAATAATTGCCGGATTGCTTCTGAGCTCAGCTAATAATAACAAGTTAATCGCAATAGTTATTATCGAGAAAAAGGCTAGATTATAAGAAACGGGATTGGCTTCGGCGCGCTCGACTGCTGTTACGCGATCAATGTTTATTAGAAACCTATTAACGGAACATTTGTTTCTATGTGGGCGGTATACCCAAGTACCTACCAGCTTGCTACCTTCATATAAAAATCATTCTTATTTTATATTGAGTCGTGAAAGTAGTACAGTGACGGCCCCGACACACGCCTATTGGATATCGAACCTGTTCCAATCAGCCTTTTTCAGCTTTACGTTCAATTAATCACAAGAAAATATCGCGACGTGGTCGATGGATGAGGTAAAAAATATATAACATACCTATAAAAAGTCTCAAGCACCTAATACGAATTTTATGTCTATAAATCACACTAAAGCTGAAACTGCAGAACGGAACGATTCTTTTCAAGTTATTTTCTTATCAACATTACAGGAGGGTATTACACTCCACTTTGTACTAATGGATGATTGATCATACTTTCATACAAGTTCTTATTAGATATTTATTTCTGTTTCAAATACTGCGCGGAATGTAGGTAAGAACAACAGTCATACATTACCGTGTTATATGATAAAGTAATCTATCGAGGATTCAAATAGTTGATCGTAATAGTCGCTTCAAAATAATACGCGAGTCCCGTGCCAATACAAATACTCTCCGGTTCTAATGCATTCGCTGCGAGGTGCAAAGTCTAAATGTAAACTTTCGGCAAGCTAAGAAAATGGGAAATAAAAGCTGGAAAGAATTGGCTCATCCTCATTTTCTCTATTGTTAAGTTGAATAGGACACGAACTATCAACTTGCTAGACGCGCTGATTGTGTGGAGACACCTTTATTGTCTACGTTCAGGTAAGTAAAACAGAAACACTGCTCCTACGACGCTTTTTCCGTCAAGATGTTCAACTTTTAAAATCCCGAAGTTTGTCCAAGTTGTTTTATTGCTTCAGAAACGTTTTAAAGCTTTTGACACAAAAAGAATTTTCGGACTCTTCCCGTAGTGTTTGGCGAAGAATTCGCAACATGATTCCGTATAGAAACGTGCGCTGTACACTGTTGTGACGTATCTGTGTACTGCGTGGGCAGACTATCTAATTTTACGGAAAATGTTCCTTAACGTGTTTACTTGAGAATTTCTTTGAGGACTTATCAAGGGGCGTGAAAGGAAATTATGTCATAAATCAAACACATCGAAAAAAATTTTTAGAGCGATCAGTAACAGGAGAAATATTTGGGCGAGTGGCCGTTACGCCGCAAGCGGCAGGACAATTTATCAAGGGCGACGCTACCCTCGTCCAATCGGTTGATAGCAATGCCATAAATATTTACTTTAATAAGATTCCGTCCTTTTTATTCGCGTGTGTTTTACGACACTGTTTGGCCTGTGATGTCAACCTGGTAGCAGCGTAAGCGCATTGTTTTTTATAGTGTCGGAATTTGTAGCGGAGTAAGTGAATATCCCTGACCCTGTCGTGATAGATTGTAAAGCTGTGGAATGTGCCAATCGACTGTATTAAGTTTGGGTGGATACCGAATGTTTTATGGTACACAATCACATTTGCGATGTGCGAATACACTTTTTCTTTTTACTGTGTTGTTGGCCACGTGGTCAATGTCTAATAGACGGATATACTACCTAGTAAAATGCTTTTGAGCAATTTGTGAAAGGGTTCGTCTTTACAGTTACTAAACATTTTTTCCCTTCAGTCTGGAAAAATTCAAGTGAGTTCTTCAAACCACCCTAGATGCAGCATTTGTAATGAGGTATAGTTTAGCAAAGAAACTACATCTGCCTCATGCATGATTATCCGTTTCAAAAGTAGATGTTCGTTGCATGTTGGAATCAGGCAGTTTACTGTGATTTTATATCGTTACTGCTTCAGCTAAATGTCGTGTAAATTACTTTGAATCCATAGGTTCATTCATTGTGTATTCTATGATCAAAAAAGAAAAAAATGTAAAGGAATAAATTCAAAGCTTTATATTGGTAGATATTGAAACACCATTCTACAACCTAAACAGAAGTAAGTGCAGATCGTAAATAAAGAACCAACCAAGGCTATGAGGTCCCAGTAAGTATGTAAAACTACAAAAACACAACCTATTTGAGTCACAAAAATATTGTAAGGAAAATTGTAAACTTGATCGTTCGTCGCACGGAATGAAGCAATAAGGATTTGATGAATTTAATACTAAACTATAACCCGAATTTGCGATTTATAGCACATAATAATGTAAATGGAACATTGTTGAAAGGGAGACCAATTTTTCTATGAACGTCATAAACATTGTTTTACGATGGGTCGGGAAGTCTAGGTGGAACAGTTTACCAAGTAAGCTATTTATTACAGCCGCGGTACGGAGTTCCTGTCTCGTTCTTAGTATTTTATTAGTTTAAACAAGGCATTAATAATTATGTTATGGTTTGTGTTGACTGTGGCAGAAATATATCTTACTATGTTAAATTACTAACTTATAAAAATAAATTGCCACTACTTATAAATTGCCGTTATAGACTATGGCTTAGCCAAGATCCTCGACCAATACCTAAGGAGGTTCTTGTTAGGCAGTTGAATTTAGAAGACAGTATTTTTGGAACCAGCTTGTATGGTAAGGAGGTTCCACTATTTGCATTCTTAACAGTCGGTCGGTAGCTTGGACCCTTATTTCAAATATTGGCGGACTATATTTTTTATTTCAATGTGTTTTTATTTTTGTTCTAATATATTTCAAAATGTGATATGAATGAAAACAAATGAATGTGTTATTTTCATTATCAGCAATAACTGGTCATCCCTGTTATAAAGCAGATTAATGATTGCCTCATGTTAGGCGTCCCTGCTAACTCACGTTGGGTGCCATTAGTTTCCCTAAGTTTGGTGCTACTGCATTTTAGTGAGACCATTCCTTTAAGTGACAAGTGCAGTGGTCTAAGTGAGTTGGTGAATTACTAAAAGAAAGAGGAAGAAGGAACTCATTTACTTTTATCTATTTACTATACAGGTGTACAATAGTTTATTCCGTTTTTGACATTTGGATACATATTTTTTCTTAGTTAAGATTTGTGCCCGGTTCATGGCAATAGGCTCGCCCCTTATTACATGGGACCTAAACATACCGGCGAACTGTGGGTGTGCATTGGTACACCTCTGCCTGATCCTTCAGGGAATACAGGCGTGATGGTACGATGGCATGAACAACAGTACCAAATTTTGACCATGACCATCATCACATAAAAATTAAAAATGGAAGTGAGAATCTATCGAGAACAGAGAGTATGAACCATTATAGTGCGCTTAATTACTTTTTAACTCAAACGAGCAGCGCGTAATTAGATTACAATGGTGAATTTTATTTGTATGTATTGTCACTTTACGTAAATGTACCGACAGTTTTACTTGATCACATTAACATGATTTTGAAAGTACGACTTTGTTTTCCGAACTGTTTTAAACTTTTTGTTTTTCCGATGGATGTATTGTTAAATTGTTGGAATTAATTTCATGAATGCAAATTATAGGTTCAGTATGTACCTATCTACTTTTTGTATTTAGTTTAGAAGTATGTAAAGTATCTAGTACTAAGTGCTTTTTCGATTATTTATGCACGTTTGATAAAATGAGCACGTTTTCTTTGTTTACTGAAAAAAATCTAAATTCTAAACAATCGATTATTCCAATAGATTATATTTAATTTGCAAAGATTAGATGGAAGGTACCCGAGGCAGTCCGATATGATTGTTGCGGTCATTCGGCATCGCGACAAGATCGTCCCGTGAGCGCGTAATCCCGGGGGGCGACGTGCCCGAGACGCGAGGGACGGGATTTGCGGGATCATCGGACACAAGACGGGAATACCCTTGTTGTGGTTACAACACTACTCGATGTTCTCCGCTATTGTTCAGCGAACGATTCCGTTTATTTACACAGAAATACAGTGAGCGCCATTAAAAACAATTTCTATTTCTTCATCTCCGTAGAGCTGCTTAAAACTTAAACTTAATAGAACGCAATAGATGAAATGATACAATAACAACGGGAACCTCCACTCGTGCAACGTTATAATATTCTATATTAGATTGCTCAGAGAAAAAAGTTCAATGTAAAAGTTATGACGGGGGCGAGTGCATGACTCTGATAATATCGTTTTAATTGCGAATAGAAGTGAATCGAGCGGGAGGGGGGGAGCAACATTATGATGCGAGGGGCGCAGCCGGGACTTGCGCAGATTGAGAATGAAGAGGCCGCACGTACGCCACGGTTCACTTGTTAAGAAGACCGCAGCGAGAAAACCAAATATTTACAATTGCATCCGAAATACAGAACTTTGCACTCGAAAAAGAGCCATCTTAAAGTTGCTAGGTAAAGTTACGAGGGTTGTATTTCGAGCTGTCCCCGCTTGAGTTCTCGAGTGACCAGCCTCGCACCGGTCCGGGTTATTGCGGGACCGACCTTGTTTGCGCAGCACTACACAACTGTTTTGTGGTGATTTTGGCAATATTCCTTGTTCACGTCACGAGGCCGCAGCAACCGTGATACGATTGTTGCGCACTTCTGATTGTTATTGTGTCATGAAATGAAAAAAATTCTGTTTGTACTTCTGCGCCATTGTAAAGTTCAGTACGCAATCCAAATACAATTTATCCTGACAGTGGATTTAGTTTCCAACTACTGCATGCCAGGAAGTATTAACTTGGAAAGAAGTTTCATAAAATAATAAAGCCAGAAACAGAATACGAATTGTATTGTCAACGGAGTCTGTAAATCTAGTAATAAAAGCGTCCACTCAACGTCGCAATTCACGACATTTCTTCAAGTAGCGTCGAGCGAGGACGGAGTCGGGAAGCCTTAATTTGTCTCCTTCCAACCAGAGACAAAGTGTATTTCGTAGCCTTGTCTATCGCCGGATCGCGGTGGTCCATGTCATCATGGACTTAGTCTAAACGATGCACTTTCTTGTTATCTCAATGCTGGATTATTGAGGTTTATGCTTTGTGTAATAAATAGATGTAACAGATGCGACGTCGATGATGAGCTTTCTGTGTAGCGAGACATAATGATGGCGAATATATTCCTCGAATAAAGTACACATCGTATCATTTAGGTTTCTTTTTTTGTTGCTTTTTATGTGTGTCGTTTATTAAATTGTGTCTGGATGGTAGTCGTTTGGGCAACACACCGACTTACCTACAAGGTGACCCGACTTTAACGTGCTCTATATTTATAAGCAATTTATTGCTCATATCTATACGGTTGCCATAAAATCTATTTTCAAGGTAAAACAATGCTTTTCAGTAATGTTGGTCGAATATTTTGTGAAAATTGCGGTTCGCATGAAATAAAGTGGCTATCGGTAGGATTTTTAAGGCAATCATATTGCTATTATATCGTAAGTAGATTACAAAACGAAACAGCCAAATACGTTTAAAGATTCTAGCTGCGCGTTCATACGTCCATCAGAAAAACTAACAGAAAATCGTTCACCGGTATAAAAGGTTAAGTCGATTCTCAACACATCAACGCTTCATCCGGCGCTTTGTTCACGATAAGGACTTGAACACACACAGAGCACCTGTTTCGAGTGGCGAGCAATAAGTGCTGAACGTATTTGCGTAGCGCGATTACGCGTCGCTCCAGCCGAGCTAAAATTGAGCGTTGAGCTGAAGCACGTAATGATTTTAACGACTCAACTGTTCCGATTACACAATAAAAAAAAAAGTTACATTCTGTATTTAAAAACTACAAAAAAAAATACGGTTTGTTTCTAAAGCTGTCGACCATTTCAAACCGATTGGATCACGGCATTATTACTATTTAAGTGTTATGCTAATCTCGAAAAAGTTCCAGTCCGATTCACGGTCTACTAAAAGCTCGTAAAGCTCATCTAATCAAAGCCGTTAAGGGGGCATCAGATTACAAATTTACAGGTAGGTCGGCCAATAAAGATGAACGTAAGAGAGAGTTAACTGCGCGAAGTAATCGCGGGCCGAAACGTTGTTTTACGAGTCCGACTTTGCATATCCCGACAGATGTTAGAACAATAAACCCGAAAGAGACGCCCGGGTATTGTGCCGAGTTGTTACTTGTTATTCTGTAGAAATCTATGTTTTAAAGGTTTAGAGACGTGTTCAACTAGAATTTTATGAAACAACTGCGCACCGGTAGGGTTACACACTTTGATTTTTAATGCTCTCGGTGTGGCTCGGTTTGCGACTGGAAACTTTATTATGTATATTTTATGGCAATCATCAACAATGTTACGACTGAATTTATGAGTTACATCTCCAAATACGAGCTGTATTAGACATTAAAATATGTAACATTGATGTATATTTCTAACATCAATTTACAATTTTACAATTATTTTCATGTAATTTGAAACAGTCAATTTCTATAGGTACCATTTCAAATTACTTTATAAAAGTACGCACTTCCACCGTTTCACTAGTACCTACATATTATTTTTATAGCACATAAATTGTAAATATTTTATTCGAATGGTGAAAATCTCATTCACTACACGTCGAATAAAATCAAACATCTATCACATTTAAAATGGCCGCTGTTTCATTTAAAAATCGAATCCTCTTTCACATTTAAATTTGAAAAGTTGTCGGTGAGCGGCCGACCCTCTCGGTAAAAGGGTATTACTTATGAATCAATAGTTAATGAGTATCAATGGGCGGCTTTTGAAACTCGCCAGCCTCTGTGTGCATTCTCGGCGCATCATTAATATTGAAAGTTACTCGCCCGTCCATTGTCTCTAGAGTGGCCGCCTCTTTGTATATTATGCGTCTCTTTCTGTGCGGAAGCGAACAACTCATTTCCTTTACACAAAAGTTTTACTTGTAAAAATATTGCATCGTTCCATTTTCTCCCGATTTTGTTGTTTCAAACCACTTCCTATTTACATCAGAAAGTACCAAAATTAAGTATAATTACGGATTTAATGAACGCTAAAGATGTTTGTTAATATTAAGGGGTATCTGCAGTTAAACGCCACGGCCCATAACGCGCTTTAGGTTTTGGTTACGTTTAGGCTTTATGCGCAATATACATAATAATGAAAACGGCTGCGTAAGCACAGATAATAATCATATGTGCGGAGGCATAACCGAATTGCACAGTCGGCATATGCGATTGTGGTCGTGTGGATCCGTTCCATTCGCGTCATTTCGCTCCAAACTAGTTCCAATCAAATGCGAGCACCGATCGTATGCGTTCCGCTGTTGTCGTAATGTTTATAAACTTAGGCCGGGGGATCTAGGAACAGGCAGCCAATATAGACCGCTGGGTGCGATGAGGCCATAATAGGCATCGGTAAAAATACTGTCTGGAAAAATTCGACGGTTGCGACTAAATGAAGTTAGCCCCTTACTATTTTTCCCGTGAAACTATTTTAATTAAAGCCGCTCGAATGGAAGGAGTTTATAGAGGGACAAATCGGTCGGCGGCCGATAGATTGGGAATGTTCAATTTCGGGGGCGGCCTCTCGATGAAGCTTGGAGGCTGCCAGTAATTGTCGTGGTCATTAACATTTACGATAATGACGAGGATAGGATTGACGTGGCTGGTTATCGCAGCATCGGATATGGCTGAGACGTCGTATAATCCTCACTGGAGCACGTTACGCCGTCGCCGCGAGATCTAGTTTCGAGACGGATGGTAATTCGCTATTTGGTTACACGCAGTTAATAATTGATCGCAAGTTTTGTTCGTCAAAGTTAACGCCATGTTTGCTAGTAGAGGCGTGAGTGAGCATGGCAACGTGTGATGAACGTGGTTTCTGAGAATATTAACACTTTGAAATGTATTTTGGCGAATGCATGCAGTTATTTTTATATTTTTAAATTAATATTCGGTTTTGAATCCCTATTTAAATGATGTAATGATGTTTTGAATGTATTTTTTATAATTCTTTATTATGATTAAATGATTGTACAAGTGCTGTGCACACCTATAAGTGACGAATTCACCGCAAAGCTGCTAAATAGATAACAATGTAATGATTTAGTAAATAAGTCGTTGGTGTGTCAATAAATAAATAAATGCATTCAAGACCTGAACATGTATAAAATATTAAAAGCTACGCCCCAATAAATATCGTGACCTACTTAAATGATCTAAAACGTGGTTGTAACATATCAAAATGTGAAAATAATTCGCGTTACAACTGTACATTTGTTCACGAGAGTACTTCCAACACGGGAAACATGTTTAGACGGGGGCATAATGGGATTAAATTTTCAGACAGATGTGTAAGAAAATTGGAGGATACATAATGTCGTGTCTCATTATTTCAGGTCAAGATTTACGTAGAAATTGTCGAATGTTTTTAGGAATTTCGACATTCTCGCATTTTGTGCTGGATTTTCGACGGTTTGAAGAGCTGTCGAGCCGATCCGATCTTCAATAATCTTTCATGACGTGATGAGAGCAAAAATCTTTGTTGAATAAAAGTGTTTTTTGTGTATCTGAGTTGTGTATAACTTGTAGTTTAATTTATTTACTGCGTGAACTAAGCGTAATAAATTGTTAATATACTGATAAAACCAATTATCTAAATCATACATTTAGCAGTTCATAGCTTTTGAGAAATTCTGAATTCATTATTTGGTATAGCTTTGTAGCAATAGACACAAAATAGGTCAAGTATCTCTATAAAAACCTAACCCATCTAGAACCATCTTAAAATCCGAAAATATTTCTAAAATCAGGTCTCTAAAACATCTTAGGGTACCCTGAAAAACGTGACAAACCCTTCCTCCACTCGACACAATGGGGCACACTATTACTTCAATCCACTTAGTCACAGACTGTCACGCCAGCATTATAATGTGCCTGTTTCGACTCACGGACGAGTCATTAAAGCTTTGGGGATCCTCTCGCCCCGAAGAAGCCATCTGCATGATTTGCGCATATTAATAACGCCGAGCTTGCATGTAAGAGCATACATGCTATAACGACGAACATGTTATAAGTTGGCGATGAGCGTTTCGATTTAATTTAGACAAGGTTCCGTCGCTTTCATTTCGAACATTTGCATGTAACAGGTTGGATTTTACGTTTAAGTTATCGAAATGTTTATTAGATTTGTTTTGAGATGTTAAAACGCCATCAATCAAGTTTCCAATTTTCGTGACAATTATAGGTTAGTAATTAGTTTCATGAAACTAAATCTTGGATTTAATAGATGTCTAAACACGAGTTGTTGTCTAAGACAATGTTATGTTTGACACATACCTAGCCAGAATGTTGACGTTTCCAGCAATATTACTGGGATTAACATAATGCTCGCAAAACTATGTTTCACTACGTATTTACGCCATAACAGGTGTAAATAAGGTCGAATAAGTCATTCCGACGTGGCCTTGAAGAGGTGAAAGCTTAGGAAAAGTACAGAAACAGTTGCTCACGAAAACAATGAAATACGTTCTCCAAGGAAAGAAATAATACAGCCGAATTTTTGTATGTAAACCTAACATGCGCTAATACCACGTGAAATACACAAAACTTTAATAACTACGCATAGAATTTCGTAAAGAGGTGTCTTTTTTTAAAGAAGTGAATCTTTGTATTCAAAAAATCTTTTTTCAAAACCTTTATGCCAAGACGGAGCGTGTATGCACTTCGGCAAAGACGTAGCCTCGCGATGAGTAGGTACACTATGTAAACACACCTTTAAATGAGATATTAGGCTGCAGTTACACTCACAGCGGACGGCGGATAGCTTTTTAAACCATCTTTGTGCTCATAAAAACTGCGGACAGTTTTCATAAAACCGCTAGAAGCAAGTAATTCATTTCTTTTCACCGCATAATACAATCTTAATTAGATTTCCAAATAACAAACTGCTTTAAGCTACAATTAATGAGTGCTAATTAAACTAAAAACAAACCAGAGTAAAATAATAACGAACTCGCATAATGTCTTGCTCTAATGACTTTAATTTATTTCATGTAATATTGTGTGATAAATAACAACTAGACTATGTTTTCTAATCAAGATGAAGCTTAGTTTGTTCACCTATATTTTAGTGAAAGAGAAAATGTTTTTGGTTATTTAGATATCCCTATTAATTAGACGCGACTTTTAGTTTGTTAGTAAAAAAATGATAGTAAACAGGAGGTTTTTTTTTATACGAGTTAAAGATTTATCGCTCTCGCTTCCGCCTGTGTTCTGGCGTGTCCCTAGCCTAACCACTCAAGTCTCCGCGGCACGCCACACCCCCATAATGATGCATCTCGGGAGATACAGCATAAGGCTTTGCAGATTTTAACTACGCCACAATATTTATCTTTCTTTTTACGCGTGGTCACGCACACATTCTTGTTTTTTCTTCAAGCTTTTTTATTTATAAGTCTTAGGGGAAAGCTCGTACAAAAAACGCTTTGTAAAAAATAACAGAGACTTCACCTCTCTATTCTGTATAGCCAAATATTTCAAGAGGGTTTTGTTTCTGAGTTTGACGCAGACTGACGCCTTTTTTTTTTTTTTATAGACGTGAAATCATCAAATAACTTCCCCCGCCCTGGGCGGGGCGGGAGGGAGTGTCAGACTTTTACTGACTAAAACCCGTCTATGTTCCTTCATGTGCCCTTTACGTTCCGGGGGCGCGGTATCTCTTTCGAACAACCCGCAGCCCCGGCAAGAGACTGACGCCTAGATCAAGAAAGATGGGAAGATAACACAGTAGGTGTATTTAGGTACTAAAAGATTGGCGTGTTTTGTGTAGTAGAATATTCGTTGTGTTTCTTGTATTTCATATTTCCTTGCCGATATTTAACGCGTAGGCGGGTGTTGAAAAGAAGTTGGTAATCATAAAGTGATATTAAAAAGAGAATGTTTTGTGTGGTTTATATGAAAGAGGCTTAAATGATTGAAGTGTGAATATTAGGTAGGTGTTTCAGATTATCTTTAATATTTTATTTATATTGTTTCTTTACGTTCGGTTTGAAAGGTATGGGGAAATTACAGGCACATGAGACATTTTAACTTTGTCCTTAGGATTTCAACGCAAGATCTCTGGTATTGCAGATGTCTATAGGCAGAGGTGACCACTTAACATCAGGTGGACCGTCAGACTGTTTACCATCCAACGAAGTTCAAAAACATAAAACTAACACATTCGTGTCAAACGTTTAAAGTAGGCATAATAACGTTTACTTTGTTATACATACACTCCATATAGACTTTGAACGAACAAGTTAAAAAGTAATACCTCAGTTGGCTTTGACTTTGGCGTCGACATTGCACTTACCTAATTAGCAGTGCAATACTTAAACAAAACTTTGTTTAACTAATGAAACACAGTATTTTTCTGTCCATACTTTAAGTTATATTACTTCTTGTAAGTCGACTTGGAGATATTCTTGCAAAGTAAGTATTATAAGTAATTAAATACGAGTTTTATGAAACCTTTCTCTATTTTTTTTGAGTTAATGAAGACATGTCTTATACAGCTTGTCTTCATATAAGGATAGCTACTTATATTGTATTAATTGTACTTTAGTAACAATATCTTTGCTTAAAATATTTTTGTTGCTAAATATTTTTGCCCAGCTCAACATACAGTGCCTAAAATACTTCACAAATTTCCATAGGTACCCCCAAAATTTGCATTCTAAACTCCAACTGCGATATTAAAATAACTACATCTCTGAAAGTTACTTAGCGGGACAACAATGTATTCATATTGTTCATATCATTAATTTTTGCGGTCCAGTGGCGGGTCCGATTCCCTCCTTGCTGGGGAGGAGTGACGTTGCATTCCCTCGGTGCGCGACGGTCGCGTCTAATGAAGTCTCGTGCGGCCACAAAGCCTCCCTCCTCCTTGTCACTCCCCCTATCGCTCTTAAGAATGCACCCTCTAAAATATGTGACGTCAATGTGACGGCGTTTTTATCGTAAAGAGTTAGAAAAGTGACGCTCGTAAAACTTTTAACTAAATCGACGATTAAAAATAGTTTCCGGGCATAAGTTCACCATTTTAATAGCTCGTGGTCGCCGCTTCAATTTTATAAGAGATAGATAATGCAAAGTAATTTTCGCTTCACTGCATGAAAATTTAAATTCTTATTTGCGAGGGATATGAAAAATTATTTATTATAACTACATTTCACCTAGCAATATTCTTACATCAAAAACCTTTAAACCGACTTTTTATCGAATAAAGTACGGCTCAAGGAAAACGCTGTAGTGTTAAAATAACAATATCAAGCGAAACATGCATTTTCTCTCGTATTTTCTTTTTGAATTATATCTCTTGTAACAACGGAACATTTTAAATTTTTATTTTAAGCACGAATATATATCAAAAGATAGAACATGACCGCTCGAATGGTACGCAGATGCGACGAGTCCAACTGATCCCGCCCGGGGGAGTGAGAAACAAACATCGTAAAAAGTTGTGAATATTGCCAACAATTCGCCAAACTTGTAGGTAAGTGAGCATTTTTCTCGTTTGTAACATTTCTGCGTAGTTCGCGAAATCGGCCGTCTGCCTGTACATCCCTGCGTGAATAACTAATGAAAGAAAAATGAAGCGCTCAGCGAGCGCCACAAGCGAATTACACGACCTCTCAATAGCTAAAGACGCGATCAAGTATTTTATTTTGCATATTATAGCTTCATAAAGTTTTATTGAGATATTTTGCAAAACCTTCGTTATCTTATAATATTTGGTTATTGAAAAACGGAAGATTAAAGGATAGGTTACGGCGTAGCTCGCTTAAGATAAGTTAAATGATGGGAGGGGAGCTAAAACTGTCCTTATCGCAATATCAGTTAAACCGCTGCTTAGTCTTTTATGTATTCAAAATGACGTAAAACACGGGTTAACTGTCCAGAAGTTTATAGTACTTTGTATTAAGTAGGTACTAATTATTGGAGTCTTAACGATGCCTCATCTTTTGCTCAGGTGTTTTGCTATAACCTACAAAGAAATGGCCTCCTCATTAGCAAGCTGACGACCAGTTCATCCTCTAAATGGCAAGTTTTTGGGTTTACTGCCTCCCTTCAGACCTTTTTAACCCTTTGGGAAAAGAATGTAACATCATATTCTACATTAGGATCGAAAATGTGTATAAAGAAGTGTTCCCAGGAATAGTTTTTAAAGCTCTTTTCTATATCAACTTGATGTCATTTGTCGATGAAGTCTCGTGCCAAGAAGTTCAGTATTTGTTACCGAGTCGCAAGCCTTGGAATAGATGCTAAAATGTTTATCTATACTTACGGAAAATATTCTGTATCAGAAAGTGTTTACGATTTCGAACTTAATACTTATTTGACAACGCATTGGATTCAAAAGCGGAGTGCAATTTGTAAGTGTTCTGTTTTTAAAAGATTGGGTAGAAAGTTTCTCTGTTAGTAAAAGATATATGTATCTTTGGAGCATAAATCTTTTGTAGTAATGGCTCTTTTTTTCAAACTAACCCGATACAACTAAAAGGCGCTCGCCTCTCATGTATGATATTGCGGGTTTTTTTTTTTTTTTTATAGACCGGAAATCATCAAATAACTTCCCCCGCCCTGGGCGGGGCGGGAGGGAGTGTCAGACTTTTACTGACTAAAACCCGTCTATGTTCCTTCATGTGCCCTTTGCGTTCCGGGGGCGCGGTATCTCTTTCGAACAACCCGCAGCCCCGGCAGGCATCGGCCCTCAGTGGCCCCATCCAAGTTTGCTGACATCTCTTTGAGGCGCGCGTGGAACACGAACGCGCCGTCGACACGGTCTGTCGTTATTCAGTGAACGTACGGACGGTGAGCTACCCATTGCTCACCGTCCACAGACCCGCGCTTACGGTGGCCGGGAGTCGTCTCGCGGCTCCCGACGCCCGGAGCGTCTACCGCGGCGGCCGCTGGGACGGGGGACCCATGATATTGCGGGTACGATACCGAGCAAGAATCAATATGACTTTTACAGTTAATATGTACCTAATTTCTAAGTACCTTTATCCTGGACATCAGTAAAGGAAACTATTGTAAGCAAAGGAAAAGAATTATATTGTGGACGTATAATAAACTAGCGAACTACCCGCGACTTCGTCCGCATGACTTATTTCACCCGCGTTAAGTCACGTTTTGGTAACTGCTTCGCTTTTGTGGATCGTAGCGTGATGTTATATAGCCTTTTTTTTTTTTTATAGACGGGAAATCATCAAATAACTTCCCCCGCCCTGGGCGGGGCGGGAGGGAGTGTCAGACTTTTACTGACTAAAACCCGTCTATGTTCCTTCATGTGCCCTTTGCGTTCCGGGGGCGCGGTATCTCTTTCGAACAACCCGCAGCCCCGGCAGGCATCGGCCCTCAGTGGCCCCATCCAAATTTGCTGACATCTCTTTGAGGCGCGCGTGGAACACGAACGCGCCGTCGACACGGTCTGTCGCTAGTGAACGTACGGACGGTGAGCTACCCATTGCTCACCGTCCACAGACACGCGTCTACGGTGGCCGGGAGTCGTCTCGCGGCTCCCGACGTCCGGAGCGTCAACCGCGGCGGCCGCTGGGACGGCTATGACACTCTCAAAGAACGTGGCTTTCTATGGGTTTAGTAGATCCAGAGATTACTCTCTACAACCTCACAAACTTTACCTCTTTATAATATTAGTATAGATATACGTCTAAAATCGCCAATCCCAATTGAGCAAGCCTGGTGATCAATACACGTGCCATCTTTATATAAGAAGAGGCCTTTGTCCTGCATTGGGACAATAATAAGCTGTTTTTATATAATACAATGTTACCTAAAGTAAACACCATTAGCAAACAAATGTCAGTCATTGTATAGCCTTCAACAAAGGCTATAAATAAGAACAATTTTGAAATTAAATAACATTGAAGGTAATAGCTACTTTCCTTTGAAATATATCGTTTCACGCTTGATTATAGACTAGTGAGCGGTTATTAAGGTCTCCACTCAATAACACCTTTATTTGCTTACAGTGTGGAAACTAGACCATCTGTTCGTTCGACGTTGCATGTAAACTATAATATGAATTATCATTATTATACTGCGTCATAATACGTGTTTCTTTAAACTTTGACACTTGTGTGTGGGAAAATGCATGTGTTTATTGAACTAGTTTGTGAAAAAACGTACCTATACGTTGTGTATTACATTAAAATTTCTTTCAAAACTAAGAGCTAGAGGTAGTAGAATTAATGGTTAAACAAAAAACAATGGTTTGATTAAGGCACCAATTTAAAAGACATTAATTCAGCAATCAATAAATTGACAATTACTTTTTATGGGTTGTTAAAATGCGATTTCCTCCACCAATTTTGTGATCAGTTTGCTGAGACGTCACTGTTTCCGACTCAAAAGAAATCAAATCTACAGTTGAATGAAAATTAACCGGGATTGCAAGGCCTAAAAACACTTTATTTTACAATATTTTAAAGATAATTTTTGTATTCGAATTATTGAAAGTACTTAAAGTGATTAATGGTGTCTACAACCGTATTCAAGTAGGTATGTGGATGTCTATTGCTTGTAAACGTATTCAAACTTTAAAATCACGCTTTTAGTTTTAAGTTTACATGTGAAATATGCTTCCACATTCAAAGAAACACACACACAACCACAATTAATCAATCCTCGAGAAACTTCCGAGTTCTTCATAAAGCAAGAATATATTTACTTGTAGGTCGTCAGCAAATCCTCAGTCGTGTCTTACAAATTGTCGCCGTGCCTCGGGCTACGCGGTGTTATGAAAACTTCAGGTAAAGAGAAGCCACCAATTTGTACACCGCTTACACCCTGTATAAACATCTTCATCTGTGTTATAGATACCGCTGTGTTTTATGTTGCCCTGGTAAGTTTCGAGTTCGTTAGGCTTGCCTGCGGTTTTTCCTCTTTTTTATTTCGGGAAGTTATCTAAGTGGCTTAACATGTGATACGGTTATCTGAAGAGCGGAATATTTTGACTGTCTGAGTTGATATTTTGAATTTGGAACGGTTTTTTATTATGGATGAAAATAGAGAAAATATGTGTTTGTGTCTCAATAACATTTAATTGTCCATATGGGTGATTGATACTTCTCGTGACTCAAGAGCTGGCTTTTACCTTAGCCAGAGGATAAGCATCGTGGCAATACTGCCAGTCTTTTGGGTATAGTTGACTACGATGCAAAGCAATTTTATGATGCCATTAAGTTTTAGTTTATTTTTATATTTTCTCACATAAAAAGTCTGTTAAATATTGAAAATATAATACTTGGCAACTTAAGCTTGTCTGTCTATTACTAAAGAACATATTTACCTAAACTTTAACAAAACAAACAAAACGACAACGTATTAAAAATACAATGTTATTGACTCAACTCTAGTTCACACTAATCCCTAACTAGGTGTACGAGTAATTACTCTGTAAATATGTGCGCGATACGTTACTCAAACAGCACAACACAATTTTCAATAACACTTAAAACAATAATAATATTACTATGGTGACACAAACCACGTGACTTCAAATACCACCCTAATGATAACCATTGTTGAAACAATTAAGTTAATTGTTCACAAACTGCGTCTCCACCCAATATTTATTGGCGAATTCGTGTATATAAGTAAACAATTATTTTCCTTAATTGCAAAACCGGGATTCCGTTTCCCATTACACCACTAATGAACATAAACGTAATAGATATTTTCTGACCTCTATACAAATCGTTAACGTTTCAAACGAAGGTTAGGTAAAATCTTAATTATTTGAAATGTAAATTATTATTATCTTTGCAGGATTATTTAGATATTATTTACTAATAAGTTTGACCGCACAGTTGTTAGGGGTCCCAATAAAATAATGAGGACGCTGGCGTTATTAGAAAATAATATGATATCCGATTGTGAATACCGTAATACCTTACGAATAAGTTCTAATTGTGTTTTCCTTATGTTTATCCGTAATTACAGCGATTTACTGGTGTGGTGTGGACATTGCAAAACATTGAGATTTCTGTGCTACAATCAAATCCGAGTTCAATAATAATCGTCCTGAAATTATTTCTTGAAATAAAAGTCCATTATGTAGTTTTGAAAAAAATTACCGAGCAAACATACAGACACGAAATTGTCTGCGGAGATTTCAGAGCTAAGCCAAAATTGAAACAAGAAATTAAATTTCATAATTAAGAAATGTCCTAAATTATCCCACGGGAACAAAGTTGAACAAAGTCCGAATAAAAATTAAAGTGTTACAGCGTGATTGGGTAACAAACCTACAAACAGATATACAAACCCAATAATTTAACTAAATTCAATTTTAACATTTTTATTAGTAAGACTAGCTGACCCAGCAAACGTTGTTTTGCCATATATATTTTTTTTTTAGGGATATGAAAAACAGATGTTGGCCGATTCTCATAGATACCGGATAAGCACAAGAAATTTCATCAAAATCGGTCAAGCCGTTTCGAAGGAGTATGACAACGAAAACTGTGACACGAGAATTTTATATATTATTAGACATTACCTCTATTGAAAAGAGGGGGTCTCTTCACCTTTACAACAAACTAATATGGTGTAAACAAAAACCCGTTGCCGCTTCACCCGTGGTTCAACAATACTCAAAAGGTCTCCGTGATCTTTAACAGTTGTTAACCTTTAAAATACCAACTTAAGCATTAACTTTTTTTACGCCTCTTGAACTTTTCAGCAATGCTTTTGAGAATACTGTGATTGTATCTTAATTTTTTCTGACGTCTCTTGACATTAATTTAGTCTAAACAAGCGCGCCTTTCATGTCACAATGTACCTACTAAATTCTATTTTTTTCTCTTGAGAAATTTATTTTACTAACCGCACGCAAAATCTATGGCATGTGAGCTGTCTTCGCAGAGCCATTCCGGCTACAGATAAGCCGAACAATAAAAGTAAAATCACCGTTCGCGTGCCACTGTCTCATACATGACCCTGAGCGACCTATTCGCCCCCATTCCGCTACGCCGCAATGATACCATCTACGATACACCGTTAGTGATTTGTTGAAGCTTTAATTACAGTTCGTTCGTAGATTAATGATGTTACACGGGATTTTTTATCTTTGATCTAGATATTTGTAAGGGTAGGGTCTGTTATGAGCGCAAAGCACGCCGATAATTGCCGGTGGTCTGTGGAAAGCGGATGTTAGATAAAATATGTTCACGCACGCCCGATACCGCGAACATCGCTGTTCCGGGCGTTTACGCGCAAACTGCCTTAAATATGGGTGGAATACGGCCATAGCTTATGTGCACCCTATTCTTATGGTGTCCCAGTTTGTTTGTGGCCTGATTCTTTTTTCATGAAGTGTACATACTGTGGAGACTCTGGCTGGTATTATGTTGAACCTTTTTGATTATTTTGTTGTTTATCAACTATATTATGAAGTGTACACTGTTTGAAAATAAAAAAGAAGAGTAAGGCCACAAAAGGGAACAAAAAGTATCTTTTATTCGTTATCAGAAGTTTCATTTCAGTCGCAATAGTATTTTGAAAGCTCCATGTTGTAACGATACCTTACTACATCAAACATTAATGATTTCGAATATTGTATGGCATTTTAGATTCCATGTTTTTTTTTTTAAGTATCACATCGTGATGGACAAATAATTACGTTAGTAGCTGCATAGCTAGTTAATGTCTAATGGAAACCTAGATTTTTGTCATCAAATGTCAAGCAAGCATATCGAAACTTCGCTTCGATATTCGCCAAACTTCTCGTATGGTCTGTTCGCCTGTTCACTTAAATGTGTAATCTAATTAACTCGCAAGTTGTTAGTTGAACAATTTTCAAGAACATGTACGTAAGCGCTGTCTTTGTTGGTATGTCTACCCTTGTTTACTCATAGAAAATCACTGAACCAATGTTGATGTCTTTTCCACATGAAGTAATTATACTATGCCGGCAAAATGGAGGGCAATCATTGTACGGGTTGTTTAGAGTTCGGGTGTTATTTGATGTTGGGTATGCTCATCATCGTAAAGAAAATACAAGCATGTCTATTTACGTGAACAGCTAAATATAGGCTTCCTCATAACCCAATAATAGGAAACATCGTTAGGCATTTGCTATTAACTTGGGAAAACAAATGAAAAATTGCTTGTTTATTATGAGCGTCTCGTATTATAGAAACAAATGCAACATAGCTCTTCGAAGTAGTATTTTTATACCTTTTTTTGAGGGGTCCTGAGGGCCTAACTTGTGATGAATACTCGATCGATTTTTAACAGATTTCAAAAAAAGGAGGAGGTTCTCAATTCATTGGGATATTATTAAATTTAAAATAACCGCGTCGTACAATTTCTTTTTAGTTATCAATGAGTTTGTCATATTATATTTTTAATTCCAAAATAGAATCCGTTTAAATACCTTTTCATCTAGATATTTACTTAAAAACCACGCGACACTTAAAAGCGGTTTTCTGCAAAGTAACGTAATTACATCTCTCAAGCTTAGAATAATTTTCTTCACCTTATCTACTAGATGTTAATAAAAGTATAAAAAACTTAGCTATCGGAATTCCATCATCACCTCTAAGTTAACACCCCATTAATATGAACAGTTACTATGTAAGCCAAAAATGATTGCGGGAAGCTCTCATCAAAGTTGCACTGCCACTATATCTTCAAGATTCCACTTCAACTTTCATGAATGAATAAGAAAGTGGGTAGTGTTTACTTCGCAAGCGATAACTATGCTTTTAAGTGCTAGTAGAATTGCTAAAAAGTTTGCTCGGAGTTACGTGAATAGTTCTAATCTTGGAGTCGAGTCGAGTCGAGTCACACGCGAGTCAGGGGCTACCGTAAACACGACTCGGTCGCACTCAGCAAAGTTCTCGGCGATTACGTACCGTCTTTAGACTAGATTCAACTTTCCCGCCTAATACTAACATTGTGGATTCAAAAAAGGTATTCATTCCTTTCTTTACCGACGGTTTATGGTAATGTTCTATACAGCTTTGTTTAAAACTGCGAGGTACTTCTTGGTTACTACCTCGTACCTCCGTGGTTTCAGGTGCAACACAATACCAAGTTTCAGAATCTTTGTTTGGTTAACTGATAATGTTTTTAAAGTTTCAGTTTTGTAATAGCTTCTTTGTTTCATTTTCTTTGTAATGGTTGCGGTTTTGTTTTTATTTAATTAGAAATTACATTTTTTTTGGTTAGGTTTTGTTTTTGTATTGTAATTGGTTGCTATTTTTTTTGTTGCATTTTAATTTAATATGAAATTACAATTTTTTAAGGTTTTTCTTATATTATAACCGGTTGCTATTATAAATATTTTTATTTATTTATTCATTTAATTAATTTGGAAATGTAGTCCGAATTTGAATTTCAACCGTAAACTCTCATCAAAATAATATTAAATTGTACCGAAAATCAAGTGTTAAGGAGAAGTGTGAAAGCAATATGGGGCAGCGGCAGATAGGTACCGGCCGTCGCCGGCGGGTTCCGGCGCTTATCACGGCGATAACGCCGCACAGCGCCGTACGACCGGCAACCGGCGTATGGACGGTTTAACCCACATATGTGTTTGTTAATACGAGGATGTAGGTAAGACTGTTTGCGTTACAAGTGTTGGTTTTGTTTCAATTTGTTTGTAGGGCAGCTGTTGCTTAGAGAAAATCCTATTTTATTGGAAGATATACAAAAAGCTGTTTTAGATTAGACATGTTAATGTTGGTTTTATTTAGTTTTCTAATTCATTGTTTATTAATTTAAGTTATGCTAACTCCTGCGGTTCGAGTTAGGAATTGATGAATTTATTTTTATATGATAAGTCTTGTTTTTTAATTGCTCTCATTTGCGAAAAAAGAAAAATGATTTTATTTGAATATTCATTATTTCGAACGAAAATGTATGATAAAGTTCCTTTTTAAAAATTGATCGACAAAAATTAATAGGCGCTTATGAATTTTCATAAATCAGCGCGAACATCTGATGCAATGATGATCCCCTAGTAGCAAAGCTACTGAGCTGTCCACAAACTCGTTTATATTTACACATAAAGAACACAGTCCCCTTGGCGCAATCACCCCCTTATCTACTAATCTTGTTAAAGAACATTGATCCCCTTTTTATAAGGCGATCGAGTAGAAACCAAGATAACTGCTCTTATTTCCCGAAATTAGTTTCCAACTACGGTGTTATCGAAACTTGTATACGGCTCGATTGGCCCAATCTGCGTAATATTACACAAGTTCTTGATTAAATTTAATAAAACCAAGACGGTTACCTAATTGCGCGGGCGAAGTTTCATTAACGAGTGTTCGATTCGCACTGTTCCGGCAGATCCGATCGATCTGTCGTATTGCGCGCCTTCAGATTGCCCGGACAAAAGATACGCGGGGCTATTACGTGTCTTACTTCCGACCAACTGAGATTGCGTTGCTCGGTTTTAAATTTGGAACTAAAAGTTTTTTGCATATTTTGCGATGTAGTTTTGATTTTGGAATTATTCGTTTTCGAATATTGACGCAACGGTTTTATTTTATTGTTTTTAATGTTCAATAAATGGTTTATTTGTTTTGAAATGGTTTTGTTTATTAACACAATAAAATATTTATGAAAGTACTAGGTGCTATTTACCATTATAAAACTCTATTTAAAGTCTATGTGTATAAACAAAAATGGTATTATTGTTATAAACTGATGCAAATTTTATAGATAGGTGCTATGCTGTGAGCCTTTATGATTCTAGCATAGAAGCTTATCATTGAAAACGTATTCTAGTCTATCATCATTTATTTATTTACTACATCTTCTTTACTTAAGTAAATAACATGTTTGCACCTAATGCAGAGGTCTCTTTATAAGTATCTAACCTACCTATTTAATTAAACCCATATCAGAATGATGATATGTTCACTTATCAGATGATATGTGTCGATCTTGCGAATTGCTCGCGTTTTCTATCACCCCAGTCTGAACACAGCGTTACAAGAAAACTCCTAACAACTTTCAACTTTTTAATCAATCAAAAGCACCTATTTCCAACGCGTCATCCGACCCAAAAAGTCTTTCAACATTCGTCCAACAATCGCAATTTACTTAATAGCCTCTCAGAATTTTAATTCTAGGTACGTCACATCGTGCGATTGAATCATTTTGAAACGTGCGAAATGAAATCGAGGACGCTAGCGAACAACTGAGGCAGTAGGTACTCCCCCTTAATGAGATTTATAAACGTGGTTGATTTCACGATTACCTACCGTCGTAAGATTTGATTCTCCTTAGATATCCTTAGATTGGCGCCGCGAATCACTAAGAGTTACTGTTTTAATTAAAAAAGGTGGTGATGACCTTTTCTTTTTGTGTTCTTGTGCCTATTGGTTTTTGGACGTTTTGATTTCCAATTTAGTTGACCAAATTGATTTTGGGTAAAATAATGAACCCTTATAAGTCATTGATTTGAAATATGGGAGTTAGATTCCAGTAAGTGTTCATGGAATTTCTTGCTTGTTGTTTTCCATCGAGATCTACTTTTTTAAACGAGCAACTTGCTAGAACTTCCCGACTGACTGATTCCATATGATTCAAAAGTGCAGGTTTAAATATACAATATCAGCCTATTCTTGTTCCACTGCTTGACAAAGGCCTCTTCTCATACAAAGAAGGCATGAGAATTTGTCTCTATGCTTGCTCAAGGCGGATTGGCGATTTCAAACTTATATTAACTAAAAATCCGTAATATCTCCTTACTGTGTTTTCCTTTACAACAAACATCATCATCTTTTGAATTATGATTCTTTATAAAGACCATCGAAATTAAAATTGTAAATGGTTAATTTGAAATCAATAATTTGATTTCAATTTCAATTTTCCCTGCACAAAATACCAATAAAATGAAAATCAACCTAAACACAGGATATTACAAACTCCACGAACTAAACACTCCACGAATAACACCAATATTAATATGAACAGTGTTAGTTTAAACGATAGCAGTGTTACGGATAACTCTATCGTGTTAACAACAGTTGAAAACATGCATAGCCTCGTTAATTGTAGACAGAAACTTAACATGAACGAGGAATATCGGCGGTACATGCTTATTAAACTTCATTTTACCTTGAAATTATACCGCGTTTGTGCATCTTGCGGTACTGTTCCCCTGTATACTGGTGTTCTGATAGCGAACTGATTGTAACGAGGTAGGTATTCATTAAAACTTGTATCGTTTTGAAGTCTGTGTGTTGTTAGGCTGCGGTACAAATGGTTTTTGAGTGTAAGCGGATCAAAAGTTCTGCTTCGGAGTACGTTTTTGAATGTGATTGTGATTTTGTAAGAACGGATTTTACACTAGGAATTTCTACTGCATTGTAGGTGGTCACATACAGTAACAATCAGACATAGAACAATTGCCATAGACCATAAAAATATTAGTTCCGTGCACGAATCGAACCCGCGATACGCAATGCAGCAGCCTATTGCTCAGACACTTCGCCATTCGTATCGTCGACTACTAGAACTATGTAACATATTTACATGAATAAAATAACAGTATTGTTTATAAACCAATAGTCATACTGTATTGTTCAAGTCTTGATGAGAATAATGGGTCTTTTTAAAATAACTGTTCTATTATTAAAAACAACAAAGTTGGTGTAAACAATTTATGATGAATCTATTTATTCACATAATTGTACCAATATACGCAACCACAACGTAACAAGAGACATAAATATTCACTGAACTGTCGTATTTCATTGACAAAACGACATAATTATTTAGTAAAAACACATAAAATTTGAATTGCAGTCGTTAGTTGCATTATTTTAAATTCAAAAGCTTTATTATCCATGACACACGCTCGTATGGTTTGTAAATGATGCAATTACAGCCACCAATATGTTGTTTGTTTGATTTGTTAATTTGTATGGGAAAAAGTGTTGTATGCGGGCACAATGTATCATTGATTTTGTGTTAATTATCACGTTTAATTGCATTTATTGTCTTTTTGTTTGGACGCCCTGATTTAATGTGTGGTTTAGTTACATTGTTTAACGTTCTATAAAGAGAATATTTTATTTTAATGGACAAATTGTACCTGAATTGTTCAGGCCATTATTCAAGCTTTATACAGTATGTTATGTGTTCTCCCCTTAGCGTTTCCTTGGACTTTATCAAAGGAAGTAGCTCCACGCTCATTAGCAAGCGGACGACAAATTCCTACGTTCATAATCTGACACTGGCTTATATTTAAACTAGTATTTGAGAAGATAACAGAAACTCAATACAATGTACAAAATCCACACACAAAATCTAAGTTAAACAAAACCGTATAGTACCAACTCCTTGCAACAGGTTATATACATTCCCACAAGAGACTAGAGTTGCAGAAACAACTTCTCAATTCCCCCCGCTAAAGATCCAGACAGTTATTCCAGTGGAGCTGGAAAACCGAATAAAAATCAAGTGAAAGCTAAACCAAAACGAGCAATATCGATATAAAATCGAGAGGAACAAAATGTGCAATCGAAATACAACAGCAAATCGGAACTAATGAAGCGTATTTTATCAATTATAGTTATGAAACGTTGAACGAACCGCCGGCGAAAAAAAACCACGCGCGTCCGACGGCACCGGCGGGGTTAAAACGGGAAATAAAACGTATTAATTTAATCGAAACTTCTCTTCATTAGTTTCAGTCGTGTGGTTGAATGGGCAAACAAATAAAAATGTTTGATCTCACCAGTTATGCAGTTGAACGATATTCGAATCATTACAAATGGATCGCTGCGCTATCTGCGGGCCTGCTGTGAGTGTGCTGACGTATAAATATTCGATAAATATGAGTCGATTTTTGGTACGATTAAAATAAGTACCCTACTATAACAATTACGAGTTAAGAATACAGTAATTATAGTATTTTGGTGTCATTAATTTCTATTGAATTTGGGACATATTTATGGTTAAAAGTTCTAACTTTTTGAAACTAATCTTGATATACCCCACTATTTAGCACAATGATTTAAGTGCGTCATATTGACCACTACTATAAACACTGATTTTTCACAAAACAGTGAGTTGTTTCCCATCAAAAATTGTTGCTCAATGTTACTTAATTTGTAGTAACGGCTATGTGATGTATCTTTTTACAACCCATATAAAGCCTTCTAACTTAATTAATACTACGTATAAAACAGGTGATTCTAATTAAAAAATACATGTGATTTACGTAACGTATTTCCGCACGCTCACGCTAGGCCCTCGGTTCCGCGCCATCTGTTATACTGTGGTCCTGCGAGTGTAGCTCTCGATTTTTATTGTCTTTTATGAGTTGTGTGTTTGTGATTGAGTTTCTTTGATTGGTTATTGAATAGAATGGAGTTAGTTGAGTCCTTTGGCTTCTGACTTCTTTATAAATAGATACATCTATGATTTTGATTTCTCGTCCGTCCACTCACAATGTGGACGGACGACCTGATTAACACCGCAGGAAGGCTACCAAGGACCGCAGTCCTTTTGGAAATCAATGGGGGAGGCCTACGTCCAGCAGTACAGACATCCTGCGGCTGATATGATGATATTGCAAAAACTTAATTGCGAGTGTCCGTGGAGTTTCTTGCTTGTACTTCCAGTCACCTACCTACGTTTTGTAACGAGCAACTAGCTTCAAACTTCTGTCTAATTGATCGACTTCTTGACAATAATAATTATAATGTGCCTGTAAATTATTTGACTGAAACAAATCAATGATTCAATTTGACTTCGACTTTCATTTAGTTTTTGACTTTGATTGTTTTGCAAATATAATGCATCTAATAAGTAACGTATAGTAGTATAGCCTTACTAGGAAATTATACTATAAAAAAATATGACACAGCTAAAGAATTTTATCCTCAATCACTTAAATTTCACGCCACGGTTTTTCCCCCTGCTTTTCCCTAAGGGTTGATTTACATTTATCCAGTATTTCAATTTAGCGTTTGATTCTAGTAACACTGGATTGAAAGATCAATTAGCACTAGATTCTAGCTTTTTTGATGCTTAAGAAATATTTACTTTGGTTCAATATTAATCCAGTGTCATTGCAGCTCGGAGTTAGGATTTGTATCCGGGTAATGGCAATAGGCTCGCCCACTATTACATGGGACCTAAACATACCCGCGAACTGTGGGTGTACATTGGTACACCTCTGCCTAATCCTTTGGGGAATACAGGCGTGACAGTATGTGTGTGTCACTGGATTCTGATGCTATATTTAAAAATTGAATTTGTGTATTGACCTTAATACTACGTCAGTATTAAATATGACGTTATTTAATCAACTTTCTGACAGAGAGATTTAAATTTTCTCCAAATCAAAACGACACCAATCAATATTCATTCAATTCCGAGTTTTATTCAAATTAGCCGTTGGCCCCCGAATTCTATCTCTCTTATTATTTCAAACAAACAATCTAAGTACTTAGCTGGTTTAAAAACAACGGGTGCTTCTGAAATGCAAATGTACTGTGAATACATCTAAAAGCGTTTGACCAACATTTTTGAATAAAGTAGGAACTGTAAAATTTAGGGAGTTAGTAGCACAACTCAAGCTCAACTTTTTTGCTATACACCGCTCAACATTTTGTTGGACACACAGCTCAGTATTATGCAGGACACAGCTCAGCATCATGCTGGATACAGCTCAACATCTTGCAACACACAGCTCAGCAAAATCCTGGTCACTGACCGCTTAACATTTTGCTGGACACAGCTTAACAAATTGCTGAACACCGCTCAACATAATATTGCTGTATGTTAAGGAGGGTGATAACTTAACCAAATTAAATAAATTATTTGTTATTGATTTATTTTAATCCTTTTCTTTCCTCACCTATTGTTCGACAAGTAAGGACATATCTTTTTGATAATTCGAATCGACTTTTTTTCGTTTCTCTATAGAAATGTTACTACGTATTAATTAAATTCTAAATAAGTTACTGTGTAATTTACTATCATGGAATTTACCTACGATTAAAAGACAATACCAACCTATCGCTATTAATAAAGTCAAGGTACTTAATTTACTTTTCTTTTCAGCTCGCTACAAACTAAATAATAGGAAGGTAGGTAGGTACACATATAAAATACCCAACTTAGTTCTATACGCTGTAAGTTAACTACAGTTAGTCGTGACCTGAGTTACTAATAAAATAGTATATATCTAGTAGTAAAACCTTTTTAAGGTAAACGTTTTGAGATAAACTACGTACCGTAAGTAATGGAGATGAGGAGAATTTATTCTGTCTATCGCATTTTTTTAAGTTCAACCTAGAAAATGTGCCTACGTTTTTATGGAGGAGATGGAAATTTCGTACTAAATGAGGTACGGATTACGGTACGTGTTTTTGAGTGGGATAGTAGATGACTGTTCGGGCTTGGGCCTTCATTCGTTTCATTTTTTTAGGGCAGTTCCTTTCCAGAATAGATGACTTTCAGTTTCAGCAGAAAATAATTTTCAAGGCTGTATTTTTTTATTATTTACTTGAAAAATTTGAGTTGATTTTTCTTTTCAAATGTTTTATTTGTGTCACAAAATATCTATGTTATTATATCTTATTCTTGAAAATTTTCTGTTCCTTTTTCTTGCACCTACTATGTTTTTGTCTCTGCATCACCCTAAGGTAGACTGGTAGAAAATGCCCAAGGCATTTAGCTCGCCTTTTTTGCGATATTTTTCTTCAATAGTGTTAATAAATAAATAAATAAAATATCTTGTATTCGTGTAAATATAACAGCAAGCTAAACCTTAAAACCTAACACAATTTGCGTCTATTCCGATGTTCCTGGTTCGCACTAATAAGCCGAGCACTGGCTCACGTCTGCGACCACTCGAGCCGAGTCGAGTGGCCCACCGCGTTCGTTAGCGGCCGCGTGACGAGCCCCTGTGTCCCACTCCTAGCCTCTTTTCATTAGGAAGTAATTCCAAGTACCTGCCACTCTTCCACCTCATTCCTCCACGTTTGTGAGTAGAGAGTACTCGTGGAAGCTGAATCAGGTGACGCTTTTGTCACTAGATTAAAGAGAACACGCTTTCTTGGCGCGCCGGTATTCTTCGTGAGCTATTTTTGGAAATAAGGTCTTGGTTAAGCGGATGTGTAGGATTCTTGGCCGGTTTTCTTGGGAGACGGATTGTGTTTTATGTTAAAACAACTAAGGTTTAATAAAATATTCACTGTAGAGTAAATACTAGCCAATGTTTTCTAAAAACGATGCATGAAGTTATCAAATCAAAACACGAAATGCATTTGCAGGGATCTACATATTTATGTGAAATCCAATAAAACTGAAAACATTTAGAACGCAATAAAAAACGTGTGTGTAATACATTGAGTGTAATATTCAATAAAATTTTGGTGTTGTCCTTGTTTCATAAAATGAAAAAAATGACGAGCGCACAAAAACGCTAGCTGTCATCCTCCTACATCGCTAACGGGGTGTGAAAGCAATTTGGTAATGCACTTTTTATCTTAGACATTACTCGTGCCGCCGCGTGTTTATGTCAAAAATGAGAATCCCTCAAAACGTGAGCATTCTGCAAAGCTTTAAGCTCGACTTTACCATACCTACATAAAAGTCATATAAATTCACCAGTTCACGAATCACTTCACGTAAATCGTAGATAAAGTAGTAGCCTAGTCTAGTCAATTCTATTTAGGAGACAATGAACAAAACTGTATGTATTTGTTGTAAGGGCGTCCGCACGCTCCACTTACTCCACTATTATCCGCTGTCGCAAATTGAACCGAGGACTTAGTCGGCACACTCGACGGACTCCGGGCCTAATCGCAAAAGGCTCTATATGAGAGAAAACTTAATCCCAACAATTACACTAATGATTACATAACACTGGGGACGCAAAGTATAAACAAAAGCATCTAGTGTCGCACCACTGACCCCGCGCCTAGAGGACGACTATTAAGTAGGGTCGGTTCACTTAAAACGACCTCCGGGATTTGAAACCCCGATTTACTGGACATAGAATGAGCAATAAAAATATAATTACATTGTTTTACTCCGAATTAACGAATAATGTAAGGAAAAAAGGCAAGTAAATTACGTATTTAGGATAGAAAATCGGTACTAAATTACACTTTTGGGAGCGTTATAACAAAATAGCGTATTATTTAAAACACTACGAAGCGACAGTTTTGGGTATTTCGGGGTACTTATTCATTATGATATATTCCACAAACCTACTAGACTTATTTAAAGTTACATATATGTACACGTTCGCTTGGTAGTTTACTGAGTTTTGAATATGAATCGTTTTCATATTTCTGTCGATGATATTTGGGTCGTTCATACAATTAAAGCTATTAGAATTCCTCGTGGCGTAATGTATATTGATATTTTAATTAAGGACCGTATGTGGGTTGTATGTGGGCCGCTGTGGCGGAACACAAAGCCTTCGAGGCCTGCATAAAACTTGCTTGAATATTTACGCAAAAAGCGTATCATGGGGATCAATCGGTGTTTATCGGCGGACGAGATCTGTTGCGCGTGTGTAGGGCACGTAGCGCGCGTATTATCGCGCTCGGCGATCGCGAAGCGAACGATATTAGTACCATTCGTCTTTGTCGTACCGTTACCTAATTTGAATAATCGTTGGTGAGAATGCAGAGTGATTTGCCGCAGCGCGCCACCGCTCTCAGAGAACTTCAAGCACTACTAATGCCTTTAAGATTCATGTACGTTCTATCTGAATTTAAAAACAACGACTAAATTTCCTCCACATTAAAAGATATTATGAGGAAAAATGAAAAAAAGATATCCGACCATTACAAAGGGCGAAGGGAAAAAATTGCCAAGTGAGAATTTTCTCATTACGCCACAAATCAACTGTTAAAACAAATATTTAAAAAGAGAAAGGAATCCGCGGACTACAAAACGCTCCTCACCCTGGCTACTGGCAAATGCGAAATCCGATTTAATTTATTTTTATCGCGGGGCTTTATAATTTCATTTTCGCACTTTCCATTTGGAGAGGAGGCCCGCGCCCGCGGACTGCCGCTCTATCCGAATGAGATCTCCACGAAATCAGGTACAAAAGAACGATAATGAACGCTCACTGCTTGCTACGTAATCTAAATTATTATACGAGTCGAAATTCTTACTTGGCAGCGAAAGAAATCTACTTTATCTCGGGCAACGGGAGATGTTTAATAAAATTAAAATGTCAGAGTTGGGCCTTCTCGATGTTTACGGTGGCTCTGCAACAGTATTTCGATTCAAATCTTTCTTAAGGAAAACGATTTAATCGTGTCTATCTGTCACTCAGTATATTTCAAATGGAAAAACTGAGAGTTCATTGGATACTAGGAATTCACGAGTAAATAAAGTGAGTCCAGAAGTTGTGAAGACGATTCTTCAAGAAGTTGTGACGTGAGATCACTAAAATCACTTTCAAGTTCTAACATCAGATTGAGTTAAATGTCGAAGTTCAAACTGTGATGTAAGAGTGAATTTATTTACGTTGTGTGTCGGAGTTTACTGAATTGTTGTGTCGGTTCGATTGGGACGTAAATATCAGACGGGCCTGTCTCGGGGAGTTAGAGAAATGCAGAGCACCTCGAGTGCGGTGCGGGTAGGCGTCCCGTCACTCCACGTCGAGCAGTGCAGCGGGCGGGACGCGCCAAACTTTCCGCTGTTTCCCGAAATACACGACAAGACGAGGCTCCGCCGCCGCCGCGGCGCCGCTCTTCGATTCCACCCTCTGCACTAACTCTATTTTTCGACTTCCTTTTCCCTGCCAGCCGTACGACCGACTTATATTAACTTCATAACTTGTTAAACACAACTTTTAGAAATATGAGATAAGTAAGTAAGAGCCCTGGAGAGATCGAAAGAAATGTTTCAGACGGATAATACCCACATGACGAGTCGGGATTCGCTTAGGTTTTTTGTTGGCTGCATATCGTATTACAGGCGCGAACGACCCGAAATGTTCGGTGTTTTATTTAATAAGAAAGGTCGGGCTATAATGGCGGATGATGGCTGAACCATTTTGTAAAACGTAATCCGAATAGAGTGGATGTCTTCCGAAATAACCGTTTGGGTAATCACAAATTGTCACACCAGTGAACTGAGCTGTAATTAGGCAAATGCACCATGTAACGCGGAGTCGGCAGCGGGACGCGACGCGCTCCGCCGCCGTATTGTTCACCGTAATTATTATATAACCGTACTTTTACTACACAATTAAAATTTAAGCGTTCCTAAAATTGTACGGAGGATTGTACGGTACTCTATTTCATCTCGACGGAGCGTGGCGAGCACCCTAAAAGGTTGTTCCTAAAATCAGAAGTAAATGTTACAACCGTGTATAAATATTACGGCAAGAGGAGCAAATATTTGCGTTAATATCAGTTTGGAGTAAATCTAGGTAAAACATAAAGCCATTAGAGAATGAAACCTGATGCTGGCTACAAAATAAAGTGAATTAAGTTTACTATTGTCAAGGAAGCGGAATATGAAAAAGCGTTCTGTTAAGACGACTCCTAGAGAAAGGTTAAAATGTTCTCGTCAGCAAGTTTACCGGCGCACTCAGAGTTTATAAAGCACCTTATTCGAAATAACAACGCGAACCGCCGCGGATGTCTAACTTAAATAAGATTTAATATTCCTATCCGGCAGGAAACTTCTTGAAGGAGCGTGTGTAATCAAAATCTGCACTGGGAAACTTTCCACGGGAATCTCCGAGCAATCGCAGAACCGGCTCGCCGGTAAAAAACTGAAATGAACTTGTCGCTTTAAACTAATTTCATTCCAAACTTTCGTCTTAGAATAGTTTTTTTTATCATGTTTCGCGCGTTTTCCGTCCTAACTTGTGCACAGTTTAAAAATCAATTTCTTAGAACTCGCCAAAAGGGCAAGTTGTGAGGTGTTTACTCGGG
The DNA here is from genome assembly GCA_932526535.1 of Caradrina clavipalpis. Taxonomy (NCBI): domain Eukaryota; kingdom Metazoa; phylum Arthropoda; class Insecta; order Lepidoptera; family Noctuidae; genus Caradrina; species Caradrina clavipalpis. The sequence goes on from OW052093.1 coordinate 6,344,420, forward strand.
CCCGCCGACTACGGGCCGATGTGAACGAAAACTTAAACCTCTTCTCGCTCGCTACCAGAGAATTTTCTTTTCGAAATTAACCAACTTTTGGAAAAATATTTGCAAACAAGTTTCCTCTACACAAAAACGAGTCTACCCTCACGAAATCTTTTCACAGGTTACACGAAGAATATTAAAAACAAAACTTTTTTTAAATAAAAAGTAAAGTGAAGTAAAATTTTCGTTCGTCTTATATTTATTTATTGAAGTTTCTATTGCGCGACGTTTCGTCCCTATATTTCTGTTTACCGGCCTCTCCCCTATTTGTTCTTTGCGTCGCGTTTTCCTCTACTTACATTTTATTTTGCATGTACCCAGTCGCGCCGAGGAATCAATGAGATAGAGCGAATCAATTTGAGCTTTCAATATTAGTAAATTGGGATTACATTGAGTGCTGTAGAGCTGTGTTAGCGTGCCTCTGGAGAGGTCCTTGGAAGACAGAAAAACTATTAAACGTGACTAAGTACATTTGCGACAGAGCGCTCCGAGTGGTCCTTGTCCTTCAAGAGCGCAATTAGTCCGCTTTTTGCTGCACTCGAATGCTTTGAGTAATGATTGGACGCTGAGCGCGACCGGCTTGCGGTTGTTTACGCTCACAACAAACGCTGATTTATCGCCCGCTACGGTTCGACCACTGCCTTCCGCATTTAGCTACATAAAATCATAATTATGCCACCGTTTAATATTAATTTGAGTTGATTTGACACCCGAATCACGATAAGGACTTTGTGATATTATAAATTATAGAAATTATTTACAGTTCTGCTTTTGTCAGTTACAGTGAACGAATTGCATCAGATACGTATGTACATTTGTAGTATATACCTAGTGTAGGTTCTATGTACGTACAGTGTATGATGCAAATGTGTAGGCGTGGCACAAGAAACTTGGCAGCGAACGCGCGGTCGCGCGATCCTGCAAATCTGCGCGCCATGCTTATCAGCTGTGATTCATACTTACGTTGGTATACACAACGTAGGCGCTACGTACCTACGTGTGTACGTACACTCCGTACAAACATTACGAGAGCATGTGGCGGCGACGCTACTTAGTAACTGCGCGCCACCAGACTTCATTTTATTTTGCGGATAAGGACGCTCATATGTCCCTGGGATTCACTGACGCTTTGTCGACGACGGAAAGAATGGATCGTGATGAGAAATGTTCTGGAATAATTTATCTTCGGGTTAGTTTGGGGAACTAAGCTCATCTGCAGCACAGGCAGCGGATGACGGCTTATGTCTAATTCAGACACGCGCTGCAGAGATAAAACGTTGCGGACAATAACTGTATAAAAACGATGACTCGCGAAGTTGTGTGGAGGCGAGCCAAAATATCGTGCGATACTAAACAATACCTGTGTCGCGGGGAAACAATAGAGAAACAACAACATGGCGACGTTAACAACATTTTTTCACTTGCAGGTCGTTACAAAAATACAGATAAGAGCGCACGTGCCGTTTATGGCTGAAGATGTTGAGCGAGAGACGGCACAAAGCGGCCGAGATTTATTGGCCCGCCGTAAACGCGTAAGAGGAAGTTTGTACACTGGCGCTCGACGAATCGCAATATTTAACGTTCAACTATTTCCATCAATTTGTTCTATCAAGAAAGGAAAAACTTAAATTGGAGCGATTAAAGCGCGCGCCGGATCGTGATTGATTTCTTGCGCGGGTGAGGAGCGCCCGCGCCGCCCTGCGCCCATTGTGCCCCCAGATTTATTTCTGTTTCACCGTTTTTATTGCGTACTCGGAACTTATAACGAAATAGTTACGGCTGTTAAAAGGTTTTATTGGTTAACCTTCGGCGTGTGCGGTCATAAAATAGATTCGTAACCAAAGAAGCGTACGCATACAGCTAGATTTATAACTGTATCACGTGAAAAAGAAACAAATTTGCCCTGCAGAAGGATATAAAACAGGAGATATAGCACGAATTTATCGGTAAATTGTGGAAATCTCAGTATAATAAAATATCTTCTATTGAATATTGTATGAAAAGAGTTTTACGGGTCTCACTCATTTCACTCCATTTTACTACCTACCTTTTTATGCAGGACCTCTATATCTTGGAATACAAAATAGCGTTTACGGTGGATGTAAATTGTGTTATTAGTGATGTCATTGGAGTTCGTTTCTTACCTGAAACAAAAGAATGTGTACATAAGTAAGGGAAGATGGTAAACAAAATGACAGACTGCAATTAAAATTGTTAATATCGCGGTGATCAGATTGAGAGAGACGGGGAGGCTCCCCTCGAGCCTACGAGCAAATTCACTTAATTTACCGCTCGTGTTGAAGCCCCGCTAAAACTTTACGCACTTAATAAACTCCGAGACGAATTAAAATTCCGTCGGTTTAGTAACAATCGTGTCGGAACGCCGTTAACTCTTTCGGCCGGCGCCGAGTTATTAATAAGGGACACGCCTCGGTCGCAGTGATTTATCTACAAAAATAATGACAGCGGCCGCGGCTAATCAGAATTAACAAGTTTATGGGCGGCCAGCGGATTAGCGCAAGCGCAAGTTGTCGTGTCGCGCTTCTTTATTTAAATATGCAAATTATTTTTGAGTGTGCGCCGTTCGAGTTCGGTTGCACGTTGTTTAGCATAAACAAATCGGCGTCGGTGTACGCGCCGCCGCCGTCGGCTGAGTGTTAGACAAGCGGCGGGAATAAATAATCCCACTGTTAGATGCTCCTTCCTCGAGGGCCGATCGTAAATCAGGACGAGACGAAATTTCCGTCTAATGTGAATGTAAAATTTAGAGAACAATGCCGCTGTGTAGTTGCAGAGTACGCTTCCCTTTGAGATGCTTGTAAGCGTTAGTTTAGACGCGGTTTAAGGCTGATTAACTGAAATTTATGAGCCTGACTCACTTATAACATTAACTAATATCAAAGACATTCTTGTTAATATTAAATAACACCTTCGGTCTGAAATTCTATTTCAGGAATTTAGGTTTACCACAATGTTAATTATGTAGATTCTATGTATGAACCTATACTATTGTTATTAGATGCCTTTGATGTCCTTTCTATAATTAACCTATATGAGTCTTCTAGAACTTTGCCTATAATAACAGATAACGTTCTAACTAATTATATTCTGTTATTTGTTTTCTAAAAATTAGTAACTAGATTTCAGAAAGAAATCATTGAATCACTCATGCGAATAAAATATAACTTAATTGGGTAATTGTTTTCATAAAACATGTCAATTAACTAAAGTTATTTCGTAATAAAACGTTTCTCCTTCCACGAAAATCACATTTTTAAACGCAGTAAATCAAAACTTTTGAAATGTTTACGTATTCCAATAAAAATATATTAATTTTACGTTTTATTTTCAAATAATAATTCTTTTATGACCTTTCAATTTATATGTTTCATGAAAAATAATTAACAATGAAGTATTTCAATATACTGAGATTGAAATACTTAACTATGTAGGTATTTTCACCTGTACACAAGGTATGGTTTACCTCAATATTTTGAGAGCAATATCTTTGAATATTCCAGTTCAGCCGGTCCTAACGTGTCGGTTTATTGGTGTCTCAATACGGGCTATAACCTCAGAACCCAGGATTAAGAGAAGTTATCCGCTCTGACCCTCCCAAGGACTGTAGTGTTATAATCCAAATAGAGGGTCTCTTCACACTTACTGTGCCCCTGGTAATTTCACAGAGGTATGTTTCAACAATACTATTTATAATTAAATACAAAATATTCAATACTAACTGTTACCCGCGACTTCGTTCGCGTTAAGTATTTTTAAGTTAATAGTGTTCATACTGTTTCTGTCTAACCCCTATGTGACATAGCGTGATGAATTGTACTTAAGATTACAGCTCCGGCTACTGCCAACACAATGCCAAAAGTTTTGTTCAAATCGGTGCAGGAGTTAAAAAGTTATGCGCGTACATACATTAAAATTATACATACAAACAAACAAACAAATAAACAAACAAGACAAAAATTCTAAAAACCATTTTTTTGGGTTCAGTATAATGTATTTAACATGTGTAATGGTGTAGGCTACTAGCCAGCGAAAACAAAGTCAACTGTGCACGAAAAACTGTATAATATAGCTAAAACTTTTATAAAATACAATAATAACAAAACTATGGGACCGTCGACAATAAAACAAAACCCCATCTCATATGTCCTCTTGACGGATGCGCGCGCCGCATGCGGGAACACGCATGCGCGGCTCGCGCTTTACCAGTCCAACCGCGTATGTGTGTTATAGTCTCCCCCTCTAACCCTAACGAACGTCCTCGTGTTTGGGTTAGTTTCTACGAGGTTTCCCTCTCTTATGCTTCTCCTGTACTGGAGCTTGGATGCGACAAACGAAGGGAGTCAGTATCGAGGCAGCAATCCATCTGGTTTCCCGGTGTTTGCCTTATATCGCTGACAAGGCTCACAATTCTTTACATATTGCGTAACGTAGGAACGCATTCCTGGCCAGTAATACTTACCGACCGAGCGTTGCAGCGTACGTTGCGCGCCCATGTGACCAGCAGTGGGTGCATCATGGTTTTCGGCCAATAATTTAGCGCGTTCTTGTTCTGGGACCACCAGTCTGGCGTCGCCGTGCTCTTCGTTCTCAGGACAATATCTATACAATACGCCTTCGGAAAGCACGTATCCTTTGGTTGCCTATGCCCTCCCCCTAGAGGGATCGTCGGCTTCCAGATCCTCGCCAATCTTACCGACCTCCGGGTCCTTCGTTTGATTCTCGGTTTCTGTGTCTTCCTTACTTGAACGCTATGAATAACGAAATCTGTAGGCGGTCCAGCCGAAGCAAATAGAGCGACTCTGCCCTTCAAGGACTCGTTGAGTGCGGCTCTGTGCTCCGGTGATAAGCTCGTACCTTCATCGTAGCGCAGCGATACATCGCAAACCTCTGCGTGCATCGCGGCCGCGCTTAGATACGAATACCTTAGCTCGTTCACATTCACCTTATTCTCGCGCAATAACCTTGCGTAGTATCCTGTACGCAGGCTTTTTCACGACCGACGTAGGCGGCGTGCAGGCGCGCGAGCGCGTCCGGCCATGAGCCGACGCAGGCTCGGGCGCCGCGCCACCACCGCTGCGTCGCCGATCAGCAACATGGAGTGGCCGCGTAACGTGTGCTCGTTGGACACGTCAGCGCACTCCTTCTAAACTTACTTCGACTGCGTCGATGAACGCCTCCAGTGCCCCGTGGTCGCGTAACCGCCCGTCGTACCTTGCAGTGAACTTTATAAGTGACCGCCAGAGGTAGCGGGCGCGTTCGTCGTTAACAGCTGCTCGGTGCCGAACGCTGCGGCGGGCGCGCCGGTGCGGGCCCCGCCGAGCGCGCGGTCGAGGGCGGCACCCCCCCGGGTGCGCATCTCCTCGTCCGGGTCAACTGCACCGCGTGCACGGGTGGTAGCGGCGCCGTTACAGGAGCTCGTCTCCACCTCGGAGTCGTCATCCGTATCGGAGTAAGAGTCGCTTCCTTGCGGTCGATCGCTGGTCGTGTTGCCCGAATGATTTGTGGCATCATAACGTTATGTTTTCACTGATTTGTATCAACTACACTTTCACGGATTCGTTTTTCAGTTTTTTTTTGAGAAAAAACATGGCCCCACGTTGGGCGCCACTGTAATGGTGTAGGCTACTAGCCAGCGAAAACAAAGTCAACTGTGCACGAAAAACTGTATAATATAGCTAAAACTTTTATAAAATACAATAATAACAAAACTATGGGACCGTCGACAATAAAACAAAACCCCATCTCATATGTCCTCTTGACGGATGCGCGCGCCGCATGCGGGAACACGCATGCGCGGCTCGCGCTTTACCAGTCCAACCGCGTATGTGTGTTATACATGTGAGAATTACTCTTTATAAAACATATTGAATGTACAGAATTGGCCTCGTTACGATTTTATTATATGTATAGATATTTCTACACAAATTCAATATATTTTTACACAAACTTGAAGTGAAAATTCAAAAACGTAAATAATATTATACTGCATTTTCTTTTTATGTTTTAAATGTTACAGTACAGTTTGCGAATATAGCTACCATTAATCAAGCTACCACTATGTAATATTGTCTTTACAGGGGCATTTCTTATGATGGCAGTCTAATGTCATTATCAATCTATCATAAATGGCAATTATTTTGACATTGAATGAGATAAAATTGTGACTAGATTTTAAAAGTTTTTAATAAGTACTATTGGCTTTTAGGTTTTTTTTTATAGACGGGAAATCATCAAATAACTTCCCAAGCCCTGGGCGGGGCGGAAGGGAGTGTCAGACTTTTACTGACTAAAACCCGTCTATGTTCCTTCATGTGCCCTTTGCGTTCCGGGGGCGCGGTATCTCTTTCGAACAACCCGCAGCATTGGCTTTTACTCGTAGGTACTGCCACTATTTTCTTTAACACTTACTTTTCTTATTTTTCATCAATAATTTTGGCTAAGTACAAGTATATAAACATTATCTTAGACATATACTCCACCAGTACATTACTCACGTTTTCAAAAACAAAACAAAAACTATCATTTATTCCCATAACATCACAAAAGAAAGAAAGCAAGTAAAATAAATTGCAGTAACATAAAATCAAATAAAAATGTGTCAGGTTTTACTAGCTCGCTCATTACCCGGGTCCGGTTAAAGATGTATCTGACAGAAGACTCCATTAACGTGAAGAGACGACGGGTTAAATAATAACTGAGCCTCAAGATTGTCTACAAACCGCCTTTAATATTGCACTGTGGTTATGATATTTCTTTGTTTTTATTTCTGTTTGTTTGTATCGTTTTTTCTTTGTACGAATGGTGTGTGATTATTGAGAAGGGATAGAAGGTTTATCTATTTGTATTGTTTTGGAACATTCATATTTAATTTTTGTTTATAGATTGATTTAGTATATTGTCTTCAAAAAATTATAAAGTAATTTTCATATCCAATTTAAAGTTCTTTTCAATAAGAATAAAAGATAAAATTAGAACAATTCACAAAATACTCAATAGATTGACAAAAAATTGATTCAGATAGATTCAGTCTTTCGAGATCATAAAACTTTAAACAATACCAACTAGATACAGCTCGACATTCGACTTCAACTGTATTTAGGATCTTAAGTGGCGATAAACAATTTATCATGCCAAATTCGCCCGTATCGGTACTTTTAGTGTACTTGGCAATATCTTGAGAGGTACCAAGAACTTGTAAGAGATTCCGTGTAATCCTCGCGTGAGATTTATACGAGCCGCGTAGGTAACGCAGTGCGGCTACGGCTTGTAGCTTGTAGCTACACGCTACGCCACGTAGCTACGTAGCATTTCGTAGACGTGTAAGCTTTAAGTGATTCTGGCTGGAATATCATTTTGTACGAACACTAGTTTGAGAAGTTTTAATTTTATTTTACTTTAAAATAAACCAGGAACTGTTTTAATGATAACATTTTGTGGTTTCCTGTTTATTTTGTACATGAGCAATGTTTATATATTAATTAGTACGTTCGCGTACATTTCGAGGATTTTAATTTACACAAATTGAAACATACACCAAATACTTCACACACATTTTCGGGAGGATAGACAAATATTCCGTTAGATACTTATTAGTGAGGAGAAAAAAGAGAATAAAAAAATTCCAACAAGTCAGTTCATTGCTTTCATTCCGCCGTCATTGTACAGACATTATTACACGAGGCATTCCGAGAACTCAGCCGACGTACTTCGTAATCGAAAAAAAGACTTAATATTTCACGATACGCGGATAAAATAAAGGTTTATTCGACAAAAGCGTTTTCGCTTTGAATACGTCGTACACGGTCGTAGTACGGGGATTATAGTATCAAAACGCGAGTAAGCAAATAAAGTAATACTGTGATTCACGTGCACGCGATATGTCCTTCCCACGCGTTTTACCGTACCTCTAAGTAGGTACAACTCTAATTTGCTTTTGTTCTCACATGTACCCATTTACTTCAGCGATTTTGGTTCCTTGTACGCACTCGAATGAATATACACACGTGGATTAGCTAGTGTACTTAAATGAACAAAGTGAATTTGTGATGTTAAAATTTAGCAAATATTCACGTAATTTCTCGTTTTCAAATGTACACGGTTTAGGGGAAGGCTTTCAAGTGATACGTTCGCAGTTTGTTTTTGAATTAGATTCTTGGGGTGTATGAATTTGTGATGTGTTTTGGAATTTAAACGGGTTCGGCAGAAATAACTCCGAGAGTGAATTAGAAATGTAACACTTTTACTTTATTGCATCATTTAATTTACAACTGATTTCAAATGATGTACTGTTTTCCATAATACCAGCCTTTTATTGTCCCACTGCAGGGTTAAGGCCTCTTCTTATACTGAGAAGGCATTGATCACTACGCTTGCTCCAAGCGGGTTGGCGATTTCAAACTTATATTAATTTTAAGGTTTTATCGTGACGTTTTCCTTCACCGATGTCAGTTTCAGATAAAGATAAAGTAAAATTCAGCAAACAAAATTTGGAACATAACACATATAATTGAGGTGTGTGGTGTTATAAATTGCGCATCGTTTTTACATTTCATACAAAAAATATTTTATTTATTCGTGACAGTGATAGATAATTTTTTTTTGCAACATTCTCTCTTGCAACCAATCAAAACTTCATAAAACCAAAAGAACCAATTACGTATCGTTGCAACGTATCTCCAACTGCAAACAAATTGAAGTCATAACTTAATCCCCAAAGAGTTTAATATCGCATCGATTAGACATAGGAAGTTGAACTCCGTTAATCAACAAGCGGGAAAGATAAAACCGAAAGTTTAATCGTAACTCACGTTATGATTACGGGTTACTCCCGTCATCAAAGTTGTCGAAACGCTGAAGGGAAGCGTGAAATCATTAAGGCTTGAGATAATACGGTTTGGCTAATGAAGCGGCGTGTCCTGTGGTACTAAGGCAACTTGGTGACATTCATGTGTGTTCGAGTTCGGTCCTAATCTTGGTAGTAACGTTTGAGCTCGCCTGGCTTTGGGAGGTCTGGTTAAGTCTCATTAGCAAATGTACAGCCAGGCTTTCGTTTATTATTGTCGTGTGATTTGACCTCATTTTTTGGACAAAGTTTTCATTCGGAGTTCAGACGTTGAATGATTTGTTTACAAAATTTTTGTTCGGGTAATAATCTCTACTATTTATGTTCAAAAGGTTTATTCAAAATCGAAGACTAGTTTCTTATACGTAACGTACGAGTTTGAATATACCTACAGTGTCTAAAAAACATCTCCACATTTAAAATTACCTACCCAATACATCACCAACCGCTGTAATAACTCCAACACAGTTAGGCGTTAAAAACAAAATGCTCCGCAAACACCACAGAACCCACATCTTCCCCAATAAACCCTACAATTAATTACCAAACATGAACATAATTTGGACGTCCAACTATTCGAGATCAAATGGTAAGCCGGCCTGACGAATCCCATGATGCCTTCCATCTCTGCTTAGTTGGATTAGCTCGCATCATTAATCGTTGGAATTGCGTTCGACCCTCGCGACCCGGGAATCTTCAATTAGAAACAAACTTTGTATTACAATCGCATCGATTGGTACCTCTGCGTTAGCGGAGTTTGATTTAAAGTGGGGAATAACTCGGTGGAGGGTGTTTCGGTTTGTGTGTGTTTGGAGTTTATAGTACCTTATTGGGTAAAAGGACCGCGGTTTAGTAAATTTGCGTATGATATCAGAGGGGCATTTCGCGTGTTTTTCATAACTTTTGCATTCTATTCTCATTCTTAATCTGTCAAAAATATCTCTTGTTTAGCTACAATTTTTGACAAGCTTTTGATATTGATTACCGCTAAGATAAGATTTCAAAATTCAGCTTTAGGTGCTCATATATGAAAGTACCCATTCCTTATTCAGGAAGAAAAATAATACGGAAGCTCTGGTCTTAATCACGCAAAGTACAAACAATATTTTGTTGTGAAAAAGTTCATCCATTCCAACTTTTGAGGCATTTTATCCATTCAGCTGCCAATATGTGAGCACGTATTTTTTGGCATTAATTTTCAGTCTGTATGTATAGTGACGCCGCGATAGGAACGCCAGACTCGCAGAGACGTCAACGATCAATCAGGCGTATGACTAGCGCCATCTATCAATATGTCATGGCGGACGACGTGCCACGCCAGATGGCAGCACTGCCCGAAGAGAAATTAGAAAACAATTTTCGGCAAGTGATACCTATAGGTACTACTTCTTTAGCAATGTTTATAGGCAGTTTGGGTTAATTTATTAGTTTTGAAATTGCTGTTTTTGGTTTGGAAATAAACCATCAATTTTATTAAACTTTTACATAGTTGAAATAATGGCTGCGTGGCTGGTTAGGAAATTATTGAGAGAGATTATTCGATAAAACCAGTGTTATTACGAATTATGAAAAGGAAAAGTTTAAGGAAGTATTTAAGAGCCTTGAAAAATTCGCAAAAAAATACCGAAATTACCCTAAAAACAGAAGTAATAAAAAATAATCACGAATAACATTTTCTAAAGAATTTGCCTAATATATTCATTGAAAATAAAGCCTCATTTTATAATGCGGCAGAAGATGATCTTTATTTTTTTATTACGCCGGAAAGCGGGCCGTTCGGTACAATTTAATCACGAATTTAACGTCCGCGGCACGTTCCCGGTTCGGACACTTTTATGACATCAGACACTCGGCGTTAAATGCTGAGGCTTAAAAAGGGTTGATAGCGAGTCGCTGTCACCTGGAAAAGCTTGGGACATTGCTGTACCTTCATCATAGTACGGCCGGACGTTCATTGATAATTAATGGGTTGTGCCAGTGTAACGAAAACAAACGACTCGTGGCACGCGTACGATAACGATTAATATCTTCGCGGCGAAGCAAAAACAGACCTACGTTCATAGCCTTGGTGTGATAAATCATATCTCCTCGAGGCACAAAAATAAATGAAGCTAATGATAAATGACTATGAATACGAAGAGTGCCACAGTCGATTGAGTGGAGTGAATTTGAAAATTAAAAATTGTCTTGTGACGTGAGGGTGGGTGCGAGGAACTTTGGGAACCATCTGTCTTTACAGTTTGTCTCGTGTAAAAGATCCTAAGTATCATTATATTTTAGTCTGTTTAGTGATTTTAACAGGAGAACCGGACTGACTGGTTGATGTATCAGCGGTATACCTGAACCTACTGGAATTAGAAACATGAAATTTTATTTCTAATACGGCTTCTTTTTGTGATGTAAGAAAGCCCTAAGAAAGGATTTTTATAAACTCAAACCCTAAGCTAAAAAAAGGGGGAGTTCGATGGTATGAAAAATGTATCAATTTGAAACTTGGAACGAATGCGAGGTAAGCAAATACCTATTCTATTTTGAAGGTTTCTGTTTTTCTAACTACCCCTTAATCCCCATAGGCCCCCTGTCTATGGGGTATTAAATTTGTATGAAAAGTACAAAAACCACAAGCGATCAAAAAGTTTAAAAAAAATTGCCTATTCTAACATCATAATTCTTCTTGAAATTGACTAAGAATCATACAGTTATATTTTACAAAACATAAAGTTACTATAAACATTTACACAAGCTACATAGATTTTGCTATTCCCCACAAAATCTACAGTTACATTTTTAGGAGAGCAAACTCCCGATGCAAATTCTCGTAGCAGATTGCGTAGCCGCGTAGCCATTTCGCCGGCCGTAACCAAGCTACGTTAGTCAATCAGCTGTGTCTGCCGAATGTACATTGGAATCACTAGCGTAGCCCGTAGTATCGATGTATCTTAATGTAGGTATCTGGTAGATAGCCTTTCCAGATTGTTACAAATAGATATAAGGATTCGTATACGAAAATGTGGGAAAACAAACATATATACATACATACATAAACTCACGCCTTTTTCTCATGGGGGTAGGCAGAAACTACAGAACGCCGCCTGCTACGATCCTTATATACTCCTTTCGCCTCCTACATATTTATACATCTCAGAAAACGTTCCTTCAATATAACATAACTGTTTTGAGATTGAATAACTGCCTCGTTAGCCTAGTGGTCCTAAGCGCGACTGCTATGCTAGAGGTGTAAGGTTCGATTCTCAGGTCGAGCAGAAAGTGTTATTAGATTTTTCTATGAAATTCTTAGCTCGGAGTTAGGATTTGTGCCCTGTTAATGGCAAAGGCACGCCGTCTATTACATGGGACCTAAAAATTCCGGAGAATTGTCGGTGTCCACTGATTCACCTCTGCCTAACCCTTCCGGGAATACAGGCGTGATGGTATGTTTATTTGAGATTTTGTAAGCGTAACTCGAAAAAAAGCTTTGTATTTCGTCAATCATTTTGTAAGGAAAATTTCTTTAGTAGCGAACTGTATCTGTGTGTCTGTGTGTGTGTCTGTATCTGTGTCTGTTTCTTTAGTAGTGTACTGTGTCTGTGTGTATTTATACGTCTTTTTCTCTTACACTAAGCAATGTCAATATTGTTTAGCTAGGAATTTTGTTATGTAGAATTCGTCTTTGTTATGATTTTGGTCTTAATAAAATAAACCTATTTTTATTGAAAACAAAAAACTTGTGCGCACTGAAATATTTGATTTATGTAGTTGAAGTTTATGTTTGAAAGATTGATATATAAGTTATTCTGACTGAAATAAGTGAATTAAATAAGTTGAAGTGGATTCAGTACATGTTCAACGGTTCAACGAGGCAGGATTTGAACTCCCGTCCTTCTCAATCACAAGTACCTACCATGAGCTGAATGCATATTGAAGAGCTCCTCGTAAAAATAATAAAAAAGCTGAAGCCAATATAAATAGCTTGTAGTCATTATTAATATGAGCAATATCATAAATATTTGAGCTCACTATCCTACTAATAACGAGCTCCATACAAAATGTAGTCTAGTAAATAATAATACATACCTAACCCAAAAACTCGTAATTGAAAATACATATTTTTGATATACCGTGTTTCATACCGAAATTAAGTTTTTTGACGGAAAACTGGGTAACTAAAAACCTAAACTGCCCTTATTTTATGTACAAAGAAAAACTCTTTTCTTACATGGAAAACCAACAGCCATGCAGTATAAAAATAAAGCTCAAAATTCATCAAGATTAATAACTTATTGACCAAATATCACTCAATAGATTACATTTATATCACACAATGTCACATTGTTAATAATATCATCATAAAGAGAATAACCTACTTAAACAAAAAACCATATCGTGACAGTTCGTCTCAATCGTATAATTTCAAAAGACTTTATTTGATTTTACGATAATGGTCCCAGACGCAAGTCCCGGCCGTCCCCAGGTACCTTATACATAGTCTCGGAAATTGCGTTAACCACATTCGAGTACCAGGAAATTAGAAACGTTCAAGGGTATAATCGAATGTCTCTCTCTAGCAGAAATAAACTTACCGTATGTTATCGATGTGGTTCTGTACCCACTTGTGCGTAATGCAACGTGCTTGGATTTTTGTCGTTTCCGTTGATAACGGATAAATTGATTTTACGCTCGCGCTTTGATCTTAGAAGGGGAATGTAATTCATGATACGAGAAAAAATACAAAGGTTTGTTCGAGAATTTTCTTTTTAAATTGACTTGCTCAATAATCCCTCTATTAATTACTGCAGTAACATAAAAGCTACTTTTGCACGTTACAGATAAGTGCGTGAACGTCGCCGTCTCGAATATCCCTAAAGAACTTTGTGAAACAATTGACGGGAGATGGGGAGACTACAAAGACAATTGAAATTCGATTTGCTTTCAATTTGAGCGCTCTCACTCCCTTTTCAGTAGGAGCACTGCACTAATAAGTTCTGATTGTTTCAATACATTTTTCTCAAGATGAAGTTAGTTGACGCCGGTACAGACGGCGACAAACTGCGCTAATTACGTTAGTGATCCCCCGTCCCCAGCCCCCAAAGTAAACGACTCCGCTTTCAGTGTAAACAACCGCTCAACTTTACCAGGAAAAATTCGCAAACCCACTTATTTACGTCTCAGAGGTATACAGTGACAGTGCGACGACATAACAACGTCGTGCGACGTACTCGACGTACTCGACAGTACCAACAAATTAGGTTAGTGTACCGCTGTACAAATAATATTCTCTAACTCAAACATTTAACAAAAGAAACGGTTCTAAGATTTCAAATAAATTCCATTATAGTTAAAAAGTTCCGAATATTTTTGCATATTTTTCAGCTTTCAGGAGATTCTCGAACATTAAAACAAGTTTTACCTGATATTTATTATAACAAGTGTTTGTTGTACTGTAATTCTTAACGAAATTGTTTGAGGCATATTGCGAGCTTGTACTTCAAACAACTCAACGCGGAGGGTTAGGCCGTGTACTAAACTAATATAGCAGAAAAAAAATATTGCAAAAAGTCAGAATCTCAAGTCGAGCGCGAACTATCCAGATATTATATTTCCGAACGTATTGATCCCCTAGGATACTATGTTCGGTTTCGTTTCGGTAGAAGTTTTCAATCCCTCTGCGTTTTGGGAGTTGCACTGGACAATCTTATCAGGGAGGGAAGAGGGGAAGATTTTCCACTGTCCGGCGCCCTCTCACCTTGAAGGATTTCCCAGGGCGCCGAGGCCGGCCAGCCGATTGGATTTCAAATTATTATGCGTGTATTTGACCGGCAAAAGATTTACATTTTTTAACGTTGGAACTTTTTTTTACGGAATTATAGGGGTTATGTCGGGTCTGTCGCTGGGATTTGGAATTGAATATTTTATTTGTGTCGGTCGCGTTACAGTACATGTCTACTTTTGTGATTATGCGCGTTTTAGTATAATTTACATATGTAAGTATGTTTTGAATAACATGAGGCAACTTGGACGTAAATAAGTTTATTATTAAAGTAAACGGCGGAAAGTCAAATATGTTTTACATCACTGTAATGCCTTTGTAGTTTACATTGTCATTTAACCTAAATACTAACAAGAATGTAAGCGAACACGAAGCGATCACTTTACGTTTCTATCTAAAACAACTTCCATTTAAAAGTGTAAAAGTAGTAGAAGAGCTCGCCATTTTAGTAGATGTAACTAATTGTCAATACGGGGGGAGGTAGGTAGGTACCTAAGTTGTAGGCGGTGGAAGCAAACGAAAGTTCTTAGTAGAGATCGCATTAGAGACCGCGCGGCCCACGACTGTCGGAGATAATGCCATTGCAATACCCGAGATCCGATTGTATTGGCAAATTGGATCAAATGCAGCGCTCACCGTACAAAAGATAAGAGCCGGATACGGGTATAGCGGTAATATTATGTTGCGGCTATCTTCCCGGATCGCCCCCGTGTGCGGCTAGTGACGGTCGAAACGATGCTCCGTAATCGTTTCGTGTAGTTTCCAACTTTTTTTTTTAATCTTTTCATTCCGTCCGCCATTTCTTTTGTTACGGCACAATCGATTTTCGAACCGGATTATCAGCTTATATCATTTTGTGAGCTCATTCTCTGCTTATAAATTTTCATCGACCTTTTTAATACAATGGGTCTAAGAATGGATGGATCCTATCTTGTTTATATTTTTATTCCCTTGAGTGAGCTGAGATGTTGAATACGAGTTTTCAGCGGTGAACGATAAACTCTGAAAATATTCTGTATTTTATGAGTAGCGTGACAGTTAGTGGTACCTCGACAATGTGGATAAAACACCTCCTATTTTTTAACAGACGTAAATCTGATAATAAAGTAATGTAAACGCGACCGTTGCAACAAACATATTGTGAGCAACAAAAAATATACGTAATAACGCGCGATATGAAGCGCCGCGAGCTCAGCGTACCAATGTTTTTGCGACCAATGAAAAAATATCGCCCATGTAAACGACAATGCAGATTATTATTGCCCGCCGGGGACACATAAAGAGTAACGTAAGAAACATGGCGGATTTACGCGGCGCACAGATAAGATAGGCCACCTGTCCGGTGTTGTGTGCCCGTCTGTGTCCCCGTTGTGTGCCCGTCTGTGTCGCGATCATCGTCCAAATAGCGGGCCTCATTTTCCCGTCGTTACGGGGTGAATTTTAAATTCGCTGCGAGGGTGTCTCGCTCAACTATGTATGAAGGACCGGCCTCTCCACGCGACTCGCATCCGGTCGCACGCATACTCTATGAACCCTCATTGTCTGCCCGAACTCAAGGTAAACCGATTACGTGCTAAAAATTCATAAAGCCATTGTCATCTTCCATAAAGCTTCTACGTTTAGTAAGTGAGCTAGACGATTACTGGCGAGTCAACGTGACGTCATTAAACCGAAGTGCCTGTAGCTTAATAAAAATATAAAGCTCAACGAAACATCAGATAGAAACGCTTAAGAGTCGCGAAATTAATAATATCATCATCAACCCTTATTGTAAAGCGAAAAATCTCAATTGGGACGTGATAAACAATACGGCACGCTTAGGTTATCTCCCCTTGACTTATGATATCATTATTTCCCTTTTTGCAAAAATTTACCGAGCAAAAACAAGAGCGCGGTGGGCATACTAATTCTCCTCGGTCAATATATTGGTATCGACGGAACGCCCGCAGGACCTTTCCTAATATTTTCAAAGGCAAAATCTTTATACAATAAAACAGAAGCAAGCAATTTCAATGTTAAATCTCATAATTCAAATTTCTCTCGTTGTTTACCGGCCACGCTTCGGCGGCTATATAAACTCTCAAAATCTACCCACATCCGTAACGAAAGCCTGCACCGTTATTTATGGAAAGCCACGTTTCATTGTTGTTGTCGGTTTTCATTTTAACGCTTAATTTTTTTTTCTATTTATTGTATTTTTGTGATCGTCGGTGCCTACAAAATGATTTGTTTTTCGGTTTGCTCTTCCGACGTGCTTAATTCCGGTGATGTTTGATTTATGGGAACAGCGGTGTGTGCCATACGTTCCACACTGAATAGATCACGCCCGAAGACTAATGCGTTTCGAAGAAATTCTCTTGTTTTGCGAGTGGATAAGGCTCCATTGTCGATCTCGCATAAACCGGAGCGATTTACCGGAAAATATCGCTTATTTGCATCGCCAACACATCTGTCCGTGCGGACGTAAAACATTCGGACGTAAAATCGAATGGACGAAATAAGATATAAATGGCCGCTTGCACATAGAATCTCGGATTTTACAACCATCTCGTATATCTTTAAGTGAAATATGGTCCGATATCATATTCAATCGTCCCAGCATTATATTCTCGAAACTTAGATAAGTAAGTAGATACTTACAGAAAGGAAATTTTTATTCTTTGCAATTTTATAAATTTTAACAGAATTTATGGCTTCTAAATAATATTTTGAAGTTTCCTACAGTATGCAGCCAATAAATCAGAGTGTAACTCCGCGGTATCTACGTACAAGAATAGATTATACCGACGTTGTCGTGAAGAAAACTGTAGCAAACAGATTTATTGAAGAATTTGGATAGTGAGTAGCTTTGAACATAAAATCTTCTAAAGGTATACGCTTCAATATATCCAGTAAAGAGCTATATACATTTTAAGGTGAATATTCTTCAATCTTTGTAACGTAAAACTATCCAAGTGTTATTAAACTGCACTTTCAATTTTCATATCAAAAGCTAGGTACGATCGATCGTATCCGACAGACTGGTGGGTGGATTGTGTTCGTCTCAATGACGCTTTTAAGTCGGGGTTACGGTTTTATGTGTGAACGGAAGAGTCAGCTTGAATGACGGGGGTCTCGCCTCTAGTACGTACTCCACTACTCGGCTCCTATCATAAAAATGTAATTAAAATTCACATCATCCGCCCCCGACTAAGTTGGAGAGACCGGGATAACTATTCTATTGTTTTGCCATGTACGACGTTACCCTCACAGTTTCAACGCATTTAAATTACGTACCTACAGCGGAATAGGGTTGAAAGAATTTGTTGGAACTAGCTTTGTTCGAATTAAACAACAATAAAGTGATTTAATGGGTGCTTTTAAAGCACAGAACGATTTCTTTTAAACAATCTAGTATCGCGTTCGGAAAATACTTCTCGGAAATAACGAGATACGTAAATTACGTTTTGTTCAACAATGGGTACTCGAATCGTGCCGGGGTTTCTTGTAAGATGAGAATTATATTGATTCGCAAATACGAACTTATCCATGCGAAATGAAATATACTTAAATCGAAAAGCCTTGAAAGTATTACACGGTGTTTTGTATCTACCCATATCGTTTTATTGGTTCACCTATTTTATACAGTTCGGTACGGCCGGAGAATAATTTTAAAGGATTATAAATGGCTTGTTTATCAAAAACTCGGCCTTACGACCAGTTTCAGGCAAACAGCCTGTATTAATAAAAGCATTTAATAAAAAAAAAGAACCTTCAATCCTTTCCCCCAACACGTCAAGCGCCCAAATTGTTTGACAAACACATCAAACGGCCGCAAAATTTTAATTCAAACATGTAAAAATTTTTCAGACGTAATTTCATTTTGCTGTTCATAAACATCCTGGGTAAAATTACGGGTAAAAACGTTGTATTACTGAGGTCGTGACGTCACGGACTAATGAAGGCATTACTCACTTATCTATCGCGATACGTACCTGGAATCAGAAAGAAAGTACATTAGTTAAATAAAGGTAAGGTGAAAAGTAGGCACGCGAACTGCTAACGTTTATAAATAAAAGCGAGCATTGAATTATAGCGAGGCCGAGGAGACAACACTAAGGTGTGGAAAATCATTTTTCAA
Organism: Caradrina clavipalpis; assembly: GCA_932526535.1. Lineage (NCBI taxonomy): Eukaryota > Metazoa > Arthropoda > Insecta > Lepidoptera > Noctuidae > Caradrina > Caradrina clavipalpis. The sequence goes on from OW052093.1 coordinate 6,363,206, forward strand.
GAAGCAAGTCGCCTGATAGTAGGTAATGCTTTACACTAGGAGGCTCCAACCGCGGACTCGACCGGTATTCTGATAGATAGGAAATGAAGACTGATTAACCTCGCGTGACTTTACAAGGCTCACGGCAAAGCTGTGGGGGACCTACTTGGATAAATATTGCGTTTGCAAAACGCTAGATTGTTCGACGAAATAATGTGGTAGTTGGGGTTTTGAGTGTGTAAATTTTATCTTTATGCGTCGTAATCACAGGTATTATTGTAATTTCGAAGCTTGAAAGGTAGGTTGTGGGTTGAAGTGGTGGTAGTTCTGAACGATTTAATTATTGTAGTGGGTTTAGTAGTCGTAATCATTATAATCTACACTAATATAATAAAGTATAAGTGATGTTGTTTGTTTATGTGCTTGTTTAAACGCGCTAATCTCTATAAATGACAGTCGGATTGTAAAAAGCCAGATTCGCCGAAGAAGCAAGTATCTGATATATTATGATGAATAATGTTGTCTTATAATCATAATGACATCAATAGAAACGACGGGGCTATTTTAGTCTCCAATAAAAAAGAAGGATTAAAAAAAAACCTTATCTGTTATATTTAATCTATGCGGCTTTTGTTAAAGCTATAACCAGCGACTTCGGAAGTCATACGGACTTCGTAAAATGCACGTGAAAAAGCAAAATTTAATCCATTAATGCTTTGAAACCTTTTATCAAAACTTTACGCAGCATGGAGCTTTTTGAAAAATTCCGCTGGACGTGGTTGTAAAAGAACCGGATGTTTTAGTGCCATTTGGTAGAGACCAAATACTAGCAGGGACAGGGTAGGTGGATTTAGGAACAATTGTTTTTTTATTTATCTTTTCTAAAAAAAGTAAACTAATCGAATCATGAAAATCCAAGTTAATTCAACATAATGCTGCCCAGATTGACTCAGACAGTTCAATTGTACGTAGGTAGGCATATTCATTCCCATATCCATTTATCATTTTTCCTAATTTAAAACTGAGTAGTCATATCTATAAAAGCAATTTTTAGGTTCGTTAATGTTTGAGTGAACGCCCTCGCCGCTGAACATTGTAATTAATGGTTTTAATTTTTTTTTCAGTAAGGAGCACTGAAGTTCAGGCGATTAAGTGACTAACATGATAGAATTATGCTGACTCACTAACGTAAATAATAACCGTAGACTCGGGGTAAAGGCTCTGACCCATATTCGATAGGAGGCGCTGGCGTGCGTGCGAACAATCACGGTTAGAACTAGTTTAATATTTACACATATACAAGGTAATTATACTTTTTTGTGTCCTCTATCTGTCCGCTCCCACAAGTTATCGCTCTATTAACCACTGTTATGTTTCCTTGTCGTTTTAAACACTTAACCAGGGAACAAACTTTTAATACATTTTATTGTCAACGGACAGATTAAAAAAGTTTGTTTTACTCCACTTCGGCACAGCGTTATCAAAAATGAATAGAAACGAATTATTTCACGTGTAACCCCAGTGAGATTAAGTTAAGTTAGTATGCCAGACTTTTTTCAAAGCAGATGTTGATAAGAAATGTAATGGTTTTATTTGTGTCATTGTATTCTCGATTAAGCTACCCTACGACGTAAAACTGAAAGGCAACGTAACGTTAAAAATTAATTCGAAACGCGAAACTCTCGTTTATTTTTATTTTGGGAATCATTTATTTTCGTCAAACAATTAGGCTGCGAGCCCGCGTCGGTCGCAAGGCCGCGGCAGTTTGGCGGAAGAAACTCCACGTCACATCGACTCGCCCCCTCGAAAAAAAGGGTTGGTTTAACGCACGTTTTTTGTTGCATAATCCCACGCAACGCGCGAATCCTATTCCGCCTTCGGCTAATGCGCGCAGCTCGTGCGGACCGACCGACGTTGAGACGGGACTTTAAAAATGTCATTTCCAGAGCGCCAAGTAAATCCAGATTTGTTGTTGGTGAGTGACTTTCTAATTCCGCTGGCGGGAAGAACTTTGTGAAACGTATACCGTGTTCATGAGACCTGCTAGTGACCGCGGGCAGCCCCGCAGCCTAATCCGATCCGCGGACCAGAATTGTTGCCCAAACTTGTGCCGGACGACACCCCCCCACCCGCGCCCGCTGTCACCCGCCCGCTTTATAATCACCTACTATACAATACGATATACTTTGATTAATTTACACCACAAACAGGAATAAAGTTTTGTACTCTAAAACAGGACCGTTGTTTGGTCCCGCCTAATCCCACGCCACCCGTGAAAGTTGATTGTTAATCTGAAACGGATACTTGTTTGTTATGACTACTCTCACTCAGTACTCTATATAAACATTATTCGCTGAAGTTTTGCTCACTTACTCTAAGTCTAATCCAATAAGTCGATGAACGTGATTGAAGCTTAGTCAAACAATAGTACGGAAAGATGGGGCGACGAACTAGTAGGACTTATGATCCAGAGGGCGTTTGGAGGGGTATTTACCTTTTCGTCATAATGTACACCCTAACGTTAATTGCTCACCAGACTAGAAACACGTTTTATTTTTATTTTCACGTAGGAGATTTATTCGACGACATGATCGCCTGTATATATAGCCTGTATAATAGTGTGCGATATTTTAGCTGCACTGGGTGCCAATGTCACCCGTCTCAATGTTTTAGCTGTAAATAGATACACAGAGCGCCATTAATTACGACACATCACTCGCACACTCATTAATTTGCAGCTGCACAGATTAAACTGATGATGTTTTTCGCAGCTCTTTCATATTCAGTATCTAAGCACGGAGCGAAGTCACACACAGAGCCGCATACTCCTGCGAATATTCAATTTCGAAACTCGTGTCCGGACTTTAATTCCGTTTCTCGGATGCTCCCAATTTCTCTGTAATATGATGGATTGCATAAAGTAATCGATTCATGGAACGGAAAGCAGAATGGGTAGCTTACAAGGCAATCAGCGGGCAGCAGGAGGCTTTATTAACCCGTCAGGGTAGTGCGGGCCCGGCTAATCAATCGCCGTTCGCGTGTCGACCGCGCTATCTGTCTTTGGCCGATTGGACCCCGATAACGCCGCCGACGCAAGATTACCTACCTATACGGGAATGGCCCATTTATAAAATTAACTTCTTTTATCTTCCTAAATAGACGATATAAGAGGAGTAAATAAGTATAAACTGCTTCGTAAGAAATAAATAGGCCGATGTTAATGTTCGATCGCAGACGAGGCCCTGACTGGTACCATCGCGTGGCACTCACGTGTGAGGATACAAAACGGTTTTTATCAACGTGAAACTATAAAAATCCTAATAAAATAGGTGTTTGCGTAATCTAGTTTTAGCACCGATTCATTTAACTATACTAAAAAACATTCAACACGAGGGAAATGAAGCTCGAATGTGTTAAATGAAATGCACAAACTCGTAATATTAGCTCGACACCCTACTACGCTCACATAGAAAATTAAATTTAAATTACATCTTTTAAATATTGAAACTCTTTTAACCATGACAACAAAGTTAGTTGAAGCAATGAAAAATACTTTATACACTTCAGAATTTTCTAGTTTTCATAAATCACCGAGCGCTGAATGCCAGAGAGGGAGAAGTTTAAAAGTAAAGTCGGGTAAATTCTCAGCGGAACTTTCTATGAGATTAAAGTCATAATTTACTTGATGAGAGGGCATTATGTTGTCGAATATGAAACCGGCTACCCCATTACAGAACTGATTTCCCTAAATGGGAGTTTGCAAAAATTGTAAGCGAAAAAAGGCCCGGGCCGAGATAATTCCTAAGTATCGCGAATTTCAACCGTTATAACCGTACGTCTCCGAGATAGCGAAAGGGACGGCTCATTAACGTCAGCACGGATCCGGGGCCAGTTTATGCCAACCGATACCTTTAAGGTATTTACAAAGCAGCTAAGCGGGCGCAATCTAGACGGGCGCAATGAAAAAAAAGACGGCGCACCCCGCGTAATCCACGCGAAATGCCCTTTAAGATCCTCACAATTTAATGCTAAGTATAGCAATCTCAAGACGACGTTGAGCCGGTCCTCCGGAGAGGGTTGAAAAAATGATACACGCCGGGGGTGAGGGTGTTGCCCGCGGGGAGGGGGCAATCACGGTTAGTTAGCGGGGCAGCTGCTCCCGACCGACGATAACACTTAAGGTGTTTTACTGTACTTCCTCTTGTACATTGAAACACAAGTTTTATTCCCAGCATTTTCAACACAACAACGTATATAAATAAACGTATATAGTAGGACCACAGCGGGAAAACGTTTTGCAATCCGCAGGATATTGCGTGCGATAACGAATGCATTTTGAATATAATGAGTAATAAGCCCGTGAATTTAAAATTTAAAGCGTGCGATAAACATAATCAGTTTTATTAATCAGAATGTACATAGTTTGAAGCAATTTATTGGACAGTGGAGCTCGTTAAGAGGATGAGCGGTAAAGCTCTCAGTTTAAATTATGTGCCAGAGTCCCATACCTCTAGTCATTACCACTACACACACACATATATAATTATATTCAAGCCACGCTTAGTTAAGATATAACAGTGTCGCTACGCTTAATCAAATCGCTTTCCAAATAAATGGAGCGTAGACGAATCAATAACGCGAATTCAATTTACAATTCTACGTACATCACTGACGTATCAATTGTTCAATCTAAGCGAAGACAGATAAACGCACAGATCCAGCGATTGCTTCCCGATGAAAAAGACTGGAGATTCATCGATAGGATGCGCGAGTCCCAAAGTGAAAAATGTACATTTGGATGGCGTTAATTCGTTTAATTTCCGGTGAGAGGGAGAGGCGAGGCGCGAGGGGCGGCCCAGTCCGCTCAGATTAATTCAGCGCAGAGCCTGTCACAGATAAGGACACTGAAATAAATTGAAAATGTTCAGAGATTGATTTGAATACTCTCGAGGATATATCGAAGGCAGCCAGCGAAAAATGACATACCGCATTCTTATTCAGAGAGTTTCACACCGTGAGAGAGACTTAGAGAGAAAAATGCGGCCTAATGAATAAATTATGCCTCGCTTTGACCATCGAAAATGAGCGAAATTTCAAGTTAAACAAAAAGATTGGAGGCAACAATTTAAATTCTAAGATCTGCGACTAGTAGTGTCTGCGTTCCATTTGAAATATTGAACATTATTTTGACATAAAACGTTCAACAGTTTTACTGCTACAGATTTACAAATAGCCAAATCTGAAGATTGTCTATTAAATCGTTTATAAAATGGTAAAATTAATGCAATCGGCGCGAGCGAGTCGAGATGGGAGACATCGTTCGTGGCGTTCGTGATCCGAATGTCAATGAAGTCGAGTGGCAGCCACGCCAGACCCTCAGGGCCCGGGTAGCGCTGCTAAGAGCCCGACCCATCATTTACATATTGCGATTTTGTATCGATAACAATTAGGAGATGGAAAATCCGCCGTGAGATGTTTAACAATCAGACTATTCCACGTAAAGTTAGAGAACGAGTTACGGCAATCTAAGTGGGTTCTATTCGTATTTACTAGAATTTAAACGCACCACTTAATCGTAAAGGTAACGTTACATGACTACGCAAACAAAACAACATAAACTTGCAAATGAAGACACGCCGCAACGAGCGTACACTCCCTGCCGTGTTCCAGTGAAATTCAGAGAATCAAAACGTCCGAACATGAAACAAATTGATTGCTGCAGAGGCGCTCGGCTGGCGCCAAGCTCGACGGTAGATTGGTAATAGCGCATGCTAAACTTATTAGCCAAACGGAAAATGGTATTAGCAGACGTACAGCCCAGCCTCCCGTGAAACTTCATTCGTACGTCAAAGTTGACAGTGTTGCTCGTAAGTGATTGTTGCAACCAATCAAACACGAGCTAAATTGACTTCCCTCGCTTTGCGCAGGGACCAAATTAAGCGCATAAACAAAGTTGGAAAAGGTCAGCTAGAACTCGAATGAAAATAGATTCAGCGAGTGGAGTTTTAATTCGGAAAGATAACAAACGTCAGCGTCAAGTGAAATAGCCGCTTCCAAAACGTTAAAACAATTTATCCTAGGTAATCCCGAAGTGTCAGACGATAATAAGAGTGACATTTAGAGCGAGCGAGCGCGGCGGTTAATTCTGCAGCGCAGTGGCGGCCGATTGTGACACCAACTAAACCCTGTTGCCACCGGTAAACCCATCAGGTGGGAGCCCCTGCCTACGACCTAATATTGTCGACTCACTGACACAACAAATAACTTTGTTTCCATTTTCATCTAGCGTTTTGTTATTCATTTTTGTGCGAGCCATATTCGTGGCCGTTATTGTTTGGCTAACATATCACAATAGGTTCCCGCGGTCACGTGATCCAAATGACGTTCAAACGTTTTTTATAACAACAAAGAGACCGTCAGTCGACGAAGCCATTAACTAAGAACACAAACTGTCCCATTACGTTAAAACTACACCATCCATATTCCAACAGTAACGAAAGCAATTATTCGCATTCAGTCAACAAAGACGCAGACGTACGGTACAAAGGGACCATTTCATAAGTTAAAGCGTTACGGACGATAGTTATCTGCGAGCAACTAGTGATGCAGTAAATCCTAAGAGTACACTTCGCAACTATCCCTTCTTACGTCTCTGAAACCTGAGCTCTTACTACAGGCTAGAACTTAAATTGTTTCCTGCGAAGATTTTGGCGAGCGATAACAGGAATTCCACGAGCAACTGTCTCAACTTGGATATAATTTCGTAGCCGAGATTCGATTTTAAAATCGTTGAAGTATAAAATTCGTATTACCTAAAAGTGAGTCGATTTATCACTGTAAAAATAATCAAACTATTACTCAACTAAGATGTAGAATTCTGCGCTTTAAATAAATGACTTTGGAATTCGAGAATTTCATTTCGTTCCAAAGTCGATTTCGTTGTTATCGGTATTTGAGGATCTGGGTGGGAAGGTTTCACATGTTAAATCTTTTGTCAGATGCATCGTCTCTATCGCGTGTGATAAGTGGTAGTGGTACCAGTAGATCGTGGCCACACAATTCCCAGTGAGGATTATGGCCGAGAGAGAAAAGTAAGACGATTAATCCCACTGGGTGCGGAACTGGAGAATTTATTATAAAACGGTTGCGTTCGAGGCAATGCTCTGCGACTGCGCTGTTCGATGCATTATTGGTGTGATTAGTCGACTATTACATTCATTTAAAATACTAGTTTGCTTATTGAACATAAGTGCGGTACCGTGGTTTTTGTTGCAATTGGTTAATTGATTCAGTGGTTATTTGTGTAAGCACTTGCAGTTTAAATGCTTTAGATTTGTGATTTTATAGTTTCCGACTAAAATATTTTTAGTGGGCCTGGTTTTTTATTAGTCTAAAAACTTTTATCTAAATAATGACAGTTTGATTCGACACCTATCTATCTTTCTCACGATAAACAAAATTGTGACTTAGCCAAAATTTCATGATAATTTAGTAATTTACCCAGTTCTGCGTGATAATTAATTCGTTTACCTTATTAAGTTTTCACCCCTTCTTTTTTAAACTTAGAACACAAGTATGGAAGTAAATATAAATGTAATTATAACTTATGAAATAGCCTGGAAGGCCTCGGTGATTAAACCAGACTTCATAACCACATCATCATTGTTAAGGTAGGAATCCGAATTGTCTGAACCAGCCCATTCCCATTGTTTTGTTTTTAATAAGTAAAGTTATTTTAGGCTGCTTAAATTATATCCCATTACTAAATTAATTTCACATTCCAGTTGAATGTAAACGTTGACCTTTTGGAGTCCAGTGTTTATATAAAGAACATTTGGATAAGGTGGGTGGATTTTTTCCGTATGTGTTTCATTTTGAAGTGAAATTACTTTTTTTTTTAAGACGGGAAATCATCAAATAACTTCCCCCGCCCAGGGCGTCAGGGTGTCAGACTTTTACTGACTAAAACCCGTCTATGTTCCTTCATGTGCCCTTTGCGTTCCGGGGGCGCGGTATCTCTTTCGAACAACCCGCAGAAGTGAAATTACTGTAGTTAAGTTTTTTAGCAAGCTGTTGGTTACTATTGTTATTTATTTTTTATTGATGTTTTAGATATAATATATAAAAAAATTGATTTGATTTATTCAAAAATTTTATAATTTAAAAATGTTAAAAATACTATCCCTCCGGCATCAGAAACATTAAGTAGAATTTTTATTATTACAAGATAATAAAAAATCTAATATAAACTGTACCTACATTATTAAGTAGAAGTATTTTTTTATTACAACGGACTATCAAAAACCTTAGCTATTAAAATTTTAATGTTAATAACCTTGTGTGCCGGAAACCGGATGTTGTATTTCGCGCAACTTAGAAGCCCCTTATCTCCGGAAATGGATAACATGGAAGGGTTAGTTAACCGAAAAATAAATATATAATTTTAACCTCATACACAAACCAGGCCAAAGATATTACGTGTAGAAAATATCATCGAATACAATAGGGGGGTATTCGGGTTGCGTGTCCGAAGATACGGAATATTATAGGCAAAAGGTTATTTAGCTGTATCGATTGCTGGTGTTTCGGTAAAGAGCTTAGGTAAATGTCAAGAGCTCACGTGCTCAAATGTCAGGAAGCACCGGTTTACCCAGCCGTCAAGTTTACGAATAATGTTACGGTAAGTCAACATTTAACTGTGTCGTGATTCTTGTGTTTTTGTTTCGTATTGAACTCTCATGGGGGATTTGGCTAAGTTCTTTTCAGTTTTGGGCGGTTTGTAAGGTAAATTACTTACGATATCTGATACCGAACAGAAGGCGATTTCTACTAATCGAAATCGACAATCAATGTCAAAATATTGAGGTCATTCAGAGGCATTTTTGACAGATCGAGACAGGGATTAGATTGCGATAGTTTCTAAAAGTTATTAGAATTGTTTTCCAGTTCTTAGTAAGCAAATTAAGTTGTTTTCGTAATAAGAATGCGTATGTCGAATTTATAATTACGTTTTATCTTTCTGCAAATCTCATTTTCAGAGTTGCCGTTCTTAAGCTCTCTGTACTTTCAAATAAGCGTGTGTTCATTTATATTCAACACACCACCAGCTTAAATAGGTACCTAATTACTTATACCTACGCTTATTACATCAGTTTCTATCCCGTTCATTACTCAACCAACGCGACAAGTATTTAAATGATCATTTATACCAAAAACAACAATAAAAGCCACTCAATCCGAGTGAATTCATTTTCTCTGCTTAGCATGACATTCTAATTTAATCGTATGTGTCACTGTCAAATTAGAGATACTACACCATAGGCGTATCTGCCGCACTGACATTTCTAAACATGAGGGGAACAAATGGTTTTGACATTTCAAGTGTTCAAGCGACCTTGAATCTAATGCAAAGTACCTAACGTAACGGTTCGCAAATCAGCTATAGGCACTTACGACATTAAGCTAACAGATACGAGGCTCTTCGCTGAATTGAGTGACATTGCGGATTGTAATTGCTATTGTAGATGTGAGTTACGTCGTTAAGTAATTTGAGATAAAAACGGTGACTAAGTGATTTGGTAATGATATATCTTGTGATATTCGGTTTCAGCTAGTGAAAGGTACTGTAGAAATCAGATACATCGCTATTGTTCATTTTCGTCTCACTTTATTTTACTATATTAAAAGTGATAAAGGACTTTTTACTAGACCGGATGACGAACACGCCATTTGCCAAGTTGCGATAGGCATTCGCGAAGGAAACAAAATATGTAGTAAACCGTACAATTTCTAACTATCTAGACAACGCTACGAAGTTTTATTCTCTGAGGAAACACTAGGGGAGGGGCGCGGGGGAGTGACGTCACGGCTGACGGTGTAAATAATTGCGCTGTCGAACACACCTGCTGGGGAAAGAAAATTAAGCGAAACGCAATTTGACTGAGTGATGAAGCACCGGAGAATCACTTTAATGAGGAATTACCGACGAAAAATTATACTTACATGATTTATAAACTCGTAATTTTATCATCATTAATTAATACTAAACTAATTACCGTACCTACTACAATGTAGATAAGGTTGAACGTTTTGAAGAGTTTATAAATTATGCATTACATTGTAGCACTAGCTACATTGACTCAAAGCAATGCCCCGATAACATTTCGTGGAGCGACACACGACTCGCAGTCGCGTTTATGTGCTCCTTGCATGATAACCACCCTTAAAGACGACTACCTGCGCCAATCTACTCCCGACAACTCGTAAAGTGAAACTCTTTTATCCAAATTACTATCGGATTACTTTTTATTTCAGTAGAATAACCCACTCCGGATAATTAGCGATAACAGTTACGGGCGGCAGCCGCGCGAATGAAACTTTTGTCGCGAATTTTTTTCACGCCTAAATTGCAAAGGTAACAGCATGGAGCCGACCGTGTTTATTAACAAATTCATAAACATTGACTTGCGAATAAAACGGCCGCGACTCGTACTCCCAACGTGGACGAGCAAACACGTTCATATTTTCATGGGATTCAAATAAAAATAAAGTGGATGACCAGCGGCGGTCTAATTTAATATGAGCGAGGACAACTCGTCATATGGATGATGTACCTGCCTTTGTTTTATTGCTTAGACGGGTGACTGAATACAAAAATGTTTGAGCGGGTGGACGCGCGCTTGTCAGCTGTTAAACAGTTTTATTATTGCCGGACGAACATCGCACAGCCTATTTGCATAATTGAACGGCCACTTGGAGGCACTAGCATTGTTATACTCTGCCGTTCCATTTGTCAGATTCGCCGTATCATTTATGCATGTAGCTCATAACGAGTGCCGCGCCGTTTTTCTGGACTATTCATTATTTCGCCTTTTGTGTTGTTTGTTATCCGGCGACCACTCTTATCCTAAGAATGGTCGACGTAGAAATATGTAATACAATGCCGACTTCCCTCCCTATTGACACAAACAACCGCATTTTTGTTACATGAAGTTGAAAGGGCTTAATCTGGAATTTGGTCAGGTAAAACAAACATTTGCTTTTTGTTGCGTTCCAACAAGTCAAAGAGGGGACGTATAGCTTCGCTCGTTATAGCTTAAGGCGAAGCAATGGGGTGGAGGTTTCATAAAAATAATATAATATGAGGCTGTGAGATACCTCTTTACCATGATCCTTTGCGGCTTATTGGGATGATATCTTAAAAGGTTATCTCGTTAGATAAGCTTTTCCTTTGTGATGCAACTTGACGTGTGAAGTAGGAAGGCGTGGCGTAACATCAAAATAGAAGTCGAGATGAAAATAAGGTTAAGTGTGTATTCAAACAAGATTGCGCGTCGTAATGAAGAATTGTTTGTTGAGTAGATTCGTAGGGGAGTAGAGATATCTGATGGTCCGATCTGATCACTGGTCAATAAAAGAGCTATAAAATCTTGCAGTGGCCATACGTTATCTTAAACGCATAAATGTTTAATAGCACGCGCACTGAGCGACCGTATGCTTCTTGCGATCCGATTTTAAACTGATGACTTTTAACTGCTTTTACGGTAATAGCTACTTAACTTAACCTCTGGCCACTTAAGACGCTATTTTTACACTTAGTTTGAGTACCTATAGAAGTGTTTTACTATGGCTTTAGATATTCTTTTTTGATATCGGTAATTTCTGTGACCTTTAAGTTTTTATGCAGTGGCGATTTATGGTTTATAAAATTCACTTTTAGATTTTACGTTACACTAGCTTTTGCCGATGACTTTGCCTGTTTTAAATTGTAAATTTGCCTGTTTTAATAAACATTATCATCGAAAGCTTTCAAGCAAGCTTTTCAGCAATCTTTATTTTACAGCTTTCAATGAGTGAAAAACTTTTTTAAATCGGCTAATTCGCTTTTGAGTTTATCCATTAAAAAAAACTCCAAATGTTTTCTCTTTATCTATTCGTTCAGATATTCTGTAAAACCCACAATTTAATCACAAAAAGTTGTAACTTCATCAAGTAACTAATTCCAGAATAGAAGCTGTTATAGAAATTAACATTTATAAACTACATTTTCTATCAAAACGTGAAAACAATGTCTGGTCTGATATGGATTGAAATATAATTACCTTTAATGAGACCTGTCATAAACCGCTAAAAAAACGCTGTGGGACTTTTAAAAGAGAAAATATGATAATGGTACTATGTGACCAATACCATATTCCCTTATAAGAGTCACCAATTAATCATAAAGTTAAATTATTACAACGTTTAATATTCTGATCAACGCGATTGCAAAATGTATGTTCATATGTCATTTTCTGAAAAAGGTTTTTGTAATTTTAGGGTCTCCAATTTTGAAATAAAACAACCTTACGGTTTAAATACTTAATCAATTAATAAGAGCCTTTTGTAAAATACAGACATTGTGTTGTTTGATATTATGTATGTTAAGATCTCAATCGTTAAGTATCATGTGCCCTTTGATTTAATACGTTTTATCATGAAATCAATATTTTTATTTTAACAAGACGTGTGGGTTAACCTAAATGTACATTTTCTTTTACATAATTATTTTCAATGGTTCCACTGCAATATACATATTTATATTGATCAAAAAGCTTTGTTCTAAAGCATCTGAAAATCAAAGTACTGATCATAAAAGGATATAAGTGTCTAAGCAAGTGGGTCTAATTCTGTTATCACCTAAGATTCCGTATGATGAACGTGATCAAAGGTACAACACAAGATATGAGGTAGTCAGCGAAGAGTTAATAATTCTGTGTTCCTATAATAAAGCTTGTTGGTTCCTGTTATATTATGTACTTGCTTGTGCCCGCGACTTAGTTTCCGTGAATTTTGTGATGTTCTTACGGATTCCTAATTTCTTTGGGAATGTAATACAGCATGTAGCACTCAGGGATAACATAACTTCTTAATATTTGAAAGAATTTAGTAGTTTCAGAGATTTTTAGCATTGATGTTTAGTTAGTATTAGTTTTTAGACAGACTTGCAATTCGCGTATTCTGTACGAGTATAAGGCCAAGTAACATAAAAAAGCATTAGAAAATTTTCTTTTCACTAACGCATATCATTTAAGCAAATTTGAAATCTCTTCTCAAAAGTCCATATACGTATAGCGCAAAAAATACGACTGTTGATATCGCCTTAAAATTATCGTTTTATGGCTTATTAGCCAAACCATTTATTTATTAATTACTAGTTTCTGTATGCGTGACTTCAAAATTAAACCAAAATCCTAAGTTATCCCATGGGAACAACGAGACAAAAAATGTCCTAAGTGTAAGCAAGATGAATATCTAAATGTGTGCTAAATTTTAGGATTGTAAAGATATGAAAAGTTCTTGAAACTTTTTTATATAAAATATTAATATTTAGCTATTCAGCATTACATTTTTCTAGGTACCATGTTTATACATTGCTGGGGCAGTCATCCATACTTTTATTAGCCAATACCGTTTAAGAGGGAAAGAGTAACAAAAATCCACCCATCCATCCATTAATTCTCACACACTTTCGCCTTTATAATAGTACTGTGTTTACACACGATCTTCAAACATTACCCACCACTTCTAACTATAACCTAAAAGATTTTATTAGACCCGTTTTGTAACGAAAGTTGTAGCAATTAAACCCGTGTAAAGTAACTAAGGTTAGTAATTACGTTATAATCACTGGTCAAAATGTTGATAACTGTTGAAACAAGGGTACCGTTACCTAGTATTACGGTATGGAACAACTCCCGCGGGGGATTTGGAGAATTCACGTTGTATTATAATTTCTACGTTGATTTCGGTTGATTTTACTAGCTGCTCTTATCTTTATTGAGGTGATAAGTCGATTGGATTTTACGCTTGAGTTCTTTATTATAATTTTTGTTTAGGCGGAAAAATTTGGAGTGTTGTTTTCGAAATTTAAATTGTGAAACAAAAGAAGTCGTAAAAAGGCTGCTAAGTGTTAGTCGGATTTGCGCATGTTTCTTGTATGGGGACATACCTTCATTTTTAAGTTTATTATTAAATTTGTTGTTATAGCGGATATAGAAATACATATTGTGTGGAAATTTCATATAACTACCTACTACAGTTCATAAGAAACAGCCCGCTGACTAACAGACGGATGTACAGCGCAGGCACCCTAAAATTACAGTGAAACTGATATACCTAGAGGAATTACATACCTTTGATTCTCGGAATTATTGTGCCGAGCTACTATTAGTTATTTACCGTGACTTTTCCCGCAACTCAAGCAAATTCAATTTTGGTAGTCGGAATTTATCCGCTTTCACATCCATCAAGCTGATTTATATCCTTAGAAGTCTTTTGGAACATATCGGAAGATACGCGCCTATTAATTTATCTTTAGATGTAAGTAAGTCATGTCGATGCTTTTTCTCAATAATGGGTCCAGATTAAAACAAATTGAATGCTAGAATATTTTATATGCAGTGACTTCCACTGGGCTACTGGGAAATAACCAATAGGTCAGTTTACAGGTCGGTTTAGGATGCTAATTCCTAGTCCACCTAGATCACCTTGTCAGGTCGACATTAATCTCAGCTACAATAATTGTCAAAAAAATTAAGTAAATTAGAGATTTTTTTGAAGGGATTAGATTGGGAAATTAGATTGTGACCTTTCCTAAAAATTACTAGAATGTAGAAACTCCCTAAAGTTTGATGATGATAGTATAGAAAAAAACTGGTACTTAATTAAAAATAATACGTAATCTTGTAATAAATGGATATCTAGCCACGGACTGACCATAATAAATGCAGCCTAGGTAACTTCAACTTCGAGTTGAGAGCCTTGTGCGTCTCTGACATTATTTATTTTAATTTTTTTATCATATTTATTTAACACGGGACATTATTTATGTATTTAATAGTCAAAAAGAGCAGTTTACACAACAACTGTCTACAACGCTAGCGGCACGTTTTAAAATCGAAGTTGCGTGCGTGAAACAGTTTAAATAACTGTTTTAATAACATAATATGCGGTTACATTTAAATATCCACCAAATGCAAATTTGATTTGGTCGGATTTCGCTTGCGTAGAGTTACGGTTTTTGGTTTATAATGAAATCAAATCGCCATTTAACATAGTTTATTAATGATTTATAGTATTAAATGTGCCAAATCTATATATTTATTGTGTGAGACCTGTAGTAAAGTATTTGTTGAACAATGGACCTTTGGATTCGTTGTTTTCTTTTTGGTGTTTAATTACAAATGATTTGAACATGTATGTTACGGAAATTTCACACACTTTTATTTACACAATTATGTTTATAAGACTCTGTTTGTAAATAAATAATAATTGGTAGGTAAGTTATAGGCACTTTGTTTTTATTTATTTGTAATATTGTAAAGAAGAACACTAAGAATGTCTATATTATCTGGAAAAACTACTGTAATAGGCAATAGGCTCGCCCCCTATTACATGGGACCTAAATATACCGGCGAACTATGGGTGTACATTGGTACACCTCTGCCTAACCCTTCGGGGAATACAGGCGTGATGATATATTTAATTTATTTTTTATTTACTACTGTAATAATGAAAATAACCCACTATAATCTGTAATAGGTATCCGTGTTCATAAAAGCAACGGAACTTCAACTTGATATAATCCCATAATTGCTCTCTACATTATTCCCACGAACTATGCTAATCTTCCGAGCTACACAGCAAAATTAAAGCAAAGTAATTAGATCGCTCTTAACATTTTCTTTACTTTTTGCTAATAGCACAATTTTTCAGCATCCCTCTCATTTTCCGCCCAGGCTATGTCAAAAGCCACTAAGCAGATATTTTAATATCCGAGAAATTATAATACGTCCATAAATCTACAACATCTGTCCAGTATTTTAAATGGCTAACCTTTCCTTGAACGGCCTTTCTGTATTTTGTTCCATATTTTTTTTTATTAAAAAGGCAAAATTAATCGAGAGCCATTGCAGACATGAAAACAACCCCCGGCCATTGTTAGGAATGATTATAAGAGGTTCTACAAAGTAAATGTTAATTTTTATTACACGAACAACACACCTTAAAGTCGGTACCGAGGGTAGGTAGATTGAAGGGTTTTCAACTCCGCTACCGTAAAATTCATCGCTTTATTGATATTAATTTGGAAAATGTTCTTTTGTTGTTACTACACTATGTTTTTTTTTTTCAAAGAATCTGTCTTGAGAAAATTGGAAAGTTAATTTGTTTCGAAATAAACGCGTTTTTTATTTGTTTTATGTGACGGGACGTCTATGAGGACTTTTATTTGAATTTTCATGAAAGTTTATGTATTTACAATTTTACAAAGAGCCATGAAGATTTATATTTTAACTGAAGTTATTTGAAAATCAAATAATATCCAATACTCGTATTGAATCTCACAGTAATTGCATCAGTCGTAGATACTAGTTAGCTTTCATTCTGTTTTGCGAAAGCTAAATATTCAGAGAAAATATCTCAATTTTCACAAGAATTTCTTTACGTTATTATAACAGACAAAATTAATTTACAACGTTAACAAAATTAAAACGGCACTGCGTAACGCTATAAACCCATTAAAATCTGATAGACTTGATATGCAAATTCCAAGAAAACCAGGTGTTAATTCCAAATTTACGTCTTAACCCGCGAACGCGACCGCCCAATCAAAACGCTCCATTTATTTTCTTACAATGGAACAGAAATGAATGAACTCTATTAAGCCGAATGCAATTAATAGGCACGAATAATGGTTCTTGTGATTTATCAGTAATAGTCTAGTGTGGTGATTGACGTTTTTAATTTGCCACCAGAGTGTTTAGAAGTGAAGGGTGTAAGTCTTGGAGGCGCCTGGGCTGTCACCCGTAGACAGGAGATGGCCAGCTCCTCGGGGCAAAACGTTCTGTATTTAAGTTAATAGTTTCGTGGCCTGCTGGTAAGTAGTTCGCGTTAGAGGGTTAGATTTGTGCGTTATTTGCTTTCGTTCACCTTGGGAATAATTCGGTGTAGTATTTCTTAGTTTGTTTTATTATTGAGGCGGATTTTTTGCTGTGTGTCAATGACTAGTTTCTACATGCGAGTTCGTCCGGGTGGATGTGCTGTATAACTTTAAACATTACCTACGATTTTTGTATATCCCGAAATTATCTCTGATAAACAATAATAAAACTTTACCTTTTTAAACATTAGTACTGATAAAGACAAAGTAAGTATAAAACAATATATTTTATTAAATCACCTCGTATGGAGGATCCTTTTTAATGAATTCCAAAACAAAACTTATATCGCTTTCAAATGCCATTTCATTCGAGCCATGAGCTTTAATGACAGTCCCATTATTTAACCTGAAATAATGAAAGTTTAGACTTACCCGCATTACCTATATTACAGCAATAATAGTAGTATTCAAATGTTTAGCGAAACAATGGGTCTAATTAACGAAATAATTATCGTGGACACACTAGGCGATTCTCGTTGTGGTGACAATTTTATTTAACATGTTACTACGGATCTAATTTTCTATACATGCCGCCATTTCAATTAGCAGTATCTCTTTAATTGTTAGAATTATTTCGCTTTAAGAGCACCAATCAGAGAATTTTGAAAAGTTCTGAAATCTAGCAACGTTACTTTTTCATCTTTATGACATGAGAAGTACTTAAGTACTCTCAATGTCCCTTAATTCAGCTTTAATTAAGCTGAACTTAATGTAAAATAATCTATCAAACATCCAAATAACCCGTCAAACATTATAATCGTAGCCCTAACTATGTGTAGGCTTAAATTACGAACCCAATGTTTTGCATATAAGCCGGTGATACTAATAATAGACGGGATAATAATATGGGAAAACGTTAATTAACTATGTAAATGTGGGAAGATCTAAATGATCGGGCACGAGCCTTGCAAATTACTTTTGTGGAACACCTACTAAGTGAGTGTTGGACTCGCCACGACACCGACTTATTCGTGTCCAAGCGAAAATGGAATCCAAAACGGACAAACGTTACATACGATTCTCAATTCTAACATTCCACTTTTAGAGTCTAAATTTGATTGATTTGTAAGGATCGTGTCGGTTGTTGTTCGTTTAGTAGCAGTCAATTATAACCTTCTATTCGATTTGATACCCGTTTGGTCCCTTGGGCAGCTCGCTGCTCGCTTTGGCCAGCAAAGTTTAAATTAATTCTCGATTGACACATCAGAATCTATCCAATATTGTGATTTTAAAATACATTTAGGACCCTTTTCACAGTAAATAAAATCTAAATGTTTGGGCTTTCGGAATCACTGTTAATTAGAATTTAGATGTGGAATGTGTGATTATTGGGTTGTTTATTGTTTGAGCATGGTGTAATGACCTCGTTCGAATAAAACTGAGTCCAATGGAAATATTTAGGGGTTTTAATTCTGAAAACAGGCTAAGTGTAAAACCGATAATGTACAGCTAGGAAGGTTCTCGGGCGTTTCTAAGAAATTGTTCTTAATTCAATTACTACCATCGAACGATATTCCATCGAATATTCAAGTAAGAAATTACACAATACCGGTGAAATATTTTAGGCCACAAAATATGAACAGTTCTCTTCTCATCATAAGGCAGTATGAATCATAATAGGGAATATGAGTAGGTACTGTAATTCTAAATCTTTTTCATACCGTTGTCTCAATAAACGCATGCCTAAAAACAGATTGTGCAATGTAACAATTGCAGCAGGCATTTTTCCTGCACGACAGTGTACGTAGGGATAGTTCTAGTAGGCAGTAATATTTTTGTCTGCCTGTGGACGTGCACCGCGGAGCAAGACAAACGTATAAATCTGTTCGCCGCACACATTCGTTGCGTGCTTCACTCTGCCTCCGAATTTATGGACCTCGCCCCTTACGGCTCCATCAAAACTTCTAAAATACATCGTCTTGCAATAAAACGTATAAATATTATTATAAGAATTACGAGGCTCTTTGCCAAAATGAGTCATTTTAACATTTATTTTTTATTTAAAAAATGAAAATGACATTTCATAAAGTCATATTATTTTGTCTGTTGTAAAACTCTTTATCACCAGTACAACAATTGTTGAAATGTATACTTTAAATAGTTTAAATCTAAGTACCAATGTGTCTTTTTCAATTCATGTTCTTTCTAAGTTTATCTTGGACATCACTTACATTAGTAAAAGTTGAAAGAAAACGTCGTGAGGAAACTTGGTCTTATAATTAGGATAAGTCTGAAATTGCCAATCCGGCTTGAGCAAGCATCAACCCATCAACCCTCGTGCCTTCTCTGTACAAAAAGACCTTTGCACTCCAGTGGGACAATAATATGGTGTTTTCTTTTTTAAGTCAAATACCTAGTTTAACAGTTTTTATATAAAACATCAACAAGTTCGAAATCAATTTTGATAGCAAAGGCCCTCAATTCCGCAAACTAAATGTTACTCACTCGATGTAAAGCTGTGTGTACCTACGTGTTTTTTATGCAAATTTCCATTTGGGCGGTTGATATTCACAAGCCAGTGAGTAAATTCGCACCGAATCGCGTGTGACATTTAATTGACAAGTGAATAAAATGTGATGCGCTGTTGTTGGTACAGTGCATCGTGCCCAACGTGTGTCCCGGACATCTGTCAGCAAAATAAACTTAAAAACAAATATAAAATGGTCACCTCAAGGGCGGTTCATCGGCGGTCGCGTTCGACAGAATCTAGTTAATTAAAATTGTTTTAATAAACTGTATGTTTAAAAGAGATTAATATTCTGCGGTTATTGAATCAGTGTTTGTGCTGCGTATTAACTGAAACCTCAAAATATTAAACAAACGGTAGGTAGGTATTTTTGTTTGTTATCATTAAATCATTATAATTGGTAGATATTATTGGCAGCTAATTTATTATGTCTCGAAATAATGGGCTTCTATTTTCGTTCGGTTGCCGAGAGCTTTCATACCAAGTCAATCACTTAATATTGTGTTCTTACCGTCTGTTGTTTATCTTAAGAATTAGGACACATTATAAGAGTATTTTCTTTTATAAATGGGTTACTATGGCTACTTACTTTATTCTCAAAACCATTCGTAACTGTCTTTCGGCAATTTGATATTGTACCCAAAACAAAATAGCGGCACAGATATTCAAAAATCGAATTCGGTCGCAACGTTGCGTTGTGGACTTTATTACACAATGCAACCAATTTTTTGGATATCCAATCGAGTTTTCGATTGGCTTACTGTATAGGTACGAGACGTATAGTATAGTTAGGTGCCGGAAGCGTAAACCAGAGTCATGATAATTACGAGTCGGCGACTGGCTCATCCCGCACACCTGTTGCCTCCAACGACTTTAACTAAAATTTAGTGGCATACGTGTTACAAGCCGTACGCGCCGCTTGTATATAATTTTCAAGCGGTTAAGTAATATTACGCGTTGGGTACATGTACTGAAGAGTTAACGTTGTTTTTAGTAGAGTTTAGTTGTAAGATATCACTTTAATGTTTTAGTTACGACTTGTTTTGCTAAGTTGAGTTGAATTTTAGTTGGATTTTGTAAAAAAATATGTACTTAGTTCTGACTGTGAGTAGATTTTAGTAGGTACTGTATAAGCAGTCTGCCTTTGAGGAAGTGAAAGGTATTATGACTATTAGTGGGATTGGTAAGCATTCACAAAGGCACTCATCAATCCATTCATTACATTATCCTTCAGTTACTGACGTATTAATTATTGCAGTATCCTTCAGAATCTACCATATAGCGATGCATTACGTTCAATACTGTACCACGGATAGAATTACTGTTTAAATCCATCAGAAAATACTGTTCCAAATAATTGAAAATATAATCTTTTAAAGCAGCAAAATTTTAACGAAATGGAATATACATTTCGTGGAAATTAAAAGACATGTTTGTGGAAAAATATAGATACGAAACGAATCTCAAAATTCCAATGCGGTATTTCTAGATTTCTGTATTAAAATGCATCGTGTGGCTTGGAAATCGTAGTGAAAGGTAACGAGCGAGTCGCATTGACTATCGAGGTACCGCGCCTGGTGGTGGCGGCGAATTTGTCTTGCCTGAAGTGCATTGTGTTCCCTACCCCGCCACAGTTTACTGTGCCACGCTTATGAAACGACCAGCCCTCGAACTGCCGACACTAAAACTTTCAGTGGATTGTTACATTCGAGCCAACTAAATAAAGGCTATAGGTTTTCACCCGGGCCTTTTCATGGGCGTCGCCTTTACGCCGATTTTATGTAGCATGAGCAAAATACAGCTGTAATTCCAACACGGGAAAATGTATATTACTCCGAATCCTTAGTAGAATCTGACAATGCGGGGATTTTTCGAGAGAGCCCCGGGCTAGGTGAGGGTAGGCGCGACTCGAGTTTGTTACATAAAAATCCCGTTATCGCGACGTAGGTCGACAGATTACTTTCTTGTTAAGAGGATGAAAACAAGAGTTAGTTCGTTTTCTACAAGGAAATAAATATGAACTTTTTTAGGGTACTTTCTTTTTATAACGGTACGAACATTTTAGCTGCCTTTTATTACACTATTTCAGAATAAACGGCCAAATGGAGGAAAATTTCTTAGCTGGTAAACTTTTACTGTAAATATTTTAGTAAGGATACAGTTACAGTCATTACCTAACTGCGAGTTTATATAAGCCGGCACATTTGTAGTTCGTAACCATTTACCATCTTTTTTACTCACTGTAGTTTTATGTTCCCAAAAGAAAAATTACTGTGGCCCTGTTACATCACTAGCTGCCAGACTAATAGAATTGCGCGATATTTTCTGAACCAAAAACGGTTCAGTAATGCCATTTTTCCTTACCACCTTCCATCACAACAAAACCAGTTCAACAAAGTGTTGATAAAACATTTGACAAACTTTGTTGTTTAATGGTAAACCATTAATAAACGCAGTTGCATTAGAATGCGATACGATTGGCTGATAACTTCGAGCCGGGCTCAACACAAAAGTAAATGCGATGCTATCACTCACACAGTCACAGTACAGAATTAAACAATACAGCAGGCCGGCGGCGCGCGGAACAATTCACGTTAATATTTCAAATTGCGCAAAAGTAATCAGTGGATTTATTTCGTTCAGAAGTGGGGATGATCTCTCGGCCAAATGGCAAACACGCAATTTGTCGTCGGCGTTAAATCGACCACAAACAAAACGGCCTCGGGCACTAGCGCCGCGCCATCATTCACCTGTGGTCGCCCATGGTAATGAGATGGACCTACTGTTCAACATATTAGGCTGATTGCAATTGTGCGATCGTCGGCCGAAACACCGCGACCACACCCCACATTCTAGCCGATTGAAATACCGTACGCGCGCTACTAACGGAATTTCATGAACAACACGAGCGTATTATTATTTTATGTAACTATTCAAAGGATTTAGGCCGCATTTTGTGTTAATTATTTCCAAATTGCCCCACATTGATTTTTCATAACCGTTACAGAATGCGTGTGTAAGTAGCCCTAAGTTAAAATTTTCCAAAGGATCGTATCAGGGTAATTGCTCATATTGGGGGCGAGGTAGGAATGTTATTGTAAATCATCGTGTATATGATATTTGTAATAGTGTCTGAATGGCGCATTAGGTATCCTTTGTATATGAATGATTACTAGCAAAAACATGAAACAATAAATCAAGGATAATTTTTCGCGTTCGAATAAACAATGGGATAATGTATTATGAATTCGCATTTTGTTTATGTGGAAGCCACAAAAAGCGCGAGCGGTGAGCGCTGGCAGCGTGACTGTGTGTTCGGCTCATCATTACTCAACTGCGGTCAGTCGGGTAATGAGATGGGCTTCTGTGCTCAGCCGCATTCTCATTGTCCGAACACCTGTACTATCCACAACGCAAACCAGTTGACTATGAAATTTCATCAAACCACTGCTATAAGCATATTGCAACACATACACTTTTATACTCATAGATATGTTCATATGCGCTTTAATGACATAAATTGATTTGCCAAACAGTCCACTGGCAACCAGTGTAGATTAATATCATTTGGCACGTGAATAGTGTAATCTGTAAATTTAAATAGCTGAAATACGATTTTTCCCGTTATTGCTTATTCATAAATCTGCTATAGATCTTGGGTAATATCTTAAAAGGCATCATCCCTCATCCCCAGTCCAATAATACGTTACCGAAGACTCGAAAATCCACCAAAGAATAAAGGTGCTTTTGTCCTATATCACTAGCATTGCTTTAATTTAGGTGACAGTAAATTATTAAGGCCATAAATAAAAGTAAATGTTAAAAGCAGCCGAAGAATTTTTCCGTAATTTTATTACACAAAAGTTGAAGACATTAAACGTACCTATTTGATATCTTTCGAAGTGAGTTTGGAGATATCGTATAGGGGAGCACAAGGGAATGACATGAAGAGATTTCCGCAGAAGCTACCCCGTACTAAATTAACGGGATAACGCTCTTTAGGCGCTAAGTTTTACTCAGTGTAATTAACTTGGCCTTAGTAATTAAGATTGTTAATAAATGGGCGTAAGTCGCTTTGTGATAATTATTCCAGGAATCCTTTAATATAACCAAACAAGGGCGAATAACTTGCACTTAAGCGTTCGTGTTAATGTGGCAGAAGGACTCTAGTTATGTTTTAGAGTGTAACTTGGAAGCAGTTGGGCGGAATTACTTTATACTGCTCGGGGATATCACTCCTTTAATGAGACGTATCTTGTTTTGGAATTAGAATAGTCGTCACTATCGCAAGAATCTTTAACTACGTTTTAATTGGATTGTTTTGTTCATTGTTGGCTTTAGTTTTAATGGGATTGTGTTTCAGTTTGATTGATTTTAGTTTTAGTTACAACCAATCAATGTTTATTACCTGTGTAATAATCTGATAACTAATTATAGAGGACCTCAAATCATTCCGAAAATCCTGTTCAATCAACAAAACTAACCAAATAACTAAATATCCGTTCAATTTCAGCGCCAAAATGGTGTACACCGTCCATATTTCACGTCACAGTCGGGTGGTATAAAATCCAATTTTGAATCGAAGCGCCTCACTAGTGGTAGAGAGTAAGAGAAAATAATTACCGAAGGGTGTCCCGAGGGTGACTGCATGGCATCCTGTCAGAAACTACGGACACGGATAGGTGGTACGCTGAAATTGCCTATTAACAAGATTACATTTAACCGCTTGACGAGGATTAAAATTGGGTAAGAATTTTGCCATAGATTACATTTTGAGAATGTGAGGTGCGAAATTTATTGGATTTGCTGATGTCGGTGTTGATTTTGTTGAAATAGGATTTGTTTGGGAACATTATGGATTTAATTAGGTACTTGATTTTACTACCTAAATAGGTATCTTCTTTTTTATAGGTACTAAAAGTCAATACACGTGTGTTAGTTTTGCAAAATCTCGAAAATGGCTAGACCGATTTGATTGCTTATTTTTTGTTTTGTTCAATTTCAATACTGGTTTAGAATGACTATTGGAGCCAATAGGTGGCGCTGCAAGCTAACGTCCAGTCAGGACGATTGTCGGTCCGCCAGTATTATAGTTTACCAAATTTAGTTTTCGTATGTTTGTGTCTGCAAAATTGGGAAGCAGTCGGTGGACTGACTTGAAACTTTTACACAACATTGCATTTAAAAAAAAGTGTGTTTCCACTACTTTTCAATCAGATTCTGCCAAAGCGAGGCTGGGCTTAGCTAGTTCCTATTTAAAAAAAGAGTGGTTTTTATAAATGTCATACAACAAACATTTTATTGGTATAAAATACCCCTTAAAACAAAATAAAAGTTAATACAAAAAACATACAAAGCGCATCGTGAAATAACAGCTTTTTAAACCTCTGGTAATTGTACATTTTACTATCAGAATGACTGTGAAGCTACTGGCAAGTTATTATCGCGTGCGCGCCCGGAGCATGTAAGTAATAACAATGAAAATCGCCGATAAACGACACTACGCTAACACCCCGTAATAATTACAGCACTATTGACTTATTTGTTCGGCGAGTGCTTCGCTTATTGTTCGTAAAGCTGACAATGTAAACGCTGCGGACAATTTCTATCGTTCTTAGAATGACTATTCAATTGTGGGCACTTTATTTACCTTACAGCGAAGCAAGGAGGTCGTCAATGGATTTCCACTATGTCATTTCCCGCACTCACTATTTTTTTAACCATCCTTTTTGGGGCTTGGCTGGGGCAGGAAGTGATTTGCTAAAACACACTCCTAATGTATATTGTAAAAGTGTCAGCTCCTTAATGCTCTATTGACGATCAATGCTCGTGCTTTCGATTTATTGCTATTGGTTCTTAAGGAGCCATTGTTGTTGATTCCAATGGAATTATTAGCCGTATTCAGCTTTTGCCGGAATGTGATTTAGTTTGCTTGAATTACGTTAATAGGGGAATTAAGTTTGTGAATATAATTTTGATGTCATTTTTAAATGCTTTTTTTATTGTTTGTATTTTTAACTTATTAGTTGGGGTCCAGTCTGTCAAAATAAACCAAAACGCGTCAAAATTTCCCCCATTTTCAAGATTAAAATTATGGTAATGATTTTGGATTTTAAATTCTTTAATATTTAAATCTATTCTAAGCTAATAAGTTTTGGTTGTACAAAACTGTCATTGATGGTAACTCATTTGGTATACTGAATTAGTTGAAATAAAAAAATTAACTATTAAGAGATTACAGTTGGTTCATTTTAGCAAAACTTCATTTATTTACTCATAATGGCAGTTTTTAACTCAATTTTAAAATATTTGCAACTCAAGTAACAATTTCACTACATTTTTCAGCAAACACCATTTGCTACACAAACATAAACTCTAAAGCTTATTAAATAAACGTTATTCGAACACCCACACATACATATAGGTATTTCCGTAGTAAGTCTAACAAACCAATTTTCTATTATTCACACTCGCGAATCCCTTAGAGGTTCCCTTCACCAAACTGTACCTATAGTAGTTATTGCAAGCAGCCTTTAATTACAATATTTTGGTTGACGAGGTTAACGAATAATGGTAGTTTTTGGAAGCCATGATAATACCGGAGTTAATTAATGATGAGAAACAGTAGGAGCGAGAGCTTATTACGTATTAAATTAAAAGGTTTAACTACGTTAATGAATTATCGTGCGTGTATTTAAGGCTTTATTTTAAGTGTATTGGTTACTGATGTAATCTTATTTTAATGTAGCAGTAATGCATTATTAAAATTAAAATGGAATCAGAATCAGCTTATTATTAGAATTCAAGTTTTTTTTTTAGTTTAAGCAAAGTGTGTTTTTTATGACAGTAAAGTTCTTATTATTATTTATTATTGTCCATTACAGTTCAAAGGCATCATACAAAGAAGACAGGGCATTAATCAATGCGCTTGCTCAAGGTGGATTAGCTATTTCAGACTTATATAGGTTTCCTCACGATGTTTTCCTTCACCGATGTCAATGATCAAGACATATTTAGAAAATACATAATTATTATGAATTAGAAAAGTCACATTGCTACTTAGGCACCTGCCATAACCATTGGGCCATCGCTATAAGCTGAACTTAGCGATTTATTACAATGTTATTGAAAAACTCCTGTATCGATTTTCAGTCTCTTCACGTCTCCATTCGGACATTCAATCATAATTGTTGTAATGTCAAAGCTTTGAAAGCTTTTCCCTGTTGCAAAACTTTCCTATTTTCAGTCACCGTTCCGCCAGACACACACTCAAACTAATAAACAAACAAAACACAATCACTAACGCGTAATAAAATCTCAGTAAAATCCGTATCTGTTTACACACACTGCTCAGCATTCAATAAAAGCGAAGTACTGTATTTGTTTACTTGCAAAGTAGAAAGAAGTGCCGTTCCGTAAACAGGTGATTATAGGGATGTCCCAAGTGTTTGCTATCCCACTTTCTCATATCGATGCATCACACGAGATGCATTTGGAACCGCATCTCTAGGGATGTGCAAAACTAGGAGTCGATAAAGTTGCATATCGATACTGTGACGGTGGTAATCCCTGCAGAGGTAGGTACTAGGTAGCGTATTTTCGTGTACTCAATGTTCATAAATGACAGAAAGTCCCAGTGTCATTCAGATGTGTTGTGAATACAACATTTTCTGGTTTTAGTTGTTAGGGTCTAAATTGGTGAACCTATTGCAGTTGCATATAATAATGTACTCGAATTGGTAATAAGTATGAAATGTCGAATGTGTTAAAATAGCGCTGAAAATGCAATGAATGCAAAATTTTTGCCTAAAATCGTCATGTGTCAATCAAAGTTTTTTTTTCCCTAGTTGAAAACAGAGCGGTATTAAAAGTTTAACTTATGTGTTTATGTGTCTGTCTATAGCATCCTCGCTAATTGCTAAACCGATATTGCAGTAGGTAAGTTTTTTCTCTATATTTCTTACGATAAGCTTTCTATTTTCAAGTATGTATTTTCTATTTGTGTCTGTATTGTTTTGCATCACAAGCTATGTCTTACAACTTTGTTCAACAAGACTCATAAGTTATGGAATGCATTGACTCTGAAACTCATGTTCAACTCTCAAACTAACTTTATATTTGGTTAAACTATTCTACAGTTACATGTTGAGGCCCACAAACATCAACTTTGGCTATAAATCGTTAAAGTTTAATTATAAAGAACAGCACAAAAGGTGTTGGGTTGAACAAGAACCACTCAAACTTGAGATTGTTTAAACTGAATTAATTGTAATACACGTAATATTAACAGGAGATGTTGGTTGGCCGCAAGATGCATCTAAACCCTGTGTATTCTCCCGACTCCCCCCGGGGACGAGGCCACGTGCACCCACTTAGCACACGCCGAACGCGTTTACACAAACCAACTAACAACCCTCATCCCATACATTTAAAGATCACATTCCTTTGTACCGAGGTGCTAAGTAAGATTGCAGCCTTACACAGTCTGAGAGCTCTACTTCAGAAGCTTTGCCGGTATTAGAATTGCCTCGACATGTACAAAAATAGCGAAATTGAAGTGTTTCGTGAAGTGAATTGAATACAGATAAGATTATATAAAAATCAACCGAAAATCTACAAACATTTTATGCGATAGATTATTTCTTTAACCTGTAAATATTTATTGCATTTGAATTGTAAAATAAGTTAAGGATTTTATTTCATACGCTATGGTTTACGACAATAATAATTTATCAAAGAAAATCGTAAACAGCGGTGAAAACAAAAGAGAAGGGCGTGGAAACGTTTGTACGTGTAGGGCATAAAGTTTAAAAATACTCTAGTGATGTGCCTTTTTTGACTATCAGAATTTTATGGCACTCGAAGAAAACGATCGCCATTTATGATTCACGCGGTAGGCGTCTTTACACATCACGAAGTGTGAGAAATGAAATATTGATGGCACTACTCTTATGCAAAGTGAGAGGTGAAATTTTCACGCTAGCTAGCTGGCACGCACTCGTAGAAATGCGTCCCTCAGGCGCGTGAGGTGGTTCGCACGACCAAATGGAATCCGCTCCGCAGAGATTGCCTGCGCTAGTTTTTTTGTTTAATATTTATGAACTTTGTCTCTCACATGTCGCGTTTACCTTTGTATAATGGCATTTCCTTCAAGCTCCGCTGACATTTTGAATGCCAAACGAACGTGAACATATTTGGTAACGCTCTGTTGATTACGATATAAGACATCTTGCCACTGTCATGTTGCCGATACTACGGTTTGCAAATTCATGCAATAAAGGATTTATTCCCATTGGTATTTTATATCCGAAAAATTAAATTATTAGACATAGACAATGGAAAATATTTTGCGAAGGGACATCGTTAATTATTTTTTCAACCGGCAAAGGTCGTAAATAAAAGTAAAGGGTGCTATTAAACGCATTATTCGCGCATATTTAATGTACTGAAAAGGCTAAAAGGTTTTTATTTCTCACAGATTCCACAGCTTAACATAAAAATCACCCTTTGAATTAAGTCTCCATTCAACACGTGATTTATTAACTAAATAATGTGAAAAAGAATATTAAACATTATCAAAAATTATGCTCCCGACGTACTTTTGTCCTTTTGTTTAAAAATGGGACAGATATCATTCAGAGTAAACAGCCTCAGACGTGAACCTTTAGTTCGGACTCTAATATCAAAGAGATTTATATAGAATTCATTCTCTAAAATTCGACCTTTTTTATTCCATCGTCAGGTCAATTTTATAGAAAGTCGTTTTATTCTTGGCTTAAACGAACCCTTGAACTTTTCAAATAGCATAAAGCTTTCCAATAGAAAATCGGCCTCGCTTTAGTTGGCGAAATGTGTATCAGTCATAATCGGGCGCCATTGAAATAAGTAATACGTTTAAATTATTAATATAGGATTTGTCGGGATATATTGGCGAGTGTGGGTCCGCGTCACCGAAGCGTAGTCTTCACAACGAAAATAGATAATAAAATGTATTGAAATGGCTGCGGGCCGGCTTATCCGGTTGAAAGTCAATGAATATTTGATTTCAATTTTTTTTCCCGCCGTCGCCGTGAAGTATTCACGCCATACCTAATTTGATTTTCGCCATTCCGCCCGTTCGCCGGGGCAGTTTGCATTCATATTCAGTTTGAATACGCGTTTGGGTTGCCTCTTGCCCGAGTTTGATACAAATAAACAGCGGATATTTTTACATTTCTTGCTAGGATAACCCGACCCAACTGATTACGTTCCGGGGATAATAACCCGCCAGTAGTATTAGGGGAGGCCTAAGGAATATTTATATTAGATTATTATATGCGCTATTCATATTTACGTACGCAGCAGTATTACATGAATCGTATAACATAAATGGATCGTCTGGGCAGGTAAACGCCCGACAAATGAAAGTTTAAACGGCCACTTCAAAATGTATTCTAGGCACGTCGTCGTGTTTTATTTCAATGTTTATCTAATTACAAGCAGAGGGATCTCAAAATATCATCCAAATGACACGCAAAGGGCACAAAAGTTGGAAGTTTGGAAAACATGGGTAAATTATTTTATGTCTTACAGCGACAAGAAAGGGCCGTTTTTCCCTCGGCGAGGAATGAAACAGGATTCGTTTTTGCGAACTTGCATAAATGACGGCGCAACGATATTTCACCGAGCCTGAATATTTGGGTCAACCTGTTTTTGTGTAATGGGGATTACAAAAGCAAATTTAACATTGTATTTGCTGTAACTGCTACAAGGGAACCTTCGTCGGCAACAAAAGATGGTTCGCCTTGATACGATTTTCGTGGATTTTAATTAAAATCTTACGCGTTGTGGGGATAATGAAAGAAACTGATTACGTGGGCCCCGGACTTTAGTGTTTTGGGACACAATTTATTGGCTTGTTTATGACGATGTGTAATATTTACGAAAAAAGTGAAAGCGTGACCATCGAAATTGAAATAGGCAGATTTCAAGCGTAACCTCGCTGTTACCCTCACAATAATACAAAATCTCCTGCCGAGGAAACCGTATATTTTATCCGGGCGTCGATTTGTTATTTATTAGCCGGGAATAGTCGTAACATGGGGAGGGAGCACAATACCGAAAACGGTGCGCCTGTTTAGTGACGATGCTACCTCCGTTTCGCTCCGCTTCGCCTCAGCCGTGGCGCCGCCATCATAGCCTGAGCTCCCTCCCTTTACTGCTACCTCAACTTCTTAGTATTAGAAAGGAGGCTCTTTAGATTGCGACATGTCTTTATAGGCTGGCCAGCTTTCATTGAGGGTCGAAGCCTATATTTATCCGTTGCTAGTTAACCAGTGACGACTTTGTGGCGAAGACGGCCAGAGAAATGAGGCGAGACAAACAAAAATGATATGTTTCCGTGTGTGACATGCAAGCCTTTGGAAGTTCCGTTGTTTTTGTCAAGAAAAATAAGGTGACACGCCGCTCGTGCGTGGCTCGCCTCGCGTTACTTACGGCTAGGGAAGTAATAATATAATATTATTACGGTTTTGAATTCCGTTCAGTTTTTATTGTACGATATTTTTGTTTGGAATGACTTCAGTTTTGTTATTTTGTTTGGTAACGAAGACACCCAAAAATAGCTAGCTACCTAATAATAATAAAAGCAACGATTACTTACTACAGCTACTATACGGAAAAGTGATATTTGGGTGATTATTATTATTAATAGGTCCCTAATCAATAAGCTCCTCGGAGGGATACCTATACAAAGCCATTATTGGCATAGTTTTATTAATGTACAAGACATTAATAATTGTATATAGAATTAGGTACTTGGGTAGTATTTGGGATCTGATTTATGAGGGTCCAGGCTTCGTTGTTATATTATCCGGTTACTAAAGTAATGACAACTTACCTCTGTGCCTATTGGTTTGTTTGTCGAACATTAGCATGGCGTCCTCGATCTGCAACAAAAAGACATAATATTAACTTCAAATTCTGAAAAAATCGTGAGGAAAAATAGCGAAAAACAAGGGCGTCGTGCGCGATTTGAGCCCCGCCCCGGCAATAAAACACTCCGCCGTTGTAATAACGAATAAGCACCGGTACAGAGTAAACCACACGCTGCAAATAAACTTTGATAAGCGGGGGCGAGCAGGTAATAACGTATTCATAGAGAAATAAATGGAAAGTCGGCGGTTAGGACACGAACAATACACGCTAGCGGAGATGCGCTGTCACCGCTCGCCTAACGCGACTCGCTACCACCTAAATTTGGCCACGAAGGAGCATTTTTAAAATTCCCCGTCCGCCAACAAAACAGTGATAAATCTGAAATGGAACGAAATTGCATCGTAAATATTCATGTTGACGTCGACGCGTGACGCCTCCACATACGTAATTGTACGTACGACTTAATTATAAATTCCTTCCTTATTAACTTTTCAGATGCGTATCAGATATGTCACGTTTGGCGGTACAGCGAAGGGTACACAGCGGCCGTATGAAATGACCCATGTTGAAAAATGTGCGTGTATACAAAAGCGGGCAAGTTTGGTTTGACAGCCGGGGCCCGTGGGTTTTGTCTCGGCGGCGGCGTCGCCGGCGTCGGCCCGTCCCCAGGGCGACATTACGCGGGTAGGTCGACACGACGCACTCCCGATGATCGATGTCGAATACCCGTAACAGGTGACCTTTCGCTGAATTATTCCTACCTGTAGAAACGTTTGTTTAGTGGTGATTTGTTTGAGCGGGAATTGCCACGCTTTTGTTGGCCGAGCGGCCAGAGCAACCCTCTTTTGTGGTGAATAAAAAAATAACACCTAATTTTCGGACATACACGGACGCTGATTTATCTTTGACATTAATACCGTCTGAAGAGAAGGTAAAGGATCTCGTTTATTTTTTTCTCAAACTTTATCATTTTCGTTAGGAGTGATCCTATTTGTTCACGTGTTAAAAGTAGTTGGGTACGACGTTTGTGCTCTGAAGGGCTGGGCTTTGGATGGAATTTACTCAAGGATATTATAGAACCTTTGAAAACAAAGGTTAATTCAAACTATATCGCCGATAGCGCTTCTCCTTCAAAACGTTCTCACTCGATAATATTTATCAGAGTTTTTAAATTGTATCGGTATCGGGGTAGTATCAAAAGTGCAAAACTATTCCTTAAGAAGAAACAAAGAGCGCATTGTTACACCTTCCCAACATTTTATCGGAGGGGAATTGTTTCGATATCGTTGCTATATCGACATGAATACAGTCTTGCTGAAAACCTCGTGAATGTAGTTTTCAATAAGATTGAGTACATAGAACGCTGCTTTAGTTCCATTTAAGTTTATTTAAAAATATATATTATCGGTCGAACGACTCAAATAGCATTTAACGTACCTATTACGATGTGTGCCATCACCGTACGTACGTTCAACAAACTAATTTTCTACGGTTGACTCTTACAACTTTATGTACTTGCATGGGAAAATAACCAGCTGCTTTATTATGTTTTCCTGGTACAGAAATATATTTAGAGCAACCTACTTCGGTCATTAATTTCCTTCACATTGATTTTACAGTAAAGTAATGGTTCCAGAAAGTATGAAAATTTCTTTCTACCGCATTCGAAATAAACAAATTCTTGCCGGAAAAATAGAAACCACTGCTGAAAAAGGAATTAGGTAAAAAAGCCTGACAATATTCCGAAATAGCAAAGCAATAAATATCTATTAACTTACATAAATGATGGAATTTATTACTTCAGTCAGGAGACGGAAAAATAGACCAATCGTAACACATTTCGTCATAATAGGTACCTACGATCGTCTGTGGTTTGACCAAATCAATAAAGATTTGTTGGGAAAAAATAGATTATGCTGTATTCCTGCGACATAGATTGTGACCTAATGCGGTATTGTTACGGTCAATTTGTGAGGGCTACATCGCGTCATTACCTTCTTTCGCATTTGTGATGAAGTGCGTGCGACAAGGACGGGTATTGTCGTTCGGGGTCGTTCCCTTGGGCGACGTTACGGTGAAACCGAACTTTGGCCGTGATCAATGCGAACCTCAGAGGTGTCTTTTGACTTAATGTTTGTATGTGATTAGGTACTGATCGATTTAATTTCTGCTGATTTAAGTTTTTAATTTGTTTTGAACGTTTGTTCGTTGGGAGCCGTATGTGAAGTGTTCTGATTCATACCTGGACTTCATTGAACTATTTCTTTTATAATGCATTAAGTTTATATCTGTCCGAATAGTTGAGTAGTTTGGACACTTTTTTATAAAACTGTTTTTATTCCATTTACTTTTTACAAAACACAAACAAGTAAGCTCTTCATTTATGTATTTTTTAAGTTTATCTTAAACATCACTGTGAAGGAAAATGTTGTGAATAAATGAAGACTTATAATAAATATAAGTCTGAAATCGGCAAACCCCCTAGAGCACGCGTTGTGATAAATGCTCTTGCCTTCGCTGTGTGTGAAGAGGCCTTTGCCTGACAGTAGGACAATAATAGGCTGGCAATATCATTTGTATTATTTAATTACGCTGTAAAGAACCCAATTTTACAGGCAGACCACCCACCGTCACGTAACAAGTGGTCTAACAACTTCAGGCCAAATAAGAACATTTATGAACGCATAGAGGCGTGACCACTCTAATTCGCCTTTTAATATTCGGCCGATGTGTGCCCCACACGGGTATCCCACCAACTTTGCTAATTCCACTCTTGGTCGAATATTTTTCACAAGCAGGGGTAAGTGAGGGAAATTGGAGACAATGTTCGTCGACGGCCGGAATTTTTATAGTTGAGCGTACATGGCGGGAATAAAATACAGGATTTACTGAATGCTCGGACGGAGTATCGGGTTTAGTCGAGTCCCTTTTTGGTCAAGGAAAATGCCACAGTTTAGCGGAGCACTCGCCAGTCGGGACTGCGGCCTTCTAATGTACTAAGTAGATACAGAAAAAGGTTATGTACGTCAGTAAATAAATTGATGTTGTAAAAGAAAGTTGATTGATAACGTAAACATAACTTGAACAGAAGTAAACATGACAGTTTTATTTAATCAACAGCATAGTTTATCGTTAAATGACATGTCCAAATAACGTAATTTACTTCGATAATATCTTGAAAACTATACGTGAGTGTTACTTAAATATGGCATGAATGTAGCAGTTGTTACGAAAGGGACAATTTTCTCTAATGTCTGTTCGTTTGTGTTAAGCGTCCTCTATTATTAAGTATTTCATTTAAGGGAGTGACGTGAGTGGGTCCCTTAGGATACCTGTCGCGGTAATTCGCTATGTGTACACCGCTATTTTTTACTTTTCTTGTTAAGATTTAGAGGTGGTATTATATGATGTGGCAATAATGGAGAATGATAGTTACCTGGGGGCCTTTTTTGCATAGGTTGATGCTTTAATTTGTCTTATAGGCAGTGTGTCAATAACAAGTAAGAATTTGCCATTTATATATTTCACCACCAAGTTGATTCATAATTTAATTTGAAAGCACCAATGAACAGTCGAAATACATCTTTATTGGTACATACTATAGTCACTTTTTAAATGCACAACCTTCAATCTACATTAACTTTCCCGAATCTAGTTCGCAAAATAAACTAAAACAACTCCAAATTAATTGCATCATTTAAAACTTTCAATTATTCCAAAATAACTCAGTAATTTAATTATATTTCAAGTGAGACCAATTAAAGTAAGTTTGAAAATTAATTAGCAACCAATTTTAGTTTTTAACAATATAATTTTTATGTTCCTTTTTCGCAGTTGGTAATCCAACATTTATTTTTACAGAGAAGCTTGGGTTTAGGCTGTTTACAAACTCTCAATCAATGATTTATTCTCATTTTAATGTTGCTTCATTAGCCTAGTGGTCCTACGCTAGAGGTCTTGGGGTCGATTCCCAGGTCTAGCAAAACGTGTTATTGGGTTTTTCTGTTAAATTGTCAGTACCAGTTCGGAGTTCGAATTTGTGCCCGGTTAATGGCAATAGGATCGGCCCTCATTACATGGGACCTAAACATACCGGCGAACTGTGGGTGTACATGGGTACACCTCTGCCTAACCCTTGGGGGAATACAGTCGTGCTGGTATGTTGTGTTAATGTTGAGTTTGCAAGAGCAAAATAAATTTAAACACTTCATTAGAATCATGTGGAATGACGTCATGACACACAATGAACACTGAAATAGTACTAGCATTACATCCAGTACTGCGATCCATCAAAAGCCACGCGATATCGCGATCGCATAGCCAACATTATGCGATAAACTAATATCTGAACAATCGCGATGTTTGCCCGCGCGTGCATCGCGACTGATTTGTTTGTTTGTCAGCACGTCTGGTGACGTCACTGTGACGTATTTCTAAACACACGGTGTTTATACTAGCGTGCGTTTACCCCGAGGCTTTCAATATGGCGGAAGTTAAAAAATATATTTTATTTTTATGTTTTTTTTTGTTAATAGAAAGGTGCTTTGAATTTTGTTGCAGCATTCAGTTATGTATTTTTTTAATAGTAAAAAAAAAATATACCGTTGTGTGTATATAGTATATAGTTATTTTCCTAATAAAAAAACGTCAAAGCCTTCTTAAATACAGGACAGAGGAACAACATTCCAACCGTCACAGTGGACAAGTCTGTTTTTAGTTGCGATGAAAATTAGATCCTGAACAAATACCATTACTCATTCTCCAACTAATATTTGGAATTCAAACTGTCAGTTGTTACACGGAATTCAGGAACTATGCATCTTGTTACTTCGGCCGGACTTGAGGATGGTCCGGTGTTGGTCAACCTCACGTCAATCAAGGGAGTGTAGCTAACAATGCTCTCGGTTTGGCTGGATCGTTTGTAGGCAGCCTTGCAAGGAGTTCGGTTATATTGGCAAACTTTGACACGTATTTATTGTTGGGCTTGAGTTTCGACTTATTCTTTGGTTTGTAGTTTTGGCTTAAACTTGAATGTTTGATAACTTTTGGTTTCTCTTTGTAATTCAACATGAAAAGGCAAATTGAAATTACACTACTATACAACCTTATTTACCGGACACTCCTCATAATTTAGTT
The DNA here is from genome assembly GCA_932526535.1 of Caradrina clavipalpis. Taxonomy (NCBI): domain Eukaryota; kingdom Metazoa; phylum Arthropoda; class Insecta; order Lepidoptera; family Noctuidae; genus Caradrina; species Caradrina clavipalpis. The sequence goes on from OW052093.1 coordinate 6,399,685, forward strand.
GCGAAAAAGAAACTGGCCACAAACTCAATAAAAACGAATCACAATAAGAACACTCTTCGGGAAATGGCATAAAGAAAAAGTTTTAATTTGTTTAAATATTTCCGCGGGTACGAAGTTCAGTGGCGCTCAAGTTTCGTGTCTTGGCATTAAGTTGCCCGCGGCTCGTAATGGGACAAGCCACCTGCTCTTAAAGGCGACATAACAATTAACTTGAAGAAGAAAATATTAGTTGAGCTAATAGAGCCACTCAGATACACTCCGGCCTCTGCCCTCCATAAATAACACCCCTTCCCGACTACAGACAGTCTACAATTTTGTCGTATTTTCGTAATGATTCTCAGCGGAAGAAACTCCCTAAGGATACCGACGCTTTATCCTTGTGCTTTTATAGGCGAATTGATTGGGAACCACTGGAAATAATCTCGGGATGGGATTAGTTTTCTTAGGAAAGTTTTCCCGGAGAACTCGCCGTTTCCTTATTAACATACCCCTTAAGTATACTTTATCGGACAACAGTAATTAAATATTAGAAGTCTTTCGACAGAGAGTGCTAACAAATAAGTTGGTGATGAAACTAACTTTTGTGTTTTTATACGAATGTCTATTGGTTGGTATTAGGAAGGATTGTAAGTTAAGTAGTTTATTGGAAAACAAGCAGTAGAATGTTCTAATTCTACGTTAAGTTCAAATAGGTTTTTTTTTATCGTAAAGTAATTATATTTTGAACGAAACCTTCGTTAAGGTGCAAAGTTTACCATATTTCCAAAAAGGTAATTATAACATCCACTACTAATCTTACTAAATGAGAAAGCACTTTCATTGCAAGTGTAACATAATCCGAACGTGAAAAAACATCGGTACACAAAAAAACAAACGTCGCAGTGACAGACCAAATCTACTCTATTTATTTTTATTACGGGCCAAGAAAGGTTACTCGCAGTACTTAACTTACTATATTTTTGTTATGTACAGATAGCCCATTCAATATAAATAATGTCCACGTGATATCCGCAGTATCAAGTGATACTCAACCGTCTGACTAACAAAATAAAATTGTATTTAGACTGACAACCGTAAGACCTTCGTTCTCTACAATTTCCATCTTATGGTTCCTCTCTTACTTTCAATTTGTTAAACTACAATCTAGCTCATAAAAACTCCGAACGTCAAACTTAGAAAAAAAAAATTACGTATTCCACGATCCGTAAAAAAATCGGTGAATAAAATATGAGGGAAGTTTAGGAAAACCCGAAATCGTTTTTCGTATTTGAATAATCACTTTAACAAACAAAAGTCGGCCGAATCTGCTTCATTACTTATTAACCTGCTTGTGTGTGAGACAAATAGGAAATATCAGAGGAAAGTTACTACTATATTTTATGTTTATCGAATCTTACTTTTAGGGCAGATATTTTGGTACTCCAATAACATTATCTGAATTAAAATTATGACAGTTTGACATCTTTTTTTCTTTACGAAAACTGTCAAATCATATTTAATAATATAATCGGCCCTTATTCAAATATTATTTGAGAAAGAAATTTTGTTTAAACTTTAACTACATTATGCTTTTATACAGCATCAAGCAACATCTTTCAAATAATTGTCTCTTAATAAATACCTACGCCGTTGCCATTTTCCATTTTCAAAATATAATTGGATACATTTTTCTTTATTTAATAATTAGACCGCAATAAATGACTGGAAATCCGTGCTCCCGAAACAGTGAAACACTTCAAAAGATAGATCTATTGTTATCTATGGACTTGAATGAATAGATGTCTCCAACATCAAAGACACATTGAGCTTTGTATAAAGAACTTCTCTACGCTATAATAACATTGGCTTTCTTTATTATTGGAATGAGTATAGTCACTATCAACAATCACGCTCTTACAATTGCGTAAAATCAAAAGCGATTTTCTCTTAAAATAACGATTGCAAAATAACAGATATTTTCTCACGAAATAATTATGGAAAAATAGTATTGTTTTTAATATAATTATGTTTGTAATGCCATCAAATTTCCACCAAAACTTTAGGATTCATAATTTTTCGTTTCTGTATCTTAATTATGCTTGACTGTACAAGAAAATAGAACAAAAACATTTTCACTTCGTTATTTTTATGTCGAATTATAATAGTAATGGTGAAACGTCACTTAGTACAAGCACTCGCTCCTTTTTAATTACGTGACTCGTCCAATCAGGCAAACAGAACAAAAAGTCATGATCCAAGCCCTCAGCTTTTAATTATTGGGGTATTTTCCAAACTTTGTGAACACTTCAAAAGTTGGGACCTGGCCTGGACTGCGGGCCGGTGTTAATTACCAACTTTTTAAAAACTGCAACTCATAATAGACAGCTCGGTTGAAAGATGAATGATGTGTTGGCTTCCAAGTTGCCTTTTTTTGCTTAACTTCGCTGAAAATTTACGGAAACATGAATTGTTGAACAACAACAACATGAATTTGACGTTACACATTTTCTAAATGACAGTAGCGTAACAAATGGGCGCTCAAAATTTCAAACAGCTTCAACTCGTCCATCGCGATAGGCGCCAAAGTGGCTCAATCTAATAGGGTACCATTACTCAGTACCCACAAGCAAAAAGTTATTATTGACCGATTGAACGTAACGCAAATAGAGGTCTAATTGGCATAACCGCCAGGTTTGAATGGAGGCGAGCGTGCTAGCCGACAGACACTGTAAATAATCTTGCACCGTGATTGAATCTGTGTTGCAAATGGTGTTTTACTTTAATTATTCACGTGCACATTCTGTTACGTTGATAAACTGTACCTAATACCTAATATAAACAGCTTAATTGCGACCGAAACTTGGGCAGGTTCGCTTAATTGATTTACCGTGTCGGTCGGTATCGGATAGTATAAATACGGTCTAGATTATACGACCGAATGAAAAATGGCGATCCAGCGAGCGTTTGACGGTGCGCAAGCGATCGCTACTAGTATAATGACGCTACTGAAGTTTCACTCGTTAGTCTTATGTAGATTGTTGCCAGTCATTACCTATGGGAAAAGGCACGCTTTCATACGTCGGCTTCCATTTTCAAAATTACTTATTGTTTACGAGACTCGTCAGAGTGGGGATGAACGCAATCTGTACCAGCGCTTGCCAACCCACGTAATATGCGCCAACTAAAAACTTTCAATACTCGTACAAAAAAAAATGTAGGTACTAAGGAAAAATATTATATCCTCTTACATTTTTATCCATTGTGATTTTAAGTGACACGCGAGTTGTATTTCTAATATTACATTGTTGGATTCAGCGGTATAAATACAACAACAGAATTTACCCTATTACCGTCTTTACGTATTGAATAAAGATATAATAATATTGTTACGGATCCGAAACAGCCCTTCCCAAAGAAAATAATTCTTTCATCATATCTGATTTGTTGAATTATGCCACTGACGCTCTCCGTCTTGGATACTCCTCTTGAATAGAGTTGACATCCATTGTGATGTTTTATTATTACTCTGTGAAATGCAACGAGGCGGGTGAAATTGTTAAATCCTCACAATGGAGGTTCTGTCTTCGTCGGGTCGAGTGCGCAAAAGTTGTACAAGGATCTCAGTTCCGACGGGAATGTAAAGGGAAGGGATTAATTGTATAATCTTCAAATAAGACAAAGTTGAAGACGGCGGTCGGCGACTGGGATTATTTATGTGTAGTGCGGCGCTCGTGTGACGTCACGGCCGCGCCCGCGCCACGCCACAGCCACTTCACTCCCAATCTGCATATAAATCGGATATCGATAATGACGTCGCTATCGCAAGCTACCCGAAATTCGTTCAAAATCCGATAAGCCTTGCCCGTGAAAGCTCTAATCCACAGAAGTTTGGATGACCCCGATAGTGGATAGACCTAGTCTTCTATTATGTAAATTATCAGCCACATGAAACTTTCGACCGTCCACTGCGGTCGCTAAGTTTGCGGCCGGAACTTACGATATTGACTTAGGGCCGTATCTGTCTGAGGATCAAAACTAGTAAGTAACAATAGATGGAATGGAAAATCCGTAGTAAATATTTAATGTTTAATATCTATTCTGTCGTAGCAATGAACAGGGTAATACAGTAAATCGTGGAAGCGAAAAAAATGGAGCACAAAAATGAGTTTTAACGTTTACTATGAGTGTAAAATTCTGTGTGAAAATGAAGAGATCGTTGTGCGTGCGGGGACGCCTGCTGTTGGTAACGATGGGCGCAAATGACCCGCGCACGAAACAAGACCGCGTCCGCTCCACGACGCCCCCACACCGCCGGCTTCGCCTACTCGCCTACTACGTATAGCCATATTTACTATCACTGCAGCCTACGCTCTACTAGTATTATTTTCTCAAACAAAAAAGTGCTACGCCGCGTAGCAGACAAATTCTCGTAGCACTGCTACGAACCAATAGGTAAATCGATTTAAAATATTTCAATTAATTTCCTAACAGATCTCAAGTTTAGCGTCACGAAATGGAAAGCTCTTTAATTATACAAAAAGCATGACCCTTTTCAAACTTCGTAATGAGACTCAAAATAAGAATTTAAATTTCAATAATTATTCATTTGGTCGGGACAAGTGGGCGATATTGCGAAGTTGTGGCCCTGCTTTTTCCATTGACGTTTTCGAAGGAAACTTTTTAAGCGGTCTCCTATTGAGTGCATGTAACTTTCCTTTTAGACTAAAGTACTAGCTACAGGAAACTTAGTGTGATTGGCCGTTTCCATTTGCCCGATACTATTTTACCTGAAAAGATAACTTTTATCATCGTTGTAACTATCAACTTTTACGTCTCTGATGTACTTACATATTTACGTGGAACTGCTAATCTAGAAGAAAAGTTTGTTGGAACTTGTTTCAAGGTGAACGTAGCGTACTAACTAAATGTATTCGGTTAGTAAGCGAGTTTAGTTTGCGTATTGTTTGCACATCAGGTAGGCGGCGCGGATAGATAACGCGATTGGCACTTCCGACGTTTAGTAGACGGGAGCACCTTCCAAAGCGCGTTATTTTTATAAGGCACGGGCCTTGCCCTGACCCAGTTCCTTTTAATCCATCGCTTACCTATAAGGTTTTATTGGCAATGGCCCATTACGACCTACATTATCAACATCATCATCCGATTTTACTATTTCCAGTCACGTAAACTTGAACGACGAGTATAAACCATAAGGCAGACAAGTTTTCCTATTGGATATGCGGAATTTGGGGAGAGGATATCTGGAGGTCAATGATCGTGGCACGCGACACTCACGGCGCCTACCTTTTCCAATCAAACGGTTTTATGAGAGACCTTTTATTCTTTGAATAATTATTCAAGTTTGCGAATATTTTCTGGAGTTGTATGTGAATAGAATACGTAAATATAAAAGGCGTATTTTCGCAAAATACTTTCAATTACCCCGAAAGCAAAACAGTATCAATTTACTCCGTAACCTCTTTTTAGGGTTTTTTTAGTACGTGCTCCAGTCAGCTCCTAAGACAAATATGAATAGGGAAATGAATTATATGAAAAGCTCCTTCGTTGTGACGTGTGAGAGATTGCGTCGCTTTGCGTCGACCTCCGAATTTAACCAGTCGTTTGTGCGCCGCGCAAAACTTGCCTCGAGGTTACATTAAGCCGATTACCAGCGTCAATCAAAACCCGCCTTTTTCCCAGATATCGTACGCAGAAACCACCAACCGTACTTTAACTAATGTCTTTATTCCGGGAGCTTTTTTTCTCTTATTTTCGGATTTGTAATGTGCTAAGTAGGCATCTAAATGCTTATTGCTTTTGTAACAAGTAGTAATGGTAACGTTGAAACTAATATTTTCCGGCAGCTCCTTGGAATAACGATACGGGCTATTTTCCGAGCGGGTGGTCGCCGACCTAGGGCCGATCGAGGCGCCCCGGCCTTCACTGATAAATTACAAGTCTTAAAACCAGTGGCAGGTAATTCTGCACAAATTCCAAGCTTCTGGCCCTCCGGCCTGCTACAGGAAAGTTTCAACGATTACTTTTACTTGTAATTTATGTCTCTGGGTACCGATAAAACGATGGCACCGGAGAGGGTCACAGGTGAGTCCCCGCGGAATTTCCTCAATTTTTTAAGACGACTTTGAGGAAAGGTTTCCAGGCTTTTAACTGCTTAACTGCCCTCATATAAATTATGAAGTTCGATGGGCATGTTAAGTACAAGTTTTATCACGAGCGAGGTCGAGAAACTGCCATAAATAAAATCAGAGGGTTGTTACTTTGTAAGAATTGTTTTCGTCTGGCATAAAGAGGAGAGAAAAAATTACACACGTCTTGAGGAAGGGAAATAATAACGTAATAGATGCCTGTGTACTTGAAGAAAATGAAGAGGTCCGTTGTGTGCGATATAAGGCTGGGTATAGACTTGATTAATATTCGTTAGATGAGGCGAGTGTTGGGGTGGGGAGAACGTGTAGCGGCTGATATATCGGCGGCCATCTATCAGACACCGCCGCAGCACGCTGCATGCGTACGCACGCGCCTGCCAACACCGCAAACAAACGCCGCCATGGTCTGAACGTTGGAATTATGCCGAAGTTTAAATCTAACGGTTTTATTGATGAGTGTAACGTGTATAATGAGGTATCTAATTCCAGTCACGTGTTACCTATCTTTTTTCTGTATAGGCACACCACTTTAGAAGCCAACTAACGAAATGAAATGTAACTTGTTTTTGCGCCAATTTAAGAAGATCCATTTCAGAAAAATCTAATTTATACATTATAAAAATTACTTGATAAAATATTAATCTTGTCTTTCAAGAAGATGCTCAATTATAATAAAGATTTCTTAGAAAACGTTGTTAATAAACGAGGTCGATGATTTTTTTTTCTAGCTTCGATGTTTTATCATCAACGACAACAAGCAATCAGATAGAAAGATGACATAAATAAAAATTATAACGCTGATATAAATAAATCCATTAAAATAATCACGACCGAGCCGGTGACATGCATAAACAAAATAAACGTAAGCACGCAACAAGGTTTGCGAACAACCTAATCCATTTATTGGAAATGAAATAAAGATTGTGAGATTGGCTGGATCACAACACACTTACACAAATTTCGTTCCCGTGTCTTCAACGATGAATAATAGATGTTGGCCACAGTTCGACCTCTCTGCCACTCACGCACACTACCTCACACTACCCCTGTCTTAAACACACTAGCTTATTTCCACCAATACAATATTATCTTTATACCCTCGCCGCATTTGTGGAATACCCACGGTCCACTGATTAATTTTTCGGGTCTCCCCTTTTAAATTGCTCCTGTGGAAACTATCTCGAAGGCATTATCGAGGTAAGCCATAAATAAATTTAAATGTTCTTTGCGAAATACCTCAACACATTTATAATATCTGAGAAAGGATAGGAGTAATAAATATCTGCGCGTGAAATATTGTTTTATTTGTTTTTAACCTGAACTGTTTGTATGAAGCGAAAGAATGACAAACATTTTGTAATAGTTGGCTGATTTTAATCAAATGAATATTTTGAATGTCACAACAATAGAGGATTAAAAGCTCAGCATATGAATTAAGTGAGCGAGCTTTCGACAATAATTGAATTACGCTCTAAGCTATTCGGCCACATAGATTTCACTTTTGGAATGCGTGCATAGGAAATTATTTGAACATTTACGCCGGTAATGTTGCGGTGGCAACGGATTCACTCCGCTCCATAGCGCCGCACGAGATTTATGTACGGTATTCAATACATCTTGTTTGTATCTGCTCAATACGCAGCCAACCCTCAGGCTATTTCATTAATCGGAAACATATCACGTAGCGAAATACCATTACCGTACATTTTTGTACTTTCCGGTGCTATACCGGATTTTTATACAACAAAAACTTTTGTGCAGTGATAGGTAGTAAGCGATTTTGTAGAGCGTCGATAAATAAAAACGAGTGCCACATTTCGCGGAGTTACTTTATAAGCGGAGCACATCGGGCCGGCGCGGCAACTGCAAATGGCGCGAAACGACAATTTTAAAGCACAACATTGAATATACATACATATAATGTATCTGGCAGCGCACGTGCGGGCCGATTACTCGCCGCCCGCGCCTGCCTCCGCCGCACTGAGCGACTTGTATGCTAGCGCTTTTAACGCATTACCATGAATAATATATACTCAAATTGAAATGTCGCATACGTGTCGCTCGAGCTGCCTATCTGCTCTCACCGCCCGACGCTCGACGCCCGACGCTCGCACCGAACCTCCTTCTGTATTCTGCCCCTCGATTCGTTCTGCCAATAGGCTTTGCCTTTTATCGAAATCACTGAGCTCTTTTTTGAAAGGCTAAGTTGAATGGAGTTACGATTGATTTTCATATGACATTGTTCGAGAGGATAAAGTACGTATTAGATAGAGCCTCCTAGTCTCGTATTGAAAATGTAGTACAAAATTTTTATTCTCCTCAACTTATTTAAATATGCGTATTCCGAGATCGTTATGACAGAATTATAATTTGTCGCGTATCGCTTGACTCCTCATCAAGAACAATTTAACGTAAAGCGAGTCTTAATTTCCTACTCAAATTAAACGCTTGTTAAAGCAGGCCAGACATAATGATTACAAGATCTAAAGGCGAAGTAACAATATAATTTCGAAAATTACTTTCACCAAATAGTCCTCTCTTCTTTGTACACCGCTGTGTAAAGCGGAAGCGCCACAAATTGCCGACTTAAATATTTAATTTGTGAAGAAAACGGATTAGCGGGTAATTGCTGAGAAATTAATACAAATGTACTTACGTACAAAACGCAAAGTCGCCAAGAAACCACCGATAGCAGACTCCACGATGTGAACTTCGGTACATAATTTATAGAGGTCCCGATTAGTATTAAGGATTACGTGATCATTATGCGAATTAAGTAAGATTTCCTTGGAAACTATTAAAAGGGATCTCACGAACCTCGACCCCGAAGAACGCACAAAGCGAGGGTCACCTTCAGAAATCAAAGCCGGGCTTTATTTATGACCTGGACTCGGCTGTCCTATTTGGCTAAGATAAGTCCCTGTATTATACATAACAAAGTTTATACTGTTAAGGACGGCCACCTTACTCCATCTCGGAGTAAAGATAAGATCTCCATTAGTGGCAGATCTCATTCATCGTGTGCGTGAAGCCGGCTGAAGGAGCGGTCTCGAGCCCACGTAATTACACTTATAGGGGGCGCACACAAACATACAGGCCCGCCTGAAATCTGATATTCGCCTCTTACATCTTTACTGACATCCTGCTACGGATAATTACCGCATTTTTGTATTTAATCTTAAGCTTGAAAGGAGCCGGAAGTCTCGTGTACTTTCTTTAGCCAACCTTTCGGAAAATGTGATACCAATTTTACCATCACTTTCACTAATTACTTATTCACTTGGCTTGACTTGAAAGGTTATGTTCACCATTACCTACTGTATTCGGGCTACCCACTATTCCCCCAGTATATACTTATACGGTGTATTTCCATGTAACAATAAAATAGGGAAATCTCTATCAGCAGTAAGTCGTAAAGAGGTAAGCACTGAACCGGAAAATGGGTATGGGCAAGACTGTATCCCAACTTTATCCAAAAGGATGTATCTTTTGGGAGAATATTTGGAATGCCTAGGTAAAAACAATTTCAATCTCAAAGAAGCGGCTATAACCGGATACCTTTGCTTTAAATTTAATGGTATTTTTACGTGTTCGGATTATTCTGTGTAATTTAAAAAACCATGATATTTTAGGAAAAGTAAGTTGGAATTTCTATTTGAATCACCTCCGACACTACCGCAAGATAAGGACTGCATTAACAAAGTTTGCTACACATTTTATAAATAAGATCATGTAATTTAAAAGGCGAGTGATGGCCGGTTGTATTTGTGCGGGACCCCAGAAAGCCCGTGCTAATCTATGAGGGAGACAGGCCAACATCGCCTGACTAATCCGAGTGGTACTACATGGGACAAATAAGTTTGTTCAATGCTCAGAAGTAAGCATTAGTGCCGAGTGTTGCGTCGGCGTGCGGGTCCGTACGTAATCAGATTAATTAGATGATTTTGCGGGCGTTATTAAAAGTTGAGCCAGCTAAAGCGCAGCTCAGTTACCTCCGCCAAGATAGCGGGCTTATGCGCCGCATATATTTACTACTTAGCGGATATTATACGTACGCCGGGAATGCTCTTTAATGTTTTAGTATTTTCGACTGAGGTTGCGAACTCAGTGCCGTTTTGTTTGTGCGCCACAGTGGGCGGCTGGAATAATTCACTTAAGCTTAACTGGGAAAGATAATTAGGATTCTACGTCGGTTGATGCAAAATGAACGCGAAAAACAAGGTGGAAGATTTTTTGTGCTCATTCAGAAATTGAATTTTATATTTGCCGACGAAAGTTTTAACGAGACGAACCTATTTTTTTTCTACGCTTAGGCACACATTGAAAACGGTGATTTAATTTTCGTAATTAGACGCGAATGGAGGTTCTCGTATTTTGCATTGTACGTTTTTTCCGAGGGTGACTTTTGTGTGCAGTTCGATGGTTCGAGTCTGGATGTAGCAAATGAATTCAGAGAGCTTTTGTATGATGCAATGTGTGGCGATGTGGGAACTCGTGGCGGTAGTCTCTTAGTAGCGGATCACGGACCGCTGGTCATGGATCGCGCGACCGAACACGGCCCGTGTGCTGTCAATCATAAAACAGAAAAAAAGTCGGTGAAATTCCAGTGGCTAACTCCCTGTTTAGTATAGACGGACGGACGGACGCGCGAACCTTTTAACACAAAGCCCGGCTGCAACTGAAGTTACACAAAGCGGTCACATAGTAAATACCGAAAATATAAAAGGTTTGACCGCGCGTTGCATCATACTGATATTTACTCTCCTTGTGTTATACGTGCCTTCGACTTGAATTGTGTAGTGATTATTTTCTTTGTAGCGCTCGTTTTAAAGGGCGATCAACGGCATTCGCACGTGTGTTGGAACCGGTCCGATAATTCGCAGTACAGCGATTCGTCGAGTCCATTCTTTTGTTATTTCCTCTTTGTTCCCCGTGAAAGGTGGCTGCATTGTTTTCTCGTTGGAATGGCTCGAGATTGCGCTAAGAGTCGAGATTAGTGACAACGTGACGCGTGTGTGTAACCACCCTAATTTAGTTTCGATAATGCTTTAACCGTAGCTTAGTTGGGAACTGCCTTTGGAGAGTTTGTTTTGTATTTTATAGCAACGTTACATTGTTTCCAAGGATTTATTTTTATTTTAAATCTTTTAGTTCATTCTCTTTTTGTGGAAGCTAACAAAGGCTTTCTAGCTATATGGGTAGAAGTCCGGAAGAAAGCAGTTGGGGTGGAGTAGAAAACTGAAAACCGGTTTTGAAACAAAACGCACACTTATCTTTATTCTACAGAATTGTTTTATTTTGACAAACCTACATTGTTATCACACATACAAGTACTAACAATAATAATAAAGTAGGAATTAGTAAAAACTTTATTGTGTTTCTTGCTAATTCTACACCATAAAGACATACCTATATTTTGGATTTAGTGCCTGTAAAAGTGTAAACGATTCAATTGAAATATAGACTTCATTTTTGACACAAAGATTCCTATGCTTAGCTGTGTGCAAAACTACCATTTTAATTAACAAAACTGTCGGATATTTAGATGTGCTGTTGTCTTAAACACCAATTTCTGAACACCGGCCGAGGATCGTCCCTTATAACACAACGCAGCGACGTATAACAACACCAAGAGATTATACTCGATGCAAATTATGCAAATCTTCAATTGAATCACGGTTTCCTGTCACCGGACATCTTATATTCATGATGTGGCGGATGACGGTTTACAAGTATAAATATTTGAATAAGTTGCTTAAAATAATATACCTACATCCAATATAAACAGAGTTGAATATAAAGATCGTCGATTTATCATAATCAAATCATTATTTTTCTTAGAAAAGTCGGATCAGAATAAGTATTAAACTTAATCTCTCGCAACGTAACAAAATGCTGAACGTATTTATTTGTTTCGAATCTAATTAAATTCTAAGCAAACTTTCGCATGGAAAAATCCGAAAAGGAATAATACCGGTTTATTTAAGTTACGTAGATCCCGAGTGCCACGCGGCATTATCGTCCGATGAAATGGACAGTCCGGTCTCTTGAGGAGGCAAAGGGTTCGGTTCGGAGGCACTCAATAATTGAAGTCGTTGAAATTCCGGGCGGATTGTTGCGGCGGCACCTGCGGCGAGGGGCGCGGGGAGGCCCGTTTAACGGGAAACAATAACGTTAATGTTTATTATAATGCCCGATTTATTGGCGATTCTCATTTACGGGCCACGGTCCGAGTTAAATTCGCGCGGGCTTATTAACGCACCGCACGCGCCGCGCAGTCCATTTTACTGCGCGGTCCGGCTTAACGTTCCAACTGTAGCTTAATTAAAACTAAAACGACACTGTAAATACATCGATCACACCTAATACTCTTTGTATTCGAGGGTTGATGTGGACGGGTTTTTGCGGTGTAATGATCGCGAATAGAGATGGGTATCGGTACGGACTCTTGGCTCTCAGCTTGGTCGCGCAATGAATAATAATTAAAGGGGCATTATAATGATTGAGGTGAGCCGTTTCTGAGGTAATAGCACGCGTGCCGCGTTAAGCCTGCAATTATTGGAGTTCGTAAGTATCGCCGCGATATTTCGCTATTATTTTGTGTGGAAATAAAGTCGTATATTGTGGAAACTCATTACCTTATAACACCTTTATACGCGCAATTAAATATTGGTAAGTATTAAATAAATTGAGTGGATTTAATTTCACAGCTTTTTTTTGCTGTGAAACAGCGGCGGTTCTTACTTTTATCAGAGTGAATTTAATTATAATAAACGAAAAACTTTTTTACCTAACATGCTTTGCAGAATCGGCATTTAATCTGAAAACTACAGAATTAGGTAGCTGCCCAACTCAAACATTTGGTATTGGAAAACTACTCAATTTTACAACATTCTTCTGAAAAAACGTTAATCAATATTATTTACCGAATTTATTCTAACTTCTAACACCATAATATCGCAATACCTATTTTTACCAATGCAAATATTTTTCATATTTTTAAATTTTTTACATTCAAGATGTACTTAAGTTGAATAAATACCATTATTATTTTTTATCGTAATTATTAAATATACAATCTTATTTACGTATATCCTGAGGAATGGATTTCTAAGTTTTTCGATACTGGTAACATAATAACTTACGACTTGTCTAAATAATAATTTAGATAGAGCAGTAACAATAATTCATGATTCAAAACGATTTCCATCTCATCCGTCCCACAATATAAACTATAAATCGATACGATAATTGTCAATCATTAGTTTCATCAATCAGGTGGGTGGCACTGTAAAATATCATTAAATAATGTAATTAACTTCCTGGCAACACCGCTTTTGAATGTTGCCAGCCCTCAAAACATTACGTGCGGTGACCCGCATGTTATGTTCAGGTTTGGAATAATATTTTGTATTCGAATAGAGAAAAAAGTGTCTGCGGTAAAAGTCGATTTATATTCGGAATATATTTTTAATCTGTGTAAGTGTTAAAGGTGTTTGTGACAACACAGTGGCGGCATTTTCGCGCTTTATTTTTCAAAAGTGTTTTTTTAATCGTCAAATAATTTTCTATTGTACTGAATGGATTTATACATACATACCTAATCTCAGGCCTTTTTCCCGACGAATAACGAATGGATTTATCTTTTTTTTTATTTATCTATCTTGAATTTTCGAATGGAATTATCTTTCCTAATTAAATATTCCATAAAATACTGTTATTTAAAATAAAAAGTGACATGAGTCATATTAACCCTTAAACAGCAACGACAAAACACAAGAAAGAAAACAAACAAGGATATGTATGGCATATTCGCTTGAAAGGATAATCGTTCACACGTAAGGATTCCTTAAGGGTGTGGGTAAGCGAATTTATGTGCTAATACACCTTGGGACTGGCCAATGTGCTAATGAAAGGTAATACATAATTCAACCCGTGAATTATACAGTGGCATGTAAATCGATATTTGCACCGCGTAACCGCAAATACAGAACTGTGAAATCACTCGTAGAACCGAAACGCTGTAAGGGAACGTTAGGAGATATGATTATTTGATAATGTTATGTAAATTGTGTAATTTCTAGGGTTTTGGACTGCTGAGTGAGTTGTGGGTTTAGTTTAGAGTTTCTTGGGGAGATAGTGGTTGTAGGTACAACGGTATTTGAGGGTTGGTAATCACAGTTTAGGTATAAATGTTTTTGTGTTATGTTAGGTTTAATTCTGCTTCTAGGTATTACAATCATGCGGAAAATGTATTGTAAATTACTTTGCAGGAGTAGAGACAAAGGTAGATTAACGTTTCAGATTTTTTAATCCTTAAAACTGAGCACAATATCAAAGGCTTCGAGGCTTCGGGGGGGTTTCGAGAGAGCTAGGCCTAACAACAGGCGCGATTGACAAGGATGGCTTCGTGAAGGTGGAGAGGAAGAAGAGGAAGAAGCCTCCCAGTCAGAACAAGTGTGGGACCGCTCTGGTAGGACCCAATGTGCTACGTCCAGCAGTGCCGACGACGCAGCTCTATGTGTCCAGGCTACATCACACCACGAAGGTTGAGGGGATCGTGGAGTATGTACGAACGAAGACCAGCTGGACCTTAAGGGTCGAGAAGTTGGAGTCGCGCCACAACACAAATTTCAATTCGTTTGTGGTACGAGTTCCGACTCATTCACTCGAGACCTTCCTTAAGGAAGAGTTTTGGCCGAAGGGTGTCGTGTTTCGGAGATTCCGCGGGAGGTTACGCGACACCACGCAGCGTGATACGACGCCGTCACTTCGTGTTAAATAGTTTATATGTTTGTGTTTGTTATTATAATTATGTATGTTAGTCTGTAAGGTATTTATGCTATGGGCCTTTGTTGCCTGAAATAAATGGTATATTATATTATTATTATTATTATTAAAGGAAATACGAAATGAATCTAAAATTAAGACAAAATTAACTCTTAGGTATTGAATAAAATTCTGAATAACAGTTAATTGTGGTATTTTGTGTCTATTCAAATGATGTGTGAAAGTAATATTGTTAATCATCTTTTGTTGCTGACCGTACAATATATTCATATAATTATTATCTCACATAAGGTTTTTATTGTTTGCTAAGCGATTTTCATACAGGATTTTAGTATTTTACATTCGTTGTTTTACCAGACCATAATCCCCAGGTTATATAAAATTAAAACGGTTGAGCGGTTTTAGAGATTATGCAAAATGTAAACTTTACTCTTTAGAACTTTGAATATTTGAACTATTTTAAATACTGCAAAAAACACTTTTAATGTGTTAGCTTATCTTATATGCATAGAGACGTTTGTTTTAAACATAAGTAATAATCTGTCGAGATGGCTCACGGTTAAGGCGCCCGCATCTCAGCCATGAGGCTGTGGGTTCGCAACTAAGCACGGGCAAGTATCAAACTGACTTTTTTAAAATTCATATGTACAGGTCGCGCGATGATTCGAGATCGCTCGAGGAAAGTAGTGGGGGCAATCGTTCATTCATAAAGACCTTAAAATTGAACGTGCGCATGCCCTTTCCACTTTTGCCGAGCGATCATAAACCACCGCGCGACCTGTACTTTCTAAGTTTATTTTGGAAATCACTGATATGAGTAAAGAAAAACATCGTGAAGAAACCTAAATTTATAATTAGCATAAGTCTGAAATCGTTAATCCGCCTTGAGCAAGAGTCGTGATCAATGCTTTTACCTTCTCTGTACAAGAAGAGGCCTTTACCCAGCAGGGGGACAGTTAATAGTCTGGTATAACCGTTATAACCGTTAGTACGTACTAGGATAAACTATTCAGAATATTTTATTCTGAAACAGAATGGAAAAAACCCAGTCGGTCGACCATGTACGGGCGTTGATTAGTTCGGTTGAAACAAAAACTATTCCCAAACCGGGCGCAACAAACGAAGTGGAAAAAGTCGATATGAGAGAGGTAGCACGATCTGATTGTAGAACGTAAACGGCAATCGTCGAGATGCGTTTCACACTGAATGCGCACACTTTTTAAATGATTACTGTCCCCCACCGAGCCGCGTGTCCCTCGAACCCTGCCTACCCCACACTCATAACCATTGATTGGCTCCGCCAGCCGGACCACAGCCTGCCGCACGCACAGTTACAAAGAAATGTGAACCAATTTCAAAAAGAAATACGACATCCGAGATTTTCATTATCCTCGGCTATTTCTCTGCTCTCTTTTACCCTGTGACGCTTTATAATGAGCTGTGGTCTCGAATTATTCAGATTAAAATACTAGACATTGCTGCCATTAAGGTTTTGTTAATAATAGCGTGCATTTGAATTGTTACAAATTTTGTACATTAGAAATATTTAAAACGTTTTCGAGCAGCCAAATACTTGACGTTAAAATGGGGAAAAATAAATTAAATTTACAAAATGGCATTTTCGTGAATCAAATGTTTAGTATTAGGGCGAAATATGGGGCAACACGCGTATGTAGGTATAAAGCAGTTTGTAAATAGAACAAATCCGCTATCAGCATAAAAGGTTTTACTAACGCACGACATGAGTATGAATGTCCTATATCTATTATTTTTGTAACAATACCCCAGAGTAAACTCGACAAAGACAACACGCCGGCCGGTATAAATAAAAACGTATCAAATAACTGAATAAAATGAAAAACCGTCAGTTGGGAGAACGAATTCATTCGTCGGATATGTAAAATGTTAAAGCATTCATCTATCCGCAGGTCCGCACACCGGAATTCATGGGCGAATGTGGAGCATGCAAACTGCCACGACAGCAAACCTCGCCGCATCAAAACAACAAGCGGTACATTTGATTAAAATAAATAAAAGGAATCATATGACGCGGGACTCACACAGCCGCCGCACCGCCCGCGCCGCGCTCGCCCGCGCAATCCGGCGCGCTCCCGCGCTCTCCCGTGCCCCCACAAATATTCAAACGTATCAATGTAACAGCCCATCAATATTAAAACAAACTCAACTGTATGAATACAATATTCGTTCCATAATTCAAATAAAAAACGGTTTCCGAATTACACGCAACGACTAACACGCAATCGTACCCCACAGTAATCATGTGTAATCGAGTATACGGGAATATATCATGCAAATACTTGAAGTGCATAACGTCGTAAATATCTCAGGAACGCATGTCGAACCCGAGAGAGACGCAACTCTCTAAATGGCACATCTATTCTAAACGGAAGCTAGGGTATCGTGTTACAAATCGTACAGAAAATCTAGACATTGTTGGCTAAGCTCCAATCGAGAAGTGATCATATCTGTCAATATTCTTTGAGCATACGATGCGTTTAAACCCGTTCTACAACGGTATTAAAGTTAAAATAAAAAACAGAAACCTATCTATACCTACGACCAAGGAATCAAAAATCTCTGTCCAAAATCGCAGTAAAGCAGGCACTTTTTAATCTAATTATGACAATTCAGTGAGTTACCACTTCGCGGGTTCTCGACAATTTCTTTTAATAACTTGGCATTTTGTGGAGGCCTAAAACAACTTTTTAATTAAAGATAATCAGGCTAAAATGTCAGCAATAACGCGGTGTCACGGAGGCAGACGGCAACTTCATAACTCTGATGCGGCCCTAGTTGACGTGCCATCAGCAGGAACACGTTTTATTGGTAATTATGGCAAGTGGTAAAACTTAACTTTGTGGCGGAGCTCGGCACGAGAAAATGCACATTTGTGGAGTTTGTAGTCGTGAAATGGATTCTAGTTTAAAACAGAAGGGGTGCTTCCGTTGAACGTAGTTAGGTGATATTGCTCTCGTTAGAGTGTTGCGGTGCGAGGGCACTCCGTATTATATTAACTGTGCACCTATACGAATTCCCGGATTGCGTGGATTGTGGCGCTCGGCACCTTTGCTCCGCTCTAAGTATGTACATATACGACAATCTAAACAATTTATTCAAACAGTCACAGTCGGTCGTAAACTACGAACTCGCATGTTTCGGTGTACCTAGTTGGTGGCTCGGTGCAACGTTACCCGTATATTTACAGCGCTGTCGAGTTGTCAAGTTGCGCGGCAACATTTGGCCGACATTTACATACAATTTCATATTCATATCAGAATTAGGTGGCGGGAGGAGGCGGCACTCGATGCCGTGCGGGGACGACACTGCTACGGAACTAACCAAGTCTGCTGACATGACAGCCAGACACTGAATCAACAATTTTCGTTAAGAGTTTTTATCGAGAGACATTTACATATGAGAGAAGACAGATAAGTCTGCATGGATGGCATAAACTGCAGAAAAACATTTCCGGGATGTATAAGATCGCGCACCATAAATAATTTTATGAAGGTTGTATATCTACATGGTGAAGTTATTCCGAAAATTACCAATATTGTATTCAATTTAGTAAATAATATTTTTTATTCATGTGAAATAGACAAAATTGTGGTTGTAAATCCTTAAGAAGAAGTCTTGCTTAATGCGAGAGTGTACTGTAGATGAAAACTGCCTAAGTGTAAATCAACAAGAGCGCAAGAGAACTCTTCAAAAGATATTTCAAAGCTCGCTTCGTATAATTAACATGTCGATACAGCAAAATTAAAAGACAAACAGAAATCTTGCAGACTTATTTAGCATCAGTACCTCTAAGTAACAATAACTTGTGCATTGCTGATGCGAGCAAGACAAACGAAAGATAAAACATTGCAAGTTATATTGAATAAAAACTTTACTCTTGCATACTAATGCTAAAATTTGTATTCGCCTGAGTTTGCTTGACTTTTCATTAAGTTTCTCGTTCCGCCGGGCGAGAGATGAAAATCAAAGTAATCATTAAGTCTGATTAAGCGTCTAACAAATCGCACTCGGCGTGACTTCTTTGTTTTTTAATTAATTAGTGATAATTAGAGTTCCAAATCGTTTAGATATAGGTATTTTATCGTATTCCATTACATTTTAGTATGATTTCATAATACTAATTAGGCTGTATTTTCTAAAGACATACGGAAGAAGTCCTAACAAACAAATGACATTGAAGGAAAAAAATTCAAAAAACAACTTTTCAAACATTTACAAAAACAGCTCGTCCATTTGTGTAGAAAGTGTGCCTTAAGAAAAATGGGATGCATTCAAGACGGAGCTAAAATAAACTGCTCACAATGCAACAGTCGATGTGACAGAACGCTGTGCCGACGCGAAGCGCTATAAGAGTGCACTTTAGTTAGGAAAAGACAGGTAGGTACTCCGTGTGCATTAGGCGAATTAAAAACTTTTCCTTGTGCAGCTCTTCATTTGTTTCCGAATGTAAAAGCGAAACGCTGCGTCGCGCGTCACTCGGGCGCGAATCACAGTAAAAGAGTTGAAATCAAACGCTTCTAAACGTGCGAGCTTCAAAGAACACGAAATGAGCAAGTTCAAAGTGAAACGCATCTGGATAACTTGCAAAACGGCCCGTGAACAGGTAATCGTAGCGATCGGTGCAGAAATAAGTTTGATGTGATGGGCACCCAACTGTGCAATCCCATTGCATACGGTTTGCACTAAAATATATGTGCTTATGTTGTGCCTCCGGGGGGAGGTCGGCTTTGAATAAGCTTAGATTTAAATGCAAAGGGAATTAAAACCTATTAATTATATTGATAGGGTTGGTTTTGATTTAAAATTTATGTCTGTTTTTGTACTTCGCCCACGTGAATAACGTATCTTACTCTTAGCGAATTTTTAATTTCGGAGCAGATGTGTCTACCGGAGATTTACGCGTTCTAACAAACTCTTCAGCTTTATAATATTAGTACAGATTTTCTTGGAAATATTGCATGTACTTTGAAGAATTTCTCATTATTACCGGAATTTATTGTTTTAATAACTTCATGCGCACAACATTAACCAACAAGGTACTTTATTATTTATAGACAAAAATATAGTTTAAAGTTGGTTACAATATTATTCATAGTTGGCGGTTAAAATAATATTCATATTTAAAGAGAAATCACGAAACTCTGCCCAAATAAAATATCAATTCGTGAATATTATTGTTATACAGCCAAACTATTTTATTGATAGGATCAAACCAAAACTAGAACTTTTACACAACTATTTTGTAACTCATAAAATATTTAGTTGCGTATAAAACCGCAGCGGGCGAACGCGGGCCCCACCTTTGAAAGCCGTAACTAGCTATTACACATTTAGTATAGAAAACCTTTGGCAAGAATTACTAAGGTCAAATGTAATAAATTTAGTTTTAGCCCGCAAACTATGTGGTCGGAGATTTTCGGGGCAGGTTCGCCTTTTGTTTCGCCGATGCCTACTTTATTCCCTGTAATCCATTAAGACACATAACGAATAGTCCGAGGAGGGGATTTCATTGACAGCGCTCTTAACTGCGCGGTGCCGCGGCAAAGATTTGTAATGTGTTTACGAAACCCCTTTTTGTACGACACTTTGGGTCGGGATGCGGTTTTCTAAAAGGCTATTTGTTATGATTTCAAACAAGGTCCTGTCAGATAAAATGGCTTTTGTTATTTATTTTCTGGACCGGATATTTTTAAGGCCTTCACGAGAGACGAGACAAATGTTTGGTTCTATTGTAAATCGGTGGCAATGACGATTTTCGGGTGCTTTGCTTTCCATCGATACTATTGGCTGGATTTACTTTTAGTGATATTGAGAAATATGACTCATAATATTCAGCTTTTCTTTTCATGAAATACGTTCAACTTAAGATATTTTTTATTCCCGGTCCGAAGGCTCTGTTTTTAAATATACGGTTTAGGGATAAACACGTTCTTTATCTTATCCAAATAAGGCAGAGATGTAGCAAAAAATAATTTATGGAGTAAAACTTTTTGAATGTTTTTTTTTTTATATCAAACCGAAACGCAATAAATAATAAATCAGTAAGATACACAAAGCTCTCCTCAACGTTGTTTTTAAGTTCAGAAAAGATGTTCCACAGAATAAAAATAAATCACTCCCGAAGAACTTGCACAATTGCTTTATGTTTTTCTCGAAAAGAAACAGAAAAGTAATAACTTCTCAACCAATTACAACACTCTAGTTACATTAATCCAGTGAACCCGGCCATTTCTTCCGAAAAGGAAAGTTTCAAAACAACTTACCCTCGAAAAGAATCCCGAAAAAAGCATAAATATCAATGGTGAGGAGGGCTCGAAGCGATCCGAGCGCGATGGGGACAAACACACCACCGAATGCGTTTTACGACAAATGATACCGAGATTCGGAAATGATCAATACTATATTATTCCCTAACCGAGCAAAGCTTTACCCCGCTATCGACAAGCACGTTGTAAATATGACGTCACGATTGTTACCGCGAATACTAATTACATTGTAGAAAAACGACTCTAACCGTCAACATTATGAAATCGTTAAAATTTTTCCCTTGTGTACTGTTTCATGATTTCATTATTAACGTTTATTCGCACGCACACAAAACCCGCTAAATAAAGCCTACACTTTGATATGATAATAAATTAAATAAGCGTCATAAATACCACCACCGAAATTAAATTAACGGATTATTTGCGTACGCAAATGTAAAGTAAGTGATTAAGCGTTTCCAACACGTGTTCGCTCCCAAAAGACTAATACGTTATGTGGCATAATTACTTTAGGTAAAGCGGCGCGCCAGTTTAGGGTAAGATGAAGAAGAATCGCAGGTGTAAACGGCCGCCTATTGCGCTTTCCATCACGGCCCTCCTCGTTTCGTGTACCGCTCGGCTTTCCCTCGAAAATCAAGCTAAGATATGAGACTACGCGGTCGATTTTGGCTCGCACCACTCGGTGCTGTGGACTACGACCGCGTAGCGCGTTTGTGGTACAACCATAGCCCGGACTACGGAACATTTAGAGCCAATTCCCGACTGGCTTGTTGTATGAACAATTAAGTGTGCCAACCTGCCCCCGAGTGGGAAGAAACGTAATGAATGTTTACTGCTGCTAAGTGGTATGTCTAATGCCACTATCGTTAAACTCTAGAGGTGTCCCGTCACACGACGCTACACGAACGCGATCGTTTTACGTCACATTTCCACTCGCATCTAAGATAAAAATATTCCCAATACAATTGAAAATGTAACGATAATACGACACGAGAGCGAATGCAACTTCGACATTATTAAAATGATGTAAACACAAAGAGAATCTCTCACCGCACCGCCATTAAAGTGCCGCAAACGTTTCAGGAACTTACCTGTAATGATAAAAATAAACATATAAAGAACATTGAGCTCCATTGGGTGTAACAATATGTTGTCTAAGTCTGAACAAAGCTCCGTTGGCCATAATGAGCGTTGCGTGCGGCGCGTCAAACATGTAAGCAAACAATTTAGGCACGCCTGAGTAAATACGACTGCGAAATATCTCGGGCCGGGCCTGAGTGCGGCTTTTCTCGAGTTTGCTCGTGGGCGGCTATACCTCGAATTTGCGCTGAGCGTCATCTTTTCAACAAAGCTTTTGTTGATAATGAAATACAAACACTATTCTTCAGTCAAATTCTCACGGCGGAGCGGATTGTTTGAGGCGAATGTAAAGGTTCTTTTCATAGCCGTTACAGTTTAACTATTTACATTTCTTTATGGATATTTTATACTTGAGCGCATTTGTTTTGGCTTATTGAGGTTAGACTTTGTGAAGTTCTTTTACATACAGTAAGCTGTGAATATTGTATCACGCTCGGAGCGCGGTTCATGGACTCGGCTTCCGCAATCCCTAGTGTTTAAAAACGCAATTAAAAACAGAATAAACACACATCGAAAACAGCAAAGATTACAAAGGATTATTTTACAAAATTAACAATTACACGGAGTGTGGAAATAAGTGGTTCGTAGGTGGGTCATATTTACGGTGAAAATACGACAATGAAGTTTACTCCGAGGCAGGATGAGTAGAGAATAAATTAATTTAAATTAACTAAGCGAAAAGGGCCTAAGAAATGGCCCCAGTTGCTAGAATCCGGAAGTTTGCTTGTATTTTAATAGCGTCGAGACAAAGGTGTAGATACAAAGGGATTAGCTGTGGTATTGTTCGTGTGTCAGCACGGACTTGAAGACAATGAATCGTAGCACTAGACAAAAATAAGTTGCGTTGTATGGGGGTGCGTTATTGCATTTAAAATGTAGATGTACACAAAGATTATACAAAGAGAAAATACCAAGAGAATGTTAACCTTCAGTATTTCAGGTTTCAACTGTCATACCAGGCCGTCATATTTCATCGGCAGTTACAGCAAAACAGTGGCGTACTAATTAAACCAACAATTTATTATAAACTCTCCACACATCGTAAATGCTTTAATGGCTCCTAAACATCCAAAAACAAGCCGCATCTAACACCGAGCGCACATTACACAAACTTGCGTCTTACGAAGTCTAAATAGAAACGCTCGACAAACTCGGCATTAGGCTACAATACGCGGAGTGCACGATTGCGCATACATTAGCGTCTTGTCCTTTCGCCGGATATCTTGCGAACTTCGCCGTGGCTCGCGACGATTTACATTGCTTCCGAAATGTAAGTCTCGCTCCGCATCTAACTCTCTACCCGACTATGCGTTAAACTATTTTGTGTTTACGAAAGAATGTAAGGAAGCAAGAGTAACGCTTTGCCGTGTTTTTCCGTGTTTTTACCTTGATACCGTATGAAATTTTGCGAGTGCTGTGTTTGAGCTTCGCGTCGTCGTGCAAGTTTTTTAGAAAGCTGTTCCGCTTTTGTGTTCAAGTTTCTAACTTTTCTGGAAGTGCCTAATTTAAGATTTAGGGATAGAATGGACTGCTTCTAGATGTTTTGATTTATGTTGCTTCTTGCTGCCTTTGTTTTATTCTCCCTATCAGACTTTAAAGCACTCAGGTTTAATCATTGTAGAGAATATTCTCTGCTATTTATAGGCACATATTCCTTTACGTAAAGTCGAAAATCCTATTCAAAACATGCGAATTCGTAATAAACAAATCACAACGACATCCCGATTAGGTACACATGACACAATAATCACAATACCTGTTCCGAGATATCTGTTTAATGTTCAAAGGTTAACAAAGCCGTTCTCATTACGCTAACGAGACTGAAGCACTATCTAATCACAGTTCACTTGCCAAATTACGCGGTTCACTGTTTAAATGTGGGCTTACTTTAATCTCGCGATGTAGACGGTAATGCTTGTGGATGCCTACGTTTTGCCGAATTGTGGTACTTAGTGGGAGGTTAAGGACGAGCGTTTTAAAAGGTTTGCGGTTAGTACTTGATGTGTTTTGGATTTTTATTGGCTTTGGTTAAGGGAAGAAAGTTTTATGATCCTTTGCTTTTATTGGTGTTTTGGTTACATCACAGCTTGGGCTGAATCATCGACTTTCATATTATTATTAAACCTCCTATTTTGGAAAGAATTGCCTACTACACTTTGATAACAGACTACATTGAAGCACTCGAAGATTAATTACAAAATCTTGTTAGTTTATAAGTAGAAGACATCAGTTAAGAACGGAAATGATTTTAAATGTCACTTCCACGCGCTTGAAGTCTTGAGTAAAAGCTAGTTCTAAATAGAATCAGAGATTAATAAAATTATATAAATGATCTACCTAGTCCAACATTAAACATAGCCTCGTATCTTAAACATGTCTCACAAATGCACGTGTTTATTTGGTGCGCTAAATGCAAAGTCGCCGTAAGAGCACTCATTAATTCAGTGCTAGAAACGCCTCTTAAGATAAGGCTTACACTGGTTTCTGGAAAACATACGTGGTGCTGCGAGCGCACCCATCGGCTCAGATACGTTTATCGTTCGCAGTAAACCACTACGATATGTCAGGCTCCATGGGCTTTGAATCACGGGACGCATAAACCAACCAGTTAAACAGAACCACAATTTGTACGAGTGCCAAGAAACACTTCTTTATTCCGACGTCTTTGTAACTGTTTTCGCTTGCAGGCGCCAACCATTCACTCAGAGCTGACGCGTGCAATACGCCTTATTGTTTTAATTTACTACACGTCACACTAAACGTAGTCATGAACGTTATCT
Source organism: Caradrina clavipalpis (assembly GCA_932526535.1). Taxonomy (NCBI): domain Eukaryota; kingdom Metazoa; phylum Arthropoda; class Insecta; order Lepidoptera; family Noctuidae; genus Caradrina; species Caradrina clavipalpis. Next base: position 6,424,846 of record OW052093.1, read on the forward strand.
TTATCGTCGAACAACTTTTCAAGACTTTTCTTCTATTATCCTGTTCGCGTCGCACCGTAACTCTCCGCAGACGGATGTTAGTAGAAAACAAACGGTAATAGTTCGAACAACTCGTCTATTCAATGTTCTTGTCGTGTGACATCGCATCGGCGGGTGCGCCGCCGGCTAACTTATCACTTAGCCACGAACAAATTAATCCAAGAAGATTACCGTCTTAGTACTATGACCTGTCCCGATAACTCAAGAGCGCTGCCGCTCGTCCTTTATCGTTCTAGGCTCGATATTGCCGTAATTTATTCCGCAGAGAGCCAAATTAAATATAAAACGTCGTTGCGGTGTATCACTGTTAGTGACTGTGATAAATGAAGCCATTAGTAACGCGAGCTGTACTTTTTTCGGTTCATCCGGCGGCGTCGACGGGCCGGGGGTTGCGGCGAGCGGGAGTTTGTGGACAATTTCATTAGAAAACGTTATAAGTGTGTTGTCGGGTGACGGGGTGACGTGGGTGACGTAGCGGGGTGGCGTTCGCGAGGCGGAATTACAAGCGGCGCGATAAATTTCGTCGCCTCGCGACATTAGGCTCGCGGCAAAATAGGGGCGCTAGACACCGTGGAAGGGCCGCCGCAGCCGCCGGCGGCCGGGAAGCGTTGATCCTTGCGAAATTAAAACAAGGAACGTCCGCGGCGAACTATAAAAACGTCGTATAAATCTCGGGCGGCGCTCTCGATGTGTGGACTGCGGGGCTTTATCAGGACTCCTTGGTTATTTGTGTTACACGGCGTACAGGTGTGCGACCCGGCCGATATTGATCGCGATACGCCCGGAGGGGATACGACTTTTTTAAACTTTAACAATAGTTTTATTTTGTTTAATGTCGTTTCTTGTGTTTACAGGTTTTGTTTACAACTGGATTGTCTTTTTCAAGAACTTAATACTTGAGGAAGTTTTGCATCTGCCACATTAAAAACTTCATTTTTATTCTAAATAAAAAGAAAATAGATCTAAAACATACTAAGGCTTTTACTGTACTTTTTGTATTACATCCAGTTGCACATACCTACTCGTTTATAGGTATGTCATATCAAAACGCAAAAAGCCGTATTGTACGTAGTACACTAACACAAAAGTCTATTTGGCTGAAACTATAGGCTCGCGTACTCCATTTACAAAATCTAAAACAAAACAATCTAAAAATGTTGTTACAGCTATTCTAAAACCTTTCATATATGTTGTTACATTTTTAAAACGGTTTACGCTCAATGCATAAAATGTTGCACTCTCCAGTCTTTTTTTGCGCAGCTTTTTTATTTTTTTATGGATTTTACCGGGAATTTTTCCTGGTGCCCTTTGAAGGTTACATTATCAATTTAGCACCCAGAAAAGTGGCCAAAAATTTTGGTAACGACATTTTCCATATTGCTTTTTGTTTTTACTTTTTTTTGTACAACATTTAGGTTACATTTCATAATCATTCCATTAGCTTACACTGCTGTTATTAATCTGCTACAAAATAGACCCTAAGACTCTTACTACCCTATTCTCCATCTTCACTCATTTAAACCACCAATCAAGCTTGGCTAACTTCTAGTGGAGCGGTGAATGCTTATGCGAATCCCGCACCCCTGGCCGTGTGCAGAGGTGGAACACCGCGCTGGTTTTAGCCAGTAAGAGTCCGGCATGCCCCTCCACCACCACCACGACGGAAGAATTCCATGAGGATGTCCACCGCGCACAAAAAATAGACTAACTTCTAGTCTACCCAAAGGCATCAAAATATCAAAATTTTTCAAAGAAAATTGCCCTACACACCTGCCCAATTTCACCACCTCAAACACAGCAATTCTCGTCATCTTCCATCATCGCATATTATCGTAAGTACAGTAGCGGTCAAAGCCACCGCCGCTTTAATATTAAATGATTAGGTACTGAGCTGGCTGGTTCGCCATAAAAACTACGACACTTACGGCACTAATAAAAGTGAACAGTAAGAACAAAGTACAATTGTACTGACTGCGACACTGTTATAGTTTGTTTACTGAATTATCGCGGTTATACTTTGCGTGGGAAGCAGGGAAGGAATTTTGTAGCTGTTTCTTTCCTATTCTTCTTCTTCTTTTCGTGTTGATTGACTCGTATTATATTTTGTCCGACCAGTATGGAGCAACCTGTACATGGCCTTGTGATCTTAGATGGTACAGGTGCACGAATTGTGAAGGTAGTTTAGTATTTGAAAGATAATAGTGCCTAAGTTAGCTTGTTAATCTTTGTAGTATTTTTTAATTTTAAGTATTTTTTAAGTCCTAAGAAAAGATTAGCAAGAAAAACTGGCTAGGCATATGATTTTGGATAAATAAAACCTGAAAACAATTCAAGTACCTAGTCACCATCTTATCTCAGTTACAATCAATGCCAAAATCATTTTATGAATTTAAGCCTAGTGAAATATAAGCCTGCCCAGACAGAGCGTATCCAGTAAGATCTCCCCACAAAAAGAGAGGAAATAGAGGCATTTTTGACAGATTGAGACTGAGATTAGAATGTGAACGTTCCTAAACGGGGGGCTACTAGTATTGCCTCCCTGTTTGTGGACTATCCTATTACTTTAGTTCTCAAGGAACAAGTAGCAATTACCTCCTCCTTTCTTAATCAATAACGGCATTAAAAAAATAACTACAATAACACTTAAAGTGTCCAGTTTCATTCGTAATTAGTACTTCCTCGTAATAATCGTTGTCTGTCGGCAGCCCATGCAATGTTGCTCCCTAATGAAAACGTTCTAAGTGCCTGTGTTTAATGTTTATTTACTTCCATTTTGTTTTTTACCTCCTCCAGTGTTATGGTCTCTTTAAAAGCTAGCTACATTAAAGGGTAAGAAGTTAGGACTTGATTTCTTTTAAATTGCCCGGCTGAGTTTCAAAGGTTGTGCTAAATATGCTGGTTGTAATTTATTCTAATTTTGAATTTTTGCAACAAACATTTCCATTGTTGCTAAGGTGCTCATGCGCTGATGTTGTTCTCTTCGATGTGAATGCTGACAATTGAAAGCGGTGTTCCTGATCAGATGATGGCCCCCTTACTACAGTGTCCATAGCATTCCTATATCTGCACTTTAGAGGGCATTAACAACGTCACCTACTGGACCCAAAAATTACAAGATTATCTAAAACCAAGGACTCAAAAAGTAGAAGAAATAGGAAGACAATTAAGTTCGAAGCTACCACGCAATAAAAACATCCCCTAAAAATAAAACGTACTGTATAAAACAAAGTCTCCAAAAATGTTGACCCACGAATCAAAGAACAAAATCAAATACATTTTATACATCAATACAATTGTAACAAATAACGTGAAAACTCCCAAGGACCTCTGCTAGATTTGTTTTCATAGGAACGCTTTGACGAATGCCAGAGTCAGCCAACCGGAACTAGGTTAGATCTGTTTATTATAAGACAAAGAGAGTCAAACTCTCTCTTAGTGTAATTGAGACAGTGAAATGTACTTCAGTATTCTTTCCCTTCATGTATGGAGTTGTTAGTGTATTTTCCTTATTTTTTTATTAATAAAACGACTGCTTTGTTGGTCTTGGGGAACCAATCGTGAATGCTTAACGGGGGTCTTGAGTTCGATTTCCAGGTCAGGCAAAATGTTATTGGGTTTTTTCTTTAGGAATTTCTCGGTAGCAGCCTGGAGTTTGGAAGTTGTGAGACTCCCGTGCCTCGGAAATCTCGTCTCTCTAACGTCAATATCCTTATTATGCCTGTTATGCTTAAACGATTTGATAGAAGTCTACAATCAAATTTCGCCAGATATGTTCAAACTGGTCGAAATACCCCAATAATTATCCAAACCAACTTTCTCCCAGCAGCCTCATCAAAAGACTTCAAGATCTGCTTACCCAGAGAGGGCTATATCAAAACCCATACAAGTGACGTTAAAAGGGTTCCCACTTCCGCCATACCTACGTCATAGTGTCAATTTGGTGGAGGACTCGAAAGCGGTGACGTTTTTGCAGATTGACAGCTATACCCGAATCTAAATCTTGCCCACCGATGCCTTGATATATGAGTTGATATGACAAATCAGACAGTTTATGACACAGAGAATAAAGGTAAACGTCGTGAAAATTTCACAGATTATTGTGGTTTTATATTTTTTATATTTTACCTTGTATTTGGGTCGTGGAGAATTTTTTGCGGATTTGTATATTGTATACCGTCCTTTTAGAAGTTTTAATTCTTCTGAATAAATCAGAATCAATAACAGCTGTTTTATTTTCGGTTAGCTTTTCTTAATATTCTCCCGACAGAATTTCGGTCAATCTCAATGATGACAAGCCAAGTACGCAGAAGATATTTAAGTGCACAAGTGTGTGCGCAAAAACAGGCGCACTTTTCTCAGCAACGGCTATCCAACGTATGAACTTTAAAACTCTGGGCGGTTACTAAGAAATTCGTAATAAAAAAACTGAATAACTTAGCCCGACCTGGAAATGAATCCCAGCACCCCACACTCAGTAGTCGAGCTTGCGATTACGAGACCAACGGGGCAGTCAACTAGTACCTTTCCTCATTCACCTGTCAACGCTGCGAGGATAGACCCTCCATGCCGAGTCCGCACGTCCCGATCACATTATTATTACATCCGGATTATTGTTGGGATTTTCCTTAATAATCAAAGATGTATTGCGTCAACAGTAAATCAAACCCTCAAAATGTATGACGCCAAGAATTTGGTTACACGGGTACCTCAGTAAATTGTAAGGAACCTTATTGACATGCATTACGGTGCGCCCCTGCCCTATCGACATTCAGCGCGACACGCCGCTTCCACGCCAAATATTTATAGCCTACAGCAATTAGATTTTTACAGCTTTTAACTTAGTAAAACGAACTTTTCACAAAGATACATTATCTAATTCCATCGCCGCGGATAACAGTTAAGCAGGTTTTATTACTTGGACGTTGATGAAAGTACGCCTTTATTGATTTTAAGGACGGCATTTGAAAGTATTTAAAGCTTCGTGTTGGGTCATAAAAAGTTTTAGGTTCGGTAGTTAATAGACGTAATTTTTAAAAGGCGAAACTGCGGAAATTGTGTACGTTGAACGCCAAAGTATTAAATAACCGAACAGATATTTCCCTGTAATGAATATTTTGATACTTTGAGGGTTCTTATTGAAAATTTCAACGAGGATCAGTAAACGATGATAAGGATTTAGCCGTAGGTAATGGAAGAGATAAAGTACACGAGGGATGTATGGAGGACTCAAATCATCGCATATCCCGAAAGATGAACGTACGTACGTCCCTAAGCCTCTGGATATATAAAGATGGGGTTACATTTGAATAAAATTTTATTCGTAGAACTTACAAAGACCATAAAAACGTACGTACGCGCCGCATTCGATTCGAAATCATATTATGACTTTTCAACATGTATGAATGCAACTCGGCTTCCTATTTCTCGTTCCTTTGCTATATTGAATCCTCCATGTAGTTTCTCCGTTTTCAATCTGGTACGTTCTGTTACGTAGCTTGATGTTACGAAATACAGCAGAGATGAGATGATATAAAACACATGTTGCGCGCAGTATGAGATCTCCCCACCATCCAATAATTCAAAAATGAGTTAAGCTCCACCATCATGGTATGGTTTATAGCAACTTATTTATTGCCAATTCCTTGATTTACGATCTTTTGTATTATGACGAGACGTATGAAATGAAGATTACGCTTTTACGAATCGCGAGACAGATTTCTGTTGTCTTTTTTTTGCAAGGATTTGTTCTGTTAGTCTGGTCTTGAACTAAGTGTATTCTTTCTGTCTGCTTCCATATATACGTCTTTATGATCCCCAGTCTCTTATCTATCATTGGTAGGTACTCTGGAGGCTTTATCTAGTTGGACCATATAATACCTTAATTTAATAGTTTCTTCTTCAGTTTGATTGGTTAAATAAACACTACAGCAAAACAGAAAACTTGACATAGCCATTCCGTGGGACCGAAAGGCGGTTTCTTATTTCTCTTTGAATGATTCCAACAACAATTATATTTTTTTTCTTTATCAGAGTTCTAACTCACTAGAATTTCTACAAGAACGTTCCATGTGAGAGCTTTAAGTTCTCACCTTACTATTTAAGTGTTGGTACTAAAAGCCATAACATCGTAACATCACAAGTCCACCATAATTCACCAAAAACCTGTCGCAAACTTTTTGATTTCGCAATAACCAACATTAATATCTTCATAGACCTTATCAAAAATCCTCTAGAAACTTCAAAGCCATTATGGCAAGAATTTGCGAGTCTGCTCTCGTAGTGGTCTCGTCGTGGGTAATTCCATTAATCTCTAACATTACCATCGAGGGCAGGTCGCCATTTGATCTGACACGAATCCAAGCTTATATACTTAGAATACTTCATATTAATGCCTCTAATGAAATATATTTTCTCTGCGGTTTCATTGAGGATAGCGGCGAATATTATAAGGATCTTTTGTGGTTTATATTATTATTAGTACCCTTTTATAGCAAATGTTATTTGATGTCTATAAATGACTAGGTATAGAGCTGTGACTGAAGGGTTCAAAGGGACAGTATAACGTTTAAGCGGTGACCTTTTAAATACCTACATGAGATATTATTATTGGTTAGGAAAGTGGAAGAGCATTAATGTACTCCACATTTCCATTCGTATTCTGTTGTGATCAATTTTGCCACAATGTTGAATGTTCGTCGAAATGACTGTGATTTTATGTCCCCCAGATTTTTATTGTCATTGCTAACTTTGTCTATATCTCGTATATTATTACCATTTAATGTACTGAGTTTATTCGCAGAGCAGCAATACATGTAGGAAGGATTATTATTATTGCTCAAAGAACGGTAGTCCCAGTAGAATTTTAGTTCGAATAAACACAGACAATTGATACCCACAGTTAGACAAAGTTGCTCCTCCCCCTTTTCCGCTTCGTCTGCATTTTGTAACAGCTTTTGTATTTAGTATCTACGTTTTGTAGATATTTTGTTTTCTCGCAGAAATCTTCATGTATTCTAATGTTCCACATTCACACGATTGATTCTTGCACTATCCGATACAGTGTGCTTTCTCAGCCGATCGTGAATCTCCCTTATAGTCACGACACCTCCATTTATACCCAAATTCAGCCGAACCCACCCGAACACCCGAATAATCCACCGAGAGCCGTTCTGCTCTCTCGTTTGTTGAAACGCCAAATCACAGCGCATTATTCTAATTCGCTTTCAGGATAGCTTTCGAAGAAGCTATTTATTTGCGTCGTAAGCTCAATCCTCGCCCAATACCTAACCACGCACTCTGAATTACGCGTATTTAAAACAATATTCCTAAAAATTAGCGTTTAAAAAGTAAACGAAAGTAAAATTTGTTACAATAAAAAGGTTTTATAGGCCTCCAGTATTGATAAATGACTGAAGTTAGTTGCAAATGAAATCGCGTCGACTTCCCAGGTCTCAACACCGGTAGCACTTATAATAAATTATAGGAATGAAAGGAAATAACTTTTCTTATATATCATGATATAATGTCGGAGCACATGTGGCAATCTTTATTCCACAGAAGTGCCGCAGAAGTGAAAGATATTTCAGATATAAAAACACGTGCCCGATGCTAATAAAGTTGGGCAATATCGGAAAGGTATTTTGTATGAACGGTTTCCCAGGGAGGCCAGAAAAAAGGGACATAAAACGAGAAGAAACGAAAGTGGAAATATGGCCAAGTCATATTTTATTTACTGCATACAATCGAACCTTTATCACGGTTTGTATCGAGTTAGAGTGTTGCTTGTGGGTTCCTACAGTTTAGGGGGATGGTCGGCCCGGGCGCTGTTGCGTTATCTGCTTGTTTATATTTTACAGCAGTCAATGGAACACATTCCTGCTATCTGGGGAAAAGTTTCGCGAGACATGTTTGACGTTGGATTGTGATGGCCGTGCTCTGTCACCGCGTGTCACACCATTGTGTTTTCATGGGCGTTACTTTTGCGTCTCAGGAATAAATTATAACTTTGTTGTACAATGTTAGTCGCTCGGAAGATTTTGTGGATGTTCTATACCTACCAAAGTTTGCGTCTGATTTAAGCATTTGTGATTTTATTACAGAGAATTCAAACAGAATTTAACTGAAAATCGTCTAGAACTGTGTTCTCATAACGATTCATCTGCGAAAACAATGCATTGTACTAACTACATTTGAAACAAAACCGATTTATAAATGTAAAATGCACTATCCTGAAAGCAATTTAAAATTCGCTTTTCAAATCAAGCAATAACAAATTCTAACGTATTCGTTGAATTGTTCTGGAAATGGTAAGCTTATTTCAACATCGCTCATATTATATCACTGAATGCTTACACTCACTCGCTTTTATTTGATGCTTGCATAACAGACCAATTTAGGCAACCTCAGCTGAACGAAATTGCACATCCTATTGTACCAAACGTTGAGCAGAATAAAATTAGAGCGCACCGAAAACATGTTTGCATTGGAAATATTACTCCATCAGCCCTAACCGGCCGCCCACAGCGGAGACAATATTCTGTCGGCCTCTCCACGTCTTTTTCATATTTGCAACACTAAAACAAACGTCGAATGCATACAATTTACTTGAGCGAGCGCAGCGGCGGGGTTAAAAATAAACCTGAGAGCACGTCGAGCGGAACAAGTAAATAAACCTCTCGCAGGCCCAACTAAAGACACCGAAGTGTTCTCTATCGGTGAGGCTCAATAATTGGATTCGAAGGAACGGAATTTTAGCGAAAAAAATGTTCGACAATTTGTCAGTCAGCTAGGCGGGGGATCTGGGCGACATGATCGTGCTTCATCATCGTTTTTTCGTCAAAGTGCCTGCCCCTGCCCCGCGGACCGCCCCACTAGGGAATTCTTATTACTTCGGATACATTCCGCGTATACTAAAATCAACTTTCCTTAAAAGAACTTTAATTCTCTCAGTTCTGAATGGCGGAAATCGAGTAGCTTTATTACTTCGCGCACGCTTGCCTTTGTTTTTTTTACGATATCTAAAATGTGACGTTACGACATTATACCGCAACTGAGGAATGTGTTATAGCTCATCTTGACGATAAGATTATAAAGACACACATTTTTCTGCTGTGATAAAAACACACACAATATTAAAAATACTCTATACCCACTCGAGAAATTACAGCCAGTTATTTTTTCCAGTTTCAATGCTAATATTCATCGCGAAAGCCAATATAAAATGTAAATTACTTGAATTTGTATGTATATTAAAATTTAATAAAGTAAGTATGCAAATTCAAATTCAATTTTAATTCGATAAAGCTTGACTGAGAAAATCTCTGTAGTAATCTCACCTACATTAATGTAGTTTGCATAATTGCAAAGCAACAAAACTATCTTACGTAAACGCAACTATGTATATAAAACGTTGAAATAAATATGATGATAACTCATGCATTGATAGCGAAAAGCTTTGCAGTTTAGCCGCTGCGGGGAGCATTGGCGCGCCGAACACCGCGCGTGAAAAATACCTTTTCATCTTGGGAATTCGTGCAGAGATGCCGAACTCTTATATTTATAAGGTGAAACGAGAAATAAACAAACCGAATGGATAGAAAAAAGGAGCGTACGGTGTCTCGCTCGCTACGGCTGTAGATCTCGCTGATTGTGAGAAACGCCGTGCCGCACCTTGAATTATTTGACACTTTGAATTGTCACCTACAGCCCGTTCCTGTTGTTATTTTTCGCCGTTTCTCCCCCGCGTCACTGGATAATGCGTAAGTGATAAAACAAACAGAAACTTGTTAACAATACACCAGTTACTTTAGTTTGCGTACGAAATGTTAACATTAACAATATAATTCAAACTTTGTTCCGGATGAACCCGGCGCGAAGATACTTGAGTAAACATTGTTCGTGTCGATCCCTGGCCGTTTTGAATTTAACTATTGAAAATAACCGTAAATCGGTAGCGAAACTGGATTTTTTATGACAAAGTTACGATTATTTCGTGTGTTAAACTTATTTCCGCGCGACTGAGCTTTTCAATAAGAAATTAAATTTTGTCGTGTGGCCAGGAAAAAGTGCGCTGTCTAGTAGAATTTTATCTTATTTTATGTATAAAACAGAAGTGCCGTGGCCAAGATGCGTATCAAAGGATCTCATCTGAGTGAAATATTACCTTTCACGTGCAATTTCTTCCGGGAAGTGTCGGCGCGTCTAGTCCAATCAACATGGCCGCTCGCCTAATTATGTTTACCGTGTCCCGCTGCCTCTGTACGCGACGTGGATTCATTCCATCCCCTCTAAATGTTTATAGGAACTGATTATGTCGCAGTACGCACAGTGTGACAACATTTAGGCCAATTCCACGGCATTTACATAACGCGTGCCTATTTGAGTGGAATATGTATGAACGTGAAGACAAATAAACAAAATACAGAGATTTATTAACACAGCCGTATTCTGTTTGGCATAGGTTTCGAATTTGATTTGATTTAATTTAGATTATTTTTTCGTCTCCGAATACAAATGCCACAATGTGATCTTCATCGCAAAACTGATCTTTTCGTAGCATTTTTCCTCAAACCCGTCATAAAATAAATGAATTAGCATACCTAATTGTCCCTCGGAATAGGAATGAAAAAACGAAGAGCCCCTCGCAGAATCCGGACGGATTTCTACGAGGCAATCAAAATTTAGGAATAATTTACAAGCTTGATCCACATGCAAAGCCGTTTTTTATAGGAAAAGTTGATGTGAGAACAAAGAATTATATACGGCACGAAGACAAGGGGATTTTCAAATTAAAATACTTTAATTAACGTCAGTTGGGAAGATATAAGAGGAGTAATTGAGCCAAATCAGATTTGAGTTAAGTTTGGTCCGCTGAGTGAATTTTCACACACGTGTTGAGCGAGCTTGTTCGATTTTTGAAAATATTTGAATGAGTCTAATGTCCGTTAAAAGTTTATATTTGAATACTGTCACTGATGCTCTTATTGTTATGTCAAGGCAACTGACAGATTCTAAGTTTGAAATAATCAATAGAACATAACATAACGTATTCATGAATTTGTATTGTGTACAGAGTAAGACTAATTATACACACAGGATATTAAATATTAATTTCACGTGAATGCATGCAATATTATTGTATGTTAGATAATACGTCTGAATATATGAATAGTCATGTCAGAATGTTAGGCAGTCAGTATGATAACTACGGCTGTGAACCAAATTCTACAAAAATTAAAATATTATCGTAATTTTGTATTTGAGAAAAGGCATTTTTGCATTGCATTGTGACAATAATAGGCTATCATTATTATTAAAAAAAGCGTAGCAACAAATCTTGTGTTAGAAAAACTCTTAGCAACAAAACTCGTAGACAGCAAATCCGTAGCAACAAATCTCGTAGGCCGTAGAACACCGTAGCACATTATCGTAGAATTAAGATCGAAAGGAAACCTTTTGGTCTTTGAGCTAAGTTTACATGGTTTGGAAAACCAGTGTTCAAAAGCGAACGTCGTTTAAACACCGAAGGCAATCGAGTAGAATGTTCCATAGAACTAGCCTAGGTCTACAAGTATGTACCTGCCTGAATTTCTAACTTCTCCCATAGCACATTAGCACAAGTTCTGCCACCGATAGTACAAGTTAAATTGCTACATATGGCATACATGGCAATCTACAAGACTTGGTTTGTTATATAACTCAAGTAATTCCCTACGAATGGCGACTGAGTTATACAGATTGCGTATCTCCCATAATCATAATAATTATTGTTAGTACGCTCAGGATATTAATATTAATTTTGCGTGAACGCATGACACTAACTCAAAATTAGATACGGCTGTAGTTGAAGGCAAGTGTTATTACTATATGCTATTTTGACATTGATTTACCTAATTTATACCTCAGTTTCTGGATTGATAGAAAATAAATGATTATTTTCGTAGGTACCTCATCATCATCTGCTTAGCGTTTTCCCAACTATGTTGGGGTCGGCTTCCAGTTTTACTGGTTGCAGCTGAATACCAGTGTTTTACATGAAGCCACTGCCTATCTGACCTCCACATCCCAGTTACTGGGCAACACGATATCTCTTGGTTAGACTGGTTGTCAGACTTCCTGGCTTCTGACTATCCATCCGATTACATTGGTACCTAAATGCAAAAATCAATCCATCGTCTTACTCACCAATCTACTGGCTTTAAGACAAGGTCTTTTTTTTGTTCCAAATCTGAACTTACCATACCTCATTATTATAATAATACTTAAATTGTTTCCCGGACTCACAGTATAGTTATAAAATAATCAATCTAACTTTTTAATTATAATTTGAACTGTTTACCTTTCGGATTTGATATAGCTTATTGCAAAATTTACCTGGATACTAAATTGAATGGACGAACCTAAATATAAATTATAAATACGTCCGTTATAAGTGTATGCAAAATCACTTTACCTCATATTGTAGAATCGATTATAGGCCTCATTAAGTAGCACAATTTGTATCGTTTTATATGACCGCAATTGCACGATATTGCCGTATAAATGGGGAATCTAAAAGCAATATATATTGATCGATTTTAATTTTGTATCATAGATATTATTTAGTAGGTACAGAGTATTTTATAAGTGGTATTCCATTGAACCGACAAATTGGTGATTGCTTTCACAAATTCTTAACAATTTTTTTTTAATGGATCATAAACCCACTATGTTTTGTTCATTCTGAGGTACCTGTAGTTATTTTACCGTTATCTTTTTACAATTATTTATTAAAACATTCCTTTTTTTCTGAATGGATAAAATTAACACTATATTTTATTGTCTGCTATGATCGAGCGAGTGTCTAGTTTCTTATTATATCATCATCACTGTATTTAGTGGCTGTTCCAACAAGTCTCGAATAAAATTTTTAGGAAATAATTTCACACTAATTCCGTTCCATTTTTAAATACATCGGTAGTGAAACATGCCCTTAACCAAATAAAAACTCACCAATACGATTCCAGAATTTACTACACTTAAGGCCAAAAAAAAGTAGCGCACCTCTCCAATTAAAATCGAAATTCACTAAACGAGAATTAATAACATGAGTAGGTAGAATCGTTTTCCGTCGGGCCAGTAACTTCGCGTTTATTTTTATATTGCAAATGATCGGCTTATATCGGCCCATCAACTCGGACATTGTAACAGGATCAAGCAGTTGACGCGTGAATTGTATTTATAGCATTTCAATTGAGTTTATAAATTTATATTCCGTGTAGCAATGTAAAAACATTTTATGCAGTCAAAATGTATGGTGGCGTGGTGTTGCGATTTTTGTACTTTGTATAAACGTTCCTAGATTGGTGTTTTATTTGAGTGCTTGCTTTTATTATTAACTAGCTTTTGCTTGCGACTCCATCTGCGTTATTCCAGGATAAAAAGTAACCTATGTACTATTTTAGGTTGTAATCTATCTCTGTGCCAAATGTCATCCAGATCCTTTCGACTATTCTAGCGTAGTTAAGTAACAAACATCCATCCATCCATCCTCACACATTTTCACATTTATAATAATTAAAATTAGAATTGTTATTTTTTTTAAATTTCTGCTGTTTTCTCAAAACGTTGTAAGATTTACTACCTATTTGTTTTCTGAACACATGATCACTTATAAAAGTTACATAAATCAAAACTTTTATCACCTCAAAAGGTCACCAAATAAAGAATCACTAAAACGTACACTCAACAATCTAATAAAATAATGAGTCGTAAGTTCCCAACGAGACATCGAAAGGGACTATCGATTGGAGGTTTCTCATTACTTTTTTTTTCGGATCTGCCCCTCTTACGAGTATAGAGTGCGACGTTGCCCGCGGCATCGACAATTACGAGTACAGCACTAGACGGCTAATACAAATCGCTTGCCCGGGGGTGCGTTTATCCGAAATAGGGTTACCATCTTAGAAAAAAAACGTGCTTTTGAAGAAAATTGTGGTGTATGTGTTTTTAAATGCTCGGCCCTTTTTCTTTGCAAGGGTGTGTAATTGTGTTTGGATGTTAACGAATAAGAGAGACGAGGAAATAAGGAAGGTTTGAATTATAAGACAAATTAAATCGAGGGGAATAAGATTTACCTGGAACATTGTAGGGCAGAATATTAAGAATATTAGATTTCATATTTAAGTAAAGTATAAGCTGCTTTTATTTTATTTTTTTAATATCTTACAAGCACAGAATCAGATTTTAGTACTTCGATAATTCTACAAAGTCCTAACAAATGGTAACCCTAATACAAACATCGCCCCGTACTTCATATGAAGAAAACTACATACAACATCGCCGCTCCTTCATTTCACTCAAACCAAAATAAACCTACATTTCTTCATAATAGAACACAATTTCGTTTCCATTTACCGCAAATGTTTCGTATTATAGGAACAGTGTTGAATGATATTGTTTTTAAATTCATATATGGATGTTTATTTTACGAGGTAGCTTTCCTTTGATGGTCTAGACTCTGGAATATTGGTTTCTTGGAAGAGTATTTCCAGGTTCTGTATAAATAATCTGTTATTCTTTTATTCAGATCCCTAACAAAACATCGTAAGATTTATAATTTCATAAATATGTATTTTTACATATTTATGAGGAGCTCGTGGCTAAATAATTACAGCCGCATAGACCGATCTTCCGGGTTAAGCCACGCTTGCCGAGGTTGGTCTATGGATGGGTGACCATTTACCATCATAGCGAGTTTCCTCCGTGCCTCGGAAAGCACGTAAAGCCGTTGGTCCCGGCTGTCATTTGTAGATCTTTGACAGTCGTTACTGTTAGTCAGAAGCCAGAAAGTCTGACGACCAGTCTTACCAAGAGTATCGTATTACCCTTTACTGGGTTGTGGAGGTCTGATAGGCAGTCGCTCCATGTAAAATACTGATATTCAGCTGCATCCGGTTCGACTGGAAGCCGACCCCAACATAGTTGGGAAAAGGCTAGGCAGATGATGATGATGAAATATGTATTTTTACAGTCTTTTTTTCTATTACGTTTTTAAGATAGGCCAGTAATTTTTCTGCTCATACTAAAGCGAATAATGATCGATACAATGTTTAATAAACAAAACTGTTTAAATCGATTCCGTCGAACAAAACATACCCTCTTTATGCTTCATATAAATCTGAAGTCGCTATTCACCCTTACGATACAAAAACTGTACAAATAACGTTTAGAAACTCCTCGAGGAATAATTCCGTGGTTCTATAAAGGAGAGTGGGGGTAATTAGTTCCCTATTAGAATAATATATTGGTACTGAAGGGGCGTTTTGTTCCGTTGCAAACAAAAAGAAAAACCTCTCAATACTGAGTCAGAAAGTGTTGGTAATTTTGTATAAACTTCATGTATTTTTTTTAAGTGGTTTCTTTTCTTTGTGCTTTAGAGAATCGATGTTTTTTTTGTTTGGTACTTGTGTTTTTGTTTTCTAGTAACAATGTTTAACGTTATGTTTAACAATGTTTAATCGTCTTGTCACAAGGTGACTGATAAGCGTGAGATCCTGGGATTGATTCCCAAGTTGGCAAATAGTGGTATTGGCTTAGGAATTTCTCAGTAGAAGCCCGGAGTTTGGAAATTGGTGGTGGGACACCCCCGTTCCTCGGAAAGTCATTCGTAGATGTTTGATAGCCGTTACGAATAGTCAGAATCCAGCAGTCTATTAACCAGTCTTACAAAGAGGTGTTTATTGCGTTGCCCGGTAACTGGGATGTGGAGTTCAGATAGGCAGTCGTTCTATGTAAAACACTGATCCAGCTGCATCCACATAGACAGGACGCCAACCCCAACATAGTTGGGAAAAGGTTAAGCAGATAGTATTCATGTAATCGTCTTACGCCCTCTAATATTTTCGATAAAAACCAATCATTTCTTTCAGATTGAATAATAAATGTAATCCGAAATAATAGTCCCAAGCTACATAACAAAAAAAAACTTTTACCAACGCGGAAGGCGTATTTATATAACGTTTTGCAAATAAAAGGTTCCAACGTTTTATTTTAAAAGTTTTTTGGCTGTTTACACTAAACTTTCCCTTTTGATATTATTTTTTGTAAATAAAAATTACAGTTATTAAAATTTTAAAGTCATAGACATATTTATTCATTGGGAGTTATTATTGTTTCCCCTTTCTACTCTAATATTGAGTCAAGGGAGGAATACCCTCCGGCTATAGATTGGCAATCTGTCAGTGTTACTCTCTATCACTCAGACTCCGATCAATCTTCACTGTAATTCCAATTGCCAGATAATTTTCTAGGATGTAAACAATTGAGATGTCAAGTTAAGGAGTTTATTTTATGTTACTATGAGTATTTTACCGTGAAATGAAGATATTGTGATTTTAAAATTTATGTTATTTCTTGAAAGGTAGATTACGTTACAGTATAAAGTATAATAGGTACAAAATTGAACAATACAAGAGAGAGCTTGGTACTCATTTCAATAAAAATATGTGACCAACTATGAAATTATGTAAAATTAATTCCATACAATACGATTTGTGCCCGGTTAATGGCAATAGGCTCGCCCCCTATTACATGGGACCTGAACATACTGGCAAACTGTGGGTGTACATTGATATACCTCTGCCTAACCCTTTGGGGAATACAGGCGTGATGGTATGTTATATTATGTTCATTCCATACATTTTAATTACAATACTATTTTATATTTATATCGAACAGCTGACCTTTTAATTCATATTTCAACCCAATTGAATTTATTGTTTTAACAATAAAATGCGTTGAGCACTATAAAAGGCCGTTGTTTTGAAAATATTTCTCGAAAACTATTTCTGGAAAATAGCGTGAGCTATAAATTGAAATTATGTAATTATTGTGACATAATTGAATCCCTCAAGCGTTTAAAGCTAACTAGAACCCTTAGAACTGATTTTTTAATAGCAATTGTAGTAGTAAAGCCTCAATTAGGTAGCCATTAGCGTAATACGCGGCCATTTGTAAAAGTATAAGAAAATAACTTTTCTTTTACTGTTCCATTTTGATGTGAAGGGAACTATAAAAGTCACATCCGTGACTTGCTTTGACGAGTAATTAGTGAAAGTACTTACTTTCAAAATTTATAAGGCCTATGTACTATAGTGACACTAACAAGGTGACACCATTAGGGGTGCGAAGTACCGAAATTTAACTAACCATAATATAGCCACCGAGTAAAAATCCTACTGGTCAGTCATATAGACTCATTGTGAAGTCCATATAGTTCTACCTTAGAACAGTGTTTGCAGCATATTATTTTAATGTTACTCAAGGTTAGGTAATTTAAAGAGCGTTAGTACCTACAACTGAGAATTTCAACCATGTACACCAAAAATACAACAAGAAATAAGAGAGTGAATGATCAAAATTCAACCCAAATTGATACCAAATTTACATGTCGCAACGCGAGTGTCGCCGGTGGTCTACGCTAGCAGCCTTCGATCAACCGTCAGCGCATAACCAAATTAGAGCAATTTAAGTCAGGAAATTGGAAATGCTATCGGGCGCTCGATGCGCTTGCAACAGGAACGCCACTACCGCACTGGCATTTCAGACATCCACCGTTTCGGCGGCCACGGCTAATGTCGGAACAATGCACGAATCTGGACAGACAGATCCGAGCGGCCCCGAAGATAAACGACAACCGTGGAGCTTTGTAACAACTGATTGATATACGGCCTCCGATGATATCGTAGGTAACTATCGCGCACCGAATTCCTGACCCGCCTCAGTTACAGTTCGAGTACTGTTGACATTATACGATGTTTAGATAGTGAGCGAGCGTTAAAGTTGACTACCTATCGCTTTTCGACTGTTTGCTTCGGTCAAATACACTCGATACATCGCCTGAATTTTGCAATAACTACGGGGTGTATGTCCTATAATAATATAATCTATAAATAAAAATAAGGCTTATTTTCTTGTAATAATAAGTGCCTCTTTTCAAGTATGTTGTGAGGCCACTTAAAATCTAATTTACGTAGCTCATTCGGTTACTTACATTTTCTCTTGTCAATATTTATTTTCATACGAGAATTTCTCCAGGATACAATAATATTAAAATCAAATTAACCATCAAAGTACTTACAACTCACAACAGTTGGAAAGCAGTTGCACAAAGTCATTCGTGCGACCATATGCAGAGCAAGTCTGTTCGCAATACCCGCCCGTCGCAGTCAAGACTCGAAGAGAACATGTCGATAGCCGATACAAAGTTAAGAGCGTATGTTGAGATAATAACAAGTAATCGTGCAAGTTGGATCGCAAGACTTGCGTACTAGTTATCGGCGGAGCGACGGTCAGAGTTTGGTCTCGCTCGACGGCTAAAACAATAGCGAATCAAGCATGCAACGGAACTTCCTCAAAGACACCCTCTTGTGCGTGCGACGCTTAGCGAACGCGCTCACAACTTTATATTGGTTGGGAAACTTGAGCGTTGCCTCGAGCCCTTCATTCACCAGCATAGGGCGTTAAATTAGGAGAAAGTACTGCATTTTGATTAAATTTCTAACGTAGAAGTCATGTCTTCCTCCTTCAAAATTTTGATTACAGTATTCTAATAATACAATATCGCCTTACTTAATATTATAAGGTGGAAGTAATGCGACGTAAATTCCCCCAAACATAACGAAACAATTACGTCGGTGGATGAAAATATAATCGGTTATTTTTCTCGCGTTACCAAATCTAAAAATAATATTCACCGAGAAAAAGCATTTTTACTTAAACATTCCGACCGAAATTGTTGTGAATAAAGTTGTCCGCTTAACATTAAATATAAGATCGCTTTAGCGAGGCAGATAGACAGATAAAGACGGCATACATTTTCATGAGAAGAGAAAAAAATAAAATATAAGCAATCCGTGGTGAAATTGTGAAGGGCAAGTGTGCGTTTTCTGTCGACTGAGGGCAGAGATTGGCAGACAGGGGTTGAAGGCAGAGAGGCACAAGAGCTTAAGCGGCAGCCGGCCGACGAGGCAAAGGGCACTCTCGCACCGGACGATGGAGTCAACATTGCGGGCGCAGTCCCTTCCAGATAACTCTTAATCGGTGTTGGCTTCAGCGATTACACCGGTCGTTCGGCTAATTAATTTTTAAGTCGGCATCGCGGACGGCAGCTTCGAGTTTCAAGTGAATTCGACCACGATTTACATATTACAAGAGTCCTGTTTTCTTCCTGTTTCGCCTCCCACGCTGGTTTTGAAGTAATGGACAGACTTTGTATGAGTCAGTGGCTTGTCGTTCCGAGGTAGTCGTAAAAAATATTGAGGAAAAGGGTTGCTTTTGAGCATCGAAGCAATGACCTGTCAATACGTCTCTACATGTCAAATTACTACTGGGAAATGTGGTTTTGGGAACTGCCTTGTCTGGTAACAAAAGATTCTATATACTTTTCTTCAGTATGTATTTTATTTTTATTTCGAAATCTTCCGTTAATTTTAAACAAATTGAAAATCTTAACAAAATTATTCGGCCGTACGTCACTACCTATTTCATACAAATACCGCTACGCATGTCAATTACGGTCAAACGATGACTATGACGTATGATTGACGGATTGTGACGCTAATGATAAACTTCGTGACGCTAGTAATAATAATTGACAAGGCTAGTAGGGTACGTAAACTAAGTACCTACATAATCTACAGTTTCTGAAATAAACGATTTCATTATGGGTAAAATCTCTAAGTTAATTATTAAAATAATATATGTATATTTAATTGAAATTGTAAAGCTGTGGGTCTTGGCTGTCATTGGTAGATGTTTTACATTACGTGTAGTGAGAAGCCCAAAAGTCTGACAACCAGTCTTACCAAGGGGTATCATCATGTTACAGAGTAACTGGGTTGTAGAGGTTAGGTAGTCAGTCGCTCCATGTAAAACACTGGAGTTAACCTGCATCTGGTTAGACTGGAAGAAAACCTCAACGTTGTTGGAAAAAGACTAGGTAGATAATGATATTTATCTGAAGTATCTCTGTGGTATTATAATATGAATATTTTTATGAGTCTTACCAAGAAATCTTTTTATTATTTCTTTTGCTATCTACCTACAAAATAAAGTGCTTTCACCCAAGTTTATAAGCTTACAATTCTTTGAAAGAAACTCATAATATTCGGCAAGAAACCATAATAATACTTTAAAATATACCACTTAATTTTCGTACTCAGCAAGATAACTCAAGAACAACGTGAGCGTTTCATACACAACTGGATTTGGCAAATTACCTTCACCTTAAAACTGTTTCAGAGAATGTATGCCCGGAAGTAATTTCCCGTACGTGTTTGTTTCAGCTTAAGCGTTCTCGCGCCATAAAATTAACCCGCTCCAATCTGTTCTTTTTTACTCGCCACATCTGTGCAGATTAAACTACCGAAGGCACGTTATCTCCATAACTCTTTACTTCTGTCCCGACAGTCCCACTTAAAAGTTCCCCAATGAAAGAATGCTCTCACGGAGAAATCTCGCGAACAGATCGCTATTATGCATGCGATAGGCAAAGCTCTGTCGTGACGGACCGAATTTGCGAAGACCGTTCGGCCCATAAATCCGGCGGTTCCTAAATCCCTGAAAGGGCACCGTCGAGCAGCTTTCATCAGAAAATTCGCCATTATCTGAAGGAAATCGTTACCGGGGTTGAACCTCGCCCACCCCCGGGCCGACGGGCTTTCATTTACGGCGTTGCGTGCATGCGTCCCGCGGCCTTTGCTTCAGGTGGGCGTAGTCATTGTGTTCGGTATTTAAGTGGTTCATTTGATATTCTGAGACAGTTTGCATTCGAAAAGCTCGCACGTAGGGACGGTATCGGGACATCGTAGTCACGGAGTACGCACACTTCGGAACCGGCGTGTAGTGCGTACCGTACGCCGGCAGCAGTCACAACACTTCGCTGTGGATGCGATCGCACGTGATCGGGCGACTTCGTAAGATCCCGCTCGGTTCGCACGAGTCACACGCACGCGCCGAGTTTGCGCAATGTTTATCCACAAATACACTAATGAAGGCACCTACAAAAGCGACTAGATTGTTAATTAAACTTGCTCAAAATGTGACACCCTTACGAAATGACGCCGGCCCGGGAGCACAGTGCACGGCTTCAATGTTATTGAATTAATTTGTAATCAGAATTCTCGGTGTGCGTTCTTGAATGTAATAATGGTATTTCGTAATTTACTTCCTCAGATACCTACCTATGTGTGTATAAGTAATAAGTATTAGGCCATTTAAATGGTTAGCGTTCAAGGCCGTATTTATAACGAGGCCCGGGAGGAAAAAGGAAAACCTCTCACGATAAAAAATAAGGCCAATATTACAAATAATCAATTGAAACATGTAAATATTCTACGATCTCGGGAAATACACAATTTCAGTAATGCAAAAGTAAGATCTTTTCAAAAGAAGCTTGTACATTAGATGTTGTAACAAAGTTATTTTTGTTGCCCACGTGTACCAATTTGTTCTCATCAATGTGAGACAGACCATTGCTCTTGGAGTCTTTAGATTTATTTTGTCTCGTCAGTTTTTCTTCGTGTCTTGTATTTAATTAGAATAATTGCGGTTACACAATATTTCGTAGTCACAAAAAGTAATTCAAAAGACCCCATCATTAGGCCGCCGACTAAAAGGAATAACCATTCCCTTAATCATTATTCTTAAAGACTCTTCATTAAATTCCTTTTATCTCTCTCGGGATATTTCCTTTGCTCGGCATCAATCACATTCACTCCGAAAAACTCGTTGGCTTTATTCTAAACTCTCATAATAGGTAATGAAGGTCTTGATCGCCGCGGCCGCTGCCGGCTGGCTCGCCCGATTACTTTGAGAGCTGGCACAATGACTCCCCGGCTGTAGCCAATGTTGAATTCTGAAAAGTTCCTTAGTCCGCATCCATGCTAGATACGGGGCTAATTACGACGAAACTTTTGTAGATAGACACCTGCGCTGAGTCGCGGCCGCCAGACAAAGACCAAGTTATCGCAGACTTACAGGCACGCGCGCGTCGCCACGCGAATATTAACTTTAAATAGTCACACAAAGATTCCTTTTCCTGTGACGCCATCCGAGAAACGAGACGATAGATTGGTGCTAAGACGACAGACTTATTCAATATCGACCTGAGACAATAACGGCACAAAGAAATTGTTTTCCTGATTTAAATCTCTGCTTTGTTATTTAGTATCCATTAAAACAACATTAATTTAGTTGAAAGCTTCAATTTCACATAATGGTGTTCGTTCGGAATAAAACCAGTATAGGTACGATCTACAGTTTAATCGTTCGGAACTAAGCTGCCATATTATCCGACGGAACAAGTAAAGCGAGCACATAATCACAATAACACAGTTTGCAAGTTTGACCGACGCGCCAAATTTGAGGGTAACGTGTTAATTATTATGTGCACGAAATGATTTAGCTGCGGGCAAAATTAACGTTGCCTAATAACAAATGAGACATGACAGTGCAAATTCAGTACACTTTTGCAAAAAGTTCTGTGTAAATTAAATTTGGGGAGCGAAGTTGTCTCAACTTTGCGCGCGCGACGCGGCTGTGTTGCGTGGAACATGTCGGGCTCGACTAAACGCTTCTATTCGTTGTACTAATGGCCGCAGCCGCCGTAGCTCGTGCCTGTACAGTCCGCAGCCGTAGTTAATGAGTGAGAGATAAAAGAGAATGCGAGTACTCACCGGTCCGAATTGTTCGAAGTAATTCTTTACGTCTTCAAGCGTTGTGGGTGCCGATAGCCCTCCTACGAAAATCTTCTTTGTCCTGGTCACCATCTGTAACAAATTAGGTCAGTCAATATACAGGAATTCCGAAATATAATGGCAACGTTGGATCAACACGTAAATAAACAAGTTTTATTTGCAAAAGTTGAAAAGGTTTTACCAGCGAATTTCAATATCCATTGAAATCCGATTTTTCGTAGATTTTTTCTTTTTGTATGGATAAAACCATTGGTATATTATACTCGTGAATGTAGTAAGCACAAAAGGGAGCAGTATGTGTCGGAATTCTCCCTATTTTATTCCGAATAGATCATAACGGAATAACAATTGTAAGCAGTAAAGGCAACACACAGCGAGCGAGCGAAATGTTAAAATAATTACTGTTAATATATTATGCAATCCTCCCGCTAAGGTTACTCGCTGATGTTCTGAAGAACGCATAATACATAATGGTTCCGTGGTATAATAACAACCACAGACCGACAATGTTGGACCATGCTCAGACTTGTACACTGAGAATTGTTTTGTTTAGCTTATAGTCTTCAGATCATCCCTTTACTGAATCTCAGATTTACTTATGAGAACTGTCTGTAGATTATTAATCTAGTGAATAGAGTGAAAAGGATTTGATGCTGTATAGGTACGAAGCTAATTGACTTATTCAATGCATATTTTAACAATGAAAGCGTAGACGTTTAAAGAGGGATTTCATTATAATGTCAATATCGCTGCACAGCTCGAACTCAAAGGCGGATCTACCTATTTTCTTCTTGAATATTTATGCGAGGTAATAACCGAGGAAAAAAACACTCCACGTCGGTTTAACAATGGCAGTCGAGATTTTTACGAAGCTGGAAGCTCGATACTATAATTATGACGCCACGACAAAGTTAGCAGATGTCAAAAAGGACCGAGCCACAGTAGGTACCTATTTGCGTATCATATGACCGGTACAGTTAACGACAAAAGTCAAACAATTAACCCCCTGTGAGCTGTTGTGCTGGCGTTTTTCAAACTCAGCGGTCGGTTGTGGAAATGTGGACTCAATTTCCAGGTATTGTTCGAGTTTACTCATATAACCTGATAGAATTATGTTAGGCGGTAAAGTTGGGCCTTGAGAATTAAAATGTTTATAGCGCTCGTCTACAGGTAATGTCATAAGCAAAATTTTGGGCGACAGTAAACGTACTTTACATGGTCATATAAATTGTCAGCGGTTGATACTGAAGGATAAACACAACCTCACACATTTAGCTCAGTATTTTTTTTTTTTATGAAATAGAAATAGCCATCATATAACAATACATACAATCCCTTAAACCTTTGAGGCACTAGAAACGAGAAATATTATTACGTCTCGAAAGGAATCCCTATTACTATGAGTGGCGAAAGATAATAGCGCTGTGGAAATTGAATAAAACAAGATTCGGTAAAGTCTAATGTAACTAATGTAAGTGAGTAAGAGGGCCGGAGTTCTGGGACGATCCCAAACGAAATCACACTCAAATGTACGTAAATGATGAATAAGTGGCATGGCGGGGGTGAGGCGCGGCGGGGCGGGGGAGGGGGGGTCTACGTGTCCAAGTGGCGCTCCCCTCGCCCCGCGCCCTTCCTTCTGCCTTTCCCTGTAAATCTCAAGTGTGACAACGCTTGCCTGCGCCCCCCGTCATGTTGTCTCATCGAATCAACGCGTTTTTCTTCTGTTTAATTTTCTTTTTCATGCTTCCATCAGCCCTGGGTATTGCCAAAGTAGGAATAGTCTCAGAAACAAAGATTATTTTAAATAATGTCATACTTTTTCCCATCTAAAAGAAATTAATTGAGGCATCAAGATATTTTATTTTGAGATTAAAATGAGAGCTTGGTTACTTGTAAATCCCCTTCTCCTCAAAATCGTAAGCTATTTTATCGTCTTCTATTCGCATTCATAAAAATAATAACAGTCAATACGATACTTTTGAAAGAAATCGAACCGGGTAAGTATATAAAAAAATACTATGAAATCGTAAGGTAAACATTTGGACGGCAGCCGCCAAAACAAACAGCATCTTCATTGGACGGTTCAATGCCCTCCGAATAAGAGAAATAAACATTTGAAATTTCAGTAACTAACACCGTTTTATGATTACGAGTATATCCGTACAAAAATAACTATTTTTACTACCAAAATATTACTTGACATATTTCAATAAATTCTGTTTTAATAAATAATCAAGGACATTGTTGGGCTTAAATAAAAATACTCAATTCCATTTAAAAATTTCATGATATTAAAATAAAACATAAACATTTCATAATTACAACACTTTTGCATTGAAAAACGGATCGTATGCTATTGTACTTAAAGGGAATTCTTCGTAAATTGTTTGTTACAAAAATATTTTGATTAAACCCTGAGGACCGTAAGTTACCTTTATATCATTATTATGTTGCTATAGTTACTGCCGTAACCCCAATGAAACCAATGAACGTATAAAATTTTAGGGGAATATTTTTCCGTGTTCAATATAAATGATATACTGCGAAGAGGCTATAAAAAGAAGGTGCAAACGGATCATGATCATACTTTTTATTTATGTACACGACGGGCAGTCTGACTGATCGATAACCGCAATGCCCGGGTAATGTTCATACTGATCATACAACCCTTTTGACCGTAAAATACGAAATTCGATAGATTTATATTCAATACTAAGACACGCGATATGGGGTTTTACCTATACACATAAGTCTAGCAAACGTATTTTAGTACCCATATGGGCACGGCCAATAACCGAAATGATCGAATAAAACTGATATCAACCGGTAATACCTACACAGAATTATCATTACGGTATTTTGATTAAACTGATTAACAATAATTACGCTTTGAAGTTTGAATATTATAATCACGGATTCATACGACCAAAATACTCGGGGAGCGATAAATAAAAATTTGATTAAGCGGCATTTATAAATGGGATTGTAAAGGGTGGTCCTATGGGAGTGAGTGTCAGGCTTGCCGGCCGGCACGTCAGCCCAAACTGTTGGCAATTACCTTAAATGTGGACAACGCAGTTCACTCCATTGGGAAAATTATTATTCACCGCATATCCAATTTTTAGCCCGAGCTCTAAATTGGTCCGCGCTACCTTTGATTGCTCATATTAATTGTCATGGCTGACAATTATATGTGCAACCCTAAGTTTATTATGCATAGCATTAGAATATTTCCATCCGTTTGAATATTTTCATTATTCCATTCGATTGAAATATATATTATTCTGTTGTCACATAAAAATACACCCACATAATTGCATGTTTTTATAAAACGGACGCAAACATATTCAATCATATTTTTTACAATCTCAAGAAAACAAATCGGCCCATTTAATTAAATGAAAATAAACGCAGCATGCAATAAAAATATGATAATGGTAAAAACTGAATTTAGTTTATTTTGAATTCTACTAAAGCTACAGAGCGCGACTCAAAACTGTTGGTATATAGGTACGTGTATTGTCCGCCAAACAACATTAGTGTCGTGCTCGTTAGGACGCGGTAGTAACCGGCTACGTCACAGTCATTTTGTTGTGAAAAATACAACAATTTAATTTTGACTAACTTGACCGCGGGCTGCAAACACCAAACGGCCGCAGCACGACAAAAAGCTACACACACCAATTACGTCTGCCGGCAGCACGGCACCGTCCCTGTAGCGACGTGCCGGACTGCCGGCTTACGAGTTGCTCTAACTCAATTCATAATGTGCCACTACCACCGAGCACACTGCGCACAAATTTTTACGTTCCCGACCAACAAAGCTCTCGCACCACACCAAAAATGTCGCCACCAATATTGTCCGTAATAAACGCCATAAACTTTATCGGTCGAAAAATTAAAACGTCTGTACACGTGCATACATACATTTTTCAACCGTTTACAACGAAGGAAGTAAAATATAACAGTGTACAATGTTTTTATTCTGAACGTATTCCGTTTTGTAGCACAACGTGACAGCGCCATGAAACTAAACGCATAAATGCATCCAACGTCAGCACTCGTACAATTCCTTCGAATAGTTATTTTTTATTGCTCTAAATCCACTCTACGTCGCACACCTTTTTCGCTTTTTCTAAAAAAAATATCACAGCCAGCGAAATCCAGTTGAAAACATTTTCTTTCAAGAGTTCTGTGCAACATGAAAGACTGAAAATACCACTTATTGCGGCAGAGGCGGTTGGGACAATATTAATCAATTTTTACACAGGGAATTTGGGGGGATCGTCGCGCAGGCGAGGGCACAAAGGTCGGCCGACCCACCCGACGCTGACGTTGCATTTCATTTTTGTTTGCCCACAGCCTCTGGCCCGCTTGTCTGTTCTTTGTCTTCCTGAATAAATGCGTATTTTTGAAGCACCTATTTTTCATTATCACTACACCCACAGGATAGAATGTGACCTCCCTATCATTCATTCAATTTTTTGTTCACTCCACTTTGTGCGTTTTTCGGCAAAAGCTCTGGTGAAAGTATTTTGTGGAAACGAAAATTGATTTTCGAATAAACTGGCGTTCCATCGCGGGAATACTTGTTACAAAATTCGTACTGCGTATGGACCCCTGGTACGGAGCGTATGCAAAGTTTATCTTATTCGTTGGCAACATTATAAATGTATCTAAATATGTATCGGCGGCGTTCGCCTCGGCGCAGTGAGCATTTCGTATAGATAGGGGATGATCCCGTCTTCTCGTGTCGCACACCTTATCTACTTCACAGCTCATTAGGTCGCGCACGGGGCGTCTTCGAACAGATCTATGCCATTTGTAACAATACAAAGACCACACGGATGGCAAATGGTGATTCCAGGGCTTAGGGTGCCAGTCTCGTTAGTTCGGTGGGGAAGCGACACGACGTGAAATAAGTACGTAGTCGGTTGTGGCGTGCGACGTCAAGCGACGCAAGACACTAACCGCGTACGTTCTAAATGGGACACATTAACGAAACGTTATTGCTTCTCGGCTTCACCGACACTTGCACAGTATTAATCTCTATCTCGTACTGATGCTTGCTGTCTGTCGCTCTCGAGACTAGTTAATTCCGACGATAACAAGTCACCGCCGAATCTACCCACGTTGTAGCCAAATTGAATCTGTGTTTCTTTTAAATTAACACCTGCACCGAATAGTATTGCAAATAATAAGAATAATAATAAAATAATTTATTTCCAAAGAAAAAATTTACAATATTTGTCGGAATTATTAGCTAGTAGTTAACAATGTAGTATGTAATAGCATCCGCTGCCGAACTAGGTTAGGACCTGTATTTCAGCATACGGCGCCACTCCCCGTAGTATCAGAAATTAAACTAGCTTATACTATTTTATACAATATCAAGATATTAAACGAGATAAATGAGAAACAAATGGAGTGTGTGAGGGCCTCTCTTTGTATATAGGCGTAGTGTACGTGTGTGTGTGTGAGAGGGTGTGTATTGTTTGCATATTATCTGACTTATGAATACTGATTCAAATTATGCAATGACTTTATCCAGGTCCTTTTTATATACCAATTATGTTATTGTATTTAGTTTTATTGCATAACCTATATATTTTATTTTATTGCATAACCTATATATTTTATTTTATTGCCTTGTATATTATTGTAAATTATTAATTGATAAATCCTTAATTGATAGAATCTGTACAAATTTTACCGTAAAACCGCCAAAAGCTCCTCAGTATCCTTGTAATCCAAAGTTAGTAACCAGGCTTCAACAGTTTTCTTGCATTTGTGTTTATTAAGGGGATAGATTGTAACAATATTGTTGATTTTATTATACAAAAAAGGACCTAATGAGCAAAAGAACTTCCTGATGAAGGCAGTGTGAAACTGTTTTTGATATTCACAAACCCTATTTTTGCGTCGTTGCGTATTGTTTTGGGGATTAAAAGGCAATTCATGATGTTGCTTCAATATTAGGGCCGAAACAAACAATTGTCTCACTGTAAGTACTTCACAGTCTTTATAGAGTAGTGCTGTAGGGTACAAGAATGGACGAAAAGTGCTTACCTTAAGTACAGCGCGTTGAGCGATTTCGAGACGCTTCATAGTTGTAGCTGGGGCGCCTCCCCAAACAGAGATGCAATATGAAAGCAACGACTGACAGAGTGCGAAATACACTTGTTTTATAAGTTTAGATTCAGCAACGTA
Organism: Caradrina clavipalpis; assembly: GCA_932526535.1. Classification (NCBI taxonomy): domain Eukaryota; kingdom Metazoa; phylum Arthropoda; class Insecta; order Lepidoptera; family Noctuidae; genus Caradrina; species Caradrina clavipalpis. The sequence goes on from OW052093.1 coordinate 6,453,831, forward strand.
TCTTAATGTTTTAAAGACTGGTATAAGTTTGCGGATTCGCCCACTTAACACCTCAATATGTTTAGCAAAATTTAAATTTTTATCTAAAATTAGACCGAGATATTTAATATGCTCAGTTTGTTCTACTTTGGGACAACAACAATTCTGGGTACTAGAGTTAGGATCCACGCAACTATGAGCTACCAAAACATGATCATCTGAAACTTTGTCACGAATGGTAAAAGTCATGTACTTCGTCTTATCAGCATTTAATGTCAAAACATTTTCGGCTAGCCATACAGTTATATTGTTTAACGCATTCTGAGCAGCTTCATAAGTCTCTTTCCAGGTATTTGCCGAAAGTACAATCACCGTATCGTCTGCGTACGATATAACTTGACCAAGCGAGATATTCCTTTGGCACAGATCATTGATATACATCAAGAATAAAGTAGGCCCCAAAACACTGCCTTGCGGGACTCCAAAAGTTACTGGCAAAGCAGAGCTTACGTAATTCCCTATTATTGTAGCCTGACAGCGATTAGTAAGGTAGCTTTTAAACAAATCCAACTGTTTGTCTCTAATGCCAAACGATTCAAGCTTATTCAGAAGTATGGGGACAGAGACCGTGTCAAAGGCTTTGGCTAAGTCCAGAAAAATTGCCAAGCACTTTCTTCTACCATCTAAATTGATAGCTATATATTCAGTGACAGCATGGACTGCATCAGAGGTAGACTTAGAGCGACGAAAGCCATACTGATTTTTAGATAGTAGATTGTAGGATTCCAAATAATTGACTAGTCTAATATTAATAAGTTTTTCTAGAATTTTAGCAATAGAAGAAAGTAGGGATATTGGCCTGTAGTTAGTGACACGATCCCTGTCACCACCCTTGTAAATAGGAACAATTGTAGACTTCTTTAGTTTATTTGGGAATACTCCTTCGCTAAAGCAATGATTAAATATAAATGTCAAAGGAGCTACTAAAAAGTCTTTAAACTGTTTGAGGAATCTGTTTGAGATCCTGTCCCATCCAACTGCGCAATCGTTTTTTAGACTTGAGATTATATTAGTGACTTCATTATGCTCAATTTCCGTCATTACAAAAGAATATGATGTCATAGAAAAGTTATTAGAAGCATTAGTAGAGTGCCTACTATTCCTGGAAATATTTTCTGCCAATGTTTTGCCAACATTGACGAAGTAACTGTTGACTAACTGTACAGACTCTTGCGGAGTAGAAGCCAATTTTAATAAGGTGTTTGGAGCCTGGTTTGTTTTAGTAGTGTTGGTAATTATCTTGATTGCCTGCCATGTTTTTTTATTATCATTTCCTGCTTTAGATATTTGATCTTTTTCGAATGCTCTTTTAACTTTCCTTAATATTAGATTACAGTAATTTCTGTAGCGTGTATACGTTGTTCTGAGGATTTCGTTATTAGGTGATTTCCTAAGTTTGCAATGTAATCGGTCCCTATTACGCATGCAACGCATCAAACCCGGAGTTATCCACGGCTTTATAATTTTCTTTCGCCCTGCTAAGTGTATTGCTTGAGTATTCTTGTTTATAACCGTTGTGACAGATTCAATAAAATAATTCAAAGAATAATCAGGATCTGAAGATTTGTATATGGGAGTAAAGTCAATTTTAGCTATGTCAAGTTTAACTTGTTCGAAATTTATTTTATTTATAGTTTTAACAGAGTAATTTCGCGTTTGATTTTTGCATAGGCATAATAACACAGGTTTATGATCAGTTAGCGTGGCGTGGATGACTAACGTAGTTGCCAGAGATTTTGTTTTTAATAACACATGATCAATACAAGTCCCACTGACTTCCCGAGTGACATAGGAATGGGCTGGTAGCAGTGAATGGTAGGCCGCAAGTGTCAAGTATTGATCTATATTTCGGTGTGGTTTTTCCGAATTTATAGCAATATTGATATCCCCTATTATAGCGATAGTTTCAAAGTGCTTTATTTGTTCCAAAATATTATTCAAAGAATTACAAAATTGGTCTATATTTGTATAGGAAGGGGATCGGTATACCGCGATGATGGCAATATCGCATCCAATTTTAAGAAGTAGGGCATTAGCTTCCGTGATGGAGGTTTCTTCCACCGTGATCGCAAGTGTTTCTCTACTGTACACAAGTACACCGTCATTTTGTAAGATGTTATTCTTCGTAGAAAACACCTGATAACCTTTTAGGCTAGGAATAATGGGCGCACAAGATAACCAACATTCAGTTAATATAAGTACATCTATATCTAGTTTAAGCCGAGCCAGTAAAACTTCAAGCCCTGACAAATTCGAATTAACACTTCTTATGTTTTGTGTAAGTATAGTAAGACCGGATACAGCATTAGGCATTAGTCGACTACAGTCTTCTACGTTGCACTCAAAACTTTTGGAGACGTTACAATTATCCAGATCTTCGATTAAATCACTATGGCTATTGAATTTTAAATAAAGTTGAAATATAATCGTCTATAAAAGAGAACAATAAATCAAAATGTTTCAACAGTTTTGGACTGGAAATTATATTACGCAAATTAAGCGGAATAAGTAAAGTGTAGTATTCATAAGTAAGCGAGTTGATATAATGTGATAGTGTAAATATGTATTGAGTGTTATGTAAAATCGAGATGTAATTATATACTAGTACCAAACAAAAATACAAATAAAAATAAAAAAGAGCGCATGCAAAAAGAACTATGTGTGAAAAACTTCCTTCACAAAAAAACAAAAAAGTATACTTAAAATCTAGTCATTTAACATTCTTTAACTTTTCCAAGTCTGCTTCAGATTCAATTTTAACTTGTGCGCAGCCGGTGCTTTTACGAAGGTAAACTATTCCTCTAGATGTCCAGCAAAATTCATACTCATATTCCTTCTGGAAAGCCCGAGCCAAATAGAAAATTTTCTGTGTTTTTTGCGTCAGAGTTTCAGCAATGTAGACAGGTTTCGCAGTATCGGTTTTAATGAAATGTGTTGTATTTAATTTTTCACCCTTTTGTTTGGTTTTGTTGAAGTTTTTTACTGCAGATAACACGTTTTCCTTCATTAGTACTGAGGTAAATTCGGTAATTATGGGATTTGAAGAGTCCTTGGCCGTTATACGGTAAATATCCTTGATATCCGAAACCTTAATATCAATATTGAGTGTTTTTCCTAATTGTTGTGCTATTAAGCAGAGGTCGGACTTGGTTTCGTTCTTATCGGGTTTCATCTTTGGGATATTGCGAATTTCAATTCCCGATACCCGTGTTTTACGCTCTAAGGTGTCAATCTTCTGCTCCAACAAATTAACGTATTTTTTATCCTCTTTTTTTGCGTCTTCCAGTAGTTTAATGCGAGATAGAATTTCATCATACTTATGAGACATTGTTTCGACAGATTTAGTTAATTCGGCATTCTGGTCCCGTAGACCATTGACAGAAGCAAGCAAATCTTGAAAGCGTTTGTTTTGCTCATTCGAAAAGGTGGCGAACATTTCCTTTATAGAACACATAAAGTTATTGATGTCATCACCATCAAACTTGCGCTTTTTCCGCTCCGTAACATTCATGGTAAGTTGATGTAGATTTGGTTCAGACAGCGACACCGAAGCGCTGTTTCCAATAGTCGCTTCCGCGTCAGTGCTCTGCGTATTCGCCGTCTTTGGCGACACAGGCGTCGTAGGAGCGTTGTGGAGCGCAGGTGGGGGGGGCGAACGACGAACTGACATGATGTCCGTAAAGTACTAGGGCCGCAGTAATTAGTAGGCGGTAAATAAACTCCTTTGCATTAAGTGTAAGACCAATTATAAGAGGGGTCTAATAACCTGGGCACGTATCGACGATTTAGTACAAATCAAGCGGTGGCCACTTTAACGTTGACCCCTGGTAGGTAGGTACTCACACGTATTCGGCAAGACGGGCAGTACACATCCGTCGGTGAAGTGTATTTGTGTGCGCTGGCGTTGTTTGTTATGTGTAAGCTCTTCGTTAGTTCTGCGCTCCTATTTTTTTTCACACTTATTTACTGTTGCAATTTTAATTAAAATAACTAGCGTAAGTAAGTTAAAAACCAAAAACACGTCTGAATTCGGCAGAGGTCCGGGGAGAAGGGAAAAAATAAAAATCTATTTACTGCAAATGTAAAAGAATAAACAAACCATCTTATACATATAACATGATAGAATTTAATCAATCATAATAATGGAATTTTGCGAAGTAAGTAGATGTACGTTTCCATTCAATATCCGATAAAGCAAACACAAACAAGTAAATACGCAAAAAACGAATACATGTAAATGAACAAACTTCTTAGAATTACATCGTGAGCTGAATAAATAACGCCTGATCGATGCGTTGATAAGCCCATGAAAAATTTAAAGAGGATCCGCACAATGGTGGAAAGAAACGGATGGAGTAGGTATGAAGAGGCCTGGGATGTAACTTCTTTCAGTTTTTTACGTCCTATTACTCGTACGCAGCCCTCGGCGCGCGAACAAAGAACCACTTCATTCTATACAGTTAAAATATATCTACGTAGTGGGCGTCCCTATTCTGTGATGCTGTTTGATTGTTTATGACATTTTCTCGTTTCTATCGATAAAACACTGAACTATTCAAATAACTGTTAAGCCATCACAAAATCGAGTGCTTCGACGTAATACTTCAGAAATGCTCGCACGAGTTCTGGAAACAATAGCAGCATTTAGGAGTCTAAAAAGTGAACCGGCTCAGTGCACTTGTCATCGAAAGCCATTCGGAACACATCAGAACTGCGCATATGTGAGGGTGGCTCGTGTAGAGTGTGTGCGTACTTTCTTTTATGTAGCAGCACCCGCGAGTGGATGAAAGCGAGACGTCGGGATGCCTACGCCTTGCCGCTAACTCCCCTTTCTTGTTAAATGCAAAAACTATGCTTATACCAACCCAAGGCTATTGTAAGATTGACTGGCGCTGCATTGTTTCAAGTATGCAGACGTGATGTAAGTGTACAAGATGAATGTGTCGTTGAAATTCTCCTACCATTTTGAATATTCAAAATTCGAATATTTGTATATCGTCAGCAGTTCAATAAAATTTGAATTTTTCGTGACTGAAATACAATTTAGCCGAAAGATAAAGATAAGAGTTCAAGTATTATGGATTGTTTCGAGAAAAACACGTAATAAACAGGGCTTTTCAAAATGAGCTGTATCGCTGGAGATAACGCAAATGAACTTTTCCAAGTAAATCATAATGTAAAGATTCCTCTGCCTATTAAAAGTGAAGGATACAAGATACTTGGAATTTTTCTTTTTTGCTACGCATAATCAAATAAAACTTGATTTTATGTTTCGAGTCAAATTATAAGCCGAGGGGAGGCGAAATAAAAAGTGAATAATGAATGTGGAGGCCGAATCCGGGACCGCGCGACCGTAGCAATTATTTTGTTTCGAGTACCATCAACATGGTTCGTTCTTTCAAATTTTCGTACATTAAGCAAATGTCGAGAATGCGTAATAAGGACCTAAATGTTGTAAGCCGTCGCGGGGTTGCCAAGAGCGTTCATTAAAACACCGGGGGCTGGACAATCGGACATTCTTTTTACAAAACTTGAACTTTACATTCGTAATTATTATTACTTTTGCTCAGTGGGGTTGCTGTTTATATATAAACAATAAAATGAAAAGATGTTGCATTTTAGAAAAACTTTGTACTGAGATGTTTTGAAACATGCAGCATGTGTCCGCATTTGTTTTATCTGTCTACGTTTTCTTGCGACAGAATTTGGTACATATCTTTTTTGGTATAAATTTAACTGTAAGTTTCTAGAAAACCCCGAATTTTAAAACTCCAGAACATTTTTCCCTTCTCATGAAAGTTTGAATGAATTTCGTATAATTTTCTTCCTTTTTTTTCAGATTGTCCATGAAGATTGCCTCTGATTGAATTGAAGAAAATACAGTCTTATACCATACATACGTTTATAGGTATAAAAGTACACAAACAATGAAGTACATGCTCATATTGTTTACCACGTTAAGATTAAACACTTAACCTATTTGATGCGTACATAAAATTTAATTGATGTTAGAGTAAGTTATGTCTCGGGTAACACAACACTTTTCCTCCGACGACGTCGTGATACGAATACGTTGTAAGTATCACTTAAATGTCCTTACGACGAACTACTTGACGTCACCAACCCTCCCTCAAACGAATGTATGGAGCTATTCGTAAGACTAAATAAATACAAACTACAGGAACAACTGTCGTCTATGACGGAGGCTGCCTACAAAACATGCAATCCTTGTGAATGATAGCCAACTGACTGAACTCTATATGCCGTATATTTTTCTCTATTCGTACAAAAAGAAAACGGCGTCCCCACAACAGTACATTGGAAAACAAACCGTGTTACATAAGTATAACAGTTGTATTTCGAGTGACACTTGTAGCGCGGTTGAGCGCTTTCGTCTACACATCGGTCGATAGTGTTGACGAACAAAATAAGCTCCCCTCCGGGCGGGAGTGCGGTGTCAAGAGGCTATAGGATTAAACTTAAACTGGGTTTGCCCGCAGTTTAATTATACAAAAGGTATGTACTCTGCTACTCACGAAAATGTTCTACTCCTCTCGCACACATGTTGGAAATTAGTTAAATTATATCCTTTACACACAGTTGAATGCCAAATAGAATTTAAAATTAGACGTCTGGAAAGTGGTATCAAAGGACGACAGTAAATTATTCATTCCTTAGAAACACATACAAATACTTGACATAATAATAATTTTTATAATCGTCAGGCAAAAGGAATTCTCAATTTACTTATATTGGTATTGCGTAATATTTTTTAATTCATACACCAATTCGGCAATGGCGCAATGCAGAATTAAACTTTGCACAAAATAATTACCTACATAATATATAGCTTATATGTACGGTGGCTGAATTAAATCTAGTTTGTACTCGCCAGAAACGTAGTAAATTGTGCGTTTCGAGGAAAACTTTTGCACTTTTATAGCAAGGGAGGACCAGAGTCGATAAATTTTAAGCGTCCTTTTCAAACGAGCTTCGTGAAATAGAAAACGTTATACTTCACGATTACGAGATCGTAATCTCCTTTGAAATTTAATAATGGATATCATATGAGATGAAAATTTTATTACCTCAATAGCTGTGGAAACTCTAAGTACCTACGTATAGATCGACATATCAGAATATTTGACTAATAAATCTGCATGTTTGCCAAACATATCCTATGACATGAGGAAAAAGGAAATAAGTAATCCGACGTTAACTTTCGGCGGTGGGTATCTGTTTCTAGGAAAGAAATAAAGAAAATGAATCGGCGTCACTAATTGGCCGGCCTATGAGTCGGTGACGTGATGAATCTCGGACGGACGAATGAATGAATGGTTCGGAAGCGGTGTCCCCGCTCCCCATACGACAGACTCTCGCCCTCTCCCCCACCGATGGGTGTGTTTGACGCATGATTTATTCTCCATGCCGGTGGTCCAGAATTTTGGAGTGCAACATACAAAACAATTCTTCGTAGGTAGGTAGGTAGCAGACGAAAATATTTCAGAACGGATAGCAAGGATGAGTTGAATTTTAAAGCAATGTGAAATAGTTTTGAGTTTTAATAATGTAGTGCCACGTTTTTAATGTAAAGCATTATTTTGTATTGTGTATGCTTCGCTGTAAAGATAAAAAATACTTTGTAATTCTCTATAGCTTAAGTGAACACCAGCGGACAGAACGTACTAGACAAATGTACCAAGTTTTATGAGTGGTAAGACATAAAACTAGCTAAATGTTCGTCTTGTACTCGTGGTGCTGACGACGCTTCCGCTTGCGACCAGCTGACACGCCGCAATATGGCCGACTTCCGTGCCACGCGACCACGAATAACGGCACGTCCCTAAAGGCTTCATGTTTGGGATCTTTGAATATTTTCCCTAGGTCTTGCGTCTACGTTTCATTACTTTTACTACACAAAACGTCAAATCAGAAAAATCGTTTAAAAAAGCACATTTACTTAGTTTGTAAAGACAGCAGTAACTTGTGCCAAATTGAGGCTTAACTCAGCGCTGTAGTTAATTGTAATAACCTTCGAAGGATGGGGAGTCTGGCGTCGGGTGAGTGCGAGGAGGGCGCGAGGGCGAGCGGTGCGCAGGCGCATCGCGCGCGCCACTCGAGCACGCGCCACTACTCGAGCGCCCTCGAGCGGCCACTCGGCGCCCGCCGCGTCGAATTGAAAAGATACCTACGCCGACACCGCACTGAATATTCGCTCAACGTATCAAAACCGTAAAATGCAAATCTATGCACTGCGGTCGTCTAGAGTGCTCAGCGAACCCCGGCTCGGGTACCGCATTTCATCAAATGCAATATGACTCAAATTATCATACACAAGTAGTTTGTCAACGGAATCACATTGTTGATAATGACTACGATTTTTTTTGACATTGTACTCTATAAAAATATTCAGTTTACATTATATACATTTTGTCAACTCGGAATAAGTTTTGCATTTTCTGTTTGTACTAAATTGGAATTGCAAATCCTAATGCTAAAACATGGCAGCGCGTCTTTGTGTGTAGTAGTAGTTTTCCTCTAATTCGGCGAATGTATACAAAATCAAATTACAACATCCATCTAGCCGCCCTAATAGTGTCCGGGACACGTTAATAGAAAACGCAAACGAATGTGGTGCGACATGAGATGGAAACGCGAGGTCGCAGGACACGCCGCTCTGTTTAAACGTCACACAAACAAAGTTGCGCATACATACGTACGCCCCAATTTATAATGCGGACAAGCCACACTGAAATGGATTTACAGCTGCAAACCTGCTTGTCTTTGATGAGGGTCTATTTTAAGATGTGCGCCGAGCGCACCGACACATTCCAATATTTCCAGCCGATATATTATTATTACGTTCGAATCCGAATCGATGCCGTGTTATAAAATTTATTACGCACTCGTCTCCTCGCCGTTTCTTATTTGTAAACAGGCGCTTGGGTAACTCCTCGCGGGGCCCTCGATAATGTTTGATGTCTCGTTAAAAATAAAATCACCCGTCGATCGACACTAACAAATCCGTGACTAATTTGTCGAGTGACAACACACGTCGGGGGACAATCTAAAATAATACGCTGACGTCCGTTTTAAGGTTATGATTAAAATTTTAACGAGATTAACTAAAACGAGGTGAGTTTTACGTAAAGAAGTGTCAAAAGTTAATACACTTAGGTATATTTTTCCTAAGCCTGTAAAAATAGAGCAACATAAATTAAATTAATCTGTAGTATAAAATGAAGTGGTGCTGTTTAGAATTGGGCTTTAATTTCACGTAGTTAGAGGCTTGTGCCCGTAAAGCCAGTGAGCTAAATGCTTCGGTTCTAACGGTTTGTCGCAGATTTAGGTGGCATGTTTAAGTTTCGTGTAATCCGCTGTAGGTAAACTAAAGTCCGCAGTGTCTTTTAGGCACGCCTACTCAGTATGCAAGCGTTTTCCTGCACATCCGTTGTACGCGACCGCGGAAGGACTTCCGTACACAAAATACTATGTTTATGTTCAGTTCTTTTAGAATTCCTCGTCGCAGTTGACTCTTCGTGCCGACATGTTGCGACACTGAACACAAAATATACGTACATACTTTAAAATCTTCGCAGAATTACCAAGTTTGGAGCTATTTAAGTTTTAGTTTATCTTGAACATTAAAATACGTAATGTTGTTTCTGTCGCTGTACGAAGTTTCGCAGAATTCAATCTCGTTAAATTATAATTAACAAAGAGTGTAGGTACACATGTTTTTCTCAGATAAATCACCCTAACAACGGTTCCCCAGCTGAATATTTATCCCGAAAGCGGTGTAGTGGAGTAGTGGCTTTATGAACGGATAGCGTAGTTCGAGATATTTGCCGCACTAATCTCCATTTTAAGAACGGTCGTACGATGCTCAAGCCTTGGATTATGGAACTTGCGTGACACTAATTAAGTCGGAATTAAGGGCGAGCCTATATCAAGAACCGCAGCGGGAGTTATAAATGAAAGGGTATTACGCGTGTTTACTATAACAACCAGCAATACGCCGAGAACCGGCAAAAACGATTCATAACAAATAGATTGTACGCCCACATCCCGAAACACTATAAATTACGTATCGCTCCAGCGAAACACATCTCAAATTGCTGCTCAAATATTCATTCAAAACCACGATCTAATCTATCAATGTATCGGAGATAAAATCGAACTTACAATCTGTTAAATATGTCGTCGCTATTACTTTAATCCTTCCGAGGAAACGTAAGTTTAACGCAAATCCTACTTACCGTTAACTTTTACCAAAGTAGACAGTTGCTGATGGCTCTCAACATTGACGAGTTAAGATGAGTTTATTCAAACTTTTCTACTTATTAACTTGTGTATTAAGGGCTTATTTGTGGAAGTTGGCGGTTGTGTAACTATAAAGTTAGTGTGGTATATTATAGATAAAGATTGGGCATCGGTTGAGCGTGGTATTGGGAGCAGTACCCGATGTAAGCTGCGCTCTAGACTTAATCCTCGCGGCGGGCTAACGGCAGCGGTTAGGCCCACTACGTAAATTTGTGTAATTTGGAATGTAGGCCAAGTGCCAAGGGATCGGGCTAGTGTACAGCAATGGTGATTGATATGACGCTATACTGAGCATCGTCTTGCCCCGCCGCGTCCTGTCAGCCGACTAGACAACCCGATGCATTTGTAATGGGATCGCCGTCTACGTTACTGTAGTTTTGTCGCCTCAATATTGTCAGGTGACTTGGTTTGCTCTTTGATGTTATTTGTGGGCCACGAATATTTATTTATATTGGAAATTATGGTTTAATGCTAGTTTTAGTGTCGTGAAGTTGCGCTTGATAGCATGTATCTTCAGCGTATTGTTATTTTCCATTAAAGTGTCATATGAATCAATCAATAAAACTACTAATCAAGATTGATCCGATTACCCGTTTAAAAACCTATCAATCTACCCAAACCACTTATAGTTAAACAACCAATCTACCTATCCAAAAATAGAGTAATTACACCTCCGAACTGCGCTTCGGATATCCGACCACAGCGCGAAAATTTCGCAAGCACGTTCCGAAGCACACCACTTACAACGTTTCCCTACTCTTGATACGTCGGGATGCAAATTTCAAATTCTGGTTTCCACTAGCGAGTTTTAAAGCGATCCATCTCCTTCGTTCTATAGAAAATATAACGTGGGGTCTACAACGATCGCTTCGAAACGTAGCCACGCTGTGCACAACGAGTAACTGAATTTCAAATACGCAAAATCCTGTGGTTGCTTCTAGCGCTCGCTCTTCAATTTATGCCATTAGTAGCCTTCCGCCCTCTGTAAAATATATAATGTGTACGTGAAAATAATTTGAGACCAAAGGGTAGGAGCTGATGAATTTGTTTACCGCAGGTTACAAAAGGTTTTCGTATATAATTTATTAGAATTTTGCAAATTCTGTTTTATTTTTGTTGTTCTTTTGCCGCTGTAATTATACAAGGGATTTCCATTAAATTGGACTATGAAAAGCGCTGTTCAGACATAATACTTTTGGGCATGTCTTTAAGCAAGTGTTCACGAAAGATAATCCTAAACCTGACCATGTCTCTGAAAGCCTGCTGGGGTAACAAAGCAAACGTTCAACGAAATGATAGCAACAAAACCTCCGTCAGTTTTGTAAATTACAATAAACCTTAGAGCGGATCGTGGCCAGAATTCGTGATGACTTCTCGTGCGAGCGACAATAGGCTTAAGCCGCCGACCGAAGCCCCACTGCAGATGCGAGTCCAACCAACTGTTCACACTAATATTAAAGCTCTCAGCTACCCAACTATTATAAGCCGATATTATCGATCAATATATTTATTTCATCGTACAACGCGTAACATTTCATGTAACATGAGTGAATACAAAAACGATTGACTAAATAACAATGACATGTATTATCATAAAGTACAAAAGATCCACGATTGTTACCGAATAGATCGGCCACGATATCGGGCGCACCGTTGGAGAAGGACGACCTCGTTATTATTTGATAGGTCCCATGATGAAAATCCTCGCGGCACGCAACTTTCTTGGCGTTCACTCGTCAGAATAAAAACGACATTGTATGGCATTACGTTGGCCTCGCCTACCCTGAACATGAATATGAATAGAACGCCTGGAACCCGCCAAAATGAGACAATATCCCGACAAGCGTTGAAGGATTGTCCTTCATCACGCACAAATTTGGGCTAAAGAGAAGACGAACGAGCACAGCCGGCGCGCCGCTCCGTACGAGCTCTCGCTCCTCGGGGCGATCGTAATCGAGTACGTCGATAAAAATTGAATTTCTACCTTTTACCCGTAAACGACGCGAGGACACGCCGAAGATTTACCTATAACGCTATCCTATTTACAGACTGGGAAATTCTATTTGCTTAAAGGTCGAATGGAGGCAATATCGTGGACGTCGCGACGCTGCGGGCGGGGGATGCAATAAGCGGAGCGGCCAGCGGCGGAGCCGTCGCCAATTTAAAGAAAGCCCACTGAACCGAAAGACAAGCGCATTGGCGGCTCACGAACACAGCCAACCCGTACCCGCCCGCTCTCTAAGGCTCCTCATATAATTTTCAATCCAGCGAGCTTTAAAATCGATTGCTCTTTGTAAGTGCAAAACGAAACAAGGGACGGGCAACTAACGTACACCTCCGCTAAATTAACGCTTTAATCCAACAATTTTCACCGTAAAAGTTAAATTGAAAGCTGCATTAGTTTTTAAAATAAACAGTAAAACTCACTAATTGTTAGGCTATATTTATATACGCTTCACTTAAACTTCGTAAATCTCGTTAAAATCTGTTCAGTTTGAAATGCACCGTTTAAATGTGATAAAAGTGAATTCATTTAAATCACATTATTGCATCATAAACATTTATTGCCTTAAATATTGAATAGAGTTTTCGAGTGGATACTAGTTTATGTACGAACTGCTTTAAAATATACTTTTTGACTTTTTCTGTTTGTCTGTCAATATTTGTGTTAATTGCAAAAATCGCTGGCTGGACTTTATTTTGGTTTTCACAACGATTTTAATGTTTTTCCGATGCTTTCAGTGTATTCATTTTACGTTTGCGCAGCCACCGTGGCAATGACTGGGGGTACGCTAAGGAATAAAACGAATCCTACCCCTATTCAGTAAATCGAACTACACCAATTAGCGATAATGAACATTCAAGTTCAGAGTTAGAGAACGATAAAGTTGAATTACATTCCAAACTGTACCCAGCGAGACGAGATAGTTGCAATTTTGATTTTACGAATGTACCATTTGGATTTCTATGTACCATTCCAATTTCTATATGCCATTCCGATTCCTTAGAATTGAAACCCCAATAGGTATTCAACGAAAGTTCGTACGTACATAAATTAAACCGCAACGTTTATGTATTAGGGTGGATAGTTGTATTGAGTGAGTCGGGTCGGCCAGTTTCATTGGTGCCTATAAACCTTTCATGCAAACTCCCAAATAGTATGAACAAGTGCGTAATGTACAGGCTTATCTGTCGCCTTAATACCTGTTTAATGAAAGGGTTTGATCGTAAATCTACATGGTTAAACTTAATACACCGTCCTATTGGGCTTTACCCCCGCCAACGGTTAGTAATTAATGTGCTACCATCATAGAGAAAGTTTTACAACTACGGGTATTGAAACTACATAAGTATGAAAGTTTGAATCGAGCCAAGAGAGGTGTTTGCGTTTCACTTTAATTTGAGTTAAAATAAGTTAAAGCGATTACTGGCAGGTATGTATATTTTAAATGTGTGTTTAAATAAGTTGTGTTAGCTTCGTTGGTTTAATTATTTCGCTAGACCGTGCGAGTGTATTATTTTCATTAACTCAATCATAAAAGAACTCTGTAAAGATCTTTATTGGTCTGCTGTTTAAAACTTTAATTAAAACCCAGAAATCTTCCTTGTTTTAATTTTCGTTTATTTATAATGATAGCATTAATAATGCTTGAATATTAAAGTGTTCATTACACAGTAAATGATTGCGAAAATGAGTTTCCAAAATTCCAAGAATTATGTTGAAATATTAATCAAGCGTAAAATATTAAAACTGGCTCATTTCAATACGGTTAATCACATTGTCTGTTGAAATAAATAATTGCAATTACGTTGAAAAATTCGAAGATTATTGAGGGTTTACGGGTATAGGAAGTCATGAATTAATAAGTTGGGAGCGATGGCTTCCCACGGGAAGTAGTGGGCGCGCTATAATAATAAGCTTCAAAACAAACTACTAAGTAATTACAACAAGAACAACCACTATTATTCAGTCAAATAGCTAAAGGCGGTGTCGACTGTCGTTTTATATTCAACTGTGGTCAATTACAAGGTAAATATGAGCTGTTTAGTTAAACGACTTGTTGGTCTTGCATGTTAGCCACTGATCCTTGAACGGGAATATTCAATGTTCAATTTTATTGATTGATCGTATTACGTTACATAGTGGAGTTGCTGGAAAACGTAGCGTGTCTTATGGTCAACAGTACGCAGTAAATTGACGTAATTTTATAGAGGGTTGAATACGGAAGCATAAAGTGAGACTGAATTTTTGATAGCCTTGTTTTATATGAAGCCAATCATGAGTGAACATATGGGTTTCAATCATGAAAGTTAAGAGTTAATTGAAGCGCTGTTTTATTATAATCACAGCCTTTTGTTATCCCACTGCTGGGCAAAGGCCTCTTCTCATACAGAGAAGCCACGAGCATTAATCACGACTCCTACTCAAGGTGGATTGGCGATTTCCGACTAATATTAATTATAAGTAAGATCAAGTTTTGTCACGAGTTTTTCTTGAGGTATATGGACATGGTAGCTTTGAATATTATATAACATTTAAATCTCTAGCCATTTGGGATACATTAATTTACGTTTCAGATCAGAAATTTAACTTTTCAAAGTGGCGTACTGGCAAACAGTCAATTATGATTATACATTAATTAAATTATCATCAATTAGAACATCAAATATAGCTTCGAAATCAAATTTTCTGAAAGACGCCTTACATTTAAAATTTATTTCATTTCTTGGAAAATGTAGCACTGTTTTACATTTTATATTGATTAAAATTCACGTGCAACAATCATCGTGATACAATAATTAAATTGTCATCGTTTAAAACGTCAATACAGCTTTCGAAATTAATTTTGCTGAAAGTAGTCATATTTCAAGAGTCTTACTTGTTTTAAATGATGTCAATTTAATTAATATGTCATCGTAATTGCCGTATGTGAAAATTAATCAACCTACAAAGTAAGGAATTTTTAATCTCGCGGTTTACCTCGACGGATCATAAAGTACATTATTTTAAATAAAATGAGTTCTTGTTCTAGATAGTCTGTTTTCTTAATCTATTAGGTACGTACTTTTAAATTGAAACTGACAGGCGGAACATAATGTGGATTAGACTAAATGAGTTAGAAATTTTCTTCGAAGTATTAGCAAGATTGAATCTGTGATTTTAAAATATTAGAGTATTTTTTTAGTATATAATATAAACGTTAGTAATAAAATGTCTATCCATTTTCCTTTAAAAGAAGGCGATCTGTGAGAAGAACAGGAAATAAGTTAGTGAGGCTACTTTTACGCAGTACCTACCGCGTCAAACTTTTCTCTGCGTCAATTTGCTCGTAAAGAACTTGTAACAGCGTTGCAAACCATCAAAATAGATGGCATACAACCTTGTTACGGCGTTGTTTTCTGCGAAACGACCTAGAAAATTCGAAGGATTTGTATATACAATGGAAGCCAACTACGCTAAAAAGTTAGCAGGTGAAGTTTTAAGCAGAATTTTGGTCGGATACATTTTAAGAATTTTTAATGGCTTCACTTTGAGTTTTTTAACACCTGTTCCGTGGTAACTACAGCCATAATCGCCGTATGTGACTAGAACTAAAATATACCTACTCAAGTGAATATTTTTGAACTAAATTCTGTGACTTATCAATCTGTAACTTCTTAATGTTGATATTATTATTTGGATCATCACATAATAATTACTATGCAATTAATACATTCTTTGATGTACGGTATCCAAAAATAAATGAATATCCGAAGTGTTTCTAATATGCAGTGAAAAGATCAGTATCTCAATTTTTTTCTCCATCTTTTTGATCTTCGGTTTTCGTAAACAGTATGAAAACTATTAACGTTTCTAATTCATAAATGTGTTATCTGCTATGACCGTTAACATCAAAAGTATGGTAGCTGGCAGTTTATAATAAAGTGATCGATTATTTTTTTGTTCACTTCGATATTTTTGGCTGATGTTTCAGGATTGAAATTGAATTTCAGGGAACGATGAACTTTGATAACAGGTGGAGTTTTATTTGAGTACAGTAGGCGGAAGAAGTTGATAGATGTGTCACTTTATCTTCTATTACGTTTTTTGACAAGAACCATACGAATTTCATAACGGCGTATTGTCAAGTTTTTTTTTTTCAAGCTCTCCCTATAATATGTTTCTTTAAATAAGACCGATCGATCATACATCATAATTACAGAAAAGGTAGGTAACTACTCATAGTAACTAGAACGAAGGAAATCAATACCAAAACATATATGATATATCATACATAACAAACAAATCTTAGTGGGTTAGCTGTGCGTAGACATCCAAGTTTCATCTATCATCATCCCCTCTCTTCGATCATTAGACATGTTTGTTTCTGCCCAAAGACAAGGTACACCATATTGCTGTTAACGTTCATTGAAGTTTCTTGATGTGTGTTCATAGCTTTATGTAGTGAGTCGCGGGAATGGCGCGCAAAAATGTTGATATTTTTGTTATCGTTTTTAGGAAATGTATGCAATTTGTTGTTATGTGAGCCTGCATTGCTACACGCAATTTTATATTAGCATGTGAAAGTGGTAACTTTGAATTACTTATATAGTTTTTTTAGCAATTCTCTTGATTTCTTAATTTATTTTTCAGATTGAAAAAAAAAAACTACTTTTCAAACTGGCGTACCGGTAAAGTGGCGTATGATTTGTGTCAAAAATTAAATCAGTTCATACTCAAATACTTTGTTACTCAGAAATTGGTAGCGATAATGATCGGACTATAAAAAGAAATACATTAATAGCGTCCGGCAATAGAAAGCATCTCTCGAGATATTTATTTTTAGTCGCAGTTACTGCTATATTTTAAGTTATGACGTAAGCAGTAATCAGTCTTCGTCAATTTCTACCGCAGTTCTTCGTGAAACGCATTTGGAAGAATAAGGTCAGCTAAAAATGGATCTATTATTGCAATATAAAAAGTATTTAGTCGTCCGTTTGGAAACCATTAGACGTGCACGCAAAGTTTGTTTGTTTATATTTTACTTGGCACTTTGACTAACTATTGTAGTGGCTGCAGAAATATTATATTTTTACTTAATGGTTTTTTAGATCCGTGACGACATCCAAGTGCAGCTATATTATTTTTCATATTTCAGAAGCTTTGACTTATTGAAATGGAATGATATAAAGAAATATTTAACTTTTAATGTTACGTTTCGTCAAGTGTCTTTTAGAAGAACGAAAGTCTTGACAATTTTATTTTTTGTCGGATACTTAGTAAATCTACCTATGAATCAACATATTGAAAAAAATAGTAACTGTTTTATTTATACTGCAAGCGTGATGATCAATGTTCGTATCTTCTATTTATGAAAAGAGATATGCCCGGCAGTGAGACAATAATAGGCTGGTTTTATTATTTATTTATATCCGGCTCTTTCATTATAAATGAAGTTTTACATTATGGGTATGTTTTCTTTGAAAATTAAACCTATCAATGTATGGCACCTGTTTGTGACAGACGTTTTCCCATAAAACTTGATTGAACCTTCATAGAAAAAACGTTGATGGCTTTGTGTTTCAACTTTTGACGTTTTATCAGGAATAATAAGTAGCTAAGTTGGTAAACTACAAACTACTACATCGTAAATTTTAATGTGCCGTATTTTTATAAATTGCCTGAAAAATACCGTTTTATTTAAAAGGTTTTACCGAATATTTTCGTCGGTATGTTAAATAGGTGTAACATGGCTTTAGTTATGGCCTCGGTCTTAAAATAAGAAATAATTTCAGGCTAAAAATCAATTTGCCTGAACAATTACTTACTACTTAGTAAGTAGGTACTTACCGAGCTACCCACATTTTACTATTATAATCTAACATCAGATTTTCATAGTGAAACGCAACAATGAAATATAAGGTTTGTATCATAATAATTTTTTTTATAAGGCATCACGCAAAACGTAAATTAGCTGTCGTAATAATACGAGGAAATGTAATTGTATCATCTACATAAACTGCTTTCATAGTACCACTCAAATGACGGAGTCAGATCCACTCTACGCGGCCAGTAATGGACATAGAAATATGCAGATGGTCGCATATTACTCATTACAGACGGTTATAGAAATATATGACGTCATTTGGCCGCATGCATTATCATTGCTTTGTTTTTCTCATAAAATATTT
This sequence comes from Caradrina clavipalpis, assembly GCA_932526535.1. Lineage (NCBI taxonomy): Eukaryota > Metazoa > Arthropoda > Insecta > Lepidoptera > Noctuidae > Caradrina > Caradrina clavipalpis. The sequence continues at coordinate 6,472,365 of OW052093.1, forward strand.
GCTGAGGTTTATGATGCGAATAATTACGTCGATGATACTTATAACTAAAAGTTTATTTGACATTTTGTAAAAAGTTTTTTCGGAAGAAACAATGTAAGTAAAGTAAAAAGTTAATTTTCCATAACGAATGCTTGAAGAACATGCGTAGCAATCGTTAAAATATTTCGTCGAGACTTTATAACCTTCAAAACAACCCTCAAATAAAATCTAGGGTTGAAATTTGCGCCGGCAGACGACAATAGGCTCGCCCCCCAACACATGGGACGAAATACAGTCTACGGCGTTGTTTGTGCGACTGCACACCCCTCCGGGCGCCATCGGAGGGAATGCTCTGTAGATAGATGTATAGGTATACATCTCCGCTTCTTTTTTTCTCTAAGAAAACATTACGAAGGACAATCTGCTCATCTTCCCGAACGTTATAAGAGTTAATTGAGGGTAAAGGGTTAATATGGTGCTTGCAAACGATGAGCCAGCAGCCCGTAATTATGTGTGCACTATTACATCCTTTTAGCCCATACATTACGGCTGTAAGTGGCTTCAAACGGCTCCAAAATAACTTGCAGTGTATCTGTTTTTATCTTTATAGAGAGATAAAGGTAAAATGTTTTCGTATAATTTGGGAGAACTTGAGATCTTAAAGTGATTGTAAAGAGCAATTATACCGAATTATTAAGGGCGTGTAATAACGCTCGATTACGGAGAAGTCATTAATGACGGAATCGCGGTAGACAATGTAATTTGTATCTTTTTTTGCGTAGTGGTGTAATTAGCGACGGAGGTACTTAAGTTGCGTTTACAGTTTTTTATTAGGTTGCGTAGTTGTGATAATTTATGTGAAACAATTTACTGAGTTAGATAAGATTAATATTGTTTATTTTACAAGATGCGGTTTTTTTTTTGTCGCTGCATTAGTAAGTACTTGTGTAATTTTTGTGTTAGCTATAATTGGCCAAAATATAAACTTATCCATTTTTTTGTCATTACGCTAAAGAAAATCGGAAAATTTTATAGGTACTACCTATTTCTACCTTCCCATATTTTTCTCATATTTTATAGTTTTTTTTGTAACTAAAATCAAAGATTTTGATAAAAGTTATTTAGCTGATTACTAGCGGGCTTACATTTTTTCTAAATTTTTAACTTGATATCTGCTAGCGTATTGTATAGTAAAATGTATTACGCTTATATGTTCAACCCAAAAGTAAGTCTAAGTTATAAAACTATAAAGTTGTAAAAAGTTCAAAAATACGCCGTTGTGAAAAATTTTAAGCGTGCGTATCAAGGGGGTGAAAATCTATTTTTTTTGCATAGAGATATTAATTTCATCCCTTTATGATCTACGTTAATCTATAACATCGATATTAACGCGATAAATTAATTAACATAGCACTTGTATTCCTGACAATTAATTATGCCTAAATTAATAATCAGAAGGGTAGGAATTTCATTATGAAACTAATCAACTGTCAGCTACCTATTCACTTCGATACCAAAAATTTAATAGGATTTTCCCTTATTACAAACAATACTGTCGTGGGTGTTCTCCGAAGGAAGTACTAACAAATGAAATTAATTAATTTGTAGGTACCTGTTCTCTTAATTTTATTTTTACTTATAATAATCTTTTTATCTTCAAATAAATTACTGAGATTTTTATTGCGGTAATAATTCATTTTACCATTTCTTTAAATAAATTACTTCGGTTGAAACATAATTTTATTGGGTTGAAATTTACTTTCGGGAGTGTGGAGCGTCTTTAGTCGATAACGGTTGAATGGGGACGTAAACGAGTTAAAAGCGCCGAAAACGTGGCGCGGTTAACATTTTATAAGCGAAAGCCAGTCAAGCAAGCGGACTAGAACCGAGGCAGAGTCACCTACAGGTGTCATGAATGCTGCTGCAAAATTTCAACAAGACACTTCTCAAATTTCAAATTTCAAGTCATTAAAATTTATTTCATTTAAATAAGTATCTCAATTATTTATTTTAAAATTTATAAAATTGAAAATCAGTGATTTTTGTTACGATTATTTAAATTTCGAATAAATAGGGTCCTAGATTTTTCGCGGAAGAATTGGTTTTTACAGAAAATTTTAATCAGTCACCCGAAGTGACATTTTTCTTTCGGAAAAAAATATTTTAGTTAAATTACATATTTTGCAGAATAATCTGCATTTTATCTTTAAATTCGATTATAATTAAAATTAAAAGGTATTAAACAGTAATAATTACAACTAAATAGTAACTTTATAAACTACGCAACAACTAACTATCTCGTTTATTTTCTTACAATTAATTGTGAGTCATTTAAAAAATATTTCGGCCAAAAATATAGCTCGCCAGATAAATCTGAGAACTTTGCGAACTCTAAAACTTGAACAGATGGATGCAATACCGCGCTTATTTTGTTTCGTGAGCCAAATGCGTGCCACGTTTATTTTTAGGCCATTTCTGCTTTAATTTCCAAGCATTAATAACTTTTAATATTTATTCTGACGGCACGCTAATTTCCTACGCGACATAACATAACAATACAAATAGATCTATGAATTTCAGTTCTCTACAAAATTGCCCACCGACTAATTTAAGAAAAAAGTAGGTAAACTTGAACCGTTCACAGCTAATATCACCGTTACATGCGATTCCACAATTTTATTTCTAGCTATTAGTGTAGCGACTCTTATCTTATCGCAATATTTAGGTAGAAAAACAAAATATCGTGGTTGTTGTGAGTCAATTTAGATCCGTTTGCGCCAAACAAAATAGCCGGCTTAAGATTTGTATTATGAGTATCTGGATGAATATAACAGGTCGATTGATCTGTTTGTTGTTTTTAGTGAGGGTCGAGAGGAGGGAGCGACACGACGGCGCCGCCCAGCCGATAGGAACCACTTGCGGCTGGGGCAATGTGCATCCGACGCCGCGCGCACTCTTCAACTTTAACAAACTTTTCCTCCGAAATAAACTTTTTACAAAAAATCACTGAAACCGGTCACTTTTCAGCACGGAAGTCGGTACTAACCCTGAACGATGTGCACGTCGGATCCGTCTCGAAAAAAGGCTGCGGGAGCACTGTCGCGGAGTGGATGGGAAGCACTGAGTTGAGCACTTTGGACATGTAACGTGGAGCGGGTGGAACACGCGAGTTGTCGCGCGGCGCGGGCCGGCGTCGGCGCGAGAGAGCGGCGCACGAGGTGACGGACGGACGCGGGCGACGAGCGACGAGCGACGGAGCCGCTGGGAGTGTGGCCGGCGGCGCGCGGCCGTGCCGGGGGCAGGTTCGCGCACGCGTCGCCCGCCCAGCGCCCGCCCCCCGCATCGACCGACCACCCCCACCCCCGCCCACCTCCCCCGACGCCCGACCGACTGTTTTTCTCTCCGACCGGGGGACGCACCTGATTTTTTCCGTGATATTTTTTCCTCCCTTCTCTCTTCGCGACGCGATCCGTTCGCTTTCATTACGGTTTCGAGTTTGATTTATCACCGCGGCGGCTCTGAAATATTCTTATGGAACTTGGTGTCGAACGCTCACCTACTAATTAGCATCGATTGATCGTAATAAATGAACGCTGATAAAATGCACTCTAACCTTATTTTACATAAGAGTATTAAAATCTTGCGATTTATTCGCAAAAATAGATGCTATTTCCTCTCAAAGTATGAAAACACTATTATATTTTACTCATACAAAGTATTACAATCCTTGCCAGTTGATTTGCAAAGCTCAAGGTATTTTGGTGAAAATGAAAACAAACTTTTTTTTCACCATATAAAAATATAATATTATTAATTTAATTAAAAAAACACAATAAAAAAATGTGTTTCAATAAAACGCTCAAACTTCAATATTATTCAAGAGTAGTTAAGAAACTAAGTGCGCTCGTAGCAAGCAAGCCTGGCGCGTAGCACGTGTCTACGGCGTAGCTAAATCGGATGCAGGGTTCGGAGCGCGCGCCCAGCGATTAGTATTCGCAGACCACTCGTGTCCTGCATAACCTCAAGAACTTAACATATTTGGCCGCGATTCAAATTTAATGTTTTCATATTTGTGTCATAACTTTCGGTAAAGGGGAAAACAAAAATTACCCCTGTGAAGGAAGGGAGTTATTTGTAAACGGTTGACGTCTCGGCATTTTTATACAAAGTGCGGGCCACCCTTGTTCCATTTTGAAATTGTTTAGGCGGTCGGTATGCGATTTTGTTTTATAGTTTAGATGAGGAATACTGTCGTGATTCGTGGAGCGAGATTGTGGTGGTGTACATCCATCATATGCGTTGCAATAAAAGTTGTAAGACACTGACGAATGTAATATGGAGTAGAGAGTCGAGAAACATAAAACTTGGTCGTTGAAACATTGTATTATTTTACAATAACTTGGAGCACTTGAGCTATTCAGAACTCTGTATAAAGCAATATCTGGTACAAATACGTCACGTACAATGTGTTGTATTTGTTTGAAATCATTTATTATGACGACTACTAAGGAACGGAATGTGTTGCCAGCTTACAACACAGGATTATAACGTTATAAGAACGCGAGGCTCTTATAACGTTATAGTCCTGTGTTCTTGTTTCTAGGAAAATGTGTTACAATAATTATTTGTTCCAAGTTTGTCATTTCGTGTAGTCAGTAGGAACTAATTTTAACAATGGGAATTTATAATGAACACATGTAGATTTTAATTATAATTTGGGTACTGTAATTTTCATAATTTTAATGAACAAAAATTGTTTATTGTACTTAATAATTTAGTTTTCACAAGAGGTATCGTGTTACCCAGTAACTGGGTTCTGGAGGTGAGATAGGCAGTCGCTCTGTATAAAACACTGGTAGGCTAAGCTGCATCGGGTTGGATTTTACCAGTCCAAAGAATTGTTTATTTCTTCTCTACAAAAATACATCATATCTACAAAAATTATAAAAAAACATTAATCATGTTATCGAAAATAAATACAGTAACATTCTGAAACAACATAAACCGTTCAATTTTCAACAAAAAAAAAAAAAAACACAACCATAAATTACACAAACGAACGTCTACAAATTGTTAGCACTTTGCTATTTAACTATCGTGTCAACTCGGCCTAAAGCACACGTCAAACCCGTAACTCGATGGCGTTCATTAAAAAATATGTTCCACAAACAGTTTTTACAATGTACAACATGCTTTTCAACGGTTGAAATTAAAAGTAATCGGCCGGCGCGCCACGGAAGCAGAGATATGAAAAATAATAGCCATGTGTACCTGAGCAGGGCGGATATGCTGGTCCGATTAAAGGTACGGTCAACAAAAGTGATAAGTAACCGGAGCGTCTAATATAGTTGAAGTTTTCTTTAAAACCGCTGGTAGTTATTAAATGAAATTTAATTTAATTAATAAACTGTTTATTTTCTATTAATAAAAATAAAATTCATTAAAAAACTTCTATCGGTTTTTTGAAAAACTTTGAATTTATTATGCGAGTCTGGTTACTAATCTCTTTTGCTAACTGTACATGGCTTAAATCTAAATGCCTCTACTTTTGTATTTTTTTGGAACGATTTTTTTTTCCTTTTTTTTAACAGTCATCATCAGCTTGTGTTATTCATGACTCCTGGTAAACTGTTGTTTTTGGGTCGGTATTAAAATTTAAGGGGTTGTTTTTAAAAATATTTCTGGCTGTCGGTTTTTTCTGAGGTATATTTATGAGGTGCTAGGGATTGACAGATTACCTCATGCTCACTTTACATACATTTATTAAGTAGGGAGTTTTTTACAGAATAGCAGATTGATGTCTTAAATTCTTTAAATCGTTGTGTGAAATATAGTAAATCTTATTCATTTTCTTTCTGTTTATCAGTCTAAGAAAATCTAGAAATGTTATTAAAGAGTGTATTACTGATGTAAAAGGACACTTAGCAAAGACTAAGTTGCATATTCTTCCTATAATTCTATTATTTTTTTCTTCTAGACCCTGCCTGAGGACATTCTGGTTACGGAGGTATCGAAGATCGAAATCAAAACAACTAAAACCAGTTTTGAAAAATATAAGATAACTTCAAATACCTTCGGGACCCCTGTACTGTTACATGCATCGATTAGCACAATGTTTTGCGTGCGTTACATTGCGCGCTGTCAGAAACAGTGATTTTTCACACCAATGTCGATTCCCTGCAAATATTTAGCTAAAGTTACTTAATTTGATGGATAATATGCGTACGGCTATGCATTATGTCATAAACTCCGTATATGATAATGGTGGTAACACGTAAGGTGTACTGCAATTATAACACCAATTTTTTGTATACAATTATTGTGTCAACACAAAAGTCCGCTTTGATTCAATACGAAAAGGAGCGAGCGAGATTGCCACACAACAAAATAAAAAATAATTAATGTTGCCATAAAATCGTCTATGTTTGTGTTGCCAACTTGCACTACGGATTAGTGGCCGTAGCATGATAGCAACACTTTCTCGTATGCTGACCACCGCCCTAACGTAATCTATAATGCATATCACTAATATTCCTGTTAGCCTCTCTAATTTATTTAACATGTTAGCTCTATTTCTGTAAACCCCTCGAATTTGGCTGAAAAAGGCAAAATAGACAAAAGGGGTGAATGTTGAATAATATAATTTGTTTAACAACTAATTTTTGTATGTTAGAGAAAATTTGCGTTATTCTTAATAGCCATAGCCATAACCATATTTATAAATGTAGAAAAAGTTAATGAGAGGACTGTTTGAGACCGAGAGAGTCGTTTAAAAATAAATTTGTTTTGTAAACTTAGGCTTTACCTAGCACTATCTAGGATTTAAATACCTAGGTTTTTTTTCCTGTATCGTGGGTGCGTTCTCAAAAGTATAAACTCACAAATATAAACTATACTCATAAGAACTACCCTTCATTATCATCAACAGCCTATCGCACTCCACTGCTGGACATAGCTAGTCCCAAGATGCGCCACTGAGCCCGAACTACCTTTAGGCCATATAAAAACTTATTCCGTGCGGAAATCGAACCCGCGACACTCAACATAGAAGCCAATCGTTTACCCACTGTGGCAACCTCCTCGCCCTGCTGTATCATTGACCAAATAAAAAAAACTAGCAAGGCAAGACTCATACCATACAATGGAAATTGTAAGCCTTCTGAAACATGAAAATATTCAGACAAAAGCTCATAGCGGTGCATATCCAATGTTCCATTACCGACATAGTTCCTTAGTGGCAAATTATTTATTTATTTATACGCCTATTGTAATGGGGTTATAAAAAATAATAGGTAACATTCTCTACCTGAGATTGGGATGAGATTGAAGGGTCCAAAAATAGGTATGACTTTAATCTTCCTGTACTGTTGTATGAATATTAAAAGTCAGTTTTAATATACGGAACCGTTACGGTTGTGTGTCAAAGGGTTTAGTTGGGGTTGACTGTTTTATACCACACGATATTCTGTTGGTTATACATTTTATTTTCGTGGAACTATAATCCGACATGTATGTACTCATGTTTTTAAATCTATTACATTCTAAAATGATTTCAGAAAAAAATGATTTAAGACACATTTTTCTCTGTTTTAATAATTTTTAAAACGGACACGAATTGGAATAGTATTCACGGAATTTTGATTTTACAACAAACATTTCATTAAAATATATTTGATTTTATTTCTTCCTGGAATCGTTTGAATGAATCGTTTATCTGTTTATTCACGTGAAGCAATTTTATATAACAAAAATACAATGAATTTAAATGTTTTCAACCTTCGCCTTAACTGATTTGATTTTTATATTTCAAAGTCTTTATTCATGTGACATGTTATCATCATGCGCTTTAGCCTTTTCCCAGTTATGTTGTCCCAGCTTTATTTATTTTACATATACTGCTCACAAATGCTTTAGGTAATTCAATTTACAAGCAAATCTTAATTCACTATGTTACACAGGCTCTCATTGCCTTTACAATTATCAAAAACGGTTTTAAATATAGGTTACAGGACTATTTTTCATCGGTAACCATGTCAGAGGCCTTTGAGGATGCTTAGAAATTCTGTTACTAGGGTGTGTGGGGTCTTAAGACCTTGCTGCCTATACGATAAAGAAGAAGGACTATTTTTTTTTAACTCTAGTGTGCTAACAGTCGCTAAGTACTTGTTTTCGCCATGAGTAGTAAAAACATCAGAGCAATATTAGCCATCATAGTGTACGCAAGCAGTACCCTCAGATTGCACCACAAAATATCGATGGGAAATGGAAAAAAAAACCCACCGCCAAGTCGCATTACATCGGTAAAAGGCTCCTTTTGTTTGCCGGCGTGATTAATTGTTTGGTGCGCACAGTGACAACGGCGGTGTGCATTGCGTGGCAGTGTAGCATTGTCGCTCAGAAACACTGAATGATTAGCTGGGTTATTGCAAATAGGAAATGTGTTTCTAATTGGATTATTTTTTAAAGACAACGTTGTCGCAATTTATTTGTTATATATTTCTCTATGTATCATTGTCTCTCGACTTAGTATGTTCTTTTTTTTAATTTTTTTTTTTTTGATTATCCCTGGTTTCCACCGTGTAACAAATTAAATGCAAACCCCGAAAGTAGTTTGCTCAGAATCGGCTACTGAATTGATTTTAGCAATTTTAAAAATAGTATTTTTTTTATCCTGTAATAGTTACACCGTTTTTAGTTGGATGTCACCATTTCTTTTCACCATTCTTAAGTACGTGCAATATTCTTCTCCTACTACTTATAGTAGGAGAAGAATATTGCACCTACTTACGTAGTAAAATATTAAGGTACATTATTTCTTGACCATGCTCTCAAAAATAAAAAATACAAGTATTTTTCCACGAGATAGATGGCCCTATTTGTTTTACTTTTTACTTCTACCTTTTAAGCTCTAGTTTTTAAGTTTACCACATAGAATAGGTACAAGTTCAGAAAAATAACTAGACCTACAAAGTCATCAGCATCGTTACAAAACCTCACCGTCGCATCACCAACAAAAACAAAAATAAAGCAAATATCAAAATATTCCATTTTGAAAACTGATCTCGTGATACAGACACGGAAAGTTACACGTTTTTCAATATTATTTGCTTCTTATCTTGGAGCACCTATCTTGAAGTTGTTGCGAACTTAATATATTCCCCAGATACTTTCACCGTTAAACATCTTCAAACTTTATATCGCTACACTTTGCTACTTATTTTTGGTATCTCACAATTTAATAAACATATTTCCTAAAAAACATTGGGGAGGTGAAGTGTTTTCTGTTTAGTTGTAATTTATGGCAGGTGCTGAAAGTTTGGTAATATATTTCTGGTAATTATGGAAAAATACTTTTCTATAACAGTAGCCTGTTACCTATTTATAGAACTTAAAATGAGAAGCTTTTTAGCAAATAATCTCTCCACTGCAACGCCTTTTATTGTAACAGCATCGGTTATAATTGAGTAATAGTAAAACCAGCTCATTATTGTCCCATTGCAGGGCAAAGGCCTCTTCTCACTCAGAAGAGCCGCAAACATATCACCACGCTTACTTAAGGCGGTTTTTTTTAGTCGGGCTGGGTAAGCTCTTGTCTCTAGTTATGGTCAGAGGTGGTAAAAACAAAGTCTACGATGGAGTATTATCTATTATACGTCACTAAAAACAGTAACGACTTACTTGGTTTTGGACACTTGTGTCCTCAACTTTCGACCTAACACAAATTTTATTCCGACAAAAACATCGGACAAAAATCAAACCGATTAAAAACTCGCTTACGAGTATTGATCACTATAGGCCTGCTCAGGGCACATTTCTCAGTTTATTTATAGTCTGAAAATTAACTTGACTTATATTGTATTAAATATAAGTACAGAGACATAACAAACTACTAAAACAATTAAACTAAATCCCACACACAACAAGTTAAACTTGCACGGTAGAATGAGAGCATTCGTTAACAGTTAAATCAAACGGCTGGTTTGGAAGTGATACTAAGTTAAGACGGCAAACGGCGGGACTTTCCTAAACGTCTAGCGCACCAGTTGGCCACAGTTAGTTTTGAAACGTAAAGATGCACAATTTGCTACAGTCATCGTCAGCTGAACTTTACTCAAGTTTAGTATATACTATGGGGAATTATTTGTAGTTAGCTCAAGTATCAAGAAGATTATTTTATTGTTGGCAAGCTTTTGTTGTCTTCTTTTGTTTTGAACTTCTAGCTCTGACTGTGCTTATAGAAGATAAATATATTATTATGTTGATAATAATGTGACGTTTTTAAACCTCTGTCCACCTTTGTTATTTTAGTTGGTTTTATTAGATTCCATTAAAATGATATTTTTCTTTTGCAATTTTTTTGTCCATAATTTCACTTTACTTTAATTGCCCCGAACTGCCCCGTTGGTCTCGTGGTCCTAGGTTCGATTCCCAGGTCGAGCAAAAAGTGTTATTGGGTTTTTTCTATGAAATTCTCAGTAGCAGCTCGAAGTTTGGATTTGTGCCCGGTTAATGGCAATAGGCTCGCCCCCTATTACATGGGACCTAAATATACCGGCGAACTGTGGGTGTACATTGGTACACCTCTGCCTAACCCTTCGGGGAATACAGGCGGTATATACATAATTACCTACATACTTATTTAATATATTATAATACTTTTTTTAGCTACATAGGTAGCTACTTTTACATAATTCTCAAGCTCAAAAATGTCAGACATCACAAATCATACTACCCGTATAAAACAATGAACTGCCATACTCAATCCCTAGGGTTGTCACTGACCTTTGTGAGTCTACCAGCAAAACGATCTGTGTGCCGTCCAGTTAAATACGTAAGAGGATGCGCAACCCCTAATTGGATCACAATCGCACTGACGTAAGCCACGCTTCGCCGCCGGTCTATAGGGACCGGTAAGAATCGACGTCTCCTTCGGGCCTCCATGTCATGCTTGGACAGTTTTGAGTGAGCACCCCTAATCAGTGCTGAAAAGTTTACCGAACGGTAAGCGTGCGTGAATACATTCTGATTTCGTTGTAGTATTGTAAGAGAACGTTATTGTTGTGAAGTCGATTTTTGATGAAGGGTCTCGTAGGTCCCAACCTTACGTAACTATTTTTTATATAATGCAAAATTAATAACAATAATAACTGCCTCGTTAGCCTAGTGAACTAAACATAACGGCGAACTGTGAGTGTACATTAGTACACCTCTGCCTAACCCTTCGAGGAATACAGGCGTGATGGTACGCAAAATCAATTTGAAGTAATTTATGAAAAACGTTTATCTGTCTATCTGTTGAAATTCACAAAACAATAGTCTATTAGCATTGCATCTCATAATTATAGCCAGTATAATTGTGTAGCTGAGCGAAACAGCCAGTGAGCCATGACATTTCGATTATTGCAAATTTACTGCGACCGAAATAATTAAACGAATAAAACTGTACTAAAAAGCAGCAACAAGCAACAATAATTAAGATCGCAAACAAATCTTAAGCCAGTTGATCGACGCGACTTCAAATCCGAAATAACAACAATTAAACAAAGGCGAACAAAGTTAAATCGGAATGATTGCGCGACGATTGCGCCGCCGATCGAACAAAACAGATAAAACTCTCATCAAATACAATCAGCGGTTGCCTGGACAGAGCTTAAAACTAGGCCTCCGGAGCCCGCCATTTTCTCGAGGCGAATTTCATTACCACTAGCTTGTCCGGTAATCCCAGGCGGACAAGTGCCCTAATCTACCCGCTTTCGGTTCGATTCCAACTCTTAAACGCGCCACTTGCTTCATTTTTACTTATAATCCATTTTTAATTGCCTTCTCACTGTACCATTATTAAATTTTCAAAGAGAAATTAATTACGGAGATAAGTTTCGAAGGCCGTCAATGCGACAATAGATTGTATCGGTGTTAATTTAGTAAAGAAAGCCGAGTTTAGAGAACACTGTTGTCATTGATTGACGTAATTCTTGGATTAAGATTTTATATTAGCAAAATGATCCGACATTGTTTGACGATGAGATATAAATCTTTGTTTGATGTTTAATTGTTATTAAATGCAGATACAACCAATTATTAAGAAGCTTTTGAAATTGATAATTGATGGGTACACTGATGATAATCCCAACCTAATTATTATGTACATTTTCAGTCTCACGGATAAGCTACTATTAAACTAATTTGCATTCATAACAAAGCTTAAGAAATGAAACAATGTTTAAGAACTTATCGAAGATTTCAAATGGAATTCTCATGAATACTGCTTGATGACAAACCGATAGCTTTTAAATGTTCAAACAGAACATTTGGAACGCAAACACAGTTATAATAAAACGTGACGCGAGATAGACGCGCATCTCTGTCTGTCCCTGCAAATGGGCGCGGATAAATCGAAGACTGCAGTTACGATTAGTCGATGATTAATGCTCGCACTGCGACGCCATCTGCCGAATTAATTGCTTCATTTCCTCTCGACGGCACCAAATGGAATTTTGTATTTCGATTCGTAAAACGTTCGACGTTTTTGTCCGCCCGGTACACTTGTTCAGGTGTGTTATGGACTCTGTGATTTATTATTACTTCACGCCCAAACGAGAGATTTTTGACACATTTTATTTTCAGTTTTGTGAAGTGCCTGTTCTATACGAGTTTTTGAAAAATACCAATTATTTTGTCCACTAACAAATAGGTACGTAGCTACACAAAAGGTGCCACACACTGGCACAGAATTTAGCGTCTTAAGAACGAGTTGTAGACCTTTGTGCGATTCGAAAGTTTCCACAAAAGGGGGCCCCGCATGATTTGTGAATGCGTGTAATTTTTCAAACGTCATATTTTTTGCAACAGCTCCACCGACCTACGGAGTAAACTTTGCTATTGTAGAGGAACGACTTTTTGGAATGTTTTCGTCTTTCCTTAGCGCTTTGTTATGGAAAGTTAGATAGTGTTGGTCGCGGGAGCACCGGTGGCATCCGTTTTCGCTTAATAAATTTCGATGTTCAATAAGGATTCGGGTTGGAAGTTCTACTTTGACAATGTTACTCTATGTCAAATGGATCTAGAGATTGTACGAGCTTGTGGTTGCGCTGTGAGAGTGCAAATATTGGATTTTCCAGTTCTGAGACGTGATGAACCAAACGGCGATCGTATGAGTGAGTAATGGACAGGTGAAATTGGTGGCAGCCTTTCTGTTAGGTGATCCTTTGTCGGGTTGGTTCGCATGCCCGTAGAGCCGGGGAGGCTGTCATGTGTGCCCGCGGCTATCTGTTGATAGCTGTCGCCGCATCTCCCTCAGATTGACGGGCTTTTCAGACCGAGCTAAATAGAATTTTACAGCGCTGTATTGTTATAGTGTCAGATATCGCCCTTTGGTAAAAACTAAAGTTCCGTTAGATGCATCCATTGTATTGTTCTACGGGGGAAGTTATAAAACAAAATGGTGGACGGCTCCGAAGTATTTGTACTGTGAAAATGCTGGGTATAATCCGAAAAAGTTGCGATAGAGTTAAGGAAAAGTTGAATACCTAATGTTTAATTAAGAACTTAACTAGTTTCGTTTGTGTGAATGTTGATTAGTTTCAACATACAGCACATTTATAAAACACAAGGAACGAGAGAACACAAGGCACAAATCCCCTGGTTTTATCAAAGTGCGTCTAGTTCAAACAAATGAAGTAGTTTCCGTGGAAACTCGTCAATTCTCAGACAAAGACGCTCTTCGTTTGACATCATTAATATCCAAGGAACACGAACGGCAGCGGGTGAAAGGAGTGCTTTCACGGCTCGCGACGATGCACTCATATTTCCGGATTTCATTCCGTCCCGAGCGCACTATATTACACATAGCAAATCCAAATGTCATCATAACGTAACCCTGCCGGTGTTCCCTGTAGATTGTATTAAACAAAGGGGAATTAAATAGCAGACAGTGCGGTGTACCGAGCCGCGACCAACGCGGGCACGAACCACTTTATTCCACCTTCTGTACCGACTGCGCCCGTTGTACTTGTACCGTCACGCATTCCAATTTTTATTTTTTGAAATAAGCCAACGTGAGTGCGAGTAATTTTGTTTGTGTTTTAAAAATTGCTGCGTATTTTTGTGGCGCGGTTTTTGTTGCACCGCTTGTTGCCATCTACTGTCAGAATGCCAGTATTCAAGTGGTATTATCTTCATGACAGTCCCACTCTTTATTATCCCTGATAAATGTTCGCACACCTTCATTATTCACGAGTTAAAAGCAAAATCAATACAGCTACCTACCTAAATGTACATTATGGTGCTCGAAATGTAAATTTCAATTAATTTCATTAATTCGTCATTGTATTACAAAACAAACTGATTAAGTAAATAAACATTAGGCGTTTTCGATTACAATTTCACCGTCGAAATGGCAGCTACTTAATTAACATAATCCCGTTGCGAAAATAAGCAAAGTTAATTTTAGTTAAAACATCGAGCATTTAACGTTTTAAATTTAACGTATTCGTATTCACGGGGGCGCACTGATCATTTCGAATTCGCTATGCAGGTGGTCGTTTTTCAAAAAGCGATTTCACTTCCAACTACATTCATTTACACATAATAATTGTGTTCGGTCGCGGCTGCCGACTCATTATCATATAAATGAGAGAGAAAAAGCAACGGTAGACCATTAATCAAGAGAATGGAGCAACAACACTGGCTAATACACTTATCAACTTTAATTCAATAATCCGCCGGCGCGGGAGCCTGTCCTCGACACTCGACTTTTCGTAACGTGAAAAATAAGTGGCAAATGGAACGCACGACCTCACACACTAATCCCAATTAATTGTGCCATACTACAATGGCATTGGAAGTTTTCACTGAACTTTAATGTTACATAAAAACCCTTTTGTATTTTGTTAAAACCTGCAAAGCTTTTAACTTTGTTTTAAAAAATTGTTTTGTGTTTAAATACATTGTTTTTATGGATTATTTTTAAGATACGTTGATAGAATGGGTCACTCACTGTTAAGATGTAATAACTACATGTCGTATCCAATGTAAACATAATTAATTTAGCTCTAATTTTTAATTTTTTTCTGTGCTTATCCATAGATATACTGAAACAAAATAATTTTCACACTACATGCATCATGTTCCAGCAAATAAAAAAAAAGATTTGATTTAAATAAAAACAAAATAGTCAATATAAAAATCACAGTAAACTGAAAAATGAATTTGTTGTAATGAAATAATTCAAAACGCAAAATTGTAACGGATGTAATAAATATCAGGCACACAAACACCTGAATTTATTTATTTATTTAAAAATAAATCATATATGCAACAAAAAACTCCGATAAACTGCGAATACAGTAGCTAAATTAGATTTCGTATTTTATTTCCGAGCTCTGTTTGTGAATTTATGTTTTTTTTTTCGTTTGTATTCACTTTTTTTACTATATTTTGTAATAGTATTTGATTATCTTTTCCACCTTTCGATTTTATGAATAAAATTGTTGTTACCATAGTCAGAACATGCACACATTTTACAGAATTGTGTTTCGAATTTTAAAAAAATACAGATATATTTTATAAAATTCTCCTAGCAAAAAAATCTTTTAAATAATACATAAAAACATAAAACATGTAGTGTTAAGACTATATTTCCGCAATAAAATCCCCGTAAACATAAGCCATTAAAATTAACTTTTTGTTCCAAAAACAGGTAAAATTGTTATTGTCAAAGTCAAGTCAAAGTCAAATCATTTATTTCAATTAGGCCCTTAAAAGGCACTTTTGAACGTCATTACATAAAAAAAAAACATTAATATTGAATCTAGTTGCCCATTCCAAAAGGTAGTTTCGTATGGAGAAGAACGGGCAAGAAACTCCATACATACTCTTTTAAAAAACAATGTATTACAATAAGTTGTATAGTTACATTCATTCCATAAGAAAAAAAAATATAAATGTCAAAACGATCAATCAAAAAAATAAAAGTCACTCAAAGTACTACAATACGTACTCAGTGCTACAAATTAGAAATGAAAGCTAAATTAATCATATCATTTAACGCCAATATTGTGATCGTAGATGATTACTTCTAACATTTCAAAGACAACGAATCAGTGTGTGAGTCAAACTCAAAAGTAGAATTAATGTCGAGGAGAAAAACAATTATTGGTCAAAACAAATTAGTTTTATGATTAAATAAGCAACCAGTTGATTTTGTCAAGACTTAAAATTGTCCTAAGGAGCAAGACCAGCATGTTTCCAAGCATTATTATCTTGGATATAATCCTCTAACTTGTAGTATGCTTGTTTACAAAGTGTGCTTTTAATACAATTTTTAAATTTTCTTTCATTTAATTTTAATATATCATTAGGTATTTTATTGTAACATTTAACACAGTACCCCATGAAAGATGTGTGTACTTTGGACAATCTAAAAAAAAAAAAAAAAAAAAAAAAAAAAAAAAATGGTTGAGCTAATTTGTCTTTATTTCTAGTGTTAAAATTATGTCTATCACTTATTTTATCAAAAAGATGTAAATTTTTTCTTACATACATAATATTTTCGTAAATGTATTGACAAGGCACTGTCATAACATTAATCTTTTTAAATAGTTCCCTAAGAGATTCGCAGCGACGGAGATTATAAATGGCTCTGACAGCTCTCTTTTGCAAAATAAATATGGATTCAATGTCAGCAGCCCGACCCCACAGTAGAATGCCATACGACATAATGCTGTGAAAGTAGCTAAAATAGACCAGACGCGCAGTATCGACATCTGTTAACTGTCTAATCTTCCTAACAGCAAAAGCTGCTGAGCTTAGCCGCCCTGCAAGAGATGTTATATGTGGTCCCCATTGTAATTTTTCATCTAGCGTGATTCCTAAGAAAACCGTTTTATTAACAAAAGCCAGTTTTTCGCCATTCAGTATGAGGTCACATGCGGTATTTTTAACATTTGGTAAAGAAAATCTAATACATTTGGTTTTCTTTTCATTTAGTACCAAATTGTTTACCGTGAACCAATTTTGAACCTGAAGAATAGAGTTATTAACGTCGTCAAGAGTTCTAGAACGTCTGTCTATCTTAAAAATTAATGACGTATCATCTGCAAATAATACCATATTAGGTTGTGTTTGCAGTAATTGTGGCAAATCATTTATATATGCTAAAAAGAGAAATGGACCCAAAATCGAACCTTGAGGAACGCCCATTGTCATTTCAGACCCCAATGAGTTCACGCCGTTCACCTGAACTTTTACCTGTCTGTTTTTCAAGTATGATCTTATTAAATCAAGAGATGTGTTTCTAATCCCATAGTGCTCCAGTTTCAATAATAGTGTCTCATGGTCCACACAATCGAACGCTTTGGAGAGGTCGCAAAAGATTCCAATGGCATCTTGTGCTTCCTCCCAGGCATTAAAAATGTTTTTCATCAAGGAGACACCGGCGTCAGTTGTACAACGCCCTTTGGTGAAACCGTACTGTTGGTCATGAAAGATGGAATTTTTATTAAAGTGACGTAACATTTGATTGAGTAATAGCTTTTCAAATACCTTACTGAGAACTGGCAGTATTGAAACAGGTCTATAGTTGTTAAGTTCCTTACTTTCGCCGGATTTGAATAATGGAACTACTTTACTGTGTTTCATGAGATCCGGAAAGACTCCCTGATCCACGCTTATATTAAAAATGAAAGCTAAATAAGGCGCAATAGTTTCTATTATAGATGTACAGACTTTTACCGACATTCCCCAAAGATCTTCTGTTGATTTCATTTTAAGATCTTTAAAAGTTTTAATAACAGCCTGGGGATTCGTATGTTGAAATCTAAACTCCAAGGGGCATGCCTTTACATTATTTCTAAGGAGGGCAACGGAAAGTGCAGGTGATGAATTTAATGATTCCGTTGTGACTAGGGGAATATTAACAAAAAAGTTTTCAAATGCCTGAGCTACTTCTACATCAGAGTTCACAACCCCATGTGAAGTCTCCAAACTAAATTTATTATTACGCTGTTTCTTCCTACCTGTTTCATTATTTATTATTTGCCAGGTAGTCTTAATCTTATCATCAGATGATTTTATTTTATTAGTAATATAAAGAGATTTAGCTACTTTACATACACTTTTGAAAGTTTTCGAGTATTTTGCAACATACTGATGAAAGCTTGTATTAATTGAATGTTGCTTTAGACCATATAGTTCAAATAACTTCCCCCTACTTTTACGAATGCCAGGAGTCGCCCAATCACTGAATAAAAACTTTGGATAAATATTTTTAGTCTTAATTGGGAACGTGTTATTAAATTGCGCGTCTAATAGTGAAAAAATCTCGGCATAGAACTCATTTGGGTCACTAATATTATTAAAACTCTGAACACATAATTTACTTTCTAAGGAATCATTAAATTTTTCTAAATTTTTACATGTTATTGGCCTAAACCTTATTTGAATCTTTTGTACAGGTATGTAGGCGCAAAACGTTATCATTTGTCCACTGTGGTCAGATGGCAGCTTATTTACAATTTCTTTATGTGAGTAATCACAATTACAAAATATATTATCAATACAAGTGGCAGAAGAAGCTGTCACTCTACTTGGTTCAATAAACACATTTGACAAATTAAATGACCTAAACAGGCTCAATAATCTAATACTAATAGAGTTATTTTCTAACAAGTTTATATTAAAATCGCCACATATGATGATTGATTTACTGGAGGAACTAACTTTTTTCAACACATCTTCCATCACAGAATCAAACACAGATAGATTCTGGTAACTTGGAGGTCTGTATACACATACTATAACATGCCTATCAAGCTCAACACAGGACAATTCAATGGTGTGTTCAACTGATAATCCGATGATATCTTTTCTTTCTTTAGAATTAATTGAATTTTTAATTAATATTAATGATCCGCCATGTATCATTCGTTTTCGGCTGAAATGGCTAGCTACACAATAATTTTCATAATTTATAGACATTACTTGATGTTCATTTAGCCAATGTTCAGTTAAGCAAATAATGTCAAACTTAGTTTGTTCTAAAAACAATTCTATTTCTAATAATTTGGAAAAACAACCTTGAATATTTTGATTAAGTAATTTTAAAGTTTGTTGCTTCCCCTTTGGTTTTTTATCTAATAAATGTAAATTGCCAGAAGCTATCTTTGTATTATTCAATAATAACAATTGGTTATCTAAACTTGAAACTTCTGACTGGATAACTTCTGTTGTCTCAAAAGCTAGTTTAAACAATAATTATCCGGAGTGCCCTCCATGGCCACAATTGATGTATCTGAAGTCCCTTCATGAGTTTCAGCAGAAAGAGTATACCCTAACTGGCTGGTAGTGGCCTCCAAGGTTGTTGGTATTATAGGTGGACCCTCCTTCGTACTACATGAGGATTCACAATAGTTAATCACTATGTTGTTAGTGCAACTAGACAACACAGGTTCGTCACTTATCCTACAGTTTGTTATATTAACTATAACATTATTTAAATTATATGCTATCAACATAGCAATCATGTGTCTACATTCTCCCGACAGAGATAAACTTCTCTGAGTCAATTTAAAACCACTAATAAATTTATTAATGTCAAAAAATAATAATTTGTCACTATGACAACATGTCAACATATGCATGGTATTATTCAATTTTAAAATATAATTATTTTCCTCAGCCGACATAGTCTGGGAATAGGGAAAAGC
Source organism: Caradrina clavipalpis (assembly GCA_932526535.1). Classification (NCBI taxonomy): domain Eukaryota; kingdom Metazoa; phylum Arthropoda; class Insecta; order Lepidoptera; family Noctuidae; genus Caradrina; species Caradrina clavipalpis. The sequence continues at coordinate 6,492,047 of OW052093.1, forward strand.
ACACAACATTAGCTTTCCTATATTTAACGTTAATAAGGTGTTCACACCATCCACTATGTCTTTTTTGGTAACATCAGTACTATTGCCAACAAGTAGAACCATTGTAGAATAATGGTCTATGTTTGAGTTAATTACTCTTTTAATTATTTGATTATAATGTATATTGTGGTAACTATGGTTGGTAAAGCTATGGCTAAGGTAATTATGTAATATTTTTCCAAAGCCAGATCCTAGTTCATCACAAAATAAAATAGTTTTTTGAATATCCTGTGCATTAACACAGGTCTCTGCTGGAAGAGCCAACACCGGAGGAGACATGTCAGGCTGAGGCTGAGGAGCCGGTGCTTGGTTAGCACAACTGCATGAGACAGTATTAGTCAAAGACTCACACCTCTCAGCATTGAACTTCACCAAGTCCAGTAACTCCCCAGCCTCAAACAAGCGCTCACTCAGTTGTTGTTGTGACAACTCATATTTTTCAAAAATATCCTTCAGCAAATACTCCTTGTACAATAAATCACTATGGAGCTGCTGAGTATCTGTTTCATATTTATTCAACTCAATATTACAAATGGTTAATTTCTTAGAAAGCATAATGCGTTCTTTTCTAAGGGAAAGATTTAATTTTAAAAGATGTTGTTTTTTAATTACTTTCCGTGACCGTTTAATAAATTTCTTAATTTTAATGTATTTTTTTAATTTGTTATGACTCGTAATTATTGGGTGTATGGGGATGGTGTCATCACCAGTCAAGTCTATCGTGACTGTTGACTCACACACTGAGTTTGCCTGACTACCTACTAACTCCTGGTATAAGTTATTAGTCTTAGCTACTTGTTCATTCACTTTGATCGACTCTATGTGAGATAGGGCCTTATGGGCGGTACACAATTCTTGCTCAAGGTATGATATGCGCTTCAAAGCAATGTGGTGGGTATCACTGCACTCTTGAAAAGATAATAAAGTGTCCTGTAGTTGACTGTGTTGGTCGGCTAAGTCCATATGTTGTATGTGCAGCTCAGCCAGCTCATTCTTAAGGAATGTGTTCTTGTCAACAATGTTCTTAACTTCCACCTCACTATCATCTCTTTCCTGTAGCAGCTGTTTACACAAAGCCTTAGAAGCCTCAAGCTCCTTTAAGGTTGATCTGAATTTAACTTCCATCTCCTTAATTGTAGCACTGCGGGTCATCATTTTGTTTCTTGAAAATGTTAGACCTGGAACGTGTGAAGTTGTGCAGCTGAATAATAGTGCAAGGGGAGATGTTTTTTTTTTTTTTTTTTTTAATTGTTATATTAATAGGAGGTAGTAAGGGGAAAATAATATTTAAATGAAATAACAATTATAAAATGAAAAATATCTACTAAGAATAAAATAGAAAGATGGGAATGTTAAATATAAGTAAAAGTAAACAGGAATCAGTACTATAAACTAGTTTGAAAGTTAAGTACAAGATAATGACATACAAGATTTGACTAAGTTTAATACAGTGATGAGATATACTTAAATAAAAGAAAATAGAAATAATTATTGAGTTGCTAATAGGTTTGTCTTGAATAGTAATTTATGCAGTGTTTATTGTCTGGGCGAATGTTTTCGTCGTCGATTTTGCTTCCACAAGTTGTCAAGCAAAAGGAGACATAAACCGGGCCAGTGTGTGATGGACGAAGCTCAGGGACCTGAGCAGTATTTCGTGATGTTCAGTAGTGTAGTCTGTAAATACAGCGTAAATAAAACAAAATACTCCCCGGGTTCGTTGGTAGTTTAAATCCTTCACCGTTAGGTTAGTTGATTGACAGCCGGTTTTTGTCGTTTTGCTGCGCGAAGTTTTCGCAACAAAAACACTGTACAAACACTGTACGTATTACTTAACACTTATTTTAACTATATTACACTAAGTTACAGTAATTTTAAAGACTTTTATCAATTTAATAAGATATTAAAACTAGGAGATCGTAAATTTGACGACCGGCAACCAGTGTTGCCAGCTTATATTGCTATAACAAGTCGCCTAAACTTGCAAAATTATTACAAGGACATAAATAAAACGTGTAGAGGCGTAGCTCCGTAGCCTCCGTAGCGGCGTAGCACCGTCCTCCGCGGACGTAGCACTTGCTACGGCGTGAACTGAAAATTTGGAGCTTCTAAACTGTTAAACTCCTTAAAACTATTATCATAATTCTGTGCTAACATTCTGTCATGGAACTGGTCTTAGCTCTGTTTTCAGCAATTCCCTGCATCCTTTACACTACACGACTATTAATTTAAAACTATGAACTGGACGATAAATGTATTGTTTTGTTGTTTGACTCATATCTTTTTGTTGTTGTTTGATTTTGTGTAGTTTTTAGATACATTGTTTAAAACAAATGTTAGACAAAAATACTCGAAATATTTTGAAATGTATTTTGTTGTAGCGTTTTAGTTTTATTTTATAACTATTCAAATGTGCATTTCAAAGCTATTTTGCAATACTTTTATTTTTATTTCTGTTAAATGACCATTAGGTATTATTTTTTAATCTACACTAATATACGAGCAATAAAGCTAAAGAGTTTGAGTAATAGTATAGGCTATTTAACATCACGCTACGACTTACGGGAGCATTAGTTAACCAAAGACGTAAATAAACGCAAATAAAAAAATCACGTGGACGAAGTTTTGAGCAGAAGCTAGATTTAATATAAAAAGGCACAAAGCATTATGTTACTTATAAATTAATCTTTTTACGCATAATATTATAATTAATTAAAGACAGGCCAAAACTATCACAATGGCTCGCCCTTAAATTGTCATAACTGAGACAATCGCCTTAGTATTAATTCTTGTAACAAAGCTGAGGTAATTAGGCAAAATATTATAATCTTTACTAATATATGAAGACTAAAAACATTTTTTGTTCGTTTGTTAGTTGGCTTAAAAAAGCTAATCGGATTAAAAAAAATATGATAGCCAGATTCATAAAAATACTATAGTAGTAGGTATCGGCTTTATAACATCACGCTATAACCCACGAGAGCGGAGCAAAAACCAAAGATTGCGGTCATAGTCGAAGGCAGAAGCTAGTACTAATAATAAAGAAGATTATTTGTGTTTGTTTGTTAGTTTGTTCAAACACATAAATCTCTGACACTAGCAACGATTAGAAAAACTCTTCTTATGTAATAATAGCCGGATTCTTGAGGAAAAGGCTATATTAAATCACACTACGACACACGCGACCACGTCAACGCGTATGAAAAATACCACGCGATCACAGTCGCGGGCAAAAGCTAGTATTATAACAAAATCATAAGTACGCTTTGTCAAAATTTCGGAATCAGCTCCGCTCCAGTTAGGCGGGCGAAGCTAAGGTTTTGCGAGGCAATTTCATGCTTTCGTGAACTTATGCACCAATGGCCTACCCAGTCTACCCACTGGAGAAATTTCACTAACACAAAGTTATGATTAATTGGGGCAATAACACGTAGACTGGTACATTGTCCTGACCGCCCGAATCCTTAGGGATAGACTACACCGTGCTCTGCAGCGATCGTTTCTTAAGATCCTATCATTCATCTTGATTAATTAATTTTAGGTATGCTTTAAAATGAACGATATTTTTTATTTTGTGAAGCTGTTGCTTTATATTGCAATGTAAGCGATAGTTGAATTAATTGGAGACACACACTTTAATAAAAGTCAGTGTTTTTTGAAGTATAATAATAATAATCACGGGGTTTCTTTCTTAGGAGCTCTGATCGCGTCAGTGGCTTGAACCCTGTTTTCCTTACCTGTGGGGTCCTAATTTTTTTATTTTTATATTAATGTTTGGAAATGATTTTAAAACCTTAATATAAAAGGAAATAAAAATAAATAATTATTAGCATCAACAAAGACTATTTGAAATTACATACTTGCGACTTATTTGCATAAAAAGCACACTAGAATTCATTATTCTATAATTTCACGAGGTACCAAAGTAAACGATAATATAGGAAAATTGATACGAAATTAACAATAATATTGCTTCCCAAACATTGTATATTATTAATCATATTCCATAATACTCGTAATTTATGCTCACGAGCTTTCAAAGTATTTTGAATGACACGACTGTCAAGCCCTCCCTAATAACTTTTAACATTCGACCCTACTTCAGCCGAGATTACAACAAAGTTAATACAATGAAGCCTTAACGCAAGGAGGTATAATAGTTGATTGGCTAACGGTTATGTTGTAACTAGTTTTTAATTAAACTGGAGTAGATTTCATTACTTAGAAGCGAGTGCCACGTGTTGCTCGCAGACGAAGCGCTTCAGTGTAAAAGTCTAAGCTCAGATTTTTCTCGAAACAATGCCTATACGACTCCGTGCTGGATATTCCTTACATCAGTTCTGACTTTCATAGCGGAGACAAAGGAACTTCCTACGTCCCAACAAAAACTCATCCACGCCAGATGATGTGTCTATGGCGAGAAATTGCAAAAAAAAAAAGGAAAAAAGTAACTTCTACGTGTCTGTATGCGTGGAATTTTAAAACGAGCCGTATTTTTCCTCCTTCTGAAGAAACTGTAGCGGATGCGAGAGGATAGACAAAAGAGGCTCTGTATACTTTGTTAGGTATCTGAGTAGATGCGAATGTAGATGAGGTGCCCGTCGCCCCCCCCCCCCCTGCTCGCCCCCCCCCTGCTTAACTACTCATACAAACACAAAAGTCCTTACATAAATCTTGTCCTCGGGAACTGGCGGCGCCGGCTCACCTCTTCGCTCTACAGAGGTAACTACGCACTCTCACCCTCCGATGAATTCGATAACACAACAAATTAGAATTTCTCCTCGCACCCGCCCGAATAATGATAAAAACTCGAATTTACAGCCCTTAGCGCGTAAGTACGCTTTACAGAGTTACACCTGAGTGGCTTCTTTATTTTGTCGACACGTTTACATACTGTTCACGAGAATATAAAACTGCTTTGAAGAAACATACGCACGTTTTTGTAGTGAAATGAGGTTTAAGCGTAGCTACAATAATGATGATATTGCTCGTTACTGCGTTAAATTCACAAAATATACATTTACAAATAGCTTTCTACATTACTCTTGAAAAATACTTACTCATACTCCACACTAATATTATAAATGTGAAAGTTGTCTGCCTGTTTGTTACCTTATCACGGCAAAAGTACTGAACCGATCGTAATGAAATTTGACAAAGAGATTGCTTGGCATTCGAGTAAGGCCATAGGCTACTTTTTACACAGGCAAAGTCGCCGGCAAACGCTAGTCACCACATAATTAGCACTATGTTTTAATTAGACAAATGTTCTGAACTCAATAGATAAAGAGCATGTGCAGTCACAACAAGCAAGATAACTAATCTAATCACAATAGGTTCTATTTGGATTAACAAACACAAACACGCCGTACGCAAATTAGCACCCTACATCCACCATCTAAAGTTTATAATCCATTGTCATTAACAATACTGGCAACGTAATCTTACATATACCAGCGAATGTTCATAGGGGAACTTTTATGATGGTAAAACCACCTTTACTTATGGCTTTTGGATTTAATTAACAATTTCCTGAAAGTCTTTGTCATGTGAACCACAAGAGGGTGATATATAAGTAGATGTAAGTATATTTTTATGTGCGTAAAGCTAATTAATTTTGCTTTATGTTAGACGGTAAGTACTGTATTCAGAAGAGTATTAGAAAGATATCGCTAAAGTTTTAAATGCAGCTGTTTATTTAAGCGACAGACGTGATAGCCTATTATTATTTATGAGACGTTTTCAGAGTCGAATTAAGATTTTTGAACGCCCCAAGCGACAAAAGGGTCGTGTTGTAAAAATTGTTTAATAATTTTCATGAAAATTAACAGCTCTATAACTGGACAGATAAAGTTGTTGATGGACCGAGATGGAGTGCGCGAACTTTGAGTGACACATTGACGAAAAAGATAAGTAAGTATTTTTCTTACGCCTATCAACTAATTCGTGGGCACGGTTGGCGCAGTAGCTGAGCGATTGGGTACTGTGCTACATGTCACAGGTTCGATTTAAGCACGGAACAAATGTTTTTATGGCCTACAGATAATTGTATCGGGTCTGGCTGTTTGTGTATGTGAGTTTATGTTTTTATAAACGCACTCAGGATGATGGAGAAATTCGTAGAGAGATGTAATGTTTAAAAAAAAAATAGTATTTAGTTTTAGGCTAGGTTTTGCCCACGACTTATTTGTGTGGAAATCAAAGTCCCTTGAATTGGGCGCTACCGTCAAATATTTTTAAGCTGATGTTTCCTACATATAACCTATCGATATGGCTTTTAGAGATTTCGATTTGAGCTTAAGCGTTTAGTCGTAGAGAGTTTGAGTAAATTAGTAACCTTTTAACGTTTATCTAATTACATAGACATTAAAAAGGCACAAAAAGGAAAATTTGGTAAAACTTTACTATAAACAACACAGAAATAAATATGGTTTCACTAAAATCCAAAATCATTACAACATCTTAATTTAATTGCAACGCAGCGTATTAACCTAATTTCTGGTAAACCATATGACCGTAAAAGCTATTTTAATGAATTTATTAGTCGTAAAATTATATTGATTACAGGTACTTATTATAAAATATTAGGGACGACCTTCAAGAGATAAAAATAACGTTGAATTAACATCTTTTGGGGAGGCTTATGTCCAGCAGTGGACATCAATCGGCTGATATGATGATGATGATTTATACCAGATTTAGTTACATTTCTTTCATCATCATCATCATCATATCAGCCGCAGGAAGTCCACTGCTGGACATAAGCCTCCCCCATAGATTTCCAAAAAGACCGGTTACATTTTTTTAACCGACTTCAAAAAAAGGAGGAGGTTATCAATTCGACTGTATTTTTTTTTTTTTTATGTTTGTTACCTCGAATTTCCCGACTGGGTGAACTGAATTTTATTTATTTATTTATTTTATTTATTGTTTATACCATCACACAACATAACATCACGCGTGTACACTCGAAAGGGTAACACAGATATATTCAGTAGTATTCGAAAATTTGTCCTCCAAGTAAACGAAATCGCATAAGTATTCTGCTTTCTTATGACTTTTTAGTGGCGTTTTACGTAGTATGACAGTTCCTTCATGGATTTGGATGACAGGAAGTTGATACTAAAAAGCAAAAAATAAAAAACTTTTAAACAAAAAAAAACAACCGCCTTCAAAAACTAAAAAGTGAAAAATAACTTTAGCTTTGGAAGTCGGTGGCAATACAAAACAACAAACAAAACCAAAGCCACCGACTTCCAAAGCTAAAGTTATTTTTCACTTTTTAGTTTTTGAAGGCGGTTGTTTTTTTTTGTTTAAAAGTTTTTTTTAAGAACATGAAAATAATAAGTGTTTTAAAACAATATAAATAAGTACTCATACTTAATACTTATATTATAAAAGGGTAAAGTTTGATAGGTTGTAAGAGGTAATCTTTAGAAGTGCTGGTGCGATCGCAAAAATTTTTTAACTGACCGAAAGCTAAATGTATGTATATAATTATGTTTCATGGTAAACTAGCGTTTCCCTGCGACTTCATCCACGTAAATATCGTTTATCGCGGAATAAAAAATAACCGGTATTCTTGCTTTGGATTTCAACTTACGCCGTAGGTACCAAATTTCATCAAAATCGGTTCAGTGGTGTAGTCGAAAAAGCATTACATACAAACAGAGTTATTTTTGTATTTTAAATATTAAGTATTGATTTGACTTCCACGCGGAGAACGACGTGCACAGAAACTAATAAAATGTACCTTTAAGCAGAAGTAGATACATTAAAAAAAGTGTTACTTTAACCAACACATTTCTGACATCAAAAAATCGCTCGCAAACACAAAATCGCGGTTTTCCCAAACCGCCAACCTCCAGTTAAGGGTAAGCTGTTTCGCTAATAATTCCTCTATGTACCTTACACGTATGTTACATCATCTTGATACATAACGCACACAGGGATCTCGGTTCACAAGACTAAAGGTGTCCGGGCTTACTCGCAAAATGGATGTGTACACATTGCGTTTAATTATCATCAATTAATTATCATTAAGCGCCATTGCCGTATAAAACACGGTAGGTAAACAATTCTGTGATGTTTTGAAACAAGAACTGGTATACGGTGTATTGTATTTGCGTTTTCTATAGGTAACAATAATAGAGTATTTTATTGTGCGTGTTTTAAAGTTAAATATATTTTTTCAAATTTATTTATTACAAATAGAAAATAATGATACGGAAAATTATCACCGATTCAAAATGCACGTTAAATGTAGTTCAAATAAGGCGTCATTTTAAAGAAAGCTGCACCTTAGGTTTTTGTTTAGTTCTAATAAATTGTAAAAAACAATCTTAAACTAGAATTTTTGATGCCATTTATTTTTAGTTTCTTTTTTTAACCGTTATTGGTTTTTCTATGTTTATCTTTATATTAAGTCTGTAGGTAAATATTAAGTAAGTTCCATACTCATTAGTTTACGAAAAACAGTTATATTAAATCGTATTAAAGATTATTATACCACTCTCCCAGAAGAAAGCGCAACCAGTGTTTAAGTATTAACTCCTAATAAAATATTACTCGTTCTAATTTCAACAGTATGTAATATTAAAACAATGATGAAAAACTGTTGTCAAGGGCGGCGTTGATGAGTCGTCCAGGGGACTCCGGAGATTGTACCCGTTTGCCACGGCCGTGCATCAAATATTCTACAAGTTTATTCGTACTAAACGCTTTCACTGAAAATGAGACTATAAAGTTTCCGGGCGACGCAAAATGATTCTATTACGAATATGAAATGTTATTACCTCGGACGGATTATAAGCAGTAGCAGGTTCTCACAAATGAAATTGCTTCCCTCCTTTGGAATCCATTTTAAGGATGAATGATATAATTCTTACGAGTAAAGACTTTGTCAAGTTGGATGCGTTTATTAGAATCGTCGTCGACAATGGTAACAGCATTGCAAAACGATGTTGATAAAATCGTCACTTCCATCCCAAAAAAAACGACGTGAGATAATTTGATTGAATCAGGAATATCTTAATTAACTGTTTTTGTAACAGATTATCAGATAATAAAATATAAGCGTCGATAAAAGCTCAATTCATATTGAAAGGGCTCATTGGATTTTTAGAAAATTGGATTTTATGTGGAGGGGTGGCAATAACGCGCTTACTCGTATATTTTAAAATAAATTGCTTATTATAATACCTACGGCTTATCGCATTTTAGCTATCGTAAACTGCTGTGAAGGCAATTTAACCAACATTGAATAGTTTGGGGATGTAGGAGTAAGTCGGATATGGCATTACAAGCCTATTGTTACATTTGCTATAACGATATTGTAAACTAGTGATTATGATAACGGTATTATTATTAAACTTTCCTATTTCGATCCCGAAACAATTGTTCTGTTTCTTGTGTTGCTACGTTACGGATACATGGTTTTGGACGTTTTTGATCAAACAAAATTATTTTGTAGAACTAAACTAAATCCCTGTTTTTTAAACGAAAATTAATGTAAAACTATGTTAAGCGTCGTAAGCTGTTGCTCTTGGTTTATTGAATTGTTAACAATCAATCACAGCGAATCTGTCACAATATTATTTTTTATATTAGGAACTGGCTGTATGTTAGATCAAAATTGTTAGAGCGAGACCTCACTAAGGCTTGCCACCCACGACCGATTTTTTACAGATTTCTTCTCCCGTCAAACAAATCTGTAAAAAATCGTTCAATAAATCGCTCGTGGGCGGAGAGCCTTACGGAAAATACCAAAAAAAAACAAAGGTCTGTCTCCCGTCATGAGTATATTCACAGTATTAGTTCTTTCTATTTTATTCTAGCGAAAAAAACAGTATTAACATATTGGCAATAGTTATGTAAATACATAGGCGTCAATTTCTTTTTTCACCTCATGACATAGTCCTATCAAGATGAAACATTCCACAATTTTTGCGTACAACTACAGCCCGAATTGGAAAAAAAGCTTTATTTGTTACAACAGTATTTCCCAAACTGGGGGTCGCGACCCACTGGTAGGTAGCGAGCCAATAATTTAGATAGGTTGTATTTTTGGTTGGTAGATTTTAAATGACAATGACAAACGAAATAGGAAACAAATACACCATTCTCATTTAAATAACACTTTTTTGAGAGTTAATATTTTAATCGTAAATGAAACAACCTTGTTTGCCTAGTGGTCTTGGGGTCGGTTCCCAGGTCGAGCAAAGTGTTATTGGGTTGTTCTATGAAATTCTCAGTAGCAGCTCGCAGTTAGGATTTGTGCCCTGTTAATGGCAATAGGCTCACCCCCTATTACATGGGACCTAAACATACCGGCTAACTGTGACTGTACATTACAAGACCTATGCCTAACCATTCGGGGAGCAAAAGTATGATGGTATGTTGAAAATTTATGTTTCCTATTTCAAACGTTCTTCATTTAAAATAATGATGCTTCTGTTTTCTCTAAAGCCAAGAGGTGAGTACTTAATTTAGGTTTTTGCTAGTTGCGTGGCTGTCTTGTTAACTTTGAGAACCACTATGTTACAGCCTTGCTTAATGCGCTGGCAGTGATCGTTCAATATTTTTATAGTCTGCGAATGCAAACGACCAGATGGAGCGAAAAACGATCCATAAACATCTCAAAAATCAAAAACTGTACCAGATTCACTGCTGCCTCATCCGATAGTTTTTCGACACTCTAAAGGCATATTCAGCCCTGTTTGATATGATCACCGTTTCATTGTTATAAAGGACGTGTTAAAAGACACTTAACGAAACCAAAAGTTACGTCTTTATTTCATCAATGTGATTTTTTTATATGGAGTTAGGGAGGTCAAAATTCTATATTTATGAAAATGAGCTTTAAAAGGTTCAAACTGAACTTTAAATACAGCCCTCGTATAGTACTGTTATATGCAATAATTTTGTTCGAAACATTGAGTGATATTAAAAACAGTGATTTTTCTCACCAAAAAGAAAGCCGTTTTCCTGCAGTAATACTTGCTTTAAGTGACGTGTATCGTTATAGCGTCATATAGTCGTTATTATACTTATATTGCTTGTACCTATAACTTTTCCCCTAGCTTATTCTATCCCACTGCTGGGCAAAGGCCTCCTCCCCAAGTTCTTCCAGGATTTTTTTGCAGTTCCACCTCGAACCCGGGCTCGTGTTACGCATCCAGATCATTTTGCCACCTCTTTCTGTCCATAACTTAATATATACAGATATTATAAATATAATGGTTAAAGATCCCAGAATCGCCACAACGTACGTCATTTAATCATTCTGAAATTTAGTATATATGCAGAAAAATAAGTAGTACCTAAGTAAAGTACCTTTTGTACCTGGGATCTCAATCCATTAAGTAAATGTTACCTTAATTCACCAACTTTCCCGATCAATCTTACCTGAAAAACAAAGAAAACAAGCAATTAATACCAAAGAACAGGTACGTATAAATATACTACATTTATTACCCCAGTTATACGTTACAGGGTGGGCAGATTTCCAAGCGGATCCGTACCTAAGACCGTTGGCATGACTTGAGACCAGATGTTATAGCACATTGGGTTTAACGACCACTAGTATTTATGCCTATTTTGGTAAAGCAAAGTTCTATGTTGGGTCCGTCTGTATATTTGTACCGGTTAAGCTCGGAAATTGCTGGGTGAATTTTGATGTGATATCACAAATGTAAATTAATTTTAATTTTTTCCTCGAACTGTACCTTCATCTAGATAAAACTACTCGTTAAATCAATGAATAAATAGATACCAACACTTTTTTTAATCTGTTTTATTTAGGTGTTTTTATTGAAAGGTATGTCAGCCCCAACCAACACTTTGAAGCATTAGATACATAATAACTAAAATAAAAGAAATTATCTACTCTTTATAATATCAGATATCTGACAATGAAAGTTCCTTAAAAATCGTTATAGTCGTTTCAGAGATTAGCCGGAACAAACAAACAATCAGACAAAACTTTTAAAAATGTTTTTTTGCTATGAATACCGTGTAAATTCATACGCATTTAATAGAAAGCTGTTATATTGACATTACAAACGCACTTCAATTTTATTTATTTGTATTATTAGATTTCAATTTCAATCCTTTAGGCTTACCGCCCACGACCAATTTTTGGCGGCGATGGTCCTTGTTATATTGTATATATGTGTTCCATTTTCATCGACAAAAATCTATCGTTTACGGAGAGGCTTAGGCAAGGCGCAAACGTGGACACTTTTGTGTCTTGTGTCAGATACAAGCTACCGATGAATATTTTATTACTATAGAACCAGTATGAAACCATTCACTCCCAGCACATACGTAAACATTTTTTGTGTCCAGTTGCTTCCACACACATACTCGTGACGATCAAAAAGTGTTCGGTGTCGTTAACGGGAAACTAAAAGTGTCTACGTTTGCGCAGCGCCCAAACGAATGCATAATTTTGACCGATAAAACAAATGTAGGTACCATTTGTGTCATACAAACGTACTAAGAACATAACATAAACACAACTATTTATATAAAGAAGCACGCCCGGATCTTATCCCCGGATCACTTGAGCGGAACTTCTAAATATATTTCAAAGGCGAAACAGTTACAAGTCCCCACCTACTTAACCCATTAACTCTTGCTTAGGATATGTTTTTAGTGGTCTCAACTTACTAAATGCTTGCTATCTGATGTTTATTTTGTTTAGTAAGAGATTTCCTTTAGTGGTTCTACTTGCATGAGTATTACTGAGACTGAAATAAGATAAGACTTTATTTTAAGAATGTTTTCTTGGAAATACATTGAGAAATAATAGCTTTTGCACGCGACTTCCTTCCTTCCAGTGGAATTCAAGTGTACCATGAAGCATAGGATACCTATGGTACTTGGGAATAGTGTAGTTTTCTATTAGTGAAATATATTTTACATCAAGATATAAGCGTAGTTAAAAAAAAATGAAATTCCTGAAGGCTAAGAACTACGAACCGCAGTGATGATTTTAATAGTATTGTAAAATTTTATGCTAAATAAAATCATAAAGAAATCTCATAATAATTCATCCAATATGTATTTTTTTTAAATTAAACCAAAATAAGAGGTGCGAATTGAATTTAGATCTTGCTTTTTTTAAAACGGACTTCAAAAAGGGAGGTGGCTATAAATCCGGGGTATTATTTTTATGTTTGATATTTCAAAATTCGGTCGCTTTGTTTTTTTTTCATTTTAGGATATACTGACTAACCTGAAGGTATATCCCTTCAGGTTAGTTCCATATAATTTTATTTTTTAGAGAGTTCCTATTAAAGTCTCTAACCGCTCCCGCTCTCAACATGCTCATAGCCTAAGGTCCGGTGCAACGGTGCGTGAGGCCTACAACCCACGGGCCGCGTGTCTCTGGCAGCCCATGAAAACAAACCGTTCATAATAAAGCATTAGGTGTAAGACGTTGTACTGTCTTCAGAGGCTGTTCTAGATAATTGGACTCGTTGTAGTTCGTATGTTTATAGCTTTATTGTTACAGGATTTTTATCGTTATTGGTGTTGGTATAATGTAGTATTTTGTTTGGGGAAAAAATACGCGATAGTTTTTTTCTGGTTCTCGTTTTTCAAAAAATGTAACCGCTTAATAGTTAGTTATTCATGTATACTTCTTTTATTTTATTATATATTTTGTCCACGACTTCGTCCGCTCAAACGGCGGTTATCGCAGACGAAGTCGCGGAATAGAAAGTAGCCTATGACCTTTATTGGGGTTCAAACTTACCCAGTACCAAAATTCGTCAATCGAGTTTAGTCTGCATTTTACTGTTTTTTTTTTTTCAAGGATATTAAAATGAGTTATATGTTATTATCATTGAAGAATAGATGTGTCATAATTAAATGCGAAAAATATCAATTTCAACATCGAGTAACTTAACAACATTAATTTTAGGGATAATGAAACTCTAGACTAGTTTTATTATTACACAGGTATCTACCATAATTCTCATAATATATAACTTATAGGTAACCGATTACCCATCAACAGTAAAAGATAACCTAACTTCAGTAATCAACAATAATTGCTGAAAAACGCGACGGAATTACACACATAAAATTCCACTGTGACACTGACTGTGGGTGTACATTGGTACACCTCTGCCTAACCCTTCGGGGAATACAGGCGTGATGATAATTCCATTTAGATTTGTCCATAATCAAACGTCCCAGATCGATTGACTCACGCGCCTGTAATTTCGCCAGTAACTTCTATGCCAAAAGGTTACTATCATTTCTTTGATAATCTAAAATGGTTGAATCACAAACTCAGCAAAACAAATCTTTGTCCATTTATTTAGGTCTATTCTATCTTTGTCTCTGACATCTCGTGATTAATAATTTCCATCCATTGCCTACGCACTTACACACCACTTTGTAATTGTCGCTTATATCGTTAATTATCTGTATCGCTTTATTTCAATTACGTTCTGGGAGATTTACAGCGAATCCTACTCTATGAATTATGTAATAAAGTACATATTTATTTTTGACTTAAACGAATCACTTCAAGACTTAATCAAATTTTGTAATCACAGGATTTATTATAATTATGTTTCTTTTATACAAATTCGGCAAAGAAACAGCCACGAAATACAAAAATGAAATAAACTGTGTAAGCGAAATAAATTTTCTGCTATCACATCAGTAAAATTCCACAATCACTCATGAAATACGTCTACCTAACGTCTTTCTAATTACAGAACACATTTCAGAAGTGCTGAAAATTACGTTTTTGCGAATCTGTATCATTAGTGTAACACTGAGTGAAATTGACTTAATATCTCATGAAAATATCTGAGTAATCGCTCCATATAATAATTCCAGTGGCTACAACATCTTGACAAATTAGATTTTTAGCGGGTATTGCTGGCTAAGACTAAATTACAGCTGACTTTGAGTCGAGTGCAGGCTTTTAAACGTGAATTAGAGGCTACGTCGCTCAAACCTTAATGGCGTATTGTGACTGAGTGAATGTCACGAAAATTACGTGGCGGTATCGAGATTTTTAACCGTAGCTCGGCTCTGATGGCTAGAAGGATGAAGATTAATTTATGATAGAGTGTTTCACCAAGGAGTTTTTACTTAAAACTGAATAAAGTTTCAGCTACACTGTTACTTTAGGCTAAGTTCACACAATATTATTGTTCGTTGAATTGCATGAGCACAGATGAGATGAGAGCCATGCCAAAAACACGAGTACGACTAACACAAGGCCAAAGTTAGGGGAGAGCTATAACAACCACATACAAAATGGATGTTTCATCATACCTTTGCGTCCATATTAAATATTAATCCAAACCAAACCGAGTTAAAGCGATCATAACAATTGCGCTCACAAACTTTTTGTTTGTTTTTCAAAATCCGCTTAACAAAACATACATTTTAAATTTTACACGTATGCCTACAATTGTTAGGTCGGAGTCATGATATTATAACATTGTGGGCAGCAACGCGCGGCGTAGCAACATAATCGTGCCAGCCCGCCATCTGCCGGAAGTTTTACAATGTTTATGAGTTCCATCGGGAAGCGTACATAAATTCTGACGATTGGACGTGTACAAACGATAACGATACAATGGTTTGACCATATTAAGCCCCGTAATTGTTTACAAGTAGCTATAAGAATAGCCTAAAATGACATTATCGTGGACGAAGTGTTTGTTTACCTAACACTCCATAACGCCTTATTACATACTTAGGTCACGCCACTAAACATTACGTTCCACATAGTTCAACGATACCGAATCTCAGTTTCTCACAAAGACATAAACTTCCGAATATTTTTGTAAATAAAAGGATTGTAAATCTTGTTAAACTCGCAAAGTTAAAGTTAGCCAATGATATACAACGTAACAAAGTTAGCGGACATCTACAAAACAGGAGAGAGTCCCAGAATCATTTTAAATTCAGTATTAATCCTCGAACCCAGTCCCGAGCATCGTTTCTTCCATACTTTGTGGGATTTCGGAAAGAAAGCTGCTCCTACAAACTTCTATCCAAACTCCCGTGTAATCTTACTTATAAAAATAAACTTTTGCATTAACTGATTTCGAATCAGGGGCGAGGAAGTTTCGCAAGGTAGGCCAGGGTACACCGCCGTCGCTTCTGTACAAGTTGCAGAGTCAATCAGCCAGAAAATAGAAACAAATAAATACACGCTTAGGTAGTTTTGACTTGATAAGCGTAAGTAGACTTGGGCTCAAATTTATGGAAGAGTTCGGCAGATAATGTAAAAGTTGGCAGATAAGACAGGCTTTACTAGGCTTCGGCGCGCGCTCAGAAAAGCTGAATATTACCGACTGAGCCCCGAGTACTTGGGACAGGTTATGTTATAGCAATATTTTCGTTGCACGTACCTACAAACACTTAGACAGTTTTGTGGTGCTACAAATTGAGGATTCTGTTTTCGTATAATGCCGCGTACAGACTGGTGCAATGTAACGTGTAATGTAACATTATTTTTTAATTCAATGTGGATTTATTTTGGACCTTCGTAGACCTTCTCAGCAGCGAAAATTGATTGATTGCTCGGCACGACTTGGCATGTTCGATCAAATTATCATATTGATCTATTAAGGATATTTAAATCATTTTTTTCATTTATTCTCGTGAAATAATTTAGAATGGGCTTTATTCTGAAATCTAGGCAGCCAAAATAGCGGGCAGAAGCAAGTATAACAGTATTTTTGTGCTAAAAATATTATTTTCGTATACCAACTCGACTTATGAGTAATACGCATTTAATTGGGCATCACTTCAAAGGCACAGTCTTGTTCTATTTGCTACAGTGGAAGCCAATTGGCAGATTTAACGATATCATATTTCGTATATTTAGGAACTAGCTTCTCTCCGTGACTTCGTCCGCGTCAAATTTGATTTATTATCCCACGGGAACCGTACATTTTTCCGGAATAAAAAATATCCTAAGTGTTATTCCATAATACAATCTATTTCAGTGCCAAATTTCATCCAAATCATTTTAGTCGTTTATGTGTGAAAGAGTAACAAACATCCATCCATCCATCCTCACAAACTTTTGCATTTATAATATTAGTTATAAACTATAATTAAGTAAGACTACAATCTAACTCAGTGCCAATATCATCCTGATCCGTTCAGCCATTTAAGAGTGAAAGAATAACAAGTTTGGTTATTCTTTCACGCTTAAATGGCTGAGAAATGAATGGAAAGCTGGATGGGTGGATGGATGGATGTTCATCCATCCACCCATCCTCACAAACTTTCACATTTATAATATTAGTAAGAATACGGAAATAGGATTAATTAGGCTTCTTACAAGTAGTTCCATTATATCGAGTTCCTTATATTTTTTTATTTCTTCAGAAATACAGATTCTATTATTGGTGACAAATAATATTTTTGTATCTCAAATGATGTTTGGCTATTTTATACCAACAAAAAGGTGCTTTGTAATATATATATTTGGAGGTGCGATTTTTCCTGTTTTTACCTCTGACTTTATTTTTTCTTCTAAATAACAATTTGTTGTTTTTTTCTCTGGAGCCTTGAATAATGGTAAGTCGGACGTTGTAATTGATACACGTGGCTACTATTAAAAAAATACTACTTACTACTATATAAATCTGTAAGTTAGAATGGATGGATGTTTATTACTCAATTACGCCAGAATGGCTAAACGGTTCTGGATGAAATTTGCCACATAGATCTGATTATGGTTTGGATTAGTACTTTTTTTTTCTCGGACAAATATACGGTTTCCATGGGATTAATTATATTAACTTTGATGTAAACGAAGACGCGGGCGAAAGCTGGTGTAAAAATAAAGAAACTAGGATAATAATAATAATGTGCTGAAATCAATATTAATTAATTTGTATATCCTCTTTTTTTCATCGTTGAAAGGCAAACAAGCCGGCGGCGCGGCTTGATGTTTAATGGTCATCTTTACCTATAGACAACTGCAATACCAGAGGCCTTGCAAATGTGGATGGAATGTATGGATGTTTGTTTGTTACTTTTCCACGCTTAAACGGCTGAACGAATCAGGACGAAATATGACACTGAGATAAATTGCTGCGTAGAATAACCCATAGAATACTTTCTATCTCAGGAAAAAGTACGGTTCCCGTGGGATAATATAAATATCAATTTTGGAGCGAACGAAGTCACGTGTGAAAGTTTGTTCCTATATAAAGTGTTTAGACCCATACATTATATCACATATTGTATAATATGCCTACATTTACCTCTCTGATCATTTGCCATTATTATCAAGAGATAGCGCTCAAACCAACATGAATGTAGAATATTTGTAGCCATCATGAATTTACATTATGTTTAATTAATTTTGTCAATATTACATACCATAACGCCTGTATTCTACGAAAGGTTAGGCAGAGGTGTAAACAATCACACCCACATTTTGCCAGTATGTTTTTAAGTCTCATGTAATAAGTGGCGAGCCTATTGCTATTAACCGGGCACAAATCCTAACTCCGTGCTGCTACTGAGAATTTCATAGAAAAATCCAATAACACTTTTCTCGATCTGGGAATCGAACCCAAGACTTCTAGCGTAGCTTCGATTTCAAACTCTTATATTTATTGACTTTTAACATAGATACCTACATTTGTAAAAGTTTAGTAATAATAAGAAAGATAACTTTTCCTATCTTCATTTAATAAGTTACATAAAAGCAATCGGATTAACCTAAAAAACAACCCCAAAAATATACTCATATTATAATAATTCCAAAGTTACAGTTCAGTCACAAAGTAAAAGTTCCGAACACCTACAAAATCTTTGTAAACGTTTAGCATTCTGAAACGTTTGTCTTTGCTTCGCTTCTAAAATAAAATACATCAAAGTTAATCGAAGCCGACTCTCAATTTGAGAGCAACATTCTAATGTCTTAAAATCCTCTGTGAAAGGCACTCGGCCTTTTCATGCAGAAAGGTCTTGGCTTTCGATTTTTTTTTTCATTCCCCTTTCTTTTCGGCGAGCGTCGGAGATACGTGTCGTACTTATACCGAAGCCGGGTGTAATTAAGGTGCAAAGATACCCGAAGTCTACCGCGTAGAGGGGCTCAAGGGCCCTCAATGGTCGGCTGTGTACTCAAAACCGATGAGTGTTACGAAGTCTGACGTTACTCCTCTATCCGTGCGTTCAAAGATTCAAACCGAACTTAATTGGGATAAAGTTGCGGTTTTTGTTGCCATTGCCTCGTTAATATTTCTCTTTGAGTTCTTTCTAGCGTGGATTTCAACCTCTGACTCATATTCATCAAAATAAAAGTAACTTTAACGACATTACACAGACGAGACGGAGCGAAGTCAACTTATTACGACTTACGCCTATTATATCGCGAGCTAGGAGATGCGGCAGACAGAAACATCGAACCCAATCTTATTACGGTGCCCTAACTTATATTCCACATTACATTAATTTCTCCGGAGACGTCTCGCAAACTAAGCAATAGCAGCTGCCTGCCCGGTCGCATGTTTATTGAGAAATTGCCTAATCTCGAAGAGCTACAAAACAAAACCACATCGGAAATGTTGAACTAAAGTATTTCTTCTCTCTAAGGATGCTAGTGGTGGTACCCTTGTCTGCGCTAACCGATCACACCCTTAAGGCTCCCGAATTACTGTCCGGGCTGATTACCGCGTCGGCCCCCGCGCGCCCCGCGCTGCCCCGCGCGGCCCCTCGCCCCGGGCCCTACGTCAACTATTATTTGTGTTCCCTACTTATAATTTGTGCGCTGGAAAAGTTCCACAAACACCAGTCATTTTATTAAATATAAGAAAACTTTCTCGGAACTTTTGTAGTGCGCTCCGGGATCGCTTGTTATTCTATTAGTTATCCAGTTAAAGCAGATGAGATCGGACAATCGTAACTACCCGATTATGTCTTTATATTATTTATGAGAAACATTCAATATTACACGATTCCGTATAATAAATCTCATTTGAATAACTCGTAAACCTGTTTAATGAATTGTTACTGAGTTTAATATGTAATAAATATTTATGTAGGTATGTGTGAGCGTTCCGCGGAGAAAATAAATTCCAATTTATTGCCTCCACTGCTTATTCTCATTAGAGTAAAAGATGAGAAAAAAACATTTTATCAGAAGACTTCAACGAATATTTTCTATCGTAAATATCCTCTCCACAAGCCATAAAGGTACACACAAAAAGGCAAGAGATTTTAATGCTCTTATATTCTTGATTTTCCTTCAAAATGAAAAAAATGTGTTCATTGGCGCGAAACGAAATCATCGTCCCAGATACGTCTTTCAACAACAAAAGCCACCGCGTGCGTGTTTAACATACTTTTCTTTAAACAGAACGCAATATTTACTGGCTTTCATGTATCGTCTTAAGGGGATAAATAATGGAGTTGCAAATGTGTGTTTGGCATACGAGGGTAGAAGAACAAGGCTGCCGTGGAAGGAATATGATAATTTGACGTAAAATACGAAGAAAAAAATACATTAGAAGAAATGTACGTTGCGGTTACCTATACATAATTAATAAAAGAATATTACCACTCTATTATTGTCCCACTTCTGGGTTCACCTTTTGTCATCCAGAGAAGAGAGGAGTATTTATTACTATTCTTGCTCAAGTTTACATACGACCATATTAGAAATAAATTTGCATATTTGGTAAGTACATTTTAATTAATTAACAATTTATACATGGTATTACTGGACTAGGTTCAATCTTAAAAAATATGAGACCAAAAGATTAGTCTTTTGGTCTCACATTTTTTAAGTTTTTTTTTATTTTATTTTTATTAAATAAACTCTTCAGCTTTTTTTAGACTAGCTTCTGCCCACGACTTCGTCCACATCAAATTTGATAAATTATCTCGCGGGAACCGATTTTTTTTCCGGGATTAAAAGTATCCTATATGTTATTCCACAATACAATCAATATCAGTGTCTTTCATCCACATCCGTTCAGCTGTTTAAGCGTGTGAGAGTTACAAATATCCATCCATCCATCCATCCATCCATCTTTAAGTCTTCACAAACTTTCGCATTTATAATATTAGTAGGAAGTAGAATATGTATTAGTACCTATGTATGGATAAGTTCTGGGAAAGGGAACAAAAAAAAGGGAACATGGAACTGTTTGACATTATGTTCCTCGCCGTATTTTGCTAGTATGTCACTATTACTAATGTGAGTACCATGGAGCCATATTATATTGGTCAAGTTACTAAGTACGTGTTGGACACTGAGCATGGCGGTGGAGAGCGTTGACATGCTCGCTTTAATGTCTCGCTGATGGTGGCGCGTGCATTGGATCGTTCGGTTCCCTTCAAGATGGTTGAGCTAAATGGTGCTGATGCACGCGTCATGCTCGTGAACGGGTGCTGTCAGTTGGGATTGGTCACCTCTTAACTGCCATGGCTTTCATCTTTATTATAATTTTGTAAGTTTTTATACATTCACTTTCATTGTTTTCACATATAGAAGCAACAAGAATATTGTAACCAAGATTTTGTAAAAACCAAATTGAAAGAAAAGAGTGTCCATGGAGTGTCTTGCTCGTTCTTCTCCATAGAGACCTACGTATTGGAACGAGCAACTAGCTTCAATTCTAAACTGTAACTTCTTGACATTCAAAAGTGCCTGTAAATGGTCTAATTGAAATAAATGCTTTGACTTTGACTTGGCTTTGATTCCAACATACATGGTTAGACGCTCATGGTGTGCAGGTGATAACAGAAGTGATACATCAACATAATAAACCTATACACGTACAAATTAAACTCACGTTAAAGTTATTATGGGAACACCTATCTTCTTGTAAAATAATTATCGTAGTCGTTATCGTCTATGTTTGAGGAGCGTTTACATTCATCCAGTCAGTTAGCTTGTGTTACTACTGGCCGCTGATATTATTTTTTTTAGCACGAATGATTGAGTATTAATTTAATGTGTTTATTACGGATGTGTTAAAATCGAATGAAAAATAATTAGAAGTATTATAATTTCTGTGTTCATGTTTATTAAAAACATTGCTTTATTTAGTAAAAGACACTTCTTAAATACTCCAACAGTTATTTAATATATAATCAATGAAAAAACGCAACGTGAAAAAGTTAAAGCAAAATTTTAAATAAATCGACCAACGATGTTTCAATTTAACGAACGCTGTCATTTACCTTGATATAAATTGAGTACACTGACCCGCTAAACTGTTTAGTGCATATTGAACGGAGCTCCCAAGACGTAGGGCGAAGCACGTCCGACGCATCGGAAGATGGATCGCGCTGGTAATCAGTTAATGCATTATGCGGTTAACTACAACCAAGATGGAAGCGTACAAATATTAGTACGAATTAACCGGAGACACCTCTTGTGTTGGCGAGTGTACTTAGCTGAAGATGAACAAATATTTTAAGAAATTAAGTCCGAACATTTTGTACGTAAACTCCGCTTGTTAGATTAAGTGCAACATTGCGCTGTGTTGCAAGATGGATTCGAACGCGATGATTGATACGGTAATGATTGATAATATGTCATTAGCACTGCTATAATGTGATGATTGATTAAGATCAAATTACGGTGATAACGATGCAACAATTAACGTGTATTAATAACCAGACATTAATATGATTTACCCAAATTTAAATGGATGGAAGACGGTAAATAACACATGGTCAGTATACATAATTGATGAACAAACAATACATGAATATTTAAAGTCTTTAGCAGTACTGTGTATGTGACACCAACGTACAAGACCCAAAAGTAAGGTGCACATTTAAAAGATAGATGGCGTCATTCGGATAATTCTGTTATCAGCTGGGAGAGGGCGCCCCTGCGCTCGTATACTTAGACGGCCGTTTCCTGCGACGTTAAGTCCTTATAAAGGTAACTGTTCCACTGAAAAACTCCTATTTCAGTGACAAAGCACGCTCTTAACCATCCAAGTGAAAATTCTAAGAGATTTTCTGTTTACTCAACGAGATACTAACCCTATTGTTGCGAACAAATAAAGTTTACTTGATTTTTACCTACGCCTATGGTTTCCCCATTATGTCGCAAGAAGTGGAATGAGCAGCAAAACAAATAAGTACGATTATATCATGTCGCACATTCAGCAGATTACGAAGTGTAGCTATCTCTGGAGACAGAAATATCGTATAAGCATAGAAACAAAATTACTTTCTTACAAAGTTTAGATTTATTGGCCATTGCGTAACTTCACTCGGCAGCGTTTAGTTGTTCTTAATACTAAATCATATCTGTATGATTACAGACTGCTGACGGCTGGAAATAAGGCGAGCGACCGATATATCGGAGATTAATAATATAATTTGTAATTGATGATCTTTGCGTAAGTATCGGTTCAATATCGTCGAGTTAAAAATATGTCAGGACAATATGATGAATAGGCACAATGCGAATTAAGATTGGGCTCACATTCCGACTGAAAATGACACATTCGTTAGCAACAGTGGGGTTCGTTTTATCGGTTCAATTCTCCCATTCAGCGTGGCATGCAAAAAGTAATTTGAAGTAGTGTGACGCATGAGCGCTTGCTTATCTATTTTTGAAGGAACGTAGTCCGCGATCCGTTAAATAGACTTAAAGTGAGTAGAGCCGACTTCCGCGCATGTGTGCCGCCGGCACGCACCGCCTCACTCGTCTTGTCGCCTTGTGCGAGAACATTGCGAGAAATATTCTCAACACTCAAATCTATTGCTGCCTTACAAACGAGACTTCATTTTTTATTACATATTTAAAAATCTTCATTTCAAATATAGTCGTATCTACTTTTCTATTCGTTTATTAAACCTTTCTAACAAACACAGTGTATTAAATACGTCTGTTTTGTCAAAGCAAATTACTATAAACCAACTAATGAGATCGCAACAACAACAAACATAGCAACCAGCCGTAACAAATCCACACTATTACGGTTAGTTACAATAATTAAAAGCGCAAATCTGATTTAAACTAATCCCGCGCGGCACGGGATTAAACATTAGAGGCCTTGTGTGATAAACACACTGTTATGTGTGAACACCGCCATTCTGTTATTATCATGGGTACAGTCGTAGGTAAAAGCGTCGTATGACCTGCCCATGGAGTATCGCAGGGCAAGCCAGAGTTCCGCCAGCGGCTAGTAACAATGACGACGCAGATAAAGAGGGTCGATAACGTGAAATAGCAACGTGAAAACGTGGCGAGAAAATAGCATTATTAACCTCTGGGGCATAATACGCGCGCCACTGCGCCAGATATGGTAATGATTATGTAAATCCTCCACTCACAGGTACATCTCAGGAACGTTATATACTTATTAAAACCAAGATTGCCACACCGAGGATCCCATCTGACAAAAACTTTGGGGCAACCCTCAGTTCGCAAGTGTTTACAGGCGCTCAATTTTTACGACGTTAGTAATTCGAAATCTCGGGTTCCCTGAAATCGGACCGTCGGCGTTGCAGTCTTGCTTGGCGACTCTCTTTTCAATTTTCTTAGTTTCCCGCTCGAAGCAGGCAAGCATTGTATGGTAGATTCTTATCTCTCTCAAAAGCTATTTAGCTAAATGGAATTTACAGAGCCCGCACTGCAGTTCGACGAAGTACATTGTAATATTTAAAATCTTGAAATTTGAGTCTAAATCCAAGCATTGTATTACGTGTCTAAGATTTTTCAAGATTCATTTTACTGTGTTCCGGTTGCGGTTTCTTTAAATTATGCACTTTGCCAGATTGAAACGGTAGGTCCTTTTTGAAATGTTCCAGACTTATATAAAGGAGAGTTAAGTATTATTTTAAGCGTCTTACTTAGAGTTTTGTTTCAGTTAGTCGATGAACATTGCTTAACAATTACACAGCAGCGTTGTTGGAAATGTTTAACTTTAAGTACCTAATTGAGCCCCGTTAATCAAGAGAACGAAGTTTTCACAAGTGCTTAAATTATTTACCTCAAACATAAAACATCGACATTCAAAGCGTTTGTGGAATATTTTCGCTTACACAGACGTCGGGCAGAACACAAAGTGAATTATACGAATAGAAAATATTGAAAGCGAGCTGTGAGCATCAAAAATACTGACGCTGAATCTTGTTAATGAACTTAATGAGTGAAGGAGCCGGGAGTTGTATAGCGGAGGAACTTCACGAAAGCATCTTGCAAGTTTCAATTCCGAATGCTGTTACAACAGTGGGGAGACTGGAACAAGTACGGGTACAAAATGAAATGTATCATAAAATAAACGCAACGTAATTTCTGTCTCATATTTCAACATCTTCGGTTGTGCTCGGATTGTTCGTACAGTTTATTTTTACTTTACCTACCTTGTGGGTTGTACTTTTGTTCTGTTGGGTGGTGGAAATAGATTTGTTGGTGTATAATAAAATATTTTATTTATGTCATTACGCTTAGGAGCTGGCATCGTACTGATATTACTGAGTATCTTTCTACATAACTTTATTTACTTTTCTGCAACACACAAGTACCTGTATGTAACATACCTAGCGCGAGAAGGGTTCAGCACACGCTGGAACAGGCAGGAAACGAGCTACACTTTCCTCTTTCATGTCGAGCAAGAGATCATCTATTTCTTTACATGAATGCTGCACCTGAATTCGACTGTAATTCTAAAATCTCGCAAAATAAATTGCTACGTGCAGCACAATCCAACCCTACTCTAAATAAAATGAATTTCAAAAGAAATATGCTGATGTAATTAATTTAAAAGCTACATAAAAGAAAAAAATGAAAATGTTTTCATCGTATCAAAACTTCACTATTTCAAGCCGAGATACTCGCGAATAAAGACTTTTTCATTTTAACGTCAAAGTTTAGTTCGAAGTTCACTAATTTAACATCGAACTGGGAGCTCCTAAAATAACAGATTACAGCGAGCATAATCATGAAGTTTTTACAGTGTGACGTAACTCGTACGTGGTTATGCAAATGTGTGACGCTCGTTTTTGCTAGGATTAAGGTTTTGGGTCTATTGTAATGGGAAGATTTGTGTCAAACGCGGCAAATCCAACGACCCGAACAATTACGCGAGTACAAATGATAATTTGAAAGTTAATTCAGAAATAAATTAAAACATTGTATTGTGTTCCCACACAATTTACATTCCTCGGCGATAATAAATTTTGACAAAAACCACTTACGCCGCATAGACTGTCGGAAATATAATCAATCATGTTTGCAAAAAAGACACGTTGAATGAAAAAGGCATTGATAAAAAGGAGACAGCAAAATTGACACTAGATGTAATAAAAAGATTGGAAAATAATTTGGACAAAAAGCAAGTCTCCAAAATTCACGTCAGACACTCAGTAAAATGAAATACGTAGCCGGCACCGGCCTTCGGCAAATGGTTTAATATCGAAATGTGATCACTTAGCGCAATCTCTTACAAAAGAAAAAAAAAACACAGGAAAAGCCCCGAATGTACTTAGCTTTTACCAGAAACCGAAATATGTTTCAATTTTTATTAAAACTGGCAAAAAGCAAAATTGGATTGATAGCTTTTCAATCCAATCCTTTATTTGGATGATGTGGAGAAATGCGTTTTTGTTTGTTTGGCTGATTTTTAAAGAATGTTGTTTTCGCATTCCGTACGGTTGAGCAGCGTTTAAATTAGAAAAGGCCAAAGTTGTGGAGCACAAAGTTGTGGCTGGAGCACGACCCCACTTCGCCACTTACTCAAATGAAATGCGTGCTTACCGGGCCTTTTGCTGGAACCCTTGATGTATAGGCTCTTCTACGAAAACAGCCATTGGTTATGAACGAAATTAAATCAATTCTGCCGCCCTGTTTCCTAACGTAATTACAACTTTTAGGATTTGATTTATCACTAAACATAATATGTTCAAGCTACCGAATGGTATTAATTTTTACAGTGTTGAGATTTACGAGTTTTTACACATTATTGCTGTTATTACAAAAACTTGTCTCATATTTGTTTGTGACTTTCGTAATTGGAAACCAGAACGTAATTGCTTTATTTTACAGTCGAGTAACGGATCCCGAATTTCCCTGCCTCGGAAAAACGGTACAAAACAAGCGTGAAACGCATTCGAAACTCACTTTTGAAACCAACACTAAATTGCACTTACCATCTGTAACTTTTCCGGAAAATGCTATTAGCCCGTACAAAGCGATCCATCACGCCATTTCGTTGATAACACAATAATCTACCAAGCATCAAATCCTTTAGTCCTTATATTGATTCCGATGTTATTTTAGGTCCCAACAAAAACGTTTCCATAAACCGAATAAAAAAGTATGAATAATAAAAAGTACGTTTATTTATACGAGGGAAATGAAATTCGTAATATTACATTTTAATAATTCTAAATGCTGCACGGCCATTGAATTCTTCATAGCTGCAAAAGCACCCAGGAGGAAAATATTTACGCTTTTTCGAAATGCAGAAATCAGGTAACAAGGAATCGGTTTTAACGGAGAGGAGCGTTAGGGACCGGGCTGTTGAATAAAACGCGGCGCTCCGATATAACGCTTACCTTTCTCAAGTATGAGCTGGGAATTGCACCACCCTCGCTTTATTGAAATGGTCACTAATTAGTGTGCTTGTACTACTTTATTATTAGTTGTATATACCTGTAGGTAATCGTGGTTTTATACGTGGTATTACAGTTTCGATAAATGAAAATGGTGGGATTAATCAGTTGTAAAACTTATACAATTACAACTAATTAGTCCAATTATTAAATTGATTGGTTACTATTTTTTTACAAAAAAGTTTTATCTTCTTTAAGCGGAAAAAGGGTTAACCATTATTAAAAAAGACGATTAAGTAACCAAGTTATATTTGAGAAACGTTAAAAACTTAACAGTAACTGCTTAATACCATTTTTTTTCTCAATTATTTTTTTGCTATTGAATTTATGGTCAAGTAAGACCTGTTTCTACGCCAATATTTTCCTTTTTCAACCAAAAAATCCACCATAACATAACTCGTACGGGCAAAAACTATTTCGCCATAACCCAGCACAATATTTCTCTATCTAAAAGAGTAGAGGCGTTGCCCACTGCAGTCCCCGACCTAATCACAACGGGGTCCCGCGTGCTATTTGCCTGCCCACTCCTTCGATCGCTCAGTATAACGATACACTCACTATAATGATTAACTCACGTTTTACTATCATTTATTTTTGTATTAGATCTATCTAACTCATCCGCCTTGTTGGCCTAGTGGTCCTGAGCGCGACTGCTACGCTAGAGGTCCTGGATTCGATTCCCAGGTCGAGCAAAAAGTGTTATTGGGTTTTTCAATGAAATTCTCAGTAGCAGCTCGGAGTTTGGATTTGTGCCCGGTAATGGCAATAGGCTCGCTCCCTATTACATGGGACCTAAATATACCGGCGAACTGTGGGTGAACATTGGTACACCTCTGCCTAACCCTTCGGGGAATACAGGCGTGATAGTATATTATATATCTATCTATCTATCTACTTAATAAAAAGGCACATGTCATAGCTGTTAACTACTCTTATTGCACATAAAACTAAGTAACAATTTTTGCTGGGAAATAACTTTTAGTTCTGATTTGAAAACATCTGTTTATGGGAACGCGGGACGTAATATGCTCGCAAAGCATTATGCTTACAGATGCATTTAATAGTATAGGGACATTAGGGATATTAAAAGTATATTTGGAACATTTAAAACTTGATTTTGCACAAAACGTTGGAACTTTGACCGTCAACACCTCTCTAACTATACGCAGATTGTTCGCAGGTTGATCCATATCAAAGAAATGACCACAATAATAGGAAAAGCATATAACTTTTGGCTTTATTGTCTTTTTGCACTCGTCATACAAAACTTATCTATACTAGTATAATAAAGAGGTAGAGTTTATTTGCTTGTAAGAGGTAATCTTTGCAAGTACTGGTCCAATTACCAAAAATCTTTCATTTTAGCCGACTACCATACGCAATGTTTCATAATATACTTGAATTCCAAGCGGAGGAATTCGCGGGAAGAAGCTAGTAAAAAAACAATACAAAGGGGGTGGGGGGAGGGAATGACGTACCATCACCATCATCCCATCACGCCTGTATTCCCAGAAGGGTTAGGCAGAGGTGTACCCATGCACACCCACAGTTCGCCGGAATATTTAGGTCCCATGTAATAGGGGGCGAGCCTATTGCCACTAACCGGGCACAAATCCAAACTCCGAGCTGCTACTGAGAATTTCATAGAAAAACCCAGTAAAAATGACGAGTAGGAATGATGTATTGCATCAAAAAACTTGTTTTTAGTATTGATAATTTTGCAGGAGGGGTTTGAGGATTTGGCAGGCCGCTTCCAACCGGTCTTTTTGGAAATCTATGGGGGAGGCCTATGTCCAGCAGTGGACGTCCTGCGGCTGATATGATGATGATGATGAATGAGGCAAGTGCCCAAAAGATACAGTTTAGTAGTGTTCTGTTTACGCAGCATTAACAGCGCTAAATTAAGCCCATATATCGGCTTAATTTGTAATCCTAGTGAAGCCATGTTTTAATTGACTTAATAATGTTAAATTTCAATACATAATTTAGCCTAATATTCTGGTAAGGTGTGATTATAATTACGTTTATCATATTCTTGACTTGAGCATTACTAGTTGGGTTTCTGTTCTATTTTTGATTTTGTTTATATAAGTATTTTTTTAAGTCAAGTATAAGTACCTAATCCAAGTGTTTAAAACACTTCTTGTCTCAAAAGTTCGTCCCTATTTGATTTTTTTAGTTACTAAAAACGACTAATGACTACTCGATAGATGCTTCTAATTACTTCTACCTTATTATAGTATCCCTTCAATCAATTACTATTATTAATTACTGTTCTTTTATTATTTATTTTGACTACAAGATTATAAATTACATTTAAAAGTGCCTTTTAATGGTTAATTTGAATAAAATGATCCGGCTTTGACTTTGACTTTCAAGCAGGCAAAGGAATATTCTGGAATATATATTTATAGTACCCAAGTATCACTATAAGCAATTTCGCTAGGCGCGTACGTCAACAGTTTAAGCCACGGATTAGATCCGAGACTCCTTCAGGTTCTTTTCCTTATTGTATTTACTGAGAGACAGTGTAGTCCAGCTTAATCCAGCTTAATCGATAAATAAGCACTTAATAATGTAATTAAAAGAATATAGCGAAATCTTTTTATAGGAGTGAGGTTTCAAGGTAGTTATTTGATTTTAAATTTGTCTCTTATGTGAAGAAGCAAACTACTATAACATGTACCGAATTAACTTATGTCTAAAATCTGTCCAGGAAAATAAAGGAAAATAAATGCCTTTTCTTATGCAGAAAAGGCTTATATTAACTATAAGTTCAGGTTTCCTTACGATGTTTTCCTATACCGATGTCAATGATGTCCAAGATAAACTTAGAAAGAACACATGATTTGGAAAATCCACATTGGTACTATCCTGGATTCTAAACAACACTTTCATATATCAGCTGAGCTATCACAACATAATACCTATACAACAATTAACAAGATACCTACCAACATAAACCATTTATTTCATAAATCAATCCGAAGAATAAATCACTTCAACTCAATTTCATTCCAATATCAACGTTCTTGCTTCAATCTAAATTCTTCTTTCATTTCAGATTAACTGAGAAACATGTCCACGTATAACTGTGTAAGTGAACACAATAATATAATTTTTATCCTTAGTCGGATCTGCGGTGGGAAGCTAATATCCTTATTTATTTCCGTTGGGTGTTCGTCCGCTAATTGCGACTCGCTACCCCGTGATTTTCCACAATCTCACTTCTTAAAGTAATTACTTGCGATATTTATGCGCAACTCTCAGTATTAATAGGAGATCTTGCTGTTTGAAATTCTTTTTGCTCTGATATTTAAATACAATCAACACCTTCATAATATTTATACTAATATTATGAAGCTGAAGAGTTTTTTGTTTTTTGTCTGTTTGATTAAATGCGGATTGGTTTTTTTTTTTTGCTTAAGATAGCCAGATTGCTAGATTCATGATGTAAAGTATAGGCTATATTATATATAGCATCACGCTACGATACTTGAAGAAAAGCAGTAACCAAAAACGTACCTTAACGCGGGCGAAAAACGCCAAACGGAGCAAATGGAGGGCAGAAGCTAGTTACAAATAAAACATACCCATTTAAACACATACTGCGTTTAATTAAATTCGCCGAAATATGTTCGTAGCCGTTTATATGAACAATATCATTCAAAGAATGCATTTCAATGGTAAATGCATCAGAACTACTAAGTTAAATAACAATTTAGAGTTGATAGCAAAAGCTTCATTATCCAGGACGCTTCTGGCTTGGCACGCAGTTAATAAACGCTTTAAATACATTTCGACAGAATTTCATTCACAAATTCAGTGTTGGGTTGTAGCATTCGACGCGGCGAGAGATTCGCTATGGCCACAGACTACTGAAATGCAAATAGAACTGATTGGCTCTCCTCAGTACGTCCGCACTTTCATACCTGTCTTTTGCCGTCCATATTCACCAACATTTTCACGTTAAACACTTGATTGGGTGGACCGGGCCAGAATTGGTCAACTGCTTCTCATTATTTAATTTTATACTGCGGTTTCATCTTGAATTTCGAAATAAATATGGATTCTCGCGACGTCAATTTATTATCAGGTC
This sequence comes from Caradrina clavipalpis, assembly GCA_932526535.1. Lineage (NCBI taxonomy): Eukaryota > Metazoa > Arthropoda > Insecta > Lepidoptera > Noctuidae > Caradrina > Caradrina clavipalpis. The sequence continues at coordinate 6,523,782 of OW052093.1, forward strand.
AACATAATTTGTTTGTGAACCATTTAAATTTGTTAATTAAATACGTTAAATTACTTAAAAGCCTTTTTGTTGTAAGTTAATTTATAAATTAAAACTACATATAACTTTTAAGTTACTTAATTGTAATGCATTTGGTGCTCTTGATTAGACTATATTCCATTTGCTGGAGTGTACCAATTGTCTATTCAACCCCGCCCGATTAAACGATATGTACAACGCTTGTGATATAAGCTATGGCCTACTGTACCTAATGATTTAAATTGTTATAGCTGTAAGTAGGTATCATCGATCCGAAAATCAAAAGAAGAATGCGTTCATTACCGATCATAAACATCTACTTAAGAAAGATACAGCTAACAAAACAGCTTTGATCAAAATCGCATCATAGGCACAGGCTCTTAAACCATTCATAGCCATACGTCGAAAATCCTCACACTATCTCACCCACTAAAATAGTCTCAAGCATCAAAACAATAACATAGCCAGCCGACGTCTGTTGTCTTTCACGCACAAATCTCTCAAGTCTATGCACGTTTACGCATTGCAAACACGTATGAGTGCATAGGGCGAAACACATAGCGCTACCCTGAATGCGGTATTCAAATTCTAAGCAACGTGGGTAAGCTGCCGTTGTGAATTGATAAGATTAATGTAAGCGAAATCGTCTGGTGGATTGACGAGCCCGCAATGCTGGAGCTCGGATGATAGGTAGTCATTGATTACTGGATGTTAGCCGTCTGATGCGTGATCACGATGTATTTGAAACTGCTCAGGCTTCACTCAGCACGTAATCTATGCGATGCAGTGTGATTTTCGGGTTGTGGTTCTGTTTCTGAGTTTAAACTGAAGGTAAGTTGGTTTGTGTGTGTAAATGTATCTTTTATTTCCTACTTAGTAGAAATAGTATTTTTTGGTTTTACATACATAGGTACATAAACTCACGCCTTTTTCCCATGGGGGTAGGCAGAAACAACAGAACGCCACCTGCTACGATCCTTACACACATTCGCCTCGTCCACATTCATACATCTGGTCATACAAGCACGCCGCGCCGCGCCGGTTACGAGTTTGATTTTACAGTCTATATATATAAAACACTTTTTTTTTGTTATGTGCTTCCAAAAATCTTTGTGTAAATAAAAAAAAACAATTGTAACTTATCATGTATGTATAAAATATGCCTTATTTTATAAAGACTAAATCTAGGATCAGATTTTCCAAAACTGTGCAATACAAATCAGAAAATTGAGATTTCAATATAGTATGAATGCACCGATAAAGAGAGACAAAGGCACAGTATATCTGGTAGATATCTCAAGTGAGGGCTTACGAGTATAATACACGTTGACAAAGCGGAGTAAGCTGTGTCGCATTTCGCCCGTACTTACTCTAACTTATTTGTTGCATGGCGGAAGAATATTATGGAGAAATAAAGAAGATGTAATTCTACCGTTCGTATGTCAAAGAGCTCAAAGCGTAATCATAACTTTGTTAAAAATATGATAATAAATTAAAATCTTGACTTGCGACTGCTACGCTAGAGGTCCTGGGTTTGATTCCCGGGTCGAGCAAAAAATGTTATTGGGTTTTTTTATGAAATTCACAGTAGCAGCTCGGAGTTTGGATTTGTGCCCGGTTTGGCAATAGGCTCGCCCCCTATTACATAGGACCTAAATATACCGGCGAACTGTGGGTGTACATTGGTACACCTCTGCCTAACCCTTCGGGGAATACAAGCGTGATGGTATATATAAATTAAAATCTTAAAATTAAATAAAAAAACGAAAATTATAAATTGAAAACATTACCTGTAGAATTACGTTTTTTTATATTACTCTGAAGGATTTAAAGATCCTTGTAATGAAAGCTCATTTTGGACAATAACACAATTATGGTTTTAACATAATAATTATTATATTAATTTTGCCTTTCATATCATTTTCAGTAAGGATACTTCTTAATTTATAGGAAAAATATTAATACATTTCCCGAACAGGCTCCATGACTTTACGAATAAATGCAGAGATACAATATTTAATAATATTATTTCAGATTCGTTATTTAAAACAAAGTTACATCGTCAGTTATTGTGATTATATTATATTTTATTGGTTCCATGGTAACATTTAATAAAAACCACACGGAAATCAGTCGATCCGTTTAATATGTAGTTTCTGTGGCATACATACAGTCATACAGTCAAGGGATTCATTACAACCCTCGCTATGAGGGTAAGAAAATTTTCAAAACGATTTACATAGTCATTATGTCATTCAATATGAATGACGTACTTTATCTAAATTTGTAGTATATTATTGATTCTAAAAAATGCTCATGGAGTTTCCTGCTTGTTCTTTCACATAGAAACCTACTGTTTGCAATGACCACCTAGCTTCAACTTTCTGACTGACTCCTTGACTATTCAAATGTGCCTATAAGTAGTTTAGTTTATTTGCTATAAATGATTTTGAATTGTCGAATAACATCCAATTGAACAGCAAAACAACTGAAACGCTCAAGTTTCCCACCAAAAATTGTAAGTTATTAAGTCAAGTCGAATTAGATTTCTAGTTCAAGAAACAGGTGTGGTTTTCGTATCGCAAAATCTTATTTAATTGAATGATAACAGCCGCAAGATAGAGCTGTGTTTATGTAAATTTGACTCAGTTATGTACCTATAAAGCTTCCCCCAGACGATTAGCTGTTTGACCAAACCAATGCTTCACAATGTTTCATTTTAGTTTTGATTGAAATTTAGCTTGTTTCAATTTCAATTTATGTTTTGTGGGAAGATGTTATTTATCAACCAACTTGTGCTATTTCAACCAAATAGCTGAAAATGGGTGATATCACTTTCCGAATTTGTAAGGCAGGTTTTAGGCAAAGTAGACTGCTAGATTTAGAAAAAAAAAAACAAAGTAATGACGCGTACCGTTCACAATTGTAACTTATTTTCTACAAAATATTGTTTAGCTCTGTTTTATTCTAAGCCTGCATATTATTGCTCGTTAAAATTCTCTTCCTCATTTTTAATTAAAAATAAATATTTATCAAAAAACGATTAACATTATCGAAAAACAATTTGAACTACACAAAAGGTGTCAAGTATATATTTTTATCAGCCTATTCAAACGGCCGTAGAGAAATTTGCATTAAATCCATTTACGGCGAAGATTATAGCCTCTCGGAATAGTCGGCTCGGCGGCGCGTCCGTATTCCGTACGGGGACGCACAATACACCTCGATTCGGATTACGCTATCGGCCCCCGTCGACGTAAGTGGCTACGTAGCCTTAAATAGGCACTTACGACGCCGCAATGAGATGCCTCACAGCTTCCTTAGCTAGATCGTGCGAAGATTGTGCTATCACCAACGATACGTGACGCGTTTTTTCGCCATAATTGAATTATGACAGGCCGTGAGGTGTTCGAGTGTGATATTTACGATCGCGCGATACACTGGCGGTATCAACGAGTCGCGTGAGTTATTGTTATGTTTGTGATAAAGTAAAGAGTTTTTTACGGTGTGTGGGGAAGCTACTGACTTTTAGATAGTATTTCGTTTTTTGGGATGTGCAGGATATACTGAATGTTAAATGGAACAAAACTTTAGTTATTCTCGGTAGGTACTTTAATATTGTTTCTGTTTAATTATTAATTTGAAATATCTTCTATCCTACCATTTATCGCGTTAAGTTAACTGAAAATTTAAACACCTCTAACCTACAAAATATAATGATGGGTAAAGGAGTTGCCCTATCGGGTCGTGTAAGTTTACTTAAACTCTACGGCTGTTTATTTAGGCTCAAGAAAAACGTGTGTAGTACGTGTCCGCCTTATATATTTCACTTTATATCGAAACTATCATATTATCTATCCTTTGCGGCAAATCAGAACTTATTTTCATCGAAAAAAGCGTAACACCTACCGTCAGTCGGCACCGGGTGCCATCAAATTCTATGCACATTGTCGGAAAGCAATTTTCACTCAATCCCCTCTCATCAACAAGTACAAACTTACGCGGCGCACGTGCGTCCCTATCAATAGTATAACAAATAGGCTGATATTTCGTCAGAAATAACCCGAATCAAGTTTCAGTGCGAAAGCTTTTGTGTGTGGCAGGTGAAAAAGTGAGAGGCTTGATTTATTCGCAACGCCGCCGCCTATCGCGGGATGATTGAACGGGAACGTGTTTATACAGCATCGGCCAAACCGTGAAATATGACAACTGAAATACGCTCAGGAGTGTTCTCTATTTTTAATAGTTGCCGTCTGTACCGGCGGCGATCTTGCGCGACGTGCGACCCGCCGTGACTCGCGTTTTAATATCGCAAATATCGACTCCGTACGAATACAAAAATTTGATTTATGTCACTATTGCGAGTTGTATTGTTTCTTGCGATACGGGCTGGGTTATTCTGTTTCTGTCAAACGCCTTCGTAGCGTTATGCACGGCAGCGTTTATTGTGTGCGTTGTTATTCAAATAAGTTTTCCGACGTGTGATAGCTAGGAACAACTTTAATACGGAAAGCCGTTTAAAATTCAATTCCAGAAGTACCTATTTGGTGTAACAAAATTTTAATTATGATGTATTTTGCCAAGAAAGTCGTCGCGGTTTCAATTACGTTTGGAGCTAAGAAATAATATTTACAATATTAGCATAACATTTCGCCTCTGAGCTCAGGCTGCTATTTACTGTGTAGGTACGAATATATTTTAGATTCCTTTTATAAAAATACAACTCAAAATGTTGCCAACATAGATTTATGATGTGGATAGAAATCATACGATTGTGTGGAGCAATTTTTTATCTACGTTTTCACTCGACACCTCTTATAAATTTGGGATATTTATTAGTTATATGTCCCAAAGGAACTTTCGTCCGGGATAAAGAGTAGTTTATACCTTAAGCTAGGTACTAAGCTCTCTTTTAGTGAGGGATCTATAGACATTCCTTCTTCTGTCTCCTAGTATAAGCCTTTCACGGTTTACCATGACTATAGATTTTTATCTAATGGTAATTAGTTTACACTCGATCTATAGGTACTATATTATCAAGTTGAAGAGGCAAAGAATCTTTTTGCGTAGTACAGTCCGTTAATCTAAAAAGATTATAGGTCGCATAACATCACGCTACGACCCACGGGGGGCCTGCAATAATCAAAGACGTAACTTATCGCAGGTGAAACCGTAGGATTTAGTTATTAAATTAATCCAGATATTATGAGGTAATCTCTGACAATGATAAAATAGTATTTTGTTGCTATGTTACTGTTCAATGATATGTTAACCTAGTTGTGTAAATAATTCTAAAAGGTTGGTCTAGAATTCGGTGATAAATAAACGACGATAGATTACGATATATTTTCATAAACCCAATATTTTTTATTCAGAATAAAAGTTGACATTTATGTATTATTGTTATTGGCTTGACTGCCCCTTTTGTCTAGAGGTCGCAAGCGCGACTGCTTAGCGTGGGGTATTGGGTTCGAGTCCCAGGTCGGGCAAAAAGTGTTATTGGGGTTATTCAATGGTAATTGTTTAGTCCGGAGTTCGGAAATTGGTAGTGTATCACCCTCGTAACTGTGTGCGTTGGTGCTGCGACTGATCTCTGGGTCGTGTCGGATTGGACTATGAGAGTTAGGAAAGAGGAAGTGCACCTGTGTTTTTGCGCACACACTTGTGCACTATAATGTCTCCTGCGTACTTGGCTAGTCTCCATTTCGATTGACCGCCCTGACCGAAATCAGTTTGAAGAACATATTGTTATTGGAATAGACGAAATATCTATCCAACTTTGATTAATATTATTTTGTAAGAATAATGTGAAAAAGTTAAATGTATTGTAGAAAAACTTTTTCTTTTGGAATATAACGTATAAATCATATTTTTTGTTATTTCAACAATAGATGCTGTCCCAAAATCATTTTTCTTAAAACTTATATCATTGTAGTTTGAAGTTGAATTTAAAGCTAAGAATTTATCAAAATGTGGTGTACCTCTGACAAATCTGGTTATGTTAATGAAGAACAAAGTTATCTCGACTTATTTAATGACTTTTATGAAGCAGAGATGAGTAACATTAAGGAGAACAATTATGTTAAAAACTTTTATTTTACAAAAATCATTTTAATCATCCGAAGTTTTATCTATTTTAATTACAGCTAATTGCCTTCATATTTTTACTGATAATTATAAAATCTCAAAAATTAAGTATTTTTGTTTTTGTCTACTGAACATCGATCAACTGATATAGCAAAATCTATTTTGTGAAACAGAATATTTTGGGCTAAATTCTATTTAAGAGTTAACAATAGGGTAACTGGTTTATAACTATGGGCCAGTTCACAAATGTGTATCTTTTCGTGTAAAGCTCGCCTTAACTGCCTCGTTGGTTTTATGGCCCTAGGCGCGACTGCTTTGCTAGAGGTCTTGTGTTTGATTCCCAGGTCGAGCAAAATGTGTTATTGGGTTTTTCTATGAAGTTCTCAGTAGCAGCTCGGAGTTTGGATTTGTGCTCGGTTAATGATTATAGGCTCACCCCCTATTACATGACACCTAAGCACACCGGCGAACTGTGGGTGTACATTTGATACATGTCTGCCTAACCCTACGGGGAATACACGCGTGATGCTATGTATGTAAATAAAGTTATATTTTGAGTAGCTCTATTAAATGCTGCGAACTGACCCTAAAACTTCATCAAAACAAAAATAAATGTAGCCATTTGAAGAAGAATGATAAAGTGACGAGAACTGTGTCAGTCTAAGTTATCCTTCACCTTCGACAGGTTAGTCTGCGCGAAGTCTAAGCAAAAACCTGACAGATGTACCTACCTATTGTTACTTAGGTACACTCAGTGAAAGAATTAAGTGAGCAGGTTTGTAAGGATGGATGTTAATGAATGCAGCCAGCTACACGATGCGCATTAGTGGCACCAGCAGTTGAAAAACCAACTCCACCATTACCCAGGATAACCAGAAAATATTCGGATATCGCCTCGTGCCTGCTTTGTAGCAGAAGGTATGGAATGACAAGAAGAACAAGAGCACATGAATGCAGTTAAAAAACAGGCGAAGTTAGCTGTTAAGATAATGATTTAAATAGGTGAATTACTGTTTAGTGAGAACAAACAACACGTAAACAGTAGGTAGGTACTCTTCTGTTTGTGAACGCGGACTCAAGAACTAAGACAAGTTGGAAATTTTGAGAAGGTGGCTATATGCAAGACATAAGGCTTTTACGAACTATTATTTCAGTACAGCTCATAGAAGAAGAAACAGTCCAAAAATCTTCAGATAAAGACAATTATTTTTTCTCCAAAAATAATATCATCTATGTCATACCATTCAATCAAACAGTTACTAAGACAGACATAGATACAAATATAGACCCTAAGAACTACGAAAAACTGTCACCAGACCAGCAGCACATCAAAATCAATGAGCCCAAGTACACATGCGTGCAATAATACGTACGCAACCTATACATGTAGGTACGAATACATACGTCGACAGACGATATTGACTTTGATAAACGAGCAAGTCAGTGTCGCCCTACAAGAAGCCACGTCACTTTGGTGCATTGCGGTTCCTACATCTTAACCCAGCCCTTGTTTACACTCAATCCGCGTAGTTTTTATGACTACTAACATGATATTACGTCCAACAGAACGCTTATGGTAGTCCTTTATTTGTTTGATACAGTTTATGGCACGTAAGTGGAATATTGTAAGTGGGCACAATCGTCGTTTTAGACATTGAGGTATATTGTTTTGATGTTTTCTCGTGAGATTCAGTTTCGTTTATCTGTGATGGGTTTTTATTTGACTGAGTGTATTTTGGATTGTGTTTTGTTTTGTCTATTTGTATTATTCACTAATTTCTGCCCGTAACTTTGTATCGTATCCTAAGGGGACCTAAAAATGGGGTGGAAAATTGAAGAGAAAGAAATTTTGTAAAAAAAATAGCTAATACCATTCAGCTATTATAAGCGTGAAAAAGTAACAAACATCCATCCATCCTCACAAACTTTTGCATTTATAGTAGTAGAAAAGATTGAAGGTAGTGTTGCCAAAAAGAAATAACCCACATCAAAATTTGTCCCATTTTTCAATTTAAAGATTTTGGATTTTGCCAACCATCAAAAATAATAATATACCATCACGCCTGTATTTCCCGAAGGGTTAGACAGAGGTGTACCGATGGACACCCACAATTCACCGGTATATTTAGGTCCCATGTATTAGGGATTAGGGGGGGGGGGGGGTGGGATTTTAATGGTGGTTAATTCTAAATCTATTGTAAATAATAATTATATACAGATTGTGTGTTGACTCATTTTGGTAGAATTAAGCACTAATACGCGTCAATAAATATAATAAGAACAAAACATAAACACATAAACATTGTTCTATAATGTAAAAACTTTTGTATTCCATTTCGAAACTGAGTTGGTACCTATTCTAGAACCTATTTCATGGATCTATTAAACCATGAGCTTTATCCATATTTCCTCAAAAATTGTGGCCGGCAATAAATTGTGAATATTTATAGGTTATGTGAGAGATATTGATACATGCACGGAATTCAACTCACGACATCACGACATCGCGTTTCACTTCAAGGTTTTATTCTATTCAAATCATATACCTACTTACCTAAATATCTATAAATATGTATACCTAATGCGTAACAGAATAAGACCGAAAATCATACAAGGTTACTAACTAGGTATAAACCAGAAAAAAAAATTAAACGAATCTTATTATTTTGTATATTTCGACTTTGTGCTCGCAATTATTTAATTATTAATTTACAGCAAATAGATCCAAAAGTAAATATATTATAATAAATAATTATTATAATACTAGCTTTCGCCCGTGTCGTCGTTTGCGTCAAAGTTAACATATTATCCCACGGGAACCGAACATTTTTCCGAAATAAAAATTAGCCTATGTGCTATTTCTGACTATAATCTATATACGTGTCAAATTTAATGTACATCCGTTCAGCCGTTTAAGCGTGAAAGAGTAACAAACATCCATCCATCCATCCATCCATCCATCCATCCATCCATACTCACAAACTTTCGCATTTATAATAATATATTAAATAGATCCGTAATTGATATTGAACATACCACATTGGACTTGAACATATTCCGTCGGACTTGAGTTCACCTATTGTATTACACGCTGTATATTCTACCTACCTATATTCTAAATTAATATATTCCCTGCCCATTAAGGCTTAACGTAACAGAATACCCCTCACACAATTTAAAACGTTGCTCTATTAAAATTATGAAAATATACCTATTCTGTATACCGAAGGCTTTCGTTATCGTTAAGTAACGTTAGCGGAGAAGGCCGGCGAAGGCTTTCAGGCGACTAGCTGATAGCATTTACATAATATTGGAACAGTTCCGATACACCTAGGGATCATTAGCCATTGATCGGCTTACGATATGGAATACGGCTTTGGCTAGTGGTGTCGATAATAGCTTTAGCTTTTGTGTTTTGTTAGTAACAAAAGGTTGAATTTCGTTTGACAACACAACGTGTGTGGTTTACTTATTTTGAGTACATAAAGGTGTTTAGTTTTTCATGTGTGTATTTTATTTCGATTTGTAAAATATTGCTGGTTTAGGCATGATCTAATGCAAGTAATAAATTGTAAAATAAAAGAAAATTATTGTTACTATGATGATTGGATTAAGGGTGCGGAAGAACTCAAGTACTTATGCGAACAATTTCTATAATGAGGACCACTCGGAAATTAAAAAACAACTGGTCATGTCGTAGTGCTTTTTTGTAAGGAGCCGCTGTTCTTTTTTTATTTTAAATTTGGTCCTAGAATAAAACTTGTCTATATTCATGAATACTTTCACACCTGTAATATCCGCTAAGAAATTAAGTTCACCCTGCAAACACCTCAATCAGGGTAAAATAATATTGCACATTAGTACACGTTAAACAATCATAAACACAACCTCACCCCAATATAATATACCAAGTCACAAAGAAAGCAAAACTGCATATAAACTCTCGACTCTCATTACTACAACCCCTTAAAATATCACAGCCGATTGGATACAAAATAATCGACAAATTGCGCAGAAACTTAAAGGTGCATATCTAGCGAATGCCCAGTGGTATTACTCGGCAAATAACCGTAAGCATTAGCATAATATTGAAACGTCAGCGATATGGATTCAGGAGCTCATTAACGTAATTGATCAGCTTTCCGCTAGGCCCGAATCAATCGCACGTCCCACCATTGATTTGCATTAATTACCGTAGCGAATGTCACATATCGCCCTCATACACCAAGTGATTATTTTGATGGACTCAGTTTTGCTTATCGCCGATGGACTCTGAATGGCTTTTAGTCAAGCTGCACGTAATTAGTTGCTTTCAAAGTCGTATCTACAGTGCGCAAACATCGACAGTCCTATAATGATACAGTAAACGGATTACATGTTTTAGATAATCCGTTAGTAATGAATGTCATTAGTGTTGCTCGATGCATGTGCACAACTGAGATGGGAGGGTCGCTCGTGACAGGCGTACTGGTTAGCTACCGTACGTGTGTATGTAGGAGAGTGCACACACATGTCAACAACACATAGGTACATATAGGTAACTAATACCATCTATCTGGAAACAAACATCGCAAACAACAGTGAGGCTCTGTTTCAAAACATACAACTTTGACATCTGCCAAACCAGAACAAACACAATCCAGCGCAAGGCGGTGGTACACACCCGACTTAAATCAAATAACTGTATTGCTTTTAGCTTTGTAAAGCTTCAAGTGCAATAGCGTCAGTGGCGGATGTTCCACCCCCGTCTCCAGTCTGTAGTCTATGATATTGCTCCACGCCCTTTACATGTTCGGTGGGGTCTGAAGGCGGGAGGCGCGCGGGCACGCACGCGGCACGCCGCCGCCACGCCGCCGCCACGCCACCGCGCCGCCACCTCTCCAGAGATATCGCAAGCGTGACGCCCGACCTAACTGCTCCAGTTTATCCCTTTAATTGCCTTTTTTCTGGAGAGTGGCTTTAAGCGCTCCAGCCATATCTCCTCACGTCGCAATTACGGAGACGTCTTATGATAAATCTGCCGTAATTTGCATGAGATAGCATACGCTCTCAACTTTCACGCGAAGCTTCCTACTCTTGTCGTTTATTACGTTAGGGAACGTTTCCAAGAATGAGAATGAGCTATTTAACTACTAACTAGATAGCGTTAACTATCGTTTGCGGCTGAAAAATCCGAGACACGAATTGTCGGTCCCACGTTTTTATTTTTCTTGTTCCGTGTTTTTATTTCGCTTGTAATAGGAGTTCTCAGAAGATGAACTTTGTTTTTTCGTGAGAAAATTTGGGGAGTCACAGAATAACAATTTGAAGTCAGATGCACTTTCATACAATTTCTGTGCTCGGAAATAAGACGGTAAGAGGCAAACAAAACAGACGGCACAATCTCCGTGTTGCAACGTGGCGAATTGGCGGCCGACACCCCAAGGCTGCGGAGCTCTCCTCGCCAATCTCGGCATTTTTTCGAGTTGCCGGTGCCTGTGTGCCCGCCTGCCTGTGTGCCCGTGTGCCTGCGAGCCCGTTTGCTGCGCGAGCGAGCGCCGGCGGCAGATATTGTAGCGTCAGCAGACCGCCCTGCGGACTGCGACGCTGCGCGGCTATTTGTCGAACGATGCGCCAAAACATCGCATCGCAATCGCACGGAAAAATTATTCCTAGATTGCTACTCTTCGCTTTTTGAAGGTGCATTTACTTTGCAGGTTGAGAGTTTTATATTGTACGGTAGATGAGGTACAGATTGTATTATCTTGTTGGCAAGCTTTCCGATGCAATTCTCATTTCGATTCGATACGAACAGGTAGATAAAGCTTTGTGGCGTTTTTGAAACACGCTGATGTGGTGAATTCATTTCGGTGCGTAGGAGGACGGATCTTACTAAAGGAATAGTGGTAATGGTGTCCATTTAGAGAAAACTGTTTCGAGGTCTGTTAGGGAGATACATAATAGATAAGCTTGACAAAATGTGTTAGACGAGTTTCACGCCCTCTGCGAAGGAAAGTCATGACCCCTGTCAGGTCATAACAACTGCTAAAAGCAATATAGATTACTCAGGCACTTTATTAGAAGAAATAACAGGTATAATCAGAAATAATGTAATAGGTATATGGGAAAGTTTCTTGCTTACTCAATCATTACAAAGTTTTTACAGGTCTTGCGTCGAAGAAAGAGAGGGCGTTTTTTATTTCATCTGATCAGGTTTTCCTGAAGTGTGTACCAATTTTAAGTTTTGACGGTCTTGTAAACTTGAAACTGAAGCACCTCGTGTAAGTGCCGTAACTAAAGTTTCATCTTTAGAACTTTGAAGAAAAAATGTGGACGTTATGGTACACGTGTGAGAAGCCATAACTATTATATAATACATAAATATACATAAAAATATATAAAATTGAATTGTCTGTATGTATTTAATGACAGCTTTTTACTAAATGCGTATGAAATTAAATACGATACTTATAACAAAAAGCTTGTTTGTTTTGAAACGGCTACACTGATTTCAACGAGACTTTCGTTGGCAGAAAGCTGATGTTATAAGGAGTTCCCGACACTCACAAGGATGAAATCGCAAGCAAAATCATGGTTTTCTTTCATTCAAAATGGAAAAAATATTAAATAAAAGTCATCGTGGAGTAAACCTTAAAAAAACCGGATGGGGCTATGCCGGAGCAAGCGGCCGTTGGTTTAATATGAAACGTCAATGTCAACGAGTCGCTTTTAGTGTTAAAGATTGACACCTATTTCGTCACAGTCCGCTTTTCCACCATCCATCTACTAAGCCTTTTCCCAACTATGTTGGGGGCTGCTCCCAGTCTAACTGGATGCAGCTGAATTCCGGTGTTTTACATGGACCGACTGCCTATCTGAACTCCACAGCCCAGTTACTGGGCAACACGATACATCTTGGTTAGACTTGGTTGTCAGATTTCCTGGCTTCTGACTATACTGACCGACTGCCAATGGTCTACGAATGACAACCGGGACGGCTTTACGTGTTTTCCGAGGCACTGGGGTATCCCACCACCATGCGATTTTAAAGACGATTCACATCAAAAATAAAGTTCAAGTCTAATAAAGTAAGGTAGTTTGAAACATTAATGCTACCTACCCGGGCGGTTAAAAAGATGAAATGAGCTCTAGTCTCGATGGTCGATAAACTTATTACCGGCGAAGTGTTCGGAGATCGTCGGAGCGTGTAGGCGGACTCGTGCGATGACGTGACATTAGTCCTTAACACTCACGTTATACCGGACGATGTCTTTGTAAAATGTTTTGTTATTAAAAGAGTTTTATACGTCTCGCTTCAAAGTTTTTGGAGTGGTGGTTGTAAAACGGAATTTTTTGAAAGTTTTTTTTTTGGAACACATGTGTGAAATATTGTTATTATGGGTTGGCTAAGTTTTTTTAAAGGAGTCTCTGAAATATCTAGGTATTTTGAGAATAGAATTTTCATAGAATGGTTTTGTATCAATCAAATACCTATAGACGAACTCAAAACTTCACTGCGTACTTATAATGGACACCTAAATGCTAAATTTACGGAATATTTCGCAAAAAAAAATACGCATGAAAATTGTAATAATACGAGTATCTCTAGTTTAATCGGAGGCGAGTAGTACCTACATTAGCTACTTCCATTGCGCCTAGATATGTAAAAGCAGCTACATTTGGAATAAGTAGAGAATAATTTTTCTACCTCCATCATAGAGAACAGCAGGAAAATGAAAATGAATAAATGAATATTTCAGTATCACTTACATCTACATTATTCTAGTATTTGAACCGCTACTACAACCTACCTTTCAGGTGAGATCATTTATATACCTGTTTCAGACGATAAGATCACATTAAGAAGGAAATATAGGTAGGTTTATTACAAGAATGCTTCTAAAAGCTGCCCCATTTTCTTGTTACCTCAGTCCATATTTCAGTGTAAAACTAGTGTCAATATAAGGGTGTCGGTCTCGTTCGCCGGGCGCTTCTGATGAGCTAGTAACTCGTAAGGCGGACGACCCATCATGTGCTATGACACCCCATTAACCCAGGGCGGACTGCGCTTGCTAACTTACTTCGCTAATATGTTTTGAGACGTAGCTAGTCGTGTAGCTATGTCGACCGGACATGATGCTGGGGGCTTGTAAATGAAGCGACCCCGTATTATGGAGTTATTCGTCATCTACCTACACTTAAAATATATGATAATGTTTACACTCCCAAACGTGTTCCCCTTTGTGACCGCACCTCGAATGTTGTAGGTACCAGTTACATTGAAAAATACGCGCTTTCCTCGAGGTGTCGGCAAAATAAAACAAGCCGTGTTTGACGAATAGTGTGAATTAATTTTTATTACAGCGGACCCAAGTTTCCAATTTCATTTATGGGTCGTATGAGCTGCAACACAAATATTAAAGTGTTGTATTAAGCTTTGTCCTCTTCACGTTTCGCGCGTCACGGGTGACCAATTTAAGTATTAATAAAATGACAAAACGTGACCCGGGTACAGGCCGCCATCCATCACGACCGCACGTCAAGTGGTGGCCGAGCGATTAAAAAACTGTACCTAACCAATGTACGCCTCTCCGCAGATAGGGAAAGTATTTCGGGACACACTCGCCCGGTAAATGTTCTAGACAAGGGTGAGATTAAATATTAAATTCGCGGTTAGGAATTTCGGGTTGTAAAGTAACGGTGGTGGGCATGCGCAAAGCCGCACTGATCCCCGGCCTTTTCAAAATCCAGTTTACAGCGTTAAATTCGGACTAAAAACAAAGGGTGTGTAATTTTTTATCAGGTTCGAAATAACACCGGTGAAGGTAGCCGGTAGCCGCGTGGGCGCCGGCGGGGAAGCGGCGGTACATACGTTTAAATTAATGAAATTAGGTCTTGTCTGAAATATTCAACAAATAACACAAACATGAGATGACGAAGTTGGATGAAGGCACGTCGTGTGCCGCCACGATAACGCAACTAATGATTGATATACTCGTGCGTCTCTGTTCAAACTAATGACAGGGTGAAGGGTGTTGACTTTCAAGTTATTAATTAATATTGCTATTATTTAGGCGACGGTGATTACATATTTCCCGTCACATCGCCACTGCGTAAAACTGGGATGATATAGAACAGAATTTTGTCGTTATATATGGTTATATAAAAAAAAGCCATGCTGTTTTTAGTTTTAGTCGCAGACACTATTTCCATTAGTTCACAAACCAAGACATAAGTGAACCTTGTGTCGATGAAAAACTAGAACTAATGGCACTCAAACTATAGTCATTATCGAACAGTAGGTATGCTTAATTACTTTAGTTTAGACACAAAAAAAATATATAAAGAATTTGAAAGATATTACAGATAGGAATGAAAAGTTTCAAATACACGGTGCTTAGTGAATGTTATCTATGTGAGAAATCATTCAAATTGATTATTTTGCTATCTTAGCAGTATTAATAAAACAACTACCTCGTTAGCCTACTGGTTCTAAACGCGACTGTTACGATAGAGGTTTTGGGTTCGATCCCCAAATCGAGCAAAGTGTTAATGCGTTTTTCTATAAAATTCTCAGTAGCAGCCCGAAATTAGGAATTGTGGCCGATTAATGTTAATAGGGTCGCCCCCTATTACATGGAACCGAAACATACGGAAGAACTGTCTGTGTACTTTGGTACACCTCTGCCGAACCCTTCGGGGAATACAGGCGTGATGGCATGTAAATAAAAGTAGATGATCCATTCAAAACTATCCACGGAACGCTAAAAATTAAAGGTGGAGGAATGACTGATGAAAAATAATTTGTGTAGCAAATTTTCAGTACCTACTCAGTTAATTAAAAGTTTCAACGAGGTCTCGTTCAAAGAAATAGTCGTTGTCCACCGGCCCTAGGTCATAAAAACTATACCTAGAGAATCTACGCCTCATGGATCGCAATACGGGTAGTACAATTGACAAAGTTTTACTTTAGGGGTGGTCTTCCCGGTGTGGGCGCGGGGCTTGAAGCGGCTTGCCGCCCACTACCTGAACGCGTCCCAGCGGGTGATCGCCATAAGGGTCATCCGCGGATACCGCACGATCTCCGGCGAGGCAGCGAGCCTCCTTGCCGGATTGCCGCCATGGGATCTGGAGGCGCTGGTCCTCGCGCGCCTACACGAGTGGCGCGCGGAGGCACTGGGCCGGGGCGAAACTCCGCTGCCGCGGCAAATTGCCGCCCTGCGGACGGAACTCCGGCTCGATCTCATGGCGACATGGAGAGAACGACTGTCGCAACCTCGTGCAGGGCTCGCCTCGATTGAGGCGGTAAGACCCCTCTTTGAGGAGTGGCTAGAGCGGCGCCACGGCGCCCTCACCTTCCGCCTGACGCAGGTCCTCACCGGACACGGAAGTTTCGGGAGGTTCCTGCACCTCATCGGGCGGGAGGAATCGCCCGGATGTCACCATTGTGAGGATCGCCCCGAGGACACGGTGGAGCATACTCTGGCGGTGTGCCCTGCTTGGGCTGAGCACCGCCGAGTCCTCGAGGCGGCCATCGGCGGCGGCGCCCTCTCGCGTCCGGCACTGGTTCAGGCCATGGTCCGGAGCGAGGGGGAATGGGAAGCAGTCGCCTCCTTCTGCGAAGCTGTAATGCTAGAGAAGGAGGCGGCGGGACGGGAGAGAGAAAGGAGGGTCCCCCGTCCCAGCGGCCGCCGCGGTAGACGATCCGGGCGTCGGGAGCCACGAGACGACTCCCGGCCACCGTAGACGCGGGTCTGTGGACGGTGAGCAATGGGTAGCTCGCCGTCCGTACGTTCACTAGCGACAGACCGTGTCGACGGCGCGTTCGTGTTCCACGCGCGCCTCAAAGAGATGTCAGCAAATTGGATGGGGCCACTGAGGGCCGATGCCTGCCGGGGCTGCGGGTTGTTCGAAAGAGATACCGCGCCCCCGGAACGCAAAGGGCACATGAAGGAACATAGACGGGTTTTAGTCAGTAAAAGTCTGACACTCCCTCCCGCCCCGCCCAGGGCGGGGGAAGTTATTTGATGATTTCCCGTCTATAAAAAAAAAAAAAAAAAAAAAAAAAAGGGGTGGTCTTGTCTTTACATCTACAGGATAAGTTTTTAACCACTGCGTAAATTTTTTTTGGTAGTTCAGTGTCAGTAATAGAACACATTTCCGTGTTTAGTTAAAAAAAAAATAAAAAAAAATTTCATCCCTACCCGAGTTAGAAATAAGCAAAACATGGACATAATCTATTCGCCATACTATCAATGACAACTCTTGGCCGCCGCCCGGGCGCATGGCTGGGGTGAGGGGGTGGGGAATGCGCTAGCGCCGAGTGACAATAAAATATGGTTTTTAAGTTAACATGTTTCGTAAGCGATAACTTTTTTTTTTAGTACTAAGACATATCAAAATAAAATATACGTGTTTAATAAAACATGTTAAAGTTTATTATGGCAAAATTTACGCACTGGTTAAAAATTTTTCCTGTATATACAATTTTATAAAGCTGAAGAGTTTGTTTGTTTGGACGAGCTAATCCGCGGAATTAATGAACCGGTTTTGAAAATTCTTTCGGTAATAGAAAGCTGCGTTACACGTAAATGCTATAGGCTGTAATTTATTATTAAAAATATTGGAATCCGCAACAAAGTTCACTGGAATATAGTCGCGGTCAAAAGCTAGTATTTATTTTAAAAAGATATTGCAACAAAATAAATTATTTTAGCAAATCATGTTTTTAAAATGTACTATCCACATTTTTTTTCTGAAAAGTTATCTAATTTAAAATAAGTTTTCAGTTTGATGTTTACCTACTATATAAAAAAACCTATTTATTTGTATTCACATCGCTCGATTGATTAACAAATACACAGTTAATTAAATAACTTTCAAATCAAAGTCGAGTTTAATTCAAATGTAATTTCTCATTTCGTACGCAACACATCACCTTAAGCTGAAAGTTGTGATGAAAATTACTCTTATAATACCAACTCACACACACATACACACGAAACAATTCAGCAACAATGAACCGATCAAGAGCGAGTACTTTGAGCAAAACTTTTTAATTTAACAAAAGTATTTGTCGTAAAAGCCTATAATAAGAACTTTTTTATTATTAAAGTAATTGTTGACGAGAAGTATGTTGGAAATTCATAAAATATACGAGGTGGGAGCAAAGTTATGAGGTCTGAACATGATTAAATGCAATTTCTTTAGGAAGTATGCTACCCGGTTGTAGGTGAAAGTTTGCCTTTAGATGACCGAATTCTTGCGCCCACGTTTTTGGTGATATTTTACGAAGAGTTGCATGATTTTCGCTTACCTGGGCCTACGTATAATGCTAAAAGATTTGTGGCATAATGAGAAAAAAAAATAGCCAGAAACCTGACATGGCTTATGCACACGACTTCGTATGCATGAAAGACAAGTAAACCATAAAACATAGTCATTGATAAATCGGCTATAGTATAACTTTCTATCCGTGAAAGATTTTTTGTTATCAGACCAGTGATTTCAGATATTATCAGTGTGTATAAAAAGAAGCGAGCAAACTTTACCGTTTTAATATTAATAAGTATAAATTATAGATTCAAAAATGTCGGAAAATCAATATTCAGAAGTGGATTGGTACTGTGATGAAGGAAGAATTCCTTCTAAAATTAAAATTTAAAAAGAATATGATCATAGATGATGACAGAATGCAATCAATAAAGCACCATATTACAGGTATTATAAAATACCAATGGAACAACAAAAATGAGTACATTTTCCACAATGTGACATTAGGAACGGCTTTTGCCCAACATTGTTGCACATTCTCAATCACCGTCATTTCCCTACCCTTCAAGACCCACGTCGCTACCTACTCAATGTTATAATTCATACACATCTTGACAAACGATCTGGTTCACAGCTCCACATGTTCTCGTGTCTACGTCACGAGTAAATAGTAGTAAAAGTTACAACGCCAGACCGCAGGTTTGCCCGTCACGCCATGCCCAAACTTAGCGTGCAATACATTTTGTTTTCTTTACGAATACCACGGATAACGGGTGGTAAACAGTCTCGTATTTTGTTAGTTTATTTATAAACGTTGGAAATAAATTGAGTGCCTAAACCGCTTTAGTTTGAGGTTTTAAAATAGGATTTTTGTACTGAATTATTCAGTGAATTTTTGTGTTAGAGGGGTTATGTTGGACTTACTCTGGTTGTGGTGGGTTTTACCAAATGTTAGTGTCTGAAAAAGTTAACATTGTTACAACAATACAGTTCTAAGTTACCCATTTAAAGCTGCAAATATAATTCAGCACCATGCTAGGGTTGCGAAGTCATCTCGGCCCTGGAACGCAAAGGGCTTTAAGAGGAACACGGATGGGTTTTATTCAGGAAGAGTCTGAGACTCCCTGCCGCTCTGCCCAGAGCGGGAGAAGTCATTTTATGATTTCCTATCCTTTTATAATACAGTACGACTTATTAAAATCAGCTGCTTCATATATTTCAATCATGTAGGTTGCACTCTAGTATGGAACCGTTTTTTTTCTTAAACCTACTCTTAATTTCTACCCTATAGAGTTTAGAATCATATATCTACTAAATCCATGGTACTTTGTGTCACGAGGTCCTCCCCATAGCTATAGGTAACCAAAACAAGGTCAATAACAAAACTCTTTCTCCCCCTAAACCGTTATTCGCGAGGGTATTTTTAACAAAAATACGTTACGTTTAAAAAATGACTGTACGATGACGCGACACTTACTTGTAACTTTGACCAGTCTGTACCGAGCAGCTCTCGGTTTGAAAATTATGAAAATAATATAGAATTTTTAATATTATAACAAAAGGTTTCTTATCTAATAAAAAATAAGATGTAAGATTTGTTTGTTTGTATGTAACAAATAGACTCTGAAACTACTTGATCGATTTAACAATTTTTTTATTAATAGATAGCTACATTATTCCTGAGTAACATAGGGTAAATAACATCACGCTATGACCCACAGGATCGGAGCAGTAACCAAAAACTTAACTTAACGTGGATGAAATAAGCCGCGCGGACGAAGTCGCGGGCAGAGTGCTAGTAAATAATAATACCAGCTTATTTTTGTCCCATTGCAGAGCGAAGGCTTCCTAAAGAGAAAGCTAAGAGCATTGATCACTGAGCTTGGTCAAGGCGGATTGGCGATTATAGACTTATTAATTACACATTATGGTTTGCAAATAAATATGAATATGAATATTAATAATTATAAGTCCAGGTTTCCATAAAAGGTGTTTCTTTACTTAGAAAGCCTCCTGTCAGCCTGATTAATGTTAAAAGAAATAATAAAAAGATTATTTTATTTTATTTACATATTTTTAAGATATTATTTTAAAATAATAATAAATTAATATGTTTTTTATCACTATTCTCCGAGATAAATATCTATCATAAAAACACGATTTTTAAATTATTTTTCAAGGGGATTGTTTTCCTGTAGGCGGGTGGGGAGACTGGGGAGCAATAGAACAGTGTAACGACTGACTTATGAACGGGAGCTCATAACATCATAGTTTCCCGGGATTCAGTGTACTTTAAAAAATAATTAAGTACCTAGTAGTTCTAGTATTATGTATTATTAGTATTATTAATTACTATTACACGTTCTAAAAAAGCGTTTCGTTTTTGTTTAAGACTTTTTTTACCAGTATTATGCATAGATGTATTTAGTTAGAAAAGATTGATAGTGTTCACAAATTAATCCTAGTACTATCATAACCGCGAAATATTGTAAGGATGGATGGATGTTTGTTTGTTATTTCGCTCACTCTTTTAAACGTCTGAAACGAATTAGCTGAAATCTGGCACACATATAAAAATATTGATCTATTCTTGTAACTTTTATTTCGTTTTTGTGTTCCCGCAAAATAATTGAGGACTTTGCTTAATTCTGAAGTCCATACAAGCGAAGTCGCGAGCATAAGCCTGTATTTCATAGAACTAAGAGGTTTCTTCGATACCTACTCGTATTTGTATCAAAAAGTCAAGCATGTTTACCAAGACACATCATTTACAAATAAGTATTTTCCTATGAACTATGAACTTAGCTTTAAATAATGTTAGAAATGATCACTATTAAAGTAGATTTGACTTAAATTTGAATTGAGTAAATTTACTCAGTCGGTCAGTCTTTATTGTCTTAATTAAATATTAACCCTCCTTTTAATTCCAACCTCTTTTCAAAACTATTCACCCTCTAGGGAAAACTGGACCACTCATTACTGTTGTAAAATTCGTTGTGAAAATTTAAAATTAATTCTGTGTATTAAGCTAAATAATGAAGGGGAGAGCCGGGGAGTGATGGAACAGATGTAACGAGTGACTTATGGAGGGGACCGGGCTCATAACTACCGTCCAGCGGCGCATAAGTCCCGCCACCGCACACTGAAGCTGCAACCCGGTTTACATCATTCACGGCGATGTTGTATTTAACGTGGATATCTTGATAGAATTTGTAAATTATTACGCGTTATTTTAGGGTTCGTTTGGTGGTCGTTTTTGGACGTAGGTAAATATAGGGTTAACTAGTTTTTTTGTAGCTGTAGGTAACACGTGTAAACGTAAAGCCAATTTACAGGCAAGCTTAGTTTTAAATTAGTTCAAAGTAAAAGCACATGATTCGGACATGTTAATATCACATTCAAATAACCAATTTGATGAAGCGTTATCGTATAAAAAGTTTACAATTTCATTAAATTCTCCCTAAATAGTTATAAAGAACTTCGTTATTTGGCTGTCAGTCAGCTTTTAAAAGCCCGACAACAAAGTTAAAACGAAGTAATTAAAAAAGAAAACACAAAATACTTACAAAGTCGGAAGCTCGGCTCTCTTCACTTAAATTACTTGCGATTACACCGACAAAACGTTTTAATGAAACACGTTAAATCGCGCCAAGTGGGCCCGCCGGCGCGCGCCCCGCCAAGCGCCCATACCCCACGTCTGCCATAGTTCGGCAACTTCACCACTTACTGCGGTAGGTGGCGGGTAGTTTTTCCTCAAATATCTTAGCCGTAAGTAGAGTTGAAACTACTTCTGCAAAGTCCATTAAAGAGTATAAACTCACGCCGTGGTGATTACAAATGCCGCCGATTTCGGCGACCGTTTCGGGGTCGATTAAAGCTTTTTAATTGAAATCACCTGTGATAAACTTTGAGTAAACGAATAGGACTCGTGTTAACCAAATATAATCGTATCTCTGTGAACCAAATTACCAGTCGATCATAGGTTTACAGAGAGCAATTCAAATGTATATCTTACCTATTAGGTAACTAAGTTATTTTTGGAGTGTATAATTATTTGATAGCGGTAAAAGGTTCGCCTTTGATTTTCCATTTATCTTTTTGTTTTTGCCTATATTCATGGAAATGTCAATGTGAACGTTTTTGAGTGACATATTTATTTCTGGGAATTATTTCAACGGACCAGTTTTTAGCATTAGCAGTGAAAGGATTTTTCTATCTATTTTTTTAAACTTTGCCCACTAGGAATTACAGTATCGTGTGTGCGTTTACAAAAAATATAAACTCGCATACACGTAAAGCCAGGCCCGGAACAGCTATCAGTAGGCAATACAAATATTTGTTCCGTACAGGAATCAAACACGCAGCGCAACAGCCTAAATTCCCAATATTTTTTCCATAAACCAAGAGAGGTATAAACTATAAATGTGCATCCGTTAGAATTAAAAGCGTATATGTATTATTTCACGTCGGAGCGTCGGAGAGCCGTGCAGTCGCTCCATATAAATATGTAAGCGGAGGAAACGCTGACGTCTGCGTTCCGCCGCGTCGTTGCGGAAACCGCGTCAATTAAGTTGCCCGCGATGACATATTAGCCTTTGTTCCCCTGCATCCCCTCTCCCACTACGACCGGTATTTACTCGCAAGAAACTTGCAGTATGTACTACCAGATAATAGATAGGTAATGTTGCTCGCGGCTGTGCGTGATTTCCTATGCACTTGGTTCTACGTTCCAGTTTATATTCTATTCATCTGCATCCGAGGTTAATATGTTATTGCGCTTTGTGTTATGCCTTACATTATGACGGCGCATTTGTGAACATATGCTGATTTTACGTAGGATTTATGAAATATTTTTAGATTTTTAGATATAAGGAATTGGAAAAAGATTGGCATTTGACATTTGTTATCTACGTGAAATAATAATATGTGTCAAAGTATTTCAGACAGATATGAAAGGGAGAGATTTAATAATAGGTACATGATAGGTACCTAAATTTTTAATATCTGCCACAGTCATCTGCCAGATGCTGGCTGGACAATTAAATACCGCTGAATCAATTCTAAATTAAATAGATCCACTGTGAAAATACAAAGTTTAGTGACTGTCAAACAAAGAAGATGAAAAAAGTTTTTTCTTCCAATTCCATTTTGCTTTCAACATTCCTCTTTTGCAGTCTCTAAAACTTTTCAAAATAAGAGGTTTTCCAGGGAGTCTCAATTATCGATAAAGACGATATTAAAAATTCGTTTGTTTTGTTCTTACCCTGCGCCTTGGAAGCGGTGTCCCCTTTTTTCCATTGTTTGCGTAAGAAGGGAAAGCAGAAGCGGCGGCAAACGATAATCAGAAATTTGAATTTCGCCCCCGCAAGGCACTGACAAAATCATCCGATTTTGTGCGTCGTTTATCATAGCAATTAATTAGGCGAACAAAAAATATTATGTTGGTTTTTCCGAAAATGGTTGATGTCAGCAAACAGTTTGTTGTGCTTAAACTTTTCTATTCTGTTTTATCTCTAACCGCTAAATTGTGCGGCTAAGGTACAAGCGATCGATACACGAGTTACAAGCGGAATCTATATTCATAATTCTCATATCTACATAGTAGCCGTTCGGCGGTATGATGAAGGAACATGGTCTAAATTTATTCGTGAGCATTACAGTGTAACATGTACGAGGCAGTGCTCCCTTAATGTATTCATGTAATTCGCATAGCCGGCATCCCCTTTGACCGGCCACGCAACACCGCACTGGCTGCCCGGATAGAGTAATATAACGTGATGTTTTAAAACCATCCATCACGTTTAATGTCCATATAAAAAGAAGGAGGTAGCGTGCCGACTCTATCCGCGGATTTTTGAATTTGCGCATGGTACGATTTTTTCATTTGGTTTTCCACCTAAAACAAGCTAGACGCTCCACACTCACTTATCTTTAGCATCTCTAAAGGAAATTCACTTGTTGCAAGACGCCCCGACAACCTCAACTTTTATAAATGTTAATACAAAACAACACCGTCGACTTTCTCATTTTCACCTCACGAAACTCTCTCGCGTCCGTTTATTGCGGGTGGAAATTATCAATTGACTACACTCTAGTATTCAGCAGTGCAAATACAAAAGCAAGAGCTTACCGTCTATTCTGTGCGAGGTCAAATAAAACCTCAAGTATCAGGCTACTTGAATGTAAAAACGTTGGGATGCGGCCGGCCGGGCGGCGGGGCTGACGCCAATTTACATTAAATGCGGCTTGCACCCACCAATGATAACTTACACTCGCTGGAGCCGCAAAACTAGTGTTTACTATTGTGAGCTTAATATTTTGTGTTAAGTAAAAACTTGTAAAATTATGCGCAGAACAAAAACTCGTAGCTCAGCGAAAAATCTTGGTTTTTTGTGACTTTAGCGAAAATTCATCAAACAGCTAAGACATAATGCGTTTCTTTAAGCAAATACAGTACTTATCTACACTGTATTAAGATTGCCCAATACAATGAACTAGGTATATTGAAATGAATCATTTTTGACAAATAAAAATTACGTAAAACACAAATGTGCTCAGGTTAATTAGTATGTAGGTACTACTTCATTCACAAGGAGATGAGTTCATTCAAATAAATTAAGCTTTCGATGAATATTGTCAACCAATTAAATTGCTACAAATTCATCAAGAACAAGTGCTGCAGCGCAATTTGGCAAAGGACTGACTGTAAGTGGAATTGATTGATAAATTACAATTTTAAAACAATACTAAATTGAAAATGATTTTTCATTGAAAAATTTACTCTATTATATAGTGAACTGCGAATCTTTTTGTTTGCAATTCCATGTTGTATACAATTTAAAACAATATATTGAAAATTATTTAAGTATGATTTATTTATTTTCCATTTGAATTATTTAAATACGATTCTATTTCTTGGAACAATAATTATAACAAATTAAATTTGTTCTCTTTACAATGCGAAATTGTGTAAATATTAACTAACTATTGTATTAAAATGTACAGTAATTTATCAATAATTTTGTCGAATAATATTTTGATTGCAACAAATACATTTTCATTGTAAATCAGTTTTAATATTTATTGAAGTACTAGCAAACCACCCCGGATTCGCACAGGGGTAAATTTTTGACTATTCCGGTGGATTTTGTAAAATTATTTTTCGTAAAAACTTTATCCGGAGAATACCAAAAATAATCAGTCAATTCGGTCTAGCTATTCTTTAGTTTTGCGCTTAGCAACACATTTATCCTTTCATTTTTATATAAATAGACGTGAAATCAACAATGCGAAGAAAACCACACCTTAATGTGTGACATATAAGACAGATATTTCCGTACAACGCAAAACCTACCCATAAAACTTAGTAAATGAAAAGTACCTCTTAAAACACAGACATCCCACACCCTAGGGCCTTTGATGAACATCTCGTTACAATAAGCAACCCCACCCTAAAGCCTTTGCACAAGTACTTTTGCCTCCTCCACTTTTTTTTCATGCAAGCTACTTCTGAATTCTATTGTTTTTATTACCCTAGTAAATATGTGCCGAACCCCTCTGCAGACGAAGCCATTATAGTATCGTTGCTGAATTCAAAAAATGTCTGCATTATGCAGGGTTTTAAATGAAACCTTTGAGTTTTAACAACTATAAAAAATAAAATATACCATCACGCCTGTGTTCCCCGAAGGGTTAGGCAGAGGTGTACCAATGTACACCCACAGTTCGCCGGTATATTTAGGTCCCATGTAATAGGGGGTGAGCTTATTGCCATTAACCGGGCACAAATCCAAACTCCGAGCTGCTACTGAGAATTTCATAGAAAAACCCAATAACACTTTTTGCTCGACCTGGGAATCGAACCCAGGACCTCTAGCGTAGCAGTCGTGCCCAGGACTACTAGGCTAACGAGGCAGTTAACAACTGTCTGAGCATAAAAATAATACCTACCTACCTAAATATTGCTTAAAAAAATCTATCACCCTCGTGATTAGGAAGGGTTGGGTGAAAGGGGTTGAAACTGCTATGCAGCCATAGTTTTGTTATGTTTGGTCCTCAAATGATAGGGGGCTACCCTTAAAGCCATTTATCAGTCGCAGTTCCAATTTCCGGCTGCTAGTGGGATTATTTTTTTAATGTTTCGTAGTCCTCATTTTGTTCTTACCAGGAATTTGATTCAACGACGTCAAAGGCTTTGTTTGTCTATTTGTTTTCTATTAACGAAATCAATTAAACTAAATGCCAATTTTAGGCATTAAAAACTTTCAAAATCTAGACGCAATTTTATTTCAATCAATTTAAGTAAATAAGAGACATTTTAGGGTGCGCAACACCACGCTGCGTACCATTACGGGCATAGTGGACGTTGGCAAGAAGGCTGCTAGACTTAAATGGGATTGGGCGGGTCACGTCAGCCGCATGCCTGATGACCGCTGGGCGAAAGTCTCCACACGATGGGTGCCGGAAGACGGACGGCGCCGCCGAGGCCGGCCTAGAAAGAGGTGGCGCGACGACCTGGACGCGTACCATGAGGGCTGGTTCAAGGAGGCGCAGGAAAAGAACAAATGGAAGGAATTGGGGGAGGCCTTTGCCCAGCAGTGGGACAGTACGGGCTAAATAAAAAAAAATTAAAAAAAAGAGACATTTTTGACAGATTAAGACTGAGATTGGATTGCGATCGTTGCCTACTAAAAGTTAGTAGAATCACCCCCCTGAAAGTTATGTTACATGTAAGAGATATGATACCTCTTACCTTGTTGTTATCGTATTTGATAATAGATGATAAGATAGATTGATTGATTGACATGTTTCGATGATATACCGCGATACTAATAACACAAATTAATCGATTCGGTCCTTCCCTGTTCCTCTTTGACGGACCCCAAACCGAAACAAGGATTATTTTAATAAACTTATCTCCCTAATCCATCTATAACCCTATTTGTACAGAATATTAAATGTACTCATGGAAAAAGGGAAAAAGGAAATGGACTAAACAGGCTGTTATGCGATTCAATCACTGGACCATCTAGGTTACGGACGGCCCAGAGATCACAGGCCGCATACTAAATTATTAGCCCTTAGTTATTTATGCACCGTGAACTAACATCTTAATAGCAAGCGGGAGTAACGTCCAGCCTAAAATAATATTTTGTGTAAATGTTTGAAAATAAACAACGCCGCGTTGAACCAGTAGGTTTACAGTCACAATATGTCGTAACTTTGCAACGCTACTTCGCCGTTTTGTGGCAATATAATGTCGGAATGAGTTTATTATAAAGGTTTAATTTTCAATTTACGTCTAACCACAACGTGATGAAATGTTATCAAAAGCTTACCTTTGGGTGTGCTCTCCTAGGGAAGGCCACTTTGGGGTCAATCTGAAATTGAAAACACAACATTTTAATACAATTTGAATCAAAGGAAATATGTGGGGCTGTGTTCTAATTTTGAAAGAGGAGCGGGTTTGGTCCGGTGACTTTGCAAATGTAAAAAAATCACTGAGAAGCGTCGAGCCCAACTAATCATGGACCGCACGTCCGCCTGGGAAGCGGGCACGATAAATTCGCATCGCCTCTGTGGCTGCAATGTCCAGTCCTAAAATCCCGGCTGCAAAAAACCATCGGACTGAAAATCCTGCGCCGTGGTCCTGTCACTCGATTTCGCCTCTCGTCTTTTTCATGTAACCGAGCTCTACTATTTCATACGTGGCACTGTTTAAGCCCTCAGATTTTCTCCCGGCAGCGAGCGGTCGCTCCAGGTCTTTTTGCTCGTATCTCGACGCGCCGTTGACCGCTATAAACGCAAAATATAAACCCAAAGAAGCTACCTTTGACATTTTAGAGGTAAAACGTTTCATTTCCACTCGTGCTAACCGTTTTGTCGAACGTTTCCCACATTCAGCAGAAATGGTCCAGGAATTTTTTTGTGCAGTGGTCTTACTTTTAAAAGTTGCGAATGTATAAAATGTGTGGTTTATATATATGTTTATACATACGTTAAGACTGGGCATGAATGCAAGATGCTGGCTTAGGGTCAACGCAAATTGAGCAGCAATTTGTTCGAGTTTTTTTCATGTATTTATTAATAGTGAACTATAAATACATTACAGATAGAGTTGAAAATTGCGTGCAGGATATAATTCTGCATAATCTTGTATGCAAATACGCAATTTTCAACTTTATTTCTATTTCATTTTAAGTTCAAAATCAATTAATAAACAAAAAGTCCTCAAGAAAATTGCTGCTCTCTCTGCTCCAACCGTTACAATTAAAATGTTTGTTTACGTGGACTTCTATTGTTTTGTGTTGATGAATGTGTCTCAAGTAGAATACAGTCTAATTCTATTCATCAAAGTTTTTAAATATTACATACATACATACATACATAAACTCACGCCTTTTTCCCATGGGGGTAGGCAGAAACCACGGACCGCCACCTGCTACGATCCTTACACACTCCTTTCGCCTCGTCTCGAAATATTACGTACATTTTTAAGTCTCACAGCGCACAATAGACGCGAAGCCGGTAGGCATCCAAGTCCGCGTAATTACGAAGCAAAAGTGTGAGAGAATAATTTAAAAGATTTCGCCCAAGAGGACTGCATTATTACAATATCAGGGAAACCGCTTTACAGCGTCATTCATACATTCTTAATTATTTAATTATCTTCCGAGTGCGCCACGGCACACTACACCAGCACAAAACGATGTAATTTGATTAAATTGGATTTCAACCAAGACAACTTGTACATTTTTTTATAAAAATGTAAATTGTAATTATCATAACGAACGCCGCTGCCCACGTGTGGTTGACACAAAAAATATCACTACCCGCAAAACAGGGAGATGTAAAACGTTGTTGGAAAGCTTTTAACCGCCTCACGCAAGCAATTTTGTAAACGTTGTAAAATGACCACGAAAGTATACAGAGCAAGCAGAAAAATCATAAAATCCCAGATGGTGGCGCTAAAGCGATTAAGCGGGTCGATGATAAATTTTAACGAGTTATTTTAATGGAGGCGATCGCAGTCAGTGGCTAGCCGGCAGCCTGCGTCGATAGAAAAATAAAACCAAACTCACCAAAAAGACTGTTTAATACGTGACCCCGTGATTTTTTTATTGTTTCGTAAACGTTTAACGATAATTGCTTTTTGAAACGACGCCTTTTGTACATCCAAAATGTCATTCCATTTGTAATTGAATACATAAAATGTGGTAGCGCCCTTATCTACAAGTCCATTGCTACTTTTGTAACAAAAATGGATAAATGTGTAAAAGAAATAAAGGGAAATGGATAAACGAGAGTTGTGACGTGAGTTGATCTTTGATCAAGCAGAGCGGCACAATCTACGTATATTGACTTGGCTTAAGGATATAAAATGTCTATCTAACCGTCTTAATAAAGCTTTGATAAAATGTGTTTTGTTCAAAGTGAAAGGTTACTTTATGCTACGGCGTAGCAGCCAGTCAGCCGACGCTCCAACTGCGTAGCAGTTCAATTCAATGCGTAGCACCGCTACGCTCTACGCATATTGTTTGCGAATGAGAACAATTTCTTTTTCAAAGAACAATACTTTCAAGTTAAAAAGTTCAATACTCCTGCGCAAAATGACAGGAAAACATCGATACAAATGTGACATTTTGATATGGAGCCATTTGCGTGATTACAATCGACGCAG
Organism: Caradrina clavipalpis; assembly: GCA_932526535.1. Classification (NCBI taxonomy): domain Eukaryota; kingdom Metazoa; phylum Arthropoda; class Insecta; order Lepidoptera; family Noctuidae; genus Caradrina; species Caradrina clavipalpis. The sequence continues at coordinate 6,553,819 of OW052093.1, forward strand.
CGGCGCACCCTCTAGCCGACTTCGACCTCCCCCTTCCTACAACTTCCCTTACGATAAAGATTGACATCACCCACCTTAACTTTCGAATTATCCTAACTCGAATTCCCCAAATAAACTAAATCCAGCTTTAATCTGTATAGCATAGAATACAAATTCATTTAAACTGTGGGAAAATTTTAGCGTGTCATCGCAAGAAAAGATTGTAGGCGAAAGCACATTAGTGGGATATCACTACTGGTAGCGAAAGAGCATGTTCACTTTATGTACTCGCTACGATCGCATCGACGTAAAGTCGATTACGTTAAATTTTATATTAAGCAAACAGTTTTATCGATGTGTTGTGTATTTTCAAGTCATTGCGGTAACGTGCCGCAATGAAAGTTCATCGTATCAGTTTACTGGTGAACCTATGACACTAGCGCACCTGCTGTTATTGACGTCAAAAGGACAGTTTTGGATTGCAGTTCTTGCACAAAGTTTAATCTGAGAGCCTAGCATGAACGCGCCGAGTAAGGGAAATTCGGTCGATTTTTGAATTGTGTGTGTGTACTGTGTAGTTTAAATATTTTTTCATATCAATGGATGATATTAGTTGGGATAGTCGTATTTCAAATCAAAAAACGACTCCAATCGTATACTACTACAGGCTTAGTTAGTAACACGCTCGTGTAAGGCCTACTGTTTTCAAAATACAGAAGTGAAATAGACACACATACAGTATTAGTATTCTAAGCTCAAGTTAATAATGAACAGTTCCCCGTATCGTCTACCGAACTCGAGTTAATAAGCGAACATTCTCGAAACGCAATTCGATCAACATGTTGTTAAATCCTGATAATTAACAAACGTCACACGTCGGGCTTGAGTTACGGACAAGAAAGTTTAATGACGCGCACTCACTGCAAGCGGTAACTGAATTTATTTACGTGCAGACGACACGTAAGTGTCGCCCCGGGCGGCGTTAAGTGGGGACCGCATCATTTGCTGTTCAGTCAGCAACGCGCACTCTAACTCCTCCTAATTGGAACGAATTTGGCTGCAGGTGCAACACTCGACTTGGCTCAAGATTAGGGGCGAGCTATTGCGACTATATTCTGCGCCGTTTCCCCTTGAAATATTCGATGTGCAACGCGCGACTTGCGGCTCGCAGCGCCGTCGCCGCGCGCGCCGTCATCCACGTGCGCTCCCACTAACTTGAATTAAATTAAGAACAATATTTACCCTCGCAGCCGAGATAAATGATATTGCACACTTAAGCCAGAGTTAATGTTTAGTGACGACTTATGTACCCACATTCTTAGCATAAGCTAGTGAAAATGCCATCGCGAGAACGAGACGCGCATACATGTTCCGTACAGCAGAAAGAGAGGGGAGAACAGAAACACCTCAACAAGAAAGACTTAACGAGGCGCGCTTCAACGTAGACAAATAACAGCACGCCAACAATGTTACGTGGCGTTATTTTAATTGATACAGCTTTAACTCATTCTGTACAGAAAAATGCAAACAAGTTGCGACACGATCGGAAAACACTTGACACAGATTGTTTATAAAGTAGGGTTTGCTTTAACGCTCGGTGAGACAAGCAGTAATGAAACCGGGCTAGGGCGCCTCGACAAACGTCATTACTGGGGCACGCATAAATATGCAAGGCAGGTAACGCACATTTTCATGCGACGTCGCAAGAATTTTATCGCTCGTTTAATTCTGTGAGAAAAAAAATGGGATTCTTTTGGGTGTAACACGAGATAGGCGGCCGCGTGGGAACCGGCACGCTGCCCTTCTTGCCCACGCTTCGGATCTAAGTGCAACCGAAATATATTTTATCCACTTTGTCAGATATTACTTTCTGTTAAGCGTCGCGGCGAGAGCGTAAACGGCGGAAGAAGCGAGACGTAATCTTATCCATCACAGGCACCTTGTTCCTTAGGCGTTAATGTGACCGCTTTGTGTTGTTAGACGTACGCCTATTAACGTGTGTTTTATTCATCCCCCTTTTCCTTCAGTGTGTAACACGTCGGCTACAATTGCTAGGGACCTTAACGACATAGTTCTCTTTTCTTAATACCCTTGTTAATTTCGTTTACATTTGTTTAAGTGTTCGCGTCGTTTATTTACTTCGCCCCAGACGGAGCTGTCACGCTTTTCTAGTTTATGTTATAATCGTTTACTTGTGAATGATGAATTGTTACCTGGTGTTGGAGTCGCTATTATTCTTTTTTCTTATTTCTTTGTACAGGTACGGAATAACATTATTCTTGTGGAACATGTTTTTCCTTGAAATGTTGGCGAAACTTTCGTTTGTATAGTATTTAAAAGTTAAGCAGATCATTTTGACTGGCTTCTTACGCATTTTTGTTTGTTCTAATCATCTTTTAATTTTATTTCTATTCTACCTTATGTCCGCAACTTCGTCCGCGTAGAAGTCAACTAAGTATATCATAAAACGTGATACACGTTCAAAATTTTCTTAAAAAAGACCAGACTTTAACTTAGAAAGGGTTAAAAATTAATCTGGTCTTGGATACCCAGAATCGATACTTCGAAAAAAAAAAGTTGAAAAAAATAGATGTAGCTTAGTTCGTTGCAGCAGAAACTTAACTTAACTATACTCGAGTATATAGAAGCTCACTTTGCGCGCACCCTAACATTAACCTACGCTACATCACAATAAAATTCAATTCTCCAAACCAAGTCCACTTAAAAATTCAATAGTTCCACAATTGACAGTGAAGGTACAAAGTTTAAGCTTATCTAGCGTTTCAGGTCAGTACCAAAGCCGGGTGGGCATTAGCACAATGTGGTCGGTGGTCTCGCGAGACAAAGATTACGCACAGTTCGCTCGGCAACGAAGATAACAACGGGTGGCTGGCTACTGGATGTGTTGCATCTTTTGTGTGGCTCGCTTACAATTTTGGTTGAACTAAAGTTGGTATTGTACGCTCTAGGAGTGTTGGTAACTGTGTGTTTGGAGTAGTTTCGAAATTGTGGGTTTTGGACGGGATCAATTACAACGGTCGAGATAAATAATGTTGTTTTATTTGGATTGGTTATAATGTTGCTTTCTTTTTCCTGCAGTTTTATTTTGACAGTTGTACGATGAATGTGACAGTGACAGGAATGTGAAGCAAAATCATGTGATTAGGAAATGTCAGTCTAAGTGTTGTTTTGAAGGTTAATAATATGCATTCATTAGGTTTGAGTCCATATTGAGGTTTTGAATTGGAATTTCTGTCACACTCATTAATTTATCAGAACAGACCTGTCACATAGTTAACAACACATACTGCTTACCGACAGCAACATTATTGCTAGGAAAACTACTTTTATTTTTGTATGAATTATTTATATTTACGGTAGCGCGCACTGTAATGCAAACATTGAGTGTACGCAATTATACAAGGGTCGTGGTGTATTCAAAGGTAAGTTCGATTCTTTAAAACTTGTTTTCGTAAAAAAAGCTGGAACTGTGACCTTCAATATCTCCGTAAGCATCAATATAGTCGTTAACCCATTAGAGACCAAGTAACATACCTAACATATGCAGATGAAGTAACCACCCCATCCATTACAACAGCCTGCATTCACTCGCATCCAATATCCTTTGGCCAACTTCATAAATCCAAGAACTCGATCACGTCAAACGCAGAGCCGTGCTGCTAGGCAGTTCTCTAATCCTGTTTGTTTGATTGATCAATGACCTATCTAGTTACCAAACAATCTACGTCGGCCGGCCGGCAGACATCCGGAGCAGATATTTGCAGTCAAAACAGACTTAGGGCCAGTACGAACTGCACTCTGCGCATGTCACTCCGCTTCTGTATTATTTATTAACTCCAACAAGCTTCCGATGTTACTTTATTCCATTGTGCAACTATCTACGGTTCGTGATGTCCGAGCTCGGGAACTTCCGAACTGACACGACTGGGAGAAACGAGAAACTTTTCGTGCATAGAATGAATGCCTGTCAGCCGAACGTAAACATGCAAGCAATATACTTGGTATATTATTTAGTTTGCGGATTGCGGATAGCCGTTGCTACGGCGTCGGATTGTTTGCAATGTCACAGCGTACGAAAATTCTGCGTCGGAAACTTTGCAGGTTCTTTTAATTTTGCTGAAGTTGAATTTTTCTTGGAAAAAAAGTGTCAATTTTCTCCGCTTCTTTCATTTAGAATGGAAAACATTGGAGCTAAAATAAAATTGTTTACTTTGTAAAATGTAAATGTTTTTACAGTGGAACCCCTCTGAAATAATATAGACAGAAGTGAAGAAAATCTGTCACAAGGAGAGAGCGGGGCGCTCGTAGGTAACGCTGGCGAAGTCGGCAATGTTATTTGGCGAGCCGGTGCAAGTAAAGGACTCTATATTAAGCATTCCTGTCCCCCCAATCTCTTCAGGTGGGCGGGCGCGACATGAACTCTACTTCAACTTATTATTTCGGGGCCGCATGCGAAGCGTTTGTTTTTCTCCGACCTACGCCTCTAATATACATTTACATATGTATCATAAACTTAATCCCTTTATTAAATTCCCTGGGAGTTTTTTTTTCTTCCCAATATTTCTTTTTTATCTCGCATTTTTTAATTTTAAAAGCCAATCCTATAAAACCCTAGTGCTCTGAACGGCGCAGTTGTTTACGGCCAGCTGTTATCTTGCACTAAATTAAAGGCCCAGCAGTTTTAAAAGTGCCTTTACATCGTCTGTCATTAATGAACTCGTTATACGCTAATTGTTCCCACAATCGGGCTTGGGCGTGACATTAAAGTGACATCAAAAATGTATGTACACTATTTAAAGATTCCCGTTTCGCGGTGGTCGCGTGCAAGCGATTTACAAAAGCGACTGGCCCCGTGCCCATTAAAGCAGATTACGAACGAAAAAAAAATCAACGAGCTCTTGGCGTTATGAGTTAATTTTGTAAGAATAACGCAGGCGTCGGTTAGCGTTTCCCTTTATTTGGTGTTCCGGCTGCTCTGTTTGTTTAAACGGGTAATCCAGCGCAAAAACAAGACTACATTATGTAGTGGTGCCACACAAATGTGTGTTCTCAATGTTGTCGGAACGTAATCGTCGGACGATAAAAATCACTTAGCGAACCGAGTAGCCGCTCTAGACGTTACCGCTAACTACTAACTACGGGGAGTATAACATAACAAGCGCGTTTACGTGGAACGAGACTTGTTATACTTATTTGAAAATTAACTTTCACTTCAGAAATATTCTGCAACGCTCGTTCCGAGAACCTCTCTAAAACGGGGGAAAATCCCTTGAAGTAAACGTTGTGAACTACAAGGAACCTCTCTATTATGGTCAGAGATTTAAGATGCTTGTAAGCAAAACTGAGATTTTGTAAAAAGCTTTCAGGAAATTTTCCTCTTAAATAAAAAAAAAATTAGTAATAGTGCAGCGCAGCATTCAGTCGCGAAATGTACTTATATCGCGGAACGCGTGCGCTCCATATTTTAAAGGTGTCGATAAGAGAAAAAAGGATCGTCCCCGAGTCGCAAGCGCGCCTGGTCTAAACGTGTTTACAAGTTATGCAATAATTCAAATAGCGTACTACAGCAAATTTATGCTGGTGCACGGTAACATACTTCAATGGCTGCATTGGAAAGCATTTTATTTCCATGGACGTCGGCGACTAGTATAGCCGTCGTATTTTCGAATTCAGCCAGGGAACGTTGAACGTGTTAGGTGGCAATATGAATTTATGATCATGGCGAATTAAATGCGTTTAAAGGGGAACGTGATTCAGCGGGATACGCATCGGAAATTAATTAAGGGTTTTTTTACACTTGGCTGACTGGCGACTGACCGCTTTTCGTGCTTCTAGTGTATTGCAGTCGCAATTCTGGTTATTTATTACACTTTTGTGTGTTGTTTGGTTAGAGTTCCGTATGCAAAGAGACAATAATACTATGACTCCGCTGTTTGTCTGTCCGTCTCTCTACCATAGAGCTGCATCTTTTGAACTGTTGTAGTTAGACACTTCAAAATTAGTGTGTGTTGGCCGCCATATCAACAAATAATGTGGCAATACAACACAACCGGGGAGAAAGATTAGGCGCAGGACCAACGTCTTTACGTGGTTTTCGAGCAACAAATAACAAAAATAAATAAAGTTAAAAATTGAAGTCAGCCAAAAAATATGTTTCTTGTATGGGGATACAAGAAACGTTTTTTTACTAAACCATTAAAAAAATAAGTCGTTTGAAATACTGTACAGTGGAACAGAACCCTTTTTGTGCAAGTCCGACTTGCATTTCGGCAGTTTTTATTCCTGATGACAAAAAATTGTATGTATAAGTTTAACGGTCCTTGCAGTTTTGAAATTTATGGACACTTTTTTATTAAAATTGTAGCCCCACTTCTGTTATTAATTGGACGAATGAACTTTTATTTAGTTCTGACCTTTAGAGTAAAAAAGTAAGAAGGTACCCAAATTTTTTCCTTTCATTTTGTAAGTTGGGACACAATAAACGATTTTCTGTTGCTATGTACAAAGGACCTATTATTATTAAACAATTTATAACCAGAACTTCATTAAGTAGGCACGCATACCTGTAAGCCAGGCAAAGGTATTTTTGCTCCGAGACTCGATAAATTTCTGCCAGTTTCTCGTTATCTCGTTAGGGCTCACTAGATGAAATTTAAGAGTCATCTCAGCCTGGCGGGGGCCCCACACAGATCCGGCCGCGACAAAAGGGAGCCCTAGGGACCGCGTACAGCGGGAAAAGGAATTTTTAATTGGCCCCCAAATAAAAGCCCATATAACTTACAACATAAAAGGCTTTTTTTCACGGCGCAATTCGTTACGGACCGCGGTTTTAACTATTTTAGCGAAATGTTACAAAAAAATAAAGCTCATTTTTTAATTGACTCTCACGTAGACTGGTTGTTGCCGTATCGTATTTTCGCAAAGAAAGATTGGCCAGATAAGGCGTCAAAGACAGGCGGTGGAGACGGAAAAAAAATACCGTCCTCTTCCATAGTCATAATGGCTTGATAGGCCCAAACGGCCACTTAAAATGAAAAGTGTGTTCCATTTTAAACTTTATTCATTATACAAAAGTTCTTGTTAGTGTAACAGACATTTTACTTTCATATTTTGGAGGAAGTCTGAAACAATTAGGACAGTTTAATCGCCACCTCTTTAGGACGGTCTGTTATTTTAATGAAACGGAGAGCATTGTATAACGTTAACGTCGTGTATGTATACTTGTATAGCTTTATAAATCCTAATTCCTGGGTTATCTACGCCCTGTAAATGTTAAAATGGGTCCTTTCACTTTCAGTTATATCTTCTAAAATTGTTTCTATTCTCTGCTACTTGGACTATAAATTTTGCGATAACAATGATCATGAATAACATTATCTTTTAAATGAGCTAAGTAAACGTATAGTTTTAACAAAAGTTGATAAAATTTTTCTACGTTATTGTACGCCATTGTTGAAAGAGTAAACACAAAAGCTCGCTGCTGTATTCACATTACAAATTAACGTGAAATATTATAATAATCATTACACTTTCCACAAATAAATGTTGGTCAAACGCATTGTGTCAGAGCGTTTCCGTCACTACCGCGTTACAAAGTGCATCATATTTTTAAACAGCCACCGATATGAAACCGCATAAAACATCGAACATTTCCTGTGGAAGTGAAAATTTTAATTTTCCGAAAAATTCCGCTGCTATATTTTAAAAGTCGTGATTTATTAATGCGGGTTCGTAAACGCCATTTGTACCATTTATGTCGTTTACGGTAGATGAGAGCAGACATTTGTGTCGCATGTGTCGCGCCCATGGCACGTCAATGGCGTTTTGATTGTCCACTCCGCGTCGGTTCCTATTCGTCTATAAATCTCGCCGTATGACTGTCTGTCTAGGGTTACTTCATATTCTGACAGTTCTATCCAATGTTCAAAAAATGGATTCTTTTGTAAATGAAAATGTAGTAACGAGTAGGTGAAGTTTCAGTTTTATTAGATTAGATAGTCGTGGTGTCACACCAGCAATTTCCACACTCCAGACTGTTACTAAGAAGTTCCTAATGGAAAAACCAATAATGCTTTTTGCCCGACCTGGGAATCGAACCTAGAACCCCAAGCTAAGCAGTTGCTTTGCCGACCAATAGACCAACGAGGCAGTCGAACCTAATCTTAAATGCCACCTACATCCCAAGATGTTTTGTAAACCTTAACACAAACATTAGTCTGAAATATCTGCTCTAAATCCCCACTAAATCAGTGTAAAAGTAAAACACAGTACCCAGCATCTTCTAACATAAATTCTAAGTCAACTGAGTGGAATTGGTTACTACAAATAGTTGCAAGTTATGGGCCAGTGGGCTGTCAGTTCTAATTCATTGTATAGTACAACAGCACAAAGTGTTTTATTGACGTACAGTGCTTCAAGCTGTGCCAATCTTGTACTGATATTGTTTAGTGAGCTATTCACGATATATGGTCGGTGATGTTTTATTTTTGAGTGGGTATTTATTTTGGGAAGGTAGTGTAGTACTTAGTTTTTTTTTTGTTTCAGTCAAGAATTTGAAGTATAACTTGTGTCCGCGACGTCATTCGCATAATGTCATTTTTCTGCGTAGAACACTAATTCTATATCTAATACGAAAGCCTATGTTACTCTTTATAATATTAACTATCTACCAGTGGCTGTCCTATCAAAATCGGTTCGGCCGTTTGGAGTTTAGCCGTATCAAACAGACACTTATATTTTACTTTATTATAGATTTATTCAAGAATACTTTGGTGGAGCATTAAATACAAATTTTACAAAGAAAAAATGGCTCGTAACATAAACACAAAATGTGTGAAAAATAATTGCAACAATTTGATCCCAAAACGAATTTTAATATTACAATTTACGTGTATTTTTATCTCAATCGCGCCTGTTAATAGCTTGAAATAAAAACACATATTTTTTCGTGTGTTTACTAAAAATGCAAACCATTTTATAGCCTGTAAAAAATAAATTTGGTAAAAATCGGTGTACTTTTTGTATTCACCCCTGAAGCAATTTTAATTGTGTGCCTTTCAAAAAGCCGTGTTAAACCTAAACTCTATAAAGCTTGTATTTATTTCATGAATCAGTGAAGGCTTTCATATTAATTTTCACACTTTATTCGGGACAGATTTTGATTTTTATTGGTCACTAGTTTCTGACCGCCACCGCGTTTGTGTTGAAGTCAAGTGTTCAATAAATCATGTTCTATGATACTCTGCAATAATGTAGCTTTCTATTAATGAAAGGTTTTTGTGATAGGGCCAGTACTTTCAAAGATTATATTATCTATTATAAAAATTAACTTGAGGGCCTAATGACTGCGTCTGCAGATAGTGTTGATGAGTACAAAATCAAACAAAAAACGAACCTAAATATTTCACAAACAAACAATTTCACGTCTTTAAAATATATTTTTTAGTAATGTAATAGACTCGCCCCTTATAACACCTTAACATACCGGCAAACTGTGGGTGTACATTGTACACCTCACACAAAATTTTGGTAATTTATTATAGGTATTTAGCTCGACCACCTTACACCAAAATAAGAAAACCTAAAGTAAAAAAAAAACTCTTACACAGTAAACAGAAAACATTAAAACAAAATTGTACCAAAGTGTAACTAGAGTATTTCTTTCTTAACCATCAAGTAGTTATTTTGAAACGTTTCAAATCGATGAGCCTTGGAACAAACTTGGATGAGGAACTAAATAAGTTTCAATATTCCCTCTTAATAAAATATAAATGGGGAAAGTTTAGTTATACACTGAGGGATGGAGCGACCGCGGTACACGTTCAATATCGAATTGAATTTATTATGATATATTATTTTATTGTTAATTTATCAAATATAATCAAAGTAAGAAAGCTGGTTCGTTTAATTTGATGATTGGTTAGTTTTTTAGGAGTTTTGTTTTTGAACTGTTATGGAGTACGCTTTTGTGATATATTTAGGGCCCGTTCGACATAAGCTCGGATTAAATGATAGTTGTATTCATACAAATTCTGTTCCATTTTTGGAGTTTCTACTTTAACAACAATCACATTCTAATCTCGATCTCATTCTGTTTAAAAAACCTTTAATTTTCCCTCATTATAGACATGTTTTTGGCATTGATCGATATAGCGACTAAATTTTTAACATTTTAGTTACTAAAATTGGCCTTCTGGGCATTAGCTGAAAGTTGGTGTAAAAGGTCTTTAGTATCAGAATAGTGCTCAAAAAGTACAGTTTTTTAAAGTCAGACTTCGGGATCGATAGGAAAAATTCGAATATCAGGGGCGAAATTCTAGTAGCTTTTATAAACGCAATCTCGAATGCAATCTCAGTCTAAATATGTCCTCAAAATGATGTGTCTATTTTACCTACATTTTTGACACGATTATGACATTGACTGTCGCTGTAATGATATTATAATTTGAACTTTTTATTTACTACAAATGGCGTTATTAACCCTGAACCGAACATAAAACAAAAATATATAACAAAAAGAAATAAGAAACCTTTAGTATATTATTTTATAGTAGAATATCGCATAATACCTTTGATTCCGTTTACAAGGGGGTCGGCGCCATGTGCACAATGTTTAGTGGTACAATCGTAAACCTTCCTACCTATAAATATTGATGACCCTGAAAGCTATTATGTTCAGGCATACTCCCGAAAAATGTGAACAATTTACGATGTAAAGACATGCGATTAACTTCTCTGTTGTATAGAATTGAAATAGTACCCACGTACTTACAATTGGGGCTAGTTCTGCAAAAAGGAACCCACGCCACGTCAAAATTCGTTCCTTTTTTCGATGTGTTTTCAATGACATCGGATTAATTGTAAACCTATTTTGAGCATGAAAGAATGGCACACTGATATAGAACTTTTTTTTATACGGCGGGCCTTATAAGTTAAGGTTATTTATGCCCGCGTAGAGCGTTAAGGACGCGTTTACAATCTGACAAAAATATGCTGTTTTTCGATAGTTATGTGTGAATCTACTCGTAGACGCCAGGCCACTTCTTAGCGGACAACTGCTGCAGCATCTGAACACGCCCGTGACCGTGTTGGTATTTGTCCTAATCAGTGTGGTTTGATTGTAAGCTTCTCCCCACAAGACCGAGAATCGCCCCTATTATCGGCCGTTTTTTCTCGCCGACGAAGAAATCTGTCAAAAATCGGCCCGATTATTGGTCGTGGGGGCAGACCCTAAACGTTGAGGTATCATATTTACGTCTATGCAGTATCAGCTTAAGATTAAAAACTCAATATTGTATACAAAAAAAAAACAACTTAATTTAGAAATAAAACATGTACAAATTACCAAGAAAGACACTAATATTAATACACGCTTTCTTTTATTGTACGCCCTAGTTGTAGCCGTCGGAAATGCTGTATCATTATAGATTCAGTAATAAGTTCCGTGAAACACAATTGCTTGTCTAACAATAGAAAAAGTGGGTGGAGTTAAAGTTTAACACCCTTGTTAGCTAAAGGATAGTAGCCTACCTATGATGTTTTATTTCTTTGTAGGCCTTTTTTTATGACAGTTCTGTGTTTTATTAGTTTGTTTTTATTGCGAAGGTTTTGTATTTTGCCTAAACGACGAATAACACAGGTACTTTATGATGTATAAATAATACTCATTAGTTTATAAAAAATGTAATTTATATGAATAAATGACTCACACTTTTTTCCCATGGGGGTCCAGGCGATCCTTAGGCAAGGCGCAAACGTGGACACTTTTGTGTCTTGTGTCAGATACAAGCTACCGATGAATATTTTATTACTATAGAACCAGTATGAAACCATCCACTCCCAGCGCATACGTAAACATTTTTTGTGTCCAGTTGCTTCCACTTAACACATACTCATGACGATCAAAAAGTGTTCGGTGTCGGTAACTGGAAACTAAAAGTGTCTACATTTGCGCAGCGCCTAATATACTCCTGAGAATAATACCTGCTTATTATTGTCACAACTACAAGTCTAAGGCCTCTTTACTTAAATATAAGGCACGAGCATGGATCACCCAGCTCAATTAGCGATTCAAAACATAATATTTTTATTCACCTATATCTGTGATGTCCTATATAAACTTATACAAAACCATTACCTACCAAATAATAATTATTTATTCAGCGAAAAAAAAAACCGATGGTAGCAATATCCTAATTAACAATCTATTGATTTTAGGCACGTTCGCAGAAAAAAAAAACCATAATCCCCTTTTCAATATCAGTATAATAACATTCTAAGCAAACCTAATGATTTTAAAAAAATAACTGGATTATCCGAAGCTTGGAAATCCTCTTAAAGGTTTTAATTTTCTTCCAAATCTTCAGCCAACGCTGTATTTTCTAATAATGAATTTCCGATTAATACTTCCTCTTTTTGTGTATTTATTTGTATGGATTTTTTTTTGGCATTTTGAAAAAATAATATTCTACAGCGGAGACATCCTAATGAAAACTTTTACCATGGAAATAGTATATACACATATAATATTATAAATGCGAAAGTTTGTGAGGATTGATGGATGGATGGATGGATGTTTGTAACTCTTTCACGCTTAAACGCTTGAACGGATGTGCATGAAATTTGGCACTGAGATAGATTGTAGTGTAGAATGACACATAGGATACTTTTTATCTCCGAAAAATGTACTGTTCTCGTGGGATAATATCAGCTTTGACACGGACAAAGTTGCGAACAGAAGTTAGTAGCACATAATTCTGGATTACAGTCATTACATTTTTTTTTAAAAGAAAAGATTGTTTCATATGCCTGTGACGTACATGGTCAAAATTTACTTAAATTCCCTTCCACCTTTTATAAATTGTATTGTACTCGTATTTGTATCAATACCTTTCGTATACCTACCACTAAACCCGCCATTAATTCAAAGTAATAATAACAGCGCGGTGTCCTCAACAGTAATGATTAACAATAGTCAATAGTATCAATAGTCGATATAAAATCGCGTCGTGTAAACACAGTTGCGATCTTCCGCGTTCGTTCTATGTAAATTGAGAAAATGCTCTCTCTTCTCGCTCGATTTGCGAGGCTTCGGCTAATCTTCCGCCAGTCGACTACAATTTAATCAAAGTAAACAACGACGGGAGCTGTAATTTATCTGGATTATTTCGTGGCGAGCGATAGTAATCGACTTTTTTCTCCATCTGTACACAGCAAATGTTCGGAACGGAGCTCGTAATGTATCTCGAATCCCAAGATACAAAGATGATTATTATCTACATAAATGGCAAGACGTTATATAAATAAAAGTATCTCTTATGTTTTTACCACTATACTTGGCGGAAAGTGTACGCTTTATCCAAATGTTTCGTTATATTTTGTATAATAAAACATTCGCAACAGTTGACCCATTCGTCTGTTCCTAAAATACATTCGAAGCCAGAATAAATGGACAATGAACGTAATAAATTGGCGTAAATACAAAACCATTTCCATCATACGAAATACGCATAGTATTTTATCACAAAGTCGAACTTAAAACAATACAACTTTTAGACAATAAAAAGTAAAAATTGCTAACAAAAAAAAATGTAGTTAAAAAAAATTGTAATGCAAAAACTTGGAATTAATTAAAAATTTGCAACTGTAAGTTGGTTGCCGGCCACAAGTCACCCGTGCGAATTAAAATTGCACGTAATTTAATTGTAGGAAAACAAATTTTCGTGTTTAAATATTAAAGGCAGCTGTGATTTAACACTATATGGTGGCGCGGGCTTATATGGCCGGAGGAGAGGTGAAATACAACACCGTAATTAATGTCACCGTGTCTGTTCACTTCTGCGTATAATTTTGCGTTTATCTATACAAATAAATTAAATTGATGTGTCTGTTTGTAATGTCAAAATAACAGCTTTTACTAAATGCTTATTATGAATGTATTGTATTTCCGAAAGCATTCAAACCTAATCTCTTCAAAGTTAGAGGGAACAGGCTTCTTCTGAGTAAGCTCACTCCATCGTAGACTTTGTCTAAGTCACCTTTGACTAAGACTAGAGTCAAGAGCTTTCCCATCTCGAAAAAAAAAGGTTTACAGTGTACTAATACAAACAACCAATTTTTTTTATCCGTATGTCTGTTTGTTTCAGTTAATCTCCAAAATTGTTAGATCGGTTTTGAAGGGAATTTACTTGACAGATAGCTAACGTTTTAATGAGTAACTTATGCTCCTTTTATTTGGGGAAAAGATTTGGGTTCCGCGTAAAAAAAAACCTTCAGAAAGCCCACATTCCCGCAGCCAAAGTCATGAGTTTTTTATACTTTTTTCCGTTTGGTGGAACACCATAGCAAGTGGTAGCTTGGCACGTATAATGATAGGTTATCAACTATAGTAAAGACAGCACTTTGCGATTTTTAATGAGTGGTTGACGATACCCGTCCGTCCTACTTCATGTTTTATAGTTTATGTTTGTTGTGTATTGTGAAATTGCTTTGCAATTATTTGTTTAAGCTTTCTTAACGGTTTTATTAGTTTAGAAGTTATGAAACAAAATGTTGCCAATAAAAAGTGATAGGAATTTTTGGTAGAACCATTACAACTGTCAAAAAAAATATGTATCTGTGGTGACTGTGAAAAACAAGATTTTGAACACGCCACGGTTAGGCGGTTGGCCACTGAACTGCGTGTCGCAGGTTTGATTCCTGCCCGAAACAGATATTTGTATGACCTAAATATAGTCTCTAGTATCCGAGTCTGGTTATTTGTGTATGTAAGTTTAAATGTTTGCAAACGGGTGTGTTTGCAAACATTTCAACAATACAGGAGATTTTTCTATTGTCGTAAAACGTATATCAAGAAATCAAAATGTAAAATAAACGTAGGTATACAGGGTAGGTAGGTATAGGGTTCAGTAGAAATAAAGTAATTCCTAGAATAATATTATTACCTAGAACCGACATCATGAATAACATTGTTCAGTCCTTGATTTGAGTGGCCAATCTAATCTCTTTTAAGAAACGCTCCATTGAAAGCAAACAACATTCAATCGTAATTTACTTGAAACTTAGATCTTTTTTTCTTCTTCTATCTTTTTTATTGTTTTATACGAGATTATAGAGTTAGAAATATATTAAGTGGATAATACGATTTATGTTGACTATTTTAGGTACAATAAATATATTAATCAGGGATGAAATATTTTCTGTGACGCAGGATTTTTCCTATTTATTTTGCTACTAGATAGTAACAGTTTAACTTCTGATTAAATATTGAATCTACGAGGGGAGATCAAAAAGTAATGAGAATCGGTTACTTCAGGTCCGCATAAAAACGCAAAAAAAGTTTTTTTTGCTTGCTTATGTACTCACTACTTCAGCCTAAAAAAATCATATACATAAATCACGATTTCCGGGAGTTATATTCATTTGAATACGAACTGTCGAAGAGATAACACCAACTTGGAGAAAAACGAAATTAGAGCAGTCATCAAGTACCTCTGTTTGAAAAAAAATTCTACAATAGACATACACAGTGACTTAGTGGAAAAATTGGGGGACTCTGCTCCTCCATATTCTAAAGTTGCACGCTGGACCAAGGAATTTAAACTGGGCAGAGCATCCACTGAAGATGAACATCGCGAAGGACGCCCATCCACGTCCCTCACTGAAGACAACGTGAAAAAAGTCGAAGATGTTGTGTTGCCAGATCGAAGAGTGAGCATCAGGCATGTAGCTGAGGTCACAGGGATCTCATATGGCAGCATTCAAAAAATCCTTGCGAACGAGTTGCATATGAAAAAGGTCTCCGCGCGTTGGGTACCCAGGATGTTAACCGACGAGCAAGAGCAGCGGTTCACAAAGCCGCAGTTGCGATGGCTGCCATTCAAGAAACGGGATTCGAACTGCTCGAACACCCTCCCTATTCGCTAGATCTGGCTCCTAGTGACTTCTACCTCTTTCCTCGGCTCAAGAAACACCTCCGAGGTAAAAAAATTTGAAGACGATAGCGAAGTGATGGTCACTTTTGAGGCGTTTTGGGAGGGTCAAGAAAAATATTTTTTTCAAAGGGAATCCTGGGTTTAGAAAAAAGATGGAATAAATGTATTGATTTGTAAGGAGACTATGTAGAAGAATAAATTATTATTTTAACTTTAATTACCGCGTTTTATCTTCATTATCATTACTTTTTGATTCGCCCTCGTATCTTATGCCAGATTTTTCAATCGTCAGATAACTTTTATTTGAAGAGTAAATATGATATTTTGACAGCTTTTGTATCGAAAATCTGTCAAACCCCCATGTTTATTCATTAGATCAAAGTTATCCGACTATAGATAAACCAGCCCTTAGAAGGCTAAAATCACACACTTTGTGAAACAAGACAAAAAAAATGGCTATCCAAGCAGTTTCAGAGCTAAGGCTAAATAAGCCCTTGAAAATACGACCAACTCAGTTTATTGAAGGGTTATAAATCTGGAACATTTCTGACAATAAACTGCCTAACAGCAGATATAAAAAGGAAAGAAAATTAATGGCAAAGTTCATTTTAATATCTTATAAAATTATTTAAAGAAGAAAAGGACCGTTTCTGTTTGAGAGACATAATATTCATCATTTTAATGATGCAGTTTTTTGTGAGACATTCTAATGGAAATGTGTTTAAAAAACCCCGACTACGTAATGATATGAATTATGTTTGAATATACAAAAACTGTTCATAAATTCACATCGATTTTAGAGACATATTTTAAAATAAACCTAATTATTTAAAAGCCGATTTATGAATAAGTTAGCTGCCCAGTTGGTATTGTAGCCGCTATCGCGATTCAGTAGTCAGTAGTAGATGCCCAGGTTGGTCAAAATGTAGGTGGAGTTTCTATTAAAAATGTTTTAGGAGCAACCCAGAGTTTAGCAGCTGGTGGTGTGACACTTCCATGTTTCGAAAAGCACGTAAAGCCGTTGGTCTTACTCCTGATAATTATCTTCTTTGTGTCTTATCGAACTAAAAGAGTGAGGGAAACTTGTATTTACGCCCACACTTGTTCATTGTAATAACTTCTGCATACTTGGTTTGCCTCCACTGAGATAGAAATTCGAAAATAGACTCCACTTAATATAGCCTACATTCAGTTACTGTTGCACACAAAAAATCTGAATGAAAAAGCAACAAAAAATCTCAAAATGAAGTTTAAAAGTATGACTTTATTATCCTTCTACTTTTTGTAAATTACTATCAAAACTATTTTGCATAGTTCGCAAGTTCTTTGGGCGAATCTTATGAAGTAAAAATAACTTCAAACTAACTTAAGTTTTTCATATTTTATAACACTGCTATTGAACCGCGGTGCATCTTTTTCTTTTATTGAGTTCTACGTTTGATAGGTTATACCCGGGGGAGTTTGAATGGAATAAATTTGAAGACTTACCTTTTTGCCATCTAATTCGTGTGTTGCTTGAGCTAATACTTTGTCTACGCTAGCTGGGTCGCCGAATGTGATGAAACCAAAGCCCCTGGAAAGAAAGAAAATACATTAAATATGTCATAATATTATGGTAACGTTTAAAAAACCGATCATTCCACCTAAGTACAGATAACTCTTGAAGGGAATAAAAATGACGGGTTTGCATTTACACAGGGAATTACATGATTTTAGACTTTGGCTCACAAAGTCTAAAATCATTTCACGGGAAACTAAAAACGGGACATAAAATTTGCTTATGTGTTATTTAAGAAACATGTGTAAAGTTTAGCTTATACCGTTCAGCCGTTATTTGTGAAAAAATTACAAACATCTATCCATCCTTACAAACTTCTACGTTTATAAAATAAAATATAATAATAGTAAGCTTGTCATATTTATTCTTCAGATAAAACATGTGAAAAAACTAAGACATAATCCTTATACCTACACGTGCCCAATCAATCTCAATTACAAAAATATTTGTCGATTCATTAGCTTAATCCAATACTAGCTCCGTACATTCAACATTTCCGTACAAAAATCCCCAAACAAGGTTCTTCCTACAAAAAATCTTTTTAAAATTCAACGTAAAACATTAGAATCGTGTACTGTCCACAGAAACAGGAACAAGTGGACACGCCGATAGGACCTGTCTTGCTGATTGCGCGACGACCCGGCACGGACACCCTAATGACGCTTATATTTGTTTTGCACAACCTTCAAGTTGGTTCAGCTACTTTTTAAAAGTAAAATACGGCCTTGGAATATCTTATCCTGGATTTAGTTTTAGTGGTACAACTGAAGGTGGGTTTTACTCCAGAGATCTTTGTTAAGGCCTCAAGTACAACGAAGATGATACAAACTACAATAATTTTGTCGTAAAACTTAGATGACTTACATCAGATTCTTTCTACGCATTTTAGGACTTAAGCTGTTGACTTTATAGTGTTAAGATTTTTTTAAACAAACTCATTTTCTAAAACACGAATAAAATAAAAGTCCCCAATTCTTTTTGGCGTAATAATCCAAATTAATTCAAACGACTCATCCTAAAAATACAATTTCATAAAATAAAAACCAGAAGAGTGTCCAGTCCACAAGACATGATTATATAAAGATTATTCACATCGAAGTTAATATTTCAAACAAGTAAATTGAATAATAACACAGCGATTTTCAGTAAGCGGGGCGCTGGTCGCGACCGGGAGGCGATAAATAATAAAAAGCCTTCTCCACTTTAGGACTTGCAAAAATCACAATTTATAGAGCATTTTAATTTCACTTAGCCGATCCATATTTTACATGTGGCGGCGCGCCCGACCGTTCTCGGGCCTCGAATTAATACTAAATTGAAATTGTAAAAATGGAAATACAATTTTCTCGTTGTACACCGACGGCTTGCTACCTACAGGTGTTGCCAGAAATGTGTTATAATAATAACAAGGCTTCCTTAATATTTTTGAGTGGGTTTGTTCCCGGAAAAACTGTCACGGACGTAGCTAGCTCGCTTTCTTTGTGAGTTTCGTAATTCCTCTATTGCTCTTGAGTAAGTTTGAGTCGGACAGGTTAGATGTTCTTGGAACTAAAATGATAGCTCGGAAAATAGAGATAAAATAATGGATTTGGGGATTGTATTTTTGGGCCACTGTAAAAGATACCTATGTATAGTCGACCTCGTAATCTTTACCGCGCTAAGGTTGAATGCCACTAGAGCGTTATAAAATGCCAAGGTCTATTTTCGCTTTTAGACCAATGTGACAGATAGATAGTTTCAAGCCATGGATATCCTACTACTATTATAAAGGCGAAAGTTTGTATGTATGGATGGATGTTTGTTACTCTTTCACGCTTAAACGGCTGAATGGATCTGGATGAAATTTGGCACAAAGATAGATTATAGTCTGGAATAACACATAGGCTACTTTTTATCCCGGGAAAATGTACGGTACCCGTAGGATAACACATCAACTGTGACGCGGACGAAGTCGCGGGCAGAAGCTAGTAGTACCATAGAATGTCAATTTCAACCTTAAAGTTTACAATTAGGTACTAGGAGTTTTTTGATAAAGTCTACCGATCCAAAAACGTGTAAATTATGGATATAATGCTGATATTATTTTCGCGATTTCTGGTTTGGTTCCACACTAAAAAATTGTTAGTAATGATAAGTACTAGGTATAACCGGGTTTCAGGCTAAAGTCAAATCAAGTGCGCCTTGTAAAATACTTACTAAACTTAATTTAAATTTGGAAGACATAACATAATTTTCTCCAAGACTTTTATTTATTTCGATATTGTGTTACAACATTTTATTTATAAAACCTAAATGTCAATGTTTTCTGAGATCGAATCTTGGTTCCAAAATCTATTTATGTAAGTACCTACGTACCTAAAAAGCTTTGTAAATATATTACCGATAATTTTCTTTCCAAGACATCACGAATCTGATAAAAAGATCTGGAAAAAAAATACAAGATTTATAAAGCCGAAACTTCTAGAAATAATTTAAATCCAATTTTATTTTAATAAGTAAGGACCTACCAGATTTTTTTGGTCTTAGTGTTTTCCGGCTTAATGCCAAGACACGCTTCTCCTAAAAGAATCATACACCTACTTACTTTATTATATTAAAGTGAAGAACGGTTATCAGGTTAAAAAAATGGATTTATCTTTTAAAAACTGCTCAATTATAATCCTGCAACTTAAATATAGATATATTACTATTCATTGGTATTACTGTAAACAATAATTTCTAAATATTGGACTTATTTCGTCCAAATAATTCTACTCTAATTTAAACAAAAGAATATAAAGGCCCAAACAACCTGACTAAAAATCTGATAATTTAGCCTAATAATCTGAAAAAATCTCCCTCAAAGAAATTAGGCTAAGTGACCTTTGAGATAACACGACAGTTCACCTCAAGTTCACATCACCAAAATTTTCGAAAGGGTTTTTGAAAATAGCAACCTTTATTATTCAAACAGATAATCTTTTATCCGGTCCTAACACAGAATACAAAATAATATCACAGTACAATTATCAAATTCGAGAAATGTAAAATTTAATCAACCCCAAACATATTAGCTAATGCATAAGTACCAATCTCTTTTTATTACATCGTGCAGTTATACACAAACGCTCATTTCATTTTGCTAAAAATTCACGTAAGCGGTTTCATAATGGAGTTTTCCTGTGATACCGTATGCCGGAAAAAAAACCTTTTTTAAAGCTTATGATAATGTGAAATGTCTTAAATTAATTTGAATTTCGCCACGTTTCGACAGACGAGCCTTATCATGACGTGTTTAATTGCTTTTTCTTGGTAATGTGTTTTACGAAGAAACGCCGCGTTATAATTTTATTTCAGGTATTTTATACCGTATTTTATTTCCACG
Organism: Caradrina clavipalpis; assembly: GCA_932526535.1. Lineage (NCBI taxonomy): Eukaryota > Metazoa > Arthropoda > Insecta > Lepidoptera > Noctuidae > Caradrina > Caradrina clavipalpis. The sequence continues at coordinate 6,574,673 of OW052093.1, forward strand.
AACAAAGTTAGAGGTGACTTAAGGATTATATAAAATAAATGGGACTACCCGTAAACTGAAAGCGCCATGAAGCAATGCCAATCCGTGTGCCAACGAAATTATGTTCATAAATTATTGAAATTTTATTCCTTCCGAAGTTCCACGCAAGCGTACCGTACACAAAAGCCTGTCATCGATAAACTCCGTTTTATTAGTATTTCATACATCCAAAAACAATCGTACTCATCCTCGGGAACGTATTAAATCAGCTCAGGTCTTTATAAGATTCATGGCTTAATACACTCGCATCTCATACCCGTATACCAAAACGTATAGAGGGAAGGGCGCTCGTGTATGGAAATTGAAAATAACGAGGGCCTCCGTTCACACCGCGCATCAAGCCGACTATGTGCTACCCGACCACTTCTAATCGACCTCCAGTGCACCTTCCGATAACCCCTATCTGGCCCGATCTTCACACCGATACGGGGGGCGGGGGGGCTCTCGTAAACTTGGGAGCCACTACGCGAGCTACGAGTGGAGAGGCCCTTTACCGAATGGAGTTACGTCGTACTTATCTTTAAGGGGACGTGCCTTATTTTCTTCCACTTGCAAAAGAGGAACAACTCAATTCTCTCGTACAAAACGGTGGTAATAAGCTTATGAATGGTTTTTGTTATTCCAATCGGTGTAAAACATTTATGTGAGCTTCATGAAGTGGCGATTTCTAGAAAGTTCTTGTCTGTTGACTAGCATATTTAGTAATGTATGTATAGTTTTATAGTTTTTACTGCCTAGTCAGCTTAAGATCACTAGGGTCCTAAGCTCGACTGCTACGCTAGGGGGTTTGGGTTTGATTCCCAATTCAAGAAATGTGTTATTGCTTTTTTTTATAAAATTCTCAGTAGCATCTCGGAGTTAGGAATTGTGCCCGGTTAATGACAATAGGCTTGCCTATTACATGGAGCTTAAAACTGTGGATGTATAGTACATTGGTACACCTCTGCCAAACTCTTCGAGGAATACAGACGTGATGGATTTTGTGTAATTTTATAAATAGAACTTCCACCATTTTGCTCGTCTGTATACCTGTACCTGTATGTCTGTATATATTTATTTTAACCTTTTGGTTTAGTACAGGAAGCCGTAGTTACGTGTCCCTCTTTGGTTATGCACAATAGCGCTTAAACGGCTCAGCCGGTAGCAACCCAAACCGCGCTCCTTTAATTTATGTATGAAGAGATTTTGATACTACCGCCACCGTCACGGTTATCCGGTTACAACTTAAACGAATCGCTTGTCAGTGTTCACTAGCGCTGACCAATGGTACGACAGGGAAAATAAAATGTTGGATCGATTCATTTGCTACATTCTCTAGTAAGGATTGGTGGTGTTTTGTCTGTGTGTTCAAGATTATTTGGCAAAGTTTTTTTTTTGGATATACAAGTGTCAATGAGTAAGTATACAAAAAAAAACCTTAGGTACCTAAATATAGAAAAATATTTTTTGTTAGTCTGATAGTAGGTATTTTTATTTCGATACATTTAATAACTTGATAGATTGAAATAGAAAATCTTTCCAAAAAATACTATCGTACGTAGTTTGTTTAAATTTGGTTTTCAAACTTTATTTTACAAAACTGAAAAATGATTTAAATATCTATACGAAATTATTTGAACAAAAATTTCCGTCCAGTTGTCCAAATTAATTTTACTCAATCCATAATAATATAATTACACGAAAGTTACTCTGTCTATATGTGTCTATGAGGCTTTCACGACTAAACCACTGAACCGATTCTGATAAAATTTGGTACGGGGGAAATCAAACTGACAGACAAAGTCGCGGGCAAAAGCCAGTATTTCACAAAACATCCAAAAGACAAACACAAACTTTGTTTAGCAAACATTTATTTTTAGGCTGTTAATTGTGACGCACAGTAGTATACTTGAAATAAGCCCATTGTTTTCCGCGACGTTAGGCTCGAACTATCGGAACCCGGCGATAATCCACTCGCTATTGTTTGGACAAAACTCCAAGAAAATAAATATACGAGAGCGGGGTCGAGGTAAAACCCTAAACCGCAACGTCAGGAACAAATAGCGGTAACTCCCGTATTCATGGTTCATGGCTGCAGCCCCGGGTGGAAACCGATAGCAATTACTGGCGAAATTAATATCACGCCCCAAACACAGCTCGCACATTTATACGTATCGAGTGCAATATTGTCTCCTTTATTAGTCGCCGGGACAAATGCTGGCTGTGTCGTAATTCCACCCTTATTCCCTTCTATTGGCGCCTTTCTTATTTAATCTTGACGGTAATTAATGCTCCTATCGGCTTGGAGATCACGTGGTCAGTACCTACTCTATTCTTCTCTAAAACCGTTGGTAAATTTAGTAGATTGAGTACTGAACGCAATTTGGTAGGCATGAATACATCAATGATGCAATTTGTAAGGCAAACAATATCGAATTTGGCTTCTCGATTACGGTACATAAATCACTATGTAGTTATAGGTAATTGTATGTGATGTAAAGATATTAATTTCGCGTAAGTTAAATAGCAATAATTCTCGTGTTTCATAGATCAATATTATGTTAATTTTGAGCATTGCAATTTAACTCTTATAGGTCATGTTTGAACGTTTCCATATTGCGGTGTAACGATTCTATTTCAGAAAACAACTCTATCGTACTTAACTGTTTTGGTGAACTAAAAAAAGGAAAAGTCTAAAAGAAATTCTCTTTAAGTAGTTACTTGATTGCAACAATTTTCTTTAATTCAAAACCTTGAAATAATAATTGCGAATAATATTTCACTCTGGGTCAACAACCAGAAAGTAAATTTAGAAAAATGTCGGAACACCAAAACTAATTAACCAACCTCTATCAACATTAAGTACTACTAAGATTAAGACGCGGGACTAAATACGGACTTAGAAAAGAAAATCAGACCCAAGGCCTACTCAAGTACCTACCTACCTACTCACACAGTTTTATTTCTATTACATAAGTAAATAGGTACCTATCCTCTACTACACTACCTAATTAGCTCCAAAAACAAAACAGTTCGTTTACCTAAATATTTTCTATACAACGAAGGTATAAAATATACCGCAGCAAAATTAAGTAATCCAATAATTAATCTAAATGGACCGTACAGCCGAATGGTTCAAAACAATCAGCTCTGCCGCAAAATACGCGCATTAAATGAAGTGAATGGCCGCCTCCGGGGGGATCCCTGATAAATTAAATTGATTAGAATCCTGTTCGATACCGGCCGTCGATGTAGCTCTGCGTAAAAATAAAGTCGGGTGAAAAATAACGCTCCTATCTCCACGATTACTGTACAAACCACTTAGAAGAATAATTCCTTTTGCGTTACTTCTCCTTCTAATCTCGTGAACTTAGTATTCTCGTCCCATTCCATAAATACGAATAAAGGCTACACAACACTGTCACGCCAACGTCACAAAATTATCCGGGCCTGATTAAAAAGCACACATTCAAGAAAATGACGCTGGAATTTTCAATATAGAGCGGAGAAACTCGGTACGGGTAAGGTTTAACCGGCGATTAAAATTTAAGCCCGAATTTAGACGGCCTAATCTCATCGCGAAGCCGGTTCACTGCATTTTGTGACCTGACAAATAAAACAATAGGGGTTGTGTAATGTATAATGACGTCTAGGTGTCTATCGGGTGCGGGAGGGGTGCGGGGGGTGTTCGTCGCTGCGACTCAGTCTTATCGGGCTGAACACACACCCTGTTTATTTATTACCCACCTAGTAGCCTAGTGGTGGCTTCGCGACTGCTACAAGTTTGGTAGTGATATGTCGTCTGTTGTGAAATGTTGTGTTGTACGTCGATAGTGCTGGCTTGAACAATAGATACTGTTAGACGTTCGTGTACTCGTGAGTTACGAGGACACGTTTTACTCTTGAAACTGTTGAGGTGCCGTTTTAGATAAATTTTATTCATATCAACGTTTTGTTACTTGAAATGGTATCTGTAATTTGAACCAGTTTTGACTAATTCAAAGTCAAAGTTATATTATTTATTTCAAGTAAACCATACTAGACTATTGAAGAATTTAAAATAAAAAATGGAATCAGCCTTTTTTTATAGATAGTTTCGTATGGAAAAGGCAAGAAACTCCATATTTACTCTTTAAAAACCAAAATGGATTTCAATATTTAGTGTGCATCAGTTATATAGGTACCTACGCACGACTACGATATATTTTAAATCAAACCTTATTGACTAGTATATAAACGTTAATTAGGACTTTTTGAAAAACCTTTAAATTATTCCCTGCCGTAAGTAAAATCATTTTGTAAAACTTGAAAATTACTTAACTGGGTAGCTAATTCAACCAATGTGCTAATTTAGAAAATTTTCTTCTGAATTCCGTTGACGTGTATTCGTATTTTGTATCATAATAAAGCCAGACCATCACAACCCTCGTATTTGCCGACATGGCATTGTAATGAACCTCATTCCTAAGCTGCGTGCACACTTTATCGATTGATAAATCGTCGTAAATACCTACTATTTGATTGACGCTGTCAAAATAAATACGAATTAGATTAAGTAGGGGGGGGCGAAAATGTTTTATTTATTGACAAGCAACGACAGAATGGCACAAAACAAATAAAAAAATAGAACAATAGAAATGTTAATTAAGGACACAAACTAGAGCCTTGTTATTAATAGAATTTTTGCGACGATTAAAATTGACGACCGATTTAGATAAGATGGTTTAATTCCTTCTTTGGACAACATACCGATGAACAATGTACCTCTTGAAAGAGGCAACTAAATTCAATTTCTTATTTTTTTTTGTGTATGGCGTTTCAAAGTTCCTTTTAATTGCATAATTGAAATAAATGATATGGCTTTGAACACCATTGATATGCAAGAAACGACACAAAACATGAAACGGCAATACTTAAACTGTTAGCGTATAACATCTGCCTACTGGGAACCAGCTTGCTACCAAATTTCAAACAATACAGTGTTATATTGCAATTATTGGCACGTCGATAGTGCCTTCGCATCTCGCCGTTACTCAAACGCAGCGTCGACGCGACGTCAACGGCACTCCCGACACACGATCAGTGCGGAGACACCCTAAGTCAGTCTACATCGATCGACAATATCAAACAATAATATCCAGCAAGTCTATATATCCCTTATTCCCACAAGCATGTTATGGTATACACGAATCCGATTAGAACGATTCGAACGCCATGTTAGTTGACAATGTCGGAGTTACCCGCTTTTGTTTTGCCCGTGTTTGCCAAAACTGAATTAAAACGAGAATGAGAATTATTGTTTTAACTATCACTATGATGCGTTGCGCTCGCGTTTGAGCCGAAAACTGGATTATCTAAGGTAATGTTAGATGTATATGTTGTTCGTGTAAATTGTAGAATAAATATTTTATTTGTAATTATTATTTTTTATAGAATAAACAGGACCGGTCATTGTGACTATCTTTAGAGGAAGCCAAGGTCCAGCAGTGGACGTCGTTCGGCTGGTGTGATGATGATTTTTTTATTGAAGCTCATGACATTTTATATGAGGATAAATCCAATAATTAAGATAAGATTAAATATAATGCACACACTGATGGAGATAACCTTTTACAAGAATCAGCTAGATTCAAGTACTTTTTCTTGAATGGTCTAATAGAAATAAATGATTTGACTTTGACTTTGAAACAACAATCTTTTGTTTATTAGTCTAGCTAGTTTTAAAATGACAAAGTTGTAAAATGATGACCATTCTTTTCACCCGACTATGCGACATCAAAGAAGGGTAATATTTCCCTGGTATTATATACATATCTGTATGTAATTTTTTATATTTTATTTCAAGTGCAGTGATGAAAAATTTTAACTGGCTTTAGTGTACCTAAATCACACACAAAAGCATTTCAATCTAACACCTAGCCTTACCACAACCCAGTGCGCACGCACATAATCAGCTGACATAACATTTTCTTAACACCCCGATCACGAATGACAGGTTGCCATCATAAGTGTCAAAGCCAACTTAACGGCAATAATTCATGGCATATTATTTGTTTACCGTGCATTTGACATTGTTTGTCGAATGAGTACAAGGATACCGCGATAGAGGCTGTGTACTTAGTTAATAATTACATAAGCTACGTCCATATTCCAGGTTATTGATCATGCGTCTAGTATTTGCAAACACGTTGGCGATGCTCGTTACGTTGGCTAAATAATTGTAATTTACTGCTTATGTTGTTGGTTTGAGATGGCGGTGTTTCTTGAGCTGTTAGGTTGGTAATACATTATTTTGGTAGGAAAGAGTTTTAGTTAATAGTACAGGTTGCTCAAATACTGGTCGGACAAAATTTGAAATGAGTCAATTGACACTAAAAGAAGAAAACAACAGAAACAATGTTATAATGTTAATGCAACAGAAAGAGAAAAGAGACGTTTTAATAGGTAGACTGATATTTTTGTAAAAATATAAATAACTAAAGAGAAACAATTATTTAATAGTTAACTTCTCTACTAAGAATTAATTTATTAACGACTTAAGCTATTATAAAGCCAGCGATCTTTCTCGCCAATTTAATTCGTAAATACAAGGTTTAGTACTTAACTATATAATAAAATATTACAAAATACATAATTAAATTTTCCCAATATAAATATTTATTTTATAATCACAACTAGCATTTGTATTACAAAACAAATACTTAACACATGAAGTGAAAATTTTAATTAAATGAAATAGCACACAATTCATGAAAAGCTTTATTATTTAATGTGACTACTTAAATATTTAATGAACATCGCAGTGACAAACAAAATGTGCTGATAAATTAAAATATACCTACTTATTTATTCAAAAGTAGGTACTTGAAATAGTTGTAACTGAAAATGGGCAGCCATTTTTAAAATGGTAGACAATAAAGCGTTGGTAATTATACGAAACTTGTTAATGTGTAAATTATTCACAGTTATGATTAATGACAATTTTATTAAAAAGGGCGGTATTTTTTTAAAATTAAAGCTGAACCTTATTACAGCATAATTAATGTCAGTTTGATGACTATTCTGTTAGTAAATGTGTATGCTTACCTATTGTATACTACCTTCTACCTTACCTTTATATTATTTATTAATCATCCAAAATGATTCAGGAATATTTACTGCCTAAATATTTATCTTATAATATTACCTAATACATTATTATAATTTTTAAGGTAGACCGACGACCTAGTAAAGGTCGCGGGAAATCGCCGAATGCAGCAAGCACAGAACCAGTCATTATGGCTATCTTAAGGGGAAGGCGTATGTCCAGCAGTGGACGTCGTCGGCAGATATTATCATTCATAATGAATTTTCAAGGAGCTTCAATATTCGGTAGCTTTGTTCCTATGGATGTTTTAAATTAAGTTAATTCATTTAAATCTCATCTAGAACAGACCACAACTCAAAGATAAAAGCAAACCAATTTAATTTTGTTCACATAAAACTTCAAAATATCATATTTAAAAACTCAACAAAACTCGATCCCCATAAAAACTGGGTTCAATAATTTCCCAATTGAAACCTCAAACCAAATAAAATACGAAACAAAACGTATACCAAACGTTAATTTTTAATATCATAAACCTATAACTGTCGAAAAATTAATGAATAATGAGTCAGGTAACATTACTGGCCACACGAATTGTCGCTATCAACCAGGAAACCATCCGTCAGTACAAAATAATGCATTCGTAATAATTATTCAGATGTTGGTAATCTATGTACTGTAATGTAATTAATTTGTGGGCTGTAACGGAAAGCTCTCCCGTTGTAGATTAATGGATGGTGATTATTGCAAACTGGTACTTTATTGTAATACTAGTTGTTTACTGTGATGGAAGCTGTTTTTGATTGTTTTAGGGTTGATTTTAGATTGGCACCGTGTTTTTTTTTTTTTTAATCTCCTAGCAATGTTGGTTTATGTCATAATCCTCACAAGGATTATGTTCGGTTTTAACCGAGCTATTTTTGTGTTGGAAAATTTGGAAAACACTACTGGTGTATAATGAAATATATTTTTTCTAGTAACATTTTTACCATGGAAATTTAATTCTTCAAGACCAGTTTTCTTCTATCAAAACAAAATCGTCCTTTTTAAAAGGCTTTTATTTAACTACACTTGTTGTAATAATATACAAGTAGGTACTTAAAAAAAACTTTCTAAGTAAGCCTGAAATCTATCAATGTCTGATGAATGATCTATATATGTCGCAAAAGATACCTACTATCTATAACACATATGACATCATACACTACAGCAATTTCCGAGAACACACTGCACAAATGAACTCAAACTAAATTCCATCTCCCAGCTCAGCATATTTAATGACCAATTATAAGCCTCTACAAGTGCTTGCGTGTTAAGATCACTAATTGTAATGAATTTAATTCTGCTGACCACAAATTAGTACTAAAATATGGTTTTATTTACCGCTAGTTTCAACGATATAAATTATTACGTGTTGGCATGAGATATCTAGGTTTTAGTGCTTAAAAATGGACCTGGGTTATGTTTTACATGCTTACTGCAGAGGTTTATGTGTGAAAGATAATTAGGTTATAGTTTTGTGTTGGTTTTATTAATATTGACACTATTTTTTATGGAGTGTTTTTTACCTATTATTTTGTGCCCACGACTTCATTTGGGTGGAATACAAATATACTTACCTTATAAAACGTGGTATATGACACACAGAAATAAAATAACTTTCTATTAGTGAAAAAGAACTTGTAATGAGACCAGTACTTCCAGAAATTACATGTCACAAATAAAAAAACATGAAAACAAACAAAGTTTACCTCTTTATAATATAAGCATATAACTGATAATATACCTGTTTTCATTCACATCTTTAATATTAGTTATAGAAAAATAAAGGTCCTTTTTGGCATCTATAAAAATTGATAAACTTTACATTTCGTTCGGCATATAACTACATTAAAAAATATATAAATCTAGATAGATTTGCATCCCCCAACTCTTCAGTAAATTAATGTTAATTTATAAGGGACACCTCTATTTTATTTCATGTAGATATATGCAGATTTAAATCCATTATCCATTTTAATATGTATAAATAAAGGGTACCTGTAACCCGGTGTAAAGTTCTGAAGCAATTCTTGGAATTCGAGAAGCAATAGGTATCTAGCGATCTCTTTGCAATTTAAATCAAGTGTTTTATAAAGGTAACTACTTCTACGTTGAGTACCTCGCAGGTACTTCCATTGAATATTGTTCTTAGGAATTTTATTACATCTCGCTGCTACTATGAGTTATAAAGAAGTGGATGCTTTACAATTTGTATAAAATTTCTACTTCAAGCCGTGAATCTTTAATACTACTAAAACCTTTAAAGGATCTCCTTATAAACCAACTTCAAACTGAAACACAGCACTACAAAATAAGATAATATAAACTGAATTCTAATTTACAGTGTAGAGGCTACATCCTAGAGTGCGCTCAGTCGCCGGTAAGTCCAGGGTCTTATTCATAACACCATAATAACGTATTTTAATAAACTGAAATTGAATAGCCGGCAGTGTACTTCCGACCGTCTCGACTGCACTAAGCACTATCTAAATCGCAACCTCCGGCAAGGACGGGCGGAGCTCCTCCTACATTATTTCCATTTCACCAAAATACATTAGGCAATAGTTAGCCATTAGGAGGGTATTATTTGACCAGGCAGAGGTGGCGTGCTGGCGGGTCGTTTTGCTTCTACGGAATTTACACTGGCAGATAGGTACCATGCTAGCAGACGGTCCGATATTAAAACGTCTGCAGCTTTTGTGCAGAAAACTAACTGGAACCGTTTAGAGCGAGAGCCTCATCCGCGCCGAAGATAAAAGTTTATGAGTTATACATAAAACGATTTTCAAATCATATTTATGAGTGTCGTCCGAACATGTGCAATGGCTAGTTCGCGAGGAAATTGAAACCGTCGAGTGCATAACGTTTTCACGAACAATTTAAGTTGGTATTGTGCTCAGGACGCCGCGAACGATGCGCTTTTTGCAATGGTCAGCAGATCCGGCAAAACTTTATTGTTGTTTTGTATTCGCCCCCTTTGGTGTCTTTTGCGGGAATGTTTGTGTAGTTATATTAGGAAAGTTTGTTGGCATATCCAGAATAGTTCGGAAGTACATATGGTTGGCTCATTATAGATTACATTCCTTAGCGAACGTGAAGAAACGAGCTATCCTTCCAACAGCGTGGCAAAGTCAGCGAAACTTGAGTGTAATTTAATTCGCATCGTGGCCAAAATAAAGACGTCAGCGACAACGGGACGATGCAAGTATAATGACTCGAGCGGCTTGCATAAATCTATGTAGTTAGTACACCGACAAACTGCTAATGAATTATTGTCATTGTGAAATATACCTCTGACATATCTGTGAGCTTCGTATTAAGTAATTAATAGAGATATTAGACATCAAAAGGCCCAGCTATATTGGTCACACATCACAATGTATGCAACCGTCTGAGTTGGTCTTCTTGAACATTCAGTCGTTCCTTTTACATGTTAAATGCGTCCTTTAAAGTTTCAAACGCGGTTGATTTTACGTATTATTATACGTAGTGTATGACATAATCCTCGCAGCATCGCACTGCTCCGTCACGCTCCGCGAGTCAAAGTTTTCTGTTGCAACTAAAACGTTTCTTAAAATGCATTAATCATAGCATTCCGAGTCGGTTTGATATGAAAGTTTCGATTCTATCCCCGTAGTTTAAAGTTTATAATGGCATGCACTCAATCTTGCGTGAACTTGGGCGTATCGCATGCGATATCTTACTTCGCTTTCGGTCCTACCGCATGTTTTGCATTTTCTTTGAGGGTTCGAGCCACTGTACGTCTGAAAGGGTTTCACTTCAAAAAAGGGCTCATGTATAATGGGGCTTAAACGTACATTCACGGTCTCACCTTGATAAGAAATTCACTTAATTAAAATAAACGTTGAAGACAAAATAAGTGGGTACTTAAATTCACAGTAAGAGGAGCACCCACAATCATACTAATATTAACCGTAAAGAGCCATCGCTGAAAATGAAACGCTCCTTTAATTTTCTCGAAATCACCCGAGCTCGATCTCGGTTTTAATTCGACAAGGAGAAGCTAGCAATCAAAAGAACTAACGGCGGCTCCAACGAGGCATTTCCATACGCGAGGGGGGCTTTGCGAACGACACGGTATTAGTTCGCAACTGATTACATTCCTCGCCGCCTCCGCTGCAAACGACTCACAATGAAGTAGCGACGAATAAACTTCATTACGCCGAGTTAAGCATGGGAAATTATAAGGAGGAATTATCTTCGAATGGCGGCGGTGGCACGTACGCTAACACTTCGGGATTATGGCCTAAGGCACTCGTAGGACACGTCGCCTGCCCCGCTCATTGTCGCGCCGTTCACATTATATGGCTTCAAAGTTAATATGTGCGAGTACGTACCTGGAATGCTCGTCGTATTCGATTTGGGGGGAGCGGCGCCGATGTAAAGCGCTGCTTTTCCGCTTTGTAAAATTGGGTTCGGACGCCACTAGCTGACGAAGTGCGGTCCCTTGGGAAAAGTAAATAGTGGCCCGGTAGAAGGCTTCGCCAGAGGAGATCTAAATCGGTCTTTGTCTCGTGCTAAACGCTATTCTTTTGAGAGATTTTCCATCTTTGCGGAAGCTCTGGGATGGATTGTATTGAATGTCGAAATTGAAGGCTGCAGCGCATTTTCTGAACACTTGTTTCATTCAACATACTGATACGTAGAGTATCAAAGGTTATTGCAAACGTCTATGATGTTTATGTATATAAAAAAGTTGTACATAGGAAATAAATTGTAACTAACTTTTCCCGTTATTTACACAAGAAGCCAAAGTTTTGATCAATGCCACTTAATCCCACTAATCTATTATCCAAATGTGCTCCAAATCCGTAAGCAGAAGTTGGTAACTAGGCACGCGGAGCGGCTGTTTGTCGTCGTTCAGCGATCGTGTTTACCGCTACAAAATAAGTTTTAATTAATGGATTGGCACTTGGAGACACGCGTGCCGTCCGGGGACAGTGTTCAGTTACAACCCGTCAACCGGACGCTACTGACCTTTCATACATGTTACTGTGAAAGTATGGCGACATTAATTGCCCCATTCCCCGGCGGAAAGCCACAGAGCCAACACGTCATTTTATTAATAAAAATGAACCACTTAATTACAACGAACAAGGTAAACAAACTCGTAACGATACTTCGTCGAATGACAGACTATTGCACAAGTTTTTATATAAATTCGATACTTAACTAAGGTGTAAGTATAAAAGCGTAAGAAAAACAATTTGCCAACATAACTAATAACAGGAAGTCACCTCGTTACTCACGAGTGAATGGTAGGTCGCCAATCTCGCGAGCGCGCCCTCCACTTCCCGACTTAATGAATGAGAATAATTTTGCCAAAATACTTCGGAGAGACGGGACACACGCCCCGGGAATTTTTCAATTTGCAACTGACATAATGTAATAAGAGTTACACCGTGAGGATGCCGGCGTAACGTAATTAATAACCTGTGAAATATTACCTGTTACAATGAATTTAGAGGATAAAAGTTGAGTGATAAATTTAAATAACAAGGAGAGCGGCGTGTGTTCGGAACGGTACCCGAAATACTTATGAATAGTTTGTCCGGGGTGATAAGTGGGTGTGTCTGGAAGCTTTACGGGAATCGCAAGTTTGTATTCGCCAGCCTAATGAACGCGTGAACGCGGAATAACTTCGCGAAAGCTTGAATAATGTATGCTTTAACGAGATGTTTTTCTTGAGCGAATCTCATTAACCCACTTTCTGATTGTGTGAATGTAAACTTTGGGAAGTTCTTATTCTTTAGTGAGAGGAATCTTTTATGAGTTCCGTAAATCAAATCATCCTACCCAAATTAAACGCCAGTTTTTTCCTCTGTTTAAATGTTATCTGTAACATCTATAATGTTTTTGGACGTGGTTCCATATTGTTCGAGATAAATTCAAAATTTAATAAAGGTACCCCTCTGTATCAAATCGGGTCTTACATAATCACATACAGATGACTGGCTAAAATCGAATTCCCTTTATTACGATCATAAAATTTACCGATATTATCTCAAGCGAGCCAACCGGGCTATAAAAGTAATCCTTCTATTTTAATGGTCCTCCAACCTGCGGGATGCAACAATGTGTCCAATTTGCTTCGCAGTTATCCGTTCCTGACACCTTCGCCAATTTTATATGAGAGTACAATTTGCATGTAACAATATCTAACTTTATCTAACACGTACGTTTTTATGTTCTTCGCTCGGACTTACTCGAAAAACTTGCTCTAATTCCACTGAACTTGAGATCTTACTTCCCTCATAAAAGTTTATTGTTGGTAAGCAACAGCGTCAAATTAACGTTACAAGATGTTACATGAACAATGGACTTGTTTTTCTGCTGAACTAGAACCAATATAGCATTTTAAATATTCACATAAAATCCTTCGCCCGGCGTTGTTTAATCGGCGCGTTAAATTCGAGAAAAGTCGAGAACACATCAAATATTAACAGAGCTCGAGCGTTGTTTCGACAAATGGGATAATATCGCGCTCATGCATCTAAATCTAAACACGCTTATTTTCAGATAAAACTGAACCGTCCGAGTGAAAACGATTCAGTAATTCGTTCTCTATAGAAAATCGAACGGCCTAAAATCGTTTCTTTTTCCCGGATCCCCCCCGAATCACCATTAATCAAGTGGAACTCTGAAGTTTCACGCTACCTTCCGAATCTAATTTCGCAAACAAAGAAAACGAAAACCTGTCTACCTTTATCAATCAAAACTGTTTGAAAATTCTATTCCGTTAGTTCGCACTGCGGAGTCGTGCAACGGAGACAATTGGAAAAATGTATCACGAATAAAAAGTCGTATCGGAATGTAATATCGAGAGGACGCGGCTCGGAATATTCTTGTCAAGTGAAAATAAAGGGTCAGGAAAATACAGTGACAGGTTGTGAGTGGACGGTGGTCATCCGAAACGGGCACAAGTTTCGAATAAATAAACCCGGGGAGCAAATAACGACGTCACCTTCACGTGTGCCGGCGCCTGTCATGGAAGAGGGCACCTGCTCATATATGACACATTTGTGACGGCGAACTCGGGCTATTGTTAATTTTACTCCTACTGTATTCGTACATGAGAGGGACTTTCTTCAAAAAGGATTATTATTATATACAAGTTTGAATGCTTGAATGCTAACATTTTAACAACACGACGTATTGGTTCTACTATAATGTAACATTGCATGACGGAAGCAACGAAGCTATGATTTATAATCTCCGCTTCGACTTCGAAAGGTTTATGTCTTTCGAATGTTGCAATAAAAAGCGTAATACTTAAGTTTCCAGATTTTTAGGTTACGGCCACGACGAATGCCAATGTGGAAACTTTAAACGTTTACATTCAGTGTGACAGGTGTTCCTACTATCATCGTTTACGATTCTGACTTTGTACAAAGTGGGCTTTTACGATTTTTCTTTCCAAAAGCTAATGACAAATTAGCTTAGTTTGCGATACTTCCTTATACTTTACCACTGTAAGGCGAACGAATAAACATTTACCATTTTTTTATATTGAATAAAATGACAATACCAAAGCCGTTTTATTGTTAGACAAATGGGAAAATAGACAAGTTGGCAAACCGCGGACCTTTCCAATCCAGAACTTTTACCCGAAAGAAATATATTTTGTTGTTATGTAGTATCTTTATTTCCCCATCTCATGTTCGTAATATCAGTATGATGAACTAGTCATGACAAGTCACCAGGCTCATCCAACTAGTATCAAATTACATGTGTGTCTTTCCCACTTGGATAAAACAAAACAGGTGATCCTTCATATTTTCTTTATTCAAACAACAGTCACCCTCTGCAATATTGTTGGGGTTCACCTTGTATATGTACATAGGCGACATGACAATCTGGATACTGAAAGCCATCAGATACTAGAGGTGACTTAGTCATCAATCAAATATAACACTTTCAAATAGACTATCGGCAAAAAATATAGGAAACGTATTGGTTCAAAACAAGTTAATGGGGTGATCAAAGAAGCTTATGGGTTAGTTATGTTAAATATGTAAGTTTTATATTTTCATTTTGCAAAATGGAATTTAATACTCCAATAATTACTTCTTAATTACTTAATGCAACGGAAACCTCTAGAGTTACCAGATCTATGTAAATCAGTTTGAGTCAATGCAAAATGTGTAAAGAAGCTGAACAATTATAATACTCCTTTGAACTTACACAAGAATCAAAACCATGACTGACCAAAGTAAACAATATACCAGCTTTATTCTCAAACCATTTTTAACCTTATCCCTTCTAAATACAACTGAATAAAATTGCTAACGCATTACAAAAATAAAAAAGGCTAGCCAAGAATCCGAGCAGCGCATTTCCATCGCATTTGACTAGCCAAACATATCAGACGCAGCCTCCACTATCGGCTACCACTGACTTCATTGGCTTCTCACACTGAAAAAAGCAATTTCGCCAGTCTTTTGTCGGTGGTTGGCATATTAAAAAGGCAATATTATGCAGATTTTACAGAAAAAAACCATGACTTCTAACAATCCGAAGTGTCAAATTAAAAGCTCATTAAACTTAGTCATTTCAAAAATGGTTTGATTTTAATGTAATAATAAAAATGCGTGACAGAATTCCGTTAATTGTTCCACTTTAAAAATGGACGCAGCCGCTGACTTTAATATTTAATGACGCACATTAATTTTAAAATAAAAAAGTACCCCGACCACACGAGCTCCGGTGACGAAATGTACGAACTTTTATTTTATTTTCGGCAGTCCGATGACCTCTGAACTCGGTACCCTAGGGTTCCTCATTCCCTCGCATCTGTAAATCCCCTCCAACCCTAGATGTGTTCCGTTTTGTTTCATAGACCTACAGAGGAATGTTAAGGAAGCAATATTATGCAAATCCAAGCGTGGATGCCGCAAATATAAAAAGCTCTCGTTCGCCTCACACTTTGCATCTCAAGGCTATGCATCCTCCACTGATACCGGGATGCCCCAAGAGAAAAAATGAAAACGCAATTTGAAATTCTATGCGTTTTAGAAGCACCTGCGTAAACTCTGTTACAGTGCTCGAGAAAATAAGAATTTGCCAGAATAAAATTTCTATTCGTTTTACATGGCGTCTGAATATAATACTTTGTTCAAAAAACTGTATAAATGCTACAATTTCAATAGGTTCTGTATTGGTAATTCCATTTAGGACTCTCATTGCTTTTAGCAATAGATACTTTCAATTGGATATTGATATTATGATACAATTTGTTTACTCAACATTCTGTCTGTTTATTACATTTTTTCAATAAATGGAAACATATATTTTTTATAATACTAAATAAAAAACATACTAACTAAAACTAAGCTCGAAGCGCAAATAAAATTACATATTTAAATCCGCCAATGAAAGAAATCCGGGGTCGTAAGTTGGTAACTCGGGGTATATAATCTGTAATGACTATCGCATCCCTCGTCATATTGCCCCTAGCTATCAGCAAGTAGGGTGCGGGATGATACACTGTCAAAGAACAAGGTTACCCGTGCCTAGTAAATGCAGGATCATCCTAGGATTTACTTGTGTACTGTCATTAAAGCTACTGTCCCAGAAATTCTTTTACGTAAAACTTTTTTTGTTGTTTTAATTCTAGGTTTTATTTTCGACCTTATTTCTTGGGGTTAGATACGGCAACGTTTGAAGTGCACATTGTTCTTAAACTAGAAACTCCTTTGTCTCCAAATACTCTGTTACAAAGCCGCCTTAATTCTGATCTTGGTCTATGATAATCTAACAAAACGAGATAGGTAGGTAAGGTTAGACTCCACAAAGAGATGGTATACGAAACTTCGTTTACCTAATAGTAGGGGCACGTTAAAATCAACGTATAACCCGAAATCCTTACACTGACTCCTGGCAGCCCTATAACAAGACTAGGGGCCAGTCGAGTGGATTCATACGATGTGGAGCTGATAGCTACAGCCGATGTCGGTCGTCAACGTCGCTTTGTCTTGTACACTGACGCCAGCAAACCGAACCACGAGTATTTGCATAACAATGGTCCGAATTCGATGCGTACCTACAAAACACGTCTCTGTATAGGGGGTGAAAAAGGGGTAATTTTAGACACCATCGATCCTGGTAAAGATTTTTTTGGAAGTGCTGAATTTTCGGTTTTGTTATGTAAATTCAGTGCTCTATTTTATCGAAAAAAATTAAAACTATTATTTTGCAACGCTTCGAGTTGAAAACTGTTAGGATTATGTACTATTTGCATAACAAATGCTTCTGAAGAAATACAACAATATTCCTAGTAGACACATTATGTGTAAACCTTCACAAAATTTTTACAACATTGCCAAAATACTGACCAGTGCCCGATAGAAAAGTTTCCGTACAATCCATTGTCCAATTGACAAAGTGCAAGCGCTTTCAATAGATAATACGTAGACGTCGATCTCGATCAAAATCAAACCTGGTATAACATTTCAATGCGAGTTCGGCTCTCAGATTCATAGCTTGCTCGTATTATGCCAGTTAGTTCCCCTCGTATGGAACAAGATGAAACTACTCACATAATAGTCCTATTGTCCGTCATTGAAGATGTTATCATAGAAGCAATTCAGCCAGGAGACGCTGACATTAATTGATTTAAACGTTAGCAATAACTGGACGCAGTACTAGTTTTATTTAAGGCGGTGTTACACGACATTTTAGCAGCTTAAAACTTTTTAAATGACGTACAAAAAGTTAAGCCACAAAAATGAATTCCGTTGAGTTACATTTTTCTCGGAGATACCGCCAGTAATCTGCTAGAGCAGCAGGAAATCTTCAGCCTCCACTCCTTCCTTAATTAGCAGAATATTTCAGAGAAAAAAAGAAGCAACAGGAAGCATTGCAGAGAGTAATAAAAGGAAGCGGCTCGTGACCGTTATGGCTGCTTAATGGAGTCACGTTATCTGGAAGAGGCGAGTAAACAAGTTTAGAACGATAATTTAGTTAAAATCAAAATTGATCGCATAATTTATAATAAATTAAAGATGCTGAATTTTACTTTTGATTTTATTTATATTACCGCCGTTCACTTGAAGTTCGTTCCGAATTTGAATATGGATTTTGTATGAAGTTGTTTTGGATTGTTTTATGCGATTTGAGACGGAGGTCGTTATTGATTTATCTTATTACAATATGGTGCTACATCTTTACGTTGTAACGTTAATTATTATATAAAGGATGTATTTTTGTGTATTGACTTACTGTTTTTTTCAAAATCAGATATCTCACATAGGTCTACTTTTACTACTATTAAAGCCGATAGTTAGTAAAACTTTATTAGCTGATATTTAACTAATGTAATCTTAACTAATGTAATTGGCCAATGGCCGTTTTCATGTTAAAGTATTTCATAATTTTATCCGATTTTTGTGTCCCTTATTTTTAGGACTTTGACGTAATTCTAAAATCTAAACAGACAATGTCGCGGTCAGAACGTGGTACTGTAATATAATAATTCTCCATTAAAAGAATGTTGTAACAGTACCTACCTACCTTATTCAAAATTCTTTTCTATCATCTACAAAAAAGATTTTCACACAATAAACTAATAACATCAGTATTATTTCCTAACAACGAAACAGTATCACCGATCACATTACCTAAGTTCTGTTAAAAATAACTTTTTGTACAAATCCCACGTAGAAACGACCAAAAGGAGAACTTGATTTGCGACTTAACTTCCATGCTTTGGCATTTAAGTCAACCGTAAAAGCATCGAATAAATTGTAGGTCAGAAGGGACAGATAAAACGAGAAACGTATTTCCCCTAGTTTTTTTTCTTTTTAACTTATTTTGTAGAATATTGACTAGCTTACTTATTTCTCCCCGTTTCTGCTTGCTCTGTGATTTTGTAGTTTATTTGTTATGCATGATTTGGCGATTTCAGTTGTAAGAACGTTTTATTGGCATTTGATTATCTATCAACGTCGTCTGCCCCGTTGGTCTCGTGGTCGCAAGTGCGACTGCTGTGCAAGGGGTCCCGGGTTCGATTCCCAGGTCGAGCAAAAAGTGTTATTGGGTTTTTCTATGAAATTCTCAGTAGCAGCTCGGAGTTTGGATTTGTGCCCGGTTAATGGCAATAGGCTCGCCCCCTATTACATGGGACCTAAATATACCGGCGAACTGTGGGTGTACATTGGTACACCTCTGCCTAGCCCTTCGGGGAATACAGGCGTGATGGTATTTTTTTTTTATCTACGTAGAAATTGGTGGAACATTGCTTAGTTACATTTCTGTGAATATTTATATTTTTAGGACCGAATTTCGGTTACGGCGGCCGATATAAATGGCGACTAGAACGCGAGAGATGTTATTGTGCAAAAGTGTACAGGTAAACTCCCTCTTCCCTCACTCTCATAGTCCGATGGGGCGTATATAGGATCGGGTGGAATCAAGCGCAAGACCAACGGTTGTATGAGCTTATCGAGACATGGGGGTAACACACCATTTACTTTTAGATTCCAGGCTAGGTACTACTAAAAAATGTCTTATCAAAAAATCTCAATAAAACTTTGCCCGACCTGGGGATCGCACTCAGACCACTACGCTCAACAGTCTACCTTAAAACTAAGACCAACGTGTCAGTCCAGTCGGGACTTATCAAGATTATTTTATAAACCAGACTTCATTGTTTTACATCGCTCTACCTCGATAGCTTCAGGCAATCTACTGATTTAACTTAAGAGACAAAAAAAAACAGTATCACAGCAGAAAATTAGCTGTAATTTGATTTACGAGTCAGATAGGCGGAACGAGCATTTAAAATACAAGAGGTCTTGTTAAAGTATCGGCGCTTCACACTTTCATAGCACACTTAGTTACAAGCATCACGACTAAGACATCTGAACTTCATCCTCGAAATGAGTATCGGAAATTTACATCAGCTCGTAATACCGTGCCGGCTGAGCCTTTATTGTAAACGCCGTAATTTGAATTTCGTCTTTGATATTCAAATGAACCTCTACTTGAGACACTGCCTTAGTTATTTGAGTTTTTGTAAAGCAATCAAGTTTGTTTATAGGAGACCGTGTAATTGTAAATCTCGGTCTGTGGTCTTAATTAATGCATAAAATCACTTTCGATTCCTTTGACAAGACGCCCCTCCGTAAAACCGGAATAAACAAAGGGAAAATCGTCCCGGTCTCTTTTAATTCGGTTGTAACACGTAATAAAATTGGTGACAACCAGCTACGAGTTTTATGCAGTTTGAATAAACCTCAAAGTTGTAACTCAGAGGAAGAAGGTTCGCTCACACGACATAACGCTCGTGTGGGTTTTCCAATACGTTTTTGCAATTGATGGATGAATGATTTATGATGCGGCAACGTGGCTTCAACCCTTTACGACGTAAAACGGAAATTGTCATAATTCAAAAGATTTATTGATAAACACATTATAGTATCGTGTGCCGACATGACATGTATGTACGTCTAGCATTAACAAACGATATTTAGGGTTCCTAATTTCCATGCGGATAACGGTTTGCGTGCGTTCGATCACTTTCCGTGTTGTAAACTTTTCATTCGGCCCGTCTGTCTTGAGATCCAATCGATATCGATGCGGTATCGACGAGTCACGAATTTTGCTTTAACATGAATTGCTACAAACGTGGAAGCGTCCGATGACGTACCAAGGCACACGATTCAAACGTGATTTTGTTAGCGAGGTTAACTAGATAAATTGTCTCAAAAGACAGGGCGATGACACCTGCCCGGTTCACGTGTCACACTCACGACTTATGTCAACGTTCGAGTAAAACATCGTGATACACCCATCGTGGAGCGCGTGTCTAGACGCGACTGTGAGTGGTGTTCATTAGCGAAAATTATAAAATAAGTTTATAAAATTTCAAACCATCGTGGCAGTAATTACAGAGGAAGCGAAGCGAAAATATTGCAAGCTCGACAACGTGTCGACAAGGCGTCGCGTTAGCACGTTAGCGTGCATTCTTTGCTTGCGTTCATTAGCATAACAAGTAGTTTCGTTAATCAAATGTACGAAATTAATAGCACAGTTTAGAGTCGACGTTCCGCCCGGCAATCACACGGCCATTACAAATTGCCAGCAATTACTGCGACACCACCCTCCCCTCACCTTTTGCGTTCGTGAGGGTTTTTTGCGCTCATACGGTAGGTAAATACTCCATAATAGTTGGCATACGTACGTACGTCATTAATGATTAATTGAGAAGCACTGCTTTTTAAATGTATGTGTACTTCGCTTTATTTTGATTTTAGACTACCTGGAGGGAAATTCTTATAAATAATAATGTTCAAAATCTAGTCGCAAACTCATCTCTGTGACAATCAATGTCAATATATATAAAGGTAAGTTAGCGTATTTTTTGACAGATTGAGACTTATATTAAGACTGCGATCGATCCAAAAAGCTAACAGCTGCTGAAAAACTCGTTAATTATAATAACAATTCTATGAATTTTTAGTTTTAATAAGATTCTTTTTCTATTTAAATGCTGCTTCAACACTTTTTTATACCAGAATATCTACCAAGAAAATAAGTTTTAAAAACATTTTTGTTTGCGAAAAGGAAATATACTCTCAAACCGATACATAAACAACCCTTCCAACTAGAATACTAAGTAACAAGAAGTAGCGAATGTTCCAAGAACTAACGTACATTCACAGATATTTATTTTTACTCACTCAAAGGTGTATAAAGCTCACCATTCCTCATCCTTTGAATGATGTTATCGCGATTTCCCAAATGTTTCGCTCTTTTTGATCTAAATTCTTTATATTTGGCTTTGCGTTTCGCCTTTTCCTACCACACATCACGATTCTTTTGTGGTGCGATAAGATTTTATAAAAAATCGAATGTTTATTCGAACTGGACTGCAGCCTGAATTGTAGGAATTTTCTTTTTGTTTTTCTTTTTTTTACTCAGAATAATAAACCTTATTATATTATTATTTTGAACATTTTGATTTTTATTTTGAAATTAAATGCAAACCAAACAAAAAAGAAGCGAGTGTATTTTTTCGGTTCAAATAAAATTAAGGTGTGCTGAAAGTAAACATGGGTACCTGCATGGAGTCAATTTGATTATTATGATAACAAGAAGGATCCTAATTTAATCTCGACTGCAAGAACAAAATGCCACCCTCAAACGTTAAAAATGCAAAACAGAATTTAGGTTAAGTAAATCTTTGTGTTATTAAGCTGTGCTTATCATCAAATTTATTCACGGTCAAAGTTTTAAAGAAGCCGCTTATTCAGAGATAAAAAATAATAAAGATATTCATGCGATCAGAAAGTGAAGAAACCTCGAAAAAGAAAACTTTAATTAAACTTTCCAAAATCATTATCAGATAACATTATTCATTAATTTTAAATGGTCTCAGCCGAGCCGATGCCTGATAATTTTTGCCAAGCACCAAGAAGACAGGAAATGACGTAAAATTTATCTTCGAACCGGAGGAATTACTTTCTACCAACTCCGCGATGAAATGGAAATCTGTAGGTTTATAACTTCGGGAGAAAATTGTTTTTTCCGAATCGGAATAATATTAGCTTTTGGTGATGCGGCAACTTTTCGCTACAAACGTTATTAAATCTTTTTTTTTTAAATGTCACGTCGCAAAATGGCTCATTTGCGATAGAATCCCTCGGTGGGTTTTCATTAATAAGGGCTTACAGAGAGTCAACAAATTTTTCGCGGCGCCGAGTATTTATTGAAGGGACGGTGGGTTATAACCCGAAAGGAATATAACGCATTCAAATATCAACGAAATTTATCAACCTCCTAGCATCGGGTCCAATACGTTTGGGTCGTTTATGGCATATTACAGTCCAGAACTCGTCAGCTCTCTGCCGGAAAAGTCAATTTGTCGTAGATTACGGACGTCGAGGAGTGACCAGAATCTTACTAAAACGTGCATGTTTGCAGACGTTCCCCTGATATGAATTATGAATATAAGAAAAGCGAGAATTGAATTCAAAATCTTTTTGCATGATTGTGAGACCGGCGGGCGTAAGTTTTAAATCCTTTTTTTTAAGAATGAGCTATTTTAATCAGTATTGTACCAGCCTTATATTGTTTTACTGCAGGCCAAAGGCCTCTGCTCACACAAAGAAGATAATTATGAGTATTGTTCACTACGCTTGCTCAAGACGGATTGTCGATTTCAGGCTTGCATTAAATATTATATATATAGGTCTAGGTTCCCTCACAAAGTTTTCTTCAACTATGATAGTCCAAGATGAACTTAGAAAATGAATAGAAGAAGATAATTATGTGGTAGGAAGTAGGCATCTTGACCATTGAGGCATCACCACATAATTTTACAAAAAAAAATGCGCGTGCGAATTATAAAAAGGAATTGCCCTTTTTGTAATTCGCAAGTGTAAAACATGTTTCCTGATTATGCAAATGCCTTTAAAATAGCTCTATGAAGCAAGTCTAACATAAAGTTTAAATCAAAAAATATTTCCTTAAATGCCGTAAAATATACGGGAAAAACAAATAAGTTACGTTTAAAAACACGATTTGTTATTTGGATTGCGTGTCACGAGACCATTCGACAATGCGATGGAATGTTCTACATGACGTACAATAAATAATGCCGCAGCTGTATTAATACTCGTGTGGACGCCGCCTAAGCGTCCACTCAGTGGGTAGTGTAACTCCATGGGCGCATTTCGCGACGATGTTCTATTACAAAAGGGAATTGGATCTTGATTCATTGGTTCGGAAAATCGGCAGCGTACCTTGATAATTTCATTTCTGTACAATTTGACCGCGTCCGTGGTCAGACGATTCTTGGGGGCCTCCGCGGACCCGAACACAATACAGGGACTCCCCTACGGTTCTCACACACAATACTAAGCTTTTATTGCCTCCTTTTACAATCTCCCATTACCTCCAAGGCTTCAGCGCTACTGGGAATCAGTTTTGTTACAGTTTTTTCCTTTTCAACGATTTTCGTGTCCATCAAGTTTCGACGCTGATCAATGTTATTCTACTCAATCGTAATCCCTTTTCACGCTATTAGTTAAGAGGAAAATTCAGAAAAGATTTTTAAAAACTCTTTCTCTTTTTGTTTGAAATGTTTATAATAATAATATCAGCCTATTTTTTCCACTGAAGGGCAAAGGGCCTCGTCTTATTTTCACAAGACACGAGTATTGAACAACACGCTTTCTCAACGTAAATTGGCGATTTCAGACTTAATTAGAAGTCCACGATCCTTTACCGATGTCAGTCATGTTCAAGATAAATTTGGAAAGCACATAATTACGAATAGAAAAAGTCATATTGGTACCAGCCCGGTATCTAACGCAAAACCTCATGTTTGAAAAGCGGGGTCTTAAAGTTACAGTCGTTTGCAATGTTTACTCGTTGCAATTCTTGAGATAAAATCTAGAACAGAGCTCTCTACAACAAGAGCTACAATAACGGTGACACAGCTATTGATGGCGGCTGTAGCATCAAAAATATCGCATTAGAGGGTAGGTTTATCGCCGGTTTGTGCCGCGGCACGGACGCCGGCTACTCCCCTTTCAGCTTTTACACAGATTGTATTGGCGCAAATACGACCCGGCAATACTGTAAATACACTTGCTGGCGGCACAAATTGAAAAATTTGTAAAATTCATGAATATGAATAAGTGTTCCGTACCCGTGAATGGGGCATCAATTATGTAAAATGTACTCGTATTGCATTGATCGGTCGCCGGACCACGCCGCGGACGGCCCGGGTTCGATTCGCTACGACGAGCTTGCTACAATCGATATCTCGTATTCATCAACTGCGGAGTTATATCGATACTCATTTAAATGTCCTCCCTTATCACATATTGGCAATGTTCATCCAACAATGTTCACGTAATAAACGTAACAATGAATGTGACGGTCCGATGTGATCGCTTAAAGTGCCCACGCACAACTGTCTGAATTTACCGACGAATTTCGACTTTAGCGTCATGTTAATAGGACTACAGTTAGTGTCTATAATTTCATATTTTTGAATGGATCAATTTAGGCCGTTTTATTGGTACAATCTACACCAAACAGTTCAAATGTGAATGTATTTCAATTAGAAAACGTTGTTGTGCGTTTTCGAAACCCTTTGAAATTCCATTCACCTGTACCTGCTAGTATTACTTATACCAATTTATTGGTTGAGATAAAAAAATAAAGCCGTGGTTAAAACAAAAGGATAGTGAAAGATAATCCAGATAGAAGTACTAAAGTTGTAACGCGGCGCCCGGAGCGAACGATGTCAACTTCAAATTACAGGGCACAGGAATCGTGTGTCCTCCGCTTGGTTCCCGCACTTCTTCCATTCAAAGCTTTGTGGGCTGCGGGCTGTTTTTCAGCTTAACTTGCACTCTTTATTCCTCCGATAGACCAAATGGGATAACAACATCGCACACGTCCGCTTAACGTTTGAATCTCTTCATAGTCTACCCATATAAACACTTTTATATTCAATCAACTGCTTTTTCTTTTCAAAAAGTCTTGATTCCAAACGTGGTTTTCACTTGAAAAGTCTTCAAACACTCGTAATGATGTAGTTAAGTCGAACTGCAAGCCTCTAAAGTTGAGTTTAGAAAATTTCTGCGGAGTGCGACTATTTTTTATTGCAAAGTGGATATAATCCGGTGCGGTTTAGATCGTTAGACGTACCTACGTCTAATGTAAGTATTTATAATAAACCTTTTTAAAGATGTAGATTACACGTGTCGTGATGACGCGTTGGTTAAGGCTAGGATTTGATAAAGGGCAAGTAACGTGACTTTTTCAATCTCTTATGTTACTTTCTAAGTTTAACTTGAACATCACTGATATCGGTATAGGGAAATAGTGGAAAAACTGGAATTACAATAACATCATCTGAAATCACTAATCGGCTTTTTAACAAGGGTGGTGATCAATGCTCATGCCTTCTCTGTATGAAAGAGACTTCTGCCCTGGTAGGACAATAAAGACTGGTACCTATTATTTTTAAAAACAAAATACTTAAAAACAAAAAGAATAAAACTCCTTTTAAACAGTACATTTAAAAAGAAAAAGAATTGTGTTAACCTACCTACTCAGATAACATTCAGTAAGTTCATGATAACACAACGTTGGTATGTGCGAAATTTGTAATCTCACAAAAATACACATAAACGGACGCGTGCATTCCGCTAATGAAAGCCTCCCTTGCATTATTTCGCCAGCAAACAAACGTTGAAAATAATTTACGTTAAAAGATCGCTTGCATTTACATAATTATGTAGGCAAACATAAACTTTATACACGATAAAGTCAAATTTATGTACACTTGAAGCGAGCGCGTGGATTTATAGAAAAAACCTAGAATATAATAATATTATTTAAATATTTAAACTTATTTAAATTCGCCACGGCTTAACGGGTGTTAAAAGACACTTATTCAAGCCTTACATACTCTTCCTAAACTTGCAATATTTTTATTTGTTCTGGAACATACCTGGGTACCTTCTAGTCACGGAGGTATTCAAAATCAAAGTACCAACCTAATGCACATTTTTGTTGCTGTTTCTTGCACCCAAAAGCTCAATGTTTAGCGTGTGTTACATCTAATACTATCTATACTACCACAAACAGTGGCTTTTCACACCAAAAATAGTAGTCCTTTCCTAACAATATGTTCTGCACAAAGGTATACTATGTTGGACGGTTAGTATGAATAGTTAACGCCTACCTAATGAGTCTTTTTACACTCCATACATAAAGTATCAATCCTACTAAAGTTACTCTAAAATTTCGGCAAAGAACATTTCGGCTTTAAAATCGCAAAAGACCAAGTAATTATTTCAATTAATTTAATGGAATTATTTTTTGGACAAACTGATTCTAAAGCACATAAAAGCTAATACGTTTATTTTTCAAAGTTCATTTTCTCGCTGGAATTTTAATTCTTTTAGCGCTTTACGTGAATTAAAGTTACGACGAACGATATAATTTTACGATCACTAAAAAGAATTCTCTTATAAAAGGGAGATTTACATTATAACTGGAAAGGAATGGATGAATCAAACAAAATATTCGAGTGGCATTAAAAGCAATCGATTCGTCGTGGAGCGTCGGCAAAGGGCTCCGTCTGATATCCTTCCATGTAGTCAAGCCTGGTCTATCCCGGCACGTTCCGTCAATAATTTTCTTGAAACATCACAGATCTCACTCGAGAACAAATCGAGGTGCAGTAAACATCGAATAAAGCGACTTGTCTATAAAATATCATTTCTAGCTCTTTTGTTTTTCCATCGAATCCCGTTCCACAAGTGGGCAATAATTGAAAACGAAACTGTTTTGCGCGGGGGCGGGATCGCGAGACACAGCATAAAGCCGCTCAGAATAGATTGAACGTATAAAATTTTCAGTCGAAATTCGCACGAACCGCCGCCGCGGGAGGTGCTCTGTATCTTTTTACTTTGTAACCTTACTTTTTATTCCATTAGCGCGCGTGTGAGGCCCCTCTAGCCAAATATCGTGGAATAATAAAAGCTGTTTAGTAATGATAATGCGGAACGCAGCTCTCGCTACACTAGCCTAACTGAATTAAACTTGTGCGATATGAATTTCGTGTTTATGCTTATTGCTACTGTGAGTTTGTTTTTCATCTAAGCAATTATTTTATATTAAAACTTAAATTACGTTAGAGGTACAATAGCTGGAATTATAAGTACGTCTTTGTACGTCAGAACAAAGTTTTACAATGGCTGTCTGATGTAAAAAAGTTAGTCTGGAAAATCCAGGAGGGTTTCAAATAGTGATCCTCTTAGAGCTTTCTCTTTGCTTTATATGCGCATTGTACAACGCTATTGCTCTCACACAAAACTTTTTATTTCCGTTTATAGCAAGTCAATCGTCCGCGAACATTTTTCAGGCAAACTTTAACAGTGGAGGCAATCGCTCCTGAAATTCGAAAATGAAATCGTTCCGAGCGTCGCCAAGATTTATCGATGGATGTTCGAATTTACTTTGAAACTTTCGGGGCATAAAACTTATGACACGTAATCGTATATTCCAGTCGAGATATCTGCGAAAGGGAATGTTCTAGAAAATTAATCTTGTTTCGTACATTGTTTACTCTGTTCGAAAGGTGCGTACCGTCATCTCGATCCGAGATAAAATGTATAACTTCCATGTTCAGGTAAATGTACGGTGTGATATGAGAAATTACAACGTTCATGTAAAATAATACGTTTACCTACGTGATGTTACAGTATTATGGTTCTACTTAAACTTAAGTTTTACAGTATAATCTTTAACATGAGTTTATTTCACGTTTGTCTAGTGATTTTAATCGCAGTTTATTGAAAATACGAGGCGTGGCAATAATCATGCATTATTTCGCTGACGTGATTTTAATTCAGTTAATTACATAAAGGAGAATTCAGTATTTGATTCTAGAATCCCCGGCGTTAACATTTGTCATCAGTTATAAATAAAAACGAACTGATTGAATAGTAGAAGTTTTCCTTAAGATGACCTTTCCGCCCGCACAAATTGCGTAAAGAAAGGTGTAATAGGAATATTTATTGTTTAAGACCCAAAATATATATTATTACAAAACAAATATTTCATGTGCGTCTAAAAATCTTTTTACCGTCGGGGATCGAAGAAGCTCTTACTCACTTACTCATTTAATACTATAAGTATATAATTTTTAATTTGAATGTGTAAATGATTAATACCTTTTTGCAAGAATAAAGGATGTAGGTACATCAGATGTTATACAGCTCATATGCCATTGACTGTTTTTTAAAAAGTAAATATTCGTATATCAAAATAACAATTAAATATATAATAAAAAATAATGGTTGTATATCTTCAATATCAATTCTTAGATCGTAAAACAAT
Organism: Caradrina clavipalpis; assembly: GCA_932526535.1. Lineage (NCBI taxonomy): Eukaryota > Metazoa > Arthropoda > Insecta > Lepidoptera > Noctuidae > Caradrina > Caradrina clavipalpis. The sequence goes on from OW052093.1 coordinate 6,603,711, forward strand.
AGTACGAGCTCAGTTCACCTTCGTAGCGCCAATAAACCTGAACACTTTGTACCGAGTCGATATATTTTTCATTAATTCATCTCATTCACACTACGTCTAGACTTCCAATGGTAAGATTGCTTATCTCCCAGCATAAATAATACATGAGTTAGAAAATATGAGATCCGAAGTCGTGGACTTTCATTTTGTGCAGACCGGTAGAAATTAAAGGATTTTATTGGCATTCTTCCCATGGTCTTTATCAACTGAAATAACAGAATCCTTTTGCAAATATTGAATGTAAAGGTGTAACCGGACTGAAGGCGACCGATGACATCGATCGTTCGGATAAATCTAGTGTGATGCATTTTGATTTGACATCGTTCGATGGTGTGGTGTAGAATTTGTTAAGAACGACACGATCGGTAGTCCGTCGTTTATCGACCATCGATCTAATTTGGGGTAATCATATGGGATCTCATAGATATAGGTACATGTATTTAGGGGTGCAAACGGCATGAGTACCTATTGCATTGGTTAAGCGAATGATTGCTGCGCTGCATGTTTCAGGATCGATTCCCGCTCGGAATAAATATTTGTATGAACTGCAAGAGTTGTTTCGGGTTTTTGTGTTTCCTAGTGCTAGACAAAGTTAAAAAAAAGCGACATCGTTTGACCCCAATCAATAATGTTCAAATTATTCGCAGCTAAGCTAAGCTAACTAATACCGTGGAGTTTATTTTAGCCGATCTAGCTTTGAATGGAATTACAGAAACGTTATGTTTATGATGTGTGTTTGTGTTGGATTCAGCCAATCAAAATCAGCGTTTATGTAGAGTGTACTTACACCATATTATGGAGTTATTACGTACTGGAATTTAATGCGTACTCTCTCGCAGTTTATGGATGTACTTTGGCATAATAGGGTTAACAGAACCCGACGCATAAAAAAATTATGATTGAATTCCAAATTAGTCAAGAAAACTATGAGAACAGTCATAGAATGTGATTTTATTACTTTTCAAAATACGAACGATAAAATATCAACTGTCATTTTGAAAAGAAGAAAAGGTCTCTTTGTAAGATTAGTTGATTTGGAAAATGAAACCTTTTCTTCTTTTTTAAAAATGACGGTTGATTTATCGTTCGAATTTTGAAAAGTAATAAAATCACATTCTATGACATTTTTCATAGTTTTCTCGACTAATGATAGAATGCCATTTTATTACTTTTCAAAATTCGAACGACAACTCAACCGTCATTTTTAAAAGAAGAAAAGGCATCTTTGGACAAATCAACTAATCTTACAAAGAAACCTTATGACCTCGTTCAAAGGAAAATCCAAACCCAATCATTTAAAAAGATAGCCTATTCTGTACTACAAAAGATATAATAACATTTCGACTTATCCTCGAAAAAGATAAACAACTGAAAATTCTGGACTCGTTTCGTGAGATAGTCTTTAATCCGATTAACTGAAGCTAATGTTAATATTTGAATTGCTTTTAAGAAAGAGACTCTATGTTGTGCCATCTAGCTTAACTTTTGCTGAGAATTCATTATATTATTTAGTGGTTTAAAACATTTTAATGTGAAATGAATGAGTTATAATGTTTAGAATGAAACATATGGCGTGGTGCGAATGAGTGTGATACTATACTAAAATATGGGAATTGACCATATTTTTTTTTTTAATTTTTAACAATGCTAAAGACCATTTTATTTGCCCTTCTCAAGAATTTTAATATAACATGTTACCTCTTTGGCATTAAAAAAAAGCTGGCACGTTACAAGTATATGAGAAAAGTATGTGGCCTTAATAAGATTTTTGAAAATGGAAAACAAACAAACGTTTATTATATTACCATCCACACATTTTATAGTACCTACTATCTTTGCAATCAATAAGCTGACTTATTACAGTTATTATTACGACACAATATAAGTGAGTCGCCATTGGAAGCAATATTGACGCGCGAATCAATCACTACTGATATGTAATGATGCCTATTTGTTCGTGTCCGACATTGCAATGCTTAATCCTTGGCACGCTGCTAACGGCATGTTCGCATAAAAATATCAATCGGTATAGAAATCCTCCACTACACAATAACATCATGCAACTATGGACGGTACTGCGAAGGTATAGAGACGATTGTCCCATGAAATCATGGGAATTGACAGATTGTATAACTAATTGCGTTGGCGACTGTATCCGATTGGGATGTCTTTTTAAGTTTTAGAGAGGAATATCAAATTTCGCTGATATAATGCTGTGGGATTGATAATGTATACGGGGAGGAACGGACATCGTAAGAAAAGCTTTTTCCATAGATTCAATACGAGACAATAATATGATTCCACATCACCTAAGGACGACAATTTTCAGTTGGTTATTTAAAAAAATAATATGTTTCTTCGATGACCGGTGGTTTTTTTTTTAGTACAGCTGACTTTTTTGTTTAATAAAGTAACTGACAAAAAAATCCGTCACATCCTGATTTCTTGGTAAAGGTTTTTACTTATTAAGATGTCCTTTTCGCTTAGTATTTATTCTAGAAAACATTAATTTACGTAGTTTTCCTAACTGGACTAGTTTTTAATAAAATATTTTAAAACTTAACGAAGTAAAGGTGTGAGTGCCTACTTCAAAGCGTAATAGCAATTTCAATGTCTTAAAACTCATTACGTTTGATTTAATTTCGTGATTTCATATTTTAAAATATTAACTTCGCCGACATGCCTTTTAGGATAATAAAACAGAATACTGATTTTATTATCTAAATGTTCTATTTAAATCTGTAGAGAGGTTTCATTAATATTGAAGTATTTAATAAAAGAGAATTTCGTCGTCCTATTAGAAATGAATGGTTAACAAAACATTGCTTTCATACCTTATTATTTAGAGCAACAGAAAATAATGGAATATTTTGCATAACGTTTGGCACAAATTAATGAACGAAATTCATATTTCAATTTCTCCTAGTGTTTTGTAAAAGTGTTAGGTTTACACGTGCGTAAATAATTTTAATTAAAATGTGTCCGTGAAAACGTTCATTTGTTTTGCTACCAGTTTCACCAATATGTTAACAGGAAATGCTACACGAGGCATGTAATGGTGGGTCCACACGATACAGACTTAACACAGACTTCTATTGAATTTTGTCTGTACAACAAATCAGTACAGACAAATGTCGGTGTACCAGAAAAGTCGGAAGTCTGCGTACATGTCTGTACGATTGTCGGAGCAAAACTCATGATTATTGAATTACTTAATTAATTAATTCATTGATTAATTTATTGGGTACAATAAATTAACGAAGAAAACAACTATATAGTAGGTATACTATATAGTAGTAAACAACTATATAGTATACCTACTATATAGTTGTTTTCTTCGAAACGATACTGAATGAAAATGGAAAGACAACTACAGATTTACGAAAATGGAAGTCTGAACTGATGAAAAGTCTGCACAGACATTTGGTAAACACCTCTGAATTTTTACTCAGACTTTATAGTCTGTGCAGATATCTGTACATACAAAAGTCTGTATCGTGTGGACCCACCATAAGAGTGAGCTCACACCGAATTCAAAGAATTACTCATAAATCAAAGAATAAAAATCCCTACGCTTATACGGTAGCAACATCTGACCGGTACTAAGAGAAGTCGTTAAGCGAAATCGTTATACCCACTTACGTTACTGGGATCCTGGTAAATTTAACCAAATAGGCAATAGGAGTGAGTGGTGGGGTGCAGCGAGCAAATGCAACAGTATCCGGGTGGTCTTGTTAGTCCGACCCAATCTGGTTCGGCCCGACGCGACTGTTAGCCGGCGCGCACACTCGCATTCTTTGTGTTACAATTTAATTTTCTGTTTAGTTTTGCTGATCGTGTAAGTTTTTATTTTTTGGTTAAAACTCAAAATATTTTTTGTCTTACTAAGATACACTTTTCTTGCTAAACGCAAACTTGGATACCTAATACTTTGCACAAAAAATGTGAAAGCTATTGAAAAATACCTATATGCAAAATTCAGTAAATTTTTTGGAAAACCATGATATATTCAGGAAAACCTAGGAATCATGATGAATTAAAAAAGCCGTACATAATTAAATCTTTCCTTGATCAATTTATAAGACAATAGACTAAAAAAATAACCATGATCCCAATTTTGGCGATCACACAAAAATGTAATTAATGAATTTTTTTATAGAACAACAGCTCCGCTCAGTACACGCCTTACTCAATTCGATCGAGCGCAGTGACGCACCAGAACAGAATTGTTAGTTCACCGTCGGCCGCGATCGGTCCAACGACTTTACCACTCCCGAAGATTGCGCGAATTGTACCCTCATCGACACTGCGTTACCTGATCCTCCAATCGTTGAACATTGGGAGGTAAGAGTTAGTTTGAACAAGTTAATTCAGTGTTTAGCCTCTGTACTGTAATACCTCTTTCAGGACGATTAATTTAATCAGAGAGTCTTGCAAAATTTTGGTAGTTTTTGGAATCGACTGCGAAAGGTTGTCACAAGATCCATTATAAAACATCAGCTGGTTAACAATAAAGTTAACATAGGTGTAACAGTCCCAATAATTATACCACCCTTTTACTGTCTCACTGCAGGTTAAAGGCCTCTTCTTGGACAGAGAAAGCACGAGCATGATCTCTACGATATAGTCCAAGTTTCCTCCCGCTGTCCAAGATATACTTGAAAGTACATAATGAATTGAAAAAGTCTCACACGTCACTTAAGAAAAGCATGCGCCTTAACCATTACAGCCCAGTGTTGTTGATAAATTCCGTAGCTTTCAGCATTGATAACACTACCTTTATAAACTTAAGCGAATTTCACCTTTAAATATAATCCTTATGCAAAACAAACCAATCACTATTCCAAACTGGCTCGCTCTCCAACCCTCAAACACACGTGGCAGAATGGTAGCCGTGCGATATGTCGACCTCCGTCATATCATAGCTGATAGCTTCATACGATGGCCGATTAATGAAGCCGACGTACCACAGAACGTTGCCGTAATAGTTTTACGACTAACCCTCCTCCCGACCCGTCCTAACCCCCTACGGGCAGACTCGACTACTTGATTATGCATCCGCGGTACTTCAGACCGATTATCGAACTACTAATGAACGTTACTGCGAACATTTTAGTAACTGTTGTTTTTGAACGCGGCAGTCTGTGGTCGGAATGGGGGTGTTTTTCTTGTTGCTAGTCATCATTGCCTTTAAGCTGGTTTGGTTGTAGGTATGTTTCACTCAAAGCCAAATAATCTATTTTTATTAGACCATTCAAAGATACTTTAAAACGCCATATACCTAAAAAAAGGAATCTAGGCACTCCTTCCAAAGATTGTTTAGTATGGGTAAGAATACGCAAAAAAAAATCCTTACTTTATCTTTAAAAAAACATATCGTGAATACGATGTTACATAAAAATTACTATTCTCAGAACTTGGATTTGTCAAAGCAACGCGATTCAGAACTAGAACGTATCAAAGCAATGCGACTCATGGAAAACCGTAATGAATAAATAATTTGAATAATATGTAGTTCAAACGCAACTACGTATAAAGTTGATAACTCAATTGCACTGCACTAAGTAAAGGACAGCAACACATATAGTAATAGAGAGCCAATTCCTCGAATTCATAATTCAGTGGCAACTAACTGCATAATTGCATCTTAATAGATTGGTCTCTCATTATATCAATTACAACCAACTACGTACAATATATAGGAAGCCTGCCGATAACTCGATAGTGCAATAGGGTTGCGCAATGGATCAGAATAATGCGCTGATGATGCCCCAACATTGTTATTAGATACGCTATCATAGCACAGAGATTTGATGCTATCCAACCTATTGCTAATACCTACGGAATCGAGTCGATCGGAAAAATTGGATTTTGGGCGATGAGGTTGCAGATTTTTTTGTTCCGAAAACAAACAGCAATGAAATATATGCAGTAAAAATTCGGATTTGTGTAATTTGTATATGGGTTTGGGTAGGCACTTTCAAATCCATAAACGTTATTCCATTATCCATGAACGTTAAAGTTGATTTACATTGCGCATCCAGTAACATCGGATCGATACTTGACCAATGTAAACACTTTTCAATCCAGTCTAGCATCTAGTATCTAGCACTGAAATGGAATAGAGTAGCCGCTAATTGGCCGTGGCAGTGCTACTAGATTCAAACACTGGATTTGAAGTGCTCAAGGTAAATCAGAATTCATTTTGATCAAAGATTTACTTAGTCGCCTACAAACTACCTTCAGCTCTCAGAAATCAATAACGCCAAGAAAACTTTTCCACTACCTAGCAATCAAAGCGAGAAAACTAATAAAAACAGTTGAAAATCCTTTCAACTATTGCTTAATGATTCGTTAAAATATGAAAAAGTATTTGAACCATTTGCGAGGCAGCTACTAATACGACGTCGTCGTCTTAAGTAGAGGAGAGGGGAAAGGGGGGAGGACTCGCAATCCCTCTCATTTAACACCGCTCTATTCCTCTGTAGGTGTTTGCCGAAGCGATTTCAAGCAAGGATCCTCCTTTTATGGTGCTACTTACAGTCTCATAGTGATTCGCGGTTTTATTTCGGACGGCTCGTGTAAAGGCGCGTACATTTTTCATGTTACGAATGAAGCGAACAGTAATCTTTGCATTTATGCGGTGATCCTTTATTGATTTTAGATTTTTAGTGGAAAGCGAAACGAATGAAGCCGGCGTGAATGGAGACGCGCCCGGTAAAGCCGATGTAAGCCGAGAGATGATATAAACTGCTATTCACTGGGGAACATATCCGAGAACCCTGAAGTTATTTCTATGTATGTATGCGCGATTTGTGTTCTGCAATTAACAAGAACGTTTGAATGTGAGCGGTGCACAATCGGAAAGAAATTTATTTCGGGAGTTCTTTTCTCTTGAAGACTTGAATATTTAGGTAAGTAAGTACTTATGTCGTGTAGGGCTTCCACAAACGACCGATTTTTGGACCGACTTTTTGAATGATTTTTCTGTTAGCGAGAATAGAACATAATTATGAATTCTAATAATCAACTCATATGGCCGGCAAAAAATCGATTGTGTGTGGAAAGGCTTATTGTTTCGTGTTGTATTTTTTTTTAATTGTCATATATAGAAACGTGATACACAAATATGGCTGACTAATTATAATATAATTTATTTAAACAGGCCGAAGCCATTTAACATTTTCTTAGCTTTGACAATAAAAAACATTCCGCTAAAAGTCCTTTCATCAATGTGTAATATTTAAGGTTCCGTATAACAAAATAAATGGAGATTCTTTTTCAAAATGGCCGACTGCCACTTTAAACTTGATGCATGCTAGTAAAATTGCGGTTAAAAGCTAGTTAATTACTAAATCAGATCTAATAGAACCCTTAACACGGAGTGGAAGCTTCAAGGAACTGTGCCTCGTAAAATTATGATAAAAGGTTTCGTTTTTACGACTTGAATAAAACCATGGTTTGTGGTTAAATACTTAACGCCTACAAATAATAAATTTCCCGGGTGTTATCAAAACGATACTTTTGAACCTCGTTTCAATTTAATTAGAAAATGACCAACTTTTTTCGGTTTTTTTTTTATTAACGGCAATTAGTCAACAAGTGTATACGTCTATCTGTTCCATTGTATCTTGAAAATTACTGGATTTTTAAGTATAATAACGCGCTTATCCGTCCAGTAAGTCAGAAAAATAAAAGATTTCCAAAATACCCTCTGGTATCGTTAAAATCTCTCAGAACGTCACATTTCATCTCAAAACCTTCATCCATTTAAGAGAAAGCCGATATAAATCCGTTTTTCCTCCTTACAGAGAGAACTCTAATACCGTAATTAATTTTCTTTTTTACAATCATAACTAAACCAATTTGTTTCACACCTCGGTATAAATTCCGACATTTATAACGATAGGTACACAAAGTTAACACATTTTTTTTTCTTCACGAAAACCCTCATTTCCCTAAGCCTTAAAGAAAAAACAATGAAAGGAGACCTACCATTAAAATAAATAAAAGGAAATAAAGCACCGACCGCAAATTATTTCACTTACCTACTTCTTTTTATAAAAATGCGAACGACGCATTAAATTTTGGGGAGAAAGAAAACTCCCTTGTAAGCAATATCGAGCAGGCAAATTTTTCAGATATTGCCTTCAGGTAGAGCACATTTATTATGTACCCGTATATATTACTCTTGATTCATTGACTTTCGATATTGATTTACTTTGCTTGCATAAGCTGTAGTTGGCCAAGACTGCGGTAGGCAAACTATATGGCCTTTGATATGAAGAATTAAGGGTCAAGTTGGTGTGTGCCTTGGGAGAACTACAACTTTGACGAGACGTCTATAGATAGATTAAAACCACACGAAAACACTGATGAACGACCGACCTTTTGAATGATAACCTTTTTCTGTATCATATTTTGTCCAAACTTCCATATTTACGGCGCTTGTATCTCGTTATCATTAAGTTGTCCAACTTTATTGCTGATTGTAAATCTGTGTCTAACTATGCAAGGCACGGGCTCCTAATATCGTTGTTTACGGCAACAACTTCTAAACTGTTATCACTTTCAGGACACCAGGACGGTACATCTCGGCCATTGCCGATGTCCGCTTGATTTACGGTTACGATAAGGTGTCGGCCTAAAAAGTTTTGTGCTTCCCTACGAGAAACGCAATCGCGGAAGATTTAAAACCAGAAAAATACTACAAGGTTTTTGGTTTAGGTTTTTATGTTTATGTATTGATAATGAAGTTTGTATATCACTTAATCAAAGTAATTTAGCGCTGCGCCAAGTAATACCCAGTAACAATAAACATAAACAAAAGACGTTTACGTTACATTTGGCTGAGAGGCGGAGCGCGTAATGGCGGGCAGGCTGCATTCAGATTCCCAGCTGAGGCGCTCCAATATCGGCTCTTGGTATATTATTTCAGGGCGGAGGGACGCGGGGCAATATTGAGTTGTGAAACCGACGATTTACCTATCAGGAGACGCTGCTAACGGAGGAACTTTAGCTCGACACTTTGACAACTTATTTCTTGTCTCCAGAGTTGCTAAGCCACTCAGTTTGTGTACGTAGCGGCTTGATTGTTGTTCGCCGAGATAGTGATTGTAAAAGCTTGTGTTCCAACTTTTCAAGGACGGTAACTATTCCGCTTCGGAACCAATAACGTACTACGCTTATATTTACAAACTCCGCATCAATATTACACGTAATGAACGCTTAAAAACTTTAAGGCAAACAAGGGTCGGAGGAATACGCAGAGAAATATTCGAGCTATGCCCAAAGCAGTACGGCTATTAACGGAACTTAGTTTTAGCAACCTGTAAAGTGTATACCGAAATCCTCATTCAACTCGTCCAAACGCTTAATTCAGTTGGAATAATTCGAGTTCTATTGTTAAGTTCCTAAATTTGAAGTCCAACATTTAACTGCTTACAATTCAAAGGTAACCGCAAATTTCGAAACGAGTGTGCCTCTCTATAGAATGAAACTTATTTGCAAACCGATAACTTTTAGTACGAGTCGAGTTGGTCAGTTCACGCCGTCGTGGGCGGCAGACCACCGCTCCCTAACTATGCAACAAAGCATTCCTATGCCTCTGATATTGTAACAATATTTCAAAATTTGCCAATTAGCTTCACGTTCTGTTAAAATTAAGGCTATATCGTTACCGTTACCCCGTATTATCCTGCTGCGAAACTATACGGTTAGCCTCGAAGGTATGCAGAAACTTTTCCTGGATATTTCTGCGGTTTTCATAGCAATCTGTCAATTTATCTCGGCTTCATAGTACGCGAAGTACATGTAAACAAGATGAAGTTAGTATTCCTGGGAAATGCCGATAAGGAAAGTTAGTAAAGTGAATGTATCAGAACATACCTCGACCGCCGCGTTGTGGGATCTTTCATAACCATAACTTCTGTGATTTCGCCGAATTTGCTAAAGTAGTCTCGGAGACTTTCTGTAAAGGAAAGAAAATTGTGTTTAAACATTGTGAATATTTGATGAATTCTCAAACATATGGGGTATTAAAAGATTTGTTTAGGATATATTTACATTTGTTGGGGCGTTTAAAGAGGTAAGTGAGTTGCTTTTCAATGCGGTTCTCTAAATTGTAGATTGAATGCCTTAGCGCTAAGTGCACTTAAAGAAAGGTTTTAGTGGAATCCGTACAATAACAAAAGAAGTCCGCCTTCTAAAACACTGCTCTCCAAACAAAAACTCAGGTAGGTATTATTACCAAATTCGGTTTTATTTTTGGACCGAAGACCTTCTCGGGCATTTTTCCAAGGTACGTATTGGTACAACGACAAAGAACTTTCATGGCACATTCACTCAACACTTCTACACAATAGAAGGGTCTCGTTTTGTAACGTTGAAGCCTTTTCGATTCGCAGTCCATAAAAGTAAAACGATAAGAGTCATTCCCTTCAAATGACTGAAAGAATCGTCAGGCAAATGTTTGAGAGCGCACGCTCCACAGAAATGTTCGTGGTGTTTATCGTGACACAAGAGATTTGGTTCGACAACACACTGGAGTATTTAGTGTCATGTTCCTCTATTTATATTGGCTTGTTAAAACGTCTCGTCTGCCTTAAATACATGCAAGGAGCATCCGCGTGGAGATTTGTTTGCGACTGGCTGTATGACTCACTAATGGATAGGGTAGGCTGAAGCCCTCCCTCCAAAATGAATATGCTGATTCCCCACGTCCGTGTTTTTAGGTGTATTTTACATAATTTCCGGTCAGCAACCGACACGTTACACTGTTTAATCACTTTCGGAGTTCACAGATGCACCCTACCTAATATCAACGAAATAATTATCGTACTAAAATACTGTAAAGGATATTGAAACTCATTTTATCGCGTACCCTATCTACCAATATTTACTCGATCTAGATTGTGATCATAACCAAGCCGAGGACAGTAAACAACCGTCAATAATCTAGATATCTATCCTGGGAAGTACCTACTATGTACTTACCACCTATAATAACGATCGGAATCAGTTGAAAACAAAAGCTCGATCCTAACTTACTGTAAACCTGTGAAGTTCTCGATTAATACTAATTAAGAACAAACAGGCCAATCACGAGAGGCTTATTGCGGGATACATTCCAATTTAAACTTGCCTTCAATTCGATAACAGGGGTGCTTCTAAAACCAAATGTTGGTCTATGTTTTTAAAGTCGATTTTAGACTTGTTTCGCTCGGAACTTTTCTAATCTGACCGCTACCCGGCCTTCGGTTCTGCACTTCCAAACAGTAATGAAAAGTAACGATTGCATGCTGACTGTACCATTAATCACCACCAACATTGTGTGAGGGTACGTTTTTAGATCGTGAAGAATGACCTCGTTGTTTAATGGGAACACTTTTTTTGACTACGACGGTCTAAAACCTCAATTAGGGCAAAAAACTCCTTGCCACAGAGGCGCGTTACACCATTCTTTAAAAAGTAGTATAGGTATTAGGTAAATTGCGAAATTTTTACTGTTCTGAACAGTCAGTCAATTTTATTTCACGGCTAAGAGACTTGTAGCAAGTGTAAAACGTGTTGACATACCTACGTCCTTAGATTGCCATTTTATTTCTCTTGTACGTAGGTACACCTACCTACATCAGGAAAAGTTACTAGTGTATAACTAGTAACTTCATTTGCTAATGTAGTTACTTAAATACGTTTTATCTAAATCAGTTTTTATTTCGTTTCAATAAGGTACTTATTCCATAATAGCACAGGTTTACAGGCTAATATGATAGATACAACAATATTTACACTGTACTGTGGGTGTACATTAGTACACCTCTGCCTAACCCTTTGGGGAATACAGGCGTAATGGTACAACAATATTTAAAAAAAAAAGTATGTAGTTATTTTAACAAAGAATAAAAAAAAATCTTTTTATTATTATAACATTGTATTTTCTCATAAAATAATTGTTTTCAGGTATATGATGTTCCTACAACAGTACCAAGTATCATACCCCATTTCCTAAATAATAATTGTTTTATACAGTGGTAAGTACTTACTGAGATCTTACACGCACACACGCACAAACTTCATTATACTTAATTTTGTTTCGTATTATGTACGTTCTTAATTTGTGTGTTGCTCGGTACTAGCACGGTAATGTACTAGTGTGTCGTGAAAATGCTGAGTTCAATACGTAGCGTATACGACACCTCGTCAATGACGAATAAGGATTTGGGCTTTTTATAAAACTACCCACTGTGGAGACGATATTTTTTTTATAACTTTTTTATTTTTTTTTCTAGGTTTGAGAACGAGGAGATTTGCTTGATTTAAAAATAATTTTGTTTTTGTTTGGTTTGCTAATTATATTTAGTGTCTCTGAAGTTCGAAATAGCATCTATCTTTTTTCTTTTTTATACTTCAATCTAAATAAACTATTGCAACATTTTAATCCTACTAAAGATATTAAAAGCGATGACAGAACTGTAGGTGTTGTGGTTGAGAATAATATAAACCTTGAACCGACAAGAACACAATTTAATGGATAAGATGAAAATATTACATGAGAATTACTGCGATGGAAAAAGAATGACAATGAATACAACTAGAAAACAAAAGAACCAACTCGAAACGTCAAATCAAAATATACTTATAAAAATTGTTAGAACAAAAAGTTCGTAATTTAAAAGAGGTCATAACAGATCCTACTATCCTTATAATCATACTTATATCCTACAATGTTTGTCAGGATGAATGGATGGATGGATGTTTGTTACTACATACCATCACACCTCTATTCCCCAAAGGGTTAGGCTGAGGTGTACCAATGTACACCCACAGTTCGCCGGTATGTTTTTAGGTCTCATGTAATAGAGGGCGAGTCTTGTATGTTTTATACTTTTATACTCTTAAACAGATAGATTGTAGTGTGGAATAACACATAGGGTGCTTTTTATGCCGGAAAAAATTACGGTTCCCATGAGATAGTAAATCAAATTTGATGCCTACGGAGTTATAGGCTAGTATTATATTCTGAGGTGTGTGGGGTCATTTTAGACCTTACTGCCCACACGATAAAGAAGAAGATTATATTCTTTTTTCTTTTTTTTTTTTTTTTTTTTTATTCTTTTTTGATTTCCCAACTCTATCACTACCCACTAAACATTCCACTTCCACCTACCCATTAAAACAAAAACCTTTCCAACCAGAAAAATAAATTAATTACTGCACAATGATGAGTACACAACCTAAAGTCCGGTAAACTATTCGCAACCCTTGTTATCTACCCTCCGGATTTATATTTTATTTAGATGACGCCTACCAGGCAATACTGCGGAGGACAGCGCGACTGGATTCGGCACAGTTGTTCAACCACCATAAAATTAGCATTTGGCTGGCGAGTAGCATTTTCATCTGAACACAAGCTAAGCCACCTGAATTATTCGGCCGCTGTTCTTAAAGGTGGGGGCTGATGTGTATTTTTTTTTTGTTTTTGTATAATAGGGCTACGCGTACGCATTTTTTTTTTGTTTTTTTTTTTAAGGTTGTGGTTTTTTTTAGGATTTGGATTTAGAACTTGATTTGCTCTAAATGTAGGTACTTACAGAATTGGATATTAAACATAAATAAATGATCGGCTACATTTTACCTTCTGGCATGCAAATTGACATTAGTCACACGAATAATATCAAAAAATAAATAAAAAATAAATGACAAATGTAAAAACTGGTCAAATATAGAAATAAAAATTATCAAAATGTCAACAACACAAATAATAAAAATTTAAAAAAATCACAACAAAAATGCAAGTAAAATTTATCAAAAAGTCAATATACAAATAAAAATTTTCAAAATGTCAACACTACAAATAAAATACAGAATGTCAACAAAATACAATAAAAAAAAAGAAAACAAATTACATTTCGAGTGTAACTATATTAGAATAATATATAGACAATCTCTTTGTATTAGGACTATGTGTGTTGCCATGTAAAATATTTGGTTCTTGTTTTTGAAAAATAGCTGACTAAAATAAGTGTGTAGCCAACACAAAAACTGCTTATATTTATAGAATCGATCCATAGAAACAAAGCACCTATATCTGCAGTATAAATATTTAGCAATATATAGCATAATTTATAAATATGTAGCTGGCACGAATAATGACTGAAGTCATTATTCGTGCCAGCTACCTACATATTATAAATAAAACAACAAAAACACTAACCCACTAGATTTAATGTATAATACCGCCATTACCAGAGGAAATGGCCGCGAAAAACATTTTATTTCTTTCTTATAAAACATTTACAGTTTAATGATGTATTACGTCTAGCTTGCAATAAAATTATTAATATTGTCAGTGGGGGGAGGCTGGGGGGAGGCGACGCAGCACTTGCTCAACCACCATTAAATTGGAAGCTGCCACACTTCCTGAACTAGCACCTTGCTACTGGATTACACCGTCATTATATTAACAGTTTAATTTTGATGAGTACAGCGGAACTCTGCAGTTTATAATGTATTTATAATTAGTGATCAAGTTTAGCTTCTTGTCATGTATTGACAGAAACGGATTCATTTTTTGTAATTTGTTATTGAAGGTTTTAGAAAATATCGGTTTTAAGTTTTATTTAAAAAAATACTATAACGCAAAAAAATCATTCAAATGTAAGAGCGGTAAATTATCAAAAACTATGGTTTTAAAAAACAAACTACCTGAATGCCAATTCTTGTCATTTAAAACGTTCAAAATGTAGTCATAATCTTACTCTTACCTCAGTGACAATCAATGTCAAAATCTTGTCGTAAATGTAAATAAAAAAAATGGAATAGAGACGATTTTGACAGATTGAAACTGAGATTTAAATGCGAACGTTCCTAAAAGTTGCTAGAATTGCCCCGAAATATTGCACAAGTAAAATCCTAAATGAAAAACAAAATCCAAACAGAGAACCGATTTACAATATGAGTATAAAGTATTAGGTACTACATAAAAGACAATAAATCCATCAAAAAAAAAATAACGACAGACAGCCCAGTTATCAAAATAAAATAATGTCAAATATCCATTCTGGTCCTTTCTGTAATTGTTCATCCAACAATAATTACGCGAATTCTAAAACAACTTGGAATTCAAATGCTCCCTAATTGGCAGTTTTAATCTACTAACTTTTGTACAGAATTCAGCGAAAGTAGGGAACAAGTTGTCGTGGTTCGTGGCGAAACGAATCAAAACCTTCTAACTGAAATTTATAAATTTATTTTGGCAAATTATAATGACTGAAGAGGATAATTTGCTTGATTTAAATTCGGATCGCTTTTATGGTGTTTCAGAATAGGCTATATTTCTTATTAAAGTTGGATGAAAACTTCACTCTCCCGTTATAATGTTGACATTGAAATTGCTAGTTTTTGAAGCGAAAGCATTAATTTATTCAGTATGATTATTTATCAAAGAATCTTTTGTCTGTTTAAAATAATAAAAAAGTCCCGGCCGAATTTCGGTCATGGAGGCCAATCTTGAAACTAATCATGGACACAGAAAGAAAAAGAATAGTGCAGAAGTGTGTTCACAGAATCAGGTGCTATCTCTTGTCCTTCACTCAATTAAGTAAATTAAATTATGACCCAGGAGATATTATTATTAGTACACAAATATGTGCGCAAACGTAAGGGCTCAACTCTTTTGGTTAACTCAGTAATGTAATGACAGTAATTTTTTATTACCAATTATTTCAAATCATCAAATAGAACAAGAACGAAAGCTAAACAACCCTTTCAACCAAAATGTGGGTAAAAATAGATTTAGATCTTATTTCTCGCATAGTTTACTTTGTTACCTTTTACGGAAGTTTGCCAAATTATTCGTCCTATGTGCACGGGGGCCTACGCCACTTGTGCAACCACCATAAAATTGGAAACTAGCCGGCGAGTCCAACCGAAATGAACGGACACATTACGTAAAAACAATATTAAATTCAACGTAAACAACGATACAGGTGAATGGTTTATTTGTAGCTGAGTGTGCTGGGATAATTTAGAATTTATACAGGGTTAGTTTTCGTTCATCTGCCTTATTTTAGGGAGTAAAAGTACTCATGTAACGAACAACTTTTGCTAAAGGACCAACCCAGAAATATGAAAAATAAACCGCTGTTCCGTACATTGTAGTGCTTTTTTGTTTGGGTCCAGCTGATTTGAATCGCTCCATGTTTGACATGGAGGGTCTGCCTATCTGACCTCCACAACCCAGTTACTGGGCGACTAGAACAAATAACTATTATGAACAATTTTTGATAGCAATTTATAGACACCATAAGAAGTCTAAAATTGATCGTTTTTAGACTACTTATTGCATAACTAGTGTTGCTAACTACCTTTTTTTAATGGAGTCCTAACTCTCACCAAGAACTTCACGGTAGTTACAAGAAAGGTAAGTACATTTTAAATGGTAATATTATACTACCTTAATACTAATTGCTTGTACCTACGTACGTGTCTATATGTCGTACAAGGTACTTAATCGTGTACCTTATCATATATGCCACTACACGTATCCAGACTTACGCGATTGTGTATACAAGTAAAAGGATTACCTAATTGCCTAATTACACCTACTGTGTTAAACAGTTCGTGCTAATTTAGATTGCTAAGTCTGAGAAGAATAAACCTTGCTAAGTCTGAGTTTCGAGGCGAAATTTTCTAAAAACTTTCTCGATCAATGTCAATCTTTTTTATAAGGTGAGCTACTACCAACCACTGACGCTACTAAAAGTCAGAATCAAACGTGATGACTGAGTAACCGCTGAGGCAATGAAGTTAGCCATATCCCGAAAAACCGATTCAACTTCCTCGCATCCTAACTAGGAGAACAGCGAAGGAGTAAGACCGCCAAGCACCGCCGATTACAATTACCTAAACATTATTAATTGTGTGTCTAATATCAATCTATCAAAAATAGATGTTAATCATGACATGACATGATGATGATGATGTAATCATGTCATTGTGTGTTCTGCCTTATAATTGGAACGCCCGTAATAGTTTTTAATTTTTACTTATTTTTTTAATGTGTTTAACGCACGTAGCATTAATCTCTTATTGTATAATAATGATCAGTGGATAATAGTGTTGGTTGTACAATCTATAATTTAAGTAATTAGTGAATTACATGCCATTGTACTACTGTTTTTTATCCCTAATAAATAAATAAATAAATTACCTACATACGTTATGAACATAATTGTTTGCTGAGAAGAGATTACGATAAGATTTCCAACGTTTTTAGTTACGAGAATTAGCATTATACTCTTAGCACAGTTGTTAAGCATATCACCAAAAGTACAAATGTTGCAAAGGCAAAACCTCGTCAGACGTTATGCGTGACATTTCCCTCTTTTTTCCAGATGTATATGATCACGTAGGTACCTACTTAGGGCGTTTTCACACACGGAATTTCTCTCTTTATATCTGCATTCGTCATGCGTACGACACATATGCACGCAGGTTTTCTCCGCACGCGTGATCTTACACATTTTAAGGTTTTAAAAATGCCCCTTTTCCACTTCGTTGAAAATACACGGAGCATCTATTTTTTCTCTTATGAAATTATGTATGTAATTTTTTTCAGATGGCGCCATACCTGCGACTTTTTTTAACATGATATTTTTTTATATATTTTAGGGTTAGTCTCATAATAAAAAATGTATAATTTCAAAAGTACTTCACCCTCCTGAAATATGACTCGTAAATTAAAAGCTAGCCTATATCATTTAATCATATAAATGCACATATGTACAATACATTCAATGTAAGCTTTTATCTGAATAAAAGCCTGATCAAAGACCTATTTTAATCTTTTAATTCTAGCAAATGCATATTGCACCTATAGACAAATCCTTTTACGTAGTGCAGTAACAATTCAGTGAACCGGAAAAAGTTCAAGATAAATCTTCGTTCACGATTTGAATAAGAACTTACCTAAACTAAAAATCTCGGTTTTAGCTTAAAAAATGCACACAGTACCCAATTGTGAAAAAACAACGCACTACATGCATCATGTGCGACGATAGATCCCACGTTTCTGAACATGATGAATTGATAAAGTGCATACAGCCGTACTGACAAGCTTTTATCATACGTCACTGAAACAGACGACTACACGACAATCTCATCAGACATCAATAGTAATGACGCAATCAATCAATATGTTAACGAAAACAGTCCGCATCGCATATTTTATCTTTAACAATCCTTCCCACCGAACCAATTAGTGTGAAAACCTCCCATAGTACAGTTTAGTGGAGTGTCTGGGGGTTTTGACCTCAGACTTTTGTTACAGTGAATGAATTTAAATGGTCGAGGGGGGGTTTTCTTTTTTATACTATGAAGTGTAAAGTTTACCCAAAATTTTTTTGTGCTTTTGATTTTTTTATTATTTAAACAAAAACTATAAAAAATTAATACTTGAGCATGTAATTTTATTTGAAGTAAATTTTTTTTCGTATCTATACGTTGAATAATACCTAAATAGACAGAAATGAATATTTTTTTAAAATGTTGGAGCGTATGAAGGGTCATAACGACCTTGGACAGGTAGTAGAACGTGGAGAGGGGAGAACGGCAACACCAGCTGCTCCAAAACTAAACGACATTTTTCTAGCTACTTTTTAGTTATAAATGACACGTGTTCTGCGCATGTTGTATATATTTGAGAGTAAAAGTTGTGTATTTTGTTGTTTATTTCTGATAAAAGTTTTATTGAAGACGTTTTTTTTCTATCGAATTTCTATGTTACATTTTTTATTTGTTCATTTGGTAAGTAATCTCATTAAAAATCTGCAGTTTATTATATGATCATGATGGTTATAATATGACCATAATGATTATTAAATAATAAATTAAATAATAGGTACATAGATAATTAAAGATTAATTTAAGTAAAAGAAAAAAAAATGTAATAAATTAATCATCTCATGTATTCAATTGTTTTCTATCACAGTTTTCTAACAATGGATGAATCAAGGACCAGTAGTACAAGTAATGAGCACAGCTGCCTTATCTGTGGAAAAATGGGTTCATCTTCCGAAACCAATTCAGATTTAGGTGTTATTAAAAAAATAAATAAAGGAATGACAACGTTACGAATATATCATCATTCATCGTCGACCCGACGCCGACGGAAACCCCTCCTACCGTTATTTGGGATCCCGAAGGTGGCGCGTTCCGAAGCCCATGAAAGCACAGGACCTCGGACTTGTGCAAGGCCACCTCGAGACCCAATTGCCGGATCCTCTCGACGACTATCGCAACCCCGCGTGTCATAAGGTCGGCCGCCGCCTCGTGCGACCACCCCTGCGCCAGGACCAACGTGTCATCCGCGTAGCAGACTACGCTGGCGCCCTCGGGGAGGTCAGCACGTAGCACCCAGTCGTAGCCGATGTTCCACAGGAGCGGCCCTAACACCGATCCCTGCGGAACACCGCACGACATATCTCGCCGGTTCCATTCACCATTTCGACCAGGGTAGATCACGGCTCTATCACACAGATAGGCCCCGACCACCCGACGGAGGTAGTTCCCTAATGCAGGACCAGGGCAGGGAGTTAAACGCATTGGCGATGTCCAGCGACACCGCCAGCACAACCCTGCCCCGGGACACAGCATCCCCCGCCGAGAGAGCTCTCACGCGCAAGATGGCATCCACCGTAGAGCGCCCCCTGCGGAAGCCGAACTGGCAGTCCACAAGGTCCGGCCCCATCCCAGACAGGTGCCCGACGAGGCGGCCCGCAATAACTCTTTCAAAGAGCTTACCCACCTCGTCGAGCAGCACGATGGGCCGGTATGCGGACGGTGAGTCCGCAGGGCGCCCAGGCTTCCGAATGAGGACCAGCTTCCCCGTCTTCCAACGAAGTGGGAACTGGCCCCTCTCCAAACATGCGCTTAGGAGCCCCTCCAATCGGGGCCCTAGAGCCTCTGAGGCCAGGACCCAGGCTTTCCCAGGCAAGCCGTCGGGTCCCGGGGCGGTATTTTTGCCTTTCAGCTTACGTACCGCCACCCTCAGGTCTACCCCAGTCACCTCTGGTGTGTCGTCGTCAGTGTGGTCCGCTCCCGGCATCGCAGGCGGCGGAACCATGGGCGGGGGAGGATGTTCTCCCCGCGAGGGGAACAGAGCGCTCACCACGTCCTCAACGAGCTCCGGCCGGAGACTCTGCGTCAGCGGGGGGGCCCAGGTGCGGATCTTGTCCCGCACCGTCTTGTAAGGGCGCCCCCACGGATCCGCGTTCAGAGTCCCCAGCAACTCCTCGCGGGCCTGAGCCTTGGCCAGCGAGATGGCCTCGTTGAGGGCGGTCTTCGCCTCTCTGTATCCCTCGTACAGCTCCGCCTCAATGACCGCCGCATTCGGTGGCCAAATGCGGAGTCTGTTTTTTTTTCTTTCATTTTCCTTCATTTATTTCATTTTCCTTCATTTATTTCTTTTTCCTAATTAATATCTCTATATGAATATATAAATTAATTTAATTTTGGTGTAGAAAAATGTTCTACAGCCTAATATTATAAGTTATTGTATCGTTTAAACTATCAAAATGATAGTAATATCATATTTTTTTTTTTCTAATCGAGATCACAATTTTTTAATAGGTAAACTTTTTTGTATATATTATAAGCTAAACATTCCACTTTGAATTATAAATTTTCATTCACTGTAACAGAAATCCTAGGTTTTCATGTTTTTAACGCCCCAGGCGCTCCACTAGTTCCAATGTTATAAATTTGGCACTTAGCCTGACGCAAATTTTCAGTGCTGTCAGCAAATAAAGTGGTGCAGTAATAGTTTTGCGACAGCCCAAACTACATTGACACACTATAGGTAGACATGACATTTTTTTGCACGTTGGTACATTTTTCAATTAAGCCGTTGTCTGTTTTCTGTGTCTGTAAATGTAGCGGCGTTGCGTTTGAGGTATTAGTTTGAAGGTCAGCCTCGCTATTCGATTTTGGTGAAATATTTTTAACATTTTTATTTAAATATTTTTTAGTATGTTTTTGAAAGTGTTTCTAGAAGGTAAGCTTATTAATACTTACTTTATTATTTAAGCTAGCATGATAAAAGCTCTTCCCTAAAAAAGCATCAAAATAATCCACATAACATTTAAATCTAATGCACAAACCGTTCCCCACGAATCAACTACACAGGATAACATCCGATATTTGCATTTAAACCACCAAACAGCAAAACATTGACGATAATTTGAAAAGCAAAATAGCAAAAACAAAGCACTTCAGTTACTTAATGTTACTTTTAACGTTTATAGACTACTTTAAAATTGTGTCCTGCGTATAAAATCACCCAGTTAAATGTGTATTGCGGTTGGCAGCCTGCCAACCACGTAGAGGCATACGTCCGATCCTGAGAATCTCTCACTCGGCCCGCTGCATTCGTCTGCGATGATTCGACAATCGACACATAAATATTGAATAATAAAACGATTGCGATTTGAATATCGATGGGGGAAACCGGTTTTTTTTAGGTGCAGTTTATTTGAGACTTTGGTTAGCTGTGTTCATATTGTTTTTGTGGTTCAATTTAGTTTAGATATACGTGTTCTTTGAGGCGTTTTATTCACATCTATAGTGTACATTGATTCGATATTTCGTTTTAAAGAACTCGAAAAATCTGTTTCAAAAATCTCAAAAACCAAGCATTAATCTTGGAAATCTGTATACACAAAGAAAGAAGATACAACTCCTTAATAAATACGACAGAATTTGATTCAACGAAAAAAAGATAAAAATTTGACATCACTTCAATAAAAATATTCCCAATAAAAAAAAGGAAACATTCCCGTTTCAATTTGAAGTACGCCTCCGACTTGAAACCCAACCGCCGCGGAAGGGACGCGCGTACATCAAAGTGATTACGAGCGAAAAACGCCACACAGCGGAGTGCCAGCGTTGTAAAAATCACTACGACGTGTGAAGTGCTATCGGGGGCGTCTCAGTGGAGTGGCGATCGCTTGTTTTTCCCACTTTCGATGAACGCCGCGGGCCGAGCTCATTCGAGTGCCCTCTGATTTCGTCCCTGCACAGCTCTGTGTTTTATGAGGTCAAGAGAACCTCCACAAAAAACACGTACCCCGATAAATTACGCACTGACACATTCAGATTCGCCCATAATATACACGATCGTAATATATTGTTTTTTTTTTCGTTATTGGGGATTCGGTGGCTGTTTTTGTGGCAGGTGCACTTCATTTTTTTGGTGGGTAAGTACTTTTTGTTGGTGTACTTCAGCGGACTTTTAAGTGCGTTTTATTATGAAATAGTAGCTTCTGTCCGCGACTCCGTGAGCGTGAATATAGGTTATGACGGGTTTATATTTTTACGCGTAGCCCTCATTTTTTTTCTAAAATAAAAAGACTTTAAGTTATTTCTTATAACATCAGCTGTCTGCCAGTGAAAGTCCCATCCAAACCGGTGTAGGCTTTTCGGAGATTTACCGGAATAAATGAACAGACAATTTTTTTTATACATTGGTGTTTTGTTACACAGTGTTAACATTAATAATGTATTTAGTAAAGGCTACTAATTTATCATTAATTTAGTTTCTTTGCATAAATTTTGACACCTGGTCCTATGATCTGTCCATACAAAATCACCTTCATACTAACTGATCTTCTAACATACACACAAAATCCTACGAGTAAATAATCTTCGTCCACAGTAATTGTTAGCTGTACTCATGTGCACTCGGCTATTACGTTGTCACTGTGTTTCGTCCTTCACTTTATGCACTATTGAGTGAAAGCTCAATTAGGTTGAAAGTTCAAAACTAACCAGTCTAGTCGAAATTGCCCAGGGTTAACACTGTACCTACTGTGTTTCCAACTCAGAAAGGACGGGCATTCATTCTACCTAATTTAAATGAACCTTGAAAGAAACAAATCAATTCTACTGAATCCATTTAAATATTGACGAGTAAAAGTGGCGTTTGCTACCTTAGAATTAAGTTAAAACTTAGATTAAAGGTATATTTTTTCTTCATAAAACTTTTCTGTTCTTTTCCGTGATGTTTTTTCAAACAGTGTCTTGATTTCTTTTCTTTTTATGTTTAAGGCACTTTTTAATGTCGTATACAAAAAATAATAATTGAATCTATTTGAATTCACTGTAGTAGTAGTCATCTAGGAAAGTGCTACCACCATGTCTATTTAAAGCAAAGCAAAGATACTGTGTTCCGGTTTGAAGGGTCTCGGTGTAATTATAGGCACATGAGACATTTCAAGTTTGTCTCTGAGATGGCCACGCATTTGCAAGGCCTCTGGAATTGCAGATGTCTATAGGCAGCGATGATCCCTTAACATCAGATGTGTCTGTGTGTGTCTGCTTGTTTGCCATACAGGGACAAAAAAAATTGCCCTTTCCAAAAGGTAGCTAGGTGTGGAGAAGAATTGGTAAAAAACTTCATACATACTCCCATGTACCATATTTTTCACAGATACGGGTTAGTCCTTATTCAAGACTAATTAAAACGCAGTTTAATTAACAAACAAATGGTACGTTTTATCTTCTTTGAAATGTTGACCTTGAAAGAAACAAATCAATTTCAATCAATTCAATTAAATATTTACGAGTAAGCCTTACCTAACACGGTTTCTTAGTAGAATAGAATAAATTAACTTTTACTTTATTTGATAGAAAAGCTGTTTTTATGTCTTTTTTTTTAATTTATTACATTTTTCTCAACTTGTTATTTTACTTTGCTATTTGCGTAACGAACTTTTGACAAACGTTTTAATTTTAACAGTTACTTATGCAACATTCATTACGTTGAAGTTATTATAATGAAGCTAAATTTCAAAACAGACAGTGCAATGGTTTTGCACGAAATGTCAAAATCTGTTTTTTTTTACCATAGATTACCTAAAAAAAGAAAAGAAATAAAAAAGGAAGGAAAGGTCAGGTGTGCAGTACTCGTAACCGGCGTGCTTGTATGAGGAGATGTAAAAACGTGGATGAGGCGAAAGTAGTGTGTAAGGATTGTAGCAGGTGACGTTCACTGACGGCCGATGCCTGCCGGGGCTGCGGGTTGTTCGAAAGAGATACCGCGCCCCCGGAACGCAAAGGGCACGTGAAGGAACATAGACGGGTTTTAGTCAGTAAAAGTCTGACATTCCCTCCCACCCCGCCCAGGGCGGGGGAAGTTATTCGAAGATTTCCCGTATATAAAAAAAAAGCAGGTGACGTTCTGTACTTTCTGCCTACCCTCATGGGAAAAAGGCGTGAGTTTATGTGTATGTATGAATGTATTTTTAGATATTCCTCAATCATCCTGGCAGATACAGTCATACAATATTTTGAATAGATATTTCTTCTAATAATATAGTAGCCATTATTGCTTTTCATCAATAAACCAGTAATATGAAGCCACCATGTGGGTCAAAGACGGAAGTTCAGTAATTTATTCCCAATAACTATCACGGCAAGTGCAGATGCTGTACTGTTTCAATTTAAGGGAACTTCTACTAGCTGAACTTTGAGGAAGTCGCGCCGTGTGACATTGTCAACTAATCTTGGGGCCCGTCGGGAACAAACGTCGAAGTAATGTTCCTATTACCTTCAATAATACTGGTTTGTTTAGAATATAATATTGCTGGATTACATAAGAATGATTTTCCATTGTTTTTACAAAGTTTAGTGTCAACTTTGCTCGTTAAAGTTCATAAAAAAACATTGTTCTATTATTACCTGACGCCTGTTTAGAGAAAAGTTCAGTAATTTTTTTCTTAATTTAAAAAAATAACAGTTTTTGTTCATTGTCATTAGTGTTACTGGCCAGTGATACAATGTAAGTTCATGCTCATTGCGATAGGTGGCGTTACTAGTAACATGAAGAGGATCTAAAATCCATTTTGCTCATATTTTTCTGTTTACATTTTTGACATTAAGGGTCTACGCCTACGTCTGACTTTTGGGAGGACCGATTGGCACATCGTTTAATCGTTCCATAGTTACGTAGGACCAAGTTTTTCAAAGATATGACATAGGTTACTTTTAATTCCATGCCTTCGTCTGCTTCCACGATAAACTGCCGTTTACGGGGACAAAATCGCGGGTAATAGCTAGTCAATAGTTCACTATTGTATGAGATTCTAATGCTTTGATTTAAAAGTTTATTACATTTAATTTTATCTGTATCTTTTCCTCAATACATAACACAGGCACTCAAAACAAAATAATAATCAAAATAACACAATTAATGTTTGCCCAAACTTAGTTCGTCATGACATTGTAAACTAATCTCACAGAGCCGAGATACACAGCAGCCACAATACTGTGTCTCCCTAGCTACATATTTACCTACCACACCGCAGAGTAGATACGTACAGAAGGTCAACAGCAAACAACGCACGCACACATTGACACATCATGTGTACACGAATACATAATTAATGTTCATAGATTTCTATACTAGCCCGCCACAATATTCGCAACCACTGCAAGTCCTGAAAGTCAGAATCATCAGTGGAGACCGCCAGAAAAGCGCCGAAGTTATGAAGCTCCACGAGTTCCGGAGAAACGATTCAAATATCTTCGATCCCGAATCAGTCACGGAGTAGTGAGAAAAAAAATATTTCCACTTCCCTCCAAATAAGTAGGAGACAACAGAACTAGGCCAATAGGCAGACAAAGGGATGTTTACAACTGGAATTTCTGTACAATGAAAGATCATCATCTTTATCATAATATCAGCCGTAAGACGTCCACTGCTGGACATATTCGCGAAAGGGTTAGGCAGAAGTATAA
The DNA here is from genome assembly GCA_932526535.1 of Caradrina clavipalpis. Lineage (NCBI taxonomy): Eukaryota > Metazoa > Arthropoda > Insecta > Lepidoptera > Noctuidae > Caradrina > Caradrina clavipalpis. The sequence goes on from OW052093.1 coordinate 6,629,547, forward strand.
CATTGTACACCCACAGTGCGCCGGTATGTTTGAATCCCATGTAATAGGGGGCGAGATTGCCATTAACCGGACACAAAACCTAACTTCCAGCTGTGTTCTACACCCCATATAATTATGTGTGCAAGCGATTTTGCTTGTTGTATGGAATCGACCTTCTATAATCATATTCTCTTTATTTTGTACCACGATCTAGGAATGCTCGACAACAGTATCTGAAGCAACTCAGATGTTCCAACAGTTTCAGCCTTTAGAAAGGGAAATTGTTTGCGAATTTCAATTGGAAGCACTGGATTTATATTTAATTGGTATTATTGGAATTAATTGTTGTTAAATTATTTGTGTAGTTCTAGATATTACTAGATATTACAGTACTTAAAGGCATCCGAATAATTTAACATTTGAAATAAATAAGTTTTAGGATGTTCATAATTTAAAAATATTTACTAAATATAAGAACTATGTGAGTGAAGCCATGGGCACAGCTAGGGCAAAATAATTGGATGCCTTTCTAAATAAATGTTGTAATATCACAATTATCATCCCATTAGCTTTAACTTTATTACCATTTATTAATTATTACAAAGCATGAAGTATTCATAATTAATTAAGTGTGTAAAACTAGCATATTTCCCTAATATTTGTTTATGCAAATACGACTTTACTTACGTCAAAGCTTTTACCCAAACACACATTTCTATGAACCCGAAAAGCTCTATTCAGTTCTCTGTGTATATTTGTATAATTTATGCAAACGTGGCACGATTTATATCGTTTGACGTGACGTCTCACAATGATTGAGTGTGCGATAGTTGCATAGCTCACCTACAATATATTATCAGGTAATACCGTATAATTGTCGTGATCTCTGCGAACAACCGTCCCTGTCTGCTGTGAGATATGTGCTGGCACACGATACGTTGCTAATTTCGTGACATCCATTCATTTACCGATCTCGAACGTGAATGGGATCAGACAACAGGAAACATGTTCTATACTAACTCGCGCGCAGTTATTAATCTTGCGTCATCAGTGCACTTGCAGTTAGGTATTTGAGTGTACATATCTATTATGATAATGCTCACTTTATTTGTGGCCGCTACCGTAAAACTCTAACTGGCTTCTGTATGTGCGACTAATTTATGATTGGACGTATAAATTACATTGGAAATAGAACCGGCAATTAAATACACGACAATAAATAACGCTCCTATTATGTGCTCCTGCTATTTATTGTTACAAATTCAAAATCGACCAACAGAATTCTAAATTCGAATCGAATTTGACCGACTTTATTACTCGTATTGTAAAATAATTATTGGCTACAAGGTTTCGAAAACTTGCTGCGACTATTGTGAAATTTCAGTTATTTAATCATTGTGAAGCGAATATTTCACGGAATCGTACAATCGGCGGTTGCAAGTATTCCTGAGTGTGTAACTGTGGAATACTAAATATTAATTCTGGCTGTGAACATAAAATACGTCATGGTATGGATTTTAAAAGATGCTTAAAGATTCATAAACGTGTGGTAGCTCAGTTGTAGTCGTAAACTTGAGTGTAATGTGTCTGAATATCGTATTACGTATAATATGACGGTAACTTGTGGCGTTAGGCCGTCTTTCTACACCTGGTGACATGAATAAACTGTGCCGTCGTTGTGGTCTAATATTAAGTTCAGCTTGTTTATAATGTTGCTTCCCCGCAACGCTTCGCTTATGTAGACGTGTCGTGTTTGCCTTAACTTGGAATCTCTTGTTTGTACCCACACATATGCTTGTAGGCGCGTATGATATTGTTACCGATTTAAACTTATTGTATTGTTTTCGCTTATATGGATTATCCTGTTTAATCTAAATACCACTGAGTTAAGCAGATTCTGGAACTGCGTAGTTGAGAATCAGTTATGAAGTATTTGTTCAATTGAATTCTCGGAAATATATACGAAGTTGTTTTATATTGTGGGAATAAAATGTTTCGAGTAATGGAATATTTTTGATTGTTCACCCGAAGAATACTGTTTGAAATAATAATACCTATTATATCAAATGAAATATTGTAAACATAGGCAATGTTGAATTTAACCAAAATTAATGTACCCTGTATGTTTTCGTAGACGTGAGTTTTTTTTTTATTGTTGTTATACTCTCGACGCTGTACCAGTGCGCCATAAATAAATAAGTTTACAACCTGTTCAAATCCAAATAAAAACTTATTTTTTCAGATTGTAACCGCCCTGGTAAGCAATAAATTAAATCCAAACGTTTCGACATTTCCTTCACAAACTATAATTTAATTAATTCCCCACAGCAATACAACGCAAAACAGGATTACAAGTTACAGCATAATCCCTGATACCAAGATTGTCAATTCAATTTCACGAAATCTTGCTAACATTAATATTCAAAACTGGCAACCACAAATAAATTACTGTATCCGAAAACCGTCTGAATCCGTTACATCTAATACCACTTCAAGTAATATCAACGCAAACAATTAATTACAAAACCGAACTCTAAAGCTGTATCTACACAATAGGTATCTCCTGCACAGTTCTCGAGTCAACTAGTCTGAGTGACTTTAATTCATCGGCGAGCACGCCATCTGGGATTACTTGAGCCTGTCACGGCGAGGACCGTCCTAGACGTTCTGATCTTCGATCGGAACTTGTAGGTTAGTTCGAGGATCAAAATTGAGAGGGCACGGGCGAGAGATTGAGTTTGCGCGTGTGAGTGCCTAGCCTTATATTAGGGGACTGACAATATTTCGTTAACGAGGCAAATTGGAGTGGTTCTTTAATAGTCTTTGATACCTACAACATTTTTATTAAAAGTAAAGCACATTTTCCAGCTTAGGTAGTTAGGTATATTAATAATTTGCAGCGCATGATAAAAATAAATACTGTATGCTTTTTTTGGAAAAGTAGGTCAAAGTAATATGCAAGGTTTCGCAGCATATATTGGAAATAAAATAAAGAGTAATAAACTTAAAAACTCATTTCGATATTAATAATTAACGGTGGCGACAGAGGCATAAAACATATAGTAATTGGTGATATTTTTTTTTGGTTCGTAAAAGATTCAAGCGAGTTTCAAGACAGATCTGAAAGCAATTCATTGTGTTCAGTACGACGTAATTTTGGAATAAGAATTTTGTGCTCGATTTTGTAATTAAAACTTGAATGAAATCAATCAGAACTTTTACTTTATAGTTTTACTTTTACTTACAAGCCGTCATTTTAATATGGCAGACATTTTTGAGATAGATAGAGGAATATGCTATTTCGGAACTTAAAATTATGGCTGACAGAAAATGTCTGGTAACAACGATTTAACGACATCCTGTAAAACATAATAATTATAAGAACCCAGCTATCTCACTTGAACATAAGTGAGTGAGGTACGTTTTACACCTGAAAAAGGGACCTGCATTTAACTTAATAAACATATTATTCCTCTTAAAAATACTCATAAAAAAATAATTTCTATTAAGTTCAACCTCATTTATAGACTCATTGCAGGAGTATCTCATCTCTCTCCGTGTTTTTTAAATCGAGCAGCGAGGTGGTATGTTTCTAGCTTTCAATATTTTTTACACGAATTAAATTTTAAAAAACTATTTCATTCTTTTTCCAGATTTATAACTTGATAGAAACAAATGACAAACGTCGTACTCCTTTACACAATAAATCAGGCAAACATTTATATAAAGTCCCACCCCATAATTTTCTAAACTTGAACGCCTTCACAAAGTTATGTACCACAAGTCAAACGATTAATACTTTGTATAGAGCTCTCAAAACATCTCAGTGTCTAGAAGTGTATCTTGTAGATTTAATAGACAATACCACTAAGGATAGAGTTTCTTGTAAACTTTAGTTGGAACTTGGATAAGTTTCTGTGCAAGCCCTGTCCTTAAATTGAAATGGGTACCAAAATAGCTCCAGTTGCTTCATTATTAACTATTGAACTAAACTATTGGGATATCTTTGGGCTTCGTAGTAAGGTTAGCTTTGAACTATATGTATACTTGGTTCAATTTGATAGCGTTTGTGAAGGATCTTAAGCGAATTTGACATGAGCTAGTTTGATAATTTTGTTGGACTTCTGGTTTTGAATGTTCAGACTCAAATAGTATAACTAACTCTAAGGCCTCTTACAATTTAATTCATTTGGTGCTGGACTACTGCGGCCCTGGTTGTATTTTTCTATACAGTCAACGGGTCGAGCGGTTCCGGTACTGCATACGTACGACGGCAGGACGACAACCGTCCGTGTGCAGTCCGACACCCGCACGGCTCCGTCGCCGCACCAGTCCAGCATCAAACTCGCAGAACTTTAAAAATTTATTCCTTATCGTATGATAATTTGTAGGTGCATTATATATTATTATTACATTATTTACTGGCATTGTTTCTTATGGTCAAGAAAGTTATTTTTAATACTCTTTATCCCTTTGAATATCTACACTATATTTACCCTACACAACTCTCTCATTAGTAAAGCAAAGTGGCGTAACTGCACAGAGTACGTTACTGCTGAATGCACCACACTCAAGTTCACTGCGTCTCCATGGGGATGCTCCCGCCACTAATGTCTTCAATAATTGGCAGTCGAACTTCCAATGTACCCAATCACGAACTCAATTCGATAAAGACCCACCAGGAATGTAGGACGTAACCTTTTATATTATTAACTAAACTCTGTATTGTTTGTATTCACGAAAAAGTATAACTGAGAAATGACGCATGAAATAGAATTTCTAACCAATTACATTACGGCAACGCTACCTTTTCTTGTGTTTTACTTTTTTTGTGAAAGTACAACTTAGGGAAAAGAACAAATAAATCTATTTTTTACTTGAACGCTTTTAGTAAAAGCTGTACAATTTTTTGTCGCAAAATTTTCGCGTGTTCCAGCACCAATTTTGGGCAGTCTTTCATGTTACCGAAAACCACTTTCATACAACAACCAGTATAAAATTCAATTACCTAATTCAGTTTTAACACTTAAACGTGCATTGTTTGCCAGCAAACGATAGACCGCGAGGCCGAGCCTACAAAGGCTTTGCGGAGGTATATTCCCAAATATTTTACACAATGAAAGCAAGATTAACAAACAGTGGCTACTCTTTCTGGTCGAGCTGAGGTATGGCGGCTTGTCACGCGATACCCGCTTACACTGAGAAAATAAAGAAAAAATGAGAATAGATATTAGGATTCGGACGATTTAATACTAGTTTATTTTGGGTGTTCACTAATTTATGTTGTAGATACGACATTCAGGGGAAAATGGTTTGTTGTGCCTGAAAATTAGAATGTTAACTAATTTGTTGACTATCATTTTCATTATCATTATGTTTGTGGTTTTTCAACTAATGGTAAAATTAAATGGTTTTGGTAAACATTTATGATATGTTATTTGATATTTTACAGCTAATGTAGGCTCCGAATAAATTACGACTAAACGTCCAACTAATTATGTTTCAAGGCCTAAAAGTTTTAGTCAAGTGGAATAATTTACTAGTCTCACTAGTACAGTCAAGTACACTATTTATAGAAAAGAAACCTTCTACATTGTAAGGTTAATATTTCTCCACCCCAAATTCAAAGATCTAGTTACAAACCCGTTGTCCACCATATTACTGAAATATATCTTATACTCTACGGTGTACGAACGGCAATCTGGACCCGGCAGCTTTGAATGCGCCTGTGAAATATAATTTCGATCGGACGGCAATCAGGGCCCGTTGAAGACGAAGCGTGATGGGACTTCGTAAAATATTAAATGTAGCGCTTGTGAGCAAGCCACAGCAATGTGCATCGAACAAGTGGGCTATAAATATTTATTATATCTATTGTCACCGGACAAATGGACGTTATAAGGTAGTGGTGCTGTAAAAATGTATTTAAAACGGTGTGGTTTTGAATTTTGCTCTTCAGATTTGCGTTGTAATACGAGACTTTGGATATGATTCTTGGAAGTGTTGGATTATTTCTTGTGTTTTTGATCAAGTTTGAATTCATTTCTCATAAAACACATTGATTTTATTAAGGACTTTCGCATCAATATAATCAGACTGATCAAATTCATTTATGTTTTGTGTCTTCGAATGCTAAATAAACATATCTTTTTTTAATTTCATGTTTTTTTGCCTAATAATGCAGTAGAAATCAGTTGCTTAATTTTATGATTTATTCTATAGGTACTTAAACATAATTTTAAATTAAACCATATTATTATCATTTACTGATTGCAGCTACGCTGCCAGCAAGAATAATGACATAACTTAAAACAAATCTATTGAAGATTATTTTAGTCACTACCTACCTTTACTACTGTGGTCATTTACAAACACCTTGTGACGCCTTCCTATGTTTCCATAGGTACCTCAGATTTTTATCTTTTAAAATTAATTTGTTGCATGTTCTAGGAAATTAACGTTTATTAAGATGTATGTTTATTGTCGTAGTCGTGTGACCCCGCCCTTTTCCCCTATTCAGAGTTGGACAAAGGTAAGTATACCACCTGATAATAATGATCCTTCATACTTCTGCTATCCCAGCTCAATATTTACCTGAAACAAACAACAAAACATTCAATATTTGGTAAATGTTTAAGAAACATTGCGTAGGGTTGGCCCCTGATATAAAATACCGCGGATTATATTTTACGACATAAACCCTTGCGTCTTTACCAGCACACTTGTAGATCAACATCTCGCTAATATTTATTCGGGACACGGAAAAATCTTACTTTTTATATATTCCGTACAGTTTATTTACCTCTTAAAATGTAGATGTGTTCTCATTTTCAATAGGTTTACCGTGTTTTGAGAAGTTGTTGTTGTCACGGTGATTGAAAGTTTTCAGAGTTATTTTAAGAGCATCAGGGTTTTGAATTGAATGCCTGGATCTGTGCAAGACACGCCAGAGCTAAGCTTTTTTTTTCTTGGAATATATTTGTTGCTAACTTGGCCAGCTCCATTTTTAAGTATCAAGTACAAAAAGTATCTTACTCTTAATCTTACGTTAAAGTGTGATGGCTGATTTTCATGATGTTTATACAGAGTATTGTTAAAAACCATTATTTATTATTGCCAGATAGTTTTCCTGGTCCATAACTTCATCCAGGCGCATTGAACTTCTTACACTTATTTGACATTAGGAACCACTTGCGCCTAAATTTTAAACCAACTCAAAAAAACCTACAACAAACAAAAATGTCTTGTATATATCAAAGCTCTAGTCCCAGAACCCTGATGGTGTTAACCCTGAACCTGCTTAACATCATCTGCGCACATGGTAGTGAATTTTAACGTCCAAACTTGTCTATTCGTGAAAAATCCTTGCAAGTGAAGCTGTATCATGGTGGGGGTAGAATAGATCACTCCCTGTAGGAAAGCGTCAATCGCCGGCTGATTTATAGAGCGCTGGGCTCCTACGGCGGCGCCGACTAAACTGTCCGGACTTTTGCTCGTGTTAGCGAACGCGGCCCACCGGCAAACAAGTCACTCACCTGCCGCGTCTCTCATCGAAAATGCGAACCCCTAGTAAATGCCTTTATAAACGAATCCATTTTAAATTCGAATAGTCTACCGACAACACGAACGGAACTTCCAGACATGACATGCGTGTTAACGAAATGTTGGCGCTTGGTCAATTTCAACGTGAAAATTTTACACAGTTTACCGACGTCGAATTTTCGTGACTATATTAAAATAACATCCTAATGGAGCCGTCCGGTCGCGGCTAACTGAGCCTGTTTCAGTTTTACTGAATTCAGTCAAAAGCAAATAAAGAACGTTCTGTTAATTTGCAAGGCTTTTATGCAAACTTTCAGCGCAAACTTGACCTATGAATTCAATCAGGACTCCGGTCGACAATAATTGCGCGATCGGAGAGTGCACTATTGCTAAACTTTTCATCCCGTTGTTGGCGTTCTATTGAAATCATCTTAACGCTATTCGCAGTTCTACACGCCATGGTAATAAATTTCCAGCGAGTAAACTACTTACAATCGGGAAAAGTTAAAATTTAATCTCAAAATGCACGCAGTTTAAAATCACGACATGATTTAAACAGATTGTCGAACGAACGTTTAAAACGACGTTACTCGTTCAATCTGCTCGAGAATTTTAGTATCGAGAGATAACCGGTAGATTAATGTATAAAATATAAGATCAAACATTTGCATTTACGAAAATATAGATATAATTGAAACGTTTTAGGGGCATTGAAGAAGTTTTTAGTTCAATTTAGCGGCAATCAGGACGGCCGTTGAAGACGGAGCGTGAGGCGAATGCTTAAAATATTAAACGTGCCGGAATGACGGGACGACGACGGGACAGCGGCCCGCCAATTTGATATCTGTGTCAAATCAAATGAGCGCCGACGTACCCCAAATATATGATATCACACAAATGTTTTGCCATTATTCGTTTATTTCGTGAAAACAATGTTTTTATAGGCAATAATCGTGTGGAAAACGAGTGTTTTTTGCCACTAAAGATATCAAAAACCACTCAACTGTATTTAAAATTTACATTTCAGTTTAGAAGATTGAAATATAACCTGTCATCACGTTAACACTGAAATAATCTCATTTATTTAATGATCCGCTTTTGCTTCGAATTAACGTTCGCTCTTTATAATAAGAAGGAAAATATAAAAGAATACAAAGTCAAATTAACGTCAACATAACGTTAAAAAGGGAAAAATGTAAAGCAGTAATAACTAAAAATAGGTAAAGATAAAATTGTGACAGCTAGAAGGAAACGAGCCCAGCCGAGCGTATCTCACGAATGCAGCAGCGGCGCCCCGTTTTGATTTTTAATTCAAGAAAATAAAATTTTTTAATACTTTGTTTACTTATATTATTCGTTGGATTTTTAACGACTGCGCATTTACATAAAGACGTTCCTTTACAATATTGACAGTGGATTTACTAAGTTACTGCGTAGGTACAGAGAATATTTGAACAAGATTTATATTTTCGGAGAAATTGGCGTAGGTAGCTTCTTAGAGTTACTATATTTAAGCCGATTGGCTTTTTCGATGTGGCATTCGTTAAAAAACCTTTCATAACAATTCTACTTATTTAGTTAATATGCTACAAAGTGCAATGAAAATAAAGTAAGCACCTCTTCTTCTTTTTGTATCAATGATACATTTATAATTATAATTTTTGTATTTTTAATTTTGTTTGGTGTTTCAAGAATTACGTAGGCACGTACTGTTGTTTAAAATATTATTAAATTTAGTTTCCCATGAAACGGTAGAACATGAATACCTGTAATTTCTACAATAAAAGCATGTCTAAACTTATTCTATTTACCCATGTTTGCAAAGGCATGATAATGATTTAGGCAACCTCTATATGTAAGACACCTATCTTAAAAATAACATCAACATCGTACGTCTATTGTTTTACCACGTCAATCACGCCTACCAGCCAACTAAATCTAAATTGATTAAAATAAACAAATTCTTAACAATCTCAACATTAAAATAATACATTATTATTACTCTTGTATAATTTACCGCAACTTAAACAAACAGAACGTAACATCTTAGTTACAACGTGTTGTTATAACCTAAATTGTTTTTTATTCTTCTCATAGTTTATTCAGTATTTCCATTGTTTCCAACAGTAAATCATCGGTTTCATAGATTGAAATCAACCAATCGTTATTGCGCACATTGTTTGGTTTGAAAATGGCAACATCAATATGTGAATATCTCATTCAAAACTCCAGCGGTGCCTGTCGTAAAATATTTATCATACAAACAAATGAAAAACGAACCAATTAAAATGAGGTGCATAGTTATATTAAAAATTTAAATATGTCTGCTGACTGTGTGTTATGGATTCCTTTTGTTTTGATTTGCGCCTGAAATTATCATTTTGGCAATGGTAAAGAATTATAATACCAGCCTATGATTGTCCCACAGCTGAGCGAAGGCCACTTCTCATACAGACAAGGCAGGAGCATTGATCACCATACATGCTCAAGACGGATTGGCGATTTCAGACTTATATTAGCTGTGTTTCCTTCACCGATTTCATTGATGTTGAAGATACATTTAGAAAGTACATATCAAATGAAATACTCCTATTGGTACTTGCATCTTTGAATCGGAATCGGAATTCGGATTTTTAACGAGAGACAGCATAAAGGTTAATAATATACAATAATGTGAATAATTACAGACATAAATTACACTGAATAAGGCAAGTGCACACCAAATGTAACTCTCGCTGACAGTCAGCCGTCACAATCAACAGTCAGTTGGGGTGCGGCATTCGACTTTGATTGTTCATACAATTTGAGCTTAACGCTCTCAGTCGGGCGGCGACTTACTTACAGTTGATGTGAAGACAGCCTTAGACGTTGATCAAATAATTATGATATTATTTAAGTAGTTTAATTTCATTTAATTTTCTCATGTGTTATCAGTTTATGACGACGCCGACGTCGTTGTGACGCTGAATGCAGGCCGCTTTCAACCGGTCCTTTAGGAAATCTATGGCGGAGGCCTATCTCCAGCTGTGGACGTCCTGTGGCTGATATGATATGATCACAATGGTATGTTATCACTTATTTTGTGAGTGTTGGTTAGCCAGTAATTGGCGACTATGTAAGTCCAAGACTGTAAAAACCTATACCATAAGATAATTAATTATGTTGTACATACAGTGCTGTTGGTGAACCTATTTCAATAAATAAATAAAGCAGGTATTCGTATTACCTGTTTTCTTTTCCCATTTTATTTAACCATTTTTAAAACTCAGAGAAACCTGAAGATAGCAAAAATAAATAATCCTAGATCTGTAGTCTGAGATTACAAATAGAAAAGTGTCATAGAAAAATAAATATTCCTATTCAAGAAATTAAAGCGACGCGGAGAAACTGGGAAAATAAATCAAAATACAAAAAGAAAAGCCAAGTCTCTCGTTACACAGAAACAGTACTATTTCATATTTTTACTGTAAATAAATTTGACTTTTTCGCATTTAAATTTACAAATTTTCCGGAATGCTAGGCCGACGCAATCGCACTCCTAGACCGACGTGCCTTCTTGCTTTATTTGCTTCATTTTCAACGAGATTCAGATTGCCAAGAAGTTTTGCGTTCAATTTATTTATTATTACCTTCTTTCGTGCTGTTCTACTGAACGGGTTTTGCGCTTAGGCAATATGAACTAGTCGATATTTTAACTTTGAAATTGTCCCAATATTTTACTTACTAGGGTCTTCTTTCGTACTGTTCCGTTTTTGGTCTTAATCAATATGAACAGTACTTTATTATTACATAGTAGTTATTAATGATCTATCTTTGAAATTCAATATTTTTCCCAAAACACATATCTACCTACCTGCCTACTTTATTTCACCCGCTGATTAATCATTTAAACATAAAACAATATACTGCAAGTTTAAACGTTCGTATTTTGTTCTAATGTTCTCACAAACATCTCACCTGTATGTAAATACCAGGTACCCTCATCGACATCTACACGTGCACAGCTATTCTCCCTACGTGTCGAGTAACACCATCAGAGTACAATTTCCACGCAACCCGACCCTGAGACTTCTGTGAAAGGCTATGATACCCGTAGCACCGATGGCCTCAAATCGATGAACTATAAATCCATTGTCTAAGTTTGCACATACAGAGCTCCTCTGGACTCAGAAGATTAATTTTCTTAGTTTAGATTGTTTCGTGACCCATTGTGCAAGCGATAATTGGATTTTCTCGACTATCTGTGATTTAGTTACCTCGGGGTTCGGATTTGTCGTAAAATTCAATGGTGTAATATTGTCGCACTTAATTTATATGGACGTGCGTGTCTGTGATTTTGTATAGCGTGAAATTAGTAGATAAAGTTAATTGAACCCAAGTGTCGAGTCAGAAACAATAAGCTCATTATTTGAATCTTTTTGCCGAATCTGTTTTCACTTTGTCTGAATTCCAGATAGAAAATTGGTAAAAGAAATATTTAATGTTCAAGAAACGAACGCTTCATAAAACATTTACTATATTTTGGCTTTCTATTTGCCATTTTCAAGATCTGAGAAAAACTTTTGTCTCAATTTCAACATGGATTTGTTAAACAACAAAGCCCTTTCATTAAATGAAACAAATCTGCACACAAATCTCCACGAAGCATTTTTGGAACAAGGAAAATAATAAAAAAGCAACTGCAATAACACTAAAAAATAATTTCAAACGTACCCCTTTCCGCTGTAAGGTAATTTTTTGTGCACTTATCTCAAAAACAGCTGTACCGTTTTCGGCGAGCCCGTTACATTAATATTGCGTCAAAATGGCGGTGGAATTAACATTGTTGTCTGACATGAACGGTGTCTTTTTCTTAGCGGTTAGCGACAGCTGTAAAATTGTATCGCTTTATGGTGATCGTTAAACTAAGCTTGGTGTGTGGTTTCATCGCATGTGTTAAGGCAGTTGCCTTCTGCAAGCTAAGCTAAAGCGCTCTAACTTTTGAAAAAAGTATTTAGATTTATTATATAGAAGTACCTACTGATTGGATTGATTGTTTATGGATTGTGTGAAGAATGGTATCAAAGAGAAGGGAGTCAGTGATAGTATGACGGCTGACAGGACGGCATGGAAGAAGAAAACGCGTTGCGCTGACCCCAAGTAACTTGGTATAAGGGCAGGAAAAGTTATAAATATAATTTATAATTCTTATTTTTTTAGGAAAAATTGGGAATGATGATGATATAGAAGTTCTGCATATCTATGCTTTATTTCATCCAAGCTAAGAAACTCTGAACCTACCAGTCGCACTGGAAATATTAAATACTGAGGAAGCGAAGCAGTAACCAAAGACTTACTGAAATAAATATAAGCCTATGTTCATTCTTGGGTGCAATCTTACCATGAACCAAATTTCATAACAGTCGGTTAAGTGGTTTAGTCGTGAGAGCAGTAACAGACAAACGGAAAGACAGAGTGTTCCTTTTTATTTATAACATTAAATAATAGATTGGTTTTACATCCTGATCACTATACAGTTATCATTAAGGTTTATAAGATCTCATTTTGGCATTCTGCTTTATTGGATACATCAATCAATGCGGATACGAATTTCTCACCTCTCTCACATTGAATGGAGAACAAACAAATTTCCGAAAACTACCAACAATAACACCTTTCATACATACATACATACATAAACTCACGCCTTTTTCCCATGGGGGTAGGCAGAAACCACGGACCTTTCAATTCCACGTCAAACGTAAAAGCCAAAGCTATAATTCCCAGCGCATTCCACACTGGACCTCAGTCACAAACCGCGTCGCTTTTTAATTTTATTGATGCGTAAATCGTCAGAACTATTATAAAGAGTGTTAAACACTGCACATGCGAGCAAATAAAACATTACTCAAGGGTTGACGTGACAAAGCTTTGGATAGTTTTTATCAAATGTCCTAGTTAGTGAAACAACGTGTTGTCATGAAATATGCGCGATTTTTTGACGTGTTCAAACGGTGTGGCGTGACCCTAATTGGTTGTTTTGATTAGCTTTTACGCCTAATTAAAATGTCGTGTGTCAACTGTTTGTGGGAACAAGTTTTTTTAGAATTGACTTGTTTAAGTGAACTTTAGAGGTTGATCTTATAAACTTTAATTGAATGATGGAGTATTAATTTTTACTCGCTAATTCTCTCACGACCTTAGTCGATTAAAAAAATCTTTTACCAAAACCTTGTCCAGCAAATTACGAACACAACAAGAAAAGGATTTTCCAAATCGGTCCAGCCGTTCTCGAGTTTTGCGCTTAGCAACCAGTCAGCCATTTATTTTTATTTATATAGATAGGAGATAGATTGAGTGAGTGAAATTACATACCTGATTGTGAACTAAAAACTTTATGAGAAATCTTTTTGCTTTTTGATATAATTTCAATGTATGCCTTAGTTTTAAAGGACCTTACATGAAAATTGCTTTTTTCTCACTGATTATATTTTTCAATTATTTTGAAAAATATTATTTTCACAAAACCTAAACCCAAATACTTATAACACACAAGTTTAATATAAAAACCTTCAGGTATAACCTTTCAATAAAATAATAAGGTGGTTCTCTCTTATTGATTTTTCTAATTGTGTTACCTACGTGAATGTCGGCCGTCGATTCATTAAATATTTCTTAAAAGATCGTAAGTAACTTGTAAGAGACGAGGGGTAATGTCGTCCCTTTTTAACAAATTCAAAATCTATACTAAAATTATAACGAAGAACGATATTTGTGTCTGTTTGTACCGAATAAGCTCCGAAACTGCTGGACCGATTTTAACCATTTTATTACCAACTAGCTTTTGCCCGCGACTTCGTCCGCGTGGATTAATAGTTCCCGTTCCCGGGGGATTTCCGGGATGAAAACTATCCTATGTCCTTTCTCGGATCCCAGACTATATCTGTACCAAATTTCATTGAAATCGGTTCAGTGGTTTAGGCGTGAAGAAGAGACAGACAGACAGAGTTACTTTCGCATACATTTATAATATTAGTACGGATAGGGAATATATTGGAAGGATTCCTTATCAGGAACTAACATAAGAGGAAAGAGTGTCCTGGAGTAAACTTTCTTATCTCTACATAATATAAAACAAAGTTGCTTACCCCCGTCTGTCCCTCTGTACGCTTAGATCTTTTAAACTACGCAACGGATTTTAATGCGGTTTTCTTCAATAGGTAGAGTGATTCACGAGGAAGGATTATACGTATAGAACATCACGCTACGGCAAAAGTCAGCGGGGTAGACAGTAACCAATGACGTAACATAACGTGGATGACACCCCTGGGTATACGTATATATCAATCAAAATATAAAATTTAAAAAAGAATACTCCTATGCTTTATAGTATTTTTTTTAAATTAACATTAATCCAACATTTCAATAGAAATATCATTAATTCAGACAGAACGCAATTGCAAGAACTAGCAACTGTGTAATCTATCTAACTAGGTATTTAGAATTTTCAGAAATGTACTTACTCTATTATCAATTTACTGAAATACAATTTAAATTAAAATACGCATTTTCTGTATTTAGGTATCTGTTCATTTTTCTTTTCTGTGGATTTTTCCAAATGAAAATTATAATAAAGGTGAAATTTTGAAACATTTAAAAACTACTACTACTACTTTTTATCCTTGAGAAATGTATAGGTAATTTCCATGGGATAACATATCAACTTTGACGCGGACGATGCCGCGGCCAAATGCTATAAATGTTATAGAAATTTTGTAAATACATGAAATAAAAGATAAATAAATAAATAAATAAATAAATAAATATCTTGGGACAACTCACACACGGCTATCTGATCCCAAGCTAAGCAGAGCTTGTGTTATGGTAACCAGACAACTGATATACATACTTATATAATTTATAAATACATACATATTATAAATAAATCACACCCAGACACAGAACAAACAATCATGCTCATCACACAAAGTTTGTCCTGGGTGGGAATCGAACCCACGACCTCCGGCTTAGCAGTCAGGGCCGCTAACCACTAGACCAACAGGCCCGTCAAATCAATTATCTTTTATTTATTTTACGAGTTATTGGGTTTTTCTATGAAATTCGCAGTAGCAGCTCGGAGATAGGATTTGTACGCGGTTAATGGCAATAGGCTCGCCCCTATTATATGGGACCTAAACATACTGCCTAACCCTTCGAGGAATACAGGCGTGATTGTATATGTGTGCGTATGTTACTTTACGTCTCACATATCTGTGTGCTGTGTCTGTGTGTGTCCTGTCCTGTGTGTTAGTGTTATTGGGTTTTTCCATTAGGATTTTTTCAGTATCAGCCCGGAGTTTGGAAGTTGGTGGTGTGACACCCCAGTGCCTCGGAAAGCACGTAAAGCCGTTGGTCCTGCGCCTGATCTCTCTCCGGTCGGATTGCCGTCCCATCGGGCTTTGAGAGTTAGGAGTGCACCTGTGTTTGCGCACACACTTGTGCACTATAATATCTCCTGCGTACGTGGCTAGTCTGCATTAAGGTTAGCCGCCGTGGCCGGAGAATTACATTTTTTTTTTTACATGTGAACAGCAGAAAATTCCTTCCCCTACAATTATCACAGTGACGTTTATCAGCCAGATCTCACACCAGCGCGTCTGAATTAGCAAGTGTCGCGAGTTAACATGTCGCAGTGTTTCACGATTAGCACTATACGAGGGAGGGACGATAATTAGCGGCTCGCCACAAATCGGACGACACAGGTTTTTGTCAAGACTTTTGTTTCATGAGGAAGTGACAGGGTGGTTCTCTTGATTTGGGTTTTACTGGGAAATAATGTATGTAAAGCGAAAGGTCACTTATTCACACATTGACTAAACACGAAATCTCGAAAAGTACTTGATGGGTACGTATTTGAATATCGAAGATTAAAATACCTACTGTTAAAATATCGATGTTCATAACATCGAAAATGGAAATATCGAACGACCATAAAACCGAAAATTAAAATAACGAAAGTTTATAGTATCGAATGGTTAAATATCCTACGTCCAATATATCTAAAATCTAAATATCTACAAAAGTTACATCGAAAGATCCAAATATCGAAATACAGATTATCGAATGTCCTAAATATCGAAGTACAAACTATCGAACGTCCTAAATATCGATGGGTAGCATATAATATTTGAACATCGAAAATTAATATACCTACGTGTAAAAATGGGTTAATTTTCAACATTTAATACATTCATTAATTCACCCTAAAATAAATAAATAAATAAATAAATAAATAAATAACCTAGTTCCCCCTCCTATCTAACTTCTCATTTTCAATACTTGTGCACCGCGCACAGTAAGAATCTTCGTTCCACTAATAATCGTCTTCTACGATGTCCTTCTCACCGCTCTGGTTTCCTTAAATCTTCTTTTCCCGTCCAGGTGGTTTTCCTATGGAATGAGCTCCCTCAGAATATCAGGATGGTCACCAGTCGGTTCACGTTCAAAGTAAAGGCTCGAGAACACATACATAAGAAGTTGGCAGATTCGTCTCATAATTGATTTATTATATTTCTCCACCTACTTATTCTTATCTCTCCCTACTTTGTATATTTTGTTTGTTTGTATGTATGTATTTATGTATATATTACCTATATGTATATTATATATATTTATATATATATATTTTTTTTTTTTAAATTTTGGAAATTTTCAATTTCTTGCACCTACTTTGTTCTGTCTCTGCATCACCCTAAGGTAGACTGGTAGAAAATGCCTAAGGCATTAAGTCCGCCTTTGTACTGTGTATTTTATACATTTTGTGCATAAAGTTTTAATAAATAAATAAATAAATAAATAAATATCTTGGGACAACTCACACACGGCTATCTGATCCCAAGCTAAGCAGAGCTTGTGTTATGGTAACCAGACAACTGATATACTTTTGTAATTTATAAATACATACAAATTATAGATAAATCACACCCAGACACAGAACAAACAATCATGCTCATCACACAAAGTTTGTCCTGGGTGGGAATCGAACCCACGACCTCCGGCTTAGCAGTCAGGGCCACTAACCACTAGACCAACAGGCCCGTCAAAAAACACGTACCTACAAGTTAAAATATCGAAAAAAAATTGATATAAGTAGTATGAGTGGAAAAAGGTTGCTTCTGCAACGTCTCCGGCGCTACGGGAAGTGCAACCCCTTAGCCCTTGCGTAACAAAGAATAGGCACCCATGTTCACCTCCGCAGCTTCGGCTTGCTGGTCGCCTCCAGGCGACCAGCAAGCCGACCAGTATTTATTTATTTTAGGGTGAATTAATGAATGTATTAAATGTTGAAAATTAACCCATTTTTACACGTAGGTATATTAATTTTCGATGTTCAAATATTATATGCTACCCATTGATATTTAGGACGTTCGATAGTTTGTACTTCGATATTTAGGACATTCGATAATCTGTATTTCGATATTTGGATCTTTCGATGTAACTTTTGTAGATATTTAGATTTTAGATATATTGGACGTAGGATATTTAACCATTCGATACTATAAACTTTCGTTATTTTAATTTTCGGTTTTATGGTCGTTCGATATTTCCATTTTCGATGTTATGAACATCGATATTTTAACAGTAGGTATTTTAATCTTCGATATTCAAATACGTACCCATCAAGTACTTTTCGAGATTTCGTGTTTAGTCAATGTGTGAATAAGTGACCTTTCGCTTTACATACATTATTTCCCAGTAAAACCCAAATCAAGAGAACCACCCTGTCACTTCCTCATGAAACAAAAGTCTTGACAAAAACCTGTGTCGTCCGATTTGTGGCGAGCCGCTAATTATCGTCCCTCCCTCGTATAGTGCTAATCGTGAAACACTGCGACATGTTAACTCGCGACTCGTGTCTGCCCTACCCCTAGAGTGTAATTTAGAATCGCGTAGGCGCGGAGGGGCGAGGCAGCCCGCGAGCTGAGGAGCAGGTGGTTTTAACACCCGCCGCCGCAGCTGAGGTTGGCCGGCGAAGCCGGCCAACAAGCCGAAGCTGCGGTGGTGAGCGTTTAGACCATCTGCGACGTTAAGCTCGCGTGGGACTGCCGGAGCCCTGCAGCGCCGGAGCCGTGACAGAAACCATGCTTGCTTGCATGTTGCATGATTGCTGCATGCTTGTTTGCTGCCAGATGGTAATTTTTTGGTAATTTTTTTTCGATATTTCAACTAGTAGGTATTTTTAACGTAGATATTATGAATTTAGATGTATGAAATGTAGATATTTTGAACTTAGGCATAATGTCATTCGATATTTTGAATCATTCGAAATTTTAATCACTCGGCATTTCAATCTTCGACGTTTTAAGCTTAGGTATAACAATTTTCGACATTTTGATATAATCGATATTTAAATTTTCGATGTTATGAACATCGATATTTTAACAGTAGGTATTTTAATCTTCGATATTCAAATACGTACCCTACTTGATATATGAAGCTGGCGTTTAGAGGTACCTACAACACCGAACTAAGAGGCGGAGGACGTCACGGGTAAATGCTAGTAGATATAATGTAGTGGTTGTCTGTTTAGCAAATACTGCTTGTCTACATTTTACGGTAGGTACGGTAGGTGCACTGATTTTACGTTAAGTGTGGCACCAACTGAATTTTTGTTTGACTCACATTTAGCGGCATAATCTACGCTGAGCTTACGCTTGCCTGGTTCCAATCTAATACTTATCTAATTATAGTACTTAGGACGCGTATTCTGAGATTCCTTTTATTTATACGGACAGATAGTCCTTCCGTTTTTAATACAACGTTTTTCTGCACCACTCCATTGTTGCACAACGAGTTAGAATTATTCCACCGGCCAACAATGATAAACTGAGATTCCAAGATGAAGAGTCGTAACGACCATTAAAGTTTCAAAAGGTTCTTTAGAACAATACAGTGAAAATAAAATAATTTATACAGGAAAGCTTAACTTCAAAAGAGTCTTTCACTCAAAAATAAAGCGTGTTGTAGTACCTAAACAAGGTGGAACAATGTTTTGCATAACAAAGGAAAAAAAACACCTAAAGGAAAACCTAAAGCCACACTTTATTCGCAGAATACTTATTCAAATGAGGCTGTCCCTTCTAAGTTTGTTTTCAATCAAAAACTCGCGCAGCTTTGTCCCGCTAAACTTTATAAATGAGGCGATTATCCGCGGCGCGGCGTCGCAGGTCCCTCTCGCGATAGGTGTGTGGTGTCCGGCCGCAGCCGCCCCGCCGCCGCCCCGCAGCCGCCCCGTAGCCGCCCCGCCGCCGCACCGCCGCGCCGCCTGCGCCACTCCGCCGGCTGCGTCGCGCTGATAAACCGCTGGTCACCTGCGCTGCATGAATTGCAGCGCTTTTTAACTTTCATCCGGCTAAGTCCTTTAAACTTCATCCGCTTTAAACGCTCGCGTTTTATTTATGATTTAGACGCTGACAACTACACAGACAACTTTGTAAACTTTTCGCAATATCCGACGAGGTAAAAAACTGTGTTTTTAAGTCAAAACGCCATTATGTAAAACAGAAATTCTTCGTATAATTAAATATATATCAGCAGACGGTATTGTCTAAAAATTCACAAGTACGTACACGCGTAGCCGAGGTTGGTTATTACACGAACGTGAAAAGAGTACAATAACACGAACGTAGCTGAGCCTAGGAATAGTACATCAAGATTAGCTCGAGGCTGCAGTCTGATTACGTCGCTATGTAAGAAGAGAGCCCGTCGCAGCCTCCTCCGATTCTGAGATGAGGATTTGTATACACTTTTTCTGCAAAAAGTACTTTCTTTTCTCAAAGTAAAGTCGCTAATCTCGAGAAGTCAATAATATGTTAATTTAATCCGTCTCCGTCACATATCACAAGTGTTAATAACTCTTGTTTCTCTCTTTCTTCGTAATAAGATCTCTTGAAATATTTAATAAAAAAGTGTAAAAAGTTTTATTTTTATTGTGAAGTAAGGGGAAGTGTTATTATTGACGCTCGTACAAAGAAGTCGGCGCAACAAGGTGGTCTTGCATTTGTTCTATCTCAAGTATTATATTGCGCCCTGGGCACTTCCCCACTCGCGCCTTCCGCAACTTTCTTTACAATTTCCTTCTTGAGATTTTCTGTTCAATTAAATTGTATGAATTCAATTCCGCAGTTTTTCATAGATCTATTTTGCAATTCGTGTTAAATATTAAGTTAGTATCGGAATCAAAAAATAAATGAAATAAAAGTGGGCAATCGCCTGTTCAAAATGAATTGCAAACAATATTACATTTTGGAAGCAATCTATGTTAACCCAAAAGGGAATGATGTGGCAGCTCTTTATATTGCAATTTTTGTGTCCAAACAAAACGAATTTGCCGCGCAATCAAAGCGGGAATCCGATTGATGACATGGCGGAATAATTGTTTCGTGAAATTGAAAATATCGCGGCTTGTATTCTGTGTAACACCTTATAAAACATACTTTTGAACGCAATTTGGGAACTCGCTCAACTTTGACATAAAAAGAGACAGAAAAAAATACAACGTATATACGTTGATGCCATAATCTAATAGGTGGATTACTTTTTATCTTTTCTGGGTCGAATTGATACTAACTTTTATCGCAATAGGGGAGTCTCACGCCATGCAAACATAATGTCTACCTACGATTTCTATTCCAGCATAACATGTAAGCGTGAAGCTCAGAAATATCCGTCGCGTAACTCCAAACTCAATCTATAAACAGCGTAACGGTAAAACTAAAGTAAAACATCGGAACATCGCACCTGTGACAAGTACAATAAAACTTTACCAATAAGCAATATTTCACAGTCGACTTCAATCTCAAACACCAATATATTATGAGGCGATTTCCTACGTAGGTACATAATTCAAAGAATCGGAGATAAGTTATCGGAGTCCCGCATATTCATAGTGTCGGAGTCGGTGCGGTGTCGCTTCGGATTACATAAACTGCGGGTAGTCTCGATGTGTTTGTGCCCATCTAAGTAGGCAACTTGCGCCCGCAAAGCACTTTGGAAAAGAGAGTCGTCGTGAAACGTTTTCTTTTTCCTAACTACGAGGTTTGTGAAGCGAGTGAGCGACACAGCTATACTGCCGTCCTAAGAAAGAAGGGCACAACTAACATTTTGCAAATATTGAGAAAATCAAGTTTGAAATTTTTTTTAGTTTTTATTGAAAATTACACCATTAAACTATGTTTTTCGGAATTTTGTGAATGGCAATACATGCATTTATATAGTACATATAAGACCATGATCATTTTTAATTTTTAATTTTAATGCATATAATAGATAATTAGCTTAATTTATTTCATCGTAACATAAAAAATAAGTTCAAAACAATAATATTACGTTTAAAAGGCACAAACAACCAAATGCGCCTTTTTAATGTAACATTTTGAGGAAAATTTTATAATGTTACAATGGAAAGGCACATTTTATTCAGTTGTGCCTTTTCACTGTATTATTATTCGTATAGATGTATACAGTAAAATATTGGAAATTACTTCTATTTGAATAAAACAAGGTAATTAGCTTTGGAAGTCGGCGGCTTTGGTTCTGTGTGTTGTTTTGTATTGCCGCCGACTTCCAAAGCTAAAGTTATTAACCGGCTTAAAAAAAAAGGAGGTCATCAATTCGACCCGTATATATGTAATATTTTCAAAACTGTCCAGTTTTCGTATATGTTAATCTACATCAGCGTCTGAACAAATGTGCCAAATTTCAAGAGTGTATGTATGTACGTATGTATGTTTTTATGTTTGTGTTCGCATATCTCCGTAACTACAAGTCCGATTTAAGTAATTCTTTTTTTTTTGTTGTACTAGGTATTGTCCAACTTGGGGAATACTGGAAGTTTTATCAAAATCGGTTAGTAAGTAGTTTTTGAGACAGGGAATTTTAACCGACTTTTTATTTTATTATGTTTGTTCGCGGATAACTTCTTTGTTTATGAGCTAATTTTGATGATTTTTTTTTGTTGGAAAGGGTTCACTTTCCAAATGGTACCATTTAAATTTCATATAGATATGATGATGGATTCCGGAGACAGACAACGGAACTCTTCAAAAAATTACAGCAAATCGACTGCGATTGCTGCTATCGCATAAATATGCATTGTTTACGCAATCACACAACATAACATCACGCCTGTACACTCAAAAGGGTTACACAGATGTATACAGTAGTATTTGACAATTTCTCATCCAAGTAAACGAAATCGCATATTCTGCTTTCTTATGACTTTTTAGTGGTGTCTCGTTGATTTACATAACATGACAGTTTCTTAATGGATTTGGTTGACAGGAAGTTTATACTAAAAAGCGAGAAATAAAAAACTTTTTTACAAAAAAAGACAACCGCCTTCAAAAACTAAAAAGAACCGTATGTATGTAATATTTCCAGTACTGCCCACTGGAAATATTACTTACATACGGTTCGAATTGACAACCTCCTTTTTTTTGAAGTCGGTTAAAAATAATCTTACCATAGCGCGGCACTGACATGCGTGGGTTCGTCTTGACGCCGACGCCAGACAGTTGTGCCTGACACGCCAGGCACAACTGGCGTAATCTCACTCATACCTCGCTCCCCTCATTTCATTTCTCTGTAGAGATGTTAAGTAGTAAAGGCATAACCGCCAGTGTGCCAATTTTTTTTACAAAATATTAAGGAGTAGGGTAAGTAGTAAAGGCATAACCGCCAGTGTGCCTATTTTTATACAAAATATTAAGGAGTAGGGTAAATAGTAAAGACACAATCGCCAGTTGTGACTTTCTTTCTACATTTCTTGCTAAGGTGTTGGTTTAAAAAAAATAGCACAATTGCCACATAAGCCCTTTATATTTAACGTGCGCCAATTATGCCTTTTCAACTAAATATTTTAAAGACATAAATGTGAAATAGAAGACATATATCACAATGTGACCTTTTTCTTTACAATATCTTAAAAAATGGTGCAGTTGTGCCCTTTATGCTTATGCTATCTCTGTTTGTTTTATTGTTAAAAATACACAAAAAATTAGGCAGATAGGCCTTTTTTTCCTGATTCCGAATATGTATATAACTCGATTTTGATAAAAATGTTAGTTGTGCCCTTCTTTCTTACGACGGCAGTATAGTTATGTCTGGTATGACAAACACGTGTGCCGTCGCATCACTGGAGTACAAAATGTAATGTAGGTAAATAAAACAACCCTGACACAGCTTAGCGCGCTGTTGCAGTTTTTGAATATTCGAATTTGGAATACGGAATGTAGTCAAAACCGTTGTTGCTAGCTGCCAGAAATTGCTTACTATGCAATGTTATACAGATAAAATATAACTTAAAGAGATATTAAAATCTAAGTGAAAGAATGCACATAATACCACTTCCCAGTATAATTAAAACCTCGCAGGAAACTCGACAACAATAAACAGAAAAATAAAGTTGTTTTTTTCGTTTAAATCGTGAGATAGCCGATACAGAAAACCGCGTGTGCTAATAAAAGTGTTCATAATACGTAAGTGATAATTACCATAATGTAATCCTGCTGGTTTTCTTTGCTAATTCCATAAACAAACGAACTAAACAACCCACTTGAGCTCAGCGGTGCAATCCTATTAGTATTTATTGGATTTAAATCGTTCGTTGTAATGTTTTGTTGTTTTTCGTTTGTTTTGATCGTTCAAACTTAATACAGAATGTTAATTGCGCCATTGATTAACGGAAGGGTTACTTTTATTTGATTTTGGAGCTGATTGAGCAGTAGAATGCATTGACTTTTATCGTTCAAAAAGGATTCTTTCGAAGGGAGGTCAATTAAAGTTTATATATACCTTTACCTCCTTCCTTTTTGCTCGGAGTTTGGATTTGTGTCCGGTTAATGGCAATAGGCTCGCCCCCTATTACATGGGACCTAAAATATACCGGCGAACTGTGGGTGTACATTGGTACACCTCTGCCTAACCCTTCGGGGAATACAGGCGTGATGGTATATTTATTTTTATTATTTATTTTTATTTTTTATTTTTATATACCTTAAAATGTAGATGTGCTTTTTCGAAAAACTGAAGGGATTGGCAGAAAAGGGAATACGAGAGAAATTACTTAAATAGCCATGCAGTTTAGCGTCTCCATCCACGAGCGATTTTTTTACCCATTTTTGTTAGGTTTCTTCGTCGGTGAGAAGAAACTGTCAAAAATCGGCACGATAACCAGTGAATCACTTATGATTTAAAAAAAAAAAGAGTCGAGTAAAATATTATTCACTTCTTTTTTATTCAACTTCTATTATCCCACTGCTGGGAAAACGCCTCCCTCATTGCCTTCTAATCAACCCTATGCGTTATAATTCACATTAGTGGAAAAAAAGTAAGAAAATCATAGAACTTACCAAGACTGATAGTCTATAATTTCCCGTGGTCCTATAACCTGTTCAATACCTTATAACGAGCAAAATTATAGAGAAGCTAAGTAATGGGTTGTTACTGGTCTTATAAATTAGTAATGGGTAGGTTTATAGCTTTCTTTCTGTAAAGTATGAAGACGGGCATTTGATCATATTATAATAATGTAATTGAAAACTTTTCCATAAGTACATTGTTTTACAGAATTACGCGTTTACCTTCTTCAGTATTTTTGACAAAAATTACATTACTTTAATAGAATTTTAAATCTTTTACTCACAGATTCAGTTACAGTTAACTACATGGTCATTTTTATAAATATTAAAGGACTAGTTTTCTGCTCGCGACTTCGTCCGCATTTTTTCAAATGCGTTGAGTCTTTGGTTACTGCTCCGCTCTATCAGGACGTAGCTTGATGTTACATAACCTATACTATTCCTCATAAATTTAGCTATAATATACCAAAGACTTTTTTCAATGAGACGGGAAGTTCTAGAGATAGACGCGTTTCATCATCATCATCATCATACCTATTAGCCGCAGAACGTCCGGTGCTGGATACCCTCCCCAAAGACTTCCAAAATTACCGATAGGAAGAGGCCTGCATCGCGTAAAAACAAAAAAAAAAGGCTTTTCATCTTCCTTATATTAAGTACCTATAGATTTACATACGTGTTCTGTCATCAACAAACACACTCTTTCAAATCCAATAACCCTTCACTACCCAAACTCAAATGAGAACCCGAAAACGCGTCTAAAATCTCCAGCTAGCACCACATCCATAAGTTCTCGTAGATATTAGTCGCGAGTTTGTCTAGCGAGATGGATTACTATGCGCAGGCACGACACCGCACACCTCGCGACCGAGGATCAAAGCGCCCGACCAACTTGCACTTCCGACTTATTACAACATGTCACATGTTGCTATAGCAGGGTTAATTAAAATAGCTTGTCTAGTTTGCTGGAAAAATTGTGCATTACGAAATTGTGTGAGTGTGGGTGGGGTTAATTTTCTTGTTCGTTGGTGTTCAAAGTTTCAGGACTCGGTTTGAGATCGACTATAATGTGTGCGGATGAATGAATGGTATAATAATGGTATACATACACAAACTCACGCCTTCTTCACATAGGGGTACGCAGAAACCACAAAACGCCACCCTCCTACTCCTACTCCTTTCACACATCTAGCTTTCTCATACAAACACGTGAATGGTAATCTTGTTAGAAATACATTATTCACCATAAATTTATATGTTTGGTGTAAACTGTTAATATATAAATAAATAAAATTCTTGAAGTAAGTACGCAAAAGGAATACATACTATACGTAGGTATGCAACTAATATACTTATTACCCACCACTGTTTCAACCATGCACATGTATTTTTTTAATTTATTTCACTACGTTGTCAAATTGATTTACTGTTTTTTGTTTTTTTATTTATTTAATTTTTTGTTCTTTTTTCCATTTTTTTTGTAACAAAAAATGGTAGATTTGAGAAAAAAAAAGACATTTGCACTTTCATAAATATGTGCAAATAAAGTCCAAATGCATTCCCCTATTTTAATAATATTTACACACTATTACAGTAGACCAAATCTACAACACTCTGTATCTATTACGTATGTTAATATTTCATCATTCAATTATCGGCCGGACAGTAGCACTGCAGGCATCTATCAAATAATATTTTAGTTAGTACATTTCGTTCGTCAATATTCAAATTCGACATTTTCATTAAGCATTCATTTTGATAGATGAATAACGGACTAAATGACCATTATTAGCTTCAACCTTTTTATAATGCATGCCATTTATACGTTAATAATTATTGACGGGAATTTGAATAATGATTGTTATTTGCTGTAATGATGTCTGGTTTATGTAAATAACTGTTGTCTATTGTTGTTATTTAACTGGTTGTTGTTTGAAAAGGGTAATATTATGTTTTGATGGTCATTTGTTTCATTTGTTCAATGATACGTTTGAGGTCAGTTTTTACGATGAATATTTTTTTTATTATAGATTGGTATATCATATTGGTATGTATGATACTTCTGAAATAAAATAAACTTTTGATAATGATTCTCTCTTTCTTAATTTTTTTTGTAATTTTGCTAACAGAAAGTTTTCTTGCGTAATTAACATTGCAGTTAATTACGCACATTAAACATGTGTTTTGCTGGGATACGACTTTATTTTTAAGTTACTGTTTATGCGTGTTATGTAACGTACGCAGTCGTGCTGAAATGCTTAAAAGGTGACCGTTAAAAAAAAGTTTGATATTCAACATCTCAGTAACCAGAAATCTCCTAGGTATGTTCCCGAAGAAAAAGTATTCGTAATGATGGGAATAATATCCAACTTTAAGCTTCGTTAAGTGTCTTTTTACACCTGATTACGAAAGAACTTCATGTTTAAATAGAAACTTCTCGTTCAAGATCGTGTTTAGTCTCATAATTTTGTTCCAATATCGTCTATAATCATTTCACAAAATTCATTAACACACACTAATAAAAAGAATAGGTAAAGTCACCTTCCACATCACCGTACACACAGCCACCTATTTCTCTATGACCGTTAAAATATGTAAACTACAAGCAATAATAGCTCTTGTGGTATTAAAATAATGAGCGTTCCTCCTTGCAAGGTCACGGCCAGCAAACAGTCGGATCCTGGTTGTAATCTCCACTTCGCGACAGTTTTTAGTAAGTATCTCGATTTCCGACATTACAATGTTTGTGTGTTTGTTGTTTGTGTTTGTTTGTGTCGTGATGGCCCAGTGGTTAAGGCGCCCGCCTCCCGTGCACGAGGTTGTGGGTTCGCAACCGGGCACAGGCACCAATGTGATTTTTTCTAATTCATATGTACTTTGTAAGTTTATCTTGGACATCACTGACATCGGTAACCATGTGAGAGGCCCTTGAGGCGGTTTAGAAACTCTGACACTAGGGTGTGTGGGGTCGTTAGACCTTACTGCCCACACGATAAAGAAGAAGAGAATGTTTGGTGCGACATTTTATCGAACTTTGCTTGATAGTTTTGCTTTGAAAT
This sequence comes from Caradrina clavipalpis, assembly GCA_932526535.1. Lineage (NCBI taxonomy): Eukaryota > Metazoa > Arthropoda > Insecta > Lepidoptera > Noctuidae > Caradrina > Caradrina clavipalpis. The sequence goes on from OW052093.1 coordinate 6,657,526, forward strand.
AGGAGAAAGAGGAAAACGTTGTAGGGAAAAGGCTTTCATGAAAATATTGGGATTATGTGGCGATTGTAGTTGAGTAGGTATTTACTTAGAAAACTAACCACTTTTGAAAATAGACTGTATCTATTCAAAAGTAACTTCTTAGGTTTCCATACCTATAGGATGGCAAACGGAACACTAAGGGCCTGTGTACACCACGTTTTTAAACGACGCGCGTTTGTAGCGATACAGGCGCGATACGCACGCGAGTCAGACGAAATCATACTGCAAAGTGGAGTGAAAAAAGCGCTGTCGACGCGCGTTTCAAAAACGCGCATCAACGGCACGTTTAAAAAACGTGGTTTGCACAGGCCATAAGGCTCGGCTGTATATCTGTTCGTCTATTAGTCTGTCTGCCACCAGGGCTGTATCTTTTGAAACAAGCACCAAATTTTTTAAGAGATAGCAAATTTCTTAGTGTTTACTAAGATACAATAAACTATGTTCATACTCATCATATTTTCACACTCAAAACATTGTATCACAACAAATTATAAAAATACAATAAAGTAAAAAATTCAGGGTTCATACAAGAAACGTGTTTTTGTATGCTGTACGATGGTATAAAACCAAAGAAGATAAGAGATAAGAAGAAGAGAGAAGATAAGATAAGTTTAAAAATCAAAGATAGGTAAGATTAAATCAATTAATAAAACCACAAATCTAACTTCATACACATTAGCATGAAGACAGAAATGAGACTTCTAAAATATATCGTATCTATTTTAACAGCTTCAACATTAAACGAAGTACATATCTACTTACTTGGAGTTAGTAATCTACTTATTTATTTGTCTGCAAAATAAAGCGAGAGCAAGTAGCTGCATGCCCACAATAAAATTAAACTTTTGAGACTCATGTTTCTTAGGGTACCGCTTGTGTCTTAAAAAAACGTTTAAAATTGAGAATGTCGAATACGTTCATGTTATAGCTTCTTCATTTGACTTCATCGGTGTAGATTTCATTATTAAAGCCAAGCCCCAACATAGCCACATAAATTAAAGAAATAAATGATTTGACTTTGACTTTGAGCCCATAGCACAACAAAAACGAGATAAAGTTTAAATCCTGTGTGTTAGATAGATCAATATCTATATGTGTCATAGAATTCCGTTCCATCCATCCATCCATGCATCCTTCGCATATAACAAATTAATAGTACGTAGGAAGTAGTAGGATAAACACTCCACAACAATAATAGGTAGGTACCTATTACTGAAACAATAATCAATTCAAATAAGTAATAATTGTATATTACTAAGTTTTAAAATAAAGTCCTGTAAATTACGAAAACATTAACTAAAGAAACATTCTAAAATCGACAAACAAAGATAACACTTAAAACTTAAACAAAATGATATCTAGAAAATCTCACACTCATAGAAAATGCAGCACAGGTTAAATATAAGAAAATGGATGAAAATATAACGAACACACTCGCTCATGATTAAATCGCACTTGACTGCTTTTTCTATGGCCAGACTTGAGCGAATAATAATGGAACGAGCAATTCGCGAGAGCAGACGATACGATATCTAACTATGTTCATTGCACTTTTGCGACATCTACAACACAATAATGTTTCACTTTTGCCGACTTGTATTATTAAACTATGCAAAACAGCGATTACTTTGGCTAAACAAAAACCGATATTATCTTCTGGGTTTAATGAACGCATTTACAAAACTAATTAAGTACGTTTTATTAAATGAACACAATATAGTCTTATAAATGATTCGTCTAACTGTTTGCTTATTCTGAACCTCTTTTTTCTGAAATAAAATGAAAAGTTTTAATAAAGAACATACATAACATCATGCCTGTATTCCCCGAAGGGTTAGGCAGAGATGTACCAATGTACACTCACAGTTCGTCAGTATGTTTAGGTCCCATGTAATAGGGGGCGAGCCTATTACTATTAACCGGGCCCAGATCCGAACTCCGAGATGCTACTGAGAATTTCATAGAAAAACTCAATAACACTTTTTGCTCGACCTGGGAATCGAACCCAAGACCTCTAGCGTAGCAGTCGTACTTAGCACCAATAGGCAAACGTGGCAGTTTTAATAAAATAAATAATGAAAAAAAGGGTTTTACAAGGATTCCGTACCTAAACGTATTTTTTTTTTTTTTTTTTAGATATATGGACTTGTGCTCACTAAATATTATTTCACTAAAATAAAAGTAAACACAACATTAAATCAGAAGTAGTCTAATCTATCTTTGAAATATAAAATTACGCTCCAACTTCTCATCTCTTAAAAATTAACAGAATCATGTCAGATGCTATAAAATTCACCGAAATCTCGTGAACAAAATAAGCAGCTTTCTCTATAATTCTCTGCACACCTGAGCTAAATTCCCGGTACGTGTGCCACTACCTATGACGGACAGTATAATCTGACAAGGAAATCTAGTTTACTCGCTAATCGGCCCACTGGATGGCTATTGTTAAACTGGACGCTGCGCCACCGAAATTTTGTCGAAACGAACTAGAAAATACATCACTTTTTGCCCTTAAAAAACTGAGTACCTATCTTAGCTTCCTGATTTAAAAAAAGCAATTACTTAAACAGATTTTCTAGAATACACTTATGAATAATTGAAAGGAATCAATAACAGAAGCCTTCTAGTTATATGTCAGTAACTATGTGCATGTATAATCCAGAATACACTTCACCTAATCTACTTAATACCAAATTGCATTGTAAACAAGATGGCGACTTGTAATCGAGTATCGCTAGTATAACTAACTCGCGTGTACGAGCGGTAGCGTCGTCAATAATTCATGCGGTAGGCACGTCGTACCCGCCAGCCGTTCCTAATTGATTCCTGATGCGGTGAGCTGATCGCATCACTGACTCCTTGTACTGCCCTCCCAGGACCCGTCCGCTTCATTACGCACTTACAGGCTCGTACAGAATGAGGAAAATCGTAAGAAATAATTTTATTATAAAATTTCATGTGAGCCTCTGTTCCCGTGGAGCGATGAACGTGGCTTTTTCCAATTTTTTCGCAAGTTAATTACTGGGTAACGTGAAAAGCAGTTTAGCATGATAAGTGGATTATTTTGCACTCGCTAGACTAGAGTTAACTACGTCAGAGTCTCATAGTAACCTAACAACAGTTACCCCATACTAATAAACAACGCACTTCAAAAAGAAAAGGTCGTATAATTGGAATATTTACGTACAAAACTACCGTTGAAATTCAAAACCGAGCGACTGAGTAAACAATTCGTAATTTCAATTTCAAATACAGTTAAAACTTCCATTTTGTTGGAAACTTATGCGGTGCAACTGATTGTCATTCGTGGCACATACATAATCCCGCCGGAGAGTCCATGATCTTGAACGGGGACTGACAGCTGGCCGCGGCCTTATTCCGGAATCCTATGCTGATACGCAACGTTAATCGAATTCGAATATACGACCACTGCTGCCGTATCCATGTCCATCACGGCTAACTCGATTAGGTACTTGCTATCCGGACATGCAAAAACTTTAGTGCTGCAGCTCAAATCTGTATTATATTTTATGGACAAAAGAGTATGTTTTTAAACATCATATTTTAGTGGAAACGGATGATGAAGGCCACACTGGCTATAAAAAATAATGATCTCTCGTTAGAATTAATTTTATTGAACTCTTTACGTATGTTTTCGAGAACAACTGTTGCCTCCAATACTTTCTTTCTCCACGAAATCAAAAGTGATTTACTTGACTATTAGTAATCGATCCTCAAAATAATAATCATATTACTCTGTAAATTCCTTGAAGACAAATAATTAATAAACATTAAAATGATTTTGGTAGTTAATAAAATGTTACAAGAATAGTGCGATTAGTATGATATTTTTTTTTTTTTTTTTTTAATTGGGACAAGCCCGCCACACTGTTCCCAAACCAGTAGTATGATTTAAAATATTAAATATATAGACAATGTAATATAATGTAAATTATACAAGGTTACCTTTCATTTACCTGTCATATTTCAGGGAAAGTACCAACTTTTGTTAGACTTTTGCTAGAATAAAAATATTTATTTTTGTTTAATATATTTATTAAATTAATTGTAATTTACTACTAAATTTGCCTGTTAGGGTATTGACCCTAACAGGCAAAGTTAGTTCTAAGAACCCACTTATTGTCAACATCTTCAAAATTTTACGCCTAAACTTAATTCTTACCGTTAATTCTCAGTCTAATTACATCTTCAAATCCGCCACGTTCATTGGGCCACACAAGACAGTAGCAGACAACCCGTTTAACTTCAGTACTGGTCGTAAATCACAGAATAGTACCGTCCAATGCCCTTCCTTGCTCGTTACGGTACTACGTGACTTATGAAAATAACAGCTCGTGACAGCTTGTTGACTTACAGCTCTAATTGTGATATGCACTCCTTATTCGATGTACCATCCGTAAAATTGTGGGCTTACGTTGAATGTATTTAATGACTGCGTTTATTGTTTATAAATATGGTCTATTTTTGTTGTAATGATACTTGATATTAGACTTTATTGTCAGTGTTTTGGGTGTTCTGGCTCGCTTCCTATTAAGTACATGAGACCTAAACATACCAGCGAACCATGCTGATGGTGAACTGTGGTACACCTCTGCCTAACCCTTTGGGGAAATATAGGCGTGATGGTATGTATATATGTATGTATGTATGTATGTCAGTGTTTTATGAATTTGATTATTTTTTGGATTTCGAACGCGAAGAGTGCTAAAGGGCTTTATTACTAAGCCTCCGTTGTCCGGACGTCTGTCTGTCAGCAGTCAGTATTTCATGAAGCGTGATAGGTAGAGAGTTGAAATTTTCACAGAGTGTCTATTTCTATCGTCACTATAACAACACATAATAAAAATAAAATGTTTAAAATTAAGGCGGGCACGGTCTACCTGTAGGTACGTATGTCTTTTTATTTAGTGTATTTTATTAGTAGTAGTAATATAATATTATATTATTAGTTGTTACGTTGTTGTGTTAGTATATTATTTTTATTTTTTTGTGTTTTGTTTGTTTGTTTGTTGCGTTTATTATTATTTTATTCCTCATTCCGGTGAACGGTTGCTATACATTGGTGCACCTCTGCCAAACCCTTCGAGAAATACAGGCGTGATGGTATGTATATGTAAAATATTAAACTACGGAATGCAACCCTTCGGCCAGCTTCTTTTTGTCTTTGTCTTTACTGTGTAAATTTTTTCATCAAAAATCTAGTCGCCCGACTCATTTATGTCGCACAATTGACTTCATTACATTTGCTCTCACGACAAGGGGGATGTGCCACAACTTTTCATTCCCCATTTCGTATGCAAGCGAGCGCATAAACAAATTGTCGCGCACATCTCATTAACGTCACTCATACCGCGGCGTCGCCTGCTGTGTTTTTGTCCTGGTTGTCACCAGGTGTAAGCTTTCGCCTCCCGTATTAAATAACTACGTAACATTATATTCGATTACACTAACTGTCACTTAGAGCGGGACGGTTGTAACAGTTTGAAAGGTGCCTGCATGCTAGTGCTGGGTTTCATTGATGCATGAGTGAGTGTTGTTCGGTATAAAAGTGAGTGAACGTCATACGTTCATGTGGATATAAAGTTTAAAGGAAAATTTACGTTAAATTGACTAAACAAAGTTGCAAGTTAAAACACAATTTTTGTTGTGTAAAATTAAGAGGATAATTTGTGTAACTTTTAGGAGCTTTCGCATTCTTGTGTGTAAATCAAATGTCTCTAACCTTACTACTATACATATAAATGCGAAAGTTCTAATAGATGGATGTAAGTGTGTTACTCCATCACGCTAGAACTGCTAAACGGATCTTGATTAAATTTGCCACAGAGATAGATCATAGTCTGGAATGACATATAGGCTACTTTATATAGGGTACTTACTTAAAAATATACGGTTCTCTTGGGATAATAATGTCTTTAATGGCAGAAACTAGTTTACATATATATTTTTGACAAGTTTTTGACAGTGACTGTCGCTGATATGTTGCTGGTATTGTGAGAAAGACAATTAAACATTCATAATTAGGAGAATAAATCTTGTAAGCGCATGTTTAAGGATTCCGCCCCACCGTTGTAACAAAAACAAAATCCACAGAAAAACAGTACCTATTCAATAAAAACATTTCAACTAAAGCTACTCCAATAAACTTCATTGATGTAAAGCATTCTGCATGTAAGAACGAGCCAAGTAAGGCGTCCATTGAGTTTGTTTGTATCTGCTTTTTATTTTAAATTTTCTTAAGCCACCGATAAAGTACTCGCTGTGTTTCTTTAAAGTTCTATTGTTCGCAGGTATTGTTATTTCGTTGTTAAATGAAGGAAATAGAAACCTTTAGTGTTACCTATGTTTTTGTTCGTTATTAGAAAAGAAAGCCACAATTTTCTTAGTTTTATTTATCCGGTATTTGATTAGTGCTTGTCTGAATCTACCCAGTTATTATAGGTATATCACCAGTCGTTATAAAAAATCCAGATTAGTTATTATATTTAACCAAAATCCTTTTTTTTTCTTGTAGATGAGGCCATTATTGAATTGGCTGCACGGAAAGGAGGGACCTGCTGAGGAACATTGGGTCGAGGCATGGCGAGTGAGCATCAGTGAATGCTAATGCAAATCCTGCACCCCTAACCATAGGCAGAGGTGGAACACCGCGGTGGTTTTAGCCTGCAAGATCCCGGCAGGCCCCTCCGTCAGCCCCATGACGGAGAAAATCAAGGTGCATTTCAACCGAGCTGCACCACAATATGTTTTACATCTGGTATTTTTAAACATCAGGTTACTATGATCGGTTGAAAAAATGAATAGGTTAAGTTTTACTGCTAAACTTGCTATAAACATGCATTTTGTAATTTTTAACTTGCCAATTCAGCAGATACAACTGCTGCTTTCAATCAATGCCGTTCTTTAGTCCACACAGACACCATAGAGCTACATTTTCGTGCCGATATGTAGAATGGGGGACAGTTATTGGATCAGAGGGATCGCTCTGGATTAGGAAGAAGTGAACTGTCGGTAGCCGAGTGGACTGTTATAAGTATAATAGGCGTATGGCTGTATGCATAGTTAACAGCTATGTATATGTGCTTTTTTACACCCTTGAACCACTAAGTTTACTTACCATCATGGATTTTTATTGAGTTTTAATTTAAACTTCCAACCAACAATGGCCCACATGCTGCAATGCCCAGGGTGTCCCTTTACCTGTTCCTTGGAGGGTATAAACAATGCCACTGACACCGCGAAAGGTAATGAAATAAAAATAATTTACTTTAAATCGATTTGAAAAGAACATAACATACCATCACACCCGTAGGCCCCTAAATGTAGGTAATACATCCGCGATTCGCAGGTATATTTTTATAGGTATCTTATAATAAGGAGCGAGCCTTAATCCATTAGCCGAGCACAAATTCTAACTCTGAGCTGCTAATTAGAATTTCATAGAAAATTCCAATACCATTTTTGCTTGACCCGGAAATCGAACCCAAGACCTTTAGCATAGCAGTCGCGCTTAGGAGCACTATCCTAAAGAGGCAGTTCGAAAAGAAGAATCTGAATAAAGACATTGTCATTGAAAAAAAAACAAATATTTATTTCTAGAATTGGCTTGTTATAGGCGTAACTGTTGCAATATCGTACTGCGTCGTACAAAGCTCATAACAAGTTTGTAACTACGTTTTACGACCACAGCCACCATGCTATCACAATTTTCGCAATCGACTGTACAACAAAGAAACAAATAGAGTAACTGTCGTCACTGTAAACCTCTGAGGGATTAGGACTCCAGACTAAAGGCTATCGCTCATTACAACAGCAAGTATCTGACACAGCGAATCTTTTGCCATACAAGTTTGAGCTTTAAATCGTGAGCGTTAAAATATTTTTTCTGTTGGCATGATTTAAAGGTGACGGCTTGCGGGCAAATTTTTCGAAGCGATTTAGAACGGACTGTTGCTGTATCGGAGCGGTGATATTATAGTGAGCGTACACCATGAAAGTGTGTAAGGATAATGTAAAAGCGATAGCATTATCGCTCTGTAGAATTGGGTCTAGTTCTGCGAAAACGAGTCAATATATCTGCTAAGTCTTTGTAATGATTTAAGATATTTAACGTTGATTAATTTTAAACATATTATTCTAAGCTTGACTTGCAGAATATGTATTTAATGGAATATTAATGCAACACATTTGGCATTTTCTATTAGTTAATTAGGCATCTTAAATGCCCGATTTTCATTACCTTTTAAAGGTTACAATCTTATGGCCCCTAATAAAGGTATGGCTACGATAGATTTGTGGCAATAATATTTTGTAAGCAACATTACTGTAGCAATTATGAGATTAAATCCAGCAAAATCACTAATTAGAATCCTACCCATTACTGGCTTAGATCCGATTAAGCCCACAACAAATATTATACTAAGTAATAACATAACCGTTGCCGGCAGCCATTTATTATTTCACTGTTCAATCACTATTTGCCCTAGTCCGCAAATATCTACTAGTTGAGTAACGTCTTCGATTCAAGAAGTTATGGATATGACCCTTGCAATTATTATCCCCCACGAAAATTAGCTTCAATATTCCTATAAACCTTTTTTTAAGAATGGGATATCACCAAATGACTAACTTCTCTCGCTCCGGTTAGAGCGGAACGGAGTGTCAGACTCTTACTGGCCATAATCTATCCATGTTCCTTCTAAGGCCCGCGCTTACGGTGGCCGCGAATTACTCTGCGACTCCCGACGCCCGTCTTGTTTTTTTGCGGCGGCTGGGGTGTGAGGTTTGCATTCCTCTTTCCCCTACCTCTTGATTTGTCATTGTCTTTTATCATCACATCACCGCGATTTGCAACAGGGTTGACAATAGTATTCTATCCTTATTCATATTCTAGACAAATAATTATGGTGTCACTTTTTACATCAGCCGCAAGAAAACCATTTTTCTCCTCAAAACCAGACATCATTAGCTCGCTGTCTATTACTGCAGTTTCATGAATAAAGAATACATCCAAACCATCCAGTGCATCTTCGGCTTATCCAAAATTTCTATAATCCTTGGGTAATACAATATCGCGGCTATAGTAGGCCAACGGTACTCATGTCAAAGTTCTTGTACAGTCGGTACCTACTATGCTCAGTAATTGCAACTGCTAGCAACTATGTACACTTAATATCCTATTAAATGTTGTTTTTAAGCTTTATCGTCGTATATATTGCGCCGTAAAATTGAACGTTAAGTCTTGACAAGTGTCTTGCTTGTATGCTTAGGTGGTGGAGACGGTGTTGATGTTACAGTTCATTTTGATATTTATGTGTATGCACGTAATGCCCATATTATTTCCTGCAAAATGTCATAATTTGAGTGTTTTTTAATATTCTTCAGACCGAATTTTGGTTACGGTAACCAATATCAGTGGACACTACCTACCCCACCTATGCGAGAGATATTATAGTGCACATGAGTGTGCGCAAACACAGGTGCACTCTCTCTTCCTTTACTCTCATAGTTCGATGGGATGGCAATTCGAAAAAGCATGGACCCACAAAGATGGTGTTTGAAATAGTTCATCATTCTACTCAGCAGTACAATTCTTTAAAAATTACCTCTATGATTTTAAGTGAAGTGAGCTTGGTGTGAGCTGTAAAATCTACCTACAGCTCATGGTGAACGCATCAGTTCAATAACTCGTCTTATTGTATCTCTCACTAGATCTTGAAGCAATAAATTGGTTTATTTAACGTCTATGGTAAATAGTACTTGCATCATATTATTATCTTGGTAATATATATTGTATTTATTGCAAAACGATTTATCCAATGAACGTTATTGTATACGTAGAGTGCTATAATTGCAAATGAATAACGGATGCACAGCGATTTATTTATACAACAATGTACTTTATTCATAATTGAACCTTACAAATGCTTGACAAAACAGTTTAAAGAGAATTAAATAATTTAAAGCCTTGTTGGAAAAGATCAATGACAACACGGAAAAATACAGGGTACATTAACACAATTTAAAAGCCAATTCTCATAACTAAAAAAGTTCAAGATCTAGTCGCAATTTAACCTCAGCTAACGACAAAAACTTAAGATCAAAAATATAAGAAAATTAGAGGTATTGATACTGAGGACAAATTAAGACTGAGATTAGAAATCAAAGTCAAAAGCGTTTATTGCGAACTAAGTGTACAAAATGTTATGTTGAGTTAGTACTTATGACTTATAATCCTTTTACAAGCATTGCAATGAGAATGCATTGTTGTTAACTTTTGGGACTGGCCCCTTTGATCAGATAGTGAATAAAACATGTGTTACATAAAAGTATGTGTAGGTATCTACAAAATCTACAGAAAAATATTGTATGACAAGTAAGACCATTTTTAACAAAATCTTCTTTATCTCACAAACAGAAAACCCTGACTTACAAGCTGCACTAAATGAACTGACCACAACTTAACAGTACTCAGACCAGTCAAAGGCTGTCCACAAATTGTACTGATTGCCATAGGTACCCCAGCATTGCGCCCGCGTCTTTTATTCCATACTTATCAACGTCCGCTGTATAAAAGTCGCAATGTCTTGTCTTATGTCGCACACAATAAATGCCCGTCGCAAAATCCAGTTACGGGGAGCGAGCCTCGACAATTGATAGAGAAACTGTGTGCAACGATGAAATTTAAAAAGTCATTTATTTCGAAATGCTTTTTCTCGGAACGCCCGCGGCTCGAGCGATATCAATTTTATTTTCCGTTGTGGCTTCCACCGCGCGTAAGGACAGCGGTGTACGACGAGACAAATCCAAATGTGACCTGCGGCCTTACAGCGTATATACAAAGTTAAGGATTTTGTTTTACAAGTTACTCGTTATTTTTATATCGACAACAATGAATGTCGTACAAATTTATCTGGACGCGTTCTGTGTCACCTTGTTGTTTTGTTGCGAAATGATTTATAGCAGGATGCTGAGTTTTTGTTCAATTAAAGTTGTATGTATTATTATTGTGTCTGAGTTTATGTCTAGTACACACTAGTGGGTTTAAAAGTTTGGTTGTCTGTTTGTTAGCTCATTTCGACGATTGAAATAAAATTTAACAGATAGGTATGTAGCTTTGAGATCTTCACCAGGACATAGTCTAGTAATTGATCCAAGACTGCGTCTGCATCTGCAAAAACAAGCAACAATGTCCCGGGCTGAAGCTAGTAGCTATCGAATATTTTACTCACCATTTTTTTTAAGGATATATCATCAACTCTCTTCAACTCTTTCGAACAAACTCCGTAACATATTTTACTCAGTTGTAAGTACCTACCTGCTTGTTTAAAAATAAAGTTGTAAAAACAGTGATTAATTAATTCCATAACGCAGTCATTATTCATAATTAACTGTCTGTATTTACTTAACAATATCTACTTGTTTGTACATAATTAAAATTATCCAAATTACTACACGAACTAAACAAACTATAACTTTACAGAAATTAATATTAGGTGCGCTCATTTATTTTGATTAACATTGTATATTATACATTTTTGCATTATAGTAATTAAAACCGCAACAACTTTATTTTTAATTAAATTAACTTACTAGTTTTTAAATTTCGAATGAATTGGTTAGAAACTAAGGCTAGTAGCCTAGTATACACCACCACTTACTATGGCGAGGTAATAGACAAGAGCATAACTAATTGAGACTATTTGAGACATTACACAAAGAGGTTATCAACAGTTCCAAACTCTTTGGAACGAAACTATATCATCCAATAACATCGAACAACAAAATTACATTTTAAAAAGCGAACACAAGCGGCCGAGCCCAACTAAACCAAAAGTCGATTTAAGGTAGCGACCATAGAGTATTTTTATTTTAATCCATTTTCTTCGTTGTCCGTGGATCACCGGACGTCCGGCTGCGCGGTCAATGTAATTAAGCTTTGATCGCATAACGACACATTTTCTGGACGTTGTTCGTCCACAATTATGAAATACCGACGTTGTCTTTCTTTATTTTATAAAATTTTATTGAAACTCAATCATAAAATGATGGTAGGTAAGTTTAAAACCGTTGTTGACGGAAATTTGTGGGTTTGTTTTGAGAAAAGAGTGTGAGAGTGTTTGCTTACGCTAACTGTTTACTTCTAACGTTTAATTGTAGGTACATATTTTTAGTAAAATTTGTTCAATATGTAAATCTATATTTTGACAACTTGATCTCCTGAGGTAGATACGCAAGTAGGTATTGCATAGGATCTTGCTGATTTAACCTTGTTCATCATCTGCTTAGCCTTTTTCTCAATTGTGTTTGGGTCGGCTTCTAGTCTAACCGGATGCAGCTGAATACCAGTGTTTTACATGGAGCGACTGCCTATCTGACCTCCACAACCCAGTAACTGGGCAACACACGATACCTCTTGGTTAGACTAGTCGTCAGACTTCTTGGCTTCTGACTATCCGTCACGACTATCAAAGATCTACAAATGACAGCCGGGACCAACGGCTTTACGTGCTTTCCGATTTAACCTTGTTCAGTATCATTTAAATAGTTTTTTCTATAATTGCGAGATAAACTTGCTCTAAATTAGAAAAGGGACTTGGCGATCAATCCTTTAGTCTAAAGGATTGATCGCCTTTAGTCTAAAGGATTGATCGCCAAGTCCCTTTTTTGTTGTTTTGATTGTTGACAGACGGATCTTCTGATATTAAGGCATAATTATCTTTTGAGTTTTATTTTAGTAGAAACAGTACCCAAAAGTTCCGCATGAGAGCTCTACGCACTTATACCTAGTACTTTAACATCGTAAGGAAATGGTTTTCACATTGTGTTTTTATTCAGTGTGGGTACAGGGAAATAGAAGCATTCCTTTTTGCGTGTAGGGAAAACATAACATAACCCTGAATTTAACAAAAAAAAAATAAATTATGGGATCAGTCACTGAAGTTACAAATGTACTTCATAGGTGCGATTTTTTTTATGGATCCCTATTTTTTTTGTCAGTATAATACACTCTATGGGTGTCGGGGATAACATAGCTTCACATTAGTGAAACATTTTCAGAATCGGACTAGCAGTTCCAAAGACGCGTTCAAACATAAATACTTACAGACTCTTTAGTCTATATTATATAAGAAACGATTTTTAAATTTTACGTACAGATCACAAAGACGGTAAAGACTTGATGGCACGGTTGGCTAAGTGGCTCAGCGATAGGCTACTGTATTGCGTGGCAGCTTCGATTCTCACACGGAACAATTACTTGTATGGCCTTCAGACAGACCTATTAAGGGTGTGGCAGTTTGATTATGGGAATTTATGTGTTTGTAAATGCACAGGATAAATTCCTAAAGTAGGGTTAAAAAAAAGGAAGAAAGTGTATGACGTCACTCCAACAAAAAATATCCAGCAAAACACTTGAGCAACAAAATCTTAAGTAACTACTTTAAAAGCTTGTAACGTAGGTCGTCTATTACAAATACTAAGAGGTACTAAGGATCTTGAGAAGTACTAACATGTAGGATTCAAAGATGCTACGGAATGGTCTGCTGCTTAAATAAGATATAGCCTTCAATCGACTCTCGTCACTGCTGTAGAATGATAAGAAGCCTGTACAGTTGGCACTAGGACTTTTATTTGGAAGCCATTGGTGGCATATTTTAGAAAATCTCAATTTGTGTAAAAATAATTTACTATAAGTATCTTCTAGGTAGGTACAAAAAAAGTTACATAAAAAAATTAAGTTACCTACAAATAAATTTATTAATTACAAATTCAGTAAGGTCATTGCTTAACACACAATCTCAATCCAAAAGAATTGACAGACATCAATACTCAATTGTCATAAAGAACAAAAAAACTTGTACTTACAAGCGCAATTGCACTATATTATTTTGCTATTTTGAATAAAATAAGTTCCTTGTATATTACCCCTGTAACATAAGATTAAGTCTTAGCTTAAAAAATATTATTAAAAATATTTTTCTTATTTAAAAAGTTTGTCTGCTCGACAATAGGTATAAAAAAACGCAATGAATATATTTTTAAGAGTATAATAAGATAATCATTTCAAACTTAAAAGCCAAAGTCCAGAATCTAAAGTAATACGGATTTTACTGCAAAGTTCATTTTTTGCTCTCTACACCGCGGGTTCAATTTAGTAATGGCTTCTAATAAATTGTTAGCTGGAATGTTTCTAAATAATGATTTATGTGCAACAGAGGCAACGATGCAGCAAATAGTGGCATAATCACTATAATTTTAAATGAACTGTGGTTCATTTATATCGGTTAACAAATTCGTTTTATAATACACGGTGGAATGGAAATCGTGACACAACCTTGTGCCTACCCTGGATTTTAGACCTTCCAGCATTCATACTTAAGGTGGGAATTAAAAAAAATTGGATCTGCATACCATCACGCCTGTATTCCCCGAAGGGTTAGGCAAGGGTGCCAATGTACATCTACAGTTCGCTGGTATGTTTTTAGGTTCCATGCAATAGGGGCGAGTCTATTGCCATTAACCGGGCACAAATCCTAACTCCGAGTGGCTACTGAGAATGTCATTGAAAAATCCAATAACACTTTGCTCAACCTGGGAATCAAACCCACCACTAGACCAACAGGCCCGTCAAAACGATAGCTTCCTCGATGGATAATTACTATAGATTATTGTCCACGGTTTCACTCGTTTCCTGGAAGATATTTTCGTCAACACGTGTAACAAGTATTCTATGTGTTAATCCATGTGATAAATACCCAAATCCGATGAGCCGTTAAAGCGTGATTTATGATCAAATGGTCACGGGTTTATATTTAAATATTAATAGATATAAGTAACTCAATACTTTCCTCAAACACAATAAATGCCGATATTTCAAGGAAAAACTGATAAAATTGCGAAATAATAAAAAAAAAAAAATATACCATCACTCCTGTATTCCCCGAAGGGTTATGCAGAGGTGTACTTATGCACACCCACAATTCGCCGGTATATTTAGGTCCCATGTAATAGGGGGCGAGCCTATTGCCATTAACCGGGCACAAATCTAAACTCCGAGCTGCTACTGAGAATTTCATAGAAAAACCCAATAACACTTTTGCTCGAACCGGGAATCGAACCCAAGACCTCTAGCGTAGCAGTCGCGCTTAGGACCACTAGGCCATCGAAGCAGTTCAGTGGGAAATAATCCATTCTAATATTATAGTTTCGACAGTAACTCTGTCTGTCTGTTATGCTTTCACGAATACCAACCCCAAGAAAGGACACAGGCTTCTTTTTATTCCACGACTATTTACGGGAACGAAGTTACGGGCAAAAGCTAGTAATATTATAAAACTGAAGACTTTGTTTTTTATATTTGAATGCGCTTATCTCTCGAACTCTGATCCGATTCAGAAAATTATTTCGTTAAAAAGAAGCTTCGTTATCTTTAAGCTATTATTCTTTTACTAAACCCGCACTTTTTCTGCGAGAATTTTATTAGGTACGGATCCTAATTTGAAAAAAATAAAAATAAATAGGTGCCTACTCGCTGATAATGTAGATTTTTAATATGTAAAAAAAATAGAATATCGGTTAAGCAGTTTTTGAACTTATCCCTTACAATTAACAACACAAATCTATTTTTTTATAATAGTAATTTAGAAAAGTAGGCATCAGTAAGGCCGCTATCCCACTGGCGTTTTACGAGCGTCGGTGTCTCTCGAACGTCTGCGCAGCGTCATCGTTGCACAGACGCAACGTTGACGTCGCGTCATCGCGTGACAACCATTAACGTCGCGTCTACGCAACGTTGACGCTGCGCAGACGTTCGAGAGACGCCGACGCTCATTAAACGCCAGTGGGATAGCAGCCTAAAAGCCAGCGATGAGGAGTTTGTTCGAAAGAGTTACCGCTACCCTGGAACGCAAAGAGCATTAGGAGAAACGCGGATGGGTTTTAGTCAGTAAGAGTCTGACACTCCCTTCCGCTGCGCCCAGGGATAAGGAATTCATTTCCTATCGTTACAAAAAAGGTAGGTATCAGTAAATAAAAACACACGAACAAAACCGGGGGAAACGCTAGTATCATACAGCACGTCCTTTCAACCAACTAGTTTATATTCGAATGCTTCCATTTAGGTCTCTGTTCCGCTATATCAGATCAGATAAAACAAGGACAAGTCAAGGTTAACTTGTTTACGTCGTAGCAAATCTAACTGTCACCGGTTTTGACTTTTAAAACTATGGTAATGCCACCAAGCCGTCCATCAAACAGACCAAGTGCTGAATTCGCTCCCTTAATAATCTCATGTATTTTATTCTAGTTATTCTGTTATCTGTTGCAGAGATTCGTCTCACTGTTGTTATTTGAGATTTAACATCTGCCCCCCTAGCCAAGTCACAAACGATAAACGCAAACGCTGAGTAGGCTTTAATAAATCTTCAACTTTATGTGCTTGGTTTTAAGTTGAAGATCTAATGAAGATTGCATAGCGTTTTCGTTCGTTCCAGTCGCTAACGCTTAGAAATCTTTAATAGATTTTCAACTTAAGGCTCTTGGGTATTAAGTTGAAAATCTATTGGTACCTACCGAGCGTTAACGATTATCGTTTGTGACTTGGCTAGGGGGGCTGCTGTGCGAAGTTTGGTGGAATATTAAGTTGGGTTTTGGAGTTAATTTTGTTGTATTTATTTTGAATAGAATACCTAGGTTAATCTTGTTATTTCTAGCAAGTTAAAATTAAATGTAAATTTGACTAAATTTGTAGGTGTTGGCGTAAGTACGTATGGTGGCGTGATGTCCTAGGTTCAAGCAAAATGTTATTTGGATGTTAGTGGTATGACACTACCGTGCTTCGTAAAGCATAATGCAGGTGATCCTGTACCTTTTCACATTGGATTATAAGAGTGATGGATGAGAAAATGCACCTATATTTGCAGACACACTAGTGCACTATTACATCTCTGGCGTACTAGGGTAGTCTACATTGAAATTGTCCGCGACCGCGCTGTGGCCGAAATTCAGTCGAAAGAATATTATTATTAAACATAGTAAAACAACAAGATTAGCAGATTCCTCTAAGTACTACCTATCTTTTAATATAAAAATGTAAGAAAGAATTATATCTTTTATCTTTTTTTCCTTAGGTCTGTAAAACGAAACTAAATTGTTTATCATCGGAACACTACAAGCCGTTAAACCTCATAGCTCTGTATATTAAAAGATTACTCCGACTCTCAATAGAATGAAAATATTTTGATGGCGAGTCCCGGCGCCACCTTGTTTACTGTGATAACCTCATCTACAATACAGTATCATTTTCAAGAAACAATTTTCTTTTGAGTCATGCTCAAACAAAAATTAATTTATATCGTTCCCGCTCAAAATGAAATCATCACGAGCTTTAAAAGCGCTGAGAGGCTCAACTGCTATGACATATTACCGAAATTTACGTAATACTAACACCATTCGGGCCCAAGGCGTCTATTACGAGATATGAAAAGTAAAACGTTTATAATACGAGCGGGAATGAAGTATGGCGGTGGAGTTAGAAAAAGAAAAGATAAGAAAATAATGCGCCCTCATATATCATCACAATCGCCAGAATTCTCGAGTTGGTCCGGGGATGGCCAACCCTCCTCACGCGGCGGATCTCCCGAAAATATTTAACTAAGCAAATCGCGTTGCTATAGTGCCGAACCTCTTGTTATAATACCCTATTTAATATGGCATTAATAAAGGTATTAGGGATTTATTACGAGCGCTCGTGGTAAAATTACTGTCTAGGCATTAGATTAGAGGTTTTAAGCGTGTGCCCATAATGTGGGCCATATTTCGTTAACCATTCTTGTATTTATTAGGCTGCTGCTACAAACTATCATTAGGTTTCTAATTGCTATTGGTAATGAATAACCTGCCCCAAAATCACCGATAAACATACATTACGCACGGTCCGCAATTTCTAACAGAACACACACATGGTGTAAACCGACACATTTGTGTAATCGGTTCAAAAAGCCGTCATCGACAACCTAAATTAACTCGGCACCGAATCTTGGCGTCAGAAACATGAGTTGGTTAACGAGTTCCGACCGAATGTTTGGACCATTTCATTTGCGTGCGCATACAACAAACTATACAAATTATTTCTGAGAAGTATTTCGTCACGCATACTTGGGATTTGTTCGACCCGAAACCCGGTGACTTCAGACATCATTCATTCAGGAATTGACTGGACAACCCAATTCTAGTTAATGGCGAAAGGGTTGTCAATTATATTTCGAGTACGGTACGTACGAAAAGCCGCAAATAACGGTCTAGAATACGAGTTCGAAACTCTAATGCGTTATTGCTTTACTTCTAAAGTCACCTTCAGACATGAAATATGTACGTTTTAAACAACACAAGAAACTCAAATATGCTTAAATACTTGTTATAATTTACAACAGGAGCACCACTAATACTTTTGTAACAATATATTTCTAAGCCGCTCATGTTAAATGGCGCGCAACGTTTCAAGACTATAATAAATAATAATATTAGCCATTATTGTCCCATTTCAAGGCAAGCCTCTCCTCATACAGAGAAGGCACGAGCACCGATCACCAGGCTTGCTCAAGGTGGATTGGCGATAAAAAACATGTATTAATAATACTGGTCCAGCTTTCCTTACGATATTTTCCTTCACCGTAATATACATCACAAAAACACACTTTATACGAGTACGGATGGTTGTATTTAGACTAATGGTGTTCCTAACAAGCTCTAACAAATTACCTGACCTTCAGCCGCTTAAAACGGTAGTGAAAACCCTGTCATTTTCGCAGCGAAGCCACGATGAGTGGCGGAAAATTATTAAGAAATAATATGTGGCTAAAGAGGCCACTAAGTGAAATTACATAGGCTGATGACAGCGCGATTTCAGAATGGGGGTAGATAAATAACGCAATTAGTGAAGTGATTGATAGTTCCACCAGGAACCAAACTCGGGATAGTTATCTAATACCTTTTTTGTTATAGATAGGTGCGATCCTTTCTCGGTATATTGCCGTGGGGTGTTTACATCGTCATCGTGATTTCACTGTGTGGTGGAGGAATATTAGCGGTTTTATATGGGCATTCTAAAAGCATTAGGACACCGCTGATGTGTTTTCGTGGGAGGTGCTTACTGAAATAGATATCTTTAATGCTTTTGTATCTTCAACTATAGTACAGACGTACTAAATGTACCTTTAATACTTAGAAACTTACATTGGCAATACACTCATTGGTTTTTTGTGTAGCTAAAGCAACGTAGTTCTTTTTCTTACAATAATATTATACTGCTTGCGTAAATCTGTCTGCCAATTGATGTTAATAAACCTTCCAAATTGAAAGAAAAATTAGACCATTAAATACACTATTAAACGTATGCAAAACAAAATAATTGAATCTAGTTGCCCCCCCCTTCTAAAAGAGAGTTTCGCATAAAGATTAGTAAAGAAACTCCATAGTTACTCTTTTAAATTAAATGGTTTTTTTTTGTATACAAGATTACTCGTAAATACGGTATTATCCTGCATAAAAACTACTATATTACGAGGCCAAAAGAGTATATAAGGATCGTACTAGGTGGCGTTCTGTAGTTCCTGCCTATCCACATGGGAAAAAGGCGTGAGTTTATATATGTATGTACAAATAACGAACATTATCTCTTCATACAAAAAAATAAAATAAACCAAAAATAAAAATTTAATGATAACGCAATTATAGGTTGAATGTAACGCGGTACCGCGTCGTGAGACTGCCATTCATTGTGGTCAATTTGGCGTAATGTAATCAATTGCTGAACCAATAAAATAAATCAGAGGAGACAGTTTTAATTGATACCGCTCACTATTAACTGCAAACCATAGATGTAGAGCTGACACCAAAAATCTGTTAAATTCGGGTGTTTAATGAAAATGTACCTAAATACGGGATGGTCTTACATAGTAACGAAAGCTTTTACCATGGATTCAGAAGGTACATGATCTAAGATCTCCAGGGATAAAATATTTAAGTGTCTATTATAAGTGGCGATTTCGTACATAATTGCAACAACTACACACTAAAAATGTATGGAAAAGCTGCTACAAAAAAAAACCTGTTCCAACCGTTATATTTTTGTGTCCAATATGCAACTTTTACAATACACGATTTCTAAATGAACTGAAAAAAAAAAACAAATTTTACTATAATAATAATCCCAGTATAGTCGAAGATTAAAAACACCTATTCCTCTGTTTATATTATAAACTTCACAACCATCCTAAAAAAACTTAGACCTTACAACTTTGGGTTCTCAATCCAGTGCAATTCAGTCAATATTTGACAGATACATCAAATTTTTAATTAATTTGATAAAAAACAACATCGCATCTAGAAATCCTTCTCAATTTAAATAAAATCGGGCGGTTCAGGATACTTAAAAAAAAGGCAACAAATTCACAACACAACCCAAATTGGTTCAGTCTCAAATGAGTAAATAGATAATAAATTAATTACGTATTACATTGTATAGACCACAAATTGAAATGTGACCGCCATGAATAGTTAAGTGATATGCCATTTGTAGTGAATAAAATTGATATTACTGATAGAACATTTTGCATCACCTTTATTTGTTTTGGCAAATTAAAATATCAACTATTTATTGTGTAAACTGTTGTGGGTAAATAAAATTGTGCATCAATGTTAATTCATTTGCATTTTTAATGCGTATGTAGTTTTAAAATGGAACCGGATGACATTAAAATAGAATTCAAATGCGGTTTTATGTATACAATAGCTTTTTCCCACGACTTCGTTTGCGTAAATGACGATTATACGCGGAATAAAATGTAGCCTGTATCCTTTTTTCGGGTTCAAACTTACCCCGTATGAAATTTCATCAAAATGTTACTTACTTAGTATGGAAGTATGAATTAGTATGGAACTATATTTTTATTTTATAGTCACATAGGTAAACAGAATAAACAGTCGGAATCAATTTACAAATCAACAAATAGAACGCAAATACCTACGCAGACAAACTACACAGCAAAGTTTACTAACAATCAGAGCACGGGCACAATAAAACAGCACTACCCTTTGAGCCCAGCAATGATTGAGTGAGGCTCGCGGCCTGTTTATTTACATATCGACTCAATTAACGAATACACCGGAGCTCATTACCCATTCAAATCGCAATCGCAGCTTTCCTACGTTAGCCGATTTTCCAGCGAAAACTCAATGAAAACTTCATAACGGTGTTGACTTTATGCTCGGAAACGGATCGCGTAATGGCCTTTGTCGTGCACAAAAAGCGACTGATCCGGCCCAGATCCGCTTTGTATAGCCGGCTTGCTTTAGTCAGTTGACAACATAATTATCGACTGTTGTGCACCGTCAAAATGGGCCGGTCAACGCACCGGCGACGTCGAAATAGACGACGCGACGCCGCTGTTGCGACCGCGCTCTAAGCCTTTAAAGGGCTTCCTTGCTTTTTACTACAAGTCCTGTACTTAAAGCAATAAAGTCTAAATTGCACTGCGATAAATTTAGACAGGAGGCAAAAGATAAGTGTTGTGGGTAGCGGACGTTTAAGTCTAATTTTATTAGGTCGCTGAGGTGCATACCGGTCTATGTCTAGATGTCTACTTACCAGTAGTTACGCTTGCATTGACAGCAGTTAATCTAATCAATTGTCTATTAATGAACCATTGGGAGAATTAATGGTGAAACTATCCATCTTAAATGTTTCATGATGTCTGATTAAATCTATGGCTATTTTGTAGGCAAATGTTGAATAAATAGTATAATAAACTAAATTTAAAAGTGTTAGAAGTAGTGAAACATAAGAGAAGCAACAATTTTATGCGGCGAACATCTCAGTAACTCATAAAAAAGTCGTTTTCAGAACCTCGGGCTAGTGATGCACTTTAATGTGGCTCGAGGCATTGCAGCAAAATGTGACTAAATGAGTTCAACTTCGTCCCGTAGATGGCGGTGTACACAATCTTTCATTTGAAGAGGAGAGACAATTTCTCCGTTTAAAGAGATGCGCCAACAGAGGTCGTCTCTCTATTTGTTCAGTTATAACTCATTGCAATTTTATAATTATAATTATTTTACAACTAGGACATTTTATTTAATTTACCTGTGGAAGAAATTTAAATAAGACGTTTATATGGAGTTTATGGATTATTAACGATGGGTATGTATGTAAATCATAAAGTCCACTTCAACATGTAACCGAGTAAATAAAACTCACTCAGACACTAATATAATTATGTTTGAAAAGGTTTTAAGGGCATGATGAAAATTATATTGCTCACACTTAAATCCCTTCCGGCTTGGTTAGTCCCAAAGAGCCTTTTTGAAAACCACACCTAATCAACAAGTACATTTATATTTTAATACGAAGACTACGAAAGTTGAGATATTAGAAAGAGCAAGCCTTAATCGTGGGTTAACCCTTTAAATACGTTAGCGCGTCTTCGAATAACCCAAAACAATTAAGATGGAGGTAATAACTTAACTAAAATGACATGTGCTCACTCCATAATTCACAAGAGGCGTGTTAAGAAAATAAACTTTGAGAAAATAGATTATTTAAAGTCTGGAGCAGTTTACAAATAAGATGGGTGTTTGATTGTAATACCTATTAAATAAAAATAACGCTGAATGAACCAACGAAAAAGATTTGTGAGTAATAATTCAAACTAAATGTTAATGATGACATGTGCATCCCATAAGTCAGCGGAAGGTTAAGATAATATTTGTAGGTAATGTAGACTATATTTTTTTAGCAAACCTACACATATTTTATAGGGTTAAGTTTTAGTCTTTTTTTTAGGGTTTTTTTTTGGGTTTTGTTTTCTTTTTTTACCTTAGATGGCAAATAAACCGACGGCCCACCTGATGTTAAGTGGTCACCGTTGCCTATAGACATTTGCAATACCAGAGGCCTTGCAAATGCGTTGCCATCCCAGATACAAAGTTGAAATGCCTGATGTGCTTACACCGGCACCCATGCCCTTCAAACCGAAACACAGCAACGCTGCCTTGCCGCAAATAAAATATGATTATACAAATAGATATTTTTTAAATTACAACTGTGTTACCATGGTTACACATGGGTACACGGTTATAAAACTTGATACTTTTTAGATATGATGAAAAACATTTTTAGATCACGGAAGTACATAGATTAGTGAAGAGATTCGTTAAATTAAAATGTCCACACATTTAAATGGCCGAAGGAAGGTGTCATAAACTTTAATTAAAATGTTATGAATGATATTTAGTTATTTTTCAGTGATGAGTTTAGGAAAAAAAATCCAATGTCCAATAAACCTGATGAAATGTGGTTTTACTATTTCAAATTGGGCCTTTTTAGATCTAGTTTTATTTTTATTGGATGGCAAGCAAGCCAACGGCCCACTAGATGTTAGGTGGTTACCGCTGCTTATAGACATCTGCAATACCGGAGGCCTTGCAAATGCGTTGCCGTCCCAGTGACAAAATGCCTGTAATTATAATTATATAATCGTAATGGTAGACTTTTAATAAACATTTGGCATCTTTAATATGCAAGCGCACTCAATACAACTAAAAGCAAATTAAAAAGCTTTATTATCCTAGTGTTTCTAAGCGTGAATGCTACGCTAGAGCTTCAATTCCCAGGTTGAGCAAAGTGATATTGGGTTTTTCTATGAAATTCTCAGTAACAGCTCGGAGTTAGGATTCGCGCCCGGTTAATTGCAATAGGCTCGCCCCCTATTACATGGGACCTAAAACATACCGTCGAACTGTGAGTATACATTGGTACACTTCTGTCTAACCCTTCGGGGAATACAGGCGTGATGGTATGATTGTAAGAAGTAATAATTCAACTCAAATATTATATGGATGACACGTGCTTCCCATATGTTAGAGGCAGATTATTTTTTATTAGAATAGGGACACAAATAGATGCCGCCGGTTGCTTTGTTTCTTTCTGGAAAAAAAGGTATGTCACTCGTCAACTTGGGACAGATACTCTACGACGCTTCTGTCTTGATGACTGTACTTTGTACGGTCTGCAAATAAGGAATAGATATGAGAATATCGGATTGCTAACCAAATAAGGCAATCTTTGAATGTCGTATCTACCTCTAGTTATAAACTAGATGAGAAAAGAATAATAATACAACTTTTTGAAAATAGAATATATAATTATATAAATAAATAAATAAATATACCATCACACCTGTATTCCCCGAAAGATTAGACAGAGGTGTACCAATGTACACCCACAGTTGGCTGATATTTAGGTCCCACGTAATAGGGGGCGAGCCGATTGCCATTAACCATGCACAAATCCAAACTCCGAGCTGCTACTGAGAATTTCATAGAAAAACCCAAAAACACTTTTTACTCAACCTGGGAATCGAACCATGGACCTCTAGCGTAGCAGTCGTGCTTAGAACGACTACGCTAACGAGGCAGTTCAACGAGTGGCAGAGGCAGAATATAGAATATGTGATTCTGTTTTGTTTCTTTAGGGATTCGAATTTATACCTAATACCTAAACCAAGCAAATAAAGCTAAATTCTTGTATTCAACTGGGGTCAGGTACTATAGAACGCACGTGCCACAACCTCATCGCACATAGTGTTACCTAAGTACTTTTCCTTGTATAATAAAACAAATAAATAGAAACCGAACACTGTAATTATTAAGGTCGATTTTCGTTAATTAGGGAACTTTGCCAAAATTGAAGTTGAACTATTATCCCAAAGGAACACATTACTGGGATGAGAAGTATCCCATGTGTTAATCCAAGAAATGGTTTATTTATGTGCCAATTTTCATGCAATTCTATTCAACGGTTTACGAGTAATTGCAAACATCTTAACAAACTTTTACATTTATAACATTAACTAGCTTTTACCCGCTACTTCCTCCGCGTCAAAGTTGATATATTATCCCACGGGAACCGTACGTTCTTTCGAGATAAAAAGTGTCCTATGTGTTATTCCACACTACAATCTATCTCAGTGCCAAATTTCATCCAAATCCGTTCAGCCGTTTGAGCGTGAAGAAGAGACGAACACACAAACTTTTGCCTTTATAATATCAGTGTGATATGATTAGGTATGCGCCAGGAATCTGAAATTACAATATTGAACCTAATTTATAAATAAAATAAAAACTATTTTACAATACACATGTCGATTCTGCTATCGTTACATCCACGACATATGTCAATCTCCCGAGGATCGATTATAATTAGACAAGCGGGTGGACATGTTCTACATATTTCTGTCGTCGACTACACGCTAGTTACATACTCCCCGCTTTAATTATACAGCGATAATGTTTATTAATTAGTAATAAACACGTTAACTATTAATAACTATTAGAAGGGATATCGAGTTACGTTGTACTACTCAAAATTGAGTTAATATCGAAGCCTTGTTTTCGAAATCGTCTCTTTAATCTATACCAATATTATAAAGAGGCACAGCTTGTCAGTTTGTGATGTGGTAGGGGTAAGCTCTGGATTAACCAAAAATATTTAAAAAAGGCATCATTAGGCTCGCCCCCTATTACATGGGACCTAAATATACCGGCGAACTGTGGGTGTACATTGGTACACCTCTGCCTAACCCTTCGAGGAATACAGGCGTGATGGTATATTTTTTATTTTATTTATATTTAAAAAATCATTTTCAATACAATTCCACGTTATTTGTGAGTGTCATATGCTATATAATATCGCGCTACGACCCATGAGAGCGGAGCAGTAACCAATGACGTGTCGTAAGACAGGTGAAATAAGCCACGCGGACCAAGTCGCAGGCAACAGCTAGTTGTGCATAAGGCGGTTTGTTCATCCAATATAAACGCCTTTGTTAATTATTTTCTTACTAAAAGAAAAATAGAAATAATACTTCAGTAATCCAATTAAGTATGAAAATAAAAAGACAAAACGAAATGAATGCAATAACATTAACAATTTTCAGCTCTAACTCAACGTTATTTTTTTGTTTTCGCGAAAAAATATACTTTTACAATGTGCCGAAGTATTGTCGTAATTTTCAACTAATTTCCACAGTTAATTCTATAATTTAATTATCGTTAGAAATAAGAAGAAAGTTTCTTTGGGCCGAAGAATCTTTAGCGCTTAAATAAATGAGCATCACTGAACCCCTTTTGTTTAACACGGTTCGACCACTTTTCCGATTATTACAAAGTTCTTAAAAATTCAGTTGGAGAAATCCTTTTTTATTTATTGAAGTAATCAGGTCTATTATTGAGTGATTAAGTTTTGCACTTTAGTTAAATTAACATTTTTGGTACGAGAGATTGTAATGCGCGGCATTAGTTTATAAAATGTTGTTTCTATTTCTTGTTTATATCTCTCTTTCAGAACCTCATCTACCATACAAATACATAAAATTGAAGCGTCTATTTGTATGATTATACGTTACTAATACATCACTCGTTGACTGCCGCTAGGGGTCTTGGGTTCGATTCCCAGGTCGAGCAAAAAGTGTTATTGGGTTTTTCTATGAAATTCTCAGTAGCAGTTTGGATTTGTGCCCGGTTAATGGCAATAGGCTCGCCCCCTATTACATGGGACCTAAAAACGTCCCGGCGAACTGTGGGTGTACATTGGTACACCTCTGCCTAACCCTTCGGGGAATACAGGCGTGATTATATGTATGTATGTATGTAATACATAAAAATATTTTTTTTTACATTTTTTAAATGTCTATATGTCTGTTTGTTCCAGCTAATCTCCTAAACGGCTGAACCGATTTTGATGGGACTTCCACTGGAAGATAGCTAATGATATAACAAGTAACTAAGGCTACCTTTATTTTAGAAAAATAATTAGAATTCCGCGCAAAAGCCGACATTGACGAGGACAAAATTGCGAACATAAAATAAAATAATTAAAATATTTTTATACATCGATCTGTCTATATTTACCGTTAACCTGTAATTCAAACGCTCTATTTTCTATCATAGAACAGCTAAACACCGCCTTCCTTTTAGTTTTCCAGTCAGGTGTTTAATTAATGAGTCCTTTCAAATAGTGTTCGCACATTAATTAGTTATTTTCATGTAGAACTAGTTCGTAATTCAAGAAGCACTTGTTTGCGACAACGCACGTGCCTCCAAGATAATTATGAGACCATTCCATGCAGTTGTTTTACTTAAGATTGTTTTTAGAATAGAATAGAATCGAATAGAATAGAATATAATTTTATTTGCAAATATGGGTACACAATAGTTGGACATAGACCCGATTCATAGGTATCCCCCCCCCCCCCCCTCACATACTATTTTTTCTCAAACTTTCCCCATGAATTCTAATGGCCTCCCTAAATAAATAAATAAACGTATTGTACATTAATCAGAAATTCAACCATATTTTACCATTATTAAAATCATTCATCATTATCATTTTTTTCATTATTCATCATTATTCATTATTTTCATGCAAATATTTACAGATGATTTAACATTACAATTATCAATTATGCATATTAAAGAAGAGACATACAAGAACGAGAAATCTAGAATTAGAGATTTTGGTGAGAATATGTTTTGTAGGAACTAACACTACTATTAATTTGCTACGTATTATGTAGAGGTTTAAATCACTCGTGAAAACTAAAAAGTTTTATAATGACCCCAAAAGGTGAAAGAAATCCGCATTTCCATACATTTTGATTATATTGTA
This sequence comes from Caradrina clavipalpis, assembly GCA_932526535.1. Classification (NCBI taxonomy): domain Eukaryota; kingdom Metazoa; phylum Arthropoda; class Insecta; order Lepidoptera; family Noctuidae; genus Caradrina; species Caradrina clavipalpis. Next base: position 6,685,313 of record OW052093.1, read on the forward strand.
GTACATTTTTGTAGAAAACCGCAGGGAATGGGGCTTTTTTTTTTTGGTTGTACTTATTTATTAGTAGGTACTTTTACTTCCTGAAAGATACGCATTGAAGTCAGCCTGTATAATTATAGACAATATAAAAATAATATAAGTACCTTACTATCAACCAACGTTCCAACCTACTAATTATTTGAAAAATTTCCTTTTGTTTTTTTTAGTCAACTATAAAAACAAATATCTTATTATTATAATTCGTTAGTTGAAACGTAAACAAACTCATGTTTAAGAAGATAAAATAAGGAAATTTCACAACGAAAATTCTAGAAATTTGCAGAATCACGTCAGAGTTTATAGGAACTCTCGTCTCCACCAAGAACCAACGCAACCGTTTCATCTGATCAAAGTAAATATACATAATCAATGTATAATAGAAACATTCAATGGGTACATAAATTAATTGCCACTGGTCTTTAAACCCTGTTAATACTTCATGTGGCTTCCATTCCTAATGGAGAATAATATATTATTCCGTTAATCTCAACGCGGCACTCAAATCGCGATGTAAATTGGACCCATCATTTCTAGCACATCTCCGCTCTCAACCATTTAAATCCGAAAGAGTATAATTGAATCTTTCAATTAAAAATATTAAAGCAGTCGAGATGATGAAATGGTATTAAAGTCGTCACTCTTTCTCGCTCTAGCGTCGATATTGTCAACAAAGTTCCCTTTGGCTTCTCTCTAATTTTAATTGAAAATTCAATCATTTATTCATCTGATCGGCGTCGTTAAGGCTCTTTAATGGCTTGCGTGCCTTTTTTACTTCATTTTTACTCGGTATTGTAATGGGCAGCTAATTTTCTTTATCGGGGATCGATGCTTATAGGTATTATATAGGTTTCTATGAATAATGTCGATTATGGTGCCTTTTAGAGCACAAAAGACAGGTTACCTTTGATTGACAAAACGAGGTATCGTTAAAGAATTACGCCTTGTTATTGAAACAAGCAATTTTTTGTAGTTAGTATTTGCTTCGCTCAACTATTACAATATTCCAATAGTTAGACTAGTTTATGTTGCATGAACAGCATCAACACTTAAGTACTTATCTACTTAATTTGTTATCGAACTAAACTCATTTGCAAAATAACTAGTTCACCGTGTTGGTGTACCCAGTACCTATGCACCCAGTGTATACTTGCTTTACGGCCGAAAAATCTTTCAACTTGGAATAAGAGGTCGTAACTTCCAAATATGCAGAAATCCTTAGAACTGAGATTGTTTCCAAAGTCCTTGGGGTCCTAAGAAGCTTATATGGTTCAAGACGGAGATAGGCTTTCTATAACTACCTAGATACTATGCAATTTCTATACTGCTAGCTACCGTATGACAGTCCAACTGTATATAAAAAAGTCCTAAATTATAATTCTGTGTTTCTCCGGGACTCGCCTCTTCAATTCTGCAGCTCTTCTGGTGGTTGCCACCATTGATTCTGGCTTTTAGAAATTACAGTGGTTGGAAACAATATAGAGGATATGTCCCAAAAAATAAGGATAAATTGGTCTATCTCTCTATCGTTCATATTCTAATAACCGTACTAGCAATAATTGACTATTTTTTGTCTTATCCATATATTCTTATCCTTTTTATCCATTACCATCATTATATCGTATTACTTGTTGCTTACTAACCATTTATTTTTACTTATCTTTACTATATTAATACAAAACAGTTAATAAACATATCTGACCACGCAAGATATGAAGAGGAAAACATCCCAAGTTATCTGAAAGAGCGCTCGGTGCGCTATTTCTGAGTCCAATAAGACTGTAAGGTTTCCAAGTAACCAACATATTTTTATATCTACCTTATATTTGAGTTCGCAGAATTCCGTACCTTAGGCCGTGTTCAAACCAAACTGACTGTCAGCCGCCGAAAGTGAGCGAACATTACGCAGTTTATTGTATTTCCATACAATATTCACTTTTTCGTTCACATCTAACCGACCAAATGTTATTACGCTATGCGTAGACGCTGACATTATTATATTCACAATACCGTTTATTTTCACGTTTACACTGGGGCTCACAGTGAGCCTGCTCACATTCGGCGGCTGACAGTTAGTTTGGTTTGAACACGGCCTAAGGAATGCCAACGAATTAAGCCTTCGCTGTTCGTCCGTCTGTCTGTCAGTAGGCGGTATCTCATGAACTGTAATAGGTAGGTGAGTTGAATTTTCACAGACTTTGTATTTCTATTATATTCAATTTGTTCGTCTAGAAGCCGAGCCTAACTTAGTTGAGAAAAGTTAAAGTGAAATCATTTAATTTAATTTACCCATTAAGATGCACTTTAGAACGTCATCTATAAGTAAAAATAATTTAATTTAGGTAAGAAACTCGGTTCTCTGGGCCTAAACACACGCGCATACATCGCTACGTTTTGCCTTGCGTTGAACTCGCCTAAAACTTACCAAATTGACAAACCTTAGACTTAAAAAAAAACGACTACAATTTTTTCTTCGCATTCATGTCTCAAAAAAAATCCCCTTCCAATAAACAGGTACTTGCCTATTAAACTTAGGTATACTACTCGCATCAAATAGTATCTAAAACTTTAACATTAGGTATCAAAATCGAGTGCTACCAATAAACACATCGTCCGTTCCTAGAACATTCATCAAGTGATTTACAGTTGCTTCTCACGTCCTAACCGCACTTTTCGTTTCACCATCACTCATCCTTGGACCAACGAGCTTGACTTTCGTTTTCGACCTATCAATAATACGGTTTACGAATGGTTTATGTAGGTACCAAGTTAGTTTATTGACTACTATTAGGCACTACGCTTTGGGCCCGAGTTAGTCCATATTTTATGAGATTTGATTGATAAAAGTACTTGGAATTTTACTGGTTTGGAGCTGACTTTAAATTACTGCTAAAAAAATAAAAAAAAACCATCACGCCTGTATTCACTTATTATATTATTCTATTATTTTTATTATTATTTCTATTATTTTATTTTTATTATTCTAGGTACTTATCCTGGATTCTGTATTGTTTAAATTAATGCTGTGACGAATTAGTGAAATGTTATTATTCCTGTTTATTGCACGGAAATAATTAAACATGATGTGATTCTAATGCGCTAAACCGACCTAATGAATTATTTTGACGCAGAAAATGCGTCAGTGAATGCTTTGTTTAAAACCACACAGTAATTTTCGAAAGCTAGTTTATGATATGAAATATAGATTTATATATTTGGTAGGTACTAGATACCTCCCAAATAAGTAGATATTTTTCTTTAAGACCAATAAAACAACAAATTAGACGAATCCGTACAAAACCAGATTAGAAACTAAAGACCTATTTGCGGTATTGTCTAAAGCAACAGGACACTGATGGACTGGTTCGGTCTGTGTCCACTATCAAAGGCTTTACCAACATCACTTAGGTATCTACCATTAGTCCATTTAACCGAACACTGGTCGTAATAAAAAGACACGTTTGGTTAAGCCGTTGTCTACATTGCTACTGCCAGCGCCATCTATGACGCGCGCTTGGAATCAAATTTTCTTGGGGTGAGATAAATTGAAATGTACGATGGAAATTGAGTTTTAAACTGATATAGGGAATTTTGTAATGTTCTTTTTGTGATAATATAAAAAGAATATAATAATGAGATTATTTTCTTTGTGACCTGATTTCACAATTGAAATTTTTTCAGTAAAAAAATAATTTCGGACGAAAAAAAAATGTAAATAATCAACGCATGCAAAACACGTCTAAGAAAACGTTTTCGCAAATGTGAAACAATAAGTGCTATCGCAGCTTTCAAGCCAAGCCAAGAACTCAAAGTTTGCGAGAATTTATTTCATTCTTATGGTCCTATTATGCCGTTCTCAGCTACACAACATAAATAATAATGCGAACCGTTATAGGGTCATTACAGAGAGAACGGGCAGAATGACGAGACCGCGCCCATACACGTATCGCACTAAAGTCATTGGGTATTTGACTGAGTTGGAGAAAAGATTTTTGTTTTTGTTATATTCTTCTTCCTTTCGTAGTATTATGTCAATATTCCAAATCAAATTGTGTTTAACCAATTTAGCGAACTGCTTACAATGACGAATTTGCTAAACGTTCTACTATTGCCAAAACGAGCTAATCTATCCATAATTAAATGAATTTATTCAAACTACATTATTATGTCAATTGTGTTGCATTACTAATCAGTAATAACAGTTCAATAAACTAAAACTTAGAATAGGTTAGTAGTTTGACGTCATTTATTTGTTAATTTAATTGAATAACTATTTATTGATTTTACCGCAACTAAAAAGATCAGGTTTTAGATCCAAAATAAAGTGTATTTTGAGAGAAGTTATGTCTTGGAACTATTACACTAATGGTGTAAGCTACCCAATTGAGGTGCCAAACGTCCTTGTCAAGTGCCTTACTATTCAGTTATGAACCTATTTTTCCAATGACCTTAGTTACAAACCTATTAAGGCTCTATTGTTTGAATTAATACAGTGTCTAAGCTTTGTTAATCACAGTTTCGTATAATTTAATAGCCCTACGTATTGTGCTCGTAGTTATGAGAACAAAAACTACTAAGATGCTAAATTTTCGTAGCTACGTAATTAGTTCTCAAGATTCGCTTTGGAAGTTTCATCACGCGCATTGGCGATAAAATGGCAAAAATGCAGAGGTAATTTATCAACGCCTCGATAATGTGTTGAAAAGCTTTTTATGACGGTAAGTAAGGACCTAGTAATAAGAAATGGTACCTATATTTACTTTTTGAGGAAAGAACCTATTTTAGTTGAAGCTTACCTTTCAGTATTGGACTAGGTGTTCCAGACCGTTTTTTAGATAAATAGGTAAGTAGGTACTTTGGCTAGGTTAGTTAAATAAGGTAGGTTTGGGTTTTCCTAAAAATTACCTACTTAATTTTTGATGTGATAAGTTTTCTCTTTTTATTACTCAATCTGTAGTGTCCCACTGCTGGGCAAAACTCTCCCCCATTTCCTTCCACTAACCCCTAGAGGTGACCTATGTTTTAGCTTATAGATATCCTTTTCATATCCAAGTTTAATAACTTACCCTTTCACCTACACATAAATATCTAACGTCAGAAAGTCAGAACAATCGGCAACTCAAAACATGTCCGTTACTTAGTGTGGAGGCAGACTTGCGTCGCAGCCGGTATCTGCGCACTCTTTGCTCTCGCCCATTGAGTCCGGGATGAAAGCGGGGTCATTACCTGAAACAAAGAACGAAAGCCGCTCAAACTGCGCATAAATCGTGCCACCCTGTTTACCTACCATAGCCCTTCCTACCAAAGAAAAACTCAGCCTACTTTACCATGAATGAAACCTTTTCTCAACTCTTAATACATTTATATATGTTTTAGACGTCTCAACAACAAGAGTTCTCGAAAAACCGTATTAGATTCTGTATTTAAGTAACGTTCGCGCCTCTAAACTAAAAAATGCTTTGAATTGTAAATTCGTGATAACAGATTCGGTTTTTTTAACTGTGTTGAGGTCGCTTTTAAACATTCCACTCTACTTTAAAAGTCATAAATAAATTTTCATTTATATAAATTTTAAAGTATTGCTAACACTGACGTTTTGCATATAAATAACTGTTTTTAAAACGTTAAATAAATCTGTTTTTATTGCCCTAGAGATTGTCGTAACTATTACGAGTTCATGAAAGGATTTGTGAGTGAAACAAGATATATTTTCAATGCGTTTATTGTGAACAATCGAGGATCATGACAATGTTATACAGCGTGTTCGGTATAGTGGTAGATTTAGTGTATCATATATATATTTGTAGGTGGCAGCTGTTGATACAAGCAGTGGTAACAATTGAATATGGCTGTAAATCAGCGCGATAGCAGACCGGGCTGACCCCTCATGTAAATGGCGAGTCGCCTCCACCCTCCGTCTCAGGGTTTTGGTCCAAATATCAAGCGTTAGCTGTTACTTACAAATATTTATTTATTTTAGAACAATACATTTTTGTGACTCTTTGATTTCGTATTTACTTTCTAAGTTTATCTTGGACATCGGTGAAGGCAAATGTGTGAGGAAAGCTAGACTTGACAAATATAATTTTGTTATCGCCAATCCGCCTTGAGCAAACGTGGTGATCAATGCTCGTGCCTTCTTTATATGAGAAGGGGCCTTTGCCCTGTTGTAGTACAATATATAAGCTATTTATATATTATTTTTTACATTTTTGTCGTTTTGCCTTGCAACTAATTTGCAAATATTTGTAACTTAAAATAGATAGATTAGCACGCTAATAATGTAGCGTTATAGCAAAATAATAAAGTAATACATAATTCTGAACAACATCAAAAAATATATAATGTATTACTACTTGTAATTGGTTGTCAACAGAATTGAGAATAGATCGAATTAAAAGTATGTTTTAAATATGTACATTTTGACTACAAAACAAAATCAATTCGTGCTCGGTTTTTTGCTAAACGGTTTACGCAAGAACTTTAAATAACACTTTAAAATAATATTAAAGGTACTTTATGCGGATGTCATGTTTTTTCCTCATATTAAATATTCAGGACTTGACCCCAATATACTGCTTTTAAATTTTAAATTTGGCATTATCCACTTTTAGCAAGAGAATTGATTTTGTTAGGAATATCTAAAACACAGTACAATAACAGATTAAGTTTTTTTGAATGTTTTAAATTCTAAACATTATTAAATTATGTAATGTATGACACTATTTTCAAACGATTTGCCATTGCCTAGCCTAGCCTGGTAACACATTTTGTCGATAAACCAAGTTCGTTACTACAACCTTTTTGCTATGCTTAACTCATTTATTAAACAGTTTTTTTTTTATATGAGCTTATAATACAAACCAGATACATAAACACTTATGAAGGACAGAGACAAACAAAAGCATTAGTAATTTTGTCAATAAGTAATAAAATTAGATGAAACAATACTGATTGATTATTTTTCGTATTTCAAATTTAGTTATTTATAAGGGAAACTGACTAAATACAAGTCTATAATAATAATAAATTTATCCTATTTACATTTCATTGAGTTTAATGACTTTGTGACCAAATTATGATACTTTTTTATAGAGCGCACTGTCAGTAAAGTCGCCTTAAAAACAAGAAAAATAAAAATACAGTGCCTTCCCGATATGTTCTCGTGCGAAACTATCGCATATCACAAGACGTTATTGAGACACATGCCCCGAGCTTTCTTGTCGACTCTGATTTACTATGTCTAAAGGAACAATTGCGAACTATCGCCTTTTTATTGCCTCATACAAATTGTACCTACTCAATTACTTCCCATTTCAATTACATACTCAATAATTTTATTCTTACAATGTAATCGTGAAAGTGCTCTAAAATTTATGGCACGATAAACGTAACGTTAAACACCTGTTGGCGGTCGAAATATGTGTTTACTAGTTTTAGAGCTTATCGTAAATATCATACAGCATCACACACCGAGATTGTATCTGATGCTTAATTAATGTGACGCATGGAACAAGCCGCGACTACACTTGGTTGGGCACACGCCAGCTTGCTCTTTTTGCTCCACACATGCGAAGCTCACAACATAACTATGTATCGCATTCTCTCTAGGAATGAGACAGTGAATGCGACGTCGCCGACGACCACAAATCAGTAGCCACTTTGTTCTTTCACGGTCGCGAACGCTTCTCTGGCGAGAAATCGTTATTGATCTATTTTTAAAGTGATTACTGTCCTGTTATCTTATTGTTCTCTTTACGTTTTGTTTCCTAAGTCTAGAATAGTCGTGTAGCTACCAAAGCGTGGACATTAAAGAACGCAGACTCTCAACTACAAACACAGAAAGAGCGGAAGCTAATTTAGAAGATTTTACTTATTGTTTCGGAACTGTTTGTTATGCAAAAAAAATGTTGCTTCATAATGAGACGGAGACATTCTATTGTTGTAAGAGGTTGCCTCTAACAAAGACACGTTTGAATTATGTTTACCTGTCACGAAATGAAAAGAAGGTTATGAATCAGATCTCAAGTAATCATTTCAGTATGCTTGTTTTTATATCAAAAGGTATAGACGGATGAAAATGCCTAATATTATGAAGTCTTTGTGTAATGCCGTACAAAGGTGAGGTGTAGGAAAACGTCTGAAATTAAATTGAACTCAGAAAAGGACGAGCACAATGGCAGTCTGTGCTAGAGGCTGGGCCGAGATGTCTGAATGCGACTACATCGACTTTATAATACTGACGCGACACAATATACCCATTTATAAGGCGTTTTCCATACGAGCTTTAATTCAAATTCAGATTCAGTAGATGCCTAAATATTTCTTTTCGTGAGTTGGGGAATGGCTCGAAGGATAAGTCTTTAAATGTACATTTACTTTTACTTAAAGGAATGTTAATTCAAGTATCTACATAGGTAAAGTAATTATCAGACTATATCTAAACGAATGTAATGAAGCTGAAGAGATTTTTGTTTAAACGCGCTGCTAATCTCTGGAACTAAGGGATTGGATTGGAAAAATGTTTTTTGTATATGATAGCCAGATGTATCAAGGCTAGCAAGGCTACACAACATGCTAAAAACATCACGCAACGACCCACGGAACCAGACCAAAGAAATAACTGAACGAGAAGCTGCGTTGTGATTATCCTCTGGAAACTATGTAAAGTATAAAAAACCCACATTATTGTGTACTAACTCATCAATTCTCAATCATTAATTATGGTCTCAGACCAGTAAAGTTAACTTGACCAGTTTTGATCAATTTTGCTATTGCCATTCAAAGAATCAACTTAATCCTTCTTATTTCTTCTCTCTATCTCCTGGATATTAAAGAAGAAAATTAACCTTTCTGCTTCATGACGACTCACATAGAGCCGCGATAATTGCTTTTGTACTAGCGAGGACGTTCCAAGGATTAATTAAAAATACATATGGCTGGTTCCCACTGGCTAACAGTAGCTGTTTGCCAGTTATTTTAACGTGATGTTTACTTTGCGGGCCTTAATCCCCGAAATGAGGTGGTATTGGAGTTCTAAAATTAAAAAAATAAGTTTTGTTGTTATTTTTTTATTTTATTTGTTAATTTTACCCACAAGGTGGACGGAGGACCTGATTAAGGAAGGCGCTGGATGCAGGCCGCTTTGAACCGGTTCTTTTGGAAATGTATGGGGGAGGCCTCTGTCCAGCATTGGACGTCCTGCGGCTGATATGATGATGATGATGATTAATGTTTTAGTTTACTACCACTTGGTTTTGTTCCTGCAAAACCTATCGTATTTTAAATACCTATAAAATAGCATTTGTTTAAGAATTTTTTTATAATTTTAAAGCTTTATCGAATTATCTGTTGTTCTTATTGGATTAATTGGAACAATATCCGGAAATCATTAAAATTAATAAGGATAAGAAGATAAGGAAAAATTTTACAGGTACTTCTAGTTTTTATAATTAGTGTCAATCAATATCCATTTAATTATTACATTTTACCTAGTAGGTAGGTATATTTTTTCAGTCTGTGTCATGATGGCCCTGTGGCGTTAACGCCCAGCGTCTAATGCATGAGGTTGTTTGATATCGGGCAAATACTAATGTGACTTTTCCAATTCATATGTACTAGTACTTTTTAAGTATATCTTGGACATCACTGAAATAGATGAAGGGAAACATTGTGAGAAAAAACTTAGTATAAGTCTGAAACCACTAATCCGTCTTAAGTAAGCGTGCTTTCTTTGTATGAGAAGAGGCCTTTGCTTAACAGTGGCCCAAAGAAGGTTACAAGTAGACCAACATTTAGACGATGTTTGTACCAAAACTAACCAGTCCAACAAAGTACAAAACTGAACCTTATCTACTTCCAATTGAACGATAAAAGGCAACATATCCCTTACATATCACTTCATACATTTATCTTGGTCTAACTGCGATTCCAGTAAGGAAGGGGGAGATAGCAAGGCGTTTTCAAACTTGTAAAAGAACTGTCTCTAGTCTTACATTCGCTCGTAGGAAAGTTCCTCTGTCCTTTGAACCAATAAATGGTGCGATCACTACCCACGTACTGTAAGAAGGAACGATTTTATTCATTCTATTGCTCAACTTCATATTGTTTGCATATTTTGATGGTATTATAATCTAAATTTCATGAAGTATATTACCTGTGTTTGTTTGCGTTTCGTGCAGTGTATGATGACCATGAGTTCGCGATGTAATGATCGGAAGCTATTGTGTTTGATACTAGTAAATATTTAACCTCCTTTTGAGGCATTCAAATATGGCTGTCTTATAAAAATTATGTTCATATGATTGCTAGGGGCATCATTTTGTATAGACAAAATCTTTTTTCTGTCTATTCCTTTTAATATTCTAAAACTGAAATCTTTGTTTGTTTGTTTGCACCCGCTAATCTCAGGGACTACTTGTCACATTTGGAAAAAATAGAAAACTCATTTTTCGTTATACGTACAGCTCGTTTATCGAGGAAAGTTATAGGATTATTTATTATTTATTTATTAAAACTTTATGCACAAATGTAAAAATACACCGCACAAAGGCGGACTTGATTATAGCCTTTTACTTTCCTCGATATAACATCACGCTACGGCTCACGAGTGTGGAACAGTAAACAAAAACGTAACTTAACGCGGAAGACACCGCGGGGTATAGCTAGTTATTAAATAAATTAATCAAAAAAAAAAAAAAAAAAAAATATTGTAAAACATAACAATACTAATCCACCTTGTTATTAAAATAAGCATATTAATAATTTATTCAATAAGAGGAAATCATTTTGAAACAATTCAGTATACGCTCCTTTATTACGTACGTACACCTACGCACTACCTACGACATTCAGATAATAATTATTTTCCATCATATTTCAAGAATCCTGCCTCGAGAAAATCTTCAAAGGATTTCTAGGAATATGAAGTACTATAATTAGTTAGAAGTATAGGTGGGTAGGTAATTAAAACCGGAAAGGAAAATGGACGAAAATACACACGTTCCACGTCAATGTCTGTTTATTAGACACGTGTCTTGTTGAAATATCCGACGTATTTTGGGTAATTTATAATTAATTATCTTAACTTTTTTGATTATTTTAGATTAATTAACAGAAATTTAAAACAAATATATTTTGGGTGTAAACAGATACTTGACAAAGTGAATCATTAGTACATGTTCTTCTTATCATTGCAATTTTTTTTTTGTCTTAGATCATACCAGAGAAATATCTAGTTTTCGGAGATTGAAACTTAAAGGTTCAATATTTATATATTTTTTAACATATTTTATGTTATAACTAAACTTTAAATAAACCTACGACCTCTTTACGGGTCGGCCGGCGTACGCGCTCGCGAGCGGTTCGAATATGGCAACTTCCAACGCGTTACATGTGAATACGCTAAAATGTGTGAACTGTAATATAGTAATAAGTGAATTGTTATCATTTATTCAAAATAAGATCTCAGTGATGGATAATGAAAGTTTAATTAGAATTTGTGCATCTGCTTTTTCTGAGGAGGAGGTAGAAAATTCTAAAGATTTACTGTTTAATTCCATTAACGGTAAACAGAAGAAAGTATCCAGGCGAAAAGATGGAAAAAAGCAGAGAAATCTAGAGGATATAATATGTGTCTTCAAAGTAACTGAACCAGATCAAATACCGATTTTTGTGGCGCGTGACTTGCAAAAATTACCGCCCGTTACGTTCGACCATGTTGATGTCACAAAATTATTAAAGGATTTATTGATTATGCGAAATGAAATTAATGACATAAAGGATAGATATGTAACAATGGAACAACTGGATGAGCTGAAAACAAATTTGGAATCAGGCAGGGCCCCCTCATCGTTTTTAGCTTATAACATCAATACTAGAAAAAGAGGAGGGTATCTGCTTGACAGTGGGCCTATTGGACTGTCGCCGGCGGCCGGTGTTAACTCGGCGATGAGGCAGGCGAGCACCGACAGTACTATGTCACCAAAGTATCGCTCTCTCACTCTTGCGCAGACAGATATAGATAAGCCGAATGCATCAACACTAATTAACTCGACTTTATTAGACAATGAATTATGCGCGACGATGCCCGAATCATCTTGTGTGAACTTGATCAACCCGTGTCATACAGAGGCTGGTGAAATAAAACAGCCCACCATGGCGGACATTGCGAAAAAAGGTGAATGGAAAATGCAAAATGAACCAAATGAGGAATGGATAACAGTTCAAAGAAAAAGGGCAAAAAATCGTTTCGTTGGTAAAACTGGGAAAGCGTCCACGGGCGCTTCTGAGAAGTTTAAAGCAGCTGAAGTAAAAATTCCTTTATTTATTTCGAACGTAAACAAGGAAACCACAGATAATGATATCTGTACGTTTATTAAAAATAAAACCTCAGAAGTAGTTTCACTGGAGAAAATTACGATGAAGAAAGAGAAGCCTTACAATGCATTTAAAATACTTGTAAACAGAAATAAGCTGGAAATGTTTCTGGATGACCAGTTGTGGCCAGACGGCATCACATTTCGTCGTTTTGTGCATTTTAAAAGTAGAAGAGAAGAGGACAAGAATGTTTCTCAGAATAAAGAAAATAAAATCATGACATAATGGATAGGGCTTCGAAAATGAACATAATAACATTTAATTGTAAAAATGTGAAGAGGTCAGTGAACTGCGTGCGCGCACTGTGTAAAACAGCTGATATATTATTGTTACAAGAAACGTGGCTATACCCACATGATTTACACTTTCTTGAAAATTTAGATCAAGAATTCAGTTACACTGCGAAGTCTTCAGTAGACACTTCAGCTGGTATTTGTAAAGGTAGACCATACGGAGGTGTCGCTATACTATGGCGAAAAAGTGCTTTTAATAACGTGTCGGTAGTAAAAAGTGACAATAATAGGATCTGTGCAATAAAAGTAGTGGTTGATAATCGATGTTTTATGGTTATAAACCTGTATATGCCAACGGACTGTAGTGAGAACTTGTTAAACTTTACGGAGTGTCTTAGTGAAATGTACTCAATGATACAAAGTAATATTATTGAATCAGTGTTTGTATTAGGGGACTTCAACGCGCATCCAGGTGAGTCATTCTGTAATGAATTACTTAGTTTTTGTAACGAACAAGAATTAGTGTGCGCGGACATCGATTATCTCGGCGTGTTGTCGCCTACTTATACATTTATTAGTGACTCACATGGGTGCAAGCGTTGGTTAGACCACTGTCTTGTTACACAGTCGGCGGCGAAATCCGTAGTTAACGTTGAGGTGATTTATGATTCTTTTTGGTCAGATCACTTTCCATTGAAACTGGAGTGTGACATTAATATTATAAGGGTAAAAACATTTGCTAAAAAATTATATAATGGTATACGTTGGGGCGAAAGAAGCCTTGAAGAAATAAATAAATACTTGTTGCTGTGTAACAATAAACTAAAGAACTTAGACTTTCCTATGAATTTTAGACTTTGTGCGGATAAATATTGTGATAAACCTGACCATAAAGTTTTGTTGGATGATATGTATAGAAAAATTGTATGTATATTAAGTGAAGCTGCCAGTAGCAGTAGGACTTTAAGGGGCATTATAGGAAAAAATAAAGGAATTAAAGGCTGGAACAAACATGTGAAAGAAGCGCACACTCAGGCAAAGCTGAAGTTTAACTTGTGGATGTGGTACGGTCAACCTAGTAGCGGGCCTGTCTTTGATGAAATGAAATTAACGCGTAAAATATTTAAATCAAAATTAAAATGGTGTATTAGGAACCAGGACAAAATTGAAATGGACATTCTAGCCTCATTACATTCAAAAAAATGTTTCACGTCATTTTGGAAGGGTACTAAGAAACTAAATAATAATACCCCGAGTCTTTCAGCTAACGTGGAGGGCGAGAGTGACTGCACAGAGATAGCAAATATCTTTAAAGAACATTTTAAAGTGAGTTCACCTCTCGAGGCAATGCCGAGGTTGAACGATGCTGAGCCCTGCCGTTCAGAGTCTCCCCTTCAATTTGAATGTAAAGAAATAAAAGAAGTTATTGCATCTATGAAGAGGGGGAAATCTCCTGGTCATGATGGGCTCAGCATCGAACATCTTCAAAACGCTGGTATACATATGCCGAGAGTATTGACCATGTTCTTCAATCTGTGCTTGGGGCATTCTCACTTCCCGGAAGAGTTATTAGACACATTAGTCATACCTATTGTGAAGGACAGGACTGGGGACATAGCCGATAAAAGTAACTACAGGCCTATCTCACTGGCAACGGTGATAGCCAAAGTACTTGACAGTGTGCTTGATGCCCACCTCGGTGGATACACCAAGTTACACGACTCGCAGTTTGGTTTTCGTGCTGGGTTGTCTACCGAGAGTGCTATTTTCGCGTTGAAGCATACTGTCAAGTATTACACAGATAGAAAAACGCCAGTGTATGCCTGTTTTCTAGACCTGTCAAAAGCATTTGACCTGGTTTCCTATAATGCCCTATGGGGAAAGCTTCGAGAAGCGGGTGTGCCTGAGTCGTTAGTGTCAACGTTATCTATGTGGTATGATAAGCAGAGAAACTTTGTAAAGTGGGCAAATGCGCTGTCTGACCCGTATAAATTGGATTGTGGTGTTAGACAGGGAGGTCTTACATCCCCAAGACTTTTTAACATTTATGTTAATAAATTACTGGTTGAGCTCAGCAACACTTATGTCGGATGCCACATAGATGGAGTAAGCGTGAATAATTTAAGCTATGCAGATGACATGGTGTTGCTGAGCCCATCCATCTGTGGTTTAAGAAAGCTGCTGTCCATTTGTGAGGGGTATGCTGAGCAATATGGGCTAAAGTATAACCCTAAGAAAAGTGAGATGCTGGTGTTCAGGGGTAGGAATAAAAGTCCGTCTTATGTCCCTCCGATAATGCTCTGCGGCTCGCTTTTACAGAGAGTTACCCAGTTTAAATATTTGGGTCACATTGTTACCGAAGACCTAAAGGACGACACCGATATGGAAAGGGAACGTAGGGCGCTGGCTGTGAGGGGAAATATGGTGGCTCGAAGGTTTGCTGGTTGCTCGGTACCAGTAAAAATTACACTGTTCAAGGCTTTCTGCCAAACATTCTACACCAGCAGTCTTTGGGCTAATCATACCCAAAAAGCAGACAACGCCCTGCGAATTCAATACAACAATACCTTCAGGGTGTTGTTGAGGCTTCCACCCTATTGTAGTGCGTCAGGCATGTTCGCCGATGCGCACACCGATGACTACTTTGCAGTAATGCGTAAAAAGGTGGCATCAATGATGCGCAGAGTGAGAGGGAGCGCCAACGGCATCCTGAGGGTGTTTGCTGAAAGGCTGGATGGGCCTACCATGGGTAGATTTATCAAGCTACATGTCCTACATGATGCTTGATGGAGCTATCTGTGGCTGATATATATTTATGTCTGGCTGATTATACTAACATAGTTTTTTAAGATAATTTTATGCACTAACACATTGTGGGCCTATGTTGTCTGGAAATAAAAGATTTTTATTTTTTTTTTATTTTTATTTTTTTTATTTTTTTTTTTTATTTTATTATTTACTGTTACATGCACTAATATCACAATGTTTTGCGTATGCTGTCATGAACTATGATTTTTCATACCGAAAAGAAAAGTCGTTTTCCAGCAATAATTTTCACGTATTCTTGTTTAGTTTGATGGGCAGTAGTAGCACTAGTTAGCAGTAGTTAGTTGGTATGGGCATCGGGCAGTACTTATGTTATTTGTCTTGTTAAACCCCGTATGAAATTTCCTAAAAAGTGACTAAAGAATCGAAAACCTCTTTAGAAAATGCACAGACGGTCAACCCTATGGAAAGCTGTTAGATAGGTATCATTTTCTATTAATTACAACATCAAAGATGATGAAATGTTATAAAGTGTGGCCGACATGATGGTCACATGTCATTGCATCTGCTCGTCTCCTATGACCGGAGCAAAAGTAGAAAATTGTTTATTTCTCTGACTCTCTTAACATTTCAACTGGAACGTGGTAACAGTACCACTCCGCCTACTTGGTTATAGAGATATGTTTGGAGATGAAGACAGAACTTGCAAGGGTAACTACTTATCCACATAACAAATTAGCTGATTTGTACCAAAACAAACCAACCCACAATCTCCCAATAGTTCAATTAATAATTTAGGTAGATAAAACCAATATCATATGCCGAATGTGTTCTTCATTATCCAGCAATAACAGTTAAAAGAACATCAAAACGAATGCTTAGACGAGATTTTAAATTAACCAGCGTCAAATATTCAAAAGCATAATTTAATTTGTATCACCATACTTTATACTTAGAAAAATGGGAGAGTGAAATGGATCCTAGCGAAGTATGTGTAGTGTAACGTTGAACGATAGAGTGAGGAATGAAATTATACGACAACGTTGCAGTTTAAAAGAGGATGTAGTGACAAAGGTTGAAAAGAGTATGCTTAGATGGTTCGGTCATGTTGAGAGGATGAGTGAAAGGCGACTAGCAAAAGGAATTTATATGGCAACGCCCTAGAAAGACCTACCTTGACCTTATTGGTGAGGTCCTTCAGAAAGGTCAGGTGCGCAGTACTCGTAACTGGCGTGCTTGCATGACCAGATGTATGAATGTGGACGAGGCGAAAGGAGTGTGTAAGGATCGTAGCAGGTGGCGGTCCGTGGTTTCTGCCTACCCCCATGGCAAAAAGGCGTGAGTTTATGTATGTATGTAAATCCAAATATTATAGCATGTTTCATTGTGATTGTACGCTAACATTACTAGAAAAAGTTAGACTACCTAATCTTTATCTACTCTATATGAATTATGATCATAAACTGGACTTTTATCGCTTCATGAGTGGCCATTATCTTGTTGCCTGGCCTTAGAGGATTACACACGATTATCTACATATTTCATTTTATACATAAACTGATTCAACTCTAGTGATAACTATCTGACATCTTTATATCTTACATCTGACATAAAATGTCAACAGCAACGCGTATCTGTCTTCTTCCTACTCGCTACTTCATGTTTTTGCTATTAACAATAATAGTAAACATGTAATTAATTACACAGATGAGACTGCTTCCACGAATTACAGCTCAAGAAATAAACTAGGAACCATATTCTTCATTACAGAAGTAGAGCCCATTGGCCAATGATATTTATTAAAAATTAGATTTTTGAATTTTGCCGAAAATGTTAGTTAGAGTTAGTTGGTAATATAAGGTTAAATTACACATGTAAGAAATTAATATTTTTCTTTTGAAATTTTGAAGGTTTTGATTTTTATTTGTACACTTATTGTACTACTAATACTACTAATTACTACTAATACTATTATTTTACCTACACTGTTATTTTTAGTTTTATTGTGTATTTTATCTTTTGAATTTTTGAATAAAGATTTATTATTTATTATTATTATTTTATTTTACTACCAACTTCTTGTGAAATTGTAAATTTATTTTTGACGAAAAGAAATTGAATTATATGCCATATAAAAATGACAAGACATGTAGCTAATTTCAAATTTTTAGGATCCTATTTACTTATTTTTTACAAATAAATATATCTTTATCTTTCTCTTCTTTTCGGATCGATATTAAGTACATCCTTTTAATCTTTACCTAAATATGTCATACATATAATAAACCTGTTTTATTAACTAATCCTTGCTACTGCAAGCTTGCCTTAAATAATCACTTTCACACATACCCTTCACTTTCTATTTCCTATTCCCATTGTAGTTACAAGGAAAACGCCCACTAAATCATCCATCCCATGTCACTAACAAACCAGTAAATCATAAATATACAAAATAACACAGTTGTCAGAACACGACGTTTCTGTCTAAGTCGGTACGCTCTGATTCCGTACAGTGAGCAATAGAAATAACCTCCGACGTTGACAAATAACTGTACGGCTTCGAATTTGCGCCGCGGTGCAACAGATACCCGCGCTACGTCGATGGCAATAAGCGATGCTCGTTCTTATTACGGCACGAAACAAAACGAGCGTGCGCGATGCTTGGTTGAAGCGAAATTATACATAGTTGACAAATAGAGCCGACTTCGCCGACAGCGAGCCAATTCACAAAACGCTGCGCTGCATCTTGTCGATAAATTTTCACTCGCCACGTTGCCAATGGCGCACAATAAACCCGACTTCAGTCTCCCAATATTTTTATCAATTCTTACGTTTCCCGTCGCTCCGTCGCCGTCATCATTCGCATATTGACTGAAAACGTTATCCTCCGTACTTACCGATAAAAAAATCTTTCATTTTACACACGAAAGAGTATCATAAGTATAAAATTATTCCGCTATCTCCTGCACTGAACTCCCGATTTCACATGTCGTAAAATTTTTACTCTCCCAAGATTTTTATCGTGTCATGTGAGTCTAAAATATGTTAAAATATTGTCGCTTACTGTAAGCTGACGTGGCGATGCCTATCATTGTAGTGCATGCTTTTAGAAGCGACGCACCAGCTGTTCTGGACTTATTTATGTATATCCTGGAGCATGAATAGCGCCATTCGCGTCGTCTAACAACGTTTGTTTGTCATTTGCAGGACTAATGTATGAAGAGAAAAAGTTGGATATTTTTTACATTGGCTGCTCTGTTTAAGGCATTTAGTTTATTAATAATTAATGTTAATATAATTCCGAAATATATAATTCTGGATGACAATGCAGCACTGTATGTACAGTGGCGACCAAAAGTCCATACCCAATCTCAAAACGTATTAGGTTGACGTTTAGTTTGACTTACGACCTTTTACTTTCAAGAATAGACACATGTATCATCGTTGTGAATGTAGTTCATAATTTCAACATTTCTAAATGAGACAAGATGGTCTAGCGGTTAAGAGCGCCCAGTTGACGGCGTTAATCAATGAGCCGCGAGTTCGAATCTCACATTATTTTTGTCTTTTTGTTTTTATTCAATTTGAAGAAATGAACAGAAATATAATATTCTTTAGCTTGTTCGCTTTGTTCACACATTTCGTAAATTTAAAAGGGTAGTCATAGAAAACTAATAAAGAATTTAGATTTCTGTGAGGTAGACATGAGTTTTGTGCATATTTAACTTGATTGGAATGAGCGTTGTCGTTTGGTTGTGGTTGTTGGTTAGTAACGAGTGATTTAATAGATACTCGTAGTGGTATTGTAAGTATTCTCGAAACGCAGGCAAATAATATTACTGAGGCGAGGGCGACTATTATTGGGCTGCATAAAAGTGGTCCCAATTAATATCTTATGAAACCTGACTGAATGTGAGTAATATATTAACGAATTGTAAATTAAACTTTTATTTGAAATTTATACCTAAGATACCTAAAATTATTTGGTGGCATTTCGATTAATACTTATTATTGATTTTTAAATATATAATGACGCCAAAAAAAATGTGTTTATTATGGAATTTATAAATAAATAGTTTTAATATATTAAAATTTGTTATATTAAATAAATATTATTAAATTATATAAAAAATTAAGTCACTTTAGTATTTTGTTATAAATGCCTAATATTACTTTTTTTGTTGTTTTAGAGGAATACTATTATTAGTCTCCGGAGCAAGAAATACGAGGAAGAGGATAGATAGCCTATCCTACCTACTCAACAGCGAAGTGGATTAAGTTTGGTGGTTTCGCACTGGATAACATACTGTTTACAACAACAGCTGCATGCATCATAAACCAGAAAAAATACGTTTCGTTTTTAAAATGTGGGGATGACGTGCAACAGTGCTACTTATGAAGAAGTATTAGACGGTGTTATGCAACATTTAATAACCTGGATGTTTTAGTTTTAATAATTAGGTGCAACAGTGCTACTTATGAAGAAGTATTAGACGGTGTTATGCAACATTTAATAACCTGGATGTTTTAGTTTTAATAATTAGACGGTGTAACTAAATATTTAGTCATAATTATATTATATATTCGTAGATAGTTATTTAATGATCTTAAATTGAGGTTTAGTTTCAATCTTCTTTTCATCAAGAAAACGAATTATTAAACTATTACCTCACTAAGTTTATTGTGACGTTACATAAAAAAAAACCTGTTCATAAAGTCTGAATTATAGTTTAGTTTTCAATTAACTCTGCTGAATACCAATTCAGAAACTTAATACGTGAGCATCACCAAATTTATTTGTGTTATTAAAATATCCTTCTCTTATTATGTTATTATGAATTTTATTGACTAAGTGGGTATTCAACAAAAAATCTTATGAACAGTTACAAGAGAACTTCTTTTATTTCGGTAGGAATGTGACGTTACAATTCTCATAAGTTTGTTAATTTTAAAAATAAATTTTTGTTATCACACAGCACGCCTTTTTTTCCTACTTCCAATTACAAAAAGTTAAAATAAAATCACATAAAAAGTTAAATAAATAATACAATAACTAATATTTGCTTCTTATAAAAAATAAATAACAAGCATGAATACGTAATAATTCAACATAAACCTAAAAAGATTTTGCCTAACATTATTATGGTTTCAAGAAACAAAAAACAGCCACACATAGTGTAAGATTTGAACTCGGAATTCAATGATCGTAAACCCTTTCTTATCCAAACCAGCTGCCAGGCCATGTTATAATTATGCGAAATTTAGCAATGCAATGGTAAGAATACGTCGCGCGTCGGGTAGGACTCGTACGGTAAACAGAAATATAATGCCATTTCGCGTAGTGCGACGATGGTTCATTAGTGTGTGTTATCTGTGGAATGTTGAGACATCACTCGTAAACACACATGCGCACGCGCTGACTGGATCGCGCCCGTGTTCATAGGAAAGTGAACCTTAGCGTGGGTATGGATTTCTGAGCGCTTACTGTACCTATTACGATATACTTATTTTACTATTCAGTTTTTAAGTGACTGTTTGTTGCAGTTCTTGTTTGTTTGTTTGGATTTGTGCACGGTTAATGGCAATAGGGTCGCCCACTATTACATGGGACCTAAAAAGATAACAGCGAACTGTGGGTGTACATTGATACACCTCTGCCTAACCCTTCTGAGAAAACAGGCGAGAGAGTAGTAGGTATGTAGTTTTTCAGAATCGGATTTAATTTCATGCGAAACTCTCATTTAAAAAATACTACGAATTAAAAATAAACCACCTACATCCGCAGTTTAATTAAACCCAGAATTTTCCATGGATTCAAAAAAATCAGCATGATCGATACGAAACGTCGAAAGCGACCGCGTTTCGATGGGAGAGGCACGGAAATAATTAGAGACGGTTTAAACCAAGCAGATCGCATTCACCGCATAATGAATGAAACGTCACTGTTACGTTGGCGTCAGTTGAAGGATGACGTCACACGGCTGTGACTCGAGACGTTAATGTTTACGTATATTGCGTAGATGGAAAATGCATTGAATTTTTGTGTTCGGTTTTTGAAAATTCAATGTTTTGCGATGATTTAGATCACGTTGCTATTTTAGAGTAACTGGATATAGAGCCAAGAGCCTACCCCTAATCTGGAAGTACCCGTTTCGCATAATATTATTAATAGTATTAGTTTAAAGATTTTACTTGTAACAATGGCAGCTAAGGGGGTATGAAAGAGTAACTAGGTGGCTTTTATTGCACCGTTTTTAGTGTAATGTAGCATATTAGTCATGCGTGATTTTTACTTTACATTACCGTACTAGTGCGGAAAATATACTATTACCGAATACCATGGCTTATAACTATGTCAGGTCAGGATATAAGTAACCCTTGTGGCAAGAGATGTTACCACATACCTACTTAAAACAACTTCATTGACTTATAACCGGCTAAGTACACTTATGTCAAGCGCTGATTAAAGTAGTGGTCAAACCGAACTTCAAGTGGAGATCTATGATCTTGGGCTTATTTTCACTATTTTAGCCAATCCTAAATCAAATGTTGCAAAAAAACTATGTGGTCTAGTACAACAGCTTAATTAATAAATAGTTAAATTTGTTAAATAATAAGGATTATAAGAATTGTGTCATTATATTTTAATTTTAGTAGTGTAATAATAGTGATAAGGTACAATGGGGTTGGCGTATCCATGTGGATAAAAACCCCCTAGTTTTTTATAGAATAAAAAAAAAAAAAACCTTCTGCCTACCCCATGGGAAAAAGGCGTCAGTTTATGTTCGTATGTAAAAAACAATTACAAAGCCCGGGTATTTTTTTTTAATAGTTATTTTAACTTTTGTTTTGTAGTTTTTTAAACTGTGTCCTTGTCGGTTTTGTGCCTAATAAACTTTTTTCTTTCTTTCTTTCTTTCGGCAACACGAGGGCCCAAAAAATTGGCCTACCTAGAAAATCAGTGGGCCAGTCTTGGTGTAATATCAGATAACAGTAGGTACACTCCTAAGGTATTCTCGTAGAAAGAGATATGGTGTAACTAGTGTATCGGATGCACAGCTATTTTCTCATTCACGTTAGAGTGTGAAATGCAAGATACCTATTTTATTTCTCGTTACACACGGCTTGCTTGTTGCGTTTTCTCTCTGTGTGGCGTCTATAAGAGTCTTACCGTGTGCCATAAGCCTTGTCTGTAAAGTAATTCGCGGTACAAAGTATTTTTTTCTTCTTTAAATTATTTATTGGTTATCTGGTGATGGGATACCTACGTTGGTTGATTGGGATAACTACACAATGTTTTGTTGCCTTGCTCATGGATAATAAACTTTAAAAAAGAACCGTTAAATTAATGTTAATTGGAAATAATAGTTTCGCACATAATATTCTTTTATGTTCTTAGTCTGGAGACTATATATAACATAATATATCTCTTTTTATTCTCACTATTTTTAAACATCAGCTTTTGCACGTATTACTAGTAGTATGTCTATTGCGTTAGCGAAAACTTAAATCTGTACAGAAAAAGAAACAGCGTACTTAAATAAAAATATTTAAGTGTAAACACATATTAGGCACTGTTCGCGATAAATAAATGAGCTATCGTAACAGATCGTATCGAAATCAAGGGACTCCTGACCTTTCTTGACAGCTACAGTTAAAAATAGTCACCGTGATTAATTAATTTAGAAGCTCTTCTCTCCTAGTGCGATCTAATAGAAAAATAGTTCATAGAAACAGCGTTTTGTATTATAATTAAACGCACATGTGATAGAAAAGTAACTCGACACTATAATGACTGATATTTTTGTTTCCATACATATGGTGTAAATATTTGAATCATTACTTTTCTGTATGTGTGGGGTCTATTTCTGATTCTTGCATTTCTAAAACATGTAATTGATAATAAATAATTGTTTTAATCTAGGAAGATGAAGAGTTAATGTAGACTATATTGTCTTATAAAAATAATTAGGGATCCCTAAGAAAATAAAGCTTCGAGAAAAAGCTGGTAAATCATATTTATTCTGTAAATTTTCACCTCGATTTAAGTTAAATAACGCGTGAAGACGCGTTATTTAACTTAAATCGAGGTGTGTTTGGTGTTTCCTAGTTGCTACTACTCTAAGAAGAAACATAGAAACAAACTCACAGATCAAAGTCGGTTTTAAAGTCCGTACAGCACGGTTTTGGGACGAGCAACTATCTGACTAATTAACCGACTCCTTGACTATTTTAAAACTGCTATTTTAAACTATTTTAAAAGGTTTAACTAAAACCAATGCTTTGACTTTGACTAAAGCCAAAATAACATCACTGCACATCCCAAAGTTGACCTACATCGCGTGACCATCCGATAACACCAAACAGTAACACAGAACTGATCGGAAATCAACATGAGATAACATAGCTATACAAAATCAAGCGTAATATCAATACATGGATAATAACGTTATCATGTTCGCAATATCCGCTCAAGTCAACATCCAAAACAATACCAGCTATGATAGGAATATGCATCAAAGCACATATCAACGCATTATGCGAATTCAGTACGCCCTGACGTACCTACCTATGTGAATATAATACAATGTAAACCATCTATACAAATAAATACAATTGAATTGCCTGTTCGTAATGTCAAAATAAGAGCATTTAAAAAAAAAATGAAGGTTGAAAAGGTAAAAACAAAAAAGAAAAGTGTGTGACTAACTGTTTGTTCATGGCTATCGCCGAAATGGCTAGACCGATTTTGACGGGACTTGCACAGGCAAATAGCTGATTGTATAGGCGTAACTTAGACTACTTTACTTTAAAAAAATAATTAAGGTACCGCGGAACTCCGTGATAATCGACACTTACGCGAAATTGCAATCTTCAAATCTTGAAATCGCAGGCATGTGCTAGCCCGCCCTAATATTATAAATTACGAAAGTAGCTATATTTGTTACATTTTCCGTGACTTTGTACTGTGCAGTGATATTGAGAAAATAAATAAATATTTAATCGGTTACCTACGTCTTTGGTTGCTGCTCTGCTCCCGAGGATTGTAGCGTGATGTTATATAGCCTAGTACTACTAGTCTTTATGAATCTGGATATCATATCATATGCAAAAGCATTTTTCGAATCCGAGTGGTAGTACAGTACCAGAGATTATTAACAAGTTAAACAAAGAAACAAAAAATCTCTTCAGCCTTATTAAAATAGACATTATACTTCGCTTGAGTCCGCAACAAACGACAACACGCGGTCACAAGACGCGAGCAAAAACTAGTGTTTCACAAATCCAAAACATCGATTGCGATTCGATAAATGGACGGCAACAGTTACAATCGAACTGAAGCCGGGATTTGTGAAAACAAAAACAAAACGTTATAAATATCGCGAAACCGCATCGGATAGAATCGAATATGAGGGAAGTAAAAAAATATTAAAATTTTGAACGATCGCAATCCCAGTTATCGGTATCAAAGCACGTCCAATCAAAACGAGACGTGACAATGAATCGGAACCTTTTCGATTCTGTGAATAGCCTCGCTAACTTATTGGCGGTCCTTTATTTACTGATTGCTGTTTGACACCTCAGCGGGGGCGGATTCCGTCGGCATTTTTATTTAATTAACTTCTGCTGGTTGCGTTTACGGGACGAGCCACAATGGCGACTAATACACGCTCGGTTTTACTTCAATTTTTTAGGAGTCATTTTAATTACTCTTTAACTCTTTCGGTTATGCAAAATCTCTTTGTTAACGAATCAAAATTACGAACGGCTGTCTACAGCGGAGTTAAGCGCTATCGAGCGTTGAAATGTCAATTTTATAAGGCGACTCTTTTGCACTGAGCGAGGACGGAGCTCAAACTAATTGAAAGAAACTGCACCGAACGAAAATACAGGCGAAGTTGAATTCCCTCCTCGGAAAACTGTGCGGAAGATAAGGCGATAATAATTCTTCGTAAAATGTCACGAAAGTTCATAACTGATAAAAGTTTAGTCCCTTTTCTGAAATTTTAATAGAGATTTAATTTTCGCGAGTGCCCTACCCACCGGCGTCGATATCGGCGTACGCCCGCACCCTTGTTGTCCCTCGCACACGCATTATTCTGTCTGTACGTTATAATCTTGTATTGGATTATACGGAATGTAGTATTAGCATTAGCAACGCTAACATATGCCCTGCGGATGACGTCATGAATGCGTCAAATGTAAACTACTTGCCAATGCTAACGCACCGGATGAATTAGATCCCATTTTCCTCTGATGGTAATTTTCCTTTTCAATTCAATGTTCTTTATGATGCAATAAACATGTATGAGTTTATTGCCATTGACTCTCACCCCTAAGGCCAATAGTAGTTAACTGCTATCTCTTACTCGCGCTATATGAAAAAGATCAGATTTGTATAGCGCCATCTCTTTCGCACTTTTGTGACAGAATCTTTCAGTGAGATAAAAAACTATCGAAATAAAAATAAATAAATAAAAATAAAATAAAATTTCTTTATTTCAGGCAAGTCAACATTGTTTACATACACCCATAGATTTTAGCTCATACAATTTATTTATTTTGAATTATTATTATTGCAGTGCTATTAGAATTATTATTATAAAATTTATGTTGAAGTTAAAATTAAAATTAGATTACCTATAGGTATATTAGAATTAGAAATATATTCCATTTTAAACACCATAGTTTTAAAGTTACTTTTTCTATTTCTCTAAACATAACCTAACAATCCACCATCTCCTTCTTGCTCCGTCTGCCAGAACAAGATAGCAATATCTTAAGTTCAGCTTAGTTAGAACCAAACAGGGTTGCAACACTAGCAAAGTTTATTCTTTAGTTCTCACTAAGAAACTATTCCATAAGCGGTACATGTACTTGGGCGAAACAAATTGAAAAGCAAATAAAAAGGCTTCCGATAAAAACGACGTGAACTTTTTCAATTACAAACTTGCATGGCGCGGCTGATGTTAAGTATGAAACCTATAAGTTTATTAGATCGATTCTTGGCGATATGATATTTTGCTATTGTAAACTGTGATAGCTTTTTACCCGACTACCGTTGAGGCAATAGGAGATTTATAATAATTTGAACAAGACGCATTTTTGTGTGCAGTATAGTTTTAACTGCCCATCGATGTCGTGTCAATCACGACTGATGAGTGTGGAGTCCTGGACTCGATCATCAGGTTAGACAAAAAGTGTTATTGGGTTTTTCGGAAAGGAACTTCTCAGTAGCAGCCCGGTGTTTGGAAGTTGGTGGTGTGACACCCCCGTGCCTTGGAAGCGGGAGAAGCCGTTGGTCCTGCGCCTGATCTGTACTCGGTTGTGTCACATTACCGTTACATCGGACTATGCCTCTCATACTCTACAGAAACACAGGTGTACTCCCTTTTCCCTCCTTTTGGAGGGAACAGAGAGAGTGCACTTGTGTGTTACGCACACATCTACACTATAATATCTCCAGGCTACTTGATTAGTCTCCATTGAGGTGGGCCTTATTTAATTACCTTATTATTACGAATTTGGCTACATAAAATATTGGAGCAAAATTCAGTAAAAATACGAAGTAATCATTTAAAAAGTGTTGCAATCGCTTGAATTAACACCCCCGGCACCTCGTTCTTTTGTATAGTGATCACAGTACTTACCTAGGTACCTACTTAGGTACCTCGTATGCAGCAAGGAAATAGGTGTAGTTAAGTTTATTATCGTCCGCCGTCGTCACCTTCGTTCTTTGTCATGTAAAGCGTATTTGTTCAACTAAATGATGCGAATCTAAACTTTATGTATTCCATACTTTTCCTGTTGACGTCAGTAGATGTTAGTATTTCAATAATTCATCGGATCTATGTACAAACTGATAGTTTTTTTATCAGATTTGTTAGTTGTTTGGTAAGTACTTAATTTTCATAGTAGGTAGGTACTGTAGACATTGGCTGGTAAAGCTATGGCTTTACCAGCCAATGCTTATGAGCAACCTTATTTTATATTAATTTTACAATGAAATAAATTCTGTTTCAAATTAGAAAAACTGAAAACTTAACTTCTTATATAAAATTATAATAAAGGTAATTAACTCAATATAAGTTTTTTTATTTTTATTTTTTTATCTAGTTTTAAGGTTGCAAATATTAAAAAGATGGAGATTGAAATAAATAATAAGTTATAAATATAAGAAACAATATTAAATCAAAATGTGTTTGAATCACGATTGTCTCAAAAAAACCTAAAATAATTTATCGCCTTTAAAATTCCTAGCACAAACATTGTGTAGCTACACTATAAGATTCACTTAATAATTTGAAAGTGAAATCGATAAATATTTTATTTTAATATACTTAACCATTGTTTTGTCTTCATTTATTTAACACTTTCATAATTAACGTAACTACAAGACATACCAGTTACAACTAACTCAACACCCTTTAACAATTAGCATTTACTTATTTACAAACCATTTCAATTCAACAATTATAGACGTTTACAACTTGTAATTACAGTCGCAAAAAATAAACTTGATATAGCATTATGAGTCTTAATGCGATGTGCTTTACTACTGGCCTGAAACTCAAGCGAATGTAAACTATATCTCTTGAGAAGTAAGGTTGAAATTGCGTTGTTGAAAACTGAAGTATTTAAGATCTTTTCAGGCTAACCAGTATGTATAATTGAGTCATTAGTAGCAGGGTAACACGAGAGGTGCGAATGAGTCAAAGGTGTATACGATAAGTAAATGCAATTTCCTTCTAGACTGATCTTAAGGCACGTTAGGTAACGCCACATTGATATTAAACATTTCTGTACTATTAGAAAGAGGTAGTTTGTTCTTTGTAAGACATTATTTCTGGAAGTACACCACCACACCTGTATTCCCCGAAGGGTTAGGCAGAGGTGTACCAATGTGCACCCACAGTTCACCGGTATGTTTAGGGCCCATGTAATAGGGGGCCAGGCTATCCTACAGTTCGCTAGTTAAGTATGAAAAGGGTCCTTTTAAAGAAAAAAGAAAGGCACACCATTATTTACAACAAAACCAGGACACACAACTTCAAAATAATTTGAATGCTTAATTATCCTTATTCCTTACTAATAATATTAATGCGAAAGTAACTCTGTCTGTCTGTCTGTCTGTCTCTTCTTTACGCCTAAACCACTGAACCGATTTCAATGAAATTTGGTACAGATATAGTCTGGAACTCGAGAAAGGACAAAGGATAGTTTTCATCCCGGAAATCCCCCGGGCACGGGAACTAATAATCCACGCGGACGAAGTCGCGGGCAAAAGCTAGTAGAGAATAAAAATACAAAAATGGAATCGAGGTTTTTATTTCCGACCATGAATAAAAGATTTCTCAGGACTAAATATTTTCTATAATTTCACGTAAATAAGTGTGTTTTTGTTTTTTAATCATTTAAACATGGACTTTTAATCGTATTCAGCAACTTCTCAGTTGGAGGTTTCACAGTTGTAGTAAACATACATACATATACATAAACTTACGCCTTTTTCCCATGGGGGTAGGCAGAAACCACAAAACGCTATAGTTAGGTACTACATTTTCTCAAATAAGAGATAGTGAGCATATATTTTTCTTCTGCATTCTGTATGTACTTACTGTAACAATTAATAGTAACAGCGGCCACAAAATTACAAGCGGTACCTGGAGCCTTAAATAACTACATTTATTACAGTGTAGCGGTACAGGTCACTTAGGCGATATAAGGCTTCACTCAAAGAGGCGTTGAATGTGTTATAAAATTAGACTACATGTATTTTAATAAGTTTCTTAGTACATGTTTAGGTTAGGAAATTGAGACGGTTAAGTTTGAGGTGACATTAACATTTTAATGATTATAGGATACTCGTGATAGTCGCCATGATGAATGTCGTGATGGCCCAGTGGTTATGGCGCACGCCACTCATGCGTGATTTTGTGGGAGCGATACTGGGTAAGTACCAGTATGTCTTTTTCAATTCATATGTACTTTTAAGTTTATAGTGGAGATATCTGACATTGGTAAAGAAAAACCCGCCTTTTTTTCGGATGAGAAATCATCAGGAGGAACTGTCAGACTTATACTGACTAAAACCCATCCATGTTCTTTTTGTTACCCGTTGCGTTCCGGGGGCGCGGTATCTCTTTCGAACAACCCGCAGCCCTGGCCTTGAATGGCAAGGGTGGTGATTAATGCGTATGCCTTATGTACAATTTTAGCCTGGTATTTTTCAAGAAAAGTACAAAAAAGTTTAAATTTATTTTCATTATTGGTTTGTGTTTAAAAATTACACCTACTTACAAAAGTTTCTCCTAACATTTCCATAGAATATTTAAGAAGCAATCACTGAACATACCGTATCTACCTACAAAGTACCACCACAATGATCCAATAAGCCAGATATAATTTTAGCGTCCAATTGAAACTGTTCCCGATATCGTTAAAGACATTTATCATCGCCCAAACATTATTACATTTAATTAAACTTTAAAACAAGTGCCAACCGATATCGGAGGCGGGATTATCTGATCTATTTGCAAATGTCCAAATAACTGTAAGTGGAAATTGTTAGATTGTGGTATTAGATAGTATGTTTACCTATCTATCTATCTACCTACTTACTTAGTTTATCTATGTATAGATTAAGTATTACACTTCAATTTTATTTATTTGTATGTAATTATAAATAAAATGTCTGGCTGTGTGTAATGTCAAAATAGTAGCTTTTTACATACATAAACTCACGCCTTTTTCCCGTGGGGGTAGGCAGAAACACGGAACGCCACCTGCTACGATCCTTACATACTCCTTTCGCCTCATCCACATTCATACATCTGCTCATACAAGCCCGCCGGTTACGAGTACTGCGCACCTGACCTTTCTGAAGTAACTCACCAATAAGGTCATAGTAGCTTTTTACATGATACTTATACGAAATAACCAATTTTTTAACTTTTGGTCGTAACAGACCGATGTTCCGACTAATCTCCGAAACGGTTGGACCGATTTTGATGGAACTTCTACTGGCAGATGGCTGGTGTTATAATGCGTATTAGCTGCATTAAATAAAAATAAAAAGTGTAGTGTAAGTGTAGTGTGTAGTGTTCCGCGCAAAGCATAATCTCCGTAGATAAACGGACGAAGTCGTAGCCATAAGCTATTTGTATAACATACGTATAGTACCTACTTATCTACTTACTAACATTATGTCGTTACAAATGAAAATCTTTAAGATGTTATTTTACGTCCTTCGTCTGTTTTTCTAAGCTTTTGTTCTTAGAAATGATACTTGAGTGGTAAGAAAGCGACTTTTTATCTGCTTAATCCAAAAGGAAAAAGTTTTATAAAAGTAAAAGATGTTTTTATTAAACAAAGATTTATTCTCACTGCTCGACTGCCTCGGTAGCCTAGTGGTATTAAGCGCGACTGCTACGCTAAAGGTCTTGTATTCGATTCTTAGGTCGAGCAAAATATAATGGGATTTTCTATCAAATTCTCAGTAGCAGCTCGGAGTCAGGATTTGTGCCCGGTTAATGGCAATTGACTCGCCTCCTATTTCATGGAACCGAAACATAAAGGCAAACTATGGGTGTAGGTACATTGGTATGCCTCTAGCTGACTAATCCTTCGGGGAATACAGGCGTGATGGTATGAAGGTATGTATTCTCAGTATCAAGCTGGCTGTGGTTAGAAATCCCGAGTGAGAATCCTCTTCATGTCGTTTCCATGGAAACCGCTTTCTGCATCTGTCTCCTGACCAAGCTATTGAGCGAGAGTTTATTAACCGACTTCAAAAAAAGGAGGAGGTTATCAATTCGACTGTATTTTTTTTTTTTTATGTTTGTTACCTCGAAATTCCCGACTGGGTCAACCGATTGTCATGATTCTTTTTTTATTTGAAAGCTGGTGCTTTCCGTGTGGTCCCATTGCCACCATTTCAATATCTGATGATGGGATCTTGTAGAAATCGAGGGAACTCTTCAATAAATAACAGCAGATTAACCGCGATTGTTGCTATATCATATCTAAGCATTGTTTATACCATCACACAACATAACATCACGCGTGTACACTCAAAAGGGTAACACAGATATATTCAGTAGTATTCGAAAATTTGTCCTCCAAGTAAACTAAATCGCATAAGTATTCTGCTTTCTTATGACTTTTTAGTGGTGTTAAGTTAATTTACGTAGTATGACAGTTCCTTCATGGATTTGGATGACAGGAAGTTGATACTAAAAAGCAAAAAATAAAAAACTTATAAACAAAAAAAACAACCGCCTTCAAAAACTAAAAAGTGAAAAATAACTTTAGCTTTGGAAGTCGGTGGCAATTCAAAACAACAAACAGAACCAAAGCCACCGACTTCCAAAGCTAAAGTTATTTTTCACTTTTTAGTTTTTGAAGGCGGTTGTTTTTTTTGTTTAAAATTTTTTTTCTAGGTAAAACTATTCGCTATAAACTATTTACTGACACGACTATTGGCAATAGTCAATCTTTATAAATACAGATTTTATTAAAGTGACAATTTCTACAGCCGCTTTCGGCGATTTTTAGTAGAAGCAAAGCTAATAAGTTCGCATCACCGACATGCTATTATGACGTTCAGATTTCAAGAAGTTTAATTTTTTGCTGCCTAATTTAATTATTTGCCCATTTTGCACCACATAACA
Organism: Caradrina clavipalpis; assembly: GCA_932526535.1. Lineage (NCBI taxonomy): Eukaryota > Metazoa > Arthropoda > Insecta > Lepidoptera > Noctuidae > Caradrina > Caradrina clavipalpis. The sequence continues at coordinate 6,717,399 of OW052093.1, forward strand.
ATTTCACATTTCTAATTCTCTTTGCTTGTAATTTAAAAAAAAAATACAAATTCGAGTCACCAACATGCTAGTGTAACTGCGTCAACCAAAACGCTTATGTGTTTCTGTTGGCTATGTCGGCCATGACTGCTATTTTTTATTATTTATGCCCCTATTGTATCCTGTAACAATGTCACATTTTACCTAGGTCCTTACTTTCGTCGCCATCTTTTAATCCATTCTGCATTCTACCAGATGAATGCCCGACTCCTTTTACAAAACACACCACAAAAACTGTAGCACTTTTCATCCGCGAGAACGCTGCCTCATCAACTGAGCATACTTTGCTCTCTTGAGGTCACAGTACACTAAATCCCATCTGCATAAAAAGCAAGGATCAGCGAAAGTAGAGTCAGCAAAATGGATACGTACAGAAGGTCGACTGCGTACGACGAGCGAGACACAGACGCACACATAGACAGGTGTGGTGATCTCAAACTGTCTCAAAGACCACTTACAGTGTTCTCTACTTGAAGCGTCTCTGTAAGTGTGTGCGTTTTCGCCCGTTGTATGAAGTCAACCTTCTGTATGAATATATTTCGTGAAAGCACCGTCAGCAAAATCAGGGAAATGCATTGTCTGCCGGAGCGAAACGCGGGCGGTGACGCGAGTCCGCGAAATAGCATTCGTTTCGCCCGATACGCGTACTCTGACCATTTTAATTGGTCTATTGTTAATTAAGTAACGTTTCAACGTTTACCGCAACGTCACCGGTTACCATTAAAATCGTTATAATAACTTTTGATTCCGATCATTGTGATTTGAGGTGGGTTGGTTAACGTTTGTGAGTTCTGGTGATATTTTAATGAGAAAATTATTGATTGTAATGAAAACTTCTGTAGTCGCGTGGGCGCTTTACAGCAGGGGCAAAATTAATGGAAGTTGACGTCACCGACATGCTGATATAAACTGTCAGCGACATGCCAATGTGACGATAAGTTTTCACTTCTGTCAACAGTCCCCAAGACTGCCTTTTTTATTACCTTTGGTAAAACTAGCAACAGTGAAATATGCATAGCTAAATTATTTTCTTATAGCTAGAATTACCTATGACACAATCCACTACGTAATCCACAGATTACTTCATAAAACACCAACTGTTAGCAGATATTATGACATTATCTCATCTGTGGAGGCTTGTTATTAGAAATTTAGTTATTATAATGTTATTAGTCCGTAAGATTTCCTAAAATAAAATAAAAAAATAAATATTATGTTTCATGACTACATCTGGCAAGGCTTTTTTTTTTATAGGCGGGAAATCATCAAATAACTTCCCCCGCCGTGGGCGGGGCGGGAGGGAGTGTCAGACTTTTACTGACTAAAACTCGTCTATGTTCCTTCATGTGCCCTTTGCGTTCCGGGGGCGCGGTATCTCTTTCGAATAACCCGCAGCCCCGGCAGGATCTCGCAAGGCTAGTGTTAATTTTAAGCTATAGCAAAATGTACTATTTATTTAAAAAATCTGCTTAATTTTGATATGAGTAGATATTTTGCAACTCTAAATAGTAAATGGTATCTAGTATGCTACAAGTTTTACTAGTATAGACAGGTCGAGTTGCACTCTAACTAATTGTTTCGAATGCCGGCGACATCTTAAAATAAATAATTAAACGCCCAATCGTGTTACAATAACAATTCAATGAGTTGCGTGAAATAATCGGCAAATAACAAATTGAAAGTTATAAATAATGTCGTCACGGCGTGTCCAAAGAAATCCGTCTCAGTCGCCAGTGGATTGAGAAATTACTATTAGAACAATTAGTTTTAAGCGAAAGCTGGTCATCATTTATCTCGTTGGGACAATCAGATTGGTAACACGGTTACGCGAATAGATTTTTTGTTTAGGTCACACCATCAGGGCGCTAATTTAAAAGTTTTTCTTTTTCTATATAACAAAACACACACATACCCTCACGCCTGTATTCCCCGAAGGGTGAGTAGAAGTGTGCCAATGTGTACCCACAGCTTATGTTTTTAGGTCCCATGTAATAGGGGGCGAGCCTTTTGTCATTAATCGGGCACAAATCCTAACTTCGAGCTGCTACTGAGGATTTCATAGAAAAATCCAATAACACTTTGCTCGACCTGGGACTCGAACCCAAGACCTTTAGCGTAGCAGTCGCCACTAGACTAACGAAGCAGTCCATAGTAGTCTATAGAATTTTGGTTTAATTTAATACGACAAGCTCTACTTATATCACCCAATGATATAAATAAAGCCTTCAAACTTACATTAAGTGTAAAGTGAGTATTTTCGATATTAAAATCAATACATACATACACATACGCTTACTCCACACGTTCTGGCTAGACTCTTAGTACCTACAATTATTTATAGAGAAAAGTAACCGAATTCAGTTCTTGCGTCTTCACGTCGTATGAATGCGTCACTGCGGCGCGTCGCTGCGTCAATGTATGATGATTTTATTGATAAATAATTGCTCGCATCTGTATCGTAATTGGCCTCAATCTTGGAGTTAGGAGATACCTGATGTTTCGCAAGCCGTCTTACGAATAGCGCACTTACGGCTCACGCGTTTGAAGAAGAACTGGCTATTAATATTTGTCCCTTACTTGATACTTTGATTTTTTCTTGTTGAAAATTCATGCCATTGTCTGGTAGGTATACTTTGATTCAAGGCGAAAGAGAATTCATATTTTCTCACATTTTTTGCAACTGAAGTTCAATATCGGGTTGTAAGGTAATAATAAAAAAATATGCAACACTAACATAATTATGTAATAACACAATTATAATCACATTAAAATCATCAGCATAACTTTTCCAAGTCAGTTTAACCCATAAATGTGTCTGTTTAATAAAAACTTGACGTTTGAGGCCAATTGAAACTTAGACTTACATTGACGATTTTAATGATTATAATTCTGTAAATACTCTTATATAATTGTTACAGTCGAGTCAATTATTTAATTAATTTGTTTATGAAATTGTATGGCAAACAAGCCGATGGCCCACCTGATGTTAAGTGGTCACCGCTGCCTATAGACATCTGCAAAACCAGAGGCCTTGCAAATGCGTTGCCATCCCAGAGACAAAGTTGAAATGTCTCATGTGCCTGTAATTACACCGGAACCCATACCCTTCAAACCAAACCACCATACGATCACCACCATACTATACAACCACTATGGTTATTACCATATAACCTGATATTGAGCTAAGAATTCTTGAATTTCACGGGCAATCTTGGCGCATCCCGTTTAAAGAGCGGTAGCCGATGCAAATTATTCTACTATGCTAATTTTCCATCTTCGTATTTGATTAATGTGCGTTTTACGCACGGTTTCCTTAGGTTTTACCAATTTATACAGGAGCAATCTATCTTAATGGAGAAATAATTTTACTTTCATATGTCTTGAGAATTTTACGAGAAAATTGATTCAGTTTCAGAAGTACGTTATTGTAGTTACTTCAGCTGGGTTTGATTCCCAGGTCGGGTAAAAGGTGATATTGGGTGTTTAGAACATAGGTAGGACACAGGTACGTTAGGAATTTTTCAGTAACAGCCCGGAGTTTGGTAGTTGGCGGTGTGATACCCCCGTGACTCGGTAGGCAGGTAAAGCCGTTGGTCCTGCGCCTGATCTCTCCCCGGTCAGACTACTGCGGACTACAGAGTTAGGGAAGAGGGAGGTGCACATGTGTTTGCGCACACACTTGTGCACTATATTATCTCCTGCGTACTGGGCTCCTCTGCTTTTAGATTAGCCGCCGCGGCCGGAATTGGTGCGGAGAATACAAACAATACCTAGCTAAATAATATCCTAAAGCTGAATTCATCATCCTAACAGAATAGTGCGAATGGACAATAAACTGCAAGGTGCAACACCAATAAATTAAATCCCAGCAATTTACCTCAAATAACTGTCATACAAGTCTAGACTGAGTTACCGTCGGCAGTAGAAATTAATACACGGATGTTTCCCGCGTTACCTACTATGATAGAAGTACCAGTGTCTTTATAAATCATGGAGGCATCAGAATGACAGACGATGATAGTTTTATTGCTAGAATTGCATTAACTAGACGATCGTTAATCACTCGGAATTACCTTAAAGACAATAAGAAGAAAAGAGTAAGAAGCTAAAAATATACACCTTTTGCACTCAGAAAAGTTCAACCCGCAAGGTGATAGAATTTACACACATACCATGACGCCTGTATTCTTCGTAGGCAAGGCAGAGGTGTACCAGTGTACAATCAAAGTTCGCCGGTATGTTTTAGAGGAGGCGAGCCTATTGCCATTAACCGGGTGGGAATCCTGATTCCGAGCTGCTACTGAGAATTTCATAGAAAATCCTGATTACATTTGCTCGTGTAGCAGTCGCGCTTAGGGCCACTAGGCAGTCACGGTTAATAGCTCGGATGTTATCATCATCATCATATCAGCCGCAGGACGTCCACTACTGGACATAGGCCTCCCCCATAGATTTCCAAAGAGACCGGTTGGAAGCGGCCTGCATCCAGAGTCTTCCTGCGGTCTTAATCAGTAAGAATATAATGTTATAAGAAGGTAAAATTGTTTGTTTGTAAAAATAATCTCTTGAAGCACTAATAAAAAACTACAGTAGGTATTGCCGTGTGTAGACATGGGTTATGTTTTATCCTATAATTAGCAACCAAACAGACGAAGTCACAGACAGAAGCTAGTTCTAAATAAATGAAAATAGAACGTGGTATACCTTTGCTTCCCGCAAGCATACGCCGAAATGACTTGAAAAGTTTGAAAATGTAAAAAGTTAAATAACAGCAAAACAATTTGTAAGAGTGGTTTCATTTCCGTATTTGTTCAGAAAAGCTTGTTAGTGAACTGAAGATTTGGAGACCAACAACTATTTATTGTTAAATTAGTTATGTAATTAAATTACAGGTCGAGCAAAAATTTTATTAGATTTTTCTATGAAATTCTCAGTGGCAGCTCGGAGTTACGGTTTGTGTCCGGTTAATGGCATGGGACCTAAACATACCGGCGAACTGTGGATGTGCATTGGTACACCTCTGCCTAACCCTTCGGGGAATACAGGCGTGATGGTATGTGTAATTAAATTACCTTTTTACCAACTTCAAAAAAGGAGGAGGTTATCAATTCGGTTGCATATTTTTTTTGTTTATTACCTCTGGAACTCTCTAGAACTCCGTCATTTATCAACCAATTTAGAAAAATATTTTTTAATTGAAAGTACCTACTTTTGGATGCTAAAGGAAGCCGGTGTGCTGTCACACTGTAGTAGTCCATGTGTGGTTTGATGTTGATAGAATCTTGCAATTCATCAGTATAGCAAAATTAGAATAAATTTGGGTTTAGGTCTGCCAAAACATATGTATATTAAATTGATACTGCTGGATAGAAATAAATTTGACGTAAGTAATTAACTGAATTATTAATAGATTGTGGGTAAGCTCAGTTTAATAGTACTAAGCTCAATAAAAAATTAAACTGATCAAATAGAAATAGAGGATTTATTTTTTTACAGCGATAGAAAACTAATTCTTTTTTACAAACAACCACACCACTTAAAAATCAAATCGAAGAAAAATCAATTCACAACAGCTGCATGTAGAAAAAAAAGTTCTCCACCAACATTAACCCACCGTCACAAGTTCTAGGGAAAAAGGCAAATAAAATATTCTTTTCTTTCTTTACTTTGCACTAAATTACATGTTCTATATATCAACTTTGCCTCTGTTTAATAATTCAGTGTATTTCCACGGTAATATTATAATACAGTACTCCAACTTCATACAAACGGACGAAACGCGAGCTATACCTACGCGCCTCGATCCTGGGGTGCGCGCGCCGTGCAGACAGATTAAAATACTGGAGACGGGCAGCCCCTAACGCATGTTTACGTACCGCGCGGCTGTAGGCATTTATTTCTGTCATGCGGCCGAGTTACACTACTGTATTATTATATTACCGTGGTATTTCTTTGCGTTCACACCGAAAGCCTTGTTATTTCGCGTCAGTATTGCTCTGTCATTAGTACTACTTTTCCCTTAAATTGTTATTGGAAAATACACTGTCTTGCAAATTATTGGCTGCAGTAAGTGGATGGTGTCGCAGAAAAGGTGTCATTTAGTAGGTCTGTAATCATGAAAGTTTGTATTTATTGAATTCTAGGTATTATGGGGCTGAAAAGTTTCGCAGTTTCGATCAAAGGGACTGTAAAGATGTGTGCGACTTCGATATAGTAAATAATTTGCCATTCGAAAGAGGCCTTTTAATTGTGTGGGTTAAAATGATTTTTATATTGATAAGTTAAAAAGAATTGGGGGAGGCCTTTGCCGAGCAGTGGGACAGCACGGGCTAAATAAAAAAAATAAATTATTAAAAGTTAAAAAGGTGACAGCTTGCGGGGGGCGCGCTGTCAGCTAACAATTGGATTTTTCGATAATCTAACATCTGGTCCGTTGCCGTGTTCAATGCTATGGCGGTGCTGAAGTAATGTGCGATTACCATTAAATAGGAAATTCCCCATCTCCCAATTCCCATCTCCCCTTTTTCTCCCAAAAAAGAACCTATATTTACGCCTGAAATCTTTTTGTTCTCACCCAAATGAGGGAACAAGAACATACTGATAACTCTTTCTAAACCTCTGAAATTAATATATATTTAACATTACACTACACAAATATCTACAATGCTAGTACATTATTTAAGTATACCTCAATTTCCATTGAAATATTTCCCTAAATAATTTTGCTAACATGCACAACGCGTTCTAAAATTGCTCCATTCGAATTATTACTGAAAATCATTACTATTTCGCTTGAAATCATATAGTTAATCTATTTACTCGAGCTTGTAGGTTACGATAGATTAGTGTTTTACGATGTTTAAGTACTAGACAATACATTACCTATCTCCGAACTATGTTTATGCGGAATACACTCGTATCTACATGATTTGTAGGTCGGATTTAGATGTTTTTGGAAACTTGCTGGGCGTGCGGTTTCTCTTGTGAAGATAAAATAATGGAGGAAGTTTTAGGTACGTGGACATATGAGAAATTAATATTTTAGCTCAAGAGCAGATAAAAACGGATTCTAAAAATGGGATTTTTGTACCTAATAGTTTTCTAAATGATGGAATTAAAGTGTTAACAAAATTATTTTCCAAACTTATATCTACTTAATCTTTATTATATTCACACACGCGTAAGTAATTATCAACGAGCAAATTGTGCTCTGTGGTAATTATAATTACTGTACACAACATATTCTAAAAGACTAAGTATAGAGTTGCTTGCCCATTCTTCTCGATAAGAAAGGGGCACCTCGATTCGTTTTTTTTTTTTTGTTGAAAATTGTCTTGTCCAGCTGAAATAAATAATTTGACTTTCACCACATTATATCCGATTACAATATGGAAAAACTTTTACACACCCTTTTAAAACAAATATGGCGCCGAAGCCAGTGTTTTTAACCATCTTTATCCACCAATAGAATTTAATAATCTAGAATTAGTAATACGAAAATAGTACCTATAGTAATTTAGTAAGCATAACTTTGTAAACCAGCAGCATCCTTCCATTTGCATCACAGAAATGCAGATCGATTTAAATAGACTGAATCATAATGTACTTGTACGTCACTGTATGCGCATGCGCATATGTTTCGAATCAAGCGCAATATAGCTTGTTACGATCTAGTGCACCGTGTAATGAACAGCTTGAACTAATATGAAATTGCTAATACAATATTTTAGAACAATAACATTGTTTGTGTTACGTATATTATGTGTAAATTGAGTTTTACGACTAAGGGTTTGACTCTAATGTATTCTCTAGACCGATGCCGGCAGCAGCGGCTAATCTTAATGCAGACTACCCAAGAACGCAGGAGATATTACAGTGAACAAGTGTGTGCGCAAACACAGCTTCACTCCCTCTTCCCTAACTCTCATAGTCCGATGGGACGACAATCCGACACGACCGGACAGAGATCAGACGCAGGACCAACTGCTTTACGTGCTTTCCAAGGCACGAGGGTGTCACACCACCAACTTCCAAACTCCGGGCTGCTGAGAAATTCCTAATGGAAAAACCCAATAACACTTTTTGCCCTACCTGGGAACGGAACTGGGAACTGCAACTCGAGACCAATGAGGCAGTTCTTGAACTAATATGAAATAGCTCACAAAATATTTTAGAACAATAATACTGGTTCTGTTACGTACATTATGTGTGAATTGAATTTTACGACTAAAATGTTTGACTTTATAAGATGCCTGAAGAATGTTATTGTTGGACGCAAATATCTTTGTAGTAGGAGATTAAAATGTTGTAGTAGGTACTGTTTTGATTTATAGATGTTTGGCTGCGGTGGAGAAAAAGATTGGTTGGTGCCTACAGTCAGCAACAAAAGTAGATAAACATTTCAGATTTTTTAAATCCTTGTTATTGAGCAGAATATCAAAAGGAATACGAAATGGATCTAAAATTAAGATATCATAATATGGTATGGTAATTTGGTGGTATGTCTGGTTATTATAAGATTATTTGGTTATAATTAACTTCTAGGTATTGCCTAAAATTCTAAATAGCACTGAATTGTGTTATTTCAATGACACGTAAAAGTAACATTGTTACTCGACTTTTGTTGCTGACCGTACTTGTATTGGTTGATTTAAAAAAAAAACAGGAAACTTACACACGTACTCATTTTAATTTTTATTATCATAACATTGAATTACAGGTGAGACATTCCGTAACACACAAAAAGTTAACAAAAACTACAGAAACATTTCAGTCAACTTAATCTACATAGCTGCAAACGTCACTACTTGCAGCCATGAATCAGAAACTCGCCCGCATGCACCAACACAGTAATAATGATACCCTTATCACAAGCAAAGATAATGAAACATCCATTATGTCATTTACCTCAAAATCCTCTAAATTCACAGATTGTAAGTAATTAAGTGCACGAAAACAAACCATTAGTGGTTTGTGATACAATCATAGGAGTGAATGGGAGTAATTGTGTGGACAATACGCTTTAGGGTTCCGCAGCTATGGTTAAGGATTGCAGGTTCTGTACTTCTGAGGATGGTTTTTGAGGCTATCTTAATACTAATGACGAGACATATCAACTTTATTTATTCAGTCAAGAATGTTCTTTTTAGTCTTGCTTCGCTTTCATAGACGTAAGTGTTCTTAAATCGTGGAATTTGATCAAAAGAGTCATTGCGGCACAGAAACGCATAGAGCGTTAGCAGGAACAGGGACGGATTTTAGTTAGTAAGAGCCTGACATTCCCTTCCGCTCTGCCCAGAGCGGAAGAAGTCATTGGATGATTTCCCATCCTTAAAAAACAAAGTGTACCTAAAGGGTAAGTATTCAGAATCAGAATGCTTAATTTGTAATCATAGGTCAAATTACAACAGAATATGAATTACTATATCAGTATTAAATACTATATCATCACAATCCTCCAAATGAACCTAGTTTTTTATTAGTATAATGCAATAGGAACACAAAGTGCACGTACTACAATATTAATAATTACAATATTCATTCGGTTAAAATGTTGCGACTGGAATAAGATGTAGGTAGTTTTTAAAAAGATGATTCAAGGTTGAATGATGAATAAATGTTCACAATGTAAGACTCCGTTTCAAAATATTCAGCATACTATTATTAAGAAAGTTTAAAATCTAATCTCAGCGACAATAAATGTCAATTATTTGTAAAAATATGAATTATTGGCATTTTTGACATATAGTATTAAGACAAAGATTTATTTATTTATTTCTACCAGTCTATCAAAGGTAGTAAAAAGATAACATAACAGGTGCAGATTAGACTTCCATCGTTCCTAAAAGAAAAAAGAATTATTGTCCTCCAGTTAATCTATCTGCAATGTATCAGCTAAGAACTAAGAAATTGCAAGCCAGCAACTCAACAAAATATAAGTCCCAATATAAGTCAGCTGATCCCTCTAATCCTCATACGATGTCACGTTAACTATCTATCTGTTTCTCGAAGTTAGCTAGAAACGAGTCTAACAAGACACTTGTCCACGACAACTTTAGTTCCAGGTCGTTACGTTTCTTGTCTTACGACTTAAGTCTTGAAACTGCAGTCACAAGCCTAGCTTTCTATGTTTGTCCTGCGTGAGTGATATTCTGCTTAAAACTAGGCTTACTTGCACCAAAAAGCTTGAGGTAGAGTTAGTTGGTAATACGTTAGGAAGACACTGGATGCAGGCAGCTTTTAATCGGTCCTTTTAAAAATCTATTGGGGATGCCTATGTCCAGCAGTGGACGTCCTGCGGCTGATGTTATGATGATGATAGCTAGGTTAAATTATTAATACCTATTACACGGTGGAGGGACATTTTTTGGCTTATGATTTTAGAATGAATTGAATTTTTGTCGGTTATTAAAAAATATCAGTTGTTCCATACAAAAGTACAACAGGTACATGGTGAAAAAGTATGTAACAGTTTTTTGTAAATCTAGCACCTAACTCAGATTTCGTAAGATGACCCTGCCTGGCGCAGGTGGTCCTCAGTTTCCCTACCATATTTTGATTTTTGAAAACTTAAATTTTCCAGGTAATTATATTATTTTTTTCTTCTATTTTTCTCTGTCTTTCTCTTTGTTTAAAGGCTTGACATAAATAAGTTTATGGCTTAGTAAAATGGTTACTCATAGCTTAATTGGGAATAAGGCTAATTCCCCAGTGAGCGTAACACAAAATAAAAAGAAAAAATGTTTATTAGGCACGTTATATTAATCATTTATTAAGCTTAAAGTTGCAAAAGAAAAAAAATATCACATCTTTTCGTCAAGCTACTTTCGAAAAAAGATTACAAGCATAAATTATTGTTCCGATAAATAAAACGTAAGAAGCTTTGCTTTGTCATCCCAATAAAATGTGTTTGTTTACGTAAATAAACAATATTTTACAACGATTAATTTCATTATAATCTTTATTGAAATGTAAATATGAATGCAATTAATTAGGTACTGTGTTAAATAATAGGTACATGACAAGTACGCGTGTTGTCACGATTAACATGAGATTCCGTAGTTTTTATAACCTAAGTATTTAAATCAATAAAAATATATGTAATCAGTATGATTAGTGACAACTAAGAGTCGGTATTACAACTGATTGGCAAAATACGTAGTTACGTCGGAATAAGTAAGCGCAAAATATATATTTCCAATCCTAGAAGAATATTGTACGCACTATAATGGTTCCGTTTATTTGACCACAGAACCCTAAAATAAAAAAATCGTTAATACCGTATATGGTTGTCTCAGTGATGACTTAATCTGTCAGCGGCTCAAAGATGCTTAAATATTATGCGCCAAAAGTTCGCGGGGTGATTGACCTATCCGTCGCTCAATCTTTAACGCGTTTGTTGAGATGCTCGCGGTTCGGTTCCCGTGTGAAGCGGCTCTGCCAGGAGTACCTACCTGCGAGTTCCCTCTCAATATTGCCGCGACGTGCCCGAGATGCAAAACCGCAGGCCAAAGACAGACTTATGTTACCTACGACATGTCATCATCATAAATAATGTATAACGTTCCCGCCGAGTCTGAATTATTCAACGTTGACGGCCACTTTATTAAATTTGTCGTTTTATGAAAATATTAAGCAACCCTGTATAGTTGAGTAAAAATTAATATGGAACGAAATTAACATTAATTTACAAATTAAAAGTTTCACGTCCTATTTTGTTGGCGCGACTAATTTAAACTGCGTAAAATTAAGTTAGGAATAATAGAAAACAAAACATTAAATTGATTTTAGCATTTCGAATTAAATTGTTTAACTCATTTAATTTCAAATGACAGCACAATTTTAAGCTCGGTTTTCAGTAAGCTTTTAATCAAGGACTTTCATTTTAAAACGTAACATAGGTACGTATCTAATTGAGTCTGACGTAACCTACTATGCTTATTTAATTTACTAGCACTTTGCCTGTGACTTCGTTCGTGTATTTCACCCAACTTAAGTACCCCTTAGGCCACCTTTAAAAAATGGACATGTTTTTTACTTATACCTATTCAGATGCTTGTCAAGTTTCACCTCAAAAAGTAAGATTTTCAAAACATCTTACTCCCCCCCTTTTCATCCCCTAAGGGGTTGAAATTACACCCCTAAAAAAGGGATTGAAATCCCAATATCTTTTCTTACTACTCACCTACAACACAAACTACAAACTATCATCTCCACCATACTTCAATTCCTTAATTAACATCCCTAAACAGTAGTACATATTCTACAGAAATTGTGATGCAACAGAGGTACAAAACATTAAGTCATAAAGTTTATTTTAAACATCTTCGGTTGGTGTAATGTGAGTGGAAGCATGTTGTGTGCAATAATGAGGAATATTATAGCACCGCGGGGTAATCCTAGCCCGGGATTAAGAAACTTTGGAACCACTAATGAATGCATCGAAAAGTTTTGTACTCACTTGCAATCTACGAATTGTAGGGTTGCTCTGTGTTTTAATGGTCTCATTATTTTTATTTTAATAATACGAATTGGAATGAGTGGAACTGGGAAGTTAATGTTTTGTGGTTTTTCGTTTTGGTTTTGGGGGTTCAGTAGAAGTATTAATTTATAGGTAGAAGATAGATGAAAAAAAAATAGCTTTTTTTTGTATATTACGTAATGATATTTTTTATAGTATTTAGGTTTTTCTAGGTAAATCTCATTATGTAATAATTGATTATCAAATAATGATTTAATACTCGTGCAAAAAAACATAATACCTCGTTGAAAAAGTGAGCTTATTTATTAGTTTGTTTTTTGTTTATTAAGCTTTCACGCCCAAACCCCTGAACCGATGTTGATGAATTTTGGTACAGACTAAGTTGGAACCCTAAGAAAAGACATAGAATACTTTTTAATCCGCGACTTTATCTTCGTTCGCCATAACCGACATTCATTAAGACGAAGTCGCAGTCAAAAGCTCTATATTTCTACAAGGCAACCGCTGTCTCATTTCCGAACATCTTTTTTTCCGAACATCTTTCGAAGTAACTAATTATAGGTATTAATGTACGAACTAGTGTACTCTATAAATCAGTCAAACAATCATTAATACGGCTTTAGTGTAACCGAGAGTAATTTAGACAAATAGACAAAGAAAAAGAACGGTTTTAGTTCACATTATTATTGAGTGGTGTTTGGTTAATTAGTCCCTATATCAATATACATTAGGTGTGGAATGGCTTGATTACAGTTTTCTAATTTATTTCTTTATAAAACCATCGTTTGTATAAATGCATAGATTTGTTTTTAATTTGTATGCAATCTTTGTTTATTTGTTTTTAAATATAACTAACCGCTCCAATCTCCAAAACTTCTGATCCGATTTTGAAAATGATTTCGTTATTAGGAAGCTACGTTATCCCTAAGTGCTTTTCCCTTAGAGCTATATTTTACTATCAAAACATCAGAGATCCGTAAAAAAAAAACATGCAAACGAAATCGCAGATCTCAGCTAGTCTAAAATATAAAAGAACTTTCCAAATGCAAACATTACAAAAATCCAAAAGAAACGATCCCTTCATTTAAAAACGACACATCGTATCACCCCGAATCTAACCCTAAAATACGCAAGGATACTTAGGGTCCACGATATGAAATTTAACGCGTCCAAAACATGTTGTAAACCGTTAATGAGCCGAACGTATACCGCAAATAGCTGATACAAACGGGTGAATTAGCCCGCATACTTGCTGGCAAGCCACGAAGCGTTCTCAAGGGTCATCCAGACCTGAAAGGATGACGATCTCGCCGCTAAAGGCCCGGCCGCGGTGACCGGGTCAAGAGTGGCTGATGAATTTTTATTTGACGCATTTAATGTGAAAAGCTGGCGTATAAAGACTTTAAGAAAAATGGCTGAATTTGTAGGAAAAGAACTTGGATGTCTTATGTTTTAACATCTCTTTTTTAACAGTTAAATAGGAATGTTCTTTTTACAATATTTCGGCACACATCACACCAGTAGTCTCCGAAGGGTTAAGCAGAGGTACAAATACCAATGTACATACCCACAGTTCGCCGGCATGTTAAGGTCTCATGTAATAGGGGGCGAGCCTATTGCTATTAACTGGGCACACATCCTAAGTCCGAACTGCTACTGATAATTTCATATAAACCCAGTAACAACACACACATTATGTATTCTAATTTTTATCTTTATCATCTTTGTTTTTTTTTTTTGCTTGTAAGAGGTATTCTCTGGCAGTACTTACTAGTTAATTACAAAAATATTTTGACTGTTATAAAGCTACTTTATTGCTGAGTTCAGAGTGCTGAGCTGAATGCTTTGGGCATCTTTGATGATACACCTCTCTTGCGTACGGACAAAGCCGCAGTCAGAACCTAGTTACCAACAAAGCCTACAAACCGATTACTGTAACAAATATCCTAATAAACAAAATTAAACTAAGATCGCGCTAATTTTAATCAATACCCAACAAAATACCTCTATAAAATGAGCACGCTATTTAACAAGACGCTTCTTGCTACAAAACAAATGTATTTGCGTACTTAATACGTAAATAAAGTACTATTAAGGGCCATTGGGGCAGAGGTCAAGTGCACAGTAACAGAGCAACCAACATTCCTGGCCTTAATGATTACTATTACGAAGGGAAGGGAAGGGCCAAGTTCAATATCACTTTGAGTTTGTTGTATAGATGTTGTCTTTATTGTTGACAAATTATTGTATACAATGAAATGAATTTTGCTTTTAAAAGCATCATTAAAAAAATTCAACAAATTACATACAACAAAAAAAATATTTTTTTATTTTTTTTGGCTTGTGTCCTGTTAATGGCAATTGGCTCGCCCCCTATTAAATGGGACCTAAAAACATACCGGCGAACTGTGGGTGTACATTAGTACACCTCTGCCGTACCCTTCGGGGAATATGACGGTATGTATGGATGGTAAAAAAGAAAATTATACTTAATTGGTTTTCTAATAACTTAGTTCTGTCAAAACGAGCCAATCCGCAATCTCTCAATAGTTAAATTAATCACGTGAAATTAATATGCCAATCGTATTCCGTTACTATTGAAGAATAATTTCATAAATCAATATACACCCCAATTTTTTCTGCTGAAAATAGAATAAAAATTAATCAGCATATCAATATCTAAAATCATTACCATTTTGAGGGTGTGGATTAGTTCATTTTGGCAGCATTGAACCCAAAAGGCTTCAGCTCAGCATAATTTTAAATGGCAACACTTACTAGGCACTGCCACCCACGTAACGAAAATTTTCAGCTGCTACTCATAAGTGCCATACGCTCGAATGTGTACTAGTCATCTTATTTTAGTCATTCATTTGTTTCTAATTATTTAGTTCCATAAACTGAAATACTGCAGAATTAAAGATGATTAGTTGGTTGGTTGGTTGGATGGTTGGTGGTACGAGGCGAAAGTAGTATGTAAGGAGCGTAGCAGATGGCGTTCTGTGGTTTCTGCCTACCCCCATGGGAAAAAGGCGTGAGTTTATGTATGTAAAGATGGTTTAAATAAAATAACCGACGCAACGAAAAAATAAACGCTAAATTAAATCTTAGTCCCACATTAGTGAGAAATCTGTATAAAAAAAGTTTATCTGAAACCCTATTAACCTAACTTTCTAGTTAGTAGTAGTAGTAGTAGGGTACTACAACTAACTTAGTTCTCCTATTACTTAATCTTATTGTACATAACACAAGTAATTGGGTAGAAAATACCATTAATCAATAATTCGAAGACATCTTCACTAAAAATACATTTTATTTTAGCCCTGAACACCCGGTGAATTTTTAAAATAACTATAAAATTCGAGTTTTAGTTGCTTTGAAATCAATAAAGAGTTAGTGTTAGTGAATTAAGATGACAAAAAAGTGACGTCATAGTTTAGTATTGTCATACAAAATCTATGGGAAATCGCGTATTGAGAGCTCATATAAAAAAAAATATCAACTGCTTAATAATTACAAGCAAATCTTTGCTTAAAATGTGACTCCAAACTAAACTATGTTATTTATATAAGATGATGAAATAAACACTTTTTTTATTATTATTTTTATTAAAAGTACGTCAATTGATCAGTGGTGTTATCTACCCAATTCCTGTTATAGAAAACTAATCAAAACACTTTATCACAAAAAAAGAAATTTAGATTTTAAACTCAGGAAAAACATCAAAGCATAAAACAAAAAAAAATGCAAAATAAAAAAAATGAAGTTAGTACATCAAAAGGTTTTGTACTCCAGGATGTGAAAGATGGCGAGTGGCGGGAGCTCCCAGCCTTGTATCTGTCAAAGAATTTTTAAGTGTCATCGAGCAGTGAATAGGTTCGCGTCAGCCGCGGCCACTTACACACGGAGCAGTTCTCGACCGGCTACTTGCCTCGCCTAGAAAACAGCCGATGTTTGAAATCTGCTCATATTGCTGAATATCTCTTTGGGGTTTGAATTTTGAATTTTAGAATTCTAATTCGAAAACGTTGGTGAATTTTAAAAGGTAATCTTTTTGTAACAGAAAAAAATATACCTATCTATAAATTAATGAAAAGATGATTTTATAGTGCCAGTTGGGAAAAAACTTATAACTTGAAAGTTTAAAACCAATAATTCTGCTCATATGGCAAAATATCTCTTTGGGGTTTGAATTTTGAATTTTAGAATCATAATTCGAAGATGTTGGTGAATTTTAAAAGGTTTAGGTATTTTTTATAACAACTTTATAAAAAAAAATACAATGTTCGATGAGAAGATGATTATATAGTGCCCAGAAAAAACTACAAACTATAAAGTCTAAAAATCTATACCAGCTAATTAAACACATACATAGTAATTATTTAAACAGTCTTGCTTTGTATCTAATCTATTTGCAGTTGTCTTTAAGTTAATTTTAGTGTGACAGACGGCACATAATAATTCAAATGGTGCGAAAATAATGGACGACTAGTATCGGTTTTAGACCGTGAAGCTTCTAGACAATAAACTATCTTGAAGCATCGAACTAGTCTGCACGTGTTCACAAAACGATTTGCAAAACATGTTGGATACTTTAATTTTCAGGTGAAAAAAATTAAATGAAATATTTAATTATCAGTTGGTACGTTTTACTTAAATCTTTAGTAAGATAATAAAGCTGAACAGCTTTTTTTGTTTGTTAAAACACGCTAATATTTAAACTACTAATCGGATTGGAAAAATATTTTTGTGTATAAATTGAGCATGCTTCATAAAGAATACTGTAACCTATAATAATAATACTAGCTGATCCGGCAATCGTTGTTAAGCCATATAAATTATTTGAAGAGGGATTTTTTACAACATAAATAATTAAATGAACAGGACAATATTCAGTTTATTTTCAGGAAAAGTTCCAAAGGTCAATCGATCGGATAATTTATACAGTCGTTATATAGATTAATCGCATGACTAGAATATATACGATTGTTTAACCATAATGTGCGATTAGTCGGAATTTATCTGTTTTATATGCAAAACACGCCTTATATGCAACGTAGGCATTAACTAAATTGTACCTAACTGTACTGAATTTAGGCTGGGTTGATAAAACCTGGATTAAATCGATAATCCCGGTAAAAAACTGTTTGTTTAGTTTAGTGCTTCTACCATCATGATATTGTTTGTTCTTATTGTTTTGTATCGTGGCCTATTTATGTTTTACAATTTCAACTTACTAAATAAAACTATGAACTTTTTACTAATAATTTTCTTTCCTTTTAGTCATGTTGCAAAAAAATACTGAAACAAGTTAAGTACTTGTCTTTTGTTGAAAAATAAGGTAATAATTTGACACAGGGTTGCCTAGATACTTTTCTTTATGCATCCAGCCACCCCTGAAACTTAAAACGACTGAAAAATCATGACGGTTTAGAAATACAAATTTCGTAGACAGAGCAAAATATCCCGAAATTTATATTAAACATAATATCAATTTATTTTCATAAACATTGGACTTATTCATCAAAGTATCTTAATCTGTAACTAATCCGTCTAAAAGAAGAAAAAATCGGTTTAAAAAAAAATCGATTCGTGTAAATCGCTTACGGCGGGTAAAGTAGGTCGCTCGAGGTCGAGAGCGACAATGCTTCGCGCGCACATCTGCCCCCTCAACCGGTAATCGCGGAGTACTTGACATCGTCGCAATGCTTTCAGAGAGCTATTGTGATGAGCATTATTTTAATTATGATCTCATTTATATTACTATAATATATATTATCCTATCCTACTAATCTACACTAATATTATAAAGAGGTAAGATTTTTTTGTTTGTTTGTAACGAATAAACTCAAAAACCACTGTACCGACTTTATCCATTTTTTCACCAATAGATATAGCTTCATTATTTCCGAGTAACATAGGCTACATAACATCACGCTACAACCCACGGGAGCGGAGCACACACCAAAGACGTACCTTAACGCGGGTCAAATAAACCACGCGGACGAAGTGACAGGTAATTCGCTAGTAATATTATAAATGCGAAAGTTTGTGAGGATAGATGGATGGATGTTGATTTGTTACTCTCTCACGCTTAAACGGCTGAACGGATCTGGATGAAATTTGGCACTGAGATAGATTGTAATGTATGAAATAATATAGAATACTTTTCATCCCGGAAAAATGTACTGTTCCCGTGGGATATTATATCGAATTTGAAGTCGCGGCTGAAGCTAGTAAAACATATACATTGTTGATTCACATCGTGATACAAACTTTTACCATAGTCAGTTTTCTTAGTTCATGAATTTGAGCCGCCATTCAGGGGTGAAATTTCAGGGGTGAAGTTATAAAAAAAAACCTGTCCCATACTCAAGTACAATACTTACACGGTGAAAGGGCATTAGAAAAACAGTCTTAAAAAAAACCTATGAATAATGTCTTCAAAATCTTATATTAAAACAATAGTTAGGTTGCGTAACGATTTGTAAGGTAGTAGTAATGAATACGCGTATTGACTACAGTGGGCTAAAAAAACACAAAAAAATATACCTATGTTGTTGAAATTCAATGGTTGTACTTTAAGTACCTAACTAGACGAAAGAATTTGATTAAATAATTTTCCTAACATTTGCAAAAGAGGAAAATATTAACAACATTTTGAGAGAATTGTATTAAATGTCAACGCTTGAAATAACGTTCTATTATTAAGACTCTGGCAGACACAAAACCTGTTTCTAAATACGCCAAGAAACCTTTTGGAAAGCCAAATAACAATCTTCATTATTTCACCTGAATTTTTCTCAAGATGATCTTAACTTACGAACCGTATCCGTGAAAGGGTAGTCACTTGAATAAAAGAAAGTCTGTGAACTAAAGTAGCGTCACAAAAGAAATGTTGATGTTCCCCTCTCGAGAGTCTCTGATTATCTTACATTACACTGTACAGTTTTAGTAGATTTCGCACCTACTCTGTGCTCGGTTAGAGTTACTTAATTAGATATTCTTGGAAAAACGAGTGTGTGGTTTTGATTTTTCAACGTGGTGTCTCGGAGTTTTAAAGAGATAAGTTTTTTAGTAACTTTTATAAAATAAAAGCTAAGTAACGTATTGTAAATATAATTTATTTTAGTGCAGCACCTAGTTTCGCATAAAAAGAAAATTATTTTCGATCCAAAAGAAATATTTATGCGAAATTAGGTGCTGCACTCGAATAAATTATATACATTATAATCGTATGTAGTTACTTAAATAAAAGAAAGTCTGTGAACTAAAGTAGCGTCACAAAAGAAATGTTGACGTTCCCCTCTCGAGAGTCTCTGATTATCTTACATTACACTGTACAGTTTTAGTAGATTTCGCACCTACTCTGTGCTCGGTTAGAGTTACTTAATTGGATATTCTTGGAAAAAAGAGAGTGTGGTTTTGATTTTTCTACATTGTGTCTCGGAGTTTTAAAGAGATAAGTTTTTTTGTAACTTTTTAGGCGAAACTAGGTGCTGCACTAAAATAAATTATATTCAAAATGTCTACTTAACTTTTATTTAGGTAATAAAAAAATAAATAAATAGGTACCATAAAGATTTGTTTATTATAATTTATTGTATTCTTCTTAAAGTCTGTGAACTAAAGTAGCGTCACAAAAGAAATGTTGACGTTCCCCTCTCGAGAGTCTCTGATTATCTTACATTACACTGTACAGTGTTAGTCGATTTCGCACCTACTCTCTGCTCGGTTAGAGTTACTTAATTAGATATTCTTGGAAAAAAGAGTGTGTGGCTTTGATTTTTCAACATGGTGTCTCGGAGTTTTAAAGAGATAAGTTTTTAGTAACTTTTATAAAATAAAAGCTAAGTAACGTATTGTAAACATAATTTATTTTAGTGCAGCACCTAGTTTCGCATAAAAAGAAAATTATTTTCGATCCAAAAGAAATATTTATGCGAAATTAGGTGCTGCACTCGAATAAATTATATAAATTATAATCGTATGTAGTTACTTAAATAAAAGAAAGTCTGTGAACTAAAGTAGCGTCACAAAAGAAATGTTGACGTTCCCCTCTCGAGAGTCTCTGATTATCTTACATTACACTGTACAGTGTTAGTAGATTTCGCACCTACTCTGTGCTCGGTTAGAGTTACTTAATTAGATATTCTTGGAAAAAAGGAGTGTGTGGTTTTGATTTTTCAACGTGGTGTCTCGGTGTTTTAAAGAGATAAGCATTTTTGTAAGTTTTATAAAATGGATCGAAAAGGATTTTATTTTATGAGAAACTAGGTGCTGCACTAACATAAATTATAGTCAAAATACTAACTTAACTTTTTTTTTTTTTTACTTACCTTTTATTTAGGTAATAAAAATAATATTATGTAGACACACTAAAGATTTGTTTATTATAATTGATTGTATTGTCGTGATAGTAATTCATACGTAGGTAGGTATGTATACCGTCTACACAAGTTCGTTACAATTAACCATCTACTATTATTACAATCTTTAGAATTTATATAAATCAAAGAATACAAATTGTAGGTTCCAATTAATCGTGAATAGGTCGCTAAATGTAAAGGTACGCTCACATTGAAACAATAATGACTCCGATACAGCAATCTCCGATGGCAATTAAGACTGTGCCGGTCTGTACACGGCTAAAACGAATGGCCCTCTTCAATCAACGAATCAATCTACAATCGCGAATGGTCGCCACTTGCCAACGACAGCTCAACAAATTTATTGCCTCGAATGGGTGGTAATTTTCAAATTTCGAAGCCTGTTGATCGCCGTTCGGAAAGCGCAACACTCTACGTGACTACCCGTCGCAAATTACCGCTTACTTTGTGTACTGCGATCGCATATAGATTGGAATCAGTGCCGATTGTGGGTCTCTCGTAATTTGACTCACTGTTGTACCACAGCTTCTATTGTCTGTACAATTTATACGTTCGCAAATGAAGCGCATTGTACAAAAGTTTAGTCGGCAAAATATTTATTTGCAACATCACTGTTAACGTTCGGAGATTATTTCGAAATTATACTGAAACCCTTGTTTGCAATTAGTTGGGAACTGAGAGAAAAATCTGAAACATTGTCTGAGTTTTAAAAATCTCGTATAAAATTTCTGAGTGGAAAATGGCGCTATTAACAATACTTGAGCAAGCAGAACGTCGGTAAGGCCGCGCTCATCGGTTCCGAGTCATTACGAGTTCTGCTCGTCTCTTGCCTGAGCTTAAGCCCAGTTAAGGTGCGGCCTGATTAAGGCGAGCAGACGTTGGCCCGTCTGCTTGCCAAAACCACTTGAACCAACACTCTGACGACGCCGACTACTACACGTTATATTAAAGTTTGGCAATAGTCGCTAAGTGGATGCCTGATGTTTGCTTAGTCTGCTTTTATCGTAGGTACCTCTTACTTTCAAGTTTCGTGTAATTGCGTCTATACTGTCTCTGTTACGATCCTTTGTTGTTAAACCAGATAATAATCTTGCCACAATTTTATTATGTTCGTATACTTAATTTAAATATAATAATCTGGATTTTGCTCGAGCTTTACAATGTTAGGCTGTTATAAGAGAACGTAGTCATAGTCAAATTAATTTCTAATGTTATCTAAATAAAACTGCTAAACTATTACTGTCCACTATTTATTATGTATTCGCCAAGTGTCCCTACACGTACATGTGTGCTTAGTGAACATTCAGTATAATGTTGGTCCCTACTCGGCAATAACAAACATTTGTTATATAAAACTATCGCAGTCACGTAGTCGATACGGGGACCACGACTCCTGAAGCTTCCGCTTGTTCCTCCGAGATCTCTTTCAGCGTTTTACCTGAAAACAATGAAAAAAGGCGTTAATTTACAGCTTTGGACATCGGCCAAACATTTCAACTAGCCGTCTAAGTTGGTCTTGTCGCAAAATGAATGAAACAAGTCGACATTTAGACGCGCGTTGTGTTCCTGATCGGTTATCAGGGCGAGCTGAGAGATGGCTTAGGTGAGAACAGACAATATAAAACTCATTTATATCCCGTCATCGTGACGCGTGAGGCGTGCCAAGGCGTTTTCCAATACGCTCATTTATCACGCGCCCCTCGACATAATGAGACGCATCCCGACTCGACACACACCCAAAATACTTTAAATTTATTTTTATTAAAATTCCCATTAATTTTTCGTAATAGAATTTGGCAACACACAAAATTAATGAAATATCACGACTATCGTGACGGTCACAATTTTTCATTGCCTGGAATATAAAATTGAAGTAACAATATACATTCCTATTCTGAAGTAGACAATATTATCATTGTAACTACTTATCAACTTCAGTTCGAAACAAAAATATTGTTTGTCTTTCAGAATTCAAAAAAAAATCAGGTTGCAAAAATCAATAGGAATACATAGACAAGTAGATAGGTACAAAATGCTGAAGAACAATGTCGTACGCAAACTAATTGCTGTTCCCGATTTATGAAACAATCATAAAAGCAATCGCAATTGCTATTGAAGTTCAACTCGATATCGTCGAATAATGAACTGTCACTCTTATAACAAGCTAATAAAAACAATAACGAAGTCATTCTGTCTCAATCTTGTGTTGTTACGTCAATAAAGTTCAGTGGAACGTTTTATTTTACACACTGTAGTGAATCATGTAGATTTTCTTGCTACATCTTTCTCGAATTTTTATTAGGAGTGAATATATCGAATTACGACTGTGCATTCCTTCCTGTGTACCTCCAACTGAAAGCTTCACAAACTTTTCAAAACGTTTTGGCAAGCCAACATATTTCACAACATTTGTGTAATAATTTTACCATTAACAACACATATTTTTAGAGTCGTTGATACCGATCAATTTTAGACATTGGAAAATAACAGGAGTTGCGGGGAAGTCACATGATGGCTTCACAAACGTGAAACGTCCGATGACGCACAGAAAACAGATTTAAATAATCATAACAATTATGTTCGCGGTTTTAGTTTCAAAACTTCTAACTCATTCGGAACACGAATAACATTTTTCTTTTCAATGGACCACAAAATGCGTTATAACTATTTCGCATACTGCACGGTGGAACTGGACGATCTGGTTGGAATTGTTGCCAAAGTTTCACGAAGCTTTTATACGGGTTTAACTTTTATGCGTACCTACGAGTAACGTAATGATCATTTTAGCATGAATAATGGCCGAGTTAGATAATAATGCAACACTTGATATGTGTTTATTGTGACTAACGAGTCATTGATAGCAATTAATGATAGTTAAGCAGCGCATCATGATGGCAGCATGGGTGCAAGTGTGCCAGTCACGAGGTCCAATGACGCGCGGCGTGCGGCGCGCGGCGGGCTCGGCCCGTGCGTGCACGCCGCGTCACGCGCGCTGACGTCCGCGTGACGCCGGACAACGGCACTCTCATCATGGAATATTTCACGACAGCCGCACTGCGACCTCGCACAGAACGCGCGATTATCCACGCCGCATCTCAAACCAATCAACTCTACGTAACGTTCTAATTCTGTCAACTTTCTCACATCTTCAAAACTCAATTCCAGAAAAAAAACACACGCGCTTCGGCTTAAATAAATAAAGTCGCAATTTTCATGCGTGAAACATTTAAATGCATATCGAAATAAAACAATTGTTATTTATCGTGTGAAACTTCCAAAAAGGTGAGCAAATGAAAAATCAATCCAATTTTTAATAAACTCAAAACAAACACAGAAACAAACAGCGATATTAAACAATAACGCTCTGAATTTGCTTTCAAAATAAACGTGCCAAAATAACAAAAGATAATCTACGTATAGCGCTGTCAACAGAAATACAATTTTCACAAATTGTCAATTAATAAAATGTACAGCGGGCTATACAAGGTGCAAGTTGATAAAAAAAAATACAACTATTACAATTTGGTTGTAAGCAGTGCAACTGGAGACCTCACCTGCATTTTGCGCAGTATTGCTCGATTAATGAAACAACGAAAATATTCATTGGCAATCAAACAGCCAGCCGGCACTTGCGCAAATATTGGTAGAGAGAATCTGCGTTAATACCCACTCGAATAAAAAGATAAAAACCCTTAAATTATTGAGTTTCGCACAGCGGCGCTCCGTTGATCAAACATACGAGCAAGTTACGTACGCTGCTATTTGTTTTCTGTCACTAAATTGTTTACATGTTACTCGTGAACTAAAATGCTCCCTTAAGCAACTAATTTTGTTTAGTCTGGCAACGGAAAATTGAGTATGAGTTTTGTTAGAGAATGGATTATAGTGATCGTCATTGAGGATGTGCCAAAACATCTCTAGCACTTATATGACGTAACAACAGCAATCAAGACATCGGCGGAATGTGTAGTTATTAAGAAGGGGATAATTTGTTTACGACGTGTTTACACTAAACCGCTTATCTGATTGCCATGAAAGTTTAATAACATAAGTGTTAGATGGGGCTTCGTGAAAATATAGCTACCTATTACAAAATGTTTCATCAAATTTTGCTGTTCAAAATCACTGTGAAAGATCGCTGTGATGTCTTGGCTACAGCACTCGAGCAATTTTGTGGTGCATAGTGTTTTAATTAAACTGACGAGAGCAATAATATTTGCACATTAATCGAAAATAAACATTTCGACGAGGAGACGGGGATACTTTAACAAAATTCGTGCATTATTGGAATATTAAAAAATTGCTTCGTCAATTTGGGCACCGTTCGCGCCGGTTCCATTAAAGAGCACTTATTGAGCAAACGTCCTCTGACAGGTGGTAACGATTTTGATTTATTTAATTCGTCACATCATGGGGAGAATATTTAATTTGTCAGATTCGAACATTGCGAATGAAATTGTCGATGTGTGGTGTTTGCATTTTTTTTAAATAAGGTTTTTATTCAACTGTATAAAGCTCTTTATGTAATTAACTGCAATATTTCATGTACAAAGTTTTTTAATTAGTACCTACCTATTTTACGCATATAACGTTATTTCAGTTGCGTGCATGTTTATGCGTTTATTTTCATGCAAAATACATCTGAACTGTACTAAGATTTGCACGATAAAATTACGTATAGATAGGTATATAGGTACATACAAACACAATATAAACCCACTCGATTTCTTTTCATATCATAGTTCCCGAATAAAAACTGTCGTACGACGTCGTAATAATAATTTTTACTACTTTGTATAACAATAATATTATATTCAGAGCTTCATACAACAGCGTACATTCGTTATGAATATAATCTCTTCTGGCAGAGTAACAAAAAGAGATTGGGTTTTAATCCTACCGGAATATCTGCGAAATCCCCAACAAAGGCGGCTAATATTTCGCTGAAAATACATATTTGATGTGCCTACCAACATACTTATTACTGATTGATTTACGGAATGGGCTCCCTCTATATTCTATATTGTATCTCGTTGTTTTGTTTCTTTCGGCCGTCCGCGCGCAGCTTTCAAAGCGCGTGAAAATTTAACAAAATGTCACAGTGATAAATTGAAAATGAGACTTTAGGCTTCAAAAATAACGCATCGACGATTTATCACAGCTACATTTATATCATTAGGGATATCATCTATGTTTTTTTAGAATAAAAACATGCTATTTCACGCGCATATCGTAAAAGTCAAAATCGTGAAATATTAGTTTTTAGCATCTGTTCAAGAAGTGTTATCTCTTGTGAACAATACAGAAAGCATGCAAACATCTATTTCAAGTTTTTCTCTCTAATCCTTAGAAACGCATTGACATCATTAAGCACTATTCTCGACGATAAATGTAGAGGCGTCAAAATAAACCATAATCCCCACTAAGTAGTTAACATATTGTGTGACTTTCTGTACGTACTTACATTCCGACATTCGAGAACAAACACAAAACGGATAAGTGTAACCTTTCAAAATGACATTTAACTGGAATCCATTCGCTGTGCGTGACAGTACCAACAAATAATACATTCGTCAAATTAACGAAAAAGGGGAGATAACTGGCAAGTACAATATTCTTTTTTTTAAAAAAAGCTTTTCGTTTTATGATTGCCAAAGGAATCGGTAGCATCTAATTTAATATTAAAAAGCTATTTGTATTAAAGGAATGTTAGCGTTAACGGGTTGGACACGTGGGCTATGACGTGACCGCACGTGTCGCCGCCGATAAAGCTTGCTAATTGAACGTAACATAACCGGCCATAATCGCGTGTAATGTGTATGTTTTGTCATTTACGATTGGTTAATTAAAGTTCTTTAAATTTTAACACACTTTTTATCGTAGTACAGTCATTATGCGTGGGCTTTATAATAACAGCCACATGACATGCTCTGCGACTTGCGGTTTATTTATAATCCGCGCTCAAACTCGAATAAAAATAGGGATGTCGAACATTACAAATTGTATTATTTTATTTCGTGTGCGTGACAGCGGAGGCGTCCTAGTTGAATTTATTATTTGATCGATAGTAGATACGTTCAATACGTACAACTTCGCGCTTACAGGTTTGTGGAAATAAGCACAGGTTGACATTTTAGTTATTTAAATCTGTGCAGGCACGAATCCGGACGATATTTACTTACATATTTTGGGTCAGACAAAGGTGGTTTTAACCCGAATGCGGCGGAGACTACGGCGGAAAATTATTTACTTTGTCGTTTATATTTTCTTTTAGAAATTGAGGACGAGCCTAATATACTCGGAGATTTTACTATTGTTTTTCTGGTGCTAATATTGTACTAGAAACGGTACACACAGAATATTTATAGATAAATTAGATAAATAAAACGCGGTGTTCCTTTGTCTTAGGTGCCATTACACGCACAAATCTCGTATACAAACAGTGTGAGTACAAACAAATAACCGCGTGCCATACAAATATTTATCCGTTTGCTGGAATCCGAGCTGAACTGAGCACTGAAGGCAGATGCTCCACTTTACTCTGTTTAGAGTACTGAATACCTTTGCCTTGCATTTCATCAACGCTTCTAGTAATACAGGTGACCTTTTCGACTGAGACTCGAGTTGAACTATAACATTAACGATAGAAACTCTTAAGATAATGAGTATTTTTCACTCACTCTTCAAATTCTTTTTTTTTTTTTAATAGGCAGCCTTTATTTTTGAAAACCAAATTACAAAAGAAAACAAAACAAACTTTGTTTTTGTAATTTTTTTGCGTGGGGATATCCTCACATTTACCCTCTGTCTGGGAATAACGGTGGGTTATGTCAGACTCTCGTCGGTAAGAGTCCCGACTAAAACCCCAACTTACCCCTAGAAATAAAATGTTTATAAGCTTCATAAAAAAACAACACTGTTTTTTTAGAGCAGTCGTGTAAAAACCGACCGACTTATAAATACTTATTTACAAAGTAAAGCTACATTAATTGAAAAATCAACTTCAATTTTCACAATAACCAAACACTTGAACCCTAATGAATTCCCAATGCAACTAAAAAGTATTTATACTACCGTGTACTAATACCAACTAACAGTTAGCCTGAATATTGGTACTAACTTGCAGTGTTGACAAGATTTATAGCAGTTTTAATTACCACTACAAACCGGCGATGGCTTCCGATACTAAAAGAGGTTATGAATACGCGTAGTTAAGAACAATTAAACTAATTGTGGATGTGTTATGCGTTGAGTGCTTTTTATTGTGTTTGACTTAGTTAAAGAGGAAATGAAAAAAATGGTTAAAGTTGAGGCACCCCGCAATTTGGTGCCAGGAGGTCAAACAGCTGCGGGTTGTTCGAAAGAGATATTGCGCCCCCGGAACGCAAAGGGCACATGAAGGAACATAGACGGGTTTTAGTCAGTAAAAGTCTGACACTCCCTCCCGCCCCGCCCAGGGCGGGGGAAGTTATTTGATGATTTCCCGTCTATAAAAAAAAAAAAAGAAGCGTGCACCAGTCAGGAATCGCGAAAGGCGCGCGCTCCCGTGGTTGGTGTAGGAAGGGAGCACTGGGGCGGTTTTTTGGTCAGTAAGAGCCTGACAGTCCGTTTTTACTCCCCACATTTTGTTCAAACGTCTTGTTCACAAATTTTAAAAAATGTGTCCGGTATTGGGCAGTTAGCATTGTAGGTCAGTGGTGTGATATCTCCGGGTCTCTAAAATCACGTAAAGCCGTTGGTACAATGATGTGTGAGTACAATGTTTTATATCTTCTTGATGACATATTGATCTTATTTCACGTCGCAATTAAATGGTTAGAAACCAAAATAAAAATAGTTGATACGCACATTTATGTTTGAAAACAACGTGTGATAAGGTAATTATATACTACTGATAACAAACAAAATATTTTTGTTTTTAGGATGACGCTTATTGGCTGCAAGTAGTCGGGTTTACAGCAAAAATAAACTAGGTTTACCAACTAGGTTTTCACTACATAATTAAAATAACATACATAATTATAATTTTTTTAGGTTAAATTTTTACATCACTTTACTCGGAGATTTTTAATAAAACCTTATCAATAACATAGGTAGTGTAAGCCATACGTATATTAATGACTAGCTGTTCCCCGCGGTTTCAACCTCGCTGCTCAGCACCTGTTGGTCGTAGCGTGATGTTACATAGCCTATAGCCTTCCTCAAGAAATGGACTATCCAACACTAAAAGAATTTTCCAATTCCAACCAGTAGTCCCTGAGATTAGCGCGTTCAAACAAACAAACTCTTTAGCTTTATAATATTAGTATAGATTAAATCCGAAAGAAACTCTGTCTGTCCGTTACGCTTTCAACGACTAAACCACAGAACCAATTTTGATGAAATTTGATACGGGGTAGGCTACTTTTTATTTCGCGACTTCGTGTGCGTCCGGTATAATCGATATTTAAGTAAACCAAGTCCCGTGCAATGAATATGCTAAAAATGTCGTGATGGCCTAGTGGTTAAGGCACCCACCTCTCATGCAAGAGGTTGTGGGTTCGCAACCGGGCACGGGCAAGTACCTATGTGACTTTTTCTAATTCATATGTACTTTCTAAGTTTATCTTGGATATCACTGACATCGGTAACCATGTCAGAGGCCCTTGAGGCGGTTTAGAAACTCTGACACTAGGGTGTGTGGGGTCGTTTAGACCTTACTGCCCACACGATAAAGAAGAATATGCTATAATGGAAATGAGAAAGTGTCATATTAAAAAAAAGAACGACATCTTTTGTAATATTATCTCACTCAATAATATCATATCTCCTTTTCACAAGGCTACTATAGACTATACAATTTATTCTATACGTCATCTACTTACCTACTTTCCTAAGAATCTAGACTACTAGGTACGTAAGTACATTTTGGTGTAAAATCATATTCTATTTATCTATCCATTCAGACAAGCCTACGCCTAAACAAGTTGTACACAAATACTTTTACAGGCTCACAGTGACATTTTCCTGAAATACATACTTACTACGGAATACTTATTTACTTGAGATCGTAAAGTCTTATCTTTATATTTTTATACATTAAAAGGGATGATTGCTATCTACGTAAAGACTCAATTTTCTTTTTTAATTTATAAACTTTTAACGTCGGTAGCCATTTGACATTTTCGAATCCGTTTAAATTGTATAAAATTGTTGCAAATTTTGTCCTTCCAAAATTAAAATTGTGTAAATCGAACTACCTTTATGGTCTCGTGTTCAGAAGTAGGACTGCCGAGTTTATGGCCCTGATTTCCCAGGTCTGGAAAAATGTTATTAGGATTTTCCTCTAGGAATTTCTCAGTAGCAGACCGGAGTTTAGAGGTTGGTGATGTGGCACACTCGTCGTTGGCCCGGCTATCATTCGTAGATCTTTGACAGTCGTTACAGGTAATCTTGGAGCATGAAAGTCGGAAAAGAAGATGTCGGAGAAGCAGTCTTACTAAAGGGAATCGTGTTACCAAGTAACTGGGTTGTGGAAATCAGATAGGCAGTCGCTCCATGTAAAATAATAGGATTCACCTGTCTAGTTAGCTCGAAAAAGACTAAAAATTCATCACGGTATAAGAGGAATTTAATTCCATAACGACAACAGACGAGCTGCCTTTTCAACTCATCCCACCTATCTTCAACTGTCAATCTTTGCATTTTGAAAGAGGGCCACTTTCCTGCACATAAGGCGTGCGTACACGAGCACATTGTTGTCTGCACTCAATACCGCACAATGAACCCCCACCTTTATCATAAAAAGATACACCGGATATTAAAAAAGGACCGCAAACTCAAACGTAGGTATATTTTTATTGAAGGCTCGCTTTTGCAGAAACTTGTGCTTTAATCTGGGCCAAGAATATAAGGAAAATATAATTTTCTGGGTACGAAGTAAACAAATGAAGGGTTATACCAGGGAAGCATGTTTGCAATGAGATGATAGAGAAAGTTAGAAACAGCAGTATGTGTCGAAGCAATGGACATCTTGCCTAAGGGCCAAAACACGGAAGAAGTGACGTGTTTAAAATCAAAATATAATACATTGTTTTCTTGACGAAGAGAAAACGTTGGGTAACTACACGCTATCATAGAATACCTTATTTACTGGTATCGATATTAAAAACGATAGTCTTGGGGTTGTCATATAAGAGTAGACTGTCCGTTACCCGCGACTTCGTCCGAGCCCGTATTCAGTTATCGCAAACACAGACAAAATCACGGATTAAAAAGTGACCTTTGTCCTTCAAGATCCGAAGCTGCCTTCATCAAATTTAATTACCATTGGTTTAGCGGTTTTGTCGTGATGAGGTACCTAATAAACAGACATACAGATAATGTAACTTTCACCTTTATAATATTAATGTCGATTTTAAAACGATACCAAATAAATAAATTAAGCTCAAGGAAAAATTGTAACCTGTCTATTATTTTCGTAAAATATATCTACTTCGATTAATGTAAAGAATTTATCTAGGTAATAATTTTAGTTCATCGAGGTTAAAACTTCGAAGGCCGTTTTAAATACTTAATAAGACGATACTAGAATATTTCTAAATCCGAAGGATATTTAAACGCTGTTAAATATATTTTATTACCCGACTGCGGCGCAGCCCAAAAGTAGGGTTATTAACTAATAACGACACAACTTAAACTTAGCCACAAAACTGAACAACAGTAAGTAATCATACGTTCTAGAATTTATATAGTAATCGTGAGTTTGAATTAATTGAACAATTTTATTGAACTACCCATGCAAAAACACATGAAGAATACTCTAAATTATCTTCTTGTAAATGAGTTTGACCTTAATCCTTCGCCTATCTTCTATCTTTATTGAATCTTTTGTTATAATGGGCGACAACGAAACACAAATTTTCAGACACTTCAAAACACCGATTATAATTTAGAAGAAAATTGAAAGCTGTTTTGTTTGACTAAATCAATCAAAAGTGTACAAGTTGAAGCGAAGTTCGGGCTCAGGGCTGACCCCGCTGCGTCATTAATGGAAAGGATAAGTCTCTTAATTAATGCAGGTGCGCCCCGAGCTGTGTCAGCCCTAGCCCCGTGACCCCGTCGACCACACTCAAGTATCATTTTTATACTAATAGACTGGGTACAATCTCTTTTAAAATAATTAAAGTGTAACATTATGCGGTGCTCGCAACAGTTTGCACTGGTTGCGTGTGCTAATATAAGTAAATTGTAATGTTTACCTCCTGTATTTACACTAACTGAACGCAGAAAATATACGAGTACATTTTGTTGGTTTACATACGAGTGAATCACGACAGTGGTTTTTATTTCACAACGATTCTTGTGTCACACGGCTCCTCAAATAGTTGGATCAATAGATCTGCCAACATTCACGTCAATCTTTGATAGCAACAGCAAGTAGCTAGTGTATCATTTGATCATTTGGCTCTGTTGATCTACGACGCACTCGTCAATTTGACAATGCAACTCATTCTGTCGTGACCCAAATCGCACCGTGCGCCTACATCAACTATTCCAATTTATAGATCCCGTACTATATACAATTTCATGAAACTCGAATTACAACAGTGTTAAGTCATAAAATATGACGTAAATATTGCGCACACGTCTCGTTATAAGCAGGTTTTCCAAACTTCACTCGTAAAATTTTCCAAACGGGATCTTAATTTTAACTGTTAGGTGATTTATGAATAATTAAAAGTGACGAAACAACCAAAGTTTCGAATGTTTGCGTTTCTATGCACTGACTCATACGTTCTTTATGTCGTAAAGTGTACGTAGTGTGCGTAACTGGAAATTCATGGAAGCACTTTATCAACGGATTATAACAACGACAGAAGTTTACCTAAATAAGTCGAAAGCCGAGACGAATTTCTGACGCAGACCGAATTTTCTCATAAAACATATACGGCTGAAATATCTGTCTGAAAATGTATATTTTCTGTGGACATATTACCTAGGCATATTTCTCGGTGACCTATAAGGTAACAGGGGGAATCTTTGCTCCTTGACATTTGATTTACATGCTCTCTAAAGGAAAACAGCAACAAAATATGTACAAGTTTGTAGAAAAGGATATGTACCTTTATAATATGAATTCTGCATGAATAGGCACGCGTGTGGGATAAGCCATAAAGTTCGTTGGAGTCGGGAAAAATTCCCGAAACTAGTACCTACAGTGTGGAGGTAAAATTCATAACGCGCTTAGCAGTTCGGCTCACCTGTCTCGTTAAACTTCGGAATTTTTAAATTAAATTCTGAATACCGCCGACTCAACAAAGTTGCGAATTCTTAAAATTCGGTATCGTAATTAATCTTTCGGTTTAATAAACAGATCTAGAGGCGGACAAAGAAAGTGGAGTGGTTTATTCCTTATTAATGGTTGGGATGACGCTAAATCTTGTAATTAATGCAGGTGCTCGCGTCTGAGCAAACTTACCGAGAGGATCTTCGGCAATTATCGGAAACTCGCTTTCTGTTACACGTTACGCGGGAAATTATTATGCTATATTAATTCTGCTAAAAGCTTTTCGGGGGGTTTTAAACGTCGTTCAAGAATGTAATTGTTCAATTGAAGAGCGGCTTATAACTTTATGGTGTAAGTGGCACTCAGGATTGTTTACGGCCTTTCACTGCCGTTAAGGAGGTCAGCGAACTATTAATTGGTAAGTATGTACTTCGGTTTAATGACTTATTACGAGTGACGGTGATAAAGCAAGTAATGCAATCAGAACTAGATTACGAATACAATAAAATCTTGCTTTCCTAAGATGAAATCATTTTCTTTGACTTAACTGACTGATGTTAACAGTACCATGATTACATTAACGAACATAAAGAAATCTATCAATTTAAATAACCATGCAGCTATCTTATAATAAAGCATCCTCATATCGCACAAGTGCGTTTCAGCTACACCGGACGTCTATTTCCAACTGAATTACAGCATTGTGGCAGACACTACTAATAAACAGCTGATCGATCAGCCCCTGCATAAAGCGCGACCAGCGCACGGGACGACTGCAAGCAGAAAATATACATGTCTATGCTTTTTGACTGTTACATCCGTCTGCTAGCAACGTCAGCAAGGTACGACACTAAACGCACTTCTGGAGTATGTTATTGATTTTCACCGCCCGATGGGCGGGGCCAATTCTGTGCGAAAGGGATCACGCGATCGCCTCCTCATTAAATCAGAAGAGGAGCATCAATTTCGCTCTGTACAGTTTCTAATTAAGGACGTACCCATTAAACAACTATTTAAAATAGGTAGAGCCTAGTGGAAAAACATTTTCGCGAAAATTATGGATGTCGAAGTCACGAGTTCAGATATATCATTTTAATCTCCGTATATGTAAAGCTATTCGTTGAGTGGAATTACACTAAACTTTGAGATATATTACACAGTTAGTTTAAATTATTTTCAGTAACTTAACCAAACAAACTTGCGTGTCGGAAATAATGCTTATGTTACAGTACCTAAGACATTTCACCAAATCACTGGAACGGGGCATTTTTCCAATAAAGTAGAAAAAGCAAGTCTATCGTTCGTTTTCTAGGAATCAGCTTCGTTAGTAACGCAAAGGAAATGTCAACGGCTGAATAGCATCGAATAGAGTCAATGGCCAAAGCATCCGCGCGGAAATTCTAGGAAAATTCTTTTGATTTTGTATCAAACGACAATGTTTTGTTCTATTTTCAAGGCTTTACTTTCTGGCTTACCTACTACAATATACACACACAGTACCTAAGCAAAATCAGATAACAGAAATAATGAGAAATCTTTCCTTCCCGGAAAATTGATAGAAAAACAATAACACAACACATTAAAGTAACAATACAACAACATTACACAAATCAAGTTTAAAAAATCGGAAATCGAATCGAATCCCGTGGATACGTGCCGAAAGCGTTATAAACACGGCCACAGATAATAAAAATGGCACACTCAACTCTTAGAACGAGAAAGGCGAAAATTGTCTCGTCCCGGTGACATTTCCCTGAGTTCATGGGGTCAGGGTTGGGACGTACCGTAATCGTGACTCGGCTCATTCGTGTCCTGAATAACAATACTACACGTTTAGAATCCCGACTTGGAATCTGCATAACAATATGTACACACACAGTTCGATCCGATTTCGTGAACCGGTGTGAGATTGAACGCGACTTTTGTTGGAACGTAATTTATGTGTTGATCTTCCTAGTTCAAATAATTTAGGCAGTGACAGATTATGATTAAGCTGTCGTGTCTGGTCTTATTTCTGATCTATGATAAAATCTGTTTTTATATGTGAGTACAAACAGTATTCAGAACGATGTCATCTACATATATTTGAATAGGTATCTAATAGAATTTTGTGAAGATAATTTTGTATCAAATGAAAAACAAGGATCACATGATGGCTCATTTATTGAAATCGAAATAGAAATTCTTTAAAGCGTCTTTATTAATGTCGAGTCAATAACCTCTATTGACGTCTGTTCTATCAGATGTTTCTAGTGCTCAGACATTCAGGTTATCTATAAAACTATCACAAACAAAATATTGCACAGTTAACGACTGGTATCAAAGTCTCCTCTCTCGTAATTAATTGCACGACAGTTAACAAAATTCATTACATAAAAATATTCCAAGCTTTCCGGACTTTACTACTATTTACTCTACACACGCGTCAAATAAAAGAAACAAAATAATTTTCGTTTGTGAAATTTAAAACGACAACAAAGGTGGAATGCTTTGAACATCTGTCATATTAATAGCATGGCAACATTGTATGGAATTAGATGACATTTGGGAGCATAGGCAGTCACAGCGTCACAACACAGCCGAGGTTGGCAACACGTCTCGATGAATCTATGAGAATTTAAACTCCTTTGCCGATGTACAAAGTGATGGTCTCATGTCATTGGAGCATTCATTACAACCATCAATTATTCTGCAATATATTGCAATGTGAACGAACGCTTGGTGCGGTTTATTTAAAGAAATAATGAAGAATACTGTCACAGCTTATTAGAATGTGTGCGCAAAAAAGCAGAATATAAATAAAATCAAACACATTTACGCAATTTACGTAATTACCAGTAATCCAGTGTTCGGTGCCACTGAGAATAAATTCTATTATGTCTGCTAGGTATATCTACGGTTTCCTTTTGCCCCGTGATTGCCGAACCTTAACCACTTTCAATTAGGTCTCAGTTGAACAATGGCAATTCGAAACTGAGAAAAAGTAAAAAGGCGGCCTAACCCGGCACAATCAAGACTCTCAAGTGCAGAAACATAAATGAAACCATTAATTATCCGCGAACCCAGTTATTCTTCCCTCCTGCCCTCCTCTACCCGCACTCCATTCCGCTTTTATATTTTTCTCTTTCCCGTTAATTTGTCCAAAGTTAATTGAAGGGATATTTCAGTGAGGGACGACGTAAATAGCTCAAGTTGAAACAATCCAGCAGTGAGTTTTCAGAGCTGCATAACAAGATGATCTCAAATTATGCTTCACCCCAGTTTTGTTCGCGACGCTGCCTTGTTTAAGGGAAAAGGAAATTCTAATTTCTTTCGAGTTATTTTTCTGTTTGTCACTGGTTATCGAAGTGTGCTGTTATTCTGTTATTAATCATTTTCTTTAGGGTTACGGCGTAGTTTAATACGGTTGTAAACACGTCGTGTAACGAGCGGAGGTTTAATTAAACCTTTGTGAAGCGCGTTTAGCTCGTACATTTTTCACGTGAGAGCTAAAAGGGTCGCGACGCGTCACCTAGTGAAGCAAATAACTGGAAGGATTGACGGTTCGCCCGCCGTCGCTGCATTGTTTACCAAAACAATGGACGACCTCTGCGGAGTCATTAACCTACCTCCGATGTCAGCGCAGCGCACTGAGTTTGCCGTGGTGCGGAATCTTAACTCGGTTTTAATCCTAAAACTGAATATTTAAATACGGCATGTGTTCTGATAAAACGCGCTCGTAAATTATTGTAGTAGAAGTTTAATCTTAACCTTACTGAAGTAATTGCGTCCATATTATGGAAACAATTGATTATTTTGGTGTTGTAAAAACGTTTATGAGCGCGCGATTTTAATCGTGACAGCCAAATCTAATTACAATCAATCCAGGTACACTTTTTATTTCCTTATGTACTTCTTGTTATTTAAAACTTCATTATGATCTTACTTCCAATTACAATAAGGTAAAAGAGACACTACCAATCAATTGCCATCCTTTTTATGAGCTGTCATAAAACTATTCCTCCATAAATTTCGTATAGCAACCTGTGACGTCATTTATTTGCCAACTCAATTAACTAACAATTTTTTTATTACAAAGCAACTAAAAATCTAATTGTACCTACAGTTAATTGAAAATTAATTGGATTTCCAGCTCTACAATAAAGTGGTTTTGCAGACAATTTGTGTCTTAGATTTATTGGTTATTGGTGTCAAGTACCCAAGTACCCAATTAATAGAATATAAACAAAAGGGAGTACCTACGTATTGGTTTCACAGTAGGGTTTCCACGTTGGGAGTAATGGGGTCAGGTCACGTGACCATAGCACGTGCTTCCTTTAGGAGGACCTTTATAAATCGCTATTCCCAGACAGGCCTTGTTCTTGTAAACTGCTGTAAGCCTATCATCGGATCATTGCCTTGGTATATAGTATTGAACTATACACTTGAACTTGGACAATCAGTTTGTTAGATTATAACATCAGTAGCCTTAGCGCGCGTCTTTGTCAGTGTGAATTTTCTTACGGATCCCTAACTTTTTATATATAGCACTCACGGATAATGCAATTTCCAATTAGCGAAAGAATTTTCAAAATCGGATCAGCAGTTCCGGAGATGATAACGTTGAAACAAAACACAAACTTGTGTATAATACTGCACCTTGATTTGAAGGTCAAGTCTAATACTAACGATGTCCTGGTTAACGTAAATTATGGTCATAAACATGTATTGAGTTATGAAGACACGCGTATTGTCTTCAATGTCATTTTAAAATCACGTTGTCGAAGTGCCTCGTTAGCCTAGTGGTACTAAGCGCGACTGCTACGCTTGAGGTCTTGGGTTCGATTCCCAGGTCGAGCAAAGTATTATTGAGTTTTTCTATGAAATTCTCAGTAGCAGCTTAGAATTAGGATTTGTGGGTGTATCCATAGGTACACCTCTGAATAACCCTTCGGGGTATACAAGCGTGATGGTATTTATGCATGTGTTGTCGAAGTCAAAGCCAGTTTTAGAAGTATGACCAGATGTATGAACGTGGATGAGGCGAAAGGAGAATATAAGAATCGTAACTGGTAGCGTTCTGTGGTTTCTGCCTACCCCCATGAGAAAAAGGCGTTACTTTATGTAAGTGTGTATGTTCTTCTCCAGATTAGAGTAATACACTACGCATATACATACTATCACGTCTGAAGGTAGAGGATTAGTGTAATCTCATAGAAATTCAGAGTGCAACGCAAATTTTTCGGCACTTTTTATTGATTTTCTGTCAAACGCATAATAATATGGTATCGTGTAGGTAGGTAAGTACTTGCACTTTATAGTGCAACATAACTGGCTCGTTCGTGTTAACATGTAACTCTCCAGTGTAACATTGTTGGCATATTCTAGTTACAATAAGGCAAGCTTTTATGACATTCATATTACCCGCGTTGATTGACGGTCTACCGCAGAAGTCTCTGAGATAGTTGGTTCATTTTTCTATGGACATCTGAAGTTTTTTTTGTAATAGTAATAATCCAAGATCTTATAGCTAGACCTTCGTTAATTTAGCAAGGAAGAGTTTTTGAGTAAGGTACCTTTTAAACCAGGAAAAGGGCCCATAACATAAACTAGTATATACGCATTCCTTTTTACCCGACTGCGCCAGAAGGAGGGTTATTAGCAATAAATTCAGAGGAATCTTATAAAATTAAGGATGGTAGAAATTATAAGGATAAATGAAGTTCTATCTTTAAAATTATAAGGAGAACGAGATCTTTCTTAAATATTTTGAGGAAGACAGAGTCAATCATCCATGTCTTCAAGAAGATAGAGATATTTCCCAAAAGTGTCTACTATGACAAAAGTAG
The DNA here is from genome assembly GCA_932526535.1 of Caradrina clavipalpis. Taxonomy (NCBI): domain Eukaryota; kingdom Metazoa; phylum Arthropoda; class Insecta; order Lepidoptera; family Noctuidae; genus Caradrina; species Caradrina clavipalpis. The sequence continues at coordinate 6,756,405 of OW052093.1, forward strand.
CGTAGTAACTCTGGGATCCTTAGTCTATACGTAATTCCCGTTAAGTTCCCGACATTCAACTGTTTTTCAAAGAGATTTGGTATTTTACACAAAACCTTTAAAAGGATCGAAAATATGTGTAAAATAATGTCACTGTTTGGGTAGTCTATTAAAATGTAAAATGCCCGGACATTTTCATGCAGCATGTTGTACTGGAATATTGGCAACATGTGACGTAATATGACATTGTTTGTTTCAGTGGCAAGCCGGTTGACTGGAGCGTCCTGCTGACAGCGGACACTACAATGAGGAGATTGGTGTCACGCGACCGGCCGACCAGCGCCGTCCGCCGGATGACGTCACGAGGACCGCTACATCCGACGTTATCACCTGAACCTACATGAAACCGACCAGCCAATTGTGTGCGGTAGGTATTTCAATTACAGTGTTGCCAAAAATTGAATGTCAATGTGAAAGGAGGTCGTGTTATGGAAATTGATTTAGGACCTTTTTCCCTTTTGTCTGCTCGAACTATTTCGTCTTAGTGATATTTTTTTCATGACGTGGTGTTGAAACTACGCGCAGAAATAAAAACACAAATACATTGTCATGTCAAGTGTTTCTTAGCTAAGTAAATACAATCAGTGTGGTGCTAAGTACAAGAACAGGTACGTAGGTGAACGTTAGCGTTTGACCACTTTCAACCTTATTGTTAAAAGCATAAGGGTGTATTGGTCTACAGCCAACTTTCACGATTGTACTTTGCAAGTTAAGATTGTTGACAAACACACTGGCTCTCAACAAAAGCTGCATACATTTAATGGTAGACATTTCAACTAAATAACTGCTACGGTCATAAAGTGGGTAAATAAAAAAGAAAGAGATGGGTGTTGAAAGAAAGAGATAAACATTTACGTATTGTATTTTTAGTAGTCACTTTTACAATGGAATTCAATCTTTATAGCTTTATTTTTATGTTTCATTTATGTATAAATTTTCTTTGCTACATGTTCTTTGGTTTTTAAGGTTCTAATTCGTCAATATTTGTTATCCCCTTTTCTATCTTGGTAACTATGCCATAGAACTATTATGTATCTACGTTCTATGATTTAGTTCCAGAAAAAACAAACACGGCTATTATTTTTTCCTAAGCCGCCCGCGAACGATCTATTGTAGAACCGATTATTATCGGACCTATTAAATAAACCTCTCGTTTCGTGGGACCAACTTTTTGTCGCCCGAGTATCTACGTTGGTATATTAGAATTCATGTTCCATTTTCGCCGACAAATAAGTCGGTAAAAAGTCGGGGCGGAAAGACTAAAATAAAACCAAAAACCAATAAGAATCGCACAAAATGTATAAAAATAAATTTATAAAATCTCTTAGTAAATACTCCATAGCAATACAATGTTAAGCAGCAAGAGTCACCATAACAAATTATTATAGACGCGGCTCATAATTGCACGCTTTGTTCAAACCCATTACTCTTCAATTCTCAAACAAAAGTGAATTTCTTGCACAAAAAACTTAAATGAAAATAAAAGTAGGTATTATTAAGAGTCTGCGTACCAGTGATATCGTTAATCCTCTCCGCGCTAAAGACTTTGACGATCTTTTGAATTACTATGATATTTTAGTTTTAAGTATTAACTTTTTTAATAGCCATTGTTTTGTGTACACCTGATGGTAAGCAGTCAATTAAGATATTTATTCGCAGTTTCTAAGGTATTTATTAGGAATTCAAACAAAACTGATAATTAAAAGGTCAGGCGTAGGTCAGAACCTCATAGAGGTTCTGACTGATTAAGTCAGACACAACCTCATTTACAGTTTCCATGACTATGAGATAAATACTAGTTTTTTAAAACAAGAAGGTAATGACAGACCGTCACACATATAATATAAGTCTGACAAGGCATAAGAAATTATGTTTAACTAGCGTCTGCCCGCGACTTTATCCGCGTCAAAGTTGATATACTATCCCACGGGAACCGAGCATTTTCCGCGAGAAAAAGTAGCCTTTATGTTATTCCACACTACAATCTATCTCATTGCCAAATTTCATTCAGATACGTTCAGTCGTTTAAGCGTGAAAGAGTAACAAACATCCATCCATCCCGTCTATCCTCACAAACTATCGAATTTAAAATAGTAAGTGAGAATACAAAATAAATGATAACACTTGTCCCTAATAAGTAACAAAACAATACAACAAATACATAAAAGGTATACATATATTATTCCCTTGTATAGCAGACAATTTTCCATTCGATTCGTTTCCAGAACTACACACAAGTTCAAGCAGTTACACGCTCCGATATCTTTCTGATTGTCTGTCCATAGTTTTACCTTGTTTTTATTTTTATTTCATCCATAAGTGGAAATTGGATTAGACGGTATCGCAGGAAAATCCTTTATTCTTGAAATTACGAGATTGTAAGTGCAATGATTGAAATGTTGGACCGCTGCCAGAGTCTTGTCTTCGTATCGTCTCTAAACATCGTTATTACTACATGACGTGAGTTTGAGTGTCAATGTCCTATTACAGTACACTATTAAGTACCATTATTCACATAAATACTTCGCTGAAATAGTTTTTTTTTTGTACAATTAAATGGTTTTACATTAATTTACACAAATAAAATATGTTTACGTACGTAGATATTTTCAAGTCTAGACCTTGAATATTTCCTATTTGTCTGTGTCCGAAATAATATAGAAACCAATGAATATCATTCTATTATTATCCCAATGCAAATGAAAACATTCTCATACAAAGAAGGCAAAGCATTGATCATCACGCTTGCTCATGGCGGATTGGCAATTTCAGTCTTCTATTTATTATAAGTCCAAGTTTCATTGCAGTGATTTCCTTTATCGATATCAGTGATGTCCAAGATAAACATAGAAGTACATTATGACATTTAAAATCCCATTTGTACTTGCCCATGCCCGGTTACGAACCCACACCCTCGTGCATAAGAGGCGGGCGGTACCCACGGGTCATCCCGTTATCCAAAAAGCAGTTACACATCACATTAAACAAAACACTACTCTATCTATTCCACACGATAACCCCCATTTAATCTAAACAACAAAACAAAACCGTAGTTCAACAAAAGTACTTATAGCAAAAACTAATTTGAGAAAACCTTCAAATAATAAGGTCGTTCATTACGCGAACAATGTATCGCGACTGTACCAACATTGCATATGAGCGTTGCGTCATAGTATTACGTGTACAATTGAAGGCAGTTGCACTTAGGCACCTACTATACCGCGCTGCGATAGATGTGTGCAGCCTTTTATTGTCAACTGAGTGTAGATGAGAAAATAAACGCAGATGCGACACTGTTTTACGTCACCTTACTCAATTTCACGTCATTGTTGCATCATAATTATGGCATAGAGTAATGTACGTTTTCGCAATACTTAGGTTTTGTAAAGTTATATTATTATGTCATTATAACTACGTTATCGTTGTTGTAAACAATAGAAATGACGAAATTTATTTTATCATTGGGTAACCTTACTTTCGGTATCTCAGATTGGTATAGGTATTGTTCGACTTCCGTATATGATATAACATTAAATGTATAGCTATAAATGGTATGCCAATTTTAAAAAAGATAAAGAGAAAGAAAGTTAACGGGCAAGATAAAAGATAGAGAGAAGAGGTCATTTCCTCTTAAATCACAGAAAGTATTGACTATCACTTTTAGACATGCCTATTGTAGCGACATCATCATCATCTGCCTAGCCTTTTCCCAACTATGTTGGGGTCAGCTTCCAGTCGAACCGGATGCAGCTGAATATCAGTATTTTACATGAAGCAACTGCCTATCAGACCTCCACAACCCAGTAATGGGTAATACGATACTCTTGGTAAGACTGGTTGTCAGACTTTCTGGCTTCTGACTAACAGTAACGACTTTTTTTTTTTTTTAATGGGACAAGCCCGCCACACTGTTCCCAAACCACTGCAACTTCTGTAAGCCAGAATCAACAGTGGCGACCACAAGAAAAGCGCCGAGGCAATGAAGCTCGACGAGTCCCAGAGAAGCGATTCAACTGTCTTGGATCCCGCAACGAAATTAATCAGAAAAGATTAGCGGAGGAGTAAGAAAAATATAATTTCCACTTCCCTCCAAACAAGCAGGAGACAGAACAGAATTAGGCCAATAGGCACAAAGGGATTATTTACAACTGGGAGAAGCCCAGATTGCCAAGCACCACGGATTGCAATTATCATTAACTTAATGGGTCCTAATGTGAACTGTTACATTTGATTCCAGTAATAGGTATGGCAAAAACGCTTGAACGCACGGAAATTAGTTCTAGTTTCTACAAGGTCCGCGTAATAAACAACACCGGATATAGCCTGTACACTATCTAACATAATATTTCGCTCATTTTGCCAAAGAATACACTCCCATAAGATGTGATGAGCAGATTGTTCATATTCACAGTCAGATGTAGAACATTGACACAAAGGAGAGGCAACAAGCTTAAAAGAAAAGATAAAAAAGATAAAATATCTAATAAAATGATTATAGAGGCGTGTAAAACCGCGAGTGACGCAATTTTAACAGTGTATAACCGATGCATTGCGGACGGCGTTTTTCCTGAAATTTGGCGACGTGGCTTTATACGAATAATTCCAAAGAGCGGCGACAAGCCCCCGGACGATCCAAAGTCGTATCGACCCATAACCCTACTACCATCTTTGGGGAAACTGCTTGAGCGCCTTATCGTTCCACGCTTGCTGCCAGACGGGCCGAAATTTCACAGCAATCAATTCGGTTTCACAATAGGTAAATCTACCGTCGACGCGGTACTTTCTGTAAGGGAAACTGTTACCTCATCCGAACATAAATATGTACTTGGGATCTTCCTCGATATTTCTGGGGCTTTTGATAACGCATGGTGGCCTATGCTACTACTTAAAATAAAAACCCGTGGTTGCTATAAAAACATCTATTCTCTTGTTTCCTCTTACTTTCTCAATGGCTCCGCGAAGCTCAAACTAGGACACTATTCCGCATCGAAGTCATTAACCATGGGATGTCCTCAAGGTTCGGTTCTCGGTCCTTATTTATGGAATTTAGGTTTTGACGATTTTCTTGCAATTCCGCTACCATGCGGCTGTTCTTTAACCGGTTACGCGGACGACGGCCTTCTGCTCATTCAGTCGAGTACTCGGGCTGGACTTGAGAATTTAGCTGACACATGCCTACGTTTAATATCACAGTGGGGCGATCGGAACCGTTTAACCTTTGCACCGCAAAAAACGTATCAACTTATGTTAAAAGGTGATCTTAAATCTTGGCCTAGTATTAAATTTAATAACGTTCCCGTCAAACGAAAACAATCCGTATGCTACCTTGGTATGGTCTTAGAAAAGAACTTTTCTTTTATTGACCACATTAACATAGTCGGAGAAAAAGCTAAAAAGAATTTTTATGCCCTAACGAGAATTTCTAAAGCTACTTGGGGTCTGTCTTTCTTAACTCTGAAAACTATTTATGCAGCTACCTACCTAGGTTGTATGTGCTACGGTGCACCTGTTTGGGCCGATAGGGCCACCATAGGGGCGGTACGACGTAAATTGCTTCAAAGCCAACGGTTAGCTTTAATATTTTTATGCAAAGCGTATAGGACCGTTAGTACTGAAGCACTACCAGTACTTGCAGGTGTACTTCCAGTCGATCTCGAGGTGCAGCGACGTGCTGCAATGTACTATTCCGCGCGAGAGACCATGGACGCAAACTTTCTAACTCAACGTGACCGTGCTAAGATCTCTAGATTATTTAAACCGCAGACTGATGTCTGGGAGGAACTTTTATCTGAATGGCAATGTAGGTGGGATAATTCCATCAAGGGCCGGCACCTCCATCAGTTCTTTCCTTCAGTTCGCGAACGGCTGGCCAGAACATGGCTGGAGGTGGACCACTGTGTTGCCCAATTTCTCACAGGTCATGGCAACTTTAAGAGTAAATTATTTTCTTTTAACAGTAACGACTGTCAAAGATCTACAAATGACAGCCGGGACCAACGGCTTTACGTGCTTTCCGAGGCACGGAGGAAACTCGCTATGGTAAATGGTCACCCATCCACAGACCAACCTCGGCAAGCGTGGCTTAACCTACGAAGATCGGTCTATGCGGCTGTAATTATTTAGCCACGAGCTCCTCGGCACGAGCTATTGTAGCGACAGAAGGACATAAAATTAAAAGCTTTTTCCTTGAATATACAAGAGGTATTTTAGGCACTTATAAAATACAATCCTGGTGCTATAACACTCGTAATTTTCATCATTAATATTTTAACTATGTGTCGGTCGTAGGTACAGAAACAAGAAAAATACATTACCTACCTAATCTATGACAAACTACTCAACCTATATTCACGGTGCATTGAATACAGGCATATCTCGAGCTTTTTGTTACACTGCACGATAGAACAAACCATTTTGTAGTAAGAATAGCTGCGCTAGCTGTGTGCTACGCACCCAATTGGCATCGGGGAGGCAGTGTGTAGTTGCGCGCGTGTGCGTCGGTAGGCCAGGCAGCTTTGTGCCAGGAGTTGGCACCGACGTCGATACGGACAATTTGGGACCAGGCCGAGCCACCTAACCCGTTATTGGATTGTCATAATTTAACATGGCGTGTACCTATCGGCTTTACTGCCAGGAACAACGAGGATAAACTTGATAGTTCCCACGCCAAATGTATTAATAGTTGTAACGAATATTGTGAAAAAGTTCGCCGGCAAAAAATATAGAAAAATCGAAATAAAATGTACACGACGACAATGAAAGACAGTAAGCGATTGTTATAAATTGCTTTTCTGACAGTTTGTTTTTCAAAATTTATAATAAGTTTCATAGCAAAGGCAACGGTTAAAGTAAGTAAAAATACGACAATTTGACATGAATTTTGTTACTAATGAAAAACTGTAATTTTATAGTGAACTGTAATAAAAGGAGGAAAAACTATTTGCACGATCCTTTTTCCTTGAAGGGTGAATGGACGGACTGTACCTTCATACCTAGAACTTCTTTGGTAAAGTCAGCAACAAAAGTTGAATAACTTTCCGATTTTTGAATTCCAATAATTAAGCACAATACGAAAATACGAAATGGATAAAATAACCACCATCACGCCTGTATTCCCCGAAGGGTTAGGCAGAAGTGTACCAATGTACACCCACAGTACGCCTTTACATTTAGGTCCCATGTAATAGGGGGCGAGCCTTTTGCCATTAACCGGGCACAAATCCAAACTCCGAGCTGCTACTGAGAATTTCATAGAAAAACCCAATAACACTTTTTGCTCGACCTGGGAATCGAACCCAGGACCTCTAGCGTAGCAGATAAAATAAAATAAAGATTAAATAACTTCTTAGCTATTACCTAAATTTCTCACAAAAAATGCATTGTGTTATTTCATATCTATTGATGACTTTTGTCACTGGCAGTACTATCGAGTATAATACCTTCACAAACATTGACAACATGGTTTAGTATTCGTGTTCAAGATGCCTTAACACACAAAGCACATGCTCAATGCTCAAGCATTTGAACTCTGGTCAAACATGTGAAACCAAACAATTGTTAGCTTCGATAATTCAATATGAATCCGCTGTATTTAGAAGACAGTTAGTAACAATGTGATGATGTGTCAGTTGCATTAGCGAGCTGATAATGACATTATTGTAGTTATGTAGTAGGAACTTCATAAAAGAGTTAAAATACTCATCATCTGAAGGAAAACGTCAGAAAAATAATGCTGGCTGAAGAGACACACAGAAAATAAGGAATGATAAATAAGAAAAAATGAAAAAGGAACAATACGTTTGCATTTGTTTCAAGGGCAATTCTAGTAACATTCGAATATGTTCAAATATATTCTATTTTTCTACATTTTGACAGGTATTTTGACATTTATCGCTGTAAAAAGATTGCGACTAGATTTTGAACTTTTTGAATTACGAGAGTTGCCTTTCAGGCCAAGATTATGAATTATAGTCATATTTATAGTCAAATCGGTCTTAGCACGTTATAACATAAACAGCTGATCCACACAAGACATTCAAGAGGAAGAGAGCGGCAAAGACAACAAAAGAACCTCAATGCTATACAAACCGCATCATAGGAAACCTTTGGTCACTAATATCGTACAAACGATTGCACAGAGTCGTGGGAAACGCACGTACCCTGCATTATACGTGGACAATGCTGGCCGGTATAAAAAGATGCGGCCGACAATGCATGCTCTATGGAAAACCACCAACCATGGCCCGTTCACACGAGTGTCCCGCCAAATGAGGGAAGCCGAGGAACTCTGTTAGCTTAGTATTGAAACTACTTGATTAATGGTATAAGAATATTCGCTATTTACATCGTTTTGTTATGCTGAAGAGTTTGGTGAATATTATTTTTTCTGGCTCATTTTTGAGAGAGTAAAAAATATTTAAAAAGAATCTTGGTTGAATTTTAATTGTATACAACCAGCCTAAGGTTTAGTACGAACCATAACTTTTTTTTTATCAATCTATACAGACCTAATTAGGTCGGATATGCAACACGACCAAATTGTAAATCCTTTTTTTCCATCGTCGGTGTATAATTCTTATAATCCGATAGCCAGTAGCAATAGTATAATGAAGTAATCTAATCGGTTTAACTTTAAATGATAAGCGCATATTTCTAATTCTCTTATGGAATAAGGTCGTTTGTTATACAACACAGATACTATAAGAAGCAATCAATCAATGCAAAGCCCGACACGTTTGGCGCAGTGGCTGAGGGACTGGCTGCTGCGTTGAATATTGCAAGTTCGAATCCCTTACGGAACAAATATTTGTATAGCCTACAGATCTAGATGTTTGTGTATGTAAGTTTATATGTTTGTAAACGCACCCACGAACACGATACAGGAAAAAATCTTAGAGTAGAAAAAAGTTTAAAAAAGTTTAGGTAGGTTACGCTATATGAATGAACGCCCTTCATGACGTATAGCTACAAAGCTACTAACCGTTAGTTAAATTGCCAAAATCCAGCTAACAAACGCTGCAAATACATCAATAATGATCACCGTGCTAACCAAATGACAGGAGGGCCTTGCAACTGAACCGGATTACGATAGCGATTAGCGACTGTGTATTTACAGCGACATACAGCGACGTACAGCGCTGTAAAGCTGCGCTTACACGGGCAGTTTTTACAGAAACTACATTCGACATAAGTTGTCAGCGTCATGACGCACCATATTGCTACGCTACCAATGGCAATTTTTGACCGAAGTAATTTCTGAATAGAGTGCATTAAAAATTCCGTGCCCGCTAGGGCCAGTGCCTGCCAGGGTTGCGGAATTTGTTCGAAAGAGTCACCGCGGCCCTGGAACATGGCATTTGGAGGACCACGGATGGGTTTTAGTCAGAAAGAGTCTGACAATCTATCCCATGATGATATGATCCCATCCTTAAAAAAAAAGGAACCGGGAAGAAGCGATTTACCAATAAAGGGTGATTTTATACATCAAAAATTTAACAGCAATATTGTTTTGCAGAATATCATTTAGTTTGATTGGCAGTAAACTCAATTAACTGGTATGTGACACTTCACATCTTCACAAGACACTTCTTACTACACCGCATAATAATTCACTCACCAAATCCCAACTAAAATCTCAAAACCCTTAGCAATTTCCAGCCAATCTTTGCCACGATGTTCCCGAAGCTGTCAAGAATTGCGCAATTTAGTTGGCCGTGTAAGCGTGCCTTAAGCGCAGCTTAAAGCGACGTATATACATGCAGCGTTATACGGAACACGTGTGCTGAACGTATTAACACATTAGACGCTTATGACGGTTAAGTAATACCTCACGGCCGTCTTCGAGACGCGCCGTGTCGTGTGCGCAATACACGCTGATGTAATGTGTCACCGAGTATTTTCGAGTAACAATACATTTGAGCGGATGTACTCTTTATTGTTTTAGCGAATACCACCGTGGAAGTGAGTGGTTACAGGTTTTGTTGTAAACAAAAATTATTTTGATGTAGAACATAAACAATCGAGTTACTTGAACATATTGCAACTTCCATATTTGATTATTAAATTGAATAGGGTGACCTATATTGGCAAATATTATTGTACGAACAAATGAGATCTGAGAACGAATGAGAATAAAATAAGATGAGAGTAAATCGAATAAATGAGGTTATGTGTCTCTAATACTTATTTTTAATTAATTAAACAATTACTTAATTGTTTTGCAAATACATACAGCTAATATGATTATGTTTTGCGTATTAATTCCTGTATATAAATAAAGTAGCCATACCTCGCGGTGTCCCGTGTCACCCGCGTTCAGTTAGGTACATCTTTTGTTATTGCTCCGCTCCTGTAGGACGTAGCGTCATGTTATATACCTAAACTATACTTAGCCTAGTAATCTGTTTGTCAATATACAAAAAGAACTTTTGCAAAACCAACTGGAACTTTCAGAGATTTAGTGAGTTTAAACAAATGAAAAACTTTTCAGCTTTCTTATACGTATAAGTTTAAATATATACCATCACGCCTGTTTCCCCGAAGGGTTAGGCAGAGGCGTACCAATGTACACCCACAGTTCGCCGGTATATTTAGGTCCCATGTAATAGGGGGCGAGCCTATTGCCATTAACCGGGCACAAATCCAAACTCCGAGCTGCTACTGAGAATTTCATAGAAAAACCCAATAACACTTTTTGCTCGACCTGGGAATCGAACCCGGAACCCCTTGCACAGCAGTCGCACTTGCGACCACGAGACCAACGGGGCAGTCACAAGTATAAGTTTAAATAGATTATTTAAAGACAAAACGGAAAATCATCTATGATAATAGTAGACATTAAAGTCGCATAGTACCTCAACATTACCGTTAATGTAACTCAATACCTCGATACTAAATTCCTATCAGAGTCGAAGCAAATGCACTAGAGTTAAGGGCTTCAACACCAGCCGAATAATTTACTTTCCGAGCACTTACCTACTAATTACTATACATGATGTCCCCGCAATCTGCCTCTGGCTACACGTAAGCCAGTGTACGATCATTAACCCAGCCTAGATGCCCATTAATTTAATAGCGAGTTTTCTTTGCCACGGCGGCGATTTAGGCGCTTTGCACATGGAGCCACTTAAGTTGAAGCAACTATCAACACTTTAAGTTTCCTGTAAAAAGTTGATAGTTGCTATAACGTTTACGGTTGCCGCAACTTTATGGCAATCTGCTACTTTTACAGCCGAGTTGCTCAATCTACGCAGCGATCTTTAAAAACCGGTATAATATTTAACAGTTGCTACTCGTAGTTGCGGCAATTAGGAACTTACTTAGTCATCCAGTCAGATTACAGCAACTGAAAACTGTTGACGATCACCGGAACTCGAAACTCGAGTTACTATGTGTGCGAAGTCCAATTCAAATATGTGTAAGCAGCTAGTTGCCAGTTGCTGCAATAGTTGCTCTATGTACAAAGCGCCGTAAACAGCTATGTAGTTGCCAGCTAGTTGCCAATCACTGCAACAGTTGCTCTATGTGCAAAGCGCCTTAACTACTGGAGTCGGCAGGCTAATTCAACCCGGGTTAGTGCGCTAACCGCCCGTGAGCCTCGCTTACGCAGCTTAACTTGCTACAGATTTATGCATCGGACCCACTCCACAAATGGTTTCACACTATATCGCCGTTCAAAGGATTAGAATTTAGTTTTAATTCTATATAAATGGTTTTACGGTAGTTTCGTACTTTCGTTAATTATACTACATTTATTATAGCATTGGAAAAATAATGGCTGTTATTGTTTACTATTGTTGATGTTACTGAGTTTTAGTGTTTACGAGATTGCTTTATATTGATCGCAAAATATCGGAGCTCATTATACGCTAATAACGGCGTTGTAACATTATTTTTCTAATGTTATATTGAATGTTGCATAGTGCATACCATCACGCCTGTATCCCCCAAGCGTTAGGCAGAGATGGTATGTTTTTAGATCCCATGTAATGCTGATGTAATGTGACGCTGATTGCAAGAAAACATTCATCATATCAGCCGCATGACGTCCACAACTGGACATAGGCCTACCCCACAGATTTCTAAAAGGACCGGTAAAAATAAAAACATTACGTAAATAAAAATCCAACAATATCCAATATCAAAGTGAAATTCAAAACAATCCATCAGAAAGTTTTCAGTAACTCCAAAACGTAAAGTCAAATGCTTAAATATTGGAAATTAAAACGTCTACAAGAGGTGCGACGTTCGTTAGTCAGATAAAATATTCTCGCTTATGCTAAACTGTTTATGTAAATGAAATAAGTTGTCGCCTTAGCTCTTGATTACAAAGAGAACTTCAAGTAGTTTTGTTCACGATTTAATCGCAGTTGCGTCTTGTTTTTCCACAGTGTTTATTCATAGCCCGACAGGTGCGACGCGACTATAAAAGGTGAAGCATTTTAGTGCAAAGTTCATACAAACTAAGAGCACTTAAATTATTAATTGAACAACCTCGTTTTTATAGTTTTTCCGCTGCAGCGAGAGCGACATTGATATCTTTACGGAACTAGATATTCTATCTTTGTTTCAACTTTAACCGCAATTATTAAAAACATGGGAATTCACTGCTGTATTAATTTGAATAACTTCATTACAGCGTTTTCTAAAACAACCTTTCGTCACAAAGCAAATAAAAGTTTTCAACAAAAAAAGAATCAACAAAATCAAAATGCAAATCCGTTTTCACAAAGTTATTCATTCGAAGCATTCCTAAAATAGAGCAAAATACGTAAAAAAGTGAATCCCTAATTCTGATTCGTAATGAAATTAAAAACTTGCGCCGGGTGCTAAAGTTGCAAGTACTTGCAAGCCCCGATCCGGTTGTGGCGAACGAGATTAAGGGGTGAGAGTATCCGATTTCTACATTATCAATTTACAATTTCCCATCTAGACACCTAGACACTTGTGAACTAAAGGTGGGTCCACACGATACAGACTTTTGTCGGTACAGATATCTGCACAGTCTACAAAGTCTGACTAAAAATTTTTACTCAGAGGTCTTTACCGACCGGTCTGTGCAGACTTTTCATCAGTTCAGACTTCGATTTAATTAATAAATCAAGTAATTCAATAATCATGAGTTTTGCTCCGACAATCGTACAGACATGTACGCAGACTTCCGACTTTTCTGGTACACCGACATTTGTCTGTACTGATTTGTTGTACAGACAAAATTCAATAGAAGTCTGTGTTAAGTCTGTATCGTGTGGACCCACCATAAGAGCAAAGGGATAAAGTTTTAATTTGTTTAGGTCCAAAGAAAAACAGTTCGTTTGTATCTTTGAGATTTTCTCGGAATTAAAAGAATGGTTTGCACTTTAAATGAGAACAATGGAAGTTTTTTAAATACTGCTGTGAAAGGAAACGATTTTGGTCTAGCGAATGTTTTTGTTTGAAATAGTGCATTATTTTCTGTAGGATTAAAAGTTTGGTAGTTTAAAAAAAAGATTATAGTATTATATGCGTCTGGCGCCTTAATGACGGGTGTTACTAGACAATTAACAAATCCAAAAGCTCCCCATTATTGCTAGTTTTTTTTTTGTTCTTCACCATATCTGGTTAGATGCGGTTGCGAAGATGTTAAAGGTCAATATTCCAACTTCTTTTTACGGAAACATATTTTAATTGTTATAACTATACTTTAAATACCCCATGACCCCTGAACCGTATTAACTCATGCACAGTATGTGTAGTTAACGGCTATGCTAAGTAACTTTTTACAGCCTATATAAGTTTTCATCAAAATAGTGCCGGGGCTGCGGGTTGTTCGAAAGAGATACCGCGCCCCCGAAACGCAAAGGGCACATGAAGGAACCTAGACGGGTTTTAGTCAGTAAAAGTCTGACACTCCCTCCCGTCCCGCCCAGTGCGGAGTAATTTATTTGATGATTTCCCGCCTAAAAAAAAAACCTTTTTATACCCTATATAAGTCTCCATCAAAACGGTATTATTCTATAAATAAAATAAAAAATAAAGAAACCTTTCAATAGATATCTAGATCGTACGATATCTTGTTGCGGACCTACCCAGTGTCTTATGATTAAAATAACGCAACTACTTTTTATAGAAATTGACTCATACAAACATGTAATCAGATCAAAGCCAACGAGATGATTGATTTATCAGAGCTCTCTTGGATACAACTCAATCTCGACAAATAGGTACCAAGTTTTAAGGTAACGTCTCATCTTGCTATTGATAACAACTTTTATACTTAGTACCTACCTATGTTGCCAGGTATTCGATATACCGAAATTGTACTAAAGATTGTATTACAAAAATAGGTACCGATATTCAATAGATAAATTAGATTTTGGATTAGTTTGGTATTTATAGGTAATACTTATTAAGGAAAAATACGTTTATGTCGTCTCAGCTATCTTAAATCTGTATCACAATGCCAGCATATTACTGTCCCATTGCAGGGCCTACCTCTTCTGACACAGAGAAGCCACGAGCATTGATCACCACGCTGTTCAATGCTGATTGGTGATTTTAAATCCAGATTTCCTAACGATATTTTTCGTCATCGATATCAGTGATGTTTAAGATAAACTTAGACAGAAGGTACAAATAAATTTAAAAAGTCACATTGGTACTTGCTCAGTATCGAACTCGCAACCTTTTGCATGAGAGACGCTGCGGGTTGTTCGAAAGAGATACCGCGCCCCCGGAACGCAAAGGGCACATGGAGGAACATAGACGGGTTTTAGTCAGTAAAAGTCTGACATTCCCTCCCGCCCCGCCTAGGGCGGGGGAAGTTATTTGATGAATTCCCGTCATAAAAAAAAAATGCATGAGAGACGGGCGCCTTAACCACTCCATCACGACATGTAATCGTCATTTTGTCATCATCCGAATAAAAACATGAAAATCATTAATTAAATTTATTATCTTACTCGGTCACTACGAAATGACGTATTTACCTTCGCACACCTTTTTCATAATATATTACGCACATTACATTAGATCTGCAATAAAAATTACATCAACCATAATCGGAATGATGCAAAGCATGATTACAGTCTTATTTCAGAATGACGTGCGCGTACGCACACCTTTTTATCGTCACTTATGAAGTTCATTGGCGCCAAAACGAGAAATTGAATGATTCACGATTATCTGAATTATCTTGTCGTTAATTGCTGCAAATAAAAGTCATAGAACGGATTTCACACCTGGGAAGTTCTAGTGGGGAATTTTAGAATGTTTCATACCTACTTAATAATAATTATATTAGCCTATTACTGTCCCACTGAAGGGCAAAGGCTTTTTCTTATACAGAGATTGCACGAGCATTAATTACCATTCTTGCTCAAGGCAAATTGGCGAATTCAGAACAAGGTAGATATATAAATTACTCGCCCCCTATTACATGGGACCTAAATATACCGGCGAACTGTGGGTGTACATTGGTACACCTCTGCCTAACCCTTCGGGGAATACAGGCGTGATGGTGATGGTATATAAATTACCAGCCCCTGCCTCCAACTTTGTCAACTTTAACATATTATCTCACGGGAACCGTTAATTTTTCCGAGATAAAAAGTATCCTATGTGTTATTCCATACTACAATCTATCTCACTGTCAAATGTCATCCAGATCTGTTCAGCCGTTTAAGCGTGAAAGCGTAACAAACAAACATCCATCCATCCTCACAAACGTTCACGTTTATAATATAAGTAAGATTATTATTATATAGTAGAGTAAGATTTCAGATTTCCTCACGATATTTTGTCGATCTCTGTACCAAATATCATCCAGATCTCTGCATCCGTTCTGGCGTGAATGAGTAACCAACATCAATCCATCCACACTTTCCCATTAATAATAGTAATAAGATTATAATGTTAATGTGGTCGAAGTCCCATACAAAATTGAAACGACTCCTTTATACCTAAGATGTTAATGTTAGTAGTCATTATAAGTTTCCTTATGACCTCATTCACCTTTGAACATTGTAAACTAACAGGTACTCGTAATTTTTAACGAGGGACTTAACAGTAATGCCGTGAAGAAGAAAGTTTTGTAATAACGGCTTTATAAGTGCTATTTTATCTATGCTAACTAATACCTTGGTTGAGTGTCAATTGCTATGAGATAGTCAAGCTAGCATTTTTTTTTTGAAGAATTGAACCAAAAAACCCACCAAAATTATACAACAACTATTTCAACAATATAATACAATAGCTGGTGTTATTTTTCTAATGCTATAATCTTCTTTCCTTCTTAAATGGACTGTAATTACTTATTGCTCTACTTACCTACTCCTGCCTTTACAGTAGGTACTACTGTAAACTGAATCACCAATACGTCCGCCAAACGTGGTGATTTAACTAGTTTGCTGCCAGTCCCGCATATTTGCGAAGTAACTATACGGAAATACTGGTTTGATCCAGTTTATGGCAGCGAATGGGTTAAGACCACATTCACAATTACTATTCAATAGGCCCCCATATTCACCAAAACTCACAAGCATATTTGATAAACGGCATCTATTCAACTCCTCAATACCCAAATTAGAAATTCCAAATTACTAAAATGACTAAAGTTTCCTAAGGAAGAGCAATTTTGTTAAATAGAGAGGTTCTAACTAAAGGCAAGGCTTGGATACGTGACAACAGTTCTGGGAAGCTACCGACAGAGGGGGCCTTTTGAATTATAGCCGCCGTCTGTCCTACCACTTATCTCTGCATAATGATACTAGGTTTGGTTACATGATTCTAATGTTAGTCTGAGAATTTCGTCTGGTATAATAACTTTTGTGCTTACTGTTTTATGCTTGGTTGATTATGAACGCAAGAAGACGGTTTGAAAAAGGAATTCGAATACAGACATTCAAAAAAAGAAAGCTATGACTTTTGATAGTTCTTTTTTTAATATTTGGAACCTCGTTTATTAAGTTTATAGTATTTTCTTAAAAGCTGTGACTTTTTCTAGTATTTTTATTTTTTATTTGAAGCTTCGTTTATTGAGATTTCAATATCTTTACGTTTATGCGCACTGTACCTACGTTTTATAATCGTCACGGGATAATAAACATACCACATTCAACGTAAAACAAAATAAACAAAACGTAGTCAACGTAAACTATTTAGATCTTGACATAAAAAGGGATTTCCCAGTCAACAAATAAAACGAAAATAGGACAGGATATAACTGCCCAATATCTATTCGATTTAATTCGAAAACGAGGGATATAAATATCACCATTAAGTCAGCTTTATGCCCAGTGCGTTGTCATTTAGAAAGAGATAAATGTATCGCAATCTTCATGTAACGGGTAATAATATAATTTATCTAATCCCATATGTTAAACAAAGACTATAATATTATTTGACTTGCAAAATACGTGAAACATTCCTTGGGAATACTAGTACAAATGCCATATTAATTTTAGGAATGCCACACGAGTGGTGGAAGTCGGTACTAAAGTGTTGTTTAATGTTTGATGTTAAACAGAGCTTAACATTGAGTTCTGATGTTCTGAACCACATCGTTCCACAGGCAAATGATTCTAGATTCAAATACAAAGTGTTGATAATTGAAACAACTCAAAACCTCAGACACCCCAACTGATTTGTATTGTTATAAATGTATATAACAAGTAATTACTTTCTACTTCCTTCTATCCTCTTTATATTATAAATGCGAAAATTTGTGAGGGCGGACGGATGGATGGATGTTTGTTACTCTTTCACGCTCAAACGGCTGAACGTATCTAGATAAAATTTGGCGCTGAGATAGATTATAGTGTGGAATAACAAACAAATTTAATTTAATTTTTCTTTTAGAAGCTACTTTCCTTATGTTGGAAAACAATATTTTGTAATTTTGGTATCCTACTTATTCTAGACGCTATGACATCTGTCAAACATCCATATGTGTACCTAATCGATTCTTTTTTTAAATGTTTTATTTTAAGCTTTTTATCTAATCGATTTTACTCTCAATTCTGAACAAACTTGTCCTAGGATTTGTATTTCAGACACACTTTTATACCTGCCTTTATAATACTTATCTTTCAGTAAAATTTGAATTTGCTTAAGTAATTTTCTACATTTAAATCTCATCTCAATTATGTAGAAAGCCATATCATAACTAACAAAAATTGCATTACAGTCTCAATTAAACTGAACTCCGAAAGCAAAAAAACTCAAATTAAACCAAGCCGGTGTAATTAAGTCCTAAGTTACTCGACAATGTATAGAATTTTTGTTTCTTTGCTCACTTAACCAAATTAAGCAGCGTTTAAAACTCATTTCTCAAAGCAATTTCATAGAGAGTCAATTTAAGAGCGGAAATTGCTTCATTTAACGCTACTGGTGACAAAATAGACTCAAAGATATTTACCTATTTCCTATGTAGAACGATTTGTCGGCAGACTGAGACAATTACTGAGTTCGTAATAAAATAAAGTAATGATTAAGTTAAATCATGATAATTAGGTGATTCTTATAGTTAAGCAAATTAGGCGTTATTAAGTGCCGCTTGTTATTTCTTGTGTTGTTTCCTTAGATTTATTGTTATTGTATAATTAAATGATTATGGGGGAAGTCGGAGCTATTTTCAATTTTGAGACGTGTTAATTTGATTTCAAAATCCTTCGTAACTTTAATCTTACGTGTGCCTGTGTAATTTCATGAATATGATTAGATATTATGAGTTCTCTGGAATCTAGGGCATGTAGGATTTTAGATACTTAATGCTCGAAAACTAATTCCGAACAGAAACATTAGAGCAACCAACATTTCGCGGTTTGATGTAATTCATGTACCACAAAACAGTTTCTGGTCTTCATCAAACTGAGATTACCTGTCTCACCTTTTAGCCACCCACGGAAAGAGATAGAGAGTATTCCTAGCTCCACAGAAATACTTTGCTCACTATATTATATATACCATCACGCCTGTATTCCCCGAAGGGTTAGGCAGAGGTGTACCAATGTACACCCACAGTTCGCCGGTATATTTTAGGTCCCATGTAATAGGGGGCGAGCCTATTGCCATTAACCGGGCACAAATCCAAACTCCGAGCTGCTACTAAGAATTTCATAGAAAAACCCAATAACACTTTTTGCTCGACCTGGGAATCGAACCCGGGACCCCTTGCACAGCAGTCGCACTTGCGACCACGAGACCAACGGGCTTTGCTCACTAATACAAAGTTTTAACATAAAACGATGGCTTAATTTAAATATATTATACAAATTGGTGCTGGTTGGCGATATTAAACGCAAAATTCAAGTGCCTTTTGAGCGTAGCAATATTATTGGATCTTCTAGGAAATTCAATTTACGGCAACATAATAATATTAACCGCCCCATTGGTCTAGTGATTGCGAGCGGGACTAAATCTTGAAGACTTGCTTTTGATCACAGGTAGAGAAAATAATAAGTACTTTTAAATTCATTATTTATTGGAATTGCGTGGGTTTTTTCGTCTCTAAGTTTCTCGTTTTCTTATTCGTGTAGGAGGAACCAATCTTACTATGATTTAATATTGAATACTTTTCTCTTGTTACTTTCATATTAAATTCAATTATTTATTTCCTTTGCAGACATGGGTAAATAGTAGGTATAGGAACATATAAGTCTACCGTGTTATGGGCAAAGTAAGATCCATATTGCTAGTATCCTGATACCTAAACTAAACTGCCCCATTGGTCTCGTGGTGGTAAGCGACTGCTGAGCGTGGGGTCGTGGGTTTGATTCCCAGGTCAGGCAGAAAGTATTATTGGGTTTTTCTATGTATAAAATTCTCAGTAACAGCTTGGAGTTAGGATTTGTACCCGGTTTATGGCAATGGGCTCGCCACCTGTATACATACTGGCGAACTGTGGGTGTACACTGATACACCTCTGCCGAACCCTTCAGGGAATACAGGCGTAATGGTATGCATGTTAAAACCACTTTAATGTAAATAGCCATATCCTCATTATTGTAATGGAAATCACGTCCATCTGAGTCATCATGCTAGTTTCCATGACCTGTCCTGGCGGCGCCATCACACAGGGCACTCATTATATCAGTCTTCTTATGTATTAATAGAAAATTCGTCGCAATAAGTACATAACTAATAATGTAATGTCTGTAGGGCTACCATGAACGCGCTAAATTAAAAGTATCGTAGGTACGTTTACCAACATTTAAACTACCATACACATACAACCAGACCCGGACTGGACCCGGACAGACTGCGTATAGGCCATAAAAACCCATTGTACCCTACGGGAATCGAATCTGGGACAAGCGGCGCAACAGTCAATTGCTACAGGACCTATCTCCGTTCCGTCCTATCTGGGTTTACTAGCGAACTGTGGGTGTACATACACTGGTACACCTCTGCCTAACCCTTCGGCGGAAACTGGCGTGATAGTATGTATGTATGTTTACTGCGCGCATTCGCGTTAGGCCCTCAGTATACTAAATGTTGGCACCGCATTGTGTTGATGATAAAAGCAATATGAACGACACATCGCATTAATGCAAACATGTTGACAGGCTTTAAACATGGCTATTAAGTTTTGGTGCCGAAAAATAAACTGAACATGGCATAACATACTATCACGCTTGTATTTCCCGAAGGGTTAGGCAGAGGTGTACTAATGTACACCCACTGTTCACCGGTATGTTGTTTAGGTCCCATGTAATAGGGGGCGAGCCTATTGCCATTAATCGGGCACAAATCCTAACTCCGGGCTACTACTGAGAATTTCGTAAAAAAACCCAATAAATAATACTTTTTGCTCGACCTGGGAATCGCGCTTAGGACCACTGGGCTAACGAGGCAGTTAAACTAAATCATGCCTACTTATCCTTGCAATAACCGCTTTGCTTAGCGCAGTATAGTCTCTCCAGTCCAATACAGAAAGAATAGTTCCAAAGAGCCTCCTCCACGCCAGAGACCTTAGAAAATATGCCTATAACTCTGTGGAGGCCCACAATCCGTCTATACAATTTGTAACGTACAAGTTTACGCACCGTGAAATTATTCCTCGCACCTCCTCTGTTTGCCGTCCTTGTCCTACAGGCTACAGGCGCATCTTCACGCGTGCTGATTTTTCGACTTGAGTGCGCCTCAACGAATGCACATAGTACAGAATAACCCAGCCAAATCACGGAGTCCCTTCGTCACCAACTGTCACACGACACAGGAGGGCTTCGTAAACGGCCGGGTAACACCTAACAAGTGCTCCGGAGTTTACTTTGTTATGCTAACAACGTTGATTTGTTTCTAGTTTTGTTTTTCTTTAGGATGGAATATTTGAGCCGGTGTTTCTGGAATTATGGAGATTTGCGATTTAGGATTAATCTTAAGAAAGCTTACTATTATATGGAATTGTGTACCTTTAGAGGACTGATCATTACCACAGTCGCTGTGAAGTATCGAAAAATAGTACCTACCAAAGTAACATATTATATCTACATACATACATACATACATACCATCACGCTTGTATTCCTCGAAGGGTTAGGCAGAGGTGTACCAATGTACACCCACAGTTCGCCGGTATGTTTTTAGGTCCCATGTAATAGGGGGCGAGCCTATTGCCATTATCCGGGCACAAATCCAAACTCCGAGCTGCTACTGAGAATTTTATAGAAAAACCCAATAACACTTTTTGCTCGACCTGGGAATCGAACCCAAGACCTCTAGCGTAGCTGCAGTCGCGCGTAGGACCACTAGGCCAACGAGGCAATATTATATCTATTAGTCTAAAAAAAAAAACGCACAGAAGTAACCTTAGTAATGGGAAATCGGCTGCTGAGTATTCTGAAAAGGATAATGTCTATGCGTAAAGCAGAATCAAATCTATGGCGAAAATTTGAAATGCCGTAAGGCCGAAGAACACCTTGATGGTTCCTTAAGACATTTTAAATATCCACATCGAAATATGGTGAAAATAGGAAGCGGCAAAAACCTAAGTGTTTTTGCCGCTTTAATTGCCACTTTTTTTAATAAATATTGTGCAGAATAGGCTAAATTGATTCTCAGAAATTCTTTCCCACATTACTCATTTACATCATACTTCAAACTGCGTAATTGTAAAACGTAAGTAGTAGAATACATTGTTATTGTTAAGATATAATCATAACAACATAACGTAATTTGTAACTTCCTAGCCTTCTTATCTGCTTACCCAGTGTTAAAGGATTATGATTACGTTATCGTGATTTAGATTTAGTATCAAAACTGGAAAGAATAACATCGTATGTTGATTGTCAGCTGATCAACACAGGCGGTTTGAATATAGGTTATTGTTGAAAATAAAACAGGGTAGTAATTTGACGATTTTGTCTTTTATTGCTGTGGTCTTATTCTTAATGTAGGTATCGATGGCGAATACATAAAACATGTATACATAAACTCACGCCTTTTTCCCATGGGGGTAGGCAGAAACCAAAGAACGCCACCTGCTACGATCCTTAGATACTTCTTTCGCTTCGTCCACATTCATACATCGGCGAATATAAGTATGTCAACTAGCCTGTTATTGTCCCAATGCAGGGCAAAGGCCTACTCTTCTCATACAGAGAAGGCACGAACATTAATAACCATGCTTGCTCAAGGCGGATTGGATTAACATTGAAACTATTTTCCAAATCTATGGTCAAAACAGATTTATTTATAGAACAACTATTAAGAACACAAAATCATACCTATCTACTTAAAATCGTGCCTTTAGCCAATAGTACTAAAACGACCACTATTTAACTCTACTAAGAAACTAATTTGGCTTCTCCCAAATTCGTTCCCAAATAAAAATGTAAAACATTTCTATTAAAGAAAGCAAGAATAGCAGTGGACACGTATCTCCAATGAAAATCTGTTAAAAGTCTGTAATTACAGACGAGATTGTTCTAGCGTCGTGCCCATTGCCAACATATGAAACTTAATCAGCACTTAGTCGCATCCCGCTGAGTTTAGGGAAAAATTGGCGATGCCGACTATTCTAAAACCACTCTCTAATACATACTATTGTCTTTTCTATTGTACTAGATTCTGCCGATAATTCCGACCGTCTGGTTTTTTTTTTCTGATGCGTTAATTTACCTCTTTGGTTACTGCTACGCTTCCGTGTGTCTTAGCGCAATGTTATATAGCCTATGATATTTCTCTTGAATCTGCTTATCATACACAAAAAGTTTTTTTCCGATACGACTGGTATTTGCAGAAATAACGCGTAACAAACAAACATAAAAACTCTTCATGTGTACAATCATACGATACGCCAAAAAAAAAAACAAAAAGAAATCTACAACAATTTTGAAAATGGAATTTATTCGTTGTTTATTATGAAATAGACGTCGTCGCAACAAATGAATTCCTTCAACTTTACTGTATCTATGCGCAAATAATTATGTCAACGCATCCTCAAATATTGATAGAGGTACGTCATCGTACAAAGCGGTGCAATAAAATAAATCAACAAATTACATTCTCACGTAAACTAATATTGTATTTTGAATTATGCAAACTCGAGTCTGAATTTATAGAACGCGTGCCTGCAGCGTTAAAAATACTGGACTGAGATCCCGTAGTCGAATTTGCTAGTTTCATGTATCAAGTCTCATGTATAAGTCTTACTCACTTACAATCAAGTAACACCAGCTGAATTTTATACCCGATATTTGAAAGAGCCTAGCATTGAAGCTACAATTTCGCATACCTTCTTAACGACACATATCCTTTACATTTTCTTAAAATTTCATCTATTTTAAAACGAAGTAGAACTGGTGATCCGGGATCTTGGATTATACTGTTTCAATACAGTGTTCAATCTCCCCTCGCAAATTATTTTTGTACTGAGAAACACATTAAGAAGGATGCAGCCAATCTTTGCATTCAGAACAACTGACCTTTCCCTCTACAATTTATCAACGACAGTGATACCCAATTACTCAATCAAAATCTCCGACCAGAACCTAAGCTTGACCAATCATGACCACGCTCACCTTCTCTATTCAAAAATGCACCAATCAAATCACGTTCTTAGCTAATGCAAATTTGTTTCTGCGTTTGACAGGCTAACTATTACCACAAGAATACCCCTCTGAACTGATTAGCGGGCAGGGAGATGCGGCCAACTGGCACACGCGTCGCCTGCGCCGGCCAAACTGCCCGACTCAGCACGCCTCAATGAACTGATTGTCCAATTAACTCCATTCATATGTTCGGCGCCACTAACCCACACGCTAAGAGCCTTTTTCAGGCTAATACGATCGTTTGTTCGGCTAATGTTGGAAATTGCGAGCGGCATTTGCAATAGAACAAGATTGTGGTATTTTCGAAATAAGTGGTGTGGATTTTGATGTAGTTAATTGCAGTTTTGTTTTATAATGAATTCCTGTTGGCAATATTTAAGTACGTAAGTACCTAGATTTTATGATTCTGATTGTTTCGCAGAAGATTCTATTCCTTGGAACATTGATACGTGATTCAACTATTCGGAAATCCAGTAACAACTAATATATAGGTACAGCTTTTTCCCAGAAAATTACAAGCATCGAAATAATGGATGAAATCGGGACAAAATATCCTTCCCAACAATATGGCATGCAAAAGAACTGCATTTTAAAATGAACATTTTAATTTCGGCATCCAAATGCAAGTTTAATTCGGAGCACGTATTGAAAACTGCCAGCATCAGAGACAAAAGCTATGAAAAACTTGTGTAACCGTAAAGTAAACACACTCGCTTCCTATTGGTACGCCCAAAGTGGGGCAGCTAGAGGGAAAAAAAGAAGTAGCAGAGAGCATTTCACGAAGACGTTCCAGATGTTTCTACAGATGCTTTGTTTTGCCAATTGTATTCTTTTTTTAAAGTCAAGTTGATTTTTCGGGAAAAGTTTGACGTCTTAATTGTTTTTTTTTTTAAGAATGCAACTTGATATTTGGCCTTTTGTTTTTTGTTTGTGAATTGTAACACACATAGCATGACAAGGTAACGCTTGATATAATAATAACTATTCTATCAATAAAAAAAACAATCTTGTCAGTGATGAACTGCAAGGTGCTAGATGCAGGCCGTTTCCAACCGGTCTTATTGGAAATCTATGGGGGAGGCCTATGTTCAGTGGACGTCCTGCGGCCGATATGATGATGATGGTGACATAATCCCAAAACATTAAAAAACCAAAAGTTCCAATACCAACTTTTAAATACACAATTACTATGGAACTACTACGACAAATCAATATGCAATTAAACCGACTTTGTTTTTCAGTAGGTACCTATCTAGAATTTACTAAACCATACTTTTGTAAATTATAAATTATCGGCCGGTTCATTAGCTATGCGATAGATACTATGCATTTAAATTAATTAGGTACCTACGGCAAGCATCGTAGTAAATTTCAAATGATAATAAGCTCTAATGAGTACCTTTACCGATGTTCGACGGAAACTTCTACAAATTGTAATGAAAGCATAATGTTTAAGCATTTAGGGTAATAATAGGTTCTATATTTAACAATTTTCTGAGAAAAGAATTGGTTTTCAATTTTCATGATAAACTTACTAACATACCATCACGGCTCTATTCCCCGAAGGGTTAGGCAGAGGTGTATCAATGTACGCCCTCAGTTCGCCGGTATGTTTTAGGTCCCATGTAATAGGGGGCGAGCCTGTTGTCATTAACCGGGCACTTAGCTTAACTCCAAGCTGCTACTGAGAATTTAATACAAAAACCCAAAATCACTTTGCCCAATAACACTTTGCTCGACCCTGGGAATCGAACCCAAAACCTCTAACGCAGCAGTTGGTCTATATTATTAGGGACCACTAGGGTAACAAGGCAATAATACCATAAAATTTGTTTGTTTTTCTATTTGTAAGAGCCAATCTCCAGATATAAGGCATCGATTAGAATAATTATTTCACAGATAGAATGCTACACTATTGCATAGTATCATAAGATATGTTATAAGGTAAACTTGACTTCCACGTGGTGGACAAAGTCACCTACAAAAGCTAGTTATCAATAAAATGTTCGCAGCCTTCACAATCACCATACCACGATGTATTATTAATTTTCCATTTATGCTTTTCGAAAGGTCATTTGAAATATTCTTGCGACTTCTCATATACAATGAAAATTTTCAAGCTGGTTTGGTTCTGCCTTCGTAGCGTTCATGATCCCAAGATCAAAAGCGTATCCCAGCAGATGCCAGTAAAGTGCGCCAATGATTACGTTATTGCGGTAACGAAGATATGAGCACTAACAGTACGATCCAATTTAGCCGCTTTCACTCAAATCATTACAACTCATGTGACTAACATCAAAGAAATCAGTTGAATTTTCATAAACACTATTTTTATGTCACCATCCAATTTATCATCGCGGATTCCTAGAATTTTAATTTATCATTTCTTGTTTCCTAATTTCTTTCATATTTCAGATATTCAAACATTTATCACATGTTCTTTTAAATAATTATTTTAATATATTAAATGTATAGTGTAATGGCGAACGCATTATTGAAGAACTTTTACACTTTGCCAGCCAAATAAGTATCTTTATAAATTCTTTAAAACGATTTATTATACTGAGCTTTGTTCTCTGAAAAGAAAACTTTCTGTTGTAGAGATAAACAAATGGTAGAAGTTTTGCGTAAATAAAGAACGTTAGAAGTGTATCTTTTTGTAACAGATAGAACTCTTTACAGTTTCTTAGGTGATAAAACTAAGTATATATAGGAAGTATCTATAGGTAGGTACTAACAAAACAAAGATTCCGAAGATAAAGTACCTAAATATAAACCAAGTAAACATTTTTATTACTATCGTGAGAAATAGGAATGATTCAATTTTATCTGATCTAGTGATACACTGAGCAAAAATTGCGCAGCGTAATTTCGGTCTAATGTACCAAAGGGATTAAAAAGTATTTTGGGCGTGGACAGTCACGTGCATTCACTTGACAAAATTTTAAAGCGGTTTTCTCGTGAATGAACGATTGCAACTTTGAGATAAGACCTATTTCATAGTAATATGAGAACTAGAATATTACATTCGTAACAGCTTTTCGTTTTAATCAATCCTTTAGAAGGATATTACTTTCAAATATTGCTAAGTGCATACATTCATTTTTGATAGATCGTTTTGACCTTTATATATTTTTATGGAATTAATGTATTAGCACAACTTATTGTAATATTTTTTTAAAGAGTATGGAGTTTTTTGCCCATACAAAACGACCTTTTGGAATGTGCAAATAGATTCAATATTAAATTATATAATTGGCGTTCAAAAGTGTCTTTTAATGGTCAAATTGAAATAAATGATTTGACTCTGACGTTGTATGTACAAGACAGCGAACTTTCAGTCGCGTAAATTCGGCTAGATGTGTCGCTGCATGCACAATATTCGAGAGCGGTACGGAGCGGCGTCGGCGCGGAGTTCCCCTACAAAGGCGCACTCGGTACAAGCTAATACTTACACGTCCTCCAGGCAGTAAAAGGACCGTTTACATTTTTCACCGTGCTAATTTTATTTGACTCGCCCTGAATATATTATGTCCTATTATTACGTCGCCCACCCTCCGCAAGCGTTTAATGCTAACAATGAGGAAATTTTTTCTCTCTTTAAATTGTTAACATTAAATTTTGGAGAAAATGTAAAAAATCTGATATCATTCCATTTTTATTGCTCATTAAGATTAACTTTTATTTTCTTGGCGCGTTTAATTTTAGCCGTGATTTCGAGAATAAAAGTGTTTTGATGTAAAAATACCGGACTCTACGCAAAATGTATATATTTAATGGCTCTCACGGCGTGTTTACGACGAAGATAGAGCTTATCGATTAACAGTTATCCTAAATAATCCTAACCTGTAAAACCGACGGGGAAAATGAAAAATTCAACTCCTCCGAGATCTATAATAACTTCCTATGTATAATAAATAAATTAAAAATAATAATACCAGTCTATTATTATCCCACTGCAGGGCCAACGCCTCTTCTCATACAAAGAAACGCTCGACCATTCTTCACCGCGTTTGCTCAAGGCGTTTTAATTTCTATCGATTATAAATCTAGGTGTCCTGGTTTCTTTACAGAAATTTACTTCACCAGAAAAATAGGCACTTTAGGTCGTATTAGTACTTGCCCGATATCGAAACACACAACTTCATGCTTTTGAGGCAATCGTTTTAACCATTATGACTGATTATGACATTACGCTGTAGGTACCTATATCAAGTGTTATTTTCGCGTTCACATAAAACATTATCAAACTAACACTGTTACTACATCATTATAAATAATGTCATTCGATTCATAAAAACGATAAATAAATATACCAAAGATAACCGCTTCTCTCAACCGCAAACCGTTTAGCGATTTTTTTTTTTCGTAACCAATCGATTGGTAGGATCGTTGCACATCAATCGATTCTCATTAATTTGTTCAATATCATCTGGTCATTGACTGACTCTGATTGTCTGACTCGCTCGGAGATTTATCGAACTGCTTGACAACCATGACGACTAAAGACTTGTTTCATCATTCCATTGACTGGGTATGAATTAAGTAACTATTTGTTTGGTGGTTTTCATAGCATGGCAAAGTTATAATGTCACTTGATTTAGTGAACTAATAAAACCAGTCTGTTGTCCCACTTCAAAGGCAAAGGCATCTTCTTATACAGAGAAGGCACGAGCAATGATCTCCAGGCATGCTTAAGGCGGAATGGCAATTTCAGACTTTTATTAATTTTTAAGCCCAGGTTTCTTTATGATGTTTTCCTTCACCGATATCAGTGGTGCCTTAATCATTGAACCATCAAGACACTAAAATACGAGTATTTTACTATAGTAAAATATCCAATGAAAACACCGAACAAATAATTACTTTCAAAAGATCTTAAAACTAAATTCTGCGCCTGGACGTTTCTCAAATTGGACCATTTCTAGAAATTAATTTTATAATTTCCACAAACGCGACATTATTCAGCTTGGTCTGAGATATGAAATTAATAATTCATAAAATCTTAAGCTAAGATTTAATCTCGTTATGTTAACTTACGTTTCTTCCACATCTACATCGGATTGTACATTCAAAGAACTTCTTGTGCAATTTATTGCATAATTCTACCTGAAACAAGAAGAAAATGTGTTAGTGCAGTTCCATTAGGAAATTCAACATGGCCGACATTTGCAGTAATTATAATCATTTACACATACATTTTTATAGAGCACATCAGAATAGGTATAAGTTCTGTAGGCCTAACACAAGCATGCTTACGTAAAAATATTCGACTCGAGCCGATTTTTATACAACAAGCACAACAAGTATCACTCAATGAAACGAGTATTTTCATTTCAAAAATCGATCGAAAATACATTGCGTTTACACCGCGCATTCGTGATAGCCCCTCCGAATGTGTTTAGCGCAAGCACCCTACAATAAATCTCCACAAATACCAAGCGACCCGGAATGTTTATATAACACCTAATTGCCATTATCATTTACATAAGTACCATCATATTATTAAATGCCAAACTTATAAATGGCAATGCGAGGGCTGCCATCTGATTTAGTGGCCGCAACCAAATAATAATTCTACGTAACTAGAACGTTGGGAAACAAATTACAGTAATAAGATAAGCGGCCTGCGATTTCTAACTGTAAATAAATCAAGTGGTCTTCAAGCTTCTATTAATCCCGCCGCCATTAAGATAATCCAAACTATTTTTTATCAATAAACTGACGATGATCTATGGTGGGAGAATTAGTGTTGATTAGTTGATTTTTTAATTACTGCCTCATTAGCCGAGTGGTGCTTAGCACGACTGCTACGCTGGAGGTCTTCGGTTTGATACCCAGGTCGAGCAAAAAAGTATTATTTAGTATTTCTATGAAATTCTCAGTAGCAGCTCGAAGTTAGGGTTTGTGCCCCGTTAATCGCATTAAACTTCGCCCCCTATCACATGGTACCTAATCATACTAACGAACTGTAGGTGTACATTTGTACACCTCTGCCTAACCCTTAGCGGAATACAGGCGTGATGGTATGTTACGTAGTTGATTTTTCAATTACCGGTCAAGCTGACCGGTGCGGGAAGGCAGCTGAAATCCAGAAGCGTTGATCCGAAACAATCCAACCCAATAATAGCATGCTTCGATCGCTCTAAGTATATCCGCGCCGACCCCGTTAGCAAGTCTACCTGCCCGAACATTGCAACATTAATGGAGGCACCGTGTCATTTGTTCTTAAATTTAAAACCGCCACTGTTGACCCACTCTAGACCTGACGGTTCCAGAATTATCTACACTCCGTTTTAGTGAGATTTTAGCTCGGAATATTGTAGTTTAATGGAATAAATTATGAATTTTTAGCTAGTTTTAGAATGGTATGGAAATGGAATATATAGGGTGATTTGTGATATTTGGATGGAGGATATTTTAATAGTAATGCAGTTAAGTGGAGTTCGGTGTATGTGACGTGCTTTTGCAGCAAAAAGAAAGATAGCATACACTTCAGCTTATTTTAATCTATCGGCAAACACACGCGATTATCTCTCTACGTGTAGACTGTCATAGAAAATACCTTTTGTGTGAATTTAATACAGGCAACATTCTATTGATAGGAAAATCTTATATCAAAGCAGATGCACAAGACGAGTCTTAACGGCTTTGGCATATATGAAGCAGCTTTGGAAAAGCACCTAGTCTATGTACAGTTGCACACAATGGCGGATTACTATTTTTCACCCTTGAGACTTTAGTAATAATGTTGGAAAGTAGTCATCTACCATTGTCCGGGATTGTACATTTTTATTTTAGATATTAGTTGATTATATTTCCGATCGTCAGTTTCTATTAAAACAAAAACTTCTAAACACAAGTAAAACCCAAATTTCTACTACAAATAAGAAAGCCCTAATCATTTCGGGCCGTGGCGCCTTCAACGCCATCTATCAGGCAGTATGGCAGTAATATATTAGTGCGAATGTGTCTACACATTGACAGTGCACTTACTATTAGCCACGGCTGGCTAGGCGCGTTACAGCCGTGAAGCGTCTTTAACGAGCCGATCTGTAATTTGGTATCATTCTTATATACCAATAAAATGTTTTTAATGTGGGACTTGAGTTCTAGGTCTATAGTTCAATGAGGAAGCTGGGAAGCTTGATAGAATTAGACAGCCTTATTTTTATTAGTATGCCTGCCTACTTGCCTGTTACCTATCTCTAGCCAATTTATGTGACACTACATAAAAATAATATTGATTATAAAAATAGTCGGACTTACGCCCGAAGGATTCCGTACAATATTTAACACTACATAAAAGCACGATTATAAAATATGGATATTCCCTTTAATTTTAACTTTTTTTTCATTATTTGTTCTTATAGCAGCATCTATTTTTGTCCGACTACAGGAAAGCAAAAATCAGGGTTATGATTTTTTTTTATTTGGTTTTTTTTTCTTTCTTTACTATTAGATTTAGTAACTAAAACTTGGTATATTAAGGTTTTAAGTGTCTTTCTATTACGGCTCAAAAGACACAGCCCTATGACAGACCGAGGAACAGACGTCTATCTTAGTAATAGAGTTCAATTTTGCACCCTTTGCTTACCCGTTACAGAACCCTAATTATATAAAGAAGCCAGTAAATGCACCTAACAGTAATACACTTTACCGGTCCTGCTAGTTTTACCGCAAGTTTAAGTAAACCTTGTAAGATTACTACCTAATAAATGTTTTAAATTTTAGCACCTTGTCATTATTGAAAGGTTTACAACTGACACTGCAGAATTATGTAGCTACTTGACGACTTTTAAAATGGTTAGGTTAAGTATTGCTAAAGATTCTAAACGTAGATAAGTAGACTTGGTATTTTAAGTGCTATAGATCTATGGAAAAGAGAACGCACAGAGTCTTATGCAACAATAGGTAGCAGAAAAGCGATGGCTACTACTAATATAATAACTACTTTGAATTACGTATGTACTTAGCGATTTTTAAAAGACACATAGTGTTGCAGATTTTGTAGATCTATAGAAAAAAGAATAATGGGCAAATTTAATAGGAGGTAACAGAAAATTTATGGTTCTTTACATTATTTAGACACTTTGCAACTGTCAATACCTCAGCTTATATTTTGTTAAACATTCTGGCTGTAGATAGTGTAGTAAGAAGTTATTTACAGAACATTTTATGGTCTAAATGTAACTCTTGCAGAGTATTATTGGAGTATTTATTAACAAAACAAAAGAGTTATGGTCACTAACGCAATAATTACTTTTAATTATGTAGGTACCTAGGGATTTTTAAAACCTGATTTATAAAATCTGGCCACAGACACCTATAATTGTTGTAAGAAGTTTTATAGATTTACGGAACACAGAACAGAGTCTTACATGTAACAGAAAAGTTATAGCAACTAGCGGAATTATTACTTTAAGATCAGTAATTTGTTAAATTGCTTTCTGAACAGAAGATTCACAATCAATTTATCTTTTACTTTATCGCTTGATTGACAGGCACTGACCTCTTGTTAGACCTTCCGACAGATTTTAAGATAAAAACTGTCATCTGAAGCCTGCCATTAGAAAATTAACACTCAGTTCAGCATAGGAACTGAATCAGACATATCTATATCTGAATAGCTCTAGGTTCAACCTGTATCACAGGGACCTAATACTGTCAATCACTTGAAACAAAGCTTTCGAGGGACCCTTTAATCCCAGAAGAGGTAGGCATGACAGTTGGGACAAAACCCTAGTTGAAAGATAGATTTTACGACTATATTAAATGACATAATAATTTCTGTTCAATTTAAATTAAATTAACATTTGGTATAATAAAAAAGTAAAATACAAATTACAGAACTTTGCTTATTTCACTCGCGTTAAGTTACGTCTTTGGTTACTGCTCCTCTCCCGTCGGCCGTAGAATGATTTTATATATAACACAGTTAAATAGCATGTTATAGGTATAGGCCTATGCTATTCAGAAAAAATATAGCTATTTTTTGACAAAAAATGGTAAAAATCGGTCCAGTACTTTTGAAGCTTATTCGGGTTTATAATATAAGTATAGATTTCTACAAGATTACAATTCTTCAATGAAAGAGAGACAGTCATATAAAGGAAAGCTATTTCTCATCCGTCTTCTAATTTCTTCAACATAAATAGAACATTTACGTAAACCGTCATCCAGTAACACTTAAACTATCAAAGAAACGAACTGAGTATAATTTCCTCCGTGAGTTTAAGATTCAAAAAAAGAACGCTAGGAAAAATAAACAGCACTTGTATCTCAACGCGACCATCTCATCTGCAGCTAGGCGGCGCGTTTGCTAAAGGTGCGTCCACGCTAGGCGAGCCGAGCACGAGCGTAGCCGTTCTAGGCGTCAAGTGTGGACTTACAACAAATCTACTACGATCACTGTCCTCGATCGTTGTAAATTCCTTTGTTCACATATATACCATCACCCCTTTAATCCTCGAAGGGTTAGCCAGATGTGTACCAATATACAATCCCAATTCACCGGTATGTTTAGGTCTCATGCAAGAGGGCGAGCCTAATGCTATTAACCGGGCACAAATCCTAACTTCAAGCTGCTACAGAGAATTTCATAGAAACACCCCAATAACCCTTCCGAAAATCCTTTGTGTTCGTCAAAAAAACGTCAATTGGCGAAGACAATTGAACACAAACCAAATGCTCACGCACTTCACTAATTTGTGGTCGGCTCGTGCACCGCTCGTACTCGGCTCGTCTAGCGTAAACGCACCTTAAGAACCAGCTTCACAATATAAACACAATCTGCGGTGTTTACGTCAAACCTCAACTGCGAAATTCTAACAGCTATGTGTACATTTGATGATAAAACAATAGACCATCAGTTACCATTACTAGTAGTTAGTATTTAATAAAGTTCTTCGTGGTTAATGTTACTCCAGAATTACCAACGTGATTGAGTGCCAAGAATTCGGAGCTGCGACTGGAAATACATTGACATGAGCTAGCTGTCTTGTTCGTATTCCCTGAAAGAATTTGTGGGAAGTACTTCTGCAAAGGTGTGACTACTATTAGAAACTGTCCTGTTGGTCTCGTGGCAGAAAGCATGAATGTTGAGCGTGGGGTTCGATTCCTACGTCTGGCAAAAAGTGTTGTAGGGTTTTTACCATTTAGGAATTTCTTATTGACAGCCCGGAGTTTGAAAGTTGGTGGTGTATCACCCCCGTGCCTCTGAAAGCCTGTAAAGCCATTGGCCCTGCGCTTAATCTATCCCCGGTTGTTTCGGATTGCCGTCCCATCGGATTATGAGAGTTAGGGAAGCGCACACACTTGTGCACTATAATATCTACTGCGTACTTGACTAGTCTGTATTAAGATAAGCCGCTGTGGCCGGAATCGTTCCGGAAAATACATTTTGTACACTATTAGAAAGTAGGCGTAGTGCGTCAACGATGCTAATGTAACTCTGAACGCTGTGACAGCATGCCTGTCTTCATTTAAAGTGGAATATTTTAATCACA
This sequence comes from Caradrina clavipalpis, assembly GCA_932526535.1. Taxonomy (NCBI): domain Eukaryota; kingdom Metazoa; phylum Arthropoda; class Insecta; order Lepidoptera; family Noctuidae; genus Caradrina; species Caradrina clavipalpis. The sequence continues at coordinate 6,790,981 of OW052093.1, forward strand.
TTTGTTTGGACACATGAGGTCTTTTGTGACTAAAATAAAATGATTTCCAACCGCAGCCGGTCTATTCTGAAATCTTCATGTGTGAATTTGAAAACTGAAGTGAGCTGTCATTCCATAAATATGCTTGTCTATTGTATTCTATAAAAATCTGTGTATGAGTTTGAGGTGAGATGTAGTGTTACCCATAAAAATCTGCCTCGAGTTATTTAGGTAAAGCTTTTTAGTCACTATCATTTATTTACTAAGACATTTCACCTCAAATTCATTTCACTTAAATCTACAGAGGCAGATCTTTACAGAATAGGACTACTAAACATTTCTCTAAAAACCGCTTAAGAAACTTGTTACTAAACAGTTTCGAAAAAAGAACTATCCAACATTAGTCTCAAAGTAAGAAATACGGTTTAGTCTAAGAATGACTAATTCGCGAAATGACTACATGGTCTATAATTGACCAATTCTTGAAATGTACAATTCTTTAAATGACTGATTCTACAAATGACTGATTCTATAAAAGACCGATTCTTTTAAAGACCGATTCTATAAATGACCGATTCTTCAAATGACTGATTTTTCAATTCTATGAATGTGTGTGAATATCGTAAATAAAATGCTATGTAAGGGTTTGCAAATCATATATTTCAACTAGTTCGAAAAAAATAACTTGTATAATGCCACGTACTACATTTTGTAGCGCAAAAGTAAACATTTATTCGGTTTCTTTTCAAAAAATCAACAGTTATCAAAAAGTCATGAAAACAATTTATCAAAAAATTAACAATTATAAAAATTAAGTAATAAATCACTTAGGAATATGAAGTTGAATATAAATATTTTAAAAAAAAAAGACTATCATTATCAAAAACTAAGAAACAAAATCACTGAGGAATATGTGGTTATAATGTCACTTACTACATTTTGTAGCCCAAAAGTAAACATTCATTCTTTTTATTTTAAAAAAATCAAGTTATCAAAAAGTCATAAAATCAATTATCAAAAAATAAACAATTATAAAAAATAAGAAATAAATCACTTAGGGATATGTAGTTGAATATAAATCATTTTTTTTTTAAAAAGACTCGCATTTTATTTACGATATTCACACACATTCATAGAATTGAAAAATCAGTCATTTGAAGAATCGGTCATTTATAGAATCGGTCTTTAAAAGAATCGGTCTTTTATAGAATCAGTCATTTGTAGAATCAGTCATTTAAAGAATTGTACATTTCAAGAATTGGTCAATTATAGACCATGTAGTCATTTCGCGAATCAGTCATTCTTAGACTAAACCAGAAATACAGACAGTCTCTAGAATAGCTGGCTCATAAAAAAAGAAGAACTATAAAGTTCGATTCTCGACGACTGTCGCTCCGTCAATTATTGCCTCATAACAGTATTTATTGGGACTTAGCTGTACTGAAAACTGAGTCAAAGTGCTCACTGAAAAGAATCTATTTTAACTTAACACTAATGTGGGTCAACTGGAAAACCCAAGTAACATGAAATATTGAAAGCAGAACCTTCAAGTTTTAGGACAAGAACTCAAACAATCTCGTATGAAGTGTACTTAGATAAATATTGGGCAATAGCTATTTATAAATCCACTACGGATTTATGGATAACAATGAAATTGCTGTCCCTGTCAAAGCCGTGGGTAAAACCTATTTTCCATTGCAAATGTCGTGTCTCACAACCTCTGAAAGACCCGTTCCGTGTCCACAAAAAACGTAAGATATTTACGTAGGTACATCTAAAATTTTACAAAGCAAACAAGATAAGGTCTGACTCGGGGTTACGTGTGTGTGTTATCAGATCGTTTCATAGTCACAATGAAGTTTTGTGTGCGTACGCAACGAAACACACTAAACAGTTCAATGTACTCTGATAATACCAGTAGGTACCGTATGACAGTGATCGATTGTTAAGAAGACTTTTAACTTAAGCAAACATACGCACTGGGTATGAAAACAGAAAAATCTCTCGAGACGATATACATTCACGTCAACATTATGACTGATTGCAATGGAAATTATCAGCATCAGTAACTTAGTACCGTGAGAACGTGTTACTGGCACATATGAAAATGTACTAATTTGAAAATAGAACTTTTATTAAGAAAAATGATGATGGATTAAAAAATGAAAATGGCTCCAAGAAGGCACACGATAAAGAGTTTCTAAATCTATTATAATTATGAAAAAGTTTTTATTGTGCAATCATTATCTAATGATGGCATATTCTTTTCTAAATAAATGGGTGCATCCACCCACGTCCGATTTTTGTAATACCGATTATCGGACCGTTCAATAAATGCATAGTTTCGAGGACCGACCTTTTGTAGGACGTGTGCGTGGGTTTAATAGAATTCATATATTCCACTGACTGCCCCGTTGGTCTCGTGGTCGCAAGTGCGACTGCCGTGCAAGGGGTCCCGGGTTCGATTCCCAGGTCGAGAAAAAGTGTTATTGGGTTTTTCTATGAAATTCTCAGTAGCAGCTCGGAGTTTGGATTTGTGCCCGGTTAATGGCAATAGGCTCGCCCCCTATTACATGGGACCTAAATATACCGGCGAACTGTGGGTGTACATTGGTACACCTCTGCCTAACCCTTCGGGGAATACAGGCGTGATGGTATATTTATATTTTATATATATTCCACTGGCACCGAAAAAAAATCGGTTGTCGATTGTCTGACGTGGTCGGGCAGCGTATTGCTTTTTCTTTAAATAAATGACAGTTTTTGACATTACAATAGTTATCCTATATTCAAAAAAGTTACTTATGAAAACCCCCTTGAGGCCCTTGGGGCCTCAAGGGCCTCAAGGGGGTTTTCGTCGTACTCGGGCAATACGCTGCCCGACCACGTCAGACAATCGACAACCGATTTTTTGAGGCGGTTTAGAAATTTAAACACTATAGAGTATGTGGGATCGCGTAAGACCTTACTGCCTACACGATATAGAAGAAGAAATTAAGAAAACAAATCTAAGAACGTAGACAGATAATGTTGTCTGTTATTTATTACCTTTAAATAAGTAATCAAAAGAGAGTGGTTTATTAATAGGTACCAAAGAGAACAAAATTGGTTCGCACTAAACAACTTTGATTTACGTAGTACTTCGATTGAGGACGTACATTACAATGTAAAATGAAGATTTTGAACTGTCAATCAATGTACTCAGCCACAGAATGGACGAATTACGTTTATGTTGACCATGAAAACGTATTACAAACTTTATGACGCTTACAAAGTTGTAAAACATATTGTGTATTGTACACACTTAAGTACACAATTTAAATGCATGGTTCTATTGGTAGATGTTTTCATATAGGTACAAAGCCGTCATATTTCTTTGATTTTGCTTAATAGATGTGCCCGTAACTAATTATCATTTGTTTGTGTTAAACGTCTACGTACCACTCCCTCCCGCCCCGCCCAGGGCGGGGGAAGTTATTTGATGATTTCCCGTCTATAAAAAAAAAAAAAAAAAAAAAAAAAAAACGTCTACGTATTTATTTTCATTTGCAATGTCTTGTTTCAAATTAACACCTTCTAAAAATACGCTGAATTAATCAATTAATGTAAAAAAAAATGTATTCTCCAGACCGATTCCGGCCGCGGTGGCTAATCTTAATACAGACCAGGCAAGTACGCAGGAGATATTATAATGCACAAGTATGTGCGCAAACATAGGTGCACTTCCTTTTCCCTAAGTCTCATAGTCTGATGGTACGGCAATCCCACACAACCGGGGTGATATCCGGCGCAAAACCAACGGCTACGTGCGTGTTTACGTGCTTTCTGAAACACGGGAGTGTCGTACCACTAACTTCCAAATTCCATACTGTTACTGAGAAATTCTTAATGGAAAATCTCAATAATACTTTAAGCGCAGCGTCGTGCACACAAGTGGACTCAAGACCTAAAAATCAACCGCAGGAAGACGCTGAATACCCATTCAGCGTCTTCCCCATTGGTTTTCAAAAGGACCCACCCCCTTTTGGGAATCAATGGGGAAGGCCTATGTCCAACAGTGGACGTCCTGTGGCTGATATGATGGTAAATGACACTTTCTGCCCAACCTGGAAATCGAACCCAGGACCCCACTCTCAACAGTCGTGCTTGCCACCACGAGACCAACGGGGCGGTTACACGCTCAATATTTACTACACGAAAGATTTTTGTCGAAAAAAAAATGTACAGACAAAAAATATTCAGGCCTAAATTCACCACTAAACATACGGTGCGCAACACATGTTAAAGAAACTAACGACGTAATGACAAAGGGTAAAACGTTGATTGATTTAGGCAGGGACTAATTACAGGGCTGAGGTACGAAAAAAAATATGTTTTTGTACCAAATTGTTTGAAGGAAAAAAATTACGAGACTCCGTAATGACAGTGCCGATTAGCGTTTGAAATGTTTGGTCTGTTAGGTGAAAAGAATATATTAGGAATGGTGGTAAAGTAGGTGAAAGTTCATCCTTTTTTTAATATAGGGCTGCTTGTTTTAGGCGACATGCACATACATACATGGGACCTAAATATACCGGCGAACTGTGGGTGTGCATTGGTACACCTCTGCCTAACCCTTCGGGGAATACAAGCGTGATGGTATATTTATATATTTTATTTATGTTTTAGGCGAAATAGCAATAGAAATCCCTGGGAAAGTTTTTTATGCAAGTGACAAGCCCCTGGGAAAGAGGTACTTGGAGAACTTCTAATTACGAAAATTTTTGGAAAACCAGAAAAATTTCATTGTATTATTTTTGTGGTAGCTAGTAGGTGTAGTAGGCTCTTTATCTGACGAATGGTATAGGTAGTTGTTACAGGTCTGGTCGTGTGTATGTTGGTTCATAATGTCCATAAACGCACCAAAATAGATACAGGAAATTTTTCTAGAATGAATTGTTGAAAAAAAAAAACAAATAGTGATGTCTTACAAAAATTACTCCAAAATAAAGTCTTTCGAGAATTCACAGTATCGCAAACTATAAAATTACGCCCATATAGAAAGTAGTATGCACAAAGAATTCGTATAAAATTACTAAAACAACCATTTGGCAAACGAATGCCAATCAATATAATGGAGATAGCGGTTTTTACTAACACCACAAGCGGCAATTACAACGGAATATGCATGACGTTTGTGGACATACTTTATGTGCTAGCTAATAACAATAGCTATATCTGACGGTCTGCAGTGCCAGTTCACAGCATATAACACATACATACACACACACATTGTTCTTTTGCAAAAGCTAAGGGTCAATTCATACTAGCGCAAAGTCGAAGCGCATCGAAGCGTCGTTCTTTGCAATTGGGTAGATGACAACACTAATCAATTGACGTACTTTTTATGTGCTGTCAAAACGCAATTTTTCTATAGATTTTGTAGGACAATACTAAACTATGACGTCACTTTTTTGTCATCTTAATTCATTAACTATTTATTTATTTTAACGCAACTATAAATCTAATTTTAAAGTTCTTTAAAAATCAATCGGGTTTTCAGGGCTAAAATAAAGTATTCTTTTAGTCTTGGATTTATTGTTTAATGGTGTCATCTACCCAATTAAAGTTGCTTTAATTGCGAAGTTTAATTCGCTCATCTTGTTTTTATCTCAAAAGAAATATATGCATTAGGTTGTGGAGATAAGGGTAAATTTGCTATGTTAACTTTCAGATTAACGCTTCGATGCGCTTCGAGTCTGTGCTAGTATGAATTGACCCTTAGGGGACCTACGGCTGTAAAGAACAAAATTACTTGTGTAACTTGTACCTACTGATTTAGGACTAGGGCTTTAGTCAGTTGAACGTCAGCGTTCAAGTTAGGTACTAAAAAGTTTGCTTCCGCATTCAGAAATATCACTTAAAATTAATAACAAGTAAGTTTAAGTTACCATCAATGTTGGGAAGTGCCTATACTCTATAATATTGGAATGTTTTTAACTGATAGTGTCTTTTTATTACTCTTTAAGAACAATTCTGAATACGCAGTTTTTTATCGATTTCTTTCTCATTATACACCCGAAAATGGTTATTTAGGCTATAGCTTTTTTGGTACATAATATAGAAGATAGTTACTATTATAGGGATTACTAGAATTTTGTTTTCAGTTGGATGCAAATGTTGGATTTTTCGGCAAAAGCCCTTGAAATACCAAAAAGTTGCAGTCTCTTATTCAAGTTTTTAATACATCAATGACGTAGTTTTGTTTCATATTTACAAAACATGTGTAATAACCATTTGAAAGTAAGATAAAACTAATACTAACCTAACCTAACCCACGATAACTGTAAGGTCACAACTATGCACATCAGCTTCTCAATGCTTCAAGTCGCAATATTGATAAAGATGCCAGCACAAACGAACATAGTTATCGCGAACTGTTAACGCTATACAATGGTATAACGCTAACAATTCGCAATACAGACGCTTCTTTACGACGCAGCCACAATTCAAATGTCTAGACTAACCCTGACACTTGATCGCGATGCAGTCGCACCGCTGAATCAATTGAAAACAAAGTAGCTAGGTGATGGGGCGTATGTAGCTATACCTACTACTGTTGCAGTTAACACGTAATATAGGTACAATCGAACGAGTTAATTAGTATACACGCAAAATTGTTGGTATTTTTACTACACTGCGAATATTCACTTGTATTGTATGCATATAAACATAATTATATAAACTCACGCCTTTTGCCCATGGGGGATGCTTATTAACTTTTTAAGCTTGTGACATACTTAAGGAAGTGATGTAAAAGAATTGAGAGCTGAGCACACTCACAGTATTGTTAGAAGTAATAGCCAGTAAGCTGCCTGTATACCAAATAGTTTGTTTGTCTGTACATGCGCGAAGCCATTTTGTCAAACGACCTTGTGACGCGGTGCATTGTCGCTGCAATAAGTCGCGTGTGCATACGCCCTTAATGCATAACTCCGCACTATCTATGTTAAAATAACATCTACATTTTATAGATATTATAATATTCGTTACTTGTTATTCATTCTATTTCTTATCAGCTTTAAGCGCCGAGAGGGCAGACTAGAGATCACTTGCCATGGCCGTAAAATCAAGTAAGTACATAAACGTAAAATAATAATTAATTTTACGCGATATGAGATTTAATACCCTATCAAAGGAATAGTTTAAAGATTTAACTAATTATAAAATGTTTAACACATTTATGGAAAGCGTTATATATAATTTAAAGCTAAAGGAAGTTTTACTACGCTTGCTAAAAATGATATCTTTACGATAAAAATATTTTCTGTAAAAAAAAATAACAGACATTCGTTTTCTTCGTGATTGTGAAACGCGATGTGTCAGTCTGATAGTGAGATAGAAATGCTTCATTTGATTCACTCTCAAACATCGTAAGATACGGAATTAATTCGCAAAAATCCGACACATTTTCTGCTACTGAATAATGATACGATACTTTGACAAGGCCGACAGAGTAATAACCTAATTGTCACTGAAATATTCTTCATGCGTAATAACCATAATTAATTAGGTTCCACCGCAGATTTTATCAAACCTATTAGTACTCTTATAGGTCGTTGATCTCTCATATTTTTGTAGTAAAACGCTAAATGATAAATCATGTTGTTTTACAATAACTGCCTACGCTCCACTACGTATATATTTAAACACGTGAAGAATCATTTAACACTTCCATGGTATTTAAAATATTTGTCAAACGTATAATGAAAATTGTCAAACAATAAAATCACTTTGTAGGTCGCGCTATTTGTCTTCGCGGTAACAATGTGTCAAAACAGAGATTTCAATCGTCTATCTTGAAGTCGTGCAGTTCTAATCAAAAAGCGCCTAACATCTGATACTTTCCCGAAGAAGCTGTGGAGCAGAAGTGCTAACGGAAACAAATGAACTGTTGCTAGCTGAAGGCTATCTAGAACTGTAATATCACGCAAAGGATTCTCGTCTCTATAAAGCTTTATATAAGGCCTCATTTTGCGTATGAAAACTCGAGATAAGCAAACAGGTCTGGTCGCTTTCAACGCACTGCACTGCATTCTATTGCAGCCGCAACGAGTCGGTCGGAGAGACATTTGACACGTCCTCGCTGACAATAATATGTGTGTGTAAACCGGAGCGAAATATACCTATGTATGCAGTTGACGCCCTTTTCGCACCTCTTTCAAATTAGAACAAATTATTGCAAGTAATTACAATTAAATCCGGTTTACAATTTACATTATAAAGCTTTTAAACGAAAAGAAAAAAAAAACATTCCTAAGACAAATGTAAAAATGTAGGTGTAGGTCATTAAATATAACTGTTGCTATTATTCTGCATCTCACAAGATATGCTAACTGAGGATCAAGAATTTTAATTAGAAATTAATGGTTTCAATAAATCTTGCGGGACAACGTGCGTGCACGTCCCAAAATGTGGGAAATACGGAATGTCGAGTTAGTCATCAATGATAACAATCTTAACGTGACGCATTAAACACTTTCACAAATCATCAAATCCATTCAAACTCCCTTTCGCTTCGTTTATTAATTACACGGGCGAGTTATCCCGCCGCCCCCGCCACCCGCCCCCGCCCCTCTCAACCCTCACTAACGCCAATAACTTGTTTATCGCGCGACTGCGGAAACTAGATCCCTAACTCCGATCGGAAAATATCCCCCGAATTTCCGACGCGACCGACACAACTTTGCTTTACAACTAAGTAGTACGACATCAGAGGGTTAATGCGATTTTATTATTATTTCTAACTGTTTTTACAACGGTAATAGAATCATAACAATTGCAGTTTCATTTTAAATGGCAACAGCTCATAACACTGAACTAACTAACATTTACGATTAATTAATCTGATCAAACGAACGACAAACAACATGAGATCTCATTCGTAATGTTGTTTAATCTTCGCTTTATTGAATGAGACATAAGATAACTAATACGATTTCAATCTGTCGACATCTATTCCGACCTGTGCGCTATAAACTCGTTATAATTCAAACATTGACGCCTTTCAGAATAATAATTACTTATATCAGATTTATTAATTAGATGTAGTGGGGACGTCTCTGGGGTCTGTCTGGCGGTGCAGCGGGCGCCCGCAGGGGGGCGGGGGGCGCTGGGCCGGGTGGCTTCCGCACCGCCACCGGAGATTGCGTCCCAGCCTCCTGCGCAAGCCGTCTAACTCAATCATCTGCGTGAAAATATCGAATAAAACTTGCTCCCGGCGACACTTTTAACTGTACACGTGGGAGGGAATGCGCCAATTCGCTATCGTAGTTTCGTTTACTGAAACGAAATAAAAATCGTATTCGTATTTGAGCCGCGAGCGCTCCACCGGCGGAGACGCGTCGTGCTCCGTCTGAACCGAGTCTCGCCGAAGTGTCATCGTCTCTGATGACGACGAGCATCCTGTTTGAAAGAAGACGTCTAAAATTCATTAGCTCATGTGACCGCTGAGCATCTCGGCCGTTTCAACTAATAGAAAAAAAACTCGCAGCGGCCGAGGGCACATCGGTTGGCACTGCTTGTCTTGACGGCGGGACGTCAAAAACGTGCGTGTGTGAGACTCGACATCAATCAATGTGGGCTGCTTTTATTTTTGTTCGGGCTCTGCTGACGACTGCGACTTATTTTTAGGGTTGCGCAGGACTACTAATGAACTAGTCGATTGTGATCCTCGTCTAACAGATGACTCATAAAATATTCGTCCGTTTCTGCCCCTCCCTCTACTAAACGTTAATACCCCTGCAACGTATGGGTTCTGTATGCCTATATATTTGTAAATCCAATTTTAACTTTCAGAGCAAGGCCCTAAAATTCCCTAATGGCCTATGAATAACTGGCTTTTCGCGACTAGAGTTAGATTTCTTTCCACTGGTCTGTGAGAACCAAAAAAACTATGAGATTTATATTGCACAGATACCTACTACGGTAGCAGTAAACGGGTTAGATAAATTGAAACTTACCTAAAGTTACTTTAGTATATTTTGTTGCTTGGCAACTACATAGTTTAAGACAGGCTACACAAAAAAGGACGTTTCTTGTATGGACCTCCTTTAATTATTAACTTAATTTTATTTTTTATATTTGTTATTATGAGGCCAAAACAGAACCTACACATTCTGTGAAAATATGAAGTGTCTACTTAATACGGTTTAAGATATATAGCCCTGTGAAAGACGGATGGACAGACAACGAAGAATTAGTTATAGGTCCCCGGGTTCAGAATCGTAAAAAACTAACGTAAGGAACCAAACTAGAAAACCTAAAAACAGTTGCAATTTTGTCCCATATCGTAACTATCTTAGCAGCTTTCAAAACATCTTGTTGCAAAATAAAACAAGCTATCTATAAAGTGCATTAAAGTCGAAGCTAGATTGCACTATGACATCTGCCTTTAATGTAAACTTCATGTCCCCACTGATAATCGTGTAAGACATCTGTCCGTGACAATTTCTATCAGCGAACGTTGTGTAGGTCAGATTTCAATCCTTACACTCAGTAATGGGAGACTCACGACTCTGTCTGCGTCTTGCAAAGACACATCATTATGATTGTCGTCAAGGCAAACCATATGGCTAGACAATACTTGTAGGTATATAAAAATTTAGCTTTCTTATTGAGTCCGTAAATTTGGAAAGTAGTATCTTTTATACAACATTGCCTGTACATAAGGCTGTTTTTATATTATTATTTTTTTAGACTGCCCCGTTGGTCTCGTGGTCGCAAGTGCGACTGCTGTGCAAGGGGTCCCGGGTTCGATTCCCAGGTCGAGCAAAAAGTGTTATTGGGTTTTTCTATGAAATTCTCAGTAGCAGCTCGGAGTTTGGATTTGTGCCCGGTTAATGGCAATAGGCTCGCCCCCTATTACATGGGACCTAAATATACCGGCGAACTGTGGGTGTACATCGCTACACCTCTGCCTAACCCTTCGGGGAATACAGGCCTGATGGTATATATATATAATATTTTCTAACAAAAACGATAATTTGGATACAAAATTATAATATTAATAATTATAATTGGTAAACTGCTAAAGTATATAAACTGTTGCTCCAATTCATTACAAAAATATGAAATCTTAACCGAAAGAGATTGTATAAGAGCAAAACGCAAAGTATTATAGAACCACAAATCCTCATACAAATTGACAACCTGCTAAGTCATACTTCATTCTCTTTGAACTAAACTATTAAACAACTGTCATATTTCATACAAATTATCATTATTCTACAGCTAAACCCTTATGATGTTAATGCTTTCATACACGACCGCCATTACAAAAGCAATAGTCACTGTGTTCTGTGTATGGAGCACTTGCATTCAGGAAGCTATCCTAGATTCATCACTCTCTCAAAGGCGTGCTAAATACCGCTACAAGTGGTGACATTAACATCCATCATGTCAATGGACAAATTATTTGTTGAAATAATGAGGTGCGTACAGATGAGAAGTAAACTATTCCATTAGCTAAAAATTCATTAGAACGCACGTCTACACTAAATAACGTAACAAATGAAACTTATTTTTAGAATAAATCGACGTCTTTGTAACCATTATTTTCTTCTTTCGCAATAGCATTACTATTGCGGATTACATTGGCGTATTTAATCGAAGGTTACGATTATTTATAGACTAGCTTTTGCCCGCGACTTCATCCGCGCCAAATTTGACATATTATCCCATAGGAACTGTACGTTTTTCCGGAATAAAAATATATCCTATGTGTTAGTCCACACTACAATTTATCTCAGTGGAAAGTTTCATCCAGGTCCCTCCAGCCGTTTAAGCGTAGTAGAGTAACAAACATCCATCCAGCCATTCTCACGAACTTTCGCATTTTTAATATTAGTAGTACGATGGCAGGATTCAATAGAAAGACATCTAAATTTGTATTAGTTCAGAGTGATTTGTGATAATCTCTTGGCCTTTACCACCATAAAAAGTATAATAGAACAAGATAAGCATCCAAGATCTTCAGACTTGAGACTTGGAGTAGTTATCCTTGCTGCAAAGACGACAAACAATATTTCTGAGGCTTGGAACATCGCCAAAATTTGATTTTAATGACAGTTTATACACGCATATGTCCGCTCCCTTAGTATTTGGTCTAAAAAGAGCAAATAGTAGTAGTATTTCTTATTTAGTAAACAGAATAGAAACAGTGTGCAAGCGTATAGCTTTTACTTATAAACAACTATGAAAACTGACAACAACATATTATATTTTTGTTGCCAAATTGAAGTTCGTTTCAGTAAAATATCAGTGAAAAATATTTGTGCAATAATTCGGTATCGAACTATTTTTATCCTACATCTTAGTGGCTACGTCGCCAGTCGATACGCGGCGGCGGCGTATGAATCAAAATTGTAATTGTTGTTTTTTAACTAAGCTCTAAATATCCTGACCTATAACTGGACGGATAGCTCAAAACGTCGGCCGAATATTTATAAATACGGTAGCGGAGTCGGCAATGCGGCTCGACAGACAGTTGCTAAATTTCAATGTGCTCTATTTCGAATTTGTAGCTTCGGCTTTCACGTAGACAGCGAATAAACTGGACAGACCGCGACACCCTTTTCGTTGAAGATTAAAGCTGACATGACAAACAAAACGACATTTAACCATCATTTGAAGACGCGCCACTCTACTAAGTAAACGGGAAATGGAAACTAGACTTACACAAGTTCTAGGAATCACAGAGGAACTGTCAGTAAGTCTATAAATTAAACTCAACCGAGAATATTTGTAGCTACTTAGAAACATCATGGAGTACTATTCCAATAATCGTGTTATGACAAGCGTGACTTTGATGGTTAATTTTGAGAATTTATAACCGTTTTAAATAAAGTGGAGGCGGAGTTTACGAACTTTTAAGTACAATGCATGTAAGATTCAAATAATTTCAAATCTCTAATTCATGAATATCCAAAGGCACATGTTACAAGACGGTAACAAAGTCCAAGGAGCTATTTACTTCCAAAACTTGAAGCAAGTGCATTCATAAAACTGCAGTCACCGGTATGTGATCAACTTACAGCTATCGCTATAATAAACCTACAATTCAAGCATGCTTACGGGAATCCCTCACCTCTATCGGGCGCGCTGCACATGGGAGGGTTTCAAAGAATTATATCTAGTTGAACTAAGTACGCTATTGGCAGAGCGTTCGAATATCTCGTGAGTGCGAACTGCAGCCGTATATATTCTTGGAGCTTCGGAAATACCCTAAATCCGACATACATTGTGGACCATATTACTTCGTGCACTTACATTTGTGCTCGCTATGGACTGTTCAGCCAAATTTTTGAATTATTCCCATATGAAATGAAGACAGTTTATGATCGCGTATCCTATTTTCTGAAAACGCTTCAGCTAACTCTCCATATTGCCATCCATTTGACTACAAGACTTGTTCTTAGATTATCTGAATGGTGAGTCATGGAGCAAATCGTAGCAACAAATATTAGCTAAATAAATACCTTGTAAAGTAGGAAATGTTTGTGTTAGTATAAATAATCCAAATAAAGAGGTATTATTGTTTGCTAGTCCATTTATATTGGCAATAAACTTATTTTCTTTCAAAGCGAACGACTACGGTGATCATAAACCCACGCAAATTATAAGAATCATTTATGGAATTTAATTTATTAGACTCTTTCATTCAAATATTACCTAAGCTACTCTACAACACTTAAATATTTACTCACTTAATAACAAAGGTTGCCCAACGTTAAGTAATGTTTGGCATTTACTTAGCTACACTTCTTTTGTTTTATCTAGCCTGTAATGTCCCACTTCTGGGCAAAAACTCTTAACTTTAAGGAGCATTAATAAGTAAAGGGGTTAACGTAACATGGTTACATAAAACCCGTAAAAGTTTAGAGAAGGAAGATAATGAAGCTCAGAGAACAATCGGCATCAAGCATAATACAAGCCTAAATTGAACTTAACCTACCAGACATAAAGCGCTTTGAATCAATGAACAATTCATCCTTCACGCGATGACGAGTCCTGTTCAACCAATGAATGTGTTCCTTTACAAGGCTTCTATCTAAAAGGACATTCTCAATCCAGTCACACACACCGCGCTCCTTAAAGCTATTGTATTGATTCAAAAGCTCCAAAAATCTGAAGACATGTAAGCAATAAACGCGAGGGAAGGATGTTTTATAGCTGTGTATGTTCGTGAGAGCATGCTTGCGGACGTAATTGCGTTTCTAGGCGTTGTGACATCGTTCCTCGTCTTTATAGGGCAATTACTGTCGTTATCTGGCATTGATATTGCATCTAATTTTATTCATGCTCCCATCTACATTTGAATAAGTACATGTCAGCTGCAGTGACCTCCCGGGTACGTATTTGTTAGTTTCTGCTAGTCCCTGGTCTATTAACATAACATTATTCTTTATCTCTGATAAGAAATGCAACAAAGGAATAGGGATTTGAAATAAAATGTCTATTTTGGTCGCACCATTGGAAGGCGCATTGCATTGGATGAATCGCATTGAATGACAATAAGCACGCCCCCTATTACATGGGACCTAAATATACCGGCGAACTGTGGGTGTACATTGGTACACCTCTGCCTAACCCTTCGGGGAATACAGGCGTGATGGTATATTTATTTATATATATATATTTATACATTGGAAGGCGATTCTTGTCTATACAAGCCAAGCCGAGCCAAGGCCTCTTCTTATTAAGAGAAGGTACGGGCATTGATCACCACGCTTGTTTTAAAGCGGATTGACGATTTCACTCACGATGTTTCCCTTCACCGATATCAAAGACAAACATACCAAAACGCCTGTATTCCCCGAAGGGTAAGGCAGAAGTGTATCAATGTATACCCACAGTTCGCCGGGAAGTTTAGGACCCATGTAATAGGGGGCATGCTTATTGTCATTCAATGCGATTCATTGCGATATCAATGATCTCCAAAATAAACTTGGAAAGTAGAATGAATTGAAAAAATCACATAGATACTTGCCCGGTATCGGAACCGCAACCTCGTGCATGACAAGCGGGTTCTTTAACTACTGGACCGCCATGCCTCGTCTTAATGGAAGTTAAATTTCAAAAGAGTAGGTTGTCTGAATATTTCATAGGGAAATGCGGTAGGTAAAGTACCTAGAGGCTAGATTTGCAATATGCAAATCCAGAGGCATGTCCTGCTGAAACCCGATTTCGACGTAACGCAGTCGAGCACCTACTCTTCACGCCACGACCTGACGCGTCCCATACGTGCTGACGTCTCCGCCTAACGCAATTTTGAGACTTGACTTATACACGCTTAAGTTCAATTTTCATTGCGTTTTTGCAGAATATCCAGATATTCAGAACGGCACATGCATATGTAGTAGACATACAAATGAAAATTACTTCAATCATGCTATTTGCTCAGCGTTCGAATGCCGGCAAGTTGTATTAAGAGTGGCTGTATAAATATTGAACAAGCTTTTGCCCGCGACTTCGTCCGCGTAGAATAGTTATTATGGGCAGCAATTTTTTTATTTTTTCGTTACTAATTTTTCAAAAGGGCTTGAATAAATGTTTATTATTTTTTATCAAGTGCCTAATTACAAAGTTTCATGGTTTTATTTTCAATAATGACGGAGTCCCGTAAAAACTTTCATCCTCTACTTCAATCCCTTCAAGCTCTTTTCTCGCAACAAAAGTAGCCTATATCCCTCTCCATGGTCTAATCTATCTCTGTACAAAATTTCATCAAAATCAATTCAGCGGTTTAGGCGTGAAAGCGGAACAAACAAACAGACAAACAGGCAGAGTTACTTTCACATGAATTATTAGTATGGATAAATTATTTGAGTAATACCCTATAAATTGTATGGTCGCCAATCAGGCTCATCCATGTATTACACTGCAGATAATTTATATTGTTAAGTAACGTAATTGGTGAAACTTAATTTCGAAATGACGAATTTTATAAATGATTAACTTTTCTGCACGTGCCAAATTAATTAACATCCACTTCTGTTATTGTTGTATTGGCGGAATCTGAGCGACTTTATTTAAATTTAACACCAACATAACATACTATCACGCCTGTATTCCCCGAAGGGTTAGGCAGAGGTGTACCAATGAACACCCACATTCGCCGTATGTTTAGGTCCCATGTAATAGGGGCGAGCCTATTGCCATTAGCCGGGCACAAATCCTAATTCCAAGCTGCTACTGAGAATTTCATAGAAAAACCCAATAACACTTGCTTGACCTGGGATCAAACATAAGACCACTAGCGTAGCTTAGGACCAATAGGCTAGCGTAGCAGTAAAAATTTAGTCGTTTAATGAATATAAGTCTGAAATCGCCAATCCGCCTTAGCAAGCGTGGTGATCAATGTTCATGCTTTCTCTGTATGAAAAGAGACCTTTGCACTGCAGTGAGACAATAAGAGGCTGGTATTATTATTGTATTATTAAATGAAAACTTTATTGCTCATTGTCGAACATTTAATATATTTGTACACACAATGTATAACGGGTAATTATTATATCGACGTCGCTTTAAACGCGTTATTATTCAGCCTTTATGAACACTGAGTCATATTATGACAGAATAACAAAATGTTCTCGTTAATTTTATCACCTATTCAAAATCTACACTAACACACGCGATATGAGATATGCATCCATTCATAATTTTTGGCAACGTCCACATATATTTTAGTATTAATGGTCTTGAGGTTTATTCATCATATTTTAAAGAGGGGGATAGACGGGCGAGCAAGTACGCGTACTTAAGGCTGAGTACGCGAACGTGAGCGAAAATGGTCGTCGAGCTTCAAGGGGACTGCGTACCGACAGGGCGCTACATACGAAAGTAGTCTAGTCATATTTTGGTCAAAAAGTAATTAAACTCGATGTTTTTTTTATATAGAAGAAGTTTCGTACATAGGATAAGGGCACTGATATTTATAATAATAATATCAGCCTATTATTGTCTTATTGCAGGGCGATTCCTTATGTGTCTGTTTTTTCTACCAATGTCAGTGATATCCACGATAAACTAAGAATGTAGGAGTATATTAAAAGTGTTACATTAGTAGCCGAACCCGTAACCTCATGCATAAGAGGCAGGCGGTTTAACCATTGGGTCATCACACCTTTGATTGATAGAGTCCATTGAATCATTTAATTTGAAAATACATTATTCAAAACTCTATACGAGTTTTTTTTTAAAAGAACATTATTATTAAAAAATGAACTTACTTACGACAAGCCCTTATCTAGGAAACCACATGGAGTATAATAACCTATTGATCAAAACATAACCATACTACGTTTGTATAGAACACGCTGTCAGCTAAGTCCCCTTAAGTACGCGTACTCGCACGTCTATCCCCCACTTTACATTAGATGTGAACAAAGTTTCTCACAGCCTATTATGCAGCTTCAATCTAAGCTGAGTTAGAATGTTTAATTTGGTGTTGATAAGGAAGTCAGCTATCGCGTTGACATCCTGATTTTTTACTCGGTAAGATTGTGTCGAGTAGAGTAAACATAAGATTCTTATCAGAAAAGAAAACATTAAGCTTTATCAGAATGATAGAATGCCTAGTTGGTGCCGAAATACCAAGGCGCCAGGCAACTTGCTGCTTACTTATCGCGGTGTGAACCCTTGTGTTTGCATATTACGAGTAGGCGGAATATTAACATACACTTGTAATCAGATCTGATCGATCGAGTACATGCTAGTTCAAAAGATTAACTAACAGAAGAAAAAATCTGATAGCATTTTTGAAACACGCGGGTCTCTGTTCAAAAGCGTTTTTTCCGATTTAATGAATTTTTTTTGAAAAAATGGATCATCTACAGTAATTTACAGCATACGACCTCGTATTGCGGTATACATTATCTTCACATTATGTATTTCCTAATTAGATGTCCTAACTCTTGTAATTTCTTCTTATAGAAAAAGAATTGGTATTAATAAAATGCCTACATTGATTACTGCACATTTTAAAGTATACAAGGCAATTCAAGTCATGTAGAAAGTAAAATAATAAATAAAGTAAGAGAATTTTAATCAAATAAAGCTTTTTTTATATATATTATTTTTATTTTTATTTAAATCAAAGTCTTATTTGTCTTCAATATAAGTAATAATCTGTACTAATACAATAAAGCTGAAGACTATTTGGAAAAAATCTGTATGTGATAGCTAGATTCATGAGTAATAAAATAGGCTATAGAACATCACGCTTCGACCGACAGGAACAGAGCAGTAATCAAAGACGTAACTTAACGCGGGCTACTTATAACACAAATAATGCTCCTAATCCTTGTACAAATAAAGTCAGTTCCTACAACTAAGGAACTATCCTTTCCAAACAGAGTCCTAACAACCATAATCCTGCAATATATTCGCTCTAACCTAAGTACTAAGTCGGGACGGAGTGTAGACCGAGACACTTGATGTCCTAGATCAGGGATGGCGAGCCAATGGCAAGCGTGCCAGTAGAGGCACGAAAGAATAATACGGGCACGCCAATAAATGACACAACAAAACAGAACGAAACCACATTGCAACAGCCGAAATCAAACTAACTTTTTATTTAAATCAACATAAAATAATAAATATTACGATTGTTCTACAAACTAGTTGTAAACACAGAAAGCATCTAGTTTTATTTTTCTCTTTAAACGGCAAAGTCAAGATTCCTTGATGGCACGTCTTGACAATATTTTTTTAATTAAAAATGGCACGTTCACCGACGAAGGTTCGCCATCCCTATGCTAGATGAAAGGAAGGTATCAATCAGTCTGTTCGCGCTGAGCTACCCAACAGTGATTCATTTGTTCTCATTCTCGCGCGGGAAGGGAAACCTCGTCTTAAATTAGCCTCCTTCATTCTACGGGACGTTTAGTCCTTCATTTTTATTGTTTGATGTTGCATTTCCCGACTTTGTAGTAAGCTTTGTCCACGGCTTCCCTCTTGGCATCAAAGTCAAAGTCAAATCCGTTCTTAGCTGAACTGCCAACCTGCTTTTTAGCTTTGTAGGTTCAGTCAGTGAGTAAATTAGTGACTTTTCGCTTGTAGGTAGGTACATAATATAGCTACATTCGGTGTCATAGAAATCGCACCTTTTGTTGCAAAAATATCTTCTAACCTCTTTTATTTATGTTTTAAACCATTATTATGGGAACTATTTGGTATATAATAAAATATTTTAAATGTGCTTTTTATTTAGATTAAATAAAAGTAAAAGTAAAAATAAACACTATTACTTAACTCTAATTTTAAAAAAATAGAGATATTTAAAAATAATGTTTCAGACATTAAGAAAATTATGTCTGAAACGCCTGAAAATCTACATTTAACAATTTAAAGGTAGTAGAATGTGATTTTTTTTATGAAAAATAAATTATTAGTCGCAGCCAGACATAAAAAAAGAACAGCTGCGCATTGCTCTTTTTTGTCTACATTTGTATCACCATTGATTAAGCCCAGGTTTTGCTAAGTCAAATAAAGTTACCTCAACTTTGACTTTTGACTTTTGGACGGTTACCTCAACAGTAACCCAATAATCGACCATTTATTTACTTATACTCATAAACTTTTTTCTTAGAGTGCGACGTCCACTCTTATCACTCATATCTCTCGTCACGATGATAAGTAGGCCTCTTATCTTATCATGACACTTTTTACTTCACAAGCTTTGTACTTGCAACCCTCGAAGTTAAAAGTAGCTGTCATATTAGTATTTGAAGACGTTATAGATGATTTCATAGATCTCACCGTTATATATTCAAAATTATCAGAGTTTTTGTTTAGTTCTTTGGATGGCAAACAAGCGGCTCACCTGATTTTAAGTGGTGGTGACCTTTGCCTCTAGATATCTGCAAAACTAGAGGTCTTGCAAATGCGTTGCCATTCCAGACAAAGTTGAATTGTCTCATGTGTCTGAAATTATACCGGCCGGCACCCATACCCGTCAAACCTGAACACAGCAACGCTGCCTTACAGATTTTTTTTGTTATTTATTTTTCTGCTACTTGAGTTGGTTTATTTTAACATAACTTAACCCAATTAAGCTCTTTTGTACATACTTTGTCTTATAACGATGTGGGTATTTGTATTTGTGTTTCAGATGATTACTTTTCCGTCATCTGTTGTAGACAGGTCGGTAACTTCATTTTACACTCAATTATACCACCGAAAATCAATTTTACAGCTTCTGAAGACCTGACGAATGCAAGGCAACGACCTCTTCTCGTACAGAGAAGATCACCACGCTTACTCAAAGCGGATTGGCGATTCAAGACTTACATTCATTATAAGCCCAGGTTTCCTCGCGATGTTTTACTTCAAAGTCAAATCGTTTATTTAAATTAGACCATTAAAATACGCTTTTGAACATCAATTACATTAGAAAAAAAATATAATATTGAATCGAGTTGATCTTCATCGATGTCAGTGACATCCATAGACATAGAGGTGACATCCAAGTTCAACTTAAAAAGTAAATATGAATCGAAAAAGTCACATTGGTACTTGTCCGAACTTGAACCTACAACCTCATGTAGATACGAAAAGCGGCCAGAAAAACTGGGCCACCCACCGGACTTAAAAAAAAAATGTTATGATATTACAAAAGTGTTTTGTAACAATAAATCTTAACTCCAAATTGCAATCGTTATTTCACAAGAAAATCGCTCTTGACTTTAATTTTGCGTAATTGCGTAGTTTTTATTTTTCCTTCTGAATTGACATTTAGCTAACCACATAATTACCCCTTTGAACTAAAAATAAACGATAGAAGCGAAAATACCGTGTTCATAAATATTCGCCCTTTATTTATATTTTACTTTTATCATGACCTACCATAAACTTTTTAACGTGACTCGTTCCTAAATGTTTTTGGCTAGCTAAATATACATATTATGTAGGCGTGGGTATCGACCTAGTATACTAAAATTTGAAATAAACTGAAAAACGAGTTTCGTTTTTTCAAGTAGGTACAGTTATGTTTAGTTCTACCAAAATGAACCACGTAAAAATTTATTATTATTATTTTGATTCCGTTATTATTATTATTTGATACTTTATGCAAACAAAACGTAAAGCGGCGGACTCCGAAAAAAAAAAAAACAAAAAAAAAATGAATGAATTCCGAAAAAAAAACCGATTCCGATTCCGATTTTTTTTCGGTTTCCGATTTTGTGAATTTCTCCCATTATTCGATTTTGGATATTTAACGTCTAATCCTATCGTATAATCCTACTATACCTACTATATGTACTGTACGTACTATATCTGTAACTGTATAATATAAATGTGAAAGTTTGAGAGCAGAGATAGATGGATGGATGGATGTTTGTTACTCAATCACGCCAGAACGGCTGAACGGATCTAAATAAAATTTTGCGCATAGATAGAGAGTCTAGAATACCACATAGGCTACTTTTTATCCCGGACAAATATAAGGTTCCTTTGGATTTATCAACTTTGACGCAGATGAAGTCGCGGGCAGAAGCTAGTTCTAAATAGATCTATTCTATGTTTTGTTTTTGCTAGATTATTGTGTAACATATCAAGCATATTAGATTAATTTCACGTATATAGTAAAATGATAATAATGCCGGTATATGTATGTGGAGGTCTAAAGAGGAGGCCTATGTTTAGCAGTGGACGTCCTATGGCTGAGATGATGATGATGATGATGATATAGTAAAATTATAAAGGAATTGTGGCTTATCCGTTCTGGCGGAACTAAGCTCAACTCGAAATACAAATACGTACGAATCGAATTGAACTTTCAGTTACCGTGCCCACAAAACCTGGAGGAAACGGCAGAACGCTCATTAGCATAAATCAGCCGATACTGTTGCCAAAAATAGCAACAGGAACCAAACTACAATTTCCAATACACATACAGTACATGTTTCTAATAATATCCTGAGTTAACTCAAGAAAACTTCGGCAGAAGTTTTCTTGAGTTTTCTTCAGTTTACAGGGACTTCGGTATGCTAATGTTATTGAAAATAACCCAAGGACTTTGTTCGGGAGGTATTGTTAACTTTTTGACATAAAACTTTTTTACCCCTTTTGAACCCTTTGTGAGTAAGGAAATTCATTAGATAGAAAGCGCTTGAAAGCTATAATGAAGCCATATTATGCAGAAGTTGTAAGAATTTGGTAGAAATGTTTACGTGTGTGTACATTATTTATATGTTATAGGATTTATTCTGTAAATAAACTGGTGTTTTTTTTTTTTCAATAAAACTGTTTTTACTGCTACAATTAGTATTATTTCGTTCTTGTGTCTGAAGACTTCACGTTAACTTTTTAATTATCCTTCTTTTCATGTGGTTTCAAATTTTGTCTGACCAGTATTGAGCAACCTATACAGCTCTATCATTGCCTTCGTTTAGATCTTGATCCCATCCAAGGTCTAAACTTTTTAAATTAATAGTGTAATTTTTTGACATATTTACAAATTACAAAAACAGTGTAGATCGTTATCGTTATCGTTACTGTTAGTCAGAAGCCAGAAAGTCTGACAACCAGTCTTACCAAGAGTATCTTATTACCCATTACTGGGTTGTGGAGGTCTGATAGGCAGTCGCTCCATGTAAAATACTGATATTCAGCTGCATCCGGTTCGACTGGAAGCCGACCCCAACATAGTTGGGAAAAGGCTAGGCAGATGATGATGATGAGTGTAGATCGTTATAATGAATAAAGAAATGAATCAAACTTTATTACCAAGTCTACTTTAAGACCAATTAACTACAGACATAGTCTCATTATTAAGTAATAGGTACATAATAATAAGACTTTGTACGTCATTAGCTGGGTAGTTATACCTATTAAGTATACTTAGGCAAGAGAATTGCATAAAATGACCAACGACTTTGCGGCAACGGGATAAATTATAGCGTTTTATGTCGCCCGTTTCCCATTACACGATGGTATAATTCCATTTGATATAGTTAAGGTAATTTATATCTTACCTACTTCGTATGTTATTATACCTGGAGAGAGTCCAAGAAGCAGTCTTGAAAAGTCCAAAAAGTTTTGGCTAGGTGCTTGTAAACCTCGGTATGAAAAGCAGGAATTTGAAACTCGAGACAAGAAAAGGTCCTGAGAGAACTTGACTTTTACCTTCAACGCTAGATGAAAAATCCTCTAAGGAATATCTTGTTTATTATAATCTAAGTACAGTTTCAAATCAGAGTAACAAAAGTATCATGTTACTAGTTGATTTTCTCTTACAAAACGGTGACTAATTCGTCGCCTTCCGTGTTAGAAATTAACTGAAACTACTAATATGACAGACGATGAATTATGTAGGTACAGTCATATAGAAAGCATTGAGCTAGTTACGCCGGGTCTAGATACGGCATATTATGATGATATACGGGGTGTTAAAATACACATCACATAGCGGTTAACGCGTACTGCCCATCAAACTAAGTACATAACATTGAGCCAAAATTATTGCTGGGAAAACACTTTTATTTTTGGTGTGTTTTGGTAGCGCGCAATACACTGTGCTTAAAGTTGTTTTCGTAAAAAAGAAGTTGGATCTATGAAAATCAATATCTGCGAACCCAAAAGGATCCGAGGTATGATTCTGAACAAAAAAAAACGACGGGTTGCACTCCGGGAGTGCCGGCAGAAGTGAAAAACAAGTGCACAACGCCGCTTACGAATTTTCAATCAGGGTCATGTGTCCTGACGCGAGTTTAACATTTTTTACCCATTCCAAAAAAGTGCACAACGCCGCTAAAGAAGTTTTCACTTAAAAAAAAATGTGATGATGGGAAAGCTACATTTTCTTTCGGTGTCTTTTTCAGATTATTAAATTTACGACTTCCCACCTAAAACTCCACTTTCTTTATCTAATTTACTATCTTATCCAACTTCTTCAAGCATCATTCCAAAAAGTTTGAGTACATCGTATGATTCATATTCCATTTCGTAGCTTCCACTCGTTAAAAATAAAGAAATGATTTCGAACTTTTAACAACCTGTAACCCAAACCCTTATGAGTGACGGCGCGAACTTAGTGAAAGAAAAACAAACAACCATTTTGACAGTCTCAAGGAAACATCTGGTCAGAAAACTTTGGCCCTTATTAACATGATGAAACGTCTTACATCGAGCGAACTTCGTTCTCGACTGTACAATGAACGCGATAAGTGTTGCTTTCCTGTGACGGAAGTGAACGCTTGCATTTGTTAATTTAGTTGTTACCGGTTTTTGTCCCGAGTTCGTAGGTAGGTAGGTACACATTAGTGTTAGTCAGAGCTGATTTTTACTGTTTAAAACAACACACGTGCTAATTTTGTTAAGGGACAAATAGGTGGCCGGGTGGCCGCCTTGTTGCCCATACCACACTTCGGTCACTGCACACAGTAGGAATCTTGTTCATATTATACAGGATAAGTTTTTAACCAGTGCGTAAATTATTTTTGGTAGTTCAGTGACAGTAATAGAACACATTTCCGTGTTTAGTTAAAAAAAAAAAAAAAAAAAAAATTCATCCTTATCCGAGTTTGAAATAAGCAAAACATGGACATAATCTATTCGCCATACTATCAATGACAACTTTTGGCCGCCGCCCGGGCGCATGGCTGGGGTGAGGGGGTGGGGAATGCGCTAGCGCCGAGTGACAATAAAATATGGTTTTTAAGTATACATGTTTCGTAAGCGATAACTTTTTTTTTTAGTACTAAGACATATCAAAATAAAATATACGTGTTTAATAAAACGTGTTGAAGTTTATTATGGCAAAATTTACGCACTGGTTAATTTTTTTTCCTGTATAATCAAAGACAAGAAACATTAATAATATTGTCCTGGTTTTAAAGATTACGTCAAACAAAATATAAGACGAAATTTTTTTGGGCATTATATTTTCGCGAGTTCAATATTTTGTAAATTATAAATACGCTATGTAAAAAAACAATTTCACCGCCTTTTTGATGTCTTGTTTATTTGTACATATCTCATGTAAAAACCACTGAACTAAATAAGATTTTCTCTATTTTATAGTTCAACGTCTAGAAATAAGAAACTGCTGAATTATTTATTTTATATAGACATGACGTCAAGTTATACAGAAATATAAAATAATATCACCCTACTTACGTAAGTGCGTGGGCGGAGCCGGGAGGAAAGCTAGACTGGAAATAATGACAAAGTTAAGTGCGTCTGACAGAACAAAAGTTTCATAGAAATTTTATTTTCTTACTTTTTTTGCTGGATGCGGTAATTAATCACTTAGTATTTCCAGCATTTTGGGAAATTAGTGGCAGTAGCAGGTGTGGTAGACTTTTCCTACAACATACATACATACAACATACACACATACATAGCATCACGCCTGTATTTCCCAAAGGGTTAGACAGAGGTATACCAATGTATACAACACATACACCCTTAGTCCGCCGCTACGTTTAGGTCCCATGTAATAGGGGGCGAGCCTATTGCCACTAACCGGGCACAATTCCTAACTCCAAACTGCCACTTAAAATTTCATAAAAAAACCCAAAAACACTATCCTCGACTACGAAATCGAACCCAAGACCACTAAGGATCACGAGACTAACGAAGCAGTTAGAGTACAATACAATAGAAAACAACAAACTAAACACAGGAAATAAACGAAAGAAAAACAACACTAGTTTAAACAAAAGACCTAATTTGAACTAGAAAGAAAAATAGCATGTCGTGGGTGCAACCATGCCACTTAGCGAAGGCTGATTGATTGAAAAACATGAAATATTCAATGATTACGCGACCCGAGCCCTCGCGTTAGGTCGGCGTAATGCCAGACATAAGAAGTCAATGATTAATTGCTCAGTGTTAGGGCGACACAATTTTATAGCCCCGTTTTAAAATAGATATACTGTTTGATAGATAATATTGGTACAACGATAATGTGTAAAATACCTATGCCAAACTTAAAGCTAAGAAAATGTAGGTATGGCTAAACTGACATGAGTTCTAGTTTAGTGCGTTTTTTTATAAGGTAGTAAATTTTTTAATAAAATCAGAATTTAGTGATTACCTTATTTTTTAATTTACAAAACAGTATCACGTGTATGGTGAAAAGTCAAATGACGCAATAGAAACAAAAATCTATTTGTAGAATTATAATCATTACAACCATCAGTATACCTCAAAATTATGATTAGTCACACGTCATGTTTACATTAAATAGGCGCGTTCACAGATTACTGACATGGATAGTGATGATTTTTATCATGTAAATACGGTTGTCTGCAATCGCCAACCAGTCTTCTCTGTATGAGAAGAGGCCTTTGCCCTGCAGTAGGACAACAATGTGCTGATATGAAATTATTATGACTAAGTACACTTATGTTAGTATCGTATCTTTTTTTATTATTACCATATAACCCGATGCTAAACAACAAATTGCAAAAAAAGTTAGAAAATTTAATCATCGTGGGCATCATTATTGAATTCACATTAAACTGACCAAGATCTCTTTCTTGTATGGTCTGTAGTCAAAAGATGATTTTAGGTTTAATTTGATTAAGCAATAGGCTCGCCCCCTATTATATGGGACCTAAAAATACAGGCGAAATGTGGGTGTACATTGGTTACACCTCTGCCTAACCTTTGGAGGAATACAGGCGTGATGGTATGTATCTTTATTAAGCAAACCTACGACTAAACGTACTGCGAAGGATCAGACACGAACATGAGATGCGAAGCTTGTTAAACGAGGCCGTGACTTGTCATCACGTTGTAAACTATCCTCATTGTCATCAACGCAATCATTCTCGAACGAGGTGACTCAACTAGCTCGCTTTACTCTATCCCTGATGAATGTAAACTAGTTGCATTAATTGTGTGCTTACAACTCAACTTATGAGTTTGATATAGTCCACAAAGCGAACCTAGCACGCACGATGTTGCTTGTAATTAAAATATCTTTAATTATCTTCCTGGACTTATTATTATTAATTATATTACAAACTTATTTGACTTTTACTAGCTTAATTAAAGTAATATTATATTATCCCATGGGAACAGGAACGAATCTAGAGTAAATTTGCCACTAAGATAGATTGTAGTGTAGAATAACGCATAGGGTACTTTTTATTCCGAAAAAATGTACGGTTCCGTTGGGATAATATATCGAATTTGACGCGGATGAAGTACGGGCAGAATCCAGTATCTTATGCAGATAAATGAGGTTCTAAGTCAGCACCTTTTTAATGGCTAAAAGTTACAAAAACAGCCCCTAAAACCACCCTTCGCCCCTTCATAAGTACCTACTCTTACCTAAAGCAGGCTATGAAAGTAGAAGTAGCACAACAAACTCCCCGGCAGTATTACGACCTATTAGGTAGCTACCTACTTATGTGAATAGGTAAACCTATTCAATAGTAAGAAACTTCAACAATACCAATTTAGAATACTTAGAAGTTTCGTTAGAACTGAAAGAGGCCGACCGTCTAACGTAATATCAAATATTAATGATTCAGGTAAACGACATGTTGTTTCAGTGCTAAGGGTGTGTGCACATTGACGCTGACGGTAGCGGAAGCGGTATGAAGCTGGTTGAAAGTTCTATCTAAAAAATAAAACCTAGCTTTTATATAACACATGTAAAGTGCACAATATTCGAAATTCCAGCTCAATCGAACACCGGGAAGTGTAACTTTAACTAGTAAGATTTTATTAAGTTCCTATGGCCAGTTACGGGCTACGTCATCAGATCAGTTCCGTGATATTTATTTGATTATTATTGATTATTATATTTCATTGTCATGTAATTTGCACATTTAAGCAAAAGAACAATGCTCAGAACGTCCCCACCCTTGTAGCACTTTGAGACCTATGTCAATCGAAGGGCCATAGCCATCTTATCATTTTATTGTATGACAGCAAAACTGAAATGTCTGTCCGAAAAAAGTTATATCGAAATAACGTACGTTTCGAAGTGAATTTTTACAGACTTAATTATAAAAAATATTTTGTTTTTATTATTTATTTTTATTTGAAAACTCCTCAAAACATCCATTATCACTCCACGAAAACGATATTTAACAGATTTTTTGGCTACCCATTGCTTACCGTCCACAGGCTCGCGTCTACGGTGGCCGGTAGTAGACTCGTGGCTCCCCACGCCCAGAGCGTCTCCCGCGGTGGCTAGGACGGGAGGTTCTACGCCTCTGATGTCCCGCCACCTCCTTCTCTAGCATAACTACTTCGTAGAAGGAGGTGATTGCCACTCATTCCCTCTCGCTCCGGACCATGGCTTGCACCAGGGCCGGACGCAAGTCCGCTGCGCCGATAGCCGCCACGAGGACACGGCGGTGTCACGCCCAAGCGGGGCACGGTGCGCCACGGTGATCTCCACCGTGTCCTCAGGGTCCTCGGCGATATTCAAGGCTCTGGAACCTAGTCCTAACTAATGAGTCGTTGGTAATGAGCCTCTTGGCACATCTATCGATAACTTCCAACGCCTTCTGTTGCTATTTAGCTGATCCATCCCAAAAGTGCGAACAGTAATCCATGTATGATCGAACTTGTGCTTGGTAGAAGTTGAGCAGCTGTGCTGACGTAGAGTACTTTCGCACCTTTGCAAGAATTCCCAGCTCTATGGCAGCTAACTGGACCTAGGATTCGGTTAGCGATCGGGGCGGATACAAGTCTGAAAGCAGAGGCCAGATGGAAAGGCATCTTCTTGGCAGAGAAAAGACACGCCTGGGTCTTATCTGCATTAAACTTGACCAGATTGGCATCACTCCAGTCGGAGACTGCCTTTAGGGACAAGTTCAAGCGCTGGGCCATGGACTGTCTAGGAGTCCGGATTTCAGCCGTACTGGCACGTGCGATGGATATGTAACTGTCTACAACCGTGCTGTAATCTGCATACCCAAAGTGTAGTACTGGGTTTTAGCAGATCGTTAATATGCAGCAAAAAAAGGGTTGCAGAGAGTACCGAGCTCTGAGCCCCAGCATTAATAGCCATCCGTTCAGACGAGCAGCCATCGACGACTACTAGAATTAAACGATCACTCAGGAAATCCGATATCCATGCACAGAAACCGACAGGCAAGCCATATGATGAAAGCTTGCTAATAAGACCATTATGCCATACCCTATCAAAGGCCTTTGAGATGTCCAGGGAGACGACAAGTGCTTTCCCATACCTCTCAATGGCCTGACTCCAGATGTGAGTGGCGTATGCGAGAAGATCCCCAGTGGACCAATGTCGGCGAAAGCCACATTGACGACCACTGAGGAGGTCATTAGCTTCAAGGTACGCCAGGAGCCTGTTATTGAGGACACGTCCCATTGTCTTGCAGATAATGGACATTAATCCAGTCTCGAAAGAGGCGTGTCAGTACAGGAAACCATTCAGGTGCACAGGTCCTCAGAACTATAGCTGGAATACTATCTCCGCGCTGGGTCGCTGGTCTTGTTCGCGTAACGCTTTCTGAACCTCCTTTTGGCAAATACGAGTAGCAGACATTGATGATGTGCTGCCAGGTAAAGTCGCGTCTCCTGCATCAAGACAAGATTCGTAGATTCTGCAAATAAAGAAGCACATAGGTTTGCTTGCATTACACTTTTTCACTTTTTTGATTCCAACAGTTGTTTAAAACTCCGACTGAAACTATTCAATTACCCTTGAGTAAAAAGATTCTCGGTAAAAGTAGAAAAACATCTTGAGCTGTCACCTCTTTGATATTTTTTGCCATATTTTTAATAACAAAGAACATTAAAAGGCAACATTATTGTGACTTGCGACTGCAGATTCCAGTTTCTTCAAATCGATATAACTTTTTTCCGACAGACATTTCAGAATCGCTGTCATACAATAAAATAATAAGATGGCTATGGCCCTTCGATTGACATAGGTTTCAAAGTGCTACAAGGGTGGGGACGGTGCCCATACATTTTTGAGCATTGTTCTTTCAGCTTAATCAAACATCGAGAAGTGACTTAAATTTTACTTCTAAGATTTGATTAGTAGCCACAGACACCGGGACAGGTAAAAAGTAAACAAAAGCATTTAAAAAGCACCTATTATGCTTTCCAAACTAATAGACAATAATCAATTTACAAATGTTGATCGATCATCGACATTAATGAATGCGCATCTCTTTCATTTATATCCTAAATAAAAGCAGCCATTGCACAGGCGCGCTAATGTAAAAATATTCGATTCAAGTTAATTTCCGATTTGGAAATACGACTTTCCTATTGGATTTTTGATGAACATTATGCGACAAGCACAGTTAGTATCACCCGTTCAAATGAATAATGCCTTCAAGCTGAATTAATATTATTTGTATGAGGTATAAGTAAATATTGGAGACGAATTCAACTAATTAAAAACTTTCAAAATGTGGTTGCAATTCTCATCTCGCAATCAATCATCAATCAAATAACAAATACTTGTATGATCTACAGATAGTTGTTAAGGGTCTGTCGTTTGTGTATGTGAGGTTATGTGTTTGTAAACGCACCCACGATACAGGAGAAATTCTTAGTGTGGGGTAACGTTTTTTTTAAAAGAAAAATAAATAAAATAATGTCAAAAAATGTAGGTAAATTAGAGGGATATTTGACAGATTGAGATTAGATTGCGATCGTTCCTAATAGTTGGTAGAATTACAATACATGTGAAGCCTTAAAAGCAAGTCATTATTAAGTGCGTATTACCCATTTCCAATATAAAAATCGATCTTATTTAAGTTACATTTACTTCGCGTGCCAATCGCGTGCTCATTCTAGTTCAAGGATGGGAAATCATCAAATAACTTCCTCTACTCTGGGCCGAGCGGCAGAGAGTGTCAGTCTATTACTGACTAAAAACCATCCGCGTTCCTAACGTTCCAGGGCCGCGGTGGCACTTTCAGATTCCGCAATCCTGGTAAGAGTGACAACAACCTTAGGAAACGTTCGACTAAATGTTGTAGAATACGACACGACGGGCCTGTTGGTCTAGTGGTTAGCGGCCCTGACTGCTAAGCCGGAGGTCGTGGGTTCGATTCCCACCCAGGACAAACTTTGTGTGATGAGCATGATTGTTTGTTCTGTGTCTGGGTGTGATTTATCTATAATATGTATGTATTTATAAATTATATAAGTATGTATATCAGTTGTCTGGTTACCATAACACAAGCTCTGCTTAGCTTGGGATCAGCCGTGCGATTCTCTAACATATTTCAACGTTGCGCTCGACGTTGAGCTCGTCGACGACGCTACTGTCAAATGAACTCTATGCGTTGTGCGTAAAGTTGATTTGACAGTAGCGTCGTCGACGAGCTCATCGTCGAGCGCAACGTTGAAATATGTTAGAGAATCGCACGGCAGATAGCCGTGTGTGAGTTGTCCCAAGATATTTATTTATTTATTTATTTAATAGTTTACAAAATTCGCACTAGGCACTCTGTCGCCTAGTGGCACTTTTACTTATAGCTTCTATCTCATCACGTGTGACGTCAACATGTCTTAACATTCCGCTACCCGCTCACCCTAAACTAAGCTCCACTCAGTCATCACCCTTACCTACCTTTCGACAAAGGACAGCTTAATAGCAGTCAATTTGAGCTGTTACTCGATAATGCTTGTTTTATTAAGCGTTATTTCATCGTTTGGTTTTGTATACATACATATTTATTACGAGTATATTGATATTGGAAAGTAGAAGATAATTTTGACGAACTATTTCTATACTTGTATTCTCGTAATGACCTAGTGGTTAAGGCGCCCGTCTCTCATGCATGAGGCTGTGAGTTCGCAACAGGGCAAGTAAAAAGCAAATATCAATGCGACTTTTTCTCTTTCATATTTACTGTCTTAGTTTATCTTAGACATCACTGACATGATATGACATGAAAACATCGTGAAGAAACCTGGATTTATATTTTATTAATTTAAGTCTCTCGTCAAGCCGCCTTGAGCAAGTGTGGTGATCAATGCTCGTGCCTTCTCTGTATGAGAAGAGGCCTTCACTATACAATGGGTCAATAAAAGGCTGGTATTATTATTTGAACACTTGTATTTATTTAGAGCATTTTTATAAGTCTGTGATATCCGTACCTAATTTACAGTTTACGAAAGAAAATCTAAAAATTTTAATTGGGAAAATTATAACTACGTACACATTTTCTATCTAAGAAGGTTTTCAAATATAACTCTGTCATTAAAACTTTACTTTTGTCGAGTGCGGCTTCAAATCCCAAGATGAAAGAGAAGGAAAACATTTTTATACTTACAAAAGAAACGTGGGAATTTACGTTGTTCATTTATATTTCAATAAGAATGCGACCTTTGATGACTGTGGTTTTAATTAGCAGTAAAATGTCGCGACATTATTTTTCTTTAGGTATTGCCTGTTGGCCAAAATATTTGCCAAAGTCGTCAAGTATATTATCCTAGACACAAAAGAAAGCAAATACGTATCATAAGTCGGTAATGATTGTTTTTAAACAATCAGAGACAATTTATTTAAATAATGAGTCCGAACTGACTCGTTAGCCTGGTGGTCCTAAGCGCAGACGCTACGCTAGAGGTGTCGCGTTCGATTTCCAGGTCGAGCAAAGTGTTATTGGGTTTTTCTATAAAATTCTCAGTCGCAGCTCGGAGTTAGGATTTGTGATCGCCCCCTATTACATGGGACCTAAACATACCGGCGAACTGTAGGTGTGGATTGGTACCTATACCTCTGCCTAACCCTTTGAGGAATACAGGCGTTATAGTATGTTATGTGTTGTGTTATTAAAAAATACGTAGCGCAGAAGTCGGTAATTATTGCTTATATACAATCAGGGACAACTTATTTTAATTATGAATCTATTTCGACTGAGATCTAAGAGTCGCTACAACTACGTCATTTTATTATAGCTGCAATTTTAAGAATAGGTGGAGAAATATGTAGGTAATCAGATATACATACTGGCTAATGTCAAAGCTGGACCATTTTTCAGGTATCAGAAAGCCAATTCTATTCATATTCATCATGAACATCCAAAATCTAGTCGCAACCTCATCTCAACTTTAATTAATTTCAGAACATTAAGGTAGAATAGAGGAATTTTTGATTGATTGAGACTGAGATAAGATTGCGATCGTTTGGGAAGATCAACTAGATTCAATATTAATTCTTCTTTTTTCTTATAGGTTACTTTCAAAGATGCTCTTTAATGGTGTCATTTAAATAAATGACTAGACTGTGTCACTGATCATAAAAGAAGAATTAGGTATATCATACTTTTTTTTTATTACCTAACCTAATCCTGTAAATACAAACTCACTGAACCCCAAAACTAATATGTATCAACATAATAGAGCTTTGAATAGTAAATAAACGGTACATGTCCGTGTTACGTGGATCAATATTTAAATTTTAACTGGATTGCCGAACGTTCATACATACGAGATTCAAAGTATGTTAGCGTATATACAGGGAGTCTAAAATTGAACAATAGAGAATCCATTTGCAACCAATGTTTGATTTTTTTATCGGATTGTACCTCCGGCTATTTCGGACGATCATAAAGCACTTTTTCCTTTATCTGGTGTTTAGTTTAGCTCGTATTGTATATTTTGATGCGTGAATTCGAGTTTTAGTAGCTTTTTCAGTTGGAAAGAAAACTCAATCTATTTTGGGATGGAAATTTTAATTTCGCTTTAAAGCAGGGACTTGAAAACGAGATGAATTTCGTTCCGTTATCATTAATGTTATCATATAACGTTCCAAAATTTGTAACGATACTAAAACTTAAAAATACCAATAACATTACAAGAAAGAAACGTTAAAGAATATCATTTTCGTAGAACAAAATTTTAAGTAACGTTACAGGTATCAGTAACATTAAGCTTATCCGCTTGTAATAACGTTACAGGTGAAACGTTACAGATTCATTTGTAACGTTATTCTTAAGAACTTTTCTCGCTGACCGCTCCGTTCGTCGCCCGGTAGCCTCGGCACAAGCCACCACTGTATTCGTTCGAGAGTGCGCATCTTTTCCCGACATCTGCCTACTTCTATATATTTATGTGATTGTGTCAGCTTTAACTTTTTTTTCTGTATAAGTCTCATGAATGAATAACGTTATTATATCGTTATACTAATAACGATATATTGATAATATTGTTAGTGAACACTTTAAGATTTCGTTCCGTTTGTCAGTATCGTTATAGCCAAGGTATTAATTTTGTTACGATCCTGGTGGAACGGTACAAATTATCGGTACTGGAACTACGCGTAACGTTATTTTGAGTAACGTTTCAAGTCCCTGCTTTAAAGTACGCGTTATTACAGACTTTATGAGTTTAAGCAGTTTTATAAAGTGTAATTAGACATCAATTTGTGAGCTCGGAAGGTCGTGTATGTGAGCGAGAGTGACGGTAACATTTTGTCACGTAATCGGATTACACGGAGCTCCCAACTTCATGTCTCCCCACATACAGACGCCGCTTTTATATTTTTTAAACGAAAAAGAACAATTTCGGACATACATTTTTTATTTGTTCGTGTAAATAATACTGCTGTATCGTTTACTGTGAGCAAATACACAGTTTTAAACGAGTCTTGCTTTCGAACAATATTTGAATAAATTCAAGCATTCCCAGCTTTTAATATTTTAACTTACCTTAGAGAATACTGGTTTCAAATATGAAATATTTGAAAGTTTATTGTGTTTTTCGTGACTGTACGAATAATGAAAAATACCATTAGGGGATCGACGTGTACAAATGTGTACAATACTTCGGAAATATTTGCAAGTTAATTCAATTCCAACTATATAACTCCACCTCTTCGTAGGATTCTATTAAATTGCTAATTTATGCTTATCACACTAATTATAAAAACTTCCCCAGATTTTAATTAAATAATCAAGTACTTACCCAATAATAGGATAGCTGGAGAAAGTACGAATACCTGGATTTAAATATCCGCGTCTACATTCTTAGATGAGTTTTATTTATAACAAAAAGGGCAATAAAGCAAAACTACAGAAGATTTCGTCTTTTTGCAGTGCCCTTAATGATAATGATGATACTGATAATAAAACGAAGACAGCTCCCATTAAAGTATTCCTAAAGGTACAAAATAAATCGCACGTACTTTTTAAATACGTAATGATACGTCGGCCTGGAGTGGGTGTTGCTCACATAAATTCAAGTCACAAAGTACACGGTGCGAGCTAGTTGTAACATACACTGCAAACTAGTCTGCGAGAGCGACCGCGGCGACGCCCAATGCCACCGCGTAGCATTTTGTTACACATAATCGGATTAGGGGCGAGTGTCGTCTGCCGGCGTATGCCGTCGTATGCGCCTTGCACGGCGCCCGCATATAAATACGACCCGACCCTTACTCAGGATTTAAATACGAACTCCGACTAGATACAGAAATAATGAGCTTACCGTACCATCAAAGAAAAATACGCTGGAATTCGCTGCATGAAACATTGTTAATACTGTAGCGTTTGGCAGCTAAGCATAGATATTCGTATGCATAAAAACTGTCGGCGCTAGGCGACGGAGCCAAACTCAGCCTCCAATTACACGGATCACTTGGCTTGCGCTCAGGTTCACTAGCTATAACCCTTCCTGGAACCTTCCAAAATAACCCTGAGACATTTCATCGTATATTAATAAACCATACCTACCGTCAAAATATTGCTAAAATTAAGACATCGAAAAATAGAAAAAAAATACAACAACGTGTGAAAAGTAAAAATACATTAAAAATGTGCAGTAAACACTAAAATGCGCCACAATATACATCAACAACAAGATATAATAAAGTAATCGTGCTCTTATCGTAATCATGCATAGCGTGACATCGACCGTTAGACGCTCTACTCTAGTAAGCTCTCTATGGTCTCAAGCGGCTACTCTACGGTGTGAGATATGCTTCCGGTGGTTCCCGGGAAAGATCTATTTATGCGCTATGTTCCGCACTGTTTCTGTTGGTGTCAATAAGCTGTGTGAACAGGGCATGAGCGGTACAATCGACAAAATATTTCTCTCCGGAATCACGTCGGGCAGACTGTGTATAAATGGAGTGCCTCACTTACCAAACTTCGGAAGATGGCAACTAAGGTGCTCCACCACAATTACCGCTTGCGTAACCCTGGGAAAAATATTTTTCTCCGTGAATCTAACGTGTAAGTAAGTCTTATAACAGTGGTTGTTCTTATAATATAGGCAGGGGATTATTTCAACAATTACTCCGTGATATATTGCTCTGGGATGTGGCAACTTACATCTAGCATGCTGATTTGCGTTACTGGTACTCTGTGGGGAATATTTAGGTTTGTTCTCTTTACACTATTACAAAGTGGGTTGTACTTTTGTGTTTGCTTGTACTCAAAACAACATTTAATTGGACATGATCTACTAGATACAAAAACTTGAAATGAAAATACTAGGACCGCTATTCGGTGCTTTAAATACAGATATCTATGAAACTAAAACACAATGGCTATAATGTATATACGTCTGGTTTCTAACAATTGCAGCAATTGGTAACTAATACTTGCTGTTGCTCGCAATGTACGGTAATAGTCTGAGACAACAGTGAAGATAAACAAGAAATACTTTACTTCTACAATTGTACAAGAAGTGAGATACTTATTATAATTTGGCGCAATAAATATTACCATTTATGAGTTAATACTAAGTGGTAGATACCTGTAAAAGATACACAGGTATGTTATTAATAAATCCATTAGTATCATCTAGCTACTTACACTAATATTTATATAATAAAACACAAGTTATATACATCACACGTAGTAAAAGGGATCGAAAAAAAAATGTATGGCGCAAATAAGTACATGTGAGCCAAGTTATCTAAAATACAGATTGAATTTTAATTTAATGGCCATTTATCAGGAGTACAAGTACTCATGAATTGGAACAACTTTTATTATGGAACCAACTCTGAAATACGAAAAAAATGCACTGTAACGTGGTCAAAATGTATGAAACAGCGGTTTTGTTTTTCATAATTCCTGTTTAGTCCCAAAGTAAAACTAGTTCGTATTAATAAGTACCTTTATCTCCTGAAAATTAACCAGTACATTAAAACACAGCCTGTATAGTATTTACTTAATTGAACAGCCGTAGAGAAACCATTTAAAAGTTAAATCAACGCAATGTATCGATAATTGAAGTACATTAAGTGCAATGTCTTATATAGAGTTAAAATGTAGCGACTGTTTAGAGGTCTTTCATAAATAAATAGGTATATCGGTCATAATCAAATGATTTACTCACAGCGAGATAATGTGTTCTAGATTCACATTACGTACATTGATAACAAAATTATAATTAACGAGATGCAACACTCATTAATTTTCAAAGCGCATCTATAAGTCGTAACATTATTTTGCGTGAAATCAGCGCTTCGAATGTGGACCAGTATGTATTTAGTCGGGAAAATAATTGATACGAGCAGAAAAGCATATTGTTAAGCAAACAAACAAGCATTGTAGAGTAGCCGGGTGCGGTGTCCGGCGCTGGAGGTCGTCGCTCTTTGAGCGCCCGCCAATTGAGATAATGGCCTCAAATGCAGATGATTACTGACCCATTCATTGGAAACTAGCTGCTACTAACTCGCTGCGTTCGCGATTTATATCATTACGATACGATAGTGCACTTCTATTAAATTAAGTTAACGTTAACCACGCGTGCCGCCGCGATGAAATGTGTGTTTACCTGCGAAACTAAATATATTGTAAATGCACGCGATTCACGGATAGCGGTTAAATAGTAGTGCGCTGAAACGCAGTAGGGACCGCGGAAATAGAAACGGAATATTGTGAAGTTGCTTTAATGATTTGATTTTACGCGGCACGATGCATTTGCAGACTTGCGGTTCACCATCAGCTTATTACTAATTGAGAATCGTTATACGCGTTGTGTTGTTGCGTCGAATGTGGCGGTTTATGTACGGTCAGCGACAACGCTCGACTAACATTGTTAATTTATTATTTAAATAGATACGAAATTACACAGTGCAATACTCAACATGCAATAGCTAAGAGTTTATTTTATATTTATTTTGCATACATTTCGGTTTTTCTGTGATATTGTGCTCAGTAATTAGTATTTCAAAATCTGAAATGTTAATCGACTCTTGTTGCCGTCTGTACAAGGACGTTTATATACAATTAAAAGTTACAACCCAAAACGCGTTAGCACAAAATGTTATCCAACACCTGACTGGGTTATTACCCAGTCAGGTGTTGGACAACATTTTGTCAGAAACCACGAGTTCTTGTTTATTATTACTTTGAATATTTTCAAAGTAATAATAAACAAGAACTCGTGGTTTTATCTTATTTATAATCGGTACCGTTGTTAATTACTGGTTATGACATAATTTTATTATTACGAGTGTGCAATAAAATTCAATGTACCATTACGCGTGCGCGTGGCCCAATGATTTACACAGTAACTTTCGTCGTAACAGAGATTTACGGTGTCACACAAACAGCTATTTTTGAAACAGTTCGACTCTCTTCACACTTTAATTATAGACGTACAATATAACAAAATTATATTTTAGCGTCGTAGTTTGCCTTGAAAACATATACTGTTCCAGTTTATGAGGAATGCACGTTACGTTTCAGAACATTTGAGATCTCAGAAAAAAAGTTTTGCATAGTTCTTATTTCAAAAGTGTTCGTTGGAATAAAAAATGATTGACGGAAAGCGACGCGGCAAGCTAAGCTGATAGACGTGACAAATTTCGGGTTCTATTTTTGAAATTGACTAATCCACTCGCACTTGCATTGTCAGTATGTATTTGCATGTTTAATTCAAAAGAGACAAGCGATCACGGGCCTAGTGCGAGCGCGCTGATGTACAAGTATTTGCTTCGAGTTGATTTTCGAATGGAAAAAAGGTAAATCTATGTCAACGCAATTAATTAAATTAAACCATTTACAGGCACTTTTGATTTGTCAAGGAGTGGGTCAGTTCGTCGACAAAACCTTCAAACCATTGAGTATTTTTAATCTAAAAATCTATCTATTTCCTGTCGCGTTTAGTCCGCAAGCTCGTGCTAGGCCCTCAGTACGATTATAAGTATAGATTAAAATCTATGGTATTGCGACGTTTGTCAAACCTTACAACATTCAGTCCCCCAACTACATATCTGACTTATTTACTTACAATAAATATCGATAGATACGAGATTCTTATCTTGCGATAAGTGCGAAAAATAAACAAAAAGTACACGGCTACTGTGGTATTAAAGAGACTTCTTCAAACGTTTTTATTTAAACCGCGTGGTGGTTGCCGCGACTGTGGTGGAAATCTTTCCTTCCAGCGCCATTTTGGACATAGTGCCAAGTTCTTGTTTTGCACAAAGTAGGATGAATTGTGATGACTCGTTCTAGAACTTTATGACCGCCACATATTAAATTTTGAACGGGTTACGAGCACCCTGTTATAGCTTTTGGACACGGCGGTAAACGACACTTTAGTTTTCATGATATTGACTATCGAATAGTACCTAGTTTTAGGTAAGCTAGTCTTCACTTTATATTAGAAAAGGGAGTTAATGCGTGTAGGTAAATAAAACATTGCTGTTTTTGTAAAAAAAGAACTATTTTAAAATTTAATTAAAATAATTTCGCAGAAAAGTCTCTATTTTACAATCGATTGATAATTTATTAAATAGTTAGGTCTTAATACCAGGCAGCGCTATAATTAAGTAAAGATCGAGAGGTCCGAAGAAGATTCACGGAAGACGATAAATATGACTATCATTTATATCATGTTTATTTTCATAAAAACAAGCTCAATTAGTGGCACCTAGTAATATGAAAAAGCCTTTAGACTAAATAAATGTAATTTTACGAAATGTTTATTTCTAATTTAAAAATCGAACGAATTTATATGAGGCACATAAATATAATCGCGTCCGGCCCTCTTTTAAGAAAAGGTAGAAGTTGTAATGATCCGAACTTCCAAACGGAGCGTGTTAAAAAGTGCGGTGACACTCGTAAACACTAGTCCAACGCGTGACGCTAAAGCTAAATGAATTGTTTACTACGAAACTTGACATGCTTTTGTGTCCAAAATAAACTTTAAAACCATTAACTTTTATTTTACGACCAACGTATTGGATTCACATAATCTAGCCAGTCACATGATGACTTAAATGAAAACCCAACGCTATTCTGAGCCATTCAACTGTATATTTTAAAATAGAAATATTCATGCGAATAACATAACCTTTGATACTTTGGGTTTTATTGCAGTTCGTCTGAAACTTTTGACACTAAGAATCTGTAGTGCGATTCTCTAAAATGCAAACTCGAAAATGAGTCTCACCAAAGTGATCGCGCTCACTTCGATAACGAACCAACTGGTCATTGGTTTAGTATTCGTTCGCCATGGTGACGTCACCGGCGTGATCGTGTTTTTGTAATCTCACTGCGGATTCAGCTTTCGAATTACGAAGTGAGGCTTAGAGAATCACACTGCTGTTCATTTGCACACATAAGATGCAATGTTTCTTGGATTATCATTGGCCAATAAACACAGGTATTATTATCTCTACATAGTTTAAAACAAAGTCGCTTCCCGTCGTCTGTCCGTCAGTATGCTTAGATCTTTTAAACTACACAACGGATTTTAATGCGGTTTTCATCAATAGATAGAGTGATGAATGAGGAATGTATATAATTATAGAACATCACGGTATGACAAACGGGAGCGGTGCAGTACCTAAAGACATAACTAAACGCAGGTGACACCGCGCGATATATCCATAAATGTATGTACATTTGTTTTTACCCAAGGACTTTTAGGTTTAAACGAAATATTATGCCTCCAGTGAATAGCTACGTATTATCTTCAGTATCTGGGTGTTATTCAATGTTTTTTTTTCAGATGGTCACTGAATTTTGTCAAAGTAATACGTACCTACTTATTATCTAGTGATATTCTAGAGTATGTGTGTGAGTGTTCTCTGAGGGTCTTGGGTGCGATGCCCAGGTAGCAAAAAGTGTTATTCAATTTTTCTACTAAATTCTCTGTAGCAGCTCGGAGTTAGGATTTGCGCCCGGTTAATGGCAATAGGCTCGCCCCCTATTACATGAGACCTAAAACATACCGGCGAATTGTAGGTGTAC
This sequence comes from Caradrina clavipalpis, assembly GCA_932526535.1. Lineage (NCBI taxonomy): Eukaryota > Metazoa > Arthropoda > Insecta > Lepidoptera > Noctuidae > Caradrina > Caradrina clavipalpis. The sequence goes on from OW052093.1 coordinate 6,832,131, forward strand.
ATTGGTACAGTACGCCTCTGGCTTACCCTTCGGGGAATACAGGCGTGATAGTATGTATGTGTAATCTAGAGTGTGTTACGACAGCTGTCTGCTAGAAGTTGACCGCTCACTCACTTAAATTCGCAGAGACAGATTTTCACAAAAAAATCCACCGATTTAGGTGGATAATATTATTAGATAATATTATTTCTTATTTTATCGAGATAAACGCATGTCTCAAGCAAGTCAAATTATTCAGGTAATGCCAGTCCACTTCACATTCATCAGCCATATCGATTACTATGTAGTACCCAGCAATATAACTAATTACGTTCAAAATGACGGCCACAAAATACATGGTTACGATTTAGCTATTTGCGCAGGAGTTTGTATTTAGACAGTGGCGTAGCGTGCCTTGTCGGGGCCCCGTATAAAAAATTTTTTGGAGGCCCTTATTGGAGGTAAAGAATTTTCACAAAAGAAAAAAAATATTGTGAGAAGAAATATTTATTTATCACATAATTTACACATTTTACAAATAAAAATCGAATTTAAAATATTCACTCTCCTTGCCTTTTTTTCGGCAAACTGATTTATTAAATCATTTATGGCTGATGATGATTTTAGTTTTTCTAAAGTTTCTGCCTCTATGGACAATAGTGAGATGTCTGAGTGGGGGCCCCCGTGGCCCGGGGGCCCCGTATAATTGATACGGCAAATACGGCGGTAGCTACGCCCCTGTATTTAGATAAGAACAAATAGAACAAGGATAAACTTAATTATTATTTTGTACACATTTCAGATTAGGTATCTATGTATGGGCATTTTTTAGTGTTAGGTTAGCACACGAAGGGTTAACAGTACCTAGTAGAACTCATTATTTAGGAGCTCGTTAGGGGAAGTGCTACCACCATAACTATTTCTGCAGCAAAGCAGCGTTTCTGTGGTCCAGTTTGAAGAGTATGGTATATATTGCCGGTGAAATTACAGGCACATGAGACATTTTAACTTTGCCTCTGGGATGGCAACGCATTTGCAAGGACTGTATTGCAGATGTCTATAGGTAGCGGTGACCACTTAACATCAGATGGGCCGTCAACTTGTTTGCCATCCAATGACATAAAAAAGGTAAGACCTTTTTATAAAAACACGTTGCCCAACACTAGGAAGTTATCTTATAGCGTTGGTGCATTTACAAACATAAAACTCATATACACAAACAACCAGACCCGGAACAACTAGTCTATACAAATACTTGTTTCATGCGGGATTCGAACCCACGACAAGCTGCGTAGCAACCAATCGCCTATCACTTGAATGAACTTAAATCCATTATCACTACCTACGAAGTAATCTCGACTGTAGGAATAGATGTCTACACATTTTTTATTTAAAATAGATATCAATGAAGTCTTAAAGAAACATAAAACAACACACACCGATTTAATTTTCCGATCTGGCAACTGTCAATTTTTTATAACTGGCAATCCGAAATAAATTCTTTGATATACCGTTTCCGTCTCATTATTGAAATTACACGAACTATTAAAATCTATTTTCAGGAAGCATTCATCAGTAAGCTTCAATAAAAATGAATCCTATAAAATAGTTAGATTGGCACGAAACGGCGTCGTAGAAATGTCAGCGAGGAGTGAATGGACTCAAGTTTTTGTTTATTTATTTATGTGCCAACAAAGCAAAGAGATCAGAAAAGACTCAAAACAATGAAGTCATTAGTCGTAGCTATTTCCAGCAAATAATGTTGGTAATAACTTCTACGAAATTGTAATGGCGTTTCTCGTGGATTTTTCTTATCTTCGAACATTAGCAGTTAACATGTTACCCAACTACGTGTAGTGGAGGTTCGACTAAAATAGTTTCAAGTTTATTAACTCCTTCACGCGGCTACTATGTATCATGAAAACGCATAACATATTTTATCTTGTCATCTCCACACTTAAATACGGACAATCAATTTTAATATTGGATCTATTCGATTTTGTTTTATGAGTAGTTAAGTTTATTTTTGCCATCAACAAGGTTCCGAGTATAACGAACGAGCGATTGGTAGGGAAGTTTTATTTATTTTCGCAGTAGAACTTTATTTAAAGCAGCGTTGTGACGTTCGTGGAACCCATTGAGGGCGGGTTAATAAACATTAATTATATAACGAAGTTCAATGACGTGACACCGACGCAGGGTATCGGTTTCTAAGTGGATTAGTGCGGGCTATCATAGGCCAGCGGTGCAGTGCGTGCGCGCGGCGCAAAGGTCATGTGTGCAATCGTCCCGCTAACTATCGCAACTAGTCTCAGCTGAGGCCCAGCTAGCTGTCACTCACCACTCACGAAGCGGACGACGCGAATTATTTCTTACATTGAACAGTAGATAGTCACTTGTGTCCGCCCATTGTAAAATTCCACTCTATTCTAGTCAAGCTTTAAAAAGAGCGCATTTATATTTGGACCTGACCTCTTAAAATATGAACCCACCCGTGCGCATCTAACAGGATCAAACTCGGCCCGTAAAAATATACCTAGACAGCAACGTTGAATTCACTCCATCACTGACCTGCCTCACTACTTAAAAGAATGAGTAAGGCTTCATAAAGCCTTAGCGTCTGGTAAATTTTAATGTAAAGTTGAATTCGGTCGATGCCCGCTTCATACTACGGAACGAAACAATTTTGTTTAGAATTCCACCATGCTTCTTCCACGACCTAGAACGTAGAATCTACGTCATCATTTATCCGCAGAAACAGCACGGGAAAATACAAACGTTGAATTTCATAATTTTGAACATAAATCACATCAAAATTTGTATGTCAAAGAGTATATTTAGCGCTTTATTGAATTGGCTCATATTTAAAACAAACTATAGTTACGAAATAGCTTAGGTCAGCTGTCCTAAATAGTAGAATTAGCGTTATCGGACCAAAACTCTGGTAAGATATTCCGTCCAAAGTCCCTAACCAGACCTTCAGGTACATGAAGTCCGTGATATGAGTTTACAAACACACTTAAAGTAACAAAGTCACGACATTTAATCCCTTTCCCGGTATGTTATCGCACTCGACTACGGAGTACCCTTTGCCTAAACTAATATTTGCATTTCCCTGTAAATAGCAAGTGACTATGTTTTGACGCCTACACATGCTTACTCTGTGTTGTGTGAACGGCGGAAGGTCGAAAGGTATCTATATAATCACAGGTCAATGGTCTCTCTTATTAATAATGTTGGTCTAACGCAATATTGTGAAAATCTGAGGTTTTGTTATTAGAAAATTGATGTCGTGGCCACGGTGCTAATCCCGCATGAATAGTTTGTGTTTCTATTACAGCGACATTGAAAATATTTACGCTTCTTATTCTTAATGTCAGTAGCAGCACAGTCTACTTTATTTACAATCATATTCTGCGTTTTAACTTGCCTATTTATTACGTGCGTATTTTATTTTTACGGAAATAAAAACCGTTATGTTGCTGAAAACGTTTGATCTCGTCAGCGAATTTCGTAGAATTAATTGTTGGCAAACAAAAAAGTTAAACAACAACCCGAATTACGTTAAACTGCGGTGAAACAGTGACGTTCCGTTAAACATTGAATATTTATAATAACTGTAGTCAAATTAAAAGGTTCACCACATAAAATGTGTATGTAAGTAGTAAATTAACAACAAACAAACAGACACTAATGGCTTTACGGGAATCATGTTAAATTACGTCGAATGTGGAGTGAACTTGTTTATTTTGCTGCATTCGTGGAGTTATCGTGTCATAGAGATGAGTCTTGGCCTTCATCCAAACACTTTCACTCAAATCATGTGGACATTGCACAAAACTGAAACGCCTACATTTTCGTAAGACGCGTTATCATACTTACAGCGGGCACGAGATTCTTGCGGCGACACAACAAAGTGGATTGCTGTTTTATTGAAATTTTATTTCTGGGTCGTTTTAATAAGTTCCGACGGTCGCTTTAAGAGTGGTTTCAGTATTTTATATGACTGGCGAATCGCAATTTCTAGCAACAAATAATAAAAATCTTACATTTCTTGAATGTAGGTACAAGTGTGTTTTAAAGTAGTCTGTGAAACGAGCAAATTGTGAAGCAATCTTAACTTTTATAGAAATAGAGAAAATAGTGTGAGATGGGGACGAGCGTGGCGGACATCCATTAGACGCCCTCGAAGTGCTCGGAAAGGACCATTAATTGTGGCGAGACGGTCTCGAAGCTTCACCTGAAACACTACCTTCAGTAAACTAACTTACAAACTTACAAGATACTCATGTTTGACTGAATGCACTTTAGTAGCAGCGCTCTGGTTTTGGCATGGACTTTGTGTACGACGGTATGAGCCTCGAATTCTGAGAATTTAGAGGGCTTCTTGTAATTAAACCCCTTTTTGAAATATGTAGGTTGGTTTTGAATAAGACATGCAATTTTTTTATAATTGAATTAAAATTGCACGTATTGTTATTTTAATAAAAAATAACAAGAAGTTTTGTTAATTTAACAGGCAGTGTCTTATTATATGAAACATGAGTAGGTAGCCTAAAAAGGAGGCAGCAAGTGTGATGACACAGTTGGCAAAGTGGCTGGGTAATCGACTGCTGCGCTGTGTATCGCAGGTTCGATTCACGCACGTAGCAAATATTTGTTTGTAAAAGCACCCGGGGAAATTCGTAGTACGAGAAACTTTCCTTTTAAAGAAATAAAATCAAAACAAAAACGAAATTCATACAATGTTCTTTTGAAAATGTGAACTACAAAACACATCATTCATCAAAATAAACTACCAAAAAAAAAAAAAAAAATTATACATACAGACGAATTGAGAACCTCCTCCTTTTTTGAAGTCGGTTAAAAATATGTAAAATGTTTATAAAATGTATACGAACTTAAAGTATCTTTATAGGAACTTTCATACTGATTTTGAAATAAGAGAAAAATAGAGAGAGCTCACAGTCTCATGCAAGTTGCAACAGCACTGCAGTGGGGACTAATCTAATGGCTCATCTACATAAGATGACAAATCAGGCTTTGTACTGTGAGAGTCTGTATCGAGTCTCTACGTGTCTCTACATTTGGCGAAGATTACCAATTGTTTTGGAAAGCTTTTGCTGTCTATTGGTAAATGATAGAGCCTTGCTTTAGCCTAATTCTTGGACATGAATTAAGATAGGAAAAAAAAGAATTGTACAACAACATACAATCACCCTGTATTTCCCGAAGGGTTAGGCAGAGGTGTACAATTGTACACCAACAGTTCGCCGGTATGTTTAACATACCGGCGAACCTAGCGCCTAGTGGTCCTAGGCGCGACTGCCACGCTAGAGGACTTGGGTTCGATTCCCAGGTGGAGCAAAATGCAATTGGGTTTTTCTATGAAATTTTCAGTAGTAGCTCGGAGTTAAGATTTGGCCGGTTAATGGCAACAGGCTCGCCCCCCATTAAAAACATACCGGCGAATTGTTGGTGTACCTACATTGGTTACACCTCTGCCTAACCCTTCTGGGAATACACGCGTGATGGTAAATTATGTTATGTTTTATTAGAATAATCTTTAGGTAGGTAGGTAGTTACTTTTTTACCGTTGGGGAATCTTCCAATGGCTTCCCCCGCCCATAGTGTCAGACTTTTACTGACGAAAACCCATTCATGTTCCTTCTTGAGCCCTTTGCGTTCCGGGGGCGCGGTATCTCTTTCGAACAACCCGCCGCAGGCAGGTAGGTTTATCAATCAAATTACTGATACAAACTTAAGAATTACAAGGGTGTGTTACAATAAGCGGTCTATACCGTTATCTATCCATTCCTGTTTCACAATGACTAACGGATATCCGTTAGTAAACGTCATAGATGCGAGTGCTAAAGGTGCGTACAGTCGAACAAACTATTTGGTATGCAGGCAGCTTACTTGCAATTACTTTTGAACAATGTTATGAGTGTGCTGAGCAGTCAATTCTTTTACATCACTCTCTTAAGTGTGTCGTAGGCTTAAAAAGTTATTACGAACAAACACACCATCACGCCTGTATGTTTAGGTCCCTAGGTGTAATATAGGGGGCGAGCCTATTACGCATACAATAAAAATAAAATTGGCAGTATACTGCCAATTTTATTTTTCACAAAAACGAATCAATATCTTGCCTGTATACCAAATAGTTTGTTCGACTGTACCTATGTTCTACTCATATTTACGAGCAATAATGATTAGCACATTATTATGAGTTAAAACATAAACTTTATTAGTTTCGAATAATTATGAACACTATATTAATAACACTAGCTCAGGCTATAAGGAAAGAATGAATGATTTACATGTAATAATAGTCTCGCTCACAGACGACAATTAATGTTTGTGAACTATTAACAAACGTCAACTTGACAGGTGTCAAAGAACACAATGATCAAAATAAGCTTATTTTATTAAGCATATCACTTTTATGTCCAAGAGGAAAGTATACAAAGATGCATCTAAAACAAAATCCCTCAATTGCTCTTACTTAATCTTACTTCTTACTATCCTACTATAATTTTAATATTCCTACTAAGATTTCTTCTACAATATTATAAACGCGAAAGAGTTCGAGGATGGATGGATGGATGTTTATTATTCTTTCAAGCTTATACGACTGAATGGATCTGAACGAAATTTGCCACAGAGATAGATCATAGTCTAGAATAGGACATAGGCTGCTTTTAATCCCGGAAAGACGTACGGCTCCCATGAGATAATTAATTAACTTTGTGCGGACAAAGTCGCGAGCGAAAGCTAGCAACTCATTAACGCTTAAAAACGTTTAAGAGTGCGACTCTAACACATATATAAAGAGCACGACATATTAAAAGCTTCCTATAAAAGTGTTCTCAGAAATTACGTTTCTCATTATCCGCAGTTTAGATATCCGACATCGCAATATGTAGAATATTAGTAAGAAGAGCCTGTTGGAATGCCCGAGGTAATTACTTTTGCCCGCATCGAACTTAACGAAGGTTTAATTAAATATTGCATGACAGTGAACACGGTGATTAACTGATGACGTTCAATTAACCGTGGGGTCTGATCAACGTTGGTACTTAACTTGTGATGTGTTGCGGGAAGCTGAATTTCAGTTTGAACTTACCTGGTCTGGTTTTGGAAATATGATGGTCTGAGTTTAATGGACGTTTGGGGGTAGGTGCTTTATTAATTGATCTCGTGCTATATTTTTTTGGTAGTTTATTTTTGTACACAGGTTGAATGCTATGCTCGTTTTTTCAGCATGTGTAAGGCCTTTTTCTGGGTTGGGAAAAGGTAGGGCTCGCTGAGGAATAGCGGGTCGAGGCGGTGAATGCTTATGCGAATCCCGCACCCCCGGCCATGGGCAGAGATAGAACACCGCGGGGGTTTTAGCCGGTAAGAATCCCGGCTTGCCCTTCCGTCACCCCCATGACGGAGGAAGTCCATGAAGATTTCCACAGAGCAAAAAAAAAGGCAAAAGGGCAAAGGTGCGATCTGTTTTAGTCGTCGGTTGTGTACACTCGGATTGCAGGTTATCATAGAAGAGTAGAGCGGAATAAGGACAATAGAAGAACAAAAAATATTGTGACTAATTTAATATCATAGTTCTTTACTGATATCTTTAAAAAATCAAAGCTTTTATTACAAGTAATACCAACCGATCTATTCTGTCAAATTTACGAAAATGAGCTTGAGGTGACTTAAAATCATCCCACCACCAGCCCTATTCTATAATAACCAACTCACTTGAAACTCGTCTGTTGTAATGACATAACACACACAAATAACAATAGTTTATAAGTTCTATTATTAAGTTATAATCTATGTGTACTTATTATTGCTGCTGCTACATTGTTTTGTACTGTTTGTTGTCCCTAAGTAAATAAATAGTTTAGCGTCAGAAGGATTACAGCAGCAAAAGTGATGCCAGTAAAAACCTCAGCCCGTATATTTTAGAGGCGACATACCACATCTCTATTCCTCTCAACAATATGTAAGTTGAAGAACTTAATAAAATACCGCTTAGCATTTATTTATAGAAGTAGGGCTGAATAAAACGAGACATGGATGTGTGTGATTTCCTCAATCTCTGCCCAGAATAGTAATACATTCTTCAGACGGTATTTTATGCCATGAATAATATTTTGGGTAAATGTGAGTCATACAATCAATGTTTAGAGAGATGATTTTTGTATGAGAAAATGAGCTAAGTATTTTTTTATGGGAGATTTTTGACAAGAGGGCTTTTGGTTCTGAAATGAAGTAACGATTTAGTTTGTGCGTTAGTAAAAATGAAATAGATGGAAATCTGAGTGGTAGTAATTTTTGAAAAACTATCTATTTTGTGGTTTATTCTCTATTGAAATTGTGGTCAAGGCTAGTAGGCGGTCTAGGTAAGTTTTGCTTTCATAATATTGGCTTACAATAATATAAATACAAATCTATTCGACTCCATGACACCAAACCGTTATTTACTTTAAATACTTGTTTAACTACAGAATCAAATTCAATATAAATAGGTACCTAGCCACTTTACGCAAACACACACACATGGGTACGTAAGTAATTACTAAGAACACATAAATAAATGTATTATCTTATTTATGTGTTTCACCCACATTATCTAATTAAACGTGTGAACTTTGAGATAATTCTAATACTGGCTAAATAATATTAAATTTAAATAAACTAAGGTAAGTAGTCGGGCAGGGCACATGCCACGCAGAGCTGATGGCCGATGGGGTCACAAAGTTCTCGAATGGAGACCACGCACCGGTAAGCGCAGCGTAGGACGTCCATCCACAAGTTGGACGGACAACCTGATTAAGACCGCAGGAAGGCGTTGTATGCAGGCTGCTTCCAAACGGTCCTATTGGAAATCTATGTGGGAGGCCTATGTCCAGCAGTGGATGTCCTGCGGCTGATATGATGATGATGATGTTAACGGTAAGTAGGTAGAGGTGCCTGTGCCTATGCCCTTTAATTATGGGCTGTAATGGTTACAGAAACTGCATGGTCGTAATAAAGTTACATTTGAATAGGATTTATTTATTTTTACATAAAAAATTACCTATTCCAACTAAAGTAAAAGCTATTTTTTTAGATAAAACAAAGACGGACCTGTTTTGTGAATCATTTCGACCCAACAGGTGTAGATGGTTTTCATACGCCGTCTAATCTTTAAAATCCTCATTAAACCACTGATTAGTTACCCATCAACTGAGACACCTAACATAGCAAACTCAAAGATCAAACCTGAACCCGCTATGTGTATGTTCTTTTGGCAAGATTCGTCAGTGACATGCAAAGAAAAAAATACTGTTGTACGCCTGTACGGGTTAAGGTACATTTAAATGATAAACTGTGTTTTTGAAAGATTTGTATATTGCCCGAAAAATTGAAAAATGATCGACCCGCAGCGAATGTCTTTTTACCGATGATATGCAACTACTCTACGATTACACAAATGTGTGCGTTTTATTCATTCGCTTGCGAGTCGATATCAGCATAAAACTTAAAAAAATGATATTGTACGGGTTTGCTCGTACAACTGGTTTCAAGCAAAAACGCTTCCCTATTCCCGATTCCCATATAACAATCAATTTATTCCCGTAATGTAATTAAGTACAACATTCTAAAAAACCTTATGTATCCGTACGTTTCTGTGAACTGAGCGCGCCGAGAAACTAATAAAGACGCTTTAACTTCCATCTTCAAACACCAAAAGGTTCTACAGGGAGGACTTAAAACAATCTTTTCCAACCACTGAGACAAATATTTATTACGGAAAGTCAACAGTATTTCTTTTCTCTTTTATAAAAGAAAACGCAAAGAATTATGTTAAAATGCTTCAGAATCTAGAACAATTTTATATAAACTACCTAGGCACTTCTATTTCTTGTTTGAAGAAAAATGATGGAAGAATTAAGTGGATAAACATAAATATTTTACTATGAGCTGCTGTAATCTTAATCTTATCTTTGAGCTCATTCATTAAAGGTTTTCATTATGAAAAAATGTTTGAGGGAAATGAAACTCTGCTGCTAAGGGTAAAGGTTATAAAATCGATTATAGAAATGGTTTTTGGTTTTAAAATAAAATGTTATTAAAAGTGTAGGCACGAGGATCTATTTTTACTTTACCTGATTAATTCTGAGGCGTTGCCAGGTAGGTATCTACTGGTATCCGCGAACAAATTGTATTAGTGATCACTTATGAATATTTTTAAACATTGCACTTTGAACACACCCACTCAATTCAATTAAAATAATACCAGCCTATTATCGACCCACGGCAAGGCAAAGGCTTTACTCATACAGAGATGGCACGAGCATTGATTTAAGATTATATATCAACGTCCAGCTGAGTCACAATAGCATTCGCCCGGATTCGAACCCACAACCACATCTATGAGAAGCGGGGCGCCTTAACCACTGGGCCATCACCACAACTTTTTATTCCCGACATTTTAATCGAATCGCATCGGCGACTGTCACGGGTAGACTGGCGGTGACATATCTTTGTGACGAGATTGATTTCTGTGACGAGATGGATTTTACAGCTACCCTCAATTCGGCTTCATTTTTGTTTGTACACACCTACATCGATACAACTACTATGCCAACAATGTACTTAGTTATATTAGTGCATACAGGCTTTTAAGCGTCGTTGACACCGGATTTCAAGACGCTAAAAACATTGTTAAGTATTTTTTTTCTATCAACGTTTCCACGTGTTTTTCTAGCTAGGACAAAAGCTCTCGGACAATATGTATCTTGAAATTATTCATTAATACTAGACTTTATAAAATACTCAAGTTTTTGTAGACTTATTAATTTGGTGATGCGTAACAATGGCGATGTGTTCCTTTAGCCTTTTGCTCCGTTGAATCCTACAGATATGCGTCACTTACAATAAATCTTGCTTGAGAAGATAGGCTAGAATACTGAAGTAGAGGATTGAATGACCTATATCTCTATTCGAAATTCTGAAATCAATTCTACTAATAAAATAAAGCTGTCGAGTTTTTTCATGTGTTTATTTATTTAATATTTCGAACTACTAGGCGAATTGGAAAAAAAACTTTTTTTATATATCATAGCCAGGTTCATGTGGAATAGTATAAATTATACTTTATCACGCTACAACACATGAGAGCGGATCAGTAACCAAAGACGTAACTTAACGCGGGTGAAAAAAAGAGACGAAATCAGAAGTTAGATTGTGTGCGATTTACTGATATTACGGAATCTTTAGACCGTTAATTAAGTACTGTTCATTAGAGTTAAGTACTGAATACCTAAACACGCATTGCGCGTATAAATCACAATCAGATAACTAGCTGTTATCAAATCTCAACGTTATCTCAGAAAAGAACAACTACGTTCTTACGCATTGCCTCACCTACAGGCGTCACTTACGAAATCTGATAGCAAACTGTGATTTAGGGACAAATTGTACTTAGGTAAGTATTCCCGACAACATGTGAGTTAAACTGATCACCCTCCATGCCGTAGCTATTTAGGTATTCATGAAAGTTATGAGAGCAACGGTTACGCGCACTACTAATATTAGTTCATAGATCATAATACAATGTCATTTTCCATTGTGAAACAACTCACTGCTCTGTTTAATTAACTTCGAAGAGCATATTTCGCTTGTAATGCGATGCCGCGCATTGTAACGTTAAAATCGAGAGCATTTTCTATTAGTTGGTTGAAGAACAAATATGACACCGTGACTAAAATTCGAAAAAAATTGTCGTAGCTTTTAGCCCGCGCTTCACGCCGCCGTCAATTAGCATGTCGTTTGAAGACACGCTGCTCCGTCGTTTAACAAGTTTCATATGGACGTTACATAGAAAAACTTGGGAATTCGAATTAAGCCGTGCTACCAAAGTTTTAAAGTCTGTTATTGTGAGAAGGAATTGTGAAATGTGGCATTTTGTAAAGTGTGACAGCGGGTCGGTAGCATGAAGTCGTGTGCGCGACAGATGAGTAATGACAACAACGCAGCGGCGTGTGTCGTCTCCGAACGTTCCCAGATGTGCGTCTGGATGCACGGATTGCACGAGTTATGCAAGCCGCGGAGAATACTCCTTGCTGGTAATACGAGCAAGAATACCGAGCCGGATTGTCGACCTCGCCGGGGAAATTACAAACATTCGAACGTCTACATAAATACAAACGACATGGCGGATTATCAAACACAGCATAATAATTTAGGTCGTTCTCAACAATTATAATAAGATTTATATGAACTATTTAAATCACATAAGATAAAAATTTAAATTTTTAGCGAGTGGCGTACGACTGTTGTGTTGGCAAGATGTAAGTAGGTAATTTTCATAAAATTCGTCTAAACAATAATTCTTTATTCAAACTTTTTTCGGCAGAAAAAAAGTGTTGGTAATGCGGCAAAATAGATAAAATTACAGAATTATTAATGATATAAATGAACCACATGACGCGTATCCGTCAATCATCGTTCGACGAAAAAATTATTAGGGTAATAGGCAGATGCGATCACGCAGCACATGGTGTGTAAACACGAAATCGAAATCATAAAGTTATTTACACGTCGCGGAATAAGATAAAACTACTAAATCCTCAGAGTATTTATAATAAAAATAGTTATCTATCACCACGAACGCATCTCGCACTTGTACTCTCAACGAGATTTCTTTATTTACGCTTCCAATCGCTCAACGCGACACTATAACAAAATCTTTATTACTACGAGCGGCGCTTAAGAAGCTGCGTCTGCGCTACGCGATCACTTTAAAGCCATAAAAAAAGAAAACAAATAGCTGTACTCTATTTTATTTTATCAAAAAGTAATAATTTTTAATCCCGTAGAGATACTAATAATGGTGACGCATAAGTACCGCAAAACAAACGTTAGTTAGTCCTGTCGTACATCACTCGCTAAAAGCTAGTCTCTAGTCAATGATATATTTTTTCTTTCCTGATTTATGTTCAGTAAAGAAGTGTTCGCACACGCACTCCCATGTCTATTTGCGGCCAGGCCGAAATAACTGGCAAAACGAAACGTGTGTATCCGGTCCCTAGCCGACTCCCAAACTGCTGTTTGCTCACATACCTACGGCCACCGTGCGCTTTGTAAGAGGGATTATACCACGGTTTGCGGTAATGCGGTTGGCTCCTCACTGGGAGTAGGTACTCTTTCCTCTTTGACCACTTGCTAAATCTTTTTCCTGTCAGATGACTCGAGATCGGAGTACTACGGAATAATGTTCTCTGGCTAATGCAGCCCGATGCGCTTTGAAGCTTTGATGAGCACCTGCGGCTTTCAATAACCCACATTGATTTAGAATCGCTGCAGTAACTATTTTAAGTTCGTAAATAATGGACGTATGCACGCTCACTCGGATAGTTACTTTGGATAATTTATAGAGCCATGCCTCAAATGTAAGTAGTTACGCTGACAGAAAGTTTATCAAAGAAACTAGATTATGTAGTTTTTGAGTTATTTTATCTGTATTCGTCTAGAGATACTTCTCATAATCATTTAATAATACTATTTTCGAAGTTAATCAATGGTGGAATAACATTAAATATCTAAACGGAAAAACACCTGTTGAGATTTTCGGGAGAACCAGACGTATTTACTCGGTTTCGTTTTCCACTAGTAAATCTATCTTGAGAACTTAATATCGTCGGAGTGGAGACACTTGTTCACCGCTCAATCCTGTTCTAACAAGACGCTTTCCCGATAAATACAGAGCACAGATGAATCAGTGCTTATTAGTGGAGCCGATTCCAAGCCAAGTAACGTTCGTTGGGGAACTAAGTTTGCACCTGATTGGTACCTAAGTTCGCGAGTCGGCTACGTCGTCGCGAACCTCCCTCAAAGTGGAAATTAAATAAGGACAATCCGTTCGTTCTGCATCAGAGACTTCGCTGTTGCATTATTCAACGTATGCAAAATCTCTGGATTAATAATAGATGACGACGAAGGTGAATTCCTCGCAATCGACTTAGAAATTGAGTTGTGACCCTTTCAGGGTGCGGGGTTCGCAAGCATTTGTCTTCACGGGAAATTGAATGATAATTTCAATCATTTAAAAGGGATTGTTCGAGTTTGGCTATGCGAAAATGATGGCGTTATACCAAGCCAAGTAATCGTCTGAAATGTTATTTTCGCTCAACTAAAGAAACAGGATAAAAATATCAAGTACCTACAACTATAGTGCGTACAAATTATACTCCGCGTGAACTGAAAATAGAACAGCTTTCGACATAGATAGATGGGATAAACATATCGTTGTCATTTGTAGCATTTTGGAAATACCAACAAGTTCAAACACACCGACCCATTATCTCTTTTAATGTCTTAGAACATCCAAACATTTAGCAGCATTTATCTTCTGTGACAATAATATTAATCTTTAGAGTCACCATGTATGTAAGATGTCATTAATCTTTGAATTGCGTGTACCGTTATCGAAATTAACATATTGTAATCATTAAGTTAGTGTACATTGAATCCGTGAAGCATGTTCATAAAAGAGTCAAAGGGAACTGTATAACAAAACGGTTCAGTAAAAGTAAAGACGCAGTGCGCACGAGCACGATTGAGGCAAACAATCGTCGTTGATAATAAGCGTAACGAGTCCGGCGTCGATCCCGTTTGCATCTGTATTGTGTTGGGGGCAACGAGCACGCAACCTCAGTCATCAACTGTTTACAGCTAAAACTTTAAACAATACTAGACTTTAGAACTTCGAGCAAACTCGTGCATTGATTGAAACTACGCTAGGAGGATATTTTCGACACCGCGCTGCATACGAAAGGCGTCTCTCTTATTCTGATCAATAAGGCAGATAATAATTTCATATACAAGTTATATTTCATGCACCAACTAAGGGCATGTATTTAGTTAGTCAAATACCTTAGATTCAAAATCCTACGTCCTACTATCCTATCCTTCTTATTATAAATGCAAAATAATTAAGTATTGATCAAAATGTGAATAGACTACTTTTGTATGGGCAGCGCTGTCGGGAAAATCGATTTGTTATCGAAATCGTTAACTCTCGTAATGCAGCTGTCAAATGGTATAACGAGGGTAACTGGTGGTGGCAGGGTCTTCTTCTTAGAAAAAGAGAGGTGGTACTGGGTGTGGTATGATACTACGTAAACTACATGACAGATTTTTGCGGTTTTTGGTTCCGGGTCTAAATGTTTCATAAATATTTTCTAGTGACCTTGTTCCTTTAGGAGTATAATTTTTGGAATCATGGGCATTTTTTTTACTACCCAAGAGTCAGGTCCAATCTCATTTTAAAGCTGAAGATTGTTAAAACCCGAGACTTACTCAGGACAGTAAAGTTGAAGGGGCTAATGGCAGTCCAATACCAGTCAGGGGCGAGGATCATGCGTCAAGCGAATACCGGACTAGCGACTCAGGGCAGTGGGAGGAACCATAGGGTATCTTTTAGTTGGTAATAGTCTGACATAACTATCCGTCCTCCCCAGACGGAGTGTATCCATGAGGCTTTCCCCACGAAAAATGGAGACAAGTAACAAGTAACGAAAAGAAGAAAGCCTCGATCGACAAAAGAAGGTTATTTTACCTGTATGGATTAACTTCTTTCTAAACTAAGAATGACATAGCAATTACTTATAGGACTTAAAAACGATACGTTGATTAGGTACTCATTGCCCTACAGGCCGAAGACTTTCTAATCCTTATCGACCCTACCTCTCCACTAACATTTGAACTGCGACTTATGCAAATGACAATAAAGACGCTTTTAAATAACGGACTTGAGTATATTATAAATATGAATATTTATGTCACAAGCAGTAAAGTTGCGAGTATTTCTGTACCTGTTAAAATTAGTTGTTTAAGCGATGAAGCATCGTGTTAATGATACAACAGACGCTTCAAATAAGATATTGAATAATCTTTTGTTTGACAAACTAAACAGTTACTTTAGCTACTGTAGTTGTCTTAACAGTTAACAGTGCAGGCAATAATGAGTTAGTTTAGTAATACAATAAGCTAAAATTACTTATCCTTGCTCCATTTTCCAGTCTACATCTTTACTACGAGTACCTGTAACGATTGGTAGATTTGACGGCAAGATGGATAGTAAAAATTGGTTGACAAAAGCGACCGAGGGAAAGTATCACGATTTACGAACATTAAAATGTCATTACATTTTGATGTAAGTTCCCACTACTTAAATATTTCAGGTATAATTGATGTAGGTACGTTCTCATGATATTAACGTTCATATTGTTTTCTCCTATCAGTGTTGGTATCTAAATCAACGTTGACCATTACAATTTTGTCATTAATATCTTTATGATTAGTTGTAGACACAAAAACACGGTAATAATGTACCAAGTTTAGTTAACGAGTGTCTTGTGTTATGAAATTGATTAACAGTTTGTAATACAGCAACAAGTTGTAACTAACGCTTGTAACATTTAGGGATCTCTTCAATACATTGTTGTAGGCAAGTGTACATAGGTACTCACGCGGGAACCGAGATGGGTTTACTGTACATTTACATTCAAAACTCTGTCCCGCTAGTTTTAAGGTGATAATAATATATTGATGAATGGAACAGTTGACCGATTTTCCTAGCAAGACCCGGAAATAAATTTAGATCTTACTGAAGATATGAATAGAGCTCATTCTTGAATGAAGTTGCTCGATGAATGAAATAATATAACCTGCGTTTCGTTCATTCCATTCCAAATATTATCTGCAAATATGAGAGTATCAGGAGAACGCGTTAGCGAATGTAATACATTTCTGAGATAGTAATACAAATATATGTATGTCGTTGTTGTGAACCAATATATTTCTGTCATTATAATTTAATTATTAAACAGCTACTTCTTGGGTGCTACCTACCTGTTAAATACTAGCCTTGTTCGCGATATAATTACGATGAAATGATATACCTAAAGAAATTAATTACATACTTATAAATGACTATGTTATTAAATTACAAGTGACTATGTAGGTACGTCATATTATTATGCTTTTTCACTTCCTAAACTCTGTTTGACCTAGGATATTACCGTGTTAACATCGATTCTTTCATCACTATTTCCAAAGAATAGTCCTTTAGTAGAGAAAATTTAACATTCATGCAAATCTTGCGAAATTCATAAGTAGGTAGGTACTATGTGCGAACAAGCTTCAGACTGCGAAATAACGCGAATTTAGTTGTACAACACTATGTACCTGTCACTCTTATCAAAAACTGTGATTGATTTTTTTGTGAAAAATTTGGACAGCCCGATAATTGAAGACTTGATATATGTAACGCTGAGATTAAGGAGTCTAGGGCGCTTCATTCCCTATCAAAATGCGATAACGGTCGGTGTGTCCGTGTGTCGTGATACAAATATCAAAAATTATCTTATCGCACTAACTCCGGTAAGGTGCAAACATCTTAAACAAACAGCGTCAGTTCAGTTAAAATTTTAAATACTTTAAAAATTCAACGCAGGACGTTAACCAGGCGACAGCGTGTTCAGTTTAGAATAAAATTGGCTCGGAACCGGAAAGAAAAACTAGGCTCATTATAACTAGAACAGTAAACGAAAATTGGCAGAAAATGATAATCACGTGGAAGACACCACGGGACAATTTAAAAGAAGTCTAAAAGTAGTTTCGCAAAACGATATCGTAGTAGCACATGACTGCAAACTATTCCGTATTAACGATGTAAGCGGCTCTTGCATAGTACTGAGCTCATTTCTGACAGTTCCCGGTATAGAGCGCACGATCGATGATAGATCCGATAATAATCTCGAGTGTTTTGCTTGTAATCGCTGATGCAGCGCCCTAGATATCTCCAGAGAAGAACAAAGTTGGCATAGATATTGAGGATCAAAGTGCGGCGTGGGCGCACGACCCAATACCGCGGGCGGCAAATCATTCGCGCACGCGCACCGGACCTTTTGCGTGTGCATCGCGCAATTAATTTGTTGGTACGCGCTACAGAATTGATGTACTTCATTACATTCCCAGTAAATAGGACACGCAAATGAACATAACATGACTACAAGTTAAAGTTGAGTTTTAGGACTACACCAGTCTTTCAGAAAAAATACTTGAACCGAAATCTAAAATTTTGATTGATGTTGCCCGAACTGCGTTAAAGGATTGGAATAAAACAATAAATACTATTTCTTTGTGTATTTCAAATAGTTCACAAGTCATTATCAAATACAAAATATTACTTAAAGCCAATTGTTGTCCTGTCCTACTAAGTATGAATGGACTATAGACTAGAGTCGACTTGACGGAAACGCGCCGGTACCGAGCTTTACGTACTTGAGATTGAGGTTATGTTGTGATAACTGTTTGGAGCAAAAGCCGGCTATGAAACTGTAACTGGAATTTGCCACTTAATTTTACTAGTGATAAGAACTAAAATAGCTCGCAAGCCCGAAGGGTGGAGAGGTCGGAGAGGCGATTGAGCCTGCGCGCGCAGCCGGCATGGCCGCCGCCGCACACCTGATTGCCAATACAACCCGATAACATAACTGAATTACAGCATATTACACACGTTTATGACGCCTTAAATACCCCCTGGATGCATCTCACACCGATATTATCACGTGCACCACTTCTGCACACCGACAACGACAACTTTGGAACACGTTAAGTAATCAGCTGATTATCAAACTTTTACCGGTGTTTATGTATCCGACACGGTACTTCGTCACTGGAAACGATCCGCGTTTCTCATTTCACGGTCATAGGAGGCGGTCTTCCGCGAGCTAAGCGGGCGGTCAGCCGTCGCCAGGCCGTGCATCGGATGCACATCCGCTAGAGGCTCGGGCGGAGCGCGGCCAGGGACCGACGAGCGTACCTGGACTAGTCTGCCAGCTGAGGCCTCCGACGAACATCTTCCTGCAAGATAAACAATACCAATCAGTCACTGAAAAGAGCGCCACAAGCCGGCTTCTCGGTTCTAGGGACGTACCCCGGGTCGTTGGGCACCTCCGCGGGGCTTCTGGCCACATCCTGATTCTGGGTTTCCATGGGCTCGGACGCCGACGGCGCGGGGCGGGCCGGGCGGCGCACTACGACTACGAGCGAGCGACGACGCGGCGGGGACGGCTCCCGGAGTCGCTCGGCTGCACTACCGACTACCGGCACGAGACTGGCGCGCCGCGGCGCACCCCTCCACGCAGCGGCCGCCCCCGCCCGCCCGCGCCCCGCATCGCCCGCGCCGCCGCCGCATCGATTCATTCACTCCGTACACAATTATTCATACGGTGAGCACGACGGACGCGAGCAGCGCGCCGGCAGCACCACGTGAGCGCGCAGCACGTGCTCGCGCCCCCCCTCGCGCCGGCCGCGCGCTCCGGCCGCCGCCCCGCCCGCGCCCAGAGCACGCCCACTGCGCGCCTACACTCACCACCACCCCCATACACCCAACTTCCAAACTTTATCGAAACTAATATTAATAATTAAGTTTCAAACAAAACTTTTCAAAATACTCTATTCGATATTTGCTATCAGTCATCGTAACATTTACATAAAAACACAAACAACTACATCGTCTGTGTTTTTATTCCTAACACCCTTCGTATCTGCACAAAAGTTGCATCATAATAATTTCGTGCGACATCATCCAGACGCACTAAGCACCGATCGTAGCGGCGCGAAACCTCTATAAGTGACGTCACTGAGTGGCTTGTCAGACGCTCGTAGCACCGCGCTACGAAGTAAATGCCGCTACGACCGCTTTAATATACGCGTCACATGATTACATGTAACAACCAAAAAATTGTTCTCGCACTTGTCGAATTTTAACAAATTATTTATTACCATGAATTTATTAGCGTAAATAAGTTTTGAAAAAACATACTTTATAAGTCCTTTGGGAAAACTTACGTCGCTCATCACATAGGTATCTCAAAAACTAAATTTGGCATGTCTCATCTCAATCTGTTAAAGTTGACGCAAAAAGTTTGCCGAGGATAGCAGAAAAATAGGCCTAATGGATTAAAAACTTGTAACTTTGTGAATTTACTTTATCGAAATATATAAAATTAAGTTCTTATTTTATTCAGCCATAGTATCGTATACCTACACGCTATAGCTATTTTCAAAACGATTGTTCGAAAAAGTTTTCAAAGTCATATTGTAATGATAATATTATCGATACAAAGTAGGTAGCCTCACAGGCATAGTTTCGTCGCGTGTTCAGACGCCCTTTTAAACGGAATTAAACATTCAAACCACACAATCTAAACATCACAAGATTTTAGATATCTTCTACCAAGAAAAAGGAGAGAAGTGGCAATTGCTACCAAAAATACACCTGGATTTTTTTCCATCATTATTTTTATGATTCGCGCAAACAGTTCATAAATCACAATAATAACTTCGAGCGGAGCTGAGAGCTTTTAGGCTTCTATGCTATTTCCAAAGTGTGAGAGACAATGTCTGGCAACATAATTTAGCCATTCCAGTTGGTGGTTGCGGCTGTGCTCAAAATATCATTCGCTTTAGATCAATACTGAGACCAAAATGCCGTACTGACCCGGTCTAACAATAGAACAACCCAATTCCTCCCGTATTTTGTTACAGTCTGGAATTCTGGATGCACTCTGCCTAGTTCTATAGTGGGCGTAGGAAAGTATTATCTTTCATGTGTCATGTGGACTCAAAAGACAGTCAGCAAGGTTGAAGACGGAGGCAAACTCCTCAAGAAGCGCAATGACTTTCAGTACCTCTTAGAAATATCGCAATGATAAGTCGAAGTTTACCAGGCTGACTCTTGCAATAGCGACTAATATAGGGCTGATGAGCAATTCTAAGATGGTACCAAATATACACTGGTTGTATTAATTGGAATTGAAAACCTGACACCTATTGATTAGCACTGCGGCAATCCTATGGCCTTCCACGTCAGCACAGATATTGGTTGGAGATGTCGATTAGAAAACCCCAAAACATGTCATTCAAAATAGAACATCTAGAACAGCATTATGACAAAGAGGACATTACCAAAACTAGAAATAGGTTCTCTGCATTGCATTAAAATCGCGCCTGCCCGAATATAATTCGGTTCAAATCAATACTGCAACTAAAAATGTCGGGCTGGCCTACCTAGGAATAGACCAACCCAGTCGTTACTGCAGATAAAGATATTATTAGAGGAAAATGGTGCATTGCTAAAATTGGAATGGCCAACTGCATAGAGGGGTTGTATCACCTAAATGGGGAGTTCCACCCTCCCGTCTTTTATTGACGTGAAACCAGGACCGCAGACCCATCAAAATTTATAACCATTTTGATGATAAACGTCAATCGATGCGTCATCTAGCAACTGTAGTAATGCCAGACGCAAGGGAACTGTTTTAATTTTGGTGATAGGTCTATTTACCCGAAGCAACCCTTTGTTGCAGGATGGCGAAAGACATCAAAAAGGAGAAGATAAGATCATTTCGATTGACAATTTCATTTGAAATCGTCAATCATAAAGTGCATATTTTTGAACCATTAAAAAGGACAGCCCTGGTAACTTAATGACCATGCAATAAAGACCAAATTCAGAAATATAATGATAATGAAAAAATCCATGTACCTAAATGCAAAGATGAGGAGGAGCATATCATAGTGTGCTGTTAAAACTCACAGGCGATCCACAAACGGACCATTAAAAAAATAATGCATAGAATATTGCACGAAATTATCCGTTTTGGTTCGATGCGGAAACTAAATTTGCAGTGCTGACCCCGTCTGCGAATAGAGCAGACCAACTCCACCTTCTATGTTGTTAGATGCGGTTATTGGATTTAATCAAAGGGATGTACCTACAGCAGCATGAATGCTAATGAAATTGCCATGGTCTATCAAGAATTTGCTTGGTTCAAGTGCGCGTGAATTCTGTAAAGTCAAATCATATAGTTCAATTAGACCACTAAAAGTCACTTTTGAATGTCATATACAAGAATTGGATCTAGTTCTAGAATCGAATTGGCCCAAAATATTGGAACAAAGTTTCATGTTGCGGCCAGTTTTAAAAAGAACAGTCAAAAGACATCATACAAAAATAAAAAAGTGGCAAAGGTTCCTATTAAATTCATATGTCGGAAAATCCATTAAGTTCACTATTCCAACGGCAGAAGCGAGGTCTATTTAAAACTTCAGTAACGGCTAAATGACAGTTTGAAATGAAAACGCTAAAAGGAGATACAGTTGCAGCGGTGGTTGCGGCAGTACAGAAATATCATTCGTTTCGGATCAATACTGTGATTTAAACTGCAACCAGGAATAGAATAACCCAGTTCTTCTTCCAGATGACGTAAGAGGCAGTTAGGGCATTATATCGGGCATTAAAATAGCCTCCATGAGCGGTAATACTTAAACGTATGTACCCTGGGCAATTAATCAACCCTGTTTTTACTGTGGTGACCACAGAACAATAAAAACACACATATTGTTCTGTGGTGGTGACTAATTCTTAACGTAATGAGCAATTCCTTAAGATTTAGTGTTTTGTTGTACACGAGGAAAGATCACACGGTATTTTAGGAAATATTACCCGTGTACAGGGTGTACCTTCAAGAGGTATAAAAACAACGGCTGAACGGATCTGCATGAAATTTGAGACTGAGATTGTAGTGTGGAATAACACACAGGATAGTTTTCATCCCAGAAAAAAATATTCTTCCCGTGGGATAATATATCAAAGTCGCAAGTTTTTACCCAGAGACAAGTGGACACGTCTACCACTCATGACGTGCTCGTCATAAGATCTGTACGTACCTTTAAAAAAGAAATTAAAAAATGTTTAATGTAAATTTCGTTCACTCTAAACATTTTTAAATGGCACTAAAAATATTCTGAAAACCTCTTTCACATTATAACGTCCTCATTATGAAACCGTCCACTATAAACTCAACAATATGGAATAACTTGTTCTCCCAGTAAAACTTAGGAAAGCTTAAACTGGCGTACAAAATATTTTACGAGGAAGATTCAGTTTTAGTCTACACTGAATAATATACTTGAGTTAAAGTTTGCGACTCTGTCGGCAGGTCTGTCCGTTTTTTATATTATGTAGGTTGTGTACACTTAGCAACACTCTAAAGCTATTTCCTCCCAAAGGATTGTTTAAAATGTATAAAAAATATGGTGTTACGAATATCACATTCTGGATCACATACTACTATCAAATCGGTCTTAACTAAACGTTGCAATCGTTCATTCACGAGAAAATCGCTTTTCAATTTTCCCAAGTGTATACATGTTTTTGCACTGTATTTATTGAGTTAACTGCCTGAGTTGTTAACTGCCTCGTTGGCCTAGTGGTCCTGAGTGCGACTGCTACGCTAGAGGTCCTGGGTTCGATTCCCAGGTCGAGCAAAAAGTGTTATTGGGTTTTTCTCTGAAATTCTCAGTAGCAGCTCGGAGTTTGGATTTGTGCCCGGTTAATGGCAATAGGCTCGCCACCTATTACATGGGACCTAAATATACCGGCGAATTGTGGGTGTACATCGGTACACCTCTGCCTAACCCTTCGGGGAATACAGGCGTGATGGTATATTTTTTTTTATTTTTTTATATTTATTGAGTTCTAACTTTTACATATGTGCAATTTAATAATACATTTTTAATATCCTTTTATATTTTGTTTAGTCTTAACTGCGATAGCCTGCCGACATTCTGCGTATAGTCCTTAAAAAAGCCAAGACTACCTACGTCTGAAAGTAGATTTAGTCTAGACTTTTCAAAACGCGAAATTTCATTATGAAACATCAGACTAAAATCAGGACAATTTTAGTTATTCTAATATACGGTCAACGTAAGTATATAAGAAAGTCTCTCAATTTGATTGAATCAACCAAATTGAATCACGTAAACATAAAACAATGAATTATTCAATGACGGAAATAGTTCTCCTTTCTACACCATTCTAGCAATGTAAATGCCGAACCGTGTAATACCATACCATTACCATAAGGCTATTTACCTATTTATATCGTTGGGCGCGTAGATCCCACTAAAATTACCAAGTACCTAAAAAATAATCTTGAATATTATCAGTAGAGATATCTTAAATACTAGAAAAAAAAACATGTATAACTAAAACTACACAGTGGTAAATATAGAAGGTTTAGTCAGAGAGAAAGTTAAACAAAATCACACAACGTAAATTAATTGATAAACATCATCGTTTATTACATTACTTATTATTATGATTACGTTATATTTGGCGTGATTGGGCAGTACTCCATTACATAGTTGTTGACATTTAGTTTAAACTCTAGTGCCGATACCACTCTTGTTTTCAATGCATATTTTTATCATAGTCATATTTTGAGTTTTGAGTTTGATTAATTCTTCAGTGCATCTACTGTTATTGTATTTAATTATGATTAAAAAATCAGTTACATTTTTACTATTACGGAGTAAACGCAGTCTTCGATCGGCAGAAAGAAGTGACGAGTTGCCCAATTCTTTCGTTTAGGGCTAATTTATCAAACGATTCATATCGATACCAACTTTTATCTGCGTAATAAATTTGTCAGTCTGACAGATTTTTTTTATGGAAAATTATCACAGACAGACGAAGCTGCAAATTAAAACATGGGTGATGTCCTTTTTTGGAGTTCAAATTTACCCTGCACCAGTTCGTAAACCAAAATCAACGTTGTCCATCAAAATCGGTTTAGCGGTTTAGTCGTAAAGTCGTAACAGAGTTGCTTTCGCATTTATACATATATATTTTTTTTTTATACCACTGGAGGTGGCAAACAAGCTAACGGCCCGCCTGATGTTAAACAGTCACCGCTGCCTATGGACACTTGCAACACCAGAGGCATCACTCGTGCGCTGCCGACCCCGTAAAAACCTCAAAACTTACATCCTTACTTAATACTCTGTGGATATGTCAAACCGCCATATTTATTCTTCAGATAAAATATATCTAACGGTTGAAAAATCAGGCCCAAATTAAGCAACATCGGAGCCAATATATCTCAAAGTCTGAGGGGTATCGGCACTAAACTGTATGAATTCATAATCAATTATCAGAAAAGCGGACAACGTTTAAAAATAGCATGAAACTGCTTATAATTAGGAGCATATTTAATAGTAATCACAGTATATAGATTCGTTGGCATTACATTTTAAACTGAGCCGCTAATGTCATATTTCAAACTTTACGTCTGAAACCTTACTGCCTTGTTTTTAGGGCGGTTAAAAAGTATGTTCAAATACCGTTCCATTTAATGCTTTTTCGCTTTTTTATCACGATATTATCTTCGACTCGAAAGGCGACGGGAAAAAAAAAATATTTTTAAATACTTAAATATATTTTGCCAATAATTTAATTAGTTGCTGGTATTTTAACTGCCATTGGCGGTGTATGAATACCATGCAACAAATAAGGACCATGTAACACCATAAGGGTTTCTTTGTACCATTTTGTCATGGAACCCTAAAAACGTACTGCTTGCAATAGGACATTAACGCACAGACGACTGTAGTTATACATCGCTAAATACAATACTTACTATTCTAGAGATCAAAATATTTCACTAGTTACGATAGAACCTACATATCGATTAACAACCACATTCAGACATTAAAATAGCAGTAAGTACATCGAAGTATTACATCTAGCTTAACACACAGCCACGACAACCATTAAGTAATACCTATAAGTAGGTAAGTAGGTACATACATAATATTATCCTATATGAGATTCAGATTTGACCTAGATAGACTAGGACGGCACTATATTCGCGGCACACTATGATAGCCATCTTGACATTTTACAAGATCTTAGTTCTGCCAAAATGAAACAAACTACAATATTTTTTTAACCGGCTTGAAAAAAGGAGGAGGTTATTAAATTAATTATGTCAAAGTAAATAAATATACATTGTGTCATGTTCCTCTCCAGCAGTTACAGTTCAATGCAGATCCAAAACTATAAACCCAGCGCTGATTTAAAATAAATCACTCCGAAAAACTGTCTTATGTCTCTTATAAGTCTTTTATTCGTTCGTCTTAAGTTTCGTGTTCTCTTCATATAATTGTTACATTTTGTTGTAGTTAACAGTCCTGACGGGATAGTAACCCGACATCACCTCGCTCAATGCGCCTGAAGGAAGGTGATCCTGTCAGAATGTTTGAAGTACTACGAGAAGAATGCATCATAGGTATACAGAATGTGTATATTTATATGTACCATGTTTCGTCCGAAACATGTCTTATGTGAACGAAGTGTTTTTCAAAATTAATATAAGCACGTTGTCAAATTAATTTACTTTTTACTGTAATTGGTTTACTCGCTGTCAATTAATAAAAATAAATAAATGACCGGGAAGACTAAAATATAATAATACTATATTACCTTTGTCTGTCCAAAATAAGAGATTTGATAAGTTATGGCTGTACGTCAATATTGACAATATACTACGACAATTGCTCCTTCTGTAACAGTCATATTTACGCATCTTCATAAACGTCCGAATAGCTAACATAGCGTGCTGGGAATAAAGGTGATAATAGATTAACAAATAATGTAATTGGAAGTCTATAGAGACATTAGAGACTGTATGAGCAAAATTTAATTTTCACAGAAGTCAAAACACAGCCTTTTAGCAACACAGTACTAAAATCATTCGAAATTCCGAAATGATTCTTGGAAACAAAATAAAATAACCTAGTCATAAATAATAACAAAAAGTTGTAACTTCAAAGTTCAACAACTTAGCTAAAACTAATTTAAAAAAAAAAAACAAATATTTGCCAAATTCGTATTAAAACTTAAATACTAGACATAATT
This sequence comes from Caradrina clavipalpis, assembly GCA_932526535.1. Classification (NCBI taxonomy): domain Eukaryota; kingdom Metazoa; phylum Arthropoda; class Insecta; order Lepidoptera; family Noctuidae; genus Caradrina; species Caradrina clavipalpis. The sequence continues at coordinate 6,858,931 of OW052093.1, forward strand.
ATAATTATTGCAAGCTAAGCAGGCATGAGGCTGGCATTAAACAAAGAAAAAAGCCGTAACTCAAAAAAATATTGCAATAAAAAGCATAAACTAACTAAATTTAAAAAAATATATAAATAACAACATTGCACAAAAGCTAAAATAAAAATAAAATATTGCAAGCATATAAATTAAAGCCGAAATCATAGCCGCCGAAAGCTAATAAAAGTTATTGCAACTCAATAGCAAAACAAATAAAAATTGCACAAAATAATTCTTTAAAATGTTGGCAATATATATAAATTACCAATGTTTATGTACATAGGTAATCATAGACCCAAATGAATACTTTTACTCATAGTAAAAACACTTATTTCACCACCTCTGAATAGACACTACTCAACAATTATATGGCATACAACTAATTTGTCCAAATGGGGTATTCTTCACCCATCCCAAACCTAGGACATGCGTCACCTCCTTAGATGCCCGTCGTGCACAACCAACTGTATCACCCAAGATCGAAATGAGGCCAATGATAGAGGTCTGTACAGGTTACTCGATATTGGTCGGACAAAATTTAAGAAGAGTCCATCGACACGAAAAGAAGAAGAAAAACAAACATCATTTAAAAATGGAACAAAATTTCCATGAAATGATTTGCCAAGTAATTCAATCCAAACTTATTCGAAGGTGGTGAAATAAGCCCTTAGTGTCAATTTAACAAAAGACAATAAGAAACTAAATTAAGGTACATTACTTTTGTAATGATTGAGATGTTTTGACAAAACCTCTTTTAGACAGATTGTAGTCAGTTTGCGAAAGCATAGTTATAAAATATGTTTTAAAGCAACACCTTGTTGATGATAATTATAAGAAAGCGTTAAAACTAATCACAGGTATACATTTGGCACAATTTTGGTACAATATTTTAACAGTTTAACTAATAAAAAACTAACATCAAATAATTTAACGATAACTTGAAGAACTTCTTAACCTACATTGAACAACTTTTTTGATCTACGAATTATTCTACGTTTTTACTTATAGACTAATCTACAAGAATCTAATAAGTACTTTTAAATTTTAATTACCTACGTATTAAAAGTACTGGAAACATAATAAGATAAAACCCTCAGCTACGAGATAAAAACGTCTAAATTAATAAACAAGTGTTTGAAATCCCATCAAAAATAGAATTGCTTGATTATATTAGAAAAACAGTATTAAAAATATTTATTAACTTTCATAACTAGTCAGTTTCAAAAAGGAATCACATTGGGAGCTTTTCCCTTCTTAGCATATTTACTTTACATAAATAAGAACCTAAAATTTTTAAGCGCAGTGCAAACGTAGATACTTTAGTGTCTTGTGTCAGACACTAGCAACCGGCAACCAGTGGTGAATATGCTATGTTGAACCCATTCATCTGCACTCGGCTACTGTTTACCTGCTGCTTCCATATGACACACATAGATCGCCGACCACAAAAGTGTTCGGTGTTAAATTATTACATACATTAGTTGCAACAGTACACTGACGGAATGTTCAGAAAAATGCCGACAGTGTCCGGCAGTAGCAACCGGCAACTGTGTCTGGGAGGCGACTCAGGACAGCAACCGCATGGTATCCCGTATCGGTAACGAAAAGTGTCTACGTTTGCGCAGTGCTTTAGAAATTAAAACGCTTACACAACATTTTAAGAGCAATTTGTTAAAATATTAAAAAAAAATAAGATTTTCGCTTATAAGAATGAGAGAAAAATAACTTTTGGTTTAGTTTAACCGATCAAGCTCAAATCCTAATGTAACTTAAATAGCTAATCACTTTTTACCGTACCCTGATAAGGTAAATGTATTTTTCTCAGAATATTCAATTCCTATAATTTATTTAAGACATGTTAAGCGTATAACTTAATTCTGAAGTAAAGGCTTGTCTACAATTGCACTAGTTTAGTGACCAAGTGTAAACAAGCTCTTAATGTCAATAAATGAGCGATGCATTTTAGTTTTTAATAAAAATATAATTGATGCTTATAATTAGAAATAATACTGATTCCGCACAATCCCTATTTGTACTTTTCGACAAGTCACACAACCTTTAGTACTTACTTCTCAATACACAAACACAGAACCTACCAGTTTTTGCAATTCACGATCGCACGTCAATCATTGCATTTCATAACTTAACACAATGAGATAAGGGTCACATGACGCGCGCTTGAGAATTGCAAAAATTATACTACAATAATTTTCAGGTAACATAAATGAGTAGAGAAATCAATAATTATTCTTAAGGGCTTTCTATAACCTTCTTACAAAACGACAAGCATAATTAAGGTTAATATTGGAATAATGTTTTTTTTATGTTGTTCTTATTTTGAAATCTAAATGTATAATCTAATTTTATGGACTTTTCTATTTCTGAGGCCTCATGGATAATTTCAGTTTGCATTCTATTGGCACCATAGGCCCAACATACACAAGCAGATATCGGATTTTTTTAGGCCAGATTATTTGGATGCGGTTGACACATCACGGAGTTTACCTTTCAGGATAGTATTCGGGAAATATACTGCAGGACTTGGTTGCAAGGCCAAAAACAGCAATAAAAATTACTGTGTAGGTGGTGGCCTAGTTGCGTAATTTGTTCGAAAGAGTCACCGCGACACTAGAACGCAAGGGGCATTAGAAGGAACACGTATAGGTTTTAGTCAGTAAAAGGCTGACACGATCCTTTTCGCTCCGCCCATAGCGGAAGAAGTCATTTGATGATTTCCCATAAAAAATAAAATAAAGAAAAAGTGGTGGCCTACTAACCTTGCAAGTTTGATATTGGAAAAGTACCAATATTGGTACTTCTCCAATATCAAACTTGCAAACTTTTACAATTCATTATGCACTCTCTACATTGGTGAAGCAAAACATCGAAAAGTAATCAAAGTGTAAAATCGTCAACCCGCCTAGAGCAAGTGTGGTTATCAATGCTCATGCCTTCTCTGTATGAGAAGAGGCGTTTGCCCAGCAGTGGACAATAACAGACTGGTACCTATTATGGATACATATTTTCAGATGTCTTGCTCTGAGGATTACTGAAGTCTATCCAAGAACACTTGTTTGTGACAGGACTGTTAACAGAAATCCTTCAGAAGCTATTCTTTTACCGATACCGGCTTAGAATGTACTGGGGGTCTACTCTGAAATGACAAATCCGACCGAACCGACCGACCGAAACACGACCGAAGTTTGCATTGTTGCCCTACTACGAACAAAGTTCGGGATGGCTCAGTTCGGTCGGAACCATAGCCAATTTTCGGCAGAGTGTCGGACTGAACGAAATATAGGTCTAGAGTTGAATGTTTTATCGATATGTTTTTATTAGTCTTTCGATATGATTTAACTGTTGAATTACAGATTGAAATTATTTTCTATAACATGGAAATTGAACTTCGCTATTCATTCAGTATTTATACCTACGAACATTGTAATATTTCTCAAAATAACATTGAATTTGTAGCTGGCTGGAAAGGTTGTATACCTTTGTCGATTATCATTAGAAGACAAAGTTAAAAAGTCAAAGGATGACAAGTAAAATGTAAACAAACTAGCGGTGCTTGAGTTTTTTATTCATGCATAATTCAGGGACAAAATACAAATCTCGTCTGTCGCAAACGTTATATACCGATAGGTAACCGTATTTCTGTCGTTTATCATCAAATGCCGACTGAAGTGAAAAGTCTTAAGTTACGTGTTGAGTTATGAGTTGATAACAAAGAATAAGCTTACTACACTTTACATTATTTATTTAACCCGTGATCAAGTGCCCCTTGCGTTGCGGCGATCACAATAGATCAGCCATGGTCGCAGTGATACCACAGCCGCACAAATGAAGTAAAAAGAAGCGCCCCTTGGGTTTATCGTTTTCCCATGTTCGTGTTTTGGAAGTTCGGAAATGAAAGTTATTATGAACACACATTCTGCAAGACAAATTCACCATGTCCAGACCGACAGCACACATTGATGCTCTCCTTAATTTCCTTGAAGAGCATCGAGATTTGGTTCAAGGCAATTTGAGGAATATCGACAGTCGTACGCTGAACCATTGACTGCGGGAAAAATCCGCAACACGCTTAATGCTATGGGTCCTGTCATTTTACAGCCATACAACGGTGCAAAGAATCTTGACGTTATCCTGAACTCTTCAAGCTGGAAGCTCTGTGCGGGACAGAATAGTGTATTTTGGACAGAAGATCATTTTTTTATTTGTTGAACATAATCCTAAGTTATTTCTGTCTCCTACCTAATGTACATCTATGTCTACTTTTAAAATAATATAAAACTATTCTCCAATAACTGTAAAAATCCTTCGCTTTTAATTAAATTTAACGTTAAACTTCGTTTTTTTTTTATTTTATTTCAGTTAACCTATGACACATTCACTTTAAACAAAAATAAAACTCAAGATTAAAATTGAAAAAAAGAATTGTTAATAACTGCTTCGGTAGCCTAATGTTCCTAAGCGCGCCTGCTACGCTAGAGGTCTTGGGTTCGATTCCCAGGTCGAGCAAAGTATTATTAGGTTTTTCTATGAAATTCTCAGTAGCAGCTCGGAGTTAAGATTTGTACCCAGTTAATGGCAATAGGCTCGCCTCCTATTACATGGTACCTAATTATACCGGCGAACTGTGGGCGTATATTGGTTAAACCTCTGCCTAATCTTTCGGGGAAAGCAAGCGTGATGGTATGTGTGTGATAGTTGTTAATAATTCATTAAATTTGATGATTACGATACTCAAAAGGTAGCTATTTTGCTGTCGTGAATATTGACATTAATTTACGATGTAACTCTTGTCAAACTAAAGCTTTCGGTCGGACTTTTCTCGTTCAGAGTAGGGTTTACGATACAAAAAACGTCAAAATGAAGTTCGGTCGGATTCGACCGACCGAACGAAATAAAATGAACTTCGTAGTAGGAAACGTCCGAAGATTCGGCCGAAACTTCGGATTTGTCATTTCAGAGTAGACCCCCTGAGCTTTAGGCCAAAAACTTGAAAATGATTTTTTTAGTACATGATAGCATGCAATATTTTTTTAAGGATATTTTAAGTTATGATATGCAGTACAATACATTCTGCACATTAATGGTTTTTTTACTATGTCTATGGCTACATTTTTTGGCACTATGTATATGAAAATAGACACTAATAATTATATCGATTATATACCACTTGATAAAGTTTAAGGAGATTTTTTGAGATCAAAGTTATGTTAAACTATTATGGAATGAAACTTGGAATTTATTTCTTATTCTTTTGGGAGTTTTCGGCGTTTGACGCTAACAAAGCCGAAAGAGTGGCGTGTGTAGCACTCAACGTACCAGACGTGGGGCTTACGATGTTACCAGATGAATGGCCCACATTATTATTGTTCATCAAACCGCCGCTGGTACCTGAACTAACGATAGTAACGTTAGGAGGTGGTGTAACACCATTTGCGAATCCAGTCGACAGTACCTTCTGCGTATTATGCATCATAAACGACTTGGCGGCTCCCGCGCTACCTAAAGTAAGCACCTTCTTCAACATAACAGAGGAATTACAGGCATTATCGATCATATCTTTGGTTGTAGAAATACTGTCAAAGTCTGTAGAGCTTGCTGTGACCACTGTACTTATCTTTGGTGTGGACGTGTGCAGGATCGGGCGGACTGCTGTGACGTTGAAGGTCGCGCTTGAAGCAGGAGTGAGGTTGTTCCGATTGATGATGTTCCGTGAAACGATAGCGTTGTGTAGTATGTTCCCGGTGGGGAACGACTTGGAACTGACGTTTACATACTGAGGGGTGCCGATGATAGTCGCGTTGGATGTGCGCGTGCCGAAGCCAATGATTGTACTGGCTGTACCTTGAGACATGACTGTGCTGAATGTACCCTTGGTGTTGATCGGTATTCTGCAAAGAATGGATAAAGAATCGTTAGTTGATGTGATGATATTTATACGACTTTCTAGTCTTCAGTTGTACATTTAAACATCCCCATAATGTCATAATAATCCTGCGACAAATTTAATTTTCCAGAATGAACGCCTAACAAAAAACAAATTGCAAACAAACACTCACCCTCGTATAACCTGCGAAGTACTCCCAGGAATGTTCTGTATAGTGACAGTGGCTTGCGGCAGATGGTGGACAGTCCTTGGCCCAGTGGGCGGGATGTTGGAGCTGGTGTAGTAGTGCACGGTGCTGCCAGTGATGCGGGGCGGCGCCGCGATGTGCGCTACAGGCACACTGTGCACCATCCCGCTTGTGGTTGAGGCTACTGTGATGCACTTTGTTTGGTTTACTGAGAACTGGAAAGAAAGAAAGTAAGATTTACACACACACACTAGCGAACTGCCAGCGACTACGTCTGCGTGACCTACTTCACCCGCCTTACATTATTACGTCTTTGGTAGCGTGATGTTATATGACACTCACAAATAATACGGTTTTCTATGGGTGAAAAAGTTTTAAAAATCGGTTCAGCAGATCCAAATATTACCCCCTACAACATCACAAACTTTACCTCTTTATACTATTATTATAGATTGCTGCTTGTTTATTTTTTTATCTAAATGTGGAAAATACAGTAACCACTTACATTATTTGTGTTCAAGGTCGTTCCCAAATCAAATTCGTCACCAACCAATGTGATTGTATCAGGATTATTTCCAGTCAGCTTTTCTATCGTCTTCCTTGCATCAGCGTCACTTTCAATATTCCCCAAGTTGCTGCTCAAAAACTCGATGTCCGAGTCCAATAAACCATCCACCAAATGATTCTGACCATCCTCAGGATCTTTGCATAGGGAGAAGTCGTCATTCTCCAACTTTATATCTTCTACTTTCATCCCATCCACATCAAGGTCATCCATGTTCTCGACTTTAATGCTAATGAGATCCACATCTTCATCCTTCATTTCCTCCATCTTGATTTCATCCAAATCTTCCACTTTTATTCCCCCTACTTTCATGTCATCCATGTCTTCAACTTTGATATCAGCAAAATCTGTATCTTCTTTCATCATTGGAACATCTGAGAAGTCTCTGCTGTTCTCGCCGTTCCCAATATACTGGCTGGCATCAAAACTGTTACTATCAAAATTCTCATGATTCGGTTCAACTTTAATGTCTTCTATTTTGTATTTGTCCTCTTCTTGCATGCTGCTTGTGCAAGGCTGAGGGCTGTTGGCATTGCTTATGTCGCCACTGAGGGCTCTTTTAAGAACATAGGCCTTTATTTTCCTGAGCATAAACAGAGGAACTTTGAAGCCTGTTAATTCTCCAAGCATGGGGAGTGAGTTGTGTTTGTATGCATCGCTGTTGGCAAGTTCTTCAATGTCTTCTAAAACCTGAAGATACAACAAACTTTTAAATAATTATGTATTTATAAAAATTGTCCTACACTAGAAAATTTCCCTGATTTCTGATTGTGCCTGTGAGTTTATAAGTTTGTACATATAAACTCATATGCACAATCAGCCAGACCCACAACAAACATCTGTAAGCTATACAAGCATTTGTTCCATTCGGGAATCAACACCGCGACACGCAGCGCAGCAGCCAATCCCTCAGCCAACCGTGCCATCATATCTAATTATAGCTCATTGAGTGATAATAGTCAGTCAGTCAATAAAATATAAACATAATTACCATAATATATGTTTTACCGCCAACAGCATTGACTAAGTTATGACTGGCAATCCATTCCTTGTCTGATGAGTCAGCAGGGTATCTGGGCAGGCCAGCATGTCTGGTATACAGGCGGCCACGAGAATGACCTAGGCCCAGCAACTAGAATAAGAAATTTAAATATTTATAACAAAGTACTAGTTTACAGAAAAGTTTTCTCTAATGTAATCTTGTTGACTTTGGTAGGACCATAGTGCTTTAACTTTACTACTAATTGTTCCAAACACTTTCACCAAAATCAATAAACATAGCGCCAAATGTATTTAAATTATCATTCTGTCTCCGTCATTTTCTATCAATGTGATAGGGATGCAATCATATTTTAAATATGTTTAGGCACTAAATGTAAATATGTTTGGTCATTTTGGTAAAAGTGGGTATTAGTTTTGTACTAACATTATACACAGGGAACCTTTAAGTATAATTGTGTTTACTATACATACAGGGTATCCTTGAAAGTATAGGTCAAATCGAGTAAGGAAGTAGACACCCTGTATATTCAAACACAATACTGAAATGAAAATGTTTCCATATCTTTTTGTATACAGCATCTGCAATGGGCTATTTATTACACCCATAATCAGATAGGAAAAATAAAAAGATTATATTTTAAACCCACTAAAAAACTTAAAAAATATTCTTACTTTATGAGCATGAGACCCCATAATAAACAAAGTTTCTTGAGTCAATCTGGCAGGATTCCACTTCTCAGGGTCTCTAATGGCAGGGGAAGGTAGCGGTGATGATGATGCACTGTCTGTGCTGTCCTCCTGCTTAATCTTCTTTCTTTTTGTAGTCATGTCAATGTCATTCTCGGAATCCTTCCTCTTTGGGCATGGACTCTGTAACTGTATCAAGTGAGTGAACATGATGATCCATCATAAAAACATTTATCGGTAACATATAGGTTATGTATATCGAAAGATATAGGGGAAAATAAGCAGTATTTTTTTCGTTCTATGACACTTACTACAGTTGGTTTGACAAGTTTAGAGTCAACACTGTTACTGGATTCTGAATCACTGGTTTCATACGGTGACTGTGCTGGCCGAGGCGGTGTAGTATACAACATACGGGTGGCATCCAACATGGCTCGACATACTGCTCTCACCTACAAAACAAAATGCATATTAAAAATATACATATTTATTATTGTGTTATTAGATTTTTCTATGAAATTCTCAGTAGCAGCTCGAAGTTAGGTTTTGTGCCCGGTTAATGGCAATAGGCTCGCCCTCTATTACAAGGGACCTAAACATAATAGTGAACCGTGGCTGTACATGAGCACACCTCTGCCTAAGCTTTCGGGGAATACAAGCATGATATTTTGCATTATATTTACAATAATTCATTCTTGAATACATTGATAAGAATTAGTTATCAAATGAAGTATATAAATTACTATGAATGCACAACATTGACACACCTCTTTTATTTATAGTTTTAATGATAATAATTATGAAAATAGAACACACACTGTGTTGTTACTCAAAGTGATATAAAGAAAAGATAAAAGTATACATTACTTTTACAATAAAATAAATAAATATTACCTGATCTTCACTAACAGATTCATCTCCCAAATTCAGTCTTATATTATTGACAGCAGGTACAAAGAATTTCTGAAATATAAAAAATGTACTGATAAAAATGGGATTAAAGAAAAATCTTTTCATTATTATGTAAGAACTTTGATTCTTTTTTATTGCTACTGATCGAAATGAGAAGTAAAAAACAACAACTTAATTTTTTTTTTTTCTAAATCTAAAATCTTACTTCCAAATATTTCTTGATCACTTGATCTATTTCTCTTGTAACTGCTGATTGTATAGTTTGCCGTAACAGGTCCAAAGACTTGTTTGCACTTGCCCTAAACTCTGCAATGGGCCTCGAATGTGGCTGGACTGGTCCAGGTAAACTAAACCTTCTGTGCATGGCCGCAAGAGTGTTTATGGCAATCTGCCTTGTAACTGGCTGCTTCTGAAATTGACAAAGCAACCAAAATAAAATAAAAATGTAGTACCATAAATGGGGCAAATATTTCAAACAAAGAATGTTGAATGTGCTCTAAGGACAACTAAATTCTTTTTAAAATGAAGATAGCCCAGGTTTTAGCTAGCTCACATAATAATGATCAAATTACGTGTTAATTAGTTAAATTTATATTACAGAATAATTTTAATAAAATTAATACGTAGACACCTACCTAATAGATTGATTAAAATTATTCTGATTGATGATGATTTTGTTTATTTAGGCATTTTCATGAAAATGTGTTAAATTAATTATATCCTACTAGCCATCTCACAAAACAGTCTCATTCTAATTACTTTATTTACAAAACCAATATTTACTCACGGCACTGACATTTTCATGGTCACTGAACAAAGCTATAAAAAATAACTTACCGCTTGCATATTGTTTGGTGTGTTAGAACGAGCATTCAAGGATTTAGTCGGCGCCTGGAAGCCCCATGTACTACTAGAACTTTCAGCAACTGGATTCTGCTGCGAAGTATCTACGTTATTCCAATTCTTTTGCACCACCATTTCGAATTCCTGTCATAGACTGTTTTGTTTGATGTTCATACCCGTATACCTGAGAAATCATTCACGATATTGCTATAGAATCACATAAAACACTTAGAATAACACAACAATACGTAATTATAACAATTATCTGGTTTCTAGTAGGAATTATTATTTTTATTACCAAATAAAAGCAAGCTTTGAAAACTGCCCAAAAGAGAAGACAAGGGCGGGCCATAGACTAAATAATAAAATTACATTACAGGGCGGGCGGGTGGAGCGAACAAGGGTGTGCCAAGTGTTGCAAGACAAAAACAGGTAAGCGAACAATTTTTTGACCGCTTATCAGAGCGATTTTTGACAGATTTCTTCGCGCTGACAAAGAAATCTATCAAAAATTGGTCCGTTAATCACACAAAAAATCATTCGTATATGGATATTTCTAACTGAATGTTCTCATTTTAAGTTTATGTTTAAGATTTGACTGCCTCGTTGGCCTAATGGTCCCAAGAGCGATTGCTACGCTAGAGGTCTTGGGTTCGATTCCCAGGTCGAGCAAAAAGGGTTATCGGGTTTTTTGAAATTCTCAGGAACAGCTCGGATTTAGGATTTGTGCCCGGTTAATGGCAATAGGCTCACCCCCTATTACATGGGATCTAAATATACCGGCGAACTGTGGGTGTACATTGGGACACCTCTGCCTAACCCTTTGGGGAATACAGGCGTGATGTTATTTAACTATATAGATTTTTCAAATTTCGTTTTCATCTCGTACTATTTTATTTTACCCTCTCTGATCTGACTAATGTTGCCAACAAAGATAAGAAATGAATGAAAACCAATTTTTTTTAACATTGCCCATCTATACCTACGGCTGATACGATGATGACGATAACCTGTACCAATTAAATAATATAATAATAAAAATATACACACACATACACAACATACATTCATTACATGGGACCTAAATATACCGGCGAACTGTGGGTGTACCTACATAGGTACACCTCTGCCTTACCCTTCGGGGAATACAGGCGTGATGGTATATATATATTTTTTTTAATAATAAAAAAGAAAACTAAAACAAAATAGCATCAAAAATTCAGTAGATACGTGGTGTGATTTATTCACAACAAATATGTAGTTCTTCGAAATAATTTGCTCATGATCATTGATCATTGATTAAGAATCGAGAATTTAAGAATGATGATGGTTGTTGAGTGTTGACGTTCCACGTTAGGTAAAAATAGATAGGGTTGACCATAGATATCTAAGTAGTTCATGTGGTTGTGGTTGACGACCGACGTCATTCATTCATTGACGTGTACTAACGTCGTCGATAAAAGCACCGGCTGTAGTTGATAAATTGCAAGGTAAGTGATTTTGTTACTATTTATGAGCTTCGTTCGTCTAGGTAGTCATTCAAATATTCTATAAATTACTATACATACTCTATGCATTCAAAATATTCAAATTACAAACATTCACTGTGTTCGTATGGACAGAATGACTAGCTCGTAATCAGATAGGCATCATTTACGACAACTCCGGCCTCCGGCACCCGCTGTTTGTAGCACTTTCCATTCCAGTCCGGTTTGTGAAGTGGGTAGAGTACGACGTGATTAGTTGCTAAAACAGTTATCAATTTACGAAATATTCTTGGTAAGATAACACGTCCATAGATTTATCATATTATTTGCTTGTTATAGAACCTATTTTTAGGTATTCAGATTCGTTGTTAATTTTCTGTATTGTATTGTTTTCTTACAAGCCTTCCACTACCTTTTGGACTTTGTACTTTGACTTGCCACGAATCTTCTCATCTGATCTTTATTTTATCACTTATATCTAGAATTTGAGTTGACATTACTCTATCTTAAAGTATTATTTCGTGTTTTTAACCAGTTAGGCAGTACCTATGTCCTGTGAATTTATAGAACAAGTCCTCATTTTCCTGCAAGCTAAATATTAGTAGCAATTATTAAGTCCATAATAGATCTATCTATCTGCTTTTTAGGGTGATTATTATATTATATTCTTGCACTGCTAAGAGAAATCAATTTTCACTGAAAAATCGAGTCAACAAATTTTTTAAATAAGTATTTAGCAGTTATCACTTTGTGATATATTTTTGGTCACTATGTCATACAAAGTTGCAAATCATCACTTATCTTATTATCTCTGAAACTAAATCAATCAAGTTTGAATAAAAAAAAAAATTGTTTTTGGAAATGGCCCTGAAAATAATAGATATTCTATGAGTACCTATTTAAAAATATGCCACAATCAGGCAGTTCTAGTCTTTTTGTATTGGTTTTTTATTTGAAAAACTAGTTACACCGTCATTTAATTTTTTATGTTTCTAGATAACATAAAATATTGAACTATACTTAGTGTTGGTTTTGCCTGAAAATACAAAATGGAAATCCATTCAGAATCTGCGATTGTGCCCAAGATAACCGAAATGCCAAGCTTACCAGTATTTCTTGTATTTTTAATTTATTATTATTTTTATAGCCTTTTTAGAATTAGTTTAATGAACTCAGATAAATCTCTGTTGATGATTTGTTCTGTTATCATAGTTGATATGTTGATAGCAGTTATATAGTAATAACAACCTGGTAACAATTTATTATGCTTAAAAAAAAACAATTTAAGTAGGTATGTTACTGTTTGTTAGCGGTCTGTAATTTGTGACATAATTCTAAGAACATTAATAAATTCACTATAAATAGACTAAATCATTATCTTAGTTAGTGGACTAGGTCGGCAGCATCCATACGCATACTTTACTTTTGGCCTAGGGGGAGGGCTAGACCGACTTTATTTTTTGAGTTTTACTTATTCATAATTCTGGCTTTACCAGCTATACAATGTCGCCCATGCGCATGTGACCGCCCGTAATATTCTGAATATTCATGAAAAAATGTCGAAAATAAACTTCAAAAGGGGGGGTCTATCTATAACATTTTTCATGTTATTCAATTTTTTTGAGTTTGTAGATTTGCTTTGTGTTTTTTGACACATCTCCGAAGTTTATGGGTCGATTTGGATTCTGTTTATTATTTCCAAAAGCTTATGAGTTGTTTTAACAGGTTAATTAACATTTTTACTAAAAATTATGGACTACGAAAAAAAGACGGAATCGAAGTCATTTTTTCGTTAAAAAATTGTGTATTTATTTTAAAAAAACTAGTGTAAAAATGTTATAGATAGACCCCCCCTTTTGAAGTTTATTTTGGTCATTTTTTCATGAATATTCAGAATATTACAGGCGGTCACATGCGCATGGGCCACATTGTATGTGTGAGCCCAGAAGTAAGAATCCAGGACTTGGGGGGGCTGCGGGTTGTTCGAAAGAGATACCGCGCCCCCGGAACGCAAAGGGCACATGAAAGGAACATAGACGGGTTTTAGTCAGTAAAAGTCTGACACTAATAAAAAGTTAATTGATGATTCCCGTCTATAAAAAAAAAAGGACTGGGGGGGGGGAGGGAAGAAATGCTATTCCCCTCTCTCTCGTTATGCTCATGGCAGTATGTATTCACAAGATAGTAAATAGAGTTCAATTGCCAATTTATTACATCATCCTTGTACGCAAGTGTGAAGATAAAATTAATTAAACAATAGGTAGTGCAATAACTGTTCAAAATATGTAGGAAAAACATGTTATTGTTTATAAACTTTATTGTATCAACATTTGTGTATAACAATAACAAGTTAGTTTTGATCTTACTTTTTATAACTCTGTTCATAAAAGTTAGTGCTTTTATAGATTTAGCAACAATTTAAACATGTCAAGCATTGCCATTGTGAGATTAAAATCTGACAATAGCTACCTATGATTTTTTTTTTTAATTTCTACACATTATATTTGAGGATGGCCATATAATAGGCTGATGATGATGATGATGATATTTCACAAGCTCCATGGTAAAAAGGAACATTACCTATATTTTGTCTGCTTGTTGTATAATAGTCACCTCTGTAATATATTCTTTGAACTTTAATTATGAAGAGTACATAGTCCACGAATTTTGGTCATTTTTATAGGTAGGTATGAATCGCGCCTACCAAGGCCATTACACCAATGTGCGGTAATGGTAATGTTTACATAATTTATATTGATAAGGTGACAAATCTTACTAGTTAATTTACTTGCTGGCAACAAACTGTAATATTTATTTTAGGTAGTTTAGTTTTAGTAGGTTGGTAGATACGTTCTATTAGTCATTGTAGTAGGTTGGTAGATTCAGGTAGATAGATCCGTTATTTTGTCTGTTTAACGTATTTTAACAAGTATATTTTGTTTCTTTCAGGAAAATATCACCATGTCGAAAATAAAGGCTGGACCCGTTGTTGATGTTCTCGGTGATGAGATGACCAGGATTATCTGGGACTTAATTAAGGAAAAGCTCATATTGCCCTTCTTGGACATCGAGCTGCACGTCTACGATTTGGGTATGGAAAACCGTGATAAGACTGATGACCAAGTAACCATTGACTGTGCGGAAGCAATCAAGAAATACAACGTCGGTATTAAATGCGCAACCATCACCCCTGATGAGAACAGAGTAGAAGAATTCAAGCTGAAGAAAATGTGGAAGAGTCCTAATGGAACAATCCGTAACATTCTTGGAGGCACAGTCTTCAGGGAAGCTATTATTTGCAAAAATATCCCGCGTCTCGTAACTGGCTGGGAAAAGCCTATTATCATCGGTCGTCACGCACACGCTGATCAATATAAAGCTACCGACTTTGTTGTACCTGGTGCTGGAACTTTAGAGCTCATTTGGACGCCACCCAGTGGAGAACCTATCAAGCATGTTGTAAACGAGTTCAAGGGCGCTGGTGTCGCTCTTGGAATGTTTAACACTGACGCCTCTATCGTCGACTTTGCTCATTCTTCATTTAAATTTGCCCTTGGTAGGAAGTACCCTCTTTACCTGAGCACTAAAAACACCATTCTTAAGAAATACGATGGCCGCTTCAAGGACATCTTCCAGGAAATTTATGAGAAGGACTACAAGTCACAGTTCGAGGCTGCCGGTATTTGGTACGAACACAGGTTGATCGACGACATGGTTGCTTATTCGATGAAATCCGAAGGTGGATTCGTGTGGGCCTGTAAGAACTACGATGGAGATGTGCAGTCCGATTCGGTGGCACAAGGATACGGTTCCTTGGGCCTAATGACATCTGTTCTGATTTGCCCTGATGGAAAGACTGTAGAAGCGGAAGCTGCTCACGGCACAGTAACCAGGCACTACAGATTCTACCAGCAAGGAAAGGAGACATCCACCAATCCGATTGCGTCTATCTTTGCATGGACCAGAGGTCTTCTGCACCGCGCTCATTTGGATAACAATGCTGAACTAAAGAACTTCGCCGAAACTTTGGAGAAGGTTTGCATTGACACAATTGAATCTGGAATTATGACTAAGGATCTTGCTATTTGCATTAAGGGCATGAGCAATGTTAAGAGGTCAGATTACTACGAAACTTTTGAGTTTATGGATAAACTTGCTGAAAATCTTAAGAAAGGTTTGGGTAAATGACTACCTACACAAAGGAAGCTGTGTAACCTCTGAACAATTTTTACCAATCAATTTATGTACGAATTTTTATTATGTCACAAGGGAATGAGGGTATTTTATTGAAACCTTATTTAAAACAATTTTTATTTTAATTTATTACTGTAATAAATGCAATTTCAACTATACATAGGTGTTAAATTCTTTTTCTTTTGTTTTGGGTGTCACCTTTCCTAGCTAGGGTCCCGATTTTAATTGTAAATGAGAAGCGAAAACAATGAACAATAATGCTTGCTTTTTACTATCGTATGAGCATAGTGTAATAATTTCCCAATTAAAAGAGGCAAACGATATTAACGTGTTTATGCTAACCGTATTTGGATACTCTAGCAAACAGACAAACTTTCTTACTTGCTTTTCTTTTCTCAAAAATATTTTTGTCAGTCTCTTAGTACCATTAGATATCTACAGTTTTACCAATCCAAATCAGACTTACCTAATAAAAATTACTTACGCCAGCTAAATAAAAATCTCTCGTGTTTCGAGACGAAAGGACGCTGGATGCTTGTCATCTCTGCCAACTCAGCCAGGCCGTTCGATTACTTTAGCATTCCCACGATATGTGGAGGTCTGATAGGCAGTCGCTCCATGTAAAATACTGATATTCAGCTGCATCCGGTTCGACTGGAAGCCGACTCCAACATAGTTGGGAAAAGGCTAGGCAGATGATGATGATGATGTTTGATGATGTTTCGAGACGACAGGACGCTGGATGCTTGTCATCTCTGCCAACTCAGCCAGGCCGTACGATTACTTTAGCATTCCCACGCTTCTTGTTTTTATTGATATTGGCGCTGTAATACACTCGTGTACTACATGGGATCGACAGATAGATGTGGGATTCACGCTTTTCCCACAAAACTACTGCAACTATATTTCGATCATGCACGCTTGTGAGACACTCCAGCTCGACATCACTCTAGTGCGCCACTTAGCGGTCCGAATTTGTATTCATAATTTATTTCGTTTGGCATTCAACCCGGTTTTTTACATTTACATTACACAGTTATCTTTTTCAGTGATTACTAATAACATTTTAGGCTTGCTTGATTTTGAGTCATTTCTTTACATAGGTAATGTACAGAAATTACTCAAAATCAAGTACGCAAGGTAGTAGTTGTGATACCAATATCTACATACGCCCAGAGGTCTTGGGTTCGATTCCCGGGTCGAGCAAAAAGTGTTATTTGGGTTTTTCTATGAAATTCTCAGTAGCAGCTCGGAGTTTGGATTTGTGCCCGGTTAATGGCAACAGGCTCGCCCCCCGTTACATGGGACCTAAAAAATATAGCTGCGAACTGTGGGTGTACAGTGGTACACCTCTGCCTAACCCTTCGGGGCATACAGGCGTGATGGTATGATGATGATGACCTATACATATACTTATATATAAGTTGGAAGTTGCGCACATGTAATAATACCAGCCTATTACTGTCCACAAGCACGGCAAAGGTCTCTTCACTTTTAATTCAGTGAATAATTTCATATTGGTACTTGCCCGGTATCGAACCCACAACTACGAATTTTTTTCGCAGAGAAAGGAATGATTATGGTACGTTTAATTCCCCTATTTAACCATAAATTAATAAGGCTTAAATAATATCCTTTTTTTTCTCGGATGGGATGTTATCAAATGACTTCTCCCGCTCTGGGCGGGGCGGGAGGGAGTGTCAGACTTTTACTGACTAAAACCCATCCATGTTCCTTCTTGTGCCCTTTGCGTTCTGGGGGCGCGTTATCTCTTTCGAACAACCCGCAGCCCCGGCAAAATAATATATTTATTGAACTCGATATTGAAGCAATCCAACCATGTTTTCAAGCACTAAATGCCCCACCGATAGGTACCTAGTAATTAATATTTTATCTTCTAATATACCGATTAAACATCACATGCGCCCAATTTAATGTGAATCAGATAGGTAGGTTTATACTTTGTACTGGCTTATGACCGCGACTTCGTTCGCGTGAATATACCTATTGATTAATTATTTTCTAAAATAAAAGTAGCCTAAGTGTAAAAAGTACTTGTAGTACAATTAGGCGTTTCTGTTTATCTGTTTAACATTTAAAAAATGTTTTTTCGTGAAACCCGTGAAGGTCTTGTAAACATTCATAAATATTTATTTGTATAGATATATTTGAGAATACAGGCAATCGATGCAAAGTTCAATAAATTGAAAGAAATATTAGCACCATCCAAGGTCTCGGTCGACAGATCTATACTAGCGCCATTTTGCGGAAACTATGGAGCACACTTAACCAGGCGCGTCTACGTTAGTTCTTCAAATTTCTCACAGATGGCAGATAAGGCGAGTTAATGAACGTAAGTAATAAGTACTTGTTTTGGGTTTTAATGTGTTTCGTATTAATTAGGTGAGTACTAGAACTATTATTAACGCGCCATAAAACGTTCATTAATCTCGTGTTAAGATAAAATCGTTGGTGCATGATTTCGCAATTTTCTTATCGTTGACGAAGCGAGTCGGTTTGATAAAAATACCACAACCGATGTATGTTTGTACCCTTGCAGTACCCATTACTATAGGTATTAACATATTTTTTATTATATTTTTTCATGAGTAAAATGTATTTCCATTTGTGAAATGAGATAGTAAATAATTAGATTGCGGGTAGTTACTTAATTACACAGGTAACATTTGTAGGAACCTGTACCTACTTAATTTTAAACATTTTGCTTGCATTTAACTAAACCGTACAATCCAACAAGTATTTTAATTTAACCGCACTGTTTAGGGCGAAGAACGGAACCCGAAACTGCGGTTTTCACAAATTATTTGATAAGTAGGTAGGTGGCACCTACCCACATAATATTGTTATTTTGATTTGGTCAATTTTGGTCTTGTCAGATACCTACCTACTACAGCCCACACATTCGGCTTCAATTATCGAAACTGAAATAAGATTCTGCAATTTGCGGTTGTAGGTATGCATTAAACATCGTCATGTAATGTTATTTATTGCCTGCCTACTGATTTTGGACTTTCGTAAATCCAACCAATAACCAATAACCAACCAATAACCAGTAACCAATTTCTTTTTTGGTAGCTTTGCTTAACTACCTAGGTAGAGTCTAGTCCTTATAGCCAGGTGCTTAGCTAAAGTAATTGTAGACAGTCACTAGATGGAGAAGTATTTTGTAAAGTGGCCAAATTCTGGGCCGCATCAATATAATTTATAATAATAGTATATTTATTTATTATAATATAGTTTGTCATCGAAACGCTAAGAAGAAGATTGTTTACTCGTATTCTATTTGTATAAATAAGGTTCCTACTTTTGAAAGTATGTTTTCTAAATAGAGGATACCTGCATCTATTTGTTTGACAACTTTAAAAGAAAACCCGATACGTCCATCCACCAACGTCTATTTACCCGACTGCGACAGAAGGAGGGTTATGTTTTTCGAGGGTATGTTTGTATGTATGTATGTATGTATGTATAATTGTTTGGCACGCTCTGCAGGCTGAACGGCTTGATGGATTTTAGCTTGAGAGGTGTCGTTAGATTCGTATTTACTGTGAGAGTGACACTGGGTATATGAAAAAAAAAAAAACAAAATGGCGGATTTTTGGCGCCAAATTCAAATGTTTGGCTCGCTCTGCAGGCTGAACGGCTCGATGGATTTTAGCTTGAGAGGTGTCGTTAGATTCGTATTTACCGTGAGAGTGACACAGGATTTATTAATTATTTTTTTTTAAAAACACTGAAAAAATAAAAAATAAAAAACGGTAATTTAAAAAACTAAAAAACCCGACTGCTATTCTTTAAAAAGCCCTAAAACAAGATAAATTGTAGCAGTCGGGACCCATTCGAGACCATCTGCAATGTAATATAGGTATGTGCTCTCAATTCACTCACCGTCCATTTCTAGAATGGGTCCCGACTGCTACAATTTATCTTGTTTTAGGGCTTTTTAAAGAATAGCAGTCGGGTTTTTTAGTTTTTTAAATTACCGTTTTTTTTTGCCACATTTTTTTCCGATCAATATCCCAAAATTGGCCGTCTGCAATTCTTCAAATCGCCTATTCACTTTACAAATCGTTTTCATTTTTCTATTACAACAGCGATCCCCTATGCGGCAAGTCGTCAAATAACTTTTCTTAGTGAATTACCGGAGGCGGTTGACGCGGTTTCCCCTACAAGATCGTCCCTCCCGCGACTCCCGCCATTTCTCCCTCTTGTGGAGTGGGCCATTCAGAGACGGTTCGCGAAGCTCTCACGGTGCTTACGGCTTGCTTCAGTTTGGCGGGCTAAGCGTCGGCCAACAGGCGTGCGCGGTGTGGTCACTCCAACTTACATTTGGCGGGAACGGAAAGCTCGAGTTTGCGGAAAATTAATCGCAAATATAGCGAATTATATTTTTTTAGTATATGTGTATATCGTGAATAATGTCTATAAAGTCGAGTCCCTTGATGCTTTTACGATGGTTCATCGTAATAAATATTATGGTAAGCTGATTTGTTTATTATGACTGTAGACATTTTATTGACTGTTTGTTTATTTCTATTGACGTATTAATGAGAACTACTTCTAAAAAAATACTAGGTATTATTTGCTGTAAAAATAAATAATTAGATACGGATTATGGATTTTGTTAAGTAGCTACAAGAACCTAAATCCAACCATAACATTTTATTGAACTCAGAGAAGGGATACAGTTAGTTGATAACTATTTACTTTTAATAGTTACGATTATAAATATTGTAATTTTTAGAAGTCTCCCAATATCACAACAAACATTTTTTTTTGCATTCCAGTTAACTTAAAAGTTAAAACAACCAATTTATAAGATTTAAAAAGATCTGAAAAAGGCTATACTTTACAGTTGATATACGAGTACCTACCGATGTTTATTTTGCCCAAGAATAAACAGCAAAGTACCAACGTCTAATGTACACTCAAGAACTTAATTCGCGGAATCGACACGCAATAATACGCACATAGGACCGCCACAATACCGCGCAGTCATTAACGCGCACAATTTATCCCAAAGTTTTCACTCGTCCCTCAAAGCAACATAACATCAAAGCGAGAACATTTAGTTCAATTACCATAAGATATTTATCACTCGAGTGTAACTGTAACCGTTGCAACATCGTGCATGGAGCCGAATCGATCTCCGCCCAGAAGCGTCGTTCGATTGCCGTAACGATGAACTTGCAGATCGAAATGCCATACATATCGAAGGGCGTAGATGCATGCGCCGATCGAGAACCGCTAGCTTGCCATATCAATTTACTAGCGCCGCTCTGGTGCACCCAATTACTAGCTCTGGTTCACATGATTCCTATTCATCAGACTCTAGATTGCTTTAGTACCTATTAAAAGAACGTTCGACGAAGAACATGATTTTTAAGAGCTTTTATGTTTATGGTGTCGCGACTACGTGGAACACTTACCTACTTACTTAATTTTTTGAGAAGTAGTTTAAATAGTTTAAACATTCGGGAAAGTGAACGCGTTACTTGACAAAGGTTGAATTTTTAATCATAGAACCTAGTAGGCCAGTTATTTTTTATTCACTTAACAATAAAAAGAGTTAGTAGTCTAATATGTAATTACCTAAGTGCTCTTCTAAAACAAAAACGTTAAATTAATTCGTAGTTGTTCAAAATTACCTACAATTAACTGAAGCCTTACATTTACTGTAATTTAAAATCAACATAGCTACGTTGTGTTTATCTTTTCATTGGACAACTTATTTGAACTGGGTTTAATAATAAAGACGAAAAGTAATAAGATTATATGAAAAAGATGACTGTAGTCAGGAAAAATGGAGTGCAAAGATAGTCCAAGATTGGGTTTAAAATATGACTAACGTTTTCTGAATTAATTTCTTAGAGTTTAATCGAGGAGTATCCAGGCGTGAAGTATCAACGGTCATGCGGAGCAACGCACTTACTGCGTACGTAATTTATGTGGTGCAACGTGCAGGTGTAAGATTTACACGAACGGTTTTGCCAATCAATTCATTAGTTAGGGTCAGACGTTCTGCCAATCTCTATATCAAGTACCTAATTTAATGGCAACGTGGAAACTTTGTATTAAGAGAGTGGAATTCTTCTAGTCAACATTTTGAAGTTACCTGAGGCTGTTATGTCTGTAAATACCGTGTCTATAAAAATATCCTACATACGTTGAGGTAATTTCTTCAAAACATAGTCACTACTCATAAGTTATTTAATAACACACTTATAAGTCATTCTCACCGCCCATTGTCCACTTTGCATGTACTTTCGTTTCGCTGCATCGAAGGTGCGTGCTTACATTTTTAAGTTCCATTGAGTGTGACTCTGTGAAGCAGAGGACTCGGAGGTGGTCGTGCATTCCCATTACCGCCCTATTACTATTCATGCCTTGCAATCATCATTATGCAACGAGAGAATATGTACCTAAATTTACATTAAAATTAAACAAAATAAAGTTTTGCATTTCCGCAACAAATCACAAAACTTGTACTCGTGCAAACTAAAAAACTTAATCCTAGACTTTAGAATCATCATTTTTCTAAACGATCATTTCGTTGGTTTCAATTTGGTTGGTCAATAGTATTTTCTTCCATTTCTTGACTATCTCGTACAATTTCCCTTTTTATCTATTTTTGTGCATCTGCAGCGCTAAAATAATTTGCTCTTACTTCCATAGCGGTGTCCCCAGATATCTGTTTGTTGTCCTCATCTTCTCCCTTCGCTCAATTATGTAAATCTTCAACAGTTAGTTCGCTTGTGTCGGCATTATCAACATCCTGTAAACACTTGGACCTCCCGCGGCGTCCGAGTGCAAGTTTTTACAACTAAATCATTTCCGACTTTCCGATCCTGAATCCGGGTGTCGCGAAACGTGTTGAGTGTTTACTCCATTTCGGGTGACTGGTACCTAGTTAGGCTAGTTAATATCAATTTCTCCACACAGTTCTTCAAAGATGCCATGGATAGTGTCTGTAGGCTACATTTATTCTTATGACACTGAATTTCTGCTCGCATGTCGTCTAGCCTAGCGGTCGGCACTTGGCCCTTGACCGCAGGATCTCCCTGTGGTCTCTTACCAAGTTTTTTATATCATCCGGGCTAGTTTAGATCCTTTTACGATTTCTTGTTGAAGCTTCCAGCTATTAAGTTTATTGCCTTTGGCTGTACGTCTTGTATGTACTACGATTTGTTTGTCTTTGAGGAAGCTGTTTTAATATTTTACTTTTTTAAGCGTTTCTGTGATGCGTATGAATTTATATTTACTTAGTTAAAAAATTACGAATGTAGGACATGTTCCTACGATGCTAACTGCTAAATTACTTTTCTTTCTATTTCGCATTGCTAAAGGAGATTAGTCACTTTATACTTAGTTATGAACATATGTTGGAATACTACTGTTAGACGCATTACGAAGGACCATGAAGCGTGGCATTAGGGGCCTGCCTAACAGTGAGCGGAATAAGGTCGAAATGATGATGATGACAGACTTACAGTTTTCATACACATTACATATCATTACTTTAAGCCTGCGTAATCGTGAAAGCTAGGCAGCAAAACGCTCAACCGATTTACGAGATTCTAGCGTCTGTTGAGCCAAATCGACCCCTGATGAAAGCACCCCGTTTCGTTGTCAACAAAGGTATTAATTTACTAAGAGGTTATTGTTACGTGTTATAGGTACTTAAGTATTAATGGCGGGTCCCCCTGCTGCGTTTCACAGAATTTTGATTAAAGTTACATAACGAACGGTTGTATCCACGTTCGGTGTCTGATCTTCATTGGCGCGCGTGGGAATCGTCTCCGGCTATGCAATTAGGGAACGCTGGGAGCGGAGGGTAGTCAATTACCGCGCACTGTTTTTATTGCGACTCTCCTTGTCGATGCAATGAAACCTCAGCCGAAACATAAACATAAGGAGGATCATAAACCTTATTGCTTGCTCCCATATTTGTTTCATTTGCACTTGCTAGAATTGCTAGCTTCACAATAATTGGATTTTTTATAAAAAATAAAAATGTTTATTAGTCTGTTAATTTGCATTTCTTAGTATCCGTAGGTGAGTTAATTTTATTCCAAAGCCGTGTGTTACTTACATAAATCATGAAAAAAGTTGTCAATAATAGACAGCTTAATTCCTTGTTGTTTAAGTATGAAATATGTTTATCAAGCGATTAAATTACTCGGCGCTTGAATGAATGGGAACGTGCCTTCATGTTCTACATTTTTTTTTAAATTAATTAAATTCTTTTTCGCCTCCAGTCGACTACTCATGCGTAACAAAACACATTAAGCGATTCAAACCACCTCGTGCTCTGGTATAAAAAGCTAGTAAGAAAGTGGTTGCGAAAAAAAAATTAAATGAAAAAATCCATATCATGTCATATGTGTATTGCCGCATCTTCGAGTCAACGACCTAAACCAATTATAGTTGCATAATAGAATGTTTTTTTCTAACGATTTAAATTGGTTTTTTCTAACCTTAGCCAATTTTCGATATCAAGTACAGATAGATAGCGTACTCGGTTAGTTGGCTTGATGCTACATGCGAGAGATACCTACCTATTTGGTGGTCATCCGTAGATCTATGTTTTTATTTGTTCGTCGTACCTACCTAGGGAATAGGTGTCATAATACTACACAAACGTTTACGTTGTCAGTTGCACTATGTAAGTAAATAAAAGTGAGTCTTGCATGCTATTTAACCGTTTACTTTCTTGTATTGATCAAGCAATTATCGAATCGCTTTTCCGTGTTCACATGCTTTTTCTCTAGGTACTAGAAAATTGTGAAACCAAATAGGTATTTATGTTATCGAATTTCATGGGATAATATTTTAATGTTGATTTTATATTTTGAGAATAGGCTTATAATACTTATGTGTATTTTCATCTTGTGTCTACGCACCTTAACTAGACAGTTGAATAGTTTTAGGTATACCATCACGCCTGTATTCCCCGAAGGGTTAGGCAGAGGTGTACCAATGTATACCCACAGTTCGCCGGTACATTTAGGTCCCATGTAATAGGGGGCGAGCCTATTGCCATTAACCGGGCACAAATCCAAACTCCGAGCTGCTACTGAGAATTTCATAGAAAAACCCAATAACACTTTTTGCTCGACCTGGGAATCGAACCCGGGACCCCTTGCACAGCAATCGCACTTGCGACCACGAGACCAACGGGGCAGTTGAATAGTTTTATTTTGTCAAAATAATTTTGAACGAGTTCATTAGTTGACTATGGTTGTCAATTTTAAGTTTGTAACGATTATAATGATGTTAAATTGTGCTCTACTGTCGGGGAGATGTGTCTTAGCTACTTCTTCGCAAATCATATCATTGTTATGTAAAGGCTCTGCACAAGGCAATCTGTCTCAATTTTATACATCAGAGCGCTAGCAGGAGCGCGCGGAGTAAATTGGAAATTAATTTCCAATTTCAAAATTCCATTAGTTTAATTATTAAAATAATAATATTTATTTAGTTTCAAGGCTTTATTCATATCAATGGGTGGATACAGTACCTATAGAATTAAACCTAAATGCTATAGTAGAACAGTCGTATTTCCAATTCGAAAATTTGTTATAACCAATTACATATTTTACGTTACAAATTCTTAATTTACTACATTTGCATACTTACATCATTCGTACTAATATTATAAATGCGAAAGTAACTTTGTCTGTCTGTCTGTCTGTCTCTCTGTCTGTCTGTCTCTTCTTCACGCCTAAACCACTGAACTGATTTCAATGAAATTTGGTACAGATATAGTTTGGGACCCGAGAAAGGACATAGGATAGTTTTTATCCCGGAAATCCCCTGGGAACGGGAACTATTAATCCACGCGGACGAAGTCGCGGGCAAAAGCTGGTACTTACATAAAAGTAAGCATACGGAACACTAATTGATACTAATGGACAGTCACAGAACTGCACGCACTGCCATTCTACGTGTGAATATGAATGCACCTTAATATTATTATTCAATGATTTCAATTCTAAACGCAGTGGATTTAATTCCCGAGACGATGAATAATGCAGTCGATCATTGTATTTTGTTCAATCATTCAATCCTTTATGCGTATAAATAGACTTCTCTGAACCGTCTTAAGCAGCCTGCCCACTGCACCGTACTGCACGTAGATTAGGTCCTATTTTTGGTTTTAATTTTTTACGAAAGCTTTGCTCACTGACTAGCAGGTGCGTTTACAAACATACAAACTCACATACACACACATTTAGGTCATACAAATACTTGTTCCATGCGGGAATCGAATCTGCGACAGCAGCCAATCACTCAGTTATTGTTGTAACGTGACAGTGTTGGTCGGTGACGGAATGGTGTAGTGGTCCTGGGGATAGGTTCATAGTTTTCAATACAATTCATTTTTTTATCTGACACGTTCCTAGCACGATCATAGCACGGTACGGTGTAGTAGGCAGACTCCTTTATACCTAACTTAATCTCGTTAATAGATACTAATCTCTGTTAACCTTTACGCGTACATTGAACTTGATTTCAAATCGATTCCGATTCGATAAATAAAGATTCCGATGACTGTTGCTTTTATAGAAATATCTTTGTAATACGGCCAATAAAAATTAATTGACTTGATAATTACTTATCATTCTCGTAGAAAAATGTGAGGAGGTGTTAACAAGCTATCGTAGAGCCTAGAGCGGCCGAGTTACCCTATTTCATTTATTTAATAAGTTACTACGTATTAGAAAGTAGCGGCTGTCGGCTGGAGAAAAGCCTTTCTAGACTAGACTAGACAGGGCTAAATTAGACCAAAATTACGAAAATAAATTATTTATTATTTTCTTCATGATGAAGTCGTGCGATAGAGAGCAAATAAATAGGTAGGCACTAACTTATGTATAACTAGAATTTTCTCCTCTAAGTTTTTTGGATTATTACTTTTACGGATTTTTGAACTGAACTAAATGTCGAGGTAAGAATTTGTATCATCTTCCCTTTGGCCCTTGACTTTCTAGTGCTGCAGTGATTAGCACTTTTACTATGTTCTTTTTAACCTTCAGCAGAGTTTATCAAGTTATGTAATTTAAGTCATTACTTGGAGTTGTTTGTTTTGGCTGCTCCAGTTGCTAATGCAGGCCAGTTATTATTATAAGTACCTATTGTACTAGGCGGTTACTTGAAACCTCCTCCGCGTAAAACTCAGTCTTAGCTTACATCTCCTACCATTAAACTTGCAAGAATTTTGCTTTTATATACTTACTAGCTTTTACCCCACGGGAACCGTACGCTTTTTCGGGACAAAAAGTATCATATGTGTTATTCCACACTACAATCTATCTTAGGGCCTAGTTTCATCCAGATCCGTTTAGCCATTTGAGCGTGAAGAAGAGACAAACACACAAACTTTCGCCTTTATAATATTAGTAGGAAAGTGTGATTAAGCTTTAATAATTATCCCGCTCTCTCCCACTGCCAGCAGTGCAGGAGCACGGGCTTATTATAAAAGCTAATAGCCCAGGCAAAGACTAACCCTCCATTACTTCCATCAGTCTCCATTTCGCGCTACGTCTAACAAATTCTCAAGCCAGACACCCAAGTCCTCAGAACTAGAAAACTAAAATACAAGACTTGTAGGCGAATCGTGAATTTCTATATTTAGCCAGACAGGACGTCATAATTAGGTAGACTGTAAATAGAGATAGGTAGGTATGTACCTAGTCAGACAAAACCGTGGGGGTCGGTCGTTGCATATTCTTCAATGAACTCACGACTCGTCATCGTGTTAATAATTTGAACTGGTGTAGATGTTATCTTGTAACATTATACTAATCCGTCCCGTCGAGCAATATTAAACTTGTTGTAAGTCACCTACCTACAGTTTATCTCGTGTTTAGAGAGTAGATAAGTCATTTTTTGCTTCTGTTGCTATTTGTAAGTAGGTATCATGAATTAATTAAGTGTAATCGATGGAAACTAAACGCTATCAATCGCAACGTCTAGTTATCAGTAAGTATTTGAATTAGCAATTTATGAAATAAAACTAAAATAAAAAGAAAGAATATTGGTATCCAATAGGAACTGTCTATCTATTGGGGTACCGTAGGCACGTATATTGGTAGTTTCGCTTGAATTAAGTATTTGCCCTGAAAATTGCTATTTTCATCTTCCACTAGACTATTACCACTCATGGGTTATAAATTAAAAATAAACTATACTTACGCGGTGTGTTTCTTCCAGTTAAGATTCAACATAATTAAAAAGGTTTTATGAACCTCAACAGTCAAACAAAAATATCTAAAAATCTACTTAAAGAAATATTTTAAAAGAAATTTGTCTGATTAAGCCACTTCTAAGGTAAAAATATTGAGAATATTTGAAAAGAAATTAGTCTGGTTAAGCCACTTTTGTTCTAAGGTAAAAAATAATAAGAAAATTTAAGGACGCATTTACGAATTGACACGCTTCAATTCTAGGTATTGAGTCTTACTACTACATGTGCACGGCTTACACACACAGCGACATGCACGCGAAGCGGCGAAATTATGAGTAAACTGACACGGCTTGATACTTTTATTTAATTTTTAAGCGTTTATTTTATTTGATATGGATGTCAAAAAGTAGAAAGAAAATGAAGTTGATTTGGCACATTTTGTAGTATTCAGGTCAGATCATAATCAGATTGGTTCGATGGTACCATATCATTATGGGTTTTACATACATTTGTCACTTCCAAAAAATTCCTATTGGAATGGGAAACTAGATTCAATATATTATTGTTTTTTTTTCATGTAATGACGTTCAAAAGTGCCATTTAATGGTCCAATTGAAATAAATGATTTGACTTTGACTTTGACTTCCCTTACATAGTTAAGGATGAAGCTCATAAAAATGTTTGAATACTGAACAAAACTATCGAAAACAGGGTAATAAAAAAAAAACTTAATTTTTATAACATTATTAGGACAATGTGAAGAATGTCTTCGAAGTTCAATGTATCTTTTAAATCTTGGATCATTCAGTTCTGGAAGGAGGCAGTTCTTATAGAATCGAATTTCAATAAAAACACAAACAAAACTAAAATTAAACATAGAGGTTTACGATTTCTTGAAGCTGTTTCATGAAATAACCGTAGTTACTGAAACCTGGATAGGTTCTGTTTCCTCTTTGTTCGTGTTCTAAAACAATACAGAAAATATATGTATTGGTTTTTAGAGTAAAAAAGTATTTGAATATAACAGTAAAGTTGTATATATCAGTAATTTTAGGTATGTAATTTTAAACTTCCGTAAGATATTTCCAAACTGTTCTCATTAGGAATACTACAACTCGTTTGGTCATTTCTCTCCGGGCACATTTCGGATGTTACATACGTCGCGATACTAGTATCACGCCTACTTTCAGAATTTTGCCTATAAAAATAATAATAATTTATTTTAATGAAACTAATACTTATTTTTTATTCATAATAACGTACATGTATTTTTGATAATCAAATAAGTACAAACCGTATTCGCTTTTCTGCTTTACGCCTACAGGCATGAAGCTTCTTACGAGAGCTATTCCAAAACGTATTAGGCCTTGGCATCTATAAAAACAATTGAGTTATAAGAGGTTTTTAAAGTAACTCTTAACAACCAGCTCCACGCGTCTATTAGTTCCAGCAGACTTCGAAGTTCACCTTCAGGTCACTCTATGAAGTCCTGTTGTAAGGTGTTGACATAACTAATAACAAAAGGAGTCCAAACTCGGCACACGTAGCTCGGGTTGGGTTTTAAAACGTGCTGCCTCGCTGGAGGAAATGTGAGAATATAAGGGGTTTCTAGGGGGCTTGTTACCTTTGCAACATTTTTTTTTTTGCTAGAGACGAAGTTTTAACCAAAAGCATTTAAAGAAAAGTCCAAAATTTTTAGGTTAGGAATGGAATTTACGTCGTAATGTCTGGCTCCGAGTGCGCCCGGAGTCCGACTCAGACCAACTTGACTGGATTAGGTCGGGTGCTTAATGCCCTCCGTCACCCCCAGAACCTCCAGAATCTACATTTGCTGTGACAAAACGATTAAAAAACATTAAAAAATATACGCATTTCCGGCAAGCAAAGTTAGGGGGGATGGTTCCCCTCTCCCCTCCTCTTCCCCCCCCCCACTACTTCATGGAACCCTATCGAGGCAGCACGTTTCTAAACTTCAACCCGTAGCTGTACTCGTCTATTTGTTCCACCAGCAGACTTGGAAGTACAACTTCAGGTCACTCCATCAAGTCCGAAACGAAATATGAATTTATAATCCCCACTTCTAGCAAAAATATAAGAAACTGTGAATAAAATCTTTCCTTGGATGTGTGGACCGTATAAAATGTTAAAGTATCAAGTTTGGTATGTCAACTATTTTGTATGCGTACAGCGATCTTTTTCAACACGAGCTGCTGATTACAATCGACACAGTGTCCACCCACGACGGCGCCCGAGCGCAGACTAAAATGTCATGTCATGTCAATGTCAATTGTTTTTGGAATAAACAAAGAAAGCGACCAATAAAATGACCCCTAATTCAATCCATTAAGATTCACGTATTAGAACAAAATAAGTGAAAAAATAGATTTGATTTTTATTTATTTTCTGATATTTTTTGTAACATTTTGATAATTCTTTACCCTAAATTTTTGAGTTGAACATGTCTGCATTCATAAAATATTTAAAAATAAATAAGTTTATGTCATTAAATAGGAGAAAAATGACCCAAAACTCAACACGATATCGTTATTTTCGTGTGAAGTGGCAACGGAAATAATTTTTTAAAATATTATAAATCAAAATATCCGAGTAAAAAGTTACCACGATTTAAAGATGAAGAAGTAATCTATCTGTGGTAATTATTAGTTACATGTGGTTTAGTTCCGTTTTGCAGCACAATACACCGAAAAACTACTTATTTTTATCAGATTTGCAAATGCGTCCTTTAAGCAGTACTTAGCTTTTGAAATAAAACATCATCCTAATTCGTACATACACCCACTTGTGTTTGTAGAGGTTACATACTCCTACGGTAAAACAATTAGCACTAATTGCAACCCCAAGCGTTTTGCCTAATAGGTACCGGCGCAAATCCTTCATAAGCCCAGCCCTAGGCTATATTTGCTAATGCAATTGTTATTATCACGTACATAATGCAGCGCAGGAGTACGATTAATGCTGTACAGTTATAGGACTGGGTTTAAATCGTCGCTTTAGTTTGTGTACTATAGACTCTGGCTGGGTTAGCCATATTTTCTTTTATTTAGTTAACAAACATACATACACTGACTCACGCCTTTTCCCATGGGGGTAGAAACCACAGATAGTCTCCTGTTACGATCCTTATACTCGTTTAGCCTCGTTCACGTTCATATAAGATATTTTTTGCTTTAATTTAGAAAGACTTGACAGTGCGCCATTAGGGCTGACATTGAAAAAAAAAACAAAACTCAATTACGACAGAAACAACCACCTAAGCCACAAAACAAGTTCTTTAAGTTGGTACATTTATAGTGTTAATACTAGCTGACCCAGCAAACGTTGTTTTGCCATATATATATTTTTTTTAGGGTTATGAAAAATAGATGTTGGCCGATTCTCAGACCTACTCGATATGCACAAAAAATTTCATCAAAATCGGTCAAGCCGTTTCGGAGGAGTATGGCAACGAAAACTGTGACACGAGAATTTTATATATTAGATAAAGTCGTATTCACTCGTTATATAGCCTAAAACTAGCGGAGCATTACAACGCATCCAACGATACCTTATTCGATAATATACGAGGAATAGTGTAGGAGATATACGCACTCAGGTGAAAATACATAGACTGCTCAAATCATAATCAGCCTTTTGATTTCGCCATAGTTCGGTAATAATTAGATCTAAGTGTGAAATAATAACGAAAGTTTGTGGGGTGGCAGGGGGTAATCTCTGGATCTACCGAACCGATTTTGAAAATGATTTTATTCATAGAAAGCCTAAACACTACGCTACGACTCGCGGTAGCGGAGCAGGTAAACACGTAACGTAAGGCGAGTGAAGTCGCGGGCAGTACGCTAGCATGAAATAATAAGGAAACGCTGTTTTAATCAAGTAGATTGAACCCCCTGGTACGCTATTACTTCACAGTGGTCACAGTTCCTATGAAATAATTATTTTGTGGTCAGCGTAGTCTATTCGTTGAAGTAATTATTTACCGTATCGAACATCACCAGTTTCTCACTCTTGCAGCCGCACTCTTGAGATATCACGTACCCACATTCAAGCAGGTACCTTCTAATTAGCAAATAAATAGTAATAATAACTATTCAACCTTTGTTTGGTCTACCATAAACCTGGAAAGAGGTGTGTCCTCATAATTATGAACAATCTTTTATTGGTTCCATAGTAAAACTTGTTCATAATGAGTAAAATGACCCCTTTTTGAGTTACCGGTAATCCTAAAATCGTGAAAAAAAAAACAGCATTTAATCACGCCTGTATTACCCAATGGGTTAGGCAGAGAAGTAGGTACCAATATACACCTACAGTCCGAGCGTGCGAGCTTATGGTCATTAACCGGACATAAATCCTAACTCCGAACTGCTACTGATAATTTTAAAGAAAAACCCAATAATATTTGCTTGATCTTTTCATGTTTTTGATAAACAAAAACTAAGTTCGTATAACATGTAGAGCCAAGTAAACAATTCAATAAATTACCCCTCTACATTATATCTAAACACAAATATTTTAAGGTTCATATTAGCTTGTACTACTTTTACGTCTGTGTACACATAGAAAACGCAATTAATGTTGACAGGTATGTATATACCTATAGGAACTTGGTCATCGGTACAGTACCGTTGCGTGTTGCTTGCTGCCGTCAATGGCCAGGTCGCAGTGCCTATAACCTACGCCCTATCGATCCATATAAGTACTGTATAGTGCCCCTAGGCATGCACTTAAACTAGCTTTGGAAAGTCCATCAGGCCTTTCAATATAGTTATAAGTATGTAGGTTACTCAGAAACGATCATAGTACAGTTTGGAATTTGTTTGTTGGTATATTGCGATGAAGTTTGCTGTAATTTACATTACCATACGTTTAGATTGAAGTCGCTAATTTACATTATAATTTGGGAATATATCTAAGTACTTATGTACTACGGCCTCTTTTTTTTTTTTTTTTTTTTTAAAGATGGTAAAATCATCAAATGACCCCCCCCGTCCTGGGCGGGGCGGGAGGGAGTGTCAGACTTTTACTGACTAAAAACCATCTATGTTCCTTCATGTGCCCTTTGCGTTCCGGGGGCGCGGTATCTCTTTCGAACAACCCGCAGCCCCGGCAGGCATTTGGCCCTTAGTGGCCCCTTCCAATGGCTGACACCTCTGTGCGCGGAACATGGACGCGCCGTCGACACGGTCTGTCGTTAGTTAATAACGTACGGACGGTGAGCTACCCATTGCTCACCGTCCACAGACCGCGTCTACGGTATCCGCCTGCGGGAGGCGCAATGGTGCCGTTATTGGCAATCCATTGCGCCGGCGGACGCGGTGTCAGCGGTGGCTGCGGGTGCGGCCACGGCGACGGTGGCGGCGGCAGCGGCGGCGGCGGCGGCCGCGGCGGCGGCGGCGGCGGTGCGGGGCCTTCCCTCGGTCCTGGCGGGTATAGCGCAGGCCTTGCCCCCAGCCCGGTGATCGGCCGGCTTGTTAGCCCCCGCACATGCGTCGCAGTGCGGCGGGGCATCACAAGCCGCGGCCTTGTGACCGGGCTGACCGCATCGGAAACATAGGGCGCTGCGGTCCACCTCTGAGGCGCACCTACATGCCACGTGCTTCCCCACGTGGCAACGGTAACACCTCAGGGGTCTGGGCTCGAGCAGTCTAACCTGCGCCGAAACCCAGCCCACCAGCAAGCGGCCCCCCCCAACAATGGCTTTAGCCGCCGTCACTGGGCAGCTGACCACAATGGTCTGCATGCCCGAGCGCTCCGGGCGGATGGTGCCTGCCTTGACCTCCTCGGCAAGGCATCCACCCGTCCTGGCGACGGCGGCCACCACCTCCTCCACGGTGACTGAGTCGTCCAGACCCAGGATGCGCAGGTCTGCGCATCTGACGGGCCTGGACACTCGAGCCTCGTCCGCATCTAAGGACGCTCTCAGCTTCTCAGCCAGAGCGTCTGCGGACGGGCCGCTGGTGGCGCCGGGGATCTCCAACATTCGGGCCCCAGTTGCGGTAACCCTAAGCTGGAGGGCCGTGATCCCCAGCTCGCCGAGATCGATTGCCGCCTTGGCCCTGGTGAGCACCGCCGCGTAGGTCACGCCCTTTTTCACCGCCTCCGGCTGTAGCGTGATCACTACAGCCGCGGATTTCGGAGCGCGAAGCCTATCCGCGGCTTTGCGCTCACCGCGTCGCCGCCGCTCCTCCGCCCTTCTCGTCGCCGCTCTGGCCAACCTGGCCGCCCTGCGCCCCTTCTCCTTTGCCCCGGCCACCTGCCATTCGGCTCCCGCGGCCGGAGGGTTGGAACTAGGGGGCGGAGGGGGTGGAGGCGGCTGGGATGCCGCCTTGCCCCTCCTCGTGGGCTCCGCATTTTGCAGTGGCGCCGGCCTTGCCGGAGCCGGTTTCGCGGGGGCCGGCCCAGCCCTGCTGGTGGGCTGATTAGCCGGCCTCGGCACAGACGCGGCAGCCGC
The DNA here is from genome assembly GCA_932526535.1 of Caradrina clavipalpis. Classification (NCBI taxonomy): domain Eukaryota; kingdom Metazoa; phylum Arthropoda; class Insecta; order Lepidoptera; family Noctuidae; genus Caradrina; species Caradrina clavipalpis. Next base: position 6,893,414 of record OW052093.1, read on the forward strand.
GTACGAGGCCCGCCTGTCGCCCGCGGTCGTCCCGCTCGCCGCCAGAGGAGGACGCAACACGATGCCCTCCAGGACGGAAAACCGTGCCTGGAAGGCCGCCAGCTCCAGCTGAACCAGGTTCAGCACCTGGTCATCCACTGGCTCGGGCTGGCTCCCCGTCTTGGGCGCCTGGCGGGAGCCGGTCCCGCGGAGCTCTGCCAGGTCCGCCTGGAGCCTCCTGTTCTCCGCCATGAGGAGTTCCATGGAGGCCGACAGGCGCGCCACCTCCGCCCGAAGCTGCGGGACCTCCCCCGCAAAACCGGCCTCTGCGGCCGCCGCAATGGTAGCCGAAGCCTCGTCCATTGCCCGAGACTTCGACCCCTTCATTTTCTTGCGGGCGACGCTCGCCACCGCATCCCGCACAACCTCCATGAACCTGGCCTTACGCTCCTCGGAGCCGCCAGGTTCACCTTCCACCACGCGCGGTGTGTCCGGCTGGACCACACCGTCGCCGCCAGTCTCACTTAGGGAGGGGGAGGGGGACTGCCCTTCAGCGACAGGCGCCGCCGGTCCCCTCCGGGCAGTAACCCTCCCTGGGCCTCGCTCCTGGGCCCCACCACGTCTGCTGGTGGGGATCTTCCGAGCCGAGGCCAGCTCTTCTTCGGAGGACACCCGATCCTCCGGTCTGGGCCGCTTCCGGAACAACTTCCCTGGCGGCCCAACCATTTCGCGGTGGGAGCCCTCTGAGCTACCCACGCTCACCACACTGGGAGCCGAGTCGGACTCCGACCCGGCATCCCCCTTCCCTCCTACGTCGTTTCTTTTTTTCAAGGATAGATTCATTTTTGTTCCCACGAGTATAACAAATTTCCAACCAACCAACCAAGAAACAGGTGGTTCGCACTAGCGACTGATGTTCCATAGGAACGCCCGTCAGCCATACATCCCGTCACGGTGCGCCGCCGCTTGGGATTCGGGGTGACTTTTTATAGAGGGTTTCTACCTCGCGGTCCGGGCGGTTAAGCCAAGACCCTCGGTGCCAATCGAAGCCGCGAGACATGACCACGACACTCCGATATGGGGTTACGATGTACGACGGTGACAGAGAAGGACCACCCTCCTCTCTGTCTGCTCGGTGGCAGGGTGAGTGGACGCCGAGCCCGTCCTCACTCCTCCGCTGTGCCCTCTGCTGATCAGAGGGACACGCGGAGAAACGCCCTTGGTCCGTCCTCGGACCCCGCCCGTCAGAATATTGGCCACGAGCAGTGACATTCCCCAAAGAATAGGAATCTCTTCCCATTCCTCAGGGAAGATCACTACCCGCGCCCAGGGTGCACCGGCCAGCCAGCTGCCGTTCCCTCAAGACGTGTCCGGAGGGACAAGCAGCTGACGGCACGCGTGGAGGTTTTCTGACCAGCACCCCTTCTGACCAGCACCCCACTCTGACCAGCACCCCACTACGGCCTCTACGGTTGTGCTACGCTCGTAGCAGTTGGTAGCAAAATATTTTCGTAGCAAATGAGGGTACTATTAATTTTGTGTAGTTTGTTCAATAGTCTATTCAAATTGTAAGTTTCAATACTCCTCCTAATTATCTATAGTTTTGTCAACACTGTTCGGAAACTCACAATTGACCATTAGCTAAATCGTTAATACCTAATTTCCATGAGTAAGTTTTCGAAATTAATGTTACTTAATTATATTGAATTGTGCCTGATTGATTTATAAAACCATCAAACAAAAGAGTAGAAAGGTCCCGTACTCTTGACATTGGTTTTATTAGAACCAGGTTAAAATTCCGTTATAGGTCAATTTGAGCTAAGGAACCAATAAACAAATTTACTTTAACGTTTTGATTGCGAATTGATTTTAATTACTTTACGCCTTTTACACCAAAAGTAGAATAGGCTTCTATTAAACCAGTCGTACAAACAGTGGACCTACTTATAAAGGAATGTCTAACATTCACGGAACTCTAAAAATCGATTAACTTCCTCGAAAAAACTACTTAAGTACTCATTTATAATTAACTGTAAAAGGTGAAAAAAAACTGCGCCTAAAATGTTTATTCATACATCTATTACTTTTTTGCGACATGAGTGTTTAATTCAATTAAGTAACCATTACACCGATGACAGGCGGTGTCTGCGCAGACGCACAAAAAGTTGTCGCGGCCGTCGGCCCGCAACCACGAGCCAACAACCACTGACACATGATACACGACCTACTTACCTCCATCACTAATAACTCTAATCAGGATAATTGTAATTAATTAACACAGTTACTTTTAACAAAGAACAACGCAAAAAATTAGCGCTTGCTCAGGCGCACTGCGCCTCTGAACCGTTATTGTTATGGATGAACAGAATTCGCACTCTCTCGACTCCAAAGAGAAATACCACTGACATTTGTACTTGCTATTAAAGAAATACTTTTGACCAGTTCTTATCGCGATTACCATAAAACAAGTGGACGTGTAATGTATGGGCTTCTCCGTGTTATATACTTATATGGTCACTTTGAAAGTGTAACATGTTTGTAGGTAGGCATGTAGATGGAAAATCAGATGAATAACACACATTTATGAGTTCCAAACTGGAACAAGTTTGTTGGAGTTAGCGCGGTACGTTTGGGAAATCAGCAATCAGAGATGCCAAGGAAAAGATTCTGTGGTTTCATGTTACATAATATATGTTTGTGAACTTCGCTGACACAACTCAAACTTGTCTCGTTTCCAGAAATCAATGTTGTTTGCGATCGCGGTGGCCGCTGCCCCTCCGAGGGTGGCACACCCCCGCTCTATAAATCACTGTCCGAATTACGGCGTTTCTATAATATTTGTAATCCGGTGCTGGGCACGCGGCGGCATACAACAATTGATACACCCTACCCTATGCGGTCCACTCACAAATTAATTGAAACTAGTTTCGTCCTCGTTAATATTTTGATTATGTCACGTTGGTATCCTCGTGCTTATGTACCTATTTAATACAGTGACATAAACAATGTAAATAGGAGCTTTTCCGACTCTCATCAATACTTTTTGTAAGCTCGATCATTTTCATTTTATTTACCCGATCAAGCACGTTTACATTATACATAGTACAGTCTCTCACAATAGTTCAAGTAGCGGTAGTACAGGTTGCTAGTTCATCACCTACGAACACCATTACGAACCTGATTCCCCAGCTGGTTCACACATACGCGTAGCTAAACACTTTGTACGTATACGCACGAATATTGTACGCTCATTAATTACTAAGTTTATCTCCTATGAATAAACTAAGCGATGTTAATATCAAGATGTTGTACTCTGTGTATATAATATTGTGTAAAATGCGGGAGGCTCGTAATATAGAGGTATTAACGCTAATACCCAATTATAGACTCGCATCAGATCGGCGCACGGACCGGGGAAAGAAGATTAGGTTTTCAACCGCAATCTATAGGGGCTAGGGGTGAGAGCAAACGCTGAGTTGTCTCCAATCAGGGCGCGAGCGTCACGTAAAATTAAATAAATTGTATGTGCGATTACATAGCACTTTCTCGTCACATCAACATGTTTCCGAGTCATTAAAAAAAGTTATGACTATATAATCGTGATTTCTCTAACTGAGTATTGTTGCTGACAAGTTAATTGCATTTGCCTTTTGTACAATTATCACGATACGACTGACCTACAAGTATTCAATTTCTTCAAAAAAAAAATAGAAGTCATTAAAATTTTCTGGGTGAGCAAATTGTACAGATATTTTTTCGCATTCGTTTTTTGGTACTGTTACTGATCCGAATGAAAAAATCACAACAATTACGAATGCAAAATATGACCTGGTCCAGTGTAGCGCACGCGAGTCTTGTTTGAAAAACTGGCTAGGTGGCCAGCATCTTGTTACATATTACACGCCCCATCGACTTCTACTCGGTATTGACACGATCAATTATACTGATTACTCTATCGATTACTCGCGTATTAAATTCCCTATACCTGACCGTAACCGATCCTACTTTGTTTACTTCTATAAATAGACCATTAGTCTCGCACTACTTTATTTATTTTTCGCAAGATTTTCATTTCTTCGCTGCTGTTTTCGCCCTGGAGGACGGTGAAAGCTAACAAGATTTCCCTTCTATTGAAGAAAACTTGTTTACAAGACTTCATTCTATTTGCAGATGTTTAAAATAAGTTGATCCCACTCAATAGTCTAGACGGAGCATGAGAGGGTGCGCCCCCCGGGGAAATGCCAATATTGCAAACCAATAAAGTCATGTTCATTCTATTTCGAACTTCGTCATCTCATGTTTGTAAACGTTTTATTGTTGCACGAGGATTTTTAAAGTTTGACATTGACTTGAAGGAGAAAGCGTTGGTAACATAATAATTACTGTAAATAATAATGCTAACTATTAACTTAACATGCAACTGTGCGCATGTATTATCGGTAATAGTTTTTAAGCTTAAGGGGAAAGTTAAAATAGCTTCACTATTGGTAGTAGATCCTAGCGAAACAGAGGTGAATTGATAGGTCGAGAGAAATCTGCAAATGTTGGCAGTATTTCAATAAACACAAATACAATTACTGGAGAAGACTGATTGAACAGAAAATAAACCACTTATAGAACTTTACAGATCAATAACATATAACCTACCTAACCTAACCTACCTTTTTTCAAATGAACACAATCATTCAATATTTTTTATATCTTCAGAATGTAGGTAGATTACCTATACCCAGGAATTTCTGAAAGTAATACAAAACAAATCTAATCATTCAAAATTCTCATAACAAGATCGATCAGAGCATAAAAGACACAACAATCTGCCGGAGATAATGGCTGTAATATAAATCAAGAAAAAGTGGGATTTGATGATTTTTTGTTATGCATTTCAATATCCATTAACTATAAAAGTTGGAGCTCGTTTCGTAGAAAGAAAGTATTAATAGAGTAATATAATATCTGTGATACAATTTCCATTGTTGAGTTTGCTAAAGTCGTGAAGTCATCCGCGCGTGAATAGAGATGCTAGGTACTTAACGGTTCAACTTTGACATAGAAAAGTTCACGTCTACTGGTTACCCAACCATACTGATCAAAGATCATAATACTATTTGACATGAACTAATAGAAGCTGTATGAGCAGAGGCCTTTGAACTGCAGTGGGATAGTAATAGACTGGTATTTTGATAGAAGCAGTTAATAACACACGTCGATAACTCTGGGCTCGAAGGTCGTAAAGAACATCAAACGTTAGTAGCGTTATGTTTGTATTCAGTGAAATTTTGTGAAGTCAAACTCAAATTTAATTAAAAGCCACTTTTTAACATCATTAATAAGTAAAAAATATGTATAACAATCCAATTGCCCTTTAGAAAAGCTTCGTACGGAGAACAATTGGCAAGAAACTCCAAAAACTTACTCTTTTAAAGAACAATAGTTTGTAATCGTACATTACTTTAATAATTATACGAAAGTGAAAACAATGTACCATTATAATATATTGTGTCTTTTACGACCTTTGAGTCCAAGACGTGTCGCCGTATTACTCTAAAATAGATTGATTAGACCGAATCATCGATAAGAAAAACTCAAATCATGAAAAAAAGCAACACCCATTCGATGACGTGACCCGTTAATAAGATACTACAACATGATACAGCAATACGTGACTCTAATCTGCACTCGCCGCTTATCAATGATAAGGTTCGACAAGGTTAGTGTTATGGTCATGATGACGGCAATTTTACCGGCTATGAACAATAGATAAAACTTAATCCATGAAGGTAGATTCGATATCAGTGCATTATAAGAGAGACGTCATAGATGCTGTGCCCATTGACTTGGATCGTAGCGCGAGGGCGCGCGTGCCCGGTCATCGACCACTACACGTCGCGCAAGTTCACTCGCGCATGGGAAGTAGGAGCTGCTGCGCGCGCGCAAGCGCATGTCTGCGCGCTCAACTGGTGTCACCGATGCTTCTCAAAAGAGACCGCTCACACCAACCTCACCTTTTCACATCCGGGATCAAATTTTCTACCACTCATTATGTATATGCTTATGTGTAAGTAGGTACTCTTATAGGAAATAGTTTGCAGTAAATTATCCAGTCTGTCTGGCTCTAAACTTCCTTGCAGCTATTTATTGCCTGTTAATTTACGAGCGCATAAAATTTTGAAGGGATAATTTTGTATACAATTCTCTGTTACCCAGGAAGCTAGCAACTTAGACATTAAATTTCGGTTGCTTCCTCCACTATTATTAAGTTATTATTTCCAAACTTATTTACGATACGTTTTTCGTGACAAAGGGAACTTTACGTTTTACGAGGGCACATAATAATTTTGGAACGAAGAAAAAGTCATTTCGAATTTCCCCCCTTGTTAAGAAATTCATTTGGAGCGTGTGTAACGTCAGTAAATCAATGTGAGTGTGTATAAGTTTGTTTCTTTCTATAAATGCTTACGCCTCGCACGTTACCTTCCGGTACATTGATTGAGTAAGAGGAATTGGAGTTTAAACAATCGCCATACGTTTCATATTTCTTAGGTCGTTAGGATTGTTAGGAACTACTCGGTAATCGGTATACGTCTCTACCGTCTTGGAATACGTAAGTGAGCTAAGAATGAGCCTTGATTGGCAAGCAGTGCATCGCTCATACTGCACACATCCAACGTCTCGCGTGACAGAATATCAATTCCTTCTGAGATTTCCGCAATGAAACTTGTTCTTAGAATTAACATAATTTTCTTATAATCCAATTTTGTCGTCTTAGTACAGTTATTTAACTGTTTCGCATACTATTAGGTTGTGGCGAATATTCATGACTCTTTTGTAGTATCCCATTAAAATCAACTTGTCGTGACACCACAGTTATTATAGAAACGTATATGACCATATTTCTTTTAAATCTCTTTAATATGTAAATTTTTGCTCTACCTAATTATTTGAATGGCTACATTAATTCTGTTACAAATGTTGACAACAACATATTATTTTTACACCTGTTAATATTTAAATTAGACCTACTGCGAATTCGAGAGTTTGAAAGATTATGTCCGTTTGTTGCATCTCGATAATGAATTTTTCTGCAGTGGTTTTGCGGCGGTGTCCCCGACTTCAAACCAGACAAATTCTTTTAGTTTATCCTGTAGCCAGGAGTAATCGGTGCGAGCATTCCCATTCCCTTGAACTTTTTGTGGAATTCGCATAGTTATCTTTTTATTATTTTTTGTGCGTAAGTTGCTTGATAACCGAGGTGACCGCAACGTGCAATATTCTCGTGCGGTTGGCACTGTACCTGTCCATTGTTCACATTGGCTGTGCTGGCTTTTATTGTTATACCACGTCGTAAAAAGCATGTTGGTTTGCTCCTCAGTAATATTCACGCTTGAAATCGGCTTAGAGCGAAGTAGGTAATTGTTCGGCTTAGTTTTACATAGCTGTACTTACTGCTTTTTAGTTATTTACCTTGTTACCTATATTGTGATTGCTTCGACATACCTTACCATTTTTTTTTGTTTAAACATCATTATACTAGCTTCTGGCTGCGACTTCGTTAACGTGGAAGTCAAGGATACTTACCATAAAACAAATTCTATGACACTCGGAAATATAGTGAAGCTTTATAATAGTCAACGATTGTTTGTAATTGGACCAGCAGTTCCAAAGCTTATCTGTTGAAAACAAACAAATTTCTTATCATTATTTTCACTAGTCTACATTAATGCTATACAGAGGTAAAGTTTGTTTCAATTTACCATACCTCTTGTTATGGTGGATAAGTTTTATGTTGACTTCCGCGTAGACGAAGTCGCAAGCAAAAGCTAGTAATATCAGTATAGATAAATATTCATATATTTAAACAGCAAGATTAATGCCAATGAATCATTTGGTTTTGAAAGTACTTTAACAGATTTTACAGTAGATAATAATTTCAGTGTTGAACTGATTGCTTAGGTACCTACGGAGTGGTACATGAGCTGGAGGATGCGACAAAAATTTAAGAAGAAGTAATAGATAAATGACTATACTTAACAAACCAGAAGAATGAAAGAATAATGGAAAGTAATATAAATCATGAAAGCAAAACAAACAAAAGTGTCAAAGAAAAACAAGAGCAATGAAAAAGAAACACTAAGTAAAGCCACATTATATCAGAACGTATGTTTTTTAATAACCAAGCACGCACAGCAACACTATAGCTATTTGCATAAACAATAACAGTCTTACCAATTAACGAATGCAAATAACAGTACATAACATACCTACGTTATTCCTGTCACTTTCAAATAGGGCCTTTGTTGAATTCCCTTACAAAATTCCCAACCGGTTCACAAATATGTTTGAACAACGATCACTTTCGTTGTTGAGTCGAAAACTCAGAGATGACTATGCATGAATGCATGCTCGGTGAATATTTATCTACCCATAATAATGATGTAGACCACACAATATTCTTGGTCGCAGTAAAAACGAAACCCATCAATGGAGCTCTCATTAGGGCTGCACTTTATGTCGTCATCAAGGAAGACTTGTATCCTTGCCCAACGCATTAACTTCAGAACAAAATATAATATAAAGAGGCAATAATCTACATCGCCATCCGCATGGAAATTATTAATGTTATGGATTTTTTAATCTCCTTTACATGGAGAAAGGAAATAATACGCAAATTGAGGAAGTTGCTTAGTTTCTGTTCCAAAGTTTGCACTAGATTTACTTCATAACGAACCGTTTATCAAAGATATCAAATCTGTCGCATATATGTAATTAATTTATTCAAGAATAATTAAAAACTAGAGAACATTTAAAATATATAGACGAATGAATTTGAAATACACGGACGCTAAGTCATTAAAATTGGTTGGCTATAAATATTCCTACAGTTATTTATGTCATAATCAACACAACTTTATGAGTTAAGAGTCCTATAGTAGGTATATCGTATATTATAAATTTATTTGAAAGATATAGTTTGTTTTTCTATCTACTTGTATATTAGCTATATAGCAAGTATCATTTCCGTTGAGTGTTTGTTTGTTCTTTCTATCCCCTATATGTCGTAAAGTAACGTTAATTCGGAACATTGACAAATTGCGTCTTCATTCTTCGTCCGTAACCCATTCCCATAAAGGTATGGCAACTACTGCATAATACATTTGCAGTGGAGGTCTGTAAAAGCTTATAAATTAATTACTCACCTTCCGCGCTATATTCTTGTCATGTCCTGATGTGTGAATTGCCTTCCTACAGGCTTTCTCAAGATAAAACAGTTACTTACCTTCTAATCGCGGTCAACGTCGTCATCACAATTGTCATATGCGGCTAATTGCTGTAAAAACTGAGCATGTTTAGGTAACACGAGGTCCCGAGAGTAAGTGCTACTATCTAGCACATAGTAGTAATCATAGTTTAGCGTTACGCTCTCATAGATACCGTGATTACGTTGATTTACTCCATTAAAACATACTCACATTTCATTTGGCTTGCAGATAAAAATCTCTGTAGAAGGGTGGGTAATTAAAACAATTAATTATGTGCTGTTATGTCACGTAATGCAATTTCACGTCATGGTAACGACGGTAATGGACCGATACAGATCGCTACAACAGCCTTGCGTTTTTACCTTAGAGAAAACTTTGTTGGGTTGAATAGCATTAAATGGATAACAGAGAAATTCATTTTATTATAATGTCATTATTATTAATGGAGTGTTAAAGAGTGATCAAATGCTATTCAAACGTCATTACAGCCATCAAAGGAATGAAAGTTATCTCGATTCTAATCGTGACACTCGACGACTCGTTAGTGTTGCTATATTTGCAGATAAATGAGTTATTTGCTTTACACCAATAAGTTTTTGCATTAGAAAGGTAAGTTTCTAGATCATTACCGTTTTTAGACTTCCGTAATGAGACAATGAGAAAGGTACAATGAGTTTACTTCATAATAGCAAAACCGAAATTATTAACTCACAACTTGCACGAACTGTGGGTATTGGACTAAGTATAGACTGACGGACGGTTAGTGATTTACTAGGAAATTGATGAGAGAGCTGGGTTCGTGCTCGGGTCATTTACGCGCCAGAGACGCGGTGAAACGGAATCATACGGCTAAATAAGTTTCGTCAGATAATTGTTAACATTACATACAATCGAAGCAACCGCAATCCGCATGATAGGTACGGTAACGGACGAGTTTTTGCGTGTGCTCGTTTAGATTCCAACAATACTTTCTTAAACAAAAAACTGGTTAACTCAAATTTGGCTGACAAGAATTGGGTCACTAAATCACTACACTATAGAGAACACAATGTGTCCGTTAGTAAAGAAAGAAAATAATTACTTTATTTCTAACGAGACTCTATACAATTATCATTTAAAACGAAGGCAATTCTCCGCAAGCACTCGTTCGTGATTTGTTGAACGTTGCTATCAAACATTCGTAATCTGTGTACAAAAAGTAAATCGTTTTTCATATCCCTGTGAGATAGCTTCACAAAACGTTTTTCTCATGAATTATGTAGTATGTTATGTACCTAAATACTGACGTAGGACCGACCCTTCTTCCTTTCTGTATAATTTCATGTTCCGAAGCCTGAATAAGTAATGCAACGATTTCGAAACGTTTCATAAAATTTTAATTTCGGTCGATATTACATCGCTACTTTTACATATTGAGTTTTTAAAAGTGACGTCATTTGTGATTTATATGTATAATGCCAGAGCTAGAACAAGATCGCTCCTTTAAGTTAGTAAATGGGATTCGTAATTATTTCGTGTCAGAAATATATCTTGGATGATGTATGAGCGTCGTAGGCGGAGCGGACATCCTCATATAAGCGAAGACAATGTTACAACCTAGGAATGTCACAGCAATTTGCAACAATGACATAATACACAAACACAAACGAACTAAGTGGAACGAATCGTAATCCGCTCCTAAAACGCATTCGTTTCTTCACGCATTAGTGCATACGTGCTTGCTATGATGCTATGAAGGATGTTTCGTTGCCAAGGTCGACATGTAAGTTTACACAAGAACGTTGCCCTTGTAACATGTAAAAATATCCAGCGCGAAATTGAAAAATAACACAAAACCACAAAATACCTACTCTGCAAGTTGTGAGGAGAAGCATTCTTGGAAATCTTGCGAACCCACGCTTGACGTGATTAATACGCCTGCGTTATTACGATCTTTGTAAATCATAGCGAGGGGTATGTTCCCTTGGTATGCAAATGCTAAGCAAATTCGCGGGGAAATATTATAGTTGTAAAAACCGTGTTCGTCGACAGGCAGTAACTTTTTACGACGGGATATAATTTTCCATTAGGTATAGTGGAAGAGTGACTTTGGTGGTATTGGTGTTTCTATGTGATATGCTTATTGATGTTGTGACGTCTTTGTCTTTAGCTGCATGGATTTTCTATAAATAGACTGTGCAGAAGATTCTCAAATACAAAACCTTAAGAAGCAGTGAATCTGCGATTCTTTAATGTATAGTCCCAATCCCAACATAGTATGGTATGTGTATAGAAGTGTAGTTCGTTAATGTATGTGTGTATGTGTAGTCAAAACCGTCAAAAAGTCGTTTAACTTTATTCTTTCAAAAAATTTTTACCAGCGATTATGAGCGCATTTTTTCACCCGAGTTGAGTTACATCTTTGGTTACTGCTCCGCTCCCGTGGGTTGTAGCTTGATGTTATAGAGCCTATAGTATTCCTAATGAATCTGGCTATAATATAAAAATGATTTGTTGGCATGGCCAGTTTGATTGGCATTTCTAGAGATTACCGCGTTTACACACAAACAAACAAAAAAACTCTTCAGCTTTATTTTATTAATAAAGATGTGTATAAGAAGAAAACATTAAACGTCATATTTCTGTTTCAGATAGTGCAGGCAGATAACAAAGCGCGGTACCTGGGAGCTCGTTGCCGCGCTAAAAGCGACTGTGGTGTCGCTAACTCGCAATGCGAGAGAGGCGTGTGCGCATGTCAACCGTACTACGCGCGGGTTGACAACTCTACCTGCCTTGAATGTAAGTACCTAACACTTTTATTTTTTAACCATGGCTTTTATAATAAATATGTGTTTGTAGCTAGCCTGCCATAGTACCTTTCCACACGCTGGTGGTAACAGCAATAATTTTCTCGGGAAACTTTCTAAGCTAGCGAAAGCTTTATCAAAATCTAACCAGTAGTTTTCGATATCGATCGGAAGATACGAGCAAATGCAGACGGCCTATTTTATAGTATAAATACTTGCGTTGAAACTCCATTTTATCCTTTTTTCCCTGCGCGCACGCACAGTGCGTAGGTAATTGACGCACTTTGGATCGCGGTTTTCACCTCTCATTGGCAATACCTTATCTAATCACTCTCGTGTGGTTAACTCCGTGGCGAGACTAACAAATTACTTTCACTTGGATGATCAATAGCCATCAAGTAATGGCGGTAATTTCCATCATAGGACATCAACATTATCTTTTGTATTAAGTACCGAAAATCAATTTCGCTTTCCATTCGTAATTTGTGAATGTTGTGTCACTTACCGTGGTTGTGTCATTCTGTTTACTGGCTTCAACAATCACGATACTCAAGCGATGTTGGTTCTTCATTCTGATTAATTTCATTGTCGTTACTTCACTTATTATAATAGTGAAACGAGTGGCTGAAAAACGGATGAACAATATAGCTACAACTTCCCATTCACACCCTGCTTTCACTGCATTTGGCATAACTATTATAATAATTCTCAGAGATCTGAAGATATTAATAGCACTTTAACGGTGGCAAAAACGTTTATCTCCGATATTAAAAATAATAACCTTCCATTTTGTCTAGACTTTATCTTTATCTAAGTAGAATCATCCAATTTCGGTTTGCTTAAGGCAGGGCTCCACGATACGGATTCAAAGCGATTGGAAACGAAGCGAATTCAGTGCTATCGTACTATATCGCAGATCTTTTATTGCGATAGTCCTATAATCCCACGCTCGTCTCACTTTCTTCGCCACAAAAGTATGGGACCAAATCAAACAACTGGATCACGGGGATTACGACTTCCAACGGTTCATTCGCCGATTATGTTGCGTATTACTTCGAATAAGGAGTGGCGTTGAGCCGAATTCGTTTGTATGGATTTTGCGATACCTTCACTGATATAACGGACTTTTTTTAGGTTGTATTTTGCATGTCCAGGTTGAAATGAATGTTATGAAGAGGAACTAGGTACTCACGGATGCGTCGAGTAACATACTTTACGGACCAGTGGGTCCAGTCAGGCGGCATTTCAAACTAGGATTGAACACAGGGCCCGCTAGCTCGATGACCATACTAACAGCGCAATCAATAATCATAATATCCCATCTTGTCCTTTCTTGGAGTGTAATGCGTGTGTGAAATAAATGGAATTATTTACTTTATTTTATTGCATTAGCCTTATAAGAAGTCTTTAAAGCGGCCGCGCCTCGCAAAGAACAATGCGTCAGAGGACTATTCAAGTATTCAGTGATGTCGCTAAAGTCGCCGTTCGACTCATTTACTTGCAAGTTTCTATACGGTACAGGACATTTAAATAGTTTACTCAATTAGTCAGCAACGTATATTTCATGGTCGGCATTTAAATAAATGATATAAGTGTTAACGTTGAAGGGAAGTCATATTAAAATCACGAGCACACCCTACAAAACCAGGAAATCATTATAGAAAAACATTGATCGTTGAAAAGGGGGTAACCGTGTGTCGGTTTAGATGCGAGCCGTCAGCTTGTCATCTCAAACTTCCTCGTGGTCAGTGTGCCAAGCGTGAGCAATCATCTACACAACACGGAGTAACAGAAATATAAACCGTTTGATATAGACACAGATATGGCTTGACAGTCCGTCTGTCATCTGGAAGTAATTGAGCTCTTACAAATGTTTCTTCTATAAAAAGCAGTACTCATTTCTTAAACAGTAGTGCGTGTACCTTGTCTTTGTTTATTTATACTAGTGTGTTGACTTAGTCGTAAAAATAAAATTATTTTATAGCTGGTCACTGAACATCTACAACATCATGTTTACGATGATAAATTAAATAGCCTGTTGTCACGCAATTAGCGGGTTTGTTATTTGTATATAATTATGTATTACCATCCATCATATACCATCACGCCTGTATTCCCCGAAGGGTTAGGCAGAGGAGTACCGATGTACACCCACAGTTCGCCGGTATATTTAGTTCCCATGTAATAAGGGGCGAGCCTATTGCCATTAACCGAGCACAAATCCAAACTCCGAGCTGCTACTGAGAATTTCATAGAAAAACCCAATAACACTTTTGCTCGACCTGGGAATCGAACCCAGGACCTCTAGCGTAGCAGTCGCACTCAGGACCACTAGGCCAACGAGGCAGTGTTGTGATGTAGGTATTACGAATCTTGTTTTTTTTTAAGATACAATATTTCCTAAATTTTTCCTAAACAAATAAAGTCTAAATTATTATTTTAATATCTGAGAGCTCTCCTCGTGATCTTCCTGGGGTCAACACAGACATCATTGTGTGGTCTTCACCTTTGCGTTCCACCGCTCCCAGACATTACCTGGAAGCTTGTCTTTATATACTTATTGTATCCAAAAAGAGGTCAGGTGAAGCTAAATTATTAACGGAATAGTTGTAGGTCCCAAAGCTGCCGGTAATAAAAATCCAGAATATAAGACAATGCTACCACAAACCGTGCCAAATAAAGTTTGTATCGAACGCTCCCCAAAAATAGAACCACGTCTGTGCGGCAGAATATTATAGCAACTTAGGTTCCGCATATAAACTGAGAGTAAGTTAGTGAGCCTACAATATTGATTTCAGGATTTTAAAATCGCGAAGAAGTTATCGGACTCCAATTTCTACTGGAATGAGAAGTCACGCAAATGTTGGCAGATGGTTTGATATTGGACGGCTTAACAGTCCAATATCAAACCATCTGCCAATAGTTTGAGATCCAGAAACACAACTAAAATCATTCGATTTTATATTCCTTAAGCTTGTGCCATTATTTCTAGAAACGCACATTGATTGCCCATTAGCGAAATGGTCGAGACAAAAAGCAATATAAATTAACGTTCTCATCAGCTTTCGTAGTTTAATGGCAATATGACGCCAATAAATCCTTGTCGTGTAAAGCTGAGTGCATCGTGGACGCAACGTGAATATGTCCATCTCGTTTATTTGCGGTAGGTACCAATTTAAATAAACTTGTTGATGATTACGAGAGCGGCCCCGTCGGCAAGCTTCGACTGACTTATCGTCCGGTTTGCCAGCCGTAAATTGGTCCCGCTATCCTTCGAGGGTATGAAATGTAGGGACTCTTATCCATTTTATTTATTTACTACTACAAGCCCGTTAGTTCTGAAACTATTACTGTTTCTTCCGCGTGACCTCTTCGAGTTCAATGTGATAATATATTGCGTGTCAGGACAAGCTAATACAAGTAACAATACATACTTAAACCGTGAAGACGATAAAGATGTTCTTCTTGTTCCTGAGGCATTAAAAATTATAATTGTAGCTACTGAAACACATCTGGTATTATAAATACCATGCAATACCAACAATCGTTTTCTAGAACGCACCGAGACAAAATTTCTATAAGCTCATGGGTAAAGAATGGCATCACGAACGAAGAAGGCATCAGATACGCCAACGATTAGTGAATTCTTGGTAATAACGGTTTGTAGGCACAATTGGTGTGTATTACTTTTAAGTTGAAGATAAACACATAATCATTTCTATTTATGTAAGTCTTAATGTTTGTTTTACACACAAATTTGGGGAATTTACTTTCTAAGGGCATATTATAGAAAGCGCTATAAAAAGCTTAGTTCCGCACGTTACACGCGTTAACGCCATGATGATGGGAAATTATGACACCTTGTGTTTAAAAGAAGTCACAGTACATTAAGCTAAGATTATACCAGTAATTTTTGCAGCGAAGATTTAATAAATCAGTTGAACAATTGTAAACCATCCAACAAATAAGAACGCGTTGTTTTAGAAAACGGAAACACAACCGGATTTCCGTGGATATGTAACATAATCCAACCAAAGGCCAGTCGTTTATTACCCTAGTCATTTTGTCACCTTGTCTTGTAGATTTTATTTTTACACAAATTGTGGGAGCACGTACAAAGACGTGCTTGGGTACCATGTCAAAGCATGTAAGCATGACATACAGTTTTTCTCTGCAGCACAAACGCCCATTTTGCATCCATTAACCCAGTTATGCATAGTTAACAAGCGTGCAGTTTCTTACGATGTTATTGTATGTATCGTAATTTTAATTCAAACGAGATACCTACAGGCGTTTGTCCAAAATAGGTACTCATATTTATTTAGGTACATTTTATTGGTTTTTGAATATTTGTATTTTTTTTATTTATTTATTTGATGGCAAGCAAGCCGCTGCTCATCTGATGTTAAGTGGTCACCTGTGCGTATAAACATCTGCAAAACCAGAGGTCTTGCAAATGCATTGCCATCCCAGTGACAAAATTGAAATGGCTCGTGTGCCTGTAATTTCTCCAGCACATTACCCTTCAAATTAGAGCACAGCAACGCGGCGGCAGATGGTAGTACTTCCCCGGACAAGCTCCTTTACACTTAAAACCGTTTTATGTTAGTCTTGTATTGACTCGGTTATTGAAAATTAATTATGCCTTGGGAGTCATTGCATTCTGAAGACTGACTGACTCAGGCTTCAGAATGCAGGTTCCTTTATGTAGCTGCACTTTGTGTAGGTTAATTTCTCCGTAATTTTGATAGTTTGGTTTTTATGGTTTGTTGCTCTGTTTATTCTTTCCGCATTGTTCTGCAAATTATCATTGTTAATTGCATTTTGTTTACAAATTGTATCATTATCGTTTTATAATTTTTTGAGGCATATCACAGTCATCCAGAATATCTAGAAAATGGACCGAACTTGAATTTATGGAACTGCATACATAGATCGTACGTAGCGTACCTATGTTTTCGATCTGTCCTTAGCACTAAGAACGTAAGCCCACATGAATTGCGACTAGCAGCAATTACTGTTCCCGTACAATATACAAAGAAGGTGATTTAGGGCGCCTATGACTAGACCACCGTTATAAAGATAGACTTAGCTTCTATAAAAGGCTCGAATCTATCCGCCTGTCGCCTTCCCACTCTACTCAGCTGGATAGATCCGTCTGTGCGAATTTGGGATGTGAAATACCGAATGAATGAACGACAGCTAATGACACCGTTTCATTCACTCATTACACGTATCGAATCGACCTTGACTTTGTATAACAAGATTATAATCTTCGGATTGGAAATCGAAAAGTCACGCACATGTACACTCTTTTCACGGTTGTCAGCAGCGTGCCAAATGTAATAAATGTAAGTATTCTTTGTGGTCTTCGTTTTGAGATTAATGTGTCAGACGTCGAAGATGGTTATCGCGAGAGATGTAAAAGAATTATAATTGTAACAGGCCGAGAGCCATTCAAAAACGTCGCTCCGCGTACCTACGCGCTAAAAGCAAACGCGTGTTAATACGTTTAATAATTTACCACAATCATCATTAAAGGTAACTGGCTTTTAATTAAACTCGCGACACGTTTGTTTAATAATTGATTTAAGTGCTAAAATACGTGTGTTTACCCTCTATTTAATTGGGCAAAACGTCGGAACTAATTAATAACGGACAAAGTGAAATGATATTTGGACATGAAAAAAATATCCGCCTTCCAAAATTTATGCAAATGTTTATATAACAGATTTCCCGTAATTATTCTATGAATGGACTAAATGGTATCATTAATGGAGATATTGATCTGAACTTGCGACTGATGTTAATAAATCTCTCATGTTTATTCTATAGTGTTAAAACTACTTCTGATATTCTTGTAAACTGCCGCTTGAATACCAACCGTTGTCGGTGTGACTCTATTATTTATCGTTTAAACGTTCGAAAGTCGTGTTATGCATAAACATGTTGCTTCTACGAATGAAATCCTGCATTATCATTTTAGGAATCTAAATATAAACATGTATTTTTTAAAGTGCTTACAAAATGTTCAGGATGGCCTTAATACTAGCATTGTTTATGACATAGTAGAGTAAATGTATGTACATACATTGGTAGTAAATTGTCGGCCACACCCGTATAAACGGACCAACAACGGTGAACTTGAAATCAAATAGGGTCGCACACCGCCGCACACGCCTTCGGGTCATGAACCCGTCAGTCTGTGCACTGTCACCACAGAGACTAGGACACATAGAGGAGACAATTAGAACTAGGAGGTGGAACTGACCATTGAAATTCTTAAGGTGATTGACAGACTGAATTTCGAGAAATGAATTCTACTCGTTGTGGACATGGTGAATACTTTTTCCCATACATGCTTCAATACTCCATTAGATCAATGAATCTGTCTTTTGAGTCCCAAAAGACAGAGAGAGCCTTAAGTGTCTTAGTTGCGTGATGTCCTGCACTTCCACTTGCAATCCTGAATTTAAAGCATTATAGGAAGGTAGTTGTCGGGTCCATCAGGTAGTCACGGAATTGCTTCATCTATTTCGGTGTTTACTTACGGAAAATTATAAAAGTCATAAGATGCGTTCAAAAAATACATGAATTGAAATTTTAATTACAAAAAAAAAAACAAAGATAAATGAAAAATAATGGTAAAAATAATGAATCAATATTCATACTTACAGATCTATCGGGCTGTCATTTCTTACGATTTATATACCTATGATTGTCGTTTAGATTCCTAGCAATGTAGACTGCTCCTTCAGTCTAGTTAGTTATAGCATTCCGTTTTTTTTTTCAGTTTGACTCTGGTACCTAACGTTTTTTGCAACAAATTCGAATTGATGCAATTGTAGAAATAATATGTAAGAATAGGAATAATTTTAATGTAAGTCATGATTTCCTTCGAGATTGCAATATTCAATAGGTGCCTATACTTTTATTGTATCATTCAAAAATATGTCGCATGGAGGGTGGCCGAGATGCGAAAGCATTGGGTCTTCTTCACGATCCGACATTATTGTAAATGAATGTGGGCACTGTGTGAGTACTCGAACAAAAATACGGTTTAAACTTTGAATGTCTTTATTTAAGGTACAATAACAAAAGCAAAGTCGAAACAAACACGTGCGTTGGTACTGAGCGTCTGCCAAGACTGTCCGCACTAGACTGAGCCAACCTCCGTCTTGCTGCATCCCCTCTACCGACGATCGTGTCCAAGCGGTGGGGCGCGCTTGCGTTTCTGATCACGTGATGCTTAGTTGCGAATTGAATGGATAGATGGCGCTGTACGTTGTACAGTAGCGACATCAATCCACGACACGGCCATCCCTGACTAGCACCCGTCCTCGGGTGTAGTACCTGTAGACAAAATACACTCAGGGAAAAATAGCTCGGCTATCCTGCCAATAGAAACTAAGTAACTCATTTTTACTGCAAATCTACGTACACACAATAACCAACTGTTATGATTTACAATGTCCTGTCATTAGGGTGTCTACACAGTGCTTCCTGCACAACAAGTGATTGGAAGAGATCCGATCAACAAAGCAATCAACGGAAAACTATTTCCACTAATTTGAAACTAATCTCATAGGCAATGCGTACTCAACTCATTAAAACTTTCGTCACAATCTGTGCACCAACACAGATCAGAATCGCACCAACGATTCTTTTCATGCTCGCTGCCACATGTGCTACAACACATGAGACACTCTGTGCACCAACACAGACCAGAATCGCCCCAACGATTCTCAAAACCTCTTGCGCAAAATGTGCTACAACACATAAAGCGCTCTGTGCACCAACACAGACAGAAATCGCACCAACGACTTCTCACAGACCCATCGCCACATGTTACTCATGAGGTGCGGTCAAGAGGTTTGAGTATGAGTACACACGCCATTCTTAATCGGATGTGGTTTCACTACCACTGTCATCAACTATGACATCTAACTCTCGAGGCACTTGGTGATCGGGGATCTTTCCTACACGGTCATGGGGGTACTTGTACGTTCGCTTAGAGTCAAGCGCCTTAAGTAGGTATCTATCCCCGTCTAATACCTCAATAATCTTAAATGGGCCTTTCCTCATTTTCAATCAAAACATAATCATTAATGGCTAACTTAGAAACCTGAGCCTTATTTTTATCATAATTAGCATTCTTTACGATATTCTGGGTCGCGTGCTCTCTAGTCTCGTCTAAATTAACGTCAAAATACTTCAATCAACAACAACATCAGTGCTCTCACTAGCACTATCACTTTACTGACTACTCTCGTTTATTGTCTTAACGGGAACCTCACAAGTAAACAATCTGAATAAACTTAAAAAAATAAAGTTGTGAATGCAAATTATCAACGCTTTAGCGGGTAAATTTACTAACTTTGTAAAATTGGGAATCATTGAAAATACAATAATCATTACCATGTACCATACCATACCATACCATGTGTCATGTACCATACCATACCATGTGTCATGTACCATAGTCGTTCGAAACCTTTAAAACCACGGCTCTCCAGCTGACCAGCAATCGCATTGCTCTCACACATCCAGCGCATGGATCCAGTACGCATCCACCAAGTAGATCGCCCGTGTGCATCATCCACTGACTACGCATTACGGTCTTTCCAGACCACGACCTCGTGTGTTTAATCTGTAACAAGTAAAATAGCGCAGTACATACCGTTCGGTCACTCCTGTCACAAGCTTAAAATAACTTAAGAAATGAAAATGAATTTCTTATCACAATAATTTTGTTTTAGTTCTACCTACATCAAAAATCTAAACTGAGAAATTTAATTATTAAACGATTAGATCAACAACAAATACTAGAGCAATTACTACATCATCCATAGAGCATCATAAGAACGCAAAGCAGGAATCTTATTCGTGGCCTGTGGCATTTCCTTAAGCCCTTCCAACAAACCTCGCGTTTGTTTCATTCAATTCTCTTGAATGCCGAGTCCCACGGACCCTATGCTCTTTACAAGACCCGACCTCCGCCTGTACCACACGCACACCGCGTATCCACGGACTACTAAAAGCAGATACCGACTTCTAACGGACTACGGCTACGAAATGACAACAGGTACGGTCCGACCAGCCGAACTAAGATTCACCACTATCACACGGTTCAACATCTTCTACTTCTAGAGGAACTTGGCACTCAGACATTCGTCTTAGCCTGTCATGCTCGTATTTGTAGGGTACTTCTCGAAAAACTATGACCTTGATCGATTCCGTTAAAATAATGTAAACACGCTTGCTACAAAATTTTACGCAACATTATAATATCATCACGCCTGTATTCCCCGAAGGGTTAGGCAGAGGTGTACTAATGTACAGTATGTACACCCACAGTGCGCCGGTACATTTAGGTCCTATGTAATAGGGGGCGAGCCTATTGCCAGTAAACGGGCACAAATCCAACCTCCGAGCTGCTAGTGAGAATTTCATAGGAAAACCCAATAACACTTTTTGCTCGACCTGGGAATCGAACCCGGGACCCCTTGCACAGCAGTCGCACTTGCGACCACGAGACCAACGGGGTAGTTCACACAACATTATCTTTGATGAAGAACATTCGGCACCAGAATCGTAATAAAATAGACACGACTCACCGGTATTCATCACACCGCAAGGATTGCTAACGTAGCAAACTCCAACGCGTCGCTCGCTTCCCGCCGCTGCTGCAGCTGGCGATGTGGCTCGGCGTGCCACTCTTGACGCACACAATCGAGCTGCTGCTGCCTTGTTGTCACTGCTGCTGCCGCCTTGATGTCGCTGCTGCTGCCTTGTTGTCACTGCTGCTGCCGCCTTGATGTCGCTGCTGCTGCCTTGTTGTCGCCGCCCGGCGGCGCCCGTAGTAGCCGGCACAGGCAACGGCTTCTTGACATCCTTCTTCGTGTAACAATCCGCTTGTTTATGTCCCAGCCTGCCGCATGCGTGACCTTGCTATTCACTGGTTTGGTTCTAAGAGTTTGTAACAGCACGTTCATTTTGTTGGTTTCGCGTTTCAAAAAGGAACTGCCACTTTGTTTGTTTCGCATTTCAAAAAGTAACCGCCACTTTGTTGGTCTTGCATTTCAAAAATAACAGCCACTTTGTTGGTCTTGCATTTCAAGAAATAACCGCCACTTTGTTGTTGTTGCATTTCAAAAATAACCCCCACTTTGTTGTTGTTGCATTTCAAAAAGTAACTACCACTTGGTTGGTTTTGTATTTAAAAAAATAACCACTATTGTGAGTTTTCAAGGTTATTTTATCACCGCATATTTTCTTATTTGCTCGATTTGAATCCCAGTTCTGATGTCGCATGGAGGGTGGCCGAGATGCGAAAGCATTGGGTCTTCTTCACGATCCGACATTATTGTAAATGAATGTGGGCACTGTGTGAGTACTCGAACAAAAATACGGTTTAAACTTTGAATGTCTTTATTTAAGGTACAATAACAAAAGCAAAGTCGAAACAAACACGTGCGTTGGTACTGAGCGTCTGCCAAGACTGTCCGCACTAGACTGAGCCAACCTCCGTCTTGCTGCATCCCCTCTACCGACGATCGTGTCCAAGCGGTGGGGCGCGCTTGCGTTTCTGATCACGTGATGCTTAGTTGCGAATTGAATGGATAGATGGCGCTGTACGTTGTACAGTAGCGACATCAATCCACGACAAATATAATTCGATGTATTTTTATTTTTTTTATTTTTATTAGAAAGTATCTTCATAACTTTTCACAAGAAAAGTTTTGTTGTAACCGTGTCGTCATGTACTTACACTAAACTTATTATATCATAGTTTTGTAAATACAGTGGCTTTTTTATTTTTTTCCGCTATATGATTTGCTCTGACAGTCTTTGTATGTCTGTATTAATTAACAAATTGGTCGTAAATATATTTATTTTCCTGGCATGTACTGCTCGTGTTTCATAGAGCTAAATATTTTTATTTTGCTTGCTAACCCAGCTTGATTTGACCTCCTCAACTTTGGCTTTGACCTCACTTTGCTCCGGCTCAAAACACTAGACAAACTTTTAGCAGAAGCGAAGACGCTTCTGTTAAAAGGAAACGTTGTGAAAAAAAAAAGCTGTTTACAAAAAGCCTACAAACTAATACAATGTTAAATGATAGCTAGGTGGCTTACTATGCAAAACACATTGAAAGCCTGATCTCCAAACTAGGTGTGACCCTGTATCTAAGGCTGATGACAGACGGACTGCATTTCAACTGCAATCTAACCGCAAATTGCAGTTCGGATGCAGTTTGAATGCAGTTGACACGACTGCAATAGAACTGCAAACCAAACGTACAGTCCGATTGCAGTTCACTTTCAGTCGGCGTGCAATCGTGTGTCACGTTTGGTTTGCAGCTCTATTGCAGTCGTATCAAACTGCATCCGAACGGCGATTTGCGTCTGTCATCAGCCTTAGAGATCCGTGTCCCAAGCCAGTATCAAATTAGTAACAGGAATGACTTACCTTGCATAAATGGAAATAAAATGGAAAAAGAAGTTTCAAAAACTAAAACCCGACTACAAAAAAATCACGTTCTAAAAAGTATGAAACAAGAAAACATTCTCATCTGAAAGCCGTGGTCGTATGCCACTTTGCCCTGCCTGCTACAGATTAATGTTCTCTTACTATATGCATGCTGTTTTACCGGAATAGGTGGCATACGACCACGGCTTTCAGATGAGAATGTTTTCTTGTTTCATACTTTTTAGAACGTGATTTTTTTGTAGTCGGGTTTTAGTTTTTGAAACTTCTTTTTTATTTCAATTATTTTGGGGTTCAAATTATATACGTAATATTACTGGAACTGCAACATACACACAATATATGGAATAATCTATTAGGTCTCCCAAACCAAATATTGGTTAGTTAGCTATGTTTATGGTACGTTTTAAAGGGTGCCATGTACAATTTACTAATATAATGTATATATATTTGAAATGTGCTAATTA
Organism: Caradrina clavipalpis; assembly: GCA_932526535.1. Classification (NCBI taxonomy): domain Eukaryota; kingdom Metazoa; phylum Arthropoda; class Insecta; order Lepidoptera; family Noctuidae; genus Caradrina; species Caradrina clavipalpis. The sequence continues at coordinate 6,917,396 of OW052093.1, forward strand.
AGCCCTTTAATTTGATATGCAACACGACCATATTTGGAAGAAAAAAAATATTATTTCAGATCTTCCTGAGCCCTAGATGGCGCCACATACAATTTGTTGCAACATAACATAGCCTATAACCAGCGGACAATTTAGACGCTTCCAATGACACCTCATTTGTCAATTTACGTTAAATGGTTTAGAAGTTATGAGGGAACAGATGAACATCCATACATACATACATACATACATACATACATACATACATACATACATACATACATACATACATACATACATACATACATACATACATACCGGTCAACCTCATAACCCTCCTTTTTGCTTCGCCGTAGTCGGGTAAAAAGGCAATTCATCGATTGTACTTTCCGAGAGTTGTGGAACATAGGGAAACTGTAGTGCTATTCTTAAAGTTCATTTGCGAAATCACTTCTGAATCCGCGGTGAGATTCTAGTTTCGCATTCTAACAATGAGTGAGTTCGAAACTTTAGCGCCATCGCCACCACGTGATGATGTAAGTGAGAAGTATTATATCGAGTGAGTATTTTGACGTTGTTCAATTGCATTTGATATTCTGCGAAGCAAAGCGTGACTATCGAGATGACTTTCGAAGTGATTTGGCTATTTCAGAATAGCATAGCAGAATTTAATAGTTTTATGTTATTGTTTCAGCCACTCTATTGGGATCAGAATGCACGGTATCAGAGCAGTGCACACTGAAGGTGGCATACAGCGCTTGCCTCGAAGGAGTCTGCCGATGCTCCGATGGACATCTTCAGTTCAGGAAACACACTTGTCTTTCACGTAAGTAAGATTTATACCATCATCACGGCTGTATTCCTCAAAGGGTTAGGCAGAGGTGTACCAATCTGCACCCACAGTTCGCCCATAAGTGTCATCATGCATGACCCATGTAATAGAGGGCGAGCCTATTGCCATTAATCGGACACAAATCCTAGCTCCGAGCTGCTACTGAGAATTTCAAAGAAAACCCAGTAAAGCTTTTTGCTCGACCTGAGAATCGAGCCCAAGAGCTCTAGTGTAGCAGTTGCGCTTAAGACCACTAGACTAACGAGGCAGATAGTAAGATAATTAAGATTTATAGTAAGTATAACTGCCTGCCGTTAGCCTAGTGGTCCTAAGCACGACTGCTACGCTAGAGGTCCTGGGTTCGATTCCCAGGTCGAGCAAAGAGTGTTATTGGGTTTTTCTATGAAATTCTCAGTAGCAGCTCGGAGTTTGGATTTGTGCCCGGTTAGTGGCTATTGCTATTGGCTCGCCCCCTATTACATGGGACCAAAATACATCAGCGAACTGTGGGTGTACATTGGTACACCTCTGCCTAACCCTTCGGGGAATACAGGCGTGATTGTATGTATATACCTAGTAAGTAAAAAGCACTCGTAAAGTTTAACAAACACAGGGTGAGCATTAATATTCTCGAGCAACTTTTATTGATATATAACATAAATTCTGTAATCACCCAGTGGTTAAGGCGGTTGTTCCATTTCAGATTCGAACGGAGCCCTTATTTTTGCTCTTATAGTCGTCACGTTGCAAAGTCGGAACACATAACTGTCTAAAACGAAAGTAAATAAAAATATAAATGTGTAAGTTACACCCCGAATGTAAACAAGGCAGGCTTGTTAGGAATTAACAGTGCTTAAAGTCTCAAAAGGCACACTGTTAAGTTACGTAGTTAGCCAGCCTGTTAGCCTTAAAAAAAGGACCAGCCGTACATACCAGTAGGTAAAACCAGAAAGTAGGTAATAAAAAATAATTTAAGTTACTATTACTGGTTTTGTGATGTATTTCTAACATCGGAAGCTATATCACATGTAGAATAAATGTTTAATTTGACGTCGGTCCATGTTTATTGCAAAACTTTTATTGCAAATGGTCAACTGTTCAGTACCTACCAGTACCGCCCTCTGTCGCCAGTATTATGAACCACCAGAACTAGGAATTAATTGTACTGGGAAATACCATTACGAATCTGATTAAACATCAGACAACGAGGCGATACGATCGGCAAATAAATTGGTTTTCATTTCCCAATGCTAATTTCTATAACGACTTTGAATCGGTAAAAGGAAAAATGCGTAACATTGTTTTTTTAGCGTAACACTTTGAAATGGTTGTTCAACGAGCGTAGCGCGGCTATCAATTAGTTTTTCATAGGAAAGATGTCATTGGCGTGGTTCCCCGGTAGTATTTATATTTTCATTGTTAAATATTGTTCCTATAATTTAATAGAAAAATATTTCGCTAGCTATTTGGGTTTTTCTAGCGTGGCAGAAATAATTAATAAGACATTGACGTGTGAATTTAAATTAAGAATTTAGTTTGAAATTGCTGGTGGATATTTTCGCGTTTTATTTTAAGGAAACGATGCTAAATGAGCAATTGTGCTACACATACCCCTAAAATAAATGCTGTCTAAGATTTCAGTAGGTTTTTTAAAGAAAATCTAGTGTTTGAAGTTATGTGCATTTATATGTTTGTAAACGCACTCACGATACAGGAGAAATTCCTAGCGTGGGACAACGTAAAAATGGACTCTGATAAATCTAATTACAATACTACTTAACCAGTTACCTATTATGAAATATTGTGATACTTATAGCAACGTACACACCCTTTTATATTGATCGTCGAAACGGTTTATAGGGAAGTCCCATTTTCAGCTAAAACTAAATTCAAACACATGCATATGCATCTATTTAGATAGACATACTTCTATACATACTGAATCACGTAATTGACAATGAATCAACCTGTACAAATTTTTAACGGTCACTAGCATAGACTAATCTGAAACTAAGGTAAACTTTTTCTAAAGTGGCAGCTCGCAGCTAAGGCCGTTGCCAATTGTAGATTACCTACTGATTATAATACGAGTAGTATCTCCTTTATTGCTTTGTTAAAGAGGTCTAGCTAAAAGTAACCTAGGACGAGTTATTGGGGACGAGTTTTCGGGGTCCAATTTTCCTGGGGTTGAATTGTTATGGGGTCAAGTGGTCGTGAAATCGTTAATGCTAGTAAGCGGAAAGTGTTTATACCGTACAAAAATATAGTAAGGTACTTGATTACTTTTATTTTTAGCTACTACTTTCGATTTCATCAAATTGTCCCAATTTATCATAGAAAATTATACTAGTCATGGTTACAGTACTGTATTGGATTGGTTCATAACGAGCAAGCCGTGTAATTCTATGAAATGCCCGAGGAAAGTACGGGTTAAAATGCCATCAATTTGACCTTCATTCTAAAACTATTCCACAAGTAGGTATCTAGCAAATTACTCAACAGAATAGAAAAAGTGTCTCGAATTCTCGTTAATTGGTTTTTCTATCTCATTCTGTCTATTCATCATTTGTTTGTTACTACTGTTTAATAGATCGTAAATAGCTTTAAGCAAGCGGCATAAACTGGTACCACTTCCAAGCCAGAGTTTGACGGCACGTGTTTTGTAACAGCTATTAAACAAACTGACACACATACACAAATACCGTAAGTTTATACGTAAGGGCTTGCTACGTCACATTTGGTAAAAGCCCAATAAAATCTGATAGCGGTTGCTTAATAATCTTCTCTTCGCTTTAACAGACCTTATTTCCGCGATTTATCGTAAGAGCTCTGTGAGAAAATGAAGCAAGTAATTGTTCTGTCAAATCCACCAGCGTCTGCTCATGTGAACCGCGCTTATTATCGCACATAATGTGAGTATTGTAACCTCACTGTGAGAACTCCTAAGTATAGCTTTATACATTCCTTACAAGCCAAGATACCATAATGAAGATGTAGATAAAGAATCTGGATCACGAATAAGGCTGACATTTTATGTCTTGACCCTGTTACCTGTAACCGTATGAATATCCAAATCAAAATATAAATATTCTAAACGATGAAAGGTGGAATGTATCACTATTTAATATCTCGACCTGTATCTTGATTCGCGAAAAGGTTAGAAGTTCAAATCAAAGTTGCGCGCAACAAATCATGAAATTATTTCGCGCACTTAACTGGGCACTAGAAACAGTTATACAAAACGAAATGATTGACGTAGTAATACACTTGTTATTTCAAACAAAATTGATTTAATAAAAATAGGAACTAATATAACATAATAACGGCTCATGAACAATAACAACACAGTCATGGATCGGAGTAGGTCGACAAATAGCTAGCGATGTTGCGTGCCGCGCTTTACTGTTCCTGATTAACATATAATAGCCAATCAAATTACCATTATTTTGTGATTTTACATTCACGACACTTCATCAAATTGTAGTCATTAAGTAGGTATATATGTTTAACAGGCATAGGAAGATAATATAACAATTCAAAACGTTTAGGTACATTCAATGCCACTATCACTTCGACATATAAAAAAATTGAGTTAAAACTGTATCTATCCGACTATTAGAGCATGTAATGGTAGACCGTATGGCTAGCCTCAGGAAAATTGCTACCAACCACTCAGTGTAGCAACAGTCACGAAGTAGACAAATACCTCGGTGTATTTTATTCAACTACCAATCGGCGTAGGCCAATCTAGCATTAGCCTTTAAAAAACTGCATGTGCTACGTGTGCTTATGTGTATCTCGTCATTTCAGCCGCACCACCTGGCCACGTCTGCTACAGCAACGAACATTGTCGCTTATGGGATAAGGAGAGTCGTTGCGAGTTTGTCATACTTAACCTTTTCGGAAGATGTGCATGTAACAGCTATTACAAGCAAGTAGGAGACAAGTGTGTAGCTCAGAAAATCCCGCCATATGCTACCGAAGCCGTGGTAGCAGAAATGGATGCAGTGGCTGCGGCTCCTACAAACGGGACAATCTACAAAGATCCCAGTCCAACAGTTCAACTAACATCAACTTCAGTCAACTCTTTTGGATCCCCACTCTCTGTAATCAGTTCTGACGATATTCAGCCAAGCAAACTACCTCTGTACGCCAACAAAAACGATGTCTTTAGCACGGACGAAGATAACCCCTTGATGCAAGCTGTCATGAAAGTACCGAGTGTAGAACCAACGAAGCGATTACCCGTTTCGAATAGAAAAGACGGCGAGCCGAATGAAACGATAAGGGTAGACGAAATGACGGCTAATTTGCATGCAAATGACCAGCCAATTTATAGGGTTGTAACTCAACCTTCCGTGGAAAAGAAAACTAACAAAAAAGGCGGTGCGTCAAAGGACCAAGTTAATTCTGGTGGCAAGCCTCATAAGGGTGGACATCAAAAGAAGTCTTCGCTAAAAGGTATTTAATATTTTATTCTTTAAGGCAATACATTGTCATCCACAGTTGAACAAGCAATATAAGGACAATATTATTTCCAGATAAGCATCGTATCCGTGTGGATACACCAGTTTACGACCTTGGCCCTGCATCTCTTGGAATGCCGTGCCTTACAGATCCGCAATGCCAACAAGTGGATCCGTACACGCGATGCCTCAATAAGAAATGTGACTGCACGTACCGAACAAATTCAACTTCAGCTTGCTCGGCTCGTAATAGAGGCTGCTTGCCAAACACGTTCCAAGTTAGTACTATGTTTTCTTAGGTTACGACAAAACGGACGTGTTATATGCGTTTGAATACTGCTTGTTTGTGATTTCTTCTATAAATATCTACCTTTTATCATTGGTTATGAGTTATACTTTCCAAAGACAACTTAAAGAGTGATTCTAAAATAAAATACATTTGTTATAGAGTTCTCAAATGGCAAAAATAAAAATATATTGTTATTGTTTTGACTGGTAAAGCTCATTTTCAAACGGTAAATAAACATTATAAGCACCGCTATGGAATCAGATATATTTTTATCTAAGATTTAATGTGGTTTCTCCATCAAATTATTTTTCAGTACAATTTGCTATTTGCTTTTATTCCAGTGTCGGTCAACAGGGACTTGTATAAGTTGGTACTTCGTGTGCGACAAACGCAAGGATTGTCCAGACGGATCTGATGAAAGATGTCAAGGTACTGGTAAAGGTTCGTACACACTGCACACTATCTTTTACGCACATCTTTCATCTTCATTAAATCGTCTCATTTCATACTCATTTTCCATAACCTGAGTTTTACTAACGTTTTTGGTGATTCATCGAAAAATATTAACAATTTTCTAATAAGTTTTATTATTTACAGTATTTTACAGAAATAGTATTTTTGAGGTTTATGTTAATTTTAATTGGGATTTGATAATGTACGTACATTACTTATGTACTCTGCGCTTTAGCGGTATTGGTAAACATATTCAATGCAAGGTGTCTTTTTAAGATCATCCTATGTATTTCATCGATAGTCAGCGTTGCAAAAAAAATTTAATTTAATAATTATTTGGTGGACTTGTCTACATAAAATATGAAGGGTAAGTTGGTACCCATTTAAATGAGCTCATCTTATTCACCTCAATTCGATCTTCATAGTTTACATTTCGGGTCATACATTCATCATACAAGTAAAAGTAACCCTCAGTTTCTCGAACAAAAAAATAATAAGCGCGTAAGCTGATGTGATTGGTAATTGATAATTCAGGCAACTAATCATAGCTTATGCGCGCTTGACTTTGCCCCATTCGATTTTCGATCGTGAAACCGAGGGTTAGTGGTCTTCTAAGGCACATTCTTCATTTACAGAACTAACAGGGGAGCGTTGTCCAACAAACTCGTTCAGATGTGGGGGTCCCGGGTCACCGTGTGTATCCAGAGCTTCAAGGTGTGATGGTACTCCTCAATGCCCGGGTGGAGAAGACGAGAAGAACTGCCGAACGACGCGACGCAAGGGGTAAGTTCGATGAGAAGTCATTTTAACTGTAATCCCAATTTTATTGTCTAACTTTATATATGGATACTTGCTGCGGGTTGTTCGAAAGAGATACCGCGCCCCCGGAACGCAAAGGGCACATGAAGGAACATAGACGGGTTTTAGTCAGTAAAAGTCTGACACTCCCTCCCGCCCAGGGCGGGGGAAGTTATTTGATGATTTCCCGTCTATAAAAAAAAAAAAAAAAAAAAAATCTATGGATACTTAATTATCCAAATACCTACCCGAAGCCCGAAAGTCTGAGAGCCAGTCTTAACAAGGGGTATCGTGTTACCTTGTAACTAGGTTGTGGAGGTCAGTTATGCAGTCGCTCCATGTGAGATACTGGTATTCAGTTGCGTCCGGTTAGACTAGAAGCGGACCCCAACATAGTTAGGAAAAAGACTAGGCAGATGATGACCTAACTATCCAAGTTATTGAAAATTTGGTAAAAAAAAACCGGTTCCGGCCAAAGACGAAGTTTTCTCAAAAAAAAAATAGAATTATAAGCTCGAAATGATATTAGTACTTACGTCCTAATAGCGCAAGTGTTAGGTACCTACCTATTCAAAATTACGTGGGATTATAGTCTAGCGCCGTTGAACTTTTATAATACGCCATTACCAAACATAATTTGATCATAAAAAAGTAATCACCTGTTTTACTAATTTTGTTATAAACACGTTTCCTTCAGATGTCCACGTCATACATTCCGTTGCGGTTCAGGGGAGTGTCTTCCCGAATATGAGTTCTGCAATGCAATAATTTCTTGCGAAGATGGTTCAGACGAACCGCCACACTTATGCAACGAACAGTCCAGGTAAAGATGCAGTTCCATTAAATACTGGTTTTATAGTCTTACGGTAACTTTATTGGTTTCTTACAACAATACTCAATTCCTATTTTATTACATATACACTTGCCACTTTCGAAGCTTCGACCCTAACAAATGTTCTAACAGTATACGGCGCCACTTCGCGCTTGAGGCGGTTGCCATAAAAACCTTATAAGCTGTTAAGTGTATTTGCCATTGCATTTCGTAATCACACCACGTGCGACCTGTAACGGTGTTTGTCCAAATATTTGACCTTTATGGCACCTACTTACTTAGTAGTTGACACGTTTTCGGTATGTATTCAGATGGCGTGCGGCTGACTTTTGTCCGTTTCGTTGCGGGAACGGCCGATGCAGGAGTACGGCTGTGGCGTGCTCCGGCCACGATGGCTGTGGAGACAACAGTGACGAAATAGCCTGCAGTGTCTGCAGTGAGTAACTTAAATAAGCGTCCCATTATAAAACTAATTTGTTCATCATCGTGTAAGTTAGAAGTTTTCCCTGATTAGATACAAAAGTTTTCATAACTGGTCAATTTATATGTATGTACTTGTGTTCAGAGTAAGTAGGTCTGTAGGTATATCAAACTACCTCTATGCATTTAAATACAAAGCAAATGCCGCTACGTGTGATATTAGGTATACCTACGTAGGTAAGCATCTAATTTTGGCCTCACTCACATCACCAAAGAGTCTATCTAAAATCATATTTATTTTAATAATAGACATTAATTAAGGAGTGGGTCACCTTAAGTGTGAACTCAAAACACAACAATGCAATTTTTTCTTTTAAATATTAATGCAAAATATTGCTCTATAGCTGAACCAATCATTGTGAGTAGGTCTATTGTTGGAATCCAGTTGAAAAACCAAAACACAGTGTGCAACATAATGACCTCTGACAGGAACTGTTAGGTGACCACTTGACCAAACATGTGAAATATGAATAACCGTCGCTTTCTGCATATCAGCGATTCGACACGATAAGCGATGCCGTTACGCGAACAATAGTGTTCAAACGATCCGGCAAACGGCAACTGACGGCATCGCAACGTTGTACCGACGCACGGCGGACGGCATAATGTCTTAATTTAATTGACGTTTGTCTTTTTTTGCAGGATGCCCTGCTCCACCGCAGCCTTGAACATCAATGTTTGAATATCCGATCGCTGGATCTCAATGCTCAATATTTTGTGTATAAACAGTAAAACATTCCTGCTTATTAGTGCTTATATAAATTACGATAGGAAGTTTTAGGATGAACTTAACTTTTCGAAATCTCTTTTTGAATTTAGCTTCATTTCGGTTTAATTATTTTATCTGAAACTGAAGTCAACAAACGGTCGATTCAATTAATTTTATGGTACAAAAAAGAACGATGAGAAATCTTAACGAATATTCAGTGTAATGTTTTATTGTTTAACTAAGGTTTTTTATTAAAAAAGAAACGTAATTTTGGTTCATTTTTAAATTTAAATATAGGTAAGCTTAAAATGTAAATAGAATATTTCACTATTTAAGTCATTACCTGAGCACGATACCGGTGAACTAAATTTAATTCTGCCAAAATTTCTTTTGATATTCTAATGCTCACATGAATAAGGTTTACAAAAACTTTAATTTTAAGTATAATATTTAAGCCACGTATGAAACAAGACTGAAGAGTGATAGCCCGTGAATTTCAACTCGTCAATTAGACACAGGATCAGGATAATCCGTTCAATGCAGCTTTACCCAGTTAAAATGATTGTAAATATTACTTTTCTAAGTTTTTTTTTACGAGATTCACTCGTTTGGCAAAGACATCTTATTTTCGTATTCCACAGACTATAAAGACGCATAATTAAGATTTTATTTAAGTTTCTTGTGTTTTGTGTGAACTTACCTGGCTAAGCGCAGTCAAGTGTAACTTATTGTAATATAGTGTGGTTATGTGTGTGAATGTGATAATGTATTTATTAAATTAATTTCATTTTGACGTTCAGTATTTTATTAAACAACTAAATCCTTTAATTTCTGTTTTTACATACATAAGCAGGTACCATCAAGCCTGTAATTCCCGAATGGAACACCCACAGTCCACCAGTAGATATGTTTCGGGTCCTATGTGATCGGGGGGGGGGGGGGGAGCTTATGCAATGGCATAAGCTTAACTTAACTTAACTTGCGCCTCGTCCACGTACATACATCTGGTCATACAATCACGCCGGTTACGAGTACTGCACACCCGACCCGACCTATCCTTATTGGTGAGGTTCTTCAGAAAGGTCGGGTGTGCAGTACTCGTAACCGGCGTAATTGTATGACCAGATGTATGGACGTGGACGAGGCGAAAGTAGTATGTAAGGATCGTAGCAGGTGGCGTTCTGTGGTTTCTGCCTACCCCCATGGGCAAAAGGCGTGAGTTTATGTATGCATGTAAATCCCAACTCCGAGCTGCTACCGAAAATTACATAGAAAACCGAATAACACTTTGCTCGATCTGGGAATCGAACCAAAGACCTCCAGCGTAGCATTCACTCTTTGGAACAGTAGGCTAACGAGGCAGTGAAATGACAGCAGATGAAACCAATTCTGTCTCATAATAGAAACGATTTTCTCACAAAATTTCCTAATTTGTTATGCACCCGAGTACATTATGAAATTCTGTGTGAATCTTCTTAAGAAACCTTTTGTCTTAACTTACTTTCCAATTTATGTGAATTCGAAGGCTTGCAATTTACCGACAGCACCAATTCTCAAAGTTAAGGATGGGAACCCTATGCATGAATACCTATTCTATTTAAATGACTACCAATTAGTTATTAAAGAGTTATTTTCTGTAGGTGTGCGACGAAAGTGATGGGTAGGGAAGCACTATTGAAATAGCATAAGTACATTGTAATCTGCGATAAGTACATTAAGGTAGACTGACTTGCACTTAGCATAAACTTATACTTCAATCTGTTAAAACATATACACACCATCACGCCTGCATTCTCCGAAGGGTTAGGCAGAGGTGTAGGTACCAATGTACACCCACAGATCGTGGGTGTGTTCCAGGTCCCATGTAATAGGGAGCGAGCCTATTGCTATTAACCGGGCACAAATCCAATTTCATAGAAAAACGCAATAACAATTTTTGCTCTTTTTTTTGTTTTTTGCTTTTTGGAGAGAGCGACTGTCGCAACCTCGTGCAGGGCTCGCCTTGATTGAGGAGGTAAGTCTTTGAGGAGTGGATAGAGCGGCCTACCGCCTGACGCAGGTCCTCACCGGACACGGAAGTTTCGGGAGGTTTCTGCACCTCATCGGGCGGGAGGAAACGCCCGGGTGTCACCATTGTGAGGATCGCCCCGAGGACACGGTGGAGAATACATTGGCGGTGTGCCCCGCTTGGGCGGAACACCGCCGAGTCCTCGTGGCGGCCGTCGGCGGCGGCGACCTCTCGCGTCCGGCCCTGGTTCAGGCCATGGTCCGGAGCGAGAGAGAATGGGAAGCGTTCGTGTTCCACGAGCGCCTCAAAGAGATGTCAGCAAACTTGGAAGGGGCCACTGAGGGCCGATGCCTGCCGGGGCTGCGGGTTGTTCGAAAGAGATACCGCGCCCCCGGAACGCAAAGGGCACATGAAGGAACGTAGACGGGTTTTAGTCAGTAAAAGTCTGACATTCCCTCCCGCCCCGCCCAGAGCGGGGGAAGTTATTTGATGAGATACCGTCTATAAAAAAAAAACCCTCTTCGGGGAATACATGCGTGTTAGTATGTATTATAATTATTCAATACACGATTTCAATAATATTATTTCCCTCCACCTCTACGTAAAGCATACTAGACATAGTAGACATTCTAGGTAAAGGATGTTTGGTTGTTTGTTTGTAAGTAGGTATTTATTAACGAAACGCCTTTGCTGCATGTTTATCCCAAACAAACATTCGGTTTGGCAACAATCATTTTTACGACTGCACGGTTAGATACTAGGTACCTCTAACTTCTAGTACTAACTTCGTTAAGACCAGTCGTGTAAGAATGGCGCGAAAAAGCAAAGTGTGTGTGCTCTTTTTAAAAACTTTAAAAATAATACTGGCTCCGTTGTCAAGGTTGGTTATTTTATTTATGTTATTTTTGGTCAATATTGAATGAGCAGTGGGCATAAAACTATTAGTGTATTTTATTTAATATCAGAGACTAAATTGACAGTTTCATGCGTCATAAATAAAAATAATGTGCTTTCGGCAAGTTTGATATATGAAGCCGTCAAAATCACATACATTTTATCAGCTGTCAAAACGCTATTCTCCCAATTTTGTATGGCAATAGCAGCCTGTGACGTCACTTGTTTGCTAACTCAATATACAAACAATTAATTAATTTTACCGTTAATTTAGATCGAATAGTGTTTTTTTACCATGATGGCAGTGAGATTTGATCCTTATGATTGACCCTATCGATTGGTGCCATAAAAGTACAGGATGTAATTTTTTCGGATTTTAGTCGGTTCGATTCTAGGGTGAGGCAAGCGTATTTTCAAAAATCTATAAATGCAGTTTTCTTTTATTTTAAGAATAAAGGAATGTTTCCCATACAACATCACGCCTGTATTCCCCGAAGGGTTAGGCAGAGGTGTACCAATGTACACCCACAGTATGTTTCTGTAGTGTAAAATTTGCTGTCTTCAGTTTTTAGAGTACTTTACTTTCAGGTACGCTTCGAAAATTCCACCCTGTATACGTGTCACCCAGTGTCACCTACTTAGGTTCCCAAAATAATGGCGTCCCTACACACGAGTAATATCGCCCAGCCGATAATGTCAAATGTCTTAGGCGAAATAGAAATAGTTTAACTTAGTTCAACAGATTGCTCTTCTGCGGGGATTTTTAATGTAGCAAATATCTACGTACCTATAATCAGGACGTATTATAACCGCCGAGCCGAGCTCCGACACAGCCCGGCCGCAGCTCCGGGCCGAGCTTACAACGTCCTGCGCGTACAATACAATAACGCTTTCAGGATGCTGTTGCGGCTGCCGCGACATTGTAGTGCGTCGGGAATGTTTGCTGCAGCTCACGCGGATGGCTTTCACGCTATCATGCGTAAGAAAGCGGCTTCCTTACTGCAACGGTTGCGTAGCAGTCGTAACAGCATCCTGAGAATGATAGCGGGTAGGCCCAGATTGCCCCATCCAACGACACTGGGTGGAATTAACTATAGGGTTATATAATTAGTACTAACAACACTAACATAGTATATTAAGTAGGTACATTCTGTTACTAACTCACTAACAACGTTATGGACACTTTGGGTCTGAAATAAAGATATTTTATTTTATTTATTATTTATTTCCAGGCTTCGACAGTTAAAAAGAAAAAATAGCAAGAGACAAATTCAAATTATCATAATCGGTATTGGTGTTACTATAACTGTTATAGGACTAACAGCTTATTTACACCGATACTTTTTTAAGCATATGGATAGTAAGCCCCCCAAACCTCGGTACATTGGGACTCCGTTGGTGCGCATACCGTTAGACGAATTATACGCGGATATCAAACCAATAGATGACATTGATGAATTCGAAGAAACTAGTCCTGATGAAGGTAGCTACTTACTTAGAACGCTTACGTACTTACTAATAAATTGTTCTATAGTGTGTTTTTTAATCTCGCAGACCAAATTGACAGTTTCATACGTCAAATATAAAAATAATGTGCTTTCGGCTCATAGACATAAAGCACACTATTTTCAAGTTTGACGTAAGAAGCCGTCAAATCAGTCTCTGAGATTAAAAAACACACTATAGGTCGTTTTAGCAAGGAAAGAGAATTTATCCTCAGTATTTTTAGCCTATGTTCAAGCAGAAGAAGTTGGTATCCCATACAATTTGACGACACGGTTGGCGCAGTGGCCGAGCGATTGACTGCTGCGCTGAGTATTGTGGGTTCGATGCCCGCATAAAAAAAAATTGTATGTTCTACAGATAGTTGTCTCTACTCTGCTCAGGGTCTGTCTGTTTGTGTTTGTGAATTTAAGTTTGTAAACGCACCCACGATACAGGAAAAATTCCTAGTGTGGGGCAACGGTTAAAAAAAAAAACAAAACAAAACAACATTTCTTTGTGAATCGAAGAATAATTAATTGATTAAAGATTTATTTTAGTTGCAATGTTACATACTCCGGGATGTGAGATACCCCTGGTTATGATCGATTACAAAAAGTCCTTACGAAAGAGAACAAGAAATATTTATAAAAAATGTGGAGTACGGGCCGTATTTTTGCGAAAACATGACAGCGACAAAGTAATAGCTCGAATAAAACCTAGAATTTTAAGAAAATTCGCTAAGAACGATACTAGGATTCGGTGTTGTTACAAATTTCTAATCGACACACTACATAACCCCCCCGAAGGTGACAATGCATTGTAAGTATTATTTTAATAAATCTTTGTTTCATAGTACCTAAGCAGGTACAAAATTTCGCTTGGGGTCGGCTTGTCAAACTCGGATCTTTTCATGTCATAAATCTTCAGTATTGCGCCCTCACCGTTATGCTTACATAAAAGGTCTTCCAAATTCAAGACCCAGGAACGCATTCTTGAAGCAGAAACAAATTCTGAGATTTGATGACGAAATTAGAATTATTACTGTAATTTGTACTGAAAGCCACTGAATGGTTCTAGTCGTCTAGAAAGAAAAACTTAAAATACCTAAGTATAAGGTAGTAGCTGGGTAATAAAACTAAAAACTAAACCTTTAGGTACCTACTAGAAATTTAACTAAGTCATCGTTGTTTCAGATTTAGTCAATGTACAGATTTCCCAGACGGGTCGATTATAAGTCTACAATCTGATTTTATAAATATAATTTGCTCCGAATCAGATGAGAAAAATACCACACAAAATATAATCTACGATGACATGTACGCCTTCGCAAAAAAAATTAAAATGCGCGAACGTAAAAAAAGTTGTGCTATACTTAAATACAACGTACTAATAGTGGGGATAGAATCGTTGTCTCTATCTCGCCTTCTGCAAACCATGCCCAGAACAGCCAATTTCTTCAAAGAAGACAGTTGGCTTGGTTTTCAAGGGTACAATAAGGTATCCTCTCAATTTAACAGCATTATTATTATTAATTACTTTTGAATTTATTATATAACAACTACAAAGATTTTTAAAACAGATTGCAGATGACACATTACCTAATTTAATGGCAATATTAACGGGAAAAAACATGTCTTCAATAATAACAGAATGTTTTGGCGCAATGGATAATTGTAACTACCAGTTCATTTGGAAAGCATTCAAAGATGCCGGTTATGCAACAGCTTATGGTGAAGATAACTACAAGAAAATATTTTCAAATAACTACGCATTTCAGAACGCTCCTACAGACCATTATATGTACCCATTTTTTCTCAAAGATAATAATCGCAAGAACACTTCATTATGTACAGGACAATTATCATCGGGACAACAGGTATTAGATTACGCAGTAGACTTTGCTAATACTTATAAAAAGGACTCATTTTTCGGCTTATTTTGGATAAACTCGTTTAGTCATAATGAGAAAAGCCGACCGGAACATGCGGACAAAATAGTAGAAAACTTCTTGAACCAGTTGGTTTACACGAATATTATGACAAATACTTTTATATTATTTTTAAGCACCCATGGCTTACGTTACGGTAGCCACCGCCTCAAAATGGAAGGCTTGTACGACGATCGTTTGCCAATGAAATTTTTGTGGATTCCATTACTTTTTAAAGGAAAACATTCTAACGAATTCAAAACTATGGCAAGGAACCAGCATCGCCTGACAACGCCCTATGATATTTATAGCACCCTCTTGGATATAAAGAATTTATCTCTGTGCGGTCAATCTAGCGTTCCAGCACCCCAGGGGTGTCCTAATTGTCACTCCATGTTTAAAAGTATAGACCGTAATCGCACGTGTCAAAAAGCGGCCATTCCAGAAAAATGGTGTACTTGCCACAAATTGTATCCACTCACTATTCAAGACCCTATAGGACTAAAAAGCGTAAATGCGGCCGTGAGGCACATTCAAAGTATGAGTCGGACTATCGAAACTCAACGGTGCTGGGGTTGTACGATGCCGTATCTAAATAACGTTACCAGAATACATTTCTATTATGACCAAGACAAAACAAAAATATATTATGTTGTGGCAATCACCTTGTCACCTGGCAATGGAACTTATGAAGCATTGGTATTGCGCAAAGATGGGTATCAAGTTATTGGCCCAATCAGCTCTATTTCTTACTACCAAGGTTTAGGTAAATGTGCACTTAATCGGAGAGACCGCCTGTTGTGTGTCTGTGAAAAGAATTCCAAATTATGCTAGCTTATTGTATTAGAAAGTACATGCTAAGTATTTTATATTTTATCCGTTAATTGTGACAATATAGTACTTCCCTATACGGGGTTATACAAGACAATACATCGCCGTTACCTACGCATAAGTAGTGCTTATAAAACCTTGTAACTTATAGCAAACATTAGTGCTAGGAAACTACTTTAATTTTTGGCGTAACAACCACTGTTTATGGAAGTATGCAAAACATTGTGCATAAGGGTGCATCCAACAAACAGTACAGGGCCCTGCGGGTTGTTCGACAGAGATACCACGCCCCCGGAACGCAAAGGGCACATGAAGGAACATAGATGGGTTTTGTCAGTAAAATTCTGACACTCCCTCCCGTCCCGCCCAGGGCGGGGGAAGTTATTTGATGACTTCCCAACTATAAAACAAAAAAACGGTACCAGGGCTCGTCGCGGTATTCAAAATTTATTTACGTTTGTCTGTTTCCACACAACTAACTTTATTATTAGTTGTATGCTCTCGAGTAAAAATTTAGCGAACTGACCATCTAATTTAGCACCTTATTGTATTGAAACCTACATTTACGAATAAGTTTGTTTTGATTTAAAATAGTGAGAAATTGTGAAAGCTCCAGAAGAAAAAAAAAATACAATGATGGGAAGAACATGTACTCTTCGCCTTCTTTTCTTCTTCGACTCGTTAGGCTTTCGATTTTTGACCAAACCAGAATATAATATGATTAATCACTGGTAGTACCTGGTATGTTTAGAAACTTCCTGATGGGCGTGTGATTTTCAATAAACAATTATATAACCAGTTATAAACTTTATTCATTGTTGTATTTAATATTAAACTTAGTTAATATAATGTTACAAAAAGTACCGGCAAGTTTTTTCGTTTATAAAATATAGGTCCTTAAATAAATAAACTAAATAATTTGTCTTATTAATATTATAGGATTGTTTTACTACAAAATTACAACCACATCACATTTTGTACCTTTAACTACTAAACTCTTTTTTTTTTAATGATGTTAAAACATAATACTGATACTTTCAAGGTACTCCTTTCTGCTTTCAAGGTAATAGCTATATCTATCCCTATCCAAAGATTTAAACCGTAACAAAGCTGCATTTTACTAGAACAGTACTAAAATCTAGAATTTTACCAAGTTGCCTATGTTACTAAAGAGTAACGTAGGCAACTTGGTATAACCTATTTTGACAGGACTTTTACTGGCAGATAGCTAATGTTATCTTTATAACATTAGCTATCTGCCAGTAAAAGTCCTGTCAAAATAGGTTATAGGAATTTTCAAAATAGGTTGAGCCGTTTCGGAGAATCACCGGAACACATAAATAAAAACATATGGTTTTTTGGTTTAAGTACCATGTCTATTTTATCTATACTAATATTATAAAGCTAAAGAGTTTGTTTGTTTGAACGCGCTAATCTTAGGGACTACTGGTTGGAATTGGAAAATTCTTTTAGTGTTGGATAGTCCATTTCTTGAGGAAGGCTATAGGCTATGTAACATCACGCTACGACTAACAGGTGCTGAGCAGCGAGGGTGAAACCGAGGGGAACAGCTAGTTTAATATACATTTAGTAAAAAGCTGTTATTTTGTCATTACAAACAAACACTTTTGTTTCTATTTTTTTGTATAGATATTGAAATAAATTATATCATAACTAGAGTTGGAAATTGTGTGTATTTCCCTGTATGCAATAGGGAATATGCTTGATTTTCCTTTTTTTTTTATTAATCCTCATTCATGTAATAATAGTTCAGTAAAACTATTTTTCGAATAACTATGAAATTAAAGAAGTCATAAGCCACCGAACATTTGTTTCTATCTTATTCTAGCAAACCGTAATTGAATACGGAGTTTATATGGCCGTAGTGTTATGTGACGTCACAGACCATGTCGAATCACTCTGTCTGATCGGTGCATTTATTAATAGTTTTAAATGCTTGCAATCGGCTTATTTCTTGGCTAATTTTAATTTTACTTTTTGCCTTATCTACTACGGTATTTGTTTTTATGTTATATTAATAAATGCGATTTAAAAAAAAATGCATATATTTCCTATTGCATAGGTTTTTTTCAGCTCTAAATATTTCTGTTATGTTTAAGTTGATAATCAATTAACCAATGGAAATTGCTCAAGCAGTTTGCTGCTGTCTGGGTTAACCGTTAGCTGATGTATGTTACAATCATTTGTTTTGACATAAAATCTTCAATTCTATTTGAACAATATTCACAAATCTACGATTTAAATCTTTGGCTATAAAAATATACATTCTTGAGATCAGATCTATTTACTTAAGATAAAAAATTGTTTTTGGGTTCTACTTTTAAAACTAGTCCCAGTTCTTTTAAGGGTTTACTGTATTTTAAATTAAGTGATGAACAAAAAGTAGGTTAATATATGTAGCTCATATCCCTTTTTTAGACAAATAAAAGTGGTATATCTATCTACCAATTTTTTCAAACTATTCTATTATTAGTATTAAACTAGTATGAACACTATTTCATACATGTTTCATACATAGTGTCAAAAAAGAATTAAAATTTTAGGATTTTTTAATTTTTAATTACGTAAAAATAGATCATATAATTTTCATAAAAGAAATCCCTTCAAAGATCTGGATAAAATATAAATTCGCTTATACTATTATAATTTGTATATCAATAAATTAAATTGAACTATGTATTTCGACGTCACAAGATAAATTCAATACTAACCATCTGTTTTTACACAAACAATAATTCTTCATTATGCCATAAGATTTTTTGTAGAGCTCGGTGATTTGTTTGGGTATATTACGAAAAGTGAGAGTTGAATAACAGACAGTACAGCACCAAACAAATTTGTCATCTGTGAACAAAAAAAAAATTTGAATAAATACTTAAATACCAACTTGTTCTTGCTTGGTCATTTTCCTACTCCCCATATTGAATAAAGTAGGTTCAAAGATAGCCAATTAGGGCATAGTATAAAAATATTGTGAGGCCAGAATAATTCGTCATCTAGAAAAAAATAAGATGGCACTTACTTGGTGTATTTTTCTAAATATTCATGCTATTTCATTACACAAAATAAACTTGTTAATTATGATCTTACTACTATTATAAATGTGAAAGTTTGGATTGATGAATGTTTGTTACTCAACCACACCTGAACATGACATGCAGTTCAAAAGTACCTTTTAACGGTCCAATTAAAATAATTATTTAACTTCAACAGTTAACAGCTGATTGGATCTAGATAAAATTTGGCACAGAAATAGATTATTGACTGGAAAAGTACCTAGGCTACTTTTTATCCCGAAAAAAGGATGGGTCCCATGAGATAATACAATCAAAGTTGATATACAACTTTGATGCGGATAAAGTTGCAGGCAAAACCAAGTAGGATATATTTTGCATTACCCACACCCATTTTAACAATACACCAAGTGAAATGCCAGCATGATTGAACAATGAACATAGGGTGTGTTTGACTATGTTTCTAAGTAAAACAGTTATCAGTAAAACACAGAAAACATATTATGTTATCTTGTTTTCTGCGTTTCGCCACTATTCTGCAATCATTCTTCTAACCATAATCAGGTGGGCAACATTGAATTATATTTTTTAAGATACATATGCATACTTACCCATAAAAATTCGTCATTCTTTATGGCACCATAGATGAGCCACATCATAGATACAAAGAAGGACATTAGTATCATTGGGAAGGGCAGACATTTGGTGCTCTTCACTCTTACGACATACACCAGTTTGCTCATAGGCGCTGCTATTGTCAATATGGTGATGGTACAAGCCGTCATTTCTGAAAAATGTAAAATCATTCATAAAAAAATGTGTCAGTCATTACTGTTGTTATTTTAAATCCCTATTTAAGCTTTTATTTAACTCATGTTTTAATTGGTTATATCATTTGCTCCTGACATGACTCTGTAAGATCAAAGATCCTATTCAATGTCCCGTCGCTGAGCAAACTATATTAATAAAAACATTTAGTATTAAGAAGCTACATAAATAGGCATGCATTTTATATCTTTATTTTAATGAGATCTGGTAGTTATACTGTGGAAAATTATATGCATGAAATACTATATTTTATGACCAAAACTATATCATGCGGCAATAATTTACAGTGACGTTAATGTGATAAGAACTATTAAGTTCCATTATAATAGAGACTAGATAGCTGACTAGTTTTATATAGTTTGTTCAGAACTCTCTTTTTCTAAAATATTAAAAAGCACTCCAAGCCACTCATTGGAACAACAGCTATACGCCAGTCCTTAAAAAAAAGATCCCAGTGATTTTGGTG
Organism: Caradrina clavipalpis; assembly: GCA_932526535.1. NCBI lineage: Eukaryota > Metazoa > Arthropoda > Insecta > Lepidoptera > Noctuidae > Caradrina > Caradrina clavipalpis. Next base: position 6,937,708 of record OW052093.1, read on the forward strand.
ATATGCCAGAACAAACAGACAGACAGACGGATAGACAAACTTTTTTTTTCTGGTATAAGAACTGAGTGTTACCATTCATATTTAGCAAGAAGCTGTTCTTATGACATTACAAACAGACAATATTTTATAGATCAAAAAAAAAAAATTAAGTGCTTACCTAGTTTACTATAATGTACCTTATCCTCATCTTCCGTAATAGTGAAATATATTACAAATATTACAAAAGCAGCTGCACCAAATACTTGCTTTAAAACATTTGATTTCTTAAATGTATAAATATAAAATACTGCTGTATATGACATCATCAATATTATACCTATACTGTTGACTAAAACTATAACATTATCAGGCTTAACGAATCCATAGAGAAACCACAGGCAGCAGCTGTAAGTACAAATGGGAAAAGTTAATTGTTTCAGTCAAATACCTCAACTTATTGAATCTTAGTTGAAATTTACATACCATAGAATTCCAGAAACAAAAGGCAGTGATGAGGTCTCGGCTGTGCTTTTATTTACAACATATTGTTTACATACGAGGCTGAAACAGGTGTACATACTGTCTGTAATACTTGGTATCGATGCACAATAGTTCAAGCAAACGAAAACATTAAAAGTAAACTTACGTGCCCGATAAAAACTGCAATACTGTTGTACTTACAGCTAGACTGCTAACAACATTCTCATAATCTGATAGACTCATATTGTTGTTAGTTCTCCTGCAATTTTCTAAGGTTTATAGATTTATTATTAGACTTATTAATCGGACCATGTTAATCCAAGAATATTTTATAAATAAAATACCGTTTATTGACTTGAACTTCGACTCTTCAGGCTTTTGTGGAAAAGGTCAAAGGCACCACAATTATGCCAATTTAACGAGACCAGCCGTTGTAATATTTTCCATTTTAAAACCCGCCAGTCAGATAATTCACAGTAACAACAATAAACAAAACGATTACTCGTCAATGCCACAGCCTTATCGTACTAACTACTAACTTTAGAGTTGATCAGTTGACTCCTTTGACGTTGACGCGGCAGCAAATTAGTGATGGACAAATCGACTTACTAACATGAGTTGTATTCTCACTAACCCAATTTCATGTAAAACATCTCAAGATCTTAGTACACAGTCTTGTTTACAATGAAGTCACTCCATCCAAACGCCGGTAAACGCCCGCGCCCCTAAGATGACCCACCAACCAACCTCGTTACATTTTGACTTGAAGAAACGTCTGCGCAAAAACTCAGGTGCACTCCCTCTTCCCTAACTTTCACAGTCCGATGGGACGGCAATCCGACACGACCGGAGAGAGATCACTCGCAGGATCAACGGCTTTACGTGCTTTCCGAGACACGGGGGTGTCACACCACCAACTTCCAAACTCCGGGCTGCTACTGAGATATTCATAACGGAAAAACCCATTTTTTTTTTGCCAGACCTGGGAATTCAACCCAGGACCCCTCGCTCAGCAGTCGCGCTTGCGTTCACGAGACCATCGGCAGTCAGTCAAATTATTTATAATTTTGTAACAAATCAATCACTCAGCTTTGTTGCGTCACTGAGTTACTTGAATTTCACGTTCGAGTTAACTCGACTTAAGCTTTATCCGAGTTGGAACATCACTGCACAAATTGCCGACAAACAATATCCTCTGTCATAGCAACATAACATCCAAGGGATGTCTCAAAAAAAGTTTTTTTCAAAATAATAAAATAAAATAATAAAGTTTAGTTGTCATGTTGTTGACTTGGTAAACTATGAGTTTGCATATTGGTTATTTTTTCGCACAGATGGCGCTTCAAATCTAATACATTTATTTTAATAATTTTTGGGTTTTAAATGTTAATGATCCAGTCAAGCTTAGTATCACTAAATAACTAAAACCGTTTACTCAAAGTCAAATTACAAAATGCAAATGTGAACGCACGTTGGATAAAAAAATTGAATGCACCCATTGGGTCAGGGGGTCTACCGACTGTCAATGTCAAAAATTGTTCTGTCATACGCATGTCATACGTACATTACGTACCTACTGTTGACTGATGTTTATTGAGGAGAGAGAGATATTATTGTGATTTCGTAAACTTCTTATTTTCCCAAACACTTACATATTATTTTAAAGATGTAATACACCATTCTCATTATTTTGGTCATGGAATAAAATATGTCAATAGTGTATTGTAACTAGAAATAAAAAAAGACTTTAAAATGAAGTCTTTTAAGCTTATTGTCCATCAGTCAAGCTTCAGTAGTAAGTATATAATTTTAGTTTCGTTTTAACTTTCAGTCTTTTCTTTTCACCTAACTGAAACATAAAGCACAACAGCAACAAATATAAATGTAGTAAGTTATCGTAAAAGTATTGTTTGACTGTTATTTTAACATAATGTAAACATGTTCAATGTAAATAATTCACCATGCTGCCAACAATTCCTATACTTTAAATTCTCGCTATAACCGTTTTTTTTTTAATTTCTTCATATGTAATTGATGAATTCATTTGTGTACTGATTTTTATTAAATCATTTTAGCACTGGACCTGATAATTAACTTAAAGGACTACCCTGGTCTAAAGGAAAAGGATATTGTTGAGATATATCATCCGGAAAATGATTACCCACGCCTGCTACTACAAGTCACCAGGGTGGATGCTCCAGGACGTGGAAGAGGTAATGGGATTAAATATTCTGTACTTACCTAAGAAATATTACAACTTTTCATGGTGAAGTCATATATTGCAACCAACAATGTTAAATATGTATTACTAGCGAACCAACCGCAACATTGTCTGCATGGCTTTTTTCACCCATCATATAAGTTACGTCTTTGGTTAATGCTCCACTCCCTTGTGTAGTGTGATGTTATATAGCCTATGTTACTCAGGTATAATTTAGCTATCAATTGGTTACATTTTTTTTTCAAATTGGTCCAGTGATTTCGGAGGTTCATTCCAAACAAACAAAAAATCTTACCTCTTTATAATATTAATATAGATAAGATACACCTCATTATCCTGTCATCCTGGACTCTACTGGGTATTACAAAAGTATAGGTTCCTGTCTCTAATTTCTTATCCAACAGTAGCTTGAACCCAGTCCTTAATCCATTCAGTGCAGGGCGACGCACATGCGCGTTTTTTTTTACGTGCAATCGCGTTGCCCACACTGAATGGGTTAATACCAGTGGGCTACTATTTATAGGTATATTCATATTTAAAAATGTACTTTATTTAATGTATTTAATAATGTGCATATCATTTCTGTTGTTTGTTTAAAAAATAATTGTGTGTAGTATGCAGGGCAAACCAGCATTTGTGCTACATAATTATTTAATACACAACTACAATAATTGCTATATATGTAATGTGCATTATGTTCCTTTATTCATAATAATCAAGAGCAGATAAGAGGTCAAATGTCCACCTATTGCATTATTATAATAGTAACATTGACACTATGAATAATAATTATGTATAATAATTTAATAATAATTATTATTATTATTGAGTATTTATAACTATACTCAGGAGTATAGTTATAAATACTCATAATCGTAGGTAGTCGAAACCTGCTATGGTATAACTACTATCGAAAACCATAGACAACATGTTCCAAATTGTCTAATTACCGCGAAAAGAGTTTTCAAACTCATACTTAGGCTCTTTTATCCCGTTGTCTGCAGGAAACCATATGGGTTGTGTTTCTACCAAGAAAACACTCTTTTCTTGGTGGTAACACATATGTGTTATCTAATGGCCAACACACCAAGCATATAGACAGCCACCCTACAGTCTTTGCAGAGTGGTGTTCGCTTGCAGTCTGCATGTTATTTTCAGTTTTTCTGTTACACTGTTTTATTACATTTCTTATGTATATTTATTCAAGTAGTTATGAAAGTATAATAGATTCAAACGAAACAGGCCTGATTAAAATAATATAAATAACTTTTTACTGGCACATAATCCACAATATCTTTTTTTATTTACAGACACCATCAGTGTGGAACAGAGCATAGCCACAACATTCCAATTACGAACATTTGCGGATGTTTATGTGAATATAGTCAATGTGGCAGATGTGGCTCTGGACTCTGTGGAGCTCACATTCAAAGATCAGTATATGGGGAGGTCAGAAATGTGGAGGTTGAAGAACAGCTTGGTATTTATCTAAATTAAATATTTTTTTAATGCAATAATATATTAGTTGGTTCCACATAATTACTTACAGCTGCACTTTTTACAGCTTACTTTTTCTTACTCCTCCACTAATCTTTTCTGATTAATTTCGTTGCGGGATCTAAGATAGTTTTATAGTATAACTAAAGTAATATTATTATTTTAGGTAAGCACTTGTGTGTACTTAAACAAGAAGATTGAATACTGTGGTGGTGCCATAAGGTGTCAGGTCTACGAGATGTGGTCCCAGGGCGACAGAGTAGCTTGCGGAGTCATCACCGAGGATACCAAGATAGTGTTCAGATCCTCAACGTCCATGGTCTACCTGTTCATACAGATGTCTTCTGAAATGTGGGACTTTGATATACATGGTGACTTGTATTTTGAAAAGGCAGTAAATGGATTTCTTGCTGATCTTTTTGCAAAATGGAAGGTAAGAAAATAAAACTAAGTATTTGGCTAAAGGACAATAAGACTGGGCAATATTTATTGAACCACATTTTATCATTCCGTCTTATAACTATGTCCAATATCCTAAAGACAGTTATGTAATAATATTAATATTGAGTACTTGTTTTTTTATAGAAAAACGGCAGTAATCATGAGGTGACCATAGTGTTATTCTCAAGAACATTTTATAAAGCTAAATCACTTGAAGAGTTCCCTCAACACATGAAGGAATGCTTACAAAAAGATTATAGAGGCAGATTTTATGAAGACTTTTACAGGTATATTTTTATCTATAGTACAATATAATAGAGTAGGGTGTGGTGACAAGTGGGGCTAAGTAGTTGTTAAATTAAATGCCTTTAAAAACTGGCCATAAATTGTACTATATTTTGAGTCCGTCATCAGCAGCATTTATAACTTTTTTTTTTTAAGTGATTGTGGCATCCTTTTTTTTCATGATCATTATTTTAAGTTATACATTTATTTTATTAATTTGCTTAAAGGTTGAATCTTGCCATGAATCGAGATATTACTATCACATCATTTCCACTTATTTTAGTTAACATACCCAATTTCCTATATAGGGTGGCAGTTCAAAACGAGAGATACGAAGACTGGTCAAATGTTCTCCTACAATTAAGACGATTATTCACTGATTATCAAAAAATCGTGTTGCAATACCATGAAAGACCGAACATGGAAATTCCAACAGCAATCAACTCGACAGCAGCTCAGGGGAACTTTCTTGAGGTTTTAAATATGAGTTTAAATGGTAAATCTTAATTTTTGTTCACTTTGATTGACTACTGCTAGGTAGCATCAATATTAGTAAAGGTCATGTTTTTAGACACGAATTCTATTCCACTAACTGTAGTGCTATTCTGGAAAAATCATTTATGGTGAATTTACGTGAAGTTCGTTTACGGTGAACTTACTCCCACTCACTTCACCTAAATCCACCGAAAGAGATTTTTTGCAGATGCAATATTTAGCAATCTCTTCGTAGCAGTTATTGGATTTGGGCTAATAATTACTAACAATAATACCTATTTTCTCTATATTACAGTATTTGAAAAACACTATCTGGACAGATGTTTCGATCGTACTGGCCAACTTAGTGTGGTTATAACACCAGGCGTCGGCGTGTTTGAAGTAGACAGAGAATTAACTAACGTCACAAAACAGCGAATCATAGACAACGGCGTTGGCAGCGATCTGGTCTGTGTAGGGGAACAACCTTTACATGCAGTCCCACTGCTGAAATTCCACAACAAAGACAACAATCTCAACTCTATAGACGATTACTCTATGCCACATTGGATCAACTTGTCATTCTATTCCACAAACAAAAAGGTTGCATATTCAAACTTCATTCCTAGAATAAAATTGCCGCCAAGGAAAAGCCAGGAACCATTGAGGAAAATGTATGAAGATGAGCGGAAAGGGAAGTTGTTGAAGGAGGATGAATATATGCATAATTCTATATTTGATTATGACGCGTATGATGGTCAGGTTTTTCAGTTGCCGCCGGCACATAGCACGTGGTGAGACTTCCATTTACTATACGTCGATCTGACAATTACTTGGCAAAAGGTATCTGCTGATATAAAATAATGATATGTGTGAATTATGGTAAATTGCAACATTTTTCTGACGTCATTCATAATAACAAAACATTGATGGCAAAGAAACGATAAACATTTATTTTATCTATAAAAATAAATAAAATTAAGTGTTGGTTTGTTCAGGGTAGTCTCGGGAACGGCTGGACCGATTTTGACTGAATTTTCACTAGAAGATTTTATCACCTGATGTCATGAAGAGTTAAAAAAAATCGCATGATAACCGATATTTGCGCGAATAAATTCGCGGGCATAAGCTAGGTGGATTTATTATTATTGAAATTATCGTATCAATACCAAATTGAATTTGCACAAATAGCCAGTATCTACCAGAAATGTCATTTACTCTAATATTTAAATATGCTATCAATTCTCCTTCATTTTTAAACATGTGTGGGGCTGTTTATAGTAATACTGTTAACATTTCTATACAGAAATAACCATGATTCGTGTATTTTATAGCGTGCAAAGAGTGACACGTACGAAGAAGACGTCAGTGGCGGGGCTAGAAGGAATCAGTCGAAGGAGTCCCCCCACTTCCAGTTTGCATCATAGAAAGATGTCGGATCCGGATATACATCACACTGTGGCCGACATACTGGCTAGCGGCAGTAAGTCATAAAGAAACAAAATTAAAACTACTAAAAACAACAATTACAAACTCCTTTGATATTAAATTTGTTTTGTTTCTCGTAGGGATTCGTTTGGGTGCGTAACAAAAGGGAACTTAATTTAATCCTAATGTTTATACTAAATTTAAATTACTCCCAAATCTATATCTTAATAATATAAAAGAAAGTTAAAAAAAAAAAAAAATGCCAAAGGCATTAAGTCCGCCTTTGTACAGTGTATTTTTTTTTTTACATTTGTGCATTAAGTTTTAATAAATAAATAAATAAATAAAGTTTATTTAGTTTTTATGTCTTTTTGTTAGTAGGAAATAATCTCTTCGATCATAGTTTCTGTTCGTTGATACAAAGCTACTTTATTCCTAAGTGCCATAGGCTATGTTTTATGGCACACTTGTCTTCCACGCGAACGAAATCGCGGGCAGAAGCTAGTCTTAAAAAATATGTTTGATTGTGTTTTTTTTCCTTTGGTAATAACGAAATACATTTTTGTAAAAAAATATTTAATTAATCTTATTTTTATTTTTAAAGACCTAGTGTATTCACAAGTTAAAATTATAATTATGTAAATGTTTTGTAACAATAAATATATTCCTATTTATATTTACAGATAAACAAGGCGCCTACGACACTAATAGCGATGCGACAGACTCGCCCATCTCAAGCAACAGACTGTCACCGCGTAGTTCCATCTCGTCTCACAAGCCGGTTATAAGAACAGGACGAGCCCTCATTAACCCTTTTGACCCCTCACACGTTACCGTCAAATTGACCAGTAACAGACGACGTTGGACACATATATTTCCTAAAGGTAAAACAATAAATATGTAAAAAGAAAATTAAATTTGAAGGTAAAATGATACTAATTGTTAGGTAGTAAAGTCTTGAATCGTTTGGTGTGATTTAATTGTAATAATTCAACAACGACTATTTCCTATCAAGTATTTTAGAAAACCTCAGCTTAATATCGACCTATCGTGTTCCGTTTTTAATTAATATTTTGCATACATGACAACCTTAACGCGCGTATTTGAATTTCACGCCAACGAAGTCACGAACAAAAGCTCACATATAAACCTAAACACATACGCACACACATATAAACCGAAGCTGATCGTATTTTCCACATTCAGGTCCAACTGGCGTGCTGATACAACAGCATCATTACCAAGCGCGGCCGGCAGGGGAACCCGCGTCGAGGACCGAAGATCACCGCTGTGAGAACAACATAGCCAAAGAAAATGGAGCCTCATCTATTATTAATAACAATCACTCTATTTATCAAGTTGATGGTAAGTAGCTGGCTTATTTTGTAAATGTATTGCGAAAACTAGATTTCTTATTATTTGTTTTGTGGAAGGTCACCCTGCCATAACCATACGAATAAATAATAGTGGCGGTGTTGTGGTGGTGTACCTGTACATTGGTACACCTCTGCCTAACCCTTCGGGGAAAACAGGCGTGATGGTATAAATAATAGTCGTGGTAGAAACATACTATGGGTGAGCAGCATACATATATCTGTGTTAAAAAAAATATGATTCTGCCAATTTAAACGTGGAATGCGTTTTCTAAATTTATTTGACAGTATTGTAGTATACAGGCTGCAACAATTTCCTATGGGATCAACCCTGATATTTGAAGGAAGAAAATCAGCATTTTGATCGCGTAATAGTGCATTTTCAAATATTAAGAGAACCAGTAACGTTTTTAATATCCTCCAAAGTGAAGGTGTAGGGACAGCTTGGGCACTGTGTAGTAAATGGGCCATCGTCTGGTCGGGAGCAGTTTTTTTACCTCTTAGGAAATAACCAGTATATTAAAAGTCAGCCTGTATATTTACATAGTTACAAATTCCGATACAAAACAAATTAAAGTGGTATCATCTTACATTCACAGACAATATTATTTTTCAGGAAACGTAATAGGTCGCAAGCGTATGATAAGCGCATCGGGTACACTAGCTGTATTGGGTGTCGCATCCGGCACGCCTTCCACTACCAACAACGCAACACTAGCGTTGCTATGGGGCGCTACGGGCGAGCAGGAGTGGACGCCCGCCCTTACCACAGGTTAGTACACTCTGCTTCTATAAGGTGTGCGCATTGTGTGATTATGGCATTGGTTCGTTCATGTAAAGAAGGGTAGTAAGTTATCAAACAGACGTTTACAAATTTTAAGTTACTTATCGACCTGGGGTTAATATTATGATACATCAAGCTTTAAACGCTTTTTGCGTTCCATACTTAAAAGGTGTCAATGAAACCCTATTACTTAAGCTCCGGTGTCTGTTTGTCTATCTGTCACTGGGCTGTATCTTTTAAATCATAATAGGACACTTGAAAATTTCAAAACGTGTTTTTTAGTAAGGCCGCAGTTACAAGATATAAAAATAATAATAAAGTCAAAATTAAAGGGGGTCCACCATACAAGAAACCTGTTTTTTTTTTTACTAACCTAATAATTTAAGTAGGGTTAAATATTGTACAGTGGTACAGAATCCTTTGTGTGGGAGACGACCTCGTACTCGTAGACAACAGTACGAATCCCAGTCTATAAAACCAACTGGCACTTATTACTTGTACTCGGGTATTAGTGGCAAACCCGAACTATTACTAAAACTCGATGTACCATATTAAAATCTCCGTGTTCTTTAAAAGAGTACAACAATAAGATAACAAGAGTAAAAGAGTATAACAATGCTTCAATTTAAACGTTTGATAACTTACTTCATCGGTTCGGACATTGATTGATTAACATTTTACCATTGTCTGTCCTCGACATCATTGTTAACTAAAGTATAGTAAATTCGTAATTAAGTATTTGACACCTCCAATCAATTTGGTAGTTGATACCACCATCTATTGGCATACTTTTTTAGAAATGTCGTTAACTACTCAATCAAGAAGTTTCTCTGTAGATCAAGATTATTATTAGTTTGAAAAGGAATCGTTTCTTATGGCATGTTAAGAGGAGATGAAACGCATGTGACTAAAGTTATGCAAATAAATGTGGATGGATGGAGAGGAAGAAGAAAGCCAAAGAAAAAATGGATAGAATGTGTGAAGAGTGCCATAAAAAAAGGGAGCCAGTGAAAGTATGAAGGTTGCCAAGACGGAGTGGAAGAAGAAAACGAGTTGCGCCGACCCGAAAGAATATGTTTTAATTTGAAATAATGTAAACATAGTCTATGTTGAGTCGTCATTTGTATTTACAAAAACACATGTAAGAAACGTAATGATTAACTATATGTTATAATTGTTCTAGTAAAGTTAGTTCTTCCTATACTACTTACCATTTAAAATAGTAACTTTTATTAAAGTTAGACACACACACAATCATTTAATTACCTTCAAATTCCCCTTCTAGATACGTGTACCACAATTATTTTAGACAATATTAGACAAAGTTCAACGACCAATTAATTAAAACTAACGACGCACCGGCCCTTCTGCACAAAATAACCTGGTCGCTGAATTTATGATATTTATGAATATCACAATAATAAAATTGAATTAGTAAAAAACATTGTAAAAATACCCCCGTGTGAGCGAATGTCGGGTAAATAAGTAAATTATAAATTAAGCCACTTTTGTACCCGCATGCGGAAATGGCCCGCATGCGGGTACAAATGCTTGACACTGAAAAACATGTATAAAAAATAAGTTCAATTGTTACTATATCTGTCGTGGTCAACTACGTTAGAAGGTGAATTTGAAATATCTTCATCAATCTTGTAAATGGGAATCTATAACAGAGTCCAATTAATCCATAATTGGTGCTTTGTATTGGTTTGGAAATCGTGATAAAATTATATTGTATGTTTGTTGTACTAAATGTTCACTTCACTTTTGATGTTTCATGATTCCATCGCGTTGAAAAATTATCTTCAAACCTCATTGGAACACAGCGAACCGAGCTATAGGTTTGATATTCCATTTATTGGATTTGCATTGAGTAGTTTCTGCATTATTATATGTGTTAATTAGTATTATAATTATTATATGCGCTACGGAGGGATACAGTTTGTATAAAATGTGCGCTTTTTAATCAAAATTTACGCATCTATATTTATTTGTATAGACCGATATTATTTATTTATTGTTTATAAACTAGGTAAATCGAAAAATTCACATAGATTAAATGCAAAAGCAAAAAGCATTTATAACGCTGTAGTTATTCAAATCACGACAACACATTATTGTGTAGGTATGCATGTAGAGAGCAAAATACAGCATTGAAAGTCACGACACCCTATTGAAAAACAGTCAATGATATTTTATTGTAAATTATCTGTTCCTTCATGTACTGTTCTCCCTTAGCCGGTTTTACTCTGTATATTATTATTGATACATATTTTCAAATAGGTCAGTAGTGAAGTAATTTCGCATTCGCACTGAATTCATCAATCATTGCAATTATTTATTAAAAGTATTCACACTCCTCGTAGATGTACATTGTCTTAAGGACGCGTTTGCAAAATAGAAAACACGATGGCGACGGCGCCCGAGCAGTTACTGACATTGCATTCTAAAATTTTATGCAATAAATCCAGACAGTGACCAAATAAGAATAACCCTTATTGCTACCCATTAAGATTTATGTGTAACAGCAAAATATGTGAAACATTAATAACACTTTCATAATTATTTAACCATCGTTTTGATATGACCATGTCTTGGAAATTTTGAAAAAACTTAATTATGCACTCGATAGCAGAAAAGGGATTTTAAACTCAAGCCACATATTGTGGAAGAGGCAATGGAAAATCGTTTTTACAATATTAAAAATAAACAATTTGAATACAACACTAGCGATTATTTGAAGATAGAGAAGTAACATATGGGCGGCAAATGTTAATTACGGTGGCTTTAGTTTCATTTTATTGCAACATGCATCGAAGATCTGATTATTTTTGACAGATTTGTAAACGCGTCCTTAATATAACATTTTATTAATCTGCATGCATTATGCTTTTATAAGAAATGACCTAACGCTTAAAAATAACAATATTATAGCACATTTTATCACCTCATTGACTTTTCATAACGTCAACTTAATAATATTTTAGTAAGCATTTCTTTCAGCTTCTCGAATTCTTTTTATTGTAAATAACTTATTAAAATGTTTAGTTTTAATTTTGAGGGAAAAATAACAAAACAGCTGTTTGCTATTTTGGTATGCTTGCAGGTAAAGTGAATGAATTATTTAGTTATAAAGTAGATAGAGCAAGATTCATTTAAGATTACAATGACAACTATGTACAGTAGTTAAAAAAATAAAATTGAGTGAATGCAGAATTATAGCCTAGCTTGCTTGCGGAGATCCTAAAGCCTGTTCCAGCAAATGTTAAGAACTGATCGACAAGTGAAAGAGCAAGACCTTCGCTTCAAGACATGGCTTTTTCCAATTTATTTATGGCACACCTACATTGGAAATAAAGTCTTGCGATTATATGGACGTTCGGCAAAGTCACCACTGGACCGCGCTGTGCTTCCCAACGAGCTTCAATTGTTTCATGGGCCAAAATATTAAGCAACTACTATGCAATAAACCCTCTCAAATGAATTGATTTAATATACACTTAAAATAACACATAAATACCCTTACCAGGTGTGGACTGGAAGTCATTGACGATACCAGCGTGTCTGCCCATCACCACGGATTATTTCCCGGACAAGCGTTCCTTGCAGAACGACTATCTCGTGTCCGACTACAATCTTCTGCCAGATGACGTCAACGCTGACTTTGCACAGAACAGAGCCATCTATAAGGAGCCTTTGACTACGATGGAAGTATTTAAGGAGTTGGTATCCCAAAGATTGGCTCAGGTTAGTCAAAAATAGACTTTAAGTACTGCATTTTCAACGTTACCGGACTTTTTTTTGCTTGATTTTCGTAACCCTTTAAGATGCAACCGCTTGCGTCGTATGAATGGTTGTTGCGTAGTATGTGAGACTCTTGCAACCATGTATTTGATACAAGTGGCAAGTATTATTGGAGTCTGGTTTTGTGTCTATTTAACGACCATATTCTCGCCTATGGCTCTATCTATGGTCATATCATTGTAATTCGCTTAGCCTTTACAACTATGTTGGGATCGGCGTCAAGTCTAACCCGATGCAGCTGAATACCAGTGTTTTACGCGAAGCGACTGCCTATCTAACCTTTACAAACCAGTTACTGGGCAACGAGATACCTCTTGGTTAGACTTGGTGTCAGACTTCCTGCTTTCTGACTATCCGTAACGACTGTCAAAGATCTACGAATGAAAGCCGTGACCAACTGCTTTCCGCAGTATAGCTGTTTATCTATGGTCATATCTTTTGATACACTATGTATAAATATTTTGATTTTGTAACTCCTTGTTTCCAGGGTTTCCAGCTGATAGTGGGTGTGAATGATAACGAAGTGATAGAGTCTCACTGCCCGTCCGCGGCTACTCCGCCCCCGTCCAAGGTAGCGCCCCAGTGCGGCAAGCAAGTCAATTCGTCCCCCACTAAACGATACCTACTCTCCATTGGGAGGATCTTCCACAAGCTCACGCTTGTAGGATCTACCATCACTGTCACGAGATATAGGCCGAGGTAAAGTAATATTAATTATAAGAATATTAATTATTTTGACGATACTTTAGCATGGAAAAATCACAGCATTTGCAAAAAATGGACCCTCTAACGTCTTTCTGTCTTTAAGTTTGTTAATTACCAATCGTTTCCCACGATATATGGGTGTTGCAAGCTTAAAAAAAATAATCGTTTTCATGATGTTCATTTAATATAACCCTTATCAATCCGGCAACATTTCATAGAAATCATTTAATATTACTTACATTTTCGAATACGTAGTAAAACGTTAAAAGGTAGCAGTAAAAGATTCGTACAAAACAAACATCAATTTATGCGGGTAGATTAAAAACAAAAACCAGGGCTGGACTTAGATTTTGTCTATAAGATAATATTTTTTAATTTCCGTACTTTTCTTTTCAGACATCCGTACCCGCCGTTCAACATCCACTACCGCTACCGCTTCCACGCTCCAAACCACGATACATACGAGGTATCCTGGGTGTCTTTCACCACGGAAAAGCTAGAGACCTACAACTGGAACTACATGGACCACTACATCTGTACTCGAGGGGACACTGACTTCGCACTGGCCGAGGTGATTGTCACGGTAATAGGCCACACGGCAGTACTCATAGCCTTGAATTGCTTAATAACATTGCTGCCGGGCCTTTTTTTTGTTGCTATTTGATTTACGTATAGTAATACCTTGATTTGATTAATTTATATGGCGAAAATTTCTTGAAGGACGCCCTTAAATATTTTGATTGAATTTATTTTAAGTTTTTAACGAAACTGTGTTTTTTTTTTGTACTAAAAACTTGATTCCACCAAAAATGGTGGTTCAGAATGATCAAAAGCTTCTCCACCAATTAAAATGTAGTTAGTTTACAAGAGATCATTACTATACGTAAACCCTTCCACGAAACTAACAAACAATAATTTGTAGGCACTGAAATACTGGAGGTTCCGTACACTTCTCCTGCCGCTATACAATCCAGCAACCAAACAGATAATCGACGATAATGTGATCCACTGCGATATATATCCTACACCAACGAGACACGATCTTGACCAACTAACAGATGGATTCCTAAAAATGACGGAACAGTACTTCAATAAGGTCAAACGTCCTAACAAGCAGAGGGTAAGTATGTTGTTAGGATTTAGAGACTGGATTTCATGTGTTAATTGATCAGTGCTGAATTTTTTAATCACAATTCTGTAGACAATTGCTTTGAACAAGATAAAAGTGTAAAGTAGGTTTCCGCGGTTCTTAAAACATACTGCGCAATGGATATTTACTAATTGTGGTTAGTTAAATTAATTAATTAATTTTATTTATTATGTATCCAGCAATAAAAGTTTAATGACCCAAACTTTTTCTTAGAATAAATAAAGAATGGAATGATTTATCAATTTTATTTAGTTAAAATTGATTAGCTCTTTTTACTAATATCTCTATTGTATTTATTGTCTATGATTTCCCGCTATATTTCCACCATAATTTGCCCTCTTTAAATATTGATAAACATTTAGCGCTGATCAATTATAATTATAAATATTCAAATCCAATCTCAAAAATAAACAAAGGCACTATAAAAGAATTTCAGGATTTATTTTATTTTAATAGATTTTTTCAATTTAATTGTATATATTAGTAATTTTTGTGTATGTATGTAAATGATTCTATCACTTATAGACATTGTCAAACAAATTCAAGAGTTGACCTATTCAGATCAATATGTAGATAAATATTTATCCAAAATAATGTTTATAAGTGGAACATAGCATGATTGTAGTTATTAGCACATTGTATGACACGTAGTTATCTACTTGCACCGCATGTATCGTAGAAGTGCACCCTTGCCTAAATAATATGTAGACTAGCAAGAATATTGCTTGACAATATCAAAATTAATGTTATCAACAACTATTTACACTACTGAAACAATTTGTACTTAATGTTTACTCAAACATGAAATTATTAGTTTCACTGTTGCCATTGTGTAAACGCATGTTAATTTTCAACTAAATATTTGTACCTACTGTATTTAATTAGACTGTTACCTACTGTAGGCTGAAGCATCGTTGATGTTAAATGTCTGTATGTGATGTGGGCAATTGGGCATGTTAATAATTTTGTCTATGAATTCTTTTATTGTTATTTTGCACACTTCGTGTTATTTTTAATTTCTTGTTTGAGTCTGAGCGCATGATGTACATATTAATTTGATAATAATCCAGAGACCGCAGACCGGGCGTGACATGAACTGCCTTGGCATTGTGTAGACATTCGGCTTCAAAGTATTACTTTTCAGTATCGAACTAAGCATCGCTATCAACATTACATAAGCAACAAACTAAATTAGGCGACATCGACATTGGCGTAGCACAAGTAGCGTCGCTTAGCATCGTTTTCTTTTTCGTCGTCATCATGCGACAACGTCTCCGCTCTGCGGTCAAGTTTCTATGCTCCGAATTGTAAAAATGCTGTGCAAAATTGGCACCAGTAAAATGCCTCCCGATCGCGGCCCTCAATACCGTTATTGTGTGCGTCCGGTCGGAGCGGGGCGACACTAGGGCAGGCGTGTAGTGTGGCTGCTGCAGATGGCGCTGGCGGGCGGCGGCGCGGGCGACGCGGCGCTGACCAGGCGCCGGCACTCCACCTCCATCCTCACGCGGAGCGCGCAGGTACCGCGGCACTCCGCACGTACACATGACGCGAGGGCCCACTACACTCTACACACACACGTGTCTAGGCCCTACCGACACTTAGGATATAAGTGTGAACGTCGATTGGATTGCAGTGTCATGTGTTACGTTTAGAGTCACGACTACGTTAGTTATTATTTAGTGTGCAGCCCACATCCGCCGCCACTCCCTCCGCCTCCACGACAACCCCTATTGACACTTTTTATTTTTTGCCGCGATCAAATGGGGCAGACCTCCAATTTTTATAAAAGCAGTGTGTGAAACAAAATTTAACAAGATCCGGGAATCCAAATAATCGAGTACTTCTAAAGAACATTGGTCTGGACTTTTGATCGTTTGACTCGTATTTTTATGTTCAATTCGGAATCAAAATTTTATAGTTTCGTTATTATTTTCTGTGGCATATTTGCGCACTCATTTCATTGGCTCCATGAATCCGGGTTTGTAATCGATTGTCAATTTGTATTAACCTTACATTGGAGTGGCGTTTGACCTTCTAATCTTCACACTTAACCCTAGTAGACTAACGTTAACACATTGATTGTATCGACACAGTAGGTACTAATTCCACAATTAATCGTAATTTTATAGATAACAGTGCAGTGGAGGTCTTCGCCAGGTGGATGTCACTTCTTAATGTTGACTGTAGATATTAGTCTCGCATCAATCACCCTCAATGCAGTACCTGTATGAAATATCCTTAAAGTCGATGATAACAAGTCTTTTTTGATACTGTGGAGTATTTAATGTGACTCTGTGGTATTCCGAATTCAAATCAAAAATGTCTTTTTGTCCTACCGACTGTGGTCCCTTTACAAAAGTTGTTTTATAGTACCTGTCAAACAAGTACCACCACATTGTATATGCATACTGCGTATATATTTGCACTGCTTATTATAAAATTATGCAATTATGATTATGCACGGAATGCACCAATATTGAGACATTTTGTTTGCTGGCTTCTTTTAATTATTATTTTTTATGATTTTTTGTAGCAGTAACACTTTTAAATAGCATAATACTTAAGTTTTTAAACTCTTCTTAGTAGTCAAAATAATTGGGAGAAAAAGAAAAGTAAATAAAAGAAAATTGGGAGTGATAAAGAGTCTAGTCATAATATGTTTTTATGACCCATTTGGGTATACCCCAGTGCTATGCGGATAAAATTATAGTCAGTGAAGCAGGCCTCTATAGGTTTACAAAAAAAAAGAACGCCTTGTCGTTCCATTTGCAAAAACAAAAATGTAAGGGACTTGCAAATTCTCAAGGCATCTTTTTAGATATTTTGGGGGCAGTTTTTAGTATTATACTATTTGAAGAGTTATATGATATATGATGTAGGTAATATGTTGCCGTGTTAAAGTGCGTGTTGTGTGTGGTGTATCAGGGCGGTGTGTCCAACTCGCCGTTCAGGGAGCGTGTCGGCAGCACGCGCCTGCCTGACCGACCGAGGCTACGGATCGAAGCCATGTCAGTACCTACGTGACACATACATATCATAGCCTCAACTGACCAATTTTAAAGACAAGACAAGCTAAATTTCTTCTTTTTTGCGTTAATGTCAACCTCTTTGAGCGAACTGTCTTTAAAAATGGACAGTTAGAAATGTATTTTATACGCGTCTCTATGGTTAACTTATATGCTTAGTGTGTTTTCTGTAAAGTAACTAACCTTCTTTGTATAAAAAGTCGACGTTTGCAGCTGTTCTAAACAATAAGTCAAACAGCCAGTACTTCGGACAATAGAAGCCAGTTTATTTATACAAGAAAATAATGAATAAACATCCGAACCTGAAGATATATCGTTTAGAGGATACTAAACCTATTTAAAATTAAAATAAAGTGTTTTTTTATTGGTCTATGCTTAAATAAATAAACCTAAGACTATGAAACACTACTTCAAATGGGACTCGTCGGGAATCATAAAGTATTCCGTATTTTTTTATCTTGGACCATTTGATTATCAAACCGTGTTTTATACAGAATGAAAACAAGCTACCAACTAATAACTTACGACTAAATAGACGCGTATAATACATAGCAATGCGTTCACGAGGATTGCTTCATGTCCGTCGCATGGTGTGCTCGCGCTTGACCAAGTCTCTTCACATTGCTAACGTTCATGCACCTCATAACGTTCTCTATACACATTATTTCATCTCTTCCTACACCTAGAACTTATGCTTCATACCTTTGTGCTCTTATAAACATTTAACTAACTCACTTACCATAATAATATCTTATTTATATTTATTTTATTATGTAAGTTCCATCTATGTATATTTTAATTTAGACTATGTATTTTAGTTTTATTTTCCCTTTTTTTTACTAAATTGATAAATTGTTTTTTACAGATATCCCTTGTTATACCAATTCTAATTCTAATTCACGACACGGTTTTTTTTACTATCGCTAAGCTATCATCGATCGCTTGCCCGTGCCTCTCCTATCAGTTGCTTATTCTTATCCTTATTGAATGTTTCATTGCAGCAACTATCACCTACTAAGTCACTAAACACTAGTCAAAGTAACAAGTAAGTATACAGTTCGCTTCATCATACCCTTTTGTAAGGTCGTTTTGAGAGTCAAAAGAACAATGTGCATTTTTTTAATGTAACTTGATTTTGCGCGCGATTTTTACTCATATATCATAAAAAATACTTTGATCAAAAGTACTCTATATAAAACTAAGTTATTTTGTCAAACATTGGCCCAGAGAATCCTTAGGCACGTACCTTTACCAGCGCACAGCAAACCCACGCGCGTTGCAAATAGCGAATGACTCTAAAACGGCCTAAAACCATCTCAATTTTCTATAATTCAACTTCTGCTTGGCAGCTTTGCATTTGGAATTATCTGCTTCATTATCATAGTAAGATTTGTATTCAGATTGTTTTGAAATGTTCTAACGTGACAATAACTTCAGGGCCGCAGCCAAAACTGTTCTAGAGAGAACGCAATCTCAGACTGGGGAATGTGATGATACGTATGATGACGGGTAAATATTATTGAAGTTATTCATTTGTTTTTAAAGTACTCACTCATTTATCAACCATACTATGTCTTGACAGTTAAACAACAAGCTCTGCCTAGTTTGGATACTGGTGCTTTATTTTTTGTGCAAAAGCCAAAACATAGTCAATTATTTAGTCTAAAGTAGTTGCATACCTTTTGGAAATGAAGATATTATTATTATTTATTACATCTATGCGTGCATAACTGTGGAAGTTTATGTAACTATAGAAATCTCAATAGCACGAGACACGGCGATAAGGATGAGAAAGAAGAAGGATATAATGGGTTGATAAATGAGTGGCGAACTTTAAAAAAAACAATGGCAGCTACCACATAAAATATGAAGACATTCAAATTTAACCTCATTGGTAAATTTTTAGGGTTCCAGAACCGAAATTGAAAGCAAACTCGTCATTGGCTGAGATAGTGGAACGAATGCGCAGCCCGCAGTTGGGCGTGGGCTTCTTGCAACAGACTGTCAGTCTGCCGTCCCATACGTTTGTGTCGATATACGCAATACACTGGTTGCAAGCTAACATGGAAGGCGTTACGTACGCAAGAGCTACGGCCATCATGAAGGTACATTTCTGCACAGTGTACCTCTCCGAACCGAATAAGGGTCATTGTATTCAACATTATGAAACAAAAAACAGCTGTTATATTTCTGTTTGCGTGACAGTGTGTAGATCAGCTGAATTTCTATCGGAATGGTTCCCAAAGTAAACTTGTCCATTATGTCATATCATATCAGTACAATAACCCTTTTTCGGCTTAGCCATTACTTCACATATTGTATTTCATATTTTAATAGCATCATCGTGTTCTGATGCAAGCCGCATCCAACCGGTCCTTTTGGAAATCTTTGGGGAGGCCTATGTCCAGGAATTGACGTCGAACGGCTGATATGATGATGACGATTGTGGTCTGCTAAAAGTTATATCAACCTTTTGAAATGATTCACCGCTAGAAAAAAGCACTCCCTACACATTTCAACCAGCAAGCACGCACACAAAAAAAAGCTGTTATATTTATGGCTCTGGTTACCTATATGCTGTAATTTTTTTCTTGCAGAAATTACTACACGAAAAATTGATTTGCCACGCATCTGGCGATACTACGAAACGTTTCGTTGTAGGATACTATATGTATCATATCTTGCCACAGAAAAAGGAAAAAGGTTAGTGCCTAGTAGTACGCAAAGTAATACTTGACAAGCAAGACCATGTAGCGAGTAACAAATTGTATTGAAAACTGAGAGACTAACTGAGATCTATTCCATTGGGTTTGCTGTGGTATTTTAAACTCTAAACCACCGGAACATTGCCGTGGTGGTAGTTGTTTGCGTAATGACCTTTTTGCAAGGAGGTTTCTTAAATGCCACACTATTAAATAGCCAGTTCCTGTAATTAAGTGATTAAAATCTAGTCGCAATCTCATCTCAGTGATAAGCAATCTAAAAAAATATAGATAAACTAAAAGCATGAAAGCAAGAATGAAATTAGATTGCGATTCAAGATTCAAAGTAAGTAGAAGAGTTAAACGACTGTTTTTCAAGGGGCAACCCATTGAGAAACAGTCATCCGTACTATATACTTAATATTATAAATGCAAAAGTAACTCTGTCTGTCTGTCTGTCTCTCTGTCTGTCTGTCTCTTCTTCACTCCTAAACCACTGAACCGATTTCAATGAAATTTGGTACAGATATAGTCTGGGACCCGAGAAAGGACATAGGATAGTTTTCATCCCGGAAATCCCCTGGGAACGGGAACTATTAATCCACGCGGACGAAGTCGCGGGCAAAAGCTAGTAGAAAATAAAAACAATACCGGCCTATTATTGCCCAATGCAGCGCAAAGGCCTCTTTTTAAACAAAGAAGGCATGCGCATTGATCACCAATCTTGCCCACAGTGGACTAGCGACTATGTTTAAGCTCCAGGTTTTCTTACAATATTTTACGTCACCGATATCAGAGATAAAAAGTGACACTGGTGCTTGCACATAAATGACATGTTATATTTATAGATGCTATGCCTGACTACGTGAAGCCTCTAGGCGACCTTCAGAGCTTCGAGAACGAATGGATGGAGGTGGAAGTGTTAGGGCCGCGGTCGCCATTACTGTCCGAGGAGACATTGATGGGAGCCATCGATATATCTGGCACCAGTCCGGTGACTGACGACACGGGAGTCCCGGCCTTCCTCTGTGATAATATAGACCCCAGTTATATGCAGCTGGGTTCAGATAGTGACAGTAAGTATTATGCTTTTTGTAGATTTTTGAAATATCAAGTCAAAGTCAATTCATTTATTTCAATTACACCATTAAAAGGCACCTTTGCACGTCAATTACATTTTTCTTTTTATTTTTCAAAAATAAAGATAAAATAGATCTATTACATCCATCCATTAGATCCATTTCGTGTTTCCTTTGATATTGTGCTCAATAATAAGGATTTAAAAATCTGCAATGTTAATCTTCTTTTGCTGCTGACTGTACAGTGTATTTTTTTACAGTATGTACAGTCAGCAAAAGAGATAAGTAACCAGGGTCGCCTAATAAATTCAAAGTTTTTTTTTAAAACCGATAGAAGTTTTTTAATAAATTTTATTTCTATTCATAGAAAATAAACAGTTTTTTTATTAAATTAAATTTCATTTAAAAACCACCACTGGTTTGAGAGAAAACTTCAACTGTATTAGACGGTCTGGTTACTTATCTCTTTTGTTCACCGTACATAAAGTTTAATTAATAAATAAATATTTTAATTTTTCAGTGCCTCTTTACAAGAACACTCACTTGGACATCGACATAAGCAACAAGAGCGACCGCATCGAGTGGGGCCACGCGCGGTACCAGGCCACCTTCCGCCCGGACCAAGCCTACGAGATGTGCATACAGTGGGCCGTCGCCAGCGGGAACATTGTCGCTGAACTGGTCTCTATCACCATTACCACATACACGCCCAACAAACAAATAAAGCTTATAAAATTAAGTCTATATGGTCTAAACTCTTGTACTTGTAATAAAAGAGCATTTATTATGTTAATGTTCCTTATAGTGGCACATTACTAGAAGATTTGGCTATATTACCTGTATTCTTATAATTTGTCTGGGTAAACGTTAATAAATTCAATTAATACGGCTACAAAAAAGTTTCGAAATGTGTTCTTCTTGTAGAGGCTAGTTACATTGCTTTATAGCCATATAATATTCTAATTCATATAAAGGCTTTTAATATGGCCAATTATTCTTATAAAAGTAATGTACAAGGTAACTATGTTGCTTTTTAACTTATAGAAGCATTTGATAAGACGTCTATCCATCAAACGAATTCTAACATTGTATATAATCTTTACAAGGATGAAAGCAATCTGTATTCCCTTATACAGTGATAGTGACAGTGAATTACACCCACAACCTCTACTCCTATGATGCTACAAAATGACCAAGCAGAAACCAACGAATCAGCCAGTGGTTCCGCAGAGGATTATTTTATAGAAAATGAGAATGAAAAGGAAACCATTGAGGAAATAATAAATGTCAACATAATGTTGACATATAATTTGCCAACATCTGCTAATACGTATATGTATACTATCATTGCAATATCTGCGGATGAACATATTATATACTAGCTTCTGCCCGCGACTTCGTCCGCGTCACAGTTGATGTGTTATCCTACGGGTACCGTACATTTTCCCGGGATAAAAAGTAGCCTATGTGTTATTCCAGACTATAATCTATCTTTGTGCCAAATTTCATCCAGATCCATTCAGCCGTTTAAGCGTGAAAGAGTAACAAACATCCATACATCCATACTTACAAACTTTCGCTTTTATAATAGTAGTAGGATGTAATTATATTCTTTATTTTGAACTTACAATTATAATTATATTTCAAACTTAAAATTGGTCCACAAAAGCAAGCTTATCCCTTTAAAGAGACCTCTACCAGCCAACCCACTCATAGTGAAACATACATTTTATACATAATATGGGAAAAAAACAAGCTAGGTTCAGGATTTTACTCGTGAGAAAGGAACCCTGACTGTATGTAAAATGGCGATAGCATAAGCAACAAATGTGGCCATTATAAAGTCTTCAGCCTCATAGACTCCTTGTAGAGGATGTGCGAACCGTTTTGCTCTCATAATAGCACTATTTAAAACATAACTAAATAATTCATAACGTTTTTAGCACAAAAACATTTTCAATTCAAGGGCGGGTTGATACTACAAGACCTAGCATACCACATTTTATCATGCATTTGAATTCCCATACACTTTTCACTATAAACGAGCACATAAATCAAGTGAAAAGTACATAAGTAAAATGGTTGACGTTTCTCTTCATTTCGCCCAACTGTTGCGAAAATGTAATATCACTAAGAAAGAAACTTATTGCATAATCTTAAACAGACGGCTATTAGGGGCCTACGGATTTTTAAGAGCCTTTGATTTGCCGCAATGAGTTTAACTCCCTTGTATCGGACCATAATAAAATACGTATAGGGGTGATCGCCCTTATTAACGCTTTCTATATGTTCCTTTCAAGTGTGTTGGATTTTTAGGAGCTTTTTTCTTGCCATTATAAGTTTAACTTCCTTGTTCCTTGTCATAATATGTAACGTATAAGGAAAAAAAGTGATCAATAAAGCAACTATTAGGGGGGAATAAGGCTATTGCCTTTATAATTTGTGCCCAAACGCACCCTTATTAGCGAAAATGCGGCTCCTATAAGAATATTATTTTTGGGAATATAAGCCACAACAAGAGCAATTTTTGTTTGTTGGGCGGTGGACGGGACACTGACGCGCCACCTAGCGATGAAAATTTCATCACCTATTAGAAAAAATTGCTGTTTCATACTTTTTGACCTTGTTGTACTTTTTTTCCCCGATGGTAAATCATCAAATGACTTCCCCCGCCCTTAGTGTCAGACTTCTACTGACTAAAACCCATCCATGTTCCTTCTTGCGCCCTTTGCATTCCGGGGGCGCGGTATCTCTTTTGAACAACCCGCAGCCCTGGCAGTCATCGGCCCTTAGTGGCCCCTCCAATAGTTGTATAGATCAGCAATTTTGTTTTAAAAAGCCCCAAAAATGTTTTTCGCCTCAATCCATGATAAAAGTTTGAGAGCGATGTCCCATGTATAAAAAAAACACGTTATAATACAGACTCCGGGCTGCTACTATTATATTCACAGAAAAACACTGCCCGATCTAGAAAGTCGCATTGCAAAATTTTTCAGTTCACGTAAAGTATAATTCATAAATGTCTACTAAAGTATGATAAAGTCAGCTACATGTATTTGGATTTATTCTAGATATGACTTTTATAGCATTAATCTAAAAACCTTATTTTACGTCTGTTTTTTTTTTTCAGATATTTGGCTGGGCTCGTAAAGCTCAAAGCTGCAGATTACAAATGGTGCCTATCCCTGCTGACCCTCTTGCTCTGCCTTTTACATTGAAATCGGACCCTCTAAGGGGACCTATTTATGTGCCCCTAAATGAAGAACCCTTGCTCAGGAGCAAAATCACGTTATTTGAAGGTATATCTTTCTCATCTCTTGTAAAAAATCATATTCTATCAACATCATTGTGTAATTAATGGAATTAATTGAATGGATGGATGGAAATGAAGAGGGATGGCATAGAAAAATGGATGAATTGTGTGAAGAATTATGTGAGTGACAGGATGGAATGAAAAAAAAATGTGTTGCTCCGACCCCAAGTAACATGGGATAAGGGCAGGAAGATGATGATGATCTTTGTATAATTTATTGATGCAACAGCGATTCAAAGGCAAGAAATATCCCACAACTCAATTTCCAATTATGTTAAAACAATGTATAGTTCTACTGTAAGTCGATAAAAATCTTTGAAACAAATACGCCCCTTATTAATAAACTCGGAGTAAAGTTACACTAAACTTAGCCCTCGAAAAATGTATTTCTAAATCGAAGTTAATACTGGTGTAACTTTACTTCACGTTTATTAATAAGGTCTATAGAGCTTTTTTATTTGTTTATTTTATAAATTACATTTATCATTACAGACTACTCCATTGCGATAGAGTACAACTTGAAACTTGTCTTAAAAATAAATGCCACCAGTTACAATTTATAATTAAACATTGTAACTTATGTTGTTTAATCATCAGGTTTCCCAGAAGACACATGGCTAGAGCGTCTGTTTCTATTCCAAGAGGCCATAGTGGGTCGCTTCGGGTTCATAAAGTGCACTGTAGAGAGTACGTCCCACGAGGCAGGCGTGGGCGACCACTTGTATGTGCACGTGACCGGGAACATGTTCATACTTATACCTACCACCGTCAAGTCGGAGCAGAGGGCGTTGAGGACCAAGCCAGCCAACAAACCCCTCAATGCTAGCAGGTAACATTGCTTTTTTGTCTACCTCCCCTTGTTTAAACTAAGCTTAAAAGAAAAGAGTGTCCATGGAGTTTCTTGCTCGTTCTTCTCCATAGAGACCTACGTTTTGGAACGAGCAATTAGCTTCAATTTTAAACTGTAACTTCTTGACATTCAAAAGTGCCTGTAAATGGTCTAATTGATATAAATGCTTTGACTTTGACTTTAAACAAAATGTAAGTCAAAAGTAACAGTGTAAGATCCGTCCGTAATAGCATTCAACTACAGTTTTCGATGGCTTTCCCTTGTATTGGTCGTATTTGCGTTCATTTGAAGTTGTTTCCATGCCTCCGTTGCCCATAAATAAAAAAAACAAGTCTTATAACTTTTTACTAACTTCATTTTTATCTTATCAGCCGCAGGACGTCCACTGCTGGACATTGGCCTTCCCCATAGATTTCCAATAGGACCGGTACGAAGCGCTCTGCTTCCCTTGTTATAGCCACCCAATACCTCAGATAAAAGCAAGCTCCAACCAATGAGAGCAGATGACAATTCAACTCTCTGTTGCAAATGTAACAAAAAAAAATATTGTTAATCGGTCATTCTCGGAGTAGACGTCCTTCGCCTAATTACAGAACCCATTTTTATTTTTCACCGATTTTACTTAAACATGAAACACATCAAAGAACGAATTTAATAAATTAATGAGGTATTTAACGCCTCATTAATTTATTGTTTTAATTAATGTGTTTAAGTCAAATCGGTGAAAAATAAAAATGGGTACGGTAATTAGGCGAAGGACTCCTAATCCGAGAATGACCGTAATAATCCACGACAGGTACCCCGTTCACCCGGAAGCGGCGCCCAGTCCTCACGAAGGCTACATCACGAGACACGTCAGCGGAAAAAACAAGGACGATTACGATAACAGCAGACGGGTAAGATATATAGATACCAACCTTTGTAAATAAGGCTCATAGAACTTTCAAATAGTTTGCTAACCAAGAAATAGAGACGATATGTAAAACCACAGAACTATATATAAAATGTATGTGCCTATTCACTGTCCTGTTTCTCAGACAGTACAATAAAAAAGAAAAGTAGTTCAACAAGTTTTATATTGAGTATAAGCGTTCGTGGAAGGCGTTTGGACGTTAAGCAACGCCAGTTAGGCGATTTTAATAACTTCCTGTAATATTTGTCAGAAAACGTAACGAAAAATGAATATAAAAAAAATATTAGGTTAAAATTGCAAAGCAATACAGAAATAGCAAATGTTGCAAAATTAACTACAGATTGCCACACCATTTCAAGTTGCGCAATTAATATAAAATATCTTCTGGTCTACACAATGATTCAATGTGATCCACAGACGATCATATATTGCACAATTCAAAATGCCACGCAATAAAAAGAAAGATTGATAGATAATCTTTTTACCCGACTGCGACAGAAGGAGGGTTATGTTTTTCGAGGGTATGTTTGTATGTATGTATGTATGTATGTATGTATAATTGTTTGGCACGCTCTGCAGGCTGAACGCCTCGATGGATTTTAGCTTGAGAGGTGTCGTTAGATTTGTATTTACTGTGAGAGTGACACTGGGTATATCAAAATAAAAAAAACAAAATGGCGGATTTTTGGCGCCAAATTCAAATGTTTGGCTCGCTCTGCAGGCTGAACGGCTCGATGGATTTTAGCTTGAGAGGTGTCGGTAGATTCGTATTTACTGTAAGAGTGATACTGGGTATATTAATTTCTTTTTTAAAACACTAAAAAAATAAAAAACGGTAATTTAAAAAACTAAAAAACCCGACTGCTATTCTTTAAAAATCCCTAAAACAAGATAAATTGTAGCAGTCGGGACCCATTCGGGACCATCTGCAATGTAATATAGGTATGTGCTCTCAATTCACTAATCCTCCATTTCTAGAATGGGTCCCGACTGCTACAATTTATCTTGTTTTAGGGATTTTTAAAGAATAGCAGTCGGGTTTTTTAGTTTTTTAAATTACCGTTTTTTTCCTTAAATCATTGCACAATATGCTGAATTGCGCAAGTATTGCGTATATTTTTGAATCGATATTAATTATATCAATTTATTGGGGAAAACAAACAATTACACACCATTTTCATAATTAATAATCATTAGCATTTGAAATTAATACTGTATGTGTAACTTACAATGGTTTGCAATTAATAACAGCAACACGATAGCTGTAACCTAATCTTGATCCGACATTGCTCACGGAATACTACCTATACTGTAAATAGGATAATCCCAGTCTATTATTATCCCACTACAGGGCAAAGGCCTCTTTTCATATTAAGAAGGCACGAGAATTTATCACCACGCTTGCTCAATGTGGATTGGCGATTATAGACTTATATTAATTATAAATCCAGGTTTATTTACATTTTTTCTTTCACCGATGTCAGTGATGTCCAAGATAAACTTAGAAAGTACGTTATGAAATTACCATCACGATATTAGTACGTCTTACTCATGCAAAAACAATGCCGTCAAATTGCGTGATACTGATAATAATTTATCGTTTGAGTGAAGATGTTGATTCAATCATAATGTGATGCAAAAATACTGTGCAATATAGGGCTCTTCGCAGTGCTTTTGTTTTGTAATTCCTATGTAGCGCTTCAAATAAAGGAAAAAAAAAGGCTAAAGTGCGGTTGCCACGCCCAGATGTTAATACCTGCTACAATTTTCATGCGTTGGTCTGAGTGAAAAGGGTCTGAAATAGGCCTCTGGTAATTTGTGTCATATTAGAAGACGCCTATATCTAACGAACATTCAATCATTTCATCCATTCATCATCATCGTTTCTTTCATTTTTTTTTTTCATCAGTTTCATTTAATTTTTTTCTTCTGCCTCATCCTTCGGGGAATACAGGCGTGATGGTTGTTATGTCATGCAATCATTTCAGTGAGGGCTAAAGCTGTAATGATAGAATATTACTTATGTTATTTTAGATGGGGTTCCTCTGGTCATGGAATCACATGATATCAAAGAAATGGAAGTCGTCACTAACACCAGCGACTGGGGACGAAGGCTTCCAAATGCGAATGCTGAGAGACTTCAAACATTTCTGTGCGAATCAAGAGCAGAGACTCAGTCAATTCTGGGATCAATGCTGGGAGATGCGAGAAAAAGCCCACATGCAGTCTTGTTAATTTATAAGCCAAATGTTAAACTTACTATCACTGTTAAATAGATTTTATGATTTTTAAGTTGTATTTTTATTAATAGATATTATATGCGATTACCCTTGTCTTGTCCTCGTAGCTGATTCGTCGTCCTCCAGGTAGCATAATAAAATTCCACCCTGTATAACGTTATCGTTATCTCAATGTTAGCGTACATTAAGTATTTTAGAACTTTTAGGCAGTCTAGACTTAGTCATTTACAAAATATATATATCACCAATATGCAGTCAATACAACAATGGTGCCGATTCCCTTGTTCACAAACTAAACTAAAATTAGAGAATTGACATCTCTTACTAACATAGGTACAGCGAAAGAAAAGGACGGTAATATCTTAGAACTAAGTTAGAGATGTCAAAATTCAACGTGTTCTGACATGTCAACTATAATTGTATAGAGGTTTTAGATCAACTATAAAATTGACAAGTCTAATTCACGTCCGTCCCTTTCTTGTTTGATTGAAAAGAAAAAGATAGAAATAGTCTAAATTAAGTTTAGCTTGTGCATAACAGAATCGACACCAATATCATACAATACTCCCATTATTTTTCTAATGTAAATAAATAAACCGACCCCAAGTAAAATGGGATAAGGGCAGGAAGATGATGATGATGGTAATAATGTATATTTTATGTACTTGGTATCTATCAACCTATTGATTAACTATTCGGCAACAGCACGCTGGTTTATTAGTTAACTTAGCATGGGTAGTTAAGGGTCAAGAAAAACACGTTCGTAACGACAAATTTTTTTTTTTTAATTCTTAAACAATGTATATTACAAAATTTTATAAAGAAAACACGCGGCCCAGTGCAAGTCCGGCAGTAAAAGTAACAATACATTGTGACATAATGTCAAATAACTATAAAAAAACTTCTTAAATAGGTCAATAATAAAATTATACTATTACTATAAAATTTCTAATTATCAAACGTAACAATCTTTAAAATATTGAATTAATGATTTCGAACTGCTCGAACTATTAGGTTTGTTAGTGAACACGAGACGACGTGTGAGCATACTCGAAAAGCACGGAACAATTTTTTTATGACTCGTGAATTCGTCTGAGGTATCCGATTCAAAATTTAACGCAACTTTTTGGTTCACAAATGTCAGCAATGTCAAAAGATCCATTTCCGTTGCGGAGTAGTTTAACTCTTCACATAGAGCCTGAATAAACCAAGAACCGCGACTGGTATTCCTCCACGAGTAATGCCCAGGAACCGTAGATAGTGCGAGTAGGAAGTCAGGATGCACCGGAATTTTTTGTGGTTCAAACCATCCGTCTGTCTCGATTTCGTTTGTCAATGTAATACCGTCATCGTAATCTTGACCCTGACACGCTTGAATTACGAACAATTTCGGCTTGCCAGCGAGTGTAGGACAGTTCTCGTCGGTAAACCGACACCACAATTTATCCGATCTGTAATGTGTATCCTTTGCATACAACATTCCAGACTCTCCGTGAGTTAACACTGCAATAAGCAGACAATCATTCTTGGAGTGGTTCATAGCTGCCGTCTGTTCAATGTTCTTCATAATTTCTGCATATGTTAGATTATGGAAAACATCAACATTAAATCCTAGCTCTTTTAGGCATGTTTCCAGATTATTAGTATCTTTAAGAGAGCCGCCTCGTGGTGACAAATCAATGTCATAGTGGTCGTGATTAAAAATGAGGGCCTTACCCCGGTTCTTGTGATTCATGTAGTAAAATTCATTTCTTTGGGATTGCAAGAATGGATGATAGTTGCTTCTTCCGCTTCCACCATTGCCACATTTTGAATGTCGTTCCGTTCTTCCATTTCCTTCCGCCATTTTATATACGTAAGGTGTAGGCACTAGTGTTTTTGCGATAGCGATAGTCTAGCTAGGTATCCTATTAGGCGGCTGGGTTATGTAGAGGTTATGTTGTAGTTGTAGTAGGTAAGCACTACAATAATGTAAGTTACAAACTAGTAGATAAATAGCACTTTGACTTTTTAACTCTTATCTATCTTAACTTCTTCTCCACTTAGGCACTAGATAAACTTTGTAAATAAAATCACATAAAAAACAAACGACGAATGATTCACGACAATGTTTGTACCGCGGTATTTATAACGATTATAAATACCTACTTATCTATATGTACGATGGTATGACGCAACTTTACACAAGTTTAGACATGTAGTGCATGGGGAAGCCCTGCGCCTGTTTGTGTTACCATGTACAAAGTTTTAAATCAGTCATCACAACTAAAATATTATTATGTTATTTTTTTTCAGTTGTAGTTGTTATTGTATTTTTGACTTGCGAGTTAAGTAAATGCATACACAAGTTAAATACATACCTACTATTTACATATTTTTATCAGTAAAAACTGTTAAGTAGTCGATTATTTTAATAGTGTTGTAGCCGTTGTAGGTAATTAGTTCTTGAATAATAATCCAACTCTAGGTACTTCAGTTTTACCGACTTCAAAAAAAGATTCCTTGGTCAATTGGAGGACCAATTTTGAAAATTCTAATTTTGTATTTAAGAATATAAGTATCTACTAAGTGGTCTCATATTTTTTTCTAAATCGGTACAGTAGCTTGGTTTTTAAATCAAAAAGACTGAAAAAAAAACCGGCCAAGTGCGAGTCGAACTCGCGCAGGAAGGGTTCCGTACCATTATCTATAAAAAAATACGTTTTTAGCATGGGAGCCACCCTTAAATATTTATTTTATTTTAATTTAATTATATATTCTTAAAGTGATTATAAACCTAAATATTCTGTGAATATTTCAAGCGTCTATCAATATGAAGCAAAAACGAGCAAAAATATCACGTTTGTTGTATGGGAGCCCCCTTAAAAAGTAATTTAATTCTTGTTTTTGTTGTTAAAGCGGCAACTGAAATACATAATCCGTGAAAATTTCAACTGTCTAGCTATCACGGTTCATCTGGTGACAGACGGATAGCGAAGTCTCAGTAATAGGGTCCCTAAGAATATGTCATCATCCCTAAAACAAAGTTAGTTAAAACAAAACTAAAGTAGTTGTAGTTTTGAAGACCTTTGTCTTTTGTGTAAAAAAAAAATATTTTTGTTGGACTATCCCCTGAATCAATCAATCAATCACTCACTCACTCAAGAAAGCGTAGATATACCTACCAAAAACACAATGAGCAATTATTTTGTATTTGTACCTAAATAGTTATACTGTAGGTATAACTATTTAGGTACATTTAATCAATAGTTATACTAACAGCCTGGAGAGCTGAAGTACAGTATGGTTTATTGTACCTACAGTCAATAATACGTTCGGGTAGGTAAACTTCACGTCAACAATCTTACGTAGTAATAAGGGCGATTTTCGTAGTACAAATCGTCAGTGAAGTTCTAACAGTCCGTAAGTCAAAAATGGCTACTTGACAGGAGAGTGAAAAAACTGTATGAAATTAATGTAACTTACGCTTAAGACCAATACGAAGGCGTTACTTGACAAATAATACATATTATTAGTCAGGATATCGTATTTTCATTGGTCGATACGATGCGCGCCATTAACCTTTATCCAATGACATTCAAATCTCAAAACCCTCATAAAATGACTTACGCACTTTTAGAACTTCACTGACGAAATGTAACTTCTAATTTGGGTAAGTCCCCTTATATCTATCTGACCATACCTTACCAATTTGGGGAAATCCCCTTAAATTTTAGGTTTCTGTGAAAATGGGTAAGTAGGTTGGTAATATTCAGGCTTATAACTTTTTTGAAATAAAATAAGTCACATAGAATGGAAGAATTTATTGCTTATGGTTTACCAAATATATAATAAGCATTTATAAAAAATACAAACCAGTCACATCATTGCATCAAAAATCTATGAGGAGGTTTCTAGTTCTAACATATACAAATAAATGGTTCTAAATCAGAAACATCACATTATTATTACAAAATAAACGGTAGTGTTTTTAGAATATTTTTAAAGTTGAACAAGGCACAATTTTAATATACCAATAATTTCATATTATTTCTAATACAATTCATGGTAACTCCTCACAGTTCCTCACTGAAATTTAGAATTATATTCACACTAAAGATAAATCAGTCATTATGATGCCTTTATCACATACTTTCCTAAATCTGAAATTCAACATACAAGTTTTTTTTTACTTTTTTATTAATTATTAAACAATTTAGCAATTACAGATCATTATTATGACACCTGGGTGAGCAATACATAGGCATTTTCATTCAAGCCATCACCCACAAATAGAAAGATTAATTACTACTATCGACAGAAATGTTTATTGTGCTACTAATAACTAATACAACAATAAATGCTCAATAAAAGTTAATGTCTCTAGGTAGGTACAAACCTACAATATTATGGAAAATGCAAAAAAAAAAATATCTTAAAACATAACAAAAATGTAGGTAACACTGTCGAAATTAGCAAGAGAGATCTTTAGCAAGAAACAAAGTTAATACATGGTTTCAAACAATGTTAGCATTAGACTAAGCTAAAAAATAATTATGAATGAAGAAAATAGTTCTTGACTTATATGATATGTACTGTTTACTGTTGAAATTGATCATTTGTTGTTCAGTTCTTTTGTTACGTATGTAATGTTTACAAAAATTTCTTATTAAGTACTTTACATTATGTAATCTCAAATATTATTGTGTAAAAACACATGTAGTAAGGAGGTAAAACATTTTAAACTCATTAGGCCGCATATTATTTCATTATATTAATTTGAGCACAAAAGCTAAACATAAATTCGAAATTTGTGCACCTTTTCCTTAAATGGTAATAATAAAAATATGAGCAAAAAATTTAGTTTCTAATTTCCTAGACTTAACAAAACTAGCACAGTACTTGAGTAATTTATGACATGGCATTGTTATCTTATTACTAACCGTCATACTTCATTTGGATACAAAAATCTATAAAATAACTTATTGAAAAAATAAAGAAATAAAAATCTCACAAAATGTGTGACAAAACAATACATATCTACTATTAAAACATTTTTTCAACAGCCATTGAACATTAGTTTCTAATAAGTAGGAATAATTTCCTTTAATATATTTTTGTCTTTATGCAATGCTAACGAGAGCTTTTAATACCTAACATAGGTATAAGATGGAGAACACAGTTGATTAGGGAGATTACTTCTTACCAAAGACAAGTAGACGAGTGAGCATGCTAGTGACACAAGGTACCTGTTTCTGTTGATGCATGGGCATCAGATCTGGAGTATTTGACTCAAAATCTAGAGCTACTCTTTGACATACAAAAGTCAATAATGTCAAGATATCTCTCTCTGTCCCAGCATACCGTAACTCATCACACAAGGCTTGCATAAACCAGGAACCACGAGTGGTGTTTCTCCAAGAATAGTACCCAGGCACAGTAGAAAATACAATCAGGAAGTCCGCATGAACTGGGATTTTGTAGGATGCCGAGGATGATCCATCCGTTTCAGTGTAATTCACCAGATTAACACCACCATCTAATTTATCACCCTGGCAAGCTTGGATGAAGAACAGCTTTGGTTTTCCAGCAAGAGTTGGGCACTTATCTCCAGTAAAATAGTACCATAGGTTTTCTGGCTTGTAGTGTGTATCTTTGGCATACAACATTCCTAGCTCCCCGTGAGTTAACACAGCAATAAGAAGGCAGTCAAAGTCAGTATGGTCCATGTCTGCTGTCTGCTGAACATATTTAGTGACTTCTTCAGATTTCAAATTGTTTAACACTGTAACACGGAACCCTAATCCCTTGAGGACTTTGGCGAGATTATCACTATCCACGTTCGTGCCAGTGCGTGACTTCAAGCTGTGAATATCGAAATGCTCGTGGTTGAAAATAATAGCAATCCCACGATACTTGTGGTTCATGTTGTAATACGGCGCATTTCTGTCAACGGGCATCCTGGCAAAGCGTCGAGTGCTCGAAGAGTCATGACTGCCCAGTGCGTCGCCCTCATCACCGCCGCCGTTAGGTCTTTGTTCAGCTTCACCACTTCCATTGTTTTGAGGTTCTCCGTCAGCCATTATGATTTTAATGTATTAACAAAGAGTAAATAGAGGAAATAGCTCAGTTATGCAGTACGCACTCGAATTGAACTAAAAGCTACAAAATTGCCGAAAATGCTGCAACAACACGCGAAAACCGTGACCACAGATGTATTAGCATCTATCAAGCAGATACATACAAATATGTACAATGGTGTGGTATGTAGGTGACAATGACAATCAAAAAGTCAGAAACAAATGTTCTACTTCTCTATGACTTATGTTCAAGGTTTCTTTTATTCAAGGCAAGGCAAGTTCAAACTATACAATGGTACCTAAACAGGCTATTCTGCACCATAGAAAATTAATAAAATAAAAAATTAAATTTTTAATTAAATTTTTTATTTTATACTTTTTATAGGGTCTACTTATTATAATGTCGATTTTGCTAAGTTTGAGACCCCACTCGAGTATATTTACAGACATTCGGTTTTTCTTCCCTACTTTCACCACTACTAATCACCACAACTTTTAAACGGCCCAACCTATTTTCATCAAACATGTCTAAGAACACTCGTACGTAAGTTACCTTTAATACAAAAAAAACTAAATTGAAATCGGTTCATCCGTTCGGCAGCTATGATGCCACAGACAGACACACAGACAGACAGACAGACACGTCAAACTTATAACACCCCTCTTTTTGCGTCGGGGGTTAAAAATACAGGTGCACATAGACCACCAATTAGAAAACTCTGCTTTAACCATGTTATAACGCGTTTACTCTAGGTTTTGTATGGCAATAGGGTGCTGTGCCATCACTTGCCAACTATTGATTTCAAAGTATGTAATTAAAAACCTATTTTTTTATGAAAATTAATCCGTTTGTCCAAACTAGATATGTTTTTTGAGAGTAATTGTGCTTTGGAATTGGCCTTGGTAGGTATTTCATTGGAATTTAGTCAATGACTTATTATAGGTAAATCTAAAGTAAATAAGGTTATTGGATGAACTGTGGCCACAGAGTACATTATATATAGGGTAGCTGTGGCTAATTAGATTGTGCGGTCGGTATGCACTGGTATGCACGCACATAGATTGTCATTTGTCAATATTTAGTCAACAGAGGCAGTGCGGTGACCGCTCTAAAAATGTTGCCAATCAAAATTGTTTGGTGTGAAATAAGCACTCTTGCAATTTAGCCCGCGAAATTAAAAAAGAACATGTTATTTTTTAATTGTTCGTATGCTGCACTGTAGCCTTCTATATCGCTTTGTTATAACTTATTCAATATTAATTCATTTATTTATATTGATGAAAGTACTTTATTTACTGATGTATCCAAATTATAATCCTTACCAATTAAATGTAATATATTTAGGTATATTTAGCAGACAGTACCTATAGGTGAATTATGGAAGAACCAATAACCAACCCAAGAGAATAAGATAGCAATTTCACAACTCATACCTATGTGACATCTTTTTTTTCAAAATACATATTAAACAAGTAACTTAATTGCTACACGTGAGGTTGATCACAAAGCAAATTGATTTTGAAGAAAAAAATTAAATAATACTCCACCATCATCATTCAAAACAGGTCTCCATGCATACCTATACGTGTATACGCAAGTCGTCAAGTAGGGTCAGCGTCAGAGAAAAGGGTTCCTTTTCTCTGACGCTGGCTTGGTAATGACATCAAACCGTATAACCCACGGAGTAAATAAAGAAGGTATAACCGTAGCCTTGGGGGGGTTCCTTTTCTCTGAAACTGACTGTACCTACACAAAATTAGAAAATTTTCATAAAACATCATACCTACCTACCTGTTCAAAGCCCATTCAATGTAATGCAAGATAGACACAAGAGGTTTATGTACCTACATAATATGACTAGCGACTATTTTCTGATGCTATTTGGGGCTTGTGCATGCAACAGTGCTCATGATGCCCAAGTGCTTAATTGGAGTGCAAATATGTTGCTGGTCTTCAAAATAATATGCAATTTAATTAAGGTAACAAAGACCCCTAAAATGTTACAAAAATAACACTATTGCACACGAAGATACGGCGTCGTGTTGCGCTGAGTTGTGAACACGCCGGAACATGACACCCTTCCGCCGAAACTGTTCTTCGAGGAAAGTCTCCACATAAGGAGTCGGGGCCTGTACCTACCACAAACTTAAAATTTGTGTTATGGCGCGACTCCAACTCCACGACCCTCAGAGTCCAGTTGGTCTTTACTCGCAAATATACTCCACAACCTCCTAGACCTTCGTGGTGTAGTGTAGTCTGGACACATAAAGCAGCGTCGTTGGTATTGCTGTACACAGCAGGATATTGGTCCTGGTTCCGACTAGGAGGCTTCATACTCTCCACCTTCATGAAGTCATCCTCGTTACACGCGCTTGTAGCTAGAGCCTGCTGCCTCGCACTCCTGTTGGGAGTATTAAACAGGCTCTTCTTTTGAACCTTCTTTTCCCCCTTCGTGGTCTGTGACGCTGATTTTTGCGTGGCGACGATATCAGCGTAGGCACGCTCAGGGGTCAACATACCTAAATAAGTTCTGACCAAGGCCGGCACTGATTCAGTGACGGTGGCGGCACATGTTGCAATGCGTGTAATATGAGCAGCGGGTGACGCAGCGGAGGTTGCCGATTCAAAACTGCCGTTGCTAGCGTTTCTCGCTCCGCGTCATTGCGCCTTTGCCATGGATGGGACACTTCGTATCATGTCATGGAATCACTACCCGGGTACCTACCTACCTATATGTTACAGGAATAAATCCTACTACTATTATAAAGGCGAAAGTTTGTATGTATGGATGTATGGATGTATGGATGTTTGTTACTCTTTCACGCTTAAACGGCTGAATGGATCTGGATGAAATTTGGCACAAAGATAGATTATAGTCTGGAATAACACATAGGCTACTTTTTATCCCGGGAAAATGTACGGTACCCGTAGGATAACACATCAACTGTGACGCGGACGAAGTCGCGGGCAGAAGCTAGTGAAAGTATAAACTGATAACGTTAAACCCATAGCTAAATTCTGGCATGTTCTGAGCTTATTCAATTTAGACTGCCATCGAATGCCATCGATCGATACCCAAAGAAGAGGTTGTAGATATCAAAATTATCACCAATAGATACCTAGAAGTTTAGAAACAGAACCCAGCTTGGTTTGTTTACAAAATTATCACTGGCGTTGCCATAGCAACTATGGGCACGTAGAATGATTTGAAGATACGTACATAAGTACGTATGTAGGTACTTATGTAATTAATTATTGTCCAAAATTTGGTGATAATTAAAATAATGTCAATTTTTAAAGTAAAACAATGGTGGTCTAACGATAAACAACAAAATGTACAACCAAACGAAGGGAATCAAAATGCCAATTGTCTAAAAGTTGACAAGTTTAATTCGCACAGTGATAGCGATTGTGTTTTGGTTGGTGAAGGGTTATTATTAAAAGTGTATAAGCCGAATTTAGAAGAGTCATCCTCTCATACGTTACTGGAGACTCAATTGAGTGATGTGGTGCTACAAATTGAGACTGGAAAGTTTACTGGGTAAGTAAGTCAATTTACTAGCAAGCTCTGGTTTGGGCGAGCTTTGTAAACTTACGTAGTGACTTCTTTTTTGTAGGAATTGTGAAGATCGACAGATTTTAGTGCTGCATCCACAAAGCTATGAAATTTATCATCTGAAGAGGAAGGAAGGTCACATGGAAGCTGGTAATACATTAGTTAATTTATTTGAGGATTACCAAATGATTATCCAAAAAACGTAAACTTGTACTACCTATGTTATTTATTCTGTAATGCACACTCATACACTGCTCACATTACAGAAGACCATAGCTTACACAATATCAAGTAGACATGACTAAATTGCTATACATATTTGATTATTAATTTTCAGGATACACATCATTGTAATTAAATTTAACAAAACTCTACATTTTACATAAAGTAGGGAGACACCTATGCTTTCTGTAAAATGTAAAAGAAAATGTTTTTTTGAAAATTGCAGGTGACCAAAACTACCTAACACCTGTAATAAAGCATTCGTTTACAAGAAAAGCAGACAGTTTGACTTGCGGCCCCTTTGGTAATATAAAAACAAGAGATTTTATTTGCATACAAAGTCTGGACGGAAGCCTAAGTTTCTTCGATCAAGACACGTTCTTGTTTATGTGCGTTTTTAATGACGTCATAATACCATCACCTATTTGTTATATTGCGAGTAGTGACTCGTTCGTGATTTGTAAATCGACATGGGTGTTGGAAATATACAGGTAAGATCAAGAGTTCTTTATGGGGCTATCCAAACACAGGACACCGAAAATACACATTTATTTAGCCTGGCACCTACACGTTACAAGGCTGAAAAAAAATAAGTGTGTTGTAAAGGATTCAAAGAAAAGACTTAACTATAAATATTTCATGAAAATAAAGCAGTACCGTGAAACCGGCCATCATTGCCCGCATTTTTACTTATTTTTGAGATTTTGCAAAAAATGATCACCGGAAATGCGTCTAAAGTCGACTATAGTAGCAATTACTATTAAAGGCTTTATATTGCAAAATGTGGTGCTTCTAGATATAACAGAATCCTAGAAAAAGGCGCTTAAATAGCCGGGCAAAATTATACGCACAACCGTCCAACATTGCTCACCCTTATTTTCTCAAAAACTTTCAGTTCTAAGGCTTTGGCAATAAGATATGTTTTAGTGAATTATGCAAAGTTGCCATTTCTCATGATCAATATGTCAAACACGCTTATTTTCTTTATTTTTCTGAGGTGGGCAATGTTACAATACACAACAGCTACGTTTTCATACAAACTAAAACGGTGGGTTAGGGTTGATACACATACACATGGTTTGTGTCAATAAACTTTTTTCTTTCTTTCTTTCTTATTTATGTGATAAATAAAAATCTGTTTAAATATAAACTCTTTCATAATCAGTCAACTCCGATTTCTTCTTTTACAGGCTTTCCCATACTGCAAACAAACATACTAAATGTAGCTAAGTATCTAAATATAGTTTCTGTTTGTCAACTTGTCTGGACTAAAATACAGAAATATTAACATTTTATCCCAGTAGAGCCCTTATCCCAGTTTATATGAGGTCAGCGCAGCATGTCCTCTTCCAAAACTCGGTATCAACCATCATCTTAGTATTTACTCCCTTTCTTTGTTAGTCATATATTATAATCATTTACAGAATCCCTCCATCTGTTATTTGATCTTTTCCTACCTACTCATATAGCCATCCGCATTTATACTCATGCCTACTTAGAACTTTGGCCGTAACATGTTTCTCAGTCCTCTGTATCAAATGTTCATATCATGATTACCAATTTCTAATAGGTACCTAGGCATATAGAAATTTTTAATTTAAAAATACTATAATGGGTGCCAACCCTAACACTGTTTTTGCAGTTGGCAATGTTGTCACTCCTATGTTCACGTAAGTTCGGGAATCATTGCCCACTTCATTATCTTGAAGATTTGATGTTCTAATGATCTCAAAATAGCATAGAAATGAAACATGTTACTTATTATTACTCTAATATTGAAATAACTTACCTGAGCGATGTCGTACGCTGACAATGTGTAAAAACGTAAAACAAGATTTTGGCACCACCTCACACTAGTCCTGCTTCCATCATGTCTCGCCGACGACTGAGTGAACTTAACAACATAACTAATATTTAGTGTAACTAGAAAAATAGTCTAATTTACCCTAAAAATTAAATAATGTTGTCAGCTATATTAATTTATTTACAATTCAAGATTTTAGTTATTTTTCGTGTTCGGGCAAAGATATCCGCTAAAGGCAATGTTGGCCGGTTTCACGGTACCTATCATAGCAAAAAATGCAGAGCCCTTAAACAAAATTTTTATCGCGTGGATCTAAAAATTTTGAGCGTAAATCCTACTACTATTATAAAGGCGAAAGTTTGTAAGTATGGATGTATGGATGTTTGTTACTCTTTCACGTAAAAACTACTGAATGGATTTGAATGAAACTTTACCACAATATAGCTTATACATCAGAATAACACATAGGCTACAATTTTTGACTAGACGGGACGAACCTGAAGTCCACGCGAACGAAGTCGCGGGCAAAAGCTAGTTACTTTATACATTATTCCACTGAGCCTGAGCCGTATATTTTTTTCTCAATTTGATGAAAACCCCAAAATTACTGTGATTTTGGTGGATATTCGATACAATTTACATCAAACGTATCGCTATTTTGAACCTTATTTGTACCGCGATGCGACATTACATTATATTTTACCATAGGGGTCTTAGGTGCTTGTCAAGTCGAATTAGTGCCTGTGGAAGGTTAGATGTGGATAGTACCTAGGAGGCCCTTACGCTCCCGGATCCCCGTAAGTGTAGAAAAGGGAACACCAGGATCGTTTTTAGTCAGTAATTCTCTGACAGACCCCTTCGTTTGACTTGCGGCAAATATTACGCAGAACCACTATAGACCGGTGAAAAACTTAAGGCTTTGATGAAGGGAACCATCAATTTAGATGTCGTACTTACCCTGGTTGCTTCAATTGTCCCCGATGCCATATCTTCACTTTAAAATTAAAATTGCGCTGAAAACTCTGATTGGTCGAAAACATTATTAGGTATTTTATGAAAATATCAAGTTTCATTCCAATGATCGCACCCTATTGGTTACAATAACTCATCCCTTTAGGTTCCATTTAAACGGCTCTTTTCTGCTCAATTATCATAGGGGTTCTAATAATTAACTCAGTTCTTCCTGCAGGAATCTGTGCTGCAGGTGTGTCAGTGTCACTAATAATATTTTTTGCTATTTTAGCTATCAACAGCTACGTGAATTTAGCGAACTAACTATAAGACAGAATAAGAAAAACATCCCACAATGGATTTATAATGCAGGTGAAGAAATTACTCGTGTCCAAGTGATCCAGGTACGCATTTACCTACTCCTATTGAGAGGATTTTATCGAAAGTGCGCTTTTACGCGCTGCACACAAGATTCAATCTCGTATTCTCAATTCTCGTATGCGCATTTTTGAGACACGTATCATTTTGAATTTTTGTTACTTCATGGAAAGAAAAATATACCATTACGCCTGTATTCCCCGAAGAGTTAGGCAGAGGTGTACCAATGTACACCCACAGTTCGCCGGTATATTTAGGTCCCATGTAATAGGGAGCGAGCCTATTGCCATTAACCGGGCACAAATCCAAACTCTGAGCTGTAGTACGATTCTCTAAAATGCAAACTCGAAAACGAGTCTCACTAAAGTGATCGAGTGAACTTGTCATTGGTTTATATTCGTTCGCCGTGGTGACGTCACCACGGCGAACGAATACTAAGCCAATGACAAGTTGGTTCGTTATCGAAGTGAGACTCGTTTTCGAGCTTGCATTTTAGAGAATCGCACAGCTGCTACTGAGAATTTCATAGAAAAACCCAATAACACTTTTTGCTCGACCTGGGAATCGAACCCAGGACCTCTAGCGTAGCAGTCGTGCTAAAGACCACTAGGCTAACGAGGCAGTTAAACTGACATGGAAAACTGACGAACCAAAAACCTAGTTATTGGTGCCCTTTTCCTATCCAGAATGTAGTCTAGTCTTTGACCAAAATATGAAGACTATTTTTGTATAGAGTGCACTGTTTGCAAAGTCCCCTTTATGGCATACCTACACCACTTCTATATTTTATTATATGCTTATTTTGTTATTTTTCTCCAGACCAGTAACAACTTCTCGAGCATAATCGCTCTTGGCGAAAGGCATATTTACTGCTTTCAAGATAACGGACTAATGAAGTACATGATTAAATTTGATTTTATGCCCATTTGCTTCTGTGCTTATCTCATTGGTTGGTATTATGGTAAGTTACTTTTAAGTAGTACCTAAGTATAAAGTGAATCAAAAATGAGATAGGTTATATGACGTCATTAACTGCCTAATTAAATATCTTCTATGATTTATTTTATTGCAATAATTAAACTATATTAAGATCCACTGCTGTACGTAGGCCTCCCCCAAAGAGCGCCAATCATTCCGGTCCTGAGCAGCTATAGGCTTGATGATGAAGTAAGATCTAAAACGTGTTATTACTTGAACAACCATGTATTTAGCGACTAAATGTAAAGATCAGCTTAGGTAATTAAAATTTTGTAATCTAACTCGTATGACTGTATTTACAGAACCCGGAGCTCGTTTACTTATAATGGTAACATCAGAAGACTCCAAACTATTTATCTATGAAGGCACAACTCTGTTGTGGAGTTGTTCACTACTAAGTCCCGCAATATCAATATCTAGATGCTTTCTAAAATCTCTGCCAGGAGGTCTGGTCACACTCTCCGTGGATGGAATCGTTAATGTGGGATATTTAGGGACGGAACCCGATCTCAACGCAAATGCTCCACCAATGATCAATGAAATTCATGATCCAGAACAAGTGCAAAAAGATACGGAAATAGTTGAAGAGTCGTTACGGAAAATTTTAGACAACAATGAAGGTTCAGTTCTACTTTGAAAATAATAAGATTGTTTAATAATATTTTATTTTAGCATTAATTGAGAAGACTTTGTTTTAGATTCAGATGCAATATCTTCAATACAACAAACACTCAAAATAAAAGCAGATGTAGGCAAGCCAGTACAAAACCTATTTCAAGAATTTACTGAAGGCAAGAATGAGGCGCTACATTTGTTGATGTGTCCAGTTATTGTCATCCTAACGTGTGAAGATCCTAAGTTTATTACCAATGTGCAAGTAACTTTCGATTGCCCTTCACCGTTTTCTTGTTCTGAGCCGACAATTTGTTTGGATGGTGTCAATGGTACAGAAATAATAGAGAATCAAGTATTCTTGACAAGTGAAGCT
This sequence comes from Caradrina clavipalpis, assembly GCA_932526535.1. Taxonomy (NCBI): domain Eukaryota; kingdom Metazoa; phylum Arthropoda; class Insecta; order Lepidoptera; family Noctuidae; genus Caradrina; species Caradrina clavipalpis. The sequence goes on from OW052093.1 coordinate 6,981,389, forward strand.
GATGTTTCTGAAACTCGAGTGAAAATATTAATAACCATTACTGATAATGGCGGAAAAATAGAGGTTTTGACTAGGAAAGTACTATTACCGTTAAGTCTTTACTGTACGCTATCCGAGAATGTTGTCGACAGCCGATTCAAGTTACGCGTTCACACAGATAGTCCGAGCGTCGAGTTTTCAAAGATATTTACAGGTAAGTATGTATTTACTGCTTAGTTTTGCCACCAAAACAAGCCAATTCACAATCTCTCAAAAATTTAATTACGATAAACTAATTCAATATGCCAAATATGTGACATTACTTTCTAGCATTAAAGTTTTATGTAAGTCCAAAACTGAAGCTTAGGAAATATTGAAAATTAATAATTACAATATCAATAATTAATATATCCAAAATAATTACAATCTCTTCCAATAATGGAAGAAATTTTGACGTAGAATCAACCCCAATAATAAAATTGAAACGTATCTCTTTACTTGTTCCAATAGTTAACAATTTCTGTTTTAGATTTTTCAGGAGAAGAACTGAAAAAATATGGAAATACCTTAACGTTGTCATACAGGTCTACAAAACAGACTATAACAATAAAAACGGATGGCCAACAATATCTAATGGAGGCAAACGATTTTACTGAAATAACTTCTGTATTAGACCATTTCTTAATTAAATTAATCGACCACCACGCACGGATGGGTTATCAAAACTTTAAATTTGAAATAAAACATGATAATGAATTAACTAAGCAACTTATTTATAAGTTTTTAAAATGCATTGAGACCCACGCAAAGGAACGAAACAAATTAAAAGAATTAGAGGTAACTTTTTGCAATTTCGAACGAAATGTAGTAAAAATAATCAGTATGTACTTTATATACCTATACTTAAAGCTTATTGTGTAAATGTTCACAGGATGAGCTGAATGTGCTTCAGAAACAGTTTACAGTAATTCAAAAACGACTATTGGTCCAATACGGTTCACTTCCACCGGGAGACTGCGACCCTTTAGAATTCCTCATGAAAGACACGCATGCGCGCTTGATCAAAGTGGTGAACGAAATAATAGAATGTAAGGAAACTGTGTGCAGGTAGGCAGCTGAGTTACAAATGTGAACGATAGCAAGTTCGTTTGATGGCTTTCTGGGCCTCTTTTACTTGGCAGATCATACAATTTCATACAAATCCTGTTCTATTTTTAATATAACAGCCTGAAGGCCAATTTCTGTTTATCCATTCAGTGCGGGCAACGCGCATGGGCGTCCAGACAAACGCGCATACGCGTTGTCCGCCTGAATGGGTTAAATTAGAGGTATTTTTGACAGTATGAAATTGAGATTAGAATAGGACTATTCTGCTAATTTTTAGAAACGACCGCAGTATCATCTCAGCCTCGATCTGTCATAAATGTCCCTAATTAACCTATATTTTTGGTCATAGATTGACATTTTTAAGTAGTACAATTGGCTTTGCGATTGTTTATAAAATTATCCATCTAGGCGAAGGGGGTGACACAGGCCCTAACTGCTACATATTTTTCCAGAGCCGGAAGCGCCTTAGCAGCAGTTGGGAATCTCGTAATTTATTTATTGAAACAATCCGCTGGAGATGACTTTAAAGTAACTTTGATAGAAGAAATGATGTCTTTGGGTTCACTCTACGAACTTTATCAAGTAAGTAAATTGAATCATAAATAGGTAATATTAAAAGTGTTACAGATACAGAACATTTTCATTTTTTGTTAGGATTGGGAGGAAGCAGTAACTCAATCGATGTCCTACATCTTGAATAACGTGTTTAAAAACAATGAAAAGGATAAAGAAAAGCTAGCCCCAGTTACCGAACAAGGAATATTGTCACATATCAATCTAAAACGTTTCTTGAAACAAATGAAAATGATCTTCGACAAAATGTTTTCTGAAACATCAGAGAACGAAAACACAGAAAAGGAAATTCAAAAAGTGACACGCATTCAAGAGTTTGTTGAAGTTATATAATTTAAGAAAATTGTTAAACTTGTGTACTTTTATTTATCTTAATCATTACAGTTTAAAATAATTTGAATTTTACAAACATTAACAAGCTTTATTTCATTACATTCAAGTGAATATAAATTATGGGTAAAAAAAACGTATGTTTACTCTTAAGCAACGTGCAGTAATGAGTACAACACAAGGTTGAGATACAACATATGTACCAGTAGCAGAAGTAGCTTGTCACGTCATTTTTTCTTAGGGTCCTTCAAACCGGCGCCAGCGTTGAATTTAAAGAAAATTATATCTCCATCCTCAACCATATAGTTTCGACCTGTAACGAAAAAGTACTAGTTACATAAAATAAACCGTTTTTGTAGGATGTGATATTTTTTAATAGACTGCCTAATCAAAAAGATACTCTGCATAGACAAAAGCACAAATCAGACCATAGACTAAAAATAACAAGTGTAGTTAACTTTTAAAACTTAACACCTACGGCTTAATATAATACCATTGCTAGAGAACTAAATGTCACATTGGTATTATTTTAACATAACTAAGTTAATAAGTTAACGTCATGCTCGTATAGCCCGGAGGGTAAAGCAGAAGTCTTTCGTTTTTTTTTACCAGTTATGTTTGGTCCCATTATAATACTAATAGTGTCTTGTGTTTTTAATCAGGCATAAATCCACACTCCGGGCTGATTACATTTTTTCTAATAGAAAATACCTAATAAGTCGAACTGGGATCGAACTTCTTGTTCGGTAGTCGCGCTTTTAATCAATATACCAACATTGCCGTGAACTGGCAGAAGGTGTTATTCGGTATCGTAATGTACTAGATAGTAATTAATGATGAAATACCTTGTTGCCTATATTTTCCAGCTGCTTTACAAGCGGCTTCGGTGCCTTCCTCTTTGAAGTCCTTGTAATGCATCACTTCAGCCATAATGAAGCCTTTTTCGAAGTCAGTGTGAATCCTACCAGCGGCTTGCGGGGCCTTTGTACCTTTCTGTCAAAGTAATACAAATCACATGTTACTGTTTTCATCAGCATAGGTTTATAAATTATTACTTTTTTGTATATTTTATATTATATTATATATATTGTATTGTATTTTATATATTAAGTATATTATACATATTTTGACCGTCTGAAGGCGGTGACTCTATTGTCGTTGACCAGACACGGATCCAGACTCTGAGTTCCAAGGTTGCAGAATGTGTTCGAAAGAGTCATCGCGGCCCTGAAATACAAAGGGCATGGACGAACACGGATAGGGTTTTTGTCAGTAAGAGTTTAACACTCCGTTCCACTCTGCCCTGTTCGGGAGAAGTAATTTGATGATTTCTCCTGTTTAAAAAAAAAGACTGAAGCTGCAACTGAGAAATTTCTGACAGAAAACTCTAAGACTTTTTCCGACTTGGAAATCGAATCCTGGTGATCTGGGTAGATTTAGTAGGTGGTCAGACATGACAAAAAACAATTACCTGAATAGTCCAAGCCTTCACTTCATCTGGTCCAGCAGTAAAGAAGTACTCCAATTGCAGCGCTTTGTAACCTTGAACGATGATTTTGTCCAATGCACTGTGTGGAATAGATCATTATTAAGGTATAGGAATCAAGAAATAACACATTTTAAAGCGTAACTTGAAAATGTTCTAACTATACTTTATATACCCTCATGACAACTGTGCTCGATGCATCGTAAGCATATTGTTTCGTGCGTCACATTGCGCACAGCACACCAAAAATTAAATTCGTTTCTTTGCAATAGTTTTTGCTCAATGTAGCTTGATTTGATGAGCTGTAACGACTACGTGATGCGTATTTTAACCTATGTAAACTTGCTTACCTAGTGAGATTGTGTTCCTTCAAGAAGGCCTGTCGCTCTGCCGGCTCCATATCAAATAGTTTCATCTCAAGTGCACCGGAGAAAGGTATGAGAGGCGCTCCAGGGTCGTTCTTGTCAATCCATTCTTTCAATTTCGGCAACCTATAACAAGATTACGTATTTATAGTCGAATTTGTTACAATTGGGTAGATGACACCACTAATCAATTGACGTACTTTTTATGAGCTGTCAAAACGCCATTCTCCCATAGATTTTCTATTACAATACTCAACTATGACGTCACTTTTTTGTCATCTCAATTCACTAACTATTTATTGATTTCAAAGCAACTAAAAATCGATTTTTATAGTTATTTAAAAAATCATCGGGTTTTTAGTGCTAAAATTAAATGTTTTTTTGTGAAGTTGTTTCTTGAAATTATTGGTTAGTGGTGTCATCTACCCAATTACTTTGAAAGTTCAAGTGTTCTTCTTCTTTCGAGTCGCTGATAATTTTACACTGTGGGTGTACATTTCTACACCTCTGCCTAACCCTTCGGGGAACACAGGCGTGATGGCGTGGGCATGATGGTGGATAATCTTATATTTTTTTAGCCCAATAGGTGGCCACGTCTATCGCGGCAGTATCTACCGAGTGCAGTTGTAAAGACAACAAAATATTAGAATTATCTTAAAAAAATTAAAACAATAAAAAATATTAAATATACAAACCATTTGTTCTTCTTTCGAATGTAGTCTTTTTCCGACAAATTGACAAGATATAAAGCAGGCTTGGATGTCAAGAACAGGTATTTGTTGAGCACTTCTATCTGAAATAACAATCGTATTCACATTACACACTAGGATTTATAAGAAAGCAACGCAAAGGTGGATACGTGAGAACGATACGAAAGGTAAGACAGTCTTTAAACAAGTTATTAATAACCTTCTAATTTTAAAACTAAATATCGAAAATAACGCAAATATGCAACGTCGGAGAGAAAAAAAGATATGAGTATTAGAATCATTATCATCATCATATCACTGCTGGACATAGGTCTCCCCCGTAGATTTCCAAAAGGACCAGTTAGAACCGGCCTGCATCCAGCGTCTTGCTGTGGTCTTAATCAGGTCGTCCGTCAGTATTAGAATCATATTATACTAATAATAATTTAATTTATCATATTATAATAATATTAAATTCTTAATTAATATTAAAAATAATTACATCAGCTGCACTCCAATCTCCAAATCGAATGTGTTTCTTTTCATCCACTAAAACAGTTTTGATTTTCGTCAGTGAGTCCTGTAACAAATGTACCATTTTTTTAAGGTGATCGCTCATTTTTATACGGCTTAAACACAGCAAAAAATTTGCCATTCAAGTTTGGGCTTTAAATAATGTGCGTTAAAAATCATTTTTATAACAACAAAACTTGACTTTTTAGAGGAGTGCTGTTATAATGAGTGATGACCGTAAGTCAACTTACGTATTCAGACTTCAGTTTTTTATCTCCACCACGATTGACCAGTTTGTCAAGTTTCTCAAAGTTTTGCACCAGTTGCTCTTCATCCTTTAAGCGAAGCTCCTCCCCGATGGTCTCCAAGTCTCTCACGGGGTTTACTTCGCCGTCGACGTGAATAACGTCTTCATCATCAAAAGCACCTAAAAAATATTGCGATGTTTAAAGTCTCAAGTTTTTGTTTTCAATTGACGATATTTGTTTGTAATTAAGCAAATGTCAACTTTAGGCTAGTGTAAATTAGACTGATTTTGGGATGAATTATTATTACTAAGTCTGATTGTCAAATATTGAAGTTGGAACGGAATCGGAAGCTTATTGTGTAGATTTTAAAGTATTTTTTCCAAAATCACATAGGTGAAAGCAAAATTATGAATGCAGCTTGCATAGTTTATCTTGGTCTCGCTTTAGTTGAACTATATACATGGAAACTTACGACACAGATTGAAAATAGCATCACAAGCTTTAATGTGTGACAAGAAGGCGTTTCCAAGTCCTTGTCCTTCGGCTGCCCCCTTCACAAGACCAGCAATATCTACCACATTAAGGAACGCTGGCACTTTGCTGAAAAATACATTATTTTTTAAATTTGGCACTAGGCACCACCAACCAAGAGTCTGCCACTCCCGCTCCACACAGGGCGGAAAAACTGTGACATCATGTATTTGCCAAATAATAAAAAAAGCATTGCAAGCAGGAATTTGTAGTTCGCGGGTTACCCTAGGTTTGTTGATCGAAATTTAAAATACAGTGTGTTCCATGATATTTTAAACCGCTTTCACTAGGCATGGAACATTTCATAAATAGCAGGTGAAATTTCATATGAAATCAATAATCACACCCGCTATTTGCCTTCACTTATACTGCTATTTTTCACAGTCAACGAAATCACGAATCATTACTATTTCATTTATAAATTCGAGCGAAGTTCGTGAGCGGCGCGCTGCTGTCTGCCAAAGCGACCGAGCGAGTAAGAAGGAAGGAATGATTTGTTCATGTGCGTGTTAGATAAGGACGAGAATGTGATGACGGACGACACTGGGCATTTTAAATATGAACTTTAAACTTAAAGGTGTAAGGTTTCATTAGATAGCAGGTCGCAACGTGTTCGTGGCGCTCGTTGCTACATTATAACACTGCGAATAAAAATCATTGCCTGTGAAATTTCACATGTGAAATCATATGATTAAAAATAATCATTTCATATAAAGAAAATGAATGAAAAATAGCAATCATTTCCATGCCTAGCTTTCACCTATATCAGTAAATACATTTAGTGCCTAAACGTATTTAGAACGTCATTGTATCCCTGACACATTCTTAGAAGGTGACGGAGACAGAAGGATAATTTAAACACATTCGCTCTAAATATGTTTAGTGATTTTTGTGAAAGTGGGCCTAAATAGTATTAGGTAGCTCTTCATACCTATGTGACTTACCTAACTGGTTTGTGAAACTCGCAGAGGTAATCGAACCGTTCATCCGGCACAGGTACCCTACGTGCTGAAAAGACAATATTCGTTATACATCTGAATGAAATTAAGGTCAAGGTGTCGAAGTCCGGCATATTTTATTGCAAATTGGATTTGATGAACTCCCTATGACTGTTTTTTTTACTTAATTGTATGTTTTATATATTAATGATAACTTAAGATTCCTTATTTATCAGTTACTTCTACAAACATCAATGTAACTAATATCAATTTAGAAATAGCCGCGTTTTTTTAAGAGGTGGGCACTAGACGGACTTTCCCGAGTAATTGGGGTAACTCCGTCACAAGCATGATTTGTTTGTAATTTGATCGATATTTGCAGCAGTCGTATTCAGAAAATATTCGAAAATGAAAATTAATCAAATACATGCTTTCAGTTCCACAATATAAGGTAGGAATCACAATCTATAGCGGTAAAATCATGAAGTGGGGTAAGTCCGGTATATTTGCAAGGGCGGGGATCGTCAACATTAAAATCAGTACAATTTTTTTTTAATATTCTCTTTGTAGGGTATAGGTAAGTATGTTTATGAGGTGAAATGCGATATGAACTTTCATACGTTTTGAAATTTAGGTGTACAAACCAGATCCAGATGGTCTTTAAACAATAGAAAAACGAAATGGTAACAAACAAACACTTGGTTATATTAGTACTGTTTTGGCAGATAGCATATTGATGAAAGGTCCCTAAAAAAAAAAACCCCTTTTAAGGATAAAAACCCCTTTTTCTTCCTTTTTTTTACAAAAGAATTATTTTATAATAGGAAAATACATTGAAAGAAAAACAACGTCATTGTCATTCTTGGTATATTATATATACGAGCAGCCTTGTATTCCGGACAGCTTGTACAGCGTCTAGCAATTTTTCTTTAGTGTAAGACGATTCGTTGTTGTTGTTCTCTAGTAATTTTGAGTCATTTTTGTTATTTTACCTGAAGAATAAAATAAACTGATTTTAAACCGGTTAAATGACTGATGAAATTAATTACATTATATTTCTAGTGAAAAGACACTATTAATATCATAACAGTACCTATTCATAATTGGCGAAAAGAAAACCTGCAAATAAGTAGCGTTGACTGTATAACTATAAAACAATATTCAAAGAAAACACTTATACCAGAAAAGGTTATCAACATCTGACTTGGGGCAAGATCGGCACATGACGGCCTTTCCCTAAAATACTAGACAGTCTTACCCCAATATTTAATTTTTAAGTTAAGTTTTTATCACAACCAATATTTCTATAAATAATGATTTAAATTAGATTTGGATATAATAAAACAATGAAATGTAATACAGACTAGACACTTACCACCTCAAAACGTAAAAATCTGTTGATACAAAAATTTTACGTTAGGTAAAACGTCGACGCAACTCACTCGTATTTCAAATTGTCAACGACAAAAAAATTTGGAGACCGATTTTTGCTATTGAACTCCACACTACGACATCTATAATTTAAAGGTAGGACGAACTAGTGACTTAGTTTTAGCGACCGAGCTACCAATGTCGTAGCTATTCAAAAACAGCTTAGAAAGACGTTGTACGGTGTTCCCCCGTAGACGAACTTCCCCACCTTGACCTTATACAAAGTTCATACTCCACTTCAAAGAAAGGAAGAAAGAACTAGCTTATTATTAGACAAAGAATGGCCAAACAACGATAAGCATTATTTTATATCACTGAAACGGATGAATTTTGATGATATTTTGAATGTAAATGGCAAATACTTTACGTTATTTGGTGTTTATTGTGAAAAATACCAAGCTGACTATTATACGTTTTTTTTTTTTTTATAGGCGGGAAATCATCAAATAACTTCCCCCGCCCTGGGCGGGGCGGGAGGGAGTGTCAGACTTTTACTGACTAAAACCCGTCTATGTTCCTTCATGTGCCCTTTGCGTTCCGGGGGCGCGGTATCTCTTTCGAACAACCCGCAGGAACTATTATACGTTAACACTAAAATAATGATAGCGTAATGCCGATATTTGTCTAAAGATTCAATGAATGAAGTATAGATATACATACTACATATTAATAATGTAATTGCTAACCTCGTGCGTTCTCTTTTATGATACAGGTAGTTTATGAATAAAATATTTATAATATTTTGTTAGGATATTTATTAAGTTATAGTCAAACAAAATAACTAAATAAGTAACAAGAACATAAACAATTATAATTATTATTAAGTAAGGAAATTAATAACGCCTGTGGGAGATCTGAATCATACGAATGCCATGAAAAGATCGACCTATGAAAGCGATCATAGAAGAATAATGAATACTTAAAAGAATAGATATTAATATTTAATCTCTTTCCATTTGGCTTTTTACCATCGAACGTTTATTTAACTTTTGACGATATGCAGGTTTATGCAGTTGAACATAATTAGAAGTTCTTTTAGGAATAGTATCTGAGGTTTCTTGTATTTGTGAGGAACACAAATTTTCTTGGTCATCTTCGGCTGGGTTAAATGTCGGTTTTCTATGGACACATTTAGGATAAGCAGCAAACGGATTGTCCATTGATCTTAGACGCAACCCTATGTTTAACATCAATTTGCATCGAGCTTCAAATATTCTAAAAGCTTTCGAGTACATTGGCATCTTAATTTTATCCATGACAGGATTGTGTGTCTTTAAATACAGTCCTATATAAATCAAAGCAGAAGTTTGAAAAGACAGACCAGGATATTTTGGTCTAAACGCATTGACAGAGCAACACGCTTCTGTTAAAATATTCCCCAAAATTTGTTCTAAGTATCCGAGACTGGGCAGATTTTTTAAAGATAATTTTGGGAAAGTTTTTGGACTTTTGAAGATAGTAATGTCTTTATATAAATATGGTTTATTTACAAATTTACAAAGACATATCTTACTACAAAATAAATAATTTTTACCATCATAACTCGCAGCATACTGAATAGTGCCAATTTTAAGTACTTGACCTGGCAAATTTTCGGCATACGAAACAATGCATACTCCATTTTCATAAACATACTCTAAATTGACTATATTAATTACCGCGGGTATTTCAGGAATTTTTACATCTGTTCTTTTCAAATAACGCTGTGGAAACGCCAAAACCATATCCTTATGTTCATCGCAGATCCAATAAAACGTTTTTTGGTATTGAACTACGCCTGTTTTACCATGAACATGGCTCGACATATGATTATATACTTTCTTGTGAAAGCATACTGGACACATACTTTTGTACTGGGATTGCCTTGATTGAAATGTTTCATTTGATATCATTAGAGCAGGAACTATTTTCTTGTCGACATTGTGTATGTAATAATAAATTTTTGAAGTTAATACCGATAGATGGTCACTTGCTTGCTGCAAAACATGCCATTGGGAGAGACTACCATCAAGAACACAAAGGTTTTGATAATCTTCAGCAATCCAATTTCTAACTCTATTTTGCTTTTTTTCCCAATGCTCATATCTTAACTCAATAAAGGAATACGAATATGGAGGCATATATTTCAGAATATCATAGTGGATCTCATTTTGTGAAGTTTCTAATATTTTAGATTTATTAGCACTAATGTCAAATATAATATTAGGAAAAAGACAGGCTTCGCCATGGCCTATTGCTCGGTAAGGAGAGAGAGGTGCTCCATCTAAAACGTAACCGCTTGTAACCGTTCGATAATCAAGAGCGGTCACTTGCATAGCTTTCACAATGTGGTCGTCCTCAATTGTATGTCCTTCTTTAAGACACTTAAGCATTTCGGTAGCCAGTTCTGTCCAATAAAACCTTTCCAATATGTTTCGAACAGCACTACCTGGCGATATGCATAACAATCCATACTGCTTAGCCAACCTAGCAGCCAGTGTGCTCTGTCCTGATTTAGGTGGTCCTATTACACCAATTCTCAAAGGATACTCATAATGCGTTTTGATAGCGTCACAAGTAATGTATTGCAGTGGATTTGTTCGAAACTTTATAACATTAGCTGCACTACTAATAAAATATATGTACGATCTATGGACTACCGGAAAAAGTGTTCCATCACGTATGGAAGTTTTGTAGGGATTCTGAATAGACTTTGGATTTTCAAAGACATACACTGGACACAGACGATAGAATTTGCTATAAAAATAAAACCCTCTTGAAAGTAATTCCTCGGCAATATCAGTAGAGACGATATAAGTTTGCTCGAATAGTGATTCACATCTATTTCTCAAGTTTTTTAATTTTGATAAAGCACTTCTGGTTACTTTGTTGAAAGGTTGTGTAGCTTTTACTGATACTGTCTTAATTCTTTGTTCCGTCAAAAGGTCTTTTACTGCTTCGACATTCTCTTCATATGTTTCATATATACTTTCTATTCTACCATCTATTCTTTCACGAGCCTCATCAGGCTTTTCCCATTCATTCGTATCTTGGGGCTCCGGATGTTCTTCCACCATTTCATTATAAAATTTTAACAAATTTGGATCAATATTTTCAGATCCAGATGCTTGCGCATCTATCATCACACTTACAGCAGAATCGGTTTTTGGTACTTCTGGTAGCAAGTAAACCATATTTTCGAAAAGTTCTTCGATTATTAGTTTGACAACAATTTCTTTACATAAAAAATCCAACCACTGTTGACGTTCATTACTTAATTTTGCTGCGGCGAGTTTTTTTGCCTCAATCAGTTGCAATTTCCAAGCCTTGAACATTATGGGACCAATTCGTTCAGTTGCAGTTTCGATTTCATTTTCTAAATCTATCACAATATCGGGTATAGCAAAACACTCCATCATGTCTTCAACATCATTCGATAGTTTCGGATACCCATCTAGAACGAACCCTACTGGTGAATTGTTATTGAACCAAATTTTTTTCAGCAGTATTTGCATAAGTTTTGATAAAACAGGCGTTCCACGTTCAAAGTACTCGTGGAACATTCGTTTCAATTCTCCCTCGTTTCCTAAGATATCTGATATTAAATTGTCGTTTTCTTCATCCATTTGAAAATCAACGACACCTTCTTCTTCTATAGGACCATCAATAAATATATTTTCATGTTGTCGTCCAATCTTTTTGAAATGTTTTGGCACTAAATATTCATTGATAATATTTGCAAAATCGATATGTAATAATCCAAGCTCTTTTGCTATACATTTCGATAAACTAGTGGCTCCACTACCGATGCTACCAATTATACATATTTTCGGTTTCGGTATTTTTTTATAAGGTATGTTATTAAATTGATATTTGAAAATATTATTTTTAAATAATTCTACAAACTCTTCTTTGCAAAAGTAATGAATTTTGTTGTTGTATTTGTATGAGAACTCTGGTTTCCCCTCCCACAAGACATGATGATCAAAATAAGCAATAGGGCAATAAATGTTAGTCTCACAGAGAAATCTGGGGTCATTATGGGTAAGAAGGTCGATCGAACCTTTTTCATCTTCATCCTCATTCGCATCATCTTGTTCATCCTCATCCATCTCCTTACCTTCAGGGCTATAGCATTTGCGTAGTTGATGTAACACATCTTCAATAATTTCTATATCTGTTTTATTTTCCAATTCTGTTTCAATAACTGATTTAGAGTTTTCTTCTATTTTGATTTTTATACTGTCCCAATTTTCTCGAAATTTGTCTATAGCTTCAGTAAAAGATGTGATAAATTGAGCCTGAAAATTCTCATCATCTAACGGTTGAGATTGGTTTTCGGTAATAGACATTAAATCAAGAGTATTATTTACATGATTTTCAACAATCTTTTGTATATCTGAATATATATCTTGTAAGCTTGAATATTTCGTAGCTTGTAATTTGGTATGAATAAGTGGGTCTTTGGCCAATAAAATCTTCTCATCAAAATGCTTAGAACACGTGTCTGAACTGCTATAGTGATGAAATAGTCCTTCATCAATTTCCCGATTTTCTATTAAAGCTATAGTATAGTCTGGAAATAACGTAGCATCTAGATATTCCCAATATTCTGGGTCTGACGGAAAATCGTCTATAATATACTTTCCATATAACTGTTCAAAATGTGTATTTTCTTGATGTTGAGTATCTATATCAGTAAGTAATTTAACTATTACAGTCATTAATTCCTCAGTGGTCGGCTCAAGATCCTTTTGTATCTCATTTGTTTCAATATACCGGGTTATAGCCGCAGTTACGTCATCTTCACCTATAACAGGTATTGTTGGCTTGGCTGTAACTGTTAACAATTCAATAGGTGCATATTGTGTAATGTTTTCGTCTTCAATAGCAGTTTCGCATTCCTCTTTACTGTTTAATAAAGATATAGGTAGAAAAGAAAGCTCCGTTTCTAGACTGTCTAATTCGGTTTGAAGTTCAAGATTAAACTCTTCTTCAATTTCTTCGATGCTTTTATCTTCTTCTTCTTCCTCTTCTTCTTGTTCTTGTCTTAATTCTTGTAATTGTTTTTTGATTTCAATCCTTTCTATTTGTTTTTTGAGGATATTTTCTGCCCTTACTGTATAAAAATCCATTCTTTCAATAAATAATACCAGATATTTTTTTAACAGTTCCCGGGCAGACTTACACCATTCATTTAAATTTCCTATTCTTATTTCTTCTGTTGCCTGCCATTGTAGAAAACGTGCGTCTTCTATGGTGGCTATTATTTCCGACAAAATAGTTAGAGAAGTCATATGATACTTTTTTTCTCTTTCAGTCTGTAAAATTGTCTTGTAACAGAATAATGGAGCATCAAAAATCCACGATAAGCACTGAGATATCATTGTTTTCCCAGAACTTTTCGTTCCTACTACTATAACTCTACAATTTGGTTCTAAATATTTTAATTTCAAGTAAGGGCGCGGATTTTTGCAGAACGTGGTGAAAAAATTTTGTGAAGACATTAGATATACATGTTTGAAAAACATAACGGCAAATTTCGCCTTTCCTGCCACAGATCGTCTCAGTTTTTGTTCAATAGGACACCTGTTAAACCAAGGCGACGCATAGTATTTGAAATTAACGACACCACTATTAACAACATCTAACTCGCCTACACTTTCCCAAAATTCTTCTAAATCCTCTGGCGATTCTTCTAAAAACAACGGTTTTGGTACAATTACAGGCTGAGTTTGCATTAAAATTAAGGTTTCAGAAACTTGATGAAGCTTTTCATTGGTTGAACCTCGGCCGTCTAACTCAATTATCATTTTTGGATCAAAATCTTTAAATTTCTTTTCTAAATATGGAACTACGTTAATTCTATAATTACAAATTTCATCAATTATTTTTTCTTTATAATTTGAAGGTATTTTACAGTTATATTTAGGATCAAAAACATTAGAAGCAAGCGGGTCTACATAGCCGTCAATACGACATACACGAGGCCAACTTGGTTCTGGTACATAATTTGTATTGAATGGTTTATAAACATATTTGCCTGTTTGATAGTTTATGTAAACGTGACTTCTCAATTTTATGATGTCCAATTCAGGACAAGTTAAATTAATAATAATATCAGGCTTAAGAGTTAGAGTGAATAACTCATCAAGCTGATTTAAAATCATAGCTAGTTTTGAATCAAAGCGGGGTTTTCTCTTAACAATAACGTCGGAACATGCATCTAGCAAATATTTCGGCAACTCGGCAGGTTTATCTTCTTCCTCTTCAGGATTTTCTTCTTCTTCCTGTTGTTCCTCTTCTTCTGCTTCTTCTGCTCCCTCTTCTCCCGCAGGTACAGCCATGATACTAACCACTGATGAATGAGTTGACCCAGTAACAGGTGGTTTTTTCTTTTTCTTTTTTAAGTCTCGAATTGTTTCAAACAACATTTCATCTATCTCCAAAAAGGCTTCTTCGCTGTACAATGAATTTATATAGCAAAGATGCTTTTTACAACATGTCACTAAAGGAAGACATGATATTACATATCCTCTATGCTGAACTATCTCAGAATTTATTTTAATTTTCAACATATCTAAAAGCATATCATAGCAGCACACTTTATTTAGTCTCATATTAAACTCCCAAGTTCTCCCTGTGTTACTGTTTTGATTTAATTCATCATTTAATATATTTTTTGGGCACAAATGAATAACGTTATACTTGGCCGCCATTGCTTCACCGAGATGGAATGTTCTTTGTCCCGGTTGTCCAAAGATTATGTAACATGTTGGCTTGATGTTCAACTGTATTTCTTGAGCATCGATATCCGTCCAGGCGTCGTAGAATTTCGGGTTCTCTGGATGAGGAGCTCCTGTGTTGTCTAAACCGATTACTGCAGCTGCCAAAAGAGGACTAGTATGCTCGATTTGTTTTATTTGTGGATTGATATATTCGGTACTTCCCGCGTAAACTTTATTTTTATCGTTTTTTTTTGCTTTTACATCATATTTGTCTTGTACTTCCAAATTGTTTTTGTAATTCTCTAATTCAATCATTTTGCTTTCATCAGAACTTCAACATTTAGAATAACACGTATGAAAAAATGTATGCGTCACATGTCATGTTACGAAAGATAGAGTTTGACAATTGGTTTGATATTTTTTAATAAATTAAATCAAAGAGAATTTAATATGGTTATTGAAACTTTATACATATTAAAACTGACATCTAAGTCGAAGGTAAGAAAAAAAAATGATTGAATTGAATTACAAAAATTTAATAATAATTCATAAAGCCTGGCTTGCAGCATTTAGATAAAGGCTTAAATAATTAATTAATTAGGTAAAATTGCGCTTAGCGTCTTGCACATCATCGATTTAGCTTAAATCTCAATTTTAAATGTCAAAACTAAACTGCCAACTAGTACAGTTTTCACACTATATTATTAATCTAATTATAAAGGCGAAAGTTTGTGTGATTGTCTCATCTTTACGCCCAAACGGCTGAACGGATCTGGATGATATTTGGCACTAAGATACATTGTAATGTGGAATAACACATAGGATACTTTTAATCCCGAAAAAACGTACGGTTCCCGTGGGATAATATATAACTTTGACGCGGACGAAGTCGCAGGTAAAAGCTAGTTACTAAGGGATAGCGCGCACGGGTTACTTTTGTTACCGTGACTGTTTCGTCACTCTTTTCAAGTCCGTGGTAAAGTATGAGATTGCGCGCATGTTACGACGTGAAAACTGGGTGGTATTTTTGTACGCCGACCAGCGGACAAGCCCGTGACGAAATTGTCACGGTGACAGAAGGAACCCGTGCGCGCTATCTCTAAATCTCAATTTCAACGATAGACTACATTTTTTGTCCGTACCATACTTCCGTTTGGGGCTGCGGGTTGTTCGAAAAAGTTACCACGCCTCCTGAACGCAAAGGGCACAAGAAGGAACATGGATGGGTTTAGTCAGTAAAAGTCTGACACAAGGGGGTGGGAGAAGTCATTTGATAATTTCGCATCGGTAAAAAAAAACCCTTCTTCCGTTTACCGTGCCCGTATGGTACAGACAAAAGAACATATTTGGATACAGCTTTATTATGTATTTGATAAAAACGAACGACGTGTCTTTCTACGCAATATTGTATTGACATACATTTTCTATTGAAAACGGAACGTAACGAATGAACGGCGACCGATTATGCCAAACCTCTAATTAAGTTAAATCGAACGTAATTTTAGGATGTGCATCACATTCTAACAATACAGTATTACAATTCGCATTTAAGCTGCAATGCAAGGCAACTTTAATGCAATTCAAGTCTAGGTTTCATAAAATCGATATCTGTACAATTTTGTTGCAAGTGGCCTTAAGTATTTGGAAAATTATATGGAAAATCTTTTTACTATTGGCTGAAGGAAAATGCTCACGAGAGAAATTCAGGATTGGCGCAAATGAAACATATCTCAGATTTTTAGTATACTTAACCGTGTAATAAAATGCCACTTATGTGGTATTATTGAAACCGATGGCCAAATGTAAGAAATTGCTATTTGTTTAGTGGCAGGGATAATTTTTTATTAATTGTTTTTCTGTGTGAAATGAGTTCCTTTGATTATTGGTATGTCAGCATTCCATAAGACATCGTTCTTTGAACTTCAACTATCATCCTTAATTTTTTTTGTGTATTTTGTTATTTCTAATCATAATACCTATTAATGTTCCACTCTGATATCTATAAAATTAAGGTCTAAAAAAGCATTTAGTACATTAAAAAATGTTCAGATACTTATTTTCATTAGGATCAATGGTGCAAAAGGGGAAGTTTTCAGCTGCAGCTTGGCTTTTTGTCAACACATTGAAAAATGTTGATTTCCCAACATTAGGCACACCAACAATACCAACTTTTAAGTTTGTGCCCACTCTGCCAATTAATGGCTTTTTTTCGGGCTCTTCCACTTTTTTCGGAGGCATTCTGAAAAAATATACCAAAATTATGTACATAATTCATTACAGACTTTTTTTAGTAATGTTATTCATGTAAAAAATATTTTCAAAAGAGCAAAAACCCGACTTTATGAGCTGAAAAATTGTGAAGATACATTTTTCAAACTTAATAAATGACACCAGCAAGTCAATGTCAAAGTCAAAGCATTCATTTCAATTAGACCATTTACAGGCACTTTTAAATAGTCAAGATGAAGACAAGTATCATTATGGAACATATTATTATTATGAATATTTGATGCCTCCGAATGTGTCAAAGAGGCATCAAATAACCATAATATATGCTCCATCGTGATGCCTTTGACTGTGTTTGTGAACACTATCAATTACTATGTTTATTCAAATTAAGAAAGAATGTTTAATTTTTCAATTTGTTCCTATGCTGAACATTTATTAAGTTTGAAAAATTTTAACTGCACAATTGTATTGTTCACACAGCTGGGGTTTTTGTTTGTCAATAATATTTTTAGTTTTCATTTTTTATATTTCATTTCATGTTACATGTGTAAGCATACACGTTGCATACATTTTTGCAAGCTATTTATGAAGTCCTTTTCCTCACTTGTGTAAATAAAGGGCTAAGAGGGTGACACAGGGTGACAGGTTTTAACAAATATTTATTTTTGAATATGGTGCATAAAATCTTTTTTCAATTTTGATATACCTATTGTCACTTTCGTAATTAAGATGAATCTAACAGCACCTCTCGAGCCGTTCAGGGTAGGCTACAGAGTGTGCCAAAGATTTATAATATACATTCACTTGAAAAAAAAACTGTTCCTAAGTTCACCCACTGACTAAAACCCTTTTTTTGATGCAGTCGGGTAAAAAGCATAGCATAGCATAGCCTTGGCAATTTTTGCATGATATTGCACAATGAAAGTGACAAATAATATTAAAAAAAAAAACAATACAATATGAAATAAAAGTACTAATGGATTAATTAATAAAAAAATGATCAATTCTATTCAATATCCATTATTAGATTAGAACGAAAAAATATAGCTATTTCACAATAAAATTATTGCAACACACTTATTTTATTGTGAAATGGCTATATTTTTATATACTTTATTAGCAAAAAGATCCGATATATTTTTGCTAATAAAGCAAGAGGCTACTTTATTGACAGTTTTTTCTAGGAACTAAAAAATATGAAACAGGATCCATAATGCCTTGTTGGTATACTAAAGGAATTGAAGCTAATTAGGTAAATAGGAAAATACTATTACGAACATGTCAATAATTCTAAACCAAACTATAGGTATGAATGTTATATCTATAATGTTTTTATGGTAAGAATTTGCAATAATACTAGAGTTCTAGTGTTGTGATAGAAACAAGATAACCTCTTGCTGTAAAAATAAAATGTTGTTACCTGATTTATATTTACTTTTTTTATGATAAAAAGCTTAGAAGTCACTACACCACCAGATTAAACGATAATTTTTATTCAACTTCAATAAATATTATTTAGAGAGCTGGAAAGAAAATGCAAACGTGCAACTTGCGGAAAATCTGATCTGTCAATCTATCCGGCAATTTTGACGTTTTTGTGCAACAGAATAAATAAGTTTATAAGGACAGCTGTACAACGTGTACACGTACACGGGTAAAGTAAGTTCAATAACAGCGCGTTAACACATGAGTCAAACTGATCCGTGTTCCCTTAAAATAAATAAAGATTATAAAATAACCATGTTAGAATAAGTTACGTATTCGGTGTCTGAACCCGCTGTGGAAACGAATTTATTTTACTATTAAATATTCTCTTTTCGACTGCCTCGTTAGCCTAGGTCTAGTGTTCGATTTCTAGGTTGAGTAAACTGTTTTTGGGTTTTTATAAGAAATTCTCAGTAGCAGCTCGGAGTCATGATTTGTGCCCAGTTAATGGCAATTTGCTTGCCCCCTATTACATGGGTCCTAAAACATTCCGGTGGACTGTGGGTGTACACTGGTACACTTCTACCTAACCCTTCAAGGAATAGAGGCGTGATGTATCTAATCAGTAGGTATTAATTCGTCCCGGGTAAATACGGTATAGTATGTTTGGTGATTTGGTCAAGTATGTTCTTACTTATACAGCTAAACCCATGCACGAAGTAGACAGCATTTAGTAGAGTACGAGTATTCCTTCAGTAGTACCTAGAATGTTTCAAAACCACAAAACTGCCTCTACTCCAAAGCAACTCTATCATATTAATGTAAAGTTAGTATAATAAAAAAACAAGAATATGGATTTTTCGGAAATATATATTATTCTTTCAATAACACAAAATAACTATGTTGTTAGCGCAGCCCATGGAGGTGACATTGGTGCAGGATTTTGTAGATATGACATTACAACTGCAGATATTGACAGCATGAAGGAGCTGACAATCTGAAAAACAAACAAGAAGTAACTAAATATTTTCAATTAGTCTGCAGGATTAAACCTTTAAGTTTTCTAATTTTATGCTTTATTTCAACTAGCATAAAGTTTTTTATACAAAAGACAAACTTCATAACTGGGTCCTAGTGGTGACTTTACTTTAATTATTCAAAAGGCAAATTATTATACATATTAGAAATTTGCATATTCGTTAAAACAAACCCTAAACTTTTTGAAAAAATGACAATGGTACGAAATGTTCCAATCCGTAGTCAATACAAATATTCTTTGAGTAGTTATAAATGTAAAACTGCATTAGTAAATAAAAGTGTCTTGGGTATGGCACCACGAATTTATAATAAACTTCCAGACGCCATAAAAGAATTAAATCTTACACAATTCAAGAAAAAAGTTAAAATGTTCTTAATCAAAAAATGTTATTACACTCTTGACGAATACTTAAATGACGAATTAATTTAGAATTACAATTATAATTATAGACATAACTTTGACATTTGTTTTTTTTTTTAATAGATTTTGTCTTTTTAATAATTCCTCATTTAGGTCTGACATAATTAGAATATCAAATATGTAATGAATTTTATTTTTTCTTTCAATTTATGCATGATTTTCAAATATTATTAATAAGTTGTCTTTTAAATTGTCAGCTAGATTTGCCCACCATATTATATAACATATTTGTACGCCTCCTGGCATAACATAGCGCTCTACTCATCGAAGAAGACCTGTATTTCTTTACCTATGTTAACAAATAAATAAATTCTATTCTATTCTAAAAATTGGCTCAATGCTTGAATTAGGATTAGACCTTGTCTTGTACTGTTTTACTGAAACATGTGGAGACAATAGATAGCTTTTGTCTAAAAATTATATGGGGTGAACAGCTATAGAGCTGTTCACACCATATAATTTTAGTTATGCTAGCCAACCTTAATGGAGAATAGCCAAGTACACAGGAGACATTACTGAGTATAAGTTTGCAGATACAAGAATGACAGATTCAACCACATTTGTGCATACATTAGTTAGAGAGCAACATAGCATTCTCACTGACAGGGTCACATCCTATCTATATCTGTGGTCACATCACTAAGAGCCAACTGCCAGCTACATCTCTATCTAGATGTGCTATAGTGCTGTTAGCTTTATAGAAAAGGGAATCAGGAATCCTATAATTATGTTTATTCTCCAGACCGGTTCCAGCTACAAAGGCAAATCTTTATGCAAACTTCCGTGTGTGTGCAAACACAAGTGCACTCCCTCAACCCGTACTCTCATAATCTGAAAGGACAGAAAACCGACACAACCAGAGAGAAATCAGGCACAGGATCAACGGGTTTACATGCTTTCACAGGCACGGAGGTGTCACTCCACCACATTCCAAACTCTGGGCTGCTACAGAGAAATGCCTAATGGACCTGGGAATCAAAACCCAGGACCCCTCACTCAGCAGTCACACTTATGACTATGAGACAAATCTTTTGGAAGTTGACGTCAGATAACGTACCGTGTACTGGACAAATCATTGATTTCGAACTAACCTGTTTAGTATCATCTGAGACTCTGGAATTAGCAAAACTAATACTGGAACAGAAGACGGCAGTCCAAGCACACCATTTGAGACGCATCATAAGACCGCACATTGAGAACACCATACCTGAAAATAGTGTTAAGTACGTAATTGTTTAACAATGCAATCTAGGTCAAGGTTTATGGGAGAGACTAACAGAAAAATGTACAAATACCTAAGATATTCATGTAATCTGTGGTGAGATCTTCAGCTGGTGCTGATGTTGGCGGCGGCGGTTTGAAACGGCGTTCCCGATCAGCACGTCTTGGGTCGGATGTGAGTTGCATCTGAGAATGAATAGAAATTAGGTTTTCTGAATACAGGTTACTTACATGTTGGTTTTAAGAAGATGCTGTTATCATCAGACTAAGGTAAATGCCAGCATAGTAATAAACTTAAATGAATACTGAAGCTTTGATTTAATTAGAATAGTGTTAATTACTTACCTTTTGGGGTTTTATTACGGGCCCACAAATAATTGAAACTTTCAAGGTATCGTTCTCATAAAATGAACCCGTTTCACAGTTCCCTGTGACGACTGAAAACTTATATTACAAATATAGCTTATTGTAAAAGTGGGTTCTATCAAAATTATTGCAGGTTCATTTCAGTAAACCTGGTAATTCGTTCTCAGGGATTGATTACAGACAGTAATAATTTGTAACGTAGCTGTCAGCTGAGATCTCAGATTTGCCTGTCATCTTTCATGCATGACAGTACAAAAACTTTGACACTGACACATGACATTTATGTTTTATGTTGCCAGTGCGCTCTGTTGACCGAAAAACAGTCCTTTCCTTTTTTGCCCACTTGAATGCCCACCGTACCGGTTTCACACAGAGGACCTATTATAGTACTTACTTTATGTAGCTACTGCAAGGTAAGAGTTTATTTCTGTTAGTGTTATACCTACCCAGTGTCTAATAATAAGGCAATCTTGACGGGGAAGCCAACCACGCAGTAAATAATATTGTGCATAGGTACTTAATAAGGGCAATCAACAACTTTACTGTCTGGTTGGTGATCCCATGTCGTACAAAATGTGATTTAGCTTATTCTTGAAGATCTTTCCCGTGATAGCCTAGATTTAGCTTAGATTCTGAAAATGATGCGGCTATAAGATTAACGGTAATAGGGTCAGAGTTTCCTTTAAAAACCGAATAGCCTACCTACGTCTAAAGCGTCCTTTATAGTCAGTATTTCTACCAAACCTGCTAGCTGACTGAAAATAAACTTGTACAACGGCAAGAGTTGCTTGCATGAAAGGTACCATTGGCTCTAGAGAAATCGACATGTAATAGGGAGCGAGCCTATTGCCATTGACCGGGTACAAATCCTAACTCCGAGCTGTGCTAATGACAATTTCACAGAAAAACCCAATAACACTTTTTGCTCAACCTGGGAATCGAACCCAAGACCTCCAGCGTAGCAGTTGCGCTTAGGACCACTAGGCCAACGAGGCAATCATTCTAATTAATAAACCCAATAACAATTTTCCCGGTCTGAACACCCAGAACGAAGGACTCAATGCTCAACAGTCATTTTGTGACGAGGCAGTCACGGCCTAGAAGGTAATCAAAAAGGCAAAAGGCCTTGCTTAAAAATGATATATTATTTAGGTTGGGCCTGCCTACTTTTTTACTTAGGTTTGAGGTAGATCTTTATCGTGTGGCCAGTAAGGTCTAACGACCCCACACCCTAGTACCTAACAGAGTTTCTAAACCGCCTCAAAAGGTTCTGACATGTTTACCGATGTCAGTGATGTCCAAGATAAACATAAAGTATAAATAAATATAAAGTATCTACATATGAATAGCTAGATTATCGGTTAACAGTAGCATACATAACTACCGAATGACTCAATACAGTTTGCGTTCTGGTTTTGCCTTATATAAAAAGAACATTCTCACCAAAACATATTTACCTATCTCATGTATTTTCCGAGTAATGGTCAAAATATGCAAATGAGCAATTAAAGTAACTGGCCGCAGAAAAAGGGAAAATATTCGGTGTGTTTGGTGCTGGCCTGCTATTGGTCAATGGATCGGCGCACGCCCACCGCCCGCGGCACGCACGCCGCACGCCTCGCCCGGCCATTTACATGTGAAATCTAAAATAATATAGCCTTGATAATTATTAAATTTTAATATTGGTATTGTTTTTAATTTGTATAGGTAGGTGCCACTTTTAAAATAGGTAACCCCTTATTGCAACGGTAAAACATTTTATTGTTTCTATCAAGTAACCTATACCTAAGTGTACCGTTTTTAGCTAGGTATCCATTTAGGCTACATAATTTTATTATTATTTAACAAACTCTTACCCGCGACTTCGTTCGCGTATGTAAATGTCGTTTATTACGGATGTAAACGAAGTCGCGGATTAAAAAGAAGCCTTTGTCTTAGATTAGTTTTGCCTTTGTTTTAGTTAGGGATTCTAGAGAATCAAGCTACTATACTACCTAATATGGAATAGTAGTACCGTAGTACCTATCCCTAAAATGGGATACCGCCATTAATCGGAAACGAATAGGTAGATAGTCCTAAAAAACAGCGATCTTCTATATCTTTCCATCATTATACCTACTCGTGTATTGGTGTTGACTTGTTGGTCCAGCGAGGGTTGTGGCCGCATTGTAGGTGTTTTGTTTTAGCGCTGTGAGAAATATACAGATTTAGTTTCGCTTTGATAGTTTAGCCGTAAAAGTGTGCAAAATAAACAGACAAATTCACTTTCGCATTTATAATGTTAGTAAGGATGGTACACGGAGTAAGCCGTGGACAACACGCTTCAAGCTCGCGTAACCTAAGTTCACCGAGGGAAATACTTCCAAAACGGACCGGCTAGGGCTGTTCAGTTGAATACCATTAGTAACAAAACAGTAGCTGACACTACATACCAACTCATGATTACAAAACATTATATCTAGACTAGCTGTGCCACGCGGTTTCACCCGCATTACATTAGGTTTTTGGTTACTGATCCGTTCCTGTGGCTCATAGCGCGGTGTTATGTAGCCTATAAAATCTGTTATTCTGAGGTAAAAGCTACGTAATGTCTCGCAGTGTCATTATTTTACTGTGAAGGTTTTTTAAAACTGTGATATCTCCCAAGATATTCATTGAATGTAAAGGGCAATTTTGTTCATAATTAAACACTTGTGATAAATAACGTATTTATGTTGATAAGGATTAATACTATGTTCATGAAAACACCTTAGCAAATAATGCATTATTTGAAAATAAACTTTCTGGCCATAAAAATGGCTACAGTGAGTCAACCTTAAATGTTAGGTATGTACTACCGCGGACTTTTTTTTAGTATATTTTAAGAGGAACAATTCTCTCATACACTATTTTTGCGTAACTTTAACCGTTTACGCAGCGCACGCAAAGAAAAGCCCTCAAAAGGATTTTTTTCTCCCGTTTTTCCCACAATTTTCACTGATTGCTCCGCTCCAATTGGTTATAGCGTGATGTTATATAGCCTATAACCTTCCTCGATAAATGGGCTATCCAACACAAAAAGAATTTTTCAAATCAGACCGGTAGTTCTTGAGATTAGCGCGAACAAACAAACAAACAAACTCTTCAGCTTTATAATATTATTATAGATAGGTAGAGGTACAGTGGCGTAGTTATCATATGGCCTCAAGCTCAAGGGGGCCCTTGGAGGACCAGCAAACCTCAAACCTCAAAACTGAACTTCTCGTTTTCCAATTCCGGCATTGGCGGCATTTCCTAAACTTCACAGTCGTTCTGGAAGCGGTCTGTCGCAGTATCGGATCGAACCCGAGCGATCACTAAAGTTGACACAAGATTTTTCTACAAATAAGTATAAGTAGAGAGTAGTTTTGTTTTGCTATGTCTTGTACTGCACGATAAAGCGCTAATGATAATGAAGCTGTGCTACTTTAAAGTATTTATTTAGTCAATACAAATATTATAAAGAGGAATTATAATTTTTTGTTTCTTTTTTGGTTTTTACCGAATAAGCTCCGAAATTACTTGACCGATTTCAACCATTTTTTCATCAATCGATGGCTAAATTATCAGGAAGTAACAAAAGCTATATAACATCAAGCAGCACACGAGAGCGAAGCAGTGACAAAAGACATAACTTAACGTGGGTGAAAATATCGAAGCCGACGAAGTCGCCGACAGTTGCTGGTTTAAGTATACAAGGTGTTGATTTGCATCCTCGTCAAATTTTAGGAGCTTGTCATAAAAAAATAGAAGTAATCAAATATAATTACGATACCTGGCCATCTAATAAATACTTGTTTTTTTAGTTGCAACTATAAAATAACAGTATTCCAGAATACTCCTCTTGCAAAATTCAGAATCGCCCAGTTGCGTATGCGGTAGGCAGAGTTGTCGCGCGGCTATATCAATGTGTACATAGCGCCTAAACCATCTGGCGAGATGGCTAGCTCGAATTTGAAATCACGTCAAAAAAAAAAACCATTTATTTTATGAGCATAGTCACTTACTAACCGAGGGAGATTTTTTACAGAATATCTGCTCCTAGCGGTAGAAATAAAGACAAGCGGCAAGAGTAACGAACAATGCAGTAGCAGTGGTAGCTCCTTGAATTTGACGAGGATGCAAATCAACGCCTTGTATTTTTACACTAGTTTAAATAGGCCCCATTTTTTTTGCATCAGCGTTTTTACTTGCCTAGCTACGCCACTAGGTAGGTACTTATTGTAACGGAAATACTCGTACTTTGGTGCAATTATGAGCGCGAGTGGAGCGAAGCGGGTGCGGGAGGGGGCGTCAACAATTAAGTAATATGGCGGGTTAATTAATGGTCTCTTTGTGAACATCGCTCATACAGTCATCATTAGCTTCATTGCAGGCTGCTAGGTATCTTATGTAGCTAGCTCATTATAAACAATGTTGCCAAAATGGTGAACGTTATTTTTTTAATTTTGGCTTTTGGTGTTGATGATCAATAACGGCCTAATTACAAGCTTTTAATTTACTATTGGCACTTAGGTATTATTAGGTAGGTATTCTGACTGTAGGTATCAATTTGGGAGTCCTTACTCACTTTTGACTAGAAGTAGGTTAAATAGATTATTTGTAAATATATGATTATATTGTAAGGTCAAGATCTCCTGTCAACTGATGGAAGCTTGTAGAAGGATGCGCGCGCCGCTGCTGCTCGCGGGGATTGCTTGAATGGCGTTTAGAACAGACGTGCTTTTGTCGTGCTACCATTGACGTGTGCTTATTTATTTTCTGGCTATGTTATTTCATGAATTGGTCATTCCTTTTGTTAAGTGTGGATTTCATGGTTAATCACGCTAATATAATTAAAGTCTGTTCATTTTATCTTCTTTTACTTCTGATTCCTAACAATATTATAATCATATATTTACAAATAGCTTTTGAGATTAGCGCGTTCAAACGTACATAAAAACTCTTTAGCTTTATAAACTTAGAATACACTAGCCCGCGCCTTCGCCCGCGTGGTGTTTTTGGTTACTGCTCCGCTCCCGTGGGTCGCAGCGTGATGTTATATATAACCTATGACGGGTGTTAGGGACATGCATCCTTAAACTGAAAATATGAATTCTCTATTCTCGACTGAGTATCAGATAACAAGAGTTCTATAGGAAAACCACAAGTAAAGACTTACTCTTATTCCATCTGTATCATCCTCAGCGGCTGGTAAATTGTTTTGCCTTTGTTTTAGGTCAACAAATATCGTTATAGGCATTAGGAACGACAAAAAAAGCAACATACCAATTTTTCGATCTGTCGAAAAAGGGAAAATTTTAAAAAAACCTGCAAGTAATTCCACTTGTTCTGAAGTTAGAATAGTGTTCTGAGTGCATTGGTCCAGTTTGCGGATAGATTTCCCTTACACTCCGTAGGTAGTAGGTAGGTCGTGAATCTGGACTGTCATATACAATTTCTTTTTTAATCCGACTGGCAGTACCAGAGATTAGCGCATTTAAACAAACAAAGACAACTCTCCAGTTTTATTATTATTAGGTAGCTAGTATCTACAGATTAATACAGATGAGTCAGAACCACTGATTCTCTATCACCTCTTAATTCCAAAAATATAATTTGTATGAATAATCCCCCGATTCAGACATGATTCTGGCAAAATTAAGTCAAATTACGCGGCGAGCCTAATTTTATTAGTGATGCGAGATAATATACGTCATTACGAATATGATCGTCGAGGGCAAAACAATGCTTGGGTGTTATTTAGATAAGATATTTATTATTTAAATCGCCGCGGTAAGTATAGGCGAGAGGAGTCGGTAATTCGGTAATCAGTGGTTGCAGTTCATGGTTACAAGGTCATCTGGACCCAACGAGATAATTTGGTTTTATTGATAGTCGATGATGTGCTTTAAGTGATCTGGTGCCATTGATTAACTATTTTAGGTAAACTTGCCTTAACAGGTTTTTCCAAAAGGCACCTACCTAATTTGCCTACCCCTTAAGCCCTTTATTTTTTTTCCTTTTTGACAACTGAGCCTAAACTACTATTTTACCAGTGTCATGCAGTGACGGCATTGCAGTGAGGTATGCCGTGAAACTTTGCACTTTGTGATAGATTTTAAAGACAAACTTAAACGTTATGTACGATATACAACCAACATCCATTATTACCACAATAGTTACACTGCCGCTGATACATTTGGCCTATGTAGTTATTGTGAAGGTTGTACACCTCGGCAACCTGACTGAATTATTCCAAACACTCAGCCGAATTCCTATTTGGGATTCGAATTAAGAAAGAAGGTTTAGGTTTTTTTTAATGGAGCACTCGTTTGGCCACTCTCGAGTCTTGCACATATTACTTCAAGTCTAATTCAATAAATGATTTAATAAGTATATAAGTAATTGGAGCCCTATACATAAAGTGAAGCATAACCAGCATAACTCAGTACGAATGTAGCTAAGTGACTACAGACACAATGAAGTTTACCTACCTACTTATAAGTACTAACGTTTTCTAAAAAAAAAACTCATGTAAGTACTTCAAAAGTAACGGCATTTCTTAAAGACCCCTTTTACTCTCCCTCACTATAGAAAATATTGAAATATCAAAGCATAACGTGACACGTGCTGACTATGGCGTCAAAATTCTTGCGGGGCGGAGTCCTTAGTACAACAATAAGAGTCCTGGAGTGCCTAAGGATCCCTAATTCCAGGGTTCAGGTCTAACTTCCGGAGACTGCTGCGCGCCAAATTGCCGAAGAAAGGGTATTGGGGAGCGCCATTGTCAACCGATTCCAACGAATAAAACGTTGCTAACAACATGTAGCGATCGGGTCCTTTGTGCCGTCGCGCACTCCTTAATTATGTGGAACAGTGAAAGGGTCATATTTTCTATTAAATTTATACAATTGTTGCACATGGTGTTTCTTTTTTATGATATTTTTATGAATGCTGACGTGTATTGGTAATAAAAGGATGAAATGTGACTATATTGGGAGTAGACAGTGTCACACCACCAATGCCCAAACTCCGGAATGCTACTAAGAAATGTCTAATGGAACAACCCAATACCTTACACTTTGCCCGACTAAGGAAGCGAATTCAGGACCTTTAGGTTCAGCAGTCGCGCTTAGACTATTGGGGCAATCAATGCATTCTCACTGTAATTGCCCCATGAGAGTGAGTAAAGAGAGAGAACGTATCAATATATCGTGGGTAGGTACTAGGCTAGTCTCCATTAAGAATGGCCGCTGTGACCGAAATTTCGTCCGGGCAAAAATCTATTTTTTTAATATCTACCTTGTGATGTTAGTTAAAAATTCAACATGTACATTATGTGCCCAATACTTATGTCTAATATTATAATGACTTTGTAACGAAACTGATACTGATTTTTGTATGCCTGAAACTGGCTGACCATAGCGCAGTAGAACTATTTAACCAACCTTTTACCTAGGCTGGACAAAAAAAAAATGATTCTAATATTCAAAACTACAGCAATTCCAAATTTGAATCATCCTGTTTGCGTGGTATCGCATGTGGTGGCACGGCGAGCGAGTGCAGCGCTATTGTACCCTCATGAGCAGATTACTATAATCATTGCGCACGTAATGTGGTAAATGATAAGGTGTGCTCTAGGGCCCAAAACATATGCGTTTGTAACTCATTCGTTCCAGTAGGTACACTTGAAGGCGGCCGCCGCCCCTAATCCGCGGCCCGTTTTGGTCAGAGAACCCTTAAGTGGATTTTCCCGACAAGTTGGCACCAGACAAAAGTAGGTAGTCTTCAGTCATAAATACGGTGTGGTATCGTGGCGAAAACGAATCTTGTATGCACAAACAAACCGTCTTGAATCCCGCAACGAAATTAATCAGAAAAGATTAGCGGAGGAGTAAGAAAAACAAAATTTCCACTTTCCTCCAAACAAGCAGAAGACAGAACAGTCGAATTAGGTCAATAGGCTTTGGTAATGGGTTGTTTACAACTGGGAGAAGCCCAGATTGCCAAGCACCACGGATTGTTTTTTTTTTTTTTATCAGTTACTAGCGAATTGCCCGCAACTTCGTCCGCGTGGTTTATTCACCCGCTTTACTTTACGCCTTTGGTTACTGCTCCGCTCCCGTTGGTCATAGCGTTATGTTATATAGCCTATGATATTTACGATATGATATTTTAATAACGTGGTTTTCTATAGCTAAAATAATTTTCAAAATGGATTCAGTAGATCCAGAGATCCTTCTACAAGCTCACAAACTTTACCTCTGTATAATATTATATTAGTATTGATTAAAAATATACAGCCGTTTCTTCACAAAATATAACGCTTACACGGCGAAAATGTAAAGAACTGTTTCATTTTAATAATAGACGAAGATAGTATAAAAGCACTAATATTTCAGTGGTTAATCAGTTTTCCGTCAAATAACTGAACTGTTTGTTTTTTTAATACGTGAACCTCCACCAGTATTTTTTTCTGTATTATCGGTCCGTTAAAACTCACATAAAAATATAAAAAATATATAATATCTACATTTTTTTTATGTCATTGGAAGGCAAACAAGCCGACGGCCCACCTAATGTTAAGTGGTTACCTCTACCTATAGACATCTGCAATACCAGAGGCTTTGCAAATACGTAGCCATCCCAGAGACAAAGTTGAAATGTCTTATGTGCCTGTAATTACATCGGCACCCATACTCTCCAAACCGGAACACAGCAACGCGGTAGCAGATGGTAGTACTTCCCCGGACGAGATCCTTGACTAAGAGGTCTAACACTGCAAAAAAAATAACTCGTGCAAAATAGCGTAGGTACCTATCATTTTAAAAATAAGTTAATAAACGGGAAACTGACTAACAAGCTTAACTTAGCTTGAATTCATATCTCGACTATTTTTGTATGAAACATTCGGTTGATATCTCCTCTTAATAGAGGAATTTATTATGTATCGATTGTTACTAAATAACTATCTGTTATGATGTCAATAATGTATTATTGTGTATAATAAGACATGCTAGTTATAGCTTATAGACCCAGCATTGTCATGTCTATCATTAAAGACTTAGGCGATTAAAGTTAATAATTATGAATAGAGTATGATAGAAAGAGGACATTCATTCGGATTCCATTTTATCCATCAATGTGTGTACAAATATTGCGACAATGGGCATTGCTTTATTATAAAAGAAATTCGTTTTCAGCTGCACTTTCAGAGTATTGAAAATTGTGTAATTGTTGTTTTGTAGAAGTAGAAATTCTTTATGTAGGAGCTCGTCCAGGGAAGTACTAGTACTATACCTATTTCAGCCGCAAAGCAACGTTTTTGTATTCCGGTTTCAAGAGTATGGGTGCCGCCGGTGTTACATGCATGGCATTGCATGCATATAAAACATTTCAATTTTGTCTCTGGAATGGCAACGCATTTTCAAGGCCTCTGGTATTGAAGATGATCTATAGGCCACTGACCACTTAATATCAGCTGTATGCAATGTAAAAAAAAAGTTAAGTTGTGCGTTTGAAATATACATATTATACAGATAACAAAGCAAATTGTTATCTGAATAAATAAATAAATAAATATTATTATCATCATCATCATCATCATTATCATACCATCACGCCTGTATTCCTCGAAGGGTTAGGCAGAGGTGTATCAATATACACCCATAGTTCGCCGGTATGTTTAGGTCCCATGTAATAGGGGGCGAGCCTAAATATTATTATTCATCCAATATCTTGTTTGTGAATCTTCAAGTCTGCAAAAACATTACTAAAACTAGCTACCTATCTGTTACATTGCTACATAAAACCGCTCTATTTTCAACTGGCACTATCCTACGTATTTACCCACAGCCTCCGAGATCCTGAGCAAATCGCTCCAATCACTTCTAATTACAACACCGTAATGCTAGACCATTCGTTGCTGGTAGGCTACCTACGAGCTACGCCTAGTTATAGCTAGGTGCATAGAAACGCAGATCAATCGGCGGGATCGGCTCATTATGCAGCATCCATGAGTACAGACGCGGCCTGTCATTACGGCAAATGGAGGCAAATTGCGCACATCTAACGCACTGCCGCCGCCGCCGAACCGTCGGTAATGCCGACTGCCGGTAAAAGCGTGAACTCGAATCGTTTCGGTATTAACGTGTATGGTAATGAGGATTCAGGCCTACGGTGGGTACGACTTCCTCACCTATGTGCCACTTTTAGTAAACAATGTTGTTTTTTTTTTATATTTTACATTATGTTTATCTATAGGGGAGGCCTATGTTCAGCAATGGACGACTTGCAACATATGATGATGATGATAATTATTAAAACTAGTGATCGCCGAGTGCCGGTTAAGTTTGAACCTTATTAAGGTTCTATTTGTCAAAGACATAGATTGGCGTATTAAATATGTATTTAGGTATGTGTGTTGAAAGTATATAATATTTTTTTATTAAATTATTTAATTTCTAATGCATTCTTTAAAAGCTTTCTGTACTCCCTATCCATATAAAGTTTAACTGTGCCAAATTGCATATTTCTCTGCCTGCGTAATTTTTGTAAAACGGGGTATAAAGATTTTGCTTCACGTATTAGTACACAATAATGTAGATAGGTCAACATAAAATTCACTACGTTTACACATACTATTTAAAAACAAATAAATACGTACATTATAGTGAAGGCGTTTACAATTCTAGTCTCAATACGAGAACTAACGAGGGAATTTTCCAGTTATTCGCATAAAGCATTAGATACCTTCAGTGAGGAATGAATTATTACATTCAATAAAGAATTGGGTAAAGTCCACCACTAAGCAATAATTTAAAGTCACAACTTTTCTAAAAAGCACTTTATTTTACCCATGAAAACCGATTATTTTTCAATTTATTGTAAAATTAGATTTTTACTTACTTTAAAATCAATAAATAGCTAGTCAATTGAGTAGGCCACGGAGTGACGTTACAGTGTGCTATTGCCATACAAAATCTATGGGAAAATAGCGTTTTGACAGTTTATAAAAAGTATGTCAACTGATGGTGGTGGACACTACCCAATTGCTTGTTCAACTGTACATGAGGTAGGTTTATAGGAAAATACTTAAGTTTATGTATCCTTTTCAAAGTTGGAAAGTTGGGAACAAAAAAGTAAATATATTTATTCATATAAATATATCCTGTTTGTTCTCTACTTTCCAACAGTCTTACTCACGCAGGATTCAAGGTTTTATATGGGTTTTTGTATGATAACAGATACCTACTTAAACTCGCATTACTTTGAAACTGTAAGTAATTGTCAACAATTTGTAACCGCGCTTTTTCTTCAGCTGTTTGCCTTTTTTGTCAATTACCATGGACACTTCACTGATGAATATTAAAGAGGGCACATATTGTAATGTAGTAGTTCCTCACACATGTTCATCCGTATGTAGGGTAAGAAAGATACCTAGCAATTGGTACTCATTCAAGAAAATCATCTAATTGTCACCGGCCTATTATTTGTCGTAATTTGCGTAATAAGCAGTGCCCTTGTGTCGGTAAATGCTACTTATACTCGCATGTATGTACTCACGACTGTGTTCATGTGTTTCGAGGATGGTACTACATACATATGTAAGTATACACGTGTATGTTTGCAAATAACTCAAGGTAATTTCTTCAAAAATGACCCTGATAAAGAGACTGGAAGATGTTTGGTTAAGATTTCAGTGCTCATAGGTAGACTGTATATTTTTATTATAATATTGACATGAAACAGTACAAATATTTAGAAGTTCTATACTACATGTAGTAGTAGCAGAAGTATTATGTGTGTAAATAAAAAATAAGTTTAAGAAAATAGTAATAAATATAAGCGTAGCGCCTGTGCTTAAATAACTTTTTTTTTTTCAATTTTTTAATCAAAGCACAAGAAAAAAATATTTCTCAAGCTAAATATTTTTATTAATTCTATTACTGTCGTATATAAAGTATCTACATACTATCCTGTCGATCCTGTCGTACTTCCTACTAATATTATAAATGCGAAAGTTTGTGAGGATGGATGATTGTCACTCTATCACGCTTAAACGGCTGAACTGATTTGCATGAAATTTGGCACTGAGATAGATCGTAGTGTGGATTAACATATTATAGGTTACTTTTTTCCCAGAAAAATGACAGTTTCCCGTGGGACAATATATTATATCAAATTTGACGCGAACGAAGTCGCGGGCATAAGCTAGTATTACTATAATATTGTTAATTAGATGTGTTATATTTTCATTTATCCAAAATTGTCTACATTTTATCTTTCTTCTCGACAATGTTGATAAATTATTCTTATAACAAATATAGGAACGTGTATCATTAATAAACGCATACTACAAACAGAATATTTCGTTAAATTAAACATGTATTAAAAACAAAAAATTTAAAGTAATAATTTAAGATATTTCGTAGAACGTGCTACGCGGGGTCTACGCCGGCGTAGAGGCTTTCCAACTAAATTAGGGACATCGATTAATTAAAAATATTTCCTTTTTAGAAAAATATATTTTCAAACGTTCTATATTTTCATGTAATATGCTGAAATACATATTTTGTAGACCTATTTTAAAATAAATATAAGTATAGCTTCAAAAATTAAAATGTATGGCGTAGCAGGCAAATCACTTTGAAATAACTGAGTACAACACCCAAAAAAATGTATTCTCCACTAACCGAATCTCCTTATATAGTATATATTAAACTAATAACTAACTTTAACACTATGTAGACATTATGAATAATAATTACCTACTACCGGATAGATTCTATTCAATTTTTGTATGAATATTCTCTATTGGTTTGATCGGTCTATAGACAAAGTTGCAGAGACAATTTGGCCATTAAAAGGCACCTTTAATTGTCATAAATTTACAAGAAAAAAAAAACTACATAGTTATCCCTTCTAAAAGGTAGCTTCGTATGGAGAAGAATGAGCAAGAAACTAGTATATCTATTAATAAGGAACGGCTGTTTATTTTTAAACAATTCTAATACTATAAAGAGGAATGATTTGCATGTAACTATGTAGGTGTATTATATGTTGATATGTGTATGTATATTATATGTTTCTTCCATGGAATTACTTTAAGGCTTAGAGCATTCGGTGGGGCCACTAAGGGCTGATGCCTGCCGGGGCTGCGGGTTGTTCGAAAGAGATACCGCGCTCCCGGAACGTAAAGGGCACAAGAAGGAAAATGGATGGGTTTTAGTCAGTAAAAGTCTGACACTCCCTCCCGCCCCGCCCAGGGCGGGAGAAGTCATTTGATGATTTCCCATCTTTTTAAAAAACCATAAAAAAAAACCTTTGACCAACTATGTTTATTTAAAGAATTGTGATGACATAGTACATATTACATAGTACTCATTACTTATTTCCGTTACACTTAGTAGCCCACGTAAACAAAACCTTGGGCTCAGCTAGTTTAACAATCAGTATTATATGCCATACCATAATAAATATGTTTTGAAACTAGTCATTGTAACAATGTTTGCTGCATATTGTACAATGCAGTTACGAAATGTATGACTGTTTTGGTTTTTGGGAGTATTAGGCTATGGTAACTTATACATTTTGAAGAATAAAATTTAAACAACGACGTTACTTTTTTAAATTTTTGTTTGGAGAACGGTGGGACAAACTGTTCTTAGTTGCCTTTTCATGAAAATCGCAAAATGATTATTATGGAAATTGAAAAGATAGATTATATATCTGTAATCGAATTTCTTCTTAAAATACAGTCAATGTAAGAGTATACGGTTGTCGATTTTTTAATTTAAATAATAAGCAATACATACACACATAAACTCAAGTTTTTTACTCATGGGGGTAGGCAGAAACAACAAAATGCTACTGCCTCATCCACATTCAAACATCTGGTCATACAAGCACGCTGGTTACGAGTGCTGCGTACCCTTTCTGTAAAGCTCAAAGAAAATAAACGGTTCATTTTTCATCCGAATGAAAAATTGCATGATCAGACTAGGCTACTTACTTATCTCTTTTGTCAACTGTACAAAACGCATACGACAAACAATCACCGACACAAGTACATTTCAAACGATAGGGCAACAGCGTGATTATCTTTGACGCAAATAACATCAAATTAATATGCGGTTTGCAGTACCGCTAGTACCTAGATACACATAATGTTATACAGGTCCTCATAACAGAGGAATTATTCGCATCAGGGATCGCGGTAACAAGCGAAATGACATCAAAAATGAAAATTATTTTTAATCGTGTCCAATTGGCGTGCGGCGTGACGAGTTCTAACCACTGGCTTGCTGCTAGCCAAGCGTGGCCTTAATTAAACGGTAGCTCTGACAACTGTGCCGCCAGGCTATGTTCCTGTGCTTTGTGTGTTTTCGTATTGCGGTAGGAATGTGGCGGCGAGGTATGAAAGTTGGTAATATAGGTAGTGTAGTAGTAATAGGATAACCCTTTGACCGTTCAAAATGTAGTCGCAATTTCATCTAAGCCATAATCAATATAAAAAAATGGTGGTAAATTAAAGGCAATTTTTAACTGATGGAGCGATTGCCTTTAAAATTTTGTAGACTTGCCCCTCGTCTATTCTATCTCCTTTTGTGAAGTGAGCTTAAGGTGAGCTGTCACCAACTTGCTAGGATAGAGAGATAGGTACACTGAGGGTGAATTATATTGAATACTGCTCCGCTCCCGTTGCTTGTAGCGTGATGTACGTAAAAACATTCCGTATGAATTACTCTTACTCGGTTCGAATTCGTTGCTTATTTCAAAATGACTAAGCATGCAGAGACGGGCAGGAATCAACTTTGTAGAGATTACATGGTTCTCTAATTTTATCACACTAGAAGCGACTATTTAGGGTTTCTTAAACGATTTCTGTCAGATCAAGGACGTCAAAGTAGTCGTTTTCAAGGAATGTTGTTTATTTACCTTCATTTCGAATTCACAGAATTCACAAGCCTTAAATAGTGTGTATCTAATACGGTACCGGTATTTTCCGCTTTGACCTTTAAATTTAATGACCTAGGTACCACTTATTTGTTAAAAAGCCTGCAGCGATATGTACCTTAAATGGTAGACGCCAATTTGTTCCTTGGGTACATTATTATCACGTTAGAATCGTGAGTGGTTACCGCCTTTATAGGTTAGGTACTGTAGGTATTTTATGTAGATATAATCATTATTCACCTCTAGTAGGTAAGTCAACTTGCTTAAGTATATAGACATCAAACAGATTCAATTATCCTCTAGGTTTTTAAAGTGACCGTGTTAATTGAGAAACACGAGGTGTGAATATTGTGTATTGCTTAATAGAATAATCATCATCATCATCATCTGCCTAGAATTTTCCCAACTATGCTGGGGTCGGCTTCCAGTCGAACCGGATGCAGCTGAATATCAGTATTTTACATGGAGCGACTGCCTATCAGACCTCCACAACCCAGTAATGGGTAATACGATACTCTTGGTAAGACTGGTTGTCAGACTT
This sequence comes from Caradrina clavipalpis, assembly GCA_932526535.1. Taxonomy (NCBI): domain Eukaryota; kingdom Metazoa; phylum Arthropoda; class Insecta; order Lepidoptera; family Noctuidae; genus Caradrina; species Caradrina clavipalpis. Next base: position 7,018,485 of record OW052093.1, read on the forward strand.
TTGGGCCTCTGACTAACAGTAACGACTGTCAAAGATCTACAAATGACAGCCGGGACCAACAGCTTTACGTGCTTTCCGAGGCAATAGAATAATGTTCAGTGTAAATGAAGCTCCCTACAAAAGCAGCAGCAGTAGTAGTATCTCTAGGGTTGCCGGAGTTTGTTCGAAAGAGTTACTCCGACCCTAGAACGCAAAGGGCATTAAGAAGAACACGGATGGGCTTTAGTCAGTTAGACTCTGACACTCCCTTTCGCTGTGCCCAGGACGGAAGAAGTCATTTGATGATTTCCCATCCTTAGAAAAAAGCTGTAGTTCCTACCAACCTACTAGGCTTTAAAATTGGTAGAAATTGTAGTCCTTATTGACGTTTTGTCTTTACAGGCGTTGAAATCGCTGCATCAGATAGTGTTACAAAATGGTTTACGACTTCAGAGGCACTGTGCAACATATCTCTTTTAAGTTCGAAATTGGCTCCTGCATAATTGTTGCTGAGTTCTCGTTTGGAGATTGTACTTTAGTACAGGCACATAAGCTATTTCAACTTTGTTAGAATGACTCCGAATCTGCAAGCCCTCTGGTATTGCAGATTTCTATAGTCAGCGATGGCCTAAGGTAGGCCGTGGGCATGTTTGCCATCCAACGACATAAAAGAGAGATAGACATGCCAAATCAAACGCAATGTGCATGAGATCGACATACGTAAAGAACGAACCTAGGCAAAGTATTTTGTTGAAACACACTCAGAAATTACTCTATTCAGACGATCGCTGACATATAAGGGTCTTTAAAGTGTGCTAGGTCACACATGTACCGATAAACAGACATAACAGTTAACTTTATTTATAGGGTACACTAACGTCTTCTAAATGACGCATAATTGACTGAAGTGTACATAATTCATATGTACAATTGCTACTAGAAAGCACCATTAAAAGCAATTTATTTTTAACGTTCCTGTAGCGGACTTCATCACGTTTTGACTGCTCTGCTTAACCATATAATCACTACTGAAATATTTCACTCCACTTACAGTAATATCGCGCATTAAGTCGCTATCGCGTGTGTAATTACCTTAGTTGAAACAATACAAAATAATAAAAGCGAATCGGGCGCTGGCTATTTGCATTTCCGATGGACGGTGGTCGGCGTAGCAGGTGCTTTTCCTTTCCCGCGGAGTGATGTGCGCGGGCGCTAGAGCGAGAGCTCTCCCACTCTCTTGTGCCGTTCTGTTTCTACTCGCCTCATACGAAATTATTATTTTGATTACGTTTAATTTGCATACGGCCTGCGGAGCGGCTGCCCCGAGGCCGCAGGGCCGCTGCGCCGCCCCGCGTCGTTACGACCCCTGTACTTTTCTGTAATGTTTTCGCCATTTTCAACAAAATTCCTCACAAATCATATAATTTCAGGTATCATCATGGTTATTACGAAGAAGCGCCCGTAGTCCTCGTACCTCTGTAATAGGTCGATCGATGCTCAAATTCTTGATAACTACGAGTAATCAACATAGAACCAGCCCCGGCAGGCTTAATGATCCAACGTCTTCAATTATTGGTAATATCAGACGTTTAAACGTTCTTAGGAAGCTGACTGGCAGGTTTGGTTGGATGGTAAGACCACTTATTTATTCCTAAGGTCACATTTCTTAAATGACTGCTCACACGCATGTCATATATTGATGTTAAATGTCTCTTGTACACCTACTTAAAGTCACTACAAGATGTGAAGATAATTGCTACAGAAATAGTGACTGCCACAGATAATAATTCTTGGATTGTGCAATGGGCTATTGCAAACCTATGTTCACAAATTCCAAAAAAATAACATAAAATTGTGTGTAATATAGGATTTACTTTACGAAACACATAATAAGAGCATGTCGGTCGGCTTCTGTTCGGCGCACACGCATTGGCGTGGGCCGGTCCAATCGGCGGCCGGGACACGCCCACATGCGCACAATCTACTTTATTCTCACATTACTTGGTATCAAACTCACGTATATTGTCTGCTTACAAAAGTTTGTGTGTGTTTATCTATTCCATTTGTTCTCTATATTTTTATCGACATCCCAAGGTAGATTTCGTGTTGTAGTGTTAGACGATTTAGGACAGGAGCTGCCATATACAGAAAAATACCTAGGATCTAAGCTGTTTTACTTACGAATAGAATGCCGAATAAACGAACTAAAAAAAAGAACGAATCCGTTTTAATTTTATAAGCTTTAACTTTTTGGTAAGTAAACCTTTCGTAAATATTATTTATTTAATCATTTATGACACAAGAAAGAAAGTTGTCTGATTAAAAGTACCTACGTATATTTTTGCGCAACATTATCCATCTATAAAATTAATCCAATAACCCGCGGCCCTTCCATTTAAAAGCGAACAGAAAAGTAGAACTGACCAACAATAACTTTTACAAAACTATAACGTATCATTGGAGACAATTGGTTGATCGATAGCTGTCGGCGATATTCCTATTGGGCTTTTCATCGGCTTTGATATCCGGGACATAGTGAGGCTGCACCTAATGACATAATCGCGGCCCGCGGCGTCGGTCGCGCGATCACAGTGATTACGGGACGAGCGGCGAGCGTAGCGGGCAGCGGGCCAAGATACTGATGCAAATTGATTCAATGCTACAGGCACTGGGACTGCACACACCTGACTATCTATAAACAACTATACACACAGGTTTTTCCTATAAGCATTTCCCTTCGCCAAATTACAAAGAAAGAACTTTTTTCTTTGCGACGTCAATTTTCTTTTCCTACTTTGCCTTGTATTTAGAGACTGTACTTTGTAATCTAGGCACTGCCTAGTGACACTACTAATGACAAGCTGCTCTGATGGGTTGATGTTCTCTTTAATTATGGTAAATATGATATTGGTACCTAAGTATCTATTTGACACGTTGGCGATAGAAGAGCGAGCACACTAGCCGAAAACTATTATAATTTTTTTGTTTATCGCGTTCAGTAGTAGTAGTACTCCAAACCGTGCTTTAGATCCTAGCGAGGTCGGTGTTGTTTCTTATAGGTTCGACAATATAGGTATTTTTAGATTGTTGCATAAAAATTAAACGATTTGTTTATCGATGGAATGGTAGTAACAAGCTATGAAAAGATTGCTACCCGCAAAAAAAAAAACACAAGAACAAATCACATTTGAAGATATTAATATACTTTGGTTTAGGATTTCGATTACAAAAAATAATTATAACATTCTTTACATCACTCTTAGGTTCCTGTCACAGATAAAGGTATAAAAATCCTTTAGTTACGGAGATATTGAAGATCACAGTTTGAACTTTTTAACGTTTTCTTCAAGAAAACAGGAGTTCTTCTGAAATTGCCCCAGTCCGGCGCAAAGGAAATGTATTTCAGATTTTAGTTTAAAAACAACAGTAGAGATGATTTTAATTTTAAAATATCGCTATTGCCGCATTCGGTGGCTAACATAGCTTTTTTGCCCGGTGAAGTTTTATAAGCGCTAAATGACAATTTTAAGAAAAAGCTGCATCTTTCTGTGTTCTGTGTGTAAGTAAAATTAACATGAGTATGTCATGTTAGGCTATGTCATGTTTATTATTTGCATTATGATAATTCGGAATAGCCATGGGGCCCAAATCTAGATTCTCCACCTACAAAACCAGAATTGCATGCGAAAATACTGTGTAATTTTTTTCAAATAGGAAATCATCCAGACTTTTACTGACTAAAAAGCATCCATGTTCCTTCGTGTGCCCTTTGCTTTCCGGGGCGCCTTATCTCTTTCGAACAACCCGCAGCAAGTACTGTGTATGAGGTCGTTATCTCATGGACAGTAGTTAGCAATCGGCAATAAACTAATAAGTAATAACGTCGCAAAACTTTGAATAAATAAAAGACTAAGAGTATTCAAGTCTGAACTGTCATCGATTCTTATAAAAAGAATCGATAATGCTAGTGAAAGGCTCGCGTCAAAGTACTAACTCTTGTATATTTAATGTAAGTATTCCACGATATCGCCCCAACCCTTACTTAGCCACTGCAGAATACACACCGGACACCTTTGCTCTGTTATTATTGTTTTAACATTTCAACTTCAAATGTCACAATACTACCTTGTGTTGGTATAAAAAAACGGTAATTTTCACACTACCTTCATTTAATACTTCTAGGTATGTTGGCCATAATAGCCTCTAATAACGTTAGATTTTCCATGTAGCTATGGGATTTTTTCATTGTCCTACCAACTGTTGTTTTCTATGCATAATAGGAGGCTACGGTGAGATTATAGAGTAGTGTTGTTGGTGATACCTGTATTTCCGTGGGACTGTAACGGGAACGCGTTAACAAAAGGCTCCATTGAGGCCGCAGTCGTAGCCTAACATTTTCTAAAGGAAAATCACAAAGTTGTCATAACACTTATCTATTGACATCGGTCTTTCTTAGAATAATAAAGTAGCTTGATCGCAAAAGGTTTTCAGTAAATTGCAGCGATGTTCAATAAAATTAAAGAGTCATGAAAATTGGTAGTTGCTTTGAGCTCCAGTTCAAATTATGTGCTCCAATCATGATCGATTTGTCATTAAGCAAATTGGTTTGGATTTCTGTTCTTTTATTTAAATCGTATTACGATAATATTATAACTAGGTAGGAGTTAACTATGTAGGTATCGTAAAACGGGGTAAATAAGAAAATGGCTCTGAATGTTTTGCTTCAAGAGTACCTAATTTAGTTAATCACGCTAAGTAGCACAACAATAGGTAGCAGCGACAGTTGTTTTGTTTTGTTTTTCTTTTTTTTTTCACTTGTCTTCAGCACTTCTTTTAACCTTTAGTTAAAACGTGGACAATGGTGTGGGTTACATGTTTGTCAAATATTAGTTTAAGTATTATTCTGTATTTTTTAGCACGTAACTGTTTTTTGTCCCTAACAATAAATAAATAAGACCGCGTGGGGTGAATCAAAGCAAATGTTTAAAAGGGATTTCAGTGTCAAAATTATACAGTTTATTGCCAAAAAGCACTCCAATTTTTTACTGAATTAACGATGTAGTGTGCTTTTTGACAACAAACTATGTTATATCAATGTTAAAATCCATTTTTAATTGCTCTGATTCACCTCTTTGTTCTCATTCATCCCGATTGACAGTACCAAAAACTAGTTAGAGGTGTAATTTTTATGAATGAATGTCTGTAACGCAAAGCACGCGTACCTACGTAATTATTTGTTAATACGGCCAGTGCATAGGTAGAAGGAAAATAGATCAACAACAAGCATAAAAATAGAAGATCCTTAGATAAAACTAATAATACCTGCCATTCGTCTAATAAGTCCATCTTTTTGTCAAATTATCGTAATTTAAAAACTCATTAATGAAAGAAAACGCATTTGGTAGAAGGCAGACCCGCCCGGGTTGCCGTATAGTCCCTTTGTCTGATAATTACATGCTACGAGAGACCACATCAAAGTAAATGCGACATAAAACTTTATTTTATTGCCCCAAATTGTCTCAAATTTGACAAAGATTGTATCATAATTAACATAGTAGGAGAAATGAAATGATCATTCATGTTCATGCATGTGGAGGCGACCGTTTGGTAGACACCAATTTGGATTATTTAAGTAGATATGTTTGTATGAATTTGGGGACACACCTGTTTTTTTAATCACTATGATATAGGTGGTCTTTGTCCAGGAATGGGACAGAATAGGATTATAAACACAAAAATAACATAGGTACCTGTTGAAATAGGCAAAGATTTTCTTGGCATATTAACTAACATTTGAAATCGTGTAATTATTACCAACCTAAGTAGGTAGGATACGATTTTTAGGTATTGTACCAAGACAATTTTTAAAGTAGGTAGGTAGCTACCTACCTAAGTCATTACCAGTCGGAATAGGTTAAGCTAATGTGCCTAAACTTTAAAGAACACAGACAAAAAGGGGCGACCTTCTTAAGTTACGTCTTTGGTTACTGCTCCGCTCCCGTGGATCGTAGCGTGACGTTATATAGCCTATGTTAATCAGAAATAATGTAGCATTCTAACTGCCCCGTTGGTCTCGTGGTCGCAAGTGCGACTGCTGTGCAAGGGGTCCCGGGTTCGATTCCCAGGTCGAGCAAAAAGTGTTATTGGGTTTTTCTATGAAATTCTCAGTAGCAGCTCGGAGTTTGGATTTGTGCCCGGTTAATGGCAATAGGCTCGCCCCCTATTACATGGGACCTAAATATACCGGCGAACTGTGGGTGTACATTGGTACACCTCTGCCTAACCCTTCGGGGAATACAGGCATGATGGTATATTTTTATATTTTTTTAACAAAATGGGGCGACTTCCTTAAGTTACGTTTTTGGTTACTGCTCTGCTCCCGTGGATCGTAGCGTGATGTTATATAGCCTATGTTAATCAGAGATAATATAGCATTCTAATGGTGAAAGAATTTTTGAAATCGGTTTATTAATTTTTGAGTTTATTCGTTACATACATACATTCATCCATACAAATCTTTTCTCTTTATAATATACCTAATTAGTATAGAAGTTTATATGAAGATCAATAAGAACAGATTTTTTTTCTTCTTAGAATAGGTACCTACTTATCTCTTAGAGTTAAAAAAGTGACTTGGTATGTTACAGCGAATCTTTTTCTAATGTAGGTACGATTTTGATTGCGATACCTAGATGCTAGTAGGGAAAATATGAAAAATAGTTATTTTTTTATGTTTTATAAAAGTCATATGCATTTATGATATTTTGAACAGTATGTAGTATTTAACAATTTTCTAAATTAATCCTGTTTTACAACGTAATATGACTTGTACATATACAATTATCGGAAAATAAATTTGGCATTTTGCAAATTTGAAATTTTTTATATTCTGAATTTCAGGAGTAATTCTGCCTAAGCGTCCGTTAGGGCCTTCCTACTTAGGTACTATCTTGTACCCACAGGACATAAGTCATAAAGGCCCGCTTTGCTTTGGGTTCGATGAAATAGGTATGCGTCAAGTTCTATCAGAAATGTGAATGAATGAACAAATCAGTAATTTTTGCCCAGAATCTTTTAGAAGTAATCAAAAATATCAAAGTTACTTTTTATTATTAGAATTATAAAAAGTTTAAAATCATATTTAGTATTTACAATTTGGTCTCCAATGGCATGAGATCAGCTACTCACCGCGAGATGGCGCTTTTCTCGATTGGAGATAGTAATCGTTTCAGATGATTTCAAATCTAAGCTAACTCTTGTATGTGATGATATATTTTTTAATAATAATAATAGTGTTACTACGTTAATCAAGGCGTGTAAAAATATAAAACACACAGTAGGTATCTACGTATCTAGCAAGTTCACTTGCGTTAAGTTACGGCTTTATTTGCTGCTCTGCTCTTGCGGATCGTAGTACCTACTCGTAGTATGATATTATATAGTCTACCTATCACCCTCCTCGATAAACAGGCTATATAACGCAAAATGATTTTTTGAATTCGGATTACCAATTCCGGAGATTAGCGCGTTCAAACAAACACGTCAGCCTTTTAATATTAAAAATAAAAATATAGATTAAAGAATAACATTAACGCGTATTAGTAATGTTAATGACTGCATTCTGTTTGTGGGTGTGGATGAAACATGGCATTTGTGCTTTCACAAAGTGTGTAAAAACGTTGAGTGATCCGCCTACAATTGGATCCTGCATTTGTATTCATCACCATCCATCCGCCTGTATTGGTGCGGAACCTAACTGATGCGTGACACGCAATCGATGCGGTGACATAGCGCCGGAACCTATAATTGAAATTACCGTTAATAAATTATGGTCGAATTGTTTTTATTTGTGGTTTTGCTCACTTTGGGCTTTTAAATTCCTAAAACATAGAGGTAGTTTTATTTGAGCTAAAGTAATAAGGGGTGGAAGTGGGTCGGCGATGTCTGAAACAAAAGTTTTGCTTTTGCTTTATTTTTATTATGATGGCTCTTCCACTTCCACGTTTTTAAACTTTTGCCTGTATGGAAGTCAAGGACCCCTTAATTCAGGTCTATCACAAATGTCGTGCCTAATTTACGACTTCTACCTATATACTAAACAGATACATAGGCCAAGGAGATTTCATGATTTCTCGTTTGGTCAGATTAAAAGACTTTCGCTTTTTATTTATAGGTTAGAAAAGAGGCATCAAGTACCAAAAATATAAAGAAGGAAAAATAATAACTTTAAATAGGTATCTACTTTTCGTTACGATTTAAATCTTTAATCTCTTTTCACATTAGAATTTATCTACCGGTCCGGTGGCCATAATAAAAATTGTAATGTCAGTCGCGTGCATCAAAGTCGTAACCATTTTGAATGGATGCTGATAATTCAGGCAGTAGTAGCAGCAGCGACGCGTGCAGCACAAAGAGCGGCAGCTGAGGGGGCGGCCGGGGCGGCGCGGACCCGCCTCGACGATTGTTGCCGCGAATAAAGAACACCAACCAACATCCCCGTGGAAATTCATTTCGCTACGCTTTTTATTCCCAATAATAATCACCGGAGGCGGCCAACACCCACTCATTAGGTACTCTCCCATTTTGTTTTGTCAATAATTAGAAACATTTCTTCCTCCACAAATAAAATGCATGGGCATATTTTATAAGTGATGCAGACAAACGAGTCGGATGCAACAAAGTGTTTGAAACGTCATCGCGTGTAATACACGATGTAAAATCGTTCCCGCAATAAAACCGTGCGCGTATTTCACAAAGCTCCATAAATAATGGTCAATATGTCGAGCGGTATTGTCGATGCTGACAAATTGCCCCTCTCGGTTGCCGCCGCCGCATTGTTGGCTACCGAAGCAGCGTGGTACACTTTTGTCATCTCTCCCCGCACAATGCGACACGAATCTTCCGAATGACTTTTGTCAGCTATCATTTTCACTTCTATCCTCAACTGAATTGCAAATCGGTTTTATTATGTTCCGTGGGTCGTGAGTCTTCGTTTTACCATTTTATGATATGATAAATGGGTATGTTTGTCTCGAAACGTTTGTCGCCGATAAATGTTTGGTTTGTGTATTGTGTGGAATTCATGAATGAAACTTCGAAAAGAAGGCAAATAAAATTGATTGGTATTCGTTATAGTAAAATGGGTCAGTAACAAAAAATATTTGGAATGCTGTTGTCGTTGTTAAATGTCACAAAAAAATGATTATTTACAGAATTGGTCATAAAGTCCAGTTTTTCTTAGATTGTCTTTATATTTAGGCCGATTTCAAGAATAGTACAAATGTATCTACCTATTTAAAAGCAGACACAACAACGTAGAATTATTACGCCATCTCCTAAATTATTTTGGTGTTAACAGCAACTGTTACTAGATAAATGAAGTTATTGGTACGTACTTTTTCCAACAGAATTCGAGTGATCTTACCTCTTCAACGTGTTGAGCGTACTCAATAAGACATACCTACAAACTCGCTTTTTGCAAGTTTACTAATCAAAAGTACATTTACCTATATTTAATATTTACCTATTAAAGAGGGTGTGAACCGTGTCCCCGGCACTCCCTCCATACTTACACATATTTGCTTTAAAATCGAACTGCACAATAACACTATTGTTCCCTAACAAAAGCAAATTACTGTGAAAATGAAATAAAAACCCTCTCTTCATCCCCTACTATTAAGAGATGATGTAGCGATACTCTGCGCAAACGCAACTGTGAATGTTTCGCGTATCGCTTGCCTTTGTAATTTCGCTACATTTAAAATTGAACTTTATGTAACTTAATAAAAAGTTTAAATTACGTTTTCTGTTTTGTAACACTGGAATAAAATCTAAAGTAACCATGACGGGTGAATAGGGCATAAAAACCCCATAAATCAAAGTCAAAAAGGCATAGAGAATGGGCAGAGCGGCGGTCGCGAGTAGTATGTCACCAGCTGCTTGGCTCGGGGCTCGTAGTGACATTGTTCGCTGGTTCTCATCAATAATGAGGGTAATTTTCGGCATTTTGTCACATTAGTGAGACGTATTGAACTATTGTTGTTTGTTATTTTGAGGAATTATGCTTGTTTTGCAGTGTAAAGAATATCCTTGCGATGGGGGGTGAATTTAATTCAAGATAGACTGGGCTTTGTTTAATTTATTTTAGTCTGCAAAATAAAAATGAAGAAAGTTGATATTATGTTGCTTAAGTTTCTGGAACCGTTTGCTTATAACGGTTCCAGTTAGTGACTATCAAATTTTCTTTTAAAATTCGCTATTCAACTATGATATTACGTCAGGGTTATCACCTTGATTTATGTTTAATTAAACACAAACTTGTGAAATTGTAGGATTGTGGAAGTTAACTGTCAAATTTTAATTTGTTGTACCTTAAAATCTATACCAACACTAAAAACTTAAAACTAGAGATTTTGTTTGTCGGATTAGAAATATATTTTTTTTAGCCAGATTCATGGGGAATATTATGTATAGTAAAAACTATAAAACATAACGCTACGACCCACGGGAGCGGAGCAGTACCTACCTGCTCGAAGGTGTTATTTATTGCAGGTGAAAACACAACGCGCACGAAGTCACACTACACTCAATGAGAGACAGCTTATATTCTGATTTAAAACTAAAATTCTCTATTTAAAAAAAAAAAAAAATATATACCATCACGCCGGTATTCCCCGAAGGGCTAGGCAGAGGTGCACCGATTTAGGTACACCCACAGTTCGCCGGTATATTTAGGTCCCATGTAATAGGGGGCGAGCCTATTGCCATTAACCGGGCACAAATCCAAACTCCGGGCTGCTACTGAGAAATTCCTAATGGAAAAACCCAATAACACTTTTTGCCCGACCTGGGAATCGAACCCGGGACCCCTTGCTCGGCAGTCGCGCTTGCGACCACGAGACCAACGGGGCAGTCTCTATTTTAAGCATAGTTTTTTATCTTCCTAGAAGAAAAAACTTCATGTAGCACGTATATCGAACCATCCTTTTGATCAATAGCACCTACTTTTAGTATAACAGTCAGCGGGACTCGAGTTTGTCCTCGTATTGTCCGCAGCTGGTTTGTTTACTGCTACTAAACTTTTTGCATGTTTGTCTATTTGTTCAAACACTTTGAAGTTCGAAGCATGTTTGTCGAAGTCAATAAATCTGTCGGTTTACTTGGATTATTTATTTTCAAAACTTATTTATTTATTCGTTGGTACAGAAAGTCGGTTTCTTGTGTCCTTAAGAACTTTAAACAGAGTCACTTGGTCTATTACATTGCTATCCTCGTTTCAGAAGTGGGGTCTTGAATCTGGAAGTAGCGACGATTCAAAAATTTGGTTTAGGTTTAAATATTTTATTGTCTTAAAAACAATAAAGAGTCAGTTACTTGAGAAGATTATGATAACATTGTGTAATGGATTTATTCTAATTAATGTTTACCGATACCTACTATACAACCTTGTTTTTTTTTAAATTCTAACCTCAGTTCTTTAAAAGTGGTAATTGCTATATTTTTATTTATAACAAGAACAAAGTATACCTTTCTACTTTTACCTCTATAATGACTCACATAATATTGCCAAATATCTGTAAACTCCACAAACTTAGCCACAAAATTAGTTCTTCTTTCAAATATTAGCGTAAGACAGTTTTTATTTGAAAACGACCGCCATTTGTGGTTAGGCAACAAACATTAAGTTCTAAGCTTTATGTCTTCATTACAAAATTAGGCTGTTTCGTGACGCAGTTGTTAGCTGCACCGCGAGCTACGAATAATTTGAATTAAAACTATAGCAGTTTGAAGTTACATTAAGTCTTCATAATAAAAGTAAGTAACTGTATACCTATTTAAACTTTTGCAGACGTTGTTTTAAAGTAAAATGACTTATCTATAATTATACCTACCCACAATTTTTAAAAACAACAACAAGAACACCTACTATGGTGCTGTGGGGTGTAGTATGAGCTAACTTGGGTATGTTAGCACATACTACACTAGGTACCTAAATCTATCTGTAATTCATTGCTGGTAAAGCTTGAAATAATATCGACCTTCTTTCCTTTATCTCACTTTTCGAATTTTCTCGATATTCTTAAAACCTTTTATTTGCCAGGGGGTCGAATTGCGTACGCTAATGTTTCCTCTGTGTTATTAATCATTCATTATGTGATCACCATACTATGTTTATATTTTGTATCTACAAATAATTATCCCTATTGAGACTTATTACTTAATTATATTGCCTACTCATTAGGTGCAGAATGAGTTTTAGCTTTAAACATGCTAATAAGTCTGCAATTTAAGTACGATTAATTCATACCTCCTCGCATAAGGCAGGCAAAGCACGTATCTCAGGCATGTGCAGCGCCCTGTTCTCGTCCGTCGACGGACCGACGTACTAAGGCGGTTGCGGTCACAGCCGCGACCAAGACGCCCCGCGCGCCATCTGCCGCCACCCTAATTACTTCCTACGCTTTTCAACCCGACTGTACCCCGCTACTGGCTTTTGTTACTTACCACCGTTTAATTTTTTAAATGGTAATTACGTGTTTATAAAGAAATAAGAAAGTACGCCACACAAAGAGCTACGCGAAGGGTAGAAAGTTTCTGTTCCGGTCGACGTTACATTGTTGTTAACATAGTTTAGTTTCTAACCGCAAACTATTTAATTATTCAAATAATATCCTGTTCAAAAACGTTATATTTTTTTTTTAGAATTATCTTATTATTTCATTTTTAAAATACATTATTTTAATTCATCTTGTTGCGAAGCTTTTGGCAAAGCTCGTGAGTGTAAGTTCCTCTACTCGCCGCTAGATGGTATTATAATTACATGTTAGAATTTTAACGCCTTGAAATATTATTTAGCGGGAATTTTGCAACTAAGGATTATTTTGTAAAATTCCACTTAGTTACATGTAGAGTAGGTATTTGTTATTTCTTTGGAAGTAGGTAGATAATAATATGTTTATGGTGTCCAATTAACTATCGATTGAACAAACTCAAACTCACTCAGTGTCAACAAAGTTCGTATAAAGACTAAACGTTTCTACTACATTTACCCATGCTTTCATAGTGGTAAGTATCGATCTTATATACCTAATGGTCACGACTGTAGTTCTAAGTAGAGTAAGGAGACAAGTAGGTCAGTTGCTACACCGAATCAGACTAAAGATAGGAACAGGAAAATCTTAAGGAGATACTCTTTTATTTACACAAATATTTGCGACCACATTAAAACCTTATGCAATTCAATAACACCAGCTTATTTTTGTCCCACTGCAGGGCAAAGGCTTCTTTTCATACAGAGAAGCATGTGCGATTGCAGACTCATAACAATTTGTAATAAGTCCAGGTTTTCTCACAATGTTTTCCTTACCGATATTACCTACATATTATTATGAATTGTAAAAGTTTGGTTTAATTGGGACTTGATCGACATCGAACCCGTAACCTTGTGCATGAAAGGCGGGGACTCTTCATCATTGGGCCTTCACGACAATTCAATATTCATAATTTATTTACAAGATACAGTAGAATTATAATATAACAAAGCATAACATTTGCAACAATGAGTGTATAATGAAGTTGTTTAAAGCTATCAATTTAAATCATATCAATTAACATCAAATATGTCTCGAGTTAATCGAATGGTTAGTCAACATCACTTCATGGAAGTATATGAGTCATTGTAATGGACATAGGGCTGCCCTCATCTAAATTTCCGACACAGGATAATAACAGCAAAAACCCGATTATTAGGCAAAATTTACACTTTTTCCCGGACGCTCCTGAGAACAATATTTTGACAGTAAAATAAAAACGTCGTTTGTATCTTGTTTTAAGTTTATTGTTTGTGTTTTGATTATTCAGGATTCTCCGGATACAATATGTGTTCCGACAAGGACCCCTTTTGGAAGACCCCCAGACGTTTTCTAAACTAGAAAAGATCAGCTATAGACATATGTAGATAATGTAACTTTGAAATTCAGGAAAGTTAATCTCATTAAGAAAACTTAGAGTAGGTAAGCTGCTTTATTAGAAACCAAACCCTTCAATAATTATCCTTACACTAGGTGTATGAAAAACAAAGACGTTATTAAATTAACACAAACGACTTCACTCTCAAAGCTCTTAATTATGAAACGTCCAAACATTTTACGCTACCGACGTGTCAGCTCTTCTGAAGCGATCTAATTCAATTAATTTATTTTGGTCACCAATTACAGGAACAACGGCGAAGCGACCGAGCGCACAAAATGCGAACAAAATACGTCTATTTATTATTTGTGCATTGTCCCGGGAATTAACCTGGGCGGTGCCGCGGCACAATGGAGCCCACCATTATCCCGATAAAACAATAAGCGCTTTATTAAAAAGACATTCAATAATTTATTTTATTCATATTTTATTCGCACCGGACCGGCTCTAAACAAAAGTTATCAACACAGCGCTAGATATAGGTGCGCAATAACCACTGGGTTTGTCGTGTTTATTAATTTAACGGATGGCATAAAGGTGATATTGATAGATTTAGCCTTTTGTTTAGAAAAAATCTGTTTGTTATAGGAGCATGTTTTTTTAAATATCTACCTTTTGGTTGGTCGAGAGGGAGAGGGTACTTTTACGTATAAAGGACCCACGTAGCTACCGTTACAGCGAATGTCACCAAATTGTAATGAAAAATAGGAGTGGGCGGCGCAGAGCCACACAAACAGCTGAACTATTCAGGGAATGTATGAACAATTCGGGTCGCGCGCCATCTGTCTAGGGTCGATTGAGACATTTTTGCAAAATAGCGACGTAATTACAGACTTCCGCATCCGGCAGCGCGTGCGCAGACGTCGACGCTCACGCCCATCGCATTTTTGGATTTATGAAACTTAACACTTTTAGCTAACAATAAGCGTATAAAGTTGCTACAAGTTAATACTCTATTCATTTTTTATTTCCATTCAAACATTGTTGCACATTTTAGGTTCCTATTATAATAAACATAGAACATATTGATTTTTCCAGCTAAGCAAGAATAAACCACTCATTAAACGCTAAACAGTTTGAAGTCGTAAGTTCATTACCATTATTAATTACGGTGTGTAGGTAATCACTCAGACGGGTTGCTAACCAAGAACTGGTGGGCGCAAACTTATTGAAAACTAACTACTGTAATTTATTTGACTAACATTGAATGAGTTCATGCATTATTTTTCTTTGATACGTACTTGAAGCATAAGATGTTTTTACAGAGCAATCTATATTCGACTAGCTGACCCAGCAAACGTTGTTTTGCCATATTTTTTTTTTTTAGTGTATGAAAAATTGATGTTGGCCGATTCTCAGACCTACTCGATATGCACAAAAAAAAATCATCAAAATTGGTCAAGCCGTTTTGGAGGAGTATGGCAACGAAAACTGTGTCACGAGAATTTTATATATTAGATTAATAACAGGAAAGAGAGCAGTACCTGCCTAGTTTCAGTTAGATTCAGGTATTGGTATTGGTATAACGGGCTGGTGTCCGTAACTCCACGTCTAAGCGGTTATGTGTACGGTAGATATAGGTAATTTTTTCCTTTCTTTGAAAAACATTTCAGAAAACGGTACCGGCCTAAGAAACGCTGGCGTGATGACTTAGAGACATTTATGGGGGATTGGCCAGAAACGACAACACATAGTGAAGAGTGGAAGGCAATGGGGGAAATCTTTACCCAGCAGTAAGACAATACGGGTTTAAAAAACAACGGGTGGTATTAGGTACAGTCCGTGCCACGAAAGATGAGACTTGGCGAGTGTCAGTTTAGGGAGCTTGCGCAGGTACTAAGTGTACGAAATAGTTATCCACAATTTGTATATCTATTCAGGGATTTTTCGATGACATTGGAATTAAAACAACACAAAAATTCTTCACAATATATATTACAAAACAATAAAGTTGGAGGTCAAGTCTCATCTTTCGTGGCACGGCCTGTACCACGCGTTGAGTACCTACCTATTCTTTGTTTCATGTTGCTGTGACGTCAAAAAACTATCCTTTTTGTACCTATTATTCGACAAGGTAGATTACATACATAATATTTAAGATAGGTTGTATCTCTCTTCGCCTAATAAACGTCTAGATTTAAAAAGTTTTAAAAGTTAAGACTGCCTCGTTGGTCTAGTGGTCCTGAGCACGACTGCTACGCTAGAGGTCCTGGGTTCGATTCCCAGGTCGAGCAAAAAGTGTTATTGGGTTTTTCTACGAAATTCTCAGTAGCAGCTCGGAGTCTGGATTTGTGCCCGGTTAATGGCAATAGGCTCGCCCCCTATTACATGGGACCTAAATATACCGGCGAACTGTGGGTGTACATTGGTACACGTCTGCCTAACCCTTCGGGGAATACAGGCGTGATGGTATATATTTAAAAAGTTTTCTTAAGGCATTACAAAAGGCTTACCACAATACGATAATAAAAATTGCCAATAATTGCCAGCAATCGCCCCATATGCATGTTGTAATAGTAGGTAGGTATATTGAACGAGGGAATCGGGTTACCATGTTGAAAGGAGCGGTGGGCAATTGTGTCACTAGTTATTCAGTTCTATTATTATAGGCGATCGATTGGTATTCGTGTACCTAGGTATCGAAGGGGGAACTGCCTAAGTGTAATTGCTTTAGAATTCAATGCAATTGACAATAGCGATCAAATTACTTCCAATAAGGGAATTTGTAGGTTTATGTAAAATAAGTGAATGGCTACAAAAATAAAACTAAGTGTTTAGACCTATTAATGTATGATAAGCGTACACAGATGATTGTGTTTTAGGGTATTAAAATAACGAATAGGTAGCCCTTGGATTTGAACAAATTTCAGTAGTAGTGCAAAAGTGTCCGATATTGTTAAAGTTTGCTGAAAATAAAAACCCAAAATTATGATTTACTTACTACAAAGGTGCAAAAGCGGACTTAATGCCTTAGGTATTCTCTACTAGTCAACCAAAAGTGGTGAAGGGAGAACTTAGAAGCATATAAAAAATATAGCACGCACACTAGCACATAAGATAGCATGGCATGATGCCTATACCATGAGTAAGTACCTGCTTTAATAAATATTCATACTAATATTATAAATTCAAAAGGAACTCCGTCTGTTTGTTACGCTTACACGAGTAAACCACTGAAACCGATTTTGATGATATAGTACGAAAGAAGACACAGGTATACAACTTTTTTCCGCGGCTTCATCTGCGTCTGCGATACGTGACATTTACGCGGACGAAGTCGCGGGCAGAACCTAGTAATATATAAGTCCTTTGCCCTCTTCCCTGTCAAGAAACTCGGAGCTAAACGACACTTATTCAAGGTTCAGTGACAGGAATTCACATAATTAATTAAAGGTCCCGACACACATAACTGAGTGATTTATATTAGTCCTCCGGTATTCCAGTTTTTGCTCTGACACACGACAGTCATTAACAACAGTCACACGATAAAAAAAAACCGCCATGCGGGTGTAAATTTTACAAATACACTAACAGCGGCGCCTGCTGCCTTGGTATCTAGAATTTATGAGATTGACACATTTTTTTTTTGCTAGGTTGTAATAATGTTCCATTGCTGGGCAAATGCCTCTACGAATTCCCTCTAGGTATCGAAGCTATTGTATTCTTGAGTCACATCGAACTACGGATGAATTTTTAAAATACTGTCCAATGTAAAATGAAATCTTGACTTTCAATTCGTCAAGTTGTACCTTTTGGAATATTGACTGGCTACTTTACTTACCTAGTTATTTTATGAGTAGGGATATTATCAATTCATCACTGATCATGATCATAGAGCTGGTGCGAAAATTTGATTTATGTTTTACCTAAGGTGTTACACCATTCTTAACCCCATTGGCAAAAAGAACTTCCTAGACACATCAATTTTTTTTATATTTATTTACAAATAACGAAATTGACTCATATGCAATAATACCCACATATGCTAAAATAAGTATGTGCATATTACGAGTTTCAATAATTCAGCACAAGGGGAGAAGTTTACCGTTCCTATATGTAAAACTCGTATTGGCAGAGAAGACTTTAGAAAGTAAATCATGTTCGTATAACAAATGACACAACTTTCTTTCAATTAAACTACCTACATGAAAAGAAATACCGAGCGCCGGTTCTTAGAGGTTACAGATCGTACCGCCGCCGTTTGATCGGGTGGTTGCGACTCGCTGCTCGCCGACAAAGCTCCCATTTGCATCCACTTTGTCATTCATGTCGTATCCTCCAACTCATTCCTATTCCGCTTATATCACCGCAGAATGTTGAGCCATGGTAATGAGATTCAGACGTTTCCGACTTTCTTTTAAAACTTAATGATGTGTGCAATCCGAGGGTAATGCCAACATTTTATTATGTATCTGGTACTCTACTACACTAGTGATATTTTCCAAATTATATACCGCCGTATCTCTTCGACTATGAAAGTCAAATTAGCATCAATAAACTGTAAACACAAAGAAGCTCGATTACTTTCCAACATCAAAAGAACGAAATAAAGCACAAACTAATAAAGTGACGCAATAGGAGATCGCTTTAATACTTAAAGTCCCCAAAGGGGCTGATTGAAAAGCTCCCCTAAGCGCCGTCAAATGACAGAGCACAGTTTTCATTTTACTGAATAGATGCGCTAATTTGCATCATCTTTTTGAATTGCAAACAATATTTCGCCCTGTGACCTTTATTTTTTCATCAAAAGTATTGATGAGCTTTATGACGTAATATTCTATTGCAGGAGAACTTTGATGCTCTTCATCAACTTGCTTTTAACTTTTTAATTATGCGCGAAGTTCTTGTTGATTAGGTGCAAGTCAAAGCGAATTAAATACAGTACGGGGACTGAACCCCAACAGCAATTTGCTGTAATTATTTTATCACGTCACAAAAAGACGAGTCGTATTCGCGGCAGGCGCGTATTTACAAATTTTAAATCCGCTCGTCGTCGGCGTGTGTGCGAACTCGACGCCCCCCGACTTTATTGGCGTCGTCGGCACCTCGCCTCTTTATTAACTAGTGTTTGATCTCCGTGTGACGCACGAGGAAATAGATAAATTGTTTGTTTTCCTCGCTGACGTCAATTGCGACAAAGGGTCGTATTTGGTGTGCTAAAAGTCTTTAGTGTCTTTATTTGTACATCTGCCGGAGTGTGTTCTAAATCATTATTTGAATTTCGAATATTAATTTCTTCAGGCGCTCGACTTGACGCTGTCATTTAAGCGGAACATTAAATGTAAACGAGTCAAGTGAAGGGTTGTTTTCATTTCCGTGATTAGTGCCGGCGCGTTGTGCGGAGATTTATCACCTCTCGGAACGCAGCGAGTGTCAAATGGCGCGGTGGATAGCGGATATGCCGCGTGTGACGAACCGCACCACTAAATTAAAACATTTTAACTTGACAGCTACCGTCACGGTTATACTGAATACGTTTTAACGGAGATTTGCCCTTCGGCGAACAGTGTCGGACGGAATGTTGTTTGAATTTAAATTTATTTAAAAATAATACGTAGATACGCAATGGGCGGTGTGTAGGCGTGCTGTTTGCCATTTATGGTGTTTTAATTAGTGTACATTGCGTATGTATGATCGATGATAAGTGTTTTAGCCGACAATAACAATTTATGGTAATTATGTCAAACTTAAAAGCAATTTAAAATCTTAATTCTACTCATAGTTGTTTTCATTTGACATAATTGCACTATTTAAGTTTCAGATTGGCATCATATAATTGCTAAAACACCTTGGATATCAATCAATCATGCAATTTAAGACTTTCTTCGTTGTTGAGTTGATGCATTAAAAAATCTAAATGGTTTTGATTCAATTAACAGCTCCTATGCTTTTTTGTTTCAACCGGGATACGTCACTGCAGTGGGACTGATCGCAGCTACCGTTTTATGATGCACACTGACAACTCCAATAATCGTGTCGCCGCTAAACAACAAAAAAACAAATGACACACGTTGCTTTTGGTTCCTGTCAGTAAAATTCGAGTTTGTACCATCCTTCTTTTGTTTTCGACGGTGATAACCGTGTTTTCGAATATACGACATAAGATAGGTATAGTATGTTTGCTAAATGCGTTCTCTTTTGTGTCTCGACGTTTCCCTTCACATATTGAAGTATGGCAGATTAATGTGAGTTCGAAGAAGTCGATATTACTTCTGAAGGGGGTCTAAACTAAACCATGTGATTTACAGCGACCGGACTGCGCTGTTAAAAAGTTGTAAACTGCCTGTGTTTCCGCCGCTTTTTGCAACAATGTTTTAGTATTCCGACGACTTATATGTTAATGTTTTGTATAATGTTGTTAACTATCTAAAACAATGAACTTTCATAATGTAAATACATGGCAATGCCTCTCTTTAATGTTGTTTGTTCAGCATGTTTTTATCAACAAAGCTCTGCCTTGTCAGATGTTGTAAGATAGGTTGTAAAGATCGTATCTCGTTACATGTACTTACTGGATGTTGTACGGAGAGCAAAAACTTTATGAATGGAAACAGTTACACTACAGAATAGGCTCTAGAACGTGATGTATGAAACGTTTGTTTTTTACCGACTTCAAAAAAGGAGGAGGTTATCAATTTGGTTGTTAGTTTTTTTATTTTTGTTACCTCAAAACTCCGTCGTTTATCAACCTATTTGGAAAATTCTATTTTTTGTGAAAGGATTTACTTTTTATTAAATTTTATTCAGCAATAATTCGTTGTTAAAACAATACCAATTCATAATTATGACGACAAAACTTTAAAGAAACCAACATTTTTCTATCAGTGGCACCTACTATACTTATGGATCTAACAATATTTCGTCCCCAAACACGACTCAATCGGGATTAACATTTAAAGCATAATTATGAACCTACTTTATAAATCATCTTCCTAAAAAGTATCCAATTAATTTAGTGTGGAGTGTGGTGACACCATTTCTCGGAAGGTGTTACCATGTGTGCAGTCGTTTGACTCGCCGACAACGTCACTATTTATGAGGCGATATTAATCATAACTTGTTAATGAGCCCTGGTTTATTTCAAGGGCAAGATCCGGCTTGTATTTGCGGCTGGGAAGGATTGGATTAAAGTTGATAGGCAAAGTTGTTGATCGTGGTAAGACAGAAATATCCTTGAGTACATCCTACTAATATCCTATCCTACTATCCTATCTTCCTTCCTTCTCATATTTTACTATCCTACTTCCTACTACAAATTTTTTCATTGTAGGTATAAATGCAAAAATTTGTGAGGATGGTTGAATGGTTGGAGGGATAGATGTTCTTCCACGCTTATACGGCTGAGCGTATCTGGATGAAACTTGGCACGGAGATAGATTGTAGTCTGGAATAACACATACGATATTTTTTATCTCGGATAAACGTAAGGTTCCCGGGGAATAATATATCAAATTTGACACGGGCGCAGTCGCGGGTTGAAGTTACTACTTCAATACATAAATATTTTTATTTTTTTAACTGCCTCGTTGGCCTAGTGGTCCTGAGCGCGACTGCTACGCTTGAGGTCCTGGGTTCGATTCCGGGTCGAGCAAAAGTGCTGCTTTATATTTTAAATATTATTTCTCACGTCAACATTTCACAAAATGAATGGGATAGAAACTTCTGCTGTCCTTTTCATTTTAAGCATGACGTCATAGACATGTCTTTTATATTTTATATTTATGGCGGTTTGACTGAACCGATCTATATGACATTTTAAACGTCTCGACCTTTTGAGCGAATATATTGTTGACAACAATAAGGAAACTTTGTTTGTACCGATATTATTGACTTTTTGGTTGCGTCTATTTATTTAAATACCCTGAGTGTCACTAACTATTTGACGCTGACTGTACTTAACCTAACGCAGGGAATGAACACCTTAGAAAGACTATACTGACATTTTTGCTGAAGTTCTTCGGAAAGGTCGGATGCTCAGCGCTCGGTACCCTTGGTACCTCGGTACTTGTATGACCAGATGTTTGAACGTAGACGAGGCGAAAGGAGTATCTCGCGTAAGGATCGTAGCAGGTGACGTACTGTGTTTTCTGCCTACCCCCATGGAAAAAAGGGGTAAGTTAATGTATATGTTACTTAACTCTTTCGCCGTACAGTGACCCATGTATGGGTCATTGCGATTGTTTAACTATTATGTCTGCCTAGCAGACAGTTTTAAAGTGTTAAAAGAAGAAAAAGTCGCCATTAAATCTTAAACACAAAATCCATAGAAAACAGCCAGGTGTCGCGTAACTGTAAACAGTCATACATCCAAATAATGAAACGCAAATATTACAGACGTACGGCACATTCGAAGCAGGTGGCACAAAAGAGCTCCTATTTAACGATCCGTTTAATACTTCCCTTTGATGTACTACACTATCTCCATCGATCGAGGTAAAGGCGGTTTGCACGTCAACAGCGACCATTTGCTTTGACAGTGATTAAGGAGTTTTGTTACTGGACTTGTAAATGTGCTATGATTTTCTGACATAAACTGTATTTGTGTTTTTCATTGGAATTTGTAATGGGAGTTTAATATTGGTTTATGTTCTTATTGTTTGCAGGTGATGTGTGTTTAGGCTGTACTTTTTTGGGTCAAAACTTACCGAGTTGAGAAACCGCATTGAGATCATTTGGGTCATCCAAAACTTTCGGGTAGTTAGTTAATTAATATTGGTTTTAAAATTGAGGCATTCTAATTCAATAATATTACAAATCTGAAGAACAAGTTTGTTTGTTTTTATTTTCATTTACTTACCGGAACCACACCGGAACCTAGTACGACCGCTTACCAAAAAAGTTAGGGATTCACGTGAAATTCAAGAGAAGCCACATTTTACTCTGTTCACTGCTTAAGTTAGCGCAGTCAAAGTGGCTAAATTCTGGGCCACAACAATAAATTTTATTAAAGTTTTTCATCGAAAGAACAAGAAGCGCGTTCAAATGTGAACACGCCGTAATACAACATTCAGCATCTCCTAACTAACTTACAGCTTCTCGGCACATTAACCGGAGCTCAAAGGATCCTCTTCATCCGAATGTAAAGGTAAGCACTCGGAAAGTTAGTGCAAAAGATGACTGAACTAGCACGGAACACCTGCCTCGAGGAAACATAAATCATAACGAAGAACTACTACGCACTTAAATTAAAGAGTTAAAACGAAATAGCTAAAATAACTAGCATTCGATAATTACTAACGTTTAATTTTTTTCGCAAGTAAGCCGCTTTTATGTTAAATAAAATTATGAGTAGAGAAAAATTTAATGGATTTTTATTACCTACAGTTTACTACTAGTCTTTAATATCAAAGTTTTATTAGATTGAACACATCGTGACTTTTCAACGTATTTTTTAGAGTTCTGTACATAAAGGGTACGAAAAGAAACCTTGTTACTATGGCTCTGCTTTCTGTTCGTCTGTCTGTCATAAGGCTGTATCTTTTGAACTGTAACTGTAAGTTAGACATTTAAAATTTTCACAGTGTATGTATTACAATACCTGTTACCACTACTATATCTTCACAAAACTTAACTAACTTACAATAAATAAAAACAATAAGAAAAATAATTAAAGGAAGAAGTTCTTTTCTTTAAGAGGAAGAAGGAAGAAGTTCTTCCTCCTTTAGAAGCCTATTTTTT
The DNA here is from genome assembly GCA_932526535.1 of Caradrina clavipalpis. Classification (NCBI taxonomy): domain Eukaryota; kingdom Metazoa; phylum Arthropoda; class Insecta; order Lepidoptera; family Noctuidae; genus Caradrina; species Caradrina clavipalpis. The sequence goes on from OW052093.1 coordinate 7,042,110, forward strand.
GTACCAATGTACGTAGTGTTAAATATTGCAGTGTTACGGAACTCTTTGTGTGTAAGTATGACTCGCACTTTGCCTATTATTTTTATTATAAGTTATTCCATTAAGTTAGTATGGCAGAAATGAGAAAATTATACGACTATGTTGTTGTGACTATGTATTACACACATTAACTTTTCGGTACTGTATAATTATAGATTAATATTTAGAAACATTTGCCTATAAATTCGTATATTCACACGACTTTAGCGGATGTCCAAAATTGAATTATTTTTGGAAATGAAATATGGTACCTAATGTTTTATGGCTCATAGTTTTTGTCAACGCTGATCCAATCTCATGAATCACTAGGCATTATGTTTTCATACTTGATCACGAACAAAAACTAATCACACGAATTTAATACTTGTTACCTACGTAGTACTGGTTATTATACATTGCCTGTACTTATAACTGCCCAAGTTTTCAAAGAATTGAAATCATAATCGCGAGGTCCGCTGTGCAGGAAATTAGCGCCCAATAAGTAAGCATATCGCGACGAAAAATCGAAAAAATCAAAAACTAGCCATTCTTTTTTAAATACAGAACTTTATTTAGTTTACATCTAATGTCGTGAGTGTCCAGTTGTTAAAGTATCCGCTTCTCATGCATGATTTTGCGTGTTCGAAACTGGGCAAGTATCAATGTTAACTTTTTCAATTCTTCTTAAGTTTATCTTGGACATCATTGACTTGTGTTTAATTAATATAAATCTGAAATCGCCAATCTGCCTTTAGAAAGCGTGGTGATCATTGCTTGTGGTTTCTCTGTATGATAAGAAGCCTTTGCCCTCTAGTGGGATCGTAATAAGCTGGTGTTATGTTTTCTAGAGGACGTCATATTATTTAGTCTGACATCACATGTGCTTTTCTAACCAGCGGACCATCAAAAGGCCTCTTCCGAAATCTTAAGTGAAGGCAATAAGTAGATATGGGGGCACATACATACATACATGCTGAAATTATAAAACCCCTCTTTGTGGTCTCTTTACCGCACTTGGGTATATATATCATCACGCCTGTATTCCCCGAAGGATTAAGCAGAAGTGTTCCAATGTACACCCACAGTTCGCCGGTATATTTAGGTCCCATGTAATAGAGGGCGAGCCTATTGCTATTAACCGGGCACGAATCCTCGAAATACTACTGAGAATTTTATAGAGAATAACTCGGATCCAATAACACTTTGCTCGGCCTGGGAATCTATAGCGTAACAGTCGCGCTTAGGACCACTAGGCTAATGAGGTATTCATGGATGCTTTACAATACTATTATTAAGCTTACCTATTCCTCTCGCTGTATTTTCTCATTGTTTCAGCTTTAGTACAACATACCAACCAATAAAACATCTTCACAAATATAACAATATTGTTGGGACCATTTCGCAGACAGGGGAGAGATGACTGGAATATAAAACAGTTAACATAACCTCCCTCGTCTTATGCTCAATCAGTTCACGAATAATTCGGTTAGGGACGATAAATCTCTGTTTAGGGAAAGGGAATTGGATTACGAGAGGCTAAATGGGATAACATTCTGTATTATGTGATTATAGAGGTCACTTTCGATTGATTAATTTTATAATCTAACGTTTAATCTGATACTAGAGATATTAGATTAAAGTTTAGTGAGATTATGACACGCTTGTGCGTGATTGTGTTAAGGATAGTTAAGCTTCTGTTGTTATTTGAATGTTAGAGCTTTTGTTTTAAGCTTCTTCTTTTTTTGGAATCGATAATACTGATGTTCATTTGTTTTTTGAAGTAGGTACTTGGTATGAAAACTTAAACCCTAAACTATTTATTTTAAATGTACCAGTTACAGGCACTTTTGAACTGTCAAGAAGTTAGTCAGCAAGATGAAGCTAGTTATTCATTCCAACCTGTAGGCAGATCTAATCAGAGAATATTGATAATGAAATACAAATACTAAAGTCGGTCGGACTAGTAAAGCAAGCTAAACGATATGTTAAGCCTTGTGTCGTAATAGGCCCAGAAGTTCCTGAGAGAAGAATTTATAAATTTTACGGATAATAATACTTACTATGGTATCGATTACTTGTACATATGTTACATTAATCTGCACACACAAACACAGGTTCCTGATTCCTGTAGCTCCCTGCAATATTAGATTGACACATCATTGTGCTACCGACAGCGGAGCGCGGACCACCAAGTGTCGTGTCATTAATAAAGCGTAGATTGAGCTAGGCCGTCGTGTAATGTAGTCGGTTGTTGCAGATGAGCTCGGTTTTTACGGCACGAGCGCGCGCCCACCCGCAGAGGCGACACTTAATGCTGCACCACGCTTAGCTTACGTCTCGCCACGCGTAGCTGGGTCTGGCGTAGCGGTCTTTGAGCGTAGCACTTTGAGAAGGCTACGAGATTGGTTTCTTCTGGCTATAAAAGTCAAATATTTTTTTATCGTCTATGTGATCGAGATGACATATGGTCTATTGAGTGTCGTGGTGGCCTAAGGTTAACCCGTCTCTCATGTACGAAGTTGTGGGTTCGCAAGCGGGCACGGGCAAGTGCCATAGTGACTTGTGAATTCGTATGTACTTTAATAGTTTATCTTGGACTGACATTGGTAACCATGTCAGAGGCCCTTGAGGCGGTTTAGAAATTCTGACACTAGGCTGCGTTTGACTTTACTGCCCACACGAATAAGAAGAAGAAGAAGAGTGTAGCAATTTGTAATGGCTACGAGTTTTGTTTTTTTATAATACTTACCTATGTATTATCTACTAACTTGAGCACATATTGTTTTTACAAGATACAGTACAACGTTAGCTATAGGTATAGCCATATTCCTGTCAAGTCTTGTGATTTTCCTGTTACTGTGTTTGTGTCAATGGCGATGGCAGAGCGTATACTGAATATATTTTCATCTTTACTATGCTCCCCTCGTCATTTGTGGTTTCAATTCACTTTTTACGATGAACGTCGCCCTCTTTGCGACCCAAATTACTCTTAACCAAAAATGTCGTAATCACCACGAGTTATCAAAGTAAAAGTATACTTATTCAGTTGGATTAAAGCTCACATCCGGTTCTCTTGGAATGCACTTAAGGTTATTGCAATTTGTTGAAGTACTTATGCCAAAATTCATTTGTGAGCCAGTTGATTATAACAGTAGGAGTATCAGTGCAGGGATCAGAATGCAAACTGTTTGTTTAGGAGTCCATTTAATTTTTAATTTGTGATTCTCTGTTTTTCGCTACTAAACTTTTAGCTTTGTTTATCTAGTATTATTTTTTGGATACGATAATTAATTGGTTAATCAGGAGTAGATGAGTGACTGACTGTAAGTGATAGACCATTCGGACTATGAGCTCATTTCTGTGCGTTATCAGTTAATTTTGATAATAATAGTTGTGAAAATGTCACCACTGTTTCAGCAGTTGTTTCTCAATATTTATTATTTTTTTGTGGAACCTGTACCTATTAATGATAATTGGTTCATAAATTATTGTCTTTATACCATTTCAAACAAGTCCTAGTTTCTTTTATGAGAGATCGCTGTTTTGATCAGAATCCGTCTTTGACTCCAGAATACGACCGCTAGATGGCACCACCTATCTCCTTAGTCCCTTCGTGTTTCTCAAGCAACTTACTTACTTCTTATATATATCTCCGTGTTGTTCTACAGCATCAAAAAAGGCATCAAAATAAAAAGGCAGATATCCAATCGGAAAAATATATTCAATTTTTATAAAATCAATATCAGGCATTTTTTTATTAGCACAATTTTGTACAATATACATTTTACAATTACTGTTTTTCAAGCTAACAATTATCACCAAATAGTTTTCCATTCGACAAGGATGCAAAAGCCAATTATATGGACCAAATACTGTGAAAAAAACTGTAATGTGTGGTATATTTAAGTTATCTCAGACTACTATTGTATGATACAACATAATTATAACCAGTAATTATACTTTGCAGTTGTATTCTACTTATTTACTTTTCACATAGACAACGTGTACAATAAAATATTATTATATCAACACACTTTCTGAAAGTAGGGGATTTTAATTGGCAACACCACAACTAATTGCTTTTACTTAATTTTCTAAGCCAGTCATTCTGCTTTGTTTCAGCATGCCATTCAAACGTGAACTTTATTGTTTTAATTACTTTGCTTTACTTAAGTATTAAGTTTTTGCAGTGTTATTCTGTAGAAATCTTTCTCAGTGAATTTACGTGAAGTGAGCGTAGGTAAGGTGAGCTGTCAATTCCTACGATCACCATCGTAGGAAATGACAGCACAGGTCGAGGTTTCTTCACCTGAATTCAGAATAGCATTGCTGTGTTGGTATTAGTCTCCAGATGAGATACCACTACATATCCCATCATTTTCAGTAAACATTGAACAAGTACATTTTTTTTTGTGGTGACACTAAACATTACAGACATGATCACATGAAGCATAGTTAGGTGTTTCAGCTTTAGAGTTATAATTAAATTAGTTTAGGACAATACAGTTTTAGTTCATATAACGTTTAAGATCACAAAAAGTGTATAATAGATTTATCACACACGCCACGAATCTATGGTGAAAGTGGTTGTTTACGGAAATAGTGAAAACATATTTGCTTAATTCTGTACAATAAATAAAACATTATTTTTGAAACATGCTGAGGTATTGTTTCAATAAATTAAATCTGCAATTTTGGGCTAAAGAGTGATTCTACTTACACTAGTTTAACATATAATATCTAGCTATAATATGAGATAATTAATTTTTTAATAGTATCTATACTGTACAACACTTCAAGTCTCACAACAAATACATACACGTCGGGTCGCGTCGAGCGGCGCATTGTCTCTAGTTACACGTGTGGGTCCTATGTTACAGTGTAGTGATATGTGGTATGTACAGCGTGCGGCGCGGCGGTATCACAGGAGCGGGGCGTGGTGCGCGGGCGCCGCGCGCCCCCGTCACACCAGCGAGCTCGGCTTCACGTCCAGCGCGTGCTCGGGCGAGCGCCCGCCCGCGCCCCCCTCGCCCTGGCTGTTCTCCTCCGAGTCCGAGCACGAGTCTGAGCTGCCCTTCTTACCGCCGTTGTGTGTCTTCACATGCTTAGCCAGGTGGTCAGATCGCATGAACCTCTTATTGCACACTGGACACGCGAACCTTTTTTCCCCCGTATGTGTTCGTAGGTGTCGCTGCAGCTCGTCTGAGCGTGTAAATCTCTTTCCGCAGAACAGCCAGTTACAAACGAACGGTCTCTCGCCGGTGTGCCAGCGGAGGTGAGCTTTTAGGTGGGAGGTCTTGCCGTACACTTTACCACAACCGGGTATGTGACAACTGTGTATGTTTTTCTTTCGTAGATGCGCGCCTGCCGGGCCAAGCCTCTCTGCTTCTTGACAGTTGGGGCAGTCGCAGGTGGCTCGGCCAGCATACCGTCGTTGTGACCGCGGGGATGGTGCCTGTGCTGGCGGCGCGGGCGAGCCGGGCGCGTGCAGCCCGAATGAGCCTTGTGTGGGGAGCACCGACTTGTATGCGTCTTGTAACAGATGAGGCGCTGGTGGTAATAAATGCGCGCCACCAGATAACGAATGTGTCAGTTGAGAGTAGTCCTGGCCAGCGTAATTAGCCATCTGTCCGCCGACGTCGAGCCAGCCACTGTGCACATCCCACCACGTGCTGCCGACGGCGCTCACGCCGCTCATCTCGGCCGCTTTGAGGGCACCAGTTCCACCGCCGCCGCCAACATTGAAGGGCCACGACTCATATGGGTGGCGCGAGTACATGGACCCGAGACTTGCACTGGATTCACTTTTGCCGAGGAGTTGATCACCCGAGGAGGGGAAGTAGAGATCATTGCCGTACGAGGGTGCGGCCGCGCAGGAGGTGGGTCCGCGGCCGTACGGCGAGCAGGCGGGCGGCTGCGAGCGCGGCGCGGCGCCGGCGCCGGGCGGCGAGTGCGCGCCCGGGCTCTTCTTCCACGGGTGGAAGCCCTTGCCCACGGCCGCGTCCGCCAGCGGCGGGGGAGATTTACTTGACAGTTTGTTGCACTGGGCCGCCAGCATCGCCAGAGGCGTGCCGCGTAAGCTCGGATGTTCCTGGAACGACAGAAAATAAATAGTTAATTATTTTGAACAAAAAAAGGCAATACTTTATTCGGGTTTAATTATCGATCTGTGTTTTAAACCGTGGGAATCGGTGGAAGTGTCAAACGAGATTTATAGCCTAATTTATATGTGAACTAATGCCGCGGTGTTCCGCTCGTGCCCTGAGGCTTCAGAAATAATATAAATAAATTATGAGAAGCTTATAGGTGGTGTATTTACAATTAGGTGGCGTGGTGACAGCTCCCTGCTGCTACCGGCCGCCGGACGACGTAATTAATAAAAGCTGCCTGACGTCTGACTCGTAAAGCTTAGCTTACAATTTTATTGATGCGGAGCAATACAATATATTTTCTTAAACATTTCTTATAACGTTTGGAATTCCTCGATGAGATCTGAGTACATTGACTCTCAATTATTTATTTGGGAGCAGTCATAATTTTATTATTAAGTAGGTAGGTACCTACTTATTGTAAATCAAAATTATATCTGTGTATTATTAAAAAACGGGTAACGAATAATAATCCGTTCGTTGATGTTCTTTTTGCTAAATAAAGGTAAGAGCCATAAGAGCATCCGGCCGGATATTTCACCCCAATGTGAGGCACAATGGTTTGATAAAAAAAAGTTCCATTGTATGCAATAATATAATCCGGGGATCACGACACGGGTCCGAGACGCGGGGGGCGAGGGGCGAGGGGGTGCTCAGCCACGCCCATTATATTGTGATTGGCGCAGCTGTTGCGTCGCAATGTGCGCCAACCCTTAACGTTGATTTTGATACCCTTTAGTTCAAACGGTTGAAGTTCATTCAGTTCAGTTTTAAGATAGGTAGGTACTGAAGTAAAAGAATGCAGTAATAATAGGTGAGCGTCTCTCACGCTGTCATAATTGGCGGTGTTCACACGTGCAATATAAAGTAAATCATTATTTTTATATCATTCATACATCAATGACAGATATATAAAAACCAGGTCTAAACACAGAGGCATTAAGTTCGTAAACAACGGCAGTACAATGTCAAGATCTCCATTCATTACAATCCTAATAATGTAATGAACATGAATATACAGAGAAAGACAGCAATAATAACAATACACAATGTATTATTAAAACCTACCAGTTGAAGTGGGCCAGAGGCATTCTAGTAAATAGAAATAATGGGCCCGGCCCAGTCCGCTATCAAACGTCAACATCTACGGGGCTCACTTGTAAATATGGCTGCGCTCTCAATTAACTCCACGACAATTACAATTACCATAAAAAAATAATAGGGTAAAACCCGGATAGTTGCCTCGGGGGGATACATGCCCCGGTTTTTAATACACTATGTTAGGAATATAAATAGTGTTGGCACTTTACTACAATAAGTAGTGACCCCCCTGCTGGCCTCAGTGCAGCATAAGCCATCGGCATAGGCCCACCTGTTTTGTCCGTGTCAGCAAAAATCTTCCGCGGCGTAACTTTGACGGGCGTTATAATTATATTGGTAAGTAATTACTATTGAATATTTTTATTACTGATCGCGGTTTCAGTCAACTTTTTGTTTCTTTGCATGCATTAGGGTTTAAGTAACATTGTTTATTATGTTTTATTGCTAATTAATAATTATTTATTTCGCAAATAAAAAGGGCAAGTATCCGTATCAAAAAGGATAGTCGCCCTACTTACTTTCGCGGATAGTTGCCCCTAGAGTGACTAAAAATTCTTTAACAAACAAAGACGGATTAATTTTTTTTTCTGTTTTTTCTAATTCACTGTGACTCTAACTTGTTGTTAATAAAATAAATATCTATTTAACTATTTTATATATTTATTTTAGATAAGCAAAATGCCTTGCAAATATAAGCGAAAACCAGGCGTGGTGCCAAGCAACATCAACTGGACAGAAGATAGCTTAGCACTTGCCTTGGAAGAAATAAGACAAAAAAAGTTTCAATAAATTTCTCGAACATACGGAGTATCCTTTAGAACCTTATTATCTTATTAAAATCATTAAAACTGAAAATCCGTACTTATATTATAAATGCGAAAGTAACTCTGTCTGTCTGTCTGTCTGTCTCTTCTTCACGCCTAAACCACTGAACCGATTTCAATGAAATTTGGTACAGATATAGTCTGGGACCCGAGAAAGGACATAGGATAGTTTTCATCCCGGAAATCCCCCGGGAACGGAAACTATTAATCCACGCGGACGAAGTCGCTGGCAAAAGCTAGTTATTTAATAATGTTAATTAATATTTCAAATTGTACTTAATAAAATATCTCAGGAAATAATAATCGCTGTTAAATAAATAATAAAGATTACTTTAATTAATATAAATTTCTTTGTATTCAAAATAAAAATCATACCGAGGTTACTATCCCCACACGAGGCAAGTATCCCCGGAAGGATTTTCCACGCTGGGCTACTATCCGCCATAGTAGGCAACTATCCCTTTTCTGAGAGGTGAAATAAAACAGTATTTATCCAAAACCAGTGTTAGTTAGGTATACAAAAATAGGCTTTTATAGAAGATAAAAGACCTATGTTTTGAGATACATACTTAATAATTTTCAGCCAGTTCATATTTTTACAAAATAAAGCTTTTTTGAAAAGTGGGGCAACTATCCGGGTTTTACCCTAAAACTCCGCCAAATTGCGGCGGCGGGCACTTACGTTGTATGAACCCGCCACATTACCTCCACGAATATTATTTGCTCTTAATTGTAGAATTATGTTTGTTGTCTTGATATGTTTTGAAGTCCTACGTACGAACTACGCGTAGGTCTTACGCCTATCGTACCTACCTATCGCACGTGTACCGATCAAATTGATTCGACGATTCCATTTCCTAAATGTCGCTTTAACAGTGATGAGTTACAAAATTGACACCATTTCCAACGTTATTTCGAAACAATTCGAAATTTAAAAATAATGGGTATTAGGCGACGAGTGGAAGAATCAATGTGAGACGCGACGGCCGGCGCTGAAGTCATAATTACCCTAGGCATTATGCTCCATTTGGGCGCAGGCCGAAACAGAGTGATATCGGGTAATTGGTCGTCAACTCGGCCGGTCGGCTTCGGCCGCGAGATTGGATCAAAGCGTAGATGACGCCTCTGAGCCGACACAACGGCGCCACACCCGCATTATACAATGTTGATGGCTTTTTCCTTGTCAAAAATGACGAAGATCTTTTGTCATAAAAAATATGAGATGAAATAAAACGAGATTACCTAATGTGAGCACAAAATTGTAGTATCACTGGAGTCAGGTAGTCGCAGCTGACAATGCTCACGGAATCATGTTTGGTTTTACTATCTAGAGGACGGTAATTATGTGGAAAGGGCTTTAGCAGAACATGAAAGATGACTGCCAACTCCCGAGTACATTAGATTTAAAATTTTTGTCGACTGAATATTGAAATCTGTCTTGTCAGTCTAGTGGTCCTAAGCGCGACTGCTACGCTAGAGATTCAATTTCCAGGTCAAGCAAAAAGTGTTATTGGGTTTTTCTATGAAGTTCTCAGTAGCAGCTCAATAGACTCGCCCCTAATACATGGGACTTAAACATACCGGGGAACTGTGGGTGTAAGCACCTCTGCCTAACCCTTCAAAGAATACAGGCGTGATTGTATATGAACTCTACGTAGGCGTAGATAAAACCGCTCTGTGCAAATATAACACTGGGGAACAGGGGTTATGTTTTATGAAATGTCATAGCTGATTCTATAATGATTTTGGTACTTAAAGTGGGGTCTTTTTTTGTTTGCTCATACACATAACGATGAAACACAGCTTCCACATACAAAATTCGGAATCCAGGACTTACTGCTAACTTCTAATGGCTTTTCAAAGCAGTCCAAGTAGGCTTGTTTTACAAAGTTGGACACACTTACACTACATTCTTTAATCATATACTCATCACAAATGGTGCATTTGCTATTGGGGTCGTTTGCACACCTTCTTCTTAATGTTAACAAGTCGAAAAATTTTAGAAATTTGCGTAATTCCTTATCTGGTCGGAATAAAATGTGAACTAAGTAGTGCGAAATAGGGGGGTACCGGTATCTCAAAAACTATAGCTGCTGTGTAAAAAATGAGGATAGATCTGAAATCAGCGACGTCAAATTAGTGAGAAACCGTTGAAAAACCTGATAAAAAGTTTGATTTTGTTCCCCAGTGTAATCGATCTAAGTTCAAGTTTACCTGGATGTGAACTACTTATTTTAGATAATGTGTTACACACGTATTAACTATTCTAGTGATTGCCCAATCATGAACCGTTCTCAACACCTGAATTTCGTTAGACCAATAAAACGTGATAGCACATTATGTACAAGTATGCGAGCACCTATAATAAAACAAAGAACTGTTGAAGCAAAGAATTGCTGTTATTAAGTAGATACTCTACAAGATAATTTGAAAGGAGGCCGGATGTATCAATGACTAAGCGTATCAGATTACTTAATAATGCAGCGCGGTTTATTAGGTCAAATCCGACACACTGAGGTCACGCTCTCCGATATTACATCAATAAAAATATTTGTTTAATTTCATCCACTTTTTGCACTTCACAAATAATTACATTCAACTGGGAAAATAACATGTCTTGCTTGAAAATATAAGAGTAAAATAATTAAATTAATGTGTGAAGCAATAAATCGTGGTAACTGAAGGCGAACGTATCTCACGGAGCAGGGGATAGCGGCACCGGCTTCACGCAGATTGGATAATTTAAAATTATCTACCAAAATTATGATGAACCGAAATGAATATTCAAGCGAAACGCTTAGCTCTCGACGTGTTATTAAGATGATCGTGAAGTCGTTACTGACAAAATTGTATTTCATAAAATTCATAACTATACTTATGAGCTAATATTTTTCGACAACACGTTATTGAAAATAATGAGTCTAATCTTTATTCGGCGGACGATCATTCCGTTCATGATAATAATATTGATTGGTTATTTAAATACGTTGATATTATAACTTAGAAGTTGATAGAATATAAAATGAGTGCGTTAATATTTTATCACGCAAAAGTTTTATCAAGGTAAGTCAAAGTAATATATTCACCACCAATAGAAAAGTAGCATTTAAATGAATATTCATGATACATAATCATTTTAACACAACTCGATAAAAATTAAATACTAGTGGATAAAATTCCATAATGTATGAATGTGGGTAATTTCATTAACGTTTCGATGTATATTATTGTATCTTATTACAACATCAAAGTTTAAAGCGACCCACTTCTGTGGCAATTGATGTGATTTCGGTCGATAAGCTGAGACCAAATTGCCAATGGGTAATTGCACAATTAGGGAATTATCGAGTTAATTCCGGGTGAAACCGTACGCCGTCGCCGGGCCGCGACGCGTCGACCCTACCGCTCCCCTTCAATTCTAATGCAAACTGCAACCAACTAATTTGGGATCTACAATTTATGACATATTGTTGGCTTTAATGTCGCAACAGAATTCACTCAAATCTATTTGATGCAAATGGATCCGCTCGAGTGTACTTGCTCACTTACCAAGCAAATTGTGACATCGTTTTGTGGCCTAACATAAGCTAAGTATGCTTTGTAATTTCCGCGTTTTGAAATTCTGATAAATACGCAACGTATAGTAGCCTATTGCAAAATGAAAGTTGAATGAAAGTTGTTATACCTACATTGTCGTTGAATGCTTGTTAAGAATGAAAAATCGCCAGTCATTTATCGTCTCGATCCAATTAATGAAGCAAGGATATGACATCAAATTACAAAATAATTTGCCACGTCTGCTGGTCTTGAGGCTAATTATTCTACTAACGTTTGCAGCCGTTAAAGGGTTCAGAGTGCTATTTGTCATTTGAAACTTACGAGGGGAAATATCGATTGGCCCGTCCTATAATGTTGCTTTTAGCTGGAAGCGCGCGCATGACTTTAATGCGTAGTCAAGTGTAGGCCAAACGACATCCGATGTCGTAAAAATAAGTTGTATGAATTAAGTAAAAGATAATGACTTCGGAACATTATTTCTACATTAAGGTTCGTCTTGCACGCGAACGGTCTCGTTGATGTGTGAAACTCTCACTGGCGGCTTAATTACAGTTAATTAGATCACTTTTGTATCTTGTATCGCTGTTGCTGCAGGATTTTCTTGCATTCATTATAGTTTTTGTGTTATGGTCGTTAAAATTAACGTTTTTGAAGGTACTGTGTAGTGGGTATTGTGAATAAGGCTTTAAATGAATGAATGGTACAGCTTAGTACAATTTTTTTTTAAATTGTATTTTAATAAACTTTATAACTCAGTTTCCTTTACATATTTATTAAGATTAAGTAAATATTTTAAGTATGTTTTAGAACTAAATTAAATTATTCTTTCTTGTAAAGACTTTCGAAGTCGAAAGTCTTTTAACGGTCCAATAGAAGCAAAGACTTTGACTTTAATTCAAAAACATTTCGCATTTCTTGAGTATAAAATACCAATATCTATGTAAATGCAAGATGGATGATGCCTCCTTGAGACGCGTCAAATCGGAAAATGTTTAATAACCATATTTTGCGCGTAATGTTTACTATTTATTACATGATAATGACAGTTGTTACAAGTAAGTAATAATACGTTATAGTGCGAACAATCTTCAAGTGCCGGTCGATTGACAACTTTATGACAACATTACAGCGTTTAGGTTGATGAAGAAATTCTATAAACACCTTGCTATATAATTATTAGGAAAGCGATGAATACAAATAGTTATTTAAATATCGTCAAAAATAGTTCAGGATTTTTTTTTTGTTATCTGTCATACGTCATCGGTATGTCATCTGTCAGGGAACGTCAAAGGCGAGAAATTATATGTTTTAATAAAGAAAAGCTTTTCTTATAATTTCCAAGCTCCCAAATATACCAATTCCTTTAAAAGTAAGCGTAACAAGGGCTGTTTACGTAATACATTGGAGCGCGAACGCGGACGGTGAGTGAAGGCGTGAAACCGCGCTAGTTAACGAAGGTCATTAGGCAGGCCACATGGCAGATCGCTCAAATCGAGCCGAAACAAATTATTTATTTAAATGGAAATTACCGTTTGTGAGGTGCCGGACGCTTTGACGCGCATGTGCGTACTCCGACGCCATATGTGGCCGACCACGGTTTTTGTTCCGATTTCAAATTGTCATGGTCTATTGATTCATGCCGACTTTTTGTGGTCGAGCGATATTTTTGATATATGCCTTTTCAAATCATGTTACGTGCATGTTTACGGGTTCAAATCGGGATGTAAAAAATGAAAATTATGTAATTTTCTGACAGTTATGCATTGTAGGTACTTTTTACGGTGTCGATTTATGATCTAAGAATTAACACACAATATTCTGATGTATTGAATTATTAATCATGCTTTTATTTTTAACATTTCAAAGTGTTAAATTCAAATGAATACTAAAGCACAAGCATATCTTAACTTACTTCCTCTGAATCTCTTGCACATTCGAATGAAAATGCATTGCATCGTATTTCATTTTCCTTGCTACATTTCCATTACAAGAACTTATCGATAACCCAGCTATCATAAAGCTAAGCGATCTAATAGCCATGTTTTAATATTCACAAGCAACGCCTAACCCGTAATGTGCGCGTTTAAATTTGATAAGTCGATGAAATTGTGTGGTAATGTGTCGGACACGGGCGAGCGGCGCCCTGTATCTGTCCGACAGTGTCGGACCACTCCGAACATTAGCCCCGGGGCCGCTCGACCCGAACAAACGCCGACCGAACTCGGATTATGAATATCTAGATGCAGTTCTGAATATGTTTGACGTGAATTATGCGTAGGAGTTTGAAGAGGTAATCGTGGTTTTAGCCCTGTTTTTTCAGGCACAACTCAATTAACACGTGTATTTACTCTTGAGGGATTCTTTTCTTAATAACATTAGAGGATTGACAGTGGTTTTTTTAGGTTGATTTAACAAAAAAGAAGAATTCCTCGAACCGTATTTTCGACACATTATTGGGGCACGTTCAAAACACGTCTGTCAAAAATTACCTACTAATATTTTGCGTGTTGGAATTTGCTCCAAAATGTTGTATTGTCGGCCGACCTTCACCGCCTGGGACCAGATAATAGGTGCACCAATTTGAAACCAGTTCCCGCGTGATAAAAAACATGAGACGGACGAATGGAAACAAGGGACCCCCTTCTCCGAATGCTTTGTCCTGTCTCATTGTAATTGTGTTTTAAAGCGACGCGGGAAAATATTATGTACTCACGTAGGTACTGTAATATTATTTAAACGACATTAGTATTTACATAGGTACGAGATTGTGAACAAAAACTTGAGCCTATTAACAAAAAAGATTCTGAAAAAACATCATGAATGACATCTTTTTTGTTCCAAAGTACAAAGGTAAGTATTAAATTACGCAGGGGCGTACTTAGGGGAAAACTAAACAATTTCCCTTAACAACAAGTAACAAGCCTTTATATAATAATACGTGCCATTAAACTAGACTCCAGAGCGTGCACATTCAAGGTCATTCTCTTGCAAATACGCTCGCCTTGCGTGCATCGCTCGACATCGCCGTCGGCCGCGAGTCTCACTCAGACAGTTCCAAGAAAAAGTCGTTAAACTCACGTATTTTTGGTAGCAGCTTAATGCCAGTAATTTCCAATGAAATTATTATAATTAGCTCCATTTATACGATAGTAACAAACAAATAAAACGGCTGGAACAACGCGCCTGAGGGCACGCAACTCGCTTTTCCATTAGTTACGAGACGACCTGCACCGATTTGTAGCACTATTTTACATTAAATTGAGGTTTACTGCTGCTGCAAATTGAACTCGACGTTTGGTTGACTTATTGATCTAGAAGTACCTAGATATAGCTCGCTTATTCATGAACTTTCATAGAGTATACATACTCATTGTGCTGAAACAAAAATGTGTGACAGTCCAATATGAAAAGTATAAGATGAAAACATTTTTGGTCAACATAAATTAAAGCATAGTAACATAAGTCATGTACATGTCATGTGTGTCAACTTTAACTGAATACCAGTTCGAGTCCATTGAAATCGCGTGTCTTTAGCACGACACGTAATTAGTTAAAAAACAAATGTTTTCGTAGTTTAAAAACATGTGACATTCAATGAAAACCGCAGTGACACATGTCGATACAAGTCACTAGTATCAATTAGTTGACATTCCGTCCGGTCGCTCATAATAGCGTGGAAAGGTTTCAAAGACACGTAATTTCCTTCAACTTCTGTTTCATATTTTTTACTTTTAACTAATTGAACCGCGTAGAATATTAATTGCTGAGAAAATTACCGGCGCAGGCCCCCGGGGCCTAAACCACAAAGACTCGACGCACGACGCAACGGCATAGAGCAGTCGACTCACAAAAACGAACAATTATGCATTCAACTCTTTGTTTTACAACAATTACCTAAGACCAACGTTTCTACCATATTTTCTTCACCATAAGTGGGTTGATTTTATTACCCATGTGTGGCTAATTACAGGTAGGTCTATATTACTTACACGTACAAAAAGCTGCGTAGATACAAACTGTGCCTATTACAGCACACATTATGAATCGCGATACATTGTATTGATTTGTAATGCAGTTATACTGATTATGATGATTGCAGTTTCCTACGTTTCAGTTCAGTTAAAATGTTTTGATTTAATTAACGATTGCTTATCTATCATCTCAAGGCTCTATTCCTACCTACACTTGCGTTGGTAGAACCAGTTTCTATAACCAAAGCAATAGCCGCGACGTAGCAATGTGCGACGAAAACGATGCAATGTTGAAGTGTAAACGCTGAAATACCGTACAGCATTAATACTTAGGTATGTTTTCAATCATAATCGTGAACCGCACCAGTAAAGTCCATTACTTACTTATAACAATAGCAACAATTAGATAATAAAACAAAAGACTATAATTTGGCGTCACGAAAAGTGGTGGTGGTGAACAATCGCGGGTGTATAGCAGCGATTACGAGGCGTTGAGAGGTTCGTCGTCACGTACCGAGCGGCGGAAGAACAAAGCGGTGTTCGCGTATCTACTAAACAATTGAACGGCCACAAAAAGTCCCATAATTCAATTTGCATCCCGCTAGATAGTAATAGTCGGCAAGAAGTGGGTACGGTTAGTGCCGCGGGCGCAGCTCCGCTTGCAACGCTGAGAACAGCTTTCGCCGCTTTTCAACACTTCGACGAATCGATTAGATTGACGTGTTTCTTTTACTGATTTTACCTATTACGGCTGTAATTTGCGACGGATTTTTTCCTTTTTTGCACGCATTTGCAGGCGTAAATAGCTGCTCAGTTATTATATCGATAGGTGTGGAAATAAGATATCGAGGCTGTTTATCTGTTGCACTAGTCTTAACTGCCACATGTATAAAAATGTAAAAGTAAATTGAAAGTAAATTGATGGGTGATGAATTATGCGACAAGATACACCGTGAAGGTTGTCAAGTTTTAGTTGACGCAATCATAACCGGCCAAAGAATATTGAATTTCACAAGAGAGTCCACCACAACCTTGTAACAACAAACGATATCTTAACAGCTGTTACACATCTTGTAACTGGTACTGATATGGTAATAAAACAACGTTACGTGGTGGTGTCGGAGCCGTGCGTGTCGACAGCAAGGCGCGAGGCGCGCGCGGTCCAGTGCGAGGTGACTCGCGCATTATTATGATAATGCAGGCGGAGCAGATGCTATCAGCCGCTATCCGCTCTCGTAACACAATTGAATTAGCATAGCGGACCGTAGCGGGCGGTCCCCGCCACGCGACCACCAATGCACCTCATCATCGATTCCATTTCGAGACTTATCGAACTAGGCGACTGTGATATCTTCAATAAGTAATATCTTTTTAATCTACTTCCTCTTAATCGTTTCGGAGATTCATTCCCACTTTGTAACGAATACTTTGATCACCTATCTGACTCTGCGTGAAATATGGCATGACTAACAAGCACTGCTTATCATTTTCACAAGTTATGAAAGTCAACTGACAGGAACGAGGCTAAGTGTTGTGGAACCTATGTCTTATGAGCTTGACTCTTCAATCAGTTGATCGATCGTTTGGCTCAGATTTAGATGGCTCATTTCTGACTTTCCTTAGACAGAAGTGGAACGTGAATACGTACTTGAGTAAGGAAAGCGTGAAGCGATGCGACATAGAGAGAAACTTGTAGACGCCGGAACCGAGACAACAGGCAGAAATCAGTCAATACAGTGGCAAAACTTCAGCGCAATTTGGAAGCACTCGGAGCATTCAGTCGGTTTCGGCCTCGTAGGTAAATTGTGCTAAACGTTTCCACACGTCCGCTGGCCAGTTGCGGCGTGTTGTTATGAATGAACACCAACTGAATGGACTCACCGCAGACCGCAACGCACCGCTTGTCAGTCGCGACCACTCCATCTACTTTAAATAATTGCTGTACAGCGCCATAGATGAACAAATATCGTAGAGTGGTTGCTCGATTGGGAGCAATTTTAATAAGTACCTAATGGCGGTCTATTACCTATGTTATCTAAGCATATTACGTTACAAAGGCAAATTGCAGTAGATAAAGTGATGCAGTCAAATAAAAAGTAAGCTCAAACTGACAATATTTTAATTTATTTAACCACAAAGAATAACAAAACAATCAGAGGGAACCAATAATCCTACAGAGGGACAAACTCCCCCGCCAAAGATCAACAATGTGACTGCATTAGGACCATCAAAGTCAGGCGCGGTTTAAACTGAAGAGCCTGTCGAGTATTCATGGAGGAGCCGTAGAAGAGCTCGTGATATATGACCCTCAGAGATCCCTCTCAGAGGGAGCTAATGGCCCTACGACCCTCTCGAATGTGGGGTAAAAAGGAAACTATCAAGGAAGATGTAGAAGTCATGATTTTGGAAAGATACGCCGAAAGATAAAATAGTCAAATACGGTAGAGTATTTAAAAATTGAATAGAAGAAAAGAGTTACAAAATGTAAATAGTTTTACAACCGTATAAGCCATGATTTGTAAATTTCACTACAATTTAGTTTAGTCAACTCCAAATATGGTCTCCCCATTTAAAAGTGACACCGAATCCCCTTCGGTAAAGAGACATCCGGATTCATAACATAACAGTCAGTTGCCACGAGTGCGTTTAATGGCCACTACAACATAAGGAGCATTTGTTTGACTCCTACAAATTGCAACCGGAAAATTTACACTTAAAAGCCGGATGCTTCATAGTAAATAGTCGCAATTTCCGATTTATCTTATAATGTATGGGATTTGCACTGGTTTTACGGTAATTGAATAGGTAATTGTAAAATTTATGGCTTCAACCTTGTAAATATGTGTGATTCATTTGTTACCTGGACCTACTTTTATATAGGAGAAGATTTAGAAGAGATAAACATATTGAATGATGAGCTCATGCCACCGATGATGTCAGAAATGAAAATTCGATTCGATCATAAAACATAAGTGACACCATTAGAAGTGACAGTCACTAAACCTTATAAATAATCCGTTATGGTGATAGGAGATTCAGCGGTTGGATGAATGGTATCGGTGTGAGTGCCGCGGCGCGCAGCGGCGGGGGGCGCGCCGCGGGGCGCCGGCACCGCCTGCCCAGCTTCTTTGTACTTCAGCCTAAGTGTTAAATTAATTGTTGCCCACACACCAATAACACCCTTTCAACTAACAACGGCTTTATGGGACGAAATAATCAATATTGATTTAGATTCACTCTACAAATGGCCAGTAATATCAACATGACTTAACACGCATTAGTGTAATACCTCAACACATTCGAGTTGACAGTAGAACAATAAAGACGCCGCTTCTGATTTTTTTATTCGGTAGAAGGTATTAATTAGTGATGCATCTTCGAAAATAACCTTCTCCGTTGTCGGGCCATCATATATTGACAGGGCGCGCGATGACGGCGCTGACGGGCAGCCGCGGCGCCTCTGGGCCCGTGACTTGCAGCTTGCCTTCATTACGCGCCTCCGAGCCGCCGCGAGCCCCGGTACCACTCCACACACTAACAAGCCGGGCTAATGCAATGAGTTGCAAAATCTCGACCCATCATCGAGTTCCAACCCATTTTTTACTATTCAATAATCGTCTCTACATCGCCTTTATAAAGACCAGTATGTCTCAGCAAATGTAAGGGCCATATCCAGGAGCTGTCTGGAGCGATTTTGATGACATTAATGACTCCTAAATCGGACCGATACTTTTAAGTCTCAAGGGTTCGATGCGACTATATTAGTTTCCTTTGGCTGTTGGGAGCGGCGGAGACCACTATTAACTGAGGGCGGTAACAACAAAGAGTTACAAAAGAGACCCTTCGAGAGCAATCATTGAGGGTGATTGAGGCGGCGACCTGTGAGATGCAACGAATCTGAGGACCGATAGTTTGTTTAGCGATGATTGGACGACTGATTGTTGTAGTGTGTTCTTATAGAATATCAAAATATACATAGAGCTTATATGAGAACTAAATAAACAATGCAAATTAAATACAGCGTGTAAACCGGAAAATATTTAAACCAAAAGAACAATACTTCAAAAAACAAGTCTGAATCACGTAGGGCATGCTGTCGATACTATCTGCAAGGCAGCTTCCATATTTTTATGTTATTACGACTTGAATGTAAAATTGTTTCCTGGACTGTTTGTGCGATTAGTTCGAGGAGCTTGCGTTTTTCTTAAGAACCGCAGTTTTTTCATTACACATCGTTAAGTTCGCGTCTATTGCTTAACTGCTTGCGATTTTTTTATTGTGGTAGTTAGTCTGAATAGTGGGATCGAGGCTTTACTGCTGGTCATTAGGTTTGTGGCATGGCCCGCATGCCCTGGCTCTTCGAATGTTGTGTTATCGTTCGCAGCCTGTATACCGGTTAGTTATGTTTGCTTATGCGCAGCCATTCGTCTTCTTAACGACTTCTCACATTTAGTCTGCCAACTCGTTATGTTGAAAACAAATACTTCATAATGATGCGTTAACCTTCTAGGACTAGTTTTTAGGTGTAAAAAATGTTAGTTGTGTTTTCTGCTTAGCTAACAAATGTAGGAGCACGATTGGGATAGTGTATTTAAAAACAACTTAGGTAAGCAATCTTCAATTTTTTTTCCTGTTTTTTTTAGCAAGTTCTTGAATTCTTTTTCCGTCTTGTAATAGGATCTACGTCACAACTATCACCGTGATTTAAAAATGTATTTGTATTAAGTACCTTCTCAAAGTAGGTAGATATTATTAATATTTTATGACACACAACGAAATTTTAGTTACTGCTAACTTACAATAATGAAATGTAGTGTAGGTACCTACTCACTATTAAAGATATAAAAAATATATCTTTAATAGGTATTCTAAAAAGTAAATAAGTTCAAATTATGTTTCTAAGGCCCGCATGCGCAGCCAGGATTATCTGTTGACTCCGAGTTAGTTGCTAACACACTGCTATGTACCTATCTATGACATCTTTTAATTTAACCTAGTGTTGGCCACTAACTGCGAGTTGAGTTTTTGGTGCAAGTGAGATTAATTATTTTGCCATGCCAACTAATCAAGGTAAGGAACCTACCGTACGTACGTAGGTATACAATTAGATAATTTAAGTGATTTTTACGACTTTTGAAATTTCAAGTAGCTGATAATATGATATACCTATACTTATTCATCTTTAACTTTTAAATGAGCAAGAAAACATTACGTAATTTCACGTAAACTAATTCATTAAAAAAATTATACGCACATAATTTATGTAATTTTATATGATATATTTCAGTGCTCGGCTAAACAAATTAATCACTTTGTATGCATTGTTCAATGTGCGTAACAAGACCTATATTATGTAAATGAAAATAAGTAAATTACTTATTAGAATAAAAAGGTAAACATTGCTACCAAGTAAACATACGACCACTGCATGACCATCTATAAAAACCAACCATAAAAAACTTATATTTTCCCTGAAATGGGTTCCGTAGGGCTTTCGATAAATAAAACTAAGTGATGTACTAACAACCATTTAAGCCAGTATGACAGTTCTAGTGACATCGCTAGTGGCTATCATGTCATGGCAAAATGACAGCTACTGGCGTTGTCATTGGGCGGAATTTACAGTGTGTGCCATTAAATATGTAGCGACAAAACGGGTTGAAATCGTACATTCGTGCCCTGAAATGTCAGCTTTGTTTGCATGCAAGAAAGTTCATGTATAATTTTTCAGTGGTTTTGTTATAATTTTTACACAAACTATTCAACATGACATGTTGTCCTGACTATGTGTTGTAAGTGTTGTTTCAAAAATTTTGATAGAGCGTCTATTGTCTACATATTTTTGTTCATGACTTTATCTTCTCCAAGACCAAGTAAGAATTATCTCAACCAGAAGGACCATTCTTGTATTTTTAAAGAACGTACGCAGTCTTAATCTTTGAAAATGTTCTCTAAAAAAAGTATCAAAAAGTGTAGGTAGTGCATGAGATGAGATTTGCACTAGATTTTTTTAAATTTCCAGTTTCGGGAGTTGGCCTGCTGACGATTAACTACCCCTTCTACTTAATCTTTATAGCCTATTTTGCGTCCCCTAACAGGGACCATTCTACCTTTTCTTCTTCCAAACCTCTATATTTTGCACAACATCTGGCCACGTTTGCGCCACAGCAATCACAACACTACCCAACAAAAAAGAAATAAGATCAACCAACTTTAAACGAACGAGATATCGAGAAAGCCGTAGTTAAGTGATACTTAAAACGCAACAATTATCCAGTAGATAACGGTACAAAATTAACGTCTAACTAGTATGAAAAGGTCTTTTGCGGTTGTGGCAGGAAACTGCAGTTGCGTTGCCTTGCGGTCGTGCCGTTTTTGTCCAGTGTGTGGACGGTGAATTAATAATCCTCACTACGGCTCAAACTGAATAATTGACGGCCGATCTAGTTGTCCTGCGGCTTGTAACGCTTTTACTTAATGGTGGGGAGTGGCTGCCTGAAAAATGGCGCGTTTTAAGTTGTGTTTAGTGTTTCTTTTTTGGCTACTAGATGTTGTAATTTGTTGTGGGGTTTTGGTGGAAAGATTGGCTGTGTAGTTTTTTTATTTTAGTACCTACATGCCTATGTGAAACAGTTCGAAATGTTTTCTTTTTTTCATATTTTTTAACGGTTGGTCTTCTTGCTGGTGTGTCCCAAATGTTTTTAACTGATAGTCTATTTTTTGGAGTGGCTGCAATGACCGTTATTCTGCACCCTTGAAGATCTGTACAACGCCTCTGACGCAACAATAAACCTGGACACCTACTGAGCCCAAATAGTAATAACATTGTAGATGTGTCATTGATACGAAAAGTAAAACTGTATAGGTACCTATCTATACTGTGAGTTCGAGTGGAAAATAACACCATTAATATAATTAAACAAGAAATATTTACAATGAACCCTAATTACAAACATTAACATCAAAATACACTAATCACACAGCTCAACCAGCAACTGAACCAAAAACTCAACAAAGCACCAAATGTGCGACAAAACAATTAGACGTGCGACAATAAATCGTTGAAACACGCGCACTGACAGATTTGCACTTCATTAGTGATTTTTTTTAACCCTGTCGGTGCAGACGCGCGACTAACATTGTTAAATTTGTCGCCGGCACCACGTCGCGTTGACGGATACCAACGTAAATAACTTGACGAGAAAGCTTTGGAGACGTTTAAAAGATGCTTCAAATACGATTGGGAGAATGGGGGTATCGGGTTCTGTCGTGTCACGGTTTTGATAAGGTTAGACTGTATGTTTGACTTACAAGGGAGATATACAAATACAATATAAATTGTAAACGTTTACAAATGACTCCAAGATACTCCTAGATACACCGCGACATACATACCTAAATTCAATTATTTTTTATTTCCCTTAACTTTATGCAACAAAAAAGACAAAGGCAGAGTTAATGCCTTTGGCATTCTGTACCAGTCAACCAAAGGTGCTAAAGATGGTTGCTTTTTTCTTGTATATGACGCTTGAAAGTGCCTTTTAATGATATTATTTAAATAAATGATTTAACTTTAACCGAATAAATAGTTAAGTACAGAGAATAGTCAAAATAGAAACAATTCTCTGCCACCACAACAAATTCATCAACATTATCTCAAACAACATAAATATCAATTGAACAGATGAAGATAAGCCCGTCTCAAGCCACAGAGTATCAATCTAAAAGCGTCACATTCACGTGACGACTGTTTAATGCTCGGTCGGAATGTCCCCGAGTTGTGCGCGCACTAAATATTATTTCCCCGACAGCTTCATTTAAATACCTTTTGTCAATGAACGGGTTAACACGACGAGTTGGTGCTATAAAAAAGAATTATGGCGGGCCCCGTCGCTACCGATACGGTTTATTTTTTAAAATAATTGGTTCATGCGACAAGTATTTTAATTAGAATTTTACGTACTTTAAGATGCATGTGTTATTCTGTCATTAGGATGGTTATTGTGTTTGTATTTTTGGATGACAGCTGTTTTGTGTTGATGATGGATAATTTAGAAATGTCATAATTTTAGTAGTGGGTAATTAAACTGATTTCCCTTGTTTTTTTTATTGAAAACGTTGCCCCTACGCAATTTTTTCTGTGCCGTGGATGCGTTTACAAACATATAAACTAACATACACAAACAACCAGATCCGGAACATCATGTAACTGTTTATTTAATCAATTTATTTACCTACATCACCTACGTTTATTTAAATCCAAAGAATAGATTTTTAACATTTGTCCAGTAACAAAAACAAATCTTAGCGAAAAAAATACAAATACCACTCAACAAAAACTGCATCTAACTAAACATTTTAACTGTAAGTGGCCTCATCCCAAAGTTAAAGTGTTTAATCCTAAGCAAACCGTAACACAAAGCGCCGTTTCTATCAAAAGTGACGGATCTCAAAACGCATTGTAGTGCCCCGTACTATGGTAGCGCCATTTTACATTCAACAATGTTACTTTTGCGACTGAGTATCGGATTTGCGACTTTACTACGTGTCATGGTACGGTGACAAAGCAGAGTGCCTTAATCCCCATAACAGCCATTTAGGAGCATTACAAATAAAAGTTTGTCGGTCGTCGATTCGGTTGAATGCCACAATGGCCATTGAGGGGGCTTCACGCTGCGCGCCGTGAATGGGCCAGCGCCAAAAAAATCTATTAGACACGCATAATGGTCCCGATGTATGGGATTGAAGTGCGGATGAGATGAAAGTTCTTGATTTGTTGTGTGAAGTGGGTGACGGAGAGTTAGTTCAGTGTTCCGGCTGGTTTAGTTGATGTCTTCGGGACTGTGGCATTTTAGTCGTAACTGCGGGGTTTCGGATTTGCCTGAACCCGCAAAGTACTTGAAAACTTAATAGGGATTAGCTGCTGTTATCTTGAGAGGATTAAATTACCAAACATGGCATCTAATTGAGTACTATTTACTTTTTTCCGTTTTCATGTGATGCAATGGTAAAGAGCATGAACAATGATGTTAATGCATGGATACCTTACTATCGATTACAAAAAAATCGATCAGCATAACTGTTACTAGCTAGAACAACATGACCTAAAACTCATAGTGAATGCAGATAGACTTTGAAGAAATTGTCAGTGAATCATATTTCTCTGAACATCTAACGGCAAAAAAACTTACACGATGCTCTACCCACGTAGGCACTTATTGAATAACAGATCCATATCATGATTACCAATAATAAGACATACCTATTGTTCAATATTGAAATTACTAAATAATTTTCTAGAAGAATGTCCGATCTTTACATAGAACAATACACATTGTTCTCAGTTACAAAAGCGTAATAAAATCGAGCGGTTTGATTCGATTGAATTTGTTTTTACGTTTGGGGAGTGCGTTCTCGTTGACAAATATTTAGACGGAAGATTGATGGGAGAGGAAACAATCGGATTCTATTCGGAAGCTTTTGTTTGATTCGAATGATTTGATTGAGCACCCTTTGACAATCGGTAAGATAACTTCCGAGAGGTGGAATTGAGTGCGGCAATTTGTTATTTTTCGGGAATGATAGATAGAATTATGTTTTGTATCTTATGTTACGTGGAAATGAAGTCGTTTTTTAATGTCGGTGCAGTGTTGTGCATGTTCTATAACTGGCAAGTACCTACCAATGTGACTTTTTAATTGATATGTACCTATATACCTACTTGCTAAGTTTCATCATCATCATCATCATCTGCCTAGCCTTTTCCCAACTATGTTGGGGTCGGCTTCCAGTCGAACCGGATGCAGCTGAATATCAGTATTTTACATGGAGCGACTGCCTATCAGACCTCCACAACCCTGTAATGGGTACCTAATACGATACTCTTAGTAAGACTGGTTGTCAGACTTTCGGGCTTCTGACTAACAGTAACGACTGTCAAAGATCTAAGTTGCTAAGTTTATGGTACCTAAATATTCCTGACATTGGTAACGGAAAACATCGTGGTGAAAACTGGAGTTCATTTATTCAAACTTTATGCACATATTGTAAAAAGTAGACCTTACAAAGGCGGATTTATTGCCTTGGGCATTTTCTACCACTCTACCTTAGGATGATGCAGAGTCAAAACATAATAGGTGCAAGGAACAGAAAATTACAGTTTCTTCCACTTTTTTTTTGGAGTTCCGATTAGGTACTATAAATCTGAAATCTCCAATCCACCAAGAGCAACGTGCAAACGTGATGTTCAATGCTCGTGGCTTCTAAGTATGAGAAGAGGCCTTTGCCCTGCAGTAGGAGAATAATGGACTGGTATTATTATTGCTGTTGGAATGATAAATACCGACATACAATAAAATAAACAATAATGTGGCTACACACCTACAACTGACATTTATCACGAACACATAAAACGCAGATAGTAACGATAACTACAAAGTTAGTCCTTAACACGGAATAATGTTAATTCAGGAATAACCAATAGGTTATGCACCTGTGTTTGCGCACACACTTGTGCACTATAATATGCTCTGCGTATTTGGCTAGTCTACATTAAGATTTGCCGCTGAGGCCCGATTCGGTCTGGGGAATACCAACCCAGACACATACTACTACAGTACTACAGTAGTACCTATGCCTATCTACATTTATTTTTGTTATGCGATTGTCTTTTATTTTTGAAAAAGGTCAACAAGTCAACTAGGTACAGAGGCGCTATCCCACATTGTCAAATTTTCCCAATTAAATATGAACCGTATCTTTTTGACATGAAGTTGAATATCTATCAAAGTAATTTGACAGATTGGGGTAACTTGATGTGCTGGCCTCTGTACAATATAATTTCATAATCTATCTGAAAAATAATAGGTACTTAGTAAGCTGTATGTGTTTTTTGTACCTGCTATTTTTACTAATGATCAAAACAATGTTAAGTGTCTACTTACAATATTTTTTCTGACACCGGACATTTTCTATTTTTACCTACCTACCTACTTATCTACCTACAAATGAAACGACACAAACAAACGTGTGTAGGTAATAGGTACAGTCAACAAAGCTATTTGGTATACAGGCGGCTTCCTTGCGACTACTTTTATAAACAATGTTATGAGTGTGCTGAGCAGTCAATTCTTTTAAATAACTCCCTTAAGTGTGTCATAAGCTTAAAAAGTAATTACGCGTACAATAAAAACTGCCTCGTTAGCCTTGTGGTCCTATGCGCGACTGCTACGCTAGAGGTCCCGGGTTCGATTCCCAGGTCGAGCAAAAAGTGTTACTGTGTTTTTCTCAGTAACAGCTCGGAGTTTGGATTTGTGCCCGGTTAGTGGCAATAGGCTCGCCCCCTATTACGTGGGACCTAAATATACCGGCGAACGGTGGGTGTGCATTGGTACACCTCTGCCTAACCCTTCTGGGAATACAGGCGTGATGGTATATTTTAAAAACGAATATTGGCAG
Source organism: Caradrina clavipalpis (assembly GCA_932526535.1). Classification (NCBI taxonomy): domain Eukaryota; kingdom Metazoa; phylum Arthropoda; class Insecta; order Lepidoptera; family Noctuidae; genus Caradrina; species Caradrina clavipalpis. The sequence goes on from OW052093.1 coordinate 7,069,188, forward strand.
TGTAGTAGAACGATGAATAATTTTGCCTGTATACCTACCAAATAGCTTTGTTGACTGTACATATATGTACCTGAAAAATTATACAAAGCTACTATGTAACATATTTTTTGTCGGTTATAATTTTATACTTCACATGATACAAAACGCTGTAACGTCTAATGATAGACCTAATGATCTATAATAGACAATTAGCTAACTAAGCAGGTGCCACTGGGAGGAGTTTCACTTGGAGTCTATTGTTTTGTCTATGGGAAGAAATGCAGAGAGATGGCGCTTCAGATATCGCCAGGACAATGAGTAGAGAACTGCTGAAAAAAGTAAACGGCAAGTGCGAAATTACTTGCAATTACTTAAGAATGCCTGCCCATATTGTGTTGTGGCAGCTAGGTGGGTATTGTTTGCACATTCAGTGAAATAAAAGTTAAAGCGAGAATTATTGAGGTGTGAGTGAATATGGACAATAAGACTAAGTATTTTTTTTGCACAAACTATTCTACTAGGTATCTTTTTTATACATAAAGATTACCTATATAAAGCTTTTAATTAGGGAAATTCTTATTGATGCTGTGCAGTCTGTAACTAACTCGGCAAGAACCATTATTCAAAAATATAGTTATGTGGGGACCTATTTAGTTCATTAGCCACGAAAAACACACTGTTGAACAAATCTTACGCCTACAAAGGAGCAAACTTAATAACATTGTTTTTAATGCAGCGGGTGTACCTATTCTAACAATTTTAATATATTTTAGTCTATAGGTAAATGTGAACATGTACCTAGTCTTGTAGCTACACAACACTTACACTATACATGTTATACATTGTGTAGGTACCTACCCTATATCTACATTAAAATGTATACTTTTAAGACATCATAAGAATGATTTAATGTCAAAGATTTAGTCATTGTGATGTTGAACGTGCCGACGGAACATAGGCATGTGGTTATGTGCCTGTCTCATAAGTTAGGTATTTCAGGAAAAAAAACAGTAGGTAAATAATTCTGTTAAAACTATAGGCAAATTACTGAAATATTATTGATAGACGTGATACAGAATAGAACTTAATAGAACGTCGCTGCTGACTATTACTATAATCAATATTTTAGACAGTAAATGGTAATGTTAAGAGAATGAGCATTCTAAAAGCCTTAATAAAGCGTAAAAAGTTACCATAGTAATCCCGACTCTATTAGAAACTCTTAACAGAATCGCCTTCCCTCCTATTTTGTAAATACACCTTTGTATACAACAGCTGTTTTGGAGCTGTCAAAGTTGACGTTAAGGAAGAAGTTCACAACAAACTTACAATGGTCTTGTTGTTGGGCGGCGCCGGCAGCGGCGCGTACATATCAGTGATCATTGTCGGGAACACCACTAAACGTGACACATAGCGAACTCGGAACTATTGCAGTGTCACTTGTCAAACAACGCGGTGCCGTGTGCGCATACTGACGTGGACGTGAGCGATGCGAGCGCGCGCGACCGACGTGTGGCGCGCGCTTCACACCGCGCGAGCGAACACCGCGCGGGGGAGTGGGAGCCAGGGGGGAGGGGGAGGCAGTGGGCGGGGCCGGCCAATCCCAGCCTCTTACCGCGCCCCGCCCATGCCGAGCCCCGCCCGCAAGGTCGCAGCGGGCGTATCGATCGCACGCGCTCGCACGACCAGACTCCATTTTATTTCGGCGTCCCTCGATTTGCATAAACTTTTTTGTTTCAAATTATTGCTTAGTCTGAACTTCGACGTAATGTTGGGTACAGTTCAACTTTGAGTCGTTCAAGTTTCAGATGTTTGAAAATTGTCAAAGCCGACGCGATTTAACACAATTGTAAAGTTTTTCGACTGGGCCTGCGTTTGTGGTGGATGATAACGAGGCTGTTCCTGATGGGTAGGTACAGCGGGGGAAGCTTGAGTTCTTGGAGAGAGAAGTGAGAGGAAAATAGGGGGAGGCCTTGGGCCCTACAGAAAGAATCTCCGGGGTATTAATCATAGGTTAAATGATTTAGTGGGGTGCTTCCCATTATTCTGTACTTAAATCTTACAAATGAAGATTTAATAATCTAATACTTATTTGTTTAATAAGTTGAACTGCTTATTATTTTTTGTGGTTTTATCCAATTTGTGAGGATTAAGAGACTTATAGCAATCGCGCTACAATAAAAGCCGTCGGGTCTGATAACTGTCACAATATTCTTGCTGACAGTCAGAAGCCAGAAGTTTAATAAAATAATAAAAAATATCAGGCTATAAAGTTCCCAGTGATGGGAAACTTCCGTCCCATTTGTGAGACGAGTTTGAATAGACTTTGATTAGAGTAGCGACCTAACTAGGCTTAAGTATAGCCTATACAAGTAGTATAACAATTTTTATTTATTTTATTCTAGGTAAAAACAACATGACATGAGGAATTTATTTATTTCTTTCTTTAAGTCTATCTTTCAGTAAAAACTATAAGAAGGCAGAGGCAGACCAAAGTGCCTGCAGGGTTTAACTTTTTTGGAAACAACACTCAGCAACTATCATCAAAGGGCGACTGACTAGGTACCTACGTTTTGTTTAAATTAATTTAAATCTAGGTATCAGACACATCCAAGTTCTTCCTCAAGAAGCCGTAATACTTAATTCCAATTTCAAATGTATTTTTTGTAGAACACATAAAATCTGTCTATTTAGAATCCCCTAACACACATTTCCCCTTCACCATAACATCTGACAGAACGTTATTACGAGCTAATAGCGCCGGTGAACGACCAACAAGGTGCTAAAGATAATGAAATATAATGCTCACCACAAAAAACATTATAAACACGACCAAATAATTCGTAATAGCACGAAAAAAAGCGGAGCTACGAAAGTTTGCGTGAAAAAAAATGATAGCGCCCTTCCGCAGCCGAGTTCCTTCACGATAAACCTTCTTAGAGGGACGTCGTCGCTTCAAGAATAGCTTAAACGGCTAATAGTTTTATGACACGCATAACACCAGTAAAATGCTAGAACACACAACAAACTATATTGAACTTTATGTTACCACTCTCAAGGTGCAACATCCCATTCAGAGAAGACCGGAAATGACAGTCGCGAGGCATTATAGCGACATTAGGCAGGGGTGCCATCGGGTTCATAAAATAGTGAAATCGTGGCGAGGTGAGGGGTGTAAGGCGAAGAGGGGTGAGTGGGCGTGTCAGGGATAACGAAATAAAAATGCTCAGCGCGCTCATGGGCGACCCGCGACCGTGCGAACTCCGGTTAACGCAATAAACATTTTAATTTGAACGCGAAACTCACGCTGAGATGTGAAATTACTGCGAAAGGGCGGCGTGTGCGGAAGAAATCAAATTACATGGAAATTTCATGAGAGGCGTTACTACGAGCCCATCGTAGATAACAAACCAAATTGGAAAAATGTGATTGAGAGTTAGAAGTTAATTGATTGCGATTTTTTACATAGATGTGGCACCACGGGGTCTTTATTTGCGCGTTATTTACCCAATTTTTTTTACATAAGATCCTCACCTAAATAAAGCTGTTCGATAAGTTGTGGATAGTATCGTTCAGGTGAATCGACAACCTAGTAAAGGTAGCAGGCAGGTGTTAGATGTGAGAGGCACAAGACCGCGAGTAGATCTATTTAGTATTGGGTGGATGCAGGTTGAAAAAGAGTGTCGGGTACACTTATCTGGCCTAGTAGGTAGGTAAGACATAATTACCAGTAAGTAGGTAGTCTAACGGCAGACCAAAGCGCACCAAATTATTTGAAAGTACAATACTTCAGACCAGATAATCATGATACTATGCTAGGCTATAAAGATTGCTCAATTTCCTCAAAGAATTGTCCAAACGGTTGACACTTCTCGTGACCCATGGGCTGGCTTTTACCTTCGCCAAAGGCTTAGCATTGCTATATCCAACGTAGCAATACCGCCAGTCTTTTGGACACCTTTCCGGTAGTTGGCGATGTGGAAGAATTTTTTGATGCCGTATAGGTAAGAGCTATAATTTTATCAAGGATTTATTTACTTTGTAAAAAGAACTCTAGGCACAGGTAACATGTAAGAGAATTAATATAGAATCTAGATTAGAGCAAACCTACCCTTAAACCCTTTTCTAAGTAACCTATAACCACTTCAATCATCAGATATAGGTGTCCTCCATGTGTTTTTGTCTAGCATTGACGTACCTACATATGTGTCGAATAGGTAACTACCCAATACTGTACAGCTACAGTACCTAATATCCTGTCACCAGTTATGACAGTTGATACGGCTCGGTTTGGCCCGGCGTCGCGCTCTCCTGCCGGAAATTGGCGGAAGCGACCGACGCCGGATCGACGCCGGACCGGCTCTCCGATCACTCGATTACTACCATTTAGGTAACTTGGTGTCAGTTTGCGTTTCATCTACAAACGTAGAGATAGGTGCAGGTGTGGGCAGGAGAGCTTGTTCTAAGTAAGAGAGGAGAACTATAAAAGAGATTTAGGAGCTCTTTTATGTAGGAGAAGAAAATAAATGGTATAGTGCGGTGGGATCTAAGGGCTCTTTCTATGCATATAAGCGTTTGGTGCCGGGCTTGCAACTCTTAGTTTGTCGGATTGCACATGGACGGTTGTCTTTTAATTCATACAGTTAACGCATCCAGATCGTCGTGGGACAGCTGTACTGCTTATGCACGATTATGGCAGGACGACAAACGGTCTTCGTCAACTGTGTGAAAAAAGACACAACAGTCCGTGTGCAGTCCAACAGACGGACTTCTCCGTCCGGTATTGAACGCATATATTGGAAGTAGGTACCCTTAATTTTGGAAGAAATAAAGTTTAAATGAAAAGAAATCTTAACTTGAACTATGTCAGGGTCGGCTTCCAGTCTAACCGGATGCAACTGAATAACATTGTTTTACATGGAGCGACTGCCTATCTCACTTCCACAACCCAATGATTAAGGATAGTTAATCAAATAATTTATAAAAACAATACATAAAACCTACACTACCAAGTTTCACTAAAACATTAAGGTAGGTTATCGACCAAACACTGTTTCGTAAAATATTTAAGAATATCAAAAGGGCTGTCCCCATTAATGGGCACTTAGTAATTGTCGCCAGTTGCGAGTCAATGGTACGATAGCCTGTAATTGTCCCATTCAACTGTAACAAACTTAGTTCTTGTCTTGTAAACAATAGTTAACGTCTAATATGGAGCGCGAATCAATATTTGACTGTGGGAATGTGTACAAAGACTTTGAATTTTGGTATATTAAAGCTTGGGGAATATGTTTGTGAACAATTGTAGAAGATATATGTTTGGCTTGTGACATCAGATGAAGGAAATTGTGTCTACTTACTTACTAAATCTATACCAATATAATAAAGCTTAATTTTGTTTTTTGTTTATTTAAACTTTTCTTGTATCTGGAACTACCAGTAGTCGGATTGGAAAAATCTTCCTGTATAATGATAGCTGGATACATGAAGAATAATGTAGGATAGGCTGTTTAAAATTACGCTAAGACCCATGAGCGAAGATGCGGACATAGGCAAGTATGGAATTTTAAATGTCAGAGTTAATAGTGATGCTTAATAGAAAGTAAAAAACAAAACCAGCAACACGCCAAAATGTATCTGAGCTAAGATGTAAAAGTGGGTGTATAGGTAAAATTGTACAAAATTCTTACAAAGGGTAATTTCGACTACACCGAACCAAAGCTAATCTTGGTCTCGTAGGAAAGAACATTCAAACAAATCGATTCAAGGAGGAAAACACTCGAGTGAACTCCTTGTTTCAACGTGCCAACGACCCCCTACCTACGATGTAGGTAGTACGTATACCTATATAGTATACATATAGAGCTCTATTTACGTGCTTAAGAGCTTCAACACATTTAGGATAGGTAGGTATATACTTGTCTGGTGTATACCTATGTATGTAGGTATGTTCTCTAAGACATTAGGTTCCTACGAGGTAAGACTTTGGTTTGATATTTGATATTCGACAGTTCTGGTGTTTAACTCACCTACGTTGGCTTTGGCAAATTTTGATAATTTGGTCAAAAGAAATCAGTTTTTCTTAAACCTTTTTTGTGTTTGGCTTGGCTTAGCTAATTTCAACGATTTTAATAAAATTATTGTAAGAGAAGAAAATTGTTTCCACATAGTAGGTAAAACCAAATGCACTTGTTAAATCAAAGAGACATAAAAAAACCAGGGAGGTTGAAAATTCGGGCGTAATTTCTGCTCGTGCCTTCTTTGTATGAGGAGAAACCTTTGCCCTAAAGTGGGATAACAAGCCCGCCATACTATTTCCAACCACTGCAACTCCAGAAAGCCAGAATCGCGTGGAGACCGCCAGGAAAGCATCGAGGCAATGAAACTGCAGTGTGATAACCGTTGGCTGATACTATTATTTGGGTTCCAGATTGACTACAAAAACAGTCCAATCCAAAAAGCCTAGACTTCAGAGTGGTATACCTATTCTTAGGAAATAGATTCACAACAACCATATCATGATAACGCGAATAGCTAAAAATATTTATATTAGGTACACTGTTCACGAATAAAAACACACATATCTATACTGTTTGTTACTCTGTCGCTATAGCAATACAATTGGTTAATGTATCCACGGAGGCCACACGCTAGGCGCTGCCCGCGGCGTCGCTTGCGATCGGCTTCAATGCTCATTGTGCGGCACTATTCAACGATAGCCTTTTCAATTGAACATTCTTATGAGCGATTGTATTAAAACAAATAGGTAATAGTTATTACAATCGTGGTTAGATGCTGAAATGAATGTTGATGATCGACGACTCCGGACATTAAAGTTATTGTTGTATTGTTAATAATTATCCGATTATTATGTAAATGCTGAAGATATAAATGTACTAGGCTAGTTTAAGTACCTAAGTAAAAAGTTTGCCTGAAATGTGTGGCATACATTTTGTTTTCTAGCTGTTTTGGATTTCAGCAGTGTTATTGTGATAAAAACTGCTTTGGTGGTTAATATACCTATTTACCAAAATTCACCAAAGGAGGGTTAAATATTAAGAAGACAATTTCCGTAATCGGATTCTAATCTCGGTCTCAATCTGTCAAAACACCTTTATTTTGCCTACATTTTCGACATGTTTTTGACATTGATTGTCAGTGAGATGAGATTGCTGATTAAAATTTTCTGCACCCGTGAGATATTGAATTCTAGCTATTTCATTTCTTGTGACCAAGTACCTACTTCTGATTATATCATAACCAACGCCTTTATTTATTTCATGTTTTTATATCATTTATCATAATATATTAATAAGTAGAATAAGAAACAAGGTCTAGTAAATAAATCTACGCTGATCAATTAATTGCAAAATTATAGGTACAATGTTGGAACAGCAAACGATCAATTAATACATAAAAGATCAGTTCCTCGAAACTACTCTAAATGCGCATGAGCAATTAGATTATAGTACAAAGTAGAATCAGTAAACAGTATCTGAGTGTAGTTTGATCACTTATTTAGAAAAGTAGTAAGAATCTGTTAACAAAAACAGAAACTACAGAGAGTTTTTTTTGGCAGGAAAAGCTCTTTTTAACAAGAACATCTATATTTTTTTACAGGAGTGTGACAGGACATGCATAATATACATGTTATGTATCGTTTTCTATAACGGGAAGTACCTGTACAATTAATTATTGTGATAATTTTTTTAAAAGAGTAGGTATGGAGTTTCTTGCCAATTCTTAGAGTCAATATTATTATTTTTTGTGGCTTTTTATAGTCTAATTGATATGAATTATTTGACTCTGAACACAATCATTAACCTGTATATAAAATTTCACACTCCAAAAAGGTGTAAAAAAACTCTTTCGCATAAAACCCCACAATACTTGGGCCGAACATTGTCATGGATCACGTGTCTTGCGCGCGCGCATCCACCCAGCCCGTATCGAATGCATTACTCGCGGCTCTCATCGCTCACAATACCCATTTCACAGTGTCCATCGAATCGATGACGACAAATCGAAATTACCGATTTCGTCATTCGATATTCGTTCCGATATAATTCCACTAGTCGATAGCGGAAAATTGTAATGGAGGCGTCGCCGGCATTACCGCTCAGAAATCATTAAGGAATTGCAAGACGTAAATGAATTAGAATTATCCGCTATCTGTGAGCAATTTATCATCCTACATAAAATAATGTTTATGCAATTGGCTTTATGGGTTTATTGATGTGTCTTGCCTTCTGTAATTAAATGCAAGAAGCCCAGTGACTGCTTAAGTTTAGGAACGAGTAGGTATTAGCACTCTTGCACACAATGATTATGCTAGTCTGCATTGCCATTAATGATCTGCAGTGCTATTCGGTATAAATATCTACCTGTGAATTTACATGAAATGAGTTTGAGAAGAGCTGTCAATGCCTAGCTTAAGCTGGTCTAATCTGTAAAAATCTTTCACGGTGAATTTGGGTAACGTAAACTTTAACAGTCTTCTCACAAGATACATATACGAGTACTAGAGTTCACCAGATAGACTAGACTAGCCTAGGCATCTAAACTTCTTTAGGGATCTCGACTTCAAGCTTGCTTTACCTACATTCAGCGAGGATATTTTTTTTCAGTATATCACTGCAAGATGAGGAGACAACTCACCTCGAGCTCTCTTCACTTAAATTCAATATAGGAGACTTTTACAGAATACACAATCTGGCTAATAATTCCAATCACAGGCCGCGACCGCAATCTGACATCGTATCATTGTGTACAAGAGTTATCAAGCAGTTACTTTGTCACATGTTTTGTTTCAACATAAGCGTGACAATAGACCAACAGTTTTCATTACAATTGTGTGTAAAAGACACTACACACTCTCTAACCCGCAAAATTCCGATTAAAAGTACACTTCAATCATCAAAAAATCATAAAGCTACAACTCATTGTAGTTGTCATACTTTTGATCGACGGATCCCTCGGATCGATGTGAGAGCCCTTAACAACACTAAATGCAATGAAAGAACCCATGGGGTGTTGGTTCTAAAGTCACAAATATATAAACAAACATAATAACAAATGCAGTACTTACTAATATCTTCATGTCCTTGTGATCTGCGGTCACGGGGTCGATACTAACCTGGAAATAAAGAAAAAATCTAGTTAGTAAATACACATTAAAACAATACCTGGAGAAATACCCAATTTATTTATTCTTATTTTATTTATGCGATAAACCCACCACACTATCCCCAACCACTGCAACTCCTTAACGCCAGAATCAACAGTGGCGACTACCAGAAAAACGCCGAGGTAATGAAGCTTAACGTCCCGGAGAAATGATTTAATTATCTTGGATCCCGCAAAGAAATTTATCAATAAAGAACACTAGCTGATGAGTAAGGAAATTAACAATTTCCACTTTGTTTATCTGTAACCTCTTAGGAAAAATATGACGTCGTTTGAAATCGTCACCTTCTAACTTCCAAAGAACTAACTACGAGCAATAGTCGTGACAATTAAAAAAAAAATACGAGTAAACAAAAGAAATTAAAATTACTTCTTTCAAAGACCACCATGAAGGTGACGTAAATTCAGTTAAACAAAACATCAAATTCGCATTTTATTAAAACCGTCCCGAAATTGATCGCAACAAAAACCCAGCCCTGGTACCTAACATTGTTGATTTCCTATGTTCCCATCAGCCAAAGTAGGAAAACAAAAAACTAATTAGAAAGTCCCTAAAAAGTTAATATCATAAGTCGGGGCCGTACACACGAGCGAATTTAATTTGGAGCTTTTTTAATTACGCCTGGAGAATGGTTCTGAGCGGGCTGGTTTCGGCGCCGCGCGGCCGCCAGCCCTGTAATTATGGGGCCCGTAATTGCGGGACCCAACAGTGTGCACCCCGGCCCCCAGCCCTCCCCCGCTAGCTAGCCGCAGATAGCCAAGCCAGGGAAATTAGAATACCCAATTTTTTTTGGTCAACGTCAAAGTTTTGCAAAATTAATGTTGTTGTTTTTTGACATGCTGTAGAGATGGTTTTAAGCACCTTGTTGGCTTCATTTCAAAATACTTTCAACATAAAATAGAAAGCTCTGAAACACAAGGAAAATAAAGGTAATTGTAGCATTCTTGTTTAATTGTAGTCAAGTAGTTAATTCCGTCGACCTTTGTTCGTCTTCAAAGAATCATTTTAACGAACTTGTGTAAGAAGCAGGGTTCGCAAAGTGTTAGCTCGACCGCGCCATGTCAGCGTCGGTCGTCCGCTGCCAAACGATCGCTGGAGTTCGCAGAAATCCTTACATTGCGAGACTCCCTAGTTTAATTACAGAAAGCCACTGTCCGGTCACTGACGAGTGAATGCAGAAGATTAACTTTTTAAGTGGTAAGTAATGTTATGTAAAGCTTCGTATGTCGAGTGTACAGTTTGGTATTTTTAACTAAGTAGGTATTTAAATGGAAAATGTGTCAAAGAGTTTATCGGGAGCGAAAATTCAAAATTAGTTCCAAGAATTCTTTTTTTAAGCACACAGTTGGTAAGTCAATGAAATTGCTTTAAGATAAAAATGCGGGATTTATGCTTATTTTATTTACTAAAGCATTTTTTTAATGAAATTTAAATGTAATAGCAGGTGATTGGCCTTCGCGTTGTTTGGTCACCGCTCCTAACAGTAGGTGCGAGTGAATCGTACGCTTAATTACGATGACTGGCTTTTGTAACTCCAAAATAAATTTTAACATTTTAAGTCCACATTATGATAATTATATATTCGGCCAATGACTAATGTATACCGAACTACTTACTGTTAGGAGAGACGGCTTAGATATAAATCTGATATCTTTTAAGTAACGTTTACTTGGTTAGTGAAGGTTGTTGATGAATGAAATTTTTAAGTAAGTATCTACAACGTTTACATAATCAAAATTGAGTAGCTATTATTGAGTAGCTAATATTAAATTAACAAATAATAGAAGAAAGAAGATTGCCTAGACGCTGCATTTTTAAGTACTTCATCGGGAGATGAATAAAACGTAATCCATGGGAACAATAAAATGTTTTTTTATGAAGTTATGTTGTCGTTTTATGGCTAGTTTCAGTTACAAATTAAGAGGTTAAATTGGTATATGAAAAGAAATTAAATTTATTTATTTGCCAGAATATAGGTAGTAGTCACATAATAAGATGATAAAATAATGTTAGTCTCACTATATTCGACTTATCGAATAGTCATGCAAATATTTCTTGTACATGCAGAATAACACCATGAGCAAGAGAGCAAGGCTTTCTTCTATACCAATAAGGTAACGGCGCCTCTCAATGTTACAAAATTGCCTATTATTGTGCACATATTTGCCTAAATCAATTGGATAACAAATAGCATTATAGAGAAACAACAATGGAAGAAAGGTTTTATTGTCGAGGCGACGGCGTGCCCCGGGAGGTGTTTGTACCATAATCACCAACGTAATCACACCAATTAAATATTTTTACTCCCATTCTACCTTTGTGTGTACTGTGCCTTTGTCGGTATATTTCGGCGAACGTCTTTTGTTTGTCATATAGGTATCGAACCGTGAACTTTTTGCGAACATTCGAACCGTAGAAGAAAATTAGTCGTTTTGTAATCATTGAAACAGCTAATTATTGTTGTATTGTGATTAATTAGTTTCGTGTTTGCAAGTTTTTTTGTTAGAAAATGGCGTTGGCTTTGTAATTAGTATTGTTAAGCGAAATTAATTATAGGTATAGTTTATTGAATAAGAGTAATTATTTGTTAAGATATTGCTATTATTTGTGTTTTTCATTCATTTTTAAATGAGATACTTACTGAACACTTTTTTTCGGGATTAATTTAATTTAAATTTCTTTATCTAGATCAGGGATCTATTTTAAATATTTGCAGTAGGTAGGAATTTAACTGACTTAGCGTAATTTCAAATTGGATTTTTAACTGAATGAGCTTTTGAGTTTTTTAATTAAAAAAATAAAAGTTTTTTTTTTACTTTTGCGGGTCCTCTTCGTTTAAATAAAATAAATGATTTTCATGCACTTTTTTATAATTTCGAAATTTGTCATTTTTAAATTTTATAAAATCGCGGTAATAAATTCGTAATTCACGAAATAAATTCTCAAAAATTTAATAAGAATTGTACAATTTGAACCAAATATAAAAATTAAATATTTACCTCGTTGAAGTAGTTATTATTGACATTATGGGCAGCCGGGTGCGGCGCCCCGTGCTGCTGATAATACGCACAGTTCATATCGCCATCAGATTCTAATACGACACGAGCACAAAGTCACTAGCACACGCGTGACAAATTTTCCATGTCAAAGAAAATTTTCGGGAACAATTATCTCGTAACGAATCGATGCGGCGAACGAATCTCGCCTACTAAATGTTAATTGTAGGGTTCTCGGTCCGGTGTCGGTAAGGTTGCTGTCTCGCTCGCACGGTGTTTGCGTCTCGCTCGATCGCGGTTCTGCGCGGTTTGTTTACGGCCGGGGCGGCGACTGGCGCAGGGCGGCTTGAGGGCGGTCTTACGTCGCACACGCAAAACTAATGTACTACGCACTTTAGTGCGTCGGGAAATTAAATCTTTGATTGTTTTAGTAAACTACGAGAGACTCTACTATACGGGTTGTAATAATATTTTCATAACTTTTAAAGCAAAGCTTTTTATGTTCAGGCGATGAAAGTAGTAAATTATATTCAATTATTAACTCGACTATTAATTATTTTTGCTGCTACGCCAGAGGTCTTAAGTTTGATTCCCAGGTTAAGTAAAATATTATTGGGTTTCTCTATGAAATTCTCAGTAGCAGCACAGAGTTAGGATCTGTGCCCGGTTAATGGTAATAGGCTCGCCCCCTATTACATGGGACTAAAAAAAACTGGTGAACTGTGGGTGTACATTGGTACACCTCTGCCTAACCCTTCGGGGAATACTGGCGTGATGATATGTGTAAATAATTACACAAAAGTACAGCTTATTTTATAATAATACAAACGAAAATTGTATGCTAAAAACTAATTATATGCTGTTCGCCTTATAAACAACCACTACCAATACATCCAATTGATCCACATTCAAGTTCATTTATAAATAGCTAACTATCTTGTGCACGAACGCTTCCCCTTTGACCGGGTCCCTTCAACCAACCTTGGATAATTAGTCCCACCGTACCCTTCCACTTTGCGTGAAACTTAGCGACTACTTAGCATCGGTTGAGGACGAAACAACGTCAAACAAACTAGGTTCTTATTGTAACCTTCAAAGGGAAAAGAATTTCCCACAGAGGAAATTGTTACCTCTTAAGGTCCGGATTTCTATAGCAAGTAATTGTATAACGGATGGACATGTGAAATTTAATAAAGCGTTTGCCTTCCTATTAGAGATTTAAAATTGAACTACTAATCTAGTTCAACATGAGAAGAAAGTGTAATAAAATAGTACATAAACGTATTTAATAAAAGATAAGTATACATAATAACATACCATCACGCCTGTATTCTCCGAAGGGTTAAGCAGAGGTGTACCAATCAACACCCACAGTTCGCTAGTATGTTTAGGTTCAGTGTAATAGGGGGCAAGCCTATTGCCATTAACCGGGTACAAATCCTAACTCCGAGCTGTTACTGAGAATTTCATAGAAAAACCCACCAACACTTTGCTCGACCTGGGAATCAAACCCAAGATCTCTAGCGTAGCAGCCGCAATTAAGACCACTAGGCTAACGAGGCATTTCTGAAAGTGCAATAAATAGTACATAAACGTATTTAATCAAAGATAAGTATACTTAATATGTGTTCAAATTAAAATATATCTCAGTAATAGTACCTACATCTTTAATAAGACAATTTTTACACCATCCAAAAGTAATAAATGTTTCCGGTACGTAATAAAGAACATCGGGACGTTACCCATGCGACTATTATAAAAATTGCTCCATTTTTTATATCTGTCCCATAGCGTCGGGGGCGGATACGGCTCCTATGACAGGATACACTTTCCTTACAACGTTCGTATCATGCGAAATGGTCACGTGATACTAGTGACAGATGCTCTACGAGATTTGATTTGATTTCATGGATAGTTATTGTGTGTGGAGGGGATTGAGTGTTGCTATAATTTAGGTTTTTTGATATTGTCAGAATGTTTGAATTTTTGTGAGAAGAATGTATGACTGGGTTAAATAAATTATATGTTTAAATAGTGTAATGTTGGTTTCAGCCGTTCTATTTAAAATAAAAAATAAAATAAATAAAATAAGTATACTAATATTTTGAAGAGATATTTTTTTTTGTTTGTTTGTAACAAATAGGCTCTGAAGCTACTAAACCGATTTTAATATGTTTTTCATCAAAAGATAGCTACATTATTCCTGAGTAACATAGGCTATATAACATCACGCTACGACAGGCGAGAGCGGAGCATTAACCAAAGACGTAACTTATGGCGGGTGAAATAAGCCAACCGGACGAAGTCGCGGACAGTTTGCTAGTCTTTCTATATTTTTGTACTGGTTTATTACAATCAAAGTATTAATGAATGCACTGCCACTGTGTTCTGTACCAGTTATAATTAGTATTAGTATAGTGGTAAGTAGTAGTAGCTTTTAGTTTTCAATTATAGTAAATACTCATACATTTATGAGATTGTGAAAATGCGTAGGTTTGCTAACCTGTCTATACCGTGACCTTTGTCCTACAAAGCCGGTCTTCACTCACATCAAGCCTGAAGCAATAGGTGCAGCATGTATTGCTAAATCACGTCTACCTACTATTGCACCTATGAAAACAGCTGCCGTAAAAAACTAGTGTTTTAGAAATAATATCGTGTCATGATTTTCGTCGCGATAATATTTATTTCAAATTTATTTTATTTATTTTTATCAGCTTTTAATATCATTTAAGATTACACTAACGCATCAGTTAAAAACTTGATGTCAGTAATGTCCAAGATAAACTTTGAAAGTACCTACATATATTTACACAACCATTAAGTTAGTCGGTCTGGTGATTCTGGCGGATGATGACACTGATGCCACTTGATAAATAAGATGTATCATCGCGATAGAACGGATATTATGTTAGAAAATTGAATAACAAGACAGATACAAATTGGTAAATGCCAAGGGTAACATGTTTTACTGAACATTGGATTATCTCAGTAGTGTTCTAAATGCAAAAGATTGTGGGCATGGATTGATGGACGATTGATACTCTTACACGCTTAAACGACTTAACGGAATTAGCTAAAATTTGGGACATAAAGAGATATGTACCTATCTATTGATCTAGCTTAAGACATAAGATAGTTTTTATCCCGTTCCTGTGTTCCTGTATTCCTGTGTTGGATAATTTCAAATTTTTGCTAAATTCTCTATTTACAAATAAAAAATTACGCCACTGGCAACAGCCATCGAAAAAGTCACTGTCAATCACACGTATTTATCTAGCCATTATATTTTAAAAAACTGCTACACTATAAAGACTTGTCGACAAAAAGTAAATGCAAAAACAAATAAAACAGCGATGAATGATGATTTTACATTTAAAATGATCCGTACAAAAAATATTACGATCTGAAGTTAAGTTCAAGCTAGACATAGTGCATTGGGATTTCGAATTGAATAATTATGACAGAGTACAAATATATTTATGCTAGCTTTCACCACTAACCAATATGCTACGGAGAAATATTAGTACATTAGTACACACTGACTGAAAATCCAAATGAAAACCGATAATTTATTTTCTTAACGCGTAAGTTAGTAAGACCAATGCCAATAACCAATCGTAATATTATACCTCCCTAGACGACACTAAATGCAAAATGGTTGACTCCACGCTTGCACATAAGCGTGTAACTGAATAAATATATCCATTAGCGTCACTCAAAACGTATGTATTTTTAAACAATTCAGCTGTCGTGATTTCCACAATGAGGTCCGGCGATGTCACCGTGCGATAGGGCGAACATTTTGTATAGAATATAGAAAAACATGCGCAAATGATAGTTATTAGAGCAGAGTAGGTGAGGCGTGTGCGCGTAATTATTGTAATCTCGGGGCGCACGCTGCGCGCAGGCGCGAGCAAGGAGCGCGGGCGCATACAACGCTGCTCTATTGTTGACTGTTATGAACAGTGCAAATGTGGAGGAAGTTCTGCGTTGATTATAAGGGAGTTTGGTTACTGAAGTTGTTTGTTTGATTTTGTACTTTTTGTTTATGTTTGTATGGCGTAATTTTCAGTAACAATGGTCTCGCTCCTTCGAGTTTCGAATCTAAGAAGTGTTATGTATACGTATCTATACAAAATCGTCAGTTACGAAGAGAATGATTTTATGAGTACAGATGAGTGGCAAAAACAAAATAACAAAATGTCAAGGCACAGGGACAGCAGATGGAAGGGAGGGACAGTGAGGAGGTGTGTGTGTTTAATGTCGAGAAACGAAATTGGTTAGATCGATATTTCAGTGACTTCAATCACAACTAACTAGGTCACTAAGTTATTATTCATACTTTCTAAACAACAAAACAAACATGACAATGTCCACAATTTCATTGTATCGGCACATTCTCATTATGTAACGCGTTTCGTCGCGTGCGCATGTAAGGCCGCCCTCGATCCGCCCAGCGCCGCCCTAGGACCCGAACGTATCGGATTGCAATCACAAAACAACTAATACTTTTCATTATTACATTTCGCATTATTCTCGTCCCTATTTATGTGTGAAAAAATAAACGGTGCTTTATTTTCTACAATGTTGGTAGTGAAAGAACAGGCCAGCTGGGTGATTAATACGTTATTATGTGAATCTAGTATGTAGGTACCTACCTATGAAGTTCGTCACTAGTAAGTAGGTATGTCTATTATCGATTGATGACACATGGACATTATTAATCTACTTTCTAATCTATAGCCACTAACATTATAAAGCTGAAGAGTTTTATTTTTGTTTGAACGTGCTATTCTGCGAAAATATTGGTCCGATTCTTTAAAAAAAATTCGCTAATAGAAAGTTACGTTATCACGGACGGACCGTGTAATATCATTATTCGTAAGAAAATTTGCGTGGTGGAAGTCGCGGCAAAATAATAGAATACAAAATTAAGTCACAATCACATCTCAGCGACAACTAGCATCAAAAAATGTAGATAAGTTAGAGGCATTTTTTTAAAAATTAAGACTGAGATTACATTGCGATCGGTTCTTATAGTTAGTAGAATTACCCTCTGTTTACGATGACCCATAGATATTATTTTGATGCGTAATTTTCAACTCTATTCTTGTCGTATTTCAGTTCATTATCAATTAATCTACAAAAATTGCTCAAGCATTTCTATATCAAACAGCAATAGTTTTATTCTACCTACTCCTAGCTCCCTACAACACGCACAGCCGTCGCGTTGCCCCGAAGTGCACGGTATTGTGCAACCCGAGTGCACGACAGTTGCCCATAGAAGGGGTGCAACGTATCCGGTTGCAATCTTACACCAACTTCCGCTGAGCTTAGCCACAGATAACCGTTGGATTTTAGTAGAACACCAAATGTATAAGTACGGATAAACTGGTTTCAATTGAACTTTCAGGGGTTGTTAACATTTTGAATGAGTTTTTGTTATTTGCATTGCTTTGATGTATTCTTTGTTGTATGTATTGTCCACACCGATTCCGGTCATGGCGGCTAATCTTAAAGCAGACTAGCCAAGTACGCAAGAGATAATAATTATATTGCGTAAGTGTGTGCGCAAACACAGGAGCACTCCCTGTTTCCTAACTCTCACAGTCCGATGGGATGGCAATCCGACACAACCGGGGCGAGATCATTCGCAGGACAAACAGCTTTACATGTTTTTCGAGGCACGGGATTCGTATAGTAAAATAACTATATTTAGAGTCTTGTATCTAAAAAAGGACTGATTTTTATATTGACACTATATTATGATGTACTTTTCAGTGTAGTTTGGTTCGGTACCCTAATTGTGCAAACCCGACTTGCTCTTAGCAAATTATTTTAACAGATGTGTAATATCTAAGGTAATTAATTGTTCAGTTTTTATTTAAATATGAATACGTACTACTGTGATAAGATACGTGTACAACACATTTTTTATGCACACTATTGTCATGCATTAATAAAGTACCATTGTTGAAAGGTGCAATATTTTACGATAAATATCAACAAAGCATAACCAAATATAATCAAATATACACACACATATATACCTACGTAAAACGTGGAACATTTCATCGACAACACGTGTGATTTCGTCTTTTGAGTGCAGCTGTATTGTTGACGGACCCGGATTATCTCCATTCACTGAGATTCATTCATATTTCAATACCGGGACATTGGGCGACAGTTTCCTATGCAAAATTTCGCGTAATCCTCGAATAAAGGTATTCAAAATGTTTCCGCTGATCCGTCGGGAACAGCATGGCGGGACAATGTCTGTCGCGGGGTTGAGATGTTCACTTGACGATATACGACAGTCCTTGACACTGTTTACGAACATAATAGGATTAAGTGTTAAGAGGATATTGTGTTTTGAAATGTTGAATGCATCGTTCGAGTTTATTGAGATAACAAATTGTAATACGTTTCGATAGATACTTTTTGGGAAGTACTTGAAAAAGTACCTGAAATATTAATGTTTGAGTGGAGTTAAGTTACTTAATCTGATGGCGATACACGTGCAGCTCTCATTGCTAATTTACCGAGAGAGCTTTGATGGTTTTGATTGAATTTACTGTATTTTTTAGGTTATATTATAAGAACAGTAATCATTAAATAAAACACGGGAATTCCATACATGAAGTGCATGTATCGTGACAGGCCGGCGCGAGCCGACACCAGCGCCGCGCCACGACGTGCCAAACAACAAAATAAACCGGCCAACCCGTGTAATAATGGTGTTTCCACCCTGTAACAATAACTACATAATAGTCGAGAGCTTTTACGAGCTTTTGTGAGCTTGTCGAAGCTTCTACTTGGCGTTTTTTGTGATGAATGCCACTCGTTGCTCCGCGCTTCACTTTACGACTGAAGAATATTTTATTGAATACTTACGCCGCGCTTAAAGATTTAGCATTGCTTGGAAGAGCCTCTTAAATCCGTTCACTGTTTGTGCCATCGTCATATTGTTTGGCAGATGAAATACTTTCTTCGAGGTCGGTTGTAAGTTCGCAAGGATGGAGCATAAGTATGTACAGCTAGGTTGCAGAGTACCATACGTAGCGGTCGAGATGAAACACGATCATGCGCTGAGACACTGACAAAGCACCGATTACCATATAAGTGCGCAGTCCGTGAACGCGTTCCATGTGAGAGTTGCTCAGTTGCGCACACGACGCTCGAGATGAATTTTTCCAATTATAAAAAGAGATAACCGCAACGTATAAAGAAATAATAGCGGTTGTTAATTGAAAACTTAATCGAGAATTCATATTTTATGGCCGTACTCTTTTAGAAAACTACTTTCTCTATTTTAGGCATGCTTATAAATATGTATTAAATTATATTAGTAATTAGATAATAGAATTGAGATACGTATTTTTATATGCGATTTATAATTAAAAAGTTTAAAAATTAATCAAGTGAATCCTCCTCTAGCAATATTAAATGGTTATTAAAACCTATTCGTGTAAATAAAGTTTATCAAGACTGCTTACCCAAACATTTTGTTGCAGATTAATTTGATTTCTGAGATAAGATCGATAAAATCGAAACAGAATTATAATAGCCACGATATTGTTAAAACAGCGTGCATTGCGAATAGGAGAGACGCTTATAGCCGGCACATGGGTGCGCCGCGTGGCGATGTCCGTTGTTGAGATAAAATTAATGGCCGCTATTAAACCGCGAAACACTCCGCGGAAGACTTCATTAATTTCCCGCAACGGAATACGCCTCTAAATGCTGAGATGATCCGCCGATAGATTTATTAATTATTGAGCGTTATAGCGTTTCCTTATCTGACACGCATTCCAATTAGCGATCACTATGAAGTTTTGAAGAAGGCAAATCAGGTGAGTTTAGAGGAGGGGTCGAGGTGTGTAGCGGGAGAGGGGGGGGAGGTCGATAGCCGCAATAAATCAAGATATTATCTTCGCCGAGCATTACGAGCGCCGATACCAAAGGGTAAGTCCTCGGACCTCGGTTTTACGCACCGTGTGTACACACATCTATATCTACTGAATATGGTGGAACACTTATGTTGAATTTGATTTAGTTGAAAGAGAACCTTAATCCACATAAGACAGAATTCAATTCCTACTGGTATATTTGAATGAATGTGTTTCAGATATACTCCAAAATAAGTTTTGTTTAAATTCGTTAGCTTCGAAATTTCGTATGTAGGTCATAAATATCCTATCTACTGAAAATAGCCAATTTAGGTAACAAAGAAGAAAACGAGATTAATTTATATGCAACAATAAATGTAACCTTAAAAGTACTTAAGAGAGAATTGAAAGTTTGTTAGCGCTACGAAAATTCGTAGATATTTTCGTAGCCAATTATTATTTGTGATAATTTATGTATGTATGTCAAGTAAGAATATTCTGTATTACTTACTTGAGATGTATAATTGTGAGTCAGTTAAAGTAGCTTTAGATGAGAATACCAAAATACCGAAATGACACTTGAAAATAAATATTTTTTTAATTGTCGTGTGCTACGAAAATTCGTAGCACGCAATCGTAGCCCTACGATTTTTTAGTAACTTGAACTATAACATTGAATAAGAATTTTCTTATCGTCAACAACGTTTGTAGGATACATTGGTGATATAATAGTTTCTGAATATTGTTTTCTAAATAGAAATATTAAAATGAACACGATCGATATTTTGCAGTAATACCTAAACCCACTAAAAATATATCCCCAAAGGCAATGAACTTGTTCTATTTTTTCACCACTTGTACCGAATTCCGATATTGACTGGTACGCAATAAATCATGCAGATATATCTCCGTCTATCGATATCATTGTAATCTCTATGATATAATTTCGTTTTTTTACCGAACCGCGAGAATATATTTCAAACGTACAATCGAAAAAGCAATAATCAGTGATACAATAAAGTATAATTACACACTAAACCGTATAATTTGTGAACCATTAATTAAAATTCAACTAAAGATGAAAACAACAAAGTTGTCTGGGAATCACAAATCAAACGCAACTCGGCGATGGCCGGGGGCGCAATAAATCAGGCGAGCGCTTAGGCCTTCTTAGCTTTTCTAGATAGAGATTTATCCCGTAATAACATGTTGTTTTTCACTAAATCAACCGCCGAATTATCCGGTAGAGGAGCAATGATTAATCGGCGGGGCTGCCGATGTAATGACGGGCGCATAGCGATGCGGTGCACGCGGCCCACCGCGCGCACTGCGCACCACTGCGCGCGCGCATGCCTAGATGCAATTCGCATTCTAGGGTTGTCTACTCCATCACTATCATTGACGCGGTGACCACCAACGTTTTAACATCGTTGGCACTTATGTTCAAGTTTATTATAGTCATATTTGTCCATTACATTACCTACGTGATAATCTGTTTTTAAGAATAGTAGTTAGATCCCAATAAACTCTAAGTTGTGAAAATTTTATGTTATTTAATTCCAAATAGATGAGAATAGCTAAGTAACAGTCAGGAGATTACAGCTTAAATGTTTCCTATCGTTGTGATTTACGACAACTATTACAGAAAACAAATTGAAAAATATAGCCATATTATTATAATTGCTTAAAACATCACAGAACAAAATATAGTTTAGTTTAAAATACATGAAAGGTTTCATTAAACAAATTCCTTTGAAGTCGACACGACTTCCATCTGACGTTCATCTGTGGAGGTTTTAATTAAACGCTATCTTTAATTAAAGCTACACGCGACGGACGATATTTCATAAAAGTAAAATAAGTTAGCAGTGCACCTAGGAAGTCTTTATTAAGATTGCGATTGCAAAGAGGCGTGGTGAGCCACTTGTTCGAGAATTTGAATAATCGGCGCATTACAAGTTAACATTATTATGTGCGGTCAAATATACCGCGATTTTAACATATAATTATATAGACCGTATTACGTTCCGCATTCGTCTATTAAGTCAGTCGGTCAGGAATTTTTAATGTTTTAAGTAAGCCATTTTGCGCTGTGATTTGGATATGAAAGCCGTTTTGTTAGTACCCACCTACTTATACTGTAGAACATCTAAGTTTTGTATGTCAAGTTGGTAATTATTGTTAATTCAAAAATTATAGTAATCTGTCGTGTTTTTGAGTAACAACGTGTTTTTTATGCAGTCTAGTAAGCTAGGTCGTTTCTCGCTTGAGAATGTTGCCTAGAATAGTGCTATCTTATCGACACTACATAAAAAGTACCATTATTATTTATTGACTAATAACGAGTCGTTTAGATTTAAACTGTAACTCAACGCTGCAAATATTCTGTTAAAACATGATTCTTATCACCTTTCATAGTACCTATGTACCTACGTTGAACAAAAAAACAATAGAAAAGCTGTACAAGCAAGTTTACTAAAGTACCAAAGTAGTTGATAAATGTTAAGTGAGACAGTCCGGCGCGGCGATGGATCGCAGATCGCGGCAAAATTCCCAAGTTTGCATACGACGGCATCAGCCATATTTCAACCATAATGATAGCAAGCGAGCGTGATAATAATTGTTATTACTATGATCCACATCTGCTATTATTTTATAATTGAGGGCTTTTGGGTGAAACCCTACAATTATAAGAAGAGCCTAAAGCAACAACCAACATGCATGAGGTGAACGAGTTTTTGCCTCGTTCCTTAAATTATGATATATTTACCAAAATGCATCCCATCAATAGGTCGTGTGATAAATCTGCTGTTACAAGGAAAATTTATTCGTTTCGGTTTTTTATTGAAATAAGGATAATTGTTATTAAAAAAGAACGACGTTGGCGACCAATTACAGTTAGAATCGAAAAGGTATGTTAATGTTTACCAGATTGATGGGCGATGGGCGATATTTTAAGTGAGGCTGACTCATCATCTGTGTGTGGAATTAACTCATTTAACTCATTTGTATAAATGAGTTAAAATCCTTTAAATGGAACGTAAATATGAACAGGACCTAATTCTCACGCATGACGTCAACCAAAACGCGGAAAGATGTGTGAGATTCCAGAACAAATCTTGAGAACTAAGTCTACCTGACACAAAAAAAAAATACCTACTACATAATCTACTTATATCATGTCTACTACGAAAAGTTACGACTGCAACTTTCGCACACAACAAAATCTTTTGAAAAAGAATATCGCTGGCCAACCGCGATCATTCGATTAAACCTCGAAAAAAATATTAATCGCTCGAATATCTACATAGCGTAATCCTGAGAACGGAGAGTTCATTATTTATTATGAATATTAGTCAATTTTTATTTAGTGAAAAAAAGCGAGCGACGCACCGGGGCCAGGCTGGCTGCAATTAACTGGCCCAACCCTGTAATTATGGACAGTAAATTTCTGGACGGCAGGACTCGGGTATATTGTTCTATCTGGCTTATAAGGATTAGCTCACCGCTGCCAGGCATCGCTCATTTGAGGCCAGATATCTAGATGTGATCTTAGGTGGTGAATCTGGTCGAGGAATGTTGTCGCATTTATCAGACAAGTCATTGTTTTATTCTATTACTTGCGTCATCCGCGTGTGTTATTTCACTCGCGTTAAGTTACGTCTTTGGTCAATGCTCCGCTCCCGTGGGTTGTAGCGTAATGTTATAAAGTCTATGTTACTCAGAAATAATGTAGCTATGTATTGGTGAAAAAATGGTTAAAATCGGTGCAGTAGTTTCGGAACCTTTTCGTTACAAACAAACAAACAAAAATCTTACCTCTTCATAATATTAGTATAGAGAAGTTTGAGTTCTATGATGTGGTAGATAAATTTATTGTCATATTTTTTTTAATTCAAATGGTCAATACTTAAGCACCTTCTAACCCCCTCGTTGCCTATGATTTCACAGCTATCATAAATGAATAATAATAAAGTTCCCCTACTGTAAAGTGACCGTTAAAATGTCGAAAACTTACCAATATTATAGGAGAAGCTAAGGAAAGTTTCCAAGTTAATTACATGTGGGCTCTATCTGAAGCGGGAATCGCGTACTGTGCCCTTCTAATTGAGTTTCCTATTTAAATAATTTAGGATGGGTTGAAGTGGTCCCAGCACCTTTACATGTTAATAAAATAGTAGATGCTTTTTGCCGAAAACACCTTGAAGGGACTTCTATTTTGTACTAGTTTTAAAATTGTACCATTAGATCTACACTAATACGAGAAAGATTCGTATTTTTGTATGTACCCAACTTAAAAACTACGGGACCGATTTCAAAAATTCTTTCGCCGTTACAAAGCTACATTATCACTGACTGAGTAACATAGGCTATATAACATCACGCTACGACTCAAGGGAGAGAAGCAGTATCCAAAGACGTAATTTAACACGGGTAAAATACGCCACGCGGTGGAAGTTGCTGTTAGCTCGCTAGTTTCTAATATATTTAAAAATGCAAACTACAAAGTTAACTTGTGAGGATAAGTAATAACATCCTCAAAGCTAAGTATGCACGCTGTGTTTACCTTTAATTCTAGTGTAGCCACCTCTCCCGCTTATTAGATAATATATCTTGTTCCACTTAACATTTCAAAACAATTAAGTATTACGGTACACCAAAGTATGATAATTAGGTAAGTACCAATTGGCAAACACGCACTCAGAAACTCGTCCTTGAAACCCAGGATATAAGATGTCAAGCTAACATACTCCATCATACCATCATGCCTGTATATTCTGAAGGGTTAGGCAGAGGTGTATCAATGTACACCTACAGTTTGCCGGTATGTTTAGGTCCCATGTAATAGGGGGTGAGACTATTGCTATTAACCGGGCACAAATCCTAACTCCGAGCTAGTACTGAGACATGCATACATACATAAATACATACCATCACGCCTGTATTTTCTGAAGGGTAAGGCAGAGGTATATATAACACTGTACACCCACAGTTCGCTGGTATGTTTAGGTCCCATGTAATAGGGGCGAGCTCGGAGTTTGAATTTGTGCCCAATTAAAAAATTGGGCACAAATTCAAACTCCGAGCTGCTACTGAGAATGTGATAAAAAAACCCGATAACAGTTTACTTAAGCTAGATATCGAATCCAAGACCTCTATCGAAGCATTCAACACAACATACTCGATAGAATTTAAATTAACAAAATGATATTCATAACAGGAAATAGGTATCGATACCAAAGCCACACCGAGTCGATCTCTGACCCCTATTCATTCACAATTAGACTCGTGTCAAGGCACATATATGTCGTGTCGTTGTCGTGTTTCGTCGTGATTTCGAGACACAATGGCATTCACGTCATGACACGGCAGAATGTCGGCCATTCATGCTCTGCACCGCACGCGGTTGTCTATTTTTTAATACACACGGAATGGTAACGTTTTGTGTCTCGTTGTTTTGAAATTTGGGAGAAATTTTGATTTGGATTAGTTTGTTTTGGCAGAACTAATGCTAATTATAAATGATAGATACTGTTTATAAATAAAATGGGCACTAATAATATTATAAATAAATTGATATCAATGTCTCACACTCTTTTGTTTCGGTTGGAAAATGTTACAATAGTGACAAATATCTGCAAAAGTAGTTTAAAAGCTTTGAAAAACAATAATCAGTTCTTTCTATTTATTTATTTTTTAAAACGTTGCTCCACACTTGTAATACTGCCGGGGATGCGGGTTTGCCGGGGCTGCGGGTTGTTCGAAAGAGATACCGCGCCCCCGGAACGCAAAGGGCACATGAAGGAACATAGACGGGTTTTAGTCAGTAAAAGTCTGACACTCCCTCCCGCCCCGCCCAGGGCGGGGGAAGTTATTTGATGATTTCCCGTCTATAAAAAAAAAAAAAACACTTGTAATATCTCCGGTATCGTGGGTGTGTTTACAAACATATAAACTCACATACACAAACAGTTATAATGTTTCCTCTTTAAAGAAATACTATTTTCCATTCATTAAACCGGTTAGTTCTGGAGGTAGAGCCATCTTTGGAAACTAAGGCTCGTGTCCTAGCGATGAAATGTTTTATAGACTGAAAATGAATATGTAGAAAATATTGATTAAATAATAAACTTAATAAAGATACCTGTTTAAGAAGGATGTGAGAAAATGGAAACTTAACAGTATTTAATAGTTAACTGTAATTATTTCAGGTTTCCAAGTTCTAACTAGCAAGTAAGTAGAAACTATCTCACAAGTAGCCACTAACCAGCTACTATTTATTTACGATCGTTTTAAGTTTAGCGCATAAAATGTGAGAAATTATAATAATTACGTGCGTTTTTGTAACACTACATCGATTTACACCATTGCTTCCTGAGCTACTAAATTGGCCATAAACATAAGTCTAAAGTACCTATGCCAATGAAAAATATTGCTACAGAAATATCTTTAACTACCTGTAAATACGTGTTCTAAAATAAAACCACCCAAGACCCAAAGAAGTAGGTACTGTTCCAAATTCAAAAATTAATTTCATGTTCGATAAAATAAATACTTATACCTCAAGAATGGACCAATAAGGGCTCAAAAAAAAACAATGACCACAGCGGTCGTGGTCGGAACATACGCCGCGAATGGCGACCTGCGACCCACGATTTGCATACAATGTAGATGCGTGGGCGCATGTAGCGCATTCTTTGTGTGCACGTGTGCTCGGACGCGACTCGCTAGCTCGCTAGCGGCTATATTTAGTAATAGATAGTACTGTACAGTTTCTTTTTACATTTCTTGAATAGTCCATGAGTTCAATGTTTACTTTTTCTTCGTAGGTAGCTGAAATATTCCAACTGGTCGGTGCAGCGGTGACAGAGAAGTATGAGATAGTTTCGTCAACTGTCATCAAGTCATTCGGCCAGTGTGGTGGTCTAATTCAGTTTTCACTCAGCTCGAATCATCCAAGTGATTTATTACATCTTCAAGTTAAAAAAGGACCTACAAGCAGTGCATTGAGTATATAAATAACAATGTGCCTACTGTTAAAGCACTAGAGCATGTTTTTTTAGCAAATTTATCGACTCTATTAGAGTTTCAGCCTCTGTCACTGACACAAAGCATCCTATCAAATGATTCACCCTGTATTTCCGACCAAACACTTGTGTGGGCTGAAACCCTCAATCCTCTAACGTTTCACACCGCTTCAATTTCATTACCAGATCAAAGCGAAATGGCCATCCAACCTGCCTACCGAATACAATCAAATAGCGACACTACACACTAATGGTCTGCCTAAACATATTTCACAGTCGCAATCACGCTGGCATGTTTATTTGAATCGGCAATTTTTCAACGCTTTCGTACCGCAATGCAGTTGCCACGAAGATTTATTGCACGAGAGAGGAGTTGTCGGTTCGAATCAGGCGCAACTTGATTAATGCTTGTCGCACGATCTATTTACTGCCCACGGCCCGGCAAAATGTTTCATACTAGGAAATAGCTTGTGGACTATTGTGTTTGCTGTTACGTGTGTCCAATGAATGTTTTGTTTGTGATTTGTGAACGAGTTTAGTGTTTCGGTTTTGGGTTTCAGGGAGTGAAAATTTGAGTAGAGAAGTAGTGCTTACGTCGGTCGTGGTTAGTAACTACCAACTGAAAAACATGTTTTAGTTAATAATATATTTTTCTGAAGGCACTTTTGCCTTTATAGGCGATGGGTGGACTGTATGTTGTGATTAAAAATTAAATAAAATCTTAAATCGAAATGAACACAATTTAATAGTTAAAATTAAAATATTACAAGGATTGCATTGGAACAAAAGAAAACAGTGAAAGCGAGCAAAAACAAAAGAACAAACTTAGAACTTCAAATTAAAAAATAACAATAACCAAAAAGTTCATAACAACCATTGTTTTGATATGCAAATGCCTAAAACACTCCAAAAAAAGTCACTATCCAATTTTTCACGTCATACGCAAAGCAAAGTCAAACAGAATTATAAAAGCAAGTACCGTACCTAAAGCGGTGATAATTTCTCATGGTGCAGTTCCCACCGACAAGCCTGAGGGTGCGAGGAGCCAGGGTGTGGGGTTAGTTGACCACATTACGAGAGCGACAACGCGCAGCACCCCCGGGGACTATTTATCAAATGATCATTTGATTTTCTTGTGTTTGATCACTGAGCACATTAGAATTTGCAACAGCTCAACTTTTGGTAGCTTCACTATTTGAAGTATTTTTTTTCGTGTGTGTTTTGTTTTTAGCTTTTGATGATGATTTTTTAGCATTTGTTTTGAGAGTAATGATTAAGACCGCAGGAAAACGCTTGTTGCAGGCCACTTCCAACTGGTCCTTTTGGAAGTATATGGGGAGGCCTATGTCCAGCAGTGGACGTCCTACGACTGATATGATAATGATGATAGTGTTACTTGCAAAAGAGGTATAGGTAGAGTTGATCATACATATTTTCATAAAGAAATTGATCACGCTCCATATTCATGTCTGAATTAAAATTGTAAAACAAGTAACCTATAGTAGTTTAGATTGAACAAGCTCGATTGATTTAATGTGACAAGGCAATTTCAGTTTTACATAAAAAATCGCTGTTGCATTCTACTAGTTCATGTATGCAACTTTGTGTACTTCAATCGACGGATGTAGTAGACTGGTGACATTTTTAGTTATGAATAAAAATAAATGCAAATGTTATCTGTGTTGTTATGTGAAAATCCTTATTTAGAACTTTAATGTAAAAAAAACTTTTTTTTTTAAGTAACTATAAATTAAATGAAGACAATATTTTGATGAAACCCTCGTAGACATTTAATTTTATTGTCAGCAAGCGCAACAAAAAAAAATCACCATCTCAGAATCAAACCCACACTACCCAAACCCGACCACTGCACCCACTCTACTAGCGCACCCTCGCCCTCACTCAAGGATACGTCTTATAAAATACGATCTGTTTTGATTGTGGCCTGGGGCACAAATCAATTAGGCCTCCCCTCGGCCCCCCGCGGCGGAGCACCCGCGACATTCAACCCAGTGGCTCGTTTTATGACACATCTCACAACGAACCGAAAAGCGATTCATTAACATTCACCGACTTTATTAGGACCAATTGGCGCGCACTCCGCGTCTTCGTTATTATCATTGATTGGTTATTTTATTACTGCGCTGTAAATCAAGTTGTTGTTAACGCGAACTGTGCGGTGACGGTTGCGGGAAAGCTTATCCGGTTGGTGATTTTGCGGAATTATGTTTTATTGGTTCAATGAGGTGTGGTGTCCTGCTGTGGCTGTTTTCACGGTTGGATGAGCAAAGAATATAAATTAAGTCATAATATGCATACCTACAAGAGAAAATAACCTTTAATTCAATGATTTTACAAGCTAAAACATGAATTCGGAAACATTATCCACATACATATACAGCCATTATTAATTATACTTTCATTACAGCGTGATCATTGTTAAATAAATTGTTACGCCACAACATCGATCCGTTCGTAGAAATTGAACTTACTTGTACCCGAGATAATTTTAAACATACGACTAGAACATTAAGCGTATCGATTTCCTATTAATCTTCCATTTAATATACAATCTAATATAGAAAATAATGACGTAATAGAGGCCGGCGGCGACAGGGTCGATTCCCACGCCGCCGCGGACATTTTTTATAGTTGTTTTTTTATTTATAAAGATGAAAATAAATTAAGTTTCGGTAATCAGACGCCGCCTGATTTCTGACCCGCTTCTTCGCAATATTTCTAAAAGCTATTACAAATACATTTATATTACCACACAAAAAAAGCTCTCGGGCAATTTTCGCCACATAATGAGGCCATTATGGGGAATTTTGTTTTACCAACATAATAACACCGCCTTTTATTCGGGCGATCCCGTCCGCAAAGGACTTCGTGTTTTAAAGGACAATATTATTCCAGACTTGATGAGATTTTCGTGCTAAAATTTTAAAACTAAATTGCCATCATTATGTATTTAACGCTGCGGATTAAGATAACAGCGGTCGAATAGGTCAGCCATCTCGAAATTGCTGATTGCTTAAATACACGAACGTCGTCATGTGCATATATACGTATTTGTATATTATTTGTGGTGTCTTCCTTACATCTTCGAAAGCTTTCTTTGGCTGATATGATATTTTATTTTATTTTGGTTTTCACCTTGAAAGTACGATATTTTTACAGAACTTCAATACAATATTAAAGATCTGTAAAAATATCATACTTACTTTGGTACTATTGTAGTTTTGCCTAATGGCAACCCGACAAAATTTTTTTACCATCTTTCTAAAATGTAGAATCTGAAATATATGTAAATAAAGAAATGGGACAGCTTCTTAAACAATCCAAGTTTTCCATAATCATCGATAACAAAAGTTTCTCTCATTCTCTTTTCAGTAAGATTTATATGAGAGATAAGAAGACTAAACTGTAAGCTTTTACTAGAGTAAGCTTCTACCCGCAACCTCGTCCGTGTGGATATTTTAACCCGTGCTAAGTAATGTCTTTGGTTACTGCTTCGCTCCCGTGTGTCGTAGCGTGATGTTATATAACCCATGACACGACTAACGTAGCT
This sequence comes from Caradrina clavipalpis, assembly GCA_932526535.1. NCBI lineage: Eukaryota > Metazoa > Arthropoda > Insecta > Lepidoptera > Noctuidae > Caradrina > Caradrina clavipalpis. The sequence goes on from OW052093.1 coordinate 7,099,841, forward strand.
TTCTATGGGTAAAAGAATTTTTGAAATTGGTTCAGTAGATCCCGACATTACCCCCTAAAACCTAACAAACTTTACCTCTTTATAATATAAGTATGTTTATACGTAGATATAGATAAAAACTAAAGATACTTAAAGCTTTAGAATCCCTCTCCCCTTCAGTTAAACCTCTTCCCAGCACACAAGTACGGTCTATTCTAGCTGCTAGGCTGTCCATGCGTCACTGAGCAGCCGGACGGTTCATAATAGCGCGCTCGTGAGCTGTCCATTACTCCGTCACCGCGTGCGCACCCGACCTGCAGCCGAGCTAGATCACGCTTAAACGCACTGTCTAGCCTTTATTTGTGGGTAAAAAAAGAAAAAGTTTTCGCCATTCTTCGATTATCCAAGAGCAGTTTGTGCAGTCGCTTACTTGATTTTGTTACCATTTTTAGTTTATCTTGGACATCACTGACATTGGTAACCATGTCAGAGGCCCTTGAGGCAGTTTAGAAACTCTGACACTAGGATGTGTGTGGGGTCGTTAGACCTTACTGGCCACACGATAAAGAAAAACCATTTTTGAAATTTTACGTGTGAAGCCATTATTCTTCTATGTTAAATTTATTTAGGATCTCCAACGTAAGATATACACAAATCATGACATAAAAACAATATTACAAAAGTATTATGTAGGTGTACTCCTTTATTTATAGGACACCACAGCATGCACAAGAAAGTTAACAACTAGCTGACAAAGTAGTACCTAACTGGTAACAAAGGAGGCAGTAATGACAACGTACCTGTATAATTGCTGTTCTTGTTCGATCAAAACATTACTTTCTTTACCAAAATAAACCTTATCAAAAATGGTGATCTCAACCTAAATTATGTTAGTTACCAAGGATCATCCGAGGACGGGCTCCGAACGTTAAAAACATCGAACAAAAAAGTTCAATCACGAACCGAGGTTAAAAATAAATTTAGCTATCGACCCGCCATTACAGGACACGTGACGCACAACATCAACGGATTAATTCCGTTACGCGATCAGAGAACCCTAATTATTACATTATTGTGGCGATCTATCCGAGCCTAAAGAGGTAGTGGATTGAGTTGATTTTGGCACGTCGTAAGATCGCAAGTGCGTGTTCGCGGCGGAGCGTTGCGCCCGCGCCGCCGCCCTCGCTCCCGACATTATCCTTGTAATTGGCGATTTTATGCAATTTATGGCGATTCGCGCAATTTACGAGCAGCGGACAAGTGGGCGACGCTGAGCTTTTTACCGGGATATAGCGAAATTGACTCAGGGTTTCAAATAAAATTTTATATTCCACAAATTACCTGCCAATTATATTCCATTAGTCAACGTTAAAGAACCACAAAATGAGTTTTTGTTTTAATTTTTTGCTGGAATAATCGTGCTCTTGTAAATAGTGATGAATATCTTGAATTTAAGGGCATTAAAATTTTAATATCTTGAGTATTAAATTAAGCCACGCAAGTACACTCATGCACTTGATTGCATCATCAAAAAGGACATGCACATTTTAAGGTATGTGTATTAAAAATTTTCAACGAAATTTTTTATATTAAATAGCAACGTAAGTTAAGTTCTAACTTATGTGTACTTATTATTTATTACACTGCTGTTTGTTGTTTCTAAGTAAAAATATAAATAATTGCAGGAACTTCACGTCTAGTTACTAAAAGTCAGTCTACCTACCTGTAAAGTCGAATCTTGGTTAGTTACCTATATCTAAAATCCAAGAAAGTTTGGCTAGGCGGCTATGCTAAGGTAAGGACCAATAATTTTATATCGATAAGATGCTACAGACTGCCTACGACGTGATCAACCGATCACCTACGTGATGTCATCAACATAATAATGCATCGAGATTTTAACTTGTGACCGTCATTATACTTTTGATGAAATAATTGTTTGTCAATTATTATACGATAATTTAATGTGGCCCTTGAGCAATAAATTGCACGTAATTTAAAGCGGAGAGTAGATGAGTCGCGATGGCCGCACGTCGCGAAGTTCTCGTACCCAGTACTGCGCGCACGCATGCCCAAGATAAATATTGCATACATAATAACATCTCTCCCGTTCGCGTAATAACCCAGTGTGACATAAGCAGCTGCTACTGATTAAACAATCGTGTACTCCATTAAAACAATATAATTTTGTAAAATTAAAATGCTATTATCGATCCGATATTGAACATGTGTGACTCCGTGCAAGGAATAGTTAAGAAATTGCTCGCGAGGTAACCTGGGCAATCCTTGATGGTTTAGCCTACAGGCCATGTTATTATTTACTTAGTTTATGTTTTAATTTTGTTAAATTGCAACCTCTAGCTTGATGAGCGCGCGGCTGACTTTGCAAATATTTTTTTGTTTAATCTCGGTATCTAGGTTAATCTTCATTTTGATCACGTTGTTAATGAGCTGATCGATGAAACATTTAAATTAATTCTGTTTACTTTGTATTATTAAAGAAATTATCTTTAATAATGCAAAGTAAACAAATTTTACAATGAAGGTAAGATATAGTCCTCTCATCATTGCGGTATTTTTTTTGTTCTGAACCATACAGCGTACAGCTGTATGGTTCAGCGGTTCAGCGATACCTATGTATCGCTGTACCTGCATGAATTGTGCGTGTAGAGATCAATAAGAAAACTCTCATTGGGCGTGTCACGTAGACTTTCAACATTAACATTTCCTTTTGAAATTATTTTATGACCTCGTATTAACACCCAATGACTTGATTTGAAAATGAAAGCTGCTAAATCTTAGTTTAAATTTAAATAATAATTCTTGTGATAATTTATTGTTAGTAATCAATAAATTGTTATTATTTATTTCAAAACGATTAAAGCCACATTCCTTATCAATATGCGATTTGTCTAGCTCCACAATTAAATAAAATGACTATAATCTTCGATATTTGATTAAAAGACGAGATAAATCAACCCAACAATTATGTGGATATTTGTCAAGCGCGAAATTTATTACCGATAATAATTCCACGAATGTTAGTGCGGTATTATAAAAGTCGAACGGCAACTCGTACGAGTTCGTAGGACAAGCCGGCGAGGCGTCTCGGCCGAAATAGCCCGGCCAGATATCCGCCGGTCTTATGACAGCCCGAGCGATATTTATGTCGCGCGGCCCCGCCCACCGCCGTGGCTCCATTCAGCCTGTTTGTATTTATTTCGTGCCTATTTATTTGTATTTGCCTTCGGTTTTGAATAATGCATGAGCGGAGCGTTTCCGTCGTGTGTAGGCAGCGTGACGCCGCCGCTTGTCGCAAGTCCCTCTTCGGACTTTTAGCCTCGGGACTCTTTGTGAGCTTTGCCATGGAACTTGGCTCTCAGCGTTTTTCGATTAGTGGTCAGTAATAGTGGAGTTTAGACGCCTTAATAAAACCTCGCTTGAGGTCACGTAATTATGACAAAGAGGTGCACGACATTGGTAAAATGTTCATAGGTTTCTATCTAAAGAAAGCATCGTTTGTAACATAAAAATGAACAGATACGAACTGTTTCTAACATCTTGTACAGTGTTCATTCCACCTGCAAAGATAACCGATTAGATTATCCTACCTTCCACAACACCAATCAACGTTAAATTAGATTTCAGCTTTCGTATCGTGTTCTCACGGAGTTAATTAACATCGGGTGTGGATTAACGGAATTAATTATCGATAAGAGCCATTCGATTGGTGGATGCGTTCCTTTATTATTTGTTAGGTAAATCACGGTGGTATCGGGGCTGTATCGATTGCCCCGCCTCGCGATTTACTGCCCGGCGCGGTGCGTCAACCGAGCCGAGGTGATATCATGCTTTGTCTCACCTCTACACCGACGGGACAATGTTCATATTGGTTACATGAACGCATAGGTAGTAAACATATCTTTGGGAAAGTTGTTTGTGAATTAAATAGGTCAACAAATTTTAAATGAGGAGGGGAGACGAAATGGGTACGCTCTTTACTTCTAGCCTTCTAGTCTAGTTTTGGTCTAGATCAGAGGTGACAAAGACAAAGTCGACGATGGAGTGAGCTTACTCAGAAGAAGCCTTGTTCACTCTAACTTTGAAGAAATTAGGGTTTAATGCGTTTGGAAATACAGACGTAAATTAACAAAGATTCAGTTTGTAAATAAGAACTCTCCTACGCTTTCAAGTGTTCACGAAATCTCCGACATAACAACTCTAAACACAAACAGCAAAGTGCTAATAGAAATAAGCCGCCTATCTGTCAGTATGACTAAATCAACAAAACAAGCCAACGTCTTAAAATGATGTCGGATTCTTACAAGTGAAGATTCAAAGAAAAAAAGTTGCGGTTATTCGCGATAGTCTGGGAGATCAGTCGCGCCGTCCGCGGCACGCAGCTTCATAAATCACCCAGTGTGCACGCGACATAAACGTCCACTTTATACGCTATTACCGATGTATAATGAACTTATGTAAAGACGTTATGATACCTTCAATTATTCATTGACAACGTGGTATTGTTGCCTTATAATTACTAGCTGACTAGCTTGCTATAGTTTTACGAAATCGCTTATCAACGCCAATTACTTGGCATCGCAATCCCACAATTGTTTGTTTCAACACAGATTTATGCCAATGTAACAGTTACAGTGTTACACTTTGTTTTTTATTTGGATGACGTGCAGCGCTTATGTTACCTATAATTATATGTAAGGATGTAGATTAATTTTGTTCTGCGTATAAAAAGTAGAGTAGGTATTTGAACCAGCTGTTTGTAAACTACATTGAAAGATTGCGACAGGCAATTCTCTAATTGTCGTTGTTTGAAATATAAACAAAATTGACTGTTTTGTGCACACATACCATCAAGCCTGTATTCCCCAAAGAGTTAGGCAGAGGGACTGTCCGTTAGCCTGTTTTTTTTATGAAATTTTCAGTAGCAGCTCGGACTTAGGATCTGTGCCCGATTAATGACATTAGGCTCGCCCCCTATTACATGAGACCTTAACACACCGGCGAACTATGGGTGTACATTGTCCATTTTGTATTTCAAGATTTTCAAGCATAGTATTTTATAAAATAATAACTTTACCAATATTTTACCGTCAATTTATTCGGTAAAAAGCAACCCAAATTTAACTGAGCAAACCCGCCGCGAATGTATTTATATCCCGACACCACCAAAACGATGTCAATGCCTCCGAGCAATTATGAAAAAAATACAATAGCAACACTTAAATATACTTAATATTTTTTCATCTGACAACATAATAGGCGTAATAAAAAGGAACACGTGCGCAAAGGCATCGCATGATGTGGCCCATCAGACTCTCGGCTACAACTGTCTTATTGATTGTTTTAAGTCAAAACACAGCAAAAACATATTACATGACCACTGTACTCGACTGTACAATGGCGCCTATGGTATGAGCTTCTTTAATTGGACTGTGCACGTGGAGATTAATGTGTAATGAAATTTTAATTTATGTATTTCAACATTGGTTTGTAGTTTTGTTTTACAAAATAGGTACTAGGTTCTGCATGCGAGTTCGTCTGTGTTAATTTCAGAATTAAGCCAAAGTCGTAAATTATTTCAGAGGAGCACAAAAATGGATAAAAATAATAATTATCCTTTAGCTCATCTGTTTGTGTGCCAATTTTCAGCTAATTTTGTTCAGTCGTTTAAAGCGTGAAAGAATCATGAATATTCATCCATCCATCCATCCGTCCATACATACTTACAAGCATTCGCGTATTACATATTGTTTAGTAGATACTACCTACTACTCTACTGTAGAAGGTAGGCTTTGCCATGGCCCGTTTATACGTTAGTATGAACTTTAAAAGTCCTGTTGAACCCGATAGGTTTTTCGTCTCATTCCAGGACTCTTTAAAGGATCTTAATCAAATCAAATCAAATCAAATCTTTATTGCTTCAATGCCATGCTTCTTCAATTTCAACTTCATTTCAACGTCACTTCGATTAATTTCGTCGGAATCGTAAACACTCAAGTCCCTCTCTTGGTAACTCTCATCTCGTCGTTGTCATGGCAACCAGTTGTCTCCGGTCCACTACCTCTCTTCAGTTTATGTGTTCATTAAGTGCTCCCACCTTATTTATATCCCCACGGGTCATTGTGACTGCAGGGGTTAGGTGGTTTTGTCTATAGCTGACTTTGCACCGCGAGGGAAATAATGAAACTAACAGGGGCTTCTTTATTTCAGAACATTTAGGGCTGCACCACACCATAGTATGTATGTTTATACTTGACTTATAATAAACATTTCCACAACATATAAATTAAATCCGTTCACGTGACATGTGACGAGACAAATAGAAAAACTTCAATGTCGAACTTTTTGTGGTGGTTCGCTGAAGTCTCAGAATGAATGTAACTGTCACAAATGTATGATTAACGTATTATGCCGGTTACATTCCTTGACGGCGGCCGCCCGTTACAAGTTCATCCCATTTAAATTTAGCGCGGCGCGTGCCGTTCGCGGGTCTCTCCGGGGAGGCGCGGGGGTCGCGGGGGGCGCCGCCGGGGGCGGGACGCTCTACCATCACTCAAGTGACGAAAATTGACGGAAAATGGGCGGACACCGCTTGCCCGCGACGTCATCAATTACCGCGTCCCGACGGTCACCGGCGTGCAGTCTCAACGACATCGCCGGCCGAGACGCGCATACCTAATATCCTTCTAAACATACACGCCATTATTAGAGCACGACTTCAACTTAAAACAAAAATAGCAGCGAACACTCGACGATGTGTTGTGTTCCAGCTTTTCATTATACTGCATTCAGGAAGACGAAAAGTAGCTAGACGTACGCCCGTACCGCAATCTGGAGCACTATCTCGGACAAGGATTATTGAGATGCAATCTAGAAGCCATCGATCGCTCGATAATTCGATCTAACTGCGCTCGCTATTGCGCAACCAGTCATCAGATCAAACCGTCGATATCTCGATGATACCTTTATTAAATGGTAGCTACAGCGAGCCTCTGTTCGGACACTCATAATTCACTTTTGTAAGTCACTTCTGGATAGATTTTATAGGTTCTTGCTTTTCAAACAAGCCTATTACCACCGCCGGTTCAGTGCAGGACATAAGTACCAGTAGATATAACAAGTAAACTCAACCGCAAATAAATGTCTAAAGCAGGTATTTCAAGTGGAGTGTTTGCTTACGTTTTCTCGAGAACGAGCGAACGCAGGAAGCCGCAAGCAGGGCAAAAGCTCGGCGATCGATTTTGAAAATTGCCCGTAATTAGCATGTATCTCACTCGTCCGGACGACTGTGCGTTTAAAAGTGGGAACTCAACCACAGGCTGCACAATATTCCAGTAGCGTTTACCGAGTAACGGCAGGCGAAGGCGACGGACACAAATTGCCGGAGGAGCTGCCACTACGCAAATTGTACGGAGAGCTGGATCGATTGTTCCCTCGCAAACATCTTGACAGACACCGCTGTCAGACATTCCGCGGCTCACCCTACCTGCAACCGTAATCGCTATAACTTTCGACTTTACAAATGTAATTTAAAATCCCATCAACCAAACAAACAGTTCAGCGAATGTGCTATTTCGTAAACTATGATTATGTTCACGACAAACAACTGCATCACATTACTACACCCACACGCGCACCGCGTCGTTATTGATGTGGTCGGGACCATTAATATCGAGCCGACACCTTTCGGCTTTTTGATCGCACCAATTTTCATTTTATCGATTCTTTTGGAAATCGTGTCTCATGACTCTCATGATATTCGAAACTTAACGCTGCTAACTCTGTAATGAATTGTCTGGTTTTGAAAGCTTGTTGAGATAGGTAGAGCTATTAAATATTACGCAGTCGCGAGGCTACTTATTTTGCCCTTGAGGTGAGCACAGGCAGGCGCCCGCCGGTCGCGCTGGTGAATAATTTATTTGGAATCTAGATAATGCTTGTATTGGTAGCAACGAGTCACGTCTGAGACATTTGATCGTGTAACAAGAAGTGCGGTGTTTGCGCATGCAGCCGGGCCTGTAATGGTGGCGTAATTACGCAGCCATTATCAGGTGACCCCATATTGCGGTTGGTCGGCCAGTGCCAACAGTGCGTCGACCACCTTAATGGACACAATATGATTGCACTACACCCAGCCATGTTCCTATAAATAGGTTATGAGTCTATCAGGGCTTAACAACAGTGAATAACTGTCGTTTTAATTGTTCCGTAGCCAGTAGTAATGACAATTTGTCGTGTGTGCAAGGAATATTGCATAATATATGAAAGTTCCTAGGTACCTAAACATACTGCTCATTTTTTCTTGTATTTCGATATAAATAAACACGTTCGTAAGTACTATGTTTTCACTAGATGATTTGTGTGTAAAAAAAAAGATATAAAACCTAATCCATCGACTAGTTTTCAGGAGTTTACAGTAACCATATTCTGTAAAAAATAACCTTTTCTTTTACAAGGCGTTTTAGATAATCTTCTGAATTAGATAAACTACTAAACAAAGGAGCAACATGAAAGCTAACCACAAGCTCTATCCTCGGGCGTAATACAGTGACAACAGAGTGCGAGGGTACGGCGCCGACCGGGCGTCGCCACTCTTTGATGTCTCAATTAGTAACGCGACCGAATAATTGTGGCGAAATTAATTCGCGCCCGCACTCGCGCTGGGAGGTACTGCCTAGCAACTGTCTCGTTTTACTGACGACAGAGGACAGACACAAGGATATTCGGGGATTAAGGGGATCTGGCGAATTATTTCATTTTAATTGAACATTAATATATTGGTGAACTTGTAAAAAAATACATTTACAACGCTAATAGCACAAAGTAAAAGACATGACACACACTTAAAGACTTAGTGTAAGAGCCTGAAGAATTTTCGATTTGTCATTTGTAAAGATTTTTCTGGAAGTTACTTTACTGCATGTACGAGTATATGTAAGGTACACACACTTTCAGTCTTAACCTTTACAGATCAGTGGTACTGTAGATCGAATCAATAAAGCCAAATATTAAGTATTTCTCACTACTGGGGCTAAGAGTGCTATGACTAAGTAAATTCACAGTAGCTACTTCATAAATTACCGTTCTCTCCCCTTCATTTCATCAACAACTTAGCTGTATCAATCATAGCAACAATCGTAGCAGTATTTTTTATTGTTAGAAATCGTGACTTACTGTGCAGGTTCTTCGATCTATAAGTAGCGTTGCCTTATTGAAGGTCATTTCAATCTTGCCGTGATTTAGGCTGGCTATCAACGAGCAAATCTTCGACCATAAATTTTGATTCCAAACAATTTGAACTTGACGATAAATCACTTGTAGAAATTTTAGATTTTTCAACGTTAACCCAATATTTTCATTCTTTCAAATCGATATCGAATAGTACTCGATCCCTAAGATACAGGAAGTGACTCGACAATAAACCGTAATGCATTTCACACTCAAGAGTGTTCCGAAGAGAGCCTTAATAAACCAATTAAGGTTCATTACCTAATGCAGGGCGGAAGAGGAATATTACTCGCCCATCATTACGACCACAAACTCCCCTTTGTGTAAAATATTGCATTTCACATGTTTGTTGAAAAAACTATGGCGAAAAGCGTTAATGGCTTTATCGGCCGGGCGTGCGACTTTCGTTTTAGGGTACCGTTTAGATCTTAGTACGTGACCGTCACGCGTGTCATCCGCGAAAGGGTAGGCAGATTTTCGGATGTTTTGTTTTCAGATATAAATATTTGATCTGATTAAAAAGAAAACAGGATTTAAAGGAAATATGGGGATATTCATTAATAGATAGGAATTCATCTCTTTCACACTGCCGCGTACTTTCATTCGTAGCTTGCAAAAATTCTCCAGATTTTTTTTTCAGTTTTCTTTTTTTTGTTTTTTTTTTATTCCAGATTGATAAGCTCTTGACTCTAGTCTAGGTCTGAGGTGACATAGACAAAGTCGACGATGGAGTGAGCTATTTTTTTTTATAGATGGGGAATCATCAAATAACTTCCCCCGCCCTGGATGGAGTAAGCTTACCCGGAAGAACAAAACCATAAAGTTATGCATACCAAGGATACCAATTTAAATACCTACATAAGCTACATCGCTTTAATGTGATGATTGGCAATTAATTTGGTACCTGCTAACAGACTGAATGCCTTCATAATTTTTCGTGATGTAAACATGTCAATTATGACGTCGAGACAATGAGGTTTGCGTGAGGACCTTGGTCATTATTACTCTACTAAACATTAACTTCACCGAAATCAAGCTAACATACTGATTAATGATTCATGGGAAACTGATAGATAATATTTTATTGACTGTATTTCAGCATCTATCTATGTTTTCTTAACATAGAAAATAACAGGGGGCACACTACCATCTTTTAAACATATTAATTTGTAATTTCAGTTGTTGGATTTTAAACTCTCGGCGCTGAGCTGAGCGTTGGAAATCCAACAGTGCGTAAGGCATAGTAATATTAAAATAATAAATAGGCCCCGTACTGCGATTTAATCAATATAGGGTAAGTGAAGAAGTATAGTAAGTATAGAAAGAAGTCAGTATAGAAATTTGTCTTTTCTATATTTCATATTCAGTAAATCTTTTACTCGTCTAATCCAAAAAGAGGAAAACAGTTATATGTAATCCCTGAAATCTTAGAACTATTTAAATGCGAAAATTTAGATGGATGCTTTTTACTCAATCACGCACGAACGGCTGGACGGATCTGGATGAAATTTGTCACTGAGAAAGATTATAATCTGGAATAATACATAACTTTTTATCCCGAAAAGATGTACGTTTCCTGCGGGATAATATATTAACAAGACACGAACTAACACAGGCGGAAGATAGTATGAAATAAATCATCGTTTTAGTTACTATATATCTATCATGTCATTGATAAATTACGTTATCTCTAATTTTCAACCATGATTTTCTGCTCTACACTAGAAGGCCTAAATCTTTTGTGCTTATGAATAAATGCCAAAATGTCTACGGAACCAGAAAATGTATACACACAGTAGCCTTTTTACCGCAGTACAGTGAAAATGAAAACGACTTGCTATTTGTGGTCGGGTGATGAATGACGTCGGTCACTACCCCCTGCGCCCCCATTATACTTGACACAACATGTGGCTGATAATGCCTCCGCATGGGGGTATCGACCACTGTTTGTTTTGTACCTGCAGACAGTAATAATCTACAGGTTTTTAATACTTTATAGATCATTAGCAATTACTGCTTTATGCATAATTCAAAGGCGCAATTTAGTGAAACCAAAAATTAAAACAGCACGCATGTTTAAAGCATCGGAGATAAAATAAAAAATAAAATAAATATATCTTGGGACAACTCACACACGGCTATCTTGTGTTATGGTAACCAGACAACTGATATACATACTTATATAATTTATAAATACATACATATTACAGATAAATCACACCCAGACACAGAACAAACAATCATGCTCATCACACAAAGTTTGTCCTGGGTGGGAATCGAACCCACGACCTCCGGCTTAGCAGTCAGGGCCGCTAACCACTAGACCAACAGGCCCGTCGAAGCAGATACTACAGAAATTCTACTAACATATGTACCTAAATTCTACTTTTCATATTATTATGTATCACAAAGAAAATTATCTTCAAACTCAACTCAGTCGTAAAACTTTTTCAGCCGTGCCATGAAACCCTTTCATACCAATAAGCCATTCTCCGAATGTTAAACATTTACTAAGAAAAGTATTAAAGTGACATAAACGTGTAACAGCTGGTTTGAAAGGAGAGAGCTGAAAGGCTCTGTTTGTACAGTCAAGGAGGGGAGTACAATGAGGCTGGGAACGGAGTAATAAAAGTCACATTAAGTCAAGAGCAAGGATCTCAGTGGCTACAGACGAGAATGAATTTATCTCAGACACACACGAAGACGAAATTCAGTCTGATTGGAACGTAACATGACGCGGTTTTGAGTAAACCCGTGTCTCTTGTAATGATGATTTTCCAAAAGGCGTGTACAGTCACGAGCATAAATATGTTTACACTTGGCAAAGTTAAAAAGCGATTTTCTAGTAAATGAACGGTTGCAACGTTAAGTTAGGACCGATTTCATAATAGCATGGGATACATAATGCAACATTCATAACACCATTAAATTTTAATCAATCCCTGGGAAAGAAATTGCTTTAGAATGTTGCTAGGTGTATACATATGATATGATGCTCGTGACTGTACCTACTTACCTATATTCGGTTTACAATAAATTGTTGTGTTTTAAATACTGTAATAAACTTTTCATTGGCGACGAAGATATTAACAAATTCTAATACATTTTAGAATACCAACCTTATATAGAAATGGTAATAATTGTTAGTTAAGTGGACGGAACACGCCTTAATCACCGCCTTTAATTATCAACCTATTAGATACTATTCATGCTAGTGAAGCTTATTTCAGGTGTTATTTGATCAAAAATTTAAAATGTAACAATTAGTTTCCACCGTTCCAAGTAAAGGAATAATTTAGCCGATCACGTATTCAGTACTAGAGACGTTGGATTTCAAAGACATCGTGCTCTATAATTATGTATAATAATTCCAGCCGAACAAATGGGGCAAAGGACATAATTACAGCCATAGATTTAATTAAAGCTAGTTATGTGAAAGGTGTCCACTTTCACGCGCACGACGCGAGGACTCGGAATCTTGGGAACTCAATTGCGATTCCATGCTTTGTAATTAATAGTTTTAATGACAGACACTTAATAGCTCCACAAATAACGCGTTTGTCTACGAAAACGTTATCACTCGTGGAATATTCTTGTGAGTTTTTTCTTCAGATACATTACATAAATCATCGACACACGTGTGTCCACAATAAATCATTGCATGTAGCTTGTAATTAAAAGCACGATTTCAGGTAAGATTTGAGAACAGAGTATATAATTAATTTTTGTATTTCGTTAGATGAATCACCGTTGATTAGATGCGTGGAGCGCTGCGCCCGCGTTGGTTCCGTGACCACTAGTTGTGGATGCAGATGTTTACGTTATAATTACTCGCCGGCTTAATGACCTTTTCACTACAACCGTCGACTACGTGCAGGGCATTACTTTAAATAGTTGATTTACAGATTGTTTGATGAATTAATGAATCCATTGTACAGACGATAAATCAGTGTGAATTACCTTTTAAAAACGTTTTTTCGCACGTCCTCACGGCTGCGATTATAGGAAAATTATAATAATTGTGCGCGGCATAATTACGTGATGTAATGTAAAGGCAAGCGATATATTGCCGCCAATTTGAATTCATGTAAAATATCGCGCAATAAATTTACATTTTATAAGTTTGCCCTCGCGGTGGACGTGAGCGCGATATCTCTGTTTAGGATCAAAAACGCGTATCTGAAAATTGCGCATTCCGATCTGACGGTGACCCAATGACGCCTATTAATAATTAAATACTGTACGTGAACAGCATTCCGATGACAGTATTCATAATCTATAATTTTCAAATGATAATTATGTATAAATTGTAATTGCTAAACGGTTGTAGAACATATTGTATCATACATTTTACATACTAATTCTACCTAGCAAAATACTTTTGAAACAATAAATAAAACTTATAAGTACATCTTTTTCAGCTTCCCAGTTATCCACAGGGATTATCGAACACAATATCTGTGAGTTACATCGCGATTGAGGCAGATTACATTATTTTTATCCGCGGAAAAATATTCTCAGTATGATAATGCTTAATTCTTGACATATTTTATATAATGCGAGCCCCAGGCCAGTGAGCCGACACTATGTCTAATAAATTTATGGACCTTCATTTTCATGTTGATCGGCGCTCGAAATTATAATCGTCGCGCTTGAGGCGCGGCGCGTGAGTCGCGACTTGCGTGACGAACACTGCGCAGGCGCTGACGGACGGACACAAGACGCTCTCGATCCATTCAGAAAACTACCATTACTTTACATTCAGAATACTACCATTACTTTACCTACTGTCTTTTTAATTGAAGGTTTTGTCTCGTTTTTCTACTGACCTTTTTATTTTCTTCGATTTTGCAGAATTGAATGACGGATTGAAGGCAGGGTTACTTAATCATGACCGCAGGCGCTGTACTGGCAACCTGTTACATTGTTACGACCTACTGTTGTGATCTTTGAGCTGAGGTGAAATGTGAGTGTTGCAAAAACGATGCTTGTTCGTAACTTCGCTAGGCATGTCGATACGCTGGTAATTATATTATTAAATAAACTTTGACGTGTTATTCGAAGGGTTAAGTCGTCGTAGCACCTACTTCACAGTAGACGCAGTCAGATTTTATGCGGTAACTACATATAATAATGTATCGTATATTGGTTGTTTCTACTCACAAAGCTAAAATATCAAAATTCATTCATGACATTGGATAATCTGAGCTGTATGATATAACACATTCTATGTACAATCCTTACTCTTAGACTTCTTACTGACTGAATCCAGAAGGAGTTTAGAAGTCCCGAAGGACCAATGCCATCACGCCCGTATTCCCCGAAGGGTTAAGCAGAGGTTTAACAATGTACACCCACAATCCGCCGGTATGTTTAGGTCCCATGTAATAGGGAGTGAGCCTATTGCCATTAACCGGGCACAAATACATACTAACTCCGAACTGCTACTGAGAAGTTCACAGATAACCTCCTTTTTTTTGAAGTCGGTTAAAAAACTCAATAACACTTTATCGATCTGTGAATCAAACCCAAGACCTCTAGCGTAGCAGTCGCGCTTAGGACCAGGCTAACTAGGCAGTCGAAGTGAAGTACCAATGGTACTAAGATTTTATATGTAACTTAAAAAAAACAAATTACTGTTTAGACGTCATTTCTAGAATAAGTATCAACTGAACAAGCGCCACATAACTTCGTTCACACGGTGCAAATATTCTAAAAAAACACAACAACGGCGTAAACTCGTAAAGCGAAGAAAAAGTGCGAATATAAATGTCAAAGCAAAGTGCGTAGGAAACTGTGCGCGGGGTTAAATGATGTGGAAACAGAACAAGTGAACATGTCTGCGTGGGGATCAGCTACTAGTACCGTGTCCATGGTGGAATAGATATAGGTAGATATTTGCTTGACACTTTGGTGCAACTTTGAGACGCACACCGCACTTATTTTCATTTGTTTTCTTTGTTTTATATTTTAATTGTTTATTTGTGTGTTGTGCTATGTTATACATGTACACCAAATAAATGGTTTATCTATCTATATACCTATCTAGATATCGGATATACACAGACGGACTATTCCGTAAAATTATCCCACAATGGTTTTTAGAGGTACGAGGTAAGCTGTCAAAACCATCTCTTGAATCGAGGAATGACAGTTCACCTCATGCATACTTCATCTGATTTCGCTAGAGCGATTTTCCAGAATAGCGCCGCAGTTTTTGAATTTTCAGTGAGATTTTATACACCTAACAATCTACAGGTATAAAAAAATAATGAGTAATAGAGGTTCTCAAACGGAAATGCCATTCAGATAATTTGATGGATAGGGACATAGACTTTTTTATGAGCCCCAAATGAATAATTTTCACCATTTTCATTTAGGTGTATCTAGCGATATTGTATTGAAAGTAGTCATAAGTGGATCGGTCCAAATTCGCCTGAAACGAGCACAAACATTGGCACATCGTCATCGAAGTATGAAGTCATATACTTTAATAAATCATATTTATGAAGCACTAAACGTAATCGTTCATAATTATTCAACAGTTCAATATAAACATCAAGTTGAACGACTTATTAGTAAGGGAACATGGAAACAGCCTGCTTACTGCACATTAGTTTACCCAAGCATTAATATCATTTGGTCATGTATGTATCAAGTGTATACCCCATATAAATTTTAATCGCTTACTCAGAAATCATTATAATAATTACGTATAATGCGAGCAACATTGTGGGCTTAGGAACAAAGAGAGCGACACCTCACTGACGGTGCGCAGGCGCAGCTAGTGACGTACTCACGAGATCACACAGATAGCACTGAATGTCGTTCGTAAGATCGTATCTCGCTTTATTACAAACACTGGAAATACTTTTACAATAGTCATGGGTGGCAGAAATAAATGTATCAACTTGGCAACTGCTCGTTCCATCTCTGCAGATACGGGAAATTGGACGGAACGTTAGATACTCGTAAGATTTAATAATGCCAGCCTATTAGTGTTCCACTGCAGTGTAAAGGCCTCTTCTCGACGGATTGGCGATTTTAGACTTATATTAATATGAAATGCAAAAGTCGCATTGGTACCCTAATTGCCTGTGCCCGATTAGGAACCTACAGCCATAAGACTACATTTATACGACATTTAATGGTTCTTCTAGAAAAAAAAAAGGATGCTACTCAAGAAGAGTGGTTCTTCTCTAACACTTCTGAAGCATACATGTGACATTAAACAAAACATTGCAACTCTCGTAATAAGCTCAATATATGTGCATAATGAATAACCAAACCTCATTTTAAACTTAAACGTCGTCGTAATTACTGAAAAACTAGTTTTAAAAATATCATTCTATACAAAAAAGGGATACCTTACAAGAATGTATTACTTACTTAAAGTTTGTACAACTTTTAATTAAACAATAAAACATTTAATAACAATGAAACGTGTCGACAACAGAAACTATGAAGAAACATTGCAATTACACATAGGCCGCGTATTATTGAATCATTGTTGGCGTTTCGATTAATTGTTTTCATGTTTTGCAAACGTTATCATACGTTGTAATCGATTTTGTTTACGGAAACATGTTGCATCTGGCCACGTGCTGTTTTCCAATGGAGTTGGTCCGGAGAAAGCAAACTGCTGTTTTATGATAATCAAGTCGTTCGTCTCGGGAATGTGCTCAGCGACAAAACGACTTGTTCAGGAAACGATGCACTCAAGGGTTCGGAGATTTATCTTTTTAGTAGCGTTGAACATGTTGTGGGGTAAAAAAGTCGCTAAAATTACGATCTTGGATACTTTTTTGGTAATATACAGTTTTATTTAAGAACTGATTCGATGAAAAAGTTATCTCTGACAAACTTTTAATCCATATAACTAACACGATATGTTTTCAGACAACATTAATCTCAAAACCTGTCTTAAAATACGCGACTTTATAATAAATATTTACATATTCACTTCTCAAATATTGGATTTAAAATGAATCCGTGTATAATTTAATCATAAATTAAAATAAATGTTATATTATGTTAAATCGATTCGTGACCAGTCGATACTTCAGTACGTCAGCGCATCAGAATATCTGTGAACACTACAAATGTCAGTTTCACACTTATCTATGATCTCATGGGGAGGAATATTTTAAGGCTCTTAGACTATGAGTGCCGCTCCCAGACTAACTGGGACGCGGCTACATGGAGAATTATTGATGGGTTAACGTTTCAACGGCTTTTATGAACTTAGTAGGTCATGACAGCGTTAAGAATAGAATCTTGAAAATTGAGATTTATTATAAAGTGTGTGTGTGGCTGTGTTACAGGAAAACAATCAAAACTGAGACCGAATTTACATAACGTTATTTGCCAAAAACATACATGCATACATACATTAACTCACTCCTTTTTCCCATGGGGGTAGACAGGAACACCACCTGCTCACTGCTGAAAATTTTACCATGGATCCAGTAAATGATTATAAAATGCCCAGCGTTAATATTCAGCTCTATCTACCATATCCATACATTTAGACCATATAAGTTTTGCAGTTTTTTATGTAACATCTGTGTTTTTTTCATTGATTACCTACTAGAATCATAATCTAAATCCATGATAAAGGCAAATAAGATTACCTTGTATATCAAAATCATAATATTCTACGATCATAATACTATACCATTTTCGTAGGACAAATAGGTACTGTTATTGAAATTATGTGACACACTGTGCAGTGTGCACTATGTTATTACTTCAGTTTACTAAGTAAACCTAAAACCTCAAACTTTTCATTTCATTCATTTCAGTCCATCATCCGACTTCGCTGCTCAAAATCAACAAAAATATAAATCCTATCTAGAAACCCGACCGGAGAGCGTCCAAATAACCCCATAATTACACCACGTACGTTTTTATACAGGGAGTGACGTCACAGTACTGGTTCCCGGTGACATCTACCTCGCCAATGGAGGGCTACTCGCCGGGCATTGGTGAGATTCGTCTCACATCTTACGATGCTTTGATTTGATATTGTTTTTTGTTACTTTTGTAATGTGTGGTGTATCTTTGTTTGGGTTACTTGGTGTGATTTTAATCTGTATGGTATGATATGGAATAAGGAAAGAATAAATAAAGGGTGAATCAACTTTTAAGGCACTACTTTCATGTCACCATAACAAAAGTGTCCATACTTTTATAATTTATATATATATATACCATCACGCCTGTATTCCCCGAAGGGTTAGGCAGAGGAGTACCAATGTACACCCACAGTTCGCCGGTATATTTAGGTCCCATGTAATAGGGGGCGAGCCTATTGCCATTAACCGGGCACAAATCCAAACTCCGAGCTGCTACTGAGAATTTCATAGAAAAACCCAATAACACTTTTTGCTCGACTTGGGAATCGAACCCGGGACCCCTTGCACAGCAGTCGCACTTGCGACCACGAGACCAACGAGGCAGTCCTTTTATAATTTCTCTTGAATTTTTAGATTTTTAACCTTAGCACATAATACGATTTCTAACTAACACAGCAATGTAATCTTTTTCTTAATTTAAATTAATACACCACGTACGTTTTTATACAGGGAGTGACGTCACAGTACTGGTTCCCGGTGACATCTACCTCGCCAATGGAGGGCCACTCGCTCGGCATTGGTGAGATTCGTCTCACATCTTACGATGCTTTGATTTGATATTGTTTTTTGTTACTTTTGTAATGTGAGGTGTATCTTTGTTTGGGTTACTTGGTGTGGTTTTAATCTGTATGGTATGATATGGAATAAGGAATAAATAAGACAGTATTTGTTTAAGCATTATGAACGAAATATATTTTTATTTATTACCAACTAGCTTCTGCCCGCGACTTCGTTCGAGTGGCTTTATTCATCCGCCTTAAGTTACGTTTTTCAATACTGCTTCACTCCCGTAAGTAGTAGCGTGATGTTATATAGCCTATAACCTTCCTCGATAAATGGGCTATCCAACAAAAAAAGAATTTTTCAAATCAGACCGGTAGTTCCTGAGATTAGCGCGAACAAACAAACACACAAACTCTTCATGCAGCTTTATAAGATTAATAAGTATAGATTTCTGCCCGCAACTTGTTCCGCGCGGTTTTTATCACCCGCGTTCAGTTACGTCTTTGGTTACTGCTCCGCTTCTGTGGCCCATAGCGTGATGTTATATAGCCTTTTCTATTACTCATGAATCTGGCTATCATATATAAGAAGCCTTTTTCTAATCTGATTAGAATTTCCAGAGATTAGCGCGTTTAAACAAACGAACATAAAATATTTTTTCAGATTTATTATATTAGTTTAGATACCAACTCTAACATTACCTACAGTAACTATAGTTACACGAACTCTCTTAAATGTACCTAAGAGTTTCTTAGAGATTTATATTGAAGATCCTTTTATCCCTAGAAACCTTTTCATTAATGGCTTCAAGTCTCAATTCTACCAAACTGAAATGGAGAAATAGCCAGTAGTTTAATGATAATTCATTCTCTCAATATGTTAGGTACATATATAATAAAGCCCGTGCCCGTATATGCACGGGCAAGAACCAATGAGACTTTTTCATTTGTAGATACTTTCTAAGTCTGTCTTGGGTATCATTGGCAAAGGAAAACGTCGTGAGGAAACCTGGACTTACAAATAAAAATAATATAAGTCATGCAATATAATGTTATTTTCCTTCTCTGTATGGGAAGAGGCCTTTACCCTGCAGTGGGATAATAATAGGCTGGTATTATTATTTTGATTACATTAAACTGCCGCTTCCAACCGGTCTTTTTGGAAATCTATGGGGGAGGCCTATGTCCAGCAGTGGACGTCCTGCGGCTGATATGATGATGATGATGATGATGAAACTGCCCCGTTAGCACAGTGGTCCTAAGCGCGACTGCTACGCTAGAGGTCTTGGGTTCGATTCCCAGGTCGACCGAAAAGTGATATTGGGTTTTTCTGTTAAATTCTCAGAAGCAGGCCGAGGTTAGGATTAGTGCCCGGTTAATAGCAAAAGGCTTACCCCCTATTACATTGGACCTAAACATACCGGTGAAATAAGGGTGTACATTGGTACACCTCTGCCTATCCCTTCGGGGAATACAGGCGTGATGGTGTGTTATGTTTATATTACTTTTATCAGCAAAAATGAATCTATCAACAGATTTATTTATATAAGCCATCTGCTACTAAAACGCCCATAGAATAAATAAGTGGCAGAGATGAGTTTTTAAAAATATTGCTGAAAACTTTTATATCTGATATTACGATCAAGGGTTTAATGAGTATATTAATTGGATTGCAAATGGCGGCCATTGCTATGATCATTCGACCGGTTCTTAACCAAAGATTATTTCTGTTCCCTTAAAAACTTACCTGCAATCTGAAAGACAAATATGACATTGCAGTACAGTCACAAGCATAAACATGTTAACCCTTACAAACATTCCCAAGGGATTGACTAAAATGTAGTGTTGTTACTTATATCCCATACTACTATGAAATAGGTCTCGCTTTAAAATTTTGCCATGTGTATACATGTTTATGCTCGTGACTGTACCTACCTATAACTGGATTCGTCCACAGCTGGCTAGTGGTACAAAGGCCTACCCCATATCTCTTAAAACAATATTATTTTAATATTACTTTGCCTTAACTACAAAGTTAAAACTAAATAGGTAATAATTAAATTACAAACTAAGTATGTACAGTTAATATAAAAAGTAAGGTCATAGGGCATCAAAAAACTCATCCGCATCGCTGTCAATGGGACATGTGCCCAGAAGGCTGGCAGCATTGCCACGTTGTATGGCAATGCTGATTCTTTGGCCAAAGAATAGGCCAGCCCTCTGGTCACGTGAAGAATCGACCAGTCGCTTCGCGATATTGCGATAAACTAGATGAGCGCTCGGTCCCCACGGCCCTAGTGTTTCAACCCCAAACGGCTCAAACATATAACTTTCATGAAGGTTAATATATTTGCGCCGTTTGAGATTTTCCGCACCAGACGCAGCCGCCCCAGCACAACACGTCGTGCAAGGAAGATGGGATGGCGCAAGGGTGTCGACGCATGTAGCATCCCACACCAGAGGCCTACCCAACTTCCAAGGCATTATAGTCATCCCATCTGGTCTCTTCCCATCGTCGCGTGCCAGGCCAACTGGCTCCAAAACAGCTGGCACTCCGGCGGAGACAAGAGCACGACGGATGATGTCATTAATGCTGGCGTGCCGTGCCATGCGGCCAGCGCTCTTTTTGCATGACAGGCCATGGTGTCCGAGGCAGTCGACAGCTTCACCGCACTGACAGCGGTGCGGAGCCCCACAAGGTGCACCCAGGCGCAGGCATGTAGCGAGCCGGAATGTAGAATCACTCAACATAGTGCCTATGTTGGGCGACGGAAGTGCCTGAAGCCAGAGACCCGACTCCCACTCACCCACAGCCAGCAGGCGGGCGCGCTCAGCAGAATTGATGCACGTATTAATTAAATTATTCCGTACCAACCTGCAGAGCGGCTCGTCCCATTGTCTCTGGGAAGATGGGTTCACGGGTCGATCTGTTTCCGGGCAAGTTATTTCCCAGGCGTTCACCGCTTCGGTCAAACACGGCACTTCAAAGTCAACCATGGATGATGATAAGATCTTCCCAGTTAACTTATCGGTGCTGTGGACAGAAGACAAGAACGCCGGTAAACTACAACTAGAAATTTTGCGGATGCCGAGACCACCAAAACGAATGGGAAGTGTGGCTTGTTGCCACGCTCGGTCATCCAGGGCCACATTTAAAACAGAAGTAATTGTATTTTTAATAATTTGGTCAATTTTGTTCAAAAGGTGTGGCTGCTTCCATATAGGTGCAGATCGGAGGTAATACATGAAATTTGGGCCAAAACAACAATATCTTAATATGGTAAATGCAGAATGTAGGTTAATTTTGGAAAGTCTGTCCGAAATATCATTGAAGTGACTGATTTTTTCGTCAATGAATGGTGAAAAACTATCTTCCAAAATTGGGGAACCTAGGAGGTGCAATGAGCTTTTTTCCAAAATTTTGATCTGTGGGGCTATTGCATTGAATTTTTCTAAAGTCGATTGTCTGTCGGTAACGTCAGTAAGGTAAATTTCGCATTTGGAAGGGTTTAGGTCCAGGCCGATAGATTTAAACTGTTCTTTCAAAAATTTTAAGTCTTCTAAAACCGTGTCTACATCGCCTCCCAGTGTTCCATCGTCTAAATACCACACGTTGAATTTGGAATTTAGTTGTTGGATTATGGGGTGAATAGCCAAACTGAAAATAACTGGCCCGAGAGGGTCACCTTGTTGGCAACCGACAGCAGAATCCAAAAAGTTGTCCTTATAATGTAATTTTGAAGGGTGTCTATAACACTGCCACAAAAAACCATAAATTTCGGGTATTGCCTTACGCATTGTTGGATTTTCAATGCTCGGTTTAGTGCCGAGAGTTGATATTCCAACAACTGAAATTACAAAGTAGGTAATATTAAAAGGCACTGTTTTAAAAGATGGTGGTTAGTTCCAGAGTTATTAAGTTGTGGGATAGATAATGATGTAGAGCAAAAGAAAAACTATGTAGGACCTATAATGGATTTTACTTCATGAGAAAATCTAATACACTTAAGTCTGCTTGCACCAGATAGGGTATAACCAAGTTAGTTGCTGATGCGGGCTCATATGTAAGTATGACATTTTGTAATTTAAGTTCGTTTTAACGATTTACTTTTAATTAAGTTCATGGTGCGATTGGGCCTTACAAAAAAATGATCTACCTGGATCTTATCCAGGTAGGTGCTAGTAATTTTCTTTAGAGTAAATATCACCTGACTCTATTCATTTCATTTATTTTAGAGTTTAATAATTATCGAAATATGCATAGATAAAGTTAGGTACTGAAATTAAGATGAGGTTTTATAATCAGAAAAAAAGTTTTGTATAACTTTTCAAAAGTTGCTTTAACTGTTTTCCAGAAATAGATTTCAGTGGACTACTGACTGACCCCTCTAGCGGTGTCCATAACAGCGGCCTGAGAAAGTGTACCTAAACAGAAGTAAGAAAATTGCTCAAGGCTTGAGTTGCGAATGTACCACTAACATCACCTGAAGCAATATCTTTAAAGGGCGACCTACGAACACCGTAACCGATTTCGCTTCAAGAGGGAAAATGTTCCTATACTTATGCATAGTTTAGCTAAATTCCTCTCTATATTATACTTCTAGCAAACTTCTCGCGTTTTCTTCTGCGTGGCTTATTTCACTAGCCATAAGTTACGTCTTTGGTTAATGTTCCGCTCCCGTGTGTCGTAGCGTGATGTTATATATAAATATGAATATGATCCCTGATTAACATAAGTTAATCAGGGATCATATATATATCATACTATTATACTATTTATTGAAAAAAAAAAACGGTTAAAATTGGACCAGTAGTTTTGGAGCCTATTCGTTACAACGAAACAAACAAACAAAAATATTACTTTTTTATTTTATTATTAGTATAGATAGGTATTGTGAAGATTGTATGCCACTAAAACCTGGCTGAAAAGTTTAACTTTATCCAAACACTCAGACAAATTCCATAACTATGGGATTAGAATTTTAAAAAAATTGACGCATGTGTTTTTTTTTATATCGGGCAGTTTTTTGCCCTGGCTCAGAATGTGAGTACACATTACTTTTAGAAAATCTAATATATTTCTATCACTTTTTAAATACAATTTTAAAGTATTTTTTTAATTAAAAAAATTATAAATATACCATCACGCCTGTATTCCCCGAAGGGTTAGGCAGAGGTGTACCAATGTACACCCATAGTTCGCCGGTATATTTAGGTCTCATGTAATAGGGGGCGAGCCTATTGCCATTAACCGGGCACAAATCCAAACTCCGAGCTGCTACTGAGAATTTCATAGAAAAATCCAATAACACTTTTTGCTCGACCTGGGAATCGAACCCAGGACCTCTAGCGTAGCAGTCGTGCTTAGGACCACTAGGCCACCGAGGCAGTTTTAATTCAAGTATAAAGTTAAAGCCCCGTACACGCACAGAAAACCCTGGTACCTGAGTAAGAAGTATAGTGACCAATTGACCATAGTATCTTACTGTAAAAACATGTAAAACGTAATACAATTAATATGTAAAACGTACACACGCTTCTAATGAGTTAGTAGATAATCCTCATCAATATGACAAGCACATACTTCACAAAATGACCTACCATCGAGGCACACATTGACACACGAGATAAACACTAATCAATTATCGCCTTATACGCTACTTTTTTTAGCTATTAATTTAATATCTTAACTAGCAGCGAATACACATGGCTGTTCTATAGAATTGTATGAAAAACTCGACTGATCATGCGCATATTAATCATTAGTAAGAGAACACTTTAATAATGATTAACTTTAAATAATAGTGTTACAGCACCTGTCACTATAACAATAAATAGGTACATGTACATGACGCGAACGTTTATTATCGCTTCCTGGTGATTATATACAAGAACAAAGTATTGAACATCCCGTGTTCTTAACGGATAATTTTTACATAGATAGGAAATAATTAAATTACCAAATTGAACCTTCATTATAAACATATTTGTTACTAAGGTCTTTCAAGTCACGTTATATCCATATTCAAATGCAAAACGAATTTATTAATGACCTACAATTTGTTTTGTGAACAATGCTGACGAAGTTACATACTTAAAGCAGCTCAAAATTATAATAAAAAGTTGCGTAAGGCGTTTCTACTCGAAGTCAACTAGGTAAAGACAAATACTACTCATTATTTCTAAAAACTTGATAGGTAATGTTATTACTTATTTATCGATTAACACAGTTTTTCATTTCTATATAATATATCTTCATTAGGCTGTCAAAGACAATAACTTTATCGACTCCAAATGGATATTTAAGCCCGAGGGATGTAATTGTAATTATTTTTTCTAGTAGCGTAGATATCCGTCAAATAAATTGTTGGTGAACGAGTTGAATATGTTGGTTGCAAATGTCAATGGTGCCCGGAGCCGCATGCGCACGCACTAGTCGATGTGTACGCTATTAATGCGAAATAACTATAATTTAGGCGACGCCGGCGTTTGGCGTTTAACCGCCAGCCTCTGGAAAGGCGACGGAAGCCTGTCACAGGCGCAATTACAGTACCGAGAATCGGCATTAGTTCGTCGTGTTGAACTATTTATGTATGTAAAATAAGAGCAGCCTCTCGTACGGGGAAACGGCGATTGCACGCATCTCTCATTAAGCACTTTAGAGCAATTTGGAGTGGAGAAAAAGTCGGGCGAGACGCGGCACAACATCGCGTGGTCAATTAAAATGTTGCCGCACCAGTGCCGAGTGCCGACTCGCAACCAACGGTACGTTCGCGCACAAAACGGTCAAATAACACAGTCGACTTGTTCTGAATTGCTCGTATCCTCCGCTATCTAAATAAAGAGTGGAGACAGGAGGAGCTGATGAGCGGGTGCGACGCACGGCGAGGCGTGACGCGAGACGCCGTAATTGGCATCGAACTTGTTGCCGCATCTCAGTTTCGACATCGGTAATTAGCTGTTTAGTGGGCTGCCCTTATATTGGGGAGAAACGCAGTTGAAAACATATTGATCGGTGTGTTTACATTAACTGCCTCGTTAGCCTAGTGGTCTTAAGCGCGACTGCTAAGCGAGAGGTCTTGGGCTCGATTCCCAGATCGAGCAAAGTGTTATTGGGTTTTACTATAGAATTCTCAGTAGCACCTTGGAGTTAGGATTTGTGCCGGTTAAAGGCAATAGGCTCGCCTTCATGGGACCTAAACATACCGGCGAACTGTGGGTATTCATTGGTACACCTTTGCCTACCCCTTCGGAGAATGCAGGCGTGATGGTATGATGATATTACTGATAAGTTTTGTTTTATATTACCTAGAGTAACGGAAACTAAACCTTTTATGTATAGGCCTATTGGCCTGGTACAGTAAGCGCCAGTCATCTAGGTAGCGGGTATACAATACAAACAATGCAGCAATGCCGTGATCCACCTGAGCCGCGGTTGCACCGTGACTGGGCCGCGCTGCGCCCACGCATCCTCACGCACCGCCCGCGCTTGCAATGCCGGTCAGACATGTTTCCAAACACTTTCAAAATATCTACGCTAGGCATTATATTCAATAACTATATGAAGGATGTGTTAAATTGTTGTTTACGGTTTTGATCCGATAGTGGTATTGTTACATAGGTAAGTTTCTAGTATTGTTGTGGAGTATATCGTTGTTTAATAATAATATGTGGATATTAGATATAAATATGAAATAACAAATTTAGGAAATTTTTATGTTGTTATTTATTTTTCACTATTGTTTTGGTTTGTATTTCTCTTATTTTTCAATTAATTTGTATCTTCGTACACAAATCAAGGACTGTTTAATGTAGTGTAGCAATAGAGCAAACAGGAACACGCTCTTTGTTACCGCGTACTAATTGCAATCGTAGCAGAGGACATCAATCACCCGGCCGACGTAACAACGAAAACACTGTTAGTTTTGCCGCCGAATTATTAATTACATTCCCACAAAAAACTCACACACAACGCCGAAACGCATAAATTTCTTCCTTTTTCACCGCACAAAGGAGCCGGGCGGCCTACAATATAACGCTAAACAGATTAGCCGCGCCCGACACGGCCGTCGCGGCATAATTTTTGGCGCCAGTAGTCCTGCCTCTAGATTAAACTAATATGAAAAGGAAATTGAGTAGAAAATGGACGAAGCCTCTATGTGTCATTAAGAATTGGTTACGCCGCTCCAAAGCGCCGGCGCAACCTTTATTATATTTGACTTCATTTAATTGAATTAACTTTTACCTTTTTATGAACTGCTAGTGATGTTCGGAACGAAATGTAATGGCCTATTTTCAGATAATAACATTGACGTTTATGTGACGCATATTGCTTTATAAATAATAAACAGGCCTACCTATTTAGGTGGCGGACGATAGGAATATTGGAAGTTTTAACTAGCAGGTAACTTCAGCATGCAGTGATTTATTAGGTACCGACCGTTAAAAAGATATAATATATAATTCAAGAACAATTACAGTTTCCTACTTAAACTATTCGAAACTAATTGAGTAGGATTTATTATTCACGACGGACGGTCGAGTAAACGGCGAGTTGAATTATTATTCAAAGGCACGGCAATATGAAGAAAATTTACACATAATGTTTTCTCTACGGTGGGGGATATTTGGCGGTCCACTCGAGCCGCGGGGGCGGCCATGAATAGTAATAGAGGTTCGGGACCCGGGGGACGCGGGCGCTGCACTCGATCGCGGGTAATGCGCCGCTTATGGTGCGTGCTAAATCGACAATACCCGAGGGTGCCCTGCTGACTAACAAACCATTTCATGGACTCACCTATTCGGCTCGGTTTGTTCTTAATATTAGTTCATGAACCGTGAAGATTTCTCGGACTACGGTTATAATAAGTTTATTTATAAGGTTAGAATGAGATCAGTTTACATTTGTTATGCTTGTTGTGAACCCAAGTAAACATTGGGCCTATCTGTTTATATCAGATTCAGGTTTACGATAAATAAGTCCAGGCTTGATATGTTACTAAAACAAGTTTTAGGTAAAAGCGTTATAAGTTTATAATAAAAATAGGGTACCATCTACAAACTTATATAAATTATCCTAAGCACTTGTAGTTCAAATATGGACTCACAACTTATCAAGTAATCAGTGATAAGAATGTTAGTAAGGCTGTTAACACTAAGTTAGCAGTAAGGAGTGCGGTAAGAGTGTCGGTCGGCTCTTGCACTCACATTCATGAGCAGGTCCGGTGAGGAGGAGCCCTTGCCGCTCATGGCGCTGGCGCCGGGTGGTGGCGCATGTCACACACTCACAACACTCGCGGGTCGGCGCAGGCGGCGCGGGTGGCGCGTTCTCAGTGCGCCGGGCGCTCGACTGACGCGAGGCCCCCACCGCACCGCGAGCCCCCACCGCTACCGGCTGCCTCATTTCTCACTATAATTTGCGTGCTGCTCGTTTTTTACCATTATTACTCCCTCGTTTTGTTTTACGTATTATCGAGTGCATCCCGCTCGCACCGGCCGCCATGCGCGCTCGGCGCCGCCCAGATAATAGCGGCGTGCAATTACGTCGCAGCGCGGTGACGACGAGTGTACATACCGGTACTGCTAACGCCATCTTGTGACGGGCGGACGTACTCAACACACCAACAAACTTATCATTCATAAAATGAGCTCTATACAAAGTTTGTTCATATCTTGGCATCATGACTTACCGATGTTTGATCCAAAAAGATAACAGTGAAAACTCGGAACTACAATAATGATCCGTGTCCATTTAAAAAATATAAACTCTCGTGTTTACTTCAACAAGTAACAAAATGTTTATCCTATTTCGAAAAAATAAGTCATTACTTCTGTCGTAGCAGCGCGTAGCACGCGTCGTAGCACCAAAATAAAAAGTTCTAACTTACTTAAAGTGTCAAAAAACTGTATGACAACCAATTGTATATTAAAAGCTCTACTTCAACCATAAAAATATAGTTGTTTGCATGTTGATTAATACCGCTACGCCTATAGTCTTGCTACGAGTTTAATAAAAGAACACGCTTATAAATTCGATGATAAAAAGGCTCTCATAGATTTCATAAAAGGCAATTCCTAAACCTAACTACTGTAGGACTCTCAATAATAATTGGGATTATTGAGTATTTTATAAGCAATAAAATTGTGTTTATTAATAACTTAAACAATTCTATTAAACATACATCCTCGGTTATTACATCCTATCTTGTCTTAATCTAAACGCACTATACGAATGTTTTTTTTGTGTCTTCCATACATTTATTAAACTGTTTCGACATCTGCTCTGACCGCAAAAGTTCTTTAGTGTTAATTAAAAATATTTTCTTAATAAAAGTACGAGTTAATGTGGCTATTTAACTGCTATCTATAAAACCTGAAATAACGTGGAAAGTACCTATTCAAGATCCATCACAATTGGTAGCTTCTGGGTAATACATTTCAAACCTATTTTTGACCTAAATAGTACCAGCCTGTTATTGTGCCACTGCAGGGTAAAAGCCTCTTCTTATTTAGGGAAGCCACGAGCATTGATCACTACACTTACTCAAGGCGGCTTGGCGATTTCAGACTAATATTAATCCAGGTTTTCTCACGATGTTTTCCTTCACCGATGTCAGTGATGTTCAAGATAACCTAAGGAAGTATGTACATATGATTTATTTTATCTATCCGCTTTTTATTATTCCATTACCAAAATAGTTCTTATCTCAAACAGATTAAGTCGTTATTTACATGTTCTTAAAAACATATTTTAATTGGGAATATCGATACATCGTTAAGTATTTATTTGATTATTCATGTTACTAAAAAACGTAGTGTATGGTACGAATTAAAAATCCCGTTATCTATCGATTCGATCGGTGATTAAACTCATAATTTATATTCGCACTCGATTTACGAGACTGGTTCTCGATTTTCATAATGTTTATTTGAGAGTTAGGAGGTATGATAATGTTGAAAATTGAATGAAGCTTGGGAACGCCTTAAGTCGCAGAGCTTCGTATGGTAAAAGGTCAAAGGTCATTTCGTACCTATAATAAGTATTACCTGTGTTTCATTAATGTAATCGATTTGATCGTTGTGTAGATTGCAACTATGTTGATTTCGAAATTTGAATATTCTATCGTGTATTAATGTAACATAATATTATGGGTGTGTACCTATTTAGGTGTATAAGACTGAGGTGTAGATTTCATATTTGTTTTAAGATTTTGTACCTTGACGTATTATGAATAAAATATTAGTTGGATTAACGAATTGTTTCTCATTTTTCAAATAGTAAACTAAATTTCTCCAACATTGTAACTATTGCACTATATACATGTCATAATGACTAAAGTAGTCTCAGGTTTTTACAGGAATGGAATTAAATCAGATAACAAAATTATCAAAAATCATATTTTTATTTCTTTGCTTCAATAAAAATAGACAATACAATTTACAACAATTAGAAGGCACATGGTTCATTATAAGACTTAATTTACAAAATATCTTACAGACATCACATTTATATGCACGGTAACTTAAATGATTTTAAATAAGGTTACCTACGATAACAAGGACACATGCAAATACTCTCACGTAATCTCCTTACCGAACGAAACTACGTTAACTTTTATACACACTTACTTATTAGTCACTTATTGTCCTAAAGCCACAGGTGGTTGTAAGTTATAATGTCCTTGAAACACTGCGTAGTTATCCTTAGTAGCACACTGGTAGGTGCCGATGGGGGTGGGATACTGCTGGTACATCCTGTGGTCACGCACCGGCGGCCGAGGGTACAGGGCGTCTTGCCGCACTTCGGGGTACCAGCCCGACATCACTCCACTCCCGAACATACCACTGTTATAGTTGGGCGCACTCGGCATGGTGGGCATCATACTCGGAGCAACCGCTGCGTAATTCAAAGACATCTGTTTCGGAGCACTTGCAACTGGCACTGTTCCGTAGTTCGTACTTCCAACCGCTGTAACCGGCACAGCGGTGGGTGCAGGTTGCGGGTCCACGGGTCGTTCAGTTTTATCACTTGAAGCACTCGACGTTTCGTCCTTGTCATCATCTTTTACTTTCTTGCTCTTCTTTGATACATTCGCATGAGTCTTCACATGTTTCGCGAGGTGGTCCGAGCGCATGAACCGCTTGGTGCACAGTTGACACGCGAACCTCTTCTCACCGGTGTGCGTCCGCAAGTGTCGCTGCAGTTCGTCGGAGCGCGTGAATCTCTTCCCACAGAACAACCAGTTGCACACGAAGGGTCGCTCTCCAGTGTGCCAGCGGAGGTGAGCTTTCAGATGCGAGGTCTTCCCGTAAACTTTTCCACAGCCAGGTACGTGGCACACATGTTCACGTTTAGCGCCATCCTTGCCGTAGTTGGGCCCAAAACCGGCAGCTTCAGTGAGGCAGTTAGGACAACGGCACTTTGCACAACGACGTTGAAGCTCTCTGGCTTCCTCTGTCGCAGCGGGTATTGGAGGCCAGTACGCCGGGTACTGGGCTGGGTAGGCAGGCAGCTCACGCCACGTGGGCGGAGCGCACCAAGTGCCTGAAGAAGCACTGCTGCATGAAGACAGGTCGGAAGCCGGTGATATAGCGTCACCGCGGCCGTAGCCACATCCGTAGCCTGACATCATGTTCATCATCTGCAAAGATAAACACATCATTAGTTAAAGCTTGTGTAAACTTAAGGATAGTTGAATCAATCACGTTCTAAACTTAGAACATCAACTATATTATAGCTAAATTGACGTGACAAACACAACATTTATGGGTAATTTACTCTAATATTAATAAACTCTCAAATTATGTTCAATAGTTGGTGGGCGGGCGGACGAACCTGTTGCGCGGGCGGATCCACGTATTGCATTTCCGGCGAGTGTGGTGACAACGTAGCGCGACGAAACCTTCAACTGGATAATTACAGGGCGGCGCACCGCTCGCGCCGAGACGTTTTTAATAACTGGCTTGGAATAGACGTAACAAGCGGTTGTCACCTCGCCCCGGCCCCTCTGCCCCGAGGGAGCGGCGCGCGCGCACCCCGGGCCCCCCTCCGCCCCGCGCCCCGCCCGCCGCAGCCTCCGACACACCCCACCAAGCTCCGTGAGTTATGAGCTTACCAGTTCGGCTCTTATGAGAACGGGAAAGCCATGAGAGCGAGACGACAACCGTCCAAACGAAGCTAAAGGTTACGTTAAGTGTGTGTTTACTTTGGGCTTTATCGCGTACCGCATTGGGTTCAAGTCATTAAGTGGGGGTTCTTGACTGGCTTTTAGGTAAACTGAATTCATTTACTTTGTTCTCGTTAGCCACATTTTGTTAAAAAACTACTCGTTGATGTCTTTTATACTGTAGCGATGAGGTCCAGGTTTAAAAAAAAAACTTTCATTAACGCTTTCTGTTACACCTAAACCTTCAGTAAGTACATTACATGTTAACGTGTAAATGGTTTAATTGAACTAAATGCTTTAAAATACATGCTCCGTCTAATTTGCATTTAGCAATTTCAGCATGTGTCTTCCTCGAAGCAGCATAATTTCTTTTGTAGGCAGATAAAATTCAGTTCTCAATTCCCTGAGACGCTTAATGTATTTAATTTTTTCTCTATTTCGGTCGGCAGTTCGCGGCAGACGCATGATTTATGCATATTCGAGCGGAGCCAAACCTTTAATTACACGTTGTTAAAATATGGCAGTTTGTTAAATCGTTCGCTCTGCTTTTGTTTTACCAAACACCGCGGCTCTTAGAGAACTGTTCCCTTTTCTTCCTTCAACGAAATTTTTAGTATCATGTATTTTTTATTTCTATAATTGCTTCGCTTTCTAACAGCTTGTAGGTTTATTTGTATATACCGTGCCTTCAACATGGAAAACCTCATTAGAAGTCGTATATCAGATTACTAATTGGTACCGTTAATTTTTGGGCTATTAAAATAATACTGATAAAATCATACTTTCAGTTTCAGACCGCTTGATTGTAAGTGATATATTTTTTTATAAAATTATTTTTTATGAGGCCATAGAGAAATAAATGGTGTTCGTACCAAAAATTAGCAAATTATAATACAAATAATAAACATTAAGTAATCAAGAATAATTGTCTAAACCACTCCTATGTGCTTCATAATAAAAGCTCTCTCTAATTTTTAAAACCATTTAAAGTTCCTTCTCAATGATGAGCAGGAACAACCATAAAATCGAACCCAAGGATAATGACATTGCATTGAAATTAAACGATGCACTTGCAGAATTTAATAACTCAAAGAGCTTCAAAAAGTCGGTAACAATAGTCTTTCCCCGTACCGACTACCGTGCACACTGTGCCAGTACAAATAGAACCTGTCGACATGTTTACGACACCCTAGAACAATAGAAAGCCTAAGGATTCAGATGACAGGCCTGTGTCAAAGCCGGCGGTCACAAAGCCCCCATGCAGTGGACAATGTCGACTACTAATGTCCTATGATCGTCTCTTGCCATAAATCAGGGGGCTACTGTGTTTTTGTGAACAGAAAATGATCATTCGCCTGGACGTGTCGATCGATTGCATGTGCAATATATTTTGCCGATTGCTTTTGATCTTTGACATAGATTTTTGTAGTTGTGCGTTTGTGTTTGCCGCGGTATTGGCGGTACATGGGCTCATGCTGGTTTTACGTGTAATATAAGTTATGGAAAAGTAAGTTGAACTACAATAGTTTTCTCAGTTAGTAGGTATTTGATGACACGGTTGACGCAATGGCTGACTGATGGGGCTGCTGCGCTGTGTGTAGTGAGTTCCTTACACACGAAACAAACATTGGTATTGCTTACAGATAATTGTTCCGAGTGTGGGTGGCTATGTGAGTTTATACATAATTATCTTTGTTTATAAATGCACCCACAATACAGGAGAAATTGCTAGTATGTACTTAACGTTTTTTCCAAAAACAGAGGAAAAAAAAGAATTCAATATAAGATAAATTGATATCCACCATAGCTTATTTACTTTCCTGAGTACATTATTTAAACAGATCGGGGTAATCTTAAAATGTAGCTTTCTTTTGACATAAATGTGTTTCTTTAAAGCTATACTTTAATATCACTTATTCCGCTTTCAGAACAAGCCCATTCATAGTCCACAGCTCATGATATCATAATGAAATCATTAGCGAAAATATCGACATCTGAATCGCGCGGCCGTTTCCGCTCAAGGAGGCCGGTATATTACATTAATTACAGGTTTCTTATATCGTGGGCGGGTAATTGGTTCTATCGCACGCTGTCCTCACTTCCTGTCTTTTGCGTGCCCTGTATGGGAACACTGGGGACTCAAAAGTACCGGCTTGGTGTCGGGTGTCGACTATTGTGGCAGCCTGCGCGGCACCCACGCAATGCAGCGAGATGTGGAGTAAATTGTGCATGCCAAGCTCTTTATACGTACTTCTATTTTTTTGTGGATTTTTCGGTTATTGTGATGGTTGATAGCTGAATTATGATTTTAACGTGAGATTACAACATTTGAACGTACTTCATTTCACATTACTTTAGGTACTTCCTTGTTTTTTTTATTTATCATTGCATTTATAAACTTTTGCAAAAGGATTACTTTTATTTGTCATTTCTAGGTTATTGATCTCAAGACTGGCATTAAAAGATTTATCTTACCTACATCCTAATCTTCCTCTACCTACGCGTGGGCTAGAGACTTGGGTCATTGGGTCCCAACAGCTTTAGATGTCCAAATCCGGATTACGAATATTAACGAAGTTACAAGATACGAAAAGACACCCACAGCAAACTGTTTATAAAAGGTTAGATCATAAAATCATCTGAAATTTATGTCTAGGGTCATGCAAGGAGACTGAGGGTCTCTGTCTATCAATGTTTACAGCGTAAGAAGTTTCATAAAAAAAAATCAGTAAGTACCATTTAGTCAAGATAACATTATCGAGATATGACTCCAAAACTTCGCTGATCTTGGATTATCTCTTTTTAGAGAAATCCGATATGCTCCCGCAACAAAGAGCGTAAAAAGCTCAAATGTTACGCGGGTTACGAATAAGCTTTACATTGCTATTGTATAGAAACGGACATTGTTGTTATCTGATCGGAATTCCGCTCATTTCGCGTCCTACGAGTATCTGCGTCTAAGGAGTGAAGGGTGCATTGTGTGGGTGTAACAAGATCGCCGAATGTACCTGTTACAACAATGTGAAGCGCACAGGTTTGCACCAACCGATGCTCCCTTGTCAAGCCATTGTCATACGAGCTGTCAAATGTTTGCGTAACGCAGTGGCGAGATGAAAAAATGTGTATTGTTCTTAACTGTATCAAAAGTTTGTTCTTGTTTTTTATTCCTGCTAAGAGCAGTCAACAGTCAGATTAGACCTATGCTAAAATGGAAATAGAGAAGGCTACAATAGTAAGCCAAGGACTTGGATATTTAACTTTTCGCAGCAAGTTTCAATAGACTTTTGGATTTTGTAGGCTTTTGTATATCTTATAAAGTGGTACGAGTAGGTCTGATCGACGGAACTGTCCGGTGTATGTAAGTGTGTAGAAATTCTGCTAGGTATTCGTTATTATTCTAAAATGTATTGTCAGTTTTTTGAATAAATAACCTGTGGCCTATTTCTAAAAATTTTTATTTAAGCCTTACATAAATATTATACTAGTTTGTTGATATTTTTTCCGTGCTTCTGAATCACACAAAAATCAGCACCAATCTAACAAGCCGGCACACTGTTTGTATAGAATAACATACATCAAAAATCACACACATAAACTGAAGTCCGTTCGGACAGCACAAAAAATATACGGAGTAGGTAAAAGATTTCTGCGGAGCATGACTCCCCGTGGCGCCGCGGTCGACTTCAAACGGGACCTCTCTCTACAACATGACAGCCGAAATTGCCCCACATCAGTAAAAACGACATCTCGAGAACAGTTTGTTTTACACAACAAGCAGTTTCAACATAACGATGACACGTTTTTGACGCCAATCTATTGCTCTCATTAGGATCCTTTTTTTTTGCCAATTTTGCTAGTAATTAAGGCAATATGGACGAGTGGAAATAGCTATGTATTTTTATGGTGGTGAAGCTAAAAAAATACGTTACGGGCTCCTGAACTAATTTTATAATGTGTTATTGTGAATTTTATTATTTGGAATACGTTTTGGATTCTTAATTCATTCTTGATTTAGGGTAAACGAACGAAGCTAGCTGTTAGGTGCAATATATGGACCATGGACCATAGTAATGGTAGTTAGTAATTCTACTGCTTTAACTGCCTTTGCATCGTAGATCCTGCGCCTGTTAACTCCCTGGTCTAGTCGGATTGCCGTTCCATCAGACCATGTGAATGAGGGAAGAACAGGGTTTGGGCACTTTTATCCTGCATAACAAAATTGTATTCTCCATCGAGATTGGGTGCAGTGATTGAAATTCAGTCAGACAAATATTATACTAAGCCTAGGTTTTCATTGGGCAACAAAGTTCAAGAAGAGATAAAAAAAAATCAAAAAAATTAGAAAAAATATTTTTAGTAGTATGGCTGTTGAAATTATTTTTCTGGATGTTGAAACAATCAACGCCATCTGCCGTGGAGCGGCTGAACTACAACTCGTCATGGCGACGCCCATTCCATAAACATAACAAGCGACCTTGCATACGTGTAGGTCACTGAAATAATAACTATGAAATGTCGCAAAGAACACCTGCTACATCAAAGAAAAATATAATTATTGAAATATTACATTTTTATTATTAAATCAGACATAGTCCTTAATATGTAACGTTGCTCCACACTAGAATTTTTTCCTGTATCTTGTGGGTTCGTTTACGTAATAAACTTACATGCTTAAACTATCAGACCCGGAACAGGCCAAATAAATATTTGTTCCGTGCGGGAATCAAAACAGCGACACGCGGGCAGCCAATCAATTAGCCTCTCCGCTCGGGCTGCGGGTTGTTCGAAACAGATACCGCGCCCCCGGAACGCAAAGGGCACAAGAAGGAACATGGATAGGTTTTAGTCAGCAAACGTCTGACACCCCTCCCGCCCCGCCCAGGGCGGGGGAAGTCAAGTGATGAATTCCCATTTTTTTTAAAAAAAGAGAGAGCCTCTCCGCTCTAAATTAGAAAAACTTGATAGTCTGCCACTAGACATATTTAGTGCCCGACTTTCAAGTCATCACAGACAGGTTTTAGCATATTAAAATATAATAATTTTGATAAAAATAATTAGCACAGTTAAGTATTATCCTGCAGCAATGGCCTGTTTTCATACAGAGAAGGCGGCAGCTGAGATAATTTTGTGTAATGTTTATATAATAAAAAATTTATTCAGTAAATCTAACAATTATGGATTTTATTATAAAATATAAGTCAAAGTAATCAGTTGTTGATCATAGTTTATATCAATAAGACACAGACGTATTTATATGTATGAATTGTTTTCATTTGTTTTATAAGTACCTAATTGTTAATTATGTAGGTAACTACATTATTTAACACATATTTATTAGGTACCTTGAATAACTAAAATAACACGAGGAAACACAAAAAATTTGGGAAATCGCGTTTTAAGAGTTAAAAAAAGTATATCAATTGATTGTCAACTGCGTAATCCGATACTGATATAATGTAATTCTCTGTTGGCATATAGAGTTTGTTAATTTTGGTATTACATTCGCCAACGTCCATACTACGTTGAATACACCGGTTCTCGTCCGATCACCGAAGTTAAGCAACATCGGGCGCGGTCAGTACTTGGATGGGTGACCGCCTGGGAACACCGCGTGACGTTGGCTTTTTGCATTTTTTTTAATTAAAACTTTTTCGTTGAAATTTATACATAAACTCATGCCTTTTTCCCATGGGGGTAGGCAGAAACCACGGAACGCCACTTGCTACGCTACCGACTAAAATGCGAATAAATAGCACTTTTATGGCGCCAATCAACATGGTGAAATTGTAAGGATCGAATCTCTTTAAATGTAGTAAATTAAATAAAAAACAAAACTATGACATTTTAATCTAAACTTATTTTATATTCAGACGAAAAAGTTAAATTACTCGATTTTTTCGTTTGAATAAAATAAGTTTAGATTAAAATGATTCGGATTTTAGTCGGTTCGATTTCCGGGTGAGGAAAGGCAGTTTTGTTTCTTTTTAAAAATTGTTATCTTCAGTATTTACTTAGAGTACTTTCTCTCCAGGTACGCTCTGAAAATTCCAGCCTGTATAGTTAGTATTGTAAACGCGAAAGTTTAAAGGATCAACGACAAAATTTTCATTTTCGACACCCAGCCATCCAAGTACGGATGAATAAAGCAATAAAATAAAAAATATTTTTTAACGAATTTTTTTTTTAAAAAGTTAAAAAAAATAATTGCAAAAAGCCAACGTCACGCGGTGTTCCCAGGCGGTCACCCATCCAAGTACTGACCGCGCCCGATGTTGCTTAACTTCGGTGATCGGACGAGAACCGGTGTATTCAACGTAGTATGGACGTTGGCGAATATATTGCCAAAATTATCAAACTGTATATACCAACAGGGAATTACATTATTTCGGTACCGGATTACGCAGTTTACTCAATCCGATATAGTAGTTCAACTCCACCAATCAAATTAATATACTTTTTTAACTCTTAAAA
The DNA here is from genome assembly GCA_932526535.1 of Caradrina clavipalpis. Classification (NCBI taxonomy): domain Eukaryota; kingdom Metazoa; phylum Arthropoda; class Insecta; order Lepidoptera; family Noctuidae; genus Caradrina; species Caradrina clavipalpis. The sequence goes on from OW052093.1 coordinate 7,138,346, forward strand.
CGCCATTTCCCATAGCTTTTGTATATATTAATATTTTTTTATTATTTAATGTGACGTCATTTATTTGCCAAACTAAATTAACTAATTAGGTTAGTATTCATTTTTAGGAACAAAAAACAATTTTTACAGTTAATTAAATATTTATCAGGGTTTTCAGGGCTAAAATAAAGTGGATTTTTTAAGTTGTCTTGGAATTATTGGTTAATAATGTCTACTAGCGAATTATATGTTTTTTTTACGTTCAGGGGCAAAATGTCCAATTCTCAAAATGTCCAACGGTGTCAAAATGTCCAATTACCCAAAATGTCCAATGGTCAAAATGTCCAATGGTCAAAATGTCCAATGGTCAAAATGTCCAACTCCCAAAATGTCCAATCTTTGAGAATGTAGCAAATTTGTTCAAAAACTCATCAAAACGCTTTTTTAATATTTATGACAAATAATAAATACAAAATACTGAAGGAATTGATAACAAAAATAGTGGTTTCGGGTATGTTGTGGTCTTCTCTGGTCTTAATTTGTTATATAAAAATAAATCATATTTTGGTTCTTTCAGTATTTTATATTTATTATTTGTCATAAGTATTTAAAAAGCGTTTTGATGAGTTATTGAACAAATTTGCTACATTCTCAAAGATTGGACATTTTGGGAGTTGGACATTTTGACCATTGGACATTTTGAGAATTGGACATTTTGACCATTGGACATTTTGGGTGATTGGACATTTTGACACCGTTGGACATTTTGAGAATTGGACATTTTGCCCCTGAACGTTTTTTTACATACATAATTGTTATTTGTACCATAAACCAACCATACGGTGTACGCACGGTGCGGTGTACGTGTGTGTATTGGGTTACGCTAAGCTTTTCAGGCCTTGGGATTTACTATTATTCTTTAATCATGGTTACGCAACCCCACATGTTCAGTTAATAATAATAATCTTTCCTGCAATATGGAATATTCAGCAAGAGGAAAAAGGAAATATAACAGATTTTCGGCTCGAAAAATTTATTACAACACACGTCACAAAACATACATTTGTACAACCATTTCACATTATAATATTATACAATATAGTAAATAATGACTATTCAGTTTAGATCGCGGAATGTTTTATCTCGTCATAAGGAGCTTTAATACCGAATAGTAAAGTTTAACATGTTCACTGCGGGAAACGCATGTCGAGGTATTGTCAGAAACTTTATAAATATGAACATACTTAGAGAGCCAAACCATAGCATAAAGGCGAGTATACACGGAAAGTTTCTTACTCGTTTTGTGACGAAAATGTGCTTGCGATTATCCCACTCATATAGTATTTGCATTTAGATCGTATTGTTTTTACATTTCAAACATATTATTTTTACAATATATGCTACATTAGTGTTCACATTGAGATCATATTGTGTTAACATTTACAATTAAATTTGCGAAAATGTGCATTGAAAAAGGAGTGATGTGTGACTTTCGCAAGCATTCTATGAGATTTATACAAGTTGCAGTTGGCACAAACTATACAGATCAATTTAAGAAACGCATTTCCCGCAGTTATAAAGTAAAGTTCTTCAGGATTTAATAGAAATAAGATACATTAATCAATAATACACAATGAAACTTACATGATAATTTGAATCACAAGATCCTTTAATTTTTTGTGTTCTTCATTTAAATATTTATCTTTCAAGCCAATGTGATTTCTAGATATGTAATAAATTAATACAACTTCAACAATTTACAGTTCTCACCGAGGATTCGCAGGATAACAGAATACAAGTCAGATTTGAAAACAAGGAAGAACTAACAATATTTTAAACAAAGTGGAATACAAGAATTGAGATATTTTTATTTATTATTTTATAATTTCATTCAATAATAGCTTCTGCCCGCAATTTCGTCCATGTGGAAGTCAAGTACCTAAACCATAAATATTTCCTATGACACTCTGCAATAGTGTAGTTTTCAATCAGTGGAAGATTTTTCTAATCAGACCCATACTTCCAGAGATTACAAACAAACAATTGTACCTCTATAATATCAGTTTAGATGGTTTGTATGAATACTTCCGTACAAGCACACTCGTCCAAACATACTCACTCGCATGTCTCAACAGAAAGAGACGGAAAATGTTTACCTTACCGGGCATTGGTTGTTGTTAAGTAGTCCGTAATGAACATCCAAAATGCATAACTTAAAAATAGAAAATAACTACAAACTACACTAAAAGTAAGTAGATATTACGGGATCAAAGAATAGCTCTTAAAAACTTTCAATTAACTACATTCTTCAATAAATATTCTTCACAGATATGGAAACTTGAGAAACAAAAGTCTAATCATATAAATCCGTCATTTTCAATAACGTTTATTACAAAATTACATGATTAGCGAACGGACCACCGAAACGGAAATAAATAGTCAATAAAATAATCAAACACGATGCTTTGTTCGCAACCAAGACAAAGAAAATAATTCGGTAAAATTTCCGAGATTTATAACGAAAAAGAAAATAATATTTTCTAAACAAAAAACGAGATAAAACGGTTTTTATAAAATAAGGTTTCTTTAGTAAGTGACTTATGCTAAATTCATGACCTAAGTGCAGTAACCTTATAATTCGTCCCTGAGGAGAGTGTACCGGTTCTTCGACGGCGCTAGCTTCTTGAAGGTAGACTCAGGAGGCGTGGTCACCTTGACTTCTAGATTCAATACGGGCTGGTCTGGGTCGGGACCATAGTGGAATTCCCTGTAACAGAAAAGCGACGAATAAATCACACTAATATATAAAGGCGAAAGTTTGTGTTTGTCTCTTCTTCACGCTCAAACAGCTGGACAGATCTGGATGAAATTTGGCAAAGCGATAGATTGCAGTGTGGAATAACACATAGGATACTTTTTATCCCGAAAAAATGTACGGTTCCCGTGCGATGATATATAAAATTTGACGCGGAGGAATTCGCGGGCAGAAGCTAGAAACGTATATTTACAGTTGTAAGGGTAATAATAGAATATGTATAATAACAAATCCATATTTATGAACATTATTATGTGAGAACTGTTGAGGGTCACAACACAATGCAACGTCAGGCATTTTATCGGCATCGGAGTTATTCACATTAACCGGAGGCGTATGAATATCTGCGGCGAGCTCATTGGGAACGATCTATTGTCTTGACGATTGTGGCAAGTTCAGACGGAACAAGTCGTACTCGTCATCAAGACTGTAAGGCATGGTTCCCATAGAATAATCGAGTTGTTTAAAATGTTTTAGTTTCGCATATTGAAATGAAGATACAACTGCACGATTAACTGGGGGGCAATTCTACTAACTTTTAGGAATTATCGCAATCTAATCTGTCCCAATCTGGCAAAAATGCTTATTATTTACGTATATTTTTTGTCGCTGAGATGAGCGCCTACATTTTGAATGTGTTCAATAAGGAGAAGTGGCCTTGTAGTGTCCGCCATCATTTTATTGATGTCGCGATCGTGTGAATCACCCAGAAAGGACAGTTGTTTAAAAAAATCGTCATGGCACAGTAGGACACACAAGTCGTAACAGTCGTAACTCGTAACCGATTTGCTAGAATTTAATGACAATCAACTAGGCATAAAAATGAACATTTTATCATCAAAAATTGAAATTTGCGCGCGTGAAGTTGTCATAATAATGCACATTTACGACATATACACATAGATAGTAATAAAACAGTGCAGACATTTGATCTTTTGGAATAAAATAAACATATTTCGGCCATTCTCGAAGTAAGCGATGTCTCTAAAAATTTCGCCTAATTACCGTACCCATTTTTATTTTTCACCGATTTGACTTAAACGCATAAAAACAAATTAATAAAACAATACATTAATGAGGCGTTAAATGCCTCATTAATGTTGAATGAATTCGTTATTTAATGTTTTTCATGTTTTAATGTGTTTGGAGTCAAATTACGTTATGTATTAAAATATTATTTTTTTATCTTTATCTACTTATGGCTGCACAAATTCTTTTCTTGATTCTTACATACTTATTTTAATTATCTGACCTCTAAACAAATAAGAACAATGCAAAATGCAAATATGAAAGAAAAATATCACACAGAAGTTCTATGTTATGAAATGTTCTCATGACAGATTCAATAACAAATGTGCGAGTCTTTATCTTGAGTCTTATCAACAAGATAATAAACTGTTGCAGTCATTCAGCTAGGCACTTGAATTAAGTGAAAGCATGGGTGAAACGTAACGAATATCGGTAATATTAACTGACTCATCTATTATTGAGTATGTTTACATAGAAATTGATGATTTACTCATAAGTATGTCAAATGACTTTGTGTAGAAACGAAATCATATTGCTAAGCTCTATGAAGTTGAATCATAAATACTCAGTATTGTGACCATAAAAAACGTTCATCGAAATCAGACCACTTGTGTGGGGGATATACAACGCCAGTACATGTGTACCTTTTTGGGGTTTACTTAATAAATAGCCATATTAACATACTGAAGGTCTCTCAACACTGGCACGCGAATCACGGCGTGAAATCGCGCCAGGTTCACAAACCCAACATTTTCACCTGAAAATGTAAACAACAACAAGGCGCGACGAATACGCCAATCAGATCCACACTCATGGATCGCGATTGATTCGCGGGGAATGTAGAGAGGCCTTAAGAAATCGAAATATGTTCAGAGGTGCTTAAAATTGGCCAATAGTAAAATGGGAATAACTGCACAATTGGGTAGTGTCCACCACTAACCAATAATTTCAAGTCACCACTTCTCTATAAAAGTACTTTATTTTACCCATGAAAACCGATTAAAATTAAATTTATTGTAAAATTGGATTTTTACTTACTTTAAAATCAATAAATAGTTAGTCAATTGAGTAGGCCACGTAGTGACGTCACAGCGTGCTATTGCCATACAAAATCTATTGGAGAATCGCGTTTTGACAGTTCATAAAAAATACGTCAATTGATGTTGGTGGACACTACCCAATTCTAAAGATTACAAAAAGAACAACATACCTATGCAATTTTCCAGAGTATAGATCCAGCAGGAACTGCTTTAGTCTGCCAGGCTTCTCCATGTCCTTGTAGTCAGGGAACATGTACATATGACGGAAGGAGTCAATGGCGATGAGCGGCAGGTCTGAGATGGACTTGCCCAGGTGATGTAGAGGATGTTCAAACCGCACACCATCAGCCGTCAGGAAGTTGACATTCTCTGTAATTTTTGTATGGAAATGTTATCATTGGTCGATAGTAACACCTTTCATACAGCCCTGTATGATAGATATTATTAAGCAGCACCGTAATTAGCCTTTTGTGCGCCCTGTGCAAGCTTCTATAATGCCGCTCAGTGCGGGCTTCTATGACGGCGCCCTTAAAAAAAATCTGGTGCTGGTCTGGTCAATTCTGCGCCCCCAAGGGTCGCCGCCCTGTGCCTGGGCACCGCTGGCATTGCCCTAGTTTCGGCACTGTTAGGAAGTACTTCGGTAATCAAAGTAACCTTCGGGACATCGCTATTAGCGTCGAGGCGATCCTGGCTTCCTTGGGAAGCTGTGGTGGATCAAGTGATTTACTTCCCACCCATACGCAAAATACGCGCTGAGACGTGGATTGTGGACACCAGCTCAATATACTACTACTAGTAGCAACATATTTGATTTATTACATATATTGTATTGAAAAGCAGGCATTTAGTTGTACAAACATAATAGGCTTATGATTCACAGAACATTTTGGCCTTGACATTATAATAACATGAAAAATTATAATAACATTACTGTGAAGATTTTCATGAATTTAATAGTGGAATTGGTATATTTGGAAAATTTTATATATATTTTTTTTTTTTTTATAGACGGGAAATCATCAAATAACTTCCCCCGCCCTGGGCGGGGCGGGAGGGAGTGTCAGACTTTTACTGACTAAAACCCGTCTATGTTCCTTCATGTGCCCTTTGCGTTCCGGGGGCGCGGTATCTCTTTCGAGAAAATTTTATATTGAGGTAAACAAGGCACAGAACATCAGTAATTCAAGGGAGAATATCATGGTGTGTGATAAAAGAGCAAATTATATCCTTAAACTCACGTTTTTCTCCCTCTAACTCGTTTTGAATGACTTCTTTGTACTTCTTTATACTGTCATTGTCATCAGGGTGGTGGAACAGAATCAGGAATGGCAATCCCTCCTCGGTGAGCTCCTCAGCATTCTCAAACGTGATCTCTCTGACCAAAGGTATGCACTTCTCTTGAGCCCATTTGTATAAATCTTCGAAATTTAATAAAGAACCAGTGAATGTTTCATCAGGCTCAGTGGATTTCTTCCTGTCGGTTCTGAACACCACAATTGGCTGACCTGGAAAGTGGTAACGATGCATTAATTAATACCTCTATGTAGCTGGAGTAAACAGTGAACTATCCGTGACTTTGGTCCGCATGGCTTATTTTACCTGTGTTATGTTACATCTTTGGTTACTGCTGCGCTCCTATGGCTTGTGGCATGATGTTATATAACCTATAGCCTTCCTCGATAAATGGACTATCCAACACAAAATGATTTTTTGAATTTGAACCAGTAGTTCCTGAGATAGGTGTATTCAAACAAACAAACTATTCAGCTTTATAATATTAATTAAGTATAGATTTATACCAATGATTACCTGGAGGATGCATCTGCTGTGAAGCATCACCAAATCCAACATGGAATTGGCACTCATCCTTTAGATTAGCAGCCACCCTCCTGAATGTGTCATATTCGGGTTGGTCCCGCCTGTCCATGTAGCCAATTAGATGCCTCTTGTCTTCACTAAGGTTATGTAACTCTTTGATTTCACCGAATGTGATAACAGCGTCTGTCAACTGTTTCTTGATAAAGTCAGCAAATGCCTCAACTGAACGCTGACCTAAAAGGTAATTGTGTAATTTTAAACATTGTACAATATAGAAACTAGTCTGGAATGCTAATGAAGTGATAACTAATCAAGTTTTGGAAGACATTGTTTTTTTTATATTTAAATGAATGAGTCATGTAAATTTCAGACAGCGATAGACAACTGAATTTAATACACATGCCATCACACCTGTATTCTCGGAAGACTAACCCTTCGGGGAATACAGGTGTGATGGCATGTGTGGATGTCAGAGGTGTACCAATGTACACCCATAGTTTGCCAGTATGTTTTGGTCCCATATAATAGGGGGCGAGCCTATTGCTTATTAAATTTAATTAAGAACACTAATAAAATACAAATTTTGAATGCTGTTATTTATTCTCACCTCTGTACTCTTTCTTGGCGGGCATGCCATTCCGGAACATTTTTAAAGTGGGATATTTGGTAATATGGAACCTTGTTGCTACAGCTCCTTCCTTATCACAGTCCACCTTACCCATAACCACCTTCCCGGTGTCATAGCCTGCCTTTGTTACTTCATCAGAAGCCTCATCAAATATTGGCATAAGCATATTACTGAATTTGCACCATTCAGCATAAAAATTAATAAATACTATTTCATTGGAAGCTGAAATTTCAAACATTGTCAATGAGGCATAAAATCAATTGAAACCTGATACAGAAAATCCATTATTTTGGGAATAGTGAAAACAGCAATACTGTGCATGAAATTATTGAATTAGCTACCTAATTTAAACATATTATTACAGTTATTTTGTAATATACTGTACTATACTGTTTCACTATGCTAATACTGACTTCTAGCGAAATACTAAACATAACTGTGATTGCTAATGACCATTTTCAATTTTAATCGCTATTATCAGTCACAGTTGTGAAACAATAGAAAAAACAAAGCCTAGGACAATAAAAATACTAGAATTAACTTCTTTATGACGTATTTTATGATAAGACTACTGTAATAAAGTTAGTTTGTTTACTTTGTAGGTTTATTTAGTGCCTGATGATGTGGCTACTTTCTTCAATATACATTTATTAATTATAACTCTAGATATTATTTTAGATCCGTGACTTTATACACATAACAAAATAAGCCTAGTAAAATATTAAACCATACCTATCAAATTTCACTTTTGCAACCAGTTATGAATTTAGTCAGATTTGAAAAATTCAATAAATAAAAACTTTTGATTGTGTTTACATAGTATAAATAATTTGACAGAATCAGGTAAGGTAGACAAACTTTATCTCGTAACGCGGAAAAAAATAAAAAACTTCTAGAAAACGTGGAGTAGGTATGTAACTCACCCAATACCATATCCAAATTACTTTGTGTAATTTGCACAGCACCGCTATCAGTAGGGTTGTAAAAACTATGGCATATCTGAAACATAACAATCCTCGGAGATTATGCAGCAATTACTTATTCATAATAGACCATTAAATCAACAATTCATTAGTGCACTTTTAGTGAAAAGATTTTCAGACATTTTGACATTACAAATGCTTACCAGGAAAAAGACACAAGCCCGTGTTTTGTAATTATATACGTTAAATACATTCCAATTCATTGTGAACCGTAAAATAAGTCACTTTTTATGTTGAAGAGAAAATATTACTGCCGCTACCGCTGCTGGTGTTGGCTTGGCACTTGGCAGTTGGTTGGTTGGCTAACAGCAGCACAGCAGCACCACACTTCACAGATTGCTATAAACGACACCACTTGCTCACTTGGCAGTTGGCTACCAGTATTATACTGTATAATCTATGGTTGGCACTCTGGCAGGCACATGGACTTAATATACAAACTTAAATACCTATTAAGTCCATGGGCAGGCAGGAAACCACAGATTCAGATTATAATTAATAAAACCATGTCCATGCATTTGTACAAGTGATGCATTACGGATACCTGCATACCATTATAAATCACGGTTTTTACACGATCTGGTAAGAAAAAAAATATAAAAGCAAGAATATTAAAACTAATGGCGAATACTATAGTCTAGTCTATGCCTAATTCTATTTTATTAAATAAATCTGAATTAAATAATTGCGTGCTTGGGTAGTTTGATGAGAATAGAATTTGTAGAAGGAATATGATAATGAATAGTTTGTAGAATTTAGCAAATAGTATGGTAAACATATAAGTATGTATGTATAAGAGAATGCATTTTTTTTTTCGTAACAAATACGTTGCCGTTCTCTAGGAATTTCTCCTGTATCGTGGGTGCGTTTACGAACTTATAAAATCGCATACACAAACAGCCAGACCCGAAACAACTAAAATACAAATATTTGTTTCGTGCTGTGATCGAACCCGCGTGGCACGCAGTGCAGCAGCCTATCGCTCACCCACTGGGGCTGCGTGTCTTCATCGTTTAGTCGACTAATAAAAATATTTTAGTGCTGTGACTTTCATACTAATGATAAATAACCATCGAGTAAAGGCCTGTTTCACCACCACAGGTTAATTAAGATTCGATTAATTATTAACACCCCATTCAATTTAATTAAAATGTTTCATTTTCGAATTCAACTGGTAAGTAGTGTCTATTCAAAAGTGGTAAAACAGACTCTAGATATAAGCTAAAGCTAAGTACTCACCATTCATTATACAATACACAGTATAAAACCACCTCATCTATTCCTACCGCCTCGTTGTCCTAAGCACGACTTCTACGCTAGAAGTCTTGGGTTCGATTCCCAGATCGAGCAAATTATTATTGGGGTTTTCTATGAAATTCTGAGTAGCAGCTCGGAGTTGGGATTTGTGCCCGGTTAATGGCAATAGGCTGGCAGGATCGCCGGTGTTTTAAGTCCCGTGTAATAGGGAGCGACCTATTACACGGGACTTAAAACACCGGCGATCTGTGCGTGTACATCTCTGCCCAACCGTTCGGGGAATACAAGCGTGATGGTTTGCGTGTGTGTATTATAAAACTTAAATTTAATACATTACTTTCCTTCAGACTGCCGATGCCGGCGGCGCTTGGCACCCTGTGGCATGGTCAATAGTAGAATGGACAAACTAATTCACAATCTATGGCAGTATATTAGGTGAAAGTTTCATACTTATTCACCAATTTACTTTGCCACCGCAGGGCACTGGCTACCTAAGAACCGCACTGGCTTAGGAAAAAGGACTGACTACTAAGAAACTAACAGGTACTACTTTCAGTATCAGCTTGTAAGTCTTGATGACGGACGTAGATTGGTTAGTACTCCTCAAGCCATTTCATCAGGTTAGATGTAGTAAAAATTATATGGTCAAAGTAAATGCATTTTTTGTTAGCCTTATCTATCCCACTCCTGGGCAAAGGCCTCCCTTCATTCCTTCCATGCTTCACCCGTTCATGCCTCAGTGCATTATGAACCAATAATAAAAATAGAAAGAAAGTACTTCTTTATTTAAAAATCCAGTTTGGGACCCAAAGTGGGAGCTCAGTACATATTTAAAAATACACCATTTCATATTAAAATTAAAGCACATAATTGGACGGATTTTGTCAACATACAAACACAAATATTCAGTAAAAAACAGAGATTCTTAGTAGAGATTACAACTTAAGTTTAAGGCCACTTACATGAGTTTTTATAAAGTCTTAATTAGATTTTAAATAACAGTGCTGTGTTTCATTGAGTAAAAGCTATGAAAACATTATAACAAGCTACAAATACTTGTAGTATGTAAGTCTAATCATATTTTGCTCCTAAATATTTTTTTTTTAAAGACATAAACATGATAACTATGGAAGAAGGCTGCATTATAAAGCTGTCTTTAATATGAATTACTTATAAAATACTTATATTAATCAGAATGATAATATCTTATAGTAATTTTAAGTTCATCTGTTTGACATTTCTTAGAAAATTAAAAAAATAAACACAATACAAATTCTTATAGCTAGTCACAGACTAATATTTAGTTTTTTTAGACAGGGCAGTTGTTAAGTCTTTATAAAAGAATAGTCTTCAATAAAAGCAGTCCTGATAGTACAATAAAAACTGGTTTTACAGCATTGCTGCCACTCTGAAAGTAAATTAAATATACATTTAGTTGGGGGTTAAAGGTGCAAGAAAAAAGCTTATCATAAGATGAGCCTATCATAAGATATTGACCCTTTTAGTGCCCAGCACCCGGCTACAGAGTCGAATGAATTAATCATTTGACTCGGGAGCCAGGTGCTGGGTGTTAAAAGGGGTTAAGGAAACAAAGTTAATACAAAGAAATCGCAACAATTAAGTTGTTCATAAGGGTACTTACTATAATATAGTAGTTGCATCTATCACCAAGACAACAATCTGAGCACACCCAATCTTGGTACCAAATGTGTGTACACAGTGGCATATTCCGCTGCCTGGTCATTGCACATTCCGTTTTATTGGAACAACGCTTTGATACATAATACTGTTTCTTTGCGCCTTGTGACCAATACGGAGTGCTGCCCCATTTGATCTCAGTCAAACAAACATCCTGATTATATTCACAGTTTTTGATCGTTTTTACACATTTCTCGTTGTTATCCTCTTGGTTCTCACAAACGTAGCACTCCAGACCTAAAACTGATAAATAAATATTAGTACACACAGCTATTTTCAAGAAATTATCCGTTGCATCAACAGTAATGTTGTTATTTACCATTTATGACTGAAACAAGAATAACAACACAACCAAAAAGGCAGTGTTTGTACATATTGTTATTTTGGTAATATTCCGTTCTATAAAACAATGCACTTATAAACTTTTTGCTATGAATCTTAATGTTTCATTTTTATAAACAACTAAACAACGGACATTTGCCACACCCGAACTGACATAAGGAGGGAGAAGTGAGTGTTGTCACTGCATAAACTCTAGACTGGACATCAACCAACGAATATTGAGTTGGAAGCGGCAAAAAACACAGCTCCACATCTCTAGCCTTTTTTCGAGTTGTGCGTTGGTTTACTAAAAATATTTTAGAATGGCAGTGGAGAAACATAAATTAACGGTGCATTTGGTTTGTAAGGAGATGAGATTGTTTTCCACCCATTTCTTCTTAAGCTTGCTTCAATAAATTGGTAAAATATGATGGATGACTCCTATGTTCCATTTTATATTATAGTACTCTGTGCTCCTATGTTTTCACTACTTTGTATTTCTTTGAAACGTAGCTTTGAAACCTTATTTAGTGACTTTTCCATCCATGTTAAATTTGTTTTCGGATCTGGTAGCCCTAAATAGAGCTGTTCTTTATTAAAAGGCTTTTTATACTTGCCTAAATTCAGTCGACTAAATTAATTAACAATTTAACAATAATTAAACACGCTTTTCCCATCGGGGTGGGCAGAAACGCCGCACGGAACGCCACCTGCTACGATCCTTATAATTATACTCCTTTCGCCTTTTATAATTTTAATTTAGTCTCTAATAAATAATATGGGATTTCTAGAAATCTAGAATTCTCGAGCCATGAAAAACAAGACTTAGTTATTAAATAATCCATTCGGTAAGGTTCAGGATCGAAATCGTGTAACAATACCCTAATATTTTTTTTACATAATGTGTTTTCATAGGAGCTATTGAAAGTCAATTATAGTGTTTTTTAATCTCGTAGACTAAATTGACAGTTTCATACGTCAAATATAAAAATAATGTGCTTTCGGCCCATGAACATAAAGCACACTATTTTCAAGTTTGACGTAAGAAGCCGTCAAATCAGTCTACGAGAATAAAAAACACACTTTAAGTTGTGCGCCTTTTTTGCTCAAAAATGTCATACTACCCGACGTCACCGGCTGACACAGCCTGCAGTCACTGCAGTGACATAAGATTTTGACACTTGCAATCCAACAAGACGAAAAATTTAATTTGTTACAGCCGAAAAGTAAATATAAATAAAAAAATATTAGACGGTGAATACGATAAATTAAGAATGGAGGGAATTCTGTGGAAGTGGACTAATTATTGGAACGGTATTCTATTATTCGAGTGTTGTTATATTCCATGTTTCTAGGTTCCTTTTATTATAATAAGATATCATTGTTTCCTCTTCAGGTTGGCAAACCAGATGGTTTGTACTGGAGAACGGTATTATTTCATATTACAAATCGCAAGAGGAAGTCAGCCAAGGATGCAAAGGGTCTGTTAAAGTATCAGTTTGCCAAATCAATGGTAAGGATTGTTTTTATTGATAATGTGCTTGTTTTGAGTCATAGAACATATTGGAACCTTAAACCATACGCTCCTGAGAATACTTAATTACTTATTCATTATTATGCCTCAAGTCTCTTATGGCATCATCAACTAGTTAAAGCTAGATATACGTAGAGAAAGTTGTTTTGATTAAGTAAGAACATCATATTACACAAGTTTAAGTTATTATGACATAACAAGGTAGATATTATAATATTTATATTACTCTTTCAAAGTGGACCTAACAATGAGGTATTTTAGGTAGTAGCTTGCAGTCTAACAAAATGACATATGGCTTAGGTATGCTGTTTAACTGATTCCAAAGAGGAATAAATTAGGTAAACCTTTTTGAACTTTTCAGTGAACACAATAGATAACACAAGGCTTGATCTAGTTATACCTGGACAGCAACACATGTACTTGAGAGCACCATCACCACAAGACAGACAGAAGTGGCTGGTAGCTTTAGGCAGTGCCAAGGCTTGTGTGGACTCAAAGGAATTGAAAGGTAGTGTCTACTTATTTATTAGCCTGTACTTTGTTTAAAATAAGGTCGAGGAGCTCTTGGCTAAATAATTACAGCCGCATAGACCGATCTTCCAGGTTAAGCCACGCTTGCCGAGGTTGGTCTGTGGATGGGTGACCATTTACTATAGCAAGTTTCCTCCGTGCCTCGGAAAGCACGTAAAGCTGTTGGTCCCGGCTGTCATTTGTAGATCTTTGACAGTCGTTACTGTTAGTCAGAAGCCCGAAAGTCTGACAACCAGTCTTACCAAGAGTATCGTATTACCCATTACTGGGTTGTGGAGGTCTGATAGGCAGTCGCTCCATGTAAAATACTGATATTCAGCTGCATCCGGTTCGACTGCAAGGCGACCCCAACATAGTTGGGAAAAGGCTAGGCAGATGATGACTTAACTTGTTTAAAATAACAAATAATAATACTAGCCTATACTTGTCCCACTAAATAATATTATCAGTAAATTATAACAATCAACATAGTCTTTGTAGTGATAAAGATACCCACTTAATGTATTGTTGTTAAAATTTTTAATACCCATCTATTTTACAATTTCCTCATTATATCCTTATCAACATAGTAACAAGTATTGTTGCTGTTGGCCTGTGATTATGACTGTAATAAAATCTTTTTAGGTTGTCGTGATAATTTTTCAGCTGCAGCATTGGAAGACACAAATTCTTTGGGTCATAAGAAATCTGAATTGCGTTTATACTGTGATCTGATGATGCAGCAAGTCCATGCAGTAAAGAGTGCCACTAATGCTGATACGGGTCCTGATATCCAGGTGATTATCAGTATTTGTTTATTACTTATTCTATTACATCCTAAATTGGATCAGACGCTGTCTCCATTTAATAATTTCAGTTTTTAATTTCACAGAGTGACCAAATACACTCAGTATACATACCATATTGTACGAAAATTTGCCTGTGACTTTGTCCATGGAAGTCAAAGACAGCTGGTTCAGCCCTGCTGCGAAATTAATAGATAACATCTTCTACCTCATTTCAGATTCATAGGTTAAGTAGTTTTCGAGATTTTGTGTGTAGTCAGTGGGTCAATGAGTGACAAAACACTATAAAGTATAGATAAGGAAATAAGATGGTAGCTACATGGTTATTATAACTAATATTTAGCACACCTTACAGTGCTCATCATGAACCTTCACAGATGTCTATATAGCCTCCTACTTTGTGACTACAGCCTAACAGCCCCCCCACTCAGAAATCATCAATTTGGAGTTACAGTAGCATTTCATAGTATTCATTTCTGATTAAAATGTATCCACTGTGAAAATATAATTTAGCAGCAACTAGTAAGATAATTCTCTATTTTATTTTTTCAGACAATTGAAGATGCTTCTAGTTTACTTACTGCAACATGTGATACCTTCATAAGAACATTAGAAGACATAATGCGACTCACCTCTCATGCAGGAATGAATTCTATACCTTTTGAGATGCCAATACCAAATATTACAAAGAATAACAGTACTGCCAAGACTCCTAGGCAAAGTATAAATAGAACTTTATCTCAAGAGAATAGATGAAAATTTCTTACATACTATTTTAAAATATACCTAACTATAAAAATCATAATATATTCATGTTTATATACAACAACTGATACCGTGAAGGTTTTGCTTTTCAAAATATTCCAGAAGATAAAAATATTTTTAATAAATTTTAGAATCTTTAATAAATACCAGTCATGTGTGTATGTGTATGCATTTAATGTTTATTTTGTTAATGTATTGTAATGTATTATTTATAATTTCCTTGACATAATAAACATCTTTTATATGATCCTACCTGAATCATCGAGATATTCTTATCAATTTAATACACATATCTATGAACCACCACCGCCATACCAGCAAACTGTGGGTGTACATTGGTACATCTCTGCCTAACCCTTTGGGGAATACAGGCGTGGTAGTGATGGTATATCTATGAAACAGTTTATATTGTACTTAAGTATTACACTTTCTTACTACCATTTGAAATGGCATTTTTAAATACCTAGTGTTATTTTGTCTCTTGTACCTAAATGTATACCAAGCTTGCATAATAATATACTCCTGTGATAGTAAGTAAAGCAGCTGTTTATCACATGTAAAATTAGGCTATCATAATGCCTATTAATTAAATAATTATTTTTATTGATTTTCATGTAATTTATACATAATTATTATTTGATTTACGTGTATTAATAAATGTAATATAAAAATTATTAGTCTGTAGTATGAATTAGTCTTTTAAGTGACTTATTGGAAAAAAGTTCTGTTATACTTGTTTGTATTGTTTATAATTAGTGATAAAAGTTATTGATAGATAAGAAAACTGCTATAAGACCTGATGATGTACATTCCAAGTGTCAAAATTATTTTTCCAGGCACCTTCATGATTGCAATTAATGAAAATGTTATTTATTTTATCAAATTGTCAAGTGATGGTGATAGCATTGTCTTATATTCAATAATTTGTAATTTTTTCACATAAATAAACAATAGTAATGTATAATAAAAAAAGTAGCTAAAACAATACTTGTCTTTATTTTATATAAAAAAGAATACAATATTATTACCATGTGGGTTCTCCAAACCTTAGAACTGTTTTCTCCTGGGCATCTAACTCAATACCTGTCTTTTTCCTCATGTAGAAAATAGTGCAATCTCTATTAGTACAAAGAACTTCTTCATGAAGACTGCCTTGACATCTTTGACACTCAGTCCAAAGCCTGGAAAACTTTTCCTGGAGCTGTCTTAATTTAAAAACTTCAGATATATATATCTGCCTCTCTTTATGGAGGCAATGATTGCATAAAGCTTGCACAGTATCATTAGGCATAATTGTTTTACAACCTATGCATTTCTCTTTTTTCTTTGTAAAAGCCGCCAAAGCACCTACTTTAGAAGTTACCATTGCTTTGGTTCTAGTATGTTCTCCCTTCAAAAGGAGAGACTCAGCTTTCTCACCTAATATTGGTTCAAAAATTCTCAATAGTGGTTTAGACAACTGATTTTCCATATAATGATTGAAATCTATGGGTACACTGTTTTCTAATACATATATAGGATCTTCAGCTTTCATATAAGCAGGTGTATTTTTAGTTGCACAGCATATAACATAAGGGACTCTGTCACCAAGTTTAGGTGCTGTACCAGCATCTCGTTTTTTCATTTTATTAGCTAATTCCACATGAGCCTGTTTTGCAGCATAGTCGTGTTTCGTAAGCTCTTTTGTTATAACAAGTTGAGATATATCTATGCGGTTGCACAGCAAATCTGAAATTATTTGTTTTGCATAATTGACTGCACCATCTGGATCTCTGTCTATGAGTAACTTTTGAAGGCATGTACTCATCATGTTGGATACAAGAGGGCAGTTATCTCTTCTCACAGTTTCAATTCCCTTGCAATCCATTTTATCATATTTATCTGGTTTAGTGAAATAGAGGCCAGCATATCTTTTCTTATTAATAAGTAAGTATGGATAATAAACCTTTTCAAATTCTAATTTGATTGGCTTGACAAATTTTGTTGTTACAAAGTCAGCAGCCTCTCTTCCTAATTCCATGCTTTCTTCAAGAGTTTTAACACCAAACTTAACCATTACAGAATCTGTATCACCATAAATTACTACTGCATCTTCTTTATAGCCATTTGCCTTAGTGTATTTTTTTTCTACTTCAGACTTAGTAAATTCTATCATTGTTCGACCGTAAGCTGTTACACTGCCTGATATTTCTAAGCAAGGTAGTTTGCCAACTTGAGCTCCTGTAAACCCATACACAGAGTTGGCACTAATTTTTAGGGCTAATTGTCTGCCATCAAGGACAGACCTCTTGAATGGATCTTTTTCATCTTTTAAGTCTGCTTTGGCTTTCTTTCTTGCAGCAAGCAGTGATTCCAATATTTCAGGTAAAAGACCTTTCCTAACATTTGCCTTTACAAACATGTTTTTAGAAGGTGTAACAGTTACATCATCATCTTTTAAATTTGTTTTGTTTTGCATTTGTGGTTGTACTAATGTAGTATAACACAAATTGTGAGCCATCATAATACTTGGATACAAAGAGGCAAAATCTAAAGTGGATATGGGGTCTGCATAATATCCTTTTTTGGGTTCAATCACAGTTGCTCCTTCAAATTGTTCATCTGAACCCTGGCCATGATAAGCAGGCATTAAATATCCAGCATCCTTAGCTTTTCTTAGTAACTGACTCACTACTTTTATTTGTTGGCCTCTTGTAAGCAGGCAAAGCAGAGGGACACCTGTTACTCTAGCCATTTCCATATAATTAATAATGCACATTAACTTATTCAGAAGTTTTAGTGGCAAGTATGCATCTTTTAAGCAGTACATTGCCAGTCGCCTTCTAGTTTGTTCACTTTCGTTTTGAAGGTCTCCAATTATACTGTGATGCACATCCTCTTTTTGCTCTTGGAGGAAATGGTAACTAACTGCATTCAGAGTATAAGATCTGAGTTTATAATCTCTTACCAAAACAAGTAATAAATCAAATGGAACCCTGCCTTCAAAATTAATACTTTTGTTTTCTCTACGCCCCATCTGCTTTGATTGTAAAACAGAATCTTTTATAACAGATCTAACATTTCTGATGCGCCCCAAAAAGTCAAAATTTTCCACTTTCAAATGTTTCGCCCTGTTAATAAGATATGGCCAATCAAAATTATTTATGTTATAACCAGTAATTATATCAGGATCAAGTTCACGGAAGAAATCAGACCACTTGGCAAGCATTTCAGATTCTGATTGAAAACTCATCACTTGTGATCCTACTATAGGCGCACATGTGTTTAATGTGAAGACATTCCTTACGTAAGGCTCAGGCTCACCCTGTCTAATAACCATTGATGCAATTTGAATCACAGGATCATGGTTGGGCTCTGGAAAGACACCTTTACGTCCAGCACATTCAATATCAAAACTCATTATTCTGAATGGTGCAACTTTCGACCATTCTCCTTCTGGCTGATGAGCAATAAACTCATTCCAGGCTACATCTACTTCAATTTGACATCTAGATTCAGGTTTCGCTTGGGAATCTTTTGATCTCAGAAACCACTTATTTATTGGTAACTCAATCCAACTACAACCAACAACTGCAGTGTCTACCATGAATCTGATATCAAAATCAATATTACTTTCATAGAATAAAGGATCCATTAATCCAAAAGAGGTTGGTTGTCTTTCAATTAGCCTTTTAGCTGCAGCAATAAGTCTGGGAAGTGCTACAGAAACTCTTGCAAATGTGATGTCTTTATCCCCTTGATAGTACATGAGAGATTTAGCCTTAACCAAGCGCACTTCTAAAGCAGTTTCTTGAATATTATCCTTGTTTGATCGCAGGTCCTCCAATATAGCTTTATTCAAGTTACTTTTAAGTTCATTACATGATGAATTAGTAAAATTAACCGGTACTGTTACATAGAAATAGGGTGTGAACCCGTGAACATGGCAGCAAACAGAATTTCCTTCCATAGTGACGCCATACATCCGCATAATCGGTACAGGAGCCAGCTGTGAGCCGGGCATGCCTGGCATTGGTTTACCATTGTAGTGATCAATATCTAATTGTTGAAAAACTAACTTATCTTTCTTTGGATCCATTGAAGGTGGTGCAGGTCTTGACCATTTCAAGTTGGTAGATTGATTTTCTGGGCCTTCACCAAGTACTTCTTGCGATTCAAACTCAGAGTCCATAAAAGCGAGTTGCTCTTCAAAACTACATGGCACTTCGTTATCTTCGTCATCGTCACCAGACTTAAATCTCTTTAGTGGCGGCGCTTTACTAAATTGTTTCCTTTTATCCATTGTTTATGATTTGCGTTGCAATTGCAGATTGCAGTTTTCAATAGACAATTTAATGATTACCGATTTCCCGCCAAAATCTATAAATGAAATTGAAGGGTTTAGTTTTATCGAGTGACGACTGAAAATAACAGTAAATGTGATCACAGTAGTTGTAATAGATATTTCACACTTACCTTTGGGCTAGTGAGATTCAACGCTCATTAAAAGTTATGTTTTATCAACCACAATAACCTAACCCAACCGTTAACTTTCTGTACTTGCTCACTTTGCTGTTAGGTTTTCATCATTGTTTGTTTGAAATGTCAGCCAGCGTCAGCTGTCATTGTTGAACTTTGTCATTTTGACATCTATGAAAGCTATTTGACAAATGACAATGACTAGTGTTGTCAGATTACTAAACCTTCATTAACCAACCATATTAATTCTCAAGAGTCTGACAGCTTTGCAAGCGCGTAAGGTTGCGTATCGCTGATTAAATATTTGATGAAAAATAAAATTGAGTGGGGAACACGTAGGCTATTTTTAAGTAAGAAATAAGCAAAATATTTTTTTTTTTTTTTAACTGAACCAACGTTGTCTGTTAATGACTAAATATAACAATCAAAATATTTAGTTCCAACTGTCACCACGTTGTTTTCTTTTTTGCCTAGCTATAAGTTGAGCTAAAGTTTACAATTTGTAAACTTATACATATTTCTAATTGTATTTATAATAGGAATATGAACTATCCGTATAATAAATAGTTCATTGACCGGTTTGAGGGGAGATTCGCAAGAGCAAACATGCTTCGGGGGAAGGAAGTATTTCAGTAAGGTGCTGGTAGGGATCTGACTGTACTTCCGGTATTGTCCTGATAGCCGTGAAATACCTCTCCATTCCTCAAGCACCTCAGTATGTGATGCCCCTTTGTCGTTACGTCACTACGTGGCGGCGGCCGTTTTCGGGGGCCCAATAATATCGAGTGTGCAAGTCACCCCCTGCCATTTTATCTGTGTCATAAACATTGATTAGGCAGGGGTCACAGTTCTTCCATAATATATCAGGAAACTAGTCCATTTAAGCCAACCAAACCCATAGTCTTATTCTTTGTTTCCATATCATGCAATAGTCCTGCACTAGCCGGGAATTGTTCTTGGGTGCACTTGCATGGTGCATATAGGGATAATTGTCGGTTGGATTGATAGTCGGTTTAATTTCATTTTAAAATCTTTCTCTCCGATCTGGTTCAGCTCCTCTTACGCCAAAGGTCTAGGACCCTGGTCTGAGTCACGAGATACGTAAACAATAAAAAATATAAATAGGATAGCAATCCTACTATCCTATAATATTATAATTAATTCATAATAATAAATTATAAATGGGAAAGTTTGTGGAAGGGTGTTTGTTACATAACCACGGTTGAACGGACCTGGATTGAATTTGGCAGAGAGATAGATTTCAGCCTGAAATAGCATATAGGCTTTATCATCCTGGAAAAGGTACGGGTTTCCTTTGACGCGGAGGAAGTCGCAGACAGAAGCTACTGTTTTCATCAAATTGACGTTTTATCGGACGAAAACCTTAAATAGGTAAATTTCTTAGCTATGAAAAACAGAGGAAATGCAGTGTATTGAGTCAACAATAGTGTAGGGGAGAGTTGGATATTACCGAGCCCCTAAGGACTTGGACCTATAATTAGGAAACTGTTTGATATTAAAAGAAACAAAATTAAGTAATTAGTAGGACATTTATTCAGGTACGCATACCGTATAACAAAAACTTCCAAAATTTAAACAAAAAGTAATTATTGTCAATTTACTAAAAAATGAGAAAACGCGGTATTGTCAAACTGGTCTGATAATATCGTGCCCAGGGTTAACAATAGTTAGTAATAAAAGTAAATGTAGGTATAATATTTATTCATTATATTATATGTATTTTCATCCAAAAAGTCATATTAATCACAACAATTGATATAACACACAATTGTTTATCTTAAACTCAATAAATTACTCAAATTCAATAAAAATTGTGTTTTTTCGCTTAGGATATAAAATTCCACAATCAGACGCACATACAGACACATCATACATAACTGTTTTGTCGAGGTAAAAAAAAGTTAATGTAAATAAAACATACTTTTCATAGTTCGACTCCCCCAGCGCGGAATTATCAAACTTGATCATTTTATTTTTCAACCACATAATTTTATGGAAAATATTACAGTACGTAAAAACGTATTCAGACATTAATCTACAGTATACAAGCATTACAAATGTATAGTATCAAAGTATTACAATATAAATACAGTATTACTTACCTCTTACCGAAAGTACACCAAAAATTATAAGGAGTTACGAAAAAAACATCTTCAGCGCATGCTATCCCCATCGTCGTGCATATCATAACGGCCGTGCTTGGGGAAGGGTGTAGGCATGTCCGGCTTCGATGTATACGCACTACATCGCAGAACTAGTGGATAGTTTTTGAATTATGCTGATGCGCGGAATTATCAACCGCGCGGTAATATCCAACTCTCCCCTACGGTAGGTGAGGTCAATACTATTGACCTCACCTACCGTACACTATTGTTGACTGTAGCCACCTTTATCTGCCGTGAGATCGGTGTACCATATCATTGTTTCTTCATCTCTTATTAGGCATCATCATTTTAAAGATCATTACAAATTTTGATCTCGTTCACGAGGTTGCCGATAGTAATTTTAAAACAAACAATATCTAAAGAAAGTATCGCTCAACAGCTAGAAAAAGAGTCAGATCCAGAAGGCGCACGTTGTGAGGGTGTTCCTACTACAGGATCTCTTTTTTTTTCTTCTTTTTGGTGCGCGTTGGTAGACTTCCTTTATCGTGGGGGTGACGAACTGGTCTCTCTCTCTCCGGACTCTTACCGGCTAAAACCAGCGCGTTTTTGCACCTCTGCCTATGGATTCGCATAAGCATTCACCGCTCCCCGTCCCTCCTACCGCATCCCTAACCGTCCCTATCCCTGTCCTTGAATCTATCTCTCCGTCAGCTTATGTATTACCACCTCGCTGCGGGCGGAGCACTATTTATCAAACCTACTTATTTAAAAATGCACAAATTATTTGTACTTGCATATTTTTTTGAATTTTTGGTAAAAACATATTTATAAAATCATCAGGTTCTAAGACGGGGAACATTAAATGGTTAAAATAGGTACTTCTGAGTAATGAAGCATCCGTGGTTATTATCGTAAGTAGTTAGAATTCTATAAATATAGCCTTTTATGTGCCTGTAGGTAACTGTTTGATAATGGCTATTCATACTCCAAAAGTGTCTAAATTTATGACCAATGCGTAATAGTCAAGGCTCGGTTCGCCCATGTCTGTAGTAGGCGCCTGGCTGGCTCAGGGTGATTCACCGATCTGCACGCAGCATAACGAAATCTGAATTGCCATGAATGGTAATCTCGGTTTTTGTTTACACATACCTAATAATGCAGTTCTAATTTATCAGTGCGGGTGTGATTTTCGGACATCTAAATGACATGTTTTTAACGCTTAGCCTAAATGATAGCCTGCCAACACATATGCTGTTCAGTTATTAGATGATGTTTAACGGAGCTTCAAGACAAAAGTAAGTTTATCCGGGCTGCTATAAAAAGCAACTCGAAGTTATTGACTTTGGTACTTTTATCGGAAATATCTATGACTCAAGCACGGGTGTAAAGACATTTAATGAAACTGAAAGTTTGAACATATTTTTTTTTTGTTTTGGACTGTAGACTGGTTACTGAGATATTAACGGTCAAAGTTTTAACTCAATCGAATTAAAAAAAAAAATATCCGGCGGCACCTTTACTATTGGATGCACCTTTAACCACGATGCTTATGGTATATTACGTTCTACCATATATGTATATAGATGGTTCACACCAAAAATAAAATTCGTCTCCCAGAAATATTTTTTGCTGAATATTACTTAGTTTGTTGGGTACCTAGTACCTATGCGTAGTTAACGGGCATCTGATGTGTATTTTACTCACAGGTACTTAGTTTGGGCTATAATTATTTATTTTATTTATTATTTAATTATTTATTGCTATTAATAGCATCTGATGGGTTATTTGTAGGTAGAGTAGCCCTTACGGTTGGTAACATTGATTAGCTTAATCTAAAATTGCCTAATTGAGTCATCAGTGCCTATCATTAAGTCTTCTTATAATTTTACAACAAAAAAAGTGGATTACATACTTACATCATAATACTAGACCAAATACTTTAAAAATATTGAAAATATTTATTGCGTAGGTTGTATGTTTAAGGTAGGTAGCTTATTCACAAATCTTACGAATACCGTTAACAATCCATTCCCCTCTGTTGACTTTGACGGCTAACAGGAAAAGATAAGGTACAATGGGCACAATACTGTATTCGGTCCATCGACAAAATTGGGAAGCGAAAAGATTAAAGTTGTCATGTTTCACGACAGCACAAATAATCGCCTGAACTTCTTCAAGATAGCGGTACCTATGTAATTTTTTGATCGAATCCTCTCGAAATTAAGCAACTAGTTGCTCCCTTATTTAACTTTGGGATATTCATAAGATAATCACGCAACGCATATTCGTATTGCATAATGCATATACGCATACGCGTATTGCATCTAGCTTTTTTTAAGGATGGGATATCATCAAATGACTCCTTGCGCTCTGGACGGAGCAAAAGGGAGTACCAGAATCTTACTGATTAAAACAAATCGTGTTCCTTCATGCCCTTTGCGTTCCAGGGCCGCTGCCGCTGTCACTCTTTCAAACAAATTCCACAAGCCTGGATTGCATAAGATAACATACCATCAAGCTTGTAATCTCCGGAGGCTTAGGCAGAGGTGTGCACAGTTCGCCGGTATGGTTAGATCCCATGTAGGTAATAGTGGGGACACAAATCCTAACTTCGCACTGCTCCCCAGAATTTCATTGAAAAACCCGATAACACTTTGCTTGACATGGGAATCGAACCTAAGACTTCTAGCGTAGCAGAGATCTGCATCTACTTAATGATAGGTAGTATTTAGTAGGTACTTCTAGGTACCTAACAATCTATGTCATCCTCGTTTCATCCTTCTTCATCTGACGTACGAATCACGAAGTAGGCTACCAATCCCTTCACACGATACTTTTATGACGTGTTAGTAAGTGCTATTCACATCACAATATCGTATTACAAAGTCAATCATACAGCGTTATGATTAACTAAGACAGTTATAATTGTGAGACACGGTAGTGGAAGCTTTCCAGCTGTTGATTAAGATATTGACATTAAAATAACACGTTAATTAAAAAGTTATCAACCGAATAAGTAGTTATTCGTGTGGAAGCTTATTGTGTACTGCTTGGGAGAACAAAATTCCGTGTTAGGTTAGAATTCGCACGAACTAGCTGACATCTTACATTATTCTTAGTTGCTACCTAACACACACACATAAATAAATTTATTTATTCAAACTTTATGCAACAAAACAGTACAAAGGCGGAGTTAATGCCATAGGCATTATCTACCAGTCAACCAAAGGTGGTGGATTTATAGAGTTTGGATTTTATACCTCGATTTTGACTGCTTCGTTAGCCTAGTTTTCCTAAGCGCGACTGCTACGCTAGAGGTTTTGGGTTCGGTTCTGGTCGAGCATAAGAGGTATTGGGTTTTTCTATGAAACGTTAGTAGCAGCTCGGAGTTAGGATTTGTGCCCGGTTAATGACAATATTGTCGCCCCCTATTACATGGGACTTAAAAACGTGGCGAACTGTGGGTGTACACTGGTACACCTCTGTTTACCCTTTGTATTCCCCATACAGGCGTGGTGGTATGTTGTACAAAGTAATTAAAATTTTCCACACTCACGAATACCTAACGATACCTATTAAAAGATAGGTAGGTTAATAGTAAATAATGTAACTTAATGAGCCGTAATAGCTCCAAGGGTATTTATTACTCAAGGATGGGTCACCAAACAAATCGTGTAAGCTCATAAAAAGAAAATTAACGGAGTTTGTCATTTGTACAAAATTTTGATATATTTTTATTTTCGATCTGATTTCAGCAAGCTAGGTAAAAACTAGTAAAATCTTTGTTTTCCAAAACAAAACAGTGATTAAATTGCCATCATAAGACTGTATTTTCAGCTGGGTGCCATGGAATAATACGTTTCATAAATATTTTTACTATTAATACAGCTGAAAACTTGAACTTTAACTGGCAATTTCTTAAATTTCAAGAACAAATCCGTAATACCAATATTGCAGCATAAATATGTTTACTAAAATTTTTATAGCAAACACACACTCCAAAGTTTTCTCTGTTCTCGGGACGCCCAGAAGCTCTGGTAAGCTCACGTCAGCGTCGTTCTGGGAAGGAGCGTGCGATACGGCGGCGACGGCTGGCCGACTCCACTCAATGAGTTTCCATTAGGATGATGAGTGTTCGCTCTATTAATACCCCAGACGTGACAAATACATTATCGCCGCGATTCATTCACGGTTCAACTGAAACTAAACAGATTTTTTTAATGAGACTCTGGTTACTTTTTGGGATTTCGGCAAAGGCGTCGGCTTTTCTGCTTCAGGATATTAAATTGGGTGTTCATAAGCGAAATATCAGTAACGGTAGATTAAAAAATATAAAACCCGACATGGTATACTGAAACAAATGTACCTAGGTAGGTAATGTACCGTGTGTGCTATTTGAAGTTTTATCAAAATCTGCACTTATTACTGTGCTTATACCGCCCTGTAAACCGGAATAGAGCAAGATTTAACTTATTTAAATATGTGTATTGTATAATTAAAACTACGCAATCTCCTAGATCTTAGGTTCTATCCAATCTAAGCAGCTTTTAAGAAAATATTTTAATATATTGTATACTAATAAGTAAATCATTATTGTTTACTAAATCGACATACTTATCTACCGAACCTGCAGGAAATATCAGACCATAAACAAGCCATTATCATTATTAATTCCTTATTAATTAACTTACATAAACAGCATAAAATACAACACGCAATATTATTTTATTTACGATCGCCTTGTAATTAGAAAATTTAATTTAATCCAGTGGAGAGTACCTACTATTAATTTGTGACAGTTTTTGTTTTACTAGTTACGTTAGCTATATTTCTGTAGGTCCAGCAAAAGCGCGCTAACTTTCAAGTGTTTGGTTTGAGTATGTCTTCGAACTGAAAATACGGCTATAGATTATTATAGTCGTATTTTCAGTTCGAAGTCGCAGGTTTGCTAGTGTATTAACCCGTGGTATTAACACTATGGCTTCTGCCGGCGGCTTCATCCGCGTCAACGTTGATATGTAGGCATATTATCCCATGGGAATCGTTTATTTTTATGTGCTATTAAAGACTATAATCTGTCTCTATGCTAAATTCCATCCAGATCGGTCTCTTGTTATTGAGTTACAAACACCCATCCATTCTCACAAGCTTTCCCACTTATAATATTATTATGTAGTAGGATTAAGTTGTAGGAAGTACGATTTTGGTGTCAATTGAAACGGCATACGCAATTAATATCACCCATTAATATAAATAAAGTCATCAAACTAAATTAAAAAAGCGAAACGATTAATTGCAATAAAAAATCGATCGAATTTATGTGACATTTACCCCTCACGTTCATTTCATTTCATCGATCTTCTACGATTTTGATTGATGTTAACATAAAACAAACAATTTTACTGCGCACAATAAAACGCGCCTGTTGTACTTACAATTATTTTGCGATTGTATACTACGGGTTTACTTTTACTGCGTAGTAAATCCTACATGTGCTATATACCATCATGTTTTTACTGTGGGAAAGAATGCTGTTAAACATTGAACAATCAAATAGAATCCAATCAAGATAACACAGGGGCTTCGGTTTATATTAGTACTTTAATAATTAACGAACACTCGATTTATAGGTATGATCGAATTAATTGCATTTAATCATCATAATTATATTTGATCTAGAAAATAATTTCATGGTAGTCTTCATAAATTAGGTACATCGATTAAAATCCATGGCAAATACAAATACTAAATAAATAATAAGGGTTCGGAAAATCACATAAGTGAGTCTCTCTGTCTATGTATATGCAAAGCTTCATTTTTGTTTACCATAAAAATTAAATGGGGTCATTGTACTCGAAAAAAATCAGCTGACATTTATGTTCGCATAACTCGACATAATGTGATCCCCAGATTTTTATTTCTCGACTAGCCAACTGCCCGCGACTTCGTCCGCGTGGCTTATTTCACCCGCCATAAGTTACGTCTTTGACGTGTGATGTTATATAGCCTATGTTACTCAGGAATAATGTAGCTATCTATTGGTGAAAAAATGGTCAAAATCAGTCCACTAGATGAGGAGCTTATTCGTTACAAACAAACAAAAATCTTACCTCTTTATAATATTATTATATAAGTATAGATTTTGAGTTTGGAGTCAAAGTACCTAATAAAAGTTGTATGTACAATATGTCAAGTTTCTCGTATACCTAAGTGGTTTTCAGGACCATATCCATTTAGTATATATCGCTCTTTCTGGCGCAGTCGGGTAAGTAATTGTTACTTCTTGGAAGCTTTTTAGTTATCATAATCCTTTTCATATGATATCTGCACGAATTGCCGGCACGTGTACCTATACTAGTTTATGCAGTATCAGGCCGATCGCAAAACATCATTCATTATTTTGTCACGTCTTAGTAGCGATATCTCATTCATTCTCAATCTTGAGGCTTCCGAATAAAAGGAAGTCACAAGGGCCGGAGGATCAGGTCTATCTACAGTTTTGGTCATGGACCCCTTGGTCGATGACCAAAACTGAAAAGAAAGGAGTTTTACCTAGTCTTCTGCCTTGAAACAGCTGTCAGATGGTCTTCGTATGATGTCAACATAGTAACGTATTGAAAACTGTTGTAGAAAGCCTACCAGCTATCACGCTTATCATCATGTAAAAATATTGTATGCCATACTGCTGCCCGCGACTTTTCGATGTTTCAATTTTGTTTTCGCGTAACCCTCTTTGTTTTTATTAAAATAATTCAAGTTTCTAAAATAAAAGTATTTAGTAAAAAAATATTTTATGATGTAAGTAGGTACCGTATATACTTTCACATACATTTAGTGAAAACCTATTAATTTGAAATGACAAACAAACACTTCAATTTATTTGTATAGATGTGAAAAAAAAACCATATTATGAAAATAGGAATTTGTTACGAACGAATGTTAATTCGTGCACCATCAACCGGTGACGGCGCAAGTCTGAATCTTAATGAAGTAGTCTCTATGGCTAGAGTTTCATCGGCGACCCATGGGAATAGAATGAAGTTCACACGACTATTCGCGGGTACTCGATGGCTAACCCGTTGAATTATACGCGGATGTATATCGTCGAACAAAAACCCAATAATTATACAGATTTTTAACTTTGCTTCAACTTTCAATAACATACGGTGTACTACTCCTTTTGTTCAGTTTATTTTCATAGAGTGACCTGAATAAAAATACACGATAAGATCTACCAGTTAACTATTGATTAATATCATCATTTTCTTCTTTGAAAGCGAAGTTCCACCCACTGTTGAATGTACCTGTACCTACCTTCTACCAAACTTTTTATCATTTTCATGTGTAAAAGAATTTTGGGAATGTGTTACCTTTATTACAATTCCTTTGTTAACGGAATTATGCGATCCCAAAATACCTAACTTTACAGAAAGCGGTCTCTCAATTTCACGCCCGTATATCCTCAGTGATAAATACGAATAAGCTCGACAGCGGCAATTGACTGGCGACGAAACCTTTCCAATTAGTTAATTCGATTCTAAGATCTGTTGCGTCTGGCTTTTGTTCTCGTTGCTATGCTGATGCTTCAGTGCGAGCTTGTTTAATTATACACACCGCTGACACTGATCGTCAAGTGCTCATTCTCATACAGACGATATTGAGATCATCGCACAGTAGCGACCAAGAAACGCGACGTAAATCACTCATCCGGCGACATTGGTTCTCGGTATCGATAATTGAATAAACTCGTTCATTATTATGGAGTCATAAAACTTGGTCGCACAAACGCTTCGTTTGTGTCGTTTTACGAGTTCAACCAGCTGCATCGGTTATCTTTATAGACTTGCATTGACCCTCGAGTTTTCAGAGCACGTAAGGAAGGATCAACTATTCATATTAATCTCAAGGCTAAGTGTAGAGACTCTCCACCTTGTAAGCTTCTGCGCAAAGCATGTCCCACACGATGATATATATTATGACTTTCAAATAATGCATCCGGTCACTAACGAGACATCAATGTACCTGAATCGACGAAAACTGATCATGTCCTCGTGTAAATGAGTCGTTTAAGCAGTATGGCAGGATGCAGCTCAGCGCAGGCAAACAGTGCGCACGACTAGATGACTGAGCGGATTGCAATGCGGCGCGGGGGAGCTTCGGGAAGGCGCACTATCTTATCTGGGGAATGTGCCATCCCTGGCAGTGCTCGGTGGGTTGCCACTTAGCGCCGTGCCGCAAAGGGAACAGAAAGAAACTTTTGTTACTCAAAATCAATAACGCTTATCTGGGTCGTTTTGTGTGCATAACGGTTACGGCACTGCCAAAGAAAAACTGAATATTTGAGTCATTAATCTTTGACAGCATATTATTATTACTTGTTCAAGAATTAAATATTTAGGTATACAGTTTTTTGTGTGAGATGTTTATGTAGGAATGCAAGTGAGATTTATCACTTGGTTTTGTTTGGTGACGTTAAACAAACAGTTATTAAAACTTCCAGAGTTTTCGTATATTGAAATGAACCAACAAGTTCACCAGTTTAACGTATTCGTAATTCTACATATATCAACAAAAATATAGGTATTAAGTGCTTAGGTATAAGATGTATCTCAAAGTCACCTGTGTGATAAACTTTTGGAACTTTTATCGGTCACAAGATGACTTTATCGTCGGATGACAATGAAATGCAATAATAAAATAATTATCTGCATCACATGTGGAGCATCGACTTGCAGTGAGGGCAATGCACTTTATGACGGTAAATCGATTCGTGGTTCTCTTCAAAATGCATCGTTTGTCTTCTCGTGCATTATCAGTTTTAGTAATAAATTAATACAATAGGATATTTTATGAAGGTTTTTGACCGTACTGCATCTGACAAGTCGTATCTCAACGAACACTTAAGATGATATTAAGGCCATCAAAAGTGTTTACTATCACAAAGGCAATATAATGGATATATAGTCTTTACGCACTTGAACTTTGTTGTAAACTATGATTTATAGGCACGGCTATCCTGCTGTTTTAATTTAGTTTGGTCAAAACAAACCTGAACGATTTCACAAGATGTTATTTGCATAAAACTTTCCAGATACAATTAAAATCTAGCTAATTAAGATTTCTAAACATTAAGCTCAGTGAGCACTCATAGAGCTGCTCCGTTCATATTTGACAGGCTTATTTACAACATCATAAATTGATCACAACCAGCTACTGTATCTGAGTTTGATATATTGTATTATGTATTTATGCGATGTCATAAATAACGTAATAATATTGGCCCTACTTTCGCCCTCATGTTTTGAAGTATAGACCGGAGTTGTGGCAAAGGTCTTGATAAGCAATAGTTCGTCTGATAGTCTTTGGCAATTTGCCGGATGCTTCTAGATTATGGTTAATAATTTGCAATAGTAATGGGACACCCACAGTGCGTGATTGTAAAGTGGTGCGTAAGATGTTAAGAGTTACTGGACGTTGGCCTTTTGCGAAACGGATCTAGATCACAGGAAACGAGATATTCTTGAATGGCGTCTTATCAGCTGAATGAATGTTGTCAGAAAAAGTCACTGCGATACGTCTGCTAAACTTTGGCCTCTGTATCTTTATTGTTGATGGCCACGTCACGGGTCGCGGCTGACTCTTGAAACTTTAAATGCAATCTCGTGTGGGTTCGTACTGCGGCTTACGTTCAGTAAATGTTAGGATTACGTCAGTACCCAGAAGATAATAAAACACACTTAATCCATTGTTTGCCGAATGACGAAATTGTATCGTAAAATAGATATTGTCTCCGATATGAATAATAATTTACGACTGGAGAGCAATATTGTTAAAAGGGTGAGCGAAAACATGCGTGTGAACGGCTCCACACACTTCGCGACTAAACATGATTACTTTGGTACTTCTTTTTCTTTAAAATTAGGGTCAATGTTCTGTACATTAAACCGAATTTTATTTAATGTCCAAGATTTCGTTAGTTTTGTTTTCACTAAACTTTGAATTAAGCTATACTTAGATAAAGATTACGTAGATAGTACAACAATGCGACGGCCTAAGTTATTCAAGCATTTTCCTCAAAGGAGTGTTCCTGGAACTAGACATGTTATAACAGGAATAACAGGAACCGATACATTAGCAAACACATCAAACACGTAGGGCATAATAAAAGCTGTACTTTGTCAACGCCCACGTCACAGAGTTTATTTTCGGAAACCTTCTTATCTATCAGTTGTTATTATGAATATCGGTACTCGAATAAAAAACCGATTGACGACATTGATGTTACACTCAATTAAATGATAGTGCTAGGTACTGCTGCATAATGAAGGCGTGGGCGATATCACTAGAGGGTTTATACAGTCTATCCATGCGCGTGCGTCAATTTGTTTTGCTTAATCGCTCGTTGTCGTCACTACACCCTTTGTAGGAAGCGTTATGACGTCACTACATTCACACCGAGCAAACATTTGTTTTGATTTGTTTTACTAATTAACTGTGTCTGCACTAGCTAATAAACAATGGCAGTGTTTATTTTGTTATGTCTACGTTTAGGCGAAACTTAGACGGATTTGGTGTCAGCTTAGCGCGCTGCTCGGGTCGCTATTATGACGATGTGTTTTACCAGAAACTGTTGTAAGTACTTAGTTAAGTTTAGACTTGGGCTGGTAACTAATAGGTGACATAACATTGTAAAGAGTCAAGGTAAAAGGTTTTTGTGTTTTCGGAGGTCTAACTAATGTCAAACTGAGTAAATTCAGACTCCCTGAAAGAAGTTATTATGAGGATAGAATTAAACAAAAATAGTCTTGCCATGTTTTGGTCAGTTAGAAACGAAACTCGGTAAATTAATTGGTTGATAGGGTTTAAAAGCCTTTCTAATCTGGACTTGTAGTTAATTTCTCACCAAATATTTAATTCATAATTGAATCATTTTTGAATTGCATTACTTATTTGATGGGTTCTCTTTTCTACTTAACTAAGTATTTAGAGCCAACTTACACTGTGGTTAAATTGTACAATTTAGTTCAGTTAATAACATTTATCAATACATCATCTTAGATCAAAACATAACATCGCCAATATAAGTCATAAATATTTTATTTACCACAACTTCCTGTATTTTATGAACATAATTTTATAGTTCAGTTCCTTATTGTTATCATTGCAATCAAACGTACTTTAGGTCCGCCATTTTCTTATTTCCCTCCAATTATCCTTTAAGTCATAAAATAAGGTCCTATATCATGTTAAAGGCGGGATGTGAAAATAATTAAAATTAAGTAATAAAACAAGTGACACGAGAAGGATAAAATGGTGATTTCACATCAATTACGTAGTTAATATTTATTCAATGATCGATTAATATGAAAATTAACTTGCATAAAGTGATAATGTTGAGTTCATTAGACATTGAACATTATGGTTTTTAGCACGATATGGTGTTCGAAGGTTACGGCTAGTTGTAGGTAGGGACTGATAATTTCGATAAAAGGGTTTCATTTTCAAAGAATCCGAAACATTGGTTTTATCAGAAGGTCAATTCCTGTAATTAAAAACGTTAAACATCTAGTTGCATTGTTAGCTTAGCGACAATCAATGTTAAAAATGTAAGTAAAATGGAGACAGATAGAGATGGACAGTTAGAGACATATGAACATGCGAACGTTCCTAAAAGTTACTAAAATTGCCCCCTTGATATTGCAAAAATGTTTGTATTCGATACGTAACGAGTTATTTTATCGTATCTGTTAAAGGTATAGTATATAAGTATTTTCCCAGGTATAAGAACCATAAAATTATCATGAAATAAGTAAGATTATGTTCATAATATCGAGTTGACGCCTAGTTTACGTGTCACAGTTCTTGCCCTGAACTAGGTAGTTAGCTGAATTAAGCATAATTATATTCGATTTAGATAAGATTAGATCAATTTACTGCAAATGATTTAATTTCAAATCATTTGATTTGGTTTATAGGCAAATTGTGACTCATGATAAGCCTTTAATTTAGAATTGGTTTTATATTATTTTAAATAATTTAATAATTATGAACTTATTCATAGGATTATATATCAATCCTAAAATCGGTCAATTTTATTAATTCAAATGGTTAAGAGCAATTGAGGTAATAGGTAGCCATTTTATTAAATAAATAATATATTGCTCAATTTAAATAAAATAAAATATCTAAGTACGCTGATCTGTGGGTAACCAGTTCACAGCTATAATCTTTATTGGTCAGTTGCCCTTTTGGTCTTGTGGTTGCAAATGTGATTGCAGAGCGTGGGGTGCTTCGTTCGGTTCCTAGGTCGGGCAGAGTTTAATAGGGTTTTCCGTTAGAAATTTCTCAGTAGCAGAGCCTCATTTGGAAATTGGTGGATTTCCCCATGTCTCGGAAATCGCGTAAAGCCTATAGGACAGATAAAGTGAGGGAAGAGGTAGTGCACCTATGTT
Source organism: Caradrina clavipalpis (assembly GCA_932526535.1). Lineage (NCBI taxonomy): Eukaryota > Metazoa > Arthropoda > Insecta > Lepidoptera > Noctuidae > Caradrina > Caradrina clavipalpis. Next base: position 7,172,565 of record OW052093.1, read on the forward strand.
TTGCACAAATACCTGGGTACTATAATATTTCCTACGTAATTGACTAATCCTCACTGAGCTTAGCCATCGTGAAAAAAAATCGGTCGAGAGAATTATTATTCCATTTATTTATTTTTAAGTTATGTTGTGTTTCTATTACAAAATTGTTAGTTTATGGTGGTTTTATGATATTGATATCAGAACCTGCCATTTAAATGTTAAACTGCATCAAACTGTGGCACTCCTGTCAACGGCGTTCCTATTGCATTTAGCTCTGTCAGTAATTATGTCTGATTTATCTCACGATCGCATAAACTTGTGGAATGTCAATTTTACTACGTGATCTACATTTTAGAATAAGGATATTGACTTGATATAAGGTGTTAAGTTGACTCTTTGTTTACTGCTCGACTCCCGTGGGTCGTGGCGCGATTTTATGTAACATACCTATAGGCTATATAGCCTATGATAGTCACAAATAACATAGCTTTTTATGGGTAAAAGAATTTTCAAAATCTTTCAGTAGATCCAGAGATTACCCCCTTTTTTTTTTTTTTTTTTTAAAGATGGTTAAATCATCAAATGACCCCCCCCGTCCTGGGCGGGGCGGGAGGGAGTGTCAGACTTTTACTGACTAAAAACCATCTATGTTCCTTCATGTGCCCTTTGCGTTCCGGGGGCGCGGTATCTCTTTCGAACAACCCGCAGCCCCGGCAGGCCTTGGCCCTTAGTGGCCCCTTCCTTGTGCTGACACCTCTTTGCGCGGAACATGAACGCGCCGTCGACACGGTCTGTCGTTAAATAACGTACGGACGGTGAGCTACCCATTGCTCACCGTCCACAGACCGTGCCTACGGTGTCCGCCTGCGGGAGGCGCAATGGTGCCGTTATTGGCAATCCATTGCGCCGGCGGACGCGGCGTCAGCGGCGGCGGCGGGTGCGGCCACGGCAACGGTGGCGGCGGCAGCGGCGGCGGCGGCGGCGGCGGCGGCGGCGGCGGCGGCGGCGGTGCGGGGCCCTCCCCCGGACCTGGCGGGTACGGCGCAGGCCTTGCCCCCAGCCCGGTGATCGGCCGGCCTGTTAGCCCCCGCACATGCATCGCAGTGCGGCGGGGCATCACAAGCCGCGGCCTTGTGACCGGGCTGACCGCAGCGGAAACACAGGGCGCTGCGGTCCACCTCCGAGGCGCACCGACATGCCACGTGCTTCCCCACGTGGCAACGGTAGCACCTCAGGGGCCTGGGCTCGAGCAGGCGAACCCGCGCCGACACCCAGCCCACCAGTAAGCGGCCCCCCCCAACAATGGCTTTAGCCGCCGTCACTGGGCAGCTGACCGTGATGGTCTGCATGCCCGTGCGCTCTGGGCGGATGGTGCCTGCCCTCACCTCCTCGGCAAGGCATCCACCCGTCCTGGCGACGGCGGCTACCACCTCCTCCGGGGTGACGGAGTCGTCCAGGCCCAGGATGCGCAAGTCTGCGCATCTGACGGGCCTGGACACTCGGGCCACATCCGCATCCAGGGACGCTCTGAGCCTCTCTGCTAGAGCGTCTGCAGACGGGCCGCTGGTGGCACCGGGGACCTCCAACATCCTGGCCCCCGTTGCCGTCACCCTGAGCTGGAGACCCGTGATCCCCAGCTCGCCAAGATTTATGGCCGCAGAGATTACCCCCTACAACCTCACAAACTTTACCTACCTCTTTATAATATTAGTATAGACTACCTTCTGGCCCGTATTCGTTCGCGTGGAAATCGCCTTTTATCATCATCATCATCATATCAGCCGCAGGACGTCCACTGCTGGACATAGGCTTCCCCCATAGCCATAGCATTTGGATTTCCAAAAATACAGGTTGGAAGCGGCCTTCTATCATTGAAAGATTTTTTGTAATTGAACTAGAACTTCCAAAGATTACCTCTTACAAAACAAACAAATTACGATTTAAATTATTAGTTTAGATTAATACAGTGTTTACAAATTATTTTGAAGTTACATTTTTCTCATATAATTTTCTATTTTAATCATTTTGAAGAAGGTGATTCATTTTATATTCCACTGAGGAGCTTGTTTATTCTTGTGTAGCAAACAGTTCTAAGTACGGTGTTTTATTATACTAATATAATACTTGGTGTACCTTAGGGTCATTGGCGTATCTAGAGTTAGTTTTCAGGGGGAGCCTGGCCCCTAAGATGCCATGGACGATGCGATGCAATGCGGTCAAGCGGAAGGTGAGCGCTACAGCCTGGGGTAGGCACAAGAAAATTCTGGGGTGGGCACGCCCCATGTATACGCATATACTTAGGGTTCTAGGACTCGTGTAATGTATCGGCGCAGACGCATAGGACTACTTCATAAGTGGTACCTAAATAAATGCAGCGTATAAAGGGTGTGAAAAGACTGACCGATATTGCGTCAATTCTTTTGTTATGGCTTGTACCTACCCCCTCGTTGTCCCTTTTAGTTACGGAGAGATAGAAAGTCAAAAACATTTTTGAAATATTCTTACTAAACTTCAAATCCTCCCAGGACCCATTGGACCCACGAACAATTGTTGCATTTGTTGCAATTGTTTAATTTAACAATTGTTGCATGCGGCTACCTATGCTACATAAACAGGGTAATTCAACACCAAAAATAAAATCAATTCCCAGCAATAATTGTTGCTCAATGTTGCTTAGTTTGATTGACAGTATGCGTTGTGAACGCGTACAGTGCGGCCGAGGTATCTTGGTGGTCCTAAAGTTCGCCAATTAGCTGCTCAGTAGACAATTTTGTCCCTAAAAGATCCATTGCGGAACACAACAGCTAATTTCAGGACCACCAAGTACCGTATGTGATGTGTCTTTTAACACTCCGTATACGCTCTACTTTTTCGTGTCCAGACATATTAATTGGCGACTGCAATATCTTATTGACTTTGAACCCGTCAATCTCGTCACAAAATTAATTGCACAAATATCTCAATACTGTCGATTCGTCGATCAATCGGCATCGATGTCGATGACACGCGACTATTTCAACCTCAGAAGAACATTATCGTCCTAACCGCCTATTTATAAAGGCAAGTAATACGATCTGAGACAATTGAAACGTATCAAGGCTTCTCTTCAATTACGTGTTGACTGACAGAGGCCGGAGGTTAACAGCCAATGAGCCCTTCCCATCGGTGCGTTGATTAAATGAGTGGCGAATACTTTCCACTCAACTGATGCAACAAAGTAACGTTGACGTCAGAGAGACAATGAGCAGGTTGCCTAATGTGCGCAGCAGGATTCGATGATTCGTTAATTTATTTTCCTGAAAAATCTAGTTTTTATGTAACTTAAAGTGATGTGTGGTCATGAAACATGAAAATGTGTTGCAATAAGTAGAAATATTTTGCAGCTACCTACTTTTTTTTTTTTTTTTTTTTTTTTTTTTTTTTTTTAGAGATGGTAAATCATCAAATGACCCCCCCCGTCCTGGGCGGGGCGGGAGGGAGTGTCAGACTTTTACTGACTAAAAACCATCTATGTTCCTTCGTGTGCCCTTTGCGTTCCGGGGGCGCGGTATCTCTTTCGAACAACCCGCAGCCCCGGCAGGCATTTTGGCCCTTAGTGGCCCCTTCCATTGGCTGACACCTCTGTGCGCGGAACATGAACGCGCCGTCGACACGGTCTGTCGCTAGTTAATAACGTACGGACGGTGAGCTACCCATTGCTCACCGTCCACAGACCGTGTCCACGGTATCCGCCTGCGGGAGGCGCAATGGTGCCGTTATTGGCAGTCCATTGCGCCGGCGGACGCGGCGTCAGCGGCGGCTGCGGGTGCGGCCACGGCAACGGTGGCGGCGGCAGCGGCGGCGGCGGCGGCGGCGGCGGCGGCGGCGGCGGCGGCGGCGGCGGCGGCGGCGGCGGCGGCGGCGGTGCGGAGCCTTCCCCCGGCCCTGGCGGGCACGGCGCAGGCCTTGCCCCCAGCCCGGTGATCGGCCGGCTTGTTAGCCCCCGCACATGCGTCGCAGTGCGGCGGGGCATCACAAGCCGCGGCCTTGTGACCGGGCTGACCGCAGCGGAAACATAGAGCGCTACGGTCCACCTCCGAGGCGCACCGGCATGCCACGTGATTCCCCACGTGGCATCGGAAGCACCTCAGAGGCCGGGGCTCCAGCAGTTTGACCTGCGCCGACACCCAGCCCACCAGTAATCTACGGCCCCCCTCAACGATGGCTTTGGCCGCCGTCACTGGGCAGCTGACCGTGATGGTCTGCATGCCCGTGCGCTCCTGGCGGATGGTGCCTGCCCTCACCTCCTCGGCAAGGCATCCACCCGTCCTGGCGACGGCGGCTACCACCTCCTCCGGGGTGACGGAGTCGTCCAGGCCCAGGATGCGCAAGTCTGCGCATCTGACGGGCCTGGACACTCGGGCCACATCCGCATCCAGGGACGCTCTGAGCCTCTCTGCTAGAGCGTCTGCAGACGGGCCGCTGGTGGCACCGGGGACCTCCAACATCCTGGCCCCCGTTGCCGTCACCCTGAGCTGGAGACCCGTGATCCCCAGCTCGCCGAGATTAATGGCCGCCTTGGCCCTGGTTAGCACCGCCGCGTAGGTCACGCCCCTTTTTACCGCCTCCGGCTGCAGCGTAATAACTACAGCCGCGGATTTAGGGGCGCGAAGCCTAGCCGCGGCGTTCCGCTCTCTGCGTCGCCGCCGCTCCTCCGCCCGTCTGGTGGCCGCTCTGGCCGATCTGGCCGCCCTGCGCCCCTTCTCCTTTGCCCCGGCCACCTGCCATTCGGCTTCCGTGGCCGGAGGATTGGGATTAGGGGGCGGAGGGGGTGGAGGTGGCTGGGACGCCGCCTTGCCCCTCCTCGAGGGCTCCGCATTTTGCGCCGGCGCCAGCCTTGCCGGGGCCGGATTCGCGGGGGCCGGCCCAGCCCTGCTGGGGGGCTGATTAGCCGGCCTCGGCACAGACGCGGCAGCCGCGTACGAGGCCCGCTTGTCGCCCGCGGCCGTCCCGCTCGCCGCCAGAGGGGGGCGCAACACAATGCCCTCCAGGACGGAAAACCGTGCCTGGAAGGCCGCCAGCTCCCTCTGGACCAGGGTCAACACCTGGCTCTCCACCGGCACGGGCGCGGGCTGGGGCTGGCTACGCTGCCCCCCCGACTTGGGCGCCTGGCGGGAGCCGGTCCCGCGAAGCTCCGCCAGATCCGCCTGGAGCCTCCTGTTTTCCTCCATGAGGCGCTCCGTGGCGGCCGATAGGCGAGCCACCTCCGCCCGAAGCTGCGGGACCTCGCCCGCAAATCTGGCCTCCGCAGCCGCCGCAATGGTGGCCGAAGCCTCGTCCATTGCACGAGACTTCGACCCCTTCATTTTTTTTCGGGCCACGCTCGCCACCGCGTCCCTCACCGCCTCCATGAACCTGGACTTACGCTCCTCCTCGGAGCCGCCAGGTGCACCTGCCTCGTCGCAGGACGTCACGGTCGGGGTCGGGTGCTGCCCTACCACCGCAGGTGTCGCCGGTCGCCCAGCAACACTGCTCCTCCGGGCAGCCACCCTCCCCGGGCCTCGCTCCTGGACCCCACCGCGACTGCTGGTGGGGATCTTGCGAGCCGAGGCCAACTCGCCTTCGGAGGACACCAGGTCCTCCGGTCTGGGCCGCTTCCGGAACTTGGAAGCGTCCGGCCCACTCCTTTCGTGTTGGGAGCTCCTAGAGCTCACACTCACCACGCTGAGGGCCGAGTCGGACTCCGACCCGGCATCCCCCTTCCCTCCTTCTACGACGACATTTTTATTTTTTAAAGAAAGATCCATTATAATTCCCACGAGTACAAATATGTTCCAACCAACCAACCAAGAAACAAGTGGTTCGCACTAACGACTGATGTTCCATAAGAACGCCCGTCAGCCATACATCCCGTCACGGTGCGCCGCCGCTTGGGATTCGGGGTGATTTTTTATAGAGGTTTTTCTACCTCGCGGTCCGGGCGGTTAAGCCAAGACCCTCGGTGCCAATCGAAGCCGCGAGACATGATCCACGACACTCCGATATGGGGTTACGATGTACGACGGTGACAGAGCAGAACCTCTGTCTGCTCGGTGGCAGGGTGAGTGCACGCCGAGCCCGTCCTCACTCCTCCGCTGTGCCCTCTGCTGATCAGAGGGACACGCGGAGAAACGCCCTTGGTCCGTCCTCGGACCCCGCCCGTCAGAATATTGGCCACGAGCAGTGATCCAAAACACATTGTTGCGACTGCCAAGTTCCATGCAGAGTAGATAGGGGCGCGGTTCCAAAAACCAAAATTGGAAATAAAACAGACCGATATGTGAAAATACTATTTGAATAATAACATGAGTAAACATAAAATCGGAAAAGAATGTCGATATGTTACTAAAACATTCTATTCTTGTGCATTCGAGTAGAAAAAGAGGCTTTGAATACTTGGGAACCGTTTCCGTGACTGTGCGGGCATCCAGCCAGTTTCGTACTTTTTGCTTTTTAATTTATTTCCCCTCGTGAATACATTACATTCAGCTTACTGCTGAACTTTCTGAGCCCCATTGTGTATTTTAGCGACATATCATACTCTGTCATACTTTTAGTTAAATTATTATCAATTGAGAAACTTTTATTCCTTCTTTTGTCGCTCCTCTTAATTAAATTCAATTTTGTTTCGCAAATAATGGCCACTTTATGAAAATGAAGTGCTTTTTATTTCCTGACAATTGTATTAAAACAAAAGAGGAAAATGATCCGCAGCAACATAACAATAGTAAACAAAGTAATGATAAATATGAGCACGTTTTAAATTCAGGACTAGTAAGCCTTGCATAGTTCGGCGTCTTCGGTATACACGCTGTCATTAGGTACCCGGGTGCCCGTGCACTTTATATCTTTTGTAGTAAAAAGTCATATAATACGAGATACATCTCAAGAAACTCATTGGCATTCAACATTCGTATTTAGTTATAAAAAAATAATTTCTGATGCTGCAGATCTTTCCGTCTCAACTCGCCGCCTCCGCTCTAGGGTTGCCAAGCTACTGACCGAAACGGTCCTAATGAAAAACGTCGAAAAGTTTTTGAATACATTTTATATTCAGCGTTTTTAAAAATCCCACTAACCCACTTTTGTTAACGCTCCAACCCTTGTTTTGTTTGCAAAATGAATGTGCGGCCTAGTTTCTTTTGTGTTATTCTTTTTGCTTGTAAAATTCTTGACTGAAACTTAAATAAGTTTTGCTTAGTGCAAGTGGGCGAAAAGTTTCGGTTGCCAAATATTATACGCACAATAGCCTAAATAAAATGTTGTGTAAGATTATAGGGCGTTAATATGTAGCTTTTGAAACAGAACTTCGCTCTTTCTTTGATGTCATGATTTAAACAACAATAAAGGTACGTATATATGGCAGTATGGCAATGGTCGATAGAAATCGATACGTGCTTTTTGTTAGCGAGGAAAGGAAATTGAACCGAAAACTGTTTCAGTACATAATTCTAGACGAGGAAACAGCTGTATTTTTTTTGTAACCCTCGTAATAGTTTGCCACTTGGGAATCTAGAATCATGGAATGAACTCATGGTAAATTTTTCGTTATCCAATATTATGGGTTGAATGCGCTCGTGGAGAACATTCAATTTTATTACTAACTGTTCCTCGGGTCATAATCATTATTGATAAAATGTCCCTTAAATCATCATTATTTACTTACCTAACCGTAGTCTTATAAGATTAAAGCAAATCGTTTTTCAACTTCTAATTGCAGAATCTGAAACCTGCCAAAGAATCGCCACCCTATCTTATCGGAACCTTGGATATGTTTTAATAGGCAGGCGACAGACATAGTGTGCACAAAAACCCTCCGGCGCCGCGAAGCCTTCGTCATTAAGAAAACAGACCACATGGAATGAATGAGCAGAGGGGGCGCCCACGCACCATCGCACAATGAGACAAAAGCTCTTAAATGGCGTCTGTATAGGCACTTATGGCATTGTGCCGTGTTTGCTTATATGAACAGTTTGAGTGGATTTAACTCGCAATTAATTATGACTTTACGTAAGTTTAAATAGTGTTATGTTTATTTTATAGTAATGCACAAATAGGGTCAATTATTAATTTGTTTATTCAAGAGATTATTTTATGGTTTACTGTTTTAATTGTTTATTTGTAAAGATTACGCGCATTATCTAAAAACACAATAATGATCCAAAAATAGCGTAGCGTAGATATTTTTGTACCTCAAAACTTTCATATTATTCTATTTATTTAGGTAGGTAACTAGGGCGTAAAATGATTTAGTTATAATTAATCTCTTAATCACTTCCATTTCTTTCATACAAAGTTACTTCTTCGTCAAGATTTAGGGTGGCTTCTGAAACCCTTGGAGCTTCAAATCGAATTAGAAGATCACTATGTATAGGTACCCATCCGTCACTCTTAATAAAAGGTAACATTTACAGTAGACGTTGACCCATATAAAGGCTATTAGCCTGCTTAAGGATGATACGCCTTTGTGGCTTTGAAGACTGATTATTTAAAACCTACAATGAGTGTGTAAGGATAGGTAATAATGTGTAATATGGTTGATATATGACTAAGGTATCTGTTTTATATTGTGTAAGAAAATATGGGCTTAGACTAGCAGACAATATGTTTTCAGATACTTTCTCTAGTTGATAGGCAGAATCCTACTACTATTATAAAGGCGAAAGTTTGTATGTATGGATGGATGTTTGTTACTCTTTCACGCTTAAACGGCTGAATGGATCTGGATGAAATTTGGCACAAAGATAGATTATAGTCTGGAATAACACATAGGCTACTTTTTATCCCGGGAAAATGTACGGTACCCGTAGGATAACACATCAACTGTGACGCGGACGAAGTCGCGGGCAGAAGCTAGTACATAATATTTTCCTAGGGTGGAAAAGCTTCAAACGGGTCGAAATGAATTTTCACACCATTTTCTTTCAAAAGTCTTATTTTTTTCTTGAAATTAAGATAGTGTTTCTAATAACAGTAGAATGTTAGTACCTAAGGCCTGAACTTCTTAAGGTTTAACAGATACTAATATAAAATCTACATTAAACTACACAAAGTTGGCCAACACTTGACATTTAAATGCAATAATAATAAAAGCGGTATTATATCTAATTGAAGTTTACCGCGAATTTGTTATTAGATATTCAGAGGCTGTAGGATTTAATATCATCGAAGTGGTCGTTTTAATTGATGCAATTAGGTGGCAGTTAGCGTTCCCGAGTACCGCGAGCGCGGGTGTTGGGCGCTAACACGTACGGGACCCGCGGCGGCGCGCGCGCACGTCCCCTCACATGCGAACTGAATAACTTAATGAAAATAACATAAAAATAGGCTTTTTATGACCACGTTTAAAGTAAACGGTTGACTTTGTGAGCTATTGAGATGTGATGCCGCGAGTTCTAATTTTGCCATTTATTTTTTGGAGGATACATCGCGAAAAACTTTTGTGAATGAATAATGCAATATGAGTATGAATGTGGGAACGCATTTATATGATAGCAACCGAAATGTATGAAATTCTCAGTAGCAATTCGGAGTAAGGATTTGTGCCCGGTTAATGGCAATAGGCTCGCCCCGCATTGCATGGGACTTGAAACATACCGACGAACTGTGAGTGTAAGTACATTGGTACACCTCTGCCTAACCCTTCAGGGAATGCAGGCGTGTTGGTATGGACAGTTCAGTATATTTATGCAATGCTTTTTTAATTGACATCACACACTGGAAAATTTCGTTGCAAAATTTTCATACGAAACATGACAAACTAAATTTCTGTCGCGTATTTTCGGCAGGTGTGTCATATCATCTGCGTCAATTAAAGTACAATCACCACTCAATTTCAAATCGCGATGTGTTATCATTGTGATGACTTGAGTCTGATGGATCGAACTTAATGTTATAATAAATCTCAAGATAAAACATTAGTCTTTGTGATTCCCGACTGAATAACGAGAATTTTGAAAACGATTAGATGAACTAATTAATTTTATCTAAAATGATTATGCTTTGGAAAAACTTACGGGTTTTCACTTTCTTTTAAAGCCTTTAGGCTATTAATTCTAGGTTATCAGCAATACTAGGTGAGATATAATGTATATCGAAGTACATTTGTTATAGATTAAAATCATTAGGTAATTACTTGAATTGTCACAAGTGTAGTGCAAGCGACAAACTGACATCTTGCTACACGTGTGTAGTTGTAGAATAGAACCTCATCCTTTTTTGAAGTCGGTTAAAAACGAATGCGATCAATTGCTTTATCGTGTGACCTTTGTAATGAAACCAATTCATCCTTTAGTAATAACATAGCACAGTCACACCAGAAAAACAAATACCTTAAGCTCATATCAGACATACACCGAATTGTGAATAATAGGGTGTCTATTATTCACAATTCGGTACTAACTAACTAACCAGCTGACAGGCTATATACTTTCCTAATCCAGCGAAAACATTCCCCAAATTACTTCAGTAAAAGCCGGTTCATAAATAAAAGAAATTGTCTGAATAATACCAATATGAATACCTACTGTAATGAGTTATCTAAGAGTCATGCAGAATAATCTACTGGATAGTTGCCAAGCAAAAATTGAGCTTGGCCAATCACTGTAATATATTATATTTTTATGATGCTGTACAACTTAATCATATTAGATTAAAGGAGACTTTATGCCCTGCATACATACGATCCATGACACGACTTTTTGCGTGAGTCTAAGACACTAATCAACCGCAATGTGGGTTAGGTTAACTCTTAAATTTATGTCATATTAGTTGGTTTATCTGTGTCACAATTCGCATAAACAATTTATCGCATGAATAAATTGAAGTCAGAAGCTCAGTGTGTATCAACTGTACGATCTTGATACATAGTCCGGTCTCTGTGACGGTTAGTATTTGATTACGAAACAAAGAAACACTGAAGATATCTTCTTGTTTCTTGAAGTTCATTGTTAGGTATCCATTTGGACAACCTCTGATACATTGCCAAAGGTTATTGTTAAAGACGCAAATAAGTTAAAGTTTAATATGACATATAACCTATTGTAGAGAAAGCTGTAATAAAATAAATGTTTTCTTAGTTTGGCGTGCCACTAGGCTTGGCGTGCCAAGCTCATACTCACATTCACTAATCATTTTTTCTTTGGATTAAGTGTAAGTATGAAAAGAATTGACTACCCTTTTCACCTTTTCATATCATTGAATGGCAAACCAGTCGACGGCCCTGTTAAGTGGTCATCACTGCCTTGAGAACTGGCATACCTCAAGAATTTTATACCAAATCAAAGCGTGAATTAATATAAAAAAAGAATGTTTAAACTGCTAACCAAAGATCATAATATGACATGACATAAACAAGGTGGACTTTACAACATCCAACGTAATCATCCTGCAATCCAAACCGCCTTTCACATCACTACTTCCACATACATACCAGCATACTCGTACTGCACCTTCTAACATAAAACGTTTAGGTAGGTAGGTATGCTTAAGCAATAAACAGAATTAGGTTACGTTTAGGCAATAAACGTGAACATAAGCACTAACTAACCTAATAGTGTCATATCAGATAGATAACGCATGCGCCGAGAACACCGTCCCTAAATAATAATTGAGATTCATTGAGTAAGTGGAACAAGTCCACAGACTGTCTGCAGTATATTCTGTGGTCTAGTGTACTGTAGGTAATGATAACCTCATTATTATCCTATTATAATTTTGTTATTTGCTCCCAATGTAATTTTCCGTTAGATTAGAGCTGTATTGTTATGTAATAATTAGTTGTAATTCGGTGAGCTTTTGCAGTCATGTTTTGTTTTTTTTTCTTTGGAGATAATTTGTTTTGTTGTTATTAGAGTAGGACGGGTGATTGATACCGAAATAAAACATATTATCTACTATACTGAGTATACATAATCTTTCCTGTCTTTCATTGATCGCCTCATGGTACAGCATACGAGTACCTGGCATTTTTTATTGCTGTTTAGGTACTATTTCGAGCTTCGTTGCCGACTGCAACTGCAGGATATGACTGCACGTGTCGTTGCCGTAGCACTCGGGACTCATTTCATAGAACTGCATATAAACCTGGACAACACACACATAGATATCTGCATTCTGCATGCAGCTACTGCACTTGCATCCTGAAATTGCAGTCGCAACTCGCAAAAGTACCTTTATGATAATCACCGTTATGTTGATGATTCATAACATATCATCACGCCTGTATTTCCCAAAGGATTTGGTAGAGTTGTACCAATGTACACCCACAGTTCGTCGGTATGTTTAGGTCCATGTAACAGGGGACGAGCCTATTGCTATTAACTGGGCACCAATCCTCCGAACTGTTACGGAGAATTTCATAGAGAAACCCAATATCACTTTGCTTGACCTAGGAATGGAAAACCAGACCTCTAGCGGTGCAGTCGCGCTTAGGAGCACTAGATGATATTAAGCGGTAAGCACTACATATTGATGATTCGCTTTTGTGTATTTCGTCTACGGCTTCTACCCACCTGAAGAAAAGAGAATTTTCTTATAACACAGCATATTAATGTAATACGCATAAGTGACGAGCCAGGAAGACAGGTCATCCGTCAACTAGCGACTACAGATTACTAACCGCTGTCTATTTGCATGATACATTGTAAGTTTTTTATTGTGCGCAGATGGAAAATGATTCATAGAACACTCCACTTTTGTTAAACACAAAATAATGTGGTTTCCGCTCCAAAGTGGTTATTTTTCTATTTCCTGAATCCAGACGTCGCGACGTGCAGCTGAGTCATGCTTCTGTTTTGCTTGTAAACTGTTTATAATTAAAAGTGACTTTTCGTTTTTCTTAGCAAATTAAATCTACTACTCCATAATAATAAAAGGCTTTGGTTCTTGGCGATAAGTTCATTTATTGAACTGCTATCTCGAAACAAAAAGTTAGGAAATTTTCTGCTCTTTTGGCTTTAAATCTAGTCCAACATTTGGGCTTAATTTAAAAGAAAATGCCATTCATAATATTGATTGACTATTTCACGAATTATTAAAATATTTACAAGATTTTCGTTTACTGCATTACTCACAGAAAAACAAATGCTTTCGCACTGATTTCACTCAACTTGACAACTTATTTTTAAGAATATAGGAATTTGCAATTTTTCTTGTATTTCCTGAACCCGCGTCATCTTAAAACTAGTCCTTTGTTTAATTCTTTTTCGGCGTGAAAAAGCATGGTGCATTTTTACGTAATTTATTGGTAAATAAGTAGAGTTCTCACAGATTCGTTGCCATCCCAAAGACATAGCTAAAATGTCTCATGCACCTGTTATTACACCGGTCGCTATCCTCTTACCTCTGCAACGATGGGGACGGTGTTATTGTGAATGGGCAGTCATTTCCAAAAAGCAGTTGCTTTTATCTCTTGTGACCGTTTCTTTTTAGATACACCCCTGTATCTGTACCTGTGGCAACAACTCGCCTTCGCATTTGCAAACCAAGTCATATTTTAAAACAAAGGCAGCCTAGTACCCACGTCTGGAAGTCAACAGGTGATGTAATTGCGGCACCGGGTAGCAACACATGGGTTACCCGTTGTTATTATTAGGCATTTTGTATGTGAGACACGCTAAATTGCGTACAGCCACGTAAGTACATTCGACGAAAGAGACGAGTCGGCTGGCAGTTAGCCTGAACTTCTTTTTTCCCATGTTGTGCCAGCAACTTTGACATCGCTTATCTGAGTGTGTTCTTCGTTTGAAATTGCCATCGTAGTACAGAATGTTGATTTCTTGCTTGCACACCTAGCTCTTTCGTTATCTGTACATGCTGCAGGTCATGTATAAGTACATGTATCGGACAATCTGACCGTGAGCACCTCTGGACGCGCCTGTAAACGCTTTGTTTAGTCTGTACCTATGTATATTTGAGCTAGGTTGCTTACGAGCTTTATGTCTAAACTGACGTTTACGAACATTCTCTGCGTGTTTCTATATTCATCGTCACATAATTTGGGTATACAATTACATAGTACTTTACACAAGTGATGACGTGCATCCTATTTTCCGTCATAATGTTTACAGACGAAATTCCATTGAAAAAGACCTAAATGACTAAATATACCTTTATTTTGCCCTACAGGTTGCAGCTGTTCAGGAAAATACTAATAAGGTCTGTGATAACGTAATATTGCTAAACTGCAGTCCGCGGCGTTATCTAAAATACGATCCAGTAACGTCTAATTGGACTGACGGCCGACCACGAAATTGTTTGGTGTTCAGCTTAAGTTTTCGTCCAGCTTTAGTTTGTGGACGCCGAGGACGAAATTTGACGTGGTCTAGCGCATCACGAATGTCTAGACATCTGCACCGTTGTTCAATACCAAAAATCAAATAACAATTTGCATGTTTATGCAAATACTGGAGTGTTTGTTTTTTGTGATGAATTGCTATTCAAAAAGTCCTCTAGGTAAGCTATCATAGCAGTGCTTTATCTGTTACAAAGAAACCAAGTCCTCATTCCTTTTCCTGTCTGACAAAAACGGCGTACCAAATGATTGATTGATACGATAGTCACAATTAGAATTAACCTATTCAATAATTTATAAGCTGTATTGGACGAGAAATGTCTCGTGTACCGGACAGTTGTTAGTTGTTGATGTATTAGCATAAACGTTCTTTATAAGATGCCGACGGCGCTGGCGCCGCGTCGCGCCGATCATATTAGATAGAACACGGGAAATTACACAGCTAGTTCAGATACCGTGTATAAACAACTATTTGCTCGATAATTGTGCTCGTTTACCTATTCGAGCAATTTTAACAGAGCATTTTTTATTCGCGACCTATTATTATTTGTTTATTTTGCGTCGCGTGAACTATTAATAAGCAGGTAGGACATGATTGCTCTCAAGGTGTATATTTTCAAAGGTAATTGCTTGTATTGTATAAGTGGTAATGCGTTACTTTGTTTAAATCATTGTAGTATGGTGTGCTCGTTATGTGTTATTATTGATCGATTTGCACAATTTAACCGGGATTCGTTAGGTATGAACAATGGTAATTTGCTGAACGGGTCGGTGCTAAGAGCATGTGTTGGCCGGTAGGTTATTAGTGGCGCCATTATTAGTTTACTATAGTAAGTCATATAGATCGATAATGTCGGATAATGATGTGCGTCGTACAGGATCGAGTGTGAATTGAGAAACCGCAAGCTTCGCGCTGTGTGCATGTGTAGTCTGTTGACGTTATGTACATACATAGTAGTGTTGGAGTGTAGCGTGATACATTTTGTGTCTGTAGGTTAACATATTATCTACTACTACTAGATAGAACATTGCTCCATATAGTGAATACGGTAAAATAATATTAAGAAAGAGGGTCTTTTTGATATTGCTACGGGCAACGAGATAAATCCACCTCGAAGTTCTTATTTTAAATAACGCATTTGTGTCTACTATACTAGGAGGAGGGACTTCGAAACGCAAACTCTTACCATAGATTCAGTAGGTAGGTACACGATTCTAGATCCCCAAGCGAAGAAATTTTCCTTTGGAAATTCTCCTTGGAAAAATCAACTTTTCCATACATTTTGACCGTGTAGGGGGCGAGCATATTGCCATTAACCGGGCACAACTCCTAACTCCGAGCCGCTACAGAGAATTTCAAGGAAAAACCCAATAACACTTTGCTCGACCTGAGCATGGAACCCTAGACCTCTAGCGTAGCAGTCGCATTTATAAAAACTAGGCTAACGATGAAGTGAAAATCAAGGTATTCCAATCTGTAAATCCTGATTAAAAACTAAAGCCTTGCACAAATTCGCACATAAGATTAATGTTGTACTCACAGACACGTAAGTACATACGTATTTCCTTTCGTAGCAGATTAATGCATATAATCAAATGTTTGCCGTCCATTGCTACGTAGACAAGAAACGTAAACATGCGATAGTCTACGGACGTAGGTATTACGTAGGGTTGTTTTCGTGATTATGACGTGACCCTATATGGCTTGCTTGTGATCGTAATATGCCTCAACTTTGTTGAGATTGGCTACGGGCGTACGTGCATTATAAGCAGTGATCTGTTTTCGAAAATATTTCCTTATTTGGTTTGTAGCGATAATTTTGCTTAACTTTTTCTCAAGTATCAGTGGTAGTATTGTCAAGTCTATTGAAGGGATGTTTTTAAGATTATGACGTGACCCTATATGGCTTGCTTATAATCGTAATATGCCTCAACTTTGTTGAGATTGGTTATGGACGTAGGTGCATTATATGCAGTGATCTGTTTACGAAAAAATACTTTATAAGGTTTGGTACACTTGATCATTTTGAATACGTAGCCTTTTCATGACTATGTTACTATTGACTTTAGACGTAGTGGGCTATCGAGATTAATCAGATGTTACCTTTTTATTTTTATTTATTTTCGAAAATAATAACCCTATAGGGTATGGCTGCAAGTGATCATTTTGCTTAACCTTTTCCACACTATGGTGGGATTGACCGCGGGCAATATATTGTTTTTAAGTTTACTGTATTTGCAATCCTATCATCATTTGTGCCTAGTCTATTTTCAACTATATTAGTATTGACTACAAACGTAGGTGTAACGTTATTACGGATATTAGATTATATTATAACGTGACCCAAAATACATTGCTATCAAGTACCTAGCCTTCTCCCAACTTTATTAGTATTGGTTACTGACGTAAGTATAGCGTAGGGATATTTTCGAGATTATGACGTTACCCTAAATGGTTTGCTGCGAGTGATCGTCATGTGCCTTATTTTGGTGAGATTTGCCACAGACATAGATATAAACGGGGAAAATTGTAGTACTGTAATTGCATAGTGATCTATGTTTTGGAATTAAATTGTTGGGAGTGATACAGTGAGGTATGTAATAAAGATACGTATTCAAATTGCTAGGTAATAATTAGTAATTCATTTCATGTATTTTTCTTTTTCTTTTAAATGCGCTGTTTCCTCTTTGTTTGTCATTTTAGATTGCTTCATAATTGGATTTGTAGTTGAAAATTTTGAACTTCGATTCCGAATTCTGGTCATGTTACCTAAGAAGACAAGCTCCATGTACTGATTACCTCTATTTTACAAAACTATAGGTACCTTACCTACTATACCAAGTATACGTACCTACTACACTTTACGTGTGCCATTAGTATCTGCTAACCTACATACTTACTTCACTCTGGTCTGGTAATAATCAATTTTAAAAATGTACGCAGACTCTATGCATTATGTAGGAGCCCCAATCAGTATTCGTAACTGATAGAACTCAGTACATAATAAGATACTTATGTTTTTATATACCGTAGATATTGACACTAATTGGTAGCAACATTGATTTAGCTAGCATCCGTAATGTTGTTAAAAGGGACTGGTGTTTTTAGATTCTTATCAGTGGATGTGATTAAATCAGATTTATTTCAATTATATCTTGTTCTTTTATATTTATTATTATGGAGCTACGATCAGCTGTGTGCGGAGAATAAATAACTTTGTGGTTGAAATAATTTTAAATTAAATTAAATTATTTGTTTCAGATACATTACATAAATTGGATTTGTGTTAATTAATCAGATAATAACATTTATGTACAACTAGCTTTTGCCCGCGACTTCGTCCGCGTGGATTAATAGTTCCCGTTCCCGGGGGGTTTCCGGGATGAAAACTATCCTATGTCTTTTCTCGGGTCCCAGACTATATCTGTACTTTCATTGTAATTGGTTCAGTGGTTTAGGCGTGTAGAAGAGACAGACAGACAGAGTTATTTTCGCATTTATAATATTAGTAAGGACTAGTAAGGATAAAGGACACATAAAATCAGGAACGCTTTTTTTTCGGATGGAAAATCAAATAACTTCTCCCGCCTAGTGTCTGACTTACTGACTAAAAAGATCAAAAATGGCTGACATATTTTCTTGTCCAGTAATCCATGAAGGAACTGTCAGTATCCATTCTCTCCGCGATGAGCTGCAAGAAGCTGTTTTTGTGGTTGCTTGTTGAATTTCGCTTGTAATAGAACTATATTTGTCGCATGTTGTATTTCAGTTTAATTACCTTAAATGTAGATATCTAATTAATTTAACTACACTATTTAATGCACTAGCTTTTGTTAGCGAGTTCTATTTTATCCCCACAGGGATAACGTAGCGTCTTATTTGCGAAAAAATACAAACAAATTCTTCAGCTTTATATTGTCATAAAGATTCGATGACAAAATGCATTAAATGTTAAAATAAGACGCTCTTCTTCGTACAATAATAATTATAAATAAATATTGAAAAACCATACACGCAATAGCTTACATATGAAAGTTTACCATTTCCCCGAGATAAAAAGGTAAGTACCAATTTGTTTATCTCATCAGTCTGTAGCCCAAATTAACTCAAACATAATAAACCCAAACATACTTGTGTGAGTGAGTTGTGACGTCATCGCACGGGATAGTCTTGTAAAAATAAACTTTAATCCTTAATAAACATATTTAATCGTACACATTCACTCGATGAGAATCGGACTTTAATGACATATCCGAAACATTATCTGATGTTTCGCACGATCGATTCAGCGATACCGAGAAATATTTTTATTCGATTAATCGATATAAAGATATGAACAGGAAGCAAGCGCCGGCGCGTCAAGAAGAATGCGTTCTTATCAGAAATGTTATTGATACATCCTATTTGTTTTGCTATTTTTCGCAAATGAGTCAACGTTTTTTTGATAACAATCAAACGAAAACATACATCAAAGAAAACCGCTGGGAGTTTCCCTAAACACAAACTCCGCAATATAGGACACGTCCGGTCTTTAACATTCTATGAACTTTTTCCATGACAATTTAAGTGGACGGGCCTGTTGGTCTAGTGGTTAGCGACCCTGACTGCTAAGCCGGAGGTCTTGGATTCGATTCCCACCCAGGACAAACTTTGTGTGATGAGCATGATTGTTTGTTCTGTGTCTGGGTGTGATTTATCTGTAATATGTATGTATTTATAAATTATATAATTATGTATATCAGTTGTCTGGTTACCATAACAAAAGCTCTGCTTAGCTTGGGATTAGATAGCCGTGTGTGAGTTGTCCCAAGATATTTATTTATATTATATTTTATACTTATTTAGTTAGAGGTCATACCAAAACCAATTATAACTTCATTTGTCATCCACCGCAAAATAAATTCCTTATAAAATCTAATTATAAACGCACTTGTGAATGAATCCACATTATAAGCAAACAACTGATTCTGTGAATGTGTTTCAAAGTTTTCAGAATATTGTTGTGTATTGGTAACTAGAATCATACTGCGGTCTGCTAGTAAACACTTAACTGTCACTACTTATTCACTCTTATGAGCTGACCTTTAAACCTAATACCTTATTGCTAAGGTAGGCGCCGACGCATGGCCGCGCCGATCCTTCGTGGCGCCTGCGTCTGCGCAAACCTATGTATAAAGCGTCTTTATACTTTATTGTCCGTCCAAATTATCATTAAGTATTGCGATTGCGAAGGTTTTGTACAGCTACATGTGGAAATGTGGCTAAAATGTTGGTCGTAGCGATTGCTTTTGACTGCAGGTAGGTACTTTATTGGGGTCGCGATCACTAGAGACATAATATTTATATACTCAACCTTATTTAGTAGATGTACAGCCTATGTTTACAAAATTTTGTGTATTTATCAATTTCATAAAGTTAGCCTCTTATAGCCTTAGCCTTTAGACCTCTCATGCGGTTGCGGGTTTAAAACCGGAGAAGTACCAATGTGACTTCTGACATCGTTGATGAAAAAAAATGTTATCAAACCTGGACTTTTAATTAATGTAAGGCTGAAATCACCAATCCGCCTTGAGTAAGCGTGGTGATCAATGTCTTCGTTGCATGATATTTAAGAAGCCCTCGCCTTGCAGTGGGACAGTAATAGGCTAGTATTATTATTTATATTAAAAACATAGCAAAGTACTATCAAATCTACGTTAACGTTGCAAAGAACACCATTTTACTCACCATCAAAATATTGAACAAAAATAAACTACCAAATGAGTCATTTCTGCCACCCATTCCTATTGGGTTGGAATACAGAAGTGGCACGCTCCGTATGACGAACCGATGGACTGATTACAGCGTAAATACTATGAATCCCTGAACACGCGAGTGACTCATCATGTCAGACGTAGTGTAAGCAAATGTTATGACTTCGGTACCTGTTGTATTGGAAACGACTGATATAGGAAGTGATTATGGGTTCCGATAACTTGACTGAATTCATGTGATCGATGTAAATGCTATCATTTGCTATGTATTTTTAGGGTCCGGGTTTTTTAACTGCCTCGGTAGCCTAGTAGTCTTAAGTGCGACTGCTACGCTAGAGGTCTTGGGTTCGATTCCCAGGTCGAGCAAAAAGTGTTATTGGGATTTTATATAATCGGTTCTTCAATAAGGCAATAGGCTCGCCCCCTATTACATGGGACCCAAACGTACCGGTGAACTGTGGGTGTACATTGGTACACCTCTGCCTAAACCTTCGGGGAATACAGGCATGATTATAAGTATGTATGTATTTTTAGGGTCGTGAACCCAAAGGGTGCCAAACAGGACCCTATATTTAGACTTCGCCATGTGTTCTTCTCAGGCCTGTATCTTTTGAACTATACGGTTTAAAATATCATTTTATTTCTTTAAGATTTACAAAATCATTTAATGAGAAATAAAGTTAACATGTAGGTAATTACGATAGGCCAGAGTTCGTTGTGCAGTTCGGTAGTAATTAAGAAATTATGGTTGTAAGTAGTAGTTATAAATATGTAGCTATGAAAGTTAGACACTTGAAATTTTCATAGAGTGTGTATTACTATGGCTGCTATAACAACAAATAATAAAAAAAAGTTAAGAATTTAACCGGGTTCTCGTAAAAGAGAAGTAAGTTTTTAAGTATTGTTAAATATTGTATAGTACGGTACGGAACATTTTAAGTGCAAGTTCGACACGCATGGAGCCGATTTAAAAAAATATATGATTTTCAGTAATAGGCTCGCCCTCTATTACATGGGACCTAAACATACCGGCGAACTGTTGGTTTACATTGGTACACCTCTGCCTAACTCTTTGGGAATTACAGGCGTAATGGTGTGTTATGTTGTTCTTTCACAATGTTGTTTTTCTCGCTGTAAATTTAGAAACATGTGTAGGTAATAGGACCTATTACGTATAGGCTAAAAGATAAAGATAAAGCTAAATTTATTGCTATTCTAATGTCTAGACGAGTGTCATAAGAACACGTTAAATCCCGTCACTTCTCATTATACAACAAAGGTTTAACCTGGCGCAGTTATTATCTGTGATACACAAGAATGTATTTATTACTGGCATGTCGGTATTTGGCGCGTTGATGTTTTTTCCAAATTCAAATTCATAATTATGTAATTTGGGTCAACTGGATCCAAAGGTAGGTAGTACTTACCTACATAAAAACTTAGAAACTATAGTAAGTACTTTAATTAATTTAAAAGACATCACTGAACATAAACAACGATTTCTCTACACAAATATGCCTGTGTACGAGTATTTATGTTCTTAAAATAAAATTTTAAAAAATTAAGAAAACATTCTTAGTTTGAATTACGACAAAATAGCCAAACATTTTATTTATTCATTTCAGCATGAAGGTTTTTTGTGAACAGATCAATCAAAGGTTCAAATACTCAAAGAAATGCCATTAAATCCAATGAATTTCAATTTTCCCACGTTTATGGCATTCGATATCGAGACGACAAAGACGAGAAAATAAAGTACCTACGTAGGTACCTACAATACAAACGACGTAGAAAAAACTTTTCACACGACAAGACTGATTACGTATCGATGATCTTCGTATTTGTCGTCTGTCAGCGTCGCGTGCGCAGTGACGGTGACTGGTGTCATATCTAGTTGAAACATTGATTGGAACTGAATCAGCACGACCGTACGTAGTCGCTATCTTCAATACTTAAGACAGGAAAAAATGTATCAAGGTATTATTGCTAGTGACATTTTATTTAATATTCCATCTTTGTTGAATTCCTATTGTGTTGTTCATAACAGGTGTAAGCTGTGTGATGCGAACACGGATACTTTCTGTATGGATGGGATTACGTAGGTACTGCATTTATCTATGAAAACGACACTTGCTTCAAGTGGCACTTCAATTTTTCAGTCATACTTGTTTTCGGATGTAGATAAAAGTAGGAAACTGCATTAAATTTAAAAAAAAAGAAGTATAAATAATTATTCAACAGCTATTTGCAGTCCGCAAGTAAGGTAAAAATCTTAAGAATTAGATAAAATATAAGAAGATTAGACATACAATTATACAAACAAAACAAATTTCTTTACAAACTCCAAAAAACACATTCATTAATACAAGGCTTTAATTTAGTAACAAGCAAATAACGCCGTTTTTTTGGTAAACAAAAGTTGTTGCACAACATTGTTGTAGTGTCAAATCAACAAGACATTGTGTTGCCGAGAACATGTTGCCGTCTTACACATAATATTTACAACATTTGTCCGTTCACCTGCACCCTTGACGATCAGCAATAAACGTGGCCACCCGTTGGACCCTAATAGAATAAAATTTGTATACATAAACACATGCAAATAAAAAAAGCTGTTTCCAGCAACATAAATTTTCGTTGCTACAATGTTGCAAAATTTTTGTATACTTTGAAAATCAGGCTACTACTTAGCTACCACAGAGCACTACCCTATGTATATGTATACTAATATTATAAAGAGGACAGATTATTTTGTTTGTGCCGAATAAGCTCCGAAACTACTAGACCGATTTTAACCATTTTTTTACCAATAGATAGCTAAATTATCAGAAAGAAACATAAGCTATATAGCATCACGCTACGACACCCAGAAGCAGAGCAGTAACAAAATACGTAACTTAACGCGTAGAAAAATATCCACGCGGACAGCAGCTAGTAAAAAATAAGCTTAAAACAACAACAAATAAATAGTTCACGTACAGCAAGTGTCCTACTTAACACACAAGGCAAAAAGCAGAAAACATTTGATGCGGTGATCGACCCAAATATTCGAGCGATAATAAGAGCCAATTAGCCATTAAATTAGCGTAGGAATGATAATGAAATTTCCGAATAAGCAAATAGCAACAGCCTATTATGGCCAATACGGAGCAAAGGTCACGCTAAGTATTTGTAGTTTATCAGCAACGGAGTGGTATCTAACTTGTAAGTACAATAAGTAGCCAAACATATGCCGCTCACATGTTGGGGAATTGTTAAAAAAACAATCATTGTAGAGATTGAGTTTAGGCGATTGTCAATTAATGTGTGGCTCTCGAAGTAGTGGATTGTATTTTAGAAATACTACATACTATCACGCCTGTATTCCCCGAAGGATTAAGCAGAGGTGTACCAATGCACACTCTCAGTTCGCCGGTATGTTTAGGTCCCATGTAATAGGGGGCGAGCGAAATCCTAACTACGAGCTGCTACTGAGAATTTCACAGAAAAACCCAATAACACTGCTCGACCTGGACTCGAACCCAAGACCTCTAGCGTAGCAGTCGCGATTAGGACCACTAACGAGGTATTATAGAAATATGATTGGGATTATCCTTGTATGGGTCGAACTAACTTCACGTAAAGCTTTTTTAAGACAATAAGATAATAATAAAAGCACTCTAATCGTTGAACTAGTACAATTGTAAAATTACAATGTGAAGTGAACCCTGGTGCCCATAACACAAGTGTAATCTTGCCATGAGCAGTATTTAATCTCTTCTACAATGTTGAAAGTCGATTTTGCAGAAGCTATATATCTGTCATAGTTATTTGTAGGTACTACATACAGCATGTCCATAAATAGCAAATCTATTTTTATTCTCATCACATCTATTATTAGAAACAGTTTTTAAGACGTTATAATATGTACTTAAATTCTTGGAATAAGTACGTCTATCCTAAATAGGATAGACGTACTTATTCCAAGAATTTAAGTAAAATAAATATTTTGCGTTCCGAAATCAAATCCATTGTTTCGAACGACCTCTTTATTCATATCTGCATAAAACATCATTGAGTGAAATCACCGATGTTTATTAAACTCTCAAAATAACTGTTAATATACCAAAATCAGAACTCCACATCAAACGGACTGATACTGAAAAAGGAACACAGTGTGAACAAACAAACGTTCTGTTAGTCATTTTTAACTATAATATTACTAGGTTCGTAGTTACGTATCTATAATGGAGAAAATGTATTATAAATATACAGTTTCCAAGAAAATTGCAAAGCTTACAATGCGTGTTTAAGATTAGAAATAAATACACGCTTAATTAAACGGCATCGTTATTAATTTATTGCGCACTTCGTCACATTAATTCAAATGCGACAATAGTATTGTCAGGTGTTTCCTCTTATTATCCGCAGTATTAGCATGTTACGATGTTTCATTCAATAAATCCATAGTGTAGTCAATTGTACACTGCGTAGTATAAAGGATTTGAATAGATATTGACGTCAAAATTACGAGCCGGGTATTACACGGATGCTGATTAACATAAATTAATGGTCAACATCATTTGTCTTCAGGTACATTACACAAACTGAACATTATAATTTATTTTGTTGTACTAAGACTGGTTGTCTGCCTACCTCTTAGATTCATTAGTCAAGTTACCACAGAATACCTTATGCAGGCCGAACATGAATGCGGGAATATGGCATTTAGAAAACCTCTCAAGAAAACCAATTTTCCTAATGAGTAAACAGAATTAATAATGTTCCGTTGTGCTCCTTGCTCCCTGCTCCAGTTGAGAGATAAGAGTAACAGGGTCCATTAGCAGATATTTATTACCTCGATATAAACCTATCTGACGACATCCTAGTAACATAAATTGACAAGTGATGTTTTAATGGTACCATTGCAGTAATGGCGATTGTTCATTTAGCCTGAAGTAGACGATGCGGTAGTGTGCAGCATGTGATAGTGGAACAAGTGCATGGTGGTGCGGGGTGCAGCGTGCAGGTCGCGTGGTGGTGCAGGCGCGGCGCGGGAGGCTGCTCGGAACTGGTCCGGCGGCCGGCGCACGCGCGGGGCAGAGTCTCGCGGCGGCCGGCAGCGACGCGCCACCGGCCAGCCTCGCCACTCAGTGCACGCGCTGCCTCGCCGCCGCCAGCCTGCGTGGCCGACCGTCCACCACGCTCCTAGCAGCTCCCGACAGACCCGCCGCACACTCCGTCACACGCGACCTACTACTCACGATAAATCTCCCCTCATTATTATTAAAAAAATAAGGACCCTCGAAAACTTTGCAAATATTTGTAACACGTGAGTTTCGCCTCCACTGTTTCTGTTTACATTTTCCGAAGGTGCTATTTTTTGTTTTATCAAGTTTCTTCTAAGTGCATCGCGAGTGAAGTTAATATTTTTGAAGGTGTTTAAGGAATCGAGATAATAAATTTTAAGGTAAGAAAATTTTAATTTACAAAATTACTGAAATATTTGAATCGTCTACTGGGGTATGTTTTGAGCTATGTTCATTATGAAAATATTTAATGTTATATTAGAAAGTCACTTGCACAGCAACGAAACAAGTTAACGTACTATAAGTAAGCAAGTAGGTACTCGAGTTGATGTAACCTCGTTATGTTGGGGCAAGTTAAATAATGTCCGATTCTTCAAACACATTTACATATTTGGCAAGTTCGAAAACTCAAATATATTTGAATCAATCATTATTTTCCTTATTGATTATGGCTTGTATTTTTTACTTCAACGTAAACAATCAAATCCCGTAGTACACGCAAGGGTGATAACAACGGTTGGTAAACTTTACTTGTAGGCTTAGTAAAATTCTGTTAAAGTTATATAATGACGTTAAAGCGCGATACTAGTAAGTGTACGACTATTACTAAGGTAACACGACGATAAACCAGTTAATGATGTGGTAACTCTAATATGATATTCATCCACTACAACCGCGAGGTATACGACACGCGCATATTGCCACGAAGTTATTCGAATGCCACTTATCATACAAGTCGAATAAATTTAGAAAGCTATCAACAGAAATTAAAATATAGGCAATAACAAATAAAAATCAGTTGTCGCGGATACAGTCGTAACTCAGCCCGACTTTAATTGATTAAATTTAGTTTTAATTGGCTTATTATTATTTGTAATTTAAAGGTATTTAGATATTAGTTCATTATTCTCATAAATTATTTTTTTATACATCGGAATTTGAGGCTATCGGAAAACCACGTTGGTGTTTTTGTTGTTGTAAAGTTCAGTGTATCGTAACATACCTACGCAAAGGAAATATTAAGGGGAATAATAAATTATATTATCATTGAACTTAAAATGTACGCATCTAATGCTATTTGTTTACAAAAACATGGCTTCCTTGTTTATTTACATGATAACGCTAAGTCACAATCACTAGATGTTAACTAACTCACGCAAGAATACAAACGGCTGATTTAATGGTAAATGACCACAAGTTGAACGTCCTGAAACTTAATTGTCAAGAAAGTTGCATCACATTATGAAACAAAAGGTTTTATGATTCAATAAAAACAAAGTACAATGATAGGTACACACTAGATAATATGGAAATGAAAACACTGGTTTCGTAATGAAATATTATCAGTCAAGTCTCAGTCTATAAAGTAAAGAAAACTGTTGAACAACTTTCCTTATATTTTCTATTGTAAACATGTTGCAAAAGGTTCTTATGGGCTGTCATCATTAAAATATATCTATGACACAAAAATACGACTATTGAAGCAATAACACATATCATAATTCATTCGTATATCGAAATTAATATTATGTCAATAATACCAAAAATAGGCCATTGAGGGAGGCCATTTTTTAAGTTTCATGAAAAAGGGGCGACATTTTTGTGAGATTTGTATTTACCTTAAACTCGTTACTAAAATTACATCTTTCTTTAAATGGAGCAGAAATCTGACCTAGTATATCATCATAATTTAGGAAAATAGATAGAACTTAAAAGCTTCCTCTGAGAGCTTTGAGGCCCCTAGAGTCAACATGAGAAAGCTTTTGGTGCTCATTTAAAAAAACCTTTTATTAAAGTCTTTGTTTACATTATCTGTTAAACTTTTGGAATGAATTACGTCTTTTTTAAAGAGTTTGATGGGGTTAAAATTTATATTGTAGTTGTTTCCCGTAATCACGAACCCATGATAATAAAAGACATTTCATTTATTTAAACTTGTGCCAATCTTAACTAACTCACCAACTCTAACTTTAATTTTAACTATATGTACAATGCAATTCATTTTTTTCTAGCAGGACGTATATCCTAAAATATGGATGTGTTTTTTTAAACACACACCATAACACCTTTGTACTATCCAAATTTCCAGCCTCTTAACTAGTTACAAGTACCGTATCGTCAATGTCGAATGTGCGCCAAATAGTAGCCAACTATCTCAAGTCCCAATAAGAGAATATTTATTTTCTTTGTATTTTTCTGTATTTAATTTTAGAAACGTGTACAACATTGACACACTTAATAATAATTCAATAATCCTTACAAAATGCCTATATTCCTAAACAACAAAAAAAAACCTAAAACAAAATGGCATTACAATATCCGTCCTCCACAACTGGAGATAAGCCCAAAAAACTAGTGGCATCTTGCCTTTACATTAATTAGTATTAAAAAACCTAATAAACATAAAACCGATTCTGGAAATTCACACGTGTAGATATTTACACTTTTCCTAGAAAATCAATGAAAAACTAAGGTTCTCCTTTTGCGTCATAGCGATAATTCTGAATCTCTAAATCAATAGAATGTTACTGATCGGAAAATAAATGTAAAGAACTTATTTAATGAGCTACTTACTACACAAGTTATGTAATATTGAAGTTACATCCTCAGTAACATCATAATCTTAATAAAACATTATTACTATTACCAGCAATAACAATTCATTGAACTTCTTTGTTCTGAAATCTTTTTTATTCAAATATGATTCATGAGCCAGACAGGAGGCAATAACCATAGCTACATGTCCCGACTAGAAGCGTTCCCTATGACGACACTGTGTATGTTTCATCGTTTCAGTGAAAGATTGTGTGACTAAGCAATCATTCATACAGTCACTTCTAGCTTGAAACAATTTGCAATGATTGTACATATATCTAAAGAAGTATACCTATCTTGAATTGTATACTTGTATTGTTAACTGGACAGTGTTGTAGTAAATAAATGTAGTACTTAATAGTATAGTAAACATTACGTAAATCTTTAACAGTAAAATGTCGTACGAATATATGGAAAAGGAAAACGTAGTCTCTGTGGTTCATATTATAGTTTTGGCAAACGTTCAAACTTTACATCCGCAATCTATAAAACAAAGGGTTCGTCAAAATAAGCCAATATTATACATTACCCATTGTTTGCTGGGACCATAAAAAACAATTGCAAATCAATCATTGGGACCACAACAAAATTGGGATAGTTATTAGTCGGTACACGACGAAACTTTTAGCTAATGCTTTTTTTTAGTTGCAGTGGTTTGGGAACAGTGTGGCGGGCTAATGCTTTTTTCACGTTTTTGTGAAACCTTAGTCAATGCACTTCTGAAAAATGAAAATATTGGATACAAAAACTAAATGTTTTCTTTCCTAGGAGGTCCTGCCTAGGTACATTCTGGTGACGTAGCTAAGTAGTTCGATAAACATGTGGTCTTAATCTACTTACCAATTCATAGATAAGCGTGCATGATGGCCGTTTTGCCTAGTCATCTCGTACCTATATTTTAAAATACGTACAGTATATGTGCTGAAAGAAATATAAGCTAAAACTGCCAGACTAGGTAGGTTAGTCTCTAAACACGACTTGAAGCCGTGTGCAATACCTGTTCAACTTTCCTTAGTAGGTACTCGGACTACTCGTATTGTTTTATTACCTTCTGAAGATACGGCGCAACTAATTAGGATATTAGTGATGTCATTGGGGACATAATAAACTTTTGGAGACCAACTGCAGTCGATAACAGACAATTTTGGAAATCATTTGTGTATGTATTCGAAGTTCAAACATTTTTTTTCGTCATTACTTATTCATTGCGCGGAAACATTCTTGCAAAGTAATTTATGATAAAATAGTTTTGGTAAAAAAACTTAATGTAATTGTTTTGTGCACACAAAGACTTGGATTTCCCGACACATTTATGATACACTATTTATATCATAAAGAATTCACTGACCATTGTCTCTTTGTTTATTATATAGCCAGCACTTTATCATATTGGATACCTAAAATAAATCGTGGACATTTTTAGGAGTCGTTGTCTAGACGACGGCCCGCAATCAAATACAGATTGTGTAGTTTTTTTTTCAATAGTAGGATGTTTAATTAATACAAAGTGTTGCGGAGATAACCTTTTAAACTGTGGAGATAAAGCGAGCAATTTCACTGAGCGTTCTCACGAGCACTCCGCTAATTAAAGTTAACTCGACGTCGTATAAGTTAGGACACTTCAGCTGGTACGGACGCAGTTAATACTAGACGACATGTTTACTACTTTCTTGTTAAGCGGACCTTTTCAAAATGTTGCCACAAGATTTCGTTCTCAGAGCGCTCGCCGCCCATAATTATTGGTTTTCAAGCCATCCGTTTGCTTAACTGACCGCCTTTCGTCTTATCCTAATTATGTGCCTCGATAGTAAATGTACAAGTTCGTAACTAAATGCTGTTTTAATGCTGTCAGTGTTACGAATGTTACAATATTGTTTATGTGTCACACATGAAACATTTTAACTGTGTGGTTAAGGAAAGAGGATTTTTTCCTTAATTTATATTGTACTTGAATATGGACTTAATTCATCAAAACTAATTCATAAAATATGTAGGTGTGAAATATATTATGTTAAAAATATACTGGGATCATTAGAGAGAGAGGATTATGAAAAAATAAAAATAAAATATTGTTGTATTTTCGTAACCATAAAAGGACTACACCTGCTACGCCGTAGCAGCTTGTAGGCATTTTGTAGATTATTATTGTAATGATATTAAAAGTGTCATCATGACTTGCTTTGGAAATTTGATCGATTAATAATGCAAAATAACGTCCCGAAATAAATTTTCTTATACCTGATTACAAAAAATTACTAACCGTAAAAACATTTCTATGTCAATGATTCGTAGGTTTCACATTAGTGTAGCGTAGAGGGTTCAAAAAATGTTCAAAAACAACATTAAGTATGAGACTTTTAGATGTATTTGTTATGATGTTAATGAAAGTTGTTATACTCTTAAACCTTTGGGTTCTAAAAATACTTAGCAAACCCGGATATTTATGTTATTATAGGTATGTAAGAACTAATTGATTCCGACCACCTACGTAGTTACACTACTAGCCATCCATCTTGTGTTACTGAGATATATTTACATTTACTGTGTTAATAAGAGGTCAAACAGCCGTGTAAAATCCATTTACTGGTTATATAGACGCAATTATAATGAACACAGATGTTAGTAGAATAATTATAATGATTTAAAATATCAGTACACAAGCCAGACACTTCGCTATTATGTCTACTTTCATCGGCACCGATATCAGCTAATGAAGGCTCAATTTATGTAAACAAAGGGATTACTTACTCTGATGAAATTATACTGCAATCGAATGAACAAGCTAACTCTTATCGATAAGCACGTCATCGAGTAATTCAATCTGTTATGACGTCACAAATGATTATAATCGGTAAATATTTGAAGAATGTTTATCATGTTGTTATACAGGACGAGGAATCGATGAAGAGTATGATTGTTTTCTTCGATATCTTAATTGCTTATCGATTATTGCATTCCTAAATAATAGTGTAACTATGCCAGTGATGTAACCCTGGTGATAACGCGCTTTGAACACAGGTGAATAACGATTGTAATGTCGATCCTACTATAATCGAATTATAATATCGAGTCGGTATCTCAGCAAAGATTAGGAGCGGAACGAGTTAAAACTTGGGCTTTTTCCAAGAAAGAAATGTTGGTTTTATGTTAAAAGAAAACACTTTATTCACTAGATACTGTGTTTATGTGGTTGAGGCGTAAGAAAAACGAACCAGACGAAAAATCTGCGGTTTACCCATCCTTGTGTTTTCTTTTTGCGATTGACCTAGTTTGGGGCCAACAATGGTTTCGACTGTTATCATTACATGGTCAGTTAGATACCAGTGTCATGGACGTCCTGAAAAGAAAATTTATTGCTACAAATGCTGGGACTCCCACTAGGTATTTCAGCAATGTAAATAAGCTGTTTATTGGCAGTAAACTATGTTTACTTCATCAGCAATATACATATATTTTGGTAGAAAAGGTAGATAATTCTAGTTTAATATCCTCAAAGCGTTATTATAAAACTAGCTTCTGTCCGCGGCTTTGTCTGTCAAACATATCCTATGACACTCCAAAATACTACAGCCTTTTATCAGCGAAATATTTTATTCATCGGACATCCAGTCTAACCAGGCTGTATCGTTTACCCAGCTACTGGGTTGTGGAGGTCAGATAGGCAGTCGCTCCATGTAAAACAATGGTATTCAGCTGCATCCGGTTAGACTGGAAGCCGACCCCAACATTGTTGGGAAAAGGATAAGCAGATGATGATGATGACTTTTTAAATCGGACCAGTACCTACTTCTAGAGATTACTTCTTACAAACAAACAATCAACTTTAACTCTGTATGATATTAGTACTAAGTACGTTGTACTTACAAAGTTAATGAGAATAATCGTTATTGTTTTGTATTACAAATAATTGTCCAATGAATCAATACTTTTTATTGTTATTCTACTTTATTTACTATCGTCACACGCTCCATTTCAGCTTGATAAACCTCAGGCACGTACAGACATGTACTGACTTGTAAGATGTAGATACAAGTCCGTACTCGTTCTATACACTTGGCAACTACTTTATCTTGATGAACGAATGCTACATGTTTCATGAAAATATTCAATATTCCGGTGGATTTTGTATAAGTAATAATATTCTTCAGACCGATTTTGGTCACGGCGGCTAATCTTAGTGGAGACTTGCCAAGTTCGCAGGAGATGTTACAGTGCACAAGTGTGTGCGCAAATACAGGTGCCTCTGCCTGGCCTTTTCCTAACTCTCATAGTTCGATGGGACGGCAGCCATCACAACGGGGGAGACATCAGGCGCATGACCAACGGCTTTACGTGCTTCCCAAAGGGGGTGTCACAGTGACTAATTAGTACTTATCTAAAGAAGATACTGCTACGTTTTTTACTTATGAAAGATTTGGAACAGTCTTCATTCATTTTATTTTAATTACAACTTGAATGAATAGTCGGCGACCCCCGTTATCAGGAGTCAGAGTGGCGAGTGCTGGGCTCAATCCGAGTTTATGAAGTTGTGCAACCGAACCGCGCATGTATGTGTGTATTGATAATAATAATGGAATATTTCATTGAACATTTTTTTCATTGATGTTCTGATGGATTCCAGCTTCGGTTAATTCCAGTGCTGCTGTGATATAAAATGTTTAATGGGAAGTAGGAATTAACCGACGCACTTGTTCAAAGATAAACATCATGGACAACTGTTTAGATTTTAGTTATTTAAAATTACTTGAACCTTCGGAATTTCCGGAATTTATCACTGAACACGTGCCTTCGGAAGTATTAATCATGTTTTTGGTATTTTTGAATGGTTATTATAGGATTAGAGAGATGAAAAAGTGAATCACTGTGTTCTGTCTGTCTTCTGAACACCTGTTTGTAAAACTTGGATCCCTTTACTATCTATACATACTTATATGAAAGTCGTAACAAGGCCAATTCTGTACATTAAATATTGTTTTTAAAGAGTAATTGCTACAAGCTAAATAGATTATACTGAACCCAAAACAATAGTTTTTGTCTGTTTGTTTGTAAATTTGTATGTACGCTCATAACTTTAAAACCGATTTGAACAAAACTTTTCCTGTCATGTTTGCAGTGAGCTACAATTTCCCTTTAGGTACAATTCCTCACGCTATGTCACATAGGTGTTGAGGAGAAGCAGTTTTCATTTTTCTTATTTGGTAGAGTACACTGTTAGCACGCGAACGAAGTCGTGGGCACAGCTAGTATTAAAATAATACCAACTTATAATTTTCCGACGGCAGCAGAGCAAAGGCCTTTGTAGGGATCATCACGCTTGCTCAAAACGGATTGACAATTTCGGACCTAAACTAATCACAAGATAAACTTAGAAAGTACATGGAACTTGAAAATTTCACATGGGTATTTGCCAGATATTGAACCCGTAGCCACGTGTATGGGAGGCGGACCGCTAACCACTAGGATGCCCCAGTGGTTCTAAATTCTTCATATTCTGATAAAACGAAGATACGAAACGATGTTACCAGTTCTATCTACACAAGTATATCAGCAAATCAGATCCTATCTCATAATCCTTTAATCTGAATGTGTTATTAAAACGGATTTTCTGATACAACTTTATAACGTTAGTAGCACGTGGTTTACTTTTTTAGCAAGTTAAACAATTAGATAAAGTTTAGCGTGTAAACTAACAGTTCATAATTTATCTGTTAGGTGAATCTCAGCTTAAATACTGTTTACAGATTAGTGCTACATACAATAGATATTAAAAGTAGTCGTTATAGGGTTGCTAAATTCAGAATCCGGGATTGATAGACTAGGATTTTGTTATATTGGATTTTTATTTGGTTGGATATTTGATTTTTGGCTGGACGATTATATTTGACTGTCTTGTTAGCCTAGTGGTCCCAGGTCAAGCAATGTGTTTTTGGGGTTTTCTATGAAATTCTCAGTAGGAGCTCGGAGTTAGGATTTGTGCCCGGTTGATGGCAAAAGGCTCGCCCCCTATTACATGGGACCTAAACATACCGGCGAACTGTGAGTGTACATTGGTACACCTTTTTTTTTTTTTATAGACGGGAAATCATCAAATAACTTCCCCCGCCCTGGGCGGGGCGGGAGGGAGTGTCAGACTTTTACTGACTAAAACCCGTCTATGTTCCTTCATGTGCCCTTTGCGTTCCGGGGGCGCGGTATCTCTTTCGAACAACCCGCAGCCCCGGCAGGCATCGGCCCTCAGTGGCCCCATCCAATTTTGCTGACATCTCTTTGAGGCGCGCGTGGAACACGAACGCGCCGTCGACACGGTCTGTCGCTAGTGAACGTACGGACGGTGAGCTACCCATTGCTCACCGTCCACAGACCCGCGTCTACGGTGGCCGGGAGTCGTCACGTGGCTACATTGGTACACCTCAGCTTAACCTTTCGGGGAATACAGGCGTGGTGGCATGTACTTATGTACATTTTTATAAATAATCTGTCAACTATATAGGTCACCGCTTTAGTAAGAGGCACAAATTGTTTGCACGGCCAGCATGTCGTACGGTCGCTAGAGCAGAGTCGCCGGTGTGTCGGACCCTGGAAGCCCTGAATCCTGGCAGTCAATCCTGATTGTGATCTGTTTGCCGATGAATGGAGAGAGATAATGCGAGTGTGTCTGAAGTTTTGCGAGAGAAAGTATGAGAGAATATCCACTGTTATTTATTAAATGTGTAGTAGATTTTATAATAATATTAGTATTTGGTTCTAGGTTAATTATTGTAATTGGTGTGTAACCGTTTTAATTAACTATAAATAAATAAATAAATAAGCATACTTCATATGTTTTGGCGAAGAAGTAAACATGTTTATAGACAGTTATATTTAATTAATTCATTTAATATACGTAATGATTCCCACTATCCTGCAAGACACAATCCAAAAGTCACAAAACATTTTAGAATTTTCGTTTATGCACCAGATGATCTACATTATAACTTCAACATGGTTTCTCAACCCAGCTAAATGCTGGGGGAAGCCCGTGAGATTGCAGCTCGGTGCGCACGCGCATGGAGCCGCGACTGTTGCTGCCAGCCCTGGTTTGGGTGGCCGGCGACAATCAGGCTGCGTGGGCCTATCGGGCGGCGCGAGGTCGCTCCGCTCACCCCGCTATCGACGAACGCCTCATTAACTCTATTAATAATTCAACTCGTATCTCAACCCTATTGTTCTGCCAGATTATTTTCCATTCGTTAACTATATGTACGCACATATTACCTACGAGTTAATTATCTCTGCGATGTGACATTTTGTTGCTCTTGAAGAACGTTTCTTTGTGAACTTCAGTGTTGTTCTTCGTGTGGACTTGTGCGGTTCATGGCCATTTTTTATTTAAGTACACAACAACGTTTTATGTTTTATGTTTTCTGGAAGTTACTTTGTGGTTTTTTTTGTTATCTGTTATGGAATTTTTGAAATGGTTCTTGTAGAATATTATGATAACCACCCTGGGTTATGCTTTAAATCGAGCACAGAAAAAAAATATTTTCAGGACCTTGTATAAGTCTATAGTCATTACGAGAAATAAGATAGGTCACATCATCTCATTAGTAAGTTTAGGTATAATAGACGTGACGATGTAGATGTCAGGTGATAGGCTAGGTAGGCGTGACCAGGTGAGAGGGCGTGGCAGCAAAGCAACCCTCCCCATAACCGCCACTCCCACTACTGTTCAAAAATAAAAGGACCCTCGGATTCATTTGAATTTTTGACCTCAACCTTTTGTAACTTTGAAAAGTTTTTATCACTTTGCCGATTCTACCAGAGCCTTCATAAGTCTTGAAAAATAGTTCATATTTAAACATTTGCGTAGTTTAGCGAAAACGCAAAATGCTAATTAAAATAACCGTGATCATGTAGGTATAAATAATTTATTACAGCGATTACAGCTAATATAATTTAATAGCTACTCCAACATATGCAATTGAAATTAGTAGCAATAAATGTAATTAATTGAACGATAATACTCAAAATATAGCGTATGGATAGCGCAGATAAAACTGCTTTATCTCATTACCGCCTGGCTTGTTATTTATATTATTACTTTAACTAAATTTTATGCTGATTATTATATTAATGTCCGCATAGTTCAAGTTAATGCCTTAAAAGTGACAAAATGCTGATTTGTTGGCCATTTGAAGTACCTAATAGATATAACAATAAAATTAATCAATTTATTGGCCTTTGCTTAAGTCACTGAACAATCATATATTAGTTTTCCTTGTTTTTCTCCCGAACTCACCAATCTACATATTTTTATATGTATAATAAAACGAAATAAAGTTTTACATAACTCTGTTAAATCACATTAAAATCAAGCTTCCGCGTAAAACCGGAGGGTCTCTTTGTTTATCTTATTATTTAAATTCTGAACGAAGACGTCATTTGTATAAAGATAAAAATATCTCTAACTCAAATCGTTCGTTAATTTTTCCCATAGCCGAGGCGAAGTATGGTGAAAACCCGACATAAATCAATTCCGGCTTGACACTAATAAAATTGTTAACTTCTCTGCACCATTACTCATCGTCACCTAATCTAACAATCATAATAGCCTTAATGGACTCTTAAATTCTTCTATTTCATTGTTTCACAGTACTAACAATAGTGCTACTTTGCAAACGTGGAATGTCTAACATTTGCACTAAACAGCAGGTTTTATGTAAACCTCAGCAACAATGCGAGTAACCACTTAGAACCTGCGGTACTTCCTGGTATAAAGCACAAACCACTTACATCTCTTTATCCTATTAACAATTCTTGCGACGAACATAAAAAAATATTGTTAAAACTACCTACGCTAGAAAAGCTACTGGACATTCCTAAAAAAGCATAAAACTTTAATCCGCTAGCAAAACACGAGTGTAAGTTACCGTCGAAATGCGAAGGTATGAAAAACAAAACATGAAGTTTACGAGGTATTTGGATTCTATGCAAGTAAGGAGGATAACCCGTTTGTGTTCGTAGGTACGTAACCTATGTGGGTATCTATTTGTATATTATTACTTACTGTCTTTGTACGGCTAATAGATTCGGCATAGATGCAGGACTTGCAGCTAACGCACACTCAAATATGGAAAATAAAATAATGTAGACAATTAAACGGTAAATTAATTCTATGTTACACACACCACACTAAACCGAAGACTCGACAAACAAAGTGACGTCACATTTCAGATGCTGTACGCAAATGAACCCACTAAATAGCGCGGATTCAATTGTGTCCGTCCCCAAAGCATCTGCTGGTTTATTGTCATTGTATCGGATTAATGTCGGCGGGATGATGACCTGCCAGTAATGTGGTGTCGAGCCCGCACTCACACCAGCCACTGTTTGTTTGTAGAGGCCACTTAATGGACATGTTGTGTTTGGGCTGTTAACTCAATTAGCTGCCAGACGCTGCCTCGTCAATCAACGGTACTCATTGTTTTTACACCACAAGGAAATCTTTAACATCTACCACTGAAACTACCATTTCTGTTCTTCAATTACAACCTTCGTAGACTTTGTTCATTCAGTTTGGTTAAACACTACGTCGAATTAAAACAATGATATGCATAGCTTCTCAGGAAATACCCATTCGCACATAGGTACGAACCGAATTTATCTTAGATCTACAAACAAGAGGTAATTACGGATTCACCTCCAATATTTACTGAAGATAAATCGCAGCACAGTGGCATAATGATAATCGTTGTATTAATTATATAAATAACTTGCTTAATGCACTTGTATGGGGGATATGAAAGAGAACATTGACAATTATTTTAAATTAGGTTTCATGGGTACCTGGCAGACTATTGCTTATTCTGCGAGGATTTTAAGATTTAAAAATAATGTCTGTTGAAGATAAGCCCGATTATAGGGCTTATGATGGCAAACATGATATTTATACTGTTGTCGGTACTTTAGAAATACACACACCAAGTAGTTATGTGAGACTGTTGTCTCTAAATTGTGTAATCGGTTCACATAATCGGTTGTTACCCCTTTACAGGGGCCTTATTATGTGTAGACATGGTGTACGGATATGGTTAAATATTGTCTGAAAATGGAACCCAAAAACGGATTCAAGGAAAGTGTATAGGTGAATCGATAGGCTGGAAATCCCTGTACTACAGTTATTAGAGTTCACCCGGTTGTGAAGTTGGAGCTTTTCAGCTACGCACTGAGTGTGTGTTTATGATACAACAAATTTCGCTAAGAAGTGCACCCTGGAGGTGTCGCCCTGCGATCATCGAACCTGCTAAGAAAAAACCTGATCTTGTTTCTCTCCGCTTGTACAGTTAGCTGCGGAGCATTAAGTAATCGGAGCCGAGAGCGACGAGATAATGTTGCGCACGCGTGAAATATATCCGAGCGTTTTTATTGCGACCGCGTTCCGCTCCCGGACTGGTATGCGCGTGTCTCTGCGCCGAAGAAATTCTGTCGACGAGTGGTTTGCCTCACGGCGACCTTGTCGCGCGCACGCAGCTTCCCCCCCTCCCCCCGCCGCCGGGCCGCAGCGCCTGCGCCGGCGCGCCGGGCGCTCCTCCGTTGCTGCCTCCGTGAAAGTAGGTGACGGCACAACGCCCGCTGCGGTGGCACCCGTCTTCACACTCGCTTGCCACTTGCGGGCCCTACGCCCGATTTTAAAAGCGGCTTTCTAAATGTTCTCGTATGCTGGTACCTGTATGTGACTGTGCTTAACTATATGGTCCGTCTGCAGCTGTCATAGAAGGCAGTTGAAAAAGTTACATGGTCACATCGTCTTTCACATGATGTTGAAAAACTAACCCAAGTCTCTCGACTGATCACTTGGATACATTGCAAAACATCATACCTGAACATTCTTGAGGAAAAATATTTCAAATGTCTAAATCAGTTTTTATTGAAGACAGATAATTTTGCTAAATTACTAAAATTACGTCGTCTGGTTAGAATGTTATGAGGGTTGTGTATGATTACCTAGTCATTAGGTAGGTGATTGAGGCTTGATTGCTCCTATTGAATACCTAATCAAACATCATCAGTGCTACGTTATCGAGATCAAGTCTTGTTAATGTCACAGTCGCAGTTTTTACCTTAAAGGGGCACAATGTCGTGGAAAAATAATGTTTTAATTAGTTATATTCGTTAAAACATGCCTCATGAATTACACATGCAATTAACTGTAAACCCTGTGATTGTAAGCTACTTAGGCATTCGCGTAGTGATGTCCAATTAAAATAATAATTTATTAATGTGATTTCTTTGTATAAACAGTAAATAATTAATACACCAGGCGCTATAATGATGGAGCATGCACGATGGAGGTCCGAGCCTCTTTTGGTTCGTTTCGATTCCAAGCACTGATAACAATTTGTCCATCCATACATGCTACGGTTGGAATTATTTACTGAATAATATAAATGTTATATTTTTATTATAAATCAGTTACACGAGTCGTGTGGGACTTTCTTTTTGCAACAGTTTATCAGTAAGCGACTTGCACAACTTATTCGAAGAAGCATTCCATTGTAAATAATGTCCACGTAGAACTCAACGAATTCAATCAAATGCTTAGCGCGGGCTTCCAGGAGTGCGCGCGCGCTTGCCCACTCGGCAGGTCTTCGGGGAACCTGTTGCCTCTCAGCCTTTCAGTCAGTTGCCTTCACATGTCTTGTGCGATTGGTCGACCGTCTCTGTGAGGATCTCCAACTCACCACTACGTGCCATGTCTACAGATTTGAAAGTTAGTACCTCTATCATAACATATAATATCAATACACATGTCTAGTACACGTTTTCTACTAAAATCCCAAGACTCCACTCTAAATATATAAATAATTTATCGTGTGTATGTATCTATGATTAATGTAAGTTAAATTGTAAGCAGTCATTAAGTAACAAAGCATCTACGATAACATTATATGCGTAGTACCTATGCTAATAATGTGTTTGTTATTCTTATATCAACTTAAACTTTTTATCGCTTCTATTGTCCGATCGGTATTTTCTCGATTAACAACGGGATGATTGACATGTTGGACAAAAAATAAAACAATACTAGTAGCGCATGCGGTGGCTACTGGCTTTTATCTCACATTCTCGGAGACTGTTGCCATTGATGTTTTGTTCACTGATCTCCTCGACTCTTCTCGGAAATTACTGATTAATATTATCACTGCTTATTCTAGTTTCTGAGAAAGCAGACTTCACTTGAGTTTCAATTGAATAAAATGCTTTTGCACCCATACGTTTTTCTTGGATGTTAGTTTTTCTGCTGCCTACGCCGGATGTGGAGCTATGACGCGTAATGAAACTCGTATAATTAACAAAAGTAATATAGAACCTTCTTAATTATAATTTAAAATCAAATGAATTCCAACGGTACGGTTTCTTTATCACCACAACAAGGATTCGTTAACTCATTCCGCGTTAATAAAGCGAAGTATGTTTTATTTACATTCTACAAAAAGTATACAGTGTTAAGCGATTCAATTACGTTTTTATGAGTTTTTTTTATGAAGTGTGCCTAAAACGCATTACTGAGGAGGATCTGAAACCGGAACTAGCGTAATTGACAATATAGTTGAGTTGAGATGAGGTTTTAGTGCGACCGGGCCGACGGCGGCGACCACTCGATCTCCGTGTAAACGTACTTAATATGAACCACTTTTTGCTTCACTCTGTTATTATTAATGAATAAATGCTATATGTCCGAGTACTCGAGGTCAACGTACGTGCGGAATGTTGTAAAAAATGCGTTAAGGACATCAGCCCGGCATTCTATCAAGTAGAACCGATGGTTCACTATGCGCGGGGTCATTAATTCTCTCATTAGCTTTGAATTATTAATTAGACCATGGATCTGGGATATGCTTGTTTTGATAATAATTTTATATAATTTAATTTGAACTAGTTTTCTATTCTCAGTAGGCTGCAATTAAAGTGCCCTTGCAAAGTAAAAGTTAGACTGAAATGAATTTTATTTCATATCAACTAGTTTGTTTATGTAATTCCAAAAATGTAATTTAAATACCTTCAAATTGTTAAGTATCATTAATTTACAGACCAAACCATCCAATGTGTTTTCAGATAATTTACTGCCGCAATAACTAGCAGGAAATTCCTTAATATTTATTAGTCAATCTTAATAAAAGATAGAGCAATAAATATTTTGGGGATTTAGTGAAATACTTGTATGCTGATGGCGATTACCTATCTTTATGATTACATTAGTTCACGTGAGACGGACGTAGAAGAGTAGGTATCACGCTATCACGAATACAAACCATGAAAACTGACGAAGAAAAATAAATAAACATTCAATCATATTGTAAAACTAGCCTGAGTCCGCGAATTCGTTCGCGCGGATGTTGGTTTTCCACGTAGATTTTATGTAAGCAAGCCCTAGTTCTTGTAAGGAAAATAGGCTTAAGTTACTCCCTATATATAAACTATCTGTTAGTGAAAATCCCATCAAAATTGGTCCAGCTGTTTAGGAGATTAACTGGTAGGTACAGAAAGACAGACAATATTTTTTGGTGTAGCAAGGTGCCAATATGTAAACATTTATAGGCATTTAGTAAATAACTGTTATTTTGGCGTTACAAACAGATACTTCAATTTTATTTATTTGGATAAGAAGAAAAATTATGACTTCATCACTTCTTTACAATTTTAGTATGTATCGGAATCTGACACACGTAATCGGGTGATTGACAGTAATGTACTAATAAAAGATATTTACGTTTGGAAAAACTCGTCAGAAAGACTTAAAGGATAAACTTAAAATAATAAATAACTTCATCTTATTCGTCGTGAATGTGGACTGGGTCGGTTTATTTTTTGTGTGTATATATTTTTTAATGATATATTTAAAATTAAATACGCAGATTAAATACAAATAACGATTACGTGACATTATTAAGCGAAGTTATTATTAATTTTAAATAATAATGTAATAAAAAAAGGAAGATTATTTTTAAATATGTATTAGAAAATTGAAAATATGACACTAATTGGTCTTATATAATTCCAATGCGAAATAAGTTAACTACAGAAAAATTGATTTTATAATTATGTACTTGGCATCTCTGGTGTATTTGTACTATTGATATATCGTCTGGTTAAATGTACCACATACATTAACATACCATCACGCCTGTATTCCCCGAAGGGTTAGGCAGAGGTGTACCAATGTACACCAACAGTTCGCCGGTCGCTGGTTAAATGTAGTTGTTGTTGTTGCTAATTATGTTTTATGTTTCCATGACTTGTACACATATTTGCAAAATAAAATATCTTATTACTTAATGAAAAAGATAAGTTGGGTACTACACATTGCACAAAGAGAAACCAGAATAAATATCAGATTGTGCCCAGTATTACAAAGGCGCGCAGGGTTTTACGTAGTATTTTATTTTAGGATACATTTTGGGACTACGCGGGGCCTACGAGTGCTACGCCAGGTTTGTTCGTAGCGTTGGGGCTGCGTGTTGTTTGAAATACATATCGCGCCCCTGGAACGCAAAGGGCACAAGAAGGAACATAGATGGGTTTTAGTCAGTAAAAGTCTGACACACTCCCTCCCGCCCCAAGTTATTTGATGATTTCCCATCCAAAAAAAAGGCTTGTTCGTAGCGTAGCGGGACAGTAGTATTATGATGATATATCATGCTGTGATAATAATTCCATTGTTTTCTATCCTTTAGCTAAAAGCCCTAAAAGTAGGTATCATTATCTTAGGTATTTTTATGCTAATTATACGTTCTCGAAGGAATTTGAAAAAGTAATTAGCTGCACTGAGTCAACAACGTCAAAGTCAAATCGTTTATTTGAATGAGACAATCAAAAGGCACTTTTGAATGTCATTTATAGAAATAATAAATATTGAATCTAGTTCCCCTTCCAAAATGTAATTCCGTATGGTGAAGGATAGGCAAGAAATGATACAGTACAACTCTGGTATCTCTTTCGGATAATAGAAATATGGGTTTTTTAGGACAAGATCAAATAAAAACAAAACCTTTACACATAGAAACAGTACAGTCTATTAAAATTTGACATACATGTTATCGTTGAAATTAAATCTACAAAAAAAAGTTTAATACTTCTTTTATAAAATAGTCAATTTTCTTATTGACGAACGGCTGCAATGCGTTTCTACGAGTAGCTGCAAATTTTCGTTCGGATAATTAAGCGTTCGGATACTATTGTAATTAAAAACAAAACATGTAAAACAATGCTTGAGTATTTTTTTAAGGTAGATTTCCCATGCCTCGGAAAGCACGTAAAGCCGTTGATCCTGCGCCTGATCTTTCCCCGATTGTGTCGGATTGCCGAAGATGGAGTGCACCTGTGTTTGCTCACACTCTGGTGCACTATAATATTTCCTGCGTACTTGGCTACTCTTCATTAAGATTAGCCGCCGTGGCCGGAATCGGTCTGCAGAGTATACATACAAGGTATATTTAAGCAAATAATAAATGTGTTGTTGCTTGTTCCAGGTGTTCCGCGTGTGTGGCGTGGCGCGCGAGTGTGATGCGCGGCGGGCGGAGCGCTGGTCGCCGGCGCCGCGAGTAGCCGCGACCATGCGGGGCCGAGCCGCACTCGCCGCCGCCCTCATCGTCTGCTCGCTACTTAGCACGACACACGCCTCCTCTGCTGTTATCAGTAAGTACTGCTTCTTCTTCTTCCTTCTTAGATTTTTTTAAAACGTTTCTCCACTCTACGAATTTCATCTCCATCCGGCACAACTACCTATAGGTCATACTAAAATTGATACCGGACGGGAAGCTTTGCGACACGCAGCTCACAGCTACTGACCCAACCGTGTTGTTCGAGTAGCCGCGACCCAGCAAAACTAAGTTGCATTGCTGCTAGTCAGCTCTGTTTACTGTATCTGTTGATCTTCTTTGCGATAGCTTGTCATGATGTCATGTGCCTTGCAGACAAGGTTTTTTACCCAGTTTTAATCTTAGGATATTACTCGTATGGTCTTCAAATGAGCTAAACTACAGAACAATATCAGTAAGCTATTGGCAACACAGTCTCAATGTTTACTCCCATCAAAGAAAGCCAACAATAATAGCGTAACAATAAGGTTCGACAGGTCGGTAAGTTGCACAAGGCACGACAATTGGTCCGTTGCGAAACCCGCTCCGGACCGTTCCCACATAGATCACACATTCGTTCGCCTCTCGATCATGACGTGCATAGTGAGCGCAAGAGCACCTTGTTTATGGCTCTCCTAGGATCGTTCGACAGCGAATAAAGTGTTATGAACTGAAAACACGAACACGCTTTTAAGGATGTTGAAATTATTCATATAGCTTTGTAGGTTTTTGATAGGAAGGTACTATATGACTATCATTGACGAGGTTTTCCTGATTGTAATTTTTAGAGTGAAATCTTCTTCTATAGCTGCGTTGAGCGATTTTTGATAAGGGCAAAACTTATGGGTTCCCGTTTCCAACATGCTACTGTGACGTAGTTGCGCCAGACTGCGACAATTTATATACTTCCAATGACAGGCAATTTATATATTTTTTTTATTTTTAATCCTTTCCTTTGCTTTTTACTACCGCGTGATTACTTCGTTAATTTACGTAGGTATTTTAACGTCATTTTAAATGAGACTTTAGTTACACAAAATTAGATTCAAATCAGTATATTACGTAGGTAAAAACACATGGAAACAAGGGTATTTTATGTATATCCGTATATGATATATCGCAATGTAATGATTTATTGGCAAAAAATTTAAATTGAGCCACAAAATGAAAGGAATCGTAGCGAAATAGAAAAATAATGATATAGAGACGTTAGAAGATTGCGGGTTATTTATCATGAATAGTTTATTATTTGCGTAATAGGCCTCTATACAGCTTCATTAGGTTGTATTCAGAAGCCATTGAGATCAAATTGATAATCATAGTCGGTTTCAGGGGCTTATATGAATAGGT
The DNA here is from genome assembly GCA_932526535.1 of Caradrina clavipalpis. NCBI lineage: Eukaryota > Metazoa > Arthropoda > Insecta > Lepidoptera > Noctuidae > Caradrina > Caradrina clavipalpis. The sequence continues at coordinate 7,217,459 of OW052093.1, forward strand.
GCTTAAGATAATATTATCCCTAGGCTTAGAATTACTATCGTTGATCGCTGCAGGAGCAACTTTCTAAAAATTATTCTCATCTAGCCGCCATTAGGTATTGAAATGGCCGTTAAGTGCATATCTTGTAATCGCTTTATGGATATTTCGCGTATGCCTTAAATGCCTGAAACGCTGCAATTAAATCGCGTGTAAAGTGTTTAAAGTACCGTATATTTTCGATATTTGCATAATTTCTTGTCACTTAACCGGAATAATAATATCATTTAGCTGTAATGGAATATTACTTTAGTACTTTAAGCTCGTTTAAAACATTAATTTCCAGAATTATGAGCGCGCCAAAATATATCAAGTTTATATTGGTGCCATGGTGGAGAATAAATTAAAAAATTATATCACACTTAAACAATTTTATGGGCTCGATAATTTTATGGTATTTATAATATAAAATATAGTGTAATTATTATCACGTGCTTAAACTTAATGGAATTGTATTTGGTGCTTTGGGATGTTTAGTAACTAGAAAGATCAGATTGCAATGTCTAAAGAATTGTCAAACTAAGCCTTGAATCACTAACACGTGTTCCAATTAAATGTATCACATACTGAGAACTCATGAACCCAAACGCAATAACTGTACACTGAATAATTAAAAACAAACAAATAAATGGTGACAGGACAGTCAAAGAAAAAGTCGTAGGTAGATACTTTTTCAAAACAATGTTTCGTAGACCTTCTACGCGGTTACGAAAAAGGTCTACGAAAGTACTACACACCCAAAAATATTCGCAAACAAGATCGAAACCACTTGAAATTTTATTACTTGAACTACTAATAAAGGTTTATAGTTTAACCTTGAACAAAATGGTGTATCGATTCTTAATTATTAGGCCGACGACGATCCAAGTATCACATTTCACATATCATCTCTATTAAGCCCCGCGATGATACGGATCAATCGAGTTGTTATCCCGACAAAACAAGTTCATCCAACAAAGGACAAGTTCAGTGTCGAACTGTGACATTGCATAACGACATTGATTCACGATTAAGGCGCTTATCTATACGTTGTTATCAACACTCATCTAATACGAGCGCTAAGGGCAGTCGTGACGGGAATGTAGGTTAAATCGATTCAAGGGCTTACAATTATTTGTATTATGATGCGTCACAAGCATTTCATACGTCTTTCATAACTTTTTATTGCGATTGCCATGTACCTATGCTTGTATTATATGTAAATACGTAGGTATATGTAGGTTTAGTACACAACCGTCTTCTGTTACTAAAACTCTGTAAATTTTTGACAGAGCTACCAGTTTGACACGCATTAAATTGTGAATACTTATTTATTTTTATCACAGCATTAATATAATTCTTCAACAATATGAATTACCTATCTAATTTGTTAATTTACAATTCAGCGAATTATTTATAAAACCGTTTACCTTGAAAACCGCTCGTTGCTAAGAGATATTATGAAATGTAAATATACTACGTGCCTACAAAAATCTATAAGCCATAGTCGTGTGTCGTCCACATACAATTGAATTGAATGAGTGAATCATTGTTTCTAAATGAAGTTGGTATTTAATTGAAGCAACAATGCAGTAATGTGGTCGCGGATTAAAGGAATTTATTCCGTCTGTAAAAACGACGCATTAAAATATTAGCCACGAGTAAACATTTGGAGAGGAATTCTCATTCGTAGACGAGCACATATTAATTACCTACAAAAATATTGACGCGGCCGCAGGACAGTCCGACCGGTGCCAGTGGCGCCCGAGTGCTACGTAATAAGAATGCGGATCCGTGGATCTAAATCAAGGTAACATGTGATCAAACGGCCACGACATCGACACTGAGGCGCAATGTCGATGTCATCTGTACGAAATTTGAAGCGCCGAATTACTACCACGGGGGACCACGACCACGTCAGTAGACAACTAATAAAGGGACTTTGTTCCATTTAAAATACAATTTATCAGAATCTAGGTTTGACGTGTTTTTACAGATGAATATACAGGATAAGTTTTTAACCAGTGCGTAAATTTTTTTTGGTAGTTCAGTGTCAGTAATAGAACAGATTTCCGTGTTTAGTTAAAAAAAAAAATTAAAAAAAATTTCATCCTTATCCGAGTTTGAAATAAGCAAAACATCCAGGACATAATCTATTCGCCATACTATCAATGAAAACTCGCGGCCGCCGCCGCCGCCCGGGCGCATGCCTGGGGTGAGGGGGTGGGGAATGCGCTAGCGCCGAGTGACAATGAAATATGGTTTTTAAGTAAACATGTTTCGTAAGCGATAACTTTTTTTTTTAGTACTAAGACATATCAAAATAAAATATACGTGTTTAATAAAACGCGTTGAAGTTTATTATGGCAAAATTTACGCACTGGTTAAAAATTTTTCCTGTATTTGGGCTGGGAATATTTTTTTATGATATAGGTAACTTTGTTTCTATTTGATTTCGTTACAACACGTTTTTACCAATATTGTGATACAATCTTACTATGACTTGTTTAGGTTCTTTATTATGTTGCTATGCGGGACACATTCGGTGCACTATAATATATGCAAGAATGATGGTTGTATCTTATATTTTTTATGGAACCGCTGAGTAGGTTCCGATTCCGTAGATAGTATTTTTATACCGATGTTTCAATAATAACTCTCCAATTACATTGGAATTTGGCATTTCGAAGGACGACAACATTTGACTAAGCTGCTCTATCAATATATCTCTCTTTCGCCATTAATATTATTTACAATAATAATCAATTTGTTTGACGTAAACATAATGATAGTGAATCTACTTATCCTTATTTGCTAGATTACTTATCGTGAAGATAATATACTTTCTCTGTTCTGATTTACTACTGAAGAAAGATTTGTTTTATCCCGTTCCGTCTTTGCGACCTTTTGTTATCGGTTAGAGAAATAATGTTCTTTTTCTTGAGGTTCAAATATAGTATCTGATTGACAATACTTAGTAAATATATTCGCAAGTATTGGTACAGTAGTGCAGCGCTCGGTGCAGTGCTATATAGGACAGTCGTTTCCCACGCATGTTGCTCAAACCGCAGCCTCCTCCGCAGTTCGTGGTCATTCGTACGACACTCGGCAGGTATCGTGCGTGAAGCGTTATCTTTATCTTGTGTTGCTTCTCATTATAATTCGTGCTTGTCAGCGATGTCACTCAGAGGACATGTTCTGCAACTCCTTTATAATGTTAACAGCTATTAAGATTTTCTGCTTCTTATGTTTTAGAAGGATAATTCTACTAATCAAGCGTTCAAAATCTAGTCGCAATTTCATCTTAGCTTCAATAAATGGCGAAAAATTTGAGCCTTTTTTTTCAGATTGAGTATAAGATTACATTGAGATTGTTCCTAAAAGTTTGCAGAATTGTTCTCCTGATGGTTTGATTTTAACTAAACTTTTACTTACTGTACTTTTACTAACTTAGCTTATGAACAATAACCCTTTATACAATTCCGAATTCAAAATTTCCCTCATTTCGAAACAGAACAGCCTCGCCATATCGCAACTGCATTTGATATTATGCATTCGATACTAAATAACTTCACTTTTGGTCTGTAGTCCAGCTACTGGGTACTAACTCAGGTTCAATTACCGGTGCTAAATAAACAATTAACGGTGTGTTGTAATTACAGAAGGGCGGCGTGCTCCGTGCTCCAACGAAGGCGAGCCTGTTAAGCTGCAGGACGCGAGATTGGAGCAGGACTGGAGTAGCTGCTTTCGCTGTATCTGTAAGGTAAGACTTTAGAATGTAATTCTTCTATATACATAAATAACGTTCTCGTTTTTATATGAAATTTTATATGAATTTTCGGTAAGTCTTAGAATCGGTCGTAAACTATATGACAAAACAACATTTGTTGAGTCAGTATAAAAAGACCTCCTTGGTGTTATTCGGAAAATAGTTCGAAAATTCAAATTCGTACTTGCACAATTCGAATTTTCGAACTATTAGCCGATTGTCATTTTTTTATTACAATTATCGATTACTGTAACTAAGTAGAAGGCCTTTGGTAAGGAACGTTTTTTCATTACATTTATGGGTATGTATGAGATTCGGCTAACTGTAGATACATATGTTTACACGTGGCTACCGAGGTCGATCATGGTTCGTCCTTCAACGTTGTAGATAAAAACGTACGCAATCCACTTATGTATTTTTTGTACATATGCTCATCACGTTATCAAAGGGTCCGAAAACCCAACAGCCATTAAACCGAAGGCTAACCTATTTGCAATTTGCCACCTAAGATTTATTTAAATTCCAACGTGATTGTAGTCGTGTTTAGCTTACAAATACGTTGATATTAATAGTCTCATACACGTGCTAGACAATCTAATTGAGCATCAGGAGACGTTGTCACTGATATACTTATTTTATGGCTATTAACTACCTTTATCCTGCTAATAAAAGTTTGTGAGGATGGATGGATAGATGTTTGTTAGTCTTTCACGCTTAAGCGGCTGAACGGATCTGGATGAATGATGACGACTCTGAAAAATATTGTAGTGTGAAATAACACATTTGATTCTTTTTATGCTGGAAAAATGTACGATTCCCGTGGAATAATGTACCAAATTTGACGAAGAGGAAGTCGCGGGTAGAAGATTGTTAGTAAATAATCTTTTGCCTTAATTACACCATTTTTTTAACCACCATCATCACGCCTGCATTCCCCGAAGGGTTAGGCAGAGGTGTACCAATGTACACCCACATACACATACATACATACATTTTTTTTTAAGTTCATCTAATTGGTGAAATATCAGATTTTTGTTATTATTTTGTACCCACAGTCCAATTTAAATACACGGGTTATTAACTTAAGCGAGTAAGCTTATGCATAAGCAATTAAGCTTGATCCTATATAAATAGATGGATTACAAAACAAATCTGTGTAGACTAACGCTTGATTAATAAGTAGTTATGTGCCATTTGACAAATAATGTATGTAGGTACTATTTATTACTTAGTCTGCGGTTAAAGTGAACTTGAGTTCAAATAAGTTATTCTAAGTTTAGATTTAGTAATGTCGATCTTGCATTCATATATTCCTATTTCAAAAGACCAATCATCTTATACATATAGTTGGATGGTAATTGGAATCAGTATCATTTGACATTTGAAACGTTGAGAAAAAGTCAAATGAACATGATTACCATCGAATTTAAATGATTTGGTTGTTGATTAGGAGTCAGTTGGGACTAGTAAGGTTTTCAAAATATGCCTATATCGAGAAAAGGCTCTTTGATTATAACGGTTAGGACGGTTTGTAAATTTTTTGTTGCATTTAAAAATAATTAAAGTAAAATAAATGGAAATTATCAATTTACATTAACAACTTTTAACTTAATTTCAAAAACAAGGCTTAGAATATCATTAAGAAATTAAAATAGTGTAGCCTTCGTAGACATTGCGAAAGCCATGTCACAAATCACTTAAGAAATCATCGACAAAAATCGAAACCGCTTGGTAACAGCACTATCATTTGACAAGTTACGCACTTATCGATAAATGTATAAATAAATGTGAGGTGTGAAATACAGCACACGGGTATCGTAATTGTCTCTCGGGGTTTACTTATGGAACGTTTGTATGCCTATACGGCGGCCACTGTCACCAAATCAATTTATCACGGACCAAGTACAGAATAATAATTCAAAGGCGCGCGTGCGACTAACTCACACCTAGACAATAACTAGTAATTTGATTAGCGTTTTTCTCGGAATTTCTGATTGTTTAGTGATGTGATGCGTTTAGTGTGTGTTAGGAAAGTTTGAGGGAGAGCTGTCGTACTGGAAAACTGTGATTAGGGCGCGGATCGAGAAAGATCGGTCAGCTGTATTGGCAATTATTTTAGAATAGATTGAATAAATAACACTTTAACGAGATATATTTAACTTATTCCTTCGTTTAAGTTTTTGGTCCTTGGAGGCATTTTTTACGTTTATACTAGGATATAATTAGCATGAATAGAGGTTAGGATACGCAAGGAGATTGTGATTCTGATGTTTTACCATTTCTCGTAAGTATCTCGTTTCTCTTTACATGTTATTCTTCATCTTTATCTTTGGGCATTTGACATAGCCTAGACGATACGGCTGCCAAAGTAATAATAATCATTTTAGTAAATAAAGTCATATTAGGAGTTCTGTTCAATTATCTTTAGACTGGTTAGGCGACTGCCTAATATGCCATGAGCTGTGGAGATCCGGAATAATGTAGTCTGCGTGTATCTAGAGTAGTGCTAATTGTTACTGCAATTCTGTGGCGTTTCACATGCCATCGAAGGACATGGGATATAACCTGTTATGTCTGCTTCATGTCACACTTAGTTAGTTAATTAGTATACTTGTAAATGTGTAAGGTACAGTTTTAAACAGTTTGCGAAGTTCTGTAAATGGTTATGCCCATGATTATCCATTTTGGTCCTTTTAGTCCTACGACACAAACGACCCAAGTGGGTCGATATTCTACTAAAATGATTTAATATATGAGGAGATGTAAGTAATTTGGTGCTAATTGCATGTAATGTGTGATGTGTTGGCGTGGCGGGGCGCGGCGCGCGCGTGCCGGCGCTGCTCCCGGCCGGTGCGCGCGCCGCCTGTCTGCGCGCTGCAAAAACTGACAATGCGGAACCTCTTGACAAGCACTGCGAGCACAGGAATCCGACGCAACTGTTCCTAACATTCCATTATTATTTATCCCCGACCGCATTCCTTAACTTTGATTTTATTTCTAATAGGTAATTACCCACAGAATCCGCCTTCAACTTAATAAAGTGCCTCTCACAATAGAAGTTCAAAGTGTTTGGTATTTCATAAAAGAATAAAAAGACATAATAAATAAGTGATCGCTGCACAGCTGTTGTCGCGGACACGACATCAGTATGTATGTAGGAGCACGGCGTACGTAGATATAATGGTATTTCCCAGCCGATCTCACCTCGTCGGATGACTTGCGCGGAATTCGAAAGCCCATCGCGAGATTTATCGGTTATTCTGAATTAAAATATACATTTGCTTACCTAATGGGCATTTTTTGTCACGTGCCACATAGCAACTACGGGACGAAAATGTGGCGGATGGTATTCTTTATGATTTATCAATGTTTTGGAAGTCTGATGGAATGTAGGCAGTGAAGGTTAATTGATTTTTCTTGTATCGACGTTAGCAAAGTAAATATTCGGTAGAGTTGAGATTTAAGAGGGCACGAGTAGGTATAGCGGCGACCGTCATGTTGACCCGAGGGTGCCATTAGTCTTGCTTTTTTATACAAACCAGTAGCCGGTTGATAGCATCTCGCAGCTCCCGCGCACCGCTTACTTTAATGAGCCATACCATTTATCGACGCGCGGATTATATGCGCCTGCGACGTACCAATGAACTTAACATCATTACGGTTTAGGAAGTCTGGCCAACGATCCACTTCTCTAACTTACGTAACACAAAATGGAAACACCATAAAATGTGTGTAAACTTTATCTCTGCATCTACTACGATCGAAAAGTCAATAAATTAGCGACATACCAAACTTGTGATCCAGTTTTATAATTAGCATACGAGATTTTAGATAGGTACCTAAATAACTTGCAAATTATTGTTTAGTGAATAGTTTCAATGTTTTTCATAGGCATAAATATAAATTCGTTATTTTGAAGCCAAGGATTTTCAAAAAAGTTGTCGGCTGTAATTGGCGTCACGTATAATTTTAAAAGCTTACAGCTGCTAACTGCCAATAAAACATTAACTAGATACGAGCTTGTTCAATTACTGAGTTTGTCGGCAATCGTAATAGGTTTACCTGGTTGTAGCTGTCACTGGTCAGTATGTGTCACATAAACTATTCGGCGCCCCAAATATTTGAAAGCTTATCTGTTCAAAAATTCGATATCACTACAGACTAACGAACGGTCTACCACTTTTATGAATTTAAGACTATTGTAGCAACTCTTTACCTGCAAAACAAACGCATTGCTTTATGACCAGAACGGATCCTAAATAAACAGTTAAATACTAGTGTACCGTAATAACAGCTCCCGAGTTCCTTCATGACAATATAATTGAATCATGCGCAGTAATTCCTAACGCTGGCTGGCAACGTGTCCGTCGGACTGTTGCTTGATAATTAAGTAATGTTACACGAGAGGCTATTTTTGTCCTGGCCCTGCAATCTATTAATATCTCATAAATTGTATTTTATAGTTACAAGTAAATTGCTAACTCAAGTACCTGTAATGATCGCACGGCGTTCGACTCGAGCCAGCAACGGCGGCACCCGAGAATGTATTCAATAACGAGAGATATTTTAAGATTATTGCTCATAATTTCAAAACCCCTGTGTTATCTCGTAGATATCTGATTCATTACTTATTTACTACAATAATGATTAGTAGGAATTATTTAATGATCGGTCGGAGGTAACGAGATGTCTCTGTACACACAAGCTGCTGAGCACGTAGAGGGATAATTAGGTTCGTAACCTGTGGTAGTGACTACTCGTTGGGTTTAAATGTGAAAGTGGGTGTAGTGCGGCGGAGGCGGGCGCGGTCGCTGAGGCGGGCGCGGGCGCAGGTGGCGGCGAGGCCTTGCCGCGAGCGCGCGCGCGGTATGCGGTCGCACCGGTTCTTCTAGCAACGCGTATTTTTTACACGCCACACATCATCGACATTGTTGTTATGTTTTGCTATGATGCAAAAAAAATCAAGTTTAATTCAGTTGCAGGTATTTACACGGACTTTGAGCCGTTATACTAAGAACCAAGAAGAGCTTTCGTTCCATATCCGCGTCTATTTTAATAATTAATATTTACAGTTAGTTGCTAAGCCAAAACTCCGTGATTAATTATGAGCTAAGCTTTTAGTGCATAGTTGCTGCATGAGTCATATTCGATCGGTTTTTGAGAATTTCTTTTACTAACGTCAAAATTGCCAAGTTTTTCTACAAACATGCTGAGTTCGTAGCAAAGGACCAGTTTTACGTCAATCACGAAGCCTATTTTATTTCTCGTAAGTAGCTTTAGAACATCAACAAATCATGTAACAGCAGTAGGCAGTATCTCAATGTTTATTCAGTTATCGACGGAATAGATAACATTGTTGGCATCAAATGAGTATATCAAAGCGGAGACGAGGCGCGTGTCGCGCGCAAAAAATGGTTGGTGTGAAGGCGCCAGCGCGACAGCGGCGCGCGCACACCCACACGCGGCCTTGTGTGCCGCCGCGCCGCCCCGCCGCCGCGCCGCCTCGGGATCATTTACTAGACTAGATACAATTACAGCTTATAAGTACCTGCCTTTAAATGTGTATAATTAGCACTCCATTCTAAACTCGATAAATCTACATAAAAATAATTATATCAAGGATTTTGTTCAGATTGTACTGGCTGTTAATTGTCACCTACTTGTGCAAAACGTAACTTATTTGCTTACGTATTTTTAAAATAGGAATTCGTTCAGTTGCCTTTACATAGCATTTAACAGTTGATATTATTTACCATCAGAGCGCTTTAACACCGTGTGGGCTGCAAACTGGATAAGTTTTGTTTTCCTGCTTTGTAACTTAGAAATACTTAGTTATCTATGTTACATAATTGCAACAAACACTGAAATACCTACTTGACTTTATTTATGTAGGTACTGATTATTTTGCGTAACTTAAAATTATTAGTGCGTCGAAATATAAACTATGTACCGGTATTTTCGGTATATTTTGTTAAAACGTCACTTCCCGTATCTGATAGCGGTAGCGTCCAATATCCTCACCGCTTCCTGGTAATTCGCGTAATTTTACACATGACCACGAACCAAATAACAATGAATTATATAATTCCGAGAATATGTCCACTGAAATATGCCGAATAAATCGAGTTTATATATGGTATCGGTAGAGGGAAATAACATAGCCGTTTATTTAATTAATGAATGTTGTTGTAACTAGGAATATTGGTGTTAATTATTACTAGGTAATAAATAGTTTATCCTGGAGCTCACTGACTTTAGTGAAAGAAAACAACGAGGAAACCTGAGTTAGCTAAATAACCCGCGGTGTCACTAGCGTTCAATTACGTCTTTGGTTACTGCTCCACTCCCTTTGGTCGTAGCGTGATTTTCTATACATACACGCTTACTTTTACATCGTTCTGGAACCGAAAGCCACAAGCTCTAACAGAGTAACAGAAACTATTGGCACCATTATTTTAAAAAATATAAAAAGAATAACACTTTCATTTAATGTGTGAAATAGTGAGAACTCGAAATGACGCTTCCTTGCAGTCAATTCATATTTGTGTGTAAACCTTATCGAAAACATATGCGAATGGTATCCTTTGAAAAATCCATTCATCGATCAGACAGAAGAGCTACTAACATTTTACTCGAAATTCAAAAAAAATGTGATAAATTTTCAAGGTCTTAGAAACGTCTTGAAAAAAAAAACGTCTATAGTACCTTATTACTCGTCTGGAATTCCTGTGTTTCGGCTCCAGAACGACGTAAAAGTAACCTTGTATAAGCCTTCCTCTTGAAACACTCTACCTATTGATGAAAAGCGCATTAAAACCGGTTGAGTATTTTAGAAGATCTAAGCGTACATACAGCTGGAAGTCACTTTGTTTTATACTATGTAGGTAAGGATAATAAGTTTTATTCTGAAATCGCATATCCGCTTTGAGCAAGCGTGGTGATCAATGCTTGTGCCTTCTCGGTATGAGGTCTTTGCCCTGTAGTTGGAATGTAATAGACTGGTATTATTATTATTATTTTATAATAAATTGATAAGATTACATTATCGTTACTGAATCCTTTTCTGAAATAAAGTTATACGTAGACGTGAAGCTTTTCAATGAGTATTGTAACCTCTTGGAGGAAGTCACCGGAAGACTCAAGTTTCTCGATTGAAACACACTTTTAATCACTACGAAAGTGTGTATATTGATCTAATTATGTAATCATTATTATATGTTTATACTTACGTACATAACTTCATATAATTTGAACACTGCCACGTTGTGAAGTTGCGAACACCACGCCTTTATACCAATACCAATTTAAACACTTAACTGACGCTCTTATGTGCCTTGTAGCTTCGACATTATTGGAAAGAAAATTGAAAAATAAACCCAATTATGTGGTACAAAGGAGCCTACTTCTAATGAACTGACACGCACATGACGAATTATTGTAGTTACATGTTTAAAAGACTGTTGTAGGCATATCCGTGAAAGCCATAAACACAAAAAAATATATTTAATGAAATACAGTTGCTAGCTTATTAAGAACATGTCTTTAATCTAATGATTGTCTCAGTACACCTTACTCCAATGGTTCTGTACACCTGCCACCGAGTGCGTACGTGATTAAACCAAAGCGTAATTTCATTGAAATGCTTGATAATTTCAATCAGCAGTTTCTTAGTAGTTATATTACAAGAAATACTGGATGTGTTGTATAAAATGTGGACGTTAACATTCATTTAAAATGTTTATCTCTTAATTTACATAATGGAGTCGCGATCTACACAGACTGCTCGGGGACGCTCCACACGGTGATTCTCGTTTAAATTTATGTTAAGCACCTATTTGGTTGCTGTTTTGCGATATTCTGATAAGTACATAACACAAATTATAGATTGAAATTTTGATTTCTATTAAGCTAGGACCTTTTCACACGAAATCCGTTGTAAATATACTTTTGATCTACATTAAAAGACTAAGTACCTATAAAATATAAATAAACAAAGCAGTTTAATATTGTAGTACTTTGTGTAAACGCCAGCCAATAGGAGTGGGAGCAAAGTAATTGCATAAATAGGAGAAAAAGCCAGGCTATTAAACAGGTACATTACGTTAACTCTATTGCATTAAACGTTCTGCCAACGCATTCGAATTCTACCACGAAAGTAATGACAGTTGAAGAAATACATTATTTTACACAGTTTACACAAGATTCATACGAAAGTGTGACGAGTCAGTTGATTGTTATGTTACAATATAATCGGATGCAATCTCGTAGAGCTTCGTAGCACCGTCTCGTAGATCTTATCTCAGCTACCGAATCTGATTATGTTTATGAATACAAAACAACGCACACCTGTTGTATTGATTAGTTCCTTTATTGTTGAGAGTAAATAATTAAAATGTCAAGTTTGATGCATAATTTTCAATATTTTTTCGATTTTATAAATATGTATATCGATTTATTTTAAATTAATTATTTTTTTATAAATGGATTCTAAAATAGCACTGATGATATAAAATGTCTATAATTATGACTTTTCGAAGTTATCAGATCAATATCATGATTATCATACTACGTGCACAATGACTGGTATTTGTACCATTTACTTCTTGTGATATCACTTACTACGCGTCTGTGGCGCCTTTGTTTTGGAAATGAAGGCAATTTTATTTAGGTTTTGAACGATTAACCCCCTTCTTACACTAAATGCTCAACTACGCGTTAGCTGCTATGATTATAATAATAACAATACCAACTTATTGATACCCCACTGCAGGGCAAAGAAGGCATGCGCATTGACCACGCTTGACCAACGCGGATTAGCGATTTCAGTTTTTTTTCCGTTTCCTCAGGATGTTTTCCATCAGCGATGTTATTGATGTCCCAGATCAACTTAAAAAGTACATAATTATGAATTTAAGTCACATTGGTACTTGCCCAGATTTGAACTTACAACCTCAAGTAGGTATAATAGGTGCCTTAGCCGTTGGGCCATCACTTTGACTTTTTATTCCTGACGTTGTGATTGGTTATTGATAATTCAGTCAACCAATCGCAGCAATTTACAGAACTTGACAATTTCATTTAAATTTTGAATTTTGTTCGAGAAACCCGGGGAAGATTATTTAAAAATAAGTAACACACTAACTAAGAAGAAGACTGCAATAAAAAGTCCCACTGACGTAGTATCTAGGTAATCTGTATCTACTACGACGTGCTAACAAACTTTGTTTTGGCTTGCACTAACAACCAAAAATAAACAAATTTTCAGTAAAATAGAAATAGTGTTAGAATTTTTAGCTCTCCGGTATTAGAATTAGTCAGGATGACGTAGACTTTTTTAATTTTAAACGTATAATTTACTAAACAAACGAATCATTGCTGATAATCGCATGGAATTATATCCCAGTAACCTATTTTTCAGTGCAGTCTTTCAACACGTGTAATACGTAAAGGTAATCAGCTGTTACTTTCAACATTAATTATCTCTTATTTTCGGATCGCAATAAAACAGAGCGGTCTTGATATTTAGAAGAGCTTCATGCATATTGAGAACATTTTAAATGGGTTTTCATCCTTTATCTAAGCGTGGCTTATTAATCATCATGATCATCATATCAGATCGTTAATTTATACTAATAAATAAAATTGTAATGGCGGTTTTTAGTGTCAAAATAAAAGCTTTTTAAAGAAATAATTTGAATTTTTACACGATTTTGTCTGTCTGTTTGTTGCGGCTAATCTTCGAAACAGACATCTGTCTATTTTATTTATTTATTATAAGGAGTAACTTAAGGAATGGTTTAGGGTTCTGCGCAAAAAATATTCCGTGATACGCGAACGAAGTCGCGGGCATAAGCTAGTTGTTTATAACATTAATGAAGTAGGCATCCTTGGAGGATAATCAATGATGACCGCAGTACAATACTGTCTTCCTGATATCATTAATCCCCAGGTTTCCTCTTTCGAATTAAATGAATGAATTGAATACATTATGCATGCATCAAGTCCATTTGCAATTGAGACCACACGACAACTAGTTAATGTAGCGGCTAACCAGTAATGGCATAGCTTAGCAACCTATTTGAAAGCACCTGTGCTTTATTCAAATCACTAAATACCTTACGCGAACAGATGGCTCAAGTCCCACTTGTAGAAATAAAATTTTCTTGAAGATGCGCTAATAGACCTTTCCAAACAAATCCGGGTACAATTTTCACCTTACTATGTACCCCAATTTGTCTAACCAAATCTGTGTTCATAATCTGTTCTATTTTGTTCGGTGCCTACACATTATTTATAACAAGTAATGGCCAGTCGACAGACTTACAGTTATTATACAACGCGTAACGTAAATATTACGCTATTTGAGGGTGATTTCAAAGAGAGCCGCATGTGAAATTCGGCCGAAGTATTGAAAAGTAATAAACATCAGGGTTCCAGCGACCTCGCGTTTTATATTGAACTAAAAAATTAGGAGGGCACCTCTTTTGTTCCTGTTGCTGTTACGGGCGGTTACGATTTACGAATATCCGTGATTCTCCATGCGTGATACTAGTTTTCTATTAGTAAGTATTAACCATCACCATCACGCCTGTATTCCCCGAAGGGTTAGGCAGAGGTGTACCAATGTACACCCACAGTTCGCCGGTATATTTAGGTCGGTCGGTTTTTTTTTTTTTTTTGTTATTTTTTTTTTTTTTTTTTTAAGTATTAACATTTTTTTATATATTTTTAACCGACTTTAAAAAAGAAGAAGATTTCTCAATTCGACCGTATATTGTGTGAGAATAACTTTATCTCATACAAAACAACAAACAGCACCAAAGCCGCCGACTTCCAAAGCTTAAGTAATTTTTCACATTTTGTTTTTAAAGGCGGTTTTCTTGTTTGTAACAAAAGTTTTTTTACTAAGAATTATCAGTATTGTGCCTTATTTCGTTCTTGAAAAACACTTCATGATTTACATTACCACACATCACATACTATATTGCCATAAATTTCTCTATAAAGCAAAAGCCTTGAAGTCAGTTGAAGTTGAACCAAAAGCTTTTTTATTTGTTCTAGCGTGTTCGAAGCAGACTTTATTGAGAGAGATAATATTGTCTTAATTTAGGTTGTAGATAGCATTGTAAGCAATTAAACAACAGAGGTGAACGACAATTAAGTGCTGAGTAAGTTGTGTAACTTAGCAAAATTACTTAAATAAATGTCAGACTCTGCCGTTCAACTATACTCGTATTATTAAATTTATCCTAGGAGACAGATTATGTCACTGTAGGTTCCATTCATAAAACAAATCATTAATTAACTTGATGAATGTGATGACAAAAAGTCTAATTGTATAATCTGTGGGACTGTTAGCCCGTCACAATAGAGCCAGGAGTAAGTAACACGGCACATAGTCACGAACACGACTCGGCTGTTAACCGAACAATGGGTTATAGACTCTAATGTTTAAGGTATAAGGTTTTATATTCGTTGTTAAGTTAACCCGAGGGCCACTCGCACATCTCCGTTGTTTCTCGGCAATGGCGGCGCTGCGCCTGCGTTTCCCTCGCAACCATGGGCTATACAAATTAGGACGCCATGATGTTTGGTGTTAAAACGTTTGATAAGTTTACAGATTTGTGCAAATATTAACCTCTAATATTGATCATGTCTGCGAGCTTACATGCTAATAAGTTGCTTGACTTCTTCGATAGATCAATATTTTTTTATTAACAAACCGTTTCCTGAAATAACTCTGTCGAGTCACAGATGAAGGATTTTAAAGCTGTTGTTGTTAGAATCAAGAGATCGTTAAAATTATATAATTACCACTTATCGGAGACCTCTGGTATGACAGAATTAAAAACGATATAAAATATTAAGATAACATGAACATACTATATCCACAGTTCGCCGGTATGTTTATGTCCCATAAAATGCTATTGAGAATTTCACAGAAGATCCCAAGACCTCTAGCGTTGCAGTCGCGCTTAGGACCACTAAGCTAAGAGGCAGTTTAACAGTTTAATATTAACATAATAGTTTCGTAAAACAGCCTGAAAGTAAAGACTGATGATTTATTCCACTCTATGTACAACCGAGAACAATGGCGGTTGACCACTTTTCAACTTTATTACTGAGGGCACATAGTGGTTCACCGCCATTGTTCACGACTGTACCTAACAAAATAATATTGCCAATTGCACAGGAATATTATTTTATATAAACCAGCAAATCTATTTTTGCTGGGAAGTTCTTTTGCTCACAATTCAAACGCCAGGAAAATGGTGTATAGTAACAGTTTGTAATATTGACTTTAAAAGACTACTGGGGTACCTAAAATATTTTTAATCATTACACCACCACGCCTGTATCTCCCGAAGGGTTAGGTAGAGTTGTACCAATGTTCACCCACAGTTTACCGGTATGTGTAGGTTCCATGTAATTGGGGGCGCGTCTATCCTATTGTATATATTTTTTAATTCTTCGTGAAAATGAAGAATTGCAGCGGTTATGATCCCTAGACTACATTTAATATGTCTGTACAAGTACACCTACGAACTACAAGTACCGAGAGGTTATTATGTAGAAAAGCAATTAACATTGACTGCGTCTGCGCCACGTGCCCATGCAAATGCGTTTCAGAACAAAGAGCCGTAAAATAAACGCATGCAGTAATTACGACAATGCTTTTTGATCTTATTATGGATGGCCATCCTTCATACACAGTTAGTTCTCAATAATAATATTACTGTTACGTATTAGATAATATTAATTGGTGATATAGATAGGGCGATAGGAACTGCCTCGTTAGCTTAGTGGTGCTAAAGCGCGACTGCTACGCTAGAGGTCTTGGGTTGATCCTCAGGTCGGGAAAAATGTTATTGGGTTTTTCTATGAAATTCTCAGTAGCAGCTCGGAGTTAGGATTTGTGCCTGGTTAATGCCCATGGGACCTAAAAACATACCGGCGAACTGTAGGTCTACATTGGCACACCTCTGCCTAACCTTTCGGGGAATACAGGCGTGATGGTATGTGTGGTATGTGTTAGATAATTTTAATTGGTGTTGTTGAAATGTTCATTTGTTCATTAGTTCCGTTTTGTTTTCCCAATCAGTGGTCGGCAACCGTTTTTATTGTCTGCACGTAATGTTGGATGAATCATGGCATTCCTTTGCCTCCGGTAGACAATATGACCGAGAACTTGTTTGCATTCAGTTACTTGCTTACAAAAATTGCATAAATGTATTGTCATGCTCTGTGAAAGTGAGTCTAAATATTGTATAGTTTGTATGACTAAATATAGATATGATGTATTGGTGATTAGAAAATTAATTGTTAGCTACATTATAAATGTTGGAAAAATATAAATATATTTTTCAAAAATAGCTCAATACAACAAGCTAAATAGCAATAGCTAAATGCAATAGCCAAATAGTTATTTAACAATAGTTAAATAGTTATTTAACAATAGTTCAATAACTATTTATTTAAACTTTATGCAACATAAAGTACAAAGGCGGACTTAATGCCTTAGGCATTCTCTATCAGTCAACCAAATTAATCATTCAATTTAATTGGTCATTTAATTCATAGTTATCTTTTCAATAATTCCAATGTTCCATTAGCTGCTCAATACCTAATAATGAGCCGTAAATTTTATACTGCTAAACGTTCACGTTAATAAAGGCAACAGTACGAGTCATATTATTGCAGTTGCGCGTCGTCCACGAGCATTAAAAACCACATAAAGTACAACCAATCTCTCAGATGGTCGTTGCGGAAACCCGCCAGTACATACAATAGCTGACATACTTCAATGTATTTCTACATTTCCATATCAACCACGCCAACCACATAAAAGATAAAAATAAAAATAAATAAAACGAAGCACCAATAAAATCCCAAATACATTCGTTGCATATTAAAACTGTAAAAAACTGACAAACAAGGAGTGAACAAGGAAAATATTTCAGAGAAACCTCTTCCGTGTTAAACTTTGTACACAAAGAGCTGTGGCCCTGCTTGCTTCCATTTGTTTGTACTATATTCTGACTGCCTCGGTAGCCTAGTGGTCCTAAGCGCGACTGCTACGCTAGAGGTCTTGGATTCGTTTCTTATGTCGAGCAAAAACTGTTATTGGCTTTTTCTATGAAATTCTCAGTAGCAGCTCGGAGTCAGGATTTGTGCCCGGTTAATGGCAATAGGCTCGCCCCCTATTACATGGGACCTAAACATACCAGCGACTGTGGGTGTATATTGGTACACCTCTGCCTAACCCTTCGGGGAATACAGGCGTGATTGTTTGTATGTATTTTGTGAGCAATAAAATATTTTGTTTTACCTGATACTGATAGCCGCCATCCGCTCATTAACTAACCAATTTTAATTAAGCTAGCGTGTAATTGGTAGAATAACGCGATAAACTTCATTTAGCATTAGGTGGTCTTTATTCCACTTTGTTGTTTACTCATAAAATATTTTATACTACTTCTGCCCGTGACTGTGTTCGCGTGGAAGTTCAGTATCTACAAGTTGGTTTTTAATTCATTATGCATGTTTCAAGAGGTAAACGAGTTTATGAATACAACCAACTACAATTTAATAGAGAATAAATTCTGAAATTTGAAATCAAGAATCAGCTATTCTCTATAAATTGCATTAAAATATATTTAATTAAAATGTATGGAATACCTGACTATTTCCTGAATAACCCAGTGTTGATCTTTTAATAAAAGTTGTTCGTATTCACGAGTAGTTTCAAATCGTAAAAGATACATAGTAAATTAAAAGTCAGCCTGCATAAAACATTTTTAAATATTGTTTGTAATTAAATCAGTGATTGCAAAGATTATCTCATATAAACAAACAAACAAAATACCTCTTAGTAATATAAGCTTAGATGTGTAAATAAAGGACAATTTATTTGCTATTGTCAATGTGATTGGCGACAATCCTAAGACTTATGTAATTTATGTAGCAGCCCTCGGTAAATTGTTGAGGAATGCTTATAAATTCAATTGAACATCCGTAATGAATGCTGACACAAATGTGAATACTGAGATACAATTACTTGATACTTTATTGTTGCGTACATTATTATTTTTCGCTGTACACCTGCCTTTGTGTTTGCGCACATAATTGTGCACTAAAATATCTCATGTATCTAGTCACCATAAAGATTGACCGCTATGATTATTTATTTTTCGTTGTACGTAGTTTATTAACGGTACTTATAAGGAAAATCTAGTACTACCTACAGTACTATTGAATTTGAATTGAATCAAATGTATCAATATTGATTACTTACATAACTAAAGTAATCAATTGCGGGTACAAATCAATAGGGCCCTTGAATAATTGTCTAGGCCGGACAAGGTAAGATATATGTATGTAAAAAAGAAAATTTGAAAAAATAAGTTTGAAGTTTTTCTAGTTTGTAGTTTAATTTCATTCTGAATATAAGAGGTCATCTGTGAGGTTTAATTTTTTAGCGGAGAATCTTAATTCTTTTTCTAAAATGTATGTTCATGTACAGGTACTTCCATTTTGTTTATTTGTAAATAAGTAATGTTTTTTAAGTTCTTGTCCACCACTGTCTATCGATACAGGCGATTTAGAGAAAACATGGATCAAGTAGCCTAAAATTCCCAAGTCACCAAGCTCGGTAAACAATGCTTCTTTCTCTCTTAGGTCTATATTTGAGCAGCACATGCAATTTTATAATCCACATATCTAACAAGTCCCTTCTATCAATTTCTAGAACGGCTTCGTGGAGTGCCGGAGCGGCGTGGAAGAGTGCGGGCAGATGGATGACTGCGCAGTCGTGATGCCGCGGGAAGGATGCTGCGCCAAGTGCAAGGGCTGCTGGTACAACGGCACGGAGCACGCCTCCCACACCGAGTGGAACGAAGACAACCGGGTGCTGAGGTGCGAGGCCGGCGTGGTCACCATCACTAAGCCGGAGTGCTACGTGCCGTGCGACAGACCCAAACATCAGAGGCATACGCATTATAACTGCCCTGTTTGTGATGGTGAGTTTCAGTTTAGTTTTTAACATTTTGGTATAGTAGGAGAAGAGTTACGTTTGAAGATGGGAACAGTACAATCTTCACTGGAAGGTACAGTGATATTTGACCTGACCTGTAAGTACAGGTCAGGTAAAACACCACTGTATTTGATGGTTTGTTATTACCTCTGCTTTTTCGATTTTGCTTCAATGTTTTATAGTATTAAAGTTCTTAGTAATTTTAAAAGCTAGTTGTTTAAGTACAAATCGTACTTTGGTTCGAAAATTATATGATGTTATTAAATCTTGTTTCTCCTCTCAGCAAGATTATCAGAATTTGTGAAAGTCATGTAATAAACCTTCTAAAAACGATAATGACTTGAAACAATTCACTAGGCATTTCACGCCAACTGTTCCCACCACGATTGTCGAGTATCTCTACGTTATTCATCTCACATAATGTGAGAGCGGGGCGGGGGCGCGGGCCCGCGCTGGCGCAGCCGTGTCTCGCGCAGCGCTGCGCCCACCCAGACGCGCGGCCCGCAAAAACAACCACCATGATCCCACACAAAAACAAACACACGCCGCCACGCGAACTTAATAAAACCATAACGGCAAGCAATTTACCTGTGCTTCCAAACCTTAACAAGTTTATTAAATTCCATAACAAATAATAGTAATTTACAAGATGACGACTCGATATCGCTTTTGAATATCGCCGACACATTCCAAACTATCGTTTTATTGCCAGTGTTTATATTTTATTAATTACCCGCCAGTCGCTAAGCGGGGAGATCAAGGGATCATCGGACGTTGCACCACGCTTCGGAAATAGAGGAATTAATAAGGTGTTTATCGTTCAACCTGCGGCTGCCTAGTGATTTTTCATATGTATGTAGGTACTTTGTGGTGCGACGATTCGCCCACACACGGGACGACGCTATCCGACGGCGGAACACATAACACATGTAACGTGACATAGCAACGTGATAGACAATGGACCACTCTGCCATAATTCCAATCCCGTTTCTTGCTCCATACCGAGTCAGAGATGACTATTACAACAACAGAATAATTTAGTCATCTACTGAATGTAATTTAATATATCACAATATTGAAGGTTACATGATACAATACAAGAGAAAAAAACTTGTTATACAATTATTTGCTATTCAATAACCCGCCTATAAAAGGCTCGCGATGCGGTATGTACATAGAGGTGGCGCCAAAGAGTAATTACTCCGTACGTGGATGCTGAATAAACAACAAAAGCATTTAAAGTCTGCAATAAAATCCCAGATGAAGCGCGAAGTTGTACAAAGAATTGATCGTTGAAATTTTAGTGGTAATGAAAACAGAAACCAATTTTTAAAATGTACTTTTGTAATGAAGATTGAAGGGGTCTGGAATTATTTTGAAATTGTTTTCTGGGCGCGGACCACCCGAGACGCGCGTTTCGCGAAGTCGTTTCCTCTATCGGATGCCTACTCTATAACTAGAGACAAAGAAATTGACAACGAAATAAGGCCTTATTATAGTCGACGGGGGTTCGTTAAAATTATATTTGTGGTGGTCTGCGAGTCTCCCACGGCGTTGCGTCTCTATTATTGTCCATAAATCAAAAAGTTAACAACCTACTTAAAAGGTTGGGGCGGGTGGGTTTTTGTTCGGTGGTCAAAGCGGCCGCCGTGGCCGTGCTGCGGGAACCACGACGTGTGCCCTCTGTTTGTTTGTTTTACGATCCCAACACTGCATTCGATTTTTTCTTTACTTGTTAATTCTTCACGATTCTTTTCTTATCAACATGGGAAATGTTTTTATGGAGCTTAAGTGAAAAGTGACGGTTAGTGTACAAGTTATCGAAGTTTTAAACGTCGACCAAAAATAATAGTTTAGCTAATTTGATCTACAATAATTTAAACTAAATTAGGTAGTACTTCCTAGTATAAAAACCAAAGAATGCAGACTCGCTGCTAAAAATACACTTGAGGAAGAAAAGTTTTTACGCCAAAGAATCTAACTAATCAAAATTCAAGTGACGTTTCTTAAACCGCGGATTATTAGGTATGCCTGCGACAGAAACCTGAGAAATTGAAATAATTAGCTTGTGATGTACAATCGTGGCGTGATGTGACTTTGTAATACATAGTTTATGACCACATAATGTTTTAACCGAAATTCAGAGGAATATATGTAATATATCTTCGCTAAGTGTTTGGGCGTGTCCGTTTAGCATTCTTGTTTCATTGTTGTCTTTAAAAACAACTCGAATCATGATTTTAGACCCTCACAGCCTGCCTACACAATCATCGACAATATAATGAAATGTCTATTATGACATGTAATGGGGACAATTAGGATACAGATAATCGAAATGATGGCTGGTTTGTTTTCATGTAGTAGAATAAATCAGAATATAATTGACTCTATTGTAAAGATATTATGATAAACATTTATCAAATGTTTCGAAATCGTCAAAGGCTAGATAAATATTTATAGGGTATAACAAAAAGTAACGTATGCACAAAACCTTTATTACACAACCAAACTTATTATCCAATAGCGCATATGTTGGGGGGCACATTGTATGACAAAGCACATCGCTCATATAAACGGCGCGCACCAACGATGAATACTTAATTGTATGCCTACAAAAGGACAGCCTACTTTGTGTAGTCGTCTCTAGTTTTACGACAGACACTTGACCGTTTTCATTGTCACAAATTATATGCGGCGAGGCGGCGGTCCGCGCACCGCGCCTTGAATCCAATGTCCGTGACTGTTGAATGAAACGCATTCTAACATGAGGACAACATAAATGTAAATATTGTACATTGAAGCTCTAAACGCTTTATCATTTTAAGTGACACGCCGAGAACCACAGACTTTGTTAATGCAGTACGTGGTTTTATACGGACTTTATATTTTGTCCCGATGGAATCCCAAGTTTAATGGTTTTATATTATCTTCGTACATGAAATATACAAACCGAATAGAATAAATCGAATAGTATTATAGTCAGAAATAAATGAATAGTAAATATTGCATCAGGTTCTATGATAATAAACATTGCAGTGAAATGAACAAGCTGTCGGATGCAGAAGTTTTAATTGCGAATGTATTGGACCCGTTTGCGTCGGCAGTGTGGTGTGATGTGTGCAAGCCCGGGCGGGCGAGGTGGCCGGTGCACGGTGGTGTGCAGGTGGGCAGTGGGCAGCGCAGGCGCAGCGGTGGGCGCGCCGTGTGCGGCCGTCCGCGCTACGTCATTCATTAGCCCCTGATTGATTCATCGTCTGCCCGCACTAATTTATGGAGTTTGCGCTTTGTCGTAGTCAGTGTGCCGCCAGAGGCCTCTTTTCCATTTGGCGAACAATGGCCGAGATTTTTGTTTTAAGCTTTTACTGCTAATCTAAAGAGTTTGTTTCCCCTAAAAGGAATCTCTTTTGTATTCATTTATTTGCTGAGGGATCGAAAGACGTTTGACTTTTAGCGCTGCTATAAATTGATGGTAATGAGTTCGTGTGTAAAATCTTAACATTTTATGTTTGATTGATGGGATTCCTTAGCCTTGAAATGGCCTGTCAATTTTTATTTTTAATATTTTTAAATGATGTTTCAGAGTGCGTGATAAACGGCCAGCGTGTTTGGGAGGGGCGTGACGTGCGCATCCCGGAGGAGCCGTGTCTGTCGTGCCGCTGCGTGCGCGGCTCGCTGTCCTGCGCCAAGCGCGCGTGCCCCGTGCTGCCGTGCACGCGCGCGCAGCAGTACACGCCGCCTGGCGAGTGCTGTCCTAGGTGCTCGCATCCAACCTCCGATAAAATACTACCAAGTAAGTTCCAAGTAACTTATCCAGAATATATTCACTGGACTTCCTCCACCGCATTTTTTTTGGGCTTGTTGCAGTCTTAACTTTGGTAAAAATCCCACACTTGTCTTCTGAGACAAGTGTGGGATTTTTACCAAAGTTAAGGCTGACTGAGTTGGACAGGCCACCAAAACCACCTATTGAAAACACAAGATTGGTATCATCATTCTCACACCCTTTTTGATTGATCTCTAGAGTATGTTAACTATGAATTGATAGTTTGATGGTGGATTCATCATGTTTAACCGACATGAGGCGTATCGATGCCCATCAAAATGGTATATTTTCAGCCTAAATGAAGTAAGAAGTTCTTTTAACTTGACTATTATATACACCTTATAATATTATTGTCAATCTCAGTTTCAGGCACCATGCTGTTGAAGCCTTGCATAATTGGGAAGGAGTACCACGCTCATTTAAGTCCGTTCCGGGTGGATCCGTGCACAGACTGCACGTGTTTGAACGGCACGGCGGTGTGCACGCGGCACACGTGTCCCGTGCTCACGTGCGGGGCGCGTGCGCTGCCCCCGCCGCCGGGGAAGTGCTGCCCGGAGTGCCCGCAGGTCGAGGAGGCTAAGGCCGCTTGTATCATCGGCAGAAAAACTTACCAGGTGCGTTAGATATGTTTTAATTACTTCGAAATTATCATCATATCAGCCGAAGGACGTCCACTGCGAGACAAAGGCCGGGACCATAGATTTCCAAAAGGACCGGTTGTAAGCGGCCTGCATCCAGCGTCGTCCTGCGGCCTTAATCAGATTATTTCGAAATGATGAATGAGTATTGCATTCACCTTAAGTTTTAAAGGGCACTTATGCAAAGGCATTTTCGGTTAGATTTTGTAAAGTTGATTAGTCGAACTTTAGATTGCCGTACCCTTTACACACACCGTGTTTACTTAAAGCACTTTTTTTTAAATATTCCATAGAAAACTGTATTCTATACATGTAACGGCATACTACTCGTATATCATTTTAATTATTATGGTTACAGGACGGAGAAACATGGCAACTGGATGCCTGCAAGTCGTGTGAATGTCATGGAGGCGAGCCAAGATGTGCCATGGAACGATGTCCGACTTTGTCCTGCCCACCAGACCAGACGCTGCGGCAACTACCTGGACAGTGTTGTCAGAAATGCGTCGACATCGACGGCATCTGTACGGTGTTCGGTGACCCTCACTATAAGACGTTCGACGGAAAGTTTTACAGTTTCCAAGGATCTTGCAAGTATCAATTGGCTTCAGATTGTGCTAATGGCACATTCTCGATCAGAATATCAAACGATGCAAGGAACACATCTCACTCATCATGGACTCGGACAGCGACACTTCGGATAGGACCTACTAAGATTAACATGGGGAAGAAGATGCGAATAAAAGTGAATGGACACAGAGTGATACTACCACATAAAGTTAACGGAGTCGCAGACATAACCCGCAGTAATGGATCTGTACTACTAAAGGCTGATATCGGTTTACAGATGCTATGGGACGGTGATGGTTTCCTCGAAGTGACAGTGTCTAGTGTGTATAAAGGAAAACTGTGCGGTCTCTGTGGCAATTTTAATTCTGTAGCTAGAGACGATATGAAAACACGTGATGGTAGGCTACTCAATGATACTTGGAGGTTCGGATCTTCATGGCGAGTAGGAGGGACGCGGGCGTGCACGCGGCGTCAGAAGCGTCCGGGCCCGAATATGTATCAAAGGCAGTCAAAGGTGATGAAGGCTCGACGGTTATGTCGCGGATTCGTACGGTACGAGGCGTTCACAGACTGTACGACTAAGGTGAATCCCCACAACTACCAAGAAGCTTGCGAGGTGGACGCGCGCAGTTGTTCAGGCACGCGTTGTCACTGTGCGGCTTACCGCGCCTATGCGCGGGAGTGCTCGCGAGTGGGCGCGGAGCCGCGAGCGTGGGCGCGCACGGCCTGGTGCGAGGGCCCGCCGCCGCCGTGGCTGAGCCGGCGCCGCAAGGGCATGGGCGGCGGGCGCGCGCCTGCGCAGAAGGACTCGGGGCTGCTGGACCCGAGCGCGGTGCCCAAGCCTAACAACAGCCGCTCCCGGCCGCCGCCTCCTATACTGCACTAATGTATTTGTGGCGATGCTTCTACTAGTCAAAAGCCAGTGTAGCGACGTGAGGTAATAGAAATTTACTTGACTAAGTATTACTTCCTTTTTAGAAAAGTCACACTTATAAAATGCGTTTGTAACACCCAATGAATATTTAGATTGGACGCCAAAATTAATTTGTAACAATTTATCTGAATTCATCTGTTGATTATTTAAATAGAAGACATTTGGGAATCACCTGTATTTTTGCAGCTGTTGCCAAGGTTCTCTATAATACTATTAAATTATAAACATTTATTCGTTTATTTATATTATGTTTTTAATAATTTATTTATTATGTTTTTTGATTATTATTAAAAGTAGCATTAGCAATTATAATGTGGTTTACCTTGTTTCAGAGTATTATGAATATTTCGCAACTGGACTGTTCGAGGGTTGCGTCTGAAAGACACAGCCAGCTTTAAAAGGAATGAAGATCTATCTACTTAAACAGTATTCATAAAACTATTTCTAGTTAAGTAAACAAGAATATTATAACTAAGACCACCTGTATAGCTCACTATTGCCTCGCCAGTTCCGACCAGCATGCTGTCGCTCATTCCTTAGAAGTATAAATAAGTATATTAATCATTTGGATCGGAATACAGTATGCTAGCTACTCTGTGAAACAATAGAACCGCAGGTACATGTGTGTAACGTAGTGCATTCTGTTCGTTAGCTGGTTGTTATATGTGATAGGCAAGCACTATGTTTTCATTTATGAAAATAAATTTAGTAATTTATTGCATTGTAATACTAAACGTTTCTGTAAAATGTGATAATTAGCTTTGAATATTCAGGCAAGAGAGGGACGTTTGGTAAAACATAGTTCAAATTGAGATCTCATCTGTAGGTAGTTCTTTACGAAATCTTAGATAAATCTAGCTATCCGAAGCCAAGATGCTAAAGAGATTGTGAGAGATATGTATAGATGTACATACATACACATAACACTGTACACTAAGGATGAATAGCTGTAATGTTTTAATCGAAGACTCTTTGTAAAGCTTAGTTGTTAAATACGTTACCAATGAATTTTATTATTTGACTTTGATGTATGTAAAAATAATTATTTAGCTGAGGAAATGTTAACTGTGTGCTTTTATGGTATTTATCACAGTTCGCGCGGGCGAATGTGTGACATCGAATTTTATTGTCTTTTGTGAATGTGCTAAGTGCCATCAGAAGGCGGCTAAAATCTACTAAATTGTGATAATGATATCTGTCAATGCCTCATTGTTCTACGATCATAGCTTACTTATACACTATTTACTTATATTATTGTATGTATGTGAATGTCCCTCAAATTATACGCGTAACGATTATAATATAGTGTTTAAATATATTCCAGAATATTATGTATATAGGGTGCTTTATTGTTCGTCTGCGGAGCATTAACTTGTGTCTCGCTCCTGTCCTCATATTCGGACTTGGTAACGAGCCAAAACAGAAACATTCTGCTATATATTATGTAATGTTATTTTATTTATTTAGTAGATATCATCCGATTGTAAAAAGCCGCTAAACTCTCTTTTTAAAATATCTGATTTTATTTCGCCAAGACTCCTTTACAAAATAACTATTACGTACTACTTATTTCGTATTATTAAGCAGGGTCTACGTTTTATGTAGGCTTTTAAGTTATTTAAGAGATTTATTTTTTATAATATTAATTAATTTGGTAAGTAAAATTATGTTCAGCATTAATGTGTCCAATATTATTTAACATACCTACCATGTGAATAGTATGAGTGAATCTTATTGATTTATTTTAATTGAATATTGTAAAAAGGGTTGCATTTAATTAAAATATGAATAGGTACTTCTTCTTTACTGTGGTAGGTAAACAAACGCCATACGAAATTAAAATTGATGTCTATGTCAAAGAATGTGAGAATGTGGTATTTATAAATGTGTCATAAAATCGTGAATTATCCTCGTTATGTGCGTATATTTTATACATGCTGACCCAAGGTACAATAATATTTTGAATGTTATTTACTTATTTGGCGATCCTGATTGTAATGAAAACGATGAACAAAGAATTACGTAATAAATAATAATTATTATTGAAATGTGTTTTTATTTATTCAGCCTGTAGCACATAATGTTTAGTTTCACAATAATTATAACTCTTTAAAGCGGAATGTTATCTCCAATGGTCCCATTACTTGTGTCTGGCTGACCGCCAAATATCTTAAAGTTTTATGTCATCAGAATTATCTAGGACAATTTGGCGTCCGCTTTAAAAACAGAGGAGTCATTATATTTATGTTGAATAGAAATCTTAAGAAATGAAATGATATCTCAACATTCTCGACACGAATATTATTTTAAGAATTAGTCGTTCTTACACCGCGTTGCGTTCTAAATCCGTCGGATGTGGTAATGTTAGTAGACCTCATTTAAACATAGGTAATAGAATAAAAGATTTATTAATAAAGTAGATATAAACATTATACGCAATCACACACATCAATTAAACAAGAACAAAATATTATTTTGTACAATACATACATAATACTTTAATGATATTGACCAATGAAACAGATGTGATGTTTTCATTCCATCGCATGAAGTGATCTCGTCCAATGTTCCCAAGATTCGAAAGGTTGAAGTACCGAAATATATTAGAGATTCCTTACATTAGATCATATAAATATATAAAAGTGTGTAGATATATAAGTTTATTCTCCTGTCATCATCTCCATGAATTCTGAAACAATATATTAATTTGCTAAAGTACGAGTCTGTACATGTACTAAATATAATGACCTATAAACTTAATGCATTCTGTATTAGTATCGAGACTAATTAGTATGTGTTGTGTTCCAATGTTTCGATTTGGCTCATGTCCACCCTCTACTGAGTCACATATAGATTTCTCATATTTGGCATTGCCATCATAATGGCCAGTTATCGGGGGACGCTAAAGATGAACACAACAACCGAACTCAAAACGAATTCCTAATTCGAAATGTGTCTACCCTGATAATAAGACAAGAAGCTGTCAATCCAAGCTTCTCTGTTTATCCCCTTTCTGTGTTATGCCTGTCTTGTTTGGTCTCTGATTCAAGGCTGACTATATAATATTTAAATGGTTGAAATGTCTCATGCAGGCCGCTTCCAACCGGCCTTTTTGGAAATTTATGGGGGAGGCCTAGGTCCAACAGTGGACGTCCTGCGACTGACATGTTACGACGGTATATGATAATATCTCACCATCGAAGTCCACGGTGCCGCTGCCGTCGGTATCGATCTCCTGGATGATGCCGTCCAGTTCAACCTCTGTCAGCTGCTCGTCCAACTCGCGAAGGATCTCGCGCAAGCTTGACGTGGGAATGTAACCGTTGCCTGGCAACAAAGAATTCCGGAGTTAACATAAAAATATGATAATATTCATCAAGTTTCAGAAGAATTTAAAGGGTCTCAAGGCAAAGTCGCAAAGTGACTGAGTCTTGTGCTAAAGGCATGAAAAGTATTCATGACCTTAAAAACAACACAAAAACTACTACACCTAGATATATTTGTTGTAGTAATAACATTTTAATTTAGGAAAGATGATCTGGTTGACCGTTGTAAGAAGAGGGGCTGTCTAGCACTAACATTTTGGAAGTTTTTTTTTACCGATGGGAAATCATCAATTGGCTACGATAATTAATCAACGAAGGGCTCCGAAGGATTCCCATGTATTGTTGATTCTCACCTTCCTTGTCGTATAATCTGAACGCTTCCCTCAGCTCCTTCTGCATGGCTTCCGCGTCCTCCTCCACGATGAACTTGGCTGCCAGCGTCACGAACTCTCCGAACTCAAGACGGCCCGACTCTGGAATTTAAACAATTCATCTTATTTTTATTCCGTCGTACGACAATGAACGCTAGAGTTACCTACCCACTCAACAAACTGTGGTTGGTAGGCACCGAAATAAACGATACTGATAATAAACTTTTGATTTCATCTCCCTATTCCATGGGACCTAAACATAGCCTAAGCCTTCGGGGAATACAGGCGTGATGGTATGTGTGATGTCATTTCATCCCATACAGGTAGATTTTTAGGTCAAGCCTAGATATTTGTAGCCTAGTTCAGATTTTCATCTTTACAAAATTTACAGAAAAACTTAAATAAACGTTGGTAATTCAAACTACCTACTTGTAAAGCAGTGTCGTATATAATATAGCACAGGCTATATAAATAAAGTTTGAAATGGCTCGCAAATAGATTGCGTATGAGCAATAGTTCAAAAATAATCTGATAAGCTTCAAATTTTATAGATATAGTCCTGGGCCGGTGATACAGGCGATTGAAATAACAAACAACCAGTAACAGTATCTAATAGAACACCAAAAAAACTCACTGTCAGCATCGACTTCCTCGATGAGCTCTTCAAGGATTTTCTTATTGAAGGGCTGCCCCATCATCCGAAGGATGTCCGCGACGAAGTCGCAAGGGATGCTGCCCGAGCGGTTGTGGTCGAAGCCATCGAACGCCTTGCGAAGGACTGCAACAAACAGATCCTGTTATAACCAATCCACCAGAACATTACGTAACTAAACTACGAATGAAACGCTCGCCGTCTCCTACCGTCAATATTTAGCGTATGTGACATGATGTCAATCGCACGTTGGATATGGACTAGTCTCGAGATGACTTTTTTTGTTTAAATTACTTTTTGAAGACCAGAGAAATGCTGTGTTGCACTGGCAATAAAACTAGTTAAACTGATCGTTCGACTGGGCGGTTAGCGATGAGATTAGGACATCGGTTCAATGCACTGAGATGCGGTGCGAATAAGTTGTGCAATGCAGCTATTTCGGTGCATCAGCGTGGTGCACCGGAGGGCTCCGGCGCGACGCGCGCGCGCGTAGCATCGCACGAATGTAGGGCGACAGTAAATAACAAAAACAACACCAACATGCATGTCTCTCATAGCAGCCCTATCAAACAGTACTTTGTCCTTTTTTCTTAATGCCACTCTTGAATGTTAAATTATTGGGCTCTTCAAAAATAGTCAAATCGTGATAAGACACTGGTACAGTCCTTTAGGCAATGTTTACTTCAATGAAGTACCTATAACTTGTTGCAAGTTGCAACCGTTTTTAGTAGCATTCAAAAATAACAATATTTTTTGTTCAAAAAGTAGGTATACCTAGTTGCTATTCTGTAGTCATCATTCACAATACAGGCAGGCAGGTCATCTTTCGCAATACGATTACAAGCGTTCAATTCTTAGTGTCCTAAAAAGTTTTGAATTTATAATGATTAGGTATATTATAAAAGTATTTAATGAACCTACGTAAACGAAAAGACCTCGTATTAAATCTTTCACTCATTCATGTTTATTTACTTTAGCTGTTCAGTTGCACAAACTACTTATCGCTCTTTACGCAAACACGATGTAGGTATTGGCACAAGGTTTACGACTTTGACCCTAAACTATATTGAATTCATATGTGGAATACTTTTAAATTGATAATATGTACTCATTGTAATAAGTTAATAATCATTTCCGATGACTAAACGACTGTAATAAATTTTTCATCATAACTTTCTTGACTTTTAGTTTGATAGTCGTAATAACGAACGTGCGTCATCGAATTTAATATAAATATATAAAAATTCTTATGTTGCTCACCGAAATAAACTCTTTCAGTGTTTTAATGACTTGCTTGAGTGATAAATTGTAGAAGAGATTTTTCATTCAGAATTTATATATTTTAATGTTAAAGGATATATCCGTCACTTCAAAGCAAACAAAGATGTTGGGACGAATTCATTGTCGTATAAAGCCCTTACAGCTCATTTTTATGACTGATACCAGATACGTAAACTTCTGATCTCATGCCTACGTGGAATAAAGCTCCGCGCTCCGAAAGCTCTGTGGTTCGGCGCAAGAACCGCACGCCGACTGCGTGCAGTTGAGTTTTATTTGCAACCGTTTTAGACATGACACACTGAACCCAGGGCACCTCAACTTTGTTGCCATATAACTGCTTTTACGCCTCGTTGGATTTGTACACGTAGTTCCTTAATTAGTCTGGTTATTTAAACGTGAAATATTTTGCAGCCAGCCCCTTTAGTGTGAAAATTCATGTAGGCAGGTAGGGCAGGACGCAAGATGCAGGGCTAAACAATCCTTTGCTATTTGTTACAAATGCCAGTGAAGTGAGTCATCATAATCTTTCAATGTTTTATAAGACGTAATATCCGTTAATAAATCTAAATTTGTGGACAGTGGCACATTTCCTTGGGTCCAGTTTCCTCAATTATTCAGGATGACGCGGGTTGTTTTGTGACAGGCGCAATTAGAACCAAGGATAAAGCCGACGATAAAACTCTTTTATAATCTTCTAATTATCCATGCATCTTAAAAACCGCTATTTACAACGTTTTTAATGTTATTATCAGTAGAGCGCGATAACGCAGCTCTATTCAACATTGTGCAGCTGTTCCATGTTATTTTGGCAACAAAATAGTTTTAAAAACATGATTTTTATTTTTGCCAGAGTGTTAATTTTAATCGTGAAGACTTCTTGGCAGTTGTCTCAAAGTCCCATGAGTTTTATTACGGTTTTTTTCTAGACTTTAGCTGTTTATTAATTACCCACCCACAGGCGGTGAAATACAAACTCAACACAGCGCTTACTGGTAGGCTGCAATCTGCTGCAAACATTCTTTTTTTAATTCAGGGCACGTGTAAACTTGTTTCTAAAACATTTTCATATCGGGTTTCAAATTATTATCACAATTTTCACATAATTCTTTTATGACACAGTTAAACATGTTCTACGACAGTACTACTATGATAAAGTGCGGTAGTTTGTACTGAAAATGGTGTACGTCCGCCATTATGTTCATGAATGAGTGTAGGGAGAGCAATGAATCACTGTAACAAATTGCATATAACACTATAATATCGCGGATTTGGCTTCCAATCCTAACGTCCAGCGCTGGACTCGCATGATTTAGGTTCGTTGGCAGACATCGTGGATATAAACGATTTACATGTAGTTTATTGTGGACATCCAAACTTTAAACAAACTCGAGTAGGTGTTGACTCTGACACCCAGAGTGTATTCAAAAATAACTTAAAATATTAACGACATGTTATGAAAATTTAATTTCTTCTTTGATAGTCTTATTTATATTCATGGATATTGGTAAGCTGGAAAATATTACACAATTTCAATATTGTTGTGAAAAACAAAAACATTAATAAAAGTAGGACTGTCAGACTTCATACTTTTAATAAAAAAGCGTCCCTTACGTTAATCCCGACATCAAAGCTCATAATGATTTCAGAAATAGATACCTAAGCGTGTGTAGTTTAAATAAAATGACATGAAATAGGTGAGTTTCCTAGAAAATTGTTTTACGCGTTTACGTCAAATAATGAAAACACGCTGTTCTCACCTCAATTCAAACATGTTGTACGTGAGTAAGTGAATTCGCGCCGCTTTCATGTTGTATACGCTGTCATGTCAATGTATGTAAACAATGTAATGTTGTAGGAATCGCAAACTATTGTAAACATTGGAAATAGCTGTAACCGTTTGAATTCAGAAATAATTTTAGTATTAACATTAAACCAGTGGCACACATAACGTTAGTTTTCAATTAGTCATCATTTGAATTTAGAACAGAAATATCGATAATAACGGTACATAGTTATTTTGAAGTTCTGGGAAATTGGTTCCACGTTATTGGTTAAACAATGACGATAGCACGTTCTATCTGATTTCCACGGTCCATTGGCAGGCTTCCAGGCGTGTTGCCACGCTGGCCAGCGCGCCCGCCACCCGACTAAACACCCAAGCCGATTTTATGAAACGCCCATAAACAAAAAATCTTGCAATCCGTTACCCGTGTAAATAATTTGATGCAACTTTGATCATTGCAAACTGCTTCGTAATCCTTATTTTGTTGTCTCAAGAGTTGGTATAAAATTAACCTTAGTTAGTATGTAAAGTAACATGATACCTTTCAGGCTTTTGTGAAAAATTATGATTATTATCATATTATATGAAGTACCTCACAGTTCCGAACAAGTCGGTAGTAATATACAGGAAAATTTTTTAACCAGTGCGTAAATTTTGCCATAATAAACTTCAACACGTTTTATTAAACACGTATATTTTATTTTGATATGTCTTAGTACTAAAAAAAAAAGTTATCGCTTACGAAACATGTTTACTTAAAAACCATATTTCATTGTCACTCGGCGCTAGCGCATTCCCCACCCCCTCACCCCAGCCATGCGCCCGGGCGGCGGCGGCGGCCACGAGTTTTCATTGATAGTATGGCGAATAGATTATGTCCTGGATGTTTTGCTTATTTCAAACTCGGATAAGGATGAAATTTTTTTTAATTTTTTTTTTTAACTAAACACGGAAATGTGTTCTATTACTGACACTGAACTACCAAAAAAAATTTACGCACTGGTTAAAAACTTATCCTGTAGGCTAGTTTTGATTTATAGCTAGCCGGTAATGTTTTGTAAGAGAAGAAAAATCTTTTTATCATTCTTTCATTACAAAACTTTAGTTAAACTTCGTCCATTGAACAAGTCGTAAATCCCAACGAAATACTTCACAATAAAAATCGAATTCTAGGGAAAAACAAAACAATTAACAAATTTTAAAAAGAAATACGATCGGGGTAATTACCTTCTTAGTAGTTGTGGATTATCCTTTATAATCTCTTAATTTGTTTCAAAGCAATTTGAAAAACATTCCTAGCGTCTCTGAGAAACGAATTCTACAAAACAACATTGCACACATTGTTTTTCTACACTACAGGAAAAATAACTATTTTCTTAAACACATAAACAGAACATCGTCTTGTCTGTGTTTGTTTAAAAATATCTTTTCATGTCTACTGACAAGTTATTGTCAATGTTTCAGAATATCAAACGTACTGTAAAATTTTCTTAATGACACTTACTAATCGTTGGCACAGATACATTTAATCATTAGTTTATGAACGTTCACACTTGTACTGAAAAACTAATTAAAGTAATTAATTGGAGGTATATATTATTCGTTTTCAGAGTGTCGTTGCAACAGAAGCAGTAATTGCTGTATTTATGAATAAAACAATAAAAAACAATAAAATAAGAGGTTATTTCGAAGTTGGGATGTAAAAAATTAATTCGCTGTAAACGATCTATTCGGGAAAACAGGCAATTCTACAAACTTTTAGAAAAGTTCTCAATCTAATCTCAGTCTTAATTTGTCAAACAAGTTTCTAAACTAGAAACTACCTACATTTTTTGACATTAATTGTCGCTGAAATGAGATTGCGACTAGATTTTGAACGTTTTTAAATTGTAGACTGATTGAGACTGATAGAGATTGGCCTTCTGTTTTCCTCAACCACATATCTGTGCATTTATGAGTCAGAGGAGCTTGGTAGCGTACCTATATCTATGTGTGTATATCAAACACGATCAGACATGCATTACAATGAAAATCTTTGAATTATTGTTAGGCAAGTTTCCTTCCTCAATTCACATTTTCAGTCTTTAGGTATAATTTTAACATTTTGAGGCAGAACGTAGCAGAGATGTATCAACTTTCATTCTTCATATATATCTGTCTGACTAGCCTCTGTCCGCGGTTTCGTAAGCGTTCCCACGGGAACCGTTAATGTTTTCGTAACAAAAAGTAGCGTATATGCTATTCCAGGCTATATCGTTGCCGTTGAAAAACGTCCTTTTATCGCACTTTCGCATTTATAATAGTGATTAGATTCTTCATAGTGATAGGTATGCACATTGCCGTAATTAGCCTTATAAGCACCCGGTGCGAGCTACTATAACTGTGCCCTTGAAAAATGTTTGCTAGTTCTGGCCTGGTTATTTCTGCGCCCCTCCAGGGTCTACGCCCTGTGCCTGGGCACCGCTGGCACCGCCCTAGTTACGGCACTGGGTATGCATACATACTGCATGAATCAAAGTAAAGTAAAGGGTAAACGTGTTTTTGATAATTTCAATCTTACCTAAATATATTTAAATTATGCACCGTATCTTCTATTGTGTAAAGTACAGTTTTACATGGACCTTCATTATTTCTGAGCCAGATAAGCTCTCTGGTTTATGTTTCAGACTAAGTTAATACATACAATGATGCACCGCGTATTCAAAAGTACCTACTATTTGTTTCAAGTGGTTCAAACTCGCATCAACAAGTGTTTGTTTATGTTTCTCCATTAACTCCATTATTATATAAATTGTGGAGTCTATAACATAAGTACTACGGTTTTAAATGTGGTCTATAGACTTTTTCTTTTTGTATGCCATCGTCGAATGGCAAACAAGCCGATGCAAAAGCGACTTGATTTTTTTGTATCTTTTTAACCCTAAGAATACAATTTCTTTTTATAGAACCACAGTTTTAGGGTAAGAGTGTTAACCTATTTTCGTCAGCCTAATTAAACCCACATGCAAAATTTAAATCATTAATTTCTTTCGCCTCGCACGAGTCCCCTTTTATTAACTTCATCCTCCATTGTATAGTTGGCGTATCGCCAATACTAAGCTTGCGTTTTTCCATCATTTATGTAAACATTATAACATTTACATTTTCATGTTTTATTTTAAAACGTTATTTATTCGAGCGTTTGGATTAAAAATAAATGTTAGCAAGAGGTTTATTAAGGTCATTGAACTTACCAGCAATCTGTTCTGGGGGGAGCTCGTCGGCCTGAAAGTTAAATGAAAATATGATTTTATTATTGGAACATGAAAAGAAAACACAAATGTGATCTTCCTTACGTATATAAATAAAAAAGCTAATATAAAATAAAGTCAGTCCCATAAATTTATCAAAGTTGTTGCATTTTGCATCGGAATGTTTTCGAGAATCATTTGTTGGGTTTATTTATGTTGGCAGAGGTAAATAAAAATATTTTCGTGGAAAGTAATGTGCATGAAAATATTTATTTAAATACGTAAGTTTCTATGCAGATAAATGGGAGATAGTCGCAACTTTTCCGTGGGATTGCGTTACTAAGGCATAATAAATTTATTTTATGTGCAATTGAAACTGAAATAGACTTGTGTGACTTGCGCTTATGCTACTAAATTTATTTGAAGCTGACTTTAAATACTTAAAACTTTATGATGCTGTTCGTTACTTTGAAGAGCATAAAACTCATACATAATGTAAGATAAAGACGTGCCTACATACAAATAATTGAGATTATCGTAAAACTTTAGCGTATGTTCACGTTTTCAAATTATTTTGAGAAAGTATTTTATTCTTTGACAATTCTTCTTTATTATCTTAGATATTATTGCACAATACTATTTAAATAATGGGAGAAATATAATATTTCAACTATTTGAGGAATCTTAATAACTATATTTGTAAATTATTTTTAATTAAGTTAGTAATAATTGAGATATGAGATCTCCAATAAAATATTAATGAGTGTCGTTAGATTATTATTGAACACATTGAAAAAATATGACCTAAACTTCATTAAACCTATACTTAAGCCCATAGTCATAGTATAATAATGATTCAATATGTTTAAAAAAATATATGTTTTAATGTGACTTCGTGAATACAAGTAGAACGCAACAATTTACAAAAATACGAACGGAATTAAAATCTCGCGAAGCTATGCGAAAGTGTAATTAATTAGAACAACGCTAGGATTGGAACTTGCAAACATGAAATTCCTCTCATTGCGTTAAAAGCTTTCTTGAAATAAATGAACTGATAAATTACTAAGTCTGCGTATTTAAAAAAAAAACTTTAGAGTGTTTATTAAAATTTTACTTTTCTCATAAAATTCATTAACCAATCATTTCAATGACAATAACTAAAAACTCACTATGCAGTAATTTTATTCAAGCTCAGTAAAAGTTTTCTTTTATTGTTAAACTTGACAGCTGCACATTGTTAAGTGTCATGTTATTGTCACACGAAGATTTAACTGTTAGAATTTAACAAAATAAACGCTAAGTTAGTTGTCACTTCCGCGACGGCTGTCACTCAAACACAAAATCGTTCGGCCGTACGACGAACACCGTGACAGCACCTGTTAGCATCCACTCAACACCTATCACCATCTGTTTTCTTCTTAAATATGCCCTCATATTTCATTTTGAGTAATTAGTAACATGCCTAAGCCACGTAATTTTAATTTATTTTTTAATAATGTTAAAGTAAATCGATTTATTTTCATTTTCTGGACACCTACCCAGTCTGCAGTATCCAGAACCATGTTTAATGTCACTTGTTAACACTATGAGACGCACAACACGACTGCTCGCTAGTCTGAAGTTTCCAGCGTTCAGGGTTATTTCTGCTGCCCCACGAGTTAGGCTGGCCTTTCTGATACTTTCATATATACCGGGCGATGTGTGCGGCGGCCGCGGGGGGCCCGGGGGCCGGGGGGCGAGGGGCGCCCGGCGGCCCCTTTGGCCCCCTAGTCCACCCCGGCTTCCTGCGCTTGCGCCGACCAATGGCGTGAGCCTCAAACGGCAGGATGCTAAAGTATTTTTAGTAGAAACGTGGTTATGAAAAACGTAAACAAGCGGTGCGTGCGATGCTGAAGCGTGTAATGTGCCGCCCGCCCCCCGTAACCTCGACGCCCGCCCGAACGACCCCGCTACTGCCGTGTCATAAATGCGAATAATTAGGTATAATTTTAAAGTCGTTTGTCGTGTGTAGGCTGTTTATTATTATGATGTTAGGAAATTGCAGTTTTTCTTTTATCGACGCAGTCGTTATTAATTATTATCGAAATAATTTTTATTGGTGCCCGCTTAATATCTGTCTGCCTACGTGATTCTTAGAACTAAAGGAAAATTTTGAGCTTTATTATTAATACATTTTCCTACTCGGTCTTTACATCTAGAGATTACCATTGAATCTTGTTGGGAGTCGGTGTCATAATCATAGCAAAGTTGTGAGTGTGATTTATTCAACGAGTGCGAATAAGCCACGGTTGGATGGGCTGCTAATTGAGCAAGTGAGTAATTATGTGTATGATCCAATCGTCCCACGTGCGCTAACTACGACTTATTTTACTAGGTGGCGTCAATCATTAGGGCATCACACGCCATTAACTTTTTGCGCCATTAAAAATTAAGACGCGCGTCTCGGGGAGAATAGGCGTGACGTCACGTCACGGTACCCGGCCCCGCGCCATTATACCTGCTGTTGGATTAGCCAAGCTTTGTTTGATTTACGACAAAATGTGAATATCTTCTCGTAAATAGCCGATTCTATTAAATATGCGGGCTTGAAGTACTTTCAGAAAGTTTACTCTGGTAAGCGGAATAATAATATTTATAAGAGTCGGAACGAGCTAGATGTGCCTGGCGGATGTGATGGTTTAGCAAACAGCAATACCAAACTAAAGCTTTAGAGGAATATTAAAGTTAGTTAAAGCGTCTGGCTACCATAGGTTTTCTCTTGGT
This sequence comes from Caradrina clavipalpis, assembly GCA_932526535.1. NCBI lineage: Eukaryota > Metazoa > Arthropoda > Insecta > Lepidoptera > Noctuidae > Caradrina > Caradrina clavipalpis. Next base: position 7,256,650 of record OW052093.1, read on the forward strand.
TTTTTATGTGAACCAGTTCATTCTAGGTAAGCGTACTGTTCCACCTTAGGCCGCATCACCTAAGATCAGTTGTGTTGCGGTCAAACACAAGCCTGTTAGAATATAAAAATTAAGTAGGGCTACAAACGCACACTCCTTGATCTTATTCCCGAAGACTGAACACTTTTCGAAGGGCTAAAAACAAAAAAAGGTACTGTTACAAAAAATAAAAGAACTTCTAGAAATCTATAAACCCCGCCTAATTTCTTCGCCGGCTATTGGCAGTACCAGACGGTTAATTATAGTAACTCTTAGTAATATAACTTAGTCCCAATCTGTCAAAAATGTCTCTATATATCATACATATTTGACAAGATTTTGACATTGGTGGTCGCTGAGATAAGATTGCGACTACATTTTGAACGTTTTTAATTACGAGAATTGACCTTCTTAGGTTTTATTGAATGTGGGGCCAGTCCTCTAGAGATAAATACATACATACCATCACGCCTATATTCCCCGACGGGTTGTGCAGTGTACTAATGGGGTGTCCATTCACAGTTCATATGTATAGTTATGTTTTAGGACCAATGTAATAGGGGGCGAGCCTATTGCCATTAACCGGGCACAAATCCTAACTCCGAGCTGCTACTGAGAATTTCATAGAATAACAATAACACTTCTTGCTCGAAATGCCTGCTGGGAATCGAACCCAAGACCTCTAGCATAGCAGTCGCGCTCAGGACCACTAGACTACCGAGGCAGTTAATAAATACTTGAGACATTATCTTATTGTAATTGGTTACACTAACACTATTCACACTGATACACAGCAATAAAGTGGGACTTCTCCAAACGAGCTCTATAAAACTAAAACTTCAATTTGCGTTATTTCAGAATCTACTTATAGCACTGAAGAAACTAAATTAAACTAATTATTTTGTATTACACATTTGACCCAGTACAAGCCTACGATAAATTTCCTCGGAGATCAGACATCCAGTACCTACAGTTTCGCAGAAAATTATAAATTACACGTTCTTATTTACCTACGTGTGTTTGTGTAATTTTCCGTCAGCCATTCATTTTGACATCCTACATTGTGAAATGGAGAAAATGAATGGCTGAAACTTCAGTGCCCTGAATTACAGGACTGTTGAGGCAAAAACAGAGGAACACTAATATGCGTTAGCAACATCACGTCATTCGGAGGGGCCACACAGGGCCGATGCCTGCCGGGGCTGCGGGTGTTCGAAAGAGATACCGCGCCCCCGGAACGCAAAGGGTACAAGAAAGAACATGGATGGGTTTTAGTCAGTAAAGGTCTGACACTCCCTCCCGCTCCGCCCAGGTCGGGAGAAGTCATTGGATGATTTCCCATCGGTAAAAAAAAGCATCACTCCAAATCCTACATTATACTAAAAGTATTAAGATTATAATTTCTAAACCTTCACCCAGAGAACGCGGCTTTACAAACAATTACAAAACGAAACGAAGATTAATTTTATGAAAATAGACATTGTTTTTAAAAACATGTCCTTTTGTTATTGTAAGCGTGTTATTCTTTCAAAGTGATTATGCGGCAATGACAATCCATCATCACGCCGGTGATTTGGCACAAAATTAGTTTTCCACAGTAGTCGGTGCCTAACGTCCTTTCGTCCCTGGTGCATTGCACCCACAAGTTCCAGTACTGGCACTTAAGAACGTAGTATTTGAAAACATGACAAGCAATTTTTTGTTCCATTTTGTAAATAAATCCTTGTCTCTCGTAATGCACTGTTATTTTTATTTTCGTGTGGTTATTGCTTCATTTCGTGTTTATTTTGTTGCTCTATAAATTTGTCAAGCTTCGTGCTGATTGTGGCTCTGAAGAAATGTTTTGGCTTTCTTAATTATATTATTATTATCGTTTTTTATATTTAAAGAGTCTTCTAATTTCGTTCGTCTCCTCTTTGCTGTGTTTTCTAAGAAAGAAATGTTTACAGGGAATTGGTCTATTTAATTTGACCTGAATTTGTTTATAAACCTTTAACCAAAACCTTAGCAGGAAACATTAAAGTATTTTTAAGTGCGCGTGAATGAGTAACCGCTCTACATGTTCCACACCTTTTAGGATCAATATTTGTATTTTACATTGCAATAAAATTAAACCATACTGGCTTACGAAAATTCCAGAATCTTCTCGTATTTTGCCAAACATTAGGTACTCTGCCAATCCAACGTCGATCGATTGTTTTACTAAGCTAAAACGTGGATTTTATTTATTTTTTCATCACCAGATCGAAATAAACCATCGAAGTGTAGACCAAGCCAGACTTACAGAAAATAATTCATGAATGATCGATGTTATTATTTTCAGATCAGAAATGCCACGTGAATATAATATAATTCTGTTTCACATTTCATATAAATAATTCTGTGGAACACCAAATACAAATCCAGATTATGTTGTAATTTATTCATAATAGTGTAGAAATTAAATAATGTTATATTAATTTATTGTGTGCGTGTGCAGGAGTAGCGTTATTCAGTAGCGTAATGTAATGGGTGGTTGCCAATACAAATGTACTGACTATAAATCAATCGCATTTTTATGAGCACTGGAAATCTCGAGACAGGTTATTTTCAGCAACAGTTATGGACTCGGCAGTTCGTAAAACAATCCGAATCCAGGACACCGTAAAGTAACTCAGGTTCAATGATAAAACGACGAGAATTAGTCGAAAATTATTGTACTCTTAAAATATTACGATCATTACTGACTTAACTTATTATTGAAAAACAAACGATTGTTTTGACGATTGTCGGGTTATTTATGCCTACTACTTATATTAAATAATAAAAGTTTTAAATAGCTGTTTACTCGGTTTTGTGGCTGTTAGATGATTGTAAATTAAAAGTTAAAAAAATATTATAGGTTTATTGGTTACATTTGAGGGCACTTGGGAAAAAACTACCTAAGTATATCTCCGTACCATCTAAACAGTACATTCCAATGGATAGATACGCTAATTATAATTACAAATGTAAGCTATTGCGAATCGCTCTGTCACAATTTAACGCGGCTTTCAACATTTTTTTGTGACTTCTTTATTGTTCGGGCGCAGATTTGGCAAACGCAAGTAAATTCCAATTGGTACTAAACATTGAATAGTACTAGATACAACTGTAGAATAGTGAGTTCTATACTCTACACGTGTTTTTCGCAAGTTTTTTAAATAATACAGAGTGAAAGCGAGGTCGTAACGAAAAATTTTACTACGGCGTAAATATTTTTAGTCTTAATTTTTTTTAACGGCTGTTCCTTACATTTTAATTTTTTTTTAATACCTATATAATTGACGAATAATTTCATTTCTAAGGGGTCTAAAATCATGGATTGAATATTTGTTTTATGACGTTGGCCTATCCGCCCATTAAAATGTAGACCTAGGTTGGTTGGATCTGCCTACATTATACCTACTACTAGCGAACTACCCGCGATTTCGTGCGCGTAGTTTATTTCACCCGGCTTGCGTTACGACAGGTAGGCTCCCGTGGGTCGTAACGTGACGTAATAGAGCATAATATGACGCCCACGAATAACGTGGCTTTCTATGGGAAGAATTTTCAAAATCAGTTTAGTAGATCCAGAGATTAACCCCCTACAACCTTACAAACTTTACCTCTTTATCTAGACGAACTATAATAGCGTCATTATAAAAGCTCCATTTATCTACTATGTATAACACACACACACACCCACAAATGTGAATAGATATGAAATATTTTTACATTTTGTTTCAAGAAGTTATAAACAACATTTTTAACTGCGAACACGATGCACCTGCAGCGTTTAGTCACCCATCACTATGTGTGCACATAGCTATAAATCCTATAGGGATTTATCTTATTACCTACAGTTGTTTGTTTTAAATGGGATTGGGTGAGTCACGTCTGTTGCATACACTTCGACCACTGGGCAAAAGTCTCCATGCAATGGTTGCCTGAAAATGCGTTACGTTGCTGAAGCCGGTCTAGAAGGAGGTGGCGAGATGACCTAGAAACGCACCAAGAGAGCTGGTTTGAGGTGGTGCAAGAAAAGAATACGTGAAAGGAATCGAGGGAGGCCTGCGCCCATCAGCGGGATACTATACATAGGCAAGGTATAAACAGTTGTCTGTTGTCTGCTTTCTGTCTGGAATCTGGAAAACTGGGCTAATCACAATTTGCAGGGCACTGACTGACTAGTCAAGTACTCATATTGATGAGCTTTTACGGAGCTCGTTGAGCGATAACAAACGATAATGCCAAATTCGCACACAGCTACATATATTCACATCATCACACATCACGGTTTTATGCAAACTATCCCGCTCCAACTTTATTATTAGCTTTTTGTTTCGTTTGCAGACAACTAGGTACAAATTGAAATGACGTGAAAAGAAAATACGTGAAATTTTCCTCTAGTTAAATAAACATGCGGAATGATCGTAACTACAATAATACGAGTGAAGGAAAAGTTGCAGATGTTATTGTTTCAAACTATTCCTCGGATTGTCTAACTAGATTACGAATATTTTACAGTAGTTCACGCAACTATGAACTAGTTATTTAATGGGATTTAGTGTTCTAAAGTAACATTCATGATGAACGAAATATTTAAATATTGTGAGCGATTTTATATTATAAATAACTTTAAAAACATGTTGAAAAGGTCCATATTGTTTTTCCAATTTCTATCAGCAGCATCATTAATAAAGTGTATAAGAAAAACAGCGGGAAAATACAAAGAGCTGAGCTCTGACGTTGGATATTATACAGGTCATCGAAATTATTACAGTACATACTCGTTCAAATTAAATTTATGCTTTCCCACTTACGATTTGTAATAACAGAAATGATTTATTGGCAACAGCAAACCCTTTAGATCAGTCCGTTTCTCTGATATATTATTATACATTTGTGTTGTACACCTTTTATTTTAAACTTAACTTTGTTTCTAAATCATTTAAATTAGTATTTAGTTCACGCCTACGTTGAGTTTTCTTATTTTTCCGAGCATTATGATTTATCATTTAGTTACAAATGGAAAATTAAGGCGTGAACGAAGGTAAAGAAGCACTTCAATAAATAGGACCGTGTACTAAAAGAAGGTTTTGAGTGTAATTGTATCACAAGACAAGATATAATACTATCTAAAATAGTGCTTCAGGCGAAGGTATGTTTTCATACAATAGGCCTATGTCCAGCAGTGGACGTTCTACGGCTGTTATAATGACGGTAATGATGAAAAAAATGTCATATGAAAAAAAAAACACCATCAGCTGTCGTTGAAGCTATTTATGTTACCTGTGTAACTAAACCGCTAATGGCCAATCATTTAAATTTCTCACAGACACATTGTGCTTCAGTTCTCAATCTTTCGAAATGAATAATAAAGATTGATTAGACAAAACTGTGAGTTACTAAAAATCCCTAATGTACACATCGGCCCACGCGCCGTGTCTCATATGTTTACAGAATTGTGCACGCCTGTGGATTGTGGAATGATATGTTTCAACGTGAAATAATGCTCCCGTCCGAACTTTAGCCCACTTGGTGTTTTATTGTGTGTACGCGATTCGGAGTTTTATCTCGTATAGCTGGTTGCCGGATAATCCGAGTATAAATAGCGTATAGACAACAAAGCATCAACAAATCTAACTCGTATCGGGTACCGCTACTGGCTGTCGAATGTGTAGCGGCCCGCCTCGCCTGTTTTATGGCCGTTCTAAATTATTAAAATTGTTCTATTCAGAGACTCGTTTCATCTATATTCATGATAATATTAGACGTATGTTTTATCAGATGGACCCATCTTTTAAAATAGTTAAACTAGAAAGCTGGCGCTGTATTATCGTCTGTAGAATCAGGTAGAAAACTCAAGGTGGAAAGGAAAATTTTGAGAAGATAACTGGCTGTTGCTGGCATAATTATGTATATATGGGTCATGTAAATATAAAACAGCTACATGGGTTGGTTATTAAAACAACGTATGCTTGCTTCTCGCAGCTTACTTTGCGTGGACCGTCTATAATTATTATGTAGTTACTTACGTTAGTTAGTTGTACGTTGGTACCGGGACGGACGAGATTACCGTACCGGGGGATTTAATACTCGATTAAAAACACACTTTGAATTATTGTTTCGCGTATTGATCTAATTATATTACATGGGTCCTAAAACATACCGGCTGAATATGCGTGTGCATTGGTGCACCTCTGCCTAACCCTTCGCCTTCTAATGAAGTAAAACAGTATTATTTTTTATTAATTTACCGCAAAAAAAATTGATATATTATACGATATGTTATGACATATCAAGAGATTTAAACGAAATGAACACACATTTATAATAAAACGCTTTACTAAAAGCGTGTTGGTACTTTTCCGTTAAGGACTGTAGGTACTATGTAGTTATAGTTATCTACCTCAAGAATACATAGGTACGAGTAGGTATATACTGGTGAAAGGAAATACAAAAGTATCTAGAAACTTCAAAAATATTTGTTTTATTACTTCGTTGTCGTAGGTAGACTGTGCTACGCGGTGCTACGATTCGGCCTACGAAAGCGTAGAGGCCCCGTAACGTACCTTAAAGCACCAAACGGGGTTAAACACAAAAAGAGAATAGTATTAGACTGAAAATAAACAAAGAGACCCATGATTTGTTGAAAGAGTGACGATGGGTAAAACGAAATCAAATATTGTTTTTATACGCTTTTATTTTTATTAATTTGGACATAATATAAATACTTGAATACGAAATATTATCTTGAAAGGTAATTCAATTACAACTAGGTACTTACATGGGTACTATGAATTAGGTACGTAGGTTTTACGTGTACAACACTCGTTCTTAATTATTTTTAACATAACTTTTCAATGGATAAGTTTTTTTATGACGATATTCTCATTTTTATAATTCGGCATCTTTTATTTTTCTATCTAAAATTGCCTGTACTTTATGTTATTGTTTATGTTTATAATGCAACCTTTTTATATACTTTTCTTCATCAATCCGAAGTAGCAGGCCGTGTGTCGATAAAAAAAATGCAAAGCCATTAAATTTTTATTTTTAATTGTTTTTTTTTCTTTCACAAAACGGCGTTTAGTATTTTATACCTGGCTTTTTTTTTAAGACTTATGCTTTTTTCTAAGACAGGCTTAAAAATATGACTTGGAAGTCTGAAGCTGAGGAATGTAACTTTTTTTACAACTATATATTCTTATTCTTATAATTACGGCATTTTTCTTTTCTTCCAAAATTGCCTGTACTTTATTGTTTATGTTTACAATGCAACCTTTTTTGTTTTTTTTTTTCTCCATCTATAAAAAATAGCTGGCCGTATGTCGTTGTCGACAAAAAACATGAAAAACCATTAAATCTTTATTTTTAAGTGTTTTTCTTTTCACAAAATGTTGTTTAGTATTTTATGCCAGATGTTATGTTTTTGAAGGCTGATGTTTTTTTAGAGTCTGGCATAAAATATGACTTAGAAGTCCGAAGCCGAGGAATGAAATTTATTATGACTTGTTTTACCACCTTCTTATTATATATGGAACATCCATGTGTACTGTTTACTTTATTTTATTTTGTTTTTCTGGGGAACGCATCCATTTTCGACTGACAAAAGTCAACAGACACTCAGTCAGTCAATGTCAAAAATGACAAGAATAACTTGAGTTGACACTGTTGACAGTCGATGGTTGATAAAAAATAGTTCGATATGTTTATTTTTATTTACGAATATTTTAAAGTTTTGTGTGTTAAAAGTGCGATGAAACAATGCTACATTATTAAGAGTTATTTCAATCTGTAATTTTTTAACGTAAAATGGAAAGTTACGTAGTTATATCTTTTATTGGCGAAGGATCGTTTGGTCGTGTTTTTAAAGCCAAACATAAAGAAACGGATGCTGTTGTAGCTTTAAAAGTTATAAGAAAGGTATGAAGTATCTTCGTGCTGTATTAATTCTGTACTTTAGGTGTCTGTTTTGTCTTAAAATGAGACCAGAGTTCACTTACTTTCTTTTATGTAAAATTATATATGCATGTCACGACTTACTTGAAACAAGCGAGTAGAACGCGAATATATGCACTGTAATTTAATAAAATCTCAACAAACTTTTTGTTCGTCTCAGTGGGAACATACTAGCATAATTATTCTTAACCTCAATTACAGAAAGGCCGTTCAGTCAAAGACTTGAAGAACTTAAGACAAGAATGTGATATACAGCGACAGCTCAAACATCCAAACATAATTCGTATGATAGACAGCTTTGATACTGACTCCGAGTTGGTTGTTGTCACAGAGTATGCGGAGAAGGAGTTACATAGCATCCTCGCTAAAGAAGGATGTTTAAATGAAGATCAAGTCAAGAAAATCACTTGGGATTTAGTTTCTGCGTTGTATTACTTGCATTCCCATAGAGTGCTGCACAGGTCTGTATTAATGGTTGATTTACGTTTGATCTGTATAAAGAAATACATGCTAAGACGTGGAGTTGCGGATAACGGTCCATTTTACCAATTGGTTTACATATGTTTTAATATGTACAATAGCAACTTTAAGTACACATAAGGAATGCACAAAATTTTATTAAACTTTGAAACAAAAATTGTCCATGTCATTCTGAATACTGCTTGAATTGTACTTATAATGAGTATCACAAATTGCTTATATTGCTTGACTCGACAAGACCAGCTCGACCTAATGTGGAGTTCACAAGTTAACATTATAACAATGCAATTTTTTGTAACAATAAATATATTTCTATTTCTATTCTATTTCTAAATACACCAAAATTGAATTAATATTTCAGGGATTTGAAGCCACAAAATGTGTTACTGGATAGTTCTGGCCGTGCCAAACTATGTGATTTTGGTCTAGCAAGAATCATGACAAATGCAACACATATTCTGACATCTATCAAAGGTACTCCTTTATACATGGCACCTGAATTGATTGAGGAGAAGCCTTATGACCACCAGGTAAGAATCAATTTCAATCAAATGGTGTTTAAAAAAAACCTGCTATTCCAGTAATCAATTTGAAGGTCTCAGCCTTATAGACAGATATTGCAATTAAACACTTTACAATTTATTTTTCTGTACCATACCATAAAGTAAATAAGGAATCATTTTGAATCAAAAAGTATAAATTAAAAAAAAAAAATATGTAGGTATAATATGTTTACCCTTATTTCAGGCTGATCTTTGGTCTCTCGGATGCATAGTGTATGAGTTGATAGCGGGCCAGCCTCCTTTCTGTACCATGTCAATATGGCAACTGGTGCGGATGATCAGACACAAGCCGGTGCAGTGGCCCAGCTTCATTAGCACTGAAGCAAGGTCCTTCTTACAGGTAGGTCAAATACATTGTATTAATAACTGGGATAATAATATTCTAAAATTGCTAATAAAAATCAATAAAATCATTATGCTAATAAAATCATTAGCAATTTTTTTTCAACCAGTTTGTAACTACAAACCTCTATGTCTTTATTGATTGGCATAGTGATCCCTGATAAAATTGAACTATATGCTTATGATATTATTTTAACCAATTTGGTCTGCACTCAAGTTGAACTATTGCTGTTATCTTCATATTTTCTATCAGATAAATAATTATGTCCTATCCAATCTTTTAGGGTCTTCTCCACAAAGATCCAATGAAAAGGATGACTTGGCCAGAAATTCTAGAGCATCCATTTGTTTCTGGCCATGTGACCATTCTCCCAGAAGATGTTCAAAGTGAATCACCTTTTACAAAACCATTGACTCACAGCCAGCAAGAGGCAAAGCAGCTTCAGAGAGAAAAAGTTAGCAGCAATACCAGGTAAGGCTACATAATTTTTCATAAATCAAGCAATTAAAGTGCAGCATCCAGCAGTACCGGAAAAAAGTAAATAAATCATTAATGTCATGCATATTTATTTTTCCAGAACAATACCTGAACCAAAATCAGAACCGAAAGAACATGATTTGCGAAACGCACGAGTGATGCAAGCTATGGAGTGTGTCCCTATGTCTGATGACGACAGTGTCCGAGCAACCAGTGCATTCAGTGTACGAGACAGTCTGAAGACCGATGATGAAGACCAATCACACCCCATCACTGCAGCCAACGCCAAACTACTCAGGCACGAGTACAATGTCCTGAACAACTCAAACCTTGTAGTATGCAATTTAGAAAACAATATGGCCCAACTTATGGCAGCAAACAAAAAACAATCAGACCTAAATAAAATGGATAAAATAGATGAAGAAAAACCCAATATGGAGAAACATGTAGAAGAAAAGAAACTACTAAGTGCCAGTGATAGTCAAAAGGAACTACTGGAGACAAAACAAAAGACGAAATCTATAGATACTGCATCACAAAGCTTGGAACATCCAAAAAGTTCTACCAAATGTAGCAGTGAAGTCAGTTCTGGGCTGAGTAAAAGTGTTCCACCTTCATACAAGCAGAAAATACTGCAATTCTCACGTGACAAGCTCAGGTTTGGCAGTGGAGGGAATAAGCTGACGAGAAGTATCAAGAGATCTTTCCATTTTAGTAGAAGTTGGGACAAAAACAAAAATGACACACAAAGACGGACGAGCGAACCTACTATAGAGATTTCGAGTTTCGTCGATGATAAGGAAAGGTGTTCTAAAGAGGAAAAAGATCAAGATGTGGAGAAGTCAGAAGTTATTGAAGAGACTTCTGATGATAAAGAAGTCGCGGATAATGACAGGATGCTGAAAGCTGAAGACAAAAGTGATGGTAATATACAAAATATTTTAACTCTTTTTACATATTTGGTACTCTGATACTATAACCTCACAAATGTTACCTCTTTATAATATTAGTCTATATTTATGTTGACCTGTTAATTATGGTGACCTGTTTGGTTTCCAGTGAAAGAGCCATCTTCTATCGAGCTGGAGGAATGGGAAGCATTCCTCAACTCCAATATTAGTGAAGTCATGGATGGTGATGTGGAATCTCTTACTCAGCTTAATATGGTATGTTAATGTTATTCCAATCCTATTTGATCATCGAATAGATAAACGTTTAAGAATTGATTGCATGTGCTTTTTTATTGCTCGATTGTTAAAGATGGGTACCAATATTAGTTACATATTTTCGCCCTTATTATAACCAGGTGGTAATCGGGTTAGATATGTAAGACGATTGTATAAAATTATAGAGGGATTGAATAATTCAATTTTCTATCAGTACTCATTTTTTATTTCCTTTCTATAACATGTGACCTAAACATACCCGCGAACTGTGGGTGTACATTGGTACACCTCTGCCTAACCCTTCGTCGAATACAGGCGTGATGATACGTATATTATGTAACATCTTCAAACACATTATGGTATGCAAATAAATATGAATATGAATATATATTCTATTTTTCTACAAGTTCGTTTGTTGATTATAGGTAAGCATGGTGATAGGCGTAGTGGGCAGCGCGGCGCGAGCAAGCGGGGGCGGGCGCGTGTGCGGTGCCGTCGCCGCCCTGCTCGCGCTACCTGCGCTTGCACACACACTGCCGAGGCACACGCTGCTCAATATACAAGATGTGAGATAATATTATAGTGCTTTACTACACTTTAGTCAATGTAAAAAAGTTAGAAAATACTAATATTTTCTATTTTTAGGTGTACCTCGAAGCTAAAGTGGTTTACAATTTCGTTGCGGCTATCAATACGCTCATGAAAGACAGTAAAGACAACGACGATGGAGCGCATGACAGGTACAAACCCCATTAAATATCAAACATCAGCGCGTGTTTTCGACTGTTTGCTACATGATTTTGTTCAACAGCAAGATATCTGTTTATTTAAAAAATAATGCTATGTTAAGATCAGCTTGTTTTTTTATTGGGGCCTCGCAGGTCATGATTTCCTGAGGTGTTTTATAAATTAAGGCCAGCCTGGGCGTAAAACTTGTAAACTAAGCGACTACACGCTAAGGGTACCCCCTGTGGGGTACGGATACAGACCATGGCTTAAGGCGTCACTGGGCAAAGAAAGCAAGGAGACAGGCTAGATCTTGTATATTTAGGGACGAATATAAAGCTACAGGCTCCGTGGCGTGGTGTGAACGACAAAAGTCGGGTGGGTTTATATCAGCAATGTGCTTAATTTGTTTATGCTTGTACCAGACTGCAGGGCGTGGCGCGCATGCTGGAGGTGTGCGCGTGGCTGTGCGTGCGCTCGTGTCGCGGCGTGCGCCAGCTCGCCACCGCGCTCAGCGCCTACAACGCACACCCAGTCTTCACCCGGCTCTTGATGCACTGTAAGACTTGTTTTATTATTAATACCGGGTAGCATTGTGGTTTAGAACATTTCATCGTCTCGCAAAAATTGTTTACTAAAACATTTTTGAGAAATTTACCTTCTATAATCATCGCTGAACGGACTGGTACCGAACTGGACTGTAAGGCGATTTGCACATTGCCCCGCATCACGGAGCGTAGCGCGGGACAGTCTATGATTCGCCTAAATATGTCACCCTATGTAACATTTTTATTAAATAATAATGATTGATACATATAAATTGAGCATTTGGAAAATCTTCAAGTTTCGCGAATGTGACAACCTAATTTTATTTCCAAACACGATGACGTCACGGCTGTCTCAACGTAAAAAGGTCATGTTACAAACAAATTAGTTTAGTTCAAATTCGCCTAGACGCCCTGACGGATGATACTCATATCTCATGCTAAGTGACATTTCAAAATCGCCACTAGACATCTTGACGTAATGACTGAGATAATTTACACTGAATTATGTCGGCGCTGTGTCGGATCTCCAATTAATTTTGACTTCCTGTTGTCTGAGAAACATTTTTATTTACAGATTCCAAGTCGCCACGAATTGTACTGAACATTGTGGGACTGCTCATAACAGTATTGCAAGATCTACCGGAGCATGCCGATGTGGTGGAGAAAATACTCTTTGACGACGAAAGTTTTAATTTCTTGTGCCTTGTAGAACAACCGAGCGATGCGTTGAGAATGAGAGTTTGTATATTAATAAGTTTGCTATGTACATTCTCCTGTACTGCATTTTCTGTAGCCATGGAGTCTCGATGGAGTAAGAAAGAGAATGAATCCATTGAGGCTTTACATACTCATTGTAATGTGGCGCTGAATAGGGCCGCGCGATTGGCCACAAAGGAGCTCAGTAATATGCCTTTTTACATTAGCTAGTAACAATTAAAGATATTATATACATTCGGATAGAAATCCATTCTCCATTTTATGACTTTAACACATTATATTTAGCTTAGCTCATTTTTATTATCATAGACGAATGAATTATTTTGTCTATGGAATTGTCTATGTAGGCTTCGTAGTTATAAATATATCACATAGGTTGCATTTTTTATCCCTTTTAACTAGGCATTAAGATTAGATAAGAATACAATACTCCAGATCAAAGATAATGAATCTCAAAAATCAAATATTACACAACGAATGAGAAATAAGGAATTGAGTGAAGTAAAATTAGGTGATTATTTAGTGAGGAAACATTTAATTGTGTGAATGAATGAAACATCAACCCTAAGACTGATAGCAAGAAGCTTGTTGTACGCACGTTGTACAGTCGACGTCAAACATAATATAGGGGCGAACATAATGTTCATTATTTCGAGTTAAATATTAGTAAGGCTTCTGTCTGATCGATGAATGGATTTTTTAAAGGCTACCTACCGTTCGCATGTGTAGTCGATAAGGACACACAAATATGAATTGACTAGGAAGCTTTACTTCGAGTTCTTACTATTTCACAAATTACATTTTGTTGTTTTATTTTTAAATAAAGTCACAACTTTGGATAAAATTCTTGCCAGAATGACTGTCATTCTGACAAGATTTTTTTGTCTTACTTACCTGACACAGTTATCCTGATTCGTATTCATGCTGAAAGACACCTTGTGTCATTGTGGTTAAGTTTAATTTTCATAGTTGTTTCGTTCGTTTTAAACAGTCTTTTTGCCCCTGTATTTTTAAGACTCGACTGACTTAGTGAGTTTTGGAATATAGATTTCGTAAGGGCCAAAGTAAGATTTTTAACAAAATTGCAAGCGTAATCGAGTTCTAGAATAGTTTTATTGTCGGCTGATAAAACAAAATGAAAAGCAATATTATAATCACTGCCAATTATATTACTGTTATGAAAAGTACATGATTGTTTGTTATGTCGTGCATAAACCATCATAGGCCTATAAAAGGATTCTCATATAACCTATCTATACTAATAGTATAATGAGGAAAGTTTTTTTTCGTTTGTACCGAATTAGTTCCGAAACTACTAGACCGATTTTAACAATTTTTTCACCAATAGATACCGTCGTGATCCGTTACTTCGCCTGTGCCACATATCTTCGCCTAATTTCAAATAAGTTGAAGTTGCCATTTCTATTTTAGGCTTGGCTTCGCGTAAAGTTACTAAATGATAACTATTTTTCATCTATGGCAAGATTTTGAGGAATACTTGTGGCTAACTTCACGTTATTGGCGACCAGTGCAATTTTTTCTCAAGAGAAAACACGTGTTTTTTTTTGTCTGCGATTTAACTTCAGTTTTAGGCAGTGATACAGAACAGGTAAGGTTAAATTTATTATTAAATTATAATCTACTACTAATATTCTTTCATATGACACTAGAATTTTTTATCTAATTTACGTTTAAACGTGGTAATTCAATAAAATGTTATTATGGTGATAGCGACAGCCATCTTGTTGCCAAACTTCGCCTGCCCCTAGGGTTGTCAATTTCAACATTGTAATAATATTTATTTATAATATTCTTTTTTTATTGTCATTTGCATTTTATTATTACCTACAAGCTTTTATTTAGTTTCACCTGTCCCGCTGTGTGTCTGTCTGTAATCTTGCAAGTTAAATTTGACCCACTTTATTTATTTATTTATTTATTTAAACTTTATGCAACAAAAAGTACAAAGGCGGACTTAATGCCTTAGGCATTAAGTCCACTTTATGTTGTCCGATTGAGCTGAAATTGTGCATGCTTGTGCAAGACAGATAACAATGCAATATTATTATAACACGGAGCTGATGACTACGTATTAAATTTCCGAAATTTCATAATAACTATGACTGAATTACCAACGTTCGAAACAACGAAATTCAAAATATTTGATTCGTCTTAGTGTTGCCCAAAATCGGTCTTGGTCTTGTTCTTGCATTTTGGCAAGGCCAAGACTAAGATGGACCCTGTAAGATTTGAGCAAGAATAAGACCGAATTTGCAGTCATGGAAATTACGTCAAAGTCAAACATGGGTTTAATTGAATATTTATGGTAACGGTTAGGTTAGGTTAGTCAGGTAACTGTAGCACAAGACTTGCAAGATTTTTGCAGGAAGACCAAAAAACCGGAAGACCGATTTTGGGCAACATTAATTCGTCTTGACAATTATTTTGATCCTACATATTATACCCAGGTTATTTAACATCATAAACATACTAAAATATCAGTTAATACAGGCTTGTTCAGTTGTTTAGATAGGTAGTGTGAGAGCTTATCTAGATCATAAAACTGGTTACAGAACTATCGATGGACAATGCCAAAAATCAAGGGACCAGCGACGAAACCCAAAAAAAGGGAATACACTGTGAAACATTCAAAAAATATGATAGAATTGGCAGTAGAAGCATTAAGAAAGAAAACGATGTCTTCATACGAAGCAGAAAGAACTTTTGGGATACCTCGTCGAACTTTATTGGACAAGCTACATAATAAACACCCTAAAAGTCCAGGATGCCCAACTCGGCTAACTGATGAGGAGGAAGATAATATAAAAAGAGTGTTAATTGCAGCCGCCGAATATGGCAGTCCTTTGACCCTTCTGGATTTGCGAATTGTTGTACATAGGTGATGTTCAAAATAATATTGTATCTAGAAATATACTTGAGTTGAGTATGCATAAACGTTTGTAAGGCCTAGGAATAAAAAAATCACTTGATAATTTTAGTTTTACACATTTTATTCTCAATTTCCCCTACTACTACGAGGGCGGATCAAAAAGTAATGATAATGAAGATAAAACGCGGTAATTAAAGTTAAAATAATAATTTATTCTTCTACATAGTCTCCTTACAAATCAATACATTTATTCCATCTTTTTTCTAAACCCAGGATTCCCTTTGAAAAAAATATTTTTCTTGACCCTCTCAAAACGCCTCAAAAGTGACCATCACTTCGCTATCGCCTTCAAATTTCTTGCCTCGGAGGTGTTCCTTGAGCCGAGGAAAGAGTTAGAAGTCACTAGGAGCCAGATCTGGCGAATAGGGAGGGAGTTCGAGCAGTTCGAATCCCGTTTCTTGAATGGCAGCCATCGCAACTGCGGCTTTGTGAACCGGTGCTTTTGCTCATAGGTTAACATCCTGGGTACCCAACGCGCAGAGACCTTTTTCATATGCAACTCGTTCGCTAGGATTTTTTGAATGCTGCCATATGAGATCCCTGTGACCTCAGCTACATGCCTGATGGTCACTCTTCGATCTGGCAACACAACATCTTCGACTTTTTTCACGTTGTCTTCAGTGAGGGACGCGGATGGGCGTCCTTCGCGATGTTCATCTTCAGTGGATGCTCTGCCCAGTTTAAATGCCTTGGTCCAGCGTGCAACTGTAGAATATGGAAGAGCAGAGTCCCCCAATTTTTCCACTAAGTCACTGTGTATGTCTATAGTAGAATTTTTTTTCAAACAGAGGTACTTGATGACTGCTCTAATTTCGTTTTTCTCCAAGTTGGTGTTTTCTCTTCGGCAGTTCGTATTCAAATGAATATAACTCCCGGAAATCGTGATATATGTATATGATTTTTTCAGGCTGAAGTATTGAGTACATAAGCAAGCAAAAAAAACTTTTTTTGCGTTTTTATGCGGACCTGAAGTAACCGATTCTCATTACTTTTTGATCTCCCCTCGTATTTAACTCCTACTAATTTAACTGTTTTATTTTTAGATATTTGGAGGTCAATGGAAGACTTTCCATTTTTAATAACAAGTTACCCGGAAAGAAGTGGGCATACACTTTTTTAAAACGAAATAAATCAGACTTAACCAACAGAGTAATCCAAAATATAAAAAGAAGCCGTGCAGAAAAATCCCCTGTAGAAATGGAGGAATATTTCAAAAATCTAAAGCTATCACTGGAAGGAATCTCTTATGAGAACATTTTAAATTACGACGAGACAAATTTAACCGATAATCCTGGGGCTCAAAAATGTTTGTTCAGAAGAGGAGTCAAGTACCCCGAAAGGGTGTTAAATTATACGAAGGGGGCTATATCTATAATGTTCGCAATAACTGCAGGAGGAGAATGTCTTGCACCATACGTTGTGTATAAAGCTGAGCACTTATACACACAATGGACACTGAACGGACCTAAAGGATCCAGATTCAACCGTTCTAAATCGGGATGGTTCGATAGTGTTCTGTTCGAAGATTGGTTTGAAAGTATTATTTTACCCTGGGCTAAAACAAAAACTGGATCGAAGGTTTTAATTGGAGATAACCTGGCCTCCCACATAAATCACAAAATTGTGACATATTGTGAAGAAAATGATATACGTTTCGTATTTTTACCCCCAAATTCATCCCATTTGACTCAACCCCTGGATGTGTGCTATTTTGGCCCATTAAAAAAACTATGGAGAGAAATTTTATTACGTTACAAGATAAAAAACCCAAGGGAAGCAACAATTCACAAGGGACATTTCCCAGATCTACTCAAAAAATTAATGGACCAACTTAACGAAAAAACACACAACATAATCAGTGCATTCAAAAGTACTGGCATTGCACCATTTAACCCGGATAAAGTAATAAGTAAACTACCAGGCTCAAATCACAAGGTGATGCCATATACTATTGACAATGCACTATTAGACTGGCTGAAGGAGACACGCAGTCCAGATCCAAATAAAAAAATACGAAACAAGAAACTAAATGTCCCACCGGGAAAATCGGTCTCTTCAAGCGATTTTAAGGATGTATCAACTCAACCAAAGAAAGGAAAAGCAATAAAAAATATTAATAGACTAGAAGAAAATGATCCAGAAATTCAGCCAAATTCTGCCTTATTACTGCAGTTGAAGTCATCGCTGATGCCAAAGACTCCCGATAGCTTGTATAACTTGTGTATCAGGAGTATCAATGCTTACATGCAAAATACTGAGGAATCCTCCTCACAACTATCAACTGTTCATTACTTGAGTAAAATTTCAAGGAACGACCAAGCAAATATGACATTTATTAACAAAATACCAGAATGCCTACAAACCAAAAAACCGAAAATTGTAATTACCTCTGATGTCACTATCAAAGCAGGATCGTCTCAAAAAAACCTGCAAAGTAAGCAAGGAAATACAAATCTTAAAATGAAAGGGGTCAGAATATCACGGTCTGCCTTGCACATGGAATTACTCCCAATAAAAAAAGAAATGGTAGCTAATAAAAGAAAAGCCCTAGAAGAAATTACACAAGAAATAAAAGAAGACGTGGCATGTATGAAGAGAAAAATAATAAGTAAGGAAACTAGAAAAAAGAAGTTGCAGAAGACGTACAAACCTATCAAACAAAGAAAGGAGAGATCCGATAGTGAATCCAGCATTGAAATGTCTGTAGCTGAAACGGACGATTCAGAATATGAAACTATGGACGAATTCATCAGACACTACCAACAAGAAGAACAAGAAAACGTAGAACCATCAATAAGTTACGGAATGTCTGACATTGAATATTTCACAGAGAATGGTAATAAATTTAAAACAGATTCCTGGATTTTGGCTAAATTTGCTACAAAAAAGAGCATAAAGCATTTCGTAGGCAAAGTAATATCGATGAAAGATGACGTGCCTGAGGTCAAATTTGTGAGGAAAGTGAAGGAATCAAAATTTAAAAGAGGATCAGTGTTTACTTATCCTACAATAGATGATATTTGGACTATGAAGCATTTAGATGATATTGTTAGGGTATTGCCTGAGCCAAACATTTCTCGAAGGGGTCATATCATATTTAATATTGATTTAAGTAATTACAACATCCAATAATAATTAAGTCTATTTTAAATAAAGTGTTTTTTGTTTTTGTATTTTTGACTGACGTGTTTTGAGACTGATTTAATGTCTAAGTATTAATGTAAGTTAAATATTGTTGCTGTTTACTTTTTTGATAAAATTTTATTTTCTTATTAAGCTAGAAACTTGAAGTCTATGATTGACCTAGTCTAGTCTGATTTTATATCTCAAATTTAGTATTGATGTACCTACCTATATGTGAACTTAAGGATTATGAGCCAAATATTGTTATCTAGTTCCTATGTTTCCGAATTAATTAAACATTTATATGTTTAATCCGACTATTTAGTTATAAGGTAATTATTACCTGAAACTACTTGCATTTATGTCTGCATTGATCTCTAAAAAAGCATTGACGTAACTAAGTAGATTAAAGGATACAAATAATTTAAGCAAATGTTTTCGCTGAGTTTTTATCATAAATATTTTTGGCACTCTAATAAATAATTATCAAGCTCTATTTTTCTTTTTTTGTAGAAACTGTTACCCTTTTATTTTGCAGTAATATAAATTAACAAAAAAAAATTGGCAGCCCTATCAGCAATACATCAAATGTATGGAACTAACTTCAGACTGTAGCCTAACTTCGCCTACAAAAGATTATTTTTTTTAAATCGACTTTATGGTGCTTTATTTAAAATTTATAGTCGTCTATCACTTCCTAAAATACTTACACTAGATGTAGTAAGTAGACTTTGAAATGAAATTTAATATTTGACGCTATAACATGATGTAGGCGAAGTTAGAGAAAAGTACCAATACTTCGCCTATCACATTTAAGACCAATTTTTAGGCAGATAACCAGTGAATTTGGAAGAATAATTACATAATATCGATAGATGGAGGTGTAAAAAATCGTTTTTTAGACATCGCGATTTGAAATACTTTTAAATCTGGAGGAGATGTTAAAAAAACTGTCAAAACCCAGGCGAAGTAACGGGTCATGACGGTAGCTAAATTATCAGGAAGTAACATAGGCTCTAGTTTATTTAAAAAAAAATAGAGATCATTATAATATTAGCACTGCCCCGTTGGTCTCGTCACGAGACCAACAGCAGCAGTCGCACTTGCGACCACGAGACTCTCGTGGTCGCAAGTGTGACTGCTGTGCAAGGGGTCCCGGGTTCGATTCCCAGGTCGAGCAAAAAGTGTTATTGGGTTTTTCTATGAAATTCTCAGTAGCAGCTCGGAGTTTGGATTTGTGCCCGGTTAATGGCAATAGGCTCGCCCCCTATTACATGGGACCTAAATATACCGGCGAACTGTGGGTGTACATTGGTACACCTCTGCCTAACCCTTCGGGGAATACAGGCGTGATGGTATATAATATTAGCATAGGTAATGGTACCCGGAGGACGGGGCGCTAGGACATCAGGTTATTGACTCATAATTACTGTAATCTAGATGTAACATTTTCAATATAATTATCTTTACTTATTCTGATTAAAATAAGCTTAGTAATATTAAAGAATGACGCACAACTGAAATACTAGAACGATCGATTTTGATGGAGATTAAATTTCCACAGTATTATCAAGGTTATGTTATATTTTGCGTAATGTGAGGATTACGATATGGTACACTTATTTACAGCCTTGAACTGCATGCAATCGTACAAGATCTGAATGAAAAAAAACCCAGGAATCATTTGAAGGTTAGATATAGATAGTCTTTACAGTCATGCTCTGAATATTATTATTTATTAGCTTTATCCGCAATTGTGACTGTACGGTAGTCAGAAAAATACATTGAGTAGCAAGTCAAAGTAACTGTTGCTAATGCCAGAAATAAATATTAGAACATTATACGAAAATGGAAGTCACAGTAGATAGGCGATATAACCCTTAAGATTTGATTTAATGTCTCGTGGATGTACACCGACGTCCTGGCGGAGGAGTCTGACAGACTTACTGACTAAAACCCACACTGGTAATTTGGTAAACCTACATTTACGCCCCGGGAACGTACGCGCCTTCCGCGATATGATTTGATATACTGCCCCAAACTACCCCCTCATAAAGATGATGGTACGAGTACGTAGAACATTTGCCGATATAAAAACCAAGAGCGAAATTCCGTCTTACCTGCTTTGCCAAATAACCTTTTCAAAGGCTTTAACCATACCTCCGAATGTTTGTGGCCCTTTTTTCACTAAAGATCGAAATACGAAACGAACCAATACTGTATTGTGTTGAAGCTAAAAAAAAACAAAATACGCAACGTCACAAGAAAGCAAAATACGCAATTTTGTTCATTTGGATAGCATATTTTTTCAGTTATTTTAATTTTAAAACCAATCTTCCTAACCGATTTTGTTGAAATTTATTTGGGATCAATCTAAATATATATCCTTTCAAATAAGATTTTTCTAAATAGGTCGATAAATGACGGAGTTTCGAATTAGCAACTCTAAATATTGGTTGTACGAGACATCTCTCCTCAGTTGCGACCCAATGTTGTTTTTCGTATTCAACACAATCAGTACACTACTAGTGTAGTAACATACTCTGTTTTCGAGTAAGTTTATTATTATTCAATAGCACTGCAGATTCAACACTGTTTACGAAAAAAGTGCATACAATTTGTTAGCCTTGAACCGTGCAATCGTTCAAATCTGAACGACAAAAACACGAGGGCACATAAAGGTTAGATAAAGTTAATCTCAATGCAGCTATCTGGGTTTTTACATCCTCCAAATATATTTATCATAACTGCAACTGAATCAACACTGTTCATGAAAAAAGTGCACGTTGTAATTAGCCTTGAACTGCACATAATCGTTCAGATCTTTACGAATTAAAACAAGAGGACACTTTAAGGTTATATGAAGTAAATCTTAAGTCGGTTATCTATAAGCGTAATGATGACAGATTTAAAAAAAAAAATGTTGGTACTCAATCAGAGGTATATGTAACTCATTTAAAAATCTAAAGCTGCTGATAGACTTAAGCATTAACTTGTAATGAGCATTCTGGCCAATGTTATAATAAACGAACGTTTAAACGAGCATTCTAACGAAAGGGTAGAAATTTTGTTTCAGGCTTTTTGCGTTCCCTAGAATGATAAATGTTCGGTGCGATGTTTGGCTCTGTTCGATGTTCAGTTCAACAAATTTAAAAACAGGCGGCGATGTTCTGTTGCATGTGAATGTTCAAGTCTATCATCACCTTTAGATAATAAATCGAACTGCATCGGTCAATGGCCGGATATCCATTTTGACCTCTATCTACACTACGGTACGAGGTCATTTAAAATTTAAAGTTCATGTTCGGTTCGTTTTTGTAAAATAAGCCTGTAGAGACTAGGTAAGTTAGTTGCTAAAAACAATTCTTAGAAGGATCGAAGTTTTTGGATTTTTTGGGATAACAACGACTCGCAGTGTGTAGGTTTCGAAAATGATAAATGTATTGCGGTTTTAGTCATATATATATAAATAGTATTTCAATTGCATTACCTTGGTACCCATTTCGGAATATCCATCTATGTATTTTGGGAAATAAGACTCAACTTCGGGGACTGATTTCTGCAATATGCAAAACGAGTTAAAAAGACTGTTAATTCATTGTGTATTTACTTAATTGGCTTTAATAAAAAATATTTTAAAATTTTATAGTGTTTGCCATTGATAAAAGTGAATTTATAATATTACCTTGCACTTTGTATTATGTAAAGCGTAGTTCACATCATCTGCTTATCTCGAAACGCTGCGGCCTGTTTTCCGTGGCATTGTAATTTTAATAATAACAATACCAGCCTATTATTGTCCCACTGTAGGGCAAAGGGCTTTTCTTATACAGAGAAGGCACGAGCATTAACCACCACGCTTGCTCAAGGCGTTTTAGCGATTTCAGACTTATATTAAGTATAAGTCCAGGTTTTTGCACAATGTTTTCTACACCGATTTTAGTGATATCTAACATAAACTTAGAAGGTATATATTAATTGAAAATGGTACATTGGTACCTACTAGTCTCGTTTGGAACCCACAACCGCATCCATAAGAAGCATTGTGATTCCCCAGTGTTTATGGCGC
The DNA here is from genome assembly GCA_932526535.1 of Caradrina clavipalpis. Classification (NCBI taxonomy): domain Eukaryota; kingdom Metazoa; phylum Arthropoda; class Insecta; order Lepidoptera; family Noctuidae; genus Caradrina; species Caradrina clavipalpis. The sequence goes on from OW052093.1 coordinate 7,279,798, forward strand.
GCTTAGTTATTTGGTTATAAAGACAATCATTGTAATTTAATATTATAAAAAAACTATTTAAAACCAACCTATATAATAATATCGTTTTCCTATCCCAACGATGGCTGTCGTACAACAAGATTGTTCACTTTATGTTATGGTACACAGCTTTGGCAGCGTTTCGTTCCTGTGTGTTGCTAGGTTATTTTGTTAAGGCGCATATTAGATTTTCTTTTATAACTAATCACATTGATTCAGTGCCGTGCGTGACTTTTACACATATTAAGTACTAATAGATGTCCAGATGACAAAAGAACTTGTCCTAGACATATTATTCTGCTGAAGTAACGTCTAATATGTTAATTTCAGAGGCGATGATCTCTAACTATGGTCACATGGCCTTCATTATGTAAATTATCTGAGTCGTAACACAATGTCAGTGTGAAATCAAGACAGAAATAAAAGTTGTAGGTAGTTTGTGTGCTATCAATATGCGCCTTAACTTATTTATATTTTAATGTAGCAACATTCATAAACTTATTTTTAAACATGTTTTTAATGGCTTTTATTGATATTATTTCTGCAGTAGCTTACACAATTTGTAGATATACTCACATTAAAATCGAAAATGATTATGAACCTTCTCGATATAGTGCCATATATTTTTTAATAAAGTCTTTCTATCGATAAACTTTACGTTTTATTTGTGTTTATTTACCTACGTCGTTATCTGTTAGTACAAAAATAAAATAATTATAATTAGAAATGGTAGCGATGTTTACATCCCACCGTAATTAGATAGGACTACCCGCAGTGTTAACGACCCGGCTTCGAATGCAATTATTTATAAACAGCATGCAAATCAATATAATCGGCTATTGGCTTTGTGGATTCGCATCAAGATCAAAGACCTGTGTCTCTGGTCGTGGTTTGTTTGGAGCGTGCACTTTATGGTAGGTTACATAAGGAGGTGATCGGCCGGCCTCGCGCCAGGCGTGCGCGCGCGCGTGCATTCACCGATCATGCACGTTCAAATCTGCTGCCACGCAACCGTCGAGATGTGACCTGCCACAAACATTAAAAGATCAAAGTACGATTAATTATGCGAATCAGCAATTACCGAAACTAAGTAGGTGATCAGATGTTTCCGTATTGTGTGTACCTACTTGAGTGCCTAAGTACCTACTGGATAAATTGCATGCCTAATCTAGAATAATGTCAGTTCTGTGCTCAGCATTTCTAGTGTCTGCTTATTTACTTGGCGTCATAGGTTTCTACACATCATTATGACTAAGAGTTCGTTGAACTTGCTAAATGCATTTCAAATGGTTGGTAGGCATCCGACGTATTGCCGACATTTGTAAAACGTGGAGTTGACAAATATTCCGCATAGGTACCATATCTACTGTAACCGTGGATACGTACATGTCTTCATCATCGATCACGTATTCGAGAGTTTTCGAAAACGGATTCCTAGTGACCTACCTATCGCCTACTTGAATTACTTTTCCTATTTTATGCCGTTCTTGTTATAACTAGGGACAATAAAAACTGCACAGACCAACTACAGAAAAAAATATAATGGTTAAGTCTGTCATCATCATCATCAAAAACATACTTAGGGTTAAACTTTGCTTAAGAATTTCTGATCGCCAAATAATTGTACAAGTAGTTGTAAGTAAGTACTGTAAAGACTCTAGTTGGTATAACCATGTACAACCTCATTTTAATACTTTATGGTACTTATACCTTTACAGTGTAAATGTTATGAGATGCACACTAATAAAATAGAACGTTAAGTTTTGACAGACAGGCTCGAGGGCTGACAGACCGCGTTACTTGAATGGTTCTAATAAATAGTTGGTTTTAATTTAATTTAAATACTGATTAGGTAACCATAACGACTGCCTCGTTAGCCTAGTGGTTCTAAGCGCGACTGCTACACTAGAGGTCTTGGGTTCGATTCCCAGGTCGAGCAAAATGTGACTGGGTTTTTCTATGAGAATCTCAGTAGCAGCTCGGAGTTAAATTTGTACCCGGTTAATGGCAATAGGCTCGCCCCGTATTACATGGGACCTAAACATACCGGCGAAGTTGGGGGTGTACATTGGTACACCTCTGCCTAACTCTTTGGGGAATGCAGGGGTGATCGAATGTTATACGATCCCAAGGACTATAAAATCCCTATAGTACATAGTTACCAGATATTATATACTTTAGAGCGGTACTTACCTACCTAAGTACTCAACCACAGGCGTTTAATGTAAACCTCGGACCTGTATTCATTTTATCGCATTTAACTATGAACACATACAGACCTCCCAAATCAATGGGCATAACCTACGCGTAGCACTTGTAGAACCATCGTAGCGGCCATTGGCATTTTAACAACGCCTAGCTAGCAGATGAATTAGTGATCGCTCTCGCTGTAAATGCTTGATGGTAACATGGGTAGGTATATTGTATGTATGTACTTAAGTATATGGTAAATTACTAGACCATTTATGATTAGGTCTATCAAAAAGACCAATTGTAGGGTTTTACAGGATTAGAACCAGGAGTGTTTCAGAAATAAAATAAAAGCTTGATTGCCCGGCAAATTGTAAATTGGACTCGCGCACCGAACGCTTCGTACCATTTCTCTTTGTTTTAAAAGATTTTAGGACTCCATAACTTTTTTTTTTAATCGTTTTTTTGCATAAAGAGGCCTAGCGAACTAACCTTCTTTCCTTCTAAAAAAAACTCTTGACTCATCGAATATAAATTGAAACACAATATTGCTGATTTTATTGACAAAACAAATTATTTATTTGTAACAAACATGAACAACAAGTTATTTGTACAACAACAAAATACGTAAGTAGGTAGTAGGTACACTAGGTACCTAGAGTTGGTACTCCGTTCATATATTGTGTGTTGATAAATTTTAGTCCAATTCCATTGCCCCATTGACGTCAACAAATAATAATCACCCGTATAGCCTGCAGCTTTATAGCATGCATCCTAGATGGAAAACTTCCCTGCAGAATTTACTACCGCATTTGTCATTGTATGCTCGATTTACATAAGGAAATTTCCGTCCCTGATCTAGGTTTGGGGAAACCCGCAAATACACCTATGTAGTTTCATATAGGTACATTGTATTATATTGTTGCCCATCTTCCTGTTTTTGCAAAGGCTAAAAAAAACACAATTAACTCAACATTAAACAGATTTCCCTACTGCTACTTTTCTTGCAGGATGGGTATAACTAGGCAAAAGTAATAAGTAGCAAGAAAGAAGACTTTCTAAACAAACTTTTATTTAACCAATCAATATTCAGTCCGACTGGCGCTGTTCGCTAGAAGATGAGGAACAATTGACAAAACTTGTAAGGATAAGGCGATTCAAAGATGAGAGAGAAAGATGAGGAGACCAAAGAAATAACGTATAGCCTCTTAAAATCAATAGAAAAAATGTGAAAGATGCAATGAACACGAAGGAAGCAGACATCCATTGCGTTGATCTTAAATCAATTTTCTATTATAGGTAGGTACAAGGATCGATGCATGTGATTTACCAAACTAGTCCACTGATGAGCCCAATATTCTTGTACATACAAAGATCGGCCTCCCATATCTAGTTTATGCCAGCTTCTTAAATCCACCTTATTGACTTATCTGAAGATAACTGCCCAAATTCTGAAGGGTTACTTGAAAGTTATCAGGCAGTGAGGCCCGTATCAATAAAAGTGTAATTCGCTACAACACTTGGAAGACAAAGTTGCGAAAATTCTCGAACCTTGTTATTGGATAAAAGAAAAATGGGAGCGGTTTCGATATCTCGATCGTTTTATTAGATGTTATCTTTTCTTTAGAAGTTTTGTGGCGCCATCGGGCATAAAATTTATTGGGATACGGAACCCTTCCACTGCTGAAGTTGAGATGAATTTATTTTTCGTAGGTAGGTACTCAGTGCCTGTTCATATTGGTACTTGAGTATGAACAGAAGTTTCGGTAGATTGAAAGATAGCATCATTATGACAGGCATCATCATGTATGACCTAAGTAGGTACCTACTTACCCATTAAAGTCAATCCAGAACTTACAGAAGTTTCATAACTATCAAGTGGCAAATACTTACTTACCCAGTTTTGTAGGGTGATGACAAGCGATAAATAACAAAAGTGTGAAAAAAAGAAAACCAAAAATCTAAACCCAATTGTTTTATGAAATCAATTCACACTATCAGAATATTTCTACGCAACACCTTGAAATTAGGTTAAAGATATACCTACCTAGATATAAAGGAACCTAATCTTGTAAGATAACAACATACAAATCCAAGATAGTGTCGAAGTAAAAAGAATTTTCGACCGATAGCGATTTTTTATCGTAACACAACACGCTATAAACTCGGATCACGTATCTTTATTTGCGCGACCGCTGCGGGTTCAACGGCCCCGAGTATTCACTGTACCATTGGGTCATGAGTATTTTGACAACGCACCGCGGAAATTATCTAATCGGCACGCGGCCGCGAGGACACGGGGTCAACGACTCCGGACTGTTCGCCGCGGGCTCGCACCGCCTCGACGAAAGTGAAATGTGAAGTACCGATACAGACAATTAGGATGGCCGAATTTGTTTATTGACTGGTGGGTGGTCGACACAGCTGCACGCCTACTACCAAATATGGTATTGTTTTCTGGACTCTTACTCAATTTCAATATTTTACAATATTGTTATGAAACTTTACTTAAAAATCCTTGTTATTCTGCTTTCGGATTTACTTTACCACCACATACAACATGAGAAGAATACCGCTACGAAGACCTACAATTTCGTAGCAGTTTCGTAGCAAATGGCAGATGTTATAGTCGAACGGTATTTTTTGCAGTAAAGTTAGTTAGGCTGTAGCGTTTAGTTAATCAATTTTAAATTCGTTCCTAATTATTCAAGCCCCATACTCTGAATGAACAATAATTCTCATGCTTTAATTTTGCAAGTCCGAAACAACCCGTAAAATGTACTCTTTTAGTTAAGGTACCAAGCAAAATCAACGTTTATGTGCAGAAAAATAAAGAAAACATAAAACAATGAAAGAGCAAAGTACGTAAATGAAAAATACAAATGAATCATGTGCAAATGGCCTAAAGAAAAATACAAGTAACAACAATATGGGTTAGTATACTCGGGGTCGATGACACTTCAATACTTGCTCGACAGATTTGTAGGCATAACATAATAGAATCGTGAGAATTGATGACCCACATTAATGTTGTACTAGAATTCAAATGTGTATATCTAGCAAGTGGGTGCCCCGCGACGCTGCTTGCTCAGTAATTCATTTTAGCGAATTGAGGCACTACCACTGACACCACGGTAGTTAGATTTTATTCGACTGCTGTTCTTTTTATGCATGCTGGCTGGATTATACTTGTTTTTTTTTTAAACAAAATGTTATTAAAGTGTGGGCTTAAAATGCATTTCTTTTTGTTTTACATTTAGGCATGATGTATAAAGGAAAGTTTAGAAAAAGTACTCTTAGAATATTGGTTTTTGTGATGACTTTCAGCATTTATAGACAGACAAAATAAGTAACTATAATTATTTAGATTTAGTTTGATTATTTGTCGAATTGCACAATGCAAAGAAAAACAATTTAGTACCTACCTAGCTTAAAATTAAATAAATTGTTATTTGTATCTAGAATTATCAACAATACCTGGGTCTTGCAAAAGATTTTTTTTTCCAGATTTTGCAAAAAACGTTGTGCACTTATTTCGATTACTTGTAGTACCAATTTTTTCTTTTCAGGAATGTATGCGTGGGATGAACTATTGAATATTGAAATATGAACATAAATGTAACTTAGTTTTGTTTTTGAACAACTTCTTCTCTGTCAATGGTCTACGCTTTTCAGCCTTCTCTATTCCAAACGTCCTTCCTTCTTCTTCTGTTTTTTTTTTCCTTGTTAAGCGTTTCTGTAATTAAACTAGTAATTTCTTTGAATAATTCTATTGTATTATATTATGAATACTATAAAAGAAGTTGAGAAGGTGAGAATCTGAGCATCTCTGCATGCCCATGAGATGCGGACATACACGGAGATTTCTCCACGAAAAAATAATAATAATAAATATGTACTTACTTTAAAAGAAAATATTGATATTGATTACTACGTCGTACTAAACACTTTTATTTTTCTAGCATACTATGTAACTTGATACCAGTGCATACAATGAACCTTACATGAACCCTTTCCGTCATTTATTTAATTATGACGCACAATCAGCTGTTATTTATTGTATTAGTGCGCGTCACAAAATCGATTTCTATACTAGTTTGTGTTTAAAAACATATTACACAGGCGCGTTTACGTAAGCACGGCGTCATAGGTACGTTCACTGGGATTCCCTACTTATGCTATTAACGATCTTTTTTTTATCTAAGTGCTTTATGCATTAAGTTATTTCATGCCATTTTGAAAGGTTAAAACCCTCTGACCAAAGGTTTTTATTGCCATTTAGTCATATGAATACTAACTTATTGTTTAATAATAATAATATTGGCCTATTATTGTCCCACTGAAGGGCATTCAAACAGAGAAGGTTTGAACATTAATCACCAATACTTCAACACTCTTGCTCAATGAGGATTGGCGATTTCGGACATATTATATTAATTATTTGTCCAAGTTTCCTCACGATGTTTTCCTTCACTGATGTCAGCGATGTCCATAATAAACTTAAAAGTACCTACAAACGAATTAGAAAATGTCACATTGGTATTTGCCAGTGACAGGTTGCGAGCCCAAACCCTCGTGCTCAAGAAGCAGGCGCCTTAACCACTGGGCTATCACGACAGTTTATTGTATAACATCAGTTAATTGCAACGAGCCAGTGAATTTGGAAATCGATTTATTGCTTCAATTTTTGCTCAACTGGTTGTTTTATCTCGCCAATATTCTTTAAAGTAATCGTTCAATTGAGTTCAATTTAGTCTTCCTTGTTTTTAGATCAAACGATTGCCAAAGTAGATAAAATAGTGCATATTCGAGTTCCCAATTAGTCAAGGAGATATTCATACTCGATTTTTACACGACTGTGTTTATTTGCTTTATCGATTTGCATCAATAACAATAACATATTGTCAATGAATGGCTTTCATGAAAATTATTATGGATGTAGAATGATTTTTTTCTTCAATAGGATAGTCCTCCATACATGACACACGAAAAATACAGGTAAATCGAATGTGATGTCGTTATCATAAAGATTTGGGATTCGATTAGATTTACAGTGCAATGACTTCAGATCTAATAGTGCAAAGAACATGTCATGCGGGTTCATCGTTATAAATACACAAAAACATCTCAAGGTCTCCGTTCGACCCACCGACCACACTGCATTTACTTAAAAAGTTTGTTGACCGATACCTTAATTACTACCTATAGTAGAATTTCTATTAATCATCGTCATTAAGACGTATACATAGATAAAGTAAAATGGACTTTAATTTTATTGCGTGTTAGGTATAAAATAAATTAACAGCATGACCACGTGTATAATTTGCTGAGCATAACGTGCGATTGAACGTCCTTGTCAGAGCGTTCAACCCGGAATACAAGCGCACCGATAAAGGTCATTAAACTGTTATCCAATCTCGATAGCTGCTTATGTAAGTCCTTCACACGTTATTATGTGATGACCTTCATAGTTTATTCCCCTACAATTGAGGTTGTTGACATATATAATACTGGCTCATATTATTCTACGTAAATACCTATTTGCGCAACAGTTTTAGGTAAATACGACGTGGGAACATTATCTTATGTTTATCAATGTAAATGCGGTTTTTATATAACAAGTCTTTGACCCCAATAGAACATCTAGAGCATGGGTTGTTCAACCCCATTCAAGGATTTCTGTGGTATCTTTGTTGCGTTTATATGCACACGCCGCACACTTATTAAGATGACGAGGTATAAATTGACTAAGTACCATCCTAATAATCTATAACAACTGCATTAAGTGTGCAATATCAGGACAGTTCAAGATCACGCGTCGGCGGCACTTGAAAAGCGTCTTACATACATAAATTCACGCCTTTTTCCTTGGGGGTAGGCAGAGGCAGAAACCACATAACGCCACCTGGTACGATCTTTACATACTCCTTTTGCCTCGTGCATGTTCATATTATACATCTGGTCATACAAGCACGCGTTTTACAAGTACTGCTCAAAAAGGTGGGGCTTTTTGAAGAACCTCACCAGTAAGGTCAGGGTAGGTCTCTCTAGGGCGTAGGCTCAGAGCTCAGGCTAGGTCTTCCCACCCGGGGTTGCCACTCACAACTACCTAAATGATAATGTATTTGTCAAATAAAAATGCGGAAACTCAAATAAACTGAGTGAGATATGAAGGCAAAATGTCAAAAGACAAGGGCAAATAATATCACGATGTTATGTAAAATGTTTATCACAGTGTTGTACTGCAATGAGGTCAATGCACCTTCTATCAGTACTCTTCCATCATAATTTTAATCTCTTTTGATTATTGGCGCCGCATCATGAAATGCAATGACATTACACTTGAGTAGGTACCTATTCTAAAAAGTTTGCCAATCTTCCGATAAGAAACCCAGGCTTTATGCAATTTTTCCTCTTATGTAAAAATATCCAACTACTTTTGTATAAAAAGAATTATGGACTAGTTTGACTAATGATGAGCTCAAAAATGTAAAATGTTCTGTGTAAGTACACTCCATTCTCGACTTTGTCTCTGTTACCTCTGACCTACACGAGAGTCAAGAGGAGACATTAAAAATAAAAAATAAAAATACTCCTGATAACCTTGTATTATTACAGGGGAATATTATCACAATCACATATTAACAAACGAAATTGCAATCATCTTAGGTCGATGCTTGAACAGTTGAACTTATTGAACCAATACATAAATTAGTAAAAACATGGCAGGTATTACATATTTTCTAACAAAAGTTTAACGAACCTATAAAAACAACTTTCGATTTTCACTGGTCTTGACAAGCTAGCTGTATACTTATAATCTGTTAATTAAAGTCTTAAATAAAAGCTAAAATGCAATATTAACATGTGAAAATGTCTCTAATAATAAAAATAACTGGTAAAATGGCAGCGAAAGTTTTTTAGGTCACTGGGTCAGTAGTGAAGAAAGTTATGATAAGCACTTTTCACGGTAGTGAGTAACGTACGATTAAAAAGATAAAACATTTTAAAATTACATAAATTTTAATTTTACTTCGTCCAACTGTACAATTAAGGTCAACGAACTTAAATTTGATAATCATACCTACACATTTTGTAAATGATAACACGATAGGTACTTATTCATGTTCACTTGAATAATTTATCAGCAAATCAATTCAATACGTAATAGATAAAAATGGCAGCGGGCTTCTTTACTATATATAAAACGACTCAAAGCACCTTGGATCATTATTCAAAACCTGATAGTATTCTGCACACTCGGTCAAGTTTTCGCACCGCAGTTACATAATACGAGATATTTTAAATCTACATTGCTTTTAAAAATAAACTGGCTTGACTGCTTCAATTTAAATTCAAAAGCATTCCAGGCCTTTTTTAATTCTAAAATATTTTATTTAAATTTTAAAATTCTTTAATTTTAAAATCATTCGTTTTGTTATTAAATAAAACGTTGAAACCACAGGCAGTCGTTTCAAAATTTTGCTAACCTTTAAAACAGGAGTTACCTGATTTTTTTAATCTTTTAATTTTATTATTTTTTTGGGCTTTTGTTTTTTTAACAAAAATGATTTCTAACTTCTTTTATTATTGTCTTCTAATAATTGTTATTAATTATTTATCGAGTGACATAATACGTATTTTTATGTATTCAACGTTACTATTTTGGATAGTATTTAAAAATGTTAAATATTATAAAAGTCTTCCGCCTGGTAAGTGTTCAATTATTGTATTCTCATGTTTTTAGTGTCGCTATTCGCTACCCAAATCATACACACAGTCTATTTAAATATCCATTCATTCTCAAGGCAAAATACTCGACTTTGGATTTGATTTTTTGCTAAGTAAATGGTATCTTGTAACCAGGATTATAATTCCTGGATCTTAGATAACGGTTGCATACATTCTCAGTCATTTTCGATTCTTTTATCATTAAACTGTTATATACCTTACTAACTAGTTCTCGCACTTTCAGGACCATGGGGTATCCCATTGCTGGGCATCCTGCCTTTCATGAACCGCAGGCCTCCCCACCTGGTCTACCTGAACATGTCCAAACAATATGGCGACGTGTTCTCCGTACAGATGGGCAGCAACCTCACCGTCTGTCTCGGCTCCACTAAGCTTATGAAGGAGTACTTTAGCAGGAATGACTCTACTGGCCGGCCTCATACGCCATTGAACAATCTTTTGGAAGGATTTGGTAAGAATAACAACATGATATTTTAAAATATTTACAATTACCTTTATTTTTTTCTGTAGCAACCACAAATTAATAAGCTGTACTTTTGCATTATTTAATATGAAACTCTAAATATCACATGTGTTGCTATGTTAGCCCTCTTGCATTATTAATTAATTTATGATTTTAGGAATAATCACAAGCGAAGGTGTCCTCTGGAAAAGGCAGCGTCAGTTCCTTCATGAAAAATTCAGGGCTCTTGGAGTTAAGCTTTGGCCCAACACCCGCTTCGAAAAAGACATCTCTGTAAGAATTTTTTTATGTAAAAAATCATACTTGCCAATCGAAAATCAAACGCAGCTCTTTACTGAGTAAATAGTAAAAAATATTTTCGGTACTAAAAGTTAAAATTTTCAGGCGGAAATCGAAGAACTAATCACTGAATTGAACGACGCTAAAGGACAAGCCATAAACCCTTCACAATTGTTTGGAAGACACATCCACAATGTTATTTGCCAGTTGATGATGAGTTTCCGTTTCGAAGCCAATGACAAAGCCTTCACCATGTTCAACGAGAGGGTCTCCAGAGGCATGAGGCTGTTTGGACTCGTGCTTATTGGAGAACACGTGAAAGCCTACCTGGTAAGTGTCTACCTAGTTCACCGTTTACCAATTCCACAGCTTCATATTAACTTTAAACCTCCCAAACCAGGGATTTAATTTGTAAATGGAACCTTATTTGTGGTAGCTTTGCTTTCAGTAAATCGCACACGTAATCCAAAAAATATTTATTCCCAATTTATACTCATATAATCATATTATAATTGATAATAATATTTATTTGTCTGGAAGTATGGTTCGATTACAAAAAAAATTGTATCGATAGAAAGCTATATTATTTAGGATTGCCATAGGATCGTAATATGGTATTTTTGACTTCCACGCACACGAAGTCGTGGGTAAAAGATAATCTATTATAAAAAAATAACAAATTTAATTTTTTTGCTAACACACGGCCATCATGCTACGATGAACTCAATCGTTCGTCATGGTAGCCCGGAGGTTCACAGACCCACTGCTGCACGGTCAAGGTTGCGGGTTCAACGCTTGCCTTGTACCAATGACTTCACCAATGTCATATGTAATTATTCTGAGTTCGTCTAAGTCTAAGCTAGCGATGACGTCAACATTCAGTAGAAACCTGCACTAAATAACATCTGTTTTTTTTTCTTTATTTCTTGATACATTTACACATAATTTGAATGTGTCACCACGGAAAATCGTTTATATGACCTTATTTTTTCCTGAATCTAAGTTTTAGATGATTAAGTATATTCTGACTGTTTTTAGTTTTTTCCTGGATCTTAAGGAAATAGTGCTAGTGACAATAATTTTTCTTGTTTATCTCGATTTTATTCCTGTACATAATTTCTCTCATTTCTGCGGATTAATAATATACCAATCACAAATTCCAATAAGCAAGTGAGGAAAAAGCAATGGCATATGAAAAATGCAGCAACAATTATAATCATTACCTTGAATAATTCATACAACTTTCATATACATAAATGGGGGACTTACAGTGCTTGAGCAAAATTTTAGATTCTACTAAAGCATTCGATACCCTTCCATATCGGTTTACCCTGCTAATTTACAATACCATTTTCCTTAATTGAATAATTATATAAGTTGTATAATTTCTTTTTCAGAAACTTCCAGGCAAAAAGGTAGTCATCAATGAAATTAAAAGAAATTTGGTGGATCTGAGCAAGTTTCACCGCGACCACATAATCGAGCGTGTCAAACAACGCGCTAGTTCACCGGAGCGCACCGAGCCAGCTGATCTCTTGGACCACTATCTAGACAAAATTGAAGAGGAAAAATCTATGGACAAGAATGACAAGAAGAGAATATTCCCTGATGTAGACCCTGGTAATTAAGCGGTCCTTCTTACGTTTCACAAATATTTCTTTAACTAAACGCCCCCATTTATTTCTATAATAAATTACTATGTATGCATTTTACATACTGTCACGCCTGTATTCCCCGTAGGTTTAGGCAGAGGTGTACCAATGTACACCCAACAGTCCGCCGGTATGTTTAAGTCCCATGTAATAGGGGGCGAGCCTATCGCCAATAACCTGACATAAATCTTAACTCCGAGCTGCCGAGAGCGCGCGCGCGCACTTTATGCTACTGGATGCATTTTATTTTTGGTTATAAACAATACATTCCTTTTATTTCAGAAAAACAAATAGTCCAAGTAATGAACGATTTATTTTCTGCGGGAATGGAAACTTCTCTGACGTCACTTCTCTGGACCTTTGTCACGATGCTGAAGAACCCAGCAGTGGCTGATAAGGTGCGGAGTGAGCTGAGAAAGGTGGTGGCTCCCGGTGAACCGGTGACCATGGCCCATCGGCTACAACTGCCGTACATCGAAGCTGTGCTGGTGGAAACTATGAGGACAGTGTCCATAGTGCCTTTGGGAACAACGCATGTGAATACTGCGTAAGTTATTATTTTTTAAATATTGATATATGAGAATTTTTATTGGTCCATTGCTTCTTTGAAGCGTTTTTTTTTTCATGGAACTGGATGAAATAGATTATGACGTCATTGAATATTAAATGCAGAATTTTAAGAAAAAGGTTATTGAACTCGTTTTGGTAACCAGAATCGATATGATATTTTGTAATCTAACACTCAAGCTTTGGGCCAGGAAACATTAAAATGGTAGATTTCCATAAAGTGTGAACATAACGCAAATTAAATAATTATTGACTAACCTCAACTAGTTCATTGGCAATAATTTTAATAAATGGCTATTGCCACCTGTCATAATTATAGGAAATAATGGTCTTTAATAAATACTTAATGAATAATAATTATAATTATCACAACGTTCTGCCTATTACAAGATCATTAATTTATATTTATTTGTTTATGAGTCCGGTATTAATTGGACTTTTAAAATAAGCTAATCAATTTAGTCATTTTTTAAAATAGATTGTATAATAATCAAGTATGGATCTATTCCGAAAATATTTGATTTGAAATAAAATTAAAAACTATACTCAAAATATTTTCTTTTACTTATAGGGATTGGAATATAGGCAAGTACGTCGTCCCTGCCGGCACACACATCATTCCATTGATCAACAAAATGAACATGGATCCTGACATATACCCCGAGCCTGAATTGTTCAAGCCTGAAAGATTCATACGAGAAGGCAAGTTTACCATCACTGATACCTTTATGCAATTCGGAATTGGCCAACGCATGTGCATCGGGAACTTGCTAGCAAGAATGGAGCTCTTCCTCTTCTTCTCCAATATAATGAACAACTTTGAATTTAGAATGCCAGAAGGAGAGGATATTCCTCCGTTAGACGGAGTTCTGGGCGCCACCCATGCTCCTATTCCTTTTAAATTGTGCTTCACAAACTTGAAAAAGTAATTTAGCAACAAAGTACAAAGACCTGTTTCAAACTCTTTGAGTAGAAAACATGAAAATTTGAACAAGGAATGAATTTGTTTGAAATTATGTATCTGTAATGTAAATAAAAAGAACTTATTCGAAGAACATGAAACCGGTCTTAGTAAGTGCTTAAAACCTTCGCACATTTTTTCTTTTGTCTACAAAGTTTAATTAGTTTGTAATTTTGAAGTAATCACTTCACGCCTATTTCGCGCTACTTTGGTACCTATAGTTTTACTAGCTTTATTTTTGTTTTAATCTTATTAACATGTTGCTCTTGCCCAGTGTTAAGGCTCTTACGATTTGAACGTTTGGTACCACACGGCTCTTTTGCCGCAACAGTCCGCCACTAAACGTATGAATTGAAAGAGCCCTTAGGCTCTAGTTATAATTTTTTCTTTAATTTTTTGGGGAATAATAGGTTTAACATTTTGTTTTTTTTTCTGTTAACTACTTAATATATACTATAGTTCCTTCTTTTTTTGTATAGTTTTACAATTGTTATCAAGCTAAATAGTTTTTAAAATCATTCTAATTTCATCCGCCTTTAGATTAAGATTAAGCTGTGATTAATATCACTTTTTGATATTAATAGCAGTCCTAGGTTTAGCAAATCATTTGTATCCGCCAGATAAGTTGGTTCTCAACAAATATCTCGGATTGGATCGTTATTCAAAGGCTTTACAAACTTTCACCGCTATTATACTTCCTAGGAAACGGTATTGTACCTGAACTATTGTTCAATTGAAAACACGGTAGATATACAATAAGGGTCGTATATACAATTGTACCTATTTAATAGCTTAGTAAATGGAACAATGTGAAACATTGTTACTCGCCTTTGAGAAAGGTAAAATGCTTTTAGTGATATAGATCTTTAATTAAGTCGCTTGGACAGAAATTTGGGTAGCATACTAATTGGGTCGTTACTTTATTCAATATTGTTAGTTTCTATCATTGCTTTAATTACATTCATATTTAGTTATATAAGATCGATTTGGAAAAATGACTTTGATATTTGTAAAATATAATTATTTATATAGAAAAAAAATGCAAAGTTTTCAAGTGATTATATAATAATTGAAGTTTCAGTTTTACAATTCTACAATTCACACAAGTGTTCGAAGTAATTTAATTCATTTCGATAACAAAATTATTAATAGAATAATCCGCCTGTTAGGGTCATCTTGTGCATTAATATGAAACATTGTCATACTTACGATTTGCTATTATCTCCTTACGTTCTGGCTAACACGTATTCGACGAATCGGCTGAAGATAAGTCGAATATTTGCTAGCCTAGCTATGTATGAGGAATTGTCTTCCAGTCATTTCATAGATAACCTAGGTACTTACGCTTGCTACAGTAGACAATGTTGCAATGACCTTGTGCGTTCATTTGTTATAATTAATATATTATTACTGTGTATGACATGGTTACATAATATGTGTAGATAATTTATTAGTGAGCTTTTTGTTAAATTATATAATGTTGTATTTATTTAAATAAATGCTTTTAAATTTATTTGTTTGTTTGAATTTGTGTAGGTAACAGACGAAACGAGAGAACCAAACGGCTTAGTTTAAGCTATTATTTTGCCAAATTCCCATACCTCAGCCTTTTGATCTTTTCTTTTGTGAATTCGATGTCCGTTAATGTTTCGCTCTTTTCAGATTCCACAGTCCCTATAATTCACCTCACTTAGTGACAACCACGTGACAACCCTAGTCCAGTATAAAGTGGTCGTTACCTCCAAATTCAAAAGACCCTTATCTAAAAAAAGCAAAAAAGTATTTAACGTTCCCTATTGAAATTCGCACTGAATGGATTGTATAACTCTGCGATTTGCATAACTGAGGGCCATTGTAGGCTTTGGCATTTAATTTTCGTGTTTATGGTGCTCGTTTTAAGAACCAACAGGGGTGTTCCTTCACCATTTTATGAGCACATAAAATATTCTATGGATTGTATAATACCTATTTTGATAAAACTGGTTGTCCCTTTTATGGAGTTGACCTCGTAATTTTTAATAAATTCAAAGGTCGGAAGGGAGACCCTATTGAATGTTTTTCATAATCACGTGGCGCGTTGACCTTACAACACAAGTTCAAGGTTTTAAGGTGGAGTTTCATAACTCTAGCTGATAGGAGTAGGCAATGAGATAATTTATTTGTATTACGTCTTCATTCAGTCATACTTATTTAGCTCATGTTTTGGTTTTCAGACTCGCTTTTTGTGATATCAACTTAGATACTTACAAATGTTTATGTTTTCTTACACATATGAAGTAAGTACCTATCATCTTAATGTTTTGCCCAAATTGAGAGAAGTAAAACAACAACTTTTAGATAGTGCGGTCCGGCCCACAGATTGTTAGACGACTATTAATTAGTAGATTACATACCTACCTATAATAATTAAAGTTGACTATAAATTCACGACAGACGAACGTTTTCGGACAGACGACCTAATAAAGGTCGCCGGAAGACGCTGGATGCAGGTCGCTTCCAACCGGTATATGTGGAGATCTAAAGGGGAGGCCTATGTTCAGCAGTGGACGTCCTATGGCTGAAATGATGATGATGATGCTGATGACAAATTCACGCTAATTATATTAAGTAATCTTGAACGTCTCCCAATTCCCCTTCAACCTGATATTGATAAGCTAGTACTTATGTACTTTTTAACAGTACCTACACACACATACATAATAAGAATTTACCTATCATCTTGACCGCGCTGGGATAAAAACCAAAAGAGAAAAAAAATGGCTGAATTTTTGGAACTATTTTTCAGATACATTTTTGATGGGACCTACCTTTAAGCTTGCCACGTGTAAGCCCGTCATCCGAACCTAATTGTCAAGGTTGAGGGGGATGATCAACGACCACGTAACGTGGGACTTGCGCCTGCGCAGCGACGTGGACTGACAGCCATTCATACTAGACTTGATATTGGACAGCTGAAGGATGTTGCTATTAAAAAAAATTGTACAAAGAAATGAAGACCAAAAAGCAATGTGTAAATTATTTGCATCTTCTGACATAAAAAAATGAATGAATGTACAATACTAGCGAACTGTTTGAGTCTTCTCCGCGTCTTTAGTTAATGCTCCGCTCCCGTGGGTCGTAGCGTGATGTTATATTTATATAGCCTATGTTACTCAGGTATAGGGTTCCTAAATTAGCTTGGTGAAAAATGGTTAAAATCGGTCCAGTATTGTCGGAGCTTATTCGCAACAAACAAAATAATCTCACCTCTTTATAATATTAGTACTTGATTATATATTTTTTTCCAGTTACGGTACTGCGAAAAATATTAATTGAAAAGCAGAAAAAACAAGAGACAATCTAGAAAAACATCAAGATTTGTATTTAGATCTTATAAACAAAAGAATTATGGGTTTGTTGTTGACACGCAATTTTTCTCTGACAGGAAAATACTTTGAATAATAATAATTGTGTTTCATTAGAATAATGAGTTTCCGGATGCTGAGTAATATCTATTTAATTAATTTATCAATATTGATGGTCACGAAAAATACTTCTTCAGCTAGATTCACATAGAGATCATTTTTCTGTAAAACTTTTACAATCTACAACCACTGCTGCAAGTACAAGTACGTTCAGTGCCAGGTAAACGTATTTTTTATAGCGTTTCGCTGGCTAAAAAGCTCGATGCCCATCTGATGTGAATTGGCTACTGTTTTAAATAGACTGCTCCAATACAAGAGGCCTTGCGTGGCCATTACAGAAACAAAATTGAAAGGTCTCGTGTAATTCAAAGGCACCATTTTGAAACCGAAACACAACAGCGTTTTGCAGCAGAAATAGGTACGTATGGTACCTAGTATGACGACTAGAGTTTATACTGACTTGAAAATCTTTTTATCGGGAGAAGAGCTACTTTGTTTTATTAAGCTCATATCCACACGATAGAAGGAGAAGATTTCCCTTCCCTGCTAATTCTGTAAGTCAATTGGATATAGTTGATATGATACTTCATTCATTGCCTAAAACAATTGCAACTCGGACTTGTTTTCACTTTTCGTTTTTATCAATTATTGACACAAGGAAAACGTTGTGAAGACTTTGGACTAAAAATTAACTGAAATCTGACATCGTCAGTCCTTTTTGAGTAAGCATTGTGATCAAGGCTGGTGCCTTCTCTGTATGAGAACAGGCCTTTGCCCTGCAGTGGCACAAGAATAGGCTGGTAGTACTTATATTGTATTCTATTGACACAAGTGGAACTCCATGGAAGTAACCTGCGCAATGAAGCGTTAGTGTTGACGTTATACGTGCGTGCAAGGTACGGGTGTGTCCTAGCAATGGATTCTGTGTCATGTTCCAGTGAAATTAAAGCTTTATATTGCTTTTATGTGAAAATAACAGCTGTAATAAATTAATTACTTTATATGAGTGCTGAATTACTATAATAGGAACTAATTGTAGGTATGCCAATCCTATTCCTATTACACATGCATACATACTATACTTGCGAAAGTTTATGAGGATGGATTAATGGATCTTTGTCACCCTTTACGCTTAAACGGATAGACGGAGTTAACTGAAATTTGGCACCCATACACATAGATATTGATCTAGCTTAACGTGTAGTTTATTTTTCATCACGTTTTTGTGTTGCCGTTGGTTAATTTATGACTTAAGGTTAAGTCTGAAGTCTACGCAGATGAATTCACAGGCAGAAGCTAGTTTTCAACAAACAGATAACCTTATCAAAGAACAAGAAAAATACAAATGTAGGTAGGTATAGGTAGAATTTTGTTAAACATTACGAGTAACATTGAGATATAATCAAACTACCTACGTAACAATTATCATCCCATTTATGTTTACAATTAGTCACTACTTTGATCTTGAAGTATCACTAATATTTATGAATGGTTGAAGCAAATGATAGTGATATTATACACATTACACGCTCAAGAAGATTTCTTATGTAATCTGTGAAATAACTGAGATTTTTTATTGGACACGCTCAGAATGACAAACAACTATTTTCTTGTATTTCTGGTAGAACAATAACGTTATCTATCTTTCTTTAATGTTTACTGTATACTTGGGTATACGGAAAATATTACAGTACTCAGTATACTTATAGAAGTATGTATTACTATCGAACTGGTGTTCTGAAAAAGAACGAACTTTGCAAGCATTGCGTGCGTGCCTATTAGTTTTTATGGTTCATTTAGTGTTCATTTCATTGCAATGTTTTTTTTTGCATGTCGAAATATTCTAGATTTAATACTAGAACACTGAATGTTTTTTATTACGTCTCTAGCTGCTTAGGTAATTCAATTTTATCAATACCCAATCGAAGTATAGATTATTTTCTGCCTTTCTATAGAAATCTAGTGAGTATCTAGAGCTTTTTTTTTATTGTTGGGAAATCATCAAATTACTTCCCCGCCCTTGGTGTCAGACTTTTACTGACTAAAACCCATCTATGTTCCTTCATGTGCCCTTTGCGTTCCGGGGCGCGGTATCTCTTTCGAACAACCCGCAGGAGTATCTAGAGCTGTAGGTGTACATTGGTACACCTCTGCTTAACCCTTCGGCGTATACAGGCGTGATGACAAGGTATGATATCTAGAGCAGAAGTAGAGGTTATCTAAAACTATTTCCCTATGAATACGTAAAATGGTAAGTACACAAATAAAACCCTACGTAAGTATATGTTATGTATATTCCTCATATCCACTTAGTAATGTTTAAACAAACATAATATTTAAAGTAACCTTAACCCGCGATTGAGTGTTAGAGTTCATAAAAACATGGCGTGTTTAATTTTTCGGCGAATCAATAGTTCAATCGCGTACCTACTCCTTGCTCGATAAGGTCATTGCATGCGACAAAACGTTATTGTAAAAGTGCTGCATTACTATACGCTTAATAATAAATTTTAGATTTAAAAAAAACCTTTTGTATAGTTCTGAATTATTCACTCAATTACACAAATTACTGAAATGGAATTAAAATCCGTAGTTTGAATCAATAATGTGTTTTATATGGGCAACGAATGATATATATTTCTTCACAGAGCGAAAAATAAACTATTACTCCGAATGAAGGCATTTTCCTTTGATAATAAGCTGTGAGACAATTTTTTTCTGACTCTGCCATATTTCACCATTTTGATAATAAAGTAGTTTCGCTATTAAAATGATTTTATCTTATGCGTATCTATCTGTATATCTGCCTTTACAAAGTTCTACTATAATAATAACAAAATTAAATCTTGAAGCCACTGAAACGCTGACATTGATAAGTACATCATGATTAATAGCCCGTAACGTTACCCGCTGAACGAAAAGCCTTGAAAAGCCTGCTTCAATGATTTTCAGGAGCATTGGTCATTACCATCATTATGTCAGCCGTTGGACGTCCACTGTTTGGCACAGGCTTTCCCCATAGATTTCCAAAAGGAACGATTGGAAGCGGCATGCACCCAGCGTTTTCCTGCGGCCTTGATCAGGTTAATTAAGATTGCAATCCCATATACTTATTTTCATGTCAATTGACTCTTTACAAATTTTGTCCGACCAGTATTGAGCAACCTGTACAGCTCTATCATTGCCCTCGTTTAGGTCTCAAACCCTACATTGATAAAGGATATATTTAAAGAAGATGCTTGTGTAGATATTTTAAGCGGAGATGACGTAATGCAAGCTGTATGCAAGCTGCATTTCCTGTGCAAGAGCTTATCACAAATAGTTACATAAGTGCGGGCACGCGCGGACGCTCCGGCGCCATGCTGACATTAGTGTAAGGTCAAGGTGAACACTATTATCCTTGTGATGTGACGTCATCGAGTGGCGCAATTGAATGCACATCAATTGTACTGACATTTGCTCGATGTTTACTATTCACATAGAGCTGTGCACACCAGTGTTTTGAAATCGGTACTTACCGAAATTTTTATTTTGAGTGTGGATTATTTATAGTGATCATTAAATAGACTATTAGATGACATATAATAGTGATTTAATGACCCATATGTCCCACAGCAAGTGTCTAATAATTTCAGTTTCAGAATGATTGTCTAAACAACTAAATTGATGCTTTCAATGACGCCATATGTGAATGCATTGTCTTATAAAAATGATTGCCTACATTTGAATATCTAGGTTACGACACCCACTACCAATAACTAGCTTGAAAGATTTCACTTTCTGAAACTTTATTTCACGATGAAAGTACTTTCTGTTTTTACATTGGGTACTGCTTAATCATCTACCTAGCCTTTTCCCAACTATGTTGGGGTCGGCTTCCAGTCGAACCGGATGCAGCTGAATATCAATATTTTACATGGAGCGACTGCCTATCAGACCTCCACAATCCAGTAATGGGTAATACGATACTTTTGGTAAGACTGGTTGTCAGACTTTCTGGCTTCTGACTAACAGTAACGACTGTCAAAGATCTACAAATGACAGCCGGGATCAACGGCTTTACGTGCTTTCCGAGGCACGGAGGAAACTCGCTATGGTAATTGGTCACCCATCCACAGACCAACCTCGGCAAGCGTGGCTTAACCCGGAAGATCGGTCTATGCGGCTGTAATTATTTAGCCACGAGCTCCTCCGGAAACGACCAAATAACAAAAATTAATAAAACTTTCTCATGGGGGATTCCAAAATGTTTGGTATTTTTGCGTAGAATGTTTTAATATTATGTAATAAGAGATAAATGAATAATCAAGTTTTTTATTAGTTTTTCCTTATGGACACACAAAGCCGGCGATATTATGTTTCGACATGTTTTGGTGTGGATTCCCATATACCCTTAGCTTTATGGGGGTAATCTACCATGTCGTTGGGTAAACAAAGGGGTGCGTTAATAAGGCTTCGACTTACAGCAATGCTTATTCATTAGGAAGCATTCCGACTTCTGGGCTAAGCAGTTTGCAGAAGTAATAGTCATCTCCTCCGCTAATCTTTTCTGATTAATTTCGTTGCGGGCTCCAAGACTCATCGAGCTCCATTGTCTCGGCGCTTTTCTTGTGGTGGCCAGTGTTGATTCTGGCTTACAGAAGTTGCAGTGGTTTGGGAGCAGAATGGCGGGCTTGTCCCACAAAAAAAAACCTGTGGCAACGTTGTAAGGGGACGCCCTAGAAAGACCTACCCTGATCTTTTTGGTGAGGTTCTTCAGAAAGGCTGGGTGCGCAGTACTCGTAACCGGCTTGCTTGTAAAACAGGATGTATGAGCATGAACGAGACGACAGGAGCAGTATAGCAGGAACATATAAGGATCGTTGCAGGTGGCGTTTTACAGTTTCTGTTTCAGTAGTTCTGAATGGGAAAAACTCATGAGTGTATGTATGTATGTAACAATTAAGTGAAATAAATATGAAAGAAAAAATAAAAAATAAAAAACGGTAATTTAAAAAACTAAAAAACCCGACTGCTATTCTTTAAAAATCCCTAAAACAAGATAAATTGTAGCAGTCGGGACCCATTCTAGAAATGGAGGATTAGTGAATTGAGAGCACATACCTATATTACATTGCAGATGATCCCGAATGGGTCCCGACTGCTACAATTTATCTTGTTTTAGGGATTTTTAAAGAATAGCAGTCGGGTTTTTTAGTTTTTTAAATTACCGTTTTTTATTTTTTATTTTTTTAGTGTTTTAAAAAAGAAATTAATATACCCAGTATCACTCTTACAGTAAATATGAATCTACCGACACCTTTCAAGCTAAAATCCATCGAGCCGTTCAGCCTGCAGAGCGAGCCAAACATTTGAATTTGGCGCCAAAAATCCGCCATTTTGTTTTTTTTTTTTTTTTATATACCCAGTGTCACTCTCACAGTGAATACGAATCTAACGACACCTCTCAAGCTAAAATCCATCGAGCCGTTCGGCCTGCAGAGCGTGCCAAACAATTATACATACATACATACATACATACATACATACATACATACATACATACATACATACATACATACATACATACATACAAACATACCCTCGAAAAACATAACCCTCCTTCTGTCGCAGTCGGGTAAAAAATCGCATCCCCGCGTCTTTCCGATGTCAAATACGAGACATTGACCCCAATGCAGCTCTTATAAATAAACATTAAACAATGGCTACACCGGTACGTTATCTAGTCTGAGTGCATCTATTGGGAGCTACTCGCATCTGAGTGCACGTGTACCGGTGACAACCTGCGCTGCACTTGTTCAAGATACGGTTAATTAATGTAGAACTATGAACTGCCTCGTTAGCCTCGTGGTCCTAAGCGCGCCTGCTACGCTGGAGGTCTTGGGTTCGATTCCCAGGTCGAGCAAAAACTGTTATTGGGTTTTTCTGTAAAATTCTCAGTAGCAGGTCGGAGTTAGGCTTTGTGCCCGGTTAATGGCAATAGGCTCGCCCCCTATTACGTGGAACCTAAACATACCGGCGAACTGTGGGTTTACATAGGTACACTTCTGCCTAACCCTTCGTGGAATAGGTACAGGCGTGATGGTATGTTATGTTACTATGAAGTTTTATAGACATGGGCGATTATATTTTCAGTTATGATTATAGAACGTCGCTCCATGTAAAACACTTAATATTCAGCTGCATTTGGTTAGACTGGAAGCCGACCCCAACATAGTTGGGAAAAGGATAAGCAGATGGTGATGATTATAGAACATCGTGATTGAAAAATACATACGTTAGTTAGGTATTAGGTACGCCTAGAGCGCTTTGTATCTTACCCCTTAATAGAAAACATATTTTATGTAGCTAAGGCATAGTGTAGGAATGAAGAGTAAATGCTGATCACACATTTAAATATAAAGTACCTGAACTGTTTTTGCTACTATATTTTTATTATTGCAATCAATTAACTTGACTAAAGTGTACTAACACCACTATTTTCCCGGACAACTTTACCTAACAACGAAATGTAAAGAATATTTTATGGTAGGTAGGTATGTATTTATACCTAGCCTATTTTATCAACTGAATAAAAACAGCAATACGGGTTATTTGAACTTGCGTCAGTCCACCTAGGGAATCCCAACTGTAACCGACCGTGTATTTCTCCATGATATGGGAAACCTAAAACTATACGGGTTAAAAAACTTTGCACGTGCTTTCTTAAAAGTGGTACCTATTACATTATTATAAAGTTGAAATTAGAAAGTATATACACATAAACACATACATGTATACCATCACGCCTGTATTCCCCGATGGATTAGGAAAAAGTTTACCAATGTACACCCACAGTTCGCCGGTATGTTTAGGTCCCATGTAATAGGGGGCGAGCCTATTGCCGTTAACCGGGCATAGATCCTAACTCCGAGCTGCTACTGAGAATTTCATAGAAAAACTCAATAACACTTTGCTTTAAAAAAAAAAGTAGGTATAGTTCTTACTAAGTCATCATCATCTTTCTGCCCTTATCCCATGATACTTGGAGTCGGCACAACACGTTTTCTTCTTCCATTCCGTGCTGCCAACCGTCATGATATCACTGACTCCCTTCTCTCTTCACATAGTTTATCCTTTTTTTCCTTGGCTCCCCTTTTCCTCTCCATCCATGGAATCTACCAGCCCAATCTACCTTATAATCGAATTGATACTATGCACACCTATATTACGAATAAGTCCTTAAACGTAGGCATGTAATGGGATACCAATTACGATACATTTACAAATGTTCATGCACATTTTCTTTTGCCGATGTATCTTTCCTAAAACAATAAATTTTCATAACAAAGTTATTGCATAAGGAAAATCATTGAACAGAATGTTGTCTAATCTAAATTATTAACAGAACATTTATTGCTTCTATTATTTATACTACTACTAGCACTAACATTAATAATTAATACTTAGATACGTACTATCTTACTAAACATAGAGATGTGTTTTGTCAATATTTTATTAATCAATCGAATCGATTCATTCATCTGAATAATTTTTAAAGTGTATATTATTTGGCTACGTCAAAATAAATTATTTAAACAAACAAACTATTTATTTACTTTTTTAGTCTCACAAGCATAAAATAACGAATCATTTACAGTATTCAAAATTACTATAACAGTTTTAAAAAACCGCCATTCGAATATATCGATAAAAAAAAATCTGACATTTCCCATCACTATATAAATAATATAAACAAAATGGTAGTAGTTGCAAATAGTCATTTTCCTCATTAGTATTATATCAATGCCGAGGTCGCCTTGCATCCTGCTAATGCTTTTATTACAAGTTATATAATTGTTTTATTACCTTTGTGCAAATTGTCTAGTATTTACAATGGGAAAACAGTAAACAGTTTACACAGTTACAGTTTATAAACAAAGTTATTAATTTTGATGGCTATATAGATTTAAATAATAACTATAAGTAATTGTTACAGCCAGTTGATGTGCTTGCAAGGTGTCTCGATGCTTCTCCAAACAAGAGAATCCTGCTGAAATACAGAGAAGGTTGTGCAGTTTTCAAGGTACCTATTTTAAGAAAAAGGAATTCTAAACAAAACTGCCTTTAGCCTAGTGGTCCTAAAGGCGACTGCTACGCTTGAGGACTTGAGTTCGAGCAAAGTGAGGTGGAGGTTTTCTATGAAATTCTCAGTAGCAGCTCGGAGTTAGTATTTGTGTCCGGTTAATGGCAATAGGCTCAACCCCAATTAATTGAGACCTAAACATATGAACTGTGGGTGTACATTGGTACACCTCTGCCTAACCGTTCGGGGAATACAGGCGTAATGGTATGTTATGTTTTGATTTTTTAAAACATTATGTCTCCAAGTTTCCTCTTAACTTTGTCTTAAAGCTTAACTGTATGTATTCATAGCTTCTGTTGAAGACGCTTTCAGTCAATATTATTGCGTAAGCGACTAGTCAAGCATAATATGTCAAAGCTACGATCACACTAAATTTTGATATACCTACGTCAAAGGTCAAAGGTCAAAAGATATTATAAAACTAATTTACATATTTTAGTACAGATGCCTATAGACATAGCAGTCGTCATCTTCACGAATAGAATAGATGCAATATGGAATAGTTTTAAAAGTTTGCATAATGTCCACGCCTTTTCATGACGTACAGGTTTTACCAAGCTTAGGTGTATTGACATTGGCCAATAAAATTATACCTTTGACTGAAGAAAAAAAACAATTGCATAGATAAAGCGATCGACATTTTAAATTATTCTATTTTTAAATATCCTATTAGCACTCATACTTAAAAATAGAACTCAATATTAAAATTAAAACTGTATATCTACTTGTAAGCTGTCAACGTAACTATCTCCACTCAGAAAATAGATAGAGAAAAGATATCCCAAAAAACCCCAAAATTACATGATCACAATTGACAGTCAGAAAGCAAGTCAATCATTGAGTAATGTTGGTGGACCATTGCGTAACGATTGCGGTGCGTAAGGTCACTAACATCATCTAATTTTGCACGCTTTCGTAACATTCAACTAAAGTAAAAATCGAGCACGCCACTAATATAATTCCTGACATCAAGGCAACGAACGATAAACGAATAAGATATTTTAACAGAACAGAATATTGCTCTCGACTGTACCTACGGAATTATAGATTGCAGAAAAATCATATCCTTGATCTAAATAAATGAATATTTGTTTTATTTTAGCAATATATCACGGTTTTATGTTCGCAACCGTTGCTGAATGATGCCTATAGCCATCGGATACTGTTGTGTAAGTCGCACGCATGATCAATGAAACTTATATTTGAGGTTTAGGAAAGTTAAAAACCTTTTTCATTTAAATTGTTAAGCAGTAAAGCTTACACGTGTGCTTGCCTCGCTTGGCCCAGACTCCCGGGGGACGAACTGACCCAAATTTGACCTGAAATGAATATTAAAAATCTTATCAATTATTACGTAGCGAACAAAATTGGTGTTAGGCAGAAGTCTTTGTAAATTGTGTATAAAAAAGTATAGCACACAATTATTTGTTTACTATAATGTAACAGTAAACACATTAGTCATGTTTTTTACACATTTCGGAATAAAAATAGCGATGTTTTTCTAACTACACCTCATTCATCATTGTTGTTTATCCCCAAGATAAACTGAGGTCTTCATCCTTCGTTACCGCACAAATGGGTATTTTTATCCCACGTTTTATTTGTTTGTTGTTCTGGGAATCAGTTTGAACAAACAAATAGTTGTTTTTAGCTTCAGACGGTCTCCTCTTTCTGAGTAATATTTGTCGGAGCGATGTTCCCAAGGGGCCTAACAGGAGAGCGCAACTTAATGTAAAGATCAATATTTTTTTTTGGGAAAACTCGTTTTGCCACTACTTTTGCTTAATTTGAAGGCTTTATTTATATCAATGGGTAATAATTTAATGAGCTTGTAGCCTAAAACTAAATCAAAATGCTATAGGATATATTTCGAATTCGATAATAGACTCTATTTGAATATTTTGGCGTTAGTCAACCGGTCCCTTTGGAAATTTATGGGGGAGGCCTGGGTCCAGCAGTGGTCGTCCTGCGGTTGGTATGATGATGATAATGTGCCAGTTAGCTCGTGCTAAGCTAAGAGTTGAGTATCAACGCCTTTAGGTTATGCTCGCACCATTTTAGGCATCCTAGAGTACCTATAACAGCTTTAAATAAAGACAGATAACAAATAACAATTTGTTCAAGCTTATAAGGTAAGTATTATAATAGGTGGAACACTATTGTACTGCTGAATATCTTATTATCTTGGTCTAGGTACTCTATATGCCTAGCTCTATGTACTATTTAAGCACATCCCATAATCACAGAATCTAGAATTTCAATGGTGGAACCTATAGATAAGAATTTGATAATAATATCCATAAAGATATCTAACTTGCATCTAAATTATCTAACAAAAAGTATTTTAATTTATAGGTACCTATTCTCAATATAGGTGCTAATAGCTATATTTTTCATTGAAGTAAAACCTACGTCGCCAATTCCATGAAATACAATATTATTGTGAATTCTAAATGTGTTTTAAGGCATAAATCAAATAAGGCATCAATGACTGAACGTACCTACAGATTTATATTAAAATTGTACAAACATAAGCTTTTGTTAGATTACATCATGCTTCTACATTTGCATCGGTAATTTAACGATTTTTAATTAAAATCAATCAATCAATAGTTACGTACATTTTTTTTTTAACTTAAGCATTTCATTTAAGTCTTAGTTTTCCAAACCAAAAGTTTAAAATTCACCCCATAATAAATGATCCCCCAGCCCTTCTCCGTGTGTTTCGTTTTTACCCCCTAGGTACAGGGCTGTAAGAGTAAAAAATAAAACACATGTAGAAAGATTGAGAGAAGGAGCACCTTTAAGAAGGGGATTGTTATTGTAATTAATGGAATTAGGGTGCTGGTTTATGTACTTAGAATAATTTGAATGTTACAAAAAAAGTTACATAATCCACAACAGGGTTGGTAGTAATAGCCAAACTTTTGTGGAAAACATAATAAAATAAAAGCTCTCGCCGGACAAAAGCTCAATACAATACCAAACGTTGTTAGAATAAATAGGTATACAATTGTAAGAGAGCACGAGGGCTTTCTGTAGTTTTAAATATGTACAATAGGAAGATTAAATCTATAATTGTAACAATATTTGATTTTCATGTAAATATAGATGCTTTTGCGCTATCAAATGATGTATGTTTTGATTATCTAGTCCTAGGTTATTTTTAGCATTAATGTAACTTAGGATACATCTAGAATTAAGGTAAATATATGATTCTAGATTATAAGTAAATTTAATGACAAAAATGTGCATATTTGATTGGTGGAACATTTGTTGATGATGTCGCGCCCTACCCACTACTTCCACCACCGTAGAGACATATGGGAGAAATACTGTGACGTGATTGGTGCAAACACCTTTTGTTATTTTATTTGTCATGGCACTACTTGCACCCACGTAGGAAAGTCATAAATATAGCCGCCTCACGGCAAAATTTGTCAGTCGTAAGTCAGTCGTACTGTAGCAATCATCGGAAGCTTGTGAACAACAATATAAGTGGTTGAAGACTCTGCTCGTCTTTTATTTAATTCTTCGGAACCCTCGACCCGTGCGCCTGAATATTCTACAATTTTGGTCCTTCGAGCCGGATCCTGCGTCTGAAGAATTACATCTCAAGCCTGAAGAGTTTGAAGTTTCAAGCCTGAGAAGTCTGAAGCATTCAAGATGAGTGAACGAAGCTCAGTCGCCACGAGGAGCAAGCTGCGCAAATTGGAGGCAGCGTTGAACAAGCGACGAGAGATGGAAGCCGATTCAGGAGTGCCGTCTGAAATGGCACCGGGATCACCTTCGATAGCGCCTACAGTGTCGTCGGCATTACCCGCACCCGTGATTCCATTGGCGGGCCCCGGACGCGTGATTGACCATCGCGACGCGGCTGCAGTGCCTCGGGAATCGGAGATACTACGGGTGGTACGGACGCCGAGATCAAGAACCAGCCACGTCTCATCGAAGAGCGGCCAGAAGAGTGCCGATTACCTCCGCCGGAGGGCCGAGTACAAGGCTGAGAGGGAATTAGTGCGCCTGAGGGAAAATCTCGTCAAGAAGAAGTTGGAGGCGGAACTGGCCGAGATAGATGCCGTCGCCGAAGAAGACTCGTCCGATGAAGAAACTACAACACGCCGTGTGGAAGATTGGATCACACGCTCAGTGCCGAGTGAAACACAAGTGATCGCAGAAGCTCACGACGCGCAAGAAACAGTGCCAGTGCCAGTGCCCGCAGTAGTAACGACTGCGTACGGAGTGCCTGCAACCGAGAGTGCCGCGACCTCCCGCGGAGTGACAGTGACCGCGCCGCAAACAGCGTACGAACCGCAAACAGTGACCGCGCCGCAAACAGTGACCGCGCAACCGCATACAGTATATACGACCTCGATATCTGCGCTCCCTCAGTGTGCGCCCGCGACCGTACAGTTCCGCGAATATACGCCGATAGTAACGGCTAGTGTTCCGCGAGTGCCACCACGTGAAGTGCCTGAATGGGATCAATCGTTCGCCGAAGAAACGGAGAGAAGCAAGCCGCGAGACAGGAAAATAGATCAGCTGGCAGAAGCTATTTCAAACCTAGCTCGTCCGCGGCCAGTACCCAGGCAAGCCTATGAGTTGCCATACTTCAACGGTGACCCGGCAGAGTGGCTATCGTACAAGAACATGTACTGGGACACAACAGCTATGTACAACTTTAAGCCGCACGAGAACTTAGCGCGCTTGAAAACGTCACTGCAGGGAGAGGCAAAAATAGCGGTAGAAGACTTATTGCGGACATCAACTAACCCATCGGAGATTATGAAGGCACTGGATGAAGAGTTCGGACATCCTAATTTAATATTGGAGTGTGCGTTGAAGAAAGTGCGTGCGTTACCGAAAGTAACAGAAAGTGGTCGTGAGTTGAGAAAGTTCTCATCTACAGTGAGGAATTGTGTGTCGCTGTTGAGGAATGTGCACGCGAATGGATACCTGAACAACCCACAACTGGTGAGTGAATTACTGAGTAAATTAACGCCTGTGCAGAGGGCTCAATATGGCGACTTCGCAATGGGTATGGCGGCGTCTCAGGGCATCGATGTGAGAGTGTCACCCAGCCTAGAGATATTATCTGAATTCCTGAGCCATTTAGCCCGAGCTACGTCATTTTATGTGCAGATGGACATGGGCGCTGCCGGTCAAACGGCTAATGTTAAAAGTTTGAGAAGCGCACATAGTAAGCCAGGCATTCACTTTAAAAATGTTCAGAGATTACATGTACAAAGCGACAGCGAACAAGATAATAAGAACAATGTGCAGTGTGCTATGTGCAAGGGAGATCATAAATTACCGAAGTGTGAAAAGTTTGCGAAACTAACTTCTGATGAGAGATGGCAATTTGTAAAAGATCAGAGGATGTGTTTTAATTGTATAATAAAACAACATGCGAAGAAGTTCTGCCGAGCAAGCAAATGCTCGAAATGCCACTATGCACATCACGACTTACTGCACGTAGATAGAGAGCATAAAACTGAAAGCGTCACTAATGTGAAAGAATATAACGGCAAAGCGTTGTTGAAGATAATTCCCGTCTCCGTGTCAGTGAACGGAAACGAACGAGATTGCTACGCTCTACTGGACGACGGAGCTACAGTATCGCTTATCGACGACTCGATAGCTGGAAAGGCAACGGGTGATAGAATACCTTTAGTGCTAAAAAGTGCGCGCGGTAATGAGGTGTCTGATAAATCCTCAAGGAAAATATATGTGACAGTGCGCGGGCCAAATAAAGTGAATCACAAAATAAGTGTGCGTACGTTCAAGAGGCTGGATTTGCCCGCCCAAACGGTGCCGGCTGCGTTGATAAAGGAGCTCGCCCACCTGCGTGACTTGGGCCTGGAGGAAATGTGCGGAGTCAAGCCGATGCTGTTGCTGGGACAGGACAACTGGGAGTTGCTGGTCGGCGAGGAGATTCGCCGAGGAAAGTCCGGTAAGCCAGTTGCATCTTTGACCAAGCTAGGCTGGGTTCTGCATGGGCCCATAGGTAAAGGGTTTAGGGTAGGCTACGAAGCCGTGAACTGTTTAGCGGAACCTCTGTCTGAACTGCATGATATGGTGAAAAACCAATTCGAATTAGAAGCAATAGGTATAACCGAAATCCCTAGGTCTCATAAAGACATCGACAGAGCTTTAAAAATATTAGATGAAACCAGTAGCTTCACTATTAACGGCGAATGGGAAGTAGGATTGTTGTGGAGGCGTGACGATCCACAGCTACCCGATAACTATGCTTATGCGCGACAGAGACTGTCGGGAATAGAACGTAGGTTGCATAAGAATCCTACGTACGCGGAAGCATATGAAAATCAAATTGAACGATTAATTAGCGAGGGTTATGCAAGTAAAGCGGACGGCCGCTTCGAAGATCCGGTGTGGTACCTACCTCACTTTGGGGTACAGAATCCTAATAAGCCGGGGAAATTGAGACTAGTCTTCGACGCCGCCGCCACTTTTCAAGGTACCGCTCTTAACGATTGCTTGCTCGCGGGGCCAGACCTATTAAATTCTCTTTTAGGAATTCTAATTAGATTCCGATTGGGACCGGTAGCATTCACCGGAGATATAGCGGACATGTTCCTACGTATAAAAATCAGAGAACGTGACCGAGGGGCACAGCTTTTCTTGTGGAATAAAAATAATAGTGGAGAACCTGACACGTTTGTCATGAATTCAATGATTTTCGGTGCTGTGTCTTCCCCTACATCCGCAATCTATATTTTGAATAAAAATGCGGCCAGATTTAATAGTCAGTATCCCGAAGCAGTGTCGGCTATACATAACAGTCATTACATGGACGACTATTTAGATAGTGCATGGTCCGTCGCGCAGGCTAGCAAACGCATAGAGGAGGTGGCTCACATCCACGCCGAAGGCGGGTTTAATATACGGGGGTGGGTCACCAATTCGCCACAACTCAGGGAGATTCTCGAAATAGAGATGCCCGACAGAGTCTCGTTAGAAAAAGACGAGGGCGCCACAGAGCGCACCTTAGGTATGATTTGGTCACCGGGGACCGATGAATTGGCTTTTGACCTATCATTTAAAAAGTTACCGAAGACAATTATAGAGGGTGACGTTGTTCCTACGAAGCGAGAGTTTCTTCGCTTCATAATGTCGGTGTTCGACCCGCTGGGTTTCCTGTATCCATGCGTCATTCAGTCGCGCATATTAATGCAGCAGATATGGCGTACAGGAATCCAGTGGGACGAGAGGCTGCATGAAGCGGAGGCAACTTTATGGTTCGCGTGGTTACGGAACCTTATAATCTTAAACAATATAACCATCCCGCGATGGTACGGTATAAAGTTAGCAGAGATAGATAAAAGGTCAAAGATGAAAGACTGGCGCTGGGTTCCCTCGGCGATGAACCCAGCCGATAAAGGCACCCGGTTGGAGTGGCCCGTCAACAGTAATATGTGGCTTTCGGGTCCCTCATTTCTTTCCAGCCCACAGGAGCAATGGCCGGTGGACTCTGGAGTTGACGCAGTGTCAGAGGCAGACCTAGAGCGGGTACACAACGTGAACGTCACTACTAAGGCCGAACCCGCGCTGCCCTATGAAAGGTATAGTACGTGGACACGCATCCTATACGTAGTAGCACGCATAAAAGTCTCCGACCGCGGGACCAACTTCGTTGGAGTACACGCCGAGCTACGCCAGGCTCTGCGCGACCTAGACGTAGGTCGCATTAGGAGCGAGGCGACAGGCCGGGGAATCGCCTGGCACTTTAACTCGCCGGCCGCCCCGCACATGGGCGGGAGCTGGGAGCGACTGGTGCGCTCCGTGAAGAACGCGCTGCGCTCTACTTTAAAAGAGCGCGCGCCTCGGGAGGAGGTGCTACTCACTCTCCTCGCAGAAGCCGAGCTGGTAATTAACAGCCGGCCACTAGCCTACGTGAGCACCGATGCTGAGCAACCCGTCGTGTTGACACCGAACCATCTCCTGCTTGGCACTGCCGCGGGAGATGCTCCGTGTACGCGTCAGCATGCCGCCGACATCGACTCGCGGCGCATGTGGCGCCAAGAAAACGCGCTGGCCGACCTCTTTTGGAGGCGATGGCTGCGCGAGTACCTGCCTACGCTCCAGCAACGACAAAAGTGGAACAGTGTAGTGCCGAACGTAAAAGTGGGCGATGTAGTGATAGTGGTCGATGACAACAAATCACGTAGTGAATGGACCAAAGGCATTATAGCCAAAGTGCATCCAGGTGCGGATAGTATTGTTAGAATTGTAGATATCAAAACTACAAAGGGTACGCTGCGTCGGCCCGTAGTAAAAGTTGTCGTGCTCCCTACTGACGGAAGCGCAATCGGTTGAACCCTCTTGCGGGGGGTGGAATTGTAAGAGAGCACGAGGGCTTTCTGTAGTTTTAAATATGTACAATAGGAAGATTAAATCTATAATTGTAACAATATTTGATTTTCATGTAAATATAGATGCTTTTGCGCTATCAAATGATGTATGTTTTGATTATCTAGTCCTAGGTTATTTTTAGCATTAATGTAACTTAGGATACATCTAGAATTAAGGTAAATATATGATTCTAGATTATAAGTAAATTTAATGACAAAAATGTGCATATTTGATTGGTGGAACATTTGTTGATGATGTCGCGCCCTACCCACTACTTCCACCACCGTAGAGACATATGGGAGAAATACTGTGACGTGATTGGTGCAAACACCTTTTGTTATTTTATTTGTCATGGCACTACTTGCACCCACGTAGGAAAGTCATAAATATAGCCGCCTCACGGCAAAATTTGTCAGTCGTAAGTCAGTCGTACTGTAGCAATCATCGGAAGCTTGTGAACAACAATATAAGTGGTTGAAGACTCTGCTCGTCTTTTATTTAATTCTTCGGAACCCTCGACCCGTGCGCCTGAATATTCTACAACAATGTTATTAGACGAGTATTAATGGAAAGTAAATGATATAGCGTAAACATAGTATTATAGTTAGTGGATTGACGAAAGCTTTTACTTACCTATAGCCCCACAACAGGTTTGGCTGTGATCAGACGGGTCAAGGTCGTGTCTCACAAAAAGCAGTTGGCGCCGCGAGCACATTCTCAAAAACGGACGGAACCAATAACTTGTCTGGACCAATCCATTAAGCGACATTTCTCGTACAAAATTAATAGCGAATTAGTAAGAAAAACAGCTTAATTTTTACGAGTGTGACACCCACTCGCACAGGTGTCTGCTTGCCTGTTTATCAGTCTGTCTAGCAGTTCTCCGAATGAAGCGTCGGCGTGTAATAAGAGGCGATTGACACCATGTCTGCTGTCCATTTGTTACGTCAATACGCATTCATATATTATCTTTATGTGGTAATTAAGGACCTGAATTAGTTTTGAATAGATCTGTAGATACATAATTTAGTCCTATCCTGTTTTGGCGAACACGTGGTTTGAAATAGGTTTTAGGAATTTTATTCATAAACATGTATGAACACGTTCACCTAGGTTCATGAACCTGCAATATTATGAAATATTAGATAACAATAAAACATGAGCTACGTAGTTTATTCAATATTCTTTAACTATATTCCATTAAGTTTAACATTACATAAACATATCTATCGTTATTTTAATGTTAGCATATAATAAGCTTTGTTATTTTACAATAAATACAAAGAAAAGTAGACTATTAGTCATTTAAAAAAAAAAGACACCTAAAAATTTAATAATTTTAACAATATAACACAATAATTGTTATTAACGAATGGAGTATTAATACTTAAAGACACAAAATATGGGTAACCATGACTTAAAAAAAAATAACAACAATTCTGGTTATTTCAGAAGGATAAAATCAGCATTGTGCATGCGTAGGTAAGACAACCAAAAATGAGTCCGGCGCCTTCCCACCCTTGACCTGGGTTGCGCAACCAAACCCCGAAGGTGTGCAGACATGGCAAGGTTGCCAGAATGAATTGGTCATCTTTTTCCTTGCCAAAGTTAACTTACTCTTTGATTTATTTGTTTGTACTCGTGGAATGTGCAGGGTCAAGTCCCAGTAAATTAGATCGACGGTGATTTTCCTACATAATTATGCTGTCGGAAAATTACGCGTATAGAGCATAGAGTTAGTAAACCGGTATTAAGTTTACATCGATGTGTGAAGTGAGTTTTTGGAGTCTATATTAAAAAGACGCGATTTAATTTTCATTTACAATGATAATAAAAAAATGTATCGCGCCTGTTGCCATTATGTGAAACAAATGCAAATTATCAAGGTACCTTGTTGGTAGCGATAATTTAGCACTTTTTATTAACATTATAAAGGATTATTTTATTAAATATAAATAACTAGCTGCTTTCTGTGAGTTTGTTCCCGGTGTTTTTTTTTTGAGCTAGGAACTTTTGTGATGCCGGGCTACCCGCCAGAGTTTCATGAAAATCGGATCGGTTTTGTAACGCATAAAAGACAAACATAGTTACAAACATAGTCATATTTTTTCATAAGGTATGTAAATATGTTTGTAATATATTTTTTTATAATTATTAATGGAATGAGGAAGCCAGATCAGCTTCCTTATTTATTAAAACACAATATAAATAATTCGATAAACTATTGACAGCATTTATTCTATTTTATATCTATCTTCGTTAATTTTATTATTTATGTTTTTTTGTATTATTTAATTAGGTGTAGTCTGCCTAAAAGAGCGGTCTATGTGAAGACGACAGTTGTGCCTGGCTTTATATTCTGCGGTCGGCATCGTTTAGTTGAAATGATGACAAAGATGTACAGTCTAAAAGCTATTTAAAGAAAAAAAAACAACTCGGTACTAATATAGCTTCATGAAACAGTAATTCATGAAAGCTAATTGAAGTAAATAGGCTACAAGTGTACACATGTCAGTCAGTAGTTGCGTCTTTAACAACGTGACATAACGTTCACGTTTTCAGACTTTAGGCGAGGAACAATAAGAATTGTGCTTTAGGCAGTTATATCTACATTATTATAAACACAAGGTTGACGCATTGGCTGAGTGGTTAATTGCTACGCTGCGTGTCGTAGGTTCCCGTGCGGAACAAATATTTCCGAGACGACATTTTTGTGGAAAAGAGGAAAAAATCCTAGTGTGGGACAACGTTTGAAAAAAGAACACCAATTTAAGACACTTACATAAGTTAAGCTGCAGCACTTTCGAGCTGTGCCAAGCTTTCGGTGGTACCGCGTTCATACGAGCTTTCTGCAGAATACTTAAGTGGTTTAGCCTTTAGACTTTAACGCCATGGTAAAACCCGATTACTCTAAAGATTATTTTTTCTACCCCGTTGTTAGTCTCATGGTTCTGTATGTATGGCAAAGTGTTACGGGGTTTTTCCATTTGGAATTTCTCAGTAGCAGCCTGGAGTTAGGGAATAGGTGGTATGACTCCCCCGTGAATCGGAAAGCACGTTAAGCCATTGTGGGGTACGCTTAATCTTTCCATCGAATTTTGAAATTAAGGAAGAGAGACGGGGCTTGTGTTAGCGCACAAACTTGTGCACTATAATATCTCCTGCGAACTTAGCAAATTTTAATTGAGATCGAAATTATATTCTAGATCTAAGACAAATATTTTTTCCGTGCTTTTTTTGCTCTTCAAAACAAAATATCACCCTAATTTCATGACTCTGTTGTTGTCTGTCAGTTTCAATTTGCTTCACGAGTTGGTATTCCCTACATCCTTCACACATTCAACATTCCACTAGTGATTGTCGCACCAAAAGTACCGCTACTTAAAAGATAATTTATTGTTTGATTTGAAGACCTTGGACAAAATATACGAGTGTTACGTAACCACTTCTGGTTCATCTTGTTTACAATGTACTCGTGTTTACGTTGTCTCTGCCGGGTTCGGAGACCGGCCGTGATCTATCGTCACCTAATGTACAATGTATACAATATATTTTGTTTATCAACGCTTTTTGTATGAACGTCTAATCTAAGTGTTCAATAAATTACAATAGTTCGCTTGACGCGACTTGATGGCGACGCATGAAACGAAGCCCGTCTGTCGGTAATTCCGCATTATAAATGTATGCTAGTTTTTCCTGGACAAGGATCGATAAGCCACCCTCAGTAATTTTCATGCTAACCATCGGTTGCCTACAAGTAACTATGTCCCCTCTCCATGTATTGATCCATTGCAGTTCACTATTGAATAAGTAAAACGTTGTGGTAAGACATACTAAGACTATGCCTTATTTTTACAAGCTTTTATTTAACTTGGAGTATTTTTTAATTTCAAATAAAAATACCTTAATTAATTGGCCTTTCGACAATAACTGGTTAACATTATAATAATGACGAGTCAGTTTAAGCTGTTTTGGAAAATTAATGCATATTATATTATAATATTATATTGTATTTATAATATGCATTAATTTTTCAAACCTACCTAATATTCTGTTACTGTGTCAAGGTTTTCAGGGTGATATCAAGGGCATTCGCAAAAACTACAACTTTTTAGTATCTTATTAGGTATTTTAACGTAAAGATATTTAAGCAGCTCTGCTTTAAATTGCAAATAACTTAATAACTTGCATATTGTAGTGTACTTAATTAATTAATATTTTTCATTTATATTGCGTACATTGTACTCTATTTTAATGTTTTAATTACTTACCTACTATTAAAATATTCGTTAAAGCTTAACAAATTAATAATGATTACCAAGTAATTATTTTTCTACGTATTTTTGTAGTTTAAGATCACGATCGTATTACAACGCACCTGTGAAAAATAAAAGTTATTTATGTTCTCTCATTTAAATCGGCTTATATTTTTTTGTTGAAAACGATCTCAAGGTCATAGAATGTATCACATTTTGCGAAAAATATCAAATTCCTGATAAAATCTGAAGCACATTTTTAGAAATTACGCATTTCTGATGGCCGATGTTGCATCGTGCCGCATGCCATGACATCATCATCTTCCTGCCTTTATCCCATGTTACTTTTGGTCGGCACAATACGTTTTCTTCTTCCATACCGTCCTGTCATGCTATCACTGTCTCCCATCTCTTTCATATCATTCTTCACACAATCTATCTATCCATCTTTTACCCTGCTACGACAGAAATGTAAAAAAATGTTTCCTGTCTATTGCATCAAATACTGTATGCAGCTTTTAAAACTCGGAGTAACGCACTGTAATACTATAATTATACATAATTGTTATGACTGATTGTTTTCCATAATATCAAAATTATAAATATTTTCTTGACTGAAAAAGTTACAAGAAAATCCTTATTCAACTGAAAAATCATACATAATAATACATTATGTCATATCAAAAACAAGTACGTATTACAGAAACCAATTAATCTTCGTAGGTGTGACGATGAGTAAGTACCCAGATATCATTAAACCCTACAGCGTCGTACATATTTTAAACAAGAGCCCCACAGGTACCTAGGCATATGCGAACAACGTAAATAATTTACAAAACGAGTTTATGTAAGTACTTTTCTCAAATTAATGCGAAGTTTCTGCGCAAATGTGTCTGTCTTGTCTTGACAAAATTAATGTATAGCTCTCCTTGTTGTTGTCAAACAGGATTGCGAAATATTTTGGCATTAAGTTGCTAAAATTAATGAAAAGCTTAAATGATAGGTAGCTTAGGCTTTTTTTTTTTTTTTTTTTTTATAGACGGGAAATCATCAAATAACTTCCCCCGCCCTGGGCGGGGCGGGAGGGAGTGTCAGACTTTTACTGACTAAAACCCGTCTATGTTCCTTCATGTGCCCTTTGCGTTCCGGGGGCGCGGTATCTCTTTCGAACAACCCGCAGCCCCGGCAGGCATCGGCCCTCAGTGGCCCCATCCAATTTTGCTGACATCTCTTTGAGGCGCGCGTGGAACACGAACGCGCCGTCGACACGGTCTGTCGCTAGTGAACGTACGGACGGTGAGCTACCCATTGCTCACCGTCCACAGACCCGCGTCTACGGTGGCCGGGAGTCGTCACGTGGCTCCCGACGCCCGGATCGTCTACCGCGGCGGCCGCTGGGACGGGGGACCCTCCTTTCCCTCTCCCGTCCCGCCGCCTCCTTCTCTAGCATTACAGCTTCGCAGAAGGAGGCGACTGCTTCCCATTCCCCCTCGCTCCGGACCATGGCCTGGACCAGTGCCGGACGCGAGAGGGCGCCGCCGCCGATGGCCGCCTCGAGGACTCGGCGGTGCTCAGCCCAAGCAGGGCACACCGCCAAAGTATGCTCCACCGTGTCCTCGGGGCGATCCTCACAATGGTGACACCCGGGCGATTCCTCCCGCCCGATGAGGTGCAGGAACCTCCCGAAACATCCGTGTCCGGTGAGGACCTGCGTCAGGCGGTAGGTGAGGGCGCCGTGGCGCCTCTCCAGCCACTCCTCAGGTAGCTTAGGCTGGATTAAATCTGGAACGTTTGCCAATTTTAAATTCGATCAAAATTATTGCCTTGAGTTTGTCTGTGTGAATGTGGGTTACCGGCATTTTATTTTACTCCTTATAACGTTAGGTATCTTCCAGTGAAAGTTCCTTCAAAGTCGGCCTAACAGTTTCGGAGATTAGCCGGAACAAACAGACGGACAGACCAAGAAAATTTGTATGGATGTATAGATCCCATATTTTAAAACTAAAACATACTGTAGCAAAATGAATGTACTCTATATTAAATGCATAGGTTAATTCAACAACGACACCTGAAATAGAAATAAGTGGAGCATACTTACAAAATAGCTGTACCTACGTTAAACGTATAATTATATGTATAATTGTGTCCACAATTTGGAAAGATGTGATTAGGTACCCATTCCAAGCCATGAAGCATGATCACGTTCGACATTCTATTCCTGAAAAGCTTTGATGAACATAGAGACACGACTTGGAATAGATATAGCAGCGGTGTTATTC
Organism: Caradrina clavipalpis; assembly: GCA_932526535.1. Classification (NCBI taxonomy): domain Eukaryota; kingdom Metazoa; phylum Arthropoda; class Insecta; order Lepidoptera; family Noctuidae; genus Caradrina; species Caradrina clavipalpis. Next base: position 7,320,120 of record OW052093.1, read on the forward strand.
TGTACAACCCTCCTTCCGTGAAGTGAGCGTGTGGCGACCTGTCAATCCCTAGCATCGTATAGTGACAGCCCAGTTTTAGCTCACTTCACCTTAATTCACTGAGGGAGATTTATTACAGAATAAACCGGCTGGTTATAACTTGCATATTGGTGTCAGTCATTCAGTAATGTTAACTACAATTTTAGTTTTGACACAGTTTGTAAAAACTGTTGTTGTGATTGTACACACATGTGGTATAAAAAGTTACTTTTATTGATCGCAAATAATTTGAGGTCTTTGGAATTGTAGGTGACTATAGGCGGCGGTAACCACTTAACATGGATGTTCCCGTATTTTTTAGAACGTTTGCGTTTTAAATTCAGTTTCAATCTGTCAAAAACACATTTACCTACATTTTTGACAAGATGTTGACATTGGTTGTCACTGAAATTTATTTTGAATGTTTATAATAACGGGTACCTACTGGCGTTGTAGTAGACGTAGGCTTATTTGCCATTAAATATAATGAAAAAAAAAATGCATTTCCGTATTCCGTATAAATCTATGGGGAAGGCCTATGTCCAGCAGTGGACGTCCAGATATGATGATTTCGCTTAGAGTCAGTATTCAGCCAGATTAAAGGACTTTGCGTAAATGAAGCAGCAGTCAGTAAGTCAATTAACATAATATTGTTACCAATATCATCATCATCATCTTCCTGCCCTTATCTCATGTTACTTGGGGTCGGCGCAACATGTTTTCTTCTTCCAAGCCAACCTGTCAATACCAATATCTGTCACTAAAATGATTGGCTATATACTTTTTAATTTCAACGCTGTCCAATTGTACTGATAGTGATTGGGTACACAGGGAATATAACCAAACGGAAAAAAAACTGTGAAAACATTCCTATGGCCTATTACCACTACATTGTATTATCAACTGCCTCTCGGCGCGTGTGATAGCGAAGAATTTCGTAAAATAATATGACATAATTTGTTTTTAATTAATTAATAATATTTTTTGTATAACATAGATATGGATGTAAATCTAAAAATAATACTAATATAATACATATAATTTGTTCATTCGTATAAACATAATATAAAGACTTTATAAACATTTCTACAAAAATAAAAATATTCTTCATATAAAAAATAATAACCCACCTTTATCGAAACAGGGCCCAAACTACTGACGGTCAAGGTTCTAGAGAGAGGAAATATAAAAATAAAAATATACTTTTTACTAATTAATTTAATTAATTAATTTTATATTTACCATCCGCCCGACGGAGTGCCGTGCACTGGCAGCTCCGTATCATTTTATTATTAGCTCGGAACAACAATATCACAATCTGTTGGTGAATAACTGGCTAATTGCCTTGTAACAGACAGACAGATAGACGTAGGGGAATAGCTTGCCGCACATTAAAACATTACTTCTCACAGTTCTCACCTTGATGAACGATTAACCTAGATTTAAGTACAAGTAAAACGGACTACTGGTCTGATTCTGAAAATTCTTTCGGTAATAGGAAGCTGTGTTATCTCTGAATGCTATAGACTCATATTTTGTATATAGGATATACATACATTATTACAAAAAAAAAATATCGAAAAATAATTCTTTCGTAACAAAATTTAGGCAAAATCGATATTGCCGAGTCCGTAAAAGAAACGAAATTGCCGCATGTATGAAAATTCATTATTTTAGATCGGCACGACTCGGCTGATTGTTTTTTGGTGTAAACGAAGTTTTCATGACAAGGTTTGTTAAAGAAAATGTTCGGAAAATTCACCGGAAAAGGCGGATTTGTTTGTGTATGAAAATCTTGATAAAAACGTGTCGTTTCATAAATTACACCCGTGTGAAGCCTGGGCGGGTAAATACTCCTAATTGTAAAAAAAACCCCAAATGTTTCTCATATAGTTCCTAACTTTAAAAGCGCAGTGAACACTTCGCCCTACATAGTACCCACTACGTAATAATTATATTTCCAGTATTTTTATCCTTGACTTTGAGACAAACAAAATGAATCAGTAAGTACCTATTTACAAGTGAATAGCCGACAGAGATTTCCAGACGAGCTAGGTACTCGCCACATTCTCAGTCACACTTCTTATCGAGAAATAACTGTCAATGTTTCATTAATCAATAGCTTCGTACACGTTTTGAGTTACCTTTAGTACCATCACGCCTGATTTCTCTGAAGGGTTAGGCAGAGGTGAGGTGGGAGGCCAATATACATCCTCAGTTTGCCGTGTGTTTATGCCCCATGTGATAGGGGCCTGTAGTCATTAACTGGGCGAAAATTTTAACTACGAGCTGCTATTGAGAATTTCATAGAAAAACCCAATAACACTTTTTTGTCGACCTGGGAATCAAACCCAAGACCTTTAGCAGAGTTACCTTTAGTTAATAACTTAATTTCAAAATGACCCGCAGCTCAAAATTAAGAAAATGACAGAACTCACTAACCAATCTTTATTTCATCGAGCTTAATAACTTTTGGCCAAATTATGATTAGATTATTTCTGAATGAAGCGCTCTATCTGTAAAGTCATCTTAAACTCCGTAGCGCGTTTGCTATAAGGTCCAAAATTCTAACCAAACCGTGTGGTGAGTAAAACATCGTTAGTGTCATATCTAAATATAAATTCACAAAAATCAGTCCATAACATGTATATAGAACGGCCGTGAGTACTGTTCCTACTACGATACTAATTAGCATAATATGCTACGAGAGCTAATCGTATTTTGTGACGCACGTGTTCGTACAAATTGTTTAAATATTTTGTGTAGATAAATACGAAACGTGTTCCAGTGATCAAGTGCTGGCCCTGAACTCGGTGACCTCCTTAATAGCGGCTATTACAATCAATTGCTACCGTCTACCGTTCCTCAAAATAGAATAATCAAATTGAACTACCTAGGTACCTTAATGACTTAATTGCACTTCCCTGTCGCAAAACTGCGCACTAGTTGTTGTGTAATCACAATCAACATTGTTGCAGAATGTTCTTTGGTAGCTACTGGACAGGAATGGTTTTAGTTAGGTACCTTTGTTATGTTATTCTGGGTCTGCGGCTGTTATATAAGACACAATTAAAAGGTAGGCTTCCAGAATAAATTCTACCTTATTCTCTAGTTTTATACTTAAACATTTCGATCTTGGAGTGTTAATTTTCTTTTTTTCCCAAAATATTATATTACTTACAACAATATCCAATAGATAAAAGAACGCTAAAGTCTAAAGTAAGATGACATCAAACATTTTTTCCTACCGCTGTCGACGCCCCAAAAGGTATTGCCGCAATGGATAAGATTTTATTAAAAATACATTCAAGTCTCTTAGGTAAATATTATTCTACAGTGTTGATACTCATCGTGTCTTGAAAAATCCAAAAAGGTAAAAAGCTCGACGTTGGTAAATGAGGGTTAAATCGCCGACATCAATCGCCCTCGCGATCAAATATTTACCAACCACATCAGGAATATTAAGTGACTGAAATATTTGTTTATTATTGCGTTTTTAATTGACATTTCTGAATAACAAAAAGTACATTTATTATCAATGCTATCCGGTATAGTTTGCAGACATACCTACGGTTAAATGTACGCCCGCGGGTACAAAGTTCAGGCAGGAGTCAAGATACACCAAATAAAGCAGTGTTAAATACGTTACTATGTTACTCAGTTCGATCATGCAGGGTGGATGTGATCGGCGTTCGCGACCAAAAGCCTCGCAATTTATTAATTGGACGATTAATCACGAGCTTATTAAGTGTTATCCAAATTACAATTCATTATTTAATTTGTTAATGATAAGTAAAAGAAATAAAGTATTTTATATGTCAGACACAAACCGGTATAAGGGTCGTTTTACTATTGGTGGCGATTTGGTTTATTTAAATAAGTATCTAAATAAATTGTAATTAGTAGATGTACTGACAAGATCAATTTTGTTATTTACAAGTTAAATCCGGAATATAAACTATAATCATCCAGATGTACAAAAATTATAAATATTAATAAGAGGAGAGCTCTTAGGACATCAAAAAACTCATCCACATCGTTATAAATAGTACAAGTGCCCAAAAACCTGACAGCAATGCCACGTTGTATCATGGCAAAGCTAATTCTTTGGTGCAAGAATATTTGACCCCCCTGGTCACATGAAAAGTCCACCAGGCGATTGGCGATGTCCTGAAAATCACCAAAACCTAAGGCCTTAGAGTTTTAACTTCAAACGGCTGAAACTTAGCGTTCAAGAAGATTGTTATATTTGTGATGGTTGAGATTTTCGGCACCAACAGAAAACTGTAATATAGTAAACTTACTATCCATAATTTTAACGCTGAGTGCCCGATATGCTTTTGCCTACAACTTGATAATAAATCTCATTGCAAAGATCACGATGTTTAAAACCAGTTAAGCACCTGACATAATAAACACTAGTGCACATTTTACTTAGAACGTTTATGTTATAAAATGTAAGAGGTTATTGCCCTATTGCGCTTCGAAATAGGATTTAGAAGGAATGTAATAAACAAGAATATTAAATTACTTACATAATGTCAATAAACCGTGAATAATATTATGAATGACGTGAATCATGACTGAGCTTCGAAATCCCTACGGTGGCGTAAAATAAACCCACTACAGTTGATTCATATCCTGTGACCATTCAGTTATTTTGGTGGCACCTAATGTATGTACCTACTAGTTTCTGATATCTGCGTCAATTTTGATATATTCGCCCTCGAGAACCGTATCTTTTTTCGGGATAAAAAGTATTTTATGTGTTATTCCACACTACAATCTATCTCGGTGCCAAATGTCATTCATATCCGTTTAAGCATGAAAGAGTAACAAACATCCATCCATCCAACCACCCATCCAACCATCAAGCCAACCATCCATCCATCTAACCATTCAACCATCCATTCAACCATCCATTTAACCATCCATTCAACCATCCAGCCAACCATCCATCCATCTATCCATCCATCCATCCATCCACCCATCCATCCATCCTCACAAACTTTCACATTTACGAGTATGATAATAGTAGGATTCGTAGCGTGATGCAATCCATTACGGCGGCGACGGTTCAAATTGTTTCATTGATTAAACACAATTAAATGATGCAAATAAACAAGAGTAAAGATGGCGTTAACCACGTGAGTAATCTCAGTTTATTTGCATAATAATGTTATGACGGGAAAATTAACTGAAAAAAAAAACCTAATTAGTACTTCGACCATACTTCAACCAGCTGAAACGACCTTTTCATTTACAAGATCGTTCCAAAAATAAGTTCTAACCTTTTACTTACATCTACACTACACATCGTGCTTAATACTAGAACGCAGAAATATTTTTGTTCGTTTGTTTCTGTTCTTGTATGAACGCGCTAATCTTCAAAACTACTGGTCCGATTCTGAAAATTCTTTCGGTAAAATGTTATATTTTATACTAAAAAACTTTAGGCATTCGTAAGAAACTCTACACAGATCAAGTCGCAGGCCGAAGCAAGTTTTATTATAATTACCTAAAGTCAATGAGGTCAATATAATTAATAATTAAGAGTGCATTGCCGAATTTTAGGTCACCTTTCCGTTGTATAACTTATCTATTGACTTTGACAAGGTTGTCGTTGATGCCTACCAAGTTATCGAAAGAGCAAGCTACTTTGCATCGATAAGATTATTTATTATTTTATTTCTGAAAATGTTCGTCACTGCACTGACGTTTGTAACATTCAGAACAACAATAACGAGAAGTGGAAATAAAAATAATAATGGAGATAGTGGTACATAACAAAGTGCTATTAAAATAAACTACTGCTTTCGATTGCTACGTTTGTTTTCAGTTTATTTTACGTGATTTTGAATCTATCACGGAATGTCAGTTGCCAATTGTTTCAGTCAAAGTCCAGGGCAGAACTAAAAAGGTCAGGTCGCTCAATAATTAACAATTATTATAAAAGATTAAAATAAACGAGTAGTAAAGAAATCCCGTCCCATTTATACTCAGGAATAAAGATAACGCAGAAAAGTCTTGTTTTAGTCAGAAATCTTCATAAAAAACGTAAAAAGCTCATTGGCTGAGTTTCTCAGAAATTACGTAAGAAGATGTCTTCGACAACAACCTTACGATACCAGTTTTATGATATGTCAAATGTTAAAGAACTTTTAAATATGATATGTTGAATGTTAAAGAACAATAAAGGACCAATATACTTATGGCTGACATTTACACTAATATTAGATATTCTTAAATTTAAAATGCTAATAAAAACAGACAAAGGATTTATTTTGGCATCGGTGCGAATTGCGAAATCTTGAGCTTTTTTCGGATCTCATTCAAAAATCTACTCAAAAAGTGAAGGCACACGAATCACTTTTCCTAATTTTCTAAAAGATTCGTGTAAAAACGTATATGCTGAAAGTTCATCTTCATTAATTTATTCCTACTCATTCAAATATTTTAAATTCTTTTTTTATTAAAAAAAAGACTACTATTCTTGTTACTATGTAGGTGCCTACATTATAAGTGAGAGAAAGGGTTTTATGAACATCAATATTTATTGTATCTAAGCAGTACAGTACCCAAGGTCATACAAGAATGTACATGAATGGCGTGTGGGATTGAACCAATTTTCCACTAATTACTAGGTACCACGTCGTTCCAAAGCGTGGGCTTAAATTGATTTATCTACATTATTTCCAGGTGACCAGACGTAAAACGCCCAAATTATCTTCAAACGGCCTCTATTATTGAGTAATTAAGCAGTTATTGGCAAAAACATGATTCATGTTTCGAACGCAATATAGAATGCATTAACGTTATCTGTGTAATATGCACTTAGAGGGCGATAACCTGTGATTCGCGTGGAATTTCCACAAAATTACTGAAACTTTCCGAAATATTGCATGGAGTATTAATGCAATGAATTATAAACATTAATTCAAAAATGAAATAAGAAAGTTAAGAGAAAAAAGACATAAATTGTGGATATTCTTACAAAGAAGGTTGTAATACTGGAGTATAAAAAAAATAGTGGCCAATTTTCAACCGGCAAAGCCAATAAAGCACACAAAGAATAAAAAATAAAAATAAATAATTAATGGCATCATAATTATTTTTTAGATAAGTGGCCAGTTACTAAGTACCTATGTAGGTACATAAAACCTACTTAAACTTCAAAATTACTTCGAAAAGGAATAGTTTTGTTCAGAGTACGTCTAACACGAGAATGGACCTTTTTATTTACCTACGAAACAACCTTCCCGAAACATTAATTAAGTTTCTATACCTATATACTTGGAAGGGAATGAAGGAAAGTTAACAGGTACCTAATTTACTTTTATTTTCTCTTTTAGCAAGTGCGAATATGTAACGATTTTTATGTATGATTTTTATGTTTTCACAAAACTCAACAATTAGTGCCTTCAACATAAGGCTGGTTATCTTAAGTAAGTCTTAAGGTTTTACGCTTTTTCTAAGTGATCTGTATAAATCATGCATCATACTACCTGCCTACTTCACACTAAAAACCACACAATGTCCAAAACAAGACACGAAACAAACAATTTAAGAAAATATTAGAATTTGGAATCTAGTTATAATATCTAATTTATTACTAAAATTAATAATATTATTATGTAGTTAGTTTTTGCAACGCAGTAACTGTCCAGTAAGCATTAAGTAGGTTATCACTTGACCTGAGAAGTGCGTCGTTGATAGATTTGGCTAATGACGTCACAGGTCGCGTGTACTACTGCTTTAGGGCCTGTCCACAATGATCAACTATCTCTAAATAAAACCTTACAGACCAGAGAGAAAGAAGACTACAGATAAAAAGAAACCAAATGCATTCTATCTACGATTTAAAACATTGCAGTTAACTTTCAGGACTAAAGAATATAATTATTTTTATGCACTCGGAAAGAATTCACAAAAATTACTTTCGTTATAAATTAAGTATTTAAAATATTATTACAGACCACGCAACCGATTTGCGGTATAACCTGTTATTATAGTTGTGCTGTAAAAATAAATAGTAAACAAAATTTCTTTCGATACAGTCTATAATAAATAAGACTTTCTTTACGTAAAACGGTTTACCTAACTGCATCAGTACCTAATCAAACAACAATATACCTAATGCCGGATACCTAAGAAAGTAATTAAAGGCTCTTGCAATACGATAGTTCCTAGAGTACTGACCAGTAGTTTTAGTTCGTTTATTCCGTGCCGATAAGGGGTGGCGTAACCGACCCTTCAGGGAAGTTAGACAATCAAGATTTACTCATAACATTAGCGTAGTGTTGCCATTCAAAAACGGCGTAAACACCTTTTGGCAATTGCTCCTTATAGTAAATCCCTTAGGAGGGCGTGCGAGGCGCTTACGCAAGTCTTTATCGATTGGTCGCGCTTGTGTTGCGCTCACTCCGCTCTAAACAGGTCGTTCACCCCGGCCATTCACGCAAATACGTAGATTTGGAAACCTCATGGACCAGCTGAGTTGTTGCACTTTCATACCTGCTTCCTACTCCTTTCTTTGTTGCAATAAACAGCCTACAGACTTCTATAAAGTTGTCGCTTCAGTTGTTTTCTTTTTCAGGTTACTTTTACTTTCATTGTCATCTCATTGTCGATGTTTTTTCAGGTTATTACAGTTATGTCATCTTTAAATATTTATCTTTCAAATAATAACATTTTAAACAAGAAGATGGTATCATTAGCACTAATTGAAGTCCTTTCCCTGACCAAAGCCATCGGCAAATAAAAAGAAGCGATCACAATCTTCTGTTTATTTTAGTAAGTACCCGTTTATTGCCATTTCTTTAATAATCTTTTGTTCCTAGTTGTTTTAATTATTTTTTCGACGTTCAAAATGGCTGCCCATTACACGAGAAAAAAAAATTAAAGCTTTCTGAAGCCTGCTTAGAAAGTTTAGTCTTCGGCTCAATTAACTATATATTTTGTCTTCTTACTAATCGTCAGACATTTTCTTCATTCGAGGTAAAATAAAATCCTCAAGCCGGACTTTTAAGTTTGGGCAACCTGTTCAAATAACCTCTGCACTAAATAAAAGCCTTTTACTTTCCTTAGCTTTTGATAAAAGAAAAACAGCATGTCAACACAACACATGTTTACTATCCTTTACATAATACACATCACAAGTTGTGCGAATTACGCTCGACACGTAACGTGAGGAACGTTTCGGGTTACGTCGCGTTGCAATCCCGGGAAGACATTACGCTTTCGACACGGTCTGAACTGGCTAGAGCGAGACATTTCCACGTACAGATATGCGAACCCCGTGAGACTGGCTGGGTAGCCAGTCAGTCCAGAAACGTCACGGAAAAAACGCTGAATCTGGTCATAACATTTGCCGAACTTCGATTCCAAATTTAAAATAAAACAACGGTGACACACAGACACTATTTTCATTACTGTGGTGACTGGCAGCTAAAATATCTGATATTGTATCCGGTGTAATTATATGCAATATATTACTCAGCGCGTAGAGGTGACATTGCTTGCAACTCTGCCCACCACCCGCAGTAGTCACTTGCAATGAACGTGAGGATTACTCACTTACAAAATGAAATATTGCAATCTAAAATGCAACTGTTTTGAAGCTTGAACAACTGAAATATAAAATGCCCCGCGGTGTCACCTGCGTTCATTTACGTTATTGGTTACTATTCTGCTCCCGTTAGTTGTAACGTGATAAACATTCCTCTTGAAACACTCTATCTATGCATTAAAATCAGTTGCGTAGTTTAAAAAATCTCAGCATACCGAGAGACAGCCGGCGAGCTTTGTTATCTAATAGGTAGAGAAATGACATTACTATATCCAAGTATAATGATTCAAGTAATTATTGTTACTTTTTAATAATAACACGAAACATCTTTTAGCCCCGTGTGCTATTTAACAAATATTAAAAAGGAGAACATTAACGAAATGTCAATGAGCTAACTACACATTTCCAATGCAAAAAACGCAGCTGTTTCTTTCTCATATGGATATAAAAGTTTAAAGAGTTTCTACAGCTGCGGCTGCTGTCGACAGCTTTATGTCCGAAATACGAAACATCGATACGTCGTATAGAATTCGCTGAACACACGATCGTACGATTATATTATCAACAAGGTGTACGTTACATGTGTCTTACATTTCGCCAAATGTGCATCAAACTAGGTTCGGTTTAATGACCCCTGCATAACATAACATTACATTACATACATACCTATACATTCTACTTAGTGGTATATGCATAACTTTTAATAGGAAGTAATCATGTTCATTGTTCAGGATTTTTTTCAAGGGTATTACTTCTATTTGTAATTTATTCACGTATGGCATGGTATAGATACCAACAAGAAATGAAAACAATAATATTCTTTGATATCAGCTTATTATTATACGATACCTAACAAGACTTATTTATAGAAATAAATGAAAGTCATATTTTAAAATTAATTTTATGGGCACTTGCAAAAGGTAGGCAGGTATTGTGGTTAGACTCGCCTAATAGTTGTTTTTGTTCAGTTATTTAAAAGTTTGTGGTAAGCTCACGTGAAAATTCTTCAAAACATACGTAATACAGAGTACCTTCATATTACTCCGTTCAAATTAGCTGCTGGAAGTAGGTCCACTATGAGAAAGAATATTATTATGATTATAATTTCTACGTAAATAAATTAAAAAAAAAACTGAAGTAATTTATTTTAAACTGAATAAGTTTATGTAATAATAAAATTGTAATCCATGTGTACAAAATGTCAAGTCGTACAACTGTTTGGATTTTACGGAATATTTATCACAATATATCGATAAGCCTGACACAACAAATGGAATATTATATCGTTTTACTGGTGTGGGTGGTCATATTATGATATGTTTCGAAACAGTACACAGCACGCCGCTATCATAACAAAATAATTATGTTTTCCATTACGTACGCAAAACACTGATTATGTAATCAAAAGAAATGAACTTTTATGTGTAAAAGCTTGATAAGTGCCTACAGCTACAGTAAAAAGTGATGGCAGTGGATGTCGCGCCGGTCACGTGACGTGGGCCTGTAGGGCTCCCGGTTATCACCCGTGTTATCACCCTGACGTATAGGTAGTGCAAAAATGGTGTCACCTACTTTTTACATATTGAAGGTCGCTGATAATATTTTTTTTTATTAAAATCGTGTAATCATCAAATCTTTCAATCTTCGTGTCACGGACACCCAGAATCATGCCTACTTGGATGGAATTCAGAGTAAACTTTTTCGACGCGTTTATGTTAATTTTGTTCAAGTTATGGATCTGAACACCATAATAATAATATAATAATAAATTTATTCGCAAAAAACATGTGTATACATACACACACGCGTAGGTGCATGTATGTAGGATGACAAAATATAAACAAAGTATTTGTGCTTAATACATGTTTGCCAAATATTATGGCATGCAAATCTTTAGAAAAATTGAATTTTACATTAAACAATTTCCAAATAATTAACAGAATAAAATCTTTATATAAATTTAAATTGTATGTAGGTAGAAGAAACATTGTCACAATTATGAAAAAGAAGTACAAATGATAGTAAGAAAAGAAATAATAACAAGACACTATGATTATTAAAAAATTGAGAATGAATTCAATTTTGGAACTTATCTGCTATAAATTCGGCTAGTGAATAATAACATTTATCCGCAAGTAATTTTGTAAGGTATTTTTTAAATTTATGTAACGGTTGCTCTCTTATGCTTTGGGGTATTTTATTATAAACAGTGGGTGCCATACACATCACACCCTTTTTTAACAGTGCTGTATTATATGCACCCGTGTGCAGTAGACTCTTATACTGAGATCTCATAACGTTTTTTCTTTTCCTGACGTCATTTAAAGATGGAAATAAATGCTTATTTGTTTTGACAAATATAGCTAATTCTATAATATACAGGCATGGAAACGTTGACAGTTTATTTAGTTTAAAGAGAGGGACACAACTATCGGTTACTTTTAGACCAAACATGGCTCTAATGCAACGCTTTTGAGATTTAAAAATGCTTTCCCTTTCGCTGCAATTGCCCCAAAATATTATGCCAAACCTTAAGACCGACACAACCAGACCATGATACGCCACTAGTAGGGATTTAGAGTCAATTTTTTTTGACATATTATGTAAAGCATAAGCGGAGGAGCTTATTTTTTTGCAGATTTCTTCAGCGTGAGCTTTCCATGTTAATTTTGTTGTCAATGAAGATTCCCAAGAACTTCGCCATATTTACTCTGTCTACCATCTGTCCATTGTAGTTTATAATCATGTCTTCAAAATTAGTTCTCTGGTAGAAGTGCATAATTTTAGTTTATTGTACATTTATGATTAGGTTATTGTTATTAAGCCAATTTACAACTGTGGCAAGCGCTTTGTTGATGTCACTTTCATATGTCTCTCTGTTACGGCATTCTATTAGAAGTGTGCTGTCGTCAGCAAATAACACCATGGGCTGGGCGATTTGACGTGGGAGGTCATTGATGTATAATAAAAATAACAATGGTCCGAGCACACTACCTTGCGGCACTCCATATTTTATTTCTCTAGTAGTAGACTTATATTTTAATTCATATTTAGTTTTTGGGCAAATTTTCGATATCTCTGTATATTGTCTCCTGCCGCTAATATAAGTTTTTATTAAATTAAGTGCATTTCCCCGTATTCCGTATGCATAGAGTTTTCCGAGAAGAGTCACGTGATCCACATAATCAAATGCTTTCGACAAATCAGTGTAAATAGCACATACTGGTCTCTTGGCATCTACATTTGGCAGTATTTTACTTAAGAAGTCGAATATTGCTATGTTTATATTTTTGTTTTTTCTAAAACCATATTGCTCCTCACATAATATATTATATTTCGATAAAAAGTTATAAATATATTCATAAATAATTTTTTCTATCACTTTTGAAAACACCGGTATCAAAGCGATAGGTCGATAATTTGTCATTTCTTCTTTACAGTTACTCCATAACAGTAGAGTATGATTCTTCGTATAAACCACTAGTTTCTGCTCGCGACTTCATCCGCCTTGAAATCAAGTACCTATATCATAAGCCATGCCTATGCCTTCTACTCTCTCACTCTACTGGGCATTAGTGAGCTTTCTATGAGTGAAATAATTCTTCTAATTGATTCATCACTTCAAGAGTTTACCTTTAACAAACATAAAAAGCAAAAAAGTTTACCTCTAATATTAGTTTAAATTAATAAGGTGACATTTTAACAAATTAAATCAATCTATGTAAAAGAAAAGTCTTAAAAATAGGTGCGTTGATAACTATTATTAGTTTAAAAGCTCTTTTTTTGATAGTGATTCATGAAAACACGTAGAAAAGAACTGAAAGTTCATCTATTAGACAGGCAGTTTTATTCTTGAAATTGCTCAAATTCTGTTGGTTCTCAGTACGTAAGATGCATTTAACATAGGTAGGCATAATTGATAGTCATCGATCGTAGGTCGATATTTTTTTCGATATAACAAATGTATACCTACAGTTATACATCATTGGCCTAACGACAAGTGTATGTACTTGCTCAAACTTAAAATTGATTAATTGACAACATAGTTCAAAGCGGTTACTATGCAACGTTGTAATATTTAGACAAGTATGAGTAGCTAGGGGAAATACGAAACTACTTACTAACAAAATAATAAAAAAATATGATAATGAAGTATTTAGTACTAAATTATTTTAAGTTAATAATAATAAGTGGTAAAGCTTGAAATTATCAAGCAAATATTATTAATGTGTTGATTATTCAAACTCAGTAATTATAATTAAACATAGGTACTCATTAGAATACCCATTTTGGTTTCATTACATTAGTAATGAAACCAAAATGGTCTAACTTTATATAACACACATTCGGCAAAGCAAAAAACATCAAGTTTGTCCCTCGAATAATTTATATACTATAGGGAGTATAAATTTATATAACGAACGAGAACTCCACGATCCGCATTTTTAGAGCTTAACCCTCCATAAAATTACCATATCACAAGAATACGGTCCTATATAAAAGAATAATGCGTTGAAATGCTTTTTTTTTTCGTTTTTTCCTTGTAAGGATCATGGCCAGAAATCAGTGTACGCCCTAAATTTATTCAGCTAGTGTCAGAGGTTGTACGATAAATTGTGGGGACTTCTTATACATAATTATGTTGTGTGTATGTATGTGTAACTCACGTTTTTTCCCACGTGATCTCATTAAGTGCAGGTGACGTATAAAAGTAGCAGCTAAGAAATAAATTAGTTCGTATGTCATAATATAAAATATTTATTGCAATGGTAGGATCAAGAGGTAGTCTTGTTATTTTAGGAAGGTATCTGTTTTATGAGAATATTATTAATATTTATTATGATGTTATGCCCTTCCTACCCTATAGTACGTTTGTTTTGACTTCTCGTGCACGCCGCAGCGGCGCCTACAAGGAAATGATGATGAATCACTTTTCGCAATCAAGATCGAGTAGACATTCACAATAAGTAGAACACTCACGCGTTTTGCCTAATTTCACTTTTTTATTGTTAATATTGCATAATATATCAGTTAGTAATTAGGTGCCTAAACAGTTAATCTGCTTTAATTGTTTGTCTTAAAAAATGCGTGCACACATGTACCATCTTTCTTTCGTAACAATTGTGACATAATAGGTTGGCTCACTGCAAAATAATTTAGTATATTATTCCATATTCAAGGTTCATCTTTCTGCATTAGCAACTGTACCTAATAAATCAAACTAGCACTGAAAATAATACTCACAACTCTCAAAAAACCGTGAAGGCTACGATGAAAATTCGCACGTACATTTATGTCAAGGAGTAAATAATCGAGGATAAACAAACAGTGCGTGCGCGCATATGTCCACTGACGTCTATATACTTATTGTAAGTACGTAAGACGTCCGTAGCGCCCAGATCGATGACCTAATTAATTTCCATTAATGACAATAGCGTTGAATGGAGCCTCTTATTTATTACCTTAAATCTGTTAATAGATTTGTGATAATGTAACGTAGTTTATTTTAAAAATAGAACGACACGTTACGATGAAGAATCCAATTTCCTTTTATTTTCCTTTAGAAAATTTAAGTAAAGAGAACTTTAAAATGATATATCTTGTTTCTTCGCGTATCTACTAAAAATCTTGAAGTGATCGTGATGTATAAAAAGCTTTGCGTTAACTCGAACGACTGTAACGTCATCTGTTTGTCACGAAGTTTGTATCAAGTAGATACCAACGCCCACTAGTGTGCGTAACTGGTTTTACTTGTATAATTAATCAATTAAATATTATGTCGCATTAATGAATCGTTACGTCATAGTGATATATTATAGCTATTTTAGTTGCTAATCCTATGAGATTAAATTGTGAAGTTTGTTGAAAAAAAAAAAGTAGAGTCACGCTATGAACGTTGAAGAGTTGAATGTAGATTCATTGGCTAAGATATATGTAAAATAAAATAAGACAAAAACTTATTATCTTGTCATAAATGAAATATTATTATTGCATTTAAAAATATATTTCAGCCTGGGAACAGTAGCTATCCCAAAAATAATGAGATATAAATTATCACGCAACATTACACATTAAAACAATACGAGTAAAGACGCCAGTCGGCTTGGCAACGAGAGGGAAGTAGCGTTACATGAAATAATATTGCTACAAGATTTACAATCGCCCAATAATTCGCCTCATGTACATAATTGTCGATATTCCCCATTTGTGAAATATTGCGAAGAATGATAGCGTATGCTAACGATTTTTCGTGCTGGCTAAGTGTTTGTCTTTTCATATCTTGAAGAAAAACCCTAAGAAATATTAAGCTTACCTCTATAGAAATTATTGCTTTGCTTTTTCTTCACAAGCGAGAGCTCATACATTTCAGCCACCGATAGAGCAGTACTATTCCGTAAAATCTCACTTCACCTAAATTCACCGCGTGATATTTTTACTGGCTGGCTAGATTATATCTGGCACTACATAAAATAAAATAAATATATTATCCGTTGGACACTCCCATAAAATTAATATATTATCCGTTGGATACAGCGACTTGCTGAGTGCGTGTATAGAACTCATTAATTTATAGTCTCAGCGGTGTTGTATATCTGGACAATTAAAATTACATATTAATTCCACCATTATGGTAGAATTCAAACATTCATGCAATGATTTAATTATGAATTAACTTGTATACTTTTATTATAATTGTGTCAATTTTTTTACTATTATGTTTTGCCAGCGACTTCGTTCGCTTGAATGGATGAATCGCCAACTCAGACGAATTAAGAAAGAGCCTTTATTTTTATATAGAACTTAAGCTTCCTCTTTGCCAAATTTCAAGTGCCGTGCTAAAGTAGCAAACGCATTGCGACTTACATTTAACTTATTCTTTTGCCTGCGACTTCGTCCGCATAAACGTCGGTTACCACGGATACAGACAAGTCGCGGAATAAAAATAGACATAGACTATTAAACCCATTCTCGGGGTTTAAACTTACCCCGTACCACATTTCATAAAAAAATTGTGGTTTAGTAGTGAAAGCGTACCTATAATATAATTAATATGGTTTATTCTCTCTAAAACTCAGAACAGCAGTTACCTACTGAAGATGCAGTCGCATGTTTAGCTACGTTAGTACCAAATCTGTAGATATTACAATTATGCGCCGCCTTCACGCTAACCACTAAATGAAACAAAGTGCTACGATCCATTTTCTTTTCAAAAGATAAAAGGCTAATTTATTTAAGCAAACTATTTGGAATGTCACACGCACAATAGTCGTAACGACAGTGATTATTTTGAATTTAGATAATAAAACGCGAAGTTTTAGGTTATTGTGTTACAAATATTTTTTATGGCTTACTTGTTTCAATTACCTAAACCTCTTCGCCCACGACCGATTATTTGTAGGACTAATTATCGGACCGATTTAATAAATCCATAGTTTGGTGGGACCAACTTTTTGTTGGCTGTGTGTGTTGGTGTATTAGAATTCATCTGTTCCATTCTCACCGACAAAAAAATTGGACAGAAAGTCGGTTGTGGCCGGAGTGGCTAGTGTCTATGAAGTCAATTTTTGGTTGCAATGACACTGGTTTGAACAGGCTTAGGTTCAGTGATATTTTTGTCATCCATGTTTTCCAGCCATAGATGATGAAAATGTATGATGAAAATGTATCAGCTATTTAGCTGAGATATAAATTACATGGAATCTTCACGACATTAACTAGTAACTTCAATTAGCATTAAGCTACACAGTTTTTTTAAGAATCCTACTTTAAAAAGTAAATATATGTTCTATGTATCCAAATGCGATAAAAAGATAAAGGTTGTTTGTTTTATGTTTGTAAGAGGTAATCTCTGAAACTGCTAGTCAGATTACATCAATTATTTCACTAATAGAAGGCTATCTATGCCGTGTTTCATAGGATATGCTTTATCGTTTATTTGATTACCAAGTGAACGAAGTTGCGGGTAGAAGCTAGTATTTTTAGTATGGGAAATTATCAATTGACTTCTCCCGCCGCCGGCCGGGAAGGAGTGTCAGACTTTTACTGACTAAAACCCATCCATGTTCCTTCTTGTGCTCTTTGCGTTCCGGGGACGCGATATCTTTTTAGAACAACACACAGCCCCGACAGGCATCAGCCCTGAGTGACCCCTCCGTTTCGCTGACATCTCTTTGACATGTAGAAGCTAGTGATTAATATATTCGACACTACCTACCTGTTCAGCCCACAAACAACATACAAAAAATTAACATACTCTAAGCACTACACTAAGCAGATAATGAAGAGCCTTCAACGTTATAAATATCTCTTACGATTGTAATAGGAAGTAAGATAATGTTTGTTATATGTCATTATAGAATTGAGGTCAATGAAAAAGCGTTTACAATATGCTTATTAATATCGTATGGTCATCTTTAATCTTTATAGCATAAATTAAAAATACAATTCTCAGTATTTGTTTGTAAATGTTTGATAAACGTGCCTAATAGTTTATTGAAGCATACCAATAACTTCCTTATTAGCACGAACCTTTGATACATAATAAATGTAGTTTTTCGGAACTCAGAACTTATAAAATATGCAGTTGGGTACTGGGCACAGAAATAAGTTATCCGGAGTGAATGCCCAAAAGATTTTCTTTGGATCTTGCGATCCTAACTCAGTTTATGTAAATAATTGATTTCTAATTTCACGGAAGTTATGACTTTAATCTAAAATAACATTTTAAAAACTGAATTTCTGAAGTCAGATCTGAACAACTTAAACTTGCTAAGTTTATTTTCAGTGTCTAAGTCTACGTCTGTCCCTAAAACGTATAAGAACTAGGGACCATTATATGCCAACTATTGCTGAAATAACAACACAGATATTTTTGAAATACTAGGTATCCGAAAAAAAACCAAACTGTTACTCACATCTTGTCTTGTATCTGTACTGTGAGACTGTTTTGTAGTGAGCATTGTTTTTATGAAACGATATCTTTAAAAATTCTTGTCTCAGCTGCTCACCCTTTTTTTTTTTTTTTTTTTTTTTTTATAGACGGGAAATCATCAAATAACTTCCCCCGCCCTGGGCGGGGCGGGAGGGAGTGTCAGACTTTTACTGACTAAAACCCGTCTATGTTCCTTCATGTGCCCTTTGCGTTCCGGGGGCGCGGTATCTCTTTCGAACAACCCGCAGCCCCGGCAGGCATCGGCCCTCAGTGGCCCCATCCAATTTGCTGACATCTCTTTGAGGCGCGCGTGGAACACGAACGCGCCGTCGACACGGTCTGTCGCTAGTGAGCGTACGGACGGCGAGCTACCCATTGCTCACCGTCCACAGACCCGCGTCTACGGTGGCCGGGAGTCGTCTCGTGGCTCCCGACGCCCGGATCGTCTACCGCGGCGGCCGCTGGGACGGGGGACCCTCCTTTCTCTCTCCCGTCCCGCCGCCTCCTTCTCTAGCATTACAGCTTCGCAGAAGGAGGCGACTGCTTCCCATTCCCCCTCGCTCCGGACCATGGCCTGAACCAGTGCCGGACGCGAGAGGGCGCCGCCGCCGATGGCCGCCTCGAGGACTTGGCGGTGCTCAGCCCAAGCAGGGCACACCGCCAGAGTATGCTCCACCGTGTCCTCGGGGCGATCCTCACAATGGTGACATCCGGGCGATTCCTCCCGCCCGATGAGGTGCAGGAACCTCCCGAAACTTCCGTGTCCGGTGAGGACCTGCGTCAGGCGGAAGGTGAGGGCGCCGTGGCGCCGCTCTAGCCACTCCTCAAAGAGGGGTCTTACCGCCTCAATCGAGGCGAGCCCTGCACGAGGTTGCGACAGTCGTTCTCTCCATGTCGCCATGAGATCGAGCCGGAGTTCCGTCCGCAGGGCGGCAATTTGCCGCGGCAGCGGAGTTTCGCCCCGGCCCAGTGCCTCCGCGCGCCACTCGTGTAGGCGCGCGAGGACCAGCGCCTCCAGATCCCATGGCGGCAATCCGGCAAGGAGGCTCGCTGCCTCGCCGGAGATCGTGCGGTATCCGCGGATGACCCTTATGGCGATCACCCGCTGGGACGCGTTCAGGTAATGGGCGGCAAGCCGCTTCAAGCCCCGCGCCCACACCGGGGCCCCGTAAAGGGCCATCGAACGCACGACCCCGGCGTAGAGCCTCCGGCAGGAGGCGTTTGGCCCCCTCAAATTGGGCAAGAGCCGCTTAAGAGCGGAGCTGCTCACCCTAAATGAAACATTTCAAACGATGGTTACGGCGCGTCGCAGCGTGTCGATCAATGCACACAGACGTTCCACGTCTCCTGAGAAGGTGCACTCACTCAAACGTAGCATGTTTTGACCGCAGTCTAGTGAGCAACGACCTTCCATCAAGCAAAACAAATGCCACACTTCTGCAATTACCTATTCCTAACACCCTCTCTAGACTTGGCTTATCAGTTCCATTGACGATGGAAATTATTATATAACCGATCACGCGACTGTACTATACTATGCTGGAGAAATAATCTGACATATCTACTTATAGGAAATATCGAAACCCGATAACAGTCCAGATAAATCCACTTCACCGATAAAAGGGACGGTCATTGATCTCTCGGCCTAGGAGCAAAACGTGACTGTTTAATTTATTTATACGAAGCTGAAAACTGATATTGGAACTAAAGATATCGTTACGTTTGTATCGTACGGTGGTAAGCAAAGCTAATCGATATCAGTCGTGGTTTCGAATGCTCAGCACGAGACACTTAATATACCGATGCGTTGCCGTCGATAGCTCACGCCCATATGTTAGCTCCACCTCTACTAAGGCCTGTTATCAGGATATCACATGGTGCTGTAGAAACTCTAGCTGGTTAAGTCATATAAAGCCTTATTTTTAAAAAATATTCCTAAACTATGTTTAAAATAAGAAAATCTTGACTCGAGGACTGACAAGACGCTATTTAGGTTATATAAATAAAATATAATACATTCAATATACCTAAGCAATAATAATCAAAAAATGGTTCAATCACGTATATTGTCCATCCCGATACAAGTAACCCATGTTCAGGGATTACAGCCCTTCTCATCTCTCGTATCATCCTATTTTTCGCAATTCCAGTTTCTAAATAAATGGAGAACTTAAACACTGACATTAATAAATACACGACTCTTTAGTACTTAACTAAAAACTAACTGGCTGGCCCTGAAAAAATAACGGAACAGTGTGTTACGCGAGCCTGTTAGAGTACAGGCTCTAATAGTTCTTGAACATAGGACATCATTGTAATCGTGTGATGGACCTGTTGTTTTACATTGTCACCAATATGTCAGTTGATTCCCGTAATAGAAAGGCAAATGGTGGAAAAATACTAAATACATTACTCTCACTTGATCTCCGGTTACGGAAGCTTTTAGTTAACATGACATACAAATAAACTGTTGTTCTACTAGAACAATCAATTCTAGAGCTAGCAATAGATCATGCAGAAATTACGTTGCGTAATTTTTATAGAAGACAAGGAAGCAGAATTTTCGCCGCGCTATTTTCGGCTGGTGTACCACAAACATGGTTATCTTTAATAAGCTTTTTCTGTAGTATTCTGTAGACACAGTACAGTTTACATAAAAAAATATCCATCAGTAGTTTTACTTACAGTAAATAAGCTTTGATTCCTAAGTCCCCTGCCACTTCAATTCGATAAAACTTTTAAAATATTTTTTCTGATTTAAACGATACCACAAAAAAAAATACATTTTAATCAAACACTACCGAACCTCTGTTAATGTTTAAGGAAATGCCCTTAATTTTCGTACCATTTCCGGCAATATTTTGACACAATGGTTTATGGTACAATGGCGCGTCCCTGACTGTACAATAGTGTCCGCAGGTATTGATGTCATAGGTAGGTATGCCCGCACTAATCACTTAAAACTTTTCAAAGGCCTATTGTGAATAGAATTCATTTGCCTAAATAGTTTTTTGCTCCGGACATACCAAAGCGATGGATTCATATAATTTGCTTATTTGATTAAATACATAGTTTTTCGATGTATGAATAGAGTGACTGCAAAAAGCGGTCAATAAGCGTTTGAATGTACTTTTTTGTATTATTTTTAGCTCATCAATCATCAAACAAAACAATCTTTTTTAGAAGTTTTACGTTTTTTTTTATACATAGAGGGTATTATTCTCCAAATGACGAAATATTCTGTTGTTTATAAAAAATCTGGAAAAAATAGAAAATCTGCCGTACCATACATACTGCTTTATTAGCCTAGTGGTCCTAAGCGCGCCTTCTGCTCTAGAGGTCTTGGGTTCGATTCTCAGATCAAGCAAAGTGTTACTGGGTGTTTTTATAAAATTCTCAGTAGCAGCTCGGAGTTAAGAATTGTGCCCGGTTAATAGCAATAGACTAGCCTCCAATTACGTGGGGCCTAAACAAACCGGAAAACTGTGGGTGTACATTGATACACCTTTGCCTAATTGGTATGTGTGTATGTAACTCATCATCATCTTCCTGCCCTTATCCCTATCTTCCTTACGTATATATGTAACTAAAAATATTTTCGTTGGGGGGTTTTGAATCAAGTTCGGTATAAACAGTAAAAGTTTTAGTTACTACGTCCCTTCTACACTGTATAGGTACATAAAGTTATTTTTAAATTAGTGTTTCATAATAATTAAATAACAACATTTTCCTACGTAACTGATACGATATTAAATGACGTATAACTTTGTTTATAGTTTAAAGACTATTATTTTTCACTTACCTACCTAAGATTACTCATACTAAACACAACACTTCATAAATTACGTTATTACTCATATGAACTTTGGTCGTGAATAGTATATTTTGCTTAAAATTGATTGATACTATAACGTAACTCCCAAACAAAGGAAAACATATACTTTATTGTTATGTAAAAACCACATTTGGCAGATCTGACTATTATTTTTATGAAACATAGAGACCTACGTTTTGGAATAAGCAACTACCTTTAACTTTAAACTGTAACTTCTTGACAATTCAAAAGTGCCTGTAAATGGTGTAATTGAAATAAATGCTTTGACTTAAACTTTGACATAGACGCTTAGTTGTGCTAAAATGGGGCCGTCTAGCTCTCTCAATAAAAAAAATAATTGCGCCAAACTCATCCCAAATATCAACATGTTACAATGCTATAGGTACCGCAATAACTATCAAAATGTAGTTATATCCTAAACTCGTTAGGGTACCTATGTGAGTTGTGTAACTTCCAAAAAAAATAAAAAAAATATATAATTGATAAACAATAATTCGAAAAATGACAGAAATTTTGATGATCGTTCGTTCGTTTTGGCTTAAATGCTATAAGTAAAATTAAGTTCTACGTTCGAAATTTAGCTGTAACTTAAATAAACAGAACCATTATTACTCAAGATTAGTTTCATTCGGAAATGAAAAAAGAGTAACGTCACGGTTTAAATGAAAACAAACTTATGTTATTAAATAACTTTAAAGGCAATAGTGAACGCTACGTCAAAGCGCATTTCAACCAAAAGTTACACATATATGTTAATTATGAAACATATACGAAAATATAGGAAAAAAACGAACTGCTTTGTAAATTTTCCGTCTACGAATGTTACTTCAACTAAGTTACAACCGCAGGACCACTATAATGTTGAATATTTAATTAGTTTAACCACAAAATGAATATATTTAAATCAGATTTCGTAATCAAACTAATTTTCGAAATCTGCACCGCATTGTAGGCCTAAAAATATATTGTAGTATCTACTTTCTATAACTCTGATCTTTCCTCTATCTAATGGTTAGTTAAGCTTTTCCTTTCTGAAATTTGTATTAGGTCGTCTCTCACTAACAGAATTGATTAACTTGCACGATTCATCATCATCTGCTTAGCCTTTTTCCCAACTGCGAACTTGAATACCAGTGTTTTACATGGAGCGACTGCCTATCTGACCTCCACAACCCAGTAACTGGGCAACCTCTTGGTTAGACTGGTTGTCAGAATTCTTGGCTTCTGACTATCCGTCACGACTGTCAAAGATGTACGAATGACAGCCGGGGCCAACTTGCACGATTGTTAACTCTTATTTATCAATCTATTTAGTGTTACGATTATTATGATCACATTATTAATCTACTAGAGATTGTTACTGTCTCGATAGTCTCATGGTCCCAAGCGCGACTGCTAAGTGTGCTGGGTTTGATTCCAACGTCGGGCAAAGTGTTATTTAGTTTTTCCATTATAAAACCTATTTGAAGTTCCGGAGTTTGGTAATAGTGATGCGCGTTACACCCCCATGCCTCTGAAAGCACGTAAAGCCGTTGGTCCAGGTTGTCATACGTAGATCTGTGACAGTCGTTTTGGACAGACAGAAGCCTGAAATTTCGATAGCCAGGCTTATCAAGTTCCCAGTTAGGGTCGTGGCGGTCAGATAGGCAGTCGCTCGTTGCTTGCATCCAGTCGCTCATTGTATTTTGCTGCAGCCGGTTAGAGTGGGAGTTGACCCCATCATAGTTGGGAAAAGGCTAGGCCGATGATAAAAAAGGTAAGGTAGCATAATCTTTAAACATTCTATGAGTAAGTTAGGTTGGTCTACGTGCTGGACTTATTCGACCATACATGATGCTTTAGAAAGATAATAAGAATTATAGCATCATTGGAAAATCTATTTTCGTAATAGGTAAGTATGCAAAGTCTTATGTGAATGTCAATGCTATTATAATGTTGACCTTACCTTTTTAATGTATTATTTTTAGATGCACACCAAAACTTACCTATTCTTGTGATAATAGTAAAAGTATATATTTGTAATCGATACTTAAAATACTATAATAGTGAGCGTATTATTGGTAGTCTTGTGTTTCTTAGCGAAGCTCATAAGGTCACTAAAACAATGCGATTGCAGCTGTGGCAGCTATTCAGCGGTTATCATGATTCGAAGTGAATGAAATGAACTATTCAATCATTAGTATTCATTCTACATAGTATTTAAATAAACAATATCACTGATCTAGAATGACTTTCATGATAATAATGCAAAATTAAATAAAATATTAAGTACCTATATGTATTTTATGTAACTAAGCAGCAGGTGTTATGTAATCAATTTACATAATACATTTACGAATGTTATGTGTCGAGGAAAACCCTAAAAGGCAGATTAAACTGGCTAGCATTCTTATCAAATTATTATAATCTTAACTTTGTCGATTTTTAAGATAGATAGCAAATAGGTTATTGACACTTATAAGTAGGTACCTAAGTACAGATGCACTAAGTTTTATACGCATTAGGTCAGATTGTATCGGCATATATAATTCTATGTATCGGGAAATAACCATTATTCTATTATGCTAACTAACTTAACTTAGAAATAAATAATTTTTCTTTGACTTAAACTTAGAGAAGAAAAGATATTTATTTCAATTAAACTATAAAAAGCACTTTTGAATTTAAACATCGCTTACAAGAAAGAAACATTGAAACATAAACACTACTACTTCTTCTTACTTCTTCTTCTTGAAGAATAGATGAGAAACTCCATGTCCACAAAAAAAGCTTTACAATAATTTGCATAGGTATATTAATTCAATAATTATTGTTAGAATGTAGAGACAACGTGCTTAAAATAAAATTGATACCGATAGATATTTTATTCTAGACATATTTTTAATCACAATTTTTTTTCTTTTTTTTTAATATGTACTCATGGTCTTTAAAATCATAATGCCACATCATAATCGGTCCGCTTACCTTATAAGGTACGCATGTTCATTTTCCTGGTATTACAAATGCATTGCAATGCAATTTTCATCTGGTTAAGTTGTCAATCGGTCTCTTCAATGATTCACGAGTACTTAGAATAAGTATGTGCATATCGGCAACGAATAATGCACATTGATTATATGCACTGTTGCCTTTTATTGCTTGTTGTTGTGATTTGCCTCGTTAACATAAAAAATAAGTGATTTAACGCGAGGTCCATATCTCAAGTTAACTAAATTATGAAATATAAATATTGTACCTAACTTAAAAAAGTATTTAGAATCCTTCTGATCGATACATCTTTCGTTAGCAGGTATAATGGTGTTATAAGTGCTTAAATATAAGTCTCGTTTAAGATTACTATACTTAACACTTCATAATTGATACCTACGCGTATAACGCAGACACGATTATTATTAAAAGCACATTTTAATGAATGGGGTATGCGATCTCGTTGTATAATTTAAAGAGTGATATTTAAGTGTCGCTTAGAGGTCGAGCAGCGTAGAAGTTCGCCCAAGGCTCTCAATCGCGAGTCGTCGACCCGCCGTCACCTTGCCTCGCGCCAACTTACGCAATTCGTTAATCTTATCATCTGCATGCGCACCCGCGCGACCTCGATCTCCCCTCTCACCCCTCGCCGAATTTCGACGCCTACATTAACATCAATAGGTAAAGTAAGTGAGGTCATCCCCAAAGTCAACTCTTATTTAACATTCGAAATGGGTAAGTACATTCACGAACCACGACATCGAATTCACACAACTGGACGTAAAAAAACCATTATTATTACACGCCGTCATGTATTTCAGTTCGTAGAATTTGTATTAATACACACACAATATTTTTATAAAAGTTGCAACAAGTCTTATAAATTGATTTTTGTTTTACTTCTAAGAGAATCAAATTAAATAAAAATTAGTGTATGAAAATCAAAATGAAACGCGGTCTACATTTAAAAAATAAAAGTGGTCTACGAGTGGAGTGCTACGGGTTTCGTAGCGCACCGGGCCGCCGGAAAAGCGGTGGAGAGAGGAGCGCCCGCGCCGGTGGGACGAGCCTGCGCGCGCGCCACCCCGCGCGTATTTATTCGCAAGGCCACGCCAGCGCCTCGCCAGTGCGCAGACGTCGGTCGCACGCGATATACAATCACTGAGTTGTCGGCATCGGATTTTCGCGATTTACGATCCGCGCACTAATGCTACGTTACGTTTACTAAGTAAAAAAAAATACAACAATTGTTTTTATTTATTTTTAAAGAACAATATAAACAGATAAAATGATGACAATACTATCAAATTCTAAACTGTTGTGGGGACTATGGCAAGTGGTGAACTACTGTGCTGCGCGTACCTCGCTGCCGCTGCTGCTGGTGGCGGTGGCGGCGCTGCTGGCGCTGCGGCTGGCGGCGCTGCTGCGCGAGGTGCGCAAGCTGCCGCCGGGGCCGTGGGGCCCGCCCGTCGTGGGCTACCTGCCCTTCCTCGGAGTTCGCCACAAGACCTTCCTGGAGCTCGCTCGCAACTACGGTGCTCTGTTCTCCGCGCGACTCGGAAATCAGCTGACGATCGTTCTAAGCGACTACAAACTCATCAGAGAAGCTTTCCGGAGAGAAGAATTTACCGGTCGCCCCAGCACTCCGCTCATGCACACTTTGGATGGCCTCGGTAAGTTACACTACATAAATGTTTAAGTTCATATGTCACAAATATTGTATAGAATTTTGAGTTTTAAAGTGTAGATTTTACTTTATTTAAGTTTTTTGTTAGTTAAAAACTTTAGTTTCAAAAATATTTATTTCCTTTAAGAAATAGAATCTTTATCATAATTCTTCTTACATTAAAATTAAATCTGCTCATTTATGTAAATTTCACTGAAAATTTTCAAAAAAGTGCCGGTATCTACTTAG
Source organism: Caradrina clavipalpis (assembly GCA_932526535.1). Lineage (NCBI taxonomy): Eukaryota > Metazoa > Arthropoda > Insecta > Lepidoptera > Noctuidae > Caradrina > Caradrina clavipalpis. The sequence continues at coordinate 7,347,355 of OW052093.1, forward strand.
TTAGAAAATGTTAGTGCAGCCCATAATATACCGGCAAGAAAAGTGCACATGTGCATGTGGGCGTCACTAGACCGTCCCTCCCGCGGCGGTGCGCGTGCGCCGCCCACCTCGTGAGCCCTCACTATAACGCCTCCCTCTATGCAGGCATCATCAACAGCGAGGGCCGACTCTGGAAGAGCCAGCGCCGCTTCTTGCACGACAAACTGCGCGAATTTGGCATGACTTACATGGGCAACGGCAAGAAAATCATGGAAGGAAGAATTAAGGTTCGTAATGTTAATTTTATCCTCAAAAATCGAAAAAGATCAATAAAAAAATTATATGATATAATTGGTCTATAGTGATATTAACAGACTATTTGTTGTTTAGAGCGAAGTTTACGAGCTCATCGCTAACCTGCACCGGTCGGAGGGGGCTCCCATCGACGCCAACCCTCTGCTCGCCCTGGGCGTGTCCAACGTCATCTGCGGCATCACTATGTCCGTGCGGTTCAGTAACGGCGACGCTCGCTTTGAAAGGCTCAACAATCTCATTGAAGAAGGCATGAGGCTGTTTGGCGAAGTTCACTATGGCGAATACATCCCTCTCTACAACGTAAGTAGTAACATTAATTCAGTGCCTAATTAACAGATTATTTATTATTTATTTATTAAAACTTTATGCACAAATGTAAAAAAATACACCGTACAAAGGCGGACTTAATGCCTTAGGCATTTTCTACCAGTCTACCTTAGGGTGATGCAGAGACAAAACATAGGAGGTGCAAGAAAGAGGGAACAGAAACAGATAATTTACAATATAAAATATAATAATAAATACATATATACATACATACAAACAAAATATACAAAGTAGAGAGAAATAAAATTACAAAGTGGAGATAGAAAACAAACTAATTGTGGGACGAGTCTGCCAACTCCTTAAGTAAGTGTTCGCGAGCTTTCACCTTAAATGTGAACCGGCTGGTAGCCATCCTGATGTTCTGAGGTAGTGCATTCCAAAGGAAAACCGCCTGGACAGGAAAAGAAGATTTAAGAAAACCAGTACGGTGGGACGGACATCGAAGAAGACGATTATTGGAGGAACGAAGAATCTTGCTGTGCGCGGAGCACAAGTATTGAAAATGAGAAGTTAGATAGGAGGGAGAACTAGGCCTGTTCAGAAGAGAGAATAAGGTTGTCAAAGCTCTTAAAGCCCTGCGCTGTCTGATGGGTAACCATCAGACAGCGCAGATTATCTCCATGGCTAAGCTTTCTTGATAGTTGGTTTAAAAAAACTTACAAATCCTGTTTTTTTTGTATGCAGTACCTTCCCGGCAAAGCTCAAGCACAGGAGAAAGTGGCGAAGAATCGCGAAGAGATGTTCGCTTTCTACCAGACACTGATCGACGAGCATCGTGAAACTCTCGATGTCGATAACGTGAGAGATCTCATCGACGTCTATCTGATCGAGATCGAGAAGGCCAAAACTGAGGGCCGCGCCGGAGAACTGTTCGAGGGCAGAGATCATGGTAAGTTCCATACAACAATCAACTAGTTTTTATTGTAAAACAAAAAATATTGTCTTGTAAATTGTAGTTTTACATTGAAGGTTTCTAATAAGGAATCTTTTTTTCACAGAACTACAACTAAAACAAATTCTTGGGGATCTATTTTCGGCTGGTATGGAAACTATCAAGTCATCGATATTATGGATGATTGTATTCATGCTGAGGAACCCCGACGCGAAAAGGCGCGTACAGGAAGAACTTGACGCAGTCATTGGTCGCGAACGTTTACCAACAATCGAAGACATGCCAAACCTTCCTTACACCGAAACTACGATCTTGGAGACGTTACGCATGTCTAACATTGTTCCCCTGGCAACAACACACTCTCCTACAAAGTAAGTATTAAGAAGAACACTATTCGGTGTTTTTACCATCAATCATGAATTCTTGTATGATAATTTTCACTTTATATGAAATAAATACTTACCACAGTCTTTTTTTATTAGGGATGTCCACCTGAACGGCTACAGAATACCCGCGGGTTCTCAAGTGGTACCTCTCATCAACTGCGTACACATGGACCCCAACCTGTGGGATGAGCCGAACAAGTTCAACCCCAGCCGGTTCATCGACGAGACGGGCAAGATAAGGCGGCCCGAGTTCTTCATGCCGTTCGGCGTCGGCAGGAGGATGTGTCTCGGCGACGTGCTGGCACGCATGGAGATGTTCATGTTCTTCGCGTGCATGATGCACCAGTTCGACGTACAGATGGAGATGGGTGACGCGCCACCGTCCCTAGAGGGCACGGTAGGCGCCACAATCGCGCCCAAAGCCTTCCGCGTCAAGTTCACCCCGCGTTCAGCGCCCGCGGCGGCCGCGCCTGCGCCCGACCACCCGCACCTGCGCCACGTCGGCGCTCACTAACCGCCACGCCGCGCCATTCCGCGCCACACCGCGCGACTCCGCGCCGCGTCGCGCCACATCGCGCTTCACAGCGCGATCACACCCACCAGTATTCAATGATCACTCGTTTTAGAGCGAATCGACAACCATTTATTTAAGTCTTTATTATATAAGTGACGACATCGCCGTCGCGATGTTCGAGGCTGTGCATAAAGTGTTCAATTAAATAGTAGACCGAACGTTAGATATATTGATATTCCCATCGTTGAGATTATAAAATGACGTTTGTGTGAGTTTGCAGTATTAGCGTGTTGGTAGACTAGAATGATAGGAACTTCAGCAAATCACACCATTACACATTGTATTTAAGGTTTACGTTCTAAGTTCTAGTACCTATACCAAAATAAAATGTAGAATTCTAGGTCATTATTTATTAGTGTCACTTGTGAGAATGTGGTCTGTTGTGTGTGATCTCATGTTTGTTGCGTTACAGTAGGCTTTAGATATAAGGTTTGTAAGTGTTCATAATGTTTAGTGTAACATGTACCTATCAGGTATGAAGTAACATTCCATGGTAGTGTAACAACCAGCAACTAGTCTAGAGCGATATCGTCGCTATATAATAGAATAACTCCTAACTTTAGTGTTCTTGTATTGTACTAAATTCATTGTGTTGCAACCAAGTTGCCCTGTACTGAACTTCAGTCGAATAAGTCTGTTAGATCGCAGCTCACCGTTGTCTGTTGGACTATTATATGCTTTGTATATAATGCTCTATTTTATTATAAGAGAATGTACGTTTAAGTAATAAATTAATTGTGAAAACATTGATTTGAACACCCTGTTTTATTACTTACCTCGAGTTCCACGAAAAAGCAAGCATACCTACTACAAATAGAATGAAACACAAACCTGATAAAATCATAAATAAAATATTTTTATACGAAATGTCAAAGGAGCCTATTAATACATAATTTAATCAATCGTTTTTCTCACAAGATACATAATCTATTCTGATTAAATATAAATAATTTTGGCTTACAAAACTAAGTTTATTGAACTTTTGGTCTTTCGTAACTGCAACATTTAAATAATTTAAACTGAATTAAACTGGTATGCCAGTTTGTAAAGGTGCAGTTGCGTGAACATAAACACTATTAAGTAATGTTGGAGGTGAATGACCCCTTGACAGTCTACGTCACAGATATCTAGGCACGTAGACCCATGCAATTTCTGCAGGCGAGGGTATCGGTAAGCTGACATTACTCACGGTCTTTCCCATTACTCATATGGAACATGTAGGTATGGTACATTTCGTATACCTATTGCCTACTTCCTTTATTGTTGTAGATAATTAAATACACGTTTCTGCATGTAATTAGCAAAAGCTTTGCAATTGCATGCGCTGCAGAATAATTATTCCATAATATTCCTATAATTAAATTATGTTCCTACTAATATGGTATTTTACAGCCAAGAAAACAGTTGTTTTGCGGAAAGCTGTAACACCATTTTTTATACAACTTTCATTATTTTCCGGAGTCGGTGTCAAATCATATACGTATGAAGTATAAATATAACTGTCTTTCTATTTCAAAAGCAGTTTCAGTTCAGACATATTGACTGCATTTTTGTATATAACCTGTTTATCCTACTACTATTATAAAGGCGAAAGTTTGTATGTATGGATGGATGTTTGTTACTCTTTCACGCTTAAACGGCTGAATGGATCTGGATGAAATTTGGCACAAAGATAGATTATAGTCTGGAATAACACATAGGCTACTTTTTATCCCGGGAAAATGTACGGTACCCGTAGGATAACACATCAACTGTGACGCGGACGAAGTCGCGGGCAGAAGCTAGTTATAATAATACAAGCCTCTTCTCATACAGAAAAAGCAAGAGCACTGATCACCACGCTGGCTCAAGGCGGATTGGTGATTTCAAACTTAAATAGATTTTTCCTTTACCGATGTTAGTGATGTCCAAGATAAACTTAGAAAGTACATATGAAATAGAAAAAGTCACATTGGTAGTCGCGAATCCACTGCCTCGTGTTTGAGAGGCGGGCCTTAACCACTGGGCCATCACGACATTCTCATGCTTAATTAAAAAAAGAACACATTTCTGCCAAGCTATTGTTTATTTAGATGTAATATTGTGTAACATCTAAAACTAGATACTTCAAAGTATTGCAATTATACAGGATCACAATAGTAGGATGCGTGTGGTGGTGTGAGGGTTAATCCAATAGTTCCTCGCATCGCTTCAGCGGAGGGCTTGTCGCACGCCAGTCGCACTCGCTTACTACGGAACAGTCGCACGACTAAGCCGCAAGCCAGCATCCTAGAAAGCTCATCTCCAGGACACATGCGTTTACCTGCGAATTAAAACGGAGATTTTTAATCGTTCGGTAAATTCCCTGCACGCACGCAAACATGTACCTATATTTGGATTTAAAAAGCGGTTTTTTCATGTAATTGGTTAAACCAATTAGTATATAGTTTTGTCGTGTTATTGTTCACTGGAACAATAAAAATAAAAGCTAATAGTAACAATTAAATTAAATCTAAAGTTACGTTAATATTTCCAAGTAACAATATAATATGTAGTTACATTGTACTGTACCTATAACTACAAAAAAAGTATCGGTGCGGAAAACCTGATAAAATTCCCCTCTTATAGGTTATGTTACCTAAACTCATAAATCGTCAACTTCCCTCAAACGAGTGCAACGATCGACTTTATGACTAGCTTTTGCCCACGAATTCCTCCATGTGGATGTTTTCACGTTAAGTTACATCTTAGTTTATCGCCCCGCTCCCATGGGTCGACTAGCGAGGCGTGATATCATATCGCTCATCCTATTCTACATCATGAATCTGGCTAACATATGAAACATAAAATAGTAGTTTTCTCTGAAACTACCTGTCGGATTGGAAAACTATATATAATAGCTTTTATATTATATACTAGCTGTGACCCGCGACTTCGTTCGCGTTTAGTATTTTTAAGTTGATAGTGTTCATACTGTTTCTGTCTAACCCCTATGTGATATAGCGTGATGAATTGTACCTAAGATTACAGCTCAGGTTACTGCCAACACAGTGCCAAAAGTTTTGTTCAAATCAGTGCAGAAATTATAAAGTTATGCGCGTACATACAAACAAACAAACAAACAGTCAAAAATTCTAAAAACCATTTTTTTGGGTTCAGTATAATGTATTTAACATGTGAGAATTACTCTTTATAAAAAATATTAAATGTGCAGAATTGGCTTCGTTACGATTTTATTATATGTATAGATAGTAAAGTTAAGTTATGGACAGTGATACAGAAAATAAACTTAAAAAATAAATTCTGAAGTGTGTAAGTTTTTCGAGATAATTGCGAGACACTGGGTTCTATTCCCGTCGCCGGTGAATCCTTTTTATATATTACCAGGCAATAAATACCAACAACAATCAATATAATTTACTACCTATTCATCTGTATTAAATACCTAAGTTCATAACATGTCATGGATTGAAATATTAATGACAAATCACAGTATAATTCAATATTACATCACTAAATTGTTGATCGTAACAAATTATTATGTAATAAATATTGTTTGCGGTTGAACTCTGACCACATTATAGGGAACGTGCATACTATTCATCTTCTTAGTCAGGAAAAAATCGGCCAGCTACAAGTTACCATCATCATTACGCCTGTATTTCCCGAAGGGTTAGGCAGAGGTGTACCAATGGACACCCACAGTTCGCCGGTATATTTAGGTCCCATGTAATAGGCCAGGTACAAGTTCCACTCGCTTATTGGGGTTGGGACACTATACAAGAGATGGGATAGTATCAAAAAATGTTGGCGAAATACTTTTTATTCGCGACTAGCTATTTATACCCCATGGTTTCACGCGGGTTGAGTTACTGTTCCGCTTCCGTGGGTCGTAGCGTACCTATGTTGCCTATATTATTTCTTATCAAACAAAAAACTTTTCAGCTTTATTATATTAGTTAAGATTTATTATTTCATATCGCAGTTATTTTTTAATATTACTTAAAATTTCAACTGATTTAAAAGATACAACAGACAGATAGACGGTTTGTGTAGAGTTACTTATAGGATCGGTTTCATTAAATGGAAATGAGACCCTAAAAGGGATAGGTACATAAAATAAACAATTATCTACCAAACACTTGACAAGGATAATCTAAATCTTTCGACTTAACATTAATTAGTTATCATTCTTTGAGTTCCAGGCTTACCTAACGATAATGTATCACTGTTATCTAAGTCTGGATAATAATAATAAACGCAGGTGCAAAAAGTCAAAATAAACAATCTAACATGTGATTAGCATTTTTGTAATACTCGTAGGTACCTACACATGTCATTATGTTTTCCACTGCAGAATTTGAAAAAAAAATTTAGAAATGAATCTATGTATATTGATATTTTAAAGACGTGGTTTATTTGGCAATCTCTGAAATTACTGTTTTTTTAAGAGAGGGTGACTACCCGCCATGTTAATGGCTTTCAGTCAAATGACTTCTTCCACTCTGGACGGGGCGGAAGGGAGTGTCAGACTTTTACTGACTGAAACCCATTCGTGTCCATCCTAATTCCCTTTATGTTCCACTCTTCTCCACACATGACTCTTTCGAGCAAGTTCCGCAACCCTGGCGCAATTAAAAAAGAGCAAAGTACTGGTACAATTATAAAAGATTTCTCACTGCTAGCTTTCAAAGCTACAATACTGCTATGTTTTATGGTAAAGTGGTACAGACTTTCTCGCAGGCAATGTCGCGGGCAGAAGCTAGTATTATAAATAATAATATACTACACCATCTTAGATATCCATACAGGCTTTGAATAATTATTCTTAAAAAAACAATTAACATAAAATACTATGAGGCGACAAAAGCCTAACGGTTAAGTTCATAAGGTCGTAAGTCGCAAGTCACATGCTGTTGTACCATTGTGCCGAACCTACTGACATAATGACAGACCCATATTTGAATTTGACTAAAGTTGAAGAGGTCAGCAAAGCCGGTTCTGCCACTTTTGTGTTAGCACGTGTGCTTAGAAAAACGTTAGCGTGACCGAGGTTAGTAAAGTAAATGTGCAGATAAATCCCGCGGTTTTACCCGTATTCGGTTCCTACTTTGGTTACTGCTCCACTCCCGTGTGTCGTAGCATGATGTGGTGTTTATACCACGCCTCATGAATCTGACTATCAAATACAAAATATTTTTTTCCAATCCTACTGGAACTTCCAGAGATGCTAATCTCTTTTTAAACAAACAAACAAAAAAACTGTTCAGGCTCTCAATACAAGTATATTTATTTAGATTGCACCAACGTAAAACATTACGAAATACAGTAAAGTATTGAATATTGAGAATTTCGTTTACGGCAATAGGTTGTGCGTCAATGTACTCTTCCCTCTATTTTAAATGCTAGCAAATTAACCGCGACTTCGTCCGCGTGGCTCATTTCACCCGCGTTAAGTTACGTTTTTGGTTACTGCCCCGCTCCCGTAGGCCGTAGCGTGATATTATATAGCCTATGTTAATCACAGATAATGGAGCATTCTAATGGTGAAAGAATTGTTGAAATTGATCCAGCAGTTTTTGAGTTTATTCGTTACAACCATACATACAAATCTTTCCTTTTGATAATACTAGCTTTTGCCCGCGACTTCGTCCGCGTGGATTAATAGTTCCCGTTCCCGGGGGATTTCCGGGATGAAAACTATCCTATGTCCTTTCTCGGGTCCCAGACTATATCTGTACCAAATTTCATTGAGATCGGTTCAGCGGTTTAGGCGTGAAGAAGAGACAGACAGACAGAGAGACAGACAGAGTTACTTTCGCATTTATAATATTAGTACGGATTAGTATAGAAGTACAAGATTAAGAATAGGACTTCCTTACCTGTCTGAAACGGTATGAACTCTGGAGGTTTCAGCAGACTTCCGTCGGCACCCAGGAATCTGCTCGGTCTGAATTCGTCTGGATCCTCCCAAACATCTGGATCATTATGTATAGCCCATTGAAGTGGTATGACCATCGTACCTTTAGGGACCCTATAGTTTCCTAGATACGTGTCCTGTAAAAAGGCAAACTTTGCTTTAAGATTGAAATACTTTTACGACCACCCTGTATACCTGTAGATACTAAGAAAAAATTGCATTTTTTTTTAATTTCCATATAAAGTAACAAGCAATTAGCTTTATTTTTATAAATTTTCTTTTAAAGGGGTTAAAACAAAATATTTTTTACATCTACTGTTATTTTTCGGTTAAATATCATTTCTGGAAGCAATCAAAAGTAACAAAATATATAGTTTAAAATAAAAGAGCATACTTCGACACATCCATGGGGAATTCCGATGGGGACGATCGATCGAACGCGCTGAGTCTCGCAGATGGCTGCCATCAGATGAGGTAGTCTGGTACCATCCACCTCTGTCTCCTCAGGGTATACCGACAGAATTTCTTTGCGTACTATTTCCTGAAATAGCCCTTCAGATGTTAGAACAAACTATAGTGCAGGGATGGTGAACTTTTAAAAGGGAACGCGTTATGAAAAAAAAATTCTTTACTTGGTTACTATCTTCATGCTAATTTACCTACACTTTTACTTTACATGCTACATGCAACTTTAAACTATTTCGTTTACTATTCTATGTTTATTTAATTAAAAGAAAAGGTTAGTGTGATTGCTGCTGTTGCAAATTAGATTTGATTAAAAACATAGATTTGTCAATTATTGGCATGCCGAAATTATTTGTCACTTGCAAACTATGGAACCGGCACAATTTAAAAGCGCCGCATCAATAGTATTTTTTTACAGTAAATTGTATCGAAGTACCTAATTTGAAAACTTCTGCTTAACACAAAGATCATCATCATCTTCACCAACAACCCGCCTTATCATTATATGGGAAAACGAAGCTCTCTTTGCGTTTATCTCCATGCTTCGCACAAAGTCAAGACAAATATTATTGCAATTTGCTTTGCGCCACATTGAGTTACATATTCATGTAAAATGTAAGCTAAAAGCTTAGGAATGTATGAAGCGCCTTTCATCGGTGCCTCCGCTTGAATACATCGTTGAGAAATGGCAGCGATGAGTGACGCTCGATTTAACGTTCAATGCTTCCCCTATAGAAAACTTCGCTAATTCATCAAATGATTGACATATAATGAATGTTTGGAGAAGCCTGGTAATACCGATTGAGATAAGATGATCGATCTTCATGATGTGTCTATAACTGCCCCTTTGACTATCCCGTTCCTCTCGCAAGTGAGACTATTGAGCAAGGGGTCCTGGTTTTGATTCCCAAGTCCGGCAAAAAGTGTTATTGGGTTTTTCCATTAGGAATTTCTCAGTAGCAACCCGGAGATTGGAAGTTGGTGGTGAAACACCCGCGTGTCTCGGAAAGCACATAAAGCCGTTGGTCCTGCGCCTGATCTCTTCCCGGTCGTGTCGGACTGCCGTCGCACCGGACCAGAGAAGAGAAGGGGGAGTGCATCTGTGTTTACGCACACACTTGAGCACTATAATATCGCTTGCGTACTTGGCTAGTGTGCATTGAGTTTAGCCGTAGTGACTGAAATTTTGTCGGGAGGATATATAATTATAATTATGTGCATACCTGTTCTTCTGGATAAAGAGCCATATACAACAGGAACCAAGACAGGGTAACAGACGTAGTATCAAGACCAGCTCCGAACATATCAGCTAAAAGGTACAACATCTGTTCATCAGTCACGTATCGAGCATTTTCATCGCCACTTTCAAACCTTTTCTTTTGTTCTAGAAGAAAATTGTCAAGGATGCACTCTCCATCGGTGGGGATCAAAATATTCGGATCAAAGAAATGTTCTTCAGTATTCGAAGCGCGTTTGCTGTACTTGATACATTTGATATGGCCTTCTGGATGCTCGTTGAATAGATCGTCGTGAGGGGCGTACGCCGCTGCGTCTATTGGTGGCAACCCTGTTATTTTTCTTCGTCGGTGAATGATGCTCGCGTATAACCTATGTGTCTGAGCTTGACCGCGTGTTAAAACTTCCATTGTTTTTTGGGTTGATGATGAGAAGAATCTGAAATAAGTCAACGTATTATGAGTACTTACAGTTCATTATTAGTTAGCACAATATCTTTGATAGATTTGAATTTATTCTTACCTGATGAATGGTAAAAAGTTAACGACGCCAGCGACACCCATTTCATGACAGCCTTCCTCTTGAATTTGTCTAAACCAGTGCCATGTTTTATCTTCGGGAGGAAACTTGAATCCGAATATAATTTCGTTCACGACATTTCCTAAAGAATTCGTCAACATATGGGCCAGGTCCAATGGAGAGCCTGATGCCTTTTCAACATTCTAAAAGGGAGAGAAAAAATTACATGGTGGCTTTTTAGAGCTGCTTGTTTACAAAATAAACAATAATGACAAGTATTAAGAGCATCATTATCCTAAACTAAGTAACATTTCATGAATCATTGTTTGTTCTCGATGCAAAAGTTGAAGGTCAATTTTAAACAGAGGTGGCCGCAGTGCATTTGTCATTGTCATTAAAAGGTAACATTAGTACCTATTTGATTTATTTTAAAATGTAATGAATAACCACATGCATTTATTAAATTCCCCGTACAAACATTCCAGTCATCGTGTCCGGCTAAGCAAAAAATTTAAGAACAAATGAGTCATGTCTACATTTTGTTGCACATTTTTTATTTCGGCGACAAGCGTTTAAATCTATATTTATAAAATAGAAAGTATTATAGTCCTCTATGCCTTCCTAAACTATTGGTCCGATTGTGATGACATATTGAAGTGTTAGTCTGAGTAAGCCAAAGAAGGCCCAAAAAATGGAACAACAAAGTCGCGACTAGTTTACTATAAAACGGCGAAGTTTAAAGTAACTACAGATTAGGTACAGAATACTAATCATACTTCCAAAAGTTCGTAGACGCCCGACGCTATCCTTTTTTCCAACTTTTCTCGCGACACGCTGTGCTTACTCATGCCGAAGCTTTTGAGCCATGTCGTTATCAACTTTCTCTGGTCCTTCCACAGCCCGCCCTCCGCGCAAATAATACCTTTAACAATATTTTACATTAACACCAAAGTCAACATTTTTGTACACGTCCGACATTTGTTTACTCACCATTGCCTTTCATGATGCCGTGTGTCAGGAACAAAGGCGCTCTTCCAGAAAAGTTGTCTTTAGCGAAAGCCTCTCTTACTAATTTATAATCTGATAACACGACGGCGTACACGCTTCCCATACCAATACCGTATATCGATCCATACTGCTTAGAGAGCTTAGTTAGTGTCAGGTGAGGTTGATGCCGATCTAGGAACGGCAAGTAGCCAACGACGGGCAGGCCCCAAGGCCCCGGAGGCAGACTTTGCCATTGTTTTATTTTTTTAAACACCCAAAATCCCGCCACGAATGTGGCTAGCCACAAAAAGATAAAATCCATTCCGAGCTAAAACAAAGAAGATTGTGCATAATATATTATAATCCTATTACACAATAGGCGAAAACCTTCGCAAAAAAACGCCTGAGAAAGTTTAAACGAGGCAGTTAATAAAATGCTTGTAAAATATATTCGTGCTGTGTTGGCAAAAGAATCTTTGTCTGGTCTTTGTTCTGTTTGAGACATCTAACATAAGTAAAGGGTCTAGAAATTCTGATCATTTTTGCAACATGCATATTTATGACCAGCGAGACTAGTCTAGACTTGGTAAACTTTGTCGGTTACAACTAAAATCCTTCTTTTGTTATTCGTCTAGTCGGGTGAAAATACCGAGCAAGTAAAGCTGCATGCAGTATTCCACAAGAATGAGAAAAAATCTTACATGTAAATGATGTTATCATTAATTAAGTTACATGGATTTATTGACCATAAATAAATCACAATAATTTCATAATAATGGTGTTTATAATTTACTATAACAAACATAATAATTGCACGTTTTAAATAATACTTATTTAAGAACCAACTGTACAGCAGCTTTCACAAAAAATAAACTAAAGCAACAAATATTGTTTAGATGAACCAGAATAATCACAAAACATAGAAATGCATTAGGAGGGTTCCACAAAAATAAGTACCTATCATGAATAATTATGATACTGTTATCATATTGATCAGCTCAGAACTACACTGACGCACATATTCGTCCTCGTAGACCGTTGCTACGCGACGCGGCACTTGAGTTCCAAATTCCAAATCAAAGCTTTATTTTATTTAAGTTAAATTTTACCGTATAATCTATCACTGAATTAAACAGCTGATTATAAATAAATAACTACCCACCTTTAGAATTGTTTGTTTTTTATTATTACAAATCACAGTAGCGATAATTAAGAAATTACTACAACAGCTGTTTGGTTTGTTTCTCGACTACTACTAACTAATTAAAATTACTTACTCACATAATTAATTAATAATATAAGCGTCTGAATAGTCACAAATATTTTTCACCGATGAATGTCTATCTACTTTATTTGCCAATATCTTATCGCATAAATAAAATAATAATTATATACAAATTATCTTAAAGATAAAAGTTAACATGTTGTACAAATAAACATAAAATACAAACTATAACAATCAATCGTTCGTGTCACGAAAAAAAAACATTCATTCAATCTCTGGTGACTCTGTGGCACGATAAACAAGGCTACCAACTAAACCGAAAAAATAAAACGGCGTGACGTAACTCACACAACGCCGATAATATGACTATGAACTCATTGTTCTACTCATATAAATCTACACACAACGCCTAGTTTTTTAGTGTCGATGTACGAACACACACCTTACACTAGTAATTATAAAAAAAACAGTAAGGAAGCCCTTCATGAAATAGAAATTTATTTCACTTACTTGATAGATAGGTTGGTAGCGAAAAAGTAACCCGAGAATGTTTTGATAATGTGTCGGGCGAGGTGCGTGCGACCGTCCACTGTCCGAAAAAACTAGGGAGGCCTCTAGTCACGTGGCAAGACACTTTCCGACTGCTCCCAATCCTGCCATCACAAAGCGCTAACAAAAATTACAATTCTTAGTTTATATTCCAAGAAGACATTTGTTTTTCAAATTGCACTTAATATTTATGCTGTCCCCTTCCCGATATCGGTACTCCGATTCGCCGATCTGTCAAAGATCGATCAGGGTCGATTGAAGTGACAAATTCGTCATACATTGGCCGGTGTTCAGTATCTTTTTTGTTTGATATTCGTGTGTTATTTTCAATGGAAAAGAATTTGAGTTAACTTCGTTTTAAAAAGCGGTCACTGTCAGTCCCACCCACGGAACCGTGTCCAGGTAAGCCTGATTATTTATACACAGGAATATGCGGACTACCTACAGATGAATGACATTTCAATGTGGATAAAACTGTTATATTTTTTATGGTTCCTTTATACAATTGTTAAAATATGCACCATGCTTTGCTTGCACCATGGGCTTAAATTTAATTGAACCTTATAAACTTGGGGATAACGATGACTAAACCAGCTAATTATACTATTTGCATAAACCTATACCATTTGTATAAATGACCAACTACTTAGCAGTATTTACTCGGATAGCGTTAGATAATCACAAAGTACGCACCGCGAGCATATACATTATCACGTTTCAATGTAATAATATATCATAATTTAAACAGGCGCATTACATGCATATACTCGTACTTAATTCTTATTACCTAAAGCGTTTAGCATTTTTGTGCTAATAACTCGTAGTGTATTTAATAGTTTGTGAGTTATGGCCAGCATGAAATCAAAATATTTGTTTCATAGAATTATAGCCATGTTATTTAGTTAAAATGCTTAGTTTTGCTTTTTGCTAATAAATGTTTTAATTCAGTAATTTACCGTAACCTGGTTCATTGTAAAGTTAATACATAAATCATTATCATATATATCATTTTACATCCTGGATAAAACTATGAAACTAAGAAATTATATTTTTCTGGATTGGCTTGCGTAGAAAATTTTCGCGTACTCTACTAAATAAATACGATTTTAAGTAAAGAAAATATTATAGTTTATAATGTTTCATATACATCAAATGAAAATAAGCGAGTGTCTTTCTCTTGCCATTTGACCAAGCATAGCCGCGGCTAACGCACTGCGCAGAGGTTCGTAGCGGCACGTAGAAGCCGCGTACGGGTGCGTAGAAGCCGCGTAGGGGCGTGTAGAAGCCGCGTGAGGTCGCGTAGAAGCCTTGAAATGGCATGTAGAAGTCACGTAGGGACCCGTAGAAGCCGCGTAGAGTGAGTAGAAGTCGTCTAGGGGCGTAGGGCTGCGTTGAAGGCGCGTAAAAGACGCAACGTGGCGTCTACGTAGCGTTAAAGCGACATCAGTGCCACGTTACACAAACAAACGCCTCCTTAAAGTTTTGATATTAACATAACAGTTAATTAAAGCAAGTTAAATCGCGAATATATTGGAAAAGTCCTTCAAGCTTTATTTAAGTTCGAACTTAACATGTAAGTACCTACTAAAAACACGTACGACTGTCTACGTCAATGTAAAATAGTCTGTTTAATATTAAATCTTTCCAAGCTTTTCTGTCCGTTATAATATGAGAGTACAAACGTATACTTACAATGACACTGCTTACAGTACATTTAAAATTTTCGGTAAAAGCAGAAGAAATAAGTTTTACAAGATAGAGAGAGAGAGAGAGAGAGAGAGAAAATCTAAGAATCTTCTAATAATTACTAGTATATTCTCGTATGTCGACTTGTTTAGGTCAGTTAAGTAAATATTATAATGACCTGCTGAACATCTACGCAATAGGCAAATAGGATTACAATTTATCTAATCATAATATTATTATTATCGAGAATAAATAATCTAGATTTATCTCTAATCTTCGAGTAACTCAATGAAAACATTATTATGTAAGTGTATATGTCTACATATTATAATATTTTGTTGTCTTTTATTTGCCTTTAATGTGAATGTAAAGATCTTAGAAAAAATCTCGACTGTCGTAAAGCACGCGGAATATTGACTAAGACTTGTAACTGACGCGTATTTTAAATATATATATTTTTATAGCTATTATAATTATTTAATTACCCATCTTTTTTAGCAGAAAATAATTAGGAAAAACATAATTAATATCAAGATCAGAGAGCTATTCAAAAGAGTTAGGTTGGGGCGAGCGCGAGACGGACGGGCGAGGTCGCGTGCAGTCGCGGGGCGCAAGCGGCGCGAAGTGTGAAGGCCGGTCAGCGGCCGAGCTGTGTTATCGGACCAATCATAACGATCAACTCACTTATGTAGTATCGACTAATGTAAAGCATTAGCTCCACCACGTGCCACTGATTTTATTAATTATTACGAGACGCAATTACGCGCGCCAACTTTAATTGAATAAATAATTATATTCACGCCCACCCACACGTATTACATTGCGCTTGGGTATGTGAACTAAACAATCAATTGAACGATTGCTAGCATTCTACGAGTTAAAAGCTACTTTGCTGTCTAGGTCACACGTAAAAGTCGTCTTACTTATACTTTATACGATTTTTTTTTTCTTAGAAAGTATTCAAAATGATTATTTCATTTTAATAAAATTGCAGACACTTGTCAACCCATTTTTCCCTAAAACTTTATAATTAAATAACATGACGATTCAGAAAAACCTACAGTAAGGTACCTAAATATGTATTGGTAATGTAGGTACGTAATTTCCCAATTAACTGAGGCATAATAATAAACGTTCAAAATGTCGTTGTCATTGTTTTCGTCCGGCGGCGGCGGTCAAAAATAAGACAGAGATTTTATTTTTGCACTAATTGTTATTAGAGGTACTGAATTCCATGCTTCCCCCAGCATTTTAATTGAATCTTGAATATATACCAGGTTCTTGGAACGAATGCTAAACATAACATTAAAAGTTCAAATATTGATCGCAAGATTCTAACTGGAAACATAGTCATATCAATATGTCAATAAAAGGTTGAATAAAGAAAAAGAGCCGAAATAACAAATGAAGGTCCGATTCTTCATTTAAAAATAAACTAACATAGCGCATAACTTTAAATAAGAAATACATACCTTACCATTGAATTATTTATAATTAATTTAAGTCTGAAATCGCCAAACCGCCTCGAGCAAGCATGGTGATTAATATTCGTGCCTTCTCTGTATGAGAAGAGGTCTTTGCCCTACAGTGGCATAATAAGAGGCTGGTATTATAACTATTGAACGTAAACAGAATAAGTAACATATGAGTAACCTGCTGAGTAGAACTTACTGCTTACTTGCAATTTTTTGTTAAAACCTTAAACTTAAACAAAAAGTTGCAAGATCTAATCTATCACTATAATAACGATGGAGCAAGTGATTAAAGCGTGAGCGAGGGCCGTACGAGACAATAGTCGCGCGGCGGATCCAGAGCTGTGCGGAGCATTCGAGGCCCTTGTTGCCATTCTCATTCAGCCACCGTACAGTTATCCCGCGGCCAGTGTTACTGACACAATGCAAGGTTAACATGAGGTGGACGCCCGCAAACTGCCCGCATAGCGCTTAAAAGGACATTTACGTTTTATCGAGCTGTTCTGATCAAACAGGACAAGCCAAAAGCCGAAATCCGTTTCCAAGTAGGCAACTTGGTGATACGAAACATTTTTTTTCTTTGTATACCCACTGCAGAATGTTATTTCCTAGATAATTATTAAAATGCATTTGAGCAGTTTACCCACCTGCAACCTTGTATAAAAGTTGTATTTTTCCTTGTACCTTGCAACTACACTTGCTGTGTATCAATTAATATCTAGCTCGGTTTTCGAAATAGTAAATTTTCACGTTTGCGTTTTAATGTGGAGCGTTAATCGATAAAAAGTGCAGATATCAGAAGTAGTCGGACGTGTCGGCCCTCAGCGTCACTGGAATGTACATCTCATTATGCTGCTCGTTGATTAAAGTCAATAACTTCATCGCGAGTGCGGCGCACATTCAGCATGGCTCAATGGCATCTCTAATGAGGCACTCTTGTCAATGAGCGCAGCGAGCCAGATCTCAATCGCGCCATGTCTCTATTCTCTTTTACTTTCAAACGCATCCAGTGTGTGGCCCCCGGTCGACCACTCCGGCGCGCGCCTCTCAACAGACTATGTTCTTTTTTCTCCTTTACTCGCGAGTACAGTCTACAGTCTAGAATGCCTGCATCCCATGTATACGTCTTCCTTCTTTTATTTTTAGTTAGTGCGAAAAAGGTAGTCGACCAGTCCTAGCGGCGGGGGTCAACGTATTCGAGGCTTTTTACCCCTGGCTGATGCAGCTGTTGCACAATAATAGAGAAATTCCTGGAATCTGCTACATGGGTGATCGAGCTATTTATATCTGCATGAGACAGGAAAATGCAATGCAAACGCTAAAAATAGCTGTGAATCAATTAAAACTTCCCATATTCATTGAATACTGATGAGCGTAGTCATGTCATGTTTTATTGTAGGTTTACTTACTATGCTACAAGGAAGTCTTTTGTCCAGACTAGAACATGCATCTATTATAGAGGTAGACTAACTTTGAATAATAAGTTTGAAATATTCAGACAATCACGCTTTGGGATCAAATACAATATCAAAGCTCACATATCAATATCAGAATATAACTGTTAATTAACTTTCTCGGGTTATTTCAACATTTTGCAACCTTAATTTCACTGTACTTTCTACAGTGACGTGTAGTCGTAGGTACTCGGAGTAATGTCCCCAAACCAGTGTCAATGATCAGCATTGATTCTCGATTGTCGGTAAAATAGGGCCATAAACAACTTCATTATAATTTTAATCATACTGTCTCTTCCATTAAGTGACTGGATTTTGTTGAACCCACTGCAACTGCGAAAATAACGTTGTGTGCGTTTAATATGTTTGTTCATTTCACAGTTTACTATAACACATTTTTATGGGTTGCGCTTAAAAGGGTATTTCGCAACGCTTGTTTATGGTAGAGATTAAGCAGAGATTGTAGGGCTCAAAAAAGAAAAGAACACTGATCAAGTTCTGATATTGTACCTACTTTTGAGAGAAACACACAAATGGGCAATGCAAGAGCAGACAAGTGAAGCTCGCTTGTCCGATTCGAGTCACTTACGCGCGCCCAACGGGCCATCGATGTCCTTGCATTCTTTGGAGGTAGAGCAAAATGGTACCGGTTCAATAACCCTTGACAATGTGAAGGGATCAGCTCTTAGGCTAAGAGGCGCGGCAGCTTACGTAATGAAGCAGGCGTGAGGGTCGAGACCATTTGGCGGTCATGAGGTACTAGCCGCCTTTAAATGTTTAGAAGAAATTATTTCCTTTCAAAACCAAACAGACAACGTGTGACCACTTTGTGCCAAAATATACAATACTAGCTTTTGCCCGCGACTTCGTCCGCGTGAATTAAAATAAAATGATCTCAATTTCTTTTAGAATAAAACTAAATTAAATCATCAATCAACTTTAAAAAAATATGTAATTAACTGTACCCTGCGGTTTCACCCGCGTTAAGTAACGTCGTGGGCTACTGCGGCGCTCTTATGACTCGTAGCGTGATGTTATATAGTCAATAACCATCCACGATAAATGGGCTATACATATAACGCAAAAGATTTTTTTTTTAAAACACACAATCTCTTTAGCTTTCTAATATTAGTCTCTACCTATATTATAGTAAGTATAGATAAGATAATTTAATCAATAAGTTAAAGAGTTTCAGCATCGCAATATGAATATAATATGTATTCAAGTATTGGGGTCAGATCTCATGCACAGTAAGTACTCACGATGTGTGGCGATGAGTGAGAATGAGGTGTAATATTTGGGCAGCAAATTGTACTTAAGCAAATTTTACAGGCAATCATTTTTGTCAATATTTCATCTCAAAACACGATGCTTACGTGACAGGCAAACAGTCGTAAACCGTTAGAGATACGTAGAACTTGGTTTCTACTAATATAAACTTATCCTACAAGTTTTCCACTGAAAACTGGGTACTTAGTGAGATGAAAGCCCCGTCTCGACACGCTGACGAGATTGAACCGTTTCATACAGCTTAAAGTCACAAAGTTCTATTAAGTTTTGAGTACTTATCGCGAGATCTTTAATTAGAAGTTTAGAAGCAATTAACATCAAACAACATTTGCTATTAAAATAACTTTTAAACGATGCTAGTCCTGAGTTCGATCTAATGTCAAACTTACGAGTACTAATCTATTTCACAATAAAAAAAATAGTATCTTACTGTACCGTACCGTATCGAATCCTACATTACATGCCTTTCCCCAAACTAGTTAATCTTGTTCATATTTTGTATCATTATCATCACGATTTCAACCAAAATATGTCCTCAGCTGGACATGGCCTCACCCAAGACTTGGCACAGCGACCAAACTGCCAAGTGCTAGTTTTTATTTATGCACTCGATCACGTAAACTTCTATTCGTACTGAAACTGGAATAGAGCCGGTTTATGGCAATAATGGGAATCAAAATTGTTTTATGCTAATTGACTTAGGTTAACGTCGTGTTCGAATAGGTTAAAAAACTCACACTGGGTACTGTGCCCTGCACAGCACAGTAAATTAATCTACGCAGTAATTGATAGGGACCTACACTGCTACGGCTACAACAAGGAATCATATGTGTACGTATATAGAACGATGTCCAGCCTCCAAAGCCTGTGCTGCTGAGTGCAGGCTTCCGCTTTTTCCATGACATTCACATTGGCCCTGTGCCAGCCGCAATCATTAGCAGCTACAAGGCGTTTTGTAAAGTGGCACAATATAAGAGCCATAATCATTATCCCCCAAGAATAATTCTAACCCGTCAGTCAACAACCCAAATAGTCACAAAAACATTGACCGATTGATTTGTGAATGGTAAAAAATCTCCAGGTAGATGTTTCACCAAAGGTTTTTTACTACAGTTCTTGTTTTCATCAGCACAGCGGTCACAGTAACGAGTGAGCAGTGAACTAAACATATTGTTAGCATATACAGAACCACAAACCGATTTCTTATTCTTAACTCAATGTTCAGGGCGGCGGCGGCGACGGCGACGCCATGTTTACAAACAAAGAGATCAATGCTCGCCAAGTAGGTTAGCGCAGCACCGCGCCGTATGCGGCCGCGCCGGCCCGTGTTGCGCGGGTCGTGGTCTCCGCACACCCGCTGCCTCTCGCACGGAGCGGACGCACTACCATCACTTCAACATCATTAATCGCTATTCATTTGAATAACATTCAGCCCAAACAAGCCGTCAAAGATACACGATACCCTTGCCGCAGGCTTGCAGGTTATTGTTTTCTGATTTGTTATTCGAGATAAATAATGTGTTTTTGACACATCGAGTCATGAATACTAATTTAGATTGTTTATTTATAGATATGACTAATAATAAACAGCTAGATTCAAATAAACATAAACACACATAATCAAATCAGGCCAAAGTTTCTGGAGGGCAACAATCGTGCGCTTCCGCAGGAGAAATCGTTACAATGGCCTCTCACAAGCGCGCCGGAAGAAAGTTCCTAGCGATTTGCATAGCGCGCGGCGAGCGACAAGCGAAGGCGATCCCGCTCCGGCAAGGCTCGCGATGGCCCACATAGACATGTCTTATAGTTTATTGTCGCGGACCCATTTCCGTGGGTGCACGACCACGACCACCGCCTGGCTCGCGGATCGACACACTTCGCTCACTCCGAAAGTTTCTCCGATAGAGAAACTCACAATATCTAATAGCACCGACATCCGTCTATGCAGATTTCCAGAGCAAGCCTTCACAGAGACTGTGACCTAAATACGAACGTTACAAAGCGTACAACACGTGGAGAGAGGTTGTTTATTTTACACACTGACAACATCGTTCTTCCTGCGCGTGATCATATCGTTCGCCCGCTCTCAGGTCACGTTGAGAGAGTGCAAACGGCATGAACGGCGGTTAAAAATAAAATTGATAGTACACACAGAATCAATGACAACATCAACTCGTTTTCATTACAAATGGCTGGTGGCAAGAAAAACTTGCACTAGTGTTACGTTAGAAAGCGTAGACATTTCACCATAAAGCCTAGAAAGTGTACATAAGAAGAAAGTGAAGAAGTAGGGGAAAAAATGTGCAATACAAGTGCACGGAGGCGCGGGAACGTGGAGCGGTTACAGACAATACGCACTCGCTCCCAATCTCGCAGTTTCCAGTTCGATCGCCATCACTTTTTCTCCCTAGATGAAACCACTGCGCTCGCTTGCACACATTTCTCGACGCTCCACACGTTTGCCTAGTTCTTGTATCAATGCACTCATTTTTACTTTCTTTTCCGTTCGCTCTTGTTCGTTTGTTTCTCCGCGCGCTTCCATACTATCAAAGCTATCGAGGTACATTGATCGACTTTCAATGAAAATAAAAACAGGCGCTTTCGTATTTCATGGAACGTTAGAACAATATAAAAAAGTCTCTAGAATTTTCGAGAACATAATTTGAGAGACTTTCTAGATTTAAAATAATATTAATATTTTTTTACACATCCAATTTAGTAAATAACAATCAGCATCAATTAAATGTACAGTTCAAAAGCTTCTTTAACTTTCATATTATTCGGGACTGATATGATCAACGTTTTGTCGTAAAAAAAATCGGTATTGTGATAAAATTACGAGATGGAAACAAAAGTACTATTTTCCTGAACAGTGTTTACCTGAAAGTGAAAATCGAACATTGTACACACATATCCATTATAAGTACGTGCATACACGTAGATCACGCATCGCACGAGCTGCAGATGCCGATGCGGATCTAACAGGCATTTTTGTTTTTTTATGACGTGATCCTGCCTCCGTTGAGAATATAGGTATCTATTAGAAGAGAATGAAGATCGAATATTCTGTTATTACTTGATATTTTAATGACAGTTTCTTGTGTCAGTTCCGATGAATCGTTCGGATGGTCACATGCGAGCGATAAGTCCGAGAGAAAATACAAACTTAGTCGATCCAACACGACATACGTGCACTTCATATTCAATTGTCGAGTTTGTATGCACAATATCTATCTGAAATTCAGTACTTTGAATGCCGCATACAGTTCGTGATTCGTGATAGTCACGTGTTGTATAATTTTTATGTTTTAACATGTATTAAGTAACTCGATTAGTTTAAATGTGGTGTTTTATGTTTGTGTACGATAATACGGCATGTGTCACGTGTCACATGCGGTGTGCCTACGGCGGCGAGCCGGGAAAGCCGTCGGTCGTCAAGCGACGTCGAGAGAAAGAGTGTGAAGGAGAGAGATGGGCATTTCACCGCGCGGGGTCAACGCGCTCGCTATACTGTCGCTGATTGTGCCCCAATTGCAGTATGTGGGTCTAGGCCGGCGTTCGTCGACCCGCGTGACACACTTAGCGGCGCGGGCGCACGACCGCGGTGCTTTCACGCCCCACGCGCGGGGTGGGGGCACTGCACGGAAAGCTGAGAAAACTTACCACATGGGCGGGCAACGCTTTGTTCACTATTACAACTATGCATGTTCGTAGACAAGAGGCGTTGTGCATATGTCTATTTTTTTAACTTTCAGTGTAACTTTAATTTTTGTATCTAATAATGAGGTACGACATTAATAGCTACATTTCTGAATTGAATTTAGAGTTTTTATCGACTGCTCCAACGGGAGGATAACGTTTTAATTTGAATTGAGAATGTATTGTTCAATACATACATACATACATACATAAATATTTATTTATTTACTAAATGCTATTACATATTATAAAGTGAAATGAATGAATTAGTCTTCTAGGCTTCTAGAATATTGCTGCTTTGTGAGATAATCTGTTAGGTATAAGTTCCAATACATAATTCATAGAACTTTCAAATTATTGAAAGTAAACCTAAAGTTAGTAACATGTCAGCACCTAATATTGGTATGAGCGACCTTATTAAAGTTACCTACTGTAATTAACATTCATAAACTAACTACCAAATATAATAAGAAAGGAATAGTTATGGTAAATGTAAGGTTACCTCCTTATCAAATGCTGAATGGTAGAATCTGTGAAGTTTTTAATATCCAACCTTCATTTGCAAAAATGTGTCTTTGCAGCGAAAATATTTAAGGAGCTTTAATTAGGCAAGGAGAGACAAGATCACGTCGTTCATTGTTTTTTACATAACAATTGATAAATATTCGGCTCCCAAAGAATTTTAGCTAAATTCTCTATGTATTTAGTTATTTACACAAACTTACCTCAGCCTTGGAAATGGCTCCTGCTGTATTATTATATTGTACACTGTCACACTCTGCAGGACAAATCGCATTCGTTTGCTCAGCATATTATACATTATTCTTCTTTACAAGGAAGGTACAGTACATATGTAACATTGATAATAATAATTATAACCCACAACAATGCGACTGACATTGATCCTTATGGGAATGCAGCTCAATTAAGCGCAGTGGGCCAGCTAATGCGAGTAATGAATAACTATAGTTTACACGATAGGCGTTTGTTGCTCGTTAGCTGTCGGAGAGAACAAGGTCGGCTGATGTGGAGCAAGGTCAATGTGGACGAAGTCTTCGAGTGATAGCGCGACCTCTGCATTCATTATCGACTCACAAACCTGCGGCAGCTGCACTCATACATTTCTACCGGACGAGCGCTGACATGGAAAAAGAATATTTATTTATTTTATTTTAATGTACGCATACTAGGGCGTTGTGAATCGAGTTCGATAAGCGCAATTTGCTATATCAGAACATAATTAATTGTAAGCACGTTTCACAGCGACTTATACAGTAAAAGAGAAACAAAACTTTGAAGTTTATTGAGATTGTGAGTTTCATAGCAATTATAACTGACGTAGGTACGTTGCCATATTATTAAAACGAAAATAATATTATTGGATCTCGTTTAAAAATTTCGTTATTAAAAATGACTGACGGACTGCATTACTTGCAGCCCGCATTTGTCTATCTATATACGGCATAATTATGACTAAAAACACATAACGCATCCTTATAATTGCCGTCTATTTCGAGCAATTGAAAAAGTCGTCAGAACAGTCTAAAAGCTTTCGGTGGCACATCATGGTCACCATTAATCACACCAATAAGTAAAGTTGAAACAAAAAGTAGGTTGTCATGGTAATTGATGGCAGCATTCGCTACACTGTCACAATTAAATGGTGGTTCAAATGGAGCAGGTGTACAAAAAACAAAGTTCTTGGAAGCGAGAGAGCGTTCGGAGAACCTGTTGTGTCCGTGCCTGCACGACTTGAGACGACTGAATGCATTTTGCGCATAGTCGAATGATGTCATCCAGGATATTCGAAACGTAAAGCTGTTCTTAAAATAAAATAAAAAGCAGCTCTCACAAGGTGATACGAGTGCTTTTCCCTCCCGATGCGCGTTAGTCATAGCTTCGCGTGGCGAGTCGGTATCGAATATTTTAGAAAAGCGTTTAAGTTTCCGACGAAGAAATCGCGTTTTGAGTGTCTGATTATAAGCTCGGTAGCTTTATCGTGTGTTTTGATGATGATACCATTATTTCATTGTTTGTAATAAATAATCTAAGAGCCAGATATCAGCTGGCAGTATAAAAAAGCAACTAAAATAAAAAGGTTTAGGAAGGATGCAGGTGAAGCGTGTGTGTACCTACTAGGACTCGTAACAGTTGGCATTCAGTGTCAATTCTGCGTACATCGTGTAGTGTGAGACAAGTATCTATAATTCAAAATTAACAAGCTATGCGATCTCGTTCATCGGGTTTAGTTTCAATTGTATAACGATATTTAGTGCCTTTTTTATGATCATGGATCAGACGCAGAGTTTCTCAGATGCATAACATAATTAATTAGTTTCATACGTATAAAACTATAATGGATGAAGTGTTAAGTAACTAGATCCATTTAAAATGTTAGAGGTTAACTTCTAAAAGCAAAGTGGATTAAGAAAGGTACACCACGTTTATAATGCTTAATCGCTTTACACAGTTATATTTTGCTTCTTGCTATAATTCAAAAACCATAATAAAATTAACTGCCTCGTTAGCCTAGTGGTCCTAAGCGCTACAGTGACGTTAGAGGTCTTGGGTTCGATTAAAAGCTCGTACAAAAAAATGGCTTTTCTATGAAAGTCTTGTTAGCAGTTCGGAGTTAGGATTTGTGCCTGGTTAATAGCAATAGGCTCGTCCCTATTACATGGGACCTAAAAACATACCGGCGAATCGCGAGTGTACATTTGTAAAAATCTGCCTAACCCTTCGAGGAATACAGGCGTGAAGGTATGTTTATGTTAACTTATTTGTTAAATTGATCTAGCCATTATTACGCCACCATTTAAACAGCCGCTGTCTGTCTCTTTAATATTATAATGGTAAAGCCCTTTAAAATAAGCATGACGTCATCTCGCCAGTTCGCCAAGCTAATTTGAATTGCAACAAAGTCGGAGTCTGCGTCATCCGATTGAAACAAAAAGTTAGCGGCGCCTGTTTTTCATTCAACCCTTGGAATGGGCGCTACGTCATCGACTAGACGTCAGGAATTATGAGTCAAGTGTGTTTTTATTATAGTACCTATATAAATAAACCAACAGAGCGTCGTCTCCGGGGCAGATAGGATTTCTGCACTGCTTTTTGAATAATTTTGGCAAACGTTAAATCTGCGGTGTGTTTAATTTTATGATATTTTAAACCTTCAGTGTTGTTTCATCAACGTATCAAACGATAACTTCAGTAAAATATAAGTGAAAAATAGGTTAAGTATATAAACTATATACCTTATAAAAATATTTTTAATGCTCGTAAATAATAAAAATCACTGATCTACATCTGCCGTAAATTGCTATAGATGTCACTAAGTCTCCTTCCAACCACTTCCAAGGTATCACTGGTATAAAGTTCCTCAATAATCGTCACTTCAGCTTGAGTCTTAATTTTTGGAGCTCAGCAGATGCGTAGTTCTCCAGTTGCTGTTTAGTTGAGTTCTTCGGGGAGGGCGACGATGGGCTGGACGACCACGGGGATGACTGGGGCGGGCAGGACAACGGGCTCGGGGATGACAACCTCGGGGAGGACGGGCTGGGGCATAACCACAGGCTCGGGGATGACGACTTCAGGGAGAACGGGCTGGGGCATAACCACAGGCTCGGGGATCACGACCTCGGGGAGGACAGGCTCGGGCATCACAACGGGCTCAGGAATCTCCACCTCGGGCAGGGAAGGCTCGGGCATAACCACGGGCTCGGGGATCTCAACCTCGGGCAGAGAAGGCTCGGGCATGACGACGGGGTCGGGGATGATGTTGTTCTCAGCCTCATCGATGACATGGACGGGGGTGGGGGTGATCTCGGGCTTCGCGGGCACGACGACGGGGGAGGCGTCGACGGGAGCGTCTACGTTCACGATGATCTGCACCAGGGGCAGAGGGTTGGCGGCGGCTACGGCCAGCAGGGCGAACAGAGCAACGAAGGTCTTCATTGTGTGTGTTTAAAGTTTTAACTGAAACAATACATTTAAACTTGTTAATATAAAATCTCGAGATATGACGTTATTCAATTACTAAGTAGATTAAGTAGACTGTATTACAGGTCAAATAACATTCATGTTTCAGTTTAAAAGTTTGATTTTTTAAACATAGTTTCATAGTTAGTTAAGTATAACCGCATAGTAAAATTATGGCGATACTAAATAAATTAAAATTAAGTAAAATTATGAGAAATTTAAACCACAATAACAGCTGACGATCATGCCACACACGAATATCGATTGCAAAAAAGACAGCTCAATTAACATAACAGTTTCAGGATTCAATATTAAAACAAATCATGATGAAATAAATTATTTTTTTATGAATATAGTAAGTTCATATACGTAAGTACTAAATTAGTGATAAGTTGTTTTTTTTGTTTAAACTTACCTTGCTTTCACAAAGATCAATGAAAACTATAATTATTTATGTAAAAACACTCAGTTTTTATACAGTTTTAAAGCCATAAAGTCACATATCGATATTTTATCAGATTATCACAATTATGAATTTACCTAGTTTATCAATTGTCGCAAATACTACCAATAAATATTTAGTAGCCTCTTCCTCTATTATGAAAAAAATTTACCTAAATACTACTATTGAATTAAATATGTTGAGGTCTATTTTCAATTAATATAAAGCTGTATATATAAAAGCTCATAAAAAAATCAATAAGGCACAACATGAACTATTACAATCTATTAACAATCTATTGGTATTTTATTTTTTGTACAAATGTTACTAAAACAATTTATCCTTCTCTGAAATACCTTTTTGTTCCGTAGTAGAAAATCCTCATAAATTTCTTCATTTCGGGAAGTAAACCGGTATGTTAGACTGTTAATGACCAAAAACCGCCTTGGTGCTTCCTTCACACACTTACGTTGAGGATCCCGGTGAACCCCAAATGAATGTTTGCAATACTAGACCAAAAAAAGTACCTATATTTAAAGTCTAGATCGAACAAGAGGTTAAATACCATTTTCCATCTTAGAACTATGTAAAATCTACTTGCTTTACCCTACCTTTTAAATAAATGTCAGTGTTACGTCGAATGGACAAAAGAAAATCTTTCCTTCAATCTCACCAAGAAATTGCATAGGCCACCATGCGCCCGCCGGTTAGGACATGTCAAAAGGATGGCATAAGGAAAATGTCGAAACAATGTGCAATACGAAAGTTTAAGGAACGAAAGGTCGGAAGCAACACCGACCTATCACGATCAACAATGTATGCACTCCTGGATGTAATGTTTGGAGCTTGCCAGGTAAATCTCTTCGATACGAAATTGCAAGAAGTCAGCGACTCCACAGGTACATTTTAGACTGTCGGTGAAGTTCTGTTTATTTTATCGTTGGAAAATAAACAATGGGCTTTTATGTTTAAAAAATATGCTATAAAAGTTTGTTCATCATTAAATTAAAGTTAAACCAAATTATACTCTAAAACTATCTACTAATCATGTTAAACATACATATTTCGTAAGTTTTTTTTTTGTATAGATATATTCTTATTATGAAATTTGTCCTCCGCCCTTCAGTAAACAATTTTACACTTCTGTACTTTCTGCCATTTAACCCACACTTTGCTTCATCTACACAGCTCAGTAATCTTTGGTGATGCACTTTTTTATCTTCTTTGCCTTTGGGAGCATACAACGGTAATGTGATGTGATTATTATCCCACTCGAGAATGGTATTTAGGCTATATTTAATATGACCCTAAATCAAGAGTTTCTGGTGAAAAGATGAGTTTGCGTCGGCCGGTAAGCCTTGAAGTGGTCTCAATAAAACCAGTCGTAATTCCATACTTACTAGACAATGCAATGCTACCAGGCATCGCTTTCGAGTATCACAACAATTGCTTTCGCTCAATTAACTTTTGCCATTTGCCCGGAATCCACACTAATATGCGAAACTAGCTCTGTTTGCCTGTTTGTTAAAATGAAATGAAATCTTATAACGACAAAACCACAGAACAGATCATAATGAAAATTGAAAAAGGATCCAGGCTATTTAATGAGATCTGGATAACGTTATACATATATAGGCTATTTTTAATCCCATTTTATGGAAAATAATTTATTTTATTGCCATAATGGCTTACTAGCTCCTATAATAATGCGGTAGTGCATTTGATGGCAAGGAAGTCCGACACTTCACGAATTAGGTTCGTCAAGGACCTGTTATTGAGAACACCTCCAGCTTAAAGCTTAAGTTTTCACAGACCATTTTCATGTTAACTTTTTCCCGTCGCTTAACTTCTAAATAACCTAAATAGCAAGAGGCGAACAACCGGTATTATATAGTTCATGCAGGATGCAGGATGTGATTTGCTCGTGCCAAATCTACTAACAATCATACAGTAGGTTGATATCCTCTAACAAGTTTCAAAATTAACCTCTGAAAACTATTATTAAATGGGACTTGGCAGACAGAGGGGTTTCGTCTTTTATTATAAGCATCATGACCCCGCCAATGTTCTTTGATGAACTTTGGCCACCAAGACAACGAGTTGAGAAGATTTGCAAAAGTGAACACTATTAAATAATTTAGTAATAAAAAAAAGTCTACATCCTACTTTTCACAATGTAAAATTTTTTAGGGAAAACGCTTCATTAAAAGCGAAAGCTTTTTTGTGATTTTCGTATTATTCACATAAACTTTAAATGATGATATAGTTTTGAGGAACTAATCGAGTAGACCTAGAATGACACACAATTCCAATAGCAGTAGGTAAAAAATACAATAATTGAGGCATTTAATGTAGTAGTTTAATAATTATTTTCTTATGGTGTTAAAGTGGATTATGATTTAAGATTGAAACAGCAATTAGTCACTAAAAATACAGCATACAGCAACTTATAAAATAATTGCAATTCATATTAGATACATTTAGAAATATAATTTAGACAAATAAAAGCCCTCTTCCTCTCTCCTACCATTTGCAGTGCCCGACAGGGTCCACAATGATCAATATCTTTGTAAAACCTACCATCTAAGTGTACTTGTGGAAGCAATAAATATATTGAGTATATTGAGTATGTGTCACAGGAAAAACTAAAAAATAACTAGGTTTACTTTTGAGAAGTATATAGCAGTTTATTTCATTAGGCTGTTTGTTATGTTTACGTGCGTAACGTAAACGTTCATTATGTAGGGACTCCATGACTAAAGATAACATTATTAAAATACATAATCATAAAATAAATTATTGGCAGGAAACGAAAAGCACGCGTTATGAAAACTACTGAACGTGGATCCAGGCGGTGCCGGTACGTTCACCCACGCATTGGAAAACTCGGAAAAGTAGCGACCAGACGACTTGAGACTCGAGAAACATCGTGTCCATCCGGTGGCTTCTACTCGTATATTACATTAAATCCCGTATATTTCCCCTCTCGGCTCGTTAAATTTGTGGTGTGAGTTGGAAAGCCTGCGCAGGCGCCGACGTGCGCGCATGTACCTCCCGCCACGTTTCGCGTGGAAACTGTGCCACGTCGCGCCTTCTCTCAGTAAAAGTACTTTCTTCAAGCCGCTTTCGGAAACTCGTCTAGAACAAATTTCCTCGCTATAGTAACCTTGTACTATGTGACATAAGGCGTTCGCGAGCGCGTGCACTATAATTAGAACTGTCGGTCGTTTATAGCGTACCGAGAACGCGCAATCGATACTGAACCGTGCCCCGCCTCGCTTGCAAGCGTGAGAAATATTGCCGCCGTAACATTAAGCTGTGCTGCCTGATCCGCGGAACAATGGGATGTTACTATGATTCAGTACGCGCATTTAATAAAATATTCCTACGTTATGATAGGCATAAACATTATTTTATTAGTTAGCTTGAATAGCGGCCAGAATCTATCATACAGTCTGTATTAGATTTATTTGTATTTAAACTGATGGCCTCATTTATTAAAATCTAGCATAATCTTTTTGACCTTCTGGCAGAAAAAGCTTTGAATGCCCTTGAGCAGAACATTCAAATTGGAAGAATAAATCATAATAGCATGTTTTAGGGTAACATTTTGTATGCTCATTTGGTTCATAGGGGGTTTCTTACGGACGACTCTTGAAACTATAAAGTTCGTCGCCTCCTTTTCAGAAAATTGAAAATAGATAAGTGTGCACCATGTATTTATAAACATAATTGATTTAGCTCTCATTGCTATTGTAGTACTTGCTGTAGTAATAGTTATTTTAAAACACACATTTAAGAGTAATATTATGGGGTTTTATAAACTTTCTTCTCCATACGATACTACCTTTGGAAGGGGCAACCAGATTGATCACTATTTTTCCCTTGGAAATGACATTCCATAGCCCCAAATTCCAAAATTAAAACAAATCATCATCATTATCGTGTTGGCAGTAAGGACTAACGACCCCACACACCCTGGTGTCAGAGTTTCTAAACCGCCGTTTCTCAAGGGCCTCTGACATGGTTACCGATGTCAGTGATGTCCAAGATAAACTTAGAAAGTACATGTGAATTAGAAAAAGTCACATTGGTACTTGCCCGTTCCCGGTTGCGAACCCACAACCTCGTGCATGAGAGGCGGGCGCCTTAACCACTGGGCCATCAAAACAAATGATTTGACTTTTTATTCTGAAGAGTTTTACAACTGAAAAGTTACCCCTTGAGCATGACCGCGCTGTATCGTGAAACGCGTCGTGAAAGTTTTAATCGACATTAAATGGCTGTGAAGAAGGCACTTAAGCGCTCTAAATTGTCTTTGAAATGAATGTTGGTACTTTGTTTTGTAGTAGCTAGGTACTGCTGTTTTATAACTTATCTTCTTACATATTTGTTGAAATTTTAAGTTTATTGGTGACTTTTATTGGCATTTTGTTTAGAAATACATACCTACGTTTATTTTTTTAAATAGTGATTACGTTTAGATAACAGTGAGATTAAGGGTGTGGTGTAATTCAGAAAAAATACATTACTGTTGTGTTAAATACACCGGCGAACTGTGGGTGTACATTGGTACACCTGTGCCTAACCCTTCGGGGAATACAGGCGTGATGGTGGTACATTACTGTTCTTTAACGTTACTGAATTTAAGACATAAATATAGCAAAATCAAAGTTTAGCCATTTATTTTAACAAGATCATTAAAAGGGATACTTATACGTCATATATAAAAATAAATTGTATCTAGTTGCCGCTTCCCAAAAGGTAGTTTCGTATGGGGAAAACGGCCAAGAAACTTACTCTTAAAAAAATGTTTTTCCTTACCACTTGCAGTGATTCCTATTCCTATTTTTCTTGCTTATACGCAGTAGCTCGTAGTTTGGTAGACAACTACCAAACTACGAGCTACTGCGTATAATTCCAAATTCCTAATAGGTATCGGTGTTCTATTTAATCAAAGCAGAGCGATTTTCGCTCGCCGCCTGTGGACTTCATATATTAACCGGAAGCCAAAACATGTCACGAACGTCCTCGTGTATAGAGGCACGTCCCACCGGACGTAGGTACGTGGTATTGTATTGATATTGTACTACAACTAATATCCCTAAGGCAAACCTAGACGGTTTAAGATTTACTGCGATGATGACTTCATGGGCATAAATCTAATGTCTTACATTTTCCACGATTGTAAGAGAGCACGAGGGCTTTCTGTAGTTTTAAATATGTACAATAGGAAGATTAAATCTATAATTGTAACAATATTTGATTTTCCTATAAATATAGATGCTTTTGCGCTATCAAATGATGTATGTTTTGATTATCTAGTCCTAGGTTATTTTTAGCATTAATGTAACTTAGGATACATCTAGAATTAAGGTAAATATATGATTCTAGATTATAAGTAAATTTAATGACAAAAATGTGCATATTTGATTGGTGGAACATTTGTTGATGATGTCGCGCCCTACCCACTACTTCCACCACCGTAGAGACATATGGGAGAAATACTGTGACGTGATTGGTGCAAACACCTTTTGTTATTTTATTTGTCATGGCACTACTTGCACCCACGTAGGAAAGTCATAAATATAGCCGCCTCACGGCAAAATTTGTCAGTCGTAAGTCAGTCGTACTGTAGCAATCATCGGAAGCTTGTGAACAACATAAGTGGTTGAAGACTCTGCTCGTCTTTTATTTAATTCTTCGGAACCCTCGACCCGTGCGCCTGAATATTCTACAATTTTGGTCCTTCGAGCCGGATCCTGCGTCTGAAGAATTACATCTCAAGCCTGAAGAGTTTGAAGTTTCAAGCCTGAGAAGTCTGAAGCATTCAAGATGAGTGAACGAAGCTCAGTCGCCACGAGGAGCAAGCTGCGCAAATTGGAGGCAGCGTTGAACAAGCGACGAGAGATGGAAGCCGATTCAGGAGTGCCGTCTGAAATGGCACCGGGATCACCTTCGATAGCGCCTACAGTGTCGTCGGCATTACCCGCACCCGTGATTCCATTGGCGGGCCCCGGACGCGTGATTGACCATCGCGACGCGGCTGCAGTGCCTCGGGAATCGGAGATACTACGGGTGGTACGGACGCCGAGATCAAGAACCAGCCACGTCTCATCGAAGAGCGGCCAGAAGAGTGCCGATTACCTCCGCCGGAGGGCCGAGTACAAGGCTGAGAGGGAATTAGTGCGCCTGAGGGAAAATCTCGTCAAGAAGAAGTTGGAGGCGGAACTGGCCGAGATAGATGCCGTCGCCGAAGAAGACTCGTCCGATGAAGAAACTACAACACGCCGTGTGGAAGATTGGATCACACACTCAGTGCCGAGTGAAACACAAGTGATCGCAGAAGCTCACGACGCGCAAGAAACAGTGCCAGTGCCAGTGCCCGCAGTAGTAACGACTGCGTACGGAGTGCCTGCAACCGAGAGTGCCGCGACCTCCCGCGGAGTGACAGTGACCGCGCCGCAAACAGCGTACGAACCGCAAACAGTGACCGCGCCGCAAACAGTGACCGCGCAACCGCATACAGTATATACGACCTCGATATCTGCGCTCCCTCAGTGTGCGCCCGCGACCGTACAGTTCCGCGAATATACGCCGATAGTAACGGCTAGTGTTCCGCGAGTGCCACCACGTGAAGTGCCTGAATGGGATCAATCGTTCGCCGAAGAAACGGAGAGAAGCAAGCCGCGAGACAGGAAAATAGATCAGCTGGCAGAAGCTATTTCAAACCTAGCTCGTCCGCGGCCAGTACCCAGGCAAGCCTATGAGTTGCCATACTTCAACGGTGACCCGGCAGAGTGGCTATCGTGCAAGAACATGTACTGGGACACAACAGCTATGTACAACTTTAAGCCGCACGAGAACTTAGCGCGCTTGAAAACGTCACTGCAGGGAGAGGCAAAAATAGCGGTAGAAGACTTATTGCGGACATCAACTAACCCATCGGAGATTATGAAGGCACTGGATGAAGAGTTCGGACATCCTAATTTAATATTGGAGTGTGCGTTGAAGAAAGTGCGTGCGTTACCGAAAGTAACAGAAAGTGGTCGTGAGTTGAGAAAGTTCTCATCTACAGTGAGGAATTGTGTGTCGCTGTTGAGGAATGTGCACGCGAATGGATACCTGAACAACCCACAACTGGTGAGTGAATTACTGAGTAAATTAACGCCTGTGCAGAGGGCTCAATATGGCGACTTCGCAATGGGTATGGCGGCGTCTCAGGGCATCGATGTGAGAGTGTCACCCAGCCTAGAGATATTATCTGAATTCCTGAGCCATTTAGCCCGAGCTACGTCATTTTATGTACAGATGGACATGGGCGCTGCCGGTCAAACGGCTAATGTTAAAAGTTTGAGAAGCGCACATAGTAAGCCAGGCATTCACTTTAAAAATGTTCAGAGATTACATGTACAAAGCGACAGCGAACAAGATAATAAGAACAATGTGCAGTGTGCTATGTGCAAGGGAGATCATAAATTACCGAAGTGTGAAAAGTTTGCGAAACTAACTTCTGATGAGAGATGGCAATTTGTAAAAGATCAGAGGATGTGTTTTAATTGTATAATAAAACAACATGCGAAGAAGTTCTGCCGAGCAAGCAAATGCTCGAAATGCCACTATGCACATCACGACTTACTGCACGTAGATAGAGAGCATAAAACTGAAAGCGTCACTAATGTGAAAGAATATAACGGCAAAGCGTTATTGAAGATAATTCCCGTCTCCGTGTCAGTGAACGGAAACGAACGAGATTGCTACGCTCTACTGGACGACGGAGCTACAGTATCGCTTATCGACGACTCGATAGCTGGAAAGGCAACGGGTGATAGAATACCTTTAGTGCTAAAAAGTGCGCGCGGTAATGAGGTGTCTGATAAATCCTCAAGGAAAATATATGTGACAGTGCGCGGGCCAAATAAAGTGAATCACAAAATAAGTGTGCGTACGTTCAAGAGGCTGGATTTGCCCGCCCAAACGGTGCCGGCTGCGTTGATAAAGGAGCTCGCCCACCTGCGTGACTTGGGCCTGGAGGAAATGTGCGGAGTCAAGCCGATGCTGTTGCTGGGACAGGACAACTGGGAGTTGCTGGTCGGCGAGGAGATTCGCCGAGGAAAGTCCGGTAAGCCAGTTGCATCTTTGACCAAGCTAGGCTGGGTTCTGCATGGGCCCATAGGTAAAGGGTTTAGGGTAGGCTACGAAGCCGTGAACTGTTTAGCGGAACCTCTGTCTGAACTGCATGATATGGTGAAAAACCAATTCGAATTAGAAGCAATAGGTATAACCGAAATCCCTAGGTCTCATAAAGACATCGACAGAGCTTTAAAAATATTAGATGAAACCAGTAGCTTCACTATTAACGGCGAATGGGAAGTAGGATTGTTGTGGAGGCGTGACGATCCACAGCTACCCGATAACTATGCTTATGCGCGACAGAGACTGTCGGGAATAGAACGTAGGTTGCATAAGAATCCTACGTACGCGGAAGCATATGAAAATCAAATTGAACGATTAATTAGCGAGGGTTATGCGAGTAAAGCGGACGGCCGCTTCGAAGATCCGGTGTGGTACCTACCTCACTTTGGGGTACAGAATCCTAATAAGCCGGGGAAATTGAGACTAGTCTTCGACGCCGCCGCCACTTTTCAAGGTACCGCTCTTAACGATTGCTTGCTCGCGGGGCCAGACCTATTAAATTCTCTTTTAGGAATTCTAATTAGATTCCGATTGGGACCGGTAGCATTCACCGGAGATATAGCGGACATGTTCCTACGTATAAAAATCAGAGAACGTGACCGAGGGGCACAGCTTTTCTTGTGGAATAAAAATAATAGTGGAGAACCTGACACGTTTGTCATGAATTCAATGATTTTCGGTGCTGTGTCTTCCCCTACATCCGCAATCTATATTTTGAATAAAAATGCGGCCAGATTTAATAGTCAGTATCCCGAAGCAGTGTCGGCTATACATAACAGTCATTACATGGACGACTATTTAGATAGTGCATGGTCCGTCGCGCAGGCTAGCAAACGCATAGAGGAGGTGGCTCACATCCACGCCGAAGGCGGGTTTAATATACGGGGGTGGGTCACCAATTCGCCACAACTCAGGGAGATTCTCGAAATAGAGATGCCCGACAGAGTCTCGTTAGAAAAAGACGAGGGCGCCACAGAGCGCACCTTAGGTATGATTTGGTCACCGGGGACCGATGAATTGGCTTTTGACCTATCATTTAAAAAGTTACCGAAGACAATTATAGAGGGTGACGTTGTTCCTACGAAGCGAGAGTTTCTTCGCTTCATAATGTCGGTGTTCGACCCGCTGGGTTTCCTGTATCCATGCGTCATTCAGTCGCGCATATTAATGCAGCAGATATGGCGTACAGGAATCCAGTGGGACGAGAGGCTGCATGAAGCGGAGGCAACTTTATGGTTCGCATGGTTACGGAACCTTATAATCTTAAACAATATAACCATCCCACGATGGTACGGTATAAAGTTATCAGAGGTAGAACTTCACGTCTTCGGGGACGCTAGTGAATCCGCCTACGCGGCAGTCGCCTACTTGGTGGGAAAAGATGCACTCGGCGTTAGGCGCGTTAGCTTCGTGATGGGGAAAGCTAGAGTGGCACCTAAAAAGGTGATTTCAATCCCACGCCTTGAGTTACAGGCGGCAGTGTTGGCCTGCAGGGTAGCCGACACCGTGGAGAAAGAGTTAGGAGTTGAAATCACCCGAAAGGTCTTATGGACAGATAGTAGGACAGTACTCAAATGGATCCACTCGGAAGCAACCGACTTCCAACGTTTTGTATCTCATAGGTTAGCAGAGATAGATAAAAGGTCAAAGATGAAAGACTGGCGCTGGGTTCCCTCGGCGATGAACCCAGCCGATAAAGGCACCCGGTTGGAGTGGCCCGTCAACAGTAATATGTGGCTTTCGGGTCCCTCATTTCTTTCCAGCCCACAGGAGCAATGGCCGGTGGACTCTGGAGTTGACGCAGTGTCAGAGGCAGACCTAGAGCGGGTACACAACGTGAACGTCACTACTAAGGCCGAACCCGCGCTGCCCTATGAAAGGTATAGTACGTGGACACGCATCTTATACGTAGTAGCACGTATAAAGGTCTTCACGGACCGCTGTCGCAAACGACGCGACTCGACAACCGTAACGGTCGACGATCTACGAGAGGCGGAGCTACGTTTACTGAAGATAGCACAAACTGAGAGCTTCGAGGAAGAATCAAAAGCTCTACAAGAAGCCCGCCCGCTACCACGGAACAGTAAGATTAAAAAACTAGACCCAATGTTATTTGAAGATGGTTTGATACGGGTACGCGGCAGGTTGGGCGCCTGCAGTGAACTTACTTTCGGAGCGCGTCACCCCATTATTTTAGACGGAAAGCACGCCTTGACTCGGCTTATCATTAAAAGATACCACACAACAGCGCTTCACGCCAACCAGGAAACCGTGGTGAACTCTTTAAGAGAAAAGTTCTGGATAACGAACTTACGGTCAACAGTGAAAGCAATCGCAAGAGAATGTCAAACGTGCAGGATTAAGAAAGCCCAGCCGTCGACGCCTAAGATGGGCGACCTACCCATCGCGAGATTGGAGATTAATCGCCGGGCATTCGTCCACTGTGGAGTGGATTATTTTGGCCCTATGGAGGTGAGCATCGGTCGGCGCCGGGAGAAGAGATGGGGCGTTCTATTTACTTGCCTCACCACACGCGCCGTACACCTGGAACTAGCGGCGTCGCTGAGTGCAGACTCAGCCATATTGGCGTTGCGACGCCTGATCGCACGTCGAGGATGTCCCGCGGACATATACTCCGACCGCGGGACCAACTTCGTTGGAGCACACGCCGAGCTACGCCAGGCCCTGCGCGACCTAGACGTGGGTCGCATTAGAAGCGAGGCGACAGGTCGGGGAATCGCCTGGCACTTTAACTCGCCAGCCGCCCCGCACATGGGCGGGAGCTGGGAGCGACTGGTGCGCTCCGTGAAGAACGCGCTGCGCTCTACTTTAAAAGAGCGCGCGCCTCGGGAGGAGGTGCTACTCACTCTCCTCGCAGAAGCCGAGCTGGTAATTAACAGCCGGCCACTAGCCTACGTGAGCACCGATGCTGAGCAACCCGTCGTGTTGACACCGAACCATCTCCTGCTTGGCACTGCCGCGGGAGATGCTCCGTGTACGCGTCAGCATGCCGCCGACATCGACTCGCGGCGCATGTGGCGCCAAGTAAACGCGCTGGCCGACCTCTTTTGGAGGCGATGGCTGCGCGAGTACCTGCCTACGCTCCAGCAACGACAAAAGTGGAACAGTGTAG
This sequence comes from Caradrina clavipalpis, assembly GCA_932526535.1. Classification (NCBI taxonomy): domain Eukaryota; kingdom Metazoa; phylum Arthropoda; class Insecta; order Lepidoptera; family Noctuidae; genus Caradrina; species Caradrina clavipalpis. Next base: position 7,386,058 of record OW052093.1, read on the forward strand.
TGCCGAACGTAAAAGTGGGCGATGTAGTGATAGTGGTCGATGACAACAAATCACGTAGTGAATGGACCAAAGGCATTATAGCCAAAGTGCATCCAGGTGCGGATAGTATTGTTAGAATTGTAGATATCAAAACTACAAAGGGTACGCTGCGTCGGCCCGTAGTAAAAGTTGTCGTGCTCCCTACTGACGGAAGCGCAATCGGTTGAACCCTCTTGCGGGGGGTGGAATTGTAAGAGAGCACGAGGGCTTTCTGTAGTTTTAAATATGTACAATAGGAAGATTAAATCTATAATTGTAACAATATTTGATTTTCCTATAAATATAGATGCTTTTGCGCTATCAAATGATGTATGTTTTGATTATCTAGTCCTAGGTTATTTTTAGCATTAATGTAACTTAGGATACATCTAGAATTAAGGTAAATATATGATTCTAGATTATAAGTAAATTTAATGACAAAAATGTGCATATTTGATTGGTGGAACATTTGTTGATGATGTCGCGCCCTACCCACTACTTCCACCACCGTAGAGACATATGGGAGAAATACTGTGACGTGATTGGTGCAAACACCTTTTGTTATTTTATTTGTCATGGCACTACTTGCACCCACGTAGGAAAGTCATAAATATAGCCGCCTCACGGCAAAATTTGTCAGTCGTAAGTCAGTCGTACTGTAGCAATCATCGGAAGCTTGTGAACAACATAAGTGGTTGAAGACTCTGCTCGTCTTTTATTTAATTCTTCGGAACCCTCGACCCGTGCGCCTGAATATTCTACAACGATATATATATATCATTTAAATTATGGATTCTGTCATTGTTATCCGAAATTCTTAATTTTGTGAATTCCGGATCGCTATAAAGATTTTGTATAACATTTGACACGATTTATTGCTTTTCATTCAATGTTTTTGAAGTGAAAACTTCTTTAGCGGCGTTGTGCACTTTTTTTGGAATGGGTAAAAAATGTTAAACTCGCGTCAGGACACGTGACCCTGATCGAAAATTCGTAAGCGGCGTTGTGCACTTGTTTTGGAATGGGTAAAGGATGTTAAACTTTAACGTTTAGACTTCTGCCAGCACTCCCGGAGTTCAACCCGTCGTTTTTTTTTATTTAGCTTTTGCTTAAGTTTAACTGTCATGTCGGGATTTCTTCTTTTCATTAGCTGTTTATTTGGTAAAGTAGCTTGCTTTGAACCATCCTCGACACATAGCATCTCACTACTGTGATCTCAAGACACCATAACACATAAGATCTAACAAAGAATATACACCGAGTTCATTACATACTACCTAGCGAGCAAGGTTCAGTGTTCTATTGAAGGAAATAGGTTATTGTGGTGCATGCACTGTTGTGATCTTTATCACGGCATGTTGTTGGCACCGGCGGAGACACGTGCTGGGCACACGTGGCGGTGAGGTGGTGCCAGCGGCTGTGCCGGGGGCTGCCAGATAACTGCAGACTGTATGAAGCCGTACGATTATAACTACTGCACCGACTGCTTGTATACAAATGAATAGAGTTCGTTCGTTTTGAAGTGTATAGTAGTATCAGAGTAGGAATTTAATAGAATTGGTTCAATTTTGACAGTAAAGATATTAACAAATATGGCAATAGGCAATTAGCTCGCCTCCTATTGGACAAAAACATACCGGTGAACTGTGGGTCGGTACACTTCTGCCCAATACTTTGGGGAATACGGGTGATGATGATGGTGTGTAGATATTAACAAAAGTAGAGTAAAGTAAGACTTAATGACAAATGGAATATTCTGCACTTCCTTTTATTGGGAGTCACGGTCAAAAGAGTAGACCATACAATGAGGTTGCATACCTACCATAGCTACCTTAAACGTTTTTTAATCCAAACACAGATTCGAATTTTGAAATACAAAACAAAATTGGTTTTTCTTAATATTGGGCAGTTGTTTACCCTGCGCGTATAGTGAGAACCTATTCGATATAGTAGTATACAAAGTAATTCGGTGTTTCGAGCCCGGTACACTAATAAAAGCTACACCTAGTACCTTGGTCACTTGGCAAAGTTACCACGGTACTGTAGCAATGGACGTATCTAGCGCTACTTGTTTCAACACGTTATAAAATGTAATCGTAGTTTATTTTCTTACTATTCAATATTTTAATTCTAGTTTTTTTTTAGGTTCTTGACTAACTGACAGCCGTAACTAACCGATTTTAGTAAGTGTAAGTAGATGTCAATGATATCTACTTACTTCTAGATCATTATAAGTGGCATCTGTCTCATGTCGATGTTTATTAATAAGACTGAAACCTCAGTTTTCATTTGGCTCATTCAACGAAATCCTCTTCAGTAGTTATCCAACATTTTAAACTGGAGGAAGACTTGCTAAATGTGAAACTTAACTATCCTAATCACACACAATAACATCATAAAGACAACGAGTCATAAAGCACATAAAATAATTTCAGTTGCGAATGATATCAAACGATAAAGTAATATTACGAGTACGTGACGCCAGCGTTGTGTAATAATTATGATAACAAGACGTGTAGGTAAAAAGAGAACAGAAGCTTTTTGAATTTTCCTTACGTAAGAACTGCCTTAGAGTTATTTTTAAAAGATTTTTATTGTAAAAAAAGAAATGAATCTTTGAACTACATTGGGACAACACAGAGTGCTTGCAGACTCGATGGCATTATTATTTTTATTATCTCAAAGTTTCTTATAATTGTAATATAATGCAACATTAAAAAGCAACATAAATCTTTAGCAACATTGTCCCCTGTATAAGCCTTTATGGTTAGAAAAATAGACAAATTCAAATTGCATTTTAGCATGTTAACACAATGTCCTTTGGGAAAAAACCACCGGAATAATCAGAATATCGATCAGTCTCGCTTCATCAGCATGCTCCAGGACTCCAGGGAATGCCATTTAGTTAATTGCCTTTCCCTATACTGCAACTCTGCTAGCCAATGAATTGCCACCGGGAATTCACCTTAATTCCCTAATAAATTGCTCTGTGCAAATACGCAAATGAGTCTAAAACAAAAAGTAGAAAAAACAATTTTAAATCGAACAGATAACAGTATTTTGTTAGACAATGCAATTCCTTGCGGCTATTAAAATTCCTATATCAGTGTTTATGCTTCTAGTAGAGCCGAGATGTTGCTATGCTATTAAGGGTATTACATCGCTCAAGTCCTAAAAACACCTTATGTTTAACGAAATTTGTTGAGGAATCCTTCCGTACGTTTTCCATATAAAAGATATATGTTATACTTAAAGTCATCCTCAACAGTTCGCATTGATTAGAATTGTAATAAACTTGCCCAAATTTCGGAAAAAAATATTTTAAACAGGTAATTTTTCAATCTAAATTGCAAATTGTTGGTAAAACGGCTGAATAGTTCGACATGAATTTTATACCTAAAAATATGTAATGACATATCAAACAATTCGCATTGTTTACTTTTTCTTGTTTCTGTTAAGATTTTGTAATAATAACTAAAAACTCGAAATTTCATCAATTCCCCCCACGAGGCACCCCCGCGATGCCTGAGACGCCAAACTTCAGTGCCTTGATGGCTCTTGTCAAGGGTGGACTATACGCATGTTATTTTTCCAAAATAAAAACCAAAAGTTCACTTTTTGAGTCATTTATGAATGAAGCAATATTTTAAATAGTACAAATGTAAATATTTCGTAAAATAAGAATTGAAATTAAGTTCGTAAATACATAAAAACAAATTTGTAATTTCGTTTAGTTTTTGAATCTATCATAGAGTAAGCCTGACTACTATGCCTATGTATAAAAACAAATGCTTGACCGAGGTCTCCAAAATTATTGGAAAATACCACGGATGTCTATGGTAATACCTACTCTTTTAGTAGATACATTATTTCTTTGGTATTTATTTTTATTATTGTTTTTACCCTTAAGAATTTCTTTTCACGGAGAACATAGATTTAGGTGTTTCTTTTTTAATTATTTGCTTACCAAACTTTCAGAATGTATCATGTATGAGCACAACTATTTCCATTACTGAGATCCGATAAGCACTTACTTGGCCATCACCTTTATAATGTACCACATAGTAGCACCCGTGCTTAGTTAGATAAATATTGAAAGCTAGGTCATCCTAACTATTTTCGTTTCCGACAACCGATAAGTGAATATGAATAATTTATTTACACGGTTACTTTTACATCATTCGGGAGCCGAAACACAGGAACTCCAGTAAAGTAATAATTACTATTGGCGTTATTTTTTTTAACACGTCTCAAAGAATTTGAAAATTTGTGACTTTTTTTGTCAAAAGTCAGAGTCAAAGTCAAAGTCAAAGTTTTTGTCATTGGTGATATTAGTACGTTTCTGCCTGATCGATTAATAGATTTTTCAAAGGCTACCGTTCGCATTTGTATAGTCGATAAGGTTTACACACAAATATGCATGGACTGCAAAGAAGCGTTTACTTCGAGTTTTCACTATTTCACAAATTAAACAATCATCATCACGCCTGTATTCCCTCCCCGAAGGGTTAGGCAGAGGTGTACCAATGTACACCCACAGTTCGGCGGTACATTTAGGTCCCATGTTAAAAGGGGCGAGCCTATTGCCATTTATCGGGCACAAATCCAAACTCCGGGCTGCTACTGAGAATTTCGTAAAAAATCCCAATAACACCTTTTGCTCAACCTAGGAATCGAACCCAGGACCTCTAGAGTAGCAGTCGTGCTTACGACCACTAGGCTAACGAGGCAGTTCAAATTAAATTTTCATGTTAGGTATTTATTGAAAATAATATATATCTATAGCCAATAGTTTCTGTTACTATGACAGAGTTTATGGCTTTTGGTTCCAGAACGATGTAAAAGTAAGAGTGTATAACAAAATAAATATAAATTACGATTTACCAAATAATACATAATATAAGAATAAAATGTAGGTATTAAATCTCTCAGAGAGCGAATAAAATAGGCAAAAACAATGACAACTCTGCGACACATCTGTGTTCTTGCTTAATGTTAAGTTCCGTTTATCGTAGCATACTGGATATCGGTAGATGGCGCTAATAAAACAAAAAATAAGACAGACAGTCAAATCCTCAAGGACATCGGGCGGTGTAATAACCTTAAGCATGAAGTTCAGCCGATGCTGGGGCAGCACAATCTGAGCGCAAAGTTTTTGATGGCGAAGCGAATTTTTACTTATGTGGATTGAATAGTTGTCGTAGCAAGATCTTATAACTTTAACAGCAACTTCTCGACTTATTTTAGTTGAAATCTAATCATGCTTAGAGTTCCTAAATTATATTTTTGTTACGAATTTTGAAAGTTTCAGTCAATTCTAAAGTTGTTTATAAGATTTTTTATTATATTTACGAAATCAATTAGGTATTTTTAGGCACTGGTGTCAATTTAATTTTGCAGATTTTCTTAAAATGAATTCGCAAGTGAATTCAAGGGGTAGTTATCACTAAGTAACTGATGATTATTACTGTAATTAAAGCTTATTCATACATTCCAATAATTTGTATAAATAATAACTGCAATATAATTTGGTAACAAACCGTAAGCCGTGCCGATTAACACAGGTCCGCAAATTGGTATAAAACCAATCAGAAGCCCTACTTTCTTTGCTTTTAGTCCAATAACCCACATTCAGATATATTTTTGTAAGTGCACATTGAAATGGAATCGATATTTTCATTATTGTCACTTCCGTTACGGCCACCGCCGTTACGAACAAAAAGGAACAATAAAATATTATTATCTTTTATTGCCGATAGCAATTAGTGTTATAAACGGCTTTGGATTATTTTGCTGATGTGAGAATATGCCTGCAAGATACGATCTTATCTGTCGTGGAAGTACATCTTTATGGGGCTAACACATAGGTCTAGTACCTATAGATCTCTCTCCCAAAACATTTATTAAGAGAACCGTTATCCGAAATGCCATAAAGCGTTCCGTCGGATATTTGGGTTTTATGTGTCTGGACTTGGACAAAGAGCCGTTAACTGTTTCGAAGGCAGTAAAGCAGTTTTCTTTATTTCCGAGAGCAATATAGGATCCCTCGTCGCGCACGTGTTGAATCAGGTCAGCGGGATTCGTTCCTGAGGTACTGTGGCAGACGGCTAATAGACTTGTTTGTTGACCAACTCCTTGACTTGGCCGGTGACCCCCTTGACCCTCCTATAAAAATCTAGTATCATTTTGAATTAATATTGAACCTATTTCTTGGTCCGGAAGAAAGCTAGCTGTTTTCTATTTCCCGTCAGTCGGAAAATAACAAATTGAACGCGAGATTAACTGTCAATCAATAACTTTGCTACGCCTCGAACTCGTCCAATATCACTCGAACAAGTATCGTTCAAGATAATATTATTTTGCGCCATTCTGCTTCCCTAGTAATCATGAAACGTAAACGCTTTTTAATTACTTTGCGGAAATTCATTAACCCGCAACTATTAGGGATTTTGAGTACAAGGTTTTATTATTCACCCTTGGATTAAACTAATAACCGTGACACTTGAAGATAATTTTGATCTAAGGGGAATTCTACAAGTAGTTTGCAAGATTTACAACAGCTGTATTTTATTCTTATTTACTTACAGTACAATGGCAAGTCTATTGAAAGTAACTTAGCTACATTATTAGCGTAAGATACGGGGAAGTAGCCTGACCTTTATTTTAAATCCTACGAGTATTCGCCAAGTAATAATCTGGTAAAAATAACCTCCGCAAAAGCGATGCAGAGATAAGACCGAAACGTTCATAAGGTTTCAAATAAAACCTTTATTATGTTGACAATTCGATAAGCGTGGGGGATTTGTGTGGCTGGCTTTCTACTCTTTATGTTGGGTATGTATGTATATATCCTGCCTCATAACAAATGTCCCATCTCCTAAAAAAACATGTGAAACAAAAATACCTTTTTCCCTGTTTTTCTTTTTTTTTTCTTCTAAAGGAAACCCTGGAACCAAGGTTTTGTTCGCGTGTTGTTTGTTTAATTCATTTCTATCAATACATCCATCCGTTTGTCGAATGTATAGTGTGACTTTATTTTAAGGAACACAAAACAACTGTGTAGAATACCGTTTCTAACAACCAATAATTCACAAATATTGATTTTATTCGAAGGAGCGGCTGCTTACCCAACTTACCTTGACTGGTATAATGCATGCTACATCGATACGAACTAAAAATCGTGTACCCGATAGTGCCTAGTGCGAAATTCATGAAATTAAAATGGTAAAAGTTTAGTAAGGGTGCTTACTTAAAGCAGTTTATCAAGAGTTTTCATTATTCGTTTGGAAAGCTCTTAAATCTTAAGGCGAGTTTTAAGGCCTCTTATTAGCATTTGCTTGAAATTAATTAGACGCGGGGTACAGCTGCTGCCCCTATTCAATTTATTACCTTCATCTCACGAATACAAATCTTAAGTTTTAGTGCCAAAACTCAGTCAAGATTTGGTAAGATACCTATATCTAGATTTCTTGAAATCCCAGACATTTTCTAGATCAGGGTAACCCCTCACGTATTTGTATTTTTACAACCACATCAGTACCACCGTTTGAACATTTTATAGACTCATTAATCTCAAGCTTTAAATTCAGAGCACATCAACTTTTACAGCGCAGTTATTTTTCTTTGAAAACGTAATTTGGGTTACATAATTCGAAAATTACACGCTCGTCCTTTTCATTACCAATTTGATTACAATGTAGGTATACCTACCTTATGTTTCAAAGTAAGGGTAATTTAGTTCGGCTCTTTTTTTTTACTATATAGTATTATAACGGGTAGGTATTGTTAGGAGTATATACGGGGAGCTTTCTACACATATAACCCATGAGCTTATATTTACTATTAGGTAGACAATTCGTTCAACTGAAAACTGACATTCATACATAAATAGAGCTTTGAAATACGTTTTTGGTTTACTGATTTATTTATTTGCTAACTAGCGTAGTGGTCCTCAGCGCGATGGCTACGCTGTAGGTTTGATTCCCAGGTCGAGCAAAGAGTTTTTGGGTTTTTCTATGAAGTTCTCAGTAGCAGCTCGGAATTAGGATTTTCCCGGTTAATAGAAATAGACTCACCCCTTATTACATGGGACCTAAACATACCGGCAAACTGTGAGTGTACCTTGATACACCTGCCTAACACTTCGGAGAATACAGGCATAATGGTGTGTATGTATGTAAAGTTATAAAAAATCAATAAGAAACAACATGTGCTGTGTTTGATTCAAAGTGGTTTTCAGAATATTCTAGCATACAAAAAAAAAATAGAAACGACAAGTCGAACACATCCACTTCACTACAAAGTAACACAAACACAGCAACAACGTAGCAACTAAATTGACGTCTCATTAAGAGTAGCTCGCGTGCCACTTTTTGCGTTATTCGGCGATTAGGTCATATTGAAGTGGTATAGCCACGGCAGAAGGCCGCACTCTTCAGTGGAATGTGCGCTTGATGTATCACGAACACGTGATTGACGAAAGTTGCTTGCTTACACCTACTTGCAGAATCGGGTATTATTAATCTTTGATACTATTTGACCTCGTGAGTGTTGTGAACTTGTGACTCATGTTGAGGGAACATTATAAGTACCTACACCTACCTAGGTATGTATAGGACCTTCAAATGTCACCGTACCTACTAGCAATATTTTCAAAAGGCTACCTCATTAGGCACCTATTTATCGATCTTACCCTTAAGTATGAATTAATGGAATCTATTCAAATAAGTGAACTTGTGTGTCACAAACGATCCGATTGAACGAAATTGGCATTGATGAACCTTACAATCAACAAATTGGTCAAAGTAACGAGCGATTCCCAGCAACGCTATCATCACATCTCTGCATTTCCCATCGCGTAAATTACTTCGATCTCGTGAAATTCGACTTTCGACTGGTTTATTTGACTTTGATGAACGGTATTCGCGTAAATATGTTTCATGAAACATTTATTTTATTCATTAATTCGTGCTCTGGAGCAGTACTCATTATTTTGCCCCTAAAAGTCGTTGCCATCGATGAAATGTCAACTAGGATGACACAAACACTAATTAATTTATGTCAGTACGCCATCATTGATCTGATCGTGATAGTCATCAGATTGCTTTGGGTATCTATACTAGGACACTAAACTTATGGGTCATTGATTACACCTCTGCCTAACCGTTCGGGAAATACACGCGTGACAGTATGCTTTCTATACTAGGTAGAGGAAAAGTTTGTTTGGTGTTTTGCTTGTAATCTCTGAAAATACTGGTCCGGCCAAAATATTTTTTAATTGATAGGAAGCTACACGATTGTCGAGGTCCTTATAATAGTTTTATGGTCTATTTGACGCGGACGAAGTCATAGGCAGAACCTAGTCTAGAATAAAGTGGCTTGCTCCAGCTGGCATTCAATGAACTGGGCTTATTTCAGCGCAATAACCAGAGTGTGCTTACTTAGCGGTCCCCACCTATTGACTATTCCGCCCAATATTGGCCGTTAGGTCAAGTCGATGTACCAATTTGTTCTGCGATGTTGACCCTTCCCTTAATACTTTCCCGACACAACCCAGCTATAAAACTTGACCCTAAAAAATGACTATTTTATGCCGAGGCACTTTCATCTATAAATAATTATGTACTTAGAAGGAATTTACTACAACAAATTACTATTAAAGAATACTCGAAAGAATAGGCATTTATTTACATTAATAACTGTAATTGAAATTGTATAAAATTGGCAATTCACGATTAAATACACCGTCTTTTATTTGTGTCATGACAAAAAGATATATTTAAATAAATAACGCAAGCCACGCTTGGCTATTTAAAACGTAAGGTTTCATTGAAGCACAGCTGTGTGCCTGTAGTACACGACTAGTACAGTGATGGGCGCAGCTCTGCGGCCGGCGCGCGCGCAGACTCCGCGGCGAATTTCGCCGCTCTCGCCCACTGATCTACATTTCACCTCCAATATGGGTCAATAACTGCCCACGCTCAGCCCCTCCGAGCGCGGCCATTCACCTCGCCACTCCAAATCATTGTTCGCCAAATGTATAGCGTTGTTGGAGGTCATCGACCCCGCGTTGGTGCGGCTGCTGTCAGCCGTCAGCACGAGAGTCTTCTTCGAACGACACTCGACACGCCGACATCAGCGCAAACGCAAACATCCTCTGTCCATCCGCTGTTAATTATATCAAGCCTCATCGTGTATCTATTCCTACTAGCATAAACAATGTGGCAAATTGTGGCAACTCTTTCTACGTTCTATTAATTTTAATAATTTTGTTTATTTTTATTTAAATGGTGGTCATAGCTTTCTTTTCTTTTCTTTGACCCCGGGTTGATGAGCTTTTAAAAACATTCACTTTTGAACATGACTAAAATGTTGCAAATCGGTTCTGAACGATCGATGCAACGTGTTGATATAGGTTACGATTTTGAAGTCCTGATATTGTTTCATGCTTTATTATTTGTTTAGTAGCCAATAAATACTCAGAAAGTATCAATAACCAGTGTCAGTAACTTGGTACTTAAGAACTTCAGTGAGAACTTAACGCCTTTCAGACTTGGCGAGCTTTTAGAGCTTTTGCGTTTTCTACTTTGGATTGTGTGGTAGTTACTGTTTTGCACACTGCTCCAAACTGCGAAATTAATTTGTTTTATGAATTTATTAGCACTTCACTGATTAGCCACTCTACTATAAACCACACTGTAGTAAAATGTCAAGAAATTATATACAGTTTTTGATGCCTAAATACAGTGATAAGTGACAACACGCTTGATAAGCAAAAATAAGATACAAGCATGCAAAATTATATTTTTGTTAAACCTAATGACACCTATAACTATAAAACTGGAATTGATAAAATGCTCATATCTCATTTTCGAGTACGATATCTACGTGTAAGAAATTATAATTCAATATTTTAATAATTGCAAAAAAACCTTCAATTTTGCCAGTCATCATAAATCTAAACTGCGTGTGTAGAGATGTAAAACACGCGCTAGATGACACCCACTAGGCATAGTTCTGCGGCTATCCAAATATTGTTGGTGAAGGAAAGTGGCGCGCTGAACGGACGCACACTGCCTCCGCAAGAAGTGTCACGTTGAACTCTTACATAAGGACTCGCCGTGCTTTCCAAAATATTATTGGTTTTTTTGCCTTTTTTAGCGAACAATGCCTTTGTCACGCATCTGCATGCTCGTTGCAAAAGAAAGTTGCACGTTGCGCACATAATTGTTACCATTTAGGCCTATCTAAATCTTAATGCTTACATAAAGTTACCAATTTAACAAACGGGCCTCTCTTTAGAGACACTCCTAAAAAAAAGATACGAAACGTCTTAATTGTCGTTGCCAGGTAACTGTATTCTTTGCATTCTGAGGAATGCTTATTATAGAAAGTTTTTTGTTACTAAATACTGACAAGTCCCAACTTAGTACACCTTGAAACATGAAAAAATATTCAAGGTCTAAAAAATATTACTTCAGAAGGTTTAAAAAAATGAGTTGTGATGTTGTAATGTAGGCTTTTTAGGAATAGTTCCACGCGAAGTGTTGCTAGTAAGGAGGCGCGTAGTGCCCGGGGCGCTGGTGGCGCTGCCGCCCGCGGACAGGTTGCGTGGCCCAAGGAGAAACATCGCTTGCTCTACATTCGTCGAGTTTGGAGCCGATGACTCCTCGTGACCGTGTCCTCCTTAGCGAGTGCTGCTTTATCTCACCGAATTTCTCTCTTCTGTTCCGCATCATCACGAACAAAAAGTCAAGACCCGTTCGGTGGAAACGCGGCCTAGTTGAGACGACCACTTCGCCACACAGCGCCGCCCGCTCTACAACAAACCCAAAAGCGTCTACTTTCGCCCTGACCCAAGTGCTAATCATACTTGATGGGGCACAAACTCTTCTATAAATATAGTAGTATAGGTATCAGATGTCATACTAGACAATAACAACATCGGCACACTATTCACTGTGGCACAGAGGTGAACGTTCACTGATCGCACTAACGAGTACGCACCTCATTAGAAGACTCAGATATTGTACCAAATTCTGGCACTACGTTAGGTCGAAATACTGACAAAATAACACAAAGACATAATGGAGTTTAAGCTAATTAAAAAATATCTAGTAAAACATATACAGTAGATATATAATTAACAACATCATACCACCAGCAGATATTGTAACTAATCAGATAAAAGTGTATTTGTGAGTACTGTATCTAAATAACTAAATCCATTTAAAGCACCGTTCGATAAAGCTGAAGTCACGTGTAAAGGTCTGTCCATACGTGTCAACAATGACTGCGCGTAATGTGCCTACGTGTTAAAGAAAAAAAGTGCTGTTTTCAGCGTCAGCGCAGTTCTTTTGTTGTGTCCGAGGCTGGCCTTTAGGCACAGGCACAATATCATAACTAGATCTTGACAGTTGTATTGTCTGTCATATACTTATAAACTTTTGTTCTGTCGTAACTATAAACTTTTATGTATAGAATAAATGGCAATGATTATTTATAACGCTGACTTGTATAAATGTTTACAATTATTTGTTATCAACGCGTTTAAATCTTTTCACCAGGATTCGCGTTATAAAGGACTCGATAGTTGACTGCCAGAATTACGCCATAAAAAAAGCGTCTGCTAGTTTCCTAACCTCGTATGAATTTTGACACCGATTGTTAAAATGCTGTTTCTACGCACTCATGCCATTTCGTTCGAACAATATAACATGCGGAAGTAGAATACAAAAAAGAAAAATCTACAATAGCGGTAAACTGTTGTATTTCATAAATTATGCACACTAAACATTTGCTACGCCACGCCAGCTGACTACAATATTGTAACACCGCTGTTATAGTTGTTAAGTTATACGTAAGGAGTGATTTGTGTGAACAAAATACTTTTTTCCGGCCTATTAAGATGTCCAAAACATTAAAGAAACAAAACATTGAGCATGAGAAAATATTTCTACATTCTTTGACTACGAAAACTTCGTAGGCCGTAGTCGCGTAGTCCGTAGCCAAGCAAAAAAATCGATTGCGAAGTTAAATGTTTCTAAAATTAGCGGCTACTGCTAATTTTAGAAACATTTAACTTCGCAATCGATTTTTTCGCAATCGAATTTTTACATACGAAATGTTTCCAAAATGTTACTCCCCGATTTTACCTGGTATGAGCTCGAAAGTTATTTCCAGATGATATAACATTCAAAGCCCGGTGGTAGAACGTCGAACTTAGCTTCGCAATTCTATCTTGAATATTCATTTAGTCAGCATACGAATAGTGGCTTTAAAATGTTATTCCCCTACATGTTAGGTACTGAATAAATACATATGTAATAATGTAGTAGTACGTAAAAGGCGTAAGTAGATAGTGTAGTAGTAATCTCCACGATGTTACGGTCCCTCATTTTCATTCATACATTCACACATTCACATCAAAAAACTTTTACTTAAGCATCTACACTCTACTACTGAATAAATAAAAATTGTAATCGGAGGCTTTATTTAGTACTTTTGATTACCTGAGTACCTTTTTTTTTGTTTGAAACAGCAAATATTATATTATTTTCTTCATAGTTAGTGCAAGAGAAGCCTTAAGACAAAGTGTTTCCCAAGAATAGTAAAATCTTATCACATGATTTGAAACATGTAGTTATTTGAATCTTTGTAAAAAAATCAATATAAAACTTATAAATCATAAAACAAACTCGGATCAAATGATCGATAAACAATCGGTCGATATGTGAACACTTGTCGAGATTCCTCTAAACCCGCTCGAGATTTCATGACGTCCATAACTTTTACTTTTTAAAATACTTTCTTGATTATCAAATGATGATGTTATTATAGTTAGTTAGGGTGTGCAATAGGTGCGCGGGCGCGTCCAGTGCACGGCTAAATGTCGCGCGCGCGGCCTCAGCACTCACAAACGGCCTTTGCAGTTCGGCGCGGTCGACGACCCGCCGGGGTCGTTGACTGGGCCCGCATTTAGTTTTCACTTTCGTTCACTAAGGATAACTGTACCATATACGTCACGTACATGCCCACAATTCCGTCGACGGACCATTCGGTTCCTTACACCTGCGGGGAATACGCAATATCGCTGGCACACATTTTGTGCAGTATTTTCGCATCTCGCCAAAAGACCGAGATCCCCCCCAGATGTGCAATTGTGAAACTCGGGTCTTTAAACTCTAAAGGATTCGATAACCTGTGGCAATTAAGTTTTAGTCGGACATCCTACACCAATGAACCAGGGTTATCTTCGAATCTTGTCGGAATGCAATAATTGTGATAAAAAATTGTGTATTTTCAACTCGCATCCAAATTGACCAACTATTTAAAAAATAAGCACCAGAACAGTTTTGCATTGACCTAGGTTTTTATAACTGCGACTCGTGACTGGTCAACATTCGCCCGGTAACAATCAAACGCAATAAAGCCTTAAAATGGTATCAAGTACTTAGGCAGGTACATATCAGATCAAGTTATTAAAATGTTAAACGATCGCATACCGTAGCAAACGTTCAAGCTAAGTCCGTCACCTGCCTAGAGAAGGTTGTTGCACTAATGATTGCCGGTGTCGTAACTCGGGCGTTGGACCAGTGTCCTTTTGATGCATTTTGGGTACAATTAGGTAATTTTGGCGAATAGTGGGGGAGCGGCGATGGCGAGGGGGAGGTGCGGTGCGTGGGGTTGCGGGTTCGGCGGTGGTTGCGCAAGCGGCGGTCGTCGACTCGGTTATGTCAGCGGTTTACGTAAGCGTCACCTCGCAACGCTCTCGGGGCAGGCGCCAATTGTAGCCCCGCGATCGTTTCGCACTTCTCGCGGACTATTTGCGGACGGCAACGGTTCGTTAGCGCTCCGCACTCGCACCTCTTGACCGACTCTGCGCATTGTTCCTCTGCACCCTCCGCGACGTGCTAACTTCATTAGTGCCGCGGCTCTGCGCTGCACGCCATGCTCGTCATACTAAACATTATCATTAACAATTGAACATCGCTCAATTACAATGGGCGATTCAAGTAGGTATATTTATTTGAAAGGTGGCCAGGTCGGTACATTGTGTAATGCTAAACAACCTCCAATTAAGTTCAACCTTTCATGAATCGATTAGCGCTAACATCAAATCGTCCATTGTAACCGTTGTTAAGAACAGGTGTGCCCTAAAGGAGTAATTATGCGATATGGTTGCGGTCGAAGTAGAGAAGGGGCTGGAGCGGTTGCGTCAGCGCAGCGTGCGGAGAGCGGTCGGGCTCAACGCACAAGGTTGCTGAGGTTCAATGCTCTAGAAATACGACACCCGACCCCGACAACCGCATGCTGCAGACCAAACCTGCGTGCGCGCCGCCCGCTCCGCGCGTACTCGGAGCCACTACCAACATCAATCCAACACACTAAATAATCAATTAAAACTTTATATAAATTTAAAAAAAAATACAGTTACTGTAATTATCTAATAACTCTGTCATGATACCAGTTTTTGGCTTTTGATCCTATTTAATAATTTGACACAGATTTAGTAGAAGTCTTCACCAGGCTTAGCGGTCTCAGTTTTCTGTTATCTCTCCTCTCCAAGCTGTTCATCAAGCACAACCATTGCGACCAGTACATAAAAGTAGTTCTAAAAGATGACAGTTTTGTTTTTACGGTACACGCACAGCTTCGCGGAGTAACCTTCAAAAGAGAGAACGTGGCGTCGTAAGCACGTCCAATGTGCCAACTCTTTTTTATGTAGTTGTTTCGCAATTTTTTTATAAATAATTTTGCCTTCGACCTTTGTGAGCCGCCCAATTTAGCCCGATTGGTATTCCTGCGGCGGGCGGCGTCGTGTGCTTTTCGTAACTTGTGGTTCAGCAACGCGCGGGCGCAACGTGATCGCCATTACATTAGCACCAACCACACACATCGAGTACAAACTGCTCCTAAAATACTCATTCATTATACAAATGTATTATAAATATTCGCATTATCAACTGCAACATACTCGTAATTTGCGTAGGTACCTCTGCCTACGTTAAATACGATCTTTGGAATAGTTTAAGGTTGTGTACCTTGTAGGTACGTATATCTGTCTAACATTATCTTTATTTTTCTCAGAACACGTTTAGGACCCTTACAATAATACTTTACCTACCTAGGCAGGTACGCGTACGACAAAAATGCTATAACACCTAGGTATGCAGAAAACCTCCACAGATACATATTTCGCGAATGTTCGTAATTATATGTGCATAATTCAAATGTCACGCGTGTTGCTCATCTCCTAACAAAGTGCCTACTCAACTATAGATACAGTCACGTAGGCACCGGCTTACATGGCAAAGAAAGTAAGAAGTAAGTCGCTACATTTATATCGAGTCTGCACTTAATTGTAAATCAGTAATTAAGTAAGATAAAAAAAATAATTAAACATTATCATTATTCTTGTTTCATTGTTTCATTTTCCAAATGAACCGTTAAACTAAACGTTGACAATTTCTCCGCTCAATTCTTCATTCTGATTACAAGAAGGCGTAGAAAGCGTCGCAATGCTTATACAACCTTTTAACAGCGCACGTGAGCGAAAACACCAGGGTACGATTTTCCAAGTCTCTACTGATTCGCGATTGCCACTTTGGCCTGAGTTCACCGACCTCATTGGCCCGTTCTACGAAGATGCTCACAATTTTGCAAACCGGCGCCAACGTTTCACGACAACAAACATAGTGATGAGATCTTGTGTTACTACGGAGCTGAGTAACCGTAAACCTGAAACATTGCTCGTGTCAACATTGTTGTGGCTGGAAGGGTGCGTAAGCGCCGGTGCGGCGGTACCGGAACGGCTGTCCGCAGCCTTTCACGCACTTAATTTGGCAGGACCCCCTTCTCGCCGCGCCTGCCGCGCACCTCCTCGCTCCAACACTGAGAGAAAGTAGCTAGCCTACGCAATGCTAGGGTCAATGACCGTACTCGAAAATGCTTACTTCTGACAAAAGTGACACATTAACAGTGAGCACTTCATATTCAGTATGTGCGGTCAGTTTCTTGCACGGATGTTGAATGGCCGATGCGATTAGGTCAGGCTGGCGAACTGGCCTATATTGTGCAGCGCGCATGGTGGGCGGCCGCGTAGGCAGGCCTGCACCGCGCACCCGGCTCTTTGCTCCTCGTGGTACAGCTACCGTATTCAACATCTTTATGGGTGCTATTAAACAAAAAGCATCAACCTCTAGTACATCATAAAAAATCGTCCAAAATAATGGGCCACGTAAAGGAAAAGTTTACCGTAGAGACAACTATGTCTTTTACAACCAAATAAAAGTGAGTACATAATGTTACAAAGATGTGTCTTGACTTGTAGAAACTCACGAGTCGCTCGTAGTGTTCGATCAGATAACGAAGGGCACGGCCTAAATCTGTGTATGATCAGGGTCATCAGAAAAAGTAACCGTATTAAAAATATAACAGAATAGTGTTCCACTGGTCCACTAAGCGCATGACGACGCGTACTCGCCCGAGGCTGCGGCGATTCGGTAACATAACTGAATTGAAACATAATACCTATTTTACTATTATTGTTGTTATACATGCAGAGACCGATGTTAATTAGAGTTATAATGGCTTTCTAAAACGATTCATCTGGTGTGCCAAATAAAATGCAATGCTGTAGGTCAGGTATTGTAACGGAGTGTTTGTGCTCCGGGTACGGATCGTAATACATATTTTAATGAAGACGTTTCTGCTCAACGGACGCTTTTCTACAGTTCACTTCCGGTTTCCCACTTCAGTAAAACTCAATTAAGTAAAGTGTGAGACTGTTAATTAGATAAAAAAAGTTATAAACTGGAATTTATGGTTTGACGTTGACGCTAATGTTTTAATGAGAGTTGCGGCTTTGATGGATTTTCGTCAGAAAAGTTATAGTCGTCGGAATATATGGCTCTTTTGTACGTATGTACGTATATGTATTATATCAAACAGAATATATTTTTGTTTTTCTTTTAATTAAGCTACCTTTACACCCTAGTCATTATTTCTTCAAATCTTTCATTGAATCATAGGTGTGTTTAAAACAACTTAAAAGATAAATTCACGTTCATAAACAACCAACTCGAACCAACTACCCGGCCATACAAGTATTGATTTCGCGCGGGAGTCGAAACCGCGACCCGCGGCAGAACAGCCAGTCGCTTAGCTACTCCGCCAACAATTTCATCGTTGTTTTTTAACATAAGAACTATCAGAATTAATATATGTCAAACACATACCTACATAATTGCTTGCACGGGACTCCTGTCAATAAATAAGAATTTTAAATACGTTAATCAATTATGGAATGCATCTAAATAAATTAGCATGATAATAACTAACAGATCACGTATGACCACTCTGCGCTGCATCAGATAACGCGGCTCCATCAGCCCCGGTACATACATCTGCGCAGTTGTCCATCTGTCCGTGTGCAATTAACTGTTAATTTATTGCATTAGCTTGCACGAGGAATAAGATATCCGTCTTTGCGTGGAGAGTGGTATCACAAGAACAAGCGCGCACGTGCCATGGAAAAACACAGAAAACAAGGACACACTGCAATGGTTCATTCAACCGGGCGTTATTATTCAACGAGCGCACTGTGATGAAACTACGCAAATCTTCATTATTATTAACAAAGAACAGCGTTTCGAAATATTGGACCACGTACAATGTCGTAGGGCACGTAGTGGGCCCTAAAGCAGGCCCGAAATATGACACACCGCCGCCGAACGCAACAGAACTACGCAAGCTGTTTACTGAATACGTAACATGATTTATTGTTATAAGCTGCTTTCATGCGGCTGTAACATATTTTCAGAAAATTACGGCCAAGTACGAGTTATTCGTGAGGTATGTCATTAAATTACTAATGTACGGCCATTTATAGTGAATATTTTGTTAACTGTAAAACACGAAATTTCAAGGCTGTAATGACTACTTACGTGCACAGATGTTAATTCGTT
The DNA here is from genome assembly GCA_932526535.1 of Caradrina clavipalpis. Taxonomy (NCBI): domain Eukaryota; kingdom Metazoa; phylum Arthropoda; class Insecta; order Lepidoptera; family Noctuidae; genus Caradrina; species Caradrina clavipalpis. Next base: position 7,405,044 of record OW052093.1, read on the forward strand.
TACGAAATGATGAAAAGTAAACTGCATGCAAGTTCTGAGTACTCCGTTCACTTTGTTTTTCCATGAAACGATATCTACCAAAGTTAATTTAACTTCCGTATCTGCAAAGCCAAAGCTCTGTGAACTTATGCCAACAATCCTGAAAAAGCTTCAATGCGGAATTTTGAAATGCAAACATAATGATAACTGTATTAATATTAAAGTGTCGATATATTAGTTTCTAGATATTGTTCTTATACTTCTATATGTATTGCGTTTATGGGCCTTAGTTGCCTGAAATAAACACACATAACATAACGCCAGTATTTCCCAAAGGGTTAGGCAAAGGTACTGTACCCACAGTTCGCCGGTATGTTTAAGTCCAATGTAATAGAGGACGAGCCTAATCCCTGTTGCTGTTGCCTGAAATAAATAAATAACTAAAATTGTACGATATATCTACCTATAAATAACTAAGTATATTTATAGTAAAATACATTTTCATTTAATTTAAATAAGATTGTAAATGCAACGTGACTAAAATATAACCTTGCGCTGAAAGAAAATCGAACGGAGCTAATTCAACGGCGGCTCGTATATTACTAAGAGTATAATAGTTAATATACCCGTTTAACAGCCTCTCGATGTGCCATCTGTAACAAGAGATGAATATTAAAAGGCTCCGTTCAATAAAATGACTTCATCAACTTAGTATTATAGCTTCGTTGAACGTGTTCCTCGCGAAGATTTCACAATTTCGCAAATAAATTAGTCAAATACTGAATCTGTTAACTTTTAACTTTTCAGTAAGATTAATTTTTAATATTGGGCAATTGGGAGCATTATAATATAAATAAGTAATTCAGAAACCTTTAAATACCTTTTTTTAAGGATGGGAAATCATCAAATAAATTCTTCCTCTCTAGTTGGAGCGGAAAGGAGTGTCAGACTCTTACTGACTAGAACCCATCAGTGTTTCAACCCTTAATGCTTGGTCCCGCTAGGTTATTATCAATTATTTATTTGTTTTTAGAAAGGCCATAAAGTCGATAGGATATAGATTTGCTGTCTAAGCTAAAAAAAATGTGTGTTCTCATGTGCTTAACATGTATAAGAGAAATAATCCTATGTGCGTGATTCTAAGTATTGATCCATACAACTACAAAATGTAAGTACCCAATGTCGATATTCGTAGCTATGCCATAGCTACGAATGTTGAAACCGACCGACGTAGCATTTGTGATGAAGGCTTTTAGCTCTTTTTCAGCGAAAACGAACGACCTTATTTTGTAATTAAAACCTTCAGCTCTCAAATAATTAAGACTTTTTTGGAAAATGCATAAGTATTTCGAAAAATATTTAAAAAATAATTACGCTGTTTTGGTCATAAAAATATCGAGGAAACGGTATTACGGAACTTTATGTTTTCAGTACCTAATTAAAAGTCAAATCATTTGATTCAATCAGCTTTTAACCATCATAAAAATGAATAACAATATTATAACAATTTGCCACTTCCAAAAGATGTTGTGGTTTCGTATGGAGAAGAATCTTGTAAAATAAATGTTTATAATAAAGAATTATGTAAGATACTTATGAAAAAACTATATTTAGTCACCAATCTAGAAAGAGGTATACCCAACGCACCCGCCTACGTCATACTAGAGACACGTTTAGAAATCCCAACATGGAAACCTAATTCATCTGAGACGGGAATCAAGCCCGTTAGCTTCCTCAGACAAGTCGCCTTATTGGTCCAGTGCAGCTTCTGGTTTCATGCCGATATCCTGACGGCGGAACACGTTATAGCTTTTTATATAAGCTACTGTTTTAAACATATAGATTTTATATAAGATTTTAAAAAGCTGACTTGATATGATGAAGCAAAATTGGTTAAAGTATCTATTTTTTGAAAAATAGATTTTTATTTTAACTGAAAAGAAAACCTGATTATTGAAGTCCTGATTACTGGACTGCCTGGTTAGTACAGTGGCCCTAAACGAGACTGCCACTCTAAAGGTCTTGGGTTCGATTCCCAGGTCAAGTAAATGTTATTGGTATTTTCTATGAAATTCTCAGTAGCAGCTCAGAGTTAGGATTTGTGTCCGGCTAACGGCAATAGGCAGATAGGCTCACCCCCTATTACATGCGACTTAAACATACCGGCGAACTGTGGGTGTAGATTGGTACACCTCTGCCTATCCCTTAGTACAGGCGTGATGGTATAAAAAAAATCGTAGTCGTAGTAGAAGTACTGTAGTAAAGATTGATTATTGCATGGGTCATGCGTTAATACATATTCGTGACACATTTCGATATTCCAGATTCTCTACCTACCTACACCTATGTTCTACGTCCTGAAATACCTAATTTGAAACGTAAAAATATTTTGACATAAATTTCCGCCCATTTACACATGCCCACATAAATTAACCTTTATGCTACTAAAACCTAGTTAAACGACGTTTATTTAGGCTTACCAACACAATAAAGATATACGCGACACGACAAAAAGTAAATACCAACTATGAATTATTTTTAGCATTACCGACCTTATCTACAATAATTATTAAGTCCTGAGTGTGCATCGAGTGCTAAGAAACACGTGCCACAGTAAAGTTCCGACGATTAAGTTCCAAACAGGTTTTTCGTTATTTCCAAAACGGCTTTAAATTTATTTTTATTTACAGAAACATGGAAAAGATTCTCTATAAATACAAATATTTCGCAGGTCGCTTGTTCAACTTTTTGTCGCTGTTCTTTTGGTTGGCGCCTTTCTGCTGAATCGTTTGAAACCCACCTAAAAATCTTGAAACCTTTTCTCCCAAAATATGCTGCCTACCTTAATAATTTAGGTCTTTAGGATCTCTATGGTCAGGTCTCTAAGGTCGGTAGGATAAGAAAGCGCTGAAAATTTGAATTTTTAGTTTCAGGAATGGAACTCCTTACGTTTTACAAGCATCAGCAACAGAAACGGGAAATCAGCTAAGCTTTATGAAATCGTAATGAAATTCTAGAAGCGTCACTTCGATTCACTTTTAAGTGCAGGTACTCATGTTAAGCATGAATGGTATCAGTGAATAAAATTAAAAAACTCAGCAATGTCGATCGTAAAAAAATGATATTTTTATGTTAAACTAGCTGACCCTGCGAACTTCGTACCGCCTCAGAATCAATAAATGTTGTAATTTCTTTTCGTGAATTTTTCCTATGTTTTCATAGTTAAGTACTTTGCTATTCGGGGCGGAGACAAATCCAACTAATCAAGATCATAAAATCGATCCAGCCCTTCTTGAGTTATAAATGGTGTAACTAGGGGACTTTATTTTATTTATATAGGTAAATAAGAAAATTATCCTTAATCAGATTAACAGATTGCCTACTTTGTTTCTTTTTAAATTCAACTTGTAAAAGCCTAACCTATGACGCGTTGCTACGTCAAGCGTTACCACCAACAGTCGGTGTAGCCACCCACCGACCCGCGTACACGCAACATGATTAATAAAATATGTTACCTATGCACCAAGTTTATAAATAATACAGTTTAAAAACAATGAACGGTACGTTGGTCGTAGCGTGGAGAAATCTAAACATCACAACCCTAAATAAATTGCTATTAGTATGCATACCGGTGCGACAAACGCAGCCAAAATCGAACGGCCTGTGATGGTGTAACCGCGTGAGTGAGGTAGTAATGGACCGGGTTCGTTCGCCGATAAAAGCGAAAGTGCTGCGTTCAGTGGGACAACGACCGGCTCCTGCGGACAGCCCTGTCGGTTTCCTGCATCCAGGTCATCATCATCAAACTTTGGCGACTGCGTCATCGCCCGACCTCTTGTTAGTCAACGCTGGTCCCACGCGCATAGGAACAGCGATCAACTGTCTTTTGTTTTGCTAGTGGATGTATGTTATATTAATACAACGAGGCCACAGAGCAATTTGGATTGAAACAACAGACTGCGAAGTACAAACTTATATTTCCCTCAAGACTAAAAATCCGCATAGCAATTTCAAGAAATCGTTACTAATTGCTATGATTCAAATGTACGCAAACGTGGTATGCTTTCCAACAGAGCAAAAGTGTATTGTTTTTAAGAATTCGTAACGAATCCTAGAAGTATTGAGATAGTTAGTATAGATACTAACATTTACTAAAATTCGATAAAATTAAAAACATGATAAAAACTTCATTGTGTTGGTAGGTACTTTAGCAAAGCTTTTATTGTGCAGTAGCTACGCTCAGAACTTACTTAAAGTATTAGAGGCACTCTCAATATTCGATGTTTTCTTTCTATTCGCTCTCGATGGTCAAATTAGTGAGTATACCTACTTAGTTACCAGTCGGGTAGTTTCCGTGAGGTTTGTAGAGGGCTAGCTAAGTATAAAGCTCGTCACTCCATTAGGATGGGAAGTAGTGTCAAATTAAGTTATCCACAATTGGGTGTTGTGTTTTTTTGCGTTTTTAGACACACAGTCAATCTTTTTTTTTACGGTATTTGTTTTCTTTACACCTTTTTACATAGATACCAATAAGATTAATATGATAACTAGGTATGTGATTATTTAATCAATTAATAATATACCTAACCGCCTAAAACACAGGATTACCTAGTTCAGTGTGCACTTTACATAGATTTAAGACATACTGTTTTTAATGTTATACCTTTAAGCTTTTAAATAAAATTTATTATTTATTTAATTTATTTTTCCAATCAAGACTTTAACATTATCTACTTTAAGCTTTGGGTTAAAAAAGCTTTACTTTAATTATAACATACAGGGCAAATAACGCACTACGCTACTAAGTTAACCAGTGCCTACTACTCCACCCGTTTGTCGACGCGTGAATATTCCATTCCTCGCCATCCCATAACACGAAAGAGCATTACCATAAATATTTCAAGTCGTGAGACGTCCATTAGCCGCGGTTAAATTAACATGGCCGACGAGTTATGAATTTTGTAAAAACTAAAGTTTGGCAATGTGTGCCGACAATGGTTTATTTAAATGCAAGTACGTTACAAAATGCTTGAATATACCCGCATATGTAGGCAGCATACTATCTGGTTAGTGGTTACTGAAAAATCAACAGCGTATTAAAGTTGTATAAATATCTCTCGCTCAAAGTGCCGGCGCCGCCGCCCAGTGGAATTGTGAAAACAACGAGTTTCAAGTAATATCGTTAGCGCCCGCACTTACGACGGAAATGGACTCCAACATTCATGCCTTTTCCACTCTGAAAACAAGTTAAATTCTTGTTTTAAAGTAAATTGCCTATCGCCCCCGTCGGGTCTAACTTTGCGCAATAACTACTAGGTAGTCTTTGGGTCTTGTGATTAAATAAATAATTATGTATTAGATAGGATACATAAGCATAAAGCATAAGCATGCATAAGCATAGGCATTAAATCCGCCTTTGTACTTTTTGTTGCATAAAGTTTAAATAAATGAAAAGGATAAGACTTTTTGGGTTTATTGCACATAGGAATTTACGTTTAGGTACACACGATGTGGGTTGAATATTGCGTAGGTACTTACAAGTATTCCTTTCTTAATATAAATATCTACACAAAAGCTAATATTAAACGTAAATTTAAAACCATCTACTACTGTCACTATTTCGTACCTTCAACAACGCGGGTCGTGTCGACAATTAATTTAGCAGACGACACCGCCTGTCAGAATAACAAAATGTAGCCAGCGAAACATATAGCTATTTAACTTCACCAGGCGCTTTGTTGTCTGGCTCGAAGTGCTTGAGAACCCCACAGATTGCATCGATCCAATCGCGTTTAATGTTTTAAAATATAGTTATCGTCTGCAATCCCGAGTTATGGCTTTTTCTATTGTAAAGATATATTTATATTTCATTTTAAATAATAGAACTAATACCTACTCTAAAGATGTTAAGAGGTAAGTAGGTACTTATTTCAGCTTCAAGATCGTCATAAAAGTTATATACCTAAACATATAATAATTATACCAGCTTGTAATTGTCTCATACAGAAAAGGCATGCGTATTGATCACCACGCTTGCTCATAAACATAAAATAATATGGGAAATTTCCAATTAGATAGCACACTTTCGGCAAATTGGATTAGTAGTGTTAGTCGGCTGTGATCACAAGAATCAGAATATCAGTTCAGTGGTTCTGCCCACCCTCTTATAACTTGTAGCAAAACCTTTACAAAGGTCCGTTATCTAAATCATATGAAAATTTTGGCTAATTAAGTAATTAACAATATTTGTAGGTCTACAGTACCTACATGAAGGATAAAAGACAACACTCACTTATATTCACACGGTGTTTCTCATTTTCCCACCCACCTACTTAGCAAAATTTGCATAATTATTTGCAAATAATTTAAATAATATTACTATCGCCACACGATAACATGAATCATATTAACCACGGCTAGAAGCCTGTAAACATTGTTTTTTTTTATAAGTGACTGTAAAGCAACGAGCATAGCATTGCTAGCATTACTTACAATAGAGGGCGTTAGCGTATCTGCCACTCAAAAATAAACACTTTAAAACCTAATCTGACTAAAACACCTACCTTTTAGCTAGTTTTATTATTTTCAAAGACGATAGCTTTACAATAACAATAGAAACCTTCTGTAGCAAGATACCTAAATTAGTTTAAGCCGTAGGTAACGTTATCATACATATAAGTTAGAGCATACTTACACAGGTAGGTACTTTTGTTAATTTTCGTGACCTTGATTTTTGTTTTTCCAGTTCATCGTCAACTTGTTAAAATAATAAGTAGTTACTTGACTAAGTAATATTTATTCAACTTGTGTAATTGTTATTTTAATTCCCGTGTGAAACTATTCCTGAAATCACTTATCCCTTTTAAGTCTCTCAGCCAATAATTTTTAAATAAAATACGCCACGAAGGTAAGTTGTCATCAAAACAATCAGTTCCTACCTACCTACTTAGAGCCCCTCTAGTAGTGTCACATAAAGGGCATAGTATAATAATTTTATAGATCCAGATTGGATGTCGGTCTGTGCGACGAACGTCATCGCGTTTACTGTAATGAAAACAAACGTTCTCAAAACAAACAACATGTAGTTGATGGATGATAGTGGCGCATTCTCATCTGTGTTTACTGCATTGTTCAAATTTCCCTCTTGCCAGTGGAGACAGCTAGTCGCGTACCTGTCTGGTGGGCGCAATCGTTACCGAGGCGCGTCGGTCTGCATCGGCGGGCATGCGCACACCAACCGCGCGAGCGTTCGACCAAGTTTAGTGAGAAGCGAGGAGGAACGGCTCTGCACGCCGGCTGAGAGTGGTTGAGTCGCCGCCGCGCCGCGCCGCCCGCACCCGCAGTCCTCCCGCCGCGTCGGCTCTGCGCGCTCCACGCTAACCGCATCATGGTGAGTCATTCCTACAGTGCGAATCTATTCATTTACGACGACCTTTAAAGTTTAGATGCAGATAAAAATAAAACGATACGCTCCATTTAATATAACCAAACATCAGTGCGTAAAACCGCTTAGAGTAGCTGCCTCGAGTAATCTCCGTCACAAAGTGGCATTAACCTAATTATGTGGTGTTTGATCACACTAAAAGAAATCGAGGAAACGGCGTACCGATCCTAATGAAGGTCAACCGTTAAAGCCACTTATTCTCACGAACTAATGTAATGTAAACATAATTTCAGGTAATGGACAACCGTGTGAGCGAAGATAACGAAACAGAACACAACTCTTCAATATTTATAACAAATTTTCAAAATGGAGACGTCATAAACTATTCCCTAGTTTTGATTAAGGGAATTATAACTAGAGGCAACTCTAATAACCATGAAAAACTTATATGTACTTTAAAAAGTGATAACTTTCAAACTACATCGCAATGGGACGTCTATAATGGAGAATTCAAAGTGATAATCGAATTGAAAAGAGGTGAAAATGTTATTGAATTGGAATATACTGAACAGCAAAGGAAAATATTGGTACTGGAGTATACTCCAAGAAAAACCAATCTCCGGGTTACTCCAGTTTACATCATATGTCAAGGCCACGATGGATGTTTCCAAAGTCCGCCAGATATTGACAACTCAATAGAAAGTGCTTGTTCCCGGTTAGCTCTTGGCTCAAAGTTAATTCAAAGTTTAACGGCCGAAAAACTTTTTGAAAGTGGAATTGGACGGAAAACATTTCAACTTGAGCATGAAGTCAATCCTAAAAAACCAGAATGCATTATATTTAGAAGTAGCCTCAACGTTAACAAGGCAAGAAAAATGAAACAAACCGAATTATGGTCACATTTTGGAAGAGAATTAATGCTGTCCGATTTAGGAAGTAATGAAAGAAAGTTCCTGGGTTTCATATCCTGCACTCGGTATAAAGGTACAGACATCGACAAGCCAATGACACATGAAGAGATTATATCCCTTACTGAAGCATATGCTGCACTAGGGGGAGGCGGTTTGGCGCTATTCGGTACAGCCTGCCTTTACACTTGGCCAACAACTGTAGAAGAAATCGTACCAAAATTCTTAGATGCAACACCAGTAAATGTAAGGCGATTTATGGATGACAGTGGATACCGGAGCACATTGGGAGGATGTTTTGCAACTACATTGGGATCTGTTTTCCACGAACTTGGTCACACGTTTGATCTCGGACACACGAAAGATGGTATAATGGGAAGAGGTTTTGACAACTTAGACAGGGTTTTTGTTATTGGTGAAAAACGATCAGCTTTAGTAAAAGATAACATGAATAACTTTAGTGGGAAACCTGTACAACATTCTACCGTTTCACTTCAACGCAATATAAGTGTTACAATGAACGTGGCGGAACCATTGCGAGTTTTAGGACCAAGAAGTAAAACCACGTTGGGGAATTTTGCTGCTATGTCGAAGTCTGAAATAATCAGAAGAAGTCCAAACGTAACACCTATAACCAGGCCATCAAGTGTGTATTCAAATATAACAAATAGACTTACGGATTCAAAGAAAAACCTTAACCGAACAAACGGAAACGATTCCATTTATTGGACCAGGAATTGCGCTGTGTTATTATCCTATCACCGGTGGTTCAACAATGAATATGGAAGGGAAAGACAAGCAATAACGAGGTATCTGAAATTTGATAAAAACAAAATGTTGATAATTTCCACTGCCGGTATTAGAATAGTTGAAGTGAGGGATGAATCGAATGGCATGGTGTTAGATTCATACGAATTTACAAATCTTGTGCCGGAAAAGAGATTCTTGGTTCCTTTTACTTTTTCACCAAAGACCAAAGTGTTGACAATAGTTGTAGAAGATGATTTGGGAAACGTGCTGAAACAGACATTTTCATATTAAATAGTTGGCGTAACAGTATTAGGAAAGTTGACAATAAAGTGAAGAAAAGTTCGAAACAAGAAGAAGGAAGTATTATAATTATAAACAAAAAGAAAATTTATGTCTCCTAGACTAGGTATTTTTAGGCAAACAAAAACTTGTACAATGTAACAAAAAAGTGAAGAAAAAGCAATGTTTTATTCCTAGTGAGTGCAATTTTTATAATGTGGTAACCCCAAACGACAGTGAACAAACGAAAAAAAAAAGACATTTGTGACATTTGACATTGTGATGTGTTGATTTGTGTTGTGTGCTTCTGAAAATAGCGTTGTTTGTTTCATATTTTTGATAATTCACTCATTGAACAAGTCATTTAAAATGTATGTTAAGTTTTTTGAATGTGTGTGATATATCAGTATTAAGTATTTAACTTGGCAAAATTAATGCCAATATCTTTGTACCGAAAATGGCTAGCGCCTCGACAAGTGAAGAATGTTTTTTCTTATCTGTAAAACATTTTCCACCAGTTATAAATGGAAGAATTAATGTAATTGAGTTCATAGATGCCTCTTCAGACTTGGTCAGAGTATTAGGTATGTATATACTATTAACACTAATTCATTTATTTACTCAACAAAATAATAATTTACAAAATATTTATATTTTCATTGCAGAACGCTTCGGCACTGTATTTGCTCCTGTAAAGTATGACATGCAAGGAAATATTGATGTGAGTATTATGAATCATGTCTATATTTAATTTATTAGTCGGTTATAGGTAACATAATCAAATTGACCGTTGCTTTGTTGTACCTATTCTATAATACAAAATAATTATTTATTGTGACTTTAAAACCTTGCTGTTTCAGAAAATAAAAAAGCTTTTCAACTACGACAAAAACTCTTGCTTACTTGAGCTAATGCTTGCTGAGACAGCGCCTAGCAAACCGGGAGCAGAGAGTGTGCTGTGGCTTAACAGGTACGTCCATATCATCAAACTATTTTGTAACAAAATGTCATATTTTATTACTTCTTGTTAAGGTACTAATTGTTCTTTTTCATATTTTCAGGGCCTTGCTATTTTTCGAGATTTTGTTCACACAAATATTATGCCATGTTCATGCCAATGATATTAATGTGGATATGAAAAAAATGTTTACAGCGGCCTATGAAGGGTCTGTCAAAAAATATCATAACTGGGTCACACAGCAAATATTTTTTGTAAGTATAATTTACCTACCTACTGATAATTTTATACAAGCAATATCTACTCCTCATTTTATCTATGTTTAATATGGTATCTATCAATTTATCAGATTAATCCAGTTACAGTAGTTTACTGTATATTTTTTGTTATAATTATTATAAAAAATATTTTCTTTCTGGTTTCAGTTGGTCTGTAAGATGTCTCCAAGTCTTCCCAATGTTATAAAATCGTTAGAAATGGAACACGATATCAAAGGATTTGGAACTAAAATAGAATCCTTCCAAATAACTTTAAACTTGGTAAGATGTAAAGTTGACGACTTCTTCAAAGATAACAATCTATTCAATGAAAATATTGAACCAATAACAGAAACATAAAAGTATGGGAAGCAAGAAGGTATTACTTAAATTCGGAGTACCTTTACATTTTTTTAAGCATAATTTAATATTAAGACATACCTTATTATGACAGTAATGTTACTTGGTTGGTTGACCAGTAAAGGGTTTAGATTTATGACAGTAACACATATATTTAGTATGAATGAATATAATTAATGTTTTGAATGCTAAATTGTAAATAGTATAAAATACCAAATAATGTATTTTACAATAATGCCTAAGAGTGTACCATAGTGCTGTGTTAGTAAGTTTAGAGTATGCGCCAGATGCTGGTTATTTGTTGTCCTAGGAGAATGAGGATGGGTTATTTTTTTTATATTCCATATTGAATAGCACCTATCTAAACAATGCATTTTCATGTATGGTAGTGCAGTGACATTTTATTTATACCTATTTAATTTTACCTATTATAGAAAATGATTATTAAATATCCAGTGCCTTGTGAAATATTTGAAGGCAAAGTAACAAATGTATAAAAGACTCCACACATTTTACCAAGAGGTTATATTTGATACAATTAAGATATGTAGGTCATAGTTCAGTAAATAAAACCCAAGATAATTATTGTAATAATAGTGGTGCTCATTGTGTGGTTTACAGATAGCATTTGGTGCGATATCATTATCAACATAAAAGATAATTTAAAAATCATTATGAGTGCAATATATTATATATTTAAATTTATATAACTACTGTAACATCCCAATTCTTAATTTTAGGTTAAACTTATGTTTAGAAATGTGTGTATCCATTGATGATGGATTATTATAAATAATTATGTTATACTAATGATTTAAATAAATTACCAAAGCTTTGCTTTTATTCACTTTCACTCTTATATTCAAGTCCTTAATTAATGAAGTGAGCATTTAATGTTGTGTGACAACATAATAAAGTCTTTTCATGTAATTTGAGTAATTATTTTTCCACCTCTACAGTCATAATAGGTAATTTGTTTTTGGTTCAATCATGACTAGATTAAAATTTAACATAGGTATCCATCTATTTTGCCAACAAAGTAAAAGATTAATATTCCATTCACAAATATCAGTACTTATTGTCACCTGTCTTTAGGTTGTGACAAGTAAATGCTTTTGGCATAGTTGGATGCTTGTTTCAAAGCCATAAAACTGAAGATAACTTCAGCAAGTGTGAGCAGCCACAACATAGTGTGCAGCAATATCTCCATGGGTGTGCTCATCAAGTAAGGATTGAACAGGAAAAAGCTGACCAGAGGCATTTGCATAAGTATTGTTAACATGAGGAATCCTGCCAGTTCTGGTACCTAAAACATTAAAATTTTATTAACTAACAACACTACCAATTTTAAATTTATATTCTTACTATAAAATAAAATACTGACCCTGCGAGAAAGGTTTCCATAGTGACCAAGGTATATTCTTGCTGACTCAATGACAATCAATAAAGTAAACACAGTCAGTGAAAGATATTTTGTTAGATGTCCAAGAATGTTCAACTGGAACAAAAACAATAGGTAGATGAGCCAGTTAGAAGTGATAAAAATTGGTGTATGTTCAAACACATCCCTAGGTAAAGACAAGTTAAAATGTAAAATAAGATTGTAGAAGTACGGTAGTGGGAATAGCTTGGTTGTGATTATTATGAATAAATAAGTACATTATTTTTGTTTCACTCTTTACCTTTGAGTATAGAAAAAAGCCAACAACAACCACCCAAGTTATGTACAAATAGAAATTGAAATAGAGACATTTTTGTAAATGTAGCATCGTCCTATACTCCATTTTGAGTAGATACAAACAAAGTTACTAGGGAGATGTATGCAGATCTTTATCAATTATAAAATACGATAGGACTATTATAGGCTTTTTTTCACTATCTTATGTCTTTTATCAGGTGAGTGAGCTCAGCTTACGGTGATAATAAATGCTCATAATCTCAAGCTGATAAATGTTAACACATTTATGATTATCTATGTAGGTAAGCTCTTGTAAAATTTGTTCAGTCTACATAACTTAGTAATTTAATCCGATAATTATATTGAACTCTGAAAACGCTAGTTTGTTCAAACTATACATAGATAACTATACTTAGTAACCCTATTTTTATCAGTATTTATCACTAAAATACATCTTATCAACAACCGATTAAATAATATGTAAAATGTAAACAAACCGTATTAGAAAAGTCAGATGTGACGTTACATCAGTGTTGCCAGTATTGGGGTTTTTAGGCGGCTGTTTTTTAAGTACTGTTCAAGTCCAAGAAAAAACAGGATACTTTTAAATAAATTAATTTTTTTTTCTGTTTTCGACTTATTAGCATTAGAAAAATAACGGTAGTTATTTTGTAGAAATTTTTGCATTTTAGTTTTATTATATTACATACCTATTCAGTTAAATGTGTCAAATAAAGGCGCTAAGGTGAAAGATGTATCGATGCACACGACGGCGACGTACACCCACAGTTCGTCGCCACCGGCTGGGATGTTTTAAGACTCATGAGCCCATGTAATGGAGGGCGAACAATTACAATAGTTGATATTAAAAGCATTTCTACCAATTGAACCATTTACGGGCACTTTTGAATTGTCAAGAAGTTATAGTTTAAAGTTGAAGCTAATTGCTCGTTCCAAAACGTAGGTCTTTATGAACAAGAACGAGCATAAAACTCACACTTCTCGTTTTTTTTTTACTAAATCTTTGTTACAAACTTACAATATTCTTGTTGCTTCTAAGATGACTAAAAAGAATAAAATAATAATAATAAAGATGTCAAGCCATGGTAGTTAAGATATGATATGACCATTCCCCACTAACTGCGCCCATTCACGAAACGAACATGACGCGTGCATCAGCAGTTCAGCACCATTTAGCTCAACCATCTTGAAGGGGAATCGAACGTTCCAATGAGGAGGAGCACTAACTTTTTATCACGACAGAGGGCGCATAAGCAACTGTACCCTGTTTTGACATAACAGTTGTCAAATCGTATGGTTTTTTGCATTCAGTAAATATTATTATTTATTTTTTCCCTAATCTTGAGAAAGATGCCTCAGTGTAGTGCGTTAAATTGTAAAAATAGAGGAGTACATTTGTTTCCTAAGGATAATAAACGCAGAAAACAATGGGAATCGGCGTTACGTATTAAAAACTTTAAGGCAAGTAATACTGCACGCTTGTGTGCCATGCATTTTACTGAAGACGATTATCATGGGAAAAGCAAGTATACAGGTGAGTCATCGCAGTGGTTCTACTTATAATATTCTACTATCAGTCAGTAATTGACGAACCTAAGTTCTTAATTCAATAATTATATATTTCTTACAGTATCTACTATATCTTATGTATACTTATAGAAAACAGCTTCTTAAAGATTTATTATTTGAATATAGGTACTACTTTTCAAAATAATCCTGTATGTCCTCTCTTTTGATCATTGGTAGAGGAGTATCTGCATTTATATCTATGAATGTGTTTGTAGGTGGACACTGGTACACGGAGTCCTCGTGGATGTCGCAATCGGCACCAAAATTTTGATTCCGGTCATATGATTCTAATCTACAAATAAAATAGGATAGTTAGTCCATAGAAACAAAAAAAAAACTTACAAATCAATTATAACCTCAACCATTTTAAGTCTTTATCTTTCAATCAAATCGGCCTTTTTACCGGCAGTTGTCGCATTCCTCTTACGTAACTCATCTTTAAGTTGAGGGACAGTCAGAAAAGAGTACGTTTTAAATGAATTTAACTTAGAATATTAACGAAAAATCAATCACAATCTTGTCTTGTCAAGTAAACACGGTACAGTTGCTCCTGGCGCCATCTATACTCAGTTTTGCCTGTGGCTCCTCGGCGCCTCCAAGTTTATTTTAAGGTTGATATTTATGTAACAATAGCGTTGTAACATTATTATTTAAATTTTGAATTGCAGAATAATTAATGGTAACAAATAGACGCAAATTAGACGGTACTAAGTACAATTAAAAAAAAATTGTTTGTGGTCACGTCTTTTTGACATTTGTCAGCTGTCAACTGTCAACTAAACCGTGAAATAAAATATAACCTAGCTTTTTATTTGTGTTGATTTTGCTTGGTAAAAAACAGCAATTTATTAAAACATATAAATGTAAATGCAATATTAATAATTGCTACGCGTAATATAATCATAACTTGATTATCATGTTGGCTCAGTCGCTTCGTGTGACCCTTGGTTAGTATGTTTTCTGAACGTTTTACAGAATAAGGTCTTATTGTGTGTGAAAGAAACTACACAAATAATGGTACATTCTTCATTTCTTTTAGGTCTATTACGGCCAGAAAGCTCGCAACTGGTGTTTGTAGCTGGTATAAAATACTTTCCACCACCAAAAAATTATGACCGTAAGTTCTTTCTATTTACGAATTTATCATAAGTTTATGAGACTTCCAACGCCTGTGATATTTGATATCCAAAACTCCTTTATGATATTACTATCATAGAAATTCTCAATTTCCATTACTGTAGTCATAAATACAGTGAAATATAGGCATGGAAATATAATTTTGTATCCTTACGGAGCATTTATCTGCAAATTCAATTCAAATTCAAAGCATTTATTTCAATTAGACCATGTACAGGCACTTTTGAATTGTCAAGAAGTTACAGTTAAAGTTGAAGCTAGTTGCTCGTTCCAAAACGTAGGTCTCTATGGAGAAGAACGAGCAAGAAACTCCATGGACACTCTTTTCTTTCAATTTGGTTTTTACAAAAACTTGGTTACAAAAATTGTGGTTGCTTCTATATGTGAAAACAATGAAGGTGAATATAAAACAATAAAATATAATAATAAAGATGTAAGCCATGGCAGTTAAGAGATGACCAATCCCAACTGACAGCACCCGTTCACGAGCATGACGCGTGCATCAGCACCATTTAGCTCGACCATCTTGAAGGGAACCGAAAGATCCAATGCACGCGCCACCATCAGCGAGACATTAAAGTGAGCATGACAAAGCTCTCCACTGCCATGCTTAGTGTCCAACGCATACTTAGTAACTTAACAAATAAATTAAGGCTCCATGGTACTCACATTTACAATATTGAAATAAATTATGTTCAATTATACAAAGCTAAGGTTATCAGTGAAATCTGCTAAATTAAACTTACCCCTGTGTTATTAACCTGTAAGCTTTCTTTAAACTAAAATAAAATAAATAAAATTTGAGTTGACAACGAGATAATGCTAGAAACATTAATTAACTAACCAATTTTTTATTATCAGATATTGAAATACCCGAGCGTCAGAGACTTCGTATTTATGACAAAGTGCCCACCTATCCGTCTAACTTGAAGCCACCCAAGATGCAGAAACGTCTGCGTTACATGCGTGGCCCAGAGCAGCTACACACAAACCTACAGTTGCAGCAATATGGTATTGTTGTAAGTTGAGTTGTTTTTATGTTATCTTCGATATACAGAGTTACTAGTTAAGTTGATGTAGATCCTTGGGATTATTGTTTCCATTATTCCTGACTGATTTGACTATGACACACCATACCCCAAACTTAACAGTTTCAAGATATTGGACTTTGAAGGTTTTTTTAAGAAATAACCGATTTTATGTTTTTGGTGCAGCTAACTGAACCAATCCTAGTAGACGTTTGATAGTTATAAATTGAAATTAATTGATAATGATTATGATGATGATAGATAATGATATGAAAAATATTTCATTCCTGGCGCAATATGTATTAAATAAAATGACAACTTCAGTCTGTTAAGCTGCAGATGTGCTTAAGAACATTTACGTTTCATTAGCTATCCAACAAGGTATAACAGGCTAGCTAGGGTAAATATCGGAATTCTCGGGTAAAAACATTGAAGATTGGGTCCCACACCATTGGCGTATCTAGATTTAGTTTTCAGGGCCGAGGCGATGCAATGCGGTCAGGCGGAAGGTGAGCCCTACAGCCTGGGGTACGCACAAGACCATTCTAGGTTAGGCACGGCCCACCCGGCCCTCCCCCTATATTACACCTATGTCCCACACAGGTAGTTGTAAAAATTCACAACATGTGGTTTCAGCATGACAGTTACCCTGTGTACTCAAGAGATGTGTCAGAGAATGGCTAGACACTAATTATCATAATAAGTGGTTCGGAATAGGTGAGCCCATACCGCGGCCAGCTAGAAGCCCAGACCTGACCCCCATGAAGAGTTATAATGAACCTAATCCAATCACATCTGTGTTTTGAGACAGAAATAATTGATGCAGCAAGTACAATCTGAAGGGGTTTAAGAACAGGTGTGAACAAGTGGATTTAGACACAATATGAGTATGTGTGTGAAATAGACAGACATGTGGTACACAAATTGTAATCATAGACTCTGTAAAAATAGTAATAAATGTTATTTTGTGCCTATTTGAACTGTTTTTCGACTCAAATGATAAATTTGACATTTTGGTACCATTATTTTTTTTACTACTGGGACCATTCCATCAATATATTTTTCTAAATTTTCCTATAATACCCTGCCTTTTGGATAGCTAATGTAACATAGATGTTCTCAAGCACATCTGCAGCATAACTGGACTTTTTTTTTTGAAAATTACAGAAAGAAAAAATATTTTTTTTAGTTTTATTTTAGTTAACAGCCAGAGTCACCACTGTACTGAAGCAAGAAAATAACTTCTAATGATCATAAAATTTTCAGGCTACTGGTGGTGGTAGGTTGCGTTCTGAACATTTTGAAATGGCTCGTCTACTGGTCGCAAGGAGGTTAGACCAAAAGAGAATGTTCGCGATCTGGCGGGTAGACCCTCCATGGCAGCCTGTCACGAAGAAAGGTCAAGGTCAACGTATGGGCGGAGGTAAAGGCGCCATTGACCATTATGTCACTCCCGTCAAAGCTGGCAGAATTATCCTTGAAGTAGGCGGCAAGTGTGATTATGCTGAGGTATGTATTTTTAGTTAAATGAAGTAGCCTTAACTGTTTAGTTCTTAAATAAAATTGCTGAAGATCCAAAAAAAATATTGTCATTCATTTTCTTCTATAATAGAGGGATAACCATTAAACCAGCAAGTTAAGTATGAATGCATAATAATCAGCAGAATAGGTACCGGAAAGCTGGTTCTTCAGTTGCCTTCATTGCCTTTTGTTGTGTGTGTGTGTATTGGCTGACATTGCGAAAAATATTTATAGCCCTGAATAAACACCACCACAATGCAAGATTTAAATAAAACCCTTTGTTTGAAAAAAAAGAATAACTTGGACATTAGGGCTCGTACACATAAACACGACACAACATCGCATCGTGCTATGACTATGTTTGTATAGATTGTTCACAATTGTACCCAAACAAATGTAGCACGATGCGGCATCGTATCGTGTTTATGTGTACGAGCCCTAACTCCGCTTATAAACTTACTTTTTACCCGACTGCGACAGAAGGAGGGTTATGTTTTTCGAGGGTATGTTTGTATGTATGTATGTATGTAAGTTTGTATGTATAATTGTTTGGCACGCTCTGCAGGCTGAACGGCTCGATGGATTTTAGCTCTAGAGGTGTCGTTAGATTCGTATTTACTGTGAGAGTGACACTGGGTTTAAAAAAAAACAAAAACAAAATGGCGGATTTTTGGCGCCAAATTCAAATGTGTGGCTCGCTCTGCAGGCTGAACGGCTCGATGGATTTTAGCTTGAGAGGTGTCGGTAGATTCGTATTTACTGTAAGAGTGATAGATACTGCGTATATTAATTTCTTCTTTAAAACACTAGAAAAATAAAAAATAAAAAACGGTAATTTAAAAAACTAAAAAACCCGACTGCTATTCTTTAAAAATCCCTAAAACAAGATAAATTGTAGCAGTCGGGACCCATTCGGGACCATCTGCAATGTAATGTAGGTATGTGCTCTCAATTCACTAATCCTCCATTTCTAGAATGGGTCCCGAGTGCTACAATTTATCTTGTTTTAGGGATTTTTAAAGAATAGCAGTCGGGTTTTTTAGTTTTTTAAATTACCGTTTTTTTAACAATATTTATAACAATTTCATTTATTGTATTTCAGGTTCTCCCCATGCTAAAAATGGTGGCTGAGCGGTTACCATTCATAGCTGAACCCGTTTCACTAGAGATCTTACAAAAGAAGGCAGACCAAGAGAAATGGTTAGAAGAGAACAACCAGAATTATTTCACGATGAAGTACATCATACAAAACAACATGGGAGGATGTCACAGGATGTTGTCGCCGTTTGACCATCGCTGGTACGGAAAATATTTGTAAATAATTTTATTTAGTTAGTGTAAGTAGTGAAAATACAGAATTTGAGTTAATACTTGTACATTTTATTTTAGTTTTTAGTATGGAAAGTCCTTCGTATTTATTATTTTTAATGGTTTAACTAACGACTACTGCTTCAGTATTGCCCTAATAATTGCAATACTTTAAACTATTGGGACAGTCTACTAACATACATTCCATCCATCCCGCCTGTTTTCTCCGAAGGGTTAGGCAGAGGTGTACCAAAGTTCGCCGGTATGTTTAAGTCCCATGGAATAGAGGGGCAAGCGAGCGTATTGCCATTAACCGGGCACAAATCCTAACTTCGAGCTGCTACTGAGAATTTTATAGAAAAACCCAATAACACTTTTTGCTCGACCTGGGAATCGAACCCAAGACCTCTAGCGTAGCAGTCGCGCTTGGGCTTTATAATATTACTATAGATTGATAAGTTATCAATGGATGTAGTCTGTCTATTTACTAGACCTCCATAAAATAAAACAACATGTAATTAATAATGGTTTATTAAATTTGACATTTCATGAAAGGATTTTCGTGACAAGCCTCAGTTTGCATACATGTATTAAACCTTGTAGCAATAATTACTTTATAAACTCCTTTCTTACAATTATGGCAAAAAATCAACAAAAACAAATGTATTACAGTAACAAATACTACAGCGTAGAGTACTTAGTATCTTATGACTCGTCCCTAACCTAACGACAAAAGCCAAACAACACGCTATTAGTATTTTAGAGAGTATCATGGTTCACGAATAAAGATAGTGCAAGCAGACACGTGTTCCACACAACACTAGGCTTCCATCTGTTGCTAAAAGTAAACAGTACAAGTGTGTAGCCACTGCTGTTATTATTACATTTAGAGGGTCACATTATTACACAATACAAGATAAAACATTTACTATTTAGTGTACAATTGTAACAGACATGAAACATCTCTTCATATTGTGTGCATCTCTACTCTGTTCATATTATGATAAGCAACTTCTACCACATATATATTTTCTATTCTGCATTGTCATCTCCACCATAAGTACCTATAAATTATATAACGTCATAACAATATTTACAAAGCCTAACATACTAACTTACAAGTAACTGCAATTTACATTTTCAATAAATTAATAATGTGTTTACAATATCATACAAGCGTTACATTTATATATGATATGGCTTTTTATTTATTTATAAAATAGACTGCGTATAAAATCAATCCCTCCCTAGCAGTCATTTTATCACAACTTTCAACTATTTGTTAGTAGGTACTTGACTTGTGAAATGTTACTAGTACATCGTGAATATTCCATTTAAATCTTACAGTAAACAGTTTTTGTTTCTATAATTATTATTAATATTTAATTTATGTAAATTAAATAAGTCTATAAATAAATAAATCAGTGCTTTCTGACGAAACGAAACTAATTTCCGTATTTAAATTTAATTAGGCTGTCTTTACACATAGTAGCAACTGTAGCAATAAATAAATCGAACAAGTTCACATCAAATATTTTAATAAGATTTTAGTAGACATTAAGCCATTTCTGAAAGAGTGGAACAGTAGAGAATTGAGCAAATAAATTAGCTCAGATTAATTATAAGAATAATATATTTGACTAGTTCTGTATCTCTTAAACTATACTTAAATCCTACTATATTCTCTAGAAACTGGCGATTTGCAGTCTTAATATAATAACTATTGTGTTTCATTATCCAATACACGGTAGGCGGGAAAATGAAAGTGATTTTGCATCGACAAATTATAATAAAATATATGCATTTTTACGTTTAACTTGCGTACATTAGCTAAGCTCTAAGTTAAGACAAAAGTGAGGTAGCGTTTTTACCTTCTAGTGGAAAAATATATACAGATCTAGAACGAATGCAACGTTTTTTTGGTATGGGAATATTACAATAGCGATATATCCTAAGGTCCGCGAATCGTAGGCAAGGATATACGGCGCTTTAGTGTACAGCAATAAATTAGCCCGTTACCATAGGGAGACAATAATATCAATATACAGACAAACCTCGCGTGAGTAATATTTATAATTTATTATTCATTGACATATTATGAGTATTAACTACATGCACACGAATTATCATTATTAGGTACTTTAAATATGTGCAGCTTTGTAGATGACTAGAGTAAATACGTTTAACGATAATATTATTATGTATAAAACAGTTACAATTTGTATAGTTTCGATTTCGATCACTGCAAGGATCCACTTTGAGACACATATTGTATCGAGGATAGTACATTGACTGTCAACAACTTTACTCGTAAGCTTCGCTCAGGTGCTCTAACAAGAATTTCAATTGAGTTTTCATGAAATTATTTTTGTGAGCGATGGAGTCGCACAGCATTTGAGTGGGTGCGACTGTGTTCCCGTTGCTTACGTTCTCGTAAATGTGCGCGTCCGGGAACGCGTTGTTGTTGTGCGAGTCAATGGTACTAGCCTCTAGCCCGCACGTATCAGTGGGTGCATTGTATACGTCGATCGGCGGAGCTTTGATGATATGCTGATATTTAAACGTAGACAATATCTGCCGGATCTTTGCAATGATCTGCTCTACTCAGGCGTTTGATTCCTGCGAAAAATTTTAAAAATACATAAGTCAGAATTCTGCAGCAAAATCTATAGGGTATAGAATTTCTAAATAGAATCGTGAAGTTAGAGACTACTTTCTATGCTAGTGGTAAGAGTTAGCTGCTTTCTAGCATTCTACTTTGATGACAAAACAAATAATGGTTCAAAAGAGGTGAGAAGTGGAATGTTGTGTCTAGGCGGTCACCCAAAATATCGAATTTGCTGCAGGTGAAGTAATGGATAGGTACTTAAAATGAATCTTAACAGGTATAATTAAGTATTATAATACTGCACGGCATTCGTATGTATAGTCATATAAAATGTAAGTACTCATATAAAATATTATCCTAGATTTCATATTAAATGCATCAAAATTGAGGCTCTATTATTCATAAGAAGGTACATCGAACATCGAGACAATACATGATAGAACCGCGTCGTGCCGGCGGCGCGTGACGCGTGGCGAGCGGTATCGATGCAAGCACACAGCAACATCTACACTAGAAGCATGGTGGGACGGTGTGGTGCGGTTTATACCTTGAGGTTGTGGAAATAATGCATGATCTGATCGTAGTCCATGTGCAGGTCGTCGAGCCCGAGCGAGTCGGCGGCGGGCGGCGCGTCCTCGGCGCGCGAGTACATCGGGTTGCCCACTATCGTGGCGCGCTTCACCTCCGGCGAGTTGCTCCCTGCACGACAACACCACTTTACTCATCTCGCTTACTTACGCACTATGTGTGCAGGACACTATTAAAGTGAACAAAGTGTGCGCTATATGTTGTGTAGAACTCACCTTTGTTCTTGTTGGCCGCTTCAACGAAATCTCCTTTTGACTCTTTGGATCTATTCTTGTGTCTCATTTGGACATCAGGTAGGCCTGTAAACGTTGTTCTCATTAGTATCTACCACATAAGTCAAATTAAACGTGTCTTAATTAAGGTAAATTACCGATTCCAGAGTCGTGCATATAGTCGGGGCTTTCGGGTTTGGCGAATGTTCGTCGCGAGTCGTCGGTGCCTCTGTTGAGGCCGACGATCTCCCTGTAGTCCTTGTTCTCCATCACGAGGGGAGCGTCGTTGTCGAATTCAAATAGTCGTGCGCAGTCGTCTTTGTCAGTCAGCTTCTCCACTGGATTGTCTTCTAGGTCATTTCTAAGGGGTGCCGGGTTCGAATCGCGTTTGTAATCTTTCATGTCTCGGTTCAATAGGTATGGGGCGTCCAGTTTGTTTAAATCAATAATTCTGAAATGGAGGTAAATATTTGGTAAGTGAATCTCCTACATTGCGTAAGGACTGTATATATGATCACAGTTCAGACTGGTTTCAACAAGTTAGTTTTAGGTACTTACCGGTCTGAGCGGCGGCCATTTTCTGGAGATCGTCGGGAATCGTAATCGCGGTCATGTTTCTTTTGATGATTCCTGGAATGATTTCGTCTTGTGGGAGGCATGACTGCGTCGGGCAAAATCTAAAATTAAATCATTTATTTTAATATCTTTGTGAAAAACTAGTTAGTTGAAAATTTTTTGTTTTCTCAATCCTCACTTTGCTGGGGTTCCGTGGTGGCACTGGCAGTTGTGGTTGCGGTGTTGATGAGTTCCTGTGGGGCGGGACTGGAGGTCGGTAGTCGTCTGGGTTGTTGGCGTCCGTCCTGCAGACCAAAAGGTGTAAATTATACCATAATTATTACATTAATGCACAGAAAACTACTAAGCACAAAGCAAGGTTACAGACAAGTTACGACAAAGAGATAAAGGCAAGACTGAGCGTGCTACCCACAGGTATCAGTGCCACAAAATTACAAAAGAGTGTATTGAAAAAAGAGCTTTAAAACACCAACACAAAAGTGTATTTTTACAAAAACACAGAACACACCACATTGCAACAACAAGGACAAGTGCACTAAGCATAATAAACTTGCAAACATCACTTACTGCCAGTGTGCATCGCCGGAGTGATGGTGAGTGTGCCTCGCCGGCTTCTTGCAATACGTGGTGGTGTCAATGACCTTCTTGTCGTTCTGCGACGGCAGCTCGATGGAGTTGGGGTTATCGAAGCTGGTCACCATGACGTTGCCGTTCTCTCGTATCGCATCTTCAGGATCCACATAGTTGTAGTTCAGTGGGTTGGCAGTAATCCTCATCTCAGTGTTGCCATTGTCAGTCTGTTGCGCCGAGTTTCTGTTCACGGGGTGACGGTTGCCGTTCCTCTCGATAGTTGCGCGTCCTGGAAAGTTGAAAGCTTCATTTTTGACTCAATTATTGAGTGTATTTAGGATTACAAGTATTTATTTTGGAGGAGGTACGGTCAGCTACAAAAGTCGATTAACAATGTTATTTGACATTATCATTTAAATAGACACGAAATAACACAATTCACTGCTATTCAGAATTTAAGGAAATACTCGAGAGTTAATTTTGTCTTAATTTTTGATAGATCCATTTCTTCCTCTAATATTGTGTTCAGTAATAACGATTTAAATATCTGAAAATGTTAATCTAGTTTTGTTGTTGACTGTACTACGGTTCAGCATACACTAATGCAAATCGGAAAAACTCCAATCTTCTTGGCCTCTGGCTTCTTAAAACGACCCATCTAAAAATATTTATTCCATTTCTATATACATGGTTCTAAAGATAATTTCTTACCGAGCCACACCCAGTCGTGTGCGTTGGTGGTGGACTCCCGGGAGGGCTTGTCCCGGGCCAGGCCGAGCGTGGTGCCGACCAGCCCCGCCACCTGCAGGCGCCCGCCCTCCGCTACGCCGGGAGGGCCCCGGGCTCCGCCACCGATACGCTCCGCGCTCGACGGCTTCACGCGCGTCGCGTATACCACGCATGATACTACGAACACCTGGGGTTTTTTTTGTTATTTGAATGGTACGTTTTTTTGTTTTGTGGTTAGTTTCTGGTCTATGAAAGCACTATCTTCTGTTTCATAAAGTTAAATATTGGCAAAGATTTGGCAGTTTATTTTAATCAGTCTGGAAACACGAAAGCACCGACGACCAGACGTCTTGCTAAGGCTTTTAGACGTCAGGCAGTTACCAGTGTTCAACTATTTACCATTGGGAGAGAGGGAGAGGGAGGCGTTTTAGGTACCACATTAGGTAGGTGATAAGAATTAATAGATGTAAATTAGTGTTCTAATGGGACAAGTTCGTAAGGGTGCTAAGTAAGCTAAGTTCAAGAAAAAAATATATAGTGAAGAATTGTTAACTCACCACAATTGCAAAGCAGAACGCACCAAGCACAACGTATATCCCTGTGAAAAAAAAAATACACTCTCAACATTAAATGCATTCATACATTCACAATTTGGTTTCCAACTTCTGTTATCCGAAAAATAAACGTTAACGCCAACACACAAAGTTTACATTCCCCTACTAATGCAATATTGTATCACATTTTATTCATACTAAAACAATTCTAAAATCAACTTAATTTCCACTTCTATAAGGTTGAAAATTCGATTTGAATGGACTTTTAGTCACTTACCGATAACAACAGAAGTTTGTGCAGTCTGGTGCTGTGAGTGCGGCGCGGGGTTGTTGCGGTAGATGGAGTTGTACTGCTGCGCCTGCGCTATCGTCGGCTCGTGGTTGTTCTCGTCCTTGAACGATGGGTACCCTGGAAGGACGCAGTTCTTTTTAGTCTCCCAATGCTTCACACTCTTCACAGTGTTTTCACTTTGTGGGCCGTTCTTAGGGTCAATTCACACAGAGACGCGAAGCTTCTTGCACCTTTTATTAGAGCGACTCAAAATATACCTTTACTTACTACACGAAAAAATACACATTTCATTGTTTGAATTCAGAATACGTTGCACCTTCACAATGAAATGTGTACCTTTGCGTGTAGTAAATAAAGTTATATTTTGAATAGCTTTATTTAAATGTGCACGCAGCGTCGCGTCGCGTCTCGGTGTAAACTGACCCTTAAGTCATCAATGACGGCCACTATGTGGTTTTGGTTAGTAGTAGTCCGAAATAGGTATAACATATTCTTATGAATACTTCCGAGGGATCAGATCAGTACCTACAGTTTAAGCCTAGTTGCACTTTCTCTAGTATCTTGCCTACTTTATATAAAACTTCCTTGTGTATTTGCTCTGTAAATTAGGTTGAGTCTTAATAAATATTTTATTCTATTCTACAATAATGTAATGTAATTTTAATACTTGACTAATAATTTATTTGACATTGTATTTGTATTGCGTGTCTGTGTCAAGCATGCCTGTATCTGTATTTGTTATGTAAAACTATTTTTGCATGCCTAAGTTAAGGTAGAAAGTATAAGGATCACTCATTTTGTCACATATCATCATAATATTGTACCTACTTTCTGTGCAAATAAACAATTATTCTATTCTATAAGGATATCCAAACAAAAACTAACCTTTAAGTATATCTCCAAGCTCAGCCATCCCGCTCCTCATGCCGCCCCTCGCCATGATATCATCGTTCTGCGGCGTGTCAGGTCGCTGCGGCGCGTCGCCCCCGCTGAAGTCCACGTCCACGCTAGCGGCGGCGGTGGCGATGGCGCCGGGGATGTTCTTGATGTTCGCCGGGGTCTTCGTGTCCCCCTTGCCTGGAAGCGCCACGCGCCGGAGCGGACCGGTGCGGCATTGCTCAGGAGTTAGAAGGGTTACCCGGAGTAATTCGCCGCTACCTGCAATTTTTTACATACTAATATGGGTACATACATAAACTCACGCCTTTTTCCTATGGGGTTAGGCAGAAACCACGGAACGAAACCTGCTACGATCCTTACATACTCCTTTTGCCTCGCCCACGTTCATGCATCTGGTCAATTAATGGTATCGGTATTTCAAATTGGAAATCACTTTACCAATCTGTGCAGTTTCCGTTACGTTCTTCTCAAGCATCGTCATCATCATCTGCTCAGCCTTTTCCCAACTATGTTGGAGTTGGCTTCCAGTCTAACCGGATGCAGCTGTATTGGTATACAGCTATAAGGCACTGGTGTGCTTTACGTGGAGCGACTGCCTATCTGACCTCCACAACCCAGTTACTAGGCAACACGATACCTTTTGGTAAGACTGGTTGGTAGTTCTTCTTAAGCAAATAATTGAAAAGATCTTCGGTGAATTAATAATTTTGAAGACATCATCAACATACCTTCTCCAACAGCGATAACTCTTGGATGGCGGGACGCGTACATGGGCGCGAAGGCCACCACCTCAGGGTCGAGGCTCTCCACCACGAGGAAGTAGTCTGACACCGCCACATCACGCAACGCCGTGTGACTGCCGTCAGAGAACTCCAAGTCTATGTCCAGTAGGCCTTCCTGGAATTTCAGAATACTTATGAATATTGAGACAAATAAATACGAAATACCTAATGCTTTTGTGCGTGGGCTCATTACATTGTAATTTATTATTTTCTTCCTGGCTCTTTAAAGGGTACATAGTTTCTGCCCACAACTTCGTCCACATAATTATGAGTCAAGTATAAAGTCAAACTCAAATAATTTATTTCAGTTAGACCATTAAAAGGCACTTTTGAACGTCAATTTATACGATAAAAAATTAATTACATTGAATCTAGTTGCCATAGCATGAATCATCATACGACACTCAACATTTGTTAGGCTTTCTATCAGTGAAAGAATTTTAGTCATCGAATTTGTGGTTTTTATTCTAAAGATTATTTCTTACATACAAACTCTACTACTTTATAATATTAGCATAGATGTTTAAAGCCTATAAGTATAAGAAATAGCTGACTTTTTCTATAATAAAATTGTCTAGCACACACAAACCTGGTATTGCGCTGTAAGTCGCCTGGTGACTGTAGTTTCGGAGACGTATCCGTTCTCGATGGCAGTGTCGGGCGAAATGTTCAGCTGTAGACCCGATATGACGCGTACCAGGAGTCTTGAGATCGACACCTTGTCGTTACCCACGCGGACTTCACGGAGACCGATCACGCGGCCTGGGGGAAGGAGATTACATTAGTGACTTGGCAAAACGGTACTTACGGCCGATCCCAACAGTATGTTTCTATCTATCCTTGAATGACGGCCTAAAATACATCGATAACGGTTTAAGTGTGTTGATCGAGACAAAATTGACTGTTTCGGAAGTCAAAGTTCAAAAAAGTTATGTGCTTTCGGCATATAAACATATAGCAAACTATTTTCAAGTACGTCATATAAAGCTGCCAAATCAGTCTTTGAGATTGTTAAATGCCCTTTATATATACATCGAAAGATCGCTACCGGTCCTCCCAAGCATCATAGGCTTCATATTTCAATTAAAAAACGTTTGAATTAAATTATAATATTTTGTATTTAAACTTAAGCTACTAAGTCCCTACATGCGGCCTATAACTAACTATGTAGGTAACACATACTACATAATATTATTATATAACATGTAATGTCTACCTTTTGAAGTAGGTAAATAGTTTACAAGTGGGCTACATAGATAGGCAGGATTATAGCGATGAAAGCTGAAATTCTGCGGTCACTCGGCGCCTGTCGCTTTTATGTATATCTATAATCCGGGCTTAGTTTATCTAAAACCTTTCTGTGCAAAATATACTTACTTACCTAAGTAAAGCAGCTTATATATAGCTTAGATAGAGTACGTTTCCAAATCAACTCTAACTGAACGGATTCGTATCTTGCCCAGACTCATAAGTTTAAAATCTGATAGTTTCGGGTGAATTATCGTCTATCTGCTAAACTTCATGATTCAGTTGAGTCACGAAAGCGTTTGGGAGAGCCAATTGGAGGTTGACACGATAAGATGAAGTTAGACCCTAATCTTCTTAGTACTTACTTATCTACCTACTTAGTATAGTCAAGTGTCCGAAGTGAACTTAAGATTCGGCTCGACAAAATACATGTTTCTATTTCATAACTGGAAGGCACCCATTTGTCGTTGTATCGTAGCAAGCACTTGGAAGTTTGCGGACTAGCCTTTATAATTTTATTACAAAAAGATGACAAAGTTTCTTCTGCTCACAATATTGCAAAAGCCAGAAAGCCACTAACTCCCTTAGTCCCACATAAGGCACTCGCCTCAGTGTACGGGACAGTGATCGTATTAAGCTATCTTATATGTCTTGATCTTTTAGTCATTTTTTTAACCTCCGCGACCTAGTCAGGTACTAAGTACTGATGACCAACATAAATCAGAACAAAACTCACGCAAATACATAGAAACACAAATTACCTGTAATAGGCGACAGTACTTGCACTTCAGTGCGTCCAGTGCTGCGTCCTTGCAGCACGCGGCCTCGCAGTGACGCGATCCGAGGGTCCGAGACCCGCGTCAGCACGAGTTCCGTGACCTTCAGCCACGTCCGACGCGACACGAAGTACGACACGCGACCTGAGTCGTGGTCCTTCGCCAGGAAACGGGCGTACACCTACACGGAGAAGAAAAAAAGGTATTCATTAAACATTTAAAATGTCACGCAAACTTTTTGACCTTTGCAATACAAAGGTACGCCCACAGGTGCCTACGCCAATTACTTATCGTGATTGGAGGGCGAGCCCAGTGCCATTTATCGCAGGCAATTTTGTGGGTTTTTTTACGACGAAAAAGCTAATTATGCACCTTTTGCGTTCAAGCGTTGGCGTTGTTAAGTACTCAGTACTTAAACCGCCAAGCTACCACTTTGTTGAAATTACGTTAATTGTGGAAGAAAAGAGGGTGATACACAGCCCTGTTATATGTGAATTTGATATTCAATTTGAACTTCATTAAAATTTTGTGAAGTTCAAATTTCTATAACACCCTATTAATGGGCAAAGAGTAAATGTTATGTAAGCTGTTCTGTCCTAACTTGTGCCGCTATGGCTTCAGTGTTTATTTAGCGTTTTTACAGCGTTAGCGAAAAATTTTAACACGTAGAAGTTTCCTAGATAGGGACACACTTTGACTGCCCCGTTAGTCTAGTGGTCGCAAGCACGACTGCTGAGCGAGGAGCAAAAAGTGTAATTGGGGTTTTCCATTAGAAATTTCGCAGTAACAGCCCGGAGTTTGGAGGATGGAGGTGTGACACCCCCGTGACTCGGAAAGCACGTAAAGACATTGGTCCTACGACTGAACTCTCCTCGATTGTGTCGGATTGCCGTCACACACTATGAAAGCTAGGGAAGAGGGAGTGCACCTGTGTTTGCGCACACACTTGTGCTCTATATTTATTTCCTGCGTACTTAGCCAGTCTGCATAAGTGCATAAGTTTAGCTGCCGTGGCCGAACTCGGTCTGCAGAATACACACATAATACATTCATCTACACGCCTTAGGAAGCAGAAAAAAATTGCTTATAATCACTGGTAGAACATACCTCAACATTGCTCTGCTGGTACCGCAGCCGGCATGACCGTTGTTCGGACAGCGAGTTGGTATTGTCGGGCCGCGCGCCGCCCCAGCCCCGCGCTGACAGCGAGCGCTTCGCCCGCTCCTTCGTATTCGCGTCATCCGGGACTTTCCAACCTAGGACACACATTATTCAGTTAGACATCGAAAGTACAAGAATATCCTACCTACTTTCAAAAATGGTGGTAAGGGCGGGAGAAGTAATTTGATGATTTCCTATCTGAAAAAAAAAACCCTCAAAATGGTAATGGTGTAAATTCACAGCAGCTTCTGTGTCTGAACGTACAGTCAGCAACAAAAGTAGCTTAACATTTATTTTTTTTTAATCCTTTTTATCGAGCACTAAACTAACTATCGGGAAATAAGGCAATGGATCAAAAATAAAAATAAAATGAACTCTTAGGTAACTATTGCCTAAAATTCTGAATAGCAGTGAGTTGTGTCATTTCGTGTCTTTTAAACGATATGTAGAAGTAACATTGTTAATCGACTTTTGTTGCTGACCGTACCTACATACGCTTAATTTCATACCTACATATTAATAGTAAGATTAGACTTGGGTTGAGTAAGGGTTTTATCTAAATCTACCAATTCTCAAGGTTGAATGTTAGTAGATAGTTATGTAAGTCAAAGTTGCTAATTCACTGGAACTTGTAGGTACTTAAACGATTAATCATTCAGCAGTTAGGGTTACATAAGCACAAAATAATGAGCAACAATGATCGACTAGGAACTGACGATGTTCTCTAGTGATGTGAATTAATGCAAAATCGCAATAATTCCATGACAATAATAACTAGATATGCAACGAATAGTTGTTTGGCCGAATACTGGATACCGGATATTCGGCCTGACCACCAGCCGAATATTCGGTATCCGGCCGCCGAATATTCGGCTGTCCTAAAAATGCTGAAAATCTTGTTTTTATACATCATAATTTACCTTTGGTGGATTTCCAATATTAAATTAATTATACTATTACAAATAAGTACATTTTTTAACTATCAGTATTATCACAAAGTTACTTTAAATAATTGATTTATTATAAAAAGTTAAAGTTGATTAAAATAATAAAAAGCTTCAATTACAACAGTGTCTTTATTTAGATCCGGCCGGATAAGCCGGATACCGGATAGTAACCGAATATTCGGTGAATCTCTAATAATAACCCTATATAATACGCTCATATTATTACTATTAGGTATGAAGTACAAATACGAAGCGATGAATTCGCATTTCACAGAATTTCGCAACTAAATTTAATTTACTAAATGTTAGCATGTTAACAATGAATGTGAATGCTAATTATGCCATCATTAATGTTCTCAGTTTCTCACCTTTGATTTGCGACAGTCGGTTGTCATCGACATCGATCTCTAGAGGGTATTCGGGCATCCACACGGTGAACCGCGCTAAGCCGGTATAAGTGCCGTATTTGACGATCACTGACGCATTCGAAGAGCCACGGATTTCGGAGCCATCCACGTACACTGAACTGCATGATGATGATACCTGGTAGATTAAAATATGGTAAAGAATTAAAGTCAATATTTTTTTGGGGTCAAGGTTATAAAATGTGTTGGAGTTAGCTACACAGACAAGAGCCGAAATTCTAAGAAAAAAAAAGAACAAAAATGGCGTGTTCGATAAAAATCTATAGGTTTTATGAACGAGTTTCTGGGTGTAGATAATAGTAGAGATATCAGATGAAAGATCAATTTAGATAAGTATCAAAATATCTAAAACGTATATCTTAATAACTTGTATGATGGTTCTGCATACATATAAAAAGTCGAATTGCTTTGGTTTTTTTATGATTTCTTTTGAATTATTTACCTAGATATTGTTCGAAATCGACTTATTATCATTATCCTCTTTAAAAGAAGAAGGATTTAGATAATCTCGAAAACCTGACGTTCTTTTCACTCTTACCTTTAGCACACTTTCATCCTCAGAATGGCAGGAGCTCTGCAGCGTGACGTCAGCGACCTGACCCGCCTGCGACACGATCAGCACCTTCATAGCCTGAGACACCTGACGACCTGTCAGCACCGCTGTGTTCAACACCTCCCAGTTCTGGTGGAAAACCATCGCATAAAACAATTTGCTTGTATTTAGTAGCGAATCTACAGTCCCTTCCCCTGTGAATTTGGTCCGCATCATTAATTCATTACCAAGCTTGATAACGATGCCTTGGACACACATCCTCTACATTCTCTACTCGCTTTAAAATACCTACACAGTAATTAGCACCTTATTCCTAAACGTGAACCATCATTATTCCTGGTGGTTAATATCACCACTCACCATCCAAATATGCATCTGATCATCGTCAAGATCATTATTGCTTAAGCAACTTCTGTAACAACTGTTAAATAGGAAGGGGCTATAAATAGTCGTAAAGACAGGTGAGAAAAAGCGCCAAAGCAGTAGGTGGTAATAAAAAAATCCATTAGTCAGAAGTAATCAGTTGATTAACACTTGTAAATGTAACCCTGGAGATCGTTAAACAGCACAATCTTCGACTCTTCGACGTTAAAAGTATTAATTTGAGGACAGGTTAAAGTATTATTAGGTACTTTCTCTTAAATAGCTTTAGGTAATAAATTCTTGTAACCTAGAGAGATATCCGACTGGGTACAGATTACCTAGTAAAGTGACTGTTCTTTATTTCCTAACTGCCCGAAGTGTTTTAGCCCCAACGTAATTGCGGCCTACAGGTTCTAAAGGTGACGATAGACACAAACAAGTAATTCAGTCATCTAATAATAGCCACTGTCTATTAATCTACGGCTACAATAATAGTGAAGTCGTACATATAAAACACTCCATCACTCACGTCGTAATTTAATTGCTTTAATCATCTAGTTGGGCGGTAGACAAGGAGCGAGCGTTCATCCGTCAGTGAGCAGATATGAAGAGCCCACTCCAGCCCCGAGCGCCCGCGGCCCGACTTAATGACTCCACGCTAATATTGAGATAAACTAATTGCTTTATAAATATTATTCTGTAACTTCATTTAAAGCCGCACCGTTGGGACCGCACACGTTGCTGACGTATGAAAATTATACGGGCGCCCGAAACAATGTACTTGTGTGCCACACAAACCCCCAAGTCCCACAACCCGATGCCCCGATTTAATAGAACGTTCAAATTAAATTAACGACGAATCCGTGTTACAAAAAATGGAGAAAAGCCAAATTGCTTCAAAAGATAATAAACGTGGATCGTGTTCTTGAAGTTTGATGTAATTTGAATGTTAAAAGATTTTGTTGATCCCTAATTCGTTATTGTGACAGACTAATGGCTGTAAAATTATTTCGCAAAGAACAGGGCGATTATCGTAAAATATTATATTAAATTGCTTCTTTGAAACCAGTGAAAGTTAAATTTGAGAACCAGCTTCACAATAAAGATAGTATTTTATGATAGGTATTGTAAAATTTTAAGTTACGTACTTACTGCAAATTGATTTTGATGAGAGACATTTTGCTCTCGATGAATAGTTATGAACACTAAAGCAGTTATTCAAAATATGACGGAGGCGAACCAGGCGCGCGAGCACAGTGGGCGCAGTGGGCGGCTACGACCCACCATAGCCTCCATTAGCTCGCGATAAAGCTCCCATTACACCACTTCATTCATACTAAGAGTACCATTAAAAGTTAATCTCAGCTATTTGGTACAATCACGCTCATAACAGACATAATATTACTTCAGAATAAAAAATAATTTAGAAGTAAAGAATTCAGAAGCTCAATTTGCCATTTATGACCCTAACAATAATTACCTATTGCATCTATTTAACGGTTTTTCTCACATAGGATCGTTTGCAACGAGTCAAAACCTCTGGAACCCAATAAAGATATCGTTATAGTAATAAAAGGGGCTCCCTTCGTTCCATTAATTACTAAGAAAATACCTTTCGGGTAATTTATCGCTTACAATCGATGTCTTAATAAATTGTTGATTTCGAGCACCTGTCTCGGTAATGGCCGAATAATCGAGTGGCTGTCCGTGATTGTAATCACTATTCGCATTTATTACAAAGATAATATTTAAATGGAACGTAATATAAAAAAATGTATAGGTGTTAACACCCGTTAATCGTAGTAAATTGGTAGGTAGTACACCGCTCATAGGAACATACATCTTTTAAAATGTTATGCTTTCACTGAAAGTATTTCAAAGTTTTAATCAAGAGCACGCCGTGAGTATCCTTATAAATGCTTTCAACATGCTATAAATCCTGTTTGAATTAATTTTATGTAAATTGCGAAAGATGATAATAATATGACTACGGTTACCGAGTTGTTAAATTACCTTAGAAATTGGCAGCACAGCCTGTATGTCATCTTTTTCAATGTCAAGTCTGGTGTTGACTCTATGTTCGTGGGGTGGTTCTTCCGTGGTAGAAGTTAGAGTGGGCGCAGAAGATACTTTGGCTGACCAGCTGATGCGGGCAGTCCCACGCCCTGATTCTCCCTCCGCGCCCTCCCCGTCTCCCTCGCCCTCGGCCCCGACCTCGACAAGCCACGTGAGGATCTCCTCCCAGCCAGGTTCGCCAACTCCGCTGCTCTCCACAGAATCCCTATATCGTAAAATTAAGTTACAATATTCAGTTCATAAACTTACTGAGCCTAAAAGCTTTTATTACCCAAAAGGTTGTTTATTGAGGTCGAACATCTTGAAGGTGAATATAACCCGGGTCATAATAAATCAATAGCGTATTATGTAGTCTTTACTCTTTACTCTTAAAGTTCACATTCTCTGTGGGTGTTGTCGCTTTACGTTTCGCAGTGGAAACACGAAATTATCTAAACAATAAAAAGTTAGTCGTGACATCGAGTTTCATTAAGCGGAAAAGCGCTGACAAAATTTATGGCTGTGCAAATGCAAAGTAGTCGTGGGCGAAATTGTGAACAAATCCCGCCAAAGAAATGAGAAATGGAAACATTCTGTTATAAAACGTGTAGAATAAAAATAAATTTTCATTTTGGTGCGAAACTCGTTTAACTAGATGTATATTTATGTACGGGTACATAGAGCGAATGAAAGGCATGGGCGTTTATGGGCCCTACCTACGACTGGTGCATAAATTACATAAAAAGTCCTTCTGAGGCTCAAAATATTAATTTAACAACTTAATATGCTTGAAGCAATGAAGCCATTGTTTAGCTAGCCTAATTTTGACCTTTACACAATAGGTACCTACTAAAGTAAACATCTAGTAAAGTTTAGAAATAGGTAGGTAGGTACAGTTCTTCTTAGAAAGGGAATTAATTCTTGAAATCTCTCTCGCTTAGATGACCGGCTAGGCGGATAGCTGGCTAGCTAGAAGGCACCCACTTTATCTACGACCACTTCGATTGTAAGAGCATTTTATCGCTAAAGAGGGAAAACGTAGAATTGCAGATGGCATTTTCATTCTATCCGATTTATTTTTGAAAATGAATGTCTCTTTTCAATTTTATTGCAATTTCTATCCTTGTTTCAGTGTGAAGATGAAATTGCTCTTGTTCAACGCTCTCATTGTTTAAATGTAGGTAACGACATTGTAGAGACTATTACGTACCTAGTGTCCGGATACTTTTCTAGCGGAAACTAATAGTTAGTGTTATTAGAGTTAATCTTGTCGTTCAGGAAACTACGATAAAACGCTCTTAAAGTGGATGTGAAAAGGAGCTTTGTCCTCACGCCTCTAATTTAGTTAATTAACTTCACCTAGTCTAATGTAGTTTCCACTAACAAGCGAAGAAGGGGTTCTTTGTTCATTACGAAAATGATGCAACAGTTGGACTAATTTGGAAGTCGTTTTTACATTTGTTATATACTAAGGGTGAGTTTGTCTCCAAGTTGTACTAACAAATGTAAAAGGTATTTCCAAGTTAGTTCAACTGAATTTGAAAGTGTTTCACAGTCTTAGAGCCACGATAGAATTCTGGTGCCATTAGTGACATTGATTGACTCAAGTAGGCACACCTGTGTGTAACCAAATCCGTAGAAGCTTTTGGATCACAGATTATGCTCGTTACTTACAAGATAACTGATTAAGTGTTTAGTTTATTGATTACGTTCACCTCAATAACCCTTTTGATCAACAAATGAAGGGTTTAATCAAATCACTAACTAACAGAAACTACGTTACATTAGGCAAGGTACATACAAGTCAGGAGTTTCGTCTTCACGCAGCGGTTGTTCGAGTCTTGTCGCCGTGACGGTTGCGGCGCGAGGCTTTACCTCCGCCGTCACCGCCCAGCGGGAGTTCGCAGCAGTCACGCTCACCAACCGCAGGCCTGTCTTCACCTTCATTCTATAGGACAATGTACCAAAAGTTATAGTCACGTCATGCCTGTACTCAACGTTATAGGTCACCGAAAGTGCTCCTACTTTAAGAACCCTGGATTTAGCGCCGAGAGATACGCAACAGTGCATATTTTTCGGCGCATCTCTCTTTTACATATTTAGGCATTACATACCGTGGCCTAGTGTAAGTGAATAAAAACGGGCATTATAGCATTAAATATTATTAAGAACAGTTAGCAAAAAAAGTCGATTAACAATGTTACTTTTATATATATCATTGAAATAGACACAAAATAACACTATTCAGAATTTCTGACGAATTTTAGACAATACCTAAGAGTTCGTTTTATCTTAATTTTAGATTTATTTCGAATCTCTTTCGATATTTGATGTGAGGATTTAAAAATCTGAAATGTCAATCTACTTTTGTTGCTAAATGTCCGTGTCTGTATGATCAGTAGAATAGTGAAACAAGTCACCAAAAAGTCAAGTTAAGTGTACCTATAACATACCTACCTACTTCATTATTCAAGAGGTTCACAATTAGATACTTAAGTAGGTACTGAACATTGCCATCAATATTCAGTACTTACCTAATACTGTATGTGAAAATCTACAATGAAGTATGCCATTGTTGATTGTTAACAATCAGAATAACCAGTATAAAAATAGCAAGAACCTGCATAAATTAATAACTAAACTATTATTGTTTGCATAATATCTTTTGTCCTCATTCCCTGACTGTCTTGTCTTTTGCCGCATAATGCGCGCTGTGCATTTCTTCCGGTTCTAAAGTACACTGACACAAATGCGCCTCTCAGAATAGCAATCATAAAAGAGAAGAGATCAAAGCTATGTTTAACTGAATGCAGGATTCCCCGTTAAACATAATTAATTTCCTGCTTTGAACTTGTTTCCTAGTTTTCACCAATGCACCAAACCAAAATTTAGATTCACAAGAATGTGTAAAAGAGGATAATATCACGCAAAGTCGCATTTGGCTAAACTGTCTCACGTTATAGTTAGGATAGTACAATTTATTTTAATAGCTAAGCCAAGGCGACATAAATTTTCATTTAGTCGGTTGCAGTCGAGTATTCCCGTGCGGGTGCGACCCGAACCGTAACTCAAAACGAGAAACAGATACTTACTCGTATCCGCGAAGTTTTGGAGCAGGTGGCGCATAATATATGGCTCGATTCTAAGTATCCAATATAACTGATCATAAGCTCCTATTAGTTCACTCAAACACTCTAAAGTGTAAAATTAAGGCGCCTTTCAGCTTCACTTCCTACAAACACATCCGCTCATTTCTTTTGAAATAGACTGCATGACGGCTTTTAGCGATATCGACAGGATATTGATTCCATTAGATTCTCGTGTAGCACTTGAACCGTCGGGTGTAAAGATTGCAATAGTGCACGTCGGGGCACAATCACAGCGAGGTCCACAATCCCGCAATCACGGCCTCTTTACGAGAACAGCTAGAAATTGTACACGCTGAATTTTTCATATGTGTGTATGTGTTTATTGTTCAGCTTTGTGCTTGCTTAGGTGACATTGTTATAACCAAACGCCAGTAAGTGTCAGTAGGGAATTTGTTTTTAAATTTATGAATGGTGGACCCCGGGTTAAAGTTACTAATTAACTACCTACATTCTTATTTCAAACATGTCTAGTGGTTGTGTGTGACACATCGATGACTATCACCTAGCACCTATATGGCTATTCCATTTTCCTTCACATCATTATCATTAGTCGTAAAAACATGACATTTTTTTTAAAGTAAATCCGAGTTCCGACCCAAAATTGCAGGTCATAAATAATAAAACTCGAAACTGTGAATTTTGAACTAAAATTCTATAGCTACAAATTGTATTGGCGATGTTGAAAAGGATTGTAACATTTATCGCTGACTTTAGCTGCATTTGTTATAACTATCAGATCGTATATCAATATTTGCGCAGTGTTCTTCGAATTTTCGTTCTGAAATGGTTTAGTGCAGTGGTGGTATATTACAGTTAGGAGGTAAGTACATAAAAAGGAGCTGCAAATGCCGTAACTCAATATTAGAGCAGAGCTTGGGAAATTGTACGGAGATCTTTTCTGCTTAAAGAAGAATTATGACAGTTCCGTACTTAGGGAAAAGTTTAGTTCTTTCTAGGCAGTAGTTTAACTGAAAAAAGCCTAGGTACTGTTTTAAGGTCTTTTTGTAATGTAAGCACCTATGCTTATATTACAGATTCTTATTCTTGTGTTCTTTGGATTTAATCTATTCGATAGTAAAGGTTAGATGGACATAGGTGTAAATCTAATTTGTACAACGTTAATGTGTAACCTTTTATTCTTGTAATGACTTCAGAATTAAAATATAAAGCTTTTGGCAAACTAAGTAAAAGACGACGTAAGGTACAAATTTTTAAACCAAAAATAAAGTACAATAAAATTCTGAAATAAATCAAATAATGTTGAGAAAAGCCTCTTCAATTTACCTAACTCATAAATGTAATTTTCGCGATGAAAATGTCATCTCTTGTTCTAACTCCCCACTCGTATCTTTTTGCGGTCGTCTAGAAGGCATCAAGAATTATTCCGAGTAAAGTCGATCTCAAAGACCAATAAATTGTATGAAATAAACGAGGTGATTTTGAAGGAGTCGTTATTCAGTTAAAAACTAGACTAACTGAAAATGTTTTAATTGGCATTTTGAGGTCGACAGTTTGCAGTTAAGCTGGGAGATGCGCCGCCTGTTCGGTACTTCAACATACATATGAACTTGTTTTGTTGGCAGTTGGCACCTCGTTCATCCTCCAAACGCTGCGGCGTGCCACTCACAATTTGCCAAAAGTTACAACAGAACAATAGGTTTAGTTTGTGGCAACTTAACGTTTTTGTTTGCATTCCTGATGAAAATATATGTAAGCATCTGTCAAAATACAGTAAATTATTTCATGTTCCTTACTTCCCACTCAAAATAGAAGATCGCGGTTGACAAGCAATAAACCAGTCCAGTTGGGCGGAATACCAATAAATATTAGTCAGCGTGACATAACACAGAGATGCGCAAGTTGTTCCGTCGTTAACTTGAAGTGGCTCATGCATGCGTTGACAGATTTTCTCCTGGTGTGGGTTTACAAACCGCTATGTCAGGCTTACAGAAAGTCAGACACTACTTGGGTGGCATCGAGGGCACGGTTAACGACTACCGTTTAATCATAGTTCTAATTACCATGAACATGGTTTTGTTAAGTTACGAGCACTTTCGAAAATAATTAATTAATGCGGAGACAAAGATTTACGCACTACAAATGACTATATAAACTTACCTAATGACAACATGTGAAATGGTATGACTGGTGTCGCGCCGCACTACGAAGGGCAGATGTAGGCGTGAATGAGGGTACAGTGGTGCTCGGGGTAGAAGAAGTGCAGCATCGCCGGCCCGAGCTTCTCGATACCCAGCACGAGCTCCGGCCAATGTGACGGAACCCAGGGGCCATGCAGGCTGCACAGACACTCGCCCACAGGCACCTTCGGCTGTTTCTCCACTGCCGGCTTCAGCTGCGCTATATGCTAATCGCACTGTCCTTGGTGGTCGCTTTCCCTTCCCATCTGCGGGCCACCACGCAGCTGGTACCGTTAACTCAGCGAGGCAAGCACCCTCCTCGCCTTCAGGGCCACACGTCGCAGTTAATGTTCGAGCTCCGTAACTCGCATGTAAAGTGATACACACTCGACGCGGTCGTGTCGCGGCACGTCTTGCGCCGCCCTCACCGCCGGTGTGGAACAGCACACGTAGCACTGGAGCATCACGAGGAAGCTCACGAAACACTAGGTGTGCTGACACGTCGAGTCTGTGTGCAGTAGCGTCTTGCAATTCCATCAAAGAGGCATTTCTCCTAGGTGGTTCTAAGGGGTCAGGAACTGCATACCGCGCTGGCACCGTCTGTTTAGTAGAGAAAGGCCCGTACGTTGCCCGGACTGATGCTGGCGCAGAGCCTTGTAATACTGTAAATCGGTCCAGTGATAACAAGGCCCCGGGCAGGGCCGTACCCATAGGTTCCGGTGGTGGACCGGAACCGCTCCATCTCGCCGTGTGTTTTAGAAAAAACCCACTATCCTTGTTTTCAAAATGCACTTCGACGCCAAGAACCGTCCCTGAAAAGAAAGAAAACTAATTTTAAAACATAATAAAACATTTGTCATCGATTTAGGAATGCGTAACACGTGTAAAATGTTAAATAAGTGTTTTATTTTTAGTATTTTGACGAGAGATAAAAGGGCGTTGAAGCACAACATTGGCGCCGTGCCAACCGCATTCTGTCCTGCAGCGAGACGTCATTTGCGTTAGTTTTATGTTTACAAACACATCGATTCTTACGTCGATTTTAGTATTAACGTAACGATGCCTTAATGGAAATGTTTGCGTTCAGTATTATAAAGAGATCTTTGGTAGTGAAGCAGGTCATGGTTTATGTCTGCCTCATTTTAAAGCCACACGCTCCGTACCTTTGAGATGGTTATGCGAGGATACGTAAAATGTTATATGGCGGTAATAACAGAAACATTTTATATGTAAGCGAGGAATATAAAGGAGATTAGGTATAAGGAGGCGAGAGTGGCTGGTCTTGTTTCTTTGAGGGATGGCTTCGCTCGGAGCCGCGTCACGCATCACGCAGGCTGCGGCACGGCCTCGTCACTCGTCTCGTTTATTGAGCCAGGATTTGTGTCACGTTTCTCTAACGGCGCTCTTCACGGAATTCATTACGCGACCTATTTATGATTCTCAGTGGTTGGTCTCTTACGAGTATAAAATATTTTGTTACGTTTATAATTGAGTTATTTTGTTTAAATTGGGTTTTAAACTTTATGTTTTTCGTTATGATTATCATTAATATTATGGCATCACGATACCTCAAAGGGTTTATTTCTTTCATTTGCATTGAAAACACACATTCGTGTAGTAAGTAGAAGGAAATCACAATGACGATTAGGTACTGTCTAATAGCCTCTTTCCCAATTGCTTTCAAGAAATTGATGTTAATTAAGCATTACCTATTTGCATAATAAGATAAATTAAAGTAAGCAAGGTAAATTAAATTGGAAACAATCTCCACTGAATCCGCACCCCGCACTGATCACAAAACAGTTATGCAGGTACAACAGCAGACGTATTAATTGGTTTCCATGAAATTTCCTGTGAGCGGAAGCTATTGCTTCATTTGCAAGGAAACGGCAGGCAATTCCACGAACACGCCACATCCCTCCAGCTAGGGGGAGTAGGGATAATAAAAAGCTTTAGGACGTGACGCTCTTAGGACAAAGAAAAATTCGCACAGCTTTCAAGTTTCAACCTCGTTGAGAAATGTTACTTTAGGTATACCAGGCTAAGTACAGTCAGCAAAGAAATCGTATTAACGACGTTAAGCATATTATTTAAAAAATCTGGAACTCAAGCAATAACTTGAAATGCAGAAAAGCAAAATTAGCAATTTTGTGTAAGTTTGGATGAGACGTAAGTCACAGTATTGCAGCTACTTTCTTTGCAAACCGTACGACCTTTGGTCGCATGCAACTTATTTTTTTAACTTTATTACCTCTTTGTGAATTCAAAGTAAGTGCTAATTACCCAAGGCTAGGTGCTAGTAGCGTAATGCGCAGCAAATATGCAAAGTTTTATTGATTTTTGCATTCCTTAGGAGATGTTATTGATCCGGGTACCTACATAATGAATATTCAAAAGGCCTTTATAAATAATAGTTGAAATGGTACCTAACTCTTCTCTAAACACATATTCTACAACGCCAACGGTGTTTTTAACGGTTCACAGAGCTAACGCTTAGGTAGGTATAAGAAAAACACTCTTTGTGGAATGTTTTAAACTGATATGGCTGGCTGAAAATTGTATGCTAAATTCTAACCAATTTTCTACCTACCGCTATGATACGCGGTTATCTAAATCAGTCCCCACAGTGGAACAATAAGATTGCTGGCAGCCCATTTGCTTAACAATGGCAATCAATATTTTTAATAATCGTCATTGTCCGTACACGTTTCCACACATTTTAATTTTCCCCCGGACGCGGCCGCTACAAAAAGAGAAGTTTCGCGAATTGATATCGCGTTTTCCGATCGCACCCTCGATTGTGGGCAGCATTGGCGGGGAATAAGGGGGGCGGAGGGGCGAGGGGGGTACAGGGGACACGGGGACACGTAGCGGGTGTAATAACTGCCACAGAACTAAATCCTTAGATATGGCTCACGCGTGCCCCCTCCCAACCGTCTTTATCACACTGACCTTCCAATAACTCCTATTTTATATACATATTCATGCAATATATACATAGTTTCCACAAAATATCCAGCTTTTATTTTTATTGTTACTACTACCCGAACCGTAGATGTAGATAGGAAAAAAATACCCGACTGGGCACGAATACCTTAATATTTCTTTTATCATTTTCTATACCACATTCAATCGACTAAATGTAGACTATGCTTTGATAAAGTTGCCAAAAAAGTGGTAGGCCACTCCTTCAGACACATTTCTAGTCTAGCGTTTCGGGTGAGACATACCTAGCAATAGGTGCTTTCCCTTATCATTTCCCGAATTCAGTAGGTATTATTTCAGCAGAGACAACTCAAAGTAACTGGCTTCTATAGAGCTTTCAAGACGATAAGATAATTCAGCGATTCAGCGCCTATTTGGCATTTTGGTATAGTTTTTTTACGTTAGTTTAGAACTTTTCTCGACTATCGGATCTACTAACAGTGCATGTATTTACACTTTCTTACCGGCTCCATATGAGTGATCAGTGAACATCCGGTTTCAAAAATTATACAACGCTTTTAGACTCTGTAGAGTTCCGGAAAACTAGCTTTTTACAACTGTAGTTTCAC
Source organism: Caradrina clavipalpis (assembly GCA_932526535.1). Classification (NCBI taxonomy): domain Eukaryota; kingdom Metazoa; phylum Arthropoda; class Insecta; order Lepidoptera; family Noctuidae; genus Caradrina; species Caradrina clavipalpis. The sequence goes on from OW052093.1 coordinate 7,448,361, forward strand.
TTTACGTTCTTTTATTATTTAAAGCTTATTTATGTAAGTATTCCTAAGTTTCTTTTAGTTTCTACACGTGTGCTATTATTTCCCATTGCAAACATAGTTCAGAGTACATTTAATTACGATGTGTTGACTGTTACTGCGTAATTAATTAGATTACATTATTAATTTCCTCAGATTGATGTTTATCCAAGTAGGACTTCATGGAAAGCTTCCGCGAATTCCGCGTTAAATGCTTCTACAGCAACCTCATTAATTTAATAATATAATATTTCGTTGGAAAATCCGGACACCCTGTTAATGAAACACTATAGCCTTCCAGCGGAACCTTTGTGCCATGTTATTAATATAGCACCCCACGAATTCATTACCCTGTACATTTTCAAAATTAACACAATAATGTTTTCCATGTAACGTTACGCTAGCCGTACGAGCGTATGCTAGATAAAGCCTCATTGAAGGGTAATAAAGCGGACGCGGACGCGGTTATGTGTCGGACTCCATTAACGGTAAATATTTGTTCATTTGTCATGCTGTGTTGCCAATGGACAGCTCTGTGACGTGAACGCAAACCGCTGCTTTTACATAAATGCCGCGTATATCTCATTTTCAGTTAAATGATTTATTAAATACGCGCTTGTCTCGTTAAAAAGTCAACTGGGGTTTTACCCTCGTAGCTCTTGTCCTGCTAAGCCTTTAGGATAAAGGGTACTTGACGTGATGACGTCATAGGTTTTTCGTGGATCCGGAATATTTTAAGCGAGCTACTTAGCTTAGCGCCACCGAGCGGGGATCGCTGTAAAAACATCGATTGTGTTCACGCAGTTATGCGTACTAAGTACTAATAATCCATTCAATACCACGATGTATGGTTAAACGGCCTTACTTAATACTGAAATGGTGACATCATCCCGTGGTATTATTGCAATATCCTAGCAATTGTGACATTAACATTTTTGCAAAAGCAAAATTTGTTTGAATTTCTCAATTAAATTGAAAAGGGTGCAAGCAAGGTAAATTGATGTACGAATACCTAATATAACCCAAATATTTGATTGCTTTCGTAACTCAAATAAGAATCCTAAACAAACAATGTTAAAGGTCTCTCTTAAAAATACTCGGGGATTTTTTTAATTAACTTTTTAACGTAGTTTTAATTAAGATTCTTGTAGCAGTGCATTATATGTATACAAAATAATATTTTGAGACAATTAATTGAAGCTGCATTCTAGGCTTAGCAAGGTGATAGAAAATTTGTATAAGACAATGTTATCGAAACATGTTCCTATAGTAGCATAGACTTTAGACGTGGCGACCGATTGGACATCATAGGACATAAAATAGACATTTTATGTCCTATGATGTCATTACGTGTGGATACATAGACATGTATCCACACGTAATGACATCGAGGACTTGAAAATGGATACTAAATGTTATGAAACTTATTGAGAAATTGAACTCTTAAGTTAGCAAAATGGGGAATTGTGGATATCTCCGACACCTATTGCGAGTGCGGTGCTCCTGACTAGACGTTGGCAATCTTTTTAGTACTCAGTATCCCTACATCTGCTTCTTAAAGGACATTAAAAACGCCAATGAATGCCGCGACTAACGAGACGCCATTAAGGGTTCTAGTACTTAAAAAGTAAAGATTATCTATAACCACACCGATTTGAAAAGAAGAAGAAGGTGATTCGGATTAAGTGGCAGTTGGCTTTCTGGTTCATTAAGTATTATTATATTGTTATAGCTGTGTAATTAATTAGCAAAGCTGCCACTGTGAACTACAGTGCACACATTAGCCACTAATCGATTACCATTGATCCATTGGTGTAATGTAGGTAGAGACAGTAAAGCAAAACATAATTAAATATTAAAGTGACATTTAAAAATCATAATGGAAGTCACTCAGTAATAATACCAGTTAAGTAGAATCTCAAAGACATTCCATCAAAGTCTACAGTATCTAAGGTTCAATTAAATCCATCAATCCAATCATTATCCATGTAAATTATTGTATGTTAAATAGGAGGAGTAGCTGATGATAGCATCCATATTTTCCCATCCGTTGCTTCGATGAACACAATAGGGAACGTGACTCTTCGGTATAACAAATTATTTTTGCTCGAGAAGATGTGTTTGCATTACCCTCCCTACGAGTATCATATATAGGATCTATGTACCTGTCAGTATGGAAATGTGAATATTTTTTGCATACTTTGAATTTTTATTTTGTTACATGCCGACGCGTATCTAAAAAGACATGAGACACAGCCGATACAGGTGGATGTCCAGACATACCTACTTTGTTTGTTGACGTTTAGATTGGAACTTGATTAGCGAGCACGATTTCTGTTTACTAACGTGTGTTTCTATTCTTTCAAATTTCGTGCAGACGTGATGCCGACTCTTTTAAAAATTAGACACAATAAATAGTCCTTGTTCAACTATTAGTGATAAACGGATAATGAACAGTCCTAGAATTAAGTTTTAAACGTGTAGCCATTACAATAAAGGATGTTCGAGTCTCAGGTTTCCATGTTGACTGAGAAATAAGGAGAAACGTAAGTACATATCAACTGCTTATCTTCTGTTAAAGTCGTAAAAGTGAACCGAACGAAATGGGTTGGTTAATGGTACTCCGCGATGGATTACCACCTTGTCACCACTGCAATCTTCCGATCCTATACATTATTGGATACGACCGTCTTGGCTCCGAGGGATCGTTACTGTTGATTTACTCACTTGTTCTGCTTTCTCTTCAGTTAAAGACAAAAATAAGCAGAGGGAATATAAACATTGAGAGGGAAAAATATGGTTTCATTTAAGGGAAAACTCATTTTTAAAGCATATAAAAAAAAAATATGGGAAGGCGTGCAATGACGCAAGATGTCGTTTAAAAACATGGACCTAATGTTTGTTTTCGGCAAGTCATAAAAAATTAACCGCGATCCACGGATATATTTTGGTTAGATCTCATCATAAAATAAATATTCGTTAAGCAAAACCGAATCGAATAGCTCCTAAAATTTGTATAAAACGACAATAAACTGGGAAAAATTGAGGTGAAAGGAGGCGGCGTAAAAAATAATGGCGTACCCTCAGCGGGCAAGGGTGGCCGCTAAATAAATTGTTTGCCTTTTTCAATTTCACAACGAATCCGCAGTACGTATCACTGTTACAGCCTCAACGTGCATACATATGTATGGCACTGAATTCAATCTGTTGTACGGGTATCAAATACAATCAACTCAACGACATGTTGTGGTTGGAGAATTGTAGCTGTTTCTTGTTGGTAGGTATAGATAGATACTCTATTCATGTTTCAAAGTTCTCAGTACTTATAAATGAAGCAAACAAAATGTAGGTTACTTTTATATACATTTACATCCTTAAGTTAAAAGAAAACCACAAAAGGAAAAGAATATAATCTAAATAGTACAAGAAAACAGAGACCGAAAAAAAACGGTAATTTAAAAAACTAAAAAACCCGACTGCTATTCTTTAAAAATCCCTAAAACAAGATAAATTGTAGCAGTCGGGACCCATTCTAGAAAAGGAGGATTAGTGAATTGAGAGCACATACCTATATTACATTGCAGATGGTGCCGAATGGGTCCCGACTGCTACAATTTATCTTGTTTTAGGGATTTTTAAAGAATAGCAGTCGGGTTTTTTAGTTTTTTAAATTACCGTTTTTTATTTTTTATTTTTTTAGTGTTTTAAAAAAGAAATTAATATACCCAGTATCACTCTTACAGTAAATACGAATCTACCGACACCTCTCAAGCTAAAATCCATCGAGCCGTTCAGCCTGCAGAGCGAGCCAAACATTTGAATTTGGCGCCAAAAATCCGCCATTTTGTTTTTTTTTTTTTATATACCCAGTGTCACTCTCACAGTAAATACGAATCTAACGACACCTCTCAAGCTAAAATCCATCGAGCCGTTCAGCCTGCAGAGCGTGCCAAACAATTATACATACATACATACATACATACATACATACATACATACAAACATACCCTCGAAAAACATAACCCTCCTTCTGTCGCAGTCAGGTAAAAAAAGAGCGAACAAACATTAGTACAAAGTGAACCAAAAACACAACCTGAAAACGATACCTCCTTTACCCCATAACAACAAGGAAGTGAACCTGATAGATATTGAAAACAAAGACATTTTCCCTCGCTCGATATGAGCAGGTATATTCCCGATTCGATAACGGATGTATTCAAAACGAGCATCATTACGTGCCATCAATAACTCGACATCGGATTTGAAAGGCTTGCGACAACGGTGGGTATTCATGAGCGCGGGCCCTTATGTCTCTGGTTTTACGACAACAGACTTGTCACGTTGTATAACTACATTGTATTCCTTTTTATGTAACATACCTACTCCTACGAGAGAGTATTGATTCGCGGACGTGAATTTGATGGATTGACACTGTAGTTCCATGTGAAGAGCGCAACTTTTTCGCGAAAACTAGTTTGAAACGCAACTTTTGTCAGCATTCTCAGAGCTGGGGAAGTTTTTGTTAAATTAAGTCAGTGCTGAAATCACAAACATTGTAGAAATCTTTGTTAAAAAAAACTTAACATAGTTGCCTAGGTAATTGACTTACTGCAAGCCAAAGGCCACCAATGAAAGCACGAGATTTCTAAATAGAATTTCCTATTTCCATATCATAGATAAAAGGAATAAATTGCTAAGGACCCAGGAACATTCCTTGACATTCTGTCGCATAAAGGAAAAATGTGCATCAGAGACTGCAATGTTAACAAGAATGCGCGTCTTGTCGACGACACCGTACATAACGTATTACTGGCGACAGTTTCTCAGAACATGTTACGCCTGACTCACGGAACGGGACGAATGGTGATTTAACAATGTCTAAAATAGACTTCCTTGTGGAATGCGCCTACATCAACTACAGCCATAATACTAATATCTGTGATCAACGAATAGCTGAACAGTTACGCATGACATTATTCTTGTTTCGACGCGGGCAAAGCTTTCTACTCTGTTGTCTTGGTGAATTAGAATTTGAAGATGTCTGAATGGTTTGTAGCTCATAAACTTCGGGCTTTATTGCATTGAACCTACAATTTAATTTTGAATTTTCTTTGAAAAGATGTTCTTGTTTTGGGATTCATGACTTCATATGTGGAGTTACCTATGTTATAATTAGGCACATGAAAATTCACTTGGAATATGTCTAATTCAGAAAAACGCAATGATTAGGTATCTAGTAGAAATGGTTATTTTCTTATCCACCAAGCTCCAAAACTCTTGTTTGTAATAACCAAAACAAACAGTCAGTAAATATTCTCGAATGCTGAGCAAACTAATAATGGTGGGTCATCCATCCATCCTCCAATATCGATGGCAAAACATACTTAGGTGCTTATAGGCTGTCAACTCTTCCGTTCTCAATGACGTCATACCCTCTAACCTTTATCCTTGTCGAGCTGAACCGCTCGCGATTGTTAGTGGTACGTATTGTTATTTATTTTTAATAACCCCTTCCGCATGTATAACTGTAACCGCGATACACGCCATGCCACTTGACGAGACGTTCTAGGGACGTCAACCTCTTGTGCGCACTCGACCTCAAGTGTGCTTCTATGAAAAGCTCCTACGCGCAATATGTTTCTTCGAGATAATTCACGCTTCTCTCCATAATTCAAGAGCGACTGTAGCTGGTATAAAACTTATGTTTGTTGTGCAACATCTAACTACCAAGGGAAATTTAGTTTGATAAACATTGTACCCTATTTGTTTTTGAACGCATTGTTTTCCCCTACACTATTTATGCTTAGCATTATTTTGTGTTAAAACAAGGCGAGAAAAAGAAGATATTACACTTAGGATTTAGAAGTAAATACAGAAAGACATTGTGGTTTCTGTAAGACAGTTATTTTACATTCAAACAGCAGTGGTTCCCGTGCAAAATTGACATTTCTCTTTCGAGTTAGGTACCTACATTTCCCAGTTATTTATGTTATGTATTCAGACTGAGCCAATATAGTCAAATTATATTTCAGATTTATTCATAGATATTGCCGTTCATAATTCAATCTAACCAAATGTATTCATCAGGCAACCTACACCTAAGACAGGATTATCCCTTACGGGTACTTGCCGAAGAATGGATTAAGGTCAATTAGTAACGGGAACCATTTCACAGGTTATTGCTTTAAGGAACAACTAATCGTCGTGAATCCCTCGCTGGAGATGGATCGCCCCCGCACATTCTTGTCTTGTTTACAATCCGTCTTGTAGTGTCGTGCCGTGGGACCGGACGGCTGTATGCGCTTTTCCTAATCATTGTGAACAACTTGCGTAGGCCTGCGTAGAATGGAAGTACTTTGTAAACTCAAATTAAGAATGATTTATATGAGTAACTGTAATGTCCGGCAAACTTCGTCGTAAAAGGTGTTTCATTCATTGTGGACAATTTTACGCGTAGAAACTCGTGACACTCACTGTTACTTGTAACAGTTTAGTCGTAACATTGATAAAATATAGTTTGTAGCAGAGCGTGCAAGTTTAAGCTGTGGACACACTATGCAAGCACTAAGATTTTCCATATTTTCCGAACGCTTGCTTAGCTTGGCTATGCTCGGGCTGAGCGGTGCCTGTGAAGACACTTGTCACTTGTCAAGCCGCCTAACGGTAGACCCTTATCCGATGTTTGATGACAGAGATTTACTACTGGCCACCTGTTTGGATATGATGTGCTACATCAGCTGTTTTGTTTGATAAACACTCTGGAAAGTTTTCTCTTTTCCTTGCGTGCCGTTACGACATTATCACCGCATTAGTTATTTATTCAACCGAATATATTGAACAGGCATTAGTCAAATGGGCTTAATGGCTTGTAAAGTTGGCTGCATAGTTGCATTCTACAAGATATTTACATGTTTATTTATTCAATTATCGATAAGATTAGTCTCATAAAACATTCAAAGGGACTATGATTGCGCAAATGCTCTTACACAGGTATAATGTTATGTCGTTACCTATCTGCATTAGGCGATTTTACTCCTTTGGTTTTAATTGGCAATTACACAGGTTTACTGCTAGTGTCGGTAATTAGTCGTGGGGTAAGGCGGCGGTGACGCGGCAGTGAGCCGAGGTCGCCGGCCGCCTCCCCGCACTCCACAATAACTTGTCGCGCCCATCTAAATGCAAATAAAGGGAGGGTACCTACCCTTGATCTTTGTATGCGCATCCCTCATTTGTCAACATTTTGTTGAAAAAGGTGATATTAAAAATATTTGAATATTTATCGCTGGTTGGAATAACAAATGGTCACTTAAAACGACGAGGGTCTAAAGGAACTTTGTTGTTATTTAATAGACGAATAAGGTATTATTTTTAAATAAAGGTACATTTAGACGCTCTATATTCATTTATTTGATCACTTACTTACCTATATCAAAACTAAAGTAAGGTGCATTATATTGGTACAACTCTAGTGTCTCTGTATTAACGTAGGCAAGTGATTTAGCTCAAAAGCTGCTTTCAATTAAGGTGAAAATTAATCCTAAAGGAACGTGCAATGGCTTAAAATTGCCAATTTGCCAACAAGCTGGCAGCACTGTGTGCCAGGCCGGGCACACCGCACTGGCACAGGTATATAACTTAATTCCGCGTCCTGGACTCTTGGCAAACCAATTTAACTTCGGCCATTGCTGACCTAGGTAATCCGAGAGTATGGCAATCGTTTAACTTCGGCTTTTGTTTTATCCACCGATTACCATACTTCGTTATAAAATAACAATATACGGAATGAGGTAGTGATGACAATAGAATTTGTAATTGTTCTAAAAGTTTCAAGGACTGAATTATTCTATTATTACATGGTTACCTAACCTATCTCCGATGTGTAATGAATATAACCAATATTATTTACATCAGGTAATTACAATACTTCATTCTTAAGTCAATGAATGTGTTTCAAAATAAAGATGAATAGTCAAGAATTTCAGCGTACTTCAACATATTAGGGTTCTTAATTAGACTCAGTGCAAAATATATTAGTTATGCTAATCACCTACAATGCGACTGTTTCACCACAAACATTTCAAAGCCACTAGAAGAAGTTTTATCATCACAATCATCATCTATAAAGAAAACGGGAACAGTGTTCTTAAACAACGAAAGGACAAAATATTTAAGGAGTAATCGACCGTACTCTTATGAACATAAAATATACGAGTATCCACAAAGCTCTACAATTTATTTTACCAAGAATTGTGTCGTTAACATTTGAAAACATGGTGGCGCCAACAACAGGTAACCTATATAGAGTAAAGCAACTCTACCTCATGTACCAGGAATGGGGTCATAGCTGTGTTCAGCATAAGTAGCGACAATTTTGTTGCCAGATACGATATCAACTTACAAAATTACCATGAACTGTGATAAACTACTCCGACCGGGACCCATGGAATAACTGTTCCGTTCAGTACCGACAAATTTATGGGACGCATTCTTTTGATATTATTGTTGAGGAACGTCGTTGTTCGGTGAGTAGATGAAATGAACAGGCGTTTAACTGTCGTTTCTTTTGACAGAAACGACGCTCGCGTTTCATAAAAAAATCATCTATATTATTTTAAATTAGGGTTTATACGGTCAGTGAAATTGTAATCGTGACCAATTGCAGTAAGTAACGCGGCCTCCCGCTGCGCGTGCGCCGCCGACGCAGCAGGGAAGCGTCACTCACTATATGCATGCCATTGCATGCCCATACTACTACAATGAGACAAGTGGCTTATGAAGAACCCGATTATTCATGATTATTTTATTACATATCTATTGACTATCGACAGTGATTTGCATTTTTGAAAGCTTGGGAACAGTCGTGTAATGTAACTTATTGACTTTTACTTCTTACATTTATTGTTCATAAAATATTACAAATAATTCGGTCTATAAAATGAATGCATGACACGGATAAAGGAATAGAAATAGCATTATGGAAATAAAGCGAAATATTTTAACAAGCGTTAACAGCCGCGCCAACACCAAACGTGAGATTTGTGTAAACTCTACGGATTTAACAACAGAGAGGAAATCCTTAGAGAATCCCTTTCGCCTCGTTACGAGACTATTATTTATTTGAAAAATTTAAGTAAAAGAATGCCGTAGAAAACCTAAAAGCACACAGAACAAAATCATTGATAGATTCAATTGTGATTGGAAGCAACAAACGCCTTTATTGTATCAAATAAAAGCAATTTGATTTCGCAAAACTTTGATAACAGACAAGTAATAACCTTTTATTTGCAGACAAACTGTTCTGAACAATAAAGTTGTTTAAAAATTGAAGCAACGGGACTCAAAGTAACTTTTCACGAGATGGAGAGAGGATCATTTTGAGATAGCGACTTGCGAGAAATATGCTGAAAGTTGTCCATCAGCAAGATTGATACATTAGTAGCAGAGCTAAGTGCATGAGGTTGTGGGACACAAAGGCAAGATGCTGTGATGCACTCTCTTTGCTTTCCCAGTTATTGTCACATGAGGCTCTTCATACTTTCTGTGTTTTGTTCCTGAGGTAACTTCTTTGTTACACAGCCGTATTTTCACCGTGGAAAACTTGTTCTTACGTTCCCAATTTTTGTTGTTGCCGCGAGCCGAAACGTGTAGTTACTACCTTTCCCCATAAAAGGTTTTATGTTTCACGTCTAATAATAAGACGGCAATATACTCAAAGTTATTCGCCCATACGTGTAGCAACCGTAGCGACACGCGACGAATTGTGAAACATGTAGAAAGACATCCTATTGATTGATTACACCACATTTATTGGTTCAATTGGAAGTAATGGCCATTTTGTTCGAAGATCTATTGACTTTCAATTTAAATGTAGTCGCATTACAATCGACCAATTGTTTAAGAACTGTGACGGGTGTCATTTGTTTAGATAAGGTTTTGTGGTTATTAAAAGTTGAGTAATCACCGATTGGTTGATTCATTCGCGACACATTTTGATGTACTTACCTAATTGTAAGTACGGTATGTAAATTAAATGCACCCGTATAGTAACATATTGTAACAGGGGTGGGTGAGGTATGTCTGGCTGCCACAGGAACACGAATGACTGCACCCCTGCGGCTGGGAATCCCATGATTCCAAAACCATGTAATGCCACGTAACGTGATCACTATCGCTGTGTGCAATAATGTCGCCAGAATGCCTACAAGGCGCCCCTTGCTTTTATTCAAATTATATCTGATATTGCAGGTCTTCGAAAGCTTTTAATTAAATTAAAACCACAAGATACATAGGTAATTGTACCTATGCAATTTAAATGAACATATAGGTATTCATTACTTTTTGCACGACACCTAAAAGTAGGTATACCTAGGCTTGAAAGCTACCCTTCTCAAAATGAATATTTTACACGAAACCTCTTATCTGTCTATAACAAGAAAATTAATGAGTAAATCAAGCTACAAACGAGCAAGAGCACTCAATGAAAACATTCAAAACGCTTCAGAAGAACATTTACGTTTTAAGGCACGCAGTGTTCACGAGTAACACACACGATTACATTCAATTAATTTGTTCGCTCGTTGGGACGAAGAGTAAGCTCTGCGATTGTGAGCGGTTTATTTAAACCCAGATATTCGGCATTACACACACGACTGTCGATGTCGGTATATTAGACGCGATGATGTCAGGGATTCGTTATCGCCCTTCCATGTCAATCCCTCTACTTACGTACCTAGCGCGAAACACAAATTGCCTGTTTTAAAACTAGATTGGAATTGAGGCTTTTCTATCGACCCGATAAAGCTCTGAACTCCGTTTGAACGTGAAGCATGATTTTTTAAAGAGCTTGTGTAAATCGATGTTCGTGATCGCGGCTCCAGAGCCGGCGCAGCTCTTTGAGGGTTCCGGTGCACTTCTCGATTGCTCGATCGGTAATTTAATTAAAGTGAGTGCGCATTAGAAATGCCGAGAGGTAAACGGGAGCTTCGCTTTGCTGGGCTCGGCAGTGTCTACAGGGAGTACGCTTTTATTTGAACTGGTACGGAAAATCCAGTATCTTCTCTATAGGAACATACTTGAGACGATGTACTAATTGGTAAAAGGAGCGTGCTATCATGCCTCAAAGAAAAATCACTGAAGCGTAAATAGGATCATAGTTTTCTAAACGTCTTATAGGTACCTCTACTTATTAATCAATTATATACTGTTTTGATTATACAAACAATCAAAACACAGTGGCCATACATTCCCATAAATGTCAATTAGCGTTTAAACGCCAAACATTTAAATCCACTTAATTCGTTTATTGTAAAATATTAACCGCGTATTTCAGAGTTAATCAGATGGTGACTGTTAATAGAACCATTAGTTATGACACGAGCTCCCAAAACAAAGCTCTATATAAATAACCTATTATAATAAAAACCTAAACGTGAAAGTAATACTAAAGTAGCCAGAATTACTGGGTTTCGCTTCAAAAGGCAGCATTTTTCTTCCATTTCTTTTGTAATAGCAATTCCGAGTTGATTAGACGGACGTGGCATCAGGATAAAGGTATTATCTGGTGAACCTACCTGCGGGTACCTAAAGGGTATTATCGCATGGTTTTGTAACCACTGAAAGCCGAGCTTTGAGTTAATTAACGGTTGGGTACTGGTTCATGTTCACTAATGAATAAAACCAAGTAAGTATAGTGTGCCTACAACAGTTTAGTATTAGTTTAGTGTAGGTACAATAGCTGCCTAATGTTCCACAAAATGTGTTTGCTTTTGTACATAACAAATCGACCAGAGCCCTATTGTCTGCTTTAAATCTCTGCAAACAGAACAGAGTTTCCCTGCTGCAATAAAACATTGGGGTGCTTTATCGGTCGGAAGCTTGCAGTAGCAGATACTGGGAATCATAATGTTTCTTTAGGGCTTACTGAACATAAGGCCATAAAATCGAACTTGAAACATGCCTAAAAACATGTTGTAATGTTTTAACCCATGCAGGCAGGTAAGCCGCTTACTATGTAATTGATATTCAATGGATGAGTACCTACTACATACTACGTAGTGTAGTAATGAGTAGTGCGTGTCCACGACGTATCATTATCTAAATAATAATAGACACGATGAATGGACACGACGCCGGTGTCCCCCAGTTCAGTGGCGACGTAACCACGCTCCCGACTAATTACATTATTAAAACTTCATTGATAACACCATTATTAATACCGTTAATACGTGTTTGTATCAGTAATTATAATAATCTGTCTGTAGATCGACTTTCAGATTGATATACAGTTGTGGTAAGGTTGAAACGTTGTAATAGCTTTAATTGGAGGTTTAATGGAATGAAAGCCCAGACGAAAAACGACTCAATAGTAACATTATTGAAATTGTAGTGATAAAACTGTTCTCAAATTCAATTCGGACCATTTCAAATAGTAATATCTACTTTGTATATCAAATTAGAGAAAATACCTCGCTTGACTTGCTGCCAGACCGTTATTTCAAAGAGCTTGGACAAAAGTCAGACAAATGTCTAAATTGGGGTCTACGCTAAATTGACATTTAGCTAAACGCTATTATCTCCGCAGCTTTTGTCCTTCTATTTGGCAAGTATCTTAACTGAATAGAAATGGGCGGTCGGGTATAATTTCATTAATAAATTGAGATAAAAAGAAATATTAACAAGACATGACAGGGTAAATGAAGTGATAGGTGGATTGAACGTGTTCAGCTGTGCGATTCTCTAACATGCAAGCTCGAAAACGAGTCTCACTTCGATAACGAACCAACTTGTGATTGGCTTAGTATTCGTTCGCCGTGGTGACGTCACCACAGCGAACGAATACTAAGCCAATCACAAGTTGGTTCGTTATCGAAGTGAGACTCGTTCGTTGTTAGAGAATCGCACAGCAGGCTTAGATACGGGTAGCGCAGCGTGCGAACTGGCAAGCGGTTCGGCATCGGCGTCGGCACTCGGCACGGGACCCATTTACATAACCGGACGTGTCACGAATAATATGGAAATGACCCGGCGCCCTGCGAGGAAGCGCGGCTGCACTGCGACCTACCGTCACTTCGATATTGCCTCCATTTACAACGGGAATGCAATCTCGTTGATGCTAATGTAATGTATGTGCGTACATTGGAGCGTGATGACGCTCGCGCCTCTGAGCGCTCATAAACCGCACCTTTAGACACAAAAGATCTAGTGCATACAACTAAAACATTCTGCATTTCAAACGATCTCTGTAGTTATTCGTCTTCGTAGCGGAGCACAAACAGCTACGTAGTCTGAGAGCGCATTGCTAACTTTAAAATTAAGTACATTGAATCTTGAAAATAATTTAGACTTAGAGACGTGTGCAAATTACGTAAGCCTGACAGCATAATTTCAATTAATTATCTCTTTCCTTGTGTTGGCAGATAAATGAGTCCCGAGGGCGCCGTCTCGGCTGAAAACATGAAACTTTGTAGGTACACATCCAGGCCCGCCCACCGACTGCTCCAGAATCCTAACTTTTGAATTATGTATCCCTTCGAGCTTTTTTACACAACCCAAGTGTCAAGAAAACCCGCCACACCCGAAACTTTAGAAGATTTTTAAATATGTTAACACCGTTTGCTTTCCGAATTCGAACATTAAGTGTGTGAATTATTTGAGGTGTATCTAGACGGCCGTTTGAAATCTAAATGGGTTTCGAAAACATGTTACAGTTGGAAAAAGTAGTAGTTCGCGTGGGCCGCCGGTGTTCCTGTACCGATACGTCGGTCGTCGGAGTGGCAGCCAGTTCCCCAAGCGAACAATGACTTCAGCAACGGGTCGAACTCAATTTCACGCGTGATTTGTACACTTTATTTCATTTCCACTCCAACTGAATTGCTGATAGAGAAGGCGGCTGTTTTAGGCAATTCTTCGTAGTTGTGAAACAAAGTTACGGTACAAACTTTGAATAGGTTATATTTTAATTTCTGATAAAATATGATGCATAGTAAAACTGAATAATTTTTAGTAGAATGACGCTCTTTTCAGGTGAACAATGCTGTGCTCGTTCCGGGCGTCGCGTAGCGCAACTTGACAAACAGCGGCTCGTGTAGCAACATCTTGCGGCTCACGGTAAAGTCGAGCCGACAACTTGATATATTGGGTTGCTTTGTGAGGGCGAGCGGGTAAACACACGCAACCCGAGCGCCGCACCCGCCGCCACACGCACCCGCCACTGATAACGTCCTCCACGACGAGGCTACTAAATTATTTTTTATCTAACTCTTGCACAAGTCTTCGCACTTATCTGAAGTTACAGGAAGCGTTTTGGAAGGTCAAAAGAATCATTAAGTGAAATCAAGCCGAAAAGTTACTAATGATACTATTCACTGAAGTTTTAGGTTCTTCTTACAAATTGAATAAATCCCTCCTTCGAGAGTTGTAAGCTATCTATTCAATTTTACCAAAACCGCTTCTCCATTTCGCACCTCGTGCGATATCATAATATGTAAAAATTGGTTAAAATTCAAGAGTCATATGCTGTGAGCAAACGGCCGTAGGAACATCATGAGAGCAGCAAAATTCCACGGCTCGGTAGACAAGCCGCGTCGCTCGGTACTTTATGACCGGCAAACGATGCGTATGTGCACGACAGTAAAGGCGGTACGTCGATAAAAAGTCCATTGTCGACACCGGGCCGCTTAAGGGTTCGCAAATGACGGGAGGAGCACGAGGAAACGCGATAAAAACCGAGGACGACCGTCTACGTGCCGGCGAACGGCAAAGAAATGCTATGTTCAGTTGAGATCTCGACAAGCGTGAAATTTGATTGGCGTTTACAAAGAAAACATAGAGCAAAGAGACCGTAGCGTAGATGTGCTCAAACCTCAGCTGTTACACGCCGGCGAAGAGAAACCTCTTCAATAGCGAATGGTTCATTACCTGAAACAAACAAATTGTGCTATTAAATAAACTGAACGCAATAAGTTAAATTGCAACTAACCAGACAACATTTTATCTTTGTTTATTAGACAAAGGCTAAATTAACTATGAATTAATGAATAACAAAGCGTCCACCTAACGTAATTAAGATTAGATAAACTAGACCTGCTTAGTAGTTACAAATACTAATTTCATTAAAACTTGTTCTGAGATAAATAATTGGATTCTATAAATCTTTCTCTGAGCAACGTCACTTTGATCAGCAACGGAATTTATCGTTTCATTAAGAAATTCTTCGGTCAAAGAAATTTCCAATATAACTAAGGTATCTATGTCTATGAAAATAACTTCCGGGTAAAAGAAAACAGTGTTAACTGTGTTAAGTAACCGATATAGGGTAAGCTTTAATTTGAAACTACCTACATAGTGTTCAGAGTGGGCCAGGCCCTTGTTTGTTATTTCACTAATCCAGTTTATGTCAACACTTAGCGCCCACTAAACTAAACAATGCGTTTCGAAATATTTCACGCACATGCGGAACTGTGGTTTAGTTTAGCCGATATTATAAATAAATAAATAGTGTATACACGAGCATGTTGTAGGTAGAGGTACACACAGAGGGCGTTATGAACTTTTGAAAGTGGGTTAATTCAAAATCGCTCAATCCGTTGCGTGACTCGGCAAACGACCGCCCAGCGTTCGTGTCTTTCAGTTGCCCCCTGTAACTGTATAAAAGTAACATTTTCACGTTGTGTTTGTAAAACGCGAAATAGTTTCACAAAGCCGCTTCTCTGTTTCACACGAAACCGATTCGATTTGTCGGTTGCTTTGCAAGTTTCGTACGAAGGGCGTTGTCTGCGTCCATTATGCAAATGGAGGCTCCGCGGCCCGCGCGGTGTACGTATTTAGCCGATCTATTCACAGAGCCTGCCCGGCAGACGACAGGATTCAACTAGCACTTTGATCATGGCAACGGGTAGCTCGTAAATATAATAAATGCCGGCTAGTTTCCACGCTAATGCTGAAACGCAAACAATACAAAACACTTTTTTCTCGTTTGAATTGCAAGCGTGGCTAAAGTTTTGTTAAAATACAGCCTTTATTTAAATAACGTTTGGAATTCAGCAGCAGGTATTTCTGTTGTGTTTATCGCTTTGTTTTTTTCACTAAAATACAATTGTACTGCGGAATTAAAAAACAAGTTATGTTTCATTGTCGACTTTACGTTTTCAGCGGGGGCTGATATTTTATGTACACGTAAAATATTATTATAGAAAGCTCATTCCGTGTTGTGTGCACAAAGTGTTGATACAAGTAATGGTTGTACAATCATCATCAGGGTGTATCATGTGTGTGGGTCCCCGGGGGCGCGGCTGTCGCTCCTCCATTCCGGAGAGTGGCGACACGAGCCGACAAGTGTTTTGATACTATCGCGCTAATGTGTTCTGCTATAATCGATACCGACACACGAAAGCGGAATTTTTATCACTCCATATAATGTGGTATTGAACAGTTTCATGAGGGCGTTGACTTGGCATGCGGTTAATGTAAAAGTAGATATTTCCTTAGTCAACAAAGTTTTTTCTTTACAACGTCGTTAAAAGCTGGCTAATGTTACTACAAATAGATATCAAGTTTATAATGGACATTATTTTCCTACTGTTGGTCGCAGACGACTGGAGCCTGGAAGACCTATCAACACGAGCGTGGGATTGAAGCAGATAATAATTTAATAACCATCCCACATCCTTCCCTTTATACCCGAGTAGTTAATAGAAACCGAATGGGTATGGTATAAGCTTAATTAGTAATCTCTTTACTAATCTCGTAATGTCCAGAAAGTGCTTCCCACGACATGATACATTACCCTTCCCCGGATGTTTACAAAAGGGACATGTACTGGCTTACGTTATAAAGTGGCTTCGTAGATACACCGATGTCGAAGTAAAAGCTATTCAGGAGCTTTTTCAAACCCGTTTACATATGAAAACCAAGTGCTTAGGTACGTAAGTATAGGTACGTAACAACTATATTTTCCCGAATTTCCTTTATAGTTCTAGTTTGGCGAAAACTAAATAAAATAGTTTACAAGGGTTTCTCCCACAGGATACCACACCCTTGTTAACTTTATTTGACTGAAATTCGGTTCAGTAATACTTTTACCGAAACTGGAAACGTAGTAATAAATAATATAATAAATAACTGTAAGTTTTATATGGCAGGGGGGGTCCTGTGTGTTCAGAATGACGATACCCCCTAAATGATGTTTGCATACGTGCGACTAGCTCTAGGGGAGTGCCGAGTGCCTTCACGACCATTTTGCTTGTGTAACTGTTGCGTCACCCAAAATGTATGAACAGCACATGTGACATGACATACACTGTATACAGGATATTGCTCACTAGAACACAGATGAAAGTCACCTAATACACAACGTAATTAGGTAGTTGCGAAAGCGCAGTTATCAAACACAACTCGTTTTAGCGCTTGCAAAAATACTCGCTCTTCGCTATTAAAATTAATAAACTCATTACATTCTGGATCCGCTTACATGAAAACTGAAGTTTCATTTTAAATTCTGTTAAAATATGATATTGGGTTCCGGATACTCGGCGCTAGTAATTTGTTGTTGCGGTAGTAGGTACCCACGGAACCGCCGCCTCTAGCTGAAGGTTTCATTTAAAGATATTGCACCGACTCCGCACTAATATTGCCAACGTCGTGACGTAACACAGCTCTATTGATCGAGGAAATGAGAAAGATCCAATTTTAAAACTGAAAAGGAAAAATGCCTTCGCGTCCAGCAAGTTAATTAACAGACCTCGTGTAAGACCCAAAAAAAAAACAACGATAAGGCAAAAAGTGAAACATCGGGCTTTTGTTTAGTGAATGTACAGGACCCAACGCTGAAAAAATTTGTATTAAATATAAAGATATTTTACAATTTAAACGTTGGTTGCTTACATTTGCTTTCGGTATAAAAGAGCAAAAACGGAACCCTTCATATAAAATATTGGGATACATTTTCGAAGTCCACAAAAGAAAATCATTTGAGCAATTTTAGTTTAAATCAGTGCCACAAAATGTCTAGTCGGCAAAGTGTCTATCGACATCTGCGACACCGATTCGTTCTGCGTCACGTACGCTGAACAAACTTCATGGGAAAACTTTAATTGGAAAATACTCCTAGTTCGCTCAGAATAGGTGTTTTCAACGCTATCAGCTATTAGCTGTGCACCTAAAACTATTGATTATTCAACGATTCGATGTTACTTCAAGCTTAGATAAGAGGTTTCTTGTTGGAGTAGAATTTGTTTTAAGTTAGGTTTTACTATAGGGAAGTAGGCGCCACTCGTAGGTACTCGTACCTATTGATAATGCTTAGCTTATTGCTCAATAAACAATTCGGTTTTGTGTGAATTTTACCAAGATTATCTCGCTACTGATCATCTACACTTATGATCTGAGAATTTTATCAGCATTCAAGTAATGTGATACTGCAGCTGCACATCTTTGATAAGATCTCCTAGGCACGATATCCGAGAGCATTCTATTTGTAGGTACCTAGGCATAGGTAGTATGTAGGCGCTTAACATTGATCAGATGAATAGTCATGAAAATTTACATCGATATTCCAATCATATTTTGCAATCAAACTTCGTAGGCAATCAAGCGTCACACAATGTAGGCATCCAGACATTGTGTCCCCCAATCGAAAAATAAAACCTAGATAGGAATTCGAGCGAGTATTTAAACGCCCACAGCCGAAACATGACTGCTATCGATTGGGACTTAATAATAGAGCTATGTCAGACGCTACGAATGATACATGAGCCAACGATTATGCGAAAAGCAACATTACCCACTATAAATATTAGCTCGGGACTGGAAAAGAGTAATTCGAAATAAATTCAATTAACTTCGCCTATCAGTCTCGTGTGGCCATGTAATAAAGTTGCGTTTCCCATTGAATTAAATTTCTTGGTAAACCCAGATTAACAAGAAATCCAATAAAACGTTACGCGTGTTAGATTTTTGGCACATTTTCCTTTTGTAGTACTATTTGAAGTACCTACTTTTGTAACTGAACTCGTTAGGGTGCTTGCTTACTCTCGTAGAACCATATTCCAAAACTACAAGCGTGTTGCAGCTTGCAACCAATTGTATTGCAGCTGATGAGACAGATGCTGTATATTATAGCAGTACAGAAAGCTCGGCAACCAGCTGTGCCGCGCGCATCATACGACCCCCTTGTAATTAGGCCACTGACTACCACACAGTGTAAGCTCCTTGCTATGCTAATTGATCGGATAAGCTGCCAACACGTACCGACCTGCCTAATTAGAAATCCGTGGAAAAAATAGTGACTTTGCAACGTATACATAATGAAGCAGCTACGAGTTAAGACTTAGAAGTTTGTATTGACGGTGCCACCGTGTACCATGGCAACCATATGGTTGGCATGTTTATAATTTTATTAGGAACCGGAAGCAGAAAGTTTTAATTTTAATAGAATGGTAAGTTGCTTATATTTTATTATACAAGCTATAAAGAAGTTTGTGACCGTTGCAAAGAATTTAGGTTTACAACCATTTAAGTAAGAGTAATTTGATGCGAGAGTGTGTAGCTCGTAGCAGTCGTAGCGGCGCTACGCGACTCTAGTTTATTCCCTCAGCCACTAATTAACGCTGTCAACATAATGTGAGCAACAAAAAGTTGTGAAAACTAAAAACAGCGGTATTCATGTGAAGCCATTCATACGCATCTGCATGTTCTTGCATGTTCAAGTATTCACACGCTCGCTCGCAGCGCTAATGAAGTTTTTCGCGCGGCGCTCTCTTCTCATCTAATTTGCGTATTTTTATCACCCAATGAAAAGATTTCCTTTGCATGAGATTTCTAGACTAGAGAATAATGTTTATTACAATAAGTTCTGTAAGTAATACATTAAAACTTTTCACCATTATGTCTTTGTACTTAGTCACTTTATATTCATGTTATGAAAAATAGTTACTGAAGAATAAGTCTTCTTTTAATATAATAAGTTATTTTATGTCATATTAAGTTCTATTTCTTTGTCGCATTAAGGCTAATTTTCAAGAAAATAAAACGGAAAACTCATCATCAAAACGCTATGTTTCCAAACTTTTTTTCCGTTTGCACGCACACTGTTTACAAAGTTTGGCACAAACTCAATAATGGGCTTGTCACTATTGCACTCCCGGTACCCAAATCACATTACCTGCCTACCAGGCGAAACGCGGAAAATAAGGAGAGGATTTTTTACTTTTCTTTCTACATTTTGTCGGAAATGGTATTTATCAGCTTCGAACAATACGCTGTTACTTTCCGACTTCAGTACTGCGAATGGTAAAAGTCAATTGATGTAAAAATAAAAGCAATATGAAAGATACAGTCGTGTTACGTGGTGAGAATACGAAAGCATTGAGTTTTCAGGACTTATCCTATTGATCGAACCAGTATGAAGTGTTTATACTATACAGCTATACTGTTACTTCGCAACTTCTACCTGCCTCCCTCCCCTCTAATCGTCTAATACTCCCTGACATCGACTCCTACTTTCGATATTAATTAAAGTGTAGCGGATTAACATTTAATCAATAAACTTGGGTACAACTTATCATCATCTTCAATTAGTGGATAAGTATTCAAAGACGTCTCGATGCTCCGCTATTGAGGGCGGCCGCACCACAAAGCCTATACATTGTTGAGTTAACGAACACTAACAAGAGCGTGCTCTATCTACAATGCCGAACATATCAATTAATAGCTATTTCTAGGCACTGTATGACTAATTCCGCGCGAATTTAACAACCGATCTTTATGCCAAAGCGATGTAGATTATCCATTTGAACCGGAATATAACGTTATTGTAAGTTTGTTTAAGTGTGCAAAATCGAATAATCGTACATTGTAGGCAGATAATTACTGTCCTGCGGTTCATAATCGATGGTCGATTGGCTATTTCCCGTTGTATCCCTCAATTAGTTGTTTTGAAACAAGATAAATAATAATATCGCTGCGGTTTCATATATTTGCAGCTACTTTTGAGTTAAAATATGGCATAATTTATTTCTGCTGTGATTCTTGTATGTAGAATATGTAGATCTACATAAAAATATGATGTGTATAAAGAGCGGCATGAACGTACAATTTATTCAAAGCCCGGGGCACGTGGGCCCGAGGGATTCCAGGCTGGACAAAGGCTCAAATTCTCATTACATAACGGAATTTCTCGGCGATATTCAATTTTCAAAAATACACAGAACTGGTGATTTATAAGTAAGTAGGTACAGAGGAGGTTTCCAATAACAGATATGTAGGAACTTAAATAAAATTTTCGATAAATTAATATTAAGCAAGTAAAAGAGTCAAATATGCGAAGTAAAGAGCACAACGAAGTTTAATTGGAAATGTCTTCTGAAATTGATAGGTAGCGCTTTAAGAAGTTTAGCCAATTTGCTTCGGGAATTTGAGAACGACTTCGAATTCCATTTCCTCGATCTCCGCGTTCAGTAATTCAAATTTGAGAGAGTCTTTAAACAAAACGAATTACATGAACAACGTTTTCATGACGTAAGAAGTGCGAAAAATTGTAAGTATAAAATATTCAATTTTTCGCATTTTAGTTCTATGATAAAAATGGTGTTCACAAAAACAATCGTTATTTTCCTACGCTTCAACTATTTCAACTAAAAACTTTTATATTCCCAATTTTCAAAACATACTTATCGTTACTTGTCTACCAGATTGAAATAACCAAAGGGTGACTTTTTATACGCCTCAATAGATGTAGCTATGATCTCGATAAGTTAGCTACTGAATAGAAACGATGAACAAATAATAAAGAAAAATATTTTGCTATTTTTGAGCATTCATTATTACGACTATTGGGGCTTCAAATATTCATGCATTTTCACAAGAAACTTTTCAAGCCTATAAAAAGGAATAGAGCCATAAATATATTCTATCTAAATCTATATCTCTTTATAAAGAGCTTATAATCTTGTTTATTTGTAAGAGGTAATCTATAAAAGTACTCGTTCGATTAAAAAAAACATTCACTAGTATTTTACCAGACTCTGCAATAGTGTAGCTTTCTGCCGAGTGCGTTTATTGCCGAGTGACATGTTATGTCTTATGGTATTCCTAGTTCCTACCTACTTGACTTTCATTTCAAGCGGACAAAGACGAGGGCAGAAGCTAGTATTTAATACGATAGCAAGTTCCGAACCATGCATACATAGTGATAAGTTTTAGTAAGTTATTGAAACACGCTCCATCGGCTGAGCGGCCGAGTGCAACGGCGTAGAGGAGTGGTGCTCCAAAACGCATTAGCATTACTCGCCTGATGAAACTTATGCATATTGTACCTACGTCAACTTATTTAAACTAAGGCTAGAGCGAGATGGAACTGTAGAACCTAAGTGGCTTCGGCAGGTCCCGAGCTCCACGGCGAAGATCCGGCTTCTGTCAATGTTAGCTCTGCACTTCACTGGTACACTAATCAAATAATTTAGATGATGTAATTTAAATTTCATTCTGTTTGATTGTGTCGTGTGGTTTAGTCCTTTTTATTTTGTTACATCAGTATGCACTTGAAAGGTGACCCTTCTTTTTACTGAGTAGGTAAGTAGTAGTGATAAAGGTGAACAAAAACATCGTAAGGAAACCTGAACTTACAATTAATATCAGTCAGGAATCACCAATCCGCCTTGAGCAAGTGTGGTGATCAATGCATACTTTCTTTGTATAAGAAGAGACCTTAGCCTTACAGATGAACGATAATAGGCACCAGCCTAATAGAAGTTTTGGCAGTTTTTAATAATACCAATTAATATTAAAAGCTGCCAAAACTTCTTCGTGTCTATGTGGCACGCACGACTAAAATCCGCCTTTGTAGCTTTTGTTGCATAAAGTTTAAATAAATAAATAACCTTTATAGAAACTAAAATTATACTATCGTAATCCACCCTTGATAAACAGGTTATGTTTATAGAACAGTCATAATTAAGTACAGCTGTTTCGGGAGCTCTGGATGATATTATTAACTTATTATGACAAATGTGTGGTCTGGCATTCTACCTTCATTTGCTTCTAAAACTCCATCAACTAAGTAAACAGGTGGTTCATACTCGTAAAATATGTATGAGAAATAATTCATACCTTACTTGA
This sequence comes from Caradrina clavipalpis, assembly GCA_932526535.1. NCBI lineage: Eukaryota > Metazoa > Arthropoda > Insecta > Lepidoptera > Noctuidae > Caradrina > Caradrina clavipalpis. The sequence goes on from OW052093.1 coordinate 7,471,488, forward strand.
CCATTTACCTTTGTAAAAACCAAAACGGCACAAGGTAGTAATAATTATTCAATAAATATTCAAATCTTTCCTTTCACAAACTCCGTTTAGTGCCATAAACGTTAAATTGCAAACTAATAGCATGAGCGCTCACAAAAGTCAAAATATTGCGTTTAGCTACAATAAATAATGTATTTAATTGATCATGAAATGAACATGAGTTCCACGTCTAGTAACTCTCCGTAAACGATAAGTTTGTTTTCTAAGCTTAGCTTTTCTAATAAATCTAGTATTTTTATTGCAATCTTCCTAGTATCGTCTTAACAAAAATACAACTCTAAGAAGTTTACCTATAAGGTTACCAAATCATATAGGGATTTCCTATTATACATAGTTCAAGTAAAAAGAAATCTAACATTCTTTATTTTTAGGTAAAATATTACGTTGTACTTCAAAAAGTTTAGAAGCCCTACTACCGACCGAATCATAATATTTTCTCAAAGATAAGTAGGTATTATGAAGAAGATTATTCAAGTTTTATCGAAGCAAACTTTTCCTTAACTTGTTCCAGTGTCCTTCTTTCTGGGGAACAATTCAAACAACTTGAATTTAAACGGTACAGTGTTGATACAGCTTCAATTTTTATAGTCTCAGTGCTAAGCGGAGCGAGAACGGTGGTGCCAGAGGCGCTTACAACTCTTGACAATATTTGAACACTGCATTGAGCAAACATATTCCTCAACAAAAGCTTATTCTAACAGCACCCTGGCGATACACCGATAGCGACACTTTACAAACAACGACTATGAAAATCGTACAGAATGTAAGTACACCCTTTTACGACGTTTCTTTACAAAATTCTATACACGCGTGAAGGTTTCGCTCTCATCCCTTATGAGGCGAGGACTACTCATCGACTTTCGGGTATTGTCGGTTTTGCAAACATTATGTTAACTCCCACAAGACTTACTTCTCTGACTCTCTCAAATTTTGTCTATTTACATTCTCACATAGTACGAGAATGAATGTAAATCTTATGATATTTTCCCTCTTTTACTGAGGTAAATAAGCAGTAGGTCACACCTATTGTGGGAGCGTAGTCACGAATCATTATAATTTCTTCGTCCATCTGTATTGCGTAAGCTCGAATTTATCGATGTATGTTATATATCCCCGTTGTATTTCCTTTTCAGGAACTCCTTTGACTTATCTTATAGGACTTTACAGGGCAGGGTTTCATTAAACACCTTGTAGACCTAGTCAGATTAGGTATTTACTATATATAAATTCGACTACCTACTTACATAGTTAAATGTATTTGTCTAGATTACGCCTAAAACAACATTGACATAACCAAAGCAAATACCTACTTATTATGCAGACATAAGTTCGAAATTCTACCGCATATCCAAAAATAGCTGTTGTACACTACTTAGGCGTAGGAAAGGCGCGACTCACATCCGTTCCACAAGGATGCCTATGTTTTATTACATTCCTAACACACGGCAAGACATTACGGCGTACGTGTGCGGTCAAAATTACCTCTCCTTGTTCATTCATGACAATGCCCTATTAGGGACACAATGTTACAATGTACACGATCCCCAATATTACCCAGTTAAAGACGCTCGTCTCGAATGTAAAGCTCCATTTTGTAGTAGACATGTAATTTTCGGGTGGCTCATTCCAATACACGATTGGGGCTTGGGGACTGTCATTATCGGCTATTGTCACGTTCGTGTTCCTTGCAATGCAAGCCTTGCTTTCTTTTTGTAAAAAAGGAGAAATACAAAAGGGGTTTTCATCTTCCCGTCCTCATCAATATTTCCGCGAGGACCTCGATTCCGACATAAGCCTTTGTTATTGATGTCAACGTTGCCTCTCTTTGCGCTTCCGACTAGATATTAAATGACAAAGTAGTGCATTATTGCTCGGAAGTGCCTTTTGTGAACATTTATTACTGTTGAGATAGGTGCTTTGATATTGTTTCGACTTAAGTCGGAATTTTACGTTCTTAGTTTTCGTTTTTTCCTACGAAACTTGAAAGAGCCCTGCTTTGTGAGAGAAAATGAAGAAGCAACTCAAACAGAAACTTTATTACAGTTGATATTTATTTTATTCCTAAATTTAATCATAGTTTTAGAGTACAATTTCAAATAAGTCGGTATACAACCACTTAATAAACGCGAAAAAGTTACCATAACTTACAAGTACACGAGGAAAGTAAACCCAGTTTTCTTCAAATTCCATTCACGTCTGCACTTACAGGCAGCACTATTCAATGTTTTATCAAAATGGGAACCGAACTGTAGGCAATACGTCCTTGATACGCGTGAACGAACATGAGCGAAATATAAAGTACTTATTCACAAAGTTCCCGAAGAAAAGATGACACATTTTTACTTAATTAAGGAAAACTTCACGACTTTAGATACGTTATTAAACTTCACTGAGAAAGTAAGACAATTGTCGGAGCGTCACGGCGCTAAATACTTAAACTTGGTGTTTGACTATGTCCCCTTCCCGTACGAAGACCCATGCTCTTGGTTCTGTTTCATTAAGAGCCTGGCGTCGTCTACATCTGATTAAATCATGCCGGAAATTGAATCGTTGCGAACAGATACCAGTACCAACACCAGCACGCTTATATAACTTAAGCACTAAGTTTATACTCCTGTATAGCCATCACTTCCCAAGTCACAACAAAGCCATACTTTACTGCACTGTAACGGTAATATTATTCTTTATAATTCATTATGAAAATGGTAAAAGCAGCAGCCCACGATACCTATTTCTGTCAATATAAACAGTTAATCGTGATGAATTGTTCCTTTGATAAATGTTAACTTTCGAGTCGTTTCTGGCAACACGCGAGCTCACTACTCAACCCTACAGAGCACGCAATTTCATAAATTCCCTTTTATCCTCAAAATTGTATACTTTTTTTAATTCATAATACGCTTCAACGCCTTACAAGGCCTGTGATGTTGACCCGACATGCTGCCCCGTAAATCGAGTCGGTCTTCGAGGCATGTTTCATTAATATTTATGACTGGAACATTATCATTAAAATATATTTTGACTGGTCGGGTATCACCGATACGCCCCATTCAATATCCTTCTACAACCGCAGCGCATATAAGAGTTTATTATTTTGAATTTTAAATACAAAATAGGTAATGTTTTGTCATATAGAAACTAATCGTTTTGTTACTTTTCTGTGCTTTTATGGGTATTAAAAGCTAATGTAACATTAAATTGTCTGTCGTGCAAGTTTACGAATCGATTTAGTGTAATGGGTTAATGCAGTACTTGGAGATAACGTCAAGCAAGCGTGTCACTGGTAATGCATTATGCATATAGGTATCTTCTATCTCCTAGCGTTTCCTTGACTTACTGTCTGATTCTGATAAGCTTGAAGGAATAATTATGTCGTCCTTCTAACCATGGCTTTGATCCATACTACGACGCGTCGTTTTGCTTAGAATGGTACTATCATCTGCAGTAGCTAAAAATCTGTACTGAACGCCGAAATAAGGTAAAGATATTCTTCTTCTTTTGGTTAAGATGACGGCTACATCCAGAAAGTCCGCAAACTCAATGTTTCAATGGCAAAGAGAAAATCTTGAAGCCACTGTGTAAGATCCTGGACAAAAACCGATCAGAGGTAAAAAGCTTAAATAGGTACTTAGAATCTTCAAGTAGTCCGCAGTAGCTAAACTAAATGTTCACGGGGCGACACTATCAGTTGATTTACTATCTTTCTCAATGCCTAGTCTTCAGCTCTTATCTTGCAAGGTAAAATGAGTGTGAAAATTAATAGATCCTACATTTATTGTAAGTTTACTGCCCATTTCTACTTTCTTTTAATGTCTGGTAGTTAGTGGCTGCTATTAAATTGCTTTTAGTTGACCGCTAACCATTAATAACTCAGCGCAGATTTAATGCGGGAAAGTAAAATATTGCTAACATTTACAATATACTACGTTGTGCAAGATATTATTTGGGTAACATGAGCTGGGATGTATTAGTAATATCACAGTCTAGCTTTTATTTACAAGAGGAGGCATCAGGAGTAAATTCTTATTCATAGCCAAATTCCAAAAGGGTCAGATTCGATTTGAAGTCACGAGTTTTTGCTATTTTTATTCACTTTGTAATAACCTTATTGACCTCTGTTTGGAAAATTATAGATGCATATTTCTCACAGACGACCGATCCGGTGCTACTGGTTGGCCCAGAATGTCCACCATAAACAACTACCTACCGCCATTTGGTTCAGGGCATGCCATAATCAATTTGCTAAGCATATGTATCAAGTGTTGAAATTCAAATATTTATTGTCGGTTCCCAGGCGCATGCGCTGGCCGACCGTTGACCCTGCGCCCGCGCGCCCGTTCGCCGAGAATGCGTCTGCTTTCTGTACGCTGCGCCTGAGCACCCGGATCGGGACATGACAAACAACTACAAGTTCTCGATACTGCAACGTGAATATGAAGTGATGACACAAACATCGAACGACGACAAAGACGCATGCGTTTGTCTTATTTGCGTATTTAAACAAACTTCTTCGAAGCAGGGTCAACATGCGGTAGAACTTTCAACATCAGACTAATTGAATTGTAAAACTGGCCCATTTAATCAATGAATAGGAACTATTATTCCCGGTAAAATGTATTTGTCTAATCTATACAATGGCTATACAATTTGGAGCGCCGAACTGTCGGAGTCACTGGAGTGCGCTCCAAATGCCTAAACACCTAATTCTCTAACAATAACAATATCGATCTGTCAGCTGTTATGCAAGCGACCGTTTGGTTCTCACTTGCGGCACCAGAGGAAGCCATCTACCGTACTACTATAAACATTTTAATAACACACAATACCCGGCTGAACATTTATTGCACAGAATGAGTTATAGTGTCTACAAAACATTTCGTTTTCTCTGAATAATCATGTTAACCCATATAGAACGGAAACTGAGAGTATGTGCCATGAAAGAATATTACCACATGTTATCGAAGAAATATGTACTCGTTGATAACATATAAACAACCGAAATAACAAGTCGATAAAAGCAATTAAGTACTGGAGCCAAACGAAAAAATATTATACCGAACCGAACAGACCTGGTGAATGCCGTTCATTAAGCCCCAATTATATTGATTTTAATACATTTGGCAAGTCGGCAAAAGGGAATACGAAAATGTTTTATATCCCTATAAATTAAACACGAAGCTTTAAACCATAACACTTGCAAACTACAAGTAGGTAAGTAATTACCGTAATGAAAAGGTTAATTGTATTTAATAACTGGTTTGTATGTCGTTTTTATGAAATTAATGGAAAGCCGGTAGAATCACGTCAAAATGTGAACGTGACACCGAGTGCGATGATGAAACACGCAAGCAATATGCCGCAAAATTAATGACCAAACATGCCAGCGACTTACGCAGTCAGACGTCTGACTTTTGGTGTTATAGAGCACAGGCATTGCATGTCAACCTGACTGTAATGACTCGTGTGCGTCCTGTTTGGATAACCCTAACGTTAACCTAAATTATGTGCTGAGACTCGGAAGTCATAAGTCATCTTCATAGCAAATTGCTAGAAATTAATCTTCCGTGTATTCATGCAGCGAGATATTACCCATGTACCTGCTGCAACGCTGTATGTTCTGCAATTAGTTGATTATTAAGCTCCAAAAATAAAAATTCATCATGATGCGGCTTTTGCATCCCTTGAGATAAAGTAGTAAATGAATAACACGCTGGAAGCTGAAAGTGACGGGTCACTGGTTCGCACAGACACGAGTCAATTTAATTAAATGTCAACATGGCCCAAGCACCAAAAGCGTCGAATACAGCGGATTAATATCAATATTCACTCAGATAGGCAACCACTCATACACATCCACTCTATGGAATTCATATTCCATTTTATTGAACTGGAAAGCATCTGTGCGCAGTTCACATGCAAAGTCAAAGTCTACTACACTCATGGACTTCGGCATTTGACATTGGAATTCATATTTGTCTAAACGGCAGCACATACCAACGATCGATTCAACATGCGACACTGTATCAGTATTCCCGGAATTCGTTTTGTAACAAAGTGTATAAAATTGGTATCGGCACCTAGCTGATAGCATCTACAAATATGTATAAAAGCTTTTTATTTGTTTTACATACGCTCTATTGTACTTTTATGGATAAAAAAAGTACCTACGCCATTTCGAAACGAGGTATACCTTCGGCCGTTTGAAAACAAAACAGAGCTTTAAATGGCTTCATGTGGGTAATCACAATGAAGGGGTTCCATTATTAATATCGAGTTAAAGAGCGCTTTACCTGAAGAGCTCTCGAAGTCATTAGGTCGCGGCGCCCATTACGGACAGGTCTCATAATGGAAGCGCCTTATGTTACGAGCCGTTCCCCGGCTAATGGCGTCAGGCTTTAATACTGTTAGGACTCTTAATTAATTTACACATAACTCGTTTATATTTATCGAGAGCCAAGAATCAGCGAGAAATTGTGAATTTCCTACAGTATGTTAGTATTTTCTTCGTCGTTCATTTTGTACATTTTTGTGCCACAATCACTGAGCCTGGATTCCCGCAGACCTCTAATAAACATTCCAACCGACCTAACCTCTTGTGAATCCTCGAGTCAGGATTCCACTTAGAAAGAAAATAAAAAGACGGAGCTTGTTGCTATTTTTAACTTTATATCCAAGACATTGATAAGTAGGTTTTTAAGAACCCGTTTTGAAGCATGTAGAATTGTGGAGGAATAAGAATATACGAAGTCCGAGCTGGGTTGGAGCACAGACATCTTGAAAATAATAATCCTCGCCTAACAAGTTTCAAACTTTTCAGAGCAGACGAGCTTCGGATCAGAGCCATCAGGGGTGCACTCAGTAACTTGTAGTGAATAAATCTTAATAAACGAAGTTGTTTGAAAGAAAACGCAAACAAGAACTATAAACAGTAATTAGATAGTAATTTTCAACTTTTAAGTTTTATGGAATCACAAATCTTTTTAGTTACCGACCATTAATAAAAGCTCAGAGTATAAAAGTTTCCATTCAGTTAAACGCGAGGTCGTCTCAATCATCGACGCTCACTCTCAATCTCTCCAGTAGATAAAGTGCTTTATCTAACTACCAAAACAAAATGACACATGGTCAATGTTCCACACCTGTGCCCTTACAAAATCGAATCAGTTTCATTACAAGTTAACAGGAAAACCGATTAGGTTTCAACTCTCACAACAAAAAGAGTTTTAATTAATTTAAGTAGTTAAGCGCAAAAGTACAAATGTAAAATGAATTCAATATTTTAAATGAGTCTTTCGTTACAACTTCTCCGGATCTTACGTTCCTGTTCGCGGGCAATGCATTTCCTGAACAAGTTTAAATATTAGCGCGAACAAATTCCTAAGTTTCTGCAGGATTTTCTTAAGAAATTCCATGTTAAACAGTTCTACCTAAGTAACTGCGTATTTCTACTTGTTTTTCGTCGACCTGTTTTTTCGTGCCAAATGCGTGAGCGGTAAATGAACTCAAATAGGTATTTAATTAAGAAACTGTTTAATTAATTTAAAGTAAACCACATGAGTATAAAGTGAGCATTAATGTCAATTAACAAGTATTAATGGAAGCTGTGATTCGTGTAGCCGGCTTCTGTTAACTCCTGCGAGTATCGGTTCCGTTTGATTGAACACTCACTGAACTGAGCCGCTTAATCACGGTTACACGGTGTGTTGCCTCATTACAGTGATGTGTTGCTGCAACATTGACTCGAACCTTTACACGTTTTATTTTGGAGGGTAACTTTTGTATTAGTCTAGCCATTGAATCGGTCAATTCTGATTTGAAGTGTACTTGTTGAGATGTAGACGTGTTTCTTGTAATACTAACTGAGAAGAAAAGATGTATGAATGTTTTAGCTTAAATAAATTATGTATCAAAAGCTCCAGACATTTTCAAAGATCTTTTGTATCACACCCTGATATACGATGGCATGCAGCTATGAATATGATCCTATAGGTACTTATATCAGAAATAAGGTGTCTACGTACTCAATTCGTCAATAAAGAGCTGGAATTCGTTCCCGGGATATTTAAAAAAATAAAAGTGATGCTACGCAAAAGAACAGCAATATAAGTTGAGTCCCAAGTCCCAACTTTGAGAAAGGTCTTTTCAAGGGTCGAATAGGCAATCAAAAGCTAGTAGGTACTTGTAGTTTCTTATTGTAAGTGACTGTATTCTTACTTTTTATTGCTGTCTGTTTAATAGAAATCCAAGCTTGAATACATCTACTTTAAAATTCTTAAGAAAATAAAGAAGGTAGATACAAAATAAACCATTCCTGCTTCAAATGTACTTACTTACATTTGTAAACTGTTGTACCAATTTATCTTACTTTTGACTAGACTTGAAGAAACTTGTCTCAAGTTTTCCTACCTAATCAAACGAGAAGTTTGCTGAAAATAGCGTCAAAAGTTTGACTACAACACCAGAGCTGGTTCAAACTTGACGGCCGCCTCTGCAACGAAATGTTCCCCGGAGACGTCCCGAGCTAAGTAATTCTTAACTGCACAAGACTAGTTTTAATACTCAGGAAGAGAAATTCAAGCATTATAAGGAAATCCGGTGTTCTTTAGTCACGACTTCTAGTTTATGGTATAAGATGAATGCCGTAAGAAAATTATGGCACACGGGTCTAATTATCCATAAAAATATTTGGCAGTATATTTTTATTAAGGTTTTACGAGATACTTTCTGTGGTGTAGTAGCTTTTCTGTTCTGGACGGCTGGTGCACGATTTGTGAACGTCGAACAGGCTGCGACTTATCTGTGACTGCGACGGACAGTGACTGATCTATTTATTTAAATTGACACTGTCAGATTAGATCTGAGGAACAAAGTCACATAAAACACTTAAAAAGAGAATACGTAATTAAACGGCGGCTAAGTGAATTCGACGTTTTATTATAGAACATCAATAAAACACCCACATCGGCCGGCACTTCACGAACTTTATTGACAATGTGACGATATAAAACGAAACTGTTAAAATTTTACATCCGTATCTAGAAATTGTATTTAGCGGTTGCGATAAAAACGTGCTATTTAAATAAAGGCCATTTTATATCGAACATGAACATTAAGGTTTAAAATATAAAGGGGACGTTTATTTTCCGGATTCGAAGAAAACCTACCCAAGGCTACACCTAAGTAGGTACTGTAAGCAAAGTCTCTAAGTTCTACTTGGGTTCTGAGAAATGGTGCGTACAAATACAAATAGAATAGATAATCGGGGCTTTCCATTTTGTGTAAATACGCAGTTTGTGTTCCCCTGATTGATGACGTCTGAAAACGTAAACGAAAATTTGGGGGAAAATATTCTAACAAAATTCGTAAAGTGAAACAAGGATTGCGTAGATGTTACGACCACCCTCTGTCCTCGTCCTAGCCACGCCGGCGTCGGCGAGTGGCTAGACGGCGCGTCTCCATATTGCCACAATGCAACCTCGTTAAACAAACGAGCCCACACACACTGCTCTAGTCTCCTTGATGTTCTTTTGTTTTACAGGTGAGGAAGAGACACACTAATCTACGTGGATGAGGAAACAGTCATAAAAATACGCCGCGTACCGCCATAAACCAAGACTATCAAGTGTCAATCACAGTGATGAACGTTGGCGTTTGATGTGTCCACGTTGCGCCATCATACCAAACATGACAGATGACGTAACCACTGGAAGTATATAGGTACGCCCACAGCTCACCAAGCAAAAGCTTAGCGTCCTTCTTTAGATATTTAAAAAGAATATGATATCCTTGAAAAACATTCCATTCCAAATGTGATTCGCGTCAAAAGAAAATCTTGAAAACGAATGGTCTTTGTAATAAAAATAGTGATCGTTGCTTGTACTCAAACGTAATTTGGGTACTCAACACGATTTAATGATATCGCCTACGTCATAGCAACAAAAGATAAAATCAATACCTCCCACATTCCCACATCCCAGTTACGAGCTTTTCCGATGAATCTAAAAATAAACTTATTTGTGCTGTGTTCAGGTTATTTTTAGTTATTGAACACTTACTGTACGATTTTGGAATCTAGTGGGCGTAGGTACATTCAACTTAGTTTTTCATTTCGCAAGAAGTATAAATGTTAAGTCATAGCTCGCGTGACGTCTGAGTAATATTGACGCTGCCAGGAATTCAGTTTATCGTAAAAATTTAAGCTACGTAAAATATGACCCAATTGACATGAAACAAGGCATAACTTCAAGTCAAAACTTGGACGAAGTAATTCTTCCGTATAATTTTGTTGCAAAAGAAAAATGATTAATGTGTTTCTTTTTTGTCAATGAAATTAATATTTAACAACTTTTAATTAGATACCCCACCCCTTACAGACCCAGTACTTATTCTATAGACTACTCTACTTGAAAGATGGTCTAACATATTTGGAATACTCGGAAAAACTGCGTGCAGGTAAGGATAACCTTTTTATTATATTAACAAAACTATGGACTGTGTAGTCTGAAATAAACTTATTATTATTATATATTATTATTATTTAATAGCTTTCCAGAGCCACATTTAATAGTTAAGTTATGGTTTTACCTAAAATCAGTTTCAACTTTACAAGCTAACTCAGGATTAGAATTGTGTCATCGAATGGTGGCCGGCTTAACCCCTGTCATTTGAAGACCTCACCGACGGTCTGTAGGTGAGCGACAGGACACCTCTGCCCTTTCAGAAATCATTGGCTTTAAGTATTTTGAAGTGTCACACATACACCCACAACATTCATTAGATTCATTAGGACTAGGAATACTAAGGCTAGTATCATAACAATCCGTACTAATATTATAAATGCGAAAGTAACTCTGTCTGTCTGTCTCTCTGTCTGTCTGTCTCTTCTTCACGCCTAAACCACTGAACCGATTTCAATGAAATTTGGTACAGATATAGTCTGGGACCCGAGAAAGGACTTAAGATAGTTTTCATCCCGGAAATCCCCCGGGAACGGGAACTATTAATCCACGCGGACGAAGTCGCGGGCAAAAGCTAGTCTACAATAATATTGAAAAGAGATCTTTTTTGTTTTTTTTTTAATAAGGAATAGGCTCCGAAATGATGAACCGATTTAAAAAATTTCTTCACCAGTAGATAGCTACATTATTACGGAATAACATAGGCATATAACATCACGCTACGACCCACGGGAGCGGAGCACTAACCAAAGACGTAAGTTATAGCGGGTGAAAAATGCCACGCAGACGAAGTCGCGGGCAGTTCGCTAGTTGTTTACCAATATATATACCAATGGTTTTGCTTTAGAAAATTGGCTAATGTTAGATATTATTACTTTAAACGGTTGGTGAGTTATTAAATAATTATACCACCTTGTATAATATTCACCGATCAATACCAGACTTTAGAAGACATTTTTACGACAAAATTTTGTTTCAGGTGGCGACCTACATGAAATGATGCGATCATCATTTATACCTAAGCCACAAATTCAGGACTAGGACGCTGTCACTAATACCCTAATACGGAGAAACAAAACTGCGCAACACTTTTTATTTAGACAATTTCGTAGAAGGTTAATTTTGTATTTCTTTTGACATTTTGATCTTGGAGAATAAAGACGCCTATTTCTTGGGAGCAAACAGCTCATTCACCAAGATGAAACTCAAAGCAATATAGATACGGGATATCAATTCAGTTCCTTTTACACTTCCCTTCATGTTCCCATTACAATTTCGCGTGCATGTGTAATTATTTAGCAATGCAAACAATTCTCTAACCACAATCAGTGTTTTTGCTGTCGGTGAGTGCTACAAAATGCAAATTGTAGGGTCAGCTACGAACGTTTTGTGCAACGGCTGACACGTTGCAACCATTATCTATGTTTCAGAGCGCACCGCAAACACAATGAAACCGCATTAACTTGCGTCTAGGGAAACACATATTATTACTTGCGTGTAATTTGCTGCAAATGGTTGTAGCTCTTGCGTTACTTAGGATAGAAACGCATTAGCGGAGTTCAAAGCCAGAGTGCAAAATGCTAGTTCACCGACATTTAGAATATAAAGCTTGCGCATTATGTATTGTCAGTTGTTGACCTAATCTTGATAGAATGAATGGTAGAATTTAGTGTGGTTTTCACCTTCACTTTAAAGGGTTCTCGAGAAACGTTTTGTGTGAAATTCACGTTTATTTTCCTTTCAAAGTGTTGAGGATTTCAGGCTGTTTATAGTATTGACATTTCGCAGGGGGAACGCACGCAGCAGTGAAGTTTATTACAGTTTTGCTTAAGTTAGTTGGCTGCACACAGGTTGGTAGCCTTCCCGTGAAGATCAAAACAAGCCGCTCAATTGACTTTTACAACTTGTGCAAGATATTCAGCAGCTGGAACACTCCCCGTTCTAAGTTCTTATTGTGTTATAAAATAGAGTTGCTTATGTGAAAATCGAATCATTTACTTATTCAGTTAAGGAGATAGATATGATAATATATCTTCGTGAATTGACACTTTCAGCTCGATGTGTTAGGGCGCTAACATCCTAACGCGATAAATATCAAGATATCAGCGGATCCTTTACTACAGCTACTTCAGCTTTTTCTAAACATATACATAATTTATTTAGAGTCTAAAAGCTTTTCAAAGTTTATATTTACAATGTAACCAGCTTGTAAGTCAATGTTATCTTGAGACTCCGTTGAGAAATACCTTAAAAGCAATTGTATTCTGCCCTACACTCTCTAAGTAGTCGCTTTGAATTCTCAAGATAGGCAATATCCACAAGAATACACATTTAATCAGGGTGTGGCGAAAACAACCCTCATTAAAGGGAATTAAGCTTGAATTTCAAAGTTACAGCACTTTATTCGGGTAAAGAGTTCTTTCATTTCATTCTTTATTCATTGAAACTGGAATTATGTACATTACTTATTTCGTGAGCACTTGCGTTATTAGCAATGCAAAAGCGTCTGTTTTTATATTTATCGAAAAGGTATTTTTACTTAGGGTACATACATATTCAAGTAATTTGGTTCCATATTAGACAGTAACATCTATTAATGCATATTAAGGTCTAAATGGCAACTTGGTGGTCCACCATTAGAGTTAACGTGAGACAATTCACAGACTGTACTGTCTTTATCCTAGGGACTAGCTGTTCCCCGCGGTTTCACCCTCGCTGCTCAGCACCTGTTGGTCGTAGCGTGATGTTACATAGCCTATAGCCTTCCTCAAGAAATGGACTATCCAACACTAAAAGAATTTTCCAATTCCAACCAGTAGTCCCTGAGATTAGCGCGTTCAAACAAACAAACTCTTTGGCATTATAATATTAGTATAGATGTACAAAAAGCAATGGCTAATGTAAATACGAAGAATAAAAGGAACAAGTTCGAAATGAAGAAAAGACAGATTGTATATTAGGGTGCGTACACACAGCGGGAGACTCTGGCCATTCTCGGGTTCGCAGGAACATATAAAAGTACATAAAGCTGCGACCACAATGGTTGTGGCGTTCAACTTGATTGCTAAACGCTTTACCAACAAAAGGAACTGTTTAATGTTACGGCACGCACCACTAGCATTCGATACGGTTTAATAGTGGCTTTATTTCACGGCCATAGTCAAATCCTTGGTATTAGCGTCGCGCATAGGTACGTGTCATTGAAAAGCGTGTAATTCGATTATATAAATGTGGAATGACGACGAGATTAATTCTGTGGACACAGCATAAATAACATGTTATAGTAAATCAATCAATGGTTTACAACAGCTCGTGGTAATCTTAGCCTTTGATGGCTCAATGTTGAATATTGATGTACACGCCACACACATTATCCTATTAAGTTGTTATTTCTTTATTTGAGTTTGTTCTGAGATGTTAGCATTTAACTTTGTTAATATTTTCATATTTATTTGCACACATCATTTACATATGGGACTCAAATAGGTTTCTGGATTTAACTTCCACGGGGTACGTCATAATTTTGTTGATGCAGAAACGAATTCTTTATTTCTTCTCTACTATTATTGATAAACTTACTAGACTAACTTTAAGACTAGCTTAAGCACCAGAAAAACAATGCTTATTTAATCCATCCACTTCTCAGTATCACCTACACATTCTCTTCAAATGTAATATGAAATCTCCTATCGGTTTTCACAACATCCTCTTAGCAATTCTCAGACCTCCCAGCAAGCAATAACTAGATCAAAGTTCATATTTCCCAGAAATACTTGTGTGTCAGACTATAGACAGGTAACCTAACTTGTGTAGTATGCCATAACCCGCGACGAGCGTTTATTTCAGAGGAAGTATTGAGCTGCGAGGAAATGTATGTTGTAATCAACACACGTAGTAAGAATCTACGAATGCCGCAGAAATTCTAGACAGGTTTCGCTTAATCGAACTATACTACAAATTGTGGGGCCGGTTTTCTTAAACGATTGAGCGATTAATTTAATTTAACGTGCTTTAATTTAACAGTTTTACACACAGAGAACTATCTATTTTAAATAAGTAACGTGAATTTCTTTTACGACTAAATATAGATAAATACTTCATTCAATCCATAAAGAATAGTTTTTTGCGACCAATTTACAAAGTTAAGGTCATTTTTGTTGCTGTCAAGCACAAATCGTTACCTGTTCATAAGGAAGAGTCATTACTGTAGTTACTTAACTAATACAGTGTCTTAACGTCAAAGTTTCATGTTGGGAACACAAAGCGTGTCTACCTAAGTACCATCGTAGTATAGTCGACAGCAAAACTTTTAGCATTTCTCGTATGAAACATAAAAGATAATGAATCATTTGCACGGTAATGTTGCATATTAATGATGATCTAGTGTTGGTAATATTATACGCGAAGTTTAAATGTGAGCTCATAGAGATATGACCTGGGTTTTGACAACATAATAGCAGGCCATGAATTAAAAGTTGAAAGAGTGCACGGAATATGAATGAAAATGTACCTACATTGTGTTATAATTTTGTTTCTGTACTACGAGCGCAAAAAACGCCATTTTTCAAAACAACGCTAGGCATCACGTTTTTGAAAGCACTTCAGTCAGCTGTTCTCGGAAGCTTTAAAACTTCATTTTTCGTCTAAAAACAAGTTAGCAAGAGTGCGTGTCTTGAATGGCGGGTGAGTCGTTAACTTTGGCGTGGTTATAAATCTCGTGAATGGCCAGCTTTATCGGCGTCCGTTAGACTCCCACAAACTGACGCTTCAAAGCAATATCAAAGGGATTTTAATTGCTAGTCGACCGACACTTACTGACATTATTACTCTAATAACAATCTGCAGATAATCACTATGATGATGATGATAATTACAAATTAAAGGCTAATAGGACGTTCCGCTTATAATTAACGTATTAAACCTACCATAAGAAAATGTTTACTGCTTACAAGATCACTTGCTTGCGCCGCCGTGACATCGCTGAGCGAAACAAGGAAATGTTTTGCAGCAGACCAATTCAAAATATGTGCACTTTTGTCTGTAGGTACATAATAAGGGTACAAATTTTGTACATACATACATATCATGACGCTTGTATTCTCCGAAGGGTTAGGCAGAGGTGTACCAATGTACACTCACAGTTCGCGCGTATGTTTTTAGGTAAGTAAGTAAGTTTTGTAATTAATATAATAGGTACCCTAGAAATAACAACACTTTGTCGCCATTTAAATACATTGAAGTTTAAAACAGGTAATACAACTGCTGTTGCCCAACAACACCAAACTGAAAATGAAGAGGTAAAACTTTACCTTCGTGTTGTCGCTTGAAATTGTTAAAATAACGAAATTGCAATGTGGCGTGGCAGCTCTAACGTAGGTGAAGCAGCACCTAAACAGCTTGGAAAAGATTAATGGGCTTAAAATTGCATCGCAGCTGTGCAATAAAAGCAAGCCGGCGGAATCAGCGGCAGGCACCGAAATGCAGTGTTATATCACTTGCAACGTGTGAGTGCATCCAGACTATTTCACTGGAATTAAAACGAACTGAATTTTAAAGAACGCGGAGTTGACCCCCTTTTTGCAGACATATTTCAACTACCCGAGTACAGATAAAGCAGGATTAATTTAACTGCCAGCTAAATATTATTATAAAGAATTACTGAGATTAAAATTTAATGGAGCTCTCTCTCTAGTCTATTATTTTTAATGGTATTTCTACGTCTCTCATTATCGTGTTGGCCTTTATCAGAGCAGAGTTCAGGCAAACATATCTACTTACCAGTGTTAAACTGGCTAAGTGCTCTCACATTGCGCGTGTTTAACGAATACCTACTGTTTCATACTTGCATGAAGATATCGTGCGTGATGCGAAGTTATTGTTCGTAAGATAATCTCTTAACCATCTTGCTTATAGGTTATCAGACAGGTAACGTATTATTGCTAAAAGATAAACATTGCAACTACTAACAGATCGGTAAACACCAAAAAAAGACTTTTGGTTGACTGGTAGAGAATGCTCAAGTATAAATAAATACCTAAATAAAAACTAACTCTATAACAAAAACTGTAATAAATATTTATTCGAATTTTATTTCAAATAAATCTTGCACACCAATGAATTATAAATCAGGACGCTTCGAACGTTCTCATACCTTCGGGTCGCTAGATCAAAAAGCAAATTAGGTACGTGTGGTGTGACCGGTCTTATCTGAAGAACGTTCTAAATACGTCTGGACGAGTAAGAGGACACGCCGCACACTACGAACAATAAAATTGAGGACACTAGACACCTCAGATAGTTATGAACACTAAATAAACTAAATAGAGAAGCACTAACGGGAGACATAGGTACTGAAAACGATCCATGAAACAAATTAGTAATCCCTAAGCAACGGTAAAAGAGGTCCTTTTGAAAGTTACACTCTATTTTTGGAGACAATATTATTTCAGTAAAGATCTATGTTTTTATTACGGAAGCACCTTATTATTATAGCCTTAAAGGTTAACATTTTTATTCTTTGTAACAAATTTGGGATAGTAATGTCGCGCACCATTAATTTTCCCAGCTAAATAAAGTTTCAGGAACGGAAAAGTCCACAACGGAGTTTTCCTTTGTTGTTGTTGAGAGCAAATAACTTGCGGGATAGGAAAATATACAGGACCACGAGAAATTCTTGAGATCAAACAATATAAGAACAGAATGTGTTCCATGGGAAGACAGATAGGTACATAGCGTGGAATTGTGTTAATTATATAGAGTACAAAAGGTTATGTGCAAGAGAACTAGGTTTATATGAAGTACGTAATAAAGTGCTGATAAATCTAGGCGCCTTTGTAATAACAAGAAATAAACATCATTTAGTCACCTACATACATCACTCAGTTCTTATCAAAATAATTGCAACAAACAACTAATTATACTATCGTGGACACTTATTATTTCACTGGAACAATTTTACTAGCCATTTATTTCGCCACTCAATACAAAGCAATCACTTAATTTATTCAATATGAATGGATGTTGCTAAGTGACATCAATTAACGTATGTATATCGAAGTATTGGGACTGAATGCACTTGGGTTTATGTATGCGCCACATGACACTATTGACGTCAGCGAGTAAGAATGTAAGCATTCAAACTATCTAAGTACATCTACGTTCTTCGAACTTGTTGAACTTAAGCATTTGTTTTATTCGAGCTACAGCAAATTTTCCCAGCAAAGTTTCCTTCTTACCAAGAACAAAATTACGGCAGCCCTCTACAACTAAATCTCATAGACATACAGTGTAAAAGCTAAATGTCATCAGGGTAAGGAAAACAGACTTACCAAACACAATTAGACGTTATTAGGTACATCTAAGTACATATTTAAATAGACTACGAAAATAGAAACAGAAATACAAAATAAATGAACGTCACCATTCCAGACTATGTAAGAATAATCCTTGGGGAGAGCTTTACAGGAAAAGGGAGCTCTGTGGGGAGTTCGCGGTATCGACTAAACAAAACAGGATCCGAATTCAAAGGTCGTGCGTTTGCTCCCGCCAGTGTAGATAACATGATAATCTATAAAAGCCGTCTCAGTCAAGAACCCAACTGCATTCTTTTATCGTATTACACATTGTCCAATACAGCAGCTCATACTATTTCTTGTAAAATAATGCATAGAGTCGTAAACAGAGACACACGTCGCACACAGAAAGGGGACAAACAAACATTCTCAGGGCGAACCAATAACAAATCGGCAGTAAAGTTACTCGATTCACAAATTAAACCAATTCGCGATGACGTCGGGTGGATCGATAACCAGATAAACAAGTTGGGGTGGGGCAGCGACCCCTGTACTCTTGAGGACGCAGATGCCCATACATGGGAAGACAACATTACGACAGTTAGACGGTTTAATCTGGTCCCGACGCGACGCAGCAAACTGGGGTGGACTCATATAGACACACTTGTGGCACACTCACTGCAATGATTTTACTAGTTTGCTGATTCTGCACAAATTGTAATTCAACTGAGGGGAATAGGCTATTATTTGCTACTTGGGCGCTACGGGTTTTCGACCCTTATTTATAACTACTATAATGTTTAGCTCACATGTGGGTATACTGTGTTACTTTTTAAGTGGCACCTGATACCACAAGTTTTCTCGGAACTGATAACAGAGCTTAGTTTTTAATGAATAGAACCCGAAGCGATATCCTATCGGAGTTTAACTACTTTTGTGAGCGTTAGTGGCACAGGATAATACGGACAAGGAGGATACACAAGCCAGATGAATAAATGGTGGACGCACCGATGTAACCAAAGGCTATTCGGTACTAAACAACATAACAATGCGTTACCGGTAGGCAGGTCACAAAATATCTGATATGTATACATAGGCACACGTATAGCTTTAATGCCAAAGCTTTGTAAGCCAGGAAATTAAACCTTTTGCCCTCGTTTTATTCAGAACAAAAAATGCAAATACATATTGGTACCTATATCATGAATATTTCGCGGCAGCCATGTAGTCGTATGTCAAGCTTTATGACTTTAAGCTAATGGATCTCATGGCTGCGATAAGAACCCCAGACACATTAGGAATCTGATGCCCAAAAAAAATAATCCCGAAACACACTGGGAGAGGGGGAGCCACACGTCTAATCCCCCGAATGGCGCCACCGTCTGTGACATTCTGTGACAATGTGGAGCAAACGACTCCCCAAGTCCCTGACACTTCGCGAGACTAGCACAGTTCGCGCCCGGTTAATTCGGCAGTAAAATGACATTAAAACCTTTGACGACGCTTGTATGGCAGATTCTTGAAAAGATTCTGTTTTTCAACCACAAAGTTGATAGACAAACAGATCAACTTGGAATATAGGTTACATTGAAATATTTATATAAACAAAGACAAATATATCATAATATACATTCAGTAAAGCAACACTGCATCTAGGTACCGCAAATACCGTATCCTTCTACATATGTATTACCTAAGTATTGAAAATCCATTTGTAAGGGGACTGGACGTTAGCGAGCTTCAAGTTTCATTTGATTTGAGGTGTATCGGATAGCCGGTCCGTTAGGTAGGTGCCGCATTATGTGGCTTCGTGAGCCGCAAACCGCTCACAGCTCATAGTACACCTCACTCGGCTGGGAAACACGCTACTCTTGGAATATTCAAGGATACATGTAGCCATAGGTGTGTGGGTTCACACACCTATGGCTTAATACGCTTTGTAAACTCCAGTCGTATTTCTCACGAAAATCTTTAAATTTATGACTACAAAGAGAGAAACATTCAAAGCGCCAAATATCACACCAAGCTACTGACTGGCAACAAAGAATCAATACCTTGTGCCTAAAATAAAATGTAACAATAGCCCGCGCCGCATTATAGGACAATCGCTTAAAATGCTTTCCATGTTCGGAGTCATCCGGCGCGCGGTGACCGCTCGCAGTGCCCGCACTCGCCTGTCGGCCCGGAAGTAAGACATGGGAATCTAATCACTTACTCGATCTTATCTGCCTCCAAATATTTTAACTTTCATGAAAATAAATAATCGCCATGTCAGAAAGTCATTAATTTCACTTGTAGCCAGGATGTTAGTTGTGACTTGTGACGCGAAAGCGCCAGATTGTTTTACGATAAGGCTATCGTAGTTTGAGTTTATAAGCATTCATAAAGCTTTAATAGCGTCGGTAAGAACCGATAATAGCTATGCTTATAGGTCACGCACGTCAACGTGTCACTTCTTTGTTATAAGAATTTCTTTATATGATTATCTGAAGGAATAAATCGTTTCTAATGACCCCGGCCGTATCTATTTAAAGTAAAATATTATTGTATAGATAAAACGAATGTAATAAAAATATCTCTTTAGCAAAAAATACTGTTATGTCATTCAGCATTCGGCATAAGAGGCGCCCTCAAAAAGCGACCGTGAGTCGGCAAATTGTAACTAATGGATCTCCCAGAAGATGACTCATGAGTCCCACATGTCACTCTAAGTAAGTCACAGACTGATTTTATAGAGACGCGGGTCGGGGTCCGTTATTTTTGGAACGATGGGAAATGGGGCCAGTCTCAGTATGCATACAAAAACTTACCCTTACGAATTCACAGACGAAGTAGGTTAGATTATAGATATCTATCTACTAAGCTTCTATATTAAGAACTAGCTTCTGCCAGCGACTTCGTTCGCGTGGCTTTATTCATCCACCTTAAGTTACGTTTTTGAATACTGCTTCGCTTCCGTAAGTCGTGGCGTGATGTTATATAGCCTATAACCTTCCTCGATAAATGGGCTATCCAACACAAAAAGAATTTTTCAAATCGGACCGGTGGTTCCTGAGATTAGCGCGTTCAAACAAACAAACAAACAAACAAACTCTTCAGCTTTATAATATTAGTATAGATACAGTGATAAGAGTACCTACTTGCATACTTGAACAATGATATTTAAAACGATGCAATGACGCCAGCTCTCATTATACTCAGAAATACTAATTGATCTGAATTAAACAATGAGATGAATGTCCGTCTGGATATGAAGTGACTGCAAATAACATGTTCGTTATAATTGATTAATTTGTTCTGCTTTATAAGAAGGCAGTCAGTCACCTTTTATAGAACATCATCGCCCATCAGCCATCACACAAGAGATATAGATTCCGATAACTAACATGAACTATACGAGATTGCAGCATTAAGTTTTGCAAATCATAAACAACAGCTGTCTTTCAAAGATGCCCATGTCACCACAATAGGATTACACAAATGAAAGCTGGATTTCAAAACGCAAAACATGGATTCCCATAGCGTAAAAGCAATTCTATCTCCTAAGCACACACGCGGACTTCATAAATCTCATGTCAGATCGGTAGAAGCGCGTTTTATGTCATAAATACAGCGGGTATGTATGTCAAAACATGGGGGATTTGGGCGCGCTCTCCCTGCGCGGACGGCCAACCGTCGCGCGACGCCAGCCGAGATAATGAAAAAAGAAGATTTATGATCAAACTCTAATCAAATTTTATTACCGTCTACGACCCTTCACGTTATTATTCCTTGCGTACTGCGTTTTCATTATCGATTTATACCTAGTTCACTGTGTCAACTTTCAAAACACTCGCCGTCTTTCGACAGAAATGAGATCCAGAAATAGACTCTAAAAATATCTAGACAGATTTTAGAATTTTTATTGTCTTTTAGATAAAATATTTTGAGCTACGACTATGAAACTTGAAATTGCTCCAATATTATCACCTAAATACAAAGCAGATGAAAAACCAAAACGTAGCCAAGTTTCCTTAGCCAAAGGGGTCGTGAGTTACATTACCATAAAGTTTCCAACACGGAATGTGGTGTTGTAATATAGCGGGCAATAATATAGCCATTCGTACGCAACGTGGAATAACGCTCGCACCTCCCCCTACCGCCATGATCCCGTCCTTCACCTCTCTGACCCAATTATGCGGAACATATATTATATTTTTTAGCTTTTATTACACACCTCGATCTCTCTCCACTCACAAATGGTTAATAATGCCATAATAAAATGACCATGAACTTGAATTCGCGAAATCGAAGGGTTTATCCCCCACATCGCGTTTTGTAAAACAAACGAAACCGGTTTATATCCCACCGGTACAACACGAGTGCTTTGAAGTTTAGCAAATAATTGTATCATAAAATAAGCGACGTTCAAATTCCATTGCAGATAAATAACAAAGATATAATTTTATCAATAAGCGTGAAACGAAACAGCGCCTCACTCATTACTCTTTATCAAATAAGCTGATATTGCGGCCCAGTTCTAGGATTGCCTGATTATAAGTTCATATTACTGGTTGAAAGGTTATCAAGAGCATCTACCAATAATTGTTATGTCTCCACTTTCATTCATTGTCCATTCAATTTACGTTTTTCACAACGGAAGGCAATCTTCCCCCCGTTTTTTGCAACTATTCTCTGGAGTTGAAATTAATATTTCATTTGCTAGCGTCTCTTCGCTTCGAAATTTAATGGGTTTTTAATAGAACTTCAGTATTGTTAAGAATACCTAGTAAATTGCTATGATTTTATGAATGTATTCATTATTTTAACAATCCTTTCAAAATATTTTTACAAAAACAGTTTGAAATGACTATGACCCTCAACTTGAGCATTGAGAGCAAAGGGTTCCACAAAAAGGTCTATTATACAAAGTAAAGCGCAATGACTTGAATTAGTTATTCAGTTGATTATGCCTCCCCTCTGGCCACTCTATCATTATCGTTTTACTTCACGCACGTGCCGGCTTGCGCAGGCACCCTTCTGCTGCTCAAGGTCGATAATTATAGCCTGCACAGTCTTTTGTTCCTCGCTCGCTACCCTCTCTTTACGAGTAAATATTATTTGTCTTCGAATATAGTAGCTAGGTACTTAAAAATATCTGTGCAGAAGTCATAGAATATGTCATCCCTTCTGGTGTTGTTGTGAGTCCTGGTTTTCGTAAATGCTGGGAGCATTTAATTATAATAATTGATATCAAATAGAAATGATTTCGAAATAACGGGAGAAACCAAACGTCCATTACTGATACTAATTTTCAATTTATTAACCACCATTACTATCTATTACTATTATTTTGCAGATTTCCGCTATACCACTATTTCTCACATACCCTTTGGTTTTACGTATCCAATGATAATATAGCCTTGGCATATCTAATCCACCTGTTTCATGGGTGTCCAAACGATCATAGATTGTTCGATATTTACCGACTGGCTGATTGGCCAGGTCAAAACCATTGCTGCTATTGATGGTTTTTATCGACTCTAAGTTTCTTTAGAGTAGACTCTACTTTACTCTTCTGTAGGTAAATCGACGACATTTGCGACGGATGAGCCGTATCTTCCAAAAATATTTGAATTGCGGTTAGCTTCATTGTACATTCAACTACATGGGAAGTGGACTTATCCAACAAGCAAATCTCGCTAAATCTCACTGGATGTGACTGTCCACCAGGCTTTGCGGTATACCTAGACGACAAAAAAACTTGTCAAGATTACCAAAGATCCGACTTGATCCACCTATTGTATTTTTCGAAGTGCGGGATTACCAATGTTTTATTACCAGCTTTGTAGTCTTCTGTAAGGCAAACAATATTATTGCAACAAGATTCAAATCTCCGAAGAGCGGTTGATTCGATTGATACTAGATTAATAGCAAACTCAGTTGCGAACAGTTAGATGTTATAACTCGAAGCAGTTTGGAGACCCATCTTCATTTCACTGGGGAAATAACTTGCGGACTGCCTGTTATTTCGTTGAAAGAAAAAGAATCTCAGAGTTAATATTACGGCAGTGTTTTCTAGTGAGAATTACCAAGTCATAAAGCACTAATATAAGTTGCAAATGTTATAACCGCTTTATGAGCGGATTAAGAATGATGACTAACTACCAGCAAAGCTCGTTATCCCACATATTTTGAGTTTTAGGGAAAGCAAATTCATTCTCAAGTTTATACAAACATTCCATTGTACTCCGTCTTAACATAAGCGGCAAATGAGGAAACTTTTGTAATAAGTTTATTTATACTAGAGATTAGGCGTTGCGGGTCGTTCTGGACTCTTCGGGGAAATTTAAAGCTGCCCAAATTGCACCTGGGAAATCACATTCCCACCAACATGTTCTGAAGAAATAACGAAAGGTTTTGGACTAGAACAGTAACTGTGGTCAGAATGATAAACTAGTGGTTGATAATAATAGTGGTTTATCCTTATCTTTCCGTACTTTTTAGACACTATCGTTGGAGAAGAATGTAGTAAGGCCTCGATTTTTTTCTATTCACTAAACAACATTCTTTGTATCCTCGCTCACTATTCTTAACTCTTTATCGAATACCAATTTACATCTGACAATGGACATTGAACGAACTACGTGCACATAAATAAAATTCACACGAGTGCATGAGCCTCGACTGAAGTGCGCGGGCGCAGGCCACATTAGACGCAGACGGCGCAACCCGACGAGTGTAAACACACACACCACTGAGATGAAACGATGGAAGCCGGCACTGGCCACTTATCGACTCCTGCACCCGTTCTGATTATGCCTGCTCTGTCAACACCCCAAAATAGATATAAACAGAGCGCTACATTTCTACACCGAATTGAGAAAAAAATAAGTATTAACATTCTATGTACCACGTCTCATTAAGACCAACTAGAAACGAATTTGTTAGGCAACTACTGTTCAGAAGATTTATAGGATAATGAATGTGAAAATGATATAATTCCAGCAAAACCAGATGAAGGGCCTGTTTCATCACTCAATAATCCAGCATAATCTGGTATATTATCCAAATAGCTACATAATCCTAATAACGATGGATTCGTGTCTATCAAAATGATTACTACGTTCGGATAAATCCCTAACAAATTCCCAAGAAAATACTGGCACTATAAATATAAATGGATCAAAACGTTTCTTAGAACATTTTATGTAGAGCTGGTATACTAAAATAAATTCTTAACTTAAAATGCGTCGAAAAAATGAGCGGAGGCCAGGTGCAGTCCATATCCGCTCGAACAGAACGAAAAAAAATGGGTGCTCTTTGAGAGGTACAGTACATTAAATCTGTATTATTTTTTGTGCTAGAGACATTAATATGGCTAAAGAGAGTGAAGAGCTGGTTGTAGTTGACTTTAGTATATTTAGATTAAGAGCGTTAAATAATTACGGGAGCCCCTAATCCGATATACCTAGAGGTCGCTGTAACTAGCGACTACCCGGATAATTTTTGTGCCCGGCGCTTCGGAGTTTGGATAGCAAAACTGCCTTCTAAAACGTCTTAAGGCAAAAAGCGCTATTGTGGTTAGCAAAACTTTTGCCCAAGTAAGTTTAATGTGTTCACAATAAAAAAGTCAAAGGTCTGATGAAAAAGTTTTCAAGGTACTTTGTAGGTTGTCAGTAACATTGCGGTGAAGTCAACCCATAGTGGATTCAATACACCTAACAGTAGATTGATGAGGGAAAGACCCCACTTTTTCCAACTTTTCTTATTTTTCCTCGCAAGAAACTTTTCGATTTATCATATTCTATTTGAAATGGGGTTCGGAACAAATTATTCGAGAGCAAAAGTTTTCAATGATAGCTTTCTTCAAGGAGTTGTAGACAACAATGGGTTTAAAAAACCTATCAATTTTCTATAGCCAAGAATGATCGTTGTCGATTGTTATTTTTATTGTTTTACTCTTCAGTTTTGTCTCTTGTTGGGGTTCGCTTTGCTCTTATCTAGCTAGATCCATGAATTACAGTTCCAGTTTCTGTTTTTTCATTTGAATGTTTGCAAAATTGTTGGATGTTTTGTTGTATGTATGGCTTCTTTTTTAAATCCTTAAATTCTGTTATCGAATCCATACCATTCCTTGTTTTGAATGGATGTAGATGAAATCCATGTTATCGTACCTTCGAAAAGATAATACCTACTGCTGCTGTTTTAAATTTTGAGCTGATACTTTTGGTCCATTTATTGAGTGATTTTATTTTAACAAAAGCAATACGTCGGAAGGCGAACGCGGACGTCTACCTGCGTTGAACACCTGTCGCGGGCTGTTGCCTATAATGTTGGTATATCTATTATACATATAGAAAAATGCTTAAATCGCAGGGGTTTAGGATTACATTATGAATAGCTAAAGTACTTTGTAGTAAAGCCAAATTCTCCTCTTAGACTACATAAGCGCCAAGCGCCTTGTGACTACCATACCCGACCTAAGTAACTTAGTAAGGTACGTTTTAATACTTATCGGGAAGAGGTAAAGAAGGTACCTATTGAATTTTGACGATCGTACCTAGGTGTATTATAAAATGGCAATAAGAAGATATTTATTATGCTGCATCACGATTAAAATGACGCACAAAAAGGAAGTTCTCATTGATGGTACCGGCAGATGTCCATCGAACAATAGGTGCGCTTTCAATAATAATACTATCTCATCGCGTCGTGATGTGATGGTATTCTTTTATTAGTACTTAAGTAATCGTAGAATACGAGGAAAGTTTTCTAATGTAATCCAACATTTAAGAGTTAGATAATTGTTAAATTAAATTCTAGTAACACAAGTCCATTGGTATAAAAACAACCATAATTTTATTGTTCTCAGAAATGAGATTGGCGTCCCGCAAAAGAGTGCTCTTTCTCAAACGGTCCCATTTGTTCCCTGAATTGCCCGGAATGAGGGTCCCTCGGCTGAATTACAACTTATTTTTCAAGCCATATGACATATACCGCGAGTAAAGCCGTATTCTTACGTTCTGTTTCTTAAATAATGGTAGTTAAGCTGCCTCATTTATAAAATAATATCAGTAGGTAGGTAGGTTTCTACAGGTTAAATTACAAGTCGGTACGTAGTTTAGCCCATTTAGTTTGGGATCATGTAATCTGGAATGAAAGATACAAAATAACTAAGCACTAGCTACAAAACTACAAGGACAGGTGGAATATACTAATATAATGTCTACATTAAAAACCAAAATAACAAAAACCAAATAACAAATAAAATAACAACATTTAAGGTCAAGGTGTCGAAGTCCGGCATATTTTATTGCAAATTTGATTTGATGAACACCCTATGACTGTTTTTTTTACTTAATTGTATGTTTTATATATTAATGATGACTTAAGACTCCTTATTTATCAGTTACTTTTACAAACATCAATGTAACTAATATCAATATAGAAATAGCCGCGTTTTTTTAAGAGGTGGGCACTAGACGGACTTTCCCGAGTAATTGGGGTAACTCCGTCACAAGCATGATTTGTTTGTAATTTGATCGATATTTGCAGCAGTTGTATTCAGAAAATATTCGGAAATGAAAATTAATCAAATACATGCTTTCAGTTCCACAATATAAGGTAGGAATCACAATCTATAGCGGTAAAATCATGAAGTGGGGTAAGTCCGGTATATTTGCAAGGGCGGGGATCGTCAACATTAAAATCAGTACAATTTTTTTTTTAATATTCTCTTTGTAGGGTATAGGTAAGTATGTTTATGAGGTGAAATGCGATATGAACTTTCATACGTTTTGAAATTTAGGTGTATAAACCAGATCCAGATGGTCTTTAAACAATAGAAAAACGAAATGGTAACAAACAAACACTTGGTTATATTAGTACTGTTTTGGCAGATAGCATATTGATGAAAGGCAATAATAAAAACCCCTTTTTCTTCCTTTGTTTTATTCAAAAGAATTATTTTATAATAGGGAAATACATTAAAAGAAAAACAACGTCATTGTAACATGGTCATTCTTGGTATATTATATATACGAGCAGCCTTGTATTCCGGACAGCTTGTACAGAGTGTAAGACGATATGTTGTTGTTGTTCTCTAGTAATTTTGAGTCATTTTTGTTATTTTACCTGAAGAATAAAATAAACTGACTTTAAATCGGTTAAATGACTGATGAAATTAATTACAATATATTTCTAGTGAAAAGACACTATTAATATCATAACAGTACCTATTCATAATTGGCGAAAAGAAAACCTGCAAATAAGTAGCGTTGACTGTATAACTATAAAACAATATTCAAAGAAAACACTTATACCAGAAAAGGTTATCAACATCTGACTTGGGGCAAGATCGGCACATGACGGCCTTTCCCTAAAATACAAGACAGTCTTACCCCAATATTTAATTTTTAAGTTAAGTTTTTATCACAACCAATATTTCTATAAATAATGATTCAAATTCGATTTGGATATAATAAAACAATAAAATGTAATACAGACTAGACACTTACCACTACAAAACGTAAAAATCTGTTGATATTAAAATTTCACGTTAGGTAAAACGTCAACGCAACTCACTCGTATTTCAAATTGTCAACGACAAAAAAATTTGGAGACCGATTTTTGCTATTGAACTCCACACTACGACATCTACAATTTAAAGGTAGGACGAACTAGTGACTCAGTTTTAGCGACCGAGCTACCAACGTCGTAGCTATTCAAAAACAGCTTCAAAAGACGTTGTACGGTGTTCCCCCGTAGACGAACTTCCCCACCTTGACCTTAACTCTAATTTGAAACGAAATAAAGGGATATTTTACGATGAATCAAACAAGAAGCATGCAACCTTACCTGTTAGTAGGAACAACAGGATTAAACGCCGCATGACGAATGTTTTCAGGACAAGCGTGGAACGTTTACGCGCGTGTGTTTACCGGAGCCATCGTCAACAGTCCCGTCGGTCAACTATGTAGCCAATGTTTACGCGACTCAGCTGACGTCTTCGTCTATTATGTTCGCCAATTAACCACACACTCGCGCACTGCGGGATCCGCACGCTGCAGTGTCAACGGCCACGAGCTTACGAGAAAAACTAGACACTTGGCGAAAGCTGTCCTTCTGGGAAGCAACCGGAACTGTCCCCCGTTTGCCGCTATCTTCCGGTGACTTACTCATTCATCTTGCGAAATACCAAGTGCGGAAACTATACGACAATCCCTTCTGTGATGAAAACATCACACATGGCTAGAGCGGCGACGAAAGCTCTCTCGCGCGCGATCGCAGCGCACGGCGGCTGAGTCGCGAGTTGCGTGAGTGGGCCGGCAGCGGCCGGGGGGCGGCGGGGGGAGGGGGAATACCACGCCTGCGCACCGCGCCCGCACCGCACCACCTCCAGTATTGACCGACGACGCCTCCTTCCTACATTTCACATCCTTAACTAGGTACTACGAATTCTCCTTTGAAAAATCCCCTAATTCCATCCCTCCGATTGAGATAGGCCACGTCTATGGTCCATGAAATAAGCTCACCTGATATTTGCAAGCAATAAAGTTTTGAATTACTAAGACAAGAGTACTTGTTATATTCTCCCTTTCGTACATTAATGTACCCCAGTGCTGAGAGAATGAAATTCCCGGCGCAAGGAAGAGCGATGAAAGTTATAAACCATATTGCGAAGTTAGCGCAATGGCAAACAACCATTTCTAAAATAATGTTTTGTTTTTTTGCCTACAATTGTTTATGCTGACAATGAAATCACCTACCTATTTATATTGGTAAAGAAGACTACGAAAATTGGTCCATTAAAAAATTAGGACGTATTAGTGTTACCTACATCGGGTACATACTTTTTTTTCCAGAAGAACAAGTATTTAGAATCCTAGTTTTAAACTTTGCAAAACTGGCTATAAATTCTCTATTTCCAAAATCACACCTCTTCAATCCATAAAACGATATTCCGAATTGTCATGACCAAATAGAATAAGTGATGTCAGCCTCAATTTCCCACGAATGCATCATAAATAAAAAGGTCGTGAGGTCGTGATTGATAGTCTAGTCTAGGCGGCAGCCCAGTTGGCCTGCACCCTATTACGCAGTTGATGACGTCAAAGTAAGTTGGCAACGAATAGACGTCCGCAAAGCAAATTAACTTGGGATGTAGTGGCACTCAGGGATGACATAAGCCATGTCCTATAAAGTGGGCCGAGTCTATCATGGTAACTGCTCCAATATTTACCATTTAGATGACTATTTTACTTAGTCTATTAATTAATTTTGATTGGATATGATATAGGTATACCATTCTAAAAGAATGTACTACTTACCCAAAAACCTAGAAAATTAATTGTTTTCTGTTGTTGATTTTGAAAAAAGAATAATCAAAGATGACCTTCCTGTTTCGTCCTTTATTAAAACTTTTGTATCATACTCCTTGTATTGGAAAGAACGCACGACCTCCTTCCAAGGATTTTATTCCGATCAGGAAAAGTTCCGGTGTTCCGTGTATCGGATAGCGGAAAATTTACTCATTTTAAATCGCTTCAAGCTTACACGACCTCTGCTGCAAGCTAATATTCATGAATATTGCATTGTCCCAAGGTTTGGTTCCCAAATAGTAGAATTTACTTTGACGCTGAAGTTACACACTTATAAATCTATTCCGATAAGTTTTTTTACGCTTTTAATTTAAAAAGGGGTGTAAAAGTTAAATAAAAAATGAAATTAAAATGGAAACCTATTAGACTGCAAATCGATATGTATTAATTTGCGATTTCACCCCCTCGGCACAAAACGGTCCCATAACCATTTTTATTATATTATAATAAAAAGTTGTTGTTAAACTGTTTTATTTCTATTAAGTGGGTAGGTAGTTACAGAAAAAATTGTACGTCATTCTCTTAATAAAGTCATTACAGATAATACAAGTGTGTAATTCTTACTTTTGATAGATTTTTTTTAAGTTTCTCAAATAGCTCCCCCTGTCTTCGAATGGGGTAGTATTTTCATTGTCAAGGTTTCTTGCGAAACTGTCATTAAATAGTTCGGAACGCAATCGGTAGGTGACGCTAGTGTAAGTAACATTGCAAAATGTGTTTGCGTATTTGTATAGAAATTACAAAGTTATAAGCGGATTTTTGTAAGAATACTTGGAACATAAGAATTTGTGCCTGTCATCAGCATGAGGTTTTTAAAACTGACGTCAGGAGTCAGGCCTAAATTCAAGTCAAGGAATTTTATCCTCGCAAAGATTGGCACACTACCGCCATTTGTCGTGTTATATTCATTTCATGTGAAACCAAATTGAAGGAAAAGTGTCCATGAAGTTTCTTGCTCGTTCTTCTCCTTACAGACCTACGTTTTAGAACGAGCAACTAGCTTCAACTTTAAACTGGAACTTCTTGATACTTCAAAAGTTACTTCTGTTAATGGTCTAATTAAAATAAATGCTTTGACTTTGACATGGAACTAACAAACAATAACAATTGTTATTTGAAATTAAGATTAACGATTTTGATTTATAATTAAGAATTTGCTTATCAATCAAACTCTATGACAACATTAAATATTACTACAATCATACTACCTACACTTACTACATCTAGAACTATATATTAAAATAAAAAACGGGTAATTTTTAAATTGTTATAATAACAAAACAATTGATTCAAACTATGCTACATTATTACCAACTAATATAGTCTACATACTACTATGCATATAACTATGTAGTTTATAACATTTGCCTTGCAAGTTTTTCCTGGGTCCACATTTTTATGAGTTGCTTTCTGATTTCAAATGCTATTACAGCTGTAGCCATTCCTGTGTTTAAGCTGTCTACTCCTCTTTGTAAAGGAATGTTTATTCTTAGACCATTTTTACTTGATGCAAGTCTGAAAAGAATTTGGTTTATATTAGGTACAAGTAGTATATAAGGATTGTAGCAGGTGGTGTTCTGTGGTTTCTGCCTGCCCCATGGGAAAAAATTGGGAGTTTATGTATGTATGTATGTATGTATGTATTAGGTACGAAAAGGGCCTGATTGTACATACATACAACCATCACGACTGTATGCCCCGAAGGGATAGGCAGAGGTGTACCAATGTACACCCACAGTTCGCCGGTATGTTTTCTGGTCCCATAAAATGGGCCGAGCCTATTGTAATTAACTGGGCACAATCCTAACTCTGAGCTGCTACTAAGAATTTCATAGAATAACCCGATAACAGTTTGCTCGACCTGGGAATCGAACCCAAGACCTCTAGTGTAGGAGTCGTGCTTAGGACCACTAGGCTTACAAGCCAGTTCATAAGGCCTGATTGTATTGATTACATATCATTTACTTTACCAGTCAAGGAAAAAAAACTCTCTTTCTTTGTAAAGAAAATTATATCAACAAAATTGAATATGTAGTTGTGATCAATGTATGGGGTAATAGAAAGTGAGAATGGAGTTTTTAAGAGCAGCAATTAAAACAAGAAAACAACAAAAATAGGAAAAGTTATTGTTAAAAAAAAATGTACTAAACTTACTTGTAGCTATCTTGACTAATCCCTTCAGTTTCTCCACCTAATATTAAAGTTGTATGTTTAAAAGTTGAGAAATCAACACCATAGTATGGCAACACTTGCATCTCATTTCTTGCAACATTATCATTTTGCAAGAATGAGATTTCATCTGTATCATCTGTAGATGTGGTATTGCTATCAGCAATAAATATTGATGTGTTCTCTTCCAGATGGCTTGGCATTTCACTCCAGTCTATTGAATGGTAAATAGGGAGCCTAAAGTGGGCCCCTGCTGCACTCCTTATCACCTTGGGATCCCAAACATCCACACATCCTGAAAAATTGTAATGGGTAAAACATAGTTACTTAGTATGATATACTAACATTTTTATTTATGTCTCTTGAATATTTTTTTTACTTTGGGCAATTTGACACACCCATACCATCACACCCATATTCCCTGAAGGGTTAGGCAGAAGTGTACCAATGTACACTCACAGTGTGCCTGTAAGTTTAGGCCCCATGTAATAGGGGGTGAGCCTATTGCCATTAACCAAGAAGAGAATTTCATAGAAAAACCCAATAACAACTAATCAGCCAATTTAAATAGTAATAAAAAAATGTTTTAACTTGATATTTCTATAGTACCTTTGGATAGTAGTACTTTCTCGCAGCCTACACCGACAGCAACACGCAGTATGGCCCCCAAGTTCCCTGGCACTCTTATGTTATCACATATAAACTGAAGTGGCAGCGGTCTTGATCCACTTTTGACATTGTCTGCATTAGGAGTTTCAAATACACCTGAAAACAATAAACATAGATGCATAATGATACATAGATAAGATAGACATAGGCATAGACATAGGTATAGATGTTATACATAGAAGCTGTTGATAAGCCTATTTTAATAAATAAAAAAATTAAATACTCATGTACTGCAAAAGTTATTTACTGGCTTGATTTGGCCTCGTAAGAGGGAGATAAAGCTACTTTGATTATACTTACAATTCTGTAAATATCAGTTACAATTGCAACATAGGGTGTAATTTTAGTTGAGACTGAGAGCTTTCATTGGCTACCTTATTAACACATGCTTTCGGGAAGTCTATTAATGAGTGAATTAATAAACTAATTTGTACAATGAACTCACCGAAAATTCCAGGACTGGTTTCAACATCAGACCAAAGTTGCATTTCTTTGTAAGATATTTTATAAAATCTTACCCCAGTTTTAGGCAAGAATGGTCTTAAATTATTTAGTTCTTCAGATCTGCTAAAGATGACATACTTCAACATACATTTAGCTTCTAACCCATCAACAATAAGTCTCCAACCTTCCACCAGTGTGTGACCTGATCGCAATCTTTCTTTTTTTGATTTCAATTTTACTAATAGAGAACTGAAATAAAAAAATATATAGAATTGTACATGTTGAAAATAAGTTATTAATATAAATGTTAATAGGTTAGATTACTATACCTTACACGGCCATCATTCTCTTTCAATTTTTCAAAAATGATATCACCTGTGTCATCAAAGACTTTCTGTTGGCTGAGATAAAAATTACGCTTTTTTAACTTTTCGTCCCTTTTTTGTTTAATTTGTTTTGTTTTTTCTGGCGGTAGAGATGATTGTGGGAGTTCTTCTTCAACTGCATTCTTTGATATTTTACTTCCTTCTTTCGGTGGGTTTTTATTAAGAATGGAAGGGTCTAGGGTTATGATCTTTTCTTTTTTGAGATTAGATTTCTCATCGAAAGGCAATAAAACCTTGGCAGGAGACCGGTGCGTCCACCTTGCATATAACCTCACTGAATTATATCCTGGCCCAAATGGTTGACGAAATAAGGTTTGTGACACCAATTTATTGACACTTCTAGCCATAACTCTGATTTCATCAATCAAATGGTACCGTTTCTGAAATAACAATATTTTTTAATTATAAAGTATTTGCTTCACGACACGATACAGAATGTTTTGTTATGTATCAATTGACATTGACATGACATCTCAATTTTTGTCTTAATTGTCATTGTCGTTGTCAGTGTCACTACTTATTTTTCATTGGTAATACCTACGGAACGTCTATGCATGGACTTATTATGTGCCACAGCCATAATATTCATAAGATTGCAATGATCTGTGGTCTCTATTTTTTGCCCGAACAACATTGGTTTTTGGTTTGCTTTTTTTTCTTATCACTCGGAAACACTCGTCAATCGTCACCGTCAGCTGAAAATAATTTTGTGGATGCGTATTTTGTGTTTATTTATAAATCAGTCCAGAAGCATTAAACAAAATGGCAACGGGAGTAACACCTCGTGATGATGAAAGTCGTCTCACTAGAGATGACTTGGAGAATATACAAGACGCTATGAAGAATAAGAAATTTCGAGATCTTTTAGTGGATTACTGCGAAGAAATACGTGACCCGGCAAACCAACAGCTATATCAGAAAGAAATGACCCAACTTGAGAAAGAACGAGGCTACGACGTAACATTCCTGAATCCGAAGGGAGGTTATGTTATCAAAACAAGTGTCGCCGGCGATAGAAAAGCATTCATTAACATCTGTAGCAACGATAACATCGGCAAACCGACGTACAAGGTAGAAGTGGTTGATGGAAAGAGAGGCATGAACTGGCAAGTGCCGTACTCATTAATACCGCCACGGGAGGACCATGACCAAAACAGAAAAAAATGCGTCATTTACGACGTAATTTTCCATCCGGACACTCTCCGCATGGCAGGGGTTAACAAACAGTTCCGTGAGTTAGTAAACAAAACCGCCTTTGATGCACTGGCGAAAACTTATAACATTCATCTAGATAGTAACAACTTTCGGTTCCCCAAATCTTATTATAAAGGGATGAGCACCGCTGCTGTTATCAGAAAAGAAGACCCCAACTTTCAGCCTCCAGGAGAGGATGAAATGGAAAGTTTGTCACCTGAGATGATAGAGAAGCTTTATCCTCAACATAATTATTCAGAAAACAAACCTGAGCCAGAGACTCCTAAAGAAACGTCTAAACCAGCTAAAAGAGTAAGGAAAAGTAATGCAGAGTTTGCACATGCAACTGAAAATGGGTACACCATTCCAAAGTATGTCATCAAACAGCAAAAAAATGTTGACCTACAAGACTATACTTATCATAAAGATTGCAAAAAGTATAGTGCTATACCAAGCCACATTGTGATCGAAGTATATCTTCCTCTTCTGTCTTCTACAAAAGACTGCACTCTGGATGTTCAAGAGAAATATCTTAAGTTGGCGTCTGAGAAACCAGCAAAATATAAACTAGAAATTACACTGCCTTATTTAGTTAATGATGATTGTGGTTCAGCCAAGTTTGATAAAACCAGACACATGCTACTAGTGACTTTACCAGTGATTAAAGAGAACTTAAAACGTAATAATGAACAATCTTTAAAGGTTGACAGTGGTGTGGAATGTGAAGAAAATTCAGGTTCACAAAGTGATGAAGATCATTGTAACTCAAACTTGATTGAGGAGTTGTCATCTTCCCCTGCTGAGACTCTGGCACCACCTGAGCCATGTATCATAAGCACCAGCAACCCTGAAGTATTTTTAGATTCCTCATTAGGTTACACACTGCCTCCCTACACACACAATGTTTTGGATGACATTGTAGCTCTAACATTCCACGTTAAAAATACAGAGCCAGACTCTGTCAAGGTAAAAAACAATGGTAATGAGATTTACATCAAGTTCACATCAGTCGGTTCTGGCTTTGTGCCTGTGCATTATGCAGCCATCATTACATTTGAAGATGAAGTTAAATTTGACAATGTAACTGGTGAGGCATGGGACAATAATGTAATTTTGCAGTTGGAACTGGCTGGAGCTTTACCCCATAAATTCCACATTGGCTTAAATAAGGAGTCTATGACTTGTGAATGCTTTGATGTATCTCAAGTAAAGAAGACAAAGCTTGAAGAAAAGCCAGTGGGATCAGAGACTGAAAATGAAAATACACCTGTTGTCGAGGTAACCAACTTGGGCACTGAGACTAACATAGTGGTGTCATCTAATCATATGGAGTATGATGAAGATGATGATTTTGAGTCCCCAACCTCAATGGATAGAGACATAGTGTTCACAGAATCTGGCAATTGTGAGAATGGTGCTAAAAGCATACTCCGTAAGCCAAACATGATGCGCAGTTACTCAGAGTCAAGTGTCGGCGATGTCGCCTCTTCCATGGATTATATCAG
Organism: Caradrina clavipalpis; assembly: GCA_932526535.1. Classification (NCBI taxonomy): domain Eukaryota; kingdom Metazoa; phylum Arthropoda; class Insecta; order Lepidoptera; family Noctuidae; genus Caradrina; species Caradrina clavipalpis. Next base: position 7,508,005 of record OW052093.1, read on the forward strand.
TTCTGATTGTATCCCAGAGGAATCAAGTTTGAAAAAGACTGTTAGGTTTAGTGATGTCATAGCCAGGCAGTTTTACAGGTAAGGCTAGAACCAGAAATGTCTTATTAGTAGTAGGTACATAATTAAAATTGACTAGCCCATCATGACTTATTAATTTATCAATGTAGGTTATCAGGCTAAAGTTGTGATTGGTTGAATGCATGTAACTGAACTGATAAGAGATAACATTTATTTATATGTATTAATTTGTTATTGAAAGTATCTTAAATACCTATCTACCAACTAGGTTTTTTCTTATAATTATGGTTTAACTATAGTTTGTTCTATGTGTAACCTATCAGGCACTTTGTAAAATATTCATGGTAATATGGCTTATCATGTACTGAATGGTGAAGCCTTATCTCAGCAGTACCTATCATGTTTTGTATGTGCTTAGAATTAAGATAAGATATTACGTACATTACTAAACAAACAACTCGTAATTTTCCATCATAGCAAAAGTTATGAATGCGAATGTTTATGTACATTTCAGGTACAACTCGTCTATAGAAGGTCAGAAAAAGAAAAATCAACGCAAAAAGAGTAAAAAGCGGACTCAGGATCGGCGAAAGAGCGAAAGTGAAGCTGAGGACGATTTCACGAGCAGCTCTCAGGTACGTACAGACAGTAGGACGGAAGCCACATAATGTTGCAGAACCTGCTACTATCCTTAATACTCCTTTCGCTTCGTCCACGTTCATACATCTGGTCATACAAGCATGCCGGTTAGGAGTACTGCGCATCCGACCTAACAGTACCCATTCGGCCATTCAACAATTCATTCAAAAAGACATCCTCCTGAAACTGACTTTTTAAACGAAAACCGCGCCGCGCTGCCATTACTGCCAAATACTAAAGGGTTAATAGCAAACAGTATTGATAAGGAATTTTATGACTACATGCTTACATAAGACTGCTGCTACAAATGTTTGTTTCACAGATTACAATACAGATACCCAATCCCATACAAAGAAATGTGACCTTCCTAAAACTGGCAATTCGACTGGCAATATTTTTTTCTCCATTTTCTCAATAGATGGCAGTACCGGCGACTCACTAATTGCCAGAAACAGTAGTTTTACAACGCCATCTAGGAGTCAACCTAAATAATAGGTGGAATCGAAACTAAGTGGCAATGATACTCTAGAGGGCGTTGCTTTTCTATAGATGCTCTGTTCTCTTCATTGCACCGCATCGTGAGTTCAAGGACAACAGTTTTATTTGTGTGAGTGAGCTATCAACTTTTCTCACGTTTTTTACAATTCGAAGGTCACTTTCAGTTTGAATGTTGATCACAATATGATTCGCGCAACGATTTGCGGCTTTAACAGTGTTATCATAAATACCTACGAAAGTTTGTGAGAATGGATGGATGTTTCTTACTCTTTCACGCTAAAAATACTGAACGGATTTGGATGTTTGGTACACGACTAGTTTACAACCCGGATTTTTTTTACGATAGTTTTTATTCTGATTTTACGTTCCCGTGGGATAATTTTCGAGTTGTAGTGGGAAAGGGTGAAATCGCTGGAATAAGATATATTATTACATAATATTAATAGTAGGTACGCAGGGTACGCTGCCTGTATCGACACCGTGCCATCGATTTGGAGTAAGTACTGGTAGATGCAGAAGCGTAGCGTGGCTTGGCGGGGCCCCGTATAAACATTGGTTTGGGGTAGGGCGTGCAAAACCGGTTTACCGGTTTTGCAAAAAACCGGAAACCGGTCAAAATTTACCGATTTTTGAAAACCGGGGTTGAGACACAAAACCGGTGTTACCTCCGGTTTTCCCGTCATTGAATTACATATTTACATTTAGGTTTAAACAACTTTTTTCGAACACACTCAAGAAATATTTAATTTTGGGGCATCAAATATATCCGAACGCAACCTATACCCACTATCCTTACCCCCAAGAATCGGTCTGATTTCGACCTTGCAGTTGGTGGTTTATCAAGGTAGAGCTAGCCATGTATGAAAGCGGAGGGCATCGGGGTATATATCTCACAGAAGCTTACGACTATTTTATGTGTGTAGGCACGACCAACAAGTGTAGAGCGTGGAAAAAAAAATTGTTGTTTATTTAAAGTTGTATACGGTACACAGTTGATTTGATCTCGTTTTATAGGTAGCTCATTATGAATCTTTTAATAATGTTGTTAGTAGTTATAAAATATAGAGCTCAAGATCAAACAAATAGAGACGTATAGTAATTGTGGTTGTGTTTAGTGTCTCAAGAAGATGAAAGTGTTTTGTATGTTTAAAAAATATTATTCTATACCACAAACTTACTTGTTGTTGATTTGATCTTATTTTGAGTTCCTGTTATCCAAACTATTAATTTGGTCTAGTTAGTATTGGTAGGCATAAGGGTTTGTCCCCATGACCGATTATCGGGCCGATTTTTGACAAATTTCTTTATCGGCAAGAAGAAACGACCGATTCGGTCCGAACGGTCGATTAAAAAGAGGTACTTATATCATAAAATTTGTTTTATGTAGAGATTGTGGGTATCTAAGAATATTGTTTTCTTGTTAAAATACTACTATAAAAACAATATAAAATTGTTGCCGAAACCGGGCCTAACACCGGTTTCCGGTTTTGGGGCCTCAACACCGGAATTCAAAACCGGTTTTGAAAACCTTCCGGTTTTGCACGCCCTAGTTTGGGGGCCCTTAGGAAGGTAAAGATTTCTCACAATAAAAAAAAATTGCATAAAATTAAAAGAAATATTTTTTAAATCATAATTATATACTCGTATCTGTCACTTTTTCCAAAAAAAAAAAACAAATTAAATAGGTATATCTACACCCTCCTTACCTTTTTTTCGGCAAACTGATTTATTCAATTATTTATAGCTCATGATGACTTTAGTTTTCTAAAGTTACTGCCTCTGTGGATAATAACCGCGATAACCGATGTAGGGTGTTGCCAACTTTTGAACGCACGCTTTGCGCGGGCAAAAAAGTATTGCTTGTTTTGACTTTTGTCATTTGTGAAATAACAAAAAATTTGGGAAGTTTTTATTAATTTTTGCTTACGCACATTGGGGGCCCCCGTAGCCCTGGGGCCCCGTATAATTGATACGGCAGATACGGCGGTAGCTACGCCCCTGGGTAGATGTAATGTAGCGTACCATTGATTTTGATACCTACTGTCGATTCATTAACTCGTCGATGGAACGTTGTCGATACAGCAATGTTGTTAATGTAATGACTTTCGATATTATTAACTCGACCCCAAGGATATTATTTGTAATGTTCAAATTCGTATCTGTAACGTTACATTACATTACATTAAGTAGGTACACGAGAATGCTCCTAGCACAGCTCCTAGTGAGGAGAAAATCAAAATCCGAAATTCACTAGCTTAGGTCGTCGTATGTGCAAGGTTCGTTTTTATTCAGGGTCCAGGTCAAGTCATAGGCTGGTGTCTTTTCCAAAATCCGTAATTCGTAGCCAGGTCGTATAGAAGAAAACAAAAACACATTCGAATCAGGTCGACGCACACTCGTCAGTTGCTAAACAACAAGTGACAAGGACAACAGTCTTAATCAGACACTCTGTCTACGATCAGACATGACGGGAATGAATTGACATGGCCAAAAAGAATAACTATCTGCTTGATTAATGTTTAGTAAATTTGATAGTTCCAGGTTTAATAAAATGAAAAAAAAAAAGTTTTTTTTTTTTACTTTTAAGTCTCAGATCAAAAAAATAGGCAGATAGAGCGCTCAGAACACGCGAGTGTGTCCATCAAAGCAAATACAAAATCAAAAGCGAATACAAACTCGCGACAGTAGCCCTGGCTGGGGGCCTTAAAGTAATTTTTGGTCACCACAGGATAGTCCGGTCACGGTAATATTATAATACAGTACTCCAACTTCATACAAACGGACGAAACGCGAGCTATACCTACGCGCCTCGATCCTGGGGTGCGCGCGCGGTGCAGACAGATTGCGTACAGTACGCATGTTTACGTACCGCGCGGCTGTAGGCATTTATTTCTGTCATGCGGCCGAGTTACACTACTGTATTATTATATTACCGTGGTCCGGTAAAGTAGCTTCAACCTTATCGTGTTGTTGTTGCGCAACGAGTGGTCTTTCTTTCCTAAAAAAAAAAACGCGACAGTTCCAAGCTACGCATCGTCTCGCTTAGGGATTGCAAAATCCGGAGTTTTTTCAAATCCGGATTTCTGATTTCTCGTCCCATTAAAATCCGGATTATCCGGAGTTTTCGAAGTTTTTGGTGTTTTAAGTTATTTTGATAAATTTTATATAAAATAGTATAAATTAATTAAAATCTGCATCAATTGGCTCAATTCACAGCTCGACAGAATAAAATCAACTAAAATATTCAATAAATTTTGGGTATCAGTAATTTTTCTCGTTATAAATTTACATAATCATTACATAATATAAACTGTACTTAAACATTGATACTCCAGCACTCCAGTGGGGAGGAGCTGGAAAAGCATAAAAGTACTCGTTTTTTTCGTCCAAATAAAATATGTTTAAATTAAAATTTCATGATGAGATTAGATCATTATGATTGACCCTATCGATTAGTGCCATAAAAGTACAGGATGCTATTTTTTCGGAGTTTAGTCGGTTCGATTCCCGGGTGTGGCAAGTGTATTTTAAAAATAAAGGAATGTTTCCTTTCAGTAAAATTTGCTAACTTAAGTATTAAGAATACTTTCCCTCCAGGTAGCATTATAAAATTCCACCCTGTATATGGGGAGCGGAGCATTAACCAAAGACGTAACTTATGGCGGGTGAAATAAGCAACGCGTACGAAGTCGCATGCAGTTCGCTATAACTTAGAATAGCATACTATAATATGAAGTACTTTTAAGTTTATTTTGTCAACAATGGACCTATTTTTTTTAATTTAATTTATTTATTTTTTATTCTTATTTTCGCATTAAAGTAGGTAATATCGATATACCGATTAATTACAATCAAAATTATTATTATAATCAAAATTAATTACAAATATTATGCGTTATAATCAGTTTTTACTGAAATCCGAAAAAAGCGAATTTGAGTCTGAAAATCCGGATTTAAAAAAGGCAAGAAAATCCGGATTTTTCAGTTGTTTTCGAATTTCGAAGAATCCGGATTGCAATCCCTAGTCTCGCTCACACGTCTCTAGTGATTTGCCGATTTGCCATTTTAAGTCAAAACATAACATAAAACGTCTTGTGTGTAGGTACCTACACTGCAAAAGTTGTTCACAAAAAACAAAGAAAACAAGATGGAATATCTTTCCTCAGATAACTCTTGTTATTTTTATTGTTTTGGTATTTATTTTTTATAAAATATTTTCGGTTCACTTGAAACACAAAACCTTAACAGTAAATCGTCTGTGTTGCTAGTTTATGACGGGAAAATTTATTTATTCGGGTTTAATGATTGTGTGTAAAATACTTATGTTGATTGTTATAACAAATTGTTTATCTTTTTAAATTAAAAAACCTATTCTTAAATAGTTTGTTAAACAAATTACCAAAAAGCGTTATTAAATGTTATATCTGGTCTGATATAAATTAATTAAATAGGTAGTAAGTAATTACGCATATTAACTTTTATTCCTTATTATTTGTTAATTAATAAATACTACACGCTTTTGCTATCTGGGTATAACCATAAAGAAAAATCGCGTTTCCAATTTTAAAAAAATGTAGTACCTACAATATTTGAGAACAATTTAACTGAACAAAAATATGGGAGTATTATTTCTCAATATCTGGCAACCGTAAACGCACACAGATGCACGTGTCCGTACACGGCGCCCCTTATCAGCCGCGCACACATAAATAAAATTAGCATCAATTTGTTTTTCACGCACTTTCTCTCTGCCTATTTCTTTGATCTGAGTTGTAAGTAATATATTTATAAAAAAAATTAATAAGTAAACATAAATGAAGTAACTAAACGTAAATTAATAACAATAGTTGCTACCCTTACCCTTATTGTAAAAATTGAGTAAAACGCCATCTATTGCAAATAGCTCTAAACTAAATGGGTAACAGATAGCTGGATCTAACGACTTTATCATTCTATGGGTTCGAATCACGTTCGAATGGAAGTTAAAGTTTTCAGTTTTTTTTTTTGCCGAAATTACGTGATTTATGAATGTAAATAGATAAATCAGCCTTGAGCAATGAAGTTTTAATATTTACTAATCTTACTTCAGCCAAAATCTGCCGTTTAACGCAATTTAGTGGTTGTAAATTTTGTTAGAGTAACCTATACTGCCATCTATGATTTTTTTTCAAGACTAATTATAATTCGTTCCCGTTGAGACCCCGTGGTTTGTTTGGAAAAATAATGAAAAAACTGTAAACAATAATAATCAAGGGATGACAAACATTGTTTCGGTTTTATCAGATTACCCAAAGTGATTCAAATTAACTGTTAATCATTTTATCAGTAATTAGCAGCTGATGCTAATGCGTGATTAATTTGAGCTTGCAAATATTTGTATAGAATTTTCCAGTGTTTCAATGGCATAGGTACCTAAATATACCTTCTCATTTTGGAAATAATGTTAACAAGAGAGCGCTGTTATTGTTACTCTTTAGGATGTGTCAAATGAATGTTATTGATATGCTCGCATGACAACGCTGTATAGTGGACGGATGTGACCATAAAATTGTGTTTAACATACACGTCACGTAATACTACATCAGATATCTTTTCCATCGGCGGTTTAAAACTACTTGATTTATCGGACGCGACTGACCGATTGTGAAGAATCAACAAATGGCTGATCGCCAATGATAAAAGTAACGTGTCTTTCTATGGCCCTATTTTTTTCTGTGGGTTATTACTTGGACTGTTTGAGATTGTGATCGCTAAACAGTTTTCCATGGCAGAGCCCTCGGAATTATTATGGCCGGAGATCCCTTTAAAATAACGCTTTGAGCGCGGTATCATAATCGGCTTTTTTCGGTATTGCCGAAAATTGCTGATAGTAGAAAGTAGCGCGAGTCTATGGCCCTTACTTCATTGTAGTAAGTTACATACGGTTTTTTTAATGATTACCCTTTTCTTATTTCAGAACATGAAGCCAAGGTTGAAATCAGTTCTGAAGCCGCGACGTGACAGTGGTCTTGCAGACACATCTGACGCTGAATCTGAGAGTAAGAACACTGCGGATGAAGGATCCTGCAATTCTGCTAACGAAGATGGCTTTAGTGAAAACGATAGCAATGAGACAGAACCATTCGAAAAGTCAATGTTTAACATTATTAGCAGTGGACATGAGGACACATCTGACAATGAATCTCCTGAATCTGAGCCTAAGAACAATACAGATGAAGGATCCTGCAATCCCGATAATGATGAAGGCTATAGCCAAAAGGATGACAATGTGAAAGCATCATTCGAAAAGTCAGGGTTTAACATTATTGGTAATGAGAAAAATGAAGATGATAAATCGGAGGCCGACATATGGGAATCTGAACCATCAAAACATGAACAAGAAAAGCAAGAATCTGTAACTTGCGATTCTATCAAACACAACACCAATCTCTATGATCCTGATAAATTAAACAAAGGACAATACTTAGAAGTTATGTTCAAAAATGATCTCATATTTGATTTAGACATGTGAGATAGATTATCTCTATTAGTGCTCCTTTAGATAAGGGCTTGTTTGGATTGTTTTAACCTTACACTTATAAATGTAATTTATTAGAAATCCAGTGATTTTGTTTGTCTAGAAACACTTAGTTTAGTATTACATATTCCTTATGATTATGACTTAGATTTATTATTATTGATGTTCCTTCCATTGTGTATTTTCAAATTTGCTAAGTTTATGACAATAGTTTGTATTTTTTATTTTATGTTTTTATTCTAGTGTGTTCAATTTTTCAAAAGTTTGTCAATTGAGATAATTATGTTGTTTAATAAATAATTTTAATTGGTATACTAATATTGTTATAGTAATACAGAACTTAGTAAATTTAGAAAATATTTAATTGCGTTTTTTGCATTGTCTAAAAACACGGACTAATTCGATATTGTAACTGCTCATTTTAGACAATATATTTAGTAGTCAACTTGCATTTCATGGTACAAATTAGATTTACGTCACTGTATTGGTAAAGAGATAGGAATTGATTTTATAATGCGAATAAGACCTACCTCTAACCTAAGTAAGATACCTAATAACACTTTATTGCACCGCGAAGATAACAGTAGTTTGCTAGGTTTACACATTGCAAAATGTTTTGAACACATGATATGCGTGAGTTTAGGTATGGACTGAGTAAGTGTCCAAGAAAATTATACACTTTGTTTAGTCAATTCGTAACATAGTTATACTTGACACTTAACACGAACCAGTGCCTTTCGTCTGTATAATAAACGAAGCCACCAGTGAAAATATTTCCGTCGACTGTTGTCATAAACCATGCACTTTGTTTTACTTATTCATTAAGAATCTTGTATGTATTGAACGAGCAATTATGCAAGTTACGTTGGATGTAAACTTTACAAATTATTTAAATGATGAATGAATTATGATTTGGTGACTTTAGTTTAATACACGAATTGATTCTAAATCGACGTTTGTTTTACTGTTTGTTATTTGTAAATTGATCTTGAACTCCACCAAAAGCGAACATACTACACACCCCCAGAAGTTATTAGTTCAGTTATTGCGAATGTACGAGTACGTGTAATGTGACTTTTATTCGCGTTGATAAAAGTTTTAAATCATAATAGCCGGATCCACACCGGACGATCCAAAATGGATCGGCGATCCCGCGATCCGCGATCCAAGATCGTGATGCGTGGAGCGTGGATCGTTCTAGGTCGATCCAACAGCAATCTTTTGCGATCCTGACTGGCTGCTCCAACGCGCTCCTGCCGATCCATACTGAATCAGTTGAATTTGTCTGGCTATGGAGTCACACGTGCAACGACGGCGACGAATAGCCGTAGCAGCAGCAAGCTACATTTTACATTACGTTATATTTACGGCAAAAATTACGAAAACGAAAAAGACTGTATTGGGTTAAAACAATTTTTAAAAACCGGTTGGAATATGGGACTCGACTTTACAAAGAGTTCCTCATCTTCTCTTAGACCTCTATTTGTGTAATTGGTATCATTAGGATCCCATAAACATTATTCTCCCTATATAAAGAAATTAAACGGATACATTGCGAATTATCCATAACGGCGGATCACGCGATTCTAAAATCACAATCGTCCAGACCGCGCGCGCCAAGCAACTGAGGCCCCTTTGTGCGTGACCAAAAAACCGACAACAAATGGATCGCACGCGGCGAGGAGCGCGCGCTCTCCGCCGCGCACATGGATCGCGCGCGGCACGTCTAACTTCACGATCCGTGGAGCGCGCTCCATGCCGCGCGCGATCGGAGCGCTTTGGATCGTCCGGTGTGGATCCGGCTAATGATCAATACGCGCTCCTGAAATGCTACAACTACCCTAAAATTTGTCCATTTGCCACGATAGGACCGCGACTAGGAACGAAGAAACCGTTGGTACATGAAAGGGAAGCCTATATCCAAGAGTGGAATGGAATCGCCTTAATTACTGTTTCGTTAATTAAATTTAATATTTCTTAGTTACAAGTAGAGTAAGCTAAAGTACCATTTAGCGTACCAATTACGTGCTTTAATGGTACGTGGGTATTGACATAGTAAAACTCAAGGGTTCAACTCTTACAGCCTTTATTTCTTTAGTAGAGCGGCTCGAGTGTATTTCAAATCGGTGTACGATCTGGAATTTCCGTTTCTTATAATGACGTTTTTTTACAAAGAATTTTGTGAGAGTAAGCTCAAAAGAAATTAGCGAATTCCAATCATTTCAAGCTGGCTTGGCTAATACTGATTCGTGGCTTGAGGTTTGCTGTATAGGTACACACGATGAGTATTACTCGATATAGAGAATCTATTGTTGGGATTGGGTTTTTGGATTTAATCTTCGATAACGTGTTGTGTGCGTGTCGTGGACCACTGAGCGTGAGCAGTAAGTACCAAGGTCCTTTTCCGGATTTAGGCAACTCCCCTGCACTGGAGGAGCACATGGGTATCCGTTTCGTCGGCCTTCATCAAAGCTCTCCACAGAGGACTGCCTGCGATGCCTATGGTATTAAAGTGTTTGTTCAGAGAGTAGTGTCGGGTGAAGGTGCCAGTTACCAGGCGCAGATTGCTATCCCCGAGCAAAACTGTAGGTATGTAAATACGTACAATTACAAAAGTTTCACTGACCTCATCATCATCGTCATATCAGCCGCAGGACGTTCACTGCTAGACATTGGCCTGTCCATAGATTTCCCACAGGATCGGTTAGAACCGGTCTGCATCTAGCATCTTCCTGCGGTCCTAATCAGATAGTCCATCCATCTTTTGGGTGGACATCCTACGCTGCGCTTACCAATGCGTGGCTTCCATTCGAGAACTTTGCGGTCCTATCCTATCGGCTATCAACTCTGCGTGCCATGTATGTGCGTGTCACGAACCTACTTAAAACAATAAAATACAATCCTATTAAATTTTCAAAATCGCATTACGGAGACGGATATATTCCGCATAGACACACATCGAGTGAGACGTCACACGTCTGTTGAAGTTAAAGCAAGTTTGTCGAGCGGAACTCTTGGAAAAAGTTTAGCGCTCCAAGTTTTCCTTCAATTCCTATTTTGAAGTGTGTGTGGGTAGGTGCTTCGAGTCGACCCCTAACTCGAGCGTAACTCTCGAGTAGCGTATTCTTAGCCGACCCGTATTTGAAGTGAGTTAGGGCTCTTAGGTCTAATTAAGAATATCTGTTTGACGAAACTTAAGGTACTGCAAAGGTTGTTTTCCATTGTAAGCTGGTTAAAAAGTTTAGCTCTATTCAAATATTTAGGTGAATTCTAGGTAGAAGGGATTCTAACAAAAAAAGTTGTAGGATTTTTTTATTTTTTATTTAAACAGATTTGCTCACGCTCATATAGTGAGCACCGGAGTACCTACGTTATTTTAATATAATACTAATGATTGAATGCTACCTTTCAATGAAGTATATTAAGTTGAAACCCCGCACTTACACATAGGTACCTAAGCCCTGTTATTGAACTGAAACTTGTTACAGACATCAAAGCGGAAGGGCAATTCCACTACATAATTGAAAACGTTCATCAATGTCAAAAAATGACTAAATTGGAGATATTTTTGACAGATTATGACACAGATGAGATCGCGATCGTTCCTAATAGTAAAATTGTCTCTTGAAATGTCTCAAAAGAACCTGTTCCATACCCTTACCCACACCGATACATATCAACATCACTTGGTGACAGAAATAGGACCAATTGTTTGTCAAGCAGCTATACTCAAGGGTTCCCAACCTTTTTCAGTCCGCAGCGTACTATTAAGTTTCGAAATTTGCCATGGCGCCCTGGGGGGGAAGGGTCTGTCAGACTCTTACTGACTAAAAACCAACCAAACAACGGTCCTTTCGCGCACTTCCCTCCTCTAATAGCATTAATTTTAACATAATGTTAATCAAATTCAATAATTTGAACAGAATATTGTTCATTAAATTTTGTTTTTTATGTTCTATGGTTCGCTTCGCAGCTCCCCTATGTACTTTGGTGAACCCAGGGCGCCGCAGCGCCCAGGTTGGGAAGCTCTGAGCCTACCTACTTCAACTATATCATAAAGTAACGAAGTGCTCGCGACCTCGTACGCGTGGCTTATTTTACTCGCTCTAAGCTACGTCTTTGGTTACTGCTCCGCTCCCGTTGGTCATAGCGTGATGTTAATAGCCTATGTTACTCAAGAATAATGTAGCTATCTATTAGTGAAAAAATTGTTAAATCGGTTTAGTAGTTTTGGAGCCTTTTCGGTAGCAACAAACAAACAAAAAATCTTTCCTGTTTATAATATTAGTATAACAGATACCATACCATCACGCCTGTATTTCCCGAAGGGTTAGGCAGAGGTGTACCAATGTACACCCACAGTTTGCCGGTATGTTTAGGTCCCATGTAATAGGGGGCGAGCCTATTGCCATTAACCGGGCACAAATCCAAACTCCGAGCTGCTACTGAGAATTTCGTAGAAAAACCCAATAACACTTTTTGCTTGACCTGGGAATCGAATCCAAGACCTCTAGCGTAGTAGTCGCGCTTAGGACCACTAGACCAACGAGGCAGTCACACAGCAGTAGGTATTACTATAGATACCTGACACATATTGGTACGTGCTATATCTAAATTCAATTCAGACATCTATCTTACCTTCATCAATTTTATGTAAATAGACTTCAAGCACATCAAACATAAGTTGAGCAACTAAACACAGATCTCATAACGATACGACTGCAAACTTTCTGATATTAACGACGACGAGACTTCTAAGAACTTCATCTTAACTTAGCCTTTAGCATTATTTTATTATAGCTCTCGAATTTTATTAAAGCTAACTTTAAATACATTACTTTAAAAAATTGCTGTAATTTTTTGTATTCATTTAAACATAGGTGGCTTTTTATTCACCAAAACAATCAGCTGTTCCCCACAAAAATACACAGCAACGAAATCAAAATGTATGAACAATTGACTTCCTTTTATATATCAGGTAGGTTCCATTATAAAAAAAAAAACATATTTATGAGTACTTTGACCCCTTCAAAGATGGCAGGTGAATGAAATGTCTCCTCGTATAATAAAATGGCTAGTATGTGGTAGGTATTAGGGCCTGTGCACTCCACGTTTTTAAAACGCACCAGTGACCCGCGTTTTGGAAACGCGCGTCGACGGCGCGCTTTTAATCCTACAGAGCAGTTTGTTGTCGTTTGTATCGATATAAACGCGCGTTAGCATCGCGTTTAAAAAACGTGGGGTGCATAGGACTTTAAGGTGCTATTTAAGTTTTCTAGTCATATTATACAAGCAATGTTTCTCTAATAATTTATCGCTACGACGTAGCTGACTTAGTGGAGACAAGAACCTACGGACTACGGGGTCGTAGCAAAGACCCGATTCGTAACCCTCTACGAACGCTACGCGCTACGCCTACGATCTTTGATTGGATTTTGTTTTTTTTTTGTCTGAAACAGCGTTAATTTATCCAATATATTACACTTTAACATAATTATGTTTAATTGGATATAACAAAGTATCTTTCTGAATTCTGCCCAATTCTTTTTTCTTACAACTTCTACATTAGCAGATTAAATGGATCTTATCTACCCAATTACTTTGGATCAAATCAAATCTAACAGGGTGCTAGCTATGTTTTTGGGGAAATAGTAACGTAGGTAGGCACTATTTCCACACACACATACATACATATCTATGTATTTTATTATATGCGTGTGCAATTAGGAAGATACATTATTAAACTAATGTACCTATACAACTAGAGTATCTTGTCCATTATATATTCATATAAATTTTAAAAAATTAAATTCTTGAGGAAATTCAAATGTTTTTCTAAATTTGTCGCGTAACTGGAACATTCGTTATCGACTGCTATTAACACTAATCAATGCCCGCGGCATGACGTACATTAACAAAACCAAAATACCGGAACAAACAAAAATTTATTACCTTATTTTTATGCACCACACGATCCAGCAATAATTAACTTTGTAACATCATACTACGCTTTAATAAAAAAACATGGCGAGCACCTAATAAAACGAAACACGTAAAATAAACAGTTAATTAATCTACAAGCCATTTGTATGCAGTCAAGTCATGGTGAAAAATTTAATTAACTAAATATACAGTTTAATATTGAGTAATTTGTCTGTGAAACCAATTAAGAGAGAATAATTACGTGCGCGGCTGGAGACTCTGTTGCTCTGTGCCGAGAAGCCCGCCTTGTTGATTTTCGAGTTTCCCTTCAATACCCTCGTTGTTACAGTCAGCCTAGTATGAGCAAGCGGAGTAATTTTCGGAATAATAATCACGGTTTAAGACATTAATTTCTCAATCTAGGTATACTAATATTATAAAGCTGAAGAGTTTGTTTGTTTGGTTCAACACGCTAATCTCAAAAACTACTGGTTCCAATTGAAAAAATCTTTTTGTGTTAGGTAGTTCATATATTGAGGAAGCCTAAAGGGTCTATACAGGAAAAAATTTTAACCAGTGCGTAAATTTTGCCATAATTTACTTCAACACGTTTTATTAAACACGTATATTTTATTTTGATATGTCTTAGTACTAAAAAAAAAAGTTATCGCTTACGAAACATGATTACTTAAAAACCATATTTTATTGTCACTCGGCGCTAGCGCATTCCCCACCCTCTCACCCGATCCATACGCCCGGGCGGCGGCCGCGAGCTTTCATTGATAGTATGGCGAATAGATTATGTCCATGTTTTGCTTATTTCAAACTCGGATAAGGATGAATTTTTTTTTATTTTTTTTTTTAACTTATCACGGAAATGTGTTCTATTACTGACACTGAACTACCAAAAAAAATTTACGCACTGGTTAAAAACTTATCCTGTATAAAATCGCCACGAGCCACAGGAGCGGAGCAATAACCAAAGACGTTATCTAACTTGGGTGAAAAAAAAACACCCGAATATGAGTCGCTCGCAGAAGCTAGTAAAGAATACAATTCACTGGTGTAAAACAGGTAAAGTCACGAGCATAAACCTTTATACACTTGCAACATTTTGAAGCGACTTTCGCTAAAGTATTGATTGATATTGAGTTGACGGGCCTGTTGGTCTAGTGACGGGCCTGTTGGTCTAGTGCAGGGATGGCGAACCAATGACACGCGTGCCAGTAGTGGCACGCGACAAAATAATTCGGGCACGCCAATATATGACAACTGTATATGTATTTGATCGAAAACAATTTACAACAGCAGAAATCACACTAACCTTTTATTAAAATAAACATAAAATAGTAAATGTTACGATTCTTGTACAAACTAGTTGCAAACAAAGAGTGTTAACAGCTTCTAGTTGTATTTTTCTCCATTCAATGACTAAGCCAAGATTATTTGATGGCACGTCATAGCCACATTATTATTTTTCTATAAAAAATGGCACTATCACCGATAAAGGTTCGCCATCCCTGGTCTAGTGGTTAGTGGCCCTGACTGCTAAGCCGGAGGTCGTGGGTTCGATTCCCACCCAGGACAAACTTTGTGTGATGAGCATGATTGTTTGTTCTATGTCTGGGTGTGATTTATCTATAATATGTATGTATTTATAAATTATATAAGTATGTATATCAGTTGTCTGGTTACCATAACACAAGCTCTGCTTAGCTTGGGATCAGATAGCCGTGTGTGAGTTGTCCCAAGATATTTATTTATTTATTATTTATTTATATATTATTATGATATTATGAGAAAATATAGTATTTTCTTTTTGTGTTACTATAAAACACGCTATATTTTTTGTTTTATATTTTTACGGATTACACGGATACGCTTTTCCATTTTGATTACACTATTTACCAATTTTGTTGAAGTCCTATATAATCGGGGGCAAACCAATTGCCATAACCCAACCACAAATCTAGATCAGGGGTGATACTAAGAAATACTTAAAAAAATAACAGAGATATTTTCCAGACACGGATGCGAATCTAGCATTACACCACTAAACCAACGAGGCTGTCGCATTGATAAACGAATGGAACTTTGTTAGATAGGTAGGTACTTCTATTTCTTCATTACAGCGAGATTGGAACGTGTGAGAGTGTCAACAGTACCGTAGATCGTTGTTATTAGTTGCGAAATTGTTACAGAAAGTTCACTGTTCATTATTTTATTTTCTCGAAAAAAGGTATTCCTGGTTTACAAAAAAAACAAAGCCCTGCTGAAAAAAACGCTGCTCCTCAATGGGAATTTCTCAAGTAGGTATCGTTGATGCGTTAACAAAAATATTATACACTCAGTGCCTTAACTAGGGCGGTGCCAACGGTGCCCAGGCACAGGGCACAGACGGAGGGGCGCAGAACTCTCGGCCCGACCGAATATTTACTGTACGTGAACGACATGTGTAACATTTTCACGGAAGGCTCCGTGTACCAATTTGCTGACGACACATGTTTGGTTGTGGCACACAAAGATATCCGGGAGGCACAGAGAGTAATGCAGTGTAACTTCGACCTCTTATGTAAGTGGGCTCACGATGTTGGTCTTGTAATTAATGCGAAAAAAACCAAACTACTGCATATTCACTCACCTTACCTGACGGCGTCTTGTGTCCCTTCTGTCACTGCCCATGAGCATCTGTGTCTCCACCGACCGGTCAATACGTGTAGTTGTCAGAAGTTAGAGTTGGTGACTCATCACAAGTATCTTGGTCTGATAATAGACAGTAATTTCCACTGGCGGCCTCATATTGACCATGTATGTAATAAGCTTAGGTCTATATTAGCAAAGTTATCGATACTTAAGTATAAACTACCGTATAGAACACTTAGAACATTGTATTTGGCACTAGCCGATTCCATAATCGATTACGGCCTGAGTAGCTACGGGCGTACTTATAAAACTTATGTCGAAGATATTTACAAGTTACAGTTACGCATTTTGAAAACGATTGTACCGACTAGAATAAAACAAGAATTCCAAAATAACGATATGGGTTTATTTAAGTACTGTCAGGTGGTGAATGTCTTTGACAAAGTACGTCTACGTGCCATATGTGATGATTACCACAATTTAAAAAATGTTCGTAAATATGAACGGCCAAAGTCGTTGCGCAGTTTGACATACTTACCTTCATTTATTGTACCTAAATTTAATAATGTTTATGGTTCACGGACGTGGGAATGCATGCTTCCCTCTATGATGAATGACTTGCCCATCGAAACCCAGAATGCAATAAATATTAAAAACTGCTCAAGAGTGTTGAAGAAATATTTTCTAGGTACTTAAGTTCTTGAGAGGTGTCTCGTCATTGATAGTAATATAAAATAATGTTTGCACCGAGTTGCCGTGTCTGGCCTCACCACGGATAAACCCGCGATGGTTTGTGTTGGTGTGTATATTGTAAAACCACATGTCTGTAATTTTTGTTATTGGAAATAAACTATGAAAAAAAAAAGAAATGACCATAGCAGAACCGGAATATTATTTTAATTTTATTTAAGGCGCAGTTATAGAATTTCGCACAGGGCGCATAAAAGACTGATTACGATGCCGTATACACTCACATATAGACACAACCAGACCCAGAATAACCTCATCATGTGCTTAGACTTTTTCCAACTAGGTTGGGGTCGGCTTCCAGTTTACCGGATGCAGCGGAATACCAGTGTTTTACATGGAGCGACTGCCTTGCTGACCTTCACAACCCAGTTTCTGGGCAACACGATACCTTTTGGTTAGACTGGTACAACCAAGATCCAGAACAACCTACTTTATACAAATGCTTGTTCCGTGCGGGAACGGAACCCGCGGCATACCGCGCAGCAGCCAATCAATGCTTGCTTATTTCTAGATATGAATCTGCAGAAAACAAACGTCAGCTATCTGAGAATTAACTAAATGATTCCTTTAACCAATGCGTAAATCATGTATTTTGTTCCCCCGGGAGAACCATTTTCCGAGCACTACACTTTACCTTCGGACTGAGATCCTAGAGTAGCTAGTTAGGTACTTAATTTAAGCATGACTGAAATTTTGAGAATAGACTGAGGTACCTATATGGACGAGTATCTATGTAGTTAAAAAGGTACTTGCAAGTTGCAATGGTCGGCCATTTTTCAGATATCAGGGAAGTACAAAAGGTATCTTACTCACTTACTTTACAGTTATACAGGATATTGTGAAAACCTAACATAAAGTATGTTTTTGCCACACACTTTCTTTGGCCATAACTTCAGCTAGAAGCTTTAAAGTTGCCACCCACAGGTAAACACCCACAAGTATCGGTGTGTAAATTGTTACACATTTAAGCTACTTGTTGAAAATCGAAAGTTTCAATTACAGTTGTTTCCGCAACTTTAATCAGACAGTTTGTCAATTTTCCATTTCTTGACAGATTAAACCTGTCTTGTGAGTAAAAGTATCTATTGACTTAAAAGAGGTGTTCAACTAACTTTGAAGATCAAAGGTTCGCGGAGACTTACTCAAAAATATTGCTGTCTACATAACTCGCTCTAAAGGTTGTTGAAACGATCTCAAAAATGTAATTTTCGATCTTAGAACTCCGTTGAACTTTCGATGTTAGGTACCTATACACACTACCTATTTCTGTCTGAACTTTTCAGAGTTAAATTCCAATTTAATAGAAACTTTAAAGCTGAGTCTGGGGTTAATGTCTTTAAAATAGAAGAATGGATGAAGTGAATTTTCTAATAAAGTTTGGTCCATTGGCTCTAGACGGTTGAATTTGGTCATTTAGACAGTGTTCATTAACGGTCCGAGCGTGTCAAAAGCTATAAGATCGTCTAGACTGAGAACCGCAATATTATTGCTTTATATATTGAATACAATAGATACATAATAATCACATTTCAGAAAATCTGATTCTGAATTAGAGCAAATAATGGGAACAGTTGAGTAAATTTCATGTGAAAAGAAAGTGGACACAAAAGTGTATTGTAGTCAAAGCTTTTGAACAAAAATATAGTTGTGGCGGTGCAACCAAGTGTCCAACGTGCAACATGCGACAGTTAACGCCACGGCAGATAAAAACAGCTGCCTTTTAATAAAACCTCTCGTGCTTTCAACACGCTTTCATTTTTCGCCACTTGTGTCCACGAGAGCAAAATGGACATTCAAAGAACAAAAGTTTATTGTTCATTTTAATAATGAATGTTGTAAGTCTTTGTATTCATCTCTTTGTAAAGCATACATTTATGGATATTGCATAGCTCCGAAATGGATGAAATATAAGAGCGGGCAGATTTTTTCTTTGTTCGTAGCCCATAAGAGCTTTTCGACTATCGTACATTATGACCGTATGATCGCTAATAGTCGACGTTACCCGAAATATGTACTTGGGTGCCTATATTTTGTTTCAGCAACCATATTTCACTATATATAGTATATTTGTTTTGTACCTAGTTACGTAGAATGATGCAAGTGGCATTCTGTATTATCTGTCACGAGAAAAGCGTCAGTAATGATCAACTGTGTGTATGTATTGTTTTTCAAACTAAAAATCCGTACTAATATTATAAATGCGAAAGTAACTCTGTCTGTCTGTCTGTCTCTTCTTCACGCCTAAACCACTGAACCGATTTCAATGAAATTTGGTACAGATATAGTCTGGGACCCGAGAAAGGACATAGGATAGTTTTCATCCCGGAAATCCCCCGGGAACGGGAACTATTAATCCACGCGGACGAAGTCGCGGGCAAAAGCTAGTGTTCTCTGAATAGACAAGTGTACCTCCCTAATCTATGAGGCAATGTTTGATAATGCCATTAACAGGGCTTGTCACTTATCCTTCTTATCAGGGAGTATTACGGACCCTAATTATACGTATTGACAAAGTTTCAGTGTTAAAAATATATCGGGTGTAAAAATACACTTAACGATACTGATAGTTACGTACATAGTATTCCTATCACTGCGATATTTTTTTCGTTCCGGACCATACCTAGGTACCTAGGAAAATGAAGGGCAAAGTTCCAACTTTCTGTTACGTTTTCGAAAGCCGTTTTTAAATGTTTTAACGAAGCTTAACCCGTGGCACGATAGTATATACAGACACAATTGTTAAACAATACCCTCATGATCAAGGTTTGATCATACGACGTTTGAAGGGTTAATGCCTACTTTAATGTTTTAACTAGTGTGTATAATTAATATAAGTCTGAAATCGCCATTCCCCTTAAGCAAGCGTGGTGATCAATGCTCGTGCCTTCTCTGTATGAGAAGAGGCCTTTGCCTTTCAGTGGGACAGTAAAGGCTATTGTTATCAACTATACCCGATACTACATTGTTAAACGTATATAAACAGTAATTATTCACACCAAAAATGCAATAACTTTTGCGCTAAATTACCTAGTTTGATGGTTAGTACGCGTAGTTAATGGCTATGTGGTTTGTCTTATTACACCCCGTATATAATAGTCCACACTTATGTAAGCAGGGTAGGATAAACTATTATCCGAAATGATTACCCGGTAGTTTAAATCCGAAAAAGAATAACATGGAGGATATTTCATCCAAAAAAACCGGCCAATTGCGAGTTGAACTCGCGCACAAAGGGTTCCATACCATTGTCTACAAAAACGGCAAAAAAAATCACGTTTGTTGTGTGGTAGCCCCCTTAAATATTTTTTTTATTCTGTTTTTTAGTATTTGTTGTTATAGCGGCAACAGAAATACATCATCTGTGGAAATTTTAACTGTCTAACTATCCAGGTTCATGAGATTCAGCCTGGTGACAGACGGACATATTATAGTCGGAGAGACGGACAGACAGCGGAGTGTTAGTAATAGGGTCCCGTTTTACCTTTTGGGTACGGAACCCAAAAAAAATGACTTCAAATGCCGGTGCAGCCGCGAGCACCAACTTTATGAATGTAATCATAGTGCAATGAATAACAAAAGGGAAGCTCTAAATATAAATAACAAAGTAATCCTTTAGACTGTACTGAAAATCGTTTTCCTTCGTCAAGTTTTACGATTTTATTCACGGAGATAAGAGATAAGCAGTTAACTTTATGTTCGCCTTTTCTCGTATCCACGTTAAAATTCTCCTATTTTCATTTATGGACTCTGATAAAAATATTTTTGTTGCTTGTTATTTTCCTACGAGCTGATAAAAAGCTTGCTTACCTTTAAAAAAAAACCTCTTTTTTTATAAATTGTCTGTTGTGACAATATTTGCTGAACCTAACTCCTGATACTGCTTACATCGCAGTGTTGCTACGCCGCAAGGATGCTACGCACGTAGACGCATGCCTACGCACGTAGACGCATGCCTACGCACTCTATACTATACTCTATATACTCAATATTTTTTATACCTGTGCTAATTTTGCAGGTACGTGAGCTTCTCCTGTTCTCTCGCATATCCAAACACGCGTAAAACGCGTGACATATCATTTTGCCAAACACGAGTGCTCATCAAAATGTAGTAAGTAAAAGTGCCTACATTATTGCCTTTATCCACCCAATATGTACAAGTCATAAAATAGGTATACGTTATCATTTATTGTACCTTGTTTTACAAACACAACTGTTTATTGTACCTACATATTTCGAAAACTCGCAAAAAGGCACTCGTCTTCGCAACAACAGAACCTATTTTTCTTTTTCTTTGTGTAAATTAAAGGCAATGAAATTACTGAAAGACGAAAAAGCCTTGCAAATGTTTTTATTTAATTTTCCGGTAAAAAAAATCTCAGAATTAACGAGATATTGTTTGTTTACTGAAATGTTTTCAAGAGTACCTAAATGCCAAAGTTTGGAGACGAAGCTCTTGTATTTTTTAAATAAAACCAATATTTACCGGTAGATGGAAACGTTCGATACTTGTAGCTCGAATTTGGTACAGGTTTAAACTTTGTTGTATAAAAATGTTTTTCCATTTTCATTAGTCCTGTAAAAAAGAATATATTAAAACATTTCCTTGAAATAAGGAAAATGAAGGCAACTTTAATAATTACAAGGCTCACAGTAGCAAGTTTCGTTCGCAATTATGCAACTGCTCACGTTGAGTTGTGAAACTAATGAACGGGCGCGTATGCACCGGGTGCCCATGATGAAACCATACACCATTATGTTTACTAATTAAACAAATACCAGCGGAGCGATGCTTTCCAGCTTTCATTTCATTTTATAAAAAATAATTCTACACTTTGATATTGTACACATCCGTACTTAATATTATAAATGCGAAAGTAACTCTGTCTGTCTGTCTGTCTCTCTGTCTGTCTGTCTCTTCTTCACGCCTAAACCACTGAACTGATTTCAATGAAATTTGGTATAGATATAGTCTGGGACCCGAGAAAGGACATAGGATAGTTTTCATCCCGGAAATCCCCCGGGAACGGTAACTATTAATCCACGCGGACGAAGTCGCGGGCAAACGCTAGTTGCATATAAAGCGTATTTTAATGATCTAAACTCAAATAATTCATTCATAATTCAAAAGAAGACTTAAAATAGCTAGTTCATTATTTAAATACGTACCAAAATTATTTATGATTTATTAAACTTCAGATCTTGATCTGAGTACTAACTCACGCTTTTATAGCTAAAACTATTATAAAGTACTTAAACAAAGACATAAAATGTGCTAGAAATAATGAAACACCCGCACTAGTAACACCACAGTCCTCTAGTGTATACTAAAGATAAACGATGTACTATAGGTACCCACATTTCGGTAAGTTCAATACATTACAGGTAGCTGCGTGAATACTTTTGACCCAATTCGTTCAGCTGTTTTCGGTGACCGAGAACAAAGGTTCGTTCTTGACGTCAGATAAAGTGTGATGGCTGTTATTTTTAACGGCAGTACTGCGCTATAAAATACAGAAAGAATGGTACAGGAAGTAATCCCAGAGCTGAATGCTATTGTGGAAGTTGTAACAATGCCGTGATTAATGATATGAGGGTCCGCTGAAGGCTTCATGCACAGAACACACAGAATTGTGTGTCCTTTAACAAAACACACGCTATTGTAAGTCTTATTCCTTTGTAGCAAAGTTTACGATGGTACCAAAAAAAAACCGTAAATATGATGAGTTTATAAACGTTATCTCGGGTAGGATGTTAAGTACTTGGATTTAATATGTCTGGATTATATTCTTTTAAAATAAGGTGCCTAGATGACAGCATGCTATTGTATGTTATGGATTTATTTTTCATTAAATATATGAGTAATGAAATAAATATGCACCTGACGTCAGCGTTCCTCTCTAAGTACGATTTTAACGCTGACCAACGTTCTGTTAAATTCATTTTATCGACTGGGTACACTCACGACCCGTGCAACCAGTTCGACATTTTCTATTTTTCGTGACTTCGTGCCTCTGGAACCTGAAATAATAATACCCTTATCGTCCCCGCATTGGGTCCATTACTGTGTTTTCATAATGGAAATCGATACGCCTACAAACTAAAGGAGAGCTTTTATCGACATGAGAGGCCAATGCAAGCATTTGTGACGTTGTGACCTCGGGTTTACTCGGATTTGTTACCGCGGGCGGCGAAATTATATTAACGTTACCATAATTTCCGTTTTACTTGGTTAGAGCCTAAGCTACACGCTAGCGAAGGAATTGACGTAACAGTGTTAAAACGATACCGTTAGATATCCTGCTTAGCTACCTACTCTGAACAAAATTTTGAATATTTTAGTTCAATGTATTTTTCTCTCATAAAATTTTCTCGAGGATCGAACGCAAACAGGTATCATATACGTACGTATACACAGACACGTCTCACGCTCATATTTACAAACATTTATTACGTTGCATAAAGGGAAGCTTCAGTGAGCGTAGAAACTGTAACAGCGCTTGTTTTGCTATCAATCATATCGCGCATGCTACTATGAGCTCTATTTTTATCTGCATAACGCCAAGAAAAGATACACAAGTTGACAGGACGCATATGCCCGTGAACGCCATAGTTTACACAAGAAGCACACGTTCTAGGACACAGCTTGTATCGATACAGCAGCGCTTGGTCAGTAGTAAAAAAGCTATAAATTACGTAAACTTTAGCTGCCCCTAACGGCAATCCTTCCTTGTCAACTGTAAATCCCGTAAGAATAACTCCGGTTGTACCCTTTTCAGTTTAAAAATCCCACTTATAAAAATATATAAATCGCAGGAGCTTTTCTGCCGAGTAAGTGATTGCTGCTTGGAGATATCTGTGCAAACATGCAAGAATTTTGTCATAATATGGATGGTTACACATTAGTCCCCCCAGCGCTTAGAGTAAAAGGTATGAGGCACCTGAGGGAGGGATATACTTCAGCCAAACACAGCGAAGTGCCAAACTAGTGAAAGTACGTAACAAACAGCTGCGCGGAACACGTAGCTTAGCCAGCCTCGTTTAGAGTTAACGAACATTTTTTAGTTACGTACACGAAAGGAACGAACAAATAAAACTCTAGTTATTTTTAATTAGAACCGGATTTTATGTTGGAAAAGTAAAGTATTTCACGAGGTCTAGTAAAAAGGAAAGAAAATATTTTTTATAGCTAGACTTACAGTTTTACTTTGAGTTGTAACTAAGACATGGCGGCGCGGCTAAGCCTACAGTATAAACGTGGAAGTCTTTTGGGAGCCTTAGATTGTTGACGACACACATATATATGCGGCCGTAAGGAATTGGGTTCATTTTTACTCTGAACAATATCTCTACATAGTATAAAACAAAGTCGCTTTCCGCCGTCTGCGCTTAGATGCGGCTTTCATCAATAGATAGAGTATTTCAAGAGGATGGTTTATGTGTATAGAAAATCACACTAGACTTAAGAGAGTAGACCCTAATTACAGAGCGGGCATATGGCTTTTAAAAAACAAAAATATACATAATATATTTAATTTACTCTACATTTTATTGTATTTATGTCTTAGGGATTAAAAAACAAGTAACAACAGTAGAATAATGACATATTATACACTTTATATAAGCTTAAAATAATAACACTTATTGCATCCACTAATCACTAGCAACCAATAAAAGTTGTTTTTTTTTTTGTAGGTGTAGTTTTTTTTAAAAAAAACTTCACTTCGCCTACAGATCCTGATTGCGTTCTTAAAACGTAGTTTTTCTAAGAAAAAATCTAAATTTTAGATGAGATAACAAGATCGTCAAGATTGACAAGCGATCAATAGGCATCTCTATAAGTAGAAGATCTTTTAGTGAAGTGAAGTGTCGTAATGAGATAATTTTCTAACCATCGTAAGTCTTGTCTTAAACAAAGACTTAACACGAGCTTCCTTTTAATCATAAAATTATTTTGTTGAAAACCGATGAACTAACAGCCATTTAGGTATATTTTCTAAAAGTACTCGTAAGTAAGATATCTATACTAATATTATAAAGAGATAAGATTTGTTTGTTTGTTACGAAGCTCCGAAACTACTCGACCGATTGAAACCATTTTTTCGCCAATAGATATATAGCTACATTATTCTTTAGTAACATAGGCTATACAACGGGAGCGGAGCAGTACGCCACCTGCTACTATCCTTACATACTCCTTTCGCCTCATCCAAGTTCATACCACTGATCATACAAGCACGCCGGTTACGAGTACTGCGCACCTGACCTTTTTGAAGCCTCACTAATAAGGTCAGGGTAGGTCTTTCTAGGGTTTTAATAAATAATACCAGTCTATTATGGTTCCACTGCAGGGCAAAGGCCTCTTCACATGCAGAGAAGACACGAGCATTGATCACCACGGTTGCTCATGCTCAAGGAGTCAAGGCGGATTGACGATTTCAAACTTATTTTAATTATGACTCCAGGTTTTCTCACGATGCTTTCCTTCATCGTTATCAGTGATGTCCAAAATAAACTAAGAAGGTACATATGAATGGGAAAAGTCACATTGCATTGCATTGTCTTTTGCTCGCCACTTCGTCCGCGTGGATTAATAGTTCCCGTTCCCGGGGTCTTTCCGGGATGAAAACTATCCTATGTCCTTTCTAGGGTCCCAGGCTATATCTTTACCAAATTTCATTGAAAACGGTACAGTGGTTTAGGCGTGAAGAAGAGACAGACAGACAGAGTTATTTTCGCGTTTATAATATTAGTAAGGATAGTAATGACTAGCTTATGCCCGCGACTTCATCCGCAAATATCGGGTATCTGCGGGGATTTCATTTTTCTGCGCGGTGTCCTAATTCTTCTTCTAAAATAAAAGTAGTTAGGTACTCCATATAACATCAGCTATATGATTGTGAAAGTCCTGTGAAAATTTAGCCAGCCGTTCCGGAGATTAGTATCATGTTTATCATACGTATATATCATACTTTTATGTGCATTTAGTAGTATTTTGTAAATTTTTTGTTAATGCATATACCTGATAAGGATATGTTATTTTGAACCTAGCATAATTTAACAATGAACACTGAAATATGATTGAAAAATATCAAGTAACATAGGCCTTACCTGTGTGAGGATCGCCCCGAGGACACGGTGGAGCATACTCTGGCGGTGTGCCCTGCTTGGGCTGAGCACCGCCGAGTCCTCGAGGCGGCCATCGGCGGCGGCGCCCTCTCGCGTCCGGCACTGGTTCAGGCCATGGTCCGGAGCGAGGGGGAATGGGAAGCAGTCGCCTCCTTCTGCGAAGCTGTAATGCTAGAGAAGGAGGCGGCGGGACGGGAGAGAGAAAGGAGGGTCCCCCGTCCCAGCGGCCGCCGCGGTAGACGATCCGGGCGTCGGGAGCCACGAGACGACTCCCGGCCACCGTAGACGCGGGTCTGTGGACGGTGAGCAATGGGTAGCTCGCCGTCCGTACGTTCACTAGCGACAGACCGTGTCGACGGCGCGTTCGTGTTCCACGCGCGCCTCAAAGAGATGTCAGCAAATTGGATGGGGCCACTGAGGGCCGATGCCTGCCGGGGCTGCGGGTTGTTCGAAAGAGATACCGCGCCCCCGGAACGCAAAGGGCACATGAAGGAACATAGACGGGTTTTAGTCAGTAAAAGTCTGACACTCCCTCCCGCCCCGCCCAGGGCGGGGGAAGTTATTTGATGATTTCCCGTCTATAAAAAAAAAAAAAAAAAAAAAAAGGCCTTACCTGTCAGTTTGGTGAATTTAGAAAAGCTGTCACTATTTTGAAGATAATTCAACATTCATTAGCCCGTCTGTCTTGTCAGTCTTCTTTAATCCTGTTAAAGTTTGCTGGTATTCAAAGTTTCACTTATTCTTCAAGAAAAGGAAGACAACACAATGTCGGCAATTACAATTATTCACATGCAGTTCCTTTTTATTATTTAAAAAGTTCAAATTAAATTGCTTACAAGTCGGCCTACCAAATTAATTAGAAGTTTTTAAGTAGACACAGCGTCACAATGCTTCGCAGAATACAAAACAACGCGCGTTTTATTATACAATTGTGCAATCGTTAGTACAAGTAGGTACTCGCAGGCAACGCTCACCACTTCTTTTTAGATTTTTATTACGAAAATTCTTTACCAAAGTGTTAAACACACTTAGTGGAAGAGTTGCGACACTCAATGTGTTTTACGACACATAAAACTTTCAGAATGAATTATCTTAATGTATTAAGGGCGTAATAAACTTATCCAATGGTCAATTTATTAGTATTGATGTGCCGCATGAATGGAGAATTATCGGATATAGTTATTGAATTGGAGCTTCTGAAAGGATTTATTACGAACTGATGAGAAGGTCTTATCCTAGAGAGTAACGGTTAATAGATAGGTTCCGTGACTGACGACCATTAAAAAGCTCATCTAGGTACCTATCTTCTATCCTCAAAGGAATTTCGTAAACAAACAAAATTATATCAGAATAATTCGAAGTAACGAAACAAAACAAATCCGATAAAACTCTCAGAAAGCAGCTGGCACAAAGAAAAATTGTAAGCTTCCAAATAAACGCTTTATTAGATTTTGCTAAATAAGATACGAGGAGAGTTTTTACTAGGAAAAGCCGGCGACTGATGTGGTGACGGACCCCAGCGTGAGGTGCTGACTCCGGAGACGATAATGAGGATGTAAATTGGCGTGTGCGGCGCGAGCGGGGTGGTGTGGGCGCGGGTGGCCCGGGCCGCCCAACCTGTGGCGTATCTGTTGCGCGCCGCCCGACCGCGCGCGGCGCCCCGGCTCGGCCCGGCCGCACGCAGTCTGTGTCACCGCGCCGCCGACGCCGCCGCCGCCGACCGCGCGCCTATCATCCCAAACACATACACTTTACCGGTTCTAAACACGTGCATTATATCAATCTATCAGATAAATCTTCGCGCTATTCGATTCGACATAAATCTGTTGTTACTTTAACAAAAAATATTCAAAAATAATATTTTATTACTAAAGTTCTTAGTTCTTTTCCGATCTCATAAAATAATTTAAAAGTGTTTTTAAGTTCTCGTTGTTTTCATCGAATCTTTTTCTTTTGGATCATTTTTATGTTCTAAACTGGGCTCCGTTAGTGTAAGTATTAAAAAGTTTATAAAGTGAAAGAAATTACTCTATTTACAAAGTTTTACAGCCTGAAATGAAATAAAACATTATCTTTTTACGTGAATTGTTGTTAAAGTTTAAAAAACGAGTTTTTCTAAACAGTTTCTCAATCTCTTGTATGCAATTCTGCACTGATTTTCATGAGTGTAAATCGAAATATTGCAGTTTTATCTCCATACTTATTTTCTTCTTCTTCATTTGTGTTTCTTGTTTATTATATTTTTACATATTTCTTAGCCTCACTGCTTATTTTTGTAGGCATTTCTTTGAAAGATATCTAAATAATATTATGTTTAGTGATGTATAGCTAAAAAAATGGTATTTTATGTACAATTTTATGTTATTTCATGAAAGTGTTCTAAGTATTGTGAGATATTCCTAGAAGTTCACTCCCAACACTTGATTAAATAGAGTAAAATGATACCTATCCTTTTTTTAATGGACACAGAACAGAGGATTTGATAAAACAAAAACATTTTACGGTCTTCTTGATAATTAATTAGGCAGAATCCTCATTATTTTGTTTGAGAATCCAAGCAATTTACTATTTACTGAAGCACTTTGATTGTAGGAAAATAAGAAATACCTACGGGTTTCAAAATAATTAACTGTTGACTTTAATGAGTTAATTATACCTTTATATTGTTTGTAAACCCATTTCAGTTGTATTTCAGATTTCGTATGTAGCTTTTTTCTTCTTGTTTGTGATAAATTTATACATTTTTTAAAAGGCCTTGGTTTCTTAGGCTTCACTTTTCTTTTCAGCCTTATGTTGAATATTGTTTTATTTGAATTGTTCTTCATATTTCTAACTCCACTTCCGCACGTAGAGTTCCATTCTTTTCAAAGTTGTAATAAGCATTTTACTCTTAAGTAAAGACCCTTGTAGCTATTGCCTTGTCTGTCTTAAAAAGTTTCGTACAAAAGTGGGGACATTGGGGATGTTGCTATTTGAATATTTCGCTCCGGTTCAATTTGCAAGGAAATCATTATGTCCCTCAGGGTTCACCGCCGATTTTGGGTCTCTTACCACTCACTATTTACATTTACACAATTGTACCCTACCGACGGAACCCAAGGACTTCTGATTTCGGCGTTACGTCCCATTTTATGTCACCGAATAACTGACAACGTGAATTGTTTTTTTTATGAATCGAAAACTATTTGTGATAACAAGTTATCGTAAATCTCTTATCTGTGAAAGAATTGTGTCAAGTCCCGTAATATGATATTAAATTCACATTATATTGAATATTTTCTTTATTTGCCGATTCACTGAGAGCTTTATTTTCTCTAGGCTTAGGATCACAAGATTCTAGTCCATTGATGCAAACTGATACATATTTCTCTATTGTACACGAACCTGCAATCCATCACAGCTAAGTAACTCACCATTATCTGTTGCATACTATAGAACAAAGGGTTTGTTATTGTTCCATGCGCTTGTATAGATACGAGCTACTTGAAGATTCAATTTTCAGTGATTTACACTCATTGGAAATCAGTAACAGTAATTATATTTTAAGTAGCGATTTTTTCTATTTTCATTTAATTAAAAAAAAAATTGATACAATATAGGTATCTATTCTAAATTTAAAATATTTTTTGGAAGACTTGTAACAGGCTTAGGGTAGGGGTGCTGGTCAGAAAACCTCCAAGCGTGCCGTCGGTTGCTTGTCCCTCCGGACACGTCTTGAGGGAACGGCAGCTGGCTGGCCGGTGCACCCTGGGCGCGGGTAGTGATCTTCCCTGAGGAATGGGAAGAGATTCCTATTCTTTGGGGAATGTCACTACTCGTGGCCAATATTCTGACGGGCGGGGTCCGAGGACGGACCAAGGGCGTTTCTCCGCGTGTCCCTCTGATCAGCAGAGGGCACAGCGGAGGAGTGAGGACGGGCTCGGCGTGCACTCACCCTGCCACCGAGCAGACAGAGAGGAGGGTGGTCCTTCTCTGTCACCGTCGTACATCGTAACCCCATATCGGAGTGTCGTGGTCATGTCTCGCGGCTTCGATTGGCACCGAGGGTCTTGGCTTAACCGCCCGGACCGCGAGGTAGAAACCCTCTATAAAAAGTCACCCCGAATCCCAAGCGGCGGCGCACCGTGACGGGATGTATGGCTGACGGGCGTCCCTATGGGACATCAGTCGCTAGTGCGAACCACTTGTTTTTTGGTTGGATGGTTGGATATTGTTTATACTCGTGGGACTAAATATGGATTTAAGCACAAAAGCAAAAAACAAAGACGTAGAAGGAGGGAAGGGGGATGCCGGGTCGGAATCCGACTCGGCCCTCAGCGTGGTGAGTGTGAGCTCTAGGAGCTCCCACCACGAAAGGAGTGGGCCGGACGCTTCCAAGTTCCGGAAGCGGCCCAGACCGGAGGACCTGGTGTCCTCCGAAGGCGAGTTGGCCTCGGCTCGCAAGATCCCCACCAGCAGTCGCGGTGGGGTCCAGGAGCGAGGCCCGGGGAGGGTGGCTGCCCGGAGGAGCAGTGTTGCTGGGCGACCGGCGACACCTGCGGTGGTAGGGCAGCACCCGACCCCGACCGTGACGTCCTGCGACGAGGCAGGTGCACCTGGCGGCTCCGAGGAGGAGCGTAAGTCCAGGTTCATGGAGGCGGTGAGGGACGCGGTGGCGAGCGTGGCCCGAAAAAAAATGAAGGGGTCGAAGTCTCGTGCAATGGACGAGGCTTCGGCCACCATTGCGGCGGCTGCGGAGGCCAGATTTGCGGGCGAGGTCCCGCAGCTTCGGGCGGAGGTGGCTCGCCTATCGGCCGCCACGGAGCGCCTCATGGAGGAAAATAGGAGGCTCCAGGCGGATCTGGCGGAGCTTCGCGGGACCGGCTCCCGCCAGGCGCCCAAATCGGGGGGCCAGCGTAGCCAGCCCCAGCCCGCGCCCGTGCCGGAGGAAAGCCAGGTTTTGACCTTGGTCCAGAGGGAGCTGGCGGCCTTCCAGGCACGGTTTTCCGTCCTGGAGGGCATTGTGTTGCGCCCCCCTCTGGCGGCGAGCGGGACGGCCGCGGGCGACAAGCGGGCCTCGTACGCAGCTGCCGCGTCTGTGCCGAGGCCGGCTAATCAGCCCCCCAGCAGGGCTGGGCCGGCCCCCGCGAATCCGGCCCCGGCAAGGCTGGCGCCGGCGCAAAATGCGGAGCCCTCGAGGAGGGGCAAGGCGGCGTCCCAGCCACCTCCACCCCCTCCGCCCTCTAATCCCAATCCTCCGGCCACGGAAGCCGAATGGCAGGTGGCCGGGGCAAAGGAGAAGGGGCGCAGAGCGGCCAGATCGGCCAGAGCGGCCACCAGACGGGCGGAGGAGCGGCGGCGACGCAGAGAGCGGAACGCCGTGGCTAGGCTTCGCGCCCCTAAATCCGCGGCTGTAGTTATTACGCTGCAGCCGGAGGCGGTAAAAAGGGGCGTGACCTACGCTGCGGTGCTCACCAGGGCCAAGGCGGCCATTAATCTCGGCGAGCTGGGGATCACGGGTCTCCAGCTCAGGGTGACGGCAACGGGGGCCAGGATGTTGGAGGTCCCCGGAGCAACCAGTGGCCCGTCTGCAGACGCTCTAGCAGAGAGGCTCAGAGCGTCCCTGGATGCGGACGTGGCCCGAGTGTCCAGACCCGTCAGATGCGCAGACCTGCGCATCCTGGGTCTGGACGACTCCGTCACCGCGGAGGAGGTGGTGGCCGCCGTTGCCAGGGCGGGTGGATGCCTTGCCGAGGAGGTGAGGGCAGGCACCATCCGCCAGGAGCGCACGGGCATGCAGACCATCACGGTCAGCTGCCCAGTGACGGCGGCCAAAGCCATCGTTGAGGGGGGCCGTAGATTACTGGTGGGCTGGGTGTCGGCGCAGGTCAAACTGCTGGAGCCCCGGCCTCTGAGGTGCTTCCGATGCCACGTGGGGAATCACGTGGCATGCCGGTGCGCCTCGGAGGTGGACCGTAGCGCCCTATGTTTCCGCTGCGGTCAGCCCGGTCACAAGGCCGCGGCTTGTGATGCCCCGCCGCACTGCGACGCATGTGCGGGGGCTAATAAGCCGGCCGATCACCGGGCTGGGGGCAAGGCCTGCGCCGTACCCGCCAGGGCCGGGGGAAGGCTCCGCACCGCCGCCGCCGCCGCCGCCGCCGCCGCCGCCGCCGCCGCTGCCGCCGTTACCGTTGCCGTGGCCGCACCTGCAGCCGCCGCTGACGCCGCGTCCGCCGGCGCAATGGATTGCCAATAACGGCACCATTGCGCCTCCCGCAGGCGGATACCGTGGACACGGTTTGTGGACGGTGAGCAATGGGTAGCTCACCGTCCGTACGTTATTAACTAGCGACAGACCGTGTCGACGGCGCGTTCATGTTCCGCGCACAGAGGTGTCAGCCAATGGAAGGGGCCACTAAGGGCCAAAATGCCTGCCGGGGCTGCGGGTTGTTCGAAAGATATACCGCGCCCCCGGAACGCAAAGGGCACACGAAGGAACATAGATGGTTTTTAGTCAGTAAAAGTCTGACACTCCCTCCCGCCCCGCCCAGGACGGGAGGGGTCATTTGATGATTTTACCATCTCTAAAAAAAAAAAAAAAAAAAAAGGCTTAGGGTAAGACCTGCTAAGATTACTAGTTCCAATCTGTAGCAGCAGCAATCGACACTATCCTCGGTCATTAGGCCCACAACTTATCGTAGATAAGAACCACTATCTCTGCCTGATATCTAGATCGATACATGTGCACATTTGTAATTCGGGTTTCTATACCACACACGGTCACAGTCGTTCCACAGTCATAGTTTAATGAATCAAGAGTTTATTTTATGATTTTTGTATGGTTTTTTTGTAAAGGCTAATGTTTTTTTTCTTACTTACATACCTAACAGGACCAGTCAGGACACAAACGTTATTAATTTGTAAATGAGTGAAAGTTCAGTGATTGACATTTGGAAGGTTGCATCGCAGAATAAAGTGCAGTGTAGTGCGTTCGAGAAGTACCGTGTGCGGGTCCCGATGGGCGGCCCGGCCCGGCCGCGCTAGATCGATCCCGCCACAGCGGCGCGGCTCACGTCGGTCAGTGCATCCCTCCTACTATACACCTATGTGCAATTACTCTGCAGCACACTTGATACAACACACGCCTACTCCAACGCAATCGCGATAAAAAATACGATCATATCGTGAGTAATGCTAGCACAAAGCACGTGCGCAAAATGTACTGTTACGAAATGTCTAATTTTGATCGCGTTGTGCGTCGGCAGTAAGGGCGCAGTTCAGGAAACCACATTTATTGAAAGGATATTGAACTATTGAACAATACGACTAACTGTTCGAGAAATCCAATTTAAATTTCACCTCGTGTTTAGCCGATGATACGATGTTGTTTCAACGCTTGGTACTATTGCAATAGTAAGGTAGACGCGCAGGTACAACATGGAACGATGCCAAAACTTTTGTCTTCTGTTTCTCTTTAATCAAAAGCGTAAATCTATAAATTAAACTGGTGTTTGTTTGTTAGAACAAAGCAGCGGTTACCGACACAAAAATACTTTCACTGAAATATCGCAATCATAAACCGGCATGGCCTGGGCGGCGGGTATTTATTTATTCTAGGCAATACTTACACGTTCTGTGGAAATATTTATTTGCGGTTACAACACGAGGACCTGGCAATACGAGAATTAGTCCCGTAACTTTAGACGTAGGTTTAAAAGGATATAATTGTTGTTTATATTTATAACACACCCGTAAATCACACCCTTTTTGTAAAAAACATGCGTCCCCGCAGCTTCGTTGCCAGCTGCGTATTTTAAGCCGGAATTAAATATGAATGGTTGGCACAATATCGATTTCCTTATTTTGATACGTGTTACCCTCCGAACAATTTATTTCAGCGTGAAATATACGCGATTTTATTGTTTCAACCAATCGTTTCAAGTTATCGAAAACACATAAACATGCATTATACTTAGGCACCTAATCGTACGCACTCAAGAAAAATATAACGCTGAAAGCTTTTAGAACCGCAGATACCTACTGAATTCAACCCCGGAGGGTATGAAATGGATTCAAACCTATTTACACAATAATTTGTTGGCTATCCACACATTTTCAGAAAATGAAGGCCTAAACAGATTTATCCGACTCAGATGGGTTTGGCTAAAAGATTATGGCATGATAATGAGAAATAAATAAAAAGGTCGACTTTCTGCATTTTTTATTTTTATTATTCCCAACATCATATCAGTTATCGTAATTCGTGAATATTGGAATAACTACGAGCTCGGGAGGTACAATTAGTTAATCGAATATTTTAAACCCAGCTGTGTTGATTTTGAGCGGAGTTATTTCATTTTGTTGTTAGAGGGAAAGTGCGGAAGCAATAATTTCGGAATGAATCACGATAAATATCTCAGTGTTGACAAATCCGATTCGTTCCGCGCAATCTGCTGATAACCAATTTTACGTGCATTAACTTGGATTTGTTGGGTAGCGATAATACGTAGGTAGCTATTTACAACCTAAATAAGTTTGGAGCTATTTTAGGTAGGCACCTACATCGGGTTATAGTTAATTAACCTTTTGTTGCCTGGTAGTTAGGTTCCCACTCTAACCTAACTCTTGATGAAAATTAATTAATTTAGAGACTACTTAATATACTTTTCAAAGAGTGTAGCAATGAATATACACGTTTGGCTTCAAAGTTCAAACATATATGTGGGTTGGTAACTATATTTTAATTACCCAAAAGATGTGAAACCTAGAGGACTGATTTACTGATATAATTAAGTTAATCAATAAATTGACGAAGGTTGCGAACTGGCCTCGTGTTTTTCTGGCTACCTGACAAGAGGAAAAAGTAAATCTTCAAAGAAAGTAATGTGGAGTTAGACATAACAACACACGTAGGATCACTGACAGCGGTGAAGGAAAACATCGTGAGAAAACCTGAACTTACATGAATATAAGCCTGAAACCGGTAATCCTGGTCGTCAATGCTCGTGCTTGACAAGATGACAAGAAACCTTTGCCCTGCAGTACGACAATAATAGGCTGATATTGTTATTAATAAACATAACGAACACGACATAAGCTTTTCGTATCCAGTAGATGTTGTGTTGCCATTGCACCTCAAACATCGGAGAGTTGTTTGTATAAAAATATTATTTTAAAGAGATTGGATTACTGTCTCTACGAAAAGTAATTAAAAACGCCAGCACGCAGCCAGCCCTAGCAAGTAATTAAGCAAAGATACGTCACATGACACAAGTGTTCCGAGTGGAATTTGTGTCACCGTTCCGTCAGACGGACGAAAAACTCACGGTTAGTATCATTCGCCTCGAACTGGTAATCCGTACTAATATTATAAATGCGAAAGTAACTCTGTCTGTCTGTCTCTTCTTCACGCCTAAACCTCTGAACCGATTTCAATAAAATTTGGTACAGATATAGTCTGGGACCCGAGAAAGGACATAGGATAGTTTTCGTCCCGGAAATCCCCCGGGAACGGGAACTATTAATCCACGCGGACGAAGTCGCGGGCAAAAGCTAGTCGTCACATAAATTAAGACAAGATCATTAAAATGTTACATACAGTGTTACAGTGGCCGACATTGAGGTAAACAGCACTGAAAGCTCCGACGTTTTTACACCTAAATATTTAATTTGAATATTAATGCGCATACTTACATATTAATGTGATGGTAAACCACTTCGGATGAAATGTATTGTACATTGTTTATTTGTATTAACACTTTTACAATAATATGAGTGAATTTACTTTGCGTTTATATTGTTTCTGGCAGTTGCAGCTGGTACCTATAAAGCCAGGGTGTTGAAAAATACGGCTGCAGAAGCAAACTAGAACTAGGTAGGTACATAAGTAAACATACATTTCGAAAACGAAAACTTCTGTGCAGTAGTAGGTAGATAGGCAATGAAAATCTTTCATTTCCGCTAAGCGTTCTCTTAGAAATTGACGCGCTTTCGAAAAAGTTTGAAAATATTTGTGAGACTGTTGTTAGGAGCTGACGTCATGTTCCTAATGATATTTAATGAAGTGCATTATACAGATACGGAGGGAAATATTATCAGCACATCAGCCAGGGTGATGTAAACTAAAATACGACCTTATTGCCAGTAGATAGTACCCGTTTTACATATAAATTGCATGTCTTTCATTATTGACGTTAGTTCCTCGAATCCGTGTATTTACCTCTTGTTGCAATAGCTCACAACTACTCGCAAGGGTTCATGTCAAAGGATTTGATATCAGTATCGATATTTGTGTTATGTACCCCTCCTCCAAGTTAAGTAAGTATGGAGTTATTAAATAACGCCAGCATAATATTGTAGAGTGATTACTCTATCCAGTACACACGTACATTGGGAATAAACATACTTATTTATTATGGCACTCCAACAATAAAATCACGTATACAAATACAGATGCAAAACTTAAATTAATACTAACCTTTCTTATATCTGTGAACGTGACCTCGTCGCATAGGTACTGCACAATGGGATGACATATTTTTTTAAAAGACTAGCACCTATTTTCCATTTTTTTAAAACATCCCAACACTTAGGCATTGTTTTCGAAAACAATACGTTTAGAAATAATTATTTGCACGAAAATTGCCTGGCTAACCTCCTTTAATTACAGAAACACTTACCTATTAGAATAAACATTGAAAAAGGTACGTTTCTATTCAATATTATTTTACAAGAATAGATTCGTACCTTTGCCTGAATTCGTTCAATTGAATCAAATATCATGACCACGGTAAACCACGCCAACTGAACGGAATCGAATCTGTCTGTTTGTCATTCAATCTCGCTTCGGCGAAGCTTATAACTAAGTTTTGCTGTAAATGCAATCTTATTCTAAAATTCGACAATTTCCCAGGTAACATGGATGTAATGGCTACCTACCTACAAAGTCAAAGTCAAAGTCAAATCATTTATTTTAGACCATTAATCACTTCTACATTTAAATACAATAGAATCACATAAAAAAGTTAAAAAAATGAATGTAGATGCATCAACCTAAGTAAAATTTGCCATTAAAATGTAATTAGTAAAGAGATGTTCCAAAAGGCGTAACATAAATATCTAATGGATAATGGGATCTAGGAATGTTCATGCCTTAGGTAGGTACTTGTCATTTTACGACACGATCAGCCGAAAATTTACATAAAGCGACTAGAATTCATGGAAATAATGATAGGAATAGCATGAATTAGCTTTTGATTAGGCACTTAGATTCATTTGAATATTGGGGTAATTCCATTGACATTGCTTTTTATATTCCCTTGTAAATCAAGCAGTATGTAGTAGGAAGGCAAATAAATATGAACTGAATTTAATAAAAAAATATGTAAAATAATACAAACTTGAAGTCCTGTAATCATCCTCTGTAGAACTTTTAGTTTCCCAATGTCAGAAATGTCTAAGATAATCTGGCTAGTGCTAATATTAATTAGTTAATCGCAAAATAAATTCTTAGTTTTAATAGCCAAGATTAGTCCTGGATTACCGTGAAAATTTACAAATTAAATAGCCTTTCTGCTCCAGATGCACCGCCCGGGGCTCAAGCGAACCTAGCAACCCTGAATTGGTAATGTAAAGCCGGGTCCACACTAGTTAATCTTGCTTTATACAATATTCTCCCTTTGTATCATCAGAGCACTTGACACCACGCTTTTGTGTCCGGGCTGTGTATGTGAAGTCATTTGTTATTGATATTTAGGCCATTGAAGTGAAACCTCGTCAAGCACGACGGTGTACATAACGTAGGTACCTTTTCGGTAGTCACATGTTTGCTATGTACCAGTGTTGTCATGGATATCATTTCGGATCTGGATATGGATGCGGATATATGAATAATATTAAACCGGTTTCAGATCCGATTATGAATACGAAACTATTTCGGATTTTCCGATAAAGATTTTCCGATTAAATTATGAATATAAGATTTATAAAGAAATTGCGAAAAGAAAATTTTAAATAATGGATGACTAATATGGCTATGCAATAGAATAATTAAAACCGTCTTAACAATGCACGAAACGTGCGCGGCTGGTGTGTCGGATCGGCCGGGCGAAAATCTGTCATAATATTTAGACTTCGTCCCTATCAGATTCGGTTAAGATTTCGGATAGATTTTTATTTCGGATATCCGATTCTTTCGGATACTGTTACGGAGCTCCATAACATCCCTGCTATATGGGTTCACTTTATTTTGAGACTATTGTGTTTATTTCCCGTTCTATGAAAAGCTAAATTAACAAAAGTTGACCTTGGTTTTGAAACACTGTGATCTGTCAGCCATTGTTTCAG
This sequence comes from Caradrina clavipalpis, assembly GCA_932526535.1. Lineage (NCBI taxonomy): Eukaryota > Metazoa > Arthropoda > Insecta > Lepidoptera > Noctuidae > Caradrina > Caradrina clavipalpis. The sequence continues at coordinate 7,546,442 of OW052093.1, forward strand.
TGAGGGAGGATATTATGGTGTGAAAGCATAATGTTTTCAGGGTCATTGGCTAGACAGTGAGTCAGAAAGACCCAAAGGCTGTTGGAATAAATTAACTCGGAAATATTATGACACAACATTCCGTTAAGTATGTGTGTAGGTGATCTAAATATGATGTCATCATTGATGTAGAAGCTAGAACTCAAATATATAGGTATAGCTATACCTTACCTCTTTACAAGCCTATATCCTACTAATCCTACTTAATAATCCATACTAATATTATAAATCATAAATGAGAAAGTAAGTCTGTCTGTCTGAACCGATTTCGATAAAATTTGGCACGGAGTAGGTTTGAACCCCAAGAAAGAACATAGGCTTCTTTTTATTCTGCAATTTCGTCTGCGTCCACGATAACCGACATGTGTCGTAGGCAAAAGTTAGTAATATTATAAATGCAATTTGTGATGATGAATGGATGAATGATTGTTACTCCTTCACGCTTAAACGGCTGTACAAATCTGTACAAAATTTAGGACTGACATAGATTGAAAAGTGGAAAAACGCATAGGATACTTTTTATTAAAAAAAAAAATGACTTTGCCCGTGGGATAATATAACAATTTTGACGCAGACAAAGTCGCGAGCAAAAGCTTGTTGAACGATAAAGTTCATCCATTCAATCTTACAACAGGAGCTACTCTAAATGCGATTTATGTCCTACATCAGCAGACTTAGGTTGAAGAAAAACACCTTGTTTTTCGAGGATGCGTTTATTCTTTTAAGTGCACTCTTTCACGATCAAATATGATAAAGTCGTTCTGCACAAAATTTGAAATAACGTTGTTTTTATCATATGCGTTATTTATAAATGCTGCTAAAATAAAAACGGTAATTTAAAAAACTAAAAAACCCGACTACTTTTCTAAGTATTGATGAAAAAGCCCTAAAACAAGAAAATCGTTGTACCCGATTGCACTTAAAATTGTAGCAGTCGGGACCCATTCGGGACCATCTGCAATGTAATATAGGTATATGTTCTCAATTCACTAAGCCTCCATTTCTAGAATCTCTGGGTCTAGTTTTTTAAATTACCGTTTTTTATTTTTTACTTTATTTTTTATTTTTAATATACCCCCATTGTCACTTTCACAGTAAATACGAATCTAATGACACCTCTCAAGCTAAAATCCATCGAGCCGTTCAGGCTGCAGAGCGATCCAAACATTTAAATTTGGCGCCAAAAATCCGCCATTTTGATTTTTTCATTTTGATATAGCCAGTGTCACTCTCACAGTAAATACGAATCTAACGACACCTCTCAAGCTAAAATCCATTGAGCCGTTCAGGCTGCAGAGCGTGCCAAACAATTATACATACATACATACATACATACTCTCGAAAAACATAACCCTCCTTCTGTCGCAGTCGGGTAAAAATAAAACATTTAATCGCTATAATACATTCAGCAGTTTTAGTCGAAACCATAATAACAACAAAAATATTTTTCAAAAATCACAACACTGCCTAAAATATGTACCTAATCAACCCAGAAAGCAAGTTTGATTCCAGTATTACTTACAAATAATTACAAATCAAAAGAAAGGAATAACTCTAGGTCATTCAAAAGAAAATTCCGTTTGAAATAGCAATTTGTACAACGAAATCAATTTATGTAAACAATTTAACCCTGACCTGCGCAATCAAGTGGTAGCAATACAGCTTATTGTCACAAATTAGATATATTTTGTATTGTAAAGTCTTGTATGTTGTTGGTAATGGGAGGTCTCCTTCGCCATTAATAACAAATTCAATTAGCGCCAAACGAAAATGTTTATGATTTATCGGGGATTGCTGCGACACATTGAGTCGTGGGTACAATGGCGGGTGACCACTTTTGAGCCTTATCACTAAGGTCGTAAGGGTGAAAAGTGGTACACCGCAATTTTCCGCGATAATAAATAATGCTATAGATATATTAATAATGCTATAGGTAATAAAGCTTCACTTGTAAAAAAGCTATTGACAAAAAATATCGTCTTTCAATCTCTGTAAGACAATCTGTACAATCTTTCTTATTCTAAAGAAGGTACTAGAACGAATAACTTTAGAATTATTATGTCTAGGACCGTCCTTTCTAGTACATGCTTCAGTGGCCAGGTGTGGCTATATGGCCGCCATTAAGCTCTCCTTTCTCGTCTCATGTACATACGTTGGTTGACTTGATAATGTGTGCGAGGCGTAAAGTGTTAGGCAAAGGCAATTTACACTCTATTTTTACCCACAACACAGTTAGGACTATTCTGCAACGAACAGATTACTTTACATGAAACGATTTCAACATTTTCAGTATACGACTACAAGAACAGCTGTTCCAGAATAGTTTATAAGTAAACACTATTGTACAAATTTAAACCAATTTTTATTGCCTCCCAAAAAGTAAGCCAATTAACAGCGAATGAGTCAAGGCTTGCATTGTTTTCCAGATCCTGGCAACGTGCCAGCTCTTGCTACTATCGATACTAATTAATAGAAAAAACTCGTCAAAATATAAGTAGGTTATTTTACTAAACGTTTCCTAGCATAAACTGCACTTATTTCCTTTGAAGCCTTCATCAGCAGTCTAAAAAGTAATTTTATTGAGCTAAACTTCTTAGAAGTTGAACGTTTTTTGCTATAGAACTTTTTATACAATGCTAATGGAAAATTGTTGGCGCACTTTCCAATATTCGTAGCGCTTATCAAGAGTTTAGAATCAATTAGTTGTAATACTTGTTACAAGTGCTGTAAACACTTGGATAACGTCGCTATTATGCCTTTGATATGGAAGATAACCTACATTAAAAATAATTTACAGTTCAGAATTAAAATTCCAGACTAAACTGTAAAGATAAAACTACATGGTTATCAGAATTTCTTGATATCTGAAATAGATTTTACTGACCTGGTAACATTGAGCTGTTGATTAACGATACAATAATGTTAGAAGTAAGATAGGTAGCTGTGTTTGTAGATTATGTTTTACGTGCAAATCAGTCAATCGGAAATGATCTAATCGATAATGAATGTGGTATTTTTTAATCGGATTATCAATGCCTCTCTGCTTGGAGTGATAATTCAAAAATAATCGATGATAGAATCTAACCTTGAACATTGGACGGGCAATTAACTAGAACCTACACAACTCTTGCGGTTTAATCAATATCAAAAAACAAATAGATAAAGTTATCTATTCTTCTAAACTCATCATCTATATTTATGAGTGCAATAAAACTAGTATAGCTGCAGTAAACACGCCTATAAACGATAAGATATGCGTGGCCCTGTTGTGGCAGATATTTCTAAGATTTTCTATGAGTTAAGTTTTGCCATTTTTCCTTACCTAATCCACTCGTCCTAGTTGGCCTGACCTCGTCTTTGACATTAAGAGTCTGAAAGAGGATCTCTGACAGATAGGCACAGCTTCGTGAATAAGTCTGGATCTATTTCAGTTATAACAAGCTGATCAGATATGTACTTTTCTGTTTTGATCTCACATTGAGTAGAAAGAACTTATAAATAGACTGTTGTTTATCTTTACCCTATTTAAGTTACCTCGTTGTTTAAGTTACGTTTCGTTTGATGATAAAAACCGTTCCTTGAGTTTCATCATATTATGCCAGTTTACTCCAGATCTGAACAAGTGTACCTTTTGCTCTGATCTGGATTCGGACTATTGCATTGTACAGAATATTTGGCACTGCGCCAGCAATGAGACCACACTTTGTTGTTAATAGTCTATCGTATATCTATCATCGTTCCTAATTTTATTAGTTTATTCACCTGTGTTACAAACGTACCTTCAAAGAGACATATTGTAGTATACGTGTACAGAAGTGAACATATTAAGTACCTATGTAAGTAATACATATCGTCAAGCGCAGCCGCTTTGCGCATCGCTGTCTGTTTCGAAACGATTCTGAATGATTTCCGATCGTAATAAATGTGTTCTTGCGTGTATGTAGGTAAACCATTACATGTCTACTGCGTTTGCTTTAAAACACATGAAACTCGTTCCAGATTCTTTAAAAATAGGTAATATGAATTCTGCAAAGTTGATAATTACAACATGTAAATATCCACAGAGGCTAGTTGGCGAGCTAGCCAATGTAAAATCAACATCGCCTGGCATAAATTGAAACCAAAATAGTGTGAGAAAAAAAAACAAACAGGACAAAACATATTTGTATAAAGCTTGCACTCCTACTGTGAGCCGTTACACATTCCCGAGAGAAATACCCTCTTTGGATTCAGTCGAGTGGTATGTACGACGGACGTGTGAGGAACAAAACAATTTATCTATTAAAATATCAAAGTTCGTGGAGAGAATAACACGAGTGACACTTTAGCGAGACACGTTATCTTTCTAATGTCGACGCTGACGTGCTGAAGCGTTAAATTTTTCACTTTGTCGCCGGCCGTCACCGCTGGACGGCTGATGTAGGCCGCTCGGTAAATTTAGCTTAATTACCATCTAAATACAGAGATTTATATGGAAGGCTCCGGATAGGGACACCTATACATTGTCTGTCTGTGTACAACAACGTACCCACTTTAACTCGTTACGTAGACATAGCGCGCAATAGGTACCACTCCATACTTATCTCGTATTTTAGCGAGAGTTTTATGAAAGTACTTTATCAGCAGGTGAATGTAGCCGATCAGAGCCGATAACTTTACAAGATTTATGTGCTCGTACTTAATTTAATAGGTCTGGCACTAATAGAGCTGGTATCAGTTGTACGATGTTCTATTTTAAGTGCCGATGGGCAGCAAATTCACCGCTACTGCATATTTTATAATGAGGTGAGTCAGTGTGTGCGCCTAGCCGTTATCAAGCGGTGCATTCGCTCGAGCATCCTACACGCCACTGAACGAGATAAAGGATTTATGCTCCTATATTCAGTTATTTATATACCAAACACGTCGGTTTAGTAAAAGTTTATAACATAGTTTGGAAACACAAGCAGTTAAATCAAACCACGCTCTAGTTATACCTCCATAGCTATGGGTTGAAACACAAAACTCTAAAACGAGGACGCATCACAATTTTGTATTTCGGCCCTATTTACTTAAACTTAAATAAACGTCACCCTCCGAAGTTAGACTTAGTTTAATCTCTGGAGACAGTGGGTATAAGGGTCATCTGGGCCCTTTCCTTGAAACTCAAACAATCTGTTTTGTTTACAGGAATCTGTTGAATTCTTGAAGCGTGAAATGTCCCGGATAACCGTCATTGTTTTAGTCTTGCATTATACCTATTTATTTATAGTAGAACGTCGTTTCCGACTCTATTGGAAAATAGTATTGTATTATTACGTCCATCTTCATTGTTATTCCTGAATTTCACTTCTTTGATTTGATAAGAAGAAATTATAAATTACTTGATTAATAATATTTTTAGTTATTTTAGAAACAACAACAAGGTAATATTTAATACTGATCTTTGATGTTCCAATCAAACGCAACACTCTAAGACTATCGAAGCTGTTTGTTCGTCTACAGTTAAGTTGATAAGCGTTGAACTGAAAACTAAACAACTATTAACACTTTCACCTTAAGGAGATAAATCAACAGTGAATTAATCCAAATCTTATTAGTTTCTCTCGTTCAGAAGTACCTACCTATATATCTATTATAGTCAGTCCGTTTACCTACTTGAAACGTTTTGTCAGACAAACTTTAAGCAGCGGTATTGTCTAAGCAGCTTTAGAAAAGTTTCAAACTTTGTATCAGGAATTTAATCTGACCATCGCTAAATTAAGATTAAGCTTCAAACCCCGAAACTGGATGGTTTATTAAATGTTAATGTTGTTAATACAAAGGCAATTTGTCTCCTATTGCCTTTTCTTTAAAACAAAAGAAGGCTTAGAATTAGTAATAGCTGAATCTTTTAGAAAGCTATACTATCGGCGAGTACCGTAGGTGCATACCTTTTATTGATGACTTATAGCTGACTGAAAGACTGAAGCTGTATATCACAATTTGTAATGTTACTTCGTGTTAAAAATTCACTCTGAGCTATGTTTCTGGCGCAAGCAGACATTACACAAGACTATCGAGTAACGTTGGTTACTTCTGGTTTGCTGGCTTTTATAGAAACAATTTTAACGATACGTCACAATGGATTCTAATGGAAGTACTGAAAAGTTTGCATACCACTGCAAACAAGCCAAAAAAATGTTATATCAAACTCAGTCGAATTCCATAAGGGTTTCGAATTTTAAAATAATGGGCGATTGTATTTTTTTATGTCGGCCATTTGTTTCCCCCGCACGAATGTGAGCACGTTATTTCAATTGAAATACATCAATTTGCTAAAAAGGCAGTATTTCCATTGAAGTAGAAAAGTCGGACACCTGACACCTCAGTCACTTTGCAAAGTGACTACAGTAACTACTGCAAGATGCGAGAACATTCGATCATGCTTAAGTGGATGTTGAACTAGTCACAGTTGGACCCCTGGATCTATCCCCCTCCAGCCATTCTTGAAGTGGGTTATGGATCGAAGCGGTATGATAGCCATTATCAACGGAAGACGGCGCCCCGGTCGCCGGGAGTCGCTGGGTGATTCCCGGCCAGAGCAAGCGCGGGCCTGCTTGGGTAGCTCGTCTTTCGATCAGAACCAGGCCCGGGTCGATGGCGCGTTGTATTCCACGCCCGCCTCGACGAGATAGCAGACAAGGCCCGCTGGGGCTTACGCCGCCAGGGTTGCGGAATTTGATCGAAAGAGTCACCGCGGCTCTGGAACACAAAGGGCTTTAGGAGGAACACGGATGAGTTTTAGTCAGTAAGAGGTTGACACTCCTTTCCACTCCGCCCAAAGCGGAAGTCATTTGATGATTTCATCATCATCATAATCATCGGCCTATCGCAGTCCACTGCTGGACATAGGCCATGATTTCACATCGCTAAAAATAGTAATTATGGCCATTGTATTGTAACTATGCCCATCCCGAAACCCAGATAACAGTAGAGCAATTGTAATAACTTTTAGAAACGATATTATAATCTAATCTCAGTCTCAATTTGCCAAAAATGCCTCTAATTTACATGGGTACATTGATTTATCGCTGAGATGAAATTGCGACTAGAATTTTGAACCTTTTGTAATTTCAGGTTAGTGGCCTTTAAACTCGTGTTGGTTTTGGTGTGAGAGTATTTATATTATATTGCTGACATGATGTAGGTATCAAAAAATACAAATGATAGATAGGAGTTATTCGTAGAAAATTGCTGCTAAAAACATACCCAAGGACTGATATTTCATATTTACATATCATCATTACATAGTATAAAACAAGTCGCCCTTTTCCCCTTGTACGCGATAATCTTTAAAACTACGCAACGGATTTTGATGCGTTTTTTTTTAATAGATAGAGTGGTTAAAGAGGAAGGTTTATATGTATATTAACATCCATGAAATAGCGGAGAAATACTGTTATTTTTGAGGTTTCTAATGTGATGTCGTAAATCATTTCATTTTTTCCGCTTACATTGCAAACGCTGGCTGAACCCTACGAGATTTATCAAAATAATGTACTAAGTATTGTACACATTGAAAAGGTCTACAGAAAACTCCGCGATGGTATATGTCTATCTCTTATGGATATCCCACAATAACACTTTTTTGTCATTTACTTTTTAATTAATTTATTAACAAATTTTCGAAGCGATTTTAACCAATATAGCATTAATCCTTATCCAATTAAATACCTTAAATACATTGTTGATTTAATATAGATATATATGGCCTTTTACAGCATATGATTTAAATGAATATTTTAGAAGATATTACAAATTAAAAATTGCGGGACGTAGCGTTTGCGGCAGAGCGGGCCGTATTTAGTATCAGCATTGCACCCGTGCGAAGCCGGGGCGGGTCGCTAGTTATTATCTAAATAAAATACAAGTTTTATCTTTACTATGATCATGTTCTGTGTTTCGAAAAATAATCCAACATACATATTGGGCATCGTTATCCACTTGTATACCTATACCAGTTGATATGATTCAGGTCTATGTATCGACATCATCAGCCATCAGCATCAGATACTGCCCGCCCACGTCCGATTTTTTGTAGGACCGATTTAATATATCCAAAGTTTCGTTGGACCGACTTGTAGGACGTGTGCGTTTAGCGTTGGTATATTACAGGGATGGCGAACCTTTATTGATGAACGTGCCATTTTTTAGAAAAATAATAATGTGAATATGACATACATACATACATACATACAATCACGCCTATATTTTCCGAAGGGCTAGGCAGAGGTGTACCAATGTAAACCCACAGTTCGTCAGAATGTTTTTAGGTCCCATGTAATAGGGGGCGAGCCTATTACCATTAACCGGGCACAAATCCTAACTCCGAGCTGCTACTGAGAATTTCATAGAAAAACCCAATAACACTTTTTGCTCGACCTCGGAATCGAACCCAAGACCTCTAGCGTAGCAGTCGCGCTTAGGACCACTAGGCCAACGAGGCCAATACATAGTTTTGTCATTTATTGGCGTGCCCGAATTATTTTCTCGTGTGCCACTACTGGCACGCGTGCCATTGGTTCGCCATCCCTGGTATATTAGAATTAAAATGATCCATTGTTGCCGACAAAAAAATCGGTCACCGATTGTCTGACTTAATCGTTTAAATTAGGGTACCTAACTATTAAAAATCTCATTGTTCCCCATACATCGTTTCATCATATTAAACGATACCTTTAGTAACAGAAACCCTAATATTCCCCAAATGTGTTGATCCCTAACACGGATTAAACGTTAGACCAAGTGATTTATACTGCATATTATTAGACAGCAGAACCTTTTCGCTAGATACTATTCGGTAAAATATTCCCCAGTCGATTTAAGTTTCCTTACCTTCCTATAAACGAACTACCGTAACTAATTTTGATAGAAGGATTTATTTACAGGCATATACCTATTGGAATATCGTTTAAAAAATACATGATTTATTTTAAAATATTGCCTCGTTAGCTTTGTGGTCATGTGTTCGATTCCCAAGTCGAGCAAAAAGTGTTATTAGGTTTTTCTATGAAATTCTCAGTACAGCTCGGAGTTTGGATTTGTGCCCGGTTAATGGCAATAGGCTCGCCCTCTATTACATGGGACCTAAATATACCGGTGAACTGTGGGTGTCCATTGGTACACCTCTGCCTAACCCTTCGGGGATTACAAGCGTGATGGTATATATATTTATTTTAAAAGTGATAAAAGAATGAAAGACATGTTCATAGTTACGTCACGTTGCGAACATACATAGTCCTTCGTTGACGTCACAGCGTCAGTGACCACAAACATTGTAAACGGTTCGGAATGTCCTCGCTAGTGCCGAGCGAGCATAAGAATCGGTAATTTCCCCACACTGCACGTATGCACGTTTACTTACGATTTCCCTTGCAATCTCCTAGTTTCAATTCAACAGATTTATTCATGTAAATATCGTAAGTTAGCAAGATTGCATTACCTGTTGTTGATGTCCTACCGGTTCAGAGATACATTTAAATTTATTCAAATCTGTTATTGTAACTTCAAGAATAAAGTGTTGTATCTCTTTGTTCTGCCGTTCGCAGACATGTTTCCATTTGTTCAAATGCAACAAGTTATCACTTACATGAAGACGCATGTGTTACATGAAAACACAATTTATTATCAACACGATAGTTTCGTCCCCTCGCAATTTTCTCTCATGACCGGTTGCTGTAGCTCATAATAAAATAAAAAAGACGTTTAGCTGCGGATGTTCACGGTTAATATGACATACGGAAACTTTGCAAGACAACCATATAAAAGTATTTTTAAACCACAAAATGGGAATGAAATTTTTGTTCAAAAACCAATACACTTAGGTGCAAATCAGTAACATACCATCATGTCTGAGGGTTAAATAATAATTTAAACTTAAACAAAGCTAAAGAGTGTTATTGCTTGATTGTATATTTAACTAATAATCCAGATACAAGTCAGATTGTTTTTTTTTTGTATATGATATCCAGATACATGAGGTATATAGCAAGCATAAGATACATAGTATTACGCTGCAAGTCTCGGGAGGAGAGCAGTAACCTAAGACGTAACTTAACGCAGATGAAAAAAGACACGCGAGCGGAGTTTCAAGCAGATATGGAAACTGTAAAGTCATATAATATATCATAGTAATAATTAATCCTCAAACTCCTATACGGTTACCGCTACAATAGACTAACAAAGGGGAAATTGCTATAACCATTTACAACAACATTTGTCACGCTTGCTGAGCGACTATCACAGCTTGCAGACAGGAAGACACTGCCATCCATTGCCTAGGATTACGATCATTTAATCATATATAAACACTAGTAGTCAACTAGTGTTTATAGGTTATGCCTGCGATTTCGTTTATGTGAATTTCGGTTACCGCGGGGATTTATTTATTTTGCGGGGGAACCTAATTCTTTTTCTAAAATAAAGTAAAAACAAAAGTTACTCCTTATAATATCAGCTATCTGCCAGTGAAATTCCCGTCAAAGTCTGTCCAGCCATTTCGGAGATTATGAGATTTTATTGCAAATATTTTAAAATAGTTTTCTTGTAGTTCATCATCATCATCATATGAGCCGCACGTCGTCACTGCTGGACTTAGGCCTCCCCCATAGATTTTCAATAGGACCGGTTGGAAGCGGCCTGTATCCAGTGCCTTCTTATCTTCTTGCCTTGACAAAATTAATATTTTTTAATGTAAAAAGCTGTTACACATACAATTTGTGTACAATACAAACAGACACTTCAATTTAATATATTTGGATAGAATCGCACCTACTTGCCACGTAGCAGAAGCTTTAAAACGCTAGACGCTATGATCCTAATACCTACATTCATCTTTTAATTTCAAGCAACGATTAAAACTTAAATTAGTGCTCTTTGATGATACATAACTACGTTACTACCAGGACACCTAAAGCAGTCTTTATGGGGATTAAATAAACTCATCTGCTCACGAAAAGGAATTTATAATTAATCAGGACGCCGGGTATCTGTCAGCGTTTGTAATAATGAGCAACTTAATATTACACGGAACGGATACTATTACTCATTTTAAGACGGTTTTTGAAGTTCCTTCATCATAAACACACATACATCCTACTTTATTGGGCTTTAATCATAAAAAAGCTTCATTGTTTGACTTTTTTTTTTGTAATAAGAGAAAGTAATTTTATTTTATTGAGCACCTCCCACAAGCTAAATTAAATTACTTTGAAGAATTCTTAATACGTCTGAAAAATATTGATCTATTATATCAATAAATCTCGAAGAATATTTTTCTATAACTTATTAGATTCTCAAATGACAGTGACTACCCTTAACGAGCTTGGGGCTCAGGTTATTATGACCTTTCTCCGGTCGAAATATATTGGCAGTTATAAATTAGGTACCTACCTCAAATTCATACCCGCTGAATGTAAGGGTGATTCAATTACACAAATATAGAATCTATGTTATCGACAACCATGGCTTCAAGTTTCTATCAATACGATCTTCGATGTGATATAGGTTACATTGTAGGTATGTCTTGTCTATCTCCTACATAGGACCCAAATCAAAGTTGGGACATCTTGAACTATTATTCCAAGTAAAATTATCATTTAGAATTATAATAGCGTAGCATCTATTCAAATTTGAAATGTAGACAAGATATTATTTGGATAACTACTCTATTTTGCACACACGCGAGATACTCCTTTAGGCTCAGCATGTAGATAATAATAATGAGATATTATCTTGCGCGGCAATATCAAGACCGACTATTTTGACAAATAACTACATACAACTATTTTATAGCAAGCAATGAATCCCAGAGCTTTGATCATTTTCATTTGGTAGCAATATATGTCACGTCTACGAAATTAACTGACCAGTGTCTATTCAGCTTTTTGATTGGTTTAATATAAAAACAAATGCAATGCGGTTTAAAATGACTACGTTATTCTATTGTGAGACACAACTGTGGGGCTCAGCAGTTAACTATGCTTTATTTTTGGATGCATATGTTTTAGCTTCAGCCTATAAGCAGACAATAGAACGACTGTGTTGACACATGTAGCATTCTAGAACGGCTGAGTAACCGTCTGAATACGAACACTATGCTATCTGAAATTGTGCGGGAATATCGGAGACTATTTAGAGCAAAGTTCTCGAATGTCGAACAGGCATCACATGCCAGCACTAGACTTGCAAATACTAGACGTCGATATGAAAGATATTCTGTACTAACATGTTCTAGTTAATAACTGCAACTATTGACAGACGTATTCAATCTCTTCTTAGCTCTTGGCATGATAGTCGAATGAGTTTGTTTAAAAACCAGTTGATTTCACTCGTTACTTCAAAAAATATCTTGATATTTCTATCAGTATTTGCGTAATCTGTATATCTTTGGTTCCTTCACTGAAGAATATAATCTGCGGCATGTTCCATATCTCTTTATCCCGTTGTTCAACCTTCAGTGCGTGTAAGGCTTCACATTATTAATGTTCCGGCTCTTTCTCCTTGATTGAACAAGGAAATTTTCTGAGTGAACAATACATACCTGAAAGGGTTTGGTAAGATTAAAATCAGCTTAGTGTATAAGCCAATTAAGGGTGGTGGTAGACACTGGTATTGTAAGAGCAAAGCCTTGTTACATTTAATAAACATAACCCAAGCTGTGACCCATGTGTAAGACGTAAGTAGGTTACAACAGCTGTTAGCGAACCCTGTTTCAACTTAGAAAGTATTGTTTAGAAATTGTGATGAAAAGGAACACAGGGACCCCGCTCAACATTATGTGATTATGATTGGATTTGTAATTCTATGGTAGGTGGCCTATGTGAAGACTGTGACCATTTAAAATATTCTCGAACCTATACAAAATTATAAGCATTCTAAGTCAAGCCTTATTTCTGTTGAAATGATTTGCCTTTACTTTACCAACTTCGAGGTGAAAGCCAATATGACCATAAAAACAAAACCATAAATTGGTTTCAATTTAAAATAGATACAAGGTATAAAAAGAGAGTGGAAAACAGGTACCTACCTGCCAATAAATTTTGTTCACGCAATCTGAAAACAAACATACAAGACGAACAGAAACAAACTTTATCAATTAAATTTTCAATAGGTAAGACTTTTTGTGCTCAAGTTACACAAATCAATATTCAAAAGGTTGAACATGAATTTTGATTTATGAGAAGCAGATAAAAACTGAGATACCTAGTCCTTTCTATTTTATTTGTCTAGGTTTTGCTCCAATAATATTCTAATAATAAAATTGTAAGAGGGTTCCTAGCTTATCTGTCGGTAAGGTAATCGCCGTCAAGTACCTTCTGTGGTCAAAGGTTACTTCAACTAACCTTTACGTATAACCCTATAACCTACAACGTCAGGAACAGTTGCCGAGTATTTGGTTCACTAAGAAAGGGACAGTCGTTATCCGTTTGTTAGAACTTCAAAGGGTAATTACTGTGTGGTTAATTGAGTCATCAAATTGGCCATCTTCACTATTATCCGTTTAGGACATCCATTCATTTGGAAGTTTCCGATTAACGATCATTTATAATTGCTCGGATTGCAACCCTATTGTCAATTGGAAAAGCTTTCAACGCCTATTGTTTAGCGTCAACATAACTTATGAACTCTTGGGCTCAAGTTATTTGAGTGCTTAAAATGCACTTTGTTTGCAAAATATAATTTAATAGTATTCGTTTATTTTCACGATATTTATTTTCAACAACGAAATATGATTTTATTTTGAAATGCATGTCTTATACGCCAACATCAGACAGCTTGAAAATCACACAAGCGGCCTGCCTAATCCTCCGAGGCGAATAATTAATTAATTAAATTAGAGAAAAGACACAGGCAGACTGATTATAATTTTATCCGAACGTTAAATTTGTTTTCAATGAAATCCAATTAAAACCCGTCCATCAGATGTCCCGTGAATCTGGAACAAACAGATAATAATTTATGGAAACTGTTGTTTGTGATGTCTCGGATATAAACTTTCTTCAATATTTTTTTTAGATACTGCCTCTTGTAACCTCCCTGAAATATTAACATTGGAAGTGGACTGTTATTTTAGATGAAAGAAAAAAAAACAGAAAAATATCTGAAAGAAATGTCGACAAATTCGTGTTCGGTCCATGTTTTATGATGTTATTGTGCTCGTACATGACTTTCATGTACTGGCAATTAGGCACTTAAATTTATCTTCAATATGTTATCAAAATAAAAAATATAAGGTCAGTCCAAATTTTTTAAAAGACAAGACTCATAGGGCTGCAATATATTCGTCTGCATTAATCAATAGGACATGTGCCCAAAGGGCAGGCAGCATTGCCATGTTGTACGACAGGCCTGCCCTCTGGTCACGTTATTAACCCGTAATTGTTTTAGGGGTATCCTTATGGTACATAATTTTAACGCCATCATTTACAGTCAAATAAGTATTATATTAAAAAGCTCTTACAGTCTAAATAAATTACAAGAGAAGTGATTAAAGTTAAGTGAAAGCTTAAATCAGTTAAAGGTGCCAATTTCAAATAAATTATTCTTATCTCTTGTTCCTGTAATTTGAGTAGGTAGGGACTATTTCCGTCCATTACGGGATCAAATTTCACTTTATTCCGGCAAAGTGATTGATTTTCAGAGCGATGCCGGTGTTTTACTAGCAACTGTCCTGCAAAGCTGTATTAACAAGTCTAAAGCCAGTAACAGCGTATTCGATGAATTGAAATACCTACAGAACTGCTGTATTATAGTATTATCTATACATATAAACTATTTTTTTTTAACACACATAATGCCACCTGCTGCAATACTTACATACTCCTTTCGCCTCGTTCACGTTCATACATCAGCAGTGCGATTCTCTAAGCCTCACTTCGTAATTCGAAAGCTGAATCCGCAGTGAGATAACAAAATGGTATTCTGTTAACACGATCACGCCGGTGACGTCACCACGGCAAGCGAAAACACAACCAAAGTCAAGTGGGTTCGTTATCGAAGTGAGCACGGTCACTTTGGTGAGGCTCGTTTTCGAGTTTGCATTTTAGAGAATCGCACTACTGAACAGAGGTATCAGCGCTGTACCAGCGTGGTTGTATGATCATACAAGCACGCTGGTAATGAGTACTGTGCGCCTGACCTTTCTAAAGAAGTTTTCGTTGCTACTGGTCTACATGTACCTATAATATTAGATAGGAAAGTAAACTCATTTATTCAAACTCTAAATTCGTCATTTCGTTAAATGATTTATGAGAGCCTGCTTAACGGAAGGTCTGAAAGTGGCGTGCGTCTAAATGGACATAAATATTTCACAAGTAAATTGAAACGGGAGCCGGGGGAGGTCAACTCAGGTCCACAGCCGCGGGGGGTGGCTTCTGATGATATGTCAGCAAAAAATAGACTCAGTTACCTTATTATTTATTGCTTATTTTCCATTCCAAAGAAAAAACGAGTAAAAGAAGAGGAAATGCGCAACACAAGATTAATGTATTCATTCAACTTGTGTAATTTATTAGTTGAATTTGTATCGCAATAGAACGTTGTAGATTTCGTGTTAGCATTTCAATTTCAATTACGACTACCAAAGTGGAGTCACAGACCGAAATTTTCTGAATTCCATATTTCAATATTGAGGACAAGTTGTCAAGTCCACTTGGAGCAACTCAAACAAATGTAGTCGAGAAGGCTGACGGTTATGGAAAAAGTTTGTTGATTATAAATTTTCGACAAAGGTTGTCAAATATTCCCTTTCGATACATTTTCGTTTAAATTGCTGAATATAACAGCAATCATACGATAAAGAAATAATTCTAAATCATAAACGTATATGAAACAGTCCCTTTACTGACTGATTTGCTAACCAAAAGAAATCGTGCGATGTGTTCCAGTACATGGCAGAAACCACACAACGCCAGCTGCTACGATCCTTACATTGTCCTTGCGGTTCCTCGTTTTCCCAGTAATAATGTGTTTTCTGAAAATAAGTCACTCCTGGGATCCACTTCTGCCAAAAAGCTTGATGAATACAATTTTTCGTGCAATTTTGCTCGAAATACCCACTGTATTGATTGAAAAACACGTATTTTTGTGATTATTGCGGTTGTGTTTTTCATAACATTTTCTTGACATCCGAAAACTACGCGAGAAAAGTCGCGGGAAAAATCCAGTTGTAAATAAATTACCTATTTGAGTAGCTTGTCTGCTTCGAAGTCATAAGAGGAATACAAATTAGGAAGACCTACACGATAAGCAATTTCACAAATATCGGTGAAATATCACATGATATGATAATCCTTGTTAGCTCAGACAGTATGTACGAGGCTTGAATAAATTGGTAAAGGCTCGTATGTCGGCATGGCGGGTCTAGGAAATTGATATTTTAGATATTCGGTATTTGAAGAGCATTGTTATTTGATGACAGAAAATTGTTAGGTATGAAGCTACTCGCTGATAGATAAAAATACTAGCTTTTATCCGCGACATGCTCCGCGTAAATTTTAGTTATCGCGGACGCAGACTAAGTTGCTGAATAAAAAGTAGCCTATGTCCTTTCTTAGGATTTAAACTTACCCCGTACCAAATTTTGTCAAAATCGGGTTAACGGGCCTTGAATGCGTAACAGACATACAGAGTTACTTTTGCATTTATAATATAAAAAAAAATATGTAAAATATGGATTCTACGATATTTTTAACGCGTTTATTTTCTAGGAATTTCATGTCAGTACCTAAAAGCTGTCATCTGAAATCTTAACCCGTTTCTCAAGACCCTCTTTTGATTTATAAATCTCTGTACTATATCACCTTAGAATAAATATACAAAGTATATAGTTGTACCCACCAGAATTATTTATGTAAGTCTGTACATACAAAACGTAAACTAAATGTTGTTGACAGGGAAGGAAACTCATAAAACACTTTGTCGGTATCCATTGCTTCATCAAAATTAGTACAATGAGTGCTTCCAAAATGTGCAGATGACGTACTTTGAGACAAAGAAATTGTGAGCGCGACGCCACTTACTAATATCCTCTTTGTCAAGAGAATAGTCTAGCCAACTAATGCTTATTTGGAGGTAACTAATTATTCCGTCAATAGGATTTATCAACAAGGCCAGAAGCAGATTTAGTCTCTTTTGTAAATAACTTACGAATCAAGTGAAAAGAAAAGATTATTTTTATTTCTATAGTAAAAGCTTGCATTATCTCTTTGTGAACATAAACGAAATGTTCAGTGAGTTATATTATGTCAGCTGTTAAGATTACAGCTGGAGCAAGGTTAGTTTCATGAAATGTTGTTAAAACAATAGCACAAATATATGCATTAGGTACATCCACGCCTACTCCACTTATAAATAATAAAATATTTACAAACTTTGCACTTACCTTGAAACTGAACAGGTTTGAGTTGGCGTATACCTACTTACCTATGTTTAGAGTTGAAATTACATCTGAAGGCAATTATAAGTTTGAATAAATTGGATTAAGTATTGTTAAATGCCAATTCTTAGGATTGATGTTTTAAGTTTTAATAGCCACAATTCCCAATAAACCTTTTCAGAAGAATAATAATAATTGGGAAGTTTAGAAAGCTTTACAATAGAAAATTTGACGCTACCTCAAATTCATACTCATCAAGTTGGTTTTTATGCGTACTTACTATAGTTTTTTCATCTATTAAATGTCGTTGCCCCGTGTCGCCACGCGGAGACAACTTTGTGAACATTTCCGTCTAATAAAAACCACTATAAAAGTTTTGTACGACTAATCGTGCTACAAGATTGAATAGAAGAACACTTGAGTATCTCTGCCAACGATATTTATGATATTTTAAAATAAACACTGAATTTATAGCCACTATTTCTTAGTATTTAAAACAAATGGCAAAATCTGCCAGAAATTGTGTGAAAAACCGTAACAACTGAAACAAGTAGGTACACTTCATTCTAACCTCCGAAAATAAATGTGTGCAATTACTTTAATATAAACATTATAGCTATACAAGAAAATAAATGTTTCTGTTCGTCTGACACTGTTTAAATTAATTTCTTCGCGATCAACGTACCGATATATTTTCATAGCTTGTGATTGGCACTTTTATTTATTTCTGGGTTTATTTCTGTTTCACGGTGTATTGTTTTTGTGAGTGAGGTCTGATTGGAAGGGGCATGCCTACTGTAACTATTACGATTTTTTTAGGCTGTGTAGGTACATACAGTAATAGTATCACCAAGGACATACCACACGTTTTCTGTACAACCTTTTTCACTTTCAAAAACAGCTGTATGTACAAATGTTGATAATCAACGACTATTTTGCAGTCTTAATAGTAATATTGTAAAAGTATTGAACCTATAAAAATAAAACGAATATTAAACACCTGTAGACTTGAAGTCCTAAGGAGCGCATCACTATACCATATTACTACGATACAGCCCATGTACACATAGCTCAACTCAAACAATCTATTACTTCCGACAAGATGTCCGGAACAACAACTACTTGTTGGTAAAAGAATTTCTTAAGAAAATGTTCCCCTATTCTGTTTTTCAAACACAACTGACTGATTCTTCAGCAAGTTTATAAGTGACAAATAATACCACTAGGTGCAATACTAAGAACCACGGGAAAGAAATAAGTTCTTCTTACTTAAAAGCACGTTGAATTAGAAAACAAACAAGTGTAAGTACCTATAACTTTGAGCTCGTAAATCATAAAAAAGTCACATGGGTTCCCGACGCTTCTGTGAATAGAAAACTTTCATAAAGTTGAAGGAAATACGATGTTATATCAAAAAGAGCCATATTTTAACAGCATAATATATCATTTGCAAAGTGCCAAATGATATATTATGTAGGAGAATAGTCAGCACCATAAAGGAAGGTCTTATAATTATTCACCACCGTACGGAGAAGGAATATCAAAGGAGTACTTATGCATTCTCTACAGGTTATTAAAAATAGCGCGCCGTCACTTGTTATTTCTGTTTAGTATCAACCGTGCTACTTACAGCGAAGTATACTTGCGACTGAAACACGGGGATCTCATCTAATTATTAAATGAACGTGATATTTTGCAGGCTTAGTTTGTTATAATAAGAAAGTAAGTAAGACTTCGTCTCTAGAAAGGTTTTAAAAAGATATTAGGTATCCTTCACTGTAAGTGCGAGTATATCAAACTAGTTTTCGCCCTCAACTTCGTCTGCATGGAAGTTGAGTATACTATAAAACATATCCTATAACACTCGGTAATAGAGTAGCTTTACAAACAAACTATCTTTTTATAACACAACATAATAATAACGGAATACAAGCGTGATGGTATTCCCTGAAGGGTTAGGCAAAGGTGTAGGTACCAATGTACAGCCACAGTCGGCCGGTATATTTAGGTCCCATGTAACAGTGGGTGAATCTATTACCATTAACCGGGCACAAATCCTAACTCCGAGCTGCTACTGAGAATTTCATAGAAAATGCCAATAACACTTTGCTCGAACTAGGAAAAGAACCAAAGACCTCTAGCGTAATCGCATTTAGAACCACTGCTTTAGTAGAAGTAGAAGTATAGATTATGATTAATCCCTTCTTAATACAAAATAATAATTTTATTTGGAATGCCAAAAATTAATAGATAGCGTCCACGGAGATGGCGTCTCATACTTCACGAATATTTCGTAATTCAAATGTATAAGAAAAGCAGCCAAACAACAGACACATTCGATGTCCACTTAACTAAGCATAAAAGACTCTTGAAAAAATACAACAACTAAACAAAACCCAGAAATGTACCCGCGCAACGAACAAAAAATAACTGCCTATTGTTAGTGAAAAAAGAAGTTATTCCTAATAAAGGCCAAGGATTCCCAGCTTATCGTTCGAGATCCCTTCAATCGAGAATGAAGATTTAAATTGTTCTATGTGCGGCTAGCGGATTGAGATCAAAGAAAAAATAATAGCAAGCAATGGCGTCGGGGCGCTCCTGTACAAAGCTTACGCGGTAAATTATGTACGTACAAACAATACAGAGGCTGATCTGCATTTTATTGTTCCCCTGTACATACTGATCTATATGCCACTACTAAATAGAGATATTCCATCTCACTAAACGTTTTAAATTAACCCGAATATACAGGGTGGAAATTTATTATGCTACCTGGAGGGAAAGTACTCTAAATACTTAAGTTAGCAAAATTTACTCAAAGGAAACATTCCTTTATTTTAAAAAAGAAACGAAACTGCATTTAAGTAATTTTGAAAATACGCTTGCCACACCCAGGAATCGAACCGACTAAAATTCGAAAAAATTGCATTCTGTACTTTTATGGCATCAATCGATATGGTCAATCATAAGGATCAAAACTCTGCAAACATGGTAAATTAAAATAAAAAAAAAACATGCAATTTTAATGTAAACTTATTTTATTCGGACGAAAAATATGAGTACATTAACTAATTGTATGCTCGAAATGACCTTCATTTTCTTCGATGCACAAATTCATTATTTTAAGGAATTCATTTTAAATAACTTTTGTAGGGTGTTTTGCTGAATATTGAAAATTGTATTACGCTACCAAAAGTTACTCAAAATGATTTTTTTAAGGAATAAATTAGTGCATCCAAGAAAATGAAGCTCATTTCCAGCAAGGACTTAGTTAGTTTACTCGTTTTTTTTCGTCCGAATAAAATAAGTTTACATTAAAATTGCATGTTTTTTTTTTTATTTTAATTTACCATGTTTGCAGAGTTTTGATCCTTATGATTGACCCTATCGATTGATGCCATAAAAGTACAGAATGCAATTTTTTCGAATTTTAGTCGGTTCGATTCCTGGGTGTGGCAAGCGTATTTTCAAAATTACTTAAATGCAGTTTCGTTTCTTTTTTAAAATAAAGGAATGTTTCCTTTGAGTAAATTTTGCTAACTTAAGTATTTAGAGTACTTTCCCTCCAGGTATCATAATAAATTTCCACCCTGTATAGGACTAGCTTCCGCCCGTGACTTTCCCGCGTGGCTTATTTCACCTACGTCACGTTACTTACATCTTTCGTTACTGCTCTGCTCCGGTGAGTCGTTGCGTGATGTTATATGCCCTATGTTACTCAGGACTTATGTAGCTATCTATTGGTGAAAATGAAAATGGTCAAAATCGGTCCAGTAGTTTTGGAGCTTATTAGGTACAAACCAACCAAAAAATCTTTCCTCTTGTGCTAGTTTGTCTGAAAACAGAAAAATGATTGACTTTTGTAATCCCTCATAAGTTGTAAGTTTAAAACTTGGGAAAATAGGTCATCATGAAGCTGGCAGGCGCTCCACTGTGCGAGGACTAGGTATTTTAAAACCTATATAATAATAGTTATGTCCAACGAGCTCTGAGCGTTCATCCTAGATTTTATTTACAGTATGCATGAGCAAATTAATTATCGCGCTTTTATAATATCAGCTTTTATAGTCATCTACTTTATATGCTTTTTTTAACCGACTTCAAAAAAAAGGTGGTTATCAATTCGACCCGTATGTATGTAATATTTCCAGAACTGCCCAGTTTTTTGTAAAAGTACTCTGTATAAGTGTAAGCAATTTCCCTAACATCACATATGTACATATTTTAAAGTCACGACGATGAATACCGTTGACATTTTCGTTTCGTGTCTATTCTGACCATAAATAACGGATGTTATGTGGATATAAAACACGGCTCGTAAATTTACTATCCAATTCCTACATCTATGTATGATCTGCCTAAAGATATACGTGCCAGCAGACAAAATGGGATGGGAGACTTATGTTCTAAAATATGTAATGTAACAAAAACAATGTGCCGTCGGCTAGCTTTGACGGGTTATTTATTGAACTATGTACGTAATATAATCGAATCATGTAGAGTTCAAAAGTATCGTCAGAAAAATTCCTAATAAAAACACGAGTAAAAATAATAACATGGATTCTGTTATTTATTTTACCTAAAATCTATATTACGTAGGTTTCGCGATCCCAATGATGACCCTTCAAATCTCTCAATATATTTTTGTTTTACTTGCGGATCCCGGATTTTTTTGCCACTCACATAGGATTTGTGTCTTTAGTCTGCAATTTATTGTTTTTCTTTGTGTTCACATTATTTTTAGTTAGGCAACCCCTAATTCAATACCCGTCAGTTATTATCTTAAAGTCTATTGACATGGGAAAATCTTGTCTTCACAATAGATAAACCTTAATCAATATTGATCAAAATATTTTGCGTAAACTTAAGAAGAAGACTGATCAATATTGATTACACGTATTATGAAGTTTTGGTACAATTTTCTTACATGATAGGGCCTTATTGAATTTGCGAGTGAAGGCAACCATTCGCGAAGCTGTAACGATATTATCGTATGTTTACTCGCTTTGGCATTCTGAAACAAGTCGATCGTTTACCTGAATTACCCGTTATGCTTCGTTTTTATGACATGAAATACCTGTTCTGAGAGCGAGGTAGGTAGATAATAAAAATAACTGCGTGTTATCTACAAACATTATGTGATGGGAAACTCACAAAGCTTGCATTTAGGGATTAGGAGAGATTCGGGACGGCACGTGTACGTACCGCCGACGTACGAGTTTGAAAGGAATTACCGAGACATTACATTAGTCGTATTATCCAGCTGGGATTTGTTCAAGGATACTTGGATTGCATTTCTAGACTCGTTTTGATTTGTTTCTTTTCATCTTACTTACTCTCGCTGAGATTCCGGTCGATGATTGATTAATGACTAAAGTGATTTATGGATGGTTCTTGCAATAATAAATCAAGCTACTTTTTCAATACGACAAGACCTTCCATGAAACCGGTAATGCTATTTTACAAAAAAAAATATCAGAGGCTCAATGTAATCTGAAAAAATACAGATGAGAGTAGGTATTCAAAGCTCTGTAAATAAATATTCGTAAAGTGAAAATTGTAAAATCACACGAAAATTATAAATCATTTCACTGAAATTGCGAAAACATGCTCGTTATTCGGATGAATTGAATCCAATTGGGAGTCTCGAATTATTTCCGACATATGAAAAGCGAAGCAAAACTATGACCGGCTCTGAAAACTTACGAATGTCAGTATTAAATTGTCCGTGTAACATTTCACTTGGAGAGTTAGTGCCTACTACTGAAATTCCCTGTAGGTATTCGATAGAAACGCTTGCAAATAAATGTGTACGTATGTGTAAGGCTGCACCGGCCACTTTAATTGATTGCGGTATGCGAAAGTTCACGGCTCGCTGAATCGAAAACAACGCCTTTAATCAATGCATAATTAATCAGTTTACACTTGATGCCGTAATGGATTATACTCGTATATAATTGATGTATATTTACTAATAATCTCGCTTCGATCACGTTTCAGTGTAATTTGCTTCCAGTGGTGATCGACACTATAATGAACCACATTGATGGACATGAAGAAAATGCCTACGACAAATAAACACTTGAATCGAATCAAAGAGTTAAACCAGTTACTAAAGTGCTACAAGGTAACTGACAACATAAATTGTTTATGCCAGCGCTGAAATACAACATTTTCTCATCACCTTATTTTGGTGGCATGTGCTTTAGAAGTAGTAAATAGAGAGTGATGGCAAGCCGATGGCTAGCAGAGTACACATTCCTTTTCGTTATTAGTAAACATGACCTACTGATATACTCTCGTACTATGTACAGTATTGGCTCGTGCCCGTACAACCAACACCGCGGTTCAATATAACCATGAAAGGATTCCCACCGAATAAAGATATGTCCCGCAAGTTCCCAAGTTATTCAATTGTTTTCTTTCTAGTGCACGAGCTTCATTCAAATGTATGAGAGGAATTTTTCAATATCGGTCTGCCTTTGAATCCGCTTTGCTGTTGTTGAACAGAACACATTTTATGGAAAATATTTGAATTTTATGTGAAATAATTCAGAATGTAATGTGTGTTTGCCAGACGAGTGTAGAGTTTCAGCATGTTTACAACTGTTAATTGAGCAGTTTTATCGTCATCTCCGGAGTTTTGACAGCTGATTTTATCTACACCTTCTGTCCCATATTTCTTTTTCGCAGCTTTGAAGTTTTATAAAAAAATCTTCAAGGTCATCTTTTCCATCACATACGAGTAAAAAAGGCCTCATCTGTTACAGACGTCATCACTGGCCTTATAATATTACCAATAAAGTTTCTATAGAAATAAGACCCTCTGACGCATCCAGCAGATCCCTTCAGAGGTCCTTTATCCGAGGAGGATTTCCAACAAAAGTACGTAATCAAGTATATATGAGGATAAGGCGAAGTTGAGTGTGCTTGTGAAATAGAACTCCCAAGCCAATAACTACGTTATTAATGTCCTTGAACTCACTGCTTAGGAACGTTGCCTTATCTATAACAATCATAACATAAATCTTTGAATATTAACTGCTGCAACCGTGTATGCATTTATAATGTTACTGTACACAAACATACCATCACGTTTAGGTCCCATATAATAGGGGGCGAGCCTATTGTCATTAACGGGGCACAGATCGTAACTCCGAGCTGCTACTGAGATTGTTACTTTATTTTATCTTATTAGCCACAGTACCTTTTTAATTTAGCGAAAAAGAGATCTGAGTTCATATTGGACAATGACAGGTGTCTACCGTCGGCGTTGCTGGAAAAATCTGCAATTTGGCAAAAACCGAACAAATCCCGAAAACGACTAACTGTTACGGCCCCAGTTCGTAAACCTAGATTCGGTTTTCCAAATTGATTGATAGAGTTTTTTTTTCCCAAAACAAGTAAGATTTATGGGTTTGCCACAGTAAAGCGCTGAAGCTTTCAATTTTGAATAGGTCTGAATCTACCTGACGCACCACTCACAATTTTATGAAGTATTTCGAGTAAAAAGGGTTTTATGTACGAAATTAACATAAAACGTGTTGGCACTGGTAATATCGCCAACAATGTGAGTTGTCGTTGCCATAGGAATTATTTTGCATGTTCCCTATTATGATTAAATAACGGAGTATATATAATAAGTCAGAATGTTATACCAGTTGGCATGAAAGCGAATCCTTACCAATATCGTTTACCTTTTCATATATTTTTTTGTTGATAGATTTCTAACTAACTGTAACAGTAAGGCAGAGGTCAGGAGAAGGAGGACATTAAATAATATATACTGCACCTGTAGTGCAATTAAATGTATTCGCTAGACAAGCGACAATAAGAAAGTAAAAAAGAAAAAACAGCGCGATTCACGTCCGTATGCTTAACGAATTACGACCGTATTTTCATAAACAGAAAAAAACTTTTGATCGAATAGGGATTTGTTTTTAAATATTACCCTCCTTGCTTTTTGCCTCGCACTCAATTAACATTAGAATTCATAAATATCAACCATTCACACTTTGAAAAATTGTCTTGATAATCTTGATTAAAAAAAAATACTATTAATGCGAATTTAACACTGTCTGTCAGTCTGTAACGCTTTCACGACTAAATCACTGAACCGATTTGGACGAGACTTGACACGGTTTAAGTTTAAACCCCAAGAAAAGACAGGGTCACGAGCAAAAGCTTGTCAATTTGTCATGGATATTTCACACATACTCTCATATAATAACGGTCTTCCCTAGAGTACGTAACGAGTAGATATATACGAGTACATACTTACGGACTATAATTACTGAAAGCTTTAGAAATTCGAAGTTTTCCCAGAAGTCACAAGATACCGGCTAATAGTAGGCCGGTAACCGAAATATGTTGTCCACAGCTAGTATAACATATACATACATTATACATACATTGTATACATTTTCCGCATACTACGAACATGGACAATTTAAATACATGTGTACGTACATAACAGGAAGCTTTTGTGCGTAACAGATTGCATGGGGCAGCAATTAACGGAATGAATGGTTATTGCCTTCTAACCTATTTTCACTTGCATAAATCATAGGAAATACTAGACCGTGAGGATAGATGGATGGATGTTTGCTACTCTTTGACTGAACAGCTGGATGGCACACAGATATATATTGATCTAGCTTTACACATAGAATTACTTTTCTTTTATTTTTTGGGTACGATTCCCAGGTCGAGCAAAAAGTGTTATTGGGTTTTTCTATGAAATTCTCAGTAGCAGCTCGAAGTTTGGATTTGTGCCCGGTTAATGGCAATAGGCTCGCCCCCTATTACATGGGACCTAAATATACCGGTGAACTGTGGGTCTACATCCGTGCCTAACCCTTCGGGGAATACAGGCGTGATGGTATATATTTTATATATATATATATATTACTTTTCGAAATAAAAGTAATATATATATATTTTTGTGTTCCCGTGGGATAATTTTGGACTTTAATTTAATTCTACAGTCAAAGCAGTCGAAGTCGCGGGTAGAAGTTAGTTCTAACTGTTTCAGTCTACTATTAAACATTTGTCTCTCCTATTTTATTCCCTTGAAGCAGATAAGTAAAGTACTCCTTGAAATTAATAAATTACAAGCGTTGTTACCATTAAATTAAGGTTTAGATACCTCTAATTATTCAGAAACGTAAAACAGATTTGTTTTCTATTTTCTTCGATTTAAGTGTTTCTACCACAATACTCTCATTTAAAATACATTAGGGACAGCGCAATAATATAAACAGAAAAAACATAAGAGAAATATAAAGCAAGCAACGTCGTGGGCGAAACCAAGTGTTTAATGAAGTGCTTTCACCTAAATCATAAAATTCCCGAGACATTTGGGCTTAGCTCAAGTTTAATTTCACGCATTATATATTGTATACGTTTTAATAGAAATAGGAATATTTGAGATGTTAGTAGTAGTAGAATAATATTATTTGCGATGTTTTCGTACTCACTTGTGTATTTTCGTACGAACATAAATTGTGGAAGTTTTATCTTATATTCTGGTCGCAAGTTGTATTTAGCACACAGAAAACATTAGTGCTAATTACATTCTGAAATAGTATTTAATATTTCGTGGGTAGAGTTTATAATTCCATTAGAACCAGTTCTAAAGGTTAATCCTCAAATAATGCTGATTTTCGCTGTCGGTATCATACTATCAAAGGTCTGCTACAAATTATTAAGTGGTTAGAAATATGAATTTTCGATTAAAGTGGGTCTGATTAAAACATCTCATCGCGAATTACAAAATTGAGTAGGTACTTCTGATGAAATCTTAAATTACTTAAAACTGTGGGTTCGCACCTAACCCTTTTTAGTTGGGTTACTTGTAAAGAAA
This sequence comes from Caradrina clavipalpis, assembly GCA_932526535.1. Taxonomy (NCBI): domain Eukaryota; kingdom Metazoa; phylum Arthropoda; class Insecta; order Lepidoptera; family Noctuidae; genus Caradrina; species Caradrina clavipalpis. The sequence continues at coordinate 7,573,744 of OW052093.1, forward strand.
CCTTTTAAATGCTTATTTAAAATATGAATACAAAAGTCTCTTTTTCTTTTTGCAAAACTATAAAGTATTCTTCGGCAAACGAAAAAGATTTTGCCACGAAAAGCATAACTTTTCCAAATCTAAATCCGATAAACACGTCCGGATATAACGGTAGTACTATTTGTATTTGAGCTGTCATCATAGATTTTCCACCAACTTTCCACCGAGCAGTGCAGTGCTCTAACGATATTGGTTACGTTCGTATTGAATGAATCGGAAAAGTTTCGTTTGAGAAGAAGATAAAACTTTTCTTTTCACAGCGAATTCTCTGTAAATAAAGACTAAAAGTAAATAATGGCCGAGAAAGGTAAATAACGTAATTAATGCTTCGTAAACGTGGAAAACATTTCTTCACGTTAGGCTAAGTAAGCTTGTAATGAGAAAAATCTTTGCTAAAACAATTTACTTATCTTTCTCCAAGTTTAGTGGGTATAACATTAGTTCACCTCACGTAGGTACTATTAAAATAATTTATACTCAAGGGCTTCTAGCTAATACCTTCGTGAAATTGCCGCTAATTAAAACTTTAATTAACAGTTTGTACCTTAAGATAAACAGCTGAATATGTAACTTCAAGAAATTATACCTGTAGTATTCAACTGAAATAGTACATACCTACTTACTTACAATTTCTAATATTGTTATTTTCGTCTTAGCAATTTAAAAACAAGTTTTCTTGAAAATGTTGCCATTAAGCTGGGACAACACAACAAAACACAGTTTCTTTGTCGGTCGCCTGTTAAATAATGATACTAATTCCCGTAACAAAAGACTAATTAACGTTCTACAGTAAATTTTATTAAATATATAACCAAATTAGTACACAAAGGAGACATAAATAATGTTTGCATTTTGCACCAGAAAATTTTCAGTTAAAAAAGTATTAGCGAGTTTAGGAATTAAGTAGAGACGCGCAGCTTTTTTATGGATAAAAAGAACGCCTAATTAAGATAAATGGAACGAAAAGATAAAAAGAGTTTCGCCTAGAGTTTTAAAAAGCGCTTTATATAATTTGCTGCTGAGATGATACAGCTGCTAAACTGTCGCATTCTATAATATCACTAGTAGTCATAACATGCAAATTAGCACTTGTGCCACGCGACTGTCACAATTTATTACCATTATACGATTATTTAGATTAGAAACGGTTGTGAGTTTGTTTGTTTTCAGTATATATAATTTAGGATAACTACATTAATTAAGATCTTCATATTTATAACTTCAATAAAGTTCTGTGAAATTGGCAGTATAACAAAAAGGTGGGCTGGGTTATTCAGATTTGTAATTAGTCATTTATTTTTGATACTCATGTCAAAGGCAGTACCTACCTAATCTAGTTTATTTACATTTACTAAAGATGGAGTTAACGGCGATGTATGTTCTTGCATCTACCTAAGTAGCTAGTATACAGTGTGACAGACACCAACTTCTTTCACCCACAACTTAAATTAAATTTTAATTAAACAATTTGCTGGAATTTGGCAAAAGTTACGAAGGGATTTCACGAAAATACAGGTTAGTGACACGATAACATAATTATTTTAATATGAATTTTAGATGTGTTTCTATATTGGCCGCAAAGTAAACCCTACGATTATATTACCAGTATTTTAAACAGGTTTATGTTTTCAGGATTCAAAGCCAAATTACTATTAAATTTAACTTTGGATAATCAATCATGTCTAAGCTACAACGACCCCCTAAAGTCTTAAGCTTTATTGGAAATCTTCTAAGTCCATTATTTTAATATTTTCATCACAAAAAAATAAATGTACATTTTTGTTATCCATTACCATTTTTCTAATACTTGGAGCTATCATGTTCGCGTCATAAAAAGGCACTAACAGACATGTCAGCTTGACGCGCGATATTACTTATCGCTATTGAGGATATTCAAATAATATGTCACACAAAAATACACCCACATTCACATGTCTTCCCTCATATTATTAATGTATCATAATATTATGATAACTTGATGTTTATTTTTAGCAGAAAGCACTCCGTTTTATTACGTCAATATGTGAATACATTTAATCTGATGCATCAAAATACATACGGGATGTTTGACGAATGGACCGACATCATTTTTTTTAGGATTGTGAGTTTAATTTTTATTTTCAAATTAGCTTTTAGTAATTTTTCTATTGAATTAGGAAATTGTAATTTTTCGAATATTGACTTCGGAAGCACAAACGTCATTTTTAGAAACGAATTCGTCTATAAACAATGCAGTGAAAATAAATAATATACCTTAGTTACCGTAACTTTGAATATAATATGAGGTTTTGAGTAAAAACTAGCATAAAGATTCATTAGCATTTGCAAAAAATTTAATCGGGCCAAACTTAAAATCAAACACTCTTTATGCTAGCGTCAAACATTTTTAACGGATCGTCCTTGGCTTATAATAAAGTAGGAAGTTATATTCGATTCACAAAAGCCTTTCGCGAACTACCGGGAGCTTCTGTAGAAGTTTCTCGGGTACACTCCTATCCAATAAAACTCGAACAAAATCGTGCGACAAAGAAATGAAGATATAAATGTACCCAGCTGAAGCGGCATTGAGCGCACTATGTTTGTCAAAAGACCGATGGCCGTTTAAGCAGATGAGTTTCTAAGTGAAGTGAACATCGCAATCTGGTATACCTACATATGAAGGGTGAACCGCTTCCAGTCCATTTAACTTCCGTGTTTGTTATCTATCGAATACGTGAACTCGAAATTGTATAAAGCTTAAGTGGACGAGCAGTGAAATACGCTACAAGTACAGTCGGTTGTCAGCATTATCTGACCCACCCTAAACACAATCGAAATTGGACCTTCTGCCTATGATAATAAGGTTTAATTTCAATTTATATGAGGTTATCAGTCAAGTGCTCGAGAACTGAGAAGGAATAAATACAATAAAAATACACACACGCAAATTTGATCTTTATCACGTTAGCATTGGGTTAAATCTTATAACAACTTGTTATAATATAATAAGTGTAATAGCTTATTTTAATGAGTTCGGTCAAGTAACTCTGGTCTCGTGGTCTGTGTGTAAGACTGAGAGTGACAAGTTGCGAGATCAAATCCCGCGACGAAGATATTGTTTTGCTTTCAATTTAGAATTTATTCTAAAAGTATTTCTTGTATTATTGTAAAGAACTATAGACGGATAATCTTCAAATATAAAGTTTCTAAAATGGTAATATTTTGGCATAACTTGTATTAAGTGGGTAGTTGAAAAATAAATATTTGTATTCATTGTAAAACTGGTATTCAAATGCTACTAACTAAGGGTATGCAGTGACAACGCGCAAACATATTTTTCCTTGCCTTACTAAATTGCAAAAACAACTTCTCTTTACAATTTATTTTTGTCTATTTTATAGGTAGTTTTTTTATTATCATGTCTTAATGGAGTGATTAAATAATAATGAAGGGATAAAATACAAAATAATCTATTTGCACTAGGATAAGGTTGGCTGCTTGTGCTGTGCAAGAATAAACTTTATTAAAGTATATATATGGTTTAAATTCTTTAGTCTTGTGGTCACTAATCGTTGCTTACGTTCGAAATCAAGTTTAACCTAAATATAGCTTCTGCTCAGGTGTTTCTGTTTTAATTATTTTATTATACTTTTTTTACAGTTCTTTAATGGACAACGCATAGAAATAAAACTAAACAATTGCAAATTTAAAATGTTTATTATTTCATTAAAACACTTAGGTAAATAAAGTAAGTAAATGCTCACATATTTCCAAATTAATATACAATATATTATGAGGATGCCATAATCAAATCTAACCATTTATAAACATTAAAAAAGGCATGTTTTCTTGAAAGTTTGTTATCGAGAAAATTTATTTTATCTGTGAAATGCTTTAAAGATTTATAGCTGCCTATTATACGTAGTGAATAAACATGTCATTTAAATAGAAAAAAAACTATTTATGACAATAACATCACCACGTAATTGGCAACATTTTAATGGTTTAACAATCTATCCATTGAGCATTTACTTACATGGTGTGTTTAAAAATATCCTAGATTAATTAGTAGCGGAGTGATGGCGCACCGTTCCTTGTTACGTTCATCTTTGTTCGATTTAAATGTTTTTTTTTTCATCAGTGAAGATCACAGCATTTTCTTCTCAATTAAAATTTAAATATTCCTGGGCAAAACGGACCCCTCTTCAGCAGGTGTCAATGCTATTTTCTGTGCCGGTTTATAATTCCTTATTCCAGCAGCGTGTAAATGCCTTCTCACTGTTTCCACTGAAATATGGTGTTTTATTGCGGTTACACTAATGGGCAATCGCATTCGGGACTATACTTGATGTTTTTTGCCCCTGGACGAATCCGCTGAATATTTACTTTGTCTCCATAACGTCTTAGCTACAGTCGTATTTCTCTAAAACAAAAAAAAAAACTTTTTTGGAACCGTTTATGTAACTTGTAAGGAGTGAATGTAATAGTAAAATAGCCAACTACGCGTTCATTAATCACAATCAATTAAATAAAATAGGTATAAAAAAAAACACTTACTGCTATATTAAGACGACGACCAATCTCTCTAATTCCAACATTCTGCTCATGTAAAAATATGATTTTATGTTTGGTATAGTCATTAAGCTGCGACATGATGCTTTTTTACACCAAATTGCTTAAAAATACTTAACGAGTTATGCGAAACGATTTACAAATGTGTGTGCACAGTCAATGCTAATGGGCGTAGTGTAACTTTTGTCACTTAAGTAGACGAATTTATTATCTACCTCACGAAGCAAATATATGTGAACTTAAACTTTTTTAATTTACCCACCTGTTTACAAGATAAGTTATTAGGCGTAAATCATATTTGCCGTTCTTTAATAATGCAAACAATTTTGTAGAAATGAAATCAAATTAAAAAAGAAACTGATAACAGGTGGACTGTGTTTTCGAACTCACATGTTGTTCCTCGCCAATCCAACATCAAACCGCCAAGCCACAAGAACTTGTTAAGACTCCACGAAATTCAAGATTGGGTTCTAATTATGTAAGGTGACTTAAAAGGTTTTTAACTTTAATGTCAACGAGATAATGATTAAAATAGCTTAACAAAATAATAATTATAATGCCGGTGGCTCCGACAACGTTGGGTGGGCTTATGCGTGTCTGTATTCATCGATAAATTGAAATTAAACCTTATTATCATAGGCAGAGGGTCCAATTTTGGTTGTGTTTAGGGTGGGTCAGATAATGTTGACAACAGACTGTACTATAGACTGACTATACTCAATTTAGTTAGGTACAGTCGGTCACAATTCTCTCAACTCAATGTTGATTATAAATTACTTTATTTGTATGAAATATTTCTGATGTAAAGCACATGCCTACGTGTGGTTTCTCAAGATTCTTCGAATTCGAATGAAATTATTAGATCATAAAGACAAAAATACTGACATACACGTTTTATTTACGTTAACTTTCCTGGTTTAGATATAAAAATAGCTGAGGTACTGAACCCGTAGTGTCGATGTACCTACAGTCGACGATGACGATGACGTATAAAGTCTTTAAACATATTATTTTATTATGTAAAGTCAGAAGAAGATTTACCGCAATGATAATTCTTTGACCATAGAACAAGGCAACCAAGTGTAAGGAAAAAAAATCAACAAGGTTTGCACAAAGACGACACGTTTGGCGCAGTGGCTAAACTATTAGCTGATGTGCTGCGAAACAAATATTTGTATGGCCTACAGGTAATTGTTCCAAGAATGGCTGTATGTATATGTGAGTTTTTACGTTTGTAGATCTACAGGAGAAATTCCTAGTATAAGGCAACGTTTTTATTTGAAAAAATAAAATCAATGCTAGAACCGCTGAAGTTACAACTGTTCTACGCTTGAAAATCCATATATTCTTCTTATTTATGCTTCGATTATTACGTAAGAACATAAAGCCTATGTTGGGTTCCGCTGTAGAGACACTATAATCCGCTCTAGTAACAACGTAACAAGCATTCTCCTGTCGAGTGACCTAATTAAAGCAAACTCATCTTGTATGATAAAACCCAACCAACAGTTAAGTACACCTCTTAGGGTTGGAACAATAATTACGTTCTACCACATCGTCCACCCCTCTTAGTTACGACTAAGTACAAGGATCTAGGTTGGTTTAAATTGGAAACTGCACAACTGCATCACGCCTTTATTTCTTGAAGGGATAGACAGATGTGTAACGTAGAATCACGTTTAATTCCCAAATGGGTTTAGATCTGCCAAAATGAGTCAACCCACTATTTCATAATTTGATTAATTTATTATATTAAATTAATTAAATGTTCCAAATGCATTGCATTTATAACCAGTAGTAACAGTTCCATGTCTCAAATGTTTGGTGAATAGGTTTAGAATTGATCAACGATCAACAACTTCTGAGAAATATCTAAAGGAAAGCCAGTAACAAAAAAGAAAACCTCTTTCTTTGGGAGTAGACAAACCTTATCAAGATCCCTGTATTTCATAAAGAATGATTGCCCATTGTAAACTTGAACGTGGCAACGTTGTTTGACGTGACTGATCGATAGATGGATCGGTCTGCTCCGAGCGATTAACCTACGTGCCCTCGAGTGCCCTATCTATGCTGATCTTAGATAAAGGGTGTAGGACAGCTTAGGAACCTAATTTCTAGGGTCTGACTTTAGAACTAATAATTTGATAACAAAAACTAACATACCATCACCCCTGTATTCCCCGAAGGGTTAGGTAGAGGTGGTCAAAAATCAAAATCAAAATCAAAGCATTTATTTCAATTAGACCATTTACAGGCACTTTTGAATTGTCAAGAAGTTACAGTTTAATATTGAAGCTAGTTGCTCGTTCCAAAACGTAGGTCTCTATGGAGAAGAACGAGCAAGAAACTCCATGGACACTCTTTTCATTCAATTTGGTTTTTACAAAAACTTGGTTACAATATTCTTGTTGCTTCTATATGTGAAAACAATGAAGTGAAAGAATGAAATATAAAAAATAACAAAATTATAATAAAGATGTAAGCTATGGCAGTCAAGAGATGACCAATCCCAACTGACAGCACCCGTTCACGAATATGACGCGTGCATCAGCACCATTTAGCTCAACCATCTTGAAGGGAACCAAACGACCCAACCCACGCGCCACCGTCAGCGAGACATTAAAGTGAGCATGACGAAACTCTCAACTGCCATGCTCAGTGTCCAACACATAGTAACTTAACAAATAAATGGCTCCATGGTACTCACATTTACAAAATTGAAATAAATTATGTTAAATTATATAATACTAAGGTTTTTAGTGAACCTATTCGACTGATGTATGTAATAAATAGCAATAAAATAACGGTAAACGTTATTAAGGTCAATCAAAATGAAAAAAGGGGTAAGAAACATTCCCAAAAAAAAAACAATATCTATTAATTTGTGAGCCCGAGTCTCTGTGGAGCAGGACCAGCATTAAGCCAAGCATTCTTATCATTAATATAATCTTCTAACTTATAATATGCCTGACTACATAGTGTGCGTTTGATGCAAGTTTTAAATTTTCTCTCATTTAGTTCGAGAATATTGAGCGGTATTTTGTTATAACATTTTACACAGTACCCCATAAAAGAAGTGTGTACTTTAGACAATCTGAAACCTGGTTGATCTAATTTATTCCTATTTCTAGTATAAACATTATGTCTATCACCAATTTTTTTGAAAAGATGAAGGTTTTTTCGAACGTGCATAATGTTTTCATATATATATTGACAAGGAACCGTCATGATATTAATTTTTTTGAACAATTCCCTTAGAGACTCGCTCCTGCAAAGATTATAGATGGCTCTGACAGCCCTCTTTTGCAGAATAAAGATAGACTCTATATCTGCAGCCCGCCCCCAAAGCAAAATACCGTAAGACATAATGCTATGAAAGTAACTAAAATAGACCAGCCTCGCGGTATCCACGTCTGTTAATTGTCTGATTTTTCTGACAGCGTAAGCGGCTGAGCTCAACCGCCCTGCTAGAGATGTTAAGTGAGGACTCCACTGCAGCTTTGAGTCAAGCGTAATCCCTAGGAAAACTGTCTTTTCGACGAATTCCAGTATATCCTTATTTAATGTAACGTTACATGACATACTTTTAACATTTGGCAAAGCGAATCTTATGCATTTAGTTTTCTTCTCATTTAATACTAAGTTATTTATAGTAAACCAATTATGAACCTCATGCATAGCGTTATTTACGTCGTCAAGATGTTGTGCCTTTCTATTTACTTTAAAAATCAGTGAAGTGTCATCAGCAAATAACACCATTTGAGGTTGGTTTTTCAGTAAATGAGGTAAATCATTAATATATACTAAAAAGAGAAACGGACCCAATATTGAACCCTGCGGAACCCCCATCTTTACTTTTAAGCCTAATGAGTTTACACCGTTTATTTGCACATGCTGCAGTCTATCATTTAAGTACGATTTTATCAAGTCACGCGCTAGATGACCAAGTCCGTAATGCTCGAGCTTAAGGAGGAGTGTTTCATGATTTACGCAATCAAACGCTTTTGAGAGGTCGCAAAAAATGCCAATGGCATCCTGTGAGTCCTCCCTGTGGTACACCTACAGTTCGCCGGTATGTTTAGGTCCCATGTATGACCATTAACCGGGCACAAATTCTAACTGAGCTATTAAGAAATTCATAGAAAAAGCCAATAACAATTTGCTCGACCGAGCAATCGAAGCCAAGCCCTCTAGCGCAGCAGTCGCGCTTAGGACCACTAAGCGAACGAGGCAGTCAATAACATAAACATATACGAGTATGTAGTTAACAGAAACTGTTTCAACTAATATGATTCTGCACTAAAGAACTAATTTTCAAACTGTCCACGAGAACACGAAAAGTTTTACAAGAACCCAATTCAATGTCAAATATTAGTAGAGTTTGCTAAGTTTGCGAAGTTTAAAATCGGTTTCCAATACATTTTAAAAGTAAATTCAGTAACAGATTTTTGTTCTAATACGTGAAGCCGGCCTAACCTTGTAAAAGCGTGTGTATAAACTTTTTTATTTGGATTAATAGGACCCGGTACTCTTTTTGTAGTTTGGAAAAAAAAGTTGTATAAACATTATTATGTGCAAAACTTTTCCCGTTGCGGGTATCAATTTTCCGCCAACCCCCATTTTAGCGCCTTGACTTGATACGTTGACAGTTGATCGGACGGAATTACTTCCCCTTTTCCGCTCGCTGTATTTTCTGCCATAAGGTCTCACTGTGTTTACACAATGGCACATAACCACTAGTGAGTTCGTGTTCAAGAATAGGGTCGTTTTGATCCCGTAGACTACGTGACTATAGTGTTGATAAAAACTATTTTTGTTTAGTTCCAAAGAACGTTCTATAAAGCAAGCAGTAATTAGCTCACATGATATTATGAAAAGCAATGATTGATTGAACTGAAAGATTTTTGCTTTCAAGCTCAGCGCTTGTGAAGTCTTTCAGTTCAATCAATTACTACCTAGTTATTATGTAAAAGAAGCGGTTCTTTACAAATGTTCTGAAATACAAATTCATTTCAGTTTGAATGGAAATTTGATTTGTTATTCATATATTTTAATAGCCTCTCGGCCTTCACCCATCGACTCTCAAGCATCGGAGCTGGGAAGAAAAACCTGTTCGGTTCCTATAATTATCGGAAGAACCCGCCATTTTATACTTTTGAAGGAGAAAAATATTCCTTGCTTCCAGGAACCAAATTAATTATCGGTTTTTATGTTACGTTAATGCGCACTCAAAAATGAACGTAATAAATTTGTGTAAGCACTTAATATTGGCGATAGGTAAATCAAATTACAATACTATAAAATAGGCGATAAAATATACTAACGCATGTTATACATACAAACATACAATCACGCCTGTATTCGCCGAAGGGATAGGCAGAGGTGTACCAATATACATCCTCAGTTCGCACTTATGTTTAGGTCCCATGTAATAGGGGACGAGCCTATTGCCATTAGCCGGGCACAAATCCTGACTTCGAGCTGCTACTAAGAATTTCATAGAAAACCCCCAATAACACTGTTTGCTCGACCTGGGAATCGAACCCAAGACCTCTAGCGTAGCAATCACGCTTAGGTCCACTAGGCTACCGAGGCAGTCAACGCATGTCATAAAACATCATATTATGTATCAAGTGAAAGGTAACTACGTATAATTTACCTATCCAAAAAGAAATAAGCGTTACCAAAGTAACGACTATTAACTTCAGTAGAAATTACAAAAGATTTATGATCAGACTAACATCTTTCGACCTGAAAACTCAACATATCTTGTTTACGTCGACCAAAACAATATGGATAGCAAAAGGGCGTAACACAACCTCAGAAAACCATTAATTCATATTTACTGCCACAGTATTTATGAAACATAAAAAGTTTATGGTGAGGTAGGAAGGCTGCAGCAGTATTCTAACGCGCTCACTACGTTTTATGGGTCACCTTAAATGGTGCTTTAATTAGACATATAAGATTTACGGATGGTTAATGAGAATCGTGACGTAAAACACCACTTACGGTCAGTTTGGTGGAGAAATAATGGCGAAATTCATTAATCAAAATCTTTGTTTAAAACTTACTAATGATCAAATAAATATATATACCATCACACCTGTATTCCCCGAAGGGTTAGGCAAAGGTGTACCAATGTACACCCACAGTTCGCCGGTATATTTAGGTCCCATGTAATAGGGGGCGAGCCTATTGCCATTAACCGGGCACAAATCCAAACTCCGAGCTGTTACTGAGAATTTCATAGAAAAACCCAATAACACTTTTTGCTCGACCTGGGAATCGAACCCGGGACCCCTTGCACAGCAGTCGCACTTGCGACCACGAGACCAACGGGGCACTAATGATCAAGTCCATCACAAAGTTCTGTTTTCTGTGTGCAGTGTGTGTGTGGCAAACTTGTTAATATCTCATCGTTCACAATAAAACTCATGCAACAGATCCCCTCAGTGCGAACGAGACAGCTAATATAAACTTATGACATAAATAGGATTTAAGTGTGGCATTAACGGGAATTTAGCTTTCTTCGCACGTTGCATGTTTGACAGGTTCGTAAACAGATGTTATTAATGTAAGCATAATTATGTCGTATTTCCTTCTTATGACTTTCGGCTTAAGTTTCAGAGTCATAAAAGCCTCAAAAGGATTTATGGTCCAACAATGTTCAAATAAAGTTTGGAGCATTCTAATAAACTTCATAAATCGTGGATACTGAACTAAAACGAGATCAACAATAAGTCATGTTCAAATCTCAGTCAGTGAGTCTATTAAAGTATCCTTATCTGATTTCATTAAGACTTTCATTTTTCGTTCGCCAATAGAATTAGAGAAAATATCGAGCTATGAATTCGCGCGAGCAATTAGGGAGATATTCATAAAATATCCGTGCCAAGGAAAATCAATTTGACTGTATAAATCCTTGAATCAGAGCAATTACTTCGTTTTATATAAGATGAATGTTTAGCCAGCTATATTGCTTTATCATTTATTAATGTTCCGACGTCCGCGACTCAGGAAGCTCTCAAGAAACAAGAAAATAAATAAATAATGATGTTCAACAAAGTGCTAATTGGCAAAGAAGAGTTTAAGAAGGGCTCGTAAATAATAGCCTCATTATCGGAAATTTAATCTTTATAAGTACTTATTTGTTAACAATAGACTTTCGATACGGGCGCCCGGCAAACCACTTTATTATAAAAGCTTAACATTTTTTTCTTTTGTGAAAAATATCTACTAACAAATCGAACAACCAGAACTTACATCTTCCCGTTCGACACATTTTCATCTTGCAAGAATTGCGGACATGACTATTTTTATATTGAACCCCATTCAGATATATGCTTACTCAGCTTTGAGAAGGAACCAATCCTCCGCTTAGGGCCCCTTAGCATAAAAAATGGCCCAATTTGTCTAGTCAACATTTCTACACTCAAAATACAATAACAGATTGTTTTATTTATTTTTTATATCATAATATGACAAGCACACGGCCGGCCTACCTGATATTAAGTGGACACCGTTGCCTATAGAGATCCGCAATAAATGAAGCCTTGCAAATGCGTTGCCAACCTAGAGGCAAAGTTGAAATGTCTCATGTGTCTGTAATCACACCGGCACCCCTCATACCGGAGCACAGCAACGCTGCTTTGCGGCAGAAATAGGTATGGCGGTAGTACTTCCCCAGATGAGCTCCTTTACAAAGGCTAAGGCAAGCTCTACTACTAATTTAGGTACCTACATATCAAACATGAGTTTTATGACCTTGTGTGATGAAAATACCCAAATCCCTCCAAAAATAAATAGCAATATTCACGCTCCATATACGAAGCCCGTTTTAAACTCGTTTATAGGCATGTAGGATGTTAACCGATTACCAGTTCAGGGGTCACTGAGCAATCCTTCGCCAATGTAATATCATGGCTATTCAATCAGTACATTTACTAACTAAACAAGACTATGGATTCGTTTATTTGGATTACGTGTAGATACTAGTTAATACGCGGTGTTTATTTACACATCTAACAAAGATTAGTGAATATTCGAGTGTGTGGGAGCCATCAACTAAACGATTGACAAGTTTGTGCTGAATTTGGCGCAGTATCGCAATTTCGAGAGGTGTCAACGCGTCATGAAAGTCGGGGTCAGTGATGGCTTTACGTAGTTGTTGGCTGTTGTAGCTGGTATTTTTGTGATAGTGTAGGTAATGTGAGAATTTTAACCTTCCCGGCAAATTTTTAGGTACTTACTATTTTATTGAATACTAATTAAATCAATAATTATGGCGGATATTCGAGTTCCATTTATTTTATTTTAGAACTGAGATTATCTCATTAATCTACTAATATCCTAATCTACTTCCTGCTGATCCTGGATGGATGGATGCTTTTTACTCTTTCACGCTTAAACGGCTGAACAGATCTGTATGAAATTTGGCACTGAGATAGATTGGCGTGTGAAATAACACATAGGATACCTTTTATCCCAGAAAAATGTACGGTTCCCGCGGGATAATATATCAAATTTGACGAAGTCGCGGGCAGAAGCTAGTTTGTTTATAAAAGTCGAGTTAGATACGGATAAAATAGTCTTTAGCCAGAGACTGTACAGTTCTTAGAAAAGAGATGGGTAAAGCAGCATCGGAACACAAGAAGGAAATATCGACATAATAAACATTGATTATTGCAAATATGTCAGACTTGCATTACGTTAGTTCGCGGAATTGGAGTCTTTATGATTTTCTCTTTATAGCAAATTTCTAGTAAGTGCCGCTCATTAGTACCTTTTGATTTAACACAGAGCCTTTGTGTTGTTCCGTGTCTGCTTATCGACATTATGTTGAAACTCGAAGATTATATATTTATTGTTAGTTACTATAATACTGATTCAAAGTGCTATCTTCCGTATTCTCATTGAAGTGTCATTAAGTCGATCCAAGTTACACATAGATATTTACATAGAGGATATTCGTGACACTCCTATTACCCATTAATTGATGCTTCCCAGAGAGTAAATGGCAACATTAATTTGACCCTAATTTACATAATACACGTCTACGATCCCAGGGATATGACAAAATCGCTTTATACGTACACGTTCAAATTTCGCCGGATCTCAATCCGAGAGGGTGATTGTTCTCATTAAGCTTTTGTTCTGCCGCTTTTTGAAATTCGCCTTTAATGAATACTTTGAGTCGAGCTAAGTACAAATGAAAAAGGTACAATTGTGCATTTTCAACAATAGCTAACTCTCATAATTACAGTCGTTCAGTCGATCGAGGTAACGCGTACCTCGTAATTACGCAAGGGTTTGTTTTAACTAAAATATAAAATTCAGGTTCTTTTTTACGGTAGTATTACGAACAAAAGTACACCTGTAAACCTATTATAGAGACCTTTAATGTAAGCCCACAATATTAACGGACTACTCTTTGTGAATAGCAAATGGCCAAAAACCTCCGAATCATCAATCTACTGAGCAGCAACTGTGGAAAATGGCGCGAGTAAAATACGAGACGTGAAAAATCTCTTCGCTATTGGTCGACTGGATACAAATAGCCTTTATATAGTGGCGCGCTTTATAAAAACCTATAGAGTACCTACGTGTTGGTCCACAGATGTAGTAGGATGCCGTGGAAATCAATAACTCCGTGCAAATCAATATTACTTGAATAGAAAACCAAATCGATGTCGTGGAACTTATGAAAAAAATTGGTGCCGTCCGTCAGTCGCCATCATACTTTTATAACTTTGAATAACTCTGAGCGTTTTAATTGGTCAAAAGTACCTAAGAGTTAATTGAAACAATTTCAATCAAAACTTTATTAAAAACTCTGCCGATTTTTTCGTACTTAAAGTTTGATACAGATAGAAAAGTTACGGGGCTGACATTTCAGGGTTTTAATTTTAAATCTCTGTGACGGACAAAGTCCGCAACATGTAGGACAGTATTTTAATTACGGAATCATGTAAAAAAAAAGAAGTTTGATATGTGCACGCGTGTCCATTCATACATGGAGTTATAGTATACATATAAACACAGTTTTGAACTCTTTGGAATACTGCACATTCTATTTTCCAACAAATTAAACGGTAATATCAAAATAAGAATAATTAATTGAAAAAAAAGTAAAAACTGACAGTCAAATGGGCTGGCTGTCAAGTTCTATTTTTGAACCGTATTTATCTGATACACATGTAAAATGATATTGAATATGATTAAACCAGCCAGTGCCTTTTCAGAACCAAGTTCATTGACAACAAATTAGCTGTCCAGTGTTTAAGTGTGCTAACTTATTTTGTTTATGATGACTGACTGTGATGTGTTGATTGTTTCAGGTGGAGGGGGGTGAGCGCGGGGTGCGCGGCGCGGGGGGATGCCCGTGCGCAAGGGGCTGCTCGCGCCCCAGAACACTTTCCTCGATACCATCGCCACTCGCTTCGATGGCACGCGTAAGTATCTCATCATTTTATGCAGCAAAGTATTGATACTTTCCACAAAAAAATGTTTGTATGATTTGGTCCTAGTAATAATCTCATATCGATATCTACCTCATTAGTACGGGTCATGTCACGGTTACGCCACTGCTACGATACTGCTACGCTACGGCTACGCCACTCCTAAGCCAAAACCGCGCTACAACTTTGCCATCTCTTTATCAATGACTAAAAACGAATAATAGAAGGATTATGCTTGAACACTGAGCGATTAGGTTATTTAAAGATAAAGTGAAGGTGGATTACCTATACTTCTCTCTTTAATAATAATCTTATAGAAGTTTGTTTCTTTGATGTTTGAAAGAGTATGAAATTTACTAATTCGATTGCAAAAATTCTTTCTCTCACACAAAGTTACGCTATTGCCTACTACTAACATAGCTTAAGTTAAAACACAACTTAACGTTTTGATCGCCATGTCAAAAAAGCAAAAACGTGCCCTCAGCGAAAAGCTACGAATTCATGCTTTAATACCTACAACATAGTAGTGTGTTCGGAATTACATCGATATTATTTTATGATTTTATTTACGTATAAAAGTCTGTCATGGGATCGTGACTGTGGCGTGCTGGGTACATTTTGGTTTGTCATCTTTGCATGACTGTGGCGGTCAAAAGGATAAAGAAACATATTGAAGAAGAGAAGAAATATTGGTATTAAAATAAGAGCTATTTTAAACACAAAATACTACCGGATACTATCCAGATACGACATCTATACACATTTCCATCCAACATAGCTTTACACCTTCATAATTGGACGAAACTTTCCCCTGCTCCTTCAAAACTCGGTAATTTTGTTACACCACTTACAGTTCTATCTAATTTTCACTGAAACTTTTTATGAGAAGAGATTTTCTGCATAAACTTTAGCATTTAAGTCTACAAAAAATACACCTAACTTGTTTTCGGTGTTGTATATAAGACTATTTTAAAATAAGACTATTGTTGTCTTATTTTCCAAGACAAGGTAAAGAGTTCAAAAGGCAATTTCCAATAACAAAACTCAATTAAAATCTAGTCGCAAACTCATCTGAGCGACACTCACGCAAAAAAAAATATTACCAAAATATGCAAAAACTGATTAATTGTGACTGAGATTTTTAATAATACTAAATTGCCCGTCTGTTGTTTCTGTAAGCTTAATTCAGTTAAACACAGAAGTTCAGACTGAACGTAATTGACTAAATACAAACTTGTACTATAATATAATAGTAAGTTAGCTTCGGCCTTCCCCTTAGAGAATGGAGGCGTGACGTGTATAAACGTATTACGTTCCTAATTCAACTCGGACAGCTGACAGTGGCGGCATAACATAACAATATACAAAACAATGTAACTATTATAGTAGTACAGACTCTGCATCTAAATCTACGTTATCTTATGAAGCCGTCGTGCGCGCGATCTACGTAATAATCTAATTAACATTCTCATTCTCGACGCTGCAGTAATGTGGTGTAACGAATTTAAGCGCACCCACGTTTAGCGCAACTCCGGAAAATTAATCGATAAATTAATAAACACTGCATCAGACACTTTAATATTAAAGCTCAGGGCTGTCTACAACGGAAGTGTTGCTCTATTTTCTGATTTTAGCTTGGTTAAAAGTAGGGTAACCTCCAATTAGAGAAGCAGATTTAGCTTTACAAGCTAAGGTCATTAATGGTAGCTCCTTGGTGAAAAGCGGCCATTGCCATGCAGCGATGCAATGGACATGCTTCTGCTCGCAACTATTGCTGCTCTCCACCCGTGGGTCATAACGTAATATTATATAGCCTATACTATTATTCCTCATGCATCTTGCTATCAAAATACATAAATATTTCCAGACATTAGCCTCTTTAAACAAACAAACAAAAAAGCCTCCAGCTTTCCTGTCTTGTAAGTGCTATTCATTTTGTACACAATTTATTATTTATTTCACTTACTCCTAGAATCTGTCTTAACAATTTTCATACATCTACTCTATTAGATGTCCAATACTATACAACGACCAACCCTAGTGGAAGTAGTAAGTAGTTATTTGACTATCACGTTCCACGGCCTACAGTATTATCATAATTATCTCGACGTAGCCTGCCCATATAATTAGGTATGGTAACATTTACGATATGCCAGTAATTCATCATACCTAAACGAGTACATACTAGGTACAGCATGCCAAACCTGTTGAAACAATAGTTCATCATAGTTGCCGTAACTTTCAGTTGAATAGCAGAAACATAATCAATGTTATAGTCCTAACTTTGAACAACAGTGAGCTTATATTAGTTGTTCCAAGACGTACTAATATAACTAGTTACTGCGTACAAGTTACTTCAGGCTGACAAACGCATTTCAAGTTTATAAAGTTCCAAGTTTCCATTGGAACTGTAGTGTGAAGATATAATGAATATTTTTAGGAATACATGCTTTTTTTATCATTTGACAAAAAAGAGTTCTAAAAAATACGTTTTTATTTTGTTTTGATATGGTTTAGTAATAAAAAATATAGTTATTGTTTACGTAAGTTGTCTAACTATAAAACTTATTTTATGGGCACTCGCCGCTGTCGGCGAGCAACAGTGGCGCGGTAGGTGGATATAACTATGCGCTCAGTCCATGCGCCGACGCGGGTTTGAGTTGGTAAAATGCAAAAAATTAAACATTAAAGGTATTGCACAATTATTGGAAATGTGTTCCATTACTGATATTAAACTATAAAATTCCTGTTTATTATGAGACCTCGTAAGTCTTTGTACATTTTCTTATTAATTATGCTATGTTTACCTACTTTGTAAAAGTACTGAATAGGTTGTTTTTTTAATAATAATTATAGTCAAAGGTAAGTAAACATGGGCTGTTTATTGTGTGTTTAGGGGCGTTTGCTCATTAGGAGATTCACATTGATCTTCAAAAACGCTGATAGTAGAAAATGCCCCGAGTACGAAACGAATGTTTGTATTCGAATAAATTAAAATAATAAATAAATTAATAAAATTCGAATTCGATAAAAAAAACCTTAATAATAATAAGAAAAACATTTAAAAGCCATCTAAGAGGCCTCTGCGAGTTGGTTTCGGCTCCTCGTACGCCTTTCAAAGGTCCGGGACCCCAGGATCCCGAGAGAAAAAGAAACTAAAACTATAAGGCATAAAGCCTTCCTAATTTTAAATCGATAATCAATGGAATTAATAGAATTTATTTATTATTTTCAATGTTTTACCCGAACACCAAACTTTGCTAAACACAAAGTTTATAACCAAATCAAATTGTTTAAAGTGCATGCCATTACTAAAACAAACATTATTATGGAAACAAACAACAAATTAAGGTCATTTTAGTGGAGGGATTTGTTTCAGTCAGTAATATAAATTTAGACGTAACAATTAATAACTTCTCCCTATCAAACCGTTTACTGACACGACTATCGGCACAATAATTGTTGAGTCCGCATTCCATATTAACCTCATGAGCAAGATATTTTATAATCTTTCCTGTTCCAGTTTTTTTAAGGTACACGAACATAAATCATATAGCTGCCTCGTTAGCCTAGTAGTCTTAAGCGCGACTGCTACGTTAGAAGTCTTCTTGGGTTTGTTTCCCAGGTCGAGCAGAAAGTGTTATTGGGGTTTTCTATAAAAAAATATCAGTGGCAGCTCGGACTTAGGATTTGTGCTCGATTAATGGCAATAGGCTCGCCCCTTATTACACGGGACTGAAATATACCGTTGAACTGTGGGTGTAAGTACATTGGTACAGTCTGTTGTCAACATTATCTGACCCACCCTAAACACAACCAAAATTGGACCCTCTGCCTATGATAATAAGGTTTAATTTCAATTTATCGATGAATACAGACACGCATAAACCCACCCAACGTTGTCGGAGCCACCGGCATTATATCATTTTGTTAAGCTATTTTAATCATTATCTCGTTGACATTAAAGTTAAAAACCTTTTAAGTCACCTTACATAATTAGAACCCAATCTTGAATTTCGTGGAGTCTTAACAAGTTCTTGTGGCTTGGCGGTTTGATGTTGGATTGGCGAGGAACAACATGTGGGTTCGAAAACACAGTCCACCTGTTATCAGTTTCTTTTTTAATTTGATTTCATTTCTACAAAACTGTTTGCATTATTAAAGAACGGCCAATATGATTTACGCCTAATAACTTATCTTGTAAACAGGTGGGTAAATTAAAAAAGTTTAAGTTCACATATATTTGCTTCGTGAGGTAGATAATAAATTCGTCTACTTAAGTGACAAAAGTTACACTACGCCTATTAGCATTGACTGTGCACACACATTTGTAAATCGTTTCGCATAACTCGTTAAGTATTTTTAAGCAATTTGGTGTAAAAAAGCATCATGTCGCAGCTTAATGACTATACCAAACATAAAATCATATTTTTACATGAGCAGAATGTTGGAATTAGAGAGATTGGTCGTCGTCTTAATATGTATAGCAGTAAGTGTTTTTTTTTATACCTATTTTATTTAATTGATTGTGATTAATGAACGCGTAGTTGGCTATTTTACTATTACATTCACTCCTTACAAGTTACATAAACGGTTCCAAAAAAGTTTTTTTTTTTTGTTTTAGAGAAATACGACTGTAGCTAAGACGTTATGGAGACAAAGTAAATATTCAGCGGATTCGTCCAGGGGCAAAAAACATCAAGTATAGTCCCGAATGCGATTGCCCATTAGTGTAACCGCAATAAAACACCATATTTCAGTGGAAACAGTGAGAAGGCATTTACACGCTGCTGGAATAAGGAATTATAAACCGGCACAGAAAATAGCATTGACACCTGCTGAAGATGGGTCCGTTTTGCCCAGGAATATTTAAATTTTAATTGAGAAGAAAATGTTGTGATCTTCACTGATGAAAAAAAAAAACATTTAAATCGAACAAAGATGAACGTAACAAGGAACGGTGCGCCATCACTCCGCTACTAATTAATCTAGGATATTTTTAAACACACCATGTAAGTAAATGCTCAATGGATAGATTGTTAAACCATTAAAATGTTGCCAATTACGTGGTGATGTTATTGTCATAAATAGTTTTTTTTCTATTTAAATGACATGTTTATTCACTACGTATAATAGGCAGCTATAAATCTTTAAAGCATTTCACAGATAAAATAAATTTTCTCGATAACAAACTTTCAAGAAAACATGCCTTTTTTAATGTTTATAAATGGGTAGATTTGATTATGGCATCCTCATAATATATTGTATATTAATTTGGAAATATGTGAGCATTTACTTACTTTATTTACCTAAGTGTTTTAATGAAATAATAAACATTTTAAATTTGCAATTGTTTAGTTTTATTTCTATGCGTTGTCAATTAAAGAACTGTAAAAAAAGTATAATAAAATAATTAAAAAAGAAACACCTGAGCAGAAGCTATATTTAGGTTAAACTAGATTTCGAACGTAAACAACGATTAGTGACCACAAGACTAAAGAATTTAAACCATATATATACTTTAATAAAGTTTATTCTTGCACAGCACAAGCAGCTAACCTTATCCTAGTGCAAATAGATTATTTTGTATTTTATCCCTTCATTATTATTTAATCACTCCATTAAGACATGATAATAAAAAAACTACCTATAAAATAGACAAAAATAAATTGTAAAGAGAAGTTGTTTTTGCAATTTAGTAAGGCAAGGAAAAATATGTTTCCGCGTTGTCACTGCATACCCTTAGTTAGTAGCATTTGAATACCAGTTTTACAATGAATACAAATATTTATTTTTCAACTACCCACTTAATACAAGTTATGCCAAAATATTACCATTTTAGAAACTTTATATTTGAAGATTATCCGTCTATAGTTCTTTACAATAATACAAGAAATACTTTTAGAATAAATTCTAAATTGAAAGCAAAACAATATCTTCGTCGCGGGATTTGATCTCGCAACTTGTCACTCTCAGTCTTACACACAGACCACGAGACCAGAGTTACTTGACCGAACTCATTAAAATAAGCTATTACACTTATTATATTATAACAAGTTGTTATAAGATTTAACCCAATGCTAACGTGATAAAGATCAAATTTGCGTGTGTGTATTTGTATTGTATTTATTCCTTCTCAGTTCTCGAGCACTTGACTGATAACCTCATATAAATTGAAATTAAACCTTATTATCATAGGCAGAAGGTCCAATTTCGATTGTGTTTAGGGTGGGTCAGATAATGCTGACAACCGACTGTACACCTCTGACTAACCCTTCAGGGAATACAGGCGCGATGGTATAAACACATACAAAAAATTACTTACGTGAATTGGCCATCTTCATAGTTATTCAGCATTAACTCTCAATCGATATTTCCGCACATGCATATGCAAATGTATCCAGTTTGAGGAGCAACTCTTACTATTCAAACAGTCTCGATCTAACCCACTCTATCCAAACGTGTGCTCCACAATGCACTCCTAGACGATAGGTTTATTTAGAGGTACCTATACACATACAGAATAGTGTAATGGTATTGATTTAACCTGTGACCGGCTTACTTGCAATTACTTTTACACAATATTGTGAGTGTACTGAGGAGTCAATTGTGCAGTTGACACCACTAACCAATAATTTCAAGTCGCAACTTCTCTAAAAAGCACTTTATTTTACCCATGAAAACCGATTATTTTTCAATTTATTGTAAAATTAGATTTTTACTTACTTTAAAATCAATAAATAGATGGTCAATTGAATAGGCCACGTGGTGACGTCACAGCGTGCTATTGCCATATAAAATCTATGGGAAAATCGCGTTTTGACCGTTCATAAAAAGTACCTATGTCAATTGATGGTGGTGCACACTACCCAATTCTTTGATTTTATTCTCTTAAGTGTATCATAAGCCTTAAAAGTAATTAAGCATACAATACAAATAAATATTGGCAGTGTAGTAGAAAGACGAACGATTTTGCCTGTATACCAAATAGTTTGTTTGACTGTACAGTGGCGACCAAAAGTCCATACCCAATCTCAAAACGTATTAGGTTGACGTTTAGTTTGACTTACGAGCTTTTACTTTCAAGAATAGACACATGTATCATCGTTGTGAATGTAGTTCATAATTTCAACATTTCTAAATGAGACAAGATGGTCTAGCGGTTAAGCGCGCCCAGTTGACGACGTTAATCAATGAGCCGCGAGTTCGAATCTCACATTATTTTTGTCTTTTTGTTTTTACTCAATTTGAAGAAATGAACAGAAATATAATATTCTTTAGCTTGTTCGCTTTGTTCACACATTTCGTAAATTTAAAAGGGTAGTCATAGAAAACTAATAAAGAATTTAGATTTCTGTGAGGTAGACATGAGTTTTGTGCATATTTAACTTGATTGGAATGAGCGTTGTCGTTTGGTTGTGGTTGTTGGTTAGTAACGAGTGATTTAATAGATACTCGTAGTGGTATTGTAAGTATTCTCGAAACGCAGGCAAATAATATTACTGAGGCGAGGGCGACTATTATTGGGCTGCATAAAAGTGGTCCCAATTAATATCTTATGAAACCTGACTGAATGTGAGTATTATATTAACGAATTGTAAATTAAACTTTTATTTGAAATTTATACCTAAGATACCTAAAATTATTTGGTGGCATTTCGATTAATACTTATTATTGATTTTTAAATATATAATGACGCCAAAAAAAATGTGTTTATTATGGAATTTATAAATAAATAGTTTTAATATATTAAAATTTGTTATATTAAATAAATATTATTAAATTATATAAAAAATTAAGTCACTTTAGTATTTTGTTATAAATGCCTAATATTACTTTTTTTGTTGTTTTAGAGGAATACTATTATTAGTCTCCGGAGCAAGAAATACGAGGAAGAGGATAGATAGCCTATCCTACCTACTCAACAGCGAAGTGGATTAAGTTTGGTGGTTTCGCACTGGATAACATACTGTTTACAACAACAGCTGCATGCATCATAAACCAGAAAAAATACGTTTCGTTTTTAATATGTGGGGATGACGTGCAACAGTGCTACTTATGAAGAAGTATTAGACGGTGTTATGCAACATTTAATAACCTGGATGTTTTAGTTTTAATAATTAGGTGCAACAGTGCTACTTATGAAGAAGTATTAGACGGTGTTATGCAACATTTAATAACCTGGATGTTTTAGTTTTAATAATTAGACGGTGTAACTAAATATTTAGTCATAATTATATTATATATTCGTAGATAGTTATTTAATGATCTTAAATTGAGGTTTAGTTTCAATCTTCTTTTCATCAAGAAAACGAATTATTAAACTATTACCTCACTAAGTTTATTGTGACGTTACATAAAAAAAAACCTGTTCATAAAGTCTGAATTATAGTTTAGTTTTCAATTAACTCTGCTGAATACCAATTCAGAAACTTAATACGTGAGCATCACCAAATTTATTTGTGTTATTAAAATATCCTTCTCTTATTATGTTATTATGAATTTTATTGACTAAGTGGGTATTCAACAAAAAATCTTATGAACAGTTACAAGAGAACTTCTTTTATTTCGGTAGGAATGTGACGTTACAATTCTCATAAGTTTGTTCATTTTAAAAATAAATGTTTGTTATCACACAGCACGCCTTTTTTTCCTACTTCCAATTACAAAAAGTTAAAATAAAATCACATAAAAAGTTAAATAAATAATACAATAACTAATATTTGCTTCTTATAAAAAATAAATAACAAGCATGAATACGTAATAATTCAACATAAACCTGAAAAGATTTTGCCTAACATTATTATGGTTTCAAGAAACAAAAAACAGCCACACATAGTATAAGATTTGAACTCGGAATTCAATGATCGTAAACCCTTTCTTATCCAAACCAGCTGCCAGGCCATGTTATAATTATGCGAAATTTAGCAATGCAATGGTAAGAATACGTCGCGCGTCGGGTAGGACTCGTACGGTAAACAGAAATATAATGCCATTTCGCGTAGTGCGACGATGGTTCATTAGTGTGTGTTATCTGTGGAATGTTGAGACATCACTCGTAAACACACATGCGCACGCGCTGACTGGATCGCGCCCGTGTTCATAGGAAAGTGAACCTTAGCGTGGGTATGGATTTCTGAGCGCTTACTGTACATAGAACACATAATCGGAATATCTGGCATGAAGCGAGATCGTCTGATGAAAGCGATGGCAAAATAGCTCTGTCTGAGATTTCAACACTTACCGCGGATTAACTATCTACCGTTAATGAAGCAAATAAGCTAATGCTCGTATTCTGAGATGGTTATCCATTTACTGAAGTATCTCGTCGAGTATTGCGGTTAATATGGAATAATACAGATTGTTTGTAGTAAGAAATACTGCTTTGTTTAATTTTTAACTGCCTTGTTAGCCTAGTGGTTCTACGCGCAATTGCTACGCTGAAGGTCTTGGGTTCGCTTCCCAGGTCAAGCAAAGTGTTATTGGGTTTTTCTATAAAATTCTCAGTAGCAGCTCGGAGTTAGGTTTTGGGCCCGGTTAATGGCATTGACTCGCTCCCTATTACATGGGACCCTTAGCATACCGGCGAAATGTGGGGGGGTGTACATTGGTACACCTCTGGCTAACCCTTGGGTAAAT
This sequence comes from Caradrina clavipalpis, assembly GCA_932526535.1. Lineage (NCBI taxonomy): Eukaryota > Metazoa > Arthropoda > Insecta > Lepidoptera > Noctuidae > Caradrina > Caradrina clavipalpis. The sequence continues at coordinate 7,598,433 of OW052093.1, forward strand.
ACAGGCGTGATAGTATGCTTTTTTTTCTATTTCTAGTCATTAAACATTACAATCACAATCAGGGCTAGGTATCAGACACGTCCCTTACACTTAGGGCTGCCATCCGTCCGGGTTTCCCCGGATTTGTCCTAGTTTAGAGGGCGTCCGGGGAGCGTCCGGGCGGGGCTGGCAAAAAGTGTCCGGGTGAAACCCGGACACTTTTAGTGTCCGGAATCTAACCTGACCCAACGGAACTACATATATGACATAAAATTTGTTGAGACATATGTATGTAGTTTATTTGTTATTTAAAAAACCAAAAAATATAATTATATATTTTTTAATTACCTCATAAATAGAAGAGTGTAAAATGTTGACTATTTTATTTGTTAAACAGTAGTTTAAGTTGATTGTGTCCTCCGGCTCGATCTCATGGCGACATGGAGAGAGCGACTGTCGCAACCTCGTGTAGGGCACGCCTTGATTGAGGCGGTAAGTCCCCTCTTTGAGGAGTGGCTAGAGCGGCGCTACGGCGCCCTCACCTACCGCCTGACGCAGGTCCTCACCGGACACGGAAGTTTCGGGAGGTACCTGCACCTCATCGGGCGGGAGGAAACGCCCGGGTGTCACCACTGCGAGGATCGCCCCGAGGACACGGTGGAGCACACATTGGCGGTGTGCCCCGCTTGGGCGGAGCAACGCCGAGTCCTCGTGGCGGCCATCGGCGGCGGCGACCTCTCGCGTCCGGCACTGGTTCAGGCCATGGTCCGGAGCGAGAGGGAATGGGAAGCAGTCGCCTTCTTCTGCGAAGCTGTAATGCTAGAGAAGGAGGCGGCGGGACGGGAGAGGGAAAGGAGAATCCCCCGTCCCAGCGGCCGCCGCGGTAGACGCTCCGGGCGTCGGGAGCCGCGAGACGACTCCCGGCCACCGTAGACGCGGGTCTGGACGGTGAGCAATGGGTAGTTCATCGTCCGTACGTTCACTGAATAACGACAGACCGTGTCGACGGCGCGTTCGTGTTCCACGCGCGCCTCAAAGAGATGTCAGCAAACTTGGATGGGGCCACTGAGGGCCGATTCCTGCCGGGGCTGCGGGTTGTTCGAAAGAGATACCGCGCCCCCGGAACGCAAAGGGCACATGAAGGAACATAGACGGGTTTTAGTCAGTAAAAGTCTGACACTCCCTCCCGCCCCGCCCAGGGCGGGGGAAGTTATTTAATGATTTCCCGTCTATAAAAAAAAGAATAAAAAAAAAAAAAAAGTTGATTGTGTCAAACATTGTTAAATAACTAGCAAACAAGCTGTTTAAATGAATGAATATATTTTATTTTTATTGTTATTTTTTTTTTCTGGGATGTCCGGGATAAATACTGAATTTCATCCAAATGTCCGGGGTTTTTGAAGTGTTTGTCCGGGGTCGGCAATTTAGGTGATGGCAGCCCTACTTACACTGTGTATATGAGTGCTTTATCTAACGGTTAAAGTTTTTATTGCATTTCCTTCATAATTATTTTCATCTTGTATCTGTTTTTAAATTATTTTTCAAGCTTGGCCCCACTTTAGGAATTTCTCCTGTTTCGTGAGTGCGTTTACAAACACATAAACACATTATTATAAAATATTTAAGTTATCACTTTTGATCCAATCAGTTCAAACATGAATGTTGTGAAATTGAAATTTAAAAAAGAGTTAAAATAATGTTTCAAATCTTAAACCCACCGAATGAACGAAAAGCTTACAGATGAAGTAGGTATGACAACGTAATTCCTCCAGACTCTTTCAACTCTTCAGGTCGTTGCTCTCGGAGACGAAAGCCTGACGTTATTTGCAGGTTAAACAGCACTTTTCAAGGTACCTAAAGAATAAAATTCGAATCTGAATGTTTATTCTCCAAACTTAGGTACACAACAAATAATAATCAGGTTTGTTGATTAATCAAACCTCAATTTCTGTCTGTAGATTAAATTCTTTGAAATGAAGGTCTGCAATTTTCAGAATAGGTAGAGGAAGTTGTAGTTACGGGTACTTGCTAGTTTTAATGCTGGGACCTTTTTAATTATTGTGCATATCAGGCACCTTATTTACTGAAGTTTAAATTTGACGGCTAGTTTTTATGTTTGTTTCACAACATATTGCTCTGAACCACTAATTTTTATTTCCAAATACTTTAAGTGAGCCACAACTCCTCCGATCTTTTCGTACATAGAAAGTGTCAAGCTATAATGTATGTTAGTTAATGGCATTATTCTGTAAACTGTAAATATATAAAAACCACTTAAACGTAAGAGAGTAAAGTTCCCTTTGTACCCTAAAACAATGCCCCATTATTGAAACTGGCAAGTACGCCTATCTTCTTAATTACATATTAAATTCAATAAATATATAATAAAGTTTATCAACCAAGGTAATCACAGTGCCTAATCTTGAAGACAAGTGTTGTGATACACAATGCTACGTGCATGTCAGAAACCCTTGAGGCGGTTACAAACTCTGACACTAGGGTGTCTTGGGTCGTTAGACCTTACTGCCCACACGATAAAAAAGAAGAAGATATTGTTTCTCTATCTATTCTCAAAACAAAATGACATAGGTTTGGTAACTCGGGGTCTCCGTCCAATCTACATATATTAGTACAAAGTACAATCAAAGAGGTTTTTCTGCTATGCATAGACAAGCGAACATTTCCTTTCGTGTTACATGAAGTGGAAACAAAAGTCCATCGTAAAAGGATGAATGGGTCGCCTTTATTGTTATGGTTACCGAAACATTGAATGGGTATTCTGAAACGGTTTTTTTTATTATTAGAAGACACACATTTTACTCTTCTGTAAAGGACTTGGGATTTACGCTCAAACAAAGATACGGCTTTACTAGACAGATGGCGAATATTTGTGAAAATTATCTTGATTTACCAATGATTTCCTGGTTTCAACGTTTGATTCCGTTAACTATGTTTATTTTATATAGTTACCTACTAATAAACCTGGACTAAATATAGCCTCCCTTCAGCTGTTCTCATTAATTAGGTAAGACGTTACACGTTCGTGATTTTACCCGTTTGTTGGTAATAGCTTTAATCAGAAATTAATTAGTATGTTTTCAAACCACTAATTACAGCTGCAAATGGTATTAAGTAAAAACATTTAAAATACAAACTCAAAGAAAATCGTGTTTTTACAAGCTTTTTCTCTGGAATAAGCTTCGTTTGTTCCCATTAAGTATAACAACATTAACTAAGTAAATGCGAAAACAACAATTGTAGAGATGAACGAGCAAATTGAGAGATTAAAAAGACAAGCTGAATTTATTTAGACAACCTCCATCTAGTTGTACATTAAATTCAAATTAAGTATCTACTTATGTACCTACCATGTTACAGTGACAGTTACTTCGGAATAGGATGATCTCGCATCCTCGTCTGCTGATTATACTAAAGATATACTCATCTTGTTAACTTTAGAAACCACTGAAATAACTTTGTTATTAACCCTTTGTCTAAGTTAATTTAATGAGTCTCGCTTTAATACTGCGCTGCTTTTCTCATTTCAGTAAAAACGTGATGGGATAAAATGCACGACTGTAATATAATATCATATCTAACTTTATAATCTCCTAAGGTTATAATGAGATTTAGGACCCTTGTTTATTGTTAGAAAGTCACGGGTAAATAAACACCGGATCCTTTTCTAAAATAAACTTAGTTTACACCTAAGATTGAAAAAAAAAACGGGTTCTAATAAACGATCGAATCCTTAAAGTCTAAAAGCTAAAAGGGAAAAATTCTATGAAAAAAAGGTGAAAAAGGGGCATGAAACAGGACCGCGGATCAGCTGCTATTCAACGGCCAACCATAATCTCTCTCCCTGTGCGCCTTTATAGGAATTCTGATGAATGCAGGGGATTAACTCCGCCAAAAGACACGTTCAAAGCGTACCTACAAGAAAAATGTAATAATATTTGTATTGGAGTTGAACAAACTCAATTTTTTTTATACAAGGTAACTTGACTTGCAATTCCAGGCATAGATTGGAGCTTATATCGAACGTATATTTCATGTACCTACTGATTTATTATAACAGTGATTTGTTGATTCGGAATAAATATTTGTAACGTATTGTGTTCATTTAACGTCAGCAAATCGTTGAACAGTTTACACGTGCACAAATAACGTATGAATAATTATGAGTTCTCGTTGGTATGTAATACATTATTGCATAATATAACGGTCATGAGCATATGTGGCCCATCATCTTACTGAAGTATTTGATTGCACATTATATCGGGCTGAATTGGCGCCAGATTCAATTAACTACCTGTTATTTCTGTTCCGCTCCCGAATCGTCGGCGCATTGACCGAACCGATTCAGTAAAATTAGCCACAGATTCGCAAACGTGCACTATACTGCAGTCATGACCGCGATAAAGTTATTTCTAGTTGTAAATGGTGTACGACCACTTTAGCATTACGATGTAACTGTACCTAACATTTATTAATGACTAGATTCTGACCGCAACTCGTCCGCGTGGATTTTTTTATCCGCGTTAAGTTACGTCTTTTGTTACTGCTCCGGTCCCGTGTGTCGTAGCGTGATGTTATATACCCTATGATATTTGCTGATAATTTAGCTGTCTATTGGTGAAAAAATGGTCAAAATCGGTACAGTAGTTTCGGAGCATATTCGGTACAAACAAATATGAATATTATTATTATTACAGACTACAGATAAATAGTTATTTATTTGTTTGTAAGTGTTATTTGAATATGCTCAACAAAGGACGATATCTTGAAGGGACAAATCTCAATCGATACATCAAACAACATTTGCTGGAGGGGTAACTGGATACCATTTTGTTCAATTCAAATCCCCGACGCTTGTCGGGAGGAGTGCGAGATTGCGTCACGTTCGTCACGCTGAAGAGGTCACACGTCGCCTGGTTAACTTGATTGTGTCATTGGCCCATTCATATTTCGAACACCTGCAGGAAAAAGGTTCTTTATACTTACAATTTATTCAATAACTGCCCCGTTGGTCTCGTGGTCGCAAGCGCGACTGCTGAGCGAGGGGTCCTGGGTTCGATTCCCAGTTTGGGTAAGAAGTGTTATTGGGTTTTCTCAGTAGGAATTTCTCATTAGCAACCCAGAGTTAAGAAGTTGGTTTTGTGACACACCCGTACCTAGAAAAGTACGTAAAGCTGTTGATCCTGCGCCTGTTCTCTACCAGGTCATGGCGGACTGTCGTCCCATCAGACTATGAGAGTCAGGGAAGAGGGAGTGCACCTGTGTTTGCGCACACACTTGTGCATTATAATATCTCCTGCGTACTTGGATAGTCTGCATTAAGATTAGCCGCATTGGTCGCAAATGGTGTTAAGAATACATACATACTTATTCAATAAATTCTTAATTAAGAATCAAGTTAAATGGCTACCATATCCTTGAAATTCTTCTCAATTAAAGACGTTTTAAATGTAATCCACGTCAAACCCTCATCAATGGCTCACACTGGGTGTCTCCTACTTGATTTTGGCGCGTTGATACCATTAATTCATTAGCAAGGGAAACCCGATTATTATTAATTACATTAAAGCCTCTGGAACATGAGTCTATAATTAGCAGATAGATTTTAGTATTGTTAATCAATGGATTAAAACATTACCCTGAAACGTTATTTTGTACGCGTGTAAAATTATTATTTTATTGAGTATACTAAGATGGTTCGGTCATGTTGAGAGGATGAGTGAAAGGCGACTAACAAAAGGGATTTATATGGCAGATGTGAGTGGCAATACCGGGAGGGGACGCGGGACGGGGGGAGACCTACCCTGACCTTATTGGTGAGGTTCTTCAGAAAGATCAGGTGCGCAGTACTCGTAACCGGCGTGCTTGTATGACCAGATGTATGAATGTGGACGAGGCGAATGGAGTCATGTAAGGATCGTAGCAGGTGGCGTTCCGTGGTTTCTGCCTACCCCGATGGGAAAAAGGCGTGAGTTTATGTATGTATGTGTTTAATATTATTATTTGCAATCGATTGACATAGGTACAGATTTATTGCAAAAAGTCTTTTTATAGTTTTCAATTGTATGGAAAGTATAGTGCATAAACACTATATAGGCATGAAGTTATTTTGTGATATCACCGTTGGCAAACAAAAAAGTGTTCATAAAATCTGAAAAGAGGAGGGCTAAATGTGTCCTATTTTTAGCCGCTCGCGTGCTGAGAGATGAATAGAATAGCTCATGTCTAGTCGACGCGAACCGCTAAGAAATTGCCACCGGCAACAAAAACTGTTTACAACACTCCTATAGACTTTCATTAAAAACAAAGGAAAACGTTTAGAAAAAACATCACCCTGAACACTACCTGTACATTTTATTTACCGTATGTTTTCTTTTTTCATACAACAACATACATAATTTGTAGCGAAGGACGACACGCGTGTAATACGTTCTCATTGCCTCAGGGAGGATGTCCAACAAACCATAGATATAACAAGATTTATATCTAGTCGTTATCAGACCGTGTTTATGTGCTACGGATGTGAAATATTAGTAAAACAATGGCTTGCCTTAGTGGGATCTGAAATATGTTGTAGGTACTTACGCGTTGTATTTTGGAAACAAAGAAAGAAAATGACTGAAATAGATAACTGTACAATGAAATATAAAGAAGAAACATTAATTTGTGCTTATTAAAAAATAACATCAAAAAACGTTTATAATAATAATCTATAAATAAATTAAAAAACATAATTACCATTCCTATATTTTTGGATATTTTTTTTTCCATAATAATAATTATCGAACCTGCTTATTTAAAAAAAATCTAAACCAATAGTTATCAATTTACGTTGATGTTGGTCTAAAGTGAAGTTATTTCAATAATAAAACCAACAAAAGAGCACTTTACCTACCCTAATTGGTCCGAGTCAAATTGTTTGGTTGTATTTACAATAAACGCTATTGTTCTACAACCAAAAAATTAGGAATCCTGTTTTATGTTTTTCAAAAGAAAGCTCAAAGTCACTCAGAGACTAATGGAGAGGGCTATGCTTGAGGTCTCTCAGCAAAATCGAATCAGAATTGAGGAGATCCACAGTAGAACTAAGGTAACCGACATACCTAGCTCTCCAAATTGCGAAACTCAAGTGACAATGGGCAGGGGACACAGCTTGTAGAGCGGACGGCCGTTCTGCCGTCCTAAGAAAGAAGGGCACAACTAACATTTTGCAAATATTGAGAAAATCAAGTTTGAATTTTTTTTTAGTTTTTATTGAAAATTACACCACTAAACTATGTTTTTCGGAATTTTGTGAATGGCAATATATGCATTTATATAGTACATATAAGACCATGATCATTTTTAATTTTTAATTTTAATGCATATAATAGATAATTAGCTTAATTTATTTCATCGTAACATAAAAAATAAGTTCAAAACAATAATATTACGTTTAAAAGGCACAAACAACCAAATGCGCCTTTTTAATGTAACATTTTGAGGAAAATTTTATAATGTTACAATGGAAAGGCACATTTTATTCAGTTGTGCCTTTTCACTGTATTATTATTCGTATAGATGTATACAGTAAAATATTAGAAATTACTTCTATTTGAATAAAACAAGGTAATTAGCTTTGGAAGTCGGCGGCTTTGGTTCTGTGTGTTGTTTTGTATTGCCGCCGACTTCCAAAGCTAAAGTTATTAACCGGCTTCAAAAAAAAGGAGGTTATCAATTCGACCCGTATATATGTAATATTTTCAAAACTGTCCAGTTTTCGTATATGTTAATCTACATCAGCGTCTGAACAAATGTGCCAAATTTCAAGAGTGTATGTATGTATGTATGTACGTATGTATGTTTGTGTTCGCATATCTCCGTAACTACAAGTCCGATTTAAGTAATTCTTTTTTTTTGTTGTACTAGATATTGTCCAACTTAGGGAATACTGGAAGTTTTATCAAAATCGGTAGTTTTTGAGACAGGGAATTTTAACCGACTTTTTATTTTATTATGTTTGTTCGCGGATAACTTCTTTGTTTATGAACTAATTTTGATGATTTTTTTTTGTTGGAAAGGGTACACTTTCCAAATGGTCCCATTTAAATTTCATATAGATATGATGATGGATTCCGGAGACAGACAACGGAACTCTTCAAAAAATTACAGCAAATCGACTGCGATTGCTGCTATCGCATAAATATGCATTGTTTACGCAATCACACAACATAACATCACGCCTGTACACTCAAAAGGGTTACACAGATGTATACAGTAGAATTTGACAATTTCTCATCCAAGTAAAAGAAATCGCATATTCTGCTTTCTTATGACTTTTTAGTGGTGTCTCGTTGATTTACATAACATGACAGTTTCTTCATGGATTTGGTTGACAGGAAGTTTATACTAAAAAGCGAGAAATAAAAAACTTTTTTACAAAAAATGACAACCGCCTTCAAAAACTAAAAAGAACCGTATGTATGTAATATTTCCAGTACTGCCCACTGGAAATATTACTTACATACGGTTCGAATTGACAACCTCCTTTTTTTTGAAGTCGGTTAAAAATAATCTTACCATAGCGCGGCACTGACATGCGTGGGTTCGTCTTGACGCCGACGCCAGACAGTTGTGCCTGACACGCCAGGCACAAGTGGCGTAATCTCACTTCATTTCTCTGTAGAGATGTTAAGTAGTAAAGGCATAACCGCCAGTGTGCCAATTTTTTTTACAAAATATTAAGGAGTAGGGTAAATAGTAAAGACACAATCGCCAGTTGTGACTTTCTTTCTACATTTCTTGCTAAGGTGTTGGTTTAAAAAAAATAGCACAATTGCCACATAAGCCCTTTATATTTAACGTGCGCCAATTATGCCTTTTCAACTAAATATTTTAAAGACATAAATGTGAAATAGAAGACATATATCACAATGTGACCTTTTTCTTTACAATATCTTAAAAAATGGTGCAGTTGTGCCCTTTATGCTTATGCTATCTCTGTTTGTTTTATTGTTAAAAATACACAAAAAATTAGGCAGATAGGCCTTTTTTTCCTGATTCCGAATATGTATATAACTCGATTTTGATAAAAATGTTAGTTGTGCCCTTCTTTCTTACGACGGCAGCGTTGTGGCCGTAAGGCTCTCAAGTGGCGACCACGTGCCGGAAATCGCTGTGTGCGGCGAGCGCAGGACCAATCATTGTGGCTATCTTTAGAAGAGGCCTATATCCAGCAGTGGGCGCGGTTCGGCTGAAAATCATAATGATAATGCTTTTACATACATACATACATAAACTCACGCCTTTTCCCATGGGAGTAATGTTAATTTTTAATAATGTTAATAATATTTTCATCTTAATTAAATAGACAAAAGCGCACTCTTCCTCAAAGGTTTCATTCATTCCTTCACGCTCTAACAAAATAATAATGAACTTTTATATTTTTCAACTGTTCTTGATAACTTTCATGCATTATAGGAACGTGTAAACCATACAGTATAGACACGATGTTTCAATTTATCATTCGCAAAACACAAGCTTCTTTAATTGTATGTAAGTAATTAATGTTTTTGTTGTTTAATTAAAAGGAACTGTTGTTAACTTAGTTAATTTTGACTTTGACGTAGGTTTTTGGACCGTACAAACAATTTATCAGTGGTAGAAACTTGTTTGTGGAGTTAGAAAGCCACGGCATCGTCTGTACAAGCTGGCTTTCACGTAAATATTTGATCTAAAACCAATGATTAAACACTCGTTGATTAGCTATCTTGCTTCAAAGCTTCAAATTTTAAATATTTTGGCAAAAAATAACGTTATCGCGAGATTGTTTATGTATTCCTAAATTATTTTACGGCAGTAAGAAATTTATTTTAGATTATAATCTATATTAAACATAATTTATTCATGAATTTTGCTATACCTACGTGTAAATCAATTTATTTTTTAACGCAATTCCTCGTAATGTGGCTCTTATAGCATCGCTTTCAGGGTTGTTATGTAGTGTAGGTATTACGCACGCGGGCTTTTTACACTAAGTGTAATTTTATTTTGTATCAATTTATTTATAATAATGTTTAATCCCTACGAGTGTGCTTAAAGCGTCACACGAAACGTATAAGCATTTTATCATTACGAATTCACATAATTTGTGGCTATAGAAGATAAGTCTTAACATTTCGCGGATTGCCCAACGTCAAAATGGTTAGGGAAAACCGTAAAATATAGAAAAATATATAAATGACAGATTGACTGAAATTCTTATGTGATTTTGAAAAATAAGTAGGTAGAGGTTTAGTACCTTTCATTATGTTCATCATCATCATATTAGCCGTAGGACGGCCATTGCTGGACTTAGGCCTCCCCCATAGATTTCCAATAGGACCGGTCGGAACCGGCCTTTCTGCGATCTTTATCAGGTCATCCGTCAGTCATCATCCATCAGTGCATTCAATACTTTGTACATGGTAAAAAAGCCCGACAGTAAATAAAAGTAAAAGCCACGTTAAAACTTGAAATCCAAAAACAAAACACTCTCACAGAGTTAAATTGATACGAAACTGCAGCCATTGCATTTCCGTCTCACATATCACCAAACAACAATTCAGCCCTGTATTGCGCGCTATTACGAAACGGATACTTTCCCATCGACTTTTTACCCACGTTTACGCTAAAATGAGCTTTATCACTTGGAAAATTGTTATATACATAGATACCCGTGTATCTATAGGTCGAAGGGGGCAATAAGGAAGCGACAGCGGGGGTGTAACACGGGCCAATTTTGTAGGAATGCACTTCTACCTTCATTTTCCGAATTGCTGAAACGTTGGAGCGAAATGGAATTCAATATGATTTCCTCTTAATTATTGTTCGAAATAGTTAGCGATTTTCACATTGTTAAGTGATTTTAGAGCTTTATTACAGAGTAGGTTAAAGTTGAATCGTTGTTAAGAATTTTAGTGAATGGGTATTACTTTATAGGAAGGAATTTTATCAATTTTCTGTATGTATTTTTCGCTTGATCATTTCATGGTTTAGGGTTTTTAATAATTTGGCCAAATAGTTTTCCCAGGGGCACGTCGTTGTTGCATCGATGTTGAACACAAAACATGTGTGATTAACATGTGATATTAGTTTCATCACTCTTGTTCTAAAGGTACCAAAACTCATCATGCTAGAGCAAGTTCGTGGCAATGCAACTGCGTCCTAGTTGAGGAAATTGCTTGAATATTAAGGCAACTGGAAAGCCAATACAATTCCCTTCCGGTTGGTTCGTAACATCGCCCGATGAACATGCTAAATACTAATACTACACGTTTGATATCAGCCTCAGCGGCGATGTAGACGCAATCGGGAACACTGGAATTTCGACCCTAAATATTCCACCCAAGAATATCAACTATTTTCCCTTTTCATAGATTAGTTTTGGGCGGTTTTCCGTAACTTTGCAATGTTCAATTGGGTTAGTTTTTCATTAGTTTGGCCACAAACATCGACTATGTTTAGACAACTCTAGCAAAAATTATGCATTCATTTTTTCTTTTCTTTTTTCCTTTTTCTTTAGAACGGTAACGGCGGAGTAGTCATTATACCGTCAATTATTACGATAAGGGAGAGAATGATAAAGTCTTACTAAGAAATAGCTCCACATTTTTCCTTTACAATTTTCCTGCGTTTAAATTTCAACCCCTCGCGACAACTGGGGCTTCATAAAAAATGTAGACGGGCGTCTCATGGGTGCAAACACTTACGTCAAATGCTATGAACAAAGTTCCTGGATTAAACGCTCATCGTCCGTCCACTCCCCGCTTAACTGTGGGGGGCGGGGCGCGCTCACCGGAGAGCAATCAAAACTTTAACCTAACCTGTATTATACCTAGGAACGCTATTATGATATTGAAAAGGTGTACGATCACAAAGCCCTTTATTTTGTTTTAAAAAAAGAATAACAGCCCCGGTTTTCATAGAATATCTGTGAATACAGTCGAATAAATCCTAGGCTTTTATCAAAGGTAACGAACGAAACTCTGAAAAATGCGAATTTCTTTTAGGTTTCGCGTACAATAGAATCAGTACGGTGCTTTCCTAAGATTATACCCAAAATTATGCTCTCAATAACTTCTAATTGACAAATTTGTTTAATGCATTGGATTAATATTTTATAACATCCGACCTTAAGATATCTTACGTAATTTTTACTAAGGGGCCACCCATGAAATAGCAAACAAAAAATATTTTATCCATATATTTATGTTCGCACACCTCGACAAAGTATATAGATCAACTGACGTTTGTGAGCTCAGTAAAAGTTGTTCGTGATGAGGAGTACAATGATCCCCTTTCAGAAATCTGGTAAACAAAAAACAAGGTTGTATTAAAATGAGTGGCTCAATAGAAGCTCACGACAAAATGACTACCACGCAGATCTTTTGATCAACGATGTCAAGTGTTAAATAAAAGGGTGACACTGAACGCTATTTAAATATCGACTGCACCCTCCTTGCTATAAGGACTACTTTCAACCTCCCACTCGTTTTATACATTTGTATGAAAAAAGTGCCGGAAAAAAATATCTGCTTTCAGAGTCACAAAAGCTCGACAACCGTTATGCGAGGTTTTATGACGTCACAGCATAGATAACGAACGTGACGAACGCGATGGCTGATACTATATGCATGTAGGTACACAGAGCACATACATATTCTCACTCACGCCTTTTTTCCATGGAGGTACGCAGAAACCACAGAGCGCCACCTGCTACGATCCATACATAGTCCTTTCCTTTGAACTGCCCCGTTGGTCTGGTGGTGGCAAGCACGAATTTTGAACGTGGGGTCCTGAACTCGACTCCAGGGCGGGCAAAAAGTGTTACTGGGTTTGCCCCGTGCCTCGGAAAGCACGTAAAGGTTCCCGGTTGTGTCGGATTTCCGTCCCATCGGGCTATGAGAGTTAGGAAAGAGGGACTACAATATCTCCTACGTGCTTGGCTAGTCTGCATTTAGACTAGCCGCCGTGGCCGGAATCATCATTTACACACAGTCCTTTCGCCTCATCCACGTTCATACATCTGTAACGTAGGAAGACACGTCTGTAATGTCAAAAAGTCACGCATGTGTACACAGCGTGGCTGCGGGCTGCATGGGCGACGCAACGCAAACCAATGCTAAATCCACGAGGTCTGCATTCATTGCGTGGGCAGCACCTAGTGGCATTTATGTTGATAGTTTAAACTTAATTGATTTTAGAGTTATGTGGGCTTAATAGAATTATCTCCGTGCAAAATACTGATTTCCATTGAACTTAGTCCCTATATAATCAGTAAAGAATTCACTGGTACCAGATCCATAAAACAATAAAACAGGTTGTGTAAATATTCAGAAATCCATTAGAAGCAGGTAAATAAATGGGGGCCACTAACCAAACAGTTGGGACAATAAACCAGTGTTCAGAAGTGTAATAACATTAGCAGGCACGTTGTTTTAGTGGTAGCTCAAAGCGAATATTAGAAAGCCAATTCTGGTAATCCTATCCAAGTGTGAAACTCTACGGAACGTGTAAACGAGTATCAACAAAGCTACGCCACACGCGTTTGCAACGAGCTTGATTTTATGTCGCTTAACATTAAACTGATATTTAGAGCCATTCATATAATTTATTGTTCCGAAATAACCGTTGACATTTAGTTTTAATTTAAATGCCAGCTACAGTTTTACAGCCTACGTGAAAATGGAGTTTGATCATTGAATATTACCGAAGTGTCCATTTGCAGCTTGGTTCGTAATTAAAGTTTGGGACTTTATTTATTTTATAATACATTAAAGATTGATACAGCAATATGTTGCTGACGTCACAAGATTTATTAAACCAGTGTCCTTTCCCATTAAATAATTTACGAAAGTGGCAAGAATTGCGACAACTAACTGAACCTCCTACATAGGTACAGTCAGCGTCAGAGAAAAGAAACCCCCCAAAACTACGGTTATACGGTTTGACGTCATTACCAAAGGGGGTTCCTTTTCTCTGACGCTGACCTTACAACAAACCTACTTAACATTTGCCATTACCATTTTCTTATTTTCGTTTCTCTCTCAACAGACAGCAACTTCGTGCTGGGCAACGCTCAAGTGCCGTGCTACCCGATCGTGTACTGCTCAGACGGGTTCTGTGAGCTGACAGGGTGGGCCCGTGCGCACATCATGCAGAAGGGGTGCGCCTGCAAGTTCCTGCACGGGCCCGACACGAGGGACGAGCACCGGCACGAGATCGACGTCGCACTGGAAGCCAAGCACGAACTTAAACTAGAACTTATATTTTATAAGAAAAATGGTAAGATTTTTGCTTGTAAGTCATACATTGGTCATTCTCGGATTAAGCGTCCTTCGCCTAATTACCGTACCCATTTTTATTTTTCACCGATTTGACTTCACATCAAAGAACGAATTCAATAAATTAATGAGGCATTTAACGCCTCATTAATTTATTATTTTAATTAATTTGTTATTATGCGTTTAAGTCAAATCGGTGAAAAATAAAAATGTGTACGGTAATTAGGCGAAATTTCTAGAGACATCACTTAATCCGAGAACGGCTGACATTATTTGTTTATGTATTGTACACAGTTTACCTCCTCAAACGCTTTTGCGACGAAAGAGTCAATGACATGACGAATGATGAAGATTTTTGCTTAGTTCTATATTCAAAGTTCGTCTACGATGAAGCCCGTAGCCCGAGGGATTTCAGTCCATTTGCACTAATCCAAGGCATCGCCTAGTTAGACAGTTGGCAAGTTTCAGTGAGAGACTTTCAAAGTGTCGATACCAGACATTCCCTAATCTGGAATTGGTGCTACACTAACTTTAAGAGCCATTTCCTAATAAATTTGCCTTTAATTCATAACGGCTTTCTTGAATTCAGAGTGACCAACTGCAATATTGAAGCTACATCCTTTAACGATAGGATATAATTTGCTTTGAAATATTAAAACTTATTTTGTACCTAATTTATCATTAGTATAAATAGTAGAAGCCGCAACAAAACGATCTCAAAATCACAAAAATGAAAATAAAAAATATAGTACTGAAGCACTTAAATGCTCACTGTAATAACCATTAAGTGAATTGCCCATTAAAAGCGCCAAACTCAATATCGGGTAGAAGCTTTTCCTTTGAAATTGCATTCGTGGAAGAGCAACGAAAACGTTTATGAGCTTTGCACTCTCGAGTTGGCAGTTATCGGAGTTTCCTATGTGTTTTTTTTTTATAATCAGAATACACCTGCGTGCAACTAAAGTTTCTTTTTTCAAACGTGAGCCTTTATTTAAGTTTGTCGATTGATGATTCGACTCATTAAATATAATTAAAATATTTTCTTTGATGACGGCGTTTCTAGGACACTTGTGCATACATTATTTGCATATGTATTGTGTAGGTAATACGCAGTTCACCGTAACGCTCTAGCGACGAAAAATCAATGACATAGTGAAAGGATATAATATTTACGTAATAAATTAAAAAGCAGAGTCATAAAACTAAAAGACATTAAATGAAAGCTTTTTAATTCAAGCCTCGATCCTTTGCATTAATGGCTTGGCAAAACGTCGTCCATGCCACAATCGTAAACAAAACCAATAAGAGGTTTACGATTCCATTCGACAATATTAAACTTTTACAAGCAGCCAGCTGTTCCTCGTCAGCAAGAATAACTGCCTTTAGAACGACGTTCCACTGACTCTATATTGAGGACCTTCTTCACTTCTTCAGTGACGTCTGAAGAACGCTTTACACAACATTAAAGTCTCGAACACCGGTTCACAAAAATTCACAGCTTCATTCATACATAATCAATGTTTCTTAAGGCACTCGTTCCTTCCTTTGAATTTCAACCGAAATTAACATTCATTAAACTTTACAGGATCTCCCTTTTGGTGCCTGCTCGACATCGTTCCAATTAAGAATGAGAAACGAGAAGTGGTTTTATTTCTCGCCTCCTTCAAGGATATC
Source organism: Caradrina clavipalpis (assembly GCA_932526535.1). Lineage (NCBI taxonomy): Eukaryota > Metazoa > Arthropoda > Insecta > Lepidoptera > Noctuidae > Caradrina > Caradrina clavipalpis. The sequence continues at coordinate 7,614,407 of OW052093.1, forward strand.
ACCAACACCAAGATGGCCGCCATGAACACTAATGAGAACTTCGACAGCGGTGAGTGCCTTTGTAATGATGATACTCGAGAGTTCTTAACAAAATGCAACCCTCAAAAAATTATAATAAGTACTTTCCAAATAGTGACCTTGTTCCGACGCCTTCTGAACACTTAATGAAATGTTTTCGAGGATGCTGACAGTTGTGCATTTGTTAACTCATCACTCAGCACGTTGTTCTAGTGCTATAGGTACATCTATACGATTGATAGCATTAGATTGAGCTCCCGTAGCTCCCCGTTGCCATAGCGAGTTGCGAGCATCACCGCACGGTAAAGTTCCTTTACGAGTATTGTACCCACTGTGTAGACTTTACAAACTAGCTTGTAGCTAGACGGACAATAAGTCCGCGTAGAAATAGAAATAGATTTAGTGAGTAAACACTTCGTAGCGAATAATACATAATTCAATTGTTTTTCTTTATATCTACAAATGCATCACTTGACTCAACACGTTTTTAAGTTAATGAGGATGAACTTAGCGCAGATCTGTTAGCAAGGACCTCGAACAAATAACTGTATGTAGGTGTAAGCTTGTACAACTACAGTTTACATGGTTTTTATAATAATTTTAATATCTTTGCTTGTTTTAATAAATTATTAATTTTTAATCCATAGCTGATGCTTCAGGTTAAAAGCCGACATGTTTATTGACATTTATACTTATAACACAATAAAGACAAAATGTTTATTCCAAACGGATATACATTTAAGTTCCTTATTTGAATTTTGCCAACATTAATTTGTATCTTCAACTAAAGCGGAACCAAAAATGTTTAATAAAACTTGAAGCATGGGCTATTTGTTCAAGAATTCAATGCCCTTTGAATATCACAAACTTGTATAAGCATTAAATTAATTGAAACCACCCTGTATTTCGATTTAACTTTGATTAACAATAATAAATTATAGCATTTACTTGCCCCTTGTTTAAGATCTCTAAATAGAATGAAAAATATGTCGCCAGTTTGCGTTTTATGAATTGTTTTATGGTCCATACGTTGCGCAATACCTACATGTTTTCATTTTTAGTTTCATTTTTACAAAAGCATTTTTTCAATGCACTTACTTATACAAACATTTCTAACTGTGAATACAGGCGGTTGTTATCAGAATGATCAAAAAACATTTGCACCATTCATAAAATGTGGGTTTTACTTTTAAAAAACGTGAACTGAACGGAACTGAAACGTGAATGGTATATGCGTTTTTGAACACACATCTCATAAACAGCTAGACCCGGATAAACTATGTATAGGTTAAACAAATATTTATTCTGAGTGGGATTTGATTGTTTTTTTTTTGTGTCGTTAGTAACTAATTACAAACCTTAATAAAATCCATACATTTACATTTTCGTTCTTTGGCGATTTTTACTATTATAAATGTAAAATTTTATATGTATGAATGTTTGTTACTCAATCACACCAGAACGGCTGAACGGATCTGGATAAAATTTGCCACAAAGATAGATTATAGTCTGGAATAAGAATAGGTAGGTATAGGCATTTGACGCATAGGCTTTTTATCCCGGAAATATGTACGTTTCCCAAGCGATAACACGTCATCTCTGACGCGGATGAAGTCGCGGGCAGAAGTTAGTGACTAATAAACGTTTAATAATATCAGCTTATTCACTTAAATTAGCAAGGATTACTTTCTATCAGGATTTAAAATTCAGAGGTGTACCAACCGCCTGTATTGTCAGTTAAATATCCTACATCATACCTTTAACAGCCCCAGACAGATAAAGACTCTATTACTTTGCAGACAGCATGCACTTTTGCATGTTAACATTCTAATTTTATTATTTATGCAATATTCAAAAGTGGAAACCTAATTAGCTCTTACCTGCTTAAGATTAAAGCTGTAATTTCCATTTCAACCTTTAAAATATGTAAGGCATGAGGCTCCAAAAGTCAGTTTTAATAAGGGCTTTAGTCTAATTATGCTTAATCCGCCGGCTTCTGCTGCTTTGTAGCGATTTTAAATGCCAAATTATGCGTTAAGCATGCGCTTTATAAGTTCAATAAAAACTAGGTCAATGTTAACATAGATTTATTTATTCATTTAGTCGTTCGTTTATTAGTGTAGATAGTATTAAAACAATTAAAAATAAATAAGCCCCATTTTACTAAAAACCTATTATCCGAAATGGGTATTTTAAAATTAGTGCGTATCTAGGTTAAATCAGTCTTCACAATTCAATCTTTTTGACATTTTAGCAGCAGCTGAATAAATTTACAAAAGTTCAAGTCCATAAAAAAGTTTATAATAAAAAATAATACTAGCTGACTTTGAAGAAAAAAATTTTAATGCCTTATTCTAATAGAAAAAAAATGAAAAGAAATAAATCATAAATGGCATTTTGACATTATTTTGTGAAACTGCTGCCAGTGTCTTGTACTTATTTTGTTTCGTTAACACAAAGGTTTCATCTTAATTTAAAAAACTGAACTAAATGTAACATTTTGTCTTTAAAATCATTAAATTCAAGGAATATAAAATTATTAAAATGATTCATAAATTTAGATTATCCTTATTTCAACCATAACAAAATAAACCTGGCTCTTTTTTTAGTAAAAATAACGAAGCCATTTCTTATTAAGAAAAAACGAGTTTTTATGGCATTTTTACTAAAGTCGCTGGTATTTTTTAAATAATGGGTACAAAGGATTTATTTAAACACATACCAAACTTACAGAATATTAAAAAATATTTTTAATTTATTGGCAAGTATGAAAAAAATATACACAGATTATTTACATTACATTGATTTCAATATCAAATAATGTAACCTTTACAAATATTGAACAATTCAGGTCAATGGTAACCAAAACTAAGATAAGAAAATAATATCAAAACGAAATGGTTGAATACCTACTCATATCAGTTTCCACGTTTATTGAATGAATCTCAACACAAGGCAGCACTCCGGCTGGTTCCAATCAGCTAAATGTGTTAGTCTGCGTTGCGTCCATCTAGGGAATTAATTCCAGCGAATGTTTTTTGGATCCCTCCAAAGATCTTGAAATGCGAAATCGTATTATCGTTCAAAGCAAAACTTTCATTTGGTAAGTAACAGTAGTTTTTGAATACCATCAGATTTGAATTAAACGAAAAAAAAGTTATCTGATTTCGAAAGTTTTCTTTGTTTAGTTACTTATTCATTGTAGGGCCAAACGGAAAAGTTTTTTTTATTAACACTATTTAGAAAATAAACTAAACTTAAGCTTTGTAATGACTACAGAATGTGGCCATTTTTTTTTATTATCTTCAAAAAGTTTTCAAGACAGTTTTAGTGTTGTCTACAAATTGGGGATTACGTGATCCGTCTTGCGCCGTCTGTGATCCTTATCTGTTGTACAGCATTTTTTTTTGGTAAAACTTCGAATAATCAGTCAAATTATTACATGAAAGTCTACATCTTTTTTTAAATTACAGGTAGGTAGTAGTTGTAGCGGTCGTTGACCTGCAGAGAGTGTAGGTAATGTCTAGTTAGTTATCTAATTCCTATTGTCATTGTCGTATACGTAACATAGAAAGGCTAAATTAACATTCATAAACATTTTTGTTGCACTAAATACTTTTTTGAATTGACAAAGAATATTTTTTTGAATTTAGAACATATTGTAGATAATACGTTCTCTATGTACTTTTTTCGATATGTCGCGCAACAAATACAAAAAAATAAAAAAGTGATTATCACCGTCGCTAAGAGGGAATGTTTTAATCTGAAGCGAAACAACTTTTCACGATAATAAGATAAACAACGAAACAGTAAAGTCCTCCATTCGTTAAATATTGGATTTAGATCCAATTATTTAGATATTTACCCTTGCTTACTCGTGCTTTTGAAATTTTACATCTATTTTTTTATATTGTCCTCTACCTCTTCATAAATACCTATTACTTTTAGACGTGTTTTTTTTACATTATGTAATTTTTATTTCAATTTGAATGATTATTATCTACAAAATATTCAGTCGTCGCACCGTAGGCTGCTTGGTACTTGCTTACTTTAATTTCTGGCGACATCCTGCTTTTGATACGAACTCACGAAAGTTCGAAATCACATCCGCATCATTAAGTTCAATATCTACGTACTTATCAATATTAATAAAGCCCATGATAACATGGGCATTTTGTTTGTCGGCTTATTAATGGAAATGGAGTAATAATAATCCAATCAAAGTTTTCGTATTACGGAAAATACCGATAAGTTTATACTTCAGTACCAATTTTGAACTTTCGTGGTATCAAAGCAGCATTACTGCCTACTTACAAGATTTTCTTATAACAAAATGTGGAAAGATAACTCTTGTATGTAATTAACTCTGGTCTCTATATTTTCCTGGAAATTCCTTTTTACAGAGATTTCATTTCTCTTTAGTAATCTACAACTAATTAAGTTATTTTAATTTTGAGAAAATCGAGAAATATCTTTAACACAGTTTTCTAAGAAAATCCTTTATGGGGCAAAGTTTCCGTACAATAAGTAGACATTACTCGTAGCTGGTACTAAGCCAGTGGTCCAGTGTGTAACAGGGTGGTTTATGCATGCAGGAGCCGCGGTGCGGCCTTCGGCTGGCGTGGTCACTCTAGCGTTATCCCCATTTGTACCCGCAGCGGCACTCTTGGGCGCCCGGTTCCGCGCTGAATCTAGTTGCCTACTTCCAGACCCGAATGGCAATCTTGACCCCGAAGCGCCGTCGCCCGCGAACATGGGCAGGCGACGCTCTAGGGCAGTACTATACCAGCTTTCAGGACATTATAAACCGGACAAAATGAAGACTAAATTAAAACTCAACAATGTTAGTAAGGTAATCCTTTTTTCTAACCGAGGAGGCGTTTTAGTTTTCCGCTGCAGTAGGTACTCGGGCGGCCGCATCCGGTTCGGGACGGTTCCTGAGTACTTGTGAAACTTTTCATGAATTAAATATGGTGCGGACGCCGAAACAATTTTCATAAAACAGTTGACTGTTGAGAGCTACAATAAAATTATGTAAATTATTTCAGAATCTATTACACTCATCGGACCCTCCGTTGCCTGAATATAAAACGTCAGCATTAAAAAAGTCTAGATTTATAATATCACACTACGGGGTGTTTAAAACATTCTGGGACTGGCTGATCCTCATAGCCACGTTTTATGTGGCCGTAGTGGTTCCTTACAATGCCAGCTTCGTTGACGAAGGACACCCCAGGATAAGTGTGACGAGTGATGTCGTGGTAGAAGCGCTCTTCATTATCGGTAAATCACTTGACTAACTTTTTAATATCCTATATCGGAAAGTTTTACACTTCACATATGCGTTTTGCAGATATAGTGCTTAATTTCCGGACGACATTCGTAAGTAAGAAAGGAGAAGTAGTCTCCGATTCTAAGGCGATAGCCCTTAATTACATCCGGAGCTGGTTTGTGGTGGATCTCCTGGCGGCGCTGCCGTTTGACCTACTTTACGCGTCCGACGTGTACAGCGGCGCGGTGAGTTAACACTACCCACTAATTAATATAACACATTTATTATTCATTTGGAATGGGCCCGAGTCTTGCCATCGTATCTGTGCACAACCTTTTTGAAGTTTGTTCTACCTGATATAAATACTGGTTTAGTTAGTTAAGTAATTAATATGCTACTTGTCGGTACAGGAGTCAACACACGGCAACGTGCATTTAGTAAAATTAACAAGACTGCTGCGACTCGCCCGGCTGCTACAGAAGATGGATCGATACTCGCAGTACTCGGCTTTAATACTGACGTTGCTAATGCTCTCTTTCACTTTGCTGGCTCACTGGCTCGCCTGCATTTGGTTCATCATAGCCGACAAAGAGATTGAAATTCACAAAAACGAAAGTTGGGACCTAGGTAATTTTGCACAAGAATAATTTGAAAGCGTAGCTTTATATTTAGAAGGATTGACTTTAAAAGTACACTCTTTCAAGGTTATCGCAGTAAACACGATCAGTATAAAACACACCCAAATAAATCTAAATGATATAAAATCCAGCAATCCGATTTTCAACTTGTGCAAACTTCAGCTGTGTGAGATACATCAATACGATTCTCAGAGATAAAACTTTTTTATTGCTTCGTTTGGGTAAAGTCGAGTTGTTTAATTCTAGGATGGATAAACACTCTGGCGGAGAGGCTGAAAGTGCCGATCCCGAATATATCGCACAGCGAGAGTTATGTGACGGCGCTGTACTTCACGTGCTCGTCGCTCACCAGCGTGGGCTTCGGGAACGTGTCCGCCAACACGCTCGCCGAGAAGATCTTCAGCATCATCACCATGCTCATCGGAGGTTCGTCACCAACCACATTACATTCTATTTTCACACCTGTTACTCCCGAATCAAATTGTCGACCCATTCCACTCTATCCATTTCACTATATCTTGTTTATCTTGAATATTACGTTTTTGTAATGTTCCTGTGTTGACTTGTAAGCAAAGGTAAACATTGAAATCGGTTTACACAACTCAAGATGCTTACTAGCAAATCATGCTAAAGCTAAAATTAAATATCATCACAGAATATCGTGTTTCTTTGATCGATCGTTGATAATGTCCAGGTTAATATAAAACTGTCAAAATCTAATTTGGGATGGGCTCAATGCATTGAAGTGGAACGTAATATAGATTGATATCGAGTACTTATTCAGGCGTTCTCGATCACAATGGCACAGCAAAATTACTGTTTTAATTATGACCACGTAGTTAATACGCTGATAACTTTTTGCGGTGCGCATATAACGAGCTTGAAACCACAGCGTCAACCTCACCGCCACTTCACACTTTGGTAAAACACGTTGAGTATAAAATGGCACATTTCCACTGTTTTAGCTCTGATGCACGCCGTAGTGTTCGGTAACGTGACGGCTATCATACAGCGCATGTACTCGCGTCGGTCCATGTATCAAAGCAAGTGGCGCGATCTCAAAGACTTTCTTAGCATAAACCAAGTGCCGAAGGAGTTGAAGCAGCGGATGCAAGACTACTTTCAGACTATGTGGTCGCTGAACCATGGCATCGATATACATGAGGCAAGTTACTTAAATTTGAACGTTTTTCTCTTGTCACTAGGACTTCAATTGACGTAGCAATGTGCGGTGTGTTGAAATGAAAATAATTATTGCTAATTATTAATTATTCATCACGCACAATAACTTGTCTTTGACAATCAATTGAAAATAATAGTTATGTTTGTATTACGAAATACCAAAAGATCAATGCTTCGTTACTAATTGAGATAAAATATAGAACTTTTATAAATACATCATTTTGAGGAAGTATCAGATACGGGGATAAGATAACATTGCTTTGAAGTTTGCCCGAACCCCAACCGAGCTAAATGGGTTGGAAACGAAATATAATGCGATAAAGTTAATCTGCTTAACTCTGTTACGTTTTTAAATATTCTTTTATTAAATCTCATTTACATGTAAAGAACTGACTTTACGTTTATGCAAATCTAGGTTGTCGCTTTGAAGTCGTATGAGAAAATATTTCCTGTAACTGTTTTTAAAGGGTCTGTTTATTTTAGACTCTGAAAGAATTTCCCGAAGAGCTGAGGGGTGACGTGTCGCTACATCTACACCGTGAGATATTATCCCTGCCGATATTTGAATCAGCGTCACAAGGCTGTCTCAAGCTGCTGTCGCTACACATTCGGAACAACTTCTGTGCCCCCGGCGAGTACCTCGTGCACAAAGGGGACGCGCTGACGTACATCTACTACATATGCAACGGTTCCATGGAAGTGATGCAAAACGAGATGGTCGTCGCTATACTCGGTGAGTCACATAGAATCCATTGTTCGTACCACGTAGCATTTCTCTACCTACACCCATCTACCGTCTATTACTCCTCCTCCTACATGGCGTATGTAAAAATATTCATAAACCTTTTATTAAATAGGCAAAGGAGATTTGGTGGGATGCGATATGAATACCCATTTGCAAGCTTACAACGGTTCAGGCTCGTCACACCCGCAGGGGAATAATCCTGATGTTGTGGTGAAATCGAGCAGTGATGTTAAGGTAAACTGAATTATTCATTTGCCACTCTAAAAGCGTCACTGGTATAGAGTCAGTTACGTAGAATTTTTCTTACAATAAAAGCTTTTTGCTCAACAGGCTCTTACGTACTGTGATTTAAAATGCATACACATGGGTGGCTTAGGCGAAGCTTTGCGACTATACCCTGAGTACCAGCAAGAGTTCATGCACGACATCCAACACGACCTGACGTACAACTTGCGAGAGGGCTATGAGGCTGAAGCAGAGTCTGACGGCAACGGTCACCCATCACTAACACTACCTTCAATATCTGAAGATGATGAGAATGCAGCGGAAGACTCAGCACTCACGCCCAAAAAGCTACCCGGTTCCAACGCAAATAGCCCGCGGCACCAGAAATTCAGGTTCCATTATATTTTATGCCAACTACACTTTTAAAATAATTTCAATCGGATTACAGAAAATATGATATCGTGTTTGGTTTAAATATCGAAGCATACCTACATGTTTTCTGATTGAAATTGGTTTTTTATTGTATTTATAAATGGGATTCTTTGACTGAAATAAGATTGGATAATGAGCCATGTATTTCGATTACTTAAACTAACGCGTTTTGTTTTTAGTAAAACAATATAAATACATGGAAAAAAAAAATTGTAGGTACCTCTTTTGAGGCATATTGTGAGCACGGAGGAGTGTGATATTTACCAAAATTTAAGTCAAGCTAATTTTTTATACTAAGACATTAAATATCCAGCAAACAGTTGATTGGACCTACATCCAAAACTAAGGCTTAAAATGAAATACTTGTTTTCAGGACTGATGGACAACCAAGGCTCTCTCATAGAGAATTACGTGAAAGAATAGAAAGACAGCGCTCCATAGCAGCGCCTAAAGTTTCAAGATCTGATTCTTTGGAAGGGCTGAATTTAGAAGTGCACAATACGAGATCGTCTGTGGACAGACTTGACACCCAAGTGTCGAGCTTGCATCACGACGTGGCTGCGCTCAGCATGGAGGCAAGTCGCACAGTGACGTCACGACTCGAATAATCCCGCGTTGACCCACATATCAAACCCACGTGACATAGATCCTTAATAATACAATGATATCATTCAGTCTTGTCTATGAGCTCACGACGTTCTTTATTCGCCTACTTTGTGTGATGACCTAATATGAATTGTTTATTTACACACGAACTATATCAAACCGGTTCTCCAAAGTATTTGAAATTAGATCCTTGAACATTCTTGTAAAATTCCTACTCTACTATCTGCACTTCAAACTTTGGATATGAGCTAAACTTTACACTTCAAAATAAAGCGGTGGCTAAGATGCTCTTATGTGTTTCCATTAGGTTCGCCACGCCATCCAAGCCCTGCAGGAGATGACGGCCCCCACCGGGTGGCACGCAGCACATTCCAATCCTAATCTCCAGTGGAACGCTCCACCGAACCAGCTCGCGCGGAGTTGTAGCCATCCTCCCGACGTTTTCTGCTGGGATCAGGTTAGTAAAGTAATTGTAACATACATTTTAAAAATGACATTATTGTATTTAAATTTATGTTACACTGGAAATTTACCCAACAGCAGGAGCGACCGATTACCCCGGAGCGTCCGAAAGTCCACCGGGCAACACAAACTGAGCCATTCCTTCACCTCGTCACGCAGTACATAATGGAGCACCCCGCCACCGTGATGTTACTGCTGGGCATCGACCCGATGGCGAACCTGACGCCCGTGATGCCCGGCACCGTGGACTACTACACGGACACCCGCGGCCGGCGACCCAGCACGCTCGAGCAGATCATTGAGTCCGAGACGGGCAGCCAGACGCCTTCCAGCACCACCAGCGAGAAGTTCGAACAGATTAGAAGCCCTAGCGGCAGTGTGAGAGATCTCGAAGTTCAAATAGAGAATGAAGTGAAGAAAACTCCTGAGAAGGAGTCCATACCGGCGACTCTGCGGCGCAGCCGGTACTCCGCCAGCGACCTGTGCGAGGCGTCGGAGCGGCTGCTCGCCACGCGCTCCACGCACCCCAGCACGCGCTCCCTCAAGTTTAACATCAACAGCTAAGTTTATAATTCCATTTCGTCTTAATATAATATGCTCATTAGTCTATAGACTTCAAATAATAATGCCATTAGTTTAATTGTACATTTGGTTACCTTAAATTCTACTTTGTAAGTGTATTTTGTTTACTACTTTGTAGATAAATCTACCTAAGTAGGTACTATTGTAATTTTTATCACTACTTCTCAATCAACGAAATCTATCTATATCATTATGAATATTTTCTAGTTAGTATGTATAAGTAGAAAGTACATACTTAACGATTGTACATATCAAGTTTATGAGAAGATTTAATTGTTAGCTTAGTCTATAAAACTACTTGATCTAGTCACCGGTTAGGCTTATCGAAAGAGAGAGACGTTGGGAATAACTTGAATCTGATTTAATAGTTACTGATATTGAAATACCAACAGACTCCTGGGTTCTTAATGAGTGAGCAACGCGAGAAATGTTAATTGTGACATTAGTACATTTATAACTCCGTCGTCTTGTTGTCAAATTATAATATTATTGTCCTTTTAGAAAAGTCTATGGATACGAGCACAGGCATTACGTCAAATCTTTTAAATTGGATTACAACCATTTACACAAAAATGTGTATCTAGCTCTTAAAAATAACCCTGAAGCAACTTCTTCATAAAATATAAAGACGTTTATGTCGGACACTTATCCATATTTTCTATAAAACTGTTCTCTATTTTAATACATTTTTAAATAACGCCAATAATTCGGCATGTTTATGTAAGACAATACTAAACATATTTCATAATATCTACGTACCAAATCTCCCTCTGTACCTCTACCATGAGTTGTCATCGAAAACTTACTCGCTAGCGTAAAGCTCGCTAGCGTGCTAACGTGGATCGAATAGATTTCGATAACGCTTGCACCATGAGATTTGCGAAGACTAACGCAGGCGCTAATGTAAGCTCGATAGATCATGTCGTCTAGCTAACTTCACTCTACACTTTAGAATACTTTCGTCTATGCTTTACTTATGTTTTGTTTCTTTCTTTCTCAGTATTATGAAGAGAGAACGACTCGTAAGCTCAAAATGTAGTGTTTTCGCTATGCTAACAATGTTAATATAGTCAATATCACAAAATAAACCGTCTAAATAGAAAATTTGACGGTTCGTGGAATACTTGGAATGGTATTCAGTGGTTTTTTAATTTTTATTCCATACTAGCCTATTCTACTTGGGATAAGGGCAGGAAGATGATGACAAGCCGTTGCCCACGACTTCGTTAGCGTTGTGGTTATAAAACATAAAAATTTTCTTATTAAAGGGACATTCTTAATTTGCAAATTGGTTCAGTATTTGTTAAGAGTTTGCATTCTGTTTCTGCCTAACCCCTATGTGATAACAACAACATAAAACCAAACCTACAAAGAAAATTCTGCGGATTATGTATATCACAGACAATTTTTTGTGTGATTTAGTTAAAATGAGTTCAAACAAGAAGTCAGCAACAACCTATACTAAATAGCTGATGTTTTATTTGAAATGTGATTGGTATTTAGTTATTAAAGTATAATTTAATAATTAAAACAATTTTATTCTTTGCTTTATATATAATCTCCATAAGAGTTCCAATTACCGACACACTGACAGAATTGTTATATCATGTAGAGGTCGTCGGCCTAGTGTATTGCAGTGCTTAGATGTTATCCCACAATTCACACAACGATCCATAGTTTCAACCATATCCAATCCACAAGCCGGCGGTAAGATTCAAAATAACAATTTCATCCAAGTAAAACGTGACGGGCGATCTTCGGTGTCCGTCCAGCATAAAAACAAGGGTTTTACAAGATATTCAGGATCAGAATCCGTAACAAACAAAGCAGTAGTCGTTGAAAATGAAAATAATCGGAAAAGCACTTTAGGAGCATTAGAAAACATGAAATAGGTATGTGAGCCAGCAACAGCAGCTAGCCGCAGTCCAGTGACAATGTCAGTCAGCTGCACAGCTACAATATAATATATGGTCAGCTGTCATATCAGTAATATAGAATAAAAATATAACAAAGATGATTTTTTAAGTAATGTAAAATCGATAATCGTTATTACGTTTTTTCAGTATTAAGAGATATTTTATTTATTAATATAAAATGCATTATATTGCATAAGTATTTATATAGTGTATTTGATTACTTTGAGTAAACAACCTTGTAAAAAGGTTTTATTTTTGTAATTTATTTAATTTACGATTACTCAATCGATATACATATATAATCTCACGTAAATGATCTTATTCTTATTTCTCAACTTCCAGTAACAAAACTGAGGTGATTTTTTATATTCTAAGTAAAAAAAAATATGATTTTTTTAGAACATAATTCTCAACTCATTGGGCCCACCATTTTCCATCTCCTTTAGCGGCCACTTACATATTCCATGCCAAATAAGCTCTCGAAGACATTATTTTGATTTATAGACTCGAAAACGTATATTACTTTAATGTCAACGTATGTTTCACGCGTCAAAATGCTAGTGAGCTACGTTACTACTATCGTAAGTATATTATTCGATAGCTTCTATCGAATTAGTGACTCATGGTACCATTTTGTATGGTGACAGCTGAAAAACGTTTGTGACTATCGAATAGATTACGTTAGGTTTTGAACCTATCGAAATCTATTACACTCATGGTACGAATTTTAATTATTTCTGTGACCGCTAGGGGCGCTGTACTATATTTCATACAAATAATTTACGGAGACGCTAGCGAGTATGGGCTGTCCAAACTCATGGTAGAGGTACTGATCTCAAAATACGTTTTATAACTATTTATAGAAACACGATGTGGTCTTCCTTTGAAGTTGTTAGTAACCAGTAAACTAACTGCATTACGAGTTAGTTAACTGCCTTGTCTCTGGTCAACTATAACTTTGTGCCAAAAGCCAACAATGTTCGTGACAATGTCACATAATTAATTATCAATGTCTATTCTTATAAAATAAAACACAACAAATGATTGCTAATTAGTTACTCGTATTTTCTAGAAAAAGTATTTGTTCTTTGAACATTCTGATCCCTCTCCATTGTGACCAAATTAGAGTAATGAAGAGATTTTTTATTTCTTTTTAAATTAAGTGTAACGAGCAATCTTGTCAAACTACAATTGTGAGATATTTTCCATAGGCACTGTCTTTTAACGCATATTGTATAGGGGCATTTTCATTTTAAATGGCGCAGGCTGTTTTTCGGTTGTCCCATGACTAAAATATGATGAAAAAAATATTTGCAAACAATTTTTTTAAGAAAAATCTATTGTACCCTGTAGGTATTTTTATAAATATGTGGATTTAATTTATGAGTTCCTTATAGAGCACGTATTTAATTTTATTTAAATTAATAATGTTGCGGAATCGTGTAAAATCATCATGTCCCCATGACAGTTTGCATCATTGCATTCAATTTTTTCGTTATTTTTTGTACGACAGCTAACGTAGCGACACTTTCATTGTATTGTTAGATAGTTAATTTATCCTTTAAACTAAGCATTTCATCTCAGTTAGTGAAGAAAATATATAATAATTTAATAAAAAGCTTGTCCCACGAATTCGCGACTACCGGACATGTCCGGATAGTCACGCGGTTTTTACTATGAAAGTACAATTTTACAGCTTTCTGATAATATTGTTTAAGTATTTAAATTTAGTTTTAAAAACGATCTATATCCGTCACGTCCTGTTAGTAACTAGTTGTAGTGTTTAGTTGTAGTAGTTTTTGAAGCCTATTTATTTTAACCTGCGCCATTTAAAATGAAAATGCCCATAGATTAGAACAGCCTATGTATTATAAATGTTTATCTCACAAATTATTATGTGTATTTATATACCTACGGTGAAAGTACCTACACGATCGTAGCAACACGTGAAAAATCCCCTACGGGAGGATTTTACTTAATGATTTTATTTCTCGGCATGTCGAACGATATTCCAAGAACTAAGTAATTATTATAGTTTATTTGTCTTTCGTTATCATTAAGACAAATAAATAAAAATTGAAAAAAAAATATATGATATTACCAAGATCACAGCTAATTAATTAAATTCAATCACAGTAAATGTTGTATAAATATTATTTGAAATTATTTGTAAGCAATACCTAGTAGTTCTAGATTAATGACTATTTACTTATGTTTCGAACATACTTCTATGCATCTATTTAGATAGAGATTGTTTGATAAATGTTTTTGCCTCATAGTAATTCATGATAGATATAAACTTTGATGACGTCTACAGTATTTGGAACTATTAGGCATTTGTTTCGACTTCGTGTGTAGTGGAGTAACAAAGTTATTTATGGCCCTGCAAGAGTAGGGCCGAAACACTATAAATTTTATTATGAATAAATGTAAATTCTAGTAGAGAAATGAAATTCAAAAATTATCTTTGATAATAAATTGTTATAAGAACGGAAACGCTTACTAGAATAATAAATGTGGTGTACGTTGTATAGAACCCATGAATGTGATATGATGTTAAACACGTGCAGTGCCTAAAATCTCATTTATTTATTTAATTACTTAATTATTCTGTATCTTTGATTAAAATCTAAACTATTTTACTAAACGTAATGATTACTCATACGTTTTGAACATATTTTGTACATATTGAAACTTAATCTTGTAGTACAAAGTATTAGTTACCATAAAGTTTAATAAAGACAAATTGATGTTGAAACCAGTCTTTTATTATTTAATAACAACGTAAGTAGGTAATAATCGGATCCCGTATTCATAAAATACACTAATTCATGGGGAAGTTGTAAACAGTAAAGTTAATATACACAACGTGTACAGTTACTTTCACACCAGCCTGATCTCGACATTCAATATACTATAATGTAAATAAATAAAATTGTCTGGCATTGAATATTCTCGGAAAGATGGAAAACGTCAATAACAAAATAATCTTCGCCGATCTCAGGCACGTAGGAAACATTGAAAAATTGACCTCATTATAATGTTTTGACGCGTTCGCACCTATTTCGGTTATTCCTTCGATCTTTTTTCAATCATTTATTCTTACCTATATTTAAAGATTCAATATTACAGGTATCTTAAAAACATTATTACATTTTTGTAACGCATTTTCTGAGTCCAACAATTTCCAGAAGGGTCTATTATCATAACAGGCCCGCCATAATGACTGCACCAAACACTCCTCATCCCTCCAAACTCCATTAAAGCAGCTTTTATTCAGGAGAGAAAATGTTTACAAACAATTCACGCCGAGGAACTTTACCCTCAGCGTCATAGTCTTAAGGAAACAATGTGAGACAACAACTAAGAACAATACGTTAACAATAGAACTTTCATATTAACATAATTTTCTGAGAAATCATTGCTGCATGCTGTAGTGCTTTAGAAAACCGAATTATTTTCTAGAATCCGTAAAAAATTCTTGCCAGCAATCGTTCGGTATCTGTTGATAATTAAAACAAACACTAGAATTATTTAAGTAAACGAAGATGTGTTCTGAGACCAAACAAATTAAAATCGTACCTCGTTCTCCTTCGCGGTATTGGCTTTGCGTTCCTTTTCGTTGAAATGTTTATCAACATCAGACGGGAAATCATTTCGCAAAGACCGGGAGACAAATGAAAAATGGTTAATCTTTCAATTACTCAGAATTGTTGGATGTTCCATCACAGCACGTTCTCTCCACATTCACGACTTAGGTAGTACTCGTAATGAATGTAATGTTTAAAAAAAACACGCTTTTAATATTACACGATACGATGACGATGATGCATGACAGTACTTACATTCAGAATCATGAACTATATTAGTAAAAAAAAAGCAAAAACGAAGCGAAAGTTCGATAGTAAACTTTTTTAAAATATTAAAGTAAAGTAAAGTATAGTAGCTTCCTATTAGCGAAAGAATTGTCAGTATCTGCCCCGTAGTTTTAGAGGTTTTCATGAGAACACTATAGTCACGAGATCGATAGTCTTGATACGACAAAACAATATAAATTTTTCCAACGATACTCATCATATTTCTACACTAGCTTCTGCCCGCGACTTCGTCCGCGTCACAGTTGATGTGTTATCCTACGGGTACCGTACATTTTCCCGGGATAAAAAGTAGCCTATGTGTTATTCCAGACTATAATCTATCTTTGTGCCAAATTTCATCCAGATCCATTCAGCCGTTTAAGCGTGAAAGAGTAACAAACATCCATACATCCATACATCCATACATACAAACTTTCGCCTTTATAATAGTAGTAGGATAAGGTTGTCACTTCTTAGGATTTGTCCACCTCTTGCATACTTTGTCATACAATTCAACGTGCTGTACAAATGACAATTGTTTGTAAATACTAATGCCAGCATTAACAAGCTACCCTTTTCGTATCCATGTCGTTGCCGTCTATTACAATTTTTTTAAGTCTCTCGAATCATTTTTTTCACCGTCGTCGTGCAACGTTATATACCTGCCTATTAAAATTACCTTGTGATTTATCACATACCATGATAATACATTAACATACCTAAATGAAAGAACCACTTAAATCTTATTTTTAAGAATAAACACGCCCAATGCGTGTTGATTCTTAAAAAGAAGATTATAAAATAATAATTTATAGACGTTGTAAAAATAGTTCAATACCTTCAACATTATTTTTTCATCAGGTTAATGTTGAAAGTATTGAATAAACACCTACTACGTGTATAAAGAGCACAAACCATAGCTTTTAGTTTCAATATAAAACACACCTTAGGTTGGGCTACAACACAGGCAAAATTGTCGTTTGATATTTTTTACCTTACCAACGTCAATATAATATACTTATTAGTGCCTATCGCCACTCGTGGAGGCTATTTCGTAGGTGCGTAAAAGGTCAAGAAAGAAAAGTCATAAACCCATAATATGCTCCATTAACGTACATTGATAATAACTTGTCCATAAAATGCAAAGCTGTGCAAGTTGTAGCCTTCGCCGCGCCGCGTAATAAAGTAAGTAATGATGTAAATGTAGGTCGTGCCTCGTGACGGGTAGGCTCGCTTTAATTTGCCGCAGTCTAGCTTGGAGCATTCCCAGAGCTACGACTATCAAACTATTAGAGAATGTGTTCTCTCAACTGAATAAATAGAGCATGGAATACCTATTCTCTAGCCTCCATGTGACATTTATTATTGAAATAGACTAAAGGAGGGGTTCCCAAAACTGGTCGTCGCGACGCTTTGGGTCGTCGTCGTCGTGGTCCTGCTGAGGGCACCTGGCGTCCCACGTCGATAAGCACAAGTTAAACCTACTATTGTATTTTCTAATAAATAGTAATAATTAAGATTATAATCTATGGACTTTTCTTTAATTAAGTATAAATTACAAATAAATATAGTAATCCTAATGTCTGTTGCCGCTACATACAAATGTTTTTTTTATAGAAAGGAGTTGCAAAAAAATTGCATCTCGTAAAGGTCATGATATAACAAAGATTGGGAATCCCTGGATTAGACAATACCAGTTCTATTAAAAATGTAGTTAGATACTTAGATTACGCGATAACATGAACATGTTCACAAACATATATGCGGTTTGTTTGAAATTTCACAAAAAGTTTTGTGAAAAATGCTTACATTTCTCTCTGTAACCAGAAATGAATATTCGATTCATTCGCTCAAGCAAAAATATGAAAATAGCCGTGCAAAGAGACTACATCATATGAAAAATATTTTGATATATTGTGTCCATTTAAAAAAATTATAGACACCGTATGCCCGCTGGCGGTGGCAGTTATGCAATTTTTTTCATTAAAGTCCTTTTACTGTTGTTCCTAGAAAAATGTACCTGCTTTAGTTTGTTGTTCAAAACTACAAAATGAAAAAGGCAAAGTACCTTTAGCTAGCACCTGGAAATGCGTTAAAAATAAAGCATTGTTCACCTCTACCAGTGTACAATTAATTGGTGCTTCAATTAATTATATACTCCCACAGGTACAGTGATACTTGATAGGTAATAATATATATAAATAAAATATAAATAAATAAATATACCATCACGCCTGTATTCCCCGAAGAGTTAGGCAGAGGTATACCAATGTACACCCACAGTTCGCCGGTATATTTAGGTCCCATGTAATAGGGGGCGAGCCTATTGTCATTAACCGAGCACAAATCCAAACTCCGAGCTGCTACTGAGAATTTCATAGAAAAACCCAATAACAACACTAAACTAACACTTTTTGCTCGACCTGGGAATCGAACCCGGGACCCCTTGCACAGTAGTCGCACTTGCGACCACGAGACCAACGGGGCAGTTATTATAGGTAATAATCACCTATAATAATGACTATTAAAAGGTTCATGTTCATTTATCATAAAGTTGTTCTAGGAATGTAGGTAATTTGTGCATTTTCCTGCACATATGACGTTGGTACTAACATTTCACACTTGATGCGCTGTTATTTTTGACTGCCCTGTTGGTTTTGTGGTCGCAAGCGCGGCTGCTAAGCATGGGAATCTGGTCAGCCAAAAATGCGTTATTGGGAATTTCTCAGAAGCAGCCCAGGGTTTGGAAGTTAATCCAACACCCCCGTGTCTCGGAAAGCAAGAAAAGCCGTTGGTCTTCCGCCTGATCTCTCCCCAGTTGCCGGTCCATCGGCCTATGAGAGTGAGAGAAAAGAGAGCGCACCTGTATTTGCGCTCACACTTGTGCACTATAATATCTGCTGCAAACTTGGCTAATCTTTATTGAGGTTGGCAACCGTGCCTGAAATCGGTCTGAAGAATATTATGGTTATTGTTGCGCTATTATTCTGTTTGTGTATTTATGTGATGATCAAGGAAATGTGTCCCATTTTGATAAACACTTAAATACATATGAAAAACTGCGAAATTTTCGTGGATCCCTAGAATAATAATATAATTTCGTAATATAATTTCCTGTTCCCTTTTCGTATTCGGACGCGGTCTATTACTTATTATTTCCCTCTGAGATCATAAAATAATGCGGACATTTCCTACAATTTGTCAACGCCCATTATTATTTATTAAACCAGCTTATTTCCGCAATTAGTTCCACGTGTATGTCGGATATCTACGGGGGATTATTTTATGTTCCCTAATTCTTTTTCGAACTGGAAGGATAAGACACGAAAGCGTGAAGCATTAAAATAGTGGAGGGAGCAGGAAAAGAATAATAACTTTTTCAAAAATAAAAGTAAATTACTTATACATATATTTTACTCCTTTTAATATCAGCTATCTGCCAATGAGCCTGAGACGTCAGGATTGGTCCGGCCGCTTCGGAAATTAGCCAGAACAAACAGACAAACAGACGGACCGACAGACGGCTACGAAGTCTTAGTAATAGGGTCCCGTTTTACCCTTTGGGTACGGCATCCTAAAAAATGTTTTTTTCATGTAAGTATCTTGTAAACATTAATATTTATTTTGTAAACAGCTGTTATTTTGACATTATAAAGAGACACTTCTATTTTATTTATTTCTATACAGGAAAAATTTTTAACCAGTGCGTAAATTTTGCCATAATAAACTTCAACACGTTTTATTAAACACGTATATTTTATTTTGATATGACTTAGTACTAAAAAAAAAAGTTATCGCTTACGAAACATGTTTACTTAAAAACCATATTTCATTGTCACTCGGCGCTAGCGCATTCCCCACCCCCTCACCCCAGCCATGCGCCCGGGCGGCGGCAGCGGCCGCGAGTTTTCATTGATAGTATGGCGAATAGATTATGTCCTGGATGTTTTGCTTATTTCAAACTCGGATAAGGATGAAATTTTTTTTAATTTTTTTTTTTAACTAAACACGGAAATGTGTTTCATTACTGACACTGAACTACCAAAAAAAATTTACGCACTGGTTAAAAACTTATCCTGTAGATACAGAGAAAAAATATCGTTGAGAAATATTCATATGAAATAATGAATACCTTTTATATATGTACATATGTCTACGTACGATGTGATTCACGAAGTACGAAGCGCAGGCAGGTATAAAAATTCAGAGGGGCCACTCAGGACTGATGCCTGCCGGGGCTGCGGGTTGTTCGAAAGAGATACCGCGCCCCCGGAACGCAAAGGGCACAAGAAGGAACATGGATGGGTATTAGTCAGTAAAAGACTGACACTCCCTCCCGCACCGGCGGGAGAAGTCATTTGATGATTTCCCATCGGTAAAAAAGGCAGGTATAAAATAACACCCACAGGTTCTATTGTGAATCCTATGACACTTGACAACAGCTAGGTAGGTGAATCAAAATAAATCAATTTTATAACATTTCTATTAACCGACTATACATGTTTTGCCATTCATCATCACTCTTTTGTTCTGAAAATGGAATTAATGAAAATCTATTGTGAGCAGATTCTGTTCAGTTAGTTTTTCGCTCTAAATGTCTCTTTGTTTCAATAGTCAAAGTAAATACAACAGTGTTAATTATTTTGTTAGACTTTTTATTCGTTTTGAAACCTGTTGTGCTGACATAAAATAAAGCCAGGTTTCAATTCTGTGCTGCGCTTTATTGGTACTGTACTCAGTGTTGTATCTGAAAACGTTTTGACTATTTTCATTTTTATTTTTACCCACAATCACGCACCATCCTCTAACTAAATAATGAAGATCTGATATCATTCCGAAATCAGACACACTAAACTCATATCTACATGTATACAAATAGTCTGATAACATTTTTGTACATACATGTATGTAATTAAAATTCTCCAGTTTTGGTACGAGCTGTGTCGATGTCAGTCGAAGCGTGCGCTCGAGGCTTGCGAGCGTGAAATGCAATTTGCCAACGCTGCAACGAGCGAACTACGTCACTTATGAACTGGAGCTACGCTTGTTTAACTAGTCGATATTTTGACACAAACTGGAAGTCCCAAAGTTTTCGGAATATATCATTCATTTCTACTATGAAAACATCGACTCCGTTCGTCGGGAAATGTAAATACGAACTGGAAACCCAAAACTTTTAGTTGATCTAAAAACAAGAATAGTTCCCGGGTCTCGTTACAGTTGCGATGCCTTTGTCTGATACATTTTGTACTATTTTTCTTCTCGGAAAGAATCTTGTTTGCCTTCGTTGCAACCCTGTCTATTTAGACAGTTTCAACGGAGGCAAAAGAGATTGCAATGGAAATCCACTGCAATCAAATTGTAGAGATTAGAAAGTATCGGATAGCGCGAGTAGGGAAACGTAATCGCCTTCTTTTTCCTTTTATTTCTTTTATGTTTGGAACACGTAGGTAATAGTGGAATTAATCTTAATTCTCGGCCTATTTTATTCCAACCAAATGGAAGTTGGCCACTTAATTACCCCCGAAGCATTAACAGCATTCTATTTATTTTGTTGTAATCATTACTGTAAATATTTTCTCGTTTATTACTCAAACATTGAATAGGAATTATTTCAACTATGAATAGTCGCAAATTATTTCCCTTTGAACGAACTGATTTAAGGATTAAATCATTACTCACTCATATTACCAAACTGCTGACGCAACTGAGCATGATAGCGAAATATGCTTGGTTATTATCTGAGAAAAGCCGATTTTCCGTGAAACCCGAACGCTTAGAAATGATCGTACAATCACAAATCCCTTACTATTCAAAACTACATACCTCTGCTAACATACACGATATCAGATCAGAACCGCTAACACTGAACAAATATGGGATTGTAAAGTACACAAATAGTTTTATTTGCTGTATGATTACTATCGGGCGGGACACATCCGCGGCACGGGAGCGTGATTGATTGCCTGACACGTTTGTGGAGCTGTAATCTCGTGTATGTACGTGTCATGTGGACACATGCAGCATGTGTGTGTGCGTATTCTGTCTATATGTGTGCACTGCCTGGACTGGTCTACTCTAATCTGAGTTTTCCATTCGAACTACCGGCTCAGTCATTTGATCATTACATGAAAATGTATGAAAAGAGATTTTGATCTCTGAGTTTTTATTACTTTTTTTCTTCTCTGAATAGGCAGCAACATCTACACAGTTAAACAAATTACGTGTAAAAGCGTTGTTTTAATCTATTTGTAATTTGATTGTTGTTTTTATAATTTGTAGAATATTCAGGCATTTTGTATCTATAGATATATCCTAGCTATAAAAGGTTAATGAAACATACAATCGACATCCTACCTTTACTCGCATTATATTGATACTTGACACGACCTGTATATTTATTCATTCAAAATTTCCTAAGAATGAGTCTTTTCATCTTGTATAAACCTGGGTAACGTAAAAAACAAAACATCATGCTATTTCGCTAAGCTATTCGGATGAGAAAGCAAAAGCCAGCTTTTATCTCCGAACGAGAGCGAGTGTTAATCCATTGAACAACCCCACATGATCATAGTAACGTGGGTGTAGTTAAAGTATCTCTCGTAACAGAACAAACACAAGGATATTCAAAGTCGCATCACGTTTCCTATTGCCAATAAAAACAACATTGCCGTAAGCAATTTGCAAGTTAGTATGCAGATCTCTATTAACTGGTATTATTTCATTTGTATCCTCTTACGTGACGTATCGGGTAGCAGATAGCTAGAGATGGCTTTATCGGTTGGAAGGTCTGCGAATTTGCATTTTGCTTTCCTTGAATATATAGCTGAAGCGAGTTTGTTTGAGCGCGCTAATCTTCTTAATTCCTAGTCCAATTCTGAAAATTCTTTCGGTAGGAAGCTACGTTATCCCTGACTGCTAAAGACTTTTTTATTACCTCTACCACGAGCTGTATCAATGCTTGAATTTTTGGTATATGATTGTGATCATCATCATCATCATCAACATCCACTGATAGACCACTAAAAGACGTTCATTGCCAGACATCGGCCTATCGTAAAGATAGCCACAATTGCCGGTCCTGCGTTACCATCCAGAGCTTTTCACCTCCTTTTTGACCTTTACCAGGTCGCCGGTCGTGGAGGGCCTACCCACACTTCGCCTCCCAGTCTGTGGTCGCCACTTGAGACCCGTACGAGCCCAACGGGACGAGAATGAGTCAACAAATTTTTTTAAAACGAGTTTTGTAGCCAATATAAATCGACTTAAAAATGCATTAAAAACTTTTTAAACAAAAAAGTAAATCCAAGGACATAGAAATCACACTAAAATGGAAATCACTACTAATAAATATTTAGTGTGATTACCGTCTACGTGAATTCCACAACCATGCCCACTATTTATCGATCTGCACCTGCAAGCAAGAGCCCATTTGTTCCATATGTGCGAACATACCTCGTACCGGATGAGTGAATCAAAATCCTTCGCTCAGCTTCATTGACTCGCATTGAGAATATGGAAAAATGTAATGAAATGTAAAAAATGTAAACGTAATTTTCGAACAGAGAATCAAATTAAGAATCAGCCAGTATTTGATTTACCTAACATTGATTTGAAATTAGAAGAGCTTGTTATTCTGTGTGCTAATAACATATTTTATAGATAGACTAAACGATTTTGATTTATTCAATAATTTGCGTAGATACATAAATTCGACCAGTTTTTCTCAAGGGTACGGAAATCTAGATAACAAAACAGCATAGGTAGCTACAGCTATTTACTGGCAGTTTAGAAACAGAGTACAATACACTACAACTTATGTCTATGGCAAAGAAATAAGAAAAAGATATTGGAAAACATCGATCGCGTTTCTTTAAATACACACAGAAGCTGTAAATGACATTTTGGTGATTAATACAATCTCACCAACAAACGTTTGCGGAAAACGTTTTCAACACCCACATCCACAAATTACTGTTCACGTTAACACCTTCAATCACATTTATTTATCTATATAAATTTAATCTCGACTGGGCAAACAGATCAATCATGGAACTTTACATTTAGATTTCAGGAACTCGGATAATTCCTAAACGTGTTATTTACACGAGTATCTACAAATCGGCAAAATTGTAAAGTTCGTTCAAAATTAAGTTGCGTTTAACCTAATACCTGGAATAATACCTGTTACATAGTACAAAGTACAGGTAAGTACTAGGTACTAAGAATTTTGTGATTCTACATCACTCGGCGCTTTACAGCGTAATTCTAAGTTATGAGCTCATGTTACGAGCATGTTTGGTATTCTTTCTTTGAGGCTCGAATATTTTGAGGACAACGAGCAATTTTTTAAATTAATTTGTAAGTAAAACGGTTTGTTTAATGGCCGGAAATTCCCGGAAGTTCGAAGTTTCAAAGAACCAATTGAATGTAAAGTTTAGAACATAGATCAATGAGCTAGAAACTGTCGTTCGTAAGAAGATAAGACAAGGGAGCGAAGCGGAGAAATATGAGAAAACAATGTAGTAAGGTTTAGAGGAAACTTCATAAACGACTATTACTATTATATTTCTTTATTTATTTTTTACTAGCTTTTGCCCGCGACTTCGTCCGCGTGGATTAATAGTTTCCGTTCCCGGGGGATTTCCGGGATGAAAACTATCCTATGTCATTTCTCGGGTCCCAGACTATATCTGTACCAAATTTCATTGAAATCGGTTCAGTGGTTTAGGCGTGATGAAGAGACAGACAGACAGACAGAGTTACTTTCGCATTTATAATATTAGTACGGATTTCTCTGCTCCCCACCAGATGTTACGTGGTATTTTCCTATACACATCGCAATACCAGAGGCCTTGCAAATGCGTTGCCATCACAGAGTCAAAGTTGAAATTAATGTCTCAAGTGACTGTAATTTCACCGGCACCCATACCCTAAATAGGCAGAAATAATAGGTATAGGGATAATAATTCCCTGGACGAGCTCTTTCAAAAAGAGCTTTACTACTACTTATACTAAGACTACATTTGGAACAAATAACACCTTATCCTCGGAAGCCTAGTGGTCCTAAGCGCGACAGCTACGCTAGAGCTCTTGGGCTCGATGCCCAGGTCGAGCGAAAAGTGTTATTGGGTTTTCTATGAAATTCTCAGTAGCAGCTCGGAGTTAGGATTCCGATTTGTGCCCGGTTAATAGGAATAGGCTCACCCCCTATTACATGGGACCTAAACATACCCATAGCCTAATCCTTCGGAGAATACAGGCGTGATGGTATGTAACACCGATCCTTATTGTAAACAGATTACACAATGTTCATGTAATACGATGTGAACAAAAACAAGTTTACTTCGAGAACAGAAACTCTAATTTATAGGGCTGGTAAAAGTTGAAATGATATCGATGACAAGGCGAAACTTCTATATACTTAACCCAGATAACAGTCAGAAAATATGATGAAAACCCTCAAAACTTTCAGCCAAAGTGAAACTAACAACTACTTGTGTCGTGGACTTGAACAAGCGTAAAGAATGCGTAAGAGCTTCGTGTTATGTTATGATACTATTTGAAGTGCTTTTGAGAATTTGAAGCATGTGTTTGCAGGTATAGAGTCCATTTTTATTTTTTTAAGGATGAGAATTCATCAAATAGGTTCTTTCGCTCTGGGGGAGCGGAACGGCGTTTCAGAGTCTTATCTTGACTAAAACCTATCCGTGTTTTTTCTAATGCCCTTTGCATTTTGTGACACTTTTGAACATTTTCCACAACTCTGGCAGGGACTGGCCCTAACCGACTTTGTCTAGTATTCTGACATCAGGGCCTAGTACTGAACGGACTGTGAGCCACCCAACCCTCGGTGCTCGCAGAATCGTCGCGAATCGCTCTGCGATTCCCGAAGGCATAGCGTCCCTACGGTCATTATACCTAAAGGGACTGCAAAAATATTGGAAACTCACTCCTGTAAGTGGCAACATTAACGATGTTACAGCTACATGCTTCGTCATCATTTATCACTATTGAATAGTGAACTGAGAGAGGAAAAATCAATCATTATGTGTATAATCGTATCTATACGTGCTTGGAAAACCAGCTGATGATGTGACAAGGGCTCGGTGTTCCACCTTATTCTTCTTTACTTTTTTAGAAGTAGTTAGATTGTCGTGATGGCCCAATGGTTAAATCGTTCGCCTCTCATGCAAGAGGTTGCGGTTTTGATACCGAGCAAGTACCAATGTGAGTTTTTCAATTAATATTACTTTCTAAGCCTATCACTGACATCTCTGACATCAGTGAAGGAAAACATTATGAAAAAACCTGGGCTTATAATGAATATAAGTTTGTAATCCCCAATCCGTCTTTAGCAATGATCGTGCCTTCTCTGTATGAGAAAAGACCTTTGCCCTGCAGAGAAACCATAATAGTTTGGTATTATTTTCAGTTAATGAACCAATTGAATCTGTGTTCAAAAATATAACATACATAAAAAGCCGAGCCGAGCTATGCGATCAATGAAAGAGTCACAATCAACTGTGTGGCAGTTGTCATCATTCGCCAGTTGTAATAATAAACTAAGCTAACTGTGGAATGGGTTTCTATTGTTCTCGAGCACGACAAGCATTGATACACCGCGCTCTGACAACGAATCGTAGCTTATGCACAACTGTAACCAATATACTATTGATGTTCGTGAACACAAAAGCTACTGATACAATACTTGGGAAATAATGCCGAATTATATTCAAACCGTTCATGAAATACGCAAAATATACCAAATCCAAGTAAATCCAAAATCAATTTTCAATATCATACCAATTACTTTTAAGTAGTCTGAAGTCTTCGTTCAGAAAGCTCTTCAAGATCAGTTTATAATAATTTCATGCAATACGTAGGCAGCTACGAGTCCCGTAGTGCCTACGTACTCGTAGCGTGTGCCAGGGCGTAGCTGGGCTCTACGTACTCGAGCTACGAAGCTACGCACTTGACCTTTTTACTTGATATCAGAATTTATTATGGCCAGTCTATGATGTTCAGAGCAGCAGTCAGCACTTTTAGTTATATGGGCGCTATAAACCCTTTAAGTTAATCGCCTTTCACACATCCTATCCACGCGGTTGAGCAGCAGAGCTGCTGAAGCGTATACCTTTTTATTTCTTCTTCGATATAAATCCGTTTACGCTTTTCTCGAGTGTATTAGTAGGTGGTAATAATAAATATGAAGTTTAAGCTTTGAATAAGAATGTGTGCTTAATGAAATCGAATTAATTACTGTTTAACGCAATATACGCATTGTAACATGCTTTGAATGTCATTTCTATTTTTTCACAAAAATATAGCTGCTCTTAAAAATCCTGTTCACCGTTTTTGACACAAGACAAAGCAAGTATAAAATTACAAATAAATGTTTTACAACGTTTTTCGTGGAAAACCAATAAAGTTGCAAAACAATGTTCCTGTTCCCCTACAGAAGGTTATCGTAAACACTTATGTGTTACATAATATAACATCACATTCGTAAAGGGATAGGCAGAGTTGGTTAGCATATCGGCAGTACTAAATATAATTATTGAAACATTAAGTCACCACACACAGTACTCAAGGTTGGGTAACTTAGAGACTTAGTATTGCAAAGCCAACTATCTTACTCCATTAAAGCCTAAGTTATCAACCGACTTCTACTTAGGAGATTAGCCACATAAACGCTATCAAAATCGACCAGACACTCACGCTTCATGCCGAAACAGTCTGCAATCGTTGAAACAGTTTAACTCATCTACACAACCTACACTAATATATAAGAGGGAAGATTTGTATTTTTGTGTGTAACGAATAAAATTACAAACTACTGCACCGATTACAAAAACTCTTTTGCGATTAGAAGGTACATTATCCCTGAGTAACATAGGCTATATAACATCACGCTACGACCTACGGGAGCGGGGCAGTGACCAAAGACGTAACTTAACGCGGGTGAAATAAGCCACTCGGAGTAAGTCGCGGAATTTATTATATCTAGGTGCCGATGTGCTGCAGCGCCGATGTGCTGCAGCGTCCAGAATCAGAAGCCTAATTTCATTTGTGATTACTGTTTCTTCATATAAGTACAATTTAAATCATGGTTTGAGTTCAAGCGTTAAATAAATAATCTTGCTAATAATTAAATATTTATTTTGATTTTAACTGCCTTGTTAGCCTAGTGGTCCTATGCGCGACTGCTACGCTAGAGGTCCTGCGTTCGATTACCAGGTCAAGCAAAGTGTTACTGGGTTTTTCTATGAAATTCTCAGTAGCAGCTCGGAGTTTGGATTTGTGCCCGGTTAATGGCAATAGGCTCGCCGCCTATTACATGGGACCTAAAATATACCGGCGAACTGTGGGTGTACATTGGTACACCTCTGCCTAACCCTTCGGGGAATACAGGCGTGATGGTATATTATATAATATATATTATTTTTATTTCGAATGTCAAGTTCCAAGTATTTTTATGTGTTATCTAATTTCTTGACAACTTGATAGGTAAGTCTCTTAGCGGAAAATTGTAATTTTTAAGATATAATGTATACAGAAGCTGTGGGTAAATCTATGTAAATAAATCCAACTTTACTGTAATGTGATCACCGGTACACTTGTCGAGAGTGGAGAATAATACCACTAATAATGCCGTGATCTATTGTGATAGCAACATAATGGAAACCCAATTACCTACGAAATGAAATTTGACAGGCTGTGTTGAAGTTATTTAACGCCATACATAATTACTACCCATATCCCGTAGTTTCACTCGCGTTAAGTAACGTCTTTTAAACTGACTTAACAAAAAGGAGGTTATCAATTCGACCCGTATGTATGTCCAGAACTGCCCAGTTTTCATATAAGTTAGTCTATATCAGCGTCTGAATAAATGTGCCAAATTTCAAAAGTGTATGTATGTATGTATGTATGTATGTATGTATGTATGTATTGTATGTATGTATGTATGTTTTTATGTTTATGTTCGCATATCTCCGTAACTACAAGTCCGATTTGAGTAATTCGACTTCCAAAGCTAAAGTTATTTTTCTCTTTTTAGTTTCTGAAGGCGGTTCTCTTTTTTGTAAAAAAGTTTTTGTTACTACTTACGTGTGTATGATGTTATTACCTGACTCGTTTCACTGGCTATGATTCAGGCGACAATTTGTGCAACCTGTTCTATTATAATAAATAATATACACCATAGCTTACCTTCGCTAGAATTGCAAGGACGAACAATTACGGCTGCCGTAAAAATAAATTGCTGCATTGCACTTTTGAATGCAGTCGTTACTGTTAGTCAGAAGCCCGCAAGTCTGACAACCAGTCTTACCAAGAGTATCGTATTACCCATTACTGGGTTGTGGAGGTCTGATAGGCAGTCGCTCCATGTAAAATACTGATATTTAGCTGCATCCGGTTCGACTGGAAGCCGACCCCAACATAGTTGGGAAAAGGCAAGGCAGATGATGACTTTTGAATGGAACAGCAGATTTTTATTGTGTAACTGACGAAAATACCATCGTTTAGGGTGTCTGCGCATCGATATTCCACCGTGTACATTTATAGCAGACTAACTAAAAATTCATGCGACTCGAAAAAAACCCTCTTGATGAAAAATCCGCGTATAGGTAAGTACTTTTTTTATAGATGGGAAGTCATCAAATAACTTCCCCCGCCCTAGTGTCAGACTTTTACTGACTAAAACCCATCTATGTTTCTTCATGTGCCCTTTGCGTTCCGGCCTCTTTCGACCAACCCGGAGCCCCGGATAGGTAAGTACTGCGTTTTATCCACTTGATCACTGTGCCCTCAAAACCAGTTAACAATATCAATATTTTATTCTCCGTGATATTCATATGCAAATGTGCAGATTTCGCATGCATCTGTGCACACAGCGTTATTTATCGCTCCAATATTAACCCGCATGCATGACAACGGTGTCACCACAATTTGTACGGTAAGTAATTAAAAAAAATTGCAGCGCAGCTTATAATTTGTTTGAGTTTCGGACTAAATAATGCCGATATAAATTTTCATTAGACTACATCTGAAGGATAAGGCAAAGATTTATGAGCGTTGTTTAGATAACTAATTGAGTAACACTGTTACAGTGTTGACTAAGTTCTTATAACAAATAAAAACAGGCGAGATCAAGTTAGAAGTACTTTTATAACAAAAAGAAAATAGATACCATTCTTTTTTCAGGCACTACTTTCCGCAATGGATGTGTTGTACATTTTCAGCAAAGAGTTTTGTATGTTTTTATGCCTAAATATTTTGTGAATATAAAAAAATATAATAAAATTAGGTTTATTATTTTTATTAAATTATATATTTTTGTTAATAAATCAATATTTTTTGTTATAATCACTGTGTTATATTTTTACAGGCTACATGTAAAATCCTGCGAATAGGGTACATTCGCAGGCTTTTAAAATTGAAGATTATGAGGGAATGTTAATCATGATTAATTAAACTGTAATTTTATTTTCGTAGCAATGCTTTTTCCTCTCTTGTGTGCTAAAAAACGTCGCATGCAACGCGTAAGTATTTTATCATTACAGCGTGTAATGATAAAATACTTCTCAGCTTCGCTACGCGTTAGCCTTCAACTCGGGCTGCGATCCAGCACGAACTGGAATGACCAACTTACCTCACTTGTATCATAAGTAACTATAATTACATCTATAAATATTCTTTGGCTGTAATAACTATTCCCAATTTAGGTAGTAAGATATTCCATTCTATCCTTCTCCTGCATCGTTACCGACCTCAGCATGTTATGGTTTTCCACTGGGAGCAATAAATAACTACAGCAGCATCCCTGCCACAACAAAACGAGAAACTTATGAATCACTAATAGACTGTTCCAGCAGGCACTTTGATAAATTGCTTGCCTACTGTTCCAAGTTATAAAAATAATAAAAACGACAAGAATCTACCTATTAATGCAAAAAGTGTTATCCTAACTTTGTATAAGACAGTTTTTTATGAAAGCTGACTGGTAAAAATAAATCAGTACTTAATTCTGTGAAGAACTGAAAAATCAACAATATATTCTACACTCGAATTTCGAAAACTAAAATTGGTAGCTTACTGAGTACACCTCCTTCGATATTTACATAGAAAACAAAGCTTTTGATGCAGACGTCTCATTAGGCGCCACAGACCTGCTTATTTAAGTATTTATAATTGGCTATCAAAATCAGTATCGTTTCAGAATCGATTATATTCAAAATTGGTATAATGGAAATAAAGGTCGGGCGTTCAGTCTAAAGTACTTTAGAACCGCAACCAATCGTCTTAAATGTAATATTGAAATCGAAATGGATTCGATTTCAATTTTCCATCCCCGGGGCTTTGGCTGTTTAGAAAATTTTACTTATTAGGTAGATATAGGTAAATAATAATTCATGGTAAATCGTAGACAAAGACTCCCAAAGCTATCATATAAGTTTCTTCGCCAGTAAATAGATACAGACAGGATAGGATCTTGACGAAAATAAATGTTACACCACATTTATCAAACACACCTCAAAGACATTTTCTTTAATCTCTTTGGAAGTAGCTAACCTTTGCCACACATTAGATAGATATGTAGGTACCTACCTGCCTACTACCTATTATTGCCAGCCAGTATCATTCCACTATTGGGAAAAAAGCAATTCCCTATCCTCATAACTTCCAAACTGTATTTCGATCCAGCATTTCTGTCCATTAGCTACCTACATATCTACCTAGGTTTTGTTTGTATTGTTCAGCTTATTGTAGGGACCATCTTGTACTGTAGGCAGGTAGTCTGCCTCGGCACCTTCTAGCCATATTAGGAGTTCAGGAATCCCCATGATGGACCTAAGTATAGGTATTACACGTAGATGCGATAACCGTCTTCGCACACGACCGATTTTTGCAAACTTCTTTGTCGACGAGAAAAAAACTGCCAAATATCGTCCCGATAATCGGTCATGTGCGGAGACTCTAAACATCTTTTAATAAAACAGGTGAGTGTGTGCATGAGCGTAGCCATTTATACTTTCTTTTAAGGGTCCGTTCAAGAAAATAAAGCAACCAAAATGTGCATAAAAATTACATTAATATAAAAGTTAAGAAAAAAAAATACTTCTTGAATTCTTTTTGAGTTTGAGCCCCCGCTTGAACGTCTGACTATGCCCGTGAGTGTGTGTATGCATGTACCTCATCGCTCTATTATTCAGAAGCTAAATGCTAGACACAACTTATTCTCAACACCTACGCAAACTGTAGACATGATAAGAAGCTATTAAAATTCGGAGAGCACTTTCGCCTCCCATAAGTTATTCTTCGATAATGGAAATTCAATGTCGCATCTCAATTTTCTAGAAGTGTTTCTCACTTGTGAAATATTAAATAGTTTACAGGCATTGGCGTAAGTTGTGTTATGCAATAACTTTTCAGTTTAGTAGGTAACTAATGTTGAAAAATATCGAATCAATTTGGATTTTAGTATTCAAGACAGTGGTCGACATTGAGGTTGTAAAGTAGGTCGATAGGTTGTAGACTATTTGACTTACGATGAACACCATGTCGTGTTCAGGATGTGGTCACACACCCGTTGGTCTGCGGGGGCTCCAAACTACAGTTGATTGAAACATAGTTTTTATTGACATTTTGTATAATCAACAGACGTGCTCAAAGGGAGCAACACACAAAAAAAAACAATCGTCTATTCTTCGAATTCGAATTCCTTCTGGAATTTGCAGAAGTGTTTGAAAAAAGCTTACTGCTTTCAGCCAGACTTAAATTTGTTTAGGTTGCATTAGAATAGAACACTAGCGACCCGCCCCAGCTTCGCACGGATGTACATTTCCGGTGGATTTTCTAATTTTTCCTTTCTTAAAAACCTTGTCCGAAAATTACGAACACATCAAAAAAAGTAATCAGCCAAATTAGTCCGACCGTTCTCCAGTTCTGCGCTTAACAACACATTTAGCCATTCATTTTTATTTATATGGATTTACAGTACCTACCTACCTACATTACTTACAGATATTAGCACCCGAAGCTAAATCAAACAAAAGACTACACCTTCCATTCATGATTGCATCAAAAATTTAGAATTAATAGGCGTCTATTTAGCACCAGTAGGTATGCTTGCAGTTTGATTTAAGCAACAAGCGAATGGAAATATGACTACTATATTAGATTCCTTCATAAAAAAATCACCGAAAAACTGTCGAAGAAAACTCCTTCGGGATGATATAGGGTAAATCCTTGGATAATATTTACCCGACGCGCGCCCTCTGAGACAATTTCAATTTCACGCGCGAAAATCACAGGAATTCATAAGTCTGTGAAAATAAGTTATAGCTATTGATATGTAATGAGTTTTCTCGGAATTTGAGTAAGTAGGTAAGTATGAAAGGTAATATATTGACTTGTTCGGGACACATCACTGGCGAAATGAGGTTGTAAGTTAGGTCTCTGCGGAGGTGTGCCTACCTATTCGGGTATGACAGACATGCGTAGTTGTTGCAAATGTTTTTTTTTTTTGTGTAGAAAGAGCCTTATTTAGTCTATACAAATAAATAAAATCGAAATGTCTGTTTGTACCTAATGTCAAAATAACAAGCTTTTTACAACATTGTCGCCGGTCTGGCTGTGTCTGTTCTGGCTAAAATCCAGCATGGCTGGACTGATGGGACTTTTACTGGCATATAGCTGATGTTATAAGGAGTGACTTAGGCTACTTTTATTTTAGAAAAAGAATTAGGGTAACGCGGGAAAAAAATGAAAACCTCCCAGGTAACGAGGGTATAAGCCGCATCTAAAGTCATCATTCAATTAAGATACCATTTATATAGTTATTTTAATATATCTAGATGGGTACATATTGATACCAGCAAAGCTTCTTGCCGCACAGAACATCCATCACGCCTGTATTCCCCGAAGGGTTAGGCAGAGGTGTACCAATGTACACCCACAGTTCGCCGGTATATTTAGGTCCCATGTAATAGGGGGCGAGCCTATTGCCATTTAACCGGGCACAAATCCAAACTCCGAGCTGCTACTGAGAATTTCATAGAAAAACCCAATAACACTTTTTGCTCGACCTGGGAATCGAACCCGGGACCCCTTGCACAGCAGTCGCACTTGCGACCACGAGACCAACGGGGCACAATACAAAACAAAATAGCAAAATGGTATTACGTTGCGTGGCTTTACGCTGATGGATGAATTTAGTTTATCATCCAGTCCACAAAGAAACCTAGAACTAGACAATTCCTACTTTTTATCAGTAATTTGTATGTATATCGCTTTAATATTTTGTACAGAAAAGACCGTTACATTGCTATGACTGTTTCATTGGCGTTCGTCCAAAGGTTACGCAATCGGTAGTTCAATTTTGTTCCGTGGGGGCATCGAACCCACGACCCCTAGCGCAAAAAATTGCGCTCAGCTATTGTGTAAATCGTCTAGTGAAAAAGGTGAAGCACCCGTTCATCCAAGCCAAACCATCAAACCTGACGTAGGGAACTCGTTAATCGCTGTAACCGTGTGTACCTGTATGTATGATAAATGTACTGACAATCGATTAAGTTTATTGGCACCGAGTTCTCGCCATTTACATTATTACATAACTAGCTTATGCAACGACTTCATCCGCTTAAATGGCAGTTTTCACTAGGTTCAATTTTATTGCGTGGAACCCTACAATTAAAATTGCCCTAATTTACTCCTCATAACATCAACTATGCGCCAGTGAAAGACTGAAAGTTCTCTCAGTCCAGCC
This sequence comes from Caradrina clavipalpis, assembly GCA_932526535.1. Taxonomy (NCBI): domain Eukaryota; kingdom Metazoa; phylum Arthropoda; class Insecta; order Lepidoptera; family Noctuidae; genus Caradrina; species Caradrina clavipalpis. The sequence continues at coordinate 7,649,117 of OW052093.1, forward strand.
GTTTTGGAGATTAGATTAGGAACAAACAGCCAAACAGACAAAAAAATATTTTATATTGTATGAAATGTACCGAAAACATTCGTATGCATTTAGTAAACTGATATTTTAACATTAAAAACCAGACACTTCAATTTTATTTATTTGTATGATTGTATGTATAGATATCGACTAACGTCCATTAAGGCAGGATAAGACTGAATGGAATCAAAATATGTATTTATTACCTGTTAGAGTGTTATATCAGTAAACATCAATAACAAAAGATCATCTAAATGTAAACAATCCTAGCCATTGACCTACATTAGAGGTTTATATTTCAATTCAAACAAACAAGAACGGTGTAATTTATATTTCATTCTGTAACTCTGAATCTAAAACAATAAGACATAAGGATAGAACTAGTAGATAAAATACCTTATTCGAGATTTTTCTGTTTGTTGTGTAAAGATATCAAAGCAAACAGTCAGCTGGGACTTAAGTTCAAAGCTGTCATTCACAAGTCTACAATCAAACTCACTGGTTACATCGATATTTTCTTTTATCATAGATCTTATTAGCTACCATGTACTAATACAGTTACCCTTGATTTTATAGTACAAAATAAAAATTTATATCCATCAGAAACTATTAGACATTTCTTGAACTGATACTACATATTGTATTATATAAAACATAGTTATTTCTCTTTGAAAGAAAACAAAAAGGTAAGTTACGGATAACATTTTACTTTTACACCTTCATTAAACTTTCTACATCTGCCACAAATGCCAAAAATACTTGTGTTTATTTATAAGGAATAGTTTTAATATTATAGCAACTAGCATAATGTGGTATTTGTTTAAATATTTCAACTATTTACATAGTACTGTCTATGACATGCATTTTTCAACAACATACGTAATAACAACAATAATTATATAGAGCCGAAAATATTCTACCACATATCTAAGTAATTAATTATACAAGTGTTACAACATATACAGATAGTAAAGTACATCAATTATTAATAGTATTTATTGCATAAACTTCTATTGTGATCTGGCATCTAATAGTAATGTATCAATAACATATTTTACCCTACAATGATAATGATATTATATTTTAACTTACTACAGAATGAATACGAGAGCTATTGATATAGTATGCCTACGTAATTAAGTAATTTTAAGTATTGTGCAACACACGTGAGTGCCATCCTACAACAGACACCAAATCACAATAACACAGTAGTGGTGTGAGCTCAGAACTGCACCCAGTTCTGTTGGTTGGCGGGCGTCACCGGCTGTTGACTAGGAGCACTGAAAAAACCAACAATCACATATTACCAATAAATAATGCAATAATAAGGCAATAAAGTAAGCCGTTTGGCTGACATTATTCTACACAAATGTACATTGTTAGTAGTAGTATTCTTTGTCTGATAGGTAAAACTAGTTAAATAAAACAAAAAATCTTCAACAAAGGGTAATGCTCGGTTTAACACATAAACTTTAAACAAACCTGCCAGTGAGATTTTTGCAATCTCACTCTGAATGATGTTTTAGGAAATAATCATCAATTACTGTGCCACTTGAATTTACCTGGCAGAATTGAAGTCACCCCATTCTGAACTAGCAGGAGCAGGTGCAGGCGCAGCAGCAGCGGGTGAAGGGGTGTGTTGCGGTGACGGTGGGGGCGGCAGTCTCGAGCCACCTGGAGGGGGTGGCAACAAGCCCCCTCCACCACCTGCTCCAACCCCACGGCGTGGCTTGCTGCCATCACTACCATCCTTTTTCTGCAAAAAGAGAATGATATTGTAATGAAAACCTACTATGGAATAATACAATTTAACCAACAATCAGTTTTTTATCTAATTAGGTGACTCACTACAATTACATTAGCATGGTTGACTCAATTGCCCTTTATTGTTCTAACGTGATTTCTACACAAACATACCTAAACACATGAACAGTACTTACAGTAATCTTCATGTTGATTTTTATTGTTTCTCCTTCCTTGAAGCCCAGATCAAGATTCTGTTGAGGTGCTGCCTCTCCTTCTTGTTCTTTTCTCAGCCATTTGAAATGGTCTTGCAAAGCAACATTCAGGTCAAATGAGTCTGATCGATCTCCAAATCCTAGACCTATGTAAGCAGTTCTACCTGAAATTACACAGCAATAGTAACATTATTACTTATTATAAATTTAATTAGATTTGGCTTCCCCAGGTGCATAAAAATATTATAATAAATTGAATATTCTCTTGCCATTATCATCTTGAATCCTGACAACGAAGTAACGTGAGCTATCAGTGACGGACTCGAGAGCCACCCCCGGATATTTGTCAATAGGGCATTTTGCAAACAGCTCTCCTGAAGATTTGTCCTCCAGTTTCATAATCAGTTCCTCTGCTTTTGCAACAAGTCTCATACGCCCCGTCCATTGCGGTTCTTGTAAGTTCCAATCAGCTGCCCTAAAAACACCCACCGTTTTATCGTTTTCCTACAAAACAATTACCCACTGTACAAAAAAATATTACACCTACCTATACCCTCTATTTGAAGTTTTAGGAGGTATTTTGAATACAAATACTTCATTCTTAACAAGAATAACACTTTCATAAGATTCCATTTTTCACAGCAATTCAATTTCTCATGAAAAACAATCAAAATTTTGGGATAAGTATTTTGATCTTTTGATAGCAATAGTAGCTATTGACGCGACTGACGTTAATGACGTGACATGACGTGCACAGAAAACTACAAATGAAAAGTTTACTTGTACAGCCTAACTATATGACTGAATAAGATAAAGCCTGTGCGCATTCATTACATATTTTACGATGTGAACCACACAATGTAATTCGTGATAAAAACTAATCGAGAAGTAGATACCCAAAGATTCCGAAATTCCGAATGTATGTCGGAAAATACAGTGTGTTTCTTTTAAAAATACCACCATTTTATGCCAATTATTGTATTAGTAAATTATAAAAGAAGTTGGTAGGGTTTTGCTTCTGATCCGCAGGTTAAGTTAGAACTGAAAATATTATTTATTCATTTTTGTGGTGAATGGTTTAAATAAGCATACGAGGTTGAGCTCTTTAAACAGCGATACCTCTGTACCGAATGAAGTACCGAATAATTATAATAAAGTTAAATTGTTATTAAAGATTTGATTAGATTTCTTCAAGTTATTAAAAATACTACTAACTATGCCAACAAGAATTTTCCCTTTATTATAAGATAATGAAGACCACATGAATAGTATTGGTTGGATTATTTGGCCTCCATTTTATGTCAAGATCAAGGTTCGACCAATCATAGATGCACACACCGTTTTTTTGTAAATTGGAAAGTCCACAAATATTGCAATGAAAATAACAGTGTGTACTGTCCCTAACTGTCACCTGCGTCTGGCTCCGTTGTCAGTGTCACTGTCACTGTCAGATTCATAAGACAGCAGACTTGTTTGCTGTTCAAGGTGTTGACGGGCCCGAAATCATGCAGTAAATCAGTGTTTCTTTTCTTTCAAAAAGTTGGTTATTTGGCAAATTCTATGAATTACTTCTCATTAACAAAGTAACTTCAGAAAATTAACGCATTAATTAAAGTATTGCCAGAAGTAGAAGTAAGTACTAGTTCCCTAATTAATGCTACTTATGAAAACAATGTATAATTAGTACCAAATCTTTAATATTTACGAATTTTACTAGTTTGTCTTGCGATTCAATGGGAATTTATACAAATATTGTCATTCCTATTCGTTTCAGGTTTGAAGAAAAGTGATTAAATGGCTTATAATGTAAGTATCAACATGAGATTACAAACATTTACTTTCAAGCATATATTAAGAATCTGGTAAATTGACTTTTAAAGTACACTTAAACAACTTTTCTTTTTATAACTTTTGATTAGAAATGAAAACTGTGTCTTCTTCTTTAACTATTTTTGATAATAATTTATTGGAATTTCCAAGGAGGAGAGAAGGGAAGTCAAAAATCGGTTAGGTTTATAGCAATGAATTAAAGCTTGAAATATATTATGTCCAGGAGGTGGAATACATTTTTACTTTTATAAACAAAAATGTAAATTCAGAGAAGTCATGAATTAAAAATTTCACTTTTACTTTCTAGTCGAACAAGGTTGCCGTAATAAACCATTAACAATTTCTTTATAGAATACGAATGTACTAGGTAAAATGTTTGTTGTTTCTGGTGTAATGTAATAATAGTCAAAGATCTTAGCAGGACTTAAAGGGGTACAATACAAACCCCTTTGACTCCTGCTAAGCACTAACAGGAGCAGAACAGCTGTATTAAAGAATGATGTGCTTGCTTCCATAAAAACCTTGCAAAGTATGGCTAGTCGGTTCATTTATGCCATGGAGTGGTCAGAAAACTTGAATTTAGAAACCTTTCCGAAGCCAACCATTTCCATCTAGTCAATACTTGGGTTTTAAAGGGCAGAATGAGCTTACTTTTATCAGAAATTAAAATATGTATCTGTCTGTGAGTATTCTGATATTTATATGTCACACACATTTCATTCAGATACTATATGCATAACTTAAATATAATTTGGAAGGAGGGTGTATTCTTTGAACTACTATAAAATGATGTGTAATAAAATTAGATACAAAAATTGTAACTGAGAGAGAAAAAGTCTAGTAGATGCAAGCATGCAAGGTACCATAATAATTAAATAGGTCATAAGAGGTTTTGAATGTCATTTTGTTAGTTTGTAAATTATGTCCTTAAAATGTGGACCCACTAATTTTGAACTTTAATTCTAAATCTTAAATTTTAAACTCATTATTCATTAAGGGGTAGAACTTTAAAAACTATTTAAAAGAAAATTATGTAATTTTTTTTTGTTTAGTTTATCGACCGCAGAAATAACTTTGTTTCCTCACAGTTGCTTTGAGACATACTATAAAAAACAAATTTATTTATGCTTGGTCGTAAAATCAAAATTTTATTTTGTGGATTTATGTTCCGCCCTAAAGTAGTCCGTCTGTCCGACGCTATAGACAAAATACGACATGCACTTCCCCGCGGTTTTGTTTGTGATGTGATGTGATGGGTCAACTCAATTTACTAACTCGAGTTACTCGAGTTTGATTCTCACAACTCGCATTCATTTAGAGCCTAAACATGAACGAAACTGACGGCAATCGAAAGAGGTGGGCGCGACTCGTTTGTTTTATACAGTGTCGCCAATGCCAATGTTGCTTAAACCTCAAGAATATGCGACGTATGTGAATTAATAAATTATTGCTTAAAATATGTTATTATTTTAACAATTACTAAAATTATTGTTTTTGTTTTTATCGAAAATGTTTTTCGAATTATTTTAGGTTGCATAAAATAAAGCCATATTCCTACATATTTTTCCGAGTTAAAAAGTATTTTATGTATTATTTCACACTACAATCTATCTCAGTGCCAAGTACCAAATATCATCCAGATTTGATCAGCCATTTAAGCATGAAAGAGTAACTTACAAACATGCATCCAACCTCACAAACTTTCGCATTTATAATATTATAAGAATAGAAGGAAGTAGGATTAGTAGCAGGAAAAGCTCAAAATATTTTTTTCAGCTTTGTCCTTGCCCATTTGAGTTAATATTACGATACGTTAATTTCAACTCGATTAAGTTTTTTTCGATTCTTCACTTTTTTATTATCTTTTTTTTCCCGTAGGTTAACAATAAAAATGAAACAATATGACGTGTTATTGATGCTACTAATTATCTTAGAATCACTATTAAAAAAACGTACAAAAACAATAATAAAGGAATTAACTAACATAACGTAACATTATAATGATATAACTAAAATCGAAACGTTAAATTGTAAAAACCGGTAACTGACGAATCAACCGAAGTGCGTAATGGACATCACTACCAACAATGAAGAAAATAAAATGGCCGTCGAGTGGGTCGCCGTAAATATGTTGAGTTATTTTTCAAATCGTTCGTTTTTATCACAATTACAATGCGAATATTGTCAGAAATGAGTATTGAAACAGTGTATTTTACTATAGACTTTGTGTGTGTCTCATTGGTGTCCTAAATTATGTAAGAACAAAGAGTTATCGTCGTTGTTGTATCATCGGGCAGCTATACAAATGCATGAAAATGGGACTCTCTCATTTGTTGTTGTTTATAGCGATAATCCATTTGATATGTTTTTCTATAAATGCAGAAAACATTGAGTGCCCACACAAATGTGATTGCCTGGAACTGTACGTCGATTGTTCAAAGAAGAATTTCGTATCTGTGCCAAAAATTCCTAAGTGGGTGGAACGATTGGATCTCAGTTATAATAGGTTGAATGAAAATGTGACGGAGGCTTTCGACAAACTACTGAATTTACAAGAATTGAAACTGGACAAGAACTCCTTTCATTTCATTCCAAGCCTACTGCATCATGAACAAATACAGGAACTGAGTTTGAATAGAAATAACATTGGATCAATAGACACAGGTACATTTCCTGCTAATAGTTCCATCAGAATACTGAATGTAAACAGTAACCATATAAAATTCATACAAGAAGGAGCTTTAACTAATTTGACGAATTTGGAAGTTTTGAAACTAAATAGGAATGAAATAAAATCACTTCCTAATCACTTGTTTATGCATCAAACAAATCTAAGAACGCTAGAATTGAATCATAACAAGTTACATGTGATCAGTCCACTGCTATTTCAAGGGTTGTCTAATTTGACAATTTTAAAACTGAGGTTTAATATTATTGACAATATAATGGATGGTGCCTTTTTTGGATTCAAGTCTATGAATTTGTTACAATTGGACCATAATAGAATAAGAAATATTTCTAAAGGTTGGATGTACGGATTGGAATCACTGATAACTTTATCCTTGTCGAACAACTTAATATCAGAAATTGATTCTGGAAGCTGGGAATTATGTACAAACTTAGAAGTCTTGGATTTATCTCATAACCACTTGATAGAAATAGAAGGGAAATCATTTCAACACTTGGTTAACCTCCGAACTCTAAGCCTTGGATATAATAAAATTGCATCCATTTCTCAAGATGCCTTTGGTTATATGACCCAGCTGCAAACATTACAGTTAAATAACAACAAAATATCTTGGACTGTTGAAGATATGTCTGGACCATTTTCAAAATTGCAGAATTTGAATGCCTTTAGCCTGGCTGCTAACCATATAAAATCTATTAATTCAAGAGCTTTTGATGGGTTGTTAAATCTAGTTGAATTAGATTTAAAGGGAAATAATATAACTTCTATACAACAACATGCTTTTGATTCCATGTCAAAATTAAGAAAGTTACATTTGAACTCTTCGTCACTGCTGTGTGATTGCAATTTATTATGGATAGTAAAATGGATAAAAGAGAAGGCTGAACAGAAATATGTTACGGCAAACTGTGCTTACCCATCTGAAGTCCGAGGAGTATCAGTCATAAAACTAAAGGAAGACAATTGTGGTGACTCACCTAAGCCTAAAGTTGTAGAACATCCTAAAACTCATCTTGCAATAAAGGGACGGTCAGCCAATTTAGTTTGTTCTGCAACATCTATTCCTTTTAACAATATGACTTTTTTGTGGAGAAAAAACAATGGTAATGTGAGCAACCCTGTGGTATATGAAAATATCACTATTGGACCTAATGGTCAACCACGAGCAACATCAGTTTTAGTGATTCCTAATGTAACACATGCTGATTCTGGAAAATATCAGTGTGTTGTTGGTAATAACTTTGGAACAACATACTCTACGAAGGCTAAAGTAAATATAGTCACTTTTCCTCGGTTTACAAAAACTCCAACAAATGTGACTGTGAAAACAGGAGAGACTGTAACACTTAATTGTGCTGCCACAGGGGATCCACCACCAGAGATATCTTGGAAAAAAGATGGAGGCAATGACTTTCCTGCTGCAAGAGAAAGAAGAATGAATGTAATGCCAACTGACCACTTGTTTTTCATAGTAAATGCTAAAACCACAGATATGGGAATATACAGCTGTGCAGCTAAAAATCCAGCAGGAACTATTATAGCTAATGCTACACTTACAGTATTGCAAGAACCATCATTTGTTAGAGTTATGGAAAACAAAGAAGTGACCAGTGGTGACTCTGTGGTATTACAATGTATGATATCTGGATCTCCCAAGCCTGTTATAAAATGGCTTAAAGATGGAACCCCCATTACTGCTACAGAACGCCATTTTCTTACTGCGGATGATCAGCTGTTGATCATAATTGGATCAGAGTCTAGTGATGCCGGACGTTACGAATGTGAGATTACTAATGAGTTAGGTACTAAGAAAGATATGACTGAGTTACGTGTGTTGCCTCCAGTAGCCATTATGGTGAATGAAGAAAATATGGCTGGTATTATAATTATAACAGTTGTGTGTTGTGCTGTAGGAACTTCTATTATTTGGGTGGTAATCATTTATCACACGCGTAGACGCATGGCCAGAGCTGTGCATACTTTTCCCGCCGAAAGTATAAAAATGACACATGTAGTGCATAGTGACAGTGATTCACCTCAGATGTTTTCAGACAATATATCGGAGCACTCATCATGCAAAGACAGTGGCACTGGTGATTCTGCTAAACAAACAAGTTTTGATGGAGTGCCTACCGATAGAAGTGAACAAGTGCATTTTGAGACTGTATGCCAGAGTTATTCTCCAGTGCCTGAGGCACATAAACTTCTTCCATCATCATTTAAACCCTCAATTCAAGTGTGTGTAAATACATCTGTTACACCAGCTACATATAGTTTTTCTAGTCACAGTGGTAATGTTTAAGTTTATAATGTATATTTCTATTTTATAATAAGTAATAGGTACAATAATCCCTTATTTCCTGCAGTTTCACTAATTACATTTTATCTTTATATTGTGTTTATGTCCTAGATTTTTTTTTTGTTTTACATTATCTTGTGATAGACATGTTTTTAAAATTACCTTTTGAAAATTTAATATCTAATTTTGCGAACATTAAAACATATATGAGAGGGGGAAGGGTATGTTATTGGCAAATTTTGTATTTATATAAATGATTTAATATAAGGAAAACCTGTAACTTATGACTAACAAATACTTAATTGTTTCTTTAATTTGGCAGCTATATTGTTTGAATCGGTTTTTACACATATATTTACTTAAGTATTATACTGAGTAAGTCACTATTCTCCCAGTAACATATACAAATGATATTTATAAAAAGTTAAGAATTATATTTATAATAATAGTGTAGTTAGTGAAATGGCAATAAAGTTAGGCATCTATGTAACTTGATTGCTTAGTACAAAATGTAACAAACTTGCCAGTATTGGTTTTGATGTAAAAGACTGAATGTCGTTTAAGTAATAAGTGTATGATTACTGTTATTTTGTAATATTAAATAGGCAATAAATATTTTTAAATTTGTTATTTCATAACAGTTTTCTAGATGCTATGTCATGTGATTTACCTAGCAGCTTTTTATTAAATATTAGGTGAAACTTGATATGGACTTAAGTATAATGTATATAAGTATTTGACATTATAATTTTAGAAATTAATCTGCATTTTGGAGAAATAGTTAAAAGTGCACTTAAAATAAAGAAACCAAAGTCAGGTTCAGAACACATTTATTCACAATTATTTTGTGCTATATTGACTGTAAAATGCAGTGACTTAGTGTGCTTTTAAGCACACTACCTAAAATGGTATTACCATAGCAATCCACCTCTACTACTGATTTATATAGGAAGTAAAATAAAATGTTAATTTAAAGATGATAACAATAAAAACCTTAGTAATGTTCTAATTATGTATAATGCAGGTAATGTAAGTAGCTCCTAAAATGTGTAAGTTTCTAGGTATAGCATTATGTGTGGATGGAGTGAGATTATTGGATATTTATGATTTGGGACACACAATTATATTGTCACTAAGAAATGCAGTGCAAGTGATAATATTTATTGATTTTCTGGCTCTAACAAACCTGCTGGAAACTCATAAATTAATTGATCCTTTCAAAAGAACTGTAAAAAAATAACATAAATGTTAAGATCAATAATAGACAATGCTCATTTATAAAGACACAAATGTTCTTACTTACCTAGGAACGGAAATGCAGCAATTGTATAACATGTATTGTATTGAAGCTCAAAACGAATAAAAAATGTACGCCGCTTGCCGGCCGTTTCCAGCATCTGATATTAATGAATAAACACCATCATAAGATAAATTTTAATTTCAACACCCATCAAAGACAACTTAGTATGGTGAAGTGTGAAATAAGGCAGGTATACCTGTGTGCCGCATTCAGCCGCCTGAGTTAAAAAGTACGGTTAACAAAAAAGATTGAAGTAATCAGGGTCGTCAGATATACTTGGGAAGCCGAAAAGAAAAGATTAGAGTAATTATTGAACTAAATCAAAAGGCTGTAAAGATTTTTATACACCCGTGGTTGCTTAGTGTTATTTCAAAGTGCTGGATTTCGGACAGGTCCAAATTCCCACGTATTATGTATTACTAGGACTTGGGGTTTTATTACAACAACATTCATAATTCTTTTTCTACCTCACTCACGAATGAAAACCGTAGATATTTTTTTTCTAACAACAGTTGAATTTACATTGCTGCGTTTCTTAATTTAATATCTATGAATAAGTGTAAAAACGTAAATAGTTATAATGCAGTTTTTTAATGTTCATACTGTGTAAATACGGTAACTATTTATATACTTTACAGAATAAAATAATTTAAGAAAAAGGAACCTTTTATTCACTTACCCACTACTACCAGCTAGCTGTGCAATTTGCTCTGCATAATCTATTTGTTCCCACATGTTCTTCTAACCATCCCTATGGTAGAATTGCGATGGGACACAGGCCTCTTATGTGAGAGAAAGTGGACTGTAATGTGTCTATTTCACCGCACGGCTCCAGTGTCCTCCACAAAACTATTCGGGCACGCCAATAAATGACAACTACCTATGTATATGATCGAAACCAATTTGCAACAGCAGAAATCACACTAATCATTTATTGAAGTAAACTTAAAATAGTACATATTACGATTCTTGTACAAACTAGATTCAAACAAAGAGTTAGGGCCTCCGCCCACGACCGATTTTTTTGGACCGATAATCGGGCAGAAAAACGGGCCCGTTTTTTCAAAAATTTCAACGCCCACGACCGTGTTTTTGTCGGTGACTTTCGAGGGAGGAGCTTAAATAGCGGACAAATTTTATATCGCAACTTTTATTTGACAGAGTTACCGATAGTATAAAAATAACGTTAATAGATTTAAGGTTATTTAAGTTACAATTTATCGTTAAATTGTTTATTGACGATATTTTTATCGGTTTTTTTAAACAATTGATCCTTCTAAGATGGAAGTAGCGCATGACGGAGGTGTGGCGGGTCGCCCACCTTAGCGTCGCGCTAATGTAGTGCCTAACAATACTTTGCCCGATTCTTACGAATGAGAATTATACACGCTTACTTTTACATCGTTCTGAAATCAAAAGCCATGAGATCCATCATAGTACCTAATAGAAGCTATTGGCACTATTATTTTCGATAAATAACAAAAATAAATAAAATAACTCAAACATTTGTGAAATAGTAAGAACGCGAAGTAACGCTTCCTTGCAGTCAAGGCATATTTGTGTGAAAACCTTATCGACTATACATGCGTAAGGTAGCCTTTAAAGAATACATTAATCGATCAGACAGGAGCGCTACTAACATTTAACTCGAATTAACAAAAAAAAGTGACGAATTTCCAACATCTTTGAGACGTCTTAAAAAAAACACGCAATAATAACTATTACTCGACTGGAGTTCCAGTGTTTCAGCTGCAGAACAATGTAAAAGTAACCGTATATGTTATTATTAGACCTGGTAATCGAACCCACGACTTCACGCTGATCAGACGCGCTTTGCGACCACAAGCCCAATATAGTTAGTCAGTGACAATTAATATAAACGTACAAAACGGCAACTTACCTAATTTAACGGTAAAAATAACGATTAATTCATATTCTATATTAATGTTAATTAACATTATATTACTGGAAATGTTATCAAATAACGTTTTTATAAAGTTACTTTTTTCAAAATTTTCGAGTTCATGGATATTAACGTTACGTAACGATTATTATTTTTTGATTTCATAACGTTAACAAGCCCTGGATTTAAGTCATTACATATTTAGCAAGCTTAGTCGTTGAAAACGAATGTTATTTTCATTCTTAAGAATTTATTAAATTCGTTTGATTATATTATTATTTTTTTAATCCATTAACGTTATTTTTATATTAACGGTAACTCTGTCAAAGGTAATTTTATAAATATTTACCGGTATTTAAAACCCTGCGTAAATCATCACAATATTATTTACTTATTGAAACCACAGACGATTAATTTAGAAAAAATTGATTTACCATATTATTAATAAATAAATAAGCTTTTTAATAATAAATTATTGTTATTATTCAAATGCTTCAAACTCATAAGTACTAACTTAACATAACACCACAATTGTTCACTTAATTCGCAATAACTGCTTTTGACTTTTGACTTTAGCAATGACACAACGTTCTTCCCTAGTAAATCCATGACGCATAGGGTAAGTGCCCCAGTGAATGAACACACCCGAGTGAATTAACAAATCCGAGTATTTTCCAAAAAATAATAAACTAAGATATTACCTTCTACCCAACGCAGTATTTTTTTTTTGTAATTGCTGCTCTTTATTCTAGCATAGTAACAACATTCATGTATTGCGATACTGTTCGTTTTAAAATGACGAGCGTTTAAAGTTGGCAGTGCTGGTGTACATTTTCTTTGTTCGGGCAAGAATTTAGGACTTGGGTCAGACGCAAATTTTTTGATATCACTTTGCAGGCGTAATTAAAGTATGTACTATAAGTTAATTATAAATTCGAGTAATGGGTAGTTATAATATATGTATCAAATCAATTTCATTCTTGCAATTTTAGCTACTTTTAAGTAAATTATTGAGTGTTCCAGCATTGGCATTAAAAAACGTTTGAAATCCAGTGAATAAACGACCGTTAATTCAATGACCAATCGTTAATTTCATGAAATCTAGTGAATGAACTATAACATTTTCATCATGTTAAAATATAAGCTTTCATCATAAAAATGTAACCAATAAATAAATGAATACCACATTTTGAGTTAGTAATCATCATTTTAGAGAACGGAGAACTAACAAATAGATCAAAGCTCTGAGACTCTAACTCCCAAGCTCATAAAGGAAAGACGGGAACGGAACGGGCAGTCTTCAGTGGGTGCAGGTTCAGTCGGAATAAGCTCGGCTTATAAGGCAGATCCTGAAATCCATCAAACGCGACACACCTCAAATGCTGACGAAGCTGGAGACTAACGATGGCAGGATCATCTTGTCTAAACTAGAGCTTTTAAGGGAGGTAGAGAAGTTCTAAAAACCCGTCTCTAGTCCAACAAAAGACCCAATAGCTAGACTGACCTGACACTACACCGATGAGTTCCCGGACGTCAGCCTATATGAGATAAATATGGCTTCTTAACAACTTAAGGACAACAAGGTGCCGGGGAAGACGGAATCACTTCTGTACTACTGAAGAGGCCTATGTCCAGCAGTGGACATCGTTCGGCTCATATCATGATGAATTGATTGTTGACGTTGGCTAGGCTTATGAAGGTATATAATGATTAAGTAAGAGATGGAAGGCTTACACTTTGTTAAAAAAAAAATTATTGTAGCAGATTTAGAGGCTAAGGATTTATGTTCATTTATTTATTCCATTTTGAACTGCATTTGATATAATAATAAGGATTTTTCGTAACTATTAATTAAACAAAAACTTGTGTTCATTCACTGGTTCTAATGCTGTACATTTACTGGAAAATTTCATTCATTCACTGGGGTTTTAGGGTATTTTTCAATATATTGCCAAATATATAAAAAAGTATACAGGTTATACAGGTTGTAACTGCTCCGTTGGTCTCGTGGTCGCGAGTGCGACTGCTGTGCAAGGGGTCCCGGGTTCGATTCCCAGGTCGAGCAAAAATTGGTATTGGGTTTTTCTATGAAATTCTCAGTAGCAGCTCGGAGTTTGGATTTGTGCCAGGTTAATGGCAATAGGCTCGCCCCCTATTACATGGGACCTAAATATACCGGCGAACTGTGGGTGTACATTGGCACACCTCTGCCTAACCCTTCGGGGACTACAGGCGTGATGGTATATTTATATACAGGTTAACTGCCCCGTTGGTCTCGTGGTCGCAAGCGCGACTGCCGAGCAAGGGGTCTCGGGTTCGATTCCCAGGTCGGGCAAAAAGTGTTATTGGGTAATAGGCTCGCCCCCTATTACATGGGACCTAAATATACCGGCGAACTGTGGGTGTACCTAAATTGGTGCACCTCTGCCTAACCCTTCGGGGAATACAGGCGTGATGGTATATATTTTTATATTTATTTTATATACAGGTTATGTCGTAAAACCAAGTTAAAAAATATTCTTTAGTAGACATAGATTACCAAAATATAAAACCGCATACTTTAGAGGCAACATAATGTAATGATTTTTTGAAGTCTGAAGATTGCTTAAGTGTTCATTCACTGGAGCATTTACCCTATTTTCTATTTTTCACCGATAATCGGCGGCCAGGATGCGTAGATTTTGTTTTTGGACCGTTTTTTTCTCGGCCGTGGGCGTTGATGTACTAGAATCCATACGTTCCATTCTCGCCGAGAAAAAATCGGCCGTAAAAAATCGGTCGTGGGCGGAGGCCCTTAATAGCATCTAGTTTTATTTGTCTCCATTAAATGAGTAAACCAAGATTCTTTGGTAGCAAAAGTGCATGAATTTGACAGAACCACCACTCGATCACATAAACAACATTACTAGAACCGCGGGCATAAAACGTGCGTACCGTACTGTACCTATGTAATGTACTTACAATCTATCTATATATATAAGATAAAGATAAAGAAACTCGTGTTTGTTACAACACTTATAACTCGAGAACGGCTGGACCGATTGCCATGGTTTTTGATTTGTTGGATTTGTTTCCGTCCCGAATAGCAGAATACATCTTAAAAAATATGAAACGAAAAAAAAAAACTCGGAAATGTCGGTAGGGGTAGGGTACGGGTCAGTTGGGGTAGGGTAGGGGTAGGATACCACGCGAACGAAGTCGTGGCGGGTCAGCTAGTAATATATAAATTATAAAGGTCGTGAGTTCGATCCCCGCTAATGTTGAATGTGTATAATAGGACAGTACCTACATCTGTACCTATCCTATACATAGCACTGATCTATTTATTAATAGATAGGGCATTAGATCAACGGAAGTACTTACTGAAATCTTGCTCCTTTCCAGCCTGGCTATGGAGGTAATGGAGCGCCGCAAGGGTACGGTCAGCCCCCTGGCTACGGAGGCCCGCCACCGGGGCAATTGGAAATAGGACATGGTCCTTATCCGTCAATAGGACCCGGAGGCGGAATCAATCCACAAGTCCAGCAATGGTTTCAAGCAGTTGACAAAGATCGATCTGGTTTTATTACAGCCTTAGAGCTGAAGGCAGCATTGGTAAATGCTCAAGGCCAAACGTTCTCTGAAACTGCCTGTAATTTAATGATTGGTAAGTTTCAGTTAGGTACCATAATTAAAGATATTGTAAGACAGTACCTGATTACCTGCTAAAGATAGTGGCATCATGAACTTACTTAATCATTGTGTTTACAGGAATGTTCGACAAAGACCGTTCGGGGCACATCAACGTTGAAGAGTTTGAAAAACTCTACACCTACATTAACCAGTGGCTGGCGGTGTTCAAAACATACGATACGGATCAATCGGGAACTATAGAGGAAAAGGAACTTTCTGATGGTATGAATAGAAATCCATCATTTAAAGCATTTACCTCCCTATTTTATCTAACTTGATGCGGGGTTCTGGGTTCGATTATCAGGTCCGGCAATATAATTGGGTTTATGAATGTGGAGTTTCTCGGTAGCAGGCCAGTTGGGACGTGTGCCCGATTAAAGACAGCAGTCTTCGTAGGGGCCTTCTGTTGACGTGGAATATGAGACTTCTGAAATATGATCGGATTGCATTTTTTTTTTTAATATGTATTTGTTATTTCTTTCAGCGTTGACGCAGATGGGTTTCCGGTTCACACCGGAGTTTATAAACTTCTTAGTGAAGAGATGCACAGCTACTGAAGGAAAAGTTTCAGTGGACCATTTCATTGTTCTATGTGTGCAGATCCAGCGTTTTACTGAAGCATTTAGAGCACGCGACACGCAGCAGAATGGCACTGTTACCATCGGATTTGAAGATTTCCTCAATGTGGCTCTGAGTTGCTCCATATGAGAGACAGAACAACATCCGTAATGGAGTTGACGCAATTCTTCTCACGCTCTGCTTTCACACTTAGTAAAGCAGTGGTTATAATAATTTTATTTATTTATTTTTTAAGTTTCATAGTATTCCACTGTATTTTTAACATATCACCTAATTATTTTCTAAGCATGATGTGGCGATAAAACCATAATAGTTAAATGTGTACGTGATACCAGATGCCTTTCAACTTCAGCTTTACATAGTACCTACTATTGACTTAAGAAATTACCTTCACACGTGTGTCGCCTTGACATTTTTCTGAATAATAAGCTTTTATAAACAATTTACCTCGAATACAAGCGCAAAGTTCTGAAGACAAACAAAATTCAGTTTGTGATAGACCTAGAATCGTCATCTTAGTACGTAAACACTAAATTAATGAAACAGTTGCTTGCATATAGCATTATTATTTTATAACTTTAGCAATCCCCCTTTATTTTGCCCCCAATTAGCTAGATGCTAAAAGTAATTTCATCCATCGAAACGGGTATTATTGCAGATATATTATTATGACTAACATCAAAATTATACTTTTATATAATTCTCTTTCGAACCACAAAATAGGCATTAGATTTAAGATCTTTCCCACCCAATCTTGCCTGATGAAATTATCTTTATTTTTGTTTAAAGCAATATAAATTATATACATCGACAAATAATTATACGATTGTTATTGAAGAAGCTAGCTATTGCTTGGTAAAGGGAAATAAATAGATTTTTTATACATAATTCTGGTTTTATTTGAAATATCAAACATTCCATAAAAATGGGAGAATTTTAAGCTAAGAAATGAAGAAGTCTCAT
Organism: Caradrina clavipalpis; assembly: GCA_932526535.1. Lineage (NCBI taxonomy): Eukaryota > Metazoa > Arthropoda > Insecta > Lepidoptera > Noctuidae > Caradrina > Caradrina clavipalpis. Next base: position 7,666,328 of record OW052093.1, read on the forward strand.
TTTCATGTCTTTGCACCTTTATTTTTAGTTTGATGATAATTCAGTAAAGATGTATTTTCCAGAAGGCACTCCAAACTACAAATACTTCGACTGAGTTGATATTTAAAATTCCAGTGACATATCTGAAACAATAATTCATCAAATATTAGGTTAGAGGTCAAATATAAGATGGTGCCTAGCAAAAAGCACAACTTCAAAACATCGCGAGAATACCTTGCCCTCCAAGTATCTCACCAATTTATTTCAACATAACATACCATTACGCCTGTATTCCCCGAAGGGCAGAGGTGTACCAATGTACACCCACAGTTCGCCGGTGTATTTAGGTCCCATGTAATCCAAAATCCGAGAATTTCATAGAGAAACCCAATAACACTTTGCTCGACCCGAATCGAACCCAGGACCTCCAGCGTAGCAGTCGTGCTTAGGACCACTAGGCTAATGAGGCAGTTCTTCAAAACATCGCGAGAATACCTTGCCCCCCGAGTATCTCGCCAATTTATTTCATCATAACATACCATCACGCCTATATTCTCCGAAGGGTTCGGCAGAGGTGTACCAATTCTACACCCACAGTTTGGCGGTATGTTTACGGCCCATGTAATAGGGAAATAACCTATTGCCATTAACCAGGCACAAATCTTAACTCTGAGCAGCTACTGAATATTTCAGTAGCTGCTCATTTTTTTTTATACATGAAAAAACCCAATAACACTTTTTGCTCGACCTGGGAATCGAACCCAAGACCTGAAGCGTAGCAGTCGCGCTAAGGACCACTAGTCTAACAAGGCAGCCAGCAAGGCCGTTATTTCAATGGCTTTACAAAATTATTATGTGTTCAAACTTTCAAAGTATTAACCCCTTAGTTCAGCAATGTGACAAAAATAGGTATTTACTTACTAGCATCATTTCTTCTTCTGACTGCCTCAGCCTTTTCCAACGAAAATACTACTTCTTGGAAGTTTTTTACAGCCGTCCTCATATTAATTTCATGCTGAGCATTATCTGGGGCGCTGTCATCTAGCAAACTGTAGATTGAAGGTACTTCATCCAGTTTCATATTCTTTGCATTACTTGGTTTGAATACCACAGAAACTTTGCCCGTCTTTGGGTGAATACTGAATGGTGATTTTAGTAAATGGTTGAAGCCTTTCGTAACATTTACATCTAATCGAGGATAGCAGTACTGTATTTTGATTTCTTCTACTAAGTACCTTATTTTCCTGGCATTATTTCCTGACTGAAAAATAAGATTTTAGTTAGAATATTTTTTATGTAAAAGTTATGTTCTTAGCTAGTTTTTACATCAACTTACTTCTCTACAATAATTTTCATACACACTTATAAATGTTTTCCATCTCTCTAAAGACGAATCTGACAAACTTGCCAAGCTCTTTTGAACTTGTGATCGCAATGTTTCATCCGGAATCATTTTTAACATTTTATCTAAGCGGTCTGCAGTGCTAAAAAACTCTTGATCCTGCAGTAGTTGCTCAAAATATTTATCGATGATAGTTAATGCTCTCCTGAAAAAGAATCAAGCATAAACTAACTAGCAACATAGTATTTAATAGTGTATTAGTGGTCAGAATGTTTAATGTATATGCAGCATCAGTTATTCATATACCGCAAACGAAAGAGAAGTATAAATGGAAAAAGAGGAAGCTTTTGCCTAGCAAGAAAAAAAATTAAGTCATTATCTGCTTAACCTTTTCCCAACTATGTTGGGGTCGGCTTCCAGTCTAACAGGATGCAGCTGAATACCAGTGTTTTACATGGAGCAACTGCTTATCTGACCTCCACAACCCAGTAACTGAGCAACATGATACCCCTTGGTTAGACTGGTTGTCAGACTTCTTGGCTTCTGACTATCTGTAACGACTGTCAAAGATCTACGAATAACAGCCAGGCCCTACAACTTTACGTGCTTTCCGAGGCACGGGGGTGTCACACCACCAACTTCCAAACTCCAGGCTGTTATTGAGAAATTCCGTATGGAAAAACACATTAACACTTTTTGCCCGACCTGGGAATCGACCCTGGAACACCACGCCTACCAGTCGCGCTTGCGACCACGAGACCAAGGGAGCAGTCAAGAAAAAAATGTAAGTGCTTGACATTTAAAATTTCTTAATACATGGATTACAAATTTTGATGAAATAATGTTACGATTTTAAAATACTTTCAAAACAATTAGTATAATAAATATCTAAAGTGGTCTATAGAGATACTAAGCTCACTGGATAAGGGCCAATGTTAAAGATTATTTACCTTATACTTGAATGTAGGTTATCATTGCCCAAATGAACCTTCTTGTTTAGATTGTCGCCTCCCATTATCAAGCACAGGTAGTCAGCCACTGCTCCCCGACCGGGACTGTCCAGTGTCCTTGCCTCATAGTCGGACACCCAGCAATGTATACCTCTTCTACCAGAAAACACCCATAAGATGCTTTGGAATCCAAAGTCCTCTGTAAATGGAGAATATTAATTTGTTTTTGAGCAGTTTAAACAGAAATAACTCAACTATTTGTGATGAAGATCTGTTTGATGCTATATGTTGATTGTTCTGGCAAATTTATGTTCAGACAAATTAGAATAAATTATAAATGTTGTGTCAATTGCGTTAGTAAGACTTTTTATTAAAAACAATCTAATAGCAAGATGGAGTTACTGCTATGAAAACTAGAAAATGGACAAGATTTACACTAAATACTGTAGTAATACAAATAATTTACCTTTTAATGTCCTATCAATAATTTCACAGGCGATCACCATGAATTTCCAGCATTTCTCACAAACTTTAGCTTCTTGGCAACATGTTCTAACTTCATCATAATCTGTGAGATCTATATCAAAAACCAGTTCTCTGGACAACACTACTGCATCATGACGGCCTATTGAAGGTCTGTAAAATTAAGTGCGTCATAATTAAATATTACGCGAGCATAAGACAGACCTCACAGTATTTAACATGAATGAACAAACTTATGATATAGAAAATAGAACACGTTTCTTACTTGGTATTGTAAACAGCTCCAATATCCAACTTGTGTGGACACTTCTTCTGAAGTAGGGTTTGTAGCTCTTTTTGATTAGAAATAGATAAATATCGTAAATACACATCATCTGCTAGTGTGAAAGACAGCTCCCTGTTAGAAAGTGGCTGAGGTGAGCTTCCACAGGTTAGCCACCTACAAAATATATTTTGAGGGAAAAGCCTAGTATAATAGATAGGCAACATCTCAGGTAACATGTTCTCATCATAGTGCCCGACCTGGAAAAGCAGAAAGTTTGTTTACAGTAAAAACAATTAGCGAAACAGCTCTGAAATAAAACCTTATCAAAATAGTAGTTCAATCATTACCATATTGTGTGTTGCTGTTGCAGACTGAAGTCTTACAGAATGTTTATTTAATAAACTTTTTAGCCACTAATATGTGAATATCTTTAAAAGAATAACTTCAACAACAAACGCTAAATTGCTAAAATAATTGTTCTTTATTTTAATACCGCATTTACACATTCGTGCTCGCCATTCGCCTCGTCGTTCGACGAAACATTCAACGAAACATTCGTAGACGAGTGCCGTCGCGAACTACTGTTCACACATTTGTGGGGTGAATTATTTTGACATTCGCATACGAACATGGAGGACGTGAATATAATAGCGGCATGTGCGCTACATCTATTGAGTTTATACAATTATTTAGCTATATAAGACGATTTCTTCTTTCGAAGATGTGAGCGAAAACGGGCCATTAATGAATTCTTCTTTAATTTTAAGTTGCTGACTGGCAATCCCATTATAGTTGATAATCGGTTCCATGCATCGTTTATCTTTTGTCTATTTTTATGATTGCGATGTTTTGGGTTCCAAATGAGCTCTTCTTTTTGATAAAATTCTAGGAATTCTAAAATTCGCACTTCACTCCACTCCATTTTGTCTGCACGTCTTGTTGTGTCGGGCGCTAGCTGTCAACTGAATGCAGGCGAATGTGTAAACAGTAAGTTCGTGTTCACCATTCGTGTCCTTTGATTCGCGTCCGAAAAACCGCTCCCGACGCGAGCCCTCGAATCGCGAGGCGAGTCGCGAGGCGAATAGCGAGCGCACTGTTTACATATTCGTGTCCGTTATTCGCTTCGTCATTCGCCTCGCGATTCGCACGAATGTGTAAATGCGGCATAACAGTCAAAATGTCATTGTCAACTCGTATTGTCAAATTTTGGCGCGAAATATATTGATTTCACGTTCTCCCTATACAGGCACAGGCAGAGGTCTTGAACGAAGCATAGTAGCAACTGGCAACACTGTTTCAATGTGAGGTCATATTATCATCCACCATCAATCTCACAATACAGAAGCACGACGACGCCATTGATTCCTTTGCGTCAGTCATTATGAAATAATGATGTTATACAATAAAATAATAATTTATGAAATTAATGTATGTAATAAAAAATAAATAAATTAATTAATTGTAATAAAATAATTTATAAATAATAAACGTGTCGTTGGTAAAAGATAATTAATTTCGTGAAGTGTATTAAAAAATAGATTAATATCATGCTGCCCGTTACATTAAGAAGCGGTGTTAAAATTTAAAAATAAGTGGGCGGTGTGTAACGACTTAATATTGGGGGTATAAAGTTATCTTCAACCTTTTTCTCCGCAATAGCTCACTTACTTACCCAGGAATCTATTCAATCTATTTATTTATCTAATCTACTCATTTGTACAAGTGATCTATCATTGATTAGACGTATATAAAACTCCCCCTTTTATTCGCTTTTTTTTCGGAAAAGTGCAAGTACCTAAGAATGTATTAACCTAATTTATTTAAGCAATATATTGCTGATTAAAGTGTATACCCACATAATTAAATTAAATTGCTTTGAAAAATATTCATTTGTTTTGGTAAATCGTAAAAATGGAAATTAATATTAAAAACGCGTTTAAAGAAGCAGTCAAATTATCATGTGGTAAGAGGCGAAGTATTTTATTTAATTCTGCTTATATTCGGTATATATTTTAATGGTCTATTGTTTTATACATAATATATAGCTCTGTAATGTCTTAATCCTTATTTTTATTTTATTTCAGGACCTTGCATCAAGAAATATCATGTACTAGCGGAAATAAATCAAAGGCTATGTCTCCAGATAATTAGTTTTTTCTTGAAGAGACCTCTTCTAACAACAGCATTATTTTCTGTGTTTATTATTTTTTTCATTATTATTTTGTCGGTTGCATGTATTACATTAATAGGTGTACTTATAATTGCTATTGTTATTTTGCTTTTTGAAGGTAAGTTTCAATTATGTTTTTAAGAATAGAATGTTTTTTTTTTCATTCCCTGTTAAGCTTTTACCTTTTTTTTACTTTTACATGAATTGAACCAATATTAATTTTATTAATTCATGAAAAATGCATATATAAATTATTATTTTTAAATATTAATTTAAAAAATTGTATCTCACCAAGCATATTTTCATTACTTTCTCATTCATTTAAAATATTTTTCTTTTTTGTTTCAGGTTTTATTTTCATTGTACTTGTAATAGTAATTAGTATGATTATAGCTACGGTCTCCCTAATTATAATGATAGTAGCTGGGATAAACTACAAAGTATCAATAATAAATAATTTAGATTGATATCATTATCACTCACATAACTTATATTTCAGTGAAGATTATAAGTAAATAGTATTAAAGAGAATACATTTAAATACTTTATTATGTTAAGTTATAAAAAAATACAAACCTTTTTTTTATTTTTAAGAGCAAGATGATTTGAAGAATATGTTGTAAAACTTACGTTAAATAAAATGGCTACCTATTAATTGTTTTTCCTTTTTATTATGTTTTTCTGTTACGTAATTATCAAGTTATTTATTTAATGGTTTTGTTTTTTTCGTAAAATTCAGCTCCACTCATTTTATTATTAAAATCACATTTTCACACCAAATCATTTACGTAGGTTGGTGCATTTAACTTATTTTTAATGTGTTTTATTTAACTATTATTACTACAATAATTTTATGCATTTTGGTTTACGTTTTGGTGTACATCATTTGTAGAAAAATAGAAAATAAAAAATGTTTGATGGTTAACTGGTCTATTTTGTTTTGTTTTTCTATTTAATTTTTGATATGTGCTCATTGCGATATTTTATCATCGATAAAACGGGGGCAATTCCACTAGCTTTTAGAAACGGTCGCAAACAGGACCTTAGTAACAGTTGTCAGTGTCGACATTGAGCTGTCGCTGATAAGAGATTGCGACTAGATTTTAAATATTTTTTTATTAGTGGAATTGTGCCTTCTGCTAATAATTGGTAATTTGTATTAAAAAGCTTGCAACACTACACTGTGTTTCGTACTTTCGTGCGAATGACTGAGTGATGAATGAAGTGAACTTAGAATGAGTTTAAAAAAAGGAACGAACGAAATCAATCAACGACATCAACCAACCAAAATGATAGTGGCGATGGGAGAACGCGGGGGCCATAGAATAAGATTATAGCAAAATTAAACCATTACAAACTATTACAATAGTGATATCTTGTGGAACATTAGTAATAATTATATGTGTCTATACTATGTGCAAGAAATTTATAAACTTAATAGTGAACGTTTGTGCAAAAGAACTGTTACAAGACTGTTGGATGTAGTCTTTGGGGTTTTTGGCAGCAAGGTCACATTTTGCAGCAATGATGTAAATTATGACAGTAAGTTATAACTGGTTTTTGTTAATAGTATCCGTAGAAGAGCATAATAAGCAAAAAAAAAATTACGTCACTTCATCTACAAGTTTCAAAATGCAAATTTTAAGTTGTACTTTACAGTCATTATGAAGCCTCCTAGCTGCACAATAAAAACACTAAAGACAATTTCAAGAGGTTTTTGAATGCTGGATTTATATTTACGAATACATTACTTACATTAGTGTTACATACCTTTCCTTTCCACTCCTTGTGTAAGTAGGTACCTTACTGGTATTGTTACTCATTTTTCTAGTTAATACATTAGTGTTGAAGTGTGACGAATGAACAGGCCACACGTTTACATTATTTTTGTCTTTTATCTAAGTTACATGTCAAGGAAAAATTAAATAATTGTCTTATCAATAAAGTTAGGTCATTCACACTTCTCTTTCAAAATTGTGGTCTTACACACCACAAAAGTCGTATAACTCTGGTAATCATAATATTACATGGTTCTAGTCACGTTTACGTGGAAAATGGTTAAAAAACAATCAAATTATGGCAATTTTGGTGTAATTTGTTTGTTTGTTCCACAGCTATAAGTTGGCCTTTTTCAACCTTAAAACAAAGAGATAAAGTTCAGAATGAATTTGATGTATAATAATCTTACAACTACAGATATTGCTCATGAAATAAACAAAGCAATTGAATTTTCCATTCAAGCATTAGGTAAGTTAAAACTGCTATTACTTTTCAGTATTCATTCAAATTTTCTTGTTCAAACATAAATTGAATGAACATTCTTTTCTATTTGAACTTGTTCTAACTCTATTTTAAACTGGAATTTAGTAGAAACTAGGGCTAATTACTTTGTAAGTCCTTGATACAAGAAATGACTAGTTTCAGTATATATTAAAAAGAAAATTAAAAGTTATTCAATATTAAAAAATCAAAAATGATGTAGGTAGATTAATTAAATGAGGTCTCATGCAGTTGTCTCTGGGTGGGAACGTTACTGTATTAAACATTAACAATGCTGTTTATTTTTTGCCACTGAGCAGCTGTCTTTATAAATGAACATTGTTCAATGATAAAATTCTTTGCATGTGTCATCACAAAATGAAAACATTCTTATTTTTTTCAGAAATTAAAATTAATACATGCCAGCTGCGGTGTCGTCTAAATTGATTCTGTGAGTAATTATAATATTATTAATCTTTGGCTTATTGATTAATTTTATCTTTTTAGTTTTGAGGTAGATAACATACAAGCAAGATTAGCTAAGTTTTGCATTAATAATTTTAGTTATGAATTCCGCTCACATGTATTGAATTTATACAAATACATCACTTTTATCTGTTTGTAATGTCAAAATAAAAGCTTTTTTTTTTTAAAAAAAAAAGTATATTTACAACATTCTTACACTACTTTCTTTAATTTTCATTTGCCTGTTGTGTCTGGTGTTTCTAGATATTATGAGCAAGCACTACCATTTTGTAACAGTATTATAGGCACTAGAATGTCCCCTATGATAAAGTCGAGGCTGTGTTTACACACACAATTATCACATACACTAACAGCCGTGTTACATCTAGGGTTGCCAGTACATATCTAAATTCGAAAAGCTGAACCACCAACCAGTAAAGTCTGTCTTTTGGGTCAAATTTGGTAAAAATTGCCAGATTTATGTCTAAATTTTGAAATGATAACATTGTGGTATGTACCTTTTTCTATACTTTATCATGAAATAAATTTTTAATGAATTCAATGTAACACCTAACAATCACCGGACACCAAGAAATTTGACCAAACATGCATCCAAAAAGCTTTTAGCCAGAAGTCTGGCAACCCTAGTTAGCATATATGACGTAGGACTACTATACTATGCGTTTATTGGTTATCATTACTAGTAAGTCTATTGAAGTAAAGAACTAGGTACTACATGATAATCACCAATTTATAATGAAACTTATCTAGGCAAAAGTGGTTCACGCGGCAGTGTCCTGCTGGCGATCATAAGTGTTATAACATTGACATTATTTCGTTGTACAAGTGTGTTAAGGATTAGGTAGAGTGTCAGGTATAGTTTTCACACAACCTCGTTAATTTTTTACATGATCCATTTAATTTATAATTGTTAATGATAAATCATGTTGTAGTTCATTTTAATTCTAATTGTCGTGTGTGTTTGTAGGGCAGATCGTCAAGCTGGCGGCCTTTCAGGATGCGGCTCGTGCGCCCTCGCTAGCACCGCGCGTTCGTCACGTCGCAACAATCACAGGTATTATGCCCCTTTTGCGCTGAAATTGAACTTGAATTTAGAATCTTGCATCATTATCAAGTTTTTGAATCACAGACTTAATTACAATATTTGAATTCCATTGAAATTGAAATATTGGTCTATTTATGTAAGTACTACAAATCATCAGTGATAAATGAACTTAGAGTAGTATAACGCCAACATAAATATCTGATTGAATGGCAATAGAAATGATGCAATAGAGTTGATGCAGATTCTGAATTCAAATACCCATATAATATGGTTTTTATCGACATACATGATTAGTCTAGCAGTTAGAGTTAAAAACAGTTATCCACCCAGCCTTGTCGAAACTAGGTCGGATTTTCGTATTACAGCCGGGCGGAACTGACGGTTTCAAGGTACAGAGGTCTCGGATTGTAAACAATGGTCAGTCATCCGCAGCAAGGGCTGATCGATTATTCCGCGTGGAATTTGTTTAACGAACATCCACAAAGAAATATAGCTATATTGTGGCCGAATATTTAGTTATATTAAAAAATTAGATAAATTAGCTTACGAGATTAATAGGAAGTCACTATTAAAACATTGCATGATTTAAAAAATCTGCACTTCGTAATTTTTTGCATTGAAAACAAAGGAACAAAGGATTCAATTTACAAAAAGTACTGTTTAGCAAAACTTCATGTCTAAAAATACGCGTGTATTAAAGTATTGTAAATTGGTATGACTAATTGGGTGATAGAATGTTGAAACATAAATTGAAAATGTGGTGTTTTGAAGTGGTCTGTGTTTTTTTCCTTAAGGGGTTTTAAGTTAAGATTATGAATGGGGTAAAATTATAATGAAGGCGTGTGATTGGCTGGGTGCCAGATGGTGGCTATTCTGGGCGGGCGGGCGGCGCGCGCGCATCCAGTCGATCGTCGCGTTTCTAACTCCCAACTGTTTGCGAGAAAATCGCTCGCACGATACAACATAGGAGACTGTTACCGTTCGTTCATTATTTGTTTTCGATTAAATTACAATTTAATTTCAATAAAGTTTTAATCAACGGTTACACAAAGTAAAAAACTTGTTAAAAATACTTTATATGATGCCATATAGCAGACGTATATTTCGATATTTCTTGAATATATCTTGTGTTTTACATTAAGTTTTTTTTATAGGTAGGTAGGTTTGTCATTATCTTTAAAATTTAAATTAGGTACCAACAGTGTGCCGGCTGATTACGATTAATTATAGACTTAACCAAGATTAATTATGAACTCTTAAACTCGTATTGTTCACAGTTTTTATACCAATCGGTTGTGTCGATGATGTAATTATAGTGTTTTTTATTTATTTACCACCAAGGTTAGCTGATGACAACCTGAAAACGACCTAATACAAGAATGAAAGGTATTACAAACAAAGTTAAAGTTTGTCTTGAATGGCATGTTTGTAATTGTCAACTTTTAATTTAAAATGATTAACAATCTAATTAATTCAAAATGTTGTTATCACAGTAACTTTTTAAGGCACATAACACTATGGAATCTAGAGAAATTCTTGAACACTAACAATTCATATTTGTCATCTTAATTTTTCTCTACAGTCATATTTAAACATCTTATTTCATAGACTATCGATGGTCGTTTTTTATGTTGTTGAGCAAGGAGTCTCTCTGTAATGGTATCAAACCAATTAATCATGTTATTTGGCTCTCATTTTATCTGATAAGAGAAGTCTAAAAAACGAAAGTGAATCGAAAGTGAATTTACAACGTCAAAGAAAACGAACCAATTAATCTATTGTAGCGAGTCTATACATCGTGTCGGTGCTATGAACTGTCAGCCTTATGTAATCAATTCTATGCACAGTTCATCTGAAGTCTGAATTTAATCACATGGAATTTAAGTTCTGCTTTGATTTGTGTTAGTTATTTGTTACGATTGTACTTTCAGATTTTTCAGAATGAAAATATTGCGATTAAATTTGATCGCCTTTATCCGTTATGTAATCATTCTCTTTATTATGGCTTGTTCATTGTATGGGAGAACTATGGTATAATGTAAGGCCCTTATTCACACTGTAAGTGACAAGGTCACAAAATTGCGTCACCAAATTAGCGGGGCAACCCGTGGCGGAGGTGACCCCGCTATGGTAGCGATGCCAACATATTGACGACATCCTTATTTTTATTGGTTATTCGAATGAGTACGTCGACCGTACCGCCTCCGCCGCTGAACTGTGCGTGTGGCCTCGCAATGTGTCTATTTGCAGGCCTTTCCATGTCAATAGTAACTAAATGTATTATCCCGCTATCGGATCTTAAAATAGAAAGCCCGTTAAATTTCTCCGTAGCCGAAATTAGGACGAGTTCGCACATATGTAGAACTGCATGCAGGTTAAAATTATGCTGTAACATAAATGTGTAATGGTTAGCATTTGGCTAACTATATCCGAACAGCTTTTTATTTTTGATGAAATTCTACGTCTGTACGAGATTCTAGACAGTACATGCATGGCATTGGTTACGATATTATAATAACCTCGATAACCATAAATTGGTGAAATGAAATCTATCCATATTGCCATTTTCGATCTGTCCTATCTGCATTGTGCATATATTGACACAGTTGTTTAAGATCTGGAGTCGTGACGTCCATATTTGTTAGAGAGATGTGTATTGTTCAACAGCGTGTTGAAACGTTGATGCAATGATAAATTTGCATGAGATCGGTGCGACATTGGTGTAGTGCGGAGAACCGGTGCCTGAACAAATAATTTCTAGTCAATCAACTAACTGGTACATTAGGCTTACCTTATGGCGCGAGACTTCATAGTGGGCTAGACTACAAAGATGATTTAACATTTCATTGAAATATCATTGTTATAGCTTTGATCGGCGATAAGTCACGTTCACTCTTTTATTTTTCTTCGATCATTGTTGCTAGTTGTTGGCGATCGGTTCAGCGCTGTTCGTTATCGGATTTATGACGTTGCGGACATTATCTCCTATCTGTAGCTAATTACATCGTTGGTTGTTTGGTAGGCGGCTACACGGTGCACGTCCGCATATGTATTGGTGAAAGTGATGTTACTCTTAGATACTTGAAAGATGTGCAATGTGATGTGAAGATCGTGTAAGTTAGTGCAATATATGTGTTCGGATTATGACTGACAAAAGGCACCGGCCTCGGCCGCGGCGTCGGGATGAGTTGCACGAGAGGCAACAGGATTTGCTGCTAGCTTGGAGTCATGGTGAGCATGGGTACCCTAAGCCTAGATTTAAGAATATGTATTGCGTTAATGCTTCTAACAAAACTTTAGTTTTAGACCATTCTAAAGGAAAGGAAATGGATTTTCACCAATCTCGCTATGTAATTCACAAATTCGGAGATTGGCAAAGAAATGTAGCTGTTAAACAGAAACGAAAACCTCTCTAAGAACTTTACTAGACTTTCTATTAGTTAGTTATATTGTAATACACGGATGGGTAGGTGTACATCTTAGTAAGACAATGGCGGACAGGTTTGTTCCGAAATATCGATTGTAGGTGCAGTGTAAGTAGCGCAGGCGGTCAACAATGTAGGCACTTACACGGAAACATTGCTAGTGCACCTGTGTCATTTAATTTCAATGTTGAAAGCTCTGAACAGATACACTTGAATCAACTGCATTTATTATGTAACAAAAGCGAAAGGGCATATTTATCACGTGGGTTTTGGCAAATTCCGTTTTACATAAGTACATGTAATTAGGGCTCGTTATCCAAATAATAGTTGACTCAAATTGAGTTGCGTATTGTTTGTGTTTGTTTACTAATTAACGAGCACCTGAAAGTGTGAAGTGCGCAACCATAATTCTTTTGGAGAACTTCCAACGGATACACCGAAATAAAAATTGTAGGAACGGGCTCATGTAGGGACATTCCAATAATGCTTTTGCTTATGACAATTGATTGTGTGAGAATGTCCTAGCATTCTAATGTTGGTTTCAATAAGGAAATAGCACAATTCCCATAATTGTATTTATATCGATGATATCAATCGATCGCTGCTTGATGATTTTGCTATCGACGTCTAAAAGGCGTCAGAGTAACGTGCAGGTACTTATACGGTAATACCCTTATCAGTAATCAATAAAGTGACTGGACTGTATCATTTTATTTGAATGTCACAAACTTGCTTCTTGTTTCGCTGTTATCGTTGAAACGCTTATCTTGAATTTAAAAGTGTAAATTTCCGCTTTGGGGTGCTACGATGTATGATGGTTCCTTATTCCCCAATCTCACTTCAATGTTGTTATTCAGAAGCTTAAATATAGATGTTTATGTTGACATTCTTGTATAGTCTTTAGAGGACTTCCATTAAATATGCAACAAAATATAAGGAATGTAATCGATGAAGCACATGTTAGGGTCACATCACTGTATTCGATAAGTGGATCTGGATGAAAAGAACCATTATTTCGCCCATAATATTCAAAGTCCAAAGCATTTGAATTGTCAATAAACCGGTCAGTTACTCAGAAAGTTGAAACTAGTGTCTCGTTTCAAAAGCTTCGTACATTTCTATGAAGAAGAATGAACAAGTAACTCCACTGATACTCTTTTCAATCAATTTTGAGTAATATGACGCCTTTCCGATGTTGCGTTTTCTACAATCTTTTGTAACTACCAAGAGAGGTTATCAGTCGACAGGAGAACTGTTTGATCTGCCATCGTACTAGTTTCCACGCTTCTTACCCACGGGTAGAGATAGGTTATTATTATTCAGTAGAAACTACATGACACAACACTGATATCACCGGTCTAAATATATTCTAGAGAGGAAAGTTTTGTTGGTTTCAGTACCAATACAATATTATTTATGAATTCGTAGATATTGGTACACCGTTCATAGGTTTTTGTCACTGTCAATTTTTTTTTCCCGGAACTTACTTATGGTGACTTTGTACTCTGTGGCGACAGAGAAATATACCTCAATGTTTCAAAATTGTTGTAAATACGGTAGATACTCTCAAGGTTTTCAGATATCAAACATGTCTTAAAAGAAGTAAATATTATTTAATTTTCATTAATTTGTTCTGCCTGACTGGTGTGATATTTATGTAAGATATGATTATTGTGGTACATAAAAACAAGATTATGAATGTTATTTAACAATGAAATAAAATGCACCATGTAATACAGTAATTAACAGGTAAAATAAACAGCTACATGTATAAAACAAAAGACGCACACATATAAAAGACAGACACAGGTGATATGCCAATCACGTACTTACCTAAATAAATATTTACTTAAGTCTGTGCTATTAGTGTTATAATTTGATTGAGAGTAATTCCCTACAACTGGGTATAAATTAAACATATATCGTTGATTGTAATAACTAAACAAGCTTTTTCGTAATTTGTACATAAATAACTCGAGTTTTGTGTGACTAACTATACGAAATAAATTATCACGTCCGAAAATGTGTGTGTGAGCTTTCCCATTTCATATTATTAACACGATCAATACGCGTCGTTGTACTGAGGGTGGGTACAAAGGACATTACAGAAGTGCATGCCCCCACAGATCGGCCAGCCGCCGTCGCGCCGGGAGGCAGATATCGATTCTGTCTGCAAGCGCCTTACCCATACAGCCACACTAAATACGGAAAGCAGACACTCCCTGCAACATATAAAGCGTCTATACAGTTAAATACTGCAATGCGCTCAACTTTTCTAGTCACGACATTGCGTTGAAACTTCCAGCTTTCCAACTATTCATTATCTTGATCCATACCTGTTTTACTGCCTATGTACTGCTTAGAAAATTGTAAATAAATCTGCCACTATAATTGTTGAAGCTAGCACTTTTCTATTTAATGTTTCTTTTGTCAACAGAGGTGTGCAATAGCGAGGAGGTGCCCGAGGTAGAGATAGTCAGTCTTCTACAAGAACATATACCAAAATATCGCTTGAGAGCCGACAGCCTCACACAATTTGGAGGTACAGATACTTTTATGCGCTTTGCTTAAGGAATTTTCACTTTTTCGTTCAATTATTTCAAACTGGCAAAGCTTTCTTTCACTGAGCTTTTAGCGATCCATTTAGAAAGTGTGCTATCATGATCACCAAAAAGCATTAGTTGCATTTCATTTTATTTAGACGCTTTAAAGTTATTTTGGCGAAAAATAATTGACAGGTCAAAGCACGAGACTGTGACTAAAGCTTATAGCAAGTCGTGTAGTCAAAATGTCGGGCGGGGAATTTCGCCATTCACGGCCGGATTCACCCAAAAATCAATACTTGGCATTTCATGGTCATGTACATGATTTTCAACGTCTAAATTTAGCTTTATGGTGACTATTAAGGTTGGGGACTTGTGTAGAAAGTATAAAGTAATCGGTGAGAACATTAAAGATATAAAAGTACGTGTTTCGAATAGTCTGTTTGAATATTCCTGTGTTTTCTGAGGTGAGAAAATTCAAATATTGTTAGTTTTAAAATTAAAAATTCAGCTTGTGTTTTGGACGATCTTTATCAGTTTTTCATCAAAAATATATATTTTGTCATGTCCTTTAGACTCATGTTGGAATCGTTCCAAAGCTTAAATATTTGTTTTGCTCGATAATTCTGTTCACAACTTTTGCATTTCTGCACTCAAGAGTGTTTTCGTTAAATTTGAATCACTCGTATTTTTTTATTGCTGGCAACCCTTAATAAAAGTGTAATTATAATGTTACAAGGTTTGATTAAATCAGATAATACATTATATTCACACACGGCCTCAGTTTTTTTGAAGATGGCGCGATTCCGATTAAATTTTCATATTACACTTTCCAGAATAATAGTTTTTGATTGAAAACTACCTTAGACTTTTTTCATCCATATTTGAATGTAAGGTTGAAACTTCACATTTAATTGATCTAGTATATCTTGACTTCGAAGAGTACCTAAGATACCTTATACCAAGTTTTGCAAATTGTTAATTTATGGTAATAATTGCTTACAGCTTTGGGCTAAATGATTATGTTAATACTGCTGAATGATGGTTGTCGCTCTAAAATATCTGACTTTAGTATATTTAGATTACGGTAGGGTAGAGCCTTAATTGGTACCTTATTTAAATACATAAGCGACAGGCACGGCCTGGTACTAATTTCGTCGCGACTTACAGTATGGTCGAGGTATCTTGGCGAGTCTGAAGTTAGCCGTTTGGCTGCGCAATGGATCTTTTACGAACAAAATTATCTACTGCGCAGCTAATCGGCTAACTTCAAACTCGCCAAGATACGTCGGCCGTACTGTAGTTCAGATTTACGCAAAAAAAGTGTTTTCATCACGAAGCGAACGTTACTGAATAGTTTTGTTAAAGCTCATTGCTCATACACAATTAAGTATGGGATATAACTTATTTTTTGTTACTTTTTTGTTTTTGTGAATTCATGGTTCCGCAAACTAAAAGTCATGTTCATGGTTGCTTCTACTCCCTTCAATCTTATTTCAAACTTGTGTGTTATGTAAGTGTGTCAGATGGGTTTTTCTTTGGGTTATAATTTCATAAGTTGACATTTTGAATGATCCATAAAAAAACATGAGAAAAGCCTTATGTAAATGTTCATCTTCACAGATGTCCTAGTTTTGTTTCAGTGGTTCTGCGTAAATTTCATCAGGTCAGTGTTCAGAAACTGGGGCGTAGCCTACTTGTAAGCATTTTTGCTCGACATGTTGATAGGCTCGAGGTATTTGAGTTGTAAGAAGTATTATGTTGTTGGTGGTAATAAATAATGAGAACTATTCGATTTGCCTTGAACCATTGTAACGTTGATAAGAGGTATAACTCCATGCTTTGTATTAGTGTACTTATAAAATCAGTGCCAATACATTCCAATGAACTAGACCGTTTAGTTTCCAGGCCTAAAGAACGATGGTGTGCAACAACTCTATTGGAATGGCAAGGTCTCTTGCGAGACAGGGGCACAATAGTTTCTCTAAATGTCAGACTGCACAACGAAATGGAATACGGTTTAGAAGTACCCACTCTGTGAAAGTAAAACGGTAATTTAGGAATATTTTCTCATTATTTAAAATGTCTTTAGCCTGCGGTCCAGACGTATAAACTTTTATTCGCTTTTTTTAATGTTAATTGAAGTACGTTCCTATAAAGCTGAATGACGATAATTTCGCTGGGACAGTCGTTAGCTATATTCATAAGGAAGTGTAATAAATAAAATGAACATACCATCATTCTTGCAAGTTCGAAGACGAACTTTCTACTCTTTACCGCCTTATACCTCATCACGCCATAACATCTGACTATCGTTAAATATAATTAGTATAAATTTGTCTAACATGTGGCAGACTATAATTATTTTATTTATGGTGGATTCCATTTCGAAAATCCTTCTGTTTACGCAATATGTTCAACAGAAATGTGTTAAGAAATGGTAAGAATTTGACAAAGTTGGTGTGGTCTATATGTGGTGTTCCGTCTTAGTAAGTGTGTGAGTCGTGGTTTCCGGCGCCGGCGCCGTTCTTAACGCTATAAATAATGGTGTCTCATCGGCCGAGTCATCGCCCGCTGGCCAGTATGCGTCCCCGACCGGTCTGATGCGTGCCATCTGTCAACTTGCTGCGTTTACTGCACATTACACCATAACTGTTCGATGCTAGATATTTTAATGGAACTATCGCTCAAGCCAATATTCTACCAATCAAAACAACCATAATGAAATTTCAATCATACTGTCTTCGTACGTTATGTTACTCTGTAACTGTATAAACAAGGAAGGCCTTTAGTGGCTTCTAAGTCGACCAGCTAGTTTACGTGCAGTCACATGCCGTTGTGTAAGTTTAAAAGTCTAATGATATAATTACGCCTAGCGCGTTGTAACTGAGTGAACTCACAGGTGTAAAATTAAAGCAATTTATTCTTAGTTCATGAGAAGTTCTCGACATTTAGCTAAAAGTCATTGTAAAAGGACGCGATCTGAATAGATTTGAATTGGTGGGGGGATTTAGCGGTTGATGACGGTTAATGTACTGCGTGATTCAGCGGCCCTGTGACGTTATCGTGTGTTTGGGGTCACCGGTACTGGGTATCAGTAATTACTTCAATGAGCGTATTATACAGCAATTGGTACAAATTGAAATAGGAGCACATACCAAAGTTTTTCCCTTCCAAACAACATAACATTTTATTTTAATGGTATTTTGTTTTTTTTAGCGTTATTCTCAAATATGTTGATATATTTCAGGATACGAGAATCAAGATTGGTTTATACCATCCCCGGCGCTGCCGGTGAGCGATAAAGACCTAGCGCTCACTCCTGACCAGATCAGGGAGACTCTCAATTACTTCCGTGAGTACGCATGACGTTTCGTCACTTCTAAGTTGTGGTTAATAACATCAACTATGCAAGTATGCATTGTCTTTAAGTAGGTTTTTAATTACAGAATAGTTTTCACGATATTTTTGAAACGTGTTTAATATTTATTTAAATGACATGCGTTTCAATGACATAAGGTTTCATAGACAAAGAAAGAATTTACAAGCTACTACACGGTTAACTAATCCACTATTGGTAGGTATAATAATATTGTTAGTGACTCAGTCTTATGAAAGCAGAAAAAAATATCAGTTACAGATAGAGAATACAGGTACAGTTTTCAATGGGTAACTTAATTTTACAACCAAATTACGTATGTTATTATCATTAGTATACATGTTTAGTCAAAAAAAAAATAATAAGCTTCATACAAATTAATTTGAAACCTTGTCGATACCAGAAATTTCAATTGTCGTAAAGGACATTTTGCCGAAAATAAGTTATATAAGTAACTTATTTTCGGCAAAATGTCCTTTACGACAGTTGAAATTTCTGGTATCGTTGTATTCAACAGGAATATCGTAACTGCTTAAAAAAAAGTTATACGGGGTGTAAGGGATTTCTATCCGTATACTTCAGCAATGCACTCAGAACACTACTCTTGACTTCAGAACAAGTGGAATTTTTTCAGGTTTTTTTTATCCCTTTTTTCGGCAGATCAAGTTTGAGAAATTGGCCTGTTGCTTTTTTAGTCGCCACTAATGGCAATAACGATATTTGTTGACCCAAAACCAAGGGCAAAAAAAGAAAATTTTACCAGCCGCTGAGGACGATACAGAAGGACTAAGAGCGAATTTTCACTTAGCGGAAAAAAAACCCTAATAAAACCCTCCATATCTCTTTACTTATGGTTTTCCCATAAAATGATCTTGGTGTATGATACTCAGTCCAGAATAGAGAATTCATGGTTTCAGTTTAAGGATAGATGTCCCTTACACCCGATATATTTACGTCACAAAATAATACTTGGTCGATTTTGTCCAAAATAAACTTGTTCGTTTGTTTTTATTTTTAAATTAAAACATTGCGTCGAAAGTTCTGTTTTTATTTTGTGCAGTGACCACGTGGTGCTAGAAAACAGACTGATAATGTTGATATTAAAATGACTGAATGTTGGTAAAAATTTAAATAGCTAATACTCTCAGTACGTTAGTGGGGACACCGCGGTGTCTTACGGAGTACCGCAAGGGAGCGTGCTGGGGCCCACTTTGTTCCTTATATATGTGAACGAACTCTGCAACTTGCACTTGTCAAACGCAAAAATCTTTTCGTACGCTGACGACACCGCAGTAGTCTTCACGGGTAAATCGTGGCGAGATGCTCAGCTTAGTGCGGAGCTGGGATTGTCTGTGATTGCTAGTTGGCTGGCACAGAATTTGCTCACACTGAACGTATCTAAAACTAACTACATATGCTTCAGTGTGTGCAACCACACACAACCCAGTACTGACTTTAATCTTAAGGTACACCTATGCGACTCTGGAGATCACTCACACTGTAGCTGCTCAACGATAAATAGAGTATCTCAAATCAAATATTTGGGTATTATCGTCGACCAAAGACTATCTTGGCATCCGCACATCGATCAAGTTGCTAACAGAATTAGAAAATTAGGATGGATCTTTAGGACCCTTAGACATATAATACCTAAAAATATAGATACTCCCTCAGGCAGGAACAAAAACCTCCTAAATGTGATATATTTAGCGTTAGCACAATCAGTTTTGTTATACTGCATCTCTATATGGGGCGGTGCTACCAAAACAAAATTCTTAGCATTAGAGCGAGCACAACGGGCACTTATAAAGTGCATGTATTTTAAAAAAAGGAGATATTGTACTGAGAATCTTTATCGTATCAGTAACCTTCTAACGGTCCGGAAGCTTTACATTACCCAAGTCGTTCTCACAAAACATAAATCAATAACCTACGATTCCGAAATACTGACAAGAAGAAGAAAATACGAGATATTAAAAAGACCACAAACAAAAACACAATTTGCCAGTAATCAACTACAAAAACGTTCTGCTCATCTCTACAACACTATTAATAAACGCATTTACATCTACCCTAAGAACTATTATGAATGCAAAAAAATACTAACAGAATGGATAAAAAAACTTACCTACAGCGAGACTGAATCACTCCTACAACAGATACACTAACATAATACAGCACACACACCCTTGTTTGTACAGACACCCTTACGAGGACCTTGTATGTAATTGTACGAACCGAGGACCCTCCAAAAAACTGGTTTAAATACGTCGCAGGCCTTTTTCAATAAGATAGAAAGGGAGAGGTGAGTAAATCTATTGTAATGAGCGCATCGGGATAGTGCTATCTCAAAAAAAATCTATATGAATTACGGCTATCGTACCGAGGACCTGAAATACACAGCTAAATGTGACCAGTGATGCACATACGAGGACTTTGTGTAAGTTAACCGAGGACCTCTTACGTAAGCCCTGGGACGCCCTTCCGAGGACGTACTTTCACACAATATTTCTTATTTCTTGTACGAAGCGCGGACGCTGTGTTAGACTTTATTTCACCTTACCGAGGACAGTTTTCGTGTAGAACTTGTATAAACCGAGGACTTGGAAAATCTACATACCTAAACCAATTTTTACGTTTAAGATAATTTTATAACTTATGTAGAATGTTCCGATTTATTTCTAACACACATTTTCTAAAACGAAGTACCAAGCGAGGACGAGTTTATGTCTTTACGTTTTTCGGTGCTTCCCAAAGAGAGGCTTAAAATAATTACTTATACATAGAAAGAGAGTCTTCGTACAAGCTCTTTCCGCGCTAACAAATATGCCATACGCATAAGGATTATCTAGTGATCCAGTCACCAGTCAGTCTCGACCAGTTTGAGCTGATGCTGCAGCCAGGTCGTTTCTTCATGAGGGAACTCTTTAAAAGTTGATAGGGTCGTCTTGATATTTGGCATATGCGTTAGGTTTACATAGTATAACAAATATAATAACGAAATTTTGCTGATGCTGCAGCCAAAGTCGTTTCTTCATGAGGGAACTCCTCAACAGTTGGTAGCACCGTCTTCAAATTTGGCATACGCGTTAGGATTACATAGTATAACAAATATTATAACCAAATTGTGCTGAAGCTGCAGCCAGGTTGGTTTCTTCATGAAGGAACTCTTCAAAAGTTGATAGGGTCGTCTTGATATTTGGTATATGCGTTAGGTTTACATAGTATAATAAATATAATAACCAAATTGTGCTGAAGCTGCAGCCAGGGTGGTTTCTTCATGAGGGAACTCCTCAACAGTTGTTAGCACCGTCTTCATATTTGGCATACGCGTTAGGTTTACATAGCATAACAAATTTAATAAAAAAATGTGCTGAAGCTGCAGCCAGGGTGGTTTCTTTATGAGGGAACTCCTCAACAGTTTATAGCATCGTCTTCAAAGTTAGCATACGCGTTAGGTTTACATAGTACAATAAATATAATAACCAAATTGTGCTGAAGCTGCAGCCAGGGTGGTTTCTTCATGAGGGAACTCCTCAACAGTTGGTAGCACCGTGTTCAAATTTGGCATATGCATGAAGTTAACATAGTTTAATAAATATAATAACGAAATTGTGCTGAAGCTGCAGCCAGGGTGGTTTCTTCATGAGGGAACTCCTCAACAGTTCATAGCATCGTCTTCAAGTTAAACATACGCGTTAGGTTTACATAGTATAACAAATATAATGAGCAAATTGTGCTGAAGCTGCAGCCAGGGTGGTTTCTTCATGAAGGAACTCCTCAACAGTTTATAGCATCGTCTTTAAATTTAGCATACGCATAAGGTTTACATAGTACAACCAATATAATAACCAAATTGTGCTGAACCTGCAGCCAGGGTGGTTTCTTCATGAGGGAACTCCTCAACAGTTGGTAGCACCGTCTTCAAATTTGGCATATGCGTTAAGTTAACATAGTTTAATAAATATAATAACGAAATGGTGCTGAAGCTGCAGCCAGGGTGGTTTCTTTATGAGGGAACTCCTCAACAGTTTATAGCATCGTCTTCAAATTTAGCATACGCGTTAGGTTTACATAGAACAATAAATATAATAACCAAATTGTGCTGAAGCTGCAGCCAGGGTGGTTTCTTCATGAGGGAACTCCTCAACAGTTTATAGCATCGTCTTCAAATTTAGCATACGCGTTAGGTTTACATAGTACAATAAATATAATAACCAAATTGTGCTGAAGCTGCAACCAGGGTGGTTTCTTCATGAGGGAACTCCTCAACAGTTTGTAGCACCGTCTTCAAATTTGGCATATGCGTTAAATTAACATAGTTTAATAAATATAATAACAAAATGGTGCTGAAGCTGCAGCCAGGGTGGTTTCTTTATGAGGAAACTCCTCAACAGTTTATAGCATCGTCTTCAAATTTAGCATACGCGTTAGGTTTACATAGTACAATAAATGTAATAACCAAATTGTGCAGAAGCTGCAGCCAGGGTGGTTTCTTCATGAGGGAACTCCTCAACAGTTTATAGCATCGTCTTCAAATTTAGCATACGCGTTAGGTTTACATAGTACAACAAATATAATAACCAAATTGTGCTGAACCTGCAGCCAGGGTGGTTTCTTTATGAGGGAACTCCTCAACAGTTTATAGCATCGCCTTCAAATTTAGCATACGCGTTACGTTTACATCGTATTATAAATATAATAACCAAATTGTGCTGAAGCTGCAACCAGGGAGGTTTCTTCAGAAAGAGAGAAAGTGAAAGGTTGACTGAATCCTTAAACAAATCGTTAGAAGCTACTCCTATGTACACGCCTGCTTAGATTACACAACATTATGATTTTTTTTTCACCATAAATTGTTGTATTGTCATGGGTGCTTAATCCGTGTGCTCTTTATGAAGAATCAAAAGTAGAAATGTCTTCCTAGGTGAAATGACGGCAGCAAAATTTGAAACAATCAAAAATTACAATGAAAAATACATAACAGATAATATTAAATGACAAACTTGAGAACGACGCTATCAACTGTTGAGGAGTTCCCTCATGAAGAAACCACTCTGGCTGCAGCTTCAGCACAATTTGATTATTATATTTGTTATACTATGTAAACCTAACGCGTATGCAAAATTTGATGACGATGCTATAAACTGTTGAGGAGTTCCCTCACGAAGAAACCACCTTGGCTGCAGCTTCAGCACAATTTGGTTATTATATTTATTATACTATGTTAACTTAAGGCGAATGCTAAATTTGAAGACGGTGCTACCAACTGTTGAGGAGTTCCCTCATGAAGAAACCACCCTGGTTACAGCTTCAGCACAATTTGGTTATTATATTTGTTATACTATGTAAACCTAACGCGTATGCTAAATTTGAAGACGATGCTATAAACTGTTGAGGAGTTCCCTCATGAAGAAACCACCCTGGCTGCAGGTTCAGCACAATTTGGTTATTATATTTGTTGTACTATGTAAACCTAACGCGTATGCTAAATTTGAAGACAGTGCTACCAACTGTTGAGGAGTTCCCTCATGAAGAAACCACCCTGGTTGCAGCTTCAGCACAATTTGGTTATTATATTTGTTATACTATGTAATCCTAACGCGTATGTCAAATTTGAAGACGGTGCTACTATCTGTTGAGGAGTTCCCTCATGAAGAAACCACCCCGGCTGCAGCTTCAGCACAATTTGGTTATTATAGTTGTTATACTATGTAAACCTAACGCGTATACTAAATTTGAAGATGATGCTATAAACTGTTGAGGAGTTCCTAGTGATAGCACACTACACACGAGGGAAACTGTTAAAGCGAGGACTAAAAAAACGGTAATTTAAAAAACTAAAAAACCCGACTGCTATTCTTTAAAAATCCCTAAAACAAGATAAATTGTAGCAGTCGGGACCCATTCTAGAAATGCAGGATTAGTGAATTGAGAGCACATACCTATATTACATTGCAGATGGTCCCGAATGGGTCCCGACTGCTACAATTTATCTTGTTTTAGGGATTTTTAAAGAATAGCAGTCGGGTTTTTTAGTTTTTTAAATTACCGTTTTTTATTTTTTATTTTTTAGTGTTTTAAAAAGAAATTAATATACCCAGTATCACTCTTACAGTAAATACGAATCTACCGATACCTCTCAAGCTAAAATCCATCGAGCCGTTCAGCCTGCAGAGCGAGCCAAACATTTGAATTTGGCGCCAAAAATCCGCCATTTTGTTTTTTTTATTTTTATATACCCAGTGTCACTCTCACAGTAAATACGAATCTAACGACACCTCTCAAGCTAAAATCCATCGAGCCGTTCAGCCTGCAGAGCGTGCCAAACAATTATACATACATACATACATACATACATACATACATACATACATACATACATACATACAAACATACCCTCGAAAAACATAACCCTCCTTCTGTCGCAGTCGGGTAAATACACACTGTTTGGAAAATCTAGCAAACCGAGGTCTTAAATACACATTGCGTGGAAAAGCTGCCCAACCGAGGACTAAAATACACATTGTGCGGAAAAGCTGCCTAACCGAGGACTTTTGTGTTAAAGTTAACACATAGGTCCTCGTATAATACAACAAACGTGAAATGAGTGTAAAGAGGCTGTGTGTGAGGCGACAGTGACGCCACTAGGTGGATACACAAATCGAGTGTAAGATTATGAATTTTTTTGATCAAACCGAGGTTCAGACAACTTTTTCTTATTAAGTATACAGAAAGACTCAAAATCGCTCGCAGAATACGAATCTTTGGTCAAGTCAAACCGAGGACCCTCGAAAAAGTCCTCGGTTTGAAAAGGTCCTCGGTCGTGCCTTGTGTATTCATACGCACGTCCTCGGATGGTACTTAAAACAAACACACCCACACCCTCCCTCACACACTCACTTACACACACACCCTACACGTACCCTAATCATCTTTTGTTTTTTTGTTTTTATTATGTATGTTACCATATATCAATAGACACTTTTGTTTGTGAAAGAGCGGAGTCTCCTAATACAGGCATTTTGTTGCTTAAAAGGAGGCTTCAATCTCAAATTTGTTTGTATTAGTATGGTTACCAAATAAAGCTTTTTATTATTTATTATTATTTTTACTCTACATTGCTTTATATTTATCGTGAAATAACTGAGCTTATTATACGCTATCAATGAAATAACGATAGCGTTCTAACGTTATTTTTCTAATGTTATTTATATACCTATTAAAAATTATTAGGAAGAATGGGATATGATAATATACCACAAAAACCCAATTTATAAATATTGAAAGCTGACGTTATTGTTACTTTTGAAGTTCTTGTTTCCTTTTCACATTTTATTCCATCCTGTTTATCCAATGGGTAGAAAAAATAATTGATAGTTATTTTATTACTAAATAAATATAATTTGCTAGCAGTTCTTTGACAGCCACATGTCTTAAATGTGAATACTTACATTCTGCGAGACATTTCTACTATACTAGACTGACTATCTTCGGAAATATTGTATTACGGTAATCAGTGGTTTTAAGCAGGACTTGTGAATTTTCTCTATTTATTTCCAATTCTGTGGAAGCAGATGTTTTGATGAATTTGCAAATTGTATAATTTTGGATATTTTTAAGTGAAGCTATGTATATAGTAATATTTGATTGAAATCGCATCATTACTTTCTTGCTTGTTGCTGAGAAGTATCATTGGGTACCTATTGATTACTTTATGTTCTACCCGCCAATTACTTACCCTTTAGTGAGTAATTTTTATCGTATACTACAGTCTCGACCGCATTGTTTATGCGGGTGACGTATTTGTCCGCCGGGTGGTCGGTATGCCAGTCATATCTGTGGCAGCACTGCGCTTGCGCGAGCATAGAGACGCGCGACCACCAGTGCCGGTCGCGCCGGTAGCCACGCGGCACGCGTGCTCCCTCGTCGCCCGCCGCAACGGGCAGATCGATATCGCGACGCCGAAAACCGACGTGCGCCGCACGCATCGCGCATAATACGCCCCGAGCCGTGCTAAACTTAGAGAGTGGAGGTGCACCGTTGCACCGACCGTGTACCATAGCGTTATTATCACACGTGCTTCATCCTGCCGACAAAAGAAGCGGTATAACGCTAGGAAAATCAAGTTCTTTACGTTTTTGTCGTTATCTAAGACGTATTTGTCGTAATTTGTGATACTATATCTTATGTAAGAGGGTGAAACATTCCGCTTGTAGCCTCATTAGTGTTTTTACATGTTTCTTATTTCAATCATCATTTTGATAATGCCAATATAATATTCGGCATGCTGTAGATGGTAAATTAGCAAGTCTCTGCGTCATTGATTGGGGGTGGTTTGGGAGTCGGGGGAAGACGCGACGGCGACGCGGCGTCGCACCGCGCAACAGCTGTGAGCCAGATCTGTTATCTTGACCGTGAGAGCATAATTATTGTGTTCATTGTTTTGTTGTGTAGTACTTTACAAAATTTGAATATAATAGCAACTATCAGTTTCCCGTATTTAAGCGTATTTAGGCTTTCAAGAAAATTGCAATTTCAGCGTATTTTTTCTATTAACTTTATAGTACCTATAGCAGTCAATTTTAAAATAACGCTATCGTTCACTTATTCTATTGTTTCTTTCAGTTTTGTATATCTAAAAGTTATAAAACTATCGTCAGTGTATGCTCTAATACGTTTATTCCCATCTGCCACCCCTGAGTTTGCCACCGGGGTGGTGGTTGGCACTAATAGGTGGCGTTTACCGCCCCGCCGTTTATTCCCATCTGCCACCCCTGAGTTTGCCACCGGGGTGGTGGTTGGCACTAATAGGTGGCGTTTACCACCCCGGTGGTCAATGGTACCTATTTAGTTTCATTTGCCCCCTTTGTAGTCTGTTATAGTACATTGGTTTATTCCGCATTTCGTATTGGACATTAACAATAGTATTTTTTATTTAAATTTCTTTAACTTAAACCACTGGATATCATCTATATATATTATATAAAAATGAATCCTTATTTCCTTTGATCACGCCATCACGCGTGAAGGGCTGGACCGATTTCACTAATTCTTTTTTTACCGCGGGGCACAGCTAGTAAGCAATAAAAATTAAGTTTAATAATGGCAAATAATTTTGGAACTCTTCTTTAATTATAAAAACAATTTACATGTTGTAAAAATACAATTTTAAATTCTCTATTTCTTGATTGGTATAACGGTACTCTTATGGGTGTAAAATCATTATATAACATTATTTTAACAACATTTATACATTTCTGTTTCTATATTGGAAATATTTTGCATTTGTGTAAAAAAACTGTGACTATACACAGTTTTTTTACACAAATGCAAAATATTTTCACAAAATGGAATAAATAATCAGCCAAAACTTATGATACAAAAAATAAATCTTTTAATTTCTAAATAATGTTCTATTGCTACAATCACAGTTTTAATCACAGTACAATTTACAATAATCGACTAGTTTCTATACAAAAAATATATACAAGTAAGCGATTGGTTTTCATGGCACGTAACACTAATGAAAACTTAACCAAGATTAATAAAAAAAATTGTAATAATGATTCAAATCACAGTTTTAAGATAATGTAATCATATTAATTTAAGAAAAGTTTTAATTATGTACGCACCATTTCCAAAAAGTGGCCTACTGTTATTTGTTCACCCAATAACGCTAATTGAGCGCCTTGAATGAAGTCGTCATTGGACATAGATTTTTGATCTCTTTTTTTAAATATTTTGTTTTGTATTCGAGTTTCTTTAACGTTGACTAACGAAGCGTCTTCTTCAATGATATTCAAAAAATGCATAATATTTGGATTCTTTTTTCCCATAGCTTTGTTTAGTTTGTTGTGCCAACCTTCCAAAAAATTGTTAGTTCGGTGGCGTTGGCCATACACTGACAAAATTTCTAGCGAATCAGACTTTATCCACTGTTTTTCCATATAGGACCTGAATTTCAGTAATTGAGGGTCTTCAGTATCATGACGCGTTATATATTTCCAGCCATTTAATAACTCGTTACGAGGCAATAAAGGTAATACTGCGCTAAGTTCTATTTCTCGTCTCTTAATTTTTTCGTATCTTTGTGTCAGACCAAGTTCTTTTGCTTTCTTCCAAATACTTTTATTATAATGATAATAACAGCCGGAAATTTCTATATTTGGGAAAGATTTTTTTATAGCTTTGATCGCAGCATTTTCAAAGTCTGTCTTAAATTTCAATGGTTCCCACTCAGAAATCTGCGATTTTATTAAGTCGAATAGAGTAACGTAGGCTTTACATGTCATTTTATTCATAAGACAGTACAACAACGGCACGATGTTAGTGGCTTCTCTATTGCTCCCCAAATCTCCATGAATTACGTACAGTTGTTTGAAACATGTTGGGCAACTTTTAAAAGTACCATCGCTGAAGAAGTCCTTGATCTTTCTAATTAATTCTCTGGATTTTTTGGAGCAGAATATAATAATACGTTCTTCTTCATGTCTGTAGTCGGCCATCAAAAATTCTGTGTATCTGGCTGGGATTTCCACCTCTTCAGCTGCACAACAGAATATTTTTGGCAATTCTGCTGTCTTATTTCTATGCCTATATAATGATGATTTGATGTTATTGAATAGAGGAAGTTGCACGATATTACTCACGTCGGAATTATTCATCTCTGCCATTGCTTTGTTGTAGATAGTTGGCACGGCGGGAAAATTTGGCTCTGTTATTTTCTCCTTTATTCTTTGCAATAATATTGCATTCTCATTTTTTGCGAAATCTGCTGTACACTTGTGGGGCTTCTCATCTACAATATTCTTCCCCTATGAAAAGAAAAACACATAATTAAGTGAATATTCTTTGAGACTGACCCAACGCAATCCAAATATAAGTAGCTACCCTACTTATAGGTACAGATTTGCATATTAACACAAATCTATTATAATTAGTGACTCTCGTTGTCAGTTTTGATCAACATGTTATAGTGCGTTTCAAATAAAAATAGGATCGACTTTAGCGCCATATTGTGACGTCATAGCTGTCAAATCAAGCAAATTGGATAGGGTGAGCAAAACAAGATTTTATTTTTTGATGTTTATTTTTGAATCATGAACGAATGTTTTTATTCAGAGTCACGTTTTTCAATTCTCTTATCTTTGTATTATGAGCAACCATTGTCATAAATCTGTTCAGTAGTTTTTGAATTTATTCAATACAAAGAGACAAACAAACAAATCTTTCCTCTTTATAATATTAAGTGTAGATATAAATTGTTGAACTAGACGAGATTAAAATTTTTACTAAACTGTAACAAAAAACTTTTACTTACTTTCATTCTTAGAAGACCGCGACACTTATTTTTTCTTCTGCCTGAGCACTCCCATACCACGTGACCAGTGTTTTTATATTGTTTTTTTATAATATATTGATGTCCCGCACGTAAAAGCACTTTACCATTGTTTTTATTAATATAAAAAATTGTATCAGAGTCTTGGGAACTTCCACTTGCTAGTGGTTCCTCCATGTTGGTAAATTGCGTGCACGCATCACGCAAACCCGGACTATTATTGTAAATTGTGACGTACAAGGAAAGTAGGATATGTTGCTTTCTCCCTTCCGCAAAGGGATGAATATTATGATTTCACTCGCACAAAGGGGTGGAGTCGTAGAACAATGCAATGTTCCGTGTCTTGTCGGCCACTGTTTTAAGTGAGTGCGTAATCTATGGAAAAATACTGCAAAGCACTAAGTAGGTACTTTTGTTTTTAACGACAATAATGGAGCGCACCACAATACAAAAATATTTATCAACATTTTGTAGATCTATTTTAACAAGATGTGTGTTATTGTTACCTATACCTACATAGCTTTTTAAAATTGTTTTGTGTTATGTTTTACCAACTGTGTATAAAATAAGTAATTACTAGCAATAATATATTGCTAGTAATTATACAAACATTCATTTTATTTTTTGAATTAGAATTATTAATTAAAATAAAAGATCCATATATTATCCACTAAAATTTATTTTCATTGCTCTTAAAACGTGATATCCAGTGACAATTAATTAAATTTTTTATTGTTAATGTCCAATACGAAATGCGGAATAAACCCCTGTACTATAACTACGAAGGGGGCAAATGAAACTAAATAGGTACCATTGACCACCGGGGTGGTAAACGCCACCTATTAGTGCCAACCACCACCCCGGTGGCAAACTCAGGGGTGGCAGATGGGAATAAACGGCGGGGCGGTAAACGCCACCTATTAGTGCCAACCACCACCCCGGTGGCAAACTCAGGGGTGGCAGATGGGAATAAACGGCGGGGCGGTAAACGCCACCTATTAGTGCCAACCACCACCCCGGTGGCAAACTCAGGGGTGGCAGATGGGAATAAACGCTCTAATATATCTATTAAAATAGGTCCATTTACCTTTGCATATCCAATACCATATATTAGGTATATCTAATTATATTATTAATATGTATTTTATGTAAAAAAAAATAGTGTCTTCACTGCATAATTTATTTCTCAATGTTACCAAATTGCCGGCTACCCTTCAGCCATTTCGCAACACCCAAGCATCAAGTTGTGGGCATGCGTACATAAGTCTTCCAAGCTATTGTTTTTTCGCAATCACTCACCGTTTCAAATGAGAAACAGTCTAATTAAAAATAAATATAATTTTGTCTATTCAATTTGAATAAAACTGTTTGAAAGCTTATAAATTAATGAGAGAAACAGATTTCACTGTTAAATATTTTTAGACTTCTTATTGATCAAGTTCTTATACACGGTTGCGGATTATAACGAGATCTTTCAGATATTTATTTTTAATATTTTTATGTATCTATTTATTATTTACAAATTCACAAACCAATCTGAAAATTTGCCTCACAACTAATGACGTATTTACAATTTAGTAGCTACATAGTACATGCAACAGAAGTAAATAAACAGGATGAATGTTAGCACCAACTAAGCGTAGCTTAGTGTTATTTCTCATTATACATTCATCATTAATCCAGACACTATATCAAATTTTTTCGGACACACGACGGATAAATTCCCCTAAAATTAATAAAAAGAAAAACAATATTTATTTACACCTCTTTCACATCCTTCGTTGCACTTACCAGCACGTTTATTTTTCTACATTTTTATATAAAAAACCACAATACAGTTGTAAAGAATTTTATTAGGCTTTGCGCACTAAACCACTGACTAGGAAATATAGTATAGTAACCTGAATCATTATGCGTAACGGTCTGCGATTGAACGTTCATTGGATGCAAGTGATTTTCAACCAGAACATGCTAGATAGTAATTCAATAAGAATTGAGAATCCCAATACTAAAACCATGTGTAAGAAAAGGGTTAAAGAGAGAATTAATAAAACCCTTACTCCCCAAACCGTGCCAGATTTTCCAAGAAGTTAAACACCAAGAACTCCAAAGTTGCCACTAAATCCTGAAGAATGAATCATACTAGGGTGTATTAGTTATCAATTTTAGTTTCTTTAAAAAAATACGATAAAAAACCTAAGTAAGTTCTAAGTGCTTCCTGTAATTCAGATAAGCCGTAGTAAAATAATACAACTGTAGGTACCCAAATACACATCTATTTAATATATTGTGCTCATTATATCTTTTTTGAAGAAGCAATAATTATGTGTATGACGTATGTGTTAGGAAACTTGCTTATTTAACCTAAGACCTTCCTTCAGTAGAGTATCATGGATTTACTATAGTTTACTTCATATTATATCTACTTACATTGTTTTATTTTTTTCAATATAGATTTACTTTTTTACAATTGTTTTTACAACCATTTTTTTAATTATTTACATTTTTTTTTGTTATTTACTCGTATATTTAATATGCATCAAGTATGTATTATAAAAAATGCCTGTGATAGATGATAATGCTTACGATAGTAGCTTCGCTTTTAGTAAATTGATTTAATATAGGTAGGTTTATTATCTAAATGTATTCAGTACATACTTAGGTAGATAATTTAATAATAATCGCACGTTATATTTTAATAATTTTGTCATATTATCACTTGTGCCCGTTATCTCTGACAGCTTATCTTATTAAATTCGTCCAAGAGTGTACAAGTAGTGCCGTTTAATCGTATACATAGTGTGCACGTCGTGAGTAATATTAGTATGAGTTGCGCGTAAGTGTAGAATACTAATTTAGTTTTAGTTATTTGTATGGTATCGACGGAAGTGGACGTGGCCGGTCGTTCGCTGCGAATCTGTCTCGATACCGTTCATATGTGTCGTGTTCGCGCAAATAGCGTGCTGCCTCCGTACTGCAGACGCCTGCACTTGATCGTGAAAGTTTATTACCACTGGCCTCAAACACTAGAACCGTTACTAAAAGAAATCGCCTTGTTTTGAGATAAAGGTTGTTTTGTGTGTAATTTCAGTGGTTAGATTGGAATTTATATTGTCATTGTGTGGCTTAATTCAAAAGCTTATCGATAATTCATTTACCTAATGTTCTAGAATTTCGTATTAACTCGTGTTTATGTGAATCATGTGTTGCGTATGTATGCAATATGTATAGTGACGTACCTACACGAATCTATTCTTACGAACAATATCGGTGATAATGACTTTTACTTTGATATGCTTGCATGTGCATAGTTAAAATTTTAGCCGTCACATGACGCGTCCCTTTATAATTATACTTATGTACATCATCACCAAGCTTAGACAGACCATAAGCATTGTATAAGCGCGTCTGACATTGTCTGCTCAGTGTATTCGCGGGAGGTGCGTACAGGGCCATAATTACGTCACATTCTGCTAACCTACTTTCATTTTACTATAAAGTTAGTAAGGTAATTGTTATAGCAAATTTTAAGATCAATGTCATTGATAAATAACCACGTAATTCGTTTGATAATTTTACGGTTTTACTATACAATGAAAATAAAATTACCGTACTTATCTATATTTTCCCATTTACTAAAGTTTGAAATTAAATAGATAGAAAAAGTTACGATTGTAACATGATTGCACTATTCATTGAGTCGGGTAAAATTTCATAAATTACACAGGCCGATAAATCATTCGGTCTGGTAACTTAAACCAGACTCGGTCGATTTAATATCTGCGTTTATTTCGGTTAGCCGTGCAGACTGTTCATGCGTAACATTATGTATAATGTATATGTAATGCGGGACTAATTGCTTCAAGTTAAAAAAATGCACGCCGTCCAATAAATCACCTGAAACTTGAAGTAAGGAAAATACCTATGTTAATAGAGTTGAAGTTTGGAAGGCCAGCGAGATGAAGGTAAACGACCATAAAAATGGCCGTGACCATGAGATAAGAACTTAAAAAAAAAGTACCTATGACGTTAAAATTGGTAAATAAAACCGATTGATGTGTGACACGAAGTGAGGCCGGTGTTCCATTATTTTTGGAATCGATAAGACTAAATCACGTTAATTGTCTTTGTCTAGAATACTTTCAATAGTTGTGAACTGTGCAAAGCTATTGGTCGTTTGTACGCTCCTGTGCGTTACCGGTTGTAGTGTAAAGCCTTTCGAAGAGGTTGCTCGTACCAAGTCAATGTTAAATCACGTGCAGCTTGGCCTTCACTTCTCAACTAGCTCGATAAACTACTATTCAAAATGACAAATATACCAGCTAAGAAAATATTAATTAAATACGCAATGTTACAGTCGACAACACAAGTCTAATGGCAGTTGTAACAACGCATTTTTTTTTAAAACAAAAGTAGTTTTCGTTGTACTTAGGTAGTGTCTTTATTCATTAAACAATGTCAGTAGAACTTCAGGCTCATCTTCTTAAGGTTATTTAGGAAATTAGAGGCAACTAAGCAATTACACCGTTAATGCGTTTGTTTTTTTAACTTGACCGTGAAAACGCGACCAATTGTAGTACTTAACTCGGAGCTCATTGAATGTTTTGCATTCATCTCAGAACTAAGTCTGTAAATCATCAGTTAGGTATGTATTTGCATTCTTTCTTTAAAATCAGTCAATATTACCGGCATAAACAGGACCTATTAAGAATAGGAATTGTCTTTCCATTGTTCTACCTAATGTTTGACTTTCTTGAAAAGAATCTATTGCCTTGTTTTTATCATTTATTGATAAAAACAAGGAAATAGATTATAATGATTATATGGAAGAAAAAAAAAACAAGATATCTAGTCTGTGTTTATGCATGATTAATAAATCTGTATAGATATGTATCTAATTTGTCAAAAAACAAGAAAGTACAAGTGTTTCTAAACTTCTATGGTAGGTAGGCCTTCTTTCGTTTTCCTAACTTAAAACATATTATAACTTATTCATTACATCTACCATTACCTAAACGAAGGCGTGGGAGCGCCCGACTTTGCCCTCATTTCGGTGTAAAAATCGATAACTCCAACATCAGAGTAAAAACCTCATTCACTTAATTAACACTTGCTTTTAGACATCGTGTTGTGAGCGCTAAAATCGGGCTTGCCGTATTACGAATTTCATAAGAGAGTTAATTTAAGCAGCTCGCTTGGCCACCCGAGCGTGCTAGACATCCACCAGGTACACACTATCCTGTCAGACGTGTTCCTTTACATCCTCGTGTGAGTGGTTGACACGATTCTCGTGATTTTACAGGTATTACGTCAGTATAAATATTGGTTTTAGCAAAGTGTAAAATGGTTTGTCAGTTCAGTTTATTCATGACTTTACGTCGGAGACATTGTGCATAGGAGCCGTATGTGATAGAATATAAGTGGAAGAACAGAAGGAAGTCAATCGGTGCTTCGGAGTCCGAGCCGGCGTGAAGCGGGTGGAGCAGATGGTCGCGGGGCGCGCCCGTCACGGCGGAGGGCTGCGCGGGCGCGGGCGCGGGGTGCGCGGGCGACTCGCGCGCCTCGCCGCCGCCGGGGTTCGACCCCGAGCTCTACCAGGAGCTGAGCTACCTGCCCGACGCGGAGCTCCAGGAGTGTCTCGGAGAGTACCCGGACTTCCTGTACCACGTCGCGAGGGACAAATTCGGACGACTTTACTTTCGCGTCATCAGGACCTTGCTCCTTGATAGAGGTATAGCATCATGTAGATGGGTACGGTTATCATTGTGGATCACCTCATCTCTCGCTGCCACTTCAATGTCGTCGGATCATCTTCCCGCTTTTCTTATGTCTGCGACAGCGTGGCGATGTGCATACCACTTTCTTTAGTTGTGCTTGTTGCCATGTAATCACTGTAACAACGTAACGTGAACTGTCTCTTAAATATCTAATCACTAAAATAACATTATCTTGGACTTGAGGACTTGAATTTGTCATCTAATGTAATGTACTTCTTTAACAATGCAACGCTATCACTGTATAAAAAAACATAACTACACTCCATTGCTGCCAATTTTAATTAACGCTTTCAAAGAAATGCAGATAAAAATTATGTGTGTACCTTGTTATGTAGTAAGAACTCCTTCATTAAAATAATTCCTGTTGCTTTTTATGTATAATTAAGCTAACAATTAGGTACGACTTCCATGAGCTACTCTTGCATAGGGTTGTCAGACAGATCTCATTAGGATTTTCTTTTACTCCTTAGGGTTGCAACCGAAATCTATATCCAGTATTTTTAGTAGCTTTGTTTGTGGAATGCTTTGTTTTCTTTTGGGTACTTTACTTAATTAATTTAGATTTAAATTCGTTTAGCGCTAGATTAGTAAACTACCATTACTAATGTGTCTAAATATGCTTAAACATAATTAAGTTTCAAGTTGATTACAGCAATATTTATATGTTCATTTATTATATTTAAGTAATTACTTTTGGTTCACTTTAAAACATTCATTTATTTTTTTCAACTGTTTGCAAAATGTAAAAATACGGTCTTAATATCCCTAGCTGATTTAATTTCTATTACTTGAATACGGCAACACTGTGATGTTTTGTGCTACTGGAAGTTAGTGCCACAAAAACTGTGAAAGTCTTTCAGTATCGTGTGAGAGATGCAAGCACGAACACAATCAATATCCGTTGTAATCTTGGAGTTAGGTAAGAGTGGGAAACACTCGCATACCTGCGCCCGCGGTGCATTCAATGGAGCTATTATATCAGAGTTCCCATCAGTTTTTTATTCTTGAAAGTAACTTCGCCGTTAAAACATTTTGTACCTCGTTAAAGCTTATGTTGTGTACCGTTAAAAACACTCATCATCATAAACTCTAATGTTAGATACACACCTTAGACACTTATGATTCTTCTCTGCGTAATAAACTAGAGTAGGTAGCCAAGTTTTTCAACTACACGTTTATGTTTTATGCCCATTCAGGCTTACTAAGGTAATAAGTCTTAAATCTTAACAATAAATATACAATTCATGTGAGAATCGAAAGCGAATTAATTGAAACAATGTGTTGAGCGAAACATAAAAATTACCAAGTTAACTGTAAAAAAATGTCGATGTGTATTTGTTTTGTAATTCATTGTTCCCACAGAATGGATACAATAGAAAAGTATGTTTTGTTTGCCCTCCGCAAAAGCACCTATGGAGTCCACACGCCAATGGCGTAGTACTCCGCGCCACAGTCGCTTACTTGATCGGAAACTTCACGCTCGTATTTGTCGCTTAGTCGCCACCGTTACAAGCGTTAGCGCGGTTCATCGATGTAACATCCATAGCCAGTGCCATTCCTCGAACCGCTCAGTTCATGTGTAATGTTGCATTTGGTGATCAAACAATAGGGGTTCGATGAACGCCCAGAGGCCAAACACACGTGATGTACTCCCGGGTTCGTAGATAATTTATAAGTAGAACAAGCCATTGTAATCACAATAGGTGAATTGTAAATATTAGAGCGCAGAAATTAAAATTCAATGATATCTTATCAATGTGATTGAAGCGGGCAAGAGGCGAAACTAAACGTTATTCGGTGTTTACAGTGCGTGCTTACACGATGTTTTGCGATACTTGGTGATTGGAGTTCGCTAAGTACTGTGCATAGTATCGAATTATCCACCCATTGTGCCCGTCTATTACTGTGATTGTTTGCAAGCATACAGGGCCACTATTATGGACGGGAAGTCGAAATTATAGTTAAAATGTTTTTCGTGTGTAAAAATTTCTACAAGTTACCTACGAGTGGAGTTACCAGTATAATAAATAAACAGGATCATTATACAACGAATACCGGTTTGATACTGTTTGTTTTTTTTTTTTAATAATTATTTAGATTTGAATATAGATATCACACAAAACACTTTCAATTTCAAGCTTCACTTAATTTTATTTATAGATGCTATAAATCATAACTTTTATTATTTGGAAGTTGATAATTTGCTGCAAAATTTTGCCCTCTTAAGTAAGCTTAATGAAACATAATTTCAGGCAGAAAAATCCTTTTGAGTACTTATACTGGTGAAATTAATTAAATATTTATATTATTAAGTTTTATTTGTTGCATACAAAATAACATGTACTTAGTTTAAAAGTATATATTAAAACAATCGTCTTTTTAAGGTTCAGTTGAATTAAATAATACGATTTTGTTGATGCTTCTTATAAAGTTTCTGAGTACACACAAGTTCGCTAGGCTCGCTCATTCGCCATGGCGAATCAGCGATTACCCAGCGAATACTTTTCGTACAAAACAGCATACTGTATTGATTATTCCAAATTACGTCTGAATATCCAATGTGTAGTTCCTTTTAAAAATCTTAGAATTTCTATGAATCATGAAATCAATTAACCAATCAATTACTGCACATTATCTTCGTTGCATTCTTTAGATAGGTACCAATAAAAGTTCCGTCAGTTTTATTATCCTAAACAGTTCTATACAGCCTATATTTGTATATATACAAACCACATCTAGGTCACTGATATCCACTCGTTAGGTATTAATAGGACAGCTTTGAGGTGAATATGGTCTATATTATATTCTAGTGCTTTTGAATATTAAATATTGACTCACTGGGGCCTCTTTCGGAATACTCTCTGTTGGTTACAAGCGAGTTAGGAGTGCCCAAGAATAGATAGTGAGCTATCAAGAATAATAAATATTGATGTAGGAACAAGGTTAACTATTTATGAACTTGTTCAAATATTGAATCATATATTTGTCTACCTATGTTGATAAAAGTATTAAAAACTCTAAATACATAAAATATTCAAGAACCTATGTGGCTGTTAAAATTATAATTAATCTGGTAGATCATAGTCCTATGTAATCAGTCAACTTGCGATCAATTATTATATGAAGCAACCAATTGTAACCACAGTTTGTGGTCATGTTGAAGGTTGACGTAATAATACATGTAAAGTGGTCGTGACAAGTTTTAACGTATCACGAGTTTTATTTAACGACTATCTAAGTAAAGACAAAATTATCAGAATGATGCTGCGCAGACGCAGACTCAGTCTAATAGCGTCTGGAAGTTGTGCCAGGGACAGAGCCGCGGGGAAAACATTTAGATAATTCAGTTCGTACATCAACACAATTTTTCTAAATCTAAAATAGAAAACCTAGTTTCTGTTCAGAATAGATAAAATTTTCTCTTACGGCTTTGTCTTCAAGAATTAACTACTCATTCACCCATGTAAACGTGCGCACATAAAATAGTTACCATTAAAATTTATCATTCAGCATTTGTCTGAAGAAAGCATGTCCCGATATCTTAACTTTAATTAAACTAATGAAAGTAGTTAATCTGGAAACCTCTATTCGGTATCGATATAATAAGTACCCGGCCCAAGAATGTACTTTATCTAAACCAGTCCCGGATCCGGTTTTTCAACTCAACAAAATATGTATAATTTTTAATGTGAAAATACTTTTACTCGCCTTTAGTTAAGATCATACAGTAACGTAATCGATTGACCAAGTATGTTTTGTAACATTGTACGACAATATTACTCATCGTTTAAACCACTTTATATTACAGATAACTACGCTATTTGTAGGGTATCTTTATGTTAGGCTTGTAGATTCTTTTGCATGTCTATGAAGAGTGTAATCGGATAATCGGTTCTATATTTACTTAAACTTCAGGGTGTTGGCTTCTTATGGATAGGTCTTTTGTGTCGAAAAATTCCGGGATCCCAAAACTGTCGTGGATTTTTTTCTTGATATTAAATTATTTTTAGAAGTCGTATCCATAATGTCTTAGCGAAAAATTAAGTTTAGGTAAACATGGATCGGATTATCCCCCGGGCTAATGATAATTATAGTGTTGACTTGTTGACATGATATTTTTTATAACCATTTTTGGCTTATCAAAATTAATATCTATTAAATGTATAAACAAAGGTGTAGAATAATAATATTGCAGACAATTTTTAATCAAATATTTATATGACAGCACCAATACTATCAATGAAAACACTTAGGATTAATCTCTACATCGACAGTCCGACAGAGATAATATTAAGTATGAATACTTGTATCTATACTTAGAATCACATAAGTAATTATTTGGACACATTCCCATACAAATGACTTGAGCTTGCCTTTTTAGTTATGCTGTGTTTTCTTTAGCGTAAACGTAGTTTCAGTTTGCTATAGTGGTGTTCTTTTTACAGTTCTATGCAGCAACAGGGTGAGCCAAATGACAAAAACCTACAATGACATCGAAGCGGTAACACGGCTCTTAGAAGAAGTAAGTTCTGCTATTTATTTTGCTAATGAAATTCGTCTCGAGAGGTATATTACGTAACTGGGAGTCTAAGAGACCTTCAAGGCAAACTCCACGCCTTGTTGTCGACTGGTTTATGTCACAACTTTAGTCTTCAGAGTGCTTTTGTATGTAGGAGTTTCATTCTCTTGTTATATTTGGTCCTTTTCGCTGTAATATTTGGCGCTTTTTAATATGATTTTGGCTATGTAGTTATAGTTTTATAGGTACTTTTCATTGAGTAACATCTAGTTGATCAAAGGTAATGCGTGTGGGAGGATCGTACGTAACATGTTTTATTGATATTTTGCAACTGTTTACAGAAAGAAAAAGATTTGGAGCTAACGGCTCGCATCGGTAAGGAATTGCTAACTGCCAATGGTCGCTTGGAGGCGCGAGTCACTGCTCTCGAGGGGGAGTTGCGAAGTGCTCGGGATCACATCACGCAGCTGAGGCACGACCTCAACGCGAAAGCGGATCTACTACAGGTAACATACAACTACATATATCCATTGTTCCTCCCTCCTAAATCAATCTACAAATTGCGGAAAAGAATCCGCATAGTTTGTGAGAGTAGAAGAATGAACGATTTGTTAAGGTTTTCTAAAGCCATAACAATAAAAATTTATTTGCTCTTTGAATTTTTGACCTTTGTATCCATTGCATTATTCGCGCCACTGTCGCGCATGTTAAGAATAAATAATCTTTTATTATCCTGAATGATATCATCATCACTATTCATCTTACAAGGAAAACCAATCTTGGTTAACAAATAGGTGTAACTTGAATGTTGTGGGAAAACAGAATCCACTTATATTGAGGAAAGTTCTTGTCAGGGCCGACAGCCGAATTTACAGGTACCTAAACCCAAACCAACCCACACAAAGTTTTATAAAATCTGACAAAACCGATATAAATGAATGTTTTCAACGTCTCAAGCATTCTCTAAACTTGAAACGATATATGGAATAGTTTATAATGTACACCAAACGAAGAACGGAACGCGTCAACTGCAATCAGCGTTTTCTGTGTCAGGTAGCCTTATTGTACTTAATGAATACAAACCGATGTGCAGGTGTTAACAAATGACACAGAGGAGTGCTCGTCCCCCGAGGAGCAGGAGGCTGCGAACGCG
The DNA here is from genome assembly GCA_932526535.1 of Caradrina clavipalpis. Classification (NCBI taxonomy): domain Eukaryota; kingdom Metazoa; phylum Arthropoda; class Insecta; order Lepidoptera; family Noctuidae; genus Caradrina; species Caradrina clavipalpis. The sequence continues at coordinate 7,707,444 of OW052093.1, forward strand.
GCGCTACTGCGCAAGCGCACGGGAGCGCTCGAGCGCGAGAACAGAGCGCTGCGCGAAGAGGCCACGCGCCTCGCCGCCGGCGCCGACTGCGCAGAGCTGGCGGAGCGGGAGCTGCTTAGGGACATCGCTCACCAGCTTGGTATGGAACTAATTATTTTTTGGTTCTTTGTGGGGATACCGTCACATCACGCTCTTGCTAGCAAGCAAAGCAAGCAAGGGCGTGATGTAAGAAGGGGTGTGGTGTGAGAAGGGATAAGATCCAGTGGGGATCTTATATAACTAAAACAATCCCGGTTTATTCACCGTGAAATGAACATATAAAGGGGCGGGGAGGGGTATGTTTAATGACCGCTACTGAGCTACACTTGTCTTGATAATTAGGGATAATTAAAATACGTCGCTGAACCTCACCGTAGTATAATTCCCATTTTCCGACACCACCTTCTTTTCAGTCTATCAAGTCTAGAACAGTCTCAACATTAGATTAGTTTAGTATTAGCAATTACGCACGCTGGAATTGTATAATTATAATAATAAATTAAAGATTAATTCAACTTAATGCATGAAAATGGATAATGGCTACCAACTAGTAATGGTGTTGATTGTACGACATTTATAATGAAAATTGTGTGTGATATTATGATTTCTCATCTGTGATGAAAAATAAAATGCTATTTGAATTTCAACAAAATCGTTGTTTCGTGGCAATATAGCAACACTGGATGCCTTTTTTCAGTTTTCCGCTATCAAACAATCTTTAATCGCCAACTTCAGCGATTTGCCGGATGTGTGTACACACTTACTAAGTTTTATCTACAGAAACAAATCGGAACTTTTTATTATGCATTGGAATTGGAATGTTTTGTTATCGAGACTTAGAAATTGATACTTAGCCGTGTCGAATTTTAATTGGTTCATACATTTTTTTATCAATCCTTAAACTGGCTATTTATCTATATACGTGATGTATATAAATAACTATTTGTATAGCTCCTAAAATATCAAATAGAATTTTATTGCGAAGGCTTAACTTTCTTTGTAATAAATAAATGAAATTATTCGCTTCCCATTACTATTCTCTTGGCACACGATTCCGTATATGTAAGATTTTTCTCACGATGTTCTTTTGCCTTTCGTTAATACATAATAGCTATATTTAAATGTCAACAGTCAGTGAAATTGACCTTTGCGGGCTTTCCTCTAAGAACTTTTACTAGTGCTTTAATTGAGAGCTTTGAAAGTACAAAGATATCTTAGAAAAGAAATTTGATAAATAATGGAAATATCTGTAAGATAGGATAGGTTTAATATAATATCTTTACTAGTGTACAATATTGCTAAGTAAGTAATACACTAGCAAGGGCAATAATACTATTTTATCTCGAATGTGTGTAGCATCCTGCTAAGAATTAGGTTGCGTCATGTGGGACGTGAAATCCCGCTGCAATCTGGGTACACTGAACGCCAACAAGTTTTCATAACTGTAATGCAATTAAACTGCACTCAAGTCATTGGCTATGTGATCATGTCGCAAGCAATATGATTGTGATGATATTATGTTTACGTAATCTTTTTATTATCATACACTACACCGGTAGTAGACAGAGTTAGAAGTACAAAACAATTGTACACAATTGTTTGTTGCGTCTAGTTCATAGAAGGTCGTTTGTTATCGTTATCAGTCAAACGAGCGATATACAAGCGGCTTTGCGGCCTACTTAGCAATAAATAAATTAGACTATCTTGATGATGGATTGAGCATTCAACTAAAGCGTGCTTCGCTGAACTATGTGGGGTAGGTACTCAATTTTATTAAAACAATGTTTCATATTGACATTTAGAAGGAGACATTTTCGAGGCTACTCGCATTGTTTAGGATACAAGACGATAGTGGGACAATTATAGCTTATCTGAGATAAAAATAATCATATCACAGACTGTAACGAGGTCAGCAATGTTGTTAGTAAAGATACAGCCGAATACAATTACCAGTTATTATTATGTAGTCGTGTCTTGTATAACCATTGTATGAGGTGGTGCCCACACCCGGCGCTGTGTGAAGCGCGGTGCGGTCAGTGTGTTGTTCCCACCCTAAAAGTTCGTTCACATGCGCATTAAAGAATTCAGAAGTCATGTTGAAAAAGATGATTTGGTTGGCTTGTAAACACATTTATTGACACATCACGTATGCTTTTTATAACTTTGACATACGATATTCCGGAACAGATAGGTACTGTGATAAACAAATGTTGTACCTGTCTGTAACAGACTAATCTTAATCCACTACAATGTTAATGTCCTGTTTGTGTTTATACTGAATTTTTTTTTACGATTGGAAATCATGTCACTCATGATTTCCAATCGTAAAAAAAAAATGCGGTATACCGACTAAAACCCATCCATGTTCCTTCTTGTGCCCTTTGCGTTCCGGAAGCGCGGTATCTCTGTCGAACAACCCGCAACCCTGGGTGTTTATATTGCTGACGTGACATTTTTAAACAAATAAAATAATAATCATCGCTTATGCTGCGTGAACATAAGTCGAAGCGTGTTCTCAACAAAATAAAGATGTATTTTGTTTGTAGACTCCGCTCTTTAACGCTCATTCTCATTTGATTGCTCAATCTTTTTTTTCTTATTTCGTTGACATTGACAAACAAACTGGAATAACAACTAACGTTTTTCTTGGTGGCGGAAGTAATTTTCAAATAAAAATTTTGTGTCGTTATTGTGGCCATTGAAAAGTGATGGGCATTGGGCTTACAGTTTGTGTCAAGTCAAACCGCCTCGTGTTCGAACGAGTAATTTCAAGTAAAGAAGTTTTCTCAGAGCAATTTGCCTTGGTATGAAGCAACACGATTAATATAGCTAGGCTAATGACGTCAGGCTATAGGTTAATCTAAGTTTTTATGATTCTAATGGCCTATCGTCGTGGAGGCGCTTGATGTATTACTCGGTAATCGACACCCTACGGACTGTCTGCTACGAAGATGTACTTCGGCGGTGAATAGTGAAGATGTGAAGAGTGTCTCCCAGTCTTCAAGAGTATGAGCTTGGTGATTCAAGGTGGCCTAGCAGCGTGTTTTCTCTTTAAGGTTTGCACCCTGTCAGACCATACTTGTTTCAACATGCCTCTTTTCATCATTGGAAGAAAGAACACAGAAGATGATTTTATTTGTGTGTTTTAATGCTGATAATATGTGGTCCTGGTTCAATGGTAAACCGCGTTATTTATATTTCACATTGTTCAATCCACTTGTGTATGATGTGATAACTCCTCAATAAACAATACAATTTATAACGATGATGTAAAATTATCCAGTTTTCTCTAACATTTGCATTGAATTGACTGCACTGGGTATTTATTTTACTATTTATATGTATTTTAACAATCTTTACGGTATTTATATTGTTTCAACGTATTTTCAATTGGTTTTCTATTTGGCTACGAAATGTAACAAATCATGTGAAACTTATCATTACTCATGTTTTATTTGACGTGTTTATCGTTAGTAGGTAGCAGAATGCATTTCCATCAGATGTGTAATTTGAATTCCTCTTGAAGTTTCGGTATTTCAAGTGCATATGTATAGTGGTAGTTGTATTTCCAGCCAGCGCCAATTCGGAGGCAAGTGCGTTGGGCTCCGAGTTGGTGGAAGAGCGGCAACGTTCGGTGGACCTTCAACAACAGCTCGAGAATATCAACTCGAGGCTTGCCGTTAGTGAAAGAAATTATCAACAGGTAAATTTCCTATTATTTTTTATTCTACTTGGGTAAGCTCATGACTCTAGTCTAGGTCAAATATTTAGGTACGATTTTTCCTCTTCTGAGCCACAACTGATAAGGCACATTATTAAAGTCGGATGTCTTTATTATTTCTTAAATTAAACTTCGGTGTTTTTAAACGTGTTTTTTTTTTTGTAAATACACGTGAGCTTGAGTCTAGCGCATCGTGACAAATATTTTCCATTTGACAAACTCACAAATAAATCATCACACGCATTAATGAACATAAAGTTGATTATGTTTAAAAAACTAAAATTGCGTGTAATCGACACATGCGCGGAACATACAAAAAATTTACAATAAGCACGATTTCACTGGGTTTTTCTTTTTTCAAACAACTGTAGGTACTTATGTTGTCGTATGAACCATACTTTTCATTACAATCACGTTCCAAGAAAAGAACAAGAGCGCCATCCTTTGTTTCATGATTAAATAAATAATCAAACAACAATGTCAAAAAATCCCCTTACAACTCACGTTTGCAAAACATTATCATCATTATCAGCATAATATTATTATCCAAATAATTAAAAATATAGTGTTAATATTATCAAATTATCTTTTACAAAAAAATTGTTTGATATAAGTCACTCAAATCCTCGATAAAACAGCAGAAAGAATTAGCTGCGTCTAGTAAACCGGATTACGTACTAGGCGAAGCTCAAAGCCGAAGACTATCCGATTATCTAGTCTAGAATAAAACCTACTTGGGCTTCTTAATACGGATTTGACAAGGTTGTCTGTGAAATACAAAATTTGTTATTTTTTTTTTTTGCAATCTGCAAAATCAGGTTGAATGGCAATAAAAAAAAATATATAAGCGACATCAACAAAAATGAATTTACAGAATTATAATCATTACAATCGTTAATACCATTATCTTAGTTGTAATTGGCCGCAAACGGTATGTTTTATTTGAAAAGGCTGTGTTTATGTTTTAAATGTAAGGATTGGCCAGACTTGGAGAGTTATTTTGATGATTTTAATTATTATACCCAATTGTATATTTCCATACAACTCGATGCTGAACTGTAGATTCCAACAAATACAATAAGTAAATAAATTTAAACAATGCCATTCATTTTTATTGAATACAAATTTATTGATATTACTTGAATATATAATGTTTAACGTCCATGTATAATTTTTCACAGTTAACCGCAGAGCATGAGCACACGTTACGGATATTAGAAATAACAAAAGAAAATCAAAATGCTCTCGCGGCAGAGCTGGCTGACACGAAGGTAATTATAATACATCGACTACTGATTGTTTCGTTTACCGTACACGAATCATTGTTTTTAGCTATAACAATAGCTAGCTATAACTTAGAATGCCTCAATCTTATCAAACAACAATATAAATATGTTCGAAAAAATCTCAAAACATTAATTTTCTTTTTGTGCGTGAGAGTTTTATGCCAAATTCCACTTTTACAAACTATTTCACGATATTAATATTCAGCTTTGTAATTTGTCCGTTATTATTTGATTTTTCTTAATATTACTTGCGGGAATTGGCAGGCCTTTGATTTTAAATAGATTTAAAGATGATATGAGTGGTTCTATACTGGGTTACTTTTCATTCACCTGCCTTCTCTCAGGGAGTGAAAGTACTCATGAATATAAACAACTTTCATAAAACCAATTCTGCCTTCTTTGAGGGGGTGAAAGTACTCATAAATATATATTTTTTTTGCTACAGGACCAACCCAGAAATATGAAAAAAAAAACAACCAGCTGTTCGCTACAAAAAAGCACTGCAACCCGATCAAAATGTACGGAACAGCGGATTTTTTTCTCCATATTTCTGAGTTGGTCCTGTAGCAAAAGATTTTCACATTCAAGAGTACTATCACTTTGAAATATGACTTATGAGGTAAATGAAAAGTAACCTTGTATAGTTATCATCATATAAATATAATGTGTATATGTCTCAGGAGCGGTACTCGGAGGTGGCGGCCCACCTTGCGGAAGCGCAGGAACAACTGCGCGCCCTGCGCAAGCGCGGCGAGCCGGTGCGCGGCCTCATGCCCAGCGTGGCGGCCGCCGCCGGCCTGCTGCCGCCCAGCCTGCACCGCGAGATGCACTCCTCCATCTACTCCGAGCTCAGCCTCGACTCCGGCATTGGCGATCCACTCGCACAGTCAGTATACTAACTTTATATTTTTTTTCGGAATGGCATCTCGCCTTTCTACCTAGGTGGCTGTTTACTGGATTTTCTTGTGGTTGCCTTAGAACTTAAGGCCTCCAGACGGGGCTTAAAAACACTTGAAAAACTAAGTGACTACACGTTAAGGGCATTCCCTGTTGGGTACGAACGTCTACTACTAACTTAGTAGCGTACATACCTTAAATACATAAGCCAGTGGGCAAGGCCTTAACGTGGCTGCACAGTGTGCCTGACGTGTATCTAAACATCGTCTCTTGTAGATGCTATTTACATTAGTCCAGACTTAACTATGCAAATGGGCCATACAATTCCATTCATAACTCAAAACGTATTTTCACAGTTTATTCGTTAAGCATTCATTACTGGCCACTCATACATTCCTAATGAATAATTCTGAGCACTACCAAAATTAAGAGCTAACTGTGACCAATGTTATGTTTGTTTACAAACAGCCACAGCTATTCTGACGTAACAACACATCGATCACCGTGATAACCCACATCATTTTATCTTATCATCACTCGCGGCATGATTATGAGGCAGTTGTAGTCTCTTCTCGCTGTCGTACTTACCAGTTTTAATATTCTTCTTTATCGTGTGGGCAGTAAGGTCTAGCTACCCCACACACCCGAGTGTCAGAGTTTATAAACCGCCTAATATTTCAGATCAAGCATGCACAAAGTGTTTGAGACCGTGCAGTGTGCATCGCGGTGGTCGGGTCAGTCGGGGCAGTCGGGCCCGTCGCTGCCCGGGTCGGATGTCGTGGACGGCCCATCGGTCAGCGCGGCCTACCTGCGACCGCCTATCAACAAGCCATCCAGCGACTCCTTCCTCGATGACTCATCGGATACTGATTCCGATGACCTCTACCCGTAAATATTGTGCACTTATTACTAATAATAACTGGTGATGTTGTGTAGTGTGTTTAAATTCATTGATAGGTTTCTATTACAAAATTCTGGGATTTTTTAAATGAAGTAACATAGACATTGTTCTAGTCTTGAAAATAACATTCTACTCGATCCATAAGGAATTAACTGCTTGACTCATTCCATCCAAGAAAGAATGTTTGCATAACCCACATTATGATTCGATACGTTCTATCTGACAAAATAGCAGAGACGAAAGGAAAAGCAAACATTATTAACCTAATTTTCGAAAATAAAAATTAAATTATACATTAACAAAATTATGTTTAAAAATTTCTTATAATCTACATTTAGCAATACTTTCATACCTCTTTTAGGTGCAACTATTCGGTATCAGGCCAATTTTTTTCTTTTTCAACGTAACTTTTACGAGAGACCATTATTGTTCCTAAAACCCCTATTAAATTCAGTCGACTGAATTCAGTGAAGTGTAATCGCATCCAGTAAGTTACTTAATGCGATTACACTTGGCTAAATTCAGTAGCAGATGAATTCAGTTGATTGAATTAAGCCAAGTGTGATAACCCCTTTAAATGAGATTGTACTTTATTTCAATGTAGTTAAATTTTAAATTCAATTGAATTAAATGCATTCTCTGAGGCTAAGCAACATTTTTGAGAGGAGCACAGGTGATCATAAGTGTAACTGTGTGACTTTATATCCAGCGGCGGCACGGGCGTGGGCGTGCCGGGAGCGCCGGGCGCGGCGGAGCTGGCGGCGGCACTGCGCCGCCTCACGCCGCAGGAGATCAACTCGCGCCGCGCCTCGCTCACCGCCTCGCACGTGCTGCGACACCGGCGGTACACAGGTACGTGACACTGACATAAACTTAACGGTGATCGATCTGGACTTTTAGGCTGGTCTGTAGAACAGGGCGGATTTTGAGATGGGATATAGGTACGTTCTTAGGAGACGACCATCCATAACTTTTTGAGCTATTCTGAACTGCATTTACAGATTTTGAATAAAAATGTAGTCGGCAGAAAATGCTAAAATGCCAAAAATATTCTTTATGCCTAGATAGTATTTTGATTCCTACATGAAATGGGATCGCCCATTTCATGTAGGGATCAAAAGACTTTTAGGGACCATTTAAGGTGGAGTACTAGAAATAACAGAAATCGCCAAAAACTTTTCCCACACATGTTATATGGAAAATCCACTCTGTATAGATATTCAGTACAAGGTTTGAACAGTAACTTACTTATAAATCGGAAGATGGCTATCTATTACTGTACTGAAAGCAGAATTTAACGAAGACTAGAAACGAAACGAATATAAGGACCCGACAGTATATTGTGGTGTTTTTTTTTTGTTTTAGACCACATCTGGGAACCTTCTGGTTACGAAGATATTGAAGGTTATTATTTTTTGACGAAATCATGTTTAAAATGTGTTGTTACTTCAAGTCCCCCCATAGCCTCTGTATTATTGGATGTATCCTGAACTATTATGTTTTGCATGCCTTACATTGTGCGCTTACATAAACATGATTTTTGTTGCCTAAATAAGTTTCCCAACAATTATTTTTGTTAAATGTAATTAATTTTGAGTAGTTTAAGACTATGTGTTGACTGTGAAGTATTTTTTTCCATCCCGTATGTACTATGAGTTATATATAAATACGCCACTCCAACAGTGTAAACACGTTACTTAACTGTTTGAGCAGCTATTACGAAAATATTTACTTGTAAAAGATATTATTGATTTATCCATATATTTATATTATTTCGATAAAGTTAATACCGCTTTATCGATGTGTTTGTTTGTTTAGCGCGTTTGATTTCATTGTGTTTGAAGTATTTGTTTTATAATGTTGTTATAGAGCGGGATTCAAGTGAAGAAAGTGCGGTGTGGGGCGCAGGCGCGGGGGGCATGGCTCGGTTTCGACCGCCACACAAGCTTCAAATCGTCAAACCTATGGAGGGCTCTCTTACCTTACACACGTGGGCGCAGCTTGCCAAACCATCTATGTCAGGTAAATACATATTTACTTTTGATTACATTTATGTTACTACATACTTTTTATAACTTGTACATTAATATGTATTTAGTTAAAATTTGAAATTTTGAAATTGCATTCAAAACTCAGACTTTATAGAAACCTACATAATATGAAATGAGTTAATTGCCTGATGACGGGGTCGAGGGGCCGTCATGAAATAAACCAATATCCAAAAAAAAATATTCCTAGAAAATAATAATATCACTTCTTTGTTTATATTTGTATTTTCTAATCGATCATCTGTTGTCAGGTCTGCTAGAAGATCAAGAGGGCGTGGGCGTCCGCGGGTCGCGGTCGGCGGGGCTCGGCCTGCGACTGTACCGCCTGTCCGACGTGGAGGAAGACGACGACATGCCGCGCCTGCCGCACTCTAGTCACGTTTATACATTTGTTAATAGGTATGTTCCGCACTGTTACAAATTATTTATAATAATAGTTTAAGACGGGAGTATGAGGGCCATGTCATGACTCATGAGTAGTGTAGTATCTAGTATGAGTGTGAATAAAAGCAGATATGGTACACCGATCCCAAGTAAATTAAGATCCAATGTTTGTTGATCCAATGTTATGTTTAGCACGGTGCTTCATCCAAACGACGGCAGCATGATGGGCAGCAGCGCCAGCAGCGTGTGCAGCAGCGGCATGTCCAGCCTGGCGCCTAGTGTGCTGGGCAGCGCGTGGTCGTCGCGGCGCACGTCGCTGCGCTCGTCGCGGCGCTCGTCGGCCGGCGCGTCGCCCGTGCGCTCGCGCCGCGACTCCGTGTGCGCGCCGCACGCGGCTCACTTCACGCCCACCGCCACGCCCGCCAACAGCCCGCTGCTGGGCTCGCCCGTGTCCACGCCGCCGCACTCGCCGCGCCCCGGCGACGCGCCGCCCTCGCTGCACGCGCTCATCGCGTCCGGCACCTCTATCCTGCGCCGCCGCCACCTCGGTTCGCCCGGTAGCGACGGCTCGCCCGCGCCCATCGGCCTGCAGACACCCGGCTCGTTGTACACCGGACTCATGCACCGCAGTCCCATGGAGCAGCTCACGTGCCTCAAGCGCACGCTCCGCTCGCCCGCCGCGCCCCCGGTGGAGAGGCGCCTGGGCGAGCCCGTGGAGCCCCCGCTGGGCGTGCCGGCGCACCCCGGGTCGGGCGCGCTGGACGCGGCGGGCACGCTGGGCGCGCCGGGCTCCCTGCGCCGGCCCGCCCGGGCCCGCGCGCCCCGCCCTCGCTCGGACCTGGGCACGGTGGGGTCGAGTGTGCCGGCGCCAGCGCCGACGGTGCCGGCACACTCATCCCATTCGTCGGCGTTGGGCACTTTGAGCCTGTTTTTTGGTCGGAAAGGTGGTCTCCTGTAGACGAGTCTCCGTAAATCCACGATTATAGATTTTCTTTGTTAGGTCGTCACCGTCCCTAGATTTTGGTTTTATCCTCTGGGATCTTAAATTATTTAGGATTTTTTTACGTTTTGACGTGTGTTTTTTGGAATTATTTTGTTGAGTCGAACTAAGCTTGAGTGCATTTATATAAAAATGTAGGATCGTCCCTATCTCGGTTTTCGTATAGGTGCTTGCATTCATTGTGAAAATATGCTAGATAACCCAATGAATACAAGCATCCTTACAACACGTTCGATGTAATTTTATTATTCGCACTTTCCTCCCGTATGACCGAGAGCGGGCGTAGTTAGCACGCATTTGATACTGAAGAGGAATAGGGGAAATAAGTTTTGATTGAACATCAGAGTAATCGACTCATCACACGAATTATAAAGTTTTTATTATTTAAAATTTTATACTTAATTGATGCTATTAATTTAGTAGATTTTGTAGTTATACGAACCAAACAATCCTGAAACAGAAGTCTGTAGTATTATATAATTATTTAAGGGTTGTAATATTTCTTAGGATAGGTAAATAGTGAGACTTAACACTAGGTTTTGTAGGTGCTTTATGAGTAATAATTTTACATATTCCCAAATCTCATCTCATTGCGTAGTATTTTCATGCTTATGATTATTCTATTCTCTAGTTAGAAATTTTGTATGTGGTATTGTAAATATTTGAATTTCCATTAACTTAGAAGAGTACAAAGTATTTATGTTAATGAATCCGATTAGTGTAATTCATAATGAATAGCAGAATATCATCATTATTTTTCTTTTTCAAATTGCGAATCAATATTGTCGGAGTTCTTTACCATTGTATCGGTATGTATTGGCATTGATACCGTTTGAATTGATTAGTTTAATTTAATCGGTAATTCTTTGTTGAAACTGTTATTAACATAGGGTCTGAGTAAAATAATGGTGCATGCCATAGGATAGGTAGAACTGAATTCATTTTTAATTGATTAATTCAATGAATACATAACATTAGTATTCACATAGTTGATATTAATATTTTTGTTCGTAACAGCAGTCAGTTGGTACTTTCATTTCACAGTTATCTTAGGTTATTGAAATTGGTGCTAGATAATTATTTTTTCAACCAGTGAAGTTGTGTTATTTGCGAATTTATTAAACTGGTCGTACGTTTACATTCTGTTTGTTGTGATGTTGTATCATTCATGTTTTGGGCCAGGGTTTCACTTTTGTATTCATCAACGTTACAAGAATCATTAATTGTAAAGACGCAGTAATATGTGAAAGGGCTGTGAGGTGATTGAATGTGCGATGGTTAAGAGTCGAGCGTGTGGTCAATATCTGAGATTACAATGTAACTACAGTGAAGTAGGCACAAACTGTGTAGTGTAAGGAGAATTTGTTGATATTTTGACGATGATGAAAAAAGGAAAAAGATTGAATTGTAAAGAAATATAATATAATTTATTGAATGAAACTGGAACTTTTTAATTTAAAACCGATTCTTTCCCCTTTCCTGAATGACACTTGATGTTTGGTACATACAGTCTACAAGTAATCGTTAACTTTCATAGCTTCTCTCCGACAAAGCAAATAAGCCGTCAACTATTTTATCGTGTTACTAGTACACGATTTAAAGGTAATGAGCGATGACCTTGCTTTATGCATGAAAAAAAAAACCTAGAAATTTGCACTAATCGATTCAAAAAGGAAAAACCCAGAACGACTCGATTTGTTATTGAAGAAGCCTGGTGAATGTAGTGGGACTGTTCTTTATCGGGTGGGCAGTAAGGTCCATGTAAGGTCTAACGACCCCACGCACCCTAGTGAAAAGAAGAAGAAGCGGGGCTGTCGGATTGCCGGTTAGAATGGTGGCAATCACAGAACAATGTTAGTAACGATTTCTACAAGATTCAAGTTTCACTGCCATCTATGGATTAAGCTAGGGTAACTATTCTGCAGTTGGTGAGTACACGCATGTCACCGTACAAATCAAGATTGTAGTTTGTGCCCAGCGCGACAGATGGCGTACGTCGTGTCTTCAAATATAATAAAAAGGCTAAAGGCATTTTTTCTTTGGAAACTTCAGCGCAGTGCCCGTAATTTATTAATCCTGCCTACCCACTTTAGTATGGCTAGCGCAGCACTAAGAATAAATTGTTTGTGCGGTTTTTATTGAAAACAACACTTAATCTTAACTGAAATAGAGTTAACAATTTTTTGTTATTTATTTACATACATACTATCACGCCCGTATTCCCCGAAGGGTTGGGCAGAAGTGTACCAATGTACACCCACAGTTCGCCGGTATATTTAGGTCCCATGTAATAGGGGGCGAGCCTATTGCCATTTACCGGGCACAAATCCAAACTCCGAGCTGTTGCTGAGAATTTCATAGAAAAACCCAATAACACTTTTTGCTCGACCTGGGAATCGAACCCAGGACCTGTAGCGTAGCAGTAGTGCTTAGGACCACTAGGCTAACTAGGCAGTTATTATTATCATCTTTTACGAACACACGTACTTCTACTTTTGTTTTTGTTGTTAATTTGTTTCTGCCATAGCATCTTACTGGTTACTAAAGTGCGCAGTAACGGTGAGTGGTGAACCTTGTATTGTCTAACCGTGGATTAAATTGAACAAGTTCTTTTTTAACACCCACATGATTGAACTTTGAGCTGTTAGCAAGTACGTTTTACTTCCAGACCCGACCCTAAAACACTGCCTACCTACGTACCTACTAGATACTACATGAGGAGGGTATCACTTAGCTATCGGGTGTGTTCTGATAAAAGATACCGCATGTATTATTATTAACGATAACTAAAACAAAGCACTTAAGTAGATGATACATAGGTATTATTAGATATTCTCTTGTCAATTATAGGGTAAACCAACACCAACTTTCATGAAAATGCTAAAAGGCTAGCGATAGTGTTGAAAGTCCAGTGAGTATAGAAATAAATAAAGAAGTAGGGAGTATTTAGTCCTCTGAAAATGGATATTAGATGTATCAGCGGTATTCCCTTGTTTATTTGAAACCGTTCCTGTGTAGGCATAAGCGGCTATTTTAGTTCGCGTGTCTATTTGATGAGATTGAAATGCGAGTGTTGGGTATTCAGGCCGCTTGAAGTTGCTTACTTAACTAAATAACCACGTTCCACTATTATTGTTATTATATTGTGAGGGTTAAAATATCATCCATTCATAACTAAACGATAGTATTGAAACCTACCTATAAACTAGCTAAAGGTCCTCAAAAATAACGACATGGACATTCAGGCATTTGCCAAAGTACAGAATGGTGGGGAAAATTGTCTGAAAAAAATAGCAGTTGAAGTAATCGCTGGGTCTAGTTGTCTGTGCCTGTGAATTTACGTTTGTTGTATTGTAAACGCACCACGAGAAATTCTTATTGTGGTGCAGCCTTTTTTAAAAGAAAAGAGAGTTGATCTATATGAAAATACGAAATACTCTTTTTTAATAAAATCGATTGATCATAACGTTAAAAATAGACAAGTAGGTAGACATTAAAGTCTTTAGAAAGTTTCCATGGCAACGCTTGATGTCAACGAATCCATGCTCTTTGTGAATAGTCATTTCTCTGAATATTGGCTTCATTTCAATATCTAGCGGTAATTAGTGTGTAACTAAGTGAAGATTGTTCGCAAATATCTCACAAAATGTCGGAGCAAATGAAATATATTGTGAAAGAAGTAAATGCTTGTTTAGGGAGCAACTATGACCTTATAAAATTCGACGGATTGAACGAGAAACAGCTTTTACAGTTGCTTGTGGATCTACTTGTGAATTTCAATGCTGGAGAGAAGGTAAATAAATAATTTACCATGCGTACCGTTTTACTATAAGTAGGTACTTCTGTACTGTAGGTACTGACAATGCTTGGTGTAGGTATGTATTTGTTGTTGGTATACTTTCTTAAATAAATAAACCCCTAAAAGCTGTACTTTCTGAGGGGGTGTGCCAGACCCAAGATACGGTAGGTATTGCTGTAAGTATCTATGTAGGTACCAACCTACTTTTATTGTAGGTATTTGTCGATAGAGGGCGCGATTGTTGTCAATTATAAGACTCAAGTTAAGAATCTGGTTGCAAAGTAGAATTTTACCAAGTTTTTAGCACAACATAAAAAAACCATCCTACCTATACTGAATTTACAATCATTGGACCAATTTAATGAGCGATAAATAACTCTGTCCATTTAAATGAATTAATCAAATAAAATTTAGGTGTAGCCAACCAAATTTATCCTAAAGTAAAAATAATTATTTTCTCCTATTAAGTAGTCGCTGAAACATAAGAGATTAAGAATCTAAGGTTGAATAATGCTAGCAATTTGTTTGAACTTAATTGAGATAAGAACATTTAATAGAATCAGTTTAGAATTTTCGGTCTATTTTTAAAGAGGTACCTACATTGTAGGCACTTGTTTTGGAATAACCTAATTAGGTGCTCATTTACGAAAATAATTACGACAAAAATTATAATTATGCTCACGGGTGCAGCGGGGCAATCTCGACAGCGGGAAATAGCGGGACATTCCAACTAATCTTAATAACTTCTACATTTCACTAAGATTAGTTGAAATTTCCCGCAGTCGAAATTTCCCGCAGTCGAGATTACCCCGCTGCACCATATTCAATACATGATTCTAGATATCCAGAGATGAAATTGTTGTTAAATTGTGAAAAAAAGCAGCTGTACCTACAGCAATACAAAAGAACAACACATACACGGTCAAAATGTATGGAACAGTAGATTTTTATAATAACCCATGAAAAATATTTACTTACAAAATACCTGGGGGTTAGGGCCCTGCTACAACAAAAATTATAGCGGCCGTAGGCACACGCCTTCGGTTATTTAAGCCCCTATCAATGTGTAGAGCCCGTATAGCCTCTATCTTGCTGTCTATAATGGCAAGCTTTAAGGCAGGGTTTCTTAAACTTTTTGTAGTCACGAACCACTTTCACAATTTAAAAAATTCCACGGACCCCTGTCAAAAAAATATTTGAAAATGGAGAAAAAAACTTATTTGTATTAATAAAAATCTTTATTTGGTACTTAAGTACTACTAAAACTAATTAAATAATACTAATGAGAAGGGTGCTGCTGTTTGGCTTCAATCAGAATATTAAATTGTCTGTGATTACCTACGTATTGAATTCGCCACTCAACAACTACAATGCGTCTCGTCGATTTTACTACACAATTTCTTAATATGTTTACACTCTACAAACTGACCTACTGCGGACCCCTGATACACATGCTACGGACCCCTAAGGGGTCCGTGGACCCCACTTTAAGAAACCCTGCTTTAAGGGGACTTTCTCGACAGCGCGCTTCATACAAACGTAGTATAGTGATAGTTTAACAAATAAGTATTTAAGTTCAATGTAATTTGTCAATAGGACAAGTATATTTATATCTATTTCATAAGTTAGTCACTTTCTCGTCAAATAACCTAATTTCAAAATCGATTTTGGATTAGGTATGTATAATTTTGGAGTAAGTGATTTGACGGGAAAGTGACTGACACAAGCCTGAGTGTCTGCCTACCCGTCTGCCCGATATCGGTTCCCCAGTTTCTTCTCGCCGACGAAGAAGTCTAAAAGATTTTATTATAATATAGAGTATTTCAATTAGAACTGATAATAATAATATTGAAAGGCTTATGTAATTACTGTAATTTTTTTTTTAATTTAGAATTTTTAATATATTTAGTAAATATAATAAATTTCTGTGTAGGTCCTACTTATAATTAAAATTTTCATGGCAAAATATGGCTGATCCATTAAAATGTACCTGCATCACCTGTATTGTACCCATTATTTGCGAATAAATTTATCTTTATCTTTAATCCCTTTTTGACCAAAATATGACTTTAGGCTACTTTTGTATGAAGTACCTATCTACATATTCCTCAAGGCAGGACCTCTCCTTCAATATTACAAACGATTAGTCTCATCTTTACAGTTGGACATTAACGAGGATGACTCTGAGACGGTGTCACTGCGTTTGCTAGAGATGTTGGGTAGCGTGAAGTATCGTCCCCCGGGAGGCGTGGAGCCCACGCGGTTCAGAGCGCAGCTGCTGGCTGGCGACGCCCGCACCATACATCATGTTTTGCACTGGCTCCTGACTAACAAGGAACAGGTCAAGAATACGGCTTATCTGGCTAAGTGAGTATATCAGTAGGATCGGGGATCGTGGAAGACGCGTACGCTCTCAGGTTCTCCGGTGTAAGTGTGGGAGAGGAACATCAGGGTATTTTAGTTAGTAACAGTCTGACAGACACTTCCGCTCCCCCAGTGTGGGGCACATCCATAAGGACTTTCCAATGTCAGCATTTTGTTGTTAATTTAACAACAAGACTAATAGATATTTAAGTCTTGCTCGAGCAAAATCTACAAACATAGCACTTTTTTATTAACTATGAATTTTATATGATCAAACAAGTATGAAGTAGGTATCTATTTAATAAATCCCATTCATGCATACATCTCTTTTATAATTTAAGATATTGTAATTCGTAGGTACTCTAGTTGCTAACTTACTACCGATATCATAGCTATTATTTATCGAAAGCTGTGCGGCTATATTCGAAAAACGAATTAGGAACAGTTATGGATTAACTAGCGGTACGACCGAGTTAGGCATTACTTGTCCAGAATATAGAATATATTGACCTTCCTACGGGTAGAAAAGAGGAAAATATGGCCATTATTTTTTCGTAAGGAAAAGAGTTTCTTTGTATCAGTTTAAGTTATATAGAATTATCTAGCGAACTTCGCGACTTCGTTCGCGTGGCTTATTCACCCGCATTAAGTTACGTTTTTGGTTACTGCTCCGCTCATATGGCTAGTGGCGTGATGTTTTATAGCCTATAGCTTTCCTCGATAAATGGACTATCTAACGCAAAAACATTTTTTCAATTCTAGCCAGAAGTTCCTGAGATTAGCGCGTTCAACCAACCAACCAAACAAACAAACAAACTCTTCTGCTTTATAATATTAGTATAGAATAGATTACTTTTGAAAACCTATGTTAATATACCTACAACGAAGTATAGTGATAGAAATAGACTTTCTAATAAAAGTCATCGGATCAATGGTTCCCGATAAGGAATACAAAAGTAATTTCCTTCAGGTGTCGTAAAAAGCGATAACGGATTACTTCTAGATCACTGGCAGCAGCAATAAACACCACTGGGAGAACAAATCAGCTCTAGGGCGACGTAACATAAGATAGAATAGTACCTTACCTACCTAATGTATTATTTATTTATTATAACGTTATGTACAAATGTAAAAATACACCGTGCAAAGCCGGACTTAATGCCTTGGGCATTTTCTACCAGTCTACCTTAGGGCGATGCAGAGACAAAACATAGTAGGTGCAAGAATGAGGAACAGAAAATTCTCAAGAATAAAATATAATAATAAATAAATACATACAAACAAAATACACAAAGTAAAGAGAAATAAAAATACACAGAGAAATATAACAAATTAATTGTGGGTCGAGTCTGCCAACTACTGAATAGAAAAAAACTATTTTCAGATATTTAAAGTTGCCTGACATCCCGCCTGACGTAGCTCGAAACAACACAGTTCAGGATCTTCTGGATCTGTACCAAAACCTAATAGATGAGTTTAAGGAAGTCCACAAACGGACCAGATTGCTGCAGAAGGAGAATGCTTCGGAAATAATTAACGACATCAAAGAGATGGCGCTTGAGAGGGACATCGGTAAGTTGTCATAGATAAGGGCAAGGTATGTCAAAGATACAAGATTCCTAGAAACAGTATTGTTATAATATTACTTTGCCTTGCGTACTGTTGGATTTACAACGCTCAGCTCAGCGCCGAGAGTTAATAATCCAACAACTGAAATTACAAAGTAATATTAAAACAAGAGATGGTGGTAGGCCCCCTGAACTTGTTAATTATCATTTTCTAAGTAAAATCTTCGCAACTCTAAATAATTAATAGCAAAGTTGTGACACTTGAACTCACTTAATCTTAAACGATGTGACTTACGCTATAAATGTGATGATGAACTTTCAAGTCTCTTTTGTAACTGACATTACAGTGATAAAAAGATTAGAAAACGTGCAAGTTAATTTAGTGGACGTAAATGACAAAGAGGAGCTTTTAAATATTAGTAGAGCGCTCAGAGTTCAGCAAGAAAAAGCTAAAGAACTGGAAAATCAGGTAAATGAAAAACTACGTTCTTAACTAGAGCAACTAATCTTTGTTACGGTTTGTACGTTCATTCTTTTAACGAATATTTTTCAGTATGATACTCAGCAATCTCAATTAAAATTGGCCTCTGATCAATTAAAAAGATATCTGAACGTCATTCATGGGCAAAGCGCTACTCCGAAAACAGTCAATGACGTCATGAAACGTTTGCAAGAAGAAGTTCAGGTGATTTTACATCGTATTTTTTTTTTAAGGTTTTTGTTATAGTTTTATTGGAATGATCTTTAAAATGGTGTGAATTTTTAGTTGAACAGTTATCTGGTAAAAGAGAAGTTGCCACAAGAGACAAGTAATCTTCAGAAAGAGTTGAACATAATGCAGACAATCGCCGCAGAACAGCACCCTACCCGTTCCGACTTAGTAGCAGTACAGGACAAGGTAAAATTACTAACATTAATTACCGATGTGACAAGGCAGTTAAATAATAATTAGTAAGGCTCCAAAACATGAAAGGAGGTCGAATCAAGCTTCAAAGGCGAGGAGAGACCAAAGAAATGCCTCGCACAAAAGGCAAAGTTGCCATAAATAAATCTAATTATTTTGGTATTCTGCCTTGATAACGCGTATACTTATTTTAAATAAAATTAATAAGCATTTAGTATCTATATTTAGATAAATTTGTCCCGTTCACTTTACTAAGAACTTAGGTAGGCAAAGTTGCGGACTTACACATTCCCTAGGCTTTGACATTTTTGCCGCCCTTACTTCTACAATTGTCAGAACAAGACTTCAATTTATGAAAGTTTTATGCAAAGTGTGGGCAGAGGCCTATTACAGGGGAAAGGCCATGTACTGGGCGTTTTACCATTAAATATAGGAGGTTGCGGTACCGCTATGTACAATGAAAGGGAAGCGGGTAAAGTCATGGGAAAGATGTCTCATAGACTTCTTCAAGATATCAGAAAAATTATAAAAAAGGAAAATATTCGGTCTCTAAATATGCCGCCCCTTAAATCTGCCGCCCTAGGCTCTAGCCTACTCAGCCTGCTGGTAAATCCGCCACTGGGTCGACACTAGTGAGCAAAGAACATCATTTTTGGTATTTAAATGTTAATAGATAGCGGCAGTGAACAGTGAAATGGAGCATCTAGTCCAGCGTAAGTTAGCGACAGCGGGGCCACAGGAGGACAAGTTGGCCCCTTTCAGACAACAGGCCGCGGTCATTCGTCGCAACAAGGAAGCTAGTGCAACGCGCGTCCATGAGCTTGCTGCGACCCTCAAAGACTATGAGGCCACTCTAGCTGATCTTCAGTCACAGGTACGTAGGATTTTGTATGTACATACATACAAAATTCACGTTCTTTTTCTATGAGGGTCCGGGTAGAAAGAAAACTATAAAATGCTAAACGTTACGAGAAAAAGAAAAGAACTGTACTTGCTATTTATACATGATTTACGTCAATGTGTTTAATGCGACAAGCCGTTTAAACGGATTATTAATAATACATACACGTATTCAAAAATGATTTAAAGCCCTAACTTAAATGACAATTTATTTGCTGTGTCAGAGCTGGGATCTTTAATAAAATATTTATTTATGCTATTAACACGGCTCTGATGAGCCAATTACGCTAACATAACAGATTTACAAATAATATTAAATTTATATAATATATATTACAGTAGTTAAAAATAATATAAAAACAATAAAAAATAAAGTAATAATAATAATAATAAATGAATAAATTAATAATTTTAATTGAATAAATGGTTATAATAATAATAATCAGATTGTCTTGCTTTTGCAAAAGCTTAGACATACGCACATTAAAATTTTTATTTGGTCGGCAAATAGATTACAGAATATAACCTTAACATATAACCTAATGTGAAAAATCCGAAACAAAATATAATTCTGCTGTTGTATCACATGTATTTTCTCAATACATTTTCTCTCTATCGTTATCCGTGACCGTTGCGCAAAAATTGGATAGGTATTATTTCGCAGTTTTTGATAGGGCGGCGGTGAACGTTGATCACGAGTTAATCGAAATCGAAGCCTGCTGTCGGAATGTTTCGAGTTCGACACGGCAATCAGATAAAACACGTTCCTCCATTTCAAATAATCGGTCATTATGTCAAGAGGCAGGCTTCCATTGAGATAATGCGATATTTCCTTTGAGATCGACATAGAAGAAAATGCTATAGTCTGATTTATTATTCGTATTATATTTTTACGTGACCCCGTGCACTTACTATATTGTCGTTGCTTTGTTATGCCATGTTGCAGAAAATAACATTAATTTATTAAAAATTCAGGTCAGACAACTCCTGGGAGATACAGTTCTCCGAGGAGAAGAATTAAAGAAATACGTTAATTCTCTACGCACAAAGAGCACTGTGTACAAAAGGCAAAGAGCCAATCTCTCTACGTTTAAGGTAAATAAATACGTATTTTATTTGACACAATTGCTTGTTTATTCTCTGCTGTTGCCGTCTACAGTGTTGTTATTTGTTTCGGTTCGCGTCTCAGGTCGAGGCTGGTATCTTGGCTAGGACGCTACATATCATTAGCGCTGCTGACCCTATCGTCGAAATGGCGCTCCTAAATCACAAGAAACTTAAAATAGAAGACGACGAAACAATGGAAAAGAATCTAGATAAATCTGCAGATTTAACTAAGAAGTCTTTGCATGATTTGTCTCAGGTGAGTATTTCCTTCTTGTTTATTTATACAGTAGGGTTTTTAATGTGAATTAGAGAGTAAGCCTCTCTCTTAGTTACAAACATTCTTTGTCTGGTTCACCTTCTCAAAAAGAAAAGAGCTATGCACGCGCTCTTGTACCTTCTAAGGGCGTGAATAGTGATCAGTCATTTCAATGTACTAAATGACAGCTTAGATGAGTTCAGGTACAATAGAAAATTCAATGGCCACTAGTGACCCAAAAACCCTTTCTAAAAACAAAATTATTTCATAGCTCGTCGCTCAAACGGCTCAGAAGTTGTCGCAAGTTCGACAGGAAATCCAGCCACTTGCTGATAATATAAAGCCCGTAAAGGAAGAGTTCCAAACAGTTCAACAACAGTACGAGCAGAAGAAAAGGGTTTACGAAGCCACATCCATCAACATAACCTCACAAATGGAGCCTCTCAAGAATCAAGTAAAGGAGTTGACTGACCGGCTGAATAGCAAGGAGGATGAATGGAAAAACTTACGACAAAGAATCACAAAGGCGGAAACTTTGCAAGAAGTCGTAATGTTTGAAATGAAGAATTCAATGCAGTCCCCGAGGAAACCCTCCAAAATGGAGGCTTTGAAGAAAAAAGTTGCTGACATGGAACAAATTGTGAAGCGTTTAGAAGAGGTAGGCGTACACCTACAATGTTACATATCATAAAAGTGTTTGTTTTTCATAATAAAACGGATTTACGCCAAACCTGACAAGTGTTCATTGATTGCTGAATAACAGATAAAAACTGTTCATTCGTGAACAAAAATATTTTGTACCAGATAAATTTTCTGACCATCATCATAAATGAATAATATAATTTTGGCTTGTTTCTGTATAAATTAATATGGATGTGGCAAATAATTTCAGGAGCAACAAGCGATCAGTTCTCGTCAGGGGGCGGTGGAGGAGCAGACGAAGTTGTGGGAGAACACTCTTCAACTGCTGCGCTGCAAGATGCGCGTGCGCAACGAGCCGGCCGCCCGACAGGGGCGCATGCACATCACGCAGCACTCACAGATGCTCACACTTACTTAGGATATAAGAGATCCATATTCTATCAAAGCGATAGTCAAGTTTGACGATGTGTCGCACGTTCTTTTCGTATTTTGCATTTAAGATTTTCACAATGTGTACAAGGTGATTTATCACTATCGTTAATTCTCGAAATAAATTATATATGCTACGTGTACGTGTATTTATTTAATATTGCGCCATTCTACTTATTCCAATCAACAGTGAGAATGGAAATGCGCGGCGTTCAAAGTGCCACATAATCCGATCAAAGCTAGGTTTAGAAAAAAACGCAGTTTCAGCTTTATAGTAAGAGGCTTATAGCATGAGGTAATACATCACATCATTCATTGATCGAGTTAAGTAAGTAAGTAAGTAATTAATTTTATTAACCATTTTTACGATAGTAACAACATAACCTTATAATTAGGTTAAAATAATATAATGATTTGGTAACAGTTCCCAAACTAGGCAGTGCCTGTATCTTGGGGACTTGAAGATATATACTCAATGGCATCATTACTTAAACACGCGTGAGAAATAACAATGTAATAATAAAAAATAACTTGAATAAACGAATTTAACTTCACTTAACGTAACTATATTTATAGTAAATCGATATTAGTCTTCAAACTTTAACGACTGTAACAATTTTGTTATAATCTAAGCAGTTTTTGAAGTAATTTTTTTATCGTCCATCAAAACTTAGAATAAAATGATTGAAATAGAGATAGTAAAAACATGTCTATTCGATCTTTTCTTTGGCACTTAATCTATACTAATTTTATAAAGAGGAAAGAATTTTTGTTTGTTTGTTTTTTCGTAGCGAATAGACTCCGAAACTACTGGACAGATCTTAACCATTTTTTCACCAATAGATAGCTACATTATTCCTGAGTAACATAGGCTATGTAACATCACGCTACGACACACGGGAGCGGAGCATTAGCCAAAAACGTAACTTATGGCGGGTGAAACAAGCCATGTGAATGAAGCCGCTGGCAGTTCGCTAGTTCGTTCATAAAATTCTTTATAGAAGTTATCAGTGTTTAAGTGATAATATAAAAGTATATTAATAACTTTCTTATAGACTATAAGACTGTAAAGTTGCTGACATTTCATTATTGTTTTAATAACTTAAATAATAAGTAAATAAAAGTATTTCGCTGAGGGTATTCGACATTACAAAACAAAGAGGTCAAAGTATTTTATGTTGTATAAAATGTTCGTTACCAGACAATTTAATAATAAGTTACATTTTGGTCCTGAACTAATGTCATTATGTCTGAACAATTGAATGATAACTAAGTTCAACACGAACTGTTGGTAACGTAATTAAGAACTCGCGGTATTTCACAGAAACAAAGAAATAAATAATTCAAAACACGAGTTCAAAAAAGTCCATGTAAAGTTACTTATGACATTTCGCCGGAGCGGCGCGGAATGCATTGATGCCGGGATCATTTGCAATGCAGATGAATCTCTTCCCCGTTGGTCGCGAACGTACCGCTCCATCCCGGGAATAGCTAACGTATTTAAATGAAAGGTGAGATGCGTCACGTGACATTAAAATGCTTTTACTATTTTTTGCTCCAAGTGAATAATCCAATAGTTTTAGATTGGATTAAAACGAGAACTTGGTTTCTGGATCGCTTCTAGAAGAAAATGAACACTTAGGCTGTTGTGGCACTGGAACAGTGCGGGCTTAACGCATAAATTAAATTAAGCCTTTAGTTAAATATTAATACTCTAAACTAGGTATTAAAACGTCTGGGTATAAAAATGTAATTTGGCAAACATGCTTGATAATACATAATATGAATGAAAGTAGGTGGGTATAGGTACCTTCTATAATTATAACTCTGCTCGCAAAGTGTTATTGGGTTTTTCCATTACATTACTTAGCAATAGTTTGGAGTTAGGAAGTTGGTGATAACCCTGTAACTCGGAAAACATGTTAAACTGTTGGTCTTGTGCCTGAACTTTCCCCGGTCGTGTCCCATCGGACTATTAGGGAAGAGAGAGTTTACCTGTGCTTGTGCACACACTAGTGCAATCCGCTCCTACTTCCTACTAATATTATATTAATACGAAAGTTTGTGAGGATGGATAGACGGACGAATGGATGTTTGTTACTCTTTCACGCTTAAACGGCTGAACGGATCCGCATCAAAGGAGACGGATACGCTTTCATACATTCTTGGGCCCGGGTGTAAAAAGATAAAATTGGTGTCAATTAATGACTTATAATATAACTAGCTGTTGCCCGCGGCTTCGCTCACTAATATATTAAATTTTGAATTAAAGCCCAGGACTATATCCACATAAAGCAAAAAGTTATGTGCATGTCGGTTCAGTATTTGTTAAGTTAAGAGTGTGCATACTGATTCTGCCTAACGCCTATGTGACATAGCGTGATGAATTGTACCTAAGATCCTTGCCCAGGTCACTGCCAATATAATACAAGAAGTTTCGTTCAAATCGGTGCAGGAGTTACTGAGTTATGCGCGTACATACAAACAAACAAACAATCAGACAAAAATTCCAAAAACTATAATTTTGGATTCAGTATGATGTATTTGACAAGTAGCAATCACTTTTCGAAAAAAATATTGAATGTACAGAATTGGTCTCGTTACGATTTTATTATATGTATAGATAACAATGTATTACTAAACATTCGGCGAATTTTGAGTCCGAGAGCAGAGTTATAGAAGGTTTTCTAAAATTGAGGTTATGCAATAATTTGGCAAAAACCTATACTAAACCGACGAATTTTGAAGAGCGATTGCTATTTTATTATGTTATACTGTTATTTACTATATTAATTGTATTGTATTGAGTGTATTGTATTGTATTTACTATATTAATTGTATTCCATTAGGAAACTCACAAAACAATACTACAAAACGAGTGAATGACAGTCTACTAGAGCTGTCAAAAAGTATTCTATGTCACTGCCAGCACAGATTAAAAATACAAGTAATAAATCGAATTGTAAACGATAATCAACTTTAAGATTTCTTTATATTATGTTGTTTTTTTTTAACTGCGGGCATTATGTAAAATCAATCATCTGGTGCAAGATATATTGTGTTTAATTGTTGAAACTCATTCACATTAATCGATTATAGTAATCGATATCCCCTTTTAGTCGTGACATAAACTTATTTTTAAGATTTCTCGTCTTCCTGACATCGAATTAGGCATTTTTTTTTGTAATTTGAAATAGAAAAATATGACGCTTTTTTTAACCCATATCACAACTTAATACAATTTGGCCCAGAAATCCCCGTCTCCTTTGGCACTGAGATAGATTGTAGTGCAGAATAACCCATCGTGGGTTACTTTTTATTCTGGAAAAATGTACAGTTCCCATAGGAAAATATATCAACTTTGACGCACACGAAGTCGCCTGGAAAAAGCTAGTGCCTATAATATATTTGGTGTCTATAGCTGGTCTCTGCTGAGATTGGCAGCCATAAACACTATTCGGTCTGGAGGACTATATACCTCTGCCTAATCATTAGCAACAGCTAGGATGAAATTTTCCTAAAAGGGTTTTTGAGTGCTTCTTTATTAAATATTAGGTAATATCTTCATGATGAAACCTTATAGGTATAGACGAGTTAAAGAACAAAGGCGTCGTTCAGAACATCCCGTTAATTAAAAATCAAGGCGAGCACATTATTCTAAAGCACGTAGCGTCTAAATTACTTTGTCATTAGGTAACACGGCCACTTAATTATACTACTCAAATATTTTATTACAGACTTTCCTAATGACATACCTATAGGCTTCGAGAACAAATATTAGGCTAGGTGCTATGTAGTTAATATTTTTTTGAGATATTAATAAAAGTGTCTGTTTGATAATAAATTCTTATTGAATTGCGAAAATATAATGTAAAAAGTGATAAAAAGGAGTGAAATTTTGTTTATTTTCACAAATCGGTCAGCAACACGGTCGCGTTTTTTGTTTGTAGGCAGTAAAATCGCAGGGTTTAATTTTAATATCAATTTGTTATTGCTGAAAATATTTTCTACTATTTTGTAGCTTCCTATACAAAATAGACGTATTCTAGAAATGTTAATAATACGTAGAAATATATACTTATCAACAAACAATTATGGTCACATGTTACTATTAAATAAAAAAGTGTCTTATATTAGTTATAATTAGATACATAAGTATTTTTCTAACAACTAGTTAATAAAACTTAGTGTTACTATTTCATAAGCTAAATTTTTAGCAACTTTATTTTTAACCCCCGACGCAAAAAGAGGGGTGTTATAAGTTTGACGTGTCTGTCTGTCTGTCTGTCTGTCTGTGGCATCATAGCTGCCGAACGGATGAACCGATTTCAATTTAGTTTTTTTTTGTATTAAAGGTAACTTACGTACGAGTGTTCTTAGACATGTTTGATGAAAATAGGTTGAGCCGTTTAAAAGTTGTGGGGGTGAAAGTAGGGAAGAAAAACCGAATGTCTGTAAATATACTCGAGTGTGGTCTCAAACTTAGCAAAATCGACATTATAATAAGTAGGTACCTATAAAAAGTATAAAATAAAAAATTAAATTTAAAATTTAAAAAACCCCCAACACAAAAACCTAAGTTCCCTTTAAAAAGTAAAAAAAAAATAAAAAAAAAATACGTCACGTTGGGGGACCGCTCGGGACGATCGTATCCTAAATGCAACATCGGTCCCCCAACGTGACGTATTTTTTTTTTATTATTTTTTTACTTTTTAAAGGGAACTTAGGTTTTTGTGTTGGGGGTTTTTTTTATACGCAAAGTAACGGAGCATTAAGTTTGCTACGTGTTTCAGTAGTTGCGCTTAATTACACTTTGACGAATCAAAATTTTTGTTTTAGATACAAACGTTCTCTTGGCAGTGGTGATTTAAGTTTTTGTTTTAACTCGCAAACTCATTACCAAGTGTCAGCTGTCTGAAGTAGTTCAACTCCAGTTGAACTTCGGTGTAATGACTGACAGGAGAATGGAAGTTCGCTCCCGTTGACGGCTTAGCAACGTGCCAACTCTGCTACGGCGTAGCGCTACGAGACGGGAAACCCACAACTTTGTTCTACAGCTACTGAAATTGCATACGCACCGCTTCCTAGTACTTGTTTGTTTTGTTTCTGCATGATAGATATATTTAATACTAGCTTTTGCCCGCAACTTCGTCCGCGTGGATTAATAGTTCCCGTTCCCGGGGGATTTCCGGGATGAAAACTATCCTATGTCCTTTCTCGGGTCCCAGACTATATCTGTACCAAATTTCATTAGCCAACCTTCCTACCAAATTTCACCTAGGTTTACAAACAACTAACTCAGAACAAAACACTAAACAAGCTTGGAACTTCTAATTATTTCAATGTTGTGACAATATAATTAAAATAATAGGAATTTATGTAGTTTACTCGTTGTCAGTCGTTGTTGGTTCGGTTTATTCAGATTAAACTAAAGCATATTTGTTTGTTGTCTTCCTAGAAAGCTAAGAAATAAGGATAAATCCGCGAACATAGTAAGGCAAGCCTTGCGGGAGTTCTTCGTGATATAATCAGTGAAATAAATGGCGTCGTTTATTACCATTATCCTGGCAGGATGAGGGCAGCTATGAGGGTCGCGGACTCAGCGTCTGGGTAAGCATCCATACGACACTACATCATGTTGAAGATTTTATAATCATTATGAAACATGCGGAATTTGTGAAATCAATTTAATTTTTGGGATTTGTGCCAAGAACCTAAAGGACCTAAACATACCAGCGGACTGTGGGTGTACATTGGTACACCTCTACCTAACCCTTCAGGGAATACAGGTGTGCTGGTATGTTTGTTTTGAAAGAAACAATTCAATTAGTTACGTTCACGTATTTATTTGGAAAAATTAAACAAAAATATGGTAGCACACGTGAAAACTATAACGAACTCGAATCATCGATAACAATGATTGTGTAGCGCTAGAGAGGCCTGTTTTCATTTAATTAATGTACAAGCTTTTGTCCAATAAACTCAGTGAATCGAACCGAATGAAGTACCTATAACCGGTGTATAGCACTGCTACATTTTCACGCGAACTTTCAACTAAATAACGCTTTGCTGAATTTTAAAACAGTTTCAATGGTCTCTCCTCTCTAATCCAGATTCATTCCTCTCGTTTCGATTTATGTGGACAAATCTCTGGAAATCCGATTATGCAGCAGGGAACATTCCCTCGTGAAATAATAGACATTGTTGTTAAATTAAATTTAACGAAACGTTCGAATAGATTTGAAGTTTCATTTACAAATGAAAAATTTAAAAGATTCGGTTTATGGGGAGTCTGTGATTGAATTGTCTAAGAAGTTGTGTCGAGTCAACAATGTGACTCTTTTACGATTACATTTCAAGCCACAAAAGACTATACAGTACACAATCGACATGAAAGCATTATTTGCGAACGAAGCGATAAGAAAATTACGAGGCGAGTCAGACATTGTGCCAACTCGACTTGATAATATAATATCTACGACAATTTCTAAAAGCCGAGTTTATGGACTTAAGTTTATTTTAATTTGATTGTTTTATTTATATATCTTATTATTTGTTGAGGAAGCGGTTATTTATCTTGGGAATGGAATAAACGCTAGTGTGCTTTGAGTGATGGGTTTATAAACAACTTTAATTCAGTAGTGTTATTATATTCTGTAAAAATATCTATAGGTGAATTTAGGTTACGTAAACGTGAGATGCGCTGCCACTTCACAATACTAGGGAGCCAATAGTTCACCTCAAGCTCACGTCACCTAAACTTACTGACAGAGATATTTTCAGAATTGCACTACAGTTGGGATGACAGCATCGCCATCGGCCGGAAGATCGCATGATGAAAACTATGAAAAACTTGGTATGATAACACACATAACATCAATTATTACTTAAATTATAGGTATATCTATCCTTTATCCGACTTGAAAGTTAAACCGTGCATGGTCAGCAGACACGTTTGCGAGTGCATTGCCTACACACATGCCTGATTACGATAAGCACTTCGAGCTCATGACTATAAAATAATATCGGTAATGAGTTGAAACCGAAAAGGCAACATAACATATTATAATAGCATTTGTTTAATTAAAACGAGCAGTTCATATCTAATTTAGGGGAAGAGGGGAGCGCTATGATTGATGTGCCAGCTAACTTCGCGCCGAGAGGGATATCGAACGAATATCACACAACGAGGCCATCGAGATGTCCTCCAATATTTCAAAATATTGGATGGGGTTTTATTCAGACCCTTTTGCGGTTAACAATACGTTATAATCAAATTAAATTGATAAAAAAGAAGAATTACGTCACTCAAAAAAGAAAGATTCTATTACTTTTTTACACAAAATTCAAAGTTTTTATTTAAAATACGACAATTACAGGCACTTTGAATTTTTCAAAGAGTCAGTCAGCCGAAAGTTCAAGCTAGTTTCAAACAGTAGGTTCCTATGGCGAATAAAGAAAAAGAAAGTTAATGGACAGTCTTTTAAAAACTTTAAGTAAATAAAAGATCTCTGTATTGATTCTGCAACGGCTCTACAAACCCAAGAAACAAATGAATATGTTATGTTTCATCTATAGTGTGTTTTTTAATCTCGTAGACCAAATTGACAGTTTCATACGTCAAATATAAAAATAATGTGCTTTCGGCACATAGACATAAAGCACACTATTTTCAAGTTTGACGTAAGAAGCCGTCAAATCAGTCTCTGAGATTAAAAAACACACTATACACGCTGTTCATTTGTTTATAATACGACTAGTCTGTCAACTCAAGTAATGCAAATCATTTTCCGATCAGTGTAAGTTACTTAAGTATATAGGGGGTTAATACTATGAATACCAATCACCCGCCAAAATCTCGGCAAAAAACAAACTACATTTTTCCGCTTACGACGCAAGTTTCAGGACTAACTAACCGAAACAGTATAGTTTTTGTTACGTCAACTGAGGGGCGAAGGAAAGTGAGTCCGTACAAATATGAACTCTAAGTTATATGGTGTAAGATATTTTATGAGGGCAAGGATCTTGTTAGAATAATACGTTTTTCTTATGCTGTATATGTTAAAACACATATTAGTTTACAAGCGTTGTTAAAAATTGTAATATGCACTTATGATAAAGTATACCTAATATCTACAGAGAGTTAATCATTACTTAGTATGTAGATCATGTTGTTTGGTCCCCGGCTTCCATTACGTTAGATGAGTTAGGTATATAATACTAGCTCCTTTCACTCCTTCGTAATATGCGAATGTGGGTACTTACATGAATTACACAGGACACAGCACAATTTTCTTCACCATTTGCCCGTGTATCGGGCATGTTACTGCAGAGATTCAAAATTATACTAGCGTAAGGAATTATACATGGCACTTGATAATTTAAGTCGTAAAGTAAATATTACTACGTAATTTTGATTATTTTTTTCACTGCATCTTGAGACGCACTGCACGTTAGTCGTTTGAAAACTGTATTAGTATTACCACAGATTACTTAAAATGTCATCATCTGTCAAGTTATAATTGCCAGTCTTAAAAACAAAAGACAACAAAATATGATTTCAAAATTAGAATAAAAATATTCCATGAGACAAATTGTTGTTCGGAATTTGAAATATTTTTTTGTTGTGTCCACTAACGACACTAAAGAATTGGGTCATGCTTTGAGTTCTAAATTAAAACCAAGGTAAAAAAAATATTGTTAGGTTACTTCACCGTAACATATCGAGAATATTGCTGTTACGGGTTAACAGGAAATATCTAGAGTGGTTTGTTGCCTATGTTGTTTCCAACTAGAGGTTTAATATCCGCGTTCCCACTGCTGGCATATCCATTACACTCGACTCTCAAACGTACAGTTCGTGTGGTATATTCCGACGTTTCGCAATCTCTTAGCATTCTCCTTCCGACTGTAATTGATTCTGTTTTCATGGATATAAGCTTCGTTTAACTCAAAAGGTTTGTTTCCAGCTTTTCGAACAAGTTTTTTCTTGTGATTAATTTTGTTGCGAGTTACAAAACAGTTTTTTAACTTGTAAGGACGTTTCTCGTTTTATAGCGAGCTTGTTCTTTTTTTTTGTTTATTGAGAGTTACAGATTTCTATGGGACATTTAGTTTTAAATGGGCCAAATAGTGCATGTTTCATTGATGGTACTAAGTGCATATTTAAGAGAGTATTCTAGGTCTTTATCCAGCTCTGGACTGATAATTTAGGTGTGGTTTTAGTAGTATTTTCCTAAAATTACGTTTTGCGTTAGTGGCTTTATAACTAAAAGGCTTCATAAATTACGATAGGTACCAATATTAGATTCCAGATAAACTTTATTGTCTATGAATATACGAATAGACGTTTATAATGTCCAGATAAAAAAAAACAATATACTGTAAGTAGGTACTTCGCCAGACTTTGTCACGCAACGAAGTATCTCAAGTGAAATCTAACTTTAGCTACAACAAACAAGAACCAATTTGTTAGACACTTTAAAAATGGACGCCTATGTAGATAAACTTTTTCATCAAAATTCATAGCTGAAGAGTCTTTAAACAGCAAACATTTATATAGCTGAAAAGAACGATGAGACATGAAAATATCAGACTAGTAGGTAGGTACTTATTGTATTTGTTGGCATTTAGCATAGACGAAAAAATTAAATACTAGCAACACAATTGTTTAACAAGTGGTAATTTTCCCATGTTTGGGTTCAATTGGCTTTATTTGTATGCCGTCTGTCGGCGGCTGAATTAGCAATTTGCTTAAAATGTAAGAAAAGTTGAAATAAACTAAATGTTTTCGCGTTGCGATATTTAACCGCGACGGTTCAGTCATAGAACCGCAAACCCATTCCTAGCATTGCATTAGACTTTGTTGTCCTGTTATAGCCCTATTTCGACGTACGGACGCCACACACCAAGCTAGTACAATCTGTCAAATTTCTTAAATAGATTTTCAACTTTATCGCTGTAGCATATGGTTCAAAGTTGATTGCGAAAATTTGTCAGTTTCGGGTAACTTGATGTGCTGGCGACTGTACATACGACCGGTAAACGGACGCTAATTCGCTTCAGTTTAGCTTATGTGTAGGTACTTATATTCTATGTACCTACAGCTTAAGTACTTAGGGCTCACGTGATTCCTAGTGGAATGTGCGATCGCAGGATAGGCCGCATAATATGGTGAAGGGGTCCGCCGATGGCGGTGCAATACCAGTCGGGAGCGCGGATCATGCGTCGAGCGAATACCGGGCTCCTGACGTGTGGTAACAGGAGGAACCGTGGGGTTTTAGTCGGTAAGAGTCCGACATACCTCTCTGTTTACCCCAAACGGAGAGCATCCATGAGGATTTCCCCACGGACAAAAAATTATCTAATATTATCACTTA
Organism: Caradrina clavipalpis; assembly: GCA_932526535.1. Classification (NCBI taxonomy): domain Eukaryota; kingdom Metazoa; phylum Arthropoda; class Insecta; order Lepidoptera; family Noctuidae; genus Caradrina; species Caradrina clavipalpis. Next base: position 7,740,068 of record OW052093.1, read on the forward strand.
GATTTATATGGTTTCCCATCTCAAATAAAATACAAACAAAAAATATAAATACAATAGTATAAGTGTTTTATGAAAGTTATATTGTTTTTCTTACGTAGCTACATAGTTCCCCTAGATCTGCTTCAGACTATATTGACTATGTATTTTTGCATACATACCTATTTCTAATGTTTCAACTTCTTGCTTACTCATTTTCTGACTACAGAGGGAGTGCGCCAGCGGCTAAGAGTTTTACATATCACTAATTTCCTTCACTTTACCATGTGAAAGTGAAGTCAATTTACAAACCTCTTTGAAGGAACATTGTGTTTGTCTTCGAAACGGTTTTTAAATTGTCAATTTTCTTTTTACGTTGTAATACTTATATTAAGTTAGGTATACACACTGCGACTTCATCCACATTAAACTTTTTAACCCTTGGGCGTTCCCTTAACGAGGTGTAATTATGAAAAAAAATTGATTGTGTGTTCTACTTTTTTCTTGCAAATAAATACACCATCACGCCTATATTCCCCGAAGGGTTAGGCAGAGGTGTACCAATGTACACCCACAGTTCACCGGTATATTTAGGTCCCATGTAATAGGGGGCGAGCCTATTGCCATTAACCGGGCACAAATCCAAACTTCGAGCTGCTACTGGGAATTTCATAGAAAGATCCAATAACACTTTTTTGCCCGACCTGGGAATCGAACCCAGGACCTCTAGCGTAGCTGTCGCGCTTAGCACCACTAGGCTACCGAGGCAGTTGCAAATAAATATGAGAAGAAAATAGGAAAGTCATAAATATTTCTTGCGGGAAACGTCGGAGACAGCTAAGTATAGAGCGTCATACAAACGCCAAATATTGGGAGCCAAGCAATAGTTCTCATATTTTTTTATGTGTTCAAGCGTCCAGCCTGATTTATTTTTATCGAAATAAGCAACACAAAAGATAAGGGAACAGGATGATGATGGCAGGAAGGCGATGTGACAAGGGTCATATAAGAGATTTCAATGAGGGACGCCGGCGCGGCGGCTGTGGTGACCCTAGTTCTGCTAATTAGAGCTGTCTCCGACTTGAAGACACCCTCTTATCTATCTATACTAATAATATTATAAGGAGGTAAGATTTTGTGTTTGTTTTTATGTTTGTAACGAATAGGCTCCGAAACTACTGGACCGATTTTAACCATTTTTTACCAATAGATAGCTACATTATTCCTGAGTAACATAGGCTATATAAAATCTCGCTATGACCCACGGGAGCGAAGCATAAACCAAAGACGTAACTTGGCGAGTGAAAAAAGTCACGCAAACGATGTCGCGGGCAGATCGCTAGTATTTTCTTAAAACCTTTTGTGTACACACTTGTGGTTATAGTCAATTTCTAGCCAGTTACACTAAGTTTACCGAAGTCTACTCAGCAGTATTGATCTAATTTAGTGTCTATTAGCTGATCAAAAAATATATTGAGCATTCAAAACCTCTTTCCCACGACCAATGTAAAATAATCCCAATACAACAAATAAATAAAAGTGAGAGATTTATTTAACTTCAGCAGCAGTACAGTTTGATTAGTTTGTTGGCTACGTTTGTGTTGTTTCAGCGCACTATGCGAACATTCGTAGTGTTTGCCAAGTTCCTCAGTGCATGTAACCGGGAAAACTTTGGTTTTTATTGTTCTGACTTTTAGAGTATTTTGTAAGCGGTAATTTTCAATAAATGTACGGTATAGCAAATGTGTCCTTTTATACAGCGAAAACATGATAATTGAAACCCGGATTCATAATAATTATAAGTCTGAAATAGTCAATCCGCCTTGTGGTGATCAATCCTTGTAACTTCTTTGTGGCTTTTGCTCTGCAGTAGGACAGTAAAAGGCTGATTTGATTTCTATCTAAAATTGGTCATTTGGTAAGTATTTTATGTTTAGGTAGAACTTTTTTCTTTAACGCGTTAATAGAGGTTCAAGTAAATAATATTAGAGTAAAAAAAATGTAATGTCTCATTCTTCAATGAACGAGCCTATAGGATAATTGGATGAGGAGGAAGGGAGGGTGGTGTTATCTGAAGCGGGGCCAGGGCCGTTTACAATGCGTGTATTAAAAGTCAAAAAACGGTTCGTTAATCCCAAATGATTACATTACAATATCGGAAGTCATTAGCCTACATTACGTGTTCGTGTTCACCCTCATCCATTGCGGTTGGAGGACGCCGAATATTAACAAGATTTCTGGACTCCATCATCGCTTCCTGATTTCAAGAGGGTGTAGAGGTAAATGCGGTACCTCTTACCTCCCCAAATGTGAGGGTTGCGTGTGAGCTGCTATTATTTCCGCCTGAAACCTCACCTTGCTTGATATGGGAAGGTCGATAAAGAAACTTACGAGTAAATTTGAGGTCGCGACCTTGCTATTCATATGATATCGACTTTCCCATAGAGGCTATTCGCCACTGTAAAGTACAGGCGTAAACAAAACACTGTAGACAGATAAGAAGACGCCGTGCTTTTGTTTTATTTATTTTAAAAGAAAACGCGATGGAAATAAAGGGCCTTACTTATAAAAATAACGCTGATTCATACTCAGCTACCTTTTATGTGACTGACTGAACGATTAAACACTTTTAATTTGCCAACACTTAGACGGTCAGCATAGAGCATGACCAAATTATTCGACTAAAGAACAAAATCGAACGAACATATATATATATATATAATATATAATATATATATATATATATATATATATATATATATATATATATATATATATATATATATATATATATATATATATATATATATATATATATATATATATACCATCACGCCTGTATTCTCCGAAGGGTTAGGCAGAGGTGTACCAATGTACACCCACAGTTCGCCGGTATATTTAGGTCCCATGTAATAGGGGGCGAGCCTATTGCCATTAACCGGGCACAAATCCAAACTCCGAGCTGCTACTGCGAATTTCATAGAAAAACCCAATAACACTTTTTGCTCGACCTGGGAATCGAACCCGGGACCCCTTGCACAGCAGCCGCACTTGCGACCACGAGACCAACGGGGCAGTTGCGACCACGAGACCAACGGGGCAGTTGACCACGAGCCCAACGGGGCAGTTTCGAACGAACAATTGAGCATAATTGTCAAAATTTACAATAGAATCCCTAGACCAAAAATGTCATCGTCACAGCTGATTGTAGCCCGCCATCTTACTTCCGAACTATACTTAAACAACGGGTCGCCGCTGTTTAAATTTTCTGTCACTTAGGCAACATCTCAACGCTGATTAACGTTTATAGGTAAGATTTTTCACCTGAGACACCGTTGAAAGTGGTTGCTATGTGAAAAATAATTGATTTTTAGTCAAGGATTTGAGAGTTAATCAATTGATAAGTAGCTGAGTATTATTTAGCGTTATTTTAATAAGTAAGGCTGAAAGATCGCAAAAATACAGACTGTTATCTATTTAGAAAAAAAAATGTTTTTTTTCTGATGTTTCAATCTGTATTGTATATTATTTACGTAGAGATTGAATAGGCAACTGGCTCGTCGGCCGGCGAGGCGTCAGGCGGCAGGCCTCGTAGAAAAGTTATGGGAGCGGCGACGGGCGGGCACGCTCTATTGTGTCGACGGCGGCGGCTCATTTGCACCCGTCAATTAACTGCAATTAACGGCGGTTACGCGCCATTTGCGGACTGCCTTTGTTACTTACAGACCAAAATAAAAAATTGTATTCCACTTTTGAGCGGCAGCGTCTATTTTCACGAACATCAACAAGATTTTTATGAATGTTAATTTAATAAAGCGAAGAAAATGATGCGTGTTATATTTCATAAAAGTTTTAATAATCTAAGATAATAGTTGAATATGTGCAGTGATTATAAGTTTAATAAAGTTGCAATGAGTTATGAGTTAGTTTAGTATCAGTGCACATAACTTTGATCAACGTTAAAGTTTTAATTATAATTTGGAGGTGTTGCTACGAAAATCACCCGTACTGCGACCTGGAAAATACTGAAACAGGAACTTTTAATAGGAGAAAATAATCCAAATCTCCAGATATTACTTTCACTTTAAAATAACTAGCCTGAGTGGTCAATGACGGCTAGTGATGGCGACTCATTCAAGTTGAACTACAAAAATAAAATATATTAATATAATTTATATATTTTGAGTATACACATCAATAAAATAATACGTGTGTGTGGGCTACTTACATATCTTCCGACTTTTGATAGCAGTTTTTTATTATGGGCTAAAAGGATAACGCCGAACGGAAGGGCAGACTTAACATCCTTTGTATAAGAGATAACATGGAACACCGTGGGTTTTGACCCGTTAGAGTCCCACAATTACCTACCCTTTAGCTTTCCCCATAAAGGGCCTATGTTTGTGACCAGTGTTGATCGTACTATGTACGTATTATATAGGCGAGAATTTGTGAGGATGGATGTTTATAACTCTTACACGCTTAAACGGCTGAAGAGGTCTGTATGAAATTTGGCACTAAGATAGATTGTAATGTGGAGTAACACATAGGATACTTTTTATTCCAGAAAATTGGACGGTTCCTGTGGGATATATATTATAAAATTTGACGCGAACGAATTCGCGGGCGAAAGCTAGTAATATTATATATTCGAAAGTTTGCGAGGATGGATGGATGTTTGTTTGTTACTCTTTCACGCTTAAACGGCTGAACGAATCTGTATGAAATTTGGCCCAGACATAGATTTTAGTGTAGAATAACACATAGGATACTTTTTATCCCGGAAAAATGCACGGTTCTCGTGGAATAATATGTCAAATTTGAGGAAGTCGCGGGCACAAGATATTTGTTTGCATAAACCAGTTTTTCGTGGTCTTAGATTATTAAACCAATACCAGATTGAGATTGTGACAAAATTCCTTGCAACTGTTCATTGTGGAGTTCTCTGGAAAACCATTGAACGAAAATGACATATTATTATAGATGTTAATTTCGTCATGTTGTACCTAATTTTCATTCTAAGTACAGTTTATGTTAAGTAAATGGACTATATATATATATTTTGATATTCAATATAATCTGCAGGCCACGACAAGTTATTCAAGAGTCGAGGGTGATTGAGTCTCAGTCGTCCTAGAAACTCTCCGCCGAATTAGGACATAACGAATTTGCAAATGTAATCAATGTTTTGATTCTGCTTGTTATGAAACTATGTCCGTCCCAAGTTCGCTTTATTGATTTGACGATGTTATATTGCATTTATATTAAGCAGCAGTACCTACTTATCCGAGCGTAGTACAGCTACTAACTTACTCAACTTCATGGGGCAGGTGGTGCCGGCAGTTGATGCTGGTGTGCAGGTGGACGCGGCCTATTTTGATTTCAAGAAGGCATTCGATACGGTCGATAATGATATTCTGTTAAAGAAGCTTGCGGAGGTAGGTTGTACACCACATCTGTTACGATTCTTTGTCAGCTACATGAAAGATCGAAAACAGTATGTAGATTTCAATGGGTGTGAATCAGAGCCGTATTACACTAGGTCGGGCGTAAGTCAGGGCAGCAATTTGGGGCCTCTTGAGTTTATTATCATGATAAACGACTTGCCGAAGGTCGTTAGACACGGATCCTGTTTATTGTTTGCAGATGACCTCAAATTGCTGCTCGAGATTAAGAGTGAACTGGACTGTGAGCGACTACAAGATGACATTAACAGAGTGGTGGAGTGGAGTCACAACAACAAACTCTACTTTAATGTCGACAAGTGCTCGGTAATCACTTTCACTCGCGCACGAACTCCTGTACATTACGAGTACAAGGTAGACGCAGCACCCTTACAACGGGTTTCGCAGGTTCGGGACCTAGGGGTGATTCTTACGACAGAATTATCATTCCGAGATCATATCGTAAAGATATGCAGAAAGGCCTATAGGAATTTGGGTTTCGTTTTGAGGCAGTCACAAGGCTTCACCAACGTTACTGTAGTCAAGGTCCTGTATGACGCACTGGTCAGGAGTCATCTGGAACACAGTGCTGTCATATGGGCCCCGCACGAGGCTAAGTACAAGGTGATGCTGGAGCGTGTGCAGAACAAGTTTACGCGACATTTGTACCATAAGTTATATGGGGTGTATCCGTTTTACCCTTTAATGTACCCCACCCTATTCGTACTGGGTATGGTAGGATACGGCGAATTGAGGGTAAGACGAGAGTTTACACTTGTCGCATATCTTGTAAAACTACTTCGTGGTATTGTATGTAATCCGGGAGTTCTGCAGCGTCTGGCACTTAGTGTCCCGGACCGCTACGTATGGAGACGACGGCGGCCGTCGCTGCTGGTGGTGCCAGCAGCCAGAACGAACTTACTTGCCAACTCAGCTGTGGCCCAGGCAATTCGAACTGTTAATGAACTCCACGATAAAGTGGATGTATTAACTTGTAGTGTCAGTGAATTCACAAATAATTTGTTATTTATATTAAGTTATAATAGAAAATAAGCTTTTTAAATTGTTATAAGTAGATAATAAGTATTATAAATATTCTAGATTTAGTTTAAAATAATTATGTATAATTATTCTTATTAAGGTGTTGTGTTCTTTCTATTCGTTGAATTGTTGTGTATGTTCTTAAATATCGCATTAGGGAATCCCTGTAATGGTAGTTTTGAGTCGATAAATAAATAAATAAATAAATAAATAATAAATAAATAAATAAATAGTACTTCTGTATTTATTTATGGCTATATTTATATTTATATGTTAGAAGAGATTTTTTCCGAATGTGTGCTCACTATTCAATTATCGTACCTATATGACACGTAATAGTTTATGGCATAGTCATACATGGTGTACAATGGCAAAGGAAAATAGGGAGCAAAAGAATTTCAAACATATTTTATTTAATCATTCTTCAAAAAATATGCTAAAAGAAAATATCCTAAAAAAGTATTAACTAACTAATATTGACGTTGCAAAAAGTTTCTTTAGATATTCATGCCGATTTTTGCTACGGTTTGTCGAAAGAATTACTTATTTACATTTTGAATAAATAAATTTCAGAAAATATCTATTAGAGTTAGAGCTAATGGCTAGTATTTAACATAAATAGAAGGCAGTTTCTTTGTCGTTAAATTTAAGTAAGTACAACATTTTTCATTTGCAATATTTTAATTTTTGTATTAAACTCGTTCGATTGACTAAGAGCTTTCATATTTCATGTAAAATGAAACTCATCTTTGTACATTTGCAACTATATTATTACAAGGGAATATTTTAAGAGGATTAAATATGATGAGCTAAAGAAAACGTTTTATTATTTTCTTTGAATAGAAGAAAATTTTGTAAGAAACGTATTGTATGCCTCTTATAATAATTTACTTAGGTTATGAACTTGTCTAATCATTTTATTAGTACGTCTACCTCAATTATCCGTTCAGTTTACTCGTTAAGAAAAGTAAAAATAGAAAATATAAACGTAAAACAATATTTTCAGGTGTTACCTAGAATATTTGTCTCTACTCTAATAAATCTTAATTTATTAGCCTGACTTTCGTGTACCCTTATTGAAAAGACTTAGCTAACTTTCACAATTGAAAGGGAATAAAAGAATTTTTATTTTATTAGAATTAAGATAATTTAATTACAAAGGGTTGACTTGTAAGCTGTTAAAAACAATAAAAGTTGGGAAATTATATAAAGAAAGGTTACGAAAAATTGTTGAAGCCTGTCTAAAAGATTATTTGTGTTACCTGAACTTTGTTTCACTATGCCGTCTGTTAAAACAATGCGGTGTTAGTTATTCACGTACCTTCACGCAGTAATCACGGCTGTATGTACAGCGACGTATATTAAGTTAATCACGAAACTCGCGACTCCGCTTCATTCACGCGCCTGAAGCGAAGTGGCAACGTTACCTAACGTTTAAATTAATCTCGTAACATTAATGCTTATTTTAAAACAGCAGCCGGCTTAATAAAGGTTTAGCTCGCCTAGTTCATAAAGTCAGATCTACTTTGTAAATAATATTAGAGTAAAAAAATGTAATGTCTCATTGTTCAATGAACGAGCCTATAGGATAATTGGATGAGGAGGAAGGGAGGGGTGGTGTTATCTGAAGCGGGGCCAGGGCCGATTACAATGCGTGTATTAAAAGTCAAAAAACGGTTCGTTAATCCCAAATGATTACATTACAATATCGGAAGTCATTAGCCTACATTACGTGTTCGTGTTCACCCTCATCCATTGCGGTTGGAGGACGCCGAATATTAACAAGATTTCTGGACTCCATCATCGCTTCCTGATTTCAAGAGGGTGTAGAGGTAAATGCGGTACCTCTTACCTCCCCAAATGTGAGGGTTGCGTGTGAGCTGCTATTATTTCCGCCTGAAACCTCACCTTGCTTGATATGGGAAGGTCGATAAAGAAACTTACGAGTAAATTTGAGGTCGCGACCTTGCTATTCATATGATATCGACTTTCCCATAGAGGCTATTCGCGACTGTAAAGTACAGGCGTAAACAAAACACTGTAGACAGATAAGAAGACGCCGTGCTTTTGTTTTATTTATTTTAAAAGAAAACGCGATGGAAATAAAATTCGCAAAAATACAGACTTATCTATTTAGAAAAAATGGCGTTATTTCTGATGTTTCAATCTGTAAGTATATTTACGTAGAGATTGAATAGGCAACTGGCTCGTCGGCCGGCGAGGCGTCAGGCGGCAGGCCTCGTAGAAAAGTTATGGGAGCGGCGACGGGCGGGCACGCTCTATTGTGTCGACGGCGGCGGCTCATTTGCACCCGTCAATTAACTGCAATTAACGGCGGTTACGCGCCATTTGCGGACTGCCTTTGTTACTTACAGACCAAAATAAAAAATTGTATTCCACTTTTGAGCGGCAGCGTCTATTTTCACGAACATCAACAAGATTTTTATGAATGTTCATTTAATAAGCGAAGAAAATGATGCGTATTATATTTCATCAAAGTTTTAATAATCTAAGATAATAGTTGAATATGTGCAGTGATTATAAGTTTAATAAAGTTGCAATGAGTTATGAGTTAGTTTAGTACCAGTGCACATAACTTTGATCAACGTTAAAGTTTTAATTATAATTTGGAGGTGGTGCTACGTGGCTTAGCCGCGGAAAATCACTCGTACTGCGACCTGCAAAATACTGAAACAGGAACTTTTAATAGGAGAAAATAAGGCAAATTTCCAGATATTACTTTCACTTTAAAATAACTAGCCTGAGTGGTCAATGACGGCTAGTGATGACGACTCATTCAAGTTGAACTACTAAAATAAAATCCTACTACTATTATAAAGGCGAAAGTTTGTATGTATGGATGTATGGATGTATCCTACTACTATTATAAAGGCGAAAGTTTGTATGTATGGATGTATGGATGTATGGATGTATGGATGTTTGTTACTCTTTCACGCTTAAACGGCTGAATGGATCTGGATGAAATTTGGCACAAAGATAGATTATAGTCTGGAATAACACATAGGCTACTTTTTATCCCGGGAAAATGTACGGTACCCGTAGGATAACACATCAACTGTGACGCGGACGAAGTCGCGGGCAGAAGCTAGTATATTAATATAATTTATATATTTTGCGTATACACATCAACAAAATAATACGTGTGTGTGGGCTACTTACATATCTTCCGACTTTTGATAGCAGTTTTTTATTATGGGCTAAAAGGATAACGCCAAACGGAAGGGCAGACTTAACATCCATTGTATAAGAGATAACATGGAACACCGTGGGTTTTGACCCGTTAGAGTCCCACAATTACCTACCCTTTAGCTTTCTCCGTAGAGGGCCTATGTTTGTGACCAGTGTTGATCGTACTATGTACGTATTATATAGGCGAGAATTTGTGAGGATGGATGTTTATAACTCTTACACGTTTAAACGGCTGAAGAGGTCTGTATGAAATTTGGCACTAAGATAGATTGTAATGTGGAGTAACACATAGGATACTTTTTATTCCAGAAAATTGGACGGTTCCTGTGGGATATATATTATAAAATTTGACGCGAACGAATTCGCGGGCGAAAGCTAGTAATATTATATATTCGAAAGTTTGCGAGGATGGATGGATGTTTGTTTGTTACTCTTTCACGCTTAAACGGCTGAACGAATCTGTATGAAATTTGGCCCAGACATAGATTTTAGTGTAGAATAACACATAGGATACTTTTTATCCCGGAAAAATGCACGGTTCTCTTGGAATAATATGTCAAATTTGAGGAAGTCGCGGGCACAAGATATTTGTTTGCATAAACCAGTTTTTCGTGGTCTTAGATTATTAAACCAATACCAGATTGAGATTGTGACAAAATTCCTTGCAACTGTTCATTGTGGAGTTCTCTGGAAAACCATTGAACGAAAATGACATATTATTATAGATGTTAATTTCGTCATGTTGTACCTAATTTTCATTCTAAGTACAGTTTATGTTAAGTAAATGGACTATATATATATATTTTGATATTCAATATAATCTGCAGGCCAAGACAAGTTATTCAAGAGTCGAGGGTGATTGAGTCTCAGTCGTCCTAGAAACTCTCCGCCGAATTAGGACATAACGAATTTGCAAATGTAATCAATGTTTTGATTCTGCTTGTTATGAAACTATGTCCGTCCCAAGTTCGCTTTATTGATTTGACGATGTTATATTGCATTTATATTAAGCAGCAGTACCTACTTATTCTAGTACTTCTGTATTTATTTATGGCTATATTTATATTTATATGTTAGAAGAGATTTTTTCCGAATGTGTGCTCACTATTCAATTATCGTACCTATATGACACGTAATAGTTTATGGCATAGTCATACATGGTGTACAATGGCAAAGGAAAATAGGGAGCAAAAGAATTTCAAACATATTTTATTTAATCATTCTTCAAAAAATATGCTAAAAGAAAATATCCTAAAAAAGTATTAACTAACTAATATTGACGTTGCAAAAAGTTTCTTTAGATATTCATGCCGATTTTTGCTACGGTTTGTCGAAAGAATTACTTATTTACATTTTGAATAAATAAATTTCAGAAAATATCTATTAGAGTTAGAGCTAATGGCTAGTATTTAACATAAATAGAAGGCAGTTTCTTTGTCGTTAAATTTAAGTAAGTACAACATTTTTCATTTGCAATATTTTAATTTTTGTATTAAACTCGTTCGATTGACTAAGAGCTTTCATATTTCATGTAAAATGAAACTCATCTTTGTACATTTGCAACTATATTATTACAAGGGAATATTTTAAGAGGATTAAATATGATGAGCTAAAGAAAACGTTTTATTATTTTCTTTGAATAGAAGAAAATTTTGTAAGAAACGTATTGTATGCCTCTTATAATAATTTACTTAGGTTATGAACTTGTCTAATCATTTTATTAGTACGTCTACCTCAATTATCCGTTCAGTTTACTCGTTAAGAAAAGTAAAAATAGAAAATATAAACGTAAAACAATATTTTCAGGTGTTACCTAGAATATTTGTCTCTACTCTAATAAATCTTAATTTATTAGCCTGACTTTCGTGTACCCTTATTGAAAAGACTTAGCTAACTTTCACAATTGAAAGGGAATAAAAGAATTTTTATTTTATTAGAATTAAGATAATTTAATTACAAAGGGTTGACTTGTAAGCTGTTAAAAACAATAAAAGTTGGGAAATTATATAAAGAAAGGTTACGAAAAATTGTTGAAGCCTGTCTAAAAGATTATTTGTGTTACCTGAACTTTGTTTCACTATGCCGTCTGTTAAAACAATGCGGTGTTAGTTATTCACGTACCTTCACGCAGTAATCACGGCTGTATGTACAGCGACGTATATTAAGTTAATCACGAAACTCGCGACTCCGCTTCATTCACGCGCCTGAAGCGAAGTGGCAACGTTACCTAACGTTTAAATTAATCTCGTAACATTAATGCTTATTTTAAAACAGCAGCCGGCTTAATAAAGGTTTAGCTCGCCTAGTTCATAAAGTCAGATCTACTTTGTATCTAAGCCCTGTGTGTAATGGAATGAGGTCGTAAAGTTGCAACCCTGGCTACAGGAGCGATATCTAAGTGCTTTTAGGCATTGTCGTTGCTAGTTTACGAAGTTTATGGAATGAAATATTGCACAGGTGAAGTTATAGTGGGGTTTGGCAAGGGAGGGTTACTGGGATCTATTTTTATGCGTAGGTACTTTTTTTTTTTAGAGATGGGAAATCATCAAATTATCCCCCCCCCGGCCTAGGCGGGACGGGAGGGAGTGTCAGACATTTACTGACTAAAAACCATCTATGTTCCTTCGTGTGCCCTTTGCGTTCCGGGGGCGCGGTATCTCTATGCGTAGGTACTAAAGTAAATAAATAAAATAAAATAAATAAATATCTTGGGACAACTCACACACGGCTGTCTGATCCCAAGCTAAGCAGAGCTTGTGTCATGGTAACCAGACAACTGATATACATACTTATATAATTTATAAATACATACATATTATAGATAAATCACACCCAGACACATAACAAACAATCATGCTCATCACACAAAGTTTGTCCTGGGTGGGAATCGAACCCACGACCTCCGGCTTAGCAGTCAGGGTCGCTAACCACTAGACCAACAGGCCCGTCAAAGTATGTTTTTTACTCGATTCGCCGATTGTTTCGCTGTGATAAATAGATGATTATTTTGAAATAACACGTGTCATTTTTACAAATGCGTGCGAGACCAATGAACTTGGTATTCAATATCAAGATTTATCAAGTAAAAGGACAACTGAAGGTGTGATAAAAATGATAAAAGATAGGGGTGTATTAGACGACACCGACATGTATTACAAGATTGAGACAGACTGAGCGATTGGCCAATTTAGAGTCGTGACAGACCGTACCATGACGCACGAACTATACCGAACGTCATCCATCACCCGCCTAACGAATACTGGATATATGAGACGCATTACTGAAGCTGCCATGTATCCGGCATCGATTTCACTTGACATTTTAATTTCGATATGGGTCTTTGAACCGAGGGCGTTGGAGGGCGATCCCTCCTTGCCTGCTATTAGTTATGATTAGTGTCTGTGTTCATAAAAAATTCCATGAACATTTATTTTGGCTGAACAAGGGTAATTTTAGGGTGCCATACATGTTGTATGGATTGGTAATTTGTGAAAGAGCATTGGGCATTTAACTGCCTTGTTAGCGTATTGGTACTAAGCGCGACTGCTACGCTAGAGGTTTTGGGTTCGATTCCCATGACGAGCAAAGTGTTATTGGGTTTTTCGAGGAAATCCTCAATAGCAACATGAGGTTTGGATTTGTGCTCGGTTAATGGCAATAGGCTCGCCCCTATTACATGGGACCTTAATATACCGGCGGACTGTGTGTGGTGTACTTTGGTACACCACTGCCTAACCCTTGGGGGAAAACAGGCGTGATGGAATGAAAGAGCATTGAGGAAATAAATACCTGTAAGGCTTTAATATCATAGAATCTGTGACACCTGAAACCAAACCTGTACCTTCACTATTATAAACATAGCAAAAGTTCATATGTATATTGATTCGCAATACATTCTTCAGATATATTTACCAACTACGTATTGAATAGGTACGCCATTAAGATTCCGTCGCCGTGACTCCGCCTCGTAAAAGAGATTGCCGACGTGGATAGAATATCAGGCGGGGAGTACAATCACAAATCTACAATCGTCATACGTATGCACATCGTGTCACAGCGTTTTCCGATAAAGTGTTTAGACTTTTCAACATGCTGATTTTCTTGAATTGACGGCGGCGGCGGCGGGGACATTTATTACTGAGCTTGCGGGAATTTATTCATAAATTGATCTGCGATAAAGGGATGATTTGGATGGTAACTCATTTTGATGGATGATTTCTCTTGCCTACATCATTAAGTATTCATATTCTTCATCGTATGGGGTTGTCGTAGGAGGGCCGGTGTTGAATTCAATTATTAATTTTGTGATTGTATTTACTTTGTGCTGCTTTTATCAACTTTGAAAGGAGTTTTATTGTCTCTTTATTTATTTGCGTAAGATTAAATTCCCTGACCCATTTCCTTTTACGACGATTTAAAAACCTTTCCTTATTGTTGTAATATTAACCATTAAGTATAATATTTCTACCAGAACAATTGAAAAAAGGGTCGCAAAAATAACCAACAAATCAAAAGTCGAATGGGCAAAAGGGCTCGTTCATAATGCGCCCAAAATACTCTTTCATTTCCGAGTTGACAGAAAAAAAAAAATGTTTTTCCGTTCACTGCATAACAATACGGTTCCATTAGAACATACAGAATACACCACTGCCAAATGGATGTGGTTCTTGTGTACACAACACAATTGAGAGCGTGGCGTATTGTCAGCGGCGGAACAATATTGTGCACCTTGCGGTAATAACGACCCTGCTTTCAGATCACACAGCCTCCATTGTGTATTGATTCTGTGCCACTTCTGACCGCTCCTTCACAGAGAATTTCATTCCAAATGCCATGCAAAATGTTAAAAACTCTTCACTTTAATCTCGACCTGTAATTTAATGAAAAAGCATTTATTTGCCATTACTCAGCAAGTAACATTTAGGCCCCCATTAAAGTCATTTTTTCATTTAGGTAGGTACGTGCTCTACGTACAAATTAGAATCAATTAGGTTTACGAGTGTGTAACATATAATATGTACAGCTACTTACACATAAACACCCTATCTCCACATTCAGTTATTGCTTTCGGGCCATGTACGCTAATGTTATAGCGCCTATAAAGGCTTCTAGGCTTGCGCCAAATTGATGACTCAGTGATTATTAATTGCGCCTAACTAGACGTTAGTGCTTATCAGACAAAATGGCAATTTTGTTTAAATAATTTGTGAGGCACTAGGCAGTGTTGGCGCGTGTTAAATTGTCTATCGTCTGTTGCAATAACTTCGCAATATGCCTCCTGACAAGCCGCAGTCTAATCAGAGATTTGTAATTCTAACTAAGGTTAGACATCCTCGTCTCGCTCGCTTTAATTACAAGCAGAGACTAAGCTTTTTGGTTATTCACTTAGCCGCGTCTATGATTCACGCCAGTTAATCTGTATTCATGAAGTTTGACGTTCAGTCCTGGGAACTATTTTCTCAGCGGCACCAAAAAAGTAATATGAACACCCGAACTTCTTTCTCGTATAATTTATGAGCTGACTTTGCATTATAATCCCTGGCTGATGGCGTAATAAATTGCGAGATCAATGTGCAATAAATCAAGATTAGAGCGGTTATCTTACCGTATCAGCAATAAATTGATAAAAACATAGTGGTACCTGTAGTAAGCAGATAAATGCTTTGAAGTACAAAGCTTTTTACTTCCATTGAGCGACTGAGCGTACTTTAGTTCGTTGACGGAATAATACGAATGTCTGTGTTTATATCACAGTCCAGCTAGTGGAGTACCCTAAGATCTCTCTCTCGAGTCAAAGACTTCCAACATTTCTGCAAACGACTGGTTGGTATTTCAAAAACATTTCGCTTTATTTTCGTCTTATTGGCACCTACTTTTCGAGTTTATCCAATGGAATTTTCTGTAAAGAAGGTAAATATGGTAAAGGTACATTTAATATGGATGTTTTTTAGAAAGGTATCATTTGGGTTTCACACAATGTTAATTTTTATTTTTTAAGTAAAGTTGAGAAACCGCACGGTTAGTGTAGGCGTTTTAGCGTGTAGGTGTAGGAGTAACCAACATAAAGGGATACTCATTGTAGTAGGTAACTACTAAATGAATGAAAAACTAATATTAAATGAAAATGAAATGCTAGGTATAACATTGGCCTTAATGCAAAATAGATAGTCAAAATAATAATTTGAGTGACTATACTACTACTAAAAGAGAAGTGTGTGTTATATGAACATTATCATAACATTTTACACATGAAATAAAACACGTCTTCATGACAATTTCGGCTATCTCTTTAAGTGCTATACTGCGGTAACGCAAATGGGTACTTGTTGGGGTACATTTTAAGATTAGAGGCAGACACGTAACATTAACACATACACCGACAAAGCGAGTAGCTAATAACATAACATACTATCGCCCCTGTATTCCCCAAAGGGTTAGGCAGAGGTGTACCAATGTACACCCACAATTCGCCGATATGTTTAGGTCCCATGTAATAGAGGGCGAGCCTATTGCCATTAACCGGGCACAAATCCTAACTCCGAGCTGCTACTGAGAATTTCATAGAAAAACCCAATAATACTGCTCGACCTGGGAATCGGACCCAAGACCTCTAGCGTAGCGTAGGCAGTTAGCTAATAATATAAGAAAAATATATTATTAGCCCATAATGCAGGATTCGCGTCGATCAATCAGATCGTCACTCATTCAGAACGGTATAAGGGCAAAGATTGTGGTTACAGACGAGGGTCACTAACTAAAAATAAATATTTAACCTCAAAGGAAGGTTAGCAAGCTAGCTATTTACCCCGGACTTGTGTAATTCCATTCACAAATCCTACTCTTTTACCTTATTAAGTCGTGACCGTAAATGAGGATTGGTCGCTCTTTGTTGTAGGCACATGGGAGCCGAATGTTTTGTATTTCATTTTGTCTATATTATCTACACGCTGCGCGCAAATATTTCACAAATCTTTGTCCAGAATACTGAAATTTATTTAATTTTACTCTGTAGCAGGTTGAAAAACTACGTGAGTATTTTATCATTGCCTCCTTTTTTATTGCCATCGTTGTATTTGTGGCATTGACAGGTCCGCCTTTGTAGTAAAAAGTAAACGTTATTTTGTATCGGTATGATTGTTTGTATAATATTGCGAGGGGTCCTGGGTTCGATTCCCAGGTAGGGCAAAAAGTTTTATATAGGGTTTTTTCACTCAGTAGCCTGGAGTTTGGAAATTGGTGGTGTGACATCCCCGTGATTTGGAAATCACGAAAAGCCGTTGGTCCTACGACTAATCTTTTCCCTGTCGTGTCGTGCCGTACCATCGGACCATGACAGTGAGGGTAGAGTATAGAGGCCATATCTGTGTTTGCGCACATACTTGTGCACTATAATACCTTCTGCGTACTTGACTAGTATCCATTGACCCGAGTCGCGCCATACCCGAAATTCGGCAGAAAGTATATACATAATTATATATATAATTGTTTGTATTTTCCTTATGAACTTACTAACATGTTTACTACACATGGAAATATTTTCTTACACATGTTTGTTTTCGCCAAAATATTTGTGAACAAAACACACTTGTTTCGTGGAAAACACAGCCATTTGTTTGTGGTGGGGCTCACAATAATCCTGTAAACCTTTGATAGCGCCATCAGCACCATAATACGAAAGAGGGAAAATCATAAAACGTATCTAATTAAATTCACATTTCACTGTAATCCCGTTATCAGCTACTTGACATCGGTGACAAACAAATGGATGGTACTTGTGAATACTGAATCATGTTCATTGTACTATGTGACACGAACACCGTCTTATACGGTATTACAACAATATTAAAGATCATTAGCATATAGGTATAATCAATGTTGACGCTTGAGTTCTTGCCAAGAGCTTTTCGTGCAAATTATTCTGTTTATTTGAATATTTTAATATCTGTAAGGCGTGGTAAGGAAATATCTACATAAAAGACAGACGATAAGTGTATGTTATTTGAGAAAAAATGTTGAAGAAACATTTGTTGTTCTAAATCTAGTACAACAAATATTTTATTTTTAAATTGTGCGTGGTTCAGTGTCAACAATGAGGTTAACTAAATATATCTACTAACTTATTTTCACAATTAAAATGGGACTTAGGTACATTGAAGATATCGAAACAAATACATACTCGAACATTTCATTTTTATGTTAAATCAGCTTCTTAAGCGGACTTCATCCGCGTCCAGACTATAATCTATCGATGTGTCAAATTTCATCCAGATCCGTTCAGTCGTTTAAGCGCGAAAGAGTAACAAATCACCATCCATCTATCCATCCATCCTCACAAACATTCTCATTTATAATTTTTATTTGGTAACTTATCTCGGGACCCTAGGGTCCCGGACCTTTGGAAGGCGTACGAGGAGCCGAAGCCAACTCGCAGAGGCCCCTTACATGGCTTTACAATGAAATGGAACACCAGCCGACAATTATCCCTGTTTGCACTATGCAAATGCACCCAAGGACAATCCCCGGCTGGCGCAGGACTATTACAGAATATGGAAACTAAGAATAGGGCTATGGGTTTGGGTGACTAAAATGGACTGGTTTCCTGACACTATGGAAGGACTATGGCCCCTGCCAATCAATGTTTTTATGACAAAGATAAAATGGCAGGGGGTGACTAGCACACTCATTTATAATATTATTAAGTAGTACTATTAGGTGGATTCATTTCATATAAATTAATTCATACTATTTCCATACATTAATACCTTGGTGAAATAAAGTTGCAATAACACTACCGTTTGTGTTTACTACGTCAGTTCAGCGTAAAGGTTCCGTAGCAATCAGAATGCCCCAACAACACTCATCGCGATAATCTAATAGATACCGAGCTAATTCTGAGGGGATCCCGACCGACTCATCTTGCGGTTTAGTTACAGTCAGCAACGAAAGTAGGTTACACTATCGGACGTGATTTATGAACGAGAACTTGGTATTGTGTTACTGTAGGTAATTTAAAAGTTACATAACATCCTCTTTTTAACTACGGCTATAATAATCTTTACTAATATTATAAAGAGGTAAGACATTTTTGTATGATTGTTTGTAACGAATAGGCTCCAAAAATACTTGACCGATTTTAACCATTTTTTTCACCAATAGATAGCTACATTATTCCTGAATAACAGATACTATATAATATCACGCTATGACGCACAGGAGCGGAGCATTAATCAAAGACGTAACTTATGGCGGGTGAAATAAGCCACGCGGAAGAAGTCGCGAGCAGCTCACTAGTACAATATAGTTACGTATGTAAGTACCTTTAATATATGTCAAAAAAAAATTAAGTTTCGACCATACTTCAAAAACTAATAAATAATATGATATGTTTAAAACAATAATTGAGTTTAATGGTGTCTTTAAATGATAAAAATTTTGCAATAACTTTCGACTTTTAACACCGACTGTACAACTGAACTCTACTATCCAATCTGATAAAGGTATGTTTACGTATACCTAAGTAAACATGTGCCTGAATTGCAGATGACGTGACGTCACTTTACATAAAATGTTGGTACCGTTTACTAAACACGTTTGTTATTTAATTACGTACGTCGGAACGACGCGTCGGTATAAATCAGTGAGCGGCGTAGGGTTGCTAACTCAGTTTAAAATTCAGTTTTCGCTGACGCGTTTCTAGTTAAATGCCAACTCATTTTCACATATTATGTATTAGTATTAGATGTGCCTCTGTCTCTGTTCGTCTGCTCCGTTAATTTATAACAAAGTTTCGACGACACGGTTGAGCGATGGCTGCTGTGCTGTTTCGCAGTTTCGATTTCCGCACGGGATTAATATTTGCATAGCCTACATAAATTTGTTCCGGGTCTGGCTGTTGGTTTATGAGCGTACATGTTTGTAAACGCACCTACGATACAGGAGAAATTCCTAGAATTTTTTCAACATAAAAAAATTTAAGAAACAAGGAAGCTATCATGAGAACTACATGACGAGGTTGTCATTCATAAACAAAGTAACGGACACAATAACAGTGATATATTGCGATTTTGTTAGGATAATGTTGAGCCTTTATCCTACGAGGCAAGGCACAAAGCGTTACATCACGTATATCGATCATATAGCTTTGATTAGAACGAGAAGCTTCATCACCATTATCATCATATCAGCCGCAGGACGTCCACTGCTGGACATAGGCCTCCCCCATAGATTTCCAAAAATACCGGTTGGAAGTGGCCTGCATCCAGCGAGAAGTAGCTTGTTTGAGTTAGATTACCAAATTGCAGTCACATAAGGTAAGAAAAGTAATAAATAGTTCTTCATGAGAAATTAGCCAATTATCTTGGAAAGGTTGTGAATGTCGATAGTTGTTTAATGTGTGTAGGATCGTACCACTTGAATGAAGATATTAAATTTAAATACTTCTGTTATTCTGTTTGAATGTACACGCATAATATGTGACGTCATAGGTAGGTAATTTGAAAACAAGTTTATTTTTTGAATAATAAATATATCTACACAGTCATATTTTGATATTTTGACCTACTTTAATATGTTCAGATGGTAATGTTTGGCGATTGATTTAAGCTTGATATAAATGGACTATATTTTACTATTCAAAAGCTATCGAATGAAGGTTTTATATCACTTTATATGTAATTTCCTTTTAAATCTCGTTAATTACTATTGAGAATATGAAAACTTTCATAGAGATAGTCTGTCCCGAACGAGATCAATTTTCTCCTCGTTTGTGTTTAACTTTCATTTCACTTTGATTGAAATTCGATTAACTATTCATTTATTTAACTAATCTGAGGGTTAAGGAACACCACGTCCATATTTCTAGAGTTCCGATAAACCAGTTAACGAAGCACGAAAAAGAATAGCTTAATTGCGATATAAATGCTTGAATTTGATACATATAAATATTTCAATTCGAACTAAAAGTTTAAAGCTAGTTTTGATAGGCTACCAGACAACATAACTAAACAATAGGTACGAGAACTGTTATTGTTTTCAAAATAATACCTGCTATAGACAAACTTTTAAGTACGCATAACAACATGTCGCCATATTGTTTAGAATTTTAGATAGTGAACGGAGAACTCGTATTTATGTTAATAAGAGGTACGGACCCTTTGAAGGGTGAATTAAACTATCCCTTAACCGGTTTGTATGTTAGTAAATACAATAACATTAAATTACAATTTTAAAACCTGCCTTGTTGGCCTAGTGGTCCTAAGCGTGACTGCTACGCTCGAGGTCTTGGGTTCGATTCCCAGGTAGAGCAAAAAGTGTTATAGGGTTTTTTTTTTTAAACTCAGTAGCAGCTCGGAGTTTGGATTTGTGTCCAGTTGATGGCAATATACTCGCCCCCTATTACATGGGACCTAAAAAACATACCGGCAAACTGTGGGTGTACATTGATACACCTCTGCCTAGCCCTTCGGGGAATACAGGCGTGATGGTATGTATGTACAATTTTAAAATGAAGGTAAAATATACACGGTAATTATCATTATGTAGGATATAATATTCTGATAATCAGTCGATCTGATAGCTGCGGTAACACCAAACAGTAATTAATCAAATAAACGTAATTGTAATTAATTGAGCGTAAATATTGACAGATCTGCAATTAATAATGCAATTAATACAGTAAGCTCCATGTCAAAGATAATGTATTAATAAAGGTACACACATTAACCACTATTAAGTTCATGGAGTGGGTATTTTACCCGATTACCCTAGAAAGAGGATAACCTCTTTCTAGGTTCTAAACCATAAGGTTTATCATTATTTATGTCTGTTTCAGATGTCAAAAGAATTATTTATTAAAGGCAAAAAACAACTGAACAATGACAATCATATTCATTAAGATTGGCACACGATTGATCTGTAAACGTTTGAGGAAAATAAAACTTATTTTATTTTGCCTCTACTGTTCAATCAACAAATGTACGCTTGCTTAAACAAATGTAGTATGTATTTCTACGTATATATAGTCGTTTTTCGTAGGTATAAAGACGGCGACCGTTAGTCGTAGTCGTAGAAATAAAGGTGCTATCTTGAAATTTATTGGTGCAACCGTCCCATTTTATAGCTGATCTAAACGGGTCCGCAGTTTTTAGTACGTCGTCTGTAGCTCCCGAGATCTGGTCGCTTTTAAGTAAAGCACTACGTGCAGACGTGTTGCAAACTGGAACAATGGGCTGACGTATTTTATGTACCTATTAACATGCTCTGTGATGATCCCGGAAGTAAATAGGGCATTCTGATCTTGTAGGTGTCGTAAAGGATGACTAAGTGTTTTCCAATCAGGTAATTCACTTTTAAAATTATGGATTTGACAATTTTGCAATTAGTTTCTTACTTACCTTTTTCTCTCTCTAGAGTATGCTGTCCCACAAATGAGCAAAGGCTTCCAGAAAGTCCTTCCCGGAACTCGTTTCCTACGCCATCTCTCAGCCCTCGTCACTTCTTCTCTTTTTTAGCGTATGGATGGCAAATATAAATACATTTTTTTGTTATTTCGTTTTCTCTGAATTCATCTACGACAACTTATATTTATCACTTAAAAATGGTTTTTGGTGTTTAAAAATATTCGGTGTATAAATTAATTCTGCGTTACGTTACATGGGACCTACAACACCAGCGTAGTGTGAGTGTACATTGGTACACCTCTGCCTAACCCTGCGGGTAACACAGGCGTGATGATACGTGTGTAAAAAAAGATATTTTTTACCCAAATAACTTAAAAGGCATTACATCAAACTTATGTACAGCTGTGACACTGGCCTATCACGATGACACATTGTTTGTGCAGACGCGGAGGTATTGTGATAAATTGTTTATCGCTATTGATAGCTTAATTGCGTCCATTTGTAATGTGATCTCGATGGCTTTGTATCGGTCACGGCAAACAGAGCCGATGGGCGTGAATAGTTTCAGTTTTCAGATTGTCATACCTGCCTGTCTAGCTAAAGACGCACTTACACTAACTCAACATAAGGATTGCGATTTGAGAGTGCTTCTAGGACTACGTAACATACCATCACGCCTGTACTCCATTTTGGGATAGGCAGGGGTACCAATGTACACCCACAGTTCACCGGTATAATTAGGTACCATGTAATAGGAGGCGAGCCTATTACCATTAACCGGGCACGAATCCTAACTCCGAGCTTTCATAGAAAAACCCAATAAAATTTTTGCTCGACCTGGGAATCGAACCTAAGACCTCCAACGTAGCAAAGGACCTCTAGGCTAACGAGGCAAAGCGCGTCAGACTGACCGCCGTATTTCTTTGCTACATTACAAAATGTAAGTGTTAGTACACAAATGTCGCTATACAATGATGACTTGCAAATATTGTTGACAAGGTTTTTATATATCCAATGCTTTATCCATATATTTGGATATATTTATAATGTATTCACAATGATATTACTTTAATATAAATACGTTACAAAATAGAAAGCTAATAAACTAATTTTAGGATAAAAGCATTTGGAACAATGCTATGACCGCAAGCCTACGGTTTAATATAAGAATTTTATTTGAATAAAAATCTATCATGATCGCGGTATAAAAGGTCATAAGACTCGCCCTTTTGTATTGAAAGTACATCGAAACTTAATATGTCATTGAACTAAGCACTAAAAGGTGCCTACTCAATGAATAAAACAAGTTTGCTTACTCTCTCGGGGTTTTCAGTTGAATTATGATAAACTCACTTTAAATATTTTAACAACCCATCCCTTGTGGGTTACAAGATTACATGGATCGAATCTCGATATGGTGGATGTTTGGTTGCCGGCGAACTGTGGGTGTACGGTCAACAAAAGCGATAAGTAACCGGACCGTCTAATATAGTTGAAGTTTTCTTTCAAACCGATGGTCGTTTTCAAATGAAATTCAATTTAATTATTAAACTATTTATTTTCCATTAATAAAAATAAAATTCATTAAAAAACTTCTATCGGTTTTTGAAAAACTTTGAATTTGTTAGGAGACCCTGGTTACTTATCTCTTTTGCTGACTGTATATTGGTACATCTCTGCCTAATCCGTCGGGAAATACAGGCGTGATGGTATGTATGAATCTTTGATATATCGCCACCATGATGAAAACGCGTATAGACCAGTAAATGGCGAGTATTTTTCCTCAACACATGATCAGAATTTATTATCAGACTTGTAGGAAATCGGTATGACTCCATCCGGGGTCGTCACACCCGGGATACAATAAATAATAAAATGGAAAGTTTCGCAATATCAGGGAATTGTATTAAAACCGATGTTGTTCTAGGTATTTGCTCAATTATCGAAGTAAGCCGATGAAAACACAAAATGTTGCGCTGCATTCGTAGAAGCGCACTCACGTTGATAGCTATGCCCGGTAGTAGAGATTTTTCAATAAAGTACTGCTGTTGAACAAAGGTCCCACTACAGGGCAAAACCTCTATTCAGATTTCAGACTTCGGTTATATATAACACCAGATTTTCTTGCGACATTTTCCTTTTCCGATGTCAGTGATGTTCAAGATAAACTTAAGATATCTAAGAATTGAAAAAGTCGCTTTGGTACTTGCCCGGTATCAAACCCTCTACCACATTCATGAGAGGCGTCTTAGCCACTGAGCCACCACGATACAAGAAATATTAATAAATTGTGAAAATACGAGGACGGTCATTTTCTAGATTAATGTTATTTTTCTTAAAGGTTACAGCGACATTACTCTTAGTCACCGGCTGTAAGCGTCCATCTTACTTCGATCGAAGTCGTTCACAACGATCGTTGTAAGATGAACGCTGTAACAGTTCAGATAAGCGTAGTTTTTATTAAAAAATATATACTTTCTATTCGGAAGTTGAAAGCTTTTTAGTTGTAGGACCTTTCAAGCAATGTAATAGTTAGAAATTATAAAAATATATAAATTGTTACTCGTAATAAGAACGTAATCGCTACTTAGTAGTTTAAAATTTTGCTCCACAGCTGCAATGTCTCATGTATCGTGCCTGCGTTTAAAACATCTACAAACTCACATACACAAATAACCAGACCCGAAAAAATTACCTGTAGGCTATATTATTTATTTCGTGAGGAAATCTAACCCGCGACAGGCAGCGCAGTAGCCAATCGCTAGATGTGTCACCTAGACACGATCCTAACCAATCAGAAGCTTTTCACATCCAGCATTAATTAAGAAATGCGAAGTAAAGGTCAAAGCCAATTTGTCCCACTGTAAAAAAGGCACAAGCATGTACACGTGCCCTCGTGTTTATCGCTAAGATTTTCTCGCTCCAAAAAAAATAGGTCTCAAGCCTCTAACCGCTACTTGTACAGTAGAACCTTGATTATCCGAACTAATTGGGACCGAGACTAGTTCGGATAATCAAAAGTTCGGATAACCGAAATATGTTTTTTTTGGGACAAGATCAAACAAAAACAACATATTTTCACCTAAAACTGTACAGTCTATTTTTGATGTAAGTACCTACATTTTAACGTTGAAATATCATCATCATCATCATCTTAGCCATAGGACGTCCACTGCTGAACATAGGCCTCCCCTTTAGATCTCCACATATACTGGTTGTAAACGACCTGCACCCAGCGTCTTCCTGAAATAGTCAATTTTTAATTGACGAACAGCTGCAACGCGTTTTTGGCAACAAATTCTCGCCAATGTTGGGATAATTGAGTGTTCGGATAAACTAAGTCAGCGTCCGAATAATTCAGGGTTCGGATAGTCGAGGGTCGGATAATCGAGGTTCTACTGAACCTATATTTTGTAAGTCTAGTAGCACAAGTACATTTGTGCTACAGTTGGCATTTCGCATCGCACCCAGACGAGTATTAATGCGGACTTTATTTAAATAGTTTTCATACATGGCGTATGTTACATGTTCCTACTTTAAATACAATTAACAAACTACCCGCGACTTCGTCCGTGTGGCTTCCAACAACCCCGCTGACTCACTTCTTTCGTCACTGCTCCATCCCCGAGGGTTGTAGCGTGATGTTATATAGCCTATGTTACTAAGAATTAATGTAGTTAGGTATCTATTGGTGGAAAAATTAGGAGCCTATTCGTTATAAACAACAGATTTCATGAGATTTTGTTTCGAAAGATGCTTGCGTTTTATACATTAAAATGACTGATATTGACAACTAGAAGTACAATATTTGTTAAACTTTACGTGCAGTGAGAGGTTTTCATCCATTGTTTGTTCTACCAAAGTCGCTCTTTTGTTTACGACACACGATCGAAGGATAAAGCTGAAACATTGTTTTTCTTATTATCCAAAATGAGTGTAAAATAGTTCAGAATATTTTTAAAAGAAATTTAAAGAGTCATAGAACCTTAGAGGTCGTTGTACTTTACAAGTACATACTTTAGTATTGTTTAGAAATTCTTAAATTAAATTGAAATATTTTATATTTTAATTTTCTTGTAACACGCTAATGGACATAGAAATTTAATTTGTGAATGATTACTTGTAACGTCATGTAAGCTTCGATTTTGAGAAGGCAAAGAATACCTTCATCTAAGTGTATTAGAGTGGAAAGTCTAGTTAGGTTATATTCGGCGGGTAGTTAGCGCGAGAAGCGGCGGCATAAGAGGGCCCGCCCTTTGCTACCATTAACCCTCGTCCATTAAGTAATGGCTCCCTAATGGTGCGCTCAGCAAACACCGTCTTGGCTTAGCTCAACTTAACATGCATTTAGCTCCGTCGTCTTAACTTACGTCTTTTGTCGTACAGATAAAGTGGAGAACATTCTTATTCAGCGTCTGCATCGAGTATGTAAATGAAACATGTGGTGCAGCTATGCATACGTCCAAGGAAACTTTATAAAGTTCCATAGAATAAAAGTATGATGATACAGTAGGTACCTAAGAGAGGTTAAATTATTCCCGGCTTCATTGTTAACGAAACTAGATACTGCCATGAGGGGTAACTTTGAGATGTAACTTTCTGTTACAACGAAGTTTCAACGAAACGAACTGCCTTCATGCACCGAGCGCGCGACCGCTTTTGTTTCCAACTAATTACGTTCAATTCTATTCATTTAGCTACTTTTAAACATCTTATTTTCAGTGAATGAAATGTAGCGTGAAAGCATTTTCTAAATTGTCGTTGCCATTATAAAATGTGCAGAGAAAAGATAAAATGCAAGCAAGGAAACAACTCAAGCTGTTTCGCAATTAAAACCTTTTCAGTGGTGTGATGGATATGAATTGTTCACGAGTAGTTCCTTGCAGGCTAGCGAGGGTCCCCCGCCCCCTGCGGCTCCCCCCTTGCGTCTGCTGCGTCGTCGTTGGCTTGGCTCAGTTCCGCGCCAAGGACTACTTGAAATGCCCCAGTTCCGAAGCAAAAAGAGTATTTCAGTTTTGTGCAGGATTGACAGCTTAATGTAGTGCACATACTGTATATCCGTTGCGCTACTGTACACATAAACGCTTGCAATACATTGATTTTTGCAATACATATTGACACTACTTTTATAGACAAATAAAATACAGAATACTACCTTAAAGGAAGTTTGGCAAGCTTAAAGCCGCCACGTTACTGGTTAAAGATCATTATTATTGTTAACCATTTTAGTAAGGGTGTGAGTATTGTAACCTATTGGTGTGAATGCTGTCTGTCAGTGGGCAGCTTTTGTTGTGACCTTGTGACGGCGCGGCGAGGGTGTCGGTGAGTCGGTGCGGGCCGTGTCGCCGTGTCCGGCGCGGGCGCGTGATTAATGAACCCTGCGTTATTCGCGCGATACTGATCAATCAATCACGCCTAACCTGTTGCCGGCCGAGCTCCTCGCACTATTAAATAACTATCATTGTTATCTTGTTAATAATTGTTTGTGCGCAGGTGTTCTTGAGGGCTCGCTTGACGGCTAACAATTACTGACAACCTAAATGGCTCTAGCCTTTTTATTAATTTGATGGAAAGGCTATTACGTTATTTACGATGCGATGAAAATAATATTCTTTTGTCCGAGCTATCTTTTATTAAGATAGCGACCCGCCCATGTTTCGCACGGGTGATATCTATTCATGTCAAAACCTATTAGTAAAAACCGCATGTAAATTTATTTTGTTTTGTTTTTTGTGTTTTTCTTTAAAGAACTAAGCGGCCATGTAAACAGACATGAAAGGCGACTTTGTTTTATACTTTATTAAGAATATAAAAGCACCGTTATTATCTTCGTGACAGCGGCACAAAGCCAAGACAAACAAGATAACATAAATGCCACTGCACATCGGTAAAATTACTTTTTAAACGTTTGCGTGCTCAACGTTATTCCTTTACGGAGATTCAATTTATTTTACAAAACTTTAAGAGGGGCTTACAAGGAGAGCGAGGAAGATTGGCACTCCACCGCGGTTCGCTGCAGCGGTTATACAAACATAATTTGCTTCGAACTAAGTTTTTTACTCATATATTTTGTAAATAATATAAGGTGACTTGTGATATGTCACGCAGTAGGTACCTACGTATGTATGGATGATACAGCATTTTTCATAATTAAGTATACTTAATTAAATAATCTCATATGCAAATTAAAATTTAGTATTCTGTCATGTTAGTAATCGCATGTTACATCTATGCATGTTTGCGCAATAACATAAATTAGGTACTTCAGCATAACTGTGGGAAACACGCCTACTGTACACACACACACACATATGTAAATACATAAGCACGATGTTACATAGCGTTTAGTGTTGTTGTAAATCACCTTTGGCTGTCGTCACGCGACATTTCCGTCATCAGTTTTGAATCACGCCCATGTGTCCACGTGTTGATATATGTTTTGCCCCACTCGTGAATATGGCTCTACAGGTCAATGAGCTTAAAGCTTAACGTCATTGCCACCTTTTGTTTAATCTAAAAGTTTCCAAAGGCCCGTTTACACCTGGCAGGGTTGTCTTTTAACTACGAGTTTGTTCTTAACGCAAGCTCATTTTGTGTAAGAGCTTAGTATGGGTGTCGCATGATACTCTCGACCCAGACTGAATAAAAAAGAAAACCATCCGTGTGCAGTCCGATAAACGAATTGCTACTATATTACTGCAGCAGTCAGTCACCAAACGTATAAATTGTAAAAGTCCTATCATTTTGTATTTCAACCTCGTGTTAGCCCCTTACTGCCTCGTGCGACTGCTATACTAGGTGTCTTGGATCCGATTCCTAGGTCGAGCAAAGTGTCATTGGATTTTTCTATGAGTTCTTAGTAGCAGCTCGCAATTAGGATTTGTGCTCGCCACCCCCTATTTCATGGGACCTAAAACATACCGGCGAACTGTGGGTTTACATTGGTACACCTCTGCTTAACCCTTCGGGGAATACAGGCGTGGTGGTATGTGTACCTTGTGTTAGCAACTAACTCTGACTAAGTTAATGGTGCAAGTAGGACTAATTAACTGACACACTCAGCCCTAAACTATAAATTCTCGACTGAAAAACTTTACAGCTTAAAAATAAATGTTTGGCTTTTCGTGGCACAAATTAACTAAGCGACCGAAAACTTTTTACATGTATACCTTAGTAAAAGCTAAAAGGAGTTAAAGCTATATTTGTATTTAAGTCCAGCAATGGTGTAAAAGTGGGACCAAATTCAGTTTGTTCGGGTAAAGCAAGCTAAGTTGTGTGATAGTGGTGTGGCGAGACTCAAAGTAAACTGTAGCCGAGTTGTCGGCTGTCCGCAATCACCACGCCATTGCAATTCACTTCGGACCGTTATTTAGTGGACTATTTAGTATTATTTATAGAATCGTATTTATTTTAACGTGTATTTCGTGATTGCTAGAAGTTAAGGGGCCCGATTCTTGGGACAAGATTACATACTATCACGCCTGTATTCCCCGAAGGGTTATGAAGAGGTGTACCAATGTAAGCCCACGTAATAGGGGGCGAGCCTATAGCTATAAACCGGGAACAAATCTAAATTCCGGGCTGCTACTGAGAATTTTATACAATAAAACCTCCACCTGGGAATCGAACCCAAGACAAGATTACAAGTTTGAATTTGAAACCGCGAAGTAACTATATCATATTTTCATTTTAATAATGTTTTTCAAATCTAAGATATATTTGGACAAGACTGCCGATGCAGAAAAACACAGTGGCCTTGTAATTCACAGAAATTGCCAATCATCACGTCGCCGCCGTAAGCCATCCTTCTTATAAAAACAGGCCATTGCCCCGTATTAAGACAATAACAGGCCATAGTATCAACATTTATTCTACCAATTCCATGATAAATGTGTATTCAGTTAATTAGTTCGAGACAATAAATCACGTCTAAAGCCGTGTCGCCGGAATGTTCCCTTTAACGAGTTTTGTTGGTAGTATGAGCTTAGACTGCGAACTCCGTCACTTCGTACGCAAACAGGCCGCGGTGACGATATTCCGACGCTTCAACAAATGAAGCGTGAACACAACTTTTTGTCCCATTTAGTAGTACTTGAGGAAGTTACTCTCAAACTGTCACAGCAGCGGTGGCTGATTGATGGTTTTTGTGGTGTACGTGAATATTATAAGTCGTAAGAACGTAAATATGTGTGTAGTAATCTTAGTTCTCGGCTTACAATCTTTTTTGATAGGTATAGGATTTATCGGATCTAAAATCATGCATCAAAATCAAAGCCAAACCATTTACAGACACGTTTGAATTGTCAAGGTGTCGGTCGGCTATTAAAGCTCTGTGGAGAAGAATGAGCAAGTAATTTCGCGGGTAGGTATTCTTTTCAATATGGTTTTTATAAAATCCTGATTACAATACTCTTGTTGCTTCTGTTTCATCGAAAATGCACAATCTGGATTACACGAAGCAAAATCTTTTCCCTAACGAATATGGGATATATTAAGTCTTGTTAAGTATTTTGTGAGATAAATTCGTCAATACCGGCGAACCGGCCGTTATACCGGCGAACTGTGGGTGGACCTACATTGGTACACCTCTGCCTAACCCTTCGGGGAATACAGGCGTGATGGTATTAAATTCGTCAATCATCCGAGAAGCATCCTGCTTTGTAAACAAATTCAATTATTACAACGTACTCGGATGTACCTACTATACTCGAAGCAGAGTGCGATGCGCCTGTAATCCTTGACGTACATTATCCCGTGGCGGATCAATTCCCATAAGCGCATATATAATATTATATCTATTACATAACGTTATCGTCGAATTATATTTTGTGTAAGCGATGACGTGCGTAATTTACGAAAACACGAGGCTGCGAGCGTAGCAGAGCCTTGTTGAGCGTAGACATATTGCTACGAGCGTAGGCCGCTACGCTTGGCCTGCGTAGCAGCATCCTGACGCACGGAGTATTCACTAGAATTTTGTTACCTACCTGAGAAGACACTTTGCATGAATTATTAACTATTTCATTTTACACGCACATACTATCACGTCTGTATTCCCCGAAAGGTTAGGCAGAGGTGCACCAATGTACACTCACAGTTCGCCGATATGCTTAGGTCCCTGTAGTACCTAGGGGGTGAGCCTATTTTTGTTAAGCGGGCCCAAATCTTAACTCTGAGCTGCTACTGAGAAAATCATAGAAAAACCCAATAACACTTTTTGCTCGACCTAGGAATCGAAACCAAAACCTCTAGTGTAGCAGTCGCGATTAGGACCACTAGGCTAGTGGTCCGCAGTTAATTTAACATTTAGTTCAGTAAGTTTTGTTTCTGTTTTTTTTTTGAGGCTACTTAATTAAGTAGCCTCAAAAAAAAGTAGTATAAAATTTTATAACAGCGTTTTTTTGCATTTCATACTGAACTAAACAACCGAAAAGACTGCTTTTCTGCACGGGTGACATTATTGCCGATAATATTTAGGTAATTGTGTGGGATTACGAGCTTCATATTGCTATCAGTACTTTGCCAATGACCTTTATGTGTATATATTTATAAGTGAAAGTAGTTTAATATACACATCATATGCGGTACTGCGCTGTTGTGCGGTAATCTATATAAATCATATAAACCGCTATCGCTCTTCGATAAAAATAACATCCATTGATCATTTCCCACACGCATGTACAGGTTGATTGAGTATTGAAATACTGCATATACAACGTGTAACGTTAAATGCGCAAAACATGAAAATAGATTGATCGGAATAACGAGCAGAATCAGTTGAAACACTCTTTAATATAGGTCACATTTTTCAAAAAAATATTCATTAAAAATGTTGCGCTATCTATTTATTAATAGGTCAAGCCATCACATGCGCAAACCTGCCCAAATAGATAAATAAACACAAATGCTTGTTGTCCAATTTAATTATTATCATTAGTAGGACAATAATAGCTCTATTTCAATGCAGATACGATTTTTTTTACAAACTAAAACAGCACATAAAACCTTTCCTTTCTTTATGATTATTTTTCTCTCAGAATTAGTTTAATTGAATTAAAAACCATCCCCTAGCCAAGTCACAAACGATAAACGCAAACGCTGAGTAGGCTTTAATAGATCTTTAACTTTATGTGCTTGGTTTTAAGTTGAAGATTGCATAGCGTTTTCGTTCGTTCCAGTCGCTAACGCTTAGAAATCTTTAATCGATTTTCAACTTAAGGCTCTTGGGTATTAAGTTGAAAATCTATTGGTACCTACCGAGCGTTTACGATTATCGTTTGTGACTTGGCTAGGGGGGCTGAGGTTTTGTGCATTTAACGTTACACGTTGTGTGCATTTTGTATACATGATGTGCTTATTAGAATTATGACAGGTATAAATAATGGTTGGCGATAGCGGCTAAATGATCTTCAGAGATACCACTCACAGGGATAAATAATTTTGACAACTTGAGCACACGATAAGTAACTGTCAAGGTACAATTTGCTGTGGTTAATGACGTTAATGTTATTATCATTTTCAGCGGATTATGAGATGCACTCCTAAGCTACTGCTAGAATTGTACCAAGCATTGATAATTACCATGTTTATAGGCAGAAAAGCTTCAAGTGATCTATGATTGAGTGTTGTTATTATTCTAATAAATTCTAAACAAACATTTTGATGAGGTTTTCAGAAAATTTAGTTTTTACCCGAGTACGTCTCAAGGTGAGTCTCGGTTTGGCATTTCGTCAGATTTCTTGTCTTTTGACGTTATATATTAACCTTTTTAGACACCTACAGATAGAAATATTTTACTCCATTCTTTGCATCACTTGACCTTTTGAACCGAGATGGAATAAATTGGAATCAATGTTCACGCGACACCATCAGAGATCAAACAGAATGTCAACCAATCAAAGGGTGGAATCACCCTTATTCAAGCGTAGTTAACTACGTTACTAACCGCAAGGGGGCGCCTGCATCGCCCGGTGACGTTGCACGACACTACCACTACACGCGTGCCAATTATACAGTGACAACCCTGTTCAAAAAAAGCATTGCATCACCTTGAATGGATCAAAGTAGAAAGGGGATTGAGAACTACTTTTAATTAACCTCTGTAGTAGGTACCTGTACTTCATTTAATATAGACAAAACGCGGCAAAGTAACGATGCATAGGGTTTATTGTTGGAAAGAAAAAATATTTTACATTGCTTTGTATTTTCTATCTAAAGAGGTAAACTTTGTAAAGTTTTAGGGGTTAATCTCTGAAACTGCTGACCCGATTTTGAAATTTCTTTTACCCATAAAAACACGTCATTTGTGAGTATTATAGACTATATAAAATCACGCTACGACCTACGGGAGCGGAGCAGTAACCAAAGACGTTACTTAACACAGGTGAAAATATCCACGCGGACGAAAACGCGGGGAGAAGCTAGAAGTAAAAAAAAAAGCTCAAACGACAGTCCGCCACGAGCACGTATGGAGATCAATGCTCGTGCCTTCATTCACTGTAGAGGCCTTTGCCCTGTAGTGGTTCAAGAATAGGCTTTTATTATCATTATTATATTAAAACTTTTGCAATAATCTAGTTATAGTGTGTCGTTTGTGCTTTATTTGCCATTTTATTATTAAATCTTCGACTACATAAGATGATATGAGGATCATCTAGAATTGCCCAAAATCCGCAATATTAGGCAAAAGGAAACAAATACCCGTGGAAAATACATTGTATTTTACTACACAATCTTATTCAGTCTATACGAAAATAACATTTCGTTTATAATGTACGTGGATTTACTTACATACCTACGACTCAATATATCGCCGATAAGGTCGGTACCTTTTCTCATTATTTGAAGAGGAACGAAATTACTTATCACCTTTCACAAAAAATGGATCAATGTTATAGGTACTTTTTAAGTAGGTAATACATACTCTGTGTACCTAATAAAAAACATGTTTGTATTTAAAACGTGTTTTATAGAAGACGTTGAGAGCTTATATGATGTGTTTAGTAAACAAACTGTGTGTATAAACACACGTTCTGTGACTGTGATTATAAAATATTGAAGCGTCGAATCGTCTTTTTCTTTCGTTATTAATCGCTTGAACGTTTGTACACATGTACAAGGAAATAATTGCTCAGCAACAACTATATTATTCTGTGTTGGTTTATGTGATAAGTTTACAAGACTCTAACTCAACCCTGACCAACTAATAAAATATATAAGTGGAATAAAAATGATATATTTAATTGAATTCATGGTCTTCCTTTTATTATAGATGCGAAAGTTTGTTACTCTTCCACGCTTAAACGGCTGAATGGATTTGGATGAAATTTGGCACTGAGAAAGATTGCAGTGTGAAATAACATATAGGATACCTTTATCTCGGAAAAATGTACGGTTCCCGTGGGGTAATATATCACATTCGATTCGAACAAAGTCACGGACAGAAGGCAGTAACTTATAAAACATCAGAATTAAAACCAATGGAGGGCCATTTCGTAGGCCGCGAGCCTGGGGTCGGTTGGGCCTGCTCTAATTTAACAACAATAGCAACCAGTTTAGCCATTTTGTAATAAATCTCCCTTGGATTTAGGTGATGTGAGTTAGGTTGAGGTGAACTGTCAATCTCTAGCATATATGGGATGACAGCTTGCCTCAAGCTTACTTTACATAAATTAACCGAGAGATTATTACAGAATAGTGCCACAGCACATGAAATACAATAAATCGGTCATGTGCGAGTTGGCCTCTTTTTTGTTATTTGCTATTTACTAGATACCTTAAGCATTGGCTGTGTTAACAACTGATTTCCTATTAGCGAAAGACAGACAGACCGGCAGACAAAGTCGACGTAGGCTCATTAATAGGGCTCCGTATTTCCCCATTCCGTAAGGAACCCTAAACATGTTTACCCTGTCATTTCATATTATCCAGAAAATAATACACAAAATAAATACGTAATACCTATGTCATATCGCGTATGAAGACATAATTTTTCACATTACGTAACATAAAATTAGGATCATGTCACATTACGGTCACCATTATGATCCGATAATGTCCATCACTGGGTCGATAAGGTAATATTATGTTCAGTCCATTGTTGCTACTCGCAGGTGATATTAAGCACGTTATAATATTGGTCAATTCGATCGCTGGCACGTTACAACAGTCATTAACTTTGTACTTAGCTAGGCCAGTATTGGATGCTTCAATGGGAGATAGCAGTTTGTTATCGACGATGTTCGCACGGAAGTAGTGCGTAGTAGAAATATAAGAGACTTAATGAATAGCTTTGTTTTTGTAGTAAACTCGGTAACATCGTGTCCAAGCGTCATTATTGGAGTTTATTGTGCGTTAACTTCGAGATTGTTTGGCTCCCAGCTTGAGATTGGAAATATTTTTGCCATAATACACTTACTAAACATCTTGGAGTCTCCTCTCCAGATCGTAATCACAACCAATTTTGACGATTTCATTATCTTACGTAACATATTGTTTACGGTTTTCATAATGTGGTATAATTAAAAGGACAATCTAGAAACAAACACGTGACGAAATCCGAAAACATTCAGAAACAATTTCGCCACGATGTGCTATTTCATAGGTTGCTCATAAGTAGAGCTTTTACCCTACTTGACACAAACTCCCCAGTCGCAAACATATGTATAGCTAGTTCAGATTTATCTTGGCTAGCCAGGCTTACGAAACTGGTAGAAAAACAGGGCGTGACCGACTTAACTGTGTAGGTCTCGGCGTTTGTTTTAGAGTTGATTAGTTACTTTGTCCTCAACACTTTTGTTGTTTTGGAGTCGCCATCTTTAATTTGAAAACAAAATTGCGTAATATTGAGAATCACACAGTCGACGCACAACTGAACTTTAGCGAGCTTAATTAAAACATTTTTGATAACGATCAGCGAAACTAATTAAAACACGTGTTATTGGAAGTTCATTACCAGTTTTCTGTACTATGCATGAACTGTTTTGTTACGATAATTGTACAATTTAATTAACTTTAACTTAAAATTAACAGCCAAAGTTGTGGGTGAACAATGTAGGTGCTCAGCGAGAGGCTGACGGGAAGCCGCTGATATTGTTTATGGTCAAAGTTCGCCTCAGCTAAAGTTTTGTAGCGGATTTATGGTAATCAGACACTTCCGATGTCAGTAAATTGTGAATGTTAGTTTTGGGCCCAGCTCCGAGCCGCACACCTACTGACTACAGTAATTTAGGGGAATCTATTGGACGCAGATTATAGGCTCGCACAAAGGATCAGCTTTATAGTCAACCCGGCTTAAGGAATTAATGAATACTAATTCTGTAACGTCTGCTACGGTAGCAGTTCGTGACGTTGTATTCACGAGCTCCGCTTTATACTAAGCTACAGTGTAATAAATGTGCGGCTGTCGGAGGTAACAGTTTGAAATTTAAAAAGTTTTTATTATCAAGATTCTTAAAACAAATATTTTGTAAGCGCACTTTTCAACTGCACGGATTTATTGAGTGCTATAAAATCGGCATTACGCTTGAGGAGTTACAAACAGTTGGTAACAATTTGTTTGAAATGAGTTATGTCGTACCTTGTTGTTCATTGCGCGAAGTTTGGAGAATTGTATTACAAACTATGGTCGCGGCTTCGCTCACATGAATCTAATGGTGGGTCCACACGACACAGACTATAAAGTCTGAGTATTTTTTTTTACTCAGAGGTCTTTACCAAATGTCTGTGCAGACTTTTCATCAGTTCAGACTTCGATTTTAATGAATAAATTAAGTAATTCAAAAATCATGAGTTTTGCTCCGACAATCGTACAGACATGTACGCAGACTTTCGACTTTTCTGATACACCGACATTTGTCTGTACTGATTTGTTGTACAGACAAAATTCTATAGAAGTCTTTTTTTTTTTTTTTTTTTATAGACGGGAAATCATCAAATAACTTCCCCCGCCCTGGGCGGGGCGGGAGGGAGTGTCAGACTTTTACTGACTAAAACCCGTCTATGTTCCTTCATGTGCCCTTTGCGTTCCGGGGGCGCGGTATCTCTTTCGAACAACCCGCAGCCCCGGCAACAACCCGCAGCCCCGGCAACAACCCGCAGCCCCGGCTCTATAGAAGTCTGTGTTAAGTCTGTGTCGTGTGGACCCACCATAAGTGTAACGGAACATCTATTGAACACTACGTCATCACAATCCTCCAAGCAATCCCGTGACAAACTTTGGAAGAAAACAGATATAATTCAACCTTATTTATCCCCCAAAGTAAGTATTAATAACTGACCAGACCAGTAGGGATACTATGGAATATTAATCGAAATTTTAACAGAATGTATGCGGTCTTCCTTCTTCTTTTTTAATCTATGCGGTAGTAATTGCGTTATACTTCAACATACATTAATTTGTAACGTTTTATTATAAATGTACCTTCAGATTGAAATAATTTCCGAGTAATGAAAACGCGCCTGTAAAAGTAGCACTTATTTTGCAATCTAAGAATAAATTACGGCTTACTTATCATCCAAGTAATAATAATAAAATTATTATTGTCCAGACATATAAAGAACAAGCAGGGAATCTAATGGCACATTAAAGATATGGACATTTTATCGTTAGATGACTCTATCAAGGTTTACGGCCAATATAAGAGGAGCTTTATGAAAAATATTACATTTGAAGGGAATTTAATCACGAAATTTAAAGATTTTTTTCTATTAAACATTACAAAGATCTGCTTTTTTATGTGTCTTATCAGTAACATAAATACGGTTCACACTTTTATTTACTTTTCATGTTTTTGAAGATAAGGTTTTTTGTCCATCAGATTTTTTGTGCGTTGTAGACAACAATATTTCAGGTAACTGACTTGTTCTTTAGGTACCTACGCATATATGAATGTTTAGTTTTTAAATTTACATACTACTTATTACATTATATGTACTAACTGTTACCACCACGGATTTCGTTTGTGTTGTAATTATAAAGCACGAATTACCCGTGACATCATCCGCGTGGCAGGCGGGTGAATTACACCCGCCTCATGTTACGTTTTTGGTTACAGCTTCACTCCCGTAGGTCGTAGCGTGATGTTATATAGCCTATGTCACTCACAAGTAACGTGGCTTTCCAGTGGTAGATCCAGAGAATACCCCGTACAGCCTCACAAACTTTACCTCTTTATAAGATTAGTATAGATTATATTATAGGTACTTAAGTGTTGTTTATATTTACAATTTATTACGAATATTTTATTTTTTGTTGCCTGAAATAAATACATAAATTTACTATGTAAGAATAAATACTAAACTACCTTCGTTCTATCTATAGTTAAATTATGATCGTCTCCTCTTAGTGAGACACGAATTAATTCATTAAAATGGCACATCAATTTACATGAAAAGCTCATAATGGGGTGCGAGTTCCTATTATCGTATTATTGAAGGTTTGAGTGAGTAATTATTCGTTGATTATCCATTAATTGTGATAAAGTGGCTATTTGAGCGTGGTTGTACCTCATACCATTTATTTTATAACTCTACCCGTATTCTCCCGGGGGGTCTTGTGGAGTGTGGAACTCACTTTTTGATCAACGATCGTAATTCTGGCTTTAATGCTTGTGATGTTAACGAAGTTTTTGAGATAAAAGTACTTCAAAGAAAATAAAAGTATTATCTGATAAATCTGTTATTTATATCGGATCACCAAGTAGGTATGTATACTTTAATAGTCGAATGTCTGAGCTGATCTTAATATTTTAATGAACTTCACTGATTTTTCATAAAAAGTAAGAGGTTGATATAGCATTCTATATAGAAGCACAAATATAAAACAATAATTTGTTCAGGTGAAACCAGGGACTTT
The DNA here is from genome assembly GCA_932526535.1 of Caradrina clavipalpis. Classification (NCBI taxonomy): domain Eukaryota; kingdom Metazoa; phylum Arthropoda; class Insecta; order Lepidoptera; family Noctuidae; genus Caradrina; species Caradrina clavipalpis. Next base: position 7,778,992 of record OW052093.1, read on the forward strand.
TTCCATTTCTTTATTTCGTACTTATATAAACTTAGTTCTCGCGGAACAAATATGATTTCCCGCGTAATGGATTTTATTTGGCTTGGCTTGAAACTTGGAAGTTTTCCTCTACGTAACTACGAACTTGTATAGCAATTTGTGAAATTGTGTAGAGTCCCTTCTTCACTCCGACCCTTCATTATATTGCTTTAATTTTAATCCGAGCCGCTTTCCGCCGAGCAACCCGTCGGCGGGGAACGAATGAAACAACGTTGTAAAGAGAATTTGTGATTTATTTACTAGACAGGTTTTCGTATTCACATTCATCACGTACAAAAAATAAAGGGGTGTAAATATATCTCTGAAAATGTAACAAGGTAACATAAGTATGTTCGAACTAGACGAGGTCAGTCAGGGGAGGGCGAGGAGAGGGGAGGCTAGGGCGGGGCCCGGCGGCGACGCGCGCGCCGCCCGCACAGCAACCGCTGGAACGCGTGGCGGAACTCCGGACTGAACACCGTGTAGATGATCGGGTTCAGCGTCGAGTTGAAGTAGCCCAGCCACAGCGAGAACGACGTCAGCACGGGGCTCACTTCACAGTCACACGTCGGAACCAAAATGGCCAAAACAAAGAAGGGAAGCCAACACGCTACGAACGCGCCGGTTATTATTGCCAATGTCTTCGCTGCCTTCCTCTCGCGCTTGGAGTCGGCGGCCTCCTTCGGTTTGCGCCGCACCAGCGTGGGGTAGTAGGCGGCGGCCACGGCGCCGTAGCCCGTCGTCGGCGGGTCTGCCTCGAGGCCGTTGGCGCACGACTGTTTTTCGGGGCTCGTATTATTCGAAGATACATTTGTGAATCCCGTTGTAGTCGTTTCGGAAATAGTCGGTAGGGGTCGCCCTATGACTGCTACGACGGCGGCCGCGATCCCGCCGCTGCCGCCGGCCGCGACCAGCGCTCCGCCGGCCGGCACGGGGGGAGGCCCGCCGCGCGCCGTAGCTCCTCGCCGCCGACGTATTCTTTTTCTGGCAGTTTGATATATCCGCCAGTATAATATTAATATTACGAGAACTGGCACGTAGAACGACGATGCCGTCGCGAAAATTTGATAACCTACGTCTTGACTCACGACGCAGCGTAGGTCTTCTGAGACCCGTCGGTCCCAGTCGGGATCCTTCCATCCCAGCAGCGGTGCAATGCACACCAGGAAGCTTACAACCCACACGCAAGCAATCATGAGGCCTACTCGGCGCGCAGTTCTTGCGTGGATATAATCGATGTTTGTCACAGCCCAGTACCTTCAAAGAAAAAGAGCTAACTTTATTTAAAGTTTTATAGTTAACAAAAGTTTTTTTCCGTTCAGTTTTTAATGGTTTATTCTTTTTATAATAGGTTATTCTCACCTATCCAGTGCAATAGCAACAAGATGTAGGATGGAGGCGGTGCAGCACAGCACGTCTCCGGAGGTCCACATGTCGCAGAGCTCGGGGCCCAGCGTCCAGCGCTGCGCCACCTCGTACACGGCGCCCAGGGGCATCACCAGGCAGGCCACCAGCAGGTCCGCCACTGCCAGCGATAAGATCAGCTGGTTCGCGGCACTCCGCAGGTGCCTCTCCAGTAGAATCGCTGCTATCACAAATACGTTTCCTAAAAAAGAAACGGTCTGTTCACATTGCTATTCATCTGTGATGGCGATTCCTTATTATCCTTGGGTAATTCCATATGGTTTTGGAAGTACTTGAAATTTCACGATTGGTAAGCGTGTGAATATGGCTATAGAAACTTATAAAACACTCGGAAAACGATTTCTGATAAATCATGATCCAGAAAAATTACAATATAGATATGCAATATGAAAAAGTTGTTTGAGTTAATGTTGTATTTCTTTTTGCTTTTTGTTAAGTAAATTCAGCATACCAGCCCTAACAAATCCAATACCGATAGTATTTGTAGAGAAACTAACTGGAATGAAATAACGTGCTCGTAAACAGCAAACTGCAGCGGCCGACCAAAGTCAACTACAAGTGCTACAACACGGAGTTTCAAGTATAACATGTCGACGTTAGCACACGTCCCACGCGAGACCAATTCCTAAATTGCTGGACTCTGCCGACCATCGAGCTAGCTAGAATTGATGTATAGTCGTATAATGGATGTTTTTTCCGAACAAACAATTTGACAAATGAGTATCAGTTACATTTTAACTTTTAGGTGTCCAAAATAAATTGTAGTTCGTACCGTACCATATTTTTTAGGCCTGACTCGATATATTTCCAATGAAAAGCCATTAATATTAAAGTGCGGAAATAGAGAAGCTATGAGCGCTTTGAAATATGATGTGAAATCGTTCGCTAGTAGCGTACAAGGCCAAAATACTGATCGAACAAATGGAGTTCACTGCGAAAAATGTGGAGTGACCATTTTGGTAGTATGAAAAATATTGTACTCGTAACAAAACGGTAATAGTATTACATTGTATTACTAGGACGGAAATTGAGATATATTAAATGCTGGTACAACTAAAGAATTCATATTTGAATTTCTATTATTGGTGATCGCATAGATAGTCATCTCACAAACTCATGGTCGCATACGAACCACGTGGATGATAAAAATATACATTTTATGTAAATCTAAATTAATGTACAATTAATTAAAGTCAGCTCAAGTCACGTTACTACAATATCAAAGGTGTATAATTACCGACTACAGTGGCGAGAATCAGTAGTCCGAGTACGACGGCCTTGGCGGCGGCGCGTACGAGCGCAGCCGGCGAGTCGAAGGGCGCGGCAGCCTCCCACCACGTGGCGTTGGGCACCACGGTGACGTTCCACACGGTGGGATCCCACTCCGTGGCGTTCCACGTCGAGTTCTGCAGCGGCAGGCGCAGGTACAGCGCCTCCCATTCCAGCAGCTCATCGCGGCCGTCCGCGCCCTCCATGCCCTCTCACCGAGACTCCACCTCGCATACTGCACATCATTTCGGTTAGTTTAATTGAAGGTGATAGAGAATAGGTTGTGGAGGATGTATTGAGACTAAAAGTGATGGTTTATGAGTTTCGATAAAAATTCGACCGACAATTTTGATTTAAAACAATGACTCTTACTTACTCTTATGAGAAATGGTTGTTGAGTTTACATAAACTCATCAATATGGAAATTTTGAAATGAGAGAATGTGTATAGCAAACGCGCTTTCCTGGTAACAGAAGTAGTTACCCAAATTGTGTTTTTGTATCAAATGACAATATTCCAAAATTCTCAGTAAGTAACTAGGCGTGACTATGTCAAAGAGTAAATGCTTGTGAACATACTAACGCTGATAGACTCCGCAGGCACGGGGGAACCACATCAAATAACTCCAGTCCTCCCTAACTTCTAAGTAATTAAATAACAACCGGGATGACAGCTACCGTTACGTTTGAATGCGGCATGATTACGCAGATTCATTAGCAACCATTGTGGTACTCACTGTTCGTGTTGTATTTTCGGAAGAGACAGCTCAAAACTCGGTCCACCATCATTAATTGTAGTTTATTGCTTACGTTCCAATCTGTAAACAAGAGAATATAGATTTAACACCCTTGTGCTCTACATCTTTTGATCTAAATCGATATTGTTTTATATTCGAACTCCGCAATATTTTCATTCAAAATCTGAAAAATATTCGCCTACAAACAACTCATAAAGCGTGATCCGAACTTGCCTATAAATCATCATTCTCTTTGTTCAGTGCTAATAGATCACTTTGATGGAACATAAAAGGTTCAGATGTAAAGTAAATGCAGATCGAAATTAATATTTACACATTTTTTATATTTGCTCAAGGTGTGGATGCGTAAATATGTATCGACAGGCGAGGTATGTAGGGAGGCGGGCGACGGTCTGCGCTCATCACGGAGGGTCGTGAACTTTTAACTTTCATTATAACTCACTGTTTACTTAATTAAATCATCTCTTTTGAATATTCAAGTCGCGAATATAATCAATGTTTCATAAATCGAACTAATGTCAAAAGGCATACTTTCAATATGTTGTTTTGTTGTTACACAACATATTGTGTATTGAGAAATGCTGGCCATAGCCAGCATTTCTTTTCAGTTTGAAATTTTGGAACAGCAACGTATCTACGTGCATGAAATTGAAAAACGGAAGCTGGAGTTTCAATATCCAACTTCACAGGCGCTTCACGTTCCAATAAAATAGGACGTTCGCATTTCTATGTACTGAACACACGTGTAGCTATGTAAGCTCCGTCCTTATGATATCTACTCTCTGTAATAACCCAGAGATAATTGTTCCGAGTTGAATGTTTCCTGATACGGCGCACGTTCGAAAGTTTTGTTATAACAAAATTGGTTCGCCATTTCAAAGTTACACTATTATATGGGAGACGGGATTCCAGATACGAGTGCTCATTTACTTTATTACATTAGTTAGTTGAACATAATTACGTATTTAAATTCATGCCGTTTTATAAAATCTTACTGGAGACTTTATTCATTATATTGCTTTATTGTTGTACTGCGCAAAAAGATCAATTAAACAATTAACTCCTGCAAGACAATGGCGCTTAAAAAAAGGCGACGATAAAAGGTATCCATTAGAGACTTGGTTTAACGTGCTTGTTTTGAGTTAATGATGATTATTAAATGTGTCATGGTGTCATCTTATTAGCATTATGGCTTTTTATACTGATTAACTCATTATATTTATTGGTGATGTCCGCTCCTGAAAATATTCATTGTTTTGGTTTTCTATAATTTTGGTTTTGAAATATGAACCATTATAATGGTTGCCTCAAACATTTACATTAACATACCTTATGCTTGTGGGGTTGATTTATTAAAGGGCTTTTAGTAGAGAGCTCGACAAATTCTGGCTTTTTTTTCAATTATATGACACCTGCGTTGATGCTTTTAAAAAATGACTCAATTTTATTTAGTTAATCTCCTTTTGGAAAGAGCAGCTAGTTAAACCTTTCAAAAGTACCTGTAAATGGTCTACCTAATGGAAATAAATGCTTTGACTTTGGCTTTGAATATCTATGCACAGACGGCCATAAGTCGATATTGAGATAGTTAGAAGGCCGTATTGCAGCCGTGACAATACCAACCTCTCGCTACATCTACGATACGTAGGAACCAATAATATCTAATAATACCAGCCTATTATTGTTCCACTGCAGAGCAGAGGCCTCTTCTCGTACAGAGAATCCACGAGCGTTGATCAAGGCGTAGAAGCAAGCATAATGATCCAAATTGAACAAACGGACTTCTATCAAACTGTTGCATATTCTAGTACGTAGTCAATCATTTCTGCTTACTATGAATAATTTGGTAGCTAACAACGAACAATTGGATAGTCAACAGCACATGATTGATATTGATTGTGTGCGGGCTCTGTCGTGGGGCATGACGGTGTGACTGGACTAGTGCCTGTACCTTGTTGAGTAACACAATCGCTGAGCTTCGATCGAATTACCGTTTGCATAAGGACGTACCTACTATGAACATACTCTGTTGCGTATTACTAATTATTTTTCTAATCAGAAAATTGACGATTTTTCCTGTTGTTCAACTAAACTCGTAATTGTTATAATAATATAAGCGTTGTTTGACTTCTTTTTATTTTAACTACTCACAAACAATTTAAAGGTCTCGTATTCTGTACCGTTCTCGATTTAGAAAACTGTAATTGGCTAAATTATTGTCCTCGTTATTGTTGTTTTTGCTTTAGTTAAAATAAAATCTCTTTCTTAAATTACTTAAACTACACTAACTAATCCAATTTTGCAACTTGTTTGAGACTGAGCAGAATTTTAAGAAATCTTTTGTTATTTTGTTCAATATTTTGGCACCGTTGGGTGTGTTTTGATACGACACAAAACCACTGGGGACGTATGACTTCTGCTTTGAAAATAAAGGCTAGCTCAGTTATCTTATTTGAACAGACTACAGAGCGTCAATGGCATTAGTGTTCGAGAAAATGGGTACATACCTACTGAGCGTTTAGTTTATAAGCACGTAGGTAGCTACCTACTTGAATATGTTCAAAAAGCTTTTTGTTTCTCCTGTGTTTTAATAAAGTATTTCAACATTTTTTATACTGCAACAATCAAAAGCGCCTGAATAATGCAAAAGGTATCATGTGACATGCAAATATGTTCAGTTTTCGCGCTATAAAAATAGCAGCACGCCGTAAATAATCTGACTATCAAAATGGAGTGGCGCTTTTGCACGCAATTCCCATTTAGCTTAGGTTTTTTGCGCCACTCCGTGAGTTGAAAACATTTTCCAGAATTCAGGTTTTCATTTACGACGTATTTGATTTTCTCCAACGTTCTCGTTGTTAGTGCCTTTGTGAAATTCGTGTGCACTGCATCTGTATCGAATCCAAGAAATAACGGTCCGAACAAAATATCACAAAATAATTAAAATTCGAACGAACGGAATTTAGAACTAGTGCGCAACAACCCGTCGTAGTAATAGTTCTGGGAACACTTCATCGGCCAGTCAGTTCAGCGAAGAAGGTCAACTGATCAGCCCCCCTAGCCAAGTCACAAACGATAATCGTAAACGCTCGGTGGGTACCAATAGATTTTCAACTTAATACCCAAGAGCCTTAAGTTGAAAATCTATTAAAGATTTCTAAGCGTTAGCGACTGGAACGAACGAAAACGCTATGCAATCTTCATTAGATCTTCAACTTAAAACCAAGCACATAAAGTTGAAGATCTATTAAAGCCTACTCAGCGTTTGCGTTTATCGTTTGTGACTTGGCTAGGGGGGCAGGTTTTCCGAAACCGGGGTTGTTTTTTATATCATTGGATGATATAGAAATAAATAAACCTATAGACACCTGCAATACTAGAGACCTTGTAAATGCGTTGCCATCCCAGAGACAAATTAAAAATATCTCATGTGCATGTAATTGGACCGGCACTCATACCCTGCAAACCGGAACACGGCAACGGTGCTATGCGGTAGATATAGGTATGATGGTAGTACTTCCCCAGACGAGCTCCTTTACAAAGAGCTCCACTGAATTATCATAAGCGCAACTATCAAGCTAAAGTACCTACTACCAGCATGGTATATCCAATAAAGCTATACCTGATAGATAGCTGTAGTTCATCCTCTGTAATATGCACCTGGTAATCCTAACGACAGCAATTAGAGGGATCTATTCAAAGCCCGGCTTACTCAGAATGCTTATTGAATATTATTAGCAATATCACTTAGTGCGGTATTCAATAGCGATCCTATATTAATGGAGCTAAGTAGATTTAACTTATCTGACGGGAAATTCTATTGGCTCAACCAGGATATTGAGTCGCTGTCGTGCATCAGAATGATGGAAGGAACATTAAATGTGTATTTGTGTGTGTGAGAGATGTTTGTAAAAGAGAACTTACAGAAGAGCTAGAGGTCTTGAGTCGGATTCCCAGCAATTTGGTCGAGCAAAAAGTGTTATTGGGTTTTTCTATGAAATTCTCACTAGCAGCTCGGAGTTTGGATTTGTGTCCGGTTAATGGCAATAGGCTCGTCCTTATTACATGGGATCTAAAAACTGTGGGTGTACATTGGTACACCTCTGCCTAACCCTTCGGGGAATACAGGCGTGATGTTATGTATGTATGTAAAGCCACAATTAGACAAAGAATGTTAATTTCCACCTTATTCCGAATGAATTACCACATTAAGCATATCAGATAAAATTCATGCTCATTGTAGTATTATCATTGTTTCCATTTCATTAATTTGCAGCAATCACTGTTTGATCAATATTAATTATTTATCTCCATTCATGCTGATTGATCGGCTAAAAGCATTGCAGAGGCGCCGCGTTTTTATCACATCATTCAGGTAGGTCATACGGGGTATGTATTTATGTATGTATGTATGTATGTATATGGTGTATGAATTAACTGCACCGTTGATCTCGTGGTCGCAAGCGCGACTGTTGTGCGAGGGGTCCTGGGTTCGATTCCCAGGTCGGGCAAAAAGTGTTATTAGGGTTTTTCCATTAGGAATCTCTCAATAGCAGCCCGGAGTTTGAAAGTTGGTGGTGTGACACCCCCGTGCAAGCACGTAAAGCCATTGGTCCCGCGCCTGATCTCTCCGGTCGTGTCGGATTTCCGTCCCATCGAGCTATGAGAGTTAGGGAACAGGGAGTGCACCTGTGTTTGCACACACACTTGTGCACTATAATATCTCCTGAGCACTTGGCTAATCTGCATTAAGATTAGCCGCCGTGGCCTTAATCGATCTGGAGAATACATTTTTTTGTTACACAGGGTATGTAAGCTAGTTTGAAAGGAATTTGCTTTTAATGACTCCATCGGGACACATGAATAATGGCTGTAAATTTTACATAATGATAATAATGTCGTGATAGCCCATGGGTTAGAGCATCTTTATCTTTATCTTATCTTTAAATTCGTATATTATATGATCAGTGACATCGATGAAGGAAAACATCGAGAGGAAACCTGGACTTACATGTATAATTAATGTACGTTTGAAATCACCAATCCGCCTTGAGCAAGTATGGTGATCAATGCTCGTGACTTCTCTGTACGATAAGAGGCCTTTGGCCTGTAGTTGGACAATAATATGCTGGTGTTATTATAAAACATTTCTATCGCTTACGTCCATTAACCTAAGACCATTTCTCAGAATTTTACCTTCACCTCCGAAGATCAAAGTGTGATAGTTCGTAGAAGCGTATAAACCGGTCAAGTTTGAGTCATACTACCCGCTTGTTTTGTAACCCGACTTAATGAGTTGTTGTCTGAAAGCATTTGTTTACAAACCACAATCGAAAGTTTGTAAACATTTTGTAGTAGGTAACTGAAATCCGATTTAAACTCGCTAGTGAGAGTCATCGTCACTTGGGAAATAATTTTGTGGCATCAAAAAAGGTTTTGGTACTTTGTTTTAATTCCTGTGTATAAATTACAGATTGATACAAAGAAAGGACTTAAGTAAATAACAACTTAAGTACTACATACAAATATTAGTTTTCAAAGTCAAAGTCGAATAATTTACTTCAATCGGACCATTAAAAGGCACTTTTGAACATTATTTACATTATTATTTCTAGCCTTTTCCAGCCATATTTGGAGCTGGGTAGTGTACGTGTAGCGATAATTACCAATAACTAATCTTCTTCCAATTTAACGAACGAATTTCAATGCTATTTTACAAATTACCTACTCAAGATGAAAATCTTTGAGTTCGATAAGACGACTATCAGTTGAATCAACTTCGGTGAAGTTCAATGTCTAATTTATAAAGCAATCATAATAAAAAAATGGAAATCTTTTTATATTTTGGACAAACTCACAGTGCCGGTAGGCGTCTTTCATAATGCAAACTATCTGAACCCGCACAAACATTTTCCTATTTCATATTTTCCTGATATAACATTATTATGTTTCTCACGATGCTCATACTATAACACTATCCTATAAAAACACTTGATCCTTTTGCTATTTGCCGCAACTCGTCAAAAATGGCAACACAACAAACTTACGGCGCCTTAAATAAATAAATAACACGTCTTGGGGGCCCCGGGCTCCCACTGACATCCCACAAATCCCGGGCTTAACGTATGACATGACAAAAATGTAACACACGCGTTCTTCCCCGACTTGCCGAAAGACGTCAAAAGGATTTCTTGTTCCCAAGCCCGTAAAACGTAAACGTTCAACAATTGGATCGCTCAACATCATAAATACTTAGTTATTTTTGTTTATGGCACCGCTCATAGAATATTGGTTTATTTCGCTGCGAGCCTCGCCTTTGAACGGTTGTCGACACCCGACATACAGTCTGCTCGTAACTCTATACGGAAACTGACAATAAATATAAACTGTTATATAAAAACCGGGATTACGTTATTCCATCTGCGGTCGAGTTATTTATTATTCTAACATTTCTGATGATATATTACAAAGTTGATTTCGTTCCATTACACCTTACTTGCACTCTCCAGTAAGTACACGACGTACTTAGTGTACCTAATCTTGGAAATATCTGCAATTTATTAGTGCCGCCCGCGCCAGTCCAATCAATACTCTTTTTACTACCATCATTCGGATATTTTTTCTCTTCCGAGAAGAAGTTTTAGATCGAAATCGAAAAGTTTTAAGTAATAATAAGTTTTCTGATTTAATTCGGGTCGAGTTCCGGGCGTTGATTCGCAGGTTTGGGTTCTATGTGATTGGTAAAACAGATCTGATTATTTATCTATCTATATAATAAATAAAATTTTATTTTTATACATTAGTCCTCTATTTCCTAACCCGTTGATCGAACTGTGATTAAACTTTGGTGGGTTGTTCTGTGTAAGTACTAATGTAATTAATACGTTATTTTTGTATTTCATCTGGTTTTTTTTAAGTCTTTAAGGGAGGTACTCATACTGTATGAACAATGATGAAGGGAAAGTAAGATACTATTCACCAGCACCTATAAATCATGAAGACCGCCTTATTAATAATGTCTTATACTTAATATTTTCTCACATTTTTGCACAATTCTACAACAACAATAGGAAAATGCGCTGATCAGTTACTGGCTGACATGTTAGAACTCCCTGCTTCCCTCGTGTGATAGATTGTATACCAGTAAGGTTAATAAATAATCAAGTTACTGTATGGAAGTAAAAGCCTACTGCTGACCTCTCAAACCAATTTATTCCCAGTGGGTGTATTCGGAAAGATAAATTATACCAATCACTTGAAATATCGTTATTGGTATTATTTTTATTATCGAATATAACACGCAGTAAATAAACCTAAACTAGGTTTAATGTCGCCCACCCGCGGTTCTCTTGACGTAGATTTTTGTCAACCTTGATCCATAGTTGGTTAACTCTTGATTACTCATCTCTCTAATAATAGAAAATCTGTTGAAATAAGAACTTATTAAAGTGCGCAGTATTCGTAACCGGCGTTCTTATATGACCAAATGTATGAACCGTCGCTGTGGGCGAGGCGAAAAGAGTATGTAAGGATCATAGTAGGTGGCGTTCTGTGGTTTCTGCCCACCCCAATGGGAAAAAAGCGTAAGCTTATGCATGTATTATAAGTATTAAATAAGAGTCTTTTTAGATTCTCAGATGGAAAATCGTGAAAGATATAAATTCTCTTTCAATCGTAGCAGAAGTAAAGATTCCTTCATGTTTTATTCGTTCACAAAGGTGCACCTGTAATAAAACAAAAGAAGCTCATAGAAATAAAAGGTATCGACTAATTGAACATATTCAAAGCAGAGAACAATCGCGCAGGTTGCAGTGGAGCATTAGAAAGTGCAATTAGTGAGGGTAGACCCGGCTTTTACGACCCAACTAATAGCGTATACGACATAAAACTTATTATGCAACATGTTTCGCTGTGTACGGTTGTAAGGACAATATCAATATGTCTTTTGATGGCTTTATTGAAATAGATGATTTTATTTGAATCTTGCTATCATTATAAATGTGATAGTTTGGATTGACGGATGTTTGTTATTCAATCACGATAGAACGGCTGTACCGATCTGGATGAAATTTGACACATAGACAGACTTTTTTTTATAGCTGGGAAATCATCAAATAACTTCCCCCGCCCTGGGCGGAACGGGAGGGAGTGTCAGACTTTTACTGACTAAAACCCATCTATGTTCCTTCATGTGCCCTTTGCGTTCCGGGGGCGCGGTATCTCTTTCGAACAACCCGCGGCCCCGGCAGAGACAGAGACAGCCTAGAATAGTTCATAGGCTGCTTTTTACATATAAAATGCAAGGTTCCCGTGGGATAATATATCAACTTTGACGTGGACAAATAGCAGGCTAGAAGCTAGTTTAAAAAATAAATGAAATGTTTTAATGGATGTTCTAAATATGCATTAGAAGAGGCAAAAGTAAGTAGCTATATTTCACCGATTGCCTATTTCGGCTCGAAAGAAGCACGTATGCGATATTACCTAAGTAGCGAAACCCAGCCAGTACGTGTCAACATTAAAGTTTTATGACCGTTTCAGCGAATCCAGCCAGGACTCGTTGCCCTCTCTTTTAAGAATTCATGAGATGTTTTCTGATTATCAATAGTTCACTATTCACAGCATTGAAACAACTTAATCTACGGTACATATTTGATAAAAATTTAAAGAAGAGTAAATAATAAATTACTGAGTGTAGGTGTACATTGCTACACCTCTACTTAACCCTTCGGAAAATACAGGCATGATGATATGCTATGCGTAAATAATCAAATCTATGATCTATTATGTTCCATCATTTAATGTCATAATGTCCACGAGGATTGCAAAGGCTTTTCCCAAAAGCTGGAACGTTAAATTTTTCGGAAAATTTAAAATAATCTGTAACTTGGTTTTGATTCAGTGGATTCACAAAGTAATATAATTTATCCTTGCCTCTGTAGAGCGCCATCCCAGCTTTGCCGGCAGACACCACTTTTATAAATGTAAGTACCTACGTGCACATTTGAATGAGTTATTATCACATAAATCTGCTAGCTAGTCTTTATTTTACTGTAGCACGAATTCTACAAATTCATCCACTCTTAACACTATCCTAGAAGAACACACTTCTGACTTCATTTTAATATAACGTCATAAATTATTCTGATGAACCATTTTGCGGGTAAACATGAATTAGGTAACTTCTTCATCTTTATAAAGTCATAAGAAAGTTACGTGTATGATTCTTTAATGGAAGTTATGTACTTAAGTATGCCATAAAACCTCAAGCGTGTAGAAAGTTCTTGTTTAATATTACACCAAATGTTACCTACCCTTATAAATCACAATGAACCGGTTTTTCACTATGAACATAATTTGGGTAGGGTAACCCAACAGTACCTATGTTCTATTGAGTCAAATTGGGTAGATGACACCACTAATCAATTGACGTACTTTTTATGAGCTGTCAAAACGCAATTCCCCATAGATTTTGTATGACAATACTCAACGATGACGTCACTTTTTTGGAGAATCAATTCAGTAACTATTTATTGATTTCAAAGCAACTAAAAATTGATGATAATAGTTATTCAAAAATTTATCGGGTTTTCAGGGCTAAAATAAAGTGTATTTTTAGTGAAGTTGTGTCTTGGAATTATTTGTTAGTGGTGTCATCTACCCAATTGGACGGATTTTACTGTTTGGAAAAGTCCTTTTATTCAATTGTCATTGAAATCCGATGCAAATAACAATTAACTGTTCGTAGTCCGCGACTTTTAGTTCCTGTGAAGCTTAATTTAAAGGCAGTTAGAACTTTTCACTTCATTAGCGTTCAGAAACTAAATTCGAATTGGCAAGCTGAAAAAGGGCGCGAATTTATTTTTATCGGTTTAACTTAAAGGAAAACTGAAAACATTGTGGTGTATAAATCATTCATATAACTGTGTAAGTCTAAAATCGCCAATCCGCCTTGATTGAGCAAGCATAGTGACCAGCTCGTGCCTGCTTTGTATGAAATGAGGCCATTGCCCTTTTTTTTATAGACGGGATATCATCAAATAACTTCCCCCGCCCTGGGCGGGGCGGGAGGGAGTGTCAGACTTTTACTGACTAAAACCCGTCTATGTTCCTTCATGTGCCCTTTGCGTTCCGGGGGCGCGGTATCTCTTACGAACAACCCGCAGCCCCGGCAGAGGCCATTGCCCTGGAGTAGGACAATAATAAGCTGCGATTTTCATTATTATTACAACTTAAAACCAGCGAAAATTTGATTCAGAATTAATAAATTCTATTTTGTATCAGCTGGTATTGCTGCAATTTATTATTCTAATAACGACAGTGTACACAAATTAGTGTATTCATTGTTAACATTGCGTAGTCATTCGACACATCATGAATAAGTATTGTATTCAAATCTACCTAATAATAACAAAATGGCCTCACGTAGTTATAATTCAATAGTGTTGGCAATTATGTAAATATTGATCATTTTGAGTGTTTATAATTTAGGAATTGAATGGCGTTGGCAATAATCATATAAAATCTACAATTACTGAAACAGCACTAAAAGAGGCCGACCCATGTGACTTTACAATTTATATTTATTTTGGAAGTTTATCTTCGACATCATTGACATTGGTGAAGGAAAACATCGCGAGGAAAGTTGGCATGTAAATGATATAAGTCTGAAACCACGAATCCACCATGAGCAGGCGTGGCGATCAATGCTGGTGCGTTCCCTGTGTGAGAAGAGGCCTTTTTGCCAGGGATAATAATAGGCTGGTATTATGATAGAGTCAAATGTACCTTGTTGGCCTAGTCAAATAAGTTCGATTGTCAAGTGTGAAAAAAATTGATAGGTTTTTCACGAAATCCGATACAGACTAGCATCTGGATTGGAGCTACAATGGATCGTTTATGTCAATAAGGTCGTCCCTATCACATGGGACTTTAACGTAGGTACGCAGGCGATGTGTAGGTGTAATAAAGTCCCCGTTCAGGGAATACAAGAACCGTGGTAACTTAAACCTATTCCCTTTTGTAACTAGAAGCCAGTAGGCTCGTTATTTCCTAGTTATTGACTTATTGTCCTCCATTTTGTTATCGGGAGATGCGAACACCAGTAACGGTCACGTATCGAATTTAAAACAGGCCATTATGTACGGCCTTCGAAAACGATTATTTAAAATTTTAATATGCCGTATAATCTCATCTTGATCATTATTGTATTGGCGTTTTTGAAATTATCTTTGCTTCCCACAAGATTTAGTTGGTATAGGTACAAATCCTAAAGAATAACTAACTAACAACACCGTTTTTCTTTAATATTATTTTTATGTTTTTGGTTAATGTTATTTGGGATTTTTAAATAATAATCTTCTAATGAAGTCGTCACTCGTTGTGAGTAAAACCAAATAGGTAACCATCAACTCATAATTTTGGTAAAATAAATTTTACAGAAAGTTCTAAATTCAAATTAAAAAAAAAGGTCGAGAAGAAAGACTAGAGAGAACGAAGGCGAAAAAGTTTTTCATTAAAAAAAATCACCAGTTATTTTTAGAAAAAAATATTACTTACATATAAAAATGTCGATTCATGCAGTCTGTAGATGAAATGGTTTTGATTAGCACACAGTTGGCCTATTTATTAAGCTCTCGTTACAACCCGCATCTTTCGAAATAGGTCACGCAGATTGTAATCATGTAATCCATCAATATCCCTGTTTATTTACTTGGCGTATAAAAATATATGAAAAATATTTCGGCACCACATTACCCTGAAATGTGTTTTGAACTTAGACCTCGCTGTAATCTGGCTACAGGGAAAGGTCACGAATATTTCGTTGATTTTATTCGCTTTTCACGAGTTAACGTAAGATGATCGCAGTAAAATTAGATTGCGTAATTGCCTGGGCAATTGAACCATTTTATATTTTTGTACAAACTTTTAATACTGCTTAATTGAAATGTTCTGTTTATTTGTCTGCGTTGCGAGCATTTAGTTAGGTTGATCAAGTGATTAAGAAAAATAAAACCTGTTTTACTTACCCTATGTATTTGATGAATTATTTTTGAAAATAAATACTGTTTTCCTTAGTAATTTCTCGTAGTGTTAGATCTAACTAATACTAGGTAACAGATATTTAATACGAACTAATATTTACAACTCATAGATGCTGTTCTGCTAATATTTATTATGATACAGTTTCCAAATCGCCGTTTACGATATCCATGGGGAAAAGGGATACACCATTCTAGATTCACACACTGCCTCATTTTCCTTATTTCAATGTAATTTCCTTATTATAATACCTATTAATAACAGGTTAAAGAGAATACCATATCAGCTTTGCGCAACACCTTTTGCGAACATATTTATAACTACGTAATTACAGACTCGATTTAACCCGAATATGTTAGCACGGAATCTTATTAAAGCTAGGTTCTCAAGCTGTGCCTGCATGACGCTAATTAGATATTTAGCGAGACTGATGCCAGCGAAATTGTTTCAGGTGATTTACATTGTGATACCATGAAAACACAATATTTAAAGGGGTTCTATCTACAACTCAAATGTGATTAATGAGAAAATTCAAAAATTACGGACATTCGAAAAATATTTAGGAACACAGTAACGTTTTTCGGAGGGACCTTTATATTGAAGTTTAAGTAGAGTCACACTTTTATCTCTTTTTTTATTTATAGAAACTTTCAGGTAGAAAAAGATACAAAAATATATCACGAATTTAACTTTTCCCGGTCGAAGGCATCTAAGTGTTAAAATAGAAATCTTTCCCAATTTATGTTTGGATAACAAATAATCCGCATCCAGAATATCTCGTTATACTTAATGGAAACAAAAAACCTTCGCGAGGTGAAAATAGCGAAGCTCGCCAGCAAAAACTTTAATACGAAAATAAGACACCTATAATTTTGTGTTTGTATCCAAAAGCTCTGAAAAAGTTCAGGACAGGACAGATTTTTGGGACTATCCTTAGGGAAAACCTTTGTAATCCCTACTCCAGATATTCTATAGGATAATGTATCATCACACTGAGTCTACAGGGGGCTGAACTGTAAACATTTGTGATTTATAACTGAGGTCCCGCGAATGTTAGAATTCTACGTAGGTATATCCTTACAAGGTAATGTAAAAATATGATTCAAATGGAAAGTGACTTTATGTTGTCACGAAGTTTTCTGAACTAGGTAGGTACTATCCACAAAAAGCTTCTGAAAAAGCTGGGTAACGTAAAGCATATTTAAAATAAACATTTTTATCTCAGAGTGCAAATGACACTCGGCATTATTGTTGTCACAGTACCAATAGCTGTGTTACACAGAGCTGTACTACAAACAGTAATAAAGCCGGCTTGTATGGCGTGTCGGCACATTTCTGCGCAATTATGCATACAGGAGCGGGTGGCTTGTGTAACGAGCCTTATACGAGCATTCCCAGGCCATTTGAACCGGCCAAATGACAAATACACGGACAAACAAGCTATTGTAGCTACGATGTTCCATCTATGAACAAACATAAATTTTATCTGCTTGTAGCTGTACGCTTCACGTCCAGACTCGGCAAGATTATATGAAAACCACAACACGATATGAATAAAACTGTCCGTCTATAAATATCCCTGCCTAGTAGATTGCAGATTTTATCGAATTCATATCGGTTAATGTAGGTACGCTTTCGACCTCTTTATTTTTGCCGCTGACATGAAAACAGATACTGTAGCGTTTTTGTGCAGATAAGTGAAATTGTTTATCTTGTTGTTTACTTACGAGCCAAATAAAGTCAAAATGTTTCTTAGCAAATGTTGTTTTGTGGCGATCACATGCATGATTGAGGCAGCACTTAAAAGCTCAATTGAATAATAATTAATGAATTCATAAAGGGTCTTGAAATCAATCAATGTTGGTTCTTTAAATATTAATACTTGGAATGACAAAATTGGATTTACAAATATCACGAGTACATTTAAAGTTCGTAAATATTTGATTTAGTAACTAGTTTAAAGTCATTAAGATTTGAAATGAGTAATGACATAAGGAAACGACGCATTGAACAGTGTCCGATGCACAGTGCAATTTATAGTGTAGGAGTTGTACACAAGCTATCAGTCAATTGGCATTAAACCGATTGTTCGGGAACATTATGACAAACATCGTATAATGGACTTTTGTTTGAATATGAGATTTTTCATCTCATTCCTTGAATTCCTTCCAATCGAACCGCGACGTGTACAAATCTAAAAACCATCTTCGTTTTTTGTATTACTCGGTTTACGATTATGTTTAATAATAATATCTACTAGTCCGCTATTTCGTTCGTGTGGATACGGATTCTTCGCTTCTTATGGATCCCTAATATATTCGATAAAAACAAAATACCTTAGCATCTTTTAAGTTATAAAAACTACCTACATTTTTAAATTTTATTAAGTTATTTGTTTCACAACACCTGTCTAAGTACTGATCCACTCACTTATTCAAAAGGGCAGACTACGAAACATCATATACCTACGGTATATGTTGATCTACTAATAACGGCAACACTGTTAAACTTTTCTTTCAAATTAATTTATTTAGTCCAACGTTTTAATGTCACTGACACTTAGCAATCCTCTTTATATTTACCACACTATTCTCACTTCATAAACTCAATGAAAAATGATCTGAATTTGATTTTATCAAAATTGATCTTGAAAATAATTGATATCTGCCACAGGCTTTTCCACTATCGACATTTTGACGTGTCAATGTGATATCAACAAATCCATTTAATGGAATGTTGTAAAATATTGAGTAAGTAGTTGAGTACCTACCTGTGCGTATTGTTGGGATTCGAGTA
Organism: Caradrina clavipalpis; assembly: GCA_932526535.1. NCBI lineage: Eukaryota > Metazoa > Arthropoda > Insecta > Lepidoptera > Noctuidae > Caradrina > Caradrina clavipalpis. The sequence continues at coordinate 7,797,299 of OW052093.1, forward strand.
TTATATTATTAGTGAGATTTGTACAGTGCCGCACTAATGTTCAAATAGATGAATGTTTTATTTTAGGGACACCATAATCCCTTGGTTAGTGTTCCGGAAACATTTATGTATTGTTGTAACTTTATCAATGTGTATTTGGTTTATCGCAAATATTTCAACTAAATACAATATCGACAAAAATATTGCTACCTATATTCCGACCCAAATAATAGTAAAGTTCAATGTAGGTAAATTGACATTCATTTCAGATTCACTAAACCACTGTGCTATTTTCTTACCAAAATTGAATTGGGTGGTATATTTGGGTAAAAGGGTTGCGCCCGATCGAATTACCTAAGGTAATAGTACACACGGTCGATTGTCTCCAACGGAACAACGACGCGACGAGAGACGTTGGTTTATATTTCATGCGCGTATAAACGCAGCGACTCGGTTGCATCCGGTGTCTGTGTCTCCCGGATGTCTGCTTGTTTCCGAACGCTACAACACCTTGCACATACAGATACCAGCTAATGTACATAGATATATCTTTAGTGCTGTGTGTGTAAGCCTTTCCTTTGTGCTTCCGCAAGATTTACTCAAGTACCTACTGAATTTGTTTTTCATTTCCTCGTTCTCACAATTTAAAATGTTTCTACATGTGAATAATATTACCGACTACAATATAACGATAAAAGAAGTGTCGGTCTTGCTCTTTTCCTATTTAAAAATGCCTACACACGTGCCCACCCCGAGACCTCACCAATATTGAATTATAGGGAACGGCTTGTATTACCCATTAAAATGATCATAAAGTACCTATCTATGCTAATAATATAGAATTTGTAGATTAATTTATCGAGGCGACCAATCTAATTTTCGTTCTTGTGAACCGTTAAATTGGACTTTCCCGCGTAATTCCAAACGTACTATAAAACAACCCGTGAATATTTGATTCTCAATTATAGTCAGAACGGACGGGAACAACAACGTTTGTTGGGAATAAAGTATTTAAGTGGAGTTGGGAAGTTGTTCGGAGACGTTTGTGTTATTGGAGCACGTTTTCGAGCGAGTTTTCCGCGCCGCGGCACACGTGTACAAAGCGAGTGCACTATGATTTAAGGCCCAGGCAGACCGGGACGGCATGGCAAAGAATTTATTTTTTTATCAATGGACATTCAAACGTATCTAAATAGAAATACGACATAAATTATTATGCTTTAAAATAATGCCGCGGAATCGACAGCATAGAAATTTATGTTGTATTTCTAAAGCGATAAAATTAAATCCCTTGTCATGCCGTCCCGCCCCCTTAGCCAAGTCACAAACGATAATCGTAAACGCTCGGTAGGTATCAATAGATTTTCAACTTAATACCCAAGAGCCTTAAGTTGAAAATCTATTAAAGATTTCTAAGTGTTAGCGACTGGAACGAACGAAAACGCTATGCAATCTTCGTTAGATCTTCAATTTTAAACCAAGCACATAAAGTTGAAGATCTATTAAAGCCTACTCAGCGTTTGCGTTTATCGTTTGTGACTTGGCTAGGGGGGCCGGTCTGCGAAGGGCTTTAGCGTGCGACGTCTTGGAGGAGTGTCAGGCGTCGTGGTCTTGGGATCGTCGCCGGTTCAGTGACGGGAGCACACATCGGCGCGCCAGCCACCGACCGACTCGCTCGACTAGAAACAGCCTGATTGCGAGCGCGGCGCCCTGGCCACTCGACCGCAGACTGAAACCCGAAACCTCACCCACTCACTTCATACCTATTCACCGTACGTCATTTGTTAAAACGTTTGCAATATTGCGCTGTTGCCGAAAGTTAACATTTTAATGAGAGTAGGTACTAAATATTGTTACAGACGCACAGGGATTTATCTGTGTTGTGTGTTAATTTTTTTGGTGCACCATATGCAAGGGTAAATAATAGGTGTCTTTCTTCGGCAATGAAATTGCTATATAAAAAAGGACATATTGTGTTCTCGTTATTGTACTGAAGATCAAAAATAGTTTCTTAACAACTAACCATCAAGTATCCATGATCAACATTTCATCAACATCAAAAATGTCCCATGGAACTTCTTATCGACGAACAGTATAACACATACGACGGAAGGAGTATCGTGCGGAATATGAAACACATTTACTGGTTACGTTAGCTAGTGTTTCATTATCCAATTATGTAATTTATTTAATTACAAAAAGTCTAAGATAGGGTCGTCTCCTATTACCTAAACATAAACGGCAACTGTGTGTGTACATTGGTATACCTTTGCCTAACCCTTGGAGGAATACAGGTGTAATGGTATGTTATGTCAACAGTCAAAATTCCGGTAAATTATAAAAATGACTTACTGTCCTTAAATTAGTCTTGAAGTATGATTAAAGTAATATGTACTTGCAGTGTTTGAGCTACGTGACCTTAGGTAAGTACCAGGTTACTACACTGAACGATTTGTAGGCCAAAGGTATTAAGTTTCTAAAGAAATAAGTTCTATCTTTCCACGTTTGAACTCTGCTACAAATCCCTTGCTTACGTACTCGTACTGTACAGATATAAGATTACCTACGGTCGGCCGCTAAATAATTCATGAGATGTCTCATGTCGTGTAGTCTTACGGCGGCTTAGCCCTACTTATGCAAAATAACGTCGAATCACACATTTCATGTGTGAGAAATTATGAAACTTCTCTGATTTTGATGTCTTACTGATTATCAACAGTCTTGCATCTCAACATGGTATAAGACAAAGTCGCTGTACGGTTAGATCTTTTAGACTACGCAAGGGATTTCATCAATAGAGTGATTCAAGAGAAAGATTTATAGATTTATTTACACATACATCATTCATTTTTATTTTTTTCCGTTTTGTGCATAATTATGTACAAAACGTCATGCTACGACCAACGGGACCGGAACAGTAACCAAAGAGGTATTTACGTCTTTAGTAGCTATAGCCTACGTAGACTATACTGCCGTGCAGACCCTGAAACGCAGTAAAATATTTATATGACATACTTTTGTTGAAAATTGAACATTAATGTACTTTTGTTGAATTATAAGGAGCACGATGATCTACAATAAAAAATTAACTGCGTTTTAGGGTCTGCACGGCAGTAGGTATAGCTAGTTTTACATATTATGTTGTATTCGATCTAATCTAAAACTTTACATACGTATCACAGCGTTTCTGTCTTTAGTGCCTAGACATAAACTCAGCGAACACCGCCTTAATGGCCGTAGCGCGTGCAAACTCAAATTTAGGAGATGAAGCCAGGCAATGGCCCACATTACGACTTCTAGTCTTAAAACTACATAAAATAGTTCGCGTCTAAAGGCATCAATGTAAAGCCGGGTACAGACAGCGCGAGACATGGGCATATATATGTAGCTTATGTAGTTTGCTTTGCATGCCTCAGTGTGAGCTTTCATAGCTGTAGCAAACTTGGTTGGTAGCCTGGGTATTTGTTGAGCATACGGCGTACGTGGCAAAGTATTCACGGCGAATGTCTGCACGCTGTTTTATGAAAATATTTCCCTTCTCACCAAGCAGCTATAACTTATAAAAACATGTACCACCTTCAGTTGCCGGCGGCGAACGCGGTCCATAATGTAAGCGGTCTACACAATATTGCTTATGAAACCTTACTCCTTACTCGAGCAAATATTGTCGCTGTACTATTTTCACTTACCTCTTTCTAGGGCGAGCGTCTGCTCTATATAAAATGTCACTTCGTTATGTACATTTTTATCGTTTGGTTTTTATTTCAGATTGAGGATATATTACTAGAACGTAAACGTCGGCTGTGGGAACTGGGTCTTCTGTTACTATGTACTAACATTTGCTGAATAAGTTGCGATGTTGGGATATGAACAAGATCACCATGCTTGGCGGATTTTAAGTGTAAGGTGCATGTTCACACAATACCCGGGAACCCTTTGGACGCGGGTGTACAGCACTGGTCGTTGTGACTGTTTTTTTAGAAGGTATGAATGGCTATGATTATCGCAGCAGTAAAAAAAAAAACAGGTAAAATGATGAGGACTCTCCCCTTGAAAATTACCATACTGTTCAAATTAACAATTATTGAAACAGAACGGAACGGTTAGAAACTTCATTGTCATTCATGTATTGCATGTCCACGGTGTATTACAACCAGCAAGGGAATAATTTTCAGTATTCACACTTTATTTCCCATTCACCGTATCAGCAAACTAATGGGTACCTGCATTATCATAGTAAACATTATTAGCATCATAGTACGTTACCGTATCTACACAGTGAAATTATGAATGTAGCAGAATGAATTTCACAAAGGAAACGTATACACAAAAAGGTGAAAATGATTATTTAACTCCGTATTTTCAGTAAAATATGATGAATGCGCGAGCGCTACCGCCCGCCCCCTTGCCAGAGGTAGTTGAAATAATACCGTGTGGTTTTACTCAGCTAACGTCTGACAGACGCCTACGCCCGCCCCAGGGTAGAGGAGAATGTTCAAAAGAAAAAAAACTCAATTACCTACCCTGAAATACAAGATAACCGTAATTCTACCTACTGGGTCAAGTTCTCTATGAGTCACAGAGTCTCAATGTTTAAAGAAACATATAAATCTACGAACTAGACGCAGCAGACCGATCGATCGAGCTATCTAAGTATTAAATGTCTATGTAAGTCATTGGTACAGACCGTTCGGTGGTTTTCTCTCTCGTAAATGTACGAATCATCACCACAATGTCTCCTTGACCCTTGTAACATGATCAAATACATTTATTTTTAACTGAAACTATAACAAAAATTGTACGTCATTTAATGTTTTTCAATATTTTGGAAATGTTATGTATAATACACACACACATATACATCGATAAAATTACTTTGACAGTCAAAAGTGGAAAGAAATGAAAGAGACTGTATAAAGTTAACGTTTATAGTAATGAAATAAGGTTGCATACCACAACAACCTGGCTGAAACCTATTTAATTGAAACACACAATCGAATTCCTTTAAGTAGGTATTCGAATTTCGAAAAAAACAAACCGATAATGTTCTTTTTTTAAATGGGGCAGTTGTGTAGCCGCGCTAATGTGAAAAATGTGTTTAAAAAAAGAAAATTAAAAATAACCCAAAAACATCAACAGTAAAAAAAAATTAGGTACGTACGATGAATCACGTAAAAAAATAAGTAATTACTCTGGCACAGCCTTTTATCATTTTCAAACTTATCAATACTATAATAGTACTTCTTCAACAAACTTAAATACACCTCGGTCACATATTGAAGTGACCACAGCTATGTGGTGTAAATACGATTTGTCGTGTAAAAGAATATGTCAATAACCTGTATACACAGAACTAAGTGTTATTGGTACACACACTATACCTACTTAGTTTATGTTTACGTTCACGATACGGGTAGGCAGTACCAGCATATAGGTACATATGTAATTGGTTCAGGCTAATTTGCGAATAGTCATCGTGCGATCAATTTAGGTAATAAACTAACAGTCCTTTTTGTAACGTGTGCGGAGGCAAAGTCAAAGCATTTATTTCCATTAGACCATTTATAGACTGCCCCGTTGGTCTCGTGGTCGCAAGCGCGACTGCTGAGCAAGGGGTCCCGGGTCCGATTCCCAGTTCGGGCAAAAAGTGTTATTGGGTTTTTCGTAATTTGGAAGTTGGTGGTGTGACACCACCGTTGCTCGGAAAGCACGTTAAGCCGTTGGTCCTGCGCCTGATCTCTCTCCGGTCGTGTCGGATTGCCGTCCCATCGGGCTATGAGAGTTAGGGAAGAGGGAGTGCACCTGTGTTTGCGCACACACTTGTGCACTATAATATCTCCTGCGTACGTGGCTAGTCTGCATTAAGGTTAGCCGCCGTGGCCGGAATCGGCCTGGAGAATTACATTACATTATAGGCACTCTGGAATGCTAAAAACTGCGCTTTTGAAAGAATAGTGCCAAGCATATAAAAAAGGAGTTTCGAAATAGGTAGTTTGGGAATAGAAAAGTGCTTTTATGTCATCAAAAGCTCTTCCTATGCAAGCTCGTCCAATTTTTAACGCCTTTGCTGAAAGTTAATACCGATCCATCTTTATTCTTTTGCGCTTTTAAACGTCCACTTTAAGCACTATTTTCTGATCCACATCTAACGTAATGTTAACCCAAGCAACTTTAGCGTAAAATTTTATCATCGCTAACTACAATTTAGAAATCTCAGATTTTAGATTGAACGTGTTAATAGTGCACATAAAGTTGAAACGTCGGTCGTTTTAATTAAAACCTTTATCAAGAACTGACATTCTACTCGTAGTAATAACTATAAAATACCTGTCCTGTGAGACAGACTTGACCACAAAGGGTTCCGTACAATATTAAAACTACATACAAAAAAACTACCCCGTTGGTCTCGTGGTCGCAAGTGCGACTGCTGTGCAAGGGGTCCCGGGTTCGATTCCCAGGTCGAGCAAAAAGTGTTATTGGGTTTTTCTAGGAAATTCTCAGTAGCAGCCCGGAGTTTGGATTTGTGCCCGTTTAATGGCAATAGGCTCGCCCCCTATTACATGGGATCGGAAACATACCGGCGAATTGTGGGTGTACATTGGTACACCTCTGCCTAACCCTTCGGGGAATACAGGCGTGATGGTATGTATGTATAAGAAAAAAAAACACGTTTCTTGTATTAAAACAATTAATAATTTGTTTCTATAGCAGCCAAGTAATTACATACTACGGACGGATAGAAAGACAGCGGAGACTTACTTCCGGGTCTGGCTGTTTGTGTATGTGAGTTTATTTATGTTTGTAAACGCACCCTCGACATAGGAGAAATTCCTATTGTTCTTTTTTTTTCGGATGGGAAATCATCAATTGACTTCTCCCGCCCTGGGCGTTCGTAGGAAATTCGTAGAGTGGGGCAACGTTTTTTTGTTTAAAGAATCAGAAAGACTTAATAACTAATATTGATCCGTTTGGTGCACTTATTGTACGGAACCGCAAAAATTACGAAGCGTCGACACAAGCAAATACAAGTTACACACTGGCGATACGCTATTGACGACAATACACTAACAATTCGAACAAAAACCAAATTAAAAAAAAGGAGGTGCCTAAAACGTAATAAGCCAATTAAACATGTAATATTGTGATGTTCTCTCGTTCTAATGAAATTGTAAAATGTAACTCTTCAGACCAATTCCGGCCACTCCCTCTTCCCTAACTCTCATAGCCCGTTGGGACGGCGGTCCGACACGACCGGAGAGAGATCAGGCGAAGGACCAACGGCTTTACGTGCTTTCCGAGGCACGGGGGTGTCACACCGACAACTTCCAAACTCCGGGCTGCTACTGAGAAATTCCTAATGGAAAAACCCAATAACACTTTTTGCCCGACCTGGGAATCGAACCCGGGACCCCTTGCTCAGCAGTCACGCTTGCGACCACGAGACCAACGGGGCAGTGGGGTCTAATGAAATTAACCCAGATATGGAGGCTGACGTTATTATATATGTACACCGCTATATTCGTCACTCAGCCCTTTCGAATCTCAGGTGTTTTCGGTCAGACCCGTATATTTTATGCGTCACAGAAATAACGCATAAATCAAAGAGCTCGCTCTCGCTTGACATTTTTATGCACGTTCCGTTTTCAGAATGTCTTTATTCATTGAAAAAGGGGAACGTTGCGTTGAAAGTTTCGTCAGAATCAGCAACATTGCGTTCTTCACGTCTACAGATAGATGGGAGAAAATGTATGTCACAACTTTACCAGAGGAATTCTAAAAAAAAACAAAAACACTGAAGTTATTATTCTTCCACTTCACACTTCCTTCTTCTTTTTTTAATTTAATTTAATAATATTAGGAGAGAGCATAAGATAATACAAGTCCTCTTATTGTTCGACAGGAGGGCAAATGCTTCTTCTCTTTTAGAAAAGGCACTCGAGTATTGATCACCACATTTCTTAGACGAAATGATAATTTTCAATTTATATCAATATCTAGCTTCTGCCCGCGACTTCGTTCGCGAAGTTTCTTTCACCCTCGTTAAGTTACGTGTTCCACTTCCGTGGGTCATAGCGTGATGTTATACAGCGTGTAACGAAAAGGGTATATTCATACAAACGGGGTGAAGAGTGTATCCGGTACTGAATCTCTATACAAAATTTCAGCTCAAAAGCAATAACTTTGAAAACGCATAATATTTTTTTTTAATTCGGCAGTTTAATAAGTTTAAACCGTAACAAACTTGTCGGGAGAAACAAATCTTTTACGGAGTTGTTTCTTAGTGTGTAGTTTATTGACACCGGTCAGCTGACTTGGTGTAGTGATGTGTGGAATTCAATTGGAAACATTTGGTTTTTCACTTCAATGTTAATTAACTTTATAATTTTGTGAGTATAGGTATTAAAAACATGTTGCTATGTGGTTTGTTAACATCAAAATAATCCGTCCCTTTGATATGTATATACTATACCCTTTTCGCAACACGTTGTATAACTTATTGCTAATGAATCTGGCTATCATACAGAAAAATATTATTTTCAATCTGACTGTCAGTTTCCGAGATTAACGCATAAACAAAAACTCTTCAGCTTGATTAAATTAGTAAATATAAAGTAGATGGCGGATACAGGATAAAAAGTTGTTTAGTAAATAAGAACGTAAAATCGTTTTATAAAAAATAATCTAATAGACTGAAAATACTATGATGAATGATATTACATAAACAAAAAGTTTTAATAGGTACATTGAATACTTTTAAATCATTTTGTTTTAACTCAATTTTGTTGTTTGCTACACCTGGGCCACGGTCGTACAAACTATCAAATCTCCCCCTAAGAGAAAGTACCAATACAAAATCAATAGAAACGCATAGGTACGTACATGATTCTCTGAAACCACTTCGGAAGTAAAGCAATCGATATCAAGGAGGTGATACCTATGTGCCGATACTCGAAATTTGCCATGTTCATTTTACGATTATTAGTGGCACAAAATCGTGATACTCCGTCCCATGACAGTTACATGGCTAGGTGGATCATAAAATGTCTAAAAGGTTTTTAGCCACATTCTTTTCTTATATTTTGTTGGGACATATCGAGTTTACTGCCTCGTTCTGAGTGCGACTGCTACGCTAGAGGTCCTGGGTTCGATTCCCAGGTCGAGCAAAAAGTGTTATTGGGTTTTTCTCTGAAATTCTCAGTAGCAGCTCGGAGTTTGGATTTGTGCCCGGTTAATGGCAATAGGCTCGCCCCCTATTACATGGGACCTAAATATACCGGCGAACTGTGGGTGTACATCGGTACACCTCTGCCTAACCCTTCGGGGAATACAGGCGTGATGGTTTTTATATCGAGTTTACAACTAAGTACCTTTCAGGGTTCGCCAGGTGCGTTAACATAATGATTTCTCATCCATCATACAAATAGGGTACTCTCCACCTGGGATGTTTAAAATTACTAAGGTTTACTACCTGTTATGTAATTAGTTGGGATGAGGAAAATTTATATAATAATAATATAATATCCAGCCTATTATTATCCTACTGCAGGGCAAAGGCCTCTTCTCATACAGTGAAGGCACGAGTATTGATTACCACCCTTGCTCAAGGCGAACTGGCAATTTCAGTCTTACGAATATATTAATTAGCAGTCCAGGTATCCTCACGATGTTTTCCTTCACCAGTGTCAGCGATTGTGAATTAAGAAAAGTCACATCGGGTAATGCTCATGTCCGGTAGCGATTCTACATCCGCGTGCATGAGAGGCGGGTGCTTTAACCACTGGGCCATCACGACACGACCCGAAATCATCATAGTTCTTCTTCTGCTCTGGGCGGAGCAAAAGGGAGTGACAGATTCTTACTGACTAAAACCCATCCGTGTTTCTCCTAATGCCCTTTGCGTTCCAGGGCCGCGATGATTCTTTCGAACAAATTCCGCAACTCTGGCAGGCACTGGCCCTAGCGGGCTCCGTGCCGTATGCTTGCTGACCTCTCTTTGAGGCGCGCGTGGAACACAACGCGCCGCCGACTCGAGCCTTATTCTGATCGACAGCGAGCTACCCAGCGCTCCGCAAGCTTACGCCTACGGTGACTGGGAGTCGGGTGAAGGAAGAAATAGGTAAATATACCCACAGTTTGTTTTTTGTATATTATACTTGAGTACCAAGCGAACGAGGTCGCGGGTAGAAGCTAGAGCCTATAATACCTATGATGAGATTTTGAATTGACCACCCAGAAATAGTCCCCTTGAAATTAATAACTTAATCAATATTGCATGTAAACATATAAATACACGATCCTGATGGTTAATGCTTTGATATTACCCGTCGATTACGCAGAGTGTTTCGCATAAAATTTTCGTGTAAAACCGATCCCAGTGTGCAGATACTTTGCCCAACGCCCAGTTCAATTTGTATTACCCGGGGGAAATGGGGGAATCATACTCGCACGTGATGGCAATCACTGATTAATTGCTATTTAGCAATGCAATACATGTAATCGTGGCTAAGAGTTACCCAGATCATTTCAATAATTTTGTTTTTGTTTTTTTTTATGAAAAATGCAGTAAGAAACATAAATCAAGATGTTTTAATAACAAAGTCTAATAGAAAAACATTATAAATCTAGTAGAAAAAAAATTCTTTCTAGAATGAATAAGGTATAATAACTCATATTATTGATAACGTTTCAAGACATCGTAGCGTTATTAATTTTGCTGTAAGCAAGAAAAGATTTATTCATTTTATTAATCAAAATAAACGTAACGCGAGGAAAATACGGCGTGGGGGCGACACATTGGAGGAAATCACAGATATTATCAAGTTCGCAAATGAATTCCGCCAGATTTAGAAACCTTTTATTTTCCCTCGGGCTAATGAATCTAAGGTTCACAAAGATGTAAAATCATTTGTAGAGAAATACTTTTTTTTTGTAAAATACAAACAGCATATTTCATTAGCATTATCTAGTCCGATGCTGCTGGTTTTGATATAAATGTTCAAATCCTAGGGCTATGACGTAGGTTGTCTTATAAAAAATTGTCGCGTTAATTAAAAATTACTAAAATAATATCATCATATTAAAGTACCTAGGTAAAAGCTTGCATTATCTATATTGTAAATATTTGATCACTCACGTCTTTCACGGATATAGCAGGATTTATCATAAAGATTTTGCACTAACATTTATTTTTACTCTATTATTTTCCCTGTTCCGGCTCTCACCGAGCTGAAAGGAGCTTGAGGGGGATTACTTCGATATCCGATTATGGTATCTGATCCTATATCCACTGCTTATTTAAATGTTGATGCCTATGATATTATTATCGGGTTTATTTACCACGCTTTTTATTTAAAAAAACGCAGTATTGGAATGCGGTGAAAAGTGAAGATACGAAAGTTGTGACAGCAAAATAATATCTCAACTTTAATTTAAGAACGATTTCAGCCATTTATACATTACATTTTAAATGTAATAATTATGGTGACACGTACTTAAAGAATGACGAATAAGGTCAAAGAACTTTTAAAGATTTTCTAAACCAGTCTTTATTAGGTACTTCCCAGCAAAATATAAACGACAAGTCCTTTAATATAAGCGCCAACACCTACAGACTAATGTAATTAAAGTCACGACTCCGTGAAATGCAGCTCCACACAAACAATTATTCTTTTCGTTTCATCATTTCTATAAAATGCAACTCGTCGCACAGTCATTTGTTACAAGCATCTGTCATATTTAATTACACGTTAAATAAATCACACACCTACCTACACCTTGTATGAAATGTCAAGCAATTGTCAAAATTGCGAGCAGTCGTAGTCATAACTACGCATTTATCAGAATAATCATTAAAAGTAAATTAGCAGTGAGAATGGTAGTCACCGCGACTGTCAACGGACTAATCGTTATACCTACCAGCTGTTACGCTTTTCTAAATGACGGGCGCTTATTTCAAATAAATTGTAAGTTTAAATCGTTCAGATATTATTGCCTGAAAGGTCCAATAACATATGATTTTCCTGCTATTAGGGTAGAGCTTTATTTTTAATCAAACATTTAATTAAATGGCAGCAAAAATAACTTCAAAATATTTTAAAAATATGCTTAAGGAATATTTATTACTAGATGAAAAATTTCCGATGCAAAAGCGCTGAAAGTTTCTAGATTTTTTCCCAGATGATGAAAATTTGCTGTTAAAGCAGTATGGGTAGGTATTATGTAAAGTATTAGCACTACTTCCTCTATATATTGACTGCTCTAGGAACGTGTCATGCTAATACTAAAAAGTATTAGACTATCCTTACGAGACCATTCCGTCACCGACCAACACCGTCGCGTGTCATGCACGAAGCGTCAACAATTGTTGTTGATACGTTCCAGTAGTCTGTGGCATGTTACTTTCCGTGCCTGGTACGTTCATTGTGTGGTTATGGTATGGTAAGGTGTAGATGGAGTAGACTCCTTAAAATTAAAATGATGATGATGATGTTGATGTGATCCTGTTGTTGTGATGTTTCAGCTCCGGTGTAGATGGTTTAACGTAAATTTGAAGAAAAGTAAAATACCACTCAATCAAACCTATGTATAAACTCAACCATGTAATGTGTGGAATTACAAAAATGCTCAGATGCTCGCTAGGAAATATTGAACGAAAAAACCATTTACAAGGATCATATGGGACATAACAAGTTTTATATAAAATCGTGGGAAACGACCATCACAACAGTCAGGTTATTTCCATAGTTATGTGATACTATAATTTTATGGTAATTGCAATGACATCATCAATATCAATACAAGAACGCTTGTCCGTGTTTAATGTTCAACGTTATTTTTATATGTACAGTTATGGACGACGGGATTGCTATTATCTAACTCCAGGCTAAGGGCTGTGACTCATCGCACTTAGTCCAGGCGCCGACTTTCTTGTACTGTGCACAAGTTTCTGATTGTTTTCATGTAACTATATTAATTAGATTGTTTGTTTAACATGATAATGACTAGCTTATGTCTGTGACTTCGTTTGCGTGAGAGTTCATTATCACTGGGATTCTTTTTTCGCGTGGAACTACATATAATCCTTTTTCAGAAATAAAAGTAGCCTTATAGTTACTTCTTATAAAATTATCTATCTGCCAGTAAAGGTCCCGTGAAAATCGGTACAGCCGTTTCAGAGATTAGCCGGAACCAACAGACAGACAAACAAGTTAAATGTTTTTTTTTTTTTTCAAATCTCAAATCTTTATTGCAATCCATAATGTGAATAATACAGGTGGTAGGTATTAATAAATAGAAACAATTATGGACCCTGACGTTTAAGTGTCGTGGGAACATTTATATTTTATGTTGTAAAATCTGATATTTTGGCATTACAAACAGACACTACATTTTTATTTATTAGGAGAAATAAAGACTTTGGTGACTGAGCAAAGTCTTTGGTTTAAAAACTTTTCTAACATTAGATACAATTACATAGTCAACTATAATAAGCACACAATATTATTTGAAAAAGTTTCCCAATAAATAAGGATCTCGGCATTGATTTTTTACTTTGTGCATTGAAAAAACTTTTGCATTCGACTGCACAGCGACAGCGACACACACTAACGACAAAACTTCTTGCGATAAAGTTTTTGAAAAGGCAGAAGATAGCTATAAGTTTTGTGCTCGACAATACCCACGGGAACAAACCTAAAAGAAATAATCTAAAGTACGAAATCCACAAAGAGTACCATCTGCAGCGCCTACTTCCGTACATAGTGTAAGTATGTCATCTCATTACCCATTAATGTTTTCGCGAAAACGTTAATAGCATGTCTAATTCTGTAATAACACGTAACTACAAGTGTTTCTCTTTCTATGAATATTGTTAATATTACGGACTAATAATAGGCAAAGTAATTTGAGAGTTGTTAGGAATGTAGAATAAAATTAGTCATAGAAAATTGTATTTTTGAGAGTGCAGCAAAGAGGAGATGTACGGTAAAGACCGGTGAGCGTTTCCGTTGCGACTATATCGATGCTTTAGTATTCCTTGACAGTCGGTGTCGGCGTCGTTCAATCACGATAAGAGCAGAAACATCAACGGAATAGTAACTCTCGGATTTGTTATAATCAAAAGTAAGCGAACAAATTGATCTGGCCACTGATATCGCTTTACGAACGAATCCAATAGCACAAAGTAATTCCTCAAAATCCGTTTTGATTTTGTGACGGAAGGAAGTTTTCATATTTAATTTCTTTTGTCTTTTTGTAAAGGCACGACTGTTCTACGAAAACAAAAGGTTAATGAAACAGAAGGGTTTAATTTACTGTGGTGTGGTATTCAGGAAGCCGAATGTATTTTTAATTTTAATGGTTCCATTGCGTGAACACTCTTGTTATTATAAGCCTGTGCTAACTCCATTTTTATCATGGTAATGGATATTATTCTTATTGTTTTCAAGTAATTGAAACAACATGTAAAAATACACGTGTGTGTTTGACTGCCTCATTAGCCTAGTGGCCCTAAGCGTGACTGCTACGCTAGAGGTCTTGGGTTCGATTGCCAGGTCGAGCAAAAACTGTTATGGGGTTTTTCTATACCAATTCTCAGTAGCAGCTCGGAGTTAAGATTTGTGTTCGGTTAATGGCAATAGGCTCGCCCCCTATTACATGGGACCAAATCTTACCGGCAGACTGTGGGTGTATACGGGTACCTCTGCCTAGCCCTTCAAGAAATACTGGCGTGATGACATGTATGTGAAAATACACACTATATGTTTTCTTTTTTACATTTACGAAGAAAGACTACGCTCCATTAACAAGATCAATATCAGTACACGATGTTGCGGTGTCCAGTTGAGTAATAAATCGATGCACCTGTCGAACAACACATTATGAAAATTTATAGCGCGCTGAATCAATCTTAATCATTTCAATGAAAACTCCAAAATGCTCTTAAAACATTTTAACGCAGACGCCACATTTTTCAATTAACTAGTTCTGTATACTACTTAGGTACTGAAAAAACAAACAGGTCGAGCTATAATATTCATTTTGTAACAGTTATGGCCATTACGCGTTTGTTTAATGAATCACGTCAGTCAAAAGTAAAAGGACGCGTCATTTACTGTTTATGTCTTTCATTAGATTCTATGTTTATTTTTCTCAGTTGTTGACAGGCCAATAGCTTCCCAGAATCGTTTTAATATTATTGAAAAATGATTCTTTATGATGAAGTAGATGATATTTTTGCGCTATAAAACATTTGATGGAGTTCAAATGCCAATAACATCAGAGTTGGGTGAAGATCGAATTATACAATGATATCGGGAAAGCCGTTTGAAATACCCCTCACGGTAACAACTTTTTATTGCGAAGCAATGAGTATAAGATTTTATGCGGAACCTTTTCGTATTGCTAATGTTTTTAAACGGAATTTAAGAAACCATTACGGTGTGAACGCAACATTTAACACTTTTTTTTCGAAGTTATTTTTACGTTTAGTCGCCGTTTTGTACATTTGGCATTATATCATGTTTTACAAAGATATATTTGTCAACTGTAGACAGAGATCTTAGTCACTAATATACCGAAAAAAATTAAAATACCTAACAATAAGATGCTAAATTGATTTTTTTCCAAACATAACACATCGATCTGTAATATTTATTATGAAGAAATACATATTCTATCGTATAATAAATAATGAAATTAAAAGCAACACATTCATTCCAGTTCACGGTAGCTACAAAATGTCACAAGCAAGAAATACCTTTGTATTTCAAAGAAGTGTCACCTGCTGTAGCGGACCGAAAGCAATTTGATACAGTAACTGAAACGGTTGCATTTCTAAGGATTTGTACTGGCGGAGTAAATGGCCTGCCAAATTGTGTCAGTGGCTTGGTCTATCCGGCCACAAATCCCCGGATAAACCGCTTGCGTCGCGGACTAGACATTGTTGCACTTCAGAGAATGCCTCGGGATCGTAAATAATTGTGCTGGGACTACACCATTTATAACAAACGCCAAAGATCCCAAATGCAATTTCATTGTGGATTAATTTGAATGCTTATCTCAACATTGTAGCAAAAACAATGAAAAGTTAAAACATACAACTAATTATATTACCATAATCATGTAGATTAACTTGTAAGCCAAAGTTTGAATCAGAATGTTTGCCCCATGTAACACGATGGGACAACTCTTCCCTTTTATTTGTAACAGCAAAATATTTTTCTTTTTGACATGTGTCACATTTGCCCTTTAATCTTGTTGGGTGATGCCCAACATTTTTATGAAGGGAAAAAACTTTTATTCTGGCATAAAGGACCCGTGATATAAAGATAGATTACACAATGCGTACAACGACGGCGACAGTTCGGTATAGTTACATTCACGGCACACGGGTACCTACCTACCTGAGTACCCATATAAAATGATGATAATAAATGTTTGTTGTGGTTTTTGAGCAATCTATACTAATATAGCTATAAAAGCTGAAGAGTTTTTTTCGTTTGTTTTTGTGTTTTATTAATCGTGCTAAACTCTGAAACTAACAGCCGGATTGGACAAACCTTGTTGTATATATGACAGCCAGATTCATGAGGAATAAATAGTACCTATAACATCACGTTACGACACGCAGGAGCGTAGCAGTAACCAAAGACGTAACTGATCGCGGATGAAAAAACCACGCGAACGAAGCTAGAAGCTAGTTATTGATAAAAGTCAGACCTTTTAGTTTATAAATTAAGAAAACTTCTAGATTTTCCAGAATCTTGATATTTAATTACGCGTATGAAGTTGATATTACGTCTTTATTAAATTCTGATCTAAAGCGCTATCGATATTAACTATTTAATTTTAATAATTCGTTGTTTCTAATAAATAAGAGATTATCAGATTTAATTTGTAATACATAATGTCTGGGCTTTCTCAACGTAAACATTTATTCAAGTGTAAAGAATTAAGATCTCTTGGTAATTGATAGTTTGTATTGTAGTCTACAGTCTGAGACCATACGTTACCTCACTTTGGAGTCTATTGTACGTTGAATGCTGATATAACCGAACTGTTATCTAGAATACCCCATTAATTGGCATTATAATACAAACCTTCGTCTTTTGTTTAGCTGATTGGTATTCCGAGCCATTATTACAGCGACAGCTATTTCTCGCTCAGTAACAGTCTAACTAAAATTTGCCTAGTATTAAACGTCAAATAGAATTTAATTTGATGTAAACTTTAACGTAATGGGCACTTTCGACGGATAGTAAAATGAAATTTATTTGCTAGACGCCATATCTTCGTTGTCCGCTTTATTCTCTCCGATACTCTTATATCATATAAAATGTATGCACTGTCTACTACACAAATTCTGAATATATGGTTATTAGAAAGCTTCGAAAGTATAATATTCACGGAAAAGTTAAAAACGCATAATGTTGCGGAAAATTTTATATAATGCTTGGAAAAATATGAACTAGAATTACATTCGCTCATTGTGAAGTTTGTTTGAGTCTACTTGACATTGCGGTTATACCATTTCATGTAACTAAGCTCTAGATAAAATGCAGGCTTGTTGGTTATCTAGTAAATGTAAAATACCTATATTTGCATGTGATTTATTTTTGTTATCGTATGTCCTTGAAACTCATAACAGATTTTGTTTTATCAATTAGCACGGTATTATTAAATTGGGTGACGATAATCAGCGATAAATGTCGGATAAAACTATAAATACAGTACACATAGCCCTTTATATGAACGATTTTAAACTTGCAATAGATAGTCGGATAGGCCCCCGACAAGAACAGACCACAGAGTTATCAAACTTCCACATCAGTGGGCAGCGCTCGCCGTCGGTCCGGTTACTCCTAAATTAACTGTCTCAATTTAAATTCTAATATTCGATGAATACCATATCGAAATCGAATGCAAGTATAAATGTACATATAAAATATTATTATGGTTTAACGATTTATGATGGTAAAGTAAAGATTAGTAACGTTTCTTTAGATGTACTAAATAAACTAGAGGTTCTTGCGACGGTAATGTGACTTCATGAGGATGAATTAATGAATTTGAGAACTATGTAACTGATGCATTTGTTGCCTATCTATGTCTTTGATTAACTCAGAGATGTTGCTTGATGGACGAGTTGACTTCGAATCATTATCGGACCAATACTAGAGCCTTGCGGTACTGCATTGTATTCATGGCCATGTAGTGTTTTTTTTCATGAAAATCGAATTGCAAGAACCACATTAATCACTCAAAAAGTGGGAAGATTCAAATAAAATACTTAATGCTATACAACTAAATACTATTTCCCCAGTAATGAAGATGAATAAACAATCGAAAGCCTTGGACTAATTATAGAAATTGCTTAAGCATTATAGTAATCCTCTTGAGCAAAGGAGATGTGCAGCTAAGCTGAGTAATATTCCGTTAGATTTTGGAATTATTCGTAAGCCAATTTTCTTCGTGTTTACTTATTTAACTGTTTACGTCCTTTTGTTTTGCGGAATGCAGCAATAGAAAGAGCAAATCGAAAAAACGAAACAACTGTCCAGAGCTATACAGGTTTAAGCCTTATGTAACACCTTTTATAGACATTAAGGTCTGCAAATAAATGAATAGGAATGCCATGATGAATTCAAATCCGGGCCAGTACCGATGTGTCTTTTTCAATTTATATGTACTTTGTAAGTTTATCTTGAACAACACTGACATCAAGCTCTTAACTGTCACATTAGGTCAAGCCATGTAA
Organism: Caradrina clavipalpis; assembly: GCA_932526535.1. Lineage (NCBI taxonomy): Eukaryota > Metazoa > Arthropoda > Insecta > Lepidoptera > Noctuidae > Caradrina > Caradrina clavipalpis. Next base: position 7,816,035 of record OW052093.1, read on the forward strand.
TGATAGTATAAGCTGTTATAAATAAATAATAATAAATGAAATTAATTCGAAAAACCATCGTTTGTTGCAACATGTTAGCATCATGTTCTAGAACATTTAAGTAAGTACTTACTAGTTCAAAAGTTGGTCTAAATATTCACTGAATAGGTGCTAGTTTGAATAATATCAAAGCTAACGGTTGCAGCTGTATTAATTTCCGAGCCTATACAGCATTCAAAATCACATTTCCATGCACCATTCAAAAGTTAAATGTTTACCATTTCTGTGCTGGTTTTTACGGTGATTTATAGAACAAACCAGTGTATCGTGGACGGATCGCCAATGTTTGTATTTTATATCGGAAGTTTGTCAGCGTGTTTTTTTTTAAGTTTCAATATTCTAATGGAGGTTGCAGGGCAAAATAGAACACTACGGCTAGTAACGAAAAGCTTCCCTGTAAAAAGTAATTATAGAATGTAATTAATGTAGAAGAGAATGGATACTTATATTTTTTTTGTGACAAGTCAACCATGCTATTAACAGAACACTGTAACTCCTGAAAGCCAAAACCACCAGAAAAGTGCAGAAAAGCGGCGAAGCAATGAAGCTCGAAGATTCTCAGAGAAACAATTCAACTGTTTTGGGTCCCGCAACGAAATAATTAGAAATAAGAAAAAAAAAACCAGCAGAGGAGTAAGAAATGGATACTTTTGAGCAGATTATAATACTCTTCTATCGAATATCTAGTAAACGAACACGACTTAGTGATAATGAACCTACCAAGTACACACGACGTATCGATTATAACTTATTTATAACAAGTCCAACTTGTTCTGAAAAGTCTCCCCCCCCCCCCACCGAAATTCACCTCACGAAGTTCATGAAGATACAATAGTGGGTTAAACAGCATTATTCAATTAGGTAGCTAACGGGCAATCCCGCGGTAACCTCGTAGTTGTAATATCTGACATAGCAGGCAAGCTGACTGACCTCGAACCAGCGGCGTTCGCAAAATGTTATGAAAGCCGATACGAGAACTAAGATAAGGTGCATAAGACTGAGCTTAGTCGAGAAAATGCAGAGGAAAAGGTATTTAGATAGGATATTGGAAATTCAATATCTTTGACATCTTTATACGTTGTTCTTATAAGATTCAAAATAAACCGTGATAGATAATTTACTTAAATAAAAATATAAAATGTGACTCAAATCGAAGAACCCGTATCAGTAAATTCCTACTTCTACTACTAATGTAATAAATGCGAAAGTTTGCGAGGATGGATCGATGGATAGGTGTTTGTTAATCTTTCCCGCTTAAACGGCTGAACGGATCTTGATGAAATTTGGCACTGACAGAGATTGTAGTGTGAAATAATATATAGGCTACTTTTTGTTCCGGAACAATGAATGGTTCCCGTGGGATAATATCTATCAAATTTGACGCGGACGAATCAGAAAAATATTGATACAATCATGTAACGATATTACTAAACGTCTCAAAGGATTTCCTGTTACTAGTAACTGTCAAGGAAAACAATGAAATACTTGTGATTCCAGGAAACTACCCTTATATGGATTAAACACCAATGATAAATGCTCATGCATAAAGCATGTGCCCTACAGAGAGGGAGCGATATTCCATGCATAGCAATAGATTGGTTCCGATACGACGTCAATGCGCTGAGCAGTCCTGAGTTACGCACCATTAACTTCATCGTGCGTATAGTCGGAGATATATATTATCTGGCAGATTGGTATACTAGGTCAAATAGAGATACTACTTATAAAGAACTAGCTGTATAACCCGAGGTGGTACCCGGTTTCAGTTATTTTTTCGGCTACTGCTTTGTTCCCGTTGGTCATAGCGTTCTTCTTTATCATGTGGGCAGTAAGGTCTAAACGACCCCACACACACCCTAGTGTCAGAGTTTCTAAACCGCCTCAAGGGCCTCTGACATGGTTACCGATGTCAGTGATGTCCAAGATACACTTAGAAAGTACATAATATGAGTTAGAAAAAGTCACATTGGTACTTCCCCGTGCCTGGTTGCGAACCCACAACCTCGTGCATGAGAGGCGGGCGCCTTAACCACTGCACCATCACGACACTACAGCGTACCAAAAGCGCGTACTATAGCGTTATGTTGTAACTATGCGTATAAACTCTCATGTTAAATCTCTACATAGGTACGAGTGTACGTATACTGCTGAAAGCTGCATTAAAATCCGTTACATAGTTTAAAAGATATAATCGTACAGAGAGAAAGCGACTTTGTTATATACAACGTAGAGATGACAGTTGTGATTTAAATGTAACAGTTGACAGTGACTTTGCTCAACAATCTGTTACCCCAACTGTACGATCTCGCAAGTCAGTACATTCGAAACTAAGCTTAATTACATTTTGCCGGTCATTTAATCTCATAAACGTATGGTAAACCCTTCGCAGCGCACAATTAAGGAAATTTTCACGGCCGAAATCACCGTCTGTCCTATTTGAATATCACACAATAGGTATAGCTGTGAATTTTAAACAGGTCTACATTGTTGTTACGGATGCTGTTATTTTAACATACCTAACAAGATACAGGCTTCCGACCCTACCTGTAATTAAATGTTCTGTAGTTATTGTGTTTTCAGACAAAGAGTGGAACACCTACACGGCTTTCTTTTGCGGATCTAACTAACTAGAAATGATTTAGGAATCAAAGAATATTTTTAACCTTTGCGTAAGTATAACGGCCTCCTACGATATGTCTATATCTTTTTTCTAAGATCTCACAGTCACCAGACCCACGTAATTTTAGCATAGTTGAAATGTGAAGAATAGTTAGGGGAATATATCTCTAATTAGAAACTATATGTGCTTGCTAACTTCAAGCTTCATTCGTTATTGCCAGAAACTTTTGGTGTGCCATAACTTCAGTCGAAGGCTTTAATAAGCGACCTTTAAAGCGCTCAGCATTGAAGCTAGAAAGTACGCATGCCTTCATACCGACATAGTTCTCTATCTACTCTCAAAATTCCTCTGTTCATCTCACCCGTGCTAAAATTACGTAGTTCTGGACATTCTGAAATCTCAGACCATTTTTCAGTTCAACAGAAATGTAGCAGGCTTCGACATTACATTGACAATGCCATTTTATTTTCTCATTTTTACTTACTACCAAAGTTGATGTTAACTGCTCTTTTTGAAAATACTTTTTGTTTCCCTTCGCAGTTCAAACGCGATTTAAATGAAACAAAAATACAGAGAAAAATAAATGAAATTAGCTACTCCCGCAAGATGTTCGAGCCAGTGGAAACTTTTCTTTTCTTCTTATTTTCCTGTTATAACGTAGATAACATTTGCCAATTGAGTATGGAGTAAAATTATACGTCAATGTACCGAATATAAATATTAAATCGGAGGAGATTTTCTATTAGGATAATACGGTTTCTTCTTTGAATGTTATTTATGTTTTCAATTACTGTTACGAGTATTTTGTATTTTTTATATTCTACATTTTGTGGATACCATTATGCTATATCAAGTTTAGAAATGATTCACTTATCTACTTTAAAGACTTGCTTTAATGGAGTGAAATGTGAAGGACGGGAGATTTACATCACGCCAAGTATAATAGAACGGCCACCGTGCATCCCGAGTAATCCCGCCCATAGAATTTCAGCGTTACCTAGTTGAATAGAAACGGGACAGGCTTCTCAAAAAGATATGCATAAAGGAATATTTAAAAGCGAACTTACTTTTTATGTGGGTAATGTCCTAACATTTTAGAACAGCTTTTGTACTTTAGATATGTAAAACTACGGGTAATGTTAGGAGCGCGAGTGTTGGAACAACAAAATGTTACCCTAGATAATCATATCATCACGCCTCTACTCCCCAAAGGTGTACTAATGTACAGTCAACAAAACTATTTGGTACGCAGGCAAAATTATACATCTATCTACTAAACTGCCAATATGTAAAGCATTTTTTTATTGTAATCGTAATTACTTTTTAAGCTTATGACACACTTAAGAGAGTTATTTAAAAGAATTGGCTGCTCAGCACACTCACAACATTGTTTAAAAGTAATCGCAAGTCAGCTGCCTGTAAACCAAATAGCTTTGTTGACTGTACACCCACGGTTCGCCAGTATGTTTAGGTCTCATGTAATAGGGAGCGAGCCTATAGTCATTAACCGGGCACGAGTCCTAATTCCGAGCTGCTATTGAGAATTTCATAGAAAAACTCAACAACACTTTGCTCGATAACCCGTAAACCTAAACATAACACATAACTCCTAGATAAGCCATGTTAAAAATATAAACTCCTCCCACGTAGATTTTTGTTGTGTATGTAGTTTAATAATAAATGAAATCTATCAATCCAGTTCAGTCCGAAATGCCTAACTGGAGTGAAAGATCAAACCACAAAGGTTTGAAAAACAAAATACATAATACAAATATTTGTGATTAAACAAATTACTCTAACCGTATAAAATAGTCGCTTTCTCCACGCTCCTCGAGGTCATGGTATGACCAGTATAGTTTCAGCTACCTCAGTTGTGTACATATATCTATTTATATCTGTAGAAGTAAATACACTTGATGTGTCTATTTGTAAGTATGTCAAAATAACAGTTTTTATTAAATGTTCTTAATGATATCTACCCAAACCACAAAAACATTTTTTTTTATCTGTCTGTCTATTTGTTCCGGCTAATCTCCGAAACGGCTAAACCGACTTTGACGGGGCATTCACTGGCAAATAGCTAGCGTTATAAGGAATAACTTAAGCCTAATTTATTTTGGAAAAAGCAGCAACAGTAAATAATTTCAGCAAATACATATAAGGGAACAAGTACATATAATTTATGCCCGGATAAATATGTAAGAAGCTGGAATCATTCTACGGTACCTAAAATACGTTATTCAAAAGGTCAACCCGGAACCCAATGTACACGTGTCGTGTTCATAACTTATGTTAATTAGTAAATGAACATTATGATTTTCCGATTAATTACGAATAATAATCGTACTGTTTATCTCAAGTAACTCATAAACAATAATACAAAGTTATTCATCAGTAATCTTATCGGGACGATTATGTTTTATGTGCCCTTACATGTAATGCAATGGAATATTTATATATACACTAGCTTCTGCCCGCGACTTCGTCCGCGTCACAGTTGATGTGTTATCCTACGGGTACCGTACATTTTCCCGGGATAAAAAGTAGCCTATGTGTTATTCCAGACTATAATCTATCTTTGTGCCAAATTTCATCCAGATCCATTCAGCCGTTTAAGCGTGAAAGAGTAACAAACATCCATACATCCATACATCCATACATACAAACTTTCGCCTTTATAATAGTAGTAAGATTGACTGACTATGCTATTTTTGTTGAGAATTAAATATGGAAAATCAAAGTCAAAATGCAATCATTTATTCCAATTGCACCATTAAAAGGCACTTTTGAACGGCATATATTAGAAAAATGAATTGAATATAGTTTCCACTTGCAAAAGGTAGTTCTTGTGTTGAGAAAGATTGGGCAAGAAAACTTACTATAAAAAAATATTTTATAATATTTTTATACGGGATTAATTAGGGTTACACATAAATGCAATGTTTGAAATATTTTTTTTTAATTATGAAAATTATTAATAAATTAGTACCTAACTTTTGGGATTCAACATTGGGACTAACCCAAAGTTTCACGATTTATACATATAAAACTGTATCATATCGACGATGTATCTAGGTGCATATTAGGTACAAAAAGACACCTTATAAAAGTGTCTTATAATATTTGCTACCTACATTTTCGCACATGTACAACACTTTTCATGAATTTTATACAAAATTTTATGTAAGTAGATCATAAAATGTGTCGATCGAAATGTGTCTTTCAATTATTTTGTTTTACGATGGCAGCTTTTCATACCTGACTTATGAATTATTTTCAATTACGTAATAATAAAATAGCAATGTTTGCTTCTTTTCATTACTTTCTGTATTTTTTCTTCGTGTTTATAAATACAAAAGTAAATAAACCCGTGATCGTGACTTTGACCCAAGGGCCAGACGTAAGAGGCACAGATTTGGAACTGAATTATAGATGCGCCTATTTATAAAATGGGAGGAGACGCTTTTCGATTCAGGTAGAACTGGAAAACCTTTGGCATTTCGACACATGATTTATGTGCGACTAGAATCACATTATACGAAATGAATAAGAAAGACAAGATCGGTAAAAGAAAATATTAAAAACGCCGAGATACCGGGTTGTGCTTTATTTTATACACATATTAGGGCTCCAACTACGTTAACTAAAAAGCCGTCGTACTATTTAGATCATAATTATATTAAAATAACATTCGAAGTCATTTGCTCATAGTTTGAGTGTGGCCAAACAAATGCCTACTATAAAAAAATGGAATCGTTTCTTATTCTGAATTCAAATTCCAAAAAGAATTCGACTGAGTGTTTAGAATAAAACCATGTCAGCCAGGTTGCTGTGGGGTAAATCCTTCACAGTACCTGTTAAAAAATAACTAATATTTTTTGAAAATATTATCGATGTTACCTACATGATTACGTTTTTCAGAGTTTTCAACTGTTTAACAACTCCGAAGGAATCGATGACATTTAAAAATACATTCGACTGCCGAAGGCAATTATAATTGCCCAATTAATTATTGTTGACACTCGTATTTTAATTGAGTACTTGCACATGTATTTACGTGGATGTGATAAGTATTTGTTTTGATCAAGATTATGTACGTAGTTGTGGACAAGTAACTATGTAAGTAAATACCGTTTGCCTTGGAATGTTGTCACAAACATTGAACACTAAGTAGACATAAATCCTAAGTTAAAATTATTTTTCAATTAGAAAAAGAGCTCTAGGAACAACTGAAAAATGAAATACTTGTAAGTAGTTCCAAACCCAAAATGTCATAAAAGTATTAGTGAGCATAGATTTAGGGAAAATTTCGCCAAAGTTTTATACCCAGTTTAAGTCTTTTATCCGATGAATAAAATTAACGTCTGCCGGGGTTTTGTATAAAAAACGGTCAAAATTTCAAAATATATCTCTGGGTTAATTTGTACTAGGCATAAGTTTGGTAAAATTTGCTCTAAGAATATAACTTAAATATACCTTAGTGCAATAGTGGCGTGTGTATGAGTTGACGAAGAAGTAGTCCAATGTTATGACTCGGTGCATCAGCCAGGTGGGCAAGTCTGGCGCGGTTACTACAGCAGTACTACAGTCCGTGGGCGGCAGACGGGCCGTTTACCCCTAGTCGGCACTTATCTACTTCACTGACAGACGTTAAAGTCACTAAAACTGAATCACATAAGTCGAAGTCGAAACTGAAGTGGGGTTTCACAGAAGCGTAAGGGGCATTGGACACGGGGTACGTAGTAATTTGTTTACGGTTGCGTGAAGGGCGGGCGGTAGGGTCGCGTGCGGCGCGTTCGTAGCGCGTCCACCGCGCTCGGCGCGCAACAGATAGTACGTAGCGGTAGGGACAGCCGGCGCGCGAGGCCGGGCCCGCCGGCGCGCGCCACTGCCCCCCCACCCCCCGCGCGCCGCCACTGCTGACGTCACACGAACCTCCGAAAATCCTCGCGACCGCTGATCGCTGCAACGGCTTGAGCTGAGCCCAAGAGTTCAACGGTAATGCCTCAGACTTGCCTGAAATTTATTAAGTACAATGCAAATTAGATCTGTCCAAACTTTGCTGATAACGTTTATTTAACTGTAGTTAAAGTTCAAGTTTCAAAAACTTTTAGTAGAGTTTTACATTTGCACCAAAAAAAGACAAACAATTGTTTTTAATGACAAATAAACTTTTATATATTGCTACATACGCTTCTTTTAAATAAAAAAGAAAACAAAAATAACATAACTTTTGATAATAAAGTGTTGTATGACTTCCATTTAATTTTTTGTTTTTCAGGTCATTTGCTCTGAGGTCGAGTTACTAATAGAACATTTTGCTAAAGTTTCGTTTTGTTACGGAAACTTGCACAACTACAACACTACATATTTATTTACTAATTTTCTGTTAACAGAACAGTTTTTGTTTCGACCAATATTTGAATGACAAAGCCTGAAAACAATAACGAATCAAGCGCGGATTAATCGCAACATCAGCTTCATTACCATGCAAAACGATTGTAAATACCTGAAACCAAAATAATTTAATTGATGTGACGGTTTTAAACTTAATTGATGGATATGTAACGTAAAACATTATTAAAGGCTACTCCCTCCTCCTCCTCGCGTCGTATTCCTCATTTCTGAGGGTCGTGATCCAATGGATCAGCTTCTTACTGATGGTCTCGCCATCTGTGTCAGTCTTTGGTGGTACGAAGTGTGACTTTCTTGCGGATGTCCTGAGAAGACTGGGAAGACTAATCTGCTTCTGGAAGGAGGTGGGCTGGTTGGAATAACTACCGCCACGGCTCACGTACAATGGTCCATTTGAAGGACTAAGTGCGGAAACCAAAAGCCTTAACTATGTAGTGTGACGTGCAATTGGGTGTCCAGTGTGGAGCGAACTGATTTGCCTATCTGTTTGGATTGCAGCCTCTTTTTCGTTTGCCATCAACTATGATAGTTACGATGAGCTGTTCAAGGATGTGGACAATTTTCCTGGCTGGCTATTAAAGGCATAAAAATCATAAGGCATAAATATATGGCATAAAAATCCTGGAACAGATTTCTTTTCATATTCGGCACGAGTTATCGCCACTATTATCTTAGCCAAAAGTCTACTGCAGTGAGCATAGAACTAGGATGGACTTGAAAAGGTGTGAAAAATTGCTGTAAATTACTCTAAATTGTGCAACTCTGTTCGTAGTGTTCTTTTGTTATGTCTGGACTTTGTGACGTTTTACAATTACTATCCAATTGTTGACTCATCTGGCTTTGTTGAATTACCCATAAAACGAAAATACAATTTAAATGCTAAATGTAGGACTGTAATCACAACTGCACACCTAGATACATAGTATAGGTTGACTTCTAATTCGAGGACAGATGCAACGGATTGACAGAAGGTTATATATAAGTACCTAATTAAAATATTTAAAGGGTGGACACGTCAAATTAATGTGCTTGGATTTCCATCAAAATTCGTAAGACACGTTATCAAAACTCTATTAGTTCAAAACAAAACATGTTGAAATGTTTTGTTACTGAAAAAAAGTAAATTGGTACCTGTTCAACGAACTGCTGAAGATATTCGTAGAATCGTGAAGTATCACGAAATAAAAATACAATAACCGCTATGTACAACTTGGTGAAGTTGTATACAAGCAATTTTCTACCTAAGTGCCAGCGATGTAAAACTACGGTTGGAAAAAATAAAGATTTAACAGGAATGTACCAGAAAAAATATAATGAAACGTTTGTCAAAAATTACTAGTAACACGAAAATCTTCGCCAGCGTTTAATTTACTTTATAAGTAAACCTCGAGCCTCAACACACATTACATGTTTACTTTAAATAAAGCACGGACAATGAAAGGGACATGATCCAATTTGAGCTTGTTGATCTAACAAAAAAGCGTCTCCACCAAATCTGGTTAGCAGTAAAGTACCGTGAGTGGGGTCTAAAAATACATGTACCTATAGATTAGTAAGGAGGGGACAAACAATGGCAAGTGAGTATTAACGAAGTCCGTGTGTTCGTGACGACGGCGCGAGTAACTGCGCGCAATAAACCGCCTTTGTCAGACATTTAATCCACTTAAGAGTTTGTAGCCCCTGTTCAAAGATGTGACCGACTCGTGATTGTTGTCGCCAAAAATTATTACTTCCGATAGTCGTACCCCTGGTCGATGCCCGACCTGACTGTCTTTAGTAAACAATTTGATTATACGTCCAACTTGAGTTATATGTTCACTATGATAGAATGTACCGTCATTATTTACATATTTACGTAATTGACAAGACAATTCATTCGATTGTTGAGATATCAATCGTTTTTTTTTGTATGACTTTGTGTTTGCAATCTGCGTAATTATATCATTAAGTGTTACGTGAAGACTGTATCTGCTAACAGCTAATCAATTATTTGTACGCACCACTCACAACACTCACTCATATTGGTTGTTAAAACAAAGGCTGAACATGGAAGAAGAAAATTCAGAAAATGAAAGCTACAACATTTCTACTGTAGAACGTAATTTTAAACTTTGGATGCCCTATTCCGTCGTTCGTCCCCCCATACATAATAAGGAATATTACCTACCTATCAATATTTTATTTGAAAGCATCTCCACTTGAACTCCAACTATAGAAAATGCATCAATACTCGAGTGTTCGGATCGCGGGAACTTACAGGCGCCTCCAGGCTATTACTTCTGCATTTGGCGAAATACATTTCCCCAAAACTGGAAACTGACATAAATATCTAAAAGGCTCCGCGGGGCCTTTAAAGCTTTGGTACAAACAAACTTACCTATGTTTAGTATAATATTACGCGAACGTTTCAGATATTCCTTCTTCGTAAGCCTGCTCTTAAGAATTCACCACGGTTACTTAGTAGGCACCTACATCGCTAAATATGTCGCGACTACGACAAAATATTACATAATTATTACATGGATGCTTTTACAGCAATTACCTTTTCAGCAAGCTTTTCATTATGTATGTAAGATAACAAGGGTATTGTTACCTATTCACTTAATTCAACAAAGAGGTAAAAATACCAACGCTTATTAATAAATTATTTACTCAGACGTAAAAATAAATGTCAAAGGAGTAGCTACATGTTCATTTAGATAATTACTGTGTGAACTAATTAATGTCTCCATTTATAGAGTACACTGTTTTCTTTTTGTTCTACACTTTGTTTATGGGTTTATCTTATTGTTTTCCTGAACTGTCACACAATGTACAATTTTCACACGTCGAGAAGGCCTTTTCCTAAAGCGTAAATAATGAAAGCCAAATGAATCCGAGGTTATACACACATACATGCATGAAGATAACAAACCGAAGTGATTTGTGAGATCAAGTTTTTTTTTTACATCACGTTATTTTTCTAAATAATTTATCAATAAAATTCGTTTGGTAATCACTAAATCCTGTAATTCTACACTTAGTTACTAAAGCAACGTAAAGTTTATGCGAGTTTGTTTGTTGACTGTATCCCGAACGACACGAGTGCTAACTAGTGGGTTTAATGAAATAATCACCTCTAACCGAAGGGAACAGTCGATAACGCGATTACATTGCTCGGTTAGCTCCAATATTAATACCACGACCGGCTTTATCCTGCGCTGCACGCTACCAGCGGGCTTTAGCCGCAATATTGTACACGAGCCCCAGTAAATTACATTTTGATTGAAATTGCGTTTGCAAATCAACTGCGAACAACTTTTTAAAACAAAAAATATTCCAACCCCAAACTGAATTTTCTCAGCTACCCTTATTGACCTCGATCCAAAGTTAGGTAATTATCATCTGCTTATAAATGCCGGTTTGTGTATTTGACTTCTTAAACGCGAGGCAGTTAGTCAAAATATTCAGATTCGCTTTGAGTTTCCTTTTGCAAATTACTTTGAAGAATCTGGCCGTAAATACTTTTAATGTTATTTTGTACATTTCGCAGTGAAACAAGCTAAGAATGCATTAGAAATGGAAGCAATAAGAGATCGACATCAATCACTTAAAAACTCTAAAAATGTAGAAGTTCATTGCAAGGGAAGGGCGCGCGACCTTTGGCATTCTCGGAATGATTCGCGCGCGAACTCGCTGAACAAAGGTTTGTTCCTGGCGTCGCTATATAGCTCGTTGTCTGAATAATTTAATGTACACGCAGGTATGTATTATGTTCGTCGCACTTATTTAATCTCTTTTTGGCAATTCACACGAAGCTGGAAGCTAAATCACTTTGCTCGCCTTTTATTTTTAGTAATTTTGTAGACAGTAATTTAGAAAGGTTGTTTTTTGTCAAATACAAGAAAAAAAGAATTGTTTTTTTTTCTGAGTATAATTTAATGAAAAGATTACAATTTGCATTTCCGTATTATATTACACCATCGTATCTACATATATTATGTAACTCTTAAAGTCCAACTTCATAAACATGATTCTTATTTAACATGACCGTCATGAGGTTGAGATGTGAGATCATATACCTGTCAGACCCTACGGGCCCCTATAAGCCTCTGATAAATATGTCATACCAGGAAGAAAGGTTACCGCGATATAGGTAAGTTAATTCTGTATCACGTGTAAAAAATGGCGACGTGAAACTTTATTATGTTACTAGAATATGAATAATAAAGAGCCTTCTTGGTATTTCGTTGGGAGAGTGCATTTCATACCGTCTACTGTATTTTCTAAGATGTTAGGTGATGTTACTTCACGAATTCACGATATATTTAAGCTTAGAGGTTAGGTAAGATAGTAAAGAGTTTTCTGTTTGTATAGCAACTGTATCCGAAAAAAAAAACCGTCAGGTGTAGACAGAGGTTGGTATCTTTAAAGCCAATGATTGAATTGTAGTGAATATCCACATTAATACAAATAAATTAAAATTATACCCTCCAAAGGATTACTCCAATCGCATCGCTAATACAACGCTGTTTGAAGGGTCGTTATACAAAAATGTAATTAATATTTTACTAACCCTGTAATCCAAATGGAATTTCACTAAACTGTAATACTTAACATGATCTAATTTTAATGAATAAAAATTAAATATTTGTGTTCATACTGAAAGGGTTTCAAATATTGTTCTAGTGTAAGGGACAGGATTAGGCCGGAAATTAAGGGATTAGGTTTGGAAAAGTAGGTACGGAACCAATAGGAGCATACGGAGCATAGCTAATAGGGATATATTACAGTGTAGCGGTTTCATTGATTACGTATTAGTGATCTAATTAACATGGAACGGCGACCACAGTTACTGATCACCTGTTTAATTAATTGTGATTAATTATCCATCCCTTAATTGCTGTAGCATGTCGATTAACGGGTTAGTGTCACTTGAAAGTATAGAATTTTATTACAATATTTTTTTGTTTGCAATGCTGAGGAACTTTAATTAAAATACCACTGTGAAACTGTTTAGTTACCTTGGTATAAATATAATAGAAACTATCTTTGTAACATTTAAGCGTAGGTACTGACGGCTATATTTCCATTGCAAATCAGAATACATAAATTTAGGTAGGCACTTTTAATCACTTAAAATGAGCATTCTTTGTAAAAACATCTTTTATAATTTTTAAAAGGGTAGAGGTGACCCTAAGAAATCAGCATTAGGAAAGTAAAACCCAGTTTCCACCGGTTCCGATGGTTCGACATACCTAGATAAGTGCGATCGGATTTCTGAAAGCGTAGCTCGTGACTCGAGGCTGCAAAGATCAATACCTCGTGGCGAGCTGATTGCTACGGTTAATCTTTTGTTTGGGAACTTTCACGGAAGCCGTATTTGAACGGAATAGGCCTACTTAGGTATATTGTTCTTAATAGCCAGCTAAGAATGGATTAAGGAATTAGTTAATGACTACAGTTTCTGTTCTGTTATTGTCACTGAGATTTATGTCAAATGGTAGGGTGACGCAGAAGCTCGCTACTTACGTCTGTTAACCCTGTTCCCAGAATTAGGAAGGGTTGCGATTTACAAAATACCGTTTATTTAGGCAAGCGGAAATGAATGTGGAGTATCTATCTTCAGACTCTAAGGACGAGGTGTGCAGTTAATTAATTATATGAGGACATTTAATTAAACTGTAACAAAGTGAACCTACCTACGTACTCTCACCGCATTCCTAAACTTGGGAGAATGGGGGAAATTTTTCGTACGTTGATAAATAACGTCTGTCTCAAGCCTCGTTTCGTTGCTTGTTCTGAAACAAGAAGTTTTGTATTTATGTGCTTTGGGCCGCCTATAAAATTATTAACGTTATTAAGAAATGGCGAGGGAGTACCCATTGCTGGGTCTGTTATTTATATTATATTTACCTTCAATTAGGTATTATTAATGTTATGATGGCCAATTGGTTAAGGCGCCCGCCTCTCATGCAAACGGTTGCGAGTACGATACCGCTCAAGAACCAATGTGACTTTTCAATACATATATGTACTTTCTTAGGTTATCTTAGACATCTAAAGGAAGACACAGAAAGGAAACTTGGACTTGTAATGATTAGATATAAGTGTAAAATTGACAATCCGCCTTAAGCAAGCGTGGTGAACAATTCTCGTGCCTTCTTTGTATGAGAAGAAGTTGTCCTGCAGTGCCACAATAATAGGCTAACGTTATTAATATTAGGTTTACTTATAGAATGTAGCATATCTACTGCATAACATACTATACCATCACGCCTGTATTCCCTGAAGGGTTATGCAGAGGTGTACCAAAGTACACTATCCGCTGCAAGTAAACTATAATATGTATCATTGTAACAAAGATAATACCTATAAGGTACTTGTTACTCCCCCATGTTTGTCTTTGCATTATTTGCTCTTCTCTTTGTGAGTTGACAAGACCACTAATCTTTAAGTGCTGAATAATTTAGAAGCACTTTAAAGCTTTTGTTTTGAGCTTGCGTAAAGTCTCCGCCTTTATCTATTGATTTGTCTTTCCTGGAAAATATTAAAGATTACCCCAAGACGTGTGCTTAAGTTACAACGGTGGTAGGTGCTGAGGTTACCTTCTGGGTGTGACCGAGATACCGGGCTACACTATACGCGGGTTGTTCGAAAGAGATACCCCCGGAACGCAAAGCACATGAAGGAACATAGATGGGTTTTAGTCAGTAAAAGTCTGACACTCCCTCCCGTCCCGCTCAGGACGGGGGAAATTATTTGATGATTTCCCATCTATACAAAAATAAAATTAAAAAAATAGGGCTCAAACTATGTTTACTAAAAGCCGTCGTACTTTTTAAATAATAATTTATTGAATCAAATTTGAAGATTTCTAGCGACTTCGTAAGTGCCAAATTTGAGATATTTTATCCCACGGGAACCATGGGAATATGTTTTCGGGATAAAAATTATCCGTTGTGTTTTCTCATTGCCAAATTTCATTCAGATCTATTCAGCCGTTTAAGCGTGGCAGAGTAACAAAAATCCAATACATCCATCCTCATAAACTATCGAATTTATTATATTAGCAGGCTGACATGAGTGGCCAAATGAGTACCTACCCAATAAAAAAAACTTAATCGTTTCTTATTCTAAATTCGAATTCCAAAAAAGGAATTCGACTGTGTGTTTGAAATAAAACTATTTCAGCCAGGTTGCCGCGGTGTACAACCTTCACACTAGTTACTAAACTACTGGATCGTGGTTGTACATTAAATAACTAACATTCACCACATTGGCTGGCGTTGAATGAAATATCTGACTGAATTTACAGGAACTACGAGTATGCAAGTTTATAGTGGCCAGAACTCCATATTTCAAGCTAGAAGAATTTGCTGCAGCGGCGATAACAATATTCTAGGTACGTTAACTACCAGTACATATAACATTGTTTAATCTAAGTATACTAATATAATATAGCCGATGACATTTCATGTTTATTTGTTAATCTCTGGAACTACCGACGACGAAATAGAAAAAAATATTTTGTTAAGGGTAGCCAGATTCATGAGAAATAGAGGCTTTAAAACATCACGCTACGATTCATGGGAGCGGACTAGTAACCAAAGACGCGGGTGAAAAAAGCTACGCGGAGAAAGTCGCGGGCAGAATCTAATAATAGATATAACAAGGGTAGACAAATAAATTGTACACCAATAAAAAATTTAAATAAGAAAAAACGAAGCAGCATTTCTTTATTAAGTATTTATTTTTATTGCCAACACATTACAGCGAAACAGTCAAAGCATTATTAGAATAAAAAATAAGACGTTATTTACAGTTTAATTAATGAAGATCTTCGCTCAACATCTCAAGGGAAAAACATCAATAAGTACCGTAAAAAGCATACTTAAAGAGATACTTAAATTTTACGCCGCATTTAATTTGATTGGACATGTCTCCGCTAAGGGAATTAAACACACGATTCTGTAATACTAAGCAGTATTACTAGGAGAGGTCAATGAACAGAATATCCTACGTACCTAACTATTATTTAAATTGTATTGTATTTATTTGAGCTAGTATAAAAATAAGAAAAAACTAACTTCTCGACTTCTTCTCGACTTCCTCCGTGAGGCTCATTTCAATTTCACCTGCGGTAGGATACGTCTTTCGTTACTGCTCCGCTCCCGTGGGTCGTAGCGTGATATGGTTAAAAGAATTTCATCAAAACTGAATCAGCAGATCCAAAGATTACAACCTCAAAAACTCACAAACTTTACCTTTTATAATATTAGTATAGTATAGATTATAATATACACAATCTCCCGACCGAATTTTGGTAATGTAGACTTTGAATTGACACTAACCAAGTACGCGGGAGATACTATGTGTGCAAGCACAGAGGCACTCCCTCTTCCCTCACTCTCATAGCCCGATGGGAAGGCAAACCGACACGATCGGGAAGGGATCAGAAGCAGGATCAACGACTTTACGTGCTTTGTTTATTAACATTAAATTACGAATTTGCCATTAAATAGATAATGGGCCTGTGTTAGTAACTAAATTGGAGCTGCGTATAAGATAACCCTCGCTAGTGCAACCGTATAGATAGGCATTTACTGATACCACAAACAAAATCCCGCCAAGCTGCGTGCTTGACATGCGTTGTAAAACAATTTTAAATATAATCAGACCCTTTACCGCGAACGCAAAATTGTCGGTACTTTTAATTACGCGTAAAGACGAAACAAGATTTTAAATGAAAACGAGAAGTATTTACACTTTGTGGCCTGGAACGCGGTAACAGCGTCTATACGGTTACAACAAAACATTATTTTGTGAGTTTACGTAAACAAATTAAATACATACAGTAGAACCTCAATTATCCGAACTAATTGAGACCGAGACTAGTTCGGATAATCGAAATAGGGTCTTTTTGGGATAGATCAAGACAAAAACAACACCGTTTCACCTAAAAACCGTACAGTCTATTAAAATTTGACAAACATATTAACGTTGAAATATAAAACAACTAAAAAACGTCAAAAGCTTTTCTTATAAAATAGTCAACTTTTAATTGACGAACAGCTACAACGCGTTTTCAGCAACAAAACTTGCTCATGTTCGGATAATTGAGGGTTCGGATAATCGAGGTTTTGCTGTACCTATATTCACCTATGTACTTAAGGTACCTACCTACCAATTTTCAGTAATACGATACAGCACCGTATCTCCATGTTTTTGGAGTCAATCAGCTAATGCAGAGGCACTATTTATGAGCCTATAAACAGTAGCTGACTGGTGTATTATTCCCTTCGATGTAGCAATGCTATTACTATTAGTGACATATGACAAGATACAAGCCTCAAGTTTTTATAAAAAGAGCTGATACATGTTTTGTTTGGCATTTTATTGTAGGTTTTTTAGAAAAAAGTATTCAGGCGAGAGCCATTTAAGAATTTATTTAATGTAGGTAGACAAACAGCGTCTTAATGGATGATGGAACATGGGATTACCAAATCATACCTTTTAGAATATTTCTCATATGTGGCAGTAAATGTTTTCGTTAACATATTCATGTAAAATAAAACACGAATGTAAGTAAATCAAGTTATAAATGGGAGCATTTTTCTTCTAATACCTAGTTTAATTTAAAAAAAAAATACTCGCTTTTTATAACTTTATTTACAAAACGTTCCATTAGATATGGATTCTTTACATTTACGTTTCATTAGCGAACGCTTTAAATGTCACTTTTCTATAATTGACACTTATTCTGTTCTGAAATGACACGAAAAAGAACCTTATAATCATGTTGAGCAATTGTTGCGCAACCTGAAATGTTGCTGAAAACAATTTTGCGTCATATGTAATATTTGCATATTGCTAATAACATGTTTTCCGTAAACAAAAACACGTTGCGGAAACACATCGCTTTGTTTCCCAATAAACAAGGAGGTTTACCAAAACACATTCAGAGATGAAAGAAAAGTAAAAATATGGACAAAAGGAACATGTACCCTAATCTTAAAACAGGTAGGTAAGTATCAATGTGTCGGTATCAGCCAAGCCTTTTATTTTGACATAAAAAGTTACATTTTGGCACCGTTTGGAGGAAATGGCAATTCAATTTCAGACGTGACGTCTTTTTGATTTAAGAGGCCGTCTGAAAGTTTAAAGAAGTAATTCTACTACTTCATGGCTGTCATAAAAAACTTTGACTTTTAACCGTTCCATCGTTTAATATTAATTTATTATTTTAAAAGATCCAATTTCAAATACGCCGATTTCAGGAGTAGCTATTAATTTGCAACAGATATCGGAAAGGTCATTTAAAACAGAATGGAAACGAACTGTAACTTAGTATTTCGTATTTTTTGCTTATATTTCCATTCATTTCCAACTTTTTCCAACAGTTTTCGATAAAAAATTCAACTGAAATGCAGTTTTTCAATAAAAACTAGATTAATTTAATCTGGTGAACAGCTACGCCGAAACAAAAAAGTCTCATTCATCGTTACCAACGTCTCGCTGTCCTTTGCACTCTCACACCATAAAGTTGTTTTAGACTGACCTAAGCCGATTGCCCGGCAACCTACGAATGCATGGCTCTACTGGACTTTGTGATATTGGAACCTTTTTGGAAACCACTGAAGATGGGTTTTATTTTTGTTTACTTACACAGCCTGAGCTGTTATCCCCGCGATCACTTTATTGGCAAAATATTTCTAACACACATCAACTGATTTTATAGCAATTCGTGAAGATAGGAAAAAAGAACTTTAAAAATAGTAGGTGATATCGAAATAAGTACATTTGTATACCTTTTTTTTAAGGCAAAGGATTAATGGCTCTAAAACAGTAAAATTATGCCTCGTATCATGTAAAGTCTGGGGGTTATAAATCACTTAAATAAATCAAGGGTTACGTAGGCGTTCGCGTGTGGTGGTAGCTACATTAGCCGGAACGAGCCGCGGCCGGGCCCGTTAGGCACAGCTGCTACCCGCAATAATACCTAATGATATGCATCTCACCTGAGGACGCTTATCTGTAGATACTTTTAATTAAGTCAAACAGTATTACATAATTACCGACACGATCAAATTACTGCGGATGTTATTCGATTGGAAACAACCTTTTAATTTGAACTTTTATAGGTGTTTTGTAATTGTTGTTGAATATTGAATCAATTTAGATATTTATAGCTATAAATGAAAATCATCGAACATGTAACTACCTGCCTACCTACCTATCCCTATTCTTGATCATTATCACAGCTAATTTTAGCCCTTAGTTTCCTAACTGAGGAGTCTGATGTTGAACTAATGTATCTAATTTAGAATGAACATAAATCCTAGTCCCACGCAAGCCAAAGACGCGACTGCAGGAAATTAATTATTTAGACCTATAGATAATGCGTCTTCAAAGTTTTAAGATACATTGCAAACAACCCATATAAATAAAACCCTCTGGCTAATACGTGTCTAACTGTCTAGGAGTGTGAGCTACCATTACCATTAATCTTGAAGTTGGCTTTCAAGACCCGTCTCGAAGCACAGCCCTCTGCTATTCGAGACCGAAGAATACTCCACCCGACTAAGTTTGAAGCCTCGCCCAATGAGTTTGGCCACTTTTAAGAGGAATAATGTCCGTCTTAGGAAGGGGGGGGGGGGATCATTTAAAACAAAAACAATTCCCGCGGTCGAGACCCGCCGCGCTAGCCACTTACCAACTGCATTCTGCAGCGAAAGTGTTAAAGTACCACTTTAGTCAACGTCTTATACAACATAGTTTTTCACCACAAAAATGTTTTTGTTCACGACTATTTTTGGTAAGATCTAGAACTATTCTCCTAAAAATATAAACAGTTCAAATTAAGTTAGTTGGTATTTGAATAAACAGAGTTATGGAACCAATGACGTAGGTGTAACGCTTTTATGTATTCATTGACAGTGGTAGAGCGTGGAATTAATTCTACAATGTTAAACACACGAATGTTCATTTAGCGGTTGAACAGTGAAATGTAATCGATAGCCCGGTGTTTTGCCACACAAACGGAATTTAGATTAACCCGTTCAATTTAATACAGCTCTCGTATATTGTTATCTTCCTGAAATTGTAGGTAACACGTTAGTTATTGATCACTATGATTGGGACGTCATATGTTTTTATAACACGTTACATATTTTGTATAACTAACAATCAATACATTTTATACATAAACATCTTCGATAAAAGAAAAATAGAACACGTTGAAATACAGAATTTATATTTTCACCTCTTTAAGAAGTTTCTGATTTCTTAGAATAAATTATTAGTTCCTTGGAGGTGTATAAATTAGTTTAACGACGGGGGAACTGTATAAAGTTTGTCGGGTGTCCAGATACTGGCAGTTTGCGATGCAATAAATTAACCGTCGTGTAAAACTAAGAGCTTGTTGCGACACTGTGTCGTAGCTAATGCTGACGGTAGTTTAAAACTGCTGTATGATTCCGCTAAAGTTACCTTGTTGGAAAACAAATTGCAATTTAACTGCACTTTGTTTTATGCAAGTATAATGGAGCGTATCTCATCTTCTTTTATAAAACTTTTGTTGTTTGTCTTAGTTCCAGGGCTGCTACGGTAAATGAAAAACCCGTGTAAGGAATTTTCATCAAACATTTGCTTAGGTGTACACGATTAGTACGTTTTTAGTTGTCATAAATCAAATGTCATAAATGTCCTACTAAGTGACGTGAAAATCTGAACGTATTGAACGAAGCATAAGACAATCAGCTTGTAAGCATTTTACTCGCAGAATAAGAACTCTTTTAAAAATATTACAAAGGATTTATAAAAGAAAAAATCTCTTTCTGCATACTAATTTGAAAATATTAATTAAAAATTGTTCCGAAGTAAGATTCAGTTAAAACGAGAGAAAGAATTTGTAAAATAGCAAGTTTTACAATTGCTGCTTGTTCGTCTGTGTGTGTGTGTAAGCTTCGGCGCGTGGTTTCGTCGCATTTAATGAGAATTTTATTGTGAAGTTCAGTAAGAGGAGTCTGAGGACCCCTGCAGGCTCCGTAATTGGGTAGCGTGAGTGCTATTACAATGTATCCGAAGAAGGGTTTTCTCCGAATTTCAAACTAGATTCATGGAGTACATACATATAGTTACGAATCATAAGCTGATTCTTGCGCGTGTACCTAAATAATGTAGATACATAATAGTATATCTTTGTTATATAACCCTTGCCATTTTCAGACAATGCTCAAAATCGAATCCAGCCGTATGTAAATCAAATACAATGGAACAGTAGAAATATGAAGATGCTTTTCGACATTTCTTAGTCCGTGTCCCTAAATTTTAGCATACATTTTTGGACCCACTTCACTTTGGAATACCTCCGCCCGAAGGCACTACAATTGACAAGCTTTTAATAAGAAAGTTACCATCACGCCTGTATTCCCCGAAGGGTTAGGCAGAGGTGTACCAATGTACACCCACAGTTCGCCGGTATTTTTAGGTCCCATGAAATAGGGGGCGAGCCTATTGCCATTAACCGGGCACAAATCCAAACTCCGAGCTGCTACTGAGAATTTCATAGAAAAACCCAATAACACTTTTAATAAGAAAGTTCTTGGTAATATTACGAAAATGTTCGAGATTTTTAAGCTTTTTGCAATATCTACTTTAACGATCATGTCGAATTTGTTAGCGCTATTTGTCGCCTTCGGGGAATTGCCCAGTTAACCTCGTGTTCGCAAGCGCGATGGGTTGGATTATCAGGTCGGGCAAAAAGTTTTCCATTAGGAATTTCTCAGTAGCAGCCCGGAAGAAGTCTGAGAAACACTCTTAGTCCAAGAGGTACCTATCATGTTGCCCCGTAACTGGGTTGTAGAGGTCGGATAGACAGTCGCTCCATGTAAAACACTGGTATTCAGCTAACTCCGGTTAGACTTGAAGCCGACCAAAACATGGTTGGGAAAAGGCTAAGCAGATATACGTATTTTGTCACCTTCGGATGCTACGAAAACAAGTTTCCGTAGTAGTAGTTGTACTTACTAGTGTTTTATTCCTATTTGGTAAACACATACTTATAATTTTGAAAATATAATATATATTTCATTGAATGGTCTTTATCATATCGTAGTGTCTGTAACGAATTATTGACTTACGTTTAATTTTGAAATCAATTTATTTGATGGAAAACTGACTAACCATCAACCTAGATATTAGTACCCTTATCCTGTCTACAAAACACTAAATTTCATAACTTATTCACAAAATATGACTAGACTACGTTGTGTATGTAGCACGTTCTCTTAAAAGCGTAATTGATGCTAAGACTCGTGATTTTCCTTCCCTGCTTTCCTCGAAATACTACACGCGATAGGAAATTTAATGTAAAGGGTGTAAAAAGACACTTAAGAAAGCCGAGACTTATTATATTCTTCCCATGATTGGATGTGTACACAGATATTAAAGGTCAAAGTTCTGTTTTTTTATAAAAACAAGCTTACTAAAATCACAATTTGTGTTCGTTACTTAAACAGTGATTTTCAAACGCAGAAGTCAATCGACTTCTGCGATAATTTTAGTTCAATGTTGCTAAGTTTGTTGGACAGTATGCGTAGTAAACAAGTATGTGATATGTCTCTTTGCACCCTGTATACATTTTTAAACAGATTACGTCACAATGTAAGTAGCGAGTCCTAATGAGTCACGTATCATATTAAATAGAACAAGAGTCTCGTTCAGAGCACGCGAGCTTATGGCACATTCAGCTGCTTGACAAAGAGGTCGTTGTGCGCCAGTCCGTATGTTCGAGAGCGCACGTTATATGGCAGCGACGAACTTGCCTAGATACCATCTATGTACTCCCGACTTCTTTTGATATACCTACTTCAATTTGTATACAAATGGTAGTTTATAGTGGAACGTCAGAGATTTATGTTGTTGATACCTTTTTATCCTTGAGGAATTGAAGAAAGTATTCTACTTGTTTGTTTATTTTATGAAGTTTCTGTTTTGGATTCTTTTTTGCTGGATTGATTAGATCATTGTAATTTTGAGTAGGTACTTAAAAGATAAAATTACACATGTGTCGTTCAAGAAATTATACGTAATAGTACAGGACTAACATGTTTTTTTTTTATTAAAATTTTTCCAGTTTAATAGATGCCAGCACATCAAACCACCCCAGTCCATGAAATTTTATTACCAAATAAAAAGTGTGATACTGGAGAATGAATGAATGAATGAATGAATGAAAAATGAATGTTACCTTTATTTGCTAGGATATAAATAATTTGTTTGTTACAAAGGTGATGTAATAATAATGTTCTATCTCTATCACTTTGAAAGATGAAATATTAATATTTCAATTACACTGTGCATTAATAACCTAGCAATTAATAGCTCCAGAGCGTCAAAGCAGCTTCTCAAAGTTCAAGTTCAAAGTGACGAATTCATCCGCGTCACGGAGTCGTCTCGTCATTTTGTCGTCGCCTACAAGTGCCGCAATTTCCTATCTCCATCAGCTTACTTTAAGATTTTTTTGAGATTATACGCTACTGATAGGAACGTGGCTACAGTGTATGTTTTCCTTTAATTTTCCTTTACGTAGAGCATCATAACAAAGGGTAAATAGAAAATTATACGAAAATATTGCTTGGCGCTTCGTTACGAAAATGTAAATTGTTCTTTGTCCAAATTTATATGTCCAATCCCAGGTTGAATTAAAGAGTGGCCTGTTTATAAAAGGTGGTTATTACGAATATTACGTGGTTTACAACAGCAACGTAACGATTTTTTTCTGACTTAAACCCAAGACTTCTAAAAAACAATAAAATTACAAAGTAAGTATGTACGATTTGTAAAAAAGAAAGGAGGAAGCTCAATATATATAATATCACTTTTAAGCCATAGGCTGCACAATAAAAAAAATGCGACGATAGAAGTCGCGTCTGATGGTGTCTATAGGCTGCACAATAAAAAAAATGCGACGATAGAAGTCGCGCCTGATGGTGTCGCCTCGGGCAATACCTAGGCCGTGGGTGATTATCGTGGTGTGTTGTGATTATGTATGAGGGTGTGTGTGTGTGTGTGTGCAATATGATTTGGTACCATAAATACACTTGCTTTCATAAAAGCTAGAATAGATTTTATTTCCGGGCTATACTACCCACTGAATTAGCAGAAATATTACTTACAGCCGGCTTAAGCGGCACACATGTCGGTACAGTAAGTTTGCAATATAATATCAGTAACAGCGGCAGTTCCTAGCTCTGCAACAAACGCAATAAACGGCGTGACGCAGCAAACTTCAGCAAAGGTTAGCTTTAATACCACCGGCATTAAATTAGTTTTTAAACTAACTGAACTTTGAAATAATGAAAGTGCTAACTGACTCTTACTAGTGGTCCTAAACGCGACTGCTACACTAGAGGTCTTGTGTTCGATTCCCAGGTCGAGCAAAGTGTTATTGGATTTTTCTATGTATTTCTCAGTAGCAGCTCGGAGTTAGATTTGTGCCCGGTTAATGGCAATAGGCTCGCTCCCCTATGTCATGGGACCTAAAAATACCAGCGAACTGTGGGTGTACATTGGTTAGAGGTTGGTACACCTCTGCCTAATCCTTCGGGTAATACAGGCGTAAAAGTATAAAGGTGAAATTTGAAATAATGAAAATGCTGAAACGAATCAGTTCGAATGAGTAATATTAACTTCGCGAATGTGTCGCGAATGAGTTAATCGAGTTGTTGCTTGAACATCCCACGAGGATGTTCTAAGACTCGTTCTTCATTATTAGGTTTTCAGTTTACCTATATCGAACTTTTAGTACAAAGTTTAAAGTCTGTCGGCTATCTGATTCAAGAGTTGCTGTAACGGATTTGTAGTTTTCACGGAGTTTACAGCTCAAGCTAGCATTTTTACTATTAACTTTGGTTCACATAAAAAAATATACTTACATAAAGTTTTCCGGTAATAAAATAGGCAGTTGTCCAAATATCAGACAATATTATAGTTACTGATGAAATTGGGGGCATCAGAACTCAGTAGGTATAATTAGGTATTCAAAAAATGCCAATAGAAAACAAATCTTATGCAACAACAGAGTTTCAATTTTTAACCGACTTCAAAAAAGGAGGAGGTTCTCAATTCGTCTGTATGTATAATTTTTTTTTTTTTTTTTTATGTATGTTCACCGATATTTTCGTCAATTATAGACGGATTTCAAAAATTTTTTTTTTGTTGGATAGAGTTCACTTTTGAGGTGGTCCCATTTTCACCAGTCCAGGATCTGATGATGGAATCCAGGAGAAATCGAGGGCAACCACCGAAAATTTTATGCTCGTATGGTGTTTTTGTTACGTAATCATGTCTTACTCAGGTATATGCTTCAGGATGTCAACATCTGATGCTGCTGTCCTGATGATGATGCTACAGTACTCCTTAACGGTAGTAGTTTTTGAGATAGGGACTTTTTATTATATTATGTTTGTTCGCGGATAACTTTGTCGTTTATGAACCGATTTTGATTTTTCTTTTTTTGTTGGAAAGGGTAAACTTCCCAAATGGTTCCATTTAAATTTCATATAGATCTGATGATGGATTACGGAGACAGACAACGGAACTCTTCAAAAAATTTCAGCAAATCAACCGCGATTGCTGCTATCGCATAAATATGCATTGTTTACGCAATTACACAACATAACATCGCGCCTGTACACTCGAAAGAGTTACACAGATGTATACTTACAGTAATATTCGAAAATTTCTCATCTAAGTAAACGAAATCGCGTATTCTGCTTTCTTATGACTTTTTTTAGCGGTGTCATGTTAATTTACATGACATGACAGTTCCTTCATGGATTTGGATAAAAAAATTGATACTAAAAAGCGAGAAATAAAAAATTTTTTTACAAAAAAAGACAACCGCCTTCAAAAACTAAAAAGAGAAAAATAACTTTAGCTTTAGAAGTCGGCGGCAATACAAAACAACAAACAGAACCAAAGCCGCCGACTTCCAAAGCTAAAGTTATTTTTCTCTTTTTAGTTTTTGAAGGCGGTTGTCTTTTTTTGTAAAAAAGTTTTTTTTACCTATGTACAACTAAATATTACAGTGTTATTGATTTTCTATGAAATTCTCAGTAGCAGCTCGAAGTTAGGATTTGTGCCCGGTTAATAGCAATAAACTCGCTCCCTATTACATGGGACCTAAACATACCGAAATGTGGGTGTCTATTGGTACCACCTCTGCTTAACCCTTCGGGGAATATAGGCGCGATGGTGTGTATGTATGTGTAACTAAATATTATGATGTGACTCTTGACACTATACAATAAGTGAATTAATTACACTATATTAAGCTTAAGTGTCACTCTATCGTACCCTCGACCTTAATGGATTAAAATAATTGATTAATTGAATTAGCATAATATATCGCAATCACGCACAAAGTTATTCCACCCTCGTGTCTAATCCCTGTCAGCTATGATATTGTGTCGTTAATAATTAATTCGCTTTTAGTACACTCGAACAATCTATTTGGTATATAGGCAAAAATATTCATCTTTTTACTACAATTCCCATATAATTTTTATTGAGTGCGTAATAAAATTGACTACTCAGCACACTCACGAAAGTAGTTGCAAGTTATACGAGGTATAATAAGACACATCACACATAGCCCTTAACTACGCAAACTACCCATCAAACTAAGTAACATTGAGCAAAAGTTATTTCTGGGAAACTTCTTAGGAAATGACTTCTTAGGAAAAAAACTTCTTAGGAAATGACTTCTTAGGAAAAAACTTCTTAGGACATTTTTGGTGTCAAAAATCACTTTTAATAGGTGCATTCAACGGTACAGGAGTAGTAGTGGTGGTTTTTAAATTTTAAGCGTAATATTTAAAACGTAAAAAGTAATTGCAACTTTGATCTTTAATATCTCTATAACAAGAAGAATCTCAAGTATGGTTCAAACTAAAAAAAAAACGCAATTATTAATGTATGTTATATTATTATCTATTAGCAAAAACCTTCAAGTTTCAGATTCGTTAAGTGCCTTTTCACACCATTTATATCTGCCTTTTTACCAAATACCTTGTTTGACTGTACATCCACGCTTTTGAGGTGTTATCAGGTGATTAATTAAACAGATAGGATGATGTTTAATGGAAGATGAGTAAGTACTTACTTTTGATAATGAGGGTCCCCTCATCAAAAGGCCCCTAATAGCAAAATTATCAGATCGGCTTTTAGCTGTAAGTGTGCCTCTTTTTTGAAAGAGTTTGTCTGTCAATGTACTGCTTATTACTACACTTATTCCTGTCATCAAGCATAGGTACTTTAAATGTTTTGTTTAACAAACAATATTGGTGGTGTAATTGGCTGCATTGCAGTTGGTCTATGATTGCAATCTAGTCACAAAATGTCGCTATTTTACATACATATATTTTTATATAGATTGTCGTTGAGATGAGATTGTGACCAGATTTTTAACATTTTTCTTTTCGGGATGTGTAAGCTCTTGAATCTAGCCTAGGCCTGCCAAAGGTGACATAGACATAGTCGATGATGGAGTGAGTTTACTCAGAAGAAGTCTATTCAGTTTCACTCTTACTTTAAAGAGAATTGGAATTGGGGGTTGTGATTTTTAATGAAATTGGCCTACAGGAATATGACTAATATCCTCTCTAAAAGAATGAGTACTCTGAAGTATTATGCTCGTGATACCTCTAACTTCCACCATAACATAACATTTTCTTTCACTAAAATACAACAAAAATAGAGTTGAAAATGATATGCAAAATATAATTCAATTACGCAATATCCAACTCTATTTCGGTTGCATTTTAGTTTATTCTCAATTAATTTCGTTTCCGCCGACCCTAAGCAGCAAAACTGCAAGCACATAAGTAGGTAAGTAAACGGTGTCACGTAGTTACATGTTATAAGCTTTGAGGAGTAGTTGAGTGAACTGCATATTGCCCACTGAGATTGCAAAATTGACTAAACAATGTGCAATGTGAGGGTGTGTGTGAAGTGGTAATTATGTTTTTCTTACTCCTCCACTAATCTGTTCTGATTAATTTCGTTGCGGGTTCCAAGACAGTTGAATCGTTTTTCGGGGACTCGTCGAGCTTCATTGCCTCAGCGCTTTTCCGGCGGTCTCCACAGTCGATTCTGTCTTTCTGGAGTTGCAGTGGCTGGAAAAAGTGTGGCGGGCACAATTAACTGTTTAAGCTTTTAGTAACAGTTGCCCTTGACCTTCATTAGCTGGGGGCAGGTGTGCTTGAGTCGCAACTGAGGCGCGGCACTGAATAGATGCATGCATGTGGAAGGAGCCAAAGGGGTGCTTTATAGTTCCCACGAGCATGTCGGCTCGTGGAGCAGTGTCAGTGATGTTTATAGAGACACTTAATTAGCTAGTTTTATAATATAACTACAAGTTCTTCTTAAAAACTTAATAAACGGTCTACGGAGATCGCTTTCAGCTTTCATCACATTTTGATGAAAACTGAAACTCATCAATGACTTGTTAGATATTGAGAAATAGTTAGGCTTAAGTATAACTTACGAATCAGTGCGTATACGAGGAAGTATAATAGAAAAAGTTTTATTATTAGGCATTCTCTCTTCGCATATCTAGTTTTATTTATTTATTACACAATATGTATCGTAGTACACTATAACCCAAACAAAACATTGTGGCTATCTACGAATGTAATTTAACCTAAATAAATCTCCCTTACTTGCGTAGTGGCAAAAACTGTAGTAGATAATAAATTGGTGTTGCGGACAACTTTCTTGTTTGCTACTGAGACAGAGCGACATTCCTACACAAATACACACAGCAATAAACAATTCACAGACTTCATAATGAAACATAATATAAAGTTTAGGCGGACCTTACATGAATCAAGAATAATGCTGTAAGGCTGGGGAAGTGTTAAACTTTCCAATATTTTCTCGTACATTTTCCCTTGTTGGTCACAAAATGGCTCAACAATAAAATATGCGACCGGAGGCGACGACCTTCGTCAAATTTAAGCATTTAATTCTTTAACAGATTTTCATGGGGTATCGTGTTTCATTTCTTTTTTCTAAACTGAATCTCACTACTTATAAAGCCTGTAATAAGGCCCGTATAGACACTTGAACTTTCGAGACCTAACATGTATTATTAGCCTATATAACAAGGCAAAAGAGAAGCTTTCTTTGGCTGAAAGATTTTTTGGAATCGGATCAGTACTTTTACATTTAGTTCTTACAAACAAAAAAAACAACAATCTTTACTTTATAATACCTATTACTATTGGTAAGAAGTAATTATAGGTAAAAGAGTAAAGTTAAATATTACCATAGTACGAGGGGAGATCAAAAAGTAATGAGAATCGGTTACTTCAGGTCCGCATAAAAACGCAAAAAAAGTTTTTTTTGCTTGCTTATGTACTCACTACTTCAGCCTAAAAAAATCATATACATTTATTACGATTTCCGGGAGTTATATTCATTTGAATACGAACTGTCGAAGAGATAACACCAACTTGGAGAAAAACGAAATTAGAGCAGTCATCAAGTACCTCTGTTTGAAAAAAAATTCTACAATAGACATACACAGTGACTTAGTGGGAAAATTGGGGGACTCTGCTCCTCCATATTCTACAGTTGCACGCTGGACCAAGGAATTTAAACTGGGCAGAGCATCCACTGAAGATGAACATCGCGAAGGACGCCCATCCACGTCCCTCACTGAAGACAACGTGAAAAAAGTCGAAGATGTTGTGTTGCCAGATCGAAGAGTGAGCATCAGGCATGTAGCTGAGGTCACAGGGATCTCATATGGCAGCATTCAAAAAATCCTTGCGAACGAGTTGCATATGAAAAAGGTCTCCGCGCGTTGGGTACCCAGGATGTTAACCGACGAGCAAAAGCAGCGGTTCACAAAGCCGCAGTTGCGATGGCTGCCATTCAAGAAACGGGATTCGAACTGCCCGAACACCCTCCCTATTCGCTAGATCTGGCTCCTAGTGACTTCTACCTCTTTCCTCGGCTCAAGGAACACCTCCGAGGTAAAAAAAATTGAAGACGATAGCGAAGTGATGGTCACTTTTGAGGCGTTTTGGGAGGGTCAAGAAAAATATTTTTTTCAAAGGGAATCCTGGGTTTAGAAAAAAGATGGAATAAATGTATTGATTTGTAAGGAGACTATGTAGAAGAATAAATTATTATTTTAACTTTAATTACCGCATTTTATCTTCATTCTCATTACTTTTTGATTCGCCCTCGTACTTACTAGCAGCAGTTACTCTATCCATCTTGCCAACCAAAATTAATAGAATAATTGCCGTGATTAAGAATTATATACGTTTATAATCTTCTTAAGATAATCCTACTTTTATTCTACAAACATTATTTTACACATCATTTACTATTAGATTGCTACTCCTAGCATCACAAAGGTAAACAGGACCAAAAGAAAACTTGAACGTACATTTCTTCGTGTTTGCAGTTGGCAAAGCCGCACGTCTTTAATCGGAAAAGTGACAAGGGTGCTGTCCTTATCATTTACGGACTCTTTTATAACCGAAATTACCTTGTACGAACTTTCCGAACCTGATACGTTACGTCCGAGTGTTCTACATAATGTAAACGCTCCCTTAAGACCCAATTTAGTCATAAAGCCTTCTGAATAAATCATATGAGAAAGGACCAAAACTTTATCGTCAAGTCGGTGGACAATTTAATTTTAGTTTAGATAACTCGTTTGTATCTCACGTAAGTCGCTAAGTTTATAAGTTGTTTATAATACTACTTTAGTGAATGTTTGCGTTTACCTGTTAGTGCTACTGATTGATTTAATGACCCAGCAGGTGTACCTATGTATAGTATATGTATACATATCGTCGGTCGAATCACGAAAAGGCGCATAAGCGTTTTACAAATTTTACAGTAGAGCCATTTTTATGAAATTGTACCTATAAGTATTGTCATAACTTTACATCTAATACGTTTATTTGTTTGGTACGATATTTATTTAAATGAGTAGTTAACACTGTTTACATATTTAATTATAATTTTGGTGTGCTGTAGTTATTATAGAGATATTTAATTTTTTTTGAAAATAGTTTCACTTACGCCTCTTCGCGATGCACCACCAATATTAGTAATTTCATATACGCCCGAATCTTATTGCTTTAAATGAAATAAAAAATCAGTATTCATTAAGACTAACCTTTATTTTAAAGATATTGAACCTGAAAGTAATAAAGAAGAATCACAAAAATAATATCACAAGAATCAAAAGTATTTTCTTTAAATATTCACCGATAATTGAATTGTTAATTATAGGTATTTTTTTTAATCGTGGGGAAGGTTTTGGTAGTAAATAACATGTTCTCTCTTTGCGCAGTTTTCTAAATTGCATAAAGAACCAACCTTCTTTCCAGGTACTACTTTTTTGGTATATGGCGAAATATGTTCTTTACCTGTGTGTAGCAAAGACTTTAGCTTCCTTATATTTATTTTTTCTTAGTGGTTTTGATCTTTCTCCTTCTATGGGGGCGCCATCTACTACAAAGTCTTCGGGGGCTAAATTATCGGCTTGTTGTTGTACTTGTCAAATACTTGGCGATGGGTCGCGTACATCAGATAACGTTATGGTTGCATCAGAATCGTAGGAAACATTCTACATATTATGAATTTCACAAGCAGATAACGAGTGAATCAAAGGGTTTGTATTTCTTATAGCATGATTAGCACATGATTGCACATCAAGCAGCGACTCAAAATGAACATCGCACAAGCATTTCTGGTTTTCATTCCTTGTAGCTATATAGGTACACGTCCTCATCAATGTGTGTGTCAAAAAGATTATATTCTATGACATTTAACGTTGTTTCATGGTGCTTATTATCTGGTAGAGATGTCTTACTAACTAAATGATTAGAACAGTGAGCTCCATCTTCGTAATGTTCAATGCACAAGAAAGAAGCACATTTGGTACAAGTGGTCAAAATAGGATTATGGCAATTAACGTACTCGCAGCAATTTTTTGCATCCTCGATACGGTTTTTAGAGGCATGAAGTGAAAGTGGTTCATCTTCAGATGAAGAGGATTCTAATTCTTCTATAACAGTTACTGTACCATACCACCATTTGCGTTCATATAACATTTTTACCTTTGTACCAACCGTAATCTTCTGAACTTTTTGAATTGGCAATAATTCTCGTGTATTGACAACATTTTGAGTTCCGTCCTTCCATGTCACCAATACATTCATTATTTACGAAACTGGCCCTCCAGAAAGTAATGCAGTATGAGGTAGGTATCTAAAAATAATAATAATTGTTACAAAAACATGCTATTTATTCATACAGACAGATTAAACACAACTTCCAAATAGTCACACTATTACTAGAATTATCGTTTTTATTTAGTGTAGTCAATAACATAATCTAGAAATAGAAAAAGTTAACTTTTGAAAAAAATCAAACCTAAATTTACAGTTTTAGCTAGATTCTGCATAAAATAGAAAACATTTTACTTTACCTTGTGACTTGTACACAAAACACACGTAATTAACTCTGAATTCGGGTATTTATTCACTTTTAACAAGTAGCTACGCCTCTTCGTGAAGAAAAAATAATATGCATGATCAGGCGTAACTACCTATATGGCTCTTCGTGATTTTTAAATTATAAGGAATAGTAGATAGGGCTCTTCGCAACGGTTTATAAGTCCAGTTGCATTGCAGTTTTCGTTATGTCTTTTCGTGACATACTAAAACTTGGCGTACAGATTTCGATGGTGCTTTAATCTCAAATCCAAAATTTTGTTGGATGCGCCCCTTCGTGATTCGACCGACGATATGTGTCCATCTCGACAACTCATTCCAGTCCATTACCCTTAGCAACCTTTATAAAAAATATGCTAATATAAAATATTGCTTGGGTTCAAAGTGACGGTTACAGGCAGCGTTGCCGGTCCCTAGGAAATAGCCTACTACTCGTACCACTGCAATCATGTAGTTGACACTATTATTGAGATGCTTTTTATAAGCTGTCAAAACGCGATTCTTCTATTGATTTTGTATGGCAATAATAAACTGTGCTTTGGCTTCAAAGCAGCGGATTTTTAGGGCTAAAATAAACTGTTTATTTAGAGAAATAGCTTCTTGGTATTATTGGCTACTGGTATCAGGTACCCAATTATGTAGTTTACATATTTAGGTACAAAACAAACCAAAATTATAATTATTTGGTTTTGCGGTTACACGTAACAGCCAAATATTTCCATAACTCGATAAAATATGCAACATTAAATTGTACAAGTTTGCCAAATTAATCCGGAAAATTTAAAACCGCACGTAATTGTATTAAAATGAATACGTTAAACCAATTGACTTCCATTGTTTTCGGATCAGGATTTACATTGAAAGCATAAAATATTATTGCTACCATTCGTTTTATGCGAATTGCCCAGGGTAGTACCTACTCGAAAACATACCGATTTAATTAAATAATTAACATTTTGCGAATACAGTATAATTGATATAAAACTTCACTTGTTTCTACCATTCATATATCATCACGCCTGTATTTCCCGAAGGGTTAGGCAGAGGTGTACTAATGTAGGTACACCCACAGTTCGCCGGTATGTTTAGGTCCCATGTAATAGGGGGCGAGCCTATTGCCATTAACCGGGCACAAATCCTAACTTCGAGCTGGTACTGAGAAGTTCATAGAAAAACTCAAAAACACTTTTTGGTCGACCTGGGAATCGAACCCAAGGACCTGTAACGTAGCATTCGCGCTTGGGACCACTAAGTAAAAGAGGCAGCCAGTTGTTTTGTCTTATTGTATATTTTGGCATGGTAATGAAATCGTATCCGATTCTGAGCTAGATTGTTCCTAGCAAATAAAAGACAAAAGGCAAATAAAACTCGTATGTTTAGTCAAAGGTAAAAGTAGCTTCCCCTTTATGTGAGGAAGTTTGCGGTTACCGATCCATTTGCCTAACCGTTACGGTGCTGTTCCTCTTACGAAGTCATTAGTCGAGTCTATTTGTTTCAGTGTGACTGTGCGAGCCTTTTTAACCAAACGAACGAATGTCTAATTCAAAGTGCCCTACGCCCACTAGCTAGTTAATACAAATTCTGAACGTTATGCAAAAATTTAAGGGTAAGTCTGGGACAATTTAGCACACAATGATGCTATCTAAGAAAATTTAAATAAAAAAATGAATTTGTTTAAGTAAAGAAAGTCCTTAAATTAAAGAAAATTTTGACCTCGAGACCTTATTAGACTACGTTTTGCAATCACTTTGTTGCTCGTCTTTTGTTTGGCTGAACAACAGGCCATGGGCATGTCATGGCTCAACTCCTTGGTAATAACAGCCTGTATACACGTTTAGAAAACCGTTACCTTGCTATTTTCTTTCACAATGCTGTACCATATTTGCAGAATTTAAAAAGTAACAAGAATGGCCTCAATAAAAATAAAGATATTTCACAATGGCTTTGTAAGTAAAAGGAGTAGAAATAGCACAATGGCAGTGTGCTGTGGTAAGTTGACAGGGGTCCACGCTCGCAAGGCTCGTATGTGGGCCCCGCTATCGTTCGTATTCCTTTAAGGAAACATTATACCTACTCGACCCGCCTTTTAACGCTCCGCGCTCCCGGTCCTAAGTTATTACTCGCTTTTACCCTTACTGTTGGCTATTACGAAACGTGTGGACTTAAATATATATAACATATTGTACCCCCGGTGCGACCGAAAGGGACAAAGGCACTTCTTAGTCCTCATATTTATGTTTGGCCTGTCATAAATAAACTCAACCTCGATTTACTGACTAGTTATAAATGTCCTCGTGAACATTAATGTTTATGATTAAGCGCGTAGCTTTTGATAACGCTTTTGCTTTCATTCATATTTAATAATACAATTTAGTAAATTGCCTTAGTTATAACGTAATAACTTTAACTACGTATTGGCACGCAATGTGAACTCTGGATTTATAGGTTTCCATTGTAAAATGTGCCGTGAATTTCGATGCGGGGGGAGTGCGGTGTCAAGCGAGAGCGTTCGGTTGATTAAATTAAAATAGTAAAAATGTGTTAGTTGCATTGAGTAAATGAAGTGAAGTTGTATCCAATAATTCAATCGGCGAGCGATCAATAAAGCTAGCTCGGCGTTCTCGGAGCCGCGTCGAGACTGAGAGCCCACCGCGACGCAGACGGCTTCGTATAATGAATACTTTCGTAAATTAAAGGGCATGTCATTAATTTTCTTTTGCGAAGTATTTAATTTCCTTTTCCCCTGTCGCTTTTTGATACAGATTCTTTTGATATAAAATATGTTACGAAGTCGTTGCTAAATAAGGGCCTTATAACTTCTTTTAAACTTTTGTCGTCACTTACTTCCGTTAACTTAACAAAAACATGTAAACTTTGAGTAGGTACCTACTTATCCGACTCCAGTGGGTATCGTAGTCTGAAGATTTAAATTAGTAGATAAGAACTTCACTTCATTTAAAAAAATCACTTCACTTCATTTGCTCAGTAGCAGCTCGGAGTTTTGGATTTGTGCCCGGTTAATAGCAATAGGCTCGCCCCCCTATTACATGGGACCTAAATATACCGGCGAACTGTGGGTGTATATTGGTACACCTCTGTTTAACCATTCGGGGAATACAGGCATATGATGGTTCATTTAAATAGAATATAAACTAAAAAATAGAATATGAACTTTATAGAAAACTACCGAGCACTGTTTTTCCATTTCATAATATGTCAAGTGAGAGAGCAATTTGCTTGTTACGCGATTTTAGTTTGAAGGCGTTTTGTGTAATTGGTGTTCACTAGTCTACTAGTTAAAAGTACCCATAACTTTTAACATTTGTTTCATATAGACCATTTACAGGCTCTTTTGAACTGTTAAGGAGTCAGTCAGGCAGAATGTTAAGGCCAGTAGCTTGTTCCAAACAGTAGGTTTATATAGCGACTAGCTGTTGCCCGCGACTTCGTTCGCGTGGCTTAACGTATTTTCTATGGGTTAAATATTTTTTAAAATGGATTCTGTAGATCCAGAGATTACCCCCTTGTGCCCCGCGGTATCCGCGTTACGTTAGGATTTTGGTTACTTTTCCGTTCCCGTGGCTCAAAGCGCGATGTTATGTAGCCTATAATCTGTTGTTCTGAGGCAACTGAGGTAAAGGCTACGGAATGTCACGCAGAATCAATATTTTGCTGCGAAGTTATTTTAAAACTGTGATATCTCCTAAGATATTTATTGAAATTAAATGATGTAAAGGGCAATTTTGTTCAAAATTAAACACTTGTGATGAATAACGTATTTATGTTGATAAGGATTAATACTATGTTTATAAAAACACCTTCGCAAATAATGCATTATTTTAAAACAAATTGTCTGCCCATAAAAATGGCTATACTGAGTCAACCTTTAAAGTTAGGCATGTACTACCGCGGACTTTTTTTTAGAATATTTTAAGAGGAACAATTCTCTGATACATTATTTTTGCGTAACTTTAACCGTTTACGCAGCGCACGCAACAAAAGCCCTAAAAAAGAATATTTTTTCCCCGTTTTTGCCACATTTTTAATTGATGCTCCGCTCCAATTGGTCGTAGCGTGATGTTATATAGCCTATAGCACTCACGAATAATGTAGCTTTCTAACAGTGAAACAATTTTTAAAATTGGTTCATTACTTCCAGAGATTACCCCCTACATACAAACTTACAAACTTACAAACAAATGTTACCTCTTTATAATATTAGTATAGATTTAAGAGGAACAATTCTCTGATACATTATTTTTGCGTAACTTTAACCGTTTACGCAGCGCACGCAACAAAAGCCCCAAAAAAAGAATATTTTTTCCCCGTTTTTGCCACATTTTTCATTGATGCTCCGCTCCAATTGGTCGTAGCGTGATGTTATATAGCCTATAGCACTCACGAATAATGTAGCTTTCTAACAGTGAAACAATTTTTAAAATTGGTTCATTACTTCCAGAGATTACCCCCTACATACAAACTTACAAACTTACAAACAAATGTTACCTCTTTATAATATTAGTATAGATTACCCCCTACATACAAACTTACAAACTTACAATCTTAAAAACTTACAAACAAATGTTACCTCTTTATAATATTAGTATAGAAGAACGAGCAAGAAACTCTATGTACTCTTTACATACATAACTTCAGTATTTTATTGGGTTTTTCTATGAAATTGTCAGTAGCAGCTCGGAGTAAAGATTTGTGACCGGTTGATGGTAATAGGCTCGTCCCCTTTTTACATGGGACCTAAAAAATCCCGGCGTACTGTACGTGGGCGTACTTTGGTACAGCTCTGCTTAACCCTTCGGGAAACAAAGCCGTAATGGTATGATGGAATTGGAACCTATTGTGAACTTTAGCTTTGTCCCCGATTATGATCGATATAAAGTTTCAGTAACTTTTTTACGAATAGATCTATTCGGGTCAATCAAACCCAAATCATTAGGGACTACTGACCGACACGCAAAAGTTCAACCAACTATCTGACTTATTGAGCTTTCGACTTCATGATAAATGTAAAGAACATCTTTCGAATCTTCTTCTTTATCGATAAAGAACCACCACACGATCCACAGGATAAAGAAGAAGAAACAGAAGATCTTTCTAATAAGAACCGGTTATATTAGAGTTCTCTTTTAAGCATGAAGTTACAAAAATTGCATCTCAAGCCCTGCTGAAGTAGCCGCGGCTTACCGCACAGATTGATCGATCTCTTCACGCAAGATACGACCAGAACCGTCCTTCGAATTGTGAACAATATCACGAACATCGAGAAATATATTATTATGTATATGTTATAGGCAATGTGTAAAATGCAGGCATTCTATACAATACCTAGGAAATGCATAGAATGCCTGGGTCGTTCAGGCAATGTATGAAATGATGTTCAATGTTTGAACTATTTTACACTTTACCTAGGAAATGTATAAAATACCTAGGCATTGTATAGAATGCCAGTTGAAGCACCGGCAATGTATGTAATCGATTTTTCTTCTCTATAATTTAGTTTAGATAGGTACTGATCTTTTGAGAGCTAATCCTAATTTCAACTTCCATTAGCAGACAGTGATAAGACATGTGTTCCATTGGTTTGTATGCCTAAGTACATACGAGTTTTTGCGTAGAGAGCGTTTCTCACATAGTAGTTGCCTTCGAATAAACATTTTACATTTACAACGTACCAAAAAATTGCTGCAGAAAGTCGCCCTGTTCATTTCTTACCACTTGATTATGGAAATTTGATCATGATACGAAAGAAACCAACAGTTTTCATTTAAAATAAGCTTTTATTATACTTTGGATAAACTCATCATCATCTGCTTAACCTTTTCCCAACTATGTTGGGTTCGGCTTTCCAGTCTAACCGGATGCAGCTGAATACCAGTGTTTTACATGGAGCGACTGTATCTGACCTCCAGTTGTCAGACTTCTTGGCTTCTGACTATCCGTAACGACTGTCAAAGATCTACAAATAACAGCCGGGACCAACGGCTTTACGTGCTTTCCGAGGCACGGAGGAAACTCGCTATGGTAAATGGTCACCCATCCACAGACCAACCTCGGCAAGCGTGGCTTAACTCTGAAGATCGGTCTATACTTTTAATAAACTGTAGGTAACATAATTATAATTTGAAAGGAAATAAAATCTTAGGTAACATCTTTAAACAAACTAAAATAGAGTAATATGAAAATTGCAATCTAGTTACTTGTAGGTACTTAATAACAAAAACAATAATAAAAACCATCACGCCTGTATTCCCCGAAGGGTTAGGCAGAGGTGTAAAAATAAAACAATAATTTTCTTAAATATCTTTACATGTTCAGTAATCGACACAAAATCTATGCGCTACGTTATCAAAGTAATAACATATTATTCAAAAAATACTTAGGTAAAGTTTGATTTATACCATTCAAAATCAACATTATTAAACTTTAACTTAACACAAACATTACTCTAAATAATATGAATTAAAAATCATCTAAAACGGTTTCATATGTAGGTATTTAAAATGTGTAGTCACGTGTCTCCTTCTCGTGGTCGTTCATTATACACATTGCCTGATGCGCTTTGGGCATTTTATACAATACCTAGGCAATGTATGAAATGAATCGTATTATATACATTGCCTGAACGTTTTAGGCAATATATATAATGCCTAGGCATTCTATACAATGCCGGACTATACACATTGCCTATAACATAATTATACACCTTTAAATAATAATTGTTGAAATGTGAGGTTTATTTTACCTACTGAAACACTCAAATTATAATTAGGTTTATAATTAGATTATTGTACAGAAATAAACGTGATAATATAATTGGGTATATATGTAGCTCTGTAAAACGAACCAACCTACGTAAAGATTGCTACCATATTTTGAAGTAATTGTAATGATTATAATTATGTATACACATACAGTAATTATGTATACACATACAATAATTATGTATATGTCGTAGGATAATTTGATACTTCGAATCTTCGCGGAAATCCTAGGGGTTTTGCGAAAACGCGGATAATTAGACATAGGCGAAAAATTATCAAATCTTACTGGACAAAGTCAGGATTTTTGCGAAAATACTCGTTACTATAGTAAGATTTGATGTGCTCAACTGATTGGCTACAATTTTGCTGGCTGACTTCTAATTGGTTCCTAGTTTGCCGATGATTAACTTCAAGTATTGTATCATAGAGTTATGAAGCGTAAACAAATAACGTGCGGCAACAAATGATTGACATTTAAGACGTCAACCAATCAGAGATGATCTCTTATTGAACGCGCTGACCGACCAATCAGCGTTCTTATTTCATAACAGCCAGCGTTTCGTTTCGCAATATTGCTATAATAACGAGTATTTTCGCAAAAATCCTGACTTTGTCCAGTAAGATTTGATAATTTTTCGCCTATGTCTAATTATCCGCGTTTTCGCAAAACCCCTAGGATTTCCGCGAAGATTCGAAGTATCAAATTATCCTACGACATATACACTAGATAGCTTCTGCCCGCAACATCACCCGCGTTTTTTAACCCGCGTTATGTTAGATCTTGGGTACTGCTCCGCTCCCGTTAGTCGTAGCGTTGAATGTTGTATAGCCTAACCTATGCCTATGCCTCATGAATCAGAAAAAAAATATTTTATCAGAAAAGTAATTTTTGTATCTGATAGCTGGCTATCAGAAACAGAAACAAAAATAACTTTTCCAATACGATTGTAAATTACAGAGCTTCGTACGTTTAAACAAACACACAAAAAAAACCCCTTCCCAAAAAAAACCCTTCGGGGAATACAGGCGTGATGGTATATTTTTTTTTTTTTTTTTAAACCCAGATTTTTCAGATCACATTTATTATAATATAGATAGTATACCTAGATATTAACTGATTTGAGCAACTGATTTATTTTAAATCTATTCTAAGCATAAATTTGCGATATACCTACATTAAACTGATATCTTTATTTAATTAATAACTGTAAAATTTTTACTCGTTTAAGCAGAATTAAGCCCAATTGTTATAAGCAACTACATTTTCCATAATCAGCTTAATAAAAGGAGCAATCATCAACCAGATTAAATTCCAACATTTTAAGCTATCGGTTTTTCAGATTTAAGCAACATTTCAAAATATAATAATCAAATTAGAGGCATTGAAGTTCAGTAGACGATAACAAGCAATGCGTCGAGTAGCGAGGGGTTGTGGGTTCAAGTTACTGGTTGGTTGAATACAGAATTAGACAGCTCATGAATTCAACGACTACCTATAATGGGATGTGGTATTATAAATAAACAGGTTGGAATTTTCGAAGCGTACCTGAAGTATTCTAAATACTGTAGACAGCAAATATTACTCAAAGAAAACATTCCTTTATTTAAAAAAAAACTGCTTATGTAGATTTTTGAAAATACGCTTGCCATACCTGGGATTCGAACCGACTGAAATCTGAAAAAATTGCATGCTGCACTTGTATGGTACCTATCGATAGGGTCAATCATAAGGATCAATTCTCTCTGTACACATGGTAAATTAAAATAAACAAAAACGAAGTATCATTCACGGATAAAATAACTTGACCATCAGGAATACCAGAAACTGGTTCACACGTTTTCTTTAAAATAATAATCTGTGTTCGCAGTAATGACAGCTGAGGGCGGGTTCGCTCGAGGGATGCACGTGCCAAGGGCGCAGGCCGAGACGCCGTCGGTCAACATTTGCTCGGATTGCGGCTTTTAATTAATTGCACACATTGCTCACTGCTCGCCACCTTCGGCGAGTATTGTTTGCACGAAAAAATAGCATGAGGGTTCTGTTTGTACGGTATTTTGTTTTAAAACAGAAAATGTTTCACGGTTAAATTATACATAAATAGAAAATTCAAATACATACACGCAGTCATTAAATAAAAACATGTATTGTAGTCTTTTAATGTGTAGAAAAAATATTGAGCATTTAAAATCACACATATCATCACGCCTGTATTCCCCTAAGGGTTAGGCAAAAGTGTACCAATGTACAGGTATCCAAGTTTGCCGCCTGATTAGGTCCCATGTAATAGGGGGCGAGTCTATTGCCATTAACTGGGCACAAATCCTAACGCCGAGCTGCTACTTAGAATTTCATAGAAAAAGCCAATAACACTTTGCCCGGCCTGGGAGAACAAGACCTCTAGCTCACAATCGCCTTTAAAATCGTAAAGAAAAATCGGCTGTGTGCAATGCAATGTTTTTTTTTAATTATTCGCCAAAGTATACACCGTTATTTTTCGCTATACCGTGTTCCAGTATTAAGAGTGGTTCAATAGCTACAGTATTCAGGTTAAAAAAAGAATATAAACCAATTATATATAAAAAATATTAGGCAATTCTAAACAATATAAATCTTACCTTATGACAAGATAACGTAACATTTCAACTGCTCACGTTCACGACGCAAGATGATATGCCAATTGCCACTCAGTTGGAGCTAAGGTACACAAAATTTCATTAGAAGGTCCATAAAAGTCCATTAGGGTGTGCGGCATTCGCTGAGAGAACGACAAAGGTCGAGCTCTGTGCCTCACATTTCTACCTGACGAGCGCTACATTATCTATGCGTATGTTTATTCTAATTACCTGCCAGACACTGTCTCCATTAAACTCAACAAAGAAGTTAAATCTCATGAATTGACATTGATAAAGCCACATAGCACGGGAATAATTTTCTCTTTTGTGTAAAATTCAAAGCCTCACAACGCTCCCAGTTGGTTTACCGTCTGTGGAAATATGAAAAATTGAATAAATACAGAGTGAAAACGAGCCAATAGCTTTTTGAACATGCAAGTTTTAAAAAACAAACGCTGGATGTAACTAAAAAAGTGAACTAGATATCGGGTTTCACTGTATTCCAATTTTTATTGCTATACAGATGATCGAAAGCGAAGTTTCAATTCAACGATCAAAAAAAGTTCGTTTCGATGAAAAATGTCGCACAAAATTGAATCTGACGTTCGCAATTCTTTGTTCGAGACATTATATGTGACTAGATAACGATGCAAAATAAATTGAGTTATAAAGTCCAACCCGCATAAGAAATAAATTATTGTTGTGTTTTTATTAATAAAAGTTATCATTGAGTACCTAAAGCTTGGATTAATTCGATAACTTTGTCATGTGACCTCTCACATTTTGTTTCGAATGATATAAAAGTACATTGCTACTTAAATTACAAAACAAAAACAGTTTTAATGGCAATCATTTGTAACAGAAATTACAGGTTCCAAATAGACATTCATTTTTAAAATACGTGTAAGCATAATCTAAATAAACGTCTTTCGTATTCACAGAAATAAATAATGAACTCTGTGAGGTTTGTTGTAAAAATTCCTACCAAAAAATGTACGTACAATTTGCGTTATTTGTCTTCTCTAAAAGGCGTCCCTCAGCTGTCTGAATTAAAGCAGTCCTGGGTGAGTATGGTCTTCATACAAAATACGTTCTCGACGATGAATAATTAATGAATACGGGCCAACTTCATTCTACGTAGGATCGTAAACTTGTGAAAAGTGAAAAAAGCTCGCACACATAATAAGTTCTCGTAGCAACAGTGATGTAGACTGTGCCTATTTATTTGCTACGCCGTAGCTGCGACAGACGAAGAATAGATTGATTCTCAGATAGAGACAGAATCAGATAACAAGTATACTGTATTTGAGCGTAAGTATTTGTTTTGGGGCGCTTTTATTTATTGTTGGTATTTTCTTGTCTATCTTCTTCAGATATAAATTAATTAGACATGTAAGTAGATTAGTTGATATTGGATAAACGATTTAACGTCGCGCGTTGAGACAAGCGTGGTGCTTATAGAGATTCAACGTGTGCAGCAAACAAGTATTTCAGTCACACTCTGATCTCGTTAGTGGAATGAATCCTTTGCTTGT
The DNA here is from genome assembly GCA_932526535.1 of Caradrina clavipalpis. Lineage (NCBI taxonomy): Eukaryota > Metazoa > Arthropoda > Insecta > Lepidoptera > Noctuidae > Caradrina > Caradrina clavipalpis. Next base: position 7,859,569 of record OW052093.1, read on the forward strand.
ATCGGGGATCCTAATGACGGTTGTGAGTCGCATTAGAGGGGGCTCAGGGAACGTCGCCAGCGAGACGGCCATCTTGCAGCCTTAACGACGAAAGACGATTTATTTGTATATAAATGCACGTAGAACTAATTAGTTACGTTTTGCTCTGGGAATGTAACAGGCGCGTAGATAGTGTTACATTAGTATGTAGAACTGCCATGTATTCGTGCTATCTTATAGTTACTGTAGCATAATTTAATAACAATAAAATGTAAATAAAATAATAAATAATAAAAAACCAAAAAAACGCAACGCAACGCAACGCAACGCAACGCAACGCTAACTCGCAACGCTAATGTGTTACCATCTCGCCTGTATTCCTCGAAGGGCTAAGCAGAGGTGTACCAATGTACACCCACAGTTTACCGGTATGTTTAGGTACTATGTAATAAGGTGCGACCAAATTTTATTATAATTAACTGGGATAAGATGCATGTGACCAAAAGAGTTATGAATATAGATGTGGATGAATGGAGAGGAAAAGGGAGGCCAAAGAAAAGATGGATGTATTTGTGGGTTCTTCACACAATTATATGAAAAAGAAGGGAGTCAGTGATAGCATGACGTTTGACAGGACGGCATAGAAGACGAAAACGTGTTGCTCCGACCTTAAGTAACATGGGATAAAGGCAGGAAGATGATGATGATGATGACTGTATTATAATTAAAGTAGCCGTTTCTAGATATACCCTAATGGATACCTTTATGGTATGTTCTCTGTACGTGACGTTTCCCTGCGCCCAACTCACACGGCATTTCTTTTGAAGCTGGCAATAAATTTGAATTTTAAATTATGTGTGTATGTTTAAAAAACACATTGGCGTGGTCGGGTTCCCTAACCGCATAACGCCCGTCGCGCCGCTCCAACTGCATTTGCATTTACTTTAATAAAGCGTTTGTATTTTTTATTTTTATTCCTACTTTTTGTTGAATTGCCTGCTAAAAGTAGACCAGGTGGAAGTGAAGATATATTGTTTGTGTGAATAATGATGTAGCTAGACAGGATATGAAGACTGACGGACTATACCTACTTACATCTGAAAGAATAAAAAAACAATTAAACTTTAAGTATACTGATATTCTATAACTATAACATACCAATAAATACCGATTAGTTTCTGTTCCTACTTCGGACGCTTATAAGTAAATATAGCATAAAAGTATATGGTATATGGCATACGGGAATAATGTAGCTTTATAACAGTGAAATAATATTGGTAATCTTACCAGTTCTTTACAAAAATAAACTTTAAACATAATATAAGCATAGATACTAGAACTGCCTCGTTGGTCTCGTGGTCGCACGTGCGACTGCTGGCTGTGCAAGGGGTTCCGGGTTCGATTCGCAGGTCGAGCAAAAAGTGTTATTGGGTTTTTCTATAAAATTCTCAGTAGCAGCTCGGAGTTAGGATTTGTGCCCAGTTAATGGCAATAGGCTCGCCCCCTATTACATGGGACCTAAATGTACCATAATGGTATGGAAGCATATGGAATACAGGCGTGAGGGTATAAAATAAGCATAGATACATACCATCACGCCTACATTCCCCGAATGGTTATGCAGAGGTGCACCAATGTACACCCACAGTTCACCTGTATGTATAGGTGTATAAAAGCATAGTTACAGATGGAAGATAACTGTATTATTATTTAATGTATGTATAAAGTAATGTATACATGAATAGGTAAATATCCAAGACTAATGAGTTACAGCGACTCTCGCAGACGACTTAGGCACGTCGAGATGTCGCGAGGCTTTGCGCGCTAATGCATCTAACCCTGCCGAGGGTACCTGTTAGAATTACAGACTTAACTGCTCTGTTTAGCTAAACTTACGTACGTTTCATTTATATTATGCACAAACTTAAGACAACATAAGGAATTGTTAATTTAATATATTCAAAACTAACTGACCCAGCAAACGTTGTTTTGCCATATGTTTTTTTTTCGGATTATGAAAAATAGATGTTGGCCTATATTCTCAGACCTACCCGATATGCACACCAAATTTTATTGATATCGGTCCAGCCGCTTCGGAGGAGCATTGTGACACGAGAATTTTATATATAAGATAATAAAGTTATAAGGTATGTTTAATTTATAAAGGGGGAGAAAGCTCTTAGGGCTTTAAAATACTCATTGCACTTTTATTGTCACGATATAAACTACGTTTACCTGTTATTAAGCGGCTGTTTTTGTACGTGATTTGATATGTTTGTAAGCGCAGCCACGATACAGGAGAAAATCCTAGTGAGGGGCAGTAAAAAAAAGACAATAAAATGTCACTCTGACTATTACACTGACTGATCCTATATTATATCTCTATATTATATAGGATCAGCCAGTCTATTATATTAAAAAAAAAACACTGAATTTACGAGTAGTTTGAGCTTGAAGTGAGACAGTTGCCGCTTCACCAAAATTCACCGACTGAAATTTTTACAGAATAACTCCATTCTGTACTAGGAATTCCTTTAACATTTGCTATTCCAAATATAAATCTTTCCTATACAAACATCGATACCCGGAACACCCATGTAAAAGTGATACAAATATTTGTTCCGGGGAAACGGGGAATCGGGTTTGCGACCCGTGACGCCTAAGTAGAACCGTCGCCGCCCTATAAAACGATTAAACACGAAATATTGACTTTCTCCCTCGAAACTTCTCAAATCTCCGTTTTCACAGAAGACGTAACTTTAGAAACTTTGTAAGCTTTATAACTCTTTTATCTTTTATCTGATTTAGTTCATTATTTGAACTTTTTTAATATAAAAACCGCCCGTAAGTAATAATGTTGCCTAAGTATAACATATAAAGTACGTCAATGCAAATGTGAACGAGAAGAAATACCTAGAAAGTGATAAGACCGTGTCGCTACGGTTCTCCGAAGAATTATTATACATTTTATTTGAACAAAAACATCTTTATCTTTAAAGATTTCTTGTTGACGCTGCCGCTGAGCATTGTAAAAGACGGCCGGTCTCTGTTTAATATCAAGTTACTCTTATAATATTTATTTCCTTTCATAATACTTTCCGCTCAGTATTTGTCATTCTCAATGAATGAAAAAAATCCAGCGAATTTAAATATTTATAGGTAAATCGTTCCATAAATATTTAAATTCACTGTAATTTTGGGCAGCTTTCAAAATATTTCATCATTCCACTGATATTAAGATCTGTTTTATTGGTTTTACTTTTACATTCATCCTACTTCCTACTATCGCGGGCATATCCTACTAATATTATAAATGCGAAAATTTGTGAGGATGCATGGATGTTTGTTACTCTTTCACGCTTAAACGGCTGAACGGATCTAGATGAAATATGGCACTAAGATAGATTGTAGTGTGGAATAACACATGGGATACTTTTATCCCGGTAAAATGTGCGGTTCTCGATAATAATCAACTTTGACGCGGATGAACTCGCGGGCAGAAGCAAGTTTCGATGATAAATCGGTTCCCTTAACTAAAGTTTATATGGGAGGAAAACAAAGATTAAGATAGATAGCGCTTATCAGGAATTCTAAGAGAGGAGGAAAAAACAAGGGATATCCCAGAAACAATTTAATTTCAAGAAAGTCATGATGTAATTACTTTCATAATTATAATTCAATTCCTATTAATGTACAGTCGAACAAACTACATGGTATACAGGCTACTAATTTGTAACTACTTTGAAGTATCATGAGTATTTTATTATTTCAAATCACTCTCATCGGTATTTAAACTTAATTTATTAGTTGAAATAAATATTTTTGTTTGATAACTAATAGCTAGCTCGTCTGTAGGTACATTTCCCACAGACTTATTACTTTTCGAGAAGTGTAGATTCAAGATAGATTGATGGAGCTTGGGATGTGAGAAAAACAAATCGGATAACAAGACACAAATTAAATAATTCAAAGCCATTTATTTCAATTAGATCATTAAAAGGCACGTTTTAACGTACCTACAATAAAAAATAATTGCCCCTTTTAAAATACAGTTTCGTATGGAGAAGAATGGGCAAGAAACTTCTTACTTACTCTTTTATACAAGGTGTTGATTTGCAACCTCGTCAAATTCAAGGAGTTAACTATGCTCGTCATTCTTAACACGAATCAATAATAAAATAAATTGGTTTTGAAATTTATATTTTTTAACGTGGTTTTCTAAATCGAACTAACCATCTTTCCAGAGAGTTTCGGCGCTATGCACACATTGATATAGCCGCGCGACAACTCTGCCTACCGCATACGCAACTGCGCGATTCAGATTTTTGCAAGAGGTGTATTCTGGAATACTGTTATTTGGTAGTTACATCTAAAAAAAAAACAAGTATTTATTAAATATTGACCAGGTATCGTTATTATATTTGATAACTTCTTTTTTTTTATGACTAGCTCCTAAAATTTGACGAAGATGCAAATCAACACCTTGTATACGGTTTAAGTAGGTAATTACACGTGAATGCGATGTACCTTGCATTTCATTCAAAATGTCAAGTCAATTTGAATAAATGATGACAAAATGTTCTTCAATACCGTAATTAATACCTACTAGTTTGTACAGCTGTGTATCATATGAAACGCACGTTTTTCTCTTATTATTGTCGTAAACATGATCAAGAATAGTTTGAGTAATAATTACTTTTGATGTTTCAAAATTATCTAACTTAACGAGTTAATAATTTCCACGTTTTTCGCAAACTTAAACCAGAGTTTTTAGCATGAAAATTGGTGTATCAAAAACAAAAGAACCTATATCTAGAAGTTAGGTAAACACTGTACCTAACTGAGGTTCATAATAACAAGTAAGATAATAACCGATAATAACGATCACGGGTGCAAGTTGACGAGTAAACACGTCGGGGTTATCTGCATCAATTCGTATATTTACTTATGTACGCTTTCCAATTGCCATTATATAGGATACCTTTCGATCAGTTCGCACGAAGTACTCTCCCTCTCTACAAAACTCAAGTAAGTTCAGGAATATTTTGGATATTTACCGTTTATATTTCGGAGTCCTGGCTGTCAACTTTGCAGATACTTAGCTGTTGTCAAAATATTTTCTCCCTTTCGTTATTATTGAGAGCTTTGCCAATCTTTGCATGTTATTAGCTACTCAAGATTTTAACCAACAGATTTTTAAATTGACGAGGGTGTGTCATCGCCGCGATAAATAATTATTAGTTTAAAAATTTAAAATTAAATTCTATTTAAAATTACTCCTTTTGTTTTAAATAAATGTGTTATTGTGAAACAAGACATAACTGAAAATCTTTCAATAAAATAAATCTGTTAAACGATAAAAAGATCCACTTATCAACAATAGCTGATCAAATATAGATCCGGGAATACCCATTTCCGTAATCTTTCCTTTTATTGTTGATTCGCAACACGCTCGCAAGTTATTGTCGTTCAATGCCAGTTTCGGGGAAGCTGAAGATTGTTTTCAGTTTTGCTAGAACCGTTTCGGGTTTACTCGACCCTCGGATGGATCAATCCTGATTTGGTTAGGTCCGGGGAAAATTGAAAACGAGGGCAAACCTTAATTTGCATTATATGTTGGATTTTTACATAATTCAATTAGATAACCCGAAGTTTGTCGATAAACAAAAAACATTATCTGCGCGGTCGGCCAGAGCGGACGGCAGGAGAATATTAATCTCCCGTACGGGGAGTCCGGAGGCCTGTCCGGCGCCAGTGGGAGGAGCCGGACACGGTCACAGACGGTTACCACTGATAGGTTCCTACTCTGAATATTTTCTAATTAGTGACCAATTTTTTAAATAAATATCAGTAAAACGTTGCCCCATGTCGTACACAACCCTGCAAACAAAATTACGTCCATTCGATAAATACGGAATATCATATTGAATTATTTATAGGATTTCATTAAAACTTCGCGTTTTATAATTTGAAAGTTAACGAACCAGCATAAGCTTTCAGTTTATTCAAAATGCAGTTTTCCCGAGTATTTTATTTGGAATTAGTCTAGACAAAAGATTAAAATGTAGTTTTAGTAATAATATTAGTGTTTGTTCTTTAAGGTTTGTTTGATTCTAATTGAGCAACCACTACACAGTAACAAATGATCATTTGATTCATAACTGAGTTTATCTATAATCATCATACATATCAGTCCAACGACGTCCACTGCTGGACACAGGGCACCGCTAAAGATAGCCACAATGACCGGCCCTAAATTAATTAATGATTAAATCCTATTATCCCTCTCGCTTATCCTTCCATCCACGGCAATTGCAATCTTGGTTGTTCATAACAATCTAGCACCAGTGACAACTTCACAATCAGAGGAACCTTTTGCTCAAAATCCGCACTACGTGTATTCCAGAATGAAGGCGACCCTAGTCCTGTTGTTGCTGGCATGTGTCGTGGCTGTGGTGTACGGTGACCTGGTCTGCGGCAGCAACTACTGCAAGCAGCACCCCTGCACCTCCCCGGTCGCTCGCACCAGCTGCCACAACCCCTCGGTCTACCGCGCCAACCACGCCGGCAAGTGCGCTTGCTGCCCGGCCTGCGTCACCTTCCTTAGTAAGTTGAATAATTAAAAAAAAAATACCATCACGCCTGTATTCCCCGAAGGGTTAGGCAGAGGTGTACCAATATACACCCACAGATCGCCGGTATATTTAGGTCCAATGTAAGAATATTTTTGTAGTTTATATACACCTAAACATCATGAGTCATCATCGTCATCATTTCAACCGTAGGACGTCCACTGCTTAGGCCTTCCCCATACATTTCCCAAAAGACCGATAGGAAGCGATACATTGGATCCAGCGTTTTCCTGCCTGCGGGTTGTTCGAAAGGAATACCGCGCCCCCGGAACGCAAAGGGCACATGAAGGAACATAGATGGTTTTTAGTCAGTAAAAGTCTGACACTCCCTCCCGCCCCGCCCAGGACGGGGGGGGGTCATTTGATGATTTTACCATCGTTAAAAAAAAAAAAAAAAAAAAAGCGTTTTCCTGCGGTCTTATCATCTATGTGTACAGTGAGGAAAAGGATAGAGTTAAGCATTTTTTTTTAAATTATATTCAAATATCCCAGTTGTTACGGTACGTTTTCCTCACTGTACATACGATACCTAGGTACACATTTGTAGATTTCGGATCATGCATTTGTGGGTTGCCGACGCTTCAATGTAGACTTTGCAAAGAAAAGCTCTTTAGAAACTTTTGGTTATTCTTTAATAACGGAACAGGTAGATAGTTGATTTATGTTCGGAAACATCACGATCATGTGTATGTACCGACCTATGTACAATTAAGGATTTATCCCAATTCCATTCATAGAAGTCCTCAGACTGTCATCACAAATATTACGTAGTTCGCACGTTATGTATGAAGTGCATTAATATAATGCTGCAAATAAACTAAACATCTGCTTACCTTGAAGCCCACACAAGATTGCACGCGAGAGAGCATTCCCGGTATAATATCATTAGTATACAGGTAGGAATTGTCGCACAGCCCCAAGAATAGCACGTCTTGCTAATAATCCTGTTATTGCCTTCACGGCACTCGCGGGAAGTGATTACATTGTCGCCGACACAACGCTACGGTATAAAAATAATGGAAATTGTCATCTTTTTACAAGCTACGTCCCGTTTCCTTCCCCTAGAATGTTATTATAGTAAGTATAGACGATAGTACATGAGGCAGAAGTATCAATAGATTGTATTTTATAACTGGTAGTACATAAACAGCTAGTATGTACTAACCATTCGTTTCACAACAAATAGGGATCGTTACAACAACAAAATTGAAAACGTGTCACAAAAGATAGACTGTTATTCGTTTAGAACTTTGTTTATGTTCAGATAAGCTTTGAAGTTTTAATCTTTTAAGATACTGGGAAAGCTGAAGACTTTGTTTACTAACTTTGCTATTCTGCTAATTCGATTCAAAATTTCCCCAATAGATTCTAACGCAAATTACGTCAAGAGCTTATTTTAAAGTCCGTTGTAATTTTCTCTTCAGACGAAGGCGCTGCGTGCAAGACTTACAGCAAGGAGCTTGGAGAGACCCCCTCCGCCATTTGTCAGGAACCCCTGAGATGCATCAGAGGCGTTTGTACGAAGATCACCCCTAGGCGTTAAGTCATCTACTTTGTATATCTACATTTCATTTTTATAACAATCATGAAAAGAAAACCCAGCTAAATACATTTAAAAAATAACTGGAAATTAATTTCATTTAAATTTTACAATTCACTACCCAATACTTATTTCTCTACTTTTTCTTTGTTCTCTTTTAGCCGCTTTCGCACAAAAGGCGAACTATTTTCCAATGAAACGAATGCAAGAGCCGTTGGAAATCCTTTTATATTCGACCACCAAGTTGAATGAAGTATGCATCGACCTCGTATTCGGTATTTCATCGATGTTGTCATGTGGCATGTTGAAAGGCAGCTGGTATTCATTATTATTTAAAGCGAGAATACTGAACATGCTTGCAGTACACGTCATGCTATCCAATTTACAAACGGATGAAGTTGTGGGGAACAGCTAGTCAGCTATAAATCTCTCTACCTTGCTGGCTTTCTGCTGGGGATTTGAAGAGTTGAATATTACTAAGTGGCTCAAATACATAATGTATTTCATGTTTCCTTCCACTTCTGTGACGTCTCATCCGCTTAAAGAAATCTTACTTTTCTTACTACTATTAGAAATGCGAAAGTTTGTGAGGAGGTTTGGATATTTGTTACGCAATCGATTTCGATTCGGTTGAAAATTGGCACATAGAAATGGTCTACATTTCCTGGATTAAAATATATATACACATACCATCATGCCTGTATTCCCCGAAGGGTTAGGCAGAGGTGTACCAATATACACCTACAGTTCGCCGGTATATTTAGGTCCCATGCAATAGGGGCGAGTTTGCCATTAACCGGGCACATATCCAAACTCCGAGCTAACATAGGATACTTTTTATTCTCTTATTGGGTTACCTTGGGATAATAGTTAAATTTTAATGCTGAGAACGTTACTAACAACCCCAGCATATTTCCATTACTCATTCTAATATAAATTAATAAAAAGAGGCCAATAAAGAGACCAACCATAAGAACAGACCAATAAGTATTATTGTCAACCAATCATATTGAAATGGACGGCTAACCACGCCGAATGGTTGTTTGGTATTTTTCAGGAAGCTTGAAATGGTTTATTTCAAGATAACTAACATCAGCAAGCGGTTTTACATAATCCACCGGAGCTACGTGGTTGAAACTGAAATATTTTGTCTGCCTACCTAATTAATAAGTGATTTACCTATGTGATAACGTTATCAATGCATTAATGCGTTATAGGCAGTTTGTGTGATAGCACACCTGCTCAAATTTAATCAATATTACGAGCCGGAGAGCTGTTGTATAACAACCAAATTACCTATTCTGATGACGATAACATTTTCAAATTCGTTGCTACACCTAACAACATCTATGTAAAATTCTAAGGTTATACGTAAAGTGGATTTTCTAGTTATTATATTGTCGTAGAATTTTCTAACACAAGCGAATTGAATCGAATGCTCGGTGCAGCTATGAAAGTGTTCAAGAACAAAAGCGGTTCGCTTGACGTTGCGGCACGGCATCGGCACTTCGACACGGGCGCAGCTGGAAAACGGGGAAATTTTCACTTTACTTCTTCAACTACTTTAGTCCTTTTTCATAAACAAGAAGTTATTGTGCGACTGTTATCATGGTTGCACGCAAAGTTAAAAAGATTTGGAAGGTTTGAATTTAAAAATCCGCTTTATATGTTATTTTTAATTTCTTTTTTCAAAGTTTATTTAAACTAAATAGGCATAAAAGCACTTCAATGCCTATTTACTTTAAAGACATCACCCGAACAACGCCCAAACGTTGCAGAAGTGAAAACATATCGTAATAAAACATCGCAACAGAAACACGGAATAAAAAAAGAAAGGTCCAATCCATTCAGTCTGCCTGTGCACTTTATCTAGGAGCAGCTGTTGCTACCAATCTGATCTTTCTTTTTTATTAGCTTCATCTGCAGGCAAGCAATAAATGTCAATGTCACTCTGCCGCGGTTTCTACAGTTATGTACAGTTTTGTTACATCATATCCTACTAAAACATATATAATATTTGAAATGCAAAAGTTTGTGAGGATGCATGGATGTTTATTACTGTTTCAAGCAAAAACTGCGTAACGGATTTTAATGAAACTTTACAGTATATAGCTTATACATCAGAATAACACTAGGCTCCTTTTTATCTTGGAAAAATGTACGGTTCCCGTAGAATAACATGTTAATATTGATGCGGATGAAGTCGCGGGGGGAAGCTAGTCGTTTATAGAGATTGAGAGGAATTCTAGGAATAGACAAGACTGGTCAGTTTTGATTGGATCTAAATTAAACATTTTTCATTAATTAACCACAGTTAACGTAATATAATAAATGTAAAATCGAACATACATTTTATGATCTCGAAAATAGTTCAATTTTTGGTTTGAATTAATAAAGTACGAATTATTATCTAACATCTACTGTTGGTTGACCATGAAAGGCTACATAAGACACTACTGAGTTAAACAAATAATAATCTTCAAAATCATATTTTATTCTATTCAGATGCTCGTTGGTTTAATTTCTTAACATTGCATTTGTTATATATTATGGCTTTTAATGATAATAATAATTAAAAGTTATAATATATGTACTGTATTTTTAATTGTTAAAGGTGTATTTTGTGATTTGTTAATACCGGAAGTTGGTTCGGTTATGATTCAAATCATAAAATCATAGCTAGGACCAGTTTTACGTTATTTATATTTTATTATTTATATCGTTACATAATTATAGCTTTTTATACACATAAATATAATTTCTAGACACATTTGTACAAGTCTCTGTACTAACGACTCGATGACTCACTTGTTTGTCACTGTCTATAAGGGCGAGAGCCCAACGCTTTGAGTGTCATTCTTATCTGAGCTGTCGGACCGAGCAGATCGCTAGTTAAGTATATTTCCTCTTTTATTAGATATTATAATTATATGTTCCTTATATACTTTTGTATTGCTGGTGGCAATATTGGTTATTTACTTTATTTAGTTACATACCTGACATGGTAGCTAAATAATGTTACCAGTAAGCAATGATGTTGTATAAATACTATGTACGTATGTATATATACATTTATATGTATATATACGTATAAGTATGTGTATAGAGGTACTTTTCTATAAGTGTTACTATATATATACTTTTGTACTGCTGATAGCAGTGTTGGTTATATACTTGACGTAATAACTAAATGATGTTACTATTGAGTAATGATGTTGTGTAAGTACATAGGTATATGTGTAAAAGTATTTTTGTATAAATGTTGGTGTGTATACATGATGATATAGAATCATTGTTTAATACAGATGTAATAAATGAAATGAGTAATAATGATAAATGACTTTCATTGATACATAAGGTTAGTTTCAATATTGAGCAACTTAAATAAATCGGATAATTGCCATATATTAAATAAATAAATATATTTCATTGAAATTTATTTTAATTATTTTACCCCTTTCTCTATCTATTTCTAACATCAGAAGTGGGATCACCAGGTGCCATACCAATATTTATAATAATTATGTTTTTATTTTTATATTAAAATGTAAATAAAATGAGGATTTATTAAGTGAATGGGAATATATTTCCAGGATTTTTGTCACTACCCGAATGGAGACAGAGATTATCCAGAAGCTGCTTACTGCTGACAAATAAGCGTTATCCAGCAAGCATCGGCAGGATGACGTGGATCTCTCAATATTTGATCCAAGCGCCACCGACAGCAGCGGCATGTTGAAAAACTGAGAAAGAATTTGATTGGAACGACTTAACTAGAATCGCAAAGGCAGGTAAGGCCCTCGAGGGCTCTGCATTATCATGGTACGAGCCCTGGCAACACCAGGAAGGACCATATGAACATTTAGGTGCTGTATTAATTTCATTATACAACGATTATAACACTACGCAAGAGAGGTTGTAAAGAATACTAAAATTGTATTTTCAATAAAATTTAGTCTAATAAATATAACTAGTTGCGGAGGTATTCGAAACAATAATGTGAAAATGGCATCTTTTAACAGTAGTGTAAATACGTCTGAATTAATAGCTTTATAAAAGCCTAAAAAGTTACCATTAGATCAATCTTCCCACAATTTACACGGGCCAAGAAAACATTACAAGCCAATGCTAAAAACCGACAAAAAAAACACATTAAAAAAAAATCGTTACGTGAGGTGAAAAAGAACATTTCTGTACACAGTGCACAAAAACTAGTGAAACAATTTCTTCACCAAAGGACAAAAAAAAATGTACAATCGTAAATTCGAAAAAAAAAAAACAATTGAACTCTGAGAAAAATCAATGGGTAGATGCTCAAGTCACCTTAAATAACGTTTAAAAATTTAAGCTAATCAATGTCACCATTTGTAACATGTCTATTGTTTCTATTATCGATACAGAAGCAAGTTGTAGCATTATACGAGAATCTATTACCAGACTACAAAATTATAATGTATGGTACCTACCATGCTCTAATGGCATAGAAATACTTGACTTTTGCAATTATCACAGTGCCAGTTAAATTTGAAAACGTCTGTATAGAACTAGATTTACATACCCGTGACAAAGATATTCCATATGGTCTCCTTATTGGTAGGAATTTAGTTCGTCATCCTGATATTCAAATTATAGTACTTAGATTCTGAAGGTTGTAAGGCCTACATGGAAAGATCTATCTCCTGTTGCCACTGTATATCTAGTTAATCAGTGTGATGCTTATGTTAAGCTTCAATTCTCAATACAGAATTTGAACACAAACTTAAAAGAAAATACAAAAAAAAACAGGCCAATTGATTTGTTTGATTGAAAATAATAAAGTAGTAAATTACAGACCATGTAGGTTAGCCCCCGTTGAAAGACAAAAAGTAAGCATAATAGTTACATATTTGGTTGATAAAGTCAAAGTCAAAACATTTATTCCAATTCGACTATGAAAGGCACTTTTAAAACGTCAATTAATTAAACTATTAAATCTAGTTGCCCATTCCAAAAAGTAGTTTCGTATGGAGAAGAACATGTAAGAAACACCATTACATTATGTTGTACAGTTCTATAAATATACTAATGTCAAAAACAATAAAAGTCACTCAAAGTACTACAATACGCACTAAGTGCTACGAATTAAGAAATGAAAGCTAAACCAATTCAAAATAACCAAGATAAAGATAAGACAAAGATACATTATTGCATAATTGTGTACATTAAGATCTTATTAATAAACATTACATTTTTAGTATCAACAATCCACCCAGGTCGGATATTTTTTGAGAATTAGGTATTTGAAAACTCACAAATATTATTTTTTATCAAAATACTCATTACATAATTATCATATAAATATTATTTTGAATTAAGATATTCATTTAAATTATAAAATACTTTTTAAATTTAAAAAAAAATTCAATTTATATTTGAACATATTTCCAGTTAATTGCTTGATGGCTGGTGGTAGGTGGTTGTACACACGAATAGCAGTAACATAAGTACTTTTATAATACATCATATTGTTGACAGCCGGTAGATTATAATGTCATATTTATACTGTTTCCGTATGTTTATTTTAGAATCCGATTCCAATTAAAATTTGATACGAATTACCAATGTTGTAATCGTAGATGATCACTTCTAAAATTTCAAAAGACAACGAATCAGTGTGAGCCATATTAACCATAAAATAATAATAATGAAATAAAAATAATAAAATAAAAAATGAAGCATTATTGTTTTAGAGGAAAAAAAAATAGTAATAATAATCAAAACAAATAACTTATATACATATAATTAAATTAGCAAACAGTTGATAAATAGATAATTCGCGAAAGTCACTCCCCATTCGCTAGATCTATTTTGTTAGGTAAGAAAGAAAAAAAAGGGGGCGATGACCGTTCATGTATCGATCATCGTTCACCAAATAAAATATAGAAAAGGACAGGTACTCATTAATAGAGTTGTAGTTCTAGAAACCATTAATCAAAGACCAATTTTTGGTTCCCATTAATGGCAGCATTTGTGAACAGGTATTTGTACCATTGCTTCATTTATGTAGAGCGAAAATTCCATTCTGGCCCAAAAGACGGACACATCCAATATATAAGTCACCATACTATTCACTCGGTTTGTGCAGGGCCTTTTCCCACAATCCACAGACGGTTATAAGTATGTCTTCCTAATTATTGACGACTAAGCCAAAGACTTTCGGGGCAGCTGAGCTAGTATCTATGATCAGAGACACAATTACTCTATTTGGTACCCCATCATTAATAGTCACCGACCGTGGCACAAATTTTAGTTCCAATTTAGTTTGTTCTTTATATCGAGACTTAGAAATAGAACACCACATGATAGTCAACGGAACACCGCGGTAATATGTCAGATTGGCCGAACGAACTATGGAAATGGCAGTAATCCATAAATACCATAGTTCAAAAACTACGGGTTTTTCCCCTATACGACTACTAATTGGTAGTAATGCGAATATAATTTGTGTTCAGCCTCGCTTGAACGAAATTTATGGTAAATAATAATCATGTTAATATAATATAATAATCATGTTGCGAAATGTGATTTTAACATTCAAGCAGGTCGCGAACTCGGTCACAATCGTCTCATGGCTCAAAAATTTAAAGAACGTTCGATGCAGTACCCCCTTAAATATATATAATAATAATATATTATTTAATTCAGGTAACAAAGACCCATAAAAAGTAAAAAATCACATATAAATATATACCACGTAGGGAATATAGTTCACGTTTATCAAGACCATAGATGTCATAAAAAGCTTTAGCTAAAATTTAGGGGCTTGTATTGAAATTCACGATTAGACAGGCTACGATTTTGGCCAGATGAAATTATTTATGAGAATGCTATTGTTGAAGATGCTATTTATCCCCAAATATTGATAAATTATAAGTTATTATTATATTTGTTAAATAAATGGCTGTGCCTATAATAAAAATAAATAATGTGGCTGTGCCCATGGCTGTGCCTATAATGAAAATAAATAATGTGGCTGTGCCCATGGCTGTGCCTATAATAAAAATAAATAATGTGGCTGTGCCCATGGCTGTGCTTATAATAAAAATAAATAATGTGGCTGTACCTGTGGCTGTGCCTATAAAAATAATAAATGTATCAATCAAAAAAAAAAAAGGCTGTGCCTGTGGCTGTACCTATAACAACAATAAATGTACTACTTAAAAAGATATAAAAAAATATATCATGATTGTACTTCGAGAACGAAGTACTTATCAGAATGGCCGTGTTATATATTATGGCTTTTAATGATAATAATAATTAAAAGTTATAATATATGTACTGTATTTTTAATTGTTAAAGGTGTATTTTGTGATTTGTTAATACCGGAAGTTGGTTCGGTTATGATTCAAATCATAAAATCATAGCTAGGACCAGTTTTACGTTATTTATATTTTATTATTTATATCGTTACATAATTATAGCTTTTTATACACATAAATATAATTTCTAGACACATTTGTACAAGTCTCTGTACTAACGACTCGATGACTCACTTGTTTGTCACTGTCTATAAAGGCGAGAGCCCAACGCTTTGAGTGTCATTCTTATCTGAGCTGTCGGACCGAGCAGATCGCTAGTTAAGTATATTTCCTCTTTTATTAGATATTATAATTATATGTTCCTTATATACTTTTGTATTGCTGGTGGCAATATTGGTTATTTACTTTATTTAGTTACATACCTGACATGGTAGCTAAATAATGTTACCAGTAAGCAATGATGTTGTATAAATACTATGTACGTATGTATATATACATTTATATGTATATATACGTATAAGTATGTGTATAGAGGTACTTTTCTATAAGTGTTACTATATATATACTTTTGTACTGCTGATAGCAGTGTTGGTTATATACTTGACGTAATAACTAAATGATGTTACTATTGAGTAATGATGTTGTGTAAGTACATAGGTATATGTGTAAAAGTATTTTTGTATAAATGTTGGTGTGTATACATGATGATATAGAATCATTGTTTAATACAGATGTAATAAATGAAATGAGTAATAATGATAAATGACTTTCATTGATACATAAGGTTAGTTTCAATATTGAGCAACTTAAATAAATCGGATAATTGCCATATATTAAATAAATAAATATATTTCATTGAAATTTATTTTAATTATTTTACCCCTTTCTCTATCTATTTCTAACATCAGAAGTGGGATCACCAGGTGCCATACCAATATTTATAATAATTATGTTTTTATTTTTATATTAAAATGTAAATAAAATGAGGATTTATTAAGTGAATGGGAATATATTTCCAGGATTTTTGTCACTACCCGAATGGAGACAGAGATTATCCAGAAGCTGCTTACTGCTGACAAATAAGCGTTATCCAGCAAGCATCGGCAGGATGACGTGGATCTCTCAATATTTGATCCAAGCGCCACCGACAGCAGCGGCATGTTGAAAAACTGAGAAAGAATTTGATTGGAACGACTTAACTAGAATCGCAAAGGCAGGTAAGGCCCTCGAGGGCTCTGCATTATCATGGTACGAGCCCTGGCAACACCAGGAAGGACCATATGAACATTTAGGTGCTGTATTAATTTCATTATACAACGATTATAACACTACGCAAGAGAGGTTGTAAAGAATACTAAAATTGTATTTTCAATAAAATTTAGTCTAATAAATATAACTAGTTGCGGAGGTATTCGAAACAATAATGTGAAAATGGCATCTTTTAACAGTAGTGTAAATACGTCTGAATTAATAGCTTTATAAAAGCCTAAAAAGTTACCATTAGATCAATCTTCCCACAATTTACACGGGCCAAGAAAACATTACAAGCCAATGCTAAAAACCGACAAAAAAAACACATTAAAAAAAAATCGTTACGTGAGGTGAAAAAGAACATTTCTGTACACAGTGCACAAAAACTAGTGAAACAATTTCTTCACCAAAGGACAAAAAAAAATGTACAATCGTAAATTCGAAAAAAAAAAAACAATTGAACTCTGAGAAAAATCAATGGGTAGATGCTCAAGTCACCTTAAATAACGTTTAAAAATTTAAGCTAATCAATGTCACCATTTGTAACATGTCTATTGTTTCTATTATCGATACAGAAGCAAGTTGTAGCATTATACGAGAATCTATTACCAGACTACAAAATTATAATGTATGGTACCTACCATGCTCTAATGGCATAGAAATACTTGACTTTTGCAATTATCACAGTGCCAGTTAAATTTGAAAACGTCTGTATAGAACTAGATTTACATACCCGTGACAAAGATATTCCATATGGTCTCCTTATTGGTAGGAATTTAGTTCGTCATCCTGATATTCAAATTATAGTACTTAGATTCTGAAGGTTGTAAGGCCTACATGGAAAGATCTATCTCCTGTTGCCACTGTATATCTAGTTAATCAGTGTGATGCTTATGTTAAGCTTCAATTCTCAATACAGAATTTGAACACAAACTTAAAAGAAAATACAAAAAAAAACAGGCCAATTGATTTGTTTGATTGAAAATAATAAAGTAGTAAATTACAGACCATGTAGGTTAGCCCCCGTTGAAAGACAAAAAGTAAGCATAATAGTTACATATTTGGTTGATAAAGTCAAAGTCAAAACATTTATTCCAATTCGACTATGAAAGGCACTTTTAAAACGTCAATTAATTAAACTATTAAATCTAGTTGCCCATTCCAAAAAGTAGTTTCGTATGGAGAAGAACATGTAAGAAACACCATTACATTATGTTGTACAGTTCTATAAATATACTAATGTCAAAAACAATAAAAGTCACTCAAAGTACTACAATACGCACTAAGTGCTACGAATTAAGAAATGAAAGCTAAACCAATTCAAAATAACCAAGATAAAGATAAGACAAAGATACATTATTGCATAATTGTGTACATTAAGATCTTATTAATAAACATTACATTTTTAGTATCAACAATCCACCCAGGTCGGATATTTTTTGAGAATTAGGTATTTGAAAACTCACAAATATTATTTTTTATCAAAATACTCATTACATAATTATCATATAAATATTATTTTGAATTAAGATATTCATTTAAATTATAAAATACTTTTTAAATTTAAAAAAAAATTCAATTTATATTTGAACATATTTCCAGTTAATTGCTTGATGGCTGGTGGTAGGTGGTTGTACACACGAATAGCAGTAACATAAGTACTTTTATAATACATCATATTGTTGACAGCCGGTAGATTATAATGTCATATTTATACTGTTTCCGTATGTTTATTTTAGAATCCGATTCCAATTAAAATTTGATACGAATTACCAATGTTGTAATCGTAGATGATCACTTCTAAAATTTCAAAAGACAACGAATCAGTGTGAGCCATATTAACCATAAAATAATAATAATGAAATAAAAATAATAAAATAAAAAATGAAGCATTATTGTTTTAGAGGAAAAAAAAATAGTAATAATAATCAAAACAAATAACTTATATACATATAATTAAATTAGCAAACAGTTGATAAATAGATAATTCGCGAAAGTCACTCCCCATTCGCTAGATCTATTTTGTTAGGTAAGAAAGAAAAAAAAGGGGGCGATGACCGTTCATGTATCGATCATCGTTCACCAAATAAAATATAGAAAAGGACAGGTACTCATTAATAGAGTTGTAGTTCTAGAAACCATTAATCAAAGACCAATTTTTGGTTCCCATTAATGGCAGCATTTGTGAACAGGTATTTGTACCATTGCTTCATTTATGTAGAGCGAAAATTCCATTCTGGCCCAAAAGACGGACACATCCAATATATAAGTCACCATACTATTCACTCGGTTTGTGCAGGGCCTTTTCCCACAATCCACAGACGGTTATAAGTATGTCTTCCTAATTATTGACGACTAAGCCAAAGACTTTCGGGGCAGCTGAGCTAGTATCTATGATCAGAGACACAATTACTCTATTTGGTACCCCATCATTAATAGTCACCGACCGTGGCACAAATTTTAGTTCCAATTTAGTTTGTTCTTTATATCGAGACTTAGAAATAGAACACCACATGATAGTCAACGGAACACCGCGGTAATATGTCAGATTGGCCGAACGAACTATGGAAATGGCAGTAATCCATAAATACCATAGTTCAAAAACTACGGGTTTTTCCCCTATACGACTACTAATTGGTAGTAATGCGAATATAATTTGTGTTCAGCCTCGCTTGAACGAAATTTATGGTAAATAATAATCATGTTAATATAATATAATAATCATGTTGCGAAATGTGATTTTAACATTCAAGCAGGTCGCGAACTCGGTCACAATCGTCTCATGGCTCAAAAATTTAAAGAACGTTCGATGCAGTACCCCCTTAAATATATATAATAATAATATATTATTTAATTCAGGTAACAAAGACCCATAAAAAGTAAAAAATCACATATAAATATATACCACGTAGGGAATATAGTTCACGTTTATCAAGACCATAGATGTCATAAAAAGCTTTAGCTAAAATTTAGGGGCTTGTATTGAAATTCACGATTAGACAGGCTACGATTTTGGCCAGATGAAATTATTTATGAGAATGCTATTGTTGAAGATGCTATTTATCCCCAAATATTGATAAATTATAAGTTATTATTATATTTGTTAAATAAATGGCTGTGCCTATAATAAAAATAAATAATGTGGCTGTGCCCATGGCTGTGCCTATAATGAAAATAAATAATGTGGCTGTGCCCATGGCTGTGCCTATAATAAAAATAAATAATGTGGCTGTGCCCATGGCTGTGCTTATAATAAAAATAAATAATGTGGCTGTACCTGTGGCTGTGCCTATAAAAATAATAAATGTATCAATCAAAAAAAAAAAAGGCTGTGCCTGTGGCTGTACCTATAACAACAATAAATGTACTACTTAAAAAGATATAAAAAAATATATCATGATTGTACTTCGAGAACGAAGTACTTATCAGAATGGCCGTGTTATATATTATGGCTTTTAATGATAATAATAATTAAAAGTTATAATATATGTACTGTATTTTTAATTGTTAAAGGTGTATTTTGTGATTTGTTAATACCGGAAGTTGGTTCGGTTATGATTCAAATCATAAAATCATAGCTAGGACCAGTTTTACGTTATTTATATTTTATTATTTATATCGTTACATAATTATAGCTTTTTATACACATAAATATAATTTCTAGACACATTTGTACAAGTCTCTGTACTAACGACTCGATGACTCACTTGTTTGTCACTGTCTATAAAGGCGAGAGCCCAACGCTTTGAGTGTCATTCTTATCTGAGCTGTCGGACCGAGCAGATCGCTAGTTAAGTATATTTCCTCTTTTATTAGATATTATAATTATATGTTCCTTATATACTTTTGTATTGCTGGTGGCAATATTGGTTATTTACTTTATTTAGTTACATACCTGACATGGTAGCTAAATAATGTTACCAGTAAGCAATGATGTTGTATAAATACTATGTACGTATGTATATATACATTTATATGTATATATACGTATAAGTATGTGTATAGAGGTACTTTTCTATAAGTGTTACTATATATATACTTTTGTACTGCTGATAGCAGTGTTGGTTATATACTTGACGTAATAACTAAATGATGTTACTATTGAGTAATGATGTTGTGTAAGTACATAGGTATATGTGTAAAAGTATTTTTGTATAAATGTTGGTGTGTATACATGATGATATAGAATCATTGTTTAATACAGATGTAATAAATGAAATGAGTAATAATGATAAATGACTTTCATTGATACATAAGGTTAGTTTCAATATTGAGCAACTTAAATAAATCGGATAATTGCCATATATTAAATAAATAAATATATTTCATTGAAATTTATTTTAATTATTTTACCCCTTTCTCTATCTATTTCTAACACATTCAGTACTTGTTAGTCCAATTTCTTAGCTTCCTTTCTACTCTAACTGCTCGATGAAAAGGCAAACTATCCGCAAGAGTTTCTCCAGTATTTCAAGAGCACTTTTCCTCTTTACCCGCTTTTCATTTGATATTCTATTTAATAGCCTTTCTCTTGATCTACAAACGCTTCTAAAGTAATTGAAAAGGAAATTATTTAAACACTACCTAATGCTAATTGATGTTATCGTGTTTACAAAAGTTTGCCCGCTAAAGCGTATCAAGTTTCGTTAATAGAACGATAGTACTGACGCAATTGTGGAGGACCCTACGATAAATGTTCAATGAGGACAAAATATTGGCCGTAGTTCGTAACATATCGACGGCGCGTAGCCAATAAAAAACGAATAATTAAAATGGTGTGCGTGACAGAACGGTGAATTATTAACGTAGGTACGAAATGTAACTTTTTTTTTCTATTTTTGTGAAATTGCTTATTCCGTGCTCAAGTAAATTGAATATGTGACGGCTTTAAAATTGTTTCATAAGGTGAAATGTTACACACGTATCTCCAGAAGCCGATGACATGAGCCGGTTTAGCGTGTGACGTTGAACCGAGCCGGGAGTGTATGATAAAGCCATTCTAAAACCGTCAGAGCGAGGCGTAGTCGGCGGCACGTTTCGCCGTGGGTATGTAAGAGAAAAAATATTCAAATTTCTTTTGAGATTCGATTTGTTATAACCAAACGATGTTACGGTGTGTCTATAAACATGAGTCACTACTACTAACCAGCTGAAATAGTTTATAGTTTTTTATGAATCTCACAATGAAATTCTATTTTTTACTCGTTTTATGCCATTGGATGGCAAACAAGCCCACGTTCTACCTGATGTTAAGTGGTCACTAGAACCTATTGACATTTGCAATACCAGAGACCTTGCACATGCGTTGCCATCCCAGAGATAAAGTGGAAATGTCTCATGTGCCTGAAATTACATCGGTACCCATACCTTTAAACCTGAACACAGCAACGCTGCTTTGCGGTAGAAACAGGTATGATGGTAGTACTTCCCCGGACGAGCTCTTTCACAAAGAGCTCTACTACTAATTCCTATCTGAGATATTTTCGTCTATATAAGAGTACCTAAACATGATTCAGATCTTCTTTAATGTTTTACATGATTTGCCGTTTAACTAGAAAATTATGTTTATCACAGGCTCTTTTTAAATACGCCTCAGGTACTAACGAACAAAACAGTAAAACAAACCGAAATTAAATATCCTTTCTTCCAACAAATTACGCAGACAACTTTAAAATGGCTGCTAAGTATAAAGCAAGTTCGTGTTTGAAGGCGAGAAGGTGATTCAAGAACAATGGAGGCTCATAAAGTTTTTATAGATTTTCATTGTTTACGGTGCGTCGTTCCTCGGCCTTATTACTATGTAGTTGGAGAGTTCCAGGTGCACAAACAAGCTTTTGACCTACCTCAACAATGAAGATTGTTAGAATTTGCCGCCTTATTAAAAGTTACACAGCCCGAAGCGGTACTATGTAATTTTCACCTACCCATGCGGTAATTATAGCAGGTAGGTTTCTGGGCCTGAGGGAAGTCCCTTTTTATATAAAACTGTATACGCTTCTGCACGCGACTTCATCGGCGTGATTTATTACACCCATGTTAATTTACTTACTTACTTTTAATTTTGGTTACTGCTCCGCTCTCTTGTGACAAAGCGTGATGATATGCCTATACTCCTAATGAATCTGGCTATCATATACAAAAAGAATTTTGCCAGTCCGACTGGCAATTCCGGAGCTTAGCGCGTTCAAAGAAAGAAACAAACAAACAAAAAGCTATTTAGCTTTTTTAAATTGGTATTCAGATTATAACCATATTTGGAATAAATATTATGAACCAGTCAAGTCCTCTGGGATCCTCGCGTTCAGTTCTATATAAAGGTTTTTACACAAACAAGAGACTACATACAGTCTACATATCTTACACATAACAATCTTCTTCACTATCCAATCGTAATAAAATCAAGGGAAATAAGATGTACTAAATATAGTAACAACAGTAATTTTGTCCCGAAATCCTGTTTAACGGAGACGTAATCGATTGTCACGTCCCAACAGTATCGAGAAGATAAGATATAGCACCGACTCACCGAGTAGATCAGCACCTGTAGCCATGTAACAAACGATAAACGCAATCGCTGAGTAGGCTTTAATAGATTTTCAACTTTATGTGCTTGGTTTTAAGTTGAACATCTGGTGAAGATTGCATAGCGTTTTCGAACTTTCCAGTCGCGAACGCTTAGAAATCTTTAATAGATTTTTAACTTAAGGCTCTGGGGTATAAAGTTGAAAATCTATTGGTACCTACCGAGCGCTTACGATTATCGTTTGCGACTTAGCTAGGGGGGCTGGCCCTCTACCCAAGAGCCTTAAGTTGAAAATCTATTAAAGATTTCTAAGCGTTAGCGACTGGAACGAACGAAAACGCTATGCAATCTTCATTAGATCTTCAACTTAAAACCAAGCACATAAAGTTGAAGATCTATTAAAGCCTACTCAGAGTTTGCGTTTATCGTTTGTGACTTGGCTAGAGGGCCAGGAACAATTTTCTCATACATATGTATGACGTCACCAACCCTATAAATATCTAATACTGGGTACATGGGATAATAATAATTCTATTCAGTATATCTGACAAGGGTGGCGACAGAAGTGAAATACATGTCTGGTAATACACGGAGCAAATGGTCCGTAGTACATAAAACATATATTTATTTGGACCTAACCGAGCTTGAATTGTATCTTGTGGTCCCGGGTATAGGCCCTTTTTCTCCGGTTCCGATGCTATACAGGGCGAGTAGAGATAATCTAGAATTTTGCGCGTGGTTGGTCGGTACCTGGGAAAGGCAATCATGCCAACTAGTTTTGCCTTTTGATGAATGACTGACCTCATTCTTAACCTGCTACCTTATTATTTATTTTATTTAGGATCTCCTTTAAAAAATACAAAAATGATGACGTATAATTAATAGTAAACGAAAGGTATTATGTGGGTGTACTCTTCACATAATGGACACCACAGTATGTACAAGAAAGTTTACAACAAGCCAACAAAACAGACACTGAAATAAAAATAAAAAAACAGAAAATAGAATGTCACAACAGTTACTTATCATGTATCGTGTTAGTCCATGGTCCTTAGGGTTCCGTACCTAGAAGGCGCTAAAAGCACCCCATGTCATGTACCAACTTACCAACCCTTTAACTAAGACTCTGCCTGTCAGTCTGTCCGTCAGTTACAGGGGTCTCCATACAACAAAAGTATTTTTATCGGTTTTTTTTAATACATAGTGGAACTTAGCCGGCTTTTACATTGACCGTTCAATCACCCACACCAAACAGCATCGATACATTTCTACACTTTGATCACGGTCAATACAAGCCGGTTAACCCTCTCACCCTAATAGGCTTATACCCAGCAAATAAAGGCTCAGTAATAGAAACTAACGTATTTATATCACTAACGTTCAAAGAGCACACAAGTCTAATACAAAGTAAAGTGTATAAAAGGGTTTCTAGGGAGTTACTGTCACTTAAAATAAACATACTTATACAGAGTTAAAGGGAAGCGCCCACGTACACCCTTCTCGTGCCCAAAACCTGATTTTCTACAATCCGTTTCTTAACTTAATTGACTTGCTAACTTAATATTCTCTCGACCGTATTCGGTCACGGTGGCCAATCGCAATGGAGACTGGCTAAGTGACGCAGGAGATGTGCACTCCCCCTTCCCTCACTTTCATAGTCTAATGAGACGGCTGTTCGACACGGCCGGGGAAAGACCAACGGCTTTACGTGGTTTTCGGGTCACGGGGGTGTCACACCACGAACTTCTGAACTCCGGGCTGCTACTCAGAAATTCGCAATAACACTTCCTGCCCAACATGGGGATCGAACCAAGAACTCCACGCACAGCAGACAGCGCTTGCCGACGAGGCACGAGGCAGTCATACTAGCTTACTAAGTAAACCGAATAAAAATTGCTACCAAAAAAGTGGCGAAGAGGATCTTGTGGCCTAAGTGCTACGTAGTTAACGTAGTGCTACGCGTCTACAAATTCAAGCATTAAATAGAGATAGAACTATAGCGCTAGTTCATGAATAGGTGAACGCTTATTTTACACATCAAGATACTTTTGTGGCTTAGGGAGTAAGTATGTTAAACCTGTTACGGTTTACCGGTTGCGGTGTCTTACACTTATTTTTATGAATGACAGCCTTCTAGGTATTTTCTGGCAACTAGCTACAATATTAAACTGTACTTACTTGTCAGTTAAAAAGTGCCTGTAATTGGTCTAATTTAAATAAATCCCTTGACTTTGACTTCTTGCTTCTATTTTTTATTGTAAAGGCTGACAACAGAAGACCAGTTCTACTAAATAAAAACGGTCAAAATCTATTTGCAATCTCATTTCAGGGACATTCAATGATTTGTAAAAGTGATAATAATAATACCAGCCTATTACTATCCCACTGCAAGGCCTCTTCCCAAACATAGAAGGCATGAGCATTGATCACCACTCTTGCTTAAAGCGGGTTGGCGATTTCAGACCTTATTATAAGTCCAGGTTTACTCACGATGTTAAAGATGTCCAAGAAAAAAAACGACGGGTTGCACTCCGGGAGTGCCGGCAGAAGTGAAAACTTGAATATTAACGTTGTGCATTTTATTGTGCATTTTATTGCGCTATCGTACACAAATATGACAATTCGCTGACGCGATAAATTCGTAAGATTTTCGATCAGGTCACGTGTCCTGACGAGAGTTTAACATTTTTTACCCATTCCAAAAAAAGTGCACAACGCCGCTAAAGAAGTTTTCACTTCAAAAATTAAAACATAATAAGTACATATGTGTTGAAAGAGTCACATAAGTACTTGCCCAGTATCGAACCCATAAACTCATGCATGAGAGAGGCGCCTTATAACTACTAGGCTATCACGACATTGATAAAAGTGATACGGAAGGAATATTAAGTTCGGAAAAAGCAACTACGCAATACTTCCTTTGAAAAGAAACGATTTGGCAATATTACGTACATACGCGTGTTCGACTATTGATATCCAATAACATAAGAGATTGATATTTGCCGTCGTGTTCCCAGTAGTACGTTCACACACAATCTGCTACTATATTATTACAATATTCTATTCGCTTCTATTTGCTTACGATAAGTTTATTTTATGAATAGATATCAAGTGATTTAGCGACGTAGGTATTCAAAGTTATGAATCAAACTCGTTTAGTATTTTATGAGGCCTATTGATTCCTTTAGTACTTTTGATCTGAAAATATTTACCGAAGTTTCGCTTCCAAATCACTAGTTTCTTTTACTAAAACATTACTGAATATTGTTTATGCTGAATATTATATTATTTTAATATAATATTATAATTGAAAATGTTGGTTTATAAAAAATGTAGGGGCTGTAGAGCTGGAGGGATTTCTTTAATTAAGAAAATAAGTAATATTTTGTACCTCGTGTATTGAAAAAATATTATTACACACACAGCGGGAAGTGACTTTGTTTTATACTATGTAGTGATATAGGTGCAAAAGAATTTTCAAAATCAGTTCAGTAGATCCAGAGATTACCCCCTACAACCGCACAAACTTTACCTCTTCATAATATTAGTATAAACAAGCACCTATGAAGTGTTTAATAGTTATCAAAATCGAGGTTAATGTTATTAATCAAGCGCGTTTTATACCTCCTCATAAACAATTAACACCCAGTGCTTAAATGAATCATTACAAATAATACAAGGGTCTTGGCAAACATTAATTAATAAAAAAAAACGACGGGTTGCACTCCGGGAGTGCCGGCGCAAGTGAAAACTTGAATGTTAACGTTGTGCATTTTTGATATTTTGGAAATATTTGGAATGGTTAGGGAATAATTTTGCACGAATTGCTATAATTATTATTATAAAAGTACTATGTACATGTATATAACAGAAACCATTAAACCAAGCACGTGTACTATTTAGTCCATCCGTCCATCCGTGCATCCGTCCATCCGTCCATTCGTCCATCCGTCCATCCGTCCATCCGTCCATCCGTCCATCCATCCATCCATCCACGATTTTGCACGATTTTGCACGATTTTGCGTGCGAATCGTACAAATTTTTCGATCAGGGTCACGTGTCCTGAAGCGAGAAAAACAAGTGCACAACGCCGCTTAAAATTTTCGATCAGGGTCACGTGTCCTGACGCGAGTTTAACATTTTTTACCCAACGCCGCTAAAGAAGTTTTCACTTCAATATCTTTCTCCGCCTTTTTGACCGATTTTTGTCAGATTTCTTCTCGCCGACAAAGAAATTTGTAAAAATCGGTCGTGGGCGAAGAGCCTAAATGGTGTAAGTGAATGTTCCTTTTAAACTCTGTTGTCAGTATTTTTAGGAGATATCTATGTGTGAGTAGGCCTGGCTTCTTCTTTACCCTGCTATTAGACAACACAGGCTAAAATTAAAATAATAGATAATAACTGCCTCGTTAGCCTAGTGGTCCTAAACTTGACTGCTACACTGGAGGTCCTGGGTTCGATTCCCAAGTCGAGCAAAAAGTGTTATTGGGTTTTTCTATTAAATTCTCAGTAGCAGCTCGGAGTTTGGAATTGTGCCCGGTTAATGGCAATAGGCTCGCCATAGGACCTAAATATACTGGTGAACAGTGGGTGTACATTGGTACACCTCTGCCAAACCCTTCGGGGAATACAGGCGTGATGGTATTATATAGATAATAAATAATTAATGAGTGGGGCACTTAGACGTCTTTTCATTTACTAAGACTGAACTAACAAAACTTAATCAAGTTATAAGTAAGTAAGTATAAGTACATAAATTAAATTTAAAACTTTTCTCCGAAGAAAATCTTTTAGGATTTGACATAGTTGGAATATATCCAATCTCAGAAAAGCTAAGGCAATTTCTTGGTAACGCTGCGAGTAAATCTTCACGTTCATAATACATTCGAAGCATGTGTAGATACATGTGTAGCGTGGAGCATAGACTACGGCGGCGTGACGTAGAGCGTGCATGAACGTGCAGTACAGCCACGGTAATATAATAATACAGTAGTGTAACTCGGCCGCATGACAGAAATAAATGCCTACAGCCGCGCGGTACGTAAACATGCGTTATTAGAGGCTGCCCGTCTCCAGTATTTTAATCTGTCTGCACCGCGCGCGCACCCCAGGATCGAGGCGCGTAGGTATAGCTCGCGTTTCGTCCGTTTGTATGAAGTTGGAGTACTGTATTATAATATTACCGTGGTACAGCACACCACCTAAATAGGTCAAACTACAGCGAAATTCAACTTTATGTAATTGAAATCAATTCCTGCATGTTAAAAAGTTTTTGCCATATAGCCTTCGATGCAGCTGACCCAGTTCTGATCTTCAATATTTATGATTTTTAAACTTCACATCGTTAAACAGACCCTAACTTTGATTTTGACCTCAATCCATTTGAAGCGTGCATCTAGAGAAATTATTATTCGGTTAAGTAAGTTTTATGGTTCACATATCATTCTCGTTGACGAACTTGAGTGGAACTCTTAGAGAAAATTGGCTCCATCTCTAATTGGCTGGTTGTAAACCCCATTGACAGAGCATCGAAGTAGCTCCATGCTTCGCTTGCTCCTTCTTGACTTTACACTCTTTAATGAATATTATTGTCTCAATTTTTAAACAAAATGTCACCTAAATTATTTGGAGTTAATTGAAAAAATATTTGCGATGACTAAACGGATAATGTCCTCAAAAAGTTACGTAGTTAAGTCGAATATGCCAGCTAATCATGAGTTCATGTAAAAATATCTCGAAGATAACTGACATTAAAAAAGGAAATGAGGTTTAAATGTAGACCTACGTCAAAGGCACGAAGGCAAAGGCGATATTAGGTTAAGCCTTCAATAAAATGCGATCGGTGATCCAGCACTCTGTTTAAAAAAAAAACTTACTATAAAAAACTCAGTGAAAATTAATTTTAGCTAAGTATGTAGGTAATATTTTTAGCAAAGACTTCCCTGTTTATTCGCTCAACTTATTTTGGCGCGCATTTATAACGTGCTTAATTGTTACGAAACAAGACAAAGGCGGATAACCTCCTAATTCTACAGTACAGTCGCATTTCCGTGTCCAGATAAATAATTTACTGGAGTCCCTTTATTTTTGTTTTTTAATTGAAATTCATGATTCAAATTAGGAACGTACAATTTTTGTGTTAATTTCCCGGGGTCGGGCTTATTTGAGGCTAAAGGTAGAAGATAGTTGTTTTTTTTTTATTAAATTGAATATAATATAATTCTCATATTGTAAGGGTAGGTATTATAGGTACACCTCTGCCAAATCCTACCATATACTTATCATCATCAACTCATGAGCAATTAACTACTTTTATTACAACAATTTTGTGATAAAATAAGTACACCTACCTAAATATCAAATTATTAAATTTTAGAAACATACCTTAGCCAATTAAGGTATTTGATGTTATCTAATAATTTAATTACCTACGAATAATTTTTAAATGTTTTTATATTTACATGAATATTTATAAATGTTTTTAATATGTTTTATAAATAAATGCAGGAAATAACAAATTACGAAAATCTTTTATTTCATAAAGGTAAAAAGTTTAAAATATATTTAAAATGATAATACTTATAACATTCAAGATTAATAGAGGTTGTGCCAAAATGCAGAAAAACAAAAAACACATGAAATAGAAAAAATAAAATTGAATTTGCCAGACGAAAAGAAACCGTATTGTAACGACCGACATGTGATGCGTGTTAAGATTCACTAAAATGGTAGCCCAGCTCGGAAAGTACCAGAACATACCTGATGCTGGTAATGTGTTGAATCCCTGCAGTAACTCTCGGATGCCCGATGATGTGAGTATTATAATCATTTTTGCAATGCATGCGGATTTTTACCTTTCGTTTTTGAGAATTCTAAAATCTCTACAATCAGATCTAAAGTCGAAGTATGAAGTTACTAAGATAATGTACAAGAATTCTGTTTCCCTAAGTGTTTATCAGAGCCGAGAACTTCATAAAACTTATTTAAAATTTTGCTGTGCCCGACTCCGACAGGGTCCATAATTGTTTCTAATCACTAAAACCCGTATGTACGAGTATGTATGTATGTTCACATTATGGATTGCAACAAAATTTTGAAATTTGTACTCTGTTCCCATCGCCAGTAAACTGACACTGTCAGTTGTAATTACTATTTATGTTTGCCAAATATATACACACTACAAAAAGGTAATTAAAACACACAAAAAAAATTAGAATAATTTTATTGTTCCATTGTTCTCACACAAAATAATCATAAAAGTACTTAATATTATGGTATATATTATAGTTATGTAAAGATTTGTTTATAAAGGTGTTGTAAATCGTACGGCGATCAGCAAACTCGGAAGCGCCTGTATCTTGGGGGCCCGTGTTGAGCTTACTTAAGTTTTAAATCAAGACATTAAAATTTGAGATTGGACAGTACTCAAATTTGCAACTTGTAAGTGAAAGTAAAATCTATACTAATATTATAAAGCTGAAGAGTTTGTTTGTTTGTTCGCGCTAATCTCAGGAACTACCGGTCCGATTTGAAAAAATCTTTTTGTGTTGGATAGCCCATTTATCGAGGAAGGTTATAGGCTATATAACATCACGCTGTGAGCCACGGGAACGGATCAGTAACCAAAAACCTAACGTAATGCGGGTGAAACCGCGGGGTACAGCTAGTTTAGTATAATAAAACTTAGATTAATAAAGCAAAACAAAATAAAAGTGCTCTTAAAAAAAAAACAAAGTGTGTAATAGTGTCGGGAATACGCGTAGTGTGGGTGTGATGGTGAGATAAGGTGTGATAGTAATGGTGAGATGGTGTATGAATGTGATAGTGAGATTGTGAACTTACGTGAGGGACAACATGTACGAAGAATTTTTTTAATTTAGCAATTCCTCGGTGTCATTGTATGACAGGGAGAGAAGCCAACTTTTGTAATTCATTTGCATGAACGGGACCAGAGGGCTGGCCTATTCTTTGGCCAAAGAATCAGCATTGCCATACAACGTGGCAATGCTGCCAGCCTTCTGGGCACATGTCCCATTGACAGCGATGCGGATGAGTTTTTTGATGCCCTATGACCTTACTTTTTATATTAACTGTACATAGTTTGTAATTTAATTATTATTTAGTTTTAACTTTGTAGTTGAATTATTATTAATAAAAATTTCATCTTATCTAAAAAAACTAGGTTGAACGGGAGGTGAAATCTTTGATATTACAGTACTTGTAGAGACTTCCAGCTAAGGTTCTTAAGAAAGTGAGCTTTGTTTTTTGTAAGTTGAGGGTAAGTGAATTCCTGTTAAGAGTCTCGGAAATAGTAAGCAGACCGATTTCTGCAAATTGATTCACCCGTTCCCACGATCTAGCATGGAATAAGATTGCCGTGTCGTGTGCATAAGAAATAATTTCGGCATTGTGGAGTGGTGCGTTAAGTACCTAAGTCGTTCAGGTAGAAAGTGAAGAGAGTCGGATCGAGAGTACTGCCCTGAGGAATACCGAATTCGATTTGTTGTAAACCACTAGCTAGAGAACTCACCTACTTTTATTAGTTGCTGGGGATTTGATAAATAGCTTTGGTACCAATGAAGCACGTTTTTCCTCGTATTCCTATTCCTTCTTGTTTAGTCAGGAGGTCACCAATGATATGGTGTCAAACGCCTGGGCTAGGTCTAAAAATATTACCATGACGGTGTTCATTTTTTGATGCAAGAGGATATGGAATTGATTAATAGTATAGCGGAGTCCTCAGTTGACTTGCCTCCCTCTTCGAAAATCAATTTGTTTTTCGGACGTTAGCTTATTAGCTTCTAGGAAATTTGTAAGTCGCTTATTAACAACTTTTTCGAAAAGTTTTGAAAGGATGCACAAAGTGAGATAGGGCAATAGTTCTCTGGTAAATCTTTAGAACCGCTTCAATAAATGGGTCGTATGCAGGCAACCTTCCAGCGGTCAGGAAAAATACCATTCTCCAAACTCAAGTCAAAAATATAAAATTCGGTGTCGAAGCGTTGGAAAGCTGTTTAGAAGTCGTTAAAATTGCGCTGGTGACTCTTTATGTTTTTTAAGCGAGAGTATTTTGAGATCATTAGTTTTAGCCCTCGACGTAAAAACGACGGAATGTTATAAGTTTGACTAGTCTGTCTGTGTGTGTCTGTGTTTGTCTGTGGCATCTTAGCTCCCGAACACATGAACCGATATTGATTTTGTTTTTTTTTTTTGTTTGAAACGTGAATTAGTCGCAAGTGATTTTAGCTATTTTTGATAGAAATCGGTTCAGCTGTTTCAAAGTTATAAGCTTTTTTGTTAGCTGCTACGATAAGCGTTGCCGTGTCGGCGGACCGTTTAATTAAATAAAACCAGAAAACAAATAAAAAATATTGATAATCGTAAAGTACGAGGGGAGATCAAAAAGTAATGAGAATCGGTTACTTCAGGTCCGCATAAAAACGCAAAAAAAGTTTTTTTTGCTTGCTTATGTACTCACTACTTCAGCCTAAAAAAATCATATACATATATCACGATTTCCGGGAGTTATATTCATTTGAATACGAACTGTCGAAGAGATAATACCAACTTGGAGAAAAACGAAATTAGAGCAGTCATCAAGTACCTCTGTTTGAAAAAAAATTCTACAATAGACATACACAGTGACTTAGTGGTAAAATTGGGGGACTCTGCTCCTCCATATTCTACAGTTGCACGCTGGACCAAGGAATTTAAACTGGGCAGAGCATCCACTGAAGATGAACATCGCGAAGGACGCCCATCCACGTCCCTCACTGAAGACAACGTGAAAAAAGTCGAAGATGTTGTGTTGCCAGATCGAAGAGTGAGCATCAGGCATGTAGCTGAGGTCACAGGGATCTCATATGGCAGCATTCAAAAAATCCTTGCGAACGAGTTGCATATGAGAAAGGTCTCCGCGCGTTGGGTACCCAGGTTGTTAACCGACGAGCAAGAGCAGCGGTTCACAAAGCCGCAGTTGCGATGGCTGCCATTCAAGAAACGGGATTCGAACTGCCCGAACACCCTCCCTATTCGCTAGATCTGGCTCTAGTGACTTCTACCTCTTTCCTCGGCTCAAGGAACACCTCCGAGGTAAAAAAAATTGAAGACGATAGCGAAGTGATGGTCACTTTTGAGGCGTTTTGGGAGGGTCAAGAAAAATATTTTTTTCAAAGGGAATCCTGGGTTTAGAAAAAAGATGGAATAAATGTATTGATTTGTAAGGAGACTATGTAGAAGAATAAATTATTATTTTAACTTTAATTACCGCGTTTTATCTTCATTCTCATTACTTTTTGATTCGCCCTCGTATGGATTAAACAAAGACTATGAAAACAACGTAAGCGGTCCCCCGACGAGGCGACACTTATCTTGAAAATATTAATAAGTTTTTTTTAATTAAGTAAAAAGGCTGAGAGACAATTTCTTTTTGTTAATTTTATGAGATTTTTTGTGTCGGGTGTTACTTAAAAAATTTTATTTTATTTTTTTAAGTAATTTTTTATTTCCTTCTTGTTCAACGGTGCTCTGTCGGGCCAAACGGCCTATTTAGGCATTTTCACTAACGATTCCTATTTTAGTTACTTCTGGGAATAGTGCCAAAAAATCAAAGGTATTATGACATGTAAAAAGTGGTTATTAAAAAAAGCATAAAACACAGAGCATCAAGCGACATAAGCATTGTCCGACATCATATTGATTGTATCAATAGATGCAATCACAGTCATTTCCGACAATGTCTCTGTCGCAATAGTTTTTTTTTTATGTTATGTTATGTTATCAGATTTTGGCCACTTAAAATCCATCCGCGGGCCACATTATGGCCCGCAGGCCTGCGGTTGAGCACCCTTGTTCTAGTTGATCAAAAATGTGAAAGTCTATAGTAACATTTTCGTCAAATCAAATAAAAATGTCATAAAACTACAGTGTTCGATTTTGTTGTCTTTCAGGATGAAGATAGATGTTAAATTCTGAAAAATGAAACTGTAATTGTTGTCGAGTATTTTAAAAGAATTAAGTTATTTTTACCTCGGGTTCCCTCTTATGAAAATTGACCTTTTGCTACTGTTATAATATATGTAGGCTGCAATCTCTGAAATAAATTAACATTACGTACTTATAATAGCAAAATTGATATTATTTTGGGTTAAAACAATTTTGCAAAGTTTACGATGGGTTGTTTACCCCCCCTTATACTTAGAATAAATACGACTCGTATTAGTCGGGCGAAACCAAGCATGTTACGAGCTCAAACATTATGATAAGTAACGGTTCTTATCTTTAAAATATGTGTTTGCTCAAACTAATTTAGAAATAATACAATTGTATTACCTAATATAATTCAAAACAAAACTTTTATCTATTTCAATTAATTTGATTTTAATAATGAAACATGTTAGAAAAAAAGTTTTGGATGAAGTGTTCTTAAACCATATTTTTTGCCTTTTGACGCTTTCGTGTGGATTTAATCTGTATAGTATGTATAAAAAAAGAATAATAATAATGCCTATACTTACCTACTACTTAGATAAAAAACCGATGTTTTTCTTAGGTATATTTGGCAAGTCGCGGACATAATAGGTAAGGTTAATAACATTTTTAATTTTAACAATACTAATTAATGACATAATTTAAAATACCAGTCTATTTTCGTCCCAATGTAGGGCAAAGGCCTCTTCCGTCTAACGTCATACGTTATACGCCTTACGATAAGCTACGAGGATTGATCATTGGTTGCGAACCCACAGCTTCGTGCATGAGAGAAGCTCGCCTTAGCCACTGGGCCATCGCGACATGTTTTTTTTTTATTTATGCCTACTTTATTTTGTTTATTTTTCATAAATGGTTATTAAATTATTATTAACCATTTATGGAAAATAAACAAAATAAAGTTAAGTAATCATATTTATCGCGAATTAAAATTCACCTACTTAAATTCTGAACAGTCAGTGTCTGATGATTCCTCTTATCTTTTTAAAGTCTGATAGGTACCTAACGCATATTTACAAAGTATGCATGCCTATTGTAAATTGTTTAATAATCCCCGATAAAATTACTTTGTTTATCAAGGCTATGTTTTTAATTCAATCTGATTGAAGCGTCAAGATAATTTCTTTTATCTAGGCTCAGCTTTCTTGATAGCCCTAATTTGTTAGTTCCACATCGTTTGATAAAATATAAATAATTGACACATGTCCAGTAGCGAACAGGCTAATGAGATCGATAGGCGTGCGCGAATAAATAACAAACGTTTATAGTAATTAACTGTTTTCTACTGTCCGGGTCAACTAATTTACAGTATAATATAATTAAAGACAGTGTTCGACAGGACAAAGGAAATACAAGTCGTTAACAAATTACTTGACAATTGTAAATAGTTCCAAGTGCGTCAAATCTAATCAGCTTTCTAATTCTAATTGATCGATTTCTTATAGTCACATGTGATATTCAAATTTCATTGATAAAGCTGATGCAAAAGGAATCACTAGTGCGATTTCAGTTATGAAATTTTAATATTATTGATGTTGGACAATTATCAAGTGTGAAAGGTTAGTTTGATATGCAACAATGTAACACTCCTTTTGCAGAAAAATAAATAGGCTCGTCCACAGTTCTAGTGCGAGTCAGTGTAAAAATTTAAATGTTTTAAAGTGTTGTGTCCTATAGGTACCTGTGTTAATAGTATAAGTTAAAATATTAAAAAGTGAGTTTAAAAAAGAAATAAGGGTTTTCTGAATATCAAACCGAATAAATAATATACCTACACTGTGGATGGGATATCGTGACCCAAACTTTTAGAATGGATTCAGTACATGCTATTAGAACGGGCGGTGGCGAATTTTTTAGTAGGTTATTTTTAAAAATCAGATGTTACCGTTCAAAAGTGTAGCACCTACGAGGTGAAAATGTATGGAACAGCAATATTTATTTCTTTACTTAGGTTTAGACGGAAAATGTTCATTCTGGGGATCAGTAGTTACCTACATGATTCTGGCTGGACCCCCAGCTACCTATACAGATTCAGCAGAGAGCAACGATTCAGATCCATGATAAAAATTTTACACGACCTAACCTCCCTTCCACTGTGTATTTTTAATCGACTTAAAAAAATGAGTTTTCTCAATTCGACCGTATCCTATATGTTTTTTTTATGTGTGTTTACGGATAACTTCGTCGTTTTCTAACATCAAGTGCAGATCTGTGGGGCGATGCGTGCTTGTGTACTTACTCGTAGAATTAAGATTACATTTAGTAGTCTATGCGGATGTGTGATTAGACACACATGCGCCGGCGTCGATAATAGAACATAATGGAAAATAAACCGTTTGACACCTGTGTTGTGTGTAACGTGTGGTTTATTTCACTGCAACTAGCCGCCTTTGATCTAAACTTCCGTTTGTTATTTCAATTATAATAACTGACGTGTACAATTATTGTACCTGTCAATAATTTAATAATATGTACCTACATGTTAATATTTAGTTTATCTCAGATGAAGACATAGAAGTAAAACAGTTACAACAGCTGTTTACGATTTCTTGCTGAATTTTAAAATAAAAACACGTCAAAATTTCTTGGGAAAATACTTACCGACAGTGGAAATAAAAATAAGTCTAAATAGAAAAACGTTCTATATTTTGCATTAATAAATAATAAAACGTTCGACTTTAGTACTTTTAATCAACTAATATGTTTAATAAGGTCAATGACAAGAGCTTCTAGCTGGCTGCCAACAATGCTTCTTTTAATGAAAAAACTTATTCGGTCATAAAAAAAATAAACAACACAGTTTAGATAGAGAAAGTCTACATTTGTTTTTATTACGTATGAAGTCGACATTAGAGCAATACAATAATATAGAGGGCATAGTGTCAACAGCGAATAAGCATTACGTGTGCTCTGTTTACGATAGGGCAAAGACAGGCGGATTGTCTGACGACTTTTTTTTTTTTTTTTTATAGACGGGAAATCATCAAA
Organism: Caradrina clavipalpis; assembly: GCA_932526535.1. NCBI lineage: Eukaryota > Metazoa > Arthropoda > Insecta > Lepidoptera > Noctuidae > Caradrina > Caradrina clavipalpis. The sequence continues at coordinate 7,896,770 of OW052093.1, forward strand.
TAACTTCCCCCGCCCTGGGCGGGGCGGGAGGGAGTGTCAGACTTTTACTGACTAAAACCCGTCTATGTTCCTTCATGTGCCCTTTGCGTTCCGGGGGCGCGGTATCTCTTTCGAACAACCCGCAGCCCCGGCAGGCATCGGCCCTCAGTGGCCCCATCCAATTTTGCTGACATCTCTTTGAGGCGCGCGTGGAACACGAACGCGCCGTCGACACGGTCTGTCGCTAGTGAACGTACGGACGGTGAGCTACCCATTGCTCACCGTCCACAGACCCGCGTCTACGGTGGCCGGGAGTCGTCACGTGGCTCCCGACGCCCGGATCGTCTACCGCGGCGGCCGCTGGGACGGGGGACCCTCCTTTCCCTCTCCCGTCCCGCCGCCTCCTTCTCTAGCATTACAGCTTCGCAGAAGGAGGCGACTGCTTCCCATTCCCCCTCGCTCCGGACCATGGCCTGAACCAGTGCCCGACGCGAGAGGGCGCCGCCGCCGATGGCCGCCTCGAGGACTCGGCGGTGCTCAGCCCAAGCAGGGCACACCGCCAGAGTATGCTCCACCGTGTCCTCGGGGCGATCCTCGCAATGATGACATCCGGGCGTTTCCTCCCGCCCGATGAGGTGCAGGAACCTCCCGAAACATCCGTGTCCGGTGAGGACCTGCGTCAGGCGGTAGGTGAGGGCGCCGTGGCGCCGCTCCAGCCACTCCTCAAAGAGGGGTCTTACCGCCTCAATCGAGGCGAGCCCTGCACGAGGTTGCGACAGTCGTTCTCTCCATGTCGCCATGAGATCGAGCCGGAGTTCCGTCCGCAGGGCGGCAATTTGCCGCGGCAGCGGAGTTTCGCCCCGGCCCAGTGCCTCCGCGCGCCACTCGTGTAGGCGCGCGAGGACCAGCGCCTCCAGATCCCATGGCGGCAATCCGGCAAGGAGGCTCGCTGCCTCGCCGGAGATCGTGCGGTATCCGCGGATGACCCTTATGGCGATCACCCGCTGGGACGCGTTCAGGTAGTGGGCGGCAAGCCGCTTCAAGCCCCGCGCCCACACCGGGGCCCCGTAAAGGGCCATCGAACGCACGACCCCGGCGTAGAGCCTCCGGCAGGAGGCGTTTGGCCCCCTCAAATTGGGCAAGAGCCGCTTAAGAGCGGCCGACGCCCGTGCCAACTTGGGAGCCAAACGTCGGAAATGTTCCACGAAGTTCCATCGGCTGTCGAGGACAAGTCCCAGGTACTTCATCGTCGACCCGACGCCGACGGAAACCCCTCCTACCGTTATTTGGGATCCCGAAGGTGGCGCGTTCCGAAGCCCATGAAAGCACAGGACTTCGGACTTGTGCAAGGCCACCTCGAGACCCAATTGCCGGATCCTCTCGACTACTATCGCAACCCCGCGTGTCATAAGGTCGGCCGCCGCCTCGTGCGACCACCCCTGCGCCAGGACCAACGTGTCGTCTGCGTAGCAAACTACGCTGGCGCCCTCGGGGAGGTCAGCACGTAGCACCCAGTCGTAGCCGATGTTCCACAGGAGCGGCCCCAGCACCGATCCCTGCGGAACACCGCACGACATCTCTCGCCGGTTCCATTCACCATTTCGACCAGGGTAGATCACGGCTCTATCACACAGATAGGCCCCGACCACCCGACGGAGGTAGTTCGGCACCCGGTGGTACCGGAGTGCCTCCCTAATGCAGGACCAGGGCAGGGAGTTAAACGCGTTGGCGATGTCCAGCGACACCGCCAGCACAACCCTGCCCCGGGACACAGCATCCCCCGCCGAGAGAGCTCTCACGCGCATGATGGCATCCACCGTAGAGCGCCCCCTGCGGAAGCCGAACTGGCAGTCCGCAAGGTCCGGCCCCATCCCAGACAGGTGCCCGACGAGGCGGCCCGCAATCACTCTTTCAAAGAGCTTGCCCACCTCGTCGAGCAGCACGATGGGCCGGTATGCGGACGGTGAGTCCGCAGGGCGCCCAGGCTGTTGTCTGACGACTGCGGCAGATCTTAATGTTAACGCGAGACAATCGCAACTTTGTATTAACTAGCTAAATGTTACATAATAGCTATAAAATAGAAATGTCATCGGTCTTAAAATATACATAGGTTAGGTACTATAAAGTCCACTTCAAACCACACGCTTTTAAAAATCCAACTCAATTATTTATTTTTTAAATTCACGAATTCTTTTCACACGCTTCTAATTTCTAAAAGTAGAGGCTTAAAAGTTTGGCCGCATAGAAATTGGTAACCATATACTACGTTATAACCTAAGGTTACATCCAATCACGAGCTCTAGATTCCGATCATCGAAGTTACCCAACAAGCCAGACAAAACAAGGCTTGGTGCGTATGCACTAGGTTTGTACTGACTGTTATCTTATCAGCCGCGGCCGTTAACGTCTATTGATGAACATTGAACATAGAATTTGTAATAGACGGCTTAACGACCTATCGTATGTCCTGCTGATACTCTTTTATCATAATCACCTCACTTTGCATACGGATTATTGACCGCATGCCTGTTTCTCAACGTGGTTAAAAATAATGCTTATTATACCCGTCTCCTTTGTCATTGCATTGTCTGTATTCTTTTAGCGTTTTAGAGAACTCACGTCAGTAGAAAATGAGTAGCTGCTATCAAATAAAACTAAGAATAAATCTAAGTACACTTTGTTCCAGAATAAACGGCAAACATGACGGAAAACGGTGTTCGCAACCGTCATAAGAATGTGAAGCAGAATGGAGTGGCGACACATGAAGTTGAGAAGAAGGATGAGGAGTTCTCCATACGAGAGTCTCCACTGACAAGACTCCTAGACTCGTCCCTACACATAAGGGCTATATACCACATATTCATCGTTATTCTACTGGTGCTGATCTGTGATACCGTCATATATGACCTCGTGGAAAGTGGAAAGCAAGTAAACATTATAAATACTATCCTTTGAAACTCCTCCTATCCCAGAAACTGTATAACTAAACATGTATTGTATTGTCCGGGTAAGGGAAAACTAACTAGAACGCTGACTTCTAAACATAGCTATATTAAGTAATTTTGTTGAAAATTACTAAACGTTTATTTTTCGAACACAAAACTTAGTTAAATAATAATAATTAAATTAAAAACTATGTACAGTTAAAAAAAAAACAAAATTACTGAGTGAAATATTTTGGTTACAAGTTTAGAACTAAGATTTTATTTGATTAACCTAGCTACTAGCTAGACAGTTATGAATGGAAGATGATTGAACAGACTAGCAACCTACTGACCAGATTCAGTAATATCAACATTCCGACATATATACTAATAAATAAAATTGAAGTGTCTGTTAGAATGTTTTATTAAAAAAAGAATAACGCGAAAACAAAACTGAAACTAATAAAAAAGTGAACGCGAACAACAGTCGCGGACAACAGCTATAATTATTTAATATTTTTGTTGATGAGTTTACGATAATGTTATTCTTTGCAGTTTTTTTATGTTATTTTTAAAATAAATATTGATATAGAAAACTTTTTAACATAATAATTATCCAAAGTTCTATAGAATGCCCTGTTTGCAACACGGAATACGAAAGTTAATTAGCATTATAACAAGTCACATTATGAAAAATGTAGATGTCACATTATGAATGTTTTACTAAGTAAAATCTTTTTATTTTCCACTGACGTAGTTTCCGTAAAACATTCATACGATATTTTTTGATTCCCGAAAGTTGTATAAACACTTTTTATGCAGTGGATGTGTTGTCACGCGATTCGTAGGCACTCTCTATAATTAACTTTCCGAGGATGTTCCTCGTTTAAATTCCGGATGTCAGATCAACAGACTTTTATCTTTCAGCTTGGCAGAGACTAAATACTGCAATTTTTAGTCGCGTTGCTTTAATTATGCAAAATATTTTGTGCTACGAAAAAATGTTGAACGAGCAGCGTGCCGCTTTTTGTTACGTCGACGCCAAATTACGTAATTTTTTACGGTGTTAACATGCAAAAGTTTCGTTTGTACTTCATAATAATGTAAACTTGGGTACATTTTGATGGACCCGGCTGTTTTTGCCTAATATTCTTGTTGAAAATTCACTTACTTACTGAATTGTTTTTTTTTTTTACAGGATCAATTTAGGGCTGTCAATAATTGCGGCGGGGTTTGGCGATATAAAGCGTGGCCTGAAGTTATGGGTGTATGACTTCTTCGTTTCAATGTCATTTTACCCCTTACTCATGGTATATGCATGGATAGGCGCAATCTCTAGAAAATATCCAGGTAAGATTCAGTTATTAATTACTAAGAGCTTTAGTTAACAATGAAACATTAATTAAAAACGCAGTCAAAAATATTAAAAAAATGATTAACTAATTTATTTAATGTGAAACTACAAAAGGAAATGATAAAGTTTAATAGTCAAGTTCAATGTTGAAATAATATTTTATGTAAATTATATTTTTCACATGAATCACAATCAGTTTCCGCTGAGTATTGTCAAACATTGTGAGAGTTACGTAAATTCAAATATTGATTTATCAATCAATTGAATATTAATATTCAATTCAAACAAAAGAAATGCGATACCTACTCATTACAGTTTACGCATGAAAAAACAACTGCTCCTCAGCTCGTAAAATTACAAACTCATTTTATGATTACATAAAAGATTCTCAAGACTTCTTGGCAAAATTCTTTTTTAAAAAAATCTTTTTTACAAAAAAAGACAACCGCCTTCAAAAACTAAAAAGAGAAAAATAACTTTAGCTTTGGAAGTCGGCGGCTTTGGTTCTGTTTATTGTTTTGTATAGCCGCCGACTTCCAAAGCTAAAGTTATTTTTCTCTTTTTAGTTTTTGAAGGCGGTTGTCTTTTTTTGTAAAAAAGATTTTTTTTAAAAAGAATTTTGCCAAGAAGACTTGAGAATCTTTTATGTTTTTTATTTCTCGCTTTTTAGTATCAATTTTTCTATCCAAATCCATGAAGGAACTGTCATGTCATGTAAATTAACATGACACCGCTAAAAAAAGTCATAAGAAAGCAGAATACGCGATTTCGTTTACTTAGATGAGAAATTTTCAAATATTACTGTATTCATCTGTGTAACTCTTTCGAGTGTACAGGCGCGATGTTATGTTGTGTAATTGTGTAAACAATGCATATTTATGCGATAGCAGCAATCGCGGTTCATTTGCTGTAATTTTTTGAGGAGTTCCGTTGTCTGTCTCCGGAATCCATCATCAGATCTATATGAAATTTAAATGGGACCATTTGGGAAGTTTACGCTTTCCAACAAAAAAAATTTTTTCGAAATCTGTCTATAATTGACGAAAATATCGGTGAACATACATAAAAAAAAAATATTATACATACAGACGAATTGAGAACCGCCTCCTTTTTTGAAGTCGGTTAAACAATGTTTTTTTTTGGAATAGCATGCGAGAAAATGAGTTTCCATTTTACGAATGCGTGAATTTAAAAAAGGAATGCTCTAGTACTCCTTGGGCACAAGTTGAGCACGAAACCCAATTATTACTTAAACTTTTTGACGTAAAATACCGTCCTCAACCGGATGTCTTTGTGATGAAATTAACTGACATTATGGAGGTAGGTGTAGCTATTCGTATAATTTAAAGCCGTAGCAGCAAGTGGCCACTGGCGTCCTCAGTTCCAAGTGGAGTCTTTTGTTGCAAGCGACGGCCGGCCGCGCTCTCACCGCGCCCTCCAATTAGTCACTTGGTTGGTCATAACCGTGCACCCGGAATGACTAGTTTTTATACTATGCTGCACTTTTCACACTGCCTTGTTTTCTTTATTATTTTTTGAAGTAAACAGCTATTCTTTTTTGCTTTTATTTGCTGTCTCTAGCGGAGAGTTGGGACTTGAATTCCTTTAAAAGTCATTTCAGTGAAATTGGACTGGGGAAAAAAATCACAACTACTGCAATCATTTATTACGTTTGTCGTCCCTTCCAGCATCCAGTTTACTTATTCTTTTATCTATTTTTCGATTGTTATTTTCGGCAAAGCTATTCGTTCGGTTCAATTACTCGCTTTACTATATGTATTTGCGCACAACCAACGAGTCCCAGCAGTAGTTCCCAAATTCTGCAATAACTTAGAGATTTAACACATGAAGACATCAGATGTCTTATTACTAGTATTTCAGTGCGAAATCCACAAATCAGCATTGTAAAGGAAAGTTACATCAGAATCTTTTATTCAGATGTATACTCAGAAGCATGATTGTACCCGTTCAAGGACTATATTATCAAAGAACCCTCTTCTCAATAATAGCAAGCATCTGCGATAAAATCTCTCCAAAGGTCCCGGGAAACTACCTCAGATACAGATATTAAAATCGGTGAAGACGTTCCATTTCAAAAGCCGTTCAATTTGAATAGGGTCCTGCTCTCATTATACTGCATTTAACTATGACCATATGCTGCCTGGGCCATGACCAGTCATGGACTAATAGTTACACATTTCTTAGAATTAAACTTAGATCGGAGAAACGTTTTGCATCAAGTTTGTATTAATTTCGTTATAGTAAGTAAATAGATACGATTACGGTCTGTCTGATTACGTTTTGATGGCCCAGTGTTAGTGTAGTGTGTGGCGCATAAGGTTGTGATTTCGATTCCAAGTTGTGATGCTTATGTTGGACATCACTGACATCGGTTGCGAAAAAAACCGCGAGAAGATCTGGGTTTATAATTAATATAAGTCTAAGATCGCCAATTCGCCTTGAGCAAGCTTGGTGATTCATGCTCGTGCCTTCTCTGAATGATAAGAGGCCTAAGCCTAGAAGAACATTAACAGTCTGATATTATTATTATTACGATTACGTGAGATTGCTTCCTTAGATGTTCAATATTGACTTAGGTGTAACTTTTGTTTTATACAAGTACATTTTGGAGTTAGTTTACACGATCCTTTGCATACCACAAACGCTGTTGGTTTATGTAAACCAAAACTTTACGTAACAATTCCTCTAGCAACACACGGCTTAACTCTGTGCCTTCCAATTTGCCGCATCACAGACTCTTATCAACCACCATATATCTAGCTGCGAACAACCTTGCCACCTCCTGGTATCGAACTATGTATTTCCCAATAAGACCTTGTTATGAATAAACTTCCATTGTTCCCAAATGTGTATTATAATGGGCGGAGCTGGAGACTTAATAATACTTGGAAATATTGACTCAACGAGAAAGTTTAATAATATTTCACAAAGTTTTAATTAGGTACCTTGTCCTTTGTTGGTTTTCAACCGGTGAGAAAACAATTTTAAAATCATTTCTAATTTAAACTTTTTATCGGGTTTCATCTGGGTTTAATCACGCGAATTATTTTGACAGCCAGGAGTAACTTAAAATTATGATTATTTTTTACTTTTTAGATTAAATACATTGATGTTTATGAAAGCTTTCATTTATTTTTCAAACATAAAACTTATATAAGTAAATAATAATAATTTAATTACAAAATATGGACAGTTACACGGAAAAAATGGAAGCTCATAGGGTCTCAAAAAACTCATCCGCTTCGCTGCCAATGGGACATGCGCCCAAAACGCTGGCATTGGCTATCATTGTATGGCCATGCTGATTCTATAGCCCAAGAAAAGGCTAGTATACTATACCTATTGATATTATTTCTTGTAGAAACATATTTCAGGATTAGCAAAACATATTTAGGACTCAGCTCTCGGGTTGGCATGGATTAACTTGATAATCCCGACTTAATCCTAAGTTAATAATTTGCCATAGTGTAGTAAATCAAATGTTATATGTTTTACAGTGTTACGTCCAACCGTGGTGTTCCTGGGGGTAGCAGGTGTAGTGGCACTGGAAGTAGCTCTGGCTGCCGTGCCCGTCTTCGAGCTGGGCAGGAAACATCTGGAGCTGGGCTCATCTGTTGCCGTCACTTGTGAAATGGTAAGTATCAAAATTTAACATACCATCACGCCCATATTCCTCGAAGGGTAAGGCAGAGGTGTACCAATGTACACCCACAGTTCGCCGGTTTTTTTTTTAGGTCCCATGTAATATGGGCGAGCCTAATCCCATATATTAACCGGGCACATATCCTAACTCCGAGCTGCTACTGAGAATTTCATAGAAAACTCTAAAAAAATTTTGCTCGACCTGGGGCCTCTAGCGTAGCAGTCGCGCGTAGGACGGAGGCAGTAAAAAAATATAGCTATTATAACTAAGAATAATTACATCAGAAACAAAAAATAAGTATAAATTACATCAGAAAATCAGGGGATACTTCTAGTAACTTTAAGAAAACTTCGGATTCTAATCAGTCTTATAATAAAAAAACCTCTATTTTATTTATCTTCATTTTTAAGGGTCCGTAGCCAAATGGCAAAAAATGGAACCCTTATTATATTCGTCATGTCTGTCTGTCCGTCCGTATGTCACAGTCACTTTTTTTCGAAACTATATGAGCTATGCTGTTGAAACTTAGTTGCTGGTAAGAAAATGTATTCTGTGAAGATTTTCATACAAAAATAAAAAATAAAAACTATAAATTTTGGGGGTTCCCCATACTTAGAACTGAAACTCAAAAAAAGAAAATCATCAAACCCATACGTGTTTGTATCTATGGATAGGTCTTTAAAAATGATATACAGGGTGGAAATTTATTATGCTACCTGGAGGGAAAGTACTCTAAATACTTGAGTTAGCAAATTTTACTGAAAGGAAACATTCCTTTATTTCTAAAAAGAAACAATACTGCATTTAAATAATTTTGAAAATATTCTTGCCACACCCAGGAATCGAACCGACTAAAATTCGAAAAAATTGTATCCTGTACTTTTTTGGCACTAATCGATAGGGTCAATCATAAGGATCAAATCCCTGCAAACATGGTATATTAAAATAAAATAAAAACATGTAATTTTATTGTAAATTTATTTTATTCGGACGAAACAAACGAGTAAATTCACTAAGTAGTTGCTGGAAATGAGGTTCATTTCTTGGATGCATGAATTTATTCCTTTAAAAAATCATTTTAAGGCGCTACCCTGACCAAATAGCCTTGAGCATTTTTTCCTTTGGCGGCACACTAACGCGGCGCAAGAGATACGTAGAAAATCGCTCAGATTTTAGAGTAAAATCTATATAAAATCAAATTTTCGTGTTTTGAAAAAAATAAAACTAGCATAATGTTCTTTATTAAATTGCCTAATTATTAGTTTAAGTCGCAAATCAAAATAATGTTCACTTTACGAGGAGATGCATGTAAAAAATTATTATTTCTCATTTCTGTAGTTTCGTTATGACCCTATAATTAAGCATTATGTTACTAAAAAGTTAAAAATAAATCTACCATTTTCGAGTCAAGAATGTGTAGAAATTTAACGTATTTTTTATTAGTTGGTATTTCTATTTGATATAGAGAAGTGGGCTCCTAAAAACTGCCCTAAAAACGGCTGCCGCTGCGTTTTGCATGGCCACGCGCCTTAAGTAACTTTTGGTAGCGTAGTAAAATTTTCAATATTCACCACAACACCCTTCTAAAAGTTATTCAAAATGAATTCCTTCAAATAATGAATGTGTGCATCGAAGAAAGTGAAGCTCATTTCCTAGCATGCAATTAGTTACTGTACTCGTTTTTTCGTCCGAATAAAATAAGTTTAGATTGAAATTTAATGGTTTTTGTTAAATTTAGTTTACCAGGTTTGTAGAGATTTGATCCTTGTGATTGACCCTATCGATAAGTGCCATAAACGTACAGGATGCAATTTTATCCGATTTTAGTCTGTTCGATTCCCGGGTGTGGCAAGCGTATTTTCAAAATTATTTAAATGCAGTTTTGTTTCTTTTTAAAAATAAAGGAATGTTTCTTTTCAGTAAAATTTGCACCCTGTATAGGTTTCTTATATATTTTTTTTCTAAACTGAAAAGTTTGCGCTAGAGACACTTCCAAAGTGGTAAAATGTGCCCCCCCCCCCCCCCCGTAACTTCTAAAATTAGAGAATGATAAAACAAAAAACTATACATATGATGTACTTTACCATGTAAACTTCCACCGAAAATTGGTTTGAACGAGATCTAGTAAGTAATTTTTTTTAATACATCATTTTCGACTCGCACTTGGCCGGTTTTATTTAGGATATTCACATTGATTGTTGCTGAGAAAAGATTGCGATTATTTTTTTAATATTTTTAATTACGTGAATTGCAAAAGCTAAGCAGATGGAAATTACGTGAATTGACCTTCAGAATTTAGCTACTTAAATCACTTTATTTACTTAGAAAACATTCCAAACAACTAAGTCTGTACAAAAATAACAGAAAAGTATTTTAAATAACACGAATGCAGCTAAGCCTCGGGTATTGACTTTAGATCAATACTTGGAACTTTTAACCAACTGCTGCACAGTCTGAAACTAATGGGTTTTCAATAAAATCGTTTATAAATAAATTATTTTAAACACAACTCATTTTTTACAACTACCTCGTTAGGCTGTTGGTGGTCCTAAGCGCGACTGATATGCGAGAGAACTTGGGTTCGATTCCCAGGTCGAGCAGTGTTATTTGGTTTTTCTATGAAATTCTCAGTAGCAGCTCGGAGTTAGGATTTGTGCCCAGTTAATGGCAATAGGCTCGCCCCCTATTACATGAGACTTAAAAATACCGGCGAACTGTGGGTACTGTATTACCCGAAGGGTTACGTATAGGTGTACCAATGTACATTTGTACACCTATACGTAACCCTTCGGGTAATACAGGCGTGATGGTTTGCGATAGACAACTAATTTTTAACTAACTTTCTGTTTCCATATTGATTTCTCTACACTATGTATAGTTGGCATAAAGAAAAATGTTTTAAAAAACATTGTCTATAAACGATCCACAATTTAAAACAACTATTACCTCCAATTAGAGCAACTCCAACATTAAACACAAAACTAACAGCTTACAGTGCTTAAAAGGAAAACATCAAACAGTTCTCTCGCGAGCTCAAATTAAATTAACTAACCGCAGTTTGAAAGCGCTAAAACCTGGCACAGTTGACAAATACATGCACCAGCATATAACGTACTTGCTTGGCAACAGTTCTGACACAGTTTGCTAAACTAGGGCGTTATTCAATAAACGTACCATTAACTGTATTTGAAACATATACATAGTCTCTTTTTCTTTATCGTGTGGGCAGTAAGGTCTTACGACCCTACACAGCCTAGTGTCAGAGTTTCCAAACCGCCTCAAGGGCCTCTGACATGGTTACCTATGTCAGAGTAGGTACACTACCAATAAACACTTATGTAAATGTCGCCATCGTTTGAACTGAGCCAATAAATCGACCTTGTGGGTGTCGTCAGAATGGACTAAAGGATAAATAGGCGTACTTAAAGGATCAGAACCCTTGTACTTATAATGGCACAGTGAAATCGCCAATCAGTCTGCTTATTGCAATATTCCTAAAGGTTCGTTTGAAGCGATCTTTGTCAAGGATCTTTTTCAATAACATATGTATTTTTAAAAGATTCCTAAAAAACAGTTGCGTCTTTAATAACAACATTCTTGTTGCGTATCAATATGTATTATACATTTTTGCTATGCGGCATAAAACAATAGCCTTCTTATTACTATTTTTTGTAATATAAGATAAAGCAAAGAATATTATTCTCGGCATTTGCATGATAGGCCCAGCAATTGCCTTTCATATTTTTCCTTATTTGTAAAACATTTTCGGCACTTTAGAACGATTTTTCCATAATAAAACATTTTTTTTTCTGAAGAATAAATACAATTTATACTTGTTTAACTGGAAATCTCAACGGAGTCTAGCCAAGTACGCATAATTATAGCGCATGAATGTGTGTACAACCTTTCATAGTCCGACGACAATTCGACACGACCGGAGAAAGATTAAGCGCAGTACCAGAGAAAACGTCTATCTGACTGTTGAAAAATCAGCACTTATCCAACTGAAGAGAAGTAGGTTCAGAGAGAGCCTAACCTAAAGCACATAGCAAGATTTTTTATTACATTGAAGAAGTTTTGATGAAATATAGAAGTTTGAAGAAAATAATAGACGCACCGTACCTACTTCAGTTCAATGAAACATTCATATATTTCAATCGAGTACCTATATTTTACAGAACGCTGATATAGTCTTAATAATTCTCAGACTGTCCAACGGGCAACAACCGAGACAGTAGCTATAGGTAGACATCGGACAAGATAGGGAACATGAACTTTGACATGGTATTCAAATTAGAAGGAACATCAATCTGGTCACAATAATTAACTGTTTGTTTGTGATATCGCAACGGGTGGCAGATCGTTGCGCGCCAGTGATTCATCTACATTACAAAAGGAAACTTCCAGGCGGACGCCAAACAAAGCCAGCTCTGTAATACACAAACACCAACTTTCCCTTCCACTTACTGCGTATTATATGTACCTATGTATGTGTCTCGTAAATCCTTATTGGAGTAATTTGCAACAATAACTCGCTCGCGAACTTTTATTAGTTGCGTATGAAGAAGTATGGAGTTGTGTACGTGTAGTAGTTTTATGTAAGCTGTTTGTACTTAAATTATTTATGTAGAGAATCTAGAGAAATACTGTAAGAATTTTACTGAGTAAATAAACAAAAACGATGTTACCAGTAAAAATTGTGGTTTAAAAAAACACTGCGAAGGACTCTACTCATACTCTCAGCATACTAATTTTAAGCCATAATTTTCAAGAATCCCTTAGCAATTCCAAAACCTCCGAATAGTGGCTTAATTAAGATTTAAGTCATATTATTCTCTTAATAAGGTACATGAAATGCTACGCCGAAAAATAAATTGTAACATTATAAAGACCGATGTTAGTTGAACGGGTACAACAGCGTCGAAAGTGAAACGTTACATAAATCACCTGAGTTGGACCCTTGTCAGGCTGCGTGGCCAACGCCAGTAAATAACAGGATCGCCGCATGCCGCTGACGAGGCATTATGAAGCCTGGGCAGCCCTACGAGGCTACGAACCCCTTCGTAGCGCGTAGCCCGTAGCCCGTAGCGCCTCCCTACGCCTCGCGTTCGCGCACCCGACACCATTTTGTTAATTAAAATACAAACATGATTATGAAAGTATCTTAATACAACATTTCTATAATTATGATTTATTGTGGGACACTCCTCGTATTTTTGAGGGCGACTTTTTGTAAATTAATGGCTGCTACGCAAATGGACTGACATGCACACTTACTTTTTGGGAAGTGCCGTATTTTTATAGAACCTTCATGTACCTTTTATAAGTAAACAGATCAAGTATTTCAAAGAATAATATTCAGAATTTGCCATATTATTACTTGCCGAACAAGAGCAGCAGGCACAATTGTGTATCTCGCTTGTACAACACAAGAGAGATACACAATTTCGCCCATTGAATTTATAAGCTTAAGTCTGCCATCCCATGTTATGTTTTGATTCAAAGTCCATTTGAGTAAAACATGCTCAGGCTTAAATAATTTAATTTATCCTATAATGTAAGATAACATTTTGATCGAAAACCCTTTCTACCAAACCAACAACGACGGCGAAAAAGACTAGTAATAAAAAACTTAGAAGCTTTATGTGCTTAAGTGATTAAAATCGCAATCTTGCTTCCACTCAATAGTACAACGCAGTACTTCGAGTAATACTATAAAGTAATAACATTATATGTGCTATTCTCCGCGTGGCTTATTTCACCCGCGTTATGTTACATCTTTGGTTACTGCTCCGGTCCCGTGTGTCGTGGCATGATGTCATATAGCCTATGTTGCTCAATGACATTGTAACTTTCTAACGGCAAAAGAATTTTTGAAATCGGTCCAGTAGTTTTCAAATTTATTCGTTACATACAAGTCTTTCCTCTTTATAATATTAATGTAGAATGTAGAGTTAATACTAACAACATCGGTGCTGGCTCAGACTCGTTAGACTAGAAGCCTAGGCTAGAAGCCAGAATGTTAGGATCTTCAATATAATAAAACATCTTTTTCTATACTAAATATTATAAAGCTGAAGAGTTTGTTTGTTTGGTTGAACGAAATAATCTCAGGAACTACTGGTTCAAATTAAAAAAGGATTTTTGTGTTGGATAGTCCATTTATCGAGAAAGGCTATATATCAACACGCTGCGAGGCACAGGAGCGGAGGAGTTACCAATACGAAAAAAGCCACGCGAACGAAGTCGCGAGCAAAAGCTAGTTTTCTATAAAATGTGGTACATAGAAGGTCTTAAATATAATTCAGCCTATAAAATAAATCTTAATATTATATTACCAACACTAATTAGGTTATTATTAGGCTCGTGGCAGCCTTACTTTGGTTGAGCTACGTTTACCGCGGCCGGTCCGTGTATAGGTGACCGTCTATTTTATTCCGAGATCTCTACCTCGGAAAGCACGTAAAGTCGGCTGGCATTCGTAGATCTTTGACAGTAGTCGTTACAAGTAGTCAGAAGACCGAAAGATAACCAATCTTACAAAGGAGTATCGTATACATACATACACACCATCACGCCTGTATTCCCGAAGGGTCAGGCAGAGGTGTACCAATGGACACCCACAGTTCGCCGGTATGTTTAGGTCCCATGAAATAACCCGACCCCGGCGCAAACCGTAACTCCGAGCTGCTACTGAGAATTATCCGTTATTATTTTATTATTGCTTGAGGAGTATCGTATTACCCAATAAATACTAGTACTCAACAGAATCCGGTTAGATTTGAAGCCAATCCCAACATAGCTGGGGAAAGGCTAGAAAGCTGATGAATTAGGTAGGTACTAAATGAGATAATTTTATCAATGATGATTTAATTAATACGCACCTATACAACTGTAACCACAGTAAGTAAAAACGTACTGTGGTTCAGTTAAAAAACTGAAGCCAAGTTTTCATTACTTCGTTAACATTGTTTTTCTTTAAATTTTCACCGACAACGTTACTAAAATATGGTGTGAAATATTACACCAATTATTCAATATCAACAACAAAACTGAACAGCCTCTAACTTTTGATTAATTGCCTGAAAACACCTTGCAATATGGCTTCAGTAAAAGAATTGAATTAAGTTTGTAATTTACCTGGCTGACTAATATTAAG
Source organism: Caradrina clavipalpis (assembly GCA_932526535.1). Taxonomy (NCBI): domain Eukaryota; kingdom Metazoa; phylum Arthropoda; class Insecta; order Lepidoptera; family Noctuidae; genus Caradrina; species Caradrina clavipalpis. The sequence continues at coordinate 7,911,850 of OW052093.1, forward strand.
TTAGAACGAACCTATGCTAATTATTTATAAGTCGAAGTCACGATATTCATAGTAAGTTTACAGAAATATGAAGCTTTTGGCCGCGACTTAATCCGCGCAAATGTCAGTTATATTTGAAATTGAATTATGCTTCCAAAAACACGTGGCGCCATCTATTATAATAAGAACGTTATTGTTGTTTTCCTCAAGAACAGTACTTTTTTTCGGGATGAAAAGTAGTATAAGACCGATTCTTCACGTGACCAGAGGGCTGGCCTTTTCATAGGCCAAAGAATCAGCATTGCCATAAAACGGCAATGCTGCCAGCCTTCTGCCGTGCGATTCTCTAACATATTTCAACGCTGCGCTCGACGTCGAGCTCGTCGACGACACTACTGTCAAATCAACTTTACGCACAACGCATAGAGTTGATTTTACCGAAGTTTCGTCAACCAGCTCGACGTCGAGCGCAGCGCTGAAATATGTTAGAGATTCGCACGGCTGGGCACTTGTCCCATTGACAGCCATGCGGATGAGTCTTTGATGCCCTATGATCTTTCATTTTTTATATTAACTGTACGAAGTTTGTTATACAATTGAATTATGATTACATAAGTTAGTTCCGTTTTTATACACCTGACAAAGTAAATGCGAATTTCAGGATACTCGGTTCAGTTGTTTAATAGTGAAAGGTAACCAACAAACAAACTTACTTTCGCATTTATAATATTAGTTAGGATTTACTGTATTTACGCATGTACACAGTAGTAAATGCTGGTTACTCGGAACAGTATTAATGGATTACTAAGAATAATTTTGATGTACCACTTGTGAATTGAAATGGTTGATATTAAACAGTATCTGTCTCAAATCTTTGTTTAGAGGATTTCCTTACTATTAGCATAGAGCAGACTTGTTTTGCGAGCACAATTTTAGAATTAGTTACCTACTGCTTGGTGAGTAAGAATCTATTATAAGATTTGGTAAAACAACACAGTTCTTAATGATTCATTTATCAATAATAAATCAAATCGATCCATTTGAAAGCTATTTAATTAAATAATTTGGTGGGCAAGATGTTTGTTACAAATGAAGGTAATTACTTAATTACTTGTCACCTTTTCCGCCTAATACCTATCTAGTCTTTCTCGATTTTCTCATCATTACGAGGGAAAACAATGGGACCAGCCCTAAAATCGATAAAAAAAATCAGCTGACCCGTAATATATGGGTCAGCTGATTTTTTTCTGGAAAAAAACAGAAAGAGTACACGTCATCTCACAGCAAAACTTTCAAACAAACGCAACTGTCCAAGTCCAAGAAGATTTTATTCTTCACCAATTTTAAACTTTTCCAATATCCTCGCGTTTTGTTCCAGTTCCGTTTCATGATGAAAATCGTGGCGATTGCAGCAGCTTGTGGACCGCGCTGTCTAAACGGGAACACTCCACTTCCATCCTTCAAACACTTCACCTACTTCATGTTTGCACCGACACTTCTCTACAGAGATCAATATCCCAGGTAAATTAACTGCACGTTACTTGCAGAATTGCACTACGTCTCCGTTATATACTGAGTTAGGCAAAGGTACCGTATTTACTTGAATTAAATGATGTAGCTAAGACCCGACTGATGTTATTAAGCCAAAGCGATTGAGGATTGAACTGTTTGAGCCAACTTGAAATTGAGGAGGAACTTGGATTCACGAAGGAAAATTATATCATATTCAAACCTGGTTTATCTAGATTCTAGAAATTATGAAGGTATCTGGGTATGTTATACCAAGCTAGTTTTTCAGTAAACAAAGACAAGGTAAACCATTTCTTATACTTGAACTTTTGTTTTCGTTTAACTTCCAATGACCAAGTAACTCATGTAAGATTTAATGGCTGCCACCTACAACGCAGTCCAAATAGCTAAATTGTGGGTCGTAACAATATAATTTATTATAAAACATAATATATACCTAGTTTGTCATCGAATCGCTAAGAAGAAGTAACTCAAGTCATGATGTAACAGAAGGTATTCGACCATCCGTGATTGTATCTAATTAACTCCACAATATTCGGAACTAATGTGTGCGCTAATATCGCAGCAAAGCCTTCGCGGTAGGTACCTGTCGTAAACAGCACGAGATGGTAATTCCGCATAGTTCAGAGCGGCGATGGTATTTGATTCGGTATTTGCGGTAGCAAATTGCTCGATCAACGCTGTCATGCTTTAGGTTGAATACATGTACAGTTGTCATTAAGCTCCTTCAAAGCTAACATTTTCCACATTTCGCAAAGCAACTATTATAAAAGTTTATAGCATTGCGTGTCATGCGACAATGACGCAGAATTTTAATTCTGTTTATTAGTGTAAAAATAGAAATAGGAATGTTTTAAAGCACTTTGATCTTAAAAGAACCAAAGTTAAAAAACACACTTTTTATAAAAAAAAAGATTTAACATTTCAGATTTAAAATAATTGACTCATTGCTTCAGTGCTGTTTGAATATCTTGATTAATTATTTATGTATACCGTTATCGATACCATGTATTATTACCAATTATTTTCTGTTGTAACAGAACAAAGACGATCCGATGGGGCGTGGTGGTGGCCCGTTTGCTGGAGGTTGGGGCAATTATATTCTACAACTGTTTTCTCTGGGAGAGATTCATTATGCCCTACTGGTCTGATTACGGCAAACAGAAAACGGTGAGATAATCCCTCTTTTAATTACAGTGCGCGTTTTATGGCATGGTAGACTTTAATTTATATTTTATGTTTTCGTCCTGAGCTGGTACTGGCCGAAAATAAGCCGGTGTCTTCCTGTGGAATATCAATTAATTTTGGAACAGAGATTAGGTACTAAAGAAAAAAATATGAGCGTAAATCATCGTTGGACAGCGGCCAGTATAATAATTTATTCTGGAATTACAACTAACTTGTGTTTATTTTTTTTATAAAAAACGTTGCCCTACACTTGGAATTTCTCTTTTATCGTGGGTGCGATTTACAACCAGATAAACTCACGTAAAAAAACTGCAAATGTACACACACACACTGCTCTGCACTTTCTATGCTTTTCTGTTTTTATACATTACCTTTACTTATTAACCATGCACGCAATAATGACGCTTACCAACTTAAGAGTTTTTCAAGGACTTTAGAGAAAGTAATATACGAGACATATAACTCATACTAGGGCCCTTGTAACTGTTTATCATAAATACATAGTTATTAGTTATAATGGCTTCATATAATTCTACCACAGGTGGAGGCAGGCACGGTGGTCCGTGGAATGTTCGCGTGCGTGTTGCCTGGAGTGATATCCTTCCTGTGTGGATTCTACTGCGTGCTGCACGCCTGGCTCAACGCCTGGTCCGAGATGCTCAAGTTTGGAGACCGACTGTTCTATGAGGTACCTTTACTTTTAAGCCTGTAATAGTAGAGCTCTTTGTAAACGAGCTCGTCCGGGAAAGATCTATTTCTGCCGCAAAACAGCAGTGCTGTGTTCTGGGCTGAAGGGTATGGATACCGGTGTAATTACAGGCATGTGACACATTTCAGCTTTGTCTCTGGGATGGCAACGCATCTGCAAGGGCTATGGTATTACCGTCGTTGGGTATTACAGATATCTATTGGCGACAGACTACTTAACATCGGGTCGGCTGTCGGTTTGGTTGCCATCAAATAATATTTAAAAATAATTTATGCTAAGAAAATATTGTGAGGATACCTAAAATCGCCCATCAGCAGCCCTACATATGGCTGAATCCTTTACCATCTTCACCTTTGACCTCGATCTGTAGACTGTTCAATATGGCCACTATGAAAATCTAACTAACGGCAAGGTCCTGCCGCATTTAGGTACTTCAAACTAAGTACATTGAGCTCTATTAGGTACCTACGAACCTAGAAGCACTATGCAAAATCAGCTGAGTGCTCACTAAAAGTACCTACCTTCCTGTGAAGTACCTTCACTCCTTCGCTAACTGCAGAACGCTGCTGGCACTCAAGTTAGTCGGGTAATGTGTCTACCTAATGTATCTAAGTACCTCCGTTAAGTAATAAACAGTGTACCGTACAAGCATCACTTTCCTGTATTTTCATTTGTTTTCCTTTGTTTAACATAATATCCATTAGATAAGCTATATTGCCAAATAAGAGGAAGTGGAATTCATGTATCTACTTGAGTAGGTAACAGCTACATTTCACCGTCGCGTCGGTGTAAATTAGTTCTAAAAAATTCCTGTAGGAAATGTGCTTAGGAATACTTACGGTATGATGCAACTCAAAGTCGGTTTTCAATTCTGCTTACTTCGGTAGTAGCGCTACAGATCTACAGCGCTAAATATCTAAGTAATATTTAAGTTATTGAAGCTAGTTTATGCTGCGCTTCTTGGTAGATACAGTCAGCAATGAAAGTAGGTTAACACTTCCTTTTGCACCTATGTAAATAATATTTGTAAAGTGTAATACTGGGTGGAAGAGACATCAAGAAAATCATTTAAAATCAGCTGTTCAGCATTTTGACTGTGTTGCACTTTTGTATGGAGGAGCAAATACATTTTTTTTTTTTGGCGATAAGCGCCTCAGCTTTCGGTATCATGTACCTATTGTGTCCTTCTGTGTCCCATCTATATCCTTCCACGTCATTACATCATATGTCTTTCTGTTCGGTATTGAATCTCCTAATGTTCAGAAGATTATTAGGTTTTTGTAAACTGAAGAACAGTTTGTCTTAGCCAACTTTTGTTGTTCTGCGGGTTGTTCGAAAGAGATACCGCGCCCCCCGGAACGCAAAGGGCACACGAAGGAACATAGATGGTTTTTAGTCAGTAAAAGTCTGACACTCCCTCCCGCCCCGCCCAGGACGGAAGGGGTCATTTGATGATTTTACCATCTCTAAAAAAAAAAAAAAAAGCCAACTTTTGTTGCTGACTGTGCCTAGTTATAGCGATGACCCTGCAGCGTACATACATTACATATTGTTATGTATTATAGGACTGGTGGACGACATCTCGCTTCTCACTGTACTACCGTCGCTGGAACCGCGTGGTGCACTCCTGGCTCCGCGACCACATCTACCTTCCTCTAGCACCGTATGCAGGACGACCTCTTGCCACTTTCACCGTATTCTTTGTAAGTAAAATCTACGCACTATAAAACTTTAAATAGGGTCCAAAATCTACTAGGTGTACTACCTGCTGAGGAACAGCGGGTCGAGGCCTCTCGTATGCGAATCCCGCGTGGAACACCTCGGTGGTTTTAGCCGATAAGAGTCCGGCATGCCCCTCTGTTCCCCAAGACGGAGGAAGTCCATGAGGGTTTCTACAGCATACCAAAAAAAAACCCAACCTACAGAAGTTTATCTTCCACGTTGCGATGTAGCATTGATTAATACGTACGGAATAACACAGATCATTTATCAAACCTAATTGATATAAGATCTTGGTCCGGTGTTAGTAATTCATCTCTAATTGAACGTCGACCTACATGAACTGTTAATTATACATTAACGAGGTCAACAGCCGGGCTCGCTTTGTACCTACCTAGACAATTGACAATAGCTATTGTTGACTGCACTGGGATAATAAGAGACCAACAATACCTACTAAACTATGCAATTCAACAAATAGTTGGCGTCTGTTGTCTACGTATCATAAGAATAATTCTAAGAAATTCAAAACAAGCTGAAATTCAAAAAGAAATAATCAGTTCTAATAACAAAAGATGAAGCAAAATGCTTTTCCTTGACGGTCAAAAGATAAACAAAGATCTCCAATTCAGGTCCGACGCAAACGGGCAGCCGTGCATATGACAAGATAAAAGGCACCCTGCTGACAGACCAACTGGGCCGTCTTCGCATTATATCTGTCGTTGGTGAACAATGAACGTACCTACTATTACACGATGTAAACAGTTTTGTTATCTCGTAAATTACGAAGGAATCTACGATGGTACGATGTACAGCCAAACAAACTATTTGCTATACAGGCACCATACTTGTGTATTTTTAAACAATGTGCTGAGCAGTCCATTCTTTCATATCACTCTCCACCCGCCCACGACCGATTTTTAACAGATTTCTTCTCACCGACAAAAAAATCTGAGAAGACCCTTTAGTGTCATTACGCATGTAACTTACCTACAATAAAAATGAATATTGGCAGTGTAGTAGAAATACGATAGAATTTTGCCTGTATTCCAAATAGTTTGTTCGACTGTACGAACAAATGGTAGCTCAATCTACTGAGTATCAATTTACTGAGTTTTTGTTTGACCGTCCACTTGATACATTTTCATTTCTTTTTTAGGTATCATCAGTAGCCCACGAGATCATTCTGGCGCTGTCATTTGGCTTCTTCTACCCAGTGCTATTAGTCGAGTTTGGTGTACTTGGAGTCATAATGGTGCCACTTACGGCAACGGCTGGACGTCGCTTCCCAAATGCCTTCAACTTACTTATGTGGCTTAGTTTCTTCATAGGAAATGGTAATTATCATTAACCTAATTAAGCACAAAATTTTAGGAGGAAGGAAATCATCATTTGGTTATAGCACAATGCAAGGAATATTTGTGCCAGTTACTATGACGTCAAGCTGCGTAGGTGCCGAGGCAGCGTGTTGTTCGAAAGCGATACCGCGCCCCCGGGATGCTAAGTTTTAGTCAGTAAAAGTCTGACTCTAGGTGGTGGGAGAAATCATTTGATGGTTTCTCATCCGAAAAAAAAGCGTTTGAAGAGTATGATAGACGCATGCACGCTAACCTACCTACCATACTAATACCGCACATATGGATGAATTCTGCAATCATTCTATGTAAAATGTGGCGATTATGTGACTACATAAACATTTCCGTAACACAAAAATTCCCTCTCCCATAGATTTCAGGTGTCAACGTTTAAATTATGTTTCAGGAATCCTATGGAGTCTATACCCGATGGAATACTTCGCTCGTCGGAACTGTCCACCTTCAGAAAACGATAGTTTCTTCATACCAAAGTCTTGGACGTGTCCTGAAGTCATTTTGAAACCCAACTGGACATTCCAGAATCCTCTACGATTTATTTTTAACTAAATATAAATACTTACAATAACTAAGTGATAGGTTAAATATGTTCTTAATTTAATGCTTTTTTTATACTTTTATTAGAAAAATGCTTACATACTTTTCTTTATTTTTTCATTCGACGAATTATTAGGTAAGATGGACGAGGAAAACTATTGAGTGACTGTTTACCGAATAAAATACCATCACGCTTGTAATCTCCAAAGGGATAAGCAGAGGTGTACCAATGTACACCCACAGTACGGAAGTCGGTTCAGTCGTTGTATACCGAATTTCTTAAAAGTAGGTTCTAACATTACTTCCCTCATTTCTAGAATGTTATATCCAGGCCAGGGTTTTGATTAACTTTTGCTAGCCGCAAGCCGCTGCTAATTGGCTTACAAGGATTTATGCAGGAGTTAAGGTTTTCCCAATCAAAACCGCTTTGTTGGTTGGCCTCTTTGAAGACAATTTCCGGTTTATTGCCGGGCTTCAGGGTAAAATAGATTGGACATAGGTACCTACGTGATTTATAAATCAATAACATAATATTAATTAGGATTACACATGAGGTTTTCATAATATAAGTACATATGTTTTCGAAATCTTTTATTGAATATAAAATATATTAAAATACAATTAAATTCGACGTCAATAGAATAACCAATTAAATAATTATCGTGTTTAATTCCAAATATAATGTATTTTGGAAAAAATTGTTGGCATTCATTTAAATGTACAGAATCAAAATTAACCTAACCATAACAAAATAAATTCTATGGCCGCATAATCACTTAGTAAACGTCATAACGAAAACCTTCTGAATTTAATTCTATACTTGCTAACATCGAGTATTTTTTATAACTAAATACATTATAGTTTACTACTATGGACTATGAAAATGAGTGTAGTTGGGCAAAACAGGAATGTAGACTGTTAAATCTATTGAAGCTATAGCATAAACAATTATATATATCCACATTAAAGGAGGGAATCTAAAACATACAGTATTCAATTGACCTAGAAAATTTTTTATTTACGTAAATATAGTAAAATAGTAAAAATAGTACGAACAACAATTACCTTCAGCTTACCATATCCACATGTCCATAGATAAGCACCGTGTTAGCAGGACACACGGCACACCTTTCTGTTAGTTGCGTTTCAATAAAACCTCATTGGCATCTCTTCACAGCCCTTACTGACTAATACAAGCACTACAAATATAACGATAGTACACTTAACATAAAATAAATCTAATAATCATTGTATATTGAAATACATATTACGAAATTATACAAAATGATTAAATAAATTTTATTAGATTTAATTGCAACTACATAGATTCAAAACTGTGCCAATTTGTGTACTTTACGTTTAATAGAATTAATATTTGTGACACATAGAGCGTTAAAATATTTTAGATCCAAAAGGTAACATTTTGAGCAAAGTCCGAGTCATGTGCAATATATCAGACTTTGAGTAACAGTATATAAATGTATGTATAAATTTTTAATGTTCTACTAAATGCACTGCAGTTGGGGGACTTTGCTTATAACAACATATATAAATCTTTCTTTAAACAGCAGGAGTGCGGTCCAATTCCTTGAATAATGACGACGACATTCTGTAAGAGATAGCATAAACAAATTAATATAGCAATCATAATTGCTTTGAAAGTTCTTTATCAGCAAATGCACATGTTATCAGCAAATGCACATGTACACATCATTTAGATAAGCTATTTCCTTTTCATTTGTTTTAAAACAACTTAGTTATGTATGTTTGTGTGGTATGTTTACGAAAAATGAATAAAATCATTAAAAACTAATTAAGTAAAATGGCATTACTACGAGATGTATAAATATACAAGTACTGGTATTATTTACAAGCATGAAATATTGCTACAAAATAAAATAATTACTCACTTGCTTATCATGTGCTGATATATGTAGCACGGAATTATTGTGATGTTTACAACAGATGGGCTGGCTTCAATAACTCTAGATATTTCCTTATCTTTCATGCCAACAACATTTATAGTGTTTATTTCTAATAGCTGATGATCAGTCAGTAAACCATTGCGAGCTGCGGAAGAATCCTTTACCAAGCCAACAATCTTGCCATCTTTGAACTGGAATCCAACATGGCCAAGGGAATCCTTGTGGAGTGTTATTGTCCTCTCAAATGGTCTGAAAACAAAAAGAAAATAATAGTCTCTTATGTTCAAATATCTACAACTGAAAGACTAATATGGATTTTCCGAAAAATAAAGAAAAATATTAATAGAATACATACAGAAGGTCTTTGGTTTTAAAATGTACAAAAAAGATCTCGTAAATTATCCCGAGACCAAATAAGTAGTATTTAAAACATTCATACCTATCACGAACAGCCAAAGAAATCCCATTAGCAGGAGACTTCTTCAATAATCCATGGCATTGGTCCATAGTCATTCCAGCCAAAGCTATGTTGTTTATCTCCAGAATTTGGTCTCCGAATCTTAGGCCAGCAAGAGCGGCAGGGCTGTTGGCAGCCACGTAGCACACAAACACTCCATTGTTGACAGAATGGAGCCTCACACCACACTTGCCATCTTTGTCCTTGCACAGAATAACTGGTCTTATAGCACCAGTTACTGTAGCCTTTACCAAAGTTGTTGATTGAGATGACAAAGGTGCTATCAGATTACTTGCGGTTCCACGTGGCTGAACCTGTTGGTATTTAAAAGAACCTGTATTTTGTTCATCCATAATAATGTCAATTTAATGCAAATACAGGGCATTATAATTATTGTGAATATTTTCTCAATAAAGTTATTGCACATTAAAATGTTAACTTGTGAAATCTGGACATTCCTACTTTCCTCTAAAACTTATGACTCATCATGCTCCTTGGGAACAACAACTACATAAAAACATTCGAGTATTTCAATCGTCGTGAAGAGCAGATAGGTCACAGTATCTATATTATGATCATTATGTTAACAAGACGAAACTTACCGTTTGAAGTTGATATTCTGGCATATTCAATGCAATAACATCATTAGACAATTCCAGCCCCATGTAATCTCCCAGCGCAGGATAAACATGAGCTGAAGGGGCGCTGGCTTGTATGGGAGCGGCAGGTGGAAGGCTGTACGAAGGTGCGGCCTGGTGATGAGCCATCTGAGCCCTTGCCATCGTATCCACCTTCATGTCCTCTAAGGATGGGTACAAAGACATCTTGGTTATCGAAAATTGCACTTTTTAACAACAAAACAAGGAACGACAGCCGTTATATTGACGTGCGCGTTTACACTATTTCTGTGACTAATTGGAAACACAATTGATGAATCACAACAAAAAACCCAAATTGATAAAACTGAAACGACGATTAGGGATGTACCACAAACAAAATTACACAAATCATTAGTTTCTGATAATCGATGCTACAGACGTGTTTTTATTAATCAATAATATTATTAAATTCTTTAGTACATATTGGTACATATTATTATTTGAAAGACCTAAAAAACCACAAGTTGCTTTGAGTTATCATTATCAATATTCAATCTTGACTACAAAAAATTGCCGAACCCATTTGTTAGAAACCATTTTTTTTTATTTACATTTATTAGTCGATTTTTAATACTTCACTACTGACACAAAAATTAATGACAATATGTCAGAGCCTATGTCACAATGTCACTAATGTCAAAATGACTTCAACCTCACTCAACAATGTCATTATAATAAATTATATCTATCGTGAGAGTGTTGTATATTTTAATTAGTTGATTTTTAGGAGTTTAAAATAAATAATGTTAATAAATGTAATAGTTACATAATGAACTAGATTTCATAAGTTTTTTTGAAATATGGAAACTGTAAACACGAAACGTACTCCGAGGTAAAGTTGTATTTCTGCCCACCCAAAAAAAACATTGTTTACTTTTGCAAAATATTTTGATTGAATAACAATAAATTATTACTTTTCAGTCGTTGTCGGGAATGGGAACGGGCTAGACGTAATAAATTCAACGAAGCTATAAGTAAACTTGGCGAAATTGTTAAAGCTATACACAAGAGCAATTGTCCATCAGAAGATAGTGACGATGTGCAGTATCCGAAGATTGAAATTATCCAAAAAGCTATAATATATCTTACAAACTATGTTCAAGAGAAAACGCTTTTGAGTAAGTTGTTATACGAGGTAAAAATGCCATTATTAAAAATATGTGACTAGTAGTCTAGAAAATTGCACAAGTATTAAAAGTCGTAGTAGCTTTGGGTACGTAGTAGATTTAATTAAAAGTTGAGTATGCGTTGTCATTATATTTAAAAACAATACCTACAATAAGCAACAGTGTGATTTTTTAAATAGATAGAAAATTAGTTTTGCTAGAATGGCATTGCTCACATTACATGATTTAGAATATAGAGCATGTGTTTTATCATATTTTGTCTTTTAGTGCTGGGCCTTTCTTGTATTTCTGGCATTTGCATCACCTCAAACCTTGCTTGATTATGAAACTTTAAGCTTGCCTTAGCTAGAAATTAATGTATATTATAATAATAATAATAGAGTTGGCTTCGGCTCCTCGTACGCCTTCCAAAGGTCCGGGACCCTAGGGTCCCGAGATAAGTTACCAAATAAAAATAATAATAATAAATCATTTATTTCAGACAACTAAAAGATCCATAAAATTGTTAGTAACGGTTTTCACTTAAAACACTATTGTTAGTAACTTAACTAAAGACGTACGTATTATGTACTGTACCGGAATACTAAAACAGATATTTAATTTCTTTGTTGTATATTATGCTAAATATATTACCGATCTCATATTTGTAAATTATGTTTTTAACCATCCTGGAGACTGTCAAGTCTTTCTAAATAACGACAAAGTATATCACATAGAGAAAACTTATCAAATAAGGTTACATAGTATATTTCTTATGTTACCGGCCAATGAATATCTCTATATATCTACAACTATTTATGAAAATAATAGTCTGAATAAGCTTTATTTGCTGAAAATAAAACTTGTTCCAAAATTTTCTTTACATTTGAATTACAGAAGCAGAAATATTAGCGTTACAAGTGCAACTAGACACTGAGAAGAACAAGAAAGACAAAGGCAAAGATGTATCAACTCAAGTCTATTTGAGCTCGAGTAAGAAACGTAAAGGTGAGAAGGTAGAATCTTTAAATGCAAAAGCAGTGCCTAATCTTATATGAATAAGATAACAATTTAATTATATAACAGATCCATTCCCCTCTCTGATGACCATATTCCATATGTGCAATTGTATAACTATTGTATCTGGGAACATTTACCATATTAAATGATATTCTTACTGTAAATTACTATGTTTACTTTTATTCATTGATTTATTAAAATTGATATTGTCCAATATGTACATACATTCTACCACACTGATATTATTATCAATGTTTACCATTTTTTTCTAAAATGTGTGCCATTTCAGGTTAGTTTCCTAGATTACACAGTTAAGAATCATTAAACCATATATTTTTCAGATGGAAAATATGCAAAAATATTGATGGTGAAGAAAGGTATAGATCAACAAGAAGAATCTGAAGCTAAGAAGCCTCCGACTGTAGCAAACCAAAAGAAATTACCTTTGCTCCTTCCAAGATCAAGTTTCATAAATAAAAAAGGTAAGATACATAAAAAAATAGAAAGTTTTAATAAAAATCCTTTAGTTAACTACAATAAGTAAAAAAAAACACTGATTAAGTATTTTATAATTCTGTATTTGAAAAAAGACTTGAATACTTAATGCTTCTCTTTACAATATTGTTTCAGGTCCAGAGAATACAATAATGGTACTACCGGCAGCACCATATATTTTCCCTCAAAGACCACTATTGTTTCCATCTGTACCACCTGCTATAGTTTTAATAGACCAAAATTTACAACCACTAAATAAATCATCTGTTCCTATAGTCAATAGAAATAATGGAGATATTACCAGAACTACTATGGTTAATATTCTCCCAATATCTGCTTATTCCCGTCCATTATCAGCTATCAAAAATAAAAAGAATAACATTAAGTTAAAAAATGATATAAGTAAAAAGTCTGCAAAGAAACTCAAAGCAGTTGTTAGCACTGTTAAAGAAACTACGAAAAGTTCAGAGATAAAAGACAAGCCTGTGGTAGAGGTTTCTAAAGAAAGTAAAAACACTGAATGCTCTAATGGCGAAAATAAGAAAACTGATAAGGAAGTCAAAAGCGATGATAAGACTGACAGCAATAACATGTTAACGAAAGACCAAACAGCTAAAACAGACCTAAAAGATGTGCAAAAAGATGTTATCACAAAAAATAAGAAACCTGATATTAATCCGTCTGATAAAATTTGTAACATAAATAAAGACATTGAAGTTTCTTTGGTCATTGATAAACCAAAGTGTACGGAATCAATCGTCAAAGAAACACCAGCTCCTGTAGTTACTACAACTGCAACCATATCGAGTACGGAAATTATCAAAACAACGAATGAAATCACTAAACCGAATGACGAACGTTCACACGTAAAAGAGACTACAACAGAAAGTAAAGATAACAAATTGCCCAGTATTTCACCTATAGATACAACATTATGTGATAATGTCGTTGATGGAGGTAACGCACGCCTCGAATTGGCGGAAGAGTTTCTAGCTACTTCGCCAACTGCCGCATTTCTTATGTCTTTTCCACTGGTTAGCGGAAACAGGGCAGACAGCCCCGCTGAAGAACACACCCATAGCACAGCCCAAGCTATCCCGAAGGATAATCAAAAGAGACCCGAATTAGTGCCTCCGCCTATACCATACTTTGACAAACCAAACAGTAACGATATTAAAATAAAACCAATAACAAGCAAACCTTCCGATGCATGTAATGCTACAAATAAACAAAATGAGCAACAGAAATGTCCTGTTAGCGTCGTAACTAAGGAATCCAGTGTTACAACTGCAGTACCTAAAAGTACGAACGCGGTGACGTTGCCAAATGTATCTACCGAAAATCCATTTTTAAATTTATCTGTGCCTTCAATAATAACAACCAGTTGTACGTTAGGAGACACTACATTTGGTTTAGATTTCGATTGCAATATCAGTAAATCTGTGCCGAGTCAGTCTACGGGTTATGCTAGTAGCAACAACTTCTTCTACAAAAGCGACCCATTTGCCAAGAGTGCTATTTATAGTACCAGCAGCATTACATCTAGCCATGAATTTAATGGACTTGGCCTATACCCGTGTGCAATGGAAAAATATACTTCGAAAAATAAGACAGATTTCTCAAGTGTGGATGACAACCTAATGAAGATTGGATCGTCAAGATTAACGTACGATATTGACTTAGGCTGGTCACACAAGGGCTTAGATTTTGTAAATTGCACGACAACTGCGAACACTTTTAACAAGGACACCATATTAACGACTACTTCCGCGCCATTTACTACATCTTACAATCCATTCAACCCAGATTTTCATGTCCCGTTAGTTGCAAATTCTAACAAGAAAGATAATTCAACCAAACCGACCTCTTCGTTTGCTGAAACCATTACTAGTTTTTACTCACAACCTGCTAATTTGTGGACTGAAGACGTACCATTTTATACAAATAACAACATGTCCAAAACTATAGCAAACAAAAACCAAAACTATACAACATTCGATCCTGTTCATACTAATGTCAATTTAAAAATAAATACTAATAAACATTATGAACCGAAAGTGGCTGAGGTAAGCGCGGAAAGTGGAATAAAAGCCGGCAATAATATCGTGACTCAACATATGCCTGAGAAGTACACCAAAAAATCTCCGAGCAAAATGCACATCAACTGGATGACATCTGAAACTAGATCTGTGCAAAATAATTGCAATCCGATTCATCCGCAGATAAAAGACACTCTTAAAGCGACCTACAATCAAGCAGATCATTCGGTGAAAAAGCAAGACCACAACGAAAGCAACTATTTTCCTATATCAATGCATAACTTTCCAACGCAAACACCTCAAGATGAGTTCCAAGTGTGGCCTTCTACTAGACCTTTGGGGACAACAGAAATAAGTATTGAACCGCCGCCCATTAATTTACCGACCTTAGTTGGTGACCTAGCACTAGGCCCACATGATAAAAATAGAAAAATAGATGTCACGAATCGTGGAATACCACACGCTGACCTACAAAACTGCGGTAATTTTCTTTCAGTCACGCAGCTTATGAATCGTTCAACTGATAATATTATGCATTCGAGATATCAGGTTCCAAATATCGATACATCAAAGACGGCCCCTGGAAAACAAAATGTCAATCACTTTACTAACGAAAGTAACCGCAAGTCTATGTCGCATTTAGATAATCATATGTCACAACCTTGTTATGTTTTTAACGAGCCTAAATTAGTTAACTCATATGATAGTATGACACATAATCAGTTCCCACCGCCTAAAACGAAATCTAATAGTAAAACGGAAAAATCTTCTAAAACTCAAAAGAACAACTATTCCACTGAAGCTTTGTTAAGGGGAGCAAACGGTACGCAAAAAATTCAAGACAGTAACAGTGCGAAGTTTATGATGACGCCACAGAAATATACAGATTTCAGTGCCCCACAAGATAGTGCTGTAGCACAGGTTTCACATTTCCCGCCAATTTTGGATTACTCTGATAACAGCTACGCTACCCAACAGTTTTCGGGAACAACTTTGTACAACACCACTACTAATACGATGTCAAATTCTTTTTACTCCAACTTTATGCCTGGCAGCAGTAATTTAATGTCAAGCAATTACGCCGGTGGACCATTCACTGGCGACTTTATTGATTACAATCAATCAGCTGAATGCAATTACGGAAACCACAAATATGAAGAGCTAAAAATGAGGAATAATTCAGCAGTGTTTCAATCTGAGAAAGTGCCGCCTACTTACAAAAGCTCAAGAAGAGAGTCGGCATCAAAACATAAACTGGAATGTTCTAAAAAGGAATCGAATAAAAAATATCAAAGTAAAAAGGCTAAGATTAATAACGAAGTTGAAGAATGGAACGACCCTCATTTGTTTTGGCAGAACAAGGCGTTAAATAAGAAACATCCAAACTTGATGGCCGAGGAGTTGCCTTTTCCGAACTATGTAGGAAATCAAATGCCGTCACAGTACCAGGCTGACTACTTTAACAGCCACCTGATGCCTGCCAACGTGCAAGGTATGGGACACAACGTGGACAGATCATTGACCAGTTTTCCGGTCACGTCCCGTGCCAACTTCAATTTAAGTACCATATTCCCGGAAATTACTATGGTGAGTATTTTATTTATATTATTTTATTCCTCGTTTCTCATACTCCTTATTGTTACGACTAGATTCGCGCTTCGGCTCAACAAAGATATTTAGTTCATGTACAGAATTATGCTATAGACTTAGACTTATCTTACAAAGGTGACAGTGACAGGTCTTGCGTTGGACATTGGGCTTGGATAAGCTCAAACCATTAACCATTATTCTTTCCATACCAAATCTAGGACTAAACAGACTCATCTCTTTTTCCAAGAATTACACGCATTATGTGTCGCTATTTTATGGGCACTGATCATCGTTAATTGGATTCTAGTGCCATCTCTTTAATTCCGTAGTTATTGACTGAAGTATTAAATTGTAAAATGCTTGTTTCAGAAAGTGCAATAATAGATAAGGAGATCACAACGACGCGCCGGGTGTAGTGTTGTTGCGACGTTTTTATACTAAATAGGAAAATATTGAATAAGTTATGTATTACATATTATGTTTAAACCTGTTATCAAATAATGTTATATTATACGAATTTATTATAAAGAAAAACGTTTTTCTCTTCGCCAAGATAAAATACCAAACGTACAAAAACACTAATCGGTAATAATCATATAAACCAGAGTTCAACTGTTGACTATTTCCATTATCATGTCTTATAGCCAATATGTTGTTATTATAGGAAATCCAACATGGCCGGACTATAAAACCAAAAATACTGACGCATAGCCGTTGAAAATACGATCTGCAAGTTGACAGAAGCATTTTTGCGTTCTTACGATTCATATGGGTCTTAAAATGAAGTCATCATCGAAACTCATATTTTATTATCCACACCTGCTGAATATGTTTAAATACCTATGATATTGTAACTGTAAAATCTTAGACATACTCGTAGAAGCAGTTAGGTAACTATCTAGTTAATAACCCTCCTCTTTGCTCCGCCGTAGTCGGGTAAAAAAAACTCCAGACCGATTCCGGCCACGGAAGCTAATCTTAATGCAGACTAGCCACGTACGCAGGAGATATAGTGCACAAGTGTGTGCACTCCCTTCTTCCCTAACTCTCACAACCCGATGGGGCGAAAATCCGATGAGATGCAAGGCCAACGGCTTTACGCGCTTTCCGAGGCACGGTGGTGTCACACCAGCAACTTCCAAACTCCGGGCTACTAGGTACTGAGAATTTCCTAATGGAAAAACCCAGAAACACTTTTTCCCCGACCTGGGTGGGAATCGAACCCAGGACCCCTCACTCAGCAGTCGCGCTTGCTACCACGAGACCAACGTATAATACGAATAGGTACTATTAAACATGTTAGAGTATGAGGTCTGGGTGGCTCATAAAATATCATAAATGTCAGCATTTTTAAATATCTAGACGCAAATGTTTCTCATTTGCCCTTTTTCTAGCCGTGGTTTAAGTTAACTCGAGTCGTGAGTAAGATCAGAGACATTGATACCATTTTAATGAGATCGTCTGTCGTCTTTGTAGACAAAATACTAGCATGTTTTGTTTTTCCGAACTCTGATATCTTTACTTTTTTCATCGCATTTAATATTTGCGTGTTTGGATTAATTTAATTAGAGTAACCTATTTCGAGACTTATATAAAAGTTATAGCGATTTACGTCTCAATCTTTATCTCCTTAAGTCTCAAATTTCCAATGATAAAATAAGAACATTGATAGGTACGTTTGTAACTTGTAATTCATAAGTGTTTTTACGTTTAAAGTGGTAAGTTGGGTTACCTAGTTAACAGTGAACGAAATACAGCAATTACAGAAATTATATTAGATTCTAAATGTTTGTTATGAACCTAAGCTAGACAGAGGTAGAGTTCCATTTGTCACGCTTAACAATACCTAGTGTGACCCAGAGATATAGCTAGCGAGTCTAAGCGTGATATAACGAAACTGGGTATACTATTTAGGTACAGTAGTTACAAAATAATGAAAACCTATTAGAAATTGCAAGAAGGACGCCCATTGTAAAATTTTCTCTGAAATTTTAAACTGCACAATAGGTAGGTACACGGAATACCACTTCACGAGTTGAAATACCATCGAGTCACGCTGCGGTGACTCGCTGCCTCTAAAACTACACAAACTCGCCGTGGTTTAACGACTTAGATCGAATGGATTAAAACTTCCCCCTTTCAACACATCTGTTGTTAGGACTTAGACACAGTGCCTGTACGCTACGCGGTTGACCCAGCTGGCTAGAGTTCTACACTGATATCCATAACTAAGTTAGTTCTTATATTCGAACGTTATTGCCTTTCCCGCTTTTTAGCGGGATACGGGCCTAAAAACGGGTTTGACGCATTTGGTGCACTTCTCAACTTGTACACCATGCTCAAATGGTGAACTTAGCAACTGGTTCACTTCTCATATGGTACAATTCGCAACTTGTGCACTTCTCAACTGGTGCACTTCGCAAAAGGAGCACCTTTTTAGATGAGTGGAGATTTGGAAAAATTGACTAAAAATGAAAGAATATTTGGTTATGCGTAGGTAATTTTCTTAAAAATACAATCAACAAAACAATTTTATTTAAACTCAAAAACAGGTTATCTATACTAATATTATCTATAGGTACTTTTTTTTTTTTTTTTTTTTTTTTTTTTTTTTTTTTATAGACGGGAAATCATCAAATAACTTCCCCCGCCCTGGGCGGGGCGGGAGGGAGTGTCAGACTTTTACTGACTAAAACCCGTCTATGTTCCTTCATGTGCCCTTTGCGTTCCGGGGGCGCGGTATCTCTTTCGAACAACCCGCAGATCTATAGGTACTAATATTATAAAGAGGTAACATTTGTTTGTAAGTTTGTATGTAGGGGGTAATCTCCGGAAGTAATGAACCAATTTAAAAAAATGTTTCACTGGTAGAAAGCTACATTATTCGTGAGTGCTATAGGCTATATAACATCACGCTACGACCAATTGGAGCGGAGCATCAATGAAAAATGTGGCAAAAACGGGAAAAAATATTCTTTTTGAGGGCTTTCGTTGCGTGCGCTGCGTGAACGGTTAAAGTTACGCAAAAATAATGTATGAGAGAATTGTTCCTCTTAAAATATACAAAAAAAAAGTCCGCGGTGGTAAATGCCTAACTTTTAAGGTTGACTCACTATACTTAGCCATTTTTATGCCAAAAAAAATTGTTTTAAAATAATGCATTATTTCCGAAGGTGTTTTTATGAAAATAGTATTAATCCTTATCAACATAAATACTTTATTCATCACAAGTGTTTAATTTTGAATGAAATTACCCTTTACATCATTTAATTTCAATGAAGATCTTAAGAGATATCACAGTTTTAAAATAATGGCTCTGCGAGACATTCCTTAGCTTATATATCAGGATCAGTAACCAAAAACCTAACGTAACGCGAGTGAAACCGCGGGGCACTGCTAGTAAATAATATAGATAAACCTTTGTTTCTTACTTAGTAATTGTTACTATTGATTAAGTAAATAGCTATAAATAAAATTACTTGAATAATTCAAAAAAAAGTTAGTTAGTTTCTCCTTATTCAAGTAATTTTATTTATAGCTATTTACTTAATCAATAGTAACAATTACTAAGTAACAAACAAAGGTTTATCTATATTATTTATAACCTGTTTTTGAGTTTAAATAAAATTATTTTATTGATTGTATTTTTAAGAAAAAAATTCTTTCATTTTTAGTCAGTTTTTCCAAATCTCCACTCATCTTAAAAAGTGCTCCTTTTGCGAAGTGCACCAGTTGAGAAGTGCACCAGTTGCGAAGTGTACCATATGAGAAGTGCACCAGTTGCTAAGTTCACCATTTGAGCATGGTGTACAAGTTGAGAAGTGCACCAAATGCGTCAAACCCCTAAAAACTGGCCCAACTTGCCGTTTCCTATCAAAAAAGTATTAGAACTACAAGCAACATACATAGGGTAAGTAATAATTATCTACTTTTATTTAAAATCTAATTTATTCAATAACCTACTCTCTCTATTATTAGGTAAGTGGATTTCAATAAAGCCTCATTAAATCTAAGTTAATGGTCAAACTAAAAACTCGACAACCTCGTAGCTGCTTATAAATGGATTCAGGGCACCATCTGAAAGCTATCGAGATAAAGACATGATTAATAGCTATAAGATCTTCCTCTTTTGTCTTAAGTTTTTGGAATGAACCCAGCTGATAACGATTTTTTCATTAACCCGTCGCCCCGTATCGTATTCGCTCAACAGTAAATTAATGTGTATCATTTGGCAGCCGAACAGAATCGACTCTGAATCATTCTGTTATCGGTTAGTGCTCAGTTTCCTGCTACCTGGCAGGCAATGAGTGCGAAGAAATGCTTTATATCTCCTGGAAGTTATATCGTATGCAGACATTGTAGATAAGTAGGTAGGTATTTTGGGAGACGTATGTCGAATCTTAATATATAAGTAGTGGAACGTGTCCAGCATGGTAACCATGTGATACTAATAAACCCAAGTAGTCAATGTGCGTGAAGACACCTACCTGGTTAGTGTTATTTTTGAATTGATTTCTTTTTTTAACTTTCTGCCTCATATCCTACATGAATCCAACATTAATTAATGAATGATAAAAAGGGATAGGGTTTCATTCTCTGCGTTGGTGGTGTGACACGTGTGTGCGGACACGCGTGTCACACCACCAGGGTAGCTTTTGAAAAAAAAACGTAATGGAAAAACCCAATGACACTTTACCCAACTTGGGAATCGAACTCAGCACCCCACGCATTTATTTATTTTGGTAAGTGTCGAAGGTTTGGTTGTTGTCACAGTCATGCAAACTACTGATGATTAATTATTGCTACTTAAGTTTTTAATAAAAATTGACGTAGGTTGGTAGAGACAGCACAAAATAATCCTACTAATATTATAAATGCAAAAGCTTGTGAGGTTGGAAAATGGATGTTTGTTACTCTTTCAAGCTTAAACAGCTGAACGGATCTGAATTTAGCACTAAGATAGATTGCAGTGTGAAACAAACATAGGATACTTTTTGTACCGGAAAAATTTACGGTTCCCGTGGGATAATATATCAAATATGACGTAGATGAAAGTCACGGGCAGAAGCTATAGTTAGATAGACATCATATACATACATATAGGTAGGTAGCACACCACACGATAAAGGTAACCTAACTTACATATAAGTGACAGCTAATAGCCCGATCGTACATATACTTATTATAATATGTATATGCCTACAATTTACGTACATTAGCATATGTAGCAGGTAGTTTTTATATTACTTGTAGTAGGTATAAGTAGTGCAACAAGCATGTTCGCCTTGACCGCACTCCGGTTATGTATAATGCGTTCCATTCATAATGCCAGCTGATGATAAAATATTCGTAATCTTTGGACGATTTCACAAATTCGCAGTATAAACGGAAGTCCCATGAAATATTTTGGTACTTACCTATATTTATAGAGTAGATAAATTAGAAACTAAATTTTTGAAAATCACCAAAATTGTTGGTTTTGATTTTACATTTTTAAGTTTAGTTTAAATAGCTGTTAAGTATATTAAAAAAAAACCGTTACTCAAGCAAACGCTAATCCTTACTTTTAACTGAACGCAACTTTTTTATTTGGGTGGTTACAGCTGTAGCCGATTCCTAATATTTAAATAAGTAAAATCTATTGGTTTACCTGAATCAAATAAATTACTAATAAAAGAAATCTGTAACTACTGAGTATTGACTTTGACTTTATTATTTTACAATAGGTTTGAAATTACTGTTCCTAAGCGTTTGTAGGGGGTGGATTATTCCAAAAAGGATCAGTGTGTCGCGAAATGAGTCAGAGCAGTTCTGACGACCACGGATCAACGTCATCACAATTTCACCTTACCAGTCAGTCAACTCGAAAACTCGATGTAGTCTGTAGGTATTCCACAGTTTAGTTCGCCAGTCTATTACTGTCATCCGCGGACGCAACACGCGCGCGCATTTCTCTGACTCGCGAATCGCGTGTAAACTTTACGTAATGGCGGGAAAATAATTCAACACTAATTATAAGTACCTACTCTGAAATATGAATATAAGTGACTTTTTGAGTAATGGTTAACTAAAATATTTTTAGTGAAAAAGTTGCAAAGTTTAGACATTATGAAGTTCTTAACTTGGATCATGGTAAGCAATTTATTTTATACTTTTATACATAATATAAAAAGGCAGTTAATTATATTTTGCTACATTTTTTTTTTAATTTTGTACTTAATGTTAATTTTATTTCGCACTTGTTTTACGCGTGTTATTCCCGAAGAGTTAAGAAAAAGTGTTTAGTACCTTACACCCACATTTAACCACAATATTTTTTTAAAGAATTTAATTAATGCCTCGTAAATAACACGTCGCCGCGTCGCATAGTTTAACTGTAATTTGGACTCAAAATAAAAGAAATCCAAAATTGTCTCTTCACTCTCTTTTTCCTAAATAAAATCGCATATTATTATAATGGTATCGACCTACCAAAAATCGTTGTTAAACTATTTTGCATCAGTTTATGCAACTTGATTTTAAACAATAAAATAGAAACTCATGAAATCTTAGAACTCCTTATTCGTTAATGCTCTCGGAGAAAGGACGGTTAATGGAATTTGTAAAAAATCTCGGAACATCATTTGCTTGAAATAGAAAATAGGGAAGTACAGACTGATCTCCCATGAAGAAAAAGCAAGCTACTGAGGCCTGAGTGCCTTTTAAGTGGCTACGAACGACCGGGCGTCCTGCTGGCTACACCCTATTTAAATCAATTTTCTTCTTTACTCCTACAAAATCATGTTACAACACCGCTAAGAAAAACAAAAAGCTTTCTAGTACATTTTAATTACATTATTATGACACAGCAGCACCACAGCAGCATATCAAAGGTCGATAAAACAGCGAACAAACTGCCCTAGGGAAGGGTGCTGCTCACCCACCTTACATAATACAATTATCTACCGTTCCAACATTATCGTTAATAATGTCTAGCTGGACACATATCACAAGCACCCGAACCTGATATAAAATTATTGGAGAAACCTAGAATAACACTAAAATATTCTTGCGACAACAAAAAATGAAATTAAAAAGCAATCTCAATAAATTTCATTTCAGGCTAGTATTCCGCATTTCGAAGACTTTCGTTAAATAAATAACTTTACCTCTGCTCGCTAAAAAATCAACCTCGGTAAAATGGATAACTATTACAGAATTCAATTTGCTACTCTCCGGAAATCATTGGAATGAATGTTGTTTCTGTCTAACTAGATTCCTCCATTTTCTGTGATAACAATCACAGAACTTTAGATTATTGTTACAGGAAATATAGTTGAGCAGTAGCTTTTAAGCCCCATCGAGCTCGATGCTGAAACAGTGAAATCCTTTTAATAGCGCGCGTGCTTAGAGATATTTTCATTTAAATTAGATAGTAGACAGGTACGTACCTAAGGTGTTTTCTTAATACTTACTTTATTATTTTAGTTTCCTACAAATTGAAAACAGCAAAATGTTACGTATGCAATAACTTCAATGATTATAGTTTTAAATTCCCCATCTTAACGTTATGAAGAATAAAGAATTGAAATCAACTCCTTTGATGAGCATAAACGGTTTTGAATAACTTGTAGTTACATTAGGTAATTTGTATTACTTATAAATAATTTAAAGTCGCCTGAAATTATAAAATTGTCTGAAATATTTAAACATTTTTAATCACTTCGATAACGGGTTCTCTATTTGAGTTTGTTTGTTCTTTTTTTGCTTGGACACGCTAATAGGTTAAGCTACGTTATTTTTAAGAGCTAACAGGCTATATTACATTATCAAAAAAATAGGAATCCGTAACAAAATTCGCTCGCAATAGCTCCAAATAGCTAAACTAGTAGTAAATTAAAGTAATAAAAAAAAACATAATTATATTGCGCTATTGCTCTTTTCAGGGTAACAAAATTTCAATATTTCTTTTACATTTTCGACATTGACGTTAAGTAGTAGTAGGTAGTAGTAGTAAAATCAAAAATGGTTATTGTAATAAAGATCTTGTTTTTTTATTGTTATTTTTACTTACGTAAGTAGGTAATTTAACTGCACATAAAACATAAGCAGCTGTACATAAGCAATCTTTTTCCACACATTTGGCAAAAAATAATAAGGGATCAGGGCAATCACACAAAACACGGGAAAAAGCTTCATGTCAATAAGTCTCAATCTGTCTATGAACGGTAGTATCTGTGCACCTGATTTTCAGTAACATACATGGTACAGAAGGATAAATGTTAATTTCATAAGAAATCTCACAGACAGGTTCGATTAGGTATTGCACACACAGTCACACAGTTTCGATTCCCACAACACATAATTGGTAAGTAAGAGGGAAGCCACACTACCTATTACCTACCTACTATCTAGGCAAAACCCCACCACCATCGTGATTTTTCTAACAAAATACCCGAGTACGATTTACCTATGGGTACTCATTTTCCGACCGTGAGATTTACAAACAACCCATACTTTGACCGATTACAATATTACTTAAATACTAGATACATTACTTTATGTTAATGACTTAGGGATACATAAGGAATTTTAAGTGAACGACATAAAGCTCAGTCTCGTGCTAGGAATTGTATGAATAAATCAATGATGGTGTGAAAATACTGCTATTAACTACATTCTATGATTCTACTACTGATTACTAAGTAAATAGTTTATGTTGCAGGCTTTTAAGATAAATGCGAAGTGTGCGCTAACACTTGTCTTTAGGTACACAATAAGGTCCACACATAATACCTGAATCACATTTTACAAACATCCCACAACCTACCACCATGCCTGTATTTTGTTTAACCCAAACAAAGGTGTACCAATGTACACCCACAGTTCGGCGATATGTTTAGGTCCCATGGTACAGGAGGCGAGCCTATTGCCATTAACGAGGCACAAACCCTAAACGTAGAATTTCATGGAAACACCCAACAACATTTTGCTTGACCTGGGAATCAAACCAAAGACCTCTAGCGTAGCAGTCGAGCTTAGAACCACTAGGCTAACGAGACAGGGAAACTACATTTTACGGGTAACAGAAACAGAACTTTATTTTCATACTTCGAAGTTGTAGTCTCATAGTAAGTGGTTTATAGGAAACGGTCACCTCATACATATTTAAAGCAGTTTGGTTATCGTTCAAGAATTCCATGGTCTCTGGTTACTTGTAAAGTTGGGAATTTTATTACGACCTTTTAAGTGAATTTAGCGCGAATTTTCCTCCTGCATTTTGCAAAATATTTACAAAGTGATGTAAGATGCAGAATAAATCTTAGTTCTCATAGCGTTTATCTTAAAACTTTTAAATTGTATACCGATTAGCTATTGTATGCTGTTACTGTATCAAGTAGGGTAATGGTTACATTAATCTAATTTGTCTAAACATGCGGGCTAAGACATACATAGATACCTATCTACCCACTTTAAACATAATTCTACGTATAACATTGTCCTATTTTTGAAGCATTATCGTACATCGAAGTACGTATAAATTCGTAGTAATTATTAACGGTTATCTCGTTCACGCTTCATATTTAATATTTATTAAGTTTGACGTTCATGCATGAGCTCACCCAATTTCTAGCTAGATTTTCAAATACCGGTAAATAAGTAATTCGTAAAAGTATGACAAACTGGTTGGTACACAGGATAATAATCATATGTATGGCAATACATGACATGACAATGTAAAACATGACATTAATATGTATCAGGTGAAGTGACAAGAAGGCTGCGCCGGCGCGCCCGGGATCAGACATTGTTTTTCGATGATGCGGGCACAATCGATGGTTCCGCAATGTACGGGCCCACCCCGACATGCATACAAATGTTTACTTTTCACTTACACTAAACATATTGATAAGTACCTATTGATTCGATCGAGGTGCCTTTCAAATAATACTAAGCAGAAAATTATTAATTCGATGGAACGAAAATTAATCAAATTAAATTAGGTAGGGAAGTAATGATATTGGAAATCACAATCGCTCCTTAAATTAAGCAATTTTTCAATTGCTTTTACGTATTCTTAAAAAAAAAAGTTTCCCACATTTTAAATCAGCAAGTTGACAGCAAGATATAAAGTACATAATAGATGGTTGCTCGTGTTTGTTAAGAATTTTAAAAGGAACCTACGTAACTTACTGGCGTTCACGTTACACTGGAATTTAATTAAACTAACTAGGAGCTTTTCCTTAGCCATTCACGGAGTTCGGTATCCGATACTGATGTAATTAAATAGATATCAGATGGTTTAGATTCGCTATGTTGTCACAGTTGAGGTTCTAGCAGACCTTTTGTGAAAAAACTCGACAGGAGAACTAACCATAGGTACCTATTTTCTGCCACCAATGTGAGCGCTGATAGGTACCAAATCACGCCTGTATTCACCGAAGGGTTAGGCAGAGGTGTACCAGTGTACATCCACAATTCCCCGGTATGTTTAGGTCCCATGTAATTGGGGGCGAGTCTATTGCCATTAACCGGGCACCAATCTGCTACAGAATTTCATTAAAAATCCCAATAACACTTTGTTCCACTTTGAAGAATATACAGCAGGTACTGCCGCTAAATAGGGCATTTCAGCTTTATCTCAGGGATGGCAACACATCTGCGAAGCTCTGGTATAACAGATGTTCGTACCC
The DNA here is from genome assembly GCA_932526535.1 of Caradrina clavipalpis. Lineage (NCBI taxonomy): Eukaryota > Metazoa > Arthropoda > Insecta > Lepidoptera > Noctuidae > Caradrina > Caradrina clavipalpis. Next base: position 7,938,849 of record OW052093.1, read on the forward strand.
GATGGTGACCGTAAACAATATTTCTAGTAAGATATTTTGAAAAATGTTGGCAAGTTGCGTGCGCGCGAGTCGCGTTTAGCGGGCCGTTGACGCCATGACGCGATGACGTGGTGACGCGGCAACTATGTCAATGCCGCGCCCGCGTGTCGAATGCACTATCGCATAATTCTTATCGACCTCTTCGATACATTGGAAAACAACACTGCTACTAGACACAGATCCGCTCGTTTGACTAATTGAAGAGGTCAGGAATTGTCCCTAATTACGTAGGTAGTTGGATTATCAACCACAAAAGCTGATTAATAAAATGCGGGGATTTTCAATCAAAATTACAAGGAAAAATATTAAATTAAGAATTACAAGGAAATATTGTAAAATATTAAAATTATGAATCGGACGTCAGACTTGCGAAACCCACAACCTTAAATGAATTCATTTAATCAATCCCGCGAAAACGGGCTAGTCAGTTACTATAGTAACAGTACCTACCTACTATAACTGGTAAATACAGGGTGATTGGAAATTGCTCGTATTCCTCTCGGGAGAAGAAACTATGACTAATTAAGAATGATTTAACCCCTATCACTTGGGGGTCGAAAATCCGCCATTTTCGAGAAAATCTACTTTGTTTTTATTTCTAGAAAAATCCGAATTTTGGTAATTAAAATTTAATAAAAAAAAAATTATCACTTCTCAGCCTGAAATTTTCTATGATCTGATAGCTTATTACCTAATTGACCAACCTCTCTAAAGCTAAAAACTGTGTAATTTACTGTTAGATTTTATGTTGTATGTTAAAACTTGCAATAAATTTAAAAAAAGCTGATAAGTGATAAGTATTTTTATATTAATTTTTAATTACCAAAATTCGGATTTTTCTAAAAATAAAAACAAAGTAGATTTTCTCGAAAATAGTGGATTTTCGACCCCCAAGTGATAGGGGTTAAATCATTCTAAATTAGTCATAGTTTCTTCTCCCAAGAGGAATACGAGCAATTTCCAATCACCCTGTATACGTAACATAACATCATCATCTGCCTAGCCTTTTCCCAACTATGTTGGGGTCGGCTATATATAAATATATAACATAACGTAACGTAATATAACATTATTCATTATTTATTAACAGTTATCCATTCATTAAATAAACATGAAAAGGCTACATTCTTTCTAACTCCACTAAAAAAAGTTGTGTTGCAATATACGCAAACATTCGCAAACATTCTGAAAGGCTCATATTAAGTCCATTTGGCTAAAGTGGAATTTTCGGAGATGGCGTTAATTGAACGTAACCATCCATTCTGCTATATCCTGATAGCCGGACCACTAAAGCGGGGGACGACTTCACCAATAAATCTCCGATATTTATTGCATTTTCCTTTTGGATGGAAAAGAGCTACATCCTTGTCTGAATCTACTAAATGTGTCTTACCGCATTTTATTTACATTGGTCTACCTATCTATACATATATTACGAACTAGAACATTTATAGATCCCAGCGATACCCAGTGCGGTGTTCCATGACCAAACGATGGCCCACTTACTACAGTGCCCAAAATGTCCCTACACCTGCACTTTAGAGAGCATTAACAACGTTAGGTACTGATACCACGATAAACGTGGCTACCAACTGGGCCAAAGAATATTTAAATAAATAAAAAAAGGATTTGCTAGAATCATAGACTCGAAAAGAAAAATAAATTCTAGAACGTGGTTTAAAAATGTAACCATCCTCTTTTAATTGAAGAGAATAGATCCTCACAGAGTATTTACTTGTAAACAATAGATAATTAATTGTTACTACAAGTAAGTAGGTGAGGATACAGTTAGAATCATTAACGACAATTATCACCATAGAACTTCAAGTAGAAGCAAGACACATCTATTCAAATAAACCGTCAAACCTTTAAGCAAAGAAACATGATGAAAAAGAATGCATAACATAACATACCATCGCGCCTATTCCCCTAAGAGAGAAGTATTATAGGCAGAGGTATACCATTAATACCGGCGAACTGTGGATGTACATTGCAATGTACTTGTACATGTCCCATGTAATAGGAGGCGAGCCTATTGCCATTAGCCGGACACAAATCCTAACTCCGAGCAGCTACTGAGAATTTCATAGAAAAACCCAATAACACTCTGTTCGACCTGGAAATCGAACCCAAGACCTCTAAAAACGAATGCGTAAATGCCACTACACTCAGTCTAAAAAATATTAGTTACTATTACACCAGTGATTGCGCACGTAAAGGTTTTTTATTTAACGCCTTTGTACACATGAATAACTAGCCAATTAATCTACGAGGCTTTGAAACAAGTTTCAAAATACACTGATTAATAGTGGGTTCGTTGAGAGGCAACGACACGTAATCAACTTGTTTCTAAGACAACATATTAGGTGATTTAGACGATATCTCAACATGGTCATTTATTTTAAACTTACCTACCTACGTTGACAGGATTTCGTTATTGAACTAAAATTATTAATCGCAATTTACATATTAATAAGTGTGGTTTCAGTGCATAAAAGCACTGATAAACAAGTATCAAGCTTGCCTATTTTACGATATCATAATATACAAGCTTCTGTTTGCGACTTCGTCTGCAAAAAGAATTAAACCAAAGTTCATAAATATCCCATGAGAATAAAAATGGGGTATAAATCATCGTAGTTCTTTATATCAGTGTAAACATTTGCTTATTGAGTTCAGCAGTTAAACACATCGGACATAAAAACAGTAGACATCCAAAAGAATAAAAAACATCAAACAAACAATCTATTTATCCATCCACGCATCCATCCTCACAAACTGTAGCGTTTTTAAAAGTAGTACCTAGTAGGATAGGTTATAGAATACAGAAGAAATATTATTTCTGGAAGCCGACCCCAACATAGTTGGGAAAAGGCTAGGCAGATGATGATGATGATGATGGTAAACCATTGAAAAGTAATTAAGATTGTTGGGCCAGTTTTAAGCCTAAGATTACCCACCTATCTACATGGGGTCACCTATATTTTAGTTCCAGTTTTGTGAAACCTTACCATCAATCCTTTGTGGTTCTTATAGGAAAAGACCTTTACAATAATCTTTCATCAATTAATTTCAAACGTTTAATTTGTAGATAGCCGATCTGCAGATTCTACCTTCTTAATCGATGATCGCGAATAATAATGACCAATTTAACCTATTGCCTATCCGCTCTATTACCGCGGGCAAGTTGTACTAAAAACTTTGTTAGACAACTCTTCTTTTATGATAGGTCCAATACGTCGTGGGTCAAACCCATTTTCTTACGTAAGTACTGAACAAACAATGTCGATGTGAATATCCCTGTAAGTATTTCGATGAAATCGGTGTATAAAAGGTTTACTTCTATGGCTACGGACCTATAAAATAACCATAAAGTGGAGTCAACTTCAGGGTTCTGCTCAATTTTCAATCATACTTCTTCGTGTCATGAACAGCCGTTAAATAAACGTTCGAAGGATCCGAAGTTCGACATCGCCTCCATGAGTAATTAGTTTTGCCGCCTGTTACCAACTTGTTATTTTGTTCTGAACCCGTAATAGCTTTTGAACTAAGTATCCCATAAAATATCGTAACAAATCGTACCTTTTATCTTAACAAATTGACCATAAGAGATATGTGATCTATTTGGCGTTTTTCTAATCATAAGATATAGTACGACGTAAATACCTATAACAAATAAGAGATAGGAACAACTACTCAGCAAATGAAGGATCATCTGAGCTCCGAAGGTTCTCTTCGCCGAAATATTAGGCAATAAACACAGTAGGAAAGTAATAGAACATAAAACTATTAAGTGAAACATTGCGCATAAAAACGATAGTTGACACATTTAGGACAAGATCATCGACGAAATTATTTTTATTAGATAGGTAGTTACTTTTAATACAATACAAAAAGAGATTCGGTCTAATGCAAGTGCAATGGAGCAGGCAAGGGACTCTTTTATGACACTCACTCACTTAACCCGGTCATAGTTACATAAATATCTCCCACGGGAGCTATTTTTAACAACATTGTACACAAAACGAGAGCCCGTCTAGTGTCGGCCAAATGTGTGTTCAACAGCCGACAACGCTGTCATGTTGATCGTCTACATCAGGTTTTTATACTTCCAATAGCTATTACTCTACTTTCTGAACGCTATCAAATAATAGAGATGTTTCCACAAAAGAATTCAAAACAAGTGCTGCGAGATGTTTACGTTCAAAACATAAATTCGCAACACCTCGACTTTCAGGCCTTGATAGTTTATTTTGACAATGTTTATAATATATGAACGGGAGTGTTTATAATTAGACTCTATCTCATTCCAGCTCTCGTTCCTCTGCATTAAGAAATTCATATTCAATTATGTCGTAAACAACTATTACCTGCTGTACCATTTTGTTAACTAGAAATTACGCGGAGTGAGCTTGAAGTGAGTTATCATCAATCTCTCCTACACCTCACGCTCCTTTCATCTGAACTCACCGAGGGTGATTTTGACAGAATAACACAGTAGCAGGTTATACAAAACAATTTCGCAAGTTTACAAGTTACAAAATGATGCCACGTGTGTGTACTTAAAGGCAATTTGCGGATGTTAACTTTCACAATGTGAGGCAAATTGTATGCTTCACGTACGGTCGTGTTGCCTTTCGGATGGACCTGTCGCCTGCCCAGACGAGTTTTGTGTACCACACTACGTTCGCATCGTTACGTAAACACTCGAAGGAATAATTATTATGCGGCCGAATGGTCATTCTAACAATAACAGAGGCAAACCTACGCCGAATATTAAATAGGGAACGTCTTTCCAAACGTCACTAGTCGAGACCCAATGTATTCACGAGCCAATGACTTTGAGTGTAATGCTTACTGAACTTGTTTTAACAAAACGGAATAATAACATAAATTCTTAACTTAAACGCTTTAATACTTAAGTATTCTAATTAGCCAAGGCAGATTAAGCTAAGGGAAGAAAAAAATTGGTCCTGGAGCACTTATTCTTAAGCCTATCCAAAACAGTTTCTTGATTCTTTCTATATTTCTATTGGGGTTTGGTGGGGGAGAAAGCCACTTAGCTCGTAGACGTTGATACTAAATAAGTGGTTACCTATTATATTCTACTTGCAATAAGTCAGAACGAACATTTTAGTGGTAGTAGTGAGCCGATCGATAAAAAAACGGTTTAAATAATAATAGCTAATGAAGGTTTAAAAAAAAACCTGAGTAACATTATTTCCTTGTTTAGAATTCGTCAGTACAAATAAATTTTCCCTAATTCCCCTATTATATGGAAATTCGGCACTTTGCATTTCAAGGATATGACATTGACATCCCCATTAAGCTCAGTAATAGAACGTCGTTATTAAATCTGGCGCTGTTATGTCGCAAATGTGTATAATTGGGGACGATAAACATTAGTAAGCTTTAAAAGCTGGAGCGTGTGTAAAGTGGTGCCATCCACAAGCTCCGCCATTTTACGAGCTGGCAATATTGGAAAAATGTTGGCGGCACGTGCACTCCAAGCGATTTGCTGCCACGAGGTTTTTTTTTAATTGTTGCTTAGCTCCCTTCACTTCCGTGTCCCATTTTTCTTGGGTGAAATATTGTTCCCTCCGTAATGTGGAAGGCGTAGGTTTAATCATATTTTCCATGATAAGTTTTTCTTCTTCTAATGAGAATTTTTTTTGTTCCTAATCGTTTTATCTTAAAGGGTAGGTACTGAAAACTTTTAAGAATAAAGGTAACGATAAAAACTTAAAGAAATAGTCGACGTTATCTACCTGAAATCGTGAATCGTAGGTACCTAATCACCGAAGGGGCAGGCAATAAAAATTAATTCGCTTAGAATATTGCCAATAAAAGTAACTAATTAACTTTGACGCTTTGAACTGTAAACCGAATCAATAACCTATCTATCTACCCCCCTCTTGTCGACCGATAGACTAATCCCACATTACACACTTCAAGCAGCAAGATTAGTATTATATCATTAAAACAAAAACATTGATATTCATCAAACCATTTCATTTTGTTCGCAGTGGCATTGGTGTTGGGGCTTACTGGTGATATCATTGAAATATTCATACGGAGAGAAGTTCACACTTGGCTATCTGACGGGCTCAGAACGACGGCCTGGAGATTACAGCTATCAGACACCTGGGAGAGTCATTTCAGGTACACGTCATCACTTAGCTAATTTATATAAAAGCATAAAGACGAAACAAATTACTGACAATGAGACTTTATAATAAGTAAGCTCTTCAAACTTCAACACGTAAGTTTGCATGCCAACTAGGTACTTAACTTCACCAAGTTCTAAACTAAAATGTTCCTCCAAAACGTCTCTCCGGTTCTGTGCAACTTTAAGAGCATTACCATGTCGATAAATTTTCCATTAATGTCAACACTATCTCTAGTGGCTGAAGTTTAGTCAAATAGTTTTTCAGAGAGTGATGATAAAATATAGTACCTTTTATTATGTTACTTTACACAAACCAAAATCGTATTTATATTACACTGCAGCCATCAAACGTGTATTTGTATATTCTGACTGACAAATCGATTTGCCTCAACAAGATTAATGGCGGTAACACTTGGCGCTGAATCCACTTTATGAAATAATTTGCTATTGCAAATAAACAATTGTGAAACATAAATATTTACGTTACAATTCGCAAAGGTAAACATATTCTGATATAATTTATTTGTTTCGTTAAAACAGGTGCTATTTCGATGGCGATAGATGAAGTGAACCAAAAGCTCCTTGGCCCAATGGGTCATTCTTTGGACTTCGTCGTCGCAGAAACATTCGGGCAGGAAGAAGTCTCCATTCGGCAGGTGTGTTTCCTTCCAATAAATAACTTTTGATTGCCGTCAGGGACATTAACTTCAATTCTGGAGAAAAAAATCTTGGGCGAGTATTCCAATTTAGTCCGTAAATACTTTTTTCCAATCGGTTGCAAAATTACTTGGGAGTTCATTGGGAGTGCCCACTCACTCGTCGACTATTATTCTTTCACAGGTTGTGAACACAGATTACTCTCGGGAAATGTTATATTATTGGTGATATCTTAGGGTGCTATTTATTCTGCAGTATCTAGACAGGATATTATTTTTATCATCAAAAAGCTACGATATTCTCGATAATATTCGATCGAGCGAAAACTATTCTAAGTAAATCATATTTATCTGTAGACCGTTAAAAATTGTAACGTGAATATTCGCAAAATATTCAGAGCTTATATTGTATTCTTCGCAAAAACTTCGCGTCGTATACAACAACCTGTCACCATAATTCACACCCAACTTTATTACATATTGAATTATGGGTAATTCTATACGATAGGACAAGAGGATAAAATCGATATTCGATAACATTTACGATATGCAAGCTGATAGATAGGCATAAAAATAAAATGGTCAGTGCTAAAACTTATATTGATCATCGCCCGAGATTTTATGAAAATTTGTAATAAGTATTGGAAAAAAATGTGGGTAAATAAAATCATGAAATAATAATAAGAAAACTGAAGAGTTTAACCGCATCCAACTAGTGAGTAGAGCCAGATAAGACAGGCACACAATGAGCAGTAAGCGTTCAAGTTTTATGGGCAATAGACCGAAGTTTAACAATCGTCATAACTCCATGGCACTGACTGTTGGCTTGATTCGATGTCATTCGAACTATCTCGAGGAACAAATCTCATTGAATTACAATAGTTTAACTTTATGTTTAGAACTCCGCTTAGCAACTAGGTACCTCACGATCCTTACGCATAACTTTAAATGAGGTAATTGTTCATGTCTGTTTTCTTATCTAGTAAAAGGGCTATTTAGCTGTTATTGCCGGTTTATTCTCTCATCCACTTAGCATTCCATCACATTAAACTAAGTAGCAACATGTTCAGTATAAAATAAACCTTGATTTAAAACTGTGCTTTGTAGCAAAGGTCACTGATAAACGCGGTTTATCTATTTGTGAAGCTTCAAGCACATGATAGGTTTAACGGATGCATCGCCCAGAAATAAATAATCCCATGGTTATTTGTACAAAAAGCAATGACCCAGTAGTGATGGCCATCAAAATGCAAAACATGCGTACGTCATTGAGTGTCTTATTAGTTTAATTCAAACCAGTCTTTGCATCAAACCACTGACGCGCGTGTGTACGGACATTACCCACTTACTTGCAAATATAGTCATTACCTATAAGAAATACCAATGAAGTAAATAGGTAGATGTGTAGGTATGCAGGTTACAAATGTCAGATACGAACACGCTAGGAATCATAGTCTAGGTACCATAGGTAGTAATCGATCCGAATACACAATGGTTATCAATCACTTAAATTATATTGACAACTTAGAGAAAAGAAAATTTAACAAGAGTTCTTCTTCAATTAAAAATGTCCAATATTTTTTCATTAAACTTGCTAGTCCATTATTCCTAAAACCATGGAACCGCAACGGTACAACTTTGATCTTCGACAAAAAAGATCTAAATTCAAGCTGAATATGGAGCATAAAATAAAATACGGCCACAAAACCTTTTTACTGTGTATTGTGAAAGAGAACAAGTAAAGAAGATTGGGTCACCATTAATGCCACCCTCTGTTCGGAGCCTGACGTATCAGTCTAGCTAACGCATAAAATGGTAATCGCGGATTCCTTCCCGACTCACTGGGATTCTTGTAAACGTATTTTCTTGGGAAAACTTTTATAAGTGCTACATGTTTTCCAATACTTTTTCCAAACTAATAAACGAAAAGTTCTCGGAAGACTGTTATAAAAGTATCTTTCTAATACATCATCTGACAAGATATTTTAATAAATTACAAATACTTATAATAGCAAAAAGTAACGTTGAAAGAGAAGCGCTCAATCTTTCTTTGATCTCGATTTGTTTATACAAATGTATATCGTTCCAACTCTGTTTAAGTAGCTACATGTAGAACAGGAAACATCGAACATAAATTTCACTGTTACAGGAAACACTATCTTTACAAACTTTTATCTTTTAGGGGTATTTGTCTGCGAAATTGATGTTGTCGCGTAAAGTTGACAGTCGCGGGCTCGTCGAGGGTTCCGTAAAAAAGGAGAACATCAGTCGCTGTCTCTCGCATGCTTTGCTATTGTGCCCAGAAATCCTTATGGGATGCCGACAGAGAAAGTAGCAGTTAGCATGCCCATACTCGCTGTAACGACATGTTATTGGCGTGCGTGCCTATGCCACACCATAACACTGGATTGGAAAGTGGCTTTGTTCGCACTTCAATACACCACGCTGGAATTAAAGAACCTACCTACCTACTCAATGGCATTGCGTTACAGATAATACTATAATAGCTGTTTACATCTAGGTACAAGTAGAACGGTACGACGACTAATTGCTGCAAGTCATTATCGGTGTCCGTGTGCCCTCAATTGTAAATAATAAAATATTCTTCCTCTAACTAGGAACTCTTTTTTTGACTAATGGGTACTATTAGCCGTTAGCCAGTTGTTTCCCTCTACAGTAAATATTCTGTTTCGTTTGTAACAAAGTTTTAACAGATAATAATGTTCAGTTTCCTTCGTACAGCTTGGCGTTCTGAAATGCGTAATAAATTAAGTTACTTGAGCCCTCTGAAGTTGATTGTGAGATATTTATTGATAAAAGGATAACTGCCAGTAAACGAAGAACAGAAACTGGCATTAGGCAAATGTGGCCATAAAACGCTTGTTGGGCATAATGTACACGAATGAACAAGGCTATTCGACAATCTGTTATAGGAATTCACGACAATATTTCGTGACATTTATTTAGACTATACTATGATGTCAAGGAAAAAACTAAGAAGTAAAACAACATTGTTAGCAAGTTTCGTTATATTAATCAAAGAAACAAACTTTGCTTTTAGAGGTTAAACATTCCTGAAATGTTATTGTGGTTTCGAGGTTCGAAAGCATATAAACAAATGAAGGCGTGTTTTAGGTGTGCTGTTGAAATCTCTGGCACAGCAATTGTTTTAAAGCACTAGGCACCTAGTACCTACCTACTAAGGTGTTTCCAAGCGCACCTAAATTGTACACAGTTTGTTTTCATTGTTTAGTTCTCAGCTAGTTAGCGAGGAGTAAAACCACATTCAGTTTAAGTCAGACTCAGAGTCAGAGAGTCGAGTCAGAGTCAAAACACTGCGACAAGAAAGTTTATGACAGTTAGGAACTGACCGGAATAAGTCGAAAAGTTAATTAACACAGCCTTTAAATGCAATTGTGGCGACGACAGCGGACATTTCAAAGTTGCATCGTTAAGTTTTACAACTGCAGCAGAACGACTTATGATAAAACTTTTTTTACGATTGAGCTAAGACGATTCGGAGTGACGGACGGACTAAAAATGTTCAGAAAAATTTATTCTGTTTGGGTACATAACTTCATAAACAAAATATAAAAAATATCTATAAAATATTTTCGACATGTCTTTTTCCTTTTTTTATTAAATAAATCCGCCTTTGGGGTAGGTTTAGGGCAGGTCATTACATTTCCTAAAAAAAGTCTATCCTCAGCTACCCACCTACTGCCTACTTTGATAAGTACCATAGTACATCCACCTCAAACTGAAAAAAATATTCATTCAGCCATTCCAAAATACTTGACTAAGTATCTAATAATATCATAATATGTGTTTTATCGAAACATACCTAGCACTGATTTTATTGACATCCCTCTTTGAGTAGGTAACGGGTTTCCCCAAAAAAAAATACATATATCTTAATGATGACTGTTATTACAAAGAATAAAACAAACACAATAAAAATATTAACATGGAATAAATTGATCAAAAAACAAAAGCAAATATTTTAAAAAATGTAAAAATACTACATAAGTAAATGGAAGGTTTATTGATTTCCCCTATACTTGCCACGCCAGCCAATTAGAATCATCGACTAGGTATTTACTTTTGAAAAACTGTGGGTGGGCATTTTCATTTTAAATGGCGCAGGCTGTTTTTCGGTTGTCCCATGACTAAAATATGATGAAAAAAATATTTGCAAACAATTTTTTTAAGAAAAATCTATTGTACCCTATAGGTATTTTTATAAATATGTGGATTTAATTTATTAGTTCCTTATAGAGCACGTATTTAATTTTATTTAAATTAATAATGTTGCGGAATCGTGTAAAATCATGATGTCCCCATGACAGTTTGCATCATTGCATTCAATTTTTTCGTTATTTTTTGTACGACAGCTAACGTAGCGACACTTTCATTTTATTGTTAGATAGTTAATTTATCATTTAAACTAAGCATTTCATCTCAGTTAGTGAAGAAAATATATAATAATTTAATAAAAAGCTTGTCCCACGAATTCGCGACTACCGGACATGTCCGGATAGTCACGCGGTTTTTACTATGAAATACACACATTTATCATCAAAATTCGGTTTTAACGGTAACTCTGGGTACAAATTTCAAAGTATGAAATGTTATTTTGAAGTTAATCGCGCTAGGTGTCCAGCTAGTGCAGTAAGTTTTGCAGCACAATAAATGGTTAAAAAAGAACTGTTGTAGTTAGTAACGTTTTTTTTCATGAATACTTATAAACTACACTGCTGAAAGCATAAAAGTACAATTTTACAGCTTTCTGATAATATTGTTTGAGTATTTAAATTTAGTTTTAAAAACGATCTATATCCGTCACGTCCTGTTAGTAACTAGTTGTAGTGTGTATTTGTAGTAGTTTTTGAAGCCTGTTTATTTTAACCTGCGCCATTTAAAATAAAAATGCCCGGGTACTTAGTTCAACACTGATTTAAGGAATGTTCCCTCTTTCTTACAATAGAGCCCTCATTTAATTTTTGTTCCGCGTGTCAGCAAGTCTATTATTGTAATATTTATTTTTTACCCGAACCGTGGTGTTGCGTTTAGGGTGAGAGATTGTTTATTTGTTTGTTTGCGATTTTTAATGTGATTTTTTTATATACGATGCAGTTTTCTTGTTGCTGTTCATCCTGTAATTACATTTTATGGTGTAAACAAGCGATTGCGTTCTACAGGTGGCGGCTTTGTGGGCAGCCAACGTGTCGGCGTTCATCGGACCGCAAGAGACGTGTGTCCATGAAGGGCGCATGGCCGCAGCTTTCAATCTTCCCATGGTTAGCTACGTAAGTAACTTTCGTAATCAAAATTTCTAAATTGAATGCTACTTAAAGACGATGTTTTTTGACATAAAGATCAGACCGTAGTCTATGGTAGTAAGTAGATGACATTTTTGTTTTTAGTAAAAACGTTATTGGTTCGAATTTCAAAATAAATATTCTTTGAATATCTGGAACAGGCATTGATATGACATGAAAGATGTTGTTCTATTTTCAAACGCTAATGTTGTTAACCATCCATTACAATGTCTCATGCTCCATCAGTGTTTGCCAACCTGATCGATCAACTGTCAAAATGCAATTTAACTTTATTGATGCATGTTAGGGTGTCCCTTATTTTTCAAAGTTTTAAATTTCTAACGCATAGGTCTTAGTTTTGTTCATTTGCCTCTAAAACACTCGGAAATAAATTTTTACCTTATTTGGAGTACGATAACCCGTGCCGAGTTGCATCGAATCATGTTTCATACATTTGCGCGGCAGTAACGGTGCGTATTCACGGCATTTGTTATTTGTTCTCACTTATTCCCGCGATTAACACGTATTGTTTTACATTTAAAAGATGGCAGAGAAATTAAGAAGCAATCAAAAATGTGTTTTCTTAGTTTATGACGTAAATTATCAAATAACAGGCACAAAGTTACCGTCTAATCGTCAAGTTCTTTCAGTATTTTTTTTAACATGCGCTAAGTTAAATGACTGTTAGTGAAAACGCTAATGTCGTTATTCGGGAGTGTATTATATTTTGGGAAATAGCTAGAATCCCTACCAGAGCTATACCTAACTGTGTAAAATTACTTGTGGATCATCAACATACCAGGAGGGAGATGAAAAAAAAATACAAAATATTTACAAGCGCTGTGAGAAGTACTTTAAAAACAATTTAGATAATTTATTTCATATAGCACACGCTGATTCTTTGGAACCGATGAAAATTAAAGAATCTAAATATTTTTACAAAAAAAAGGAGAAGCAGGGCGTCCGGGTGTTTAGCGGGTGTAGGCAAAACGTTAGCCGAAAAAGAAGAAAGGGAAAGACAAAGTAAATGAAATGAAGAGATAAATTATGTGAGCAAATGTGTTTCGGAGGATTATCGTCATCTGTTACTACGCAAGATTCTACTCAAACGCAAGGACATCACGATCAACTTACCTGCTCTGATGGAAGCCTTAAGGAACCCTTGGCAATCACCTCTCAATTGGTAAGTCCTGAAGCTACTAAAAAAAAGGAAGGAAAGATTTTATCACGCCTAAGTTAGTTGCAGCTTCAGATAGATGTTAATAAAACATAAAGAATTCTGTCTATATACTTCAGGCTGTAGTAGAAGCACTAGATCTTAACTGTGATTATTTTCCGATAAACAAATCGTCGAATATGAAACTTTTAAAACGGCAATTTCTTCTAACAAGTACCAAAGATGTTGACTAAACTTGCTCAGGGCTGCTTTGGAGATCAATTTGTCAACAGTTTTATATTCGACGATTTGTTTATCGGAAAATCATCACAGTAAAGATCTAGTGCTTCTACTACTGCCTGAAGTATATAGACAGAATCCCTTATGCTTAATTAACATCTATCCAAAGCTGCAACTAACTTAGGCGTGATAAAGTATTTCCTTCCTCTTTTTTAGTAGCTTCAGAACTTACCAATTGAGAGGTGGATGCCAAGGGTTCCTTAAGACTTCCACCAGAGCTGGTAAGTTGATCGTGATGTCCTTGCGTTTGAATAGAATCTTGCGTAGTAACAGATGACGTTAAACCTCCTAAACTCATTTGCTCACATAATTTTTTCTCTTCATTTCATTTACTTTGTCTTTAGCTGTCTTCTTTTTCGGCTAACGTTTTACCTACACCCGCTAAACACCTGGGACGCCCTGCTTCTCTTTGTTTTTGTAAAAAAAAATAGATTCTTCAATTTTCATCCGTTCCGAAGCATCAGCGTGTGTTACGCTGTGTTCAAGAGCATATAAATCTGTATCTAGACTGTAAATAAGAGAACCTTAAAAGAGAAGTCCTGCCTGATCTGTAATTTTATATTCTTTTAATAAATATTTCATAAAAAAATAATATTTCAATTGATTTATCTGTGATGTATCTGAAGGGTTTAAACATAAATTTTCAAAATCTTCAGAGTTCTGTCGGCACGGGTTAACGTTGACGTAGGAAGATGAAATTTTGTATTAAAGTAAGTCTGGGTAGTCTAAAAAGAAATAGAAGGTATGCATATCGATATCTAAAAAAAAATTTTTTTCACCCATATAAGGGACACCCTAGTGTAGGTAAGTACTGAAATTAGGTATTACTTGGAAGGACACTAAACGAGACATAATAGAAGTTTTATTGCTAAGTGAAATAAATCAGCTTGCCTTACGAACGAGGGGATATACGCAGTAACTTGTATGTTTACAATGATTATAAAGAGAGCATCATCAAGTAACAATACAGTTTTATTCCACCTGCCATTTTTTTTTATACCACTGAAGGTGGCAAACAAGCTAACGGCCCGCCTGATGTATTTTTTTTTTTTTTTTTTATAGACGGAGTCATCAAATAACTTCCCCCGCCCTGGGCGGGGCGGGAGGGAGTGTCAGACTTTTACTGACTAAAACCCGTCTATGTTCCTTTATGTGTCCTTTGCGTTTCGGGGGCGCGGTATCTCTTTCGAACAACCCGCAGGCCCGCCTGATATTAAGCGGTCACCGCTGCCTATGGACACTTGCAACACCAGAGGCATCACTCGTGCGTTGCCGACCCCATAAAAACCTCAAAACTCCTTTTGGGGTTCTTCAAGAAAGAAAATTTGTAAAGATTTGGTATATATTATTATATACCAAATCTTTACAAATTTCTGCCGTACCTACATAATCTTATACATCATGAAGTTTGTAAGACCCTCGATAGCTAATGTGATTACATTAGCATAAGACATTGACTGCATTTGCAGTTTCGTTGCCTTCAACTCGACATCAATAACGTATATTGTTCTTTTTCCAATTAACTCGCGAACTCTTGGCAGTTTTCCTATTATAGATGTCAAGTTTCATTGTTAACGGCGCGGCGGCTGAGTATCGTGGTACTGGTACAGCCTCTCTTTACTACAGTTATATTTATTTATGACTAGCGTATTCTCGCGATTTCGTCCGCGTGAATATCGGATATTTGTCAGTTGTTTTTAATTCTTTTTCCGCAGCATGTTACTCCTTATAATATTAGCTATCTACCAGTGAATGTTCCATCAAAATCGGTTCAACTGTTTCCGAGATTGAGCGGAACAAGCAGGCAAACAGAAATTTTATAAATATTTTAAAGTTTAAACAGACACATCGGAGATTACAAACAGATACTTAAATTTTATTTATTCGTGTAGATGGTTTATGAGCTTTGTACTGTGACTCATTCCACCTTGATCCCACTATCTGTTTTAAGCCATTTCAGCTGTTTCTCTTATCAAAAGTGTGATTGTTGGGAGTATTCATTCATGCCTTTAGAACCACTTAATGTCAAAATCTCATAAACACGATAACCTTGTCGAGATTCAGGTAAAGTGTGTGTGAATACATGCCCTACACTGTAATACATTGTAAGCCAAAGCCGAATACTTTATTTAAATTAGACCATTAAAAGAAAGCTTTTGAACGCCATTTACAAGAATAAAAAATGGAATTTGGTTCCCCGGTCCGATAAGGTAATTTCATATGGGGAAAAATGGGCAAGAAACTCCAGTTTAGACACCTAAAATAAAATAACTTAGAAGATATGTCTAAGCATTTTTGTATTGGAATTATTAAAAAAAAAATGTTTATTTCGCAATCATAATTCAAAAAACACATTAGTGATTGGAGCCTCCTTATTAGCAAAAATGCGTGTGTTAGGAGACTCCGCTCTTTCACAGCTTGTAGAAACAGATATAAAATTGTAGTAGTAAATAAAGAATACAAAATGACACGTGTGTGCGTTTATTACTTACTGTTTTTTTTTTTTTGCTTACTTGTTTATGCTCGGTTCGTTTGGTTTATCTTAGCGGCTATAAATAAATAATAAAATATATAAATTAAATATCTTGCCAGTCGTAATTTCTTTCAATGCTTGAAAAGTCGCTTGTGAAAATTCTGGTGTCAATTTTGAATGTAAGTAATGTTTATGGATTTAAACCTGAATGCTGAAAAATAACTTCAACAACAGCGAAAGTACGAAAGCATATTTTGTCTTTACTATGGTTACATATATACCGGTCGGTAAGTTTTAGGAATCGGGCATTACTCAGCCTTCATAACTGTCGTAAGAAGGTTACTGGACAGATATTTCGCTTTTTAATCCTTCTAGCTTAAAACGAAAAATCCGGGAAGGTAAGGGTAGTCCTTTTTTTGGAGTTATCTTTAATAATCCTGATAAATTGTAGTTGACCCTTTATTTAAATTTGTCGTTTGTTTGTGTATCCCGCAGTACTGCCGCGATGTGGCCAGCTCCAACAAGCGCGTGTACTCCACCTTCGCCCGTACCAGACCCTCGGATATCGACATCTCCCGCTCCGTGGTCGCCGTGCTCACGCATTTCAATTTCATGCATGTAAACATTATAACAATACATACATTCACTTAGCCAATTTCCAGTCAATCAGTATTCTTTGTATGAACTTCTTTAAAAGCCAAATGAACATAATTGTTGTGTCACTTTTTCTTTATAAAAGTATTTAGTTAAAAACTCGTCAAAATTAGCACAATGAAAGATTTAAATTTTAATCAAGTTCCAACAAATCCCGAACTGAGTCTTTGATAAATTCAATCCATTATGTGACTAACCGTAAAATTAAATGATTCCTTTGTCGTTTTGTATTAGCGCTTTGTAAACGGCGGTATAAATCCACCGTAGAATTCCTTCCAAACTCAAATTAATTTGTCTTTCATTCCTGCAGGTAGCTCTCGTGTACCTAAAAGCTCCAAACCACGACTTTTCACGTCTAGCGCTTGCAATAATAGCGGCGGCGAGGGATAAACAAATATCAGTCCGCACTGTGCAAGTGTACAGACAGCCTTATTACTACGAGAACAGACGGGAGAACTTCACTCGTAACCCCTTCCTGGACATCGTTCGGGAAACGTACAAAGATACTAGAAGTATGTACAACTTATAACTATTTACATTGAAAATGAACTCGCTGGAACATACGCTAACTGAGATGTTCTATGTTTTGTTCCAGTATACGTCTCCGTTGGATATTATCACGATCACATCGGATTAATGTTAGCTTTGGACGCTATGCAGCTACTGGATTCGGGTAAGTGAAATTTATATTCTTCGGCTTCTTTCCAAATTTTCAGGAATAAATGTCTCCTAAAACAATACTCGTAGTAGGTAATTCATGTAAAGCAAACGACTAGGCTCTTTTAATTTCAGCGTTTGGTACCAGACTGGTTGGCGCTGCAGCGGTGCGGACTTCGTACTGCACACGAACTTTTATGCCTTTCACATAGGGTTCACAATAAATGCGTTAACTGTAATTAAAAAAAAAAAGAAACCGTCGGTGTCCAGTACGACTCCCGCACCGGCCCGGCGCGCGGCGCTACAGCAGTTTGGCACCAAGAGCTTAAATTAAAATTACCCATTATGCGTCTGCAAAGTAGTACTCTGATGAATATTCACAATTCCGCATTACTTATAATATCTAAAGCACGATCCACATTTGTTTTCTCGTCTCTCATTCTACGTTATATTTTTTCTATTAGCATCAATCTCGCTCTGCGTTTTCCGACGTGAATAAAACATTTTCATCACAAAAGAACACGGAATTCATATCATTCTGTTTATCGGCATCGACATCAAAAGGAAAGTTTCCTGATTACCAAAATAATATTGAGGTATTTCCCCAAACTCTGGCAATATCAATACGGCACAATTCACATAATCCTTTACTAAAATGAAATAAACTTTAAATGTTGGATCGTAACCTTTTGGGTAAATGGAAAAGTATAATAGTCAAATTCTAAAAATTCAATCGATGCCTTCCTAGCTCCGGTCACCTCATTTGGGCACCTGGGCATCTCGTAGTCTAAGCGTCTGACATTTGCCACCCAACCATCTATTTCATCCATTTGTCCATTTTGGTCAGCTATACCTTGATCAAGTGTCTCTGTGCGGGAACATCAATACACCTCCAGCTGCTTTAGCGTTCTTTGAGCGTAAACCACTCCACCTTCTCAAGAAGCCATGTTTAACTCTGGTCCTGAACACATTACTGGCGTTAGAACAAAAAATATCCTTCCACCAACTTATATCATAAATCTATGTATTTCTACATTATACAAAGCACCCTATTAGCGTTGTAGAGCGATATATCAAAGGGTGACTGTGCAAGTGAAAAGCTTAACTACGTGCATGATTTCCATAAGCTCGCGTGTGATATATTTGTCTAGATCTTTTCTTTGTTACCCTGACACCAACGCCCCATTATTCGACGAGAAAAGCCTTTACCCGCGTTATTCATCCTCACTTTTCATGGTAAAGTGTACTATCAATAACTGTCTGTATAAACCTTTATGAAACAAAGCTCACAATTGCATCAATTTGTTTCGTTGAATCTTGTCGTTGATCATGAAAAAGCTTCTAGTTATATGGAATCGATCCTTTCACTACAATACATATAAAACTCAACTGAGACAAAATGTTTTCACCATTTTTTAGGTAGGTACTACTGAGATTCTGTCTGACCCTTATTTTAATAGTTCGTATTTAATAAACATCACCGTTCGAAAATAGTACACTTCACAGTCAGCAGCGGTTGAGGAGCGGTTTTTTATTAAGATGAAAATTACTTGAGTTCACTCGATTATAAAGCATTAAGTCAGTATTTTTTTTATATGTTGTTGAGACACTCCAACCGGCAACGTGACCCCGTCAGGGTCAGAACATGCCAATCCTGAAATTCTGCTATAAACAACACCGGAACAAACGAAAATGTTCAGTCAAACGAAAATATCAACACTGCCTAAAAAAATATCTCCGACATTTTGTATCAGAGCTATTTTAAGCTTTTCCTCAAACATAATAAACAAAAATAGAAAATAGGAACAGTCATGTTTGTGACAGGTAGCTAATAAACCGAGTCTATTTATTATAACACATTTTAATGACATGTTTTTCTAAGAGCCAGAATGTTTGAGGAAAAAGTGCTAAAAAGAGCGACTCAACGATGAACGATGAATATGAAAGAGATTTTCTTTTGAAACGGTAAAAGGCTTAGATCAGATTATAGGAATGTAATAAGCTTTAAGATCTTCGTGAACTATATTGAATAGTTATTGAAGGAAGTATTGCGGGTCGTCGAAGCGTTCGTATCTATTTGCCTCGCCGAGAGCACATCGATCACGTGACGAGCAAATATTGTGGCTCTTCAGAAGCGCTACTATTCAATTTACACTCGCTTTTCACTATTATGTGAGGATAATTTATCACGAATACCTATCACACACCAGCACGCCTGTATTCCCCGAAGGGTTAGGCAGAGGTGCCTCAATGTACAACCACAGTTCGCCGGTATCTTTAAGTCCCATGTAATAGTGGGCGAGCCTATTGCCATTAACCGAGCAAAAATCCTAACTCTGAGCCTACCCCGACCTGTAACAAATCCAATAAGGTTTTATTATTTAAATTACTCATCGTTTTTCCTCTGTTTGTGATTCATGGCGTCCTAAATTCCTAATCATTATTCAGTGACACGTATAATAACACTGGATAATAAAGCCTTGGGAAGATAAACAATGGTTAGGTACATCTCTTATCATCGGACCGCCAGATAAGTAATGAACTATTGACAACTAGTGAAGAGGCTTATTTTTTTGTTAAATAAACGAAAAATAAGGGAAATAAAAGTCTTTCATAGCGTCATATTTTGTTTCGCGCGCAGTTTACACCGCAGACATTAGTGCTAATCTGAAATATGGCAGGTTTTTATGTGAAAGCACAAACTCTGGCAAATAATATTTGCACAAACAGTTTTCATGCGCATAGCGGCCATTACAAGAATGAATGCTAAATAGATTATAAAATTTTAAATAAAAACGTGTCGGGTGATGTTAAACCTCGGTGTAAATTCGCGAAATAAAGGAATACGTCTTTTGTCTATAACGTTGACGTCAAACCAGATGAAGACACAACAACAATGCTGCACGAGATGGATGATTAAATTAGATATTAAACGTGTCTGGAACTGTTAAACCCCGACGTTGATGCTAAACAAAAGAATATGAATTTCGAGTAAAGTTAACATGCGGCATTTGTTTAACAAACAACACAATAATCTGGATTACTTTTGTTTCATATTGTTTAGCTGTTCAGTTTCAATTGTTTTCTTCTTATGAATGTCTACGTCACATTGTGACTGTTTTATCCCAATATTTAAATAAAAAAATATGTTACGGCCTTCTTTTTAATACGAATCCGATATCCATGACCACACACCAAGCAACCTGCAATCGACTGTATCAATAAAAGGTTTTCTCATACACATACATACCATGACTCCTGTATTCCCCGAAAGGTTAGACAGAGGTGTACCAATGTACACCCACAGTTTGCCGATTTGTTTAGGTCCCATGTAGTAGGGAGCGAGACTATTGCCATTAACTCCGAGTTGCTACTGAGAACTTCATAGAAAAACCCAATAACACTTTGCTCGACCTGGGAATCGAACCCAAGAACTCTAGCGTAACAATCGCGCTTAGGAGAAGCTAACTCCCAAGGGAGCGTTTTGGAAATGGGACGGTTTCTCCCATACCCAAAAATAACAAAACCCGATTTTTCCACAGGTGAATACGCAGCCATTGGAGTGGACGTTGACAAATACGAATCAGAGGAGGCAATCCGGTACCTGTCCGGTCCTCTACGGAAGGAGCCAGGTTCCCGGACACCTCACGCGTTTCGCTCATACATGGCTGTAGCTCCGTCACCTTCTCCGTCGTACCCAGTCTTCGCCAGAGAAGTGAACAGGAGGCTGCAGATGCCGCAATTTCACTAATCCACTGCTTGCACTTGGTGGGGGAAAAGTGGTGAGTACCTAGTTTGTATAAGTTTCATTGAGTTAGGTATACATAGATAGAAAAAATATTTTAAAGTTAATGTCAATAATTTTAAAAAGAGATGCTAATATTTTAAGCAGGTAAAGTAACGATTACAAAAAATCGTACACTGATAGAAAGCTACAGTACTGCCAAGTGTCATAGGCAATTTTTTATGCTATAGGTTGAATTCCACCCGTAAAAAGTCCCGTGCAGAAGCTAGTTCAAAATAAAATTGTACTGTTAACGAGTTTTCGCTAATTAATTATGTGAGATAGACATATAGGGTAGTTTAGCCGGTTTGCCGGCCACCTCTGGTTTTCGGCCAGTACGTTGTTATATTAATATAATAAGGACACTTTAACCTACCCATTTAAAAAAACAACGCCTACTTAATGTATTGGTATAAACCCTACAACTTTTGATTTTTGTAGAATTTTAATGATCCAACTGTGTCGTCTGTGACCCTCCGAAAGTCTTACGGTGCACGCGTGTGTCGAAATTAGTGAAAAAAATAGTGCGCGCATAATTTTTGCAAGCTAAGTTACAAAGTTGTTTATCGGTTTTATAAATATAATTATTGTTCTGTGCACGGGAGATAAGTTTAATTAGTGTTATTTTAATTAAAATGGAAGAAAGATAATGTTATTTACGTTTAAATTTGATGGCCGGTAAATTAGATAATGATTTGGGGGACTATTTACTTCTCGGCCGGCCGGCCGAAAACTAGAAGAAGACCGTTTATATTTAATTGATTCTTTTGATTATTAAATAAGGAATTCTTTAAAAAGAAATGCTTTATACACAAAGTAGAACCGCTTCTCATTTGTGTAGTCAGATGTCGGCCGCATGTTTTGAGCTAATTATGTGGTAATAACACTTAATAGTTATTGAATATTTGACGGCCGAAAATTAGAATTTTAATATTTACCTTTCGGCCTAAGCTAATCGATAGGGTCGAAAACTAATAATTTACTAACTGATTCTCGGCCAATAAAAGCTAATGATAATAAATCAACTAACTGAATCGAAATCATCACTCACACGAACAATACAGACGTAAAGGGACTTCCCCAAAATTTTTCTTATTAGCTAGTTAGAAAATTAAGGAAGTTGATCAACGGCCGGAAACTAATTAATTTAAATTTGTTTTTCGGCCGTGTTTGAAGGGATGGTCGAAAATCAGTTTAAAAAATCGTATTTTCGGCCAGTCAAAAAGCAGATTTTTTCCATAATCTCAATTATTTTTGCTATGCCATATTATCCTTTTTCCTTTTTGACCAATGTTCCTACTATTATGTTTAAAATATTTCTATATGCTTAATATTTTAATTAAAATCGTTGATTCATACGTATTTTTTGCTTTTAATCCATTATAGAACCTACTAGTTAGCAAATATAGATCATTTTTCAAATAGCAGATTAGTGGCCGAGAACTAGCAAAATAATGGCCGGAAACTGAAACAGGTGGCCGAAAACCGGTGAAATCGCTATTTTCAGACATTTTAATTTTCAGTAATTTTAATTTAACGCTGACGAGTAAAAGGTCTACAGATATCAAAACTACATTATATTTCGAGTTCAAAAATATTTAAGAAACTAGTCTGCGACTTTAATGTCATGGAGAAAAATCGTCACAAAGTCACACGTTCGCTTAAGTGGCCGAAAACCGGCTAAGTTACCCTAAGTCTAGTTAAAAATAAACAATTTCTTTTTGCACGTTTAATAAGTCGTTACAATCATCATCATGAACATATTAGCCGCAGGACGTCCATTGCTGAACATAGGCCTTCCCACAGATTTCCCAAAAGACGGTTGGAAGCGGCACGTTACGATACCTAATGTTAATTTCAAGGCACTGTTTATTATTTCCGTCTACAGAATCAAACAATCAAAGGCTAATAAAAACATCACTATTATGTAGAAAAACATACATGGAAGAAAAGTCGTTACATCTTACGTCATTGTTTAATTTAAAGATTTAATTTACTGTTTCTTGGCAAGGAAAACGCACTGCTGTTCCATCGTAAACACAACTATAGCATTAACATAATACATTGTCCAACTAATTAAACAGGACGTTAACACACTGCGTTAATTAAACCTGCATCTGACACTCTGGCAATATAAATCCATATACAGGGCGCGATATTTACTCGGACATGGAAATTACTACATTTAGAGCACACTATTTTCTGCACGCGACTGTATCCGCGTCGAAGATATTTTGTTTCACGGGAACCATCCATTTTTCCGGGATAAATAGTATCCTATGTGTTATTCTACACACTATCTCAGTGCCAAATTTCATCCAGATCAGTTCAGCAGTTTAAGCGTGAAAAAATACCAAACATCCATTGGGAGAGTCCTACGTACAGCAGTGGACGGTTATAGGCTGATATGATGATAATGATCCATCCATCCATACTCACAAGCTTTCGAATTTTATAATATTTTAGAGCAGATTATGCCTCCCGACCATTTTGCCCTTTCATGATTAAATCTGCATCCTCAACGTAATTAATTTAAAGGGAAAGAATGAGGTTGTCCCCACAGGATCCCTGTTGTAATGTAATGCATAAAAGCCACGTAAAGTTTGAGTTACTCACTGTTGTTTTGCGTGTTGTTCGTTCATTAGTTTATTCATTCAGGTCACATTTTTTGTGCATTCATTTGTTTTGTAAGATATGTAACATTCTGTGATTAGTCATTTTTGACCCCCGACTTTTGAGTTGGGGGTCAAAAATGACTAGAAAAGAGGGGTGCTATAAGCTTGACGTGTCTGTGTACCTCATTGTGTCTGTCTGTGCCACAGTAGCTCTTAAACAGGTGAACCGATTTGAATACGGTATTTTTTTTAAAGCAGGTTTTCTAGCAATGTTTCTTAGATATGCTTTATCAAAATCGATTCAGTCGTTTCAAGGTTATCAGCTCTTTTATAAGCTACGGTAGGGAACGTTATTCTTCTGTTGTGGGTTACTTAAAAAAATATTTTTATTTCTTGTAGCAAACGTGTTGATAGCTCAGTTAGAGAAGTTATATTAGATAAATCCACCTAAATCTCACTTTACCTACAACATTTGGTCTAAATGGCTCAACAGTAAACAATGAATACTAATATGGGTAACATAATAAAAGACAGGCAATGTAAATAAAGTTTGTAAATAAGAAAGTAAATTGGTAGATTAACACCTAGCTTAGGCCGTGTTTGTATAAAGGGACCCGGAAATTTTACAATCCCACATATAAAATAGATAGAAGGTAGGCAGTTTACCTGAACACCGGACCCCGCCCGGTTATCTGACCCTCTAAATGAGTTTTCGTTATTTCACTGCCTTTTTGACCGCCTATTCGACCCCTAAATGAATTCTCCTAAAGTTGACACCAAGCTTAATAGCCTTCCCGGCTTACCGCATGTGAAAAAAGGTCGTTTCGGACCATTAATTTTGATTTAAAATGAAGAAGTTTAAACTTAATTACTTACAAGACTTAATTATAATACCTGAAATTAAATAGCTTTAAGTACTGGTTTCTAGTAGACTGACGGACAGACAGACAGGGCGAACTATAAGGGTTCCGGAGAGCTACATAGTTGACTACGACACCCTAAAATCGTTGAATAAAAATGGCAATTAACACATTTTGTCATGGTTTCTACAATAGATCCCAGTGGAAGCCGCTTGGCTTCACGACTCCGTATGGGTGTACGCCCGGGCGCTTGCAGAAGCACTCACCAGCGGCGAAGCACCGCGCGATGGCAGGGCCATTGCTGCTCGGATGAGGAACACCACCTACCATAGTGTTATGGGGTAAGAAGACTAGATATTTATTTGTTGTATGAACGTGGACGAGGCAAAAGTAGTATGTAAGAATCGCAGCAGGTGGCGTTCTGTGGTTTCTGCCTGCCCCATGGGAAAATGACGTGAGTTTATGTATGAATGTATGTAATATTTGTTGCGCCGCGCCGCGTTATGTAAGAATTTGTCCCTACACCTGCAATTTAAAGGAAACTAACAACGCTACTAACAACGCAAAAAACGTGTCCACATACTGGGCCCAAAAAATATAAAATCATCATAGACTCGCAAAGAAGAAGTACTTATGAAATGAAATTATTTCATTCCAAAATCAAATTACTAGCTTGTATTATCGCATATTATTAAAGTTGGAAATTAACGTAATTTTCTCAAGTCGCCTGGAAAATTTGTCCAATTTCTTCTATCACGAAGTCGAATTACAAACTGGCTTACCCTCTGGCTAGATAACTGCGACGTGCTTCTTTTGTGAGACAAATCTTACCGTTTGTGGGTTAGATAACAGAATTAGGACAGATACCTTTAGCCGATCGCTGAGATTGCTTAGAATCCGTATTGGAAAAGCGTTGTTGTTTTTAGGGATTCTGGTCCTAATTGTTTGTATTTGGGAGTAATTTATGTTAGGGACACAATTATTTCGATAGGTAAGCGTTCAGTCCTACCAGTTGATGCCTTTATTTGTATTGTAGGTAATCTACTCATGTAATAGCAAATACATTGATCTTTATCTTATCTTTAAGGTAGACATTAGACTTCACATAACTGTTAACTACGCATTCTGTCCATCAAATTAACAACAAACATAAAGTAACATTGTGCAAAAATAATTGCTGGGAAATGAGTTTTATTTTTAGTGTTAAAATCACTGTTTATGTAGCGCGCTATGAAACGCAAGCAAAACATTGTGCTTACGGATGCTAACGGAAAGCGGCTATTGGTGGTTTAAAGTTTAGTTAGAACGACCAGTTATAATATTTAAAACCGATTTTCGTCAAAAAAAAAAATAGATCAAAAAGATTATCACAATGGTAGAGGAAGTAGGTACATGTACCTAACTTTCAGCTTCGTTCTTAACAAAATCAAAAGTTAAATCCCTTTACACCCGCTTATAGTACCTAACTGTTGCATGTTTGTTGTGCCCTATTTCCCATTTCCCGGGTGTACTACGCCAAATCGAATGCCAAATAATCGAATTACAATTGGTCGAACACTATAAGTCGAACGCCTAAATGGTCGAACGTTCATAATATCGAATGCTCAATAAATCGAATATTCAATATATCGAAGACTCAATACATCGAGTGTTCAAAATATCGAAAGGTTGTTTGATCGAACGCTCAATTCATCGCATGTTTATTATATCGAAATATCAATATACTAAATTATTTTTGTTTTTATAGAATACAAGAAAAACTCAAAATTTACTAATAAATCACAATATAATCTTATTTATAATAATATATCTTCTTAGGTAAATTTTAAAATTTTGTGTGATTAGCAATTGCACGGAGAAATTTTTATTATTCAATATTTTTTCAATGGCATTGTCATCCCTTTTGCCTCTTTTTCGTTTTGTAGGTCTTTCCAAACCCGCGTTTGCCTTTTCGATTGTCCTATTTGTTACAGTACATTGGTACACCTCTGCCTAACCCTTCGGGGAATACAGGCATGATGGTAGATATATATATTTGTTACAGCTTGCTCCTTAGCTAAAAATTCTATAGTGGCATAAACACCCCGTTTTTGCTTATCAAGCAAGGTGTTCCATCTTCTGTGCCATCCTTCAATGTTGTTTTGAGTTCTTGGAAAACCTAGTATATTATTTTGGAACACAGACCACAGTGAGGCGGGAAACATAGGTGGTGAACTTGACAGCAAACTCAGCATCCTGGCCACATTTTTACCTTGCAAACCATTTTGTTGGATTTGGCGCCATACATTTTGGCCCAAGTGGAATAGGCAGCACTTGTGTTGCGCATCAGAAAATTCTTGTTTAACACTGTTAATGACCACCATCTCGAAGTCCGTCATTATTACTCGTGTTCAATTTAACATCATACTCTAGAGCATATGCCTTTAGTAGTTGAAAAAAATGCAAGTAACAATTTAGCGTCTTCTTCGTTAGAACGATCTGTATCTGTGTCCACCAAACCATGTATACTATATATTTGTCTGAAAAGTATAGGACAGGACATGTTTCGAATGTACCATCCATCAGCCAAAGTTGTGATTGATTTAATAGTGTTAAATTTGACTTAAGTAGCTGCGAATAACATAACAGTTTTCTTCAAACTTCACTTGACGCCCTCAAAATCTCTCACCATGAACTTTCTACTAATTGAATTAACACTACTATCACGCCTGTATTCTCCGAAGGGTTAGGCAGAGGTGTACCGAATTACTGTACACCCACACCCAATAACGAATTAATTGAAATAACGATGGCAAAGAACTTGATGTGAAATAAAGTCCTTTGCCATGCCGCATACCGTGCCAAGTCGCGACGTCGGTTACCCGGCGCCCTTAGGCTAGCCGCACACACACAATAATATTGACAATCCAATATTGTCAGAATTTCAAGATCTATAGAAAAATACCGCAATACAGGCCGCACACACACAATATTATTGACAATACGTACTTTATTGTCAATATTATTGCGTGTGTGCGGCTAGCCTTAGAGTTTCGCCGTGCAATTGCTATTCACACAAAATTTTAAAATTTACCCATATAAGATTATATTGTGATTTATTAGTAAATTTTGTGTTTTTCTTGTATTCTATAAAAAAAAAACAATTTAGTATATTGATATTTCGATATAATAAACATGCGATGAATTGAGCGTTCGATCAAACAACCTTTCGATATTTTGAACACTCGATGTATTGAGTTTTCGATATATTGAATATTCGATTTATTGAGCATTCGATATTATGAACGTTCGACCATTTAGGCGTTCGACTTATAGTGTTCGACCAATTGTAATTCGATTATTTGGCATTCGATTTGGCGTAGTACACCCCTATTTCCCTTTGAGCCAATCACATTGACACCATCTCTACAAATATTCTGGGCCACACTACTGTACATTATGGCGTGTTTTCGGACAGCGATAAAATAGTTTTCCATTTCCTATTACAATAGGTTCAAAAGCTCAGTTAAAGCTCGGCCAATGTTTTGTTCGTAAAATTTCAATTAACTTGGCCTATTTGTGTTTGTAACAGCTGAAAGTCACGATTATTGTTAATTTCCGCCCCGCAATGAAAAGTTAAGAAATGTTTTTATAAATTACTTTTTTTTGTTCGTAATTTTTTTTTGCTGTTTGTCACATTTCACGAAATTGTGAATTGACGATGGAAAGACTTTCTAGCTCACGACCTACGTCATCGTTGGTGTAAGTTTAAAGTTACATAATTTTAGATACATACCAATTGAAAAAATCAACACCCTACACACAACTTCACTGAAAAAAACACTTTATTTTAGCCCTAAATACCCGATTAATTTTCATAAAATTAAAGAACAATGGGTCATTTTGTATGGAACCCGTACCCACTTTGTAGCATTTTAGACTAGGTGTAATTTAGAAGAGGCCTAATTGAGTAACTCGAAAATAAGTGAACGAATGAATGAATAAATGAAAGACCGAAGTTATGATAACTTCTTTGTAACATTTTTAATTGCCAATAATCGCACTTTTTCTGCTTTTTGGACTAAATAAATAGGTAACCAGTCATTTTTTCTGTCTTTAGAGAGCGATATAGCTTCCTATCGTTGGTTTTTGGTACAGAAAAAATATTAAATAAGAACTATCAATCTTAAATAGCATAGTTTTATTAAATTGTATTGTTACTTTCAATGATTATATCATCCCAGGCACTTGCCGGACCTACGAAGTTACCTAGGTGCCTGCCAACACCTAAGTACCATATTATGCTAATAGTATGGGCACAAGCACCTAGAGTTCTCATACCCGTCATGCAGGAGCAATAATACGCTTCGATGGCTTCTTTGCCCTGGACAGTTTTTTTTTTTTTAATAACGGCACCATTGAGCCTCCTACAGGCGAATATCAACCACTGCGCCGCCGCTCAGGATCTGTTGCTCCAGAGCATGGCTCAGTGGTCGATACACATCGCCGTGGTCGCTGAGCCGTACTTTGTCCCGCCCAGGGAAGACTGGGTGGAGGACCTTAGCGGCTCAGTGACCATAATTGCGTCGGCCGCCGCCGGCACCCCGTCTCTTGAGGGAGTCAAGAAAGGACAGGGGTGCGTAGCAGCCCGGTTCGGGGGGATCGTTGTAGTTGGTTGCTACTTCTCCCCGAACTCTCGCCAAGTTCCACAACTCCCTCGTGGAGTTGAGTGTCGTCGTCGGAAGCCATTCCCTCCCCGTGCTAGTGCTCGGGGACTTCAATGCCAAGAACGTGGCTTGGGGTTCTCGCTGCACGGATGTGCCGGTGAGGATGCTGGAGGACTGGACCCTGGAGAAGGGTCTAGTCGTCCTGAATCGGGGTTCTGTACCCACGTGCGTGCGGATGCGGGGCGAATCGGTGGTGGACATTTCGTTTGCCAGCCCCGCTCTGTCGCCGCGGGTTCTTGACTGGCGCGTTGTGGAGGGGGTGGAGACCTACTCCGATCACCGGTACATCCGGTTTGACGTCTCCGCTCCGGACTCTAGCGCGCCGGTCGTGCAGGCCCCGAGTGGTCCGCGGTGGGCGCTGAAGCAGTTGGACCGGGAGCTCCTCCTGGAAGCCTCGATCGTGCAGGCCTGGGTGTCATCACCGGACAGGCCTGCCGACATAGACAGCGAGGTGGAGTGGTTCCAGGGGGCCATGTCCGACATTTGTGACGTGGCAATGACAGGGTGAGCATTGTGAACGTGGCAATGCCCAATGAGGGTGGCGGTACGCAAGCTGAAAGGCAAAAATACCACCCCGGGACCCGACGGCTTGCCTGGGAAAGCCTGGGTCCTGGCCTCAGAGGCTCTAGGGCCCCGATTGGAGAGGCTCCTAAGCGTATGTTCAGCCTGCAGAGCGAGCCAAACATTTGAATTTGGCGCCAAAAATCCGCCATTTTGTTTTTTTTTTATATACCCAGTGTCACTCTCGCAGTAAATACGAATCTAACGACACCTCTCAAGCTAAAATCCATCGAGCCGTTCAGCCTGCAGAGCGTGCCAAACAATTATACATACAAACATACATACATACATACATACATACAAACATACCCTCGAAAAAAACGGTAATTTAAAAAACTAAAAAACCCGACTGCTATTCTTTAAAAATCCCTAAAACAAGATAAATTGTAGCAGTTGGGACCCATTCTAGAAATGGAGGATTAGTGAATTGAGAGCACATACCATACATTATATTACATACATTATATTACATACATTATATTACATTGCAGATGGTCCCGAATGGGTCCCGACTGCTACAATTTATCTTGTTTTAGGGATTTTTAAAGAATAGCAGTCGGGTTTTTTAGTTTTTTAAATTACCGTTTTTTATTTTTTATTTCTTAGTGTTTTAAAAAAGAAATTAATATACCCAGTATCACTCTTACAGTAAATACGAATCTACCGACACCTCTCAAGCTAAAATCCATCGAGCCGTTCAGCCTGCAGAGCGAGCCAAACATTTGAATTTGGCGCCAAAAATCCGCCATTTTGTTTTTTTTATTTTTATATACCCAGTGTCACTCTCACAGTAAATATGAATCTAACGACACCTCTCAAGCTAAAATCCATCGAGCCGTTCAGCCTGCAGAGCGTGCCAAACAATTATACATACATACATACATACATACATACATACAAACATACCCTCGAAAAACATAACCCTCCTTCTGTCGCAGTCAGGTAAAAACATAACCCTCCTTCTGTCGCAGTCGGGTAAAAAAAATTGAACGTGCGTGGGTCGATTTTACTACGGTTTTCGTTATTTTCAACATCGAATATCTTTTTTCCTACATAAGTTACAAAGTTGCTCCCATACAAAAAATATCTACGTTTTCAAAGACCTTTCGAATGGTACTAATTTCAACTTGCTACAAACTGGGTACGTTCCGACCCATGTTCTTTTTAGTTTGTTTGAAATCAATACATAGTAAATTGAGATGACAAAAAGTTACGTCATGGTTTAGTATTGTTATACAAAATCCAAGTAATGGCATTTTGACAGCTCTAAAAAAGTACGTCATTTGATTAGTGGTGTCATCTACCCAATTATAGTGTGTTATAAGTATTTTCCTAATGTTCAGGTATTGGGTGCACATGGATGAGCACGGCGACGCGGAGGGCAACTACACACTGCTGGCCACTGACCCATCACGACCACCAGGTCTATACCCTCTCGCGGTCCTTCATAAGTCCGCACCGGTAATTATACTACCCACTTAACTGCCTATTTACTTACCAAAAATTACGTTCTAAACCAGTTCTAAAACCCCATAGTTTTTCAGATTTTCTTGATTCCATTTACCATGTTCTGGTAAACAGTTTTGTTAATAAGCGTACATATGTATAATAATTCCACAGAACGCACAGGCAATCTTTCGCTAACGTAGGTTTAAGTACCACTAACACACTAATTTATTTAGGTATTCATTCTGACTCACTTTGTATATGAAATAAATTATTTATAACGG
This sequence comes from Caradrina clavipalpis, assembly GCA_932526535.1. Taxonomy (NCBI): domain Eukaryota; kingdom Metazoa; phylum Arthropoda; class Insecta; order Lepidoptera; family Noctuidae; genus Caradrina; species Caradrina clavipalpis. Next base: position 7,970,530 of record OW052093.1, read on the forward strand.
CCAAGACACTAACAGACAAGCTGCTCGTCATCACAATATGAACTAAATTAGGTTCGCCGATAGCGTCCTATACCTTTCCAAAACCAATGCCATTCTTTACAGTCTCTGTTTCATTTTAAATGTGTAAGGTATCTACATAATACATTTTGTGTGTATTTCCGTTAACGCAAGTTTGTAATAAATTACTGTGAAATAAGGCCAATTTTATAACTATTCGCATGAAAACACTTACATCTACATGTAAATAGATTCGTTATCAAATAACCGAAACACGTACGTACGCACAACGATACTCGACGTGCCCCGAATAAACGGCATCTTTTAACTGTTTACGTCACATTTTGGCTTGGTAGATGCACTTCAGTGCCAACCGACGTATGGATTCAAATCTGCCGACGCTAAGGTCCTTTAAACTGGAACAATCTGTAATCCTATAAGCATTTGAAATATTTACGCACATGTAGGCAATTTATATTCGCAACCTATTTCTTCAGCACTCCGTTTGATCTACGAACTAACAGATTGCCGTATAATTCGTACGGCAATTTGTTTAATACAGAGAAAAATGTTAGTTCTCAGAAATCTTACAAATATTTATTTCACGCAGGAAGTGCGCTTTCTACGGGAGATGAAGTGGCCAGGCGGGCAGGTGCCGCTGTCTGAGCCGCCCTGCGGATTCAGAGGAGAAAAATGCGTCAGTAAGTACCAGCTTTTTAACAAAGGACACAGAACACCCGTTGTCGTGAAGAGTGTATTTACTTTTCCCTTAATACGCAACGTATGTCGGAAAGCTAATAGAATCAGCAAGTGGGCTGGAACACTTCATTACCAACGGCCGGCGGAACGGACGCGACCATTTTGTTTACTGGCGATCTAAAAAACTAATATGTACTGTTGGAGCTCGGGTCGGCATTAAGAGCAAGGTTTGTAAGCGACAGTAAGTGGGGTGGGTCGTAAAAGCATCGTTACGAGTCGTAGTGACAAGCAATGCGGGGCAGCGGCCATCGGGCGCACGCGACTCCCGCTGCGCCGACACTGCCGCCTAATGCTTATACTGCTGTAGGTATAAGCACTTACTTAGCTTTACACTACACAATCTGGAACACATAGTCGCTACACGAAAATACTTTACGGCACTACCTAAGTACATAGAACTTTCTAAGTAGTTCTTAAACAAAAGGCTTTTAATACAAGTCAAGCCGGAAGTCTTGTAAGTTTTAGACAACCAAGTTAATTAATGAGTCCGCGTGAACATAGTTCTCAGAATTATTAAATTTACCTTTAGTTTTTGTGTTAGTTATGATTTAAATATTTACTAAACTACAGGCGATGTCTGAAATCAAACAATAACATTAAAACATTTGCTAAAGCAAATACTTACTCAAAATTCTGAATAAATTGAGGAAACTTTCTAATTCTAATATCGCAATCTAATTATGTTTCGTTAGACAAATACTGATATTGGATAGGTCAGTGGAGATTACATATATCCAATATTTTCAACACTGTTGAAAATATTGGATATATGTAATCTAAACGGTTTATAATTTAGTAAGTTTTATTTAATTTCATATTTATGCGATGTTTACTTAAAATCTTACATCCTTGAACCATTTTCTGTAAAAATACAAATTTAAAATTTTGCATATATTCTATTCCATATACCTAGGCATTTACTCATCATTTTCCTAAAAGTTCATTTATTGATAACAGTTACCGAATCGTATTTTCATCTACAATTCCATTTTTCTGCAAAGAACTTTACGTCCGTTTCAATTTGCAGAGCTTTATTGACAAGAGCCTTTCCTTAAAAGAAATTGCACGAAGGAAACGAGCCTTCATTCCATTAAAGGCTAGCCAGAAGCCAGGGGCGCCGGTAATAGTGGGTAGAGGGTTAATTTCTTTGTGCCATAGGTCCCTTGAGAATGCAAACCGAAGGATTCACACAATGCCACGGAAATCACAAATTAGAACCGGGTTTTTGATCTTAGGAATTTTATATTTATTTATTTATTTACTTAGCCACCACAAAGAGCAGTGTTGCAATATGTTTTTACATTTAAACTCGTTTAAATGTGGTTGTTACAGTACTTTCAGTATCTCGTCTCACTATTGGATATAAGGAAAGAAAATATCTCTATGAAGGTATCTCTACCCACTACGTTTGAAATACCGACTGAAGCAAAGGAGAAATACTTCCTTTGCTCGGGGTCTTTCAATCGTACTCTGTGTTACGGTCCAACGCGTTGCAAGAAATCCAGCTTCGTTCCTTGAAAACTAGCTATAAATTTAATAAAACGTTTATTAAAAGCAATTAAAATTCTACAAAGCAAACTGTTTCCATCGTTAAATTGAATTCTGAACTTCATTATGACGTTAAATTCCATTTTCGTTTCGCTAATTCACTAAACAAATAATGAACTCGAGTTGATCTCGAGGATTAAATGTTTGTATCAAAGATTAAAGTCGTGTCATTCACCTCGGCGTTGTTTTGAAGTGTACTGTATCTTTCAGTCAATCTGGTGATCTACGTACTTACGAGACGTTTGGTAGGACCTGACTGTCTTAAACGACACATGGTACTTAAACTGAACCTTTAACTCCTGCCGCCAAGTACCTACACTGGTCTTACAATGTATTAGAAGCCAAAATCATGCAAGAACAAACATAGCAAGAACTTCAAATAAACTAACATGGTTTATGTTACTGAGACGTGTTGTGTAGAATGTATAAATTATAATTTGACTGTGCTAGATTGGCGGCGTAAGATCTAAAAATCAAGTGCTTCATTGAAACTTGATAGACATGTTTAAATCCTGGTTTCCACCTAAGCTTAGAGGAGAAATCATAATAATAATATTTTACAACAGTGTGTTGAAAAGCTAAGAGTGAGATGTCAAAATAACGCAAGCCGATTAGCTGTAGGAGACATCCTCATGTCATCTCCGCTTTAGTGAAAACTGGGCCTAACTTTAAGTTACTTTTTCCCGCTCAGGTCACATCGGAGCATGGGCATTAGGAGCATCAGGTGGTACCCTAGCCCTCCTCGCCCTCGCTGCCCTCGCTTTATACCGCGGCTGGCGATACGAACAAGAGCTGGACTCACTACTTTGGAAAATTGACTTCCGCGAGTTACACTTGCCAGACGATGAACAACGAGCGAACAAACTGAGTAGGTAAACCGAACTTGTACGTGTTGTTTGCATGCGCTTACGCTAATATTCATTTAGAGTACTCACGGAGATTGGAAAGCAGGCGGACGCTGAATATCCTGGTGCATGAATGTGCAGTCTCACGTTGCATAAGAGATACTCATTCCTACAATTTTATTTGTAAAAATCTCCCACGGTGAATTTAGGAGGTAAACTATCACCTCAAACTCACTTTAATGAAGGAGATTTTTACAGAATATTGCTACTGTTGTGCTTGCTGTCAGTTACTGTCTCACTGAGACTTGCAATTATCTCGCTTATTTCTTACGAACTATCTATAGATTCTATTTAGATTTTGATCGACCGATTTAGCAGATGTTTTGGCTGTCTACATAAATATCTTAACTTTTTTGTGCACCGTACAAGCTGAGGAAAGCGAAATACTCACTTTACTCCGGTCTTTGATCACACGCTGTGTTCAATTGTTGACATAAAATATTTCAAACCAATGCTCCAGTGAACGATTTGATACAGATTTGAGACAATAGAAATAGATTTTATGAACATATTTTCCAATTCTTCAATTTAGAAGTTCAAGACTATTGTGTATAGAAATAGAGTTCAAAATGAAACAATGTGTATACTGCATTTTCTTTTGAGAAACAATCACATCTGGAAATTAATAAAAGAAACCAGAACTTTATATCGTGTTGTGTTTGACAGCTGTTTCTATAAAGGTCATTTTTGTCAATTGATATCGTCCCCGTTGATATGGCGCTTTTTATATCATCGATGTTTCCGGACTTATCTGATCTATTGAAAAAAAAATATATATGTCGGAAAGGAAAAATATTGGGCGGGGATAGAAACTTGACAAAAGTATAATGAAGGCTGAGGCGGATAACGATTGTTGTTATTTTTGAATTCTTATCTTTGAGTTCTTGCTTAAGTCAAAAAAAAATTGTATAATTTAAATACCTACTGCTTTTAGTCGTAAACAAAAATTTATTTCGAGTTGATCAGAGCTGAATTTTTCCAGCAAGATAGCAATGCGGGCGGTAACGTCACCTCATCTACCAATGCCGTGGGGGGCGAGAAGAACGGCGGTGGCAGCACAGGCGGAGTGCGCTCCAGCCAGGTCTCCCTCAGCTCCAACCCCGACCTAGACTTCCGCTACTCGGCCATCTTCACCGAGGTAGCGTTCTACCGCGGACGCCTGCTCTCCGTCAAACGAGTCCGGAGACACCACATCGACATCAACAGAGAAATCAAGAAGGAGCTTAAGATTGTAAGTCATTTTGAATTTGGCACCAATAACTACTAATTATATTTTACTGAATAACGATAAACTGCCAATGCCATGTCGATCGTAAAAATGCAATTACTTAATTATTCTTGAAGGTTACTTCAAATAGAGCTGCTTAGCGACGCCTTTCTAGGCAATTCATCTCGTAATATCGGATCAACAACTCAAAGAAAAAGATTTACCCAAGTCATAAATAGAGTCTTTGTAATTTACTTTGATATCCTTGCGGCATTACATGAGGATAGCTGAAAGCCTTCCCTCGGGCCGCAAAACAAACAAAACATTTCTCTTCCAAGCCTCGTATGATGGAGGCACCGACTGATACAAATTGCTTTAATACATTCGGATTTACTGAACTGACGCCGCAGGTATAGTAGAATAGAAATAAATAGGTGGGTTTATCCATGAAATGTGTTTCGCAATAATCATGTTTATGCACACCTTTCATCATAGAGCATTTGGTTTAGTAACTTCGCTCTTATTAGATACTAGCGTGTTTATTACTGGTTTTGTCTGGCATTATGCATAGGTACACGAATAAATGTTTTGATTTATAAACGGTCATTAAAAAATTAAGGAATATCTACTTTTCTAACGTTTAAGCTCTCAGTCGCTGTTACTAACGTAAAGCGCAAATAAAGAGCAATTTGTTCAGGTGTGGATAAATACCTCCGTAGTTCGCACTAACTTACACCTGTTTGCTCAGTTTCAGTTAAGAACCGAGTTTATTTTCAGCGTCCAATTGCAAAAATAGTAATAAAAATATTGGAACTACTGAACTTTCCTTGTAACAAAGTCGGTATGACGACTTTAACCTTTAGCCATGTTTTAGTTCAATATGTGACGAAATATTACGTTTGGTATTCTGTGAATTTTGGATAGCGTGGATCCCTCGGGTCAAAACACCCGTATTAGCATTCCTAACAACATGAGAAATGTCTAATATATTTATTTCTACACTGTATCTCCAAATACCTAACTATAACTTTATAGGCCTCCTTTCTCGTTTTTTGTAGTGGGATGGGAGGAATAGCGGAACTCTTTAACTGATCACGTTAATTTATTTCTTTAAACCACACCCCAATATCGCTCTTTTGTTTTTGGTTTATTTATTGTTTAATAAATCGCCCTTGCGCTAAGGGCAAAGGCGGTACGCGTTTAGAGGTAGTGGTGTATAATAGATAATTTAGTCAATTAGGTATGTGTTTTGATTAAAATAAATTAAGGGTAGGTACTTAGCTACTTTAGGGATCGTGATCATTCCCAAGAACTCTACGTGAGCAGGACAACTATACCTACCTATATACATACAAGCTAAACTCTATATTTATCTACTAACCGTGCAAGCTCAATAGTTGATTTTCGAAGGCTTTTAAGGATAAATTACCTAAGGATACAACAAAAGCTTTCTTGTTTATTATATGATAAATAAATATGGGAAAGTGTTCTATTGGCTTAGATCCCAATCCCTTAGTCTCTTTCTTACACACAAAGTCTACCATTAAAGTAACTTCAAGATAAAACATTTTGTAATATTCAGCAGCGGCACCCTTCCTTACAAATAAATAAAATAGTAAAACAGCAGGAGCCTGTGCTTCATTTATATTCTATACCTATCTACGCAATAGTCGTAACATGCAGCGGTATCTATTGTTTCTGCAGCGTGTAATAAAGTGTGTGTGTCGGCAGATGCGGGATTTGCAACACGATAACGTGAACGGGTTCGTTGGCGCGTGTATTGAACCGCCGAACGTTTGCGCCTTATCCGAATACTGCACTAGAGGCAGCCTCAAGGTAAAATACTACAAGAATATTCATGCAGATTTTTAAAATCTTTGGCAACAAAAATGTTCATGAAAAATGTCTGGTTTCTCGCAGGATATTCTCGAAAATGAAGACATCAAGCTGGATAACATGTTCATCGCGTCTCTAGTTGGAGATATAATTAGAGTGAGTAACCAATTTACCTTCACGATTATTTGCGCGCGTCAGGCAGGCAAGGTCACAGTTTTGGGTACAAACAAAACAGGCGGCTTGGCTTATGTTGATATTATGTGCTTAGAGGTGTTATTTGATTTGCCCGCTCTACATTTGCCAAATGTTTCCGCAAATCCTACCGAACAAGTCATTGAAGTCAATCCGGTTGGCCTCTCTAAGTACTCTTTGGTAGTTTACAAAACATATAAGCGGACTCTGGTGGAAAGCTTAAAAGATTGAACTACCTACTTAGTGGGTAACTACTACATACTTTACTATCTTCACTTCTTCATCTGTACTTCAGTCTTCTCATGTTACTGTTATTTGTTCTTTCGTTCCTAGGGCATGATTTTCATCCACGAGTCACCGCTACAGTACCACGGCGCACTACGGCCGTCTAACTGCTTAGTAGACGCTCGCTGGGTGGTCAAACTTGCCGACTTCGGACTAAAGGAGTTCCGAAAAGGAGAAATGCCTCCATCAGAGTCAAATGCACTGAGATCTCATATTGAAAGTAAGCAATGTTTTTTTTCTATATACTTCTTTAAAATATGAAGTGGGATTTATAAGTACATAATGTAGGTAATGTTTCTGTGTAGAAGCTTCTAATATTTAATTTTGTTCGAAGGTTTAGCATATTTATCACCGGAGTTGCTTCGCTCAGCGGGCTGGGGCAAGGAGAACACCAACATGACAGTAGAGTTACACGACGGCTCCCCACACTCTGACGTGTATGCTTTCGCACTCGTGCTGTACGAACTGCACACGAGACGAGGCCCCTTCGGAGGCGATGCACTACCTGTGCCCTCTCTCCTGCACAGGATAGCAACCCCCGACCCTGCGCCATACAGGTAGGTATGTGTCTGAGCAGGCAACGTGACGTAAGGCCTACTAACCAACACAAATAAGGCTTTCAACTGGACCCGTATTAGCTTGCCAGACGACAAACTAAACACAAAAACTAAAACAATCAATAAATCTTACTTTAACCGAAGTTAAATAAGTTATCGATCTCAATACTGTTTCAAAATCTTAATTCAAACTGTTTCTAGTCTATTGTTAGATGCGAAATCGATGTTATTTTCCTGATTTCCAGGCCACCATTGGACGCACTGACAGCTGGCTTTGACTGTGTACGAGAATGTTGCACAGAGTGTTGGACAGAAGAACCAACAACTCGACCGGATTTCAAAGCGATCCGCACTCGGTTACGACCTCTGCGGAAGGGCATGTAAGTGTCCTTATAACAAAACTAGCTTTTGCCCGCGGCTTCGCTCGCGTTAAGAAGTATTATTATTAATTAGGTATTTCGTTCCATTAGGTTCAAACTAATATGTTTACATCCTCCATCATCCCTTATTTTAACCCCATGGGGGTTAAATTTATCAAAATCCTATTTAAGCGGACGTCTTCATCAGTAGCTCCATTCTTTAATTTCAGTTCAATCAGTCGAAAATCTAAGAAGATTTATACAAACTTTCATCCCCTATTTTATACCCTTAGGGGTGGCATTTATCAAAATCCTTTCTTAGGGGATGCCTACGTCATAGTAGCTTTATGCATGCAAAGTTTCAGCTCGATCGATTTAAAATTGACAAAGTTTCATACAAACTTTCATCCCCTATTTTATCCCCTTGGGGGTAGAATTTATCGAAATCCTATTTAAGCGACGTCTTCATCATAGTAGCTCCAATCTTTAATTTCAGTTCAATCAGTCGAAAATGTAAGAAGATTTATACAAACTTTCATCCCCAATTTTATACCCTTAGGGGTGGAATTTATCAAAATCCCCTCTTAGGGGATGCCTACGTCATAGTAGCTTTATGCATGCAAAGTTTCAGCTCGATCGGTTTAAAATTGACAAAGTTTCATACAAACTTTCATCCCCTATTTTATCCCCTTGGGGGTAGAATTTATCGAAATCCTATTTAAGCGACGTCTTCATCATAGTAGCTCCAATCTTTAATTTCAGTTCAATCAGTCGAAAATCTAAGAAGATTTCTACAAACTTTCATCCCCTATTTTATACCCTTAGGGGTGGAATTTATCAAAATCCTTTCTTAGGGGATGCCTACGTAATAGTAGCTTTATGCATGCAAAGTTTCAGCTCGATCGGTTTAAAATTGACAAAGTTTCATACAAACTTTCATCCCCTATTTTATCCCCTTGGGGGTAGAATTTATCGAAATCCTATTTAAGCGACGTCTTCATCATAGTAGCTCCAATCTTTAATTTCAGTTCAATCAGTCAAAAATCTAAGAAGATTTATACAAACTTTCATCCCCTATTTTATACCCTTAGGGGTGGCATTTATCAAAATCCCTTCTTAGGGGATGCCTACGTCATAGTAGCTTTATGCATGCAAAGTTTCAGCTCGATCGGTTTAAAATTGACAAAGTTTCATACAAACTTTCATCCCCTATTTTATCCCCTTGGGTGTAGAATTGATGAAAATCCTTTCTTAGCGGATGCCTATGTCATAACATCTACCTGCATGCCAAATTTCAGCCCGATCCGTCCAGTGGTTTGGGCTGTGCGTTGATAGATCACTATCTCAGTCAGTCAGTCACCTTTGAATTATATATATTTAGATGATTACAGATATAGGTAGTGAACTGACAATGAACTCTAACCTTCCCATTTATGGTTTATTTTAGGAAACCAAATATATTCGACAACATGATAGCTATGATGGAGAAATACGCGAACAATCTCGAGGCTTTAGTGGATGAGAGGACAGATCAATTACAGGAGGAGAAAAAAAAGACTGGTGAGTATCCATAGTCCTGCTTTGTTTTCAAAACCCAAAGGCGTCATCTGACATACATAATTCTTTTTTCAGAGGCTTTATTAGAAGAAATGTTGCCAGCACCGGTGGCCGAGCAATTAAAGCGAGGTCGACGGGTTATGCCAGAGAGCTATGATTCCGTGACTATATACTTTAGTGACATCGTTGGATTTACAGCCATGTCAGCAGAGAGCACACCGCTACAGGTAGACTCATCATTATGTTCATACTTAGATACAGGTTGCAAAGTTTTCCTCGATCTATAGATCTTCGAAGCACTACAGTTTAAGATAGGCACCTAAGTTCAGAGCCTTTTTTAATGAGTTTGATGATTTGTTCTCGTTTTACAGGTGGTAGATTTTTTGAACGATCTTTACACATGCTTCGATTCAATATTAGAAAATTTCGACGTGTATAAAGTGGAAACTATAGGCGATGCTTACATGGTGGTAAGTACTTGTATATACTATTTGGCTACACATCTTTATCTTTTAAAAGAAATTATAATTATAATTTTCTTATCTAATGCTTATTCTAGGTATCAGGCCTACCAATTCGGAATGGTATACTCCACGCGGGCGAGGTGGCATCGATGGCGTTGGCACTGCTGTCTGCCACACGAGCCTTCCGCTTGCGTCACCGACCTGACCATCGACTTATGCTTCGCGTTGGATTACATTCAGGTAGATAATTTTGTTTAATATTAGTAACTATTTAGTTGTTGTATTTAGAAATCCACCTGCTTATTCTCGGTTTTGGGTAAAAAAACAAAGAATGGCTTTCTTAACGTTACAAAAGCGTTACAGGTGGATGCATTATAAAAGATTTCTCCCGTGTAGAAATCGAACTTGCGACACTCAGCGGAGGGGCTAATCACTCAGCCACTGTGCCAATCGCAACGTCAAACTTTACTTTACTTAAGTGCGAAAAGTCATTGTTTTTATTTTCAGGGCCAGTTTGTGCAGGTGTGGTTGGCCTGAAAATGCCTAGATATTGCCTATTTGGAGATACAGTCAACACAGCGAGCCGGTTTGAATCGACTGGTGCCCGTAAGTAGCTCTCACATACTCACATCAAAATTCGAATATACTCTTTACATCATAAAAACCTGACAATATTGTTTCAGCGCTAAAAATCCACTGCAGTCAAGCGTGTAAATCGCTACTGGATCAACTGGGAGGGTACATACTGGAAGAGCGAGGTATAGTCTCTATGAAGGGCAAGCGTGACCAGGTGACGTACTGGCTGCGTGGCGAGGAGCCGACGGCGGCCGCAGCCCGGGCCCGGCGCCGTGCCGCCAGGGACAACGTGCAGCCGCCCGGCAGTACCGACAAGCGAGGACAGCGGAGCTCGCTCAAGACTAGGAACTGGAAGAATCAAGTTGGTGGACTACATAGGTAAGGTGGAACTCATCATTATCTTCCTGCCCTTATCCCATGTTACTTGGGGTCGGCGCAACATGTTTTCTTCTTTCATGCCTGTCAACCGTCATGCTATTACTGACTCCCTGAATTCATCCATCTTTTCTTTGGCCTCTCTCTTCGTCTCCATCCATCCATATTTATATTCATAACAATTTTGGTCAAGTAAGAACTCTTGAAACTCTTGTGGGCCATTGGTCTTAAAATCGTTTCGTCATTTGCCCGTTTCACTAGGTTTGCTTAATTTTAGCTAGATTGTCATTTCCATTCTTTGTTACAGATGCTGCAGTTTAGAATCTCCTAAGAAGTTGCGTTTTGCTTCTGGAAATCATTTGGAATCTCATACAGACTGCGTTCTACATCACCGCAGCGATGAATATCTCATGGAAGTAAGTATTCGCCATTCCATTCCGATCGCCATTGCAAGTTTTTGAGGACTGTAGATCATTTCATATAGCATATAATAAATGTATTGTACGTCATAGATGTAATTTTCGTTTACAGGTGGTTGGCGACGGAAGACTAGCTCCAGCCCAGCGATGTGATTTATTGGAGGCCCCCAGTCTCCGGCATGAGTACACGAGCGTGTCGTGTCCTATCATAGAGCACACGGAGAGCATCTCAGCCCCACCCGCCCCCACCGCCGGCACGCCGCTCCTGCTGCAGGACACCAAGCCGTGTGATACGAAGCAGTGCGACATCAAGCTGGTGATCAACGGCTGCTCGTACACCGAGCGGGACGGCGCCGGCATCCCACTGCTCGCGGACGCGTAATATCTGCATTTGTACTTACGATACACTCCTAGTCAATGGCAGCGACATGCATCTCTAGCTACTGCGCCATGTCAAGCATAGCTCGCGAGTCGCAGTAGTTACTATATGTGCGAGAGCGGTTGTCTCGTGAGCAACGATGGAGTTCTACCTAAGGTTGGAGGTGAACCACTCGTATGAATCCGCAAGGACCTCACGACATCAGAACTGCACTTCTCGCTTCTCGAATGACACTTAATGTAATTGTGATCTACGTCAGTATTATTAAGAGAACTTGTTCAATAGAAATTATTTAATAACATTAAACTTATTTCACAATTGACGGTAACATCGTTTTACTTACACATATTATTTACAACATCATTTCATATAATATACATATAACGTAAGATAGCTGGTGCGCGCTCAGACGGCGGACTCGGTGTCCAGCAGCGGCGGCGGGCGCAGGTCGGGCGGCGGCTCGCGCGCTCCGCTGAAGATGCCGAGCAGCCACGACGGGATGGCGAAGCGCGGCGTCTTGCGCGCGCCCGCCTTGCCGTCCGCCACGTTCTCCAGCGAGCGCCAGCGCTTGTAGAACTCGATGTAGCTGGCCTCGGGCGCCTTCCGCCGCGCGCGCTCCTGCTTGCTGGACAGGCTGGTCTTGCGCAGCAGCGGGCTGTCCTCGTCGCGCGGCGCGTCGTCCGTCACGATGCCGATGATGGTGCCGTTGAAGACGGGGTCGCCGCACACGGTGGCCACGCCCACTTCGTGGTCGAGCGAGCGCGCCGTGTGCTGGCGACGCAGGCGCGCGGGCGGCAGCACGTCCAGCGAGCGCGCGCGCAGCGACCAGCGCGCCGGCTCCTCCGCCGAGCCCGAGCACGCCGTGGACGACGCGATCGAGCTCAGCGCGTGCCTGCGGGAGATCGCACATTACTCACTGCTGCGCCGGTCGCCGCTGGCGAGCAGCGCCAGGCGCGGGTAGGGCACGCACCTGGGCCGGGGCAAGGGCTGGTCGGGCCGCGGCCGACGCTGCGAGGAGGGCGACGAGCACAGCGGCGCCGGCAGCGAGCAGCGCGACCCACGCATCACGTCGCCATCCCGCGCGCCGCTCGACATGCGCTGCCGGATAGTACTACCACAACCCCCTGCACGAAAAAGAAAATTGTATTACTTCCAAATATTAAAGCATCATGATACACCAGATCTGATCAGATCACACTCAAGAAAATACCTGAAAGTGAAGGGTGTCTGGAATCCGCCAATCTGGGACTTCGTCTGGGTCGACGGAACAGAGGCCGCTCTTCCCCTTCGACGGCCCTCTTTTGTATAGCCTTCTCTGTGGCACTGACCAGCCAGTACGTTTGGAGCTGAAAACAGAAAATTGCTGGTTAGCACTCGAAGATTACTTGGTGAAGTACCTAGCCGTAATATATCACGACGAGATTTGGAACGAGACTGTCATAGTGGTTTGTGTGAAAAGGAAGATGCTCTACAAAATCGAACTTTTTCTAAAACCCGATGTGTCATATTATCGATCGCCATACTGTAATAAATTTCAGTGTACGGTGACCAACCTGCCCTTTCCCTTTGATAGGAATAGTGCCTCTGGGCTCGACGATGTAGCCGCCGATCTTGTCGAGCGCTTGCTTGCAGCTCGGCGAGATGTGTATCTTGAGCGGCTCGCCGTTGGACTCCATGCGGGAGGCCGTGTTCACCGTGTCGCCGAAGAGGCAGTAGCGAGGCATCGTGAGCCCGACCACGCCCGCTACTACTGCCCCTGAAATACATCGCATTTTAATTAACTATGTATTACCGTATGTTAATTAACTATGTATACACACTGCAATTTTAATGGTTAATTTCCCTCAGCAGAACTAATTTCGCCCAAGAGTACAAATGAAACACACAGTTAAATTAAAAATAAATAAATATTAAAAAAATTGAGGTCCCTTTAGAGATTTTTGTTAATCTGTCATTTTCAATTCCAATTAAAAACAAAAACAATATAAATTGACAGTACTACCACGACAAAATCATTACGCTGCGAAAAAAAACACATCCATTAAATTCCACGGTGTATACGTAAAAAAGGTTTTGAATGATTATCATAAATGGTTTAGTCTAACATAAGTTTATTTAATTTAAATTGTTTGGAAAGAAATCATCACCAGATAACCTAAAAATCGTGTCAGAGTAGTAAACACGTACAACAATGAATTAAAGACTTACCAGTATGAATTCCTATCCTAAGCTTGAGTGTTTCATTTGGTCTATGAGATATTTTGTGACTTTTGACTGCATTCAGTAGCTCGAGCGCCATGGATGCGATCTCGCCTACATGTCTGTCGCTGTTCCTTATAGGGAGACCAGACACCTAGAAAATACACGAAATAATTATAATTGAAATCCCATTTTATTACATGTAAAAATGAAAAAATAAAAATTCACCGGACCGATTCCGGCCAAGGCGGAATCAGTCAAATCTTAATGCAGACTAGCCAAGTACTACAAGCTGCGACTGCTGTGCGAGGGCTCCTGGCTAGTACAAGTACTAGCCAGGAGCCCTCGCACAGCAGTCGCGCTTGCGATCACGAGGCCAACGGGGCAGTTCATTTTATTACATATAGAATAACTAAAAAAACAAACAATATAGTTACTATTGTAAAAGAAGACACAACTTACCACCATGTACGCGTCTCCAATAGTCTCCACTTTGTAAACATCGTAGCCTCTAATTATTCTATCAAACACAGTGTACAGGTCGTTGAGGAAGTTGACGACCTGGAGCGGCGTGCTCTCGGCCGACATGGCGGTAAACCCGACGATGTCGCTGAAGTAGATGGTGACCGAGTCGAAGGACTCGGGCTCCACACCCTCGCCCGTCGTCAGGCGCCGCGCCACCGACCTGCAACAATCACTCGCATGTACACTGCGCCTTACACACACACCTCACCGACCACACTTACACGTCATTCTGATGAAACACACTCCAACTTCTACCTCAAATCATGCTGCTACTGTTTATACAAATAAAACATACTTTATCACTAAACCTACAGTTATGTACAATTCAATCACAGGCACTAGAATAATAAAAACTTAAAGAATACATTATAGAAAAATACCTACAATATAACAATTTGTACTTACGACATTAAAAAGTACTTAAAGTATACATATTTAAAAAGTGATAAATACTAGAAGTAGGTAATAATAGTACTCTTATTATAAAGCATGCTGATCTATAAATAATATTTTCAAGAGTGCAGTGTAATTTGAAAAGGAGTCCACTCGTGCCCCATTTCTAAAGTTCACCATAGAAACGCTACAAAATCAGTTGCAAAAAGCTATAAAAACCTCTAGTTGAAGAAGACCGCCATCACCGATACCGCCGTCACGCTAAACCGCCACAGAACCCCAAGCAAGCTCTATAACTACTCAAACTCTGTTAATGAAAAGGTGAGCCACGTGTTTCACAAAATCGGAACATTTCAATGAAGATTGTGACGTGAGCCTGCCACCTGTGTGAGGCAAACCATATTAAACTACAATCACCAATAGGGAGTTAATTACCTCAAGACATTTTCACGACATTTCTATAATGGATTCAACCTCCACATCTGGAAAAGAACACAAGTACAACAAAGTGAATACATTAAATTTTTAGACGACGTACCACTGTTTTACATCAAGTCCATGTCGATGTTTCATGTTTTGATAAATGAACTATATTATGTGTATCAGTTTATTTATAGTCCCATTATCAATCCGAGCTAATAACATTTAAGCGTCTGTAATGTTCATGATTCCATATACACTAAATAACCTAGTGTGGTTACTTTACATAAATCACGCCAATGTATGTAAGATAATACACTCCCATTTTATTTTACAACACAGTTTTATAGTACTACAATAAACTGACGGTGGAAATTTCAAATGTCGTAAGGTATAAACTCTTGTTTGTTCCTTAAGACATTTGTAATTTCCACCGTCTAAATAGTGACGTAAACCGAATCATTTTTCCTGCAATAAAAATAGCACATTATTACTGGTCGGCTCGACTGTTTACAATTTAGTGTACCTACTTGTATGAAGATTCACAAAAGGTGTAGGAAAGTTGTCACTTAATAAAGATGAGACTTGGACTAAATGTAAACCAGTACGCACACTACTGCGACATCCAGGTATGTGATACAGCTTGTTGTATTTGCGTCTTCCTCAACTGTGCTCACATGTATATTATTATTAATTACACCGATAACATAACAAACCTTCAAATTAGTAATAATATAACGATTAATAAGATGACGCTAACATATAACACCAATGTACACAGAATATTAATGACATGTACATGCACATTTCACGATGGTTACCAGTCGCGACTGGGCCGTGAATAAACATAGTAAATAGTTCCTTTTGCATTCTTAGACACAGCACTATTACTAGCGTTCCAAGATGCGCGAATGGTTAATTAACATTTACTAATGCGACATCGGTTCTTATATACAAAACTTAAAACTTTTATAGAATTATTTTTATTGAGAGTAAAGAGTCTAATAATATAGAATAAGAAAAGGTAACTTACTTTGGTAGCATCCTATGTAATAAGTCTTCGGTTTTCTGTTTCTCTTCGATCAATAGCCTCGTTCTCTCGTTGACTAGTTCTTCTAAATTATTGGCATATTTCTCCATCATGTCCATCATTTGGTCCATTATGTTTCTTGATCTGAAATATTCAACCAACATTTTACAATTACAGAATCAAACGCCTCGAGTATCTGCTCACACGCGAATATACCGATCGAAACGCGTACATTTGGATAACAAATATCGGTTGCTCAAATACGCGCCTATTTATCTGAACAAATTCGTTAGTCCTCAAAATAATTCCAAATTCAAAAAAAAAGACTTACTTTCCAGACTTCATTTTCTTGAGTCGGCTCCTAATAATAGGGAAGTCGGGTCTCAAGTTGGGGTCCTCAGCCCAGCAGTCTTTCATGCACGCCACCACGTAGTCTTCAGGGGGAGGATCCAAAGCGTCTGTGTCAGGTCGGAACATCTCTTCACCATCCAGCTTTGGTCTCTTCAGACGCTCTACTATATCTGCAAAGAAATATAATATATTTAATTATCTATCATGGAAAAAAAAGCTCTTAAACTTAGGCATTGATACTTTTCGGGACTTCGCCACTATCTTCAATAAGGCAGAATTCAAATTAGGCAGTTAAATAGGCAAATTATACTCCACTCTCACTTCGCCCTCCAGTCGACTTACCCTTAGGTTCGGTTCCCGTCAAGCCGAAAGGACCTCTTCTAGCTATTATTTCGTAGAGAATAATTCCAAATGCATAAACATCGCCCTTCTGCGTACCACCAATCGTGCCATTGGGGTTATCCAACTCTCTTAGTAACTCTGGAGCCTTCCAAAGTAAGCCTAGAAATTGAAACATTTAATTGATATTTTGATGATTGGAAAATTGAGATTTTATTAATATCTACAGTATTATTCTGTTAAAAATCTCCCTCGGTGAATTGAATGATCTGGAGGTGAGCTATCACACCCTAGCATCAGGTGGAATGACAGCGCACTTTAGCTAAATTCACCGAGGAATATTAGTACAGAATCAAACGACTGGTCAACATACCTCTATAATATTGGTGTTCCCCTATAAATTCGTTTTCAGCACAAGCTCTGAGCTCATGCAGACCAAAATCAGCAACCTACAACAGAAGTATAATATGCTAAAGGATTATACATTATCACTGCCACGTCCACAGCAGTATAATAACTTAGCAGTATGAGCAGTTAAATAAAAAGGTATAATTAAGGAACTGACCTGCAGCATCCACCTAGACGTAACAACACAATTCGAGGATTTGAGATTTCCGTGAAAAATTAATGGCGATGTATGAATAAACATCATACCCTGCAACAAAATAATTATGTATAAACTTTTGCTGTTGAAAAGAAACGTTTATATAGAAAAATAATAATTAGAATAATTAATAATTAGACATACCTTTATGAGATCATGAATTAGCGAAGATATGAACATTTTATCCAACTTTATGTCTTCATTTTCGATTATATCCTGAAAACAACATCAGATTGTAAATATTTTTGATAATACAGTTAAGTATATAAAATATTGTAAAACAGAGACTGAGTAGTAATTTTTCTTTACTTTTTAGAAGGAGGTAACTAGATTTAATTCTTTCTTCTCGTTCTTCTTTCTTCTTCGTTCTCGTGTTTGTTCATTCAAAAGTGCCATATACCTAGACTTTGAAATAAATTATTTATTTCTGATTTATTTATTACAACTATTAACTTTTACTATTATGATTTACCAATCTGATTTCTAATTAAATTAAAGGTGATTAGTTATTGTTAATATGTGCAATACTCACATACAAGCTCCCTTTGGCACAGTAGTCGGTGAGTATAAGAACGCGTAGAGGCTCCACCACGGCACCAATGAACGAGTTGAGGTTGTCGTGGCGCAGCTCTCGCAGCAGACGCATCTCCTTCATTATCTCACGTGGAATGTCCTAGTACACATACGATATTTTATTATACTGCACATTAAATGTATTACAACACCTTAGTACTATCAATGGTGCATTAAGGGAAGAAGGTTCCGCTAAGGTTGTAAAAAGGTAATAAAAAATGGGGCAATCCTAGCTTGGAGAATTATGTTGATATTTTTAACAATTATAATTGTGTCCATATTTATACGAGAGAGAGTAAGAGACGAGACAATTTTTTTTTCACCATAACGGAGACTACCTATCAACTTCTTGTCCATAATTTCATATTACAACACACGTAGTGTGTTATTTTCTGTTTAACAATACATTTCACTGTGTAAAAAAGTGACTTACTTTCTTTTTGGAGAACTTGAGCTCTTTGATTCTGACAACATTCCCCTTAAACTGCGCAGTTGTGGTGAATATCTGCGTGCAGCATTTGCTCTCGCACGATATACCGCTCGCTAAACTCAGCTGCAACATAAACAATTTATTCGAGGAACGCTAGTTTGTGACCATCGAACAACCACATAATAGCACATAAAGTCTGCACTGTTTACACAAAAGCTAGCGCTTGCCTGCGCGTCTATTTCTGGTAAGGGGTTACCTTACTAGGCGACCACACGAGCCCACTGCCCAAATATCCAGCTATCTCTTGTGGGTCTATCTTCCACAGCAGACCCTCGATCTCCTGCTCGATCTTCCACTTGCGGTATATGCTGATGGTGACGACGAGAGCGCAGAACAGCGTGACTGCCAACGTGCCCGCGACCACCAGAGACGTTATTTGCGAATCGTCTTTGGGACACTTCTCGTTTAGAAATCCACACGACGGTTCGTCTTCGGGTTTGACACTGTCAGGCCAATCGATCGGTAGACGAGGGTTTAGTTTATATTCCTGGAAAAATAAAGTATGTTTTATTACTGTGCTATAAAATAAAAAGGACCAAAATATTTTTTTTTCTTATTCTCTTATATTGCGTTGCAAAGGGAGGTCGCAACGAAAACCTTTACAATGGATAAAGTATAAGATTCTAGACCACCAAGGGTTAAAATTAAGCTATTTCATACATTTTACCTTATAGGTGTTGCAATTTTGCATGAAACAGCAGTTTTTTATTAAATGTTACGATATCTCTTTAGCCCCGCATAAAAAGTGTACTTACAGGAAACTCTCGTTTATTCTGATGCTGGAAATGGCCGACAGGTATCATGCTGTATGTACAGTTAACGTCACCGTCGCTGTAATTGGTCTGCTTGAACGCTAACACGGAGAAGTTGCCCTCAGAGTCTGCTCGCTCGTCCAAGCGAATGGACATGCCCGATATACCTGGAGAAAGTGTGATATTCTAACTACAACGGAACAATTGATAACATTAATTAATGTATCGATGAGTTAATCCGTATTTCAGAAGAGCCTGTTTACAAAAACCATAAAAGTCATGATTCTGTTTATAAACCTATCTTTATCAGTTATTTTTTGCAACAATATTTTGATAGAAATAATATTGTAGAAGCAAAATCCTTCTTTTAATTGTGCTTAGTTCTGCCAAAACAAACCAACCCACAAATCTCCAAATAATTAAATAAATGACGATAAACGAATTAAATTATTATGGCTAATGTATTACATGGAATACGGTAATAACGGTTCAATGTACGTCCCAAAACTATGTTTAGAAATAGATTTTAAATTGATCAGCGTCAGACAAATTTTGATATGAAATGGTTTATTTTGGCAGAGCTATACCTAATTATCAAAATACACATGAACGCACTTACTTTTATACGGTGAACTTTGAATCATCTTGGCGACGATACGGGTCCCATTCGTGGCGATGGCGTTCAGTTTTGCCGCCGTCAACATTTCACTGCGAGTCTCTTCCTTTATGATTTCATCCAAAGCTTTCGCGTAAAGTTTCACCGAATCATACAAGTATGCAGCGTAGATGGAAACAAACTGTGAATAGAACATTCTGTTGAGATACAGGTAGCTATTATTTCTAGGTGTGCATTGAGAGCACAAAGGTAGAGTCGAAAAGCATAACTAGTGGCACAAGGACACACCACCTAAACATTACGTGACTGAATTCGGCCTGCTTTGTTATAGGTGTGGCTGCTATCACCTAAATTTCCGACAAAAACTTGAAAAACCCTGGATGTTCAGGAGAATTTATTTTTCCTAGGACGCCTTCCGCCGTCATCGGCGAAAGGCGATGTTTCTATGAACGATGACGATGACGAATTAATTGTTGTGAGTGTAACACAAAAGTGTAAATACCCGTCCGGAATCCCGAACGGACGGCAGTACTCCCCCTATACGTACTAATGCGTATTATACACTGTGCGAGTATTTCATATACATTCGATAAACATTTTAGAGCTCCCAAAATTAAAACAACTACCTTATTAAACTTATTCCCAAATATGGAGTCTCTGAACTTGAAGGGCTCCAGGGTGTTGTACTTGCGGACTTTGTCGGTGAACTCCCGGTAGCTGCCGGACGGCTCCGACGAGACCACGACCAGCAGCGACTGCGCTCGCTTCTTGAACTCGAGCGTGTTCGGACATGTTAGCTTCGTTCTATCTTCCGTTTCTGTAAAATCATTGATTTATGCAATACTAGCTTCAGCCCGCGACTTCGTGCACGTCAAATTTGGTATATTGTACTATCCCCTGGGAACCGTAATTTTTTTCAGGATTAAAAGTATCCTATGTGTTATTCCACACTACAATCTATAAAAAATATACACCGGCGAACTGTGGGTGTACATTGGTACACCTCTGCCTAACCCTTCGGGGAATACAGGCGTGATGGTAATCTATCTCCGTGCCAAATTTCATCCAGATCCGTTCAGCCGTTTCAGCGTAAAAGAGTAACAAACATCCTCGCAAACTTTCGCTTTTATAATATTAGTAGGACTAGTTTTACCTGTGACTATGGCCGAGTAAAATTTCTTACAGATCCCTAATTCTTTTAATATCAAAATAGCATAATATTCTATAGCAACTAAGCGATAACCTAGCTTCCTATAATAAATAGAGAACAGCTGCTTCCCAAAGCAAGTGTTTATGGCTTTCCACAACATATTGCAACGAATATACACTCTAATGTAAACAAAACACAACTGCATTTAGACTGACGCAAGAATGCAACAAAAGTGAATGAACATGTCATGTAACATCCTCGTGTCTAAACACATAAATCAGAATAAATACAGTCATATACATAATTTGTGTTTCAATTAGATTTGCAATTGTAATGTTTACACCTTGCGCACAATGTGACGACGCTTTAGCTAAAACAACAAGGAAAACGGAACTATTTAACACGACTTACAAATACGCAGAAATTATACTCGTTACGTTATCATTTTTAGGGTTCCGTACCAAAAAGGGTAAAACGGGACCCTATTACTAAAAATTCGTTGTTCGTATGTCTGTCTGTTCGTCCGTCTGTCACCAGGCTGTATCTCATGAACCGTGATAGTTAGACAGTTGAAATTTTCACAGATAATGTAACTTTCACCGTTTGTTGTTTGTATAACAACAAATAAGTACTACATACCAGAATAAAATAAATATTTAGAGGGGCTCCCATACAACAAACGTGTTTTTTTGCCGTTTTTATACATAATGGTACGGAACCCTTCGTGCGCGAGTCCGACTCGCACTTGGCCGGTTTTTATATTATTAGGTATCATATAATTATAAGAAGTAAGTTTACTCACTTATAAGATATTTCAAGGCTTCTTTCGGTGAATAGGTCATCATGTCTACAAATATGACCATGTATTCGCCCTTGGAGAACAACTGAAGAGATTCCATAGCCGTCATCATTTCTATGAGGCCAGACGTCGAGCCCAAGAACACGTATACTGAAAATTAAAATTAATTTAATTAATTATTTAATTGTTGCCGAGGACGGTACAGAAAGAGGTGTTGATGTTTCTTAAAAAAATGATATCAAGTTATTCCTGTGCACCATAGTACCGTTTTATTGATTCCTCTTATTTCTTGAGACAAATGTTTTTTTTTAATTCCATTTAATTCTTTTATCATTCATTTGCGTTTTTACAAATAATTAAAAATGGATACTCTGTTCTTCATTTAAGTGTTTTGGTTTTATTACTGTTAGCTAGTGTACCAATTAAATAAATGAAATGAAATTAACAAAGACCGTCAAGGGAAAATTCGGTTAAGATTCAAAATAATGGTAAGGCACCCCTTTTGGTTGACTGTAGGATTCCCTACAGTCAACCATAACCTGACCCTAAGGCATTAAGTCCGCCTGTACTTTATGTTGCATAACATTTTAAATAAATAAGGCACTCGATAATACTGCCTCGTTGGCCTAGTGGTCCTAAGCACGACTGCTACGCTAGAGGTCCTGGGTTCGATTCCCAGGTCGAGCAAAAAGTGTTATTGGGTTTTTCTCTGTAATTCTCAGTAGCAGCTCGGAGTTTGGATTTGTGCCCGGTTAATGGCAATAGGCTCGCCCCCTATTACATGGGACCTAAATATACCGGCGAACTGTGGGTGTACATTGGTACACTTCTGCCTAACCCTTTGGGGAATACAGGCGTGATGGTATATATAAATAAGGCACTTACTTCTAGTCTTATTCTTAGTATCCTGTATGAACTGGTACCAGAAGCCGGGCGCGCAGCAGGTCATCTTCTCCTCGCAGCACTTGAACGCGTCGATGACCGGCCGCTGATGGTTCACCGTCATGTTGTTCTTCTTCGCGTGGTTCTCCAGCGTCAGCGCCACCGTCACCCACGACTCCTCGTACAGAATGGAGAACTTGTTCCATCTGTAGTACCGTAGCAGCGATATTACGGATTTTGTCGCCTGAAATTCAATGGTATATCATTAGGTTATCATCATCATCATCATATCAGCCGCAGGACGTCCACTGCTGGACATAGGCCTCCCCCATAGATTTCCAAAAAGACCGGTTGGAAGCGGCCTGCATCCAGGGTCTTCCTGCGGTCTTAATCAGGTCGTCCGTCCACCTTGAGGGTGGACGTCCTACGCTGCGCTTGCCGGTGCGTGGTCTCCATTCGAGAACTTTGCGGCCCCATCGGCCATCAGCTCTGCGTGCCATGTGCCCTGCCCACTGCCATTAGGCTGCTGCTGTCATTAGGTTAAGCTAATGAAGAATAAAAAAAAATCGGGAATGTGTGAGTCGGATTCGCATAGGAAGGGTTGTGACACCACCATTGGTGTTAATTTGTCATAGTAATACACACTTTGAAAAGTGAAGTATCCAACTACTATGGTTACGTGGTCAAAAGATGGACAGACGGACGGACAAATAGACAGACAGCGGAGTCTTAGCAATAGGGTTTTACCTTATTTCTGTTTTAAAATTGTTGTTTGAGTAATTATAATGAACCTGTGTCAACAAGTTGTAAATCAATGTCGCAACAGGTATCGACTATTTCAAAATAGAAGTTGATTACCTAATAATATTAATTTTACTATACATTTTTTTATATTATGTTAATATGTTTGTATCATTTTTTTTTACAACCAAATATTATAACAATTGTTAATTATCCACAGTAATATTATAAATAAGAAAGCTAGTTTGTTTATTTGTTTGTTTGATACGGTTTCACGGCTAAACTACTAAACCGGTTTTGATGAAATTTGGTAGACTCAGAATTAATCTCAAAAGGACATAGGTTACTATGTAATCCGCGACTTCGTCTGCATTCACACGGGCGAAGTCGCGAGCAAAAGTTTGTATTAAATAAAACGATGCTCACCTGAGCACCGGGCGGCTCCAACCTCGCAAAGTTCGACAACGTCGAAGTTTGGTAATCTGAACATCTCTGAAACAAACGAGGGATGACATCAATACATAATTTAACAACTTCCAGTACCGTAGAAGTTTTGGGTACACTTACACTGTTATCAAACATAAATGAGACATCGTATATTCAAAACACAAAGATGAACATTGGAAACACAATACATTGAGAAAGATGTTCAATCTAGTAAATACCTACCTAGTCAATTAAAAACTACCTACCTCGGTGAGTCCTTGAAATTAGCTGTTCATTTTAATGGTGATAACTTTTTTCTACAACAATAATCACTTTGAGCCTTCTAAGGATTACTTTGACAATAAAGGCCAATGACAACTTTGTTCCCCTCAACAAGAGCAATGACAGGGATTGCCCCGTGGACACTTAAGGCATTTGTAGTAGAAAGTAGAACCGAAACGAATATCTGGCAATAATAATTATCCAGTATGGGGGACATTTCTTGCTATCCGGGTGCGTAGTAAGTCATTACCCAAACGGATATGCGTTCTTTAAAATTATATACACACCATAAAATTGTCCAAAATTTAATTTGAAAAAAAAAGGAAATAAATATGTAAATATACCGTCACGCCTGTATTCCCCGAAGGGTTAGGCAGTGTACCAATGTACACCCACAGTTCGCCGGTATTTAGGTCCCATGTAATGCGGGCGAGCCTATTGTCATTAACCGGCCACAAATCCAAAGTCCGAGCTACTACTGAGAATAAAAAAACTAACATAAGAGATCATGGGCAAGTTCCTGGACTGCGCAATGATCGCCTCGGTGTGGCAGCGGCCTTCGGGCCCGAAGAAGGCGACCACGCCGGAGCAGCTCATGTCGGTGAGCAGCCGCGTCGCCGTCACCGTGTCGAACTTCGTGTCATGCCATTCTAGGAACAGCTCCACGTCGGGCAGCAACTCTGTCTTGTTGTTTAGCTGGAAAGAAAACAAGGGTTTTTTAACCTCCCTAATTTAATACGATTTCAAGTTATAACACTTATTATAAGCATAAGCATTACGTTCAGCTATCATTTAGAAAGTTTGCTTAGAAATAGTTTTTTATTATGGCACACGGGGTTGCATGACACATGTCATGCAACCCCGTACGAGATGGTGAATGACCAGTAACCTAGGAACTAAGTATGTGTCTTTCTGTTATTTTTATAACAGCTTGTTTTTATTATTAATTTATCTGCTAGATAATGCCTATTTGGATATTCTAGATATTTTAATTGTGATGATAGAGCCTTGACTTTAATAATCTCCTACTGATAGTTACTCTCATTAACTATGCTAGCTAAATCAAGGATAAAAGTCTACTGGCCTGTGGGATAACTGTAACCACATAGTAACGCATCGGTATTTATATGACATTTAATTATGTACGAGGAATTCTAAAAAATAACTCGACTTGTTTGCCCTCGAGTTAAAAATAGCTACGGAAGTGTTGATATGATTTTGCGCTGATCAAACAAAGTTTTATCATTGTACGAGTCCAACCAAATTTACAGTAACTTTTCATACATTGCACACTCTAAAAGTGTAATCACATCGCTACGAATTTAAACATGAATGAATCATTCGAAACCGCACTGGAATCCGATCAGTTTAGCATTACAGGCCAGTACATGTGATTTAATGTGATACTAAAAATATTACTCTGCATGCGAGATGAGGCTAATGGAAAGATCCAAAGCGTCCTTGGCGAGATTTATTTAAATCGGTGTATCCTATAGGGTATTATCTAACTAAATTATGATAATGGGTAGTAATGTGAGCAGACCTCCTCGAGGGCAATGGAGAGTGCCCCGGAGATGGTGAGCCCCTGTCGGTCGCGCAGCTCGCCGGTGATGCAGGGCAGGTAGCCGATGGTGAGGTTGAACTTCTTGCTGAGGGCCAGCGAAGGCTCGGCCAATAGGCTCAGCGCCGCGAGTACCAGCACCCGCGCGCCGCGCCACATGCCGTCGCCTTCACCACTACACGCTCATCTGCAGAATACAAACGAACACACATTTAACTACGGACACAATAATCAAGTGGCACCGTGAAGGATAACATGGAATGTATGACGTGTTCCCTCAGAGCAAAGCCTGGGGCCCCAGGGGGCTGTAAAGATGTAAAGCGGGCTGATAACAACCAAACCTACATACTTAATAAGACTAGAAGGAAAATATTAGTCCTAATGTGTAAGTTTGTCAAAAATTTGCACAGGAATTTCATTGACGCTTTCACTCAAATCACATGTTTTAAAACATTTTACTCCCAAAAATAAAAAAGAATTTGATCAACTTTTTTTTTCAAATAACAGTTTATTTTTATTTTATTTTTTTGTTTATAAAAACATTGCCAAACAGTAGGATTTTCTCCTATTATAACGTGGGTGCTTTTACAAACACAAACTCACACACGGCAATAACCAATGTCGGAACCAGAACATTTTTTTTTTGTTTTGTTAACTTATGATAGGTACATGGTAATTATTATGTAGGACTTTGTAAATAGCAAACGTAATTGCTTATTGTTAGATGCTTACTAATATACCTTAGGTGTTCTCGCTTGCAAAAAGCATTTTTCCTATGGCGACATCGTATCAAGATAAACCCTAGGGTTTCATAAAACTTCAGAGTCATTGTCCTATTACGATAAGAGGATGATTGGTTGATAACAGACGTTCAGAAACAGTGTGCGCTTTGATCTCGGACAGAAAACGTAATTATTGTGATGGCAATTAAAACTTATCAAGATAAACATAGTTATGTATTTGTCGTGAAGTGAACTTAAAGAAATTAATAATTACAATCTATTAATAAACATTTTTATTGTTCGTTTGCTGCGAAAATACTATAATCTACTGGAGAAAGCAACTGACGTATATTCTACATTGTGCAATTGTACACGCCGAGTTATAGTAAACACAAATGTATAATGCGATTAGTGTCGCAATAAAACCACAATGTTTTTTTCTAAATAACTAAATCTCACGGCAGTTCCGTGGGATTTCACGGAAATGCCTTTAATTCCAAACTCAATTTTTCCTTCTTAGTTTGACAAGGGCATTCATAAAAACTATAATTTCAAGGATCTATCGAAAGACTACATGATGGCGACAATGAGCGTGTCTATTTCTGTAACTCAATAAAGGGAAGTCTTCCTGCAGCGCGTTTTCCGCCCTCAAATGTAGGAATTGCTTCCATGCTGTCAAGTAAGTAATTGGCTCGCAGCCGGCGACCGATTAGACCAATTGACGTGCCGCTGTTTTGACAACATGCACCTCGTATTCTAAAAATTTGTCTTCAAGGCATACCAAATAGGCAAAAAGCATATTGATGACTTGCTTACATAGTAATTATAAATTATTTTAATAATTATATAGTAATATTTTAATACCCACCGTCGTAGGTACTCCAGTCCTAACCCTATCTTACTGTGTCCTACAGGGTCCATAATGATCTCAATTATAATGTGACCACCTAAGAATATATATGGAAAAGCAATAAAGTAATGAGTATTGAGTATGGTTAGTTTCACGTCTGCTGTATCATAAACGCTATAAACCCCCAGAGTCAATATCCCCACACGCAGCTTGTCTTGCGCGAAGCGGCGGACTCAGCATATTGGTGGAACCTAGCAGGCTAGGCGACCCTCGCGCACAATGTCAGGCTAGAGCTAGCTGCTCATTGAAGGATCGCTCTCTGCCAGCACTGCACGCACGAACGCCAGCGCCTATGAACCACGATCTTGCTATGAGATAACGCACGCGATAACGTTCTCTACAGCTATTTTTAGAACTTAATAAAAAGGTAATGCGATTATGATTCCATTTTATGCAATGGCATACGTTTTTCGTTACATTAGAAGTCCAGTGGCGGAATTTCGAGTTTAAATATACGACCAAAAACGACGTTCTGACTGAATAAGCCCTGTGTAACTACAGGCAGTTGAGTTTCATTAGCTATAACTACCTAGTTGCTTTATTTCCTGGAGCTGTTGTTCTTTTGTTGATGCTAAGATATGCCGTGACAATTCTTGTTATTTTTGCAACCTAGTTCCTCCTCCATGAGAAGTTATTTACAAGTTTGTTTTTATATTGAGGGAGTATCCTCTAAGTTCAGGGCAAGTAATCCTCACACGTGCAAATAAGCTATTTCTACTTAGCTCAGAGGTTCTCGGATCGTGAAAAGTCCGGTGCTCCACGAACGTGCATAAAAAGATTTAAATAAAGGATAATTTAAGCTGTTTCGATAGCGAAATATCGCGGATCAGAGGGGTGAGCAGACTGATGCGGCAGTTCAATAATACAAGTAATCTAGACCAGGTACCTTTAAAAGAGTACACTACACAATACTCACGGGTTCAAAACCGCAAGTACCTATCATCCTGTCAAAATGCCAAATCGTACTACGCAGGTCTGAACTCTGACCGGAAGTTTTGTTTGTTTTAAATGAGTAACATCATTACAATAATAAATACACTACATTATACCAAAGAAAAATAGCTGTTAAAGTTGTGATACAGAAAACGTGGCTATTATACACACAGTTAAAAACGTGGCACCACTTACCACGATTTGTCTTGGTGTATGACTGACAAAATTTAGTTTATCCAATGAACACTTAAACTGACCGGCACTTACAAACATCTTGTCTGAAGCCGTAAGTCGATCTCTCACGGCGTTGGACTTGACTTGAAAGTTTGTCCACAACAATATCATATTATGTGGGTCACTATCACTACTGTTCTTAAATGCCACGATTTAATTGTGTCAAGATCATAATGCGTCCTTCTAGCTGTACCGGCCACGTTTTTCTCGGGAACTCTTACGTAGGTATGCTGTTGACAGCTAAGAAAATATTATAATACTTGCCTAGTTTTGTGCAAAAAGTTGCTTGTTTTGATAGCCTAGTTTTTAAAGCAGTTTACTCAAGGAACAAACAAAACGGAAGCGAGTTACCTACTTACATGAATGCTGCGAATGACACATCGCATCGAATTAAATTTTCTTGTCTAAGTATACTGGAATTAGGAGCTTCCGATTTTTGTCACCCTACAGTTTATAAGTGATTCAACTAGTGTTGGTTAATGATGACCAAGGAAATAACTAGAACTACTGTATGACACGGGTTCTTTTTATACTGTTAAGTTTATTTAGGGTAGCATAAAATAATAATATTAGTAAGAAAATAAAAATGATTAAAGGCCCGAGAACAGAACCCTGAGGAACACAACCGACTACGCTTGAGAAATTGTCATTTTTTTTTCTAGTTCATGCACACTGACATGTATTTGAGGTCGGAATTCACATATTCATGTTAAAATACAACTATGTATCTAACAAGCTAAAGTATTTTTAATAAGATACCGCTTTGAACTAGTACGAACGCGGTCAAATGCCTTCTCGTATTTCAAATACACTTCTTAGGGCCGCCCTCATCTCAGTTATATTAGATACTAGCTTCTGCCCGCGACTTCGTCCGCGTCACAGTTGATGTGTTATCCTACGGGTACCGTACATTTTCCCGGGATAAAAAGTAGCCTATGTGTTATTCCAGACTATAATCTATCTTTGTGCCAAATTTCATCCAGATCCATTCAGCCGTTTAAGCGTGAAAGAGTAACAAACATCCATACATCCATACATCCATACATACAAACTTTCGCCTTTATAATAGTAGTAGGATTTAAATTAAATATGTAGTTTATCAATGCTTTATAATAAGAACAGAAATATAAGATTTTACTTGTACTCTGTCACTTTAAGTTCCTGCACCTTATGCTATAAATATGATGAAATTGTTATTTTATTCCGTTTAGAGTAAGACTCTGTTGAATTTAGAATTCAGTGAAAATTGTAACATGTAAGTATTTTGAAAGCAAAGTTGAAAGAAACCATTGGTCGGTCACGTGCAGTATTATTATAATATCACTTATTGCAAAGAGCAAATACATAACATAGGTAGTTAAACCGCAAATAATATAGCAGATTAGCAAATATCCAACTAAATATTTTATACCCCTTTATTTGTTCATATAACCTTGCAAGAATTATCCAGCGAATTCAAAATCAATACCAACAAGATATGAAACAAGTTATTCACAACTACCCCTATCTATGTACAAAATAACAGCAGATAACAGACAACAGCTGTCTAAACATTATTAAAACAAGAACATCCAACACACATTATAGTACAGTCCACCACAAAAGTAAAAAACGCCAGGAACTAACTAGAAACATAATGAATAATAACAATTACTTTCTGACTAATGAGAAGACACGACATAAAGCGTTATATATTATTCCTGGTAAGTACGCCTTATGGTTCGTGACGTCACACATTTATTCAAGTTAATATTTGTAACCTCGACTTTGGTTACATATTTACCAAGTTATTAATAGTACGCCAAATACATGAGCTAGAGGCTGATTCAGCAGACGGATAACTTAGATCCAGTGTTTATTATCAGTATGAACATGGAAAGTAGTTAAAAAGTTGGTAAACTTTTAAGACGGGAAATCATCAAATAACTTCCCCCGCCCTGGGCGGGGCGGGAGGGAGTGTCAGACTTTTACTGACTAAAACCCGTCTATGTTCTTTTCATGTGCCCTTTGTGTTCCGGGGGCGCGGTATCTCTATCGAACAACCCGCAGCCCCGAAGTTGGTAAACTAGAGGCAATTTTGACAGTTTGAGACAGATTAGATTGCAATCGTTCCTGAAACTTAGTAGAATTGCCACCCAGATATGAACGAATTAAGAGCATTCCTAGTATAAGAATAAAGCTAAAGGCACATCAGGGTGCCTACCACCATCTTTTAAAACAGTAACATTTTAATATTTCTTTGTAATATCAGAGTTGCTGGATTGTCAACTCTGAGCTGAGCGCAAGGCAAAGTAATATAAATACTCTTTAAGAGATGATGGAAGGCCCCCAGATCAGTTAGTTAAAGTATTTGTCGGAATTACAATTTTAATGGATTGAGAATCCCTAACGCAGTGTTTGATGACCCCAAATCTACATGAGGAAACCAAACAGAACATTGTTATAATATAGTCTAATACTAACTGGATCAATACTACGGCGTACACCTCTCCTACCATTTTATTAGTAGGTACGGAAACTATTTTATTACTGTTTAGGTAGTAAAAATAATAACGAGTGATGGACGATGGATAACTAATGAATGGGCACTTCCTTATCTTTTGCGCTATATCTGTGAGCTGTCCATTAACTAAATTAGAGTACTGGAGATTAGCTAAACAGATGTGGTAATCTCATAGTAACAGGCAGGCCGGCTGGGTGAGCCAGAGGCCACCTATTTCACCAAATAGCGCCATTATAAATCCATAACGAGGTCCCATCTATCTATCATTAAGTAGGTAGGTACCTAAGTAAGTTTAAATTTTGATGAGATGATTCTCTTGATTTTATGTTTACAACCTTTAATCTGTACATATACCATATGCTAAAGCTGAAGATTTTTTTTATTTGAACGTACTAATCTCCAGAACTACTGGTCGGATTCTGAAAATTCTTCTGTTATTAGGAAATTACGTTATCCGTCAGTGCCATACGCTTAGGTTTTATGATATAGGTTCGTACTTGATTTGCATATAGTCGAAGTGAAGAAGCTAGTTTTTAATAAGTATGCTAGGTAAGAGTGATTTTGATCTATGTAATAACTTTTCCACCAAGATACTTATTAATAAGTATCTTTTAATTAAAATAATTTGCTTTCCTACTAGTTATTGCCATTTCGCCGCAAATTGTTCAAAAATTCAACTGGATCCTACTATGTAGGTAACATAGTTTGAATTATAATAAAAGGTAAACTGATTAAAAGAGACAGGCCCGTTTTCATTACCGTCAAGTAAGTGACGCCGACGCCTAGTTAGGTAATCTCTAAAGTTAGAAGATACCTAAGTAACCACTCCATTTCACCATTATTTTCTCACTAGGCGACCTAGACTTCGATATCGTCATTTTTAACACCTGTCTATATAGTTTGTCATTATTAAGAGGTGTCAAAGCACGCACGCATCGGTGTCGAGCGGCACCTGATGGTTTCTAATTTAAGCGTCGCCTAGTGTTACTGAAAAAATCGAGTATGTTACTTGGAATGCGCTCTGTAATTCGCAACAATCCAGACATTTTATTAAATAAATACGGCTTTTTTTTTGTAAAGACGGGAAATCATCAAATAACTTCCCCCGCCCTGGGCGGGGCGGGAGGGGGTGTCAGACTTTTACTGACTAAAACCCGTCTATGTTCCTTTCATGTGCCCTTTGCGTTCCGGGGGCGCCGTATCTCTTTCGAACAATCCGCAGCAAATAAATACGCCTGGATTGTACCTATGTTCCTTTCGTAAAGAAATTTTATTTACGAAAGATCCATACAATATCACTACAAATCACTAATGCTTCCAACTACCAATGTTGTATTAATATTTTGACGAGGTATCTATAATTCTAGACGCTATTTTATTGCTTTAGTAGTCATAACACTTTACTGCTTCCGCTGAATATAAATTTTGAGCAACGTTGGAGTCGTTGCAATTGTATCTTGTAAGCAATACGCATACCAATAACAAATTGATGAGTAGAATGTTTTATAATTAAAATCTGCAATCTACTAATAATATTTAGGAGTGACTAAATAAAGACATACCTAGCTCATAGAAAGATATGTTTAACCCAAAATACTGTTTTTTTTGGTGCGCGGTGGAAATCCTCATGGAGTTACTCCGTCGTGGAGGTGACGGGGGGGCATGCCGGACTCTTACCGGCAAAAACCACCGCGCTGGTCCACCTCTGCCCATGGGCCCCCGCCCACCCAAAAGCCGCTCCAAAAGTAAAACTGTCATTGGGGACCGAACTCAAGCCCAGATATTTGGAAGGCGGTCATCGAACCGTTACACTATGTAATTCGATAAAATACTGCTTATCTACTGATAATATAGATTCTAATGATTCTGTAGACAAAGAACACAGTCCTCGATTTTTTTTCAAGTACGTATGGGTATGTGGAATATTGTGGTCTGCTGTGACAATGACGCAAAACTGAATTTGCGCAGCAGCATAATAATTAATCTTTACAATTTCACCGTGCACACGAATACGAATAAAACATACATACCATTGCGCCTGTATTCCCCGAAGGATTAGACAGAGGTGTACCGATGTACATCCACAGTTCGCCGAAATGTTTAATTCCCATGTAAAAGGGGGCGAGCCTGTTGCCATTAACCGAGCACAAATCCTAACTCCGAGCTGCAGACGAATAAAACCAAACCAATAGTTTTGTGGCGATAGCTTCTCTTGCTAGCTCTAGTTTGAAATTCGAAGAATAGCAAAATATTAGCATCATGCGCTTGACTACTATAATAAAAAACATAGTGCGATTTGGAATGTGTCGCAAGCGGAATAGTCCGTAACGATATCGATCTGAGCAAGGCGATGTTTGGTCTGCCACTCCCGACCGCACCCACCCTAAGTTAATAAAAAAAATCGACCACCCCACGTCTCCGACGACACACTGACACTACCTATATTGTTTTACTTAGCTTAGAAGGTTGCGATCTGCTATCTACTTAATATAGTCTACATAGTTCAGACCACCGATGTCTACATTTATGCAATACCACTATCTCCTAAAAATTAAAAAGTTGTTCTTCATTCATGGTATATAAGAAATAATGAAAAGCTAAGGGCTTTATTTAACTTCGTCTGCACCAGTAAAAATAAATACAAACAAATATTCCTCGAAAACTTTTGAACATACATCGGACAACTTACGCATTCCCATTTATTTGGAAATGTATAACATTAAATTGGTTAAGATAAACCGGATTTTTGAAATACTGGTACTACTACTGGCGGTACTTTATCGAAGCTGAGATAACTTACGGTAACGATGAATCTTGACGACTCTATTCTGGGATTCAGGGCTACAAAACTTGTCCTACCACTAGCAATGAAAGTATCAAATAGAAATCGTAAAATCTTAGAGTCCAATGCTTAAGTAAGAAGCTGCGACTATGGACAACGTTGAAGAGAATAGAACATTCGAATGAAAAATAGTCGACCTGATCATTGTGCTGAAGAAAATAGAAGAAGAAACATGATTTAACTATTCGCAAGGATCTTGCATACGACAGGGCGACGGGGCGCGTATTAAGATCTTTGTGAAACGCAGAACCGGGTAGATCTGAATGCAACACGTCATGGTTTATAACTGAACCAGATATTATGTATACCCCTCAGTGTAACCCGCGTACAGTTATATCGTCTTTGGTTACTGCTCCGCTCGCGTTGGTCATTGCGTGATATTCTATACGTATAAACCTTCCTCTTGGATCACTCTACATATTGATGAAAATTACGCAATAGAATTTAGTTGCGTAGTTTAAAAGATCTAAGCGGACAGAGGGCGGGAAGCGACTTTGTTTTATATGATGTAGAGATTTACTCGTATCTAGAAGCCAAAGCGTTGTATAGAGTTGTGTTGTGGCAGTTCTATAATGCATAATGGTTTTGGGCGATAATCATCAATTATATAGTCTACTCTACATTCATTGTGCAGCTCAGATTTTCCACAGCATATTCTCTTGCACTGTTGGTAACTATGTTTTATTTTTATTAATAAGAACCTTATAAGGGGAGGCCTTTGCCCAGCAGTGGGAAACATGATAGGCTACTAAAAAATAAAAAAAAAAAAATAAAAAAAATAAGAACCTTCATCGAGCTTTCCAGATCAGCACGCGCCACCGCGATTTGAATGATTCAGAAGATACAGTAGTAGGTGAGGGAGGGAAGTGTAAACGTAAAAACTATAGTTGCAACTTCAATACAGCAAGCCTAGCAGCTGTTGTTATTATTTACCTACTTACATTTTGTTTTAGAGAACTGCTGAATTTTTGTACCACGCTATCGTTTTGATCAGGGTTTTGGGAGGGAGGCCGAGAAAAAGTTTTTCTTTGATCATAACGAATGATATTTTTAAATATTACCGAAAGTCTCTACATAGCTTTGCCTCTAGTAACACGGATTTGAAATAACTGGGTATCATAGAAGAATGCGAACTAGAAAAAGAAAGCTACGGACAATTTCTAACCATCCCAAGATTGATTTTGCAAAACATCCTGACTTTGATGACTTGACCACATTAATTTGATTGGAAATGAATAACAGCGAATGAGAAAGAGGAAAAAAGAGCTTGACACAGGCTGTAACGTAATAAACGTTTTTTTAATTACTGCCAAGTTTTAATGTTGGACGCCGTGTTCCTTTTGAAGACGAAAGGCGGGCGGAGATTTTTAACAATTAGGTATCTCTGAAGAAACTATCGCTGTCGCTTGCGACCGCTATGCGTGTCGGGGAGCGCGATAAGGACAGCTGCAGATCCAACTGAACAGACAAAGTAAAAAGCCGTAATTTGGGGTTTGGCTCTCGTCGATTTCCTTCTCTAATATTGAGACTAAGGCTGGTTTAAGGCCGCTATTCCACTGGCGTTTTACGAGCGTCGGCGTCTCTCGAACGTCTGCGCGGCGTCAACGTTGCGCAGACGCGACGTTGACGTCGCGTCGTCGCGTGACAAGCAGAGACGCCGACGCTCGTAAAACGCCAGTGGGATAGCGGCCTTAGTCTAAGAAGGATATAAACTGTGTCCCTATGTTTTTCTTTTTTCAATAATAGCTTTTAACTTTGCACACTAGGCCTCTGTTGACAGCGGTATGAATAGGCAATTTTGAGCACTTTCAATGGAGTCTAGTGCCTATCAAAATAATAAATCATTAAAAAGGAAAACATAGGGACATAGAGATAGGTGGTATTTACTGTACTGTCACAGCGTTTCTAAGGAGAAAAGACCGACTTCCTTTCCTCTTAAGTTTGGCAGTAGACTACTTTTTGCGTTATAGGGCAATTATGCACTTCTTTATATCTTCTTTATGTAATCACATGCCTCGGAAAGCACGTACAGCCGTTGGTCCTGCGCCTGATCTCTCTCCGGTCGTGTCGGATTGCCGTCACAATGGGAGTTAGGGAAGAGAGAGTGCACCTGTGTTTGCGCACACACTTGTGCACTATAAAATCTCCTGTGTACGTGGCTAGTCTGCATTAAGATTGGCCTCCGTGGCCGGAATCGGTCTGGAGAGTTATAACTTACTAATAAAGCTACCTTCATTTATATATTTATTTATCATTACAATTAAGTAATTAACTATAAGTAGGTAAAGTTGGTTGTATTCCTAACATAATATCCATTTCATAGTTTTCCTTGAATACATGTTTATTTATAGATGTATTAAAATAGGACAGCTCATTAAGTACCTAAGTTAATGCTATTTAGTATTATAAATAGTCACTAATCAGTGAAACTATTTATAATACAATTTTTTTTTCAGCGTGTTTCACTAATTAATTAGTTTAAGGAAAATAATGGTACTGATTTCTGGCAAAATCAGTACCATTATTTTCCTTAATGTATTTTCCTTAATATATAGTTTTAAAATATTACAATTGAACAATTAAGTTGTGTAGTGATTTTAAAAGTAAATAAAAAAATTGTGGCGCTTTGCAGTTTTATTTATTAAATATAATGTTGTTTTTTTAATAGTACAAAACGAAACTATTGTTTTGGTTAAACCTATTAAACTATGTGTCTGTCTTTAAAGAAATTAACTTTTATATATATTATTATGTCTGGAACTCTTACATTTTAATTTAGTTGTAGTTTTACATACATAATTATGTATATAAACTCACACCTTTTTCCCATGGGGGTAGGCAGAAACCACAGAATGCAACTTGCTACAATCCTTAAATACTACATACATTATAGTTTTCTGTTAACTTATTAATTTAAAAAAATATTTACTAATCTCATAAGTAAAAGACAATGAGAGATTAAAAAAACATTTTTAGTCATAAGAAATTACCAATGTTAACGCAAAGTCCAAGAACTGATTTAATGAATCACAGCAAAGTATAACTACAAAGTAACCACACACTATTGGATTACAAATTTCATTATTGGTTTTAATCAGATCAAAAGGTTTAGCAAATATATGGCATATTTTCATCATTAATTGTTTGCTAGATAGAGATAACTGGTTATAATAAACACCAATTTGAGAAATCATGCATTACTCACCATGAATGTCAGATTATCCTGTTTGTATGGTCCTGACGTATCCTTCATAGGATCATAATTCAAATCACAATCATATAAGAGTTATTCAATATGTAAAACCACTGTATATCTATATTTCATTTCACATGTACACAAACTGAATATAACTTCAAAAATGTTTACAAAGGAATCAAGCTTGAATAGCATAGTAGGTGGATTCTAAAAATACATCAACATGATAAAACAGTATGAATGTTTTAACATAAAGCAACACAATGATGACAATAATGTAATATGGATTGTGAATCCGGATTAACCGCTTCACGTGCGTGATAGAGTAGTAATAGTGATAGGCTGGAGCTAATGATAATACCAAAATAGATACATAAGCACAATGGAAAAAATAGAATTACAAAACAAAATTTCTGATAGTTACATTACATCAAATACTGATAATTGTTTGCACTGTGTTCACGGGTAATCTAGGGTACAAACGAATTAAACAAAATAATAACACTGATATTGAAATCAAGTATAATTTTTTGATCTGAGACTGGACTTTAGAAAGTCGTAGGTACTCATGAATTTGACCTGTATACTCAGTAAATATGATAAGGAATTACTATAACGATGTACAAAAGAATCCAAAACCTTTTAGTCGATAAAAATCACTGTATTACGACGAGAAACGCAAAAACTTGTAGCTTCGCAAAGTATACAAATAAAATATCTTCCCATCCACCATCACATAACCACCACTACACCACTACTTGACTGACAAGCACAACACCATAGCCATAATAGCCGGTAAAAAACGAGATAACAGTACAACACTACTCTGCCAAAAACCGTAACTTACATAGTTGTATCAATTCATTAGTCGATTTAATAAAAATACTGTTTTATTAAAAATTTAAATAAATAAATTATGTTGCGTTATTCCACCAAAGAACTACTGACTCATCAAGGTGGAACCTTTACGGTAGCCCGCGAAATTCTAATTTGCTTACGTTTTTTGCAATTTGCAAGTCAGTATTAAGTTATATGTTGATTAAAGTATAATTCGTGGGCGTAAGAAGTATGTATTTTCAGAATTATAACCATTTATGTCAGCAATAAAACTCCATAGGACCAGGTAAACCGAAAGAATGACTATTTCATGAAATCTTGACATTTTGGAATTATACCGACTTATGGAGTTATTTTACTGATTTTAATGGTTATGATTCTGAAAATACATAGGTACATCTTCTCATCATTCATACTCGCCCGCGAATCTTACTTTAATCAACATTAAACCTAATACTGACTTGCAAATTGCAAAAAACGTAAGAATATTTGAATTTCGCGGGTTACAGTGGAGGTTGCACCTTAACCACACTATATATCAAATTAAATAAGAATTCATGAAAATTCTAAAATGTTGCGATATCATAGAAGATTCCAAAAACACACCAACGTGTAAATGCGTCATAAACGTCTTTTGTTTTACAACCCGCGTAACTATCAACTTCTGATATGACGTATAGCATAAGAAAAATATTACAACAGAAACATTGTCGGAAATCACATTGATTGCATCTATTAATACAATCAATTTGATGTCTAACAAGTAACAATGCTTATGTCGCTTGATCCACTGTATTTTATCCTTTTTTTTTTTAAATTAACAACTGTTAAATTTCCGTCATTTCTGCCTACCCCCACGGGAAAAAGGCGTGAGTTTATGTATGTATATAAATTTCATAATACCTTTGGCTTTTGCAAAATTCCCAAAAGGAACTAAAATAGGATTCGTTAGTGGCCCGCCGAAAATGTCTAAATCAACAGTTTGGGCCGACTGTTAAAAAAGTTGAGTACCCCTGACATAAGTCAAGTATTGATCGCAATGCTAACATTCGCCACGCCATGTATTCGCGGCATAAGGTCCTTTTATTGATCTCAACCATTTCTGATGGGTGATAGCGAGTGTTTAGACGCCACTGCCGCAAAATTGTATAATATGAAAAAAATAATGTAGACGTATGCACTGTAGTTTATTACTGCGGCTTAGTTTTTTACCAATTAATGCATTCGCCTTAGCAGTTTTACGGTGCCTGCGCACTGCATTACTGCAAATGTCGTAATACGGCCTTAGACTTCGCTGACCCTAAGCTTGAACGACATTATGCTACAATAAAAAAAAACAGCAAGAAAAGTTCGAAGTTTGTTGCTAGTGCACTGTGGGCCTTACTTATAAAAATAACGCTAAATAATACTCAGCTACTTCTCAATTGATTAACTCTCAAATCCTTGACTAAAAATCAATTATTTTTCACATAGCAACCACTTTCAACGGTGTCTCAGGTGAAAAATCTTACGTATAAACGTTAATCAGCGTTGAGATGTTGCCTAAGTGACAGAAAAATTAAACAGCGGCGACCCATTGTTTATGTACAGTTCGGAAGTAAGATGGCGGGCTACAATCAGCTGTGACGATGACATTTTTGGTCTATGGATTCTATTGTAAATTTTGACAATTATGCTCAATGAGGAGCCACAGGCAAAACTGAGTATAGATGGCGCCAGGAGCAACTGTACCGTGTTTACTTGTCAAGACAAGATTGTGATTGATTTTTCGTTAATATTCTAAGTTAAATTCATTTAAAATGTACTCTTTTCTGACTGTCCCTCAATTTAAAGATAAGTTACGTAAGAGAAATGCGACAACTGCCGGTAAAAAGGCCGATTTGATTGAAAGGTGAAGACTTAAAATGGTTGAGGTTATAATTGATTTGTAAGGTTTTTTTTTTGTTTCTATGGACTATAACTATCCTATTTTATTTGTAGATTAGAATCATATGACCGGAATCAAAATTTTGGTGCCGATTGCGACATCCACGAGGACTCCGTGTACCAGTGTCCACCTACAAACACATTCATAGATATAAATGCAGATACTCCTCTACCAATGATCAAAAGAGAGGACATACAGGATTATATTGAAATAATAAATCTTTAAGAAGCTGTTTTCTATATACATAAGATAGTAGATAATGTAAGAAATATATTTATTGAATTAAGAACTTAGGTTCGTCAATTACTGACTGATAGTAGAATATTATAAGTAGAACCACTGCGATGACTCACCTGTATACTTGCTTTTCCCATGATAATCGTCTTCAGTAAAATGCGCAGCACACAAGCGTGCAGTATTACTTGCCTTGAAGTTTTTAATACGTAACGCCGATTCCCATTGTTTTCTGCGTTTATTATCCTTAGGAAACAAATGTACTCCTCTATTTTTACAATTTAACGCACTACACTGAGGCATCTTTCTCAAGATTAGGGAAAAAATAAATAATAATATTTACTGAATGCAAAAAACCATACGATTTGACAACTGTTATGTCAAAACAGGGTACAGTTGCTTATACGCCCTCTGTCGTGATAAAAAGTTAGTGCTCCTCCCAATTGTTCGTTCGATTTCGTTTTTTAGTCGAATAATTTGGTCATGCTCTATGCTGACCGTCTAAGTGTTGGCAGATTAAAATAGTGTTTCATCGTTCAGTCAGTCACATAAGAGCTAGCTGAGTATGAATCAGCGTTATTTTTATAAGTAAGGCCCTCAGTTAATTCCTCGTTTTCAAATCAAATTATTTCAACCAAAACTGTTGATTTTGAAATAATACCGGTTTTTAACATCCCTATAGTAATGACACTACGTCATCTGATGATTGATTGTGAACAAAACTATGTTGCAAGTATATATTTTTCCTATATTATTGGAAAAGCGGTGACGTAGTTTTATCTAACGGTTGAAAACTGGCAAGTCATGATCATGACTCCTTATCGAAAAGAAGGCAACCGAAATAAAACAAGGCTTGTCTTTTTGTCACAATAAAATAAAGTTTTATGTCAAAGATATATTGCACGAAATTATTTAAAAAAAAAGTGTAACCATAGAACATTTAATGGCAACTTTACTAATGGATCAAAAACTTTATAATCTGTTATCTGTAAAGAACGTGACGTAAACGTGAAGACACTACGTACGACGACAGACGACGCATAAATAAGTGAGACTGCGAGTGTGTGTATTCTTGTGAAAAATATTATCTTTAAATCTTTACAAATCAAACTACCAAAATGGGTAAAGGGTTCAATAATTACATGTGTAAGAAATTCTTCCATCCTGCTTCAAGAGATAACTTGAAAAGGGTAAGTAAATAATGCAGCTGTGATATTAATTTTTTCATTGTGTGACATTATGTTTACACCTTGTGATCAGCTGTATTTTATTTAGCTTTGTAGTAGTTTGCGTTGGTTATTAATCATATTTTGTTTAATTTGTCTCGATAGGTATGGATGGCAGAACAGAAAACTGAGGCTTACAAAAAGAAACAAGAGGAATTACGAGTTCAATATGAGAAGGAACAAGAGCTCCATGAAAACAAGTAAGTATCAGTTGTGATAGTATCCTTATCCGTGATCTAAGTATCTTAGCCTACAATTATTAAAAATAACTTTTTTATTTCTAGGGCATTGCTGAGCAAAGACAGTAAGGACAAATTAAGTTTGAACTTTATGTACGAACCACCTCCTGGTGTCAAGAAAGAAAGAGAACGGGAAGACAATGAACCTGAATATAAATTTGAGTGGCAACGCAAGTACAACGCGCCCAGAGAGAGCTACTGCAAAGGGGACAATGAAATCAGAGATCAGCCTTTTGGAATACTGGTCCGCAATGTCAGGTGCATCAAATGCCACAAATGGGGTCACATAAATACAGGTGGGATCCTACTATCTCAGTTTTATGAAAATGGATGGAAAATGCTTGTATAAAAATAATAAACTGAATTTATTATTATTATTAAACCTTTTCCTACATTTTACTGTAACAATGTAAATGTGACCATTTGTATGATATATTTCTATTATTGTTCCTTAATCTAGTACTTATGTTGCTCCAAGCCCTTAACCTAAACTATAATTTCATCCTTCTTACAGACAAAGAATGTTCAATGTACTCCTTGTCAATGAGTGAAGCTCGTGCCTTACAAGCCTCCACATCGGCTCCTGAAGAAGAAGAGGAGAAACCCGATGTTCCGACACTGATGCAACAAATGAGAGATACCGGTCTTGTGATGAAAGCTGGAGCCCTGCCTTTATCTGCCACCAAGATTGAAGAAAATGACTCGTCTAATCTCACTGAAATGGATCTCATCAGTCAATTGACTAAAAAACAGAAAAAGAAGTTGTTAAAGTAAGTAATAACAAGTACAACAGATTCTTAAGATATCTGTGCATGTTTGTAACAGTTAGGTCTTCTGCAAAATAAATTTGTAAATGTTTATAGAGATCATCAATGCAATGTGTCATCTTTTTTTTTCTGTTTACAGGAAATTGGAAAAAATGGAGAAAAAGAAGGACAAGAAACATAAGAAATCTAAGCACTAAGAACTGTCTGGCGTATGAGGCAACTAAGCTGTAATGGGCAGTGTTCAAGACATTGGTACAGAAACTGTCCCATGGCCAAACATTACCACTGGTCAAAGGCTATTCAACTCACTTAGATCCCAGCAGCCTGGGTAACTGTGTTCCCAACATGCACTGTACACCAATAATTGTCAATGACCAAAAGATGTTGGTACTTGTTGGTATATTATTAGGCTTTAATCGCTTATTTAATAATATTGAACCTCTACGTACAATGTGTTATGATTTCACAAATTTTTTTCTAGAGTGCACTACAATTTGTTTTGCAAACCAAGTAGGTTATCCTCATGTCAATTAATATAAATGTTTTCTTTTTCAATCTGAGTCATGTTTACCATACATGAATCCTTACCATATATTATGACGTTTAAATAATACACATTAAATTATGCTTCTATCATAATAATATTTCACAAGAGAATTATATCATAGTGTTTTTTATTGTAAAAGTAACTTTTGTTGATGAGTATCAAATTAACAAGTACAATATAAAACCTTTTATTATTACTTTTGATCTTTAAGCATGTTTTGTCTGATATTATTATTTAATTTGAATAGAGATGTGGCACATCCTCCTTGAACTAGCTTTTTTCTTAAATAAACACACATAAATAAAAGTCTTAATTATTTTATTTTATACATTCTCTTCCTTCCTTGTGATAGTTTATGTTCAACAGTCATCATTATAATTTTATCACAGTAACTTGATCATTAACTACATAACAATTGATTCTTATTATTTAGGTACATTTTGATTTTTACTTAATAAAAACTCAAGTAATTGCCAACAGAATGCTGTATAACAAAAGATAAAACAAAATACTTTTTAATACATACCTAAAAATAAAAATATTATATACAATTCTATTTCAGATCACATGATTTTTTGATTAGGTACCTAGTGAAAACTTACTATACTTACTGCCATACTCAGAGACGTTTAATGGTTACTTAAGTCGCTCCTTAGTAAAGATTTCCAAGCGAAATCTTTACTAAGGAGCGACTTAAGTAACCGTTAAACGTCTCTGAGTATGGCAGTTACAAAATTAAATTAAATCTTAACATAAGTCTTTTCATCAATTTCAATAATGTCTTGTCTGTCATTTCTTTCCTTCCAATGCAAGTATAAGACACACCCAGTAATAATGACTATAATAGCAGTCAAAACAAACACACTCTTCAGAATAACTTTGCTTGGTGTTACAAACAATTGGGCCTTCCATTGAGAAGGGTCGCTGGGTGGAGCTGGAATCACAACTATTTGAGAATTTGGTATTATTTGAGTCCAACTTTTGGAAAATCCTGAGAGGCCAACATTCAAGGTATCTACAAAGTTTGGTGTGCGATCCAATCCAAATATGGAGTAGGGTAACTGTAGAGCAAAGTATGCCGACTGTGGTAGTTGAGCACATACACCCGTCCTGT
Organism: Caradrina clavipalpis; assembly: GCA_932526535.1. NCBI lineage: Eukaryota > Metazoa > Arthropoda > Insecta > Lepidoptera > Noctuidae > Caradrina > Caradrina clavipalpis. The sequence continues at coordinate 8,014,309 of OW052093.1, forward strand.
AAGTACCTTCCTGAGACCATGTGTTGTAACCTATTTTTGGTCCCGGGAGATTAGTTCCTGCAAAAAAGAACATATAAAAATATACTTGTGAAACTAAACAACCCAAATTAATCAATTCAATTGTGATAAAATTCTTACCAAATGTAACTTTTCTATTATACAATGTTCTATTGTTGACTGGTATTCTATCATTGGTCAAACCAGTAACAACAATGACTTTGATGAAGTTTGTGTCATACTCCAATTCATTTCTGAATGAATTCATTGTATATTGTAGTGTGGTTACATTTTTTTTGACATATATTATGTCAAGTACACCATCCATGTAGAAATCATAGAAAGTGGCCATGACAACATCATTCCCAAAGGAATCAAACAAATCCCACTTCACTTCAAATGTTCTGTAAAACTTACACCCTGGCAAGTTGCATGGACTGTTGTGGAGCAGAAAAGCCCTGGTCTCATTACTATTAACAGGACCTAGAGTCATCAAGATGTCTGGATAGCCATCCATGTTATAATCTCCACTTCTCATAGTGATTGTGTCTAAATAAATTTCATTCCTTGGTGGCACAAATCGCCACAATGTTCCCTTGCCATCATTGAAATCCACTTGAAGGTCATGCCACTTCTGGTTGTCATATATCAGTATAGTGCTATTGAAACACTGTGTATCATAACACACAGGTATTACTAAAAAGAATTGTCCAGAGAGAGCAACATCCAGAAACAAAGCTTGGCCATAGATAGTTGGATGGCCCACTAAGAGTTCAATACTGCTGTTATATCTAAAACCTTCTGATTCATCATTCAACCACACTTCAACATTAGAAGTAGTTGTAACTAGAAGATCAGCAGCATCATCATCATTAACATCTAAAAAGGAGTGTGAATGTGGTAGCTTTATCATCTTGAACATATCATCACCCATTGGTTTTTCATCCGGAGTTGTTCTGAACTTGTTAAATACCCAGAATACTCTTTCATTATGTATATTCATTCCAAAGAGGTCGAGAATCATATCTCGATTATAGTCCATTACTAATGGTTGACCTAATGACAAAGCCTTTATAAACAGCGCATCAGAACAGTTCAAAGTAGCCTCACCACCCCATAATATTCTAACAGTATGCGAATCAGACGTATCATTAAAACTTTGCGTGGTCAACATTATGTCCATGTATGCGTCTCCATCGAAATCACCTGGTACAATACTCGTTATTATAATATTACTGAAATTGCAAGCATATACTGAAGGCCGCATGAAAGGTTCTTTGTCGTAAGCAAGATAAACTTCCACACTTGAGTAATTTTTTATGACAAAGGCATCAGTTAATTCATCTGAATTGAAATCTCCAAATGCAGCAATAACACCTTCTTTATGTTTTCCAAATGAACTCTCAGTCATGTCACTTATTGCAAAACTAGCACTAGTCAATAAAACACTTACAAATATTCTCGTTATTAATTTGAGAGACATTATTTTTTCGCTTAAATTCTATCAACAAAACATTGAAAACATTTTCTCAAATTAATGACGTCAATTGACAGCTTTTTTTTTTTTTTTTTTTATAGACGGGAAATCATCAAATAACTTCCCCCGCCCTGGGCGGGGCGGGAGGGATTGTCAGACTTTTACTGACTAAAACCCGTCTATGTTCCTTCATGTGCCCTTTGCGTTCCGGGGGCGCGGTATCTCTTTTACGATTCTGTCTCTGTGTTATTTATTTTTTTAAATCAGTTACAGAGACAGATAGAAAAAAGTCTCTGGATTTGATGAAATCCATAGACTTTTTAGTCGAATTTACAAGTAAAAGTTTAAATGCTCTAAGAAAAGTCCGCCATTCAAGGAAACTACACCCATACTTCTCGATTTATACCGGTTAATTAAAACTTTATAGAGTAAATGGAAACAGAATGAGCGCAACACTAGTCTGTAATAAAATTTTGCCTAGGATTGTCAGAAATCTGTCAAAAAATTTGACAACTAAAAAACGTAATGGCGTTAGCGAATTGTCGTCAAATGGGAATTAACTAAAATAAAGTTTCTACATTGTTATTCTAATCATCACCACATTTAATTTGCTGGCATATTTTTCAAATTTGTAATCGTTTAATTTATCCATTCGACATGGCCGTCGAAACTGTTCAAATATTGAGACGAAATCGACCCGGTTCTAAAGCAAAGGTAGAAGTGTTACTGGAAAATGTAAGCTTTGTATTTATAAATATCTATATTTATTTAAATGCCAATATAAAAATGTTTGTAGGATTTTTGTCGCTGGCCTGACGAACCCTTTGAGGAAATGGACAGCACCCTCGCTGTCCAACAATTCATACAACAAACAATACGACGAGATCCCTCCAATCTTGAAGCTATTTTAAAAATGCCTGAAGCTCAAGATGAAGGAGTTTGGAAATATGAACATTTAAGGTATGTTTGAAAATTTACAAAGTAGCAAATTGTTTATTTAATCCTAAATTTACACACTTCCTTTACTTGCAGACAGTTTTGCATGGAACTTAATGGCTTGGCAGTCAAATTACAAGCTGAGTGTAAGCCAGAAACATGTACACAAATGACTGCAACTGAACAATGGATTTTCCTATGTGCTGCCCATAAAACTCCTAAAGAATGTCCTGCCATTGATTACACAAGACACACCCTAGATGGGGCTGCTTGTTTGCTTAACAGCAACAAATACTTTCCTAGCAGGTATGGTTATTTCCTATATTATCACACTTTGTAATCAGTTGTAACCTGTTGGTCTAGTGGTTAGCGGCCCTGACTGCTAAGCCGGAGGTCGTGGGTTCGATTCCCACCCAGGACAAACTTTGTGTGATGAGCATGATTGTTTGTTCTGTGTCTGGGTGTGATTTATCTATAATATGTATGTATTTATAAATTATATAAGTATGTATATCAGTTGTCTGGTTACCATAACACAAGCTCTGCTTAGCTTGGGATCAGATAGCCGTGTGTGAGTTGTCCCAAGATATTTATTTATTTTAACAGTATATTCATGTTAATATATTTGTTACAGGGTCAGCATCAAGGAATCCTCAGTTGCTAAACTGGGTTCAGTTTGCAGACGAGTTTATCGAATATTTTCCCATGCGTACTTCCACCACAGGGCAATATTTGATGCCTTTGAGAAAGAAACTCATCTGTGCAAACGATTTACTTATTTTGTTACGAAATACTCAATAATTTCAAAGGAAATTCTGATCCTGCCTAAGCTCGATGATGAAACACCAGTGGGTGAATCGGAAGCATGAGGGTTAAAAAAATAATTTGGTTCTGCATTATGAACCAAATTATAAGACATTACTGACTGTTGTGTTCACATTGATTTGTGATGATAACTGAAGTAGCATAATGTTTACTCTTATTGTAACCAGTAATAAGGTAGCGCCTTTTAAATTCCTTACTTTGAAGTGTTTTCTTCTGTTCTAGTTCTAAATGTCGTGAATATCTTCTAGGATAATAATTACAATCCCAGATAACCAAGCTACCTACTTTTTAAAAATTAGAATATCTAAGTATATTATGTATTATTATTACTTAATATAGTATGGAGATGTATGTAATCATTGCATTTACTGCTTCAAGTGTAGATATTATTAAAGTTGTCTAAAAGTATAAACTCGTATTTTAAATGCTTAGTAACCTAGTATTTAAAATTATGTATGTGACTAGTTCATGTTTATTATCAATTTAAACATGCAAGTATGCTCTCAAATATTAGGATATTTCATGTGTCAAGTATTTAACTATGTGTTATTTATAAAATAGTCCTAAGAAAAATTGTGAGTTCATTTGTAATCTCCAACTTTTATCTTATACTATGCACAATAAAACAAATTAATTAAAAAGGTATTTCTTTATGTTTTCTTTTGTTTAAAAGGTTTCTTTGATTTATATGATTGGTGTTGTTTAGAGTTGCTGCTCTGTTCCTTTTGCCAAAACTTCTTTCCTTTCAGAGTTTGGTACCTGAAACATAGATATACAGATATAGATTATTTATGAAACCTTTTTTATAACTTACTTCATATAAGCCGCAACAACCAAAAACCCTGCTTTTGCTTTGTCATACTTGGGTGAGAGGTATGACATTAGGACATAATATGAAAAGATTGATGTATTTCAATATTTTCATTTGCTAAAGGTGTAATCCATCCCCTTAGATGGAGGCCTACATTTAGCACTGGATGGTTATATGCTGATATGACGATGATGACGATGAAAGTTGTAACATTCACTTTCAATGGCTATGTATAGTCTATCAGAATTATCCTATATTTTAATGAACATACTTTTATTCGGGAAAACAAACAAAACAAAACATCCTATTATTTTAGAAAATTTTGGCAGGTATCTATTTGAGTTTAGTTTGGTAATTGCAAACTCTTACCCAATTTGGTTACTATCTGGAATCGCATCCACTGATAGTAAAATGTGTATAATGGGTATTTGTCTTTTCACTACTAATGTTTCAAGACCATCCACTTTGGGCTCCCAGAATTCCTCCACCCTGAAAGAAAAAAACAAAACCATAAATTTATCTGCCCTGTCATATTTTTGAATGGAGAATCATATCATAATATCGATTTGGGTGTTACATTTTGTAGGAAAGTTTAGTCACTTGATGTTCAATAGAATACTGCCTCTTCAGTATTTCAGCACATGATATGGCTTTAGAAATAGCGGCACCGGCCCCACTCCAAACAACTGCAGTGGCTGCTTTGTCTTCAAAGATACCTGATGCATGTGATAACAAATTTGCCATCTTGCTCCCGCCTTTCACCTTGAAAAGATATACAATTTAATAGGTATTTACGTACTTATACTTTACTAACATTGTGTAATTAGTACAACATTTTGACAAAGTTGCGCAATTTTTTGAGACCTGTTTAATATTATGTACAAATACTAAACATTTACTGTTAAGCAGTTCTAACTTTTAAACCATATATTTATAAACTATTCTACTTTATGTATTTTTTGTTTTGAAAGATATTAATATTGTTCTATTACACCACTTTTATCAATACATAGTTGCAAAAAATTCAAAATATACTTAGAACTCACTTGCATCCATAGGAAATTCTCGGGCAGATCTTTGATGGGTATTTTACTACGTTCTAGTTCCTCTTCAACATTTTTACCTTTGCTATAGTTCTCCATTTTTTTATTTACAGCATTATATTCAAAGGCAACGCAAACGCATGTAATTATTTATTTGCCAGGTATTTTAAATCTGGAAAAATAAAACAACATAACCTCGATTTTTGTTGGTTGACACTTTGACATTGACATTGACAGATAGTAATGACAATTGTGACTAGAGTAGCCAGATGCGAACATTTCTTTTTCCACTTTTTTAAAGTCAATGATGTAATTTCAAACTTTTTGGTAGGTACCTACAGTCAGCAACAAAAGTAGATTAACATTTCGAGAGGATGAGTGAAAGGCGACTAATAAAAGGGTTTTACATGGCAGATGTGAGTGGCAATGCCGGGAGTGGGCCCCCTAGAGAGACCATCCCTGATCTTATTGGTGAGGTTCTTCAGAAGGTCAGGTGCGCAGTACTCGTAACCGGCGTGCTTGTAAGACTAGATGTATGAAAGTGCACGACGAAAGGACAATGTAAGGATCGTAGCAGGTAGCGTTCCTAGGTTTCTGCCTACCCCCATAGGAAAAAGGCATGAGTTTATGTATGTATGCATTATTGAGCAGAATATTGAAGAAAATACGAAATGGATCTAGAATTAAGATAAAATGATCTTTTAAGTACCTATTGCTTAAATTCTGAATAGCAGTGGATTGTGTTATTTCGTGTCTATTTATATGACACTAGCTGTTGCCCGCGACTTCGTTCGCGTGGCTTATTTCACCCTCTAGGATACGTCTCGGGTTACCGCTCCCGTGTGTCATAGCGAGATGTAAAATACCCAATAACACTTACATATAACGTATTTTCTATGGGTAAAATATTTTTTAAAATCGATTTAGTACATCCAGAGATTACCCCCTTGTGCCCCGCGGTATCACCCGCGTTACGTTAGGATTTTGGTTACTTTTCCGTTCCCGTGGCTCAAAGCGCGATGTTATGTAGCCTATAATCTGTTATTCTGAGGCAACTGAGGTAAAAGCTACGGAATGTCTCGCAGAGTCATTATTTTGCTGCGAAGTTATTTTAAAACTGTGATATCTCCTAAGATATTTATTGAAATTAAATGATGTAAAGGGCAATTTTGTTCAAAATTAAACACTTGTGATGAATAACGTATTTATGTTGATAAGGATTAATACTATGTTTATAAAAACACCTTCGCAAATAATGCATTATTTTAAAACAAATTGTCTGCCCATAAAAATGGCTATACTGAGTCAACCTTTAAAGTTAGGCATGTACTACCGCGGACTTTTTTTTAGAATATTTTAAGAGGAACAATTCTCTGATACATTATTTTTGCGTAACTTTAACCGTTTACGCAGCGCACGCAACAAAAGCCCTAAAAAAGAATATTTTTTCCCCGTTTTTGCCACATTTTTCATTGATGCTCCGCTCCAATTGGTCGTAGCGTGATGTTATATACCCTATAGCACTCACGAATAATGTAGCTTTCTAACAGTGAAACAATTTTTAAAATTGGTTCATTACTTCCAGAGATTACCCCCTACATACAAACTTACAAACTTACAAACAAATGTTACCTCTTTATAATATTAGTATAGATGTATTGTTAATCGACTTTTATTGCTGAACGTAGATCAAGAAGTTTAGTTGTAATTTTGATATCCAATAAATGGCCCTTATAGAACAATATCTCATACTGTACTCTGGACATGAAGCTCTTATAACTTGATCTAGAGCTAATACAGATCTCAAAAGAATAGACTTGAACGCAAACGTTATAAAGAATAATAACAGCCTTTTAATGTCCCACTGAACCGCAAATGCCTCTTTTCATACAGAAAAGTCACGAGCATTCATCACCCTGCAAGCTAAAGGCGGACTGGTGACACAGTCTTCTCAGAAAAGTCACACTGGTTCTTGCACAGAATTGAACCCACAATCTCACGCATAAAAGGCCTCATCTTTACCACTGGGCCATCACAACTATTGGGAAAAAGTAATATTTTCATGAAATAATGTTAGGTAATCGGTCATTTCGAACCTAGAGAGTTGCATGGTAGATATTTTTTTTTGTAAAAACATATTTTTGTTGCCTATCGTCGTCTCAATTTTTTTGATACTAGGTCTGAACCGCAAGATGCGGAAATCTTTAGAAAAATCGCGTATAGCCGGTTAATATTGTTTTATTGTTGGATGACAAGCACCGATCTTCCTTAATGATAAGCCAATTATTAAATACAAAAGGTGAGGTTATTTAGTATCAAAAAATCCTAAGTCAATCGCTAGATAATGCTCGAATTCATTAACATTCAAATTTCCAGTCCAGTACGCGTTCTCAGCACCCAATTTCAACAAGAGTAGCAGACAGTAATCCAAAGCTCCTTTACACACGTTTAAACGCCCGGGTTCCGGCGGCGCGGGCGTGGCGGCAAACCTAAGCCGGGAGAAATCTAGGTACTTGTAGGTACAGTCAACAAAACTATTTGGTATACAGGCAAAATTATTCATCTTTCTACTACACTGCCAATATTATTTTTTATTGTACCTGTAATTACTTTTTAAGCTCATGACACACTTAAGACAGTTATTTAAAAGAATTCACTGCTCAGCACACTTACAACATTGTTTAAAAGTAATCGCAAGTAAGCTGCCTGTTTATCAAATAGCTTTGTTGACTGTACCTAGGTACGAGTGAAAGCTTTGATTGTAATGACACTATCCGTAGAATGCCGGCTGCCGTGCCGTCCGGCACAGGCCCGGCTATCCGGTGGCCGGAGCGTGTGCAAAGGACTTCAAATTAACTGAAATGGACCAGTACACTCGGAAGTTGAAGCTTCCGCTTGAGTTTTCGCACTAAGATAAGGAGGGTTTAAAGATTAAATTATTATAATAATTATTGTCGATTGTATTTTATGAAATCTAAAACTTAACACTTCTGTCATAGTGACGAAATTAGTTTTTTTTTTTTATTACAAGGTGTTGGTATTTAAAGTGTAGGTAGTTCATACCTATTAACACAGTTACAGGTAAATAGGTAAAGGTTATTAAGGCAGGTATTGAACTATAGCCGAAAACCTTTATACAAATGTGTAGGTAGTTACTACTAAGTACATTGTAAGTGTACTTACTCATCCTGCAGAAATTTCTAATGGAAAAACCCAATAACACTTTTTGCCCAACCTGGGAATCGAAGCCAGGATCACCACGGGATTATATTATAAAGCTTTTTTTATTTTATTGTATCCTACGTAGAGATTGTTTTTTTTTAGGCGCTAATCTCCGGGTCATCTTGGTACAGTCGGTTGTCAACATTATCTGACCCACCCTAAACACAAACGAAATTGGACCCTCTGCCTATGAAAATAAGGTTTATTCAATTTATATGAGCTTATCAGTCAAGTGGTCGAGGACTCAATTAACAAATAGAATAATAATACACACACGCAAATTTGATCTTTATCACGTCAGCATTAGGTTAAATATTATAACAACTTGTTAATAATATAATTAGTGTAATAGCTTATTTTAATGATTTCGGTCAAGTTATTCTGGTCTCGTGGTCTGTGTATAAGACTGAGAATGACAAGTTGCGAGATCAAATCCTGCGACGAAGATTATTGTTTTGCTTACAATTTAGATTTTTTTCTAAAAGTATTTCTTGTATTATTGTAAAGAACTCTATAGACGGATAATCTTCAAATATAAAGTTTCTAAAATGGTAATACTTGTAATAAGTGGGTAGTTGAAAAATAAATATTTGTATTCATTGTAAAACTGGTATTCAAATGCTACTGACTAAGGGTATGCAGTGACAACGCGCAAACATATTTTACCTTGCCTTACTAAATTGCAAAAACAACTTCTCTTTACAATTTATTTTTTTCTATTTTATAGGTAGTTTTTTTTATTATCATGTCTTAATGGAGTGATTAAATAATGAAGGGATAAAATACAAAATAATCTATTTGCACTAGGATAAGGTTGGCTGCTTGTGCTGTGCAAAAATAAACTTTATTCTAGTATGCATATGGTTTAAATTCTTTAGTCTTGTGGTCACTAATCGTTGTTTACGTTCGAAATCAAGTTTAACCTAAATATAGCTTCTGCTCAGATGTTTCTTTTTTAATTATTTTATTATACTTTTTTTACATTTCTTTAATGGACAACGTATAGAAATAAAACTAAACAATTGCAAATTTAAAATGTTTATTATAACACTTAGGTAAGATAAAGTAAGTAAATGCTCACATATTTCCAAATTAATATACAATTTATATGAGTATGCCATAATCAAATTTAACCATTTATAAACATTAAAAAAGGCATGTTTATGCTTGAAAGTTTGTTATCGAGAAAATTAATTCATCTGTGAAATGCCTTACAGATTTATAGCTGCCTATGTGTAGTGAATAAACATGTCATTTAAATAGAAAAAATCTATTTATAACAATAACATCACCACGTAATTGGCAACATTTAAATGGTTTAACAATCTATCCATTGAGCATTTACTTACATGGTGTGTTTAAAAATATCCTAGATTAATTAGTAGCGGAGTGATGGTGCACCGTTCCTTGTTACGTTCATCTTTGTTCGATTTAAATGATTTTTTTTCATCAGTGAAGATCACAACATTTTCTTCCCAATTAAAATTCCCAAAAAAAATATTCCTGGGCAAAACGGACCCTTCTTCGCGATGAGCAGGTGTCAATGCTATTTTCTGTGCCGGTTTATAATTCCTTATTCCAGCAGCGTGTAAATGCCTTCTTACTGTTTCCACTGAAATATCGTGTTTTATTGCGGTTACACTTACGGGCAATCGCATTCGGGACTATACTTGATGTTTTTTGCCCCTTGACGAATCCGCTGAATATTTACTTTGTCTCCATAACGTCTTAGCTACAGTCGTATTTCTCTAAAACAAAAAAAAAACATTTTTGGAACCGTTTATGTAACTTGTAAGGAGTGAATGTAATAGTAAAATAGCCAACTACGCGTTCATTAATCACAATCAATTAAATAAAATAGGTATAAAAAAAACACTTACTGCTATATTAAGACGACGACCAATCTCTCTAATTCCAACATTCTGCTCATGTAAAAATATGATTTTATGTTTGGTATAGTCATTAAGCTGCGACATGATGCTTTTTTACACCAAATTGCATAAAAATACTTAACGAGTTATGCGAAACGATTTACAAATGTGTGTGCGCAGTCACTGCTAATAGGCGTAGTGTAACTTTTGTCACTTAAGTAGACGAATTTATTATCTACCTCACGAAGCAAATATATGTGAACTTAAACTTTTTTAATTTACCCACCTGTTTACAAGATAAGTTATTAGGCGTAAGTCATATTGGTCGTTCTTTAATAATGCAAACAATATTGTAGAAATGAATTCAAATTAAAAAAGAAACTGATAACAGGTGGACTGTTTTCGAACCCACATGTTGTTCCTCGCCAATCCAACATCAAACCGCCAAGCCACAAGAACTTGTTAAGACTCCACGAAATTAAAGATTGGGTTCTAATTATGTAGGGTGACTTAAAAGGTTTTTAACTTTAATGTCAACGAGATAATGATTAAAATAGCTTAACAAAATGATATAATGCCGGTGGCTCCGACAACGTTGGGTGGGTTTATGCGTGTCTGTATTCATCGAGGCTCATATAAATTGAATAAACCTTATTTTCATAGGCAGAGGGTCCAATTTCCTTTGTGTTTAGGGTGGGTCAGATAATGTTGACAACCGACTGTACGTTATCCCTGCGACCTATGTAGTAGGTATATTTGTATTATTATTCATCAAGCCGCAGGTAAAAGCTACTACCTACCTACATTTATTTGACATTAATTTCATGTTTATTTAATTAACGTCAATGCTTACACAGCAAAGAGCGATGCCTGAAAGAATTCTTTCACTGAATTAGCCAGTAAAAAGAAAATGTTCGTCATTTGATTTTGTTTCAGATTCCGGTTTGTGAATTCCGTGCCTCAGGTAATCTCTTTTATGAATGGATTTGTATTCTATGGAGTTTTAAAAATTCTATATTTGCGCGTGTCCCCAGGCAGCCGACTAACCAACTCGCTATTTTCAATTTCCATACATCAGTACCTATTGTATACATACTTGATATAGGTACTCATTTACTTTTACATATTTATATGAACTACAATAAAAGTAAACACTAATCACACCTATCGATGAAATACGTAAGTAGGTACCTACTGACTTGTCAGACTTTCCTATTTTTTTGTTTACTTGATTATTTAGGTATGCAATTGACACTAGATTAAATCATCATTTTCAAACATCTTACATTAAACTAAGAGATGTTTATATCGATATAAAACGGGAGCATTAGGTAGGTAGCTATAAATTTGCCGCTATACACAACTAAAGGTTATCTCTTGCGATGTAAATGCGTATTACAAGTCATGGCTAAGCAGATATCTTTAACTCGACATACGAATAGGCAGTACAACTAACCAGTAGAGACTGTACCGCTCTAATTATTGCACGGTTGTTTAATAATAATAATAACAATGTTGAATCTTTCGATTAAATACTTGCTTTGTTTTTCTTTCGTAGTAGTTAGCGCTCGAAATGCGTTTATAATGGACAATCGTTATGTGTGCACTGTAAAAAGGTCGTGTTTCGAGTGTCTGAAGTTACCTCAATGTTCGTGGTGCCCAACGGAGGACAAATGCTTCTCTAAGAACCTGCCGAAGTTTGGAGAATTCTGCTCCAATGACACCATTGTTCACGTAGATTATGGCTGTGAGTTTAGAAAGTTACATTTGATCATACCTATAACCTATTATTCTTGTAAATTATAAAATACGTAGCTATTTAGCAATAATGTATGATTGATACTAGGTTAAATTAACAAATATTAGACACCTATATTCATTGTACTTCAGTTTAAAATTGTTTTCAAATCTCAGTCAGATCTAGACGGTAGGAGGGAAGCGACTTTCTAAAAAGCAAGCCTTTTCTGCAAAGAATCTTTTCAGCAGTGAATACCAGTAAAAAACGTATTCGTAGTATACTGTATTCATTGATGAACAAAATTCGTTTTAGATAGGTAAGACTCGAGTCTTACCTATCTAAAACGAATTTTGTTTTTTCAACTAAAACGACTGTTGTTTTTTACACTTTGCTATTCGAATAGCAAAGTGTAAAACAACATTCGTTTTAGTTTACCGAAAACCTGAAAAGGAATGTTATGTTATGTTGTTTGTGTTATTTCGTGTCTATTGAAATTAGGTATATGTTAAAGTAATATTGTTAATCGGCTTATGTTGCTGACCATACCTACCTACACTTTAAAGCTGTTTTAGCATAGGTACATATACAGGTGTAGTTTGTGCTTACACAAGAGAAAGAGATGTTTATGAAATCAATCCATGCAACTTTATGTAAGTACACTAAATACATACACATACCATCACGCCTGAATTCCCCGAAGGGTTAGGCAGATGTGTACCAATGTACACCCACAGCTCGCCGGTATGTTTAAGACTAAATACTTATACAAAATTCGTGATAACATTACAGTGAGTATCGACGAGAACGCAGAGTGTTCATGCAGCAAGGGCGATGTGGCACGGAACTGCTACCCGCCAGGTGTCACCGAGGGCCTGGAGTGCTCCGGCCGGGGCACCTGCTTGTGTGGACAGTGCCTCTGCAATCCAAACCCTGATCCGGAATTCCCGACTAAGGTATGTATAAGCTATATTCGTGATATACGAATAGTACTTAACTTATTTTGGTTGGTCTTATTTATTATTAACCATAGGCTCACCCCCTATTACATGGGACCTAAATATACCGGCGAACTGTGGGTGTGACATTAGTACACCTCTGCCTAACCCTTCGGGGAATACAAGCGTGATGGTATATTATTTATTATTTATTTATGCAACAAAAAATACAAAGGCGGACTTAATGCCTTAAGCATTCTCTACCAGTCAACCAAAGGTGATGAGAGATACATGACAGGTGCAAATTATTAAACAAGAGTAAAACAACAAAATCTTTGCCTCTATCTTTATCATTCTTTCTATATCCTGTATTGTGAAACCATCCCGCGGTTGAGACCAGCTCCTGATCTCCGAATTATATTCCTATGTTTTTTCTAAATAAAAGCTTAAAGCTGTCTTAAACGGCTTTTGAAATATTAATACAAACAATACATATACAGTCTCAATGTTACCATCAATTCAGACATCTTCTTTTATCCGAAAGCGAGCCTAACTAAAACTATCTTCTTACAGATTGTGTTGGGCGAATACTGCGAGTATGACAACTTCTCCTGTGATGGCCCTAAATGCAATGAAGGGCCATATTCTCTGAACAACCCGACGGTCGCAGAGAGCCCTTACAAAACCACAGACGTTGACATCCCGACCTCATAACGTTATCACGAACGTAACATTATATTATATAATGAAACTTATAATGTTATTTATTGAAAGTAATTATAGGCAGATAGGGACTTTAGAAAATAGATTGCGAGATTATGTTGGTACTTGGGTATATTGGGTTTATTGCATTTGCGCCTACATATTAACTTATTAACTGGCCTGCTTATATTATTATTTGCAAACATGTTTTCAATCTAATCATTGTAGAACATTGGTTTTCAATATCTCCTATTGCGATTAGATCCAACATTTTTTAAGTATTTTTACAAAATCAAGTTTTATATATTCTAATTTAACTTTAATTACCCTCTTAACTCCTAAACTGTTGCACTGCTTACAACACGTAAGCACAATTTTGTAAGTGTGTAAAAAAATAGTCATTTCCATTAATCTTTTTTTTTATTCACTACACTTATTTAATCTGTGTCACTACGTTTAATGAGCAGTATACAGCTATTATGATGAGTCTTTTTACCCGACTGCGACAGAAGGAGGGTTATGTTTTTACACCCCGTTGTATCAGACTGACTCATATAATCAATTCTGCAAATAAGCGAGTAACATATGGACCGAGTTTTATTCTAAACCAGCCCCACTTGTAAATCCATCTCAACTACGTAGGTAGGTGGAGTCGAGATTTCTGTGAAGTGTGGAGGAAAAGTTCGTAGAATTTCTTTGTACCTAGCTATGCTTAGTTATGTTATGAAGAATGCTCGGGTGGATGGCTGTGAACCGCGGCGAAGGCAATGAGGTTTTCAGAAGGAGCGTTGGAGCGAAGAAGCCGCGGCTCAATTAAGAAATTGATATGAGCCGGGCGTCTGTCGCGGATGGCTCATCGCTCTCAAGTACTGCCCGTTATGGTTACGCGAAATTAGATTTCAACGAGTCTATTTTCTCTCTCACAACGAGTTCACCTTTTATTTCCTCGATATTTATTGAACGCCTGCCTTAGATGCCGGGGAGTACTTCACCATACCTAGTTTGTATAGCACAGCGTTTTTAATTATTGAAACGCGAATATAATTAGCAAACACAATAGATTTTGCAGTAAAATAGTTTGTTTTATGAGTGTAATACATGCGTCTTACACTCATGATTAAAATTATAATTGCTAATAATATATGTTTTATTTTTGTAACATGATTTCTGTATGTTTCTTTTCTACTACTGGACATACTATTTATATTGGAAGACAGATAAATGATGGTGTAGAATAAAATAAACATTATCACACGTATTTCGCAATCGGAATAATCCGGAGAGAACTTGTATTTTTTACTACTTTTTATACTACATTAGAACTTTGATAAATTAAACACGTAATTGGGCATAGGTACATAACTTTAATCTCCTCAAAAGAGACAATATGGAGTTGGAAATAAATACCTAGGTATATTAGAAAAACCGTGATCCCAATAGTTCCCATAGACTATGATTTCGATCTAATCTATTTCTCTCATCTGGTACAATTTAGGTCATTCGCCACATAGCCACACGATAATGGTTTTTCTTCGCAACTTGCAGTCTTTCCGATTGACCACAACCTAGAATGACGGCACAATAAGTTCAATAACGTTGCCTTACTTTTCTACCACTATCAAGAAAACATTAAGGAGTTTTAGGTTTAAGAAGTAGAAATAAGGGCAGTGCGGTTTTGCGCTGTAGGTGGAATGAGAGTTGTTATTTACTTTGACAATAAACTAGTGCCCAACTTTGCAGAAAAATAGGAGCATGATCTACGGTGGAATTTTGTGTTCATGAATTCAAGACAGGCGAAACATTAAAGAATTAAAAATCTTTCACGTAAAAGTTGAATTTTCTTTCTACAAGACGTTATGAGTAAACGGCAAAAGATACCCAGTATCTTAAATACTTACCTCCTTAATAAAATAAAACTGTCACCGCAGTAACCGAATTTGTGTTCAATAATTGTGGCGGAATACGGCCCTCGAGGAGCTCGGAGGAGATTCGATTATGGAAGGAGCGCTTAAATTGTTTTAGTGTCGATCAGCATCGTATAGGTACAAGACGCTAGGTACGGTACCACGTACCAACCGGTAATTACTACTACGTCATGTTTATGAAGTTATTTGAAATTAAAATGATGTATATGTAAAATACTGCATGATGCAAGATACGATAGATATAGATTATACAACGTGTTCCGGAAAGGGCATATACATATCAAAGGGACGAATTCTTTTGGTGTTAACAAACCACATAGCAACATTTTTATAATTATAAAGTAAAGTAAAAAACCAAATGTTTCCAATTGAATTATACGTTCACATCACTACACCAAGTCACCTGATCGGTGTCAATAAACTACACACTAAGAAGCAACTCTATAAAAGATTTGTTTCTCCTGACAAGTTATATAGTAATAGTATAAAGAGGAAAAATTTGTATGTATGTAACGAGTAGACCCAAAAACAAATGGACCGATTTCAAAAATTCTCACCATTAGAATACTACATTATCCTTGATTAACATAGGCTAACACACATACGCTACATAGGCTTCGCTAGGCTAGGCTGGCTGGTGGCTTGGTTAACTCTGACACTAGGGTGTGTGTGTGGGGTCGTCAGACCTTACTGCCCACACGATAAAGAAGAAGATAGGCTATATACGAGTAATATCACGCTACGACCCACGAGAGCGGACCAAGAAATAAGCTACGCATGCGAAGTCACGGATAGTTCGCTAGTTAACAATAAAGACAACAAAAAGATACAATGTTGCATTTTTGAGTGTTTTTTTTTTTCATTATTCAATTTATCTGGCATATGTTTGTATACTTTCTTTCTTGTGGCATTGATGACCACTCGGGAAACATTGAATGATGTGTATTGTGTACAAATTCCTGAAAAAACTACTTGAGGTGTAGCGCACGCAGTCAGGAGTGTAGAAGTGTCTACGACGTAGGCGACGCGTAGCACGTAGCAGGATGAATTGTGGTAGGGATCATGGATGTTGTAGGTAAGTAGGTTGTAGTAATAACAATAATTCGTTTGTCTAAAGCTCTCATCGTCTTTCGTGCTGCAAGTACGCTCGCTGTCATTTGTTGAACCATAAGTTTTAACCATTGTCTACGGCGTAGCATGTGGCATGGTAATTTAATAAGTCTCGTATATCATTTAATTTCATTCTAACTTTTGAACCTACAAGAATCATTACGATTACCTACTGCTACATGCATTAATAATATTTTTTGTTACTGCGACTATTGAGATAAAGCAATTGTATATTATTGATCACAGCAGACAAATCATACTTTTAAAGTGCAGATACAGTCAAGACTAATACCTCCTCTTTATTTATTTACTGCGCCCGACAGGGTCCATAATGATCTAATATAATATAAGTTACCAGCTAAGCTCACATTATGGAGTGTAATAAAGTATCGAGTATTAATAAAATTCCCTCATTTACTCAATATATACGTTTTGATGGATACTATTATTTTCACTAGTTATTAGATATTTAAATTCTAATTATGTATAGTGTTATCGTATAGTAATTTCATTGTTTCTTGCGTAGCGGAAAGTAGCAGTATAATATAGTGGACTATATACTATACTGTGTGAGTACTCGCAGTAGTTTTTATTTTAATTCATGCATAATGCATTGTTCATCTCACGTAACGTGGCTAAGGATGTAGGCACACGGCTCATTTTAAACGCGCAGACAACTCGCGTTAAAATACGCCGTGTGCTTATACTAGCTGTCTCCGGCAAACGTTGTTTTGACATTTTTTTTTGTGATATGATAAATAGACATTGGCCGATTCTCAGACCTACCCGATATACATACAAAATTTTATTGAAACCGGTCCAGCCGTTTCAGAGGAGTATGGTAACTAACATTGAGACACGAGAATTTTATATATGAGATAGTATGCATATCTTACCCAGTTACATCGTCTTATCAAAAATCTTGGGTATCTACGGCCTTCCACGTAGCATGGAACTTACCTCAGAATTATTTTCAAGGTCATTTTTTTCTAACTTTAGAATAAAAATGTGCATTGTTCCGAAATTAAAGTCCCCAAGTTACAAGAAGGTAACCTACGAAATATCTTTAAGGTCTACGCTGCTACGGCGTAGCATTTCGTAGTAAGGTAGTCCAATACCTTCGACAAAACTTGAATTTTCAGAATTCCTGAAACGCATCAATGATCACTAGAGCAAATAAAATGTTAAAGTTAGACATCTAACAGACTGAATAGGTTAAATATTCGAAAACGAATTTTACTATTGAATAATTCGCGCGGAAACGTGATCGGACTTTTAAGCACGGAATAAGATGTCAATGAAGGCGGGCGGTGGATATATATTGCACAATAGGAGCCGAGATCACACATAATAATATGGCATTGGTATTCTGGAGTGGGGAAGAATGCGCGTTCCGTCGGCGAGGCGGCGACTCCTTGGCGTGCCGCGTGCTCCAGCGTCATCGCCGGCCGCGCCCGCGACCCTGCCACCCTTCACTTCTTCATTGTTTCCCACTTAAATCTATTTAAGAGCTATAATCAATTTAATTTCTTATTAGGTCTTCTTATTAGGTATTATGGAACCTAAATATACCGGCGAACTGTGGGTGTACATTGTTACACCTCTGCCTAACCCTTCGGGGAATACAGGCCTGATGATATATTCTTATTAGGTATAGTTACCTTCAACCACGAGAGTGTAACTTATGGAAATAAAAGGATCATCATAACGGTTTTAGATACCCACATAGGATGACAAAAGAATGGTGGAAATTCCACGTGCGAGTAAGTAATGTTCATGCGTTTCAGACATTGACGGACGATTGGGTCGATGTGTACCTATTTGAAATGTAAATTAATGTTACCCTGAAGATAAAAGAGATAAGGACAAAGCAATGAAACTGAAAAAGGATAGTTTAATTGTATACTACTAATAATTAATATACATGTACTGTGCATTGGGAAGATATATTATCATATTATGCAGAATAGTTGCCCTAGATTTGAGGACCTATTCACTTGGTGCGTCATTAAAACGAGGGGTAACTTCAATCCTTTCATGAAGATCTAAAGAAACAATTGAACGTACTTTCCTGAGTCATCCGTGCTCGTCACCCGCTCATAATCATATTAAAGTGTCACCTCAGAAGCCAGAAGTAGAAACAAGTGTCAATCTCGGAGGCACAGTCCTGAGGAATATTTAGAACGGAGGGATGAGCCCTGAATATTCATGTGGCCGCACTCGTAGACTCTTGAGCGACAACGAGTTCTCTTTCACCTATTTGGCAAGACTTTAATTATTTATAGCGAACCGTGTGCGGCCCGGCCGCGCGGCTTTTCCCCTATAATTTGGTAAGCGTTTGTGCGAAGCAGCCGACATGCGAGGCACGTAGGGAAATATCCTTTATACTGCTGAACATTCTATTAATACATGATGAATAATTTTGTTTTAATAAAGGCGACGGTAAAACAGCCTTTGCCACCTTTTACTTTTGTTTTATTTATATTTTAATGCAAGTGTTTGGTTTCCATTTTTTCTTATAAGTTTCGTCATGATCTGTTTAGCCTTTTCCCAACTATGTTGCGGTTGGCTTCCAGTACAACCTGATGCAGCTGAATGCCGGTATTTTACATGGAACGATTGCTTATTTAACCTCCACCACCCAGTTACTGGGCAACACGATCCCTCTTGTGTAAACTAGTTGTCAGATGTCCTGACTTCTGGCTATCCGTAACGACTGTCAAAAATCTACGAATGACAGCCGGGACCAACAGCTTCACGTGCTTTCTGAGGCTCGGGGGTGTCACACCACCAGCTCCGGATTGCTACTAAGTTTTCTCCTAAGTAAATAAATAAATAAATATCTTGGGACAACTCACACATGGCTATCTGATCCCAAGCTAAGCAGAGCTTGTGTTATGGTAACCAGACAACTGATATACATACTTATATAATTTATAAATACATACATGTTATAGATAAATCACACCCAGACACGGAACAAACAATGATTGTTGCTCATCACACAAAGTTTGTCCTAGGTGGGAATCGAACCCACGACCTCCGGCTTAGCAGTCAGGGCCACTAACCACTAGACCAACAGGCCCATCAAATATTAACCTTCTTTAAAAATTGTTTAACTAGGTAGTGCAATTTCAAAACTAAGCTTATCTAAAGATTTTCTAGAATTCAAGGGAAGACTATCTAAAAACTCAGTGTGTGAAATTCTTAAGTTGTACCGTGCCTCAAAGCGTATCACAAAGCGCCGTCTTTCATGTAAGATTTTAGGTACTTGAAATACTTATAATCCGCACAGCAGCAGTAAGTAGAGATGTTTTATTATAAAATTGCACTCGCTCCACGGATTACTTCGTACACGATTTAATCGTGTACGAATTTGGTGGAGGGTAGGTAGTCCAATTTTAAACTGAAACATCTATGTGAAACATATTTACGAATCTTTTACTATGCGTATATTCGTAGGTACTGAATTGACAACAGCTATTAAATTGGTACCTAGTTAATACTTAATGACTATCAAACTAGTTAATACTTAGTGTTATTAGGATTTCCTATGAAATTCTCAGTAGCAGCTCGGAGTTAGGATTTGTGCCCGGTTAATAGTAATAGGCTCGCCCCCTACTACATGGGACCTAAACATGTCGGCGAACTGTGGGTGTACATTGCTACACCTCTGCCTCACCCTTCGAGGAATACAGGCGTGATGGTATGTGTAAAATACAAAATACGTATAAACTTAATTACGCAAAAATAAAGTATTTTTTCCTCTTACGACTGCCTACTAGGTACTTAACTACATGAAAAACTTTTTAAGTCTCCTAACATAAATAAATTATTAACTTCTTTAACTAAGAAAACTATACTATAAAAATAAAAATATACCTACTATAAAAATAATTTTTTTAACTAAGAAAACTTTATTAATGAACTTTACAAAGTTGCGAATTAAAATAAACAATACATTGTGCTTCGATGTGTTATTTCCACACTTTTATATCTCAATATCGAGAACAAAAAGATAAAAAAAAATACTATTTCAATATGAAAATTTCTCGTTTGAATAGTACATCTATTTAATGATGTTACAAGTAGGTCTAGGTAGCTACAACCTGTAGTGCATACTGGCTAAAGAAAACTTATTGTAGTCATTTTTTTCAGCCTTATCTAACTTCATAATAAAACGATATCAGTATCGTCGACTATCACTATCGATACCCATTATGACGTCACAAAGAAGGTGTTAAAGTAGTACTTAGCTTAACAAGAAACCTTATAGTACAGGGGTTCCCAACCTTTATCAGTATGCGCACTTACAAGTTTAGTCATGGCGATGACGCCCTGCTGGGGGTCTGTCAGACTCTTACTGACTAAAACAACCAAACAACGCGCCTTCCGCGTACTTCCCTTTTATAACAGCATGAATTTTAATACCTATAATGTTAACAGAATACTGTTCGTTGAATTTTTAAAGTTTTTTTTATTGCTGATTTATTTTTATTTTTTGAACGTCAGAGAAGCGCCTGGCGGCGCGTCGCACCTATGCCCTTTCTACGGCGCCCAGGTTGGGAAGCTCTGCTATAGTACTTAAAGAAAAGTCTTTGTTCTCATCGCCGATCAGCTGCACAGGTTGCTATTGCATCGCTACTCCGGGTTCGATTCCGTTACCCCTTAATCAAATCTATAGTAAATGCATTAAGTGTACAAAAAGTTTTCTTAAAACCTTTGCACCATAAAAATATATTGTAATAACAGAGTAACGCATCTCCTATAGTGTTATGATTTTATTATACTCAGTAAACTGCGATACATATGTATAGTCCAAAAAATAATAATTTCCCGAGTAATTGAGATCAAAAACAAAAAAAAAATACTAAAACAAAGTTTTTATGAAGTTTAAAAACTTTTTCGTAACTTCAAAAACTGCACCGGCTAGTGGTGAAACTAGAGTAACTAAAAACTCAGCTTTTATCTATGGGAGAGTTGAAGTCGACCGCTACTTAGACTTGGAAGGAGCGTGATCGTTCAGCTGACACAATGAAGTGGCGTGGAGGGCGGAATGGCGCGACTCGCGACGTATCATTGGCCGCGGCGGACGTAGGACGCGGTCTAAGCCACTAGTGGACAGCGGAATCAAGAGAGCTCTTTGAAACGACTCAAATTTTACAATCTTATCCAGATTTATGTGGGTGCACCTGGATTATTTATTTATTTATGTACAATCACCTAAACTCATTATAGTCTGCCTGTAAGCAAGCAAGCCTGCAATTATTTCATGCCTGTAAATATTAGGTAGGTATTCAGCTGCATCTGGTTAGACTAGAAGCCGACCCTAACATAGTTGGGCATTTTCATTTTAAATGGCGCAGGTTCTTTTTCGGTTGTCCCATGACCACAATGTCCACAATATTGGTGAAAAAAATATTTGGAAACATTTTTTTATAAAAAGCGTATATGCACTGAAGGTATTTTTATAAATCTGTGGTTTTGTTTTATTGGTTCCTAACACATAACACATTATATAACAACACATATTCAATTTTATTTAAATTAATAATGTTTCAGAAATGTGTAAAATCATAATGACCCAATGACAGTAGGTATGGTAGGTATGCATCATTTCATTAAATTTTTTCGTTATTTTTTGTACGACAATTAATGTAGTGACACTTTAATTTCATTCAGTCAGATAGTTCATTTATCATTTAAACTAAGCATTTCATCTCAGTTAGTAAAGAGAATAAATAAATTATAAACAAACTTGTCTCACGAATTCGCGGTAGTCGCGAATTCGACACATGTCCGGATAATCACACGCTTCATTTACATACATACATAAACTCACGCCTTTTTCCCCATGAGGGTAGGCAGAAATCACAGAACGCCACCTGCTACGATCCTTACCATACTGCCTATCGTGCAAAAAATCGTTTAAAGTTTTTATGGCAACCCCGAGTACAAATGTCAAAGTATGAAATGTCATTTGGAAGTTAGTCACGCAAGCTGGTGGGGTACGTTTTCGCGGCACAAAGTTTAGTCAAGAAAAATCTATTAAAGCAACTTGCTTGATTGCTTATAATAATATTGTTAGAGGATTTTAATTTACTTTTAAAACAGCTACCGTTATTATAGAATGGAGAAAAAATGTTACGAAACAGACAAGTAGTAAATCTTAGAACTCATGAATTAAATTAAACTCAACGAAATTGATTTATTGATGACAACGGTTAGATCCTACTAATATTTTAAATATCAGTTTGTATGTTTGGATATTTGTTACTCCGGCTGTTCGGATTTGGATGATATTTTGCACACAGATAGATAGTTTATTAATTACTTGATACACATAGTACATAGAACACATAGGATACTTTTTAGGAAAATCTGAAGTAACGTGAGTAAAGCTGTGGGGCGCACAGCTACTAGAAAATGATTAGTAGTTTGTTAGTAATTATAATTATTTGTTAAACGATGATTAAGACACTAAAAGTAACAAATAAGTATTTTAAAGTATGTGCTTTAACAAAAGGTTTTATTTAAAATACATATAATATGCATTTCTGTTTAATTTAGGTGGGTATGTATATATAAATATATTAAACATATACATGTGCCTACATTCAAGCAATTTTAGTTACAAAACAAATAACCAAATCGCTAACTGCGTATGTCCGAGAAACGTTCGGCATGACTACGAGCGAAAGCCTTCACGCTCGCATCCGCACCCTCCCCGCGCGCGCCCCCCGCCCTCGCCGTCCTCTCAACCGCAAGAGTGCTGGCTGCGGGCGTCGAGTCAGCCGGAGGCCGCCGCGCCGCTGACATCGCACCGTCCCATGCAACACCACACGTTGCTCTCACAACCAAACTCTTGCTAAGTGACCACAAGCTGCAACCATGGACGTCGAGGAGTTCCGTATTCGGGGAAAGGAGATGGTGGATTACATCTGCACTTATATGAACACGTTGCCGTCCCGCCGGGTGATACCGTCTGTGGAGCCGGGCTACCTGAGGGCTGCGCTGCCGGCTGATGCTCCGCATCTCCCGGAGTCATGGGACGACGTGATGAGCGACGTGGAGAACAAGATCATGCCTGGGGTGACGCACTGGCAGCACCCTCGCTTCCACGCGTACTTCCCGTCCGGCAATGGCTACCCCTCGATCCTGGGTGAAATGCTGTCTGCTGGCATCGGCTGCATTGGATTCTCTTGGGTAAACATTTACATTATCTATGCTGTTATTCTTAAAATGAGACCCAAAGTCATCGTCAAAAATTAGTAGAAGTTTAATTTAGACCAGGTTATTTATCTCATCTAAAAGTTTTCAAACTCCAGTTCAAAGCTAACAGACACCCTAAAAAGAACCGTAGCCAAGTAAGCCCTTGTTGTACATAAAATTCGTAATTTTTGTGAAATCGTAAAGCTATATTATAATGCGTTAACTTAAACGGCCATACAAATTCATAAATATTGCTTGTACATATTTAAATATGAATTCATAACTTCTTGGGTGGTTGAACCTTTAACTATTCCTAGACAATTTTTTTTTAACTCTTTTATGTACCCTTGAAACCGCGATTGTTTTTTAATTAACAGTAATCTTTAATAAAAATCGTATTTTACTGTTAATTGAAAATTAATTTTATTTTTAAATTCACACTTTATTGTAGCCCTGAAAACGTGATAAATATTAATGAACAGTAAAATTAGTCTTATTTTTTTTTTGCTTTGAAATCAACAAATAGTTGATCAATTGACTTGGCAAATAAGTTTCGTCGCGAGTCACTGTAAAATAATGAAATACAAAATTATATGGAGGAATCGTGTTTTGGCGGCTCGTAAAAAGTATGTCAATTGTTTAGTCGACAAGTATTAACCAATTTACGATAAAAAAAACTAATTATGCCCTTTGTCTTGAATGCCTACTATTAAATAATTTGAAAATGTGTACATTTTCGTTGTAAAATTTAAAGGAAATTTGCTCTTAGAGTAACGCAAAAAGTTCTTTGCCATTGTTCACACCACTCTCATATCAGACAACAGCTAGAAAAAGAAAACCGTATCAAAACGAAAACGATCTTAGTACCTACCTACCTACCTATTGAAGCAATCGACCCTATTTGATTGGCGTGCAGGGATCATGATGGATCGAATATTAAAGAAGTGACACCTATTAACTTACGTCTATCATAAGATCGCTTTACGTAGCATGTACAAAACGATTTAGTTTAGGTACTTACTTAATTTCTAATCAGCTGTTTTACTCGTGGATGAGAAACTATCTTTGCTATTATTGGTTAACTTCTTCTATTAATAACTAGCGAACCGCCCGCTTCGCATGGGTGCAAATTTTCGACATTTCCGGTGGATCTCCTAAAGATTTTCTTTCATATAAACCTTGTCCGGGGAATTATGGTCACAAAAAAAAGAATCAGCCAAATCGTTCCAGCCATTCTCGAGTTTTGCGATTAGCAACATATTTAGCCATTCATTTTTATTTATATATGTAGAAAACTTAAGCTTATGGAAATACACTTGATCAAAAAATACCTAGTCTCTCATTTGTATTGTGTGTCGTGTAAAAAAATTAATGTAAGGACATACATAGTTGGTAATAAATCGCCGGTAAAAAATTCAAATTTCGTAAAACCCTACGAGTTTTGAAATTTTCACCAGCGATTTCCCGTTAGCCATTACTTTGCAGAAAAACTTAAAACGTCATAATATTTTCATCTTTTCCTTTATAAATATGGCTTCTAGACTTATTGTTTAAATTTTGCTTTA
Organism: Caradrina clavipalpis; assembly: GCA_932526535.1. Lineage (NCBI taxonomy): Eukaryota > Metazoa > Arthropoda > Insecta > Lepidoptera > Noctuidae > Caradrina > Caradrina clavipalpis. The sequence goes on from OW052093.1 coordinate 8,039,678, forward strand.
TCTATAACAAGCTATTGTTCATGTAATGATTAACCTCAATATTTATGAAAATAATGTACCTTACACACTGTAACATTACTTTGAAAACGATGTTCCTTACGGGATGTGTTACGTGAGTTTTCTTATTACGAATCATTTGACAATGAATGCACGAAAAAGTTGTCACCGATACCATACGATTTCGAATAACTAACCTTCACCAATACAAATCACTTAACAACGAATGCATGCTTCCACGAAATACTTATCGCCGAAGCCATGCGACCTAGCATCTACAAATAACCGACCTATAAATAAAAATCAATTGCCCTAAGTATGTGAAATCATCACTTGAGAAGGGCTGTCGACTATGCTGATTTTTTTTATTGTTTTTCTGATTGTCTGGACAAGGTGTTTATGAAAGGAATATTCATGGCTGCAGTATAATGTTTTCTCATTAAACACACAATGAATGATTAACGTTATAATAATATTATAGTTATTACGATATGATTTACTAGCAATTTTTTTTTCTTATTTTAATAAAGTCTGGGCTGTTTGCTCAATCATTTTCGAGCATTCTTCTTTTGTATTTTGCTTTATGGATTTTAATGTCATGACTTACGTAAATGTGGATTAGATTCAGAACACTAATACCTTGACATTTTAAAAGTTTAGTAGATGGGTAGTCAAGCCATCACTCACTGTAGTTGGGTACCGCTCTGTAATATTAAACGAAAACGTAGTTTTAATTAGAATTCTTTTTAACTATTTCTGAGCTTGATTAAGTAAGTAAAAGTTAAAGGAACAACACGATATTTTATTTTAGTTATACGTAAGTATTGTACCGTATTTATGAAACACACGACACGTATATACGACGGGTCGAGTCGAAGACACCGATTGCAACAGTATTGATTGTCCTGTAATTGGTGTTCTAAATAATTTATACCGTTGCTGGTCTTTTTAGCCGTAAGGTTGGTACATATGCCTCTTTTATTAAACGACGTAGTTTCCAGTTTTGTGTAACCTAAATAAAAATACTCATACACCACATTATAGCTATAATGAGCACATATACTACCGACCAGCACACCTGTATTCCCCGAAGGGTTAGGCAGAGGTGTACCAATGTGCACCCACAGTTCGCCGGTATGTTTAGGCCCCATGTCAAAGAGGGCGAGCTTATTGCCATTAACCGGGCACAAATCTTAACTCCTAGCTGCTACTGAGAATTTCATATAAAAACCCAGTAAAATTTTGCTCGCCTGGGAATAGAACCCAAGACCTCTAGCGTAGCGGTCGCGCTTAGGACCTTTAGGGTATCGAGCCAGTCGCTGGGATCTATTGTTCCTCAAGGAGACTTAGGATTGCAACTGGTATGACTTTCATTCCGCCAAAATCTGTTTAAATTATCGATAATCTAGTTGGATCTAAGCAGATTCATCTGGATTGGTCATGCATGGTAGTCAATGGATATAAGCAAAGCACCAGTCTCATAGTCTTACTACTAACCTACAGCAAATACATAGACATACATAATAATTCTTTTTTCTCAAAGCACATTTTTTATTTTCATTTTATTTCAAACAATAAGACGGACTTGTGAAATGAGATGACTTTTGCCAATAAAAATCGATTTGAGTCACCATAAAGACCTATTTAGAATGTCCGTATGTACCCGTCTACCTACCTCATCTGTTTAATACTTACTTGACAATAAAATGGAGCATTGTATGAAGTCATGTAAGATGTTATAATCCAGTTAATAACATCATGCGGTCTAACAAATCATAACTAATAACAATAGGTCATAATATCGCGATGAACCACTCCACATATTATTACAAATTGGAATCTGCTTACTTAACTCGTATGTAATGTTATGTAAATTACATTCTGGTTACAGAAAACTATAAAATATACACACACATTTACTTAATGATAAATTTTATTTTACAGTTTATGGTTTAACATTTTCATAAATCCATAGCTATAGTTTCGTGGGAGCAACTTTTTGTTGGACGTGCACGTTGGTATATTAGAATTCAAATATTCTATTCTCTCCGACAAAAACTCGGTCACTGATTGTCGGACGTCGGCGGACAATCGTATGATGACAATTTTGGTTCAAAACTGATAGTTCTAAAATAAAGAGTCTGACCGAAGCGTTGATGAAATGTCACCTATTTAAGCTTACCTATCTTCACATTTTTGTTTGTAATTACGTAAACTAACTTAATTAAAAATTAAGCAATTACTAACAAATAATGGACTTTGTCAAAAAATCAAATACTATTAACACGGAACAAATATTTCTATGGCCTATAGTAAATTGCTCCACGTCTGGCTATTTGTGTATGTGAGCTTATATGTTTGTAAATGCACCCACGGTGCAAGAGAAATTCCTAGTATGCGGTTAAGTTTTTTAAAAGCAAAAAAATAAATAAAGACATGTGTAGCCTAGGTAGGCTAGGTTTCAAGCACAGCCATGACAGCTGAGGTAATTAAATATCGACGGGCTATAGAAGGCCGCTAGAACTACATATACCTAATTGATGACAATTAGGTATGTACGACGTTTATGTGAACAAATTTTATGGTGGACCGATAATATGTACTTTCAAATATAAAAGAACAATGCCTAAAACTTCCCCACCCTTTGCAGCATTTTGTAACCTATGTTATGTTATCGAAGAGCTATGCTCCGTCCTATCATTTTATTGTACAACAGCAAAACTGAAATGTCCATCCGAAAAAAGTTATATTTAGAAATTGTCATTTTACTTCATTTCCCAATAATTCTAAGATATAACATCTCTAAATAAAAAACCACTTTATTTTGGTAAAATTATATGTTTTGTTGCTTTAAATATATAATAGCGTTTATAACAGCTTTGTACAATATTCTGACAAATAAATGCATATTCTATTCTATTCTATTTTCTATTCTATACTATTCTATACTAAAATTAATAAATAATTAATCAATATAGTTTACAAAAAAATTACGTCACGGTTTATTATGCCCTTTATGATGGTTGAGATGTTCGTGAACGGGGCTGTCAGTTGGGAGTGGTCATCTCTTAACTATGATGATTTACTTCTTTATTATTATTATTTCTGTGGTTTTTAGTTACGTTCATTGTTTTCACACATAAAAGCAACAAGATTTTTGTTACCATGATTTTGTAAAACCAGTTTGAAAAGAGTCGTTCTCCATAGAGACCTACGTTTTGGAACGAGCAAGTAGCTTCAACTTACCGTATAATAACTTCTTGACAATTCAAAAGTGCCTGCAAATGGTCTAATTGAAATAAATGCTTTGACTTTGATACAAAATGTATGATGAATTGCGCTCATAAAAACCATAAAGCATGTAGTAAACGTTTCAGTGCTACGACGCCTACGTAGCGGGTTCGGTTCCTACGGGCCAAACGCTCAGCTATCTGTACCATTATTTTGGTAACACTTGATTATGCGGATACTTGATGCAGACAGTTTTCGTTGAATAAGATACACTGCAAACTCTAATGTGTTAGACCAATAAGGTAATTTTTGAACAACTTAATTTTAAACTTAACACAGCACTGGCCCCTAAGATTTCGTTGCCGTTGATACACATACATAACTATAGCAGTTATAATAAGCAGTATTAGAATTAAAAGTACTTTTAAATAAGTTATACATGTTTTGATTTTGTTACAATGGAACAATAAAAAAATCTTATTTTTATTACCCGACTACGGCGAAGCAAAAAGGAGGGTTATGAGGTTGACCGGTATGTATGTATATATGTATGGATGTTCATCTGTTCCCTCATAACTTCTAAACCATCCAACGTAAATTGACAAATGAGGTGTCATTGGAAGCGTCCAAATTGTCCGCTGGTTATAGGCTACGTTATGTTCCAATAAATTGTATGTGGCGCCCTCTAGGGCTCATGAAGATGTGAAATAATATTTTTTTTCTTCCAAATATGGTCGTGTTGCATATCAAATTAAAGGGCTTAATTAGCACACTTCAAATATATAGATATCGTAAAAGTAAATTGTAGGGACCCTTTAGAACGCACCATAAACCTAGATAACTAACTAATATTTCGTTTGGGAGACCTAATAGATTTCATATATTGTGTATATGTTGCAGTTCCAGTAATATTACGTATATAAATGTCTAAATTTGAACCCAAAAATAATTTAAATAAAAAAGAAGTTTAAAAAACTAAAACCCGACTACAAACAATTTTACGTTCTAAAAAGTATGAAACAAGAAAACATTCTCATCTGAAAGCCGTGGTCGTATGCCACCTAATTTCGATAAAACAGTATGTGTATAGTAATAGAAATTTAATCTTTATCACTAAAGTTTAGGGCAAAGTGGCATACGACCACGGCTTTCAGATGAGAATGTTTTCTTGTTTCATACTTTTTAGAACTTAAAATTGTTTGTAGTCGGGTTTTAGTTTTTTAAACTTCTTTTTTATTTAAATTATTTTATTTTATTTTTGATAGTAAGAAACTATGTAATTCTAGAGCAGCCTTTCCCAAAGTGGGCGATAACGCCCCCTTGTGGGCGCTGCAGGCCTAAAGGGGGGCGGTAAGAGACCCAGAGAAAAATGGGGGGCGTTGTGTAGAGGTTTGGGGGGCGATATAGGGGCGCCAAGTCTTTTAAAAATTCAACATTCAAAATTATTTACATTATATTAAAATGCACTATAGAAGGCAAGTACGCGAAAGGCGTTGTTTGATTAATTTTATTTCCCCCCCCCCCCCCCCCCCGTTATGACTAATCTAAACGGGTATGGAAAACAGGGGGGCGCTAAAAAATAATTTATTCTCAAAGTGGGCAGTAGACAAAATAAGTTTGGGAACCTCTGTTCTAGAGCAATGGAAAAATTGGGTGGGAAAATTCACGAGGGCGAATTCGTGAGCTAAGTTAGACTTTTTTGTTTTTAACTTGCTGTTATTTTTGCAGGCCGCAAGTCCTGCTTGCACAGAACTGGAGATAATAATGCTGGACTGGATGGGTACGTAACCACGCTTATTAAAATTGAACTCAATTGTAAACTTATAAATATTGACATAACTTTCTTATTCGGTAGATGTTTGGTACACGGAACCCTGTTTTTAAAGTCATTAGCATCGGCAACAATAAGATAATGAAAAAGTCAAAAAATATAGATGTCAAAAAAAAATTGTGAAGGTCGAGGCAATGCGTGCGTAGCACGTAGCACGGGAAGTGCTACGGGGCTACGCGGCAAGCTCGTAGACTGGGATGTTACAAAGCGTCTATAACTACAGCTTTTTGCTGGTTTACTGTCGAGTATCTATTAGCACTAATTTCACCCCGCCCCATTTATATGAACGTCTATTTATTCGTTAGGAATCAATTTTACATTGTAATTTATCTTTTAATGAACTAGTTATACTAAAGAATGAACTAATGAAATTCCAGGTAAAGCCATTGGTTTACCACCGAAATTTTTAGCACTTGAAGAAGGAAGCAAAGGTGGTGGCGTTATGGAGGTACTATATCTTTCATTGAATAATAAAAATGAGATTTATGTATGGCTAATTGTTATAAAATTTTTAGGGATCGGCTAGCGAGTGCGTGCTAGTGTCAATGCTAGCTGCCCGAGCCAACGGCATCAAGCGACTAAAACATCAATTTCCTAACGTAGACGAGGGGCTATTGCTTTCCAAACTAATCGCCTACTGCTCGAAGGAGGCGCATTCCTGTGTCGAAAAAGCTGCCATGATCTGCTTTGTTAAACTCCGTATCTTGCAACCTGATGAAAATGGGTCTCTTCGGGGTAACACTTTAAAAGAAGTAAGTTGGCTAAATATACAAATTATCTCTTCACGAAACGTTGAATAATTAAAAGAAATTAACTTAAAAACACAGGTACAGGTTTCGTTTCAATAAGCAGCAAAATTTACTTATTGTTTTTAAATGGAATTGGGCCATGCCACGGAGTGCAGGCTATGCAGGAGAGGCGCAGATAGGCAGGCGGTAATTGAAGAAACAAGACGGCACCGAGCGAGGCGACGACGGTGTCCCGCGTTTAATGACTCGCCCGTGGATGCCGGAAATACGTAGCGAGCCGAGCGGTAATGGAGCCGCATTGTGTGCCACTTTCTATGCCGCAAATATTGAAATTTCACGATACTACCCTCTTATGAGAGGTCTCTTTAATTGCGAGCTTCAGAATACGTTCAAGACTTTTAAGAATGCCCTTTCATAGATTAGGTTTATCGAATATTTATTCAGTTTTATGGAAATATAAGTTTTCTGATTTGTATTTTATACAGCTTTTAATGATTTTATTTTCATAGGCTATGGAGGAGGATGAGGAAGCCGGTCGAGTTCCGTTCTTCGTGTCGATAACTTTGGGAACCACGTCGTGCTGCTCCTTCGACAATCTCCCAGAGATCGGGCCGGTCGCTCAGAAGTTTCCGAACGTCTGGCTTCATGTAGACGCCGCCTATGCTGGCAGTTCCTTCCTATGCCCTGAACATAAATATCATCTCGCCGGGATAGAGTACGCGGACTCTTTCAACACTAATCCCAACAAACTTATGCTGACCAGCTTTGACTGTTCTCTTCTGTGGGTTACTAACCGTTATCTATTGACGTCGGCCCTCGTCGTCGACCCACTTTACTTACAACATTGCTATGACCACACGGCCATCGATTATAGGCACTGGGGTGTGCCATTGAGCCGTCGCTTCCGTTCGCTCAAGCTGTGGTTTATGTTGCGAAGCTACGGAATTAGCGGGCTGCAGAAATACGTTCGCCGTCATTGCGAACTAGCAAAATATTTTGAAAAACTCGTGAAGAAGGACGATAGATTCAAGGTCTGCAATCAAGTAAAGGTAAGACGTTTATCGATCTTTCGGGCTTGATAATACCTATATTAAAAATACATGAATGCCGCTCGCGCGGACACAGCAAAGAGAGGGCAAGGTGAGTTCAATCGAAAAGCGATGCACGATAGTTGTTACCCACACTTTAAATTCTTTGTTAGTTTATATATGTTCCTACATATCTACAATTTAAAAACGGGCCCTTGTCTTCGTAGGTTATTCTTATGTAGGTCGACCTTAATTCATCATTTTCAGTTGGGATTGGTTTGTTTCCGTCTTGTGGGCGGCCCTGAGGACCCGGGAGAGCAAATAGACGAGCTCAACAAGAAATTGTTGACTAACATCAACGCGTCCGGCAAACTGCACATGGTGCCGGCCTCTGTTGGCGAACGATTTGTCATTCGCTTCTGTGTTGTGCAGCAACACGCCACGCGTGAAGATATCGGTAAGCGAAAGCCACTTATAGATTTGTACATATTTTATTTGATAAATGTCAACTTTGATACGATCGGGCTGTCGGGCAGTTGTGGTGGTGTTTACATTACCTATATCTATGCTCATGACATCATACACTGTGACATTTAAAGCCTTGCAAAGTCGCGGCAGATCGATTTGCCTTAGTAGTACTAACTGAATATGGAGTTAAACTTAAAAAATGTCAATATTTTTATTTTAAATTAAAAAAATAAACATTTTCTCGAAAGCGTGAGTTACAATAGTTACACTGTAGGCACACACAGGCGTAACGTAGGTATTATTCAAAACTCACGCGCTGCCAACAACGTATAAATGTTCAGAGAAAAATAAGCTCTCGCGCCTGCTGATACGGTATAAACTAGAGTGCGCTGTTTGTACTGCCGCCATTCCCCGCAACAGATCAAAAGAATGTCGCGCGCTCGATTCGCGAACGTTGTACTCGTTGTACTCGGAGATATAAGTGAAAAAAAAACGGTAATTTAAAAAACTAAAAAACCCGACTTCTTTTCTAAGTATTTATGAAAAAGCCCTAAATAAGAAACCCGTTGAACCCGATTGCACTTAAAATTGTAGCAGTCGGGACCCATTCGGGACCATCTGCAATGTAATATAGGTATGTGCTCTCAATACACTAAGCCTCCATTTGTAGAATGGGTCCCGACTGCTACAATTTTAAGTGCAATCGGGTACAACGGGTTTCTTGTTTTAGGGCTTTTTCATAAATACTTAGAAAAGCAGTCGGGTTTTTTAGTTTTTTAAATCACCGTTTTATTTTTTTTACTTTTTAAAATTTTTAATTTACCCATTGTCACTTTCACAGTAAATACGAATCTAATGACACCTCTCAAGCTAAGATCCATCGAGCGGTTAAGGCTGCAGAGCGATCGAAACATTTGAATTTGGCGCCAAAAATCCGCCATATTGTTTTTTTTTTATTTTGATATACCCAGTGTCACTCTCACAGTTAATACGAATCTAACGACACCTCTCAAGCTAAAATCCATTGAGCCGTTCAGGCTGCAGAGCGTGCCAAACAATTATACATACAAACATACATACATACATACATACTTTTGAAAAACCGAACCGTGATAGTTAGACAGTTGAAATTTTCAGATGATGTATTTCTGTTGTCGCTGTAACAACAAATACTAAAAAACAGAATAAAAATAAAAATGTAGGGCAGCTCCCATACCTACAACAAACGTGATGTTTTTGGCGATTTTATAAAAATGGTACGGAACCCTTCGTGCGCCTTCGTCCGACTCGCACTTGGCCGGAAATAGACATTGCGACCAATTGCTCCAATAAATTAATGTGGTGGTACTTAATTAACTTTAAAAATTGCAGGTCATTTAATCCCTTCCATTTTGCGATTATTTATTTCAGAAATAGCATGGGATATCATCAGCGACTTCGCTACGGACCTCCTGGAGGGACCGGACAAGGAACGGGTATGTGATGAATTGATGATGATAGTATTAATTACCAATTCATAGTAACAGGTTCTCGAGGGTTTGTTCGCACATTTGCAGGACTTGAACGAGGAGCGCGCTCGTCGCCACAAGGCTGCGCTGGCACACAAGCGCTCGTTCTTTGTGCGCATGGTCAGTGACCCCAAGATCTACAACCCGGCCATCAACAAGACCCCGCCCCCGGTGCCCACCACCCCGTGCTCGCCCCCACCTACCGTTGCACCAGCTACGCCTGATACGCCCGTTGATCTGGAAATGCTGCAGCCATCTACTCCGTGAGTGTTCCATCTGCGTAATGCTATTTACATTCGATCGGAAATGAGAGATTAGGTGGTAGTCTCATTTACCTAGTGCGAACAGTGACTACCGTAGCGTGTGCTTTTAATGGATTGCTAGTGACGAGATTTGTTTGGTTAGCCAGCCAGCCCCAACAGCCCGGCTCAGTGACTGGCGGCAGGCCTGGCTCTGTGGTCGAACAACTACGTGCAAAGCGTGGTGATTGGTGAGTGCAACACATGACCAGTAGTCGACTGCGTAGAGCGTAGCCATAGGGTAGTTAGATATCTTCACCCACAACGATTAAACATGCATTACATTCACCTAATACACCTCTGTAGAGATTTCATCTTAAGCTTTAGAATTTAATCCGATGCGTTTTGTTTTTTACAGGAAGCAATCGTCTTGGATCAGTTGGCCACTCGGATTCTTCTTCCAGAGTGTGGATAACGATGCTAACGATTTGCCGTTGAGGTACTTTAAATTCAGTTAATTTTATAGTGCCCATTAATCTCCGCACCATTATCTCGTCGCAAAAGCGACTGCTGAGATAAGGATATGGGTTCGATTCCCAGATCGGGCAGTGTTATTGGGTTTTTCACTGTCAGCGAATAACTACAAGCATTACTCCCCTTAACAATATACAAATGCGGCTAGCCCTAAATGGAATAGCGTGACCTCATAATCTTCATATTTTGGTTCCTACTACTATCATCTACTATTACAAAAGCAACTTTGTATTGTTTGTTACTTTATCACGCTTAAACTGTTAAACGAAATTAAACTTGCACATTTTCGATTTTGATTTAACTTAACACAGGATAATTTTATCCTGTTTTGTGTTCCCGTGGGATTATTTAGGACTATAGCTTAATTCTACGTCGCGGGCAGCAGTTAATTGATCATAATTGTTGTGCCTGGTCTCCAGGTTCCGTCACCTGGACACGATGGTGCGGCTCAAGAGCCCCGGCACGACCAGCCGGCGCGGCTCCTCGCCGTGCGCCTCGCCCGAGCACCGCGCGCCCTCGCCCCACCATTGACCGACCCATGCTTAACCATCACCCACGTCACTATCACTTATTGCAGAAATAAATAATTATGTGAGCATTGAACATGTGTTACTTATTACCCGACTACTTTTCTTATGTTTTTTGAAACATTGTTCTAGCTACCTTCCAATTTTATTTAGAGTAGGTACATTCTAGTTAGTTTGCTTTATTGTTTTTTTAGTATTGTAACCAAACATTAGTAAAAACCAAATTGAAGAAAAAGGGGTGTCCATATTTTGTCCATGGAGTTTCTTGCTCGTTCTTCTCCATAGAGAACCTTTTGGAACGAGCAACTAGCTTCAACTTTAAACTGTAACTTCATGACACATCAAAAAAATGGTCTAATTGAAATAAATGCTTTGTAGGTATTGTAGGTATGGTGAAAATTTTACTTTAGTGAAAGGTCAGTAGCCAGTTAGTATAGCAAATTAGTCTAAAAGACATTTAGCCCCAAAGTAGTATTTTTGGGGCTAAGTGTCTATTGGACTAATAAGCAATCACAAATTAAAGAAGGTTAAATCGTCTATGGGTAAATAAAAAAAACTAGTTGGATATTTGGAATTTAAATTTTATTTTCAATCATTTTAGTCCAATGTTACCGTGTGTGATTTGAGTTCACCATTCCATCCGACGGTGTGGAGAATTGTCTTATCTTCTACATCCCAAGCCGCTCCTCTTACATAGTTGCTGTGCAAATGTCTATCATGGTAAATAACTTTTGGTTCAGAATTCTCCTCTGCACTACAAACTGTGACAATTCTATTGTCACAACACACTGCCACTTTGTCAAAACTGCAACAAATGGGGAAACAAAAACATGAATAAGAGCGTAAGATTCAGTCAATGCTACAGTTGCAACAATGAAAAAAATGTGAAAAAAGTAAGCATGAAATGCACTCATTTGGTTATGTGGGGGGTGACCACGGCTAAGTTTAGTGCAGGTTTATGTGAGGGCCAAACATATGATTTTGAAATTTTTGGCAGGCCACTAAGGCCGTTTTCACATTAAGACGTTAGCAGCGCGACAGTAGCGCGGCAGAAGTACATTCCTTCACATTACAAGAACAGGATCCAAGTTTAGGTCAGTATGGCGCACTTCATTTTAAAAAAAGATGCTGTGGGCGGCAGCTCTTTTGTTTTTTTATTATGAAATTCTGACGGGGCGACAGTCGCGCGACAGCCGCGTTGCTAAAGTCGCCTGACAGCCGCGTTGCTAAAGTCGCCTAAATGTGAAAGCGCACTAACAATTCCTATTTTAATTACTTTTGGGACTTGTGCGTCTGTGCAAATTAAAGGTATTATGAAATTTTATAGTTATTTAAAAAAAGGATGAAGAAGGAACACTTTGTCAGCAGGAATAATAGCCTTGTACTTAACTTTATAAGAAAAAAAGGGTACTTACTCTGGATGTACAGCCAACTTGTGTACTCCAGCAGGGAAATCTGTCACTTTGATATCTGTTTCTGTATTTCTTATATCTAGCAAATGCAGGGCTCCTGCTTCGTCTCCAACTACCAGGCGGTTCTCGTCCATCCACGACAAACAACGGATGCAGCAATTGTTCTTCAACACATCTGTAACAAAGAATATTTTTATGCTTCTCTTATATTACCACTATTATAAATACGAAAATTTTGATGGATGTTTATTACTCAATCACGCCAGAACAGTTGAATATATCTAGATGAAATTTGTAACAGAGATACATTTTTGTCTGGAATAGCACTTAGGCTACTTTTGATCCTGCAAAAATGTACAGTTTATATGGAATAATATACAGTGGAACCTCGATTATCCGAACTAATTGGGACCTAGACTAGTTCGGATAATCGAAATGTGGATTTTTTGGGATAAGATCAAACAAAAACAACACCTTTTTACCGAAAATCTGTACAGTCTATAAAAATTTGACATACATATTAACGTTGAAATATAAAACACCTAAAAAAGTCAAATGCTCTTCTTATAAAACAGTCAATTTTTATTTGACGAACACCTGCAACGCATTTTCAGCAACAAATTCTCGCCCATGTTCGGATAATTGAATGTTCGGATAAACTAAGTCAGCAGTTAGCAGTAAGTTAGTGTCGTGATGGCCCAGTGGTTAAGGCGCCCGCCTCCCATGCACGAGGTTGTGGGTTCGCAACCAGGCACGGGCAAGTACCAATGTGACTTTTCCTAATTCATATGTACTTTCTAAGTTTATCATAGACATCACTGACATCAGTAACCATGTCAGAGGCCCTTGAGGCGGTTTAGAAACTCTGACACTAGGGTGTGTGGGGTTGTTAGACCTTACTGCCCACACGATAAGAAGAAGAGTCAGCAATCTGATAATTGAGGGTTAGAATAACCGAGGTTCTACTGTATTAACTTGGACGAAATTGCGGGCAGAAGCTACATAGTATTGATATAAAATATTAACATAATTATATTGTATCTTTTGCCAAGAGTTTCCTTAAATCTTGGAAGCGCAATTCATAATAATTATCCTCCGAATGGTTGAAAACAAAAGCATTAATTTTCTTACCAAGTACTGGCTTAGTCAAATGCTCATCCCACAGTGTAACACACTGATCCATGGAGCCTGTTGCAAAGTTTGTGGTAGACTTGGGCCTCACTGACAGTGCATTGATCATCATGCTATGTGCTGCTGTGTAGTTCCTTATACAGATCAAGTCATGTATATCCCACACCTGAAACAATAGGTTCCATGCTAATATTATAAAAAGGTATAAATGTTTTACATGCTTTATAATCCTTGGTTGTGGTTGGTTTCCTTTATTTGATGTGCAATAAAAAGTTTGGTTCATCTGGTAATGTTTAATTGGTTTTCTTACAATAATAAACCCTGTAGTAGAAATTTAAGTAGCGGTGCTGAGGAGTATAATTTCTCAACCAAATCTACAGTGGTTATACTGGAGTCACTATACAATGGTAGGCCATTAAATATTTCTTCTTTTCATTCTTTTATTAAAAACAATGCACCACACTTTTAATTTCTACAACTATCTGTAGGTCCTACAAATATTTGGTTCCATGCGGGAAATGAACCCATAACACAAGCACAGTAGCCAATCGCTCAGGGACTATGCAAACTGTGTCCTCAAAAATGAAATATTAAAGTGATGTTTCTTTAAATAATGTCAAGCACAAACCTTAACATTGCCATCAGCCCCAGCTGTAACATACTGCTGTTTAGGTTCAAGGCAGTCCACCGCCAGTGCTGCATTATCATGTTCTGCCACAGAAATCTCTTCTTTCCATTGGTTCCATGCATCATTGGTATTGGACCATACGCTTAGTGCACCACTGTCCTCACATATTAGCACCTGTAATAATGCATTTGTTTTATTGTTTAATGAATGAGCCATTCTACAATTTCAATGTGGCATTGTATTTTCATATAGTCAGACTATTTTTTTATCTGTCCTATAATATCCTTCTGGGTGAAGGCCTAAACTCATAAAGAGAAAAGATTTGGATTTTTGATCATAATGGATAAATTAAAAAATGACTTGTTTGTCGACAGTATTAGCAAGTTAAAAAAAATTACACAAAATTAAAATTCACACAAAGTCTCGAGTAAAAGCTAGTTGAATATGAAAATCTGGAAAGTACTACAAAATAATAACATTTCTTGTAGAAGATGCGAGACTCGCATTTCAGCAACCATGCTCATTAGCGTATCTAGAGATAGTTTTCAGGGGGGGCCTGGCCCCTAAAATGCCATGGCCGATGCGATGCAATGGGGTCAGGCGGAAGGTGAGCCCTACAGCCTGGGGTGGGCACAAGACCATTCTGGGGTGGGCCCGGCCCACCCGGCCCCCCCCTATATACGCCTATGACCATGCTTAACAGATTTTAATCTAACCAGTGTTACTGGGTTTAAATGAATCTATTTTATTTATAGGCAAAAGGTCTTGCTGCATACCTTAGAAGAACTTCCAATAAAACACCCATCCGCAGTTCCACTACTAAGGGAGATTCTCCTCTTCTCTTCAGTTCGGATACATTGAGCATTGGCTATATTTTTGTACACACTCACACCACCATTCCAGTACCGACCAGTTAGCTCTGAAGACCCCACCAACACACTTTTGTCTGCAACAGAGATTTGATAACACCATCGGATTTCGTATCTAATAGGGAACAGCAAGGAATTCTAGAAGCCCTTTCTTCTATGGTATTATTATATTATAAGAATTGGGGTATTCAACTACTTGAAATACTCACCAGGATGAATACGAATATAGTCTAAATAAGATAGAGTACTGGTGCCGGTGGTATCAGTTCGGTAAATTTCAGCGTTAAGATGTGGTGGGACGATTTTATTACTATTATCCATGGCTAAAACTTATATTTTGGTAATAACTATTCTTTCTAATAAAACTAAAATGCGACGCAGCAGTCACTAAACCGAAAACATGTTTATCAAATCAACATTGTTTTCGGTTATTTCCTAGCGTAACCTACAAAAAAAACGAAGGAAATAAACTTTTGGCAGTTGATAATCAGTGCACAGACAACAAAAAATTGTACTTAGGTAATGCAGTATGACAAATTGATAATACAGACAAAAAAATAAAATTAAAAATCGCTCAAAAATCGTCTAAATGTTTATTATTTCGATCACTAGTAAACAAGAAAAACAAGTGTCTTTGTTTATTGTGTATATAATCTATGGTATATTGTTTTGTCACTGTCAAATATTGATTTGAAACGTCAGTGTCACTCACTGATTATCAGATGATCTGTTGCTGAATGCTGAAGAATATTTTGTCATTGATTTATAAGAATTCTTATCACTGAAGATAATACTTAAAATCATCTACAATTTAATTGTTATTCGGAAATCATTAAGGTAAGTGCGTGTGTTGTATTGTGTACAATTTGATTTTATAATTATTAGTAAAAACCTGTGATAACAATGGCAATAACCCTCAAATCTGCCGAAAAATTGCCGAAGTATTGACAAAATAGGTGTTTCATTCACTAAATCCATTCCATTGTTTCTATTCTGCACATACAAATACTATCAGTTTCAATTTTTGATGCAGTATCTGTTGTTACACTAAAACGTTTATTAAATAAGTGATTGACCTATACATATGTGATACCATATTCCACCTGCGTAAAGTGATTAATAATTTTTATTTGAAGAAATGGCCAATTTGGAATTGATACAAACATTGTCTGGCCATAAAGGCATTGTCTGGAATGTATCTTGGCATCCTCAAGGGAAAATATTTGCATCTTGTGGTGAAGATAAAACTATTAAATTATGGAGCAAAGAAGGTCAGGAATGGACCATAAAAACTGTTCTTGTGGATGGACACCAGCGAACCATCAGAGAGGTGGCATGGTCCCCGTGTGGCAACTACCTTGCTTCAGCTAGCTTTGATGCAACAACAGCTATTTGGGACAAGAAAAGTGGTGTGTAGATCTTTTCTTTAAGTTGATAACATGAAATGTTCTTTAACAAATCTATAATACCAAATACTGTGTTCATAGGTCAGTTTGAATGTAATGCAACATTGGAGGGCCATGAGAATGAAGTAAAGAGTGTAGCATGGTCTCCTTCGGGTCAGCTGTTGGCAACTTGTGGCCGCGACAAGTCTGTCTGGGTGTGGGAGGTCGCTGGAGATGATGAATATGAATGTGAATCTGTACTCAATGCTCACAATCAAGATGTCAAAAAAGTTTGTAAAGATACCTGTATTCAATCCTTTAATTTATTAATAAATGCAATATTATTCATAAATTATTATTTTTATAGGTAGCTTGGCATCCTTCACTTGACATCTTGGCTTCTGCATCATATGACAACTCAGTAAAGTTGTATAAAGAGGATCCTGCTGATAATGACTGGAGTTGCATTGCAACCCTGCAGTCACATGAGTCCACTGTATGGAGCCTAACCTTTGACAAGACAGGGGAGAGACTTGCCACATGTAGTGATGACAGAACAGTCAAAATATGGAAGGAATACAAACCTGACAACCAGGAGGGGGTTATAGTAACTGATAGAGAGTCTGTATGGAAATGTGTCTGCACATTATCAGGATTCCACACTAGATGTATTTATGATATTGCTTGGTGCCACCATACTGGCTTCCTTGCAACAGCATCTGGAGATGACATCATAAGAATATTTAAAGAGAGTGAAGACTCTGATCCTAACTCACCAACATTTGATCTGGTTTGCACCAAGTTGAATGCACATTCCCAAGATGTGAACAGTGTGAGATGGAATCCAACAGGCAACAAGGAACTGCTCTCTTGTAGTGATGACGGTGAAATCAAAATATGGAGTTTTTCTTGTGAATAGATCACATTAGTTTATAAGAATACTAACTGTTATTTGTTGATCAAGTTACTGCATCAAAATATTGATATATTATTTAGTTGTGTAGGCATAAAAATATTGGGGCTTCATAATAAATGACTTATATTTTCTGAAATGGTTTTCTTTACCTCAGGTTGAGGCTAAAATTGTGTTTTATAAATGGCAAGAGAGGTTAGGTTCCCTATATATTTGTTTGATGATCTCTGGTGCATAATGGGTTTTCTACAAATATTTGAAATGCATGGATTTCAGTTCACATCTGATGATTTTAACAATAGGCAAACACATCTTCTCACAGAAAAATCTCAAAAGGCTTTACACAACTTCAGCTACCATCAATATGTTTTCTGGAGAGAAAGTTGGTGTCCCTCTGAAGAAAGTTACAACAGTTTTAGAAAACTTTGCACCAAAAAAATTATCTGAGAGTTGGGACAATACTGGTTTACTGGTGGAGCCTTATACCGCTAGGTAAATGTAGATTGTTTATACTTATTTATTGACCAATTTTAATGTGAGTTCTATGTTTAAACTGCTGTCTTATGTTTACAGGAATATAACAAAAATTCTATTAACAAATGACCTCACAGAAGATGTAGCAGTTGAGGCTCATGATCATGGATGTGAAATGATTATCTCCTATCACCCTCCTATATTTGCTCCATTGAAATCTGTTGTCCAAAGGTTGGTCCGCATACTGCCTAGTATATGGTAGTACACTACATTGAGATATTTAGTATCAGTTCATGATTTGAGTAAAAACATTATTTTTCCAGCAAAAAATAGACCTTATGGTTATTAATTTAAAGTTACATTTATAGCAAAATAAAGCGAATAAATAAATATTTTTTGAATTTATTAAAAAGTATATATACTTAATTGTTTTCAGTGCTTGGAAAGAACGTGTTGTTTCATTTCTTTTGGAGAAGCGCATTAGTTTGTACTCTCCACACACTAGCTGGGACACAGTCCGCGGCGGCGTCAACGACTGGCTGGCTAGTGCATTCAGCATCGAAGAATCAAGGCCCCTGATCCCTGGTGTTCTTAACCCACAAATTGGAGCTGGAAGGTAACTGTAATTATAATTCTACTCAGGACACTGTCTAGAATTGAATAATACCTGTTAGTTAGAAGCAACAAGAATTTTGTAACCAAGATTTTACAAAAACCAAATTGGAAGAAAAAAGTGTCCATGGAGTTTCTTGCTTGTTCTTTTCCATAGAGGCCTTATGTTTTGGACCAAGCACACTTTTTGATTTATCACTGACACTTCAAAAGTGCCTGTAAATGGTTGAATTGAAATATATGCTTTGACTTTGACTTAGTGGACATCATCCTTTACAAACATAATTCTCATAATGGCACTGTTTACAACAAATTGTTGCTTAGATGACTATATCTTTACCTACAATGCCTAGGTAAATGAACATAATTATGTTTACGAATTAACTACTTAAATTGCTTCACTACAAAGACGATCAATTTACTATTTGTCCTAGTTCTATAGTTCGAATAATAATGAGATGTTTCCCAACAGCAGATTGCAAATGTGTTTTACGAATTGTTCCAGGCTTTTGCTACTTAAATCGTGTATTTCTCTGTGGGACTCAGTTGCAATAGTAAAGCAACTGACTGGATTACCGCATGTGCGCTTCGCTTTAGGGAAGGGAAAAGAGTTGTCGAGTGAAATCAACTGTGTGGCGCTGTGCGCTGGATCGGGTAGCTCTGTGCTGAAAGGAGTTGTCGCTGACTTATATCTGACAGGTAAACAAAATCTTTTTATGTAGGCAATAGCAAAAAAATCCCGTGACATCGGGCGCCGAACTTTTAGCCGCGCTAAACGAGGCAAATGAAGAATAAATTTTATTTTTAACCAACTTCATTTCTAACTATATTTAACTTCGTAACAAATTTTGAATGGCATGTATAAGTAGGATTTTTGGTTCTAAATAATAACTTCCACACTCAAAAATGGTCCCAAGGTTAAGCCTTGAGGTACTCTTGATAGATCAAACTTCAATCAGGATGTGAGAATGGAAGACCGTTTTCCATTAAGCGAGAGCGAGGTCAAAAGCAGGTTTATTATTATTAAATAATAACAAACCTAACTCAGTTTTAATGTTACTTAACAATAAAAAACTTTTCAGGAGAAATGCTTCACCACGACGTACTTGATGCTGCACAAAAAGGAATTAGCGTCATCTTAACTAATCACTCGGATTCTGAAAGAGGCTTCCTGAAAGGGTTTTCTACAAATCTTCAGAATTTATTAGATAATGAGGTACAAGTTCTTGTTAGCAAAGTCGACAGAGATCCACTTCTAACACTGTAAGTGAATTATGTATTATGGTTAATAATTATAATGTGCATTTGGTAAAATAAAACAAACGAATAAGTTAATTAAATGTACGTTTTATTATTGTCTGCAAACTGTTATTTCAGATGTTAGATCCACGGAAATACATTTAAGTTATTTATTTTAAATTATTGTTATTTGTGAGATCATCGTTATCTTATTCTATCTATCTCAGAACACGTTACATAGCGCAAATAGGATTCATAATATTTCGTTAATTTATATCTTACGACTAGTAAAAGTAGTATCTACAATACTTGGCAAGACCTTTGTAAATGTACTTTCGTCTTCCATTTCCTATCTGCATATCTCAGTCCGTTTCGATCCTCTCGATGATCTTCTAGCTGCACTGAAAGATTTCCATTGTTTAAAGATGTAATCAGTTTATGTTTGTTAGAATTTTCGTTAGAGCATGCACACGACTTACTTACGCGGGGCGATTTTATCTACCGCATTAACTTTAATCGCTTTGTCGTTTTGACTATCTTTAAATATTTCTTTAGACGGTTTTTTCCGTTTTGGTGTTCCAAGATTTGGAGGTATTTTGCATATGGAAGAAACTGTTCCGTCTTTATCATCATAATTTATAACGTACTCTCTGCGCATATGATTTGTTTTATTACTGTTCGTCTTTGTGGCATAATCTTTGCCATTGCTCTTCGGCTGTGCTGGAGGAATAAGCACTGTGTAACTTGAATCTTGTTTTTTCGATGGTTTTACAGATTCTTTTGTAGACGTATCTCTAGATGAGTTTCTATTACGATTACTGTTTACACCGTGGTTTTCATCGACACTGTCTTTACCACGATGGCCTGTTTTCTTAACAATCATGCAACTTAAGTCCTTGGTAGTTTCATCGGGTACATCTTTTGTAGCAGATCTTTGCAATGATCTACTTCCGTGACCTTTCTTTTCAATGGAGGAATGTTTCTCATTCAAAGTTTTACCTTCTCGTGATTTACGGGTGTGGCTAGATGTGGTCAGCTCCTCGTTTTTCTTTCCTCTGATATCACTAACGTTACGCGATTTATCACTCTTGTCAACCGGTTTTGAAAGGGTGTCTTTGTAGGCAGCACGTGAAACGGTGTCTTTGTTTAACGAGTGTTTTGCTCGGAGACTACTATCGGTCCCGGAATCTGACCGACGTTCCTTTTTGCGATCACTGCTACTTACATCAGAAACATGCATATCTGCTGCACGTTCGGTTTTGGTTTTACCTAAATCTGATTTATGTAATTTATTCGGTGTTTTACGTGAATCGAGTGAATTTGTTTTTAGTTTTTGGGTGTCTCGGTTTTTCAACGTGTTGGACTTTTCTTTGTTAACGTTTAGATTAACATATATTGGATTTTCGTCTTCGGATAAATGTTTTTCGAGGGTATAACTCATCTTTCTTACGTCGTTTCTTGGACTTCCTTTTATTGATCGACTCGAACTAAAAGTAATCAAAATAGTTTGTATTACGTTTTTACATTACGGTTACATTATTTTGTTAGTATCTCAGAAAATGTTTTGAAATACATACCATGTCCATTGATCTTCACGCTGTTGTGACTTGTCCGATGTATCACGTTCTTGTCTGAAAGCTTTCGGTGGTGCGGAAATACTCCTACTTGTTGAGCCCTCATCTTGTCTACGAAACTTAGTTCGTCGCGTAGAAGACACAACCTCTTTTGTCTCCTGGCTTTCCTTTTCGATAATCGGTTTGAAGACTTCAATTTCGTGTATTTCATTAGGTTTGTCTTCATACTTTGAACGTAGTCTCGGTGTCGGTACCGGAGCATAGTTGATATTTAAAGGAATGTTTTGATACTCTGGCGCCTCATCAGAATCAGGCTCACTATTGCACACACTGTTTGAGTTTGAGACTTGTTGAATTAATTTGACAGACTGAAATATATTGCTAATGACATCATCATTGCGTCCCGATGTACTCTTCACATGGTTTCGGTTTTTGTACGAATTTGAATTTGATCTGTCGCTATCAACCCCGAAGTATGTTAGTTCACTGTCACGTAGTTGACGAGTTTTAGGCTTCCTTTGCGCTGGTGACACTTGTAGACCATTGAATTTAGTTTTAACATCGTCGATAGGATCTTCAGTAACCTTATTGATTTTGATGTTATGTGTCACGGGCTGCTTCTCACGTTTCAAACTGTCGTATTTAGTAGGACCTAAAACATAAATAATGCTCTTGATTAATACATTATTAAAATTAAAATATTAAATTATAATAATTATTTTTTAAAGGCTGAGATTAACTACCATGCAAAATTAAGTAACGTGATAAAGTACCTGCTTTAATTGTCCGTAAAACGTTGGGTTTCATTACAGATTCGACTGTTTCTTTCGGGAATACAGATTTTACTTCGGCGTTGTAGAGTTTATCTGATTTCAATTGCTTATTTACTAAAGAAACTGCTGACAGTACAGAATCATTACAAGGATCTTTATTCAAAACATCATCTGACATCCCAAATGCCATGTTCTCTCCTAAAAGATACGGTTTGGGTTTCGGAATTTTGTTTTTGAGAATACTCTTTGTAGCTGCTGTATTCTCATCGGATTCACCAAACTCACTAAAATTTAAAGGAGTCCCAACTCCATTGATCGGTGAGAAATCATTCTTTTCACCGAATAATGTTATAGGTTTGTCAATCATATCTTGCATAGGAACAAAAGCACTCCTTCGTTTTCTAAAATCATTTGAAGGCGGAGGTTTCTCGTCTGTTGCAATAATATTGACTTTACCTGACTCTGCGGTGAAATGCACTTCTGTTTTGCAGAACCCTACTCTTTTTACTTTTCTATCACCGTCGTCACTTGTTTGATACTTTTTGTGATACTCGTCACCATTTGTTTCAACAGCAATAGGCAAGGTTATCGATACTTTTCCAGATGATTGCAGAGTTATATTATTTTCTAATGGATCCTCCATAACAATATCATGTTCACGATAAGTCTTAAACTTAGTTCCTCTGTAGTGTGAATTCGGTCGGTTTTTCGTCAGCCAATCTCTAAAGGAATCCTCATTGCTGTTCGCCCTTCTTTCATCTCTAGGTATATATTTTGCATGTGTGTTGTCATCCATTTGATCGTTAACAATTTCCGTTGATTTACAAATACCACTATCAGTGGAAGATTCCATCGCTAATGTATCATTACTGTATGTAATAGTTTCGTTTATTGGAGATGTGTCTTCAAAACTATAACTTTTTCTTCTGGAGTTCCATTCATTACTACTGTTCAAAAGTGATTTATATTTGAGTGTACTTAAAGTTACGGGGGTGTCCAATAATGGTGAGTCGCGGCTGTTATTTCTACTACTAAATTGAATATCACTGCTTTCTGAATCATAAGAGTACTTTCGGTGGAGGTTTTTACCAAGTCTTGAATCAAGATCGATAATACTGGCATTGTCAGTTGAAGACGACTCTTCACTCGGCATCCGAATTGAGCTTCCTTTTGCAGAACCTCTCCATTTGGAAGGTTCCGAGATTTCAAAATCATCTGGTTCGGTTACTTTATAATTTTCTGATTCTGCAATACGTTCAGGCGACGATTCAAACGGTGTAGATGATATTTCCAAAGGTTTCATAGGGGATGTTGGTGACTCCAGCATGTTAAAACCGGAGGAAATCACCTGAAACATAAAAATGGCTTTATAATTCTGACTTTAATAGGTATTTGACATGGTATACATTGCTGTATGATACGAGTTTCCGCTCTATATTACTATATCAACAATTTACTTTAATAAAAAGGCAACTTCATGTTCCACTTCCAATTCTTATATCGATTTAGACACCAAAATCTTAATCGTATGTAAAAAATATATCGTTGGCGCGCTCAGCCGATTTACGCCTTGCATGAATCGATAAGGCCCTAGTCACTGCCATTTGTTTTACTTTTGTGATTAGTGTTGAAATATCGTT
Organism: Caradrina clavipalpis; assembly: GCA_932526535.1. Classification (NCBI taxonomy): domain Eukaryota; kingdom Metazoa; phylum Arthropoda; class Insecta; order Lepidoptera; family Noctuidae; genus Caradrina; species Caradrina clavipalpis. The sequence goes on from OW052093.1 coordinate 8,062,440, forward strand.
ATCTCACAGTTAACATTGACCCTATAATCTAGCACAATAGCTACTCCCTAGGCACTCCTGACTTAGTCACAAATCGAAGACTGTCCTTTTTTATGTCATTGGGGGGCAAACAAGCCTTTTGTCAGAATAGTAGATATAGATTTTGGTATCTAGTAATGTAGCATTCGAGCTCTGTCTAAAAGAGCTCGTCCGGGGAAGTTCTATCACCATATTTATTTTTGCTGCCAAACAGCGTTACTGGTGTTCCAGTTAGAAGAGGGACGTACAGTAAGCGCTCAGAAATCCATACCCCCGCTAAGGTTCACTTTCCTATGAAAACGGGCGCGATCCAGTCAGCGCGTGCGCATGTGTGTTTACGAGTGATGTCTCAACATTCCACAGATAACACACACTAATGAACCATCGTCGCACTACGCGAAATGGCATTATATTTCTGTTTACCGTACGAGTCCTACCCGACGCGCGACGTATTCTTACCATTGCATTGCTAAATTTCGCATAATTATAACATGTCCTGGCAGCTGGTTTGGATAAGAAAGGGTTTACGATCATTGGATTCCGAGATCAAATCGTATACTATGTGTGGCTGTTTTTTGTTTCTTGAAACCATAATAATGTTAGGCAAAATCTTTTTAGGTTTATGTTGAATTATTACGTATTCATGCTTGTTATTTATTTTTATAAGAAGCAAATATTAGTTATTGTATTATTTATTTAACTTTTTATGTGATTTTATTTTAACTTTTTGTAATTGGAAGTAGGAAAAAAAGGCGTGCTGTGTGATAACAAAAATTTATTTTTAAAATTAACAAACTTATGAGAATTGTAACGTCACATTCCTACCGAAATAAAAGAAGTTCTCTTGTAACTGTTCATAAGATTTTTTGTTGAATACCCACTTAGTCAATAAAATTCATAATAACATAATAAGAGAAGGATATTTTAATAACACAAATAAATTTGGTGATGCTCACGTATTAAGTTTCTGAATTGGTATTCAGCAGAGTTAATTGAAAACTAAACTATAATTCAGACTTTATGAACAGGTTTTTTTTATGTAACGTCACAATAAACTTAGTGAGGTAATAGTTTAATAATTCGTTTTCTTGATGAAAAGAAGATTGAAACTAAACCTCAATTTAAGATCATTAAATAACTATCTACGAATATATAATATAATTATGACTAAATATTTAGTTACACCGTCTAATTATTAAAACTAAAACATCCAGGTTATTAAATGTTGCATAACACCGTCTAATACTTCTTCATAAGTAGCACTGTTGCACGCCATCCCCACATTAAAAACGAAACGTATTTTTTCTGGTTTATGATGCAAGCCATGCAGCTCCAAACTTAATCCACTTCGCTGTTGAGTAGGTAGGATAGGCTATCTATCCTCTTCCTCGTATTTCTTGCTCCGGAGACTAATAATAGTATTCCTCTAAAACAACAAAAAAAGTAATATTAGGCATTTATAACAAAATACTAAAGTGACTTAATTTTTTATATAATTTAATAATATTTATTTAATATAACAAATTTTAATATATTAAAACTATTTATTTATAAATTCCATAATAAACACATTTTTTTGGCGTCATTATATATTTAAAAATCAATAATAAGTATTAATCGAAATGCCACCAAATAATTTTAGGTATCTCAGGTATAAATTTCAAATAAAAGTTTAATTTACAATTCGTTAATATAATACTCACATTCAGTCAGGTTTCATAAGATATTAATTGGGACCACTTTTATGCAGCCCAATAATAGTCGCCCTCGCCTCAGTAATATTATTTGCCTGCGTTTCGAGAATAATTACAATACCACTACGAGTATCTATTAAATCACTCGTTACTAACCAACAACCACAACCAAACGACAACGCTCATTCCAATCAAGTTAAATATGCACAAAACTCATGTCTACCTTACAGAAATCTAAATTATTTATTAGTTTTCTATGACTACCCTTTTAAATTTACGAAATGTGTGAACAAAGCGAACAAGATAAAGAATATTATATTTCTGTCCATTTCTTCAAATTGAGTAAAAACAAAAAGACAAAAATAATGTGAGATTCGAACTCGCGGCTCATTGATTAACGCCGTCAACTGGGCGCGCTTAACCGCTAGACCATCTGGTCTCATATAGAAATGTTGAAATTATGAACTACATTCACAACGATGATACATGTGTCTATTCTTGAAAGTAAAAGGTCGTAAGTCAAACTAAACGTCAACCTAATACGTTTTGAGATTGGGTATGGACTTTTGGTCGCCACTGTACGTGACCGTTCAAAATTATTAATACAGCCACATGAGACATTTCGCCTCTAGGATGGTAACGCAACTTCGATTCCTATATGTCCATAGGGGACTGTATCTACGAAACATCCATATAAATAAGAATTGGGTAGGGCTTACCCTTCGTGAAGAGTGCAGCATGAACGACGCTGCGGGTGCACCTGGGCCTGCGGACGAGTGGTAGGCAGCACGCATGACGCGCACGCGCGCTCCCGGACCGCTCGCGTGGAGCACCTCCATGGCGCGCGCGATGCGACGTGTCACGCCGCCTTCCGTCACCTGGAATTAATTTAAGTCAAGATAAATTCATAATCATTTGTGTCACCGGGAAAGCTTTAACCTTCTGCTCGGTATTGAGTGAGGGAATAATGAGCGAGATAGTTCGGATCAACCGATTCTACTGTCACGACAACCCTGTTTAGATACATTAATGTGCCAGATAGGCAGCCTGAATTAAGTGCCACATAAAAATATAAAACACTGTTCTGATTTTAGGACAGTCTGTTTATGGCGCCGACACCTGGGTAGCTACTCGTAGAGTCGTAGGTAGGTACTTGTATTGATGACTAATCTAACAGTTCCTAAAGTATTGCGTGTTTGTGAATGTTCTACAAAATCGAAATACACTTCAAATATTTAATAACAACCTGTTGAGTTAATCTCACCGTTGCTTAGCAATTGAACTTTCAAAGTATTGCATGAAATATTCATGACCAAGCAAGTGATGACCTCAACTGTTATTATAACTGTCCGGCTGGTGGCTACATACGCCGTATGCCGCAGACTTTGTTTGACTGTAGTCAGTGTAAATCATTGTCAAAATGCAATGTGTGCGTGCCCGAGAACTTCTTGCCTAGTCGTCGTGACGAATGTTGTTCGACTACTTTCATGTCCTGTGGAACTGCTCGTGTACTTATTTTTGTACAATAAGTACAGAGAACTAAAATAGGTAGCTGGTTAATGTCTTTAACCCCTGTTCAACTAACCTTTCGGAACAAAGACACGTAGGTATGACACAGGCTGAGCTTTCAAAGCAACGGGCCGCAGGTTCGATCTTTACATGAAAAATATTTGTATGGCCTACTGTGTGCCGCCTACGGATAATATTGTCACAGAATAAAGATCTTAGATAGATACCATAAAGCTAATAAGTTCCGGGTTTCGGTGTCTGCAACACGATTTTTACAAACGCACTCAAGACAAAGAAGGTATGAGGCAGTGTTTTTTACTGTCATTTTTTTTTTAAAATTTAATGTTGCGTTTATTGGTAAGCATTTATTATAAATCCGATGCCATTTACAAGTTAGTATGTTACGCACAGTTGTTGTGGCCTTCACAGACACTAAAGTATGTAGGTATTTATTGTTGCTAGTGACGTGATCCTTGCGGGGGCGAAATGAAATTACGGTGTGTTGTGATTGCGATCTTTTCAATGATCAACTCACTTTTGAACACTTAAGTGGGTGTCAGAGACATTTAAATATTTGCATTGTAGCCACAGAACGACTTAAACTTAAGTTAAAATACTTAACGCTTCCACGGGGGTTTACTGAGGACTGCTATCAATATTGTCAGAAAGACTGCAAACTTGTGCTTGATTTTGAACAACAAAGGATTTACAATCAGTTGCTTCCTTTTGTAAAAGTTTTGAATTGCCTTTTACCCTCTGTGATAATAATCAATAGCAAAAACTGCTAAATTTGTTGACCTACGAGTATTAGCCTTCAATTAAAGTAATTTATATCTAAATATTTGAACAAATGTAAGTAAGTACCTTACTAGTAATAATGACAAGTCGAGATAAATAGGTAAGTAGGTTTGAACCTAGGTCGTTAATGTGTATAACCTACCTAAGTATTCATAACTAACTATGATAAAAAAAGCCAAAATAAACCTAATTTATGTAGGCAATTTGTCTGCCGTTTTTGCTCTATTATTTCGTTCCATATAGAGAAAAAGATAAAGCCTTATTGGCACGTAGCTCTGTCAGTTTTATACTGCGCAGCCTTTTACTATGAGTCTAATCAAGGCGATTTATTTCAGAAGATAAAGTGACGTCATCTGTAAATCGAACGCCAACTAAAACCAGAAGGTCGTATCATACGACCCACTATGAGCGCTCTACCTGTTCTATAAATTCTATAGAGATATAGTTGTATACATCGATACTTGTTTATTCAAATCGATACCTACTACATGGTGGGCAAATAAATCATACCTAGTTTTTGATTAATGAAATAACCGTAATTACAAGTTACCAAAAGAGAATCAGTGCCCGTCAATTATTTTTACAACAGGTTCCGTTGCCGCCACGGCCTAGTTTAATTAATTCATGAAGGTAATAGCGAAGTAGAGGTTGTGCATTATAATGGCTTAGAACCTGAAAACTGATAATTTATTTATGTTAGTATGTTATTAGCTCTTCCTGGTGGAAAAAATTGAAATGTAAAAATAGTTTTGAATACAGAATAGGTAACGATAACTGCACGATCTATTGACACGGTGATGATTAACGGCCGCCGCACGTGGTTTTTGCACAGCTAACAGTAAACTTGACAGACTTATTAGTATTAATCAGAACGCGAGAATTAGTAACAAATCCATGTTTTGAATTGTGAGAATGTTTCTAAATGGAAGACGGAAGGCTTAATTTGGCAAGAGGAGGGGGAGGGGTCCGTGACGATAGCGGTCGTCGACACTTGCGCGGGCGTGCGGGGCATCGCGCAATATCGATGTTTTACGAGAAATGATGCAGGAAAATACGTAAATGTGAGCGTCTTAGTTTCCAGTGATTCATCTATCGTCCTCATTAATATGGATTGTTTATTTAAAAATAAACCAGATAGAGGACAGAGGTACTTGTCATAAACTGGTATCGATCGAGGTAGGTAAATCGCGATTGTTAAGAATCGTCATAGATTTTCCTAAAACTCCAAATGAAGGTTGTAGAAAGTTTCGCAATTGGAGTTTCCAATTCGTTCTTGCTGTCATTGTACATATTTTGTATTAGATAGGCAAGATGAGGTCCACGATGATGATGATGATCTGTGCATTCTTCAAACAAAGAGTATTTAGCCTGATATTTTGGAAATGTCGAATGAAGATTAGTAATTTGAGTAAATTAAAACATTGAACGATACAAAGTAGGTAGATACCTAAGCGTATTTTGCGGATAGCGAGTAAAGCTTTAGAATAACATAACAGTTGCATAGCGCAGTTCAACAATACAAAATGACATTCACGCAAATAATGATATAAGTTGGCGTACCAACTCAAATAATACGAGACAAACAACGGATAGCGCAGTGCAGGCACAGCCTCGCGGGCCACGGCCTTTGCGCAGGATTTCCGGCAGTCTGCACACGAACCCGAATAACCATGTTGAGCTAACAACGCTTCGTTAACTTACTTACGGTATAATAATGCTAGGTGATAGCATCGTACAGATAACAGAGGTAATAACTGGCTGGTTATCATAGCAACACATATTCGTATATAACAATATTTCCAACTTCATAATCGTCGGTATCCAATGACGCATAGGCTTTAAGTTCTCATATAAAGCCTGATTGTCTTTTATAGTTTCCTGCTTGAAGATATAGGAAATACGGTAAGCAAAACGATCAGTAGCTTCCTCACGTCTATTCACTTTCACTGTTCGACAATCAAGCGTTGGGATCGAGATTACTATTGTGTTCACATCGCCTTCCTGTTATAATAGCAAAGCATGTGATTGCGTTATAAGTTGCAAACTTACATTAATTTTTCAATCAGTTGGTTTTCTTCTTCATCTCTGAGATTTATAATTACGAATTTCTTCCATACATTTACGTACTATTGGACCCAGGGTTGTAAGGTGGAATTTGGTCTATCTACCCACCGGTTTTTCATAATACCTAGCTATGCACAGCATTCCTTTGGCCGCGCTTTTAGTTCGACTGCCCAGACACCAAACTGCCAGATATAGGTAGGTACCTAGTACTTATAGCTCAGGTAGTATGGCGTGACCCATCCACTTCTAATCGTTTTCCTCAGTATTGAGATAGATTTTAGGACCACATTGTTAAATCGGTAATGATGATGTTTAGGACGAGTATTTTTTGGGACATTATTAAATGTTTATTTCTAAGCTCGAAAGAGTAGCTTGCTGTTTAATGAAAGCTTTTACCTGAATGCAACTTTCGGTTGAATTTGTTTGTTGCACAACTAGCTCACGTCTGTCGTCATCATCATAGAATACTTAATGAAAAGCAACTTGTTACGGAAACGAGCAAGATCAATTTACAACAGTGACATAACAGTAATGTTACATACGGCTTTGCAAGACTTGCATTTTAGTCTATCTCTTCAACTTGAATTAAAGGAACACAACAAAAAAAACTTACTGAACTAGCTCAGACAGGTTTGTTTGAACATTTCCTCTTAACATTAAACCTTATGCTGTGAACCACAAGTCTCATTTTCAAAATTGAATAAACATTTATATATAATGTAGCTCGTCTCGTCTTGTCGTCCTGAGTTTTACCACCGTAAAAGGAAATGACCACTTATGCCTTTTGGCAATGACCTCTTGTTAATCGAAATGCCACAATCTTAATTTATTTACTTACGTTATTGGATAGCTACTTACTTCACTTTGTATTACAACTTAACATCTTTCTTTTATATAACAAATATGCAAATTAGAAAGCTAGCATCACGCAATACTGTCTAATTTATGCTGCTTATTTAAAATGTTATTTAATTTATACATTTAAATTATTTATAAGTTATTGACAAACTTAATAACAATATATTCTAATTATTAGGTAACATTGTTAAAGCTCAAGCTTTACATTCTTTGGGGGTTGTTTGACCTCACCTTCCCATATTCGGCGGTGCCAGCCCACTCTCGCCGCCATTGATCTGCCACTTCCATATCAATGAGTTGGTGTGTCGTTTTTCGATAATGCAGCTACACTCGGGAGCTCGGGCTCATTCGATGGAAGCGCACACGCACGTTCTCGCTGCGCGCCGGCACGAAGCCTACTGCCAGTCACCTCCACTGCCTTCGGCGCGCGAGACGCGGTACAGCCTCAGCCCACAAAATAAATTTAAATATTGCCAATTCGTCATTGCCTTCCGTTGACAAAAACCGTACCTACTTAATGTCAACGCCCACCGTCAGGTATAAAGTACTCCTCAAGTCCCCACGTAGGAAGCTGCCCACGCTTTACAAAACTTAGATAGGTACTGCAATATGGAAACAAAATGTATCAATTTTGGTTAACTTATACCTATCTACAATAGGTAAATATAATACAAACAAGATGCCAGATAGCTTTTTAGTGATCATTCATCAATCTTATTTTTCGTTAAACGTCCATATTTTTTGCGAGGGCTATCTAAGTTAATACATAAAAATCAAACAGGGCTTTATTTTTTTGAGTGAGACGCAAAAAATTTCGTTTGATTTCGTTCAAACCATACAAACAGAGTATGTACGATTTCCACCAAACGGGAGGATCAGGAGCGCATTTCACACGTGGTAAAGAAAATTCAGGTTTCTATAATATAATAGTTAAGGTTCATGTTTGCATAGAATTTATACTGCCTTGAACTCTGTTAGGTCCGCGCGTATCCAAGCAACTAGAGAGAGAGGTAGAGTAACTGCCCCGTTGGTCTCGCGGTCGCAAGCGCGACTGCTGGGTGAGGAGTCCTGGGTTCGATTCCCAGGTCGGGCAAAAAGTGTTATTGGGTTTTTCCATTAGGAATTTCTCAGTAGCAGCCCGGAGTTTGGAAGTTGGTGGTGAGACACCCCCGTGCCTCGGAAAGCACGTACAGCTGGGTCCTGCGCCTGATCTCTCTCCGGTCGTGTCGGATTTCCGTCTCATCGGGTTATGAGAACTAGGAAAGAGGGAGTAGGTACACCTGTACAAGTGTACACCTGTGTGTTTGCGCTCACACTTGTGCACTATAATTATTTAGTGCTAGTCTGCATTCAGATTAGCCGCCGTGGCCGGAATTGTAGAATTACATTACAACGGGTAGAGTCGTGGGTAGAGTAAAATATGTTTTTGTGGCTTTAAATAAAGTAAGCAGAACACGCATTTTTATTAATTTTAAAATCTTTAAATAACTTTTACGCTTTACAGGTAGGTAATTGGTGTTTATGATAGTGATACCATGAAGGGCAATCCTGGATTTGGAAAACGGCCTAATAATATACCATTATTATGGTCTCAACATAATATTAAGTACTTACAGGCACTAGAAAGTGAAATGCACAGTCATAATTAGAGAAAGATCTCTGAGGTAGGAGAATCCTGAATTACAGATACCCCGGCGCTGTTCAGTAAATGTAGTTATCGCCAGTGCTGCCACCTTAGCGCTTTCGGAGTTAGATCTAGCGCTTTTTTGGGGCAATTAGCGCTGAAATTTTAATATTAACTCCTTGCGGAAAATATAGCGCGTTTTATGACAGAACAAACTTAACAGTAATCACGTCGCATTCTCGGTAAAAAGTAAGAAGTAAGCAGCAACAGCGATTCGTTTAGCTTCCGTTGAACTCAAAAAGGCTAGATCCCAAAGCTGTTTTGTTTCTGGTCGTTGGTTTTACAATGTACCTTTACGCGGTAAGAATAAAGTAGAATTTAGAATGTCAAATAATTTTGTCTTATGTGACTATTTATATATTTTAATTATTCTTGTTGTCGTTCATGTCTTGTTTGCTACGAATAATACCTATGTTTGGAAGTAATTGTGTTCACAGACGACTTATAAAGTTTATAAGATAATTGTGTTTTTTCCAATAGTAAAAACTAAGTGATCAATTAACATGGAAGTGCCAGTGTCAAAAAAAACATAATTATTGTAAATATTTGATTTATGATGATGAATACAATTTGTATTGAAATAAATAAAAATTTCTTGCTATTACGCCTTTTTTGTGTTCATGCAAGCTAGCGGATTCTAGCGCTATTTTTTGTTTTTGCAATCTAGCGGAATTTTGCGGAATCTAGCGCTATTTTCAAGCGCTTTTAGCGCTTATTGGGCTAAGAGAGGTGGCAGCACTGGTTATCGCCTGTTATCATAATAACTTTTCCCATTTATGTTTAAACTAGCTGCTGCGCGCGACTTCGTCCGAATGTTTTTTTACACCTGCGTTAAGCTAGGTACGTCTTTGGTTACTGCTCCTCTCCTATGTGTCGTGGCGTGATATAGCCTTGCTCGAAAAATGCAACACAAAATTGTTTATCAATTCGAACCAGTATTTCCTAAAAATCAAACAAACTAAAGATACGCGGCTTTGACGGCACTGTCATCTTATTGCCGCTCTTTAAAACCATCTGACAGCTGTCACAATATTGACAAAATCATTTTCATGTTGCAAAAATGATTTATTAAAATGTTTTTTTTTTAAGAACCATACTGGGGATAGATACAAATAACTTATCATTCATAATTATGTAATATTCATACTGCATTTTATAAATACAAATACAATAATATATTTTTTATAACAAGTTACTATATATGTATTTCATGATATATTATAGTTTATTTTTAAATTAGGATAACAAAACAACAATTTATTAAATAGCATAGGTACAGATATTTAGACTTAATTCATAAAATAATAAATTTAGGTAGGTACTTACTATATTCAATTAACAATAAATTCACGACATCAATTTGAATTGCAAGAAACCACATAAAACATCATTTAAGTACAATTCTTCAATTCTAATTACTGAGAATATTTTGCACAAAATTCAAGTCCCCTTCGAATACAAAGAACTTAGAATGTTATTAAATTAATTACAATTTAGCAATATTCTACGAATACTAATAAATATTACATAAACAATGTTAACTTGCGAACAGTGTAATTTCAGAATTACTTCTAAGTTCACTAACATACCGATCTAATAATTTACTATCACATTTTCTTAATTCTAATATATCAAGGAATGCATCACTTTTGAACTTGTTTCTCGTGTTCACACCTCTTTGATACTTGACAGCCAAAACATTGTGCTTTTGGCTTGTCATACAAAAGTTATAAAAGATTTTTTGCTCAGTACTATAACTTTTGTTGATACCATTTTTGAAATATCTATAGAAAAGTTGCTCTTCATAATTGCACATATTTTCAATTTCTGTCCATTGTGCGGTAGTCAATCCAAATAAATGGCCGATTTGTGAACCTTTGACCATGCATGTTACTTGTCCTGATCTATCACTTATTCTTAAAGTAGCACATGACGTTATTCTTCCTTTATAGTTACTAATCTTGACTGACTCCAGATAATATTCTGTCAGTAATCCCCATGCCTTTGTGTTAAGTTTAAGTCGTCGTGCCTCAGTCAGCTTTAAAGCAACAACAGAGCGGCAATTATTTTCAGCTTGTTTTCGATTCATGGGAATCTTCCTCTAGGTTTGATGAAGGTATAATTATTATTGGAACTGTTAGAATGTGTGGTCAATAGTTACCATTCACTGGTTTAACTTACAAACTGCTCCAATATCGTGCGTTTAAGCCAAGTTTTGCCACTTCTGTTGATTGTTTGACATCTCAAAATCAAATGATATCATCTTGAACGCAAGAAAATCTGCATAACACTGAACACTTTTATCAAATTCAAATTCAAAAACACAACTCGTATTTGACATTGGTAAAGTTGACTTGACAGTTGACATAAAGATAGAGATAGATATTGAATGTTTTTTTTTTGTGATAGATTTAATCGAATGATGACGAAATGTCATTCATTACACTTCTACATGCATTAATATCTCTGTCAGTGTCGCATAACTTTCAAACTGTAACAGAATGACAAAAATAGGAATATATTCTAAGCATATTCAAATTTAAAGTATAAAGTTAGACGAGGCCTACTAAGACTCAATCTGCCAATAAGATAGTCAATAGGACTATCTTATCTTAGTAGATAGAGTACATTCAGTCTGTCTAGAGTAGTCCAAAGAGTCTTTGGACTTCTCTAGACAGACTGAGTGTACTACTGGCAACACTGAATCAATCAACGAACTGTAACATGCAGTGTAAATATGACTAGGGATGTTCGATCCGCATGCTTTGTATCGACATTTCGAATCATAATATACTGTATCGATCTGATTAATTTGATACGATTTTTGGTACCGAATTAAGTATTTTAAGAAATAAAAGGTGTTGTATTAAAACACAACGTGTGTTTTGTTACATCAAAATTTTATATAATAAAAAAAGGTAATTTTAATAACCGCTCTAGATCCAGGCGATTACTGCTGTGATCATTTAATGTATGATTGGCCAACAAGAAAAGACGTTCGAAGGGCATCAACGTTCCTACCACTGATAAATAACGTAAGGCTACGTCACTCAGTGTCTCGCATTACTAATAAAATTATAAATATTTAGTATTAATATTCTGCATACCCCTAACTTTAAAACGAGTATTTTGTATGTTTTTTTCCATCCCATCCTCAGTGCATTTAGATTGAATGCTATAGTATCGATGCAAAAAAAAGCGGATCGGATCGCTTTTCTCGATTCACATAAGTATCAGATCGGATAGAACATCCCTAAATAAGACAAGCTGACGTTTTATTTTGACTTTGACACTTTGAGGTTATTTTGGTCGTTTTGTGCTTATTTCTTGCTTATATAATAATTCAAATATTCTCATTATTATTCTATTTAATGAGATTTCACTCAATTGTATTCAATGAGAATAGGATGGATTCACAAATTAGTAAACCAATGGCCGGGGAAAAAGACCTTTGGGATGTATAGGTTCCTTCCCATGTTTTTTGTACTTGGGGGCGCTTTGGAGTTCTCAATGATCAACTGGAAAGTTGGAGAAGTAAACTTTTACAGTACTTTCAAACGGCGACAAGCTCACGATATAGTTGAAGAAAAGATAAAGAAATACGCAGCAACATAAGATGCCGGCCGGAGTGACTTGGGGTCAATACATAGCGTTTTCATCGGCAGCTATGCTGTCTATGTTTGCAGGATCGCAAATTGTACATCAGCACTACAAACCTTTACGAGATTTAAATGAATACATTAACAAGGAACTCAAGAGTCTGCCAGATAATGTGCAAATTAAAATTAGACAAGAATTGCAAGATGAGGGTGTGTTGAGTAAAAGTTAGAATCATTTTGTAGTGTAAGCTTCTGTTGTATGGATATGGTCAGTGTGTAAATAAAGGTGTTATTTAAAAAACAGTTTGCATATTTTTTTTACCATAAACTGTGTTACACTTAATTAAATAAAAATAATACCAGCCTATTATTGTCTCACTGCAGGGCAAAGGCTTTTTTACATGCAGAGAAGGCACACGCATTGATCACAACACTTGCTCAAGGAGGATTGGCAATTTTGTACTTATACTAATCATAAGTCCAGGTTTTCTCACAATGTTTTCCTTCATCAACGTCAGGGATATCCAAGATAAACTTAGAAAGCACATGTGAAATTGAAAAAGTCACTTTGGTACGTGCCCATGACAGGCCTTTTGCATGTGAGGCCTTTACCACTAGGCCATCACAACTACCCACCTTGACCACAATCTTACTTAAATAATATATTAAAAAATATTTTTCATACATTCACCAGTATTTTTTTATATACCGGCAAACTGTGGGTGTACATTGGTACACCTGCCTAACCCTTCGGGGAATACAGGCGTGGTGGTATATTATTTTTAAAATTAACAGGGGCAGGTAACTTTAATTTGATAAAAAGTACATTGCTTATTTTGAGGAAATTAAGTCCTTAGGTCCTTTATGTAATTAAACAGGGATAATCTGACTTTGGTCCTGGTAGTGGAATCATTTAAAGTCTCATGGGTATGGTTCGATGATATTGGATACTAGTAATGCCATGCCATCACATACAAAACTATTTTACAGGTAATAGGTATTATGTAGGCAATATTTGTCTGTCTTAACACATCCCGGAACGCAAAGGGCACATGAAGGAACATAGACGGGTTTTAGTCAGTAAAAGTCTGACACTCCCTCCCGCCCCGCCCAGGGCGGGGGAAGCTATTTGATGATTTCCCGCCTATAAAAAAAAAAAAAAAAAACACATCCAACTGTGCAACTTAAATAAATCCATTGACATAAATAAAACAATTATTATATTTGTAAAATTTATTATAGCTAGCTATAAATTTTGGCTCCACTCTTATAATAATATTTACAATAGATACCTATAGGTACATAAATTTTAACAATAAACTTTTTTATAATAAATTATCTTATTTTTTTATAACTATAATAAAATAGGCACTTACAAAAGTCATTTTTTATAGATATTAGATTAACAACTTATTTTTATTACAAACAAAATTTTATACATAGTTACTAACAACTTACACTTTGTTACAAACAACATTATATTACACTTAACAATGATACTGAAATCATTTTGCTCTCAGTTTATTGAGTATTGTTAATAATATGAAGTGCTATTTTTATCACATTACAAATAAGTTGATGTTATTAGTTCCATCATTAGAGCGACTACAGTATTCTTGATTTCATCCTATACCCAACAATATTAAAAAACTTTTAACTCTGAATCTTAAAATTAGTTAAAACCCATTTCTGACGATCTCTTTTTACAATTAGTTTTGTATGGAGTATAAAGAATATATACAACCAAAGCATCAAATGCAGTCTTTAACAATTTTAAATATTGTACAACAATAGGTCATCTTGCAGAATTTGATATAGTTCGTCGAATCCAATCGACATGCGAGCTAATGGAGTCGTATATACGAGGTCTCCCCAGTCCTATTTTTGTACAGGCAATACGCCAACTACTGACTCCTTCCAGTGACCATTGTTTTGTTTTATCGTTGAAACACATCATTGAACTGCCCGCATATTCCTCTTCCTGCGAAAAATAAAGATGTTTCAATAAAGAGGCCTTTACCGGTTAAGTACATGACTAACTCTTGATATTTGTTAGATACTTACATCACAGTCATCCTGGTCATACAAAGGTTCAGCGCATATTCCATTGACAGTGGCAATGCTGACATTCTCGCACGTATTCATGGGGCTGGTCACCACATGAACCCTTTGCAGTTGGTCTTTATTTCTGGTCCAGCCGAGGGTGTTGCAAACATTTCGACTTGCTTGTTCTGCGCCGTTTTCAGGCAGGCATATGGGCCTCACGAAGTCTGTCATCTCTACCGGTTCTTCCAGACGTACTAATGCGAGCATGCTACCCTCTACCGGAGATCTAACCATACCAACTATCCGCCTTTCCTGTTGCCAAGGAGTAGTGCTTTGTATACGCACGGTTCCAAACCGGGCAGTCCATTCAGCTTTTGGTTGTCCCTATAATAATACGATTAGAATTAGAGCACCGACGAGTAGAGTTAGAGTAGTAACAGCAGTAATGTAAGCAATATATGCTCGCTTGACTGGTATATGACAACAAAATGTAGTTATACTCACTTGGAAGCAGGAGGCGGTAGTGATAAGCCAGGAGGGGTGTATGAGCGCGGCGTCGCAAGCGTGCACGTGCGTGCGCAGCAGCGCAGCATGCCACGGCCAGTCGCCCGGTCGAGCGGAGCGTGGCAGACCCTCCACGCCCGCTACGGCACTGCTCCCTCGAGCAGATGTCACGCCACATTCTGAATTATTACAATGTTGTAAGTAATGAACAACTTATTTTTTTCACATAACGGAGTTTACTAATGATGAGCGCATAATTATGTTGGTATGGTGGGTGTAATACGTCTGGTATTGATAAATCTAACTAAACATCCCGCAGCTCGTGTCTCGAACGTACACACTCGAATGCAGATTGCGCGGATGCTATACAAAATGTATGAAAAATGTTTTCCGCAACTTGTGCCGACCCCTAGTCGGTTTACTATGCCTGGTGCCATCCAACCAGAAAGAAAATGTAGTATGTGCAATAAAATTTATAGAAACGTATGTAGGTCCATAAGTTTCTGCTTAGACATCGTCTCTGAAAGTAGTATCAATGGCGACTCACCTAAATGATCACAAATAACTCGTATCACTTTTCGTTCGGGACAATCGCTTTTAAGAAATGATATTTCTGAGGCGAACGGGTCCACTATTTCGACATACTGTGGTTTTTCTTTATTTTTATCAGTCTTTTGGTCCTGGTCCACATCTTCAGCATCTGGAACTACCTCTGCACTAAATGAAGCTCTGCAATATAAGGTGATTTGTCCATTAACTACATAATAAGTATACTTATTAGGTATTTTATATGTACTAAACTGTAGAGTTAATTACATATTCTATGTTTTGTCTTTGCAAGGTCCTCATAGCTATTATGAACACCTAGGCATAGATGTTTACGACTAATGAAATAACAATACAGTGATTGTGTTTTTAACTAACTACTCCTATTCACAATGGTTTGTAGGTACTAGTAATTAATACCTATACCTACTTATAGAAAAATAGATACTAATTAGGTAAATACTTCTCTACAATTGGTTATATTACAACTGTTAATGTCGCATCTATTTTCACCCGACTGCGCCAGAAGGAACCCTCCTTCTGGCGCAGTCGGGTATTTTATTTTTATCTGTGTTCGATGGATGGTGAGAGGTGCAAACGAATGACCCTCGTACACTTGTACAGCGAAAAATGTCGATGATCATTTTGGAATATTGTTTCTTTATTTAGACATTTTGGTTGCTCATTGTACCTACTTTTGAGAGACCTCACAAATCTGTTGATGCATGAATATGCAAAATGTGCTTGGGTGAAAAAGTTGGTAGCAGTTTTTTCGTAGGTGCTACTACTAGGCAGACTAGCTAGGCAAACAGCCTGTCATTATTTGAATTTGACAGTTTTCAACATTATAATCAGCCAAGTCGAATACTCACTTGAAGGTGAGCGCTTTACAGAGCGAGGCCGCGACGCTAGTCAATGCGCGTTTATCATGTTCGTAGGGTGCCGCGCAGATCTTGCCGTCACGTCCTCCCTCCGCCCACACCGCATATCCACTGCGACTACGTATGGCACCCAGTGTCGACTCACTGTTTTCTCGTCGCCAGGATGACAGGGACCGAGTAATCCATACTGTAAGAGGAAAAAACTGTTTATAACCTAACCTTCTCCTTAAGTATTTTTTATGCTACAAACACAAAAAGTAAACTATACTACAATAAGTAAAAAACACATAAAAACATTTGAAAAATCGTGAGTCGCTCAACGAGGGTGCCATGTGGTTGCAGTTCTTCAGAAGGGTATCAAATTTGTGCTGTATGAAAGCTACAACGAAACCAATGTAGACTTACGGCATCCAGCTTCATCGCTTCCATCTGGGCAGTCGGGCGTGCCGTCACATCGCAGATGAGCAGGCAAGCAACGTGTGTGCAATGCACAGCGCAGT
The DNA here is from genome assembly GCA_932526535.1 of Caradrina clavipalpis. Classification (NCBI taxonomy): domain Eukaryota; kingdom Metazoa; phylum Arthropoda; class Insecta; order Lepidoptera; family Noctuidae; genus Caradrina; species Caradrina clavipalpis. The sequence goes on from OW052093.1 coordinate 8,079,141, forward strand.
CCTCCCGCACCAGCTCCAGAACAGTGCGAGCAACTGCGCTCATCTTCTGCGCCTGCGCAGTCAGGGATTCCGTCGCACTCTCGCCGAGATAAGGCCAGTCTTTGCAGGCCATTAGAGCATCCTAAAGAACCAAAATAAGGTAAGTAGAATATCACGGTTGTTACGGAGTCAATTTCAATACGTTACATATGCTTTGGGTAGCTTTTCACAAAGAACGCAACAGTCAGTGAAGACCAAAATCTTAATATACCAAGCCATTTACGCAGGATATCAAGTTTAAAATAAATTCCAACGCGTACCTGGTTCAGGAGCACAGGATCCTGTGCCGAAGTAGTCAGGGAACCGTGCGCAGTCGAAGTGCGGTCGTAGTCGGTCTGGTAGACGTGCGCCACAACCCGCGTGGAAGGCTCGGCAGTAGGCACGGCATGGCTTGACCAGGCGGTCCTCAGAACAACGCGGCTGGAGCATTTGACACACAAAATCCTGAAATAAAAGAAGAAAGAGAATACTTACATCAGTTATGGCTGCGATCCATAATTAATTAGTTGGTGTGTCACATTCCGGAATTGCAAAAATGAGTGGCATTAGTTTCAGTTCTACCGAACACTTCAAACTATAGGTACTAAATAATAATTTTACGAAGCCCGACCAGACCTTAAGGTCACGGTTTGAAATATAACCATGAGAACCTGCTCCAAAACACTTCTAGTAGGTAGTTAGGTACCTACCATTCATAATTACAGACACCATTTTTTAATAAAAAGTACCTACGGCCTTATTACAATAAAATTGTAATTAATGTGTTCCAGCAATTTGTTGCTCATTTCATGCCCTGCTGCGATAACGAATCTGAATCTTATTACCGTAGCAATAAAACTAATTTATTGCTTTGATTTGATATTCAGTTAGCCCCCAGAGAAAAATAATTCAATGAGGACTGTTATTTTCATGCAAAATTGGGTTTCATCAATCTGGGGAGACATTTTATTTTCTAAAATTACCTGTGCAAGGTGCGAACATTCAGCATCAAGGAGTTCTCTAAAAGCTACCAGGTCTCGCATCAGCGCGTCTTTCGACGTGTGCCCCACCAGGTTGGGGTACGAAGTGCTGTTGTAGGGCAAGTGGGAGCACAGCGACAACGTCACAGGGGAGCACTCCCGAATCTCCTCAACTGCGTCAGGGGTCACTGCTTCGGTTGTTGATGCCTCTATGGGGGTCGTGTCTGATTCCTTCAGCTGTAACGACGATATAACTGAACTCTCCTGTAACAAATACACAAAAAGGATTAAGCTCCTTTAGGTTCAGGCCATTTTCGATCAATAACCATTCCAGAGGACTACCTTATTTTTAGGCAATTACTGGGAGTACTTTGCCAAAATCGTTCAGTCGTCAATTTCTGTCTTACGAATGGGTATGTATGGAGTGATGGAGGACTAAAGGATGATCGATCACGATGAGCGATGATCTGGTAACTAGTGCGGATGGCTCTAGCTTCCCGATACCTACCCGCCCGGTACCCTACCTGCTCATATCCTTCAATTGTGTGAATATCAATAGAGATAATGTACATATTATTACTATGTAAATAAATGTAATTGAAGGTATTACGAATCCTTTTTGAATGCAGGTCGCTGCTCTAAACCTTGAAGATTATAAATAGTAGCATTACAAGTATATCTTTTCCATTCCATTATTTAACGTAGGTTACATCCGATCTAAGTATATTATTATCATGCGAGTAAATAAATATGATTGACAATGCTTATTTGGTAGTTTTAGCATAATTTGATATTTTTGTGAAGAAAGTCAGTTTATTTTATGACATGTTTTGAGTAAAGCAGATATATGAACTATAAATCAATAGGCACTGTCTTACTTAACTACCTATCTTCGTTTTAATATTTAGGGAATTGAAAAGGAATAAAAATGAAAGGAAATTGTACTTATTAATCGAAATGTCTCTCGATTGAACGATATGCGAGGTTGCACTGCGTTCACCGAGGTCAGTCCGCGACTAGGTGACATTTCTATAAACGTCGAGACAGTTGCGGCAACGCAGTAACCACCTCGGAAAACATTTTTACTGTAGGTGTGCTGTGGGTCACGACCCACGGTGGTTAACTATGTAATAAAGTATGTACTCAATACTCAATATCTACTCAATATATTTATTGCTTCTCCATATGTATCGTCAATATACAAATTTCAGCTGCCGCATACCTACAATCAAAGCTTTCAATCTTACGAAAATAAATTAAAGTTCATTGTTCTTCGCAAACAACAAACGAATCAGATAGTTATGTTAATTCGGACGGGGTTACTGCCCCCACTGCAATGCATTTCAAGAGCAAAATAAAAATCCTAAATGTACCTAAGCATGAAACAATAGTGGGTAATTCTACCTAAAATGAAACTTAAATCTAATTAACTGCGTAACCAGGCTATTAGCATTGTATACGAATAAGAATTAGCAATTATAAGATTGCATTTTGTTTGATATTCCAAAACAGGATTTGTTAATCAACAAATATCTGCAACTAAAGAAAAAGGAGAATATGAATTTGTGCAAATGAAGATCATCTAACCGTTAAGACTGCGTTGTTTCACAATGAGTTGCTTACCTTGCTATTTAGCGCTGAAATCTAGCTCGCCATGAGGAATTTAAGATGCCCACATTTAGTTAAACATTATGACGGACATAATCTCCTTCATAATGTTTAACTAAATGTGTAGATACTCAAGTATATGGCCCATTAAGACCGTGGAAAGGGCTTTGTTTGAGTTGAGGATTTCGCGTTGAGCGATTAATTTGACAATGACGAAAACGCGTATGTCAATCTTCAAAGTAAAACAAAAAGAGGCATTGGTGCCTTAGGTAATCGTTAGGACGATACAATTTTATTTTATTGCTATGTTAATATTTGTTTTTACACATTACAGTTTAGTTTACAGAGTAAAAAGAGCGTAAAGATAAAGTAATGTTATAAGGTGCTAATTGAACTGCTTACCTCAATATGCAGTGTCTCTGGCAACGTGGTTATCTTGCTTAGGAGAGCTGTTGGCACGGCCAGCTCGCGTGCCAGCACAGCTGTCACTTCTGCAGTGCTCACTGCGGTGAAGATTGGCTCGAAAGACACCTCGAAGTGGACGCGAATACCTTCCGCAGAACTGAAATTAATATTTTGATTCAGTAGTTAGCCTAGTTATCTAATAGGTAGTAGAGCCATCGCCATCGGTGCGGAGCACATACAGAGGTCGACGACCCGTTTGTATCAACTGCATTGACACTGAGAATATCTCTATATACATATCCAGTAGTATCCAGTAAAAAGAAGTCTGCAGTGCTCATTAAAATAGCTTTCTACAAAACTTTTTTATAATGTCGCCATCATTAGCTTCACTTTTTTCTCGCGTAAACTCGTCCACTTGGTTTTGCCTTTCTTATGGTTTTCTGTTTTGATTGTCTCAAGAGCTGATGAGATAATGCTTTCAGAGAGTTGTGAGAAACTAGTCACGTCACGTCGTCTCATCTCTGCCGAACCACTGAATTGAGTTAGTAGCAAAGTTTCTAAACACTTTCAACAAGTATCTCCAGCTAGCGAATTTAATTCAGGGATCTTAATTTCCTAGACAGCATTTTACTTTTTTATGAGTTAATTACTTAATTAAAATAGTTGTATGTGTGGTAGGTATTTCAAAAATGTAAGTACTCAGAAGGTATGTTTCCTTATTTTATTTGTGACTTCACAAGGTTTTTGTTTACGGTTGTTATGTTAACGCTAACGCTTAAATATTCATTGCGTAACAGTTACGGTCAGTAAATAGGAAAATATGCTAGAGAAGCATTAACGAGAGCAACAAAAGTGGAAGTCACGTAAGATATAATAAAAATTAAAAAATCTGGGACAACTATTGGCACAGCAAATCTGTTTTAGTAGGTACTTCCTTTAGCAAAATCTTAGTGGGAATGAGAATTACAGATTATGTTTGAATAACATTTCAACAGCTTCAAGTTCTCAGGGATGTTCCTATCAAGGCAGCGTGTAACTTTATGAAATCATTTTACAACTAAACCTTAATAAAGTCATTACATTGTTACTTCACTTAGTAGGTACCTATACATGTTTATGACTGGAGTCAATGCATTGTAAAAGGAAATTAAAGTAAGTAGGTTATCGCCGTCCATCTTATCCGGGACGGCAGGATTTCCAGCAGTGAAAAGATTCATGACTGCCATTATAACATTCTCGATTAGAATTCAGCTCGCAAAAAGAAAGGGCCGGAACATAAAACATCGGGAACAACCTTCAATGTGGATTACCTACATTGTACAGACAACGTGCGCCGCATAGAAAGTACTAACGAAGCTCTGAAACAAAGCACGTATCTATCGAACTTTCTTGCCTCAAATACATAGCAATGTAGCGATATGACACCGAATGACACTTTACTTATATATCTATAAGGATCGACGACATTTTAAAGTACATAAAAAGTAAAAGTTGTTTTATATAAAATGGTCTCGATTTCTACGACAGCTAAAACAGCCATACTTTGTACGGGTAACGTATAAAAACTAAATTCCTATGTCAAGTTGTCGAGTCAGTCTACGCCAATACTACAGGAAAATATTAAATGGGCACAAAAACCAATAAGGTCAGATCAAATAGGTACCTACCTAATTAACACTAGGTATATACTAGTTACAAAGTATTTTCAATCTTTAAATTGGAATATTTAGCAGAATGTTCGTCAAATAAAGTGGTTGTATAACCATCATAAGGCACAACTTGAAATTGTAGCGTTTTACTAAAACTTGGCATGCGCACGCTCGATTACAGACCTCGGAGATTTCGAGAAAGTGTACTTTCTCCATCCATCGGTAAAGACATTACTAGTCAGCACCCATTAACATAATATTAATATACATACCTACGTATCATAAAATTTCAAATTATTTTAGCCTAGTTATCGAAGTAGGTATTTTTTAGTCTGATAGGATTTTGTATTTGACCGTGATTCAAGTTGGCACTGAACAGGTTTTAAATGAAATGTTTTTGCCAAGTAGAGATTTAAAAGAGGTCACAAACTAGCCAGTTCGTCGCCATCTCTGTTTACCTACTTCTGTAGATAATTAACTGTTTACTTCTTAGATAATTCAAAATGTCGTTATTGTTAAATATGTAAGTTTGGTGTGCGGTGTTAAAAGGCATATTATATAGACGTTAACTACACTATACTGTCCATTAAACTAAGTAAGTTTGGGCAAGCATTTTTCCTGGGAAACTAAGCACGACTACGAGCAAAAAGTGTTGTTGAGTTTTTCTATGAAATTCTCAGTAGCAGCTCGGAGTTTGGATTTGTGCCCGGCTTGCCCCATATTACATGGGACCTAAATACACCGGCAAACTGTGGGGTACATTGGTACCTACATCTCTGCCTAACCCTTCGGGGAATACAGGCGTGATGGTATATTATAATATCGTAAAAATTGTTTTTTTTTGCAGTCGTAAAAATACGAAAAAAAAATGAAACTTTGTATTTCAACACCTCCACAACCAGAAGGATTAGAACAAAATAAAAATCGCAATAATGAAAAGAAGAACATGTAGGTCACTTTTATAAGGGACTTTTTACACCTGTTCTAGGTACTGTTCCACAAGAAGACTCAGATAGTCGGATCTACGATAAAAACACATATCGATGTTAAGTTTCAACGAAGCGAAGCTGCAATTAAAGGCAATTATTATCGTTTCTTAATCACTAAATTGCATTGTTATTTCTAACCATTTTGGTTAATAACCTTTTCTTTTTGACACTTTTGATTTTTTATAATTTTGATTGTTATGTTTTGCTTGATTTCTCACTTTTATATACCTACGTAAAAACAGTAGGTAAATCTCTTAAGAAAGTGAAACCTAGGTAGGAACGTTTTCTATCTATTATATTTATATCTAGTGGTACCTACCACTAGTACCATGAGGGCTCTTTACTTCTTACTTAAATTCAGAAATCGAAAATAAGAGTCAGCTATACCTACCTACTTATAGGAAGTGTAATAAGTAAGAAGTTACATGGTTCACAGTTTTTTTTTATCTTTTCAATCATTTCAATTTCAGTCATCGATCATTTGATGCCGGAACCAAGCAGTGAGACGTGCGTGACGTACCTACCTACTTATAAAACGGCATACAATAGTAATCTTACCTGTCCAAAGCTAGTATGTCTGCAGAAACAAAACAGGATTTCAATTCAGAGTTTAAATATAAATTGAATAGCGCCTGCTGCAGTTCATATTCACGTGTGCGGTTGGCTCTGGGCTCAAGGTCGTTGACCTTCTCACCCTCTCCTTCGTCGGCTCCCCACGAGGTAACGACGAACGAGCCCCGGAACGTTTGTCGGTTAAGGGGATCTCCGAACAGGTACATGTCTGTAAATATAAAATTATTACATACTAAGAAAACTTTTTTTTTCATAATCTTTATTTATTTAGAGGCAATCCTTAGGTACGTCAGCCTCATCATACTCTAAGAAAACTTAAAACTATTTTTTTGAATGATAGGAGTAGGAATACTGTTTGGCAGTGTTTTGTTGAATTAATTACGGTACCCGCGTAGGTCGGACCGTATAGGTAAGTATTTGAACATGCTATAAGAGCACTTATCTTCGTTCATTCGAGTGTTTTCTCCAATTAGGCAGTATTTTCTGTAGTGATTCATTCGAGCATTTGGCAATACCGAAGTATGAATGATGTGTATTCCTTAATTAGGTACGGTTTCATGAATCGCAATAAACTAAGAAGTGCCGGAGCGTCAAGCTTTTGTGATCCTAAACGTTTTAGTGATTTCTTATGGGTAAGATAAGAAAGGTCAGTCCGATGTTCTAAATACTTATGACCTACAGGTAGTCTCGGTCTCTTGCCCCATAGGTCCCCATGCCAGCCTAAGTCGTCCGTGCTGTAAAGAGATTAACTTATCTAGAAGCAGGCTGTAAAGAGTTGGAGCTCTAGACATTTACATTCATGGCATTCAACAGTCTTGGAAAAAATATATGAAGCCATTCACTAGTGTGAAAAACTGACCACCCATCAGAATTATACTATTGGTTCCTAATAGTAGATATAGATAGCAATGTGACTCACATACACATGACGTGTCGTGTACACTCATGACGTGCTGGAGCTAAGGAAGTAGGTGGCCTGTTCGTTCAGAGTAACACTACCATGAAAGATTAACGATAACGTGAACAGACACACGGTTATATAAATTCAATAACACCTATTGAAACCGATGTAGTTAACTAAGTTTGGAGTAACATTCACAAGTCACGGAACTCGCGGAAGTAGGTACAATCTCTTTTCTTTATCGATCACTCTCAGGTTTAATTAAGGTGATCGAGTTTTATTTTCGTGACTTCAACCAATATATCTAAGATAGCTTTTGTTGACATGGTTGGAGCAGAAAAGTTGCAATACGCTATAAACTTTCAAATCGCTCGTTCGATTCTTTGTTATGCAAACTGCACCTAATTAGATGCAAATTTGATATTGAAGCCTTCAAGATAATGATCATTTAATATGCCAGCATAGTTAATAACGTGAGCCTGTTATAAGGAGTGCACTTGTCTCCGCGGCGGGCTCGGCAAGGCCACACAGCTTACTGGCCTTTGTTCGGGCGGTGACGGGCAAATGTCGCTCAGTTTACGCCTCTACTGGAACTATGAATACCCACTGTTTACTAACAAAAGAATTTAAATCAGATGATAGTTATGCTAGTAGACCGAAAAGTGAAATAGAATTACGACACTGCAAGTTATTTGCGTCGAATCGATTACAGATTGATATCGATTGGATTGTAAGTTGGTTGTACTTAATAACTGCGGTCAATGAATATTTACGTTCCATTTTAAAATATTATGAAATGTTCTCGTTTCCGCATGTTTTATTTATACTAAGCTAAGTATCCGATATCATGAATGCCATGAATGGTAGAGAGGTAGATAGCTAGGTACGGCGTTGGCTCTAGGCTACACGCATCTAAGATGTTTTGCAACACGGTCCTTTAGGTCAGACGTTGAGTAATGTTACCATTTATGGTTATAACGTGTAGAGACCTAAAATTACTCAGAATGTCTGACAAAATTGCTGCAACATTCGCTTATATTCATCTACGGCTAATTTCAGTTATTTTAAATTTTATAACTGCACAGTTGCAGCAGGTGTGGTACTGTGCGTTGTGAATAACGCGTGTAGGAACACCATCTTATCGCACACGTTTTTATGAGTAATTGGTATGCACAGTAGTTTGCATTATAAGCGCACCTTTAGAAACCATGTTGGCAAAAACTTGGGCTTACTAACATAAATTGCAACAGAACGGGGAACACTTTCCACAGAGAATGTCTATGGGTTTATAGAGTTACATTATTCTGAGTATCGTCGTCTAGTAAGTAGATACTATGGGTATGATGTCAAAAGTAAAACGGCAATAAACTATTCTAATATCAGTGTCTAAAGTTTAGTACAGGGACAGCTCAGCTTGCACCACGTAAATCTCATCTCACTCACGGGTCACTGCTCGCTAACAACATTTATACGTACGTCCAAGGTACACTGCCACTGCGGCTAGCAGTAGCAGCACTAGCAGGGACGCGAGCGCCGCGCAGCAGCCGCGGCAGGGCCGGCTCAGCTTGCGCCGCGTGAACCTGATGTCGCTGCTCACTGACATCGTGGACTCCGGCGCCCGGTGCCGCACACATCGCTGATTGCCGTTCCGTGTCCATCCGTATTCCAGCTGGTGAACAAAAAATACATTAATTCAATCATCATCATATCAGCCGTAGGACATCCGCTGTTGAGCGTAGGGCTCTTCCATAGATTTCCAAAAAGACGGTTGGAAGCGGCCTGCATCCAGCGCTTTCCTGCGGTCTTTTTCTGGTCGCCTGTACACCTTGTTAATTAAATAATGAAAATTAATTACGGAACCTTTTGTAAATATTTGCTACACAATGTCCTCCTAAAAATAAAGAGAATATTGTACAGTTTTTCATCAGAGGATTGTTTACTAATTAATAAAATTTATTAAATACCTAATTTATTTCAAACCAGAGAGCGTTGTGTTAGTAACAATTTACTTACAACACTAGTACCTGTATAAGTTTGTTATTGTTCTTACAAAAGAGCAAACCCTAATCTAAAAATAAATTATAATCGTGGTTGATTTTGTAGCATGCCTTCTTGAATGGCTGCAGAGGGACGATAAACCGCCAACTCCGGGAAATACTCCTTCTTGTGAAAGCGTGATATAACAACACATCAAGATAAATACAATTACCACTGTACTAACACATAATGTGTATAATTAACTCTATTTACCGGCGTAATGTCTCACTACATAAAAATGTACTGCGTAGAAAAACAAAAGAACAAGTTAATACCCAGGGCAATTTTGTCACATATTATGTTACAATTTACTTAACACAAGGAAGTATATTAATTCCTGAAGTGCAAAATGTAGGTATACATTCTATTGAAATAACCATTACAAATTAGCAAGGTTTGAGCTAATACTTCACCACAGATTTTAAGCAATATCTTTAGTGAAAATTCAGCGTTCAGCTTGGCATTCGCTCGGGACAATACATTTCAAGTTGAAGATTGAATGATACGCTCCATCACCTTTTGTGATCTACATAATGTCGAACCACGTAAGTACTGAAGTAATTCTTTGTTAAGCAAATTACGTAAATAATCTTGTACAACACGGCTAGAAAAACACGAAACAAATTAAAGTCGAATCTAATGGCGCCAGAGATTTATTGCGGATGCAATTTTTCAGTGAGAAAGTTCATAACGTCAACAGTGACAGACTGACACACAGATGACTGCTCAAGCTTAACATAATGACTTCCCATTTCCTGATAATTAAGTGCATTACATGTGTCATTATTTCGCTTACTTTTACGGCAGCCATATTGATTTGTCGCACTTATCTCATAATTACTGCGTTACGTGATGTGATATAACTTAAGTGTCGAAGTGTCTCGTGTAACACATGCACAATAGACGGATGGGTTCGAAATGGAATTTCCATCTTTAATTAATGCTACTCAAAATAACATTATTGGGATTATGACTTGAAAAATCTTCTTAATTTGAGTTGATCAAAAAATTGCAACCTAAAATAAAACCTAAAGTAAGTAGGTACGTGGTACCAAGGCAAATGCAAAAAAAAAATGTTTTTATATTGAATGACCCAAATAATTAATTATTGGTTCAGTCGTAGCCGCCCAATTTCCGCTACGAGTGCTACGAGCTGCGTAGCTGTTACGGCCTACGAGATTTTTTTCAAAAGACTGTTTTCAATATACATATTTTACCGATTATTTTTAGAAAATGTTCAAGCGGTTTGCTATTACTCGCCCATTGTTTTTTAATTGTAGCGCTATCTTTGGGAATGTATGTGTCCAGCTGTTTATCTCTAAGGTAATAGATCGTAACAGGTAACTGACTAGTTTTTACCTACTTTTTCTCGCTTAGTTAGGTAGTTTTGCGATAGCACAATAGTATTGGAAATTACCCCTAATTACGTACCATTATCATAAATTATAATATTCTGTAAATGTAGCACAAATATTGTGTACTTAATACCTAGATTTAAACTCTGACCCAATAGGTTTGTCAATATAAAGAAAAAATATTCGTTTATTTTTCCCGTGTAAGTATGGACAAAAATAAAAATATAAAGGTTTAGTCAGTCACAATGTAATACTTGTGTGCATGCTTAATTGTGTCCGTTCTATTTTAGGCTAATAGTCTCTCTCACACAAGGCCTACAAAAATAAACCGTTTTTGACAAAGTCACGCAGCCACAGCACATGTACCTACCACCTACCTACAGTAAGTAGGCAGGTAATAAATAACAGTTATGGCATTTATTCGTATCCAATAGGCGTGTCGTTTTTTCATGTGATTATGGTGTGGCCAAACTGTGTGTTACACGCACATTGTAATGTTTATTGAACGTACTTACTTATCGCTATGACCAAGTAGGTATGTTGTTAGCCACCACGTAGGTACTACCTAAAGAATTTGCTTAGCATAGCACGAGTGCACGATAAAGTCGGATAATTTGTTTAATAAATACTTTCTGGGTTCGACCACAATGGGTTAGATTCCAAACAACAAGTCAATTTTGAAAACTGGAATAGGTAATGATGATTATGATTCTCAAATCGTGACAGTCGGTATTTAAATATTCTATAGTTAGTTTACAATAATTAATTATACGTCTTACAAGAATGAGATGAGTCTAAGACGAGGGCAACCTTGTATCCTACCCATGATACGTTCACTTTTCATATAAAGAAGACTAAGAGTTCATACGTTCAATAAATTAACTTCTTAATTTTTGAAATATGGATGTAGTATTTAAGTGTTAATTATACTTACATAAAATTAATTATAATTAGAAATAGGAATCTGTTGTAGGTTTGTAAATAATAATGTAGATTACCGGCGATGTTGTTTCGTGTAATGTCGTAAGGTGCATTACTATTTCTCCGTAGTCTCGAGCTCTAGATTTCAAACAGCGAGAAAATAGTTCGGTTGCGTCAACGGAATTTGCTGCAGGTTAACATTCGAACTTTAAAATGCCATTTCGGTTTCAATTAAGTACTCACCCCATTGTGTTTATGTTTGTTGTAAAGGTTGCTTTTGCTTTAGACAAAGTCTATTTACAAATAACATTTAAGTTATTAGTTCAAGTATCATAGGCGTGGTTCTAAAGTGCAACGCGTAGGTAACTTACTTATTTATGTATACAACTTAATTAAAAATGCAAGATTGCTTACAAGTTATTATATCTACCTATACTTATTCATTAAATCGTCTTGCCTGATCGCCCTCACAATTTGTCTTCAAAGCATTACCGTGAATTCTGTGATTGACTCTATTATAAAAAGGTTTGTAAAAAACATGGAAACTGTTGTATTCAATTAGTTACTACTGCGATTTAGTGACGGAAAAGATCGAATATTGAACACAGACTGTGAATTACGGTAAAGACTTAAATTAAGATTAAATGAACAATACTAAAAGGTAAGATTAACGTTGGTGAAGCAAGACATTTCCAAATTATGTTTCTTTGTAAATTATCACAAAATTTTGGAGTAAAATAAGGCATAGTTATGCGGGCCTGCTGTTTAGCGACCACAAAAGCGTGACAAGCCTGACATACAAATGGCATTTGGACATAAACGTGCAGAACAAAGAGAATATTTGGAGGCATTTCGAGCGAACAGTTCCTTCTCTCAGGCAGTACAGCAAGGTCAAGCTAGTTGAGCGAGGATGAGGAAAGTTCGTATGACGAAACTTTAAATAACCGATAATGGCAGTTATTGATATTCAATTAAAGATTATTAGCAATTTTGTAATACAAACATTCTTTGTTCTCCATAAGCTTTTTACACATTCATAATTCTATACATTGTTTGTTATCAATGGGTAGCATTATAGTGCCTACGATAACCAACAATTCATAATTATTATGATAATACTTATGGGAAAATTATTGAGTATTGGTATTGTGCCTATTTATTCGCTGTTGTACCTATTTGCTTATTAATTCCCTGGCCTAACGTAATACATTTTTGCTTTCATTTTGGGAATAAATATCAGTCTTTTACTTTATCTTTTATTGAATGTATATTTTCAAGTTATTTTTTAACTTACTTGAATAGGTACATAAATTAAAATAAAAAATATATAATTTCCATTTACCTACTTTAATTCATACATAGCTAGCGTCGTCGTTTCGTAGGTTCAACCCCAATAAAGCTGGCTATAAATAAAATGTTTTCAGAAACACTTTGAACATTTTTTAAACATTCTTCCGCTCGTGCGGCCTTCATTAAAAGCTGCAAGTAATATTCGCACAATCGCACCCCTGGGTTTATATTTAGCCGTTACCGGCAGGTGCCGCCTATGTAATTGACGGTAGCTGCTCTACTTTTTCAGTTCAAATACCTGTCCCAAAAAGTTGAACCGTCGAGAAGTATTTAGGTACTAATTATAATGTCAGAAAGTTAGGTAGCATACAATTTTCCCTTAACAACATTAATTATTATTATAGCTACCTACTCGTTGAGACAGAAATGCATTTTTGAGGTTGCCTTTTTTACTTAAGTCTGGAATTTTCGTGTTTCATTTACCTCGGCCGCAGGAGACTGACTAGCTACAGAATACCTGGCTGGCAGTATGCTGCGTACAATGCGCGTGCAGCGAGCAGCGTGCACTTGTCGCGACCTACATCCCGCCTCAGCCTCACGTTTTTGCTCGGCGCCGCAACAACAAAGCGACTTGAGCTCAGCTCCGCGCACGCCGCAGCCTTTTCGCTGGTTTCTATTAAGATCTCTAACTTTAACAATGCGGACGCCCTCACTTTCGTTCAGTACGTGCTCATTTGCAGATAATAGCGTTCACTGGAGCTGACTGCTAATTCGGACGCGACGAGTGTCGCCCACGGCGACAGGTGACATCTTGCTGACAGAAAACGGCAAATGTTGGAAACCAACCTACCTAATCAGTCGTTTCCTATAAATCTGGGGCAAGCCTTATAAGCCAGCTAGACAGACGGTTTACTTTGAAAATTCTGCATAGGTAGATATGGGATAGGGTATGGTATAGGGTACCTACAGAGTACCTACATAATACGCATGAAATAAATTGGCGCTACCGGTAAAGAAAGCCGTAATTAAAACAGAAAGGTGTCATTGTGAAAGTTGAATAAGTACAATATTATGTCAACTGCGACAAATACTTACCCACTGGTTAACATAACATTACGTGATTGTTTACGCTTAAGATTAATTAGTGAATCATCAATTAGACAATGGGAGTTTGTTTAATCAATTTCACGGAAATTTTAAGCTTAATTAATTAAAAGTATTAAAACCATTCTTCTAGTTCCTGTCTATTCGATTTTATGGAACATAAATAAAATTTCTGGTCTATTACCTACGACCACGAAAAATGTTGAACGCCCATGATCCATGACGTTATCACCAGCGGCAAGCGAGTTCTACGATAGGTAACAGTAAAAAAGGGAAAGAATAATCTAGGGTAAAGTCGTATCAATGTAAGTAAATTTTTATCAATAATAATTTTGTTAATTGATGACGGTTTTTGTTATTGTGTATGATTCTAGTTCGCAAACACCACAATCGGCGTCTAAGCGACACGGATACAAAAAAAAACACTTTAAAGTTAAAAAAGTGGTGAAACTAGAAGAAAGCAAAAAAAAAACAAATTAAAAAATATCCAGGGGCCCAGAGCCAAATAAATTAGGGCTGAGTAAGTAGCAGATGATCCCACCTATCCACCATATCGTATGTTCAACGTTCCGCCAAACACCTTATATAAACTAGAATACATATTAATATTTACATATTTATAAACTTGCACTCATTTTGTAAGGTTTTAGGGGGCAGCTTTAAGTGACAAAATGAAAAGAAACATTAGAAAATTTCACATTCATGAACATTTAAAATATGATGAGTTCTAAACCGACAAGGAGACGGGTCATATTAGAATAACCTAAACAGCCTTTTTTACAAAGGTCGGTTCTCTCACCTAACAGTCTCAGTCCCGACCCGTCAAAAAAAAACCGTTTATTTTGTTAATTCCATACAATTATGTATGATTACACGTAATATAAAAAGATACATAATAATTTAAATAAGTAGGTACCACGCATCGCTCATCACCTATGTAGGTTCGCTACGTCGCCGTCGTAACCACACCGCAGTCGCAATTCTTGACCGATCGTTTTGAAATACTACCTGCAAACATCCTGAATGGATCTGTTTTAAACCAAGTGGTACGCATATCTATGTCTGTCAATTCAAAGCTCACCTAGTTCTCAGTAAGTAATACTCAGTTATGTACTAGATAACTAAGTAGATATATAGGTACTTACAGGCATTTTGCATTTCGTAAAAGTGACAGAATTTTCGTTGCGTTTAAAAACTTGAAAGCGCTATTACTAGGCGTTGAGATGAACATCGTGACAAACGAAACTGCAGAAGGTCGTGAACTTTTAATATTTGTTCACCTTGCTTATTACTAGTTTTTATTGTGTTTGAATTTGAATGCCGTTAGGCAAAACTAATTTTAGGTGTATGTGTAATCTGAATGATGAACTAGGTATTAGTCACCGTGTTCAAATGCTAAGAGAATAAGGTAGCTAATGATTTCTTAATTAATAATATTGATTAAGTACGTAATATGTTTTCAAACCCAATAGATAAAGCTGTACTATAGTACACTATAAATATGATACATCGAATTGTCTGAAATACGTGTTCAAAATATTATACCATACTACTTATTGGCATAGAAAAAACCACTATATTAATAGCGGAAAACGATAGTGTTTTGCAACTTTTGAAAGATCATTAATTCATTATTAATTGCAACACCAATTCGAAATAGCATATATTAATAGATTACTTTTTAAATTAGTATATTTATATCTACATTGCATCTACTATCTACCTATTACATCTGAGTTGGCCGGTGACAAGTTCTAATTTGTAATGAAGAGGTGCGCCAGCGCTGCCGTGTGCGGTCAGCCAACACTAGCCGGCTGCGACCCGGATCACGGATGACATCGCTGCGCTTGCGCCGTTAATATCAACACTGACACACTTCCCCCTCACTCAATTCACATCATTCGCCAAAAAAACAGAAAAAGCTTTGAGTAAGTATAGAAAGAAATTCCTTATTTGATACAATCATAGTTTCGCGTTTCACTTTCGTAATAATTAATAGTTTCGCGATTTCTAAAACCTATAATTTAACCAATTTTTTAGGCATCTCGTAAAGATGCTATAATTGGTTTTTAATAAGTTATTTTTTAACCTTGCCTATGTGGCCATTAGAATCCATTTATTACCTCGCAAAATAAAATAAAATATGAAACAGTATGAAATAAACATGATTCGATTTGCTTTTATTTATGTGGATAGTTGGACCTAGATATATTTTATACAACCTAATATTATAATGTAGATATGACTTTTTCTAATTTATACTTAGGTACACAGTTTCAAACTGGCAGTCAGAAAATATAGCATTGTAGTATGTACCTAAACTATAAGTGTAAATATAGAGTATGATAACAAGTTTTTTCAGTAGTTAACCAAATTCGAGGTCACTAGATTTTTTTTATAAAATTCGCAGCTAGATTCTAGCCGCTAACCTTATGTTTTAATACTTATTTATATATTAAAAGTCTCGAATCGTCGATGCTCAATCACTTTTCCTACTACGGCTATTAAGGAACGAAGCTTGTTACCTTACCGTTTGCAAAACTTGTTTGACCAAGCCCAATGATGAGTAATTTGCACGTTTTTAGAGAAAATCGACACACACATGTACAATTGTGTAAAGCATTTTATCCAATAGAGCTTTTTGTTTTTGGTTGGTAAAGACGGCCCATCTGACTACAGCCACTTATGGGTATGCAATTACAGTCACAGATGCTACAAAACAATGAAAATACACTTCTAGGCATGCATCTACTAACAATTGCTAATATATTTAAATGTATTATTTGAATGATTTTATAGTTAATTTAATTCTTATTTAATACTTATTTTATTCTCAATGATGTTAATTTTAACGACATTATGTTTTTATTTATTTGTTTTTGTTGTTTGTTAGTTGCGAAATTTCATTTTGGATAGTGAAATGACAAATACACTTCTAGGCAAAGCTGTTTTTGAACCTGTAAGAACAACGACAGCCGTATTTTTGTAAAACAGAACACAGAAAACCAACGCTACTTTTGGAAATAATTTAGGTCTACAAGAATCTGAAGGCATTTTAAAAACTAAAAATATTGTGTGTTAACCGACGATCATGCAAACGAAATCGCGCGCATAAGCTAACAAATAATAAATAAGTATAGAAAGTAATACGCGATTGATTTATCTCTCATGAATATTCATTCATGTTCGAATACTACAAGTCAGTAAAAATATTTAAAAATATCAAGATCGTATTGTCTAGTTTCCTATTGCAAGCTACAAATTTTGAGTTTCCCTTTTTGCCATGAGAATCTGGCATACATCTACAGTTTACTACTACTAAAAGTAAGAAACTTCAAGAAAACTGGCTCTCTTCTCTCTTGGCCTCCGCTAGAGATCACTTTTCCCGAACGCTAGGTAATCAAGCTCTCCCCTATTACTCTAAGTAGTATATTTATACACACGTACATCAAGAGTTGTCTATTTTACAAGGTTTACCTAGTCATTTTGTGAAAGACGTATACCTTATCGCTAAGGAGGAAGTGAAAATGCTGAGATGACTGCTGGCTTGATCTATTTATAGGATAGGTAAACGACGTATCCCCCCGTCTGTTAAGGCACCCGCTCCCGGCACATTACAATCAAACTTCTATTGGGTCTCGAGGTCACAGTTAATGGTATACGACGCTAATTTCAAAAACTACGGCCTGAGTTTTAAGATTCAATGTAATCCTTACAGGCTTATAGCATAGGTTATACTCGTACCTACAGCAGTAGGTAACATTGAACATCAGCCTTTTTGGGAGTATCCAAAAAAGACTGATGATTACCAAGTTTACGAGTCTATATTCCAGTGACAGTAGTAAAATCGTTCGACTGCTTCGTTCGTCTGTCTATAATCGCAAGCGCTTCTTCTTTAAAATTGAAAAGCGCTAATAAAGCTGAATGTAGAGTTTTGGGTTTGATATCTCAGGCGGAGAAAGTGCTATATTTATTGGGTCTATCTTTTTCGTAGCATCCTGATTCGGGATTAGGGCCCGGTAAATGGTAATAGCCCAAAGCTTAATAGAGAGCTACATGGGACTTAAACAAAGATAAAGAACGAGAAATAGCTCAATCCGTGACCAAACTAAGGCTCAAGACATAATCAAACGAATACTAACACTAAAATTGACATGGTGTAGACAACTATAAAGTAAGCGACAGAAATGACTAAAACTATAACAAATTGGTATTCTTTAAAAAGCGTTGGCAGGAAAGGCACAATAACAGATGGTGCGAGGACATAATTATCAGGGTCTAATCGGGAAAACATGGGGTAGAGTCGCTAGAGACAAAGCGAAATGGAAGTAAATGGAAGAGACTTTTACCGCATTAGGCGGACCGGAGACTGAAAATTTAGAAATTTTTATCTTTTAAAATTACCATTTATTGATGAAATTATGCATCTACTAACAATTGCTAATGTATTATGTGATTGATTTTATAGTAAATTTAATTCTAATTTAATACTTATTTTATTCTCAATTAATGTTAATTTTAACGACATTATGTTTTTATTTATTTTTGTTAATTGCGAAAGTTTATTTTGGATAGTGAAATGACTGACGTAAGTAACAAACAACTATAGTTTTAATCAAATTCTTTGAATGGGCGTAGTAGTTGTAGGAACTAATGAAGTAATTTATCTATAATAAAAATAATCAATAAAATCTTTTATTATTATTATATTGACTGCTGTATTTGACAATCATTAATAGTTCAGTCGAAAAGAAAATTGGGATTAAGAATGTACCATCTCATTTAACACGCATACCTTGATGATTAATCCAATGCGCTTTCGTATATTCATTAATTAACATACAATACAGTCTGTATTAAAATTTCTCCTAGGAACCGTTTGTAGGTATTACGGTTACTTTGGGCTTTGAGGATTTATAAGGATCGTTTCTATGTAGGTACAATTTTCAGGGTAAGTCATCGTAGCAGGAGGAACTGTATGGATTTAGTCGGTAAGAGTTCGACATAACCCTCCGTTCTCCCCAGAGGTAAGGATCGATAAGGTAGGTATCGATAAGGATTTCCCCACGAAACAAATAAATAGAGATCAGTAGTCCTTCGGTGAAATTTAAATTCCCCGCGGGAGACTTTTACAGAAAAGACCGGCTAGCCATAACTAATACATCTTATATGGTCGTGTACAAAAAGCTTTATAAAACCGTTAAATCTTCTCATATCAAATCGAGTAATGCGCTATCATCTTAAATCTGTATTTTAATTTGTACCTTTTTCTTTTACCGGCAATCGACGTTACCGAAATTGTACCTAAGTGCACGATTAGGCAATTTGAAAATAAAAGTTTCGTAAAAACTTTTGAAACTTCCAGTTGTGTCTGTAATTTTCTAATATTAGGACAACATCGTGTCCCTGTAATTAAATGAAAGCTTTGAATGTTTTTCTAGCTTTATATCTACAGTTCAGAGCGTCTGCTATTGCAACAAAGATGTAGCATCCAAGGCCCACAAGTATTTAAATTCGGATAGATGCATCACTTAAAACATTCTGTTTAAATAAATAGACTATTTTTTAATTGCATTTTGCAGTTACAAAAGACTATGCACTCAAACAGTCCATTGTCTTCACACAATAAGCTCCTGAAGATATGTGATATCTACTAATAAAGAGAAAGTGGTTATTAAATACAGATAACTGTCACACGAATAATTAAGTGAGATGAAATCTGTGATACCATAACAATACCATTGATCCCACGCGTGCCAATAACACCGCTGCGACACATACATGAGAATTAGAAATCATCGTGATAAACTCACCTCCGACTCCCATGCGTCTTTGACGGGTCGCGGCTTACTCTCCTTCATGTTTCCAGAGAACGTCATAGCAATGATCCTTTGTTCCGGCCGTTGCACTTTCACACTGTGACCCCTGGCACTGGACTCATGGGCAGCAGTCACAAAACACACTGTATTCACGGGTTTCTTAAAAAGCTTTGTTATTAAACACTGTCACTTTCTGTTATGTTTTTGCGAGCTCGTCGGTTGCATGGTAAACATGGCTCGGCGCGTGCGCAGAGCGGCGGGTCGCGAGGCTGGCCGGCGCGGACTGAGCGCGGCGTGTCGCGGTAACGGGCACGCACTACAGTTAACTTTCTCTCAGCCCAGTCGCACGACCATAAGTTAGCGCCATCGAAAGTCGACACCGGCACAGCCTCACGGGTCAAAGCGTTCATTAATATTCCATTAAACTTCCCAAAAACAATAGTTCGCTTTGCTTGGGTACACACTACTTTTGTGTTTCCATGTTTTATTTGTATGTATGAATAGTGGTTATTGTTTTAAGTATTGTTATTGTAGTGCAAAAAATATATGAAAGTTTAAAACTTCAATACTACCAGGATTGGGGTTGAAACAAAAACAATATTGTATAAAACTTAATGTATAATTATGATATTTACAGACTTACTTTATATAAAACAAGTAATTTTATAGCTATCAATATATACTCATTACAACAAGTCATTAATAATTTACATGATGTTTAAAATAAAAGCAACAGTATACAGATTACCGAAGATTAGCAATTATAAATCGTAATAGCACAAAAATTTATGAACGATATTATTGGAAATGAGAGATTCCATAATTTACATTATAATAAAATTATATACAGAAATAATTTTAAAAGAATGTTTATCGATATAATTGCTTTAAAATTACTACCGGGATACATGGATTATGTCGTAGCTGATGTAAGGTCTTCATTATTCTGCGGTGCTGGCAAATTCGCTTATTTTTTATCTTTCGATACATACAATAGAACTCGTCACCTAGGTATTTTTCATACATCGACAATAATAGTTTATAGATCGATCCAAATTAAGCAAATATGCCATCATTTTTTCAACCAGCCTGTATGTATATTTAGAGTCACAGAAATATAATTGAGTATATTAAATATTAGTACATTATTACGTTCACCGTAAGTGTAAACATGGAAAAATATTTTAAGTCAACAGTTGGCCTGCACTCGTTACTAAAATACTATGTGACATATATACACGAAGAATTTACGTCTTCTTACTTTTTATTCAAAATATTGCAATGTCTGTGATCATATTCGCTCTGTGAAAAAGATAAATATTGATTTTTGATTAATCAATAAAAGGTTTGGCGCTTGCAAGCCTACATAATTTCACGTAGAAAATATTTAAATAATATAAATACGAATGTAAAAAAGTGCAAGTTATCATATTAAAAACTAGAAATTAAAATAATAATTATATCACATTCGATTTTATAAAAAATAATATCGCAAGTTATACACTTCAGGGTGTATCGCCTGGGGGAGGCATAGCTTTTCAATAACTTGATTTCCACATACATACATACACAGGAGATGTCATAATTATGTAAGCTAGTTAAAAGAATTTAGTTGAGCCTTAGATCTTTGGAAAATCTGAATGTCTTAATAAGTAATATTATATATCGATAAACATCTACATTTTACCTTATTAGTTTTAATTGCAAATCTAACAAAATCGATTAGAAAAATAAGTCGTCATTTTGGCTTCCACTTTATTATATAATGGAATGGTTTCAAGAATAACCATTATATCAACAATTTTGTAGTTTGCTATAATAATTTTGTATAATGTACTGTTATTTTTTGACTTAATATAACAGAAATAATCGCTATATATAAAAACACGTGTAATGAAAACATTCTTCAGACTGATGCAAAGTTCGTGTTACCAAATTGACTTCAGTACTGTCAACACAGAGATCAGTGACAGCACTAACTTACACGGACTCGCGTCCCTCGCAATCAGAACCGGGATGACTTACTCATGAAACACGTCACACGAAATGGCACCGCTACTGAACAATACATCGCTTTTAAAAAATATTTATAACTGATTCCTATCTATTAGTTACACTAAGAAGAATTAATCTATACAGTAATATAAAAAGTTTTCAACGCTAGTTCAAATAATGTCACTCGTCTGCCAAACAAGCCGGTAGCAGTATTATTGCTCACTATGTACTGTCGCGTCCGACAGCACAGTCGATGGGGAAACGTATCGACACGTTATTAAATAATCAGTTTAATCTCAGAAGGCGTATAATTATGTATTTAACAGCTACAGCTTTATAATAGCTTATTGAATCATTAATTAGTGATTTAGTTCGTTCAACGTTTGAGTAACTTACACTAGAGCTAGGCTAGAGCGACACGATGATAACAAGTTGTTCCCGCCGAGGTTGCTCGTCACGCACGTGATGGACATAATAAAGCCTAACTATTTAACACGCTTTACATTGAGCTCAATATTCAGTGTCACTTTAATAACAACAGTGTTCTATTAGTGCGTTATAATCACTGAGTTCTTCCCTGTACTTAGGAATCTCATTACTGGACCAGTAGTCTTATCGAATAATCACAAATTAATTGCCTCTGTTCAGATAATTAACGTTTATTTTGCTATTGTTTCATTTATAAGTATGGAATTATTTACCTATTCAGTAAATTATATTTACTACAAATTCATACATTTTTCTGGCAAACAATGTCTTGATTAATTTAATGATAAGTAAATGTTACAGGAATTAATATTAAATGTAATTTCAGGAGATGATAGGTGATATATCAGTGGCAGTAGTACACAATTTTGCATTTGGCTACGATTGAGCAAATAAACACGGCACGTGTATCGGTTAACCATAACGAATAGCACTAGTATCGGCGCGACATTCTTCGCAATCTAAAAATGTTTATTCAAATATTTGGAAGCACTTTAAGAACATCAAATAAACATTCCAAAGTAGAACCTACGTCGCACACACGCGCTTTACCAAAACGTCTCTAACCAATATAACACCTATAATCACATCTCAACAAAATATTACAAAATCTAATAGAAAACCCAGTCAGTGGTGAGAATATCAACTATAGATACGATTTCAAATTCACAAAATAATATAAATACAAATGATTGAAAATCTGTGGTAGTATCTCCAAAGTACAAACACTAACATCAAAGAAATGCCGCAACATGTAAAATTGATTAAAACGATTCAACATTTTACTCGGGAAGTATAAAACGATCTGTACTTATTATAAAAGTTTGCATTTAGCGCCGCTTTCGGCCAAAAATCGTGTTGTGATCGAGTCTACCTTACAAATACGACACACAAAGAATAATACAATTTGTGACCGTAACATAATACAGTATAAATTTAATGCCAAATAAATAGTTTAAAGTTGAAATCTAGCTTAACGACTACGGAGCTAAGAGCTAGCAATATAAGAAAAATCACAAGTTTACAAAAAATACAATATGTTGGATACGTCTCACATATCAAAATAATTCACTTGTAAACGTTACATACAATTCACTTAGTTTGAAAGCGCATAATCTCCACCACAATAAACAGTATCACTAACCTTTCTCGAAGGTCAATTCAAAGAATGTATAGTTATGCTTAGAATACGTCAACTTAATTATAATAAACGATACCATAATGACAATAATTGTACTCGGCAATAACTACGATACATAATAGGTAAATTAAAAAACAAATTGCACTCTCGGTACGCATGTACAAAACGTAACGTCAAACGGCGGTACAACGCAACTTTAGAATATTCAACACTTTACCGATGCGTTCTGGTTAGTTATTGCATACAAATCTTCCAGAAAACGGAAGAAGTCAATATAAATAACATTAAAAATCACAGGTGCGGCCACGGCCGGTGGTCGGGAAGAGTCGCTCCTTGTGAGATGCATGTGGCGTGCCGTGCCGCCGCACCGTGGCGCCACAGTGGCGCCACCAGCCGCGCGCTCAGCCGCGCGCGCTCGTGCAACGCTCCGCTCCGGCTCTAAGGCACAGCCGTCATGGTCTGTGGAATCTGCGGACCATGACACGTGTCAACATTGACAGACCAGAAGCACGTTCATAGAGAAAATAACCTTCGAACTGGTAATAGCTTATTCACTGTCCATGCTCTGTGTTTTAAAGCTTATTTGTAGAAAAATAAATTGTATTGAGATTAAATTATTTAGTTCCACTAGGCCTAACACGAGCGCACTAACATACGAGTAGCCTGTATTCGATTTGATTTGATTCGAATTTTCTAATTTAAAATATGACGATTAGTGAACAAAGCCTTCTAAGTAAATACAATGTGCGTAACGGATATTTCTAGTTTTAAAGTAGATCTAATCAACGTAATGGGAACAACTATGCCTGCGAAAGGTCTATAAACATACCTGGTAAGGTGCTTGCTTTCCTCGTGTACAGCCATCTCCGAACTTTTAAATTCGTTAAGCTCGCGCCTGATGGCGGCCTTGTCCCGCGGAGTCAACCGAGTCCACGGCTTGTCCGCGCGACGGTCGTAGTCATGCGCCTGAACAAAAGGTATATTATAATCACTCATTATAATTATTGCAATAAAAAATTCAGGTAAAAGGTTATGCAGTTTTATCAAAATATTTACATGTATTTTCGCAAAAAATAAAATGTGAAGATTGACATCATTAACTTTCCAACATGTGATATGTCCATCCACTAAAACATTGCGGCAATCGCAAACTACAATAGACCAGATAAAGGGTGCCCAACTTCAATTCGTTAAACTATGTTTTCCAAAGACAGTACCTGTGTGACTTCGATGTAATCGCTAAAGCGTATGATCTTCTTCTCCTTGAGTTCCTCGACAGTGGGTCGGAAGCTGAGCTTGCGCAACAAATAGCGCTTCTTCTCCTCCTTCTGCTTCTTCTCTTCGGCGGGTGACTGGCCTGGAAAATTATATTATTTAATATTGTGTCTGAGAAAAGGCATTTGGTTTAAGGAAAATTTGTATTGGCCAAATTCGTCAGCGTGAGAAATCTACGCAGATTAATTGTATTCACATAAGATAATGCGAATCTAATAATGTTTTTTTTACTTTACTTACATGATAAACCTATACAAGGTTTTATATAACTGTCGAAAACTCAACGCATTCGCACATGCGACGCCAACGTTAGTATACAGACGTAAAAGGTACCCACTTGCACCCCCTAAGCTCAACAATTTAAATGAGGCAAACGAGAGAGTAACCAAGGATATAATAGTTGGGAAAAAAAAAATAGGTGTCCTGACACGGAAATAAGAAGTATCAGTGTGTAGAGTGTGCTTACTTTTGAGTATGTTCCTCTCGACGAGCTCCTCGGCGGTGGGCCGCATGGACAGGCGGCGGATGAGGCGCGCGCCGATGGCCTCCCACGACTCCTGCCGCTCGTGCTCACTCTGCACCACCAGGATGTTCCTGCATCACGCACACATACATAACACGCGTATCGTACGCCCGCCCTACGCGCACTGATGTAACTCTCTCCCCGAGCCTGCCCCGAACACTAACAATATTCATTCTCCGCACCTACTTTCGTGTACCAACCTACCGACAACATAAAATTTGCTAAAGCTTACGTGAGCCCGAAAATGTTTTCATAATATTCAATCAACATACACACTTGGCTAATTCCCAAGACCCGTAATTTAGCTCCCAGGTCTAATTAATAAATTAGGGTTGTTCTAGAACAGCTGACTAATTTTATACGATGTAGGTTTAATATAGTGTTATACACACTTGTTGCGATAAATGGGTTGGAGTAAATATAAACGTAGCGAATGGTTATTCAATAGCTATTAGTCAAAATTACAACAATGCCAATGCCAAGAGCGAGCTCTTAGAAACAGGAAGAAATAAAACAGTGATAACAATGACTTTGACGGTGCTGACGAAAATAACGCTCCCAGGCGTGCATTGTTGCCAGACGTTGTGGAGTGAACTATTACTGTGCCGCACTGTGTGTTACGTAACGCACACGTGCAAGTGTTGATGTTCTGCCCGAGCGAATGTTAATTCACAAAACAGCGTATCTTTATCTAAAGCTCCCTAGAAGCCATTCGAAGCAAAATTGAGACACAGATTTTACTTTACACCCTACATATGAAACTATACCTACAGAGTCATAGTCACTAGTAACACTTTCGAATTTTATTCTTAATTAAAAAAATTGACACGTTATCTATCCAACTGTGAAAATAAATAACAACAGTGCAAATAACAATTTTATATGGATAAGTAGCTTTTCCTTATTAGGTATTTCACTACCAAATTAGAACATAATTTACAGCTTTACAGGACAATATTTGAATAAGCGAGCTGTTTGTTATCCTTATAATTATTTATTTAAAGGTGTTTAATTATGTTGTGTACACTATACGGTCGTAAATAAATATTGTAGTAAATAATGCATGTACTGCCAACCCTCATTAGTTAGAACGTAGGTAGTGACATTGACAATGTTGTCACTATGATATCATACAAAGGAATTTGAGTCATTTTACGTAATTTCTTACAAACAGGTTATGAGTGTTACTATTGGCAAACGAACCTGAAGTTCTGAATGATTCTGTTACGTATGCAAGATGACTTCCGCAACCAACTTGCACTGTCCACACATAACCACACGTCCACACAGCAACTTGACATGCTGTGATTCACTATTAAACTTAAAAAAAAGTATAAACTTAACTTAAACGTGACGGCCGTATGGAAAACATAATAAATTCGTGATTTCTATTCAGCCTCTTTAATGTGCACATAATGTTTTAACATCCGGGATCATTTGCGTTGGAGCTAATATCTGTCATTATATTGTCAGTGGAGTGCCAAATCTCATACGTTACGGCATCAGTAGGAAGCAATTTTTAACACAATAGAAACGCAGTTTGTTTTGTCATCAAGGTCAAATAATAGATAGTGAGTAATCAGTCAGACTGGAAGCCGAATCTAACACTATGTGCAAGGCTATGTTAGGTGTCAGCTGTTAAGAATATACTATCATGATTACAAACGTGATTAACTTAATTATAGATTTAGATTAAATCATAATTAAGGACGATTATTTTATTACTTAATGGCATTGATGAGAATAGTATCAAATTCTAGTTTACATGCATGCTTTTGCTTTTTGAAAGTAGGTACTATCCCATATTTAGGATTCATCATAGTTTTTTTAATGCCAGACCTTTGACAAACTTGATACCTACATTCGGAGACTCAAATATCGGTTGCATTTCAATTCAATAGTGGTACCTTATACTAGTTACTATAAAGACTTAAATAGAATAACATTATTACGCGATTCATCACAAGGAAGAATAGAACAGGTTAGACAATGGTAGCGGGTCTGGGTACCCAAAGCGCGCAGGACGATATTCGTGATAATTTGTTGTGCATTCCTTTAAAATGCTTCTACTACAAGCCTCACAAAGTCAAGTGCTGTAGGCGTGGACTACTAAACGCCAGGACTCATAAATTATGGCAGTCGTGGTCATAAATACTGCGAGTAGGAAGGTGACTATTAAGAAGGGGGATATCTTAAAACCAGGGCAGACGAACGTTTGGGTACACTATAGTACAGGGATGGCGAATCTTTCTTGGAATCGTCCATGACGTGCAATCAAAGAATCTTGACTTTTTTAGCCATTTAATGGAAAAAACTAAAACTAGATGCTATTAACTCTGTGTTTGCAACTCGTTCATACAAGAATCATAATATTTACTATTTTATGCTTATTTAAATTGAAGGGTATTGTGATTTCTGCTGTTGCAGCTTGGCCGTCATTAACGGTCAATATTATCACATCAAATGCCACACCCGGCCCTGAATTTTGCTCAAATCAGTCGGATCTGAAGGAAGAACTAACCGAGTAAGCGTGCTGTAACATACCTGTTGATAAGCTCCTGGCGGTCGGGGCGGAGCGCTAGCTTGATGTTGAGGCTCTCCTTGCGCGCCAGCTTGGCGGCCACGCGGTCCGACTCGTTGGACGTCTCGTACTCCTCCCACGGCCGCGCGTTCTCCTTGTTCTCCATGCCGTTGCCCACGCGCACCGGTCGCGTGCTACACATACAATACGTATTAGAGAACGAACGGTTTATTGGTTAGAAACTTAGGCTACCATGTGCTTTCGTATGTATAAGCTAAAAATGCAGAATGTAAAAGTAATAAGGGGTCTATGACAAGCATTTGAGTTTGTTTGACTTGCATTTAAGGTATTTAACAGTTTCTTTTTCTTGCAGGTTTTAAGTTATTCTCGATCATTAAGGTTGTGTTGGATTCAGAGTGAAATAGTGGGAAGTGCCACTTGGTGCAAGACATTAATATTACCACTTTTTTTTTAATCTTTGACCGAACCAGCACCATTACCGTTAACATGCATGTGTGCTCGAATTGTGTTGAAATTAGTATCAAACAATCATCATCTGCCTAGCCTTTTCCCAACTATGTTGGGGTCGGCTTCCAGTCGAACCGGATGCAGCTGAATAAAATTAGTATCAAACAATGATAAGTCTTTATTATTCGGAGAGTCACAGACCTAGTATACACTTTCAAAGTTATGCTGTAAGCCTTAACAGTCATTCATTGCATAACAATATAAAGAAAAATATGTAACTGACACATTTATAACTACTATTACAATCCATTAAATTTAACTCATTTTTAATACAATGATCTAATACTAATTGGATTGATACAATTTCCTCCATATTTAAACTAAGAAACAACAACAAAAATATTCAAAATAATCATAAAACTATGGTCATCAAACTATATGAAAGTACACGTACATGCAACATAGAACAACGACGTTTAAGGCAAGAACAAGAGAAAACAGCCATAACTTTAACAACAGCACACACGTTACATGTAGGTTGTGGCTCGACACATTTCACTCAGGAATTCTGTTTTAAAATTTCGGCTCTTTGCACTTTTATTCGGTTAACACTATTATTTATTTCAGTTCAAAGCATCGCAATCGTATTTCATAATCATATGCATCTATATGGCGTTAGTGTATATAAATAGACAGTTAGAGACATCGACAGTTAAAATAAGAGAGATGAGAGTCGGAAGCGTGCACAGCACGATGCATGGACTAAAGGCGAAGCGGACCGTCGGGAGGTCGGTGGGCGATGGCGTGGTTCAACAACACTGGCATAACGTATGGGACTGTTACCATATGCGGATCCTCGGTTTAGGCGGCGGCCGCCTGCTCGCCGACGCATGGTGGAAATAAACGTAACTTTCACTATCACGCCCAACATTTATATGAACATCAATGAACTACAGCTGTACTATCTCTTCGCTCACAATTAGGTCAAAATGATAAAGAGTAAACATAAAGAAGACGAAGAACTTGAAATTAAACGTGGTATTGCGGGGTCAGCGAATTGGGATTTCAGCGGGTGTTTTTAAAGCTAAATAACTATAATAATCATTTTGACAATATCGTGATCAAAGAGTAAATAATACGGTGTAATTTTGTTATCACAAACTGCAAATGGTTTATTGACTACACGTGAATTCAAAATTTCTGGATCAAATGTCTACTTTAAAATTGATTTTACGTCGTGTAATAAAAATTATCTCACTAAGTTTTGGTCCCAAAGAAATTAGAATTTTGTCTCATTTGAAATAGAGTTCGTATTTCAAAAATTTGATAACTAGCAGAAATTCTGAATTCAAATAAGTGTCGATATGGAAGTATACAAGAAGTATGTGGGTATCTTTCTAGTGGTATACTGACTTGAAGCTAGTGTGGTGATGGTCCTGTCGCGGCGCGAGCGGGGTCGCGAGCGGGGTGGCGGCGGGGGACGCGGACGGCGCCGGTCTCTTCTTGAGCGCGGACTTGAGCGGCACCGCGTTGAAGATGGGCTCCTTCGGCGGGATCTCCTCGACGCGAGACGTGTCCGCGCCGAGATTCAGCGGCTCCACATCGTCGTCCTCCTGCTCGTCCTCCTCTTCGGCTGGTAAATGAGAAGGATAACGATTGAATACCGCTAAAATAATAATTTTCCAATCATCTATATTACCTATGACGAATAAAGAACAATAACTACTAATTATCATAGGCCAATCCAAAAAAGGAGGTATTGAACTTAAGAACCGCTGTCGTTAAGCAGCTTAGATGTAAATTAACTTACCAAAGGGAATGTTCTACAAAAGTTCTTTTTATCATAACAAGACCTTAAATTTTCAAAAACTGTAAAATCAATCTGAATGGTATCGGTACTTACAGTCAGAGAGAGGATGTTGTGCAAGGGGATGTTGATTATGCGCGTGCGCATGCTGGTGCTGGTGCTGATGCTGGTGGTGGTGGCGCGTGGGGCTGGGGGAGCTGAACATCGGGGGCGGGGGGATGGGCCCGATCTCCGACAGCGCGATAGGCGGCTCGGGCAGTTCCGACAGCATCAGCTGTTCCTCCGCGTCGCCGTGACCGTGGCCGTGGCCGCCGCCGTCGGCCGTCGACCCGTAACCACCCACTGGAACATTTATGTGGATACAGTATTTTTGTGAACTCGCAAGATATTTATTATTACGTACAAATTCTTTTCCTCTAAGTCTAGCATAAGTTGCTGATGTTGATGACACTGGTATCATCGTTCAGCCGGAGAAAAAATTTAACTGATAACCGTTAAACAAAAGCCTCTTACAATCATTGTCACACCAGTCTTGTGCTTTTCGCATACAGCAGATTTCTGCGACCTACACCAGGCAGGATATTGTTGATTACAAACTTATAATAATCTTTTCTTCGGTGTGAAATAAAGATAGATAATCCTTCTTTCAACTTATAATCCATCTTTATAATTATCCTACTTAATCCTACTAATATAAATGCGAATGTTTGTGAGGATGTATGGACATATTTTGTTGCTCAATGACGCCAGAATGGCTGAACAGATCTGGATGCAATTTGGCATAGAGGTAGATTATAATCTGTCTGGAATAGCACATAGGATACTTTTTATCCTGGTAAAATCTACAGATCCCGAGGGATAATAAAACAAATTTGACGCGGACAAAGTCGCTTGCAGAAGCTAGTATCTATCTATTTACAGGTTAAGTCTAAACATTATACAAACAATAGCTTTAACTTAAAAGCAATTTGGTTCTCATTAACTAATTAGGTAACCCACCTGTAATCCCAAACGGCCCACGTTTATCAATGTGTAATGGCCATGCCTATGGACATTTATGGGCCAATCCTATTACACGGTTGTCCGATAAAGGGTTGGACGAAATACTGCATTAGCTGTATCTAGCTTTAATAACGTTAAGGGCCTTAAGTGCCGCGTAGACTATTTTTAATTAATTTTTATGGTAATACAAATTGCCTATGACAATACATACCGACATCTCCTTGGTAGCATATTCTTCGTGGAATTTTGCCAGTCAAGGAGTTGGGACGCTCGGGCCTCATGAGCTCACCACCATTTTCCAATTTGTCCTTCTTTGGTTCTGAAATGAAAGAGATAAATCTATAAATAAAAAAAAATATTTCGTTAAAAAATTAATTGATTTAAGTTTTTTGAAGTAAAAAAATACATTTTCCTCTTGTTCCAACAATTTGATCCAACCTACCCGGTCTTAAGGATTTTAATCAACGCCAAATCATCAAACTTTTCTTTTATTATTTTATTACTGCCCATTGAACTGGAATCTTACAAACTGTAAGTTCTATTTTAATCTCGAAACAAGAATGAACTGAGCAGATAGAATAACATAGATAACACCTTCATGTTTCAAGAAGCGTGAATTTTCGAGGCGCCAGCTGATGAATACCTCCCGTTAGAATCTATATCCTCATTTTCAAAGAAAAACAGTATCCAAAAATAAATATTCCAGACATATGCGAGCGTTTTGTATCATGTCCGTACATCAATTACTGAGCTTTCAATAACAATCATCGATCTTAGCATTTTGCAAATGAAAGCATATTCAAATGTGGCAACAAGAATTTGACAGTAAGCCAAGAACTGAAATGCTCGAAGTAAGGCATAAACATTTCAGAACCTGTGTAATATTTTGTCTATATGTAGTGCACGTCATTCTTTGTTTGTATAGGAGAAATGAGCAATTCCGGTACGAGTACGAGCGTGAGTGGCGATGAGCAATATAGAATTCCTAGGTACACTATGGCTATGTTCTAATAATAGTCGATAAGCGAGTGACGCCGTGGCACGCGCCTCCATTCACCGCGCGTACAGCGGCGTCGGCGTCGGCCTTGGCCTCGCCATGGAACTGTGTTATTGACGCATCTCCGCCGGTATCATATTCGAGATAAAAGTACGCATAACTCATGTTGTTAAATCACACCATGATTAAACGCGCTTGTACCCAAAATTGAATAACTTATCACTAATTTTCTAACGTTATTTTTTTATTTGTGGATAAATAGCACTCAAGCTAAAGTAGACTTAAAAAATTTATGCGGAATACCCGTAGTTTTTAAATCTACTTTAGCTTGAGTACTTGAAATATTTCCCTGGCATTTATACGACCGTATCTCATGCGTCATATTTATACGTGTACAAAGTAAGGACCTGCATTATACATGCACAATGAACAGAGCTATTAGGCCCTCGCCCATATGAGGCAACATTTAACATAGCGCACCAGGCACCGCCAGCCTCGCAATTTTCGTGACCGAATGCGGCTTAGTTAGCGGTTGCGACATAGATCAACTATGCAAAAACTTCATTTCGACAGATTCTATGCTTTATAAATCTTAAAGGTCTTATTGTTATATTTGTCCCGAAATCGAATAAAAATGTTGCACTAATATTATTTTATAACGTTCGTGTAAAGATCAAATCAAACAGATGATCAGCATTTGTCATCTACAAAATATGTGTAAAAGTATATAAATAGTACTTTCAATGCTATTTTCAGAATTTCTGTAAATAACGATATTACTAAACAAACAAATTCCTAAAAATATCCAGTGTCCCGTATTAATGATGAGTCACGGTTCCGTACGGTGAACGTAGAAGTTACTACAAACAGTTAATAAACAAAGATTTACTACCGCTTCTGATTGATTAATGAATTTCTGCCGCTAAAAACTGTTGTCTTACGTACACTATATTTTCAATGAAGAATGTCTACAGATCAATTTGAATACAGAGAGTTCAATAGTTCATGGTTACAAACCATGAACTAATGAAGCTAATGAAAAATCTTGATAAATTTGAACTCAGACCCACAACGAACGAACGAAGTTAATTGTATAACACAGGTGACTTTTACTTCATGCTTAGAAATTGTTGGAGATGCTGATGCTATTCATTAATTCCACGCATCATCAACGTAGAATCACACAATACTAAAGATCGCATTCGAAGAAAACTTCTTATCCTCAATATAAGAGCTACATTGTCGGTTGTCGGCCAAGGTTAAACTGATCGATTGTCGCAACCTTCTTTCGTTTATTTAAGCTGAGAAGCGGACACGATCTTGAAATTCAAGTTTTTTACAAGCTTAAACATTACATTATTTAAACTGTCAAAATACTCTCTGAGTTATATTTGATTACATTGCTGATCGGAAGCATCTTAAGCTTTCTGTGTGAAATAATGATTACGGTTCTTTTCATACTTAAGTATTGAATTTAGAATAAATGTAGATACATTATATAGTAAATACGTTGTTAATTCAACAGGCTTTAAAAGTGCGAGAGGTTGCGCTAGCGCTGAGAGAGACGCGCGGCGCGGTGGGTCCGGGAGTCGTCGGATCGATGCCGCCCGCCCTTGGCCGCCCGCCTTCGCACCCACATCCCGAGGACGTCGTTCGCTGCAGCATTATGTAACCTACGTTGTCCTTCACTCCCACGGACCTACAGTTCTGAAGGTTAACCTCTATCTCAAACACGTGTAGGTACTTAATGCAGGGAACTTTGTGCATGATATCAGTATTAATGTAAAACCGTAATAAGACAAATACTGGAAAACATTTAAATATACCATTTAGAAAAACCTGGTTTCGATTCAGACGTCTTCATTGTTTTGAAGTATTTAGGTGACGTTTTTTTGGAACGGTTCATTCTAGTAACACTAGAGAGAACAACAAACAACATAATAAAAAAGTTTCAGCAAATATACAGTTTGTAAACAAGCATTTTACCCGTACATTAGGGATTAAATGTAACGTTTTGCTCACAATTCTCCTGCCAAATGAAGGCTATTAAGTATATTCTTAATGGTGACGACGTGCAACATCAAACGAACGAGAAGGAGCGATGACATCGCTGCAAACACTCACGCGTGATTGGAATTATCCCAATTTCGATTTGGGACAAATAAAGTTATTCATTTATTCGTCACTATCACTATTAAGATTCTGAATAAATCTGCTTAAATATAGAGCCCTCGTCTGTCGCGTCAAAGACAAAGTACATTATGTACACAACCTAGTAATGTCACAAGACTTGTTCGTTATCAGCTGCCACCGTTTCTAAGCAGAAAAAACTAAATCTGTTTAATTGCTCTACTTTCAATGTTTTATTACCCTGCTCGCTGAAACATTATTTAAATAATCATCCTATTTAACCTCTAATTTACAGACTGTGTGGATGCATAATGTTGTTGTCTACTATTAATTGGAGAGCTTCAACCGATCGTGAACCAACGCAGCCAGATGGATAAATAGATTTCGACTTGTACCTACCACAACAGTGGACAATGTCAAGAGTACGCGAGGTGGCTACTCGCAAGCTGGCCACATGCTCGTCTTGCTTGTCATGTCGCGTAAAACGACGAGAGACCACACTCGTTAAAAATACATTTAGCACGATAAAAACAGAAAACACTCATCGACACGTCAGGTAGGTATTTGGCCTGTTTACGCTACACATAATGTTAAATGAATACTTTATCACACGTTACAGAGTTTTTAAACGATTCACGTTATACATGCGGGCATCTGTATAAAAATTCCTCAGGCCTTTAGTAAAGTCTTACATTAAAATAACAAATAGAGAACTTCCGTGTGTTTTATAAAACAATGAGACATGACAATATTCCTTGAATTGAATGATGATGATGAAAATTCACAAAAGAAACTGACTAGTTAAATATTACTATCACAAAAAATTTAGTTTTTTTTTAGAAGGACCAATGTATTGTTAGGGGATATCATTAGCTAAGACTGCACTGAAATCGAGTATTGTATGAACAACTTATGTTAAGCAAGATCAACAAACTGGGTCGCACGCGATAGGTACGCGAGAGGAATTTATGCGACGAACATAAGAAAGCATTTGCGACATTGACGAGTGGCAGTGGGCGGGCGGTGACGGGTGAAATAACATCTCTTTCAGCAATTCTTCAGTTCATTGCAAAATTAAAAAGTTAAGACACCGTAAACTACAATAGAATTGTATTGACTTTAGCCTGTGTGTAGAATTTTGAAAATCGTAATAACAAACTTTGGTAATAGTTATACGTTAAGATTGTGGATATTTTAGTATTATCAGTCTATTTGTGCCTAAAATTACTCTTGCTCCACGTGGTTGTTTATACACGTACGTTTTAAAATTGGGCAACGGATCGTAAAAATATTGAGCATAGCAATCATAAATGTATTGAAGCCATTTCGAGCTGTTTATGTTTTATCACTTTGTGTTTACTTTCTGCGATACTTGGGCTTCGATTGCTAGTCACACTTGCTGGCACAATTAATCTCATCTGAGTCATTTTGGACAAATAGAATCTGGCGCATGCATAGCACTAAAGATAGTTCAAATGTTCTCATTCGTCACCCAACATGTGCCCTAAAAATGCCGAGTACTTAACAGCAAATTAATGATGGAACATGTCAAACCAATCGCTTGGTTTACTGATATTTTAAGCGCGCGCATGTGTAATTGAATTTGTTCGTCAAGAAACGGAAATCCTAAACTGAATGTTCAAGGGAATGAAGGTATTACGTTAGTCATTTGTAATAATGCTTTAATTGGAAAGCTTATTTCCAAAACAAATGGTCAACAATTAAATGGTCGCATTTTCGATTTCATTTCGATTTGTTATCTCTATTGAATACAGATGTTTTTCCCAAACATCAGCTGTATTTGATAGAGATAACAAACAATTTAACCATTTCGTAATCGGATTGGAGACGCAGTGCAGCAATAAATGTTCAGAATCAGCAACGACGGTAGGTCAAGGGCACACCTCGGCAGCCAACACTCGCATTTCAGGAAAACGCCTTTACCAAATTCTGCAAATTATTTCTCTCCCCTTTGTCGCAATTTCTCGGGTGATAAAAGGTACCCAGGTGTAATTTTACTTTTATGGGCAGATAGGAAATGTAACACAAATCGAGAAATAAGCTGTTCCGTATTTCTATGTAACTACAGGAGGCTAACAAGTTTTGATATGACAACGAGAGGTTCATTATTTCTTGATGAAATAGGAAGTTACTGAGACATTGCTCTCTAAATATAAGTTCAGCGTGACTGACGAGGTTATCTATATTAAACGGACGTCATTATTGGAGGAATGTGGTGATTGACATTCGGTGGGGCAATTAAAATGGCGTGTGTATGTAGCTTGCACCGCCGACGGCTCCGCTCACAAGCACACCGCTGCCGCAAATAGTTACGCAAGGCCACAAGACGCCTTCTCCGTTATTTATCGACATCGACGTCGGCGGCGCCTAACTCACCACGTTACATTCTTACAAACATCCGCTATCCTTCGACACTTTATTTAATTCAAACGACAAGTTCCACAACTTCCTCTAGCTTAGTCAGTACAAGAAAGTGGCGCTACTCGCGTTTCAAATCAATATTTTCAGAGCTAAATTTTCCGTCCGTTGCCCGATTCATTGACTTTATATTTGAATCGATTTCTTTACAATTGCCTCTTTACCAAAAAAAAAAACACGAATTCAGAACGTAGAAGGTGTGGGGAATTGCAAATATTTTAGCCATTAGGTATTTTATGGGACGATAAACTTGTGCAAATCTTAATTCCTTAAATGATCAATTGTTATACAGCATGATTTCTACGACAGAGATAATTTTGAGCAATAAAGATGCGATGCGAAGATAAATAATAAGTATTACAAGATATCTAAGTATGGTTAGATACGTCATTTACACATACCGTGAAGAATATAGCACTGCTGGTAATTGAAATATGTACGATAGCAGAATTTGTTTACTTGACAGTGTCTATCGAAAAGGTTGAGCTAATGAACGTGCGAAAAAAGTATCGATTTTAACTAACGTGGGTTAAATTAATTTAGGATAGTTTCTCACATTTCAAGTAGATAAAGATATCTTACAAGATTGGGACACTAAATTCGACTGTCTGTAACCTTGGGTATTAGTTCATGACTCTCACTGCTCACTGAATAAATAATTGTAATCTAAGTCTAGCATGTTTCACTATGTACGGGCACTTCAAACTTTTAAATGTATTGTATTTTTGAAAGCTTTGTATTCGGAATAGTTACTTTTGGCAGAACTCGCCGGCTTGCGGGTCAACTTTTTTTTTCATAATATTTTAAAACTATTTAAACATCACTTTAAGTAGACACATTCTAGGAAAAGAGAGATGACAAAAGAAATTCTAGTGAAATACTGGACGAAGATTGAAGAGG
Organism: Caradrina clavipalpis; assembly: GCA_932526535.1. Taxonomy (NCBI): domain Eukaryota; kingdom Metazoa; phylum Arthropoda; class Insecta; order Lepidoptera; family Noctuidae; genus Caradrina; species Caradrina clavipalpis. The sequence goes on from OW052093.1 coordinate 8,116,474, forward strand.
GACCAATAGTAATAACACGATCCTATAAATGCCAAAGGGTACGTGCAACGAGGGGAGCGTGACATTGACATTGGCAATGCACGTGCGGCGGGCGGGGGCAGGAGCTGAAGAAGTGAACAGGTCGGGTGCGTGCGAGCGTGTGCAAGTGCATGCGGATGTCTGGTGCTGGGGTACCATTGTTACGCGCGAACAGCGTAAGGTTTGCCGTGTGTCTTGGGATAGGAGACTTGCGCCGCACGTAGTAGTGGTCGTGGCGCTGGGGCGGCGGCGGCGGCACGAAGGGCGGCGGCGGTGGCAGGCGAGAGGGCCTGCGCCTCGCGCCGCCCGCGAACGCGTCCATGGCGGCGAGCGTGCCGACGTCGCTCATGCTCGCGGCCCGCTCGCGGCTGGAAGACTGCGGCCGGCCGCACGATCGTTACTGCTCCCCTCAGCCCCCGGCACCGCGCGCGCTCTTCGATCGCCGCCCGCCCTCCGCGTTTGCCGTCCGCCCGCCCACGCGCTGCTTGGCTTTGTTTTGAATTTTTAATTTATCGTCATTCATCTAGCACTCGTTGAAAGTATACCAAGAAAATGAGCAACCCTAGGGTTTAAAGAGTGCAATGACCTAAGCTTTAAGGGATGCAAATCACCAGCGCTCTACGTCCTGATCTGTGAAGCTTCGGTATGGCGGTCATGCCGGTAACCCTAATTTATTATTTTATATTACGTGATAGCGCATTTACATATGAGATGATAGTTCGATCGTTACAATACTCAAACACAAAATGATGTGGGCAATCCACGCGTCAGATAGAATAGAGCTGATTTTTTTTACAATCGTTTCTTGCAGTGTCGCAACCCTAAATGTAGGTATAGTTATGTAATAAAAGTTGCCAAAAATGTAAACTATGTTTCAGCATACAAGCGTAATTCATTTTCTGTGGAGTTAAATGTTTTATTAATTTTATCTGTATCAGTCATATAGCCACAAGCTTGTTCGACTTCAATATTCCTAAGCTTCAAAAAAACTATAAAATATTAAACTCCTTAGTTAAACATTAAGCAGATATTTTTAATTCCATGTGGGCGAAACTTTGAGTTAATGGTATGAGCTTAGCCGGGAGTCTACCTACACAACTCAATGCAGTGGTTTGTCGACTTGGTCATTTACAAAGAGTTCAATAAATAGAAAAGCTACTATCTTCTGCCTGCTTTAAAATTTGTTTAGACTTTAAATTTAAGCCGGAAAACCGAACAAGACATTAAATTTCATAATTAAGAAATGTCTTTAATAATTCCACAGTCCGCAAAATCCGAAAAAAAGTATCAATATCTATATGTGCCAAATTCCAGCTAATTACATTCAAGCGAGGTTCAGTAACAAATTTACAAACTTCCATATTTATTATTATAAAGGAAGAAAAAGGCATATAATTTAAATCCAATACATTGGAAATTAGCCAATTAGAAACATTTCTAAAGGTTTTTCATGAGTCGCAGTACTATGGGAACAAGACAGGTAGAAATAGTAGGAGTATAAGTAGATACCTCACCAAACCATACAACTACAAATAACAGTTACTGAAAGGACACAATGCTCAAAGGCTGCCATGGTTTAATCATATTCATAAGTTTTCGTATCCTCGTATAACAGGCATCAGAGTTTGCGTGAATGACAGCCAACTGCAAACACCACATATTATTATGTATTTATGCATACGTTATCGAGAGCTTACCTATACACAAACAAACCTGAACACACATAGATGTTTGCTCTCATTCATGAATTTTGTTATTGGCAGTTTCATTTCTAGGTTAGGTTTATGCTTCATTTAACCCCTGTTACTTTTTATTTATGCTTGGCTATCTTTACGATGATGCTAGCAAACATTTTACGACGTATCAAATTTTTGATAAGAACATGGTGTGTTGCTAAATATCATGCGGTGTACATTTTGTAATAGGTCACTGTCATGGATTCAATCAGAATTGGCATGGTTTCAAATTGCTAACATCCCTTTAATCCTGACTTAAGTCTTCAATCGCGACCTAGGTTAATGATACGTGTGGTTTAACTTTTACCAAAATTATTAATTGCTCCGAGAAGAAATACCGCAACGTGCACAATAAACTTCAACTAATCGCTTCAACATTCAGTAGAACGGTAGAATTCAAAGTTACCGAAGTAAGTTTTAATTCTGTTAATTCAGATGGTCAGTTTTATTGGGCATCAGCGTTAGTTACTTCAGAGTCAATAAAAGAGTCAGGAAATAAATAGTAAGTAAGAATAAAAATTGTAAAAAAAAAATAAGTCGGCAACCTGACTTTTGCCGTTAAACTTGTCCTTTAATGCCGACTTCCGTTCAACTGGAAAATGACTACAGCTTAAACTGCGAACAACATAAATACAGTAATACCATATCTACATACGATATATTTACTACTAGATCTACTAGGTAGTAGATATAAGTAAATCGTGAAAACGGTTTAGAAAAAAAGAAACTAGGAAACTGTTTCTGTAAGTGAAATAATGTTGTAATAAAAAGTATATAAATACATTTTAAAAAATTGCGAGTTATGACAACGAGATACAGATACGCGACGAGCCCTACACTATACTCCTTTTACGATAATACTGTGTAGTGCCGTTCCTTTTTTAGAAGACTAGTTGCGAAATGAACCAAAAATAAAAAATAACATTAAGAAATCGAGAAACATTATAAGTATACAAACCGAAAATACTTAGGAAACATTAAATTACATACCCCTTTATTCCCCAAAGGGTTAGGCAGAAGTGTACTAATTTACCTACACCCACAATTCACATGTATGTTTAGTTCCCAATTAATAGAAAAACTCAATAACACTTTGTGTAAGCGCGCTTAGGACACTTAGGAAATAATGGTGCTGATTCTCTTGTTCACAAACTTAACTAAATTTAAGTTAAATGCATCTTTCTCTTTCAATTTCTTAAAGAAAAGGACAGAAGATACATATTCGTTTAGTCCTGTCAAATTAGACAGCGCCTGAAGAAAATTGGCGTGTTTGTAGTCGCCACGTTTTTAATCGCGTCTAAATTATCTATGGAGTGTCTAAATTTGACAGAACTTAACTAAAATTTTATCTTCTGTCCTTTTTAATGAAATGGAAAGAGAAAGATGAACATAACTTGAATTTAGTTAAGTTTGTGAACAAGAGAATCAGCACCATTAGCGAATTAATGAAAGACTTGCTAATTAACAAACAATGAGTATGTCACTATTGTGAAAATACAACCAATATATAAGGAAAAAAATAGTGCTGTTTACAATTTCTACATGTACAATATTAAGTTCAACTTTATCTGTCCATTGTTTATTTCTATCGCCAAGTCGTTACATCCTGAACCAAACGTCATCTCAAGCAAAAGGAGCATTCATCTCATGTGTTATCTGCGACCGCATGGCATGACGTCAGAGTGTCGGTTACAACTAGGCAGTTCTAGTTGAACATCATGAACGGTTAAACTCCTCGTAAATTATTAACTGTGCAGTTAGCAGTTGCTCCGTGGAGATAACGCAGGTTCCGAATTAAAGTGCAAGTAGTTTAGCTACATGAAATATTCAAATTTGTAGCGATGAACGTACCTACGTGTTAAAGACATGGAGAATATCTGAATATGCATAGTCTTCACGAAATATTTACATAAATTCTAAAGTGTTTCGTTTAATACTTCAAAAGATTATTGAAGGGTTGGTTTGTTCATATTATACAGGGTGTTATGTAACACGATTGGCGAGTGGCCGAGCGATCGGCTGCTGCGCTGCGTGTTTCCGGTTCGATTCCCGCGCGGAGCAAATATTAGTATGGCCGTACAGATAATTGTTCCTGGTCTGGCTGTTAGTGTGTGTGAGTTTAAATGTTTGGAAACGCACCCACCACGACAAAGGAAAAAATCCTAATGTTGGCAACGATATTCTTTTTTAAGAAGAAGATAAAGGGATTTCTTTTCTTAAACTTCGCTAGTGCACTCAGAACACTATTCTGACTTTAGAACAAGTGGAATTTCTTGCAGGAAAATGTTAAAAATTTTCCCTTTTTTCGGCTGATCAAGTTTGAAAAACTGGCCTGGTGCTTTTTTAGGCGTCTCTCATGGCAATAACGATATCTATTGACCCTAAAGCAAGGGCTAAATATTTTTTTAACCAGCCGTTGAGAACGATGCAGATGGAATAAGAGAGAATTTTCACTTAGCGGAATAGTATTTAAAACCTCCATATCCCTCACTTTTGGTTTTCCTATAAAAAAAAATGTTGTCTGATACTCAGTCCGGAATAGAGAATTCATGGTTTCAGTATAAGGATAGATGTCCCTTACACCCTATATTATAGGGACATAAAAGAGAACCCTAAAAGATCATGAACAGAAGTGAAGGAATGGGAAAAAACGTCGACTTCGTCTATGAGCCAACGCTACATCTTATTACAGCTTGCATTATTTAAAACCTGTTATTTAATACACAATACCATTGCACCTGTATTCCCCGAAGGGATAGGCAGAGGTGTACCAATGTACACCCACAGTTCGCCGGTATGTTTTTAAGTCTCATGTAATCGGGGTGAGCCTATTGCCGAGTACAAATCCTAACTCAGCGTCCGAGTTGCTACTGAAAAGTTTTCTCGACTTGGAATTCGAACCCTAGACATCTAGCTAGCGTAGCAGTCACAGTTGGCTGTTATTTAATAATATTAATTTAACAAATAAGCCTATAGGGCATTTGGACTTAGAAAGAAGAAGAAAGATTACTTTGTTACATATAGATACGTCAATAGTGATATATCTATTTACATTATTTAGATATTTACTTCGTGGAATCATCAAATGAAATATTACATTACAATTTAGGGCTTATTATTTTTGCACAAAGTTAATAAAGCGAACAAAAAGGACGACGAAGCGCGAAGTAAAGGACATTACAGAAACACGTAATACTCAAAATCTAGTCATTCACGCTTTTTTTTTAGATCTTTGACTGAAAGCTGCATTACTTTTACTTTCATTGCTAATCCTTTCATGTTGCGCCGCATGACCTGACCTGTTCACGTGAGAACCTAATGACTGCGTCCGCGGATAGCGTTGCAATAGCTAAATACTAGGCCAAACAAAAAAATTACAACCCAACCAAACAAATATGAGCTCTTAGCGTATCGATTAATAAAATTAAATAAAAGTAAACAATTAAAAAGCTAGGTAGCTTTTTAATTATTTTTCAATTTAGTAACCGTCTCTAGATTTTGTGGTATTTTTTTAAAGCAAAGCCAAAGTAGTGTTCCCTCTTCCTATTTTGTTGATGATTGTATCGAAACTATAGATAATGTTCTCGGCAAACAATGTTGCACAACTTTATTTCTGCAACATGTTTTTTGTGTTGCAGGAAACAATGATGCTGGGGGGACGCTAGGGTAAATATTTTTTACACATGGTAAACAACTGGACTTCCCACAACATCAAATAATGCGCAATTATTGTTTACAATCTATACGGGCCTACGCTGTGTCAACGCCTACACTTGACAAACGCCCATTGTACGTTTATTGTGTGTGTATGTGTGCCTTGCTAATGAATGACTGGTATTATAATTACTATACTCCAATCGCACGCTACTTTACTTAATCCTTAGTTACTCAGCATTCTCATTAATCGATTACTACCTGGCGAAGATCGACATTGCTTCACTTGTTCAGAGCTCATTCATCACATAAAAACACGACATTATGTCAACAAATAGTGGTGGTCTTTGCGAGCCAAATTTTGATAAATGGCACTTATGGAAACAACTCTTCTGTCAACATTTCAGCTTTGTTGAAAAGTAATACAATTATCGCCTTTTTTACACACTCGCGCCTTTTCACGCTATGGAGATGTATGAAAGCTTTTACACGCACCGGCGCTTTCAGTGCGTTTGCCCATCATTCTCTGCCGGGTGACCGGCGCCGACCAGCTGGCAACACGAACGCGTGAAAAGGGGCTAACTTAGGTTAACTCCAGTTCAAACCACTTGCCAAGTGTTTGACACAAATATTCCAGGAAAAATATACATTATTCACACCTTTTTTTTTTTTTTTTTTATAGACGGGAAATCATCAAATAACTTCCCCCGCCCTGGGCGGGGCGGGAGGGAGTGTCAGACTTTTACTGACTAAAACCCGTCTATGTTCCTTCATGTGCCCTTTGCGTTCCGGGGGCGCGGTATCTCTTTCGAACAACCCGCAGCCCCGGCAGATTATTCACACCTTGGTCTGAATATAAAGGACCTTGTACTTTGTAGGACCTATAGATACTCTTTGAAATTGGGGTGTACCTACAAATCACAAGCACGAACCTCTTAAGCAGGCGCATCCCATGATGAATCCCATCATGGAGAGGCGCTGCGCAGGCGGCGGTGGCGGCGGCGGCGGCGGCGGCGGAGGCGGCGGCACGCGCCTGCCGCGCGGAGGCGCTCGCGACACCGCGCACGTTATTACCCACCACTCTTAACCCTCCCCGGCCCGCACATTCTCACTACGTCAGACCCCATCAAGGCATTTTACCGATCAACCAAAAAGAGTGAGCAAAGAATAATCCCGAAATTATTGAGCATTTTTTTAATAACAAGAAAATTGACATTTAATTGATCGCTATCTGTCAGTTTAAACTGTATATTGCGAAATTTTTATCAACATTCCTGAAAACTTGCACTTCTCTGTCATTAGAACTGCATCACTGAAAATATTTGGACAGGAAAAGAAAAGGGGTAACTACGCAATGCGGAGAGGTAAAGGGATATAGGAGACATCAAGTCTATCATGATATTTTATGACTCAGTGTCAATTTAAAATAATTGAACTGAAATTGCTATTGTTAGTGTTTAGTGGGACATGTCGTGCAAGCGTCGCGGGGCAACGGAGCAACGACGCCGGTGCAGCGGTTGCGATCGCGTGCTGGCGCCAACCCGATCGATACCGCACGCAAAGTTCGCGCCTCAGACCTAACCGGAACAACCGACCATAACTAAAACATGTCTAGCTCTACAAAAAAAAAATGCAAGCTATACATTTGCACTATCGAAGAATATCTGCGAAACCGTATCGCGGTTTACGTCAAAACAGTTTATTTTGGGACGTCTATGGTTTATTTACGTATCGTCAAGCAGTTATAAACATTTATTCTACATTTGTTTGTCACTAGAATGATAACTAGGTCTCAGTATCAGTAATATAACTAATGTTTGTTATTTTTAAAACTATTTCTGGAATCAGCTCGTAACGAATGATGGCATCATTCGAAATTTTTTATATAAAAGATTAAGAATAACCTAAGCTACTCTCAAACATTAGGTATATTCTTTCTCAAAAATAGCAATAATCAAGCTTGATATTCAATTATAGCATTAACAAAAGACACATATAGTAGAGCTGTTAATTTGGAAATAGTTTCGATTAGAAAAGAACTATGTATTGAGCTTAATCGTTATTTCGCGCCGTCTCTACATTTAATTAAAAATTACATTGTGTTAATTCTTTGAACTTTATTATTATTTTTGCGTCTATTTTCACCCACAAGCGTTTTACTGGATCAGATTCATCAATTTAAACGAACGGTACACTGCACCTCCAAAAGCTTTCAAGACTTTTCAGTCTAAGAGATACAGTCATTAGCTTGATGCAATCATCTCAACGAAAGGTAGGTAAGACAACAAAAAAAAACATAGAATGCTGCTGCACCGTGTTATTTGACAGGTACGTATCTATGTGGGCAGGTAATCGAGTGAGGTTAGGGCAGGCGGACGCGAGGGTCGGTTTGCGGCAGGTCGCGGGCCGGCGGCGCGGGCGGGCGCGGGCGCGGGCGGACCGACACTGAGGCGCGCGCCGCACGGCCGCACCGCACCCCGCGCACAGCCGGCACCCAACCCCTAGTCGCCGGCTCCTCGATCTAGACTTCTACGACTGCCTTACCGCATCCCCGGCCGCTTTACCTACTGTTCCATCACATCACACCTAGACGTGTTCGACAGATTCTGAACATGCGTATTTCAATTTTAGCCCACCGACCCATTTAGCGCTGACAGAACAGCAGAAGATTTCATAAATAAATTATAATGAGTTATGTAACCTTCCATCTGTAAAGTAGAGCACCCATTTGTCTAGTTTTGAAATCTCAATGTCTTGTTTGACTTACTGTACCAAATGTGTGAATATAAGTCAGTTACCAGAATAAACAGCCAAGTTTTTAGACCAAGTGCATTGTTATTTTAAAAATTAAATAGAAAAAAAACAGTGTGTTTCTTTTTTCATTAAATCAAGTTCGGTTTTTCCGTGCGTGTTCGAAATTGAGTTAACAATAACGGCCAGCTAGGCAACGAATTTACCATAGCTCCAATTAAAACGATGAAAAAAAAAATGAAACTAATGGGTACCGGTTCGAAAACGAATATTGTACATGATAATACTACAAATTATGGTAATATTGTCATGTAAAAATACGTCACGTGATTGCGGTGGCTCTGTGGCAGCTAGACAGCTTGTGGTGGGTCAACGTTCGACGCCCGTCCTGTCAGGATGTCGTTAATTCCCGCCACGCGTCACTACCTATTCTCCAATTACATTTCATCCGATTCAATAATTTCAAGTACATACAATTATTAATTATTTTGAGTATAATGTTCATCTTATGTAGTGGTTTAGATTGTTTTACAAAGTATACCGAGCCTATTGAAAAACATTCAATGGGCTAGTTATGTGCATCAATATCTGTTCAATTGTTTTTCAATTACATTCAATCACTCAATAGAAACTGGTCGTTGTCGACTGCTAAGTATGTGCACCGCTACTTAAGAACTACTGCAACTTATAAACCATTATTATTCTTCGAATACAATAATGTATACTTCAAGTGGTTTGCTTGTAACTTAACCATATTTATTACTTGCAAATGCTTGTGACTCATAACTTGCAAACTAAATGTCAAAATGAAAAGATATCTATGACCGATTTCTACACGCTATTCCGTCAAGTACGAAATGCAAGTTCGTGTACAAAAACATAATTTGATTGATACAAATCTGGAGCAGCTAATAATAATCACAACAGTCACGAATTATCCAGATGTGTAATAGACGAAAATACAGACAATGTTGATCGAATAAATACTGACCGGTGCGGCGGGCGGTGCTATGCAAGAGATAATACCGGCAGTCTGTACGATCTCGCTATTTTATGGTTTTTAAATGGGGGCAAAGGTTGAAAACACTTGATTAAACAGTTGTAGGACAATGAGATTATAAGAATCGATGCACTAGAGAGGGAAAAAGTTTTTCTGAAAGTTTTGAATGCAGTAAAATTCTCGGTTCCATTTAGATTCAGATAACTATTTATCTGCACTTTTGCTAAATCTAAATGCAACTCACATAAAGCTGTAAGGCAATGCGCCTACTTACAAGCCGTATCTGAATTCCGAATTCTATAAAATTGTCCACACTCTGCATATAATTTCGAAGAAATAAAAGAGAAATATTTGGGAGTAATTAAGAAATGGGGCCTTCGGGCAACCATGGAGGAGCAAAGGCAAAGTACTCCTTTATATTATAAATATATTTAAAAATCTTGGTGATCTCACTATCTGACGAGCAATATAACCTTTTCAATCAGGCGCCCTTGCTTGTGTTTGTACATACTTATGTATGTTGTCTATGTCTCCTATCTCAAGTAGTTTAATATTTAATAAGCCATGTGTGTAATCAGTTTTACGCAGGTGTAACCAACAAATAGACGGCAAATGCAAATTTATTTATCATCTGAATATGCAAATAATATATTGCATAACATTTCTGGTATTTACTTCGTGTTAATATACTGTTTTTATTATTGTTAATTATAAGTATAGTTGTGGAAATCTATTTTAAAAACCATCATAGAGAAATTTAGATTACATAGATTCACCATTATTATTAAGGCTTCGAAGTACTTAAAGCACTTGAAAGCTGTAATATTTACAGGAACGTGATAAAAGCAGTTTTTTCAATCCATTTATCATAATTATCTCTGTCGACATGCTTTACTTCTTGTTAACCACTACTTTTATCTCCATCAAGTTATATGCGCATGATGTGGTCTCCTGACCTCTAGCGTAGCAGTTACGCTTAGGACCACAAGGCTAACGAGGCAGTTCAAAACTCAAAACAAAACTCGAATTGAAGGAGCACACACACAAACGGTACCGAATTTTAAGTATCTGTGTATCCTTTGTTAGAGATCCATTACGCCTGTATTCCCCGAAGGGTTAAGCATAGGTGTACCAATGTACGCCCAAAATGTTCGCCGGTATATTTAGGTCCCATGTAGGAGGCAAGCCTAGTGCCATTAACCGGACACAAATCCAAACTAACTAACAATCCAAACTAACTAAACTAACCAACCGTTAAGGTCTCATGTAATAGGGGCGAGCCTATTGCCATTAATTAACTGGGCACAAATCCTAACTCCGAGCTGCTACTGAGAATTTCACAGAAAAACCCAATAACACTTTTTGCTCGACCTGGGAATCAAACCCAGGACCTCTAGCTATTGTTGGAGATCCTAAATAAATAAATAAAGGCAAGCACTCACCTATGACATTATTGTTTTGATGGTGGTGCGCGGCAGCGGCGGCGGCGACGGCGGCGGCCATTGCTGCCTGTTGGTGTTGGTGCTGGTGCTGCAGCTGCGACGCCAGCTGCGCCTGGAGCGCGGCGTGCATGCCCACGAGCCGGTCTTGCGCCGCCTGCGCAGCGCTGATGTCGCCCCGTGCCTCTTCGCCACTCGGTGGAGACACTGGTTCATCTATAAGGAAAAATATGTTAGTATCGATAATAATGTATGTTCAGCTAATTCCGTGCCGCGGGTTAATGGAAGATTTCATCGTAATATGGAAAATGCTAAGACTGTAGTATAAGTTTGGAAAAATTGTAGTTAAAGTGACTCAGAGGGGCGAAAAACATCCATGGTAAACAACGTTATAGAAAATCATCTTTCCCGCATAGAATCTAAACCCATTTAATGTTTGTCGCATACCTGCTGGCCCCAAAGATACAGGGAGGGGTTACACAGTATCCCTGACCGTTTTTTTTTTTTTTTGAGTTACATTGAATGTACTGTAACTCAGTGTGACCAATAAACGAAATTTCTAATAATTGGGCTGGTATTGTTGTCCACTTGCGAGCGTGTTATATATACCCAGATTGGGCTCTCTTTTGATCCGGATGTCATCCAAACGGTAACATGTTGAATTGGATACTTATTGTCAGCCGAGAACGTTCGAGTGGATGTTCAACAGAACTTTATTATACAACACCACACGACATTTCCAACATAGAAAACTGATCGATAAAGCGATAGCGATAAGCGCATAGTAATTTAATATAATGTTATCGTCCCAATCGTACCGGAAGTTAAATACAACGAAATTAAATTTATTGTTCGGACAGAGAAGATGTGATACCGCGCATTATAATTAATTCCAAGGTAATAATTAGCTATCTCGTTGCTTTAACAATATTAAAAATTACTTAATATTATAAAGAGAAAAGATTTTTTTAGTTTGTTTGTAACGAATAGGCTCCGAAACTACTGGACCGATTTGAACCATTTTTTTCCAATAGATAGCTACATTATTCCTGAGTAACATAGGCTATATAGCATCACGCTACGACACATGGGAGCGGAGCAGTAATTAAGGACATAACGCGGGTGAAATACGCCACGCGGACGAAGTCGCGGGCAGTTCTTCAGTACAATATAAGTACATATTTTTGAAGTGTATTTTTTTTTTGTTGTTCTTCAAACGGTACCTGAGTCGGGTGTTACACTAATTAAACATAATTATTATCTAGGTACTGTTACTTTATGCAACAGCTGCGCTAAATGATTGTTATGAATAACACGATTCAAATGTCTTTTGAAAACAATAATATTATTAACTACTTGTTTCATTCTTATCCTGGGAGGAATGTTTAATGTCTGGGTTTAATTTTTTTGACCTTCTCCGAAGCTGTGTTAAATTAGATCGAAATCTGAACAGTAGTTAAGACGTTAAGAGGTAACAAACAAATAAATAGACAGACCTTCGGATTTAAAATATTAAGTATTCCATATTTATTTGTTTATTTATTTATATAGCTAAGATAGATATATACTTATATAGAATACTAGTATTTTATAAATACCTTATTTTATAAATATAAAAGTTTACTTAAACTGTTGTTGTTATAAGAAACTACTTAATTCAGTAAACTTACGTAATATTTGGTAATCAGTTTAATATCTATACTTCGATTACCTAGCCTGTGATTCATTACAAATAAATCTTTTGTTTTGCGTTAGCCTGCGGGTTTTCTTAGAACAATAATTAGTTTAAGGAAAACCGACTTAAAAGGAATTTATTAGACGAACATTATCCTATGTTACCGCTGGCGCTGCCATTAAAATATATTATATGATAAACTTTGTAAGTATCTACTCACAATCTACTAATACCGTATTGATAAAGATAGTACATAAGTACTTAATATATTTGTATATCCCAAACATGTTTAAACTATTTTTATTAAGTACTTACACTCTTAAAACACGTGTGAAATGTGTAAAATACAACGAGTTGTTCTAGACTTCTAGTTGCATGCTTTACTGTGCTTCGAAGTTTGACTTTATCAAACTAATCCTACTAATATTATAAATGCGAAAGTTTGTGTAAATGAATTAATGTTTGTTACTCTTTCACGGTTAAACGGCTGAACGGATCTGGATGAAATTTGGAACTGAGATAGATTGAAGTATGGAATAAAACATAGGATACTTACTACCCCGGAAAAATGGACGGTTCCCGCGGGATACACATATCAAATTTCATGCGGATATAGTCGCGGATAGAAGCTTGTTACAATTTTAAAACCATCTTTCTTACTTTACTCAGTTCCAAAATCGCCAGGTTTATGGTACCTACGAGTCCCTAAGCACATCCTGCTGATTTAGGGTGTCGTACCCAAAGGGACCAAACGGAGGCTCGCTCATCTGTCCGTCAATGTCTGTCCCTCTGTCTCAGATCAAATAGGGTCCCCAATTCCCCATAAAAGAAATGTGTGCATTTCAGCATTTTTACTCGATCTTAATATTGTACGCTGAAACAGAACCCTTCATCTGGAGTCCGATTAGCACTTGGCCGGTTTTTCAACCGATTGATCTGACCTACTGAACTACGTCCTTCAACTTATTTTTAACGGGTATCAGAATTTCTGCGACCTGGCACAGCGAAATAATCAATTTTGTAGGTAAATCTAACATACACATAAATCTAATATACACGTAAAAGGTTGATTTTTTATGACATTCTGATTTTGTTTACACATTTGTTACTTAATTACGCTAAAACTGCTTAACGGATTTTGACGAAATTGAGCACTCAGGTATAACTTGGCTTAAAAAACATAATACGATACTTTTTATTGCCGTAGACGTTGCAGTTTCCCCAGGATGTGAGTGAAATCGCGGGAAATAGGTAGTTTTGAGTTGAATACTCACCGACTTCTGGCACAGGTGTGACCGGGCTCTCAGGTAAGAGGATACCTTTCTGCACCAATTCATCTCTATTCGCTCGGACGGATATCTTCCTCTCTAAGGCTGCAAACAGTAACATTGTATTGTATAAGCTTGTACAAATAATTTTTATTTAAAAAATTAAGTAACCCCCGATAGGAGAATAAATAGCTTACCCTACTTGAAACGGCCGAACCGATTTTGATAAAACATAATTATCTAAGAATCAACGCTAGGAAACCTGCTATCAAATAAAAAAAAAACGCTTTCACATCGGTTCAGCCGTTAAAGAGGTGCCACGGACAGACACACAGGCACGTCAAACTTATAACACCCTTCTTTTTGAGTCGAGGGTTAAAAACACTGGGGTTCACATAATTGGAATATAAATAAAAACATCTTCGGCTATTCAATTACGCAATATTTGTATAATTTAAAGGGTATTCATTAATCTGTTCTCAAATCTCATGTCAAGGGTTAAGGTTGGCTTTAGTCGATTGGGTCAACAGATTAACCACACGCAGTATCTAACTGATCGGAATCTAAAAAAAACTAAATCTAAAAAAAAACCAGAATCTAACGAAACTAAAAAATAGATAGATAGAACCTAAATATGAGGATTTCGTGTTACATGCATTTTCTTTAATGACGGGTACGTCGTTCTTACCATTATTGATAAGTAAAGTATGTCATGAATGTTGTCCCAAGGTTCGACTCCAGATGTTATCTTAGATATAATCAGAAGACCGCAAAGGAGATTTTATTGTTTACCGATAAAACCAGACATCGTTTAAATTCTACAGCTTCTCATGCGTGAATCATGTCCGGTTCCGGTTATCGTAATGGCCGTTTATCACCTTGCGTTGTAAGATAACAGATTGCAAAGAGGTAGGTACTCACTTCTAGAAGCAGCTTCGAACTTTTCTGATTTCTTTTTCCGTTTCCACTTCCATGGCTTGAAAAGTCTACCAAAAGCTGAGAATTTGGACTTGGTTCGCTCAGCCGGAGGCGTGCGCGCGCCCGACCCCAGACTGTTCGTGCGTACCGTAGAACCATTTTGTTTCTTAGCTGCAACAAAACATTTGAAATGTCAATCAAACTGGAAAACTGATACTATTGTCTCATCTTTCAAGCGAATTTGTGTTTAATTTTCGTCACACGGACAAAAGGACCAGTCTCAAAGAGACTTTGTCACGTAATGTGTTCAATGACATTTTATCAGTAAAATAACTTATTTAAATGATAATGTCATTGAACCTTGAGTGTATACGTATTAGGTAACTGTTACAAAAAAGTTAAGTATATTTTCTGTCTGTGCCTTGTTAATAAATAACGAAAGATATCGATCTGTTATTGTCACACTGCTGGAAAAACCCCTTCATACAATGAAGGCATGGGTATTAGTCATATATCACTTTGGGCACAGTTCATCTTGTAATCATAAAAAAGAAATAAATACTTTGAAAGACAACGTTGTTACTAAATAGGTACCAGCAAGATCGGTACAAATAGTACCCACACATTCATGATACATCCACACAATCAATGGCCCCATTATGTCGAGAGTCTATTGTTATGAACTGTCCGCGCCTATCACAACACAATACCAAGGAAAACTAAGTATACCTAACTACAAAAGAGAAATTTTCCCTCGCCTGCCAAGACCACAAATCTATACATTTAGTAGATACCTGTCATTGTATTTCAGTTGCATTTATTAATAGATACATGATATGGAATTGATAAATGCAACTGACAATAAAGAAGAGTCAACAATATAAGCGATGTAGTATTGGCAGTTTCGTGAGTTTATAATATAATTCTCTCTGAGAACAATCAAGAAACAGGATAGGTTGATCACGAGAAAGGCAGGACCTACAAGGTATGCATATCAAACTATAGAAATAAGTCATTGATATGCTGCTGGCGTCTGTAGTGCCGAGTCGAAATAACTTCAACTTCAATTTTCCAAGAAATACAGGGTACAAAAACTTGTACAGAATAAGATGATCACTTGGGAAAGTATAATTTTGCAACAATTTAAACAAAACTGTATGTATGTACACATAAAGATGCTACCTGCCAAAGAATGTCCCAAAAGGGTGACATAGTCACACTGAACAAATCCTCTTTAAATTAATAGATTCAAAAAACAGCTAATTTGAAGAATAGCCAGACAGAACAAAAACTCTGTATATTACATTACACAGTAGTCTTAGAAGAAAATGTAGTTCGTTGTTAGTAGCATCATTACAGCGTGTAAGTGCGTTGTTCATTTATGTGGCTTCGAGATATTATGCAACATGCACCTTACATTTTGTATAACTGCTTCTGCTAGCCCAGTAGGGAACGGAATTGTTGGAATATAAAAAAATAAGACAACATACAAAATTATGCTGATGGTGTTTTGAATTTAAGATGGAATATTGCGCGTAATGATTATTCCATTGTTTACTGACAAAACAAACAAGATAACATTTCAACCATTAGATGTTTTCAAATAAAGCTACGTGTATATTTAAGATAAAAATATCTAAAAAGGACGCTAATATGACTCGACAATCTAAAAATATTTGTCGAAGAATTCGGCCCCAGATAAGAGACAATTTATTTTTCGACGCTGCCATTACCTTATCAGCAAAGAAAACAAATTATCTGCGTACTTAACATTTTACAACGTCGCTCAATTTTTTGAACTAGGTATGTATAGGTATTTTGTAAGATTCACTATTCCTGAGCTGGCTCATCCCCAAACACCAATCATACATAAAAATCTATGTAATAATCCTAAAATACTTTTTGCAGCGTTTTTTTGTCTTTTTGGCCTCCGTACAATTTATAGGTCATTATTATAAACGAGAATATAAAAATCGTGCGACTGTATCAAATAAATTCAGAACTTTCAGCTGGCAAGCACAACTCGCACTTGAAATGTATTTTATCAGCAGAGATGTGAAACACATGGAGAAGAAAAATCATATTATTTATAGTTTACTACGGATATAATTTAGAAAAAAATTGTTTGTTTATTTTCCTATGATCATTATTGGAATAATTTACTCATGAATCATCTGTTTTTGCCAATAATAAATAACAAGCATAACGTGAATTTATTTTTAACACGCGTATTTTAATACTTTACCTACTATATTTACTCAAAGTAATTTTATGTTCTATAAGAATAATGAATTATTATATTATAATATTTACACCAGTTTAAGTACCAATATTAAAATAATAATTGTATCGAGTGCCGTTAAACTGTCCTGCATAATCCTGAAAATTTGATACTTACATAGAGCAGATACGAGTACTTCCAAAGAGTACATAATAATTAATTCGGAATTGAGTCGTTTTTGAAAAAATCCTAAATCAAACACCTTAGCAATGCTAATCCTTTAAGTCATCACCAAAAATATCCAGTAAACAAACAGAAAACACTATCAAGAATGCATTAGTCACAATTAGCTATCTCTAACACATTTACTAATTTTAAGTAAGGCATTATACATGTAATGGCTGGTTAAAGGGGTATTCAAACAGTATGCCTACAAGGCAAGTGTGATTAAAAAAACTCATCAACACAGATACGACATACGTGACCAATCGAAAAAGGCAAATGAAGGGGTTATGGGTGTGATGGGAGTAACGTTTAATTTGCCAAACATGAGTCACCGGTTCGTGACGAAGTGACTCGCCCACAACAATTGCCAGAGCCCACCAACGCACCTTGCGTCCTCACTTCTCTCACCTTGTTACACGATTTGAGGTCCTTACCTTCTAAGACCTCGACTTTATTTATGATAGATTATAGATACTGTGACAGGTTTTGACAATGATATCGAAATAATGACTATCGCCTATCAACAATCTAATGAATATAGGCAGCACATGAAAAAGATGAAACGAAAGGTTCTTTTAATGTGGTGCAATACTAATATCTACAGTAAATTCAGGAAAAACGTAATGATAACATATTATGTTTGACGACAGTTAAACATACAATCAAGCCATAACTACATTACAGTCTAGTGCTAGCGGAAGTCAGTACTAAAACGTGTTTGATATTTGAAGAATGATTTAGATGATGATTGCAAAATAAATACAGAAAACATTCCATCATAAACTAGCTTTAATTACGACTCTATAATTTTCCATTTGCAATTGTAGTTTACAAAGGGACAACGTGGAAAAAGCTACTGTAGCACTGTCCAAATAAAAAATAGAAACGCATTCTGTGTACTCCCTGAACCATAACAGGACTACTTTGTCATTCGCTACTCACTATTAATTAATAATTAACACATACTATGTTAACATTTTGGTCCTAGGATCCGAACGAGAGCGAACTTATTCACATTTTATATGTGAGAGGTTTATTAACCATTAGGATTAACTGCTCAAGAGGTCCCAAAATAAATTTATTAAAGCTGACTACGAAAACATTAATTAGTGTCTCGTTACGACCCAAAATTATGATATGCTAGATTCTGCCCGCAACTTCGTCCCCTTATAAGTTGATATATTATCCCACGAGAGCCGTACAGTTTTCCGGGATAAAAATGCATTTGCTGCATGTGCTATTTAAAATTATAATCTATCTTTCTGCCTTTGTGACATTCATCTATAGAAACTTTCGCATTTATAATAGTAGTAAGATTTATAACTTCATGAAACAAATGTAAACCCCCCGCAGTATCGTCAGTGGATACAAATCAGTTAACTGGCTAAGTACTTAATTACTATTAGTTTATAGTATAAATGTTATGGCCGTGGGACAATGGGAGTGTTCAAACATCATTTAATTATACTTGCAATGATTCAACAGCACCTTTGCGTAACGAATAGGTAACTAGTTAATATGCTTGTCGAGTGTCACCTGTGGGCTTGTGGTAACAAAGGGACATTAACAGACTGCATACGAACAGCAACATATGTATAGGTTCTTGTAGTTTTATTTATATCAGTACTACATTTATAGCTAGTAAGTACTGTTAGTAAAATATATGAGTGAAAGTGTCTTGCAGTGATACTCACTGACCCTTTGATTAGAAATGTCACCGACAAAATAAAACAATATCCTCGCAGGAACGCAAATAATTCAATATGAAGTAGTACCAGCTACGTCTTGATAATTGGGTTTAAAATATTCCGACTGTTTGTTCATCAGTAAATGAATGTCAACGTTGACTTCAATTAGCGCAGACCAATCAGCGGGCACGTAGGACTTGCTTCAATATTCCTTTGCTGTACCGAGTACGATTTTTTATTTTTTTATTGAGCACTTTATTTTAAGCTAGGTTTTGCCTGCGACTTCTACCCTGTGGAAGTCAAGTATACTATAAAATAGCCTATGGAACTCTGCATAGTAAAGCTTTCTATCAGAGAAAGACTTTTTGTAATCGGACCACTATTCTACAACACTTTCAGAGATTACCTACCTCTTACAAACAAAAACGCACTTTATCTCTTTTTAATATAAGTATAGATTAACATCATTAAATGTAATTAGAAAAAAAACCACGTCTATTTATCTTCATAATGACGTTGGAAATTAACCTATTTTATGTCTCATTCAAACGAGATTACTAATCAGCGTTAAGTATTGTTGTGTAATTCAAATTGTGCCTACTAGTAGTCACAACTTAAATTCATATACGCAGCCAGTCATAATTATTCAAAATTAAAAATGTATGTGTCTAAGTTTCGGTAAAACTAAGCCTACATATAATGGCAAATGGATACAGAGAGAGCAACAATGTGATCTCATCCAGCTGTGAATAATACAACGGAGATAATCACTAATATACAGATGTATTGTGTACATGGTTATACATAACGGTATAGCGGTAACAATCACAAAACTTTTATGGAAATGGTGAACAGGTAGTATACAAAAAATCTTTGTAACATAACTAATATAGAAATAGGATCCCTCAACCTTATTGTGAGATTTCGGGGCCGTCTACCTGCTAACTACGACAGCAAAAGACAGATACGACACAATGAAGTTGTTAGTTTGGTTACACAGGAAGTTTTTAAAGCTGTTAACAGAACAATGTTTTGATTAATTGTGAATCGATTAATATTCGCTCGTCACTTAAAAATATTGCAAGACTGGAAAGCCACTTTTACCATATACAATGTATACCTGTATTCTGTCAAGTAAAGCATTAATTAATTCAGAGCAACAATCAATTCAATAGCAACTCATTTTATCCTTATCACGGAGAACTGCTCAATCATTTTTTTCTATTAAACTATAGTAAGATTCTTTAGCGGACTGATTTTAAATTAAAGGAATTTTTCAATTAATCCTGAATTTATAAACAATAAATTATCTGTACTTCAAATGAATTTATTCGTTTACATTTTATCTCAATTGTCCAAACAGAATTTCATAAAGTACTTTAACCTGTCTGTTACCCATATAAACAACTAATTAAAGACACAACACAACACAAGGAATATTTGCTGATTTCTCCGGCATTTAAGGAAACGAGTTCTTTTTTCCTGTCCAGTTCATTTAGGTATAATGGTGCAATCAGCTAACATTATTTACCTAACTCTAACAATAAACTGTCACCTACATAGCTTTGATTGATTAGTTTTAGCAAAGGCGAACCAGTGAATATACTTCTGAGAATTGAATGAGTTAGCATTTCACTTTCAATAGACACACCATGTATAAGCTACGAGAAAACGTGAGTAAAATCAGTCTCCCATCAAGTTGAGCCTCTTTTGTGTTCAATGTATATAAAACCAAGAATCTCCGAAGAAACAAGTTGTTTAAAATGGCATAAATTAGCATTTTCACATAGTAATCGCACAATAATTGCGTAGTTTATACGTCTTTAAAGTCCACCTGGTACTGTGCAGAATACAATTGAGTTTATTTTTCTTATA
The DNA here is from genome assembly GCA_932526535.1 of Caradrina clavipalpis. Classification (NCBI taxonomy): domain Eukaryota; kingdom Metazoa; phylum Arthropoda; class Insecta; order Lepidoptera; family Noctuidae; genus Caradrina; species Caradrina clavipalpis. The sequence goes on from OW052093.1 coordinate 8,136,942, forward strand.
AATTGATATCAATGTTACCTATATCGGTTCGTGATGCACAATAAAAAAAGCAGATTGATAAGTATTTTTACTAGACCATTTTCCGAGAATAATTGTAGAGAAAAACCACTTCTACTCACGAATTCGTGCTTCACTATTTGCTTAGTTGCAACAAGAATATTGTGAACATAGACAAAGTTGACAACATCTTATATTGAAGCTGGTTACAAAACGATTGACTGGACCAAATTAAATTAATTTTTTGTATGACCAATCCACGAGCTTCTACTGCCAATTAAAAAAGAATCACGTAAATCGGAATAGAAGCGTCGGAGAAATCAGTGAACAGAAGTGAAAAAGTCTCATCGAGTACAAAACCTTCTCCTTTTTTAAAGGCAGTTAAAAACTGAATGAAAACAGAAAGTTTCTTGCAATGATTTATAAGCAACAAATAAGATCAACGCAATTTAACCTTATGACTGGCCTTAATACTTGCTTTGCAGCATGATTATTTCCAAGTTTAAACTTAAGGTTAATTCCGAGATCTTTACCTTCTGCCATAGTTAAAACGTAATAAGTACCAACTGGATCAGAAAAAATGAATATCAGATTTAACATATTACACCTTGGGCCAAAAAGATTTATTGAAATGCCACTATCGCTAATGTAGCTACCCGAATAAAACATATTCATTTTTATTCGTCGTTGCCAATATGCCTAATAAATGATTTTAGACTCGGTACCCTTTCAGGTAAGAACTTTTTACTGTTCTGGTAGATCTGCTCAAGCAGTGGATCGAAATACACTTAAACGGCCTTTGGAGCACATAAAAGTTAATATTTTTCCCTTTATATTCTAGTAAATATTGTGCCTGTTAACAATATTAAAAAATATATTCAATAACACGCAACATAGGCAGACATTGTGGGCTGTCGTGACTCGTGACTAACCCAAACCACTCCTGCAGGTAGCGTGATGCCAATAATAATATCATTCATTGTTTCGAGTTAAAACACCTTGGTATAACGTTATCCTGAAGTTAGCAAACTAAGAATAAATGATTTTAGTCTTTCATTGAAAATTCTTAGATATTATTGTACCTGCAGGAAATCACAGATACTTATATTTTTCAGCCATCCATCAGCATATATAAGCTAATGTAGGTTCGGTGATCGACATATATTAGAGATAGTCATTTAAATTACATAGAGCTGATAATAGAATTGTTGATACCCGTTGTATGACATTATTTAAATATGTAAGTAACGTAACTACACAATTTTGACCGTGTCAACAGCATAAATATGAAATCTAAACCATAACATCAAAACACAACATTGTATGACATAGAAAGAAACATATTTTTTTGATGAAATGATGTATGTTACAATAACCGTGTGTAAGAGCACAATGCTGTGTTATACACGTAGTTTTAATTTCGCAAAGCTATTGTTAGGAATGTGCCTCTGCCTGGGCGTAAAGAGACAAAAGGGAAGGGGAACTGACCGGCGACTGCTGCCACCTCCTTGGCCCCGACATGCAAGAAATCAGTAAGAGATAAAGAACTCGCAATCAGCTGCCTGCGCTCCTGAAAATCGAGTTGGTCGAGGCTGTTGGTCCTAGTCCCGCGCACCGCCTGGACGGGCGCGCTCAGAGACATGTCAACTACGCGTCGCCATGTCGTACACACGGCATCTTCACTATAGTAATAACACCAATTACACTGTCAATGAACACTAAACAAAGACACACAAGATGTGAAACCGACGCGAACAACGCCGATTACGACGTTTTCATTGCAAAATGCCTGCGCCGCTAGAGACGCTCAACGGCAAACTGGCGTGCGGGCGGCCGGTAACGCGGGGCAGAGTGGGGGCCCGGCTGCCTGCCTCTGTCCCTCCTGCATGTTGCAATGCACTCAGCTCGCCTCTCCGGGCTGTAGTCGTGGTGAGACGGCGGGCGAATATCTGCCGCGCCGTCACGTCAACACAGACACAACCGGCCTACAACGAACTACGGTACGTCGCGTCGTGGCATCGGCCGGCGTCAGCAGGCCCGCCGGAATTATGAACGTTTTGCTCTATTTGTATTGTAACATTTGTACGCAGATACTGACAACTTCGTTTTAGATACATGCCTATGTTTAGTACTCTAGTTTTACAAGGGTATTCAATTAGTTCTACATGGAGATAATTATGGAAACAATCAAGCGTCGAGTAATAAACGGTAGAGTCGTTATAAGTTCAAGGTTGACTTTATTGTTTTGCAGGTAAATTGAAGAAACTCATACTACGTAGAGCCAATATTATTGGGTTTTCTTTACTTTAAGGTAATGAAGAATGCATGTACAGTATAGTTAAAATTTGATCACGCCTTTTGAAAGCAATTTAGTGCCAATAGGATCTGTGAAATAACCATAGAAATGGGGAAGTGATGATCGAGCGTTTAATCTGGCTGGATACACGTAGATATCCCAGTTTTAACCCCCGACGAAAAGAGAGGGGTTTTATAAGTTTCTGTGCCTGTGTGTCAGTCTGTGGCATCGGAGCTCCCAAACGGGTAAATCTATTTTTATTTTATTTTTTGAAATGTAACTCAAGAGCAAGAAGATGTATCAAGAGTGTTTTTAGCTATGATTCAAGGAAGTCTGTACAACCGTTTGAAGATTATCAACACTTTTGTAGTTGATTCATGAATGCGAGCATGTTCCACAGGTTTGATTGAGATTTGTACCTGTGTCGGGGATTTTATAAAATATTATTTAAACTAGCCTCAAACTATCTAAGCACTATGGCAACGTTTTGGAGAGCTTCGATGTGTCACGAGGCAGTCAAAAAAGCTATTTGGCAGGGTACCATAACTCGTCAACGACAGTTCAATCTTGTCATTTCGACCCGGACAACTCGACCTCGGCAACTTGATCCGGACAATTCTACCGCAGTCAACTCGACTCTTACAACTAGACCCCAACAATTTGACTATTAAGATCCTAAAAAACCGGTAAAGTGCGAATCAGGCTCACGCACCAAGGGTTCCATGACCTTGTGTTAGTTAAGCGGTCCCAAACAAAGAAAATTTATCCTTCCAAGGTTACGGAATCCTCGGTGAGCGAATCTGACTCTCACTTTACCGGTTTTTGGTATGGTACAGTGAAGTTGTGGGGTTGGCTAGGTAAAATCAAATTGTAAGAGTCTAATTTTCTGAGTCATGTTATCGGGATCGAATTGTGCTGGTCGAGTTGTCGGGGTTGAGCTGTCGAGGTCGAGTTGTGCAAGTCGAGTTGAGTTGCCGGAGTCGTGTTGCTGGGATGGACTTACCGGGTCGAAATGCCGTGATAGGTACTATACAAAATAGCTTTCTCAACTGAACTTTAATGTCTAAAGTACCAGATTCATCGATGCAAAACCGGAAAAGGGAACTTTTTACGATTCTGGGGAAGAAATGACAAGACAAGCATAAAGGAACTTCTACGAGAATACGATTTTCAAAGACAGTACATGCTTAATGCGGTAGCGAAACTGCGGTTAGGCGCAGTTCTCGAATGATGAACACAAGACGGTCTGGCACTCGAGAGTCGAGATGTGGTAGAGCTTACCTACTACACAGACACAAAAAGCCGTTGACCTAACAGCGCTTGCTAAGGGTGACTGGGCGAGATTAATAAACCAAGACACAAAACTGATTAGGAATCTACACCAATATTATAAAGAGGAAAGATTTGTATTTTTGTATGTAACGAATAAAACCAAAAACTACTGGACCGATTTTAAAAATTCTTTTGCCGTTATATAGCTACATAATCACTGAGTAACATAGGGTATATAATATCACGCTACGATCCACGGGAGCGGAGCAGTAACCAAAGACGTAACTTAACGCGGGTGAACCAAGCCACGCGGACGAAGTCGCGGATACTTCGTTCGTATATACTATTACGAGAAAAATATTGTTCTGCGTCCGTTTTTCGCTGGTGATTTCAGTAGGCTTGAACTTGATGCAAAAGGTTGCGAAATTAATATTGTAGCACAACTAGTGGCCAGTCTAGACGCCTCAGCTTATTTATTGACAGGGTCGTAGAAAGATAAAAGGGTGCGTTCTACTGTGTTGTACATAAATACGAGTTCATATTGGATAGACACAAGTCACGCGACCTAATGTCATGCCGCAATGCAAAATACTGGGGAATACACGCAAATTCTATTAGGTTTGACTTTGGTAAAATAATATTTAAATATTATTAAATTTAGCGTTCTAGTATACCCTTTGCACTATTTTAGACCGCACCAAAGCATAATTTGTAAAATTGCTTTGTCATAAGATATCAATTAAACTGTTATGAAGTAGGCAATATTTTAGTCGTGAAATAAAAACAAAACCTACTAACACAATGGACGTAATTTCTACTTGTTCAACATTTACATAACATTTCGGTGCTTAAAACACTTCGTTTGCCACTTTCGCTGTCGAAGTGTCGACCCGTGACCACACAGCACTAGCAAGTAACTGGTTGCTTATCTATTTGCCATTTATCTAACTTTAAGCTTCAAATTTGGCCGAAATATGTACCTGTAATGTAGGTAAATGTAATTCTCCAGACCGATTCCGGCCACGGCGGCTAATCTTAATGTAGACTAGCCATGTACGCAGGATATATTATAGTGCCCAAGTGTGTGCGCAAATACAGGTGCACTCCCTCTTCCCTAATAACTCTCTTTTGCCCGATGCGACGGAAATCCGACACGACCGGAGAGAGATCAAGCGCAGGACCAACGGCTTTACGTGCTTTCCGAGGCACGGGAACCTACCTATAGCACTGCTGAAACACGCTCTCTTTGAGAGGAAGTTGAGTTTAATTCAATTTCTTTGAGATATATTAATCTAGATTTCAGGTACTCTGATTTCTTACGACAAAAACGTAACGGAATCCCGATGAAATAATATTTAGTTGGACAAGAACATTAACATAACGATCCTCGATATAGCGAACTGTTATTTCCTATCTTTATTATTTAAACGGTTTTTTTTAAATATATTTATGTAGTTAGTTTATTTTTAATAGTAGTAGTTATTTATTATTACTTATTGGAATTCTGCGATGAAATACAATAATTGCTATTTATTGCCTCGGTAATGGTCCTTAGTGCGACTGCTACGCTAGAGGTCTTGGGCTCGATTCCCAGATCAAGCAAAAAAAAAGTGTTATTGGGTTTTCCTATGAAATTCTCAGTAGCAGCTCGGAGTTGGGATTTGTGCCCGGTTAATTAATGGCAATAGGCTCGCCCCTATTACATGAGACCTTAACAAACCGGCGAACTGTGGGTGTACATTGATACACCTTTGCCTGACCCTTCGAAGAATACCGGCGTGATGGTATTATGTATGTACCTATGCTGTTTATTAGAAACCAGGCGTCATGGACGAAATGCGCGACTCGCGGCCGACCAGTTCTCGTGTTTCGTATACACATGTACTGGTTAATAGACCTGCCGTACTCCATGTGTTGTACGCTTTAACGCCACCAATCACTGACAAGTAGGTACGCTACGTGACACTTAGTGACAACTGGGTTCCATTTTGGTTCAATCCCAGGATTGCTTTCGCTGAAAACTTAATTAACAATCCCTGAAGTCGACTGTATCTAATAAAAACAAAAGAGTAATCAGCAGATGCTATACTATGTTTCAATTACTACATAATGCAAACCGGAAGGGAATATGTCAATACAATGCAATAATTAGAAAATGTATGTTACAATCTAAAACGGGGATGAAAAAGGCATAGCTGATTTCAGAAGTATTTAGGTAGCAAAAAGTATGGGAAAATGTCCTATTTATTTTAAAAACAATAATGTTATGCGTATACTCAATATTACTTAGGAGGGAATATGACTTACAGTAAACTTCGTCTATAATTTCAGAATCACTGCTCGTCTCATCGTCTACTGGCCTGTGCCTGGTTCTAATCTTTTGATTTCTAACATCCATATTGTCATGCTGTTGATCACAGTACACTCAGCTCCCCACTGCCAATACACACACCAAATATTAACATCATACAATACACTTTGATATCCTACCAGTAGAAAATTTTAAATAACACTAAGACATTACGCATTGAATTCTGAGATTAGATAGCAATTGATAGCATCAACTTATCAAAATGTTTTTCTATTGGTGCTTGATCGTCTTGATTTCGTCATAACAAATAGCAATCAACTTATATACAAGGTCAACAAAAAATGATAGGAACTTATTTTACTCATTAAAACATAATGTACTGTTATGTAAGTATACAAGAAGCAAAATTATGGAATATGATGAGAAATTAGCAAGACAAAAGGTGATAATTTATGGAGTCTCAAAATGTTTACTTGTTTTCATTATATTTATTATAATAAATCCCAATACCATATGGACCTGGTGGGCAGACACTACAGTAGCAACCAACTAACAACACAATTCACGGTTTTCCCGTCTTACTTTTATCAAATTCAATTTCAGTTCCACAATAAATATCCATATCGATATTTACTTTCTTCCTGTTTGGCTTTCTTTCGTGTTTATTGGCATAAAACAGACAATCTGCCACAAAATGGATCAGAATTGACGTGGTATAAAAATGTAAAAAACAAGCTTGAATGAACACAGTGTTCGCTTTTGATGATGGGCTCGGTTAGATTAAGCGTGTAGTCCCTTTTTTATAAATAGATGTCTATTGCCCTAGAAAATAAGCGAACCATATTTTCATGCTAGAAACCTAAGTAGCGTTAAATGCAAGCAGTGAAGCTTAATACTCGTACAAACATAAAATACGAAATAGGTGCCATAATTATGTTAAACATACTCTCTTAATTATACTAACAAATAGTAACATTTTAGAAATAAGGGAGTCGATACATTAATTATGATTTCACGCCGTTTTCCCACTATTCCATTTCTTTTGATATCAAATAGTAGGAAAAACCGCGATTTAAGATATCGATTACCTAGAACATAACTCTAGGACAGTCCGACGCCGTTTATTCATTGAGGACGTTCTTTCATAAAACATAATGGATACTATAGATATCCATTGGAGTAAACCACAGAAAGCTACAATGTATCAGTTGGCTAATCCTAACTTCTACATATCGGATCTTAAAGACTATTTACTACAACTATATTAAATAACAAATCCCCTGAGGTAATAATATGATCAGAAAGAGAGAGCACTCTCACCTCTAGTGTACACTGGGAAATCGCCGTCGGATCGACTGTGAGTAAGCATGGGTCCGTAGCACCGCCACGGCGGTCGGTCGCGCAGCGCCCGTGGACCCTCCACGGCCGTTCACCTACGCCAGCCCATCAGCACAATAAACACGGCACACGGGCCTACATCAACGTAGCACTCTCAGCGTGGCGTCCAGCTCACAGAACTCGCGTCAACCCACCGATGGCGGCGCCACATAGACGAGAGCGGACGGAGGCTGCGCGGCGCATCTCACGCGCGCATCCCTCACCCTTTCTGTTTCTCTTAGCTGTCGCCCGCCGCCGCCACGCAGGCCCTCCGTCCCCCATGCAAACACGTGTACTGTGTTAACGTGATTCTTTCTATGTAGTAAAGGCCCGATATTATGATGACCATTATAATTTACCTATGCCTACAAAACACGTGTTTTTTTTTTTACTACAGTAGTTGTTTATAGACTTATGATTATGATCAACTTAAACCGTAAAAGTCTAGTATAGATTTGCATTGTATAAAACGTAGGTACTTCGAATTTCGTTATTCAGTTCTAAGACTTCATAATAATACCATGTAATAGATAATATTTTATGCCTGTCTCTATAAAAATACATAAAATGGTTTTGTGTTAAGTGGTCAAGATGTAATGTCTGTGAATTTTTGCCAGCTAATTTAAAATGACCTGGTAAAATTTGCATTTTTAGAGCTAAATTAAAAAGACTTAGTAAAATTTGTAATTTTTGTGAAATTGAATAATTTACATTTATGAGCCCAGAATCAATCAGAAATTTCGTTCCTAGGTAATTGTTCTGAAAACATTGATTTTTATGTCATATTAAATTTCTTTTAGGTGTTTTCAGGTTTTTCCTAAAGTAGAGCCATATTCTTCAACTCATATGCTTACCCCAAACTAATTTATAATCACAAACATTTATAATCCATGTTTATGTAGTGCAGCTACAGATATTGACTGTGATGCAGTAGATTGGGAAGTTAACAAAATGTTTTATTGTCATCAGGAAACATTTTCAAGTAAATGCAATTCTACACTGGACAGCATAACCTGGACAAGCCATATCTGTGTGTAGATTCCATTATGAACAATTTAACATAGTTTGGGAAAATCTTGTACTCACTTATATCACCATTAGCTGTTGCTGAATCAAATGGAATAGATAAATGACGACCACCTTTTCCCACAGGATGCACACCCAGATTTGATTTGTCCTCGTTCTCACCTATGCAAAATATGTAAAGCTTTTATGTACAAATATATATATAAAAATAAAGCAGTGACAAACTTCCGGTTTTAGAAGGTTCTAATTAAAAAACATTTTTAAACCTTATTTGATTTTATTGTAGGTAAGTAATTTGTGATTAAATTGATTTACATACAAGCTAAAACATTAATTTACATAACAATTTATTTTAAATTCAAATAATGGCATTCCACAGAGGATTATCAATGTAAGAAACATAATCTGAATAATCCATATAGTCATGCATGCTTCCGGCTCCTTGATTCCTAGTTCTTAATTTACTATCTTGCTCTGCAACATAAAGTTTCTTGTACAAATCCTTCCAATTTCTAACATCTGTTTGAAAATTACATTCAAAATCTCTTTTACATAATGAGTACCATAAACGATCATTTTCAAGTGCAACTTTGAGTCTTGAACTTGTTTTACAGATATTGAGGATGTCCACCACAGACAGATTGAGCATAATGTTCAAGAGCACTTCCTCTGGTAGTCCAACTAAACTTGCACTAGCATAACCATAATGACTTAATATTGTACTTTTGATAGCAGATACAATTTTATTCTTAAAAGTTGTTGAAAACTGTTTCAGGTCCCGAAATATCATTGGAATGGAAGTAGCTTGAGGTGAAACCACATAGCGACTGATGGGTACACAAATAGAATAGGTTTCAAAGTTTAGTTCATTGGCCACTAAATTCACTAACACAGTCGCTCCCAGTGGACTCATGATTAGTTTCAATGTGATACTTTTGAATCCAGACATTATGAATGTAGTTTCATATATCCCAGAGGGTAATTTCCATTTAGATAATTGCGCAATATCAAAAGATTTCAGGGGATCCATCACCTCCAAGTCATTATTAACAAGTAAAAATCCGTTCTCTATCATCAATACCACGATCAAAACAAATAAAAAATCTTTTTGGATGGAATCATAATTTTTGCTCTCTGATAAAATGCGATTCACAATTTCATGCAACAGGGGTGATATCTTCTCAGTAGTACTCTCCTCTAATGTGATTTCCATGGTTCATCACATCAATTTTACTTTAACTCATTTTTATAGGAATCATGTTGAACAAACGAGAATTTTCGGGCAAACGAACAACCGATTGTTTACCTAAAATGAAATGTCATTGTCCAACGGGCAGCAAACGTCAAATTACGCCGATGCCAATGACATGACGCGGTGCGTTTACGAAGGCTGTTTGTATATAATTCACAACTTGAAATGAAAAAAAAAAATAAGAAATATTTTATTTTTTAAAACAAGTATGGCAACTAGAATCTTTGTTTAACGAAGTTTCTGCAATATATTACATTTTATGTATAAACAAGTTTAACCATTTCAAAAATATACGTTTTTATCCGCCTTCCCTTGTTTCATACTACCTATTATAATAAATAAAAACCAAAGCGTGCTTTGTAAACGTCACTTAAAAAGAATAAGTTAAAAAAAAAGGAAATAGTAATAAGAAATAAAAAAATGTATAATAAGAAATAAAAAAGCAGATTAACTGGAAATACCAATGGAATGAATCGAAATTATGAGGTTGCACAGAGAGCATACAGTCTAATCATTAAGGTAGCCATGATAATTGTCGAGTCTAAAGGCAAGAATAAATTCAGCACATTAAACTCTATCGCTACCTACATGATATGCTATGCTGAGCTATTACAATAAAAAGAATAAACATACTAGGTACTTCTATGTAATAAGATATTTACTACAATTAATTTGGCAGCTTTTAAGCTACTCTACCGGTTTGGCAGCTTTTGATTGTGTAAGTTGAATAATTCACTTTTCTATGTGAAAAGAACTGGTTATAACTGTCATTTGAAACACATATTTTTATTTTAACATTGGTATTTGAATAAATCTAATCTGATGCAATGGAATTATAACATTAAACATACGATAAACACTGCTATGTTTAACAAAATAAATAGTGATTATTAGGTATTCTTGGAGGGGGCTAATCTCTACTAACGTATTTATTTTGGCTGCTAAGATAAAAATGACCTTAATTATTACACTAATTGAATACCATGTGACTTCCTTGCCTCATTGACCACTACTGAACAAATTCCAGCCAGTACATGTAGAAAATAATCTATCTTAACATTATAAATAGTATCTTTGTTTGAATACCCTAATCTCCACAATTACTGCTCCTATTATAAAAATAAAATCTTTTCCAAACAGAAAGTATTTATCAGAAGAAAACAGATTATAAAAAAATACTAAGAATGTGCTACAATAATTAATTTTGAAAAGTTAAAGCAGATTTTTGCAGGGAACTAGCTATTGTTAAGACTGCAACTATTTTTAAACAATTACAGGGTCCTTATTAAATTTACTGCCCATTTTTTCATTTCAAATACATTGAATTTTAGAATTATTGATCTTTTTTTCCAGTCAATTGAAAAAAAAATATACCTATTTAAAGTAAATATGTGAGATGTATACTTTATACATAAAGATGACTAATAAACAAACAGCCTACTGAACCAAATAAATATAATTTTAAAATGTTACATTACATATTGAAGATGAAGTTTTTAATCATATGGCAGAAATATTTTTTACAAGTTGTTTTGTTAGCTTTAAGTAATTATTATTCATGATGGCATTGACATATTCCCAGAGCATTCAATGTGAATTAAAATTATTGGTGATTTCCACAATTATTATTTTAAAACTTAAACTGATTTTGAAGCTCCTAATTGAAAGTTTATGCAATAATTTTGAATAATAGTTCATATAAACTTATTTCTAAATATAAAATCAAAGAATTTACCAGTAACAGTACGGTTTTTAGTACCTAATACGGGTATCGTTATAATGGCAGCACTCTCCTGTCTAACAAGGTTATTTGTTATTAAAAACTTTGCGATCCGACTTCATAAACAAGTATTACTAAATATAATATAATAATGCAGTAAGACGCTTACCAATACTTCCACTATTCACTAGTTTCTTATTGCTCTTTAGAGAACCATCCAAGTTGTGATTATTCGAACTTTTATCGTTGTCACTAGCCATTGAAAGGATTAAAATGGATAATATAACAAATTTAAAGAAGATATCACAATCTATTGTCCATTTTAAACATATTTTATATTTTCACTAGTTTGTAAAAACATCTATAAAAGTAAAAAAAGCACTCTTTCAAAGGTAAATCATGTTTACACCCTCTGTTTCAAGACAGATGACAGAAAGTCAAGAAAGAACTAGTATAGTTGCGTTCAAATTAAAAAAATAACATCGGATCCGCATTGCTCGGCTTGATGAAGATTTATGGAAATGCTTGATCGGCTAGTCAGCCGCTTTGCTTTGCGCAAAAAAATACTGTAGTTTTATTAAGATTATGTGATAATTCACAAGCAAATTTTGTAATTGTAGCCCACTGGTACGTCTCGTTGATTACACCCGCTGGTACGACTCGTTGATTACAGAAACAGATCTTTTTTTTTACGCATAGTCGCATACATAAAACGAGACAAATCCAAACAGACACGTGAAACATTTCGAATCCAAATTTAGCTGTTTACGTAGCCTAGCTTATTCGTACTACAGACTCGCTCAGTCGGCAGGCCCGGCCGGTGTGAGGGTGTAGTTTGGTGTAGTTGAGCTAAAACTATCGTATGTGTGTGACACCTTTCATAATGCTGAGATCGAAGCTCTACCTGGTTTACCGGTTTTGCCAAGGTTTCTAAACCGACAAAGCACCGACTCAGTTTGGTATACTCATAGGCGTATATAGGGGGGGGGGCCGGGTGGGCCCTGCCCACCCCAGGCTGTAGGGCTCACCTTTCGCCTGACCGCATTGCATCGCATCGGCCATGGCATCTTAGGGGCCAGGCCCCCCCTGAAAACGAACTCTAGATACGCCAACTAATACACGGATTGATTTTCTGAACTGATAGAACATAGAAGAAATCCCGGGGAATAGTGAAAATTATAAACCAAAATGGTTATATGGTTCAGATTCATTACAGTTGAATATTTGAAAAGTTATTAAAAACTATCATAAATATATTACACGATATTCTTGGAGCGTTATATTATTTTAGTTTTCGATATTGTAGAATCGACTTTATTGACATCTTTCATTAGTCTGTTGCATTTATCTGTATTTTATGTGTACGGGTGTACCTAGTTTATAATAATCTGTGTCTTATGTCGCGAATAAGTTCATCACACACAGTCTCAAATTCACACTATTGTTGATAAAAACTATCTATCTATGCTGATGCTTGAGAAATACGGACGAAAAAATATTTTTAACAATTAAAAACGTTTTCATAAAGTTGAATAGTATTATCTATTCACAAAACAAATATTAAATTTTTTATGCATTTACAATATTCTAAAGAACAGTGGCTGCTGATGTGATATTCTTGAAATGTCATCGTATATGGCTGGTGTTTTTGATTTAGATTTAGATGTGGATACAGTTACTGTTGGAGATTCAGATGAAGATGATATAATTGAAGTCGACGAGGTATTCCTGACATAATTATATAAAATTATAGACACCTCATTATTACTTAACCTAAAACCTTGTTCCATATTCTCTTGATTGTCAAGGATAAAAAATTCGTCGCAGTTGAAATTATTTATTTTTTTATAGAAAGAAATGTCAAAATTTTATCGTTTTGAAGTCTATATCACCTGTAATTTTTTTATCTACTGTCACTTTGGCAAATTCCAATTGTTTGTGTTATAAAAATGCCTATCACAAAACCTTCATTTAATTTACAACATAATAAAATTAATGTAGTGGCGAACTAGCTGTTTCGTTTACAGGCAAAAATATTCGACTTTCTACTATTTTTTATTGTGTGTAGATAATTTTGCTTTTAGTATCCAAAAGCGAAAAAGAAACGAAATGGTAAAGGATTGAGTGTTCTGATACTCAAACACTCAAATTTTTTTAATAGTAGTTTCAAGTTAGCTGCCTTTGTATTATTAAGAGTTTTTTCAACTACTTACTTAACTTGATATTAAATTGTTTTTATAGGTGGATTATGAACCTGAGCTACATGTAAATGCCATTGTAGAGTAAGTAAAACTTTAACAAAATAGTTTCTTTTTATTCTGCTGTTTCTTTAATATTTCTAAATCCTTTTTTTCTAGGACTGAAGGATCTGAAACTATTCAATTATCTGAAGATAATGTAAATCCAGGTCAGTGTAAACGTCTTGGTCCTCAAGACTTTGAATTACGCAAAGTTCTGGGGAAGGGAGGATATGGCAAAGTGTTTCAAGTTCGCAAAATTACTGGTCCTGATGCAAGCGCACATTTTGCTATGAAAGTTCTGAAAAAAGCCTCTATAGTACGCAATCAAAAAGATACAGCCCATACAAAAGCAGAAAGGAATATTTTGGAGGCTGTAAAGGTAATTAAATATTGAAATATACATACCTGTACCACAAGACCTGTATTTTATCTATGTTTATGTGCTTGGCTGATACCCAATGGAGAATAATAGTAATTTATTTAATAAACATTTCAGCATCCTTTTATAGTGGAATTAGTATATGCTTTCCAAACTGGAGGCAAGTTATACTTAATATTAGAATATTTGAGTGGTGGTGAACTTTTTATGCATCTTGAACGTGAAGGTATATTTCTTGAAGATACAGCATGGTGAGTTATATAATATTGTGTGTATGGCTATCTATTTATACTTCTACTTCTGGTGGCCTAATGTGACTTAGTTTTAAAGATATCAGTTTGAATGTTAACTATTATTCTGTTTCAGCTTTTATTTGTCAGAAATTATCTTGGCATTAGAGCACTTACACAGCCTTGGTATAATTTATCGTGATCTTAAACCAGAAAATGTACTATTGGATGCTCAAGGTCATGTGAAACTTACAGATTTTGGTTTATGTAAAGAACATATTCAAGAAGGAATAGTTACCCATACTTTCTGTGGCACAATTGAGTACATGTAAGTCATAATTTAATTTTTTCATCTTTAGGTATTTAGCATTCAGATTTTGGTACAATATTTATAGACATTGTGAAAAAGAATGGTGGTAAATGCTTTTGGCAAGTCCTTCAAGGTGCTGGCCTTACCAGGATGCGTGTGTGTGAATGTGTGATGTGGCATATGGTATTGATAATATGAGATATTGCCTTAAGGGCCATTTTTACCAGAAAATTATGAAGATGCATGTTATATTAGTTTCTATCAATTCAAAACATTTAGTATATGTGTTTTTTTTTCCAGGGCACCCGAGATTTTAACAAGAAGTGGCCATGGGAAAGCTGTAGATTGGTGGAGTCTTGGAGCATTAATGTATGACATGCTCATTGGACAGGTTGGTTTTTAACTACATTAAGTCTTTCCTGTCCTCTTTATGACCTCTAGTACATGCAAATAGACCATGTTATTAGACTCCTCATGCATCTTTACTGTAGGATGGCTCTTTTCATCATTCAACGCAACCTACTCATTGCAATATTTTTTTGTTTGTGGCCTTACCTGGGAACCATCTGGTTATGGAGATATTAAAGGTTCCAACTTTTTATACGTTTTTTTCACGAAACCAAGTTTGAAATGTTCTAGGTAAAGTTTAAATACCCGCAATACTGCCACCCCCTCTTACCGGGTTACCGCATACCCCTTTACTGTGGAGTACACCCCTAAGCACAATGTTTGGCGTGAGTGACATTGCGCACTATCATTAACAGTGATTTTTCAAACTTAAAATAACACTTGTTTCCTAGCTATAATATTTTGCATAGTTTGATGGGCAGTATCCATAGTTAACGGCTATGTGATATGTCTTTTAACACCCAATGTAACATTGTTTGTCACTGAACATTTCTTTCTTTGTGTTTAAGTCATCAGAACAAGGGAAAATTTCTTACATTATTATTGTAGTGTGCAATGTTTTATTAATTTACCCATGTAAACAAAGTTTCATATAACTATATATTTCAGCCACCATTTACTGGAGATAATCGTACAAAAACAATAGAGAAAATTTTAAAAGGTAAACTAATGCTTCCTGCCTACCTCACACAAGACGCACGTGACTTGATAAGACGCTTAATGAAGCGCTCGGAAACGCAACGTCTAGGAGCACAGGGCGCAGCAGCCGTCAGAGGTCACGCATTTTTCAAACATGTTCATTGGGATGACGTATTTGCTAGGAGATTGGAACCACCCATAAAACCTAGACTGGTAATAATATGTTTCAGTATCCGCATTACTTGTAAAACGAATAACTTTAATAAACAAATATATGCATGTTTGTAATCACTATGTACTTTCAGACAAGTGACGACGATGTTTCGCAGTTTGATACAAGATTTACTCTGCAGACACCAATCGATTCACCTGACGAGTCGACTCTTAGCGAAAGTGCCAACCTAATGTTCCAGGTAATTATTATTTACTTTATATTAATTTGCCATTTTATGTTTAAGATGCCACAGGGCACTGACTGATGACGCGGTACGGCACGTGTTGGGGTGTTACAAACACCGCCGCACCAGCTTTAAACCTTATGTTAATTAGTTTAGCTGTCATAATCCTGTGACCTGATGGCTCGCGGGATACAGTGGCAAGCAACGGCATGCCGCTGCTACCGCGGTATGATTGTATAGAGAGTAGACTTAAAGTAATATTAATTATAAACTCATTGAAATAAGGATAAAAGAACTTGATCTGAAATAAAATCCTTTGCCACGCCGTGTCATGCTGCGACGTCAGTTAGCGCCGAGCTATTATCACCATACCCAAGTCATTTGCTGAATCCGGTGCGACTGGATAGCATTGAGAAAATTACACTGCTTATATCATCTTTGTGTATCAAGTGTGTTAAGACGAAAGTCTTAATTGCCAGTGATTTACGGAATTCAAATAGTGATATAAAATCAGGGTGCAAGCTATCTGAGTTCAGCAGCTAAAAGCGTTAATAACAGGCGCAGATAATATGAAGACAATAAGTATGGTAAATATGGTAGGTAAAAGGGTAAAAAATTGGTGTTTCATTGATACACGATGTCAGTAACGAAAAATTATCATAAAATATAATTGAACTCTTAGCTTTCTATTAAGCAGTTTATCAAATTATTTTATATCTATTTCAGGAGATCATACAAAAAAAAAAGTAAAAGTGTTATTCAATACTCTTATCTAACCATACCTTTATAACAAATATTATTGCAAGGTATTTCCCGCTACTATGACGTAACCTGTAAACTGTTTTTATCTCAAATGAAATAACTTGTCAGGGCTTTACTTACGTGGCGCCATCTGTAATGGACGAAATCCACAAACCGCGTGTTATAACTGCACGTTCGCCACGACGTCCCAGACCTCAGCACCACCACTTCGCAGTGCCGCCAGCCTCCAGCGCGCACCCACACTCTCACGCTCAACAACATGAAGACCTCATGGACGTTCAAGGTTTGCCTATATAGTAAGTACCTACCCTTAGAAATAATTTAAAATAGATAAGTGTTGTGTTAATTTAACTACTGGTCTGTATTAATGAGAAAAAGCGGGTTTATTCTTCCTGTTAACTTTGTTACATAGATATCCTGAATTATGAAAATAAATCACAATTGTTTGGTTAAAGTGTAGAGATACCTAACATTGTTACTATTAGAGAGAGAATTATGTAAGAATATAAGACAAGACTTTTGTGTTTTAATTTCATTCAGAAATAGTATGAACAAATAATTAGGTAAGTACATTAAAAATTTGCAGCATTGATATATTTTGTTAAAATACATTAATTCATTGATTTACTTCCTGATTCATTGTTTTTATTTTTTATACTGCATTGCCTTATTATTACTGATAAAATTAATAAAGGAATTGTTTCTAATGTAAAGTGCCCTAGTTCAATTGTAAACGCCCACGAGACCCGCCAAAACTAACGTTAGTTAATAAACATAGAAAATGAATTAATACATAGATTATTATAGAGGATATAATTTTAGTATAACACTATAATTTGTTTTATTTAATTTAATGTCTGATTTTTGTGTCACTTCTTTATAATATTTTGTCTCCAACCTTCTGTTTGAAATGATACAGAATTGTGTCATTGTTTACTTTTATAATCTGTACAATATCGTTACGTTTTTATTGTAATTTATGGTAATCAAAAAAACTTCCTACAAAAAGCTTATGAGAATTGGAATGCAATAATAATGTATAACTATATTATATCGTAATAAAGATGTGTTTTAAGTTATAAGAATGATTGTTATTTGAAAGTGAAATATTAAAGAGTAATACAGAGCAGAGCAAATCTTAACATGGATCATGTGCTGCATTGTATTAGTGATATTTACTGATTGTACAGATTATACTATATGCCTTAAATACATTACACAGAGTTGTTGACTATTACAAATATAGAATTGACTGAAAAGCTTTTATTTTCAGGCCTAGAGTAAATTCATATAGTTGACCATTTTATGCTAAGGATGAATTCAACTACAAAAGATGCCCATGTAATAATATCGGAAAAATGATGGTACTGTTTTATACTACATATTATAAATATTATAATTAATGTACATTTTATACAAGTTACCGTTTAGTCTAATCTTTTGGTAGGAATTAATCACATGTAATAAAATGTTCTAACCCCGATATGACAAAATAATAATTTACAATATACCTTGTTACCATGCTTCATGAATTGATTAAAATGTCATTTTTTATTTTGTAACCAGTAGTTTTTTTTTCCTTACTTATAAAAATAATCAAATAACAAACATAGGTTTCTAATTAAATAAAATCTTTATAAAAAATCAATTATAACAGACGGCTTTTACTTTGTCATCAAGACACACATGTGCTACATGGCCACCCTTGCCATGATACCTCGTAATAAACGGACATTTCGTAGTATTCAGAAGCTATGGAATAAGTAGTAGGAAATCAAATCAGATATTTTTAACTATATCACATACTTACTTCTATGCAATATTAATAGCAATAATTTTATAACAATGGTACATTGGAAAGGCTTCAAAATGCAATGGCGAAACATGAAACTTCAGCACAGACAACCTCCTCCCCTGTGTAAAACATAATCCATTCCAATGAAAATCAGATTTGATATTACAGAACAGATGAATAAAAAAAAAAAAATTTAGGCCGGTTATAGTGCTCCACTGACCGTCAGTACGTACGGTCGGTCCTGACGATACGCTTGAACCGACCGTCAGTTTGTATCATTCAGTGCTCTCCTGACCAACAAACTGACCGGACTGGTACAGTCGCACGCAATGGAATACGAATTGTTTAATAGCTGCTTATTATCTTCGTAGACGTTTTAGGAATAGAAGAAGACGTAGACGATATCATGTACACCCTATCGTCGCCCAAAGAACATTACAAGGGGAATTCACTATTATATATTCATTATTGCGCGAAGATGAAGAAAAGTTTTTTAATTACTTCAGAATGTCGATCAAAAGTTTTGATGAACTATCAGCGAAGTTACAAGACTACTTAAAACACGTAAACTTATTTCGAGCACCTGTATCACCGGTGGAAAGACTTAATTTTTCGTCAACGATGATACGCACATCCGTGCGGTCGGTCCACCGGTCGGTGCAGCACTGAACGCGTTCATATGTTTCCATAGCGCGTCGGTCGACCGACGGCACGCATGCGGACGCGCTCGACCGACGGTCCTCGTACGCAGTGCGTACCAATATACGCGTGCGTACGGTCAGTCCAGCACTGTACGGTTTGTGAATTTTCATTAAAATGACAAGCGCGACTGACGTACGCACCGACGATCGGTCAAGCACTGTAACCGGCCGTAGTAACAAAAATATAAATTGCAATGGAAAGAAAAAGAAAACTTAACAAGAATTTCAAATTAGTACCAAATATTGTGTACCATGTTTACCACATATTCTATTGGTTTCATAGTAGGTATTTTTTTTAACCGTGTTTGGTCATGCCAATTAAATATTAAAATATGTTTGTGCATGCTTTTCAAAATATTAATTTCATATCTGTACAATTTTCACAAATAAGGTAAACATGACTTTCAGTTTCATCTGGAACTGTAACAAATTGTACATCACTACTGCACATAGCATTATGAACATCTACTGAACTTAAAAGAGATTTTTTTATTTCTAATAGTGACTTCTGTGTTTTAATAGCGATCTTGCACACAGTGCAGCTAAGGTGACCATTTTTAAGCTGAACATTAGTCTTTTGGCACACTGGGCATATGACATTATTATCTTCTTCAACCGAGGACCAATCAACATTTTCCAGCTGACTCTTTTCATACTCTTTGATACACCTGTAATAATAATATTGTTTAAAGTGTAGTAAAAACCATCAACAAGTACTTTAAAAAAAATATTTTGTTTTTAGTGCAAGGTTAATACACAGCAGAGCATACCATTCCAACTCTTCCTGTACGAGCTCTTTTTTGAGCTCCTCCATAAGCTCATATTCTTCATCATTAATAAATTCATCAGAGTAATTGAACATAGTTTTGTAAATATCAGTTAATGTGTTGCATAAGTCTTTTTCGACGATTGATCCCCGTAGTTTATCCATCAACATACCACGGCAATTCTGAATTTTGTTTTTATAATTCTGAAACATTATTTCCATAATATTACTCATATTGTCAAATTAGCAAAATCAGTTGTATGAAGGCAGAATTTCAGGATTTTTAAATCAACTGATTTCAAGTTCATTTGGTTCAGATTTTAAATACTCATAAATGGGTATACGTTTATAAATGAAACAACAAAATAGTATATAAACACCCTTACATTACTAGGCGAAGTGTAAAAGGAAAGCACCGAACGTTTTATTTTACCTTTCTCATCTTTTCTTTCAACTCTTTTGGTGATTGTTTTGGTCCGCACCCTATATGTTTGAATTTCGGGGACGACGTCATGTTTATGAAAGTATAGCAAGTAGCAACAGGTATTATAGTCGAAAAATCAGTTCCAAACGCAATAACAATATCAAAATAAACTCCACTTTGCGTAAAATTCCAGGCAAGTATAAACTAGTATGAACTTTGGCGCTAATCTTTTAAATGTCAATGTCAAATTGTCAAAAGCCCTTCAAAATATTTAATTTCTCAAGTTGCCGCTAACGAAATCTCTTGAAATATGACTCTCTTGCATGGAAATAGTATGTACTTAAATCTAAAGAATGAAAGTGAGTAACCAAATCTTGGTGATGCGTGGTGGTGATCTTAACTGTAGGTAAATCAAGGTATTAGGTGTACCAGAATCTCATGGCAAAAAGGGAAATCTAAATTTGTGGTTTGCGACACCAGGGAAATTAGACTATAGGTGTAGCTCTCGCCTATGCCCGCGACTTCATTTGCACGATCGATCGTCAGTTATCTCGGGGATTTATCTTTTTTCACGTAACGTCGTAACCTTAGTTTTAAGTAACTCCTTGCAAATATCAGCTTTTTGCCAGTAAAAATAAAAAAAGAAGATTTAAAAAGGGTATAAAAATTATTTAATTGCGTTTGTATCTCTTTTGAGTAGGTAATTACTATTGCAATATGAAAGTCATAAGTTTACTTTTTGAATAGCCATCAGATTCTGCTAGACATATCTGGTGTTTTATAATAGAAATGAAATTGAATTACTAATCTCCGGTGTAGCGAACGACTCTATTCCGCATTGCTTTACTCAATGCGGAATAGACTCGTTCGCTACACGTTGTGAATTAATCACAAAAGTTTACTCATACCGTATCTATGATTTCAGGCTAATTTATAAGAAAATACAGAAGATTAGATTATCTAAATGACTGCATGCATTGTATTTCTGCCATTGCCATTGGTCTAAAGAGATTAGATTACTATGCTTAAAAAAACATAATCCTCTTTCTGGCGCAGTCGGGTAAAAATATTGCTTTATGAAATTACAACTTTAAAGTTAATAGCAACTAGCAACATATTAGCTGTCAGATGAAAAAAACAATGTGTCTGTGAGTGTGAGTGATAAGTAAAAATATGGACAAGTCCAAAAGTTGATATACCTTTTATCAAACGTAATTCAATAAAACCTAAAGTTATAACTTATTACTTTAACACAGACCAACATTGAGACCGTCAAAATGAACGATGTTGAGAAACGGCAAACCCGACCAGAAAAGGAGACTATACACTCGGGACATTTCATGGTGTCACATTTTGAAGCTGAAGCCCAAGACGACTTTGACGACTTGGTCACGGTTCCCGATGAAGATGAGAAACAAAATGTTCAAAAAGTCACAGCTGTGGCCACCTACACGGTGCCCGGGGCGCTGATACCGTACACGCCTGATAAAGAGGAAAGTATCCAGCATCAACAACTTTCTATAGAGATATCTCTAACAAAGTTATTCAAATGTATGACTTTGGCCTATAGGTGAGTCCTCACAATTTTATATTCACATAGATGATTATAGAATAGACATACTATAGTTGTTAATTGGCATTGATGTTTTCCTGGTACATGTTTAGTTAGTAGAACATGCCTAACTTACGATCGTAGTGGCTGTTGTTGCATACTTATCTAAATCACAAACATGTTTCAATATTGTGCTTGGTAATTCCTGATTACAAGATGTATTGTATTATGAATTTTCTTGGAAAGACATAACATTGTTGTTTCGATATGTAATCTTTGCTTTAATTTTGCATATTGAAGTTTATTATATTTTAACTTATTCTTGCTCTTAGTTCCATATCTTAAGGTTATTGAGATTATTATGTTTATTATAATATCAAAACATCTTATCAGTAAGGCATCAAATGTTCTGTAAAAATAAGGAAACAGTATGTTTCCATTGAGTTTAGCGTGCAAAGATAAGAGGAGGTCATCGTAGTCAGTACAAAAGACACAGGTCATATGCTGAGATAAGTCACTCTATGAATACTTACATAGTTATTAATAATTTACTTTTCATTTTGTTAAAGCTTTAGTGTTGTTCTCTTCTATTTTTGTCTATTATGATGTAATTATTATAAACTAGCTTCTGCCCGCGACTTCGTCCGCGTCACAGTTGATGTGTTATCCCACGGGTACCGTACATTTTCCCGGGATAAAAAGTAGCCTATGTGTTATTCCAGACTATAATCTATCTTTGTGCCAAATTTCATCCAGATCCATTCAGCCGTTTAAGCGTGAAAGAGTAACAAACATCCATCCATACATCCATACATACAAACTTTCGCCTTTATAATAGTAGTAGGATGTATGATAAATGAACTTATTAGCCTTATTATACTTATACAATGACTGAATCTGTATGGATATTAACATACATTGCACTACAGGTGGTTGAAACAAGCTTATAAATAAATTTAAATTAATTTGCATGATGCTTGTGCTATATTGATCTGTGAGTTTAAAGTTAATTTTATTTCATTTGTATGAGACTAGCTTCAGCACATGACTTCATCTACATGGAAGTCAAGAATACAATTTTTATCAGTGAAAGAATTTTTGTGAACAGCCCGTACTTTCGGACAATACCTCTTACAAACAAAATAGCAAAAAAATATAAGAAACAAACAAACTTAACCTGTTTATAATGATAGTTTATGGTTATATTTATGGTCAACATCTAGTTACATTTACTCTACATATTTAATTTAATAAGATCAGCTTTTCGGGGGGGAAGGGTCACATGACATCCAGCTATTACAATTTGGTAGTATATATTCTCGAATTATGTAATGGACAAATAATTTAGCAATATTCTACACTTATTTCAGTCTTTGGTTACTGCTCCGCTCCCATGGGTTGTAGCGGATTGTGATAATGTAGCTTTCCAATGGAAAAGACCTTTTGAAATTGGTCCAGTAGTTTTTAAGCTTATTTGTTACATATAAATACGAATCTTTTCGTATTTACAATATTATTAAAGATTAGTGTAAATTTAAAAAGTTTGATTGACTTTTGGACTTTAAAAAACATTATACATAGATACATAGTTACTGACTTACTTATCAAATATCTGATATACTAACTGCTTAGTTAGTCATTCTTTTCCATAATTAAAAGTAACATACCTTCCAGGTATGAAGTATGTTGGATAAAAGGTTTTCTAAGAATACAGGAAAACTCATTTTCAAGTTTAACATTTCTTTCTGTTATTGCATTACTAACAAACCGTGCTTACCAAACATGAGATTAAATGCAAAATCTGGAGAAAGAGAAAAGACATAGACTCATTTCTTTGGATGGCAAATAAGCACAAGGCCAATCTTATGTTAAGTGGTCACCTCTGACTATAGACATCTGCAATACCAGAGGCCTTACAAAGGTGTTGCCATCCCAGAGTCAAAGTTGAAATGTCTCATGTTCCTGTAATTACACTGGCAGCCATACCCTTCAAACTAGAACACAGCAATACTGTTTTGCGGCAGAAATAGATATAGTGGTAGTACTGGTAGTACTTCCCCAGACAAGCTCCTTCACAAAGAGTTCTACTGCTACTTATACCCAATTAGTTTATTTATTTAGTTCAAAACCCTCAGTACTTAACTTGAGTGTTAAACATCAATTAGCAAATTTTTGTGTTTTTCCTTTCGCTGGAGACAATTACTAATACTTAATTAGATGAATTCCAGATAAAATGTGGAACATTTTTAAAATATGGTTGTAGAATTATTTACTAATTACTTAATAACCTATGTCCTATTAACCTAATTGAAATGTACATAATATTTACAAGCTTTTTATTCTTTGTGTAAGTTCATTGATTTCATGACCAGGATTTTTCTAATCATGCTTTAAAAACTAGCAGTTAATGCGTAACATTGCTACAAAATTGGCCTTTCTCATCAAATGCCTTCCCCCGCCCTGGGCGCGGCTCAGGGAGTGTTAGACTTTTATTGACTAAAACCCATCGATGTCCCTTCTTGTGCCCTTTGTGTTCCGGGAGCGCGGTATTTTTTTCCAACAACCCGCAGATGATTTCATGTTGTGCTCAACAAAAAATAAAACATTATAATGTAGGTGTAGGTTTTAAAAAGCTTCCTCTTAGAATCACTGCATCATGCATGTCAAAGGTATTGATTACAGGAAAACTAAAGAATTTCACCATATTTTCTAAAGTGAGTGAGGCGCTTTAGTTTGCGTACTTTTATAAAGACCAACGCATCAATCAGACAGCCCTGTGATGAACCACGTTTTTAATACTTAGGTATATCTAAAATAATTAAGAATACCAAAGAAAATCTTTATCATCGGCCTTTTCGCGAGCTTTTACAAAGATTATCAAAATATAAATAAATTAATAGACACAATTACTTTGCTTCTCATGCGCTTAAACAAATGCGAATTGGAACTTGGAAACGAATAAAAATTCGAAACATTTCAAGTGAAAAAAAAAAACAACTTCCAACCAAAGCGTTCTAAATATTAGGATTTCAGTTAACTACTGACCTTATGACCTTACAATCCTGAGTAGTTTATGTAAATGAATTGTTTTTTTTTTAATATGAATATGCGATAACGACTATACTGAAAACGGCGACACTTAAATAACTATAATGTTTTCAATATTGAAATTCAAAAAAGTTTTACGAAAAGGCCTTAATGTAATCTTTTAATAGAAGTGCACTGTTGGATTTTGAACTCTCGGCGCTGAGCCGAGTGTTGTAAATCCAACAGCGCAATAATATTTTGCTAATACATAGGTGTCGCGCCGGCTAGTGTTAGTGAAAACGGACATAAGGCTGTGTTATTGTACAAACAAAATCGATGACGTAACAATGCCATTTAATTGGTCATTAAAGCCATTTATTTGGTGAATCGAAGTTAATGTAAAATGTAGACCAGGAAGGTCTCATAATCTCTGCAAAAATTTCGTTGCTATTGTCTCTTAATCAATTCTTGGACCTAGTTGATTGAATATGATGCGCTATTCAATCGATCTCATATAAGAGATCGATTCAGTGTAGTCGCGTTCTCACCTTAAGAACATCTAAAACATACCTACCGATGAGTAGGCCTACTTAACCAATTGTTACGTGAATTACCTATAAGTAATGTTATGTAAGAGCGCTTGCCGTAAAGTGCGTTATGCAATAAGCATTCCTTCAAACCTGTTGAATCTTATAATTGATATCTATATCAAATTTATTGTTACAAATAGCTTTTCTAATTTACCTTCTGCCTTTTATTTGTACAAGTCGAGACCGTAGATAAGATAGACTATGTTTCTTTCTTATCAAACTGTTATTTGCAATAAGCTTAAGATCACATATTGATAGCGATGCTGATAACCAGCTTACCACTTGATTGTCTGACAATTTATTTCCACTGTGCGGCACAGTTTTACAACATTGTCTACACTCTGTCTTTGACAAATATTTCTTTTTATTTTTTTTAATCATGGCTGTTTTAAATTCGTTTAAAGTAAAAATGCTTCTTATTAGTTCTAGGACCTTTATAGTTAACATTTTTATGATAGTTCATTTATCTAACATTAGTTTGTGACTGGGTGTACGCGGGAAGAGCATGGTGAGTTTTTCTTTCTAAACATATTTTTATGTTTTGCTTTTCTCAGACAAAAATTAACTTCGCCAAAATGGAATCGTTTTAAAGGTATCAAACTCCGGTGGAAGGACAAGATTCGATTGAACAACGTCATATGGCGCTGCTGGCATATGCAGTGTAAGTACTTACCCACGTTTTTTTACAAAAGTATTATAAGTTAGACCATTAATGAAGTATAATTAAATGATTTATTTTAACATATGAAGTATCTAATAGGAACATATTAGCTAGAGACATGAAAACAGCCTTTAATATTAATATTGTGGATCACCCAAAAAATAATGTATTTGTTTATAAAATTCTATTTGCAGACCCTTTTTTTGACGAGGTTTCTTAATGGCTACGTTTTTTTTAATCTCTTTGATACTATGCAACATGTTCTGTAATAGAATTTTTATGAAAAAGTGACTCATTTCGTCTCATTAGGTATCAGCGTGATCGCCTTTTCGTAGTTTGGACTTGAAATGTTGATGTTAAGTGAGGACTGAGATACTATATATCAAGTTTAGTTAGGTACGTTAAATAGAGGTTCATGTTAATATAATTTATTATGTAAGCTTATTGCTGAACTTCCTGTAAATAACAGAACTTTGAACAAGCATGTACCCGACGCGTGCGAAAAGCAATATTTTGATAATGATGCTGATAAAAAAATTGGTTATAGGCGCGTAGGTAAGTGTCGGACAAATAATTAATTTTCGTCTGGGAACTTAAACACCTGTAGGTATATGTAGCTTAACAGACTGGATCACCTACATATTGTATAAGATACATAAGATAACGGTGACCCCAAACTGGACATTAAAATAAAGACAAGGTTGATTTATATTTGATTGCTGCTACCACGGTGATATAATGCATATTTAGCTACATTAATGTAAATACAATAATTTTGTTATTCTGTTTAATTCAGTAATTCGTTTGGAGGCCGGTTGGCGTGGTGTGATAAACATATAGTTTTTAATGTTGAGAAGAAAGTGATTTTCAAGAGATCCTTCGTTTTTTTTTGTCATGTAGTTGAAGCGTTTTGCGGAGTCACATAATAACATTATTCAGTTTTCTAATTATATTTTTACTTATTATTCGAGGTTATGAAGTATCGCAAGACACGCCTACGTTTGGAAAGATTGAAGGCGTGTCGCGTATTACTACGAGAAGTATGTGGGCATGTTATCACATTCATATCTAGTTGACTAATAAATTACGATATAGAAAAGCCTTTCAGATTTATGCGACGTGAGTCTACGTCTGCGCGATTAAGAATTTTCCGATAATGTAGAATTATGTAGACCAAATTATTTAGGAATTTAAAATCTGTGTCATGTATCAAAATTAAATAATTGAACAGCCCTTGTCTTAACGCCAAGGGCTCAGAAGGTGATGTGATGTAATTCATAACAATGTTCAGACAGCGATATCGTCTACGACACCTTGAACACCGAATGTGCCGATAATATTCTACCATTTTTAATAACATATTGGTGGGCAATCTATAATTAAATTATAACTGTATAAATTATGTTTGCAGTTATAAAGAAACAAAATACATTGGTATGCCAGTTCGCATCACCGTTAGATGTTGACACGCACGTAAAACCAGAGGTAATGTATACGAATAATAAATATTTATCTCATAAGTCATGTAAAATTTGGTAAATAAAAATATTACATTATATATTTTTAGGCAACAATACTAGAAGGTAAATATTGGAAACGAAGAGCAGAAGCGGTTATAGCAGAATATAAAAAATGGCGCAAGTTTCATATAATGCGACTCCTTGGAAAGGGAGACACTTCCGTTCAGGACACGGTAGGAAACATTTTGTACTACTTTAATACCTTGCAGTAAGATAGAGTAGATCTAAAGCTGTTATGTATATGGTTGGTTTTTGCATAGATATCGGACATGGACACGGTGGAATCGTTCTCACAATGCAGCGACCTTGCAGGCAACATGCTCACGGACGAGGACTATCTGAACTTCATGACTGACACACTCTTCTCCACCATCACCAGCCACCAACCCTTTGCCTTCCCCGACTGTAGGGAAATAGGTAAATACATCTTTTTGGTTTTGGAAATAAGGTCAAGTTTACACTAACTATTTCGTTTACCACGTTTGTGTCGTGACTATAGCGTGCTGGACATAGTTTGAACTGTTTTCATATTTTAATAAATAACAATACACATTATCAGTTGTTCTACTCATTCTTAAATAAATAAAATTGTAACCTCACGTTTCTTTACATTAAATGATGGAAACTAAATTTCATTTTCAGCTAGAGGAGCAAGTTTAGCAGACTTCATTCAACCAAGTTTAGGCCCACTGCAACCAAATCTTGATGATTTTATGGACACATTGGAACCTCTTCAGGGTAACTATCTATATGAATAGTACACTATTAGCTTAAAGTTCTATCTGTTTCAGTACTAACCTGTAAGTAAAATGTTTCAGATCTGTTGACGCCTAGATTATTACCGTCAGTGCCAGAGGAATCTGCGTTAACTTCCGAAGACTCAATGTATCGAGGTGGTATGTCAGTAGACTCCTACTCTCCGCAGAGTTTCATGAGCAGCAGCCAGAGCAACACAGCAGTCACAATGCCGACCAGTCAGATGTCTTTACACGGTACATTGTTTATTATTTCCACATTTCACGATGACGTGCGAGTTGTTTTAAGCTTCAGCCGTATCAATGTCATGAAAGTGACAGCACTCATCATCGTGAAATGCAAATCCTTTACTGATACCATTTATTAAATAAAGCCTTTTAAAAAATCAGTAAAATGCTGGATGCCCCTCCTTTTCTAGGTACAAGCAACAATACTCAAATGATGTCGATGGCAGAACAGACGATAAAGAATGAGCGACAGATGGGAATGTACGACAACAACAGGCTATTTTCCCAATCAGAACTACAAAACAATATGATGAATGCTCAAGAGATGCTATCTCCGTATCAACCCATCAGTTATGAACAGCAGAACACTTCGCAGCCGGACCAACAAATGCACAATGTTTACGTTGGAAAATCATCTAGGTTACAATATGTTAATACTCCAAAAATGGTTACGCAATCAGAACCTTATAAATATAATACAGGTAAGTCGTTTTCCCCGTGATGAGTTATATTAGCATTATAATGTTGATACAGGAAATAATACTATACGTTAATGTTTACAGGTGTAGTACCGCCCTCACAAACTGCACCAGAAACAGTATCATTGCTGCAGCAACCGATACAGAATTCTAAATACGCGTCTACCATAGTAATTCAAGGGCGGGGCGGGTACGGCCGAGAGAAGCCTCGGCAGAGGGTGTCTCACTACTCGGGCCAGGTTCAAAACAACCAGTATCAGGGGTATGGTCAGTCCATGAGCCAGGCGGGGCCGGTGTCGCCGCAGGGCTACGAGTCGCGCGCTGTGGGCTCGCGCCAGACCTCGCCGCAGATGCAGTACTTGCAGCCGAGTCCTGTGGACTCGTATAAGGCGAAACCCGTATCGTCTACGGTGAACCCTCGTTCATTTAAGATGCCTTCCCCACCGCTAGTGCCCGTCACAGCTCCACAGGTGAGAACTGATGAAGTACGTTTTTAAATACCTATGTAAAACGCCAGTTTGGATGTCGAGTCTAACAGTCGCTGTCGTTATGTGTGTACAGATGTCGTCGGTGGCAAGTGCGAGTGCGGGCGTGGCGTCGCGCGTCAGCAAGGAGCAGTTCCGCTCGCACAGCCTGCCGCTGGGCGCGCAGCTGAACCCCGACTGGACCGTGAGCGTGCCCGCGCAAGCCGCGCCGGCGCCTGCGCCCGCGCCGCATGACGTGTCGGTCTCTAAGCACAACGCGAGGGTATGCCTTTTTACTACATTACTTTTCTTGCCAGGACCATCCGGACCGAAATGTTATTCCTGAGTAAGATTCCCGGAATAATTTGTTCTACATACTAACAACCACCTCTGCTTCTCCCGGCAATGTCCATGCATCGAGCTTGTCAAGTTTTGAATTGCTGTCGTTTTGAAATTGCAAATTTGTTATACAATTTACCATGGGCCAACTACAAGATTTCCTTTATATTGACCAACAGATGTCTGTGGAAGTGAAGAGTGATTTAATCGCTCGTATCCTCGTGCAATGAAATCTCGGCAAACGCTCGAATCATTTGAAATGGTAAGTACGGGTGTACGTGTAACGTACAAAGTTGACAATTTGCAGGCTCGCGAGTCGAACCCGGGCGGCATTCGCATTCGGTCACGTTCGACGTCGAGCGGCGTAGTGGAGGGCGGGGCCGGCGGCACGGGCGGCACGGGCGCGGCCGGCGGGGCCGCCGGGCCGGCGCGCCGCCCGCCGCCGCTCAACAGCGTCGCGTCCGAGCCCACGCTGCCGCAAGCTAGCGTTATGCTCGCGCAGCTGCTCTCAGCGCAACACTGTCAGTCAATATGCTACTTTATTTTATTACGTCACTATCTCGCACGCTTTTGTAAGGTGGTTACAGATCGGAATCACAATAATTATTAAAAGAGTTTCCGTAAGGTTACGATTCCGTTACAACAGTCAAGATCTTGATCGTTTTTAAATACCAACTTATGAAGTTCGACATTACTTATTGAACATCATTTATTTTCACAATTCCGATATGTACCCAGTATGACAGTTCCTATTTTAACCCCGTGATTTTATCTGACTTGTCGGTTTTTTGTGCCGTTGCAGCCCAAAGCCTGTACAAGTTGAACAGCTGCGAGGAGGGCGCGGGCTCGGACCCGACCAAGTCGCCGAGCAGGCGCGCGCAACCGTCGCCCATCGGCAGCGACGTCATGTCGCCGCATCACGTGAGTACTTGGGTAATACAACGAACGGCAGATTCTTTACACGCACTGCACGAATCATATACGAAGATCCATTTTTTTTTTCAGAGAATACCATGATAATGATTGTTATAAAGTCATCGTTAGTCATTTTATATTTTTTCGAAGTTTACTCCTTGCAAGGCATAACTGGCCTCCGTATCCTTTACTATATGCTGTGTCCTCGTCATTACGATGACCACAGCCTATAGTAGCCTCAGACACGCGACTGAAGCTCAGCGTCCATATGGCATTCCATATGGACGCTGAGCTTCCATCGCGTCAACTTTATTGTTCCCATTCGCATTAACACGGAGTTATTAACGCGTTTGCGAAGCGTCGACTGCGTGAGGCCAGCGCGACATGCGTAGGCATTTTAGCAAGCCAATTGTGTACTGTATTGTACACCCGACAGTTTCTGGTTTGGGTGACAGGAGTTTTATTATATTCACGCATGTAATTAGTCTCATTTGCATTGTTTACTCTTATTTCCATTCTCATGTATGAGGTTTATGGAATAATAGATAATATAACAATGCTCAGTCGCTGTCCCCGCCGACGTCCCCGGGCGGCGCGTGCGGCTCGCCGCGTGCCGGCAGCCCGCGCGAGCCGCGCCGCACGCACCTGCACGCCGAGCAGAAGCGCCGCTACAACATCAAGAACGGCTTCGACACGCTGCAGACGCTCATACCGCATCTCAACACTAATCCCGCCGCTAAGGTGCGTTTATAAAGTCGCTTTAACATATTTAATAATAATAACTCTTTATTTCAGACTACAGAATCCATAATGTGTTAGTATTGCCTTAACCTATTGTTAGTGAAAAATAAATTAAAACATAAGCAAAATCACAAATAAAACAATTAATTTTGCACAGTACGCACATGTCTCCTACCCCAGTGCCTAATAAACGGCCCAAGTATTTTGTCCGCCAGTGTACCTAAATATTGTTTGGAAAACTTCGGTGTATTTAAATGTAGATGCAATTTACTGGAAGCTTTAGCAGGACTATCTGATTCCGGGTCCCTCCTCCGCCTCTGGGCCCAGAAGGGGAAGGCAGGAAACTAGTAGATACCACGATCCACACACGTCACGCCAGAACTTGTAAAACTCGTATTAGTTCTCAAATCACATATTTCTATTTTTAGATAAGTAAAGCTGCTATGCTACAGAAAGGGGCCGAGTACATCAAGCAGCTGAAAGCAGAGAGAAACCAAATCAAAGAAGAAATGGAGAGCTTGCGACAGCAAATAGAATGCTTAAATAATTCTATCACGTACGTATGCACTTGTCTTGTTTAATAGTAGCAGATGTAATAAGAACATGATTTATGTAATAAACATTATAAGATAGATACAATTTTGCACCGCATTGGGGTTTTTTTTTCGGATGGGAAATCATCAAATGACTTCTCCTGCGGGGCGGGACCGAGTGTCAGACTTTTACTGACTAACACCGATCCATGTTCCTTCTTGTGCCCTTTGCGTTCCGGGGGCGCGGTATCTCTTTCCAGCACCCGCAACCCCGGCAGCCGCATTGGGGTACAGCACAGTAATTGTCTAAAAACTATGTGAAGTGAGTGAACATATAAATGTGTTGTGGACTTGTGTACATTTCACTTTATTTATAAAAAACTTTTCTCTTTCGAATTTAGCTGTTTTAGGGTCGTACAATATTTTTGTGAACGTGTTCGTTGTGCCGTTGCAGCAACTGCCATTCGCTGCTGCCGGCGACGGGCGCGCCGGTGTCGCGCGCGCGCTCGGGGCGGCTGCGCGAGATGTTCGCGCGGCACGTCGCTAACCGGACCATGCACAACTGGAAGTATTGGCTCGTATCCTTTTATAAACAGTACCATCAGTATGTCATCATCATCATATCAGCTGCAGAATGTCCACTGCTGGGCATAGGCCTCCCTCATATTTATGAACTGGTCCTTTTTTCGGTCTTTTATTTTTGGTTACCCTCGTAACATCAGGTGGGCCGTCGGCTTTTAAGCCATCCAATGATGATAAAAAGAAAGTCGCTATATTATTGGAATGTATACTACCAAAGAATTTAGCAATCGGTGAAAAAGATGAAAACTGTATTACACAACTTTGTCAATCAAGACACTAGACACAATAATTTGGCTTCAAACAATCATACAAACAATACGCCTTCTTTAGCTCTTTGTACAGAGCCAATTTATTCCATGTGTGAGTGCATTTCCAGTTGTTGTATCGGAGCTGATTTTTGTATCTATTTTCTAGTATTTCTCCTAGGTCTCGGTTAATACCTTTTGTAATTAGCTTGGAACTTAACCTGAACGTTATCGTCGCATCATAAAAAGTGATGTAAGGCACAGAACTGTGGACTTTTTACAATGTTTTAATGATAAGTTATCTGTTCTTTCGTCAAACAAAAGAAAAACAAATTTAATATAGGTGTTCTAATTGTACTGACTGTACTGAGTTTTAGGGCCTACGCAGACTGGTACGGCAATGCGAATCCCTTTTGATGCCGCAGCGTCATTTTACAGCATAGCTATTTATGTCGTAGGTATTTCTATATAGATGCGTTTGAATGTTCATTGGTAATAAACAAATCCCTTACCCTGCCGTCCCGGTGTGCGTGGGCCTTTACGCTGTATCTGCATCCGCCGAGAGGTAGGCTCTCCCCTAAACGAGTGTAGTTAGTTCTGGTGATTAAATCAACAGCAATCAATCCGTATTATTTATATTATCATCAGAGGTCGGAATTAGGTAGAGTTATTTATGTACTTCCACCGATTTTATACAGCGAAAGAATAAAGTGGATATGCCTCAAATCCCGAGATTAATTTTAAAGAGCAGAATAATACCGTGATTTGTTAAATAGAAAAGGTAATTTACTTTCACACAATCTAAACCATCCAACTTCCAATGTCCGAAGTTGCAAAATTCCAATGCGCACACGCACAACGTAGCTTGTGAGAACAAAAGAAAACAATACCGAAAATGCGGAGCACTCCCCGCTTAACGAAACTCATTCCGGGAAGATCCATATTAATAGCAACATAAATAACTGTACCTGATTCCGACCTCCGATTATCACATTGTCTAAGATAGCGCTATTATAAACTCGGCCTTTTTATACAAAGCATGCGGGCTCCACTAGTCAGTCTCGTGAGGGCTTCCGATCGAGGACACTGATAGATATGTTATCGCACTTGTTTTGCCGGCAAACCTGCACTTTTTACTACTCATCCATGTTTTACACCGCTATCGCAATACAACTACGTCAATGATAAAATGATAACGCGTAAAAATGAGTTTTGTTATCACATGAACAATGGGAACTTATATTGAAATCATGCGTTTTATTGGATATTAAATTAGAATAGGCTTCCATTTTCCGGATGGTAACAAAGGGAAGTTTATCTTTGTACTTGTTTGGTGTAGAGCGTCCAACTTGACTTGACAATTACTTTGAATAAAAATTTGTGTAATCTTCAAAATATAGATTTTTCTTCATTTTTAATTGCCTGGAAAAATATGTTGTAGACTTACACACTGTTCACCGTAAGATGTCCCCTGCCGTTATGTTGGCACTATTGCCTTGTCAATCTGTCTTGCACTCGCAAGGCAATATCCCAATATCACGATATTTTCAGAAACCATGATAATGAAGGTAGTTATACAATTAGTCCATACTATGCTTATTGTTCGATAGTATTCGGCTTATTCTAAGTACTGGTAACGCTATAGACACAATACATTCCCTTATCTGGAGCGTTCAGTTTAGCGTGGTGAGCGCGGCGCTGGTGGAGTCGTTCAGCGCGTGCGTGTCGTGCAGCAGCGCCGCCGACCTCGTGCGCACCACGCTGCTGTGGGCTGAGCAGCACTGCTCGCTCGTCGAGATGAGGCCAGGTAACACATACTAGTCTTAAAACCCAACTTAAATCGGTTCCTAATTAATATTCATCATCATCAGCCTACAACAGTCCACTGCTGGATATAAGCCTCTCCACTTCCACGCCACTTAGCTCGATTTTAGGTGAAGCGATGATCTTCGCAGGGTAGCTTCGCTAGGTAGTATTATTACATGTTAACACATGTAATGGCACAAATTTAACTTTATGTGCAGGTATTAAAGTTTTTTTATTTTTTATATCTGCTTACATGTGTGACAACCAAATTGTGAAAGCAGTTTTAAGGTACATGTTAGCAGCAATGTACCAATTACCCACTTTGTACAGCCTTTTAAATATGCTGTAATGTGCTGATGTTTAAAAATTTTACTCAAAACTTATTACCTAAAAAACGTACCGGTACCAATTTGTGACTTAATAATAATCTAACCAAGGAAGATAAGTAATGTTTTGATGTTCGTATTTATCTATAGCGGTGTTGAATTCTCTCCGCGTGCTATGCACGACGACGGACATCCTGACGAGTCCGGAGCGACTGCCCGAGGAGGCGCGCGCCGCCGTGGCCGCCAGCGCCGGCGTCAAGTCGGAGCCCACGTAGGCGGGCCCCGGGAGTCGCGCGGGGCCACGCGGCCCAGCCAGCCGGGGGCCCAGGCCTGCCACGCACCCTCTTGTCTCCCGAACGAAACAATATTCAAATCTCGACTTCTTTTGTTGGGGAGCATCTACCATCTTTGTTACGAAAGCTAATATTCTCAAGTAACATCTGGGCCTTTTGCGTCGCGTCGGCTCGGACCAATAGTTGGTGCGGTTATTCTTATTTGGAGTGCGTGTCAATGCAGAAGATGACTAAAACATTGAATATTAAAAAAACTAAACCGCATTGTGAGGTCTGTCATCTTAACTTTGTTGTTTATTATTTATTTTTATTCAAATAATGTTATTTTTCGGCCAATTTCTATTACGTATTTCGGTTCATATTTGCTTTAATTTTGATTCCGCCATTAATGTTTATGTAATACCTCACAAAATGTAATTTTGGAATGAACAGCCATTGTCTGTGGAAATGATTATAAGGTTTCAGTTTGTACATTTAGTCTGGCCAAGTATTGAGCACAAGACCAAGAAAATATTTGCTACATCGATGTAGCAAATATTTTATTTTTCTTGGTCTTGTGTAAAATATGCGTAAATATAACTGAGAAAATAGTTGCAACTGAACTTACCCATAATGTATTGTGATTATGATGGTTTTTATTTTGAATAACATTGAAGTGTTAAAACACTGCCGAATTTCATATAAATTGTTATTTCTTTTTGTGTATTTTAATAAGTTTATTAATTGTTTTGAAATTGTTGGTTTTCACTTCAAATAATCATGATTCTAGAAATCTTGATAGCCTCGTCACATTTAGAATACGAAGGCATGAGTGTAAAAAAAGTATAGTGACGGTGTAAATAACTAAAAGAACGATAAAATGAGTAACGGGTAAAATATTTGGTGTAACATCACAAGAAACAACTATAATTTATAACTGTATCACAGTCATCACATTGTCAACATTATCTTTAATGTGGTATTATATAATAGGAGTGGTCCAAATTTGGTCAAAACCTGTTTTGTGGCTCATTTACTCGAGAAGAACATTCTCGTCGCACAACGGTCGAGAAACTCTTATCGTGTAAATAAGCCTTTATTGTAAAAAATCGGGCAAACCGTAACCTTGCCCGCAACTTATCATTCGAAAGGTGTTAAATGAAGTGTCCTATTCTAGTGCCTTGTACGTGGTAAATAATTGTAATGTTATTGTAAAAATATGTTGGGCAGAGGGTATGGAGCATGAACATGTAACTCAAGATAGTTAGGCTTCCTGTACTTGATGTTAGCGTTACATTGTTAAAGCTTTGGTCAGATATTATTAGCGATCAGTCAATAAATCGCTAAAAGTCGATTATCGAGTCTGCAATTATTGTTGCTTACGACTGTGAACCCACTGTTTACTGATGAGATGCCATTTAAAGAATTCCAATCTTGGACTACTTAATTTTCTAAATATTAACTAACCCTTTAGTTCATTCTTCTAAGATCCCAGGCCAAGTTTGTCAAGATTGGCTGTAATTTAACCAATGGGGATGGAATGATAGGAAATAATTTTACCAAAGATATAACAGCCGCCGAACGCATTGTTGAGCGAGTGCGCAACCATGTTGTAGAATATGTACATGTGCCCGTCCTGTCCGATAACACGTGCATACCAATGTAGTTCGTAAGAAACAATGAATTTATTGAACTTGTCGAGATTTAATTTAGATTTGTCTAAGTGTATTTACGTAAGTACTTTAAGTAAATATTTTTATATTGTGTGATAACACAAATGTTTTTATATAACTATATATAACTCGGTGCCAACGTAAATATTGTTGTAATTTGTTATGTAGTGATATAATTTTATGAAGTACCGTTGACTCTGGCAGCACGTTGTCGTTTGTTAGCGCCGGCGCCTGCGCCGCGCTCGTGAGCTTTAAATGAGGTTAAGTGCAATTGTTGTTCTATTGGAAATACAATCTGGAAACATACTAACGTCTTTTTAATTATTATTTATTTTGAACAAACAAGGTACAATTGAATAATAAATTATTAAATCATTTTATAGTCGCGACTGATTACAATATTATAAAGTAGTTCAATCATGCTTTTGCTTTCAAGAAGTCTTTGCGAACATCCTGTATTAAAATAGCTAATTGAGATTCAATGTCAATTCCTTTCAATTCAATGGTAGAAATCGTTAATCTGTTGTCTGAGGTCATAATATTTTCTTCTTTATTTCGCTTGCGGAAGCGCTCTGCTAAATAATTTTACTATTCTGCCATGTGAGATATAAGTAGAAAATATGTGATGAGTTATTTTTTTATAATACTAAAATACTGGGCATTTGAATACAAAATTGAGTCTTTCTATAGATTGGTCAATCTAATCTAAATATTCCTGCAGACTGCCTATCGGGCAGAAGGTTTGAGTCATTTTGAGTTCTTAATTTAGTAAGATTCATACAGGTCTTTACAACGCCGCGCTGCTTCACGGTTTTCAAGCGTATGCAGATCGCGAATTTGTCTTTTATATTTGTAAGAATAGGATAAAGGCGGTGGGTTAGTTGGGTCGTTGCGCGGCGGCGAGCATGCGCGCGAGGCGGGAGGCGGGCTGCGAGAGAAGAGCGGCAACCGCGCCCTGCTCCACCACGCAGCCGCTGTCGAGCACCACGCCGCGCTCGTACCCGCGTATCGATGATATGCGGTGCTGGAAGTAATAACATAGTCACGTAGATTATTATGATTAATTAGGGAGGCCTAAAATTAACACAACATACCATCACGCCTGTATTTCCCGAAGGGTTAGGCAGAGGCGTACCAATGTACACCCACAGATCACCGGTATGTTTAGGTCCCATGTAATAGAGGGCGAGCCATTAGCACAGATCCTAACTCCGAGCTGCTACTGAGAACTTCATAGAAACATCTAATGATTGCTCGACCTGGGGAATCGAACCCGAGACCTCTAGCGTAACAGTCACGCTTAGGACCACGAGGCTAACGAGGCAGTTAAAATGATTTGCATAATTTTCGGAATCCTTCATACATTTCTCCTTCCCTGACCTCCCAGTGCCATAAGACTTAAGAGATACGCAGTATCTTCAGTTTTTGACACTTGAGCCTGTCGACTCTCAATCGCTCCATAAGGGGGTCCCAAGGTTATCAATGTATGGCTTATGCTTACCGCAACTGTGATGATGGTGGTATGAGGCGCAACTGCTGCCAGCGCCGCTAGCAGTGCTCGTTCAGCAGTTGCATCAAGCGCAGCGGCCGGCTCGTCTAGCAGCAAGGCGCCCGCGAGCCGCGCGTGCAGCGCTGCGCGGGCAGCCGCCACGCGACCGGCGCGACCCGCGCTCCATCCTGAACTGCCGGACCGACTGCATACGCTGCACTCTGCGATGAAAATGGCATCAACTGTTATTTAAATGCGAGCAATAATCCAGCTTAAAGTTATTAAAGAAAAACCGTAATCAAGATCGAGACTAGCTTTTCTGTTTACCAGCTAATTAGATTATGCACCACCTATTAAAAGAACTAGGTATAGGTTCAACTAGGTTGACTCTAGGTATTTAGTACTTAGAGTCTAAATTTCTAGTCTTACTAATGGTTCGTAGAGGCTATTATAGGGGGATATTGCTGAGTGACTCATATTTTTAACAAAAATTGTTTTAAGTATCACTGCCCATTCAAATATGCACGCCCATATACGTATATAGCTTGTGCCATAGTGCGACTAAAACAATATTTTATCAGGTTTACATACCCAACCCAGCAGGCTGAGCAGATACAAAGTCGAAAAGTCCGACCGCTCTTAAACTGTGCCATATCTCTTCATCAGTGTGCACTGCCAGAGGATCGAGGTTCTCTCGCAGCGTGCCGGAGAACATGGCAGGGTCTTGCGGCACGAGCACGACACGGTGCCTGAGCGCGCGCAGCGGCACGCGCATGATGTCCTGCCCGTCGATCAGCACGCGGCCGGCACTAATGGTGGTGGCGCCGGCGCACGTCAGTAGCAATGTGGACTTCCCGCTACCGCTTCTGCCGCAAATGGCTACCTGATTTTGTAGAGGCG
Organism: Caradrina clavipalpis; assembly: GCA_932526535.1. Taxonomy (NCBI): domain Eukaryota; kingdom Metazoa; phylum Arthropoda; class Insecta; order Lepidoptera; family Noctuidae; genus Caradrina; species Caradrina clavipalpis. Next base: position 8,176,342 of record OW052093.1, read on the forward strand.
TCTATTAGTTAATCTACACTAATATTATAAAGAGGAAAGATTTGTATGTAACGAATAAACTTAAAAACTACTGGACCGAATTCAAAAAATCCTTTGCCGTTAGAAAGCTACATTGTCACTGGGTAATATAGGCTATATAACATCATGCTACAACACACGGGAGCGGAGCAGTAACCAAAGACATAACTTAATGCGGGTGAAAAAAGCCACGCGGAAGAAGACGCGGGTAATTCGCTACTTTATTAAAAAAACTAGCTGATGCCTGCAGCTTCGCCCACGTGGACATAAGTATAACTTAAGAAATTAAGTATTCAATGCCATGTCGTCAAAATCCTGATTAACTGCTTCGCTCCTTAAAGATATGGCGTGATGATATCATTTTAGAAATTCAATCCGCAGCCATCTATAACTTTCTTAATAATATCTCGTCTTTTTCAATCCCGTAAGAATTTGTAGAAGAATACAAACGTAATGCAACATTGCTCATCCCTCAAAGCAAATAGCGTGATAATTTATAGCCTAAGTTTTAAGTTAAGCTTACCAATATACATTAGCGAAAACCGCATTCAAATCGGTTGAGCCGTCTCTGAGATTAGCGTGCACAAACGCACAGACAAACAGATAAACAGACAAACAGACAAAAAATCAAAAAACTATATTTTCGGCATTAGAATCATTCCCCGACCTCATAGCAATTACTTTTTTTCAAAAATATTAAATGTACAGTTTTGACTTCGCTACGATTTTATTATATGTATAGATATAGATAGTGTCATTGTTGTCATATTATGTTGTCTCTGTCTCCTGCTAAAGATAATAACTAATTTGAGATGTAAAAATATTTTTTACCTTTTCGCCAGGGGAAATTGTGAGGTTGATATTTTTAAGTATTGATGTCGATCCTGGTTCATGCTGAATGTTGACATTCTCGAATTCAATTTTGCCGTTCCTCTGCCATCCGACAGGTATTGGGCCTGAAATTGACAGATAATTACCTAGTAGTTTTCTATTTTAGATTACGTACAAAGACATAAGTAGATCATATTATATCTACATAGTTTTACCAGAGCTGGTTAGCTGATTACAATGCGTGTTTCTTTCTCCATCTAAAGTTACATAAACTTCTAGAAACACACACATACCATCACGCGTGTATTCCCCGAAGGGTTAGGCGGACCTGTATGTAAACCCACAGTTCGCCGATATGTTTAGGTCCTATGTAATAGGGGGCGAGCCTACTGCCACCGGGCGTAAATCTTAGCTCCGAGTTGCTACTGAGAATTTCATAGAAAATCCCAATAGCACTTTGCTCGTGGGAATCGAACCCAAGACCGTCCGCAGTCCGCAACCGCGTTGCAGTCGCGTTTAGGAACACTAGGCTAACGAGGCAGTCTACATCCAGAAAAAGTTTCAGAAATCAATTCCATTAATACACACTTACAGTCATCTCTATAATCCTCCTGCGGCACATTGGTATCGTCATGCACGCGCTCAAGAGCCGCTAACTGCAGGTGCAAGTCGGCGCGGCACTTGGCGAGATGCGCCAGGTACGCCGGCAGCAGCAGCGCGTACGCGCCCGCCAGCCCCGCCGCCGCGCCGCCTGCGCCGCCTTGCAGGCACACTGTCAGTACTACGCACACGCAGCCTGCGCCCACCAGGTCCTGTAAACATAAAAAATATCATGACGCCTGTATTCCTTGAAAAGGGAGGGAAAGGTTTATACAGTAGGTAGTCAGCAACGAACAATGTTACTTTTACATATAATTTAAAAAGACACGAAATAACACAATTTAGGCAACACTTTTAGATCCATTTCGTAATGTGCTCAATAATAAAAAGGATTAAAAAATCTGAAAGGTTTATCTACTTTTGTTGCTGGCTGTACCTGGTCTACACAGAAAGGCAATACTTTTGTTGAAGAGACGTGCGAACTAAATAAAAAATACCAACATACTTTATAGTGGCAGGAACAGGACAGTTTCTAAAGTAATAGATTGACGCCCACATCTCTAATCGGAACAAGCTTGAACAGCATTACTTACAAGAGTAAGTCCAAGCCAGCGGTTAGCAGCGTTCAGCAGCAGCAGCGTGTTATGGTTGGTGTCGAGGCCGCGCTGGTAGGTGGCGCGCATGCGCGGCTGCAGCCGTCCCGCGCGTATCGTGCTGCCGCCCGCGCAGGTCTGCGCGCACAGAGACACCACCACCGCCGCGCTGTGGGCCTCCACGCACTGGAGCTCCCTGGATATCGTTGTAGATGATGTTTAGATTATTAGAATTCTTATTATTCAATGTTAGTAGATAATAATTTAATAGTCCTATAGTCTTAGTCTGTGGCCTAGTGGTCGTAAGCAAGCCTGCTACGCTAGAAGTCCTGGGTTCGATTCTCAGGTCGAGTTCTCAGCTCGGAGTTTGGATTTGTGCCCGGTTAATGGCCTCTGCCTAACTCTTCGGGGAATACAGGCGCGATGGTGGTCCTAGTCAAATTCTTTGTGGGGTTAGATTAATTAGACTGAGGTTCGTAATAATCATCAAATTACATACTTGTTCTTTTTATTATTTCTTTTTCATAAACCATCCCCGCACTATTATAAACTTGGAGTGTAATTTTAATGAAAAAAAAAAAACAAAATAAATGATGATGAATTCTGCTCTTTAGGCACCCAGTACCCACACTTCGCCTTTAGAGATCCATAAGCGGATTCTTACCTAGCGTTACACAGATAGACGGACTGCAGGGTGAGGTAGCACAGCAACGCTGGTATAGACGCCAGCAGAGTCCACGGCGAGATGATGGCGTTCACCAGCACTGCCGCGGCGCAGAGCAGTGCCAACTGCGCCCAGCGGCTGATTGCCGTCGGCAGTTTCTGAGAAAGGGATGTGGAATACATTTAGATTCTGCCAGGAGGCCATTATTTCTTAAAACGGTTTTATTTGTCCTTTTCACCGTTCGATTTTTTCTTTCTCGGCAAGTATAGCAGTGCGCACAAGTTGTGTTGACCGTTATTTTCAGTTTTTGAAAACGACGTTCATGTATTAAATCTTTTTGTATATAATATTATGATGATTCAACAAATCTAGCTGGAATTCCATCGTAAAATTATTGTTTTGGTTTTTTTTTATTTATTTTATAATAGGTAACTACGCAAGTAGATAAGATTAAAATAATAAAGAAGTAATTAGGTACCATCGGGGATTTTTTTACCTTATCAATTACTAAAATATCTGCAGAGAATCGGTGCAGCGTGTCGCCTAGAGGCGCGGTGCGGAGATGGTGCGGTGGTGCCCGCAGCGTGGCGTGCAGCAGTCGGTCGTGCAGCGTGCGCCGGGCCCGCGCAGACGCGCACGCGCTCGCCGCCTGCGCCGCGCCCGCCGCCAGCGCGCCGCCCGCACCCCACAGCGCGTATGTGCGCACGCCACTCCATGTCTGAACAAAGTCAACGGTAAATCAACCCGGCTAGTTTGGACCGCCAGTAGCTTGTAACCTGTCCCCTTAACTAGTAAAATGCTACTAAAATTTATGTTTATTGGAATAGCTCAAGTTGTAAAGGTAAAGATAAACTTACGATTTGTTTTACCGCTACATTTTATTGAGGCAAGAAAAAAATAACAGTTTTCTTTTACAAACCCGTTGATCAGAGATTAGGTTAGTGTCGGCGCTCTGTGTCATGTGCGTGAGCCAGTAGTCTGCAGCCAACGCCAGCGCCTGCGCAGCCGCCGCCGTCACCCAGTACGTGCCCCCCCACCATCGACAGGCTCGAGCGTATTCCCACCATATTGCACACTGGAAAAAATCGACTAAGTGAAAACGTGATATAGTTATTATAAATATTCCAACTACTGCAATGTTGCTATGGCACCCAATAACATCCAAATTATTCATATGGACCAAAGGTACATTGACTACGTTCTTTGTTAGAAGAGTCAGATGTAAATTAACAGGAATAGAGGTCAAAATTATAATACATTTCTGCTAAAACTGAGCAATGAGTAATAAACCTACTTAGATTAAAGTTATGGTCGATGTTTTTTTTTAAATAAAAATGGTATAAACAATAATTTCATGCGTAACACGCTCACCTCGCTAACTTCTTCTGGTTTCTGCGACGTGTTGGAGTCCTTATCAACGACGATGGTGTTGTTAGTTTCTATGCCATTGCCATTAGAAGTCAGCGAACTATATGGAGTAGTATCGACCATGGATTCGTCAACGACTTCTAAAATAAATAATACATATTTATTACAGTAAATAGGTCTATACTTACTTAAAGGAGACACGGAAGAAGGGAAGGTGGAAGGTTAAAACGATACCAACCGTTGTTTTGGTTGTCTTCTGGTGCTGTTTCTGAATCTGAGCTTAGAAGCCGTCGTAAAGTTCTTGGTGTCCATCTGAAGTAAAACATATTTATTAAAACAAAAGTATAAATACTATTCATAGTGACCAAAATTACTATTCTTTGACAGTCGTTACGGATACTCAGAAGCCAAGAAATCCGACAACCAGTCTAACCAAGAGGTAACGTGTTGCCCAGTAACTGGGTTGTGGTGGTCAGATAGGCAGTCGCTCCATGTAAAACAATGTTATTCAGCTGCATCCGGTTAGACTGGAAGCCGATGAGAAAGGGCTAAGCAGATGATGAGCAGTGATCAAATTACCCAAAGGTTAGTTTATAAACTATCTCTAGAGTTTAAATAACTTTGACAGTTTAATCTAGAAACAAAAAACGAACCTGTTGACACTGCGTTGGGCCCTGGGCTTCAGCAGCCGGCGCAGATAGCTAGCCTCTCTTTGAAGGGTCGCGTTAGACTCGTCTGCACTCACAGTGCGTCGGACATCCAGGCGCCATCTGTAAATTGATATTACCGTGTTTTACAATACAAACAAATATCTCAAAACCTGAAAAAGATCATAAGGTTTTCAATGATATAATTATACGTATAGGTGGTAGGTATATTAGCGAGGTAATCTTTAACTTTTAAATCAATCATTTCACTCCAGCGAACGTTTATTGATTTTGTTTACGTTGGCCACAGTTCACAGAGCGTACCTACTTACTACCTACGCCAGTCGTACTTATTCTGCGGGTACCTAATTATTACTAGAGTAGGTACATGCTACAGTTACCGGCACGAATTTTGAGCGCTGACTTCCACTTGCGCAGAATGAAAATAGTGCTCAAGTTCCGTGCCGGTACCTATACAGGGCATTCGTATCTCGTTTGACAGCTGCAATGCGATTCTCTAAGCCTTACTTCGTAATTCGAAAGCTGAATCCGCAATGGGATTACAAAATGGTATTCTGTTAAATACGATCACGTCCGTGACGTCACCGCGGCGAGAGAATTCTAAGCCAAGATCAAGTGGGTTCGTTATCGAAGTGAGCGCGATCACTTGAGTGAGACTCGTTTTCGAGCATTTTAGAGAATTGCACTACAGGTTGTACAAGAACTTACTTGGAGCTATACATGGATGGTGGCGGTGAAGACAACTGCCTCGACAGCGCCACTCGCGGGTGAGAGGACACGCGGCGTCGCCAGCTGCCGCCTGCACACGTCGGCACCTCCGACAGCAGGTGCGCTCCCGCCGCTTCACTAATGCCCACCTTCGGAATAAGTGTTGGAGACAGTCAGTCAGTTCTGTTATAACTTATAAACCTGGTATTCGTGAACAATGTTGAAAGTCTGATCTTCAATGTCTTTGTAAGCAGAAAGTTTGCAGGTATGGTCCAGACCAAAAAAAATATTTCGGCTTGGTTAGGTAAGTGTCTTTTTAACAGCCGTTATGTGTTGATATTTAAAAGATCCTATACAATATAAGTACATAATACTCACTACACATTCCGTAGGTATACAAGACATCTTTTTAAAAAAAAACTAGGTACATGTTCTATAAATATGTTTTTCATAACGTTATTGCTAAAAATGGCTATGGTTGATTGGCGTTAATTTTAATGGTCACATTTTTCCGAATTTAGCAACTTCTAAAATTAACGCCATGCTTGGTTTGTATGTGTTGCTAGACTGAACAAAACCGCTATCTGATCAACTGTTTTAACCAGCTTGCACTTAAACATTGCTGCTGAAGTAAATTGGAAAAAGTTGGATGAAGGCTACTTACTTGACTTACTGTAGTCTCTTCTGAGTTGCTCTGGAACCGAACCCTACTGAGCGCGCGCACGAGGCGCGACCGCTCCCGGGCCACGCCGCCAGGAGGGCCGGCGCCGGCGCGGGCAGCCGCGGCGCGCGCCTCTCCCGCCAGCCGCGCCCAGCGAGCCAGCGCGCCTTCACACGCGGCGCCACGCCCGATGCCAGCGACGCGACCTTCTTCCATTGCTATTATCTACGCAATAAGCAAATACCAGTTGGCATATTCTTGAGAGAACAACTGCGACCTAAATCTTCAAGGAATACCTCAATCACTACATGGGAATTGGGGTAACCTACCATATCAGCATAATGTAAAAGCTCAAGTCTGTTGGTGGCGACGACGACGGTGCGCCCGGAGCGCGTGGACGGTACCAGCGCGCGTGCCACCAGGTGTCGTGCCAGCGGCGCATCCAGCGCGGCCAGTGGCTCATCCAGTGCCAGCAGCTGCGCGTCCGAGTACAGCGCGCGCGCCACACACACGCGGATGCGCTGGCCCCCGGACAGCGGCGCTCCGTGGCTGCCCAGCCGAGTTGCGTCACCCTCTGTTTGGAAACAAGCCGGTCTCATAATGAATCCCTCTATACACACGACACGTCATACACAAACGTATGTGCCTAAGTAGGTACATATCTATACGCATAATAATAACCATCATTGTTCGATCGTTCCAGATTAATGATTTCATTTGTATACACGTGCCCTGATTCATTCGCTTGCAGTTTGATTATGATCTACGCTGATTGCGTTGACAAGGTTGCCTAATAAGCGATAATACATTATGCCTAACTAAATCTGCTTGATTACAATTCTACTTTCTTGCCTGGTAAAAGCTGCAGGTCGGGTCTCAAACCGGTCGCTCTCAACACGCGACCGTATTTTCTCTGGCACCACGAGCTGTCCATGACGATGTTGTTGCGTACGGAACCTTCCAGAAGCCACGGCGGCTGTCCAGCGTACCATGTAGAACAGCTCCTAGGGTCAAAAGTATCATATTGTAACAAACTAGCATTTGCCCACGAATTCGTCCGTGTGAATTTTCTTACGGATTCATATTTTTTTTTATTATGATATATAGGATAACGAAGCTTCCTATTAGGGAACGGATTTTCAAAATTGGGCCAGTAGGCCCGAAGCTTAGCGCGTTCAATCAAACAAACTTTACAATTTTATAACATTAATATACATAGATAGTATAGATTTCTCTAGACACATAGGTAATACATATGTATCACTACTATCAATAAAGCATCACCATCATATCTATCTATAATTGAATGTTTTATAAAGTCGTGTTCGTGCAAATTCTTAGTCAAAGTGTAATAAATAATATTTGCATAATTAACTACCTCTTATTGAATTCTAGCGCGGGATGGACGATGGATATAGGTAATCGGTGAGCAGGTTTTACAGAAATAGGTAACATATGTAGAAAATCAGCTCTGGCAAAACTGCTTTTTTACCTTGGGACTCAAGATTACCTAATTCGCTATAGATCATAGTAGGTATCTAATTGTAGCTTGTAATATAATTGTGTGAATTGAAGCGATGTGCTACTCTAGGAACTTTTCAGTCGCATACCAATTTAGCTATGAGATACGTACTACGTTACTGTTTTAATTAAGGTAATTAGTTTTAAATTGTCACGCTATTTTCATTTACGGATAGGAACACTGACATTCTATCGCTTCTCGTCCCAGAAGTGTCGTTAAACTGGGTAATAGAGGACACGACCATACATAAGCTGGTTTACAACATTTCTAAATAGGGTAACTTAGCCGGTTTTCGGCCACTTAAGCGAACGTGTGACTTTGTGACGATTTTTCTCCATGACATTAAAGTCGCAGACTAGTTTCTTAAATATTTTTGAACTCGAAATATAATGTAGTTTTGATATTTGTAGACCTTTTACTCGTCAGCGTTAAATTAAAATTACTGAAAATTAAAATGTCTGAAAATAGCGATTTCACCGGTTTTCGGCCACCTGTTTCAGTTTCCGGCCATTATTTTGCTAGTTCTCGGCCACTAATCTGCTATTTGAAAAATGATCTATATTTGCTAACTAGTAGGTTCTATAATGGATTAAAAGCAAAAAATACGTATGAATCAACGATTTTAATTAAAAAATTAAACATATAGAAACATTTTAAACATAATAGTAGGAACATTGGTCAAAAAGGAAAAAGGATAATATGGCATAGCAAAAATAATTGAGATTATGGAAAAAATCTGCTTTTTGACTGGCCGAAAATACGATTTTTAAACTGATTTTCGAACATCCCTTTAAACACGGCCGAAAAACAAATTTAAATTAATTAGTTTCCGGCCGTTGATCAACTTGCTTAATTTTCTAACTAGCTAATAAGATAAATTTTGAGGAAGTCCCTTTATGTCTGTATTGTTCGTGTGAGTGATGATTTCGATTCAGTTAGTTGATTTATTATCGTTAGCTTTTATTGGCCGAGAATCAGTTAGTAAATTATTAGTTTTCGACCCTATCGATTAGCTTAGGCCGAAAGGTAAATATTAAAATTCTAATTTTCGGCCGTCAAATATTCAATTACTATTAAGTGTTATTACCACATAATTAGCTCAAAACATGCGGCCGACATCTGACTACACAAATGAAAAGCGGTTCTACTTTGTGTATAAAGCATTTCTTTTTAAAGAATTCCTTATTTAATAATCAAAAGAATCAATTAAATATAAACGGTCTTCTTCTAGTTTTCGGCCGGCCGGCCGAGAAGTAAATAGTCCCCCAAATCATTATCTAGTTTACCGGCCATCAAAGGAGAAGGATAGGGTTCCATAGTAACTTGGGCCCAGGTGTTAACTCAATCAAACTAGACTTATTTGAAAGAGGATATAATAACAAGACCTCACTGAAAATTTGGTGAAATTTGGCTATCCAGGAGTCTAGTTATATGTAGTAAAGTAAAAGTGAGGTTACCTTATAATATTGTAGTTTTTTGCAAAATGTTTTTAATAGCTTTTGTTATGTAATGATTATATGCATGGAGTGTAAGCCGAGGTCGTGGGTTACACAATAAAACATGGAAAATACGTGCACACTCAGAACGAAATAAAACTGACGACAGCCGGTTTTATTCTGACTGTCATATGTCAGTCGGTGACCAGTGTTGCTAATCAAAGAAAAATTAAAGAAACTCCATTCGCTATGAATCGATTCTACGAAACGATTGATACGCACTAATTGTCACTCGAATTTCATACATATTTTGAGATTTTACCGAACTATTCACAACCGATTACTAAGAATTGAGGCATGTATTTAATCGATTTTTTGTTTCATAACATTTTTTAAGTTTTCTCGCTTTCTAGATAGAAACATAATACAGTATTTTGTGATTTTTTTAAGAAAAAAATAACGGATTTTTTAAGACCCATTTCAACTAGTTAACTGCTGGGCCCAAGATTAGCCTTCTCCTTTAAATGTAAATAACATTATCTTTCTTCCATTTTAATTAAAATAACACTAATTAAACTTATCTCCCGTGCACAGAACAATAATTATGTTTATAAAACCGATAAACAACTTTGTAACTTAGCTTGCAAAAATTATGCGCGCACTATTTTTTTCACTAATTTCGACACACGCGTGCACTGTAAGACTTTCGGAGGGTCACAGACGACACAGTTGGATCATTAAAATTCTACAAAATTCAAAAGTTGTAGGGTTTATACCAATACATTAAGTAGGCGTTGTTTTTTTAAATGGGTAGGTTAAAGTGTCCTTATTATATTAATATAACAACGTACTGGCCGAAAACCAGAGGTGGCCGGCAAACCGGCTAAACTACCCTAGTAGTACATCGAGGTTTAAACACCGTGATAGTTGGTGTGACAACAAATGTATGATGAACTACATGGTCACAATAATCATAATTGTGTAGTCGACTGTCGAGGACCGAAGATAGATCCCTGTGGTAGCCCTTTTGTTTTTCGGCTATGTTCTTTGGCCCAATCTGAATTCAGAAAATTGATATTCTTACTTGTTATATACGACGTCACCTCTGTCCAGATACATCTCACCGAGGATGGCAGACAGCAGTGAAGACTTCCCTGACCCGGTAGTACCAACTACCATTATCAGTTTACCTAGAAAAATAAATTGTATAAGAACGATAATTATATTAGTTTCGATGATTTATTTTACGTATCTTTATACAGCACTTCTTTGGGTGGTATGTACATTGACTTAAACGTAATAATCTAGGCACTTTCTTAGGCTAAAAAGCACATGAGAACCTACAAAACAACGGAATTACAAGAGGCTTATAAATGAATCTCACCTGCTGGGATGTCTAGATCGTCTACTTCCAATAGCATGTCGCTTCTGTTGCCCCAAGTGAAGGCTGCGTTTCTGAACGTTACTAAAGAGTCTGTTCTTCGAGTTGGCATTGTGAATACTTCATCATCGGAAAACTGATCTACACACTCAGCACCATCGGGTTCGTCTTTATTGTTAACGTAAATTTCGTCAACTTCGTCTTTATCAATAAAAGTTTCTTGATTTTTATCTTCTGTCGTTTTCGGTTTATCTTCATCATTACATTCTTTAACGTTGTTTGATTCGGGAAGTTCTAAGAAATCTCTAATTCTCTTTGTACTAACCTGGGTAACAAAAACACAACCTTTATTTGCTGGTAGTTGATTAGTTAGAATTAATACACATTTTTACATTTATATTAATATAAAGTTTTCCTTACCATCGCTTGGATTACCATTAGCACTGTAACTGGCAGAATGAGCAGAGGAACAGTGAGTTGATTAAAAAACGCTAATCCAGCAAATACATTAGTAGCCGTTAACTGACTGTTATCGTTCTCTATAAAATAGTATACGGTAAACGTAATAACTGTAATCATTATCGTCGATATTTGAGTTGTGAAAGCTGAAATTCAATGTTAAACATATTACAATCCAATAAGTAAGCATGTAGTTATCATAAATGTATGATGAAGATAATGAGCATACTTAAGAAACTCCAGTAAACAGAATCCTTATTGAGAAGTTTTAGTTCAAGTTCTCTCAATTGCAAAATTTTCTCATTGAACAAATCCTCCCAAACGTAAAGTTTGATAACATCTATGCCATGCAATATTTCCGTCATCTTTGATAATCTATGGTCGGTACATTTGGCGATATCCTTTGAATTGTCCGATAATTTCTTTCCGATATAAAATTGTAATGGTGTAATTAAAAGAACACTCGTAGCGGTGCCTATGATTGCACTCACGCCCAGTTTCGTGTATAATAAATACAAAATAACGAATACCTGTAACACAAATGAAAGAAAAATAAAATTTATTGAGAATTTATCATCCATTGGATCTATCGAAAGCGCTAGTTGTTTACCTTTAAAGGTATAGCCCAGACATAATGACAGATCCAAACACACGACATAATATTATAGGTGTCCTGTGAGACCAGATTTGTGATGAGGCCGCTTCTCGTGTTGCTATTGTCCTCAGTGTCACGCAGCAGTCGGGAGTCCTCGCTCTCATCTGAGTCAGTAGATGACCACGGGGCCAATCTCATACACTTGTCATACACCATGCTCTGTCAATAAAAAACTGCATAAAATGCAACTATTATATATTACATAGAGAATATTTAAAATATCACAGCAACTAACAGGTCATTAAAAAAGCTAAGAAGTCGTAATAAAGAAACGAACTTGTAGAGCTGTCTTCAGTCTTGTGCCTTCAACCGTCACTAAATGTGTTGAATTCTGAGATAAGAATGCTTGGCTTATTAGTGCCATCGTAATTATGAGAAGCATTACATATCCGTTGTTAAAGAATTCTTCAAGAGTCACTTGTGCTCTAGCGTCATATGTTTTAGAAGGACCGTCAATGTACTGAATTATAATAGCCAGTCCTAAGGGAGGCACTACGCCGATTAAATCGCCAAACAATTTTAATATTCCGGCAATATAAAAGTTTGGCCATACTTTGCGTATGTAACATGACCACAGACTCGGGCTGGTTTCTTTTGCTTTAGAATCCTGAAAGGAGAAAACAATCTGGTGATAGGTACATATCTAGTGAACGCAGGTAATGAAGACATGTAGCGATTCAGAGTATACGTACGTCTAGGTCTTGGTATATTTTCACAAATTCCTTATAATATTTCACCGAACGTTCATCGTCTGGAAGTTCTCCTAAGTATTCTGGTTCCAACGACGATTTGTATCCCTTCTTCAATAAGGAATTTAACCAAAAAAATGTGATCTTCGAATAGAAGTGTGTGTCGTTATGTTTATAGCAAATGTTGGGGACGCTTGATTTAAGATCGTTTCTGAAACGTTTCGTGACCTGAAATGTAAGTACCTAAGTATCAACATTTTATAAATAAGGATCTTCTAGCAAAAATTCTATTCAATCAAGGGAATTTTGAGATACTATATAAGTAGATTGAGCAACTCGAAATTTCATCTTTACGCGTGAACTAGTAGAGGGCGCATTTGATAGGTGTCACGTTAGTATTGACCGCACTGCACTCATGGGAATACCATCTGAGAGCGGCGCCAGACGCTTTGTGAAAATCGTCTCCACCGATGTGCTCCTTGCGCGACGGCTGGCGCCGACGGCGGCGGCGGCCAGATCTGACTCATACACTACTCATCACATACCTACCGCTTCTATAACAGTGCTCCCAGTTTTAAGCTCAATAATCTGTCATATAATTTAGTTGTATTAAAGAGAAAGTGGCATAGTGGCACGTAACTATGCTGCTACTAGAGGATAATGATATGCGTCCAACACGCACATCATTCTGTTACACAGCGTGCGCAAGTATTAAAGTGAAGACACGATACCTATTTACAAATTAAACGGAAGTCATAACTTTAAGCATTATAAAGTTTGTAATAACAATAATAAATTCCTTCAATACTGTCCTATGTAATACTAGAGTTAAGATTTTTAAGACGTGATTTTAAGTAATAAATAACTTTATTAGGTCCCAATATTATATGAAATTACAATCAACTAGAATACGTTCACGCCAACTAGCTTAACCCCGATGAGCCGTGCTCATTTAAATAGTATGGAGGACATTTACATTAGTAGGTATCTACACATAATACAGCCAAATATGTCATAGGTGCTACCTAATTCAATATCGAAATTTGCATGAAGTGATGGAAGCATTCGAGCGGTGAATGGCTGAGTGATGTTCTTCTATTACAAAAGAATTTATGAATGTTAAAGTCAGAAGTTTGAGTCCACCCTGAAATATGTTATTTCAGAATGATCATTTCTGTAAAGCAGACATATTTAGAGGATCTTTGACAAATAAATGAGATTGCAAGGAGGCTAATAGTACGGTGTGTCACCGGTGTACTCGCTTGTGTTTACGACTCAGTAAGGAGTTTTTAATCGGAGACTTGCTGAATCGACTGTAGGATGATGGGCTTAGGCGGCGCGCTTATCAAGTTATGTGCGCTAAGTCAATAAGTGCTGGCACTAAGGGGATGGGATCAGTTTACACAGCTCCTAAGTAGAAACAATTGGCATGATATCAGCTTCAATAAAATAATGCGTGAGATACGTACTCGTTACCACGCATTATATTCATTATAATGTAGGTACCTATTGTTACTAGGTATTGTGTATACTGCCATCATCCGAATGAAGGCATGACATTGTCTAATCTTTGATATTTGCTAATACCTAAATGGTGACGTGCGTGTAAAGGCTTAATGACCACCTCCATTAAATTTTACCACTTCTGTTTTAATCATCCATTATTATCATCCATACGCAATGTAGTAGTAGACGTAGGTACGTACTTCTTTGGTATCTAATAACTAAGGCCTAGAGTGGTGTAATTGAATTGCAAGCACACGACACTTTCGGCCCTTTTTTATCCATGGTCAGGACAATTCTGCTCTAAAACTTATTCGTATTTATAGTCTAATAAGTTATATCCATTGGAACTAGTATTAATAATTGCAGTTAGTATGTTGGATAAATTACCTCGTCATAGAAACAAACGCAGTCTACTGCAGATATCAGTAATGTCATCAGTAACGAAACGCCTTGAACGTATAGTTCCACGTGAGTGGACGTAGCTCCCGTGACGATATGTTGCCACAGGATTGTCCCTGCAGAGATGGTGGCGAGCATCCAGTATATGGCAAGGTAGAGGATGGGGGCCGCGGAGCGCCGGGTCCACAGAGCCACGTGGAAGGCGGCGGCGGCCAGCCAGGACCAGGGGGCCATCAGGGCGGCCACCAGGCGCACCGTGTCCGCAGGCCGCAGCAGTGCCGCCGCCGCGTCGCAACACCAAGCCATCCCTAGCACGAGGCTTGCTATTCCTCGTACATTTTGTCCTCGCCATCGCTTTGAGTGCCTGCGTTGGATTTTGATGTTAAGAATTTCGTTCCCAGCAAACCGAACGAACCATCGTTTTGTTATGGTAAGCGGGTGTGCACAGGTGCACAGAGTTTTAAAACAAACTAATTTGCCTACAATTTATTTGATGACCTTCCCCTGAGTTCCCCCCTTGCAATGCATTGTACATAATATTAATTGTTGTTAATAAGTTTATATTTCATCGCCTAAGGATTTGACTTGATTTTACCTACGTACCTATATTGGTTTATATATAATATACTATATTTACACAGGTAAGTACACTTGACGTCGTCAGAATATTTGGTTAACTTTAATATAACGACGTGGTATTCTTAAACATTCAACAGCAGAGTTTTAAATTATCTTTCCTTATTTGTAAACCAAATAAAGCGGCTCACATGCATGATATGAAAATAAACAAGGAAATGGTTTTCGTTTACCTTGATATTAAGTTTTCACTGAATCGTTTCTTGTTAATGAATTAGCCGATTTCCGGTTTAATCATCGAAGACGGATTTATAGTTCCGATCTATCGGAGGGGATTAGACTTATCATTGGCATTCTTTATAGTGTTTACCTTTCTACAAAGCGACAATAATATGTGTCATGTATACCTGTAGTGTTTGTGTATAGGAGAACAGCAGCACATGAGTGCGGCGCTGATGGATGCGCAGTACAGGTTGATGGAGTGCAGCGCCGCCGCCAGCGCGCGCATCTCGCACGCGGTGTCGGCGCGCGCGCATACCGCTTCCATCCTTCCTCAGAGTTGATGGCAACTATTTCGGTGATATCAAGCACTCTCACTGTCCGCTATTGCTTTTATGATGGCTACCATTTGCGTGGTAAGCGATTCTAATGAAACACAAATGTTATATTTAGTACTTTGGAGTTTCATGTAAAAGAGGATTAGCGGAAGCTGTGGCCTAAAATACTTAATGGACTTAACGTTTTTCAAAACTATATCAATTTATTATTATTCAGAATGTCAACTTATTTAAAGTTGCCTAGTTAACTGTACATTTAAGTAAAGAGCGTTGTCGAGAGGTACTACATTTTCGCTTTACGAGAGCACTACAGTGTACTCTAAGGAATACATAATTATCTTTTCAGGACATTATGTGCTATATTGATTAGCAGCATATTTGCCTTCACCACTAATAACAACACGAGTACGTAGATATTGATAATATCAGTATATCTACATGTAGGTAGTTATTATTTAAAAATATAATTGTTCGTTTGTTAATGTTTGAAATATTTTCGCTATACCTACAGGGAACTGTAGGTAATATAATTTGTGCAAACATTTTTTGTATATTTTGTCAAATGACTAGAATAAAGTAAGTATTCAAGCAATGTAGGTGGGTGTTGGTTGGTGTATAGTTTTAATTTTTTAACTGCCGAATAACTAAGGTTTTGTGAAAAATGTTTAATGTCGAGTTATCCGACTCATGAGTCGGTTATTGATTTGGTAAGATGATTATTTTGTAAATGCACAACATCGCACAGCGTCATTCCACTTCGGCCGGAATTCACAACAAAACTCACCTCCAAAATAATTTTAATTCACTACAAAACAATCACGAGTCACCATCCGATCGTCACTAGTTTACGAATTTTACGTGCATCCGCATCCCATTATACTGAAAATTATTGTGTTGGGTTTATGGCATTATGAGGTTGTTATTTTTCGATCAGTTTGTGTAAATTTGCATCGCGTTTAGAGCGGGGCACACGAGCGCGCGCGTGATAACAGCCGGTTAGTGCGGTGGCGACTGGCCGCCAGTGGCCCGAGTGCCGCATGCCGCTCACACTGTGCGGACTGTGTCGGCCTCTAGTATTTTATATAGTATGTAATGTATGGTGTCGGCCAGGCCTCACTGTTGCACTGACTCGAAGCTGGGCCGAAGCCGACGCAGGCCCCGCTGGACAGGCCATCGGCGATGGCTGGTCGGTGGGCGATGTGTCGCTGTTCCGTGATCACAATCATGTACTTGTACAACCCAGCATTCTATTCCACTAGCAGTGATTGACCTGCTACTGGAGATGCTCGCCTTTTTCCTACTAACTGGTTGTTTTGTGGAACACATAATATGAAAGTTGCACTAACTCGTGTTATGTAACTTGAGATCAATGCTCTCATGTTGTAGATGACGTACCTATTTATATTTATTACTTATTAAATCTAGGAGTCGACAAGTGCACCTTTAGGAGCATTTGTTGACTCCTAGTTTTCTAAAATTAGTAAAAATGCTACTGAAATATCCTTATTTCATACAAACACTTAAATATGTTGAGTACATAGGTAGGTACTTTAAGTCTGTTACTATGTTCCCTTCACTAACACAGTGCCTTTTCAGGCACTGTGTTAGTGAACACCTGCTGCCTGAACGATTTGAGGGCTGATGTGGTTTACAGAAATCTTCATCCGAGTAATAATTTAATAGTAATTCGTACGTCAGAATGTAAATTACGGTATTTTTGTTGTTAACTTTATCATAATAAATTGTGATTTTTAACTTTTCGTTCTTCAGTACCTGAATAACTACTTAAAGAAAAATCTTAAATCTACAGTGGGTACCTACCTACCATCTCTTTACCAAATGGACTGATTCTGAAATAAAAGTTTTTTTTTTAAATGTCATTAAGTATTAGTGAAATCTTGTATTTTACCTAACATGTCACATCCGACCATTATCTACTTTTCGACCAATTCATAAAAATCCTTTTATGAATTGGTCATCTGGGGGAAACCCCGAAACTGGAAGTGCCTTTGTGTATAATTTGTAGTAGGTGTGTATTAGTATGCTATGTCAACCTATTTTGCGACTTGTGATCTCATCGAGCAAAAGGCAATTTTTTATAATATTTGGTTGAATCGTGTAGCTTACGCACTCGATACATAATGGCAGCAAGCACTCGATATTCAAATGGCAGTGTTTCGCATAAACATGGCGACGCGGTGCGCGCGCGCAGTACTCACTGGCACACATATGCCGTCTGTTATTCTCCCCACTGACCTTATTCTCATTCCACGGCTTTTCGCTTGCTCTCACGCCATCACATCACAGCTTTGCCTGCCTACTATAATATACAAATGCCTAGCTGTTGATGATACACAATAACGGGGCTTAATTTAATAATAATGAATTAATAAAATCATTAATTTTGAAAGATCTATTTTCTATGGTATATGGTATGATACATACAAAACTATAAAATACATATTGATGACTTAAATGTAGGCTCTTAATGATGCACTTATAATTATGACGGATGGCACCATGTCCGTGAATATACGATACAAATACTCGTCGGTATAAAAAAAACTAAATATTATTTTTTATCCAATTATATATAAATCGTACTTAAAAGTTGTACTTATAAATAGTAAAAAAAATATCAGAAATCTAAATCCCATCCAGAAGTTTCGTCCGGCGGCATTTTATCCTTGTCGTACTTCTCAAAGTTGCCGAGGTCCAGGTCACTAGCCACAGGTTGAATCAGAGGAGCCTTCAGCCGCTTCTCCAGGAGCCCTTCCCAATCGAAGCCCAAAAACCACCTGCACAATGAAAAAGTCATTGAATGATAAGACGAGGTCTGAGTAAAAGTTGTTTTGTTATAAAACGATTCAGTAAGTTTAATTAGTGACGTAGCCTAAAGATTGATTATGTAAAATGCATTATGATTTATGTTGCGCTGTGCTCATACTGATAAAAATCTGAAAACGTATCTAAAGATGGTTTTATAGATATTACTACAGCCTGTGTGTTGAATAAAGAATCAAACAAATCACAATATCATAAAATTAACATGATAATAAAGAGTCAACATTGTGAAGTCCTCATAGGAATTTAGGAACTCTGATTGAGTCGCATCCTTTGTAGTGTCTACCAGACGCGAAATGAATTTAAAAGTAGCTTTATATTAGTTAAATAATACTACACGGTTAAGCCGTTGATGACGATACTGTGAAATATGTAACCTTGAACGTACTTATGACTTTTGATGTCTGCAATTCCGTTTTTAAGATAACCGAGTCGTTCGGCTGGCACAGCTCGACACAGTTTGCGAATAAGCATTTGTGCAGACTTGGTGACCCGCGGGTGGAACGCAACAGCGTCGATACCGCGCAGGATCAGCGTGTACGTCTTCATGTGGTCGCCACCGGGCGCTCGGAATGGAGGCCTGCCAACTAACAGCTCGTGGATCAGCACTCCTAATGCCCAACAGTCTACAGCTCGGTCGTGACCCTGAATAGAAAATAAAATTTAATAAACAGCGATTCAAAATATTTATAAGATAGCTTTCAATTTTCAACCAACCTTATTCAGGACAATTTCTGGGGCTACGTACTCAGGTGTGCCAGCAAATGTCCATGTTTTGCTATTTGGCGAAATCCGTTTAGCAAATCCAAAGTCAACCTTTAAAATAAAATATTGTTATCGGTCAAGTTATGTACCTAGTAAAAGTATTGATAGATACGCAAGTATCTAACATATCTAAAAAAATGCAGTTATACCAATTTAATGTATCCTTGTTTGTCGAGCATCAAATTTTCAGGCTTGAGATCCCTGTAGATAATATCTTTAGAGTGCAGATATAGGAATGCTTCGACCACGCAAGCCATCATGAAGCGAGCAATGTTTTCAGGGAAGAAGCGTTGCTTCTGGAGGATAGTCCAAACGTCACCACCCAACACTGGCTCCATAAGGAAGTAAATATATTTATTGTCTTTAAAAGTGCGATGCAATCTGAAAAGTTCAAACAATTTCCAGTAAATCATTGATAATCACGATAGATTAAAGTCTTTTGTGCTTGACGTAAGTAAGTGTTGTGATTAATTGATTTTAAACTTGGTCAACTGTGTCGACGTCAAGCGTAACCCAGTTATCTCGAGGTACATTAGATAAGGGTGACAAGTAACAATTGCAATTTACAGCACATTTTTCTTTCTTTAAGATATACCTAGGTACATTTTTAGCGGAAATTCAGTAACAACATGATGGAATGGAATTTTGTAATCAAAACCGCATTCCTAATTCCGATTAATTTGCGTTGTAATGTTAAACAGTCACTCATTCGTTTATTAAGTACATAAGTAGGAACTTAATATTATTGTCCAATTTGATAATCCAGTTATCTTCCTGTCGATTATTTTTGTAGCACGTTCAGTTGATTTAATCCGCACAATTTACGGAAACATTATAACGACTTTGCTCGTTATGGACAATATCCTGTTCTATATTTATCGCAGTGCCTATGAAATATAACAGCTATACTAACAAACATTTACAGACCTGCAAATGAACGGGCTTTGGCACGACATCATAATATTTTTCTCATTGTACGCATGTTCCTGTTGCTGCTGCTGTACCATGTCGATCTTCTTGAGGCACTTGAGAGCGAATGTGAGAGACTTGTCTGGTTCGTACTGCACCAGCTCGACGCGACCAAACCCGCCCACACCCATAGTGCCCACGATCTTCAAGTCTTTTAGTTCAACGAATTCGTACTCTGAAAAAAATTGTTAATGGTCCAGTCATCAATATAAACCTTGATAATAATTGTCGCGCGCTAAATAACGAATATGTGGGTCAATGATAAATTGGCTTCTAATCCGTCTTAAAATGTTGTATGTATCTTTGTTAAAAATAAGCATTTAAAATATTATTATACAAGATTTGCAATATACTTGTCATTTTAGATATATTTAAACCTTTTTTTTGTGGACCATAATATCAGCGTTTCATAAAATAAAAATTAAGGACCCGGTATACAGCTAAAAGTTAACAAAGTTAATTTACCTACATTAGGCACCGACTTACCACTTTTAACTTGCGATGGAGTTCTTTGTTGCGATGGTCTTGGCACTTCATGGCGAATTCTCCTCAGTTGTTCTAAATTGCCAAGTAATTCCGTAAATGGGCTGTGAAATAAAATAAACAAAATAATAAAAAATCACCTTTGTCATTGTAAGTTCAAGATTTTCAAGCCCTTTAAAATGACCGATATCTCTTTACTGAAGCCCTTATCGACATTAGTTAGGTTATGATTTAACCTTTAGTTATTATGAATCATTTCGCAGTTCAACATTTCAAGGGCCTAGAACTTGAACTGTAAACTAATAAATAGGTAAATAATAGGTGATATCATATCTTCAGCCTGTTGATAAAATAACTTAAAAAAAGCGTTTCTATGGTTTTTTTTGTTACGGACACATAAGTGACGACTGAACAAATCTTGACTTTTGTACAAGATAAAACTACTTAGTCAGACAAACTTGACAACCTATAATGCAGTAGGAGTTACCCTCGCTCCAGCGTCAGACACTCGACTCCTGGCGGCTGTGCGGTGACGGTGGCCAGCCTCCGGTCTTCATGCAGCAGCGCCTGTTCACCGAAGAACTTCCCGCGGCCGAGCACCCCGACCCGCTTCTCCCCACTCTCCCCTTCCCGCTTCGTGACCACCACCGTACCACCCCGAATTATGTAGAATTTGTCACCCCGGTCACCTTGTCGCACAACTGGCGTACCCGTTGAGAAGAATTCCTGAAATTATGTAAAAATTAGGTCGTGTTCTTCTTCTGTGGTGTTTATTTAATGCATACTCGTATGTCGCAATCCACTGGTTAAAATAGCCGCCTAATTGTACGGCTAGTTCTTTGATTAATTTTTTGACCAGTTGACTAAAGATTATGATATACCTACCCTCTTGAGAAAACCGGAGATTTTGGCGAGTTCGATAGGATGAATGCCCTGAAGCAGAGGCACCGAAGCCAGAAAACGCATATTGTCATCTTGCTCTTGTTGTAGACTGCGTACCATAATCTTTTGGAAAACTCGTCGCTCCAACATCCATACTTGTGCTTCTGTTATACCTGATTCAGAAGAATATATACTTACAAGTATTCTGTGTGCTTCAAAGATAATAATAATTCTTAAAAAATCGACTTACATCGTATTGAAGCGAAACGTTTAGCTTTGTATAGAATAGCAAGTTCACCAAATGCCTCTCCTTGTCCGAACGTTTTTACAACCTGTCCACCTTTGAGGACTTCAAACTGTCCGCTTGCTGATACAAAAAGATGACTGCCGCTTTCCCCCTCCCTGATAATAAGACTGCCTGCTGGGAACTCTTGACGACTCATGGCTTCCACTACAGCTGCAAGTCGCCCATCATCCATTAAGTTCTTTAAGAAGTCATTAGCCATAACAGCCTTTCTTATTTGTTCAGCTGACCTGTAAATAGTCATATTTTATTAATATGGCTAGTAAAATATAAGTTGACAGCAGGTAATAACCGCCTTGATTAATAAACAAAAAGATGATTCTACATTTTTAACTTCGCTACGGTTAAAGACAAATAATTTTATTCCAATTAGACAATTAAAAGTTGTCATTTTGTAATCAAGGGCGTCAACTTACGCCTGATCCTTTTCGTATTTGTCATACTGTAAATCATTGAGGCGCGCGGGGTCTGTCGGCGTGTGGGGCGCGATCACGCCGCTCTTACGGCGCCGCTTCTTCTTGCGCTGGTTCTGCTGCACCAACTCCGATATAGTCTTACGATCAACGCTGCTCTTGCGCCCATTATTAGAATCAGTGTCAGAGTCTCTAGTAAGCCCCGATGGGTTTCTACTATGGCTGCTCAAGGGACGTTTGTCGTTTTTCACCGTCTCGCCGCCGTTGATATCGTTGTTATTGTTAGTGATACTACTACTTCTTGGTGAAGCTATGTCGTCATCGTCTTTTTTGTGAAATATGTCTATGTCACCGTCAGGTATTATCTGAAAGGACGCGATAGTAAAATGAAATCAAGACATAATTAATTTTTTTTGGAATTAAATTGATGACGAGCACTGATAACAGGCAAAAATATAATGCAATTATCGACTCCGCTACTGAATGTCGAAGTTTGAAATGTCGACGTATGTTAGTTCTAAAGTACAGGATCTCGATGTACGCCAGTTCGAAAGTTCACTGGAGCGAAGTATGCAAGGCCGACGTATCGTTAGTTAGAAAGCATACGAGTGCGATGTACGCCAGTTCGAAATTACCCTGTTACGAAGAATGAAATGCCTCCGTACTGTTACTGGTACTCCTACAACATTATAATTAGCTATACAGATAACGAAAAGAAACGTAAATACAAAACATCATGCCATATCCTAAAAATCTGAGAACAGTTATTAAAGATGGATGATGATGATGATGAAGGATGGTCTTGCGTACATAGCGTATATGAAGATTTAATTTTATATACAAAACGGAAATAAATTAATTTACAAAACACATTAATAAATAGATATACCTATATTTAAATTATTAAAAAGAAAAAAAGAAATTAAACCAGAACCAAACCAAAAAAAAAATGCGCTTGGAGCAAAACATAATGTTATTGAAAAAACCATTTAGATTAAATATATGTGTTATAGTATCAGTAACCCTGCTTGGCCCTAGTTCAATCTATAGTCCGGAGCGAGGGGGAATGGGAAGCCGTCACCTCCTTCTGCGAAGCAGTAATGCTAGCAAAGGAGGAGGCGGAACGCCGTAGGCGCGGGCATGCGGACGGCGAGTGTTGGGTGCCTCGCCGTCCGATCAGAACCAGGCCCAGGTCGGCGGCTCGTTGTGTTCCACGCGCGCCTCAAAGACATGTCAGCACAGTAGACGAGGCTCACTAGGGCCGTGCCTGCCAGGGTTGCGGAATTTGTTCGAAAGAGTTACCGCGGCCCTGGAACGCAAGGGGCATTAGGAGGAAAACGGATGGTTTTTAGTCAAAAAAAAAAGAAAAATAGAATGGAGTACTAGTAACAGTACGGAGGCATTTCGTACTTCGTAACAGGGTAATTTCGAACTGGCGTACATCGCACTCGTATGCTTTCTAACTAACGATACGTCGGCCTTGCATACTTCGCTCCAGTGAACTTTCGAACTGGCGTACATCGAGATCCTGTACTTTAGAACTAACATACGTCGACATTTCAAACTTCGACATTCAGTAGCGGAGTCGCAATTATCGCATGTCTTTATCTCGTAGTAGTTGTCGTTGTTAGTTGTAGCGCAAAATAAAACGACTCTTATAATAGACATTATGAGAGTCGCTTAATTTTGTTTAAAAATAATGAATTAATTTTCGTGTTGTGGAACAATGCAATTTGTAAAACTTTTTACAAAAAAACGGTAATTTAAAAAACTAAAAAACCCGACTGCTATTCTTTAAAAATCCCTAAAACAAGATAAATTGTAGCAGTCGGGACCCATTCTAGAAATGGAGGATTAGTGAGTTGATAGCACATACCTACCTATATTACATTGCAGATGGTCCCGAATGGTTCCCGACTGCTACAATTTATCTTGTTTTAGGGATTTTTAAAGAATAGCAGTCGGGTTTTTTAGTTTTTTAAATTACCGTTTTTTATTTTTTTAGTGTTTTAAAAAAGAAATTAATATACCCAGTATCACTCTTACAGTAAATACGAATCTACCGACACCTCTCAAGCTAAAATCCATCAAGACGTTCAGCCTGCAGAGCGAGCCAAACATTTGAATTTGGCGCCAAAAATCCGCCATTTTGTTGTTTTTTTTTATATATAGGTACCCAGTGTCACTCTCACAGTAAATAAGATCCTAACGACACCTCTCAAGCTAAAATCCATCGAGCCGTTCAGCCTGCAGAGCGTGCCAAACAATTATACATACAAACATACATACATACAAAAACGCCTTCAAAAACTAAAAAGTAATAAATTATAACTTTAGCTTTGGAAGACGGCGGCTTTGGTTCTGTTTGTTGTTTTGTATTACCATCGACTTCGAAAGCTAAGTAATTTTTAACTTTTTAGTTTTTGAAGGCGGTTGTCTTTTTTGTAAAAACCTTTTTGATCTGTCATCCAAATCCACGAAGGACGGTAATACTACGTTAATTAGCAAAACAGCACATAAACGTCACAAGAAAGCAGAATACGTTAATATTTGTAATTATTACTTATTACTATTAAATCTCTAGAAATGCTATTAATAGCATGTCATTTCATCCTGACGCACGACGTAGTAAATTAGCTCAATCAGTTTAGTAGTAAGATTACTGTTAATCTACTACTTAATAATGATCCTACATTGCTTTGTGTATAATTTTCACAATTCTATTATCATTGTATCTTATAATGTAAAAGCTGTGCACACCTATAAGTTATAAGGTCACGATGGTATTCATTTTAAGAAATTTTGTATCTATGAATGTTTTCGTGACTTTGTTGTAAGAGTGCCATAATAAATAAATAAATCCATCCTCACAAACTTTCACATTTACAATATGTATTAGTAGGTTAGGTAGCCCTCACTAAAATAAGTGTCATAAATAAGCGCGCGTAGCATGTAACGTCTGTCGTAGCACGTAACGTATATCGTAGCGCGTAGCCTCTGGCGTAGCACGTAGCCTCTGGCGTAGCACGTAGTTTTTATCGTGGTGCGCTTCCGCAGGCGTCTACCTTATAATGACGTCTCATCATTCTGCTGTAATATACCGTCATCTGCTACCGCATAGCCTTTCGTAGCATGTAACTTTATTGTACTACGTAACGTCCGTCATAGCAAGAAAATGCACCGCATTATCCTTCAAGCCTACAAAATAAGCGTTGCTGTAACGTCATTGCTATGTTAACACAATAACAAGACTCTCATTGGGTGTTTTACGACGATTGCACATTGTCATTTAGCTTTTTAGTTATTTAGTTTATTTAGTTATTTACTCTGTCTTTCTTCATAGCATTTATTATTTTTGGGACTTTACCGTTGTAAAATCTAGAAAGAGAAGTCAGTAAATAGAAATAAGCATTGGTATGGCATAGCATTTGGTAGCATTGCACACTATCTGTCTGTCACTAAAGTTTCTCTATGTAGGTACCTATTGTTGACGTTTTTAACCTCTTTTTCTGCAGTGTGCTCATAAATCACCGTCATTATTTTCGTAAAGCGATAACTTTGGGCTTTCAACCGCATATAGTTTCTCTTCAACTACTAATCTTTACTACACTAGCAATAGTTTTGCAAAATAGGCTGATAAATAATCATATAACTTTTACGCTGAGGAATAAATATATCAGTTTAACAGCTTTTAAATAGACAGCATAATATCGCCTCAGATACCTGCTTATGTATTCTCCAGATAAAAATATCCGACGATTGAAAAACCGACTCTTGAAGATTTAATTTTTCAATTAAAATAACAAAGATCCACAGTCGATAAAGACTTAATCCCTCATTATTTTTTTCATGATTGTTATCTGCAGTGATTCGAATAACTTATCACAATATTTATCATACATTTCGATTGATATTTAGTTATTCAAGATGGCATTCAGATAGCATGAATTTTCAGGTTTATAGTGCTTTATTCTATCTGTTGGTTGGGATCTGTTAATAAGCACTGGTAGGTATAGATAGGTTCTAGACGTTGTACCCTGACGTTCCGAAGGTACTGCCGTGGTTACTTGTAATGAGAGTGCTGAGTAATTAATACAGCATCACTTTCTTAAATAGTTACTTAAGCCATAAGCTCAAAAAATATTATAGGTATAATAGCTGGGCATTACATTACACAGACGAATATTTTAGCCTGTGAGTATACCAGATAGTTTGCTACACCGCACGTGAGATTTGCTTGCCAAATAAATCTATTACGCTAAAATACTGATTAAAATATAGCAGACGTCTAGGTACAATACAGATTTAATTCAGCCATTCCCATGGAAATTTTGTTTTATAACTAAGTATATATTAAGTATCTTCTTTTTTACTATAAGTTACTAACAGCTGATTGCAGTAACTTCATAAGGAAAAATAATGCAATTTTCTTCAGTGGGGTAAAAATAATAGCACATATTCTTGTGTATGCAATGTCCATTTTTTTTGCTTTCGTTCTTTCGTAATCGTCACTTTTTTATTCCAATGCAAAAGTAATCACCCAGCTATTATTATTGTCAGTTTTATTGAATTTCATGTAGGTACCTATAGAATGCGTAGATTTCCGCCCGCTGATGTCTTATTAAACGCTGTATATAAACAAACGTTGAGGTACAGGTAGGTTTTAGTTTTCTATTGTTTTACTTACAAAGATCGTAGGTCGGCGTTCGTCAGGATTATTTTCAGCAGGTACAGTGAACTTGTATCTCGCTCGAGAAGCCCATCTGAACGGCGGACATAACACCATTTTCAAATAGTTATTTCTTACAAAGAATTAAATTGCATTATACACAGCACTGCATAACACGAGGAGCGAACTGAGAAGCGCTCGCGTCGGGCCTACACTGCTTGAACGACACGACCGCAGCCCTTATCGCTCTTACCAGATAATCTCACCATTCCGATTGTTTTAATTATTTCACACTAAAGAATCATTACCTACTATTTGTTATCAGGGAGCCTTGCAATCTTATCAACATTATACGATTGTCACCCAATCAGTATTATTCACAAAAAAAAACAATAACTATGCTATTCCATTAAATATAGGTACATTTGGCAATCCAGTAACAGGACTAGCAGATGCGAAAAATAAATAGGCGTGTCTAAAATAGTAGTACTTATTTTATACTACCTATAATAAATAATACGGGGTGTAAAGGACACCTATCCGTAAACTTCGCTAGTGTGCTCAGAACACTATTCTGAATTCAGAGCAAGTGAAATTTTCTGGAGGAAAATTATGAAACATTTTTCGGCAGATCAAGTTTGAAAAATTGGCTTCTTGCTTAGCCGTCAATAACGATATTTGCTGACCTAAAAGGGCAAAAGAATTTTACCAGTCGCTGAGAGATATAGAATTTTCATTAATCGGAATAGTATTAAAAACCTCCATATCTTTACTTTACCTTTATTCATTTCCTATAAAAAATCTTGTTGTCTGTTACTCAGTACAGAATTCATGGTTTCAGTTTAAGGACAGATGTACATACCTTACAGCTGATATTTATACGTAAACGAGTAGGCACACAAAGCCAAGGGCTTTAAAATTAATCTAATTATTTATATTTTTCATAAGAAAAAACAAATTACGAGAAAATCAGCTTTAGAAGGCATTCAAAAATTGCCTCACAAATAAGGAAAAATCGTATTTACTTATCATATAATTTAGGTAGATAGGTATCACAACTCGTAATTCCTAAGTTGAGAGATGTCGCGTGAATAATTCGTCCCGCCGTGGTGCGTGCCCGGTACGGCACCGATATTTATCGCATGGCGCTCTTGACGCATAAACTTTAGAAAAGGAACAACGGTGTGCAGTACGACCGACACCCGCACCGCTCCGGCGTTGCAGCAGTCTGGCATACAATGCTTAAATTGAAATAGTCCTAAAATAGGCCTTTTTTAAGGATGGCAAATCATCAAATGACTTTTACTAACTAAAACCCATCCGTGCTCCTCCTTTTGCGTTCCAGGGCCGCGGTAACTCTTTCGAACAAATTTCGCAACCCTGGAATCCTAAGGGGGCCTGCTGCGCTCACTTGGCTTGAAGACCCTACTATCACGCCTGTGTTCTCTAAAGGGTTACACAGAGGTGTATCAATGTACACCCACAGTTCTCTGAAGATTTAAAAATAGAAGACCCCGATGCCAGGCCCTTTCGAAAGCCTGCGCTATGTCTAGCCAACGCTTCACCTGGACTAGAGAGTCATGATGAGTCACCGATAGGCGTCAGCCATAGTGATGGCTAACGCCCCTCAGTGTGTGAGATACCCTAGCTAGAAGATCACCTGTCGAGTGACCGTGGTGAAAGCCATATGGACGGTCGGATCGTGATCTTCTAGGTATCTCAGGAGCCGGCTATTTATAACGCGCTCTATCACCTAGAAGGGAGGTTATAGCGATAGGCCTGCCCGCCTTATCAGGCGGGCCCCAAAGGTATCCCTTACCGCATTTATCGCTTATACTTATTAATTTCACCATTTCGATTGTTTTAATTATTTCACACTCAAGAAACATCACCTAATTTTCATTATCAGAGACCCAAGCAGTATCTTCGAGATAACAAATAGGTAAAATAAATATTTGGGAAACCAGGTATGTATATCTAAAGTTGATGCGAAAAATGAAAATACGAGTATTTTATACTATAATTTATTTATAACGTAAATGAGTACACAATGCCAAAGGCTTTAAAATGATTCACTTCATTCAATATTTTTCATTAGAAAAAAAATATTTACAATTTAAAAGAGAAAATCAGCTTTGCAATCCATTAAAAATTGCCACACAAAAAAGGAAATTTCGTATTATTAATTTACTTTAGGTATCACAAATCGTATAAGTATGAGGGGGCTCGCTGTGCACTTGGCTTGAAAAACCTCGGTTAAATAATAACGAACTAGTATTCTTTATGTAGATCTGTGCATTAATAAAATGTGCAAAGTAGGTATCTATAAAATGTGCCAAACGGAAGACATTCATTATTTAACAAATCTATTGTAGTTTATAATAAACTTCAAAAACACTTTGTCAACATTATACTTACAATGTACAGATACAGGAATTGAGCACGGTATTGTAATATTTCAAATACTGGCCGGCCGCAACAGGAGGCTCACACGCGACTCGTGCGCATGCCCGTTGTGGCCCACTATGCGCCTGTAACGCATACTGATTGCTTTTGCTACAAGTAACCTCACCTAAACCTCGGCTTTTATATCTATCAAAGAAGATAACAAACAGTAAATATTACCTACAACGTTTGTAATGATTTCGGAAAGCTAAATATTTTCGTATTGTACATAGTCATAATTATTATGTTTGGTGATACTGTTACAGGCTACGAACTAGAAAAGCCGCTAATTAATTTAACAATCAATATGCGTTACATCATCTAACTATGTACGGGTCAATCGAATCTATTAAAATCATAGACGTGATGTGCGACGATGTCGTGCGTAATAATGAGTGACAGCACGTCTGCGACTTTAATGCTTGACTCACGAGGGCAAATATGAGCCCGCTAATATCCGAGTAATCTACAACACCAACTGAACAGCTTTGACGAGTGCAATTGACGAACAAGTGATACTTAATAACTCTGGCTACTTTAACAATATGAACCCGAGGGTACAAGGTATACGCACAACATGCGGCGGGAGCCGCCGGTAACACTATATACAGTCGACAGCAGCCGGCGCCGCTCGGCGCGAGCGTGCCCGTGGCGGTAGTTGCCTTCAGTGCTAGCAAACCTCGCAACTAGCTAACACCACTACTGATATGATTTATTATGCACAATATAACAATTCGCTTTAGATCTAATGAATACAGTATCGAAGCCGTCGATCGTATAAGTTGTGCACAGCATGAAACAAGAGAGTAGTATGAAACTTTAATTTAACATCTCATAAAAACTGAGAAACAAATTGCGTTACAAAATACATATCCTTAATTTTATGATTATAATATTTATAATACATTGTTCTTGATGTTTTTTTTTTTTCAATCTTATTGTAGCACACTAACCATTTTGTCAGATATGTAATTTAAATTCTGATTTTTCTCCAAGTAACAACAATTTGGCTTATATTATGTAACTTTATACAAAACTTAGGTATTTTGCTTTTGTGATTTATTACATTATCATTAAAATCATACATAAAAGACTTAAAATAACATAATCAAAAATTATGTATCTTTTAGAATGTGAAGCAAACAAGACAGGTTTTGGTCAGGACTTGATTGAATTATACAGTTACGAGTTTAATATGATGTTTGTAATTAATATAATTACTCCAAAACAGGTCCTGTTAACTTGTTATAAAATTTAATGATTAAAAATACACAACTCACAAATATTTGTGACTTTGATTGATAAAAAATACTAAAACTAAACAATAAAATCATCAAATAGAATCACATGTACTTTTTTCTGTACTCAGATACAAAATCTTGCATTAATCAGACAATTCCTACAAACCTAAGAATTACTTAAAATAACGCATTCACGCATGAGTATTCAGCAGTAAAGCACAAAATATTGTTCGAAGCTGCAACGAGACTACAATAACGTACGATAAAAGTAAATATAACTTATTATAATAAAGCCAGTGGCACTAAAAGGTGAGAGTAATAATCAGTAAAAGAAAAATATGACACGAACTGCTTATTACATATCGTACGGAAAGATAATAGAATACGAATCGAGACAGAGACGACAACTAATTCCGTAAATATCACATGAAACCTTTACGAGTAAGCACCTTTACTATTATTTTAATAAAAGATTGTGCGCGAAGACTAGAATTCTGCAAAACAAACAATAATGTCATGGAAATGCTACAAACTGAGTAAGTAATTCTAATTCTGGTTACAAGATGACACAACTGGGTGGAACATCACCTTAACACGTTTAATTAATTAAAGCTATCATCATCAGACGACACCGAGTTGTGACGCGCCCCTGCACCACGCGTGCAGTCTGTGCTGATATGTCGGCGGCCCAGGAGCGGCCGCGACTACACCACTCCCGACGTATCGGTACGTTATCTCTACTTGCTACGTAAAGGTTTGAAAAATAAACGGACAAAGCTCTAATACGTCGACGTCGACGCAGCCTCTCATACAGACACATCTGTAACACAATGTGTACCATATTCCTTAGGAATTTACAACAACATGAGAAGATTGACAATCAACTATGAATTAATCAATTCAGATCTATATATTTATGTATATAGTCATTGAACTACGTTAAGATTAAACTACTCTAGATGGCAAACATGTAGATATGTCCTTAGAAAAAAATTACTTAGGAGTAATGAAAACTTTTAACAAAATGAAGTAAAAATAAAAGTGTGTAGTTTTGTTCTAGTTATCTATCTACACCACGACTTATAGATTTCGTAAGTTTTTCTCACTGAAAGACTATTAAATCTATCGAAAAGAGGTTAATGTCATGCAACACTTCTCCGAATACGTATGAATCGATGGGTTTTTGTGCTTTGGTATAAACGTTGAGCGAATTCATAGATGTTACAATACTTTAAAATCCTAATGCAAATGTTAGATCTAAAATTTACAACTTCTAAAAGGGTTGGACCCGTATGCGTGTTTGTTCTATAAAATGAGAGTCCGTACGCCAGACAAAAATATTAAAATAGCACTGTAAAAATAAGACATCGTTAAAAGACAATAGAATTATTGATTAAACATAACTACATACAAGGAGAAAATCTCAATGATATGTAAGAACTCGACGGAGTTCCCTTCTTCCCTTATATACTACAGCTAAAGCGTTTCGCCTACATTCTGTAAAACATTAGCTTATTTATAAACTAGCAACCGATTGTTCGATTTACAACTAACCAGAACCACAAGTAAACACTCCCGGGTCAGAGATTAGAATCCGTACGAGAAGCGAACTGTACAAGAGTACATCCAGGACGAGCAAGTGGTACCGACCGGCGGATCGAGCCAGACTATCGACAACGTAAGCTTCAAGCGCAATGTACAAACCGAAACGTATTAGTACTACCGACTAACGACACGGCTATATCAATATTCCAACTCACACGATGATCGCTAAGAGACACTGTTTAGCGGAGCAACACGAGTGGCGGCGAGTGAGAACAGCGTATAGCCGCGGCGTTGGTCACGTTCTCAGGGACAGCCTACAACTATGTGACAACTGTATACAGTACAAGGTAACTTTAGAAAAAATATAATACGTATGTGTAAAAATAACAACCAAACAAATGGCACCACATTAATATCGCACCAAATAACTTGTTAGTCCAAAATAGTTGTTCTGAAATTTCTATTGTCTCTGTTTATATATATCTACAAGATAATAACGGTGTCATTACTCTAAACCGGTTTTTAAACATTATCCACCCGCGTTTATAAATCGAAGACTCTAGTGTAATAATATTATGAATGAAGAATTACCTTTTTATTTAACGAGTATATTATTTAGAATAAGATCGCTGAAATGTACTTAGGAAACAACATTTTGGAAATTTTGAATAAAATTAAATTGTGACCCAGTAAAATGTGTTTCCCGTTTAGTATTTACAAATTTCATGATATGCAAGTGCAAAGCTCACTAAATATATCATTATAGTAAATATTTTTTCTATTGTCAATGATACAAGTGTAAGATCTACACTAGACAGTAGGTACGGCTAATCGTAAGTTGAATTCACCTCTGTGTAATTAGTAAAATTATAGTAACCCTTAGAATATCTAAATAGAACGAAAGCACTCACTTTAGCTGCTCGCACTTGTATAGCATTAGGTACACAAATAATTTATATTATAGTTCAACTTAATAAAGTATTTCTGTTAGAAATTTTAATGACTTTGGTATTTCATAAGTTGTGTATGGCGCGGCTGCGGAGCCTCCGCAGCGAACGCTCGACTCAACGACGCTCGCTCATTACTCAATAGTTTCGCTACCCAAGCTTAGATACTTATACGGTAGTCGGCTAGCGTTTATTATTGATCCTTAAATTTATGAATTATGTTTGTACGTTTACAAAGAGAGTTCATTGTCATGTTAAGGTGAAGGTGACGAAGGTAATATTCGAGTTAATCGTTTCATGATCCACTGGCTTTAGTATGGCGCAAATCTGTTGTATCCACTTCTGTACACTGCAGTCTGTAACATAAATATTGTCTTTGTTAGTATCGTTTATTGTATTCCGAGAAGTGATAGCGCCGACTAGTTAAATAAAAGAGATCTTACCCCGTATCCCGACACTGGTCCGATGCCGTGACCTAAGTATGGATCGGCGTATTCTCTGCCGTACCTGCAACATGCAACATGGCTATTGTGTTATACAATTTAATCATTATTTGTTTTTATTCTACTTTAGTGCAGAGCAACTTACAAGCGAATTTCTATTTATTTTTAAGGATACTAGTTTACAGTTATATGCTGATCTAATTTAATTAAAAATATAATTTAATATGCAATAGACATAGGAAATTTTAATGTAAAAGATCAAGTTTATTTTTAAAAGGTTTAGAGGTTAATTTTAATGTAGTAGGTCTATTATTTTAGTTTATTTTTATCCACTTTTTGGCAATCAATCAAATCAGATTTAACAGATTCGAAATTTTAGAGCAAGGAATGTTTCCCCGCTATTGATCATCATGATAATCAAAACAAAAAGCCCAAAAATTGGGTATGTTTACTCTGTCAAGCGGACTTGCCCGATTTCACCATTTTTACGTTTGGTTTCCAAGTGACGTGCATTATACTTATGTGGAGTGTTAGTTTGGCATATTAAGTAATGTTAGTGAAGTCCGTTTAGCTTTGTATTTACATGAGCGACATCAAAGTGTTGGAGGTGGACGTGGGTACTGACGTGGCGGCGAGCGGCGCGAGCGCGGGCGCGGGCGCGGCGCTGACGGCGGCGGCGGCGGCGGCGCGCGCGGCTGCACCGTAGTTGGCCGCGGCCGCCGCCGCCGCCGCGTGCTGCGCCGACGTCAGCGGCGACTTCAACAGCGGAGACGCTGCCGCCGCTGCTGCGGCTGCCGCCTGCGAAACACGACACTAATCAGCACCACCTGAAAGCTCCGCTCGCTCCGCACTCGAACGTTCTTATCCGAACAGTGAGCCCACAAAGGCACAGTAGAAGACGATCACATTTTTCTCCGTCTGAGACTGACGGCCTCTGCGGTCGCTCTTCTGGCATATTCGATCGCAGGTTGATCTTACCATTATGTGAACGTCCACAAGCGACATAACGTCGAGATGAATTTCCATGTCTCATCAAATAGCGACCTGCGTAGCCATGAGTAAATTGAAAGCGAAAACGATGCGGAAAGTAAGTTCTACATACAAGAAAAAGATTGTGCACGTTTGTAAATACTATTTATTTACATAGAAATCGATTCACATGCAACTCTGTCGGCACACTTTTCTATAAAGTTTGATGTTATATTTTCTGCACAAACTATCGATTTCAGTAATCGACTTTAGAATGAGATGCAGACGGTAATGTTAATGTGGTCGATGAACATGAACATGCATTCAAAGAAACAATTATGACGGAATCGATACAAACTAAATCAAAACGTCGAAGTATTCTAAATCTATCTACATTATTATCAGTGATTGTTAGTGTACTATGCAGTTGCATTTGTGGGCTCAATGTTCTACACGCAGCATGGTATTAGCATCAGATAGATTCAACGTACAGCCTCAACATATGCCTAAAACTAAATCACCCACCACAATACCAACGAACAAGGATAAACTCAACAAAAAGCAGAGCGCGCGGGCCGACCGGCCGCGCGTGTGCCAAGTCCATCTGGTTACCACAAACACAATGTGCACCCTGCATTACGGTGGATTACCAACCAATAGGACCATACGAACATAATAAGGAGCAAACAAAATCCCAGCACTCACGCCATGATGGATATCGAACTTATACTAGCGTGGTGGAACATGAATCAGGAAGCGATAGAGATACAGACACAGTCGCGTATCGAGCGAAACTGAACTCTAAAGGCGTGACGTTTACCTCGGCTGCCGGCTTCGCGGCCTGCAACAACACACTCACTGTCACCACCTGGCCCTCTCACGCGACTGACTCGGCGTCAGACAGAACACACTAGTCAATACACTCAATTATTACGTTTTCAAATATTATTTAATGATGGGACTAACATTGGAATAGAAATATTAAAACGAAAACTTTATTTACCTGCAGTCTGTAGTTGGAGTCAGCCGTCGCGGCCGCGGCTAAGAACGGGTCGTAATACACACTGCGAAATAAAATAACATTTTACAGAACATTTATATTTTTTGACAAAGCTGTAATTGCAAATTGTTTTTAATTAATGTTCTATTTTTATAAAATTGAAATGGAATAAAGAACATCTATTAAAATGTCTAATCTACTTAGTGCAACGAACAGTAATGTTCATTCAAGTGCTATTAGTGCAGAAAAAATATTAAGAAATAAACTAGACAACTGTTATCTACTGGTAGTTGACTAATCAACACTATATTACAACGTTGGGGTAAGCATTAAACATTGTTATCTATAAGCTTAGCGAACAATCCAGTTATTAGAGTGACTATTGTTAGTTACACATTTACACTCAATTACGTGATGTGCTGGTGTAGTTAATAATAAACAGAAAATAACTCATACCAAAGTTAGGTGAATCGAGGACTAGGGATTGGGGTGTCGGGGATCGTGGAACTTGGGAGAGACTTGCATCCTGTCATATACATTTATTTTATATACGTTGTATATTTAGCTAATTCAAAATAACTTATTAAAAACCGGCCAAGTGCGAGTTGGACTCGCGCATGAAGGGTTCCGTACCATTATCTATAAAAACGGCAAAAAAACACTTTTTTGCATGGGAGCCCCCAAAATATTTATTTTATTTTGGTTTTTAGTATTTGTTGTTATAGCGGCAACAGAAATACATCATCTGTAAAAATGTCTACTGTCTATCACGGTTCATGAGATACAGCCTGATGACCGACGGACAAACAGACAGACGGATAGCGTAGTAATAGGGTCTCGTTTTACCCTTTTGGGTACGGAACCCTAAAAAGCAAGGACATAAATCTTTCTACCTCGCTTGAAAGTGATCGTGGTAAGAAATTTATAACTAGATTTTGCCCGCGAATTCGTCCGTATGAATTTTCTTACAGATCAATAATTTTTGGAAAATAAAATATAGCTAATGGTACTCGCTGATAATGCAGTTTTCCATAGGTGAAAGATTTTTTAAAATATGCAAGTGGCTTATGATTTTATCCATTACAAACAAAAATCATATCTTATCACTTTATAATATTATATTAGTCTACTTGTAAATATGTCCTGAAGTAATACTAATACTGTTTACAACGGTGCATATTGTGATGCAGTGACATTCATTCTTTTAATGACCGCCATCGCCACTTCAAATATCGATTCACAAGCACCTTTGTCATTTATTATTAACATAATTCTGCAAAATTGGAACTACATCGTGTCAGCGTAGTAGGTCGTCACTGTATGGTGTCAGTATAGGAGAGTAGATTGTACCCAATGGGAATATGTTAAGTCACTTCTGAGTCGCAAGCGCTTTGCGGCAATTTTTTGAGCCGTCAAAACTATTTGTTTAATAGACGCTTTGAACTCTCTATTTGGCAACTTTATTATACTGACAGCAAATAACACTGATACTTATCCAATCAGTTTCAATCACACCTGAATTTCCCGAAGGGTTTGGCAGAGGTGATGTACCCCCACAGTCCGCCGGAATGTTTAGATCCCATGTAATAGGGGGCGAGCCTATTGCCATTAACCGAACACAAATCCTAATTTCGAGCTGTTACTGAAAATTTCATATAAAATCCAATAACACTGTGCACGACCTGCATGGGAATCGAACCCAACACTTCTAGCGTAGCAAATCAGTTTAATGTAATAATTTTGGCCAAATCACGTTTGTCACTCGCTAGGTGTGATCGTTATAGCGAGTTATGTGGGTCGTCGTAAGTCTCAGGTGGGGAGGAGGGTCGAAAGTGCGGTGCGTTTACTCACGGTGCGTAGGCGTGCATCTGCGAGGCGTAGGCGGCGGCGCGGTTGAGCACGGCGTGCGAGAGCGCGTGGGGCGAGGCGTGCTGGGCGTGCGAGGCGTGCGGCGGCGGCGCGGCGCGCGGCTCGCGGCGCAGCGCTACATGCAACACACGGGAGCGGGGCATGCGTTACCTGCGGCGCTGGGCGGCGCGCGGCGCCAGCACGAGCGGCGGCGCGGGCGCGGCGGCCGGCGCGGCGCCCAGCCACGGCCACGACACGCCCGACACCCGCAGCCCTGCGCACACACCGCGCTCACTACTCGCGCACAGGCTCCACACCGACACACTACATGTTCCCGCACGGTACGCGAGGTACGGCGCTCGATATGGTGATGTGTGCGACGACGTCGTTACTCTCGGCTCCACGCTACTGAGGCCGAGCAGGTTGGGGTGCCAGCTCTGTTACGTCGGGACTGCAGTCACCGCAAAGGGTGGCTAGGCTAGTACTTTTTGGAGTCGATTCGACAGAACAGATAGGGGCAAGAATCTAAATAACCGAGTAATCCCACCACATTGAGTGAAGGAGGTTCATGCTCAAATGATTGTTATGGTAATGTAAACGCGAAAGCTTAATTTAGTTTATCGATTAAATTTCATACCAAAATCGTAATGAAGGTTCTCACCTTCCGGCCACTGGACACACACTGGAACAAAATAAATATAATATTTATGTTTAAACTTCACAAGTTAGATAGAGGATGTTACTAGATCTAAAACAAAAAAAAACATACCTATAAGACATTCTCTACTACAAAATTGAAAAATGAATATAGTGCATTACGGAAGTTGCATCATTCCAGCAAACGCCAAAGTATGAACATTCATGTGTTTTGTAATAGCTGTACAAAACTGTGTTAAGTTATCTAGCAAGCTGTCTAATTGACGGTGTCATCCGTTTATTACAGTGAGTAAAGTTCGCCAGGCAATGCGACGCCGGAGACAGCCTCCTGCAACGTGCGACGTACTCGTACATCTGTGTCTAGTACTGAGTGCAGCTCATGTCTGTAGGATGCGAGTCAAAGTGTACACGAGTGCTCCGAGCGAGACTGTCTCCGGCAGCTGACAGTGGACTCATTCTCTAAATAGCATTCACCTAGGAGCATTCAGACAACGGATCTAGCCACATGTAAGGAATAAGTAAGTACATTAACATGGACAACACCGATGTTTACAAGTTCAGCTCTCTCACCCAAAGTGGGAACTGATCCATTTCTAGCCAGAATAACTGGATGGATTAAAAAGAGAAAATCCCAAGATGCATTATAATTTGTACAGGTGTGACACAATAAGGTATTGTTGTTATAGTAATGTGTGATTTTTTATTGACTTTATTAGAAACTTTTAATTGAACTCATTGAATGTATTTCATGAACGATCGTTGCATTACTTACCGTTAGGAACGGTTGGAGGTTTCTTTGTCTGCACTCTCGCTGTCGCATTATTAACCTGATTTGAAGTAAAATCTATATGAGAATACGTTTGGGTTTACCAAAAACAAAATATATTGGCTGATTTTAATCAAATTTTATACATCAAAAAGCTTTAAAAACAAATTTTTATTTTACAAAACAGATTTTTACTTATAGTATTTGTATTGATTTCAAGAGGGCCGTAGATAATTAAACTTCCAGCCAGAATATTTGTAAGACTCGAACTCACTTTAGCTTCTTCTTCAAGTGGAATTTAACGATATTAATAAATTGTATCAACGTTTAATGTGAAAATCAGCCAATTGAATATCAGATGTCGTACTTTGTTAAAAGAAAAACATAATCATATTTAATATGAATGATGAAATACCAAACATTTTTTTTCTTATTTAAAACTTTAATAATTAGCCGCAGACATCTGATATGTAAACATAAAAAAAGGAAACTTGGGATTTATTTTTGAAATTAATAAAGGATATTTAAGAATATTAAAGTGAGCATACTTTTCCACTCTTAACCACATTCACTCTCTTCTTAGGCGCAGACTGACTCGTCTACAAGACCACTTTTCAGCGCTTCTATTAAACTTTTAAATGAATAGATAGAATGGAACTAAAATTTGTTTAGCAATCTTACCTCTGCGGCATTGTGACGATACGGTTCGTTCTACATTTCTCTGTGAGACACTCTCTCTTTCGATCGGCATATTAAAT
Source organism: Caradrina clavipalpis (assembly GCA_932526535.1). Lineage (NCBI taxonomy): Eukaryota > Metazoa > Arthropoda > Insecta > Lepidoptera > Noctuidae > Caradrina > Caradrina clavipalpis. Next base: position 8,215,581 of record OW052093.1, read on the forward strand.
GACCGTCTAGAGAGTAAAGGGATAAAATAAATAAGGTTTGTTTGTGGATTAGACGCCGGCATACTTAGTGCTAATATGCGGGACCGCGGCGCGGCACGCTAGCATGACAGTAACTACAGAGCAGACGAGCGCAGGTTGCGGTGGGCGGTGGGCGTAGGAGCGGGATGTTATAAGTTACATAGTGCTACGGATGGTATTCATTGAGTCATGCACACCTCTATCTTTCTGCCCTCAACCACGGTGCCGTGAAGACGCTCTCGTGCTCGCTCCGCATCACCACTATTTGCGAATGTTACAAAACCGAATCCCTGCATGCAAGACAGACAAAACATGCATTAAAAACAGCGTCGCTCAAAAAACAACGTGCAACAAAAATTAACATTTATGCATTGCATATTCTTTTTAAATATTCTAGTGAAATATCGAGAAAATATTATCGAGTCGATTACGTTGATACTTTGAGCGTATTCTAGCTGTATGGGTACACATAAGCGTTTGGATCACAGTAATAAATTAATGTAACGTCGCTCGACCTAGTAGTCTGTACTATTGGTAGGAGAGTTTGTATCACTGTATACAACGAGTCTTAAGGATTGTTTCGACACTAATTCATAGACACTACTTACTTTAATCAAAATGACAAGTAATTGTGTGAGATGTTAGCTGCGATTTGTTCTATACAGAAAACTCACCGATCATGCAGTGGCTAAGATGAACTAATTGGATCTAGGAACACAGGTATACCCAATCGGATTTAATATTCCATTACAGAGCAACCACAGTACAAAAATCAAACATCGATACAGTACTTTTGTTTACATTAAAACACTAATATTAAGTAAAAATATACTAACTTTGTAATCATACCAATATTACACCTAGATTATTTTACATTATAACATTGTGCATGTACTTTACAGTGCCCAAAAACTAACACGTTAAACATAAGCGATACTTAGATTTATTAGATATTGATAAATATACACCTGGTACATCCTAATTAATTACAATATGTGAATCACACAAAAAAACTATCAAAATTGTCGTAAATGGCATTCAGTACGCGTTAACAATTTCGTTCAATATTATTGAATCAATAGATCGTGCTCAGACAAATGAAACTACTTACTTTCAATAAATGGTGATAACCCATAGATACAAAAAGCAGCTAGCACAGCACACAATACAGTGGAAGAGACGAGTTGTGAAAGTGGCAAACAAGTTGCTGATTGTACGAAACGCTTACACTTATAAAAGCAAATGACAGCTCTATTATTACCATTCTGAGTGCAAATACTTATCGTAAACATTAAATCTGGGCAGAGAGAAAGAGAAAGAAAAATTCATAATTTACGAAGAGGCGAGGGCCCGTCCAACGCGTTACCGCGGTACCCGACCGGACTGTAACACAACGCACACAGTGCAACAAGCTCTCAGTATGTTGACAGACACAATCGATCCGACAGACGAGGAAGACACAAGTGACGTATACCTCGGCAACATTACGTTCAGCTCAACTGGTCATTCTAAACCGGCTTCTTTTGTTTACTTTATTTAACGCTCAATGGTGGCACCTTTTCAAATTGTTTTTTTTTTTTTCATATCATTAAATATTTTAATGATTGAACACGAATAGCTAAATAAAAATCAATGTTTTTTTAAAGGGTTGTAGTCTTAGCTAAAGAATGTTTTTTTTTTTAATATTGTAAAATATATTTGCAAACACAACAGCAACTACAAGAACAAAGAATGGGTTATAGTAGCCAAAACCGGTTAGAATTTTACCAAGTGAAAACGAAATGTTACCGAAGTTATACGAGATAAAGCCAAACTAAGTGATGCACCCTAAAAGTTACTTCTAGGAAAATAACTTACATCATATAGTCATTGCGTTACATTATATAACATTGTGTTTCCAGGGTTCAGCAAAATATACATGCCCAAAACTAATAAAAATTATATTCCCTTGTTAGGAAGCATATGACTGAACGAATTTTTGTATTATTTATTAATAACATAGTGGACAGAAAATAGTAAGTACACTGTCAATCTAATAGACTAAATACATCAGAATGACTGATCATCCAAACTACAACATAGATGCATTAAAGGGTTTTACATAGCAGTATATAATCATGTCATAAACATAATAAAAATATAAAAAAATACAACACTAGAAAAAGATCGAAGCAGTTTGGACGATTGTAACAACCTCATTAGTGATGAATAATAGAGCTGTCCTGAAAATATGACTTAGGAAATCAGCTGTTATAGTGACGATGCATCATTCTCTAATACTGCATATCCCAATGTGAGGCATTGAAGAAAAAATAACTTGGAGCTATTATTTAAAAGAGTAAAATACTTCTTGACATGAGCGAGCATGGACTACTTTAAGGGGCGGTCACCAAACTGACACAAGGAAAGCAGTAAACACGAAAAAGCGTTCAATCCAATCAATTATTATAAAAATATTTCGATAATAACTCTTTAAATTTCATGGGAATTATCATTTACAGTGAGTTGTTTTTTGAGTATATTTGAAATGTAAAATTAATGTTGCTAAATATCAATATATTGCACCAATGACTTACTTCAGCCACATCATTTTATTAAAGTTATGAAATATTCTTACATTTTAACCTATCTGAATAGTAACTAAAATGATACAATAAGTATGTCGATAGTGCAATCAAGTAAATATAGTTCAGATTTGTTCAAAATCAGAATAATAGACATTATTATTCAATGATAATATACAATGCAATTAGAGATACTGCACCAAACATTAAAACCAATATGCTATGAGAAAGAAGTTTGTTTTAAAACACAATTATGATTATTTTAACTAAGCCCATTTGCCTTCAAATTTCTGTTAAGCAAGGAATAATTAATCAAATCGCATGACTTGAAGAGAAGTTAAACTTTAGAACATAATTATTATTATTAGGAAATATTTGTATAAAATCGGTAGTTACTTTGGTTTGGGCAGCGATAACTAATAATTGTTAGTAAGACCTCTTAGCTACTGCACTTCTGCTTGCCATTAAATCACTGATTACTGGTCAATTAACTAAGTTGTTATTTTTCAAGTCCAAAAGTTGTAGTCTCAATACAAGTATAGTCAATAGCTATGAAGTGCAAGATTGGTACATAAATTAAAGGAATAATTTCTGTTTCTATTTAAATAAATACATATTTATATTCGATATGGATATTTGAAAATGTTAACCTTCACTTGCTTTTACGAGGTCATAGTATGCTTAGTTCAGAATTTAAAATAAGTAAATAAAATTATTATTGGTCAGGTCACCTTGGTTGATGGCGTTGCCTAGCATGTTGATGAGTAGGCGCCGCCTATGGCACTACGGTAGCAGTGCCTCATCTTATCAGAAAATAACAAGAGCAATCTGCTTCGTCAACCTTGACAAACATACTCGACGAGTCTATCAGTCAAGAACTGTACACTTGCCCTACTACCTTGGTTGGGGTTAAAATATAAGAATATTATGACCTCGTTAGAATGTAACAGATTTACTTATTAATTATTCCTTTAAATTACTTACAGATTTGTAAAGAAACGAAAAAAATACACTGTATTTTTGTGGTCTTTTAAAAATATTTATGCTTCAAATATTTTTGATTCGAAATTAGTTAACATTCATTGTACATAGAGGTTTTCAATGTTGTTTCTTTTCGTTTCTATACATAAAGACACTTTTCACAAGTGGCCACAGTGAAATCTGTATTTCAACGGATTTCAGTGAGCCACTTGATTTTCAGCTCAATGGCTGAAAATATTGCTTACCTTCGAGCCACGTTCATTGAAGATTATTTCTACATCAAGTATTGTGCCATATTGCTGAAAGGTAAAAGGTTAGAAATTAAACAGCTGGTTGTTTTACACCGATAACTGGTGTGGTTGGGCCATGCTTAGAGGGTATAAGAGTGGTAGTGTATACGTACCCCAAACATATTTCTAAGATCTGGGTCCCTAAATCTGAAGGGTATATTGGAGACATGTAACCGTTTCGGCTGCGATGCTTGTGAGACGGGCACGAGTGTCTTTTCAGGCGTTGCGGCGGCATTGCCGGCGGCGACGGCGGCGCTCACGGCCGCAGCCGCCGCGTGGGCCGCGGCTGCTTGCTGCGCGACCACGGCCGCCGCTTGCTGTGCCACTACCGCCGCCGCCACACTCACAGGCGTGCTCTCTTCGTTTGTTTCGCCTTCGCTTTGCTGAGGATGGCAAATAATATTTGGTATGAGCATTTAGATAATACTATAGCCTTAAGCTCCGGATCAAGAATTTAACAATAGTGGGCGGTTCTGCCTTAATCACCATGGCCGAGGATTGAGCCCTGTTGTGCAAAATTAAAAGCTATATCCTGCATAGGCTGCTTTTAACCTGGCTGGTTGAGTGAATGACTGATGGTGATGAATTATTCAATATTGCTACTATCAATAGTGTAGGTCACATTGACCACTAGTTATATTCAGAAATATTTAGCTTCTCATTTTAATCATTAAACCCTCGATCAATACATTGGAATCAATACAAAGGCAAAGGCAAAGCATTTAGTCACGAACGAAATGAGTTTATATGCCCAAGAGACCGTTCTTTGTGTCTCCAAACATATCACTCTAATCAAGTTCATACTTACCTAACTAAACATAGAAACCAGTAACAGCCTCCTAGCCTACAGCCTAATATTTTTATGAAACATTTTTATAGCTAGTAGGTGTAGAAACTGTTTCGTGGCAAAAGTATTTACAGACATGGGTCAGTTATCGAAAATCATATGTCAGTCCGTCACTCTCCGGCAACATACGAGTGCGCCGCCCCATTTCACACAGCTGAGCAGGACATGAGATATTACTGATATTATGTTTGCCAAACGGAGAAACGGTATACAAGCGGTCATATTTTTACAAGTTTTCCTACTCTTTAGGAAAGTAAATAGACCCGCTTCTACGTACCTCATAAATAAATGTACCCGTATATAGTCTTCGTTACCGAAACACGATGCCAGTATTTTCTTTGCCTTCTTGCAAACTTCAACATTAAAATTGGTAAGTATGTAATTGCAACAAAATCAAAGACTAGCTGCCATAGGCACCTAGCCCATAAGAGCAGAACCCATCCTATGGTTTTGCTTATTGTACTTACACAAAACTAGTCCAATCTAATAAAAAAACTAGACGCACTTTATTTTGTAGATCGACGATTAAAATAATGAATGCAACTTACTGTGTTGTTGTTTTGATTTTCTATTGTGTTCTGAGTGTGTGTCTGAGGCGGCGGCTGAGGTGAGAAGTTAGCTGGCGGTAGCGGCGCAGGCGGCGGCGGTCCTTCGCTCTTGACGAGTGGGGGCTGTGGCGGCGCCGCCGGCCCGGCAGCCTCGGCCTTCACTCCAGCGAGAGCGTCGCCGTTGGCTGCGAACTGCGCAGCGGCTGCCGCAGCCGCCGCCGCCGCAGGGAACGGGGTCGCCATACCCGTCCCCACCATATGCTGAAATTAACATACAAAACAACTGTTCAGTTCACCTGTAAGTGCCCACATGTGTCAGCAGAACGACATTGATCATCAAAGAATTCAGAGCTATTTATCTCAGGGACGCGGTCTAGGTGGCTTATGCACTAATTCTGTCGTAATAAATAAACCCGCTTATAGTTGACGTTTCTGGGCTGCGAATCGAAATATTGAAGTGAAGTACTCGTGCCAAAACACGAGCGCTCTGCACCGCCTTCGTCGTATACGTAAATTCACATGATGCCGTGGACGCAAAGTAGGTGCGTGTAGTGGACCATAATTGACATGGTCTAAAATAGTTTCGTAAATCTATTACTAATAATATACATTTTCTGGAAATACAACAAAAAAAAAATTTGATGTTCTTTTCCTGCTACAGGAATTTCATGAGAGGTTTTCAATATTATTTACGTTACTTACAATCGATAGAAAAATTTGATCATTTTTAGATTTTCAACCCGGCTCGGCAGCCTAGTGGTCCTAAGCGCGACTGCTGCGCTAGAGGTCTTTGGTTAGATTCCCAGGTCGAGCAGTGTTAATGGGTTTTTCTATGTTATTCTCAGTAGCAACTCAGTTGGGATTTGTGCCCGGTTAATGGCAATAGGCTCACCCCCTATTAAATGGGACTTAAAACATGCAGGCGAACTGTAGGAGTACTGTACATTGTTCATCTGCCTAACCCTTCGCGGAATACAGGCGTGATGGTATGTTATGTTATATTTCAAATCCCATGTCCAGCATGCCAGTTAAGAGTTGATAGCATTGTTATTCTGGCAATGATTTTTATACCGACATACACGTTAAATGTTATTAATTCATTTGTAAGTATTCAAATTAGTAGGAATTAAAGTCAAACGAACGGCTGCAAAGCCTGTTGTTATTTTTAATACACACGCTCTCTCCCTTTAATTATATTTTACGTCCCAAACGCCTGTCGGTAACAAAATTAAATTGCGAATGAAATCTAACACAGAGCACCCTCGGCCAGCGGGGAACTCGTCGCCGCTGAAAAATTGTGGCCTTGGGCATTAAACATAACGGCCTGGGCTTTCATCCCTTTATTAATATCACTACAGTACTCTTAACCGGCGTGCTTGTATGACCAGATGTATGAACGTGGACGAGGCGAAAGTAGTATGTAAGGATCGTAGCAGGTAGCGTTCTGTGGTTTCTGCCTTCCCCCATGGGAAAAAGGCGTGAGTTTATATATTGTAATTTATTCAAATTATTTTATCATGCATAGTATCATTGCTTCGTCTCATACGTATAAGTGGCCGAAGCCTAAAACACATGTTATGGTTGCTTTAGTAATTTTATATTGCCACATTGAAATATTTTTTCAGAACGGATACATACAGCAAGTACTATCAACGTAGCACAGCGCCGGATACGAGAAAATTAGGAAGTGGCTATTGGACACAATTACATAGACTGCCGGCTGACGGCGCGCTCGCTGGATCACAGACCTCGTCGCAACTTGTCATATTGAAATAATATTTGTACTGCGTGTGTGAACACTTTTATGCCTATGATTTATATAATGTATAATTGGTGGAACACCGCAGTGTTAGATGATAATCCTTTTCCGCAAGCATTGAAAGAAAGACTACGGGCTCTGAATGCAGAAGTTACAACTGTCATGAGGAACGTATTTTACGTAAATACGGTAGCCCGTCGTCGCTCTGTAGACAAAGACGTTTGATTGTCTGAAAAATCTCAATGGTTTAACTATCCCCATTTTCTTTCACCTCACAACGAGTTGAGAATTGTTTAATTTAGGTCGCTACCAGATTATTAGGCAAAGCAATAATGAAACTATTAAAACCGATTAAGACAATTTAAAGCACCTGTAAGCCAAAAATGTTCGGGTAGCTTGCGTTAAACTTGTAAATCTAAATCGAAAGTAATAGTTGTTTATATTTACAACAGTCAAACAACCATTAACGAGAAAGCGGGATTAAAGGCGGGTAGGTAGCGAGCAAATCCCGAGATCGTCCCATAGATTACCTATTGTACCCGGTTCCAGAAGAAATAAATACCTAAATAAATTTCACGCTTTAGATAGGAAGCGTCGTGGGGTGCTGGTGGAAACACAAATTGGTGACTGATGTGATCATAATACGACCGTTTTCAGCATCAGCATGATGTGATGATTATGTTAATGGATAGCAAATAAGTCCTGACGATAAGTGGTCATATGGACATCTGCAATACAAGTAACCTCGCAGATGCGTTGCAGAGAGAACAAAATGAAATGAAATATCTCATTTGTGTTTAATTAATTAACCCCGGCACCCATACCCCAATCCGGAGCACAGCAACGCTGCCTGGCGGTAGTAACTCGCCAAAAAACTCTCCTTTTAATACGCGGTGTTTATTGCACTCCGCCCTCATTTATAATGAGAAACAACAATATACAATAATTGTATTAGATAGTAACTTTTTGGACCGGGAATCAAAGCCCAAACTAAAGCTGTACCCTTAAAGCACATTAACGCAACGACAAGAATCTTGTTAGAGTTTCATAACACCGCCTCCTACTGTAAACTTGTAAAGTTTCTAATCTGTTTTTGTACTGGTACACAAAACTGAATACACTTAATGTTGCTAACTCCACTGTGCTCTGTCAAGATTTCTGTCAAAGATTTAGTAAAGTAATTTAAAGCTTGTCCAGTTAGATTAATAGGTAGGTGAATATCTCTAAGGTTACATTTAGGTATGATTAACTATGCAGGTTTACCAGTAGGTATCTATTCATACGTACTGGTTTACAACAGTAAGTATGAAACCTGGCAAATGTAACCAATTGATACTTTCGTCACGCGTAGGCCTCCGCACACCGGAACCTCATCAATAATGATGCGACACTTCGTACGTAGGTACATTTTTTGGAAAATAAATGTTAAAAGTTCCTGTATTATAGCTTTTATATCTTTAGAATTTTCATAGTACACTATTAATTAAGTGATAACGCACAAAGACCTCCTAACGACTTCTGAATTCAAATCCCTTAACAATACGATGTAATTCCTCCCTAAAAATAAATAAGTATAACGTTTTATGAATAGTACAATTCTGCCATTGTGTCGCCTTTACAACAGACTAGGGGCTCCATTATAAAATCAGCCGTTATCGTTATTCGTATAAACCTCAAAAAATTCAAGTTCCCTTATTTTCTTTAAGTATATACGTACCTTATGTAACTTTTGAATTGGTATTCTTTCTTTGAGACTTTAGTATCTTAGTAAAGCAATTTTTTATACATTTAATTACATACATATTGTACGTTTTAAACAGGCTCCCATAAAAACTGAAATATCAAGGGTTTGCTCATGGGTATCCATACACCCCTGGCTGCTTCACCGCAGACGCAGTGGGTATGGTTGGGCCCCCAAAATAATTTAACAAAACGAATCTTAAATTAGCGATAGACGTTTTATATTTACGAGTGATTAAAAAAATTGGACGCCCGTTTTTGTCTCAAAAATCAATGCGCAATATATTTCGATCAAAGATCCGGAGGCGAATAGGCGATGTCAATTCTATAAGCCAGATTAAGGGGCATAGAGATAATATAAACATTGTTAATAATGGCCCTTTGATGACGGTTGTTCGACTGTTTCCATTGATATTCAATCTCTCTAATTGAACCATTTCCAAAAATTAAACTCCGTCTTTAAGAACCCTTACAAGTACCCATGGTAACAGTTCTAATGCCGCATTAGATACAGTAATGGAAATTATTAAGTTAATCGCCAATAAACTAACATTTATTGCCAATTAAGTCTTGTTATAACAAACTTACGTTGGGGAAAGTAATAACGTCTGCAATATTTTGGGGAGTAGAAGATAATAATGCCCTACTAAAGTGTGTCGGTAATACTTATTAAACGATTGTGTCACAAGCTAACCAGCCAATAAAGGAACATGTGACTGGTGGTAGTTATTTTTAAGACGATACGAAACAACATGAAGCAATAGTATAGAGAAGAAAGTCATTGTGCCAAGACACTCGAGACGACATACGCAAGACGGAGTGGAGTGTCTCAGCTCTTCTGTGAGAGAACGAAGGGCACTTCGTTTTTGAGTTCTAATTTTCCAACCGTGACACCGCCACCGACACCAGTCCGAGGCGGACGATGATTTAGTACATGTGTCAAGTTGCCTTAGCACCCTCCAGATCTTGTTGCTATTTATGGTAACACGACGACACAATAGTCGTGACTCATTCCGTAACAGCGAGAGGCTACGTATGTATACGACATGGCAGTCATACTCAACTAACTTCATGCATATTCTAGTCACATGGCCCAACGGCTACAACTTTATTTAAATTACAATACGATTTTTACAACGTAAAGTTTATGTAAGAAGACGAACGGTAGCCTGTGGAAGCTATCTAATGAATTGTTCTTACAGATCTTACTACGACATAGATATAATATAACAAATGCGAAAGTTTGGATAGATGGATGTTTGTTACTTAATCACGCCAGAACGCATCTGGATGAAATGTATGTAAATGATGGATAGAGTAGAGCCTGAACCTAAAAAGAAAACGGTTCCCGTGGGATATCTCAACTCTAATGCGGACGCAATCGCGGGCAGATGTTAGTTAAGTAAGAAATAGATATTGTGTATTGATATTAAATATCATACAAGATGGGCGCTACTGCGTCCCTTACCCTGTTCACGTGAATACTTGGAACAAGGTTAGAATAAGCAAGCACTACACATGTGGTGGGCCACCTTCCAGTTGTATCCGGCAGTCCTGTAAACAAACTGACTTTTTATAGAGCGCGCCTGCGATTCGTCTCGCACAACCGCCTCGCTGCTTAGTCTCGTTTGCTTCGAAAACTGTATAATGTTTGTAAACGACTAGGCTGAGTTTATATTATCTTTTGGAGTTTAAATATACCCACTAAATGGCTATAGCACTAAAAATACAACAAAAGGTTTTAAACATTCAGCATTCTCAGACTAAGAAGTCTATTTAATGTAACTTAAATTGTATTGTCCTACCGTATTGTGAAGAGCATTATTATTGGCAAAACTTTATTAAACATTATTTGATAATGAATTATGCTATGGTCACTAAGCTAATTATATTTTTAAAAGGATGATTTTTAGATGCAATCCTTTTTGTAAGGTTGGCATTGATCTGAAAACAGCATCTATCTTTCTGAGCCCGTCGTAAAAGTACAGGGAGGGGTGTTATGTCTCACTCAGTACCTTCTCAGAACGAAGGTATCAATTTTGCAACTCCCACGTGTATTAATGGTTTGGATGGGTACTGAAGTGATGGAAGAAGAATACGGAATGAACCCGTGAAATGTTCTATTTAAGTATTTATATTATGGCTGTACCTATTAACTTTTATTATCATAGTGTAGTTACACTACGGTGCTATTATAAATGCAAGTTTGGATGAATTGATGTTTGTTACAAGTTAATCATACAAGAACGGCTGAACGGATTTGGATGAAATTTGGCACAAAGATAAATTATAGTCTGGAGTGCTATTCCAGAGTATAATTTATCTTTGTGCCAAAATAGGCTACTTTTTATTTCATTATGTGTTAGCGAGGGATCATTTAGGAGTTTGGCTTTATTGGCAAACGCATTCGCGGGTAGAAGCTAATGATGAGCTAATGATGATTTCAAAAATATAGTTTGCATGTGCAATTGTGCATACATACGTCATTATTTTAACACATAGGTATAAAATAGGTATAAAAAGTAAACAGAACCATATTTTATTCGAGTTGAATGTGCAATGAGATGTCTTGAGATATGTACATCCAGGATCTTCCTTTTGAATAAATCTGAATTGAATTCAACTAGTCAAGACATTCCCCGGCGCATCATGTCGTTATGATTCAGCGGGTGGCTAAGGAACGTTATATCGAACACGTAAAATAAGATCTAAGGAAAACAAGTCGAACTATACAAGTAATAATCCTGTTTAAACTACTCGTTAAAAAGCTATCCTTTAAACTTGAATGTTCGAATAGGACGAGGCGCGGGCTGATTCACAATTAGGCAATTATACGAGGAGCGATTAAATGTAATTGAACACGACACAAGTTACGGGCATCGCACGGAGGGACACTTGTTCAAAACATGCGTCATCTCGAACAATACACATCTGGACCACTAATTATGACATCTTTCAATTTGTTCTAAAATAGCACCAATTTCTTTTCTTTTGCACATGGTGGCTACTGAAACGTGCCAGTCGGTGAAGTTACAGTTTTAAATAAAATAGCAATGTTTGTAAAACAACGATCAATAAAATAAATTCGTGCAGTAATTTTTAGAAATCGTTAAATTATAATTTATGGTGCTTCTACGTAGATTCAATGTTTCATTGCTCTTCTTTGTACGTTCTTGTGAATGCAGTTTACAGGCCATTACCATACAGTATCTGTATCTGCCTGTATTATAACCCGAAGATACATAGAAAGAGAATGCTTTTTTAAAATTGATAATAGATTTGTTTAAGTTATTGTGTAAGCATCTTTTCTATTTTTAAAACACAGCCATATACTGAGAAATTATAACAAACGGTTCAAAATATAATATTTAATATAAATTAATAACCGACGCGTTTTCCCGCTTACAAAAATCTAAAAATGGGATGTTACTTGCTTTTAAGTCTGATTACTTTATTTCTAGTATTTCTACATCTTATTGAAAACTTCCATCCTATGATACGAATAACAGCTTGACTACCCGACATATTTCTAGATATACATATTTTCCCGGCTATTTGCTCCGTGAAGAGTTCAAAGAGTTCAATAAACCTCTATATTTAGCAGATGTAAACTGTACAGCATTAGCGCTTTCTACAAACGCGACGATAAGTAGTAATAAAACTATACGCTGCTTAACAAAGAATTAGAACAGCCAGCGATGCAGCTGCAATAGTTTCGGAAGAAATTATACATCGATGTAAGTGCAACTCTTCATACCCACCCGCGTGATTGATCACCAAAGTTTTGAATTATGTTAGTGTGATGAAAATTGTAAGGTTTATTCATATTTCTATTTACAGTCGCGTCCGGAACAGAAGTGGAAACCATTCAGTAATTATAAAATTGACAGATTAGAATATAAACTGTTGTATTTCAGTTAATTATCCTAACCATGCTTTCCCTGTACAGTTGGTTTGTTTTTGTTATCAATTAATAATTGCTATTTCACATTGTGATCTTTTCTCATTATACATATAATTCGGATCAATTTTCAGCAATAATTAACAAACAAGAGGACAATTCAAACATAATTAGATACCTAGTTATCGTTGTAATAACTGTTCACAAAAGCGTGGATTAATGACAAGCCGCTTCATTGAAGTGTGTGGAGTGTGGATGTTGGTGTATCTCCCTGTCCCTCCCCTCGTCACGTTGCCCCCCGCCCCCAGCAACCCGCGACCCGCCTACTACCCTGACACCCTCACACTGAACAGATGCTGAGTCTGATCTGAGTAAACACAAACACAGACCCCTTTTAAGCCGACGACGGCACGATAAAACTACACAATGAAAATAATGATATCCCTTGGCGTTAAACTGAAATGTGCGCTAACAATGAAATGTTCACATAATTTTTGGTCTTTGATAATATTATAACAGGAACTAGCTTTTGCTCGCGGCTTCACTCGCGTTAAGAAGTATTATCTTTCATCCCCTATTTAATCCCCTTAGGGGTGGAATTTATCAAAATCCTTTCTTAGCGGATTCCTACGTCATAACATCTACCTGCATGCCAAATTTCAGCCCGATCCGTCCAGTGGTTTGGGCTGGGCGTTGATAGATCACTATGTCAGTCAGTCAGTCAGTCAGTCACCTTTGAGTTATATATATTTAGATTTAGATAGACTAGATAGATATATTTAGAAGTAACAAAATCTGCCAAAATATAAGTCTTGCATAATTCAAAGGTCACAATGGATGTTATGTTACATCACCTAATAATTGAGCTGATACTGTGATAGCAGGTACTTTAAATTTATAATTATCGTTTTCCTTCCCGTCTACTATAATTAATTAGTTATTACGGTATATTTAACTGTTACTGATATTGGTATGATGGGTTTTAATTTTTAACCAATTTAGGTGCCATTTCAGGCATGAAATTGAAAATGTTGCATGAGACAATGTTGCGGGTATTAAGTAATTTATACCTACCTATCATTAAGATTTTTTCGCTATAAATTATTGTCGTGAAGTGAGTCATTATGAGTAATAAGAGTTCATCGACTTCAATTCAACGATTAATCGTTTAATCGAAGTGATTTTTTCATTGATATATTCTGAAAAACATCATAATGAGTTCGGTGCATTATGTTGCTTTAACCACACTTTGTTAGGAACGCTGTCATTGGATACTGACACGACCATTAGGAAAAGTAATATGCGTTAGTGTACCGCAAAAAATAGCACGGTTTAATAAATTACTAAAAGTTACTTAATTGATAATGTGGTGCATATGTAGAAAGGGGAAATAGGTATTGTTTAATATTTAAAAAATTAAGTGAATTCGCCCAGTGTTGGGTCCGGGATTTGCCTTCTCAGGCATGGATAGAGCTGGGTTCGGACGGGATTTCTTCTGGTGAATATTATTTTGTATTAATATTCAACAGTTTGCAACGGCGCTACGTGACCGGGAGAGTATTTACAATGCTTAGCGAAGCGCGCAACCCAGCCTCCGCCCGGCCACCCTAGTGCCCGCTACCTACGCCGACATTATGCATATGAATGATCTTGGCGGTTTGCGATAACGATTAACGTTATTTAAGTACCAAATTATCTATTACACTCATTTGTTAAGCTGAAGGTAGCCCATTAAATTTTAGCAGTTCAAAATCTAACGCCATAGACACAATGTAAGAAGACTACAAGTAATACATAAGGTAGAAGACGACAAAATGAGTACAAATTAGTTTTCGTTGTGTAGACCGTTTTGCAAATACAAGCAATGTTTGCATTATCTTGCAATCATTGTTACCTAGTTACTTTTCACAAACCTTTACATGAATCAAGATCGTCACTCAAATGATTTGGTATATAATCACTTATGAATTCAGAAATCTTGTACTCGTATGTTGGTGAACTATGACAAAGTTATCGTAATTTACCTGATAAATCAGAATTTATAAACTGAGCTATATCTACGCTACAACCACAGATCGTGCAAATAGCATCACATAATGATAATAAATTGCACGCATTTTATTTCCTACGCTAAAAAACATTAGATTTCATCATTTGTCATTTTGTAACAATACGCAGATTGTGTTGGGTGAATGCGACCCCAATCCCGACCCCACTTAGAATGCTGTGCGTACATGTATACAAGGCCAATCTGAGGGCGTCACTCGGTAATGTCCTTCAACAATGGAGATGGGCATTCAGAGCTCACTCGTAAATGGCGAGAATAGCTCTCTTCCGGGCGCCGCTGCAGCGACAGCAACCGCTTCGTGCTCGCCAATATCCGTGTGAATATCGTTCTATTATGATATATCAATAATTTACTATGTAAAGAACACTTCTTACACTTAATGACTTATGTGTTGATAAACATAACAGAAGAAAATACCGCATCTCTCAAGCACATTAAATAAACGCGCATTGTGCACAAAATGTGCTTATTTTGAAACAAAGTCACGCCGATAAAAGAGCCGTTTTTAATTGAGCGCAAAATAAAATTGTGCTTAAAGTAACGATTGTTTATAAAACTAGCTCCTGCCTTGCTTCGTCCGCATGCAGGAAAGATTACCATAAAATATAGCCTTATGGCACTCAGCAATAAAGTAGCTATCAGTATTTTTTTTATAATGTTCAGCACTTCCATAGATTACCTCAGACAAATAAAATTAAAACTATTTACTTAAATTAATATTGTCTTGCTTCAAAGCATTTGAGCGAATACTCGAATTATGTTTACGGCCCGGGATATATAAATGTGCACTGTCAATGTTATTGGTCTCATAAAAGTGCGACACTATGTCAAATTGCATTTAGACAACGATTTTTGAAAAGTGTTCAATAAAAAAACACAAAACAAATGAAGTGTCTATTTGTAATGTCAAAATACCAGCTTTTTATTATTATGTATTAATTATGAATATTTACTTGGTACAAACAAATAACAATTTTTTTTTCTGTGTTTTTGTTCAGGGTAATCAAAAAATAACTTGTGATGCGCGCGAAATAAAACGCTGCCGTTAACCGCCATTACGCGGACAAAGAACAAAATGAAAACTAAAATATTTAAAAAAAAATATTCTTTAACCCTTGCAAATCAAGTTAATTTATTAATTGTACAGATAGGAGGCAGATAAAATATAACTGTTGAATTATTGAAAGTTGCTTGTAGCTGAAAATTTTGGGCACCGAATAGATGGGTTGGGTTCACCCCTCCTATCGTAGTTTTCGTGTTCGGTTCCACACGAGAAGTCCGAAGGACGGGGATCAGTTTGACTTGGCCCAGTTTAGTTTAGCATCTACCTATTTCTGGGCCAGAATATTGTCAGCTAGAAAGCTATTCTAAAACTACAATACAAAATAGGTACGATTAATGCATCAAGACAAATCAATGCGAACATAATGATTTTGAAAATAACCTTTAGAAGCCTGAAAAATATCAAATTAGTAACTACTAGTATTCATATAAGAACGTACTAGAAAAAAAAATACTTATAAAATAAGAAAAAGAAAATAAGTCGCTGTTATCGATCTTATGGCGGAAGGTAGCTGCTTCACAATGTAGCAGGTACGTATAAGTATATCATCAATAATTCCCATCTCCATTCGTCCCCACACGTCGGCCTGCCGCTCAACGAATTACCGGAATCAATAAATATTTGATTACATTTTGAACGGCATTTTAGCCTTAGGGAGAACAATGTGTCAATAAAGAAGATTCCAAATTCACGTTATTTACTTTGGGTGTAACAAATATTTGAATTCCTCCTGTGAAATTAACCAATCCCTGTTTCTTGTATCCTTTGTTTAATTTTCGCCACAGTTCATTTCATTTTATACCTATTCCGAAGGAAGATTGGTAGGCAATGAGATCGTTTCTCAATTTTACGACACTACATCAGTCAATAAACTCTATAATAAAAGATACCGAGTTTCTTTTTTTCAATCGAGTCCTGTGAATCTTTAACTGATAAATGTATGTATTGTGCACCCTCCCAGACATACTTCTTCCGTCGTGCTTTTGAGTGTGACAGAAATGAATATATTATAAATTCGAAGCCACAGGATGAACATAACATGCAGTTAGTAGGCAGTGTACGTGCGCCTGTTAGTTATGTATGCAAATCAGGCACGCGTATGGCAACTTCACGCCAATACGAGTTGCTATTCACACGTCATGTTATGGTATCGCTACTAAGATATCTATTCACTAAAATCATTACCAAGAGTGTTTTTTTTTCTAGTGTTGATTACAATCGACCGTCATAATTGGTTTGTGGGTGTGGTATAAAACTTGCAAAGAATATTTTATAGAAGCTAATATAATTCAATAGGTCAAATTAATTAACAAATGAACTGTGCAAGTCTATATTTAATTGCTCGACAGGTTAAGGCTGTCTGCAGCGTATTCCTAATCCAAAAGAATTCCGTTCCATGCCTGGCAGAAACAGATATATGGCAACCACGTATTCTGCTTTATATTTAGATCAAAAGTAATGTACCTACTGCCATACATGCTTCGCTTCGAGTATTGCTGATCATGAATCAGACTGAAGAAATTAATGGAATGCATGACAAACAAGTAACAAACAATTACCGAAATATAATAAAAACAATACAAATTATCAATTAGCAAGTTTCGATTTGAATGCCAGGAATTAGTAGAAATGTTTTCCCGAAAAACTACAATAGCCTTTTAAAATGGAAAATGTAGAACACAGTCGATGAAGCGTTAAAAATGATGGTATACTATTACGGAGGAAAAAGAACGTTGACGTTGGTTGCATCACGGGCATTCACGGGGCGTTCGCTCGGTTCGCCGAGCCAATCTCTTTGAAACTGCACCCGAGGTCTACCCTATTTAACGGACCGCCGATCGCGTTAATTAAGCGTTTTCAATTTATATGCCACATTTTATGTACAGCTTACACTTACATAGTGAGAAGAAAGTTCAGCATTTTCTGATGCAGTAAAATAAAACGATTGGATAACGTGAATTTTCATGTGAGGTTATTATTATTATTACTATAAAAGCGTTGCTTTATACTTTACTAAAGTTATCAATTCAATTTGTATGTTTACTTAGCGATATTTAGTAAAACAAATATAAACGAAGTTTGGGAATGTTAATGTCACTTTAGATAGACATTAGGCATTTTGAATCATAGCATAATCCATACATACATAATAACAAGATAGTGGATTCTTCAAATGCTATACAACTAAGGAATTTCTCCTGGCGCACGCAGGCATCTCACGCGAATGGTCACGCCACGCAACATAACATGGAAAGTAGGTATAGATTTTATCAATTAAGGTTGTTGACGATTGACTGTTTGCGCTTACTTATACGTTATAATTATACAGAGAAAATCAGTTCAGGGATTTTTAAGAATAATGAGCAAACAATTAAACACCTACATATGTAAAGAAACAGAAGGGTCTGTAACTTGAATAGGAACTAAAATTCATAAAATAAAAAGATGAAAGAGAATCGACAATCATATTTAAAAAAAAAGTCAAATATAGCAACAACAAATTGTAGCTATGATAATCCCGCCTCTACGTCTTCTTAGTTCAGAATATATAATTTATAATTATCAAACTATTTTCGAGTAAACACACTGTCTCAATAGTGTCAAATAATGTAAAGAAATTCCAACATAATGTGACGGGGCGCCATCTTCATCGGCTCTAGCTAGTAATCCTGGCTGACAAGCTATATGTGGGCCGAGCACCTGGCCCTGAGACACGAGACTATCACCTCACCTACGGGAAATATTGATCTTATTTGAGCTTGATTAACTTTGTCGTTGTCGACGATGCTAATAATACCCAAACTCTGGCACGAGTCCAGGCGAGGTCTTAATGGTGCTTCGATACACGATAATTTTCAAAGGTGACACACTATATATTTGATTCGATTTGATTCATCACATGATAGAAATTGCACTACTCTACAATATCATCTACATCCACGCCTTTATTTTAATTAGTGACACCCCAATTGTCTACTTTAGAATCTGTGCGCATGTTCGTAGGCGTAACCAAGGAAAGCTGCCCCATGGGTCTTCTTAAAAACCCACGTTTACAAAGCTAAAACCACGAGTCCGTACAGCTTTGTATTTAGGAATTATTACGACGTCGATTTACCATAGGTGTTATAACGAAGCTGAAAAACATTCAAATGTATTCCAGAATTATTCGAGGGCAATATTCCAATTTCAACTCTGCATACCGAACGTCAACAAAAATATGCATTTGATGCATATGAACTGCATGATGCAAGTTGGAAACTCAACGCACTAGTATTAATGTCTGCGTAAAAACCAGATAATATGCTGGTTACGCACAAAAAGATTCGCGATTAGCAGACAGGTAGTACAATCTAGTTAATATTTAAAACTTGTTTGCATGCAAAGCGGATACTTAAGTTTAATAATGTCTTGATTCTTATACGAAAACGTTTGGTCGTCAACACTTCTTTGGAATACTGAGTATCTTTTGTTTTTATAATCCGCATAATATACCAAGTTTATGATTTTAATCAAATAAAAACAGAAAATCAGTCTATTAACTAAAATGCTCTTGTCAAATATTACGTAGTAACATCAATGGAAAAGGTAAACAAGTAAATAATGAATAAATGTGAATATGTAATAAATAACATTACGTGTACAACAGATCAAAGCGTGTCTGGTGTCTCATAGCTGAATCCTGGCCTATATCAATGTCACTTTGAGATTGAAGCAATTTAATTTATTACTTAAGGATTTTGAATTCGACGAGATTAAACTAACGTGCATGGTTAATACAGGATGTAATAGAAGCGTTGAATAGATAGTGAGACACTAGGACTAAAGTAGTCTTTATAAATGAAGAAATGCAATGTCAAAGAGCAGTTTCCTCTCTCTCTCACACACACACACATTCATTCATACACCCCCACTCATACGCTTTAAGCAGATATTGTATAATGTAAAATTGTTTAAATCTTATTGCATAATTTCTGTGTAAACTACTGGGAGAAGACACTGATTCCTGTAACACAGGTTACTACCTAGCGCAGGAGTCAGGGTTTCCATATAATAATGTAACATACTTTTATGTCAATAAAGATTATTATTATTATTATTATTAGTTTATAATCTATATAATCGAATAAATAATTGTTGGCACCACATAATACTGTGAATAGAGTTGGAAAAAATCTACCACTTAGTCGTACGTGAAAAGAGGCTGAAGGAAATCTTTTGTAACGCGCCGGGCGCACATATTAACCTTGAATTTTACTTGTTCCCCGAGGTCGTGTTCATTTTCACTTAGCTATTGTTAATGTAGTTTTCTTCTTTTCGCACGAAGATTTCCTTGATATAATATAATATAATATAATATACAAATAGCAACCAGTACTTAGAAGCATCCAATTTATATTAGGTAACGCTAGATTTTGACGTTTAATATCTACTGGAAGAGATGTCAAGCGTATACACATACATTTGGGTTTATCTAATAATAGCGAAACATAAAATCGTTCATCTAAAATGCTTTGATCTACTACTACAAGATCACAAAACTGAGATCTAATAATTATACGAAAACAAATATTAAACTGTAAAATGTAGGCAATTTGAGTTTTATTATTATTTTACCACGTAGGTACCTACAATGTATTATGGCACTCTACGAAATATAATGTAGGTAAACGATAAGAAAATTAACCTTTCGCATAAGAATAAGAAAAGCAAGCTTAAAAGTACTACGAGACGTTTAAAAATGAGGGTTAGTCGTGCGTGCGAGTGAGTAGGCGTTCCTCGTTTAATATAAATTGAATTGGCAGACAAGAAATGAGATCAGCTAACTTATGGTTAGTAAATTATAAATTAGTAATTATTCAGACATGTTAATTGTGAATGCATTCACATGCGTATCTAGTGCTAAATAATAAACGGTAAATACCAGTAGGGTAGGTGTTCCTGTATCGATGACATTGCCGTTACTCACCTGAAATAAATAAAATTGACTAAGTCACTTCTAACTTTAATTAGGCAATATTCTATGAGATTAAATATGGTCGTTTATTGACATTGTGTTAAAGTTACCGATGGGATTAATCGATTATGTTGGTTTTGTGTAGTCGTGCATCGGATTTTGGTAGATGGGTAGATATTATTTTCATGTTATATTAAAAAATATTTCAAAATAACGACCTAGTGCTTAGAGGCGATTGCACTAAGTAGGTGTGCATAATGTTTTCGCAATTCTAATAAAGCTGTTAGTCTGTTATAGGTAGGTGGCAAGTTGAGTAAGTGATTAATGAATAATAACCCTGGCCGGAGGTGTACGGCTTAGAGCGGTTTGACTTGCCAAACTTTCAATATTGACCACTTTTTGATGGGACCACCTAAACATTGTAATTTATTTATGAAATCTTTAAATCCCAAAAAAGTTCTAAGTAGACAATGCAAATAATTGAGTACAGTCCAAACGGTTGGCGCAATAGCTGGGCGATTGGCTGCTGCGTTGCGCCGTGGGTTCGATTTCCACACGAAAAAAAATATTTGTATTGCCTACAAACGGTTGGACCGAGTCTGGCTGATAATGTATGTGAGTTTATACACGATCAGAAAAAAAAATCTTAGTACAGGACAAAGGTTAAAAATAGAATCTTAAATCGGGAAAACGTTAACTTTTTCTGCAATTTGGATAAGTTGCAGGAAAGTTAAAGTTTTCCCGATCAAATAACTTTATTTGAAAAGGAAAACTTTCA
The DNA here is from genome assembly GCA_932526535.1 of Caradrina clavipalpis. Taxonomy (NCBI): domain Eukaryota; kingdom Metazoa; phylum Arthropoda; class Insecta; order Lepidoptera; family Noctuidae; genus Caradrina; species Caradrina clavipalpis. The sequence continues at coordinate 8,237,092 of OW052093.1, forward strand.
GTGACCATTTCTGCGTTATAAACTACTTAGTTCATAAATAGGTATGCAGAAATGGTCAATGCTAAAGGTATATAACTGCATATAAATACTACAAGACCAAGTCTTGTTACGTATCATGTACAATACATATAGCCCATGCGAGCTGAAGCACTATGCTGGGAAAACAAACAAAAATGACGGAATACGATCTTTAAAATAAAAAAGTTGAAATCTTTTGCATCACTTTCGAAATGAAACGAGAATAAAGAAATATGCTTTTATTCATAAACGTGAACTTCAGCATACCGGAAAACCAATTGTGTGAACTTTACGAGTTCTTCAAACCTCCGAAATGTAGGTACCTCCAACCCTCACAATAAATAACGTGACTACCTGCGTACAATTATTTTCTGTGCTAATATAATAAAGCTTAAGAGTGTTTTTGTGTTTGTTCAAAGCGCTAATTTCTGGAACTACCAGTCGGATTGGTAAAAATATTGTTAGTAAATGATAGCCAGGATCATGAGGAATACTATAGGCTGCATAACATCGCGCTACGATTCACTAAAGAGGAGCAGCAACTAAAAACGTAACTTTAAGCAGGTAAAAACACCACGCAGACGATGTCGCGGGCAAAACCTAGTAAAATATAAGTAGGTGTTCCAAAAAATCCATTTAAGTGCAAGACGTACTTCAGCATTTGTTCTGTTCTATTTTTATAAATGGTAAACAATTTCGACGAAAAGCTTTATTTTTTTAAGAAAGTAAATACCACTGAAACCCTATGCAATAAGGGGACTGAAAATTTAGGCCTGAAATTGTTTCGGAGAAAACCGCTTGACAGAAAAACAGTATTAATGGCCTATGAGTTTGTTGTTGCTTATTTTGAAATGGAATAATACAAAACAACATTTATTTCAAGACGCACATGTCAGTATGCCAGCCAGAATCCACAAGTAATTGAATTATGGGTTATAAAAATAATCTATTAACAATTTCTCTTCCTTGTGAAAAAAAAATTAAGCATAAAGAACTTATTAAGTATTCAAAGTTATTTCGACTTAAGAGCAAAAGTAAGCGATGCACTTTCAACGTCAGGTAGTGCATTGCGTTATCGAGTCCGATGGTCGAGTCAAGGGGCGTCGCGACGCCGCCGCCGCCGCGGACCGAGCAACGTTGGCACGATTCCAAATATTTTTCATGCGCCTCACTCTACACCGGGATAAGTTGCCCTATTCACCTGAATCGGAATACGAATACATTTAAATCAAAGAATAATTTCAAAAATATCGCCGATATAGTAACTCAATTGCTTCAACGTACGCGCATCGGTCTTTTTGGGATTGATTCTGCCGAATTCTGCGGCTGTTATTGTAGATGGAATGTTACCCTTTGATTTCAGACTATCCTCATTACATTTTTCCCTACATTCCTGATAATACGTGTTGAACAAGATAAAAGAAATCTTGTTAATCTTATTTTTTACCTTGTCTTCGAGGACATTACTAAATCCAACGACATTAAGTTTCGCGGAGCTTCTGAACTATGTACATTTATCATTAATGAAGCGGTGGTTAACTAGGGCTAATTGATAACACGTAACATGTACTTATAAATCATCCAGAGTATACGGATTAATGTGTATACTCGTACATCTGTTTAGCAGTGAGCGCGTCACGTCTGGCGGCCCTCCACTATACATTTGCAAACAATATTGCACAAATCGTGCCAGATCCATTTACTACATATTTTTCATACATTACGATGTAAACTCATTTTGAGCGAGTTTCTACCTAAAATGTAAAACAGTAAATGCTTATTTTTGCTTCATTTGTTTACAGGTTCGCTTCTATTTTAGTAGATTATCGAGCATCACAGCCGTTTGATGAAAATTTACCAGATTTGTAAAATATACATTTTAGGAATGGTAAGCGTATTACTTCAGGGCAAATTTTTAAATCATGATAATAGAAACTTTTGGTAGACACATGAAGAAGATATTTTCACTTTCTACGTCTAAAAAAATACGCATGAGTACAGACGCTGCGAGAGGAATGAAAACAACTTGCTTTACCACTGTGGCCCTGCTTTCAGGTCAATCTCCTTTTACACTACTTTTTGGAAGAGGTCTATGGCTAAAGTGTTGTTCGATTGATCGAGAAGAATTTTGGAAAATTTTGGCTAAATTGCACGAAAAATACCTGAGTAACGACTTGGCTTAAAAACAAATTTTCACCACGTTTATTACCAGTGGTCTATCGATGCAGTTTGGGGCATGAGACTATTTCAGTAAGTATTTGTTTAAATGAGAACGATCGAATAGACACTTAGTCTGTTTCTTGTTTTGCGGTTTTTAATTCATCGCGGTTAATATTACAACGAATAGCCATGGGTAACTCGCTCCTGAGTGGGCGTTCCCAGTGTGTGGATGCATGATGGATTGTTATAAATTTTTTACGATGTTTAATATTTGATAGCGTACCTGAATGCATTAATTTTGTTAGAAACTTGCGGTTTATATAGCAAGGTAAACATTATACGGCAATAATAATATTATAAAGTATTATAATAATCACAAAACAAGAACAGATTCAACAATAATATACGGCAATAATAATATTATAAAGTATTATAATAATCACAAAACAAGAACAGATTCAACAAAAATTAAGTATGAATACGACGCTAAAAACAATACAGTATCAAACCTAATAAATAGATACGAAATATGAATTGTTGTTAGTTATACGTTCTGTAAACTCTGGATTTTGAGAAAAGTTTTATTAACTGACTTAAAACTATGCAGTTTTAGTTTAATTTTAGATTACATTTTAGGATGTATATATTAGGTCCGTAATCTAGTTCTAATATAGGTATTTAAAGACCTATTTATTCAACGTAAATGTGAAGACAACCAATGTATTTAGTTTAAACGTTTTGCTTTTAGCCAAATATGTAGTGGTGTCTCAAAGTGTAATATATTACTATAATATACTTAATTAAAACAACAACGATAATATCAGGACAGCAAAGATTGAATGGAGTACAAAAAGTGAAAGTATTCCGTCTCGTTGTTCAGAGAAACAAACGTGTCTTTTAGGTGTACAATTAACGTTGACCGTGTATGTAATCTCGAGCCGCTTTCCATTAGACGGTCTATTACACGCACGACGACGGTGCATCGCTCCGATTGAACGATGTTCAAACAGTGGCGGCCATGATTATAAACGGAATGATAGTTAATCTGGTACTTGCAACTATTTACTACATTCATACCAGTTTGCCTTCAAGAGCAGATACATACCACAGACTGCAACCAACCAAATTATTGTTTTGATACCACTAGTGCCATAAACCCGTCACTTATTGATTTACTCTTCGAGATAAACTGCTGATTAAGCAGGCCATATGCCATTTGGAAAGTGAACATTTAGTGGATGCTGGAAACTTCCAATAACAATTAATGATAATATTAATAATACGAAGACACTAACAGCACAAACAACGCCGATAATAAAGTTATTTCAAGGACCTTCACCCTTTCGGTTGATTATTTATTATACCTATGTGTTATAGACAAACAAGTTAATATCTTGGGTTCCGTAGAGACATTATTAAAGAACAATAAACTGTCTGAAGAGCAATCAATTGTGTAAATGTTAACCCATCATGTTGTAGAAACAAGTCTAAGTATAAAAAGTGGTTTGGCTGATTTAACGAACATGGTACGAAGGTACTCGCATAAATATGGGTGGATCAAGGTCCCGTGGTGCGGAAACATTGGTAACGCTTCCTTTCACCCGTACAGTTCGACGCAGGCCTGACGACCGGGTGCAATCAAAGCTACCAAGTAAACACTATGAACTGGTAGTCCAGGTGTATTGCCACGTACGCACTCAAGCCGCACCTCGACACGGTTAATTAACCGCAGGGAATTGAATCTTATAATACTGTCATCAGTCTTTGTCTCGAGATTGGATACAGATCTATTTTGGTGCTGAGGGCAAAGAATCGGGTAAAGCAGTTAGAATGCCAAATTCACATAACACAATAATATCCCGGTTGTTAATTATAATAGGTACACGTAATTGGTAGGTAATAAATGTAATACGGCAAAAGAATAAACGAAACAACATTTCTAAGATGATATTAGGAGGAAAATCTGTTTCATTATCTGCCATTTCTGATCAGGGATTATTAGGTATGTTTATGTTGTTACCAATTTTGTACTTGTTTTGGCCTACGCATTAATAGGCCAAAACAAGCAGGCCTGTACATTAGTCTACCGAGCAAATTATTATTTTATTAGTCCGATTTTTTTTACTGCAGGGCTTTCCATTTACTCTTTGACTCTTTCTATTTAGGGCTATTTCGGCCTTTATGAAATGGGTCTAGCTCATCCTGCCATCTCGCTGGCAGGTCTGCCGCGATGTCGCTTATTCTGTAAAAGGATCCACTGTGTCGTGCGTCTGCTCCAATTATAGTCTGACATGCAGATGTGTCCAGCCCAATTTCATTTTAGCGTGGTAGGATTTCGAGTACAATCATCTATTTTTGTAATAGAAAGGATGGTAATATTTCATAACCCGGACAATTAGTATGCTCCTTAGAGTACTCCGTTCCAAAGCTCTCTATCAATGCGCAAGCGTGGACCTCTGCTGATTGAGAGCCATAATAATGTGTGAGAATGGGAAGAATACACGCGTCGACGAGTAGCTAACGATTACATTTAGATAATAAATATACATACGTACATATTTACATTCAAATGAAATGTCATTAAAAACCTTATGCTTGTTATCAGCTCACAGATAAATGTTTGACCCCATTATCTGTGTATAAACACGCAACGCAACGACTTCCAATCAGTGACCGAAGCCGAAGATACTAACAGGAAGAACTGAACAGTAATGTCTTCATTATTATAATAAATCAATAGAAATACTGAACATACCTACCTTGAATTAATTAGATATCTTTTGTTTTGTTCATTGGATTTCTACCACTAGTATTGAATGTCTTGTCTACCTGGATTTAAGCACCTCATTGAAATCTTAGGGTTAAAATCGTGTTAGCAAAGCTGTGTTGTAAAATACAGATTAGCTTCTATGCTCACGATTAAACGTCATTCTCGCATGATGTACATTATCTGATCTAAACTGATAGGTATAATTGTACCTACATCTCCCAAACAGCATGCAATAGAAATCGCCGTTAAAGACTATTGAAAAGACTCTATCAAGAAGAACATACCTCGATTTTCATATACATAATATGAATACATATATTTTCAAATAATAATACAAAAATAAGGTTTAGTAAAAATAAACATGAATAAATTCTGTTTTGTATTTAAACCGTCAGCCAAATACTTAAATCATCATTTCACAATGATGCGCAATATTAAACCTGTAATAAAAATAGTAACACATCACATATTTTAGGTAGGTGCTTATGCGTATCTATTCTAAATTGACACTAAGGGCGGTAAATCATGTGTAATAGCACTCAAGTCGTAGACGGTCGTCTGATACGACGATATTTAAACTAGATATCTAAGCTGTTGGACCGTGGCCAATGTATCCAAAAAGAATTTGACAACAATTTTGAGATATGTTGATACCGACCTATAAAGTAGAATCATCACATCAAGTTCGGGCGCTAAAAGAAGTAATAAAATAATTTAGTCGCCTCTCTGTGTATTACAAAAATAGTCGGGAGCAAACCGCACGCGCTTAGTGACAAAGTGAGGAATAGAACAAGCGGTTAACGAACCACAAAAAAACATTACACAGACCATACCACAAAAATGTTTTAAAAGATTGTTCAAACACGACGCTAGTGTAATAACATAGTAACTACACGTTTCCGTTAACTCCTCCTTACTGATATTAAATTCTCTCTCATAAAATTCTTCAATTTGCGTTTATTCTTCTAACTAAACAATCATTGACTCCAAGTTCAAAGAAAATAATGATGGAATACAATCACAAAAATCTGTGTCATAAATCTTGTCAATTTTGATGCTCATTCGGAAAAAATGGAATTCAGGTCGTTATCTACATCAATGCTCAAGTGAGCACAAACACCGGTCACCTATTGTTTTATAACAGAAATATTAGAGCACATGATTCAGCGGGGTCCTGAAATACTAAATGACAGTTGTGGCATAGTAAAGATAAGTAATGTTCTGCGTTGCAATAATGCGTGTAAAAGCTTTGGAAAAGTCATAACGAATTTCGAATTTATTTCAGTATCCACTGTTATTGTCCAAAACAATGATCAGTTTGGAAGAAAGTATAATATTTGATGTCGCCGTTATGTCGGCCTGTTGATTAGCGAGCGTCAACGAGCGGTCTGCAGACAAATGAACGCCCGCTGGAGACGGCTGCCATCAAAACTACAAAGAAAGTAGGTGGCTTGGCATTTTACTTGGCGACGTTACACATAGCTGATGTATATATTTACGACAAATATTTACATCAAACTATACAACACCAAACAGAAAATTACGAATAAGTTTAGTGCTACTCCGGAATGTGTACGTTTGTCCAAAAAGTATAGATTACTGATTAGGTATCGGATAATTTATAATCGATTAATTATATGTTTACTGATTCTTTTTATATTAAAAAACAAAACCAAACAGCCGTGAGGAAACATGGACTTGTAATTAATATAAGTCTGAAATCGTCAATCCGCCTTGAGTAAGCGTGGTGATCAAAGCTGGTATCTTCTCTCTATGGGAAAAGCCCCTTGCCTTGCAATGAGACAATAACAAGCTTGTATTCTTTATTATTTAAACATTATGAATAAAAATCAATCAATTAAAATTGAATTCTCAACATTATCAGTTTTATTATAGAATAATAGTACTAGTAGCTTATTATAGTTTATGTATTTTGATCTTATAATAGTAAGACTTACTATATGCCAAAATATAATATACTTAGCAAAAAGAAAGTTGTGAACTCAAAATCCAAATGAAAAAAAAAAACAGAAAAGTAAGAAACATAATACAGCCCTATCTGCCTGAAACTCTTCTGAAATCTTCCTATAGGTGTTGGTATTTCCAGGATATAACATAACCGTGATCACATGCCGTATTTACTGACTGATGGCCTGGCCCGAGAAGGCGGCATGCCACCACGGCTAACATAGGTACTCCTTACAAATCATTGCTTCTATGAGAAAAAATATTTAAGAAGAAAAACAGGTTATCAATTCGGGTAACTGAACTAGCTTCCATGTTTAGCTTTCTTTTTAAGTTAAAATATTTTGGTGCTAGATCGTTAATATATTTTTCCCTCAGGATTTTCTATATAACAACCTAAACTCGGAATTCGTGCCCGATTGATGGCAATAGGTTTGCTGGTTCGCCCCGTATTACTTGGGACTAAAACATTACTGGTAAAATGCGAGTGTACTTATATACCTCTGCTTAACCATTCAGTCGTAATGTTATGTTATAAAACACTACGCATAGCACTTTTTAGAAAGGCCCTTTTAGCCGTATGATATCGGATAAAATAAATTATTTTTTGTGTTTCATAAAGTCGTAGCCCGTAGGTAACCTTTATTTTTGGAATGTTATTTTAATCGACGAAGAGGAGGAGATAATAGATTTTGTGAGACACTGTATGTCCACAATATATATTTTGTATTCCCTGTGACGTCATTTAGTCTATAACCTGGGGACCGGCACGACGCTCCCTACGATACCTCATTTGTCAAAATACTACGAGTAGCTTAGAGATATGAGGGAACATCTGAACATACAACATAGCCTGCAAAAATTATAACCCTCATTTTGGCTTTGTTATGGGTAAAAAAAAACATGGATACTTTCTTCTATAACAATAGCCTTTGAGGATTACTTTACTCTTCTGGGACATACGAACTAGTTTAATAATAAGCAATAGGTAAGCCCGTAGCTTGGACCCTGTTCCCGATACTGGCAGGCAAGTTTTTTTTTTTTTTAAATATTTTTAAATATTTTTATTTTTAAATACTAGCTTCTGTCTGCGACTTTTTTTGTTGCGGTTTTAATCCCCGTATTTAAGTTACGTCTTTAGTTACTGCTCCGCTCCCGAGTGTCGTAGCATTATGTTATATAGCCCACGTCGATAAAAGGACTAACAAATACAAAAAAAAAAACAATTAGAACACGTAGTTTCTGAGATAAGCGCGTTGAACCAACGCTTCTCTCAACTAACAAACTCTTCAGCTTTATAATATTACATAGTACCTATATTATTTAAAAATGTATTTTATATGTATTGTGAATGCCCCGTTGGTCTCGTGGTCGCAAGTGCGACTGCTGTGCAAGGGGTCCCGGGTTCGATTCCCAGGTCGAGCAAAAAGTGTTATTGGGTTTTTCTATGAAATTCTCAGTAGCAGCTCGGAGTTTGGATTAATGCCCGGTTAATGGCAATAGGCTCGCCCCCTATTACATGGGACCTAAATATACCGGCGAACTGTGGGTGTACATTGGTACACCTCTGCCTAACCCTTCGGGGAATACAGGCGTGATGGTATATTATTATTATATTATTATTGTGAATAAATAATGAGAATAAAAGTAGTAGGTGAAAAAATTTACTACTTAAAGCAAAACTAAACCTGACTCACAACTATAAACGATTGACTAATTTGTTAAGAATTAAAGAAAAAAGATTAGAAGTCAATTATTTATAGATCTGCGAAAGTGGGTTAAATGTATAAAAATAAATGTCACATTATATTACAAACGCCGACACAATTTTATTTAAAGTAATGTGATCAAATCGATCCTCAACAACAAAAAGCATTTTTATCTTGTGAAAAGATGGTTAAACTTGAGTTATTTAACAAAACGTAAGCAATCAAACTAAGTATGCTGATGCTATTTATTTACTGTTCTCCTAAACCACTGCCAGATACCAAATTCTCGGCGTCTGTAGGCGTACACGCGTCGTCGTCATTGAAGCTGGTATCTATGAAATTCATCCCATTATAAAGTGAATGATTACACTAAGTCTCAGGTGCTTTTTCAGCGAACAGACTGCCGTAAATAAGGCCAGTCTGTAGCTGTAACATACACAGTATGTTTTTGAGAGGATTAGATAGCGAATACAGAAATCATGAGAAGAGGTTTTTCAGAACTTGTGTTTGTGTCCCTTTTGAGAATTATTGTTTTTCCCTTACAGCTTTGGGTTGGTTGTAGCAGTTTTAACACAAAAGCTCTCTCTCCAAAGTCAAACATTGTGTGTACGCCTTTAGTAAGAAAAACGATACGGCAGCTTTTGATTTAAATGTGAAATTTAAAGTCTTCTGTTTACTGCTGAAGGGCATCACATTAAAATAGACTTAATGGGAAGAAAATATGGTTTCTTTATCGCTTGGTATAGTCTTAATGATCCTGTAAAAGGCGTATCTTTTACCTTAAGAGGTAGAAGAATTACAAGCAGTAGTCATAATATTCTCACTCTTTCTGAAGTACAATTGGACAAAGTTTTCAATGATTTAAGTAATAACTGGTTGACATTAATGTCCAAATTGAAATATTCACAAAATTTTCTGGAATATGCTCGCACATCAACATGATTTCCATTCGGATATCGTAATTTAATATCATTTCGGTTTCGGCGAGAGGGTGTGCTCTGAAGTCTGAATACAATAAAATGGGTGTAAGTGAAATGGATACAATACAATCAACTCACCGAAATTACATCGGGACAAGACGTATGTGGTAATTGATACAAAACACGATACAAACCTTCCGATTGGGAAGACATTCAACGACTTATTTGTATGAATACTTATTCATTCAATAATTTTGAATATTTTAACTTTAAAGTGCCTCTCTAGCATTTACACATGTTATTTATTTTGGCTTTACACAAACACGACATCATTTATTTCTGAAAATAATAAACGTAAATACCTAACACTAAGTATGCATGTTTGAACGATATTGATCCCATGTTTGTACATTTGTGTCATTGTGGCGCTAGGCTAGTCAGATTGTGTTTTGTAGTAATATTGTACCTACCAAAACTCTCCTAAGAGATAGAGGATTTTGGAATATGGGTAGGTATGTATAATTTTCCGAGGGGGAAAAATATGGTATACGGAACGCGTCTCTCACTACTGATCAGGTAGGTATTACAACATTAGCCAAACTGGCAAGGGTTACAAAATTTCTTGGTAATGTTTATATTATATGAATGTCTATTTGTTCAGCAAACAACAGCGAGGGCGAATGTAAAAGAAAGTTTCCGCCCCAGTAAACAAATGAGGTAAATGCTCTCGTCTGTCAGCATTGAGCCATACGAGACCGTTTAACAAAACCAGTACGATTTATTATGGAAGATTTAAACAATATTTCTCATTGCGATATTTCAGTAGTACATTGTAATTGGTCGTTTCGAAGCCTGCAAGGCGTCCGCTGCCGATGCCGGCGGAAATATCGATGGTCAATATTCTCTGACAATATTTTGTGTAACGTGCCGGCTTCAGCTTGCTCGCTATTCTGTTGCAATTAGGGTTTACCACAAAATCTCCGGCCTATAAATCAGCAGCGCCAATGAGCAGATCATTAAAAGCAAACATTGTTTAGTACGCATTTATTTACACGACTTCGGAAAGTTGTACGGCAGCTTTATTTACACACCGACCAATGCGTGAACGATTTACAAATTCAATAATACGTAATGCGCTCATTTCGTGTGTACAGTGTATGTACAGAGAGAAAACCCGTACATATTTTCTTGACGCGTAAAGATTTAAATAGCAGAAACCGAGCCGTCATCCGAGGCTAGCCGTGGGACGGAAACCTATTTGCCATATCATGGCGAACAAAGTGCTATTTCACGTTAGGGCGAGAAAATGTAAGTTCCGATCAGTTTAACTTCCAATAACTTTAAAGGTAGATCTATTTGCAGAATAAATTAAGTTAGTGTTCTCATTAGCAGGTTTGCTTTTGTACGTCGAACCAAAAGTTAAAAAGCCAGGAGAAAACTTTCGTAACCTGCATAAAATATAAATAATATGAACATCATATATTATATTGATCATAGTAACAGGAGACTACGAAAATGGTGCGGTTTGGCAACATAACATTTTATATTATAAGTAAGTAGGTAATTGTGAAGTTTATCTTCAAACGTCTAGATAGTATTAAGTAAATTTCCGTCATCTCGATGGTCTTCCAAACGAGCGAAATAAGTAAGTCATTAACGGATCCAACAAGGGCGAATGGCCGCCTGTGTTTCGAACATTTAAATTAATTTGTAACTTTCAGGGATCCTGAACATCAACAGATCTACCAAAAGTTAGTGGCCCGGTAACTAAATTACCAAGATCTGAAGTATTTTTTTATTGTTAATCATTCTGAACATTTCTAATGCTTGATTCATTTTCTAAATCGTTGATTGGTCGAAAGTTTTTCATCGATTTAGGTAGTGTATTTCATAGTAAAATAGTGTTAAGTTGCTCAAACCCAGTCTCTTAATTATCTACCGCCGAGCAGGTACCTAATCAAATAATACTTCAGGTAGGCGAGCAATATCATCTCACATACTACTTACTACCTATAAGCTGTGTAACTTTACCGATGCGGTCACCACGCTTGTTCCGGACAAGCATGGTGTTTATACTAGTTAAGACGGTTCTTAGTGTTGTTCTTTGTAATTTTTAATAATGTTGAATCTAAAGTCGGGACCAATTTTATCGATTTGAAATCTCATTTGCTTAATTGTTTAGTTTTTGCTCACACGAGTTTATTCTTGGGGTGTTTCCTAGGTTATTCATAATACTATAGTTAAAATGTTAAACACGGTTGAAACGTCTATAGTATTTTAACAATTGTATTGAATAATAATACTTAATATGCTAGTATAAAAGAGGCCAGCTGCGATTTGGAACGAGGTTTTGCTGCTACCTGCGTGTTGTTTCAATGTTTACCGGCAGGTAGTCGACCCAAAGTCGTGAAGTTAATACATCCATGAACAGGGAGATGTGAACAAAAGGCCGGTATGCGAATAATTTGTCCTTATTACCATCACTGGTGGAGGTTCGCGTTCACCTTGAGCGATGAAGAACGGGTTCCTGTAATCTCCCCTTCCGACGCTGGCAATGGCGGCTCGCTCCAAATATTTTAAACGAGGGGAGCAAGACGTTGCTTTTTATTCAATTTAAATTTTTAAACGTCTGTCGTCGTCATCAAATGGTATGCACTACTACCCAGTTATATTGCAGGTAAATTAAATAAATAAAAAACCTAAATAATTGTCTATATAAATTTATATTATTTATCTAAATATGTAGGTAGCTAAGAATTTTTGGCTTAAATAAATAATTATCGTTATTTAAAACCCACGAACAATTACGTAGTGCATACCTACCTACCTAACTGCGTGGTATTTTTTCTACTAATCAATTCTCTTACATGAGCTTAGATGAGAGATTCTTCAGTGGTCGAGCTTTTATTATCAAACACCTACAGTGGTAGATCTCTACATCGTAAATAGCTACTTTCTGAAACTATAGAATGAAAATTGTCGATAGATGTAAAAGACCAATCTACGTTATCTACCCACCTAGCTGAAAACTTGAAAATATCTATAAAGTGGGTTAGGAATATTAATAAAATTGGTTTCACAACAGTCAATTCCGTTGCGCTGAGTCTTCAAGAGAGCACCGATCCAAATATAGACGTAGGTACTACCTGTCTAGTAAATATTATCATCAAATCTCTAATCATCTACGTTTTCATCCCTGTTATTTTGCACAATACTTACCTAGTAAAATACTAGGTAAGTATGTATTATTAAAAAGCTGATATCTACTGTGTAGAGGAAGACAACAAAATACCAGGTTATTATTATAAAGCATGTAGGTAGTTATAATGAGGAACACACGCATAAACATTAGCAATGAGGTGTTAAGTATCCACGGACGGATCTACTGAAGTGAAGCTAAAAGTGCCTAGGGATATGCAATTCAAGGAACGCGACCAAAAGCCTTGAATTCGAGTTGAGTTGGGTTTAGGTGGATAAAATTAGTGTTTACCAAAAAATCCCGACGTCTGTCTCGTTAGACAGATTAACCAAAATTAGAGTAGGTACCTATCTTTCACCAATGTGTAAAATATTTAGGGGTAGGTTGGTACAGGACCTATTTTATTTATAATAATAATGTAGGTACAATTTTGGTTTTAGTTATGTGAGTAACGCACCTACATGTTATTTATAAAATTTACAGTTTTTCATTGCAATGCAACAGAGGTCGACAAAAGTTACTGTCATATTATAATTTTAGGAAGTAGAGTAAGTACATACTGGGTACCCGTTAGGATGTTACATTACATGCCACGAAATTGACTACAAAAATACGTAAACTATCTGTACAAAATAATAGTACGATTATTGACTATATTAAATACAGCTAATGGTAACAGCGTAGTGAGTAAATGAAAACGTCTCTTTTTATCTTACGTCATTTTAGTGGAGCAGAAAAAGACAACAATGAATTTCAATGAATTCATTCAACTTCAATGTCAGTCTTAATGTAACAATGGATGCAAGAGATTCAACGCTCCGTATTTTCGATAGGTTGTTGTTTGTGGATTAATATATCAAAATAAATTTATCAAAAACCCATTTTGATACATAAATAAAGTTATCAAGTGCTTTATCAATCCAGAGACACAGACGAGATTTAATAATCTTTGTTATTGAAATAAAATATCATAGGACAATAACACTAAACAGCAATTAACAGTTATGATCTTTTTATGCCAGTGAAACTGTAAAATAAGTACCTATGTAACGCCATGCGCCATAGGTATGTGCCATAACATTGTGATCCGCTTAGTCTGACCAGGGTTATATTTGTTCAGAGTCCCGGGCTCGAAAACCAAATTATTACATCCGTATTTATATAAATATTATTTATCGTTAAAAATATCAAAGTGTATACTCACAGGATAGTACATCCCCTGCGGCGGCAAAAAAAAGGCCCCTGATCCCCACAGCTTGCCGTTTGTATTTACTTTGTGTTGCACAAAAATACACTCCACGTACGCCCTTTGGCTGGGCGTAAACTTCCACAACACTAACTTATAAATTCGAGGTAATCATGAGTATTTAATGGTATTACAATGAATAGTACTAAAATAATCAGGGTTGTTTAACTTTGAGGTTATGTGAGTATAGCGCGGAGGAACGCGCTCTAGCACTGAAAGCGTTTAATGTCGATGTGCAACAACGGACGGGTACGAACGAGCACGCGTGGCCACTCAGCGAGTCGCCTCGCCCCGTGCGAATCACTGTGAGAAAGACAAGGATAGAAAATCTAGTCGGTTTGATTCGACATTTGAAGCGAGACCAGTATTATTGTTGTTCCTTTTACACGAAATTACAGATGGTTTCTAAGTTTTCGGTCACAAGCACAACTCTCAATAACAACAACTTATTTGTTGTGCATAAATATTTTATTGGAGGTACGTGTAACAGTCATTTTTCTAGACATTTTGTCATTATTATCTTTGGTTTTTGTCATTCTTTCAAAGTAGGTACGGTACCTATACTGTTAACAAAGATTTTAAAAATAAAAGTCGCTTGTGTTCAATATGTTGTATCAAGGTCAAAGCTAAAATTCAAGCAAAGAATAAATAAATAATGTTTGTGATTTAACTAGCAACGTACTTATCTGCCAAAATGAAACAGTTTCTGTAGTAGGTACAGATCTCTCGTCATGATTTAAATGGTACGATATTATGCTACATTGAATGGAGTGAGAGAGAAACTGCACGGTAGCGGGCCCTCCCTTTGTTGTCCCTGTCGCAGTGCCGAGAATGGTTCGGATCAATGAATCGTTCCCGGGCCCCCCGCCCGGACCCGGCGTCATCTCAACCTCTATGCTCCGCGCTCCCTCTCGGTTTCTCATCTCGTTTCCCATTTACTTACCCTACTCTATGTACTCGCATTGGTTCGTATAATAATTTTGACACAGTAGGTTTATTCTATTTCAAAATGATGCCCTGGATAAAGTTAGCTTCTTTAGGTATGGTATCGGTATATCTATTCTGATTTCGGCAAAACAGGACACTGAATCTGATCATCAGCAACAACTGTGGCCCTGCCAAATATTGGTACCCACTGGTACCAATATTTAAAGTTTACGTAAATTATTTGGGAAGAACCTAGTTACCCACCTATTTGCACTATTCAAATACCTGCCCATTGTATGCCAAAACTATGCAAAAAAGAAAACAACCAAGTTTGTATCCTGCTACAAAATATTCTCACAAACAAAGGAAATTGTCGGCTACGTTTAAAATAAAATGGTTGACGTCACAGCTGCATGCTACTTTACATCAATAAGCTACCACGTTTGTTTGCCTGTCTAGCAGGATCTCTGATCTCGGAAACTACTGAATTCTTTTGCCGAGTGCTCTTTACACAGTTCAGTCTATCCAATGAGTGACTTTGTATTTTCATTTCTAATATTTAATTTGTCAGAGGAAGTTGCTGGTTATAGTAAATAATAATTAAAATTGATCAACAGCATGTGGTAATGTGATCCATCACAAACAAAATATTATGAGCGTCTGTTACATTATATAATTAGGTACTTACGGACCAATTAACTAGAGACTCAATTAAAACAACGGGTATTTTGTTTATTTATTTAAGAAGTATTATCTTACTTTTAACATTTGAGGTTGATCATTTTTATAATAAGTACAGAATATAATTTTAATATACAGACTCGGATTCTTTGTAAAACGAAGACATCTAATAATGTAGGTACCTACCTAAATGGCGTTTGATGCCTGAAAATGAAAGATTTTTAACCTACATCTCGTTACTTCATAGACCAAAAATTTATGACGGTTTAAGTAGCGGAAACGTGAAATAAGTTACACTCATCTGTCTGTTTTCAAATGGCCATTTTTTAGCCCGCAGATGTGTGGACCCCCGACATGTCGAGTAAGTGCCCTACGTATGGGATGGGTGAGAATTGAGCGAATATCTAAATTTTTTGTAATATCTAAATATATATAATTCAAAGGTGACTGACTGACTGACTGACTGACTGAGATAGTGATCTATCAACGCACAGCCCAAACCACTGGATGGATCGGGCTGAAATTTGGCATGCAGGTAGATGTTATGACATAGGCATCCGCTAAGAAAGGATTTTCATCAATTCTACCCCCAAGGGGATAAAATAGGGGATGAAAGTTTGTACGAAACTTTGTCAATTTTAAACCGATCGAGCTGAAACTTTGCATGCTTAAAGCTACTATGACGTAGGCATCCTCTAATAAAGGATTTTGATAAATTCCACCCCTAAGGGTATAAAATAGGGGATGAAAGTTTGTATAAATCTTCTTAGATTTTCGACTGATTGAACTGAAATTAAAGATTGGAGCTACTATGATGAAGACGTCCGCTTAAATAGGATTTTGATAAATTGAACCCCCATGGGAATAAGGGATGATGGAGGATGTAAACATTTTAGTTTGAACCTATCAGTACCTAATGGAACAAAATACCTAATTAATAATAATACTTCTTAACGCGAGCGAAGCCGCGGGCAAAAGCTAGTGAGGGTATAAAACTCTAAATCTAAGTTCGTGATACTCATTATCTACCCACTTAGGTATGGATTACAAAAATAAATAAATTGTTTTAGCCCTCGTTATCCCCCGGACATCGTTTCAAACTCCTATAAATAATTTATAAATACTTAGGGATTAAAACCCTGAACGTCGTTATTATTATAATGTGAGGCTTTTCAAAACCACAAATTGAATTTCGAAATTGATTATTATTATAGAAACAATTGGCAATATTGGAGCTGCCTAAAATCATTTATAACAAGTTTCGTTTGAAAATGACAAGGACATTATTAACTACTGCTCAAACTAATCAAATAATAATGTCTCTAATAAATCAATAACTTGCTTTTAGATTGAGTTTTAAAATAAGCTATCGTAATAAAGTGAGAAGTTTAAACAGACAACGCCATCTGTTGACGTGGTGTGGCATACGACGGGCTGTGCGCTGCCGGTTGCCGGTGGACTGGTTGGCAAGTCCATGGAATGTGCCTAGTTTATCGTTAGGCTTCCCTTCGATCGGTAGTTGAGAAAACTTTGCGCTAGATGTCGGTCGGAAGCTGAACATATGAAAATAATCAGTATTCATCTATTTTAAAACTTATTGTAAAGTAACAACTAATTTTATTTTCTTTGAGCAAGGCGTGTTCAGAAATGTTAATACAAAAGTACTCACCCCATTGCGAGCAATTACTTACGACTGTGTATCGAGGGAGATACAAAAGACTGTGGGAGTCTAACAGATTGTGACACAATGGAATTCGTAAAATGATGTACCAAAGTACTTAGGTACTTAAGTAAATAGCAAACTAGCTAAACAACAAGCTGGAAGCCGAAAGAGGCAATAATTAAAACGGTGTAGAGATGTGCTTTACGTAATACTTAAAGTTCTATCCTCTCGCATTTCAAAAGGTGTGCTCACAGAGTGTCACATTACGGAAAAGTTGGAAAAGTTCAAAGACAGCGCAGTTCAGGGATTTCAGCGTGTAACTTGGCCTTTTTAATTATTTATTTGTAGGTAGAATACTACACTCCTGGGTAGTTTTCAAATTCAAATATTTTATTTTAGAAATACCTATCTATACGAGTATATGTTTTAAGTATTAAAACTTAAAATGTAAAGTGCGCTTCAGTTTTAAGATGGCATTATAGCCCTATTCTATTATATTGGTAAATGTAGCTAGGAAATGAAGACTCCAAAAGTCTTTTTATATAATTAAGCTTTTTGGAGTCAGCAAAGCTGCTGATTCGGAAAATTACAGGGATCTTCTTTAAAACTAACTTTCACAGAAGTTCCTGATTCGCGTTTTTATTTAGTACTTGGTTCATTTTGTTTAATTTCAATATTAGTCTTGTGCTACTTAAATCTACGAAAACTTTTTTTAATAAGCGGGTGCCAAGCTGCTTCCTTCCGGAAAACATTCTCGCCACCCGTAGGCAACGCTTAATTAATTGAACAAGTGGATAAATAAAAAACAATATTCCTCGAAAAGTAACAACTAAGCAACAGAGCTGTATCCTATCTACCAATACTCATAGACTAGTTTAATGCGGATCTAAGATAATTGATTAAAAAAATAAAGCATCTCTAACCTTCCTAATTCTCAAATGGCATTTCAATATGAGACGTTCGTAAAAGCATCTCTGTCGCTACAACACACCTTAAAGTGACAGAGATAGTATAAGACTTAAAGGCGACTTAAAATTAAGTTGTGTTTGAGAATATGGCCGTTTGAAAATATACCTAGGAAAATTGTTTTTCAGGAGAAAGGTGATGGCTAAATGACTGCCCCAGGGGCAGTCAGCACTTGGAATGTATAAGAATCTTACATAACCTCATGATATTTAAAAAATCATTCATAAATTATGTAGTGTTTAATACTTTCCTAGCACTTTCGTGAACTATTAAACATAATAAAGTATCTCAATTGCTTTTTAAGCTATTTTTGTTTGACACACCATGTTTGACATTTCTCCACATTTGAAAAAGAATAAACAAACCGTTGCTAGGCAACTGATTTTTTGGCAGTTAGAGGCAGTTGTAAACAACCTTTTCCAGTCATGTGTTATTTCCATATACATTATTAAACCTAACATAGCTAGTACGTGCTCTAAATGCGAGTTTGTTTGGTTGTTACTTTATCAGGTTATGTTATGAAGGAAAAGCCGTCGGAACCGTATAACTCGACCTAATTATATAGCCTCGTTTCGTTTGGAAAAGAAAAGAAAAAATCTTGCTTTTTTTAAAACTATAACACACAGAATTGTGTAAAAAGCATAATGCAATAATCTTAAAAACAAATCTTAAGTTATATTGCAAGTAAAAAAAATAAAAAGCATTTTTGTATGTTGACTTGATGAAACAAAACGTGGGTCTTCCATACTTAATAGCATTATAATAACACACATAACACGCGATTGATTTAAAAAGTAAATTAACATGAAGTATGCTGTATTATAACTTATATCGATTTTAATTGAGAAGAAAATCTTCATTAGCAAATATGTTTTGGATACCTGAATTTTGTGATGAAAAAGTTTTTCATCACAACCATTCGCTTATAAATATACAACCTCATTTTCGTTTTAATTTTATTCTTTTTCGAAAATGTTAAAGTGTCATTTGGAGAAAATTATAATACTGTCACACACAGCTTCTTTCCTTTTTAAGCAATATTATTTTACTATTTATTATTATTCCCTAAAAGTACCTGAAACTTGTTTTACATGAAATACTAATATTTAGCCATTCAGCATTACATTGTGCTAGGTACCATATTTATATATTACTATGGGGCAGTGGGGCAGTGGTCGATACTTCCATTTAGCCATCTCCTTTCACATTCCAAGAAACGCTGTCAAAAGTGGCGATAGATTTCTTGTTAACAACAAACAATTTATTAATCAATCAAAGTTATTGTTTCTTATATGTATGTCTACAATATGTCTCGTAATTAATACATACCCAAATACATTTATTGATGTACTCCCAGTCTTGGTACCACTCCAGTAATAACAAACACTTTATATTCATTGTGTTCATAAAATCTTTTAAAATTATAATATTTTTTGTATTGCTAAATATAATAGGCAATCAATTACAATAATTTTGCGACAGAAATTTCAAGATATTTCGATTTTTAAATTACGTATACATAGGTTTTCAAGTTTCAAATATTCCAAATTTAAAATAAATAAGATACAACAAGCGAAAAATCTAAGTTAAAAATTATACTAAAAGTTACTTAAATTATACTTACTTTTTGTAATAAAAGTTATTTTTCTACATTCCAAATTACCATAAATCAAATCTGAGATATCGTGGCGTTATTAAACATTTCGAATTTATTAATAACTTGTATTGAGTATTTCTTCAGTGGACCAGAAATCAAATTATTTCAGCGAAATTTTGGATTCCACTTACAAACTTAGTTATGACGTGAATAAGTTGGGGTAAACTTTCTTGTGACGTGATTACGTGAAGCTTGGCAGGTTTTTAATGCAGGGCATATCATTTATTCTGTTAGCTTGTACCCGCTTAACGTTTTCCTTCAGCCGGCAGTAGCGTGTGTTGTGGTAAATATTACACGACGCCTTTACCGTCACCCGTAAGAAAATAGCCTTCTTTTAATGCTTTCAGTTTCTTACGAAGACAAAGTTTTCTGTTCGCATTTGCACTGCAAATGCTGCAGATGCAGAAACTAAAAGGCATATTTTATTTTCATTCAGAGTCTATTGAAATAGATAACTTAGCATGACAACTAGTTCTGTAACAAATCCGGTACTCGTGATAAAAGGAAAGTAGTAGCATTTATTGTTCTTCCAACCAATTATCCAAACACTCAACAGCTAGATGATACCCACTTGTGTATCTCTCTGGAAAAGCGGGAAAATGTTGGAGCAATAAATAGGTCATTATGGCGATCACCTCCCTCTAGCTGAGAATTTATTTGTGACTAGGTTTACTCCCCGACTCCATTCGTGCCAATCTCAAATATTCAGCCTGCCTACGAACATTAAATAAAACCAAACTACCTCGTAAGTTGATTCTATAAATAAGCAATCTAAAGTTAAATGTCTTATCGCGCGCGAGTACATAAATCGGATTGATAATAATAATTATTATTTAACAAACACCAACGAAGTACTTAGCTACTAGTATTAGAGCTTACGCAGTTGAATTTTTGTGTTTTTATTTCTATAGCTTTTAGAGGGCGAGGAAATATTTACATAATTAAAAACATGTAATTTGTTGGTTAGTTTCTTTAACTTTGTACACATTAGGTAGAATAAGCTACCCCTCTGACGATCGAATCAAGACACAATGCGCAATACATTTTCAGAATATTCAGTCTTATGGTGATTATACGTATGATCCAAATATAATTCAATACGATAAAACTTTGACACTAACAAACAGAAGTTCAATTCCTAGTACTTACGTTAAAACTTAGATATTTCTATTCTAAACCTAAATGCTATTTAAGCAAGGATCCTCAAGCAGATTAAAGGAAGCCTTGGATTTTTATGTGAAATTGGTAGCTTTGTGACAGTGAAGTAATCAAGTTGAAAAAAAAGGTTAGTTAAGTACCTTAGTATAAATTGACATTTAAAATTTGCCATGGCTTATGACAATGACATTTTAATAAGCAACTAAGTATCTATATCTTCACAGGTACTTAGGTAGTCAGTCAGTCTCGTTGGCTGACAATCCTGTCGTTTAATCTCCTCAATATATTTTCCTTTAATAAATTAGCTGGAATATCGGCCCTTTGCCAAATTAAATTAATTTAATGCAAAGTGGAGGTGGATATCCACCTGTACCGACGTCTAGTTGGAAGATTTCAGTATTAATTACTCTGAAATTAAATGAAAGATATTTATTTGGAAACAGATCAAAGGGACAACATAGACTACCAACCTAGGTATAAGTGAGTCACCTATAATGAAACAGCAAAAAAAAAACAAGGTATTAAAGCAAGGGTGCTCAAACATTCGGGCCAACCAGTCGATTTACAAACTTTCATCGGGCCAAAAATTTGTGCAGAACGATCAAAGGTATCATGAAAAGTATTGGTTATTTAAAAAAAGGGGTAAAACACAGAGCGTCAAGCGACATATGCATTGTGACATCATTTGATTGGTTGTATCAATAGATGCCATCAATGTGGTTTCTGACAATGTTTCTTTTATAATAATTTTCTTATGTTAGGCGTCACATCAGATATTAATAGTTACGCGTGCCATTTAAAATTTATCCGCGGGCCACATTATGAACTGCGGGCCTGCGGTAGAGCAGCCTTGTATAAAAGCAGGACTCCTGTGTAACCCGAACGCAGAGGTGAATAGAACTCCCACGTCTTGCCAGTTATGTTTGATGCTGGCACTTAACTTGGCATATAATATTATACCTATATGCGCAAACATTCGTGTTATTACGCTAATACTAAATCAACTTCGTTCCAGTTGGTATAAGGTATATATGTTTAGTATTACACAAGTAACGCGAATACTTTGACAAATATAGTAAGTAAATTAATCGTGCAAAAAGGAAATACTGCTACTACAGTTGCTACTGAAAATTAAACACGATGTGATGAATTTTACAACATACATGTACATACATACTTAACTGTATGTACACACACATATTGCACTGGGGGTCGTAGCCAGCGCCCCTTGCCTAGCCAACACAAATTACCGCGGCTGCAGGTCAACATTGAATAGATTAGAGATTGATTATCACATAGACATTTATATTTATCTTACCCAGCTTATTTCCTAGTTATGTTTGACAATGATCCTTTTGATTTATGAGTGTTGTTTCACAAAGAGTTTCGAAGTACGTTAGTATTCACAAAGAGATCAATTTAGCGAAGGAAATTAAGGAAGTTTGGTTTCCGATAGGTGGTAGACAGTCGATTGAAGCAGAACATTGTTTATCTTTTCATCAAGGCAAATAAAATACAATTACCTGTACTTACATAAAGAAAGTTGGAAAGAAACTGGGTAAGAGTTGAGTACAGTCTGTTTAAATTGGCCTAGCTAATCTAACCTGATAACGGGAAAAAAGAAGACATGATATTTTTATTAAGTATTTTTATTGAATATTCGTAAATATAATACAATTTCTAAATCCACGAAGAAAGTGTAATGGATTACTACCTGTATGATAATCTAAGTGCTGAAAAGATTGTAAAAAACAAACAAAATATTAATAGGCACGCAAGAATATTAATTTTGTATTTGTGATACCTAGGAGGATGTATAATCTACTGCAGACACTGTCGTAATTACTCTAATGATAATTATGTAGATAGCAAAGTTCTTAGAAGCATTCGAGAGATAAAGTAGTAAGTACTTTGCTACCACCGTTAAAAAGAAACTTTAGAACTACTTGAGGCAGCCAGAAACTAATGTCGAGTATTAGAGATCGTAGCTGTTGTTTCTTTGCCTTACGATCTTACATGTATCTTGTAGAACACGCGAGAGTAAATTCTAACTCAAATATAAGATCGCCTGCCCAATGTGAAGGCTGTTCGAGCATATAAAAGTAGTTGAGAGATTTCAAGGCAAGCTATTAGTTAGTTAGTTTATTTTCATACGCGAACACGCTGTTAATTAATGAGAACTGTGGCTATCACGCCAAATCTACTTTGGTTTTATACTCTAGGTACCTCGTGTACAAGTTGTGTAATATGTAGGCAGGCGTGCCGATGAGATTTTTAACGAAAGGACGGAAAATACTTTACTCTTTTATCGAATCAAATATGTTTTGAAACGTTGCGTTGCGTAATGTAAGCATATTTTCATCGTGAAAATGCTGAAATACCTATTGAATTTAAACCTTCGATATAGCTTCCATGAATTATATTATATTTCATAATTTATTGACATAAAATAAATAATTCATCACTCTTCATAAGTTAACTGTAGAACAGAAACGCTATTTCGTGCTTAAACTTGTTCGAAGTTTCCTTCAAAATGTGCTCCAGTTAGTATAATAAACAGATTGTCTGTTTTCTTTGTTAACAAAATGATTTTCTAACATTGTTAAAACAAGCAGGTAACTTGCCTTCTTATTTACATTATGTTAAAACCCGTATCTGAGAAATATTGTAACAATTTAATCATAATGAAATGAGAAGATTCATGTTAAAATATCTAGCGGTGCCTATATTAACATTGTTATTGAAGTTATCCTTTGTACTCATAGCTCTGATGTTGAATCAATTAACAAGGCTCTGATTGGTAAAGTTATGAAAGGTTTTGCGTAAAAGCTCACTACCTATATGTAACTACGCACATGTAGATACACACACATTAATATGAATACTACACGTTATTTGCTCATTGTATCATGTATGTAGGTAGGTATTTCATTTTGCATGGCTGTATGTACCAAAGTACGCAGTACCTACTACCTATTCGTGAAAGATTAATTGTACCTAAGTATATAAGTACAATATAGGTAGGTATTCTGTTAAAGTTCATACGTATAGAAGCCTAAACAATTGGCTATGGCTTTCGTTTTCTGTTGTTTGTTGTATCTACAAAATTGCTAACAAAAAGTTATACACCTTTTCTATGTTAAATGTGTTCCCAACCTTAGCAATTTGGCAATTTGGGAGATACATGTAGGTACATTCCTATCCGTTACTTGATGATTCTGATGCACTTATTGACAACGACCGTCACAGCATCATCAAGGATTCCGTTTGAGAGTGGCGCGGCGGCGAGGCGAGCCGCCGTCATGCCTAAGCTTTATTAGTAGTTTACTCTGCTGGTGGAAAAATGCCAAATTAATAGAAGATACCGCACTTTGGCCACTTTGTCCTTTTTGGTTCAAAGTGATTGTGTTACATTTAACTAAGCTGTTTGTAAGGTCATTGGAATTCTATTATGCTGATCGATACCAAATGAGAAACAGCACCAATTGTCTAAATGCCGAAATACCTATTGTTAAAATATTATTTTTACATTCTCATTATCGAGCAACTTGTCGTGATTGTGTCTGAGTGGAAGCCAAATATACAATAAAATATAGCCTATTAATATACACACGGTTATAGTGTAATTGAACCAATAGTTACTAACAAAAAGCATAAAAAAACAAACAATCATTAACTCTTTATAATATTAGTGTAGATGTGTTCTCCAACGTTCCACGCAACCAGTCCCTGTATGTTAATGTTCCGATGTATTTGCATATAAATTAAATACACAAGGATAAGTAGGTAGGTATTAACACTGTCTCATATCGATTCCAATTACGCGGCTTGTTTGAAGATATCATTCCTAAGCTGAATCAAACTATTCTATTATGGTGTCCTGAAATAACAAGACAGCTGCCCTTCGATAATCCGGAGGGATTGCGAACCTATCAGTTATGAACTCGTTCATACCGGAGCTGCCAGACACAAATTCCTAGATCAGAGCGAAGATGCGATAAACTTTTTGAAAAAAAGATAAAAACTTTGCACGTCCTATTTTTCGAGAGACAGCATAATTACAAACGCAATTTAAAAGTAATTAAAACAGAAAAACGATTGAGAACTCTAAAAGGTAAGCTCCTTAATTAAATTAAGAAGATGATACTTTAACATGACTCTAACGTTCTGACTAATGAAAACGTTTTACTTTTTGGATTGTTGAATTTATAAAGAGGTTTAGTGCGAAATTCCAAACCTTACCAGTACACTACAAACACTTAGTTGTTTTCACGAATGTTTTCATAAACAAAATCTATTTAAGTCTGTAGGATCAAGTTTCAGTTTAACAATAGGTTTAACTGCTTGAATAGAATGCCACATTTTTTTGGATTTATGCAAGACCTTTTAGGTTATTTGAAAGCCGATAAAAATAAACACAAACCTGTTACAAACATTAGGTAACCTTTTTGTTATTTTTCACAAGCGGAACGTGAGTCGCGGGTCCTATAGATGTTATCAAAAACAAATCGAATGATTCGCTAACATCGCATCAACGAGTCGGTGCCGATGCCAAAGCTTACCGGAAATTGAAACCATGACACTGCACCGCCCACTCGTTTACGTACAGCCATAGCACAGCCCTGCCGCGCCCGACCTTAATAAAAACTTCTATGGCACATACTTTCACCTTGTATATTGACAAACAAATCTGCTGTAGGGCTCAGATTATGTTGCGGAGTTTCGGTATCAATGCCTGGTATTATTTGTGTTGGGTGGACATTAGATATATAACTAGGTACCTACTTGCTTATTTGTTACCTACGTTAAGAGAAAATATGTTTGTTGTTCTATTTTCTTTAGGTATACACGTTATTAGCCCCCACATTCATCGGAGTGATGTACGGGCTCTTTCAGACCATTAGTCTTTCTGTAGTTCGTCTGTATAGTGTGTAATTAATTATTTTCTAAAAATATGATACTTAGGTACTTTCAAAGAAAACGGGAGGGGAATTGCTAGCCCAGGTTTTAGTTCGTGCACCATAAATGTCATACGGATTTTTATTGATGCGCAGCCTTAAAATCAAGGAGGCTTAACCCCTTGGGTTCTCGGTCCTGCATTAGCATA
The DNA here is from genome assembly GCA_932526535.1 of Caradrina clavipalpis. Classification (NCBI taxonomy): domain Eukaryota; kingdom Metazoa; phylum Arthropoda; class Insecta; order Lepidoptera; family Noctuidae; genus Caradrina; species Caradrina clavipalpis. The sequence goes on from OW052093.1 coordinate 8,263,238, forward strand.
TAGAGAGAGGAAAGGAAACCTTCCTCTCATTTAACTTTTATAGAGATTAATTTAGGACAAATAGGTAGGTACCTCTACCTACATAGGCTAAGAAGACGAGATCCGAGCCTTGTGTCTTAAAATGTTCACCGCACAGTCGACTTGTCGAAAAAGTAAAATAGTAGATATTTACTCGGTGAAGCAATGGATCACTGGTTCTTGGAAACTGTTAGCTGGGTTAGGATTGTCACTTTTCCAGGTAATTTGATTTTGAAATACAGAAAAGAGAACTGATTTATTAAATGATGTTAGGTGTTTCATTAGCAGACGATTTTGTGACAATTTAAGCGAGCAACGAAGCCAATTACTAAAATGTTTATCATTTTAAAACTATGACACAAAATCCTTAATTATGTTGCTAATGTAAGGTGTCCGTCTTGATTACCCATTTTTACTCGAAAATCTGGATTAAATGTAGACTGTTTGACTTTTAGGGTTTTGGGGCAGGCAAACCTTAGGCGTCCTTAGGGTACGGAAATTAAGCTGTTTTGTCCAGTTTGGGTTATCATCACTATCAGACGTCCCTATCAGGGAATTGGTCCAGAGTGAAAATGTGGCTTTATAATCAGTTAAAGCTTTTCGACTGGAAGGAAGTGGACCCTTGAGGAAACGCAAAGATGAAGACATAATAAAGTAGGTATGATAATACTTAAAATATGTAACGCTAAGCATCATTTGCGCTCCTCTGCTCCCCTTAATCGATATTATGAAACCGGTCAAGGGCCACTAATGTGATACGGAACTTTGTACCGGTATAGGGTGAATCGTATAGATGAGCGATAAGAAAATAACGTCATTAGCTGTAACAGTGCCGAGTTAGGACTGATATTGTGCTACACGCATTGTTATATTCAAACTAGCATAGATTTTAATGTTTGTGCTTGCCTACTAAAAAAACTAAATTAAGTAAGTAAGCATTAATTGCACCTATAGTCATAGTGCATTATGTGCAGTTCCTACATGGAAAACTGATTTGATTGTAATCTAGAAAGGTGTTTTTTTTTAAAGTTTAACATGACTATATATCTAGCTGTAAATGGATAGTCATTTCCTTTTTGCCAAACACCTACATGTTTATTTCCAAATACGCTGACATGCTGCTCAGTTACAACATAAAATTACATTTTCATACTACATTTTCGTGTCGACGAAAACGGAGAGTATAGTATTTTGTTTCATTTCGGTGTTACGGGGACAGGTATAACTTCGTTACCGGTACGGGAGACTGCATCTGCGGTGACACACACGAATGCGTTCATAACATTCAGTTCAGATGATTTAGTGGTGAACTTTGGCCCGACTGACCGCAATGGTTATGGGGCTAATGCTATAATCAACACATTAACAAACCTATTAGGGATTGTTATAACATAAGTATCAATGTTAATATTGTTTTAGTAAACAAAAGGACTAATTATGCTTTTTCTGTTGTGTTTATTATCATCAGCAAATGTTCTTTATCTATGGTCGTTTGCTATGGACATGGAAACATGTGCTAGAAGTACAATTTCTACTTATACTGGTTGTCTTCAATTCTTGCTTACATACTGACTTTTGCATGGTAATGTTAACTGCGTAGGCCTTCGTAGGCTTCGTAGTAACATGCTACGCAGACGAAATCCAAGGTGAACTAAGTCATTCTTAGTTCAAACTTTTTTTTTGTGAGAGTACAAATAAATTCAAAGTTGATAATTTTGTCAAAGCAATGTGTTTATGATAAATAAAAAAGTTGTTGAAACATGTATAGGTACTACTTACATATTATATTAGAGAGAAGTAAGACTCTGAAGGCAGATTTTTCCTCGTATTTATTAAAAAACTTTTTCTTTTTATTACAAACGTGTTTTCTTTGAACAGGTTTGCGGGAAATTACAGTGGAGACGTAAAGCCGAGATAAAAAAGTTTTTATTACATGTATAAAGCTACAGAAATACAGATCGATGGCATCAAATATAACACAAATACCTAGTGCATATTTGCCAAAGGCGAATTCCGTGATTGGAAATATATAGTTCTCTAGATTTTGACATCTTTACCTTTTAGAACTTATATGGCCAGAGACATTACTTGAGATCCCTTTTGTAGCATCTCCCGATTAACTAGTATGGCAGTAGGAAAATATAAATAATATAATAAATATATACTAAAATAATAAATAAAGATTATGTTCCATTTTTTATACCTCTTGTACTTAGTTCAAATTGGGATAAGGAACAAGTCTTTAAGCATACAGCTGGTTAAATAAGGGAATTAAGCACACACATTTACGTTAAAGAATAATATTTTTACAATACTCACCCTAAAAATATCGGTGCCTTTGATGTCATTTGCTTATCACGTATCTAAACGAGCGAACATTTGCGGCTACAGTCACAACAACTTTAATGGAAAACATAATTATATTCATAACGGTTGTAACTCAAACTAAACACAATTAAATTAATCTTAAATTATGCATTAGAATTAACTTTGAGTAAGGATAAACTTAGAAAAGCTTTCGCTGCGTAGTCACGCCTATTGTATAAGCAAAACTAGGTATAAGTAAAACTACTTAAATTAAATATTGATGGTCTAGTTGTCAGAGCAATTACGAACTAGTCTAGACGAAACAAAAACTTCTAAATTCGGAACTCACCTCTTGGCTGTTATGAAGAAAAATATTTAACTACATATCTACAGTTAAGCCCTTTCATCTTTATTCATAAACGAAGAAGTACGAATTAAAATGAAAAAAATTACAACCAGTTCAATTTTTCATTACTTTTATTTACAAAATACACATTTCAGTGAAAAGATGTACCTACTTTTTTTTTGTGACATGTATTTTATGGCTCATCCAATATTCGATTGCTATTGTACCTGTAGTTTGGAAATGCTTATTTTGACTTTATTTCTTTAACGCTAAGTTCACCTAACCATCTTTTCTGACACAACCGGGTAAGGTAGGTACATATTTACTTAATTTAAACACAGTCATGCATACATTTTGTTAGCCCTGCGGCTTGAAGAGCCTTGTCCCTTATACGCGATACGGCTAGGGTTCTGAAAGTATTTGCTTTGTTTTAAATATACATATATGTAGGAAAAGATATTCGGAAAACTTCTGTTCCTAGCCAGCAAACAGGTTATTTCAGATTATTTCTTCTAATTCGTTGAACTCATGAGAGTTTGCCTGAATTTCCGCTTATTAAAAACTGAATACAAAAAAGGTCGCTGTAGCTACTTATGTAGACTATGTAACGAGTCTATGCGGATTGCTACATCCAAAGAAAGTCATAATATAACCTATTAGTAGACTAAAATTATATTAGGTCTAAAATTATTAAACCTTCTTTATTACCAAGCCGTATATTAAATTCGTACATAAAGCCTATAAAGCAATTACTTACAAGTGTACTAAAAAACTGATTGCTTATACTTAAATGGGATTTTCATTTCCTTTAGTATTTAGTAGCTTGTAAAGCTTGCTTAGGTATCCATAATTAAACGTTTTACAATAATTAATAGCACAGCCTCTTTCCGTCTTTTAAAGGTAGCCTTGAAATGGAGGCCAGAATACTGAATACGTAGCTATAAACAAAGATTGATGACTTTTTACTCCTTTTAAACACGCGTTACTTCTAACAGTGACTGTGAAAATGTATAATAAATTATTTTAAGCTTACGGTCACAGTTTCTCTTGTAATAAAAATAGAACTTTGACCCTTTTGCTTTGAATAAGTAGGTACTTGTGTTTCTCTTGGCTCTACATTACATTGGACACACATCACACCAGGGTAGAGCCAAGAGAAACACACTAACTTTGACTATTTCATAGAAATTGCTTAGAAGCTTAGTACCTAAGTTAAATAGTTAAGCTAAAGGTCCTGCGTAGTCATAAAACCTGACGCTAGCTGATCTGTCCCGAACGAGGAAGATTTGTAATTTATACTCAACTAGCATGTACCCCGCGGTGACACTCGCATTACGTTACGGTTTTGGTTACTGCTCCGCTCCCGTTGATCGTAGCGTGATGTTCTAGACGTATAAACCTTCTTCTTCAATTACTCTATCTATGGCTGAAAACTGCATTAAAATCCGTTGCGGAGTTTAAAAGATCTAACCGTACATACTGCGGGATCGACTTTGTTTTATACTATGTAAAGAAAGAAGAGTATGTACCTAGCGCAACTATCATATAGATAAAATGAAATGGTTCAATTCACCGGGAAGCGATTACTAACCAAGTAGGTATACCTACTATAATATTAGCAGTAAGTGTTCTTACGGGTAATATTATTAAACTTAGGTCTTAGGACTTAGGACTCTTAAGACTAAGGTCTGGAAATTTTATTATTATTATTTAACCTCCATTTCACTAAAGCTGTAGGCAAGCGTAGAATGTAGGTATCTAATTAACCTATACTTAATCATTGTTTTTCGATTCCCACGTCTTCTTATTAAAAGTCCACTTAGTTAAGAAAGCTAAAAGTATAATTATTTTAGTAAATTACAATTAAATTGAGCTCGGAGGCTCTCGACACCTTAATTATCATTTCTAGTTAAAGCCGTCTGGCGTCTTTCCTTCAACAAACGACGTAATAGAAGGCAACATCTTAATGCGGCTTGTACTGTGTGCTTACAAGATAAGACTTTGACGGAAATACCTGCTTTATTTATATGAGGAACATATATAGGGCAGATCCCTTCAATTTCACAAGCATGATATAGAGTTCTTACTGCCGTGATCTCATAAGACGCTTAACTTTAAGACTTTCTTAAAATCATATCAAAACACGCTGCGGAACTACGAATACAAATTAAATTACATTTGAGAATTCGACCGTCAGTTTATTTTTATAACTTAGTAGGAGAACTATTAGCGAGAATTTGGCTCTATTGATGAACCGATCTGATACGTAAAAGACGAAGGAATCGCGTGATGATGAGAATTATTGTTCGTAGAAAAATAAGCGTTAAGCGCTGGAACATTGTGGCCATCAGATTGGTTTTCCTCAAAATTGGATCCCGCTAAATTGAGCATCAATTAAGTCCGAATAAATGCTTTCAATGTAATAACATGGCGGGGTCAGTGCGGTTTTTTAAATATTTCAACATGAATAATTTTAGCGTGGCATTTAATAGAGTAGAAAATTGAAAAAAAAAAAACTTGTAAACCTAACATAAACAATATAGGAGGCCTTAACCCAACTGTGGATTTATTATGAAATTATGCAAATAAAGAGTGAAGTTTTTAAAAAAAGCAAACTATATATAATCAATTATTTTAACCATTAAGCTCTCTTTTTTACGTAATATTTGATAACGGAACGGACACTGAACTCTTTTAGTCCACGGGGTAAAAACTATAAATATATGTCTAACTTAATTTAAATGTCAAATAATAGCTAATTCACTCGCGGATAAAGGTAGTTAAAAAATAATTTAAAAAAAAACCGCCACCATAAACTAGAAAGTGAAAGTAACTTTAGTTTTGGAAGTTTTTTATTTTTCGTTTTTTAGTATATACTTACTGTCGTCAAAATCCATGAAGGGACGGTAATACTACTTCAATTAACAAGACGTCATTTAAAAGTCACAAGAACGCAGAATATGCAATTTCTTTTACTTGACATATTTTTCCAGTTATTTGATTTATAAACCAATCTACTTAACTGATTTCGATATTAATATGGGACCTCTGAACATACCAAACAAAAAAAGAATACTCAAATTCCATTTATAATTGGCGGAATAATAACAAACATACAAAGAAAACACACACACAGTCGAATTGGAGAAACTTCTCCCTTTTTTTAAAAAAAAACTTAAAATTCACCTCCTGAATGATCTTTCTTATTCTTATTCTTTGATAATGTTCAAATATTTGAATGAGCGTAGGCAGCGTAGCGTCCGCTACAAGCCTACACGGCTACGAGCGTAGAGCATGCCGCTGATTGTAGGCAAATAGTTATCGCGTGCCTTCCACTATTACTCCTGCCTAGACTTTGGATAATCATCCTATAATACCGGTTAAATACCACCCTTGACCCGATAGTGCATTAAAACACCTATTAAATGAATATTTGCAATTTGTTGTAACGACTCAGTTATAAAAGCTAGCTTATTTCATAAATTGTATTAGGTACTATTCACAACCTACGTGCAAGCGCGTTACCAAGATCCAGCCGAGCTTACGATAAGGTATCTTGCAGTGGATTGCACGCAACACACTATTAATGATAACGTTAAGGAAAATGAATTGCACTTTATACTTTTCCAACGCTGATAAAAAGTCTCTATTGCTATTTTAATATTGTTAACTTTGAACTTTGTCTCAGATAATATCAGGCCATCGAAGTTTGTACTTTTAATACAAATTAACGTAAGTTTTGGGTCATCAAGATCCCTGGAGGCGAGGGTCAGTCTGCCGCATCGCCAGGATTATGATTAGGTACTTTACAAGTTTGAGACATAAGTTGGGGATAACGAACCGCTATCAGAATTAACTTACCACATCATGGAGATTTGTCTGTTTAGGTACAGTAAGCGGATCATCCTCTTTATGACCAAACATCTTTCTGTGTTGTTGCCTAATGCTGCGAAATCTGTTAGTAAACTTGAATTTACAATAACGTTTTGGTATGTCTAACTGCCAAATTCACATTATCGATTATAAATGTAAAGTGAATTTATTTTTTAAAATCAGAGGTTGGCTTTTTGTAAAGGTAGCTGAATTTAACATTATTTTATATTTCAAAGTTGGTCTCGTAACAAAGTATTCATGAGTTGTTTCACCACTTAGTTGGGCATGAAATTAAAAGTCAGCTTGTATACCTACATGCCAGCGCTTCATTATACGTGAGGTGAAAGCTTTCGATAGTTATTTTAAATAGCAATGGCTTTTCTTTAAAATTCAACACTTTACATTATCGATCGAGCTATTCAAAATGTGTCAAAGCGTTCAATATGAAGTGAGAAGCAAGTAGTCAGCAATACAATAGTGTTGACGTGATTAATGGCGTGACCAGGGTACAGGGTTCAATTGAGTGGAGCAATATAAAATGAACATTGTACTCCCCCCCCCCCCCCCGACGCCCCGCGGCCCGCATGCCCCCGCCGACAATAAACGCCCCTTATGAACTTTCTCCTGTGTATTCGGAAATAATAGCGAAAAAGTTGTTAAGGCCTTTTAATAATAACTTTCCCGCATCGCGTGTACAAACTATTTCTATAAGTAGCATTTCTGCACAATACTTACATAAGTTACATTAGTATTATTTTTATTTACTGCCATCAAACACGTGGTAAGCAGCTATAAGTCACACATACACGGAGTTACATAAACGTGTTTCGCCTGGCTAATTATGTAAAATAAGTGGAAATATAAATGTTAATTCAAAAATGTTCACCCAATTTAAATGCCTTTGACCCAACAAGTATATCGCGGGCACCGAATTTTCATATTCATCCATCTGTTCATATTTTAGTTAACGCGCAAAAGGAATCTTACTAAATTAACATGTCGCGGCCGGCTCTCGCCACTCGCCACGCTCGCCACTGAGAAAATGTCAAACGAATTTAACTTTTAAACCGTTTCGCCTGTTGATTCTTGACCGATTTTCCTCGACGTCTCTCATCTCACTTCTCTGTGAATATTCAAGTGAAATATGGAATTTAATATCTGGTGTATTTCAACGAGCTCGGCGTTGAAATACACTTCCAATTTCCTAGTAACGTAGACGCCTCTTGTAATTATAGCAATTAGCGAGGTTATTTTTAAATAACCTAGTTACGTTGAATAATTAAATGAACAAAGAGGATATAAAGGACATAAAATATTCATGCTGAAGGGGGGATGGTCGAGAAAAATAATTCTCAAGTGCTTTTGTTCCCGCGAAGCTGTAATGACTGCAGGAAATAAATTGCTGCCTCGAGGGAGACTGAATTTAGGAAATTGGGAATATTAAAGGTATCCCATGCATTTAAAATGATATTCCAATTTTCTAAATTGTACTTGCAAAGTCACGTACCTTATTGTGGCGCACAACTACACAATGTGTGTACACTGAAGTGTCTAATTGCATGTAGGACTAGGTACCTGCCTATTGCTCAATTATTTCTTTTCTTTTTACCTTTTCAACGTTTTACTAATTGCGATTTCTTATCAAAAGGTTTGAAATTACGAACGGAAGCGCAGCCAACAATTACTTGGTACAGTTCCGGACGGCACTTTTGTGTAGCAAGGTCAAGACTCGGCGGTGGGTGAGCTACCGGCGTCGTGTTTATGCCCGGCCTATATAATACGTAAATAAGAACCAAGCCATTCTTACAAGTAATTGAACTGAAAATATTGTTCAAATCGGCTTAAAACCGCGCAATTCATGGAACGGCTCGTTAACAATAAGCACCTACTAAGCTTTTGTATAAATGGGATTTTTCTGCTTCATCATTCTTTTGTAATTTGTAAAATGTAAGCAAAGAAGTTTATTTATTGATTCGATGCCGTTTTGTTGTAGTATTACTGAAATTGCTATCATAGCCAGCGACGGGTGTGAAGTCTGCGGCGGCCGGTTTCAAAGCCACCCCCTCTAAGGGGCGGTGGCATAGAACTAAGGTGCTATTGAAATGGATCGCTCGACTAGACTTGGCCTCGCTAAACGCTTCTACCAGAAATGTCGAAAGTTTCGGTCATATTAAGGGGTTTATTACTATGACTTGACAGAATATGAACTCGGTAAACTCGTTCGCTTTATTTGCGCGAGATTGTTTCGATGACTACTGCGACAAAGCTACAGTAAGATGTTCGTATTCAAAAGGCACAATCTTGAATAAAGAATAAAAAGAAAGGCACATGCTTGTAGGCATATGAATATTTTAGGAAATCAGAAACACGAAATTGTACGAATTTCACAACAATTTCAGAATCCAAGGATTGTGATTCCCATAATCCATTACATATTTACCTGCCAACGTGTATTTAATTCATACGTATGTTATAAGTAAATCTCCCTAATTTCATTTCTTGTCGGCTGTGAGCATCTTTTTGACTTGATTACGAATTTAATGTGCTTAGATATTCTCCAGGTTAGTCAGATTACTTGGGATATTCTACTTTACCTTCGAATAACACTTTAATAAGATAGGGTACGTTCTTAATTTGGCACAGAGCAGACGTGGCGAGTCGTGTCCAAAATACAGAGCTTGCTCGTAAGACCACACGACGTGTACATAAGTGAGAGATAGATAAATAAATTGTGGCCTATTACTAGTCTGTAGTCTTTAACTATACCTAGTTACACTTAGAATTAGTTAAGACCTGTCTTTGTAAAAGTTCTGAAACACCGGAAAAGATTAAAAAGTAACTTCAACTATGTAATGTACGTGCGGAGTATAATTCCTATAGGTGAACGGATATCCATTTGGAAATCGGTAAATAGCGCTTTTCAATTGTTTTCAATTTATTGATATATTCATAACTAACTTTTGGCCGCTTCTTCGTAGGTAAATGTCGGCAGATGAAAAACGTAGCCTATAATAGTCCTTTCTGGGTGTGCTAACTTACCCCATACCAAATTTCATCAAATCGGGTCAGCGGTTTAGTCTTAAAAGCGCAACAGACAGAAATACTTTCGCATTTATAATATTAGTATCGATAGTTAGGTGGCAGGTTCCTACATATTTCTCTCCTAAAATCATAAAGCTGTCCTGAAATTGATATCCAACAGCGGTACTTATCGGTTGCATACGTGAAAAATATCACGTCAATTGAATTAAAGAATTCGAAATACATACCTACAAGACTTGCCGATGGTATTTACCTATTTAATTATTTCGTCCAATGAACGTTAATATGTTCGTTAAATGATCATAATAATGTAACGGCACTGGTGCTGGCTGATAATTCAAAGGGATTACTTCATTTCCCAACACACCGCACCCTATTATAATCCGGACAGCCACATTACTCAATTAATTTTAATAATTTATCTGGTAGGTTATATACGACGTTAAATACGTGCCTTCGTGAACAATATATCTATGTAGCAAACTTTTTACGTGAGTCCAATTCACTGCATATATAAAGTCAAAGAGCAAGATGCGCTTTAAGTGTTGGCAGTATACTTAAACTATCGGATATTGGAGCAAGTCTTGAGGAAGTCACTTATGGTATTGCGAGCGCTAGCTGAGATAAGCTTGGTTTAAAGCGAGCCGGGTGAACTTGTCGCGAAATTCCGAACTATTTCCGTGCTATCTCTGTTTCGTGTCGCGTTGCAGTCGGCAGCTCGGCGGCTCCGGGACGTTCCAACTGCAATATAACAGCTTGTTTAGTGCTTCTGATGAGGGATCCAACTTGCCGCTAAACTCCCCTTTTTGTTGGTTTCAGTACCTAGCATGTGTGTTATTAAGATTAATGTTTGCCCGCTTTGACTCTGTGCTTGTTCTGATAATATGTGGTTCATGTTTGTGTTTAATCGAAGGTTAAAGGAAAATGTTTTATGTAGGTGTGTCTTGCTTAATTCTACTTTTAATTCAAGACAATGACATGTTTTAATTATTTCATTATTCTTTCCCAGGTCGAGCAAAAAGTGTTATTGGGTTTTTCTATGAAATTCTCAGTAGCAGCTCGGAGTTTGGATTTGTGCCCGGTTAATGACAATAGGCTCGCCCCCTATTACATGGGACCTAAAAATACCGGCGAACTGTGGGTGTACATCGATACACCTCTGCCTAACCCTTCGGGGAATACAGGCGTGATGGATGGTACATTATTCTTCGCAGAAAAATATGTTGACTTTTATTTTTAACATCTACTTTTGTATGGGTGCTATTTAACACGTTCACTGCGTTAGTCAAATTTGATAACTTTCAGTTGGTGCGGCATCGGGTCTTTTATAACCGATGCACGATTTGTTCCTGGTGCGTTGCTAGGTCGAAAAGACCCGTTCGACTTACATCTGTTTAGGAGGACTTATCTTTATGGGTTTAATGATTAAAGAATATTTCTTTATAGCAATGTGTTGACAAATAATCATTCAATAGAAGGCCGAAATCGTAGGTAAATGCACCGAGTGGTTTGTATATAAATAAAGGATTTGCCTGTCGGATCTTTTCGACCCGTTATCCGCACTGATTTGTAAAAGTGTCGATACATTTTTAGTGATGTGATCTGTGGATGATAAAAAAAATATATCGATAGTGATAAAATGTATAATATATTTTTCAGACCTGTCCATGGCATATAAAAATAAAGGGATTAATTTATAATGACCACCAAAAAATATTAGATATCGTAATATCCCTTTCGAAAAAAAAAACTTAACACCAAAAATACTAAATGACTTCCCTTAAACCATTTCCTATTAGCGAAAGGCATTCGAAATCTCTCCGGCTATTTATAGATATTGCATGATTAACTTCTTCACATGTATTACCATTATAAGCATAAGAACTCATCGAAACACACGGACCTCACTAGCTCAACTAGTATGAAATCTAGTGCGGCCATCGGGTCATCGGGCATCGGGTCGTTTAGAACCGATGAACGCACTAGACGTAAAAAAGATTTTTTTGCACCTATAATATTCAATTTACGAGACAATTACAAAACACTAACTATCTCATTCATATTCATAAGGACACCAAATATATTGGTCCCGCACCAGCGGTTGGCACAGTAATTTTTACCCCGCACCGGAGGAAAGATGAGCATCGGATATAATCGACCCGATGCCGCACCGAACGTGTTAAACAGGCTTCTTTTTAATAGCATGTTTACTTGACGCTTTCTATAGAATATTTAGTGGACGTTGAAAAAAAGACAAATTAGTTTATTAGAGGCTATGTCATTTTCCCGTTGCTTAGTTATAAAATTAGAAGTTTAATCACGTGTCCAATAAATAATTTTGTGGCTAGACTTATAATTTCCCCGTTTTTATCATCTTAGTATATTTATTGTAAGTCACTCGAGAAAACTTTATACGTATTTACCAAAAAAGAGCAACCAACTGTCTTTTAACTTAATTTAAAAAAAAAATTACTTTGGAGTTTCAGGACGTCTGAACCGTAGAATAAGTATGAGTACTAAGCACCTATTCGTCAAGTACAAACAATTCTGCGAGCAAGTTGTTTTCACACAATGTGATGGAATGTTATGCCATTCTCCCTTAGTGTAACCTGCACGGGAGCTCGCCGCCATCGCCGGGAGCGCGTTCTCTCTCTCAAACATTGTTCAGAATGCTGTACTTGGGAATTCGACCGCATAACTCGTGAACTAGCAGTGCCGACCCTGCTGTGGATATTTCTATATCATCTGTCATTCAGTAATTATGCATAGTTTTTACCTATTTCACTGCAGGTACGTTCTGATGGGAGTAGGGAATACTCAAATTAGGTACACGCCAACTAACATATTTAACATAACCATCTAAGAATGTAAGTACAAGGTACTTGTTTTTATTACAAGTTATTTTCTAAATTGCTATAATTCACTCAAGTGTGGGTGGATTTGAATCTTGTGAAGCTGGAAGCATGTAAAAGGAAATGGGGAACCTTATCTAATTCTGAACAAATAAGAAAACGATAACTTAATAGAGCCTTGCGGATGTTTTCGTCAGGAACCATTTTTGCTTGTGAAAGAGATTGTTACTTATTACCGTGTAAAATGTGCGTAGGTGACCTTTCGTAGGCAGATGACAGATTATAGCTATGTATTTTTAAAGCGAGAATGTCTAAGGCGAAAATACCTTGCCTACTAAGTACATTTATTCATGTATCTGTGTTTGATGATTACTTAATTAGGTACCGTAAGACAGTTATAGTAACATTATATTATTTTACTCTTAATAACCCAAATCACAATTACGCGCGACGAAGTATTTAAGTAGCTCACTTTAATATTCCATTTTAGTTAAACGCGCGAGATTACATGAAAAGCATCAAGAGGGTTCACAACAACCGTTTATTGTATTTACCTACCTGTGAAATAAGTAGCTACTTTAATAAGATTAACAATGAGTGGTGACGGTTCTAAATTTTCCACGAAAATAGGTGAGCAATATAAAAGCTGGGTGGAGATAGATGGCACCTCGCGGTTACAAGAAAAATAACCGAGCATTAATTTGCTATGACAATGAGTTATCTGTCTGAATTCTTCTCTTTAAAGATACGTTTTCTCCATTATCTTAATAGGCGATAAAATGTCGACATTAGCCATTAAGACTTCAAAAGATTGTTGATCAATACTATTGTCTGTTACCTGCATTAGTGTAGAGTAGGTTGGGAGTAAATACCAAACATTTTCCGACCATTAGGCAATATTACTTCTCAAAGATAAACGTAGATGTGCCAGTAGTGGCCCGTCTATATCTAAACGACTCCACGCCTATTTGTAGTGACGTGATTAGTTGTCAGTTTGATCGAATTTAAGGCCGGTTCCCGGCACTTTGTGCGTAAGTGAAAATAAAGGCACTGGCCAAATTTAATTTGGCGAAGAGAGTGAGAAATCGACGTAATATTGCAGAAGGTTCTCCGACCTTAAGTGACGTAGCCGCCACTTTTACAGAGAGTTAAATGTAACTACGAACTGCATTAAAACAGGCGAAGTACCAGAGATACCTACGAAGGGTTCCTGTTCCGGAAAATTCTTATTTTTCATGAAAAGTAGGACCTACTTACTTATTCAAAAATGCCGTAAGTCCGTCAATGAATGCAAAACGGTTGCACGTGCGATGATAAGGTACAGTATTAGACCACTTTCCGGGGCGCTGGTGGCATTTCGACCACATTCACCCCCGCCCCCTCCACAACTACGACGGAACACCTACCGCTGCATACTTTTTGTGAAATCAGATTTATTTCTTCCGCTTGTGGGTACGTACGTTACTTGGTGTTCTTTTTCAACAACACTAGCTTTGCCGCTGAAAAGTTGTTTGTAACATGAAAGGAATTGTTACCAATGTGAAACTACAATATTGTAGCGCCGCGCCCGCCGGCGAACAATCATAGAGTTTCCAGATGTAATCGAAATAAATATTTCCTCAGTTTTATTGTTCGATGTTATAAATAGGTTGGTAACGTTTGTATAAAATCTTTAATGTTTATTAGATTTATAAAATGATGATGGGTTCATCGTTTGTTTAAAATTAATCCTAAGTATAATATTGGCATTTGAAAGACGGTAGGAAAGGTCGAATGTACCTATTCTTGTCTTTACTGCTTGAATTTATTATCAGTATTTATTAAAAAAAAATGTTACTTAGTAGTCACATTTAGTTTAACATAAACTAGTAATTTAGTACAAACTACACTTTAAATCTTTATTTATCTACCTACTTACCTATAATATTATTTATGAAATTCATCTCTTTTCCTAAATTGGCAACAGGCCACAATCAAGTTACACAAAATGATAAGTTATTGATTTTGATAGCACGTGAACAATTACCGCAAAGTTTTCAGCGCGTCATTCCGCAAATGGGAGAGGCGCGGGGCGCGGGGGTGATATTGGACCCGCTGCCGAGTGGTCCCGCTAAAAGCACACTACAAATGTTACAATGCTCTCGAGTCGTCTCAGCTTTCCACCATTCATTCACAATAAACGTTCCCTGTGAGGACAAAAATGCTGATACACTACTTTATGACTAGGAATAAAAGAAGAATAATAGAAGTTCACCTGAGTTTATAAGAGTTATATTTTACACAAAAGGAGGGTACAAAACTAGATGGCATGTATAATCAGGTAAGTCAGTAGGTACCAAAATGTTGCTCCTAATTAAAATATCAGCACAACTCAACATAAAATATCGCCCGTGTACAAGTGTATTAACGTATTAATTAACATATGAAAACGTCAAAGGAAAACTTTATATAAAAAATCCTGCTTTCCCAATGAAAATATAAACTGCATTAATTAATTTCGTTAAATGACGCAATTAAATACATTTACATCGGAATGTCCGTGAGGCGTGTTGCGAGCGTGCACTGCTAATGGTTTACTACGGACAACCAACTCGTCTCGATGAACACCACGCGGGAACGGTCTCACGACCAAAGTGTTTGTTTCTCTCCCCGACCGCGACACACACATCAATCTCAATAAGTGACATTAACGGACGAACGTACATCGTATTGAGGGCTAATTCGAAAATAATTGTTCACAAATGGAACGATAACATGAAAACGTTGTTGAAGAAAAGTGCACCCAAGGTAGGTGTTGCTTAGAAAGCGATTAGGCTAAATGGTAGCTTAACATGTAGGTCTACGAATAGATTACACGCAAATGTTACGTAATTAATTAGGAGATCAATAAATATACTGCGCAGTTATCACAGGGCATTGTGTGTATGCTTATACATATAAATATACCTAACCTATCTACCTAAATATGCACAGTCTAACTCATCGATGATGGATACTGCAATGGTCTGATAATTCGTAGAATTTCAAATGAAACAGTTTCAGCGAAAATCAATACAAAATACCTACCTATATTGCAATATGCTGCAGCTGTCTAAAATTCAATTGAAATACCTAGATAGGTAGTATCTGCTTGCTACCTTAATACCTTTGTGTTCATGAAGGTTTCGCAGAAAACGCCCGCCGTGTCTGTCTAGGTAGGTACTTAAAGTTTTGCTTTGTAAATTAATTTTACCTTAAGAAATTGCTGCATGCAAAAATTTTCATTTTCCAGCAACTGTTCAATCACAGACTATCTCTGAGCCCCGTCAACGTCAGCGCAGTTAATTACTTATCTATGCCTCCTTACTTTGAAGTATACATAATAGATTGTACAGATTAATTTAAGCTAACGAGTTTTGTTTTAACGAGGATGCTGTTTATCTTTGATAACAAACGAAAGAAAGAGAGTCCCAGAAACAAAATAACACAAAATATTTATTTCTCTTTGTCCAAAACAGAAGTGGACGAATTACAAACGTTGTCCTACAAAAGAACTAGGACAAACTTCGGGTAAGTAAGTAGTTACTAACTAAAAACAGAATATGAAAAATATTAAAGGGGAAATGGTGAGTGTTGTCTGTGCTGACGGTGGCTGGGCGCGGAGCTGCGGCGGGGCGGGTAGCGGGCAGCACGTCGATATGCATCGCTAGGCGAGCACAATCCTCCGACATCATTACATCAACAATGCACTATGAGAACATACAGATATAGCTACTGTTCGCTGCTTAATTCGCTCACTGAACACCACACAGCCCTCTGAACTTGCTTGTGTTCGCCGCCGCTGCAGTTTGCTATTGTATTTATACGGCTTCATCTGAGTTTCGGGTATCGCAAAACAGAGCTTTGGGTGTACGGTTTTTTATTTAATGAAAGGCAGAAGTACTATTGAAGCAGTTTTAGGTACAACCTACTGCATTTTCTACCGCAATAAGTGGCGCTTGAAAAACTAGTTTTTGTATTGTCTGGCTGAAATAACGCGATATTAATTATTTTTACCTGCCAGTAGTTTTTCGAGTGGTTAGATTTGTGCCAAACTCACTGAATTTGATCCATTCACTCTATTTACATGATATGTACATTGTACAACAAATAATTCAATTCAATTCAATTCAATACCATGTACCATGTGGTGAAATGTTAAAAATGTAGGCAATATTTTACTTGAAAATCAAACAGTTTTTATAGCAATAATGATCAATTATTTAAAGAAAATCACGTAGAGATAAGATAAAATTAATAATTGTCTCCTGCCAATTCATACAAAAAAAAACATACTTGGTAAACACTGCACTAGTTCATAGCATTTACATAGGTTTTAATCAAAATTTACTTCACAGGCCGGTTCAGTATGAAAAACTAATAAGAAGCTACATTGTCATGAAAAAAAATTAAAAATTAAAAATGAAACTTAAATGGCGTCGTCAGGATTTTTTGTGTTCATATGGCTAGTAATTATTTATTTTCAAATAATACGTCATACCAATAAGCCTGGTGAAAGTAGGTTTAGCTTGTTATCAGTATGATCAATTATTTTTTTAAAAGCACCTAGGACATAGGATTTTTTTTTTAATGGGACAAGCCCGCCTCTTTTTCCCAAACCACTGCAACTCCTGTAAGCCAGAATGAACAGTGGCGACCTACAGAAAAGCGGAGGAGTAAGAAAAACATAATTAGGAGTAGGACATAGGATAAAAAATAATGGTTTCCTTCTGTCAATTTCAATTAATTGGGAATATAGAAAACTAGTGCGTCCACAGTTAGCGAGTGTTTCACTACCCCGTCCCGCATTTAACCAATCAAAATTTACTTCACAGGCCGATTCAGATTGAAAAACTAATATGAAGCCATATTTTCATGAAAAAAAAGAAAACTTACTTATAATTATGGCGTTATTAATATTTTTTTGTGTTTAGATGGCTAGTACTTATTTATTTTGAAATATGTCATAACAATAAGGCTGGTCAAAGTAGGTTTATCATGCTTTCGGTATGATCAATTATTTAAAAAAAATCACCTAGGAAATAGAATAAAAAAAAAACGTTTTCTTCTTTCATGTCGTCGGGAATACAAAAAAAAAACCAAAATATTATGTGAACACCCCACTAGTTTGAAGCATTAACATAGGTTTTAACAAAATTTTAATTTACTTCACAGGCCGGTTTACAATGAAAAACTAATAAGAAGCTATATTGTCATGAAAAAAATAAAAAAATTAAAAGAAAACTTAAATGGCGTCATCAGGATTTTTTGTGCTCTTAAGGCTAGTAATTTTTTATCTTCAAACATGTAATACCAATAAGGCCGGTCAAAGTAGGTTTAGTTAATTTAATTTAGTTAATTTTGACACCGAAATTAATAACGTTCGGTATTTAACCATTCGTTAGGTATATGAACCTATGAACCTCATCAAAGCGTAATTACCTAATTAATAACTTAGGTGGTAATACAACCGCAATAGTTACTATTTTGAATAGATATTCATTTAAATAGGATGAAATTTACTATGGTTACAGCTCAATTTTGGCTTATTAATTATGACAGTGTCCACACGCTGAGCATTGCCAGATATCATTTTTCATTCATAATTGCCAATCTTTTCCCTTCGTAATACAATGAAAATTTGAATGATTTTCATCTAAATTCTTTGTTTTAAAAAACAAAGTTCTTGTTGAAAAACCCTATATAAGCCGATTCAGGCTAAAAATATAAATATAAGAAGCCATGGATATCATGAAAGAAAAACTGAAAAAAAAGAAAACAGATGTCCAATTTTTTGCACTTTACTAAGTGTAAGTAGGTATAAGTAAATTAATTAAAAAGTTAACTAGTTTAAAATAACAAATGAAAGTTTGCTTTTAATAATTGTGAAACATACAACGATAACTACTAAGTAAGCGTATCCAAGTTAAAGTTAACAAAGTCTGTACCGTAAGCTCTAATTGCTAGTTGCAAGCTTTCATTTTGCTTAGAAAATAACAGGAGATATCCGATGCGATTACAGCTCACATTATGATGTCAGTATGTTAAATTAAACATCAGAAACATGCATGCATCAGTTTCATAGAACTACCAATTTCCTAGATCGCTTTCCACTTGATTCGAGTCCGATCCGATGCACAGCTCAGCGTGTTATTCTTTCATTTTGCATAGCAATCCACTGAACTATCAAATACGGATAAAGCTCTTTCGCAATTTTTATAGATTGCACAACCAAATAGATATTTTTTCCCGGGATTTTCCAACCGAATTCAGTTTTAATTGTGTAAGTACTCGTGAACTCGTTATAGAACTTTTTGATATTAAGCTTCTGTGGAGGATTCTGTTCTAAATAAATTAAGTTTCCCATATTGTTATGAGACCAAAAAATAATAATAAAAATTGTAAAACTCATTTGGCAGAATGGGGTAGGTATTCTTCACCCATCCCAAACGCAGTGCCAGTGTGAAGCACGATCACATGACATGCGTCACCTCCTTAGTTGCCCGCCGTGCACAACCACCTGCACCATCCTAGATCCAAACGAGGGCAAAAAAAAGTTTGGTTCCCAAACCAATCTAGGTGCGAAGTCGCAAGTTATCGCATTTATTTTAATTAAACCATTTATAACTCACCACCTTCAAATAGTCAAGAAGTTTGTCTGTTCAAAAGTTAGTTACCCGCACAAAGCGCAAATTTATTCAATGTACCTAAAAGTACAAAAATAATAGTCCTTTCTACCATATATTGTAGAAAGGACTATTATATTTGTACTTTCAAATATCAACGTCAACAAAGATGTTACTCTGTCTGTAGATTGGTAAGTAGGCACTTATAGGCAATGGTATTTCCTGGCTTTACCGGACGGGCCTTTGTCCGGCTATGAAATGCGATAGGCCTCGAGCTACCTAGATATATACCATGTTTCGTAACCACAGTAATTATCCCTGTATTACAGAAGCGTCGATGGTTTCAGAGCAGTTGCATTGGTGCCTACCTATTATATTGCATACCTATCTACAGTACCTATCTAAGTTCAATAGTTTACACTACAGGTTTATATAGAGATATTAAATTGACTATCCTACTTCAATTATTAAGCTCCGCTGATTCAGCTAAAACAAAATACTTAAAGTTTTACTCCTTAGTTTCAGATCCGTTGAAACAAAATATGTATTAGGTAGATATATCTGTATGTAGGTACCTAGTTCATCTACAAGATACGAAGTCGTATAAGTAGGCAAAGTTCCTTAATTAATAGAACGAAACGAGAAAGGGTTACATCAAAATAACAAGATGAGCGACGAGCAGACAGATAAATTATAATATAAGTGTATTGACGACACAAAGTTCTCGGCGCGTGAGTCAAAACCACGTAAATAAACGTGCATGACACCATCTCTGGCGAATGTTAAGAATGTTCTTGTTATGACAAAGTACGATTTAATCCTTGGTAGACACAAACCATACCTTAAATTCATTATTTTAATAGACAAAGGCTGTCTCTGCCGTATTCATCGTCCTTTGTTGACGTCCAAATCTCCTATTGTTATAAGCAATCTTATCAATTTCATCGTCCACCGTTCCGACCGCGTTTTAGTAAAAACATTTTGATTTTAGAGAGCGGCTTTTGATTGTTTCTTGTGTTCTATAAACAAAAGTTACAGAACTTTTGTTTTAGTGCCTAGGTATAATTCTAAGAAATTCTTAAAATACAATTTCCATTATTATATTAGTGAAGAACATAAAAGAAATAAACAATGATACAATTGAAGCCCTATATTGAAAAGTTTGCCATTCAAATGTTAGTTCTGAAATAAGAGAGTACAAAGTTTCTTTATAAATTGAATCAGACAACTTTCTGCGAAGAAATAAAACTGAGTTCAACAGGTTGGGTTAGTTACCCGATAAAGTAAAACTTTTCGTCTTGGTCATTAACAATACTTGCAACACAATTGTTACATGAAACTTTTTAACATGAAGTTTTGCATGCTCCCAACTTTAAGTGCAAGTTGCTAGTTTGCATGGCCGCCTCCTACGTTGTGGGTAATTATAAGAATACCATCTAAGTGTTGTTGTAGGGCTAAACTTACCTTTAGTGACAGCTTGAGGTTTGTTGTTTATAAGTTGGCAAGCAGGTCGTTGGGAACGTGTGGCGGGCGAGGGGCGCGGGACGCGGGGCGGGCGGGGCGTGCGTCGTGGCGCGGCGTCGCGGCGGCACTACCGCGCCCGCCGCCGCCGCCGCCCGCCCAAGCGTCCGCCCGCCCGAGCGGCCGCCCGCCCCACGCGCCGACGAATTCCTTGCTGTGATTAATCGCCGAGCCACCTGCGGAGCCTTTTGTATATCGTTAATGTGTTCGGCTTGGTCTCTATAAACAATTTTGAATAACAATAAGGTATATAGGACATTTTCCATCAAATTCACATTAACTCCCTCTAGGTATTTTCATATGTACAATAGCACATTCATTATACGAAAAACTCGTCAAGAAAACAAAACTTGTCAAGAAATCACTTGAATTAAGCTTAGACCACAGCAAGAACCAATACCAATTAAGTAAGTTTAACTGTAGTAGGTAGGGGCTCAAGTAGTTGTTACAAGTCGTTCTCACAAAGATTGCTCAGCATAAATCCTGAACACATTGAGATAAAGTTTTATAGTGTACTTCATACAAAACAAATAAAATAAAGTCGTTTCCGTTTAGTTCGTTGAATGAAATGTGGAATGAGTGGGGGGATGCTGAACAGAGGTTCTACTCGTAACTACTATTAATCTGTGGTAGAGGAGCAGAGCCGATGAATGAGCACAGGATGAGACAATGACAGCTTCCTAAAGCAAGCCGGCCTGGAGGACGACAGACGCGGACGCTCGTGACCTAATTTATTTTACTAAAGAAGTACTATCTATGACGAATGATGCTACGTAGATAAATGATTATGAATTTTGTTTTTGCCTTTAGATCTCATAATATTTTAAACCTAAGTCTTCTTATACCTTACACCCACTTAGTGTTTACAGTCACGTTTTTGTTCGTATTCAAACAGCCTCGTTGTGGCGAGGTGCACCCTATGATATGGAATCATGCACGGCAAACAATCCCGCTTATGAGCTGTCGAACTGATAACGACACTTTTACGATCGCGCGGGGAAATTGAATTTCTAAAATGAATTTTTGGCAGTGCCAATATTATGCAAACCTCTGTGATAAAGTGGGTACCTAGTTGTTACATTCCAGATTCCATTTCCAGTAGTTACATTAGAGACGATTGATAAAATAGTAAACAAAAGTTGATTTTTTGGAAAGACTTTGTAAAAAAACTTGGACCCAATTTGCTTCTTCTTTTTCGTTCTTTTCGTTTCAGTGATACATTAATCATTATTTATATTACGTGGGCCCAGTAGCGGTCACGTTTATCGTGCGTCGGAAGCGCTAATCAGATCGTGGAGGGTGCAGATGAATGGACAGTTGGGACACCCCAGCATGGTTTGACCAGGAACTAGTTCCCATAATAAAATAATATCATAATGACTAAGAAAATGTTAAAGTATGAGGTAAGAATTTATAAATATGTGGCAAGGTACCTATGTTGATTGTACCTATGTAACCCTAAAATAAGTAATGATTACGAAAATAAAGTATATCTACCTACACATACCATCACGCCTGTATTCCCTAAAGGGTTAGGCTGAGGTGTACCAATGTACAGCCACAGTTCGTCGGAATGTTTAAGGTCCCATCTTATAGGGGGCGAGCCTGGTGCCATTCGGGCACAAATCCAAACTCCGAGCTGCTACTGATAATTTTATAGAAAAACCTAATTACACTTCTTGCTCCTACTGGAAATCGAACCGAATACCTCTATAGTAGCAGTCGCGCTTAAGACCACTAGGCTAACGAGGCAGATAACGGATTTGTTATAAATGAATAAAAGAAATTCAAAAAAATTATGTAGGTACTTATGTATTTGAAATTCAGAAAGTTTCACAGTCCGCCTGCAGCGTGTAACATTACATTTACCTTTATTCTAATAAAGAAGAAGCGAAAATTATTGATCATATGCTTACGTGCCAAGTTAGTGCCAAGTTTTTTGGTCCTTTTATATTATTTAGTAAGGCTCGCTATAAATCAGTAGCAACATACATAATTCAACCTATAAAAATGTATGCCAATCGCTTTACCTACTCCGTGATATCTCCTATTTTGGCATTCAAAAATTCACAATAGTTGGGACGTACCAGCCTGTGGGTCTTCAGTTAGTTGCGACTTTGTTTCAATTTCACATATTGACAGCGCCCTATATCGTTCCTAAGTTCGTAACCGTAAATGCGGTTTTTGAAGTTCATATATTACGTACCGCAGACGTTCGGTTAACTATTCCTGAATTCATTTTAAGAATAAAGAGGTACACTACGAGATTTCTAGAGCTCAGCTTCAGAGCTTTATTATACAGTTTGTGTATATAGGTACATGCCTAATCTCACAAAGGTAGGAGGGTGGAAAGCTTCTTTGATGTAAAACATAATTTTCAGAAGTCTCTTAAAAAAAGGCATTTTATGTTGGTACAGCTACATCACATTGGTCGTTCATTCGTCTATTTTATAGCAGTCCACAGCTGGGAATAAGCTAACTTAGCGCAAATTGACAAGAGATAGGTACGACTCCATCCTCGGTAACTATCATGCAGTTGCTGTAAGCGACTCCGGATAGATACCTACTCGTTATCCTAGCCTACTTACCTATTTATTGCCACTTTAGCTAGCTTATTTTACGGACTATTTTGACCACACCCACAGCCTCCGTTGTATCACTTCATAGGTACCTACGTAACTTATACAGGGTGTTTGCCAGAACGTTGAACTACGAAAATGGTGGAAAGGTGGGGTCATCTGCTACTTACTCAGCCCTAATTTATTTGGACATGGCCCCTGGATATCTAAAAAAAGTTTTTCTTTCTTCTTGTTTCACCACTTTCTTAACTTTGTGTTATTTTTATTAAAAACGGGTAAAACAGGCATTTTGCCCATTTTTAATGAAAATTAAAGTTTAAAGTTTAGAAAGTAGTGAAACTAGAAGAAGGTTTTTTTTTTGTCTGATTGAGTAGCAGGTGACCCCACTTTTCCACTATTTTCTTTTGTTCAACGTTCTGCCAAACACCTTGTAGAATAGCGCTCTACGGGTGTAATACAAAGCAGGCACGAGTTTCTATGGATACCACCTCACCTATTGATTACTCATGTGCCTAATGTGTAAGTAATTTATTCGATTTTGGGCACATCAAAGTGGCGACAACAGAGACAAAATATAAACAGGTATCGGGTTTGTACCACATTCCTTGTAGTCACCTACGACTATTATGTTTCAACTTGAGAAGTTTCGGAGAGCTGTGAATAGTTAATCGCCCAGTAACGCCGAAATATTTGACAGCTTCGATAATTTCTAATTACAATATCTTCCTTTACGAGCGATGTAGGCAGGTAAGTTCTATTTTGTGAATAAGTATATGAGCGTAGGCGAAGCAAAAGTGTATGTAGAATTACGATTCTACATACCCTTTTCCCGTAGCGTATTAAGGGTTTTCTTCATTAATTATAAGTATTCGAAAAATTACGTCCGAATTACGGCATTTTTTGTGTTAGTATTGAAACTAGCATAATTATGCTGCGAATTCTTCGCGTGAATGTCTTTTTTGGTGCTTTGGTAGACTGCCTCGTTATCCTAGTGATCCTAAGCGCGACTGCTACTGTAGAGGTCTTGGGTTCGATTCCCAGGTAGATCAAAGTGTTAATGGGTTCTTCTATGAAATTCTGGGCAGCAGCTCGAATGAATTAGGATTTGTGCCCGGTTAATGGCAACAGGCTCGCCCCTTATTACATGGGACCGACAGACGAACTGTGGGTGTACATTGGTACACCTCTGCCTAACCCTTACGGGAATACAGACAGGATGGTATATATGTTTTTTTTTTTCAAATTCTTAGCCGTTTACAACATTATTCTGATCAGACAGACAGACAGAAAAATTATACAAAATATTGTTTTTATAAGTAGCTGGTTTACATTACTATGTATTTACATACTTTAAATTGACCGTGAATCTCGTGAATCGTCAATCTTGTTATATTGAATGAAGAATAAGCGATTCCTAAAATATATCCAGCGACATTAAAAAGAAATACAGTTCTGCAAAATAGCAGCGCTGTTATGTTGCGAAGTGCTTACTTCTAATAATATAGAATTAAAGATACTCGCAGTCACACGTCAATTCTTCGATAATAGTGATAAAGTATGCAAAATAAAATATATACTTACAATAAAAAGTAAAGAGGGCAGGGGTGTTTACATACTTAAATGAAAAATAAATATTTGTGTTAATATTTATTAGCTACTATTAGAAGCCACAATCGCTTGTAATCTTTTTTTTTATATAAAAACCTAAATATTTACAATCAGACGAAAAGAAAAGAAAATAACAAAAGTGAACAACATAATGTTTTGCGGTAATTGCCAAAACTGTCAATGTAATGAATACGGGTAATCACGGCTCACAAATAAATACACATTTTCCTGTTACCATAAATATCCCATTACTTACAGACACATGTTCCTACCAAATGTCGATATTAGCGTCGGTATTGGCTTTATATTGAAAACGATAATAGAGGAAGCAATAAGGATAGATGACACAACAATTTTATCGCTTTCTTGGTCTCTGTATAATTTACCTTTATAAAATTTCAAAATTTGTGCGTTATACATAATTACTAACAAAATAGAAAATAAAAATGTATTTGTAAAAAAAAATATGACAAAAGTAAATCTTATTATAGTAAAAACTTACAACACTAAATTACATTACGTTTCTACATATCGACTTTAATATTTTAAATAAATAATAATTTTCTTTTACACACTATATATTAGTAATGGCACTAGTTATTATTCATGTTATAACAAGGCACAAAGGCGAACAAGGGAAGCTGTAGCAACGTCTTATGACGTCGTATTGGAGCTAGATCGACTGAAATTACCTCGATGATAAAATCTGTATAAAATGTACTTTATATTTTATGAGATTACGATTATGTATTCGTACACTGCGGATTTTGAGAGTATTCGGCGTTTCGTCGTAAAGGTCTCAAAACTTGAGTGAAAAAATAAATCCGAAATACGTGAGATCACTCTTTTTCAGACTTTCCGCCTAAGTATACCATTTATTTAACTTTCATGGCAGATAACAATACATCTCACTTTCTGCCTACATTACAGATTACATTTATGGCAGTGACTAAATTAATTAATTTGATTTGACTTAACAACTTTTTTATACTCACAGTTATACGTTTATTCGACGATCATGAGTTTTGATTTGATTCGAATATAATATTATACATACATACCTAATATATACGTAAATTGCTTTTTAATATTAATAGTATTACGATTACACTAACGATAAAATAATATCGGGTTACCAAGTTGACTGAACGGTAATCTGACTCGTTTAGTCTTACATGCTACAGTAATTGTAGGAAGTCAATAGCGATACTTTTATATATTATTCCCGATTTTGTCAGTTTCGTATTAGGATTACTACCGTCAATAATAATAATTAATAAACATTATAAAGCTCTAAACTACAACCTATCGAACGCCGTTTGGTCTTAACATATGAAGGGGAGACATTTTCAGTACTCCTCTCGACGTTTCGATTTTACGAAGCTACACACAAACACATAAGTACATACGACATACATTCACACATAAGTACAAAAAGCGTACAATATACATCCTGAGATTAAACAGACCTTCTGATAATAATATAAATGTAAGGCATAAATACAGACTGTTTTTGAATATCTCTACAATAATGTAGACAAAATAATATAATGGCAAAATATGTATATGAAATATAATCAACTTAGCAGATAATTTTAGCACTTTGCTATATTTGTAGCCATAAACTTTTTATAAAATTCTATTGAAAGGCACATTTTTAAGGCAACCCTAAACAGTTCTCATTTAACATGATTCTAAAAAACGAGTTTTCTTTTTCCAACAAAAATTCTACACTCTTGATCATTGTATAAATGCGGCATTCATTATTGTGACAACAACTACGTTTCTGACTATTTAATATGCACGATATTATTATTTTCCTGCATACGTGGGGTTTTTGAAGGTTGACGTTGCTTGCTTGTAAATGGGGTTCTCGCCCTAAGAAACAAAATACACACAGTGAAAACCAAATATATAATAAAATAAAATAGTAACACACAACCATAGGGACTCCAATTCGAAGAAATGTGATATGACATTTATCAACCCGCACGGTGGACTTACGACCCATATCTTCCCACAGAGGAAGCCTGAATCCCACCAGTAGAAACACATGGGCTGGTTATGTTGTAAGGTGCAACATAACAAATGATAGCACGGCGATATCGTACTTCTGAAAGGTCGGCTGCGCAGTACTCGAAACCTACGCGCATTTGTCACCAGACATGAATGTAGAGGAAGCTAAAGGAATATCCATATAAGGATCGCCGTAATTCTGCTTCTTCTGCTCCTTGGCAGGATGTGAGGTACAAATGCAAAATAAATGAAAATGTTTCGTAATTTTGAACCCAAGATGTGCAATGCGAAATCCAGTTTTTACGCTTAACATGCCCCAGTATTTACCTATTTTTAATGATATCTTAATTCATGCGCAGAATATTTTCCTTACCGTGTCCCACTTGGCCATCATGCGTTCCTTCTCAAAGCGCGCGAACTCCCTGCGATCGTGGATGGTGGTCGCCATCTTCCACAGCATCAGTAACGCTAGACCCACAAGCACTATCGCCGCGATCACACCAAGGACAATACCCAGAATAGGTACCTATGAGTAATGAAATAATAGCAAGTTAGCTCAGGGTGAAGTCTCCTATAAACCATAGACCATATATGGGGTAATGCCACAGTCATGGTGCTTTCTATGGCAATGTAAAGGTGCAACTAGACTGCGGTTAATCGACGTCGACCGATTGATATTCACTGCCATCGTCGATTGTTAACATGATCCAACTGCCATGCACTTCCACGGGATCGATCTGAATTATTGACTTAGTGAAGAAAATCTAGTTGCATCCTTTCACACGATCAATAGTTTAAAATAGTCTGATTGTAGGAGATAGGAGACTTCTATAAATGTATGCTTATAGCTATGTATGCCCATATTGTAATCTTGATGCGCTGGAAACGACCATAGCAAATGTTTGTTCAGAATAGGAACAGAACCTCAACTGATCGTTGTCAGACAAAATATGGAGAGTTATCTGTTCCATGGTCCATTGTTTCAGTTTTGCGCTAGACAGATGTAGTGAATAGCGTCCCGATGGTATGAGCAGGCCAACATAAAGCAATGAATGGTGATAAAGAAAGCTAAAGAACAACTAATATTTATTAATTATTAGCCGTAAGTAAAATATCATTTTACATAGGGTTTACGCCTTAGTCTGCTTATCCTAGTGGTTGCTAGGAGGCTTTTATTCAGTACTAAATGTTGTCATTCTGATATAAAAATGATAGGTTTAATATGAATAAATTATCCGTTTAATTATCTGTTTCTGATAAAATAAACGAACTTGCTTGAGAGTTAAGACACATTAAAACATGGTATCAAATTTGGTTACTAGACGCCACCAATCAATTGGCATACTTTTTATGAGCTGTCTAAACACGATGTCGATACCCCAAAGTTTTGTGTGGTAATTGTAAACTCTAACGTCATTTATTTGCCAATTCAATTGACTAACTATTTATTGATTTCAAGACAACTAAAAATCTATTCTCACAAACTGAAAAGTAATCTGGTTATCAGGGCTAAAATAAAATGTTTTTCAAAGAAGTCGTGTTTTGGAATTGATTGGAGGTGTCGAATATCAAAATTAGCTATAAATAATCTCCTAATTTTGATGATAAGTACTAACCTTTTTAGGGCATTCCCTTTCCTTCTGCGCCCTGATCACAAGTTGCTGATTCTCATTGTAAGAGTAAACATATACATACAAACAGTCTTCGTCGTCGTAGAATGAGCACAGATGCTCGTTTCGAGATTCGTTGGCTGAAACAAAAGACAAACATGAAGGTCAAGACGAGAAGAGGTTTGAAAATGATTGCTGCCAGACCAGACTGCCCCTTCAGAAACATTGAGTGGCGACAGACATACATAAAACAATAATGTAAAAACTAACAATACTAATCTATGTACTTAAGCACTATTGTAGCACTAAAATACTAACAAAACTATGGACTGAAGTCTAAAATAAACTCATATTATTATTAAAGACACGTAGAGGTAATGAGCGTGATTGATAAAATGATTCAGTCAGGGTGACGCACTAGGTGGATTACACGAGAGGCGTGTCATATATTTTTAAATATGAATGTTACTTATGCTCATGTGGATAGTGCAAAGGGCAGGGATCCACATTACAGAATGCTCTCTCGTTATAATCCTTACTAATATTATAAATGCGAAAGTAACTCTGTCTGTCTGTCTGTCTCTTCTTCACGCCTAAACCACTGAACCGATTTCAATGAAATTTGGTACAGATATAGTTTGGGACACCAGAAAGGACATAGGATAGTTTTCATCCCGGAAATCCCCCGGGAACGGGAACTATTAATCCACGCTGACGAAGTCGCGGGCAAAAGCTAGTAGAATTATAATTGGGAAATTGGGATTACTATGAGTGTTGGTTGGACTATTCTCTTTTATTCTTGCATTAATGGATTAACAGAGTGCCCGGAGTGCCACATGGGCAATATAAATAGACATAGGCGTTTTTTTCTGAATAAATAGCTCTATGGGTTCTAAACTTTGCATGCTTCAATCCATTTGGGCGAGTTGCGGGTAAAACACAAGTGAGTTAGTGGAGAAGTGGTTGGTGTGCAATAATAAATATTATCTTATTTAATTGAACTTACGACCTTTTCCTAACTTAATTACGATAAGCTTGCTACACGGCGCCTTAGCTCACATATTTGTAAGCCGTTTTTATAATGCACGTTTTTATATATTTTTCTCTAAATAGCGAACTATCCGCGACTTCGTCGGCCTGGCCTGGCCTTTTAAAAGTTTAAATGTCTCACCTTCGATTTTGCCTTCTTCTACGATTGGGAACAGCGCACAGCTGCCACACGTGTCTGTGTCTGGATTGTAATACTTGCCGCGCTTGTGTACCTCACACAGCACGCAGTGTTTAAACTCGCCGCAACGACCGGGACAAGTCTACAAAATAATGATCAATTTCTTTACAAGTTCATAAGAAGTTATATTAAACAGTATTTTAGCACTTTCTTGGTACTTACGGGACATTTCTCGCAGTATTTGCCTGAGTAATGACGATCATCATCCACATTACACACACATTGACCGCAAACACATTTTCCGTTTCCGCTGCATATTTCGCTGTTTTCTGTAATAACCGTAATAAGTGATTAGCGGCTAGAAATTAAAAGTAATAATGCTTATTACATTCAGGTATCGGTAATCGCCACATAAATTAAGATACAATTACAACACGCCAAGCGCGTTCTTGTCGCAAAAAACGGCTAGCGTGGCTTAAACGCTGTTTTAATTTCATGATTGCTTCAAAATTCGAGTAAATGGATCCTTTTGACGCTAATAACTACTTTGAACATCGCTAGGAAATCAAGAGCGTTTTATAATCAGGCATAATAAGGGACTAAATACACTTTTTTTCTATCTAAACTAAACTTTTCTAACTAAACTGTTATGACTAAATTCAGCTCTATTCAGCTTTTGTTTCTAGAAAACACTATTGCGTAGTATGGAGACGCGTATGCGTGCGTTCTGCTTTCCGCGGCTGAACGGATACGATACAAAACTGTCACTTTCTATAGGCAAAAGCTGAATGGAGCTTAATAAGTGTACTGAGTCCCTAAAGCACCGCGTCTAAAAAGTCCATAGCATCAAAGGGAACAGTAAAAAAGCAGTATGTAATCCTTCTACATGGTTCTTTGTATGTCAGTATCCTTACCAGGCGAGCGGCAAGGCGCCTGGTCCTTCAAGCACTGGCAGGCGGGCCCGGTGTACTCGGGCGTACAGCTGCACTTGCCACACACACATTCGCCGTGCTCGGGGCCCGAGCATAGCAGGCCTTTGTTCATGTCACAAGTGAAGTTATCGCACTCGCAGAAGGGACCGGAGATCACCTGGGAAAATTATATGAAGTTAGAATTTTATGAATTTTTTGGACACAATTCTTTTGTTTGTAGCCTCTATTAGGTTCTGGTGGATGACATTCCACAACAGACATGACGAAGAGTGCGATAATGTAACGATCAATTTGATCCATTGGTCAAAACAGTTAAAACGCAGCCACATTTAATACTAGCATAAATATTAGATGGATGCAGGCCGCTTCCAACCGGTCTTTTTGGAAATCTATGGGGGAGGCCTATGTCCAAGAGTGGACGTCCTGCGGCTGATGTGATGATAATGATGATGAAACATTTGTTACCTTTAGCGGGTCCTCCATCTTGTTACACTCGCAGACGCCACAGATGCACGTCCCTCTGTTGGAGCACAGTGGTCCGGCGCTGGCGTTGGTGGGTCTGCAGCCGCGCTCCTGCTCGGCCGACACGCCGCCGTGCGCTGAGCACTCGCAGTTCTTGCCGAAGCGGCCGGGGTGGCACACGCACACTCCGCACGCTGACACACCCTCGCCGCTGCATACTAGCGGACTGTCGTTGTAAGCCTGCGTGGGGAAAATCAAGTCTATTTTAATTTATGTGTATCCAGATATAATAAAGGCCTACTTTATAGCTTTCTTCTAAAGTTATTTATGTTGGGGTCGGCTTTTTGTCCAACCGGATACAGATGAACTCCAGTATTTTACATGATGTAACTGATAGTGGAGACTATAGCCATCTTATATGTTAATTTAGTTGTAATTCACGTAGCAAATGCAACGGTCCTCCTGCCTCATAGATAGATCGACAGCGACCACATATATTTAGATAAACTAGCTGCATCTATCATGCTGGTGTAAAATTATAAACAAATAGGAATTAAAATTTAAGGTTAATAGTATCTCACATGATGATTGGGCTGCTCGCACGGACAGTCGCACACCATCTCAAGTTCAACGGTGAGGCTGTCTGAGATACCGACGGGCGAGATCTCGAAAGTCTGCTTCCACTTGTTGCGGTCCTTGGGGCATTCCTTGAGAGTAATTTCGGCTGTGAACTCCACGACATCTCCCACCTAGATTTTTTGACAAAAAAAATAAACATAAAACCTTTGAAAATTAGGTGTAAAATAAAATTGAGCAATGATAATTAATTTTTCACATGTAAAGGCAATTTAGATAAAATTTTAACCAAAATGCCTTTACATGCGAAAAATTAACAACTCATTTTTATGATACTGAGCAAGTACGAAATTTGTATGTATGTATGTATGTATGTTGATGTATGTAGTGAGTACGCATATTATCAATGTATAGTACAATACCTTTAATCCGTCGCATTTGTTTGTCTGAGTGAGTTCTTTGCCACTAAGACAAGATGAGTAATACACTATTTGCACAGCATCACTCGATGAATCTTTCATTTCCACCGCTGACGTAATTTTCTGCAAATAATCATAATGTAACATTTATTTTTATAACTCGAATAAAACGTACGCTCATTGATAAACTATTGTAATACACAAATATCCAAGTCGCAAATCAAAATGCTCTTTCCCAATGTCCAATATATTTTATATCCCTATTATTATTACCTGCCGTTATATTTAATGTCAATTTAGTTGCCAAGTTTCATTAGACCTAAAATTATTATGTTTTGTAACGAATCAACCTTAAAATAATGCAATTTATCAGAAGACTGATTTAATTATTTTAAGGAGTACACCTATATAATACTTTTGTTGATTTATTGTTTTTATTATGTCATGATATGTGTATATCTTTTGTTGGAGATCCTAAATAAATAAATAAATAAAATAAAATAAAATAATCAGGCTTTTTTTTAAAGGATTTATTTAATTGCAAGACAGAACGCTTTTACGAATAATACTTTATGACGGCGCATTGTCCTAAAAAATATTTTGATTACCACAATTCCATCCCACAATTGCGCCTGTATTTTCAATGTGATAATAAATTAATAAGGTTTAATGTAAAATAAAATAATAAATAAAATAACCTATCTACATATGGTATACTAATAGACACAACAAGTAGCAATAAATTTATCGAACCTACCAATTTTCATGTGTCATTTGAGGAAAAAAGGATCGTAGTCGTGTTTTTATACAAGTCAGAGAGACTGACTTATGCAGTAGACGCCATGATTGTTCAAGATTTGTTTATATCATCACGCCTGTATTCCCCGAAGGGTTAGGCTATGGTGGAATAATGTACAACCACAGTTTGCCAGAATGTTTTAAGTCCCACGAAATGGAAGGCGAGCCTATTGCCATTAACCATGCACAAATCAGATCCGATTTTTGTCGGGTAATGATATGGATAATGTCATCTTGCTGACTGGCTAATATTTTTACCAGCGCGTGAGATATTGCTACAATTTGTACCTATAATAAAGAAAAAAAAATTGGCTACTCACATTGTACTGTTCCCGCACTAGGTCGACGATGTTATCAGAGTCGTTGCTAAGCACGCCCGTACTGGAGCCCTCGATGTGCTTGCTCAGCTGCTCATACACGTTGATTTGTTCCGCCGTCACGGCGAAGATCACGTTGATCGCGTGCTTCTTTACCTATTAACATACCGCTTACTTTGAGACATTTGATTAATACACTGGTTTTAATGGTAGAATGAAGACTAGAGGGGTTAATGACATACTTAAGCTTGTTGGAAAGATTAATATAAAAATAAATGAAGAAGTGTCAAGTGATAATGTATTCGCCTCAGATAACCTCCAACACAAATAACACGGCTAAGCCACGATTTATTTAAACACATTCTCCATTTGTCAAACTTTTAAGGAGTTAATGACAAACCCTCATCCTGTGGCTTATTGACGGTTAATCTACGATGTAATGTAATCATTAATGGACAAACCATACTCATAATGCCAAAATGTGTAATGACAACCTTGTCGTATATGTAGCTACTCATATTAACAATTAAGCTAATTTAAAAACTTATTATATGACGATGACTAAAA
Source organism: Caradrina clavipalpis (assembly GCA_932526535.1). Classification (NCBI taxonomy): domain Eukaryota; kingdom Metazoa; phylum Arthropoda; class Insecta; order Lepidoptera; family Noctuidae; genus Caradrina; species Caradrina clavipalpis. The sequence continues at coordinate 8,296,893 of OW052093.1, forward strand.
TAATTGTCCTAAGCGTATGTAGGAAAGAATCACTTTACCTAATAGCATGACAGCGAGATTGCCTTTTGATTTTGCTAAGTACTTAAGTGTATCATACGAATATGGACTGTAAAGCTAAATGAATAGTGTCCATATTCGAGAATTTTGCCCTATAGGTAGTATGAATCAACGTCTGTAGAAAAACTAGTACAAATGACAAACAAAACACTAACCTTGTGATTAATCTGTGAAATACTGGGGTAGTCCTGCAGCGTCGAGTGAGTGTAGGTGTTGTCCTTCATGTGACATTCCCCATCGTTAGGTTGCACGATACCACCGAGCTGCAATCGAACACAACGCTTTATCAAAGTTACTGCATCACATTTTTTTTTTATTCCACTGAACGTGGCAAACTAGCTAACGACCCGCCCGATCTTAAGCGGTTACCGCTACCTATGGATACTGCAACACCAGAGGCATCACTCGTGGGTTGCCGACTCCGTGAAAACTTCAAAACTCCTTTCTTGAAGAACTCCATGCTGTAGTCCCTTGGGAAAACCTTAGCATGAAGCACATTCCACAACCGTAACAGTGTTGTTCCGTGTAACTCGTGAATGACAAAATGCATCGCATATAAAATTATCAATCCTTACAAAAAATTTTTAGATCTTAATAAACCTGTAAATTCTTTCTACCTTTCCGTCTCCAGCATAATGGAAGCCAGCATCTGTTGAGAAGACCAGAAGTCTTCTGGCCTGGGGGCGCCAACCTATTTGTTGCTTGCACACAACTGCTTGCATGATCGCGTCGAAGCCTCCCTCTGGGGCGTCCAAGTTACCTGACACGTCTGCGTTAGCGACCGCTTGCTGTAGGACGAGAAACAGATGACATTTTAGCCACGTGACGCTAAAGTGAATGTACTGAGTAAATGTCATGCGCAGAAAAAAGTGTATTGCAAGAACAAGCCGCATAAAGTGAGTGTGTGAATTATTGTTTTGTCATCTTGAGGCTAGTTCTTTTGTTCCACATTTAACATAGCGACTGGAATGTGTAGAGATTTGATCCTTGTGATTGACCCTATCGATAAGTGCCATAAAAGTACAGGATGCTATTTTATCCGATTTTAGTCTGTTCGATTCCCGGGTGTGGCAAGCGTATTTTCAAAATTATTTAAATGCAGTTTTGTTTCTTTTTAAAAATAAAGGAATGTTTCCTTTCAGTAAAATTTGCTAACTCAAGTATTTAGAGTACTTTCTCTCCAGGTAGCATAATAAATTTCCACCCTGTATACAGTTATATTTTGAGTCGCTCTATGCGCGTACTAGTGTGAACTGACCCTTAGTATTACTAGATAATGCTTAGTGCTCATAATATACTGTGAACCGGTTCATTTATCTGAAAAAGTTTTAATAACCACATTACTATTGTTTTCAGTGAAAGGTCAATTTTGGCGGTTGTTTAAGGGGTAAAATGATGATGATAGCTCACCTCGAAGAAGTTTGTATCAGTGCTGAGTGACATCTGATTTTGGTATCCATAGGGCGCAGCACATCCTTCACAGGGTGATATCAGACTAAAACAATTACAAGTTTATATAATCTTTACATAGTATAAAACAAAGTCGCTCCCGCTGTGTACGCTTAGATTTGTTAAACTACTCAACGGATTTAAACACGGTTTTCATCAATAGATAGAGTGATTCAAGAGGAAGGATTATACGTACTAAACATCACCTGCGACCAACGGGAGCGAAGTAGTAAATCAAAGATGTAAGTGAACGCGGGTGTCACCGCAGGGTTTTTTTGCTAGTTATGTATATTTCTGATAAATAATGTATTAAACCGAATTATTCTTTACTTACTTTTTAGGTACAGTAGATACGTAGGGCATGACTAGTTTATCTACAAATGAGCCAAAGCCGATTCTGAACATGGAAGTCATATTCCTCATGGTAGCAGAGAGCAAACTGCCCAGTGTACTGAGTTTCTCTTTGTCGTTCTTCATAGATCTGCTAAGGTCCATGAGGTAATACAAGTCGACGGGATAATCTTGGGCCCTGGAGTACGCGAATGTGAGTTTCTGCATTTGATCTGTATAAAATTATATACATGCTTAACTAACATAACAACTTATAATGATAAATTCATCAGGACATTGTGTCATAGATAATTATAATATTAATTAATCCTATAGAACTCGGCGATGACATTGAACGCGAACTGTTTATCATAACTAGTTGAGTTATGAGTGATTACTTAATATACCACATGACTGCTTAATAAAAAAATTATAGTATAGAACTTACTCATTCTTAATTTGAGATTCACTTTCTGTGGTTTCATCTGTACCAGGCTCTGGCCTGACGCGGCGCCGCCGGCCGCACCTGATGCAGATCCTGATGCGCTTGAGAAGCTGCTGCCCTTGGAGCTATAAGATTCTTCGTATGATGAAGAGCCTGCAGCCATACCCATCCGGGACTTTGCTGAAAATCCCAAATATTAATTTGAAACTACGTTGTTTACAAAAAACGAAAAGACAATTTAACCGATTCTGGTGTTTTATTTTATTTTGAGCACGCGTCCTATGCTTTACCTCTGCTCAGCTCAATATTGTACAAAGGGTCCACAGAGCGTTGGTTGTCCGGATTGAAGATGTAGGCCTCATCGCACCCAGCGGTTCCGCCGCGCTCCATAGCGGGGTTGAAGCACCTCGGGCCATTGAACTCTGCCGCAAAGCACCATGCGCAACTGGCAGTGCGGATGCAGTCGCTGCAGGTTGTCTTACTAGAGCAAGGGTTCTGTGCCAGGAGCTGCTCCGCTCGCTGGCCACTACATACCGCCAACAGGCTCACCCACACACACAGTCGAAAAACAGTCGATCGTTGTATGTACATTTTGTAGTTAATCTATAGATTCGTTTTCAGATCAAATTCTGTAACAAGGACAATTTTAATATTAATAAAAGTCGATGGTTAAACTAATTTATCTAAATTGGAAAATATGTTACGGTTTCTGATTGAATGTTAATGTCCTGGTATTAAACACGCGTTTCAGCGTGCTCACATAAAAACTTAACTCTCTACTTTCGTTGCGTGACCCAGTATTAAAGGCCAGAACGTCGAGAAAAAATAATGTATTTAATCTTAAACGTACCTAATATAATAACTTTTATACTGTACCACGTTAACAATATTACATAATCTTGTGAGAGCCTTATAATTATGTAATGCATTGTGAGTTCAGTAAACGTAATGGTAGAATTATACTTCGTTGCTGCGTCGCGCACTTCAGGTTTAAGTTTGTTACATCTTAAATGCTCTCATAAATCTAATAATAACCTACTTAATGATCGTGTTCTATAACCCCCAAAATGAAATTTCGAATAGACGTGTAGGTATACAATGCTTATATGTACCGACCTCTGAAACTTATGAATTCAATTATGACTTATTTATCACTATACCTATGTCCATTTTATATGCAGACAATAGGTACCAATTGTTGGACACTTTAGGGCCTAAATAAAATAACTATAGCTATACTGCTTACCGATACAGAATGAATGAAGAGTGCATCGTGCATCAGTACTAATCACCTGGTTTAGAAGTAAATAAATTCTCGGGCACGTAACTGCCCACGGTCATGTACACAACTAGGTCAATGGGACAACTAAAAGGATAATTTTGTTTACAAATTCATAGAATAACGCGGTGTTAAAAATAAAGATTGTGTGTCTAGTGACGAGGATTCCCGACCGCACCATTAGCTGTAAAGTATGAATGATTGTACGACGCCGTCATCGGGTCACAGGTAGTAAATAGCGTTGAGTAAACGTTATGATACGATTGGGACATATGGCCACCTGTGGGCGGCGGCAGCGAGTGAGAAAGGGCGCCGCCCACGCACCGAGTCGTATCCAGTCCGCCTCGTCTATTTTATGTCATGTACTGAGTTACAAAGCAAAATTGTATTGATATCAGTTGGTTAAAACCTGTAATGTAATTCATATTATCATAATTTCCTTCCTTTATGAATACCTTTTGGAAAAAAAAATTTAGGGTTTTATAAACTAACGCCACACACAGCAAAGGCTAAATAAGGCCATGTGTTCGCCTTGTTGACTTGCAAACAGCATGTTAACTGTCATAAATGCTTATCTTGCCGCATAAGATGTAGGAGTTGAATAAATGAACTGCAAATATACATAGGTATTTCTTGGAGTCGTGTAGGTACTTACAAGACTATTTTTTTGACACCAAAATTTTGAAATGAGTAAGTAGTGACTTACTGGTAAATAGCTCAAGCCGGAATGTTAAAAAATAAGAATACTGAAATTCAAGATTTATTGAATTTAAAAGACTTGAGAGGGATGCCTTTTAAAAGTATACACATATGAAGCAAAAAAATCAAGGCAGGAAGGTAGTACAAAAAGAGAGAGAGAGATTACAGTTATCATTGCTTAGCTTATGGGTATTAAGCTGCTCTTGTTTACACTTACATATTGACACCGGCAACTTGATAAGTCACTTATCATATCACTAGGGATAACTCATCACAGATGTGTTCTCTTCAGTCTTCACAATAATTGTACAAAAGTGTTTTACCCATAAAACTTATTTATTAAAGCACTTCTACCTTTTAGTTTCTTTGTTAACTTTAGTTAAGTAAATAAAGCTATCACTTTACTTATACCTATGTAGAATCTGTTTTCATAAAAAGAGTCGTAGATAACAGCTAGGATAGAATATTTATCTCAATTATATATTTATTTTAATCAGTCTCAGTAATTTTTACAAATTATATTTGTAAGTAGAATATTGTTTAACACAGCGCGACGTGCGCCCGCGCCGGATACACGCGTGACTAATTGTACAGAAAATAACTTCGTCAGCGGGTGAAACAGCGAGCGCCGCCGTCACAGTTTCTTCTCGGAATCAATACTCAATACACTCATCAAACATATAATGTTTGTAACCACTGCGACGCGACAGAACTGTCATAAAGCCTTGCGAATAACTAACTCAATCTTTTTATAACTATAAAAAGATAATAATATAATAATCTTTTTATTATTTATAACTGAATGCGGCTTTGATCAAATTCATCGTTGCAAACTTACAAAAACAGTTCCCTATTAAAACAACTAAGTGTGACTAAGATTATACTTGGAATATGGCAATCAAGAAGTTCGTCAAACGGTGTAAGGTCATTATATTCAATGGGAGTTCCTCAAGGTTCAATACTAGGACCAATCATGTTTATGCATGACCGCGCAAGACGACGCGACACGCAGGTTTTATGTACGTTTGTAATGATTAGTGTGTTCACATAATATCGTGCAAGAACTGCCTCACTTGTTTTAAGATCGACCAAACAAAGACTCAAATCAAATAGGAAGCTCGCGGCTTTAATAAACGCTACTATTACGGTACGGTACGTTTACGGAGCAATAAATTGACTCACAGCATATAACCTAGGCACTAATAAATATAGATGGCAAGATTGGCAAGGAACTTCTTGTAGTCTATATAAAACGATTGCACGGTCGTAATAAGGGAAATGAACGAAAGGATATTATACTGTCTATTTTAGGAGACCCCTTGAAACTATAATAAAATTACTTACCCAGGGTCTCGAACCACATTACATCTTTTTAAGAAGCGCTACTCCGAATTTAAAATAATTAGGTAGAAACTTTCTTATTAGAAATAAATAAATAATATAGGTACCTGAACGACTGTGAAGAGTGCTGTTTCACCAAACATCGCTCGTGATAATGGTTCAGGGAAAATTTTGCATAGTATTTTTAGGTATGTAACATTAAACACCCGGGGTTATCGAATTTATTCAGTATTTATATATTATTTTGAACACTGAGCAAACTCGATAGCCCCGAGAGGTTATCGAATTTATTTAGTGTCCAAAATAATATTTTTTTCCATATAGGTACCTAAGCTGTAAACATACATCCTCATTAATATCGCGAACTTTGAGAGTCCATTCGTTAGCGTATGATAACATGACCTCCAAGATTGAAGTAAAACCGGTGCTTCTGTAGGTCGGCTGAGTAAATTACGTCACCGTTACTAACTCTGTCCGACCAAACGATGATTCAAGTTATGATAACGTAAGCATTCTTTCGCTTATACAGTCACCTACACATTTGATGGCCATACGAACATTCAAATCATTAGTCCTCAATCGCCCATTAGTTGCTAGCAGCAATTGTAAGTAAGCGGAATGCAATAAACATCAATATATCAACGAGGAAAAGAAACAGATTTGTTTATTAGGCTCTACCTATCTAACTGTTGTTTGTTAAGTTTGTTTGATAACAAATTTTATTTATCGTAAACACAGACTTCCGCTAGCATTCGGTAACGTTAGTAAATAGTAGGTGTACCTATGTAACGCTGATTAGTTACCTACGTCATGTTTTAAGAAGTCGTGAATAACGAATGGGACTCATTTATATCATAATGCACTTTCTAGGAATTTGATTAGCTAACAGGTACCCGTAACTGATCTCTGTACCTACAAAGTTCCGCAAAGCCTTCAGCAGGTTTCCTTATATTGACGATAACGGTTAAGGGGTGTACCAGCCGGGTCATCGACCGCTCCTGCTTACTTTGGCGGGCGCGGCGCCGCCACTATTACCCCACGACATGAAACGCCATATGGAAGAGAATCCCCAATTAAGATGTAGCATGTTTTTTATTTATTTTAACGGTCTACTTGCCACCTACATTTTGAAAACCTTTGCGTGTTTTCTTAGAATTTCACATTTTGGGTTCCTTATTTTCCTTTTTGAAAAGATAAGTAGGTAGTTATGGCGGAATAAAGAAACTATATAACCCTGAAAACATAACACTCTTTTTTTTTGGGGGCAGTTGTGTAAAAACAGTAAGATCTTCAACATGTTTTAACATTGATCATAAAAAAAAAACATTTGATCATGTTTTTAAGTGTATATAAGGAGTTCTCTATTATTATTATTTACTATTTCTTAGAGGATCTTACATGATGGGTTACATTCATAACATATTATTTATGCCATAAATAAGGATCGTTCTAGCATGAAGTTGATTGCTTTGTTGAATGTAAAGTGATTTATTAATGAAAGTTAATAAACACAAGCATGAAAAAGAAACACAATAATTACCTATCAGATGCTTAATCTGTTGAGTTATAAAGTAACTCAATATTATTAAATCTAAGATAAAACAAGCAGATAAACAAACAGATTTACCGAGAGTTACTTTTTCATTTTATTCCAGAAAACAATGAGAGATGTGCAATATTTATTTATATTTTTTATATTGCTGCTTGGCTTTTTAGGGCTATCTGTGTCATTATTTCTAAAACTTAAATGATTGAATATTGAATGCCATTACTGTAAGCAAGGCTTCCATGTTATAGATTTTATTCCATAATAAGCATAGCTTAACAATAATAAATACTATCTTTTCAAAATTTTCACTTTATTCATGATATTTTTTTTACTTACAGCATCTGTTAAGAATAATAAGGAACCAAAACCCAAACCTAAACCCAAAATTGATGATCTCAGAATATAACATTTCCTATTTGTTAGAATAGAATAGTAAGATGATATTAGTTGCTGCTGTCATTTCTCAGAGATGATACTGTATCAACAATATCATGAATTTGGAGCTGAAACATTCGGTTTAGTTGAAAGCATTATCCTATGTTCATGTTTTATTTTTAACTCACTCATTTGAGTTCATTTTTTACATTAATATTTCACTAGCTTATCTGACCAGTGTCATTAAGAAGGAAATCTGAATGTTCCTACATATATATATTTTTGGTCATATCTTGTTTTAAGTTAACAAATAGGGATCATAATATTGTACACAACATTAAAATTATTGTTGGAAGTAATTACAATAAATTCTTTGGCAATTGGTGGTTAATATAGTAAGAACTAAAAGATAATATATAAAAGATTATTCTTCGTGTTGCTTTTGTAAAAATACCTACTTTGAATACGAAAAAAATATAATTAGGTCGTTCGTGGGCTGAACACTCAGATGAAGTTTACAAAGTTTCAGATCGATACGGAATACATAATTTGTTACTAATAGTAATTACAATATAAATTACACTTACCAGTGCTTCCACGTTAGAAATAATGCTATATGTTGGTCGAACACATTTTAATTCATTATTACAAATATATATCCACAAGTTCACAAACAAAATGTATAAAATTAGTGAAATAATATGAATGAGTGAACGTAGAGTGTAAGAAAATCATTCACGGGATTACTCATCAAGTCATCATTCATTCCGGCAACATGCTGGAAACGAAAATTCAACACATTCACATTCAGTAATATTATTTTCACTGATGTTCAGAAACTACGTTTGAGAAACTTTATGGCTCCTTGTTAAGTTTTTATTTTTATTATGGAAAATAATAATCAATCGTTCCTTTTTTACTTTGTAGATAGAGCGTAATGCCTTTTAATTTCCTTGCTGACTTACATTTTGCGAAGTAATGAAAGTGGAGAAGATTTACCATGTTGGAGCTTTTGAACGCAACGCAGTTGCCAATCGATTTTGTGCCATTATGTTGGTTGCACGTTGATCGTCCAGCCACCAGCCAATGAGGCACTTCTGGCCTTTCTTCTTCGAAGAATATGGCCGACATTTTGATATTGCTGTCATGAAGATTTTTCAGTGACAAAATTTTAACTTTGTAGTTCTTCATGCACGGTTTTATGTTCCCAAATCGTTTTATTTTTTAATTGCTTAGACGGAGTGTAGTGTAAGCTATTTTATTTTTTGAAAATGGCAGCTGATCGCGAGATTGCTGCTGAAGACAGCATCAGAGTAGTTTGCCGATTTCGGCCACTGAATGACTCTGAAGAAAAAGCTGGATCTAAATTTATTGTGAAATTCCCTTCAGGACCCGATGACAATTGCATTTCTATAGGGGTAAGTTCGAATATTTTTAATGTCTATTGCTTTCCCCTATCATCGCCCTAAATTAGATCATGATGACTAATACATTACGAGTTGTTCACCTGCTACGAAATGGCCTTTCTTTTTCATTACGCTTCGATGGTTATGATTATGATCGCGATAATTTAAAGAATCTTGCCGAATAATCACTGCATAAGTACAAACGTCTTTGTTTTGTCGAAAATCAATACAAATACCTCTTCGACCTTGACCTGAGTTGGTATACCACGATTTTTATGGATTTATGTTCTGTAATAGGCTAAAATATTTCTTATATTTATTAAAACTATACTTTCAATTCAGATAAACAAAAAAATATACATATACTTACTAAATTCTTTTATTTACCCTCTATTTTATTTATTAAAATGAATGATTTGAGGGTTGTCTTAGCTAGCACCTACAAGAAGAATTTAAAAATAATAAAAACCAAATCAAATTGTACAGTAATTTAGTATCCTGTTTCTGTTATGAATCTTAAACTAATTAGAAGGTATACCTACCTATACAATGTTCTTTATCAAATATCTTATGATCTAGCAAAGATTAAAAGCTAAATAATACCAAGAATAGTTGGCCTCACTGACCCTATAATTATTACATAATTTATTGCATCCTATAAACTATAATTAAAACTAATTAGAACTGGATATATTCACATCCAGTTATAATTGAAACATGTCTAATAAACATTTCAGCAATTATTTTTCGCATCCACTATGAAAACCTAATAAGAACTGGCACCTGGCAAAAGAAACCCAAGTAAAGATAATGAGGGTATACTTTTGACTATGACACATTATAATAACAGCCATGCAAATTGCACAATTTAAATATAATAAGTAATGTATATTCTGTTTATTCCGTTTCTTTAGGTACCTACATATTTTAATATTCCAAAATCAATTTATTTCAAAAATAATATCCCACCAGCCAAGGAACAAGGTCCAAGCTAAAATTAAATACTTGAATAAGTATTTACTGTTTCCAAGAATTTATTTAGATAGCAGATTGGTTTAGCATTAATTTTGCCCCAAAATGTAACAACCTACAGTTTATTGCTTGTCTAGGTGATGATGTCAGATACTTATGTTGACCTGATTCATCTTGGGATGTATGTACAGTCTATCTACAAGTATGTTTTTGCTTTACACTACACAGGAAATATTTGCAAATAAGGTTTCTATAAATAAACTGTTCAATACATCCACCAACACAAATACATTGAACCTGGTTAGTTAAAACAGAGAGTGGTTTAAATGTAACATTACTCATTAAAATGGGATGTTTAATAAAATGATCAAGTGTTTACCATACAACTAGTTTAAATTTCAGTATTTTTGTATTAGAATTTCTTAAAGAAACCAATAACAATCAATAACAATGCCAATAACAAAAGATGGTATTTGATTATAATAATAGCATACCTAGATCAAGTACAAAATAAATTAGCCTTGAAAAGGAAGCACTTGTTTAGCAAATTTTAGAGAACAACTCAATGAGTCAAGTTAACAACTTGTGACCATATTTTTCACTAAATAAAATTGTAAGTTATCAAAACATGAAACAATCTTAATGTTTTTATATATGAAAGGAAAGCCTTTGGCCTTCATACTAAATGTTGTAATATAGATTGCTTTTTTAAACTAACTTTTAATTGGTGAAGCCAGGTGAAACAATAAAATTATATTTTCCTCATTAAAACATTAGCTGCATCCTAATGTGTAACACACTAAAAATAATTTGAATATTGTAAGATCATTTGTACAATAATATAGAATGCAAGGTGTGACTAACACTTCATCAAGTAGCCTATTAATCATGCAGGAGAAATAGATCAAGTTATTAATTTAATATTAGTCAACAACAACTCAAGTATGAGCTTAGTTATGTTTCTCATTAGTCTTGAAGCACAAACTGTAAAATTATCATTTGCTCTACTAGAATTAAGATAGTTATTACATCACAGATATTATACCCATAGGTAATAAATATTCTTTAATGTCTCGCACTGTACACAAGAGTTATTTAGAATGAAACTTTCATAACAGTTTAGAATGAATTGCATATTCAATTACTTCTGTATGCCCAACACAATATATTTACTTAAATAAACATAGTGCATTTCTACTCCATATATTTTACATTTCCAAATCTTTCAGGGTAAAGTATACTTGTTTGACAAAGTATTTAAACCAAATGCAACCCAAGAAAAGGTCTACAATGAAGCTGCCAAGAGTATTGTGTCTGACGTACTGGCTGGCTACAACGGCACTATTTTCGCATATGGACAGACCAGTTCAGGAAAAACACATACTATGGAAGGTGTCATAGGTATGTAGTGTCAAATTAGATTGCACATTGTAATCTTCTTTAATTTACCTCTAATAATTTTTTTTTGTTTTGCAGGGGATCCAGGGAAACAGGGTATTATTCCACGGATAGTAAATGATATATTCAATCATATTTATGCCATGGAAGAAAACTTGGAATTCCACATTAAAGTGTCATACTTTGAAATTTACATGGACAAGATCAGGGACTTGTTAGACGGTTAGTACAATTTTATCTAATTCTTAAATGTTTTGATATTTGTAGTAAAATGTTTCAGTTTCTCTGAATGATAAAATTGTTGTTTCCAGTATCAAAAGTGAACCTCAGTGTTCATGAAGACAAAAACAGAGTCCCATTTGTCAAAGGTGCTACAGAAAGATTTGTGTCAAGTCCTGAAGAAGTGTTTGAGGTTATTGAGGAGGGCAAATCAAATCGACACATTGCAGTCACAAGTAAGTATTGTAATAGTAGTTCAAAGTAAAAGCTAGTTGTGTTATTTTCTGTTATTAACCAACACTTTTTACTGCAGACATGAATGAACATTCATCTAGATCTCATTCCGTCTTCCTCATTAATGTTAAACAAGAGAACCTTGAGAATCAAAAGAAACTATCGGGCAAGTTATATCTGGTGGACTTGGCTGGTTCTGAAAAGGTACCTATTATTCACTAGTTTTTGCACATATATTACATTATTACAAGGAAATATTATTTATTATATTCCTGGCCAAGTGAATCATCAATCCCTTAAAATGTTTTAATAGGTATCGAAAACTGGTGCTGAAGGTACAGTCCTTGATGAAGCAAAAAATATTAACAAATCACTATCAGCGTTGGGTAATGTAATTTCTGCATTGGCTGATGGAAACAAATCACATATACCATACAGAGACTCAAAGCTAACGCGTATCTTACAAGAGTCGCTTGGAGGTAACGCTAGGACCACGATCGTCATCTGTTGTTCCCCAGCGTCCTTCAACGAAAGTGAGACCAAGAGTACACTTGACTTTGGTAAAAGGTATGTATTATGGAAACTATTTAAGATATTTGCTGTACCAAACCAGTGCCCTATGGCATTGGTTATTATTCCGATCAAATATCAATAGAAGGGAGACTTCTAATCAATCATTTATGATCATTTAGTAAAACAAAACATACACAAAACGAATTTACATTGTAGGTATATCTTTCATATTATTTTGTTTATAGAGCCAAAACCGTCAAGAATGTTGTCTGTGTCAACGAGGAGCTCACGGCTGAGGAATGGAAACGTCGTTATGAGAGAGAAAAGGAGAAGGTGGGCAGGTTGAAGGGCAAGGTAAGTGCCATAATTGTGTAAATGTATAATTTTGTATTATTTTTTTCAACAACACTTTTCACTTTTCATTTTTTTTCAACACGCATCATCATCTGCCTAGCCTTTTTCCAACTATGTTGGGATCGGCTTTCAGACTATTATTATTATTTCTTCAACACTAAGATTCCTAATTCTGATGTCATTAATTATATATCTCAGGTTGAAAAACTGGAGGCAGAGTTGAACCGCTGGCGCTCCGGCGAGACCGTACGGATCGAGGAACAAGTTAACTTGCAAGAAATCGAGGCCGTCACTCCCGTTACATCATTCATTGAAGAGAAACCACCTGCGGCGGTAAGTGATGATTCGCTCTATGCAGTATTCGAAACTCGACATAGGTGTTATAGCAAATCCTTAGATGAATTGTTTCTAATTAATAACAACCAGTTATTATGATTCTATTAGGACATTCTTTCGACATTGCCACTCATGGCTAGTATTGTATATTATCAATAACTATTGAGTATTGATTCTACTAGAAACTTAACTTGGTTTAAGCCATAATATGCCTACATAATGTTTATATTACTGAATCCCATAAATTTCAAATGGAAGGTCATATACCGTTCGCATTGAAATCGTCCTTCAAAAAAGGTCAGGTGCGCAGTATGCGCCGCCAGTAAGAACGAATCAAAATTATCTGATTAAATTATTGTTTAGATTCTGTCTAACGGGGGAAATACATAAAATACTTATTTGATCTTATCAATGTTATCTCCTTCAGCCGGTACCAGTTGCCGTGTCTAGCGCAGTTGAAGATGCGGCAATGCAGGGCAAACTTGAAGCTCTGTACCAACAGCTGGACGACAAAGACGAGGAGATCAACCAGCATTCTCAGCTGGTGGAGAAACTCAAGGACCAGATGATGGAGCAAGAGGAGCTCATTGCCTGCACAAGGTCATTTTGAATACAACATGCTTTATAGAACTGTAATGTAGCTCATAATACACAATCGAAATCAGAACAGTATGTTAAAAATGAAAAATTCTTATTACTTTTCTAGTGGTGTCATGCATGATGCAATGACGTTTTTATTAGATTTGCGATTAACGAAGCGACATGATTTATACATACGCTGATAAAAATGTGCTGATACCTTGCCTGCATATTTTGAGATATATTTATGTATTGTTATTTTTTTGTTGTTAATGTTTATACGGAACTCTATTTTATTTGTTTATTATTTAAATTTTCGGTGCCTGCAGACTTTCAAGAGGGCTTCGAATGATACATAATATTATTTCATTATTTATAATAGTCAAGGATTGATAGATTAAATAATATGTTGGATATTACTATCAGGCGCGACTACGAGGCCCTGCAAGGCGACATGAACCGCATCCAGCAGGAGAATGAAGCCGCGAAGGAGGAAGTCAAGGAGGTTCTGCAAGCCCTCGAGGAGCTTGCTGTCAACTACGACCAGAAGTCGCAGGAAGTCGACAGCAAGAGCCGCGAGTGTGACCAGCTGTCTGAGGAGTTGCAGACCAAGCAGGTCAGTTCCAACTACTAATAGAATATCAGTTGTATTTGCTATTATAAAGTCAGCAGAATAGTACTAATTTGAAAAAATAATTGTTGTTTTTTAATATTTTAGATATGAGTTTAAAACAAATCAGCAATTAAAGACTATACAGAGTAAATACAATAATTATAACATCTTTTTTGTTGTCAGAGTGCCTTGGCTAGTGCGACATCTGAACTTCAACAACTACGCGACTTATCCGCTCACCAACGTAAACGTATTGCCGAACTGCTGACGAACCTTCTAAGGGATCTCGCGGAGATCGGCGCTGCCGTCGGAGGCTCCGAGCTTGACTTCAAACTGAACGTGGATACTGTGGGCAAGCTTGAAGAGGAGTTCACAGTCGCCCGCCTTCACATCAGCAAGATGAAGAGTGAGGTGAAGAACATCGTACAGCGATGCCACTCACTTGAATCTGCCAACATCGACGCTAACCAGAAGGTCAGTGAACATTTTCTCCATACAGTTTACAGTTTATAATAGTCACAATTTGAGAACTTATATATCGTATTGTAACTTTTTCCAAGCCTAAATCGTTACTTTTTTTCAGTTTTACTTTCAAACAAGCATAAATGCGCAGTTTTTATAACGACGTGAAATCATTTCTTCGTTATTCGAATTCTCGTTTTTTTTTTATGTGAATTAGATTCAATTCTTAATAATGAAAGTCTTCCAACAGATTGAGGAGTACGAGCGCTCGCTAGGCGAGTGCAGACTCCTTATTTCGCAGCACGAGGCGCGGTGCGCGTCTCTCGCCGAGTCCATGCGGGAGGCTGAGAACAAGAAGCGGCAGCTGGAGGAAGCTGCAGACGCTCTGCGCGAGGAGTGTGCTCGCTTGCAGGTATGTGTGCCATTAAAATCGGGAAGATAACTAAAATTATTGTTAGGAACAATCAACCGCTCATTAATAAAGTATTAATTGGGTAGGTTCCACCACCATCAATTGACATACTTTTTATGAACTGTCAAAGCGCGATTCTTCCATAGATTTTGTATGGCAATAGCACGCTGTGACGTCACTGCGTGGCCTACTCAATTGACTAACTATTTATTGGTTTTGAAAATCTAATTTTACAATAAATTGAAAATTAATCGGTTTTCATGGGTAAAATAAAGTGCTTTTTTAGAGAAGTTATTGGTTAGTGGTGGACACTACCCAATTAATGGTATTGATACCTGTGAAAGACTATACAGAAGGCAAAGACATGGTTCGACTTGTGCATTGATCTAGGATGAGGAGATAAATAGCATTATGTGTGGTATACCAGGCGGCTGAGCGCGTGCAGCTGGCGGCGGCGGAGCAGCGCGCGGACTCGCAGGTGCGCAGCGCGCTGGAGGCCCAGCTGGAGCAGCTGCGCAGCGCGCACGCCACGCAGCTGTCCGCGCTGCGCGACGAGCTGGCCGCGCTGCAGCGCCACCACCAGGACCTCAAGGAGTCAGTACCTACCGACGCCTCTTGTTCCATAACATCACTCATAGGGAACGTAATGCGACTTAGTGGATTTACACTAACAAAAAATTATTGTTTAGCAAATCGACCCAGTACGCCAAAAGCGTTTCCGCACTTTATTCTTTTTGTTTGTTCGGATCTTGCACGCAATCTGTCATATCGTTAGTACACAGCTACTTTGGACCGTCATTTGTCCGATACATGTCGGAATCAGTGGACAAACACAAAATTGTATAAACGATTGGTTGATAGTCAATTTGCAATCATTTTCCGAGTTCACATTATTACAATAATTTAAATCGCATTCGTATCGATTTTTTCTAACGTTGCATATAAACAATTAAAATTCGTCTTAAAAATATGTGACACATGTATATTTTTCGTTTGCAGTACCTACCAGGAACTGACGCTGGCCCGCCAGCAACTACAGGACGACTACGAGAAACTGAAGCGCGAGGAGGCCGACAAGTCTGCAAAGCTCAAGGAACTCATGTTAGTGTCACGTTCACCGCGACGTACTCTCGATAAAGCCGAGAAAGAGGTTGCAAACCAGCACATGGTATTGAAAGAGGAGGGCGATATCTTTAGGGACTACATCATATCGCCGAAGAGGGAGAAACTAGGATTTGCATATGGAATGGGCCTTGATATTGAAAAAGCTTTCGCCAAAGAGGAGAAGTCGCTCTCGGCAATCCCCAAGTCCCCTGTCCGCCACTCCTGCAACATCCACCCCCTCCAATTGCATCTACTTATATCTGTCACCATGATACTTCTCACCCACCGTTATCCACAAATTGTTGTTTTGGTTTAAGCTTCCTTAACTGTTTTCTGTGATATAACTATGGATCTCTGGACACCAGACAATATATTTTGCAGTGCCTTTAAATATCACGATCAGCTATAATAATGAATTAGGAAATCGGAATTGGTTTTAGTTGACATGTTATTTTATTGACAATATGTCGAACGGAACCAGCTCTGATTACTAATATAGTTTTATGAATGAATTGCTGAACAATATTTTGACAATAGCTCCGTATATTAATTTAATGCGTGTGAGAGATCCATACATTTACTTAGTGTAATAATAACGACGCTATCACGCTCACAGTTGGCTTACATTTCAAAGTACAGCAATAGTACAAAATACCTAGATCTGTTATAATTGTAATTTGATGTAAGCCAGTTGTGTTTGTTGTTGTTTTGATATTCAAAACGATATGTTCATATTTTTTATGCATTTTTGACGCTTGGCTTTAATGACAAATCATGACACTAGTCGATAAAGCATTTAATGCCTAGTCAATCATATATTATTTTATAATATGTAATTATTTTGCTTGTAAGATACTTAAAGTGTTTGAATGTTGTAGTTGTCTGCTATATTGTAGCATGTTCTATATTAACGTTCGTATTTATTTAGCATGAAGGTTTTCGTAAAAAAAATACAGTAAACACTAGTAGTAAATGAAACTATATTCTTTACTACATTTCGTTATAAATTACTGCGTTGTGATCATTACGGTAGTTAGTATAAATATGACGATGACGCAACATTTGCGTAATTATATGATTGCGCATTTTGAGCTGTTATAAAATCACACTGCCTTACTGCGTTGTTAATAATGAGGTATTTGTACACTTCCAAGTTGACCTCTACAGATTTCGTTTAAAAAACAATGTGTTCCTAGATTTATTTACACTTCAAATAACGTAAAGTTAAATATAATAAAACCTCTAGTCGTTTGTTAGAACAGCTTGTATTGCTGTAATACGTAAATGATCAACCGTGTTATTAGATCGTCGTTGATGCTAGCACAAATTATTAGTAGCAATTATATGAAGCAGAATATTTAAGTAGTAAAGTAAAACGATATTTTCATGTAAATATAGATGTAAATAAACTTCAGTGTTTGTATAGAGAGTCGGCGAGTAATATTTTTATCTAACTATTTTTTTACACAATTTGAAAACCGTTATAGCTAACTTCGCATGGATATCAACATGTTTCGGTACAATAGTGTTCACCTATTTGTCCGTATAAGATTGTATACTTAATCAGAGTTGTTAGATACAATTTAGGTGATAGATTTAGACATTAGGGTATTATAAAGTTATTAATCGACGACAGGCGATATGGAACCATTTAGTAATAATTTCGTGTACTACTGCCATGTCTGTTTTAAGGCATTTAATTAAGAGCCATTTTAGCATTCCTTCGAGCATTTATCACAATCGCATTTAGTTTATTATTTATTATTATTGCATGAAACATATATGTCATTCCACACTAATACTGACCATAAATGTAGTATTCAACTGCATTTTACCGCATTATATTGTTCCTAGTGTCCATGTCACTTTCCCTAGTCTGTGTGCACTCGAACTGCCGAAGAGTGATTGTCGCCCCTCATGTGTTTAAGATACCGTAAATAAGAACGTATCGTTGTTTAAATCATGTCCAAGAAGCGCATATTTTGTATGCATGTAACTTAAACACACCAGGCGTACCTTTGGTGTAGCAATTAAATTGATGCAATATTTAGAACATTCCTACTTCAATACACTCTTCTAGATTAAATTGCTTGAAAGAAGCGACAAAACGTATATGTGTTACACATTGTTATGATCGATGTAAGTACGATGTAGACGTAGTGCGAGGTCTTGTAACGCCTTACGCTTTTTACTTTGAGTTATCATTTTATTCCGCACGTATCCCATTCATATTCATTCTGCCGAGGGTTGGCATTTTCTGAAACAAACGGCCTAAGTACAAGGAGCGGCGATTTATATGGATGGGTGCGTGCTGGAAGTTAGATAGCTCACATCTGTTCGCAGGTAATAAGGGGACACCATTAACTATCATAAAATTCCTTAGTTGTTAAGTGCACTAACAAAATACGTATTCTTATGTCTAGTCAAAGCGTGGAGCGGCGTGAACAAGCCCGCGCTGACCTCAAAGGACTGGAAGACACTGTGGCTAAGGAGCTGCAGACTCTCCACAATCTGCGCAAATTATTTGTACAGGATTTGCAGGCGAGTACAGTCACTACTGTAATCAGTTAAAAAATAGTTGCTTAACTGATCTATGCATCGATATTATTAACACTTTTGTATCGCGCAGGCAAGGATAAAGAAATCCAACAATTCAGAAGAGGGCGCCGAAGAGGAAGGCGGCTCGTTGGCTCAAAAGCAGAAGATCTCGTTCTTGGAGAACAACTTGGAGCAGCTCACGAAGGTGCACAAGCAGCTGGTGCGCGACAACGCGGACCTGCGCTGCGAGGTGCCCAAGCTTGAGAAGCGTCTGCGAGCCACCATGGAGCGCGTCAAGGCGCTTGAAACAGCACTCAAGGTACATTATACTATAACGGTTACGCTCTTGTTTAAATAAAAACATAGCTATTGCTAGCTGCGTTTACTGCGTATGCGCAGCAACATGGTCTGGCCATATTTTACAGATTGCACCAGCAACAACAATCTATATACATATTTTATATCTGGTTAGTCTTTCATGCAGTTATTAAATAAAAACGGTAACTAACTAATTAATTAAATTTACGGGTAATTACATTGATTCCTTCTTCGACCTGCAGGAAGCGAAGGACGGTGCTATGCGTGACCGCAAGAGATATCAATTTGAAGTTGACAGAATTAAGGAAGCTGTGCGTGCAAAGAATCTCGCACGGCGAGGCCCTCAAGCCCAAATCGGTAAGTGGAAGTTTATATTGACATATTGTAACATTGTTACTACAAGGGACTACAAATTGTTAACGTTATGATTTTTTCTAGCGAAACCCATTCGTGCTGGTGGTGGCCACCTAGTAGGCGGCGGCGCGCCCGGCGTAGTGCGACCTGCGCCTGCGCAAGATATCAAACGAAAATCGATCATTGTGGGCGCACGAGGTAAGAATATGTAACAATAAAAATCGGATCATTGCGATGATTGTTACCAATTCATTTAAAGATAATATAATTTTATTTTATGCATTTGTTACAGATGAGAGTTGAAGAGATAGCCGTTACATCATAGAGAATTTAAATGAAACTTCATAGATGTACCTTACAGGGGCGACGAAAATAATTCTTTTAAAATCATAACCATTATTATAACTATGTGTTTATGGAAAGCCTAATAATAAGTGCAACAAAAAAAAAAAGAAAAATATTGGTAGTATTCTCTTAGGCTTAATGTTTTGAGCTACCTAATATTAAAGTCTATAAGTGCACATGGATTTAGTTAATAGCTTTCTGCGATATATCAGGTTTCATATAAATTCGATATAGTACCAGTTCTAGAATAAAAGTATTACGGTTTGAGCAGACCGAAGCTTCAATGGTCTTTTGATGTTGCTATTTTTAAATCAGATATAATATTTTTATGAAATGACAAAAAGTATTAATTTAGTTTCTCATTATGGATGCTTAAACTCGATTAAATGTTCGATGAACTTAGAGATTATTTATCTGCTTGAGAAAGAAATGCGGCAAACTGAGACGTGAGCGATCATTCAGTACAAAGACATACCGAGCCAGTTACCAATTTGTGTGAAATAAACGGGACATAACATGCTCTCATTTCTTTCTCACATGGATATACAACAATGATTTCCAAGATGCAATATTTCGTTATCTTTAAGAATATGCTGTGAATTTATTGCAGAATTGCATATGCTGCCGCACAAATAAAATAAAAACAAAAAAAGTAAAAAAAAAAATATATAAATAATATGTATGTTACTGTCGGCGTTGTTATCAAATCCACGTGTGGTGGCAAATGCAGAGCAGTGTGCATCTTCAATGTGTAGTTGTAGTTTAAGCTTCTTTAATATATATTTTTATATATTGTGATAAGCGTTGATATGCCGACATGCGAGCATTTATTTAGTTAACGAAACGAAAACCTTTGGTATATGTTCACAAGGTGTCATGGGTGATAACGAGAAGGTTCATAATGATTCAAATACATAAAGCTTCAGGTATCCGCTCATACCCGGTGTCTGCATTGGTTTCACGTGCGTGTGCCTGGACGACTTGCTACCACGAGCAAGTTCTCTGTCACTAGGCACGGACTGCGCCAGATTGACATGCGATTCGATTTTAGTGGGTGATTTTGTATTCAATCTTGAATATGAAAATCGCTTTCAACTAAACACATTTAGCTCCAGTGACTTTAACATTAAACAGTACGTTTGTTACTGCTTATAAAACACACACACACACACACACATAGTTGTTGCATATTGTAGGTTATCATTCATTGCACCTTCGCTTAGTCCCTCCTACTGCGCGTCACCTTCACGTAGCTTGTGAGCTGTGATGTTTTTTTTAGCAAATATTTTACTTTTGTATTGCGTCTTTCTTGTAACTGTCTCAGTAGTAATTTTAGTCACTAAGTTACAATATCGGCTCTTATAATATAGTCCGTAACCGTAACATTAAGAAAATATATTTTTAATGAAATGTATGGCATATTTCACTTCGGATCATCGTCTAACATCTGTTCACATGAGAAATAAATAAACTTTGGAAATGAAACAACGTCTAACATAGTAGGTATGTTTGATTGTTTAATAAAGTTCTCTATTTGCTTTAGGATGCATCAGCTTCGCAGTAGATCTGTAACTTATATAAGTACTTATGAATTAATCACGACGGACCGCAGTCCAGTATAGGCTTGCATCTAGACTCGGGAGCAGTGTAGTGCCCATGTGACTGCGTCCTATGAGGAGTTATGGAACTATAGCCGACGCAACGTCCAGAAAACCAAAGATGAATCACAAGTTTTAGATTTATTGTTCGAGATTACTTACCAGCTGAAATTTAATGTAAGCCCCGAATTACTCAATGGTTCCAAAGCTCCTTAGTGTGTTGCAATACATTTATATCGTTTAGATGTAAAGTTGTAGTAAATTATTTCACACTTAATTTAGATACATGATTTTTATCATATTTTATTTATTGTATTACATAAAACTAAATTATCTCGTTTTTTTTTCACTTTTGAAGTGTAATAAATGCGCTTTTTATATACCTCTACTTACATTATTTTAAAATCATGATCAAATACCATATATTTTGCATTCAAAATTAGAGATGCCTACAAAGATGCATTCCATGGGGAAAGCACATTGTATCTTTGTTAATCTTTAAGATAGTTGATTTGTTAAAATGTAGTTAAAGAGGCTATCCTCGGTTTCCACTCGCCTGTTGCATAGATAGCTCTAGCCGGAGGTCGACGCGCCTTGGACGCGCCCGAAGGTGGGCAACCCCAAACCGACAGGCTTGCCTTTGCACCAAGTGATTTAGTTTGTATTGACATCTTTTGTATCATGTATTTTAATGTATAGAAAATTCTCACAAAGAGTGTTTTCTCGATTTTTTTATTTATTATGAAAATAAAATCATGAATTTATTTGCTAAAGCGTTTTTTATTTAAATATCTAAACTAGACCCTATATATATACCCATTGAATTATTGATGCCAAGGTTTTTTGTGTCGACTATTTTGACAAGACCTTGTGTGGATCACAACAGCAAAATCTATTTTTCGTAAAACCACTCTAAACTTCGATAGGAGACCACATTTTAATGGGCTGTCCCGAGTGTGGATCCCTTAGGGAGTACTGAGGCGGAAAAAAGCCGTTTAAAACAAATGAGACCCACTGATGCACAAGGAAAAGTATCTAATACATCTTCCGGTTAGATCCGACGGTACCGATTGAATACTAGTCCCTCGGATCACAAATCAGGGGTTTATAATTTAGGTGAAGCTCATTTCAAATTCATCGAGGTAAATATGAATGAATATGAGGTACATTTTTACAAAGAACAACAGTAGGTTGGTAATCAAACAAGTGCCATTTTTGGCACGCCACTCCATTTTTGGGAAGCCAATAATTGTGAATAAATGCTGGTGCAGGTTTATTCATTCACATTAACCTCTCCGAATCTCCATGACGGACATTGTTAGAAAGGAAATTTTAATAAAATACGTTATCTAAATGTATTGTGTTTTAATTACTGGTATAAATTATAACATTTCTATATCCTAAATAACATGTATAAAATATTCATTATTTTAGCTTGTGTGTATTTCATTACGCCGGCCCCACATTGGCCCGAACGCTCGTAGGAAATGTCATTTTCTAATCTTCATGAAGTCTAGGTAGAGCCAATTTTAGGATATCTAACTGATTCTAACTAGACATTGCTGTTGGTAGGTCTTTCACGGTACTGAGTGCCTATAATTATTTCTTGTTATTGCAGAAGAAATAAAACTTAATTTTCAAACAATACATAGCTTTAATAAAAAAAGCAATGTGACTAATCGAACGGCCAACGCGTAGACGTACCGCGAATACTGGCGTGGTATACACGCATCGGCGAACTTTCAACGTTCACGCAAGTGTTCGAGCTAACGTGTGGAGCCGGTGTTACGAAAACCTGGAGATGATTGTACGTAGACATTTAATTCAAAGCGTTATTTGGATGTAAAATACACTGTTTCATTTTCCCTAAATGTCATATTTTATCTACAAAAACACATTATAATATATCATTTTAATATCTTATTATGTTATATTAAGAATAATACATTTAATAATACGTCCAAAAGTATCAGCTACATTAAACAGCTCTCTAGGTTGCCTTTCATTTTACAAAGTGTACATTATCTTCTGCAATCTGCAAAAGATCATCTTCTATATTCAATATAATATTAAAAGT
The DNA here is from genome assembly GCA_932526535.1 of Caradrina clavipalpis. Lineage (NCBI taxonomy): Eukaryota > Metazoa > Arthropoda > Insecta > Lepidoptera > Noctuidae > Caradrina > Caradrina clavipalpis. The sequence goes on from OW052093.1 coordinate 8,320,249, forward strand.
GCGATAAAAACCCATAATATACATAAATAAGTCAATCTTTATCTATAAATACAACTTTGTAACTAAGAAATAAATTAACTTTAAAGCAGATATTTCTTTACTATGCAATGACTAAATGAACGACGCGATCTTGTCTAGAATGTACTTACTCATTTCTTAGAAAACTTTAAGGCCTGTTCCACATCCGGATAAGTTAACATTGGTGCTGATTCTCTTGTTCACAAACTTAACTAAATTTAAGTTATGTTCATCTTTATCTTTCCATTTCATTAAGAAAAGGACAGAAGGTAAAATTTTAGTTAAGTTCTGTCAAATTTAGACACTCCATAGATAATTTAAACGCGATTAAAAACGTGGCGACTATAAACACGCCAATTTTCTTCAGGCGCTGTCTAATTTGACGGGACTAAACGAATATGACATCTTCTGTCCTTTTCTTTACGAAATTGAAAGAGAAAGATGAACATAACTTAAATTTAGGTTAGTTTGTGAACAAGGGAATCGGCACCTTTACTCAAATTCTATTTTATTCTTTAATTTTTACGGATAGGGACTATCTGTATTTCCGTACACTGTGCAACAGGCCTTTATTCTTATTCACGGAACTATACTGGCATCAAAGTGCATTGTATGAAGAAATAGAATCATTCGATTGCTGGCGATCTAACGTGTTATTAAAACCATTCTCCTTAGTAGTAGATGAGGTTCTGAAATTAGAAACATACACTTTTAAAATAAACACGTTATAAACAACACGTGTGTCTTTTCCCGAAGGGGTAAACAGAGGTATACAGTACACCTATTTTACTATTTCTTATTGTTGAAGTCAGCAAAAGAGATAAGTAACCAGAATCGCTTCATAAAATCAAAGTTTTTACAAAACCGATGGAAGTTTTTTAATGAATTTTATTTTTATCAAAAAATATATAGTTTATTAATTAAATTAAATATCATTTAAAAACGACCACCGCTGCACCGGTTTGAAAGAAATCACTAACTATATTAGATGGTCCGGTTACTTATCTCTTTTGTTGACTGTACTAGTTGTCTTATTACTTGGCCCAAATCCCAACTCAGGACAGTCAGGACTGTCATTGACATTGCTGGTAGTAAAACCAAAGAACAATCTACCTAAACTGGGGATCAAACCCAGGGCCCACGACAAAGCTCACTCGCGCTTTCGACTACTAGACCAACGAGGTAGTTGCAAACATATTATGAAAGTAAATTGTTTACGAACCCAAAGAAAGGTAGCAAGGTGATGAGTTGCGCACGATTGGTGCAGTCTCTAAGCTCAGGAAGCACGAGTAGTATGTGTCGTAGGTATGCCTGTAGAGCCACTCGCCTCTGCTCAACCAAATGAGCGTCCTGAAACATACAGTCGTCGTTTTAAAGGCGGCATAAGGACCTGTAATAAGCATACTTATGAAATACCAGGGCCATAGCCGATATATGGCGGATGGCCTGTTGCCGTGTTTGTAATAAGCAGAGTTCAAAATTAGGTAGAGTTATTTATGTACTTGCATCGAAATTTTGACATTAATATGGATTTTCCCGGGATTTCCCGTAAAGAGACAAAATCTAGTACATTTCATTAAGCCTCCGCATCGCATTTCCGTTATTGTTTTCTTTGGTTCTCACAAGCTATGTTCTGCGAACTACAAATGTGGCAACTAGTGTCCGACCGAAAGTTCGGTTTCGGTCGAGTTTCGGCAAAAATAGCGGGTTTCGGTTTAGTTTCGGTTTCGGCGTCAGACCTGCCGAAACTACGACCGAAACCGAAACTGTATTCGGGAGTTCTCGCGCTTTGCTCAGTCATATTCGGCGCGTTGAATTCCATATAAGCGACGACGATTTTGCCGCGTCCACGTGCCAAATCCTGTCGTGACAGGCTTGTGTTTGCAGTTCGTTTTGTTTGTTGTAAGTTTTGAGTGATTTAATTTGAATTCGATAAGTTTTATCACGTGATTCATGACTCTTATGCTATATAAGAGTAGGTAGACAAGCAGCCCCGGATCTAAGGGGGGGCAAACCGGGGCACTTGCCCCGGGCGGCAGTTTCACGGGGGCGCCAAATCCTTGACACAAGAATTCAAAATATCGAACAAATGAAGCCTTTTTTGCTACAATTTCATAGGTTTTTATCAATTAATCGAATCTTAATATAATATGTTTGAAAAACGCACTGAAGGGAGGGAGGGGGCGCCACTATAAAGGTTTTGCCCCGGTTCGAAAAAAAATGTTGGGGGCGCCACTATTAAGGTTTTGCCCCGGTTCGAAAAAATCGTAGATCCGGGGCTGTAGACAAGTGAGGGTTCCGTTCGTTTGACCACCGTGGGTTCCGTACAAATTTGTAGGTACTGTACATATTTAAAATAGTTCAGGAATCGAACCTCGCAGTTTTTTTTTCGAACTTTTTTTTTCATTCTTCATCGTAAATCGAAAACTATACAAGATAAAAAAATAAATTGTTTAAGCTTCTATCAATGACGCCCTTTTATACGATACCGCCCAAGTCACGATTAAGTCACTTAACAATTTTCGACTCCGTTCCTTACATGAAGGCCCTGTTTTTTTATGATTTAATTACAAATATACAGTTTTCAGACTTTTCCCTGTAAATTTAGTTTATCGGATCTAGATTTATATTACTTGCCAAATTTAAAAGTTATTACCCTATTAAATTTGATTCCCTTGATACGATAGAGTTATACTTTTTGTTTTTGGCGGCATAAACGGCCGTCTCTAATGAACTCACAGGTTTGATTTTGTCACAGCTTCAAGGGACTGTAGACCTAAGACCTATATGGTTTTATTTTCAACTCGATACCTCCACGCGTTTCCGAGATAAAGGGTCGTGACGCAGACAGACAGACGGACGAACAACAAGGTGATCCTATAAGAGTTCAGTGGTTTCCTTTTGAGGTACGGAACATAACAAAATAATTCAATATAAAAGACTAATACATAGATCATAGTAGAATCAAGTTTAACATAGGGATCTGTATATTTTTTGGTTAATTTAACTCACTCGCTAATGCTCTACCTAAAAAAACATTGGTTAGGTACTTGGTACTTACTGTAGTGCATTAGTGGTAATAATATGAACGATTCAGAGTTTTAAAGTTCATTTTAACAATAATTACTTAGATACCTTTGTGATAATTATTATCACAAAGGTATCTAAGTGGCAAGTACAGTTAAATACTTACCTAAGTATTATTTTTTTGTAACTTAAATAGGTACCTACCTAGGTATCCTTATAATAAAATTATTATTTAATTTCTGTTTTTCGATTTTAAACCTTACTAATTACCTACCCCCAAACTAAAATCGAATGCAACATTAAAATGATCCTTGTAAGAAAGTTTCGGTTTCGGTTTCGGTTTCGGCCGAAACTGAGACCGTTGCCGAAATTCGTTTTCGGTTTCGGTTTCGGTCGTAAAAACCAGTTTCGGTCGGACACTAGTGGCAACATCGTGCGTGTGCGCATTGGAATTTTGCAACTTCGGACATCCGATGTCGGATGGTTTAAATTGTGGGATTTTTCTGCTCTTTAAAATTAATCTCGGGATTTGAGGCATATCCATTTTATTCTTTCGCTGGATGAAATCAGTGTAAGTACATAAATAACTCTACCTACTTCCGACCTCTAGTAATAAGCGATGACCATTACCCGTTTACGTAATGTCTTCTTTGGAGGAAACTTGTATGTCGCTATATCAGGATGGCATTTTTTAAGCTGCATATGTAGCTCATGAAACTTGGCGTATCTGTGATAAACATTCCACTCCTCTTGCCCTATCTTCAGGTAGATCTGAAAATCAAATGCTTGTTTTATTCAGGACATCATCGTATTTTCATAATGCCCGTCTTTTTAACATACACTTACAGTGCATACGCCTACATTCGGCATGTGCATAAAGTAAACGTAGCTTATACGGTCAAGAGACGCGCATATTTTAATCTAACTGCCTACATCAAATCATATGACTTTTATTTGAAAGTTTAAATACTTTTTTCTCTTACTTTCTCAAATGTCCAAGTCCTCTGGTGCACATTCGCCCTCTTTCACATTTATGTGTATAAAAACTTATAAAGGCGCAAAAAGCCTGTGACAGAAGCCATAAAGCCCATAATAATAAAAGTAGTTAATTCACCTGATAAACATGATATGAATGCGTTTTCTTGCCAACTAAGAATGCGCTGGGTATGTGAGCCTTCACGTTAGACTCGGGATAATCCAGCACTTCCATCGCCGATATACTCTCGTATTCTTTGAGGCGCTGTTGCAGATATGTATTGAACTCCATAAGCTCGGCGTGCATTTCGGCCACCTAGAAAAATAATATATTCGTAATATAATTTAGAAACAATGACAGAGAGTTGATAGTGTCAAAAACCAACTTTTGGCGCCTATTTCCACAAATTCAAAGGCCTCGTTGCAAATACTTGCATAAAAACTAATAAGAGTAAGATGTTAGCAACATTATACCTGGACTAGTTTCCTTTCATATTGATCAACTTCTGCATTATCCCCAGCATCGTTTTTTAAAGCTTTACCAATCTCAACAGCCGACATATATTGACGTAGTTGGTCTTTTATTCGATCGTTTTCTCTGAAAAAGGAATTATATAAAAGGTCATGTTGAGAGAATTAATGAAAGGCGACTAACAAAAGGGATTTATATGGCAGATGTGAATGGCAATGCCGGGAGGGGACGCCCTAGAAAGACCTACCCTGACCTTATTGGTGAGGTTCTTCAGAAAGGTCAGATGCACAGTACTCGTAACCGGCGTGCTTGTATGACCAGATGTATGAATGTGCACGACGCGAAAGGAGTGTGTAAGGATCGTAGCTGGTGGCGTTCTGTGGTTTCTGCCTACCCCCATGGGAAAAAGGCGTGAGTTTATGTATGTATGTATGTAATTTATTTAATCTGTCTACTCTATGAATATATTGAATGTAGGTACTAAAGTATCTAGAATTCTAGATAGACCCACGTTACGTAATACATACTTACTTGCTCAGATCTAATACTACATTTTCTAACTTCTTAATTTTTTCCTTACTGGCTACTTCATATTGAGTGAATTTCATTTGCAAGTTTAAATACTCTTTTTCCTTATTTTCTAGAACCGAGCTTAATGTCTTATCCTCTGTTGCACTTTCGTCTTCTGCAAAACAAAGCTCTAAGCATGAAGTACTCCCGTCGATACTTCCTGCAACCTCTTCACTATCACTTTCAGATATTTTTAAATTATTTATACTCAATTCAGATAAATCATCTTTTATAACATTATTTACATCAATACTGTTCGAGGATGAGAATATTTCCTTTGCACATTCGGATAGTTTTGACAGAATTTGTGAAGGACTGTCCATAGCTTTGACACTGTCTGGAAAGAAGTGTCTTAGACCACCCTTGTATTCAGAACTAGTGGGTTCACTACTTGAAGCAACATGTGCAACTATTTTTGCGTCTGGTGAATTGAGGCAAGTTGCCGGCGCACTGTTCCATGCGGAGTTATCCGTTTGTTCTGTAGCTCCAAGTGATTTTCTTTTATTTGCATTTATACTTTTTTGATCATTTTTCTCAAAAGAAATAACTTGGCGTAAAGGTCTTCGCTTTAAATTACTCGATGACTTCATAGGCACAGGCAAAGGTATCACATGTTCTGCTTTGTTGGAATGATTAGCTTGTTGTGAGTCATTCAACTCTAGCCTGTCAATTGATAACGCAAACAAGACTGTTGATAAATCTGAAATAATAGATGTAGCAAATTATTATTATTGTATTATTTCTGCTGTCTCGTTGGCCTAGTGGTCCTGAGTGCGACTGCTACGCTAGAGGTCCTGGGTTCGATTCCCAGGTCGAGCAAAAAGTGTTATTGGGTTTTTCTATGAAATTCTCAGTAGCAGCTCGGAGTTTGGATTTGTGCCCGGTTAATGGCAATAGGCTCGCCCCCTATTACATGGGACCTAAATATACCGGCGAACTGTGGGTGTACATCAGTACACCTCTGCCTAACCCTTCGGGGAATACAGGCGTGATGGATGGTGATGGTGTATTATTTCTATTGGAAAAATATTTTGTGCTCATGAACTGGGTTAATAAACATTTTATAATTTTTCATAAAATTAATTATTAATAACATAAATATTTAACCTGCAGCCATGCTTGGAAGAAGATGAGAGGTATCAGGATCCCTGACCAGAGCACCTTCTTCATAGTATTCCATTAGCAGACCATGAGCTACCCAGCTCTGAAGATATCTAACAAATATAGAAAAAAGAAAAAAATAGAAAATATTTAAATAAGTTCAAAAATGGTGTGAAACTTTTTATAACTTATTAAAATATTTACTCACCTATCAAGAGATCTTTCATTCAAAGCAGCTCTGAGAAAAGCTCTGAAATATCCTAGTGGAGTGTTGATATTTGTAAGAATTTTAAACCGTTCCTTTTCATGTTTTGTTAGATGTAAGCATGTGTAACTCCACAGAGAGTTACCTGAAACAAAATGCAGTTAGTTTCTATTTAGATTTAGATATATTATGATTGATTGATACTTATTTTAGATTAAAGTATACAATGTACATATTATGTTACTAAAAGCGAAATCCGAGTATATCTTTATCATATAACATTATCTTACCAACATTAACAATATTAAAAGTGAAGTTTAAACCTGCTGTAACCAAATTCTGAATTGCCGAGTTTGACAAATTAGTTCTAATGCCATGGCTAAGCAATTTCTCCCATTTTTCGCATAGTTGTGCTATTCTGAAATAATCACCTAGTTAATATTATAATTCCTTTAACATTCACAGTTTGTAATGGAGCTAAATGTGATCTCTTATCACCTTATATCATCTTCTGTGGCTAACTCAGATTTTCCTCCGAAACGGGTTTGACAATTTTGTACACAATTTTGTAGTTCCTGATGAATAATTTTACCATTTTCTATTCTTTTCTTTAACTCCTCTCTATTATCTATAGCATTAGCTATTGTGTTTAGTATCTTGCTATTCTGAAAAATAAACAGCTGTTTTTAATTTCATATTTTCCTATAGTTATGAATAACATACATCAAACCATGATATAAACAAATTTATTGTAACTTACATTATAATTTGTTAGGCTAATAATTCCTTCCATCTAAAATAATATGTTGTTTATTACAGTTCTTGGTAAATACTTTACCAAATAACCATATCATTATTGAAGCAATATGAAGGCTAAAACTTGCTTGTGGTGGGTGCATCATTGGAATAAGAATGGGCTAATTCCAAGAACCTACTATTTAGCCTATAGGTCACAATCCATCACATCCAAATGTCCTAGAATGTTTACTAAGTATTCTACATTCCTCTCTTCAGTACTATCTAACTATAATTTACATTCATCGGACTACACACTTTTAGGTTGATAAAGATACTTAAGAATAATATGTTTATTGTGAAGCAAAACTTATTATTCACATTAAAATAGGCAACTAATTTCTAGAAGTTTGATCAATTCTAATCTGTAATTTGCTACAGATTTATTAAACAGAACCTAAATGCCACTCTTAGAAACCATGGGTCACTTTGTTTACAGAAGGTCACAGACTGCACTCATTTCTTTCAAACCATTACAAGCTGTACACAGTACAGTGCTTCACCTATTTAGTCCTTGTATTAGAACAGTTTGGATGTCAAATATCTCATACAGGACCACCAGTATGTATGTATTTATTTCTTTGGTAAAAACAAAGAATTGCTAGCTTTTTATTAAGTAGTTGGTGATAAGTTAGGTATTTATCGTTATTATTACAACGCAAGCTTTCATTTCAAATGGCAAAGGGAACTAAAGTTGGTAGGTATGTTCAAAGCCAAATAAGTTTAGAACTTGACCGACTTCAATTTACGTACTCTTCACTGTTGGCATAGTAATATATTTAAGGTATCGACTATATTCTTTTAAGCTTTGTTGAGTTATGCATCCATTTAACTCGTACATGATCGTAATTACATTAGTCAGCGACAGTGGGTGGTCATTTCTTACCATGTTATTGCGCCGCCGTAACTCATAACATCAATAGAAATTCAGATAGTCAAATAAAGCACATGATCCTAAATTCTAACAATTACAAGTTAAATATAAACGTAAACATTATTTATTTTGACTTTCGTTGCATTCGTCTGACAATTTGTGCAATTTTGAAGGAAGGATGACATGTTGGATAACTAAGTGCAGTGGATGACAATCTTGAACATAGATAAGTAATCTAGTAAAAAAAACTATTGTGATTGAAAAATATTGTGTGGCCTATGCTTAATATTTTAAGTAATCTTGAATGACTTGAATTAGTCCTTGAACCACAGTAAATATTTCATCAATGATTTGACATTGAAAATAATCGACTAAGTGCTTATTTGAGTGTTAGTTGCACATCAAGTACTACAAAAGCAAAAAGGCCTTCTTTCTTTCCACAATATAATGTCATAGAGAATAATGTTTTTTTTTCTTGCTATATCTTTTTGCTCTATTTTTTTGGTTCTTTTCTTTCTTGTTCACAAAACAAAATGGCGATACTACTAGCGTCGGCCAGCGTGAGTGTACAGAATTTGTAATTCGTTCGTGTGTAATTTATTTTTGGCATTTTCTTCATGATTTTTATAACCTTAGAACATTTTTAACTTACTCAAGTATATGATTTGTGGTTACTGTTTCTTGGTATAATTTAATACGTTAGATTAGTTATCGTGAAAGAAGTTGTATCATGAGTAATTACGAAGATGATCAGAGCGAGGATGGAGAATTAGCGCGTAGCCCTGCTCAGGATGAAATGGATTTCAGGTATGTAATCATTACAATGTTTAATATTCTTTACGTTTTAATCGATTTTAAACATGCATAAGATTGTGATGTGTTCTGTGTTGTGAAATAATTTTGTCTGTCAAACAATGAGATTTTGGGAGCCTACGAGCCAAGTCGTAATGCTTGTCTTGATCATTCAAAGATTTTAAACGATTATTTTCTCGCATTTGCTACAGCAATAGTAGCAGCTATTTACGTCTTGCCGTTATATACCTTATTGTTGGCTGGGATGGGTTTTACCTATCGCCATGCTTTTGAGGAAAATGGTTGTTCAGTAATGTAATTTTGGTTCGTTTTTGACACAACTTAACCTTATTTTATAGCATTACAATGGTTTTTTCAAATAATACGCTTTACATTAGTTCTTAATGATTTCATTCCTACATTTTTGTGAACTAGGTCTTACCTGCGGTTTTACCTCATAAACCTTGTTTTTGCTTTGACTAAAATTACCAAGTTAACGTTCTGTCTGTCTTTGTGTGTGTACATACCTGAACAGTATAGTTACAATATTATATAATATGGCCATAAAAAGTAATGCACTACTTAGATAAATGTGACTAATGTATTTATAAAAGTATTTTTGCTTTTTTAACCATATTGTTATTTTCTGATTCTTATGGTAATTTTTTAGTTTATCTGATGAAGACCGAGACAATGCTGATTCTTTAATTATCAAGCCCCCCCAGGCTGTAATTCGTGCAACACACCGGGACAAAAGAGGTCATAAAAGAACAGTCAAGGATAGATACAAAGACAATGTTAGAAAAGAGAAGAAACATCTCTACAGGTAAATTTATTTGTTTATGATATTTTTATATGAACAATTTACTTCTAATATGGCTTACTTGTGATTTAATTGCTTTTGGTTTTTATTGTAATTAAACATGGTCCTTTTAAATTTTGTGTCTAAGACAGTCAATAGTAATACATAGGCATTTTATATAAAGTTTAAAATCAATTGATGTAGAATTTGAATTTGAACTTGCGGTACTTAGATTTTCAATAGAAGCTTTTTATCCAATTCTTAATAAAATATTTACCACTACTTCACTTTTTCATCACATTGTTTATAACATGTTTATAAATCTAATATTATGTGCTTTAAGGTCTGTCATCCTACTGACATTGGGAATGTTATAGATCAATCATAAACCTTTTTCTACAGGGAACGTGATAAGTCTGAAAAATCAAAGCGAGAGATAAATAAAAATCCTGATCGTGAGGATATGGCCAAAGAGTACTATAGAGAAAAACAATATTATAGGGAAAAAGAAATGTATAGGGAAAACAAAGAAACATTTAGGGACAAAGAAGCTTACAGAGAGAAGGAAGCATACAGAGAAAAAGAAATGTATAGAGGAGATGGTAAAGACAATATTATGTATAGGGATACTAAAGACATCCGAGAGAAAGAAATGTATCGTGAGAGAGATATGAGAGAAAAGGAAATGTATAAAGAAAAAGAAATGTATAAAGAAAAGGAAGTTTATAGAGGCGAAAAAGATCCGTATAGAGAGAGGGAGCATTACAGGGAAAGAGAAATGTACAGGGATCCTTCTTTCAGAGAACCAACTAGGTCTAGAGAAGCCTATAGAGACAAAGATATGACATATAAAGACAAGGATATGTATAATAAAGAGAAAGATATGCAAAGGGATGCATATCTTGGACGTGACAGACCATATAAATATGCTGAACCAGAACGAAAACGTTCTGATAATGAAAGAATAGAATCTAGATTGCGATCATTAGCTGAAGAAGGCCATACTAATCATAATAATGAAAAAGAAAACAGAGATAGGACGTCTGGGGATAAAGAATTGGAGGACTTAAGAACTAGACTTCTGAATAAAAGAATATCCAAAGAGTTACAAACCCAAGATGGCAAGAAAAGTTCAGAATATTATGAAAAAGAAAGTAAGTCCTCATCTCGACACTCATCACTGGATAAACATCAAGAACATAGGAAAAATAAAGTTTTGTTTGCAGGTAATAATTGTTAATATACTTAGTACTGTTAGTTATAGATTTTGAATAGTAAACTGCTGTTTAGTTCTAATGTTTATTTTTGCACTTTAGAAACTGATAGTTGTATATATGAGCAATTTCAAAAAATTAAAACATTGTTTAAGATAAAGAGAGGGAAAAAAGGAAGCATGAATCCCGTACTGAGCTGGAAGCTAGGAGACAGGAGCACCGTCGTCGTGGCAAGAAGCGCTCTGTTTCCCCTAACGAGACCACCACAAAGAAAACTAAAACTGATTCACCTAATTATGGTGATTCTGTAGTCACTGTATCTGATTCTAGTGATGTTGAAATGAAAACTGATTCTCTACACTCTGAGCCTGAAGATGGTAAGTGTTGATCACTGAAGTTTATTTATTTAAAAATATGAAATAGAGATTTTTGGTCAATATCTACAATAGTACTGGATTCCTGATGTGATCTGCAATAATGGTCCAAAAAAGAAAAGCACAATATTCTTGTGTAGTCTTATTTCAATTAAGTATGTCCTAGCCGTAACCAGTTTCTTTTTTAAATTTAGCAGACTTTAATATAATTTGGATAATCATCTTAAATAACATATTATTTATTATTTTTAGGTGAACACACAAACAGTGAAACAGAGGAGGATAGCTCAAGCACAGAGTCGGACTCTGCAGCAGAATCTAAATCTGAAGTGGAGGAAGAAGAGGAACATAATGTAGATGAGGATGAAAAGTCTGACAAGGAGGAAAAGGAGCAAGAAATAATCAACGACAAAACTAGACCTCCATCAAAATCGAAGTCACCCAGCCCAAGCCTGTCCAAATCCAAGCCTGAGTCACTACCATCATCTCATGGATCACACAGGTACTACTCATTTTTAATTTAATAACACGATTCTTGGGTATATAGACATTATCTTAAGTAATAAAAACAGAATTGAATGTTTTAGGTCATTATCCAGATCTAAAAGTCGAAGCAGATCACATTCCTTTTCACCTCCTCCTCCAGGGGAGAATGGAAAGGCTACAGAGGATGAAAAACTCAATGAAGATGATGAGGAAACGAGACAAAGAGAGGAAGCCATTAATGCTCTTCCTCCTTACTTCCCCGCATTACAGGTAATTTAATAATATCATTGTATATGTTGACAAACTAATACATTAGTCTGAGGAACTTATATGCGCGCTATGGCTTGTACTGCACAGTTAGTGTTAGCACGTCTAATTTGAAGGAACGTCCTCGGCGACAGCGCGGTTTTGTCCCGTAGCACAGTGTGCTGAGGTGTAGCAAGCACTTTCAAACATCTTTTATTACTTTGTTTAGGGCCAATTTTTCAATCCTTAAATAACTCTTAACAGACCTATAGATATGGCGGTTTGACCGCTTTTATGTAAAAAATATGTCAAACTGTCATATTTATTCTTTAGATAAGAGTTATCTGGCTATTGAAAAACCAGCCCTCAAACTTATAAAATAATTGTTTGCTTACAGGTGAAAGATAAGTAAAATTGCTATTGTAAAGTTATGTCACCATCGATCTCTTATTATTAGGACAATAATGATCATTTTATGGAACATTTTAATCAAATCATTAATCACATTTTATAGGGGTGTCGATCTGTTGAGGAGTTTCAATGTCTCAATAGAATAGAGGAAGGCGCATACGGAGTTGTTTACAGAGCACGTGACAAAACTACAGATGAAATTGTTGCTCTTAAACGACTTAAAATGGAAAAGGAGAAGGAAGGATTCCCCATCACCTCTTTGAGAGAAATTAACACATTACTGAAGGTAAGATCACAATCTTGAATTTTATTACTGTAAGCTCACTTGAGCCATCACATTGCATCACTGCTCTTTTCTCGAAGGTACTTTATTTTAAAACTATTTTGTATACTCTAAAATACGTGCTAGTGTTTTGAGCCGCGAGCTGTGAAGCACTCGATGGCTCCTGTGTTGAATTCATTTCATTAATGCCTTGTATTTTATTCCTACAGGCCCGGCACCTCTTACCTGCAAGAGGGTTGTGCTAGAGGTGTGACCCGATTGCAAGGGTTAACAACTCCGATACGGGCGGGCTAAAGTATCTTAGGAATTTATTCCAGGGGGACCAACCCTTCAATGCTTTCTTGTTACGTTCCACATCTTCGAATTTGATGGTCTACAAAAAGTAATTTTTCTAAATGCTTAAAATACGAACATCGAAAGTTACTGTAAGATAATGATGCAAGTTTTGATTAAGATCATCAAGAACATCATCAGGTAAAGTTAGGGAGTATTTTTAAGGTTTGCTGAAGTAATTGAAGTAATATAAGAACAGTATTCTTAAACAATACTTCTAAGCCTCATAAATCTTGAGGCTAGGAAAACTCAGGGCTTTTATACTCTTTATTTCAAACAACTTCGTGCCTACAACTTATAAGCTGTTTGGTAACTTTATAATTGTGGTTCTTTTTCTTTCCTTATGGTTGTATGTTATAATGAGTAAAAAAGGTCTTGAAGAATTCCTGTAAATTTTGGTATAACAATGTTGTAAAAGCGAAGAAATTGATCTTCAATGTTATTACAATGATCTGGCCACTTAACCATTCATAAGTAAAGACTGCATTCCTGATCATTAAAATTACTTCCCACTTAAGGCAAATAAAAAGCATGACAGGACTCCTTGTAAATGTGTGTTGTGTAATATATTCCATGCTGATACAATAATAGAAATTAACTGAAATCAACACTCAAATTGTTCTTACGATGATGTTGAAAGACGATTATGTGTCCATTTTGGTACATAGCTTGCAAATGTGTCATAAAATGTTTTATGTTTCCAGCACAACATTTATATTTTTTTATTTCTCAGAGTTCAACAACAGCTGTTATTTAAACTCACTTAAAGAAACGCAATTTGACGCTTGACGTGGGTGATGCCCCCACAAGTAACGTATACCCATTTGTCGGACAAACGTGTGCGTCTGCGACAGCAGAAATCGACAGGCACGTTTCTTGGGCGCTTGATTGACACGCTTGTTGGGCGCTGCGACTGATTCTGCTTCGCATAGATATACGGTATATAGGATTGTTTACACTGCTCGGTATTGCCGAGACAGCATAAATTTGCTTAACAAAGACCTCTTGGAAACATAAAGCAATATCGAGGTGTATATAAATTGTCTACCATCGCGCAATTGTAGTTTTCCACCACTTTAATACTACAGACTTTTAAAGCTAGTTTACTTTCGGCTTGTTTTTTTTACATTGGTATAGAAGTTTAAATTCGTTTATAAGATTTTTCAAAATTAGTTTAACTGGCGTACAACGTAATCAGGGCTATTAGAATGTAAAATCAGCTATCTCTAAGTATGTGTTGAATAATAAGTACTACTTTACAATAAGAGGAGTGAGATAAAATATATATCACACCCACTTTAAATGCATGAGAGCACCTTGGTTGTGCTTAGAAAAACTATAGGGATCAAATTATGGTGCTTCTCTTGGCACACACACCCTTTATTCTAATTCGTCATACGTATTTCTGGCTTTAATATATTCGATCAACCAACCCAGCCTGTTTCATGCCGCTACTGGTCACAGGTCTCTTACTTTACCAAAGTTTTTGCTTACTGCTAAATTCTTCCTAAGCTAGAACTCGTAACTGAAGCATGACACGTACCGAGTTCTAAATTAAATGAAAAACAATGTTAGAATGTTGGTAACCTATTATCTAAGTTGATTCAAATAGGAAAAAAAAAATAGCGATTAATTGACACTAATTCGACACAAACTGCTGCCTAGCAGCCCCGAAAACTGTGATTTTACATAAAAATGGAACGTAAGTTGTTTGTCATAAAAATAAAATGTGCTATTTCTGGTACTTGCTTGCTATCAGTTATTTCTAAAACCTATGAACGCAGTTAGCAACGACTCTGAACGTTTTCTGTAGCTGCAACGATTCAAGTAGCCTCACTTTTTGCATTACATAGTTTTATTTACTTATTTATTACAACTTTATGCACAAAATGTATAAAATACACCGTACAAAGGTGGACTTAATGCCTTAGGCATTTTCTAACAGTCTACCTTAGGGCGAAAAAAAAGAAGTAAAGTTTTAAGGTTATATCTCAATTCCTAACATGTTGATTGCACCAATTAAATTAGGAAGAAGTTAAGTAGTAATAAGTTAGTCATATGTGCAGTATTCTAATTAGTTTTTATTATTTTGGACAACATTGAATAAGAAAAAAAGGAGGCTTTGTACCTCCTTTCTTGCTGGAAATGTTTTACACTCTTGTACTTTTGCAGTTTCGAATAAAACTTCATTTATTTTCTGCGACAGAAGTGGTTGAAGCGTCTACGGATTTTATCACTAAGTTCAATGAAGTACTGCTTACCATGAATTTAAGATAAGGCCAAGAGACAATTAGGTCATCGAATTCAGTTTTCCCAACCCTTTTCTATTCTCATCCTATTATACTTTCTTACTATTATACTCTTCTATACATCCTATTATTACTTACCTTATATTTCTATTTACTTGGTTGTTTTGGGGAAATATAAAAAAAAAATTGTCTACGCGCAGCTGCGTGTCGGGTCGCAGTTGAGACTAGTCAGCCTTGGACCAAGTCCAGTAAAGATAAACAGTGACTGAATAAGTTAATGACTTAACTGAATTACGTATATGTAACTCTCAAGGAAACCGGACGCACGCTTTCCTTGGTTTGGGTAATCCTGATCTGATATTTTTTTTTATAATTACGTAAAAATTTTACTGTACTGCCATGCTTTTTTACCTGTAGAGTTAAGTGGCTTATTGATTCCGTTTTACTGCCATGCTGTTTTTAAACCAAGGTAGCCAATCCTTTCCATCCAATATTGTACTCCCAGGGTTGTCCCTGACTGGTTGAATATATCAAACATCCCAAATGCTTTCGAACTAGCTTCGAGGCGTATGATACGAACAGTGCCACTTTTATAACAAAGCTTTTTTCTTTTTCTGCTTGGACTAACTTTTGTTGGGTGTTTTGTAGTCTTTCAATTGATGTTCACTAATTTTAAGTAATAAGTATATTTCTATTTTCTTCTGTGTCTATTTCTCAATTAAACTTTCACGGTTCAGTCACTTAAACAATACCTCTGGCTGGCTAACTGGGACTTATTGATCGAAACACTTCAAATTAGGAAATGTTGATAAGTATTTTATACCTGAAGTCCTATCTTAAAATCCATTAGCTTGTTCAACAAA
The DNA here is from genome assembly GCA_932526535.1 of Caradrina clavipalpis. Taxonomy (NCBI): domain Eukaryota; kingdom Metazoa; phylum Arthropoda; class Insecta; order Lepidoptera; family Noctuidae; genus Caradrina; species Caradrina clavipalpis. The sequence continues at coordinate 8,336,339 of OW052093.1, forward strand.
GTATGTACAATACAAAAATCATAAAAATGATCTCTGGTTTAAACACCCTCCCTCCTAACTGGTACTTTTTTATTTATTTTATCTCTTATGCTTAGAAACATTATAATAGAGTACATTTGGTGGTTAGGTTGGGTTTTGTTGGTTGTCAGTCAGATGTGTATTGGTATTATCATAAATATTCACTGAAGTGACATTGGATTGGTTAATAATTCAAAATCTCCTGTAGATTAAATGTTATCTATTCCGATGTTAGCCTGCCTATAAAGATGCTTGATGGTAAAGAGAAAAAGGTTTCAAGATTCGCTAGCGTTTGTTGGTTTTATTTGGATGGCAGAGCAAAATGCTAAACATGCTCCGAAACAGGCAAGCCACTTTGATTTGGTTTGCTTTGTACTGAGGAACATAAAATTATACCAGTGACAAAAAATTTATGAAACAAGTACTTAAGAATATTGTTTTGTTTTTATTAACATTTTCTTCTTATTATTTTGTTTTTTCGTAAGACAGCAGCAGTGACAAATACTGCTAATGGCTTGCGAAACATTAAAAGTTTCTATTTTTATCTGGGCCCTAACAATATAAAAGTACAAGTACCGTCGATACTAAAATAATTGCGAAACATATTTTTTTTTTTTCTAGCTCTAAGCACACTAAAATCCATTTTATGAACGGCTTGGGTTTTAATATAAATACTGCCTCGCACTTAGGGATTATTTCATCGTAATAATTCGCCTGACGTGGATGATTTTCTATTTGGTTTACTATTGCAACAATAACTCTCGATGTTCGTAATTTTCTGCCATCAAATTCTCCCATAATATACACAAAATATAAATACCATGCCAGAAGTTTAAATAACAACTGTCATGGTATTAAGCGGACTTGCACCTGTTTTGCAGACTAAATCGCGATCAAATCAACCACATATTCTGAGGTGAATTTAATACAGCCATGTATCTAAGTTCGCCTCGAATACTTCATTTTTATGATTCGTTTATTTGCTACGTTGAAAAAGGTATCAATTTTTTAGTCAGTATTGCTACGTAAATTAAACCTCGATACTTACCTAAAGAAGAAATGTACATAAGATATTTATGTTACAGTATAATATTTAAATTGTCACAAATGTGAAATCATTAATGTATTTTTGTCCCATAACATAGATAAAAATTACTTCATACATAGTATTTGATATAACCGTCGTTGATTGTCAAATCCTACAGTGAACGTTAATTTTTCCGTGTTAATCATAGTCCGAGCATTTATAAACAAGTTGCCGAAAATACTCTTTATGGAAATGATTGCAGGACTTAAATTGAATAAGCCATCAAGAATAAACTGCTTACAATAATTTCCTTACATTTATGTACAATTAATTACATAAGTAATGTAAAATATTTGTAAGAAAAGTTTGGTTGATGCATTTGTTGATTAAAATCACGTTTTTTTTTAAATATCATTGTCAGATTATATAAAAATATCTTCCTCAGAAATATCACATTTAATTTAACCTGACACCATTGATACCTGCGTGATTTTAATTATGGCACATCAGGAATTCAAATATCGCTATCTACAGTTTGATTAAATAAGAACAACTGTCACAAGTGTAATAATATTGTGAATATTTGTTTTGATTCAGTATTTGTTTTAATTAAACTGTAGATAAAACAATTACTCATCGTAAATGTGACAGAACTCGATACGTTTCTGTTTTGTGACAAAAATGATTTTAATATTACTCGTCCATATGACATTTTTGAGTCGCTTTTGTAGTTTCAAGAGTAAAAGCGACATAATCGAAGGCAAAGAGACGTATCGAGTTTTCCCTAATAAATAACGAATTACTGTAATCTGCAAAACTAATAGAATTTATGAACCTCATTTTAGTGTATAGCTTATTCCAAATCATTGTCATAAAGTCTTACTCCTATAATATATACTTATCTGAAAATGTTTTCTTCACAATATGTATTTTTTAAGAGATTTCAAAATGTTTCATGTTTGATTTCAATGTTCGGATTTAATTAGTATTGTGAACAAGTTCAGGCATTTTGATCCTTTTAAATAATTTCAAAGGTTTGAATGTCTTGTTGAGGCAAGATGGTAATAAATTATTTAATTGCAAGTGTATTCCATTAATATAGAGCATTTTATAATAATCATACAGCAAATCAATAGTGTAATTGGGGTTTAGTTCATTTTCTGTCTAAATTAATTTTATCTGGAATTATTTTACTTATGTCTAGTTTTGTATAAAACTTGTAAGTGATTTTGTTTAATAATCAGAAATGAGCATATAAGGTGATTTAACAATGTGAAAATAATGTCATTATTATTGGTATCCAGATAGTAATGGGTTTCAAAGCGTAGGATGAGTAAACAAAATAATTTATTTTGTTATCATAAGGTCTAAAAAAAAGAATTGTTTTTTTAACTGGTCAAAAACAGCTTGAATAGGCTTAGAAATTACTATATGAAAGTTAAAAGTTTCTGATGTCTGTTCTTTCGTGTTTTGTGATTTTGGTGATATATTGCCAGGGATAGCGTTTTGATGGCTAGGAAGAAGTGCATTTTAAATTGCTATTAAAACATATCTGATAATCTAAGACCTGTTGAATAAACTATGTGTATTTAGATTAGTTTGGGTACATTTTTGGAGTGCGTGGTATGTATTTATTTACTCAGTATGTCTACAGCATCAGCAATGTTTTTTTTTTTGCTTCAAAATAGTATTTGGGTGTTGTTATGCCACTTAAGTTTTTATTGATATATAACTGTAATAACTGTATTTTGTTTTATATAAATTGAATTTGGTAATTTATTAGTTCTTACTCGTTTTTTATTGTTATTGTATTACTGGTGCCTAAAAGCTGTACTTATATACTCTTGTAGATAAGTATAGCTTAAATTCGTCACACGGTAATTTTCATATGCATTTGGCTTGAAAGTGCTAATTGAAAGAATTGTGAAAATTAATTGTATTATTCTCATAAAGATTCTGGTTTTTTTTTCACAATACACTTGTTCAATTAGCATTTTACATTGCAAGGATATTAATAGTAATCATACTTTAAATCTGTATTCCACAAAAGTATAGATGCCAAATAGTTATAGCTGCTACTTCAACATGTACCCAAACTGTTACAGCGACCTAAAAGGTTATTTCAAAATCCAAACTTGTCTCATCAGTTAACAACATTTTATCTGATCATTGATATTATTCCACGACACGATGAGAGTTCCTTTTATAAAAGACTTGCTCTATTCAGATTTCGCAGCGTTATTATATATCTGATCTAGTACTGTGAAGCATTCATTTTCAGATAATTGTGTATATTCGATGCCATGCGTGACAATGTAAGGGTTTGGATGATGACATGAGATACTTTAGAGTAAGAATGGTCCGCCATGACTACCGTACTAACAAGTCGCACATTCTGCTCTGTTGTTGCAGGGCCAGCACCCGAACATAGTCACAGTGCGGGAGATAGTCGTAGGCTCCAATATGGATAAGATATTCATTGTTATGGACTACGTAGAACATGATTTGAGAAGTCTAATGGAGACTATGCGTGGAAAAAAACAAGTATTTTTACCAGGTAGGCTACATGTAACAATACAATTTAATCTTTATATTAATTTTGTTTGTACTTTTAAAATATAATGTTGTTCTCCCATTTTCAGGAGAAGTAAAATGTCTGATGACACAACTACTCAAAGCTGTCCATCATCTGCATGACAACTGGATATTGCACAGGGATCTTAAAACTAGCAACCTTTTGTTGTCACACAAAGGCGTGTTAAAGGTTGGTATGACTAATTGAGTATGTTTTATCAGAAATAAAAAATAATTGTTTATATATTGCTTCGTAATTAAACTGAATATTGTTTACAGGTGGGAGATTTTGGTTTGGCAAGAGAGTATGGATCCCCGCTGCGCCATTACACCCCGGTCGTGGTGACGTTGTGGTATCGTGCGCCTGAGTTACTGTTGTGCTGTAAAGAATACTCGACTCCCATTGATATGTGGAGCGTGGGGTGTATATTTGCCGAATTTATTACTATGAATCCATTATTTCCTGGAAAGTCCGAGGTGGATCAATTGAATAGAATATTTAAGGTATAAATTATTTCCCTTTTCATACAGTATAAATTATTCAAAAGAAAGAGATAAGCGTTTTTACAAATAATGTCTGACTGGTTTACAGGATATGGGCACACCGTCGGAGATGATTTGGCCCGGCTACAGTGAATTGCCAGCTGTGCAGAAAATGACTTTCGCAGAGCACCCTTCGGGTGGATTGAGACAAAGAATAGGTTCCGATCTTCTTACGGAAACCGGATTATCTTTACTGCAAGGTTTCTTGACATATAACCCAGCCAGAAGAGTGACGGCGGACGCTGCGTTAGAACATGATTACTTCAAGGTAAATATGTTTTTTTTTTTTCACTTGCTTTTACCCGCGTCTTCGTCCGCATAATGTTACGGATCACTGATATATATAGATAATGTAGCTACCTATTAGCGGAACATTTTTGAGATTTAGACTGGTAGTTCTGAAAATTTGGCCATTCAAACACGCAAACAAATTTTTCTGCTTTATATTATTAGTGTAGATTGACGTTTCAATTAATTGAAACTGTCAACGTCGTACCACGTCCTAAAATGCTCTATACTGCCACCCTAAACATGTACAAAAAATTAATTGTAGTTGAACTTTCTGAGTACTTGTATCTAAAATAGTGACGTTGTTTGGTGTACAGGAGCAGCCGGTGGCGATCGAGCCCGCGATGTTCCCGACGTGGCCCGCCAAGTCGGAGGGCAACCGGCGCAGCACGCACAGCCCGCGCCCGCCCGCCGGCGGCGCCGCCTACGCGCAGTACGCGCGCGCCGACTCCGACGAGGCGCTCGGCTTCCAGCTGCATCAACGCTCGCTCAACGTCGCGCCAGGCTTCTCGCTCAAGTTTTAGCGACGGCTTCTCGGGCTACGCTCGAATCAATAGTCTTATAATTACTTAGATACTAATAATATTATTGTGTAACATCGTTTAATCTAGCTACGATATGTTAGCTATAGGTACTTTAATTTTAAACAAATTAGCCGCTAAAGTACCGCTATTGCAGCGATTACGACTTTAATTGCCGTCTCGCTAGATGCCGACGCCTTAATTAAGGCACAGTATATTCAGGGGAATGACAAATTCTTTACACATCACGATGAATAAATATTTTTTTAATATGAATTAGTAATTGTGCAGATCAGAATTTAAAGAAACTGCCATTATGATAAGTAATCTGTATATTGCAATAAAATCATGCGTTACAACACTTTTCTAAAAACGCCAAATAAAAAGCTCATGTAAATATAATATAAACATTATTTGTTGTACTTATCAAATCCATAACAATTTATAGATTTGAATTTCATTGTGACTCTTTGTCATGTGATGTGAATTATGTAAAATAGCATAAAGTAATATTTTTTCATTAATAATGTAATCGTATGTAATTCATGTATCGAGAGTAACGCTCAAAGTATAAAACGGTTTGAGTAAATAGCGTTTGACCTCTGTTCATTAAAATGTTGAATGCACATAATGTTATAAACTATTACTCGACATTTCTGTGAAGTAACAGGTTACACTGTAAATACCTCTTAATTTTAGTGGTGTACCTCAATGAAGGTGTATTTAGTGTAGAATTAAAATATGGTACAATAATTATATGTTTTGAAGAGATAAGGCATTATTATTTTAAATATCCCCAATTAAGATAATAATAATACCAGCCTATAACAGTCCCACAGCAGGGCAAAGGCCTCTTCTCATACAGAGAAGGCACGAGCATTAATCACCAATTAAGATCATCATCTGCTTAGCCTTTTCCCAACTGCGTTGGGGTCGGCTTCCAGTCTAACCGGATGCAGCGGAATACCAGTGTTTTACATGGAGCAACCGCCTATCTGACCTCCACAACCCAGTAACTGGGCAACACGATACCTCTTGGTTGTCTAACCAAGAAGTCAGAAGCCAAGATAGATCTGTCAACCAGTCTTGGTTGTCAGACTTCTTGGCTTCTGACTATCCATCACAACTGTCAAAGATATACGAACACCAATCAAGAAAACCCACAAATAAGAATCACCAATTAAGATAAAACAGGAAAATAAACTGATGTTCTAGCAACAAAACAAAACTATATTAACATTTGTATGTTCGATCTGGTATACATTACCAACACACGAAGGAAAATTGCTGTACATTTATTTGAACTGACTAGATAAAACTTTCTCGTTCATTTTAGTAGGTATATTATCACAAAAGTAATTTATCTCTTGATAGAAGTCCCGAACTAACGGCCGGCCTCGTTCATGCCTTTGGGTAGAGTCAGCAGTGAGTTTATCAAGTCTCCATTGCGTTTCCACGTTTTATACTTGGTGTCAACTAGAGCATTTGTTTCGATTACCATCCGCTCGCCCATCACGTTATCTCTATACGCGTCGATCATTGAATTAATGCGCCGGATGTACTGAAAATAGAATTGCAAAATAAATATACGATAATCTAGACAAAAAACAGTTTTCTGAATCTTAGAATGCAATGTGGTTTTGGTGCAGCTTGTTCTAGCAACACCTTGCTGTGGCCAGTAGACCCTTAGTCTGGTTTCACAACTGTCCGAGAGACCCGTACACGGGAGACCAGACCGGATGATCAGTGTACTATACGGGTGGCGCTGCCCGTACAGGTCTCCCGGACAGCTGTGAAACCAGCCTTTTTTTTTTTTTGTAGACGGGAAATCATCAAATAACTTCCCCCGCCCTGGGCGGGGCGGGAGGGAGTGTCAGACTTTTACTGACTAAAACCCGTCTATGTTCCTTCATGTGCCCTTTGCGTTCCGGGGGCGCGGTATCTCTTTCGAACAACCCGCAGCCCCGGCAGGCATCGGCCCTCAGTGGCCCCATCCAATTTTGCTGACATCTCTTTGAGGCGCGCGTGGAACACGAACGCGCCGTCGACACGGTCTGTCGTTGTTTAGTGAACGTACGGACGGTGAGCTACCCATTGCTCACCGTCCACAGACCCGCGCCTACGGTGGCCGGGAGTCGTCTCGCGGCTCCCGACGCCCGGAGCGTCTACCGCGGCGGCCGCTGGGACGGGGGACCCTCCTTTCCCTCTCCCGTCCCGCCGCCTCCTTCTCTAGCATTACAGCTTCCCAGAAGGAGGCGACTGCTTCCCATTCCCTCTCGCTCCGGACCATGGCCTGAACCAGTGCCGGACGCAAGAGGGCGGTGAAACCAGCCTAAGACATCTATGAGGATTTAGGACGCCTTCAAATTAGAGGCATGAGTAAGCGCTGCAGTGGCGCTACAGTGGTGCGCTAGCTGCGCCGCTAATCATTTTCATACAATTTCTAGAAGCGCAGTCACAGCGCCACTTCCGTGACGTAGTGGCGCGCTTACTCACGCCGCTAGTTAGTAGGCGCCCTTATATGATATAACAAGTAGATGGGCTTTTATGAATTTTATAAAATTATATAACAAAAGGTCAGTTTGTTCCCAGTTGTCAATTCCACAGGTCAGCATCCCCTCTCCAAATTAGTCAAGTGAGACTTGCAAGGAATAGACCCTTGTATATCTCAAGCACAGTAGCAGTTAGTGCGTATGTACAATCGGTAATAATAACTACCAAGTTTTGAAGGATTTGGGTCACGGTCATATTGAAAGCCATTACCTAATTAGAGGTGGGTAGTTGTTATATCTTAACTGCAATTTAAATTATTTAAGCTAAACTGCAATCTAATTTACATTGTTACAGCGAAATTGCAGTACCTATAACAGGTAACAAGCTGTTGGTGACTGCTTCGTTAGCCTATAGTGGTCCTAAGCGCGACTGCTACGCTAGAGGCCTTGGGTTCGATTCCCAAATCAAGCAAAATGTTATTGATTTTGATTTTTCTAGGAAATTCTTAGTAGTAGCTCGGAGTAAGTATTTGTGCCTGGTTAATGTCAATAGGCTCGCCCCCTATTACATGGGACTTAAAACATTTCGGCGAACTATAGGTGTACATTATTGGTTCGTAACACACCCGTTATAACATTGACATAGGTCTGTAAACGTAAATTCAAAAGCACTTAAGCCTTATTATACTTAGTGGGTAGGTACATAGAATTACTACTTACTATAAGTATCTAGTAAACCACAGTGCTAGTAGCCTATATAATCATAAAATTATAAGCGAGCTATCTAATCTGATGATGTTTCAGTCGTTTCAGAGGTGGCCACTCTTGTTAATCATGCACACAGCGGATATCGCAGACTTGTTAGCCCAAAATTAAAACATTCATTACCACTGATGCGTTACTTACTGTCAACCCCATATCCGGTGATAATGCATAATAGGTCTCTACATAATATAAATAAAACAGAGTCTACGTCGTGATTGCGACTGATTTTTTTAAACGTTCGAAGCAGAGGTGGGCTCCTTAATATGTACTTATGTTTTCTTTTGTTTTTACTATAAATACCTATGCCTAATAATATGGCGTAATACCTCTGTTTACTCCTTCGGGTTATCAGGTTTGATTTTATGTTTACATAAATAGTAACTTATGATGTTCTTTAATGTCTTTCCGTTACTTCACCTAATCACATAAATAATATCTCTTAATGCATGTTAGGGACTTTGGCGCGTAGGCACGTAACGGAGGTGAAACTTTAATGAAGTGATTTTAGACAAAAACATTACCCTCCTGGCGTAGTCGGGTAAAAAAGCTTGTTGGGCCACGTATAGTAAAAGGTTGGGAACCCTAGCCAAGCGCTTACTTTTCATACATGAAGCATCAGGGTTTGATGGACAAGAACCAACATGTCCTTTTCTATTTCCATATAATTCATAATTCATATGGCGGATAAAATTATGAGATAAAATCAACTTCAAATTGCCAATCTACGTTTAGTAAGTGGGGTGACCAGCAGTGCTTATTATTTTATTTAATAGGAGAAATGGTTGTCTCTCCCCGTCTTCTTTATGTGGGCAGTAAGGTCTACCGACCCCACACACCCTTGTGTCAGAGTTTCTAAACTGCCTCAAGGGTACGAATTAGAATAAGTCACATTGGTAGTTGCCCTGCCCGTGCCCTGTTGCGAACCCATAACGTCGTGCATGAGAGGCCTGGGTTATCACGACACATATATGACTGTTTTATATGCGGATTTAAATTATTTTTGTGTTCTTTGTTCAGATAGTGACGTGCCATAAAAAACTGTAAATTGGGGTCGCTCAATAATGCCATCGTAATTACGAATGTATATGTACCTATAGTACCTACCTAATCGACGTTTTCGGATTTTATCAAAAGTGATATCAGTGTAGGTATGTACGTAGGTACCTAAAGTTATATGGAAATTTTTTTGCAAAATAGGAAGTTTTTGGAACATCGAAACACTTCTATAGATAATGCAGTAGGTACATGAACAAAACAGAACAATACAAAACATTTTAATGCGTTTTTCTCGACACCGCAATTGTATCGTTGTTAAGGGCGTAGACACATGTCGACGGTATGTACGGCACCGGCCACCGTATAACAGCACGACGCCGCTACCGAGAGAAGGCACGGCGTCGTCGTGCCGAACTGCCGAACCACGGTGCCGTGTATGGTGCACCGCGGACACAAGGCAGCATTTCTTCATTGTTCTTGTCATCGAAAGATGGAAAAATATTTCGGCAGACATTTTTCCATCCTTCTGTTTTCTTTTCCTTATAATTCTCCTTGTGTCTTGTCCCAGAGAAAAGGAGTGCATTCACTAGTGAAATTACAAAGTCAACATCGAAATTGTCAGTCATTATTATGCAATAACTAGCTTCTGCCCGCGACTTCGTCCGCGTCACAGTTGATGTGTTATCCTACGGGTACCGTACATTTTCCCGGGATAAAAAGTAGCCTATGTGTTATTCCAGACTATAATCTATCTTTGTGCCAAATTTCATCCAGATCCATTCAGCCGTTTAAGCGTGAAAGAGTAACAAACATCCATACATCCATACATACAAACTTTCGCCTTTATAATAGTAGTAGGATATAATAGTAGTAGGATTAACTCCGTGCGAACCAGAAGCGTAGCGTGGCTTGGCGGGGCCCCGTATAAACATTGGTTTGGGGGCCCTTAGGAAGGTAAAGATTTCTCACAATAAAAAAAAATTGCTTAAAATTAAAAGAAATATTTTTTAAATCATAATTATATACTCGTATCTCACTCTCACTCTCTCTCACTCGTATCACTTTTTCTAGCTGATGACATGACTCGTATTTATAGCTGATGATGACTTTAGTTTTCTAAAGTTACTGCCTCTATGGATAATAACCGCGATAACTAGTGTTGGGTAAATAGCCGGATGCTTTGAGTTATTATCGATTATAATCCATAAGTGTCCATAAATAGCCTTGCAATGGATGATAACCCTGCTATTAATGTATTGTTAAAAAAATAAATGCTTTTTTTTTGTTTAGTGTAAAATCTGTGAGTGTGAACTTAAATTGGGTGCGTGTACGCAGTGTGATTCAAAGTATTGTAATTCTTTTTATTTATTTTCCCTTTTTGCACGTGAAAAAGTGTTAATATGTATATAAAAGGAACACATTTTTTGGAAAATTCATTATGGTTAATTTCGAGTGCCAATACCAAAATTACTATTGACACATCGCTTTGTGATTTAACCATCTACCTAATTAATTACTTGGTTTAAAAAAGCGAGCTAAATATGTAAGTGTATGTATACCTACAAATAAACTTTAACCGATACGTAAAAATGTAAGGTACAATAAGTAAGTTATTTTTAGCTCTGTTCTGCGAATACGTCGTAGGTAAATTATAAACAATGGAAAATACCCGAGCGGAAGGTAGGTAACATGCATCCCCGCACCCCCGTTTTTCATCTCTTTCTGGCGCTAATATTTATTCGTGCCAGAAAGAGATGCATAAACTGCACTACAGTGACGCCAAACGAATCCGGGATCAGTACGTCGACTGATATGTTTCGGAAAAAAATATAAAAAATATCCCCCCTTAAAGACTGATTAAGAATAAAAAAAACTAAGTAGGTACATAAAAATCTAATTATCAAAAAACTTTTTTACAAAAAATAGCCGCCTTCAAAAACTAAAAAGAGAAAAATAACTTTAGCTTTGGAAGTCGGCGGCTTTGGTTCTGTTCGTTGTTTTGTATTGCCACCGACTGCCAAAGCTAAAGTTATTTTTGTCTTTTTAGTTTTTGAAGGCGGTTATTTTTTGTAAAAAAGTTTTTTATTTCTCGCTTTTTAGTATCAACTTCCTGTTATCCAAATCCATGAAGAAAGTTTCATATTATGTAAATTAACGAGACACCACTAAAAGTCATAAGAAAGCAGAATATACGATTTTGTTTACTTGGATGAGAAATTTTCAAATACTACTGTTTACATCTGTGTAACCCTTTTGAGTGTTCGGCCGTGATGTTATGTTGTGTGATTGCGTAAACAATGCATATTTATGCGATAGCAGCAATCGCTGTTGATTTACTGTAATTTTTTGAAGAGTTCCGTTGTCTGTCTCCGGAGTCCTTCATCAGATCTATATGAAATTTAAATGGGAACATTTGGGAAGTATACCCATTCCAACAAAAAAAGAATCATCAAAATCGGTTCACAAATGACGAAGTTATCTGCGAACAAACATAATATAATAAAAAATCGGTTAAAATTCCCTATCTCAAAAACTACTGAACCGATTTCGATGAAACTTGCAGTATTCCCTAAGTTGAACAATATCTAGTATAACAAAAAAAGAATTACTCAAGTCGGACTTGTAGTTACGGAGATAATATGCGCGAACAAACATAAAAATATACATACATACATACATACATACATACATACAAACATACATACATACATACATACATACATACATACAAACATACATACATACATACATACATACACTTGAAATTTGGCACACTTGTTCAGGCGCTGATATAGACTAACATATACGAAAACTGGGCAGTTCTGGAAATATTACATACATACGGGTCGAATTGATAACCTCCTTTTTTTTGAAGTCGGTAAAAAATCTATGTAAATTGCTGATTAAAAATTTTTAAATGGGCTAGATTAGTTTTAAATTGCACATTTATTTACTACAAATAAGTCCTAAGCCTGAAAACCATGAAAGGAAATTTTCAATCACTAAAATAACAATAACAGCAGGGTTATCATCCATAATTGCTATTAATGGCTACTTACTGGCTTTTAATCGATTATTAGCCAAATGATATTAACCGGATTATTATCATTACCCAACACTAGCGATAACCGATGTAGGGTGTTGCCAACTTTTGAACGCACGCTTTGCGCGGGCAAAAAAGAATTGCTTGTTTTGACTTTTGTCATTTGTGAAATAACAAAAAATTTGGGAAGTTTTTATTAATTTTTGCTTACGCACATTGGGGGCCCCCGTAGCCCTGGGGCCCCGTATAATTGATACGGCAGATACGGCGGTAGCTACGCCCCTGGTGCGAACCAAACAACAACAAAACATTAACTAACGAGCGGTTCGCCGTTTGGCCGTTTGCCACCGCGGTGTACCGAACACGGCACCGTGCCGTCTCCCGGTAGCGGCGTCGTGCCGTTACACGGTGGCCGGTACCGTACCGTAGACATGTATCCACGCCCTTAAGCAGATGTGCAAAGGAAATGAAATTAAAAAATGTAATGATACAAATAAGTAGGTATAATCTGGTCCAAACTTAATGGCGGCTCGAAAGTTAGCTGCGAGTGCAGGTTTGCGCAGCTTAATTATAATGTAAGTATGCAACTTGTAAATGATTATTTACGTTATAGAAGTAATTAAATGGAGGCTCGTTAGCCTAGTGGTCCTAAGCACAACTGCTACGCTAGAGGTCCTGGGTTCGATTCCCAGGTTGAGCAAAAAGTGCTATTGAGTTTTTCTATGAAATTCTCAGTAGCAGCTCGGTGTTTGGATTTGTGCCCGGTTAATGGCAATAGGCTCACCCCCTATTACATGGGACCTAAATATACCGGCGAACTGTGGGTGTAAATTGGTACATCTCTGCCTAACCATTCGGGGAATACAGGCGTGATGGTATATATTTTAAATGGAGCCTAAATTATTACTGACTTGAGTATACCTACGTACACCTGCACTCGCAGCTAACTTCCGAGTCCGTACAGCCGTACGTACTCGTACAATGGTGAGAGGAAAATATTGACATGTCAAAATTAGCGTCACTTCACTATACAGCAAAAATACCTTTTCATTTTCCACAGAGGGTATTATTTCAGCTAATTCCTCTTCTCCATATGATTGCATTTCACCTTTGTCGCCGTACTCGTTGGCAAATACTTCACAAGTGAGAACCAGCGCCACGAAGAGAAAAACCACGCGACGAACTAGGTTTAACATTCTGTAGATATCACTACAAACAAAAAATGCGATGTTTTTTATAGAAAATGCATTGTGAACACTGCCTTGCCCTTATGGACAAGGCAGTCTTCAGATACTTCAGGCTTATATGATACTTTACACAAAACACAACACTCCTACGGGCACTAAAAATATTCGATGTAGCATGAACGTAAATAAACATTTAACCGGTAGTACCTTAAGCTTAAATTGATAAGGTAGGTTTACGTTATCATTATCGGGTAAGCTGGGAATGTATAATATTCACTAGTTTAAGTCCCTTCATAAAACTCATGCCGTAAAACGTGGGTGATTGCGCGCCTACCTACTGCTGCTTGCAAACTTTGGGTATAATGAGGAAACAATTACACTCGTACAACCAACGCACTTCTTTCACACATTTTTTTTTTCACTACCTACTATGTTTTTGTCATACGTCCTACCAGTCCTACCGAGAAATCAACCATGCAGAGATGGATTCTGCTCTGAGATTCTTTAGCTTACAGCCTGTGGTCCTACCGAGAAATCAACCATGCAGAGATGGATTCTGCTCTGAGATTCTTTAGCTTACAGCTTTACGGCTTTAAAAAACTAAATTATTTTTGAGAAAAGCACTTGTACGTGGTCGACCTTACCTTAAAAATGCTAATTAATCCTTAGGTAAGTTATTATCCGTGCCTTTTATTATTAACACAACACTAACGGCAGAGTCAGCAAAACAGACAAGTCGGTGGTATTGTTTAGTCGGTAGAATTGTTTTTGATGGTGACCACCTGCTTTACGGAATGACAATGGTGGAGTGTGTAGCGTCGGTTAAATGGGCAAGCAATGGTGGGCGGCCGTCCGGGGGGCGAAGTTGTTTTTCCTGGCAGGGTCGCGCGGCGCGCACTCGGGCGGAAGCGGAGCGACGGCCCACGGAGCGGTGCGAGAGACAGCTCTACCGCACTCTGCAACCCTTCGCCGTACCTGTGCTTGTCAACTTAACTTACGTCATGTTTTATTTTTACTTAACCCATAACGATATTTGCATAAAATAGCATGACAATCGAAGACCTAATTTATTTTTATTACATTTGTAGCTTATTCGATCTATGTGGTTCGAATGTTCGTAGTGTGTTATGAATTGTTTGGGTCAAGTGATGAGCTAACAGAGTATGCAACTATTGTTAACGATGTTTAGGGTTGTGGGCAGTCGCGATTTTTAGAGATTCCTAAAACGAGGCGACTACATGTTTTATTAAGAGGAAACGTAAGAGTACAGGTTTTTGACAATTACATAAATTAGAAGAAACTGTCGCTGTCGGTCTCGGCGTGCGAAAAGGACAACTGCAGATCCGATTGAATAGCCAAAGTAAAGTCACAATTCGGGGTTTGGCTTTCGCCTATTTCTTTCTCTTATATTGAACCAATATAAGGATGTATATTTTTTTCTTTTTCATTAAAAAAAAAACAAAATTGTACACTTGGCTTGTGTGTCTGTTAACAGTGGTACAAAATAATAGGCAATTTGGAGCATTTTCTAGCGGTTCTAAAAGAAAACAGGGACATACAAACTGTTGATGGTTTATTTTATTGAAAAAAAAAAACATTGCATTAAAGTCAGAAACTAGAAAAAAAACAGGCGAGAGCGTATCTGTGGAGAAAAGACCACCCATTTTGATATCGCTACAGATGAAGATTGATGAAAATAGAAATTGTTTAGTAATTTTTGGTCCCACTCATAATATCTAAGTCGTGGGTCGTGCGCGTGCGTGACGGACATGATGTCAAGCATAGGTATCACACTGGTAGGTATGTGGTGCAGTTAGCTTGCAGTTGTTTTCAAGTTGCCTTATAGGAAGTTAAAAGGACTACATATTTGATAATGTACAACGCTATGATATTACTTAACTATAGCTTGTTAATGGTAGGTAGCCACTATTTAAATAAATAAATCAACAATGTCATGTGTGTACCTAACAGATCTAAAGTAGGTAGGTTCTACCTACCTACATGTTTTACAAATCTGGCCACTACCTACAGTCAATTTTTTTAATAGAAATACTTTGTTACGCGTATACTTTTAGTTATCTAACAATATCGTGAATCGTGTTTGAACCGTGTCACGTGAGCACCTACGTCACCGAGTTAGCTGAGTAGCTAAACACGTAATAGTTTTTCAATGAATAAATATAGTCCATAATCATAATGAAAATGATTCACATTATGGCAAGCATTTACATTTTCTTAACTTATCTCTTAGGCTGGCCGCACACGCACGGTTTCCTGATTAGGAATTCAAATTCCGTGAGATTAGCGCAGACGTTCGGTTTTTTGTATGAGGAATTTATACGACCAGTGTCTTTCGTATATAAGGATTTCTTTCCGTTCGGAAAAAATACGTAGGACTGGTGCGCGTGTTTGCACATTTTGTATGAAAGAAGAGCATTCAGGTTTCCGAATCTGTGAAACCGAGCGTGTGCGGCCAGCCTTACTCTCTTAGATATTTTGAATTAGAAAAATATAACTCTAGAAATCTATTTTAAACTAGAAAATTTAACATCTTTAGAACCTCTTTTATTTTTTTTTACTTTTTTATTGACTTACGGAGTCATTGGTAGTCATTTTTTAATAAAGCCGAGTGATTATTTTAGATCTTTTATTTGAATAAAAGTTAACTGTTTGTTAGTCTTTAAGAATAAAGATTCGTTAAAAAACAGAAATTAATCGTTAAACCGGATTAGACAGATACCTACCTTATTCATCATTTATTTACGTGACCAATTTCCCGGTCCTGATTAGGTTTTGTTTCAATTATTTACTTGCCCTAATTGGTAGGTATTGGGAAATGAATGAATGGTAATAGCGGACGTGATCTAGTTAAGTAGGTATTGACGATGGCTTATTCTATATTATTTCTATTTCCATAAACATGAACTTGATAATCCCTCGGATTGCATCGTTGGCCTAATACTAGTGGTCCTAAGCGCGACAGCTACGCTAAAGGTCTTGGGTTTGATTCTCAGGTTGAGCAAAGTGTTACTGGGTTTTTCTATGAAATTCTCAGTAGCAGCTCAGAGTTTGGATTTGTGCCCGGTTAATGACAATAGTGTCGCCCCCTATTACATGGGATCTAAAACATCCCGGTGAACTATTGGGTGTACACTGGTAGGTACACGTCTGCCTAACCCTTCTATGAATACAGGCGTGATATGATATGATTGTGTGTATGTATTATGGTATGATAAACCCAACTCTTGCAAGTAGCCATCCTTAAAAAGGTAGAAGCAAGCAAGAAGCCTGAAAGCTTGAAATCGATACGGTTTAAAGCTTTTCCTTTATTTTCAGAAAATGTTACAACACGCTTACTACCAGTGGCGTGCACAGAGTTTTTAGACAGGGTAGACAGAAAACAGTCCCTTCGGCTCGGGATAGGTATAGCTTACGCGCATGATAAAAAGAATATCTTCAAACTGTCACACCTATACGTAATCAAAGCATAACACCAAAGTAACAATATTACCTACCTTTATAACCTATAACACTTTCGTAATCATACCATAATACAAACGCAGAACTAACCAAAGCTCTACTGTATACAGAAGTAGGTAACTACATAGTTACAAGAATAATCGGTTTTGAAACTAGGTAGTTACCTACTCATATCCACGAAACTACGTACAATATGCCCAAAACACGTTACGACTCACGTCTGGACACGAAAAACATTATAATCAATTGCTATGTAAACAACCCGTGATTGAATTTACGATTGATTATACCTTTAGTTTGTATTCACTGCAAATCTGGTGTATAACGACCTTGGGCGATCAACATTTTTTTATCACTTTATGATAGCTTTGAAAACGCATAATTTAATATTTTCTGCACATACATACACCTAAACAATTTTAACACATCATAATCTAATTTTAGCGTAAACACAACAGTTTACAGTCGTACAAAATGAATCAACAATGGCCGCTCATAAGTCACGTCAACATAAAAACATAATTATTATGACAAAAATTAAACGTGCTTCATTTAACGCTAATAAAATCAAACGTACTACTTATTATAATAATCACATAACTAACTTCGCAAAACCCCCGCAAACGTCAAACTATAAAAATTAGCCAAAGTCTATTTGTACGTTTGTGAGCGTTATTTTGACATTGTGTGTCGAGTTTTTATAGTAAACGCACACTATTGTAGACGCGTACCTACGAGTCTGTCACGAGGCACACATTGAAACACTCAGCCGCAATGTTTTGTGTCTTCCCGTTACTCGCGCGAAGCGATTTATCGATGAGACTCCACCGTTACTCGATAGATGGAGCTGATTTAAGTTTTAATATATTATGTTTTTTATTTTAACGATAGGTGGAGCTGATTTAAGGTTTATTGTTATTTTTTTATTTTAACGATAGTAGTTACTCGTGGATACAATAAAAGATATTTAATATAAGATAAATACGTATTTTATAGGGTAGCCAATGTCTATTTGCCTATATGGACCGCACGCCACTGCTTACTACCTATATTATAATGTTTGACTTTATAAACGCTTATACTCGTATTGACAAGTATTATGAACGCTGAACATCAACAATCTGAATTTTAAGTGATTTTGACACATCGTTGATTTTCGCTCCAGAGACCTTTGTGTTACTGGTTACAAGGTAGGTAGGTAGCGAAAATAAACAAACTTCATAAAACGTATGTTTTATTTCTTAACCAAAATCAGTAAGATAACAATTAAACTTCACTTAGAGCAAGTGAATTGTGTTGGTACTCCAAGCCATAAGCGTAATGTGTCAAGCTGATGGGTCACGGCAACTCTCGCGGTCCCACCCGCGCTGGTGTACTGTTCCACACTCGTCTCCCATGAGAAAATAGTCTGAAGTTCCTCTTCTGTTCCAAATTCAGGACTGGAAAGAAAATATTAAGTTAGCCTGGTGTTCTTAACATAGTTTTACTTGCATATTTTTTCCTATGAGGGTATGCAGAAATCACAAAACACCACCTGATACGATCCTTACATACTCTTTTCGCCTCGTCCACGTTCACTTAGTTAGGTTTACTTACAGGTCACAAAAATGAATTTTAATTAGGTATTAGAAAGTTTCACTTCGTACCTGACTAGATCTTACCTATGTTTTACTAATTTTTCTAGTTATCGAGGAAACTGCCAAGCCAAGTTTGCCCTTGGTCATCCATCCGTATTATTGTTGACCTAGTTCCCTACTAATCCCCTTTAAGATTTCTAGAACATGGGAATTAATTCGAGTTGGATAATTAATCGGCTCGTTTTTACATTAGAAAGGTAAATAGCACAGATATAAGAAAGAAGGTAAATAGTGGAAGTTGTGTAGGCACCTACCAAATATTATGGTATTCCTGATAAGGCAAATTTTTGAGGTCGACACCGAGTGTTGATGCACGTCGCAGAGCTGCCCCGACAAAGTGATGCGCTCGTCGGAAGGGGACACCGCGTCGAACCAGCGCATGAGCTAGGTCAGTCGCTAGCATGCCAGGGTCCAGAGAAAGTAATGCTCTCTGACTGTTTACCTGAGGAGGTAAATGGATATTTTCAGTTACTAAAACCAGCTTTGTGAACAATACTTGATGAATGGTTACTTACTTCCATGGTTGTAATAGTTCCAGCAGCGACTTTCAAACAATCAAGCAGTCGATCGTAAGATCTAAATAGGAGCTCCTTATCTGACTGCAAATCTTTATTGTAAGTGCTCGGTAATCCTTTAATAACACAACTGAATGCAAAAGCCTCCCCTAGCAGAAGGCCAGCAGCACCTCGAATCAGTTCCAATCCGTCTGGATTACGTTTCTGGGGCATCAAACTTGATCCAGTCGAGAACTGATCAGACAAACGAACAAAGCCAAACTCTTGAGAGCTGTAGATAATCAGATCTTCGGCTAATCTACTTAGATGCAAACCGCATAAAGACGCCCAGTTGAAGAATTCCACTATAACAAAAATGGCTGATTATGGAACACTTCAATGACGTACAGAAATAGACTTGAATAGAAGTCTCTTTTTTCTTTACCCAAATGATCCCTTGAACTGACGGCAAACATAGAATTAGGTGTAAGATCTTCGAATCCTAAACTCTCAGCTAGTCTTAATCTATTGATGGATAGTGCGCAACCAGCAATAGCTCCACTGCCTAATGGACAGCGGGAAAGGCGGCGCTTTTGTTCTTCTAGTCTTGTCACATCGTCGTGGAGAGCCCAGGCATGACTGAAATAATAATTGGAAATAACGAATTGGAAATAACATAATATACCATGACTTAGGTTAATGTTTCTTTTTACCTCAAGAGGAAGTGACTCCATCGCACAGGTTGAGCACGTTGAAGATGGGTATAACCAGGAGCTATTATATCTATTTCGCTGCTAGCTCGGTTCACCAGGGCCTTTAAATTGGTGTGTAAGTACAATAAATTAAAACAGTTATATAATACGTGTAGACTGAATGGACTGACCCCTGAAGCTTATTTACCATGATTAGGTCTTTGAGCGTGGTGTGTAACTTTGGTAGGTTGTCGAGCATCCATAGCCTTGTATCGGTAGCTGACTGGTCGTTCCGACTTCGGGCCGTGTGCAAGCGCAGCGCTGCGTCTCCTGCGTACTTGAACAGACGCCGCTCTACTACTGAGTGGATATCTTCTTCAGGATCCTTCAAACGTCCGTTTTCAACAATTTCCACTTCAATGTCCTTCTCTACCTACAAGCGAAATAACAAACGTGATTGATAGTGAAGGCTGATGATTGAAATATACGTTTAAATATAAGTTTATTAAATGTAAACGTGGCAGGCCCAGCAAGATGGATCGTCCATTAAAAAAATCGGCACGAACTTACTGGGTGCGGAACGCTGACAACTCCGTGGTACAACTTGCGGGAGAGACACAAATTGTTCAGAAGTGGACAGTGTGAGACTTAGTTAATCGATTAATTAATTAATATATATACACTTAGATTGATTGGGTTCCCTTGCACATACCCTGTTAAGGCCTTCCTGTATGGCCTTATTGTCATCTTCAGAGAGGTGTCCACTTCGATGTAGTTCGTTAGCCCAGCCTCTACTGCCTTTAATGTCCTCTCGGAACAACCGAGCGTCCACCGCTAAGGAGTCGTTTAATCTCCGCAGCACGGAGGAGGGTTCCTCCTCGAAGCATCCTCCCCAGAGTTGATACCTGTCCTAAAGAATAATCTCGAATGTAAGATGCACCAGAACTTTTTATGCGAATAGCCTAGATCCTTAAGTCCACAGGTACAGTAATTACGTGAGTTCATTTGAATCATTATTACCCTTTACTATACCTAGATATGATTAAAATAATAAAATAAACTTTACGCGGTATAACTAAACAAACAAGATGTGTACTCACGTCAGACATTATCTTCAAGGAATGACTGCTAAGATAATTAAATGTTGAGGCGCATGATCGTTCAACACAATTATCTCTTATGTGCTGTCATATCTACAGGGTCAAAAAGGTTATAAACAATCTAAATGTTTTAAACACTCTCTTTTTGGAATGTGTTTGTATTTGCAGCTAAGTAGGTACCAACCATCTATGTTTGGCGATAGTATTCCAAGAATGGCTAGAGCGTCGAACTGGCGGAGTCTCATGGTACCTCATAAAGTTAATAGGAGTACCTATATCATCATCATCTGCCTAGCCTTTTCCCGGTCGGCTTCCAGTCGAACCGTATGCAGCTGAATATCAGTATTTTACATGGAGCGACTGCCTATCAGACCTCCACATACCAGTAATGGGTAATACGATACTGTAGCTACCTACCACGTTATGACATTCTGTTAAGAAATAATGATCCAAACAGTTCTGAGAAGAACTTGGTAGCCACAGTAGGTATACAACGTTTTGACAACAGTGATAAGAAACAAGGAAGCATACAGCCCTGAGAAGGACTGACACCAGATGCCACGCGTCGTCTCCAGGAACACCAGGATCTTCGATCGCCGCGTTTAGCGATTTCTGTTTAGCTCCGCACACGACCGTGGCTACCTAGGAAAGAAAGCGCGGGAAAAATAGGCACCCCTATTTATAACTTTTGCCTGCTCGCAGCTGCACGCCGTAAACAACACAGGCGCCCCCGTGCGGAATCCAAAATTGTAACAATGTCCTGTGTTGTGATTAGTCGAAATTCCACAAATCTTATTGGTTCTGTTTTTCTAAAATGTTTTGTAAATTTAATGTACAAGCTCAGACCAACAAAAAAAGAAAGACGGCGCGCCGCGAACATCAAAAGTGAAGCCATAAAACCGTGCTCCTGCAAGTAAACATACACGCTCACGCACACACCTACACTAAAACCATGCTCATCGCTCTTAGTAGGTACGTCACGAGTCGCCGTCAAGTAAACTTAGATTTAAAACATAGAATTATGCCTTCCTGTGTAGTGAAAAGTTGCAAAAACAACAGCAAATTACATAAAAAGTCTCACGGAATCACTTTTCACTTGTAAGTACATGAAATAACATCGTTTCTCTATTAATAAACTGTGAATTTTAGGTTACTCGGAACACAAAACCTCAACGAACGAAAGCAGTGACATAAAGTGTGAGGGTTGCCATAATACGATTTAAAATTTCCCCATTCGGTTAATATAAATAATTATGATTTCTTACTACTAGTTTTTTTCTTTTTATGTATTTAATATTTTAGGTTTCCAATTAATAATGAAATAAAAAATAAAAAAGTTATAAATAATAAAAAGTTATAATAATAAAGTGTGTGCGGAGAGAAATAAATAGCTTATTGTACACAGTATAATCTTTACTCGATGTTAATATTACAAGGTTGTATTTGTAGCGCGTGTATAGGTGAAGGCGGTTTCGGGCGAACTGAACTCGCCGGGCGCTGCGCGTGCGAGGAATATAAAACGACTGCGTCAGCGCCCATACAATAAGTTTGATAAGGTTTTTTTTTTGAAGTAGAAGCCTTCGCAACTATTGTGGTACAATACCATACTCAACAATATCTTACTCGTACAATATTATCCTAGTGCGTCCCACAAAAATATCCCCAAATTATAGGGAAAAAATTTAACAAATGGCAACCCTTCGATACACACATAAATAAAAAAGAGGCTTCATTTTTGATGTTCGCGGCGCTCCGTCTTTCTTTTTTTGTTGGTCTGAGTGTACAAGTTATTATTCGTCAACTCAGATTTTTGTCAGTGTGCTGTATTGTGATTAGTCAAAATTACTCTTTTCTTATTGGTCGTGTTTTTCTAAATTGTGTTACTTATAATTTTAATGTAGAGCCCTTTATTGGTTCAGTCACATTTTTGTAAATAGTATAAATAACGTGTAAATAAATATTCGATAATTATTCGCACTTCAAACTTCAACACGAGTTTTCTTCACCCTTCTGATATACTTACTTCAAGGAGTCACTATAGCCACCAAACCTTTGCTATCTAAAGTACTGCCAACATCGCTAAAGTGGTTACCCCGAACTCAACACTGAAGAAATCAACGACCAACGAAGCTCAGCCAGTATCGCCGAATCACTCCATCCAAGATGTCCACCGATGAACAATCCAGCTCAACATCGCACGCAGTCTCGAAGGCGGAAGCAGCCGGCATATCACTCACCATGCGCATTCCACCTTTCTGGCGAGATCGACCACGACTATGGTTCATCAGTTTCGAAGCCGTTACTAACGACCTCAAGAAAGGCCAAGGCCAGCTCGCTCAGATGGTCATAGCACAGCTCGAGCGACAAGATATCGAGCAAATCACGGACCTGCTGTACAACCCACCAGAGAACGACCAGTACAACGCCATCAAACAAAGGCTCATATCTGCATACGAGGAATCTGACAACCGTCAGTTCCAGAAACTGCTGTCCGAAATGGTACTCGGAGACCAGAAGCCCACGCAATTGCTCCGTCGCATGCGAAACCTTGCCACAGACAAGATTCCAGAATCCACTCTGCGACTTATGTGGACAAGTCATCTCCCATCACACGTCCGTTCAGTCCTCGCCGTCAGCGAAACATTCAGCACCAAGACCGCACTCGACGAACTCGCGCTACTCGCCGATAAAATAATGGAGCAGACGTCAGCAACACAAGTGGCAGCCGTGCATACACCACCACCACCAGCACCACCAACAACATCCGCACCGCAAGCAGATACACAGTACCTTATCAAGGAGATAAGAAACTATCACTTGAAATCGCCGAGTTGAAAGCCAGACCATCATACCACAACGATCATCGCCGCAGCCGCTACCCATCTCGTCACCGCAGTACATCAAGATCACGTACGCGAGAGTCATCGCCATCACCATTCTGCTATTATCACCGACGCTTCAAAGAACAAGCTAGACGCTGTACATCACCTTGTTCATTCAAGAAACAGACATCGGAAAACTAGACAGAACGCTCGCAACGGCGGACACCTGCGTTCAAGAAAAGTCCCACCGCCTATACGTCACTGATAAGAACTCGAAACTATCGTTCTTAGTCGACACCGGAGCAAACATATCCGTGTTACCGAGGAAAAAGGGACAGGTACAACAACCACTACCATTTCAACTATACGCGGCGAACAACACAACTATAGCTACGTATGGTGAAAAAACGATAACACTCGATCTTAATCTACGCCGACCGTACCTGTGGAAATTCATCGTAGCTGACGTCACAAAACCTATACTTGGAGCCGACTTTCTTCAGCATCACCAACTCATCGTCGACTTGAAAAATCGAAGATTAATCGTGTGACTAACTTACAGGTCAATGCCCCGATACGAGTATCGAGCGTACCTACCGTACGCAGCATCGATATGTCGCAGTCGTACCACGACATATTAGCCCAATATCCCGGCATAACAAGACTAACAGCGATGCAACTAAACTCCGATATCCACGTGCAACATTATATAGAGACAACAGGACCACCAGTAGATAGCCGAGCTCGCCCGATTCCACCACATCGCTACGAAATAGTGAAAAAGGAATTTGAGAAGATTTGAGGAATTTGAGATGATTGATCAAGGATTATGCAGACCAAGCAAAAGTCCATGGTCATCACCTCTCCACATACCGTACCAAAGAAGAATGGCGACATCAGAGTGTGTGGTGATTATCGTCGACTCAACTCTATCACCATACCCGATCGCTACCCCGTTCCTCGTGTCAAAGATTTCACACATCACTTATCTGAAAAATCAATCTTCTCGACAATAGACCTCAACCGCGCCTACCAACAGCTGAGAGTGAGAGAAGAAGATATCGAGAAGACAGCCATCATAACTCCGATGGGATTATTTGAATTCCCACGTATGTGCCCTGGTTTGAAAAACGCGGGACAAACTTTTCAACGTTACATCCACGAAGTTCTACGAGGACTAGACTTCGTAATACTCTTGGTAAGACTGGTTGTCAGACTTTCTGGCTTCTGACTAACAGTAACGACTGTCAAAGATCTACAAATGACAGCCGGGACCAACGGCTTTACGTGCTTTCCGAGGCACAGAGGAAACTCGCTATGTTAAATGGTCACCCATCTACAGACCAACCTCGGCAAGCGTGACTTAACCCGGAAGATCGGTATATTGCAGTAGGTATAGGAGTACCTATACCTACTGCAATATACCTACTTTCACATTATTTATTAAGCTTGTTTTTTGCATTGCAATAAAGGTATGGTAATAGCCCATTAGCCGTAGCCCTGTGTCTAACATCTTAATTGTTTCAACGACCATTCAACACAGGACTAACAAAATTGCTCGCGGTGTGCAGAGTCATTAAAGTGGTGTATGGAAAGACTTATAGACATCGTTTTGAGTAAACATGTACTTATTTATGTATTGCAGGCACCCCTTGACATTGCCGCTAGCTATCTTACCATGATACGAGGTGGTTTTAAGTGAAAAAAATATGTTAATAAAATAATATTGATTCAATCTGGTCATACGTTATCGGGTTTAGGAAGAAACCCATAATTTACTCCAAACACGGTTATTCTACCGTAGACATCCATCCCCGATGGCATCTAAACGTTTTATTTTATGAAATTAATAATCATGATAATGTTTCGCGTTTCGTTCCTTCTGATTTAGCTAGTCTATGTTTTGAAACATGACAATGACGTGACATATGACATTGACAATTTGTTTGACATTAATAACGGAATGACAACAAACGAATGCTCGAATTCAAAATATAACCTAAAAATCAGTGTTCTTCCTAAAAGATAATTAAAAAATAATACGGATACAAAGTATTAAAATACAAACTGATGCTTGATTTAAGAATAAATGAATCAATAGCACAAGAGCCGTAAAAATATAAACTTAAAGTGAGTTCACGTGGTCGTGGATGGTTGACTTCGTAAAGTATGCTCAAACTTAACTCTTAAGAAAATACCTACAGTAAAATAGGATTTGAAATGGAGAAGTCAAAATCCAATTCTATAAAAGACGATGTAAATTTAGTGAATGAACAGGAGGATAACAATTTTCCGCAATATACACTTTTTGACATCACGATAGACTCCGGTTTGCAAGACGATGAGGGCAACGAAATTCCGAGGCCTTTTACCAAAAACCAAATGCGCAAATGGTTAAGAAAAGTGAAGTGGGAAAACCGCAAAGCGGAGAAACGAGCTAGAGAGAAAGCAAAAGCCAAAGAAAGGAGGAGAGAAGCACGAGAGGCCAATATTGATCTAGGCCCAAATAGAAAGGCATTAAAGAAAATGAAGTTAGAAAGACCGAAAAGAAGTACTTCAATAGTAATAGATCTAAGTTTTGATCATTTGATGATGGAAAAAGATAGGTTTAAAGTAATTAAACAAATTCTACGATGTTACTCAATAAACAGGAGGTCAGAAACTCCGGTTCAATTTCATATTACTAGTTTTGGAGAAAAATCTAAGAGTGACATGTCTAGGCATAATGGATATGAACATTGGGATGTAAGTTGCATTCTTATTGTAAAAGGTTCATAATAATTAGAAACCAAGCATTTGTTATCTGGATGAAAAGAGGTCTTTCCCTAGCTTTGGGACAATAATAGGCAAGAATCACTTTTTTTTAAGAATTCGTTAATGTAGCAACTTAGGTTAGGTGCTTAAATATTTATTACCTATTCACCTACTTGCTAAGCTATACACTTGATTATATTAGACGAAGTTTAAAGTAGCGCTAGTGACAGAAAAGTTGAAAGGGAACTGTTTGTCTTGGTATTGGCATGTCAAGAGGAGGGATGAGACACATGTGCCCAAAAAAGTTAGAAATATAAATGTGTGTGGATAGAGACGAAGAAGACACAATCCGGATGGATTGTCTTCTTCTTGTGAAGAATGATAGAGAGAAGGGAGTCACAGTTGCTAAGCTAGGTTGTATTTAAAATTTGCGTATCACCATGGCACTTTAAAATTAAAATAAGTACACAAATACTGAGCAGCCTTTATTTTACTTTTGATGCATTTTAGTAATTTATTTATTAAATAAAATAATTTATTAAATTTTTATTTGTCTGTATCAAACTTATTATTGTAAAGTATTACATCATGTCACAACCCTAAATATATTTGAAACTTAATATATATTTCATGTTTTGCAGATAAACTTTCATGAAGCACCATATCTTGATGTATTTCCAAAGGAGAATATAGTCTACTTAACAAGTGAATCTGACAATATAATTGAACAATTTGAAGAAAACACTGCCTATATTATTGGAGGTCTAGTAGATCACAATAAGCACAAGGTAATGTTTTAAGTTACTACAAACTTTGAAAGCTTTATGAGACATTATGCCAGTTATAATAAATAATGAATGTCGGAAAGCACGTAAAGCCGTTGGTCCCGCCTGTCATTTGTAGATCTTTGACAGTCGTTACTGTTAGTCAGAAGCCAGAAAGTCTGACAACCAGTCTTACCAAGAGTATCGTATTACCCATTACTGGGTTGTAGAGGTCTGATAGGCAGTCGCTCCGTGTAAAATACTGATATTCAGCTGCATCCGGTTCGACTGGAAGCCGACCACAACATAGTTGGGAAAAGGCTAGGCAGATGATGAATACTGCCGTGCTTGTGATATATACAGTAAGTGTGTTGGAGACACTTTCGAGAAAAAGGCGGTTAACGTTTTTTTTTTTAATTTTGACATTCTTCCTAAACTATAAATTAAACCTAAGTTTTCTAAAATATTTAAGATAAGTATAGGTTTGTTTAACAATTTCTATATTTTAATTTTTAATTAGGAATAATATTTTAATTGTAAAGTTTAAAAAATTATTTATGTTAAGGAACGAACAATTAAAAAAATTATGTATTTTTAGTATTGGTACAGTAAGTGTGTGACTTACTGTAACAATCTTTAATTTGAAGTACATACTGCAACAATGATTACAAAATGAGATAAATGTTTAAATAGAATAACAAAAATTACACAATTTGCCTAATGTAACTTAATCACTTACTGTAATTATAGCTAGGAGCAATATGTAAAATTAATGATCTGCCACAAAACACCGGAACCATAATTAATTACTATTCCTTAATATTATTTGTAGATAATGAAACAAAAAAAATCTTATGAAATCACAGTTTAATGTAGAAAGTACACAGCTTTATTAATAGTACAAAGTTGTATAATCTGTTCCGTTTTTTTTTATTTTTTAAGCATTTTAAAATCTGATTATAAACTAACTAAAAAAAACAATTCGTGTTTGTACAACCTGCTCCGTACATGAAACAATCGTAAACCAAATAAAATAAGCACTGTTTCTAAAATAACACCTTTACAGTTTTTCCCCTAAAACTTTTTATAAATTCGTGTTTGTACTTCTTCATACAAAACAAAAAAAAATAAAATAAACACTTAGTTTCTCAAAAAAAAGCACAGTTTTTTCTTTGGAATTCTTCATAATAAAAATAATAATACACAGATTGACAGAACGCAGCACAACTCTGATCTTTCAAGGCACTTTAAATTCTTCAATAAGACTTTTATCCTCTTAGAACAATTATAATTATTAACACTTTACTATTGTATAAATTTTGAGATCTTCGTTATACGAACTTAATCGAATCAGCCTTACAAATTAATTAGTACCTATGTAGCAATTTATGGTAAAATAGTAAAATGTCCTTTATGTGACTAGTAAAATGTAGGCTTATCTTAACAGACTAATATTTTACTAGTCACATAAAGGACATTTTACTATTTTATTGTAAGGCTGATTCGATTAAGTTCGTATAACGAAGATCTCATAATTTATACAATAGTAAAGTGTTAATAATTATAATTGTTCTAAGAGGATAAAAGTCTTATTGAAGAATTTAAAGTGCCTTGAAAGATCAGAGTTGTGCTGCGTTCTGTCAATCTGCGTATTATTATTTTTATCATGAAGAATTCCAAAGAAAAAACTGTGCTTTTTGTTTGAGAAACTAAGTGTTTATTTTAATTTTTTTTTGTTTTGTATGAAGAAGTACAAACACGAATTTATAAAAAGTTTTAGGGGAATAACTGTAAAGGTGTTATTTTAGAAACAGTGCTTATTTTATTTGGTTTACGATTGTTTCATGTACGGAGCAGGTTGTACAAACACGAATTGTTTTTTTAGTTAGTTTATAATCAGATTTTAAAATGCTTAAAAAATAAAAAAAAACGGAACTGATTATACAACTTTGTACTATTAATAAAGCTGTGTACTTTCTACATTAAACTGTGATTTCATAAGATTTTTTTTGTTTCATTATCTACAAATAATATTAAGGAATCACCCCGCACTACCCGGCTGGATCCTAAACGCCTTAGAATATTTGCAGTAAGTAACGTATTTACCTAATTTGTTCCAGGCAAGTCTACGCATAAATTTAAGCATTCCTAAACATAATTACAGTAGTGAATCTTGCTGTTATTACGTCTATGCGTACAAATATATATTTTAATTCGCTGACTTATCATATATACACAGTAAGTTCCACTTACTGTACTTATGCTAAGATAATACATTAATATGTTGCGAAACTCTTAAGCATTAATATAATATATGCTGTTACTGTAAATATGTTAAGGTTTAGTATGATAATGATTTATTTCCAACACTTAATATAATAACAACAAGTGTCACTTACTGTAGCATTACCTAGGAAATGGGTTTAACTTTATGAAAAAATCAACCGTATGTGCCCATACTGCAATCATAATAAGTATGCATTGTCGCAAAACGTATCTTACTGTAATTATGCTTAAGCTTATTTCATGTTCTATGCCACATTTTTAAATTTCAAATATACAGAAATGTAGATCTCAATCTCTACATTCCAAATATATATACAACTCAATATCGTCAAAAATGTGACTTACTGTAATTATCATAAGCGCGGCAGAATAAATAATGAATGTTGTGGTGGTCCAGTGGCGCCTCTCATGCTCAGTGTAGTGATATCGCAACCAGCTATGGGCAAGTACCATTGTGACTTTTTCTTATTTCAAATGTACTTTCTAAGTTTATGTTGGATGTCACTGACAGTGGTGAAGGAAAACATTATGGGAAAACTTGGACTTATAATGTAATATATCTGAAATCGCCAATCCGCCAAGAGCAAGAGTGGTGATCAAGTTGTTTCCTTAACCGGGCACAAATCCTAACTCTGAGCTGCTACTGAGAATTTTATAGAAAATCCCAATTACTCTTTTTGCTCGACTTGGGATTCGAACCCAAGACTTCTAGCGTAGCAGTCGCGCTTGGGACCACTAGGCTCACGAGCTAGATAAACATTCAAATATTGAACAAATTAATATATCATTATGTTGTAATATATTATTTTCAGGGTCTCTGCCATAAAATAGCAGAAGAACAAGGTATTAGACATGCACAACTGCCATTGGACAAATACATTAATATGAAAACTAGGAAAGTACTGACAATTGATCATGGTAAATATCTTTTTTATCCTTTAATACACCAGACAGAGAGTATGGGTGCTGGGGAAATCACAGGTATATGCAGGGCTGCCAGCAAATAAATCGCGGCTATACCTATTAGTATCTGCAATTATACAAAATTTGATCGCATTATACAAAACTATTCTATAAATAGATTTTTTTCATAATTTCCTAAAACGAACATATTTACCTGTACTTTAATGCTGATCCTTTTTATTTATCAGTTTTATAATCTCTAACTGAATAGTCTTGTAATCTCAAGCAAAGCAAAGCTCACATGATAACTTATTCACAACTATGAAATAAAAAACCTAAACAAACTACCGAACTAAACCTGAACCAACCTACTCAAGCAGTCACAATCAGGAACTTGGCCACACGAGTTCACACGACACTCCCCTGTATCATAGTTGTCACGTTGGGAATACTTTATCTGCATCTATGTTCATCCCATGCAGATGAGAGATCAATTTTGAAAAAAAAAGCAAGAAGTGAACTCACGTTCCATTTCATGCCGTATGTTTTTGTATCGTATTA
This sequence comes from Caradrina clavipalpis, assembly GCA_932526535.1. Classification (NCBI taxonomy): domain Eukaryota; kingdom Metazoa; phylum Arthropoda; class Insecta; order Lepidoptera; family Noctuidae; genus Caradrina; species Caradrina clavipalpis. The sequence goes on from OW052093.1 coordinate 8,367,286, forward strand.
TACGAAATGATCATGGATACAATACACCGTCCGATTATACAGATTTTGTATCCAATTATACAATCTGGCAGCCCTGGGTATATGAGACATTTCAACATTGTCTCTGGGATGGCAATGCATTTGCAAGGCGACTGGTATTGCAGAAGTTAATAGGTAGAGGTGACCACTAAACATTAGGTGGGTTGTCGGCTTGTTTACCACACAACCAAGATTAGAAAATTATGAAAATATTCTACTATAAAAAAAGTAGACAATAAATAATATGTCTGTTTATTTATTACAGTATTTGAGATTGTGCTAAGGGTGTCTGAAGGAATGCCGTGGCAAGAGGCACTATTGAAAGTTCTACCACTAAGGAAAGGGGCTCATGTTTGTGATAATGTTAGTAATTCTAACTCAAGTTTAGACATTTCATGTAACAGTGAACATTCAAATTAAATTATTCTTACCAATATAGGTCTTATGTACATAATATAATTCTTGTTAAGTTTACTTGAGTAAATAAATATTTTTTAAATAATATTCATATTTTTTAAAAACTTAATAATATAAAAAGCAACATTTATTTTCCCTTATAGAAAAGTACAAAAGTTATAATTAGAATCACTCTTTATGTTACAACAGTACCTACTCAAATCTTTTATCTTTCAGGAATAAAGTAGTAGTATAAGAAACTATTTACTGAAGGAAAGCCTAAAAATAAGATTGTTTTACCTATTTGAGTAATACATCAAACATTCAAATTCCTTATAAATATAAAACAAGACACAGAATCCATATACACAGAAGAAATATCACTATTTATGATGCATTTTCATTGATTTGAAGATAAATAGAAAGTAAGTCAACACTTGCCCATTTTTTTTTTATAATTTTTGATTTTACTGCACTCTAAACTTCTTAGGCAGGGAAGTACTTCCGTCAAAGGAGGATGGCGAGATTGCATGTCGATTCAATCTGAGTGGGTCCCATTGTACAATGAGACCCACTGTTAGGAGTATCGTACAGTATGGAAACTTATAACTAGTTGTAGAACTATATAAAACAAGCAAAAAAGCAAATGGGCAGTAAGTCGTAGAGGCTGGGAGAAAAAAGATATGCAATGTAAAAGATTATAACCTAACACGAATCTAATAGTGCTTATTTAATAATACAATTTTTTTTTTATGTAGGTATTATGTAGTTTCAAAAAGGTGACCAAACAGAATATAAATATTTACCAACACTACCATCGCGTTTCTGCATCTCTCTTGCCAAATATAGGTACTTACCTACTCAAAATAAAAAATACGTCTGGGACCGAGGAACTTTAATGACTTGGTCAAAACGAGATATGAAATGAATACTGTAAGCATATACTAGACTGATATTAGGATGAAACTATAATCATTATTGGCAAAAAACTAAGCTGAAAGAAGCGCTAATATCTAGCAGATAATGTAGTTTTAATTAGGGCTTCCATTGGCGCGACGTGTCTAGTTGCGACTGAGATTCTTTCTAAAGTCGGGTCGCACATTTTGCCAGTTACATAATTGATTGATATAAAAAGGGGGTCCTTAACTTAACTGTCACTAACCGAGCACATATTCATAGTTCAGTTTGCCTGTTTTGGGAATCGAACCCATGATTCCACGTTGGGCAGTCGTGCTTACGATCACTAGACCAACAGGCAGTCCAAAATGAAATGTAGGTACTAGGAATAAATATCTAGCCATCCTACATAAATCACAAACATAGATCTCCTGGAACTCTCTTCATGAAAAGCAATTTATCAAAGACGCGATTTTATAGACTACTAGCTGACCCGCCACGACTTCGTTCGCGTGGTATCCTACCCCTACCCTACCCCTATCTTACCCTATCCCTACCTTACCCCTACCCTACCCTACCCCTACCTTACCCGTACCCTACCCCTACCCTCACCCTACCCCTACCCAACCCTACCCCTACCGATATTTCCGACTTTTTTTTTTCGTTTCATTGTTTTTAAGATGTATTCTGCTATTCGAGACGGAAACAAATCCAACAAATCAAAAACCATGGCAATCGGTCCAGCCGTTCTTGAGTTATAAGTGTTGTAATAAACACGACTTTCTTTTATATATATAGATAGACTAGCTGACCCGCCACGACTTCGTTCGCGTGGTATCCTACCCTACCCCTACCCCAACCCTACCCTACCCTTACCCTACCCTACCCAACCCCTACCGAAATTTCCGACTTTTTTTTTTCGTTTCATTGTTTTTAAGATGTATTCTGCTATTCGGGACGGAAACAAATCCAACAAATCAAAAACCATGGCAATCGGTCCAGCCGTTCTCGAGTTATAAGTGTTGTAACAAACACGACTTTCTTTTATATATATAGATATAGATTAAGTATGTACTTGGATTTTTAAACAAGAGGTTTCTTGAATAAAACAATACATACACTGCTTTGCAAAAAAAACGGGCACCTACGGTATTTCAATGAATTAAATTGAATTTAATTGTATACTTACTTAAAATCATGTTAGTTAAGTAATATGCATGTAGGTACTCAATTCAGGCAATTTTTAAGATAATTTTCGATGAATTTCATAAAACCGATGTACACGTTCAAACAATAAGAAGTGGTCAACAATAAAGACGAAGTTTATTTTCAGTTTTTTTTTTTTAATTAAGTGAACTTTAAATAAAGTTAAAGTTTTAAACCTAATAACGCGTGTGACCTCCTCTTGCAAAAATCACAGCTTGCATCCTTCTGGGCATGCTTTCCACGATATTTTTAATAACATTTTGAGGAATTCGTTCCCATTCTGCTGCAATGGCTCTTTTTAGCTCCCTGATGTTTTGTGGAGTAGGTTGACCCGTCTCTTTAGAACATCCCAGACATGCTCAATTGGATTGAGGTCAGGGCTTCGAGCTGGCCAGTCTAAGCGACGAATGCCAACTTCTTGCATGTAGGATACCACGTCGCCAGAACGGTTAGCGCGAGCATTGTCCTCCATAAAAATGGAATCTTCCCCTAGAGCAGTCAATGCTGGTTGTGCATGTGGAATTAGGACTTCCATTATGTACCGGTGTGCATTTAATGATCTATTTTCTATGAAAACTAACTCCGTACGCTCCGTCGAATTAATTCCTGCTCAAAACATAACAGAGCCTCCACCATAGGGAGTGATTCCTTCGAAACACACTTCCGCATAGCATTCTCCTGGTCTTCGCAGCACTCGCCGGCGCCGGTCCTCTCCACTTAAAGAGATTGTAACTTCATCAGAAAACAATACTTTGTTCCAGTCCTCTAGAGTCCATGAAGCACAATTTCGAGCAAACTGAAGTCGAGCAACACGGTGCTCACGGAGTAATTTAGGGCCCCGGGCCGGGCGGTAGCTGCTGATATTGGCAGCCAAAAGCCTCCTTCTGACTGTCCACAAGCTAACTTCTACTCCTCTATCTTATTCAAGGCTCTTTTTTAGGTCCACACTTGAGGCCTTACGATTCCGCAACGCCTGACTCACCAAAAATCGGTCATCTCGTGGTTCTGTGCATCGTTTTCTTCCCGCACCTGGTCTTCTTTTGACCGAACCAGTTCCAATAAAACCTCTTTTTTTTAATATTTATTGAAGTAGAGAAAAAAATCTAAAGTGCCTGTTTTTTTGCAAAAGAGTTTATCTTTTATTTTGTTTGTGATTATAAAGAATTTCTCTTGCCTGCTGCATATAATCTTCAAGAGTTCTTCTGGGTATTTGGAATAGTGCTGAGATTCTTTCATCACTATCTCCAGTCCGCATTTTACACAGAAATGCAATAAAACCGCTTTTTATTTTATGGTTGTTTAACTGTGGTACTTCTATTAATATTTTATTATATTCTTCTTTAGTTTGTCCAAACCAGTACTTAAAAAGATGGTCATCAATACTTTCAGGATTCAGAAAATCCAATTTTGAATCATCTGCTAGTAAATACACAATTTCTTCTATATGTGCAGCACTAAATGTAGATATAGCATTTTCACTAGCATACAATTCATGGAATAAGTTGGCACCTAAGTGAAAATTGCAAATCCTGGCATTTCTGGGTATATAGAATTTAATATCCTTAATAATCTGTTTTCTCAGTCCATCAGGCACACGTAGTTTTTGACTGTCATTACACTCCAAAAACAGGCAACGGCGTGCTGTATCAGCTGCTCTTCTTAATGTAGGCAACACAATTTGTTCAGCAGATGTTACCTGCAATGGAGGTCTGGTGACTGAAGGACCAACCTCTTCAATTTCCGGTGTGTCAGCTGCTTGTGTTGTGGGCAATATTTGTTCAGCAGATGTTTCATCCAATGGATGTCCAGATGTCGACGGAATAACGTCTACAACTTGCTCCATCTGTTGTGAAGATATAGGCTGTGCACTACCTCCTACACTAGATGTGGAAGGAGCAACAGGAGCAGAACTTCTGTGAGAGCTTTCAAATACTCTCTGTGCACGTAAATAGCAAGGCACACATATTTTATCAGTGTTGGTTAACTGAAACAATAAAAGTGAAAAGTTTTAAAAAACTATCACAAAAATTATGAAAATACAGAACTATTGAGTATGCATGTCATTATTACTTAGTCATAGTTTTTTTTTATTACAAACCTGGCGGGGTCTTATCCATTCAGACACAACATTTCCTATTTGGCTTTCTCTTTCAGACATCTCTGGTCTGAGAACCAGTCTGCTCCTGATTCTCAATATAGATTTTCCACAGCCAACACACACATTACGATGGCCAAGTTGCTGTGGGGTGTCATGTTCAGGATCTTCATTTGAGTTATGATTTATCAACTCCCAACAGGAATGACAAATAAAGTCGTCTCCAGTCATCTGAAAACAATTATGTTCAAGGTTTTAGAGTTATCAAAAAACCAAGTTAATGTTATAATCATGTCAGTGGTTCCCCCTAAGATGACCCAAAGACTGTTCAATATCAAGAATGTGACCACTTCTTATGGTATGCTTCTGTGGGTGACGGTTATACTTTTAAGTTCCATGTAATAGAGTACGAGTCTTGCAATCAAACGGAAACAAAACCACGCCACGGGATGCTACTGAAGTAAATGAGCTTAAGTACCAATTTATTTATAGGTATTACAATACTTACATCACGCGGATAAATCCATCTCTGAACTCTCTCGACTACCTGAGCACTTTCGTCGGACAAACGATGTCTCCGTAATCGGGCAATGCGCAATTGACAATTCACACAACGCATTTTAACGGGTAACTAAGTCCAAACCACTTGCAAATCGGAATCCAAAGGTAAAAGCTGTTGTCTAAGTCAGCCCAAAAGTAAAGCCAAGTCGTCAAGAAACCACAAAATCGCTTAAAAAATAATAGATATCCCACGTTAGCCGTTGAAATCAAACAATGGAATGACAATTGTTTTGACTTTGACACCGACAGCTAACTCCAATTGACAGCATAACGTTCCATTCTACGTTATCACAAATAATCATAATAATTATAATGCATTTTTAATATTAACTTTTGTATATTTTTTAAGTGGCTTTGCTTTTTTTTTGTTATTACATCATCATACCATCATGCCATTATTTCCGAAGGTTTAGGCAGAGGTGTACCAATGTACACCCACAGTTCGCCGGTATGTTTAGGTAGCATGTAATAGGGTCGAGCCTATGCTATTAACCGGGCACAAATCCTAACTCTGAGCTGCTACTGAGAATGTCACAAGGAAAAATCCAATAGCACTTTTTGCTCGACCTGGGAATCAAACCCAAGACCTCTAGCGGAGCAGTCGTGCTTAGGACCACTAGGCTAACGAGGCAGTCGTTTTTACAATCAGAGCAACAACTTAGATTCCCACGCCCTATTAATGTAGACGGCCAATAACAATGAAATCAATGCTGGCAATGTATTGAAGTCACACATGCCGATTTTTTGTTACATTTTTAAGTGTTAATTAAAGTAAATAAGTAAATGCCGGAAATATATGCAGGTGTAGATTTAGAAGAGGTGAAATATTTATCTTAGTATAAAACTGTTGTAGCTATACTTGCCAGTGTAGCCAACCTATACTTAAAACATTATTGCCAATATATTGCAGCTACACATTGCCACGAATTTGTGGCTCGTTAAGGATAAAACAAATAAAGTTTGCTGGACGTCAATAGGTACTTCTTCCAATAAAAATAAAATAACTAGTAGGTGTGTTGGTTTAGTATAATCGTATAATCTTAGTTTAATTCAAAAATTTATTTACATTAATTTACTTATTAATTTGCTTATACTTATTTAATTAACAATGTTTAAAATAAATATAGGCAGGTAGGACTTACTCATAACAAATAAAAGCTTTTAAAAACTTAATTTATTCTTTTCTATGAAGTTCTTGATTAGTGGTGCTACCCTTTCGGGGTTATTTAAATGAACATGGTGTTTGCCGGGCACAAAATGAAATTCGTACTTGTCATTCTGTTGCTCTAAAATTTCACGCATTGCAATAGAAAACTTAGAAGCAGAAAATGGAGAGTCCGTCGCTTTGAGAAATAACATTGGGCACTTCAGTCTTCTGACGAGAGCTTCGATAAAAACTTGGTCTTCAGGAATAAGTATAACGTACTTGAGTCTTGAGTCTCGGGAATAATAATATTTTGTAGGATCGCTTTTTGATTGTTTTGCGCCCCTTTTAATTAGGTGCTGAACACTCTCTAAGGCTATAGACTTCCTCGTTGCCAAATGCCACGTTTTAGTGATTTCTTCCAAAGTATACGTCGGGGGTTCCTTATCTATCCAAGCTTGTGACATAAAATCTTTTTGTAGTAATTTGGGATATATTTTATTTACTAATGTATTTGTATCAACGTTTTCTAATACAAAACTATCTATTGCAATAAGGAAATCGACTTCGTCATTAAAAACGGTTGCGAAACGCATAGCAGCTATTGCTCCCATAGAATGTGCCAGCAAGGAAACTTTTTCCCAATTGAAGTGCACCTTTATATATAAAATCATCCTCAGCCAATCCCATTCATTGTAAGTCATTCCTGAAAATAAATATATATAAATATAATAAAACCATATTGAAGTTTTCACACGATGAAAGAGGTTTCAAATTCTAGAATATACCGCTAGCCACTAGCCTTTCACTAGTCTATTATGGTCTTTAAAATAGGTAGGGAATAGGGATGCACCTTACGAAGTCTTAGTGGTAGTTGTAGTGGGTATATTTGCATAGGAAACGTATGCATTTTTAGAGCGGTGGTGCATATAACTTTATTAAAAACTAGCTGATGCCTGCAGCTTTGCTCACGTGGACATAAGTATAACTTAAGAAATTAAGTATTCAATGCCATGTCGTTAAAATCCTGATTAACTGCTTCGCTCCTTAAAGATATGGCGTGATGATATCATTTTAGAAATTCAATCCGCAGCCATCTATAACATTCTTACATAATATCTCGTCTTTTTCAATCCCGTAAGAATTTGTAGAAGAATACGAACGTAATGCAACATTGCTCATCCCTCAAAGCAAATAGCGTGATAATTTATAGCCTAAGTTTTAAGTTAAGCTTACCACTATACATTAGCGAAAACCGCATTCAAATCGGTTGAGCCGTCTCTGAGATTAGCGTGCACAAACGCACAGACAAACAGATAAACAGACAAACAGACAAAAAATCTAAAAACTATATTTTCGGCATTAGAATCGTTCCCCGACCTCATAGCAATTACTTTTTTTCAAAAATATAAAATGTACAGTTTTGACTTCGCTACGATTTTATTATATGTATAGATATAGATAGATATAGATATGGTGTAGATATAAAATGAAGAAGACGGATGAAAAAAGATTGCGTGTAGCGGAGATAAGAATGTTGAGGTGGATGAGTGGTGTGACCAGAAAGTATAAGGAGAATGAGTATATTAGAGGAAGTTTGAAGTAGCGCCAGCGACAAAAAAGTTGAAAGGAAACCGTTTCTCTTAGTATGGGGATGTAAAGAGGAGGGATGAGACGCATGTGGCCAAAATTGTTTTGAATATAAATGGAGGCCATTTCATTTCACTCTTCTCACTCCATCCACTCCATCTCCATCCCTCTTCCTCTTCATACATCCAGGGTAGAGAGGAAGACAAAGAAAAGATGGATGGATTGTGTGAAGAGTGATATGAAAGAGACGGGAGTCAGTGATAGATAGCAAGACGGTTGACAGGACGGCATGGAAGAAAAAAACAAGTTGCGCCGACTTCAAGTAACATGGGATAAGAGCGATGATGAATGGAAGACGATGATGGAGTAGATATAAAATATGTTTACCGGGGGTCCACGACGAAAACCCATGTCCAGGAAAGTCCAGGGCTAATATAGGCCTATCTTTAATGATCATCGGTATCAAAGGGTCCCAGGTGCCTGCGTTGTCTTGCCAACCGTGCAATGCCAGTATGGGTTGTTGGTCGCCGCTACCCCATAGCTTTCCCGCAATGTGCCCATATTTAACTGGGATCTGAATTTCTTTAGTTGGTATCTGTCGATATAAAATAATAAATTAGTACCTAGTGGTAAAGATATAAACTATACACGTCTGTGGTCCGATATACCAATCACCATTTGCCTTCCTAAAAACACAAGATATGTCCATTCACCGCCACACCAAACCTAGTACCGTCTGCGCCCAGTCAAATTTTACACCATATTATATAACATAGGTACCAATTAATAGTAATCAATCATCAGTTTTGGTTGTCCTACTAGCCCAATTTATGGAAGTCATCACCGTAATCGGACACAATGTGTCTATAGGGTCCAAGTAAAATATCTAGACAAACTTTCACAGATTCCATTATGTATGTATGGGATCAAAAAAAAAAAAAACAGTTTCCTGAAATATAGGTACCTACAGTTTTCTTTTTTTACTTGGTTGGTCCTACACTGTAGTGGAAGTTGTGTTCTTATCCAAAACTGTTATACAGTTTTGAAAATGACAAATTTACTTATCGATTGCGGACTTATTTTGGTCGTTTAAAATATGATCCTAATGATATAAGGATTGGGTACTTATTTTTCTTAAAATTATAGAGAAACACAACACGCAATGGTAAATAAACTTACTTGAGTGCTCAGTTGTTTGTGGAATGTAGAAAGAGGCGTCTTGGATTTTGGCACATTTTTGCCCAAAGCCGTGTAGAAGAGTTTAGCCATGTTTCAGATTCACTTTCAAGATGATAGTCTTATTTTATTTGTGTCCGGATATTCACTTCATCACTTATTTATTATTTATTACTTCAATCATGTATTAGGTAGGTAGGTGGCTACATGAAGCTCATTGAACTGAGTGTCGATTTAAAAAAAATGTGTTTAAATATTATGATTCAATGACATTTTAAATGTTTCGAATTTGAGTCACTATTTTATTTTACTTGCAGGATTTAATTGACAAAGTCGTGCTCGGTTGTATGAATCGAATGTTAGACTAAATGGAATTTGGACTTAAGGTAGATATACCTACCTAATCGAATTTTATTACGAAAACTAGCTTCTGCCCGCGACTTCGTCCGCGTCACAGTTGATGTGTTATCCTACGGGTACCGTACATTTTCCCGGGATAAAAAGTAGCCTATGTGTTATTCCAGACTATAATCTATCTTTGTGCCAAATTTCATCCAGATCCATTCAGCCGTTTAAGCGTGAAAGAGTAACAAACATCCATACATACATCCATACATCCATACTTACAAACTTTCGCCTTTATAATAGTAGTAGGATAACGTAGTAGAATATTTAGTCTAGATAGCGTATCAATTCGTTTCGCGATTACGTATTGTATATATTATATCAAGGAAGTAGATAGGTAACTACCTACTTATTATCCAAGTAAGATAATTATACATTTTCTGCACGGGTCGGTGCACTTGGCCAGTTATTTATAAAATTGGTATCATCAATAATCACTGGTTGGATTTTGCACTTTGGAATTGTCAACTAACAAAGTCAGCGCTGGAGCTAGACAAGAATAAACTTCGATGCTGCCACTCTTCAAAAAATCTTGCGTAGACACGTTGGATTATCTTAGAGATTAAAACAGCCATAAGGCATCGCATATCATGAATTAAATGAAATATTAAATACTTAACCCAACAATTAAACGCAGGGTCTGATCTAAATATTTCGCCGCACCAGGCAAAAACAATACTTACCTACCACTATTTATAATGAAGCCATAATTGTGTCAATCAGTCATAAGCCTGATTTTCCAAAGAAGGTGCAATTTTTAACGGACTTAAGAAGCTTTTCATTTAGTTTTGTATCTGATCTATGTACCATGATCTATGTAATATGTTTTGGAATTGAATACCTAACATTCACATAATTGTGTGGTATACCTTCGCGTCGAAGGAAGGGAAGGAAGGAAGGAAGGAAGGAAGGAAGGGTGTTCTTCAAAAAAAAATATTGTATTGAATACAAACTATCGGAATATCCGATAGTTTTGGCTATCTTATCTCAAACGATTGCCAGTTCAGAAATTTCAAATTGGTGAAAAGAAAACGGGTAAACTTCTAATTATATTATCAAAGATCATGAGAAAACTGCCACCCCTCATTTTTACCGTTTTGGGCACCTGTCCGGCTGCCCTCCTTAAGTAGTAAAAGAACAATTATTATGAGAACTATAGAAGAATTTTTGAAATTACAAAGGGCTTGGTTTATTGCTTTTAATGATCGTTTTTGAGTGTAGACTAAATATGGAGAGACTTCAGCGGACGATTGGGTACATGAAAAACGTCTCCAAAGAGGTTATTTTTAGGTTGATGATTCGGCTGATGATGAAAAAGTCAACAAAGTATAAAATGTATGTTATCGTTTTATTATCAGAAAAGAAAACACATACAGCATTTATTTTAGGATCTCGTATGAAATATGACACCATAATTAATACAATTGAGTAAGTTTAAAGTTATGGTAACTATTTATTCCATTTACAGCAGTATTGGCTGTAGGCTTCGATATCGACAAGGATACAAATGTGATTCGTTGTCAAATATTTTTAGCTAAATGAGGTACCTACTTTATTCCTTGCACTTCTACTTAAATCGGAAATTGAATCAATCAATATCGGAAAATATCATAAAATACATTTATTATCTAGGTCCTGGTCCTACTCTTAACCGTCAAGTAAAAATCAAGGAATTCACAATAACGACACAATCAGTAGAAATAACTTCATCTACGTATCAAAAATATCACATTGAAGTATCTAATTAAGTTTTAATTGTTACTTAAATTACCTAAGTCTTATTTAAGCGCCCACACGACACAGTCTCATAATCAGTAGTTTACACAAAGATGTCACCGTTTTAAATTGCTGGGGTTGTTCCTGAAGTTAGACCCCACAGTATAGGTAATTCACGCGGCAGGTGAGCAGAGTTCTAGCGGTAAATCAGGCTCAGTGAGTCCTCGTCGCATCGCGTTCAGCAGTGAGCATTGTCCCCGTGCATCCAGGTCGAGGGCCCACAGTGCAGCACCTCGTGCACCTGCGCGGCGGGCTTCTGTGCCTGCTACCCCCACGTCCGCAGCGCTCAGATATGACGCCCATTGTCTGTCGTGAACGCTAAACGTACCCGCAGAACTTCGACTCTCCTTCCACTGATGCGTCGCTAAGCCATCGGCGACCTGAGCGAAAACAATTTTTTATTAGGGAGATGCATTATTTAGGTACGCTGTTTATTTGCAATCAGCATAACGCTATGCATCCTACGATAAGAACAAAGAGCTGACCTGAAAGTTAATAATCGACCTTCCAAGATAAAATAGTAAAGACTGGGTTTACAGTCATCAACATGACAACATACTACTATCTTTAGGTGGGTTTGCCCACTACAGTTATAGAGTCAGAACGACTATGTTAGGTACTATGTTAATTGCCTTTCGATTGTCCAGATTTGTATACGTAGATAGGAGTTCATACATAACGACACAATCAATCACGGGTGTATAAAGTACACACCGAAATCTTAACTCGAGATAAAAATTGACATGCATATTATTTTGCACCGTCAGGGACTTAAAGTGCTGATTCATTTAACAATACCTGGGTCAGTGGCGGATTAACAGTTTCCGAGGCCCTAAGCACAGAGCCTGTGTAGGCCCTCTATTGCTTAAATTTGGAAGGTAGAAAGTATAAAATGAAAGTTCATCAAAATAGAAAGTGTATAGGTATAATTTAAAACTTAAAACATTTTTTTCCTTGCCTTATTCAGAGCAAACTCCGAGATTATATATTATCGTCGAAATTTATCTGACGAAGTATGTCTGCCTCAAGAATTAAAATGCTAAAGAATTAAGCTTGTTTTGACGGATTTTAGTTCTTTGCGGGTTTTTTAATCTTTTTAGTTGTGAGAACTAGCGACCCGCCCCGGCTTCGCACGGGTGCAATGCTGATACTAACTACACTACAGAAAAACTGTAAACGTTGTATATAAAAACATAGCGGCCCGCTCCGCCGCAAACGCTACGTCCCGCAATTTTTAAATCTGTAATATCTTCGAAAATATTCATTTAAATCATATGCTGTAAAGGCCATATAGATCTATATTAAATCAACAATGTATTTAAGGTATTTAATTGAATAAGGATTAATGCTGTATTGGTTAAAATCGCTTCGAAAATTAGTTAATAAATTAATTAAAAAGTAAATGACAAAAAAAAATTATTGTGGGATATCCATAAGAGATAGACATATTATACCATCGCGGAGTTTTCTGTAGGCCTTTTCAATGTGTACAATACTTAGTACATTATTTTGATAAATCTCGTAGGGTTTAGCCTGCGTTTGCAATGTAAGCGGAAAAAATTAAATTATTTACCACATCACATTAGAAACATCAAAAATAACAGTATTTCTCCGCTATTTAATGGATGTTATTATACATATAAACCTTCCTCTTTAACCATTCTATCTATTAAAAAAAGCCGCATCAAAATCCGTTGCGTAGTTTTAAAGATTAACGCCGCATCTTTAATTCTTAGTTATGAAGTTAATGGTGCTGATTCTCTTGTTCACAAACTTAACTAAATTTAAGTTATGTTCATCTTTCTCTTTCCATTCCATTAAGAAAAGGACAGAAGATAAAACTTTAGTTAAGTTCTGTCAAATTTAGACACTCCATAGATAATTTAGACGCGATTAAAAACGTGGCGACTACAAACACGCCAATTTCATAGTATAAAGAAGGGAAGTAGGTTATCTCCGGGCCAATCCGCGATATAATTGCCTACTGTCTCAGGGTTGTCACGGGCGCGGGCGGCATGGAGCGGTAATGACCACGAGTAAACGGTAGGTTACTGATAGTAGGTACTGCCAGGCCTCCGTTACTCGTTCAAGGTTACACGCTTAAGTGCCTACGGGTCGCGTACGCCCGGGCGCACACTACTATCGGGCGTCTGCGTAAAGTACATTTTACCGCGCACGAACGCTTTGTAGGTAAGTAATTATAGCGTTAAGTGTTAAGTTCTCAATGGAGTGAAGTATCTGTACTTATTTAATCGATGGTACTGCCTACCAAACCAATTCATTAGTTTAAAGCCCGGCCCTTGCCATAGGTAACACATCTCTGTATAGCTACCTAATTCAGTGATCATTAGTCAATAAAGTTCAACAATGGTTTTCCTAACAAATACAGAATGTATTCAAGATTCAGAGCAGTAGGTATTATTTTCAAAAAAAGGGATAAAATAAACCGGCGATTCGGTGTGGCCGCGACTGTCCGCACTTTGTCGGACACCCAAACACACAGAAATACGTTCTCCTGCGATTGTCACACATTTTTCATTCATTAAGCGGTACCGAAAAGCCGTAACGCGCGAATCTCATGCGGTGTTAGCCCCGGCTGGCGCACTGAGAAACGGGTTGAGATTTTGTTAAGTGTGCGTGCGGCGACGCGTAGATACTATGACGCACACATACAAGCCGCGCGCGGTGCGTTTGTATGAAGATAACTTACTTCCCCTCTTTATACTATGCCAATTTTCTTCAGGCGCTGTCTAATTTGACAGGACTAAACGAATATGACATCTTCTGTCCTTTTCTTTACGAAATTGAAAGAGAAAGATGAACATAACTTAAATTTAGGTTAGTTTGTGAACAAGGGAATCGGCACGAGTATCGCTATTTTTGGCAAAAATTAAAATTATAAAATTGTTTATCGCATAGGTAGCATCACCGTTGAGCGCAATACGTTACTGGGTCCCGGCTCAGAGCAGGTGATTTTAGTCAGTAGGTGATTTTAGTCAGTAAGAGTCTGACACTCTCTACCATTGACGTAAACGATAGACACCTCATTGCCTTATTTCTACGAAAAAAAAAAACGGTAATTTAAAAAACTAAAAAACCCGACTGCTTTTCTGAGTATATATGAAAAATCCCTAAAACAAGGCAAAGTCGTTGTACCCGGTTGCAATTAAAATTGTAGCAGTCGGGACCCATTCTAGAAATGGAGGCTTAGTGAATTGAGAGCACCCTATATTACATTGCAGATGGTCCCGAATGGGTCCCGACTGCTACAATTTTAATTGCAACCGGGTACAACGACTTTACCTTGTTTTAGGGATTTTTCATATATACTCAGAAAAGCAGTCGGGTTTTTTAGTTTTTTAAATTACCGTTTTTTTTTTTTTATTTTTTTTTAGTTTTTTATTTTGATATACCCAGTGTCACTCTCACAGTAAATACGAATCTAACGACACCTCTCAAGCTAAAATCCATCGAGCCGTTCAGGCTGCAGAGCGATCCAAACATTTGAATCTGGCGCCAAAAATCCGCCATTTTGTTTTTTTTATTTTGATATACCCAGTGTCACTCTCACAGTAAATACGAATCTAACGACACCTCTCAAGCTAAAATCTATCAAGCCGTTCAGGCTGCAGAGCGTGCCAAACAATTATACATACATACATACATACATACATACATACATACATACATACATACAAACATACCCTCGAAAAACATAACCCTCCTTCTGTCGCAGTCGGGTAAAAAATCCGACAAAACATTGAGGTATGCGGGGAGTAATGGGTAGTAACGGTAGTAACGGGTAGTAATGGGAAACATAATGGAGAGAAATCATAAGCTTTCTAAACAATAAAAAAATATGAATAGGTACATATGTCGGCAGATTATATTCATCTATTTGGTGCAGCAAAGGATTTACAATATAAATTAAAAATTTAAAAAACCCCCAACGTGACGTATTTTTTTTATTTTTTTACTTTTTAAAGGGAACTTAGGTTTTTGTGTTGGGGGTTTTTTAAATTTTTAATTTATATTGTAAATCCTTTGCTGCTGCTGGATTTTGCAAATCTCATGAAATCTCAGGATTTTTTGAATTTTCAGTAAAATACAGCTTACATTTTAAAGATCTCTTTGATAAAAAATTAAACAAACTAAAAATAAGCTTCCTTTGAAAATAATTGCACAATTAAAATCAGTACTTATTTATCCAAGTAGGTAATCAGTTTTATCATACTTAATATGTGATGATACAATGTATAAAAATAACTATAGTATTACGACTTTATTAAATTGCTAAGTAAATTCGAGAGAAAAATTTGATAATGTAAAGGATCTCAGGATTTTTCAATGAAAATCAGGCCTTTTCTCCGGACTTTTGATTTTTTCATCTGGTAACCCTACTCCCGGACCGCTCGCGCCTTGTGATTTCGGACATGTGGATGAATCTCGATAAAATGTAGGTATAAAATGAAACGCCAGCTGAGGATGGAGGCCCCTGCAGACCAGGGGCCCCAAGCACGTGCTTGTTGTGCTTATACGTTAATCCGCCACTGACCTGGGTACATGTGACTATGTGACGGCAATATTACAATGAATTAGTACAATTTAATATATAGCTCCACTATCTTTCTTATCGTAGATAGTGCAAGAAGGTGTGTTGTCAAATGTCTGTTGTCTGTGATTCGGTTCCGGATTGGCCTTCGTAGACTGCGTAATTTTAGTATTCGTTCTTTGATAAAATAATATGTTCTAGGCGCCTTTTTGCAAAATGAAATTATAATAAAGAAGTCACATTATGTAATATATGTAAACACAAAATCGATTATTAAATTATGTGCAGTACGGCCTAATCTTGGAGATCCTGAAATTAGCCGATTAGCTGCGCAGTTCACAATCTTGTCCCTAAAAGATCCCTTGCGCGGCCAAACAGCTAACTTCAGAATCGCCAAAATTAGGCCGTACTGTATAAAGATTACTTGATGAATTTTGACGAGAACATAATTATTTCCCGGCTTGGAGAACCCGTAGTCATTGGTCATCAAATGCCACAAATAATTGGAGAATCCAAAAATAAAAATGCGCTTTAAAACTTAGCCCAAGGATAGATAACAAACTCCTGGCATTAATAGACATATTACGACCTGTTATACGTTGGACCTGCTTTTTTGTAATTACCTCATAATAGGCCAACAAGCCAGGCACACGTGTGTAAGGCCCAGGTTCTCCGGGGCCGCTCACAGGCGCCCCGACCTCAGCGTTGGCGGCGCTGCGCAGACTATAGGATCGCGCATACGCAGGAACTCCAAGCACCACATGACGAGGCGGTAGCACGCTCGTCCAGTATGTTAGGGACGTGATCTGTACAAAAGAAATACACATTAAACACGAGGGCAAAATTACCAAATTGCTATGACTGATGAATTAGTTTTCGATCCAAGAAGAGAAGCCATAGTAGAGGTAGCAGTGTATACTCATATCTTGAGTGTTACTTATTAGCTAATAACAAAAAAGGTTTATTGCCAATAAAATTGCTTAATTTTATCCTCGTCTGTGTATATCGCGATCCCGACCGAACGTTTTGTTTCTTTTTAAGAAACAAATATACCTAAATATTTAAATAAAGACTTACCAAGCTATTGGCTCCAGGAACGTGACTAGATTCTAGCGGTACCAAATACGCCGTCTTTCCAGTTGACGATGCGTAATAATCATTAGCAGCAACAGCAACCCAGTCTAACTCTGCGGCTAGAACGTGTGGTTTGTACGCAAATTGGGCAATTTCTGGTGAAGCGGACACCATAGCTGACAGTTCCAGGCTATGAGGACGAAGAGTCCTTGATAACTCTGTCAGTAGCTCAGCGAAGTTGTCCCTTTCTTTAGTGTCCACTGTTACATTTGTGCATGGAGTCTGGAATGAAACGGATTTGTATACTTTGTCAGTTTATCAAGAGTAGATTACGATGCTTGTTAGAATTTATAATATGTGCTTCATTAAATAAATATTCAGAAAACAGGTATTTTACCTGTTTGCATCCAGGATACTGCCAAGCAATCTGAACACCATCAAAGTGCCATCTTTGCAAGAATTTCAATACAGAGTCCACAAATGTTTTTCTGTTTTCTAGATTTGATACCATTCTGCTCCATTTTCCGCTTTCAGAGTCCGTAAGGCCACCAGCACCAATAATAATTTTGACACCTGTTTGCCGCAACTGAGTCAACTTGCCGTAGAAGTCTGAAAGAGACACAATATATTAGATTCGAGGACGAATATAATTGGTAAGTCTAATTATGTTTGTGCTGTAGATGTACATACCATTTTCAAGATCCAGTTCTGGGTTTCCGGGAACCAAATTGAAGGAATTGCCGTCAAGACGAGCCCATGCGTATATAATGTGTGTGCAAAGTGATGGGGTTACTTGCTCAGGTCCGAAACTTCCTTTGCCGGGCCTATGATGAAAAATATTTATTTTTAATATTTTTTCCACAGTAAAAGTGTATTTAACCCCATGAATGTTTTGACTTTACCTGTAGAACGCCCAATTAGTGAAGTAGCATCCTACGATAGGCGTGTCCTCCTGAATCTCTTCAGGTTCAAGTCCTGCAAGACGCAGCGAAGATTTCGTTTTGCATTGTGATTTCTCTGGCCAGTCGCAGTGATTCTGTATTAACAAAACCATTAAGTAAATAATGGTGAAGCACCGTGAAACCTCATAACACCACTGGTGTTACAAGATTTTGTGGAAATTATTGGCTTTTTATTTCCTTATATTGAAGTGCGTTTAAATATCCAGCATTGAACATTTTACAACAGAAAGTATATTATTATACCTTATGCCAGTGCAACGGTGCGGGACACTCGAGCTGCATCCAGTGACCGTTGAGACATAAATAATACTTGCTGCACTTGTTCTCGTCAGCTTTGAATACGTTTCCAGTGCACGACATGCCTTCAAGACTTGGACCCTGTCAAACGTCACAATGATAACTTAATAACAATGTTTCGAAATGATTTATTGAAATCCTTAGCAGTTATGTTTTCAGGGATACTTACACTACTATCAGGGTCTAAATCCGTGTTGGTGCCAATGCTAATACCAGTTTCAGTGTCAGTGTCGGTATCGGTATCAGTATCGGTATCGATATCAGTATCAACTTCTTCTACGGGTACTGCTACTGGGATATCGTCGGGTTCCTCAATATTAGGAGTAGGAGTAGCGGTCGGTATCGAGGCTGGGATGTCCATATCAGTTTCTGCATTGTCTGCTTGTACTGTAAAAAAAGTCTTTCTTACTTCTTTGTCTTATTTTACCAACAGAACAATTTAAAGGAAACTTTCGTTTTGTATTTCTATGGAAGGGCAGTTCTACTTTGTGTCTCATTTAAATTAAATTAGAAAAGTATTCTTTGGAGTATAGATATAATTAGAATTCAAACTAACTTTCTTCGAGTGAACACCTTGGCGGTGCTTTACTACCACGCAGCACATGATTGATGGTAGCGAGAAGTGGTGACTTTCCGCAGCCGCAGTTCCTTCCACTAAAGTCATCAAGGTCAAGGGCCCACGCCATACTGCCTCCCAATCCCATGGAGCGGACATACTCTGCTTTGTGGCGCACCATAAAATCGTCGTCGAACGAAACCCATTGGTCATCGAAACTAGCGTACGGGCCCATACGACCACCCGGGTCACGAGATACTCGCCAGCCCTGGTTTCTGATGCGGTCGCATATCTGGGGGAAAGTAGATTAAGTTACCTTCGTACTCAGTAATATTTTCTATGCAAACAGTACAAATCATGGGAAGCGCAGTCTAAAATTCGTTTTTTTACTATTATTCATGACGACAATTAAATATGTCTCGTGTAAAGAACTTTAGGTAGTAAAGAAACAATTATCTGATCAAACCTACTGCGTAACATTTAGGTATGCTTTCGTTATATTATAACTTACTTCGTAGAATGACAAGAAGCCTCTAGCTCTGGTCTCATCGCCGGCCTCTCCTCCCGCGTAGGAAGGTACTCCGAGGCCGGTACCAGCGTTCTCTTCCAATGAAAATGATTGACCGTAGAAAGGTACGCCCAGAATGAGCTTTTCAGGAGGTGCTCCCTGATCGATCCAGTAGTGCACCGTGAAGTTCTGCATGGAAAATACAATTTCCAATATTAGTATTATGATATTTAAAATTATATCCATTTCTAGTTTTTATATTAAGTAGAGCTTACCGTGTTCAAAGTTTTATCAACGTCTCTGTCAGTAGCATACATTGGAGACACATGCCCAGTCTTCTTGTCCCATTGACCGTGGTAGTCGTACGTCATTAGAGAGATCCAATCGAGATTCTTGGCCAGTGTCGCTACATCATAGCCTAAAATTATACAAGAAACATTAAAATCTTGAAATTTTCTTAAAACACTTTGAAGGTCAAAATAAAATTGTAGTCTTACCAGCGTCTATAACTCGTTTACTGGCTGAGACAGCAGCAGAAAGTAATAAGCCACGCGGCTTGAAGGAAGCACGCAGCTCTTTCACGAGACTAGCAAAGCCTTGTTTGTCGGAGCTCGGACCCTTTTCGCAATTCACCTAGAAAGCGAAATTCCAAATTATTTTCGCTCTCTAACAATCAGGATGGGATATCGATATTTTTTAATATGATTTTTGTAACGCTCACCTGCCAGCACTTAGGATACTCCCAGTCGAGGTCCAATCCATCGAACTCGTACTGCTCCAAGAAGTCTAGAACGTGGATTACGAACTTCCTTCGTGCTGACGGACTGTTCACCATTCGTGAATACTTGTCACTCGCCGAGTCGTCCCATCCACCCAGTCCAAGAACTACTTTCACGCCTTTTTCTTTTAGAGATACAACCTTTTCGTAGAATTCTAGAAAATTACAATATAAGAAATTAGCTCTGAATTACGTGAAATTCATAAAAATCATGTATTTGTTTTAGATAAACTTACTGTTTTCCACGTCCAGCCAGATGTCATGTGGTTTAATTACAAGGCGCTTTGTGTCAAGGACAGCAAACGCGTACACAATGTGGGTGCAAAGCGAGGGGTCAATGTCGCTAGGTGTGTATTTTCCTGGTCCAGGCCTGGAAAAGTTTTAATTGACAGATATAAAATTTGTAAATCCACCAAACCGACGTAAACCATCGCTTATTTACTTTTTCTAGTAAGAAGATAATGAAAGCAAAGCACAGTCAAAATTATAAGTATAATTACCTGTACCAAGCCCAATTCGTGTAATAGCACACGACCTTGTAACGCTCTTCCAAGTCGGCACTAATAGCAGTCGTAGGCTTCTTAGTAGTCGTGTGTACTACTATTGGTTGCTTTTGTGTCGTTATCTGTGTGGGCCTTGGGGTCGGCTTCGTTACAGGCCGCACTTGAATGTCATCCAAATCTTCATCTATTTCATTTGCAGGCTCAATAATTGGATCGGGTAAGATTGTATCTTCATTTACGCTTGGGTCCAGTAAACCGTTCTTGATTGCGTTGACAAGTGGGTAATTTCCTTGACCACATCTAGAAATTATAGGATAGTTTTTATTTAAATTTCAAATAGCATAATATATGTTTCACTTAGTTAATTTTTAACTAGGTATCAACTTACCTATTCTTGAAGTCGTCAAGATCAAGAGCCCAGACCATACCACCAGCAAGGTCTAATGATTTAATGAAGTTCACTTTCTTTTGGATAATTTCAACATCGTCAAAGGACACCCATTGGTTGCCCTTGTATGCGTATGGACCCATACGCTTGTAAGGATCCTTCACTACCTTCCATCCGTTATATCTGATGCGGTCACAGATCTGTAGAGGTAAAAGTACATTAATAAATTATTTGGTTCGGTTGTTTAGCAATAAAAATATTGTATCCGTGGCCCCTTAAATTACCTCGTAATAAGACAAGAATCCTTTAGCTCTAGTATATTCTCCTGCTTCCCCTCCGGCTGAAGCTGGAGCATTCAAACCGGTAGCCTCATTGCCTGCACTGAGGGTCTGTGGCGCATCATTATCGGCACCCAAAGTGAACGTCTGTCCATACATTGGCATTCCCATTATGAGCTTGTTCGCCGGAGCTCCCTTTTGCATCCAGTAATGAATTGTGTAGTTCTGAAATAAAGTAACATTATGTTATTTCTATGGGTTTATTGATATTCTCGTGATCGTGACGAAGACATCGGAATAAATCCATTATTTTGTATCCCTCATCGTCGGTTTTTATTCTATTATATGTGTAAATTCTTTGTTCACATGAACGTACAATAAATTTTTTGGTCAGTCAAATAATATCATTTAGTAAAAAAGTCAAGTCCGTACCGCATTGAAGTAAGTAGTGCCGTCTTCGGGGTGGTAGTACAAAGGTGCAACATGGCCAGTCCTCTTGTCCCACTGTCCATGGTAGTCGTATGTCATGACAGCGATCCAGTCAAGATGGCGAGCTAGCACTGGCACATCGTAGCCAGCATCTATGACTTTCTTGTTAGGAGACACGGCTGCTGATAGAAGTAGACCCTTAGGTTTGAACACGGCGGATAACTCCAAGATGAGGTCAGCGAATGCTTCTTTGTCTGAATCAGGACCCAGTGAGCAATCAACCTGTGAACAATAAAATTGCAGAGAATTTTTAAAGAAAATGAATCTCTGTTTATTGCCATATAATTTTACAAGAGAGGAAATAAAAATATATTAGTTCTATAAATTACATAAGTATAAAAAATTCTAACCTGCCAGCACTTAGGATATTCCCAGTCGAGATCTAAACCATCAAAGCCGTACTTCTCGAGGAATAACACGACGTGTGAGACGAATCGGGCACGAGCCGCCGGGTCATTAACCAGCCTAGAGTACTTGTCGCCTGCCGAGTCGTTCCAGCCGCCGATAGCCAGAGACACCTTGATACCATAGCGTTTGTATTCTACAACCTTCTCATAGAAACCTGAAAATTTTAACAATTATGTAAAATAATATATCGAATATGTCCGTCGTCTATTATGTTTGTAGTAAATAAAACTTACTGTTATCATAGTCTGACCAGGAGTCATGGGCCATAATGAGCCCATCGTCGCCGAGAACAGCGAATCCATAGACGATATGGGTACAAAGACTGGGGTCGATATCCTCTGGACTATACTTGCCGATGCCAGGGCGGTACCATGACCAGTTCGTATAGTAACATACCAGTTTATAACGAGCTGGAAAAGAAGTAAAACAGGTTTACTACTTGACATCTGCTGTAAAGTTAAATTGTTTTATACTCTCTTTGAAATTAGAGTGAACAGACTTCTTCTGGGTAAGCTCATTCCATTGTCGACGTTGTCTTTCTCACCTCTGAGCTATAGTAAAGTCAAGAGCGTACCCATCTCAAATAAAAAAAATAAAATATATCAACAATATTTGGAGTTAGTCATCGGGTATAAAACTTACAGTTTAAGAGAGCAGGTTTGGACATGACGTCTGGTTGTGTTACGCTGGATGGTGAAGCCCATGGCTTATTTGGTGCTGGGTGTGAATGATCGTGCCCATGGTCATGTGTATGATCGTGTACGTGGTCATGTGTATGATCATGATCATGCTCCGGCATCACATCCACTTGAACCGGTCGGGACGTAGTCGTAGTTGTGGTTGTTGATGTAGTCGAGGTGGTGGTCTTGCGTCTACATTTAGCATTCTTGGGCCAATCACAGATTTGTTTTTCCTGTAAGGCAAAGTAATGTAGTGTTAAGATTAATTTTTACTCCACTATACGTATGGTGTAAGGACGCGTGATCCTATATACTCAAATTTTACCTGATTCCAGTGTAATCCGGCACTGCAGGCAAATTCTTCGAATTTCCCAAACAAGCAGTGTAGGTATCGAGTACAGTCCGTCAGAAGCTGGGCATATGCGCCACTCTCACAGTACTCTGTAAGATTTATAAAGCAAGGTAAGAATATATATTTTGAGAGATTTTTATAAAACAAAAGTATCTTCAACGTAAATAATAGACAAGTGGTTAAAGATGCAGTAATCTGGTTTCTTACTGGGCGGTGCTTCATTGAGTTGCTGCATCATAGTGGATTGGGAGTTAGTAGAATCCATCACGGAAGAATCACTCTGTCGCTTATCAGTGCAGGAGGAGGCGGAGGGGAAGTCGCACTGGCTGCGGTCGGGACGCCACACGAGACCAGGAGCGCAGCTCTGCGCTATCAACATGTCGTTCACGCATACATAGAACTTCTCGCACTTCGGATGAGCGTGGTATGTTCCCGTGTTGCAACCCTAGAACATAAAACGCATGATTTATATAAGGGCAAAAACAGTTTTAAAGAAGTGTTGCGGATTAATTCAATAGATCAAGGGGGACGATTTAAATGGCAAACAGAATTCTGAAACATACTTTGAAAAGATTATTTGGAGAAATAAAGCCAAACCTCAAAGAAGAATAAGTCATTAAAATAACTACCTTGCCAGGTATTTGTGCTTCATCGGCGAGTGGTCTCTTAGTAGTAGTCGACGTGGGTCTTGTCGGTCTTCTAGATGTCGTCGTAGGTCGTTTGGTAGTCGTTGTGGTACTAGTGGTGGTCCATTTCGTAGTCTGCGGCATGGGAGTCTTGGAAGGTTTACCCACTATTGGAAAAAACCAATATTAGTATTAAAGTAGAAACGCTAGTGGAATCCTACTATTTATTCTCTAACAAAGATCGAGTTGCTTCAGTGATTTCTTGATAGGAGTTGGTAGCTACCGTGCTTATGCTGGGTTTCATTTGTAACGCCGATCCCATAATTTGTTTCCGAACGTTGAAAGATAGGTGCCTTTCCACCTACCGTCTCTTTTTTCAGGAAGCCGTAACCGACTGAATGTATAAGGTCCAGATGCGGTCTGTATAGAAAATGTTATTACCTTCACACATGGCGAACTCGACCCAGTCACAACGCCGTGTGCGTCTATCCCAGTGCAGGCCAGGCGGACACAGCTGTTTGCGCCAGCGTCCTCCAACACAGAGCAAGTACGAGTCGCAAGTCGTCGCAGGCGCATGCATGTCGTTGCCGCCGCATGCTGAGTCTTCAGATGGAGAACCAGATTGAGGAGCTGTTGGGAAATGTTCAGTTCTTATTATATACTTATTTATTGATTGATTGATTGATTGCATTCTTATTGTTGGGTACAGCAATATAATTTTATTACTATGCAAGAGGCTATGGATATTTTGCTATGTTCCTACCAAAATTTAAAGGATCTGTGGAGTTCTCTCAGAAGGTTCTCTTGCCAAATTAAGGATACGGGTGTAAGAGGCAAATTTTATGAAGATAAAAGAGAAAAAATATGATAACTTGCCATTTGTTGTCGTTGAAGTTGTTGCAGGCCGTGGTGGTCGCGTTGGTCGTGTAGGTTTTGGAGCAGCAGTCGTAGATTTTGGCACTATAATAAACGAAGGTGAATTTATATAGACGTCTAAATTGAAAGAACGTTTTGACTTGAAAGAAAAATTTCAGTATTTGATTATGTTCATATTGATTGTTTACACGGCTAAATAGGCACCAAGTATAGTATAGTGTATAGTAAACCAAGTAATAGAAGATGTATAAGAGTATTATACCTTCGCACTTGGCGTACTTGGGCCAGTCGCAATGCTTCTGTGTGTTGCTCCAGTGCAGGCCGGGGGCGCAGTTCTGCATGTGCCATAGTGTGCCGTCGCAATGTAAGTACGCGTTGCAGTCACCAGGAACTGCGTTGTATTGTTCGCCTATACACGGCTCTCCATCTGCAGGGCCGTCTACTGAATCTGTGGGAATTGTCAAGAGTTTGTTTTAGACAAGCGTTATTAATTGTTGACTTTTGCCCTCGGCTTTGCTACCGTGGTGTATCCCACAAGTATCGTATATATTTCTGGCATAAAAAATTGGTATGCCTCTATCACTCTTCGACCTTACCCAGTACTTAAAACTATTTGTAATGCAAAAATAGCACCACGTCGTTGTGAAACACTGTATTCAAGGTCCAGACCATGGTCTTATTTTTTACCTAAAGGATTTTTCTTTTGTAGAATGATTAGCCTGTCAACTGATGGTCCAAGGTGCTCCAGACTATCATGATGTTAAAAAAAAAATATATTTATACGTGCAGAATGGCTTTGGTTCAATTTGATTACTGAAATAGTGGTGATCTATTTACCAGATTGAACCGGCACCGTGGTGGGTTTTGTGGTAGGACGTTGTGTGGTGGTAGTTGTCGTCGTGCTTGTGGGACGTCTGGTGGTGGTGGTCGGTCTTGGCGGAGGACGTGACGTCATCGGCGCTAGAGTCGAAGTTGCCGTGCTAGCTTCACTGCTTGCTGTTTCTATAAAAAGAATTGATAATTTAGTTATCTGGTCATTTCATCTAAATTTGTTTACCAACGCTAACCTAACGCTGTAAGATGGAAATAAATGTCGATAGATTTATTTCCATCTTACAGCAAATGAACCAACAAATACACAAACAAACACCCACCAATACCCTAACAATATAGACTTTTAAGAGAAGCATATTTACCCGTGCATTTGGCGAAGCTAGGCCAGTCACAGCGGTGGAAGGTGGCGGCCCAGTGCAGGCCTGGCGCGCAACGATGCTTGCGCCAAGCGCCGCCCTCGCACTGCAAGTAACCCTCACAGTCGCCTGGCGCCGAGTGGTACTCACCGGCGTTGCAGGATTGGCCTTCTATGCCTCCTGTAAGCATCGATATATTTGTACTTGTCGTTAAATAAATCAGACAACTATTAAGTCATCTGTGTTACAGCAAAGTGGTCCACCAGGCTACTGTACAAGTTGGTGTTTCTCGCAATATCAAAAGTGTTGGAAGCAGTGTTTATGCAAGTTTTGTTTTATCATGAAGAATATGAAACTCTAATTTGTTGCCAGCGACACAGCAAAATTCAATATGTTGCAAACAACATGTTTTACAATAGCGCGTGCCTGCCTGTACTGGTGGGTGATGTATCGCTACATTGAAGACAAATACAAAATATATTTTGTGTTCTTTAATTTTTTTCAACTTACCGGAATCTGTTGGAGGCTTTTTAGTAGTGGTAGTAGGACGTTTCGTGGTGGTGGGTCGTTTAGTGGTAGTAGAAGTAGTAGTGGTCATAGGTGTGGTAGCTGCGGGCCACCATGTCTGAGCGGTGGTAGGTTTAGTGGTGGATGGGTTCCAGCTCGGCCAGGTTGTGGATGTTTGGTCGTGGTGGTGGTGGTCGTGACTGCCACCTCCGGCAGAGCCTGATAGAACGACGAAATAAATGAGTAAGTACGACAAAGTGTCGATACGACATATATATATGCACGACTGCATTGTATGCAAAGATCATCAAACAAAATATATTGTAACAAATATAACACTTTTTATGTTATTTTTGTTTCAGCACAAAGGTGGAGTTAATGCCTTCATGCATTCTCGTATTGCTATTTTGGATGGCCGGTTATAAAAGATGTTTTGGATGGCACAAGTATGTATTTAATACCCTCATACATATTGCTATTTTGGATGGCCAGTTATAAAAGAGTTGTAATCAAACTCACCATCAGACTCAGGTGTAGGTGTAGTAGGTGGTGACGGAGTGATAGGTTCTGGTGGTCTCTCGCAAGCGGCGGTCGGCGGCGAAGGCACGTTTCTACCGAGCGCGCGACCGGCAGCACGCAGCAATGGCGACGGCTCTGCGCAGCAACGGTTGCTGAAGTCGTCCAGGTCTATTGCCCAGGCTGTGACACCACTCATGCCTTGGCGTAACGCCCACTCCACCTGCACATTATTCTCGCTTGAGTTCCAGGTTAAGCTACGATTTTGACTAGATTTTGGTATTTATTAGTCCAGCATGAACCCAGAAAGGGTGAAGATTATTTGAAGATTTATTTTACCAAATTAACTGTAAGCCTCCAAAACAAGGTTATTTTGTAGGCATATGAAGACAATAGCACTCTCACTCATACTACATCATCATACCTAAGTGTAATAGAATAAACTAAATAATAAATGAATTATTAGTCATCATGGTGATTGGCCCGCAATTCCCGGTATCTTCATAAGTGATGCGTCATGCTAAGTAATTTAGTACCATAACAGAAATTAAAATACGGCCTAAATTAAGTTCAAACTGTGGTTTGGGATTTCAATTGAATTGCATTATATCAAACCACTATTTAATTAACTTATGGGAGCAGGAAAATAATGTACACAAACCTTCTCAGTAATAGATTTGGGGTCATCGTATCCAACCCATTGGTTGTCGGAGTATGTGTAAGGCCCTGCATTATCCTGTCTGCCTGTCTTCCACCTTAAGTTCTTCACTATAAAAAAACAACATAGTTAAAATAATATGTTTTTCATTACAACAAGCATCGCATGCTGTCCATTGCACACAACATAGCATGTTTACTTACCAATTACTGGCGTATAGTACTTGAGGAGTTTAGAAAATTCGCAAAGATAAAAACAATATTTCAGTAGCATTACTAACCTCGGTAGCATATTTCATAGTAAGCCAACATTCCGGGTTGCTTGGTGAACTCTCCGGGCTCGCCCGGTCCGTCGGCAGGGGATCCAGGACCCTTACCTCCATCCGTGTTTGCTAATCTATACGATTGACCATAGAACGACAAACCAAGGAGAAGTTTCTTAGGATCGGCTCCACCATTTATTAGGGCTTTAACTGCATATTCCTGAGAAATAGTACATTTATAGAAATAATTCATAACAATATTTTGTCGCTGAATATATAAAAAAAACGTATAATATTTAGATCACTTACAATTGAATAATAAGCTAAAGTATCTCTAGGTGACGGGACCAGTGGTGTATGGTGTCCAGTAGCTCTCTCCCATCCTCCATGGTAGTCATAAGTCATGGTACTAAGGAAGTCGGCCGCCTTGGATAGAATTGGTAAATCGTACGCAGACTCGATCACTTCCTTGTAACCAGAGAGAGCGACACCAAGTTCCATGTCAGCTCCATGTAAAGCTTTAGATAATTCCTGCAAGGGAGAATTGAATTGCCAATGATTTGTTCTGTCATAAACACGTTTGAATAGGATCAAAAGAATTTTACCTGAACAAATTTAGCGAAATTAGCTTTATCAGAGACTGCTCCCTTCTTGCAGTTGCTCTGCCAACAGACTGGGTAGTTCCAGTCCAAATGCAGACCCTTGAAGTTGTGCGTGCGTAGGAATGGAATCAATTTCTCTATGAATTTGCTGCGGTTTGCCTCAGACGACACCATTCGGGAATATTTGTCGCCAGCTGAGTCTGTCCAGCCTCCCAAACCAAGGATGACTTTCACGTCCCTCAAGGATGTTACACGCTCATAAAGATCTGAAGAAGGGACATAGAATTGTAATGTGATTGCCTGATTTTTCTTTATTATCATGAGAATTGTTTAGTGATAATCGTAAATATCGTGGCAAATCAAGGGATAGCGTCTGGATACGTTTTCAGACTAAGAAATCGTCTTGAAATATAAATCATAAAATGAAGCTTTCACTTACTGTTTGTGACATCAGCCCAAGGATCGAACTCCTTCGCGATGAGTTCATCAGGGGAGAGTGATGCGTAAGCATATACCACATGGGTGCAAAGACGAGTGTCAATGTTTTCCGGAACAAACTTCCCGTCACCACGACGATAGAACGCCCAGCTTGTCATGTAGCATACCACGAGCTTGTCGCTCTGTTTAGCTATAAATAAGATATATTTTAGAAAGGGATTTTTGTTTTCCATCTGGTGGTTGAAAATAATATGAAAGTCTTTTCTTACTTCTTTTGCTATCCACTTCGGCAACTAGTCGTTCTGGATCTTTTAGTGACATTTCCTTTACATTGTCATTCCACTGAAAACACAATTTAGAACTTGTATAAGAATACTATTATGAGAACATTTATTTTATTACAGGCTCAGATTAATTAACTCTTACCTCAAAATCATTTTCATATGCTTGTGATAAAAAGCGAGTTGCATCCTCAACGCTGATTCGGAGGCTTTGTCCTGGCATACATTTTTCTACGTCTTGGTGACTGTTGAAAATGTTCAATAATTAAATAAGTCATTATGTTACATAATATTTAATATCAAATTATTTTGATCGTACCCGCAGAATCCGGTCGAGGGATCGTAAAGGCGTTCGTCTTCGCAAGACATTCTATAACTGATGCCTCCGGTGCAGAAGTGGAAGTGTGCGCAAGAGTCTTCATCAGATGCCAAGTATGCATTCTCAGATTCACAGGATCCTATTTTCAATGACGATTGGTCTGTTTGGACAGCTTCTCCTGTACGAACCAAAATGGGTTTATGATTTCCTTGACAATTATAAAAAAGTATTATGTAAGATTTAAAACGTCTGTGATTTAAAAATGAAAATTCATATTACCGTTCAATGTTGTTGAAATAGCACTCAGCATTGGGAAGGGTTGACCGCACAGTCCTCTAAAGTCGTCCATATCAATGGACGATGCTGCAGCTCCTGCTAAACCCGTAGTCACCACAAACTTCATCTGTTTAGGAATATCGATCATTAATATTGGTATTATCCTATTATATGATTATAGTCATTATAAAAAGCTATTTTAACAGATCTTGCAATAATTCGATTTATTATAATGACGGTGAATATGACTATTAGGTACCTTTTCTAAGACAGTGGTTGGAGTGTCGTACGTGATCCACTGGTTGTCGAAAACAGCGTATGTGTTGCCGCCTTCATCAGTACCACTTGATCCTTTACCTTCACGTTCAGCCATACATATCTGCAAAATATATAGTGATCAGCAAGATCTGGTTTGTTTGAGACCTATTACTAGGGTTCCGCACCTCAAAAGAAAAAACGGTGTCAATTGAATACTTACTTCGAAGTAAGCTAATAGTCCTTTAGTCTGTGTATAAGTTCCTTCATCGCCCCAACCACTGACGGCTGCGCCAGGTGCGGGCAGCGTCGACGGCGCAAGAGTGTAAGTGCGGCCGAAGAATGGAACGCCAAGCACCAACTTTTCAGCGTTCATGCCGTGTCGCAAGATGAACTTCACCATAAATTCCTGTGGAAAATATTGTTGATTAAGTACATAATTTTGTCTGGATTAAGGAATTCTTGAGGCATTTAAAACAAGATCTATATATAAAAAAAATTGTGGCTTAATGTCTCTGAGTCCGAAGTGTAAGATTGCGAATATATGCAGTATACAACTGTAAGTTGTTTCGAGAAAAGTTAGTTTAAACAATGAGGAGGCAATCATCGACTCATTCGAAACCTGCTTAAACCAAAGTCCTCGAAAATCATGTCAACTCTGCAGTGCACTTACAATGTTATCATATCTCTGGTCTCTGGCGGCTGCTCCAGGATCTCTTCGCAGCGGACTATGCTGCACAGCCCTCGACGGCGCTTCCTCACGTTTGGAATGAGTCATATCCCACGCCTGTAACACTGTGTAGTCTGTGGCACCACTCACTGCGCTCAGGTCGTATCCGTCTTCTATTTGATATCTGGCGATTGAAATATGTTTATAAATAAGTAAATAACCTAAAGTTTTCTTTTTAAATAAGCGTTTTAGTGTATTTTTTTAACTTTAAAAAGAGCTCATATCTTTGTATTATTTTACTAGTAGGTTGTTACCTAAACGGAGGCAGTATGGTCGAAAGTAAAAATCCATAAGATGAAAACTTCTCTCGGAGCTCGTAAAGTAGAGCAGTCAAGAGTTCTTTTTCCTTCTCGTCTTCACCTGAAATACCATTAATAGTTTTAGTTCGTGGTCCTTATTTCCAATGAGGCACAAACTTACTTAGCCATCATTTAATGACATACCTGGGTACACCCAATGAAGGTCCAATCCATCGAAGTCGTGTTCTCTCATGAAGTTTACAGCACTTTCTATGAACATGCTTCGTCTAACTGGTTCTTGTACCATTTCGCTGAACAGTCTATCTGTGCCTTCTCCTCCTACACTAATCATCACTTTGAGTCCATGCAGGCGACGTTTCAGGCCGGTTGCTATGCGATAACCACCTGTAAGGGACGTCAAAATGATTTAAGTAAATAAATCAAATATCAATCATGGTAGGTACTGATTATGGTTCGTTCAAAAAACATTTATGTTTACTTCATTCTTGTCTTACCTTTAACAATATCGTAATCCTCATTGTTGGGAATAACAGAGTATGTATGGGGGTGCATGGTGGCGAACGCATAGTGTAGATGTGTGCACGATTTGGGGACCAATCCGGCTGTAAACGCCAGCGGAGGGGCCCTGTATGCGGCCCATGACTCCATGTAGCATACGACCAGGCGACGTGCCGTGGGGCCCGCCACAGTCTGCTGCATCGCTAAATAAACACGAAAAAATATGGATGTAGAAAAACATACAGTTATAAATGCAAATATTGACGACATTTGTCATTGAATTAGCATTGTTACCTTGCAAGTTCGCATTTCCTAGCTGCAATCTCTCATCGTTGCGGGTGCTGCTGCCAAGAAAAATACATTTGGTTTAGTTATGGGTGGTACGATTATTATTTTAATGAACGCCTTTTTAAAATGCTCTTACTTATTAAGATGTCCAGCAGCGCCGTAATACCTCCATCCACTCAAGCCCTCTTCTTGAGAAAAGACTTCAGCATCCTGGTGACAAACCAAATTCATTACATTCGAACCAGATTATATTTCATACCTTGCATTTTGTTTTGCTGATTATTAATATTTTTTATTATTTACCTCTAGTAATTTAAATGAATATTCTGGTTCTATCAGTGAGATCGGACGTTTTTCTACAGCGTCACGTAATGGCAGTCTTTCATCTCCTTCGTCACGAACACTCCTATAATGTGAATACATGGAATCAATTCGGGTACTTTGTATGTGCATAATGAAACACCGTTTATAATGCGTTTTTATTCTATTTTACCTTAACGGTATACTTTCGACGGAGGCACGTATCGGGGCAGCTATAGGATCGTGCTGCGGGACCGTTTCCACGGCGCTTCGTGCGAATGTAAAGCTTGCACGGGGAGACGCTGATGCGTACGCGCATAACGCTAACGCTAAAGCGCACTGCAAAGAAGAAACATGTTTTTAATTACAGAACAGGAAAAGGTCAAATAGGGTTTTTTGTTTATTAGGAAAAGGTTCGAAAATGTTCTATCATCACTTCGGTATGGGTTTCACGTTCGTTGCGTCTGCCATTTCTTAATTTCTATTCTCGACGAGAGGTAGCTATTTAGCATTAAATTCATAGAATAGATGTCTTGGAGGCTATTAACCTTTATCACAAAAGTTTGTTGACATCCATAAATAAATAAATAATATAACAATACAAATGGTATCAATTAATGGTGACATTTAAATTAAAGCTTATAGGTAGGTAATTTAATACCGTTAGGTGTAGAGGTTGTAAAAAGTGTGAACAAAAAGTTAACTCTGCTAACAATGTCTTTGTAGTTCGTGAATCAATTGATGGATTACAAAAGAACCATTAATAAAGATTGAATGGGTTTTCTATGTGCGGCGCCCGGACTGAAAATATTTGAAGTGTAGGCGGTACGGTCAGTGACCCTACGATCATGTATCGCACCGCGTGTTTGCATAATTTACATAACTTGACAGACTCAAGAATTAAGATCAACACTTGAGACTGGTTCACCAAAGTTTGTGTTTATTCTCATTTTATTGCGGTGACATGAAGATGTCAACGGCCGCAACTTGTTTAATGACGATCGGGTTTGAAATAAAAATAAAATAGATGCAGTTATTTTAATGCCATTGCCAAATTGACAAAACACGATAAAATTGTCTTTAAAGACATGCAAATAAACAGAACAGTTGTTGCCCTGGTGTGTAAGGTAGTCTTCCTTACGGAGACACAAGTATGGCTACACTTACAACAAAAATATTTCATGAAAGCTCTCGCTAGGAGGAAATCTTTCAAAACCGTTTGGCGGTTCGATATGGTGGAAAGTGGACGGTGTAAACGCCTACTTGCAGCTTGCAGTCTTATGTAAAACGTCTAATCCAGCAACAAAACTGAAGTTGAAGCCAAACCGCGTGGGTACTAATGAAAACTGTGACGTTTTCACTTGAAAGAAGAATAATGATCCCTAGTGATCGTCTACTTTACATAAGCAGCGGTTATTTGCAAAATCCTGCTTAACTTGTATCATTATTAAACAGGTAATTTTTGACCACCGGAATAGCTGATTATCTAACGCTTTTGTGATGTATTTTGGGTGTGGAGAATCGATCTAATAAATTACTAATAAACGATCTCTAGTACATTGACTCGGGTCGTTCGGAAAACAACACAATTTGCATACAGGCATCAGAGGCAGGTAGCGGCCCGGCTGCCCGCGGGGTCATCGTCATCATCCCAACCAGTCCAAGGTGTTTTCGCGTGACATTTCGCCGGCGATTAGGACTCGAGCTTTTATTTTTATGTTTTTGGTGTCGATATATGTGATAGGTAACTTAATATGATTATAAATCCCATCAACCGTGTTATTGCCCTTATTCAATCATTAACTTTACGGTCAAGATATGTGCATTTAATTTACATTTATAGTCCGGCTCATAAAAATGCCCTCAATAAATAATGCAGATTAGATTTTGTTCAAAACCATACCAATGTTATTTTTATGATTAAACGCATTACTTGGTTGTAAAGGTCTAAAAGAATTTAATTTGTGATGCATTCAATAAACACTGAGGAAGCAATTGAACCATCTTTGATGATTCAAAATAAAGATGGTCTAGGAAACTAGAGTGAGCACGACATTGTGTCGATATGAAGGCCGAGGGAGCGACGCACGAGCATGCGTCCCCGTGCGTGCATCGCATACTACATAAATGTATAACATAGTGGCGACTACAATAATGGTAATGAAGTTGGTACCCTGTAGCGAAGACACTATAATTTTCAACATTTTTGATTAAGTTAATGGGCACCTTCGATCACAAAACCATGGATGTTTAAGCTTTTATTTACAACCGCAGGTCAGTCAACGAACTATGCGACGATAATCTGAGACTTCTCCAAAATTATACCACTAGGCACTTTAACCAAACGATAATTTTACAGAGCCTATAAATGGGAAGCGCTAATTGCCATACTTGCTGTAGGTGGGTACGTTACAACGGTTTCAATAAGTAGATAGGTACTCCGTACTTATTGTGGCATTGTTGACAAAATCTTAATGTTTACACATAACATACCATCACGCCTGTATTACTCGAAGGGTTAGGCAGAGGTGTAGCCAATGTATACCCACAGTTCGCCGGTATGCTTTTAAGTCCCATGTAATAGGTGGCGAGCGTATTGCCGTTAACCAGGACAGAACCAGGACCAAATAATCCTAACTCCGTTCTGCTGCTGAGAGTTTCATAGAAAAATCCAACAACACTGCTCGACCTACGAATCGAACCCAAGACCTCTAGCGTAGCAGTCGCGCTTAGACCACTACACTAACGAGGCAGCTTAATAAAAAATTAAATTAAAAATTTAAAAAACCCCCGACACAAAATCCTAAGTTCCCTTTAAAAAGTAAAAAAATAAAATACGTCGCGTTGGGGGACCGATGTTGCATTTAGGGTACGACCGTCCCAAGCGGTCCCCCAACGCGACGTATTTTATTTTTTTACTTTTTAAAGGGAACTTAGGATTTTGTGTCGGGGGTTTTTTAAATTTTTAATTTAATTTTTATTTTATACTTTTTATAGGTACATACTTATTATAATGTCGATTTTGTTAAGCTGTAAGTACATAGGTTCCTAATAATTTAATAACCCACATGACAAATCATTTTTTAGTTTTTCTTCCCCACTTTCACACCCATAACTTTTAAACGGCTCAACCGATTTTCATTAAACATGTCTAAGAACACTCGTACGTAAGTCACCTTTCATACAAAAAAAACTAAATTGAAATCGCTTCATCCGTTCGGGAGCTATGATGCCACAGACAGACAGACAGACAGACAGACAGACAGACAGACAGACAGACACGTGAAACTTATAACACCCCTCTTTTTGCGTCGGGGGTTAATTATAATACGCATTTCACATTTCTAATAGTAGGTATGCTTATTAGTAAGTATCGTGAATAAAAACAATGATCAATTAATGTGAGTGAGTCACAATGGAGGGTATAAAGCCTAAACAACGATGACACTTCTGCAAACTTAACATGAAATTAGTCATTGCTTTTAGAACGCTTTTAAACCACAGTTAGCCGAGCTTTGTCATTGTCAATAACACGAGAGTTATTTGTTTATGTTCTCGTGTTTTAGTGGTACTTGTACCTAAGTAATGTTGTATTGATGATAATTCAAGACGCTTCAAATGGGTAAGTACCGCTATCTCTTCTAAAAAGATTCTCAAATCGCTTAATTAACACTTGACCTAACATCAATAGAGATAGTCAGAAGTGCTGCCGGCGGCGGCGTAGTAAAAGTTTAAAAATAATTTAATAACGATGTGCTTTTTTGTATACTTAGCTAATTATTTTTCGTTAAGGTTTCATTTTTTATTTAAAAATAATCGCTACAAATCGAATGCAATTGATTATCCATTTGGTTAAATAAACAATAAAATGAGAGGGAGCGAGCATCTTTCGTGCAAAGGTAGGTACAATGATGGACCGGTTTCTTACTAAGTACTGCCCTGGTTAGCCCTGATCCCGACCTTGCTCCCGACCACGTGTGCCCCACTGCCTCATAACATGCAGGTGCTGCAGTTAACTTTCTCACATGACTTTATACAGGATAAGTTTTTAACCAGTGCGTAAATTTTTTTTGGTAGTTCAGTGTCAGTAATAGAACACATTTCCGTGTTTAGTTAAAAAAAAAAAAAAAAAAAAATTTCATCCTTATCCGAGTTTGAAATAAGCAAAACATCCAGGACATAATCTATTCGCCATACTATCAATGAAAACTCGCGGCCGCCGCCGCCGCCCGGGCGCATGGCTGGGGTGAGGGGGTGGGGAATGCGCTAGCGCCGAGTGACAATGAAATATGGTTTTTAAGTAAACATGTTTCGTAAGCGATAACTTTTTTTTTTAGTACTAAGACATATCAAAATAAAATATACGTGTTTAATAAAACGTGTTGAAGTTTATTATGGCAAAATTTACGCACTGGTTAAAAATTTTTCCTGTATATACCTAAGTGTCATGTCGTGCATATCGAATGAGCTAAAGAGACACTTACTTATTTCACCGCAGCAAATTTTGGGACAGTATTCAAATAATGTTTACAGTTAAGTATTACACGCATGGTATTTGCGTCTCTGATACGTACGTAAAATCTATTAAGAATTAGAAGATTATCGAAATTTCGTACGTTTTATCGAACTTATTTTCGTGTTAATATTTGAGTTCATTAAACTTGACCCATAAATAATGATTGCTTTTCCCATTAACTTAATTGTGGTGTCAATCGTAATGGATAGCCTGAATGTCTAATTTTATCGCGTAATAACTCATATGTTTTATTTGGATGGCAAAGGTATGTTATATTTAAAGGATTTTTTAATTTATGACTTTGGGCACAGGCTTATTAAAATGGCAATGTGGCAAACACAACAAAATAAAACTTTTGCACGTTCAAGAAAAATAAGGTTAAATACTTTAAAATAAGACTTACCCATGTTATGAAGTTATGCCCCATGACGGGGAGCTTTCAGCAATATTTTGTACTTATATCTGAAAAAAATTGAAATCTAAATATAATCACAGGTTGTAAATTACCGGCATTGTCCTGTATGCATTTAAACTCATTGCATATATTCTTATTCCTTCTGATGCAGATATTCCAAATTTAAAAAATATAATAAACGTACCTATGTTGTATTATCTTTTGTAAATACAATAGGGTATAAATAAAACACTACCCCTGTATTGAGAAGCTGCGCGTGCGCGGGTCTGGTGCGACTGAGCGGGCGGCGCGCGCGTCACTTAGTGTTAAATACCCCGGTGTCATCGAGCCGAGCTTCGCGTCGCACCCACGTTTGTGCACAACAATCGGAGATCTTGGGGACATGTTCCGAAGAAACAAGCCCGATCGGAAACAAATTCTACACCGGTGCGTTTCGCGTAATCGTGTATGCTTTTTTTTTAAAGATGTGAAATCATCAAATGACTTTCCCCGCCCTGGGCGGGGCGGGAGGGAGTGTCTGTCTTTTACTGACTAAAACCCATCCATGTTCCTTCTTCTGCCCTTTGCTTTTCGGGAGCGCGGTATCTCTTTCGAACAACCCGCAGCCCCGGCAGACATCGGCCCTTAGTGGCCCTTCCGAATGTTTGCTGACATCTCTTGGAGGCGCGCCTGGAACACGAACGCGCCGTCCGTCGACACGGTATCGTGTACAGTCTTGAGAGAAACTTTTGGTCACCCTAAGAGGAGACAGAAATGTTTATTTGACACAAGGTACCGGTTATGATTAATTTGTAAGCTTTTTATCCCTAAGTGCCTTGAAAAGCTCTTTATTAATAGAACTACTTAACTGCCGAAGTGCCAAAGCCTTTACAGTCTTTATTATTCTTTCATCGCCGCTGTAGAGACTGCTATATTTTTGTAGCTTGATGAGTGTTATTAAAACGTATTCATTCAGGGTTCTTATTTTCCTACGGAAGCTTTGAGAGCTAATAAATCTCTTCAAGGAAGAGACTGCGGTGTTTCTAGGTGGTGCACTTAAAATAACAATGCAAAAAAAGTAAGTCACTTGACTTACTTTTTATGGAGTATTTTAATTATTTTGTAAGTACTTGTGTACACTTCAGTTTATTTACACCCGTACAATAATTTGCACCTGCTGTGTTATCCCTTCACCACCTTTGGTTGGCTGCTAGAGAATGCTTACGGCATTCAGCCCACCTTTGTTCGTTTTTTTGTGAATAAAGTTTAAATAGCCATCACGCTTCTTTAAGGGTTAGGCAGAGGTGTACCAATGTACACCCACAAGTTACCAGTATGTTTTAGTTCCCATGTATGTGTAATAGGGCGTGACCCTATT
This sequence comes from Caradrina clavipalpis, assembly GCA_932526535.1. Classification (NCBI taxonomy): domain Eukaryota; kingdom Metazoa; phylum Arthropoda; class Insecta; order Lepidoptera; family Noctuidae; genus Caradrina; species Caradrina clavipalpis. The sequence continues at coordinate 8,405,545 of OW052093.1, forward strand.
GCCATTAACTGGGCACAAATCCTGACTCCGAGCTACTACTGAGAATTCCATAGAAAAACCCAATAACACTTTGCTTGACCGTACCGACGTACCAGTTGCGATTCGGACCACTAGTCTAACGAGGCAGTTTAAATAGATAAATAAATTAATAAATACAAGCTGTAACTCACATCTCAAAGTGCAACGTGCAAGTATTTGGGTGTGAGCTGGTAGACTTAAAAGTTTTTTTTTTAATTGTTTACTCTATATACCTCTATATTATGGCGGAGGTTGATTTATGTTCCAAGTCCGGGCATTTTGTCTTGTAATTTACCTTCTGCAAATGATATGAAAGAGAAGAGAGTCAGTGATAGTCATACTATCACTGAATCCCTTCTCTTTGGTTGACAGGTTGGCATGAAAGAAGAAAGCATGTTGCGCCGACCCCAAGTAACATGGGATAAGGGCAGGAAGATGATGATGATGATGAAAAGTATATATATATCAGTATTTCGATTTTCACTGGTACATACATTTGTTAGAATTCCATGCCAGCCATAACAGTCTGATTGTATCAGTTTAGTCATAGAAAACAAATGTAAATAAATTCACCCATGAAGAAAACTAACGTCTACCCATTGTCAGCAGCAGCAATCCACTTAGCATTTAAGTATGTAGGTACCTACTAAGGGTAGTCGTTCAGTAATTACTGAAAATTCAATTAGAATACTCATCCATGGCTTCGCAGTAAATGTATAAACCATCTATAATATTACTTATGTGAAAAAAAAAAGATTTTGACCAATGGATACGAATTTTTCATTATTTCGAAAGAAGCTTAGTAGGTACCTAGATGAATAGGTTTTTATTAATTTAAAGACTGCTTAGTATTATTTTCCCTTTACATTACTTTGTTAAATGTGGCAGACACTATATTTCACTTTAATAAAACGTCTCATAAAACGGAAGACCGTTATGTCAAATGTAATAAAATTAATGAGCTACGCGTAAAAAAAAAGAATGAATGGATTTAGAAAAAAATGTCAATAGGTAAAGATTTCCATAACGTTGGTTATTGACTTTTAGTAATCAAATATTTGGTATTTAAGTATTACTTCTCGATTAGCAGATGAGCAGACAACCACGCGCTACCAAACATCCATTTGTTTTCTTAAAAGGGAAAATATATATTACATAGGAAGCGTGACATCATAGGAATATCGAGATCTTTTTTTTTCTGGGTTTGATTCCCGGTCGGGCAAAAACTGTTATTGGGTTTTTCGATTAGGAATTTCTCAGTAGCCACCCGGAGTTGGTAGTTGGTGGTGTTCACACCGCGGTGTCTTGGAAAGCACGTAAAGCCGTTGGTCCTGCGCCTGATCTCTCTCCGGTCGTGTCGGATTGCTATCCCATCGGACTATGAGAGTGAGGGAAGAGAGAGTGCACGAGTGCAATAGGATAAGCCGCCGTGGCCGGAATCGGTCTGGAGAGTTACATTACATCGAGATCTTTTTAAAAAGTCTATTAATCCATTAAATAAGCATAGGATTTTTTTTTAAAGACTGATCTTTTTTAATGGTTTCCTAGTACCACACCACACGTACATAAATATGGGATGTTACAAATATTATAATAAATACCTACAATAAATCAAAGCAGAAAAGAGGTTTTGCAGTAGACAATTTTTGCATTCAAATGTATTTTTTAATAGTCAAATGGCTTTTGATGACCAACCAGTTAGGACTAACTGACATACTTAATTACTTTAAAACTCAACCGGGACAGGTTTTTTTTAATAAAGTTATAAATCTTTAACATTATGAATACCTACCGATTATCAAAATGAGCTTTTGAATGATCAGACGAGGAAACGAATATAATTTGCAATTAAGTCATTTGAGTATTTAATATGAACTAAAATTTAATATTAACCTGTTTTATGATCCAGTTTGTCATGTCTTGATCTCATCAAGATTTGGCAAGTTATTTATATAAGTAGGTAGCCTATATACATAGGTATATTACATATCTAAATAGGTACCTACTCCGGTTTACGGATTAGTGCAGTAAGTAGGTACCCTAATAGTCCAGCGTAAAAAATTAACATGGAAGACTGCAAAAGCTTTGCGTTTTTGCGGGTCTGAAGTAGTAAGTCGGCAGGTCGTCAATATCGTTAAGTTTTCCCGGAACCTAGGAGGTCAAAAGCTGGATAGCTAGGGGATCTAGACTTTTCTAAAGTAAGAACTTAGACATAGGTCCGTAATTTACGCTAAATGTATGACCCTAGAGGTGGCAGTTCCCATTCAATTTCGTTGAACCTGAACTACCCCACTGCCACTCGTCAAATTTGTGTAGATACAGTCCATAACATTTTAAGATTTATGAGTTATTAAAATTACCTTTTATCTCTTCGCGTTAAAGGCAGATGTTTAATTTAGCGTACATTCCAACACATCATTCACAAAACTAAGTTCACACTTTTACCACACTTCACATCATCGCGCCGATACGCCGCCGCGGCGGGTGTACCTACTCTTGAAGTTAGTTTACGCACCGAAGGCTTTGACAATCTTGCGAGGGATCAAATTGGTTGTTAGAATGGACACCAATGCACCTCTACTTCACAGCACCTTGTCTCGAAACAATTAAGTCAGAGTTAGTTACTTTTTTGTGTTATTTATTGGGTTTGGTAATAGGCCGAAACTTTATTTCATTTGTACTCGAGTTATATATTAAACCACAGTTGTGAACTTCTGTCAGTTGTAGGACGTAAAGTGCTGTGCCCGGACATGCGCAGTGTACGTGGTGTCGAGGTGCGTTGGCGCACCGAGCTCATGCATCATTACTATGCACGAAGCGTTTCTTCCTTTCTTGCCGCCAATGTCACTCGCATTGTTTACCGCCAGCTGTCACCATCGGTTGACCGCCTAACTGTATACACACGAATTAAGTGGACCCTGAAATTGGCAATGCCCTTGTTTTCACATGTTCGACCCGAACGAGTGACCTAGCTCCTTAGGAACACATCATGTATATTCATATTAACGTGAGCTTGTGTGAGCGCGTAATGAGCTGATGCTACAACAAGACTTTTTATTATTATGCTATTAATGGCTCGTTCGGAATCTGGATCATCCTGCCCTTTGAAAGCACAAACCGGAACCGGTATACGTTAACAGTTTACTGAGTACTTGTGCACTAGCATTGTATATGCGAGGGGGGGTTGGTGATGGCGGGCGATGGCCCGGGAGCACCCCGCGTGCTGCGAGCACGGTTTCAAGGCGAAGTTCAAGGCGGGCCGTTGGCATTTATTGTATGATTCGTCAACATTTGGTGTCAGATGCCCCGCGCCCACACTCAGTATGGGTTCACAGTTTAAAATGAAATTAAGTTTCAAATCAAAATTATCTATTGTACTCGTAGTCACACTTCATTGTGTATCACTATAATTTTGACTAAAAGAGGAACAATGGAGATAGAAATTAAGATCGTTTGTTACAGAGCGGCTATTATTAAGTTGGAATGTTTGATCGAAAAGATTACCAACTCAAATCGATTATTGAAAATCATCAATATCAGCATCGTCTTTCAACGGGTTGGCTTCCAGTTACAGCTGTCATTTATTTATTCTGATCTTTAGAATATTTTTTGAAACAGTATGGGTAAATATTATACGTTCATTAAGGGCTCATTTGATCTCACTACCTTCTAAATAAAATGAAAATAACGATGTAAATAGAAAGATCATACAGCATACAAGTAACCATTTTTACTGTTATCGAACATATTTCGTCATTTTTTATCACTATCGTCCATTTGTTTGTTTACAATGGTCACAGAGTGTTCACGATAACAGAATCCACTATTAGCGCGTGGTTATGAGATCAATAGTTAGTTGTACATTACACAGCGGTGCTGTTGGGCGCTAACGTGCTTCGATTAGTATAGCTGTTGCCCTTGTCAGTCGGTGTTGCGATGGCGTTGCCTCAGCGTCACTTGTTTTTGAGCAAACGTCTAGTTACAGATAGCGGAGTGGCAGATGGCGGTGTGTTGGTGGATGAACGCGGTACCATCGAAAAAATTGTTACTAAGGAACAAGCCGATAAAATTGTAGCTGAAAACCATGGAAAAATTAAGGTATACGTTAATTTTTCTGCTCTCAATTATCTTACCTATCTACCTCAACCGTGCCTCAGCCGAGGGCACACCATTTTCCTTAATCTAAACTTGTTTTCATCAATTTTTCAAGGTAGGTAAAATTGAGCAATTTGCATAAGCATATGTGTGGCTATTGTGCGTAACAGTATCGAAGATAATAATGGTGGTGTGTTTTGTATTACCTACAGATTGTTCTCTTATAAAAGTATGCTATCGATACTACTTACGTCACGGTCTAACGCACGGGTCTGTAGTACCTACTTGAAGTCATTAACCGGCTATCAACAGCTATGTTACTATAACTGCAACGAGTACCGTTTATTCGAATCTTGTTACCCATGTTTTCAGGTGGTGGATGGCGGAGACCTGGCGCTGCTTGCTGGGGTGGTAGACTCCCACGTGCACGTCAACGAGCCTGGTCGCACGGCATGGGAAGGGTTCCGGACAGCCACCAGCGCAGCAGCAGCTGGAGGCATCACCACTATCGTCGACATGCCTTTGTAAATATCAAATTTTATTAGTGGACAGTAAATGTTGGTGGACCTTAGTAGTAATGTGGTTTATCAGCGATAGATTATTATCAACTCTGCTGCGAAAGCGTACTTATGCTGCCTGTAGAAAGCAATATGCTGCTGGTTAGAGATGACCGTAATTCGACGCGAAATTTATGGGTTAGGTACAGATAAATAGATCATTAAAGTAGTATTATTTGATCTGTTTTAATAAAAGAAGCAGAAAATACAAATGTTTCATACAAAACGAAACAAGTGTTGTTGTTCTCGTCATGTTTTTTTTTTAACAAATAACTACTTACTATAGTAGTTTCTAGTGTTCGTATAGGTATATTAATATTCTAAAGAGGAAAGATTTTTTGTTTGCTTATTTGCACCCAGTAAGCTCCGGAACTACTGGGCGAATTTAAGCAATTTTTTCACCAATGGATAGCTACATTATTCCTGAGTGAAAAAGGTTATATAACATCACGCTACGACACACAGGAGTGAAGCAGTAACCAAAGACGTAACATAACGCGCGTAAAATAAGTCGCGCGGGCGAAATCGCGGGGAGATGTTAGTTGTTAATAAAAAAAATGGAATCTCTAGGTGCTTAACATTAGAGTGAACTTAATGATTCGACCAGAGCCCAAGATTGCGTTACAGCTACACTGTTTTATCAACAAGCCTTCCACAAGCCATTAACTATTGTCTATCACCGACTATCACGAACAGTAATTAACTATCAACATTGAGAATTCCTAGGCATTGTTCTTATCAACTAATTAGCACTAACTCATAACAAAGGAATCATTAATTAATGAACAAAAATGTTAGGTAGGTACTAATGTGGTGGAGTAATTCTACTTGACCAAAATTGCTCGTATCAATCTATATGTGGTTACTATTAAGATACAGTTAGTTGTAGATACTGCTGAGTCCCATTTAGAAATGTGTTTCTTTTTATATTATTTTACCTACAATAAAACATTACCCTACTTTTACGCGAATTGTGGCCCTTTATGGCTCATTGATAACTTGATTGACTTCTTTATTAATTATTAGCTTTCTCTCGTGACTTCGTCTGCAAGGAAGTCAAAGACCCCTTTGATTGTCTGTCGCACTTTCGCAAAATCGTCGCTGACAAATCCTACCTATAAACTACTTACCCACAAAATTTCAGCTTCATAGGTCAAGTAGTTTTCGGAACTTTTACACAGAGGGTGAATGAGTGACTTATAGGTTTTGTAAATTAGTTTAGCATTTCATAGCTTTTTAGTAAATTATGTCACCTAATTTAATGTAGCCATACGTTATTTTGCAACGCATAGAGACCATTTGAAATCTTATTTTGTAATCACGGTTCGCAAGTAATTGATAAAATTTATTAGCACAGATAGTTTATCACTCGTCAACACCCTATCGATGCCCTAGTTACTAAGATGGTACATGTCTTTCTTTACAATCAGACATGATACAATCTGCGACCTGCCACGAGATAGCACAGCAGTCAGGGACACTGTTTTACTTTTTCAAGATATATAATAGTAGGTAATATTAAAATGCGTAAAAGTACATTATATTTTACTATTCTTCATTTATTAATTAAAGTACTTAGTTGATTTATTCACAAAATATTTAGGCATTTCATACCGACCTAAAACAAATCCACGACTGTACTAATGCTGTAATATAATGCAAAAGGAATACGTGCATAATGCGTTGCATTATGACCCTAAAAGTCGCGCAATAAAAGCCACTTTATTAGCAAGTAAAGTAAGCAATAAAACAATATTCCGAAACATTTTATCAGTAGCTGTATTGTTTTTGATATTTTTCAAACGGTGTGTTGATCTCCTGATCAGATTATGTTTCATTTCCTGGAGTATCGCAAATGTTTATTCACCTGCACCCTTGAGGATCTAGACGCAGCAATGAACGTAGCCCGACTAGTATTATAGGAGGTTACTAGTATAATAGGAGTTAGGTATGCGATACCGTAAGACTATAGAATAGTTTACCAGATACAATAATAATAGATTTAGAAACACGATCGAGAGCAAATCCTACAGAAAGCTGCCATGATGAATAACAACATCAAACAATGACCTTTATAGTTATATGTTCACAATGACACATCTCGCCACACTCGCAAATACATGTACTTAATATATATTTTGTATCATTGGCTCTCATGTTTTTCCAGGAATTCAATTCCACCGACCACGACGTTAGAAAACCTGAAAACTAAAGCATCTTCTGCTGAAGGAAACGTCTATGTAGATGTTGGATTCTGGGGCGGAGTCATTGTAGGAAACGATGTAAGTAAGAATTTGTCTATACAATTATATATAATAGTATAATTTAAGAAGAGCCTTGGCATTGGACGCTTGTTTAAGGCGATTGGCACACTGCCCCGCATCACGGAGAGTGGCGCGGGAGTGCGTGTTCTTACGTTCTTTGCAAGTACATATCTGTATTTGTATAGAAAACACGTGTATTCCAACACACAGAAAACGTGTTCATGCGCAGTGTTGCAATCATCAGAGCTCCGTCGCCGCGCACCACGGAGCGTGGCGCGGGGCAGTGTGCGAATCACCTAATGCAGATATCGCGACTACTCTACGTTTTCTTTCCGATAATGTACTTATTCAAACAATCGTGAAGTAAATGATGGTCAGAAAATAGTATGAAATAATGAGTTTCAGGTGTTTGAAAACTTTTTATTTGAGTTTCTGTACATTGCAATAGCTTAGTAACAAATTGAAACAACACATTATTTTCTCGATGGAATCAACAAAAATATTGTATCGCAACAATAAATCGTTCTACGTTACCCATGTTGTGTCGCCTATGAGGTACCTACGTCTCTGCTACGCCGGTCCTACGCTTCTGCTACGCCGCGACTACGCTTCTGCTACGCCGCTGCTACGCTTCTGCTACGCCGCGCCTACGCGGCTTTAGCTACGCACCCGCTACGCGGCGTAGAAGCGGCGAATACGAGGCGGCTACATTCGAATAACTGCATACTTATACGCTGGATAACCGTCTTATCGCACAGAGCGTTTATCCTGCACATTAATCTTTGGGCAGTTATTTAGAATATGCATTTCTTACATAAAATAATTTTAGTATCTAACACGAAAAGGTAGGGTTTATGACTCATTTATCCCCATATCATAATCATTATTTACTTTTTCATTGGACATTTTACCATAAATGGGTAAAAGAACAAGTTTAAAATGATATGAGTTTTGTCGCATCATGTGTCCCGTAAAGAAGCCAAATAATAAAAAGATTGCTAAAACCAAGAAGGATGAACAGAATTCGTTAAAAATATCTAACATTATGCAAAAAATGTATAACAAGTATTATTATTGTAAGCTAGGTTATTCACTCTCGGAATTAATATGAATAGGTTGACAACAAATCACTTCCCGTAGGTAATTTCTATGACGCAGAGACCACATATTTTATGATCTAAGATAAAACAAGAAGATACCGAAATAAGATATATATTTCCTTGTTTTGTTACGTTTTTTGAAGTGAAAACTTCTTTAGCGGCGTTGTGCACTTTTTTTGGAATGGGTAAAAAATGTTAACCTTTTGACCGCCAGAGCGTAAACACATCGGCGCCACTGCTACGCCAAGCTACCAATTCAGCATTTCGATTAGCAATTTTTGATTATTGATTTTTTCTAGTGAAATGTAAGAAATCAATATATCTTTGTGCTATTTTACAATATTTCATTAATGTAGTTTTAAATAATAGGAAAGAGAAACACAAAAAACTTAATTTAGGACATTTTTAAGTAGAAAATAAGTACTTAAAAATTTCGTTTTCTTGACGTCTATAGACGTCGGTGGCGTGTTTGGCACGATTTCGTTAGACGTCTATAAACGTCCGTGGCGTTCAAAAGGTTAAACTCGCGTCAGGACACGTGACCCTGATCGAAAATTCGTAAGCGGCGTTGTGCACTTGTTTTGGAATGGGTAAAAAATGTTAAACTCGCGTCAGGACACGTGACCTGATCGAAAATATTACGAATTTATCGTACACATTGTGTACGTCTTTAGCGTTTTCACTTCTGCCGGCACTCCCGGAGTGCAAGTCGTCGTTTTTTTTAATATTCTTAACTTAACAATATACTTGTTACTTTTCAGGATTCACTGCGAGACCTCGTGAAGACTGGCGTGGTTGGATTCAAATGTTTCCTATGCCCCAGTGGTGTTGATGAATTCCCCAATGTTGGGCCTGAAGATTTGGAGAAGGCCTTTGCTGCTTTGGAGGGAACAGGATCAGTTTTAGCGGTAAGAAAATTTTCATATTTTACCAGGCAAATTAACATGTAACATACCATCACGACTGAATTCCCAGAAGGGTTAGGCAGAGGTGTACCAATGTTATAGTGTTCACCCACAGTTCACCAGTATGTTTACGTCCCATTTCATATGGGGCGAGCCTCTTGCCATTAACCGGGCACAAATCCTAACTCCGAGCCGCTACAGAACATTTCTAGAAAAACCCAATAACACTTTGCTCGACCTGGAAATCGAACCCAATACCTCTAGCGTAGCAGTTACGCTTAGGACCACTAGGCTAACTAGGCAATTACACACATTACAGTTTGTACATCCTCATGTAAATGTTCTAATAATATTGGTACAGTAGATATTCATAACTATAACTTATTTACTTTTAGTTCCACGCTGAACTTGAAGATGACAGTCCACCAAGCAAGAAGAAAATGAAAAAGAAGGGTAAGATCTTATTAACAATCCAATGGCATTTTAGTAAAACGACGTTAAAAAAAAACAAATTGTCCTTGACTCGAGAATTCAAAAAAAGAATCGAAGTTCAATCAATGCGAAACAAATGAATTACCTGCTTCTTAAAACATGACAAAGGTTGTTTTCCAACTAATGAGTAGGTATATTCTTTTGTTTGTTTCAGATCCCGAAGAATATCAAACATATCTTGAGTCAAGGCCGCCCAAAATGGAACTAAATGCGGTCTCGCTTATTAAAGATTTTGTTGACAAAACTGAGTAAGTTTTATTTTCCTCAACTAATTTTAAAATTGTTGATGCAGTGACGACAAGAAAAAAACCCATTATTCAAAATAAATATTTTGAGAATCGGCATTTACTTAAACTTCTATTGTGGAACGTCAAACGTACTAAACAACTATACACAGGTTCACAGTTCACTTTAGTTCAAAAATTTTCAATAAGGGTTTATTAAAAAAAAAAACTGTTTACAAAATCCATTCGATTTGTACAACACACAACTTAGAAACTAGTGTTAGTACCTATATTTATCAAGGAAAGCAATAATAATTACGTATTATTACGCGTAGTGGCATGTATCCAATACCACAGTATGGGGCTATCCCACCAGTCCCCTATAGTGCTCAGGATGCTGGCTGTTGGGGCTGCCGCGTACCCTGCGCATGATTCACGCGCATCGCTTGCGCATGACGGCGTACAAGAAATCCATGCCCGCTGCTGCGAACATGCCAGTAGCACTGCAGTACCGCGACAACCCCATCAGCACATTGAATGCATTGTTGTATTTATATACAGAATTAGGTACTTTTAGATCGTTTGGGTGTGAATTAGTATTTTAAAGCATATCAACTGCCCCGTTGGTATCGTGGTCGCAAAGCGCAACTGCTGAGCAAGGGGTCCCGGGTTCGATTCCCAGGTCGGGCAAAAAGTGTTATATGCAAAGTCAAAGTCAATCATTTATTCCAATTAGACCATTAAAAGGCACTTTTGGACGTCAATTAATTAAAACTATTGAATCTAGTTGCCCATTCCAAAAGGTAGTTTCGAATGGAGAAGAACGGGCAAGAAAATTGCGAAAATTGCGTTTTTTCATTAGCAGCCCGGAGTTTCAGGGCCGTCTTTACCAGGGGGTGCAAGGGGTGCGGAAAACCCGGGCGCGGAGCGCCCGGGGGCGCCAGTCGAGCGCAGAATTTTTGGATATTTCATTGAACTTAACACCATTGAACAGTTTTGTAAACTTAATTGTTACTTACGACAAATATGTATGCGCAAGCAAAAATAGTCATCAAAAATAATATTTTTTTTACTTTTATTATGCTTTCGGCGCTTATTGTTTTAATTAATATGTTTTTTATGCATTTAGGTCAAAAATAAAAATGGGTACGGTATAATCAGGCGAAATTTCTAGAGACATCGCTTAGGCCTCATTTACAGAGACGCGGGGCGTTGCGCGTCGCGTGCGGCGTGACTTCTCGCGGCGCGTCGTACGATTTGTCTGTTCACGGAGCGGCGGCACGTCAAGCGGCACTTATCATCGCACGCGTAAACACAAATGTTTGGCAATATAGGACGTATTGTTCATAGAGATGCGGGGCGGGACGCGTGGCGGTGCCCGCCGCTGCGCCCGCGGCGACTCCTCAAGCGTGTAGCAGAGCACGCGGCGGGCAACGCTGCGGCGCACTTCTATTACGCACTATAGAAGTTTCTTCCAATAAAAATCGATAATATAGTACTCTATTGTGACGGTGCAGTGACTACGTGTGCGTTTAGCAATTTTCCAATATGACTGGCATGGCAGAAGATTCCGTCGCGGGCATCACTTCATCGAAAATTGCCGCTGCGTGCGCTGCCGCGGTGTACGCCGCGTGCGACGCGGCGGTGCTAGCCATGGGCTCGGCCGCAAAAAACGATCCATTTCAAGCAAACGCGTCTAAAATCGCTTCTCCGTAAACGCTCTCATACAACGCCATATGTTTGAATTCAGTGCGAGCCGCGCCGCACAACGCGACTCGCGGTCGCGACGCCCCGCGTCTCCGTAGGTAAATGAGGCCTTAATGTTAGTGATTGATAAAAAACTACTTACTTTATTTAGAATAAAGAAAGAAAAATTAAATACTAAATTGAAATTTGATTTTATTGTAGATGGCCGAATTAGGGGATAAAAAGAAACCGGGTACACTTTTTATAGCAGAACTTTTTAAGTCTTAATTTTATTTTCCATAACAACTGATAGCATAAACCTCTTTTCGCAGAAAGTCATTTGGCATCACTTACTTGGCATACATTTATAACTCATAATTTTGTATGGCAGAATCCTCATTTCGCATAAATTTCATTTCCATAATAATTAAAAAGCAGAAACGAAAAGCGTTTCGTATCAAAGTCCCTAGAGATAGATCCAGAGCCCTCAAGGCTAAAAAAGCATAACCGGGTTTACAAAGGTTTACAAAAAAAATAACCACGAAGTGGATGGCGGGGTCTGTTTGCTCGCTTTGCTCGCTCTCTAGACTCCGCCATCCCCTTCTAACCTAACCTGTCCGAGTCGGGGTGCCCCAAGTCCCGAGCTCGCTTCGCTCGCTCTTTATAAAAGTTATACTAAACGAAATTATGCGAAATTATAAGTAAGCCAAAGGTAATTATGCCAAATAAAATTCTGCCATCTTAAACGTATGCCATTTTAAATTCGGACATAAAAACGTTCTGCCAAAAAATAATTATGCTATAAAAATATTATGCCTTAAAAACGTTCGTCTAAAGAAGTTTATGCGAAGTGAGTTATGCCAAATAGGTTTCGGAGTATCAAGTTTCTGCCAAAAAGAACGCACCCATAGAAACCATCGAGTGCTCAAAATAATCGAAGTTTTAAGTTTTTTAGAGTAATAAATAAATAAACTTTACTATCAAAATCACGTGTATTGTGTTTTTTGGTTGACTAGGACCCCTTTCATACTGCAGTGTGTCGTCGGTCGCGTGCCACGCTGCAGTGAAAAAAAAACGAGGGCGCAGGCTGAGTCCCGCACCCCGGCGCAGAATAGACTTAAGACGGCCCTGCGGAGTTTGCAAGTAAAACCGTTGGTCCTGCTTGGTCTACTACCATGCCTATATTCCCCGGAGGGTTAGGCAGACGTGTACCATTGTACGCCCACAGTTCGCCGGTATATTTTTAATAGGGGGCGAGCCTATTGCCAATAACCGGGCACAAATCCAAACTACGAGCTGGTACTGAGAATTTCATAGAAAAACCCAATAACCTTCGTCAAGCACGAAGGTTATGGAAAAACCCAATAACCTTCGTGCTTGACCAGGGCATCAAACCCCTCCTCCTCCTCCTCCTCCTCCGACCTCTAGCGATTACATTACAATAAAGTATATTTTACCATCCAGCGTGCGAGTGCACGTAGTCCACGTGTCTTCTTCTGAGGTGGTGCCCCTTCTGGTGAAGGCGCGGAAGGCGCGTGTGGCTAGAGGGAACGAGACCTGGCGCGCCGGCGTCACCGCCGAGACCTGCCACCACTACCTCACTTTCAGCGCGGACCAGATCCCTAAGGGACGGAGCGAGTACAAGTGCGCTCCACCTATTAGGGACAAGGATAATAAGGTAATTAATCTATATACTAATAAAAGAAAGTCGTGCTAGTTACACTATTTTTACCTCGAGAACGGCTGAACCGATTTGGCTGAATTTGGTGGGGAGGTAGCTTAGAACCAGGAGACGGACATAGGATACCTTTTTTTAGTTAGGCAGGTAAATAGGTAGGGTAGGCATGTAGGTAGATAGGTAGGTACAGTTTGGTAGGGTAGGTTGGACTTTGATTTTTGTACCGATTTTCAGGGCTGGAGAACGCCTGGCCCGCTAGTATGAATAAATAAATAAATCTTAATTCTGAATTTTCAGAAGATAAAATACATCTTGAATCTAAAATTAAATAATGTTGGTAAAATAATGTCAGATGCCTGTATTAGGATAATCCTGTATCACAGGCTGCAGGAGCTCCAACTATATGCTAATGACGCAGGTCTGGTCAGTCAATGGTGTTGGGATCTTAAACTTTCTTAGAAAATAAAGGTAGGCATTAAGTCCGCCTTTGTACTTTTGTTGCATAAAGTTTATATAACTAAATAAAGGTCTGATGAAAACGTAGCTCTGATGGTTTTTCTGATAATAAAAAAATAAAAAATAAAATGTCAGATAAATATTTTAAAATATTTACACACATATCATCACGCCTCTATTCCCCACAGGGTTAGGCAAAAGTGTACCAATGTACACTCGCAGTTCACCGGTATATTTAAGAGGAACTATTACTTAATCTGTGGTTTAGGTCCCATGTAATAGGGGGCGAGCCTTTTGCCATAAACCGGGCACAAACCCTAACGAGCTGATACTAAGAATTTCATAGAAAAGTCCAATAACACTTTTTGCTCCATCTGGAAATCGAACCCATGCAGTAGCAGTCACGCTTAGGACTAGGCTAACGAGGCAGTTAAAATATTGATTACCTGTGTTTTTGCTGTAGGAAAAGTTATGGGAATACTTATTAGAAGACAAACTGGATCTGGTGGTGTCCGACCACTCCCCGTGCACTCCGGATCTCAAATGTTCGAATAATTTGGAGGCTTGGGGCGGGATTTCATCTGTACAATTTGGTAAGTTTATTTCTATTTCTAATTGATATATCGATACCAGAAGTATCAATTAACGTAAGGGACATTTTGGCGAAAATGAGTTATATATATCATTGGATTCAGAATTTTCTGCTCTATCGATTGGTATTATTAAAAAAATTCTATCGTTAAAAAAAATTCCCTTACGTTAAAATGATGTAACGGACGTTTACATTTTTTTTTCTCTGAAAAATAAAGTAAGTCATAGTGTTAATAATTTACAACCTCAGTCGATTTAAATAGCATATCCCTTACTTTAATTCATGATTAGAGTTTTTTAAGAATCATTTCTAAAGGTGATGGCTAAATGACTGACCCCGGGCCAGATACATTCTGGAATGTATATGAACCTTACATAGCCTCATAATATTTAAAAAATCATTCATGAATTATGTAGTGTTTAATATTTTCCTAACACTTTCGTGAACTATTAAACATAATAAAGTATCTAAAAAAAAACTTTTTCATCACAAACATTCGCTTATAAATATACAACCTCATTTTCGTTTTTAGTTTTATTCTTTTTCGTTTTATTTTTTGTCAGTTGAAGAAAATTATATACTGTCACACACCTTTTTTTCCTTTTTAGGCAATATTATTTTACCATTATATTATTCCCAAAAAGTATCTGAATCTTTTTTACATGAAATACTAATATTTAGCCATTCAGCATTACATTGTACCTAGTACCATATTTATACATGGTACCTGGCACATGGGGCAGTGGTCTATACTTCTATTTAGCCATCTCCTTTCATTTAAATCTGTGATAGCTAAGCTGAAACTAACATTAATCATGCAAAGAACCTATTTCCATGGTATTAAAATACCATAATTTTAGCAGATAATTTATAGTTACATCAAATTGCAACACTGTAAAAGTCCTTTACAATAGAATTACGTATAATTTTCTATTTCTCTTGCTGCTTACACTATGCTTGACGGTTTACACATAAAATATTAGTAACGTAAGGCACAACTAAACATATTTTTTTAATGTAAAGGACATGCTATATTTTAATCCGCTGGATATTCCTAAATCTTTCGTTTAGAGCATGAAAGAAGAGGAAATTCTAAGAAACTTTGCTCTAGACACAATCAAAATTTGAGCAGACAGTAAAAAGTTATACCCAGATTTAAAAAAATAAAATCGTTTTTTGGCTCTCCTGAAAAACCGTGTTTTGTCCCTTACATTAATTGATACTTCTGGTATCGATATACTAGCGAATTGTCCGCGAGACTCTCCACAGAAGACTTTGGACCGTCCGGTCCAAAGCTGAGATAATATAGTCCAAGTCCTAAGTTCAAACTCCAAAGTCATTCTTATTTATTGTAAATTTTTTGACATTAGTCATCCGCGAATATTTTTTTATTGTAATGTAGGTGGCTGTAATTACGGATAATACGAGGGCCATGATATTTTTTATTTGATATATTGCATTGCACTGCCTGGCAGCTGTCAGTCAGCTTGCGGTTATGCATGATGTTAAGCAAGATGAAGCAGGTACCCGCGGTATCATTATATAGGTATTTCCTAAGTTTCGATAAATTACAAGTAGATAACAAATAGGAAATTATATTAAAAGTAGAGTAACAGTAGATTGTTAACCGATCCGGAAAAATTAAAACAATTGAACAACAACGGCGTTTTAAAACGCCGGCCGGTGCTTGACCCTTAATGTTCTAAGTTTAAAGGTAATAATCAAGTAATAGATATCTCAGATGATGCAATCAAGATGATAAACACTTTTTTACGTGGGTTGTGGATACATTTAATTTGTTTGCTTATAAACGTCCTTGAATAGAATCTTCTTATTCTTCAATTTATGTACAATCATCATAATGACGTAATAAGCATGTCTTTATGATCATTGTATATAAATTGAGAATATCTTTCAGTAATGGTATTTGTGGTGATAAAATAAATGCTTTTCCGTAGTTTCATTCGACTGAAATTTTGTTTTCAGTATTATAAATTTTCTTTTACTTAAGTATACTAAAATAAAGAAGAAATATTTAATGAAATCACTACTTTGCTATCTACCGCTTAATAAAATAAAATAACATGTGTCCCTAAAAATCAACAAAATTCAGCGAAGGGGTTTTTTTATCTTATTTTTTTCTGAATTAACTTCCCGGGATGGCCGTTGGCTGTTGGTAATTACTATGTCACTACAAGTAGTCGTTAGATAGGTACCAAAGGTCCACAATGACCTATCATAATAATCTCGGGAGGCATTCTTATCATATTGTTATCACCTGGGCCAGGAACCGGCATGTATTATAGGGATGAGGGGCTAGGTCAACCGACAGGTTGGGTCCTTTTCCCAAAGCGGGTTACTATGTTTATTTTTTTTAAAGAAAATAATATTAAGTAACAAATTCGGTTTACTAGAATATCATTGTACGTATGTATATGCATAATAGATAGTAGGTTTTGTCATTATCTAATCTTCAGTAATCCTCATTCATAGTAAGTATAACAATGACTAGGTAACTATCTATGTAGGTAGTATGAGTCCAAAGTCCGCCCGGCCTGAGTGTAACATTCAATCGTACATAACTGCGAGCCCGGCCTTGGCAATGTTATTCTTGCGCGGTGCGTCACTGCGTTACGTAAAATAGTACCGTTTTAGTGAAATATCTTAAATTAATGTGTAAAACTAACATAACTGAAGTTAAATTCTGAATACATACTCCAATAAGTACGTGATAACTCTAAATTATTATAAATTGGTCGAAAATTTGATCACGGCTTCAATTCGTGTCGGTTTCCGGATCGATAAACTTAACCTCTTCGCGACTATGGTTATTTTGACATGTCATTGTGAACTTTATATGAAATATTAGAAAAAAATTGCGGCTACATAATATTACTGAAGCGTGTTCTCTTTAATTATACCAACAATTTGTGAACATGGCCACGCGATGGCTCTCCCGTTTGATTTTGAACTCTAGTGAAACAACATTAAAGTTTTCTTCACCCATCCTCAGTAAACAGCTGCATACTCAGGTGAGTTACTTTTTTTAAATTATGTTTTTGGTATTATTATTATTTTTGATTATACTATCAAAATAGCGTACTTTATTATAATACTCGTATCTCATAAAGATCTATTCTTTCATACATATTTTTTTTTTATTTCTTCTTTATTCTTATAGAACTCATTTTTAAGACTATGTATCATGAAGTTTACCTAGGTAATTACCGGTGATTATTAATACTAACCAACGCACTAAGATAACAATGATTTTATCAAGGTAACCAAACAGTGCGGATTTTTATTTACACAATTCGGTGAATATTACCTAATAATAACTGAATTTATTATAATGACTGTTTCACTGTTACATCATACCTTCAAGATTTTTTTTTGAGTACTTAATTGGTGCTTATTCAGTTCATTTAAAAAAAAATATAAATGAAGAAACAATTATTGACTACTGATTGTACCTATTTGATTTTTTTTAAACTAGGAACTAATTTGTGTCTTTTGGTTTCTATTGAAAAAAACAATTAGAATAAAGTAAATTAAATATTGGTTCACTAGTAATTACTTAGGCAGGTACCTAAAAAGAAAGTAGCACCTATATTCGACCGAATTAAATAAAACAAATAAAGTTAGTCTGTTTTATTCGAAATACATGTACCTAGATTGCCACAAAGGTGTCTAGACAAGTAATCAATGATGCATCATTCCTATCATGAAAATCTACTTCATTTACAGATACCAACTAAAGAAATTCAGATCCCAGTAAAGTTTGGACACATCGCGGGGAAGCTATGGGGTAGTGGCGACCAACAGCCCATACTGGCATTACACGGTTGGCAAGACAATGCAGGCACCTGGGACCCTTTGATACCGATGATCATCAAAGACAGACCTATATTAGCTCTGGACTTTCCTGGACATGGGTTTTCCTCATGGATTCCTCCCGGTAAGCTGTGATTACTTTTAGTCGTTAAATCTAGGTACGTTTGCGTATACCATCACACCTGTATTCCCCGAAGGGTTAGGCAGAGGTGCACCAATGTACATCCACAGTTCGCCGGTAAATTAAGATCCCATGTAATAGGGGGCGAGACGGGACGGGGGTGTAGAGGGGACGTTTGCGTATCTCATATTTATTTACGAAAGTAAAGGCACCTTTACCTAATTTTATAATTTACTATTTTCAGGTATGCTGTACTATCAATGGGAATTACCGAGAATCATTTTATATCTCAAAGAATACTTCAAAATGGAAAAAGTTGCATTATTGTCGCACTCTATGGGAGCAATAGCAGCCATGCGCTATGCGACTGTGTTCCCTGATGATGTTGAATTTTATATTGCAATCGACAGTCTTATTTACGACGACTACGACTTAAATTCTGTAGTAGACAGAATTGCTAAAACCATACGAAAAGCAATAGTAGCACAATCACGGTTGAACCAAGAACCACCTTTGTATACCTTGGAAGAAATTACAAAAATATGGCATTTAGGTACGAAGAAGTCTGTATCCTTAGAAAGTGTTCAGCACCTTATTAAAAGAGGCGTGAAGCAGTCACAAACTGATCCGACGAAATACTATTTCTCACGTGACTCCAGATTGAAGTACACATTATTCAATCCAGAGGACAAGAAGTTTATCGAAGCTCTCGTCAGAAGATTGAAATGTCCAACTTTATA
This sequence comes from Caradrina clavipalpis, assembly GCA_932526535.1. Taxonomy (NCBI): domain Eukaryota; kingdom Metazoa; phylum Arthropoda; class Insecta; order Lepidoptera; family Noctuidae; genus Caradrina; species Caradrina clavipalpis. The sequence continues at coordinate 8,424,307 of OW052093.1, forward strand.
TGTCAAAGCTATAGACTCTCCTTATTCGGCTGACCCGTACTCTATAGAAATGCGTGAAATTTTAGAGCAAATTAATGAAAAATACGAATTTCAGTTCGTGCATGGTACACATCATGTACATTTAAACAATCCTGAACTTGTAGCACCTCTTGTTAATAAATTTATAGAAAAGCATAACCTTAGTATCTAAATTCTATCAAATATAAAAATCTCTGAAAAATACTTTAGTTACATCTTAAATGTGTACATGTTATTAGTTGCTATGAAAAGTTGGGAAGGTGATAAGCGATTTATTATTGTATTGTATAATTTTACTTAATTTTATGATTAATTTAAATTCTATTTATTTTAGTTTTAATTTATTTTGTATTTAGTTTATTTTTATTCCATTTTATATATTTTGTGTATTGTTTAAGACGTGTTTGTTTATGCACCAGGTGACCAAGATTTTAATTATTATTTACTTATAATAATCATCAATAGTACAAGGTAACTTAGTAACTAAATTCAATTGCTTAACTGCCGTACCATTTCTCTGTAAGATTATTGACTCGTGCTTGTAACCTTACTACATAATATAATAGTAGTATTCGTACCACGAGTAGTAAGTACTTACATAACCGAGGCAGCTAGGATATTATTACTTTCATCACAAATATCGTTCATATTATTGTTCAGCTGCATTTTTCACCCCAATATGTCTAAACCTTTAAGAGTACATTAAGGTACTTTATAATTTTAATAAGCTTCGAACATCGTAAAATCAGATGAGACTTATATAAAAAGTACTTAAGTAATATAGTCTCTTTGCTTAACCAGACTTCTGTCTGTGTGTATGTTGTATTTATTATATAAAAAGTCTTAACTTAAATATCTTATAGCATCACAAATATTGATATTCTTGCTGTGCATTTTATGCCAAGCGTAGGTTTTTGTAGTAAATAGGTAGTAAACAGGTTCCTAGGTCATAAATGCTTATTTTTTAGGCTTTCCTTCAGTATCCACACAGTGTTATAAACTAGTATGTAATTTCTGAATTATAGATAGAGTACTGTAGCTGCAACAAAAAGTGATTCTAGTGATAATTGTTTTATTGTTAACTAGTCGCTTATTAACTGTTGTGATTTATTATTAATAAGTAGAAAACTTGAATATTATAAACAAACAATATTTATTAATAAGTATACAAGAAAACATAATACGAATTATAAGCCCTAGATATTGTTAAGAATAATATTTAATTTGAAAGTTCACTATTACATGGAATGTGTAGGTAAGCTTTAGTTAGAATTACTAACATCGTCACAAATATGAGCACCTTTCCTTAGTGGTAGAACTTTCAATAGTGCCTCTTGCCACGGCACTCCTTCAACTTCAGACACCCTTAGAACAATCTCAAATACTGTAAAAACAAAAGATATTATTTATAATTTTCGTATTACTTATATAAACTAAGATAAAGGTGATATTACCATGTTTAATTTTATTGTGAGCACTTGTGTAGTGGTCATTATTAAAGTGTTTGTCCAATGTTAGTTGTCGATGTTCTTTTGTTATTTTATGGCATCGTCCCTGAAAATAATATAAGGGTGTAAGAAGACACATTGCATCCTCCTTAAACACGCACACTACCTAAGTACTTATCAAAATAAGTAACATTTAGAAAAAAAAATGCTAGGAAACACCTTTTTTTTGTGTCAAAAATTACTATTCACGGATCCATGCAATGTAACACACACATATTATTGTGCTTTTGGGTACATACGACAGTACATGGGTCGTGGGGTACCTAATTAAAGTTTAGTTAGAAATTTTAAAACTTCATTTGATAAAAAAAACCCAGAAAATGTTTGACGTTCAATATTTTCATAGCCAAAAGGTTCCCATGTATGGTTCAAAATATTTTTATAAAAGATCGCAATGACTAGAAGAACCTGCAACTTTCAACTCCGTTAAATAAGTGTCTTTTTATACCCAGTATATTATGGATAACAAAAAATATTCTAATTTATTCAGTATATAAATGATTAATGTTACCTAATAATACAGATCATGGATTTATGTACCAGCCTACTTTTGAACAATTTATAACCAAAGAATCTGACCAGTATTGAATGCTTAGCATTTATATATTTTGCAATGAATTAATCTCTTATATACAAAAAGGGACATGTAAATTTCCAACACACTTACTCGTGAAGTGGCTCTTATTGCGCTACTTATTTACTTGACATCACCACACTAGTGCGATAAGGAACGTGCTTTTGTTCTTTGCTTAAATTTAAAAAAAGTGTTATATTTTAGCACGAGTGGCACTACTATCTGTAATGTAAAGTAAAAAGCACTCGTGCTAATTGCCACTTGATTAAGTAGTGTGTTAAAAAGGACACATTGCCTATTTATTGATAAATCATTATTATGGATATTATTTGTGACCTAAAAATTGTAACGTTTGCCTACTTAAACAATGTACAAGATTGTTAATATAGAAAGTTGAAAACTTTAATGGACTATTTTATTTTGGTGGATGTAGTGAATACTTAGCTAAATCTTTAGAAATTGCTTCAATGTTCCTGAAAAGCGTAGTGTTTGTGTAGATAATTAATATTTACAGATTTTTGAGTGGTCAAAAATATAGTTGTTTATTTCATATCAATTTCCCATCAATAAAACGAAATATTTAAACTATTCGTTTTATTTAAATATTTTAATAAAGGATACCTTGAGCTGCCTACTTTTTTGAAAGCTATACTCGTAGATTATTATTAATTTGTAATTTCCTCAACGTTGGACAAACAAGCATAATCGCATTACTAATAAGCATTTTATGTCCAATGTCCAATAATATTTTCATAGAAACTAAAGAGTTTTTTTAACGTGTCCCTACACTTTCCTCCTGAATTTACTCCTGTATCGTGGGTACTTACATACATATAAATTCACATACACAATGAATAGACCCGGTACCTGTAGGCTATATACTGTAGAAATCGAACCCGTGTCAAGTGACATCAAAGGGCAACTTAAAAATCACCAAACCTTACAAACCGTATATAATTTTTGAAGACTGGTATAGGCTATACTGAACTGCCTCGCCTGAACAGCCTAATGGTCCTAAGCGTGACTGCTAACCTAGAGGTCTTGGGTTCGATTCCTAGGTCGAGCAAAGTATTATTGGAGTTTTCTATAAAATTTTCATTACCATCTCGGGGTTACTTAGGAACTACCTTTTACATCGGCCCAAAACATACCAGCGAACTGTGGGTGTGCATTGGTACAGCTCTGCCTAACCCTTCGGGGAATACAGGCGTGATGGTATGCATGTATAAACCATAAACATTACTTTGTTCTAGGTTTATCACTCTTCTGGACATCGGCAAGTGCCCGTGGCTTAGATTTGACCTCGATCACTAAATACATGAGTTCAGCGCCTGCGCAGTTATGTGGTCTTCAAAATCGTAAAGGAGCTCTTGCACCCGGCCTTGATGCTGACCTTATATTCTTCGACCCTGACGCATCTTTCACCGTCACCACTGAAATTATACGACACAAGAATAAGGTAACGATAAATTTTAAATACCATAAATTACGATAAATACGTACTTTATGTGAAACTTAATAAATTGATATTATTTATTGTTATATTTTTGTTCCTATATGAGAGGGGTGAGATATTGTTACTTTTGTGATGGCCTCACTTTTAAATCCATAATTCTTTTTGGTAGTTACTTTTTATAGCAATTCCTTGCCAGTAGCTACCGTTTAAGTTTTATTAAAGAGTAATGTGTATGTACCTTTAAGCAGTTCGTTATTTTATTTAGTACCATTTAAAATCGAACTGCAGTCAGCAACAGAATGCTTACCTGGATAAATATTTATTAATATTAAAAGGAAATTACTGAAAAAAATATAATAGTCAAACAATTAATGATAAAAGTAATAGGTAGGTACTAAATAATACTTCTAAGACGTGTAGGTATAGTTGAAATTGAAAGAATAGGACTAATCCTATTCTTTCAATTTCAACTATACCTACACGTCTTAGAAGTATTATTAACCTAATCGTCTTAGAAGTTTTATTAACCTAATCCTAAGATTAGGTTAGGATCTTATATCACACAGTCAAAATTCTGAAATGATTTTGATTCCAAAAATGAATATTCCAAAAAAATATACAGCTGATCCTATGAAATATTTCAGGGTTACCCTGTTGTAAAAAGTGTTCATAAGGGCATCCGCCCACGTTCGAATTTTTCCTTTCCTCTATTATTTTATGTAGTTCAACTAGGCCGTTTTTTTCAAGGACGAAAATGTTGATTAAAGCCCCTATAAAATTACTTGAAACCTATGCCTACTTCAGATCAATAAATCCTTGTTATCTAGCACCCGCAACTTTATTGTATCTTAGCTCATATTGCTTACCTGCCGGGTGCGGAAGAATGTGTGCGTGAGTGTGAGAGCGATACCTGTGCCCCGGCCAATGGTAGTTGGAGGAACACCGTGGGGTTTTATCTTCCCCGATACAGACTGCCTCCGCCTCGGAAAAGGCGGAGGGGTGTGTCGGGATGAAGACATGAGGACTTCCCCATGACATCACGACTCACAAGGAAAAGTATCCTATCCACCACCGTAATTAGCCTTTTTTGCGCCCTGTGCATGCCTCATACGGCTGCCCCATTTCAAAACCTAGCAAGAACCTAAAACTAAATTTTATAGGAGAGCGAATAAACGTAAATTAGATCAGAGGCGAATAGTAGGTATATTTACTGGGTATCGATGATTAAATTTCACCGCTTTATTGTGAGTTTTCAACGCTGGTGTATTTGTATTTGGTAGGGACTTACTTGGTTAGCAAAATTATGCAAAAACGAGTTTTGGAAAAAGTGTCCCTTACTAGGTTTTGAAATGGGACAGCCGTACCTATAACTGCGCCGTTAAAATAAAACTGGTCCTGGTCTGGTCATCTCTGCGCTCCTCCAGGGTCTGCGCCCTGTGCCTGGGCACCGCTAGCACCGCCCTAGTTGCGGCACTGTCCCATCTTCACTTTAATTTAATATTTCGTGGTTTTATATTTCCAATTTCTTGGTTTCAGTTGACGCCGTACATCGGCAAGGAGTTGAAAGGTGTCGTGAAAAAAACCTACCTTCGTGGACGCCTGATCTACGAAGACGGAGAAGTCATTGAAAAGCCCAAAGGAAAACTATTGTTAAATGATATTTGAAGCTGTGCAAATAATGTAAGACATTTGGAAAAATATAGAAACTTTAGAACATCGTGTATTTTTAATACGTACTATCCTTACTCCTCCACTAATCTTTTCTGATTAATTTCGTTGCAAGATCCAAGACAGTTGAATTGTTTCTCCGGGGTATGTCGAGCTTCATTGCCTCGGCGCTTTTCTGGTGGTCTCCACTGTTATTCTGGTCTTCAGGAGTTGCATTGGACGGGAATAGAGTGGTAGGCTTGTCCCACAAAAAAGTACCTACCTTTATTGTGTCTTAATACCTCTCCACATACGTGTGATGTTATCACAGAGGAGATAATATCCTAAGTTGCATACGTCGCCTATGCGTGAAGGGTCACGCGAGATATCATAGAAATTGTTCTATTGCTATCAATAGAACAAAGGTGCCATATTATCAATAGAATATCTATATATTCTAGTGATAGTGGTAGGAGAGGCCTTTATGTTTTGTAACTGGTTGGCGAAGGTCATCTAAACTTACAAAGAAAACACTTAATTGTAAAATGTATCTGTGTCACATTGTTGCAAAAGAACATACCTACCTACTTCTCATTCCGGAAAATTTTACCTAATACAATAGTAATATGTAATAGCTACATTGTACATTGGTTTCAATCAGGCGCTGAAACGTCAATCCATATAAAGTTCCCCTGAATTTAAAGAGTGATAGATTTCTATGTAAGCTCTAATATGAATTCAATTAGGTTCTAGAAATAATACGATTATTTTCCTATATATTAACTAGCATGAAAAACCGCATGTGGTGTAGGGGCCCGCCAATGGCGGTCCAAGACCAGTCGGGGGCACGGATCTTAAATCAAGCTAATACCGGGCTCCCCGCAAATGGCAACAGAAGGAACTGTGGGATTTAAGTCGGTAAAATACCGACATAACAGACGGAAGGCATTAAACAAATTACACTCAGAAAAAAAGGCATAATGTAGGTCCTGTATATTTAAAACAAAGCGCTCTGCAAAGGAGTGGAACTCTTTACCTGCGTCTGTATTTCCGAACGCATTCAACCCTAATCTCTTCAAAGTTAGAGCGAACAGGCTTCTTCTGGGTAAGCTCACTACATCGTGGACTTTGTTTACGTTTTTTTTTTTTTTTTATACCACTGTAGGTGGCGAACTAGCTAACGGCCCGCCTGATGTTAAGCGGTTACCGCTGCCTATGGACACTTGCAACACCAGAGGCATCACTCGTGCGCTGCCGACCCCGTAAAAACCTCAAAACTCCTTTCTTGAAGAATCCCATGCTGTAGTCTCTTGGGAAAACCGTAGCAGGGAGCGCATTCCACAACTACAACCCTGCCGATGGCGAGAGGTGCGATGGTAAAAAGTGGCCGTTGGCATCATTTCAAATAATTCCGCGGAACACAGCCCATTGTACAGGCGGTAGAATACACATAGGGAGGCAAAGTCCCTCCTCAGACTTAAAGGTTCAATACCGCCTGTGAGCATGGGATCGTCAATAATTCTCACAGCGCGTCTTTGGACCGAGTCAAAAGGCCCAAGCTGGTATCCCGGAGCTCCCGCCCAAAGGTGGCAGCAGTACTCCATATGGGGCCGGACTTGCGCTTTATACAGCACAAGTCTTTGCCCTGGTGTAAAATACTGCTTTGCTCTATTGAGCACACCGAGCTTTTTCGATGCCAGCTTGGCCTTACCTTCCAAATGACGTCGGAACTGGACGTCGCTGGAGATATCAACACCAAGGATCCCAATGCTGTCGGAGATGGAAAGGGCTATGTCCTGGAATTGTGGAGCCACAGCAAATGGGGTTTTCTTAGCGGTGAACGCGCAAATTTGTGCTACGTCATCTTTGACTAAGACTAGAGTCAAGAGCTTACCCAACTCGAATAAAAAAAAACAAACAAATACAGACAATAAAACAATGTATCTTATCACTTTCGTCTAAACGTCGAACAATTTAGATTGTTGCGAACAATTACAAATTACAGTTTCAGTTCAATGGACTCCAAAAATAATGAATTTATCTTTTGGAATGCATTTCTCTATCAACTGCAACCTGTCAAATGTTCTAAATAGGTACATATGTACTTACTTTAAAACTAAGCAAGTCTAGCAAGTGTTGCGAGTTTTTAGTGGTGTTTAATTTATTAATGCCCGATTTCGAACAACTAATTAGTTAATTCCGGAAAATTTAAAACTTATGCTAGAATGTACGAATAACTACATCATAGTATCACTATAATTATATGCTCTAACGTGAATTCAATTACATTACACAAACAATAACATCATTTTTCCTTGGTATGAAAAATACCTGTGACGGGGCGCGCAGTGTTCCGTGAGCGTCTCTATGGTAGTGGAATGTGCGGTTGCAGGGTAGGCCGCATCCGGGGCTGCGGGTTGTCCCGGGGCTTCGGGTTGTTCGAAAGAGATACCGCGCCCCCGGAACGCTAAGGGCACATGAAAGGAACATAGACGGGTTTTAGTCAGTAAAAGTCTAACACTAAGGGCGGGGGAAGTTATTTGATGATTTCCCGTCTATAAAATAAATAAATAAAAAGGGTAGGCCGCATATGATGAATGGGCCAATGGCGGCCCAATACCAGACACGAGCGCGGAACATGCGTTTAGCGAATACTGGACTCCCGACTCAATAACAGGAGGAACTGTGGGGTTTTAGTCGGTAAAAGTTCGATATAACCCTCCGTTCTGCTCAGACGGAGGGCAGTGAACAAAAACACAGAAAAAAATGGGGATAATGTACGAGTATGTCCTGTATATTGGAAACACATGAATACAGACTTTAAAATAATGTGTCTTATCACTTTCGTCTAAATGTCTTACAATTTAAATTGTTGCGGACATTAGATAATAAATTGCTGTGTGCAATAATACATTTATCTTTTAGAATGCATTTCCCTATCAACTGTGAACAATTAATGTTCTAAATAGGTAGATATAATGTACTTGAGAACTAAGCAAGGCCTTTTTAACGCGCTTTTTTAACCGACTTCAAAAAAGGAGGAGGTTGTCAATTCGGTTGTATTTTTCTGTTTATTATTTCAGAACTCCGTCATTTACTAATCGATTTGGAAAAATCTTATTTTTATTTGAAAAAGTATATTATACATAAGGGTATATTATAAATTGTGAGGTAATAACAGTAGAAGACTGAGTGGCACGTTGTTAAATCTGAATCTGCTAAGAGATACAAACTGTTAGTACAAAAAGGTCGTGCATCATCACCTAACGGTAAATTTAAAGCGGCAGACGTTAAAGTCCCGCTATTTACTTCTAATGTGAGTAAAGAGACCTGTGAACAGGACATAATAAGTTATATTGAGAATAAAGCGAAGGTTGTTGTGTCGCTAAAGAAAATAAAAATGAAGACCGATAGGAAATACAACGCGTACAAACTGTTTGTCTCTAAAACTAAACCAGAGCTTTTCTTAAATGACGAGTTTTGGCCTGACGGTATGTAAGTTTTTTATACTAACCTTTGGATCTAGTTGTCAGTTTCAGGTTGGTCCTATTAACCCAAATTTTATCAAAATCAGTAGAAAATTTCATCCAAGTAAACGAAATTGCGTAGTTTGCTTTCTTGTGTTGTATCATAAAATAATATTGTTTGAGGAATTTTCTTATAAATTTTGTGTACCAAGTATGTTGAAGAGGCTATTGAAAGGTAGGAAGTATGATATGGTAATGAGTTTTGAAGGATTTTTCAGTAGTGTTTATCTCATTAATGCCCGATTTCTGCTTTATATGATTATTTAAATATTTATCCTTCTCATGAAAAATACCTGTGACGGAGCCGCGCAGTGTTACTTGCGCGTCACGAAAATGTGCGATCGCAGGGTAGGCAGCATCTGCGGGTTGTTCGAAAGAGATACCGCGCCCCCGGAACGCAAAGGGCACATGAAGGAACATAGACGAGTTTTAGTCAGTAAAAGTCTGACACTCCCTCCCGCCCCGCCCAGGGCGGGGGAAGTTATTTGATGATTTCCCGTCTATAAAAAAAAAAAAAGGGTAGGCAGCATATGGTGAAGCGGCCAATGGCGGTTCATTACCAGTCACGGTCGCGGATTATGCAAAGTCAAAGTCAAAGTCAAATCATTTATTTCAATAAGACCATTAAAAGGCACTTTTGAACTTCACAAAAAATTTTAACTAATAAATCTAGTTGCCCGTTCCAAAAGGTAGTTTCGTATGGAGACGAACGGGCAAGAAACTCCATACATACTCTTTTAAAAAAACGTATTACATTATATATTGTACAATTACATGCATTCCATAATAAAATATGCTAATGTCAAAACGATCTGTTAACAATAAAAGTCACTCAAAGTACTACAATACGTACTAAGTGCCACGAATTAAGAAATGAAAGCTAAACCAATTGTAATATTTAACACCAATATTGTGATCGAAGATGATCACTTCTAACATTTCAAATGACAACGTATCAGTGTGTGAGCCATTGTAATCACCAAATGTAGCATTACTGTCTAAGAGAAAAAAGAAATAGTAATAATAGTCAAAAACAAATTACTTATATAATTTAATTAGCAACCAGTTGATTTTGTTAAGACTAAATTGTCCAGTGGAGCAGGACCAGCATGTTTCCAAGCATTTTTATCTTGAATATAATCCTCTAATTTGTAATATGCTTGTTTACAAAGTGTACTCTTAATCATTTTTTAAAATTTTGTTTCATTTAGTTTTAGTTTTATGCGGCCAGAGAATACCGGGCTCCCGACTAATGGTAACAGGAGGAACTGTGGGTAAAAGTTCAATATAACCCTCCGTTTTCTACCCAGACGAAGGGCATTAAACAAAAAACACAGAAAAATACGCAGAATGTAGGTCTTGTATATTGAAAACAAATACATACAGACTATAAAATAATATGTCTGATCACTTTCGTCTAGCTAGACGTCTAACCATTTAAATTATTGCGAACTTGAATAAATTACCGTTTCAGTTCAGTGGACTCCAAAAAGAATATATTTATCTTTTAGAATGCATTTCCCTATCAACTGTGAACAAATGTTCTAAATAGGTAGGTGATAAAACTAAGCAAGTCCTTATTATCACGCTTTTTTAACCGATTTCAAAATAGGAGGAGAATGTCAATTCGATTGTATTATTTTCTGTTTGTTACCTCAGAACTCATTTATCAACCGATTTAGGTTTTTTATTACAAGCTTTTATTTAACTTGGTTTCCCTCTTGTCTGTCTGTCTGTCTGGGAAAAATCATGCGTTGCATTTTTCGACCACTTCCCGAGATCCGATTGCGCTGAAATTTTGCACATGCCTTTTTTATTTCAAAGGGTACCTATACTTTCAGATTAGTACAAATTTTATTAAAATCAGTTCAGTAGCTTGGCTTTTGAATCAATATCTAACTGAAAAAAAAATGACATCCAAGTAAACGAAATTGCATTATAATTGCCTTTTCAGTGGTGTTATCTTATTCCTCTCCTATTTCTGCTTTATAGAGCTGCCTAATGTACCTGAATAGAGATGAAAGGGGCATAATTATGAAAAAAAACTATAGGGTCTTTTTTTGTGAATAGGAGTCCTGCTCTATCAAGTATCGAGCAAAGAGAACCATAGGCGTATATAGGAGGGGTGCCGGGTGGGCCGTGCCCACCCTAGAATGGTGTTGTGCCTATCCCAGGCTGTAGGGCTCATCTTCCGCCTGACGCTGGTCCTCACCGGACATTAATATTTTAGGAGGTTCCTGCACATCATCGGGCGGGAGGCCCATGTCCTCGTGGCGGCTATCGGCGGCGGCGACCTCTCGCTCTGGTGCAAGCTATAGTCGAGAGGGAATGGGAAGCAGACACCTCTTTCTACGAAGCAGTTATGCTAGAGAAGGAGGTGGTGGGACGTCTGAAGTGAAGAACCTCTCGTCCCCGCCGCGAGAGGACTCCCGGCCACCGTAGATGCGGGACTGTGGACGGTGAGAAATGGGTAGCTCACCGTCCGTACGTTAAATAACGTCAGGCCGTGTCGACAGACGGCGTGTTTGTGTTCCACGCGCGCCTTAAAGAGATGTCAGCAAATCGGAGGGGCCAATCAGGGCTGATACTAGGGCTTTCATCCCGGGACTCTCGGTCTCGGAAATATCGAGAGTCTCGACGATTTTTTGGTATTTTCGAGAATCGAGACTGACGTTTATGGTCGCGGGAATAACGAGACTTTTGAGACTTGAGTCACTTATATGACAGTATGAAATAATCTACTAAACCAACAGTAACTTTTAGGGTTCAGTAGCCAAATGGCAAAAAACGGAACCCTTATGGATTAGTCATGTCTGTCTGTCCGTCCGTATGTCACAGCCGTTTTTTCCGAAACTAAGAGATATACTGTTGAAACTTGGTAAAAAGATGTAGGTATTCTATGAATCGCATTAAGATTTTCACACAAAAATATATAAAAAAAAAACAATGAGACACTTCAAAGTGGTAAATTGTGTGTCAATGATAAATCTAAAAAAAATATATGATGTACATTACCATGTAAACTTCCACCGAAAATTGGTTTGAACGAGATCTAGTGAGTAGTTGTTTTTTTTAACGTCATTGTAGATAATAGTACGGAACCCTTCGTGCGCGAGTCCAATTCGCACTTGGCCGGTTTTTATTATGGTTACATGGATATGGCAATGGCAAAACTGTAACTGTAACTGACGAAATGACAGTGTCTTTAAAAGAATTGTACGAAAGGTTAAATAAATCCACCTACTACTATTATAAAGGCGAAAGTTTGTATGTATGGATGTATGGATGTTTGTTACTCTTTCACGCTTAAACGGCTGAATGGATCTGGATGAAATTTGGCACAAAGATAGATTATAGTCTGGAATAACACATAGGCTACTTTTTATCCCGGGAAAATGTACGGTACCCGTAGGATAACACATCAACTGTGACGCGGACGAAGTCACGGGCAGAAGCTAGTACCAGATATTCAAATGATGCGACGATTGCGGAGCTCACAAGTTTAACTACAGAGGAACAGCTGGAATGTAAGCTTAATAATTTGTTAAACCCTCAAGAAGACCAAGGGCAGAATATATTTTCTATGTCTATCCATGACTACATATACATTAATGTGCTATTTTATTATTACTGGCCTGTAACATGTATTTTTAAGTGTCAAATAAATATTTTAATATTTTTTATTTAATATTTTTTAATATGACTTGCAAACAAACCTGCTCATAGAAAAAAGCTCTTTTTGAAAATGGGGGAGACGGAGGGAAATACCTACCTAAATTCATCATCATCATCATCATCATCTGCCTAGCCTTTTCCCAACTATGTTGGGGTCGGCTTCCAGTTGAACCGGATGCAGCTGAATATCAGTATTTTACATGGAGCGACTGCCTATCAGACCTCCACAACCCAGTAATGGGTAATACGATACTCTTGGTAAGACTGGTTGTCAGACTTTCGGGCTTCTGACTAACAGTAACGACTGTCAAAGATCTACAAATGACAGCCGGGACCAACGGCTTTACGTGCTTTCCGAGGCACAGACAGCACGGAGGGAAATACCTAAATTATTGCTACAATTATGTAATATCTATACCTACCCCCCACTAGCGTAGAAGCAGAGAGGGCTTTTTTTAACGCGGGCTACTTTTCTAATAAAATTAGTTATTTCTGTCTGTAGCCATATTAAACGCCCTTTGTTTTTTTACGTGCCCACAACAAAAATGCAAAAGTTTCAACAAATATATATATTATTTTTAATTTGCGTTTTTTTAAATTGTATATTTGATTGGCATAGCTGGTTTTGACTGCCTAATAGCACAGCCTACAAGTAAGAAACCTAATTTTGAAATAGTCTCGAAAGTCTCGTTTTTCCCGGGAATTTCGAGACCGCATCGAGTCTCGTTTTTTTTTTCCCGGGAATCAGTAATGCATCGAGACTGAAAGCCCTAGCTGATACCTGCCAGGGCTGCGGGTTGTTCGAAAGAGATAACGCGCCCCCGGAACGCAAAGGGCACAAGAAGGAACATGGATGGGTTTTAGTCAGTAATTACTATCCCGCGCCTCGCCCAGAGCCGGAGAAGTCATTTGATGGTTTCCTATCCGGAAAAAAAGAAAAGGCTGTTTGTTGGGTTAATTATTTGAAATTCTAGGATGGACACCTAAGCAACTTCACTCAAAAATCAAAAATCATTTAAATCAAATGGGTAATCATCAACAACCGAGAAATCTACGTACTGACTGTACATTGGGGGGCCGACTCTGCTTCATCGCATTGCATCGCATCGGTTATGGGGGGGCCAGGTCCCCCCTGAAAACTAACCCTAGATACCCCAATGAAGAGAACTCTAATCAGTTAATTTCAAAAATTCTAATACAAGAGAAATCATCTATTTACTAATGTAAGTAAAAGGTTTATAGGTTTGTATATTTTACCCATTATAATTTGATGATGTTATGAGAAATAACCGGTTTAAAATGCCTAGCAAAAAATTCAAAATAATTATTTAAATAAGTTCAAGTTTATTATATCTGGGTAGGCTTATACCCACTAATTATGGCCTTATGTTATTATGTGTAATATAGATGAAGGCCAACGATATTCACCCAATTTAGCAAGCAGAAATTGACAAATGCTAAATGGTTTTAATATTTTTTCGTTGATGTATCACGCCAGCATTCAGCCAGAGACTGCAAACAGCTCACTAAACATTGAGATAGTGAAGTAGGTAGGTACTAGATATTATCATATTGTATCAAACCCATAGATAAACAATGTCGACCCAAATAGATATCCCATAAAACAGATTCAGACCAGGTGAAATCATACGCGCAATCTGATTATTTGAACCAGGTTTTCATCTTCATCTGTTACAAAGACAGCTAGGTCGAGGCTATCTATCACTATCTCAAATTATAGGATCTAGCGATAAGATGTCTTGCTAAGCAACCGTTTATAGTATTCTCCATGTTCTCATAAAGCATTTTAGCGCTCTTTCTAGTCACTACATTATCGTGTTTCATTACCAACAAATTAGGTTTTACACGGTCGCGAACATTACTCGAACAGATAATTGCTTTTGTCATTGATGTAAAGAATACCAATAAGTAAAGCTGCTCTCGCCTTAATTACCATTCAGTACTGAGCAGCTGCACGGTATTGACCACTATAATGTTGTTGCCATACATTTTGTTATCAACAATATTTTTGTGTAAGTTGTGTTCAAACATATAAGTATCGACATTTTCCACGTACACGCGTTGATAATATAAATTATTTTCTTTTATAGCGGGAGTTACCTGTCGTATAGCCGGGTTATCAACAAAACCTGTTGAAAAACAATTATTTTTAAGTCGTCATGTGGTTACTGAAACTGAAGAGTTTGAAGGTGGTGTTTTGGTTGATGAAGACGGAGTCATCGAAGCAGTTCTGAAGAAAGACACCGTTGATTTGTTAGTTACATCTAAAAAAATCAAAGACTGGCAAGTAAGTACAATTTGAATTGTTTTTTTTACTGGATAGATAGGATCCGGTTCCTATCTGTAAAAATCCCTTTTGGAAAATTTAGGCGCAGTCAGCTTGATGTGAGCCTGCTGAATCCTTAGCATCAGCTGTAGCAGTAGTATTCTGTAGCAATGACCCTCAATGAATTTCGTTGAAGAGAGCTTGAGATGAGCTGGTATGACTTGCTAGGTATGACCGCGGAAGTCTTTTTAACCGACTTCAAAAAAAGGAGGAGGTTATCAATTCGACAGTATTTTTTTTTTTTTTTTTTATGTTTGTTACCTCGAATTTCCCGACTGGGTGAACCGATTGTCATGGTTCTTTTTTTATTTGAAAGCTGGTGCTTCCCGTGTGGTCCCATTGTCACCATTTCAATATCTGATGATGGGATCTTGTAGAAATCGGGGGAACTCTTCAATAAATAACAGCAGATTAACCGCGATTGTTGCTATAGCATATTTAAGCATTGTTTACACCATCACACAATATAACATCACGCCTGTACTCAAGGGTTACACAGATGTATACAGTAGTATTTAAAAATTTCTCATCCAAGTAAACGAAATCGCATATTCTGCTTTCTTATGACTTTTTAGTGGTGTCTCGTTAATTTACATAACATGACAGTTTCTTCATGGATTTGGATGACAAGAAGTTGATACTAAAAAGCGAGAAATAAAAAACTTTTTTACAAAAAAATTACAACCGCCTTCAAAAACTAAAAAGAGAAAAATAACTTTAGCTTTGGAAGTCGGTGGCAATACAAAACAACAAACAGAACCAAAGCCACCGACTTCCAAAGCTAAAGTTATTTTTCTCTTTTTAGTTTTTGAAGGCGGTTGTAATTTTTTTGTAAAAAAGTTTTTTCAGTATAGATCGGAAAGATGTGCTGGATAGATATTTATTTTCTTACCGACATTTATGTTTTATGATTAACAATGCTATAGGTCAGGGCTTTCCAACAATGGCGCCGCGGCGCCCTGGGGCGCCGCCAAAAATTTATAGGGGCGCCGCGAGGCGCTCCCCTGAGGCCCTGAAGTATGAACCTCAAAAATTAAAAAAACAAAAACAAAAACTACGAACGATTTTCTCCTAAAAGTATTGATTAACATTATATTAAAATTCATGCTATAATAGAAGGGAAGTACGCGGAAGGCGCGTTGTTTGGTTGTATAAAGTCAGTAAGAATCTGACAGACAGAATCTGGCAGATTTCTAAACTTGTAAGTGCGCCGCGGGCCGGAAAAGGTTGGGAACCCCTGCTTAGTGAATGCTATGAATTTATGTAGATGGTTAAGTAATTCCATGAACCACTTAAGATTTTTTTTTATATCTACCTAGTAACAGACTAATTAGTAAGTACATTATTTATCTACCTAGTAACAGACTAATTAGTAAGTACATTATTTATCCTTCTTATATTGTATGACTAACGCTGAACGTTGATCTGTGAAACGAGATTAGGTATCAGTATAAAGTTATAAAATATATCTATAGATTACTGTTTGGAAGCCCAAATAAATCAAGTAAAGGATTAGATCGCGGCATACGTTTGCAACAATAAGGATTATAGATTGTTTACAAGTACACGGGTACACAGGTATCTACGAGTATGTACTCTGTCGGAGTAATGGTCTACAGAGATAATCAGCGTGACGGTCATGCATGAACGGTCACATTTAGGTATTGTTATGAATTCTTCTTGTCTTCAGGTCAGACAATATCTAAACGTATAACAAGGTGTCTGATCTAGAAAAACAAAGGTTAGGGCTGCTCGGACTAAAACTTCGGGCGCTTCCCGCTCGCTCTCTAATCTAGGATAAATTTCGAGGAAATCTAGACGGATGGCAGCCCTAAAGCGCAAATTGAAATAACTCTCACTTTGTTTTAGATAATAGATGGTGGATCATGGGCTTTAATGGCAGGAGGAGTTGACTCACATGTGCACGTGAACGAGCCTGGCAGGACCTCCTGGGAGGGATATGTGACGGCCACCGAGGCTGCGGCGGCGGGAGGGGTCACCACCATCATTGATATGCCTTTGTATTTTTATACTAGCTTTCTCTCGGAACCCCATTTTTAAGGTTCAGTGCCCAAAGGGTTAAACGGGACCCTATTACTAAGACTTCGCTATCCGTCTGTCAGTCTGCCCGTCTGTCATCAGGCTGTATCTTAAGTACCGTGATAGTTAGAAAGTTGAAATTTTCCCATACAACAAACGTGTTTTTTTTGCCGTTTTTATAGATAGGTAGTAAGTAGGTATGGAACCCTTCGTGCGCAAGACCGACTCGCACTTGGCCAGTATTTTTTAAATATACCCAATTTAGCTATCAGTTCAGGGATAGGGGAGAATTTTCGGATCAGTACCTACTTCCGGAAATTACCGCGTGCTAATAATAACAAACAAACTCTCCAGCTTCATAATATTACTATTGACGAGCCCCGCGAATTCATCCGCCTAAATGTCGGTTATCGTGGACCCAGAAAAAATTACCATTGCATTTAGCTCAAAATTTCATTGAGTTATTTATTTATTTATTTTTATGACCGGATCCCTACTTCATTCTTTGACTAAAATAAAATTTGCGTAAGTTACTCCTATAACGTCAGCTATCTGACAGTGAAAGACCAGTCAAAATCGGTCTACACATTTCGGAGATTAACAGGATCAAACGTAAACTTTAAAACAAAAAAAATGATTATTTTATAAGTACCTCAGTACTGTGTAAAAACATTCATGATTGTGCATTTATTAAAAAGCCGTTTGACTGTTCGACATTGCCAACAGACCCTTTCATTTTATAATGTTCGATGAATTGATGATGATTGGGACGAGCTGTAGGTACCTAAATAATTACATATTTTAATAATATTGGCTCATATAGTAGAAAAAAATATTTACCAGTTAAGAGGCTAGTGGGGGGTCTGCGGGTCTTACTTGGGTGGGGGTTCTAATTAAATGGATAATTCTTAATTTAATGGATAACCATCTGGTTATCCATTAAATTATCGCCGCTACCGGAGGCTAATACTACATACCTACAATCAATATGATTTATGCACTCTGTTTACAATAACCTATAATCTATTAAATAATGGAAGCTTTTTGGTTATCTTAGATAATACCTGATTACGAGGCTTTATTAACGAGATTGTTTGTTTTGGTTTGCTTATTCTATAATATTTCCCGGAAAGGCTCAATGATCTCTTGAAGGTAATTTCTATTTACTTACTCTAATAGATATAATTTTCTATGACGTCAAGAGGTTTCTTCAAGACATAGGTACAAAGCGGGTTTTGGAGTGCCGCATTTTACTCAGAGCCACGTGTATGCAATGTGTTTCATTGACATTTCTCTCTCCCTTTCTGCTGAACTAAAATTTGAAAAACTGTGTCCGATTTCTAGATAAGGTATCTGCTTTATCTCTTTATCAAACACCGGCGTGATGTTTATGTTATTAGGTACTTATCTATATTGCCTTCTTCACTAATTATAATATTAGTGAAGAAGGCAATATAGATAAGTACCTAGAGGAAAGTTTTTATTTTGTTGTTTGTACCGATTAGGTTCCGATACTACTGCACCGATTTTAATCATTTTTCACCAATATGTATCTACATTATTTCTGAATAACATGGCCATATAATATCACTCTACGACCCACGGGAGCAGAGAAGTAACCAAGGACGTAATTTAACGCAAGTGAAATAATTCACGCAGACAAAGTCGCGGGCAGTTCGTTAGTTACATTATATTATATTATATTTTAATTAATTCACAAAAACATACGAAAATTTCTACTTCAAATTGCAGGAATTCCATTCCACCAACAACAACTCTTGAAAACTTGAAAATTAAAGCTAACATAGCTAAAGAAGAAGTATTTGTCGATGTCGGATTTTGGGGAGGTGTAGTCCCTGGAAATGAGGTAAATAATAGATGGAATACCACTAGCCCTATTCTGTATTGTTCAACCATTAATTATTGGAAAGCCTCAGTACCTTAATTAGCCTTTTTACGCCCTGGGTGAGCCTCTATAACGGAGCCCTTGAAAAAAAAATTCTTGTCCTGGTCTGGTAATTTCTGCGTCCCTGCAAGGCCCTGCGCCCTGTAGGTACCTGGGCACAGCTGGAACCGCCCTAGCTACGGCACTGGATAGCCTTAAAGCATGTGCACGCAGTAGCGATTGACGTAGCTGAAACGGTAATCAATAGTTTCATTGTTATTAGCATCATTTTCCGGTATGAATCTTGTCCGTTCTGCCACGAGGCACGTTCGTGTTAGAGGAAAAACAAAGATAGCGTAATTTTGTATTTCAGATCTTCCTTAATTTGTCTGTGTTTTCCTCCTTTTTCAGAATGAATTACAAGATATGGTAAAAGCCGGTGTGGTGGGTTTCAAATGCTTCTTGATTGACAGTGGCGTGTCTGAGTTCCCCAACGTTACACCAGAGGACTTGGAAAAAGCCTTGGTGTACCTCAATGGCACTGGGACCGTTTTAGCTGTAAATATTAAAGTCTTCCATGTCAAGTATAAATGGGTGTTATCGCGACAGTCGGTGTGTTAATTTTTTTTTACATTTTCAGTTCCACGCTGAAGTACAAATTAACGATAATAGCACTGAATGCACTGATCCAACTCCAGGTATTAATTTTGTAATTTCTAGGTACTACTCCGACATCGAATACAACGCAATGCTATTACTTAGGTACCTAGTTACAATAATTTGATCGAAAGAGTTCTAATTTGAATGTGACGTTTTTACAAGGTTTTTTTGGATGCACCATCTTCAAATGACTTCTCTCGTCCTGGGCGGGCCGGGACGGGAGTCTCAGACTTTTACTGGCTAAAACTCGTCCATGTTCCTTCTTGTGCCCTTTGCGTTCCGCGGGCGCAATATCTCTTTCGAACAACTCGCAGCCCCAGCAGGCATCGGCCCTGAGTGGCCCATCCGAATGATTTGCTTTACATCTCTTTGAGGCGCGCGTGGACGTGCGAGGCGCGCGGCGTCTGGGACGAGCGCCCGTCACCTCCTTCTCTAGCATAACTGCTTTGCAGAAGGAGGTGACTGCTTCCCATTCCCTCTCGCTCCGGACCATGGCTTGCACCAGAGCCGGACGCGAAGTTCGCCGCTGCCTCTTATAACGTTTGCGGGGCAAACGTGGCCGGAGATCACACTTGATATCCTTAATTGATATATACTTCGAAGGAGAAATTGGGTCCCTTCCCTGTAATTAGATACCAGATAGGTTAATAAAATGTACTCTATATTTTCTCTCTTATCTAATAGCAACGAATTGTTACAACTGTTAAATTGTACTTAGGTAATGCTTATTTATTATTGATATGTTCTTTAAATAGACATGAGACAATAAGGAGATGGTTTCATTTTTATAGCAATATCTACGAATACTTTTAATTTCTTAAGCATCTGGAACATACCTACTGCAACATCTTATTCCTATTATATATCATTTCAGATCCAACTCTTTACGACACTTACCTTGCAACCCGTCCCGATATAATGGAAATTGAAGCGGCCTCATTCATCGCCTCACAATTACATAAAACCGAGTAAGAAATGTTTATTAATTTTAATATTATACAAAATTCCAGTTTAATCACAGGTAATAATAATAATATCATGTAAAACAAGAAATAATCGGTAATGCTGGTTTTATAAGTTTTTTTTCTGACAAATGCCTACCTAAATATATTCAATAATTATTTTATGCGAAAAGTAAGGGTCAGTTCACATCGAAACGCGGCGCGATGCGTCGCTGCGCGCACCTTTTAATAGAGTTAGTCAAATGACAATTGCATTGTGAGAAGGTGCAACGTATTCTGAATTCAAACAATGAAATGTATATCTTTTTGTGTAGTAATTAAAGTTATATTTTGAGTAGCTATATTAAAAGGTGCGCGTAGCGTCGCGTCTCGGTGTGAAGTGAGCTTAAATTAACCGATATTTACACAATTATGTTCAAGCTAAACAGAAATAGATACTAATTATAGTCTTAGAAGGAAACAACCTGATTGCGCGCTATTTATTTTCCTAATAAGTAAATGACTTGCATTAGGTACTGAATATTTTAAGCGGAAGAATTGGACAGGCAGAAAATGTTGACTCAAGGTCTTGGAGAGCAGATATATACCTACAGCTTACCGCTTTACGGCTTGGGACATACCTACATAGACTACGCCGATATTGCGACTCTCAATATCCGGTTCACTACCTTCCGCATCCAGTCTAAGTCAGCCTACTTTTTAAGGTCTTTGGACCATCTAGCTAGGGCCTGCACCCAAGAACAGTGTGTTCGAACGGCCCCATCCTTCATACTTGGCCGGGCATCTGCTACTTCAGTTTGCTGCCTTTGGAAACTACATGCCGTCCTTAGTAATATGGTTGAAAAGTGGTGAACCACCATAGATCCTCGGTTGTACGTCACTCTAGTTCTTATCTATTTATTATCGTTATTATTTCTCAGCGTACATGTTCACGTCGTTCATGTCTCGGCTGAAGGCGTGGTGCCTATCCTGGAGGCAGCCAGAGAGGAAAGAATCAAGAGCGGTTACAAGGGCTGGCGGGGAGGCGTTACTGCCGAGACGAGTAACCACTACCTCACGCTCAGCTCGGAACAGATCCCACCTGGACACTCCGAATATAAGTGTGCTCCGCCTATTAGGAATATTACCAACAAGGTGACTCTTTTTTATTGTGAAGGTTTTTTTTTACCTTTCGAAAATTCGTCCTTCGTTTATGAGGGTGATTATGTAGAACTTCACCCGACGAAATCTTTGTTAGCCATCAGCAATTAACTCAGTTGTATATTTCAAGAGAAAGCTCCAAGATCTCTGCTAAAACACGAAGTGCGCCATTTGCACAAAATTTTGTTTTTTAATTAAATAATTTTGTTTCGTTTAAAACAATATGGCTGTGATTCCTGGGGCAGCTAACTGGGGTAGCTCCGTCCATTCCTTATCATATTCAGTAAAATAATTAGAATGTTATGCGTCTTGTGCGAACTTCTATAACCCCTTTTGCACCCTTCAATTCTTTTTCTGGGCCTGGTCTTGTCATTTCTGCGCCCCTTCAAGGTCTGCGCCCTGCGCTTAGGCACCGCTGACATTGCCCTAGTTACGGTTACGGCACTGATCATATTCCATTTCATACCTATATTTTTACAGGTATATCTACCTACATCTGCCTAGGTAGTGACTTTAACATTTTATTTACTTACAGCAAAAACTATGGGAGTATATTCGAGATGAAAGGTTGGACTTAGTGGCGTCCGACCATTCACCTAGCGTTGCAGAACTCAAAGGACCAAATTTCTTAACAGCCTGGGGTGGAATATCTTCCGTTCAATTCGGTAATTTACTCTTGCTACTGTTCTTAAACTTGCTTTAACCCGCGACTTCGTCTGTATAAATTTCGGTTATCACAGACGCAGACGAATTCGGAATTAAAATTAACCTATGCCTTGTCTTGGGGTTCAAATAGCCCGTACAAAATTTCTTCAAAATCGGTTCAGTGGTTTAAGCGTGAAAGCTTAACAGATAGACAGACACACGGAGTTACTTTAGTATTAATTATAATTTTAGTCCATCCATACTAATATTAGAAATGCAAAAGTAACTTTGTCTATCCATGTCATGGTGTGTGTAATCCGTATATTAATCATACATATTAAGGTGCTGCCTCCAATGTTAACAACGAATTTAAAAATTTCTTACGTTTTTTAAATAAAACAGCTCGAAATTTATATTTGCCTGAAGTCGGATATTTTGGAGAAATAGTCTTATTCCCATTAAATATAATTTCAAGAACTAATTGTATTGATGTTTTCAATGCTAATATTTAATAAACACATATATATTTAATTGCTTTTTGTGAATTTTAATCAACTTATGTACAACTACTAAGTAATAAGATAAAAAAAAACACCGTACCTACGCTACGTCATTTTCAAAAAACTTAAAAAAAATTTGAATCGCTACCTACCTTGACCTTCCTTAATGTACGGTCAGCAACAAAAGCGGATTAACAATGGTACTTTAGCATTATGATTGTAAATAGACACGAAATAACATAATTCACTGCTATTCAGAATTTTACGCAATATCTAAGAGTTCATTTCATCTTAATTTTAAATCCATTACGTATTTCTTTTGAAATTGTGCTAAATAACAAGGATTAAAAAATCGGAATTGTTAATCTACTTTTGTTGCCGACTGTACCTACATAAACTTTAATTACTGTAGGTACATAAAGTATCTTTTATGTAAATTCTATTATGTTTTTGTCGCGTTCAGTTTGGAAAATACCCTTTTTTATATTAGGTACCTATTGATTCGGGGACTGTCCCGTTGGTCTCGTGGTCGCAAGCGCGACTGCTGAGCAAGGGGTCCCGGGTTCGATTCCCAGGTTGGGCAAAAAGTGTTACTGGGTTTTTCCATTAGGAATTTCTCAGTAACGGCCCGGAGTTTGGAAGTTGGTGTTGTGACACCCCTGTGCCTCGGAAAGCACGTAAAGCCGTTGGTCCTGCGCCTGATCTCTCTCCGGTCGTGTCGGATTCCCGTCCCATCGGGCTATGAGAGTTAGGGAAGAGTGCACCTGTGTTTGCGCACACACTTGTGCACTATAAAATCTCCTGCGTACGAGGCTAGTCTGCATTAAGATTAGCCGCCGTGTTCGAAATCGGTCTGGAGAAAAACATTACATTACCTATTGATTTATGCAAATTATTTATTTTACAGATCTTCCATTATTTTGGACAGAAGCAAAAGCCCGCGGATATTCATTAAGTACCCTGACTCACTATTTATCAGCGGGCCCGGCCCGTCTGTGCGGCCTGCAGGAGAAAAAAGGCTCCCTTAGGCCTGGCCTTGACGCTGACCTTATTTTCTTCGATCCGAACGCTTCATTCATCGTCACGCCTGAAATCATTAGATATAAAAACAAGGTGAGTCTATTACTTGAACAATTTATTTAAATTTAGTGGCAAATTATATTGAGGTACTTACCTGAATGCCTACTTAGATAATTCTGCATAGGTATTATCGAGGTCAATCTACTACTTATAATATTTTTGGTGTTTAAATTTAAATCCATTTAATTGTAAATAGTACCTAACTTGCTTAGCAGGCCTTTAAGAAAAATATAAAATAGTTTATGTATGTTTGTCCTGCTGAAATAGTAAGTTGTTGTATATTCAAAGTCAAATTCAAATAATTTATTCTAATCCGTACTTTTCCGTACTTAATATTATAAATGCGAAAGTAACTCTGTCTGTCTGTCTGTCTGTCTGTCTCTTCTTCACGTCTAAACCACTGAACCGATTTCAATAAAATTTGGTACAGATATAGTCTGGGACCCGAGAAAGGACATAGGATAGTTTTCATCCCGGAAATCCCCCGGGAACGGGAACTATTAATCCACGCGGACGAAGTCGCGGGCAAAACCTAGTTATACCAATAAAAGGCATTTTTTAACGTCAATTAATTAAAAATATTAAAACTAGTTCTATTAATTTGTCACACACATACCATACCGTATTCCCCGAAGGGTCAGGCAGAAGTGTACCAATGTACACCCACAGTTCGCCGGGTATGTTTTAGGTCCCATGTAATAGGGGGCGAGCCTATTGTCATTAATCAATACTTTGTTTAATTACAGATAAGCCCCTACATGAACAGGGTTTTAACGGGAAAAGTAATGGAGACGTACATCCGAGGGCAGCTGGTGTACTCCGACGGCGAAATGATTGGGGGACCCAAGGGAGAAATGTTGTTAAATTATGAAATCTAACTGTTATTTATAAGAATAAAATAATACAATTTGCAAAAAATTGTTTATTATTCGGTAAAAACGTAAATGTGCAGGCCCACGGTCTGTGGCTCGCAGGTGGATTTTAAATGGCCCGCAGTATTTATATGTGTAATGTGTTATATGGACCTTAGTTGCCTGAAATAAAGGAGTAATTAAATTGGGTAGATGACACCACTAATCAATTGACGTACTTTTTATGAGCTGTCAAAACGCCATTCCCCCATAGATTTTCTATGACAATACTCAACTATGACGTCACTTTTTTGTCATCTCAATTCACTAACTAACTATTTATTGATTTCAAAGCAACTAAAAATCGATTTTTATAGTTATTTAATCGGGTTTTTAGTGTTAAAATTAAATGTTTTTTTGTTAAGTTGTTTCTTGAAATTATTGGTTAGTGGTGTCATCTACCCAATTGTAAAGATCATAACAATAGTACCTACTGCAACTGTCATTTTTTTTATTGGAAACACTCTTAATATTTTGTGCCTGACTTAGGCCATTGAACTCAGGACCCATAGTTGGATTCCTTAAGTCAGGAAAAAGATTTTGGGTTTTTCCAATAGGAATTTCTGAGTAGCTATTTCAGACCAATAAAGTATCTACTGGCCCAGAGTATGGAAATTGGTAGGTATAGTGACACCCCGCAAGACGAATCAAGACGTAAAGGCGTTCGCTTCCGTGTTACGTGTTATTATAGTACGTACTCTTTGGGTGTTTGTCCCACGCCGAATCTTTCCGCCCAATTGTGTTGTGGCGGGTTGCCACTTTATTGGTCGGTAGTCCACCGGAGCGCAGTGACCAGAAATAGAATAGCAGCATACCACGACCACACCATCTTATAGCTCCGGCACGTCTCGGCAGGCTTCGACACTCATTCAGGCAGCGCAACCGGAATTATTTATTTTTCTGCTGTTTCTAGGTAGACTCAAATTTATGACCGTAGCAGCCTTGATGGTAGCTAACAAATTAGTTGTTAATTAAATAGGTACTCAAAGATTAGGTAACATTGGGATAGGCAAAAAATAATACAGAATGCTCAGTAGGTATAGGTAGGAACCAACGGAGCAGAACATAAAAAAAATTATAACTATCGAAAAATTTAAGTATTATGTTCAAGTATATTAAGTCAATCAGTCAGCCTGCGCCTGGGCGCTCCTTGTGGGGCTCCGCACCGCTGTCAGTGTGGTGAAGCTGACGACTGCCTCGGTCATAAGGTTTATCATGCATAAAGAGCGTTGCACGCATAGCACGGCACGGGCACGCCAGCAAATGAGTATGCAAATGATATTCGATGATATTTGATTATATGATATTCGTCGAAGTCCCAGCTGATTTGGAGCCTATTGGCTTGGCACGCTACGATGGGAAGTGACCAGATGGGATGATTATAATGCCTTGGAAGTTGGGTAGGACTTTGGTGAGGGATGCAACATGCGTCGACACCTTTGCGCCATCCCATCTTCCTAGTACGACGTTCTGTAGCTGCGACAAACGAATCAACAGATATCATCCGATTATAATGCTACCTATTGAAAACTTGTCTACATTCTTTACTTAGGCTGATTGAAATGTACTAGTTTGGCTGCTTCTGTTTAGTAAGTTTGCCAAACCACTCATTGATTCTTCAGGTAAAAGGCTGATTTTAACCTGACAGTTTAAAATCGGCCCGTAAAATATATTTGTTTCTCAAGTATCAAATCAACTAATTCCTATTATCCTCAGTTATAACAATGCATTTGGTATTACTGATAACAGATGCATTTCTTTTTTTATGTTGCGGCGCTTTGCCCGCCTTACTTACGTGTTCTATAGTAGAGACAATTTTTTATTACTATCTCCCCCCCGGATACAGTAGAAATTCGTAGTGCCCCACAGTAGGAATTATCTTTAAAATATTTTAACCAAGAAAGAAAGCTTATCACCAGCTTTGCTCTAAGATCACCAAGGATGGACAAGTCGTAGTGGGGTGTCGCCAAGTAAAAAAGCGCTACTTACTATTTTCCAAACGCACTTTGCCTTGCCATTTGCTATTTATGATTTTCTGTTGGCAGCATTGCTTGTCGTGTAACCGTCGCGCTTCTTTGAATGAGTCTTTTATTTGTTATTGTAATGCTTGGGATTTTTTTGCATATTGACATAACATAAAGGGGTTTTTAAATTCAGTGCCATATTTGTTAAAATTAATTTACTCAATTATTTTAGGGGCTTTCTGAGAATAATTTTAAAAGGTATTATAATGTCACTTTTGACAGCTAATCTAACCTAAAAGTGAATTAAAAAATCGTACAAAACTAGTCCAAACTTTGTTAAATTTGTGTATTGTTTTATAATGCTGTTTTTAGATGCCAAGTGTAATAAATAATAGTATTGATACAACACGTCCGGCAGACGGCACGAAAATGCAACTAGAATCATTGGAATTGGCTGGTTGCACACTAGACCGGTATATTAGTGCTGATTATTCGCGCCCTTCCTTTTTAGAGGTTTGTTGAATAGTTCCTTACCTCCTCCAAGACCTTTTTCTCTGTATTTAATCTTGTTATGTGTAAATGCATCCTTTGAAATTCATGAACAAGTAAGGTAATGGTTATTGTCATTTTGTAGATTACTGGAATAGCCTCCCAAAGAAGTCCAACATGCAGTGGTCTGAATGCAGGAGACTACAGGAACCTCGCTGCCCTAGTGAATCACCCCAGCTTGTCACAACTGAAGATATTAAATAAAGTTCCATTGCCACCTGAAATTATGGAACATTTTGCCCGTATCCTTTACACAACATTCAATCTATTGAGTTATTATGCTTTCCTTGATATTATGGTTATGAAGAAAGCTTAAGTGATTTTTTGGTCTTGATTTGTTAATGTTATTGTAAATTCTAAAATTATTAAATTAATATCATCAGCATTAGCCATTATTGCTATTGTTTTGATAGTAACAAGTTAAGTAAACATGTTCTAAAATAAGCCTGATATTGTAATATTTTGAAATACTCAATATTTTCTTAATAAAAGTAATCAGATATGCAGTGCCACTGTCTAATGGGAGTGTTTCCAGAAATCAGCAGAGTCTGGCTTGCGATAGACAGCAATATATATGTATGGGCCTTTGAACATGGCAGTGATGTAGCATATTTTGATGGACTGAGCGAGACTATAGTTAGCGTGGGTTTAGTGAAACCTAAACCTGGAGTATTCCAAAGTTTTGTGAAATATTTATTAGTTCTTACCACCACTGTTGAAATTGTAGTCTTAGGTAAGAATTATTGTATTTATCATAATATTTTTTAAGTAGAATTTGGTTTGGGTTGGGTTTCGAATTACGTACCGCGAATTTGAGGATTCTGAAACTGTGGGGGGGTCGAGGGGATTTATCTTAACCTCCCCCCACCAATTTTCGCCGCCGGAGATGCTCGACGGAGCCCTACTGGGGTTTTGTATCAAGTCACCTTAATAGGGTAGTGAGGGGGGCGGGGAAGGTGGGAGGAGGGTAGGGACACCCTTCAGCCTTTCCCCCCGCCAGAGCGGCTCGACAGAGCCCGTTTACCGGGGCTCCAACATCTGGGTGGTTTAAGTCCCGAGCTAGCTCAAAATAAAATTTTGTTGTTTTATTGTGCGCAAGAGCGAGCGAAGCGAGCTCGGGACTTGGGGCACCCCGACTCGGACAGATTAGGTTAGAAGGGGATGGCAGGGTCCAGTGAGCGAGCGAAGCGAGCGAACAGACCCTGCCATCCCCTTCGTGGTTATTTTTTTTTAAACCACCCGGAGGTAGGAGCCCCGCGGAGCGGGGCTCCGTCGAGCTGCCCTGGCGGAAGGAAAGGCTGAAGGGTGTCTCTACCCTCCTCACGCCTTCCCCACCCCCCTTACGGCCCTAATAATGTGACTTGATACAAAACCCCAGTAGGGCTCCGTGGAGCATCTCCGGCGGCGAAAATTGGTGGGGGGGGACTCAGCACCTCCCCCCCACGCCCCCAGTCCCCCGAACCCCGCCCCCCCCTCCGACGTAATTGTGAACCTTACCCTTTGGTTTTGTAAGGTTTTTCGAATTGCCTTAATGTTTGGCTAGACAAGAATCTTTTTGACTGTATTACAGATTATACTTACTAGCAAGTAGAATATGAATCTAATAATCTGTTAACTTTACAGGGGTAACATTTTCTTCTAGTAAAAATGATGGCTCAGGAGAATTGCAAGAGATACATCTAGTTCCTGAGCCAGTGTTTGTGTTGCCCACTGATGGTATTTCTATGATGTGTGTCAAATCAACATCTAAGGGAAGGATCTTCATGGGAGGCAAGGACGGATGTCTGTATGAAATCACATATCAGGTATATTACAGTATGCCCCAAATGGCAAGCATTATAATAAATTATTTTGTGCAAGATGTCTGTTTACAAAAACATGTATTTAACCTTTTGAACGCCACGGTTGTGTAAAGCCGACAAATGAAAACGCGCTCAACACGCTAGTCGTTTATTTCACAGCCAAAAATAAATAAATTTTTAGTTCCATATGAATGTACCAAATTAAATTTTCGGTTTGTAATATATTTTTTGGAGGTATTTGCGCTGAATTTGTGACTTGGCGTGGAAGGGGCGCCGATGCGTTTACGCTCTGCCATTTAAAAGGTTAAACTTCCTACAGATTCTCCTATTGTTTGAAAATCCACATGTTTAACAAAATATAAACATTTTTTCAGGCTCAATTAGGGTGGTTTGGAAAACACTGCAAGAAAGTCAACCACTCAACAAGTACTCTATCATTCCTAGTACCTACGTTCCTCAGTGCGGCCTTGTATGACGAGGACCCCATAGTTAAGATTGAAGTAGACAATTCTAGGCGTATTTTATACACATTGAGTGAAAAGGGATGCATAGAAGTGTTTGATTTAGGCGCCGATGGCGAAGGACTGAGCAGAGTTGTGCGGCTAACACAGGGGAAAATAGTTTCATCAGCGTTTGATATTGTGAAGTAAGTTCTATGTCAACCAAGTAGTACCCACATTTCAATTTCTGTATTTATGAACTTATCATGGAAAAGTTACCGATGGCCCCGTATTAGAACATTGGGTACCAATTTTATTTACATTCGGATTGTTACTGATTAAAGTCAGTTTCAGTGTTACTGATTAAGTTATTAAATTGCATTCTATTTATATTTTAGAACATTGGAACCCAGCAACTTTAAACCTGTCGTAGCTATATCAGCAGTGGAAGAATCAGAGTCAGATTACCTTAATTTAGTGGCTGTAACACAGACTGGCGCTCGTTTGTATTTCAATACTGGAAGTTCAGAGTAAGTACAAATCAATATGATACATGCACAACTCATATTTGTATAAATATAAAGTACTAGAGAACACCCCGCGACTTCGTCCGCGTGGCTCGCCATAAGTTAGTTTTTGGTTAAAGCTCCGCTCCCGTTGGTCGTAGCGTGAAGCTATATAGCCTATCTTACTCAGGAATAATGTAGCTATCTATTGGTGAAAAAATTGTTAAAATCGGTCCAGTAGTTTCGGAGCCTATTCGCTACAAACAAATCTTACCTCTTTATAATATTAGTATTGATTTTTTAAATTGTAATTTGTGTAACTTCAGTGCGACTCAAGGCGGGTCACAAAGACCGCAGTATCTGACGTTGCTGCATGTACGACTACCGCCAGGATTCACACCTAATTCTTCAGTATTGAAGCCAAAACAAGTGCATAGCGCTGTTTACGAAAATGGTAAGGAATTTTTGTATGTTCATTAATTTCTGAATTAACAAAAGTGATTGTCTCAATAATGTTGGTTTCATATTTAACAAAACTGCCTCGTTAGCCTAGTGGTCCTAAGCGCGACTGCTACGTTAGAGGTTTTGGGTTCGATTCCCAGGTCGAGCAAAAAGTGCTATTGGGTTTATCTGTGAATTTCTCAGTAGCAGCTTGAAGTTAGCTGTTACATTGAACCTAAAACATACCAGCAAACTGTGGGTATACATTAGTATACCTCTGCCTAACCCTTCGGGGAATACAAGCGTGATGATATGTATGTATATGTGTTTAACAGGAACACTAGTAATGGTCTGTTCTGCGGGCGGCGGCGGTGAGGCAGAGACTTTGTGGTGCTTGTCGCGCGTGCTGGCTTCCGCAGCCACATTCAGTGAGTCGCACACACTGCTGGCGCTCGATGGCCCAGCGTGGGCGCTCACCGCGTTGCCACATCATCACTCCAAGCATCTCTCTCAAGCTATGCTCTCCAAAAAAGGTAAATACTAATACACTATGACTAGTTCCTTTTATTATGTGCTATCACTGAACTATCTGTGTCAGTTATTAAATTGGTGTAATTCTTTTCTCTAAAGTCTGGTCTTTAAAGAATGAAAGAATTACACCAATTGGGACAAATTGAAAGACTGGACTGTGCCAGTCTTTCAATTAGTCCCAATCTGTACTATATAATATTTATCTTGTAAACAGCGACTCACGAATTTCTCTTCTTTTGTATTCTTATTGCAATAAATGCTAGCGTAAAAAATGTTTAACGTTTGCGATACTATAATAGCATTATGTTGTGTGTCAGAGGTGTGGAGCGTGTCTCGCTGGGCGGTGGTGACGGGCGCGGGCGCGTGCGTGGTGGAGGCGGGCGCGGCGCCCGACCTGCTGCGCGCACTGCTGCGGGACTGCCGCGGACCCGACGCACATCCTGTCAAGGATTTCTTTCACGTATGCCCTTTTATTCTTTATTCTATACTGTCCATTTATAATGAGACCAGTATTGAACGCTAAAACCTTCGCTTCAGACGACGTGTGAAAACCCATGGCACACGGTCGCGTCAATTAGCGCTGCTCATAATATTTTTCAATACAGGCACGCTAGCGTCCAACCGCGTATGTTTTAGTTTACTCCCTAAAGGTTTTGAGTACTATTTTTGTTTATATATAAGCCATAAGTGTTTCCACAAAGAACTAATACTCTTTAATTCTTTACTATGATGTAATCAATCAGTTCTCTTAGCCTATCGTAGTTGACTGCCCCACATAGTATATCAGTATTTATCTAACTCTGATCATGTTGTCATTCCACAGTTGTACAGCTTAGAACAGGCGTGTGCGTGCGCATTGTTCTTAGCGTGCGAAGATGTGACAAGTGGCGACCTCTCTATTAGTGAGTGGGCGACACGCGCCTTCTTCCTGTACGGCAGCCAGTTATCGCCGACACCTATGTTCCAACAGCCTTCACAAATGCCTTCTGCTATAAGTAAGTAAATTTATTAATTTGTATAAGGAACATCTTAAAAAAAGATGACTTAAATTTAAGACTCGTGTTTATTTTTCTATTCACAGATTCGCCAAAATTCTCGCCACGCCAAATGTCTACCCCAATGTCTATGCGGGGACCACCAGGCCAAATGCAACAAGGAAAACTGAACCAGTCGTACCAACCTGGCCCCATGAACCAATCCTTCCCTGGATCACCAAACCATTCTATGATGCCTCAGTCGCCATTCCATCAAAGTATGATAAGTCCTGGGTTCAACCAGTCGTCGTTTGTAGGCAATATGACTCAACAACAGAGGGACCCCAATTTCCCGATGCCCATAGAATATAGCGCGAAGCATAATGGTCTTTACATCTACATTGGCAGGATTTTGGCCCCAATATGGGGCTTGAAATGCGTTTCAATATCGCAATCACCAGATCGCAAGGAATTCGTAAGTTCAAAGATTGTTATTATTTAATGTTAGGTGTTGAACTTTTAATAAATCGAAGGATTTTTCATTGTTCGGTGGCTCAATTCAGAATCGCATCTTTATCAGTTATTTTTTCACGCAGATGAGTAGCAAAGTGACAGGTGAAGACTGCGCGTACATAGTTCAAAAGTTGCAGCGCGTGGCTGCGTTCATGCAACGAACACTGGCGCCTCCACATTCCGATGAACACGCATCTCTGCAAGCTCTTAAATTATTTATTAGTAAGTCCTACAATTAGTATTTATTATTAGCCCATAGTGTCCCACTGCTGCTGGGTACAGGCGTATAATAATAATATAAGTCATTTTAGTAACCAACATTGAATCTAATAACATAGTGCTAGTTACTAGTGTAGTATGTAAGCTATAATATGATAGCAAAAATATGATATATCACTCCCTCTTAGTGGAAATGTCAAGAGTCCTAAAAACTTCTGTTTTGTTTCCAGCGATGGCGATAGAAATGTTAAGTTTATGGAAAGTGCTCTGTGAGCATCAGTTCCACGTGATCGCCGCTAGTCTTCCGCCTGACCAACAAAACGCGTTGCAGGCCGCTAGTTATAGGTATGAATATCTTTTGAGAACTCAGAAAATATCATAAAATATGTGTTTAAAGTACATCTACTGTGTAAAAGTGAGGTATGGTGTTGATGATCAGGAAATAATTATAATATAAATAATGTTCTTTCAGGGAATTATTAGTAGGTGGGCAAGAAGTAGCATGCTTGCTCCTCGGATCTCTAGTCGCCGGATATTTACGAGACAACGCATCGGTTGACGGTATCTCTCAAAAACTGAGACAGCTCTGTCCTACACTTTACAGGCAAGAAGACGCTACTTGTTCTAAGGTAAAGAAAAGTTTCCATAGATCTTGTTGATAATAAAAATAAATAATATAATTCCAAATTATTTATTATATCGTTTTTATGTTCCAGGCTAATGAATTGTTAATATTTGCAAAACAGCAAAAGAATCCAGCTGAACGAGAAGAAATGCTTCAACATGCACTCAAACTATGTAAAGTGAGTATATTACACCTGAAGAGGTAACATCCGAGCCATTATAATATACACAGTAAAACATTGTATAGTAGTAGAGCTCTTTGTGAAGGACCTCGTCCGGGGATGTACTACACCTTACCTATTTCTGCCACAAAGCAGCTTTGCTGTGTTCTGGTATGGAAGGTTTGGGTGACAGTGAAATTACAGGCATATGAGACATTTGAACTTTGTCTCTGGGATGGCAACACATTTGCAATGCCTCTGGTATTGCAGATGTGGGGTGAGGTGGGACCGTCGTTGAAAAAAATGCGTCGATGGTGCAGACCACGAGTTTGATTTATTTCAGACCAATATGTTTAACGAGAACTGTAATGAGTACCTTAAGTAGTCGTTAGTGTGTGACTAGTTTTTAAATCCATCGTATTAAAATTCAATGTTCTATTCTTCTAGGATGTAGCACCCAACGTGAATCTGCCATTAGTCTGCTCAAAATTAGTGTCAGCTGGATTTTACTCCGGGGTCGTTGAGTTGTGCGTAGCGTGTGCGTCCAAACTGGACCCGCAGGACAAAGCCGTGCATTACTACAAGAGCGACCAGCCCTCGCAGGATAGGGAAGGACACTTTATTTATTATAGAAGGTAAAGTTTACTGTTTTTTGATTTATTATTCTTTATTTCTATCTTTTTTATATTTGTTTCTTCTTCTACTAGCTGTGAAAGAGCGGAGTCTCCTAATACAGGCATACAGGCACTAACGTGGTTTTTGAATTTTGATTACGAAATAAACAATTTTTAATTTTTTAATTGTTTTTTTTTTATATACTTAGTAATTTCGTTTTTTATAAAGAAAATTATGTGATCATTATCAAATAGAACTATGTACGATTAGATATCGAGTATCACACATATAGCTGAAATAATATTCTGCAACTTGTAACCTTTTTTAGAATGGAGATATACCGCGAAGTATGCTCAGCGCTAGAGCGCTTGTACGAGCGCAGCGCAGAGGCTTCAAGCAGTGAACCTTCGCCTTTGCGCTCACCGCCTACCAACGACAACATCCTCACTATGTCACCTGCCGATGCGAACTATCAGGTAAATTAACAAAAATAACAATCATTTGTAGAAATTCCTAAATCTTCAATATTTTATTTAACATGTCTGTTCACATTCTTTTTACAGGGCAGGAAATTAGTGTGGGAATGCCTTTCTAGAGATGACGAACTTTTGCACGTAGCGGTGTACGAATGGCTGGTATCAAAACATCTGGGATCAGGTAATATACCGATCTTCACTGCAAATAAGCTTTTTGTTTAAAGTTACACATCTTTGTTCCATTTTACGAATCTTCCTCGAGTAACCAGTCTTTACCTTTCTTAGATTATAATATTGATAAAATTAAATCAGTTACTTAAAGTTTAGATCTCAATGGTCATGACTTAGTCATTTGTATACTATGAAGTCTCATGTGCATCCAGAGTTGCTGTCCCTGGGCACGGCGCCGCCGAGCTCCCTGCGCACGTACCTGCAAGCGGCCGCGCGCTCGGCCGCGCCTGCCGCCGCACTGCATCTGCTAGATCTACTGTGGAAGGTGCTGGAAAAGAGCGGGGATCATCTCGCCGCCGCCAATGTGCTGGAAGGACTCGCTACCAGGCCTGGGTAAGCTTAATAGTTGTAGCTACGCGAGTTTACGTTATCGCGATGAAAAATTGAATATTATAAAAATTGGTAGATAAACATACAACAATAAATTTGAGTTTGATTTTTCAATTTATCATTAGTAAACTTATAAAATTATTAATTTTACTGTCTTGCTAGCTTGTGCCCGCGATTTAATCCGCGTTAAAGGACATATTATCCCACGAGAACCGTAATTTTTTCCGGGATAAAAAGTATCCTGTGTTATGTGTTATTCCGCACTATCTCAGTGCCAAATTTCATCCAGATCCGTTCAGCCGTTTGAGCGTGAAGAAGAGACAAACACATAAACTTTCGCCTTTATAATATTAGTAGGATTAATTTTACCGTCTTACTACCATTTTTGCATACGATGCGGTGGTCGTTTACGTCAAAATTTGGAAAGAGATTAGTATAATTGAAACTTCTTATCTCCACAGGTCGGGCGCGACGCTGGCGCAGCGCATGTCGTGGCTGTCGGCGGGCGTGGTGTGCGTGCGCGGCGCGGGCGCGGGCGGCGCGGGCGGCGGCGAGCTGCTGCGGCGGCTGGAGGAGGCGGGCGAGGTGGCGCGCGTGCAGGCCGCCGTGCGGGCCGCCGCCGCCGCGCGCCCGCCCGCCGCGCGGCCCCACCCGCACCACATGCAGCGGCTCGACGACGAGCTGCTCGAGATCACGCAGGTACGCACGCCATACGGGGATTGAAGCTTCTACAAAGCGACTTCGACCTATCTGCTAAATTGCTTTCGGGTACTGGAGGTCCTCAGATTAAAAAGTTACTTTGCCGCCGGTCCCTAGAGGGACTGAGAAATCATTTTTTGTTAAACGACTTAAAACCCTATTTTAAAGCGCGTAGAGTCCATCTAAAACGCACGCAAAGCATAGAGGTATATATTATCTACGATCTCGACGCACGTTTGCAACAGATACAAACAAAAAATTCTTTAAAATATTGAAGTAAACCTCGATGCGGCCGCCGGCGGCCATTTTGTGGTTATTTGCGGGCCCCTGTGAATTCGCGCTCGATAAAAAACGTCACGTTTGATATGAAGGTTAAGGTTTTAATTAAAGATAGTGGAACCAAATTAATCTAGAATAACTGTGCTGTGTTATTATAATATTGTGTTTAGTTGACTTTGCAATCATGAAGAAAAGCATCTGAATAAAAACTAAAAAATCGAAAACCTGTGACATTCACCAACCGACACTGAACGGTGAGATAGAGGGCGTCCATATCTATATCATAGAGTGGTGAAGTATGATCCAACTGTGGATCACAGTAGAATGATCATGCTATAAGGATAATTCGCAAGTTGACAAATAATAATCTGCTATAGTGTATAGCAATATCTTATATACTTTTAGGTTTATTTATCTTCACTGACATATTAACAATGCCTTTTAATGATGATATGTCTGAATTTCCAGCTTTACGAAGAATATGCAGATCGCTACAATCTTTGGGAGTGCAAACTCGCGATCGTGCAGTGCTCTGGCCACAACGACGCGCTATTGGTCGAGAATATCTGGAGCAACATCCTGGGCGAAGCGGAAGCGGCCGCCAGGAGCCTCCCGACACCTGACGAAAGACTGGCTTCTGTACTTAGCAAGCTGACTACACTCGGCAGGGAATATGTGAATACAGGACATTGCTTCCCATTGTGTAAGCAAAATTATCTAGTAATTAATTCGTTAAGACCATTCAAGCACTTTTGTATTGTCAAGAAGTTACAGTTTAAAGTTGAAGCTAGTTGCTTGTTCTAAAACATAGGTCTCTTTGGAGAAGAACAAGCAAGAAAGTCTATGGGTACTTCTTTCAAATTGGTATTTCTTCATATTATGTAATGTAATATAATATAAATTGCAAAATGTACGTGTACTAGATCCACTAGCTACCCTTTAGGGACACGACTTACCCCTTTCGTTCACACTGACGAAGATAAGAAATTATTATAATACCTATTTGTATATTATATATTTTTATCAGATTTCATCGTGCGTCAATTAGAAATAATGGCCTGTAAACTTCAAGCGGATCGAGGAATGGTGTTCAGAACAATTTTAAATATCGGTGTATCACTTGAACAAGTGCTGGACATCTACATCAAGTAAGTCTTCCTCTATAGTACTCGTTCAAAAATGTGGTATTGTAACACGTTTGAGGTAGGTATGTGACGTAAGTATTCATTATTATTTACATGTGACTGTTACTTAAATACTCTATAATGTAAAATTTTAGTTTTTTCTTAATTATGTCAAAATTAGTGGTCGGTCTTGGTCGGCTTCTCTTTACACTGAAGATTTCATAAAAATGCGTAGGATAATAGCTAATCGTGGTATTTTCCCGCAGATTGGTGAGCGTGAACGAGCGTGTATGGCTCGGCTGCGGCGACGAGAGTCACGTGTGTCGCGCGGCGGCCATCTTGCTGGAGAGCGCGCGTGCTGAGCTGGCGCCGCTACCGGCCGCGCTGCGACGACGCGCGCTCGCACGGTGCAAGGACCTGCACGAAGCTGCCTTGTCTGCGCTACAGGTATACACAATGAAGCCTTTGCTGGGGTGGAAAAGGAAGGGTCATCTATACTAATATTACGAAGAGAAAAGATTTCTTTGTTCGTTTGTAACTAAGTCTCCAAAACTACTGGACCGATTTAAACCATTTTTCACCAATAGATGGCCTATTGGATGGATTATTCCTGAGTAACATAGGCTACATCCTACGATACACGGGAGCGGAGCAGTAACCAAAGATAACTTAACGCAAGTGAAATAAGCCACTCGGAAGACGTCGCGGGCAGTTTCTCTAGTTACTTAGGGTCGGTTCATATCTGACGGAAAATGCGTCGAGCGTATCGTCGCTCTTAGGTAGACGCGCTAACGCATCATCGGTTAGGTTAGGTGGAAGGTTGAATGTTTTATTATGTATTTGACTGTTTTGGCGTTACGCGACCGATAAAACGCGACGCATTTTCCGTCAGATATGAACCGACCCTAACAAATTGGGTACATGACGCCACTAATCAGTTGACGTACTTTTTATGACCTGTCAAAACGCGATTCCTACATAGATTTTGTATGACAATACTAAACTATGACTACACTTTTTGTCATCTCAATTCACGAAATATTTATTGATTTCCAAGCAACTAAAAATCGAATTTTATAGCTATTTAAAAATTGGTCTTGGGTTTATTGTTCAATGGTGTCTACTACCCAATTGCCGTTGCAAACATGGTGCTTTGTCTCCGGACATGGTAGAAGTTCTAGCATTGTACATAGTCCAATGAACTGGGATGGCAACAACGGCATATAGGGATTCTCGTCTCAAAAAATAATAGTTTTTGGACACATTTTCAATGCTTATACTTCAGAAACCTCAATTCAGGTTTTCTTTTTGTTCCTTTCCAGTCGCGGCCAAACACTCAACGTCTCATCGATCGGCTTTCCGTGGCGCAGGCGCATTTGGATCGAATGGATTAAAACTAGTTATAACTTGTAGCGTAAGATATTGTTTAAGTTTATACATGTGCTAATTACTTCATACAAAACAGAAAGATTGTGATTAATTGCTTCATATTGGTTTAGTTTACCTTTTACGTATTTGTTTATGCATGAATCAGATTTTTATATTATATTTTGTAACAGGTAAATTTAAGGTGTGCTTAGATATTATTGGATTTCATAACACAAAATCAAAATACACATTGACTGACATAAAATTTATTTTATATTAATATTTTCATAAATTACTAAACATACAAAAAGTCATACAGTAATTATTATTAATTATATAATTTTCTAATATATTAAACTACTCTTTTTCTGTTAATATAATATTTCAAGTGGCAGTGACATACAAACATTCTCCTCATACAATTATGTCAAATGTACAAATAAGTTGAATCATGTGCATAATTATAAAAATATAAGTGATTATGCATCAAAAGGCACTATGAAAATGGTTTCTATTTTTGTAAATAAACGATGCGATTTAAGAACGATACTGACTGTGATTTATGTACCTCGTAGGACATGAAATGCTTAATGAGATCTAATATTTAAATTGATCGTAAATTAAAATTATTAGTCTATTAGTATTTACAATCCAGATTCCCTAGGGGTGAAATAAGTTTGGAAACCGCCAGTGGTACTCAGCGTGTCCTATTGATAAAAGGTTGATATTAATGATAAATGAATAATGACGTGACTATGAGGAGTCTTCATCGAAAGGGTTTGTATTTACCTGATGGCCGGGTTGGTGATCGTCGTCCGGGTAAGAGTACACTCCGCTGTGGTGACCTCCGCTAACTGTGGGTAGTCCCACTGTGTTCATTGGAGACACAGCATTATTATATTGCTGTTTAGTGGGGTCTCTCCCCGTCGAGTTTTTTCTTATAACTGTAGTGTAGGTGGGTGTTGTCTTTGTCGGCATGTCTTTTATCCTGGTCCCTGCGCGATACGTGCCGAACTCGTCCGGTGGAGGCGGCAGAGAAAATCCATCTGAAGTTTGTGTTATTTCGGAAGTCTCATCACTCAGCTCTTTTGCTAGTTTATGCCGCATTTTTCTAGGCATCGTATAGAATGTGTTCATCTGGAAGTTCAAAATAGAAAGACTAAAATAATTTTATGGACATTCTTTAAAATTATCGGAAAAAGCGTTGACTTACGGGTCTTGGAACGTTGTAATTTGTCTCTGGTGGTAGATGCAAAACTAGATGATCGCACAGTGCGTCCATGTCTCTCTTCCTGTTAATATTCTGCAAGGAGTGCACCCTGCAGGTCGTGTGCCGTGGAATGTCGCTGCACCTCACACTGTCATGTTCGGCCATGTCGTGCATATAGCGCGCCGAGTGGAACGAACTTGTTCGTCGTACATCGAAGTTCTTGGAGGGATGCCGCGATACTGCTCGACGGAACGAATCAGTTCGTCGAACGTTGCACTCGCTGCCTTCATCGCTGTCGTGATATGTTTCGCAGTTTGATTCTGGAAATGTCGATATTATTTGTAAGGGTCAGTTCACACCGAGACACGACGCGACGTGACGCTGCGCGTACGTTTTAATAGAGCTACTCAAAACATAACTTTATTTACTATACTAAAAGATAACACATTTAATTGTAAAAAGGTGCAACGCATTCTGAATTCAAACAATGAAATGCCTATATTTTAGTAAGTAAATAAAGATATATTTTAAGTAGATCTATTACAAGGTGCGCGTAGCGTCGCGTCGCATTGACCCTTACATTCAACTTGCAAGGATTCTGTTCTCAGTGGTCAGTGCTCATACAAAGTATAGATCTCAAGTTTGTTAAGAGAATCTGCTGTCAAACATTACCAACAAAAAAACGGTAATTTAAAAAACTAAAAAACCCGACTGCTATTCTTTAAAAATCCCTAAAACAAGATAAATTGTAGCAGTCGGGACCCATTCTAGAAATGGAG
This sequence comes from Caradrina clavipalpis, assembly GCA_932526535.1. Lineage (NCBI taxonomy): Eukaryota > Metazoa > Arthropoda > Insecta > Lepidoptera > Noctuidae > Caradrina > Caradrina clavipalpis. The sequence goes on from OW052093.1 coordinate 8,464,717, forward strand.
GATTAGTGAATTGAGAGCACATACCTATATTACATTGCAGATGGTCCCGAATGGGTCCCGACTGCTACAATTTATCTTGTTTTAGGGATTTTTAAAGAATAGCAGTCGGGTTTTATAGTTTTTTAAATTACCGTTTTTTATTTTTTATTTTTTTAGTGTTTTAAAAAAGAAATTAATATACCCAGTATCACTCTTACAGTAAATACGAATCTACCGACATCAAGCTAAAATCCATCGAGCCGTTCAGCTTGCAGAGCGAGCCAAACATTTGAATTTGGCGCCAAAAATCCGCCATTTTGTTTTTTTTTTATATATCCAGTGTCACTCTCACAGTAAATACGAATCTAACGACACCTCTCAAGCGAAAATCCATCGAGCCGTTCAGCCTGCAGAGCGTGCCAAACAATTATACATACAAACATACATACAAACATACCCTCGAAAAACATAACCCTCCTTCTGTCGCAGTCGGGTAAAAACAACAACAGCCGAATCTTGCCAACATAGCTATCAGAGTTCTGACAGGAGATTCAATGAGTTTTGTTACAGTTTTTATTTCTTACGCCTAGCTCACCTTCAGTGTTATAAGCGCAGAGCGGCGGGTCGGCGTGGTCGCGCGGCAGGTCGTGTCGCGAGGTGCGCTCGTAGGTGCACAGCACCAGGCCGCACGCCGCCAGCGCCACCAGCGCCACGCCGCCGCACAGCGCCAGCGCCAGGCTCGTTATGTTCTTTACACTGCTCGCGGTTACCTCCGGAACTGGACATATTGAACCAGAGTTACAAACAAGGTGGACCTCGGAGGATGATGGGCAATCAAAAAGTCAACTTAAAATACCAAATGTTGAAGGTATGTAACAAGAAGGGCTTCAAAGTATGCAAATAAATACCTACATAATACTGGAAAAGAGATAAAATCAAATAACAAATCAACACTTGTCAAACCGATGGATTATTATCGAGTTTACGAGAATAGAGGACATTGCTGATATTCCAGAAGATTTTACATAATTCTTTATGTTGATAAAACACCCACTAGACCAGTATAAATGTTCAGTTATGCAACGATTAAAATTTAATGTACTCACCAATCTCTTCAATCTCTATGCTGTTTTTATCAATTTCTACGACTTGGCTCTCTCCTTTGTCGTTGAATGCAATAATAACGAATTTGTAACTGTCGTGATTAGGCTCTCGTATCATGAATGTAGGTTCGAAGCTTATTATTGAAACCAGTTGCTCTTCCGTGTCCACGGCTTGCACGAAAAATTTAAATTTCTGTAACACAATCATAATCATTTATTTATTTGCGAACATAGTTACAAAAGAAAAGGTCTCATACATACAATAGGCTCCATTAAATTAACCATATTCTACCATACCAAGCAAGCAAATATAAAATTAAGATATAAAAAAAAAACAAAAAACGTTCGTCGAATGTTACAAAAGTTTATCCTGATTAGGTACTATCCATTCTAGCCCTTTCAGGAATATACTCTCGCGTCCATATACTCGTAATATTTTAATCTTTCATAAGTAGCTCCCAGTTTAAATCAGCTGCCTCACCTGAGGTAATCCACCATTATGTCCCTTCACACAGGTGACAATGATTTCGCCCATAATATTCTTCTTAGCTTTGCAGTCGGTCGGTGGACGCGGGATCGTCTCGTCGGTCACAAAGATTGTACACGGAGTGTGGTCCAATCCTTTTGTGGGCACGTTATTTTGTCCCCAACAGAATATGGTGGCTGAAAAATCAAGTAGCTATAAGAATATTGTTTGAAAATCGTATTTGCGAGGATCGTGATATCTGCCGCGAATCTATCTATAGGGGCTGCACTGTGCATCGGCCATTGTCTCGTATTTTTCAAATATCTCATCTATGACATTCGTTATTACGTCTAAGGGTCCGACCATATCTGACGGATAATGCGTCGCGTATTATCGGTCGCGTAACGCCAAAACAGTCAAATACATTAAAACCTTTCACACCTAACCGATGATGTGTTAGCACGTCTGCCTAAGAGTGACGATTTCTCGACGCATTTTCCGTCAGATATGTGCCGTCCCTAAAGCCTGAATTTGGCGACTGACTGAAAAATGCCATGGCTATATTTGCCTAATTGGGCGATATCTATTATCTATTACATATAATAAAATCGTAGCGAAGTCAAAACTGTACATTTAATATTTTTGGAAAAAAGTGATTGCTATGAGATCGGGGAATGATTCTAATGCCGAAAATATAGTTTTTAGAATTTTTGTCTGTTTGTCTGTGCGTTTGTGCACGCTAATCTCAGACACGGCTCAACCGATTTAGACGCGGTTTTCACTAATGTATTGTGGTAAGCTCAACTTAAAACTTAGGCTATAAATTATCACGCTATTTGCTTTGGGGGATGAGCAATGTTGCATTATGTTCGCATTCTTCTACAGATTTTCACGTTATTGAAAAAAACGAGTTATTTTGTAAGAATGTTATAAATAGCTGCGGAATTGAACTTCCAAAATGATTATCATCACGCTATACTTTCAAGGAGCTAAGTAGTTAATTATGGCTAACTAGAACGACTATTTCAGAATAATTATCAACGAAGTAAATAGTCTAATAGTACGGCGACCGCTTCGCAAGTCGCTGGTTGTGAGTTCGGTCCCCACCGACTGCTTTTCTTTTTGTGACTTTTCAAATTGTTATTGTGTGTTCAATCCTCACAGACTGCTTTTCTTTTTGTGATTTTTCAAATTGTTTTTGTCCTACTAGAAGATTCCCAACAAAAAGAAAGCAGTATGCATAATATCTGCCATAACATTGATTTGTTTACTTATTTTTTCAAGTCTTTAAATATGTTTGCAGAAAATCATGCCAATACAGTTACATTTTTATAAAATAAAATAAAATTTTTTAAACAGCAGCGGAAATAAAACAGTAAGTTGAAAAAAAAACTAAGTGGCACCGAAGCGATAGTAAAGCGGAAAATATTGTCTATTTGACTCCTAAACATTTTGTCAAAATACTCTTTAAAGGTCTGACCAACACAAATGGTTTTACATTATTACGCTGTTTGGATTATTTTTCTTTCCGTATCGGTGATACCCCGAATAATAATAATCTAGCTGTTCCCCCGGCTTCGATTTCGTGGACCTACGTGTAACTTAAGAAATGTGTATTTAATGCCATATCATCAAAATCCTCCAAGCAGGTAGAATGTTTACAAAGGTCACTGCTAAAAGTTACGATATGCTGCAGACGCCCGGCCTCTGGATTTGTGACCGATTGGTAATTAAAAAAAAGTCATACATTTTTTTTATAGATGGGATATCATTGAATGACTCCTTCCGCCCTGGGCAGAGCGGAAGAGTGACAGACTCTTACTGTCTAAAACCCACCCGTGTTTCTCTTAAACCTTTCAGTGCTGACAACAAAAATGTGCGGTTTTTTTTGACGCACATGCGCGTCGCCCGTACTTAAAGGGTTAATGCCCTTAGCGTTCCAGGCCCGCAGTAACTCTTTCGAACAAGTTCCGCAACCCTGGCAGGCACTGGCCCTAGCGGGCCCCGTCTATTGTGCTGACATCTCTTTGAGGCGCGAGTGGAACACAACGCGCCGCCGACCCGGGCCTGGTTCTGATCGGAAGACGAGACACCCAACCCTCACCGTCCGCAGGCCCACGTCTACGGTGGCCAGGTATCGCTCTGCGACTCCCGACGCCCGGGGCATCTTCTTTTGTTGCGGCGGCTGGGGCGTGAGGTTTACCTTTCCCTCACGAGTTCCGCCTCCTCCTTCGCTAGCATTTCTGCTTCGCAGAAGGAGGTGACTGCTCCCCTTTCCCCCTTGCTCCGGTCTATAACTTGAACTTAGGCCAGACGCGAGAGGTTGCCGCCGCCGATCGCCTCTACGAGGACACGGCTGTGCTCCACCCAAGCAGGGCAAACCTCCACTGTATGCTCTACCGTGTCCTCCGGGCGACTCACAGTGATAACACCCCGGCGTGTCCTCCCGCCGAATCTGAAACAGGTAACTCCCGAAACAACCGTGTCCGGAGAGTACTTGCGTCAGGCGGAAGGTGAGGACGCCGTGGAGCCTCCCTAGACACTCCTCAAATAGTAGACTTATCGCCACAATTGTGGCGTGCCCGAAAGAAGCTATAGGGGAGAGTTGGATATTACCGCGCGGTTGATAATTCCGCGCATCAGCATAATTCAAAAACTATCCACTAGTTCTGCGATGTAGTGCGTATACATCGAAGCCGGACATGCCTACACCCTTCCCCAAGCACCGCCGTTACGGTCCCCGCGACGACGGACACAGCATGCGCTGAAAATGTTTTTTTCGTAACTCCTTATAATTTTTCGTGTACTTTCGGTAAGAGGTAAGTAATACTGTATTTATATTGTAATACTTTGATACTATACATTTGTAATGCTTGTATACTGTAGAATTAATGTCTTAATACGTTTTTACGTACTGTAATATTTTCCATAAAATTATGTGGTTAAAAAATAAAATGATCAAGTTTGATTATTCCGCGCTGGGGGTCGAACTATGAACAGTATGTTTTATTTACATTAACTGGTTATTACATCGACATAAGAGTTATGTATGATGTGTCTGTATGTGCGTCTGTTTGTGGCATTTTATATCCTAAGCGAAAAAACACATTTTTTATTGAATTTGAGTAATTTATTGAGTTTAAGATAAACAATTGTGGGTGATATCAATTGTTGTGATTAATATGACTTTTTGGATGAAAATACATATAATGTAATGAATAAATATTATATCTACATTTACTTTTATTACTAACTATTGTTAACCCTGGGCACGATATTATCAGACCAGTTTGACAATACCGTGTTTTCTCATTTTTTTGTAAATTGACAATAATTACTTTTTGTTTAAATTTTGGAAGTTTTTGTTATACGGTATGCGTACCTGAATAAATGTCCTACTAATTACTCAATTTTGTTTCTTTTAATATCAAACAGTTTCCTAATTATAGGTCCAAGTCCTTAGGGGCTCGGTAATATCCAACTCTCCCCTACCTGACAAAAAAAGGCGAATCTGTACATTTAAAATATTTGAAAAAAGAAATTGTTACGAGATAAGGGAATGGTTCCACTACCAAAAATATAGTTTTAGGAATTGTTGTCTGTTTGTCTATGCACGCTACACCAGAGACGGCTCAACCGATTTGGATTCGATTTTCACTAATGTATTATGGTAAACGCTACTTAAACTTAGGCTATAAATTATCACGCTATTTGCTTTGGGGGATGAGCAATGTTGCTTTATGTTCGTAACTTCTACTGATTCTCAAGGGATTATAAAAAAATACAAAATGTAAGAATGTGGTAGATTACGGATTCAACTTCTAAAATACGTTCCCTCTATCTGGCAGAATCTTGATGCTCCGAAATTAATTTCGCATAACACACTTTGGTATTGTCTTTTTAGACGAATATTTTTAAAGCATATTTTTTTTAGGATACTTATTGTTTGGCAACATGTACAATATGTCTGAATTTACAATGGCATACTTTTAAGATTTGACCTTTGGCAATAATCAAATGATGCATAATTCCGTTTAGCATAAAGTTTACAGAAGGCAAAGCTTAGTATTGCATTATTTTTCTAGCCTAGGCAGGTAACAAAATATCAACGAGGTAGTCTTATTAAAAAAATGTCATGTCAATAAAGTGCATAGCTTCGTCACGGTAATATATTACCGTGGCTTCGTGGTTTGAAGTAAGCCATGCGACCCAACTAGCAAAATAGTCTCAGAACTCGCACTTATAAGAGTGGTAGGCTTTAAGCGCTCTTATAATTGTTTTAGAACAATTATAAGAGCCATCGGTCCTATATTGCTTTTAGACAAGCCTGTATGGTCTCAAAAACGCTCAGTCTCTTAACCAAGTCTCATATATGTATATAAAAGTATATTACTATGCTATTGTAAGCCACATACTCCTATAAGAGCATTTACTAAGACTAATTGCACTTGAGAACACTTGCTCTTATATGCGTGTTTTCTAAGCTCGTTTGATTTTATAATAGACTTGCTAAATGCTATTGTAAGATGTCAGACTAATATCAGCATTGCAAAAGAGTACTGTGAGTACGTGCATTTCTGATCTTACTTAAAACTATTATAAGATCAATAGCACTGGATAAGTATGATATTAGAGTGATTTTGGATCAACATATTTACAATACAAAAGACAAGACCCACATAAGAGCGTTTGATCTTAGATCAATTTTGGGAATACTATTTTAAGAGTAAGATTTTGCTGGCTAAAACTAGCTTTTGCTCGCGGCTTCGCTCGCGTATCCCTTATTTTATCCCCATGGGAGTTGAATTTATCAAAATCCTATTTAAGCGGACATCTTCATCATAGTAGCTTAAATGGCATCTTAAACTTCAGGTCAATCAGTCGAAAATCTAAGAAGATTTATACAAACTTTCATCCCCTATTTTATCCCCTTGGGGGTAGAATTGATCAAAATCCTTTCTTAGCGGGTGCCTACGTTATAACATCTACCTGCATGCCAAATTTCAGCCCGATCCGTGCAGTGGTTTGGGCTGTTTGTTGATAGATTACTATGTTAGTCAGTCAGTCACCTTTGAGTTATAAATATATTTAGATGGTTAAAATGTTATAGTAATTAATAATGGATTTATTTCAATATGGAGTATACCGAATGCTAAAATAAGAGTAAACAATCTTACAATAGTCTAATAGTGTGCTTGTAAAATGTAGCTATATTAATGGCGACACTATCAATACAATTTAACAAATAAAATAATTAAACGAGAACAGGAAATACCTTATTTCACAAGGCGCATGAATTTTGAAGCGTAAAACGGGGTCTACTTAACAGTAAATAATGTTTTGCAATACGATTGCTTACCGTAAAACTTAGATACACGCACTTGATAATAGCAGTGCTTTAGTATAAACTTTAACTTCACAGCAACTTTAATTGTTTTTTTTTTCTTTTGTAACTTTGAAACGTAAAATCATAATGAGCTTGTATTGCCTCAAAAGATTCTAACCTTAGACCAATATAAGCCTATGCAGGCTTACAAGATACTTACATAAAAGCAATATTAGCCTAAGTCGGCTTAAATTAATTTTGGCTAGACTTCTGTAAGTGCAAACAGCATTCAATTAGAATGATACTAGAACGATATTATACTAAAATGCTTATAATTGGTGCCCAAATCCAGGCTTATACGATCATAAAGGAGGGATTTAAGAGCAAAAAATAGTAGTCTTGAGATAGCCTAAAAGCCTAGTTTTTGCTAGTTGGGGAAATATTTAGTGTGAGTTCGGTTCCAATTGATTGTTACTTTTTGTCATTGTTTCAATAAGTAATCATTTTTTTTAATATGTTTTCAATATTATGTGCCAATCACGACACAGCAATACTGCCAGTCAGGCTGCTAGATTATAGGGGCGGTTGGTAAATTAACTAGGAGTAGCAATTGTAGTTTTTTTTTTCAGTGGTAATTTGTTTACTTTTCTTGGAGTTCTGAGTGGACTGAATTCTTTTTACAAAATAATACTGATATTATTTTGTAAAAAGAATTCAGTGTAAGATAAATTATTTGGTACCTAAAAGAGTACTTCTATTCCAATAACTAAAGCCCGCCGTCTTAAGTCCGCCTTTGTACGGTGTATTTTTACATTTGTGCATAAAGTTTTAATAAATAAATAAATGACTAAACAACAAAAAAAGTGGCAACAGCGGGGAGTGGACTAAAATCAGTTTTCGAAAGGGGTAACACACACCCTCCTTTCACCAAACATGTTTTAGGCCCTGGCATGGCGCAAATCCAACCGGGCACAAATCCAGATTCCGGACGTCTACAGACAAATTCCTTCAGGAAAAACCCACTATCTTAACTTTTATCAGTCACATTTGGAGGATTGCTGGATTTTGATGGCATGTCATTGAATACTTAATATATGTTAAGTTACAATTAGGTCCACGTAAGCGAAGCTGCGGGCATCAGCTAGTTTTTAAATAAAAAGCATTTTGTTCTATTTAAAAATTCAGCTCAGCGACTTTCTGATCAAAGTTGTACTTGGGGCTTTGGGGTCTCGCCTCGAGTGAAGCCAGTATTCGCCAAGCTGGTTTAAATTGGCGATCTTTCAGATGTACCCAACCCGTAAGGGCGATAAATTGGTTTAGGAGAGATGATAATACACAATAGAGTGAAACCTAGTGTTTACTTTAATCTGCATCGAAGTCCTACCAAACAAATAAATTGTCTAACAAAACCTTACGTGTCAAGTACCAACGTTGTAACTCTTAACTTACTAAAAGCTGTTCCATTAGGCCGTTCATACAACAAAATGTCTTCGTCAGTCTCAATCGTGTCGTAGGAGTGGTTGCTCAGCGTGGTGACGTTGATCGCATCGTTGACTAGCACCCAGCGGTACGACGCAGGCGCAGGGTTCGCCTTCACGCTGCACGTCAAGTTTATCGGCTCATTCTCACCAACGCCGTACTCTACTACGGCTTCATCTTCGCAGTAAGCAGGATCTGCAATTCGGTTTTATTTTATTTTGTAAAATTGTTTGGTTGGTTTTAAGAGATAAGACTGGAAGTACTGATCCGATTCCAAAATAATCTTTTACTCACAGAAAGTTACACCTATGCCGAGTGCTATTTTTCTATGACATTGGGAGACAAACAAGCCTATGACCCACCGGATGTTAAGTCGTCACTGCTACCTATAGACATCTGCAATACTAGAGGCTTTGCAAATGCGTTGCCACCCCAGAGACAAATTTGAAATGTGTCGTGTGCCTGTAATTACTCTAGCACCCTTCAAACTGGAATGCAACAACGCTGCTTTGCGGCAGAAATAGGTACGGTGGTAGTACCTATTTACCTGGCTCCTTTACAAAGAGCTCTACTACTACTTCGATGGGTTTTATTTTATGTTTTTTTTGGTAAACTTCACTTCCACGCAGACAGAGTCACGGGCAACATCTAGTTACAAAACAAAATTCGAAATAAAAATGATTACAGTTAAAATCTTACACGTGACGTCGACGTTGATTACATCACTGTACGTGGACCCCTCATTATTGTTAGCGACGCATGCGTATTCGCCCCCATCTTCTTCAGTTACGTTTTTCAGTTCCAAAAACTGTTGAATTGTGTCTTTACCATCCTTTTCGGTATTTCCTACCATGTCTTCCTAGAAATTATATGGAAATTACAAAATTGTTTTTGACTATTTCATAATTTATCTCATCATTAATCTACCTAATTAATTACCTTGTGAAAGAAATATAACTCATAGACAGCAGGATTGGCTTGGTAACTGCAAGCCAGTGACAAATTAGAACCTTTAACGACGGCTACTGTATTATTGTCTATGTCCGCATCAGCCACGACAATTTCCAATATAGGTGGATCTGAAATAACACACGCAACACGTTAAGCATACTTACCTATGTCTGTTTGTTTCTTATATCTCTACAAATCTCCAAAAAAAATAATCACATGACCTTTTGTCCAGCGTCCGTAAGTATAACGCTAATAATAATAATTTCGCTGTCGTTATAAAAATACGTCAATTTTTTTTACATCTTATTTCGTACAAACACACACAGCTTCACACAAACACACACCCTTGTTTGTACAGACACCCTTACGAGGACCTTGTATGTACTTGTACGAACCGAGGACCCTCCAAAAAACTGGTTTAAATACGTCGCAGGCCTTTTTCAATAAGATAGAAAGGGAGAGGTGAGTAAATCTATTGTAATGAGCGCATCGAGATAGTGCTATCTCAAAAAAAATCTATATGAATTACGGCTATCGTACCGAGGACCTGAAATACACAGCTAAATGTGACTAGCGATGCACATACGAGGACTTTGTGTAAGTTAACCGAGGACCTCTTACGTAACAGGGCTTACGTAAGAGGTCCTCGGTTAACAGGGTGGTTTCTTTATGAGGGAACTCCTCAACAGTTTACAGCATCGTCTTCAAATTTAGCATACGCGTTAGGTTTACATAGTACAACAAATATAATAACCAAATTGTGCTGAACCTGCAGCCAGGGTGGTTTCTTCATGAGAGAACTCCTCAACAGTTGGTAGCACCGTGTTCAAATTTGGCATATGCGTTAAGTTAACATAGTTTAATAAATATAATAACGAAATTGTGCTGAAGCTGCAGCCAGGGTGGTTTCTTCATGAGGGAACTCCTCAACAGTTCATAGCATCGTCTTCAAATTAAGCATACGCGTTAGGTTTACATAGTATAACAAATATAATAACCAAATTGTGCTGAACCTGCAGCCAGGGTGGTTTCTTCATGAAGGAACTCCTCAACAGTTTATAGCATCGTCTTCAAATTTAGCATACGCATTAGGTTTACATAATACAACCAATATGATAACCAAATTGTGCTGAACCTGCAAGCCAGGGTGGTTTCTTCATGAGGGAACTCCTCAACAGTTGGTAGCACCGTCTTTAAATTTGGCATATGCGTTAAGTTAACATAGTTTAATAAATATAATAACGAAATTGTGCTGAAGCTGCAGCCAGGGTGGTTTCTTCATGAGGGAACTCCTCAACAGTTCATAGCATCGTCTTCAAATTAAGCATACGCGTTAGGTTTACATAGTATAACAAATATAATAACCAAATTGTGCTGAAGCTGCAGCCAGGGTGGTTTCTTCATGAGGGAACTCCTCAACAGTTTATAGCACCGTCTTCAAATTTGGCATATGCGTTAAGTTAACATAGTTTAATAAATATAGTAACGAAATTGTGCTGAAACTGCAGCCAGGGTGGTTTCTTCATGAGGGAACTCCTCAATAGTTCATAGCATCGTTTTCAAATTTAGCATACGCGTTAGGTTTGCATAGTACAACAAATATAATAACTAGGGCCCGGATAAATATGTATTAAAAAATCTAAATTATGTACATAAAATATGGACGAAAAAATAAAAAATATGGAAAAAATATGGAGTATAAAATAATACTTTTCATAAGTAAACATTGTGTTATTGGAAGAAAAGGGTCTTTCGTGACGTACATACTTAGTTACATTTAAAAAACGATAAAAAAGATAGTCTGTATTCAGCGATTGGTTTGGGAAATCTTCTATATATTTTTCAATTTGAACCGCAATGGTTGTTTATCCTTCGGCATTTTTAAATAAAATGGGTACCTAGACTATTAGCAGTAGCACTGACTGACTGCGTAAAAATATAATGACGCGCAAGCAACACAAAATACGCAGCCTTGTGGTGGCGGGAACGTAATTTTTTTGTATTTTTGCGAATATATGGATGATTGTTACATTTTCTTGTAAAATATGGACCTAACCCTGAAATATGGAAAATAAAACTTGGTTTTTCACAGTCTAAATATGACAATCGATGTAAAAAACACATTCTAGGCCGAAAATCGCGTACATTAAAAATATGTATTTACATATTAATCCGAGTCCTAATAATAACCAAATTGTGCTGAACCTGCAGCCAGGGTGGTTTCTACATGAGGGAACTCCTCAACAGTTTATAGCATCGTCTTCAAATTTAGCATACACAATAGGTTTACATAATTTAACAAATTTAATAACCAAATTGTGCTGAAGCTGCAGCCAGGGTGGTTTCTTCATGAGGGAACTCCTCAACAGTTGATAGCACCGTCTTCAAATTTGGCATATGCGTTAAGTTAACATAGTTTAATAAATATAGTAACGAAATTGTGCTGAAGCTGCAGCCAGGGTGGTTTCTTCATGAGGGAACTCCTCAACAGTTTATAGCATCGTCTTCAAATTTAGCATACACATTAGGTTTACATAATTTAACAAATTTAATAACCAAATTGTGCTGAAGCTGCAGCCAGGGTGGTTTCTTCATGAGGGAACTCCTCAACAGTTGGTAGCACCGTCTTCAAATTTGGCATACGCGTTAAGTTAACATAGTTTAATAAATATAATAACCAAATTGTGCTGAAGCTGCAACCAGGGTGGTTTCTTCAGAAAGAGAGAAAATGAAAGGTTGACTGAATCCTTAAACAAATCGTTAGAAGCTACTCCTATGTACACGCCTGCTTAGATTACACAACATTATGATTTTCTTTTCACCATAAATTGTTGTATTGTCATGGATGCTTAATCCGTGTGCTCTTCATGAAGAATCAAAAGTAGAAATGTCTTCCTAGGTGAAATGACGGCAGCAAAATTTGAAACAATCAAAAAGTACAATGAAAAATACATAACAAATAATATTAAATGACAAACTTGAGAACGACGCTATCAACTGTTGAGGAGTTCCCTCATGAAGAAACCACCCTGGCTGCAGCTTCAGCACAATTTGGTTATTATATTTATTATACTATGTTAACTTAAGGCGAATGCTAAATTTGAAGACGGTGCTACCAACTGTTGAGGAGTTCCCTCATGAAGAAACCACCCTGGTTGCAGCTTCAGCACAATTTGGTTATTATATTTGTTATACTATGTAATCCTAACGCGTATGCCAAATTTGAAGACGGTGCTACTATCTGTTGAGGAGTTCCCTCATGAAGAAACCACCCTGGCTGCAGCTTCAGCACAATTTGGTTATTATATTTGTTATACTATGTAAACCTAACGCGTATGCTAAATTTGAAGACGATGCTATAAACTGTTGAGGAGTTCCCAGTGATAGCACACTACACACGAGGGAAACTGTTAAAGCGAGGATTAAAATACACACTGTTTGGAAAATCTAGCAAACCGAGGTCTTAAATACACATTGCGTGGAAAAGCTGCCTAACCGAGGTCTTAAATACACATTGCGCGGAAAAGCTGCCTAACCGAGGACTTTTGTGTTAATGTTAACACATAGGTCCTCGTATAATACAACAAACGTGAAATGAGTGTAAAGAGGCTGTGTGTGAGGCGACAGTGGCGCCACTAAGTGGATACACAAATCGAGTGTAAGATTATGAATATTTTTGATCAAACCGAGGTTCAGACAACTTTTTCTTATTAAGTATACAGAAAGACTCAAAATCGCTCGCAGAATACGAATCTTTGGTCAAGTCAAACCGAGGACCCTCGAAAAAGTCCTCGGTTTGAAAAGGTCCTCGGTCGTGCCTTGTGTATTCATACGCACGTCCTCGGATGGTACTTAAAACAAACACACACACACACCCTCACAAACACAGCTATCACAGCTTTCACACAAACTTTCCATAATTTGAACGCTAACGTTTTTCTCTTAACTCCACGGTAGCCCGCGAAATTCAAATTTTCTTACGATTTTTGCAATTTGCAGGTCAGAATTAGGTTATATGTTGATTAAAGTATGATTCGCGGGCGTAACAATTATATGTTTTCAGAATTGTAACCCGAAAGACACATAATTAACTTACATAACACGGTGAGGGGTAGCGGTTGTGCACACACGGATTTCTCCGAGTTCCGCTGATGCGCAGGCGCACAACACGTTATTGTTGACTCATCGTACTTCCGGTCTATCGTGAGCTGTATCTCGCTTGCCACGAGCCGCTGGGATGGCTCCATCTGTGTGTTTAATGATACAAAGCTATTAGTGACAATTATCATGATTAATATCGCCCGCCGGTGTGAGAGGGTTTTGCAATTTGGCTTCAAACTAATTTTGTTGAGCAAGGTGGCTGCGGAAATATCTTTCTATAGGATATTCTGTGTATAATAAATAACACAGTTTTTGATCATGATAACATTTAGTGTGTCCCTACATTTAATAACAAAAAGATTGTTTGCGTATAGCGTTATAAAGAACGACGACACAGTTGACGCACTGGCCGAGCGATCGACTGCTGTGCTGCGTGACGCGGGTTCGATTCCCGCATGGAACAAATACTTGAATGACGTACAGATAGTTGTTCCGGGTCTGGCTGTTTGTGTATGTGAGTTTATATGTTTGTAAACGCACCTACAATACCGCAGAAATTCCTAGTGTGGGGCAACGTTTTTTTAAATAAAAGAAAAAAGAAAAGAAAGGCACTATAATTCTTAGCTATTTACCGCGAAAGATCAATTCTTACCATATTTGCATATGACAAGCTACAACCGATCAAAACAGCTCCACGAATCGTATAAACAAAAAGCGTCAAATACTGTCACTCACAGTAATTTTCTGCTCCAAGTTGAGCAGTTGATTGTTGGCGAGCCGCCACACGATGGGCGGGAGCGGGCGCGCGCCGAGCACGCGGCACTGCAGCGTCAGCGCCTCGCCCGCGCGCACTCGCCCCTCCGCCCCGTCCGAGTCCGAGCCCTCGCTCCGGAGGGACACCAAGTCCGGCGGCACTTTGATTAATACATATATTTTATTACAAGCTATTATGTAGTTTCACCTGTCCCGATGTTTGTTTGTCTCTAATTTAATCTTGCAAGTCAAATTAGACCATCTTCCCAGTGTTCTATTGAGCTGAAATTTTGCACACATGTGCACTTTGCATGACAATGCAATATAAAAGATAGTTTAAAAAAAATGAACTCAAAAATCAAATCAAAAACTTGTTAAAATTATATAAACAGGAACAGTACTGGTTATTATTGCCTGTAATGTAATAACATGAATATTCAAAGCTATTAAAATATACTCGCTTCTGCTTCCAACTACGTCTTTGTGGAAGTGTATACCCTATTGCACTCGGGGATAACGTAATTAACAATTAGCGAAAAAATTTCAGAATCGGACCAGTTATAGTTCCGTAGATTGGAGCGTTTAGACAAAATAACAACATGCTTTTAAACTTTATAATGTTAAAGTAGATAAATTACTCACAGTACATATCTATTGTGATATCTATAGACAAAGGTGAAGTTTTTTCGTTATTTTTGGCGAAACAAGTGAAGACTCTGCCGTGATCCTCGCGCTGTAAGGGGCCGTATATGAGGTCGCTGCGCACGCGATGCTCCGATAGCGGAGTTAGGGTGTTCTTCAGAAGACGTTGCTCTGTCAGCCATGACAGTGAAGCCAGCGGTTTACCTACCACAATAAGGAAAGTATAATAGAGGTTAACAGGCTGTTAGGTACGTACTTCAGGAGCAATCTTTTGCAATAATCATCATACTTTTGGCTTTTGTATATAGAAAAACAAAAAAGATTTGAATATTAAAAAACAAAATATGTTGGCAGTGCTGATTTCATTGACTGCGGTCAAGCTATCCGTTTTGGAAAATCGCGGAACCTCCTGAATCGTTTGCATAGAAAAAGGAAAACCTAACTGTTTGAAAAGCATATTTGAACGCTTTCGAAGCTTGGATTGATACTGCCCTAAATTGAACCATTGACCTGGAGTACCCTTTTTATATACAGAGTAGGTATATTTATACACTATCACGCCTGTATTCCCCGAAGGGTTAGGCAGAAGTCTACCAATGTACACCCACAGTTCACCGGTATGTTTAGGTCCCATGTAATAGGAGGCGAGCCTATTTCTATCAACCGGGCACAAATCCCAACTCCCGAGCTGCTACTGAGAATTTCATAGAAAAACCCAATAACATTTGCTCGCCCTGAGAATCTAAGCCAAGGCCTCCAGCGTAGCAGTCACGCTTACGACCACTATTATTTAGGTATGAAAAAGAATGTAAATAATTATGGTCTATAATAAATATGTAAGTATAAGCTGTTGTAGTGTTACCTCCATAAGCCACGCAGGCGAGATGAACCGTGTCCCCCACGTAGTACGGCCCCACATTCTGGCTCGTGTTGACGCCAGCGCTGGCCTTGGCCACTTGAGTGCCGTTCTCATGGACCACCCATAGGTGACGCGGCGGTTCTACACATAATTTCATGCTTGGTTAGGTTATGGATTAGCAGCAGACCCTTTCCGCAAATTCACAAAAGGTTTAGCGAAGGAAGTGCTGAAATTATCGCAGACCTTTCTGTAAACAGGTTCATGGTTAGACTATTGCTATTTACGCGTTCCAAAAGGTAAACTAAAACTAAGAGATTTTGATTCCGGGATCTATTTTATCAAGCGGTAGCTAGTTGACCCAGTGAAATTTGTACCATCTAACATTGATTTCATGGCTGTTCATTTTGGTTTTCTTAAAGCACCTTAGCACCCCAGTAGGTAGTTTACCCCAATTTCGAGTTTTTGTAATACACGGCATTTATTTTTTTATAAATATAAAATAGACTAGCTTCTGCCCGCGATTTCATCATTCGCATGGTTTTTTTCATCCGCGTTAAGTTACTGCTTTGCTTCGGCGGGTCTTAGCGTGATGTTTTATAGTCTATCTATACAGTCCTCATGAATGTGGCTATCATATACAAAAATATTCTTTCCAGGGTTGGCACTTTTAAATAAACTACAAACTTCAGCTTTATTAGGTAGGTACATTAATATGATATTAGTATAGATAGGTAAATGATGATAAACCATTGACAAGTCTGTGATGTCTATCTACATAAAGTATAGTTTAAAAAATATTTAACAATTGCAATGAGTCTAATCCTAAAATAGTGTAACGTCACAAAGCTAGCTAATTATTATGCTATTAATGATATAATGTTTACGTCGCGCAATTGTTTAATAAATGGAGCGAGCAGTTCCGGCGCTGTCAGCTTCCTCATTAGCCTGGCGGGCCAATTAACTGAGCCGCGGCTATTCTGCTGGATAGGTAAATTTTAGTTCGGCTCGTTACAAATGCCTTTGTTCGGTTCATGTAAAACGAGAAAAAAGTATCTATTGCGCTCATAAATAAAACGACTAAAGCGAGTTCTTGACTACCAATATTGGAAATCTGCAAGGTTTCGGGATTTTTTGCAGAGTTAACAAAAAGGACAGTAGTTAAATTCCAGAAAGAACTGCACAATATCAGATAATGATGCAGTATGACTCATCTGGCTTGAGTTACGTGACATAATGACATAACTCACACGTCCACATTGATCCTATGGTCAGTTAAGTGCAGGAGCAATTTGCAGTTACATGCCAAGGAGATCAGCGAATAGAGACGTTAACAGTTGACACCGTAAATTGCATTAATTCCTATCGTTCTTTTTTCAAATCATGTATTTCTTTCATATAAATTGCCTAATTTTAATAAACAAACAATAGGTTGGTACAATCGCCGAGTGTGACGGGTTTGACGAGTGAAGCTGATATTGCCTGGAGCTCCTATCTGATGTGTCTACCATGGAGAATAGTCGGCAACCAACCCCCAAGTACTCCAAACACCTACCTACAGCGTTCTACTGGTTAAGATAATAGAAAATCGTTTTGACACAATAAGGCCTTATCCTATAGTAACTGACCTGCTTCGCTATTGATGAATTTTATGGCAATCGTTAATTCGTTAGGAGCCCAGCGAATCAGCACCAAAACGAAACCAAACCAAACGAGCCTGGGCAGATTTATGAGCAATCGAAGCAGCTGGATTTAGGTAAATGGGCTCACCGATAACTGCAAGTTGAACAAAAGTTTTATGAGCAGGGCTTGCAGCAAAGTCCACGAAACAGGTGTAGACGCCTGCGTCGGAGGGTCGCACGGTGAGTATCTGCAGCTTGTCCTCTCCGTCAGTCTCGCCCGTCACCAGTCGGTAGCGTCCTCCTCCCGAGGTTGTCGTGCTCTTGTCGCCATCGCGGAGGTCGCGACTGTTGATGCAAACCACGTGAACGGTCAAATCTTCGTAACTATAACTTCAGCTAAACTTGCTGGTGAGTCTCCCGATAGTAGCATAACAATACTGCCGTCCTTTAACTAGAAGGCAGTTAACCCTCAATTGGTATTTTTTACTTTTTAATTGAAAGTGATAAAGTTCGAAATTCTCTCTTTCTGTCTAAGAAACATTTTAATAATGTAAATAATTCCATAGATATGAAAACTTTGAGGCCGCTAACTGTACCTAAATGTAAAAAAATGTGATTCTCCAGGCCGATTCCGGCCACGGCGGCCAACCTTAATGCAGACTAGCCACGTACGCAGTAGATATTATATTATAGTGCACAAGTGTGTGCGCAAACACAGGTGCACTCCCTCTTCCCTAACTCTCATAGCCCGATGGGACGGCAATCCGACACGACCGGTGAGAGATCAGGCGCAGGACCAACGGCTTTACGTGCTTTCCGAGGCACGGGGGTGTCACGCCACCAACTTCGAAACTCCGGGCTGCTACTGAGAAATTCCTAATGAAAAAACCCAATAACACTTTGCCCGACCTGGGAATCGAACCCGGGACCCCTTGCTCAGCAGTCGCGCTTGCGACCACGAGACCAACGGGGCAGTTAACTAACCGCTAACTGATAGAATGTATGACAGTCATTCGATGCAATAACTAGATTTTCTCGATAATAACTTTGTGGGCTTAGCGGCCTCTAGTTAAAGGACGGCAGAAAAGGTAATTACCTTATTGAACCTTATTAGTCAGGACTTCATCGCCTTCCGTTCTCTTCAGATCGCAGGACCACATGCAATTTTTTTTATTGTGATTTCAGTAATTACCTGTAAAACGCGGTAGATGAACCGTTTCTGTACCAGGCTAGTATATTGAGCTTGTCGTCTTCTTTCTCCGCGGCTACCACGCATGGTAGCTCCACACTCTGCCCCACCACGGCGTCCACTATGGTCACAAGGAGGAAAAACGGCTGATTTAGATCTAGATTGTTAAAGAACTTGATTCAAGTAACATGGTTATGAAATGCGGCGAGACAGATACAAATAAAGTACTTAGCTTTATTTTCATTAGTCTTTTATTTCAATAAATTCTTCCAATATTGACATAGACATCATCCACAATATCCTATTGCTGGTATTGGTTTTTCTATTTTGAGAGTACTTATTAATGAAATGAAATATTTTAAGCACTGCATTATTTTGATGGCTATCCAATTGTCTTGATCAAAGTCAAAAAATTGAGCAGATACCTATTTAATTTCGACCAGTGGACTCTTGGATTTGAAAAATTGTCGCACGATCACTGAAAAGTTGACTTGCTAAGTAGGACGATTAGAAGAATGAAAAAAGATTTAACACGTTCAGATACCCGCAAATGATTCAACTTCAGCAAAAAATATATACCATCACGCCTGTATTCCCCGAAGGGTTAGGCAGAGGTGTACCAATGTACACCCACAGTTCGCCGGTATATTTAGGTCCCATGTAATAGGGGTCGAGCCTATTGCCATTAACCGGGCACAAATCCAAACTCCGAGCTGCTACTGAGAATTTCATAGAAAAACCCAATAACACTTTGCTCGACCTGGGAATCGAACCCAGGACCTCTAGCGTAGCAGTCGCGCTCAGGACCACTAG
Organism: Caradrina clavipalpis; assembly: GCA_932526535.1. Taxonomy (NCBI): domain Eukaryota; kingdom Metazoa; phylum Arthropoda; class Insecta; order Lepidoptera; family Noctuidae; genus Caradrina; species Caradrina clavipalpis. Next base: position 8,483,997 of record OW052093.1, read on the forward strand.
GCCAACGAGGCAGCTATTTCAGCAAAGTGATTTCTTATTACCTACTAAGTTTGTATGGGTAGGCATAACTGCTTGCTTCTTAGGTATCTATACATACGAGTGTGTATACTTTCAGAAATAGCATCAAAGTTTGCAGGATAATCATGATGATAATGAAGATGCTTAGGAACCTACTTACGTAGGTAATGCCATTGATGGTAATTTAATGCATACTTCCGGACTTAAGGTACGGTAAGCTACCTGATTAAAAAAATATATAGGTAAGTATGACCTTATTTAAGTATTAATTTTGACCAAATAATATCTTAATGAATATTTTGTATTTAGGTACTAAATACAAATACTTATTTTGTAAATCCATTTAACCAAACTATCCATAGGTAACCGTAAACACGACGCAGTTACAATAATTATAAGAGCGTTCACAAACTCTTATAAACCCTCCTTTAGTAATCGCCGTAGTCGGGTAAAAATGAACTGTTCTGTTCAGTGAAAAATGATTACTGGGTACCTGCTTACTTTCTATGTGGGATTATTTCCGAAAACAACAATTCGTAGGACACCTAAATAGATAGTGATCCCGGTTATTGACTAATGGGTAAATCCCGCGGCTTATTTCAAAGTGAGGTAGATTCTTTATTATTTTAGGTACAACTGAAACTGAGTCGCAAATAGGTAGGTTTACATACTTACTTTATAATAAGATCCAGTTTTTATTAAATATTCAATAAATAAAGTTTAACAAGAAACTTACCCTTTTCATAAATTTCTTGCGCACATAAACTATTCAATAATGAAACCACCACCGTTAAATGTATAAAATAATTCATTTTTACACAAATATTATAATTATTTTATTACACATTACAAAATTTGTAGTCCGAAATTTCACAAGTCGAAGAGGGCACGTCCCGATTGGGCGCAACGGACACGCGTTTCAATTGGCGCGCTCGGCCGCAATAACGATATCGCCGGTCCAGGAGCGCGGGACTCCGCTACCGGCCGGCGCGGCGTGCGCGGTCCCCGAACGCTTCCGGAGCGCCTGGCCCCGCGTGTGACGTCACGCCCGCCCTGCCTGCCTGCCGAACCATCATTACCTTACACTTTTTAATTGGGGAGGTCAAAACAATTGGGTCACTTCATCTGGATTTATTTACTGTACAAACTGGGAAACATTTCATTTCTGGTAGTTGAGCTGTTTCCGGTTCGCGCTGACCCTATAAACGCCTTTGTGTGCACTTGTTATCGCCCAAATGACCGTGTAAATTACGAATTTGCAACCGGCGTTTAACCGTGGGGACTGTGCGTCAGGACCGGAGGCGATGCGTTTTTTTGTTTGTTAAGTAGGTACTTTCACGAATCGAGATCAATTCTACCAAGGCAAAAATACAAAGGGAGGTGGAAATTAAGGCTGTACAATGATGCATATTTTTAGATTTTTTATTTAACAAAACCGCATAGTGGAAAACTTTATTATTACTATACAAATTAGATTCACACAGTTACATCAAGGATCGGAGGTACTTGTTTTAAGTTTTAATACAGTACTAAAATACTAATCAAGTTGTTTCAGGGACCGAGCAAATAATACTGCCAACATAGCAATAACAGCACTACCAACTGTGCCAACTATGATTTTCTTTTTCATAACACCTTTTTTATTTGTCTTAATCTGAAAATTGAGAAATTAATTTATATTAATTTTTAAACTAGAACTGTATGTGTTTTAGGCCCACATTCACAAAAATCACTAAACATATTTAGCGCTAAATGTGTTTAAATTATCTCCATCACCTTCTAACAATGTGACAGGGATGCAATGAAGTTCTAAAGGCGTTATGTTTAGGCAATAAATGTATTTAATGATTTCAGTGAAAAAATTATGGGTCTTCTTAATGTACTACATATAAAGAGTCCTTACCTGCAATTTTGTGTGTACAGCATTGTCCATAGAATTTAATATGCTGACAATATTATTTAAAGTTTCAAGTGCTATATTGGATGCATATTTGTCTTTGTAAAGCAAACAATCCGATATTCTCTTTGTTTTGGTCAGAACTATATTGCTGGCAACAATGCTTAAATGTATTCGGTGGAGTAGTAATGCACTCTCTTCGAAAACTTCAACTATGTCGACTGGACCAAGACTCAACCTGATAGAAAGATATACATAAAACAATTATTATTGAATTACATGTCCATTTATAGACATGATGCTATTTACGTTTTATGTTTAAGGTTTTATGAAAGGAATCTAAATAATATGTATATTTTTGTTTTGATCGCATACATAATTTTTTTTAACTCTTGTACATCAATTGCAATTAATTACCAAATAAATATTTTGTTAAAAGATATTGAAATCCACATTTTTCTTGGGATTTCTGTGGTCTCTACGTGTTTTAATTTTCACACATAATTCTTGTACTCTGTTTGAGCATAAATTAAACTAATATTGACGCAGAACTGTCTACCAGATGCAACAGTTGTGAGACCTGAGATAGTGGAAACCATTAAAAAGATACTTTTACACAGGTCTGTAGACCTGGTGTAAAATATATCATCATCAGATGATATATTTTATGCAGATCTTCTAAATTACAATTAAAGTTTTAGTTTCTTACGTGGTAAGTATATTGGCTGCAGTCTCATCGTATGCAGGTATTAATTTGGCGCGCTCAATGATTTGTGTTCTTATTTCAGGTTCAACGATACCCAGCCTCATTAGATCTTCGTCTGATAATTCTGATAATCCATACTGGTCTATATCTTGTTTTCTGTGTTAAGGTAATACATCGATAATTAATAAAAATATAAATAAGAAAAATAATAGTAATAGTTTTATTTGATTTTGGGAGCGATCTTACTTGAATAATTCAATATATTTTTGAGCGCCTATTCCACATAATATCGAGCTTACTGTTTCTTCAAATTTTGCGGATTCTGTTTTCTGCACCAATTCTGGTTCCTCGGTCATATTTTTATTTTTCTATTTCGAATACAAAATTACAAATACCTTGTTTATTTAGGCTAAAATAGAATCATTCATTGGTTTGTCAATAATTTGACATTGACAATGACATAATGACATTCGTGATTCGTACTTGTCTGTGGAACTACGACGGGTAGGCCATAGTGCCATTATAAACATAAAATGGCGGCTAAGTAGAACGCGCATCGATGATCGACGCGTTGTAATACGATCATGAACTTAATTTCTATCGATAGCTGATACTCAAAGTGGCAGTCACATTCGGACTGTTATTTCCTGATTTATAAAACAATTGAGCATCTTCAATCTAACTTCCATTACCCACTTGATAGCGGTAATATTTGTCGCTGTATGGTGCATTCCACATATTTTCGTTTTATTTGTGTTCTGGCAATTATAATATGAATGCATATAATTGCCGGTATGTAACACGATGGTGAGCTGCACCCGCGCCGCGCCGTTGCTATGGATAAGGAAATTTATGTATATTGAAACTTTATGGAGGATATTTCGTCCACGAAGTTTGTTTGAATTTGACGGATTTCACTGGCTTTCACAATGCGTTTGCGCGCTAAGATAGAAGAGGTTTTATGTTTTAGCTTTTAAAAATAAAAAAGACCCATCAATTCATATTTCCATTTATTTTATTTTTCTACTTACCCAGATATACACACACCACAGCTAATACCGTCATTCATTTGTACAAACTTTGTTCTACTAGTCTAAATTTTGTCCATCACAAATTTTCTTATACCTACTATCTAGTAATTTGTTAATGTCAGTGACAGACCTTTGTGCTTCATAAATGCATAGTGTTTTATTTCTTTATTTTCATATCGTATCAGCTCGTAAACTTAACTCCGATCACGGGCCATAATTATTACAGACCATTACGATGAATGACCAGTCATAATCACTGCAACTTGAACTTGACTTGAAATGCTGTTTATTTTATCGTTATTGGAATTCTATAGAATGTAAGTTTTTTCTTTTAGTTAATTAATCAGCGCCAACTTTTGAAGGAAAGTTCCAGAATATGGAATATTGAATCTACTAATTGATTAGGTACTGTATTTTTTTTTCAAATAAATACTTAAGTATAGCTTCAAGATAGTGAAATTCTAATAAAAGTTTCACGGAAAGTGTAAAACAGTGCGCTATCTTTATCAGCAATGATTGCAATTATTGCAACGTTAAAAATTATGGCAATAAATAATAATTTATATAATAAAATTGATAAGTAAGATTTGTTCAAATTAAACTAATAATTAAACTAATATCTAATTGAGCAACTGGCGAGGCGTAAAAATGTATTAATTAAATTTAAAAAAAAATGTTTATCCAGGGGATAAGTTATCTACTATTGCTTTGATAGCTTGCCAGGTTTCTCGAGCAGTGGACACGATTTGGGAGCCAGGTAGCAAGAAACCATAAGGGCCGAAGGAATCCCTCAGGTCCACGTGATACGCGAACTTGATGCCAGCGCGAGCCTTCGCCCAGTCATGAGACATTCCGGACGCAGGCTGTCTTATCTCAGCAGCTGTGCCAACCTGAAAGACAAAATATAATTATTCTGATGACCTTTCGTACAAATAAAATAAATAGTTTCATAAATAAATGAAATTATTAATAATTCTAGAAATTGGTCATATTAGGTCGCTCATCCAGGGTGGCTAACTATTTTAGAAATGGCGCATGGCTGATAAAAAAAAAACAATATCCCATGACTAACTTTAAATTTCTTAAAAACAACTAAAACTAATTCCTAAACTCTTTTCCAAAAAAGGTTTGACATCACCCTATATAGTGGCACAGTTACACAGAAGCAGTAGCTAGTTATGGATGGCACAATCATATAAAGTAACAAAAGAATAACCGATCAACTTTCTATGATTAGATTCTTACTTGATACTTGGTGCCATATAAGTCGGCAAGTGCGATGGTGGCCAACTTGCCCATCTCGGTGAGGACGCCGTCGTCTGCGAACGTCTCCTGCGCGTGTGAACTGGGCACTAGCCACGCTTGCGAATACGCGTGCAGTGATACATACAGCTGTAAAGTGACGTTCCACAATTAAACTTTGTAGGTTTATAACAGAAAATTACACTACTTATTGTTTAATCTAAGCGACATTAATCTGTTTGCGCACGCAACAGTTACCTAGTTGCTTTATCGAATGTTCCCATCAATTTACAAAGTTCGATATTATTCTATAGGACCATATAATTATTAGATACCTATGCAAGATACTATCCCAGCATCTAGAACAAACAACAAAATTACCTACATTGATAACTGAAGTATCGACCGGTTTCTGTGTTCTCATGGTTTCTAATTACTTATCCATTAGGTACTGTAAGTAGGTAGTGTACATGTGACTTAGAAAAATAACCTCTTGTAAAAAGTAAATGTTGAACGAACTTGGAATAATCATATCTAATGTAGATTTTGCACAAAGGCTCTTATGCAGTCTAGTTTCTTTCTGGGAGTTCCTAATCTGCTGTTGCTAATGATACTTGCTGGATAATATCTCATCATTTTCGCATTTTATATATTGGGAGACATCATAGCCTTTCTCGCAAGTCTTGCTTGCCATTAGCATAAGGCTCAAAAAAACTTCAAAAAAGGTAGTCCGTCATGATCCTGAACTTGATGAATATAATGATGAATTGATTAAAAAGTTACGAATATCTTAACCCAACAAGCCTTGCATAAGGAGGGAAACTTAGCAGGCGTAAAGATTACAGCTTTACCTATCTCACGTCTTGCAGTCAAAAGGTGTCAATCGACATGCAATTTGATTGCGCATTGATGACACATCTACCATTTACCTAAGCTACTCATCTTTCTAACTATATTTATACGAAGATGCAGACCACATTTTACAGCTTGATACACTCTTGAATATCAGTGCTTACTTTTGAGTTGTTCGTTTTGAAAGTGTAGTAGAAAATGTTTTGAAAGTGACGATGTGGGCAAATACCGTATGCTGTCACAATTTCCCGATAGACGTGCGGTGCGGTCTACCTTTACGGTTTTAAACGAATGATAAATTGCTACTCTTAAGGCGGTGGAAACCATTTATGATTTCCATTCAGTGACTACAAGCTGTGCGAGTCATATTTTTTTGTGAACCAGACCTTTTTCAGTATGGAATCGATATGATATCCACCATCTTGATACTGACCAACCTCTTATAAAACTTGAGGTTCTAAGAATACATAAACTCGTTGACCGCACTCGTATTTTATGTCGCACTTCCTGCTCACAGAAGGTAATCAAAGGGTCCAATATTAGTCAAAAGATTCTTTACTTATTATAATGTCTTCGGACTATACTACTTTGTAAACTAATAAGATCTAAAGTGAAACCGAATACTACGAACTCATTACAGCCGACCATTATAGGTACTAATTACCCATTTACATGAGCACTGTAAATGGGTAATAAGTACCTATAATGACGTATATCTTTGTGTGCATCCGTCACGCGATCAAAGAACTGAGATAGAAAACAAGATTACTCACTTGAACCGTGGTACATATTGGCAGAATACCGAGGTAAACACCGAGTAAGTACAACAGTTTCAAACTTTATGACCATCAAGTTTGCAATAAGCAGTGATATTAAGCAAACTGAGAAACCTTAGTCTTCCTTTTGAACTTGATCCATAAAGTAGGCCTGTGTGTCATGCGCATGAATAGTGGATTTTCATAGGTAGTTGTCATAATTAGACACCATGACTAAATCCAAGTTTCTAACATTTCTGTGTATCAGACAAAAGATGAAAAGAAAAGATTGGCTAAATAAGATACCTTTATTTGTCCTCTATGCTCCGATAGGAACTCTGAAACGGCTCTTGTCTCTGGCTCGCTGAAGGGATGTGGTCCGGCGTAGTTGTCTGAGCATGGGTCCTGAGACGAGTCCTTTTCACTCCAGTGGTAGTCCCAGTTGCGGTCTGCGTCCACTCCTACACACTCCGTCTGGCCCCAGTTCCATGGAAACCTGAATGGTCAAGATACTCTCTTTAATAATATAACAAGTGTTGCACACATGAGACTACCCTGGCTTAGAGTGCAAGATTGCAGTCACAAGGCAGCAGGTTTGCCTATCTATCTGTTAAAACTACTACCTCCAAGTTTAGAAAACATGTGGAAAACGAGAAACATTAAGAGTCACTTAAAAAAAATGTAGCATGTAAGCAATGTAACTGCTTCTTGGCAACTGAAACTGTCACTCTCAGCTTTGCAGTCAAATGCTTTGCTGGAGATGAAAAATATCCTACTCTGATAGATAGAAAAATATCCTACACACACGAGAAAGGCCGAAACGCATTAGGCTAATATTAAATGAGTGCACCGTTTATTTATTTTTTATTGTTATTCGGAAACCATAACGCAAAATGCATTTGCATATTGTCATGGACGTAAATATTATTTTGTCATTAGTTAACAATTCTGCCTGCACGAATAACTTAAAAAAAAAACTGAATAGAAACTTGTTTTGGAAAATGCAATTTTTGAATTACTATTTTTTCACCTATACGGTGGATGGACGACCTGATTAAGATCGCAGGAATACACTGGATGCAAGCCGCTTCCAACCGGTCTTTTTGGAAATCTATGGGGGAGGCATGTGCAGCAGTGGACATCCTGCGGCTGATATGATGACGATGATTTCGTCATTTTCAACGGGTGTAGTTACTTTTTCACCAAAATATGACTATACAACGTTTGTGGAGAGCGCAACAACAAGTTTATATCGAAAACGTCCTCATAATAATCGCCCTGTACGATAACTGAAAACTTTTTTTTGAACGAGATTTTTGTTTCATACTAAGCTTTCACTATTAACTTGTCTTGTGGTCGTACTCATAAAAATAACACGAAAATTAAGAACGTCTGGCCATCTGGTACCGCAACACATTATGACGTGAAATAGATAAAACAAGAACAAAGTGTTTGTCGGTAACGTTGTACACAGACGAACAGGATGTCCCTCGCCTTGAGCAATGTACAGCAATGTAAAATACAGACTAACTTTCTACAAAGGTAAAAAATATATTTAAAATGAATACCTTTCAAAGTAGTTACTAATGATTTCATTACAATTTTTCTTTTAATAAAAAGTAGACCATAAGTGAGATGTGCCAGCTAATGGTACCTTACAGCCAGCTTAAATAGTAAGTGGTCACCGTCGCCAATGGACGCTTTCAAAAGAGGTTTACTGTCAACTTTTTGTATGTTACTTTTTGTTACTAAACCACTTGCAAAAACTTACCTAGTGGTCAACTTTTTAAACCGCCCAATTACTGATTAATAAAAAATCTTACCCAGATTTGAATTCATCTTTGGTGGCCCGTGAGATGGGGCTATTGGGCATTGTAGATCTAAGATAATGCGAACTTTGGAGATGCGGTGTACATAGGTCATGACAAGAATGGCTGTATTTCAAAGTTTATAGCGTAAAAGTTGGCGGTTTAGTGTAGTGACGTACCATCCTACGTAGTAGTCGTCGGAATGGTCGGGCAGCCGTGAACGTGTTTTCCTCCAGAGCCGGTCGTGAGTGTGCGAGTGCTCGTAACCGTCGGGGTTCAACACCGGCATGATGTAGAAGTCGGCCTGCTTGAGCATCTCGTATTCTGCGCCTATTAATTCAACAAACAAGTTTACTATCAAATGTATCAATTGGTTACGCTAAAAAAGTTGCACTCGAATGTTTCATTGATTTATGTATGACAGGTACCTCAAAAACAGTAATTATTAGATGGTTTGGCAAGTAGCAGGAAAATGTTAGTGAAACGTCGTGCATAATTATTAAAAATATGCACGACATTTCTCTTTGAGCATGTAATGTTATTATTATCCAACCTTGGTCTTTCTCTCCTTCGACGAGTGCATGTATCATCCACGTCGCGACGGCCGGCGCTATCCACTCGCGCGCATGCGAGCCTCCGTCCAGCCATACCGCAGGCTTCATGCGCGAGCGCAATTTCCACTTCTTCTTCTCTTTTCCTTTCATGACAGTAGCATTATTTGACAGTGAGATCTGATAAAAAGAAGACACATAATTATAAGATGTTTGGCCATCAAAACTCTATTAAGTTACATTTAAGGTTTTATAATTTACCTTAACAGCAACGAGTGGTAATCCTTCAGAAGATCGACCCAGTGGTATGAGCTCTACTATGTCAGAATGCGAATGATGAAGATATTCTAGATACCGGAGGATATCTGCATATCGATGATATCGTCGCCAAGTCATCGGGTGACCACGTAACTGCTCTAACTCAATTCTCTGTTTTTTCGACAGCCGAGGATTCTCGTATGTAATCGCTTTCTGTAAATAAAATATAAGAGAATTTAAATAAAAGCCTAAATTATTTTTAAACCAAAATTTATAATAATGTATGATGAAACGAACCGTACCTGTAAATCCCAAATAACTATATCGAAGTCTATTTTATTGGATTTGAGATGATCTTTGACGTCTAGGAGAAGATCGGGGGGTACAAGTAAGTCGGTGGATCCATTGAGCGACGGAGACGTCCACCACATGAGCCCCGAGCCTTGCGCCTCCTCCTGCAAGTCCAGCATCTCGTGCACCTTCCACTGAACGTCAGGATACGTTCTTATTAGCTGGAAACCTTTGTAGTTCTTCTTTAAAGACTTCTTTGGAGTTTTTTCTAGAGTGCGATATGAAACGCCAATTAGAACATTTTATGGCAAGTCAGCCACATTCATACAAAAAATTGTGAGAAAGTTGTAATAGTAAAAACATTGGCACTAGAAAGTTGCAAACGGTACAAATGTCTGAGGCTAAAACTGCTGAGGTCGTCCATGTGACCCAAGGTCTGGCACGGATGGGATTCGGGCTTTTTTTGTGTCTGTTAATTTTAAAGATAGGGCACCCAGTCAGCCTTCGCTAAAAAAGGCCAGTAGCTAAGTGGAATCTTTAAGTCGGGGCCATAGACTAGAGACTCTCGTTTCTCTACCTAATGATAGGTATTAATACATGTGACATGCAAAAAGCATTCCTGTTGCCTGGACGTGCTTTACGAGTAGGTATTGCACTACACAGCCTAGACTAGAAACTCTTTATCTCATAAATTAAATACGCTATTATCTATTATTTTATCACAAAATGCTCAGTTTCTTGCCATGAAGCAAAAAATAGAACTGCTTACCAGACCAGAACGTCTTTAACGGCAGTTAACTCAGAATAAATGAAATTAATAAAAACTGTATGTGATGTCAGTATCGTAAATATGAATAATTAAGACACACTAGAAAGAAAGCAAGTACATACATTTGTTCAACACAAACTAAACTGTACACAACATAATTTGTAATTTTGCAAGCAAGATGTACATTAAAAACACTAAGTTTTGTGTGTCTCACGGCTGCGCCAAATAGGCATAATTTAGATAAATTCCAGACCACTAAAAACGAAAATGATAATAATATAGACTACTTTCCGGGAGTGCCCAGCACATTTTCATCAATAGAGTAGGTGAGATCATACAAAATGTTCAGTAGGTACCTCTACTTCTGCTTGTACTAACTATGTCACTGAGGTATAATCTCCCAATTTAAACGCCCTCGCGCTCATAAAACCAACCTAGTATTTTTACATTAAAAATCATAATTTGAAATTGAAACATTTATTACCCTAGAATGCCAGAACATTCTATTCTTTGAATACTAAAAAGTTAAATAATTTGACATAGTTTTATTTTATTTAATTAACATTAAAGAGGCAGCTTTAATCTTAATTAAATAAATAACTGCATCATTTTAGCAACTATAATATTCTTACTTATAGTAATATCATTGGATGCGTAGGCGCCGTCACTTTCTTCAGTGTCCAGTAGAGTTTGAAACCAACTGCTTGGTGCTGTCGTCAAAGGCCGCGATGTAGTCGTGGTTAGCTTAGGCACTATGTCATCAGAAAACCAGTTCCCGCCAAACCATAATGTCTTGGATTCCACAAACCAACTGTATATTGAAGAAAAAAGTCCTGTAAGAGAAAATTAGTTTGATAGAGAATTTTCCAAAATGCATTTATTGATTATTGATTAACAATTATTATCATCAGAGAGGTTAAACTATGAAAGTGTAGTAAAAATTCTAGTTATTAATACGTAAAATGCGGTCCCCCAAGCTACGGTTGTGTACATAATTATTTCCAGTTTGTTGCGTTTAGCTGTTCAATAATTCAACGGGTTCCTATTCTTGCCATCGGAAGCTTAGTCCAGTAGTTACTACATTTAAGGAGAAACTTTTTTATGTTAGTGGGGCAAGAGTAGTGAGCGAGAGCTGGAGGCCGGGTGCGCGGGCGCAACGCGTGTTGCTCTGTGCCTCCACTCCATGTAACAACTTCTTCGAGCATTTTCCGCGTTACACACTGATTGCACTGCATGACTGATACCCATTATGTTAATTACGCAGTCTCGTTTACGATTATTCTCACGTTCGTTTGTTTGGCGACATCACTGAGAGTTGAAACATTATAGTCATAATAGCTTTAAGAGTCTAAGAGAAATTTCGATCTTATTTTATTTCAATAGAAAATGTTAGAAGGCCGTAATGTTCGAACTAGTAAGAGCAACTAAAGACTATTTTAATAGTAGAGCGAAGTTATTGACATGAGAAAACACTGTTACGTGTAGGTACCTACCTATATGTAAAAGCGACTTTGTAATCATTAACAACTTTCCCGATTATCACTTCTACTTGATATGCACCTAAGTACCTACTTTAAATAAAAACATTAATATTTTATCCCAAGAAAAGATCTGCACATAATCTTAGAAATTATGCCGTAAATCTTTTAGTGATTATACGAGAACCGAGGTACACGAATTGGATAAGTACCTATTATTTATGTACGTATTTACTATTACCTAGTCTATGATGTTATCATGTCATGTTATCTATAATGCAATCGTAATTTGTACATAATGTCATATTTATTACAAGCGGTGACCATGTTTTTGTAGTGATTTAAGTAATACGGATAATCTTTAGAATTTGTATGAACTATTGGGTAGATGACACCACTAAATCAATTGACGTAATTTATATGAACTGTCAAAACGCGATTCCCCCATAGATATTGTATGACTATACTAAACTATGACGTCACTTTTTTGTCATCTCAAATTTCTAGCTATTTATTGATTCCAAAGCAACTAAAAATCTATGTTTATGTATAGTTATTTAAAAAATCATCGGGTTTTCAGTGCTAAAATAAACTTTCTTCTATCTGTCTTTTGGGAAGTTGTTTTGGATTTATTGTTTAATGGTGTCATCTACCCAATTGATTGAATTTAATTCGCAGTATTATTTATTGCCCTTTGAAACCCAAAATTAATTCCAGTCGTTGTCTGCAACTAATCAATCGTCAATTTTGTCATTTGTAATGTTTAAGAAGATCAAGACTATTATTGAGAGACATTATTAATTTCGGGTCCCAATCTGAAAATATTTCTAGTCTACGTAAATAAATAATTGTGTTTCATTATCAATTGAACTGTGGCCACCTCTCTGGAACGGAAATGAAACAGATAATACAGGTAATTAGATAAAATGATAAAAATAATATCAGCCTAGTATTTTCGATAAGGCCTCTTCTCATACAGAGAGGGCAGACAAGGCGGATTAGTGATTTCAGATTAAGATAAATAATAATAAGTATTAAAATATTGTTATTATGCATGCAAATCACGTTGCGAATTTATTTATTCAATTTCATTCAAAATACCAATGCAGTGTGAATAATAAATAAGTTGTGAATGTAAAAAGGTCTTGTTTATTATCGATAATTATCGTGGAACATGGAACATGGAACAGGGATGTTCCATTATTGAAACATTGCTAAACCCTGGCAGAATAAAAACAATTTTAAATTAATCTAAAACTGACGTCAACACGGATTTTGTTTTAAAGTATTGCAATACATATTACTTACATTTTATTTTATTTGTATGCACTTGGAACCCTAGGGCCCCGGACCTTTGAAAGGCGTAAGAGGAGCCGAAGCCAATCTGCAGAGGCTCCTTAGACGGTTTTAAAATAAAATGAAACGCCAACCGACAAGTATCCCTGTAATGCACTTTGCAAATGCACAATCCCCGACTGGTGCAGGAATATTGCAGGATAGGAAACAAAGAATATTATTATATTATTATTTCGTTGTTTCGTTATTATTATTGTTTGTGCCCGGTTAATGGCAATAGGCTCGCCCCCTATTACAGGGGATCTAAATATACCGTCGAAGTGTGGGTGTACATTGGTACACCTCTGCCTAACCCTTCGGGGATTACAGGCGTGATGGTATGTATATTCGTTAAAATAAAGGCAAGGAATTTAAAGAATATTATAAAGAGGTAAAGTTTGTTTGTTTTATTTTATTTTGTTTGCTAGACGTAATCTCTGAAAATACCGGTCTCATTATTATAATTCTTTCACTAATAGAAAGCTGCACCACTACTATTGCTAAGTGTCATAGGCTAGCTTTCATAGCATACTTGACTTCTAGACGAACGAAATCGCGAGCGGAAAAGCTAGTATGGCCTTTAAAATTACATTATAACGTGGTTCAAAAGGCCGGGCTTTTGTATACTACGTTATTTTGTGAACTCTATGTAAAATAGTAAAAAACGACGGGTTGCACTCCGGGAGTGCCGGCAGAAGTGAAAACGCTAAAGACGTACATTTGTGTACGATAAATTCGTAAGATTTTCGATTAGGTCACGTGTCCTGACGCGAGTTTAACATTTTTTACCCATTCCAAAACAAGTGCACAACGCCGCTTACGAATTTTCGATCAGGGTCACGTGTCCTGACGCGAGTTTAACATTTTTTACCCATTCCAAAAAAAGTGCACAACGCCGCTAAAGAAGTTTTCACTTCAATAATTAATTGAGTAGAACTTATGTACTTATTCGATAAAAATGTCTTGATTTAATACCCTGCCTACATTAAGGTGTGCCCAAGGTTCATCAGCTTATTCGGGATGTATCCAGTAAACATAGGGCCCATCACAAAAAAATTGCCATCATGTCAATTTTCATTAACGCAATAAAAAAAGCTTCATGAATAACTGTCATTTCTCTTATGTATGTCTTTTCGTTTAATTCCACAAACAACACAACATAACATACCATCACGTCTGTGTTAGGCAGAGGTGTACCAATGTACACCTAAAGTTCGCCGGTATGTTTAGTTCCCATGTAATAGGGGGCGAGCCTATTGCTATTAACTTGGCTTAAAACCGAACTCCGACCTGCTACTGAGAATTTCGTAGAAAACTGCAATACCATTTTGCTCGACTTCGGAATCGAACCCAGGACCTCTAGGACTACGAACCAGGTTACTACCAGGGAACTAGGTTTAGGACCATTAGGCTAACAAGGCAGTTGACAGTATTGGCAGTTGATTAATTAAAAGCGCATATTAAAATGCCTAATGTACTCGTACGAGTATAACAATAAAGGATGTGACGTAGTTCTTAAATACCAGCATCCTTTCCAACGTGTCAGTCTCCGTGAAAGTAGAAGATAATTTGCGTAAAAAAATTATTAAACATAGTAGATTAATATGTTAATAAGGAATTCTAGACCACTTAGTTTGTCAAGCCTTTTTTTATGCCATTGAATAGCAAATAAGCCCACGATCCACCTGATGTTAAGTGGTCACCGCTACACATAGACATCTGCAATACCAGAGGCCTTGCAAATGCGTTGCCATCCCAGAGACAAAGTTGATATGTCTCATGTGCATGTAATTACACCGGCACCCATGTCTTTCAAACAGCAATGCTGCTTTGTGGCAGAAATAGGTGTGGTAGTACTTCCCCGGACGTGCTCCTTTACAAAGAGCTCTACTACTACTGCCTTGATACACACACCATCATGCCTGTTTTCCCCGAACGATTAGGCAGAGGTGTACCAAAGTACACCCACAGTTCGTCGGTATGTTTAACTCCGAGCTGCTACTGAGAATTTCATAGAATAACCCTCCTTCTGTCGCAGTCGGGTAAAAACCCAATAGCACTTTGGTCCATCTGGGAATCGAACCCCAGACCTCGAGCGTAGTAGTCGCGCTTAGGACCACTAGGCTAACGAGGCAGCGGTAGTGCCTTGATTTATGTATTATGACAACGATTGTGTACCTGCTGTTTCAAATAAAGTTATATTCTATTCGTATTATGTTCTACGGGACCTCCATTTTACAAGCTTTTGTTTTTTAACTTGCTTTGTATGTATGTTTGTTTGGGTGGTATCTTACAACTCAATTTTGAAGCAGATATCTTCAACCGATTGAGCTAAAATGTTGTATACTCGTTCAGTTTGGATGACAATACACGATAAGCTGTGTGACTTCATTCTAAATCCAACATGCTGTAACACTCAAGATGGCGGACTAGTTATTTTTAATGTACTACTAAAATAAGGGTATCAATGAGAATAACTCCAAATGAAAGCTCTTTTTAAAAAAAGTTTTTTCACTTATAGTTTATTTTATTATTTAACTAGCTGTGCCCCGCGGTTTCACCCGCATTACGTTAGGTTTTTGGTTACTGATCTGTTCCCGTGGCTTATAGCGCGATGTTATGTAGCCTATAATCTGTTATTCTGAGGTATAAGCTACGGAATGTCTCGCAGAGTCATTATTTTGGTGCGAAGTTATTTTAAAACTGTGATATCTCCTAAGATACTCATTGAAATTAAATGATGTAAAGGGCAATTTTGTTCAAAATTAAACACTTGTGATAAATAACGTATTTATGTTGATAAGGATTAATACTATGTTCATAAAAACACCTTCGCAAATAATGCATTATTTTAAAACAAATTTTCTGGACATAAAAATGGCTATAGTGAGTCAACCTTAAAAGTTAGGCATGTACTACCGCGGACTTTTTTTTAGTATTATTTAAGAAGAACAATTCTCTCATACATTATTTTCAAGTAACTTTAACCGTTTACGCAGCGCACGCAACGAAAGCCCTCAAACAGTTTTCCCGTTCCCCCGTTCTTGCCACATTTTCACTGATTGCTCCGCTCCAATTGGTCGTAGCGTGATGTTATATAGCCTATAACCTTCCTCGATAAATGGGCTATCCAACACAAAAAGATTTTTTCATATCGGACCGGTAGTTCCTGAGATTAGCGCGAACAAACAAACAAACTCTTCAGCTTTATAATATTAGTATAGATTTTTCATTTACTGGCCGTTTTTCAGGTGATGATAGGGCAAATCTTTAGAACAACATTACGTCCGCGGGAATTTTCTTAAGGATCCCATATTTCTGCAAATTAAAAAATTAAAATATAGACTATAGCACTAGTAATTCTTGTGATTAGCACGTTGAAAAAAAAGCTCTTCAGCTTCATAATATTCTAGTATAGATCGTATGTGGACTATGTACCGTTGAATCATATCACAGAGGCTGATCTACTGCACAATATGTATGCAAAATCGACAGGAGGCAGCTTAGCTCGCAGGCATGATCTTGAATGTATAATTAATTAGCGGTAGAATTTAGGTAGGTATCTATCGCTGAGAACTCAGATGCATTTTTAACGTAACTTATCCAAGTTATCAACATGAGAAGAAATAATATCATCACGCCTGTATTCCTCGAAGAGTTAGGCAGAGGTGTACAAATGTACACCCATAGTTCGCCTGAATGTTTTAGGTCCCATGCATGTAAATGTAACAGGGGGCGAGCCTATTTCTATTAACCGTGCAGAAATCCTAACTCTCGAATTGCTACGAAGATTCAATAACACTTTGCTCAACATGGGAATCGAACCCAAGACCTCTAGCATAGCAATCTCGCTTAGAACCACTAGCCTAAGGGGGCAGTAAGATAAAATTACTTATTTTTTTTTTAAATAGAATTATTTACCCGACTATGGCTAATCCAAAAGGAGGGTTATGATTTCAGCAAACATGCACAGGTTATGTATGTATGTATGTATAGTCAGATGTTCCATCATTTATCTCCTAAACGACTGGTTTATTGTGTTAGTATACACGTCTATTTTAAAATGTTGTTTTCATATTTATGAATTTAACCGTGTAGTGTTCAGTAAAACTGTATTATTGCGTTATTTATGGATTTTGTAGCTTGAGTCAATCAAGAAATCTAGATACCTGCCAATCAAATGGTCATTCCTTAGATTGCCTATCAGTTTTTGCTATTAAATGCAAAATTCTATTTAGTAAAACGAATTATTAGAAGTGTTGTGAGTTAACATAAATATGGATGTTTATTTCCCCTTTGACCTAACCTCACCTCTCGATTTAATCGAACTACCATATATTTTTTTGTTGTTAACTAATTTTAAAGTCTATTTACTCATAGAACGACTGATCGTAATTATGTAACACTAGGCATCTAGTATCCTAGATAGTCTAGAAGTCTAGATATACAGGGTTCTCAAGGGAACGCAAGATACCTGCTTAAACATGATAAACATCACGCCAGTATTCCCCGTAGGGTTAGGCAGAGGTGTACAATGTACACGCACAGTTCGCCGGTATGTTTAGGTCCCATGTAATAGGGGGCGAGCCTATTGCCATGAACCGGGCACAAATCTTAACTCCGAGCTGCTGCTGAAAATTTCATAGAAAAACCCAGTAACACTTTTTGCTCGACCTGGGAATCGAACCCAAGAGCTCTAGCGTAGCAGTCGCGCTTAGGACCACCAGGGTAACGAGGCAGTTTTAACATCAATGGGATAACAATATCAGCCTATAGCCGTCCATATATCCATCCGCTGCTTGCCACCTTCTTTAAATCGTCGGTCTACGATGGAGCAGGGTGTCCTACACTACGTTTACTACGTGGTCTCCACTCTAACACGTGTCTATCCGTCTGCAGACCTTTGTTTACGTTTGGGCTCCATATGCCATTACAGGTGGCCACACTGGTCGGATTGTGGGATCAACGCAACTTCCCGAATGCCGCGCAACCCAAGCGTATCCACTTTTCGGAATGGGATTAATCGTGAAGTAAAAAATATGCCGTTCCCTACATTTTATCTAGGTACCGGTAGGCAATTTTTTTGTGCTTTCAAATTTGTTCCCGTTGAACGGGAACAAATTTGAAATAAGTAATATTTTGTTTCTTCAATTACTTGTACTTTCGGATACTTTCATGACGGACTGGATAAAGAAGGGAGCAGTAAAAGAGATTTCGAAGTTTATGGACCTTCTTTCATTTTCCTAGTGAATATTGGATGCTCAGCCAGTTGAAAATTAATCTATCTGTCTATCGTATAATAAATCGTATCGTATGTATAATCCTATCTATACGTAGGTAAATTTTTTGTCAGATTTCACGTCTATTTTAGGAATACGTAAAAAGTGGTTATGATCTTTATTGTTATAAAAACTAAGTAGACAAGTCACAGGACGCTAGTACGATATTATAATAATTACAATAATAATGTCATGTTACTTAATTACCCATCTTCGATATACTACGCAGGTACTAACATAACTACTTATTTCCTGTATCATCCCCGTTGCCTTAATTAAATAATTAGGAAAATAACTACGTAATGTTAGGTTGGGAGTTGTTAGAAGTAAAGCAATTTTGGCAACGAAAATCCAATTTCATTTTAGATCATAAGGCTTCATCAAGTTGGTTGCGGAATTTGCTCGAAAGAGTCACATCGGCCCTGGAACACCAAGGGCATCAGGTGGAACACGGATGGGTTTTAGTCAGTAAGAGTCTGACACTCCCTTCCGCTCCAACCAGAGCGGAAGAAGTCATTTGATGATGTCCCCGTAAAAATAGGGTTAATTAAATTTTCTAGACACTATGTCTTAGAGACTTAAATGTTAACTATGGGCAATTCGGGTCAGAATTGCTTACAGTTAAGTATTGGTATGTAGGTTTTCACAATTATATCCTAACCTTAACGATCGGTACTTAGCTCAAAGACATCTATAATTTATAATCGAAAAACTATAATCAACTCTGACCTAGTCAGTTCTAATCTAAACTATTAACTAGTGATTGGTGAAACGGACTGAGGGCTATAAGAAATTGTTCACGTCAATGCCGTGGAAGGTTCTAATAAATGCAACGCGACGGTGGTCTGCGGGATACATCCTCTATTTTTTTGTACGATTATTTGGTGTTTATGAATTTACATCACGGTAATCGGTATGGACAATACGATTAAGCAATATTTTAAGCGGTAAAGCTTAAAATATTGCTTAATCTGTTTCAGTTTTTGGTTTGGCTTGTCTCCCTTTCTTTAAGGAAATTGGTATGGAAGCATTTTTTTTAGCATACTCAACAGAATTCTGCTCCTCTCATCTTTTATACAACTAGATGTGTTTTCCTTATGCAGGTATAAGAGAACCTTTGAGTACTTCTGTCGGTTTCGCTTATGGCTAAAAGTACTTACTCCGAACAGAAGAGAATCTGTAGGTAAAGCTATGGCCATTTACAAAATAGGTTTACAGAACCGCAGCACCCACTTGTGTCGGAAAGTGTGATTCATTATTTTTAAGTCAGGTGCTATGAAAGAAAGTTGCACATAATAACGTAAACTATGTACCGGGGAAAGCCATATAGCGCAGTAATGTAAAATACTAGCAAGCGGTAATCTAAGCGGTTCATAAATTACGTTTTTCCAACTGCCATTTCGATCTTTTTTCTTTCACTAGTGAAAATTACCAACACGATGGTGATAATCTTTTTTATTGTCCTTTTTTCCTCTTCACAGTTAAGCGGATTTAGTCTCTAGAGCCAGTACATTAATAACAGTTCAGAGTTGGCCATATTCACGTTTTAGATGTAAGTACCTACCTACGTTTTAAAGCGTGAAATAGCGCATTAGAAAGCACAAGTAAAAAAATATTAAACCGCATTTTTCTAACTTAGTGGGTCCGCAATGATTCAGTTCCTCGGAGGCGTCGCGTCGTCGTCTCGCCCGTGATTTTATAATGATGATTTCGGGTAAAGTTCAACATTTCTAAAGAAACTTCTCTACATCTTCTTATGGTCATGGTTTGTGCTTTGATTATCATTACGCAGAAATTTCCTTCCGGTAGCATCCGGTTGAAACTCAAAGGGCAATTATACACACTCGTATGGGCACTTTCAATCACATCATGTAGTTTATATTTGGTGTGTAGTATTTTTCCATCGATATCTGAACTACCTCAACTGCCATTAGGGATCATGTTACACTAGCACGTAGTGTTATAAAGTTGTCTTTAACATAAAGTCGCTGGCAATACTACTTGTAAGAAATGGATTAATAGACCTACCTACAAACCAACCTGCGTTTACTGGCTTCTTCGGAACCCTCTTTAATTCGTTTTCTTCGAAAAAAGATGTCAACCACCCTTTGGGTGGACAAGTCGTTTTCTTGGGGTATGGTGACTTGGTTGTCTTAGTGCGTCGCATGGATTTGGTCGTGGGCCGCCGTGTGGTAGACGCCGGTCGGCGCGTCGTGCTCGGCCGCTTCCCGGGGCGCCGGGTGCTCGGGGGCCGTCGTGTGGCGGGCCGCCTTGTGGTGGGCCGAGCCAGCTGCTCCATGTCCGGAGATTCCATTAACACGTATTGGTCTCCAATCTGAAGGACCGGAAGCCCTGTCACAGTATTGGGCTTCCCTAGTGGTGGTTTTGATATAAAATTAGTATGACTTTCTATATTAATATTAGTTGTCTTAATTACTTGTTTTTCTTCACCCTTAACGTTTTTCATAGTCACGTTCACTTTAGGGAGTTTTCCCTTGAGTATCACTTTAGCACTAATGGTGGAGGTGCGCGTCCGTGGCGCGGGGGTGGTTTCGTACGAGTCTTCGTATTCGTCCCACACGGAAAAAGGATCTAGGGATTCGGAATCGGAGATGTCTGCGGAGTGTGTGGGCGGGCGGCGGACGGCCGCCGCGCACGCCAGCAGCGTCAGCAGCGCCAGGCGACGCGCCATGTGTCGGGCGTGTCCGCATGGCGAGGTGCGCGCGCACTGTACGTCCTGCGGCCGCGCCGCGCTCGGCCGGACCACCTTCCCTGCCACTGTTATTATGCGTCGATGTCGCTTTCAACGCGCCCGCAACCACTAGGTCAGCACGCCCGTGCTCGCTTAACTTATCTACGTGCTGCGAGCCCGCTTCCTCGGTTTACCTTTGTATCGTCGTTAAGTATGCTAAATAAATAATTAAATAAATAAATAAGTAGATACTTTTTTCATATTTAATCAATTCGCCCATCACCCATAAGTTTGGTCTTTTATTATTTATTTTTAAGTTCCATATATTATAGTTTTCCAAAACCTATTTAAACCTAATCCAAATTAAAAATGTCTTCCAGCATTGCTGGCATGTTTCTGGGTACCAGTAGTTAGAGCATCGGAAGAAGGCAACTGTTTCAATTCATATAATATAAGGAAAACGCAGTTTTACACAGAAGATGAAAAACGTTGGATTTTTTTATTCTTTAGGATTTACATTTTATTCCGATATTAAAGAATACTAATTGTGTTACAGCCTATGTTCGTAAAAGTAACGATCAAACGATGAACAAACAGTATACAAACAGGCGAAATCAATCAGATTTCTAATTCGTCTAATGAAAGGTACAAACGCAGCAGGCGTAACAAAATGGCGAGCAAAGTCAACATCAAATTATATTGTTTGGTATTAAAACACATGATTTAATTTCCATCATTCATCATCACATATGAATAGACAACGCGTGAAATGTAGTTCAAACTGTACGGTTCGTTTAGCGCCGCCGCCGTGACGCGTGCGCACCTAGGGGGTGTCCACTCCATAGCAATCGCATTTCACTCGGATTTGTTCAATAATTCCATTGTATTATTTCAAATTACTATCGTTCAAGCTTTCCTTTAAAATTATTATGTATGAGCTTTCTAAAGCAGAGGATGTTGGAAAACACTTGCATTTCTCTTTCCAAAAATAGTCTTTTGGAGTTATTGAAATGAATACATATAATAGCCATGGGACCTCAATTGAATGTCTAATTTATTGCCGTTTAGCAATTTCTGCAAAATGGGAAACTCGAGTTAATTAATCATTGCATTCATATGTATAGAGGCGTGTCTGGCACATGGTATCGGATTTTCATGACAATGAAGCGGAAGACAATCTTTCTTGACCTAATTTCCAAAACAAAAGGTGTATCGTCAATTATTGTGAGAAACGTAATGCACTATGATCAAACACATGCATGGAGAGATGACGTACGTATTATAATGTAAGATAGAAAGCAGATGTTTCACTTCAAGTTGAACTTTCCTCATGTGAAGCGGGTTTTTCCACTTTACCGAAAATGTACGAAGTTATGATAAGAATCTTACCTATGTGTAAGGCAAAAACGAGAGTGTCGAAAATGTTGTTACGTAAGTTAATTAATAATTACCTACCCCTTTTTAACCCACTTAATTTTCTTTTCCTATTTAGCTATGCAGAGAATGAACCTGAAACAGACTGTATCAGTTTATTGGTTTACTGTAAAACTAGAGTTGAACTGCTTAGATGCACTTAAAACACTTACAATTAAAAATATGAAAGTGACTATTTTGTAATATGGAATAAAACGTTTAAAAAGCATACCTAATCGAGTGCTTATATTTTACACTTTGAAGTATGAAAACAAGGTAAAAAAAATTGATGTTGAAATTGAATAGGTATTCAATTTATTTGGACATAGATTACAATAGGTGCTACAATCAAATACAGCTATGATCTTCATGTCCCACCACTTGAAGGGTTAATTTTATGTGAAAATATATGAAATCAATTTTATAAATTGGTACATAATTCAAAGAAAATTGCTTTAATCGAGAATCAAGAATACCTTGCTGCCATTATAGTGTCAAACAAAATTACGGGAAAGCCCAAACGCAGTGATGATGTTGATGATTTATTGAAACCTAAGTACATGGAGTGTGTCAAGCCTAATTCTGCTATAGTACCTATAATAATGACAAGCAAAATTACACGTTTAAATCCGCTTTTTGGCAGTTTCTGCCCCCGCTTTTTATGTGGGTTAGTTTTTTCACTAAACTGTTATTTTTGCAAAATCAGAAGGTTTTCCTCATGTTAAGATAAGACTGTTCGAGGAGAGGTCTGAACTTTTTACTTTGCCTCCGATAGTTTCCAAAATTAGGGTGTTCAAAATTTTATTATATTTAGTGATTCCAACTGTCCAAACAATTTAGGGCTTTAAAAGATACTGTGTTCTGTACTCAAAGGGTCTTTCTTAGGTTGTCAGACTGCGCAACCACTAAACACCGGGATATAACAGATTAAGGATAAGTTTCAAACGATTAACCTAAGTAATAAGATTTTTCATACCATCGAATTTTCCCCTTTTCAGCCTTTTAGCTTCGCTACCTTTACGTATTTTTAAGAGTTATAAAAATACACTTTACTTAGCCATTAATCAAGTCATTAATAGGTATATAGAGCTAGTTTTCGTAAAAAAAAGTAAAAAATTAATCGATTCCGAAGTCAATTTAGAACAAAAAAATAATCGGAAGAAAGAACTTGTAACTCATGTCTTTTTAAACCTTTTACTGTATAGAAATATTAGTTTACATACATATTATTATACCTAGGTTATCTGACACTAAAATTAAGTATTTTATAAAAACATGTTTGAATTCGTATATTTTATCAATAACTTAGACTAGAAATATGGTCACAGATTTATTAGGTGATTTAATTTATGAATTGATTATAATTAGGTGATTATAAGTTTAAAGGATTGTAATTATTTGCATGAATAATTAAATGAAAATCGCCATTAATTTGTCTGAAGTGACGTGGTGCATGGCTAGACTTATTTTGACTTTTATCCACATTTCCTCCGATATCTCTTTATCACTAACGTGCTCAAAATTATACTTTGAAAGTATAATTTTGAGTACCAAATTGGCCAATGAAAAAACGTATACGTTTTTTCATTGGCCAATTTGGCAGTCTAGACAGCACCCCTAGACAAGTGTCAAACGCTCGGTGTCGTTTCTATTCTAATGAATATGAAAGCTTAAGCGTTAGCGATTTTCAATTGGTAGCCAAATGTACAACCACTTGTCGACCGCTCAGTCTATTCGTTTTTCAGAAAAACATCAAGTGTTCTCTATGGTTTGTCGTACGCAAACGTCTCTTTGACATTGGGTCGTCGGTAAACAAAAATATTTTATATATTTTCAAGTGAAATTGGATAGCTTTTTATAAACGGTAAGTATTGTAAATATAATATAATAATCTGAATTAAATCATTATAGTACACCCACAAACGTTATATAAATCATCATGCAATAATTAATCATCATTGTCTATATAATACTGTGGTTTTAATGGTTACTAGCAATAATATTATTTTATTAACATTTTAATACTATTCTATGATTGGAATCGAAGTTGCGAGCTAGCCCAGAGCAATTCGTAATTCTAATATATATTTTGGAAAGGTAATTCATTGTGGAAATCTTATTACTACTTCAGTATTTTCACATAAACATAATACAAACAATGACTTGCTCAAGCTTTACTATCCACAAAGGATTAGTAAGGGGACAGCGGCTGTGGCTGGTATTAACCAATTTAATAAATTCTGTTGGTGGTGGCGTTCAAAAACCACCAGACAAATGGAAAAAAGTAGTACTCAAAAATATTATTGTCTTCCTCATTGATTTTGATCGCGGCAACTTCAGAAAGTTAAATTGTATTTAGGTATTTGTATATATTTTCACCCATATAAAATATATTTTCATAATAACAAAGTTTTGACACAATGTTTAATTAATTGCGCTTTTTAGGTGTGGGCAGACTACAGCAGCGGCAGTGGCAGCTCTCGTGAGATATCGCCAGGAGTAGAAGAGGGAAGTGGATTAGATTTCTGTGTTTTGGAATAAGAATATAGTCAAAACAGTTAGTTTCATGTGTAAATGTAACTCTCCAGACCGATTCCGGCCACGGCGGCTAATCTTAATGCAGACTAGCCACGTACGCAGGAGATTTTATAGTGCAGAAGTGTGTGCGCAAACACAGGTGCACTCCCTCTTCCCTAACTCTTATAGTCCGATGGGACAGCAATCCGACACGACAGGAGAGAGATCAGGCGCAGGACCAACAGCTTTACGCGCTTTCCGAGGCACGGGGTTGTCACACCACCAACTTCCAAACTCCAGGCTGCTACTAAGAAAAATTCTTAATGGAAATATCCAATAACAGTTTTTGCCCAACTGGGAATCGAACCCAAGACCCCTTGCTCAGCAGTGGCGCTTGCGACCACGAGACCAACGGGGCAGTTTAGTTTAATGTAATAATTATACGGACCAATTTAAATATTATGTAAATAACTGTTGCTTTAAGTAACTGTAAAATTAATTTTATTGAATATCACAATACACCGAATGATTCAAAAAATATTATTTTCAGCTGAAGCCACAGCACTTGCACGAAGCCCACCACGCACAACTTTGGCACCGCTTCGGGAGACAACTACGCCACCACCCCAGCTTGCCCCTCTCCCTCCTCCTCTGCCGCGAACTCCTCCAGCACGAAGCTCTAGGTGACAGCCGTTAGCCTCTCCGCGGTCAACGGCTACAACACCACATCATCGTGCCTTATTTAGGGCGCGTAGGAACAGAGAATTGACGCCGTTTGAGAGAGCGACGAATGCTTTTGTAGCCGTCGAGCAACGCCGACTTGAATACGAGGAGAGGCGAGACAGGCGCCTACCTGAGCGAGTGTTGCAGACGTTAAAGGTGATTCGCGAGCTTATGCTCGCGAATCACCTCTAACGTGCCGGCTACTGGCGTAGCCAGTTGCTACATCGACTAGCTCTTGTTAGCGTCAGCTAACAAGACTAGTTGATGTATTGACCCAGCAGCGATCCCCTATAGTCTACCTTCTACAGATATTCTTTCTGATGCTGTTTATAGCATGTTCACAACATTTTGTAAATTGTGTCAGGATTTGGCACAATTTTCAAAATGTTGTGACGATGTAACTAAATGTGACTGCCATACCAAAGTATAAGGTGATATGCATGCTAATTTTAAGTTCGAGATTTATGTAACGAAATTTTATTCTTTATAAAAGGTTATTTACTAAAAATAAAAAAGTTTTATCCTTATACAATTTATTTATTTCACCATTTAATTTAACTGCCTTGTTGGCCTAGTCCTCATAAGGGCGACTGCTACGCTAGAGGTCTTGGGTTCAATTCCCAACTCGAGTGAAATTCTCAGTAGCAGCTCGGAGTTTGGATTTGTGCCCGGTTAATGGCAATAGCCTCACCCCTCTTAGGTACATGGGACCTAAAAATATACCGGCAAGCTGCGGGTGTACATTGGTAAACCTCTGCTTAACTCTTCGGGGAATACAGGTGTGATGGTATGTATGTTTATTTCATGTTATGCCTGAACATGTCGTGTGGTGTTTTCAAGAGAACGAAGTGCAGTATTTAATATTGGTGTCATCGGCCAGGGTCTTTGCGGATATCCAGAATCTACGTAACACGTGATTCCCGGCACAACTTATAAAGTGTTTGTTTATCGAGCCTAAATCTCTCTCTAAACAATAAATCCGAAATTTCATAAATTTTCTATAAGCGCTGAAGAGATATTTCTTATATGACGCCTGAGCCAGCCTTCTTCGTTATGTGCAAAATTCATTATAATTAATAAAAATTGTAAAAATGCAAATTGTAAAATGTTTTTGTGTTTTTTTTTCATAAAAAAACGAACACTCCAACAGCTGACCAAAAAATCGCCATCTTGGTTAGAGTAGCGTAGCGTCTGTCTACAGGGTCCTAGCGTACGCTTCGTAAGCGTTAGATTAGAAACGCTCACAGTCGATTTCGCTTGTCATACGTGCCACTTGGCTACCGATTTGTATGCAGAATATTGACGTATCAATGGCGTTTCGTTTCATGGAATAGAATTTAATACACTTGGCTACCAATTTGACGTTCTAAACGTTAAATCAAATTTCGTGACGATAATTCATTGTATTATATTATTATTATTATTTTCATTACGTTACGCATCTCGGGACCCTAGGGTCCCGGACCTTTGAAAGGCGTACGAGGAGCCGAAGCCAACTCGCAGAGGCCCCTTACAAGGCTTTACACTGAAATGGAACACCAACCGGCAATTATCCCTGTTTGCACTATGCAAATGCACCCAAGGACAATCCCCGGCTGGCGCAGGACTATTGCAGAATATGGAAACAAAGAATAGGGCTATGGGTTTGGGTAGCTTAGATGGACTAGTTTCCTGACACTATGGAAAGACTATGGCCCCTGCCAATCAATGTTTTTATGACACAGATAAAATGGCAGGGGGTGACTAGCACACTCGATAAATGGGCCCCCTAAACGGCCGCTAGCACGTAGTGACGTAGCGACAAGAGGGCACCACAGACTGAGGTGCTTGAGGAGTGGAGAGGTGTTTCAAGGCTATCAGGACAATCCCGGAAGTACGGTCAAGATCCCTACCAGCACCTTAGTGAAACACTTCCTTCCCCCGAACACGAATGCTCTTGCGAATCTCCACTCAAACCGGCCAATGAAGGCAAGAGAGAGGTGGGAGCTCTGTTCCTCGTCAGTGTTCACTCCGGCCGGCCAATAAAGGCAAGCCAGAGATGAAGAACGAGACTTCTCCCGGGAGGTCAGGTCCGTGGGGTCGCTACTGCCCAACAGCTCGCCACAAGCTGCCCTGCATTATTATTATTCCATTTATTCATTATTCAACATATTTATTGTATTTTTAAATATTAATATAAAAAAAAATAAAAACATTTAAAAATATAAAAAATAGTAGCCCACCGGCGTCGGGAACAGGGTCCAAGCCACCGGCGGTCAGGGCTCCTGAGAAAGGAATCTCCTAACAATACGCGCCGTGTCTAGGAGTACCGCTTTCTGAATCAAGCCCTTGATCCAACTGCCCAACGAGAGCCTCCTCAGGTGTTGGTCGAGGCTCTTGGCTATTAGGCCATTGGCCGTCACAACTATCGGCACAATAATTGCCGTATTCACATCCCACATGTCGACAACCTCGCGAGCCAGATCAAGATACTTAATTTGTTTATCTTTCTCAGCTTTCACGAGGTTCTCGTCATGCGGAACAGTAATATCAACGATCATTGCGCGACGCTCTAATCGATCTACCACCACTATGTCAGGCTTATTGGCTACAATAGTCCTGTCAGTGATGATAGACCGGTCCCAATACAACGTGATATGCCCATTTTCAAGAACTGGGTCGGGCACATATCTATAGTATGGTACTTCCGATTCCACAAGACTGTATTTCAGAGCAAGTTGCTGGTGGATAATCCTGGCTACAAGGTTGTGTCTATGCAAGTAGTCTCCGTTAGCCAGACGAGAACACCCAGATATAATGTGACGGATTGATTCCCCGGGACGATGGCATGCCCGACATATGTCAACCGTACCGTCCTTCACAATATATCTCCGGTAATTGTTCGTCATCATAACTTCGTCCATAATAGCACAGACAAAACCTTCAGTTTCCCCAAAGAGGTCACCAACGCGCAGCCAGGATACGGACGCCTTGAAGTCAACATCCGGCCCATGTAGGGCCCGGTAGTAGCGCCCGTGAAGCTCCTTGCTCTTCCATACTTCCGTGCGATCATTAGTATCTAATACCATAGGTTTGCGCCAGTTCTCGTTCGCTAAAGAGAGCGGGGTGAAGCCCTTGTCCACTGAGACCACATCTCGGTGCATCCCCACATCGGCTTCCAGGAAGTACTCCCTGAGACTGCATATCTCTCGGTTGTGCATGGTCTTAGCATTTAAGAAGCCTCGACCACCACACTTCCGCGGGATATACAGTCTCATTACTGACGACCTCGGGTGATGCATCCGATTTGCGGTCAATAGTGAGCGAACCCTCCTATCCAGGGCGTCAAGTTCTGTCTGAGTCCATTTGAGTATGCCGAAAGAGTACATCAAAACCGGCATGACCCAACCGTTGAAGGCGCGCACCTTGTTACCGCCTGATAAAAGGCTATTTAAAACTTTATTTAGGCGGCCAAAGAAGCGCTCCTTCAACGATTGCTTCATGTCAGTAGCATTGATGCCTAACGCTTCCGACATACCCAAATATTTGTAGGTTTCAGTTGAGGAAAGGGATCTAAGGTTTATGGAATCTGAGAGTTGGGTTCCCACAGATTCCATAATCTCTCCTCGCTTTACATGCATGACTGCACATTTGTCCACACCAAATTCCATCCTGATGGCACTACTGAAAGTTTTTGTTACCTTCAGTAGCTCCATCAGTCGCAAATTGCTGGGGGCAAAGAGTTTCAGATCATCCATGTAAAGGAGGTGAGATATGACCTGACCACCTCTTCTCAACCGATAACCCAGCCCCGAACCCTCCAGCAGTGTACTTAGAGGGTTCAAGGCTAAACAAAACCACAGTGGACTCAGACTATCGCCCTGAAATATACCACGCTCGATCTTTATTGGTTCACTGTTCTCTCGGATTTGCCGACATCCTGGATAGCGTAAGACCGTCCTCCATTGCCCCATACACGACATCAAGAAGGTGCGCAGAGTTGTATCTACTTTATACAATTCCAGCACCCTCATGAGCCATGTATGTGGCACCGAGTCATACGCCTTTTTATAGTCTATCCAACATATAGACAGATCCTTTCGAGAACGGCGAACCTGCTGGTTAATGGCCATATCAATGAGGAGTAGCTCCTTAGTACCACGGGACCCATTCCTACATCCATTCTGAGAGACAGACATGATAGCATTGTTATCAATATGATCATTGATTTTAGCTCTCAAAATAGATGTAAGAACTTTATAGACCGTCGGTAGACATGTAATCGGTCTATAATTTTTGGGTTCCGTAGTACTACCCGATTTATGGAGCAGGTGGGTTATACCAGTTGTTAAGAACTGGGGCAACGATCCAGACTCTAAGGCTGACTGGAACTGGGATGCCAAGCGAGCGTGTGATCTTTGGAACCACTTGATCCAAAAGTTGTGCAGTCCGTCCGGCCCTGGAGATTTCCAGTTAGGCAACGGACGAACTGCACGAGCTACGTCCTGGGGGCTGATTGTATCAGAATCAGAATCAGAATCAGAAATATTTATTTGTGAAACATAGGTTACAGTGGTTGGTCATGGTTTAGATAATAGTGCGCTATGATCAGCCTATGATAGGCATACAAAAGATTTGGATTACAATTTTTACATTCCAATCAAACTTATTAGTAATTAAATATAAATTAATTACATAAATAATTGCATTTATTCAATATTATAGATTTAATTAAGTCAAAAAGTCAATTATATTTAAGTAAATGTCAGAACAATTGGGATAAATAATGAATTACGGCTTGAATTATTACAATAATGTCGAAGAAGCAAATTACAATGATATTACAAAAATTACAATTAGATGATGTCAACATTTGTCTAATAAAAAATCCGATACACAATAATAACATTTTTCACACAGCATACTTCTTAATTTTTGTTTGAATAGATTAAAATGTAGTTTTTTTAATTCGGTTGGCAATTTATTAAATATAACAGGTGCCATGTGAAAGACACTTTTGTACATTAAGGCAGTATTCGTTTTTGGAACATATAGACGACTTTCGTCCCTTTGGGTCCGATTAAAAGCTTTAGATGCTAATGTAAATAAGTGAGGATTTTGTTTAACAAATACCGCCACTTCAAATATGTATAGCGATGGCAGTGGTAATAAACTGTACTTTTTAAAGAAAGGCACACAACTTTCCGTTGATTTTAAACCAAACATAGCCCTAATGCATCGTTTTTGTGCCTTAAAGGCGAGATCTTTATCGGTGGAGTTCCCCCAAAAAATTATCCCATATCTAAGAATAGATGCCACTAGCCCATGATACGCAATTAAAAGGGCACCGGAGTTTATTTTATAGGCAAGTGAATGTAGGGCATAGGCAGATTTACTAAGTCGCTTGCATAGTTGTTGAATTTGTGGCTTCCAGGTCATTTTGTCATCAATATATAAGCCTAAAAATTTACAATGGTCTACTTGCTCTATTATTTGCATGTTAAAATTTACATTTAGGTTAGTTGGTGCCGGTAAACGTTGTCTAAAGTTCATTAATTTCGTTTTACTTAAGTTCGCTTTAAGATTATTAATATTGAGCCAATTCATGACTGAAGTCAATGTGTTATTTATGTCATCTTCATAAGTATTTATGTCTTTACATTTTATCGTTACTGTACTGTCATCCGCAAAAAGAGCTATAGGATTATCAGTGGCATTTGGTAAGTCGTTGATGTACAATATAAAAAATGATGGTCCCAAAACGGTTCCTTGAGGAACGCCATAGTTAAGTTGACGTTCACATGATTTGAAAGTTTCTTCTTTTTTTGTTAAAATATTCACTCTGGTCAATTCAGTATATTGGTGACGGCCTTTGAGATATGATTCAAATAATTTTAGAACATTACCTCTTATTCCATAATCATTAAATTTACCCAGCAATGTATCATGTTCAACGTAATCAAAAGCCTGAGTCATATCCATGAAGATAGAGCAGACAGGTATTCTTTTGTCAACATTTACCATAACAAAATCCAGAAAGTCATATATGGCCATATTTATAGATTTATTGTGTCTAAAACCTTTTTGTTCTTTTGCCAGAATATTGTTACTCTCTAAATAGTTATTAAGTTCTTTGTACATATATTTCTCAAATACTTTAGAAATAACTGGAACTAAGGCAATAGGTCTATAGTTTTCTAGACAGTCTCTATTATCTTTTTTGAATACTGGTTTTATGACAGAAATTTTTAATTTGTCAGGGTAGATTCCAGCTTCAATAGACAAATTTATCAGATAGGAAAGATGAGCAGAGACATTCATGGCTATGTATTTCAAGACTTTAGTTGATATGCTATCATAACCTACACTGTTCGTATTTTTCAAACTCCTTATAATCTGCAATACATCATGTGGCAAGCATGGTTTCAAAAACATAGATTTTTGCATAGTAGACATATAAAATTTATACTTCATGTTGAGTGAATCGTCCTTAGGTATTACTTTATCGATGAAATAATTATTAAAAGCATTAGATATTTCACCAGGGTCAGTTATTATTTTGTCATTTAATTTAATGCTTGTTATAGTATCCTTTGGTAGATTTTGTTTAGATTCGTTTATAATTCTCCATGCTGATTTACTCTTATTATCCGACGCGTTAATTACATGATTATTTTGTGCGCGCTGTGTTAAAGTGATTACTTTTTTATATCTTTTTGAAAATTCTGTCAGTTTAGTTTTATTTATCTGGTTAGGTTTTTTCCTGTATTGCCATAAAAGTTCACGTTTTTTGATACTACAAGCCTTTATCCCTCGCGTTATCCATTTGGCTTTACGATGTGTATTAATGGTGATATATTTGAATGGAAAACAAAGATCATAAAATAACTTGAACAAATCAATGAAAGCATTATAGGCTATATTTGGATCAGAGGCTGAGTACATTTCCGAAAAAGATAATTTCTCTATACAAGTTCTAAACTTCTTAAGATTCTCCTCACAGTAATCTCTACGCTTAATTTTCCAGCTTTTTATCAGGCACACTTTTTTGACCTGACACCTCAGTATCTGAGCTGTGTGGTCAGATAATGCAAAGTCAATAACTTCTGCTTTACATTTATTGTGGTAGTTGTGAGCAAAGTTATCTATACATGTATTGCTGATTTTCCTGGTAGGTTCGGTTATCTTAAGTTTTAGGTTATAGTTAAGAAGTAAACATTCAAATTCTGATGTGATGTTATTTCGTTTTAACATATTAATATTAAAGTCTCCAGCTATTACAATATTATGCTTATTAAAATTTCTATTTACATATTTGAGCATCTTATCTAGTCTTTCAAAGAAATTACTTAGGTTACTAGCAACCGGAACTCTGTATAAACAGATAATAATAATTTTGCACAGCATTCAAAAGTTGAGCATTCAGTGAATAACACAGATTTAGGAATCGCTTTCCAATGATGACCTTTTTTCACGTAGATACAAGACCCTCCTCTTTTAGAATTACTTCTGCTAAAGTAAGCAGCTATGCCAAAGTTAGGTATCACACATATATCCTCATGGCCCGACATCATAAAATGTTCAGTCAGACAAATAACATCAATATCAGTTTTATTATTCGATAGTTCTTGTAAGCAGATCGTTAATGCATCCGACTTGTTCCTTAAACCTGCAATATTTTGGTGCATTATGGTAATATATTTATGACCGAAAAAGCTTTTGCGGACTATGTTTAGGGATGTTATTTTGACTCGGTGACATTTCCTTGTTACGGTCAACTTCATAGTTGCAGCTAGTGATGGAGGATTCTATATAAACAATCATTCTGTGAATATCCTTGAACAATGACTGCATTCCAAATCTATTCATCGCACCAGTGCGTCTGTCGAACATCGTGTCGTCGTATGCCAAATTCTCATTGCTGTCCAAAAAGTAAGCATGTTCGTGAGTAATAGTATCCAAATATAATAAATTGTTGAAAGTTTCTACTCTTGAGTTATACAAGTAGCTGTTTGTAAAGAACTTGTACGTAGGGGTGCAGATTATTATATTAGTATTTGTGATTTCTTTCAGGTCTTTTCTTATTTGTAATATACCATCTAAATATCTATTCGTAACTTTGAAGTCCTCTTCACCTAGTAGAATAACGCAGAAGTCCAATAAAGTGAAATCCGCTAACTTTTCTCGAATACCATTTAACAAAACTTGCATATTTGCATGGGGTGTGATGTAGTGACAGAGTTCACAATTCTCAAAAACGTTTTCTGCAGTATAAAGCAAGTTATTTTTGTTGTCTGTGCTGATAATACATATTTTGTTACGTTTTGAATAATTTTTGGCTGTATTCTCTATTGGTAGTGTTGGTTCATTAATATTATTATTTATCTTCGATTCTGGCGTTTCTGTTTGCGTTTGTTTATTGATTTTATTGTTACTGCTTTTGGTCTTTTTTGAGTTGGACGATTTTAGTTTGGTGGGTGTTAAAGTTACTTTCTTATAAAGATCATTATTTTTACCCAATTTCTCGTTTAAAGACTTGAGATTACTATTTTCCAAAGACAAGGATTCAATTTCTAAGTGAGCGCTCTGTAGTTCTAATGTAAGATGATTAATTTGTTCACGTAGTTTCTTAACTATATCGTCTTCATCATCGGATATTTCGGGTACACTCGTAACGGTCTCATTTAATGTTGGTGTAGCAGTTATTACCTCACTGTCGTTTAATATTGAATCGGACATGGTCCTCGTACGACGGAATGTGATATTCTCCAGAAAATTCATGATGGATTATTAAACGATGGTTGTAAAGTTTGAAATAAACTTTAAAAAGAGAAATCAGTTTCACTGGGGATCGAACTTACGACACGCCGCGCCGTCTTCTTTACAGCGCAAGTGCGGTCGCGGCCTCGAGACCAGCTGAACAGTTACGTTAGTAGGCGAAATAGTTAACCACATTCATCGTATGTTTCATTTAAAATTTAAAAAGACGTTATGATGATTCATGCAATAGTTATTTTTGCACTTTTTTTCCACAAAAACAGTTTTTTTTGTGACGGTTGTGTTCAGAATGACTACACGATTATGCTTTAAATAACACTTTTCACCATTCTCATAGTTCACTAAGTTTATAGACGAAAGAAGTTTATGAATATTGTTATTGTTTATTTTTATTTATTTTTTGTTATTTTGCTACAATTGAAGTTTATTGGTACGTTTTATTACAGCTGATTTAACACCTTAACGATTGTCACTTTAGTTATTTTAACACTGTAATGTTTAACACATATATTGGTTGTTTAATGCACTTTGTAATGATGTTTTTATTCATGAAAAAAAAACTGAGTGTTTTTGTCCAAAAAGTTCACTTCTTACACAGGTGATAACACTTGTTCATATAGTTAATATCATACTGCACAGATTTATGTACACTTAATTACAAATAAACACTTTAATCTATTTTTAACAAAAATAATATACGGAGCTCGTTTATTTTGATGTTCGCTTGTTGACAGCGCGTCAGCGTATCTAATGTAATTGCCCCCATCTGTGGTATTGGATCACACATTCGTTCAACGTCCCGGGTCCAATCGCCCTCAGCGTGGCTGACAGGTACCGACCAGATGCTGCGCCAAAACGAACTCATGGCATCATCATCCGGCAGGCGCGCATCAGTCACACCTTGGTCTGGCCGCTCCCAAGCCCTGTAAACCCACCTCTCATCGCTCTGGAATGTGCGATTCAGGGTGTATCGCTCCACTCGCCGCTTGTACCGACGAATACGGTTTGCCCATGCACTTATCTTCTGCTTCAGGAAGTCAATACGTTCTGTGACGCGGGACAAATAATCTCGAGGATTAATATCAATCCCCGAGAATGCCCGCCTCACAAAACGCATCACTCTAGGGCGAGTATTGCCCTCCCTAAAGCAGATTAGCTTGCCGATGAGTGCTCTAGCCCCATCGATACGAAGCTCAATCCTGGACTGCCATGCTGGTACAGGTGGTTTTGGTCGTGCAGCTCCGTCACTGGGAAATTTGACGTGAGCTACACGACATGCCGCTACAGCCGCGCAGTACAAGATTGAGTGGGTATCGACAAGGTCTTTGCTGCCGTCAAAACAGTTTGACAGCTGCGAATCTAGAGCACACACTAGCGCCTTATTTTTATTGTGCATGGGCAAACGAGGTAGTCGTGGTCTAAGCTCAGGCGGTGTGGAGCGATAGTCCCGGAACGCACCCTCCAAAGCACTCCTCAACTGTTCATTACATTGGGAACTCACGGAAATAGCCACGCCATCATCTTCTTCATCAACGCGTTCAGGTCGCGGTGAAGCACAGGGTAAACTTTGCGGTTGCACCGCGGCCGTGTGCTGTGACAAAGCAGGTGTAACATGACTACTCCGTGATTCGAGCCTAAGTCGATCAAGCACAGTATTATCCAACATATGATTACGTTGTATAACCCGTACCTGATCCGATAGTCGCTGTGCCGATACGTTGACAGTTGGCTCAAGCACCTGAAACAAAGAGAGCATCCGACCACGGTACGCAGTCAGGTTACTTCCCCCCTCTGTAGCCCCAAAGTATGAGCGCATGACACTTTCATTAATAGACTGTGTCCATCTCATGCGCTGCACACTTCCACCGGTAGCGGGGACCCTATCAGAGGCCAGTGGGCCTCGGAGTCCCAAACCCCCCGGCGGCCGGCGTCCTCCCCGTCGACGAACAGGTGGTGGCGTCGTCGGCGGAGAGAAGTACTCGTCGCTGGAGCTCGA
The DNA here is from genome assembly GCA_932526535.1 of Caradrina clavipalpis. Classification (NCBI taxonomy): domain Eukaryota; kingdom Metazoa; phylum Arthropoda; class Insecta; order Lepidoptera; family Noctuidae; genus Caradrina; species Caradrina clavipalpis. Next base: position 8,520,365 of record OW052093.1, read on the forward strand.
CGCAACTGCCGCGGTCGGTGTCACTGCACTCACTGTGGGGCTGGTTTCCGACGGCGGCGAGGCGGAGCTGGGCGACGAGTCCGGAGATGGCGGTTGTGTGTTAAGGCGAGCTCTGGCGCGTGTCAACATTCCTGCTTCATTTTCATTAAATTTTTTCGTTTGTATTTGCTTTGACGGCCTTGACAGCCGTCATTCTCATTTTGTACAGGTATAGATTTTCTTTTTCCATTTTGATTGTATTAGGTATGGTTTTTATTGTTGTTCCAGGAGTTTTACTGTTTAAAATACAGAATATCAACACAACTATTGGGTAAAAATGGGAAATATGAAAATTTTTAAATTTAATTGTTTCAGACAGGACTTGTCAAGTTCAGTGTTTTGTTGTTGTTGTTGTTGTTGTTTGTTGTTGTTGTTTTGTTGTTGTTATTATTATTATTATTATATTATTTATTGTATTATACCTAGGTTATCTGACACTAAAATTAAGTATTTTATAAAAACATGTTTGAATTCGTATATTTTATCAATAACTTAGACTAGAAATATGGTCACAGATTTATTAGGTGATTTAATTTATGAATTGATTATAATTAGGTGATTATAAGTTTAAAGGATTGTAATTATTTGCATGAATAATTAAATGAAAATCGCCATTAATTTGTCTGAAGTGACGTGGTGCATGGCTAGACTTATTTTGACTTTTATCCACATTTCCTCCGATATCTCTTTATCACTAACGTGCTCAAAATTATACTTTGAAAGTATAATTTTGAGTACCAAATTGGCCAATTTGGCAGTCTAGACAGACCATACAGAGTGCAAACGCTCGTTTTTTTGCCATAGTAGGAAGTTCAGCGGTTATTGAATTCAGTCAAAATTTTAATAAACAAGCTTCTGCCCTCGTCTTCGTCCTCGTTGTATTACGCCATAGGAACCGTACAATCATTTTCCGGGATAAAAGTATTCTATGTGTTATTCCACACTACAATGTATCTTACTGCCGAATTTCATCCAGATCCTTTCAGACGTTTAAGCGTGAAAAAGTAACAAACATACATCCATCCCTCTATCCCACATCACAAACTTTTGAATTTATGATGTTAGTAGTAGTAGGAAGTAGGATATCCTTCTAAAGAGTCTTAGATGGATTGCTTCTCCTTTTCATCTCTTTTCTTTTATTATCTTTTAGCTATATTTTTTTTTTGTAAGATACGAATCTACCTTTTGGAATGGGCAACTAGATTCATTAGTTTTAATTATTTTGACGTTCAAAAGTGCCTTTTAATGGTCTAATTGAAATAAATGATTTGATTTGATTTGAAATAGGCTGGTATTGATAGTATTATTTTAAGATCTCAGACTCGCCAGACCTACGTGTTATCTTGGCTGAAGTCAGACGCTTTAAAGGCCCGATCTTTCGAAGATCACGATCTCAGTCTATGACCTACATAATTATAAACTTAATTAATATAATAAATCTTATTTCAAAGATTTTGTCAGTAAATCTTCATCGATTTCATATCTATAATAAGACTACAGAAAAAAATCTACACGTTCCTACATTTAAAACCGGCTGGCGGAAGTAGTTTATTTTTTTTATTAATTCTGTGCAAAAACTATAAATTCTCAGTTTTTTGTGTACCGTATCAAGTAAAAAAGGACACTGATGAATCGTTCCAGTGTCTGTTCATTAAAGTTGACGTTTTTACAAACACAGACACACACAGATGGGGTGCTAGCCAGAAAACCTCCACGCGTGCCGTCGGTTGCTTGTCCCTCCGGACACGTCTTGAGGGAACGGCAGCTGGCTGGCCGGTGCACCCTGGGCGCGGGTAGTGATCTTCCCTGAGGAATGGGAAGAGATTCCTATTCTTTGGGGAATGTCACTGCTCGTGGCCAATATTCTGACGGGCGGGGTCCGAGGACGGACCAAGGGCGTTTCTCCGCGTGTCCCTCTGATCAGCAGAGGGCACAGCGGAGGAGTGAGGACGGGCTCGGCGTGCACTCACCCTGCCACCGATCAGACAGAGAGGAGGGTGGTCCTTCTCTGTCACCGTCGTACATCGTAACCCCATATCGGAGTGTCGTGGTCATGTCTCGCGGCTTCGATTGGCACCGAGGGTCTTGGCTTAACCGCCCGGACCGCGAGGTAGAAACCCTCTATAAAAAGTCACCCCGAATCCCAAGCGGCGGCGCACCGTGACGGGATGTATGGCTGACGGGCGTCCCTATGGGACATCAGTCGCTAGTGCGAACCACTTGTTTTTTGGTTGGATGGTTGGAACTATATATACTCGTGGGATCTAAAATGGAATCTTTAAATATAAATAAAAACGACGCAGAAGGAGGAAAGGGGGATGCCGGGTCGGAGTCCGACTCCTCCCCCAGCATGGTGAGCGTGAGCCCGTTGGGCTCCCGCCATGAGATGGTTGATCTGAGCCAATTCTTCAGGAAGCGGCCCAGATCGGAGGACGAACGGGCGTCCTCTGACGGCGAGCTGGCCTCAGCTAGAAAGATCCCCACCAGCAGGCGCGGTGGGGTCCAAGAGCGGGGCCCACTGAGGGTGACTGCCCGGAGGGGCAGTGTTGCTGGGCGACCGGCGACACCTGCCGCGGACGGGCAGCACCCGATTGAGACGTCCTGCGACGAGGCAGGTGCACCTGGCGGCTCTGAGGAGCGTAAGTCCAGGTTCATGGAGGTGGTGAAAGACGCAGTCGCGAGTGTGGCCCGGAAGAAGATGAAGGGGTCTAAGTCCCGGGCCATGGACGCGGCTGCGGCCACCATACTGGCGGAGGCGGAAGCCAGTTTTGCGGGGGAGGTCCCGCAACTTCGGGCTGAGGTGGCTCGCCTGTCGGCCGGCATGGAGCTCCTGATGGTGGAGAACAGGAGGCTCCAGGCGGACCTGGCCGAGCTCCGCGGGACCGGCTCCCGCCAGGCGCCCAAGGCGCCCAAATCGCCCGTGCCCATACCGGTCGAGAACCAGGTTTTAACCCTGGTTCAGAGGGAGTTGGCGGCCTTCCAGGCACGGTTTTCCGTCCTGGAGGGCATTGTGTTGCGCCCCCCTCTGGCGGCGAGCGGGACGGCCGCGGGCGACAAGCGGGCCTCGTACGCGGCGGCCGCGTCTGTGCCGAGGCCGGCTAATCAGCCCCCCGGAAGGGCTGGGCCGGCCCCCGCGAAACCGGCTCCGGCAAGGCCGGCGCCGGTGCAAAATGCGGAGCCCACGAGGAGGGGCAAGGCGGCATCCCAGCCGCCTCCGCCCCCTCCGCCCCCTAATCCCAACCCTCCGGCCACGGAAGCCGAATGGCAGGTGGCCGGGGCTAAGGAGAAGGGGCGCAGGGCGGCCAGATCGGCCAGAGCGGCCACCAGACGGGCGGAGGAGCGGCGGCGACGCGGTGAGCGCAAAGCCGCGGCCAGGCTTCGCGCCCCGAAATCCGCGGCTGTAGTGGTCACGCTACAGCCGGAGGCGGAAAAGCGGGGCGTGACATATGCGCAGGTGCTCACCAGGGCCAAGGCGGCCATCAACCTTGGCGAGATAGGGATCACCGGCCTCCAGCTTAGGGTCACCGCAACTGGGGCCCGAATGCTGGAGATCCCCGGCGCCACCAGCGGCCCGTCCGCGGACGCTCTAGCTGAGAAGCTTAGAGCGTCCCTAAACGCGGACGAGGTGCGGGTGTCCAGGCCCACTAGATGCGCAGATCTGCGCATCATGGGTCTGGACGACTCAGTTTCCGCGGAGGAGGTGGTGGCCGCCGTCACCAGGGCGGGTGGATGCCGTGCCGAAGAGGTCAGGGCAGGCACCATCCGCCCAGAGCGCACGGGCATGCAGACCATTATGGTCAGCTGCCCAGTGACGGCGGCTAAAGCCATTGTTGGGGGGGGCCGCTTACTGGTGGGCTGGGTGTCGGCGCGGGTTCGCCTGCTCGAGCCCAGGCCCCTGAGGTGCTACCGTTGCCACGTGGGGAAGCACGTGGCATGTCGGTGCGCCTCGGAGGTGGACCGCAGCGCCCTGTGTTTCCGCTGCGGTCAGCCCGGTCACAAGGCCGCGGTTTGTGATGCCCCGCCGCACTGCGACGCATGTGCGGGGGCTAACAAGCCGGCCGATCACCGGGCTGGGGGCAAGGCCTGCGCCGTACCCGCCAGGTCCAGGGGAGGGCCCCACGCCGCCGCCGCCGCCGCCGCTGCCGCCGCCACCGTTGCCGTGGCCGCACCCGCAGCCGCCGCTGACGCCGCGTCCGCCGGCGCAATGGATTGCCAATAACGGCACCATTGCGCCTCCCGCAGGCGGATACCGTAGACACGGTCTGTGGGCGGTGAGCAATGGGTAGCTCACCGTCCGTACGTTATTTAACGACAGACCGTGTCGACGGCGCGTTCATGTTCCGCGCAAAGAGGTGTCAGCACATAGAAGGGGCCACTAAGGGCCAAGGCCTACCGGGGCTGCGGGTTGTTCGAAAGAGATACCGCGCCCCCGGAACGCAAAGGGCACATGAAGGAACATAGATGGTTTTTAGTCAGTAAAAGTCTGACACTCCCTCCCGCCCCGCCCAGGACGGGAGGGGTCATTTGATGATTTTACCATCTTTAAAAAAAAAAAAAAAAAAAAGACACACAGATTTAAAATGCACATAGCCTGAGCATATACAATCACGCTTGTATTCTCCGAACGGTTAGGCAGAGGCGTAATGTAAACCCACAGGCCGCCGGTACGTTTAGGTCCCATGTATCAGGGGGTGAGCCTATTGGCATTAACTGGGCACAAATGCTCTCCGAGCTGCTACTGAGAATTTCATAGAAAAACCCAATAGTTAAAATGTCTAATATCTGGTCGATTCTTCACGTGACCAGAGGGCTGGACTTTTCTTGGGCCAAAGAATCAGCATTGCCATACAACGTGGCAATGCTGCCAGCCTTCTGGGCACATGTCCCATTGACGGCGATGCGGATGAGTTTTTTGATGGCCTATGACCTTCCTTTCTTTTTGTTTTTTTTTTTTAACTGTGCATTGTTTTTAATTTAATTATTATTATTCCACTAAGTTTTGTGTTCGATAAATAAAAGTATCAATTTACTTCTATAGTTAAAATATTGCTTTAAAAAATAAGTCAGTTCAGTTAAGTCTTGGTTTCTGATGTTTTTAATCATGGAGTTGGTTTTAAATCTGAAACATTGACTAACTGCTAAGTCGAAAAGTAGGGAAGGGATTGTTGTATTAATTCCCAACTTAATATTCTACTATATTATGGGACCGTTAGGCGATCTTGCCTCGGAGGCAAGGTGGCAAAGCCTTTCTAGGCAAGCTTCACAGCCTAACAGCTCAACAACTGCAACACAACACAAGGACGAAACGTTGCTACTTGTCCGTCTTGTAGGTGCAGTCTGCAAACTTCGGAGAGCTCCACGATTGTCCTGTCCTTTTCCGAACAAACTTTAATTCGCACATTTTTAAAATCAAGATCAGACAGTCGGGGTCATAGGTTATAATTATATTTTTCTTACTCCTCCGCTAATTTTTTCTGATTAATTTCGTTGCGGGATCCAAAACAGTTGAATCGTTTCACCGGGATTCGTCGAGCTTCATTGTCTCGGTGCTTTTCTTGTGGTCGCCACTGTTGGTTCTGGCTTACAGGAGTTGCAGTGGGTTGGGAACAGTGTGGCGGGCATGCCCCATAAAAAAAAGTCGTATTCATAGGGCTTTTATGTATGCAGATCTGATTCAGAATTTGACTTTGAAAGTTCAGCCAGACAGAATGTACGTTGACAAAAGCCATACTTATCAAGACCATTATTATGTTCTAGCTTTTACATACACGCCTGTATTCCCCGAAGGGTTAGGCAGACGTGTACCAAATGTACACCCACGCTTTTAGTAGGTATGCACATTAAAAAACTGAAAAAAGAAATTGTAACCTTAGTTTTTTTTGTATTTTTCGTCTACTGAGATACTGGAATGTGCGGAAGCTATATTACGTAGAAATAAAGATATTAAAAGTAAAATGACAACTATACCTAACATGGCCTGCTGAAATTTTTAATTATGCAAACTCAAGAAACACATTAGCTGTTGAATCATTTGAAAGTCGTTCAATAGGTTCTTTAGAAGTTGGGTTTTTTAATGTATTTTGACTTTCTCTTTTATCTAAATGGTCTTTCTTTTTTGAATTTTTTACTTGTCTATATCCTTAAACTAAATCAGACTACGTTTTCTCTTACACGTGGACGCATTACTGACCACTTTAAAAATGTTAAGGTTTTCTAATCTAACCCAGATTATACACTAGTGACACTGGAGTGACACATTTGTACCACATTTGTACTTATTAATTAATATATACAAATAATTAATTAATATCAGTCTATTATTGTCTTACTGCACGGCAAAGACATATATACAAAGAAGGCACGAGAATTAATCACCACTTGCTTAAGGCGGATTAGCGATTTTAGACTTATATTCTTATTCTAGATTATTCTTCACCGACATCAGTGATATACCATCAAACCATCACGCCTGTATTCCCCGAAGGGTTAGGCAGAGGTGTACCAATGTACACCCACAGTTCGCCGGTATATTTAGGTCCCATAATGTAATGTAATGTGTTTGACACCATCACTGATTGTGTCAAATCATTTATTTCAATTAGAAAAAGGCACTTTTGAGCGTCATTACATGAAAAAATCATTAATATTGAATCTAGTCGCCTATTGCAAAAGGTAGTTTCTTTTGGAGAAAAATGGGCAAGAAACTCCATACTTACAGACTTTAAAAAAAAATGTATTACAAAAGTTGTACCAAGATGTCCAAGATACACTTAGAAAGTACCTACTTATAAATTAGAAACATGACACATTTTTACTTGCCCGTGCACGGTTGCGAACCCGTGCATGAGAGGCGAGCGCCTTAACCACTGAGACATCACGACACAAGACAATTGATATTTAAAATTAAATGTTAGTTTGTTTTAGCCAGCGGTGTGAATAATTACGACCTCCTAAACAATAAAAAGTATCTAATAAGTAGGTAAATCATGTCTAGCTCACACTAAATCACTGTTCACTGAGTTCACTGTTAAATACACGCTCCAATTTTTATGTTAATTTTTGTTTATTAGCATGTATTATTACTATTATAACTTACCAAAATGAAGTCTTAGTACGCAGAAGTAGAATACAAAATATTTATTTTCAAAATGTTTTAATTTGTTTTTTATTTTAACTGTGTTTGCTTAAAATCATGGCCATGCATAAATAATAAGAAGCTACAATTACAAATTGTATAATTATGTAGGTACCTATCTCTATAAAACACGTAATTTAAACATATGTATAAAAAAATGGATACGCTTGCTTAAATGTACATTTTCAGTCGATAGGCCTCCGCCTACATGTTATATTTAGGTCGGTACATAAGAAACCTTATGCTATTTATAATATTATAGCTTCGTCCGCGTCTACTTTGATATATTATCCCACGGCAAACATAAATATGTCCGGGATAAAAAGTATCCTATGTGTTATTCCACACGACAAACTATCTCAGTGCTGAATTTCATCCAGATCCGTTCAGCCGTTTAAGCGTGAAAGAGGAAGAAACATCCATCCATCCATCTATCTATCCTCACAAACTTTCGCATTAATAATATTATTAGTAGGATAGGATAGGATAGTAGGAAGTAGGATAGGATAAGATACGTTTTTAAATTACATTTTATTTGATAAGCATCAACTTCTCAGTAATTGTTTTCCTTATTCTGTGTAGATAATTAGTACCTACCTATAAATAAATACTGAGCAATAAGCACTACGCTCTCTGCGTGCTTACGATTGTAGCCAGACTATTATTAGGTTCGTCACGATGTTTCCGTCACCGCTACTCAATCATGTCTAGATTAACTTAGAAAGTTCAAACAACTTTGTAAAGCCACATTTGATAGACTACTACAATCCTGCAACGTCACTATCATATTATTTAATTTGTTTAATAAAATGTGTTAAAATATTTTTTTGACAGACTCGAAAAGTTCTTAGTATATCGCTTTTAGATTCGTCATGTAGACACGTGCTTTTTAGGGTCCCAAAAAGCAAGCGGCCCCAATACTGTATTTCTTGAATTATGAAATTCTCTTGAAAGCGTTTCGCATTACTTTTTTAAATATTTTAAATATTTTATGAATAAACAAACTATAATTAATAAAATATGATTAATAAAAGTTATAATTCATATTTTTTTTTATATCCGGGGTAAAATGATTATTTATTAATTTGTGTCCTTTCAACAAAAATAATAATTTAGTTTATGGCACCTATTACATTTCACCTTTTTGATGTTACTGGTTCTGGGTAAAAGTCTCATGTTGAGTGTTGACAGCTTGACAGACAAGAAATCGGGTGAATATGATAAATTAAATTGTAAATAAAATAATTCGTTATTTTCCTTATGCTAACAAGTTTATTTATTTATTTAAGTAACCAATGGCGATACATATAATTTGTTGCAGAATAATGTTTTACAATATTCATCATCATCATCATCACAGGACGTCCACTGCTGGACATATGGTCTCCCCCATAGATTTCCAAAAGGACCGGTTAGAAGCGGCTTGCATCCAGCGTCTTCCTGCGGAATAATAGGTTGGTTACCCTGTTCAACTTGAATAAGTTTATAACGTGCGAACGGAGTTACCTACAAAGTAATATTTAAATTTAAAAGAGTATCTAAAGTTAAGCTATATTGACGCAAAAGAAGTTGGTTATTTCATCTGAGCCACAGGGGACACCGGTCGTTGGGCCAAACCCTATAAATTGAGCTGTTGTAGGGTCAGAAGGTCACCGGTAAGTCACGGCGCAGGGCCCATACAATTCAAACCTGTTTTTTTACAGGCCAGTAAGCGCTGATAATAATATATAAAATTAGAGAAGTGGGCCTTGTACCCCTGTAGAACTACAGGGTACACGTGTTTTGCAACTTATTATGATTTTTCGTGATTCTGCTAAGATTGTCCTAAACTTTGTTAAATCAATAGGCACCTACACAGGTGTTGAACTGATATAGGTATCAAAATAAATTATTAGACATTACTTATTATCAGCGGTAGATATTCAGAGTGTTATGTTCGTTCGGCTTAGACTGTCCTTTACTGGTGCATAGGACACCAATTATACAAAATAATATAATTAATTAATTAATAATATAATTTTACAATTTGATTAGGTGGTTCTAATCAAATTGTATAATTATCTATCTACCTAAAAGATTTTTTATTATTATCCCATTTCAACATTTCTGTCTCGTTCAAAACAAAACGGTTGCGGGCTTCTCAGCTTTAAATAGTGGTTCATTTAATTCACCACCTCGACGAATACGGTATTCATTTTGCGACATTAAAACAAGTCGTTAACTTGTAATTAAACGCATTGGAATTTCCTGTGCATCCATTCATAGAAGCTGTACAGATTGATAAAGGTATGCAGTGAGAAATCTAAACAGTATCAAACAATACCGTGGTGTGATATGCGAGTAATTGTCCATCAAATTATTTATCCGTAATGAATATAAATGGGGAACCTGATTGACGTATTAACGCATAGACGAAGCTACTGGGATCGGGAACGTTTAATTTTTCATATGACTTCTTTTTATGATATCGACGAGCAGTAAGAAAGGATTTTTGGAAATTTAATCCCAAGGCGATAAATGGCGATGGCGATCAGTTTTTCGATTTGAAACTGACTACGAATGTAAACCTAAGTAAATAATAAAGGCCGACGTTAACCTAGTTTATTTTTTGCTACCCCATAAAGCCTTTGAATACGGAGTACCTACCAGGTAGTTTGGTGGCTTCATCAATGGGTCGTCAAACTTTCTCACTTGTTTTGGTTTAGTTAGACATTGTTTTAAACAGTACAATTACACACATACATACCATCACGTCTGTATTCCCGAAGGGTTAGGCAGAGGTGTACCAATGTAGGTACACCCACAGTTTGCCGGCCGGCATGTTTTTAGGTCCCTTGTAATAGAGGGAGAACCTATTGCCATTAACCGGGCCCACCTCCAAACTCCGAGCTGCTACTGAGAATTTCACAGTACAACTTTTTAATTTTATTACAGGGTTCGAAGAGGTGGCATAAATAATAATGTAGAAAAGCCACGGGGCAAAGCTAGTAGTCTATACTTACTTCTATACTAATATTATAGTGGTAAGATTTTTTTATTTGTAACGAATAGGCTCCGAAACTACTGGGCCGATTTTAACCATTTTTTCACAAATAGATAGCTACATTATTTCTGAGCAACAGGCTATCTAACATCGCGATACGATCCACGGGAGCGGAGCAATAACCAAAGTCGTAACTTGTGGCATGGTATGGCAGTAGAAATAAGGCACGCGGACGAAGTAGCGGGCAGTTCGCTAGTCTAAAATAAAACAGCCCCCCTAGCCAAGTCACAAACGATAATCGTAAACACTCGGTAGATACCAATAGATTTTCAACTTAATACCCAAGAGCCTTAAGTTGAAAATCTATTAAAGATTTCTAAGCGTTAGCGACTGGAACGAACGAAAACGCTATGCAATCTTCATTAGATCTTCAACTTAAAACCAAGCACATAAAGTTGAAGATCTATTAAAGCCTACTCAGCGTTTGCGTTTATCGTTTGTGACTTGGCTAGGGGGGCAGAAGGTTACTTCTTTTAGCAGCTTATCACACTGTTAAAGTGGACGTTGGGGTTACAACTGACTTCATAGATTAGATATCAGTCGGCCTCCCCACAGTCCCCGCTATCATCGGTGGTGATGGGATAACGACCCGAGCGTAGTTTATTTTTAAAGTAAACTGGAAATATTATTTAATTAAATAAAAGCGCGAGTTATTCCTTATAACATTAGCTATCTGCGAGTGCAACCCCGTCAAAATCGGACTAGCTTTTACAGAGATTAGCCGGAACGAACAGACAGGCAGATAGATAGACAAACAAAAATTTAAAAAAAAAATTGATGAATGTATCGTAGGTATATACTTTCATATGCATTTAGTGAAAAGCTGTCAATTTGAAATTACAAAACAGACACTTCAATTTTATTTATTTGTATAGATATTTATATCATATAGATTATAGAACACAGGCACTACATAATAGGGATTTCCAAGTTATGCTTGTTCTACTTCCCATTACGTTATGTTGACAATAGCTGACGACATTTCTCATTTCATCACGTCTATGTTTTTCAATCAGCTATCTTTGAATTGTGTGTTAATTTTATAAAGTTCCTACCGTCTACACCTAGATCACTTAGATCGTTGACACCTGCAGTAATGTGTGCATTGCTATTGTTAGCACAATAAAATATACAACAATAGCATCGGTAATAGATAGTCAGAATAAATTAAATATATGTGCCGTTGTTGTGGGAATTTTACCTGATTTTATGACTGATTTCAATAGAAATTATGAACATAACGCTAAGTTATTGATCGTGAATGTAGCTCCAAGCTCATTTGGTATATTGCGACGACACTTTTACTGTGGGTAATAGTGTAATAAATCACCTTTTACTCAGCCTCCAAGTTTCGCTGTCATAAAATATACCTACTTCAATCTTAAAACTATGTCTTTACAAAGGAGAAATAGAAGTTACTTCTAAAGAACTTGAGAATAATCGGGTACCTAATTACGACACTTTTAAAAACTCGTTTTACTGGCAACCTCTAATTACCATCAAAGTCATTGAATTAAAGTTGGCTGAGTCAAGTCGTCATTATAATAGTGATGTGACCTTACTCTTTCACTATCAAACATTTGAACAATCTCCAGGCCAGACGGTTTGGTTTTATGCAGTAGGTATTCAATGATGAGCTACTTACTACCTACACGCAATTACACGGGTATTGAGAAGCACAGAATGATTTGTATTTTTAACTGTGAATTATAGTCTCTCATTGTAAACCACTGCCTACACTGCCTGTAATAAACCTGAAAAAGCACTGTACAATATGTATGTCAACGTAACTCAGGGTTTATTTAATAATGGGGAATAACACAAGTTATGTGCAGAAGTTAAAACCCTGTTTGTTGAAAATAGACTACTGATTGGGTATTTTATTGTTTATAATAAATAATCGGCGCTTATCATTTCATACGAATTCATGTTAGTACCTAATATATAACAAATTACTTGTTATTGTGTTATTAATTATTATTAGTTCTAGCAGATACGAAAATTTGTTAAACAAATCAAGTCTTAATCTGCATTCCAAACAATATGTGCCCGTGCGGTCACAGGTTCAAATCAGCGAGTGTGAGAGGGAGTGCGTTAGCGAGCGGTCGTGCAGTGGCGAGCCGGCGAGTCCATCGTGTAAATAAAACACGCTATCCACAGGTACTTGCGCGCTCTAATAACCTACCTTAGTAACTGAACCACTGGCGGGCGATCGTTCGTCGGGGTCAAGACAGTTCAGTACCAGCTCTGTGTTGAGACAACGAGGGTCATTGCCGCCACACGACTCCTACAAGCAGGTACACGTATATCTATTCTGCATGCCAAGACTTTATTTGATGTGATCATCCGCGAAGAAGATGATTGATTGACACTCATATGCTACATTCGTGCTGGTTTGTTTGCTCACTCTTACTTTATCCTCTGCTCACCCAGTGATATTACAAGTCGTGCTCACTAAACAACTGTCACGCACTGTACGCACAGTAGCGAATGTCTAAAACGGTTTTGTATTGTATTAGTTTTTTTGTAATATTTATGTAGGTGAAGTGGTTTCGTATGAATTGAAACTTTGAACGACAGCACAACGATAAAGATAAACGCTACTTGACACAACGTTTTAACACGTCAATAAAGAATTATGTTCTTTTTTAACTACGTGTCTTAACGGTTGAGGTTTCTTAGAGCCTCATTTGCAAGCTCGTAATTTAATACATCGATCAGTCCCCTCGTTGCGATACTCCAGATAACAGTCTGTTAATATAATAGGTATTATGTAGTTACATACTTATATCGTAAGTTGCCAATTATTGACAGAATAGCATTTGTTCAGATAGATAGAAAACAAGGTAACTAGAGATAAATGAGGGTTATCGAAGTGGCATCAGTAGTAGCTTCACTAGACAACTGAGATTTTTTAAGTGACGTTGGGGATTATGAATTTGATCAATATTAATTACTAGCTTCTGCCCGCGACTTCGTCCGCGTCACAGTTGATGTGTTATCCTACGGGTACCGTACATTTTCCCGGGATAAAAAGTAGCCTATGTGTTATTCCAGACTATAATCTATCTTTGTGCCAAATTTCATCCAGATCCATTCAGCCGTTTAAGCGTGAAAGAGTAACAAACATCCATACATCCATACATCCATACATACAAACTTTCGCCTTTATAATAGTAGTAGGATGATCCGGAGCTGGGAGAACAGACTAGGATTGACGCGATAGATACACGTGTAGTGGTGATTATATCATATTGCGTATTACGGTATTATGTGGCTCGTATGAAAAGTCTAACAATACAATCATCGTTCATTATATGCAGGAAAAGAATGTGTGGCGCAACAAATATTTGAATTCCCCAACACTCAGCTAAAATTGTAAAGTTATGCATTTTTTAGTACGGGTCAGAATGTTAGAGGTCGTATCTTCATCTCATAATTCAAACTTTGTGTTGACCTCAAAGCAACAAAAGTTGTTTGGTAAATTAGTTTAATTTATTTAAGTGATGTCTTGTACGGTCTACAGTGTAGAAAGAATTTCTAAAAAGTAAAATTTTATACATGATTACTTAAATTAGTTTTTTTTTACATAAAATGAATGTTGGGACATCTAAGTACATAATCTTTTTATTCATTAAAGTACATACAATAATGACAAAACCACTGTCCTAAACTCAAATAAACAAGTTGAGTAAATTATTTTTGTAATTCTATGGAATTTCTACATACTTACATGTAAAAATAAAATGCATTTCTTGCATTTTTCAATGACAAACATAATTATATATATTTGAGTTACATAAATTATATTTGAATATCCATTTTATTACTTCAAAACACATTTGTATTTGTTTTTCACCTATATGAGAAATATTTACTTCGCTAAATAAATAGGTACTTATTTCAAGTAAATAAAAGAATATGGTTAAACTAAAAATAAGAATGTCTAGTACGTTTCTATAAAAATAACTAATTCCGCGGCAACCAACTTAGATTATACCTACTTAGATTATTATAATTTAAAGTAATTATAATAAACGTCTGGCAGCCTGATTTCTGTTTCGTTTTGTTTCGTTTGTTAAAGACGAACTAAAACTTTAAAGTAATTATTTCCTGTTTTTCATGTTAATTATGAGTATAACCGCGTGCCATTAAAGAAACAAATTGAAATTGACGGCCACACCAAGGACATTATCTTACCATCTCACTCCCACAGTATAATTTCCGTGTGAGAGGGAATAATTAGCAGCGCTGTTTCGAATTTGTTTCTTAATTTCTTCTTCACTTGTACGGTAACACCTCGTTTTCTGAAACTCTCGCCCGCTTTCCGTGAATTAGGTTATTGTTACTCTTGCATTACTAAAGACATTGCTTCAAAAGTTTTATTTTATTTTTCGTCTTCCATTGTCTACTTCCTGCCATTCAAATCCATGAAGGAACGGTAACTAATACTACGTAAATTAACAAGACACCACTTAAAAGTCACAAGAAAACAGAATATGCAATTTTGTTTACTTGAACGACATATTTTTTCAGTTATTTTATTTTTTTACCAAACTACTTCCAGTTTCGGTAATATTTATAAGGGACCACCTTCCGAACAAAAATAATCTTCAAAATCAATTCATAATTGGTGGCATGATCGCGTAACATATACAAAAATAACATACAGTCGAATAGAGAGCCTCCTCCTTTTTTGAAGTCGGTTAAAAATTACAGATTAGTTTTGTTTCTCTCTACCTCGCTCCTATTTGTCGTAGTCTATAGAAAAAAAACACTTGAAAAGTGTTATCTGTCATGGACATAATTACTTCATATTTAACATTGTTCAAGCCATTAACAAAAGGTATTTTTCTATAATGTTATCCTTAATAGCGATAGGTTTGATAAATAGTCTTGTGGGTGCGTGTAATACGTACTTATTACTAAGACATTGCTGTGTAATGTACGTTGGTATATAAGTACACTTGCAGTAATACGTGACAGTATTAGAGTTACAAATTTATGTGAGTACCTTAGGTATTTATTTTTTATTAAAATTAATTGTATAGTTTTTAACACTTTTAGGTTTTAGGCTCATAATGGAACGTATTAAACACGCGTGCTTGTTACTTTGAACGTTACTTGTTTTTGTACGACGTTTTTCAACACACTTGTAAAGAAAAATCATTGCGTCATTCATCATACGAAAATAAAATGACAAATTAATTAATCTTGAGTGTCATTCACATAATTTCTCACCAGAAACTTTTACAAACGACCAGAAACACCAAAGAGGTGAAAAGTAATAAGTTGGTAATACATCGGTGCCACAAGCTGAGTAATTATGTTTATTTATAGAACACAAATGGGCATTAATAATACTTGTGTTTATTAATGAAAATACTCAATTTGTGGCACCTATTACATACTTTTCACTTCTGGTTTTACTAATTGGGCATGTAAAAGTCTCTCGTTGACACCGTGACCATGTACTGGCTAGTACTTATTTTCGTAGATATTACCCTTACTAATATTATAAAGACGAATTTTTTTTTTCTTTGTTTGTTCGTACCGAATAGGGTAAAACCCGGATAGTTGCCCCACTTTTCGAAAAACCTTTATTTCGCAAAAATATGAACTGGCTGAAAATTATTAAGTATGTATCTCAAAACATAGATCCTTTATCTTCTATAATAGCCTATTTTTGTATACATAATTAACAATGGTTTCGAGTAAATACTGTTTTATTTCACCTCTCAGAAAAGGGATAGTTGCCTACTATGGCGGATAGTAGCCTAGCGTGGAAAATTCTTCCGGGGATACTTGCCTCGCGCGGGGATAGTAACCTCAGTATGATTTTTACTATGGATACAAAGAAATTTATATCAATGAAAGTTATCTTTATTATTTATTTAACAGCCTTTATAATTACTGAGATATTTTATTAACTAGTTTTTAGTTTTAATGATGTAAATTATAAAAATATTATGAGATATATATATTTATATATATTCGTAGCGTGTTCTTAAGGTTCTAAGGATACTCCTCCTTTTTTTTGTCTTAATTCTTCCAAGGCAAGTGCTAAGCTATTTTCTGTCCAGTTGATGTTGCTTTAGATAAGCAAGGCATTTTGCTTATCTAAAATAAATATATAAAATAGTTAAATACATATTTATTTTATTTACAACAAGTTAGAGTCACAGTAAATTAGAAAAAAGAGCAAAAACAAATTAATCCAGCTTTGTTTGTTAAAGAATGTTTAGTCACTCTAGGGGCAACTATCCGCGAAAGTAAGTAGGGCGACTATCCTTTTTGATACGGATACTTGCCCTTTTTAATTGCGAAATAATTAATTATTAATTAGCAATAAAACATAATAAACAATGTAATTTAAACTCTAATGCATGCAAAGAAACAAAAAATTGACTGAAACCACGATCAGTAATAAAAATATTCAATAGAAATGACTTATCAATATAATTATAACGCCCGTTAAAGTTACGCCGCGGAAGATTTTTGCTCACACGGACAAAACAGGTGGGCCTATTCCAAAGGCTTATGCTGCACTAAGGCCTGCAGGGGGTCACTACTTATTGGAGTAAAGGACCAACTCTACTTATATTCCTAACATAGTGTATTAAAAACCGGGGCATGTATCCCCCCGAGGCAAGTATCCGGGTTTTACCCAAGACTCCGAAAATTCTAGACCTATTTCAACCATTTTTTCACCAATAGACAGCAACAGTATTCCTAAATAACATAGGATATATAACATCACGCTACGACTTACGGGGGCAGCGTAGTAACCAAAGATGTAACTAAACGCGGGGAAATAAACCGCGTGGACGTATTTGCGGGCAGTTAGTTAATGTTTTATACAATACTAGCGACCCGCCCCGGCTTCGCACGGGTGCAATGCTGATACTTAATACGGCCCGCTCCGCCGCAAACGCTACGTCCCGCAATTTTTAATCTGTAATATCTTCTAAAATATTCGTTTAAATCATATGCTGTAAAAGGCCAAACAGATCTATAATAAATCAACAATGTATTTAATTTGATAAGGATTAATGCTGTATTGGTTAAAATCGCTTCGAAAATTAAATGACAAAAAAGTGTTATTGTGGGATATCCATAAGAGATAGACATATACCATCGCGGAGTTTTCTGTAGACCTTTTCAATGTGTACAATACTTAGTACATTATTTTGATAAATCTCGTAGGGTTCAGCCAGCGTTTGCAATGTAAGCGGAAAAAAATGAAATTATTTACGACGTCACATTAGAAACCTTAAATATAACAGTATTTTTCCGCTATTTAATTAATGTTATTATACATATAAACATTCCTCTTTAACCACTCTATCTATTAAAAAAAATCGCATCAAAATCCGTTGCGTAGTTTTAAAAATTTTAAATTTAAAAAACCCCCAACACAAAAAACCTAAGTTCCCTTTAAAAAGTAAAAAAATAACAAAAAAAATACGTCACGTTGGGGGACCGCTCGGGACGATCGTATCCTGAATGCAACATCGGTCCCCCAACGTGACGTATTTTTTTTGTTATTTTTTTACTTTTTAAAGGGAACTTAGGTTTTTTGTGTTGGGGGTTTTTTAAATTTTAAATTTAATTTTTTATTTTATACTTTTTATAGGTACCTACTTATTATAATGTCGATTTTGTTAAGTTTGAGACCCCACTCGAGTATATTTACAGATATTCGGTTTTTCTTCCCTACTTTCACCCCCACAACTTTTAAACGGCTCAACCGATTTTCATCAAACATGTCTAAGAACACTCGCAGATAGGTCACCTTTAATACAAAAAAAACTAAATTGAAATCGCTTCATCCGTTCCGCAGCTATGATGCCACAGACAGACAGACAGACAGACAGACAGACAGACAGACAGACAGACAGACAGACAGACAGACAGACAGACAGACACGTCAAACTTATAACACCCCTCTTTTTGCGTCGGGGGTTAAAGATTAACGCGTACAAGGGGAAAAGGGCGACTTTGTTTTAAACTATGTAATGATGATTGTAGTTATATTTCAGTACACGAGTATTTTACTTAATAGTTAAAGAGTTTTCCTTCTACGTACATAAGGTAGCACCCACGGTACCTATAAGTTATTTTTAAATTATTCAATTAGGCTGGTTAGTGGCCACATTATCAGTACTTACCTCTTCCTCCAGTGCTTATATTTTTGTTTTGTTTTTTTTTTGCTGCCGGGCTGGAATATCCTCTTGGATGTCCACCGCCCTGGGTGGCGAAGGGGTTTGACAGACTCTGACTGAAAGCCACCCTTCCCAAACTTAAGCCAGGGATCCCGGGAACGTACGCGCCTTCAACGATCTTAACACAACTACAGAGACCAACTAACCGAATAAAAATCCGCGCGAGTTTTCACAAATTAGTCTTAAACATAACCCTCCTTCTGTCGCAGTCGGGTAAAAATAAGTTCATGTTTTTGTAATTTTTTATTTTTTATTAGCACATGAACAATTTTTATCATTATGGACATTATTTACCCAGACTCGTGTATCATGCATTAGAAACTGAATTGTTTAATGTAATGTACGATTGTGTCATTGGTTTAATTTACTTACGGGGTTATGTGGAAAAAAAGTAAACAGAATCATTTTTTTTTTTAATTAATATAAGGCAGTTATTCAGCATGCAGTTATTGCAGTAATGTTTTTACGAAAGATATGAATTTCATTTTCACTTGCCTGGTGAAAATAGCCTACTAGGGTTTATTAATCTAATGATTACCAATTTTACACATAAGTATTACAACATCATAATATTGCCGAAAATAAAAATATAGGTAAACAACCTGGAAAATGCGTTAGAAGAAATTATAAAAAAACCTAATTAGGTAACCTAAAAACAGCACATATTTCATTTTCTCAATCTTTACATGTCTTCTTAATTATAAGCTTCGATTAAAAGTGTTGTCTCACTAGGTACCTACCTACCCAAATAACCGATTAATCGCATTGGATATATTACTTATGAGAAAGTTACTTTCTCATAACTTGTAGATCTGATATCTGACTAAGACGCATTCTTCCTTTTATGTTATCGATTTTAACAGCAGACGGTTACATGCAGGGCCGGATCTATATAGAGGCTTTTTGGGCTGCAGCCCTAGGCCCCGGTAATATACAGGGCCCCTCAGCCCCCATCCAGGCCTGTCTGTAATGACAAACTTAGTACACTATCTACTATCATAATGGATTATTATTATTATCCTAATTTATTTTCTATAGATACCGTATACAAAAATATAGTGAACAGTTTTTGTGCCAAAATGCCAATTTGTTTGATTAGTTAGGTGGGGCCCCCAAGTAGTGTACCAGGGCCCCACAAATTCGCGGTCCGCCTCTGGTTACAGGAAATGATTTCATAGTAGGTATAGACGTACGTAAGTACAGAGCATCATTCATTTAAGTATTGGCAGACAGACGGCTGGTTCATTTTTTGTTACTTTTTGTATAGGTAGATTGGTATCTACATACTCGATGTCTATCTAGGAGTTAAGTTAGGTGTAAACATTTCAATATAAAGTAAATAAGACTGAAATTCAAAATGTCAGTTTAAATATTAGTCTACCGCTTCTGGTAGAACAAGAAACAAAGCAAATTGTCACTTTTGTACGGAAAACATGAAATACCAGCGTACTGCCCGCGGCTTCCTCCGCGTGGCTTATTTCACCCGCTTTAAGTTACGTCTTTGGTTACTGCTCCAGTCCTGTTGGTCGCAGCGTGTTGCTATATAGCCTATGACACTTACAAATAACGTAGCTTTCTTCGAGTTAAAGAATTTTCAAAATCGGTTCTTTAGATCCAGAGATACATACCCCTACAACCTCACAAGTACAAAAATATTACCTCTTCATAATATTAGTATAGACTATAGATTATCTACCGGATATACCTTTCTACTAAACTCCCAGTAACGGTAGACTACCAAGACACTTTCAAAACATTTATTAAAAAAATAATCTCCATAATAACCATTTTGTTGACCTTTTACGTGTGTCAACGGCATAAATTGAGAAAAGATTTATTGAGCAACTAAGCCTCGTCCTTTAAATATCTCTATTTGTAACCAAATCTTAATCTGCATAAATTATTGCGTAGCCTGTAATAGCTGTATTTAAACTTCTTCATTCGTTCTTTAACACGTCCTACAGACCTACTTTCCGCGTGTCTCTATTTAAAGCCAATGATAATGCCATGCTTTGTACATAGCCACCGTTAGATGAATGTGCGTCGCAGTCTTAAACTTTGCCCAAATCATAGCACCTGCAATAGACTAAGTTACCGTGGTCCGAGCTACAGAAAAATAACCCCACACGCGCAGTGACCCGGACTTAGGGTTGCCATATGTCAGGAATTTTCCGGACATGTCCGGAAATTTAGTGCTTTGTCCGGAATGCGGGGGGAATCCTAAGCCGTCAGGAATTTCTACAATTTAAGTAAAAACCACAATTCCATAAATCTCACATCCCTACCGCGCATCAGAGGAGAGGCGTTTCCTTCACAATGAGCAATTTTTGAGATGGCGGTGCCATCATTCCTCCACTTTTGGTTATTTTCTTTTTATTTGATTTGTGGCGGCACTGACTACTTGATGATATACGCGTATATTATAGATAATATACGCGTATATTTATAGAGGTCAGTGTATGGGAAGAAAGATGTGATAGTGAGAAATCCGGATATTTCATCCAATGTCCGGAATTTTCTCCGGAATTTCGACTTTTCAATCTGGGAACCCTACCCGGACTATACCGCTTTCTGTATCAACCCTTGACAAGAGGCTCCTCAGGTGATCGAGGATCTTGGCTGTAACGACTACCGGAATTATCTTCATCCCGCTCGTCGATAAGTCTGGATACCTGGATTTCTTTATCTTTCTCGGCTTTCAAAAGATTCTAATCATGAAAAACTGTTTATCAACAATTATTGTAAGACACTCCAATCGATCTATCAGCACTATATCAGACTTATTGGCAATAATAGCATTGACAATGACTCCGACGAAATGATTAGATTACAATCTACTAATATGTAATAATTTCCTATATTGTTTTCTTTTCAGATAAGGAAATGAAGATGCAGTGGGGTGTGTTCGTAGCGGTGTCTCTATGGAGCGTCGTAAGCGGCCCCCTGACTAGGGCAGACGCTTCCGACGTGTACGATCCAATGGTCATTCAAGTGGAGCATAAGCGAAATGAGAGACTTTCAGAACCAGTTCCAGAGGTAATTTAATTTATGATTACAGTATAGAAAACTACATGCGTTTAGACAAGGTGTTTCAAAAGTTTTATAACTTGTAGGTGCCCATTTCAGAAGGCCAATTCTTCTAAGTAAATGACGTTCAAATTCGAATCGCAATCTAATCTCAGTGTCAAAAAGGTCAACACTCGTAACTAAATACTTATGTTCAAAATCGAATCCCAATCTCATCTCAGCGACAATCAATGTCATAAACTTGTCAAAAATATATTCAAATTAGGGATTTATTTTTGACAAATTGAGACATTAGAATGCAATCAATTCAATTCTATTAAATTTATTATGGAACAATTTACATTGAATATGGAAATTGTAGCTTAAAACATAGAAATAATTAGTTTTTATAAAATAAAATTAAATGGTGTAAAAGATCGAAATAAATAGAAAAAAAATCCCGTTGAATTGCCCATCAGGATAGAATTTGATATAATCGTTATTAGGCAACAAAACAAAGCAGTGTCGATAAAAACGGGTTTTTAAGATTTGATTACACTCTTGTTTGTAATATTATGATCCCAGAAGGTATTAAATGAAGCATAACTTCTGAAACTTCTCGTGGATAAGTGAGAGGTCATCAAGTCAAGGCTGCTCCAATTGACCTAGTGATTAACATAGAGCAATTAAACGGATGGAAAACTAACCTACCATTATAGGATGTACAAACGTTGTTGTACATTTTATCAGAGTGAATTATTTCTTATCAATTTAAATGCACGTTTATATAGGGCGAAATTCTGTTATATTTTCCAACACTCAGTAAGTAGGTAAGCAAGCAGTAATTTTCTCAAAATCACACAGATGCATATTTAATTAGGTACATCTATGCTAATTATGATAATTAAGCAAGACACTACACTAGAACCTATCCTATTAGTTATCGAATGTTGGACTTTCCCTGTAGACCGGTACGTCCGGTTCCTATCATATATAAGAATCCTAACGAGACTTCGGATGCGAGGTCAATTCGTAAGTCAGTTTCGTTGAGGCTCAGTCACTGGCATTTCAGTGACCTCGTATACAAATGCATTAGAACACAGTTCAGTGATTAAGTCAGTGAAAAGTTTTTGTGACTACCTGAACTGGCCTCTTGTCAGGAGCCTATGAAAGGCAACTAAGTATATATATTATTAGACTAGAGAACTGCCACGACTTCATCCGCGTGGCTTATTCCACCCGCGTTATGTCTTTGGTTACTGCTCCGCCCCCGTGTCGTAGCTCGATGTTATAGCCTATGTTACTCAGAAATGTAAATGTAATTTCCAGTCCGATTCCGGCCACGGCGACTCACAAATAATCCACTCGGAAATAATGTAGCTATCTATAGGTGAACAAATTTAAATATATAGGTATAATATACTTAGGTTTAAATCGGAAAATTAGTTTCGGAGCCTAAACAAAAAATGTTTTCTCTTTACTATATAAACTATAGATGTAAAGAGACACAATATAACGTTTCCGACTAATCACATATTCTCCCTCGTCATACCTAAGAATCCACTGGTTCTGAAGATATTGAAGGTCAAAGTTACAACTTTTTACTACGTTTTTTTTACAAAAACACGTTTTAAAATGTTCTAAGTAAACTTGGTATACTCCCACGCCCCCCAGTATTGTTGTAAACATCCATAAGCACAATAATTGGCGTGTTTATCATTAACAGTGATTTTTCACGCCAAAAACATAAAGTTGTTTTCCAGCAGGCAGTATGCTTAGAAAACGGGAATGAAATATGTCTTTTTGCACCACGTATAATTTTCATTTTTAGTAACTTGATCTACTTTTGCATTGAATATAACAGTGTTACGAGTAATGATAATATAATAATGTAATCGCGCCATATGGCGTTCACTCTAATTATTTATCTTGGAAGTGCATAGATAGTTGCATAACTATACATATTATGAATATAGATTGAGTAAAACAATGAAATGTAGGTGCAATAACTATCCAGTACTGTGGTCCTGCCCCCCTAGCCAAGTCACAAACGATAATCGACGTAAACGCTCGGTAGGTACCAATAGATTTTCAACTTAATACCCAAGAGACTTAAGTTGAAAATCTATTAAAGATTTCTAAGCGTTAGCGACTGGAACGAACGAAAACGCTATGCAATTTTCATTAGATCTTCAACTTAAAACCAAGCACATAAAGTTGAAGATCTATTAAAGCCTACTCAGCGTTTGCGTTTATCGTTTGTGACTTGGCTAGGGGGGCTGATCATAGAACGAAACTTAAACTCTGCAATCTCGATTCATTCAATCAATCAATTGGCTTATGTTCTCAAGGCAAAAACTTTCCTTACGCGGCTGACTTGTACCCCCATTTGTATTTTTTTTTTGTAAATTCCATTTCATTTCATATCTTTGCGCTATACAATTACTTTTTTATACAATTTTGACATCCTAAAACTGCAAGTTCCTCCATATCTACTGGAGCAAAGGACGGTCACGGTTTTACCAATGTGTGACCCCTGCTTGCCAAAAAGTTGCTGACTGGTGTACTAAGACAAAATTTAGTACATAGGTATTCATCATTAGTTATGATTTTTAACTGTATGAAATTACTTTTTAGGGTTCCGTAACCAAAGGGTAAAACGGGACCCTATTACTGAGACTCCCCTGTCCGTCCGTCCGTCTGTCTGTCTGTGCGTCTGTCACCAGGCTGTATCTCATGAACCGTGATAACTAAACAATGGAAATTTTCACAGATGATGTTTTTCTGTTGCCGCTATAACAAAAAAATAAACAATAAAATAAATATTATTTTATTCTGTTGTTTTATTTTCCCATAAGTATAATAAACGTGTTTTTTTTTCTCGTTTTTGTTCCATATTGATAACGGCAACAGGTAGACGCTTGAAACAGTCACAGAATATTTAGTTATGTATTCACTTTAAAAATAAATAATTAAATTAAAATAATCAATATTTAAGGAGGGCTCCCAAACAACAAATGTATTTTTTTGCCTTTTTTATAGATAATGGTACGGAATCCTACATACGTGCGCGAGTTGACTCGCACTTGGTTGGTTTATTTTTGACGAGCTCGGTCTCTCCTAACTTCTGCTATACTGGCTATACTAGCTAAGTGGCTGCCTAAGGCATATACATTTTAATTAATTAGCATTTATTATGGAACTAGGGTTATGCCAGTTTCACCAACATTAGATGACACTTAAATATAATGTTTAAAATAATTTATGCATTACATGTAAGTGTTACATACTTATATTTAGATATTGCTGTACGATGATTGATTGTTTTAAACTATTTTAAAGCATACCAATTTATGTCGTAATTCTATATCAATACGTTTGATTGTCCATTTGTAAAAATATAATTCCCTTGCCATGTATGTCGTCCCGGTCTGCGTAGGCCTTTACTCTATTAGCACAGGTACTTACTACCAATAGTTCTAGTCTAAAATTAATACAGCGATCTCCAAATTGTTAAACAAAATTTCCTGCATTCGTTATTTAATTGTCTAATTAACCCTCAAAATTGCAATGCCTGAATAAAGTTGTAAGTTGTAGGTGTTTACTTAACTAGGTCGGTCAATATATGAACACTTGGGATGCAAATATATGTTTGAGTCTAAACCTGAGTTTAGATTGTGAACACTCTGAGCCTATAGTGTTCACAATCTGAGAAAATTCCGTTTTATTTATTGGATTTTTAATCCAATAAATAAAAACGGAATTTTAATATCAGGGAAAATAAAATGAGTTTTCCTTGACTAAACCGTCCTTGTTTTCAAAAACTCAGCGAGGAATTCACTAGACGGACATGCCCGCGGGCAAGTCTGCAGTCATGCCCGCCGGACATCGCTACTATAGATCTGTCCAATACTGTGAGCGACTGTGACGGTCCGAAACTAGCAAATACGGCACAGACCTATAGCATGGTAGTCCGGTGGGCATGTCTGCAGACTTGCCCGCAGGCATGTCCGTCTAATGGATTCTCCGCTTTATATGAACAGCATTTTTATCCATTGTTTGATCACATCACAGTTACAACCACAAGCAAGCCGAAACATCAGTATAGTTGGTAACCAGTTCATGGTGGATGGGAATCCGTTGCGCATCGTGTCAGGATCGCTGCACTACTTCAGATTGCCTGCTGCCTACTGGAGAGATCGTCTACGGAAATTGAAAGCCGCTGGACTTAACTCCGTTGCCACGTATGTAATTTTATCAGTTCAGATTTTACCTTGATCCTCCTCCCCTTAGTAGGTACAATATATTAGGAAGGCGCGGAACGTCTTTTCTTCAATATATTTTCTATAGATTAGCCGACAGCCTAGGATTCTTACGAGTAATATCATCCTTCTTTTACCCACACTGATAATGGACACTTAAATTCTTAAAAATTGCAGTTACATCCACCAGTCATGCACCTCATTTCTTCGCATCGCATTTTTATATCAAGAATATCTGTTAGGTTATTAGATTATTACAAAAACCCTTTCACATTATTCATTAATATCCTTCCTTTTTAACTTTTTCGCTCCCCCTCACCTAAGTCAAACGATCAGTCTCATCTGAATCTAGGGCATGCAAAAACCGGGTTGTTTAAAGGACACGGTTTTTTCGGGTTTTTATTTTACAAAACCGGTGAAACCGGTTTTATCGGTTATTTCGGTTTTTTTCCATTTTTATTAAAGAAATCAGAAATACGTGTGTAAAGAAATAAAAACGCTAAAGTTTAATCAAAATGGCGTGAGCACTCTTGCATAGAGTAGCGGGACAATGATCTATCCGAGAAAAAAAAAAAACGAATTCGAGATCAAAATTTTAAATAAAGGTGTTGCCAATTTAAAATAATAACTTCAATTGTGCAGTTTGCCCAAAAGATAGTACTTTTGGGCAAACTGCACAATTGAAGTTATTATTAATACATATACATAGTTCTAAAATTGTAGGCATATCTTTAACAATTAAAATATAATATTACACACAGTTTTAAACTAAGTGACGTAAACGACGATCCAAGAATAATATATAGCTGTTTGCAATAAAATCGTGCAAATATTTTTTTCTTATTTTTTCTACATGCAATATGGCAGTGGTCATAACCATTTAGACTGCATTTAGTGTTTTCTAATAGCGAAACGTAACTTATTAATAAAAAAAAAACTTTAGTACCTATTCCTTTCGCTTACCTTTCCTATAATATTAGGACTAACCTTAGGCTATATTTCATATCATAGTTCTTCCAAAACCATTAAATTTAAAAACTAATTCAATAATTTGAATTACTAGGGAAATGGTGACTAACCCTAAACTGTCACTTTGACAATTACATTTCTTTGTTTTACACTAGCTTTTGCCCGCGGCTTCGCTCGCGTATCCCTTATTTTATCCCCATGGGGGTTGAGTTTATCAAAATCCTATTTAAACGGACATCTTCATCATAGTAGCTCCAATCTTTAATTTCAGTTCAATCAGTCGAAAATCTAAGAAGATTTATACAAACTTTCATCCCCTATTTTATCCCCTTAGGGATGGAATTTATTAAAATCCTTTCTTAGCGGATGCCTACGTCATAACATCTACCTGCATACCAAATTTCAGCCCGATCCGTCCAGTGGTTTGGGCTGTGCGTTGATAGATCACTATGTCAGTCAGTCAGTCAGTCACCTTTGTGTTATATGATTTTTCGGTATAAATTAACGTTGCCGGCCGTTAGTGCCGTTGGAACGAACGCCGTTGTGCCGTCCTGTCGACGTTTGTCAGTGATTTTAAGATTTTGTTTGAAAAGCAAAACCGAAAAATCCGAAAAAACCGGTTTTGTTATCATAAAAAGCCCGGTTTTCAAATCAGTCGGTTAACCGGTTTTTTCGGTTATCCGGGTATCCGGTTTGCATGCCCTATCTGAATCCTATAAACCCATCCCCTGTAAACTCTCTTGCGTTCTTGGAAGTGGATGAAGCAGAAACAGAGTCGCTTATCTTACAGTTACGCAATGACTGTGCTATTGGATGGGATGGCATATCGCCTCTTCTATTGAAAAACTGTCGCCACGTACTGATACCGCCACTTACCTTCATATACAACCGCTGTCTACAAATCGGCGTGTTCCCGGACGCTCTTAAAAAGGCTATTGTCTATCCTATTCACAAAGGGGGGAGCAGAACCTGTGTCAATAATTATAGGCCTATATCAGTTTTGTCGACACTTTCTAAGATCCTTGAGAGGATCTTAAACAAACGTCTCAGATCCTTTTTAGAAAAATATAAAATTATAGCAGACAACCAGTATGGCTTCCGACCTGGTGTTTCAACTGAAGATGCTGTGCTGGGACTGACACAAGAGGTAGCTAAAAAGCTAGACGAGAAGACCAAATGTTTAGGTATATTCCTTGATCTTTCCAAGGCATTTGACACAGTTTCTGTTCCCATCCTTACCTCAAAATTAGAACACTTAGGTGTTCGTGGCGTGTCACTCGAAATATTCATTGACTATCTAAAAAATCGAACCCAAAGAGTTAAAATTGATACCCACCTCAGTGATGAGGAGTCCGTTACTTTCGGCGTCCCTCAAGGCAGCGTACTGGGCACCACCTTATTCCAAATCTACATCAATGACCTATGCAAAATGAAGCTCCCAAATACGGAGATATACACATACGCTGATGACACTGCGATCTTAGTCTATGGACCTACGTGGGATTTTACTAAATCTATAGCAGATTCGGTAGTGGCGGAAATAATGAAATGGCTCAATTTTAATCTCCTTACCTTAAACATAAACAAATCTGGCTACGTCCCATTTGCAATTAGGCGCAAGACCGCACCGTCACACAGTTTCTCAATTACTGCCCATTCATGCCCTAATCGTTCAGCACCATGCCAATGTCCAACACTAACAAGATGTGACAGCGTAAGGTACTTGGGAGTCCACATAGATGATGGTCTAACATGGAAAAAACAAGTTGACGCTGTTACCACTAGAACTCTGCGCCTCATATATATATTTAAATCCCTCCGTAACTCAGCTAATGCCGAAATATTGAAAATGGTGTACTACGCACTATGCCAATCGGTCATAGGGTATTGCATCTCTGTATGGGGTGCAGCAACGAAAGGTTGCATCCTGAGGGCAGAGAGAGCACAAAGAGCTGTACTAAAAGTAATGACAAGAAAGCGCCACAGATACCCAACAACACAACTGTACGCAGACTGCAAGGTTATTACAGTCCGTCAGCTCTTTGTGCTTCAATCTCTTCTTAGGAAACATAGCAGCCTACCCCCTGCTAACCCAAAAAAGCGTACAAACCTTCCCTCGGGCACCCAACACAGGACCACGTTTGCACAACATCAGTATTATGTAATTAGCGCATTCATTTACAAAAAAATTCATAAAATACTGAATATCTTAGACCTCAACAAACACAACCTCAAAGTAAAAGTGACGGAATGGCTACTTGAACAGGACTACGCCGCAACGGAGTCCTTACTTACCCACATTGCCTAATACGCACGCCTCCATCTTCATGCTTGCTTAATTTTTTCTATCCTTGTATCCATATACTCCCGCACATACAACTCCCCCCCCCCTACTCACACACCATCACCACTTCACCTACTCATCCACACTTACACATAAACACCAACACACCCACAATCACATTCTCATACTCCCACCTGGCACTCTTAATTACTCATACATTATATTAAAACTAAAGTAAATTACAACTTCTTTTTCCCTTTATAATGTCAATCGACACAGTCCACTCATACTGTTCAATTGGATCTTCATAGCGTAACGCTGTTTCTTAAGATACAGGATACCCTAGTTTAAGAGACAGAGTTTAATTTATTGTGTACGGATTTCTGCAACATCCAAAATTTTAATGTAAATGTCCTCTACTATAAATCATCAAGTTGTAACCTTAAGTACATAAATCTGTAATTTTTGAGAAATAAAGATATTATTTATTATTATTTATTTTTATTTTAACGAGTATACTGCAGAGCATAAAACTAAGATGGTTATAAAATGAAATTTACTAACTATCCGCTCCCTCTTTCTATCTACCTGTAATTTTTATAGGTAGGTACTTATTTCGACAGCATCCTGGTAAATTATTTATCATTCATCAGATATGTAGAATGGAGCTTCCACGAGCCAGAGGAACGGCAATACTCATTCGAAGGCGACAGAGACATCGCCAGATTCATTCGCACTGCGGCAGAAGAAGGCTTGTATGTGCTACTGAGAGTCGGCCCCTACATCTGTGCCGAAAGGGACCTGGTTAGTGATCAAAAATCATTGATGAATTAAGTAATTTTTAGGTTACTTGTTGCTCTGATAGCAATATCGAACAAATTTACACTTTGCCGTTCCTATGATTATATTTTTCTCAAAGTAAAGCCTATGTTTCCACTGCAGGTTGTGACACAGGCCTCCTCTCTATGAGAGAGTGGACCATCCACCATGCAGGCCCATTTCAGGATGGTAATTCCACAAGCCAGATCTAATATGTCTTCGAATTTTTCGTTCGTTTTGAGAGTACTTTTTTATTAATATAAAAAAAAGAAAATAAGAAAATGATAATTTCAAAAAAATTAAAAGTACCTAAACAAACGTACTAACCTAATTTAACGTTTTAGGTACGTGGGTAGGAAGTCTTGAATTTTTATACTTACTATTTTAAATGATAGCGTTTTTTCGATTCCATTGAAGACATATTACGTATCGAATTCAGTGACTTGTGTAAATACAGCTAGGTTCAAAGGTTACGAGGTCAGAGTATAGCAATCGCACCATCTCAGATGTGCATTGACTTCTATTTATAGACCTCAAAAGACTAGACATTATTGTCTGCAACTTTCTTGGTCCTACTTACTTTTTTGTTCAAATTGTCTTACATTAAGTTTTTACGGTCAATACAAAAGAGAATAATACAAAAAGAACATCGATTTCTTAATGGTTTAAAATCTCACAGTTCTCAAACTTACGTCATTTTAGCATGGCGGAAATTTGGAGGATAGATGAAGGAATATGTGGTTTACAAGGAATGCGTACTTGCTAGTTTCAATACTGGGCTTTTTCAGG
The DNA here is from genome assembly GCA_932526535.1 of Caradrina clavipalpis. Taxonomy (NCBI): domain Eukaryota; kingdom Metazoa; phylum Arthropoda; class Insecta; order Lepidoptera; family Noctuidae; genus Caradrina; species Caradrina clavipalpis. Next base: position 8,550,936 of record OW052093.1, read on the forward strand.
TATCACGCAAAAAAGGATCCTTTAAATATTATAATATTATGAGTAACTGCCTCGTTAGCCTAATGGTCTTAAGTACGACTGCTGCGCTGGGTTCGATTCCCAGGTCGAGCATAAAGTGTTATTAGGTAATTGTCAGTAGCAAGTCGGAGTTTGGATTTGTGCCCGGTTAATGGCAATAGGCTTGCCCCCTTTTACATGGGACCAAAATATACCGGCGAGCTGTGGGTGTACATTGGTACACTTCTGCCTAATCCTTCGGGGAATAAAGGCGTGATGGGTATGAGTACCTTACTTACTTACTTAGGTCAGGTGTGATGGCCCTTCATAACCTTCTACTGTTCTCAAAATTTCAGCCATGCTAAAATGACGTAGGTGTGACATAATGCTGAATGAATTTGCTTCACATAATGGACAAAGATGTGTCATCTTTGTCCATTATGTGAAGCAAATTAAATGTGATTAAAAAACACTTACAAACATTATCTTTGTCTACAGGGTGGTTACCCTTACTGGTTGCTCGGAAAATATCCAAACATACGTTTACGATCAACTGATAAAGGTTAGTTATCAATCAACAAGTGTTTGTAATATCTATGTGTGAAAGTTTTAATTCACCATTATGTTGAATTACTTTCTCTTGGTGTTTTATATTAGATCTAATGCCTTGTATTACCTGTCGCAGATTACATAGAGGAGTCCCAGATTTGGATAAACAAACTGTTCGAGCAAGTGACCCCATTACTATATGGAAATGGCGGACCTGTTATTTTAGTTCAGGTAAAAATATACTGTATCCTGCATCATATTTGGTAACTAACACGTTTAATCCGCTCTCCGTAATTAATACAAGGTACGTTTCAACGTATTATTAACAGTTTGCTGAATAAAGGTTAACTGCTATGAACTCTTATAAACGTCCATGCCGAGAAAGCTTTGAACTTTGACATCTTTCCCTTACATCAGACGGTAACTTATCTACAGTTTTAATCAGTTACCCCAAAAAGAAATTGAGAACTAGAACGTATATCGATTAACACTAATATCGTACTTAGGTGGAAACGTTGGTAGACCATTCTGTTACTCAGATAGCCATTATTATGTTTAATTTTTCAAAAAAAAGAAGTAATTTTGTTCAAGTTTTTTTAATAGGAACTTCTCAGTAGTGTGACCTTTGTGCCTCGGAAAGCACGTAAAACCGTTGGTCTTGCGCCTGATCTCTGGGTAGTGTCGTATTACCGTTTCATTGGATTATGAATGTGTGGGAAGAATGACTACACCCATATTTGCGTACACCGCCTCTGATAATGCGCCGAAATGCGGTCGGGAGAATATAAATTAAAAGTACTAGAGACCACATAGGGACAAAGAGGCTATCCGAACACAGGACACTGCAAAAACACATATTTTTTTGTCGCATAGTCTGACGTATTGATACATATTACAAGCCTGAAAATTGAGAAAATTGAGTGTATTGCCAAGGGTCAAAGTAAGGCTTATCATATATATTTCATGAAAATAAGACAGTATCCTGGCAAAAAAACAGTTGCATGGATCTCAGAATTTTGAGCGTAAACTATATAATTTTATGTACTTAATAATATTATAGAGATTTTTATAAACTAAAGACATTTTTATGTATAAATTATTCCTTTGAGCCGTATATTTTTTTCTCAAATCTAATGAAAACCTCAAAATTTCTTGACTTTAGTGGTTATTCGATACAACTTTCATCGCTATTTGGAACCTTACTTGTTGCCGAGATGCGTTTTTATCTTATTTGCATACCATAGGGTCTAAAAGCTTATTTTAATGAAAGGAAACTATGTTTAAAATGCAAATTGCATGTAATTCCAGGTAGAAAATGAGTACGGGAGCTACGGCAACGATTTTGATTACAAAGTGCAGGTCCGGGACATGCTACACAGACACGTTGGCTCAAACGCCATCCTCTACACCACCGATGGGAGTGTAATATCCATGTTTATGGCTGGATCAGTGCCTAACACTCTTACTACCATTGATTTCAATTGTTATTCTGGTGAGTTTTTTTTTTCTTTTATACGTTTCTTTTTTTTATGTCATTGCATGGCAAACAAGCCGACGGCCCACCTGATGTTAAGAGGTCACCGCTACATATATATAGACTTCTGCAATACCAGAGGCCTAGCGAATGCGTTGCCATCCCAGAGACAAAGTTGAAATGTCTCTTGTGCCTGTAATAACACTGGAACCCATACCCTTCAAACCGAAACACAGCAATGCTGCTTTGCGGCAGAAATAAGTATGGTGGCAATACTTCCCCAGACGAGCTTCTTCACAAAGAGCTCTACTTCTACGAGAATTAGGTTTAAAAAATTAAATTGCGACTAGTATAAAAAAAAAATAGCCGCATTAGTGTAGTAATATAATGCAAAAACACACGTACGTAATATACAGCATTGTAACCCTAAAAACGGTGAAATAAGACCCACTTTACGAGCAAGTGTAAAAATAAGTTATCCAATTGTTTGATTTCAGCTGTTTCAGAGATTCGTGTAAATTAAAGGCCGTTTAATAACTACTTTCAACTCCTGTAAGAATGCCAAATAAAATAATACTATATTTGTAATGTGACTATAAATAGAGGTTTTGACAACAGTTAAAATAACTTCTACGGCACGTGTTTTAAAACAAAATAACTCAATTCTGTCTACCCTTTCTTCTTCAGATGTGAACAAATCATTCGATGACCTGCGTCGATATATACCGGAGGGTCCTGCAATGAACTCGGAGTACTACACGGGTTGGCTGACCCACTGGGGCGAGAACTTCGCCACCACCAACGCCGCTGCAGTAGTCAAGACACTTGGCCAGATCCTGGACTACGGAGCCAGCGTCAACTTTTATATGTTCTTTGGAGGCACCAATTTTGGATATACTGCAGGTATACCGTTTTGGTTGTTATTCTTTTACTTAGGTATATAATTACAGGTACACACCATCACGCCTGTGTTCTCCGAAGGGTTAGGCAGAGGTGTAATGTACACCTACAGATCGCCGGTACGTTTAGGTCCCACGTAATAGGGGGCGAGCCTATTGCCATTAACCGGGCACAAATCCTAATTCCAAGCTGCTACTGAGAATTTCATAGGAAAACTCAATAACACTTTTTGCTCGACCTGAGAATTGAACCCAAGACCTCAAGCGTAGGACCGCTAGGCTACCGAGGCAGACAATTCAATTATAGTAACTCATAATGGTGTTCCAACATAAAGAGGATAAAGTATCACACGGCAATAATTTCTGCTTGGCCTTGGCTTATCGTGTAGGCAGTAAGGTTTAACGACCCCAAAAATACCCTAGTGTCAGAGTTTCTAAACCGCCTCAAGGGTCTCTGACATGGTTACCGATGCCAGTGATGTCCAAGATAAACTTAGAAATTACATGAAGTAAGGTAAAAAAAACGTTATGAAAGGTGATGTTTTTTTCTTTTTCAGGAGCCAATTACTTTGGTACCTTCCAGCCAGACATCACTTCATACGACTACGATTCTCCACTGACGGAAGCCGGCGACCCAACACCTAAATATTTTATGATTAGAGACAAATTAAAGCAGGTACTCATCTATCTGACGTATATTTCTGATTACATACCATCACGCCTGTATTCCCCGAAGGGTTAGGTAGAGGTGTACCAATGTACACCCACAGTTCGCCGGTATGTTTAGGTCCCATGTAATAGGGGGCGAGCCTATTGCCATTAACCGGTTACAAATCCTAACTCCGACATTCCGATATTTCTGATTACCTATTTAAAAATGCATTTTAACTTTAATACATGGTGTGATGGTGCAAAAAACAGTAGACAGTTAATTAATAACACCTTGTATTTGCTAATTAGTTTTAATTGATTTAATTACAGTAGAACCTCGATTATCAGAACTTATTGGTACCGAGACTAGTTCGGATAATCGAAATTTGGGTTTTTTGGGACAAGATCAGACAAGAACAACTGTAGTCTATTAAAATTGTACATACATATTAACGTTGAAATATAAACACTTAAAAAACGTCAAATGCTTTTCTTACGAAGTGTCAACGCGTTTTCAGCAAGAAATTCTCGCCAATGTTCGGATAATTGAGTGTTCGGATATACTAAGTCAGCGTTCGGATAAACTATGTCAACGTTCGGATAATCGAGGTTCTACTGTAGTACAATTATATTGATGTCGTCAGGTAGTGCCAACTAAAAATTATTCTTCTTCAATTAAAATTAAAAATATGATGACTTATTGTAAGACATTTTTTGAAAGAGTAGATATGTTGCCCATTCTTCTCTATACAAAACTACCTTTTGCAACGGGCAACTGGATTCAATATAATTATAGTTTGATTTGCATGTACGTGACTTTGACTTTTTTTCAACTTCCAGTATGGCTTTGTAGACGAAAGCATCGCTTTACCCACAGTCAGTCAGAAAGGTAACTATGGGCCTGTCAATGTTGCTCAGACCATAAAACTGTTAGGTCCTGAGGGTCGTGCGCAGTTGGGCAAGAATTACGGCGATTACACAGGCTCTACTCTGCCTACCTTCGAACATCTGCGCCAACGAGGAGGTCTGATGTTATACGAGACTACACTAAAAGAATCTGATGATTTGTTACACATAGCGAAACCACGAGACATGGTTTTTGTATATGTTGATGGTGTAAGTATTTCTGGAACTCATTATGAATAATTGGCCCCCGATACACATTGTGAGGAAATTCCTCAATCTAGATCCCTAACCATCGTGAAACGAGGTCTTGATAAGCAGTTTTCCATTAAATAACTTAAGTTCAAAATGATAATTTGATTATGAAAATGATTTCAGGACTTAAAAGGTCGCATCAGCAGACTTCACAAGATCTACAGCTTGCCTCTATCTGCCAAGAATGGTTCAGTATTGTCATTGTTAGTGGAGCCACAAGGGCGTATCAATTTTGGCAGTTTTATTCACGATTTCAAGGTAATTATAACATTATACTTTAATGCTGCGGAAAATAAAAGGGAACTTAAATTGATTTAGAACATGACAGTTATTTATTTTATTTTCTTTATTTGATTTTTGTGGTAAATAACTTTCGTGATTGTTTGTTCATTTATTTGAATGAACTTTGGCTTTAACGCCTTAAGACTTGACTATGATTCTATATTTCCTATTTTGCTTGATGCATAAACGCAGCTATTGCGAGAGGTGAATCGCCTTTGTCTAACCTTTAATGTACTTTTACACGGGTTTTAGCTTGGCTAGAGGTTAAAATATTGCCATCCACGTGGCAATGCCGCTAGTCTTTTGGGCACTTTTCCGATCAACGGTGATGCGGAGGAATTTTTGGATACCTTAAAGTTTTAGTTTCTCTTTTTGCTCTTTTATGATTTTTAAGGTTCTTTTTATCTAATTTTAGGGTTGTAAATATTTAATAATAAAGACAATACGTAGGTATTCCGATAAGACCATTATCAATCTTGGTCACACGAAAGTCCGAATATTAATATCGTGGTCTATTATCTATTACCTATCATTGTGGTTTGACCCACGACGTTTAACTATTATACCACTCCCACGATTGCTACGACTATTTGTAGAGCAGTATTGTTTGAAGTTTTGGTTTTACTTTAGACCTCTTAGAACGTGCTACGGCTTGCTTCATTATGACGATGAAATTATGATGTAACCTAAAATAGTATATTTATAATTTGAAGTTTTAAAATAGTGGTTCAGAGAGTTGCCCGTTCATCTTCATAGGATCCTACCGTTTGTAACGGGCAACTAGCTTCAACTTTCTAACTCACTCGTTCAATACAAAAGTGCCTGTAAATGTTATCTATTTGAAATAAATTATTAGAGTTTGAAATTACTTGTAATCAGCAGTATTTATATTCGAGTACGTGTATACAACTGCCCCAATAGGTGCTTGTACACGTATTTGATATTTCACTAGCTCAAATATTATGACAATCTATTCTAATGTCCAAAATAAGTGTATGCCCCCGATTAGGATTTGATGACATTGGAATAGACACTATATCTGTCTATTTCGAAGTACTTTTATCAGAAACAGGTTGTCTACTTAGGTATCTTGATCATCATATCTGGTCATAGTAATCTATTGACATGACAGACGACTCGGTAGAAGATTGTTATCGACACAAATTATAGTTCACTACACTTGACAATGAAACGCCTTCTTGTATCTAATTCAATGATTATCGTAGTTCGAAAACAACATGAAGCAAGAGGTGTCAAAAACAAAGTCAAATCATTTATTTCAATTAGACCAATAAAACTCACCTCTCAGCGTCTTAATCAAGAAAAAAAAATTGAATCTAGTTGCGGTTCAGATAGTAGTTTCATATGAAGAAGAATGGACATAGAACTTCATAATGTTCTTTTTGATTACATGAGATTTGCAAACTATTGACCCCCACACTGTGTAGGGTTATTATTCTGTCTCGTAAACAGCGTTTATAAATCAAATTAAACGAATAGCAATGTACTCTTGTTTGTACTTGTAATTTATTAACATTGTACCCCTAACATTATTATTTTTGTAATTTTTTCAGGGTATCCTAAGTGAAGTTGAGTTCAATAGTAAGGTATTAAACGGCAAATGGAAGATAACCGGTTTCCCTTTGGAGACGTTCAGCACATTAGGATTGAGGAGTGAAGGCAACGCGAAAGGACCCGCTTTCTACGAGGGTAAATTCACGTTACCAGCTGGTCAGGAACCGTTGGACACATTCGTCGACACAACTGGATGGGGCAAGGTAAGACATACGCATAAAATGGATCTAATGTTTTCTTGCAATAAAGAATACGTGATATATTATGCACTTAGCTATCTTCCTGTCTGAATTTAAGTCAGTATATGTATCCTGTATCGTATCATTTTATTTATTTATTATACACATTAATTACATTTTTAAATATTACTATAAAAAAATAAAAACATTTAAAAATATAAAAAATAGTAGCCCACCGGCATAACAGGGTCCAAGCTACCGGTGGTCAGGGCTCCTGAGAAAGGAATCTCCTAACAATATATACAGTATCCTTTATCATTATCTTATTAAACAAAGCGACTGCGGATTTTTCGATTCGAATTTTTGATACGAGTCCTAAATTTGCATTAAAAATATTTAGTCATTACAATTAGATCTGTAAGCAATGCGAAAACGCACCAACATTTCCACAATAATTACGTAAAATTAATTAAACGACAATTTTTTTATATCGGTCTTTTCGTTTTGGCCCAATTTTGCCCAATTGTGTATGTGTGGCATTGTAACATCCAAGTTTGTTGGAATAATGAATAACAACATAATTAATATTACATTTCAACGTTGCAGGGCTACGTATGGGTGAATGGGCACAACCTTGGCAGGTATTGGCCAAGCACAGGTCCTCAGATAACGCTGTACTTGCCCGGGGTATGGCTGAAGGCAGCACCAGAGGACAACCATCTTCAGATCCTAGAACTTGACAAACCTCCCCCCGTAGACGTCGCCATGACCTTAATCGACTATCCTATACTCAACAGAACTGGCAGTATCAACTGGTGGAAACATCCGCCGAAACCAAAGTAATGCTCGCAATTTAATGCAAATAAAAAACAATTAAGTTCATACTTTTAACAATAAAGACTTGTTAGTTCTTTCTTTGTTTTTTTTTTTTTTAGTCATCATCATCTGCTTAGCTTTTTCCCAACTATGTTAGGGTCGGTTTCTAGTATAACCGGATGCAGCAGTAGGAAAAGAAATATTAAGCCCCTACATGAATTTTAACATCGTTGTAAATGATATCCTCACAAAATAAGTATAGGTATCATCTTTTCTATCTTCCACAAAAAAATAAAATTTATACATTTTTATCCCAACAGAATTTTAAGAACAACCTCTCACCGGGTATTATTGCAATGAAAAACAGATACGGAACCCTAAAACCCAGCCAAGTGCGAGTCGGACACAACAATATAGGTTTTTAAATAGCTTCTTCTTAGCGTTTCGATGACAAACTAACTACTATTACTGGTATATTATATTGTTGCGGCCCAGAATTTGGCCACTTCGACTGCGTTGTCGGTGGCAGCCATTAAATCTTCCTGCGTGCAGCTGTTAGGGCACGCAGGGCACGATGTGAGATGGGCCATCGTTTGTGCTGTACCGCACAGACAGCTAAAGTCGCTACCGTTACCGAATCCCCACCTAAACAAGTTGTCTTTGCTCCGACCGACCTGAGTTCGGAGTCTATTTAAAGACTTCCAGATCGACCATGGCAGTTCATGTCCAGGTGGAGGATTCTCTGCAGGTGTCACGAATGGCTTTGGCAGGGAGACACCCCCTTTCCAGAGGCTGCATCTCACTGTTGATGGCGCCAAGGCCAGAGGTTCGACACACTTATAAAAGTTCTTGCGGCTTTTTAGCCTTTGTGGCACTGGGAAGTAGTCATGCAGGGGGTGCCGTGTGTCGTTCGTCTTGGTCCTCTCAGCTGAACTCGCAACGGCTCTACGGATATAATAGCTTACTAAAAAAGAGCACGCTAGAGTGTATGGGTAACTTTAGATTGTATGGAAGGAACCCATACAATCCTTTCACCGAAAAGTATAAGTACATGGTTATTTTCTTTAGTAAGTATTATTCATTTCAGTTTTAAAATACAATTTAAATAAAAACTTAATTATAACATAACGATTAGTGACTATAGATATATTATTTCAATTATACAATTAAAAGGGCCCACGTGAACGTCATTAAACAGAAAAAAGAATTTAGTAATATTATGTATTTATTTGTCTCTTCCAAATGATAGTTTCAAATAGGTATAGAAGACTGGAAAGATGTTCAATACAGTTTTTAAAAATCTAACAATTTGCGCCTATCAAAAAATTTATTAAATCATTCTAAGAATGTGTGTTTAAGTTTATAGTTGCTCACATATTTACAATATTGTGACTACTATCATTTAAAAGTAACACTAAATCGGTGTGGGAGCAATAGTAACAATAATTGAATATAGAACAATGCCAAAGAAAAAAACGGAAAGCAAATTATATTATTTTAATTAAAAACTAACTAATTTTGCCAAGACTCTAAAGTGTATGTGTACTCTTAATAAATTGTCTTTCATTTGACAAGGTATTTTGTATTATAACATTTAACCCAGTACCCCATACCATAATATTAATCTTCTAAATAGTAAAATTAATTAAAAGTGCAAATACATATTTGCATCCGCATCCAATGGGATAATAAAGAACTATAACTAAGGAGACTTAGACAGAAACATCAAGGCATGGCGTGTTATTAAACGTGCGTACCTAACCATAATGCAAAACTAACTTAACTCCAGAAATGTGAAATGCTCCAATGGACGTTAAAGCAAAAACATAGGTAACAGGAACCAAGCAACAAAAGAGCCATCAACGCTACAAGTGGTCGCGTATTCGGAGCCAGTTAAAAATTTGATTCTATAGAAGCGCAAAGAACACAAACAGAACAATTCACACTGCAAACCCATAACAAGTGGCATGACAGAGATGGGTATAGAGAAGTTACTGAAGCGTGAAAGAGCCAATAGCAGGTAGAACTCATTGTGTGTGTGACGGAGTATGATAAGGAGCAAGTATTGGGTGAAGCGAGCCTGTCGTCGTGCAGACCGCGACAGCGCCGGACCGCTCCTCACCGGCACTTCATTCAACCACGTGGCCGGCTCAGCGAACCTACAAAAAAGTGAGTAAAAGTACGGTTTATTGACCGATACGTAGGTTAATAGCTTTAACTTTGAACCTCAATAAATTTGCGGCGTCTGAAGCCACCAGTACTAATTCATTTTAAACGCATCTTATGCGAATTATGCCCGTAATCCATGGTGTTGCGAACGGAAAGTTTGTTTTAGTTTTTGAATAAAAAGTTGAATGTATTTTACAATATTTTTTTGCAAATTTGTTTTGTTTTCGATGATTCCTACATGGATCTCAAGTTTGCACAAAATTTTGATCAAAACATGATTTATTTTTCAACTTTATTGATTGAACCTTGAAATTGTTTTAATTGATGTTTTCTTCAATGTTTACTTATTGTATCTACTTATGTATGAATGGTTACCCGTAAACCGTCTTATAATACCGATAGCTACAATAAATACAATCAATTCATTGAAGTAACGTATCCAAAAACAGCATTCATTGAACACATTATTTGCGGTTTCATGCATGAGATTACAAACTGGAAAAGAGGTTCCTTTGTAGTGCTGTGAATATCGAATAATAAAAAAATATGAAATAGGAAAATATTTAAAGCAATAAAATCTTGCATAGCAACTAAAGCTCACCTGTTCTTATGCGTATTATAACTAGTATTGAAGTATAAGTAAGTAGGTAATATACATAACTCATTTATATCACCGTTCGGTACAACGATGCTCTGTTATATGCAAAGTGTTTTTTAATTATTTATCATGATCGAGAATAATATTAAACCTCCATCTTTACATAGGATATAGCAAAGTCGCTTCCGCTCGCCGTCTGTACGCTTAAATCTTTAAAAGTACGCAACGGATTTTATCGCAGTTTTCAGCAATAGATAGAGTGATTCAAGAGGAAGGTTTACACGTATAGAACATCACGGTACGACTAACGGGAGCGGAGCAGTAACCAAAGACGTAACTAAACGCTTATGACTCCGTGGGGTAAATCTTTACATAGTATAAAACAAAGACGCTCTCGCCGTCTTTACGCTTCGATCTTTGAAACTACGCAACGGATTTAAATGCGGTTTACACCAATAGATAAAGCGATTCCAGAGAAAGATCTAAAAGTATGTAACATCACGCTACGTGCAACAAGTGGAGAAATAACTAAAGACCAATCTGAACGCGGGTGAAACCGTAGGGTTAAGCTACTAATTAATAATATCAACACGAAAACAAATACAATTTGCGTAAGTAGGTACCTACATTACATTTGTTATGTCTGAAATCCAGGTACCTATTGAGCTCATATTCCAGTTATTGTGTTTAATAATTTTAATTGTTAATCGTCGTGTGCTGTGTAAAATGAGATCGACATGGACTATTAATTTAGACGCGGTAGTTCAATAATAATTTCAATGTCTACGCGGTAGATAAGTAGGTACTTATTTCCATATCATAACGGACCATTTAATTCGCATACAATTAAAAATAAATAATCAAATTAATCTATGCTATCTATAGTGAGTTTATTTTTTCTAATGTTTTTATAGTTCTATATTCAACAGGGAACACTTATATATTTTTCTCGTGTCCGTTTGTCTGTCTGTCAGAGTCTCAGATTAGACAAAGCTGTAATTAATTTAGCATGCATGATTTTACATATGTTTCACAAAAAAAACACAAAGGGGTACAATAAAATCTCGAAGGTACTTTTTTTACTGTACTGACTGTATAGGACTACAGTCTGTAGAGTGATCGCAAGAGCGACACTTAAACTGGCGATAAGTGATCGAACTCCCTATTTCTTCGAGGAACAGCCAAGTGGTTTTAAATCCCACTAACCTACTCATAATATCATAAATGCGAAAGATTGTGAGGATGCATGGATGAATGGATGGATGGATGATTTTTGCTCTTTTACGCTTAAACGGCTGAACGGAACTAGATGAAATTTGGCATTGAGATAGATTGTAATGTGGAATAACACACAGGATACTTTTTATCCCCGAAAAATGTACGGTTCCTATGGGATAATATATTAAAATTGACGCGGATTACGATCACGGGCAGAATTTAGTGTACCTATAATGTGTTACGTATTTAGATGGTGGCCGATGACTTGAGTTGCGAGGTGGGGCCGCCCTGCAGCCTCGTGTTGGCCGATGGATCGATCTTCACGGGACGAAGCTTTGGAGCCCAAGTGCCAGTGGATGGAGAAGTCGGTAAGTACATCAAATTAATCATAAATCCTTCAATAATTACGACAAACTTCATAAATTAATATTACTAATATGCCATATTAATAATAATCATCATTTTATTATCAGGCAACTGAGGGCCATAGATAAAATACACAAAAATATTCTCATACACTAATAAACTAATACATAACAAAAAAACCTTATTTAACTAACACTAAACGTGTAATGTCATCGGCGTCGTGTTTTGCTGCCAATATATTATAGCAGTAGCTGTAGTGTGTATATTGCTGTCTTTATTAATATCCAATAGAAACAGTCCAATGTTACGTTAAGACTTTATGTACTTTGGAACATATGTGATTTATGCGATTCGTAATTTCGCTCTAACCAAACCTAACTGAACCAATTAATTTGGATGGCTTCAGCAATCATCCCATCCGCTGAACAACTATCTAACATTGTGTGACATTTTATGCCTAAAAGCGTAAATTAATATTATAGTTTGACATTGACGTCGTGATGGCCCAGTGTCCAGCCGCCTCTCGTGCATGCAGTTGCGGGTTCGATTCCGGGCAAATACCAATATGACTTTTTCAATTCATATGTACTTTCTATGTTTATCTTGGTCATGCGTAAATGTTATGAGGAAACCTAATTTAATCCTGCAATCGCCAATCGCCAGTAAGCAATCGTGGTGATTAAAATCCATCTCTGTATGAGAAGAGGCTTTTGTCCTGAAGTGGGACAATAATAATCTGATATTATTTTCTTGCAGTTCACATTTCTGAAAAGTGAGTAATGCTAGGACTTTTGATGCCATGTCCCTTAGGAATACGTTACAATATATACAATTTAAAATCTGTTTCCAGAAACAGTCTAAGGACCAACCTAATAAAGTTATTATTGTTTAGTATTTCAGACGGGTATGGTAGGGTACCCAGAATCGCTGACAGATCCGTCGTATCACGCTCAGTTGCTGGTGCTCACCTACCCGCTCGTCGGCAACTATGGTGTCCCTGATGAAGAAGAAAAAGATGAACATGGAATACCCAAGTAAGAGATTTTGCTAGTAGCCAGTCTCTACCCATACAATCACGCCTGTATTCCCCGAAAAGTTGGGCAGAAGTGTACCAATGTACACCCACAGTTTGCCGATATGTTTAGGTCCCATGTAATAGGGGGCGAGCCTATTGCCATTAACCGGGCACAAATCCTAACTCCGGGTAATTTCAGGAAATATTCTAAAGAGGGCATCGCTTACTTTTAATATAATTGTAGCAAAACACACCCACAAACTTAAAAAAAAATTGGAATGGCCTCCTACGAATGTATGCCTGTAGCAACAGCTTGTAAAGCTAGCTTTAATGCCCTATCTGCTGCCATGACGAGACATGAAGTCTTGTCAAACACACCGTAATCCATCAAGCAATGTTCTTGTCAAAATATATAATTTCTGACTATTTCCTACTCTCCGTTCCAGGTGGTTTGAATCCAACCGCATATGGGCAGCTGGCTTGATAGTGGGCGAGGTAAGCACTCGCGCGTGCCACTGGCGCGCTAAACGCTCCCTGGGCTCCTGGTTAGCAGCCCGCGGTATCCCAGGCCTTTGTGACGTGGACACCAGAGCCCTGACCTTCCGTCTTCGAGCCGGCGTCACTCTCGGACGTATCATTCAAGGAGCTCCGCCGTTTGGGCCACTGCCAGCCCTATCAGATCCAAATGACAGGAATCTGGTTGCTGAAGTATCTGTTAAGGTAATTTAAGTTCTTAGTTTTTCACTTTCATTCCGCCACTGACTTATTATAAGGTATAAACTGTGGTATAAACAATTTATTTGGCTTCTCTGTCTCGTAAATATATGCATGCTCCGTATCTCTCGTTGTTTTAAATTCAAATTCCAACAATTTAATTCTAGGGATCCATATAGTGTTAACTTACCCTATGTTAGTAAACTAAATATAAATAAACGTAACATTAATTGGTTACACACACATGTCTGCCAGCCCAAAGTCTGATATATGGCCCATCAACCTTATCCTTGTCTTGTTGTTGTTGACCTTGTTTGCTGCCTTGTCTTTAAGACACCCTTAGGTACGAGTAGTTTATTTCAATTAGGAATATAAAATAATATTTAACATATTTTTTGTTTAATACATTGCATACTTATAATCACTTAACCTATGTCATTACAGGTTGTTGAGATCATTACCTCAGTTCAAATATGCAATAACTTTTTTTCATTAACCTTTACAATTTGAATCTGAATAATTATGCTAATAAGAGTCTAATAACTTAATTCTGCCAAAACGAGCCAACCCATAATAATAAAAATATGTAAAATCATACCAATTACTTTTGGCATTTCGTTTTGACTAACCCCATTAGTAAATTATCACCTTTTTTTCAGGAACCCAAAATATACAACCCTAACGGTGAAGTCACAATAATGGCCGTAGACTGTGGTCTGAAGTACAATCAAATCAGGTGTTTGATCAAACGCAACGCTAAGGTTGTGCTAGTACCATGGGATCACAAGTTGGACCCAAGCCAGTATGACGGCCTCTTCATCAGTAACGGCCCTGGTGACCCGGTCAAGTGTAAGAAGGTGGTGGACAATATGCGCACAATCATCCAAGACAAGACAAACGTGAAACCAGTATTTGGCATCTGTTTGGGACACCAGTTACTATCTACCGCTGCTGGATGTAAAACGTACAAAACAAGGTAATTAACAACTATTTCATTGATTTATTTTACTCAATGCTATAACGGAACAAACCTTTGTCTTAATATATTAAATAAAAATGTTAAATGCTAGATGGTCTTGTAGTCGAAAATGCTTAGCGTGAAGTCCTAAATTCAGTTCTCTGGCCCGCACTCTGCATTCGTACCTATTTATTCTCAATAAACACACAAACTATATCTTGAGTATGTACTTTATACTAGGTACTAGATATACCTCTATCTACCTCTTGATCGTTATGTAACATCGGCAAGTATGGGGTGTTTAAATATTAATTTGTATAACTTTCCTGTAAGTCTATGGAAGCAGCTTTCCAGTAATATTTCAAATTATTTTTAAATGATATGCGATAAAAACTATTGCATCCTACTGGTGCTTTCTAGGTGTTAAACCAGCACCTTTTCACTTAAGAGACGGCGATAAGATGACCACTGTAACAGAAAACAAATATTATTCAATTATTTAATTTCATAATGGTCCATTTTATTTCAGTTACGGTAATCGTGGACACAATTTACCTTGCACACATAACGGCACTGGCCGATGTTTTATGACATCACAAAATCATGGATTCGCTGTCGATGCAAATTCTCTGCCAGAAGGTTGGAAAGTTTTATTCACAAATGAAAACGATAAAACAAACGAAGGTATTATTCATAAAACTTTGCCCTACTTCAGTGTCCAATTTCACCCAGAACACACTGCCGGACCCACGGATTTAGAATGTCTTTTTGATGTATTTATCAATGCTGTAAAGTCCTACAAAAATAAGCAGTCGTGTAGTATAGATGGCATCATTACAGAAAAACTGAAGTTTACACCGACTTTACATGAAAGACCAAAAAAAGTACTCATCCTTGGCTCTGGTGGCTTGTCAATTGGACAAGCTGGCGAATTCGACTACTCTGGGTCACAAGCGGTTAAAGCTTTACAAGAAGAAAAAATACAAACGGTTTTGATAAATCCTAATATTGCAACTGTACAGACATCAAAGGGCCTAGCTGACAAAGTATATTTTCTTCCCATCACACCGGAATATGTAGAACAGGTTATTAAAGCGGAACGTCCCACTGGAGTACTTTTGACATTCGGTGGTCAAACAGCCCTAAACTGTGGAGTAGAGTTGGAAAAATCAAAGATTCTAGAAAAATACAATGTAAGCGTTTTAGGTACTCCTATTCAATCAATAGTTGACACAGAAGACCGTAAAATATTTGCTGAAAAAATTAATGCGATTGGTGAAAAAGTTGCCCCAAGCGCAGCTGTAACAACAATTGAAGAGGCACTTACTGCTGCACAGCAAATTGGGTATCCTGTAATGGCAAGATCTGCATTTTCTCTTGGTGGTTTAGGATCCGGTTTTGCCAACAATGAAGATGAACTTCGAACGCTCGCACATCATGGACTTTCACACTCCGATCAACTTATAATAGATAAATCTCTTAAAGGATGGAAAGAAGTGGAATACGAAGTAGTAAGAGATGCATTTAATAATTGTATCACCGTGTGCAATATGGAAAATGTAGATCCTTTAGGCATACATACAGGAGAATCAATTGTTGTAGCACCCAGTCAAACTCTCTCAAACAGAGAATATTACATGTTGAGAAATACTGCTATTAAAGTTATTCAACACTTCGGAATTGTAGGTGAATGTAATATTCAGTATGCATTAAACCCAAATTCAGAAGAATTTTTTATTATTGAGGTAAATGCCAGGTTGTCTAGAAGTTCAGCTTTAGCGAGTAAAGCAACTGGGTATCCATTAGCTTATGTAGCTGCAAAATTAGCACTGGGTATATCGTTACCTGTTATTAAGAACTCCGTGACCGGAGTGACGACTGCTTGCTTCGAACCAAGCCTCGATTACTGCGTTGTCAAAATACCAAGATGGGATTTGGCAAAGTTTACTAGGGTAAGCACAAAAATTGGCAGTTCTATGAAAAGTGTTGGAGAGGTAATGTCAATAGGCAGGACCTTTGAAGAAGCATTCCAGAAAGCATTAAGGATGGTTGATGAAAATGTTAATGGTTTCGATCCAAATATACAAAACGTTAATGAAAATGAGTTGAGAGAACCGACTGATAAGCGAATGTTTGTTTTGGCTGCTGCTCTTAGAAAAGGTTACACTGTGAATAAATTATACGAGTTGACCAAAATTGATCATTGGTTCCTTGAGAAGTTCAAGAATATAATAGAATACTACAAAATCTTGGAGGCAGATCACCATGGCTCCATTCCTTTTGATATCTTGAAGAAGGCCAAAAAAATTGGATTTTCTGATAAACAAATAGCTGCTGCAATAAAAAGTACTGAAGTTGCTGTTAGAAAGTTAAGAGAAGATTATAAAATTACTCCATTCGTTAAACAAATCGACACGGTTGCAGCCGAGTGGCCAGCGACTACAAACTATTTGTATTTAACTTACAACGGTAACACACATGATCTAGAATTTCCCGGTGGTTTTACTATGGTTTTGGGATCAGGTGTATATCGAATTGGAAGTTCCGTTGAATTTGATTGGTGTGCGGTCGGATGTTTAAGAGAACTTAGGAATCAAGGAAAAAAGACAATCATGGTTAATTATAACCCTGAAACAGTCAGCACTGATTATGACATGAGTGATAGACTTTATTTTGAAGAAATTTCCTTTGAAGTTGTTATGGATATTTACAACATTGAACACCCAGACGGAGTAATATTATCTATGGGAGGACAATTACCCAATAATATTGCTATGGATTTGCATAGACAACAAGCAATTATTTTAGGAACGTCTCCTGATATGATTGATAATGCCGAGAATAGGTTTAAGTTTTCCAGGATGTTAGACCGAAAAGGTATAATGCAACCGAGGTGGAAGGAACTTACAGATTTGGAATCGGCTACAACTTTTTGTGAAGAAGTAGGCTTTCCATGTTTGGTACGCCCGTCATACGTTTTAAGTGGCGCAGCTATGAATGTTGCTAATTCGAACCAAGAATTGGAAGCTTATTTAAAGTCGGCTAGCTTAGTAAGCAAAGATCATCCAGTGGTAATATCTAAATTTATTATGGATGCAAAAGAGATAGATGTAGACGTAGTTGCTGCCGATGGTGCTATTTTTTGTATGGCAGTGTCGGAACACGTTGAAAATGCTGGAGTCCATTCCGGTGATGCAACATTAGTTACCCCGCCGCAGGATATCAATGATGAAACTTTGGAGAAAATTAAAGAAATAGCCAGTATTATAGCTGAGACGCTAGATGTTACTGGACCTTTCAACATGCAACTTATAGCAAAAGATAACGAACTCAAAGTAATAGAATGCAACGTCAGAGTTTCAAGATCCTTTCCATTTGTTTCTAAAACACTAGACCATGATTTTGTTGCGATGGCCACTAAGATTATTTTGGGTATACCAGTGGAACCAGTTAATGTAATGACCGGCTGTGGAAAAGTGGGTGTGAAAGTACCCCAATTTTCATTCTCTAGATTAGCTGGTGCAGATGTAACTTTAGGAGTTGAAATGGCATCTACCGGTGAAGTAGCATGTTTCGGTGAAAATCGTTATGAAGCCTATTTAAAGTCGTTAATGAGCACAGGATTTAGAATACCCAAGAAAGCTATTTTGCTGTCTGTGGGAACGTTTAAGGTAAAAAAGACATAGAATAAAATTCTTTTTTAGTTCCAACTTTCTGCAACCTTACTCATAAATCCTTTATAAATTTCAGCATAAAATGGAATTACTACCGAGTGTTAGAATTCTACATAAAATGGGATATAAATTGTACGCTAGTATGGGCACAGGAGACTTCTACACTGAGCACGGAGTGGAAGTAAGATATTATAATTAGTCATAGTTTTTATTTCTGCTTTTACAAAACTTTCACTTATTAATGGTTTTCTTTATATTGAAAGGTTGAAAGTGTTCAATGGACATTTGACCACATAGGTGATCCAGAGGATGTGAGGTCAGATGGAGAACTGATGCACTTAGCTGATTTTATGGCTAGACGTGAACTAGATTTAGTCATTAATCTACCAATGCGGGGTGGTGCTCGACGAGTGTCTTCATTTACTACTCATGGATACCGCACTCGCCGATTAGCCGTTGATTACGCTGTGCCTTTAGTTACTGATGTGAAGTGCGCTAAACTATTAGTTCAGGTTTGTTAAGTTGTCTAATAAAATTAATCCTTATTTATTTATTAATGTTATTTGCATGAAAATACATTGTTTTCAAGGAAAGATCTTGTAACCTACAAGTATTCGGTCTGCAATCAATAAAAAAAAACACGTTGATATTTTACAGGCTATGCACCTTTGCGGTGGTGCTCCTGTAATGAAAACGCATACTGACTGCATGACATCGCGCAATATAATCAAGTTGCCAGGTTTTATTGACGTACACGTACATGTCCGAGAACCTGGTGCTACATATAAAGAAGATTTTGCAACTTGCACGGCGTCTGCTCTCGCTGGAGGCATCACAATGATATGTGCCATGCCAAACACTAATCCCCCCGTAATTGATCGCTCCTCTTATGATTATGCTTCTGCTTTGGCACGTGTAAGTGCTCGGTGTGATTATGCACTGTATATGGGAGCCTCATCAACCAACTTTGAAACTGTTGCTGAAATGGCTCCTCAAGCGGCTGCATTAAAAATGTATCTTAACCAAACATACAGTACTCTAACATTAGACGATATGACAGTCTGGCAAAAACACCTCCAGAACTGGCCAAAGA
Source organism: Caradrina clavipalpis (assembly GCA_932526535.1). Taxonomy (NCBI): domain Eukaryota; kingdom Metazoa; phylum Arthropoda; class Insecta; order Lepidoptera; family Noctuidae; genus Caradrina; species Caradrina clavipalpis. Next base: position 8,570,321 of record OW052093.1, read on the forward strand.
AAATGCCTGTATGTGCTCATGCGGAGAAGGAAAAAACGGGTGCCGTCATTTTAATGGCATCTTTACTAGATAGACCTATCCATATTTGCCACGTAGCTAGGAAAGAAGAAATTCTTATAATTAAATCGGCTAAAGAAAGGGGTCTGAAAGTAACTTGTGAAGTATGCCCTCATCATTTATTCCTAAGCACAGGAGATATCGATGACATTGGCCATGGAAGGGCAGAAGTGCGTCCAGTGCTGTGTAGCCCGGAAGACCAAGCTGAACTGTGGAGAAATATAGATATCATTGACGTGTTTGCAACGGACCACGCTCCACACACAGTACAAGAAAAAAATTCAGAGAAGCCACCTCCTGGTTTTCCCGGATTAGAAACAGTTTTGCCATTACTTCTTAATGCAGTACATGAGGGTCGTTTAACTTTAGAGGATTTGATAAATAAATTCCATCGTAACCCTCGTAAAATATTTAATTTGCCGGAACAACCCAACACATATGTTGAGGTGGATATGGATTACGAATGGACGATTCCACAAGCTATGGAATTTACGAAATCTAAATGGACGCCATTTGCAGGCATGCATGTTATTGGAGCAGTTCATCGAGTAACATTGCGAGGTGAAATTGCATATGTTGAGGGACAAGTTTTAGTACCTCCAGGTTTTGGTCAAAATGTACGAGACTGGCCCACACCCAAGAAACAAACATATCTCACTATTGAAAAAATAGAAAAAGAAGTCAGTCGACCAAATTCTGCACTTGATATACACACGTCTGGAGATTTAAGTCGAGTTAGTGATATTGATTTCGATCAAATCGATAATAAGCCTGAAACACAAACCAAGCCAATTGTCCATTTCAGTGAAATTGCAGCTGCAAGGTGTTTATCACCGTTACCTCAGGTGACCAGACAAAGATGTGACAGTACATCGAATTATAATCCCCCGGCAACAACAGTTTCTCAACGTCAACGAAGTGACCTATTCGGAAAAAGTATACTGACCGTAGATTCTTTCAGTAAAGATACTCTCAATGATGTATTTAATCTGGCACAATTCATGAAAACCAGTGTAAACAAAGGTCGATACCTCGACGATATTTTGCGAGGTAAAGTTATGTCGTCCATATTTTATGAAGTCAGTACTCGAACTAGTTGCAGTTTTGCAGCTGCAATGCAAAGATTGGGTGGTTCCGTAATACATACCGACGCTACAAGTTCATCAGCAAAGAAAGGTGAAACATTGGAAGACAGTGTTTCAGTAATGGCAAGCTATTCTGATGTAGTAGTACTCCGACATCCCGAACCTGGTGCAGTTGCGGTGAGTTATATTGTAATGATTTGTCATATCATCATCGTAAAATTATAAATTTAATGCAATAATAATTTTAATTTAATTCTTTAGCGTGCAGCTCGCCATTGTCGCAAGCCTATAATCAATGCTGGAGATGGCATTGGAGAACACCCTACACAAGCTCTGCTCGACGTCTTTACAATTCGTGAAGAAATTGGTACAGTGAACGGATTAACCATTACTATGGTTGGAGACCTAAAGAATGGGCGAACTGTTCATTCTCTTGCGCGGCTGCTGACTCTATATCAAGTACAATTACAATATGTCAGCCCTAGGGGACTAGGCATGCCAAAGCATATCACAGATTACGTTGCTTCTAAGGGTATACCTCAAAGAGTATATGAGAGGTTGGAAGATGTATTAGAGGACACTCATGTCTTATATATGACTCGAATTCAGCGTGAAAGGTTCCAGAGTCAAGATGAATATGAAAAGGTAATTTATTTTTATTACATTTTTTATTTATTTTCTGTATTACATTCCTCTGAAAATCAATTTCATAACACTAGGTTTACCGAGTGTTGATTTGTGTAGTCATATTTATTGTGTTAATACCTATGTTATGTTAACCAATCAGCTTTGGCAAGTCAAATAACACTATATGCATCTCAAAATGTATCTTCTCGTATTCCAGACACGAGGGCTGTTGGTAGTGACTCCTCAGTTGATGACGCGCGCTCGCAGGCGCATGGTGGTGATGCACCCACTGCCGCGGGTCGACGAGATCTCGCCTGACTTCGACTCGGACCCACGAGCTGCCTACTTTAGGCAAGCCGAATACGGCATGTACGTACGAATGGCGCTACTCTCCATGGTTGCTGGCGTGAATCCGCTCACGTAGAGCTACGGTGTTACCAGCAACTCATAACCTATACATTTTCTAATCAGTAATGAATTAATCTACTGGATCAGCTATGATTTTGGACTAACGCATTTCCGTTAGATATGTTATCGAAAAGATAGAATCGCTGGAAAATATCTTGAATCAGAAGCGCATTTCATGTGTGGCGTCATTTGATGTTACTCAGTCGTATCAAAGAAAGATTAGCATCATCGTCATCGTTGTCATTTGATACTTGGCCACTTCCACGTCTACATAAAGCAGATTTGACATTCAATGCAAAAAAAAGATCAGATTCAAACAGAAACTTAACAGCATCGAAATTATATGTTATTGAGATTCACTCAATAACACATTTCGATGCTGTTATGTAAAATGCTAGTGTTTATTAAGTTACTTATGATAATCTCACATAAAGCCATTCAATAACATCAACCATTCCTTAAAATAAAACAAAAAATATTATAAGTTATAATCAGATAGTTTATATTTCTTATATTTTATAATACTTAAGTACACATTTAATAATAAAGTAATCAGAAAAAAAACTGGCGTATATTATTCTTCCTGCTATAAAATAGGTTGCAAACATCTATAACATAGTCAATAAACACACGCGAGATTCCATACATTTAAAGTAATTATATTATAACGAATTCCGAGAACTAAATAAGAGTTGATATACCTATAGATACATAAGTCTTATTTACACAATTAATACAATTATTTCAGTTTTCTTAATTGAAGCGGTTTATAACTTTGATTCCTCTCCACTGATAAATTCATTTAATTTCATATGATCGTAACTCGAAGAGTTCTCAGTGTGTACATCAACAAAGGTAAATGCTGATATACCAGGATTATCAGTCGGTGAATCATGAACGTCTTCAAACCTTGGACGCTGCTTGCGAGCTGGTTTATGCGGAGTACGATAAAGTTTGCTTTCTCTTCTTGTTGGTAACCTATAACCATCTTGATTTGCTAGCTTCCTTTGACAGTCAATCAATTTTTCACGAATCACGTCTAAATATTCAGTGGCTGTCGCATCTCCTCCTGGCTCTTCTAACAATAATTTGCAGAGTCTCCGAGCCTGTTCCAGGTATATTAGCGCTTGTCTCATTGCTTCAAATCTTTCGCTAGATCGTGCCATAGCGATGAAATGTGGAATGAAGAATTCGAGAACTAGTCGTCGACGCTCCGTTTCCATTTTAGCTGGTATTTTATGCTGTAAAGAACAAAATATAAGTTTAGTAACGTACTTTCAATAATAATATTTTCACTGCATGTCACAAGGAAACCATCCGGTTCTGGGCATGACAATCAAACTGCAAACTCCTAAATCTGTTTCACTCACGAGTCACAAGTTGATGTTTAGAAGGCATATATAGTTATATAAAGCAAAGTAAAACCGGCTGAGATAAGACAAAGACGCTGAGTAAAGTTAGGGTCTACGATACACATCACTTTCCATACATTTTTAATGTATGATGCGAAGATGATGAAGACAGTAATTCAAAGGAATCAAATGCTGTTATGATACATTTAGCGATGCGAGCGGTTTGGAAAAATGGCAAAAAGTTTGGTAATTTTAGCGTGCCCTAGAAATATACTTTAAATGACTGTCTGTGCTGGCTTATGGGTACAATTTTCTAAATTATTTGTTCAAAAAATTGGGACAACGAAAACAAGAGATTAAAATACTACGTCACTTTAAAATAAAATTATTTCTTGCAAACAACTTACATTTCTGTCTCGTTCCTGTTTCTCTGACTTCTTAGCATGCATTTGGGAATTTTTTCTTTCTTTTTGCTGTTTATGATTCTGTTTATTCCATTGATAGTTTTTATCTCGATCTTTGTCCATATCCCAGTAGTTTGTTGGAGTATCGTCGTCACTATCGGAACTGTCTTTGTAATTGGGGACAGCTGTAGGTATATATGGATTAATCATGTGTAAAGGATTACTACAAAAAAGTATATCATACAGCCTTTGGCAGTTCAACACCGGATAAAAATCTTTTTTTGTATATTTTATCTTTTTGAGCGCATGCAGCATATGAATCACCGGATTCTCTAGAATGTCTGCAATTTTTTTTTGTTGTTTACGTAGTAATGGTTGCGGAATATTGTTAATTTCGTTACAGCTTTCTACAAAATAATTGGGCATTCTATTTCTCGCACAATTCACGTAAAAAGTCCGCAAAAATATCCTTAAAGATTCACCGAGACGATCTTCAGGCCATTTTGCGTAATTATCTTCGCATTGCCAAAATAGGTGGTTTTTGATGTGACTAACATCTATACCAATTTTAGCTGTGACATTTTCCACAAAAGTCTTATATAACGCTAAAGTGAACAAATAACAACGTATAGGCGAATGTGCCAAACGACTTTCCAGATAACGTTCTGCGGCTGGAAATATTATTTTCCACTGTATATCCTGATCTGGATAATCCCCTCTTTCTCTCTCTTTCGGTCTTTTGGCTCTAAACCCTATTGGTACCAACGAGCATCCGAAACCAACAGCCGTGCTTACCATAATTTTTGTGGGCCATTGATAACTGAAATTAGTTCTGGGATTTTGGATTATTCTCCTTTCTCTAATGATCCATTGATTAGCTGCATTGGGCCAAGCAGCGGCAAGAGCAGGAAATATTTCATAACCGATTTTAGAGCCATTTTTAATTGAGTTGCAATAAATACTGGCGCCTTGAGTTAAAGCAGAATTTACTTCGTCTGTAGTCAAACCTAAACCAGACCCCAAATTAAGTATGAAGTTATCCACAAAGTTATTCATAAATCTCGAAGAGTTCAGGTAATAATGTTTTTCAAATAAGTTAGGCGATTCTGTAGATTTGGACGCACTCTCAGCTACTTCTTCATCGTCATCGCTCCATTCATCCAACGATTTTACTACTACCGCTGTCCACGTCTCGTCTGGCAACGCCCCTGATGTTAGCGAGTAGTTAGAATGCAAACTAAGTCCGATTTGCCTTGGTACAGCCGCCTTAGTTATAGTAGAATAACCATAATCAGATTCAGTTTCACTAGAGTTCGACTTGTAGCCAGAAGTCTCAGTGTCCTCTGCTAAATTGCCTTCCGATTCAGCTTTACGCATATTACTTTTTGAGAATTTTTGAAGATCTTTGGTTGAGGTACTTAACCTTCTGGAATATTTTAATATTGATTTTCTCGGAGCCATATCTTTTTCATAGTGCAAATCTTTTTTTTCCTCTTTGAAATTATAGTTAGTTTCAGGCACATCCTGTTCTTCGGGTAGTGAAGCATTGATTTTCCGCAGGCTGTTCAAATTTGAAATATTATTTTTTGTTACTTGTAAACTAAATTGTTTTATCGGCCCGCTGTATCTTCTACCGACAGCCCCATTTGTATCGGAAATTATTTTATCATTGGTAGGCAAAAATGACTCCTTGTTTGACAATTTCGTTTTAATTTGTTGTAAAAGTTCTTCACCCTTCCTAGCATTATACGGATAGTCATCAGAATCAGTTGCTTCCTTTTCAGATTCGGAATATATGCTATCATCGGAATCAGGTTTGTTCACAGTAATCATTTCGGTTTCTTTGTGTAAAGTGCTCTCTAAAACTTCCATTTTCTTCAGTTTTACATATCCTGGAAATAGAAACTGTATTTATTAGGTGTTTCTTGTTTTAAAATATTGATCAATAACATAAAAATAAAGAAAAATATTATTAAATTAGCAAATGCATGATAAAATCATTCTAATGTTTTTTTTTTTACCTGGGTCTTTACCATCCTCTATGCACAGTTTGTAGAAAGGTGCATCAAGAACTGCGCTGTAGTCGGAGGTATCTCCTGGTTCACTGGCTTCCATATTATCGTAGATAACGAAGAGCCTCGGAGCTGACAGAGGTTCCCTTTGCCCTTGCTTTCTCCGGTAGCTGATGTGTTCCTGGACGCACTCTTGCAATCGATCGGCGAAAAATACATGTTTATTTTGTCGCACCATTGCTTCATTGATGTAATGCTCACGTTCGCTTATTGGATTGTTTTTTATTTGATATACTTCCCTGAAATCAAACATGAAATTGATTTTATTATAGATCTCGACATTCGATTACTTTTTACATTCACCTATAGATACCTACATATTAAAGTTTCAGAATTTACATCAAGAAGATAACAAATAAATTATAAAATAAAATAAATCACCGCTAACATACGATAACTTAATAAATATGTAGATGCTAAACTTTATCGATTAATACCAATCTCTTTTCCATAATCATATCAGTGGATGTGATCGTTTTAATACAGTGATAACCAAATGAATGCTTTTGAAGTACGTAGGTATCAATGCAATGTATCTAATTTAATCAAACAAATAATAACGGATTAGAGCTCAGGGCCGGAGCCAAAACTTAACTTGAAAATGTGCCAGACCTACAATGTCCGAACAACTTAGTACGTAATTAAATATTACTAATGTGATATTAGGTTCCTACAAAAAAGGTTTTAACAAGTCAGTTAATAAATTAACTGCACATTCTAACTTTTGATAGAAGCAATGACTTCTATCAGTAAACAAAAGCACCAAAAATAAGTGATATACTTCAGAAAATGTCCGTACTTTCTGTAAAAGCACTTTATACTTTTGATTAGATAAACAGTAGATAAGAACTAAAAATCCGTCCAAAATGTTGACGTATTTCTCTTGTGGAAGCGATGGTACCTACATAAGATTAGTACTTTTATAAAATATTATAATATATTTTATAATATTTTAGCCCAGTTGGTGAGGGCTCGCCTCGATTGAGGCGGTAAGACCCCTCTTTGAGGAGTGGCTAGAGCGGCGCCACGGCGCCCTCACCTACCGCCTGACGCAGGTCCTCACCGGACACGGAAGTTTCGGGAGGTTCCTGCACCTCATCGGGCGGGAGGAAACGCCCGGATGTCACCATTGTGAGGATCGCCCCGAGGACACGGTGGAGCATACTCTGGCGGTGTGCCCTGCTTGGGCTGAGCACCGCCGAGTCCTCGAGGCGGCCATCGGCGGCGGCGCCCTCTCGCGTCCGGCACTGGTTCAGGCCATGGTCCGGAGCGAGGGGGAATGGGAAGCAGTCGCCTCCTTCTGCGAAGCTGTAATGCTAGAGAAGGAGGCGGCGGGACGGGAGAGAGAAAGGAGGGTCCCCCGTCCCAGCGGCCGCCGCGGTAGACGATCCGGGCGTCGGGAGCCACGAGACGACTCCCGGCCACCGTAGACGCGGGTCTGTGGACGGTGAGCAATGGGTAGCTCACCGTCCGTACGTTCACTAGCGACAGACCGTGTCGACGGCGCGTCCGTGTTCCACGCGCGCCTCAAAGAGATGTCAGCAAATTGGATGGGGCCACTGAGGGCCGATGCCTGCCGGGGCTGCGGGTTGTTCGAAAGAGATACCGCGCCCCCGGAACGCAAAGGGCACATGAAGGAACATAGACGGGTTTTAGTCAGTAAAAGTCTGACACTCCCTCCCGCCCCGCCCAGGGCGGGGGAAGTTATTTGATGATTTCCCGTCTATAAAAAAAAAAAAAAAAAAAGCCCAGTTGGTGACTACGTTAATTGCGGCATCAAAGCAAAGTATACACCTGTACTTTTCAGGCGGATAATGCTAAATCGGCCTTAAAAGCCATGTGTATACTTTGGACACATCAGCAAGTAAGACACTGTCTGACAAAGCGTAAAACATCACACTTCTTATCACCTTATTTGTGCTAATGGGACTTGATGCAACTTGTGCATTTTCGGATCTACCACAAGGTACAATACAGTTCAAAATGAACCTTGGAATGGATAACTATTTTGTGGCAAAATGACTTAAATGCAGATTCTATTATTTAAAATATTTAGAGGATTTATTAATAGAAGTAAATTCGTTATCTGAATGTGAATGATAGCCAAAGTGAGGGACTTTTCTTGTACCTGAATAACTTGAACTGATAAGGAAATGCATGACACCAATATGGTTAATGAGTGAGATCTATTTAAATTATAAAGGAATACTTAATTAAACAAAACAGATAAATTAAAATAATACATTAACCCAAAATAAAATGAATAAGTAAGCTATCTAAACTAATATTAAAAAGAGGAAAGATTTTTTTGTTTGTTTGTAGCGAATAAGCTCCAAAACCGCTGGTCCGATTTTAACGATTTTGTCACCAAAAGATAGCTACATTATTCCTTAGTAATATTGGCTATATAACATCACGCTACGATACACGGGAGCAGAGCAGTAACCAAAGACGTAACTTAACGCAGGTGATAAAAAAATAAAAAGCTGGCTCTACCATCTTCATTTTTATTGCTTAGCAAACTGGTGGATTCTGAATAAAAAAGTTTAACATTCATCCTAAGAGGATTAGGTATGGTTTTAATTAATGGATCTAATAAAATTCTCTTCATAAGTAAAGCATAAATAAAGACATGTTTGAAGAATCTTAAATAATATGTTTACCTCTCTGATAGTATATTTAGTAATATTGTGGCAAGAAAATAAACAAACATTAAGGAGGTCCGGTTCGATTAATAAAAAAAATAGAATATATTTTTTTATTTCATCTTTATCTTGACTAAAACTGTTGTTTGTTTGTTTATAAGAGGTTATCTCTGGAAGTACCGATTCGATCACAAAAAATCTTATATAAAATTCTGAAAGATGATATTTTCTTGTATTTTTATGTTTAATTCACATACTTAATTAACATTACGTTTAATAAAAATTGCCGTTTAGGAGATAATGTAAAATACGAAAGTAAATGCAGTTTAAGTTAGATAATTAATTGAAAGCTAGTGCGCTAAGATGCAGGTATGTTTCTAGGTAGTCGCGGTGCGAAAAGACTTCGATTTTAATGTATAATGTGTGCGTAAATTATTACTTCATGTACTCTCACATAGCAATTTTTTCCTCCGACTTCCACGCGGAAAAAATCCAGCGACTTAACGACTGAGTTGACGTGACCTAACGGTGAATTTTATTAGACTTATATCCGCATAGAAGCTAGTCAGTCTGTAATGGTACTTAGCTCTCTTGAATAATGGACTGTTATTATCCTAAAGGTGCTAAACATTAGGTCTAGCATATTAGGCATAGCTAAACATTAATCAGGTAGGCCCCAAAGTATTGTTAGCCCAGGGCCCCACTAATTCACGGTCCGTCCCTGTACATAATTGTAACTATAACAACAACAACGATACAACATTTAATATGCCTTTATCACATCGTGTCACTGATTTTAAATTCTATGAATGCGATTAAATTGAACAATGACAAAAGCAAATATGTTGATAAAACCAACATTTTCATTCTTCTTCATAACTTACCGTTCGTAGTTCTCAAAGAACTGCACGGAGAGGAGAATGTTATTCAATAAGAAAGCATTGGAGTCGTGTTGGAGCTGGTAGCGCATGCGAGCCAGCGCCTCCTCGTCGTAGGAGCTGGCGTGCTGCTGCAGGGAGAGCGCGGGGCTGTAGCCGGCGCCGGGGACCGGCGGCTCCACCAGCGCGCTGTGCGGCAACACCGCCTCATGCTTCCCTATTCTCCTGTTCGAGGGGTCCACCTTCTTCTTCCGTTCTTCTTCAAGTTTCTTCATCCTCCATTTCTCCCTTTCAAAAAGATTTTGGGGCTCCCTTTCAGTTTTCTTTGAATTACAATTGCCCATTGAAAAACTGCACTTGCTTGATCACGATTAAGTTTAATTTGAGTTTAGGTTCTTAGACCAAACAAATTTTCGCGCACATTTCAGTTTTGATTTTTATAGACGTTAAATTAAGTAAAAAATGCGTATCGTCCAACGTTCCGTGTTTACGTCTGCACGAGTAAACAATGCCCGAAGCACTGACAAAGTGATTCTTACAAATCGACGCTGAAATATTATTCTTATCAGGCACATAATGACTGATATAGTTATCGTGCTTAATCAATTATAGCTGCAGTGCTATGCACGGAATTTTGGGACGTCACAGGGTATTTTGACAACTGGGGCATGGTTGTCAATCAGACCTTGCACTGTACCACTTACGGTGCGTGCACGCAACTAAAAAGTCATTCAATAGGAAAAACTGCATTCCTATCGTTCAAGACACGATAATATTACGTAAACTGAAACACACTTACAATAACAAGCTGTAAACTGACACATACCGAATTTTTATATTATGCTAACCTAACCAGACTGTTAACTGAGGGTGTATATTGGTACACGTCTACCTAACCCTTTGGGAACAGGCGTAATGGTATACATATTATGTTTACCTAATTAATAGGAACCTTTGTAACAACGGTTAATTAACTTTCCTTTACTTGCTTCGTCTCTTAATTGAATTTCACATTTTATGATTTCAAAATCTTACTGTTCAGTTTTACCACTTATAAGTAGTAAACTAAACGATATGGTTTATTACCTACAGTTTAACTAATAAAAGATAAACTCTTCGAAAGTAGAACGATAGGACTTGACAGTCAGTCTATACGACTGCTCATATAAAATATTATAATAATTTCAAAGTCAATGTGATAAAATAAAGATGGTGTGCGCTGGTGTCTGAAAAAATAATGTTTTATACTAAAACCGAGTACTTCAATCATCTCGTCATTATTAGAGGGCCTTTTTTTAAGAATGGGAAATCATCATATGATTTCATCCGTTCGGGCAGAGCGGAAGGGAGTGTCAGACTTTTACTGACTAAAACCCAACCATGTTCCTCCTAATGCCTTTTGCGTTCCAGGGTCGCGGTAACTCTTTCAAACAAACTCTGCAACTATTAATAGAGAGCCAAATAAGCACTTATAGGAGCAAGCGTGTAGAAGATTAAGGAGCAAATAGGATGCCTGGAAAAGAGAGCGAGCTGGAGATAGTTGTGTGTTCATTGATGTTTTTACAAGACGAGCTAAATAGCTCCCTATTTCTCAGAGCCCACAGGAAGATTTGCTATCAGAGTAGAAACAAATTGAAGCAAGCAACTTATAACGAAAGTGTGATTACGCACTGATTTTATGAGCATTTTTGCAAGACCCTGTATTTTAATTACACTTTCCAAAAGGTTACGAGTTTCTCGGCGATGTGCGACATAAGTTGCAGTATCTCTTTGAACTGCGACTGTAAAAAACTGTTGTACCTACAGTAGGAGGTCGTCGTTCACAAATTAAGTAATATTATCCTGACTCAATTTTGGTCATAGCGGCCAATCTCATCGCAGAATAGTCAAGTACGCCGGAGAAAGAGAGCAGTAACAGAGCAGTAAGAGAAAACACAGATGCATTTCCTCATCTCTGATTCTCATTGTCTGATGAGATGGCAATCCGACACGACCAAAAGACGAAATCACAAAATTTCCAATGCACAGATTAACTAATTACTACGGCTGCGGACTTGATTGATATATTTTGAGGTATTAATTAAGCAGCCTTAGAGGGCTGCTGCTCTTTGAAGTATAAACTTTGTGTAAATTTTTACTAAAAGCGATCACCATGTACTTACTTCAGAGCCAATCTCAATCGTACTTAAATTGTATATTCTTGGAACATTCTAAACAATAAAACTGTATACTGTGCCGGAAATCAAATAAATATCAATGTTAGATCAGACGGACCGACATCTATGAAATCTGCACAATTTCCATTCAGATGTTATCGCTGGTAGTTTTATCTTTAATCAATCTTTCGATCAACTACCTACTACGAAGTAATTATGATCGTGGCTTTTCATTAAGTACTCCAAATTAAAAGTGAGGCAACTCGACAATTATTACAAAATCAAATCATGCCATATTTTTTTAGTCCTTATTTGTGTGTGAGGGTGTGTGTGTATGTTTGTGTGTTTTTTGTAATGGGATAAGCCCGCCACATTATTCCCAACCACTGCAACGCCTGAAAACCAGAATCAACAGTGGAGACCGCCAGAAAAGCGCCGAGGCAATGAAGCGCGACGAGTCCCTTTACATACATGTATACTCATTCTGTTTTACTCTTGCCGTTTTTTTTACCAATAAGTCTTGTAGCCGACTTGATCGCGTTATTTGTATCCTCCATCATTTGGGACCGAGTATGGCACTTATCTCACACAACCCGAAAGGTAACCTCTACCGCTCTTCAGTCGTAGCTTGTTTGAAGCCCAATATACAAATCCAGACAGACCTAATTTTTGGGACTAGGATCAGATTCATGGCAATACCTTTTTATATTATTTGTGTTAAACAAATGCTTAAATTTTCTTTTTTTTTCAAAGGCCGTGTAATAAGCTGAATCTAAAATATGTTTACGTGTTATTCAATGAGCGGTTGTTGTTATTCGTATAACACAGCTAATATAAGTAGTAAACGCTATCAAGGGTGCAACTGTATTGAGATGCTTACTAAAGGTTGCATCTGCGTTCTGTAGTTGGCTTTTCGCCAATCTAAGAGGGTAATTGCTTCAGTTAAATTCTTAAAGGACTTTTTTATTGGTTTTGTGCGACTGTGGTATAACTGCCACCATATCTGATCTATTGTGATCGCCGCTTTTGTGGTTAGAGATCGCCACCAAACCAGCAGCTGTAATGAACTGCAGGATTAGCTTTAAGGCAATCTCCACTAATTCATCCGGGCTTAAAATGTGTTTCCCCAGCTGATTGTTGGGCTTGTGAAACAGTGCTCTGCATCTTTAAGGAATAATGCATTTCTTAAAACGAAGGTTAAAAATTCAAACTTCAAGTTCGTTACTGATTTTCATTTATGAAACGGACACAGTACAAAAATACTTAATTCATCTACAACGTGTAATTTGAATAACCCACAACCTGAAATGAGTTCAGAATCCACAACTTCAGCCAGGTGCCTTAAAATTGCTACTTTAAAACGTCAAACTTATATGAGTAAAATACCTATCCCGACAAAGGACCTGCATTAAAACAAATAAGTACTAATAGGCACCTTTTGAATGAAATAACTTTACTCATTTCAGGCATACTAAAATTACGTATGTCGTAAATTTTGTGATCATAAACCATTAAATAAAACCCATTAGACTAAGCAACAAGATGCATAAAATTGAAATTAGTACTTAAGTAAATTAGTAGTAATTAATTGCTGGTTTAACTGCTGTTACCCGATAAATGCGTTAAGTTCTTAAATAAATAAAAAATGGTTTGAAAAAAAAAAAGTATTGTATTGTGCTTATCTTTAATATTTATGGAATGTTTGAGGTATTACAATTACACCTTGTAATCTTGTAAATATCAACAATTTCTTATAAAAATATAAATATATATAAATATACCATCACGCCTGTATTCCCCGAAGGGTTAGGCAGAGGTGCGCCGATTTAGGTACACCCACAGTTCGCCGGTATATTTAGGTCCCATGTAATAGGGGGCGAGCCTATTGCCATTAACCGGGCACAAATCCAAACTCCGGGCTGCTACTGAGAAATTCCTAATGGAAAAACCCAATAACACTTTTTGCCCGACCTGGGAATCGAACCCGGGACCCCTTGCTCGGCAGTCGCGCTTGCAACCACGAGACCAACGGGACAATTTCTTAGTCAAAAAAAATAAATCCTTTACTTATTCTATTTATTTGTTAGAACATAAAAACAATCCATGGTTTAAAAAATACATTTTGCTTACATGTATGATAAAAAAAAAATCAAGCATATGAAAAAAAAAACAAGAAATAATTAATTTAACCATAGTTCCATATTCTTGGGATCAATTCCTAAAATATCATACTTAATATCAAATAAGATTCAATTGATTCGTCTACTTATAATTACTATGTACATGAAGGTTATCCTTTGGCCTATCGAACATAATATAATGAAAAACATACTTACATAAAAGTACAAACAAACTACATACTTCAAAATGGTTACGTGAAATTGATAAAATAAAGAAATAGAAGAATTTAAGTCGACTTGCGTGTGACCTACTGTAAATGCATAAATTGGAATTCACATCGAGGTTATTGCCGTTATAAGTTCTTCGGAAAAAGTTGATGATATAATTCCGTTACAGTCCTGATATGAAAAATATTGGAGTTGAGAAATATTGATTGTAAGACATTGTTCGGTTCTGGAGCCGTAAGGCGATTGGCACACTGCCCCGCATCACAGAGCGTGGTGCGTGACTGCGGTTCTTACGTTGTTTGCAAATATCTGCGTTTGTGTATAAAACACGCGTAGTCCAACACACTGAAAGCGCGTTCACGCGCAGTGTTGCAGATCGCCAAAGCTCCATCGCCGCGCACCACGCTCCGTGATGCGGGACAATGTGCCAATCGCCTAAAGGTACACAAGTACAAAATGCTCTGGATGCTACAAAATGCTAGGGTATATGCCGCAGAGCATCAGCGGGTGGCTCGCTCATGCCTGGCTCCTCCATGTTGTTGGCTATGCTCGTGTCGTCTGCTTCAGGAGTCGTGTTCACTCGTCTGCTTGTCTTCATGCGCTTCGCTTCACCCATTTTCTTTTCTAATAATCGCCTGTAAGACAAGATATGTTGAGTTATAAGTACATCCTCCTCGTTCTGTCCTATGGCTAAACTGGCTAATTGTGAGTGAACATTGGTACACCTCTGCCTAATCCTTCGGGGATTACAGGCGTGATGGTATGTTATTTTCATGTTTTTTTTTGGTACATAATTATTTTCCTTAAAACCAGCCAGTCCTCAACATCTGCTAACATTACTAGCATAAATGAGACGCCATAATAAAATTAATCAATCTACACAAAAATAGAAACTAACAACAGTAGAATACATCGATATCTTTACTACCACGACTTATTATAATAAATAGGATTAATGATCCAACGTAAATGCTGTGATATCGCTTAATCGTTAAGCTTTTGCACAATTTCAATTAGATTCTCGGTAATTAATCTTCTGGTATTCAATTGGATACATTGCACACTTTCACTCTTATCACCAATGGCATTGTAGCGAATATAAAACATTTTAGTAATAAAACTTCCAAGGTAATGTAATTACAGCACTTCTTCCGACAAAATGGCGATATCAGTAATAAGTAGTTTGCTAAGGATAATCGTGACTTTTTCCTCAACATATACAATAATTGCAATATAGTAATGCCTTTGCCATGAAAATATTTACGACCATGCCGATGGGAACGTAAGCACTCAAAGATGCACTATTAATTTGGATTACATAGTATGTTACCCAATACTCTTTTAGTATTCAGTGTAAACTGTGTACCTATAGTAAAAATGTCCAACTTACTGTTGCCTGCAATCAATGAGCACTCCGAGGATAAATACAGCGAGTATCGCTATGAGCATCACTACTGTCATCCCCACTATGGTAGTGACCGTGAGGGCTGGCAGCTCCTCCGATATTATCGACACCGTCAGGTTGGGATCCGACGTCGGCACCACATCTGAAATAAAATCACGTACTTACTACAAGGCTACAGCTACAAGGTGATCATTTGGCATCAATTCAATCTGATCGGGATAACGGCCACAGCCCAAGATATCTGGATATATTGCAATTAAGACGACCAATTTGGAATCAATCTTAACAATGGCATCTGAAGTACCACTCGGCATGAGTTTAATCGTAGGAATATCGACCTTTCGACTGAACTTGGGCTGGTCATTTCACAAGGTTTTTTATTACCTATTACGTATTTTTTCGGGAAAATTGGCTTTTTACATGGCATATTATATTTAATACATATGCACCTCACTCATCCTACTACTATTATAAAGGCGAAAGTTTGTATGTATGGATGTATGTATGGATGTTTGTTACTCTTTCACGCTTAAACGGCTGAATGGATCTGGATGAAATTTGGCACAAAGATAGATTATAGTCTGGAATAACACATAGGCTACTTTTTATCCCGGGAAAATGTACGGTACCCGTAGGATAACACATCAACTGTGACGCGGACGAAGTCGCGGGCAGAAGCTAGTAGTATATACTAAAAGCAGCAGTTCTGCAGTTCATTTCCCAGTGACATAAGGACAACAGGAAATGGCTTATCATTGAAAAAACCCGAAAAAAAACAATATTGTAAGTTAAACAATACCCAAGTAACACATCAAAGCAGTATATCAGCCGACTTACAGCATTTCTGAATCGTTTTAGCATTATGAGTTAGCTTTATGGCAGCATTACAAACGTTTATACGGCTCCTGTAACTCTTATTTGGGCACAAATTATACGGCTAAAGACCCTAAATAGGTTAACAATTAATTTAATTGAATTACAGGCGCATTATATGAGCATTATTATGGTCAATGAAGATGCCAATCGCATTATGGAAGCATTATTACGATCAATGAAGTTCCCAATCGCCTTACGGAAGCATTATATTAGCAATATTACTAAAAATGAAAATGTTAATTGAACTACAAAAGCATTAGACTAGCATGAGAATGTAGTAAAAGAATTATTAAAGCTTTTTAAGTATTCACAGTTAGAAATTAGTTAAACCCTGCATCATTGCAAAAACATCTCTAATACCACGGTACAAATATTATAATACAATTATCGTTGTAATTTATTACTTTTTCTCACAACATAATTATGGATGAAGATGGTCAAAACTGAATGAGTGACACCATATTTGTTTGCATCAAAACAAAATTTATATTACTGGGTAGTTTTGTCATGTCATGCATTCAAATATTACTGCGCAATGTTGTTTATTGTAAATATCTATATAGGTTTCATTGAAAATTTTCACGCGCCTTCGATATTTTGGGGTTTTGTTTAAAAAAGTTGTATAAAGATATGGGTGAAATAATCGAAACAATTGTAAATTTCAGTATAGAACGATTGTTCCATAACTAACATAATAGTCTTGGTTGGGCATTATTGAATTAAGTTATATAATTACTATATAGGTCTATTGCTTTTATAAATAGGTCTAAATGGTAATATTTTTTGGTTATAAAATATATACAAAATGGTGTCCATCTATAGCAGCCCGGTGAGCCTTTAGAAAGGCTAATTAATGCCGCCATCAGTATAAATACATACATGTGAACAATTATTAAGCCAGAGGCTAGAGAGAAGACTTTTGGTGAAACACTGTAGTGCCATTGTCTATAAAGTAGTTTTATATGGATTCACCGGTACACCAGTGGACTTGATGTAGACTGAAATAATGTCATTACTTGAACGCAATTTTGGCGATCCTTGAGCAAAATCATAAAACCCATTATCCGTTTGCTAAGAATTAATAAAAAGACTTTCTGAACTCATCGTTTACAGTATTATTCCTGTGCGTGGCTTATGAAAATGACTATGTAATGGTGCTGTCAACAAACAAAAAGATGATGGTTTCATTCGAGTACTTGAAAATCATTTAATTAACAAGGCTATATATTGTGATTTTATAGATTTTATTTATATATACCTATAGACATTACACTGATAACAAGTGATGTGATAACAAGTTAAATTAAAGTCAGTTAAAACGGTTATGCAGTTCATTCTTTTTAACATATCATGTTGGTGACCTACAGAACCTTTTTTAATATCGCTACATTTTACTTTACATAATATGTGCTTTTCCCCAATATGGCCGACAAATGGTTTTATGCTTCTTACTAGCTTTGTGTATTACAACAACTCACATGAATTTGATAAAAGAACTGTTAGCTGTACAACAGAACTCAGTTGATCTTTAAAAATGCAAGCATTACATTGATTCACGTTTATGCTGTTCAGCAGTTCTACGATTTTACTTACCACTTAAAAGTGCCATTACACAACAAAGGGCAGTAAAAACAGCTCAAAGCTGTATTGCACATTTACGTTGCATTTTAATGGTTCATGTTTATGCTATTAAACGGCATTAAGAATTTTTTGCTACCTAAAAATGCTGTTGTAGATCCAAATGCACAAAAAATAGCTGAAAGCTGTGCAGCAGTATTGTAATTTGCTGCACTAAAACCAAAGGCTTGACAGAAGCATTTTGATATGTCATTATCCAACCGTTATCCAGTGTAAAGCATCATCATGCTTTTGAAATGCCAATGTAAAGCGTCAAGATGGTCAGTGAACTTATATAAGAGTTTATACGGACCCTAAGTTTTACGTAAGTTTAGTATTTGTTTGTTAAAGTGCTAACTGTGTTACTTGGGTACCCATTAATAATTATGTTCGCTTTATCATAGGCAAAGTAGGTATCACATATATTATGAACTCCCAACATAATTATTAATAGATTTTACACGTCACTAATGGAAAGGTGATTAGCTACTTTTTTATTAGGTAAGAATTCAGATTTCTTGACTCTCGCCCCTTCACTACAGTATAAATTTAAACGGAATAGCGCGAAAAAGATTGGATCCATCCTAGATCCGAAATTACAAACGAGGAATGAAATGGTAAAAATAAAACAATAATACTTGGCTCCTAATCACATACCGAAAGGCACATAAAGGTAATAGAGAAAGACTGGGAGAAAAGTAGGTGGATAGATCAACTGGAACAAACGACGTAATAAAAAGGAACCTATGTACTTGTAAGTAAATAATAAACTTATAGATAAAGGAATTAGTATTAGATAGTACTACAGCGACGCTCCTGCACTTAAGGAGATCCATGAAAGTATTGTAAGGTTATTAAGTCGAGCATAAAGTTTTAATAAAGCTCTTTTGTACTTTTTTTTGTGCATAAAGTTTAAATAAATAAATGGACAATACTTTACCTTTTTTTAAATGGGACAAGCCCGCCACCCTATTCTTGGGAATAGGGTCTGTCAGAATCAACAGTGGCGACCGCTAGAAAAGCGCCGAGGCAATGAAGCTCAACAAGTCCCAGAGAAACGATTCAACTGTCTTGGATCCCACAACGAATTAATAACGAATTAATCAGTAGAAATTAGTGGAGGAGTACCTAAGAAAGACATAATTTCCACTTTCCTCCAAACAAGCAGGATACAGAACAGAATTAGTGGGAGAAACCCAGATAGCCAAGCACCACGGATTGCATTTATCATTAACTTAATGGGTCCTAATGTGAGCTGTTACATTTGATTCCAGTAATACGAGTAGGTATGGCAAAAACGCTTGAACGCACGGAAATTAGTTCTATTTTCCGCAAGGTTCGTGTAATAAACAACTCCGGATGTAATCTGCACACTATCTAACATAATATTTCGTTCATTCTGCCAAAGAATACAATACTTTTACTGCAATATTTATGTAGCAGCAATATTAAGGATTAGGATTATTTGAGGTTAGAATTTGTGCCCGGTTAATGGTAATGGCAGTAGACTCGCCCCCTATTACACAGATGGGACCTTAACATGCCGGCGATCTGTGGGTATGCATTGGTACACCTCTGCCTAACGCTTCGGGGAACACAGGCGTGATGTGTATATTTTCCAGTATGAACGCATAAACTTAAAAAGATACTGGCAATGGATTGCAGCTACACATTACCGAGAAAATAGGGCCCGTATAGGAGCGTCGAAAAATATGAGACTTTGAGTGGAGTGATCACATAAAGAGCTATACAGCAAAACTTGCCAGTCTGGAAGGGCCGCGCTAAGAATATTGCAAGCATATGGGTGGTAACAAGCAATGGGTAAGAATATTGCAAGCACAATAAGAGAACTATTTTGTAGGATTTGATCCAACCGGGCTGCGACGGAGCGCCTTTCACACTGCTAATACTACCTGAAACTCGGTTAGGTCCGCGCGTATGCCGTTTCACGCAATAAAAATTCCATGCAAACATGAACCCTAATGCAGAAGCCTGAATTTTCTTTAGCACAGTGTGAAATGCTCTCCGGGGCGGACCGGTTAATGGAAATCGTACATTAGACTAACGCATATCACGTATTTCATGAGCAACGTTTACCTTCGTCCGGCCAACTAATTGCCTTGTCTCCAGGAGAATCCATTTTCAATTAAATCTTCCGTAGCAGTGGCAGTCAACTGTGAAAAAAAAAACAATAATGTACTTAAGTACAGCATTTATCCTATTGCTGCACAGTGCTGTGATAAACTAGAAGTGTTCATAACAGAATGACTGAGACAAAAAAAGACGGGTTGCACTCCGGGAGTGCCAGCAGAAGCGAAAACTTGAATATTAACGTTGTGCATTTTTGATATTTTGGAATGGTTAGGGAATAATTTTGCACGAATTGCTTTAATTATCAGTATAAAAGTACTATCATTTATGTGGTATAATACAACATTTGTGTACGATAAATTCGTAAGATTTTCGATCAGGTCACGGGTCCTGACGAGAGTTATAAATTTTTTACCCATTACAAAACGCCGCTAAAGAAGTTTTCACTTCAAAAATAGATCAAAGTATGAAATCAAAGAGGGACAATTATGGGCAACGGTGAAACAGAATTTATTAATCCTACTTCCTATACCTACTACTTTATGAACACCACAGTTTTTGAAGAAAGGAAAGATGTTTGTTCCTTTTTCACGCTAGCTAATTTTGGCACCCATATATGCCTTAGCTTATACATAGGATAATTTAATTCCTGTTTTTGTGTTCCATGACAAACTTCAGGAAATTGGCTTAAATTTGAAGTCTGCACAGACGAAGTCGCCAGCAAATGCTTTTTCGGTAAACTTATAAATAAAGTTGTAGGTAAAGCAATACATTTCGAGGTTGCGTCACCATTCCCAAGAGTTTTATCTGGTGACTCTTAAGCAAGAATCAATACCTATTAATAACAATAATTATTTGTTGAATCCTTGTTATGCATTGTATCAAAATGAAACCAAAATATCCCTAATCTGAAGGTTTCGTCTGACCGCTGTGATTCTAGCTCGGTAACTTGTTTTAGGTAAATGTATCATGATGTTGCAGTTGAATTGAAATTTAATTTAATTGCGCGTCAAAAGTGCCTAAAATTTTTGAAGACTCACGTAACATACTACCCAAACTAATTGTACCTCATAGGTCTTAACAAGATTCCTAATCAATATTTATACACATGCACCTTGTTTGTAATCAAAATACGATCATTTTTGGAGTTTGATCAGTTTTTAAATTTGCAAATTCTTTCCTTAGATGATTACAAACTCATTATCAGCCGCTGATAAAGCGATTCTGTTTAAAATGGATGGTTTCGATATTTGATATTCATCATTCCTGACGGGTTTAGAAAACAATTCCGAGAAGTAAAATAATTGATATGACGCAAATCAATTAAGTACGATCAAAGATTATAATCATTTGGATATTTTTGGTCTAAAATGTCATATAAATTACATGTAGTAGCAAAGATTGGTAATCAATGCCGCTATCAGGTCTTCAGATCTATGATTATAGAATTTTACGAGGAGCCGCCCGTGACATTGGCCGTTGGAGCATTGTACCCACTAAGTCCAGAAACCATTTATGAGTAATATTAATGTACGTTAATCATATACATTAACCTAACAATCTAATGCTTTTTAAATCTTAATCTATCAGACAGATAATACTAGTAACTAGTGTTGATAACAGAATAAAAATCGCCGCTTCTGGTCACAGCTATGGATCATCAACGCCTCGTGTAAAAATATTTCTTAAAAGGTCCAAAAGCCATAAGTTTTCTTATAAGTGCAGCATGACACAAAAGTGAAGATGCATTGACATACGTAACCTTATACATTGAATCGGATGCACAGAACTGTAAATGGTATAGAATTCACGTCAGCCCAACAGTAGCACCGGAGTATCGGTTGCCATGATCTAATGTAACGTTTTAGTACCTATGGAAGTCACGTACGACATGGCTGTTGTGTTATCTACACATCCAATTTTAACACTACAGTGTTGTAATTATGTACGAGACAGGCAAGATTATAATTCTACCTCTTTCTGCAGCCTTTAAATATACCTAATTATGTATTAATCAATAACACTCATTTGGTCATGGTCATATTTGATACAGGTGCGAACGTCGTAGCAAACCTATTCAATACTAGCTTCTGCCCGCGACTTCGTCCGCGTCACAGTTGATGTGTTATCCTACGGGTACCGTACATTTTCCCGGGATAAAAAGTAGCCTATGTGTTATTCCAGACTATAATATAATCTATCTTTGTGCCAAATTTCATCCAGATCCATTCAGCCGTTTAAGCGTGAAAGAGTAACAAACATCCATACATACATACAAACTTTCGCCTTTATAATAGTAGTAGGATAATATTACATATATTAGCACAGTGTGTTTTCAAATACGTTTCAACAGTTGTGTTTTGCTACTTTACGAAAATAATGTTGTTGTTATTCTCTTTAACAATGGATTTTTCCTTTCAAGTTTTATTCGTTATCGTCACTGGCATGGTCATCATTATTGTTCACTATAGTATTTAGTCAATTCTTATTGTGCTTATTTTGTGTAGCTTTTTCAGTTCGTTTTAAGTCTCCTATCTCTTGCCAATCATTTCTCATTAAAATGTATGCTTGAGTTACTATTAAGCCCATGTTGCTTTGCTTACTGAGCTATCCGCTTCTTAGTTCATGACCTTCGAAATATTTATAATTAATTCAAACATTTTCCTGGTTTATCAAAATCTACTATAGATAACATTCAGATCGGAAGTACCAGCTAATATACGTCAACAAATCGTTTTTCTGAATCGTTTTCTTATCAAAGCATTTTAAGCTTAAAATCCGGTTGGAATTATGTTTATACAAATACCTATATAAATACCTATAATCGTTCTAATTATTTTGAAGTGTTTATCAATATTTTAAGAACTGCTATTGTTTTTCTAGGAACTCAATCAAAATATATTGTTCTCTTGAAATAATAAGGTTTTCCTTCCTGTTTGTTTTTGAACAACTTGCAGGATCAATCAGAAATGTTGACAAATCTATGTTTGTTATTTTCCACCGGAGTCTTGTTGTCTTATTTTTCATTGTAATTAATATTTCAAAATATTTTATTGTTATTTTATTCTTTATTATAAGCACTTAAATGAAGTAGCTACTTATGTTTGTGACCGTTATATTCGAATTATTCAAGACGTACCAGCTTGATATAAACCAGTCGTGTGTCGTCCTTAGCAAGAACATGACAAGTTCAGTCAACTCAATGTTTTTCGCCTAATGACTGGACTGTGTTGAATATACAGCCCAGTGTAATTAAAGTAGTCAAATACTTAATTGTGTAACTTTACATTACATATTCCCATGTACATTTAAAGTTCATCCGATGTTCCCAGCATTCAGTTTCAAGTCGTTGCCTTATTTTTTTATATTTTACCATGTAAAAAAATATATTTATTTATTTATTTATTTATTTTATTTTAGGAAAGCTTACAGACTAATAACATTATAATAACAATAACATATAACTAAGTCTATATAGTCTTAACAACATCTTATCCTTTAATACCCTAGCGTTTGTGCTTTTCTATAAATAACATAATATAACGCCTGTATTCCTCGAAGCGTTAGGCAGAAGTGTACCAATGTACACCGACAGTTCGCCGGTATGTTTAGGTCCCAAGTAATATGGGGCGAGCCTATTGCTTTTATCTAAATAAACCTAATCAAAATATAAATTAAATCTCTGATATTTATTAGAAACCTAGCTTTTGCCCGCGGCTTCGTCCGCGTGGATTAATAGTTTCCGTTCCCGGGGGATTTCCGGGATGAAAACTATACTATGTCCTTTCTCGGGTCCCAGACTATATCTGTACCAAATTTCATTAAAATCGGTTCAGTGGTTTAGGCGTGAAGAAGAGACAGACAGACAGACAGAGTTACTTTCACATTTATAATATTAGTAAGGATGATACCGGCCCCGGTAAACTACCCGTCCGGTTGCTGGTCGCTTTTAAAATCCTCCGTTGTTGTGCCTGGAAGCAACATTATCACTTCCGCGATACCGTACAAATATTTTTGCGATGAATCACTGTGTCGCCTTTCATAATACGTGGAACTTGGCAACTACCGAACTACGCATTTGTAAGTCAATATTTTGGAATGTGTTTTTTGTGTCTGCGATGTTACGATGTTAGCCTAGTGGTCCTAAGCACGACTTCTAAGATCGAGCAATGTGATATTGTGGTTTTCTATGAAATTCTCAGTAGCAGCTCGGAGTTAGGATTTGTGCCTGGTTAATGGCAATAGGCTCGCCCCCTATTACATGGGACCTTACTATACCAGCCGGGCTGTGCCATTTGGTGCAACTCTGTCTATCCTTTCGGTAAATACAGACGTGATGAGATGATAATGGTATGTAGATACTTTTTTATTGGTTTCCATTTACGATGAACTTTGAACCTAATGTAATCATTTCTAACTACTTGAAAAGAAATGTTATCAATATACCTACTTGTGCCCAGACTAGTTGGTAACTGGATCATGCGCTGATGCACTCCTGAGTGGGAAATCTGTAGGTATGCCTAGGTAATTATGAAAACACTTGTATGTTGTGAAGCATTGTTATAACGACCATTATCGATATTATAACGTCAATATCGATTGTTTTAATAAATTATTTGACGTCTTCAACAGTACTCGACTTGAATGGCACAGTCAGCAACTAAAGTAGGTTAACATTTCAAATTTTTAAGTCCTTATGTCCAAGGGACATTACGAAATGAATCTAAAATTAAGATAAAATTCTTAATAGAAGCAAATTGTGTTATTTCGTGTCTATTTCAATTCCTATATGTAAAAGTAACAATCTAAATCGCCTTTTGTTGCTGACCGTCCCTATACGTGTCGTACATTATCCCTAAAAAAAATAAAAATGAAGATTATAAACTTATTTGATTGAATACGGTATCGTCACTACTGAACAATATTTATATGAAAAACCTTTGAAGTTATAAAGGAATGCATCTGACTAAACAAAAAGGCTTGCATGCAACTAAAGAATATAAGGCGCTTAAGTAAACAAAAGAATTCCGCCTCAAGTTGCACCTAATCACTCGTGTTTGACACTATGTAATGTAGGTATATGTCGTAGTTTTATGACAAAATCAGGTTTATCAAAACACTGGAGTTTCTGATAAACCTAACCAAGTTCAGGTTTTTGACAAAAATCTGGATTTTCTCAGTTTATCACAAAATAAAGTAAAATTTTTGTCTTCTGCCGATGCCGGTTCCGTAACAAAAACCTAGGTTTTTGATCAAAAACCTGATTTTGCCATAAACCTGCGACATATCAATAATTCTGAAACGCAAAACCTATACTCAGGTATATCCACAGAAATATAAATTCTTATATCTGTGGGTATATCGCACTGTATGTGTGTGCATAAAGTGCATGATCCATAAAAAATCTTTTTGTGTCAGTACTTGTTAGGTACATTTGCTCAGTATAAGGTTTACTGGGGCTGTAAAGATAATACGTCTAAGTAGGTAAAAGATAAGATTTGTATACAGCCTGTACCTACGTACATAATTACCTGAGAAACTTAAAAAGATAACACGATGATATTGCGCATGCGCATATTAGACTCAAGGTTAGTTATTCGTTTTTCAAAAAGTATCCGTTGAGTGTACCGGATGGAAGGACATCGCCCAAGGCTTAGTAACGGGATCATTGTTAGGGAACTGGGTCAAGATCTCAAGACCATCGCAGGCGCAATGCTGAGTTATCATTTTCTTCACAAACATAACTGTACCTGCTACAGTAGTCGGTAATGTGGAAATCAACACAACGTCACGACATCTAGAAGGATAACTTTATTTACATTTTATTTATTCAAAACTAGTTATACATCTCCAATCTCCATCATCCACTCCTGACTACCTATTCGTTAAATTAACATTCAAACATTGTTTCTTTTCTCACTCACACTTCTTTAATAGATAAGGACGAAACATGTTCAGCTGATAGTGTATTTGGACGTACCAAACATTGAACCAACCTTCAATTCGCAGGTATTTTCCGCCAATAAACCTATTACCATTTAGCAAGAACGCAAAAAATACAAACGGCAACTAGGTTTCCACTTACATAAACACGCAGACGAGAACAACCTGGTCCTTTCACTTGAATAAAAAAACTAGTTTATGTTATACTCGATTTTACACACTAAATACTTTGGCACTGTTTATGATAGTATCACTATTGTTTATGTTAGAAAATCACACTATAGTTGTGTGCGCGCGTGGGTGTGTTGTTGGCGCATGCGCAGCGCTCCACGGCGCGTCTCTCACTGTGGTGTCGGTAACAGCGAGATCACTTCAGTATAATGTCTTGTGACAAAACCTTTAGCTAGACAATGGCTCGACCACGGCGGTTACAGCCTATTGCACCGCCCGCTATTGTATAGCATACCAATTCTGTACCGTATAAAAACACCGATTCAATTTCATTAAATAAACTTCCTAACTTAACCCACAGATGTCTAAGCCGCCCCTTTTTACGCCCATTTACGCCAGATCCTATTAACCAGGCGTTGAACGTATAGATAATAGTGTTATCTGTAATAGTAATTTTTCCGTCCTTATACGTACATCCAACTAGGTATATAAAATGACGTAAGATGATGCTTACTTTGAAAGACTTAATTACCTAGTACTTACTTACATAGGAATAGTAGTTAGCCGTTGACTCAAAAACCACGAAAACCCGACCAACACGTCTTCTAGGTGGCATTCAAAAAATTACATAAGCAACTCGTTTCGTAGCAGTCGATTTGTTCTCATATTTCCTGATATTGGTTCAATCCATGTATAATTTGCTTTCATACAGTCAAGTGAACGTACGGCACGATCACGTGACGGTGCAGTCGCCGGCGCAGCCTGCAGGTTGTTTACACAACTTGGAATCAGCGCTCGCGACTCACAAGACCACGACGGATATTACAAAACGCTATTTTTGTTCTCATATAAATCAGATTGCAAACCAGAGATCTGAATATATGATAGGAAATACGATAGCAACAGATGATAGGTAATTGATGTACTTAATTACAGTAATTCTGTTAATTAGATTTATCAGTTTTTATTATGATATTATTATCTGCATATGCATAGTTGGTAGGTACTAACCAACCAACGGATGTGCCTTTATGAATACCATTGTCAACATTTTGAAAAACCCATTAAATAAACGTAGTGATTAAACATTATACTTGTCTAAACTGATAATCATAATTATAATAAAACTAGGTTTTACCCGCGATTTCGTCAAAGTTAATATATTATCCCACGGGAACTGTAATTTTTTTCGGGATAAAAAGTATCCTGTGTTATTCCACACTACAATCTATCTCAGTACTAAATGTAATTTAGATCCGTTCTGTTGCTTTAAAATATATCTCGTTAAGTCTCTAAATTCTGTTCAAACCCAGCCTGTCTGTGCACTTTGGGCCGTTCATTCACCACCACTGCGAGGCAACAGACATATCCTAGTTATAAGACACCTGGAAAACAAGTGGCATTCATCAACCCGCAGATTTGTATGACCTTTCCTCCTTTGGCCACAAAAAGGCCTCAGTCCCAGGATTGGGACGGGCTAATTATGTAGGCACGGCATGCCACGTAGAGCTGACAGCCGATGGAGCCGCAACGTTCTCGAATGGAGACCACGCACCACAAGGTGGACGGACGACCTCATTAAGACCGCAGGAAGACGCTGGATGCAGGCCGCTTCCAATCCGTCCTTTTGGAAATCTATGGGGGAGGCCTATATCCAGCAGTGGACGTCCTGCGGCTGATAGGATGATGATGAATTATGTAAGCTTACCTAGTACTTTTACGGGATGTTATTATTTTTGGCGTTCTAAATGTTAAAATGATCGGCAGAAATGAAAGAGTTATTCATCTAAAAAGGTGACATCATGAGAACACAATCACAATTTCATAACAACTAAACCGGAAGCGGAAATAGGTGCTTGCCTACATACTGTGTTACCGAATCGCTTTAATATTAATTAGTCATTTTCAATTTAATAACTTATAACTAGTAATAAATACATAAAAACCTCCTACTTTTGTTTAAATCGGATAAAAGAAAGTAAACGGGCTTTTAAAATACCTTTGGTCTACTTGGGTAGATAATAATAAAAAGCTACTGAACCACAACCAAATTATTTTAGAATACCGATTTTTTATCTTGCGAATAAATCTGAAGATCGGTAAAACAATTTAGATTAAAAAAAAAAGAAAACACGTTCACGTTGCTTGTCATTTATATAATATCAATTATTAAAAAAATATCTTCGTCATAAAAATGATGGAATAATACTTATCTCATCAGGCGTAATTTCAGTATAGGAACTTCCCATTACCATCTTTAACACAAACCATTGCTCATCAAATCTTTGTTCTTCCGATTTCCGTGTAAACACCACAGAAGGGAAATCGAAAGACCTGAAAATCGCCGCTTGTTTTTTTCCTTCCATAAATGACATTTATAAATGAGTTGTACACAAATATTTCTATGACGTGATTAACACAAGAACACACAGCTATTCATAATCACCCCAATCTCGTTACTTATAAGGTGTTAAATGGAATAATAGTTAGAAGTTAAGTATCTTAGATCTTTTATCGTGTAAATCCATTAAAAGTCATGAATCAAAGATTACATAAATTTCGTTAGTCACAAAGAAAGTCATACACAAAAATAAATTTGCATTGACATATTAAAATTAGCGATTTATGTTTTAGCTATTTTTAACCAAAATGTAAATTTATGCGTTGAAGGAGTACTTAAATGATAATAAACATTATCTTGGGAAAATTTTCTTCGCCATGTACCAAACTTCCAGTTTAATGCTGCCAAAACAAACCAATCCATGGCAAATTTTCTTCCTAGTTTTCGTGTTATATAAAAAAAGCGTTACTCCTCTCTAGGAATTTCCCTTGTCCTATCGTGGATGCGTTTACAAACTCACATAGTCACATACACAAACAGCCGGACCCGAAACAACTATCTGTATGCCATACAAACATATTTTGTTCCGTGCGGGAATCGAACCTGGGACTGGGACACGCAACGCAGCAGCCAATTGCTCAGCCACCGCGCTAGCTGTGCCGTACTGATTGTACTTTAAACACATACAGTTTAAACACATATTTAACAGTTATTCTGGATGATTGTGTAACACATTTTGCATATTTAATTAGTTTTACGTACTTAATTAATTTAATTATTGAGATATTGTGATCGTGGAAAACTTAATGGGATCGGAGGTTTTTAAGAAATATAGGTACCTTGTGACTCTGTCAAACAATCGGCGATCGCGGGAGACATAATTGGATCGGAGGTTTTTAACAAATATCTAGGTTTGGGACTCTGTCAAACAATCGGCCTTCAAAGAAGAATAGAGTTATAAAATCGTTGTGCACGTGATCGAAATACCATTTAGATTCTAGTTTGTTCTAGATAGTTCCACAATAAAAACAACATAATGATAATGATCAACGGGTACAAGCTGAGATTGCTACAAATACCTTACCTACAATATTATCTCTCTAGAGCGTGCATTTGAACAAAAGTGATATCACTAATACCGAATTAACCCCAACATAGATAATCAACAATTAGGTAAATCTTGATTGTTTTTATTTATTAATTCGGTACATATATTTATTTTATCTCCGAACTTTATCGCTTTTGCGATGACGCGCATTCCTAATAAAATTCGTGTCATATTGGTGCTTAAACTACTTTTATTACCTATGCATGCCTCGTTAGCCTAGTGGTCCTAAGCGAGACTGCTACGCTAGAGGTCTTGGGTTCGTTTCCCAGGTCGAGCAAAAAGTGTTATTGGGTTTTTCTATGAAATTCTCAGTACCAGCTCGGAATTAGGATTTGTGCCCGGTTAATGGCAATAGACTCGCCCCCTATTACATGGGACCTAAACATACCGCCGAACTGTGGGTGTATATTGGTACACCTCTAAATAACCCTTCGGGGAATACAGGCGTGATGGTATATATGGTATGTATGTATATGTTAAAAAATACGTTTTCTTTTGCATATCTAACCAGCAAAATAATAGAACACTATGTGCGGTAGATAGGCAGCTACTGTGCACCATCCAATATCATAACGTAAAAATTTATTGAGCTGTCCAAACATGATCGGACAAAATTTGAATGGTGAGTCAAACGATCAAAAGAAGAAGAAGTATAATATTTATAAATGTAGGAACATTATTTTACTAATAAAGTTAACTATGCGAGTACATCTGTACTCGTACAAGACGATCTTATGTCCCTCTAAGTATTATATGACTGCTTTCTAGTAGAGCGACAGCAGGCAGCCGAGAGAATGGTTATAAAATGGAAAGAGGCAAGACAGTGTTACAGAATTGGCCTATTGGGAGTTTCGCCTATAGGCGTGTTGTAACGATATTTTTCTTTATAAGTAAGGCATGTCAGTGAATCAAGATTTTAGGTAACGACAAATATCTTTACGTTCATAGATAAAAAATCGAAACTTCATCGTGATAAGTTTAATTAACAATGCCTAAAAAAGACCTCAATGTTTCCTTGAGTCCTGTTTTGATGTTACTTGTACACTGTAAAGTAAATGAACTCGCTCTTATCATATCTTAACTTTTAAAAGTTCTTGAGTTTAAAAAACAAAAATAAGAAAGTTTCGCAACAATTGTTTTCTTTAGATTCAATTAAAAACAAATAAATATAAAATATGTAAATAAAAAAACAGGAGCCCAATTTTTCTAAGTTTTAGGAACGATCGCAATCTAATCTCATTCTGTCAAAAATGTCCTCTAATCTAGAACTAAATTTTTTGACATTGATTGTCGCTGAGATGAGATTGCGACTTGATTTTAAACTTTTTTAATTGGTAGAATTCGCAAAGTAGCAAAGATTAATAGTCAACGGCCTTAAATAATAAAGAAACAAAACCTAATTAACATTTTAATAGTACATTGTACTTTTTGCCCAACATACAGTTTTAATTCCTTTGTGTTGCATTGTTGTCTATAATGAAACATTGAAAAAGAAAACATCATGTTACAAGTATGACTTGCTACGATTCTCTTACGCATTTTCTAATGAAACAAATGACGGTATAGCTTTATCTATCGCGTCATATCAACTGGTGCGTAAGTAGACGCACACCTTCGGTAAGCGGACACAGTGAAGTCATTTATTTTGCTCATTATGATAAGTATGATTACACGTGACATATAGAAGGTATACACCTATACAGGCCCTGCAAAATGGGCTGTTTATTATTTACTAGCGAACTCCCGCAACTTAATCCGCGTGGCTTTAATGCTCCGCTCCCGTGAGTCGTAGCGTGATGTTATATAGCCTATGTTATTCGGGAATAATGTAGCTATCTATGTATTGGTGAAAAAATGGTTAAAATCGGTTCGGTTGTTACAGAGCCTATTCGTTAAAAACAAACACAAAAAATCTTACCTCTTTTTAATATTAGTATAGATTATTTTATGCAGACGTCAGGAGACTTACACTGATACCGATTTACGAAACAGAAAGATACACTGAAGTTTTCAGAATAAAGTTCATCAAGTACTTAGCAACCTGCAAAGCCTCATCACTGACGTCAACTAATCGTCCGAGTATGATTGAGTGCTGGGCGATCCGGTGACGTTGGAAAGTTGATAAGTGTGTGCATATTATGTTTGGAACTTTTGGAAGTGTTTAAAGAATTAATCTCAACCGCACGTGACGGTGCGATGGTGGTACAGTCAGCGTCATCAACTGGTTACCACCTTTTCTTACGAATTTTAATGCAAGATAGGTAACCAATTGATGACGCTGTCTGTACGTGCTGGCATCAGCCTCAATAATCATCAGTTGCCAAGTTTCATTTTACAAAAATTATGTCCAGCATTGCTATGGCCTACATTATGTTCCAACCAATTGTATTAATCCCCTGATAATATGATAAATATAATTAAACATTTTAATAACATAGGTACGTGGTAACGAATATATACGTGTAAGAGGACGGTACTTACCTACGTAAACACCCACATACATTTCACGATAATTACAGTTATCGCATCAGATAATCATGATAATTTATCGAATAATCAATTGCTCATAAAATAATA
This sequence comes from Caradrina clavipalpis, assembly GCA_932526535.1. Lineage (NCBI taxonomy): Eukaryota > Metazoa > Arthropoda > Insecta > Lepidoptera > Noctuidae > Caradrina > Caradrina clavipalpis. The sequence goes on from OW052093.1 coordinate 8,602,482, forward strand.
CTGTAGATGACACATCCACATTAAAATATGAGATTTTTAGATAAGACTGATTGCAAATATATTTCTAGTTGAAACAAATACTTATGTCAGACCTAGAATAAAACTCAAAAGAGTACATTTGTGCTATAGTGTATTTTTCTACCATTATGAAACAAAATCCTTGCCCGCTCCATCACCGAGTATAAAAAACATCATTTAAATAATTGCAAAGAGTGGTTAGGTAATTACTTAATTCAAATCTTAGATAATGTTTATCATATTAAATTACGTATACAATTACAATTTATATCAAATATATCATCAAGAATATTAAATAAGTATAAAAGCCAGTGATTAGTTGGTTTATGAGTATAGGACTTAGAACCATAAAAGCTTTTAGATAATTCTAGCTCTAAAGAGATATTTATTTTACATTTAGCAAAGCTTTTGGCTTATATTGTTGCCCTTGCCACGTAAGAACTTACAAGCATTGAACTTTGGCTTAGTACTTACCGTAAAAATATGCATTATGCACTCTAAACAATCTGCTGTTGCTGATTAACTCTAATGCAAATAATAGTGCAATAATGAAGTTTCCTGAAGGAAACTAATTCTCGACATCTGCCAGCTAATAAGAGCTATAAGTACTTAATTCTCTTTCTTAGCATTTCAAGCTGATATTTTTTTAGTACTCTATTAGTACAAATCCAAACTCCGAGCTGCTACTGGGAATTTCATAGGAAAACCCAATAACACTTTTTGCTCGACCTGGGAATCGAACCCGGGACTTTGGATGCTGTAGTAAATGGGTTATTGTCTAGTCAGAAGCATCCCACTCACATTGGGTGTCGGTGGGATCTATGATCCCCCATTTTGCGAGGTTATATTTGCAGCGGCTTACTTGCCTTGCTATAAATATGTTGAATTTAGGAGTAGAACTAAATCGAGGGCAATTCTCTCGTCTTCTTACTTCTACATTTTATTTTCTTCAATTAAACTCCAAAATGAATACCAATGTCTGCACTTCTTTACCGCTATTCGTTGCAGCAAAAGAATCCAGTTAGAAGAGTTCTACGTTGCGAAACGTTCATCTAGTAACCGCAATAACCTGTTGACACTGGGTGTTAGCACTTAGATGTGAAAATGTGTGCACTTGGCAAACATAAGAAGTACAGTTATCTTAGACGGTGTTGGGCGTAGGGAGACGCGGACCGGCCGGATTGATAGCGGCCCACTTTCGTGGCAATAGAACGCACCGGATGCCGAAAAGTGTGTCGAAAGTGCGCAATGTCGCCGTAGAGATACTTGCCTCCATTTCCGAACTAGATAGAACTAGATTACTCGACGACCTTAAATCATAATTATTTGAGTAACAAGAGTTATCCGCAAAGTTTTTTAATATCCGTGCTAAAATGAAGTTCAAAAATATACAGGAAAGATTATATATTGTGTAATGTTATTACATACATTTTGTATGTTATAGTAGATTAATACCTACTTAACGGGATTTTACCGTCTTTTATAATAACTAATACCTATCGTTGTAAAGATAGTAACAAAAAGGTTATTTTCCCAAACAGTAACAAATATTTTGATTACTTAGGGCAAAGTCCAATGAATTTGATTTGATTGCTTGAAGGATGCTACAGTCATGGTGCAAAATTTGGTAGAGAACCGGTAATTTAGTTCAACTTTTAATTATATTTTTTTAACAGTTATGAAATGTTACAGGAGCCTATATGTAAGTGAAAACCTGTGCAAACCGGTCTCCGTCTAAATTTCTTGAATTATACTAGATTGATTGATTAATTTGTGACTACGGTTACAGTGTCAAAGAGTGCCTCAAGTTAATATAAATCACTGAAAAACAATTAAGTTTAAGGTGTGGCTTGTGACGTTATTGCAGGTAATGAGGTAGTTAGGTACTTATGCCTACCAATCTCATTATAAACAGCACTGGTGCAAGTCTTGTGTGAAAGCGGAATCATTATGTAAATTGTACATCAAAGGATTGTAAAAAAATATATTATTGATAAGCAAAAACATTGAAATATAGTGATTGCTTAAGATTAGGTACTTAGATGTTTTATTGTTTGCCGGCGAATATATGTACCTAATTAAACATATAGGTAGGTACAATATATGTCATTATATGTATAATTAGGTACATTTTCTTTTGTGTTTTACAGTTCAATGTTATGACAATAAAAGTTGTACTTCGTAGAACTGTAATATCGTTCACGTGGTCGTTATCGATAATGTTATCTGATGGTCCAAGATCCTTCGTTATTTTAAATTTTAATAATATGTAGCTACATAGAACATACCTTCTATGTTTTATGATGGGCAGGTGTGTTCCATCCAAAGCTTTTTTTTACGAGTTTAATTTTATATTAGGAAAGGCTGTACAAATCGTTAATTACCTTGCCTCCTAAACTAGGGAAACCCTGTAACCTAGGAGTCAGTGTTCTGCTGTAGCTATGACGCAGATGCGCCTTCGTGGTAAACGGAAGGAGGCAAAATGCAATTTAGTTTATAAACAATGTCCTGTAAAACATTTATTTTGTAAAAACCAGTCATTAGTTTTACGTAAATGAGTAAGGTACTGTCATGTAGGTAGGTAGTGATAAGTTCAGGTTGTTATTTACAATCTTCTTCAAAGGCTCTGCAAAAGCGTAAACTGAATTTGTTGGTAAGTATTTTATATTTCTTGGTGTCCTATTAGTTATAAATAATCTACCTATATGCCTAAAAACAAAACAAATATGTATTTCTTATACCACAATAACAAACTACAGAATATTTAAAATAACTACTATAATAAATAACAACTAAATAACTTGTTTTCTGTTATTACAATTAGATAGGCACAACTTAATAACGCAGGACATCTTAGATTACATCTAACATTACAGATTACTTGCAATTGCAATCAATTTTAAACAATTTTGTGAATTTGCTGAGCTGAGCAGTCAATGCTTTAACATAATAAATAGATACAATACAAAAGAGACACTAAGAGAGTGTCTTAGTGTCTCTTTTGTTTAAAAACTTAGAATAAAAATAAATATTGGCAGTGTTGTAGAAAAACGAATATTTCTGCCTGTATACCAAATAGTTTGTTTGACTGTACCAATAACTGAATACTTGAACTACATCATTGAACTATTTTTTTTTTTTTTTTTTTTTTTTATAGACGGGAAATCATCAAATAACTTCCCCCGCCCTGGGCGGGGCGGGAGGGAGTGTCAGACTTTTACTGACTAAAACCCGTCTATGTTCCTTCATGTGCCCTTTGCGTTCCGGGGGCGCGGTATCTCTTTCGAACAACCCGCAGATCATTGAACTATTGGTACCTACATTATTTTTGTATATCTAAGCCCAATACAAATCATCATCATATCAGCCGTAGGACGTCCACAGCTGAACATAGGCCTCCCTTCCCTCATTGATTTCCAAAAGGACCGGTTGCTAATACAAATAAAATATTATAATAACAGCACATAATACCTACAAAGATATAGGTAAATCCGTAGTTAAATGAAACTTGCTCACAAACTCGGCGCGTGGTGACGCGACAATCGTACCAGGCACGGCGCACGCGCACGCCTCCGAATAAAAACCAAACACAATCGCTGGTCATCACAAATTCACAATCCAAGCTTCACGACGTAAAAACCTTTGTTCACGCCGACAGAATAACGTTACACAACATAGTAACAAAGTTAAAGAACTAAAAAAAAAAACTAATAATCATAACTCGTATCTTTACCTTGCGAATGCTACGCTAGAGGTCTTGGTTTCGATTTCCAGGTCGAGCCAAAAGTGTTATTGAGATTTTCTATAAAATTCTCAATACATATAGCAGCTCGGAGTTAGGATTTGTGCCCGGTTAATGTCAACAGGCTTGCCTCCTATTACATGAGACCTAAACATACCGGCGAACTGTGGTTGTACATTGGTACACCTCTGTCTAACCCTTCGAAGAATGCAAGCGTGATGGTATGTTATGTATCTATCTGAACCGTCGCCGCGTCGTTGCAAACCATACCAACCATGTTTTCTATCATGTCAGTTTCTTTTTATTGTTAACAAGCCGACGGGCCACATGTTAGTCTTCTGGTTAACTATCCGATGGGCTACATAATGTACCTAGGTCTTCATTGCTTATCTGCCATACCAGATCAACATCGCAGATGCCTTAACTCCTAGAGACCATGCTGAAATGTATCAACTACTGTAATTAGGTATACTAGCAGGGCATGGCAGGGCATGGACCTGAAATTTACCACTTCTAATAGTCTGACACTCCCCTGGAGAAGTCATTTGATGATAACCCATCGGTGAAAAAAAAATACATATATTTTAATACTATTTTATTTCTTTTAGCTTGTTGACTACTGACACCCGTCTCCATTGACTACTACTATATATGCCCGTCTCTAACAGACTAACACCTACTTACTTCTAAATATCTTAAAAAAGCGGCATCCATACCATAGCGTATGATAATGAGGTTGTATAGGCTAATTAAATTAAAACCTCTACAGTACTTTACAGCTTAGTAAAATATTTACTATTATCATAATGTTATTATTTTATAATTACATACTATTATGCAGCAAAAACATAGAAAGTAGGTACCTACGAATCCTACGATTAACGTATTTCTATAATCAGTAGGTAATCCCTTTTGATAGGTTCTAATCAACTCTTATCAAAAATGTAGGGTAAGTCCCGACGACCTAGAAGGTTTAAAGATAACTCGCAAGGCCGCGAATTTAAAAAAAAAAGGAACGTAAGCTACCTATTGTTACTCTAGTTTCTCAGAAGCCTTCCTTTTTGCTATCTTAGCAGTTTTCGACTGCGACTGCACTCCACAACCCAGTTACCTCCACACTGCATAATTGTAATCTATTTATTTAGTAACATAAAAGGTAGGTAGGTACCGGTGCTAATGTCATCTTTAAGGTAGACAAGATGCTGCGGGTTGTTCGAAAGAGATACCGCGCCCCCGGAACGCAAAGGGCACATGAAGGAACATAGACGGGTTTTAGTCAGTAAAAGTCTGACACTCCCTCCCGCCCCGCCCAGGGCGGGGGAAGTTATTTGATGATTTCCCGTCTATAAAAAAAAAAAGGTAGACAAGATAAAAACGAAAAAGCATCCACGTATTATTCAATGATAAAGAGTCCTTATTTGCAACAATTGTCTGAACCTTCTTTTTGCTGTAGGTGAGGTGGTATTGTGCTCAATAAAACAGTAACATAATAAAATAAATCAGATAAATGCTTTATTCATATTAGCATAAAATACAGCGTTATAAATTTTAATAGGTACTTGTTGTTACTTGGTTATCTTTATAAGTACATCGCGTAAAACAATGGTTAGATAATAATAGTCGTAATAAGAAAAAATAAACATAATCGTTTATTGGAATGAAGTGTTACACAATAATGTACATTATGATACGAGTGAGTGAGCTCACTAGCATCATAATGTTGTCATTACAGTTGAGACTGGACTGTCGGTCTTTAATGGACCCAAGAGTGTAGGTATTAATTAAATTCTCACGGGTTTTCTACGACTTTTTCAACACACTTGTAATGGCGCTCCTAAATAGGCCATATTTTCCCGGCACTGTGTGGCTGCAATACAGTACCAGTATAGCTCGGCTTAGCTTGACATTTTGCTGAATACTTAGCAATGTTTTCAGAGTAGCTCGGCAATTGTGACATTATTGCTGCAACACGTTTTATTATGATGACTCCACGCGCCATATTTTGCGACTAACGGCTGCGCTCCTACACAGGTAAATTTTCCCAGCAATGTATGGCTGCCATATGTATGCAATGGACATTGATAGTAACGTTATAAGTATTACCGAGCCATACTCCAGAATGTTGCAGCTACTATTTGCAGGAGGTACAATGTTTTCCGCTTAGAAAAAACTTTTGTATTTTAGACAAATATGCGGTGCTTGGTTTTCTTCATTCGATATTCGAACCGTGGCGATTGTCCGCCCTATGTTAACAGATGAAGAAATACGGCTGTGGAAGAAGAGCTACTTCACGAGCAAGGGTGTTGAAAAATAATTAATTGAGATATTGATTTTTAACATCAAGACTGGCATCCTAGAACGATGACTCGAGAATGAAATAGCATACAATAGTAATTTTGCCTATTTCTAAAACATTAAACAACATACCATACAATACAATACAATTGTGTGACCGTACACCCACTTTGTTACGCATTAGTAGCGTTTGCAGACGGCATCCGAACCGATCCTTAAATGTCAAATTGATTTAAAATTGTATAAATTCGAAATTTGGCTCAAGTGCGCAACACTTCATACAAATAGTAAGTCCACTTCTTTCTTTTTTTCTATGAAGAAGAAGAAGAAGAACGCTATTATTTTTCGGATACGGATCGGGTGCAGAGCGAAAATACCATTTCACCGGTATCCCTTGTGATACTTGTATGACAAGTACGCGTCCACACCGTGAAGAATCCCGACCACCACGCCAATATACTGGAAACATAAGTTAATAACGAACATATTATTTTATTGCCCTCCATAAAACATAAAATAAAACACGAAAAAGTAATATCAGTTTCCGTGTTTCATGATTTTATAGTAGGTATACAGAAATTAAAGATAAACAAATATAGATAATTGTATTAAAAGAAGAAGATACACATCTGAATAAAAATCGTCTACCATCCAAGTCTTTTGTCACAAAATTGCATTTAGGTACAAAGGCATGAAAACAGACTATACACCTCCTACCATATTATCTTTTTTTATACGTAGATAAATAAATCGGATTATTTTGTTTTTAAATGCCACTTTCACGGCTCGTCAATCTTCTTATCGCGATGTTCCGCATATTGATTACATGCAAAATAAATGAGGAAGTTGCTTATTTTGTTATGAACATTATCATTGTTGAATGCTTCTACAACCTCAATTTAGGGAGGTCTGGCGTTGTTTCGGATCCAATTTAAAAGGACGCAAAAAGAACATTAACGATTCGTGGCCGTAAAAAAGATCCACACGGCACGGGTAATTTCAAAGTAGAGCCTGATACTATCCGCTTAACAAAAGATTCGACACTATACAACTGTAATGTTTACTTCAACTTAATTTCGACACTTCGTTTGACGATGGCAACATGAAAAAGGGACAACTATGTTTGTACTAGAGTTAAACATCCACAATCCAGCGAAAGTGCGCCAAAACCGGAACTAAACTAGCAGCGTATAATCCCGTTTTGTACTTGAATAGAAATACTTACATAAACGGCAGTCATGGCCGGGTACGGGGCGTACATGCTAACGATCATGTACTGCGGGTACAAGTACATGTTCACTGCGAAGCCCATGTACGACGACGCCGATAAGTAAAGGAAACACGCCACCGAGTTGAACAGGCATTCCTGAAATATTGGCAGAAACAAGAAAGTTTACGGTTGGGTTAAAATCTGGCTACATGACATTTACTTTACATTTACGAAATGTTCAATTGGAAAAATGTAGGCGATTTTTGTGGAGTTTAGCCACACAGTTTCATGCAGCTTTTCCGCTTTCCATCAGGTAAGTGGCAGATTGTCATTCTGTCATAATGGTAGCACTTTAAACTCTAAAATCAGAGGCTTGTAATTTACACGTAGAACCTTTCAATCAGGCAGTAAAAGCAGTTCTTTTATAAACAATACTTTCATACTCACCTTTCCTTCTTTTCTTTTTTTTACGTCGGTTTTTGTTTTTTTAACACATACCATCACATCACATCACATAACATACTGTTACGTCGTACGTACGAGATCTTTCTAGAAAGCACGTGATTACAGTGTGTTTGGCTAAAGGCTTCGAGAAGCATTCCACTATTATTATTATTAGTTGGAAGTTAGTTGTCATTGTAATTTCGACCGTACAACGAGGGCATAAGGTACCTATTTCTTTATTCGGTACAAGTAGACATTGCCGGAATGTTCGTGAACATTGGTGTGTTGTATAAAAGCACAAGCGCCGACAAACGAGGGTCAGTCTGATTCAGGCGATACAACGAAGCGAATCGAAGTGAACTAGAAGTGCGATATCTAAGCGAATAGTGATCAGTACTGTATTTGTGATTAAGTTTAAGTGTTTTTGTGTTTAATAAAGTTATTTAATTGTCTGAGTGGTAGTAATTAATTTATCCCATACCCGGCTCGTAACAATTTGGTGTCAGAAGTGAGGGATAAATTATGCCGATTCTACCGAAGGACGACACGGACGGTATCCGTACCAGGAGTCAGCGACAGCAGGACATGGACCAAAGGCGGTTTGGAGGTTCTCCAACACAGACACCGGGTGGTGACCAGCCTACGTCAGTGCAAGTCGCTGGCCCATCTGCAGTTGCTACAGCATCAAGTGCGCCAGACTTGTCAGCTTTAATGGCGCTGCTACAGGAGCAGTCTCGCCGTCAAGAGGAGCAGGCTCGCCGTCAAGAGGAGCAGGCTCGCCGTCAAGAGGAGCAGGCTCGCCGGTTGGAAGAGCAGTTGCAGCGAGACAAAGAAGAGCAGGCTCGCCGTCAAGAGGAGCAGGCTCGCCGGTTGGAAGAGCAGTTGCAGCGAGACAAAGAGGAGCAGGCTCGCCGTCAAGAGGAGCAGGCTCGCCATCAAGAGGAGCAGGCTCGCCGTCAAGAGGAGCAGGCTCGCCGGTTGGAAGAGCAGTTGCAGCGAGACAAAGAGGAGCAGGTCCGCCGCCAAGACGAGCAGATGCTCCTCATAAAGGATCTTCATGCAACTTTTGGCAAAGACCTAAAGGTGATGAAGGATCAGGTACAGCAGCACGAGAATCGCCTCTCAGAAGCCGAAGTTCAGATCGCTGGGGTGAAGAAGGCTTTGGGGGAACTGAAGACTGGAGACGTCACTGTAGCTTCAGTAGTTGCTGCACCTTCAGCGCGGGGCTTCAAGGTGCCTCCATTCGATGGCACATCTTCGTGGTCGGCTTATAAGATTCAATTTGAGGCCGTTATGAAGGCGAATGGATGGACAGAACCGCAAGCTATGACCGCGCTCACCTTGGGCCTTCGAGACCAGGCCCTAAACATTCTTGAGGCGCTCGGCAAGAATGTTACCTACGAGCAGCTGCTGGAGGCGTTAGAGTCCAGATACGGCGACGCGCACCTGGAGCACGTATTTCGTGCTAAGTTGAAGGATCGTGTTCAACGTAGTGCCGAGAACCTACAGCAGTGGGCCCTCGAAGTTGAAAAGCTGGTTCGGAAAGCATACCAGTCTGCCCCTGCACTTATCGATGGGAATCTGGTACAAGCGTTCGTTGATGGAATACGCGACCTAGAAGTTAGAGCCGCTGTGAGACTTGGGCATCACGAGACGCTGAAAGACGCCTTGGCCCATGCCTTAGAAGTAGAGGCAGTGAGGCAGGACCACCGAACGCACCGCGTCAGGGAGGTTGTAGCATCACCTGTACGCGACCGGCCGCAAGGGTACAGTCCTAGGTGCTACACGTGCGGAGAACGGGGTCATCTTCGGTCAAGCTGTCCTAAGCGCAGCAGCCCGAGAGAAGATCAGCAGGAAAGGGCGGCTGAAGTGACTGCCCAGCCACAGCAGGGAAACGAGTAAATGCCAGGACTGGGGGGCGGGTGCTGGCTGGTATTGAAAGAGCCCCGAGAATCTTGATCTCGCAAGCACATGATGGGAACAGCCTGACCATCAAAGGCGAAGTCAACGGAACACCATGCAAACTGACGTTGGATACTGGAGCTTCTCACACGGTCGTCAATTCTCACATAGCAAGTCGGTTTCTTGGGGACTACGTCGATAACCACGACCGTATACGATTACTAACAGCTACCGGTCAGCACATAATCGTCCGAGGCAAGAAGGAGGTGGAGTTAAAATTGGGTGATAGAACTTACCAGCACAATGTCATCGTGGCCGATATAGTGGACGATTGCATCTTGGGCTTGGACTTCATGCGGAAACATCGTTGCGAGATCGACGTTGATCAAGGAGTATTGAAATGTGGTTCAGATGAAATCTTCATGGAAGGTGCACCATCAGGAAAAGTGTACTGCTTGAAAGAGATTGTTCTTCCTCGCAGATCAGAAACAATTGTGCCAGTTAGTTTACCACAGAATTCTGGACACAAAGATCGAAGTGTTCTGATAGAAAGGGTGAACAATGACTTCCCATGGAAGATGGCACGTACTCTGGTCAAGGCCACCAACGTCTCAGCAGTACGCATACTGAATCCAAGTGACAAGGAGCATGTGATCAAGAAGGGCACTTTGATCGGTACTTGCGAGGAAGTAGCTTGGATGCGTCAATTACAGGATCCGCCTACCGGAAATAAAATTCGTAGTGCAAAATTTGACGTGTCAACGCTTTTGGAGAACACCGATTTAACTAAAGGAGAAATGGACAAGGCTAAGAAGATGTTACTTCAGTACGCCGACACTTTCTCTTCAAACGATGCTGACATAGGGAGAACTGGACTTGTTCAGCATAGGATTAATACAGGCAACGAGTTACCAATCCGTCAGCGACCAAGAAGACTGCCAGTTGCACGAGAAAAGGAAGTGGAAACCATGATTGAGGGAATGGTGAAGGACGGTGTTATAGAACCTTCATCGAGTCCATGGTGTTCTCCTGTGGTCCTGGTAAAGAAAAAGGACGGCAGTATGCGCTTCTGTGTAGATTATCGACGATTGAACGACGTCACGAAGAAGGACAGCTACCCGCTGCCTAGGATCGATGACACACTGGATACGCTGACTGGTATGAAGTGGTTTAGCACACTTGACCTGAAAAGTGGCTACTGGCAAGTAGAAATAGACCCCAAGGATAAGGAGAAAACTGCATTTTCAACAGGAAAAGGGTTGTGGCAGTTTAAAGTTATGCCATTCGGTTTATGCAATGCTCCTGCGACGTTTGAAAGATTGATGGAGCAAGTACTCGCCGGATTGATTGGAGACGCATGTCTTGTATATCTAGACGACATTATCATCGTGGGTCGTACATTTGAAGATCACCTTAAAAACCTCAACCGAGTGCTGTCGAAAATCCAAACAGCAAATCTCAAGTTAAGTCCGAAAAAGTGCTCGTTTTTCAGACAGCAAGTAAACTTTTTAGGACACATAGTTTCGGGGGAAGGTGTTCAAACAGACCCAGAAAAAGTAATCGCCGTCAAGGATTGGCCAGTTCCGAAAGACAAGACACAGGTCAGAGCATTTCTGGGTTTGTGCTCCTACTATCGAAGGTTTGTCAAGAATTTTGCCGACATTGCGAAACCTCTGCACAAACTCACTGAGGAAAAGCGGCAATTCTGTTGGGACGAGAACTGCGACGTCGCATTTCAGGAATTAAAGAAACGTCTGTGCAACACACCTATTTTAGGGTATCCTGACACTGAACATGACTTCATAGTTGACACCGATGCAAGTAATACTGGAATTGGGGGCGTGCTGTCTCAACGGAAAGGTGACCAAGAGGTTGTGATAGCTTACTTCAGCAAGTCTTTATCCAAACCAGAAAGAAATTACTGCGTTACAAGACGGGAGCTACTCGCCGTAGTAAAGACATTGCAGCACTTCAGTAAATATTTGCTGGGACGTAAATTCCAATTACGAACTGACCATGCTGCATTGAAGTGGCTATTACAGTTTAAGAATCCAGAGGGGCAAGTGGCGAGATGGATTGAACTACTACAAGAGTTTGACTTCATAACTGAACATCGCAGTGGGAGAACTCACGGTAACGCAGACGCCTTGTCAAGAAGACCTTGTCCTGAAGACTGTAAGCACTGTGCCAGGCAAGAGACTAAGGAAGTAGTGCCCGTGAGGATGCTTAGAACAGATCTCAGCAATGAATGGAAGGAAACCCTACAGCAGGCTCAGCAAAATGACTCGGACATCAAACCGATCTTCGAGTGGGTCAAAGCTGGTGCTCCTAAACCTAAATGGAGTGATGTGGCTGCGATGAGTTCCATCACGAAGAGTTATTGGGCGCAATGGAACAGCTTGGTGATCCAGGATGGAGTCTTGTGCCGTAAATGGGAAAACGCTCGAGGGGACAGCTGTCATCTACAAATGGTTGTCCCTAAAGCTAAGGTACCGGATGTTCTACGGCTCTACCATGATGGATGTTCAGGAGGACATATGGGGGTAAAAAGGACCCTACTTAAAGTTCGAGAACGCTTTTACTGGATTCACTGTCGAGATGATGTGGAGGACTGGTGTCGCAAATGTACCAGTTGTGCGGCCGTGAAAGGACCCCACACACGCAGCCGAGGTGCATTAAAGGTGTACAACGTTGGAGCCCCTTGGGAACGGATAGCACTAGACGTTGCGGGACCATTTCCAGAAAGTGAGAGCGGAAACAAGTACTTCCTGGTGGTCATGGATTACTTCACAAAGTGGCCAGAAGTCTTCGCCATTCCTAACCAAGAAGCTACAACTGTCGCAGATAAATTAGTACAGGAAGTTTTCTGTCGTTTTGGAGTACCTTTAGAGATACACAGCGATCAAGGAAGGAATTTTGAATCGCAAGTATTTCAGGAAACTTGTCGATTGATGGGTACCTACAAAACCAGAACCACCTCTTACCACCCACAATCTGATGGAATGGTGGAACGATTCAACCAAACGTTGGAGAGATATCTGACAAAAGTCGTGGAAAGCAGGCAAAGGGATTGGGACAAGCACATACAGCCGTTTCTACTGTCCTACCGCAGCGCAGTCCACGAAAGTACGACTGTGACGCCAGCCTTCGCGAACTTTGGAAGGGAATTACGGTTGCCTGCAGATTTAATCACTGGAACTCCTCCTGATGCTCCACGTAGTGTAACAGATTACGCAAATGATTTGCGTAACAAGTTGAATGATGTTTATGAGCATATCCGACAATCCGGCCAACAGATGTCTGAGAAGATGAAGACCCGTTACGACCGCAAGGCAAACAGTAGGGGTTTCGACGAGGGCTCACTGGTGTGGTTACATAACCCAGTGCGGAGCAAGGGGAAGTCTCCAAAATTGCAAGCAAAATGGGATGGACCATACCGAGTTGTGACTAGGATCAACGATGTCACCTACCGAATACAGAAGGGTCTACGAGGTGCGCCTAAGATTGTTCATGTAGACCGATTGGCCCGATACTACGGGGCTAATGATGCTCGGGACGAGCATGTCTAAGGAGGGGGCAGTGTTACGTCGTACGTACGAGATCTTTCTAGAAAGCGCGTGATTACAGTGTGTTTGGCTAAAGGCTTCGAGAAGCATTCCACTATTATTATTATTAGTTGGAAGTTAGTTGTCATTGTAATTTCGACCGTACAACGAGGGCATAAGGTACCTATTTCTTTATTCGGTACAAGTAGACATTGCCGGAATGTTCGTGAACATTGGTGTGTTGTATAAAAGCACAAGCGCCGACAAACGAGGGTCAGTCTGATTCAGGCGATACAACGAAGCGAATCGAAGTGAACTAGAAGTGCGATATCTAAGCGAATAGTGATCAGTACTGTATTTGTGATTAAGTTTAAGTGTTTTTGTGTTTAATAAAGTTATTTAATTGTCTGAGTGGTAGTAATTAATTTATCCCATACCCGGCTCGTAACAATACCATCACGCCTGTATTCCCCGAAGGGTTAGGTAGAGGTGTACCAATGTCCACCCACAGTTCGCCGGTATGTTTATAGGTCCCATGTAAATCAAGTAATAGGGGGGCGAGCCTATTGCCATTGACCGAGCACAAATTCAGACTCCGAGGTGCTATTGAGAATTTCAGAGAAACATCCAATAATACTTTTTTACTCAACTTGGGAATCGAACCCAAGACGTCCAGCATAGCTGTCGCGCTGAGGACCACTAGGCCAACGAGGCTGTCAAGGTTTTTTAAATTACCTTTACAAATAACATTTATTATGAACGCGTACTTATACGAGTATGTAGGAGGAAGTGATTGCCATAGTTGCTATTGAGTGACCAATTAGGTGATGGACGAGTTTGAAAGTAACTGTACACTAGCTAGAGAGTAGTAGAGTTTTTCAGCAATGGCTTACTGAAATATTGTTAGTATACTTACAAATATAGATTGCCGTATGAGTTGCTGCGTGTTTGAGGAGAGTACGTAGCAAGCAATGAGGAGCGCGGTGGTGAGGAGGCAAGCAGACGCCGTGGTCAGGAACCCGTGGAACGCAGAGCCCATGCTGCCGGCCGCCGACATTCCGTACTTGACCAGCAGGCTTTGGCAGAGACCGCCTAGCATCTGCCGGCAGGTATAACGTAAAAAGTAAAGATTGGACTGTATCTGTATGTAGGCCTATGTACAACAGTGGACGTTCTGCGGCTGATATGATGACGACAATGATGCAATAAAAAAAAACTGAGTCAGCTGTTGCATTGGATCATTCAATGTAGCCATTTTCACAAGTTAACTTTCCAGTTGAGTGCTACGAGTACTAGATTACTGCAGCAATCCTGTGACATTTGTAAATGATGTTTAAATTTTGACCATACAATTCATTAACCGACTTCAAAAAGAAGGAGGTTCTCAAATCGTCTGTATGTTTTATTTTTCTTTGATAATAATATTATCGACCATACAATCACGCTTATGTTAACCGTAGGGTTAGGCAGTGGTGTAATATTATCGGAATCGATTATTTTACATCAAAGTGCGAAAGTATCTTTCTTTGTTTCATAAATAAAAACAAACTTATGTTAAGAGTAATTGCTAAACAATGTATTATTGATCTCCAATTCAATTTCAACTCAGGCCCCCAAGATACAGGCGCTGCCTAGTTTGGGGACCGCCGTACAATTTATAATACATTTTTAAATTTAATTTGTTACATAGCGATAATAATATTAAGTACTTTCATGTTTATTCTGTGTTGTAACAATGGACCAATAAAATTATTCTTATTCTTATTCTTAATTAACTATTATACTTACTGTGAGATATCAACTACCACTTCGGAGTTCGTCGGCAAGTTAGGTAGATCCCTCAAATTTGAAATATTATCTACGGAAATGAGTCAATATTGCGCACTGAGCAAAAATGTGACGAAATTGATTAGCCAGATGAACTAATTATAAAAATTGTTGACAAAAGAATGTGGCTTGCACAATAAAGACAACTCTTGCACTAAAACCGCAACTTAAATTTAAAGAATACATGTTGAAGTAGAATAAGGGCTTCCGCTCATATCCGATTTTTGTAGGACCGATTATCGAACCGATTTAATAGATCCATAGTTTTGTGGGGCCGACTTTTTGTAAGACGAGTGCGTGGGATTGGTATATTAGAATTCATATGATCTAATCTCTCTAATAAAAAAATCGATCACTGGTAGTCTGACGTGTAATGAAAGATGTTTCAGTACTTACAGCTTCAGCTAGCTTTATAATGCCATGATGAGAAATAAGATATCCAAGGTTGAGGCATTCGCAGCATCGACAGCAGCAGCACTTAATGCCCTTACCGCCACCACCGCCTGGCCCCACATGCACTATTGTCGGCCCACGAGTCATTGTATTTCACTAAAATTTCACTGAAAGCGCACTGAACACCGGCTTGCACGTCTATCAGAAATTTAACCACACTGCTCAACCTCGCAGACAGGAAATAAGGGAGAGTTCAATCCTCTCGGTCAGTATTACTCATAATAACATTATATTTAGAAGACCGCATAGTTTTTAGGTCTTTGGGAATGCGTTCATTCAACTCTGACCTACACCATAGCTTGTAAATTGGAACAACTGATTCTCATTTTACTTTCTGTAGCTAAGTATTGTTTTTATTTTAGTATTTAAAGACAGAAAATTTTAGACTTGTTTTAAACAAAAGACATGTCAGGAACGGTACAAAGTTGGAATTAGTTTGAATGAGTCGCGTGCCCGCACGCTGCGTGTGCGCCTAATTTTAAAAATAGAGCGACGCACTCGCGACGGGAGGGTAGATTTCTATTTTAAGATATTATTTACAAACTCATTAACCTTATTGTTTTGTTTTTTAGGTACAGCGACATATCAACATGTGGTATCTTTAGTGAAAATCTGGTCTAGTAGTGTAAACAAATAATTTGAATTTTTTAGTGATAGTTTATCGTTTCCTACCATCTGTCTGGCATGCCTCAGTCTGGAAGAAACTATCAGTTGTTCTTGTTTTGGTGAGTAGGGTATCTACGCAGGTTTCGTGTAAGACTGTAAATGTGCTGTAAATAGGTACCAGCTAAATACTTACACAGACATATATATTGCGCAGCGTAGGACGCCCACCTACAAGGTAGACGATCTGATTAAAACCGCAGGAAGCGCTGGATGCAATCCGCTTCCAATCGGTCCTTTTGGCATATGCCTATGGCATATGTCCTTTTGGCATATGCCTATGGCATATGTCCAGTTGTGGACGTCCTGCAGCTAATATGATATGTTGGATGATGACTTACACAGAAATAACATGACGTCGAAGAGAGATAGAAAAGAACAAGAACAATAATATACTTCCTTTTTGAAAGGATCCCAAGCCTGCTGTGGATGTATGGATGGATACTCGTTTTTACAGCGAGTGTTCGACGGGGTAACCCAAAGTGGCCTGAAGACGCCGCCGTGAGGTCCGGGAAGAGTTTTCTTATAAACGCTATCTATAATAATATCCTCATCCCTTTCATGTGGGAAACCTTCTTCAATATTTTCGATATTGTATCGATATAAAGTAATATGAATTCTAATCTTATTGAAATACTTAAGAAGAAAAACCGTATTCAAATCGGTTCACCCGATTAAGAGCTACGGTGCCACAGACAGACGCACAGACACGTCAAACTTGTAAGACTTCTCTTTTTGAGCCCTAGCAGATGAAAAATGTATCTTACCATTCACAACATTGATTTTACATTTGGATATCCAGTGGGTAGGTAGCTAACTAGTTAACTGCTTCGTGACCCTAGTGGTTCTAAGCGCAACTGTAACGCTAGAGGTCTTGAGTTCGATTCCAAGGTCAAGTGAAAAGTGTTACCAGGTTTTTCTGTGAAATTCTCAGTAGCAGCTTGGAGTTAAGATTTGAGCCCGGTTAATGGCAATAGGCTCGCCCCCTTACTTTAGAGCCGTTTCGCGTGGTAGTGTCGCGTATTTCCGCAAACATTTTTTTATTTTTTTCATTTTGTTTTTTATTTGAGTAGGTTAAGTAATTTATGTTATGTGCGTCACTTTCACACGAATAAATGGTTTTCTTTCTTTCTTTCTTTACCTAAACATATCGGAGAACTGTGGGTGTACATTGGTACACCTCTGCCTAACCCTTTGGGGAATACAGGCGTGACAGTATGTTATGTTATGCTATAGGTACCTTTACTTCCAAAGAGATTTAAGCTTCGCGTGGTTAAATTAAAATAAAAAGTCGTTGTATACCAAAAGTACAAACATTTATTTTCTTCTCTTTCTCTATAGGTAGGTAAATATAATATATCAAATCTTTATCCAAAATTATAATCATGTGATCTGTTAACCTTATACCTGAATAAGTGAAAGTTTGGAAGTATTGTATTACTAGCTTCTGCCCGCGACTTCGTCCGCGTCACAGTTGATGTGTTATCCTACGGGTACCGTACATTTTCCCGGGATAAAAAGTAGCCTATGTGTTATTCCAGACTATAATCTATCTTTGTGCCAAATTTCATCCAGATCCATTCAGCCGTTTAAGCGTGAAAGAGTAACAAACATCCATACATCCATACTTACAAACTTTCGCCTTTATAATAGTAGTAGGATATATCTACGTAAATTCTATTCAGAAAATACTACTCTGTTTACAATAAAAAAACTTTACAAATGGATACATACACTGATACACCTAATAGTCTTACTCGTATAACTAGTAGTCTAAGATCAAAGAATCGCCAAAACTACATATTAAGTTTAGCCAAACATTTTTAAAGTCCGATCTATAAACAGTCTGGCTACAGTTATGGCCTACGGCAGGCAGGGCGAACCAATGGCACGCGACAAAATAATTCGGGCACGCCAAGAAATCACAAAAGTATGTATTTAATCGGAACCAATCTGCAACAGCAGAAATCACACTAACCTTATTAATAAATAATATTTTTTTTTGTACAAACGAGTCGCAAACAAACAGTTAATAGCATCTAGATTTATTTTTCTCCATTAAACGGCTAAGTCAAAATTCTTTGATGGCAGTCATAGTCACATTAATATTATTTTTTATAAAAAATGGCACCGATAAAGGTTCGCCATCCCTGGGCTACGGTAAGTGTATGGCAAAAAGGAATAATATCCCGTAAAACATACATAAAAAGCCTTCACACTTAACCGTAAGGTACAAGTTGTAGGTACCTGAAATTAGCCATGGTAAACTAACGTAGGTCTGACGACTCTATAACCTCAGCCTATAATATTTAATACATCATTTTTGAAGGCATCATTTTCTAAGCTAAGCATAAGCATATTCTTGTAAATAAATATAATTGTTGTAAAGTTTATAAAACAATTCATTGTTGAAAGAAATTCAGTATCATAAGTACTACACGCACCTGCATATAAATCTATATTGATCACATTTGCTTTGTATATTTAGGACACAATGAGAAATATGAACATTATGTACTATCTTTGAAAATAACCGTCAATTCTTAATTTGTAATACTTTCATACTTTTGTAATAATATTGGTAGTTTTAGCAAGGTAGGCATATCGCATTCACGTGTAAATCTGTATTATTCCTTAAAGAAGTTTGGAGTTTCATGAACATTCTTCTTGCACCTACCTTTTAATGGCCTCATTGGAATAAATAGTTTTACTTAGAAAAATAGCCAAGTTTTTCAACATTACAATAAATAAATAAATCAATTAAACATTCCCACTAGCAATGACGATGACGGCCTTTCCTAACTTTCTTTTCTTCCTTTTGAATTAAAATATACAGGGTGTTTGGCAGAACGTTTCCCCATCCACCATTTTCGTATGTTCAACGTTCTGCCAAACACCCTGTATTATAATTATCCCGTCTTTAAAAACATACGCGTACTTTAAGTATTCTTATTAACTGGTTCTATGCGGTTTTTAACAATCAAATGATTGCAAATACGTACTAATTGAGTAAGTAGACAATCAATCACTTATTTACGATAAAACAAATTAATCAAACACATTTTGCTGATATAAATAATATCAAAATGCAAATTTTCCTCAATTTTATAATATTTCTTGTTCTGTCAAAATATTTCCGTATATTGGAAAATACGCGGAGTTCATTACCTATATCTAGACATTAATAAATAAAAGGACATAATTATAAGAGTAAAACTCAGTATAAAACTACAAAATAGTACCTACTATTAGTATTATACATGTGTAAAAAATACAATTACCAATAGGTATTTTTGTTTATGCATCAGGTGACAACAAATTATTACCATTTGTGACGGGTCATATGGTCCTATAAAGGAAGTAAGTAAGTACATCTTTACATATCATCATAATATACACATCCGTGTTCAAGTTTTAAAATAGTGACAAATTAGGTATATGCTTAGTAGTTTTGAATTCGTCTTACAAATGTATCTGTTTGTATTTAAACATAACCTTTAAATCTTAATATTACTTGGCTTGAACCACATGTTGCCATTACCCAGATTTACGATAACAAAAGTGCAATGTAGGAAGTTTTTATGTCGGATTACCGTTATCAGTAAAATTTATCAAAAAAAATGTGATTTATATCGAGATTAAAAGCAGAAATTTGACTTCTTTTACTTTTTTATTTGTTTTCTTTTATTTTAAACGTGATCGTAGGTATGGCACACTGGGTTTTTTTGTCCATTCTAGTACTAATAGTGGCAATTACAACTGACTTGACTTGGTGTGACTTTTACTAATTCATATGTACATTCCAAGTTTTACTTGGCCATCACTGACATCAGTAACCATGTTAGAGGCCCTTGAGGCGGTTTAGAAACTTTAGAAACACGACAAAAGAAAGAAGAAAGAGTGGCAACTACTTACTTAACAATAATATAAATACTTGATACTTGACTGGTTTAAAATGATTAATAAATTCCAAAATTTCGATGTAGTACTTTACCTACCCTAAGAATAACAGGTATACGTATAAAAATAAAAGCTACAATAAATATGTATCCAAACACTTGTACTAAAAGTAAATATCCAACTTGTATAATTTGTACGTACATGCGTAGGTACGTATGTAAAATAATATAGGCACATGATAATGCAAGTCTGTAAGCAGAGCACCACTCATGTTTTCAGTAAAATGTAGTCGAAACAGGTGCTCACCACCTAGGCAGGGATGGCGTATCAATGCCACTCATGTATTGGGAAAATAATTCGGCCACGCCAAAAAATTACAAAACTATGTATTTGATCGAAACCAATTTGCAACAGCAGAAATCAAATATACTTTGATTTAACCTTTTGAACGCCACAGTCGTGTATAGCCGACAATTGCAGTTTAATAAAAAATGCAGCTTCCTAGTCGTCTATAGACAATTGTGGCGTGCTGGGCACGTTTTCATTGTCGGATATACACGAGTATACCCGACAGGTATACTCATGTATATCCGACAAATGAAAACGTGCTTGTGGCGTTAAAAATGCTAAATAAACAAAAAATTGTAAAATCTTGTAGTAATCTTGTAGAGTCTTGTACAAAGGAGTTGCAAACAAAGAATTAAATAGAACCTAGTTTTATTTTTCTCCATTATATTATCATATAATCAAAATTATTTCATGGCACGTCATAGTCACATTATTTTTATTTTTAACTAGCTTCTGCCCGCGACTTCGTCCGCGTCACAGTTGATGTGTTATCCTACGGGTACCGTACATTTTCCCGGGATAAAAAGTAGCCTATGTGTTATTCCAGACTATAATCTATCTTTGTGCCAAATTTCATCCAGATCCATTCAGCCGTTTAAGCGTGAAAGAGTAACAAACATCCACACATCCATACATCCATACTTACAAACTTTCGCCTTTATAATAGTAGTAGGATAAAAAATTGGCACGTTCACCAACAAAGGTTTGCCATCCCTGACCTAGCAATAACTCCCTGAATCTCCTGAACGCCTGCAACCTCTGCCCGTGCCATTTTACTGGCAGTTAAATCTTTTAGATGACTAGCAATGAACACGCCCTGGCTAGACTGAAAAATGTTTTCAGCCCATCTATGTAGGTTATTCACCTCAGTGAGTTAACAGATAAAAATATGGTACCCGACGAGCAACTGGGCAAAAAGTATTAAACCTTTATCAAAATCATAATTTATCATCAGCACTAAGGCCGATTTTACTTTTGGGGATTCTGGTTTCAGAGTGTACACCTAATATTTAAAGTCAATATATATCGGTTTTTAATAACCACTTGCCAAATATTTTCAGTAAATATTTAGCGATCATTTTTCTTCACCCTAGCTTAAATTATTCAAGAAACAAATGTAATGCGTTCGTTTCCTTGAAGCCTTAAATTATTACTAACACATGACATTAAGTAGCATCTGCTTCCATAAAAATAAGAAATAAATTACTACATTAAGGTAGTGAACAGAACAGTGAACATTCCTCGTTTAAATATTATTTAAATGCCTCGGTACTGACGATTTGCAATAAACGTGCTCAGCAAATACAGGGCCGCCATGATAAGTCCCATGATCTGAAAATAAAAAAACAATAAATAATATAAAGTTTAACATTGTCCCAAAAGAAGAACAATTTGCCTATGCGACAATTAACAATTAAATAAGCACCAATGTATGAAAATTGCAAAAATCTTATGATGTCGTGACAAATCTGCTATTGTATCAATTTGGCTAACGGAAACATTTTTCGTACACCGTAATTGAGAAAATATGCAAAATTAATTGACTTTTTAAGCATGAAATCTAATTGAGGTTTCCACGTACTCAAAGAATTTCAATAACGATCAATGAAGTAATAATAAATTAAAGCAAATTTCATTTATCATAATAAATATGCTTTATCGTTGCCATAATGTTAATATACGATGAAAACATTTTTTTCCCTTAGAAGCAGATAAACAAGAGTTTAAAAAAGGCATTGGTTTGTCATCATCATCAGCATCTTTCTGCCCTTATCCTACGTTAAAGTCGGTTTCGCTTTAGATTTCTCCTATTTCTGTTAATAATATGCATATAATGTTCTTTTTTGTTTCATCTCTGAATTTCCTTGAATGACAATTTTAAACCTGAATTTTACGAATACTTTAAATATAAAATTTGAACTTACCGCTGCTGCTAGATATGGTTCATAATCCCCTCTGTAATATTGATTCTTCGCATGATTCACTTCTATCATAAGAGTGATGCCAGCGCACAGGTACAATATAAACGCCATGCCATGGTATATGACCTCCTGAAAGAACCAACAAAATATTTAGAAAATAATATACAACCTAATAATAATAAATTTGACTTTTAACTCGATGAAATTATTTGTTTTTACAGTTCCACAGAACAGGAGGCTTTCCTCCATCTTTTAAAACAGTGTTGTTTTAATTTTACCTTGCCTTACGCACTGTTGTATTTTCAACGTTCGGCTCAGCGCCGAAAGTTGGAAATCCAACAATTGTTTTAATAAATGGTGGTATAGGCCCAGTATACTAAATAAAGGGACGCTTACATTGGGCAATCAACAAAAGCTTCACTCATCATGATCTTAGTAGAACTATAAAAACGTAGCGATAACTTTTTTATAATGGACCAGTTTAACTGGAGTTGTATAAGAGAGTTATAAAATTACTCTTTGTACAGCATCCGGGTGTCTTAGCTGTTTCTTTTATCAAATTCTGCCATTTACATTTTCTCATGCCCAATTCCTAAATCTTACCGACCGGTAAATGCGAGCATACTAACAAACAAAATATGCTTTTGTATATCCGCTGTTATTGAAGTTATTTTTCAGCATACGGGTAGGTTTATATCCATAAACATTTGTTACATTCAAAATTGTCACCAGAATTTTCACAAGCGACCAGTCAAGCATTCAATGAAATTACGGCTGGTAAGATAAACTATCCGTTTTGCATATAGGAATCTAGCATTAACTGTCCTTGTACCACCAACGTCTGTCTGTTTAATCCTTTCAACTTACATAATTTGTTTTCGATATAATTGAAGCTGTAGACATGGAGACGATGCAAGACGTGAGCAAGCAAAATGTCCCTAGAAGGCAGGATACGGCGACTAGTAGGTAGAACAGCTCAGCCTTGCCCTTGATCCCCGAATAACGACCATGATCCATGTAGTAGGCCACTACGCCGACGCATGCTGCACCCAGCAACTGAAATCCATAGAATATACACGTCAGTAACTACTTACTACATTGCAATTGTAAAAAGACAAATGTGATGGTAAATTTTAGCTACTTAATATTAAGTACATAGTCTTAATTCGCATACATTTAGTTAAGAGTTCATCGATAAGTAGTGACCTACACCTACGTTATTTAAATTTTTGTTTCGTATATATAGCCTTTTTTATAAGACAAAAAGTCAAGGGAAAAACCAATTCTCTTATGAATGGTGTCACGGAGTTGACGTTTCGGTAGGCAGTCATTGAGGATTAATTAGTAGGAAAAATACGTCATCATGTCATCGAAAAATCAATTATTTATTCAATTTATTGGCATTGGGCGGAACCTTGGCAGCATTGTTAACATTATGTCAAGGCTGGGACACAACTCAATGAAACACCTCCAACATTTTGCAGGCAATTGTCCTGCACAAGGTTTTCCTCAAACCAGCACATTTTATCAACAAACTTCTGCTACAATACAAATACAAATGAGTGTTTTGACGCACTTTCGCGGTGCAAATCATCGTTCGTTTGTTTATTCTCGTTGCTCCGAGAATAACCACACGGGTGAAGTCATGGCTACCTCGTAAAACGCGAAGCCGGTGAAAATTGCAATACTACATGTATATTTTTTCTGAAACTTTGTGTGTTAATTAAATTTCGCATTTTTTTTTACTTTCAGTTTACCTATTAATAATTTTCACATAGATATAAAAAGTAACATAATAAATAATAATGATCATTTATATCATATTTCCCAAAACAATTCTTTTTCCTAAAATATCATATTCACTATGCACCTTTTATTTAGTCATTGGGTACAATGGGCAAAGCATGCAACAGTTTACCACTTGGGCAGTATTAAATAATTTTATTACCTACAATAAAAGCGATTATTGGTCTATATGCAGTAACGAGAGTTTATTACAGAAGTTAACGTTCCTCTCTGACTCACTTAATAAAGATATGCTGCTAAACTCATATACCAACACTACTTCATGTATTATTTTCTGAATATTCTCGCAGACGAGTCAATAAACCGCGGTGACGCCATTCATGAGATCATCCATGGCCTTTTCGAAGGAATCCGGACAGAAAACCAAATACATAACTATTCAATAACGAAATATACCTTCGTTTTAGCATACAAAGTTTGATAATTTACACATACACATAGTTGAGTTTAAAAGGTTTTCTAATTTATCGTCTCTTGAACTTCTACATAATAATGGAAGCACTTTTTTAATATTATTTTCATTCGTTAATATTAAATTCGGTTTTTTTCTTAAACAGTGGGTACAATACATCTTTTACATTTAGTTCTATTAAAATTAAATAATCACTCTCAAGTACATTTTTAATCAACTCTTTATTCAAAAAAAAACAAACTGTTTTGAAGATTGCTTTCATTATGAATCAAACTTTTTTCAAGAAGCGTCTTGTCTTGATACGACCGTGTTGCCCAACCACGATATTTACGTAACTAAAAGTAGGTTACACTCTGGATCGAAATATCTGAGTAAGCAGGAAATATTGTTGATAATTCACAGTTTCACATCAATCCTTCACAGCCCTGGCTTGCACTGTGTGCAGACACAGTGTAGTGTTAACAATTGTATTCGATGCTGGTAATGATTTTAATCTAGTATCATTAGCTATAATTGAGAGTATGGCACCCGTATTGATCAAATTAATACATGTTTTTAGGCCACATTGGCCAAACTACCTTTATGTGGGTAGAACCTGATAAATACCTAACTACATAAGCTCTTTCATACAATTGTCAAATCAGTCTGAGTCAATTAAATAGTCATTAGTCATTTTTGAAAATATGGCTTATACCTAGTTTACTAACTGTTGCAGTATATACAGACTTTCAAAAAGCTTTGGGCGAGGTGGATCACTAGCCGGGGTTTCTCAGGGCTCAATCCTGGGCCCTTTATAAATTTACATTGTTTATAAATTATATAAAGGCTTTTTTTAAGCATTCGAACTTCTTACTATATGTGTATAACTCAAAAGTCTACAAAACTATAAAAAATATTGAAATTTCCTTGTTAGAAAGCATTCATTAATTTCATTTACTTTTGCATTCTGTTTATATTTTTATCTCAATAAATAAGTATTAGGATATTGTTGTTAGAAGTATATGTGAGACAGTATAATTAATTGTACTCCGGTTTTTATACCAAAATATTATACTTAATATAGTTTAATAAAATAATGTTAATGATTTGAGTCATGTGCCTTTAAATGACGGCACTGCTGGTTTAGATAACCCAAACTGTATTAACAGTAAGACATGTTCTGCCCTCCCTTACCAATTCTGCGAGTTTCAGGAGGCCGGGGGTGGTGCCGAGGTAGTTGCTGTTGATGAACACCGCGGTGCCGGAGGTCGCCACCGTCGTCCGGGTGATGGTCAGCGAGTGAGACATGTTGGATCACTGGAATGTCATAACACTTGCATTTTAATAATGTACCACCATGTAATCGTAATTCTTCAGACCGATTCCGGCCACGGCGGCTAATTCTAATTCTAATGCAGACTTAGCCTCTTACACAGGAGATATTATAGGTACTGCACAAGTGTATACGCAAACAGAGGTGCACTCCCTCCTCCCTAAGTCTCATAACCAACCGACCAGGACCAACGGCTTTACGTGCTTTCCGAGCCACGGGGGTGTTACACCACCTACTTCCAAACTCCGGGCTGTTACTGAGAAATTCCTTATGGGAAAACACAATGACACTTTTTGCCCGACCTGGTAATCGAACCCAGGACCCCTCGCTCAGCAGTCGCGCTTGAGACCACGAGACCACCATACTTCTGCTTTGACAAATTTCGTGTTAGCTAAGGTAGGTGTGAACGGCACGCATAGGTACCTTTGTAAAAGATGTTTGCACGTAGAAATATTTTAATGTTGAATATTTATAAGTTAAGTTTTTATATGTTTTTGTTGATTTTTTTTTTAATAAGGAGGCTCTTTATAACCCATGACATTAAAGAAACGAACCTAAAAAGACAGCGATAATCTTTCCCTCTCACTCGCACAATATACTGTGTGAATGAGTGGGAATAATGAAGGTCCCTTGTTTGGCTGCAATTTTCAATAGCGTGGATTTTATGTAGGAAACACTTTTTATTGTAAAAAGTTGCTTCGCTATGCATAGAAGTGGGGGATACTCTTTTCATAGGTAACTATAATAGTCGATGTAAAGGCATGAATGAAATTGCCTTGAAATAAGACATCATAAGTAACAACAGCTGTTGTCAGACTAGAGGGCCATCGTCGCAAATCATGCGTTACGTCAAGTAGTTATATACCGAGCTCTCAACTGATGGTAAGTGCCTTATCACACTAGCGGTTTGCGAGCGTATTTTGTATAAAGGCGATCACGCAGCGAATTCGCCGCGACAGATATTTATATAGAAAACACGCTCGTAATTCGCTAGTGTGATAAGGCCCTAATAGTCGATCCGTCCCTTGCTCGACGAGCCAGCCCGCGCCGCTGAGCATGTAGCTTTAAATTCCCTAAATAATAATCCGACCCAGCCTGACCATAGCTGTCCCACAAATGACGCACTAAGCCGAGGCCCGAACCCCACAAGGGGTGCCCTTAGTGACGCGCATTTTAATTAAAAATCCTTAGTTTGTAAGCCCTGGCTGGGGGCCTTATAGTAATTTTTGGCCAGCACAGGATAGTCCGGTTAAGCAGCATCAACCTTATCGAGGCGTTGCGCTGAGTAAATTAAAAGAACATAGTGTATTTTTTTTTTAGAGATGGGAAATCATCAAATGCCCCCCCCCCCCACCCGCCCCCCGCCCTGGGCGGAACGGGAGTGAGTGACTTTTACTGACTAAAAGCCATCTATGTTCCTTTACGGGGCGCGGTATCTCTTTCGAACAACCCGCAGCCCCGGCAGGATTCCTCGAAGGGTAAGGCAGAGGTGTACCAATGTACACCCACAGTTCACAATCCTAAATACGAGCTGCTACTGAGAATTCATAGAAAAACCCAGTAACACTTTTGCTCGACCTGGGAATCGAACCCAAGTCCTTCAGCGTAGCAGACGCGCTTGGGAGCTCTAGGCTACCGAGGCAGTCATAGCTGTCGTTACTAAACTTATGTCATCTCCGAATAAGGGTCGGTTAGGTCAACGTGTTGGCGCATGAGCATGACGCGCCGTGTTTGTATGCCGAGGTCGACTGCTCTCACAAACTCTCAATATTTATACAAGATCAAATTAAATTAGCTGGCGAAACTTCACAGACCTGGATTATTCAGGTAGATAGTTACCTGAAATTAAGAGTTTGGAAAATGTTTTTCTTCCTTGAATCTCTAAATAGATATCGATAAGAAGTGTTGTGTCTCTGCAGTTTCGCTAGCTCAATTTATTTCACCCAGTATATATGTATACATAACTATATATACCGCATGTCAGTTTATCACATCACTTATGCAAGCGTGATAGTACAGTCATCAAGTCAATGATGCTTAGCCGTTTTGCCGCTAGATTGTTTATGTATAGTGAGGCACAGCTGTTATCATTTTACATTGTATTGCATTTATATCATACCTAATGTATATTGTGACCTTCTATACTTATTATGTACACTATAAAAATAATCTTCCAAAAATAAATTTCAAAAAAGATATATGAATACCTATTTAGGTATAATATCAATAAATATTTTGTGTTTTACTTATTTTTTAATTTCTTCTGTTCAACTCGAGACTTCCAGTAGGTATATTTCATTGATGCTATATGAAATTAACTAAGATAAAGTAAACAAATGATTAATAACAGATACTTTCTTCAAAGGATTTATTACTCGACAATCTGAGAAAACTAAATTCTATATAAAGGCATAAGGTTCTAATTAAGGTACTTACAGTGTTTATATTCGCAGGAAAACTATGGGAAATGTGTTAAAACAAATGAAAAGCGCACGTATGCACGAGCGGGCAATGTTGGCACGACTGTGAAGCGGGCACCGCACTACAGGCGGTGAGTCACCGGTGCCGGCGAGTATCGACATTGCGCACACAACATACAGCAGACGGGCAACATTGCGCACCAACGCAACTCCTGGAAGCTATCAATGCGTCAGGAGTGCAATGGCTAGACATCCCAAACACAAAGGCACGGGCAAATAATATTTGGCCAAAAAGGTGTACCTTACGGCTAACGCATGCGCAATTGCACTCTATTAATAACACGTATCTACCGGTCAGCTTTGTACAATTGCAGGTCAAAGGCCTTGTCTCATACAGATAAGGAGACAATTATCACCTTATTTTCGGTCTGCAATTTAAGTCTGAAATTTCCTTCCGAAACTTTCATTTACTATCATTCAATGAATTAGTTTTAACCATTCCATCATCAAACAATTAGGGACTCATTACGAAATTATTAAATAGGTTTACAGCTAAGAAGTGCAACAGAAACCTGGAGTCTGTGTTTCCCGAAAGCTATGATAGCTATTAGGTACCTGTTCTGCCCTCTAGTCTAAAATAAAAAGTATTTCTGGACAAGCGTGCACAATCACCAACCACACCATCACTCTCCATCCGGTGAGATTGCGGTTACGGGCCTCCACACACGTCCGACTTTATGTAGGATCGATTCAATAGATACATAGTTTCGTGGAACCGATTTGTTGTAGGACGTGTGTGTTGGTATATTAGAATTTATAATGTTCCATTCTCTCCGACAAAAAATCGGTCACCGACTGTCGGACGTGAGCGGACAGCGTAACACGAGTCTTGCGATTATAAAAATATGAAATAATACCAACGTGGGATCTGAGAAACCGAAAACAAACCATAAAGCAGAACTGCCACTATTAATAACAAAAACACGTTTTCAGGGGAAATGAAAATCTCAAAGAATGTCCACATAACGAACGGCTTAATAATTAGCCTTGGCGGTTTTAATTTGCTGCTGCAATGAAAAAAAAAAGGAGAGAAAGTAGGAAATAAAAATAATTTTAAATGAGAATTTTGACTTGTTTTTTTTTTTTAGTGAGTACCTGCATCTGTAATTTTAAAATACAATGGCAACTTTGAGTGTAATTGAATAGTAAGCATTTTTAGATAAAACAATTTCTCTGACATATTTTTATTTTCTTCGGTACGAAATTATTATTTAATCACCAGCATAATAATTAATTACAAAAAAAAAACTAATAAAGGTAAGAACAGTCGCATTTTGTGTCTGTTTATTGAGCCACTAAGTTGTTCTAAATTATACAGTTTATATTTATACGGTTTTCATCATTATTTAGAGAAATTATTCTAGAATTTGGTTCGATACAAGGGAAGGACGCTAAGTGGTTATAAATAAAAGACAATGCAATATGTTAAAATATATTTATTAACTTTTTACAAATAAGGTCAATAAAATTAACTATTGTTTAAAAACTTCACATAACACCCGACATACAACACAACTTAAATATTTCAGTACTTAACAAAAACTTGAAATGTAACTTTAAGAAGTATATTAAATAAGTATAAGTATTGGTACCCAAATAGGTATAAGTGTAGAAAAACGTGCTCAATGTCATTTAATGTACACAACATTTATATTTAACAATCACAATATAATTATTTCGAAAAATATTTTCATGACCATCAGGAGTATATTTAGATAGATAGGTACAACCTGTACAACAGTAACTACAAAAATATTAACCTCGTTTTCATAATTTTGAAAATAGAATGAGCATTCTCTAAAAATCCTTGTTACTGTGATACATAGATATAATGAATGTATCAGGTACTCAAACTCATCCATTAGGTACTATAATATAAAGTTAAAGTGCGTATAAAGTTGTATTCCACAAAATCTCTTCCCAAATTATATTAAAATATATTATATTACTATTAATTAATTCGTTTTAGATTATACATACACTTTAATGCAAACGTGTAGATTTATAAATTTTTGTAAGACTAGTCTAACAAAATTTGTAACAACCGTGTGATAAAATACGAATAAATAGGTACATAACATTATGATTATGTACCTTAAAAGAGAAGCCTAAGGATGTAGGTACTTCGTCACAACTGGCCCCACTTTGTCTTTAAATATAATTTACTTTTTTACTTTATGTATTTACCTAATGTAACGCTTTTGCTTTTTTGCGTCTTTTCCATTCTTTTCATGGTGAATTTAAATAATGTGCAACATAATTATAATTTATTATAATCTACTTTTGGTTGGTCTCAACACTTCAACTGTCCACTTCTTTTTATACGACTGACTCCAAAATGGGTTTTTATAAAAAGTATTGTTTTGTCATCAATTCATCTTAGATACCTGATGTCCATTTAAACTAACACTAGGCAACTCCTAAATGTAATGACTAATTAAAAGCACACAGTTGAATTTTCAGCGCTCGCCTCGGCGTCGCTAGAAAATTCAACAAATAATATTTAGGCATTGCAATTGAGTGGCCTATAATTAGTGAAAACAGGCAAAAGTGACCTAACTAATTATTCATTCGTTGACAACTAGACGAACTGAAACCTAAATGTTCCATACTTTTTGATAGATTGAGTTTATTATTCTTATATAATTAGATATTCTTATATTTTACCAATACAATAGTGTTTGTTCATAAAATAATCCGGTTGAACAGTGGTTCATTGTTACCTTACCATTTATATACCTTACGTGTACACAATCTATGGCCATTATTTAAGAATTATTCTATTAATATAAAACCGTACTGTTTGTTAAGTGACTTTTAAATAGTATAAAAGAATACCTATATAAATTATAAATATATGCTTATCTATTTGCGTAAAATGCAATGGTTTTGATCAAAGAATATAATGTTAGAAAGTTTTCACTCGTTTGCGACAGAATATTTTATATCAGATAATAAAATAAAAGAGAGTATATAATATCAACATTCAATATATATAATATCTAATAGTTTTATTATGTGTAGCTCAGACATAATATGCCTAAAACACATTCATGAGGCCTTCGATTTCGAAATTTCGTAAATAACAAGTACAATAATTTGTAAGTACCCACCTACATAATTACTCTTTTAAAATTGAATTTATTTTTAAACGCTTGCTTATAGGTAGGTAGTAAAATCATTATTTTAATAATTCTCATGAAATACATCCATATGATTGTATTCTTCACATTTCTTCAATAAAAACAAATGCTAAATGTGAGTGCTTCTTGTAAAAATGGCGAAAAGTACAGTTAGGTACGTTTCAGCGTTCAGAATCGAAAGCAAAACGAATATGAGTGATACGATAATAGGCTTCCGTTGAGGTTGATGGTAGTGCCGCGGCGCATGCGCGTGAGGGGGGATCACTACGCTCACGCCGCCTGCGCCGTCGTCACCGCGCCTCGGTAATCCTTGAACAGCAGGAACGAACTGGCTCCGTACGCCAACGTGTTGAAAATACCAAACACCTGCACAAACAAATTTATATTTTAAACAATAGTCCAAAATAACCCCTACTCGAAGACGGTGATCAGCGTCATCGATGGGAGAACATTCTATAATCATTGTGGTCACCATTACTCTTGGTCCACGTTAGTGTTTACTACGAGTAAGACTTTTATATATATTATAAATATTTTACAACGATTTAAAAGAAAATATTATGCTGAAATGCTACTGAAAGTTTTGGCGGTTTTCACACAGCTATACGTAATCATTTTTATTAACAATATGTAAGACATAAATATTAAAACCCCTGCTTAGATACTATCTACGAAAGTAAGTAGGTAGTCGATATGCAAATAAAAAAATAGAAAGTAAGACTTGATGCGTCGTCGTTCTCAAAGATACCTGACTACTATAAATATACAACTATCTTCATTAGTTTCGTAGACATCACTCGTGTATGTTCTAAATTATCTGCAATAAACCTACTTACTTATTTTTATTTATTGATAATATTCATTAATTTTAATAGACCTTAGTAATTAATACTAGGTGTATTTTCTTAGTCATTCTAGAAATTCTAGACGTGGCGTGTTATAATAACGATATTATTTATTGTTGTAACGGTAGCGGAATCTATAAAACGTTGCTTGAAGTAACGTACCGCTATTATGAGTCTAGGAGTCTAGCGCTAAATAACCAATTTTCACTGGTGTATTTCTCACGTCTAAAAATAGATATTTAGGTAGTACTAAATTAGTAGGTCATACTAGTAGGTAATAAATTTTGTAACTGCGTTTAACACTTTTACTGCTATCGAAGCAGACACAATTGAACATTGACATAGTTAAATTGAACAATCACCCTGAACCATATGTGGCCCATGGGACAAGGAATGGTCAAGGTTCAACATCATAGATTAAAAAAAAACTAGCCAATGACCAGAACCTATAACGCAATATGAACGAGCACTGAAGTACATAATTCACAATTGTTATTGACCATTGTTACTGTCAAGCCTTACTGTTCCAGATGTGAAACGAAACAATGCAAGACACGTTTAGCTTGCCAAACAATTTAAAGCCAGTAAGTACGTGTTCTCTATAATTTAATTTAATAAAGATAATCTCTTACTATTACAAAGTAAATGCTTAGCGATATGAAAAGGCAGAAGTGTGTGATAGAAATGTTATTGGGTTTTTCTATGAAACTCTCAGTAGCAGCTCGGAGTTAGAATTTGTGCCCGGTTAATGGAAATAGGCTCGCCCCATATTATATAGGACCTAAACATACCGGCGAATGTGGGTGTACATTGGTACACCTCTGCCTAACCCTTCGGGGAATACAGGCATGATGATATGTTATGTTATGAAAAGATAGTAAACCTGAACGAAATGCCCGTTTTAGCGTTTACTGAAAATACTGCGTATAACGTCTACTCAACGCTCTGTAATTCTAATGACAATGTATATGATGGTGAGGATTTCAATGTAGATACTTACAGCAGCTGCAACATTGGCTCCGTACAAAGGCGTGTAGTTGTAGCCAGCCGTCGATGCGAAGAGGACGATGAAAGCAATCAGGTACATCAAGGTCTCTATGCTTGTGCTGATCAGCTCCTGGAAGGCCAAATATTGTAAACGTCAGAACAGATATTAGAAGGGGATAAATGCCATGGGGAATGGCATTGGTGATTGATGTAATGGGAGCTACACTTTTCCTTAATACTAATTAGGTAATGCCAGTAATAAGGGGGTGTTTGTTTAGTAATGTTTGTCCCGAATCCTGTCCTATAAACAAAATAATGTCACGTAGTTTACGGACTTAATTTTACGGCCCAGTTGCGCCAAAAACTTAACTCATAGTTAGTTCAACCAAATAGTTTAGGCATCGATCCTTATCGTTCAACTGTAACAAAGCATTAGAAAACTGCATTTCCGCCAGTCAATGGTTTCTTGTTTATATCAGTTTCGTAGCGTGTATCGGGGAAATTGATACCCGCCTGATTTTTAGCTAAATTAGTAAAAAAAATATACCATCACGCCTGTATTCCCCGAAGGGTTAGGCAGAGGTGTACCAATGTACACCCACCGTTCGCCGGTATATTTAGGTCCCATGTAATAAGGGCGAGATAACACTTTTTGCTCGACCTGGGAATCGAACCCAAGACCTCTAGCGTAGCAGTCGTGCTTAGGACCACTAGGCTAACGAGTCAGTTAAGCCTCGCTAAATAGGATAAATAGGCGTTAGGCTAAATTAGTACTTACAGATAAGACCCAATTGATTGGTAATTTGAGCACGTCCTTGATGCTGAGCAGGAAGGCCAAGCTCCATATGAGGGTGGTGATGAAGCTGGCCACTGCCACAAACACGAACCACGTGGAATACCATGGTGACGACAGTGACATGCACAGGATACCCAGGATCTGGAAAAAAAGAGGAAGCCCGTTAAAAGATCATTCGAAAATCATTATGTTGTCACATACATACTTATGGTAAACATAGCTTTGAGAAGTATTTGATTGTCTTTTGAAATAGTTCCGAACACGTAGCTTTTACTACTTGATTATGTACTTCGACGACCATTAACCTTCATTTAGTTTATTGGTCTGCGTCAAGGAGCCTACTCTCCCAATAAAACAGTTTTTAATATATCATTTTTAGATCTATTGCACGTACGTATTACTCATTTCTTAAGAGTTAAATAAAAGAACCACTTGACTTTATACAATTAAAATAATTTCATTCATGATTTTTGACAATACCTATACGAATGTAGTGTTTCTATTTCTAACCCGCACAAGGTAATTTGACACTTGTTCCCTTGTCAATATGTGATATTATTATCTTATAACAGGTATGTAATCTTATCTTCCACCAGTTATGATAAAAATTATCCCAGAACATGACGCATCGTTAATCATATATTTTTTTGCTGGGTTGAGCTAAAAATAATCATGCTCACACCGAGATGTAATTAAATAAAATATTAAATTGCAAACGATGGAGAAGTTAGCCATGCTTAAGAACAAAAATAGAACTTGTACGATTTAGCCACTTTGTAAGTGCCAAACAGTAAAGAAGCCTACGCGATGACTAACAGCAAAAGATGTACCTACATGACATTGTTGTTTAGATTACGTATTTTGTTATCACAGAAACGATAACATTCAATATCATTCAGGTTTCACGTTTCAGAGGATATGTTTTAGCGATAATAACTTTAGATATTGTTTTTTTTTATGTACTAAGCTACAACTGGATTGCGATCAATAGATGCCATCGATCCATGCAGTATGCCATGGCAGCTCGATTACGTACATCAGTCAACCATGGATTATTATAGTTTGAGGGGATAAACATCGACTGGTCGACGCCGATCTAATTCGTAGGAGTATTTCTGTGGCTTGCATTGCTTGCTGGCAATCTATTTCATAGCTTTTTTTATCGATACTACTTTTGACACTGTGTTTTTGCCAATGGCGCATTTATTTCATGACTCGAAACACTGCCACTGAGGATTAGTTTTGTGGTATGACCAACTAGATGTAAAGGGATTCACATATGAAAACGATAGTTATGGGTTAAAAGTATTGGTACTGTAAGAGTGAAGATACTGTTTTTTTCCATATAACCACGGTCTCCTTACTTACTGGGTTATTTGAATTAGTAGGTTATTAATTTTGTTGAAATTTTATCATTCAGCTTGCCTGTTAAAAATAACGGAAACTCGTTTTCTGTTTGACGAACATGATTACGCTTAGTCAATTTATGTTTTTAATAATAAAACAAAATCAGCACCTAAATAATATTATTATTACCAACGGCTTGTCGGCGTCCGCGTCGCTTGTATAGGTTGCGATTTATATTTAGTATGTAATTGCTATTTTTATTTAATTTATAATATTATTAAAATACTTAAGTTCCTATAAGTATGAAATACAAGTGTCAAATTACCTTCAGCTAAATACTTTTGGACTAATGTCTATGCATTGATGACAAATAAAATATCTTGTGCTTTAACAATACAGAAGTTCAATATGTAGAATTTTAAGTTCATATAACTTTTATCCAGCGCAAGGTAATAGATAAACTAGCGGTAATATCCCAGTACCACTAGGACAACGGTGTCAGGTAAATGTGAACCATTAGCGTCCATCGAAGAAGGCGGCAAGCGCAGGCGCAGGTAAGCGCGCAGCACGCCGCACGGCCTCTACGAACCAAACCGGTTTGATATCGCGCGCGAACACGAACCCTCTGTCGCAATACCCACTAACAGGTGTTATTTGTAGAAATTCCATCCGATAACCAAACAGGCAAACATTGTCTTAAAATATATTGCGAGCGTCCCACAAAGACTCAAGTACTTGAAGCCGTGATGCCCGAGCACGGAATATACATAATTAATTGCAAGCACTACTTAGATGACATCCGCTCCACAATGTGTGTTTACTTACGTGGTACTTCCCAACCTTGCTAAGGAGGGACGGAAATGTGTGTCATACCAGGCACGTGCACAGTTGCATTCGTGGAGAAAGTGCGTCGCCGGCGCAGCCGCGAGGCGAACTTGTGTGTTCGTATATGTGACGCGACCGCCATACCGAGCTCTATCAATGGGTTCACAGACCATCATCGCTTTTACACGTTGCAGTCTCGCTCCAAATAACAAAACGTGGCCGGATTTCCGACTCTACTGTGTTCTGTATCTACATCTATTGACGAAAGTGCCACAAATAATAGGACACACCCACGGAATTCATATGGAAGTAGGAGCAAAACAACACTTCAGTCTTTGCTCGAATAATTTCTCTCTCCAAGAAAACAATAACTTACTGCTATTATTATTATTTCCAGAAACGAATAGGTCTGTTATGGTCAAATCTGTGTTCAAGGAATTCACAAAGTACCTAGCAAGTAAAACTTTTAGGCTATTGAAATACAAAACTTCATTTCGATAGTTATCACTCTAAGGTTTAGCTTCACATATCAAATGCTGTTTGATGATTGATAGCGGTCCGCAGCGCGCGGTGATAGCGCATTTGGCTTAGGTCCTACCGCATTTTTATCACTATATGGATGCACATTTTTTCACATACACAAGTCTTTTACGTAATCTCGGCAAAAATGTTAGGAAAATAAAATTATAGCGCTCAGGGATAACGTACAAGTAGCTTAGGATTTTTTGAAGTCAAACCAGTCGTTCCGGGGATTAACGCGTTCAAACAAACTAATAGTCTCTTCAGTTTTATAATATTAGTACAGATAAATGTGATAACCGGGACTAAAAATGATTACCTTTTATTAAATTTACCTTCTACCACAGCTTCTACGTCGCTTCTAGCTGCTACGAAGAAGTTGCGTAGCGCTACGCAGTTACAACGCTGCGTCTACGGACCTTCTACGCAATCTCATAAAAGCAATTGAGAGGCTCAGAAAATAATTTTGGTTTCAGTCTGTAAATCACATAACATAATAGAATAATTTCTTCGTTGAAGTTGAATATTATTTCGATACTTTAGATGTATATTACGTGGGTAATATTAACAATTTGTTTGACTCATAGCTATATTACAGTGAGCGTGTATTTGTGTCGTTACTCTGCTCCCATGTGAAAGTACAAAGCGCAATTGCCCTTGAAGGTAATTCTAATTCAGAATGGCGGGTAATTAAAGTGCCTCCATCGATCCATGCTCATTCTTATTATGATATCACTAAGGAAAACTAAACAAACCGGCACGCCAACTAAACATATCGGCGAACGATGGGTGTACATTGGTACACCTCTGCCTAACCCTTCGCGGAATACAGGCGTGATGGTAGGTTGTTGTTGTTGTAAGGAAAACTTTTGTAAATTTACAATTGCATGACTTTTGACACTAGTATGTAATATAATTCCTGGAAAATGTACACAAAGAGGTAAATAATGGAAAAAATAAGTGATGAATGCGTTTGTCTGACACTGTTCCGTAAGTGGGGTGTTGATCGGAGTCGATCCAGCAACGCAACGGTTGCGAAGTGAAAATGCAATCAAGTAACATAACATTGGGGTCAATGGGTGCGTGCCGCCGTGGCGGTGCCGCGCTGTGGCGGCCCGACTTGCCCAAACACTGTCTAGTCTGTACTCGGTTCATTGACCATACTTCCGCATAGGGTTCAAATTTAACTTTGTGAAATGGAAACCGATTAGGTAACTTTCACCAAGGGACTTGCCGGTGTGAATATTAAACTCGCCAAGCTTATTTTTAGCAAAAAAAATATTCTACTAATGAGTTGCTTTTGTGTCTAATAGTATATTATGTATTCAACACCATCACAGAATTGTAAATTCGTTATACCCACTCGTCTTTAATTTAATTTTACATACATAAGGAGATATAAAGTTATATTCAATAAAAAAACCAGTTAGACGACGTTATTATGTAACTTGGGCTATTGTTTTAAACAACTTACCTATCTACTCAGGTGCAATAGGTTTTTTTATTCGCAGCGCTAAGAAGACGAATGCTTCCTTGTCGGCAACATTCAATTAACACATATTTGTACAATGATGTCGACCTTGACAGATAATATTATCAAATAACATTCTAGATACCCACAACAAGATGCCAATCCTCGTCGATTTGACGCTGTGTGAGTGAATTTTAATTTAGTGCTCGCTCGCGCTCATGAAAATGACGCAATCCACTGATCTAGTCAGACTTCGATTTAAGCAAGCCAAGTGCCTGGCCACCAATTGAGTCACATAGTTTAATGGTAGCTACAGCTACGAATGGCATTCAAGCCTACTGGATTTGTAACAACCTGCGTGCCTCCGCATTCTTCACTGCTTAGGTACGTATCTACAAGTGTGTATATTTTATTCCAACCATAAATATTTAATAACTTTTTTCATGTCGACTTTGACCGCTGATTGAACTTTAATAATATTGATTTCTACGAAAGTACAAAAGCCAAACCGAACAGACTCATTTTAAAAGAAAGTTATTTCAATTTCATTGACCTTGATTTCGCAACCGTGACTGTACGACAAAGCAGCATGGATGAACGAAAGCTATGTTTACTAACAGACGAAAACAAAAAACTGGAAGGCAAGGAATAGTAAATGATAGAGCATATCGTTTGATCCTTTTATAATATTGAATTCATATTCAGATACGTATTACGTGTCTTTTCCTTGTGACCTTCGGCGACTAATACGAAAGCTACACACACACATAATTATCGTATATGTATAGTAAACACAAACGAAGCATGCTCAGAAATAACGTTGTAGGTAGGTATTGGTCGTAATAACGTCGATGAGACTAAAACTAATTCACATCAGTGATGACTTGAGAAGTTTGCGAGTTGTGCCGTGAAGCACACAATAGACACTCACTGTATTACATTCACAGGGAAATGTGCTCTGTGTGAATATAACGTTGCGGTTGGATGGCATCAATCCGAGCAGATCACAGGCCGCTGTTGTTTAACCAGAATAGAAATGCTAAAATCCAAAAAGATTTCGATTCGAAACAAAGATTAGCCTTCTTTGTGGGGATAAGTTCTACACAATACTGTACTGTAAGTCCCATAGAAATCTTTCGATGCCAAAAGCACCACGAACTAACAGAACGAACTAAAAGAAAATTCAAGTAAGTTCAGCTTAAACTAATTAGCAGACAGTTAATAGACCACTCGCATGGTCTGCTGGTAGATAGCCAAAAGCCTTTATTAAAAATAATTTAAACAATGACTACGGCGCGGCGGCGGAAATACGTACGCCACTACAGTCAAATAAAAAACACTTAACATTCTGAGGGATCAGTATTTAATATTGACCTAAGTTACGTTTACCTACTACCACTGTAATCAAATTTTGATATGAACCATTAACAAAGTAAATACCATAAGTATAAGTAATTACACATCGACTTAATCATACAAGCGCCTAACTACATTCCTTTTAATTAAAAAATTAAACCCAAGGCTGAGAGGATCAGTAACTCAATAGAGGCGATTTGAGAGGTGTTGGAAGTCAAAAGTCAGAGGTCACACAACGAATGCCTCGAGGACTAGACTAATTGATGAAAGTACACGAACCATAGAACCATCTCACGAGTATGTGCTATCTGAACGAGAACAAGTGGTATACAGATATAAGTAACACTTGTTCTCGTTTTAAACACGACAAGATGTAGCTGAACTATGAAAACGTTTTTATTAAAATGTGCGTTGTCTATGATCTCCGTGACCCGTTTTCTCGGACGAAGCTAACAAGAAAAATAAGAGAACAACAGATGAGCGTCCTCCCAAAATAACCGACCGTGCTGTAGCGGCCGACGAATATAAACTGTTGTATAAACGCGATTACTGCCATGACATAATGTAAGATAACCAGGGTGACAGCTTTCTCCTACACAATACTAACACTGATGATGATGAGTGAGCGTGACACCTCAGCGCTTAAATTTTCCAATTTCTAAATCTTGATAACGACGAAACATTTTATTACCATGATTATTTCACGCATTCGTAATAACATGCATTTCGAGTTGTTCAAATTTATTGAGCACATCATACTGAAATTATAGCGTTGACTCTATTTACAGATTGTGCGCTGTAATAATTTGCGCTAAGCGTGTTATTTGGATATCATACTGTTGGTTATCTTTTGTAAATACGAACCTATTACCAAGTTAAGTCATTACTGCATACACTGTTGCTTTACATGCATACTGTACAACTGAACTAAACGCTTAGGTGTGTCGCAACTCGCAAGCTTGAGCGTATACAATGCGAAAATTTCGAAACACATTTTTGTGTTCGACGTGAGTATGTAACAGGTAGTTATTCTGTTGTGTTAACTGTGTTCTTGGATATGGATTTTCGCTAACAATGTTTCAGTTTTATGGAAGTGCTAAGTTTCTTGTTGTCCGTAGCAACAGTCTTGTCAAAATGTAGATAACCAACGTAGACCGTCGATTATCTACATTTTTAGGACGTCTAGCATCCCATACTTAACCAGTTCATGAGTAGACATGAATTCTGGATTCATGTCTTGATCATGTAAGAAAGATGACTGTCACATCCTCGTCCGAATACAAAATACAGATATAAACGATGATAAACTATGAAGAAAGAAAGTAAGCAAAGAGAAAACTTTCCTATCTGAATTACGTAAGCAGCTCATTAAACTTTTAACCTAGACGTACTCCAGTTGACTTAGTTCTTGAGGTAAACTATGTCTAGTGTGACTAGTGAAAACGATTGTGAATAGGTTCACGCAAGTAGACGGTATTGAGCGATTGAAATGATGGGAAAACGACAAGTTGTCACACCGGCCCGCGTCGAGTAGAAGACGCGTAGGTAGGTACGACGTTGGCCGGCCATGGCGGACCACATGTTGACAGTACTACTTTCATTTTGATGCCAACTTTCACCCGATGTCGCTCTCGAATAAGCTACGAATGCAAAATTTTAATCGTCTGTTAATATGCTTGTTATTTTTTCGCTTTAAGTATACATTTATTCCAATCGATATCACTTCTTGTTCCGTTCATTTAAGTGTATTTCTCTACTTTTTTCTGATTATGTGAAAGCAAGCAACATATGCGCCACACTATTTAGTTCCTTACGCTCTTAATTACGTTAAATCAGAGACACTACATGGAAATGCCTGAAACCAATATTCATGTTACAAATGATTTGAAAATGATAGGTACCCATTGTTTAATGGCATGTCTCGAGTCTCGACGGCTCTATCGTTAAAATTATTGCCTATTATATTTTTATTTACAACCGTGGAGGTTGATTACACCTACTTATGTACGATAGATAACAAAGAAAGAAAAATACATCTAAGGGACATTAAAAAGACATTAATTTGAATTTGAAGGGACATTAATTTGATTATGACGCAGTGACGCTATCTAATTAGATATCTATAAAGGTGAATAATTGGAGAAACTTTCAGTACGGATTTCGCTAGGCGTTTCACGGAGTTTAATACATAGGTACAAGCCTAAAGTGAACCCAAGCCCTAAATAATAGATTATAGTTGATGTCCACCTAGTTTAATAATTATCCATAACATACATTACATTAATAAAGTTTTCAAATACTGAAACCAACGAACCCAGTACTTATATTGGAAATATTTTTGATCCGAATTATAAATAAATAAATCCATTTCAATCTTTAACAACAGCTGTGTTTATTTTATTATTAGATGAGTGTAATTGCAATTGCCCAGGCGTCAAATTTCGCAGCTACGAATATGTAAGGTTTCATTAATGGGGCATAGCATAGCCATTCCTAGGCCATATTTATTATAATTTATAACCCATGAAAATATTCATATGTGATAGAAATATTCACAAAATTTTACTCACGACTCAAAGCATCGATCAACACGTAATTCTAAGACAATAAAGAAACCTGCAGTGTTTATAAAAAACTAAAGAAATTATACCAGACCCAAACCTTAAAAAAATCAATGCAAAGTTAAAGACCGTGTATATGTGTCATCATTTGCTTGTTCATGGATATTCATAGCATGTTACGTAAACTTTGCAAATAGGTATAATATGCAGGCACATTTAATTATACTTAAGACTTGTTTTTCGTTTATACTCCCAGATTATTATGTGTATGAGGAAAATGAGAGAAAAGCGAGCTTATCTAAATTAGCCGATGATAGTGCAACTCCACCACAATTTTTTGTGGTGATACATATGTATTTATCACGGTTACTATAGGTACCTAACCATTTCATAACCTGAAGCTGTAAAAACTTAACAAAGGGATGCGGATGGAAGGAATTTAGAACTTCCGATTATTTTACATGAACATAAAGTTGGCCTCACACGTGTCTATTTGAAACGATTTGGCTGGCTGGTATCTACACATTTACATAGGTAATTCAACCTAAACCCCATGCCTATCTACAGCATTGTCAACCTTATGGTATCGTCCACCTATTGTATCGTTCAGCGATAGTGCTGCCAAACGCTAAGGTCATAGTTGAATGACATTTCAAGCTTTAACAACCGATTGAATTTCTGATACGATAACAATCGCTTTTTTACTATTTGTTGTTTGATTAGATGATAACCGATATACGAATGTTATAAGTATACCATAAACAGGGAGGGGAGTTAAATAACTTGCACTCCGAAGTAATAAAGGATTCATGACAACAGCTTAGCAAAACGACGTTTCTCAATAGGTGGTACCTATAATCGTGTTATCCAACAGGATAAGTTAATAAGAGCTCTAATTAGAACAATTAATCTAATTGAAGCCAAAGACAAGCAAGGGGAAGTAAATAATACGTATTACGTGATGTAATTCATTACAACCTGTTGTTATAGCTTAGCTTGCAGTCATAGCGATGCTATCGTTGCACTTTGTACCTGCCTATTCTAGGAATGGTGATACTGAAGTGATTACCTACCTGTCAGATTTTATAGCACAACATGACTACAATTAAGATATTTATAAATCTTAACAAGTACCTACTACTCGACCATTCCATTTAGAAGAGCTATAACCCTAGCATTAGAAAATAGAAGCATTTTAACTTCCAACGAAATAAAAGATTACATTAATTTCAAGTGAGTATTGTTGTGTGCTTATTAATCCTACGAATATGGGCAGCAGTGTTATTGGAGCAGAGACAAGGACGATGATATCAGCGTATGGAGCTTGAGTAGGCGAACGCACACCCAGACAAAATATGACGAATCCTTCGTAATAAAGTTCAAATAAGGCGACATTTTTAGTAGTAGGAACCAACTATATTTTATCGCTCGAGAACTGACTAACCATTTCAAGGCTGCGAAGGTG
Organism: Caradrina clavipalpis; assembly: GCA_932526535.1. Lineage (NCBI taxonomy): Eukaryota > Metazoa > Arthropoda > Insecta > Lepidoptera > Noctuidae > Caradrina > Caradrina clavipalpis. Next base: position 8,646,076 of record OW052093.1, read on the forward strand.
ACAAGTAAAGAATAACAATTCTCAGTGACGTACGCCCTTAGTAATTAACGAGTCACAGGAAAAGATTTACCTCGATGTTAGATGTGCCCTCACCGTACGATTATGTCACGTGAACTGTGACTCGGTCATCCTGTTACAAGAAAATTGACGTTTCATGACAAAACAAATGAAATATGACACAGGCGTGACAATGATTTCATACATAAGACACATCTAACAATTTAAATTTTTAAATCCTTGGTCAGAGATATGCGTGACGATTTTTTATCAGTTTTGTAAACAGCAACGTCCTGTAGCATTGCACGACAATATTGCATCAATTTTCCGGTATTCATAATCAACTATACCCGAATTAAACATTATTCAGCTAGACACGTAAGAACTACATAACAATGTTTGGGCCATGACTTGACATGACATTTATGACTAAAGACACATTATCAACCTTATCAAAATACCTATGTATGTAGGTATTAGTAGGTCTTTTACCTATCTACATGATTCAATCATCAGCGAGTGAATCCAAAACTTAATAAAAGTAGCAGTCGCTATGACTAAGCCATTGACTTATTTTATCATTATCGCGTAAGATGGATGATCTTAGAGTATTAAGATAGCAACTTGAAGTTTTGGAATAAATAAACAAAAATAATTTAATTACTCATCACATGACCCTTTTAATTTATCAATCAAGTTATAATGAAGGTACTGTTGACGCTAAGTAAAAAAACATCGTTTATGTAAAATAAGATATAAAATGACTTCATCTGTTGTGTGCGAGACGTAATGAATCAGGAAACATGTTCCAGTGAATAACAACACGTTACAAGAATGTGTACAAATACTACCTAAGTCTACTACAATAGGTACTAATTTAGTCATCTTTATTGGCTAAAAATTAATTTATTATTAAACTGTTTTAACGAAGTCGTGATCTAAGGCAAAAGGCTGCGAAAATAAAAATTGGGTACCTACATGCGTAGATATTTTCAATGAATGATAAATATTATTGTTACGTTGCGTTGCAGTTGATAGGCACCTAAGTATATTTAATAAACAATATTGCAGTCTGCTATGCACCTGTTTCCTTTAATAAAATTGGAGCGTTTTTTAGGGTTCCGTATCAACCTGAAAAGAAAAAGCGGAGCCCTTTCTTTTTCTTTGTTGTCACAGGGCTGTATCTTTTAAACCTTACTAAGTAGACACTCGAAATTGTAATGTAATGGCCGTTATAAGTGTTATAACAATAAATAATAAACATAAAATAAAGTAAAAAAGGGGTATCCATAATATGAGAAACATGTTTTTTTTTGTATGTAGAGTCGAATATTGCACGCTGGTAAATACGGAACCCTTCGTGTGCGAGTCCGTCTCTTACTTGGCCGGTTTTCATGACTTTATTTTTAGTTGTTTCAAAGCATTAGTGAATGGAGGAGTAAGATTAGCTCGCCTCCTCCGCATGTGTCTCGGCAGTCGTACAACCTGAGCTGCGTCGTCAGCCCCCGCCGGCCGCGCCCCACCGCCTCTTGCTGCCTACTGACCTCCACGACACCAAAAAGCATTCTCAGCGACAATATGCAACGTTTTATGGCCTCGATAACTCATATGCATAAAATACTTACAATATAGGTACCTGTACCTACTTGTGTATACGCTCTCACGGTAGAGCGCCCGTAACTTTAATATGACACACCTATAGCTTGGGAGACGTTGAATATTAAATTTACTGTTAGCATCATTCTATGCATAGTTTTTACCAATAATAATGAATCCTAGTACAAAACTAGGTAAGGTGAGAGGCAGTTTATGGTAGGTTCTTAGCCCTACTAGTTTAAAATGCTGTAGACACTGCAGTGTACCTGATCTAAGAGGTAAATTCATTATATGATCAATAAATTAATAAGTCAGATCAACTTCAAAAGTTTCAACAAGTTTGTAACAAGTCTCACCAACTAAGGAAATTAAGAAACTTTATTTCACAATTTTTTTTTGGCCCTTTGGCATTTCCTTCTACTTTCTCAAGTTATTGTAGAATTAAGTAATTCAATATGAATTAATCAAAAGTTAAATAACATCACTAAATACATCCCTGTTATTCCGCTCAATTAATTAAAACAATAGGTACTTACTAGTTCTATTATTTTTAAGAGGCCCGGTGGAGTTTTGAAATAGTTTATGTCGATTTTAAGCCAATCCGGCGCACCGCCCTGCTGCTGAGATGAAGGTGCAGTCGGTTTGTTGTGTTCAGTAGTCACCACTGTCTCAGGCGCCATCATTATTTGAGGTAAACGTTCGTTTTAAAAAGTTGAATTCGTGTGCGTTGATCACGAGCACTGCCACTATAATATTTAGTACACTGTAGACGCGGCACACATTTTCGTACGTCGATAGCGAGCGTAGTATCGTCCGTGCAGCGCACAACTGTCGAGCGGAACGGAACAGTGGTGGGACTGCCGGCCGCGGGGAACAAGAATGGTGGTGATGGCGTTTGTGCGCCACAAGCCCACAAGTAAGTAGGTACAACCTGCCCGGTGCGGTGACGGAATGCTACGCATATTATTAGTTATGTAGGTGCTCATAATGTGTGTCGCGAACAGAAAAAGGCAAGTAGGTACCTACTTAGGTAATTCATTAAGCACTTAGCACATTACATACAAATAAACAGCCTCAATACACACACCTAGTTGACTAAAAGGTTTTTTTTCTTAACTTAAGTACAATATAATGTTAGCCAGGCAAACACTAACATTGTAGGCTAGACTAAAAGGGCCGATATGAGGTACTAAATACACCCTTAAAAACAAAATTTTAACTGGTGTGGTTTGATTACAGTACCCTTTCAGATTTGGATACACCAGCGACATCTATTATGAAATCGTAGAACTTTTTTACGTAGAAAACCTAGTTTTATCAAAGTTCGATAATTCCAAGACTTTTGCCAGAGAGAAAACACCACGCGAAGCCAATAAAATATGGTCTCGGGGATCTGGCAATAGGATTAAGTTAGTGGCCATTTCTCATTTATCTCTGGTAGTTAAAAGGTAAACAAATAGTTTTAAACTAGTCTGGCTATGGCACCAATAGCCGGTTGGAATATTTATTTCTGTGATTTTGAATGGATACACTCTTCGACATAGCGAAAGCTTTCGACAAAGTCTTGCACAACGGCTTATTATATAAGCTCTACCAACTCAGACTGCTGACGTTCTGTCGAATCGCACCTTCCGCTATCGCATCGAGGGCGCACTGTCCTCTCCCCATCCCATATCGCAGGAGTCCCTCAAGGTTCCGTGCTATCCCCCCTCATTTTCACGTTGTTCACCAGGAACATCTCCAAGAATAGAAAAGTCCATCTGGCCCTATTGGCCGATGACACGGCCATCTTCTACACTAGCCGCAGCCCTGACTCCATCGTTCGCACTCTCTAAACCTCCGCAAACGCCCTAGGCACTTGGTTCCGGAGAAAAATGGAGAATCGAGGTCAACCCCGACAAGAATCAAGCAGTCCTTTTCTCCAAACCGCGCTTTAAAGGCCACGGGAGTCCCGTACTACGTTCGCATCGAAAACCTCCATCTCGACCTCCGAATCCCCGCCGTCCAGCAGTTGATGAAACGCATCACAAAGCGTTTCTTCGACTCTGCTAAAATGCACCCCAACCTGTTGAACCTATCTGCCGCCAACAACACATCCCCATCCATCCTCATGTCTGCGACATTCCCTCAAGTAGACAACGTCCTCGGTTGAACAACATGCCAAAACGAAATAAAACTATTAAAAAAATTGGTACTCCTGAACTCATCAATATAGTAGAGCTACCATGCATTTCTATGGGTAGCTTAGGTTAGAGGTCAAAGAAAAAATGATGCTGTTTTGAAGCAGACATAATTCAAATTTGGAACGATGATGACACCTAAAATGGCCATTTTAGGTGTTATCATCGTTCCTTTGAATTCACAACTAGGTACCTATTCAATAAGTTATTAGGCCTTAGAGTGTTCCTACACGGGCCCTATTTTCTCGGCAATGCGTGGCTGCAATACATTGCTAGCAATGTTTTAAGCACGGCGTGGTCGAGAGAGGCCGGCCGTACTTTAAAAATTGCTAAATTCCCAGCAATAGTGTGGCTTGATCACTCCGACAAGCGTTGATATAACACATTTTATTTAAAATCATTCCACACCACGCGCCTGTTTTTCAGAGCTCATACACTGGCCATGTTTTCTTAGCAATGTGCAGATGCAATACATTGCCAGCAAAGTATTGTCGGTTTATGAGCACTTCTACTTTCTAGATCTCAAAAATGCAGGGTCAGGTCAGGGTCAATCACAGTTACTAATATAAAAACTTTTTGCAAAAAATATTTTAGTTGTGGAAGTCGGTGGCAATACAAAACAACAAACAGAACCAAAGCCGCCGACTTCCAAAACTAAAGTTCCTTTCACTTTGTAGTTTTAGAAGGCGGTTGTATTACAACCAAGTATCCCTCATACGATATTTCTAATTTTAAACGTGCAAGGAAGGGTCGACATGCCCCCCTCCCCCTCTTCCTTCAGTCAGGCATCGAGTACACGTTTAAAGGCCTATTCAAACCTGAGCGATATTCGCTGCCGCTGTGGGTAGAGGTACATATCGCGCGGGTTTCGCTCAGGTATTTAGTATCAAGTACCGCGGCTACAGCGACCTGAGCGATATTCGCTGCCGCTGTGGGTAGGGGTACATACCGCGCGGGTTATGATCTCCGAAATGATCATGTCAATATTAATAAGGGACCAATTCGGGAGTATAATCTTTAAAAAAAAAAAAACAAAATCGGTCCACAATCGGATCACAAAATCGGTGAACGTATTTAAAGACATACAGACAGCCGAACATAGAACCTCTTTCTGTTTGAAGTCGGTTAAAAATACCAAAACCCAACCACGAGCAAAACGTGTTTATAGGTTTTTGATGGATGTTTTCGTCATCGTCGCAATAGACTATATTTTTTTATTTATAGCATTTTTCAGTATAGCTTATAGTAATAATAGTGACCGATACTTAGTTATTAATCTAACTGTCTCAAAACACGGTATTTTTTTATGAACAGCTGTTATCTCTAAGGCGTGCCGCAAGCACGTTCCTTATGGTAATAACGTACGGTAAAAGGTGTTATAAGGCTTTGTATAAAAAAAGGATAACTCAAATAAATTACAGTAAATTTTAAAATCGAGGTCTATGGGTAATTTCTGTTATCATGTGTATCAGTCACTCATTACTAGTCTTAGATACATTCTTAGAATGTGCTCATGAAGACCTTTTATTAGATACCGAATATGATATAATTTGTTTTTTTTTTTATTGTGCTCATGAAGACCTTTTATTAGATACCAAATATGACTTTTTTTTTGTGTCGTTTTTGCTATTAACCTTTTAACCGCTTGTGTCACATTTATGCGACACATATTTCCGTGCCCCTACCGCGCGTGTCGTATTTCTGCGACAGAGAACACGCATGATTTTTCGATCTATTTTTGTCCTATTAACTGCCTGCCTGCAAAGGTATTATTTTGTCAAATTTGTAGCCGCGCGCTAGGGGCACGGCGACTGATATTTTGCCAAGCGGTTAAAAGGTTAAAGTCGCCATTTTGAATTTTCTGATATACAGCCTATGTCTACTACAGTAACATCATGAAGTTTTCAACAACACCTTCAGTATATGACGAATAGGTTAGAAAATATGCACACACATGCAGATGTATAAACAGTTAATTTTTCATAATCAGATCAAAAAGAAATCAGACACCACAACTAAAACAAAGTCTAAACAATAGCACTACAGTAATTTAAACCTGTAGGGTATAATTGGTATGTGTTTACAAGACATTGAAATTATAAAATATTATTAAAATAAGTGGTGCCAATTTAAAAAAAAAATGGATACTGTTATCAATATTTAATATTTCTTTAATTGGTTACAACTTTTGTCATTGTATGGTTAAAGTTGTAACCAATTATAGAATGTCAAATAAAATACCAGAAGACAGAAAGCAAAAGACTTTTAATTAAATCCTTATTTTAATGTTCTATCATAGTAATAAAACATTGATAACATTATCCAAATGTGTTGGAATGTTTGCAAATAATATTACACCATTATGATTAAATTAAAACAACCAAATACATTTTCATTTATATTGAGTAAACTTAGAAAAAGAAGCCTAGAATTTTCCCTCCAAGATGTTTCCTTCTAGCTTCTTCATGGTCCATGATTCCACCACTGGTTGTTAGGACCAGGTATCTGTAAACAAGATTAATTCCAAATTAGATTTATATTTAATCAACCAAAAGACATTTTTTTTTATAACTAATATACAAGCATTAGTAAGATTGGTACAGTAAAATGGGGTGTATAAGATTGCAGGGGTGAATCAGGATGAAACTTTAAAAGGGATTTTAACGTTGAAGTAATATACCATCATCACGCCTGTATTCCCTGAAGGGTTAGGCAGAGGTGTAACAATGTACACCCACAGTTCGCCGGTGTGATGACATTTTTTCTTTTTTTTTTATGGTGGTAATATAGTTTGTTGCCGACAAGTACACTTTATGGTAAATTATAATTAACCTTTTGAACGCCACGGACGTTTATAGACGTCTAACGAAATCGTGCCAAACACGCCACCGACGTCTATAGACGTCAAGAAAACGAAATTTTTAAGTACTTATTTTCTACTTAAAAATGTCCCAAATTAAGTTTTTTGTGTTTCTCTTTCCTATTATTTAAAACTACATTAATGAAATATTGTAAAATAGCACAAAGATATATTGATTTCTTACATTTCACTAGAAAAAACAATAATCAAAAATTGCTAATCGAAATGCTGAATTGGTAGCTTGGCGTAGCAGTGGCGCCGATGTGTTTACGCTCTGGCGGTCAAAAGGTTAAATAAAAACATTAGACTCCTTTTTGGAAACCAATTATATTAATTCAACAATAAAATCCCTATAAAGTTTTGTCTCGTTCACCCATTCATCCCTATACACCCCATTTTACGGCCATTAATAACACCTACATTTTAAAATATACTTGTTCAAAATACCACTAACAACATCCATCAATGAGAAAGATATCTATTTGTGACATTTTATTTCAATTTAGCACAACATATCAAATGCCGACCAACAAGAACTATTGGCGATCCGCGGTAGTTGTGCAACCATCACAGCTCATTTTAATGTGAAACATGGATGAATTTAAATCTATACTAATATTATTAGGGTCTCTGGACCTACTCAACCAATTATGAAAACCTATAGAAACTATGAAAATATCCACGCAGACTAAGTTATAGTAAGTTTCAGCACTATTTCCCCCAATCAAGAATATTATTGTCTGTTATTCATATTTCTCGATATTTAAGAGATCTATCAAAATATGATACAGTTTCATGAATAATTATGATATTTATACAACATGGTAAATGCAGTGTTTAGGTGAAACATAAATCATAATCACTCTAGAAATAACAAACTTCGACAAACCACATACTATTGTTGCATGGCATTACATAGCAATAAATAAATATTTACATTTATTTCAGTTCTTACAAGTTGATGGTAAAGGTAATAAATTGAAGTACCTATAATTTAAGTATAGCCAAATATTGGAAACATTAACTTTAACATGTTAGAATGCCTTGCAATGGGATATAGTGATGATGGTGAAAGCATCAAGTACCTATCCTTCCAGATAGATATCAGATATTGACCTACATGACTGATAATGCTATTATTTACAACTAAATCGTGTATGCTGCAAATAAGTATTTCAAAGTGAACAACTTACCCGAACTGTCGTGACGGTAGCAGGTTAGTCCACCTCTCAATGTCATTGATGGGAACGTCGAAGCGGGGCGAAATGACTCCACATTTGTTTAGTCTGCCGGTCAGATTGACAACAATCTTTCCAGCTCTGTGATCATCGACGATTTCAAATTCGCCAATGTAACCGTGCTTCATCATCACAGTTAAAAACTTGACGATAACTTTGGAACAAGGCCGGATAAGCACTTGTCTTTTGCCGCGCTTCTCAGCATTGTGGATTGATTTTAGAGCATCACTCAATACGTTCATACGCACCATGGCTGAAATAACAGAGAAGTAAATGAAAAACTTCGTTTAACCAACAAAATTGGCTCACAAGGAACTTCACATCTGCACGAAGAAACGTCAAAACACCGTGAATCGTCAGAGGTTATCACTGAACATTGATTCTTTTACCCAAAATATTATATGGAACCAAGTTCACATTAACTACTTTGCAATATTAATTGGTTTCTTGTAATTTTAAGGCATTAAAAACAATGATTACCTAGGATTTAATACCCGCCTCAGCGAACCGAAATGACAGAACACTCCGAAAGAAAGAAATATTTTAGAGATGGCTGTTGTAAGGTGGCATGAGTTTAAAAAATCGACTAATAATGTAATTAGTCTACTAAAAAATATTAAAGCTATGGATTAAAAGGATTTTACTTACTTAAAAAATATTTTTTACTTTGTAATGCAACTCTCTTTTGACTTCAAGTAACTTAACTGTAGACATAGATTAATTAAACTACCTCTCCTCTATAAAAATGTGGATGATAGAGTCACTGCTTGAAAAAAAAAAAAGAAAGTAAAGTTCGGTAAAAAAGAATTGAAAAAAAATAAGGATGGCGTTCTTATTTTTTTCCAAATTCTTTTTAAATTCTAAAACTTCCAAAGTCACTTTCTATGGCAAAGTAGCAAAATAAATAATAAGAAATCGTTAAAATAAATTAGCAGCTCGTGTGCATTACCTAAAACTGACTAGAAATGGGTCAGAAAAGAAATGGCTCGATTAAAAATGTTTAAATCCACCTGTCAGGCACCGAGCGAGTCATACTTTTTTGCCTAGATGTAAATATTTTACGATAGTCTTCAATAGCTTCTGTCACTTCATAATCTACATCTACCAATGTGAAACTCTTCACTTTTCCGATAATTTTACTATGTATTACAAAAAATTGTAAATTACTAGTCAATAACGCAGGCTGATTCAACTCATACAACCGATATACATTACTTTGATTCTAGAAAAAAAAAAAACATGAAAAGTAGTCACATTATAATAATATAATGTTTGTACTTGAATGTTATACATATCCGGATAAAAATCTCTGTCTGAAGTAATGTGTATTCTTTCATTTTTCTTCAAACTGGCAACTCCAATAGTCGTTGATTTGCGACTAGCCAGTTAGCACCGGGCGGCGTTCGTTGACCATATTGCCACAAATTAATAACCATTATAGTGTGTCTGTGTATGTTGAAAAGTGCAAGCAAAGGTGCATGCAAGTATGTAAGGAAAAAAAGAGAATATCATTATTTACTTTCTATGTTGCAATTTGTAAACTGGCAACGCAACAAAATAGTCGACTATCAAATACTGTAGCCAAAAAAAAGTGGTACCTCTAGTAGGCAACTCTACTAAATCGGTGCCGACAATAACCGAAGTACACCGAACAGTGTTCAAGCTCAAAAGAAATGAAACAAAAACATATTTTTGCCGTAGGTACCCGTTTCGCTCGTCAAGTCAAGTCGCGTCCTTCGTGCGATTGTGCAATGAAGTTCAGTTTATGTCATGAAACTTTCGAAGTTTGTAAAACTTTGAAAAAATAATTTTGCGATGTTGATATTATTGTAAGACAATAGTTACTTAGTTATTTAGAATTTAACTATAGAGAGGTGCAATATCTCTGTATTTATAACAAACAAAGTTGAGTGAACTTATGAAGTTGTGAGTAATTTCTACCTTGCTTGTTCAGTTGCAAGGCGAGCGAATTCCACAGGTGTTAACGAATGTTGTGGCAACTTAAATCCTAGCAACCGATTTTAAATGATGGAACTCAATGTACAATTGTTGAAAGTGTAAAGGTGCTTAATTTAGTAAGACAAAAATGTAGACAAAAGTGTCTAAACAAGAAGATTTAACGTGTCATGGAAGAATTAGAGCGGTGGTCCAAGATGTATTGCAAACAGTTTTGTGGGACTTTTGTTATGTTGATTTTCTACTTTATACATCCTACAGCATCAATAAATATTACAGGTAAGTAATTTAAGTTTGAATTGTAAATTAAGTAAGTTATCAATCTTTAAAAACTAAACTGACAATTCTTTTGTGTTACCTTTCAAAGTTTTTAAAGTAAAGTAGTAGTAGAAGTAGAAATATTGCGACGTGATTTTATATATAAACAAATTCCTATTCATAATTAATTAAAAAATTTACAAGGCAACTTACTAACTATCAAGTACTGCAACTAGAGTTTAACTTTCGTATATGCTTGAGATGAATGTTAAAATTGCATATAACTTTTTTTTAAATAATTAAAAAATATCTAAATTTATTACAATAACAAACTCTTTTATTTTACTGAAATTTTAATACTTTCAAATTCATTCACTACAGCTATTGGTTTTATTGGTAATACACCTTCACATATCATAGGTTGCTTTTGAATATAAAATATCTGCCCGTAACACTATGCAAAATTTTTAAAACTGTGAATGTTCAAGTTGTGAACATGATATTTTAACAACTTGAATATATTCACTGTTTATATCAAAGTTGTATACCCATTTATATTACTAAGACCGCCCCTAAGACGACCCACTGACCGACTTCCCTGTCCGTCTGTCACCAGGTTGTATCTCATGAACTGTGAAAGTTAGACAGTTAAAATTTTCACAGATGATGTATTTCTATAAAATAATAAATAAATAAATATAAAATAATCAAAACTAAAAAACAGAATAAAACAAATACTTAAGGGGGATCCCACACAGTAAACATGTTGTTTTTTGCCATTTTTATATTTAACTAGCTTCTGCCCGCGACTTCGTCCGCGTCACAGTTGATGTGTTATCCTACGGGTGCCGTACATTTTCCCGGGATAAAAAGTAGCCTATGTGTTATTCCAGACTATAATCTATCTTTGTGCCAAATTTCATCCAGATCCATTCAGCCGTTTAAGCGTGAAAGAGTAACAAACATCCATACATCCATACATCCATACATACAAACTTTCGCCTTTATAATAATAGTAGGATGGTACTGAACCCTTTGTGCGCAAGTCCGACTTGCAATTGGCTGGTTTTTTTTATCCACATTTCCAAGTCTTATATTTTTTCTAACAGTGTCACAGGCATCATTTCTGTTCAAGTTATTTAGCACTTTTGGAACACATAAAAATGATATGTGACATATATATTCTAACAATATAATAAAGCTGAAGAGTTTTTTTGTTTGTGTGTTTCTTTTTGAACATGCTAATCTCGGGAACTGCCGATGGATTACCAAAAATCTTTTTGTATATATTAGGTATCATAGATTCATGAGGTATTGTATATGTATATGGCTATATATCATCACACTACAACTCACAGAAGCAGAGCATAATGTGAGGCAGGTGTAAAAATACCCACTCGGGTGAAGTTGCCGGTAGAAGCTAGTGTTGTATAAAGTTAGAATTGTAAGTTTGTTGTGGATATGTAGTAAAATATTTACTACATATCCACAACAAACCTAAAAAAATATTATACATTCTTATATGCAGAGAATCCACATCGAAGTGGCACAATACCTTGTGCGATAGGGTTAGGTACCCAATGGTTAGGTTAATTGGTGACCAATGATAGCCATGATATACCCACGGCTATCGTTGGTTACCAATTAACTCATTATTGACTACCAATCAACATAGGAAGTGAATTACAACAACATCCTTTCACAACAACTGATTAGGCATAATCTATGTACTATGTATGTGAGATATATGATACCAACTAATTACCTGGAACATGATGCATACTATGATTGTACCAAGAGGTCAAGCTGTATTCTTGACATTGGAAGCTTGTCCATAAGTTACACTAATGTACACAACAAATGTAACAATATGGTTGTAGGTAATAACTATGGGGCTGTTAATGTAACTAACTGCCCCGCTGGTCTCGTGGTCGCAAGCGCGACTGATGAGCGTGGGGTCCTGGGTTCGATTTCCCAGGTCGGGCAAAAAGTGTTTTTGAGTTTTTCCATTAGGAATTTCTCATCAGCAGGAAGTTGGTTGTGTGACACCCCCATGCCTCTGAAATCACGTGAAGCCATTCATCAAATAACTTCCCCCGCCCTGGGCGGGGCGGGAGGGAGTGTCAGACTTTTACTGACTAAAACCCGTCTATGTTCCTTCATGTGCCCTTTGCGTTCCGGGGGCGCGGTATCTCTTTCGAACCCGCAGCCCCGGCAGGCATCGGCCCTCAGTGGCCCCTTCCAAGTTTGCTGACATCTCTTTGAGGCGCGCGTGGAACACGAACGCGCCGTCGACACGGTCTGTCGCTACTTAGTTAACGTACGGACGGTGAGCTACCCATTGCTCACCGCCCACAGACCAACGTGAAGCCATTAGTCCCGGCTGTTATTTGCAGATCTTTGACAGTCGTTACGGATAGTCAGAAGCCAAGAAGTCTGACAACCAGTCTAACCAGAGGTATCGGGTTGCCAGTTACTGGGTTGTGGAGGTCAGATAGGCAGTCGTTCCATGTAAGACACTCGTATTCAGCTGCATCCAGTTAGACTCGAAGCCGACCCCAACATAGTTGAGAAAAGGCTAAGCAGATGATGATGATGAGTCTATAAGTATAGGATTAGATGAGCAGGTGCAGTAAGTGCAATTTCCAATGGCTATACCTCGCGGTGTTACCCGCGTTCAGCTACGTCTATGGTTACTGCACCGCTCCCGTTGGTCGTAGCGTGATGTTCTATACGTATAAACCTTCCTCTTCAATCACTCTATTATATTCTATAATATCATCTATTGCTGAAAACTGCATTAAAATCCGTTGCGTAGTTCAAAAGATCTAAGCATACATATAGCGGGAGCGACTGTTTTATACCTACTATGTAAAGAAGATAATTATGTTGACCGTTAATGATGAGTCACCATTATCTAGATAACATTAGCATGGATTAGCTAATAAATAAGACTGAGCTTGGGTAGGTACCTATATTGTGTCCTTGCATCACCAACATAGGTAGTCACACTCAACTGAATGAAACCTAGAAGCGCAAGTAAGAGAAGAAATATTTAGAATTTAGGGAAAATATCCGGTCCAGTACCTATAAAGATTCATTGATTTTTTATAAATCACTCTCTCATTATGATAGTGTAGGTAACATAAATCAATGCTCGTGCTCGTGAAGTATGAAAATATTATAAGTAACTAGCGAACTATTCGCGACTTCGCCCGCGTGGCTTATTCCACTCGTCTTTGGTTACTGCTGCGCTCCCGACGGTCATAGCGTGACGTTATAAAGAATACCTATGTAAATCAGGGATAATGTAGCATTGAAATAATTTTTTAAAACGGTCCAAGAGTTTTTGTGTTTATTTATTACTAACATACAAAATATTTCGTCTTTATAATATTAATATAGAAGACTAAACTAAACTTACTTTGCCCGCGGCGATCGCTTATACGAATACGAAAGAATATGCTTTAATCTAAGGGTATGTCGGAATACGACAGCATTTCAGAATAACCTTCCGTCCGTCACGGCGATAAAGATCTCGACCGTAGATTTCCACAACATTCTTTTGTCAGCCGCTTACATCTTGCCGCAGAGGTTCTTTCAGTCTTTTCCTCTCTCCCTGTGATTTGACACGAATTGAGATTTTAGTAGCGGACAAATCGTACAAACTGTCTATATTTATTTAGCCTTAGCCTTAGGATATCAGTTATCTATTCTAATTATCTCCTATTATGCATAACTATGTACCTACTACTGAAAAGGATTTTGTATTTTAGATGATATTTTATGTATGTTTCTATTTAGGTACTTTTTGTTACGCAAACATCAACATTTTCAAAGTACCTATCGTATCTAAACTTTCCGAAGTAGTCTACAATCACTAGTTAATTACCAAAACAAAGCCATAACAGATGTAGCTTAGTATGCAGGAGAACCTCTCAATCAAAGACTTTAATGAACTTGGCTAACTTAGAGTGGACGTAAAATATTCAGTCACGAATTACCGTCAGTTCCCATAACTCTCTTGTTAATTCACAAGCAGGTGGTTAATTAAACGCTTGTCTTTTATTAATGAGAAGTTAGAGTAAAATGTACCTAACTTTATAACTACTTTTGTGTTGTCGTGATGCTTTGTAATTATTATAATAAAATTGGTAGGAACTAGAAATGTTTTTACAAGAATCGATCTGGCCTGGGTCTACCTTAGGTATGTAAGTTTAAATTCACAATACTTTTAAACCTGATGTAGCCTTATCTCAAATAGGTACCTACGTAGGTAACATAGTGAATCGTTAGAACGAGAAAAAAGTCATTGTATCGTCAAGGCTCTAAGGACAAGCTGTTTGAGAAATGCATTCATGGGCACGCTCCCTTAAGTGCGTCTCTGCTTCAAACTTAGGGTTACCATAATAAATAATGAACTATTTGGACACCACGTGGTGTTCATCCCTTCTTGTCCGCGGAAGACAACAGTATGACTTGCCTGTAAAAAAAAACAGCCTTCAGACCATCATCAACTTTACCTACGATTTCATGACTTATTTACAAACACGTCAGTTCACACTTAGATAAAAGCTGTAATGAGGAATTGAGGATAAGGACTGGAAACTCAAACCGAACGTTTTTAGTAGACGCGACTCTTTTTAAAATCCAGTGAAAATTTAATTCTACTTGCTACCGACCTAGACTAGTAATAATAATATAAAATAATGTAAAAGTATGTTTGTGAATTTGGATGTTTGTTAACTTAATCGTCACACCAATTTTCACGGCCGTACGGATTACGAATAGACCATGACCTGGATTAAGACAGCAATTTTTTACGTTCCCATAATGGTCTTTTTGTCGATTTCTGATTCAGGCGGACAAAGCCGCGGGCAAAGATTAGTTCAAAATAAAGTCACGTAAGCGCCCATATGAGCTACAAGTACTTACAGCTGAAACGCTTGCTGCTATTCTATTCCTATTTACTCATACGATAATTTGCATACAATAAAACTATTCGTAACTGTAACCATTATGTCTATTTAGTATTTCCTAAGCAATGGTTACCCTACTACACGCACATTACGAGAAACGCACACTCGCAAACTTATATACACTTGCCATTGCCATTGCCATTGATTTTCAATCCAACCGTGTAGGTTTATTAAACTAGGTGCCGATTTACACCCACATTGAATTTTGGCGAAACGAAAACCTCTAGGTTAAGTCGTTTCACGGTCGATTTTGCTAATAATTAACCGATTGTTGAGTCGTAATTTGAAACAAATGTTCACGAAACTTAATAAAGCAGTTAATAAACTTTATTTCTCCAAAAATAAGTCCACAAACTCCTCCTTCCTCAATCCCCAATTAGATTGAACACTCCCCATCGTAAATTGAAATAGCCGGCCTCAATAGCTAGTTTATTCCAAAGAGAAGGATTTTCTAGTAAGAAAGTTTACCCTCTAAGGGTCAGTGCACACTGAGACCTGTCAGGACCACGCGACAAGACGGTGATGCTGCGTGCATCCTACACAATATCGAACTTATTTACTGCAAGAATGGATACTCGCAGAACCTGGTCAGTTTATTTTCGTGCTGCTCAGCACTACATGCCTTATAGTGTAGTAAATAAGTTTGATATTGTACCGTATTTTTTTTAAATACGCGTATCATTGAGGCGCTATACTTGGTGTGAACTGGCCCTAAGGCAAAAACTGGCGAGGAGGACGCGCGCCGTGTGCGAGTCGGCGGTAAACATCATCATAAAAGCTCCCGTCTCGCAAGTAGGTAGCTACTGCGGAGACCTCCTGTATGGGGTTATTAATATTAAAACACTACGAACCCGGTAAATACAGGCAGTGAAGGATCAGGACAACGTTAATACGTGCACAGTCGTGGTGACTTCGTCCTCCACGAAATAGATAATTTGACAATAAAGGGTAACTAAGGTAATTCTTAGTATACTGATAAGGTTTACTTTTAGGTAGGTGCGTATTGCACGTTCATGCTGTAAACTTTAAAGTAATATTTTTATAATTTGCTTATTATACACTAGCTTTTGCCCGAGGCTTCATCCGCATGGAATTTGAGAAGAAAACATGGTACACAATGTAGTATGAGTGCACAACATCCTTATGCTGCCAATCAGTTAATTTTCTTGACCTTTAATGATTCTATGCAAAAAATAAAAAGATTTTCTTTCACCACATAAAATAGCTACCCTGAAACACTCAGCAATAGTGAAGCCCTCTAAGAAAATATCCGAACATGAATCATAATAAAAAAAACAATCAGTTTTACCTTCTTATAATAATAATATAATATTTATTAGTTTAGATATTACGTAAAGAGTTCACAGTTACATTGAACTTTTATCAAAATCGTCTTGTGAAAGACTGCATTCTACTGTTACATTGATACGACTTATAATGTAAGTTTTAACGTTATTATTACAAACTTTAATGATTACCAATGAAACAGTTTAATTGTAATAAGTACATGTAATATTTTTGAAGTTACATAGTTACGTTAAAGTTACATAAATACGTTAAATTATGTTAATTTCGATTACTTACACATAATTAAAACTTGTCAGTCACTATTATTAAAGATGTAACGTTTTGTTGGTAGTCAGTTATTAATATTACCTAGGTGCAGAATATAAGCACCATCAGCATAATACCAACTTAAGTAGGCACCTACTTTATGATCAGTTTGTTACCTTAAAATAATATTAGGCATTTCAATAAAGAGTTTCTAAACTACCTAATGATAAATTGTTCTAAGCTAGAATCTGGATTTTGGGAATTTGGAAAAAAAAACCGAAAGTTATTCTATTACTATTATTTTATAAGTACGTTTATTTAACTTTTTACATCGGTCATTATAAGTTGTTATCAACTTATACGTGTAATATACCTTAGGTACTTAATTATAATAGATAAAATAATGTAAATACTGTAAACAGGCATTCATAAAAATATACATAAACTCACACCTTTTCCCCATAGTTGGTTGTAGATAGAAAAGAGTTGAACGCCCTTTGCTCCAATCCTTACATGAATAATGCTCGGTTCCTATATGCAAAACGGATAGCTTATCTTACCCATAGTATAAAGAAGGGAAGTAGGCTATCTCCGGGCCAATCCGCGATATAATTGCCTACTGTCTCAGGGTTGTCACGGGCGCGGGCGGCGTGGAGCGGTAATGACCACGAGTAAACGGTAGGTTACTGATAGTAGGTACTGCCAGGCCTCCGTTACTCGTTCAAGGTTACACGATTAAGTGCCTACGGGTCGCGTACGCCCGGGCGCACAGTACTATCGGGCGTTTGCGTAAAGTACATTTTACCGCGCACGAACGCTTTGTAGGTAATTATAGCATTAAGTGTCAAGTTCTCAATGGCGTGAAGTATCTGTACTTATTTAATCGGTGGTACTGCCTACCAATTCATTAGTTTAAAGCCCGGCCCTTGCCATAGGTATCTCATCTCTGTATAGCTAATTCAGTGATTATTAGTCAATAAAGTTCAACAATGGTTTTCCTAACAAATACAGAATGTATTCAAGATTCAGAGCAGTAGGTATTATTTTCAAAAAAAGGGATAAAATAAACCGGCGAGGCGGTGTGGCCGCGACTGTCCGCACTTCGTCGGATTATTAAGACACCCAAACACACAGCAATACGTTCTCCTGCGATTATCACACATTTTTTCATTCATTAAGCGGTACCGAAAAGCCGTGACGCGCGAATCTCATGCGGTGTTAGCCCCGGCTGGCGCACTGAGAAACGGGTTGAGATTTTGTTAAGTGTGCGTGCGGCGACGCATAGATACTATGACGCACACATACAAGCCGCGCGCGGTGCGTTTGTATGAAGATAACTTACTTCCCCTCTTTATACTATGTCTTACCAGTCGGAATTCTTTCGAATTCTTGACTGGTCGTTTGTGAAAATTCTGGTGACAATTTTGAATATAGAAACGTTTACAAAAATTATGGATAAACCTGCCCGTATGCTGAAAAACAACCTCCAGTAACAGCGAAAATACGAAGGCATTTGCTTGTTAGTAGTATGGTATGGTCTACTACTCGTCGGTAAGTTTTAGGAATCGGGCATTATATATCTACTCAAACGAGCAGGTATTCATTACGATTCATATAACACTAAACGAATAGTAGTATTGCGCATAAAATGTTGATAAAAGACTTTTTTAAGTAAAATTTTATTCTTGATTTTAGTGTCTGTTCGTCCACCTGTGTTCTTTGTCTTTTTTGGCCCAATTACATAAAAGCAAATGTATTTATTCATTTATTCAATTTTATGACTACACTCGAACGGATGTGGTTGTCAAGTCCCGGAAGATAAGATAGTTTTGGGCGACTATAACCCTAGCGACCCTTATTCATTATTCAAGTTATGCGACGAAATCTTAACTGTATTTTGTTTGTAAGTTAGGTAGACTTACCAAGAACTTAGGATTATTCTAGTCTTTAGTTGTACAGCAAACACGTACCTACTTTTAAGTAAGTATTAATAAATTAAACTAAATACTAAATTGAACTGCCTCGTTGGCCTAGTGGTCCTGAGCGCGACTGCTACGCTAGAGGTCCTGGGTTCGATTCCCGGGTCGAGCAAAAAGTGTTATTGGGTTTTTCTATGAAATTCTCAGTAGCAGCTCGGAGTTTGGATTTGTGCCCAGTTAATGGCAATAGGCTCGCCCCCTATTACATGGGACCTAAAATATACCGGCGAACTGTGGGTGTACATTGGTACACCTCTGCCTAACCCTTCGGGGAATACAGGCGTGATGGTATGTGTGTGTAAATACTAAATTATTACTTATGGCATACGTCGACACGACAGAATAAGAAGAAAATAAGGGTTGCCGAGAGTTAATTTACGCATCCGCATCATAAATAAACATACTAATCTCTGGTAAACCGAGTTTAATTCTGCAAAGAGAGAGAGCTACCTAGAATATATCACAGGGTTTAGGTACTCCCAAGTTTATACATAATATATCCAAATGAATTACGAACTTCTGACTGATTGACCGACCGACCACTTATAATTGTTTACATGCAGACATATTTAATTATGCTACGACAACTTAAATCGATTTGATCAGCAAAAGACTAATCTAAAGTTTTAGTCTAAAGTTTCAAAAACTAAAACCCGACTACAAAAAAATCACTTTCTAAAAAGTATGAAACAAGAAAACATTCTCATCTGAAAGCCGTGGTCGTATGCCACCTATTCATTTTCCTATTCCTATGTAGTAGTGCATCTACAAAATAAGAAAATCTTAAATATTATTTACACCAACAGTTCTTGAAAGGATATTTAAATGACTAAGTATTTATTCAATAATTATTTACTGTCAACCTATGTTCGTTACGGCTGAGTGCTTCAGTTTCAGTCGCGTACTTTTTGAGTGATACGTGATACGTATCTGGCTTGACACACTTTTACGAGCCCTGTTCAAACATTGCGGTGTTTTACAACTCTTAGATCCCTGAGAAGAATTCTAAAATTTTACTCAAGTAGGTACCTTATTGTCCAGATTAGATATTTATTAAGATTTTCCAACAGATTCTGTATACATTAATTCGTAAATTTTATATAACTTACAATCAGGCTCGCACATAAACTTTGTGTTTCAAAGATATTAAAATGACAGGCTCGGACTTAAAAGTTGTGTTCCAAAGAAATAATATAAGTTAACACATATAAAAATGTAACGAAAATAGTATATCTAAAAAGTAAGAAAATTAAGCAAAGTACTTTTTACATAAAACTACAAAGAACTAAAAAACACAATTGAAAGTAATAAAGCGATTGCTGAATCCTTGCTTTTTAGCCTGTCATCATCAATAAATGATTATTTGAGTAAAGGCTCGCTCTATTTCGGTTTTATAGTAATATAGTGCATAATCATACTAAATGTTACAGCTGAAGTTACACCGATGCACAGTGTGTCGACTAGAACATGCTAGCTGTACAGAAATCGTTATCAAACACTCTAAAACAAAGTGTCGTTTAACGTAAACAACACCATAGAGGCGCTAATTCTAGGAATTGTTTTCGTTTAACACTGTGGATTTGTTTTGTTTGAAATGTGTAAGTACCCTTTATTGTGTAAATCACAAATGCACATTTATTCAGTTGCAATTTAGCACTACGTTGGTTAACATCTCCAAAGAAATTTTGTGATTGAATCTATTTTACTAGTGATGGATTATATACTAGAAGGTATGTATATTTTTAGTATATATACATGATAAAGTAATTTTAACTGTGTAAATTTATAAAAGAAACCTACCCTCATACGTCTTTCAAGGCGTAATTTTTCTAACTTTCAAAGGTTTGTTGGAGGGTAACTAAAAACCCCCAGTCTACCCCAGTTTACTTTTTTTTCTATAGGTAGCTACATATTTAAGCTTTTAAATAATGTAATTTTTTTTACCCCGAACACAGTCCAACATGGTTTTATTTTTATTTTTCAGAAGTTACATACAAACTTACTCGTATGGATTTTTTTCAAGAGTGGGTCAAATTAGATAAAAAGGATAAAAATAATTTAATGCTAAGGTATATAAAGCAGAAATGGAGCTTGGAGGATGTTGTAGATACATCAGAAAAAGAAATTAAATTACAAATATCAAGATTTTCGGCAAAATTGACTGAAAAATGGAATTCTTGTCGATTCGATAAAAAAGGACGTTGGAGAAAAATAAGACGTGGCTTGAAGGTGCAGACTTAGAGTTTAAGGTTGCTTTTTACAGACCACAGGCTTCCACATCGGCACCGCTTAAGCTACATCCTGGAAGACCGCCAATAGATTTCGAAAATGCTTCTGAGAAAACTAAAAAACGCCGCGTAGAAGAACTCGTTAGTGAGCGTAGCGCAAGTGAGCTAACGTTAGCTGCTGAGATAGCTCATAGAAAGGCAGGATACAGGAATGTAGCAAAAGCTATTAGAAGTAGCAACAGCCCAGCCAAGGGTAACCAATCCACGTCGGAATCTTGTGTTGGTGGCAGACAATTAAGTAGTGATGAAGCTTTAGCGTATTATATAGACTAATAATAACATAAGTTCTTAGTGGTATTTGCATTTCATTTGAATTTATTTCTGCATTTTCATAAAAAAAAAACAATTTAGATTACTTTTTTGACGTATCTAATGAGATTGTAAGTAGTAATTTTCAGCCTTTTACATAATGTAACGTTTTGTTTTTGTATTTGTAATGTTTTTGTAGTTATTTTTTGCATAAATTCATTTTAATTTAGTGTGTATCATTAGTTATATAATTAAACCGGTCATTAATATATTTATATTTTTTAATTCATACCAATAACACCAGAACTCAGGAAAAATAATAATTTTGGCTTATTTTCATTCATCATAAGTGATATAAGTCAAAAAATATTTCTGTCCAGCTAGCATGTTCTAGTCGACACACTGTGCGATGGTGCGTTTTTGTAAAAGTAATAAAACAATAAAGTTGAATAAGTTTTGCTAATTAGTCAAGCAAAATAATATAGGTAAGGTGTTAAAAATCAACTTTACAAATTGACGACAAACTAGTAGAAGGTAAACAATAATAATAATTGAGCAATGGTAATTTTTCACTTGTAAAGGCATTGCATTGCCTTTTATTGCATTCGTTTTTCGATGCCGAGCATGTACACGAAAGTAAAGTTGATTGTCGAACACCTTATATAAAAAGCTTACATAATAATATATTTATGTATAGATATAAAAATACAGCAATACACCATTATGATAAAACACATTTCATAAACTGATGAACAAACAGAAATATATTATGTACTTTGGACTAAATGCCTCTGTGGGGACAGTAAAAAGCATTGAAAAAACCATTACGCAGTACCATATTTATGGAGCCTAACGCGACACAATTAGGTATAAATTATATGATGTATACTTAAGAGGTACTACGGTGTGTTATAAGTATCATCTACATATTAGAGGTATCTATACTCGGTGTACGGTGGCCATCACACTCCCGAGGGTACTTAATGAAAAGATCTTAATGCTGGAGTTTATCCACCATCCTCATATATTTAGGGTCTACTACAGAAGTACTATCACATACCTTGTTATATTATACATATTATTATTTATTTTTAACCACCTCAATGAATTACTTCAAGCTCTAATAATCAAATTCACTAATTTTTGTGGAAACCCGAATGTGTGCTTAGCGACACTTGTTTCTCCAACACACGCTGCGCAATTAACGATAAATTAATCATAAATCACAAGTAAGCAAGAGTTGAGCTTTCACGTAAAATTTTCGTGTGCTAAGATTAACTCTGTACCGTCGACTGCCTCTTGTTTTAACTTCATATACCTACGCCATAAATATGCACAATTAAAGGCTGATTTGTCTAAAGTGAACTAAAGTCTGGAATAATTAGTATAAATGCCTCTAAATAATATTCCACTCGGAAAATAAATTAGGTAACTACTTAATTAATTTTCTGATTAGATTGACTAGTAACAGTTTTGCAAGCAGTAGTCAGAAAACGAACAGATAATAGCGAGCAAAGAGCAAACGCCAGAAACATAATTATAGGACCAGTTACACACGGCAACTCTCAGAAGTATATGTATAAATCTGATGGCGATTTTGGTGAACCAATCCATAAAACATTTGTAATATCTTTACAAGAAATGAGTTTTCCTAGTAATTTTTATGTTTATGTCTGATTTATGCTGCTAGGTAACAAGGTATAATGGTTCTGTTCTGTTGTAGAATCAGCCCAGTCGTTACGTATATGCTCCTGTTTTCCATTGGGCGCTCTGGGTAAGTGTTCAGGGTCCCATTAACTGGGGCCCCAGCCTGCTCTCAAAATAGTAATTCATTGCAGCCACCGTCCCATTCCAAGCATTCGTTGTACCATATTCAGTCACAAAATATTTTATTTGCCGTGCAATATACAGTTTAATTAGGTTCAACTGAACTGTGTAAGAAATTCAATTGGTCAGTTATCAAAATACGTAAAACTCGCAGGGGCCCTGTGATCCTTATGTGCCCGGGGCCTCAGGAGTGAAGACGGCCCTGGTTATGGTTACAACTTCACACAATTCTGCTTGGAATAAATATTAATTTGTAATGTCCAATCAGAAACTCCCATCTTTATCATCGTATCAGCCGCAGCACGTCCACTGCTGTGCATAGGCCTCCCTATTAGATTTCCAAAAGCACTGCCGGTTGGAAGCGGCCTGCTTTCAGCGTTTTCCTGCAGTCTTAACCATAAACTCGAAAAAGCTTCGAGGTTCGAGACATTCTAAGCAATACACATTCAAAAAATCACTTATGAAACAAACAATAATACCTACATAGATAAAAAAGTGACTGAAAGTCGCACTCGTAATTTTAATGGGATTCCTAGAAATGGCAGACCAACTCACACGGGATCGGTTTTATTACTGCGACCTACGCAAACCTCAGAATTACAAAACACAAATCACTTGGGATTTAGGGAATACGTACATATGTCATGTATTAGAAATCCCGACAATTTTAGATTCCTGCTGCCCTTTCCGAGTTAATAATAGACAACTTGGGTAAAAACTAATATACTTCATTGAGTTTGACATACTTATTAGAAAAGGTCGGGTTCCTGTTGGGTACCTGTTGATGATGTAGTGAGCGGCTGACACGAATAAAAGGATCGATTAACTTCTATTTTTACTCGTGGTCGTACGGGCGGTAGCTTAACGCTCTGTTGCTTGGGCTCTGATAAACAAAGGACACTGGGAACGATGGACACCCAACAGCATTTTTATGTTCGTTTATTGCCTCATCATCTCAACGACATTAATCATTGATGATTCAATTCATCGTCGATACTAGCATGCAGTGCCTTTTTGAGCACTCTGGCTATTTTTGTTATTATATTCAGGCTTCCAGGGTTCAACGGTCTGCACGCCTTTTACACGATATTGCTTTTTTCTCTCTTGCCCATACTACTGTCCCACTGCTGGGCAAATGCCTCCTCCATGCCCTTTCTGGCACACTTCCCATGCCTCTTCTAACAAGTGCTTTATAGTTCAAAAATCGATTTACCTATAACCCATATGATAAATGACTGTATTATTATTACCTCCGTTGAGTTCTCTGACCTAATTTTCTATTAAAATCAATATGTACCTTTGTTAATAGTCACTAAATCTAAACAAGTGCCCGTCGTCCGTCCGTATATGTATTATGTTTTTATTTTATGTAATCCGTTCACATCCTACTTCCTACTACTATTATAAAGGCGAAAGTTTGTATGTATGGATGTATGTATGGATGTTTGTTACTCTTTCACGCTTAAACGGCTGAATGGATCTGGATGAAATTTGGCACAAAGATAGATTATAGTCTGGAATAACACATAGGCTACTTTTTATCCCGGGAAAATGTACGGTACCCGTAGGATAACACATCAACTGTGACGCGGACGAAGTCGCGGGCAGAAGCTAGTTTAAACATATGTTAATGTACAAACAAACAGCATTAGGTACAAACGTACCTAATGTTAAAATAACAGTTTTGTGCAAAATGAAATAATATGAATGTTTACACGGTACTTACTTACACTAAGATTTTTTTATATTGTTGTCTGTCTGTTTGCTTATTACTTTTCTATCCATTCTTATTCTCCGAAACGGCTGGACCGGATTTCACGGCACTTCGTCTGGCAGATAGCTGATGTTATACTCGTAAGGAGTAGTAGCCTAGATTTTTATTAAAACAAAACATTAAGTAAAGAAACATCAAGTATACCGCCCAAAAAAACCGTGATAACTGACATTTATGCGAAGTCGCGTGCATACGCTAGTATGATTATTATTGATTACTTAATTATTGAAACATGGTAAATACATAACATAACACTACATATTAAAATAGTAAGTAGTAGTGTTGGTAATAGGCCGAGCAAACCCTAAAAACAAATTATTTATGTCAACTGAGGAAATTCAATTAAAATATTATCACTACATAATAACATAGCAACATAGAACCCCAACCACAAACTAATAAAGAAACCTATAAATAACTTAAATTATGTTGTAAATATTAGGTAGTATTACTATAGTCTGCGGTATGAGTGTAAGACCTAGTTAAATTACATGTTGCATTTATTTATCCTACTGTATCAATCTTCTAAGCCCGTATTCAATAAAGCACAGTACAGTCATATGTAAAAGTTTCTTCTCACCTGAACCCCTTCCAACATCATTGTTCAAGAAGGTTAACAATGAATGAAATCACAATAACGGTGACCTAGTTAGTAATGGATATTAAGTACAGTTTCCTGGCAGTGGCATTTTGTACTTTAATAAAAACCGTGGTCAGAAAAACGTTCAACAGCATGCTACGCATATTACATCACACACGCATGTTCAAAATGTTGAAATTCTTTGTATTTACTTATGAATTGAGCCTACATTTAACTGGTATGGTGGTGTGATATAAGAAGCCTTTGACTCCATTGCATTGTATGTGAATATGTCTGTATGCATGTTCTGGGAAATGAAATGAGCCGTTTTATTCGCTATAAGTAGTGTTCGTTGCGTCGGCGGGCGTCGACCGGTTACTGCTGTGGCGTGGCGTGCCGTTTGTGGACTGCGGTCAAACTGCACACATACTTCAACAGTCGACAACGGACACTCGCTGAGAGAGCCGAACAGAAACACTTAGCAGGACTAAAACACTGTCCATGCTTTGTGACTCAGCTCATTTGAATCCACCAAACGGAAGTAGGTACAATCTCGCTTTTCAATTTACATGGCCAGATTATAGTGCTTCTGACCCCGATGAGTCGTTATACATTCGACTATTTACATTGCTGAGCCAGAAGTTTACAGTTAATTACGGAATCAACGGGTACAATTTATTCTGGAAAAGCAAAACTGTCTATCGATGCCGTTTATAAATCGAGGATGGGTTGCAAATATTGTGTAAACTGAGAAGAGAGAAAAAGAGAAGTAAATAAAAGGCTAATATTAAAACTCGTATAAGCAAATAATTTTACAATTTCATTCGGCGTCAGTACAGTAAAACGTGCACCAGGTACGTAGGTATTCCTTGAAAACGGACACTTGAAAGTCTTCGTTATAAAGGGACCTAAAGCTAATCGAAGGGTTTCCCGTACATTGACGTTTTGTGTATGTGTAGATACGAGTACATTCTCGCAGTCCATATGACCGGCGTTTGTGGTACAAGCTCAGGTTACCGCCTGTTATTACAACCTGAGCGACAAAAAACAGGAAACGAACTAGGTAGCACAGAATTGGAGTAGCCTTAAATGATACGAATAATGATGCGATAGTGTGGTAATAACGAGTATCTGTACTGACTTAATAAAGCTGAAGAGTACCTGGGTTTGTTTTTTGTTTGTTTAAACGTTATCACTGGCCAAAAATATTTTTGTATATGATAGGCAGATTCATGATTCTTGTACATATCACATCTTTAGTAACAGCCACGATACGAGTCACGGGAGCGGAGCAGTAACTAAAGATGAAGTAGCCAGTTAAATAATCATAACAAAAAAAAAACCCTTACAAGAATTTGGTGTCGGGCAAAAGCGCCGGGAGACCGCAAAAAATAGGCGTACCTTCTTATGTTTTCAATATCGTAAATTATACAATTTAACTGAATTATAAGAATATTTAAACACCTCCTGACCTGAGGAGGCCGGCAGTGGCTGATCAGCACCAGTCGGGGATCGTGAAAGGCGCGTACGTTCCCGGGATCCCCCGCGTAAGTGTGGGAATGGAACACTGGGGTGGTTTTTAGTCAGTGAGAGTCTGACAGAGCCCTCCAGTTCGTACGTAAATGAGCCTAACCGGAATAAATTCCAATTGAAAAGGTGAAATCCTTACACCACTCAGAAAAGAGCTGATTAAATTAAAACTGTCTGCACAGATTTTTATTAAATAGCTAAACCACCCCCATCGAACCGGACTTTTAGTAGAAAGAAAGATCCATTAAAAATCAGCCCTTATCTTTGATTTGAAATCAATGATTCAAATACAGAACCACAAAGGCTTCGAACTAAAGAGGTATAACACACCCCTCTCTATACGTTTGAGGTTAAAACTGCAGGTATTACAAGGAATTCAGGTGCATAAAAATATGTCTCTTATTAGTATGTTAGTAGTCGCTGGCTTCAACTAAACGTGCCATAGGTGTGAGTCACGTAACGGAAACGGTTCTTTCGATATTGATGTCTTAGCTTGATGCGTTCCCATGTTTTACTTTTACATAACCTCGCTTTTTACATTGCGAAGTAGATGAACAACTGTAATATCGAATACTTTTTATTACTGCTTATATTTCAAATCCCTTTATTGGCAAACATCTGCGCATTCGAGATACCCGAGCGGAGCACGTAAATTAAACTTAGTTAAACGAGCATTTTATTCTTTATGAAAACTCTTAAAAATCTTCTGCTGGCGAATGGGAATACTTATAAAATTTATTGTGATTTAAAAAATGGAACGCTCCCTAATATAACTTTTTGATATGGCATGATATAAATGATATGGTATCGTGTTGCCTGCTATAAATAAAGTACCGAAAACTCGCAGAATACCCAGTATACCTAGCAACGAATACCTAGGTACGGTTTTCGGTACTAGAAGTAGGTTTAAAAGTAAGTATGTAATTACCTCCTTACTTTTCAATTAACTGAAAACTGAAGGATTTGAAATGCACAATACATTTTCTGTATCGATACACGGACCAAACAATAATGTCGATGCATACAAAATGTATGATTTTTCATTTTTAGTGACTACCTTGATTGGTATAATCTATGTTCTGAATTGATCTCTGTATGTCAATAAGTACAACTCTAAATGCAGAGTTCTTTAATTAAACTCTACAACAATTTCTAGGTTAACGTTTTACTCGCCTTCATTTTCACACCTATGCATTTTGATCTGGATAACAAATTAATTAAATTGTTATCCTAAGATAACAGGTACTAATATCTACTCCATTAATTTGATCGTAGTGTTAGTAGTGGGTTGGCAAGTAATTATTTACATTTTATAAATACAGTAAGTTTACAAGTTTTTAGAATTACCAGATTTTAATTCGTCACTGATAAACTAAAAAAAAGTATGCTAGCTATTCCAATGACCTACCTAGAAGAGGCAGGCGTATCTTATCAGTTTATCAACTTAGATATTGCCAAATTAAGATAGACGAGTGCATAGCCCCTTTTACGCACTGACACGTAGTAAAGCAATTTAATGAGAGTTAATTTGAGTTTTTAAGTGAAAGACGTTATCTTCGAACCTTGAACTAGATTTTCGGGGAGTTTACCTTAATTGCTTTCCTCTCTCACCGTTCTGTTAAAAAACAACCTGGCGTGTCAACAATCAAATCTAATTAAGATATAGGTATAAAAATAAGCGAGGAAATACAACTACTCACGATCATTGCCAGAACATTACTACTGTTCGATGAATAAAAATAAAAAAATAATTTCAAATCTTAAACGTATTTAATTTGTATACATGTCTTTAAACTTCAACCTCACTGTTTAAATTATGTTACGCATTTAACTTAGAACCAAACTCAGAAAGCGTAATTTTACTTATTCCACCCTTTACGCATTATTAGATTTAAATAACGACCGATATTCAAGCGGCAGTCCAACTTAAAGTTTGTTGGAGAACGTATTAAAAGTTTGTTTGAAAGCGTTTAGCAAAAGCAAATTCAAATATATGTAGGTACATTGTTTTCAGTTATACAAACAACACTGGCTTCTGAAATATTATATTTTAAAGTACGGGGACAGTGAAGAAACGGTATTATTTATAAAGGATTTAATTATCATACTCTGAAATTCCTACAAGTGGTTTGCCAACATAAAAATAAATGTACGTGCCTGTAAATATTTAGGAAGAAATATTATGAATCAAACAACACGAATTACCAACGTCAACATTTCAAAAGTAACGAAAATAATGACTTCCGTAATGCATCGTACATTATAATCATAACTATTTTTACCTAAGACTTCATCTCTCATCAGCACTGGCCGCCCGCTCGGTATCAATTAACCTATTATGTGTATTTCCTACTTATTAACCCCCGACGCAAAAAGAGGGGTGTTATAAGTTTGACGTGTCTGTCTGTCTGTCTGTCTGTCGGTCTGTCTGTCTGTCTGTCTGTCTGTCTGTCTGTGGCATCATAGCTGCCGAACGGATGAAGCGATTTCAATTTAGTTTTTTTTGTATTAAAGGTGACCTATGTGCGAGTGTTCTTAGACATGTTTGATGAAAATCGGTTGAGCCGTTTAAAAGTTGTGGGGGTGAAAGTAGGGAAGAAAAACCGAAAGTCTGTAAATATACTCGAGTGGGGTCTCAAACTTAACAAAATCGACATTATAATAAGTAGGTACTTACCTATAAAAAGTATAAAATAAAAAATTAAATTAAAAATTTAAAAAACCCCCAACACAAAAACCTAAGTTCCCTTTAAAAAGTAAAAAAATAACAAAAAAATACGTCACGTTGGGGGACCGATGTTGCATTTAGGATACGATCGTCCCGAGCGGTCCCCCAACGTGACGTATTTTTTTGTTATTTTTTTACTTTTTAAAGGGAACTTAGGTTTTTGTGTTGGGGGTTTTTTAAATTTTTAATTTTCTTTGAGAAATGTTTTGGTAAACTTTTAACTGTTCCCGTTTAGGGAAGGCTAATGTACGCTAACTACAAACCGTCAGCGTCGGTATGATACTCAACACGTGTTGACTGTTG
Organism: Caradrina clavipalpis; assembly: GCA_932526535.1. Classification (NCBI taxonomy): domain Eukaryota; kingdom Metazoa; phylum Arthropoda; class Insecta; order Lepidoptera; family Noctuidae; genus Caradrina; species Caradrina clavipalpis. Next base: position 8,675,952 of record OW052093.1, read on the forward strand.
GTAACTGGGTCAGGCTCACTGCAGTCAATCAAGAGCAGCGTAAAAAAAATAAACAAATTCACTGTTTCATTAAATTGCATCACAAGATGTTTCTTGCGATAGCGATTTTGTTTATATTGATGCCATAATCACAGTGCTAGGCATTCAAAGGGTTAGAAATGTGTTGAAGGAGTTGGCAGTCTAAAAAACTCTATTAAGTATTTGAAACCTCGTTATAAATTCACCAAACGTCCAAAATTGTTAACAAATGCTTATTGTATTGTCTTACACGACTGTCAACGACTTTAACTTATTAGTAGTCTCTTCAAATATAAATGTTCAACATGCGTATGCCTCCCTGTACATTGAAATTGAAACGGAAGTTTGCATTATCTCTTATTAAACCTAACTAGGTACCTATGAGGTTTTACCAGAGGCTTTAGGAACGCAAAAGGATTTTATCGAAATTTATAGGTACATGGCCAGCTTAATGATCCCACAGAGACAATTGCTAACGAAAAGGGTCCAGCATAGCCTGAGGCCAACAATATGTTACAATCAATGTTGAATAAGTGTCATCTATAAGGATTTTACTATTAGTAGTATTGACGTGAAAAACTGCCTCCAACTTTTATCTTCGAACAAAGACAAAGACTCGAACTACTCGACAATACATCGTATTTTGGGAGCTTACTAACACCGATCTGTCAACGGCTTATTCGACGTGTTTAGTACCGATTTATTTCTTTCTCCTAGTTACCCTAATCGTGGCGCAGTATTTTTATCCATCTGTTTTATCGTGAGTTCCCATTACTATTTCGACCGAGGAGAGTAGGTTACCGCGGTTAAAATAATGTGTGTAAGTACAGGAATTTATGTGAGCCAGTTATTCTAAAATGTAAAGTGAATTCATAGTCTTTTTCCGAAATTATTCATCTATTTTACACATGAGTAACCTTGCTATCAACATTTATCATCTATTGCATAAATATGTAAATTTCTCCATCGTTTTGGGGCTCGAATCCGACAAGAACAGTTTACTTACCATGCAGTCACAGTTGAAAAGACTTTTTCAAGAAGACACTTTTTCAGTCACTGTTAGGATCTCTTTGTTATCCTTCTGTATAGCGGCAGGGCTAGAGGGTTGTAAGTTTGTAATGTCGGGTATACACGCCTTCTTTAGTTTTGCACTCAGCTCTCTTTTTAACAAAACGGAAATTAGCCAGTCTGTAATATGTCCTAAAAACCAGAGAAGCTGCTTAATCAAGACAACCAGTCATGAAATGTTTTAGGATACCCGCGGGAGCGTAAAAACGGGATATCCAACTTTTGACACAAACATTGAGCGAGACATAAAAGTTGCCTCATTGTACCCGCTATCTGGTTCATCCTCCTGGAAAGGAGCGATATTTAAATTGAATTATTGCTATTTTGTTAAGTTACATTTCTTGTGGCTTTATAAATCTTTTAATGTAAAAGGTTTCAATATCAGATTCAGGAGTTGCGCTTCCAACCGACCGATAGCGATTTTGACGGGGTGATAAATTCGGTCAATAAGCAACACGCCTCCCGCAATATTATTGAGGCTGTTTCAACTAAAGCTTTAAAAGAGAATCTGGACTCTCTTGGCTCACACACAAATTATGTGTATGTAAAATTCCGGAAATTCTTATTTCTAATACGTTTGTAATGCTCAGATAGGGCAGTGTTTTGTTTTATAACATTACCTAGCACAAGTTAGTGACAGCTAGCTGAATCAACTATTTGCTCTATAAATGACCCTGTCTCTCCCTCCTACTTACCAAACCTACCAAAATCATTGAAATTGTGTATTTCTTTTGCAGTACAAATGCAGCCACCGCGATTTAGTATGCAACCATCATCTTCGAATAGTATAGTTAGAGAAGGAACTACAAAAATCTTACAGTGTTCTGCTATGGGTAAGTTAATTAATTAATTAATAACTTTTGGAGCGTCTTATTACTTTGTAATATGTGCTCATTGAAGCCCGATAAACATGTCTCTAGCATAATTAATTATTTTGTGTATCTTATCGCGGGTTATCATTAAAGACCATAGGGCTCTTGATTCTTTTGCTGGTATGGGGGATCCAGAGTCCATAACAAAGAACTCTCGCTTATTCAACAATTATATTATTTTGAACATTTAAGGGATACCACAACCAATGTACAGATGGTTGCGAAACGGTGTACCACTCAGTGAATATTCATCGGAGCTGTTTTATAAGATTCATAATACCCAGCGGCAGGATGCCGGAGCATACCAGTGTATAGCGAAAAATGACGTCGGAGCAATATTCAGCGAAAAGAACAACATTGTCGTCGCGTGTAAGTAAACTTTCATGCGTCTCTTTGTACTTTCATGTGTCTCTTTGTTGTGTAGGCGGAATAATTTTGGAGAAAAAATACGTCTACCGTCCTGGAAACAACTACTTTGTATAAAAACGAAGTTGTTATTCAACCTAAAACATTTCAAAGCCAGTACCTATAAAATGTTGGCCACGCTAGAATAATAGATGATAGGTTCAATTGATTAACATATCTTTGTTTTCAGATATGGGTGTATTTGAACCTATTGCTGAAACAGTAATAACTGCTGAATCTGGTAGAGCGGCAATAATAGCATTTCCCCAGATAGAATCCGAACCACCACCATCGGTCATATGGCAGGATGAGAATGGGGCTCTGCGATATGATCAAAAATACGCTGTCACCGATAAACATGAACTTGTCATACTATGTACTTCACACGAGGATGAGAGAGCTTACAGGTTAAATTCCATACTTTGTTTCATTGACGGGGCACAATTCTTTAATTCCTTGTGTTAAAAAAAATAGTTTATTTCGTGATGAAAGTAATTTTATAAATAACCAAAAATTTTCAGAGTACGTGCCATAAATACACAGCTAGGAAAAGAAGAAAACAGTCCTTATATACAACTTAACGTTTTTGGAAATGATAGCAAGGAAATACCACCAGAAATAATTATTAAACCAGAAGACACGAAAATAGTCAAGGGACAAGAATATACGAGTTTATATTGCATCGCAAACGCTAGGCCTCTGCATGAATTAGAAACATTATGGTTTAAAGATGGGATAATGATTGATTTGGCTGGAATCACATTCGACTTAAATGATCAATGGAATAGAACGCTTACCCTAATATCGGCAAATCTGACGCACACGGGACAGTATACATGCCAAGCTAGGTTAAAAACTGGAGGGTACGCTACAGACTCGGCTTCTGCCTTTGTTACGGTGTTGGAGAAACCAGTGTTCCTATCCAATTTAAAATCCGAAACGTTTGGAGAATTCGGAAGTACTATTGTTTTGGACTGCAATGTTCAGGGTATACCTTTACCTAGTATTACTTGGTACAAAGACGCAAAGAAGATCGCAAGTGTCGGTGCTGGCGCAGGAGAATCCGATAACCCAGATGTGGACGACGGCGGTGGCAGATACCGGGTGGAGGTGGACCGCTCACTCGTCATCAACCATCTGAAAATGGAGGATACTGGCATATACCAGTGCATTGCCAGCAACGAAGCAGGAGAATCTTCTATTTATACATGGTTAAAGATAAAAAGTAAGTGGCATCAGTCATATAAATTAAAACAATGGCAGATTATTGTGTTATTAAAACTAGTATACAAGCTTGTTAAAACAATGCATGAGAACTCATGTTATGATGTTTAAAAAATACGAAAATTAAGATCATGATTATTGTTTATTTTTGGCGTTCGTTCTCCGGCGCGTAATGCGAGTCTCTTAATCCGTCAAGCTCTGTATGTCTCAGGGTCGTTGTCATACTGTATGTGTGTATTGAAGTAATAGAACAATACTGACTAATTAACGTATGCCACTATCGTGCAGCGAAGGACAATAGGCGGCTTCCACGAAGTCACATGAAGTTAATAAGAATGAGGACCTCCGATAAAAAAGCAAAAACGTTCAGATTTGACACCGGCAGTAAGAATCAATTATTAAGCATTTAACAAATCACTTATAGCATAGATGATTTTTCTTTTTCAGCACAGAGTGATGATTGCTTTATGTACCAATGTTTTATTCCCTCACCTTAGGTGACATGCAATATTTTAATTATTTAGTATCTACGTATGTTTCGTTATTTGATTTGTTCTTAGATTATACTGATTTATTAGAAACATTCCTGCATTAAAAGATTACTGAGTAATCCATTTATATCTGATGATAATTATATTATACTAAGTAGATTAGTTTAAAATCTACTTCTAAGTCACTTTATTGAGCCTACATTTAGCATGACTTAAGTTAACTCAATGCTACATAATCAATATTAGAACATTTTATAAGATACGTAAATAGCTCAAGGCCTATTCAGACCTAAGCGGTATTCGCTGCCGCTGTGGGTAGAGGTACATACCGCGCGGGTTTCGCTCAGGTATTTAGTATCAAGTACCGCGGCTAGCGCGACCTGAGCGATATTCGCTGCCGCTGTGGGTAGAGGTACATACCGCGCGGGTTTCGCTCAGGTATTTAGTATCAAGTACCGCGGCTAGAGCGACCTGAGCGATATTCGCTGCCGCTGTGGGTAGAGGTACATACCACGCGGGTTACGAACGGTAGCGAATACCGCTTAGGTGTGAACAGTAATATTACCGCATACCCACTGGGTTTTCTCTGCCGCAGGCGGCAGCGAATACCGCTTAGGTCTGAATAGGCCTTAACTCGGGTGGAGGAATTATAGGTAACATTCCTACTTTTATGTATGTGGTAAGGTGCGTGTAAAACGCAAGAACTTAACGCACATCCTTCTAAAAAATTCATTCATTCCCAGCAAAATTATAGTGGGCCACGAGACACCTGTGCGGTTTACTAAGTGTCGGCGCTAGATATTGACCTTTTAACGTTATGGTATTTATACGTATCCCACCATGAAATTAATAAATGCCCATGTTGTTCCATACCGACTCTCTATAAGTATTATAAAATAACACAAAGAGTTATTATTCAAAACAGTTGAAGTAGAGTTTATTGACTGCACGTTTATTACTTATTTAAACAAAAATTTAAGTATTTAATTGTATGTATTGATAATGCACGTGAATAATTTTATATGTGTATTGAAATATAACCGCATGCGCTTTTCACAACGAGACGAGGTGTCACTGAGTTTTGTATTTTTATTTAGTTACTAATATAGGTTGTAGAAGATTTCGTACATAATTGAAATAACCCGCTAGTTCGGCTCGTGTTCTAACTGTGTGCGTGTGGCTTGTAGCGTCCCCGCCCATAATGCAGACTCCGCCGAACAACCTCACCGTTCTTGACGGCAAGGACGCCACCGTCACGTGTCGCGCCGTCGGAGCACCCACCCCCAACGTTACCTGGTATTTTAATGGTTAGTAAGTAGGACACTCTCTGCCATTCATTTTATTGTTAAATAACTAAACCTCAACCGATTAACAGAAGGATTTAATGCTGCTAAAATAGTCAGCGACGATGAATTATCATGTATTGTATATAAATATAATTATATTCTCGATACAAATTTTCCGCCAAAGTGGTTCCGATAAGGTGGAAAAACGACCTGATAAAGACCGCAAGAATACGCTGCTGGAAGCAGGCTTCTTCCGACAGATCCTTTTGGAAATCTATAGGTGTGGCCTATGTCCAGCAGTGGACGTCCTACGGCTCATATGATGGAAGATGATGAAGTTGGTGTGACAATCCTCACCAAAAAGAGAAACAAGACACATTTAGGCTGTTATTTTACAATCATTTAATGATGCTATTTACACTAATTCATCCACAACTGTTTCAGATTCTTTAATCATAAATTTATCGGCAAGACTGCAAGCACTCGAAGAAGGCGACCTGCTAATCACAAGTACTACGACCGCTGATAGTGGAAAATATACCTGCGTACGATCAAACGATGCTGGGAACGTATCCGGAGAAGCCTATCTCACTGTACTAGGTGACTATTCCATCAGTTTTACGTGTCATTTAATAGTTTATAAATAATTCCGTTTAATGTCAAGACATTCGTAATATTCCCGTAATTGATAAGTAATAAATATTGGAGGTGTGATAAGATTAGATTTATCATCACTCCAATATTATTATTTTTGCTTTACTTTCAGTTAAGACTTTATAGTATTATACATCGCTATCATGATAGTTATCGCCGCTTCTGTCTCAAGTATTTTAAGCGAATCAGTTCAGTGTAATTAATCTAGGTCATATATTTTGTAAAATCGTATGAATCATAATAAGGAGTTATCAAATAATAACTCGAAACCTTAATTGGTAGGAAGACTGCCAGGTCTATGCCTTCCCCCATCTATGCTAAGCATTTCTCGAATATTTATTTATTTCAATAGCTCTTATTATCTAGAAATGCCATTCTATTCACCTTCACTCTGGAGAGTATTTATTAAACCAGTTAATCTTTATATTCTACCGAGGCCAATAGATAGAAGTGCAAGTGATACCCGGATTCGTGGCATTACAAGGGAGATCCACTACCCACTCTGCGGTAGATTTATCTTTAGGAGTCCGCCGTAATCCTCGGCTTTTCACTGGGCGCAGGGTAGCCATTTTTTTCAAGGAGAAATAAACCCAATGACTTTGACTACCGCTTAACCATACCATCTAAATAAAGATATTTCCTTATACATCATAATATATATAGCAAACATCGTATTTTCCTTTTGGTTGATACTTAAATTACTTGGTTATTAAAAGTAACTATTCTCTATTAAAAACTTTTTTGAACAAACAACTTCAAAGACAAAGGGTTGAAGGATTTTCTTAAACCATTTAGATAATATCTTTAAAATGAGGGGAAAGCTCCCGAGTGCACAAAAGATAACCCTTTTCAACGTCATTTTACTTGATGAGATAGAAAAATATTTTCATACGAATTGATAGACCGCTTTGTGTTAATGAAGGGATTTACATACCCTCTTGTATATTTAAATCTTTTTAATCCATCTGTAGCAGCTTAAAATGTGAGTGGTATTTGCGTAAATGCGCATTTAAATCTTCAAATACCTACTTCTATCTATTCCTTTTTACTCGACTGCGGCGGAGCGTAAAAAAAGATTTTGAGTGATCATTTTTGGTTCGGAACCCTAGTTGCAACTTTTTTATTTTTCAGTGAGAACGCAAATTATTGCTCCACCTGTGGATACACGAGTGTTATTGGGTCACACGGCAACGCTACAATGCAAAGTATCGAACGACCCGAATGTGAAGTACAATATTGATTGGTTCCACAACAAACAGTGAGTTGGGAAACATTTACGATTATTGCTTTAAATAAAAACGGGTGACTAAAAAGTCTACTATAATAAATGTTTTTCATAGGCCGATGACAGCTGGTTCCCGCGTATGGGTGTCAGCAGATGGAGCACTGCAAGTGCAGGCCGTCCGCGCTAGTGACGCGGGCGAGTACACGTGCGTAGTGACGTCCCCCGGCGGCAATCACACGCGACATGCGGTCCTGTCCGTCATCGAGCTTCCGTTCGCTCCTACAAATGTACGCGCCTTTAGACTTGAAGCTGCGTCACAGCGAGCTGTGAATGTCTCGTGGACTCCGGGCTTCGATGGAAACTCCCCTATACAAAAATTCATAGTACAGCGACGCGTTGTTCCTGAATTCGGTAAGTGAAACAATCAGTGCTGATGACCTTTAAATTGCAAACACGAGAAATATTTTAATCTTTATCATTATTTTTGACAAAGGTCCTACACCTGATCCGTTGCTGAACTGGGTAACAGAGCCCATGAATGTGTCGGCAAACCAACGTTGGGTCCTGTTGACAAGTTTAAAGGCTGCTACATCATATCAGTTCAGAGTATCAGCTGTCAACACCGTGGGGGAAGGCCCTGCTTCTGACCCAACTGATGTTTTAACATTGCCCCAGGAAGGTATGTATAATTAGTACCTTATAAGCCCTCATACTTAAGATTAAAAATATTACTGGTATACTAGCGTAGCGCCCCACTGCGCGGAAATTCCGTTGCCTTGTTTGTGCGCAATAATGTGACGAATGTACACACGCACATACCATCTATAAAATAACACTGAAGATTAGCCGAGTGTGATACATTCTTATTATAAAAACAATCGGCAACGCAAAACAATTATGCCGCCGTGGCGGAACACTATGCCTCGACGAATTTACTGAAACCAACAGTAAGCTGGGCTGCTGCCCAGCTTACTGTTGGTTTAGTAATTGGCATAGTAATTCAAAACTACTCGACAGACTTCTATGCCGAAAATGACACTTGTTCAATAAGTACCTGATGTATGAATCTATGTAGATGATGCTATTCATAGAATTTATCACAAGTGGGATTTTGTTCTACATGATCTGTAAAAAGCGTTTTACGAGTCCATCAGATAATAAATAAGTGTATTTTCAACATAGAAACCCGGCGAAGGGAACAGAGCATTAATTTTAATGACTGCAAAAAACAATACTGCCAGCATTCTGAACAGAATTTACACTCAGTGTGACGTAGGCTTTACACATAATAAAATGATCATATTATTTAATTTCACATTATGTTTAATATCAGCACAATAAATGGTAATCGCACTTTATACATTCTGTACACCTTTGTCTAATCCTACAGAAACAGTACAAAAAAATCTTTGTGTCTTGGGAAGGTAAGATATTTTTGTAGGATTTCTTTATCATATTAAAATGTATTCTCTTTGCTATCAAGCAGCCAGTGACCTTATATGCTGCCAAGGTATGCGGAATAATTTGAAACATTAGATTACATTCATTAATTTTTGTTTTTTTTTTTTTACCATGCCTTTTTTTGTATTCTAGTTAGAATTTTCCAACTGCTGTTTTTAATTAGTAGTAACTTTGTTTCTACTTGGTTTTTCTGATAGATAAAGTGTCGCTTAGGTGATGAAACTTAAATGCAAGCTGTGATGTCCGATAGGTTGCTTTATTATTGTGTATGTTCTGCATGAACTGTGATATGACAATACGATTACAAATTTTATGTCAGTAGTTACAAATTAGTTTTGATTCCACTTGTCCAATATGGCTAAGTTTCTTTGCTTTTGCCAAAAAAAAAAATATCAAAATAATTTCCAGCGTTTGAAGGATTATCAATTTGTTTCGTTATATTGTTAAAATTGAGTTGTGTCTTCCGCGACAGTCGCACTTGAGAATATAAGAGTATATTTGCATTATTCTATTCCTGAATTGCATGGGATGCATGCAGATTACATAAATTATTTAAAAAAATAAAAATATTTTATATTTTATACTCTCTCTTTCTTGCTTGATTAAACGGAATGTTTCACATTCCTTTCTCAAAAACACCTTAATTTATTAAATTAGGTAATTCATAGTTATACAATTATGATGATATTTTTTCTGTCAGAAAGAAAAAACAGCATGCTTTGGCATGAGGAATTCCTACGTTTTTAACATGTTATTGTATAAATAAATTAAATATCTTATTGTTATGATTATTATATAAATAGAAGACTTGTTTTGCGTGCGACTTCGTCCGCGTGAATTTCGGTTGCATTTGGCGGTTCTCAGACGAAGTCGCGGATTAAAAAGTAGCCTATGTATTAAGATTCCAAGTGCCTTTTCGTCGAATTTCATAACAATCACTTCAATGGACATAATAAACAAAAAGCAGTGTTCGTTTTTAACTAAGTATCGTGAATTAACAAAATTATTAATGTTTTCAGCACCATCCGGTCCCCCCGTAGGTTTTATGGGATCTGCACGATCGTCATCCGAAATCATCACGCAGTGGCAACCACCACTCGAGGAACATAGAAACGGACACATCCTAGGTTATGTTATCAGATACAGACTCCGCGGCTACGACAACAGTCCGTGGACACATCAGAACATCACCAACGAGGCTCAGAGGAACTATCTCATTCAGGACTTGATAACATGGAAAGATTACAATGTACAAATTGCTGCGTATAACGACAAAGGTGTAGGTGTCTTTTCGGATAGCTTCACTATAAAAACAAAAGAAGGTGTACCCGAAGCGCCTCCCGACAGTGTTCGCTGCGAACCATTCAACTCTACAGCGTTAACTGTTTGGTGGACACCTCCTAATCCACAGAAAATCAACGGCATAAACCAGGTGGGTACAATCATATAAACACTGATGAAGGATTTCAATATTCTTATCTGTTACATACAAATATCAAATAATAATAATATGTACAAATATCATACGGATATTCATTATCATTGGCTGCGTGTCGACTATTATATCACTAATTGTTGTTAAGTTTTTTTTACCGATTAGTCTTTTATGCTGTAATAAATACATTCTTACAGGGCTACAAAATGCAAGCGTGGATTTGGGATGACAGTGAGGGTGCTAACGTAGAACAGAAACTCGTTAGTGTCCCCCCTAACCTCCTTGATCCTCTGACGGAACAATCAGCTGTTATCAGCGGTCTCGAAAAGTTTACTGAGTACAACATCACGGTGTTATGCTTCACGGAGCCCGGCGACGGACCGCGCAGCGACTATGTGCAAGTTAGGACGGAAGAAGACAGTAAGTCAAATTTTACAAAACAATAAATATAAACTGTGTAAACGCGCAGTTTCTCAAAACTAACCGATGTTTTCAATGAGGTTTTCACTGCACGGCTATTTGAGAAAGTTATACGGAAAGGTTTCTGTACACTTATGTGTGCTACTATCAAGCAGCCAGAATATTAAATTAAAATAAAACACAGAAATCTTGATGCTTTGACATGTCACCACTACTCACCACATGTAAATAAATATAATTTCAACTTTATTTTAATGACTACCTGACTATTATTTAAAATGTTTTCCATCATGAGTACTAATTTAATTAGGCGAGGTAGAATAGACATAGACCTTCACCCCAGTTGAAACTATAATAAGATCAGCTACACATGTATCTACGTAAGGATCAATATTTGTTTTTTTTTAGTCCCGGATGAAGTTGGAAGCCTGCTCTTTGACGATATATCAGATCGTGCAGTAAGAGTGTCTTGGACTGCGCCAAAAAAATCGAACGGCATCTTAATGGGTTACAAACTGTCGTACGAGATGAGAGATAGTAACGATACTATACTAGAGGAGGTTCTCCCACCAAATGTCACTAGCATCAGAGTGGAACACTTACAGGTATGTGGTAGACAAGCGGGCGTGACCGACGTGACGGTAATTTAAGGCCGGGTCACACCGAATGCGTGGCGTGACGTGATGCGTGACGTGACGTGCATACGCACGTGCGAGCACTGCCACACCGGCCAAGACCGGTGCAGCACACGTCACGCACGCACGCATCACGTCACGCAGAACTGCTGCACGCAGACGTACTAACGCAAGATCATCCATTAATGCAATAAACATTCGAGAAAAATTTGTTACATACTTTAACAATTGAATTTTTTTAATTTTTGTACAAATTTGAACTTACCATCTATTTCCAGCGTATTCCCAATTCTCTCCCATAATAATAATAATTTGTAACATTTTTTTGTACTCTTTATGTTTGGTGTTGTAGAGACATATTTGCGGACGATTTCTATTAGTTTTTCCTTTAAAATTGTCTCCATTGCGAAAAAAAACACTCGTAAACTGCTTTCTGTTTGTAAATAAATACAACTTTGCGTGCGTGCGTACGTGCAGCAATGACCGATGCGTATGCGTGCGTGCCCGGTGTGGCATCTAACAGGGAGCGCCATATAATACAACGTCATCACTGCACGCGCGTTGCCGTTCCGCTACTCACGCGTACGGACTCGGTTTGTGACAAGATGCGGCTCTGCGTGCGTGAGTCACGCGCGTGCACACGTCACGTATCTGGTCTGACACCTTTCTTACAGTTTCATACATTACAACTGGTGCGTGCACGCCACGCATCACGCCACGCATTTGGTGTGCTTTGGCCTTAAGCTCACGACCGTGTTTGAGCGACACACGTATAGTAAATACTATACGTGTGTCGCAAACATGTCATCCCAAAGTCAAAATCCCTAATGTTTCTGTAGTTCGGAACAAAGCTGCAAGACTTCACCGGAAGACATTCATGCAAAAGAGTTATACGATTGTTTGTTTGTTTGTTTGAACGCGCTAAACTTAGGAACAACTGGTTCGAAATGGAAAAATCTTTTTGTGCTGGATAGTCCATTTATCGCGGAAGGCTATTTGCTATATATAACATTACGCCACGAGCTTTACAAGCGGAGCAACCAAAGAATTAACCTAACGCGGGTGAAATAAGCCACGCGGACGAAGTTGCGGACAGTTCGCTAGTACTAATAATAATCGTTACACAAAAAAGCTTAACCCTTTTACCAGCAGAAGGATCCAAGTGGAGTAGCAAAATAAAGTTTGGGGTATGGTTTACCAAAATTAAGCTTTAATTAAGTCCAAAAAAAAATAACATTTACTATAAAAAAACATGGTGGCAATATGGTTGCCACTGCTAGGTTGGACATTACCAGCAAGGGCATCACATAGACGGGTTTTAGTCAGTAAAAGTCTGACACTCCCTCCCGCCCCGCCCAGGGCGGCGGAAGTTATTTGATGATTTCCCGTCTAGAAAAAAAAAAAAAAAAAAAAAGCAAGGGCATCAATCGATTTAATATGCCTATTAGATGGTGGCACGTATATTGCCGTCATCGGTTAAAGGGTTAAATACTTCGCGCTAATTTATTTATCTTGTTTTCAGGCCAGTACGCACTACAGGTTCTGGCTTTGCGCCATGACGGCTGTAGGCGAAGGTCCACCGAGAGCCGCAGTGATTCAGTCAGGCGTGGAACCAGTATTGCCTGATGCCCCTCGCAACCTGGCTCTCTCAAATATCGAAGCATTTTCTGTACTACTACAGTTCACACATGGTTTTGATGGCAACTCCTCTATATCGCTCTGGACAGTACAGGTAAACTTTGGCATGGTTTGGTGCAGTTTTGTTTTCAATGACTCAAAAACTATTTACCTTTGATATAAAAAGGCTATCAAACAATTTACAGCAATTTGCAAAATAAAAGTAGGCCTTACGGTGCTTTGTTAAGACGTAAATTAAAGTGATAATTGTATTATAATTAAATATAGCTCGTCTGGAGGACCAATTATAAACTAGCGCTTCCCACGACACTAAAACATCATAATGAAACATTTGTCAACAGGCCCAAACCGCACGTAATTCATCATGGGTTACAATTTACGAAGTGAACGCGCCGGATGCCCAATCTATACTAGTAACTGGTCTGATACCCTTCACTACGTATAGACTGCGACTGATAGCTACCAATGTGGTTGGCTCCTCGCCCCCTTCGGAGCCTTGTAAGGAGTTCCAAACTATACAAGCGCCGCCTCAGCACCCACCTAAGAATGTGACCGTACGCGCAGTCAGTGCCACCAATCTGCGCGTCAGATGGATTGTAAGACATGTTCTATAATATTATTAATATTTTTTGTGCTTTTACGGTTTCACTCACCTATTCACAGGCCAACTGGCTAATTTCGAACTCACACAGAGCTTAATTTTGTAATTTCCTCGCTCTAAGTCGCGAGTCAATAGGTTCCTTATTCGTTGTTACTTAAAACTAATAAGAAAATATCCCACGATACCAATATTAAAATTATATAACTTTATTGTCTGTAGTGAAATATTTATTTAACAAATATTTTCAGCCTCTACAACAAAGCGAATGGTACGGTAATCCGAAAGGGTATAACATAACGTACACTAAAAGCGACAGTAACGACACGTTACATAGCATTATTGAGGACCACACAGCAAACTCGCATATACTATCTAATTTAGAAGAATGGTCAGTGTATGAAATACGTATGACGGCTATAAACGAAGTAGGAACTTCAGTTGCAAGTCCTACTGCCATGGAAAGGACGAGAGAAGCAGGTCAGTTAAACCTAATTATTTTATTTGAGAAAAGTTAATTGAGAAACTATACACTAATAATATTTAATCTTCTCGAAAGAGCTTAAAATGCAATCATAATGTTGCAGTTCCATCCAGGGGACCCACGGACGTTTCAGCCAATGCAACATCTTCGACGACCGTGGTCGTTCTTTGGGGAGACATCCCACCACCCGAACAAAACGGTTTGATCGAAGGATACAAAGTTTGTTACGCGGCAGTAGTGCCACCACCGAGACCCGAACAAAAGAAAGTGGAGTGCCAAGCAGTACCGTCGAACCAGACGCACACGATAACGCTGACAGAACTGAGGAAATACGTTGTGTATCAAATACAAGTGCTAGGATACACGAGATTAGGAGACGGGGCTTTGAGCGACCCGCCGGTCACAGTCAGGACTTTTGAAGACAGTATGTATTACGTGTTATATAGCTGCATTACCTAATAATGTATTTATGTAATAAAACATGACACAATAAAACATATGATATAAAACATTATTTCCACTCTTAGCTCCCGGCCCGCCGTCGAACGTGTCGTTCCCTGACGTAACTTTCACGACGGCGCGCATCATTTGGCACGTACCAGAGGATCCTAACGGAGAGATATTGGCGTATAAGGTCACTTACCATCTCAACAGCACGACACAACACGTGTTTTCTAGAGAGTTCCTACCTTCGGACCGAACTTTTAGGTAAGATATTCCGCTCAGATACTCTTATGTTCTACTTGTTATAATTTAACTTACTTTTTACAAGCTTTTATTAAATTTCACCTGTCCCAATGTTTTTGTCTGTAATCAAATCTTGCAAGTTAAATTTGACCCACTTCCCGGTGTTCGATTAAGCTGAAATTTTACACACAATATGTGCACTTTGGATGACAATACAATACAATACAGGGTGTTTTGGCAGAACGTTGAACATACGAAAATGTTGGTCATCCGCTACTTGCTCAGCCCTAATTTATTTGGCCCTGGCCCCTCGATTTTTTTTTCTTTCTTCCAGTTTCGCCACTTTCTTTACTTTATTTTTTTTTTAATCTTATTGCTTTATTTAGATGTTAGGTAGAAAAAAAGTAATGAGTCCTCAAACATACAGAAAGTTTTTTTTAATTGTATATTGCATGCAATGTAAAAGCTTGTGTAAAAAAAAAATATTGTATATAGAATAATTATGTTTAAGTTAAATTTGAACTTGCTGTCTTATAAACATTAATAACACCATCAACAGGGCGACGGAGCTAGCTTCAGAACGCTACTACCTGTTCAGCGTGCGTGCTCAGACGCGTCTGGGCTGGGGCGCGACGGCGCGCGTGCTGGTGCTGACCACGGCCAACCGCGCCGCGCCTGCGCCCCCGCCGCGCCCCAACGTGGCGCGCTCGCTGCTGCAGCCGCACCACATCACCTTCTCCTGGACGCCCGGGGATGATGGATATGCGCCGCTCAGGTATGACATCTGGATGAATATGCCGAATCAGCTGTTTTTTAAACTTTATTCAATTAACATATGTCCATTAACGGTTCAAATACTTGAACTAAAACTATTATTTAATTTTAAAATATTTAAAATGCGCCCCTTTTTCTTATTGCCGAGAAGACTATAAGAATAATGTATTATTTAAAAATGTATGCTACAAAAAAGAAGACCAAAAGCGGACTTAACGCGTTTATAAACTTAAGTTATGGGTCTTTAAAATTTTGAACCAAACAAAAATAAAAAATAAAATACTTTATCTATTTATTTTATTACTTTTATTTTCTTTATTTACCATCGATACGCTTAGAACAAAAACAATTGAAGCTTATCACTAATTATAGTACTATTTAAGATTTTATTTTTGAATCTCTTCCTATTTAGATACTACACTGTGCAACAAAAGGAGGATGGAGGAACTTGGCAGACTATTCCTGAACGCGTGGATCCCTTCGTGACGTCATACACAGCTGAGGGACTGAAGCCGTATACGGCGTATCAGTTCCGCATTAGAGCCACCAATGACATCGGACCTAGCCGATACAGTAACGCAACCGAAACTGTGCGGACGCTGCCTGCTGGTACGCATTCATTATTGTATATTTATTCATTACGATTAAATACAGTAGAAAACTGTGAAACAATTCTTATTAGCCCCGCATTCGTTAGGCTAGCTGATTCAGTTCGCTTAACAATAAAACTTCTATATCGTTTGGTATCATTCTAAGTACTTATGACAAATGAAGATAGTATATGACAGTAAGGCTCAATTTACAACGCCACGAAATGGAATGGAAGCGATCTTTTTGCAACGAAATCATACATAGCATACATAATGAACTTTATGTCAATTGTATAACATACATACTAAATACCCGAAAGACGCGTGACTTTTTTTGGCTCGTATATAGTTTGATATATAAATAAAGATGATGAATAAATTATAGATAAATAGAGTATTACGTATGACTTGTTTGACAAATTGCAAAGCGTTTTTGTCGAGTTCGGAATTCTATTCGATTACCATCTACGCCATCTGCGCACAAATTATATTCGTTGAAGTAAATCTACTGCAAAATTGGCTTCTATATCCATTTTCCAGCGCCAAGTAAAGCCGTAGAGAGCTTGCACGTGGTGCCGATCACGCCGAGCAGCGTGCGCGTGCAGTGGGCGGCGCTGGGCGAGGCGCACTGGAGCGGCGACGCACGCACGGGCGGCTACCGCGTGCGCTACCAGCCGCTCACCGACTTCCCCACCGCGCTGCAGCAGGCCATGAAGCAGGACGTGCCCGGCATCAAGGTATATACTCACTGACATAATAATAACATTGTGTACCTATAATACAACCTCTTATTTTTCTTTGGATTGGGAAGCCATCAAATAACTTCTCCTGCCCTGGGCGGGGCGGGAGGTTGTGTCAGAGTTTTACTGACTAAAACACATCCATGATTATTCTTGTGCCCCATGCGTTCCGGGAGCGCGGTATCTCTTTTGAACAACCCGCAGCCTCGGAATAAGAAAACCTGCTTACAATAGTCAGTACTGTACAGTTTCAAGTAGTTAAGATTATTCCGGGTACAATAAAAACCAAAACCATAAAGAATTGCAGGTCAACTTACAGTTTTGTGGTGTACAATGCGAATGATGTGATTTTCTGAATCAATATCTACTTCCTATCCATTTCAGAGCGAGGAAGTAGTGCTAACAGACCTGGCACTGGACCGCAACTACGAGATCAGCGTGTGCGCGGTGAACTCGCAGGGCGCGGGCCCGGGCGGCACGCCGGCCGTGGTGTGGGTGGGCGAGGCCGTGCCCACGGCGCCGCCCACGCACACTGAGGCGCGCGCGCTGTCGCCCACAGAGGTCACGCTCACCTGGGTGCCGCCCACGCAGGCGCAGCAGAATGGGGACTTGCTTGGATACAAGGTCGGATATACACACTTATTACTCTATACTAACGGATCCGGCAAGCGTTCTCCTGCCCTGAAAATCGGTACAAAAATCCAAGTCCAAACTACCCTACCAAACTGTACCTAACTATCTATCTACCTACATACCGACCTACTTACATACCCTACCTACCGGTACCTAAAAAAAAAGTATCCTATGTCCGTCTCCTGGTTCTAAACTACCTCTCAACCAATTTACAGCCAAATGGGCTTAGCAGTTCCTGAGTTATAAATAGTGTAACTAAGACGACTTTCTTTTATAAATAGATAAGTGGTAATAAGCCCACTCATCACCTCTGCGTCTTTAATATGAAGGTAATGCGGGTTTAAAAAAATATGCTTATGATAGGTATTGGTTCACTTCCCTTATTAATATACGTACACGTTGCATTCCAGATCTTCTACCTAGTGACGGACTCTCCCGAGGAGCCGGAGCCGGGGCGCCGCATAGAGGAGGAGATCGAGGTGGTGCCCGCCACGGCGACGTCGCACTCGCTCGTGTTCCTCGATAAATTCACACAATATCGCATACAGGTACACACTAATGTTTTCATGTTATTTAGTTCAAAATAAAATACTTGCCTTAAATAACTGCCTCTAGTGGTTCTAAGCGCGACTGCTACGCTAATGGTCTTGGGTTCAATTCCCAAGTCGAACAAAAAGAGTTATCTGTGAAATTCTCAGCAACAGCTTGGAGTTAGGATTTGTGCCTGGTTAATAGCAATAGGTTCCCCCCTATAACTTGGGGCCTTAACATACCGTCGAAGTGAGTGTACATTGGTAGACCTCTGCCTAATCCTTCAGGTAATACAGGCCTGATAGTATGTTTGTATGTGGTTCAAAATAAAATACTTATTTTATGTAATTTCGTGTACAATATAGCTGTTGTGATTAATTCGCGTAAATAGCTAGCTTACATCGTAAGGGGAGAGCAGCATCTATTTGTATACGAGTGTGTCAGTAAAGGCTAAGACAAAACCATCACTCTATATCACAGAACAATAAAAATTGTTCTGTGCTCCGTGGTGCTCTATATAAAGAACTAATAACAATTACAATTAAACAGTCTTTCATAACGGTTGGTATTTACATAATATCATAAAAATTAGCTCTTTCCTTCTTTATAGTGTTGGCAGTAAGGTCTAACGACCCCACACACCCTAGTGTCAAAGTTTCTAAACCGCCTCAATGGCCTCTGACATGGTTACCGATGTAAATTTAACTAATAAATAAAATAAACTCCTCCAGGTGTTAGCATTCAACGCGGCTGGAGACGGGCCTCGTTCGACCGCGGTGATGGTCCGCACGCTGCAAGGCTTGCCGTCGGCGCCGCGGAACATTACGTTCACTGACATCACGATGAACAGCCTCGTCGTATCGTGGGAGCCGCCGTATCGTCGCAACGGTCTTATACAGGCCTATCTTGTGACATACGAGACTATAGAACAGGATGAACGTGAGATACTTATTTAAGATACAAATAAAATCATATAAGGTTGCCCAACTGAAAAAGGACTGGGCAGGACATGTCTGCCGCATGCCGGACATACTGTGGGCCAAAGTAGCACAAAGCTGATGCCCCGAGACAGTGAGTCGGGGTCGCGGCAGGCCACTAAGGAGATGGCGGGACGAACTCGACAGATTCCTCCAAAACCGGAGAAACGAAGCTCTGAAAAGAGAAGGATGGAAGGGTTGGGGGGAGGCCTTTGCCCAGGAATGGGACAGAATAGGCTAACAAAAAAAATGGCCTAGTTACACACGGTAGTACTAGCGCAAATTTCAATTTCTACAAACACTACACAACGGCAAACTTTTCGCGAAGGTGTGGACGCCACATGGTATCTACTTTATTTACATAAACTGTTTGCGCGAAGCAGACAACATGCCATATTATTGGCATTCTGGTGTCATGAATCACGTATAGCTAGGCGAAGAGTTAGACCATGAAATCACTGTTACAATATTTTAAGAAAAGAGGTGTAAAAAGACACGTCATAAGTCACAATTGAGATTATTTTGTTGTACTGAATTAAACCTTGGAGGCATCTGGTACATAACTTAATAAAAGTAAACCCTCTGTACCGTAGGGGTCATCGCGCTTATTATTTTATCTCGTCATGATAAAAAATATTTGAATGCATACCTACAATTTAAAAGTCTCAACTTGAATGGCAAAGTATTAGCTGTGGCGGAGCCGTGCTGTTATAGTGAGCTATGACTTTAAGTTCGTTCTCCGCGACACAGGTTTCAGCAAGCAAGTAAAACAGAAGGTAACAGAGCGTCGCTTGGCGGTGGGCGGGCTAGAAGAGGAGGTGGAGTACCGGTTCAGCGTGCGCGGCGTGACGGCGGGCGGCGGCGCGGGCGTGGCGAGCACGGCACGCGCCCGCACGGGCCCGCAGCCCGGCAGCCCGGCCGCGCCGCGCGCGCTGGCGCTGGCGCCCGAGCCCGCCGCGCTGCGCCTGCGCTGGCTCAACGCCGCGCCCGGCGCCGCACCGCTCAAGGGATACTACTTCGAAGCGAGGCGGAAAGGTATGATCTTTGTTCTTACTTGTCATCACCTCTTTAGTTGGTGAACCTAATAGGTAATGGGTGTACTGCTCGTCACCGGTACGACCTTATACTAGCGCCATATTCAATGCAGAATATTCAATAACAAACAGCTGTCAAACTATGGAATAATGCGGGTACAAAGATGACTTTTTCACAACCTTTAAAATGTTTTATTATATTTTATAAGACAAACTGTTGAGGAAACACATGTAATAATGCTAGTACATACTAAATAATACAAAAGTAAAACTAAAACTTGTAACTCTAAATATATTATTTTATATAACATGGAGCAAATGTTTATATTACCCATATTTTTTTAATTGTTTTGTGTTAAAGATTCTTTTTCGAATTCTGCTAAAGTATAGTTACCTAAACGAAGTTGATTTTAGTTGCCATTAGGTTGGGCACCTATATCGCCGTTGAGGTTTTAACATTTACACATTAAAATACCATGTATAACAAAATGGGAAGTGTCATCGACACGTTAATGCTGAATGTGTGATCATTGAATCACTTGTATAGCGTGTTGAGTACCATTTGTATTAGCTTAACATCGCGTAGTTGACAGTAGACCTCTGTCGATCTCGTATTACGTGGCCGACGAATACATAAATATTATATTTTTAATGCAGCCAAGGAGTCATGGCAGGCGTGTAAGTTTATTCGTTATTATGTGCACCATGTAGAAAATCCTTACCATGTTAAGGCCTATTCAGACCTAAGCGGTATTCGCTGCCGCTGTGGGTAGAGGTACATACCGTGCGGGTTTCGCTCAGGTATTTAGTATCAAGTACCGCGGCTAGCGCGACCTGAGCGATATTCGCTGCCGCTGTGGGTAGAGGTACATACCGCGCGGGTTTCGCTCAGGTATTTAGTATCAAGTACCGCGGCTAGAGCGACCTGAGCGATATTCGCTGCCGCTGTGGGTAGAGGTACATACCACGCGGGTTACGAACGGTAGCGAATACCGCTTAGGTGTGAACAGTAATATTACCGCATACCCACTGGGTTTTCTCTGCCGCAGGCGGCAGCGAATACCGCTTAGGTGTGAACAGTAATATTACCGCATACCCACTGGGTTTTCTCTGCCGCAGGCGGCAGCGAATACCGCTTAGGTCTGAATAGGCCTTAAATGTGCAACTAGTACCCATTATTATAACATTAGATGCAGGTGCGGTAGCATTTATATACTTATATAAATAGCAGTTATTAATTTTGACATCAGTTATGTTATCACAAAACATTTTATATGCACTTTTTGTTTTATCTAAGCCTTTGTTATAAATTTAACTCATTATTTTAATGTAAGCTTCATAATATATTTAGCAACAAACTGTTGAAACAATAATTTATTCTGCATACAGATGACACAAGATGGGAGACAATTACCAGAACCAGCAATGGCATGTTAGAGGAGTTTACAATATCATACCAGAGTCTCCTGCCATCGACGGCGTACTCGTTCCGGGTGATAGCGTACAACATGTATGGAATCAGCAATCCAACGTACAGTGAAAAAGTCATTGTAACGCCTTCGAAGCTGTATTTAGAGTACGGATACTTGCAGTATCGACCGTTCTATAGACGCACGTGGTTCATGGTCGCGCTAGCGGCTGCTTCTATCATCATCATCATTATGGTTATTGCAATTCTTTGTGTGAAAAGCAAGAGCTATAAATACAAAAGTGAGTCATATTTTTTTATTAACATTTTAATTTAAAGTTTCAGTAGACATATTTAACTTGAAAATTGTAATATTTTCTAGAAGAAGCGCAAAAAACTCTGGAGGAGTCGCTGGCGGGCGAGAGCGACGAGCGCGGCACGCTAGCGATGGAGCTGTACCGCTCGCGCCAGAACTCCACGACGAGCGGCGGCGCGGCCACGCTGCGACGCGGCGCCACGCTCGCCAAGTCGCCGCCGCGGCCCACGCCCGGCTCCGTGGCCTACCATAGCGACGAGGAGAGCTTGCGCGCCTACGACGAGAACCCCGACGACTCCTCGCTCACCGA
The DNA here is from genome assembly GCA_932526535.1 of Caradrina clavipalpis. NCBI lineage: Eukaryota > Metazoa > Arthropoda > Insecta > Lepidoptera > Noctuidae > Caradrina > Caradrina clavipalpis. The sequence goes on from OW052093.1 coordinate 8,697,866, forward strand.
GAAACCTTCCGAGATGAGCTCCTCCGACTCGCAGGTGATTACCATAAAGATCAGCGTCGTGTAAACCCTCGCCTAGAGCGTACAAACACTAAACGGTCCCTTATTTTTTCTCCACCACTCCCTGGAGCGCGTTACGGTAAATATCGACGACTGAGGTCGCGCTACCTTTATCTTTATCATTTTGGACACGCTTTCGACGAGATCAGCACTTTTGTAGTCTTATTTTTATTGGTTTGAGTTGAATATGTTAGACGGGCGCCATTATAGCGGCGTGTTAGTGTAATTATGTATTTTTAAATAGACTATTAAGAAAGTACATGCTAAATAATTATATTTTCTAATACTTACCAGTAAAACTTGATACAATCAACAGCAAAAGTAAATCATTTTTATACATATATTATATTTTTTTATCTTTAAATATCTTGTCAATTATTGTTTAAAAAAATTAAAATGTGTGTCTTTAAAGACTAAGCCTCTAAAATCTTTGGCCTTACAAAACATAGTAACATTAAGCAATATTATCATAATAATACTCTTGAAACTATACTTACTTTTGATGTTGAACGTACATTGCATAAATTGAAACCACATTTAAAAAAATAATCATTCTTTTTTCTTATAAATAAGTATAATATTGAAAGCTCGGCACTATTGGACTTAAAATAACTGTTTACTTTTATTTTTAACAGAATTCTGAGAGCGAAAACGAGAGTGTCAGGTCGGAGCCACATTCTTTCGTGAACCACTACGCTAACGTAAACGATACGTTACGGCAATCGTGGAAACGGCAGAGGCCGGTGCGGAACTACTCGAGCTACACGGACTCGGAGCCGGAAGGCAGCGCCGTGGTCAGTCTGAACGGCGGCCAGATCGTCATGAACAACATGGCGCGCTCGCGAGCGCCGCTGCCAGGCTTCTCGTCGTTCGTATGACAGGAGCCCGCCGGCACGGCGCCTGCCGAGGCCGTGCACATGTAACAATTCACTGCCCATTCCCAATCATTAAATTAATTCGTTAGCAACTATTGCAATTGTACATATCGAATATAATTTGTAAGCTTTAATTAAATTGGTAAAGTATCTGAAATTAAATTATGATCCTTCAGATTAAGTATTAGGAATGTTCATAAAGTATATTCATGTAAGTTCAAAATACACTTAAAAATGTAATTTTACAGTGTATTATGTTAAACGTGTGTTGTACCACAAAGTAATATTTACTGTTGAACATTTTAAGGCGAAATGTGGAAATGAGCTACATTCAGCCAAATGCAATTATGTTGGTTTTAACCTGTAACAAAATGTAGGGAGCTGCCAATTTCTCTACGAGATTTCAAGGTTAGTTTCATCGCAAAAGTACGTCTCACGTTTAACCTAACATTCTGTGGCTAGCTTTGCCAGATTTTATCAGCTTGTTATAAATTAATAATTATATTACTATGCCATACCACAAATTAGAACTTACCTACATTATTAAGCACATTAAAAAAAAATAGTTACTATTTTTGACTAATGACTAATGGTATGTTATTACTGTAGGCAGCTAAGAAGTAACTATAAATGGAGATCTCGTTTAGTTAATTTTCATTTTTTTTAATTGACCTCTAACAATTTACGTAACATTTCAAACGTACATTTATATTTTTTAAATTCATAGTTTTGACGAAATGACTTATCAAGTACCAGAAAAGAAATCGGCAATCACCAATTACTCCAACCAAGAAAGCTTGTTACATTTCATCTCATAATCAAGCTTAAAGTGTGATAAGTAGGGCGGCTTTTAAAAGCCAGGCATTCAGAGCCCACCTTTAGCAGTTGTCTTTTAATAATCAACTGCATATTACGCGCCCTATTCCGCTTGGCAATTTAAGATAAGCTTAAGCGCTTTCATGCCCAATAGCTTGATTGCAGCACAAACTAGTTCATGATAAAATTTAACAAAAACAGTGCTGCAAACAAATTTATTTCCTGCTTATGCTATCATCGCATTGATGTACTTTTCGTACAGTTCAAATTCAGCTTATACTGAAAATGGCTCGATAGTAATGTCATTGAGCGTACACACAAGATAGAATGAAGACTATAATAACGATTATATAATGTTATTAATTACTTAATTATCTAATTTAAAAAATAGTACATGTATTTATTAAATTCTATGTATTGCATTTTTTTTCAATGTTGCACATACATATATTTCAATAAAAACTTATTGATAAATCAGTATTGATTAGTGCTTAGGCAAGTTGATGTAACTCTCCAGTTTCAAGTTAAAGTTAAGTGAAATAGCGACGTGTCTGATTAACAGTACGAATATTCGTAGTTTAGCATTTTATAATATTTTTACAATTATTATATGCAATTGACTGATAGATGTAGTGTCTAATTCTTTACGTGTAAATATATTATATGAAAATTATTACAAATGCATCCATGTAGGTATTTGAACAATCTCTGGCACAATTAACCTTTAAAAGTAACCTAAATTAATCTTTATATGTAACCTGTAAAGTGTACTAAAATATTTGGATGACTTTCTAAACAAACATATTTTATTAATATAATCATCTCTATACATACACATATTGGCAGACACAATGTAATAACATTATTATGTTCTATGGGTCGCTATAAACAGGCGGGTCGCATTCAGTTCGGCATTTTAAAAGATCGTTATCAAAGATTGTATTGAGAATGCCGAATCAAATAGGTCGTATAGCGATCCTAAAGGTATTAATAGACGTTCGAATATGGTGCGCTCCGCACCGCGAACTTGGTGTGCTCCGGACCACATTCGAGGGTATGTGCAGCGGTCCGCCGCACATTCACCGTCAATAATAATAATAATGTGCGGCGGACCGCTGCACATACCCTCGAATGTGGTCCGGAGCACACCAAGTTCGCGGTGCGGAGCGCACCATATTCGAACGTCTGTTAATACCTTTATACTCGTATAACTAAAGTAGATTGTTATGATGATGAATATATTGATTCAGAACTTCATTGTTTATTTTTTAATAGTTTAAAGAATAAAAAATAATATAATAGTTTAAATTGTCAACAAATTACTAATAATTTTGTGAATCAAAAGATTTTAAAATTGGACCACTTGTTAGTAATAATTGTAAATAATGAATGTACTTAAAAAACATAGTAGGCATCGATTCATTGTATAATGACACTTCAGGGAAAGTGTAATCAAGTCTAGATTTAAAGTTACTCAAGTTAAATTTAAATAAATATGTAAAAACATACATGCCCTGTTTCTGAGATCTTCAGATAAAGAATCTGTCAGCAAACAAAAAATCGACAAAAAATTTTATTTGTGCCATTTTATTCCGTACATAATTCTCCTACCAAGTGCTCAGAAACGCGATATCGAACCAATAGTACTATCGTAAAGTAACAACACCTCATGAAACCGGGCATTAGTCGACCAACATCTGCAATATTGCAATTAGTTACGTTTTTTATTCATGTATACCAGAAAATCAACATCAATAAAATATACCGTAAAGGTGCCATCATTTCAAAGACTAAAATCAACTTTGTTTATAATAATAATTATGTAGCTGTATGGTAGAATATAAATAATTTTTATTTACTTTATTAAATAGCATAAATTATTTACTTGTTTTTATTATTTATTACCACGCGAATATGCAGAATATCTAGCACGCACCTCACACCGACACTCGAAAAATATAACATACCATCACGTCTGTATTCCCCGAAGGGTTAGGCAGAGGTGTACCAATGTTCACCCACAGTTCGCCGGTATGTTTAGGTGCCATGTAATAGGGGGCGAGCCTATTGCCATTAACTGGGCACAACAGGGCACAAATCCTAACTCCGAGCTGCTACTGAGCATTTCATAGAAAAACCCAATAACACTGCTCGACCTGGGAATCAAATCCAAGACATCTAGCGTAGCAGTCGCGACCACTAGGCTAACGAGGCAGTTACTCGAAAAATATAACCTTTTCAAATGATATTTAACAGATGTCAGAAGCGGAGTTAGGAAACTAACATAACTTTTAAGGAGCCGTGCTTTTATAATAGACTAGCTGTGCCCCGCGGTTTCACTCGCGTTACGTTAGGTTTTTGGTTACTGATCCGTTCCCGTGGCTCATAGCGCGATGTTATGTAGCCTAATTAATTAATTATGTTATTCTGATGTATGTGAATGTCTCGCAGAGCCATTATTTTGCGGCCAAGTTATTTTAAAACTGTGATATCTCCTAAGATATTCATTGAAATTAAATGATGTAAATAGCAATTTCATTCAAAATTAAACACTTGTGATGAATAAAGTATTTATGTTGATAAGGATGAATACTATTTCCATAAAAACACCTTCGCAAATAATGCATTATTTTAAAACAAATTTTCTGGCCATAAAAATGGCTATAGTGAGTCAACCTTAAAAGTTAGGCATTTACTACCGTGGACTTTTTTTTAGTATATTTTAAGAGGAACAATTCTCTCATACATTATTTTTGCGTAACTTTAACCGTTCACGCAGCACACGCAACGAAAGCCCTCAAAAAGAATATTTTTTCCCTTTTTTGCCACATTTTTCATTGCTGCTCCGCTCCAATAGGTCGTAGCGTGATGTTATATAGCCTATAGCACTCACGAATAATGTAGCTTTCTACCAGTGAAACAATTTTTAAAATTGGTTCATTACTTCCGGAGATTACCCCCTACATACAAACTTACAAACATACAAACTTACAAACAAATGTTACCTCTTTATAATATTAGTATAGATTTATTTTATACTTATTATTCATGAAGTTTCAGACATGTCTGCTAGATGATGATTGTACTTGGACCAGTATTATTGTCGCAGGATTGAATTGAAATGAACTCTATAAAATTAAAATGCTCAAATTATCAATTGTCATTTATTCAGGCATAATATAATATTCATACAGTAGGTAGGTAAAAGTCCTTAGGGCTGATTTTCAAACGTCTGGTAACTCTTGATTAAAAATATGACAGTTTATTTTTGTTTATAAGATTATGTTAAGTGTCACATTTACAATTCAGATAAAATTTTACTGACTATTAAAAAATCTGCTCTTAATTTAATGAAAACAATTTGTCGCATTTGTCGAACCATCCTTTGGGAACGTATTTTGGGACATTCTTCCATTGCTTGATTACATTGTAAGCAGCTATGTCCACGATAGAGTATTCATTTCCGTAAATCCAATTTTTTTGCTGTGAAAATAATTTCATAACAACTACTTCTTTATTCTTTTCTGATGTTCTTTCTAACACGTGGCAGAGATCAAGTAAGTAGTCGACGTGATGATCATTGGGATTGTATGGAATAACACTTGGGTAAACATAGGACAGGTATCGTAATATGTTTACATTGCCTACAATGGGAACATCTAGAGTAGACAACTTCAGTTCAGTATCAGCCAAAACTGTAAATAAAATAGAATGGCATTAGTAAAACTTCCACAATAACGCGCTTAGCATTAATCTTATTCAGATGTACTACTGTTTCAATTCTTGGTTCTAAAGGACACATAACTGCAAACAGGACATATCATGCAAATAAAACCAAATTTCGAGCATTGCTAAAAATCGAGTACATTATACTAGCTCTATACCGTCTACACATGCTACAAGTCTCTCAGTTTAATGACAACGAAGCGACGTTCTATTGTTTTAACGAACGAGTGCACAACCCACCCGTCATGAAGTCTATACGCCCAAGCATTTAGCACAATCAAAAGTCGTCCATATAATATCAACATTTAGATTTGTTTTTCAATGAATCAAAGGTCAGATGATTTGAATTTCAGTTTTGCTTCTGCCACAACAACTGAGCTTTACAGGCAACTACCATATAAATAGTGATGTTAAATTTAGTTATATTTCATAACATTGATTGTTCCCTTTGCAGTTAGCTATTTAATATGTTACTTCCTTTTCATACAATATAGAACAAGAATGAAGAATTACTGAAATGTTTGATTAGGTTGTATTCTTTTATTACCATTAGGAAAATAGATAAAACTAGCCTAGCTTAGTTGTTTTTATTTATTTGTATTGGAATATAAAATGGACACTTACCACACTTAAATATCAGCCTTAAATTTATTTTGGGGTTATTTTCCAAAATTTTAATGTTTTTAACATAGTTCTTAATTTTTGGTACTTTCTCATTAGGTACTGAAGAGTGAATATGCCATGAAATATTGAGTGCCACAGATGATTCCTTTAGGATAGCATTCAGATACCAGGGCAAACTGTCTGGACTAAGTACCAATACGACTTCTTCGGGTGCAGGTAACTGAAATAAAACATAATGATAATTTAAATTAATTGTACTGGACAAAAAAAAACATTTAGATATTTATGGTTTTCTCAACTCTTGTTTTGTTGTCATGGTTCATCGTCATTCAGGCACTGGAGCTGCTTCATCAGTCTTTATCTTATTATTGATAAAAGATTTGTCTAGAATCTAAGTAATTAGAGTGAGATTTATACAGCCCCAGTCGAAGATAATCTGTTCATATAAAGAGAAATGCTCTGGCTGATTTGTCTAATGCCAATCCCGAACCACTAGCACATGAGATAGTATGATTATTTTACGACGATATTATTTAAAAAATCAGCATCCTTAACTCTCAAAAAACTTGCTAATAAAATCATAAATTATTTGTTTTTCAAAAGTAAAATGGGCTAGAAAGTAATAAAGTTAGTATTAAGAGTTTTAACTATATATCAGTCTGATTAACTTAAAAAAGCATGTTAAAAACAGAAAAAAAAATTAACATTATTGAGTTATTGAAAATCAATGAACCCATACAATGAAAAGCGACTATTAAGTTTTTAGGTAGGTATAATAGAAGTAGAGTAGGTATAATAGAAATATGAATTTGAATAGTTTTTAAACAAGAATGTTTGTAGAGGATATGGAAATACAATTATTATGGTTTTTTTTTTTTGCGATAATTTCTAGGATAGTAACAATCTTTATCAATAGGTACTTTGGTAACCACTAGCACTGTCAATCAGCTGTTAATCAGCCATCACATTTATGCAACCGCATAAATAGTAAAAAGAACAATGTGATGGCTGATTTCAGTGGCATTGTTGTGAATATGTTCCTGACCCTGAAGGAGTCGACGAGATTGCTCGCCGAAAACCCGGAGGATCGGGAAAGCGAGGATAGCCCAGACCACCGCACCACTCGACAGCGTGCCAGCCTCGTGGATGGGGAAGAATAGATCAACTTACACATTTTCCTGGTTTACTTCTTTTAACCTCTGGAATACTGTCTATGGTGCAGTAAGAACTAATGGTCTGAATTCTATCATACAGGGTATCCAATTTTTTTAATAATTGTTCCTGACGTTGCTCCAACTCAGACATTTTGTTTGATCTCTGTAAGATAGTAAATAGAATTTTAATTATAATCACAAATTCATATGCTGGTAACCTCGTGAGGTATGTATTATAACAGTTATTTAACCAATTGTCAAGTTCTTATTGGTTAAAACTAGAAGCAAGTTTGGTTTAAAAATTTGGTAATTTGGAAATTTTGATCCTAGGTACAACATTTTTGGGGTGCCTTTTTGACAGCTGATGCCCCATCACAAAAGAGAGTTAACAAAATAAATAAGAAAATATTATTGACACATGAGTAGAATATTATGTCTTATTGTGGATTATGTTACTACTATAATAAATGGCCTAGCTCAGGTATGGCAAACCTTTACTGATGAATGTGCTATATTTTATAAAAAAAGAAAATAATGTGACTATGTTTTTCCTATCAAAGAATATTAACTTAGCCATTTGGAGAAAAATAAAACAATGCTAAATATTAACTCTTTGTTTGCAACTCTCTTTATTTGTACATGAATTGTTATGATTACTAAGTTATGTTTGTTTGAATAAAAGTTTAGTGGGATCTGCTGTTGCAAATTATTTCCATCAAATACATTAGTCAAAATATTAGTGTTATGAGTGCCATTAGTTTGCCATCCCTGACCTAGCTAGGTTGTGCCAAAGAGCATAGGGCCACGAGACAGTAGAAATTCCTAGAAACACAAAAACAAAGTTAGTAGTAAAAAGGAAAAAGATGTGTCTTCCCTGCAGTAGCACAACACAGAGAGCTAGGCTAGAGACATAGACAACCATCCGCAAGAGCAATAATGCAAATGTTCAAATTTCCTATACCTGGCAATGCTTGCTTAAGCAGTTCCTGCTTTGACTGAGCTAATCCAGAGGGCAGCCGCCCACTAGATCGGCTCAGACATGGGCAGAAAGAATAAGCCCAGTTTCCTGCTGCATGCTGTGTATGTACAGACACCAGCACATCAAGCTACTACAATCTGTCAAATTTCTTTAATAGATTCTCAACTTTATCGCTGTAAAATATGGTTCAAAGTTGATTGCGAAAATTTGACTGTCTCGGGTAGCTAGATGTGCTGGCGTCTTGTACATGCAAACCCACACAAATGCATAATAATAAACACCAATGTTATATAAAACCCACACTTGTTATAATATTATGTAGTATGATTCTTCTTTATTACATTGGATATTCCAATGACACAATAAGTGGCTGCTCACATCTCCCATTACAAAGTTTACAGCAGATATAACTAGTATAAGATATTTTGTTTGGTTTTCTTGGATAGGAGCAATTTTTTCAAATAGGTATATGTTTGTCGGCCTCTAAAAGTGTTAGTCAGCTTATAATGAACGACCGGCAACAGGTATTACATAGTGTAAATTTAATAATTTCAATGACATAAACCTTAAGAAACTTGATAACCTGGTTACTGATATTGATGTCACTATCATCTTCTTTAAATAAATCTGTTCGATATTTTACGGAATACATGCAGTTCGGCAAAACGATTTCTTTTTCATGAACAATTATTTTCTTCATACGGTACATCATTTCGCAGATGATGATAAAAAGTACTATTATATTAATATTCTTACCAAACTGAATTGGAATTATTGATACATAAATTATTTTAAATCACTAAATGAAAATACTCAGCCTAAACCACAGTCAGCCACGTTTCGTTCGATTGAAAAATCGATTCGGTTTTGGTTTGTCAGTTTGTGTGTGACATTGACAAGACAATAGACAGATTTAGACTGATTTAGAGACGTACCTTTGGAGATTGTCAAAAACAATCAATGATCTTGATCAAATGATCAAAGATTATGGATCAAAAACAAGTATCTCTAAATAAGTAAGCGCACTGTAAATTAATTTTGCCTTCATAAAAAATAATATTTTTAAAAGAACGGAAAGTTCCCCAAAATTATGTGGAAGTGGAACATTTGTTGTCTTGAATATTTGTAGAGAGGCTACCAAAAGTACAATTGATTGATTTACACTTATATCAATTTTTAGATGAAGATTCCTCGTTTTTTATTCTTAACATGGTTTAGATCTCCGCTATGAGTTTTATAAATTACAATTAAGTTATCGTTGAAGCCTTGTATTGTTCTTCAAATCATGTCACAAAATATCAAAGTAGTAACATTTTTAAAAAGTCAGTAGTGTTAAAATTAAAAATTTTAATGAGCTCATTCCTATTATAATTTATACATATAAGTAAATAATATGCACGAAAAATAGTGGAAAAACGTTTGTTGTTTTTTCGTTAATAAAATGAATGCAAACCAAAACCATGTACTTATCTTTTTTTTTTATTTTTATTCAAAAGTTTACATTGCTCTATAATACTGAAAAAACAATATTGAACACCAATAAAGTAATGTAAAGTATTTAAAATTAACCAACCCACCACACGGGCACTTTAAAAACACTCGCCATTTTAGCGCGCTAGGTGTGACGTCATAGTTTATGAGAAGTAATAAAAAAGGCGGAGAGAACACCAACTATGCGCTCGGAACTGACATTCCACATTTGAATATGATGTAAGAATTTACATTCACATTCGCTCTGATCAATGGCGGCGCTTTTTCAATATATTTATGTTACACAATATTTTTGCACATATTTTTAAAAATTAATTCCTTCCCCAGAAAAAATATTATGAAAAATATTGATGGGAAAAGTTTATAAAAAAAATATTTGACTCTCATTTGAATCACATGCATATTCCTTAGTGCCTGACATTTTATAGTTGTGACATTTATCCGACATTTTTAGATATATGCCACTTCTAAACATTCAAAATAAATCAATCGAAGATTCGAAGTTCCAGGATCAACTTACGAGTGCCAGACTCTACTAGAGTAAGCTTGTGCCGCTATACATTTTTACTGTATTTTTTTTTTAACTTTATGAACGGAAGTAAAAACTAAAATCAATGAACACCTAAACCAAAGACAATTCATTCTCAAGTTGACTATATCCGTAGCATCGTTTTCACACTGTAACAACAATAATAATGAACTTATTTTGACTAAAGTTGAATTAAAAATTATTTTATGATTTTAGAACTTCTACAGTCTTGTAAGTGGGCAGAAATGTTAAAATTACTTTTAAAAGAAATTCAAGTGAGTCGTCTGGTCGAATCGTTTCGAAAGAAAGAAAATGGCTGCCGATGTGTTCTGTGCGGCAACTACCACTCCTTCCAGTGATAACTTTCGTTAAACTATACAGCCCCAACCTGTTATATTTTCCTATATGAATTATTGCTTGTGTATCAGTTCACTTCAAGGATAATGTAAATTTGTCATTCTGAAAATTCAATACCCACAAGTTAAGAAAACGACATGGCGGACTGATAATCAACCAATAGGAAGCTAGCATCAAGCGTTTCAGAATTGCATGTACTCGCATTTCGCGTCATACGTTTTGGTGCCTTCTTTCTCCTATAAAATTTAGTAGGTAATCTTTTGATATCAGTGAGTTGATTGACTTTTCAGTTAATTACTAAAAAGACATTGTGAATATTGTGCATAAAATTGTTATGAGACGATCGTTTAATGTGAAGTATCCCGACGGCTGGGATCATGACTGCGTTGGATTTAGGATGAACTGAAATGCAATACCATCTTTTTGTTTTTGTAAACAAGACTATGTTTTTACGATACACGTGCGAGACTGTATACAATTGACAGTTGTTTTCAATGATGTCGGGAAGGGGGGCAAAGAAACGCGGAAGGCCTCCAAAATCGGGGAGTTTCGAGAAAAGCAGGAAATTCCAGTATCATTTATTGAAAAAACCAAAATATTTACTAAATCAACAAAATGCAGGTTCAGCTTCTTTGGTTAGCACACCTTCTGCATCAAGAGCATCGTCTCCTCAAGGGAGCGATGTAAGTAGACGAAGTACGCGAAAACAAAGAGGAGGAAAGACACATAAAAATAAACGAGGTGGAATATCAGGTTCGTACTCACGAAGGGGATACAACCCGCAAGCTGCAGATTACCATGAATCGGAATATCATTATGGGTCTGATTTTGGAGACGAATACAGTGATAGGTCTGAAGCAGAAGAAGATCGCGCCAGTGAAAGTTCTGAAGGCAGTGCAGGTGACGCTGCCGCGAGTGATAGTGATTTTTCTGTCAGCAGCTACAGCACTACCAGTGGTACACCTCGTAAGGTTAATCATTTACTCAGACCACCTAGTCCAGATCCCCTATGGCTTCAACAAGAACGACAAATTCCAGCTCTAGGTCTTCCTCCTTCATCAGATGACTTGCTAATTCCACAGAATTTAATTTTACAAATTGTTGGTGTTTATGAAGTATTAAGACACTTCAGGCACCTGGTGCGATTGTCACCATTTCGCATAGAAGATCTGTGTGCAGCTATAAGTTGTGAAGACCAGAGCAATCTACTTGTAGAAGTACATATGATGCTATTGAAAGCTTTGTTAAGGGAAGAAGATGCTCAACAAACACATTTTGGTCCATTGGACCATAAAGACAGTGTTAACATTACTTTGTTTTTATTAGATGTCATGACATGGCCTGAAGTCCTTAGAATTTACATAGAAAGTGATAAATCATTTGATCAGAATGTTGTCAGAATTTTAAATACATGTGAATATCCATTCACAACTGTGGATGATCGCCTGGCTGTTCTTCAATTCTTATGCAATCAATTTTTAATTACAAATCCTGTTCGTGATGATCTGCTAAGTGAAGGTAAGTCAAATTTATTAATAATAATACCAGCCTACTATTTTCCCTCACAGGACAAATTACTCTTCTCATACATAGAAGGTGCGACCACTGATCACTACTCTTGCTGAAGACAGATTGGCAATTGCACACTTATATTGATTATAAATCCAGATTACCTTATGTGGTTTACTGGGCCATCACAATGTAAATTTAAACAAAATAAAAATAAAAGGCTAAATGTGTTGCTAAGTGCAAAACTCTAAAATGCCAGGAGCTATGAGGCTGTGTTTTTTTTTTTGGAAAATCTATTGAATGAAGTTGGAAATAATAATAATTATTATAGCTTTTTACTGTTATTGAATTTGAAATGTTACAGAGTTTGATTCTTATGATTCACCTTATCTGTAGGTCCATTTTACTTGATTTAATTTGTGTCAGCTTTACATCTGACTGAGGCAAATATTACTTACAAAAACAGCCTTAATTCCTTTTTAGTACAAGTCAAATTCATGTGGTGGGGCACTGTCCAATGAATATGTTATTCACCAAGTTTTTTAACACCATAGACTGCCTAAAGGTTTACCTATAATCTATTAATAAAGACTTATTTTAGGTATTTCTTCAAAAGTTTAGGCATTGTAATATAGGAACACTGGAGGCATAGTCAATTTTTGTTTGTTTTCTTCAAAAAGCTAATAACTTATTAGTTAATATCAAAAAAACAAACCCTTTCATTTCATGTGACATGGTAAAATATGCTAATTTCTTTTTCAACTTTATAATTTGCAGCCTCAAAAGCGACCCATCAAATTCAAATTTCATTGATTTATGTTACATGGTCTTTATTTTACAGGAGTCATGTGTGTAACAAATTTCAACTTCAGTACATTCATATGTATATATTTTTTTGTGACTGATGGACAGATAGGCACTCAAATGATCCTTTAATGGCCTGTGGCAGAATGGATGGCAGAGGATTTTAAATTTATCAATTTAATTTAATAGTTATCCACTTGAAATATGGTATAATTATATTTGAATGTTCCGATCATGATGATGATAAATTTAACACGTTGAACGCCACCGCAGTCAGTGCTGCCCGACATTTAATATCTCCAGAAATAATGACATAAGTTGTATTTTGTAAATAAAAACATGCATTAGGATGACAAATACAAGCATATAATTAAAAAAAAAACAATTGGTCTAAATTTGGATAGAACTGTGATTTTCGTTTGGCCTAAAGGAAAATTTCGCTGTCGGTCACCACTGACCGCGGTGGCGTCCGGCAGTCTGCACGTACCATATTGTGGGTTCTGTTTTCGATTTCGACATAATTATACTCTACTGACTCTACTAAATATACATGCAATTTTTGTTCCCATCCTGGGCCAGTTCAATCTTTTACACTCTTTGGTATTAGACATTAACATATGAAATTTGAATTTTAGTTGCTTTGAAATTAATAAATAGTTAGTCAATTGCATTGAAATACAAAAAATTATGGGGCAATAGCGTAATTGATTTCAAGTCCTCCATTGCTTGTTTCATACTCAGTTCAATAGTCTTTAAGAGAATCCGGTGGAGAGAAGTAGACAACTCGACCTCCATTATTAAATTAATGTAGAGTAAGAGCAAAATACATAAAAAAGAATCCTTAATCTTTAGCCTGCTAAAATAACCTTATTTTGTTATTACAAGTGTTTTTTAAAAATATACAGATTCAAATATTCAAACCGAGAGTTATTTTACTAATTAAAGGAAATTAGGTATCTATTTAAACATGAAATTATATTATTAGATCGAAGGGTAACCATTTTTCGTTTTTTTTTTCGATTTTGTATTTTCGTTTAAGTAGATTAATAACATTCCACAAAATAAGAACATGATGGCCACATTTCAATCTGAATTTACTCTAAAGAAACTTATGTAAGCAATATTACTTATTACATAACCTGGATACAATTCTCACTTATCCACCTACAAAACAGACACCACATTTCAATGATAAAGGTGATAGACCAAATCAAAATCCGATAATGTTGCTATGTCCTATTTTGGAAGTAAATTTTCATCCATTTTAATTTGGAGTTAAGTCTGCGTTATTGTGCATAAATTTGGTCTTTGTGTGCTATTATGTATGTGAGTAGATCCAAAATTAATAGTGTTAACACTCGTAAGTAAATAATACAATGTTTATGTGTTTTACAGTTCCTATACATTATGATGATCATTGTCGAGTATGCCATCGCCTGGGAGACCTTTTGTGTTGTGAAACATGTCCTGCAGTCTTTCACTTAGAATGTGTGGACCCTCCATTAGGCGACGTACCATCTGAAGACTGGCAGTGCGCCCTATGCAAACAGCATAAAACAATGGGAGTCACAGATTGCCTTCCAGATGCTGAAAAGCAAGGGTTAATGTGTAGACACGAGCACTTGGGATTTGACAGACATGGAAGAAAATATTGGTTTATAGCTCGACGTATTTTCATGTAAGTATTCCATATTCAAATGACTTATTAAAGAACTATGAAATTTTAATTAAACATTGTTTAATAGGCATTTAATACATCATAATAAAATTATACTTTTAGTGAAGCTGAAAATGGTGAAGTGTGGTATTATTCATCACCTCAACAATTCGAAGAACTATTAAATGTTTTGGATTCTGATGAGATGGAAACTCCACTAGTGCGTGAACTATTGGAAATGAAACAAGAAGTTTTAAGACAAATGGACATTACAGAGCGTCTGACAAATCAAGTGAAGGGAAATCGAAAGTCCTACTTAGAGATCGAAAACGCAAATATAATTAAACAGCGAAAAGCAAAAGAGGAACAGAAGCGATATGACCACAATCCTGAACTAAAAATAGAAGATGATAAGCTTGATAATGTATCATCTCTAGTTGGTGATGGAGATGTGGTAAACGAAGTTACAGTGGTCAGCGAAGACCCAATCCATGAAGACAATGATGCATCTATTGAAGGTGATGATAATAATAAAAAAACAAAAGGCAATACAGTTAACAGAGGAAAAGTACCAATTCAAAAAAAACATGAAGAAGGTATAGTAGCACCTGACAATATTATATTCTTGGCTAACAATATTATTTGCTCAATTAAGGGACTAACTACACTGATAGCAGTTACTACAGCACTTATAGAGAACTCAAATTAACGGATGCGTACGCATCTTCTATATGAGCCTGGTATTTTCTATTTCTATTCAATAAAAAAAAAAAACAGCTGAATTGAACTGAATAAGTGTAGTTGGTCTCTAATTATTAATTATTTTCTTTAATCTCAAGTGCCGCACTCTTCCTATGAATCACAACATCATTATTTTACTTTAGTTTTTGTGATTTCTCCACTTCAGTCTGATCTTCTTTTTGTTGTTTTCAATCTGTGGTACTGTGTAATAGTATCTAATTAAAGTCTTCTGAACAAAACTCCTCAAAAAGACTATCTGTCTTACTACGGCTGCGGCTAAGAAATTGCTTGCGCTTTCTAAGTTACTTCTGTAGTTTTTAACTCGGCTTAATCTGAAGTTAATTTTTCCCGAAAAAATTTTATAGATAGCTGTATTACTCATATTATGGACAAAAGTGTTTTTGCTGCTGTCCATGTCAGTTCATTAAAGTAAAACTGAGTTTATGAAAAAGCACTAAGGCCGAAAATGCCGTAAATGCATTTGCATATATTGCCTGCTCTTGCTTGTTGCTTGATGCGTGTGTGTACTACAATTTGAGTACAAAAAAAGTTTACATTTAACTAAAATAGATTATATTATGTTGGATTATTCTATTCCATTCTTACTCAATATTCTGTTTGACGAACTATCTGTTTGAGCTCTTGCATTTATATAAAAGAACATGCCTTGACATAAGACTCTTCCACATCCCAAACCAAATCTTATCTTATTTGAAACATCACACGAAGGGCATGGGCGTGTTCCGATTTTTTAGGAAAAGCAAAATCTACGCGAGCGAAGGTCTCTTACACATATCCATCAAAAGATTGCAATATTAATTTAATTTTTTATTTTATTTTACAGTGACAGAAAGGTTGACAAGATTAAAATCCAATCAAATCTCGAATGGAACTTATCTGTTTAAATTAGGAAATGAAAATAGTTTCAAAAATTACATTAACCAGTACTCTGCAAATCCTTTAGCTTTAAACAAGCCACAGAGAAATGAAGAAAGAGACAAAAAACGATACATGTCCCATAAGTTTTCTTTGTCTTCAGCGCAAGACTTTAAATGGGTAGGCTTGCTAAACGGTAACTATGAAATAAAATATTTACTAAAATTATCATGTCTGTCATTGTTATTTTTTTATGCAGAAATGCAAAATGTTTCTAATGATTTTATTCTTCTTTAGCTACAAAACCATTACTGGAGGCTACACTTAGGCAAACCTTACTGCAATTAGAATCAAATATAGTATTACAATTCATGCACCCCAACTGGTCACTTTTGAGGAAACCATGGGTACAAGCTGTACAACTTTGCCAAGCACCCCGCGATTTTGCTAGAGCCCTTTGTGTACTTCAGGTTCGTATTTTTGAAATTATGAAATATAAGTTGCTGTTGAATTTATTGATGCTCATTTCAACATTTTATTTTACAGGCTTGCATTAAAAGTGTCGTTTGGGTACCAGCGTGGCATGAACAATTAGGACACGTTAGATTGTCCCGTACGACTGCAACCGAAAGGGAAGAACGCAAAAAACTCGATAAGAGAGAAAAAAAGGAAAGAGACGAGGAAGAAGAACGATATCGTACAGCTTACAACTTCGTAAAATATTCTCTTGGACTTCGACATCAGGTATGTTCAATAGAAACTTGTCTCTATGGGGTAATTCGCAAGTCGGATATTGTGTGTTGTATTTAAGGAAAGTGTATTATGCGCTCGCTACGACATGTAGCATTCTACATTATGGGACCATGTTGCTACAGTATGTATGCAAGTAAAAATCTATAACACATGATTTATTCAATTACTTCTTATCTTTGCCTTGTGGTAGGTTTTTACTTGCTATATAAATCCAATAATTCTTACACATTTTAATCATATTAAATTGTTTTGAGGTATGGAAACAAAAAGGAGAAGAATACAGAATTCACGGACAATGGGGATGGTTGTGGAATTCTTCTACCAGAAAATATAAAAAGCATAGTAACACAAAAGCCTGTCTTTTGAATGCTCCTGCTAAGATAGCAGTGCGAGTAAGAGAAGGCAGTATTATTAAAGTTTTAGCTGTTGAACCGAAAACGTATGACTATCTCATTTCAAAAGAAGGAGAAAATAAAGACGTTATGGAAAAATGTATGTATTACTTTGATTGTTCTTTTTGTGATATAGTACTTTACTAAAGGAGTTTTATTTCATTTTTTTAAATGTATACTTTTTTTACATTATTACAGTGCCTCCATCAATGCGTAACCTAAAAGTTGATAAGGACGAAGATGGTTTCGAAGAAATTGATGTTGAAAAGGCATTAAGTTCCTCAACAAGAAGGTATTACCCGAAAATTGCAAAAAAATCGAAATTAGACGAATTTTTAGCTCGACGGACATATTTAAAATTCATGGAAGAAAAGAAGTTGGCTAGCTTGATAGCCAATGTGAAAAAAGAAGATTTAGAAGTTAAAAGCGAGGATGATAAGAATATTGATGTAGAAAATGATGATCCAGAACCTGACATATCGACAATTTGTGGCACAGTCAGTGAAAGCAAACAGAAGGATGCAAGCAATACTGAAAACGTAGACGCACTGAGAGACGAATATCAAAAAATATCTCAGCTAACAAAAAGATATCAGTGTTACTCACATTGTTGTAACAAAATCGATACATCAAATATTTTACAAAATTCTGGAATAAAGATTAATTGTTATTCCCCTCTGTGCATTACAAAAGGAAAACTTTTGACTCAACTAGTGAGTTTATTAAAAGGCGGAGTGGTTAATTCAAGCAATTTACTTGGAAATTCTAAAGATAATACCAAAATGTCAATATTGGAACAATATTTATTAGGTAAAAGTTCATCTTGTACAAGTTCAAACGAAAACATATTGACTGACTTATTATCGGCGGTCGCATGTGCTCAGGAATGCGATACTAAAAGTAGTGATTGCTATGTTAAGAGAAAGTTAAGTGGGGATGACAGTGATGTTAATTTCAAAGTTGTGAAGGATGATATAGACAATTCATGTGTAGTTAAGTCGGAGAGTACACTTGAAGAATCCGCCGTGCCAGCTGTCGGGAACGAAATGGATATCGACATAACATGCAACAACAATGAAGATAATGAAGTTGAAATAGGGCCACTGAAAGAATTAACCGATTGTGAAACATCAGAACAAGATACTAGTACAGCTAATACAGGCAATACAGGCAAGGAGAGACCGCCCATCCCTAAGCTGAAAATAACAAGAGGGAGGACATCTAAAGCATCTTCTAATAGCCAAAGTGTCAGCAATAACCATGAAGTAAAGGATTCTTCTTACAAATGTTCTGTTACGTCAGCAAAGAGTAACGACAAAGTAAAGTATCGTGCAATGATCAACAGGAGATTTGGTTCGGCAAAAACCTATAAAAGAGAAGACAAGTCTATTAAAGAAGAGAAAACTGAGGGAAATGTTGTAAGAGTATATTCCACAGATAACCCTTCCGGAAAAGTATATCTAAAACGAGTTCAAACATCAGCAGTGGAAAAGAAAAAGAAAAGGACTCCTGTAAAGTATCCACTTTGTTCAACATTCCATACAAGGAGTAAAGCCAAAACTATAATGGTTTTACCTCATCATGAATTGCGAAAACTCTGTAGACAATCGGGGCATAATTCAGTGGCTGGTTTTAGTCATAACGCAAAGCCAAATCAAGCAGTTTGGCCGTATCCATGCCCTAGGCCATTATTTAAAACATGTTGGCTATATCGTACTGTAAATCTTCAGTGGTTAGCAAGTGCAGCTTTGCAACTTCGTATAATGTGGGCTTGTCTACGTTGGGACGATATGGCGGCCAAACCCGCTTCTGCTGATGGTAAACATCAGCTCACTACGGATACGGAAATTGTATCGCTCGAGTTATTAAAACATAGACACATTGGGCAATTTTCGGAGCGAACGCAATATCTTCGCCGGCGGGTAGTAATACCACTTGAATTACCTAAAACAGTTCGTGAAGTGACGTCGATTCGCAGTGGCTTGAGGAAAAGGAAGCGTGCCGAATCCCCTCAAAACACCGAACCTCAGGTAACTACAAAAGTATAAACTTCTTTTTTTTTATTGAGCATATTAATTATGCAGCTTGTGTCATTTATTTTATTTCAATCACAACATTTTTTTTTTACTTTTTAGTACAACAATCATATTTTTTTGGAATCAGCTCTTCAAGCCCTTCATAATTTGATACCCCATAATATGAGCTTGTAACAAGAAACAAACCATTTAGGCAGTGTCACTTACGAGTTACATACATAAATTCACGCCTTTTTCCCATGGGGGTACGCAGAAACAGCAGAACGCCACCTGCTACAATCCTTACATAAAATTCAACATTATATCATTTGCTAAAATCCGTTCGCTAATTTAGCTAGGGGTGAACATAGAGACAGACTTCTTACATATTTACCTAAACATCACCCTGGTTTTTGGTCCCGTCAGAGCCGAGTAAAAAATATTATTTGATCTATTTGTTAAGGTCTCTGAAGAATGGGTCGATGAAGATAAGTTGGAACTTTGGGAGGTGCGTCAATACGGCGAGCGCACGGAGCGCGCGACGCCCGTCACCCGCACGTCCACCGGCAAACTGCCGCAGCGCAATGTTGCTACTCCGGCTAATGCGGCCGACCTTAAAGACAAAATGGAACAACAGTTACGTGAACAGAGAGCAGCTCATCAGCAGAAAAGAGCGTTAGAAATGTCACAAGGTATTTATTTCTAACATCGACTGTGTAGCAGAAGCTATCACAAGTATTAGTACTAGGCACTAACTATAAAACTGAACAAATTAATTATATTATTACAGAAAAAACGAAATCTACTCCAAATCAGAACTCAGGCAAAAGTACACTTACATCTTTACTAACCACGAATGCCACCACTCCCACTGGCCAGAAAACAGTCATAGGAACTAGAAGAATTATTATGACTAAAGGGGCTGATGGTGCGACTCGAGTGATCAGTCAGCCTATTGCTGGGCCTGCAAAATCGGGACAAGGTGATGGAGTTATTACGAAATCCAATGCAAGTCTTCAAAAAGATGGCCCCCAAAAGGTCCAAATAATTCGGGCCCCTGATGGCAAAATAACCGTAAGAGGATTGTTAGCAGGACAGCAATTAATTCAAATGCCTGATGGAAAGTTACATGTAGTAATGGCAGGTCAGCAGGGTATTACAGGGCAGTTAGTGGCGGCTTCTCCGGTAGCTAAACCAGTCGAAAGCAGCAGCTCACCCACCGAAGTTACTCAGTTAAAAACCTCCGTCGAAGAACCAAGACAAACTCCACGGACGACGGCGTCCTCCGCTCAGCAGGTTCTAGTGCAGGGTAACAGACAGATCGTCGTGCAGCCCGCGCAGCAGTTGGTGATGCAGCCGCAGCAGCAGGTGGTGGTGACGCCCGCGCAGCAGGTGGTGGTGCAGGCGGGCGCGCGCGCCGGGCCGGCGCCGCGCGTGGCGGGCGTGCAGGCCATGCAGGCCGTGCAGACCGTGCTGGTGCAGGGCCAGCTGCTGCAGCGGCCCGCCGCGCCGCGCCCGCAGACGCCGCGCCCTCGCCCCGCTCAGGCGCAGCAGATCGTCGTCAATAACCCTGCGCTGGTGCAGCAGATCGCCGCGGGTAAAATTCAACTGGCAACGGTCAACGGGCAGCAAGTTCTCATACGGCCCACTGGAAATAACCAGGCACAGATAGTCGCTCATATCGGGCAGAGTCCGTCAGGTGTTAGCACGGTGCCTGTGTCTTCTCCGGCCCCTACAGCACGACCTCCACAGCCTACGTTAGCCCCGCAGCCCACTCTGCCGCCTGTTCAGCCGCAGCCACAACAACAACTTACAGAAGATGAAATTGTAGAGAAGCGGCTCTTGATTGGCCAACCTCCTGGCACTGTAATAAAGACTGTAACTGCGCAGGTAATTATTAACTTTTACAGCGATAATTAACTGTCTATTGAATTTGATGGCACGGCGAAACTACCGCCGCTATTTCTAGAAAACCGCGGAGATGGCGCGTAATGGAATGGGGGGGTTTATTTCTGTTTGTAAATTGTATTGCAATTAATACAGTATGACGATAGTGAAAGGTCGAAGCAATAAAAGTTGAAGGGGGAGAAGGGAGTGATATAATTCTCGGTTAAATCACAATAACCGGGAATTTGTATCGATTCCCATTCAATTGAGACGGTACATAGTACTGTCGCGATCTAAATTTAGTAAATAGTCATTATTGATAAAATAAAACCACTAGATACAAATCCAATTCTAAAAAAGTCTTCAAAAATGAATCTTTATTACTATGTGTTAAAAAAAAATGCCTTCGTTTTATTTGACAGTTTATGAAAGTCGGAGTTTGTGCTTTTGTTTTATTTCGTCACATCAGTAAAAATGCTTTAAGTGCTTTAAAAGTTTTGTTTCCACAACTTAAAAGGAATTGGTGTATCTTGGATTTTTTATATCAATGGTTATCATGAAAAGTTCGTCAAGGTATGATAATGAACATGACCAATTGACCATTTACGATAAGTGTTTTAGAGTCACTTTCCATCATTACAGGTCATGCAAACAAGTAGTGGGCCTAGCATAGTTCTACAAGGACTGCATGGATATTCTTTGACACCACAACAGCTGGCTTTAGTACAGCACCAAGTGAAGCAACAATTGCTAAAAGGTAAATTAGTAAAGACCGAGACTTAATTAATTTTTAAAACTTCATGATTATCCAAGCATTCATTGACTGCACTTTTACAGCTCAAGAGTCAACAGGCAAGCAAGGCATGCTGGGCCCCAGAAAAATGTATCTAGCCGTGCAGCCCGCGCCGACCGCGCCACCGCCGCTCACCCCGGTGGCGCCGCAAGCTCTGCACACTATTCAGTCTCTACAGCCGCTAGCCGTGCCTACGCATCAGGTAATATATTACTATTAGATGACGCTCTGGACTCGAACGGCAACTGTTAATTATGTATGTATATTGCGAACCGAATCATTTTAAACACACATCATTTATTGTAAATGGATAAACAAGGAATACATACACTGACAAAATACTGTTGTCACATTGCCTTATTAAAATCCGCCATAAATTCAACATTATTATATATTGAGTAGATAAGAAAACTTCAATTCATATGGCGGATTTAATAGCAGGCTCTGTTCGGATTCATATTCGGGTGGGATCAAAATGAGTGCCGTAATTTTTAATATAAATACATCTAATTCACAAGTTCAAACAAGAAATGGCGTTACCTACGAATGCACTCGTTATGATCAAACCTTAAATAGATAAGTACTAGACATGTCTGTGCATACAATAATGTATTATAATTTATAAGACTGGCACATAATTATTATGTTATTAAAATGGTGTGAAACAATAGTTACTACTATTATAAGTTATACATGAAAAACACCAAAGATTCCTGTAAATATTAAGTATCCATGTATATTTTAATTTATATTTTTAGATGACACATAATTTATCGTCCTCCTCTGATTGAATATAGGTAGTATTATAGTCATAAAGTAGCAAAATAAATCTCAGTATTATAACTCCTTATAGCCGGTATTAGCTGGTTTTCGACATTTAATAATATTTCTACTCATATTATTTTTTCCATAATATTTTAAGAGACTTATTCAGCAGAAGAATGGTAGGATGCCCACATCCCTAATTATTTCATTATTCTTATTTAAGACCATTATGAACCACACCTTTGAAACAGATATTTATTTCAAATTTCAAGAAATAAAACTATTTTTAATTCGATAAATATATAAAATCTAAACATCGTTATTAGCCTATATTTCGTCCCACTCACCACTCTGGCACAGGTCTCCCCTTTCCCTTTACAATCAATTTATCTCTTATCTTTTGCGATTTATGGCCGTGTCTGACCTGCAAGCCTATCAAGATCGCCAAACCACCTTCGCAGTCAACCTTGACGGCAATGTCCTTCCTCAAGCTTCTAGTATAAGGTGGCACTAAGTAATGAGCTTCATTTTCTAAAACCATATTTTGATTTTTTGGGAATTTTATGCATAATTTACAATTTAGTCTCCGAGAATAAAAAAATCATTTTCGATGGTTTTTTTTAGATAGGATTGGGGCACTGTATACCATTGTGGTTAGTTTCCCATCTTTCTAATTTTGAGTTACGTATCATTTTGAAATTAAGTTACTTTGACTGAAAACTGATTAACGCCTAGGTGTCAGAACCACTATCTATATTATTTTATTTTATTCGAGTTAAATTAACTCGATTAAAATAAAATTATTATATGACGAGTATGTATGTGTGTCCAAAATTTTCATACTGCTGCCAGATTTGTCATGCATTTTAGAAAACTTTTTTCAATACTACTAGCGATAGCGAATGGCCGCTCCTCTTTTTAACCGACTTCAAAAAAAGAGGAGGTTCTCAATTCGTCTGTATGTTTTGTTGATCTGTTTTAGGGCTGCAAAGATTGCCATAACCACAATACTGGTGACTACAATAAATTCGCATAAAACCGTAGGTAACGGAAAAAAAATTCAGTGGTCCGAAAATATCTTGTATTTTCGGACCACAGATATTATACACATATCATAAGTCAACATATGAAAGATTCCGTTTATTAGGTCATTGCTTAAGCGCCATCTTATACCATACCAATGATGTTTACCCACTTAGGGTACGTACTTGATATAGCTCCTAAAAAGATTTTAGAGAAAAATATTTAATGTAATGTTTTTGACACCCAGTATGTTGCGCTCTACTCACTCCACGCGTTTTTAATGCGAACTTAAGTAATGTTAAGTAAAAAATACTACATTAGCAGTTCAGCCATTAACGTCAATTCTTTATGATTATTACAATTACTACTACAGCAAGTGAGTTTCATGCTATTTTCACGGTTAATTTAATAATACTCATACATAAAAAGCAGAAGCACTGATCATTAATAAAGAAGATAAACACCCAAATTGAAACAAATAGAAAAGCGCTGCTTAACTTTATTTGTCCATTAATTTATTGCTTTATCATTTTTTTAAAACATAACATTATTTAAGATAATAACTTATTTGCATGACACTCCTGCTCATATTTAGGTACATTTCCGGTAAAGTAATCCCAATGTTTTAAATTCTAATCTATATTTTTCGTATAATCAAATGAAAAATAAATCAATATTGCCGATATTTTTGATGCTATAGTGATTTACTGCCCCTATTAGCTTCTTTCGTACAGAACGCTTGTCAGCTTTAAATCTCTTGCCTACGTGTGTCTATTGTACTGCTAAGGCTAGCGCACATTTGGGCGGGCTGCACCGCAACGCAGCACAAAAATCCTCTAACTCGACTATAGATTTTGTATAAACCATCGTATATTTTACGCAGGCCATACCAGGCTTTTTGTTCCGCAATATAATGCGCTGCGGCCCAATGCGGCTTTAATATGCGCTAACCTTTATAGTTACCAAGAGATATCTATATTTGCGTCGTTTGTGTACGAAATGCATGAAGTAATGGCGACATTTAAAAACGCAAAACTTCTTGACATTTTGATAGAATAGAATGTTTAATTTTGACAACTGATAACATTGGATATCCATCTGCAACCGGAGGCAAAATGCGCCCATCTACCATTTTGTAAGTACTGTATATTCTCTGGTTGCAACAATTACTATAGGTAGTTTGTGCCTCAATATTGTAAGAACATTCATGGAGTAGTGGAAAATGCTGATTGTTATACAATTATTTTAATGAAAACAATGGATACAATGCCCATAGTTATATAATATACCTATTCTCGATTCTATTAACGAATTTGGCACTGATAATTTTCTTTTATCTGTAATTTTCTCTTATTGGGTTTATAAATAATACAAAAATATTAATTGAATCAAAACAAAAGAGAATCAATAACAATCTAGTATCTAGTAATTGAATTTATTCCCCTCCCCAAATAATATTAATTATTATTGAAGTATAAGCTACTGGTCTAAAGTTAAAGTAAAAAATTGCTCATACACCACCTGTTAACATGTACTATACCTTTAAGTTATTACAAATTGATTCCTTATTAATATATTGATAGTAAATTAGTATCATTTGAATAAATTATTAAAATAATCATCGACTTTTATTTAATCACATCCTCTTTTATTTTATGTAGTTTTTATTTATCGTAATTATGTTTTGCTTGCAAACGTTTTGTGGGGGTGTATGGGCAATTTAATACTACTACGATTGAATTTTATGAATTAATAAATAGGGATTGTTTATCTTAATAGTTCTTAAACAAATTATTGTTATTACTTTATAACTTGAACTAATATATTCCCACAAACGGATGTTGACGGATTTTAGTTTTTTTTTTTTTTTTTTTTTTTTACTTGAAACCCTATTTCTTAATTTGAATTTTCAATAAGGTAAATATTTTATAGGAAAAAGGAAAAAAGATGGTGTGAATGATATTTTGACACATATTACACCTTTTACTTATAGGATGTTAGTGAAGAAGATCAAATAAAAAGACAAACACTTTTGAACGGTGAAGAAAATGTAGCAGAAGCGGCGAGTCATAAGGAGGCGACTCCTTCCAAACCTGAAGATATCAAAGAGAATAACACGAAAACAGATATTATAAATTCGGGTCCAGATGTTCTACAAAGTAATAAATTCGTGTTAACCCCTGACTATATTCAACAAAGTAAGTAATCATTTTTTAATACCTAACCAGTTAATTTTGTAATGAAACAATCAGAAAATCCTCGTCTTGCGTTATTCCATTGTCTAGCAATATTATTCGCTGTTAATGTATTTATTTACTGTGCTGCTATGTTCGATAAAATCTAGTGTACGGTATTCGGAAAAAGTACGGCCGTGTGAACGTGGTCGAGCAACTATAAAATATCATTCCATTAATAGACATTGTACTGCCTGACTATTCTCTCGTCCACTGGCTTGACTAAAATGCTTGCTATTTCACCATGTGCTTATTGAGAAAGGGATAGATGTCGAGCAGTTAAAAGCTAGTGTAAACACACCCCGAAACGCAAATCCCGTTTCTTTGTGAGAACAGTCCTTTGGGAGAAAGGTTCTTATAAAAAACCACTTAATGTATACAACCTGTTCTTTTTATATCCCATAACTCTAGGGTATGAATGAGACCATATCAAAGAATTTTGTTTTTTTTTTTCATTTTTCGTACAAAATAATTCAACAAAGTCACGTTATAAATGTAAAACACCCTTATGTGAAATATGACAACGTCGCATTTTCTTAAGGTGTGGCCAGACCTGGGGAATGCGGGTAGAATGCGCCGCTCGCGACCTGCTTGCAAACTGTGCGCATGCATTTCATGTTCGTACGCAGCTTGGGCGCCATTCGCGCGCCGCTCCCGCTCAAGCTACGCGCCGTAATCGAGCGGCGCAGGAAGTGCGCGCGTGCCGCATTTTAAAAAACGGAACAACTCGCGTGGTTTTTTTAGGAGGCTCGCGAGCAGCGCATTCGCCAGGTCTTGTCACATCTTTAGCTTTATAAATGAGTGATTGATTTGAATGAAAATGAGTGACTTGTATTTATCATGAAAGTAAGATAATACATACACACTTTATTACACATTTTTAATACACTACACGAAGTTTGGCAACGTCGCAAAAGTAAGGGTTCGTTATAGTAACCTAAATGAATGATGATTGATGATATCTTCGAAACTATGCATTTTTGGACCACATATTCTAGAACGTTTTGTACTTCCCTTAAGTTATGGGGTATAAAAAAAGACACTACACAACTACATCACTTGCTTAGCCTTTTCCCAACTGTGTTAGGGTCGGCTTCCAGTCTAAAAATATATATATATGGCGATGGAAAAATAACCTTATTATTTGAGCTTTCGAATTAACAAACTATGCCTGACTGATAACTGACTGCTTCAGAGACTTCCTAACGCTTTTTTATCCAAATTTGCGTTAAGTTTCGAGGCTCACAATTTCCATGTGGACATAACAAATGTTCGATGCTAATCTTGAATGGGAGTCAAAGTAATATAAGTGTGAAATTGCCATCGGCTTTGAGCAAGTCTAGTGATCAATGCTCGTGCCTTCTCTGTGTGAGAAGAGGCCTTGCAGTGAGGCAATAATAGGCTGGTATTATTTATTATAAGTACAACTTTTGAGTGTTCACGTGTGTGTGTAAACATTTAGCATGCAAACATGTAAAAGTAAAAAAGAAAACATTCTGCATAAATTGAAAAGTCAAATAAAACTTTTGCCTAATTAATACGGTTAATTTTAACAAAAAGTTTTATTTTTGTTTATGCCTAAATATTATGTAAATAAATTTGCCTAGTAGCGAGACATTACGTTTTTTTTTTATTATTAAGTAAATATATAAAGTTCACACTTATTTGTGCTATTTAAACAAAAATAATTATTCAGTTTGTAGCACATCACTTTTTAGATCCTTCAGAGAAAGCATTGTGTAAATGATAAATTAAATTGTAAATTAATTATCGTGCCACTGAAAAAAAAAATCTCCTTTGTGTACTATTGAAATACCTACGTCGTATGAGACGCGTGAGCATTTCGGCTACATTACTCTCTGGCCTTCGGAACGGGCTGCAATCCAGATTCGACCATAATATAAACTCATCTCATTTGTATCATTAATTCATAATGTACAGTTTCATACTCTTATTGCACCGCTTTTAGGTTCATAATGCAGCGTATAAAAGCACGCTTTTCAATTCTTTACATTACTGATGTTGTGCTAACACTACGCTTTTTTCCAATTTCTGCAGATTTTCATGTCTTGAAATTAAGTGAATAAATAAACTATGATTAAAAAAAATATGATCAATAAACATTATTTCATAATAATTTTGTATTAAATATAATAAATATACAGTATTTACATCCATTCGCACTAATATTATCAATGCGAAAGTAACTGTTTGTCTATCTGTTTGTTATCCCATCACGACAAAACCTCTAAACCGAGCGCAATGAGATTGGATTAAGGCCTATTCACACAACGTTTTTATAACGCGTCGCGACGCGTATTTGTAGCTATACAGACGCGATACGCACGCAAGTCAGACGCAGCCTGTAGACCTTTGCACACTTGTATAAATTCAAATACGCGTTTGAATCGATGCAAAGTGTGTAGCGACACAGACGCGATGCAAACGCGCTGGCATTTTGCGTTTTTAAGCAGAACCTTGTCAACAGTAGCAAGATGGCGTCGGTCGAGCCAGCTTTGTTTAGACATTGAATAAAAAAAGCGTTTGAATCGATACAAATGCTAGGTATACTAACGCACGTGTGTATCGATACACACGTGTGTGCGCCGTCGACGCGCGTTTCCAAAACGCGCGTCGACGGCGTGTGTACGGGCCCATAAATGTGCGATTTTGCGTGCGCAAACACCGACATGCGCACAGACAAAGTTGCGATCAAAAGCTAGTCTAAAATATCAGGCTGTGTGGCGGCTTTTTCATTACCTGTTCTTCCTGAGTTAGCTGAACCACGGAGACTTTTCATAAATTCTGAAGTTTACCAATTTAAAGTAAAGCGGCCTATGAGCCGCATTACTGTCGGATACGCCCTCGCCTTAAACTAGGGCTACAGTCCAACCACGAGGGGAAAGGCAAACTTGTTAGGGCATTAATACAAAAACTGTACAAACATTATGTTATAAAAAATGTACTCCACTCGCAGCGAGTGAGGATGCTTCTTGCAATGTGTGCACTGTCTAACACGACCGCCTCCTGCGTGTGACTACTGACCCAGCTGTTGAACGATTGTTTCTTTAAGGATGGTTAAAACTCTTTGCCATCAATTTATTAACACAATAAATGAATTCATATTCCATATGCTAGTAACCTCATAAGCGATATCGAAATCGAAGTTTGCTTCCTTTTTCTAGCTTTAATTTATTAGAATTACATATTCACAGTAAATTGTTAAGGTTGTAAAATAAGCTATCATTGCAGCTATTAAAAGTGCGCTGAAGCAAGAGAATTTGAATCCTGAAATAGAAGAAAAACTACTACAGCTTCAACGCTACCAAGAAAAACGTATGAAGCCCGAAGTCCAGCCGGAGAGGGAGACACGGGCAATAGCCGTAGTCGCTCGCTCGCCGACGCCGCCGGCGCGCCGCCGCGCCACCTCCTCGCGCCACGACGACGACGACGATGAGTGGGTGGACAGCAGTCCGCGCAAGCGCGCGCGCCGGCCGGGCTCGCCCATCCCGCCCGCGCCCCCGCCGCGCCCCCCGCCGCGCGCCCCGCCCGCGCCCGCGGCCCCCGCGCCGCCCACCCCGCCGCCCGCGCTCGTCACGCACCCCCACCCCGCGGCTATTGATGAGCGCCGCCGAGCCGCTTCCAATAACTCCCGTTTACAGATGCTACTTTTCAAACATAAAGAGATGCTTAAGAAGGATATTATTAAAAAACGAGGTCTCCTCGAGAAAGAGCTCGGTGTCGAGATCCAGGTAGTTATATTTCTTAGACCACTCCATATTTTCACGTAAAAAGGCTCTAAGTAATCAATTTGGACATTATATTGCAGAAAGAGCTGTCTGCGGAATTGGCGCTTCGAACGAGAGCAGAACGTAGCAAACAGGAGGAGGTCAGGGGTGGCAAGAGGCGAGGAGCGACTGCGCCGTCCACGCCCAGACCTAACAAAAGATCTGTAAAAAAGGAGAAATTACTATGTATATGTCGTACACCATATGACAACACCAAGTAAGCAAGTTCACTTTGTTCTTTTGCAAACAATCTCCTTAACTGGTACGCGTCGTCTCACGGCAGGCTTGAAATTATTGTTAACGATGACGTGGACCTGTACCTTTTCTACAAATACTATATATGTTTTTGCTTATTGTACATAATTATAAGCGGTTAAAACGGATTACAAATTATAAAACAGTAGCTTTTTTAAGTAGGATTTATAGTAAAATAGCTATAAATTAGGGTTTAAACTCAAGTAGCCCGAAAGAGGGCGGTTCCGCTTACAAAATCGCCATTTTTAAAATTTCCAGTAAAGATTGTTCATATTTTTCGGTACATATGTACCTAATTTTGAAAAATACGTAGACGCCATAGGATGTATTATCTCAGTTATTGGTAAAAACTTTACGTTGACTAAAATCTATACAAAAAAAGCTAGTCATAGGATAATAAGATTTTTTAGACAAGATATCCTTTTATTTGGACGGGCCTGTTGGTCTAGTGGTTAGTGGCCCTGACTGCTAAGCCGGAGGTCGTGGGTTCGATTCCCACCCAGGACAAACTTTGTGTGATGAGCATGATTGTTTGTTCTGTGTCTGGGTGTGATTTATCTATAACATGTATGTATTTACAAATTATATAAGTATGTATATCAGTTGTCTGGTTACCATAACACAAGCTCTGCTTAGCTTGGGATCAGATAGCCGTGTGTGAGTTGTCCCAAGATATTTATTTATTTATTTATTTTATTTTATTTAAAACAACATTTTACCTTGTTTAGGTTGAGTTCTGTTTAATTATTCGTGAGTAAATCACTCAAAACACAATGTTTAACACCTGAAGTCTGTACTTTAGTCTTTAGTCTGTAGTGTAAGTTCAACGAACTTATTGAACCTTGTTTTTTTTTATTTAGATTTTATGTTGGCTGCGAGCACTGCAGCAACTGGTTCCATGGCGATTGCGTTGGGGTTACAGAAGAAATGAGTAAAACAATGGAAGAGTATGTTTGCCCAGATTGTCGTCGTGCTGAGGAAACACAAGAACTGTACTGTCTTTGCCGGCAGCCTTACGACAACTCGCAGTACGTCTATTGACCTTAGATGGATACTAAATATTTGAATCACACCTACAAGCTCTGCATCCATTCTGCTTCGCTTCAATTCAAATCGTTCGACATTATTTATTTGATACATAATACTGCAACACAAAATTATCAGCATCGTAACTGCATCACCTAGTCTCGTGAACTGCAAATAAGCAGTCACCAAGCTAACGCCGAAGCGTCACTTAGCGTACAGCTAGGTGACGTTTCGTCGCAAGCTCGGAATCGTCATTCAGCTTACGTGTCGTGGGTGCAATGCAATATGCGCTTCTCGCAATACGAAAAACAGAAAAGCTTAAACGAGAAGATAAATCAATCCATTCAATCATTGATGAATTGATTTATCTTCTCGTTTAAGGCGCTACCCCGACCAAATAACCTTGAGCATTTTGTCCCTTTGGCGGCACACTAACGCGGCGCAAGAGATACGTAGGAAATACGCTCAGATTTTAGAGTAAAATCTATATAAAATCAAATTTTCGTGTTTTGAAAAAAATAAAACTAGCATAATGTTCTTTATTAAATTGCCTAATTATTAGTTTAAGTCGCAAATCAAAATAATGTTCACTTTACGAGGAGATGCATGTCAAAAATTATTATTTCTCATTTCTGTAGTTTCGTTATGACCCTATAATTAAGCATTATGTTACTAAAAAGTTAAAAATAAATCTACCATTTTCGAGTCAAGAATGTGTAGAAATTTAACGTATTTTTTATTAGTTGGTATTTCTATTTGATATAGAGAAGTGGGCTCCTAAAAACTGCCCTAAAAACGGCTGCCGCTGCGTTTTGCACGGCCACGCGCCTTAAGCTTTTCTGTTTTCATTAGGTCCTACATTATTTTATTTAAGTATGGGAATTTCGGGTCGGTTTTTTGATCAGAAATTTCTCAGTAACTGCTCAGGAGTCGAGATTAGTCCTTGGTTAATAACCAGAACAGCTATTACTTATTGCTTGTACTATAGGTGCCTGTCTGGTTATACAGAGGTGTACCAATTAAATAGTGAAAGTGTTCTTAAAGGAATAAAGGGATCTCAGCCTAAGTTGAGAGTCTTAGTTAGCATACAATTTTCGCCTCAACTAAATTAACTTTTATCTGGCGAGAGAGGTGTACACCTTGTTCTATGCCATGTTGGTCTGGGAAAACGTGTGATTGGAAATTAGAAATTACAAATAATTATTATAAGGATATACTACCCACCTCCACAGCTAAGGCTTTTTCTACTTCAAAATGTTTACAGCCCCTATAAGAGAAACTTATTTTTCAGATTTTACATATGCTGCGATCGCTGTCAGGACTGGTTCCATGGCCGTTGTGTTGGTATATTACAATCAGAAGCAGACAACATCGATGAGTACATTTGTCCAAATTGTCAAAAAAATAATTCTGTCAATTACGCGAATATGAAAGAGCTTACTCTAAAAGATTTTGAAAACTTAAAGAGACTTGTCAAACAAATACAACTTCACAAAAACGCATGGCCTTTTATGGAACCTGTAGACCCCAGAGAAGCTCCCACCTATTATAAAGTAATCAAAGAACCAATGGGTATGTTTTAATTTTTCATACATGAATTATTTATTATAATAAATAGACATGCTTTCTAAATATTTGTTTTTTTTTTACAGATTTACAGACTGTGGAACGAAAAGTGAATGAACAAATATATAGTACTTTAAGTGAGTTTATTGGTGATATGACAAAGATTTTTGATAACTGTCGATACTTTAATCCAAAGGACTCAGAATTTTATAGATGTGCTGAAGGCCTTGAAGCCTTTTTTGCGCAAAAAATTAAGTACTTTCGTGAAAAATTATTTGAAACGACTCAATGATAAAAGTGCTAGTGTACAGTGTCTAAAGTATGAAATGTGATGAATTCGGTCTATAGAACACACAAGTTCGCTGTTTTCACTTCTCTATTTTGTTTTTATGATCTGTCTGTAAATTGTAAACAAGTGATGAAAATTACAAAGAATAATTTATATTAAATTTCAAGCTGAAGGTATCTAATAGAGTTTGTCAGTTTTGGTTCTCTGTTAAAGTATTTATTGTATTTATTACACAGTTCAATATTATATCCCTGAATAAAGCTGACGCTCGTTAGATATAAGACTCTTGACGGGAAATATTATTATGTATACATTTTGTGAGATATTATGTTAGCTAATATAAATTAGCAACTTTAGTTACGTTAGTTGTATTTAGAATAAGACAAACGTATTGTATGTAAGTAATAAATTTTTAATAAAAAACATCTTGATATTAATTGTTCAAATTAAATCCTTCATTTGAAACAACTTTTGTTGGAAGTCAATGTGTTGTTTGGTTTCGGTGTAAAACTTATAAAATAGCAAATGATATCCCAGAGCAGCCAGACCTACGTCGCTTTAACTAATTCGGGTTCGATTCCCAGGTCGGGCAAAAGTGTTATTGGGTTTTCTATAAGGTATTTCTCAGTAAAAGCCCGGAGTTTGGAAGTTAGTAGTGTCACACCCCCGTGACTCGGAAACAGGTTCTGGTCTTGTTAAGGGTGAGTTGGGAGTTGTAAAAGTTCTGTACTATCAAAGTTATTGTAATAACTGCACCCAAGTTTGAGGCCGGTGGTCATGGTCGAGGCCTTGTAGTACGCGCGGTCGCTAATAGACTACGATCAAAAGGCCAGTTCTTAGAACAGTTCAGTTGCGGAGTCTCACTGACCTATAAGTACGTTTAAGACGATTCCGTCAAGAACTAACATAGACTCGACGGCCCCCATATACAAGCTGATGAGTGGATGCAACGAAATTAAAGAAAGCCTTTCGCCTCCTCCACGTCCGTAAAGCAACGGCCAGGAGTATGTGGATCATAGCAGGTGGCGTTCTGTAATTTCTGCCTACCCCAGTGGGAAAATGGGGTGGGAGTTGTATGTAGTTTCACAAAAAATATATTTTGTATTCTGAGCATAAATTGGATCTATGAAAACGGTAAGTACCGTATCCGGTACCGTACTTATTATTACACGACATCCACAAAGCAGGACCAGTCATTGTGGTTATTTTTAGGGGAGGCCTTTGTGCAGCAGTGGACGTCGTTCGGCTGATTATGATGATAATGATGGAACACGAAGTAGGTATTAGTCTCCTGTACGATTGCATTCGGTGGGTATTACTAAGACATTTTCAATCTCACAAGTTAGCTACATATAATGTCGTTGAGACCTGTTTAAAAGTTATCTTATTGTAGTTTTTTGTTTGTCCACTATGTACCATTTAATTGGCTTCAAGCGACTTGATGTTATAATTGGGTAGATGACACCACTAACAAATAATTCCAAGACACAACTTCACTAAAAAAACACTTTATTTTAGCCCTGAAAACCCGACAAATTTTTGAATAACTCAAATCATCAATTTTTAGTTGCTTTGAAATCAATAAATAGTTACTGAATTGAGTCGACAAAAAAGTGACGTCATAGTTGAGTATTGTTATACAAAATCTATGGGGAATTGCGTTTTGACAGCTCATAAAAAGTACGTCAATTGATTAGTGGTGTCATCTACCCAATTTCCAAGTGCTGTGCACTCCTTTAAGTGACCAGGCCATTCAATAACCTTAAACCGTGCCTGAAACTAACAACCATAACAAAAAAAAATTGGTAAAATAATTAATAATTGGTGCTAATTTGGTACAAAGACAAAAACAAACAAAAAATCTTTCCTCTCTAGAATATATGTATAGATTGGTATTAATACTTATTTGTATTCATTATTAGTTCAACCAACTTTTGAATAGTTTGGGTGATTTTAAAATTATTGCCATGTAAAAAGCTTAGAAAATGGGTCCTGTGCCTGGGCTCCACAACCTCCACGGTAGCCCGCGAAGTTCAAATTTGCTTACATTTTTTGCAATTTGCAAGTTAGTATTAAGTTATATGTTGATTAAAGTATAATTCGCGGGCGGAAGAATTGTGTATTTTCAGAATTATAACCATTTAAGTCAGCAATAAAACTCCATAGGGCCAGGTGAACCGAAAGAATGACTATTTCATGAAATATTGACATTGTGGAATTATACCGACTTATGGAGTTATTTTACTGATTATAATGGTTAAAATTCTGAAAATACATACTTCTTACGCCCGCGAATCTTACTTTAATCAACATTAAACCTAATACTGACTTGCAAATTGCAAAAACGTAAGAAAATTTGAATTTGGCGGGCTACCGTGGAGGTTACACCTTAATAATAATGCACCTTCAAGTTTTTTTTGTGACTTAAGTGTCAGTGCAGTGCATTTTTAGTAGTGTGATGAATTGACGATAATAAAAATGTTGAATGTTTTTTTTTTGTATTAGTCCTGTTTTAACAAGTAGTCAATTTAGCGATTATAAACAGCAAAAGCATCATTTAATTTTTTTCATAGTTAATTGGTTAGATTAGAATGTTTCGCATTAAAAAAAAAAATTGTCTTTGCTTTGTCATGCGTATCCGAACGCTGCAAGAACAGACGTGAGGTTATGTTTACTGCATAATTTTGTCGAGTCAGAATTCAGTCGGTATCTAATTTAGGACAAAACTTGCTCAATCATTTAAAAGTTACAAAGAGAGTAATCAAAATGTTGGTGACGCTGAAGACACTACAACAACAAACTTTTCAAATAGAAATCGACCCAGAGGAAACAGTCAAAGCGCTCAAGCTGAAAATTGAAGTTGAGAAAGGTAAAGATTATGTTGCTGATCATCAAAGACTTATTTATGCAGGAAAAATCTTGCTGGATGACGATAAACTAAATACCTACAACATAGATGAAAAAAAATTCATTGTTATTATGGTAACGAAACCAAAATCCTCCGAAATTCCGGCATCAACAACATCTGCTCCAGAAGCTGGTGAAAGTGCTTCAACGGAAAGTGGCGACGGTAAACCCAAACCTACCACTGAAGAAGCGCCCAAACCACCTCCCGCTGCAGAACCTGAGCCTGTGGCTACCGCTAATGAACTTGATTTTGAAGCTACAGTTCATAGCATTATGGACATGGGGTATAATAGACAGCAAGTGGAACAAGCACTACGGGCCTCATTTAATAACCGCGAAAGAGCTGTCGAATATTTAATAACAGGTATCCCAGAAGAATTACTTCAAGAACAGGATGCTGAAGAAGGCACTGATGAAGACCCACTGGCTTTTCTTCGTGATCAGCCTCAATTCCAACAAATGCGCGCAGTAATCCAACAGAACCCTAATTTGTTGAATGCAGTGCTTCAACAGATTGGTCAAACTAACCCAGCACTATTGCAAGCAATCAGTCAACACCAGTCAGCTTTTGTTAGAATGTTGAATGAACCTGTGAATCCATCTGCTGCTGGTGCAGCAGCAGCAGAAGAAAGTGCTATAGAGATTCCGCAAGTACAACAGCCACAAGTCTCACCTCAAGATAAAGAGGCCATTGAAAGATTAAAAGCATTGGGCTTTCCTGAACATATGGTCATTCAAGCATACTTTGCTTGTGAAAAAAATGAGAATCTTGCAGCAAATTTCTTACTTTCACAGAATTTTGATGATTAGAATTAATCTTTCATGGATATCTTTAAAGTGAAGAGACAAAATTAAAAAGATAACACAGAAGTGTTTAATATGTTGTCTACATCAATAGCCTAATATTAGTGTTTACTGCTTGTTTCATGTGTATTTTTTTTTACACTGAATTTCAAACATTTTGTCATAATTCAATATCTAATAAAATTTCTTATTGTTCAAATATTTATTTAAATGTTTTTTAATTCTGTCCCTCTAGAATCCTTGTATAACTGTTACAAGTGTTCTTATATTTATTTTGTAGTATTATTGAAACTATGTTTAGTTTCCAATACTGTAAGGCTCAAAGACAAGACGATGGGCCATGTTTTCAGCTAGATGCTCTGAAGTCTTATAGCCATAAGAAATAATTATTTTTAACATCAATTTTTTAATAATATTGGTAAAAACACAACTGTTTTATTTTTATTTAAACCAGTTGTCTTACTTGAACATAAGTAAATAAAAAAAGTAATATCTTTTATGTGAAAAAGGAGCGAGCTTTGAAGCTACCAACTGCATATACCTTTTTAACATTACATATCTGGAATCTTGGATCATGAACCTGTGTCGGTTATTATATTTTGAACTTTATTCAAAGTCCATGTTCTAAACAAAAAATTCACAACTCATTGGTTTTAAATCAGTTCTTTTATTAAAACTTATATCTGAATAAAGTACAAAATGGCATAAAGGCTTAAGTTGTACAAACTTAAGCCTTTATGCCATTTTGTACTTTCTAAGTTAGATAGAACTCGTTTGTAATGACTCTAAATTCAAATTGGGTGCAAATAAAATGTTCATATGAAATTCCTACTTCATACTTCCCTGCCCCATTGGTCTTGCACGTGGCAAGCACGACTGTTGAGCGTGGGGTCCTGGGTTTGATTCCCAGGTCGTGCAGTGTTATTGGGTTTTTCCATTAGGAATTTCTCAGTAACAGCCCGGAGTTTGGAATGTTGTGGTGCGACACCCTCATGTCTCGGAAACCACGTAAAGCCGTTGGTCTGATCTCTCCCCGGTTGTGTCGGATTGCCGTCCCATCAGACTATAAGAATTCGGGAAGAGAAAGTGCACCTGTGTTTGCGCACTCACTATTATTATCTTATGATTATTTAAATAATAATAATTCTTTTTAATACATATTTGTTACGGGCGTACAACTTTATACAACATAGTGTCGTGATGGCGCACTGGTAATGCCCGAAGTTACCGATGCCACACACAGTCTTTTAAAATTCATATACACTTTTTAAGTTCATTTGGACTTTACTGACGTCGGTAAAGGAAACCATCATGAAAAAACCTGTACTTACATTATATTAAGAGTCTGAAATCGTCGGCAACCCGCCTTGAATATAAAGTCGTGATCAACTCTCGTGCATTATCTGTATGAGAAGAGGCTTTTGCCCTGCAGTGGGACAATAAGCTAATAATAAATTTTCTACGTTACGTAAATTAACTTGGAAACTTTAAATTTGGCTAAAGATAAACTAAGTTCTGTAATTGGATTGAAAATGTTTAACCCAACATATGTTATGGTTTACCACTTGAATGCCCCCAAAATTCTCCTACATGATATCAGAGGAATGTAAAGGAATAATAAGACAACAAAAATACATCAAACAGTTAATATTATTAATTTTATAAATAGCATTAAGTTAACATAAAGAGCTATGTTGGTATAAATTTTATTCATTCTAAGTAAAGGCACTTTCCACAATGTCTATCATTAATGCTAAATCATTTGCCATGATTAATATATCATAAATATGGACTTAAAAATAACAAGTACATAATGATGTGTGATCTTCTTTACATACAGGTGAGTCAAGTTAAGTATTCACTACATTTAGAGCGGCGCTAGTCGATATTTTTGCCATACAAACGTTGTGGGGTGATTGGGTGATATCTACTTGCATCGTCCGCGTCATTATCAGCTATATGCATAGCTGATATAATAGTTATTCGTAATGAGAATAGTAAAATGAACAGCAATTATTTATTTGAAAGTTATGAGCCTTGAAACATCTTCAAGTTTATGTAACTTAAGGCTCAAATAAAACATAAGGATTCAATCTCCAAAACAAAAATCGCACAGACATAACTAGATCATTTATTAAAAAAATAAAATATTTCATATTTAGTCAATTTAATCGTCATAGGTATTATCATGTACAGGTATTAATTTTTAATAATAAGTTCACACCCTGTCTGTTCATATAAG
This sequence comes from Caradrina clavipalpis, assembly GCA_932526535.1. NCBI lineage: Eukaryota > Metazoa > Arthropoda > Insecta > Lepidoptera > Noctuidae > Caradrina > Caradrina clavipalpis. The sequence goes on from OW052093.1 coordinate 8,736,800, forward strand.
ATCATGCTTATTCTTTTCCGACACATCTATAGACAAGAAACATGCATTTTACCTACGCCCACTAACGAGTACAAACCATCGACTAGTGCAGCCATAGTAAACAATTTAATTGTCACAAAACTACACAATCTACATAAAGTGGTTTATATATCAATCATGGCAATTAAATTACAGGATAGATTTTTGAGAAAGGGAAGTAAAGAAAAGTGCATTATCCGTTGTGCTACAGAAAAAGATCTTAGAAGACTCCTTAGTCTTTGGTGTAAATACTGACTGCATTTACCGATTTTTGGAGGAAACGTCCGGTTAACTAGAAAACATTAATTCTCACGGTTTATTGTTACAGATTCCAATCGATGCAGTTTCGTATAGAGGTTACGACTAAAGTACACAAATTGTAAATACTTTTCCCATACAATTACCAAGAAATTTGCTTGGACATTTTCTTTGAAAAACAAAAAGCTCAAAAATGAATAGTTCCGTAAACACGAACTTATCTTGATTTAAAAAGAGCTATTCATTGGCGAGCTACGGAGAAGAATAGTGCGAGACAATCTGGATGGACTCCTAAAGAAGTATAACTTCGCGAACGATAAAAGTGGAGACGAAAATGCTAGTAAATAAAAATTACCTAAATTTTTTATGATAAAAACGTAAAAATTATGTGTTACCGTCTGAATTGACCATTTTTATAAAATCTATGAATGCAGTTAGCAAAAACGTAAAAACTTAAGGGCAGTCTTCTGAGAACATTTTCGGTTAGCTACAATGATTAAGATGCGCTACCCCGTCACAAAAATCCATCCTGCATATAAAACTTACTTTTAACTCTGGTAGTCAGCTAAAATTACCCATTCACAAAAACAAAATACAATAACTATGACGTGTATATTATGATGTGGATGACAAAACAAGTTACTAGTCGTTCAAATAATAACATGTGTTAATCCCAAAAGTATTCATTAATTTTCGTAATGGGTACAACACATAAAATCTGATAGTAATTGATTAAAAACATAATTATCTTTCTCATCCACATTATTACACTAGTTGATATATACAAAGATTTTTTATACATTCTTTTTTACATATCTTTCATCTATACACAATGTACAAAATTCTTATTCTCATTTATTAAAGGTATGTATTATTTATTAGTATAAGAAAAATAGATAACTGTACATTGCAATATGGATATTGCACAAAACAACTAAAAATATTAACTTTGGCTTATCCATTATAAACACCTTTGGGGTGTTAAAAGTAAAAGGTAATAATCAGCTTACACAGTGTAATGTATGTATCACTTCTCAGTATCTTTAATCACAGACACAACTATGACAATAACCAGCAGCATCCAATCTGTTTGTAATGGTTTAGACGAAGAACGCGTGATTCTACTTACGGACACTGGTACAACTAAAACACCGATTATGCAGATATGAAGGACATGTCGTCATGTGTACAATCCTATCAGCTACTCTTTAAATTACAGACTAAGGCACTTGTCCCGCCACCGACGAGAACGACTGGCAAGCAACTATGTAATGTATGTACATGCTTGAGAAACGCAAAATACCCATACGATAAAATATACATACATTTTGATGATAGTTATTCGCTGATTGTTCATATTGTGTTCAAGAGCTATAACAGATGATATAGGTACTAACTCGGCGACCCTCTCTTTGCCCGGGTCATTTATGTACTCCGATAATATTATTATGTTGCTTGTCGATTCGTCTCTAGCTTTAAGCATAAATCGCAGCCAGCTTATCGTGTCGGCAGTGAGACAGTTACTGGGTTTAAGTAAATTCGAATAATACCTAGTTAACTTATCTTAGCATGGCCCAAAGAAAAAAGACGGTAATGCGAAAGATATAATATGTCTTCTTATTTCTAGACAAAGGGTGGAAAACTTGTATTGATCCTGTTGGAAAAGTACCCTACATATTGAAGCTTGCCCAATTTGTTGGAAAACACTTTATTTAAAAAAAAAGGAGGACTGCATTCTGCTACTGAATATTAAATAAATACTACAGTTTAGCAGCTTTTGCATACAAAAATATTGCCATCTTAGACTTATACTGTTGGTACCTACAATTACATGAACAGTAATGTACATTTTCTACAAAAAATATACATTATACTATTATTCGAATTTACTTTGTCCCAATCACTTCAATCGTCAGCAATTTGTAAGATCATTACATAAAGACTAATTAAAGAATTAGCCGTTTATATGTATCGTTCATGGCATAAATCGGTAATGCGTTACACTGTCCGTTTGTAAAATTGAGCATTTTGAGAATCGCTCATTTGTAGTCTGTCACATCCGATAACCTTTGTAAACATCACAAAAACAACGAAAAAGTACCTTCGCAAGAATTTTTTTTAAAACATCTTGGCATCAAATAATTACAATACTTAACTCTTAGAAATCATTTACATAATGTAGGTATTTTAACATTCCGACTCCAAAAATGGCACCAAGTCGAACTTGCTTCAAATGTATGCTATAAAAACATTTTGGAATGGTATGTAAAGCTATGACTGAAGCTTTCGTTCTTTTCAACTCATAAGCTTGTGGTACTTTTTAACAGTTTAATATATTAAAAACAAACAGTGACGTAAACAGCTACTATTTTGGTGTCGGTTCTGTCACTATTATACTGCATAAATCAAACAAATGATATTAAAACAACAATAGAAAATTACAAAACACATTAACAATTCAATACATCAAATCTAACAATACTTTAAGAAAATATGGATTGATCAATCAATGCACGAACAATTTGACATGACTTTATCAACTACTAAATACAGAATCACAAAATTGCAATCCTTTCAAAGTTGAGAGCCAAATCAAGCAATCTGAATGCAGCACTTAGCACAGACAGTACAGTAACAATGTGTGCCTTTAGGCTCTCTGGCAGGCAGCGGCACACCCGTTAGCCAGCTGGACCTCATTCTGTCTTCTGCTGACAGTATAATTCTTTAAGGGACTTTAATTCTTCTATAAGTGCTTTGTTTTGGTTTTCAAGCACTGCAACTCTGTTCTCTAGACATTTAATGTATTCTTTTTTCTTGCGACGACATTCCCTTGCTGCCTCACGATTTTTCAATAGCCGGAGTTCACGTTTGCGTGTTTGGTCTTCTAGCATTGGACCTGTAAGTATTGTAAAGTTTACTGATTTATTTGGATGCGATGAACCAAAAAATAACTCGTAATTGCCAATACCAACCAGGGACATAAAAATGTTCATCTTGATTTGTCGCATACTGAACAATCGCACCGCCTGCTCCCCCTCCCGATACAGCTAATGTATGTAAACCACTCTCAGTCTGGAGAGCTCCAGCTGGAATAACTAAAAACAAAGTAATTCAAAATAGGTAAATCCGTTTTCCGTACAAATAAGAGCAAATTTTAAATACCACAATATGATGCATAAACCGTTGTCGTTATTTAAACCGAACGAACAACGTATTCGGTAGGTGCTACCCGAAATAGCGTGTTTTTATCATAAGCATAGTAGTTGGTGACCGTTTTACTAATTATATCCAGACCACCAGAAGGCAATTTTTTTATATTATGTCATTTTATTATGCATAAAAATAGTAATGTTAAAATTTTGTATAAAGATTGTGCTCTGTTTTGTAAATATATTAATTAAAAAAAGGTGTTTATAACTTGAAGCAAAATTAAATAACAAGCTTCCTTTTTACTAGGTCTAATTGTACTGCTGGAATTGACAGTTCAATTAATAACATTCTTTGTCATATTTTTCGCTTTATTAACTTCAGAGGGGAGGAATGGTACCTGTATTCTCATTTATCATTATATATAAAAAAAACTGTGGTATAAATAAATATAGATCAATGATACTCCCACTAAAACATTTCAAATAAAAATAGAAATTCAATTCTTTTTCTTGCATTTTTTAGGTGAACAAACATTTAAAACCATTTAAAATTTTAAAACGATAGCTTAAGGAGTTGCTCAAATGAGCGGCTATGACAAACAGACGGACAAAGTAATTGTACCATAAGGATTGCTTTTTTCCATTACCGTAAGGAACCCTAAAAACGAATCAGAAAATTCGATTTCCGTTAGGTACCTAGAGTCTTAATTCTAAAAAATGGTAATTTTCTTTATAATTCATTCCGAAATTACTTGCCGAAAATTCCTGTAAAATGGAAAGAAGCAGGACTAGGTACTAATTATACTATGATATTTATCATTATATTATTATTAGGTTGCAGCACATTTAATATCGGTTTCAGATCTTAAGTTCAGCGATGTCAATGTGTTCTACAGAAGGTACACAATAATTTATGAATAACTGTAATATTGACTTTAGCAAGTAATCAATCACCATAATTAAAACTTTTTTTCCAAAAAAGTTATCGCCTTCAAAAACTAAAAAGTAAAAAATAACTTCAGCTTTGGAAGTCGGCGACTTTGGTCCTGTTTGTTGTTTTATATTGCCACCGACTTCAAAATCCAAAGTTATTTTTCACTTTTAGTTTCTGAAGGAGGTTGTTTTGTTCTTTTTTTTTTCGCTTTTTAGTATCTATGTAGTTCCTGTCATGCCAAATCCATAAACTGTAATACTACGTTAATTTACAAGACGCCACTTAAATGTCACAAGAAAGCACAATATGCAATTTCGTTTACTTGGATGACATATTTTTTCAGTTATTTTGATTTATAAGCCAAGCTTCTAAACTGATTTTTATATGAGACCGCCTCTGAAGTATGACCTACTAAACAAAAGAGAATCATCAAAATCAATTCATAATTGGCAGAATGATCGCGTAACAAACATACAGTCTAATTGAGAGCCTCCTCCTTTTATGAAGTCGGTTAAAAATAATGAATGTTTGATATACAAAAATATTTTTTATTTCTTTAACAGTATAAAGCAAGATCGATAATAATAATTAGATCTAAATCGAATAATCAACTTTTGATGTATTTACTATACAAAATACCACACCCTCAAATAAGCATCAAGCAATTGTCATAAAATGTTTCCTACATTATTATAGCGAATTCGACCCAGTACACTAGTTACGCTACCATAACAACAATATATCAAAGGTATTTGAAATAAATATGAATAAGCAAAGCAGGTTGGTAACGTATAACGTCATCGTGCCTTCTCATCGCGGATTACGTCATCGGGTAGAATATTAATCAGGTCTCACTAGTGATGACGTCATTGTTGTAAGAATTTGCACCTACACCTAACAGATTTATAGTTACACAAACATTAACAAGTAGGTAGGTATTAAACACGTTTAGACATCAAGCAGGATATTTCTTACAAGCTTACTTAAAACATAAGATTACATTATTCTTGACTTGTATAATATGTAGAGTTAAAAGTCTGTATGGGCGTTTGGAGGAAAAGTGCCGTATATTTTAAAGCTAGCAAAACTCGGTGTAATGAATCATTCGTTTTTTTAAAGTTGCTAAGCCAAGAAACATTCTCTTTACGGTCGAGTTAATTATAAGGACCAAATATTTTGAATAAAGATTGGTTGTTAAATTACGGAGTTACAAGTCAACAATCTATTAGCGAAATTATAATAAAATGATGCGGGGTACGTGCCTATTTCGTTCTTCATTGTTAGGAAGTTCCTTTCGCTGAAGCAATGACCGAGTGGACTGCTACCGATACTGGTCGGGTACAATTTTGTATATTTTTTTATTTATTTATTAAATCTTTATGCACAAAATGTATAAAATACACCGTACAAAGGCGGACTTAAGGTTATGCCTTAGGCATAACCTTAACCTCCCCCCCCCACCCCACCAGGAGGAAGGCAGGGGGAGGGGGGTGCCCCCCTTTTTTAACTTTTATTATTTCATGAATTTTTATATTGTAAGAAAAATAAAGAACATTAACATCTTTTTGTTTTAAGACAATCACTTACGAATGGAAATAGATATAAGATCCAATAATGGTGCCTCTTGTCGTATCGAATTGCGTTTTTGTTAGACGATAATTTAATAATTCCGTTATTTTGATTCCCGCGTACTGAGTTTTATAATATGCAGCAATGCGCGTAATATGCAACGAAAAACTGCTGCAATTTATAGAAAACGTAAATTTAGCGGGCTACATTTATAATTTCCATAGTCGACTAAACACAACAACCAAATACGCCTGACGCCTCTTGCAGCGAAATCACGCGACCTCGCGATGTTACAACTTACAGAGGCTAAGTGTCATTAACCACCCATAAAACTATGCTCCAGTCTTGCTACTGAGAACTTTAATTCGCGCACTAGACCCGGGGACAAAACCCAGGATCCCACACCGGCAGTCTTGTTCTTGTAAGTACCACTATTGAAGATACAACGAGGCAGACGATCGATTATAATTCTTATTATTTATGGTATATAACTATTTTTCGAAGGTGAAATCTTTAAGGGCGTGTTACATTGAGTAATACTTTAATTTTAGGACCCCGGCGCCACCTCTTCAATGTACATCGACCCAGGAGGATATTGCGCAATGGGGTATCCCATATCGCGAGGTATTACCATTTTCCCAGCAACTTTTAAGTTACTATGAGTTACAATAGTTTAATGTTGCATCTGACGGAAAGCATGTAAAACCTGATCCTGGTCCTGCGCCTGATCTCTCCCAAGTTGTATCTGATTGCTGTCCCATTGGACCATGACAGTAAGGGAAGAAGGAGTGCACGTGTGTTTGCGCACACACTTGATCACTCCAATATCGTATGCGTACTTGGCTAGTCTGCATTAAGATTAGCCGCCGTCGCCGGAATCGGTCTGGAGAATATTTCTTTTTTAGTTAGTACATTAAAAAATTTGAGCTACAAGAAATCTATTGAAGGGAGATTTGAAGTTGCAGAGAAAGAAAAAAAAACTATTAAGTAGTTAATTAATTATATTATGGACTTACTTAAAAAACTGCTTTCACAGATTTATCATCCAGTCAGAATACAAATATTAAGATTAAAGCATTTCCAAAATGTTTAATAGTTATTAATAGTATCACACTGAAAGAAGGAAAAAAAAAACAAGACAAAAATTCAAGTTCAATGAATTATATGACAGCCCACAAAAATCTACCCTAATGAGCATTATTAGGTATGTTATAGCGAGTTTTGGTTTCTTATTCAAAACCAAATTTAGGTAGAAGGTAAGAATTCCTAACAATAATTTGATGCAATGCAAAACAAATGATAATGGTGGACTCCTGAAGCTAGTGGTTATGAGCTGTGTACCAAAACGATTACATTAAAGTTATGTATGATGTGTTGTAACAGGTTAGTGACACATGTTGCACACAGAAACAAAGAGTGTCAACGGCGGCACATATAACTGACCTGGCGCAAATGATAAAGAAGATGACAGCGACACTTCGTTCTCGCTTCCTGGTTTAGATCCCATGCGATTTTCTGCAATATCATCAGGTTCTTATACTTCTAAGTATTTTGGTTCAATTTGTTTAACCTTTTTACAATGTGCAAGAACCATTTGAATAATATAATATGGTATTCTAAACCTACACGACCTACGTATTTGATGAGGAAAATTACTTGTTATTGTATGATCTATTTATGTGTAAACATTTTATTGCATTTAGTTTTTCTGGCCTTTTTATTTTTACTAAGAAGTAAGGTACTACTTTTTAAACAACACTTCAGATAATTTTGATTATTTATCCCGACTGCCCCAGAAGGTGGGTAATTAATTTTATTGCTTTTGATCAAAAGTACACAATCGCCAAGTGCAAGTCTGCTATGGTTCATGTTTGATCTTAAAATAAAATAATATTAAACATTTTTATCACAGCACAATCTTTATATCAAGATATTAATAGTATTATTATTCACCCATTTCATTAGTGACACAGTGTTTGTGTTAAAAAGTCTGTCTTGGACTCACCAGCAATTTCAGCACCTCCAAGATCATTCAGTATTTTGCGGTAGGAAGGACGCCTGGTCAGCATTTCTCTGTACTTCCTCTTCGGACTTTCATCACCACTACAACTGTCATCGCTGCAGGATTGGCCTTGGGTGCTGACTAATGTGTTAGGTTCAGGTTTAATCTACAAATTCAAAAGTGATTAATCCAATTAAAATTATTTTTATGGTAATTATTTGTATGGTTTTTGTGGTAGATGCTTAGAACTATCAGTGTTACTACTTATAATGGTTCATGAGGATGTTTTACATATGGCAACTTGCAGAGACTCCTATATGGTGGAGGGTTGGGGAATTGGGAATGTTAGATCCTGAAGTGGAATGAAAGTGAATGTCAGAAATGGGTGGGTGATGAACCACTGTAAGTAGTTTATTGAACAACTGTAAAAAATATTATAAATATTATTACAACCTTTCGTTTTATTCAACTTCATGTAAACACTGGCAAGTTGAGATGGTATTTTTGAAAATACTAAAAAAGATCTACATTATAAATTATCAAAAGTAAGACTTACAAATATTTAAAACAATGCCTACCAAGTTGTTACATTAAATAAACCTATTATCTTTAAGTTTCAATATTAAGAACAACTCGGTAACTGTAAAAACATATTGTATACTTACACAAAACTCAAATGCTAGCACCATTTTAAGCCACTCATTGTGTACAAGAATGTAGTAAAGCAGAATGCTATTACAATGCATTCAAACTCAAAAACCTATTTCCATCAGTTCACTGCTACTTGTTTACTGAAGTTTTTTTTTTTTCATAAATTTGCAGTCATCATTGAAGGTTTGTAAAAAGTACCTATTACATTCTAGTATACATTGGTAGTATTATGTATAAGAAATTAATAAGTATAATTACATTCATGTTATCTTATGTAAAATAAAGGAATGCATGTGCAAATAAATATGGCAAATTTTGAAACAAAAATCATTTCAAAGTAATAATTAATAATCTCATAAAGCACATTATAAATTGACCTTCAATATATTAAAGTATACATTTACAAATCATACCTGTAATGTTTGCAATGTTCCTTGGGTTGTGTGTATTACAGAACTTGGTTTACTGACAAGAATCACATTCCCTTTTGGTAACTGCACAGACTGTATATTGGATGCTGTTTGAATAACAGATTGTTGGTTTGGTTGTATTACTGATTGAACCTGGAAATATAAATGTTTGTAAGTTTCTTCAATTGAGTCTTATGAACAGCAACTTGTTTAACTAAAATGTAAACAAATCATATTCATCACAAGCACAATATTGATGATAATCAAAAGTAGACTGTAATACATTCTTAATCTGAACTGATATTATTATGTACTACTGATATGATTGCAAAATTTATGCATGCACACTAACACTTAGATAGGCTAACACAAATATTAGATTATTTTTCACAAGATCTTAGTAGTAGATTATCTATAAACAACCAAATAATATTGTACCTAAGGGTTAACTACTGTAATCACAAGTTGTTGTAAGCAATGCAAGAGTAGGTTACAAATGAAAATAAATAAAGATCAAAATAAACACCTGTGCAGATGGTGCTTGAGTTGGTAAAGTAAGTTGCACAATGCTTGTGACGGCTACTACGTGAGGAGCAGACGCGCCCGCCGAGGAGCTCGCACTGCCCAGCGGATCCGTGGGACCAGCACCGCTTGAAGTGCCATTCTCTTCCACCATTCCATCCATGCCCACTAAGGTCACCTAAAATTCAAGGTCAACTTTCTGTGCATTCCTTGATCTTCAGACATGCTCAAAGCAATATCTTTCGTTGAACATAAACACTCTCTGGTTTTCTGACAAGTTTCTTGTTGGCTTGGAAATCCTAAAACGGAATCATCGCGTCATAGACGGGACGCGGAATTTCCTATTGCGTCTAATATATACGCAACATATTTTTACGATATTTACTAGATTTGAGGATCCCAAAATCTTAAGGATCATACATTATTTGCGAATCCAAATATAAGTAACCATGACAGGTCGCAAGGTTTGTCTTCACAAGCACTCACCAGTTACGTATTCCTCGTCACCGTCTATGCTGCGTCCGGAGTGGGCGAACGGGATGGTACGTAGTAGCCACGTCAACTGCGAGAAGACTCGTCACTGGCGGAGACCTATGATCTTGTATGCGTCATAACAATATGGCCGAAAATTGTCAGACGCATGCGCTAAATGCTGTGGTATAATGATAATGTTACCTACCTTGGAAATCTCACTGACAGACAGTCAGACACTACTGACACAATAAATGATACAACTATGCCATTTTCACTCTCTGGCATACGAAAGTTAAACCTGGGTTTTTCAAAAATTATTACGTGGCAACCTTGGTCAAATATTGCAAAATGACTTGTATCTTGTATCTAAAGACTTAACCCTAACTATGTATTGGAAGACTAACTTTAAAGGAGACATACTTTTTATGTCTCTGTGATACACAAAATGGCATATTTAGCTGCCATTTTGTGTATTAAGGGGACTTTTTTATAATTATGCAATTACGTTTCATGTAAATACGAAATGCCATTTCAATTGAAAAGTAATAATTAACATGGTGAACATGCCATGGACTGACATATATATTTTTTTCAGCAATTTACAAGTTAATGGTTTGTCCATAGGTCTATCTCCATGCGAAAAAGGGTAATGGTGGCCCACTGACTTTTACATATAGGCGGGCATCAGCTGCGAAAAAGGTACTAAAAGGACATAAAACGGCCGCCAAATTGTACACATTTCGACGCATTTAATGCGAATGTGAGCCTGAGAACTGACAGGGAATTACTTGATTAATTAATAATTTAAGGGCATCTCGATCCTCTGTTGTGGCACACAAAAGTTGATGGTCACATGGATGACATTGACATTGACAGTTTCCCAGTCATGTCATGATCGGTATTATCGGAAGATATGAAATGTCAGAATTCAAAGAAATGTAAATAAAAACAAAAAAACAAATTGTGTGTAACTAGAAGGTGGAAAACCATCATAACATCAATATAATAATGGCCCCAAATGGTTCTTTTGAAAATCAATATGATGACTATTCAGTAGAAGTTACGGCGAACATTCTTAACAATTCTCGAGATGGGGTGTGTTTTGGTTTATTTTTGTATTATTTCTTCGTTTAATTACCCTCTTGTTATTATGTCTAATACTTGTTGTACTAGATATTCTAAAACAGTTATTGATTGATGTAACTAGGAGAGTTTAGTACTTTAGATCTACTGTTAATGAGATCATCAACAATAGTAATATGGAAATAACAGTTTCTTGAGAGAACATTAAAAAAAATGCATTTATTATAAGGAGATCATAATATTCTGTTGTTTCTGACATATAAATACGGTTTGTTTTTGTAAGTGCAAAGGTATATCATTCCAACTAATTTAACATCACACAAAAAAAAATTGTTTCCAAAAGGTACATAAGAGTCTACCTCATCAAGTTATCAGTGCAGACAGACAATTCAAGGAGATTTTCAAACTTATTGGTTACAAGGTACACCTATGGTTAAAAGCTGTATGATGGTACTTTACGAATTACATGTTACTTTAGTAGTCTTTCAGCTGTAGGACAATACGGGTTGAACAAAAATATTTAAATATGAGCTAATAATTAATATAATTCTTATGGTCTCCTTTTACAGATATCTGAAAAATTTCGAACAAAATTATTAAATTTTAAAAATGAAAAATTGCAAATGCTTAAAATGAAAATGGAAAGCAATATATTTTACGATGGCACCGTATACACTGGTTCAGCTGGCCTTGCCCTGTTTTATTTAAGGGAATCATTGAAAAACGATAATATTGAAACACTAAAGGTTTGTAGTTAGATAACATTAAGTAACTATAAAGTAAGACCCTTTAGTCATAAGTATTTAAAAAACTTTGGTAGCCAAGTGCAATTTTATTAGCCTTATTATTTTATACCTGGAATAAAGTTATAGTAAATGGATTTTCATACAAAAAAATAAATAAAATAATTGTTAGTAATGCCAAAACACTTTATTTCAGGTAGGCCACTTATTTTTTTGTTTTTTGAAGCCATTTCTACTTGACTATTGGTTATACTTGCCCACTTTCTAAGGTTATGGTTACATAATTATGGTAAAAAAACTTTGACTTATATTTAATCAATTTCTTAACTAAACTGCCTCGTTAGCCTAGCTGTCCTAAGCGCGACTGCTAGGCTGGAGGTCTTGGTTCGATTCCCAGGTGAAGCAAAGTGTTATTGGGTTATTTCTATAAAATTCTCAAAAGCACCAGCTAAGAGTTAGTATTTGTGCCTGGTTAATGGCAATAGGCTCGCTCCCTATTACATGGGACTTAAAAACATACAGGCGAACTGTAGGTGTACATTAGTACACCTCTGCCTAACCCTTCGGGGAATACAGGCGTGATGGTATGATGGTTAATTAATTTATTCCTCAAATGACACAGCACTATCATTATTCACACATGGTTAAGGTGTTTGCCGGCTATTATACTTATGTTTCTTTACAGACTGCATTGGAATACATAAATATTGAAAATCTAAAAGGACAAAAAATTAGCTTTTTGTGTGGAGATGCAGGGCCACTTGCTCTTGCAACTGTAATATCATATAAACTAGGTCGGAAACGTGCTGATAAAACACTGCCGGAGTATAAAATTTTAGCTCAAAGGTATAACGCAAAAACGTTACGACTCAAAGTTAATAAAACAAACCTACTAGGTATTTAATGTATACTTTACTACTTAAAATTTAAGACATATTTTCCAAGTTGCCATTTCAAATTAAAGTTTTCACACGCTCAGAAAAGAGGAGTAGTAGGTACCAGTAGCACAATGGGATTCCAAATCGAGTTAGGCTTTGATGCTTGCTTTGTTTTTTTTTAGATTAATGTCTCTAGTTTCCTTGTTACAAGAATCATCTGATGAGCTTTTGTATGGCAAATCTGGATATCTCTTTGCTTTACTATTTGTGAACAAACACATTAGTGGGAAAGAGGTAATTCCTGTAAAGCACATTGAAAAGGTAGGTACAGAAATACTACACTAATCATAGGTACAAAGCTTAACTCTCAGGTTAAGTAATTGTGTTGCCACTTTCAGGTGATTACCAGCATACTGAAGTCTGGAAAACACTATTCCACGGTAATGAAATCCGCGAGCCCTTTATTATGGAACTGGCACGAAAAAGTATATTTTGGAGCTGCACATGGAATGGCTGGAATTTTATATATGCTGTTGCAGGTAACACACGGCAAAATACCAAGCTACACATTTTCAGCATGAGTTGGCACCAGTGACACATTGTGCAGAAAGCATATAGGTACCTAGATGCGATACCAGTTTAGTTAGGCTGGAATTGTGTGTACGTGTCGTCGTGCGTACTAGTTTTTTCTTTAGCCTACACTGTTCCACTGCTAGGCTAAGGCATCCCCTAAATTCTTCTAGGTACCCTTCCCGGCGCTACCCCGCCGAACCAGTCCCCATAGTACGCGTCCAGAGAGAGTATAGTCCAGCAAATTTTACGCTAGTTTTACGTTTTTTCCACAAAGTTTCTACTTAATTTTCATCTTTCAATTTAAAATTACTTAAGGTACAGGTAGTTACACACGCTCATTACTATATAGCATTCTCAAACCAATCGAAGCACGAGAAAATCTAAGTCTATTGTAACACCAGCCGACAAGTGAGCGCTACCTTCACAGTTGTGAAGTCTAGCGTTTAGCAAGTGCTTCTACACATCCCAAAGCACTTGTCATCCTACATGAGTAGATAATTATTCGAGATTTTAAGAATTTAGCGGGAATATTTTGATGACATGATTTCAATTTGTATTTTTATTTCAGGCTCGTTTATTCATCAACGTGATTGAAATACGTACTTTTATAAAACCAGCAATAGACTGGTTATTATGTCAGCGCTTCTCAAGTGGCAATTACCCATCGTCCATGGGGAGCGGCTCGGGAGACAAACTGGTTCAATGGTGTCATGGAGCTCCAGGATTTGTACCCTTGTGCCTTTTAGCTCACCAGGTTTTTAAACTTAATTATTTTAATAATTTTCTTCTTTTCGAATCGATTTACGTAAATCCTTTCCATTCCAATTTTAATAAATATAATTTTGTATAAATAAAAATAATGTTAAAGCTTTGACTTCAATACTCAAAACTGTAACCAGAAGGAGGATCTCGGTACCTATGGTCCAGATAAAATTTAATAGAAATGATCGGAAAGCACATGTAATTTCCGTCTTCGTTTTATTAAAGTATCTTTATACACCCGTTATGAAAACTAGTAGGCTCGCGTTCGGATTAAGCCGAGCCCCAATTACAACGGGGGACGGCGCGGCTCTCTTTATAGCGCGCCGTGTAACCGCACCATTACACGTGTGTATTTAGCCATCAGTGCGAGAGTCAAATTGGTTTAAAAAAAAAAAAATTGATGCGCTTATTGAACGTTCAGGGGCAAAATGTCCAATTCTAAAAATTGAATTTTAAATGTATTAATTTCAGGTCTTTGAAGAAGACAAGTATATGAAGGTAGCTGTTCAATGCGGAGATGTCGTATGGCAACGTGGATTGTGTACTAAGGGTTATAGCTTGTGTCACGGCGTCAGTGGAAATGCATATACGTTTCTTCAACTTTACCAAGCCACGAAGGTACCTATGATAGAAAGAAAGTAATAAAATAAAATAGAAAAAATGCGACTGCTACGCTAGTGAAAATCCCATCACAATTGGTTAAACAGACAGGCGGACACGAACACAATTTTTTTTCATGTGATTGTTCTGTGTAATTCATCATTATTTATTTTGTAAAAAGCTGTTATTTTGACCGATTTTAACATTAAGTACAGACAACCATTTCAATTTTATTTATCTGTTTAGATTATGACATAATATAGTTTTTGACTCGAGAGAAAAAATGACCGCATAAATAGCATTAGAAACAAAAAAACAGAATTGCTGGCGTTAGGTAGAATATGGAGACTCGAATGGCGTTAATATTATTAAAAAAATCTGTCAGGGGCATTTTCGGTGATAATAATATTCTCCAGATCACGGCAACTAATCTTAACGGATACAAGCGAAGTACGCAGGAGATGCGCACGATGTGTGCGCTAATACAGTTGCATTCCCCCTTTCCTAACTCTCATAGTTCGATGGGACGGCTTTACGTGCTTTCCAGCCACGGGGTTGTGCATCCCAAACCATAAACTTCTAAACTCCGGGAATCGAACCAAGAAACCCACGCTCAACAGTCGCGAGACCTCAAGCCCAACGGGGCCGTATAATGTTCGGTAGTATTGGTGTACAATGGGCGCGTTGAAGACTTGGTAAATGTAACAAGTTGGGTACGGTGAACAAAAGAGATAAGTAACCAGATTGACTAATACAGTTGAAGTTTACTTTGAAACCAGTGTTTGAATTTATTTAATAAACTGTTTATTTTTGAAGATATCTATCCGTTTTAAAAAAAACTTTGAACATATTAGGCGACTCTGGTTACTTTTCTCTCTTGTTAACTGTACATGAAATTCAATCGGAGTAATCTAATTCCGTGGTTAAAACCCCCGGAACTGGACTAAAATGAAATCCTCGGTGCGTTACCAATTTTGAACATTAGCGATTAGCAAACTCTGAGCAACGTTCCTAAGTAAGGGGGGTTTAGTGCTAGACGATAACATTTTGTCGATGCCTCTACCTAACCCTTTGGAGATAACAGGCGTGAATCGTAACGACGAACTGCTTTTATTTTTTAGAAACCTGTGTATCTATACCGGGCTTGTTGCTTCATGGAGTGGTGTGCAGTGGAGCGCCCAGGCACCGAACTACATCACCCGGACAGACCTGCATCACTGTTCGAAGGATTAATCGGACGTATTTATATAGCCGAAGATATAACACGAGTCTTAGATGCCAAGTTCCCAGCATTTACTCTGTAAAAGTAGTAAAATTTAATTGTAACAATAAAAAAGATGTCATTGTAAAAATATTTAATTATGTTTTATTTCTTATTTCTACTTAAATTAGATTCATTAATATCACCCACTTTAAAAAATGTAAATAATGCTACCAGGCGGCAGTCCAACAGTTAAGCTTACAATATTATATCCCTAAAATGTATCATACTAGATATTTTGTAAATTCTAATTTGAACACATTATACAATAATTAAGAAAGAAATAAGTTTACAAGTATTGGAAGTATTGTTGCTTATTTTAAACATGGAACGTAATTAACATAAAATATACCAAGTCAATATAACATAACATCATTAGGAATAGTAACAAACTTTTAATATCAAAATAAAATGATAGCGTTTAATGAATATGAAAAACCACGGAAGGAAGCAAGGGCGGAAAAATATCATTACAAATCCCCATTACCTGCATTAAAAAAAAACTCATTTTAGAGCGAAGTCAAGAATTTTTATGTACAATGGTAATTGTTCGATTATATTTTTTATCATGAAGGGTGATCGCGACCTGGTTCTCGGATAATAAAAGCTATAGAATAGTAAATAAACGACTTTTTATAGTTTACATTTGTATTAAATAGGAAAATATAGATAAATATTAAATATTATTATGAATGCTTCTTATTAGATATTATTATTTTGACTATATTGAGTCGGCTCAGAACTTAGTCACTGGTTTGGCGCTGTCACTAACTAGCATCCAAGAATACCATCTTTTGTGTAAATGTTTTGAAGGCAAGATACAATAATTTTCAAGATTTAACATTATTAGTTTTGTACTCTTGTAGTCTTGTTAGACAATTAACATGAGATAGTTTATGTAATTTAACACGGATTGAGAATGATTTTTATTGATAACGCCCCAAAACTATTTTCCAAAAACTTTGAAATGGGATAAGTTGGTTATTACGCTTTCCACCAAAAACGATATGTGCTCCCATTTCCATAGATTATTTTGACAACATTGGCAATAACATTAAATGCACTATATTTGTATGTTACATACATAAACGTATATATACTCATTACAAAATAAAACTAGCTCTTACTTTAGTCTTAAACCTTCGAGTCAGTTTTTGTATTTGAAACCGTATTTCGAACACAGTAAAGTTCTTAATACAAAAACAGGCTCGAAGCTCAGATCAAAGTTAGAACTGGTTCTTTTTTATACGTAAAGTAATCCTTTAACATCCCGAGCTGCCTTTTACCTTTTTTCCTCAACCATATTAAAGGCCTGCTGTGGACACATGGTATTATTTAGTGTTTTATTTAAATAAATTATCAACATTACAAATTACAATAGGTACTATTTGACACACTGAGTTTTAGATTGAGACTGTTACACAGGTATGAGTGTCAGAGGGATAAGTCGAACTTTACAAACATCTGATTTGCAACATGTACGTTAGGGCTATGTAAGTACATGAGTGTATGACATTTCTAGTAGTGTGAAGCGTACGACGGTTTGTATGATTCGTCCATGTGTCGTAAACTACTGCAACTACAATTTTAGAAATTACTATCTTAGCATCACCAGACCGCCATTGTATCACCCTTTTTTGAACATATGAAAAGGGGTTTTACAAGTTCTCATCGCAAATTCCAGACAACAGATGGTCCGATTTCGAAGCGGTTTTCTTAATTAGAAGGCTGGTTTATGGATTGTTTATGTATACAATACAATTAAAAAAATTCTAAATATATTTAGAAAATAGTTTTTTCCTATTTATTATTTAGATGATATTCAATACACCATAATTGTGTAAATTTTGTATGGGACTATACAATTTTAACGCGGTGGATTTGGAGATGAATATAATGGTGCCGATTCCCTTGTTCACAAACTAAACTAAAATTAGAGAATTGGCATCTCTTACTAACATACAGCGGAAGAAAAGGACGGTAATACCTTAGAACTAAGTTAGAGATGTCAAATTAGTTTTGCCTTGAACTTTTCCGTGTTTTTAATCAATGTGTTCTGACATGACAACTATAATTGTATAGAGGTTTCAGATCAACAAAAAATTACAAGTCTTATTCATGTCCTTTCTTGTTTTATTGGAGAGAAATAGTCTAAATTAAGTTTAGCTTGTGCATAACAGAATCGACACCATTATCTTTAATTTGATACTATGATATCCCCACAGTTGTGATGTCTAATTTAATGCATTAATATTGTACCTGAAAAGCAGTGATATTTGTGGAAAAATTTAACAGCGTCTTTAACGTAAAGGCCAAACAACTCACTAGATGACTAGACTGATCTGGTGATACCAAGATGTAGCAGGCAGGTGGTTTTTTAAAGCATTTTAGACCCACTTGTGCACTTGGTTCCAAGTTAGCAACTTATAATTTTCATAAACCAATATAATATATAGCTAGATTATAACAAACAATGAAAATCTATATGTACATTAACATAAGTAATAAAAACGTTTGATGGTTAAAATTACTTGGTAGACAACAACTCTTGATAAGGGTCCTAATTTTTTTTTGTATACATATAATTTTTGTTTTATTTACTTTATATTAATTTCCTATCTTACTTTACTTCCGTACATCTATTGGTAATGCAAAAGAAACTGTCGCATAACGCATAAAAGTTGTGTAAGAAATTCGGACGAATTACTTTCATATTCAAATTACAAGTCACTTCAATTACAAATTAAATTTCATATGATTGTTATAGAAATAGAAACATAAGCTACACTGTTAACTTGTGTCATTGTTTTACCAGAGTGCTAAGTACCTATGTGCTAGGTAGTATGTTTTATAAATTTGTGATCGTATCGCTCGCGTAGTCCTCGCCCGCAGCCGGGCGCGTGTCAGAGCAGGGCGGCGCCCGCCTCGGCGCGCGCGTGCGGCAGCGGCGGCGCGGCTCGCCACGTGTCGTCGCGCGGCTCGTACAGCTCCACGCTGGCGAGCGTGGTGCGCGCGCGGTAGAAGGAGCGCTCGCCCGCGCTCTCGGTGTCGCCGCCCGCCACCACCAGCACGCCCTCCGCCGCGCCCGCCGCGCACCCCGCGCGCGCTTCCTTCAAACTCGCGACTTCTTCCCATGTGCCCTGAAACCGATGCGGTCCGTTGCAGTATTCCAAATTTAAAACAAGCGACTGAAGTGTAGCCAAGCTACCGTTTTTTGCAGGGATAAAAGTCATAAATTGTGCTACTGAGCGAAAATTACTGTAAATTAATAAACATGAACAGAGTGGTGCGTCTATGTTTTTCTTTATGGGGTACTGTGTAAAATGTTATAGTAAAAACTAATTGAGAGAAAGTTTAAAACATGCATAAACGCACACTATGTAATCAAGCATATTATAAATTAGAAGATCATATAAATGATAAAAATGCTTAGCCTGCTCCACAGCCGCTCGGGCTCACAAACATTTTTTTTTCTAAACAAACCGATTTTATTGGCACCTTTTTTATTGACCTTAATAACGTATAACGTTATTATAATTATTTATTTTTTTCCTACATAGGTACTACAGTACATTTGTCAAAAAGGTTCACTGAAAACCTTAGTTTTATATAATTTTACATAATTTATTTCAATTTTGTAAATGTGAGTGGACCATGGAGCCATTTATTTGTTAAGTTACTTTTGTTGGACACTGAGCATGGCAGTTGAGAGCTTCGTCATGATCACTTTAATGTCTCGCAGACGGTGGCGCGTGGGTTGGATCGTTTGGTTCCTTTCAAGATGGTTGAGCTAAACGGTGCTAATGCACGCGTCATATTCGTGAACGGGTGCTGTCAGTTGGAATTGGTCAACTCTTAACTGCCATGGCTTACATCTTTATTATGATTTTGTTATTTTTTATATTCACCTTCTTTGTTTTCACATATAGAAGCAACAAGAATATTGTAACTAAGATTTTGTAAAAACCAAATTGAAAAAAAAAAAGAGTGTCCATGGAGTTTCTTGTTCGTTCTTCTCCATAGAGACCTACGTTTTGGAACGAGAAACTAGCTTCAATTTTAAACTGTAACTGCTTGACAATTCAAAAGTGCCTGTAGATAGTCTAATTGAAATAAATGCTTTGACTTTGACTATGCAGGTAATGTATGTAAGTTTTACCTCATCAAAGCTGTAACGTTCCACAGACGTGAGAACTGAACGCCGCGGCGCATTCCCACCGATGACGTACAGGTAATTGTCTAGAACGACTGCTGCAGCTTGACTACGAGCTTGATGCATCGGTGTCAACGTCTGCCACTTTCGAGATGCAGGATGGTAACATAATAAATCTCTGGTGTGTCTCCATGTGTGAGTACATCCTCCGACTATGTATATGAGTCCTAAAAAAGAAAACTCTTAGAAACAGGAACGGAATACGAATGAAATACTTTTTTCTCAGAACTGCTTTTATACCTTCGAAATTGATGACGCCCATTCCAAACCTGGGCTCCGGCATTCTGCCCACCAAGGTCCATTCGTCAGCGACTGGGTCGTACACCTCCACTGATGATCCCATGTCTGATCCCACCCAACCTCCAAAAGCATATAAATTTCCATTCCAGCCTGTTAGCCCAAATTCACAACGCGCTTCTTTCATTGGTGCAATATTCGACCATTTATCCATCTAAAAGATAACATTTTATATTCATTAATGTCCATTCTGTATGTCGAAATAAATGAAACAACAATACAGCCATATATTTTCCGCCGCGGGAGACGCTCCGGGCGTCGGGAGCCACGAGACAGACTCCCGGCCTCCGAGACGCGGGTCTGTGGATAATGAGCAATGGGTAGCTTACCGTCCGTACGTTAACTAACGACGGACTGTGTCGACGGCGCATTCGTGTTCCACGCGCTTCTAAGATGTCAGCAAATATTCGGGGGTGGGGGCACTAAGGGCCGATGCTTGCCGGGGCTGCGGATTGTTCGAAAGAGATACTGCGCATCCGGAACGCAAAGGGCACAAGAAGGAACATGGATGGGTTTTAGTCCCATCGGTAAAGAAGCCATATATTTTGCCTATAAGAGTGCTGCCACCCCAATCTACCTACCATCGATCGATTGATTGCTGTAGTAGAAACTATCGATCGGGGTCGACTATTCCAGTGCAGTTCCGACTGCAGTCTACTATCGATCGACGATCGATCGATTGGTGTGGTGACACCCTAAACTGTTTTGTTGGTGTAGTAGTTCCTGAGGATATTGGGGCACTGGGTTCGATCCCTAGGTTCGATCGTAGCAGCTGTAGCATAAGTGGATTGAATATGCAGGTAAAGAAACACCAAAGTCCACTATTTCGAATATCCTATAATCTAGTTTATTTAAGTGTAAAATTAACTGCGGGTTGTTCGAAAGAGATACCGCGCCCCCGGAACGCAAAGGGCACATGAAGGAACATAGACGGGTTTTAGTCAGTAAAAGTCTGACACTCCCTCCCGCCCCGCCCAGGGCGGGGGAAGTTATTTGATGATTTCCCGTCTATAAAAAAAAAAAAAAAAAAAAAAAAGTGTAAAATTAAGCTGATTGAACACAATACCTGTGGATCATAAACTTCTCCATTGGCAAGTATTTGACTTCCCTGTTCACCGCCGACGGAATAAACTCGCCCTCCTAAAGTTGCCACGCCTGGCTGGATTCGTGCTATTCCCATCGGTGCAAGTTCTTCCCATTCTCTTTAAACCATGAAACATATTGCATCCATTAGAAATACGTTATATAAGTAGGTATATGTTTGAGAACCAGCGATAGTAAAATATTGTAGCAGTGCCTCCGTGACCGGTGCTGATCACCGGTTTGAACGCAGGTGGTGGTTGACTAAACAGGTAGGTATATACTGCGGATGGTGGCAGTAATATTACTAAATGATGTTAGAATGGTCGTAAGTACAAAATCAATATCGCGGTATGCTTACAACCGTTAACATTGAAATTTTAACTTTATTTCCATACCATTAACTTGTATTTTTATTTGTCGCCAAAAAATATCTTGCTAAGGCGTGCCGCGAATGGGCGTCGGGCCTTAGTTGTAGTATCTAGAATTCTAAAGTGAATTAACATAACACAGTTACCGTTTATGTAGATCAAATTTTAGCACTGAAGAGAGGATATTGTCTTGATTATAGTGTGTTGATACAGGTGGATGTTTGTCGCGGCATGACCCTCCAGCTAGCAGTAATATGCGACGTGCGCGTTGACGGGGCTCCACCAGTAAAGAAACTAAAGCACCACGGCGAGTTTTCTAAAAAACAATATTAATAATTAAAACGGCGTACTTACCCCACAAAGCATAAGAGTAAGGAGTATGGTGACAATGTGGGTGTGGAATAATACTGGTATTTTCACTATAGTCTTAGTTCCGACAGACGATAAGATTTCAATCAGCAAGTAAATTTTACGTTAATCTGCTTTTATCAATTGTTGCTCTAAAGGCATAGCAAAATAATTGATTGCGGTACGACAATCTTACGAGAAGTAGGTAATGTACTCTGGCTGACTGAGCCTTAATTTGGAAGAATACTCATAAGAGATAAACGCTGTTTATAATAAGAAAGACCTGACATTCCGTCATAAGGGCTGGTAGGTCTGATTTAGTTAGATTAAAATACAATGTAATAATAGTATTCGTACAATATATGAAGAAATGATTTAAAAAGACACCCTTGATACCACAGTACTAATATTAATACCTAAAAGTAAAGTAACTATGTATAATATCTCTTACCATGTCAACTCTAACTGTTTTTAGAGCTACAGCAATAGATGGATCTCGTACTTTTTTGATGGCTTGATCTAAAACTTGTGGTGAGATAAGCGGTAGTCTAACGTGACTCAGTACTTCAAAACAGTGTCTTCTACGACATGCTGGGTCGTGCTCTAACCATCGTAAAGCTGCATATAAAACCTGAAAATAGTTTTTATTTAATGAGAATAAAGCACTATTTCCATCTTTAGTCTCATGTGATTATGGCGCTTCGCATGGTAAAAGATAATCTTGCTCTATAACCTACCTTACAGGCCTTAAAGGCCTATGCAGACCGGGACGGCATGCCAAGGGATTGAAATTTTTACCAATGAACATTCAAACGTATCGAATGGGATTTGTCGATGCCACGGTATAACTTTAAAGCATATAAATTTATGTCGTATTTCTATTACGATACGTTTGAATGTCCATTGGTAACCATTTAAATCCTTTGCCATGCCGATGCCGTCCCGGTCTGCGTAGGTGTTTATTTAGTCCCATAATTGTCTAGCGAAATTTGCGACTGCTTTGGGCACCATCCTTAGGGGCCTATCGTGTATCGTGCCTTAATGTGGACACAGTGGGAGTAATGTTAGAAACGTGGACGAATTAAAAGCCCGTATCATAAGTGTATTTGACATTATTACACGTGACAGAGACACGTTAACCAGAGTGAAAAACAATGTGATACGTCGTGCTAACTCGTGCGCTGAACAAGGTCGTAAACATTTCTAGCACCTTTTGCAAGGTAAACGCTTCGTAAATACTTAGTTGTTTTTAATTATTGTAAATAGGCTAATTAAAATATTTAAAAAAAAAAAAATGAATTGACTATATTTAAAGATTCTAATGTATACATGTATGTAATTCTATTTGAATGTATTTATTAAATGATATTAATTAAATTCAATAAAATGAGAGACTGGGGAAATTTGAATCGGCACTAGCACTTTGTTTAAATTACGCTGAACGTTATACGTGTCTAACTAGGCACTTGCGAGTGGCGAGCGACCCTTCGGTGACCTGAGTACACTGTACAGTGCGCATGCGCATATTAATTAATTTACGCGTAATGCAAATGATTGTATATATTTAGAACGATAGTATTTTTTCATCGTGATTTTATACAGTTAAATATTATTGTAAACAAGTCAAAACTCAAACTTATACTTAACTTATGCATTACATAAGGTATGCAACGTTTAAAAAGAAATAACCCCATGATAACCGACATTCACGCAAAACGAAATCTTAAATAATGGCGAGGGCGAAATAAAATTGCATTCATGCTTTTATTTCTTCCTCACAAGTGAGTTAAAAAATGTCGTAAGTATAATAAAACGTATGAGCATTTACTATTACACATTCGGCTTCAATACGCCCCCGCCTTCGGTTCGGACCACAATTCAGGCTGGACTGTGATAGCAAACTTAGTGCACTTATATTGTAATGTACAATTATATAATACTACTGCTTGTTTATGGACATACCTGGGCTTCACTATCAACTTTTAATTGTTCCGAAGAAAGCAAAGTTATTAGCTGTGGTAATGGCAATTCTAAAAGCTCATCACCATTAGATACTATATTCCAGTTTGCTTGAACATGCTCTAGTGCCTCTTTTACCAACTCTACGCAGTTGTGAGCTTCTGCAAACCTAGTTTAATGAAAGCAATATTAGATGCATGAGTGTATATTGACAAAGAAAATAATCCCAGGTTTCTAAAAGCTAGGGGCTCTGATCACATATTTTACCTACCTATATTTAAGTTTCAATAACATTTCAAGAATGAGATTAGATTAATTCAATATTCAGAAACCAGGGATGAAAAGTATGTGATTTATATAAAACTGATTTAGGTAAAATATCAAACTATGTCAACTACCATAGGACACAATTAGAAATTACCTGAAAATTCCGAGTGCATTAGAGGGGTGCAATTCTCTTCTGAGAAACTCACCACAACCAGTTACAAGCTCTCTAAGTTGCAGCATATCAGCCGCAATTAATAAATGCTGAACTGTACTTTTATCAATCATAATTTCACCTATAACAAACATCAAGTCATAGTATCAGGAGATAGGTTGTGCTTGGGATGGCTTATTATGTAAAGTTTTAAAAACAAAAGGAAAAGTGAGTAGTGGTGATGCTGCTGTATTCAGTTAAATTAAACCATGTAAACAATAATTAATGATAAAATGATTATTACATAGCAAATAATGAATATTCCATCACAAAATTTAAGTCCAAAGCCCTACCATAAACTGTTAACATAGCTAACTAACTTTAAAATATTCTACAATGGTATCCAATGTGCGCAAAAGCCCTAGGTAGGTTAAACCCTTATAAATAATATAAGTAGATTCTGTTTTTGTTTGTGTATTAAAATGTTTGTTACCTGTATATATAAAATCTATTATCATTGGTAGAATGTCAGGTGGAACACTAGGAAGAGCGACATATCCTTTTTGAGTCTCCTCCAAGCCAACATTAAACATTGCATCAAAATAGGCACAACTTGCTGCAAGGACCACTCGATGAGCCTGAAATTAACAGATAATATCATGTATGTTTAACTAGAAGTAATTAAGAATGATAGTAATGTTTTTTCTTAAAATATAATGGGGTTGACTATGTCCAGGTGTACTTAAAAGATTTTATTGTTATTTATTCCAAGTTAATTCAGTGAATAATAATCAAATAAACATGCATATCCAATTTTCAAATTGACTTTACTTTCAAAAAACATACATACATACATAAACTCACGCCTTTTTCCCATGGGGGTAGGCAGAAACCACTGAACGCCACCTGCTACGATCCTGACATACTACTTTCGCCTCGTTCACGTTCATACATCTGGTCATACAAGCACGCCGGTTACGAGTACTGCACACCCGACCTTTCTGAAGAACCTCACCGATAAGGTCAGGGTAGGTCTTTCTAGGGCGTCCCCTCCCGGCGTTGCCACTCACATCTGCCACATAAATACCTTTTGTTAGTCGCCTTTCACTCATCCTCTCAATATGACCGAACCATCTAAGCATACCCTTTTGAACCTTTGTCACTACATCCTCTTTTAAGTCGCAACGTTCTCGTATAATCTCATTCCTCACTCTATCGTTCAAAGTTACACCACACATACTTCGCAAGGAACGCATCTCCACAGCATTAATCCTACTTTCATGCCTCGTTTGCCATACCCAACATTCACTTCCATACATAAGTGTAGGCACCAGCACGCCATTATGCACAGCCAGTCGAGCCTTTTTGGACATCGACTGGTTGGTTACAACCGCATGTATGGCACCATTCACTTTATTTCCCGCATTTACTCTCCTTTCGACATCAGCATCAATCTTTCCATCCCTTGTAAACATACTGCCCAAGTATACAAACTCATTCACTTGCTCCACACTCACATCATTTATTTTCACATCACACACCGATACATCCTCTTCTCTTTCAAAAACCATCACTTTCGTCTTGTTCACATTTATATTCATTCCTTTTCTTTTAAACGCTTCATTCATTAACGTTACCATGTCTTGCAACTGTTCCGCCGACGATGCAAGAAGAACTTGATCGTCTGCGTATAAGAGGCATTTGACAGGTAACTCATTCATTCTTAATCCACACTCACTCTCTTTCAAATCCGCCAAGCAACTATCCATGTATAGGTTGAACAGCCAAGGAGACGCTACACAACCCTGCCTTACACCTCTTGAGATGCAAAACCAGTCAGTGTATGCCCCATTTATCCTAACACAAGCACTGGAATCTTTGTACAAAGATTTCAGTGCTCGTATCAAGCGCCCGTTCACACCATACATTGATAGAGTCGACCACAGTTCTTCCCTCCACACACTGTCATAGGCCTTCTCCAAGTCTACGAAAGCACAGTAGACTTTCTTGTGCTTTGCCAGATGTTTTTCGGCTATGCACCTTAAGGAGAAGATCTGATCCATGCAGCCCATTCCCTCTCTAAATCCCGCTTGCACATCCCATATTTTCTCATCAGTCAGTCTTGTCACCCTATTAATTAAAACTTTCGCATATAGTTTGCCGACAACGCTTAGAAGACTAATGCCGCGGTAGTTTTTACACTCCTGCTGCGAACCTTTACCTTTATACAGTGGAACAATTACAGCCTTGCACCAGTCATCCGGTACACGGCCATACCTCCAACACATATTAAAGATAAGGTGCAACAGGCTTGCTACCACCCCGTCACCATTCTTCAACATTTCGACAGACACTCTATCATAACCTGCAGCTTTGCCAACTTTCATACCTCTCAATGCTCTTACAATCTCATCCATCTTTATTTCATTCTCTTCATCTATCTCTGAGTTTGGGTCTTCAAAACTGGCTTCCGCCCAGTTGCCCACTCCTTGCACGCTATCGTGATCACTAAACAAACTTTCAAAATATCTCTTCCAGCGTTCCAAAACCTTACTCTCTTCACTCAATAAGCATCAAAAAACCTTTTATTTATATAGATTCTTTAAGTAGCCAAAATGATATTAGTTATTTCTTTGTCAAAAGATAGATAAATGGAATATACTTAATTGTACCTATATCTATTTTTACTACAACTTGGGATGTTAATAGTTACAGTCAATTTTAGTGTGTTTGCAATACACTAGTCAATATTGTTTGTGTTCCACTCATTTGTGTTCCATGTTCTGCGTCTATTATGGTTGCCTATATTATTTTTACTGGAAAATGTGCATTGACTTACATTAGAAGATACCTAGCCCAACACACAACTGTAAAAACTTTCTTACAATATTATCTAGCTATTAATAGCTTGGTAGTTTGTTTGTTTTAATAATATGCCTGCTTTAGAAGTCTGGTATCTACACCAGACTTTTAAACCAACACAGAATTAGAACTCATAATTCGTTAATATAATTGGCCTTGTTTTAAGCTTGGTAACATGAAAGTGATAGTCCAGTCACACAAGGTGTAGTGACGAAGATTAATAGTGGAACAATATTATTACTGCATGTTACTGTGTCATACCTTAACTCTCGTTGTACCTGATATTAAATCTATATCACAAAACCTTCCATCCCTTTTAAAATGATGTAAGTTTACGGAAATTTTGTTGGCGTAGTCGCAACATTTGTAAGGACGAGCTCCATCTTTGGCTGTGCATTTCTCGTATGCATTTGTCGTCATGTCAGAAATAAAATAAAATAATGTATCCACTGGTAACTAGATAAAATAGATGTCACTGACGGCAAAAAAACTATAACGTAGATAGTTAAGGTACATGCTATTTTCGTGTAAATAATACTTTCGCAAGAGGATTAGAAATGAAGTCATTTTATTTCATTCCGTTTTTATTTTGACTTTTAATCTTATTTGTCAAATTGGCTGTCATTATTATAGAGGTGTACATCTGTGGTGTACAGTGCTGCCAATGAATTTTTAGGCGATCGTTTTATCCGGGAGAAAAAGCCGTGTTTACATCAAAGGAGATGCATCCAACAGACAAAAAAATAACTTTTCAGTTAGATATTATTTACATGGAATGAATGTTTTTACTAATGACAAATTAGGATGTAATGTTTAGGTGCTTATAAAAAACAACGAGATATTAAAGTCGACTTTCGCATGTCGACGGTTAAGAATCAATAATGTCTATCTCATTTTTTGGCATTTTCTACTTTTTTATGTCAAAGGATTTAAAGTCTAATTTGGCACAGGTTATTCAAGCTGGTATCTCAATATTCACAATATTTCGTAAGTTATTTGCTATAGAAATACCACCTATGTTAGGAACGCGTAAATTTTTCTGCCAATATTGTCTATCTCTCCTTAAAACGTCTATAGCTCGCTGCTGTGCTTCAGACGGATGTACTTACCAAAACCGAAACGTTATTATCGCCAATGCGCTTCTTAACTTAAGTATTATTCATCAAGTAAGCATCACTCAAAAGTTTCTCGAACGTGGTCATACGCAAATGGAGTGTGACTCTGTCCACAGCGCGATTGAGCGAAAACTCACAAATCGTGTAATTAATTTACTCTTTTTTTTTTAAATAGACGGGAAATCATCAAATAACTTCCCCCGCCCTGGGCGGGGCGGGAGGGAGTGTCAGACTTTTACTGACTAAAACCCGTCTATGTTCCTTCATGTGCCCTTTGCGTTCCGGGGGCGCGGTATCTCTTTCGAACAACCCGCAGCCCCGGCAGGCATCGGCCCTCAGTGGCCCCATCCAAATTTGCTGACATCTCTTTGAGGCGCGCGTGGAACACGAACGCGCCGTCGACACGGTCTGTCGTTATTTAGTGAACGTACGGACGGTGAGCTACCCATTGCTCACCGTCCACAGACACGCGTCTACGGTGGCCGGGAGTCGTCTCTTGGCTCCCTACGCCCGGAGCGTCTACCGCGGCGGCCGCTGGGACGGGGGACTCTCCTTTTCCTCTCCCGTCCCGCCGCCTCCTTCTCCAGCATTACAGCTTCGCAAAAGGAGGCGACTGCTTCCCCTTCCCCCTCGCTCCGGACCATGGCCTGAAACAGTGCCGGACGCGAGAGGTCGCCGCCGCCGATGGCCGCCACGAGGACTCGGCGGTGCTCCGTCCAAGCGGGGCACACCGCCAATGTGTGCTCCACCGTGTCCTCGGGGCGATCCTCGCAGTGGTGACACCCGGGCGTTTCCTCCCGCCCGATGAGGTGCAGGAACCTCCCGAAACTTCCGTGTCCGGTGAGGACCTGCGTCAGGCGGTAGGTGAGGGCGCCGTGGCGCCGCTCTAGCCACTCCTCAAAGAGGGGACTTACAGCCTCAATCGAGGCGTGCCCTGCACGAGGTTGCGACAGTCGCTCTCTCCATGTCGCCATGAGATCGAGCCGGAGGTCCGTCCGCTGGGCAGCAATTTGCCGCGGCAGCAGAGTTTCGCCCCGGCCCAGTGCCTCCGCGCGCCACTCGTGTAGGCGCGCGAGGACCAGCGCCTCCAGATCCCATGGCGGCAATCCGGCATGGAGGCTCGCTGCCTCGCCGGAGATCGTGCGGTTTCCGCGGATGACCCTTATGGCGATCACCCGCTGGGACGCGTTCAGGTAATGGGCGGCAAGCCGCCTCAAGCCCCGCGCCCACACCGGGGCCCCGTAAAGGGCTATCGAACGCACAATTAATTTACCCTGCGATTATATTTCTGCTACTTTAGAAGCAAGGGTATCAAACCCTTATGAAGTCATTCAGGTTGACCATATTTTTGTTAAAAATTATGCTGATCCAAGTACATGGATTTATAAATCCATAAGGTCTGGGCGTAAAGCGGGTGATCCCACCGTTACTGACTTGCGGGCCATTCGTTACAACTATGAAAAAAACATTATTGACGTGAAACTCCATTTTGATCAAGACTGGTACGCTTTGCCAAAAAGACCAAAACGTTTAAATGATAATAATGTATCGTATTCGCCCTTACATTCTAATATGATTGCCATAACTGCGTCAAAATATCAACATCTTCAAGAATTCAAACAAGTACTGCCAATAGAGTGTCATAACTTTTATGATTCTTTGCCTCATTTGTAAGCAGTTCTTCATGTTTATCTTGCATTTAGGTTTTTAAAATTTGTTAATTTTGGAAAATAACCCTATTCCGTGGTATTGATTATTAAACAATTTGATTTTTAACTATGTTGTTTTTGTCCAAAAGCAGCTATCTAGCAGATAATTAAAATCGTTTTGATTAAATTTGAACCAATACCATCTAACTCATAGTATCTTGGTATATAAGAATATGAATACAATCTAAGTTTACCTATCTTTTTCCAGCAATTATTTACTATTTTTATCAATTTCCACCTTTCTAGTAACTTATTATCTGAAGCAAAGAAACGTTTTTTTCATTTACTGTAAAGTTGACATTTGTGAGATAGACACTATTGATTCTTAACCGTCGATGTGACTAATAATAACCCCGATGTGCACTACATGGTCCATAATGCTCTCACTTAGACTACAACAAAGAGAATATAGTCTTTGGACTACAACAAATCCCTTATGGAAAGCAATAAAGATAAAGATTGAGGAATTATAATTACACACCGTTCTCCGTAAGATGTCCCCTGCCGTGATGTTGGCATTTTTGCTTTGTGAGTATAAGACAGATTGTCAGAGTAGTCTAGTTGTGTCAGAAACATCTGACAGCCAACTGATATTATTGTGTTATTGACAGAACTTCTGTCCACTTGACATTTGCTTCATTTACTTACCAAAAGTTTGGGTGTTTGTTAGTTTCATGAGAATAATAATATACTGTAGTTAGTTTAGAGTAAATGCTATTAATTTTCTTTAAGTTCATACAACCACGACGACAAATTCCTGACATTTGAATTCTTTGGTTTCAGGTAAAACCATTGACCGCCGGTTGAAACCGACAGGCATAACTTCTTGTCTTGCGTTTGTTTGCTAATAAGTATGTTAAATAAGGTTTTACTTTCTTCCGATGTTGCGTTGGTTTGTGTTCAACATGCACTGTCTACAGAAAAGGAAGAAATTATGGGATTACTCATTGGAGAGGTACTTACTATATTCTATTTCATTTTTTAGGCATTTTTAAAGGGCCTGACTTACTAATTTAAAATGATCAAATGTTTAACAGGTCCATAACAATGGTACTTTGGTTTCAATTGTATCTTCAGTAATATTACGGCGCTTAGATAAAAAACCAGATCGTGTTGAAATATCTGAGGAGCAGTTGGTACAAGCAACATTGCGTGCTGAAGAATTAGCAGCTGAAGTCAACAGACCCTTACGAGTTGTTGGATGGTACCATTCTCATCCTCACATCACTGTGTGGCCCTCGCATGTTGGTAGGTAACATTAAAATTAAATATTTCCAAATTAATGATGATGAGTGGATACTACAATATTGTAAATTATTTTTCAGATCTTGCCACTCAGTCTATGTATCAAAGAATGGACTCAAGCTTTGTTGGAATTATATTTGCAGTATTCCTTACAGATCAGACAACAAAAGCCCCTTCGGTAAAATCCTATTTCTTTATCTTTTTTAAGTTCTGGATTGATAAATATTGCTATAAAATGTAATGTATAAATTTCCAGATTCAAATAACTTGTTTTCAATCAATAAATGATGGTTCAAGCCAGAGTCGGAAAGAAATTGAAATGGAAATAACAAATAACACTGATTCTTTATTGTCAAATAATTTTGAGGTAAGTACAGATTTGGATTATTGGTTTAAATAGGAATATCAGTGAAAAACATAAATTGTGTCACCATGACTGTGCTAAGATATGCTGATCCATAAAAGTTATACCAATTAATTTTTTTATGATATCTCCGAATGTGTCACTGTAGTGGTATTTCATAAACCTACCATTAACTGTTTGTTAAGCCAATTTGACCTTTAAATGTTTTAATAAGTAACTTTTGCATCTAGATCTAGACCATGCTTGCCAGGCCACCAATAAGCAAGCAATTAACTAGCGACTTTTCTAGCTCAAGAAATGTACAATACATGTAGATCCAGTGTCAATAATAAAGAGATACTTGTATGAATAGTTGATTTTGGCCTTGGAGTTCACCGTGTAGTCTTTTAGAGCTTGTATTGCTTGTAAGCGCTCCTGCACACGATGCCGCCACCGCGCCGCCGCCGCACAACTACACTGTACATACGAGTCGCGCGAAGACCGCCACCGCGCCACCGCGCATCTATTTGATTCATTCCATTACCGGCATGGAATGAATCAGGATAATGAAATAACTGGGAATGCGCGCGGTGGCGGTCTTCGCGCGACTCGTATGTAGTGTAGTTGTGCGGCAGCGGCGCGGGGACGGCGCGGTGGCGGCATCGTGTGCAGGAGCGCTAATACAGCCATGCTGTCTGACAGCATATAGATTGATTGTCTTGCTACCTGCCTGTTTATTATAGCTGAGCCTGCCAGGGAGATGCCCATTCAGTCTGGAACACTGTGTTGTGGCCCCCAGTGGCTTAGGGGTTTGACGCATTTGGTGCACTTCTCAACTTGTTCACCATGCTCAAATGGTGAACTTAGCAACTGGTGCACTTCTCATATGGTACACTTCGCAACTGGTGCACTTCTCAACTGGTGCACTTCGCAAAAGGAGCACTTTTTAAGATGAGTGGAGATTTGGAATAATTGACTAAAAATGAAAGAATATAAGGTGTTGGTGGGTCGGTTTTGCGTAGGTAATTTTCTTAAAAATACAATCAACAAAATAATTTTATTTAAACTCTACATAAGAACTATAACAAATTTCATTTTTTCAAAAAAAAAACCTTTCTCCAATTATTTAACTAATTTTATTTATAGCTATTTACTTAATTAATAGTAACAATTACTAAGTAAGAAACTCCTAAATATACCAGCGAACTGTGGGTGTACATTGGTACACCTCTGCCTAATCCTTCGGGGAATACAGGCGTGGTGGTATTTTTTTTTAATAGTACTTATAATAATATTTTTATCACTTCCGAGCGACTTTTTTTTATTTTT
This sequence comes from Caradrina clavipalpis, assembly GCA_932526535.1. Lineage (NCBI taxonomy): Eukaryota > Metazoa > Arthropoda > Insecta > Lepidoptera > Noctuidae > Caradrina > Caradrina clavipalpis. Next base: position 8,769,976 of record OW052093.1, read on the forward strand.
GATAAAATAAAAATATTATTCTGATTATGTAGGTAGAGTTTCATTAAAATTATTTTGTTGATTGTGGTTTTAAGAAAAGTACCTACGCAAAACCAAATATTCTTTCATTTTTAGTCAATTTTTCTAAATCTCCATTCATCTAAAAAGGTGCTCCTTTTGCGAAGTGCACCAGTTAAGAAGTGCACAAGTTGCGAAGTGTACCATATGAGAAGTGCACCAGTTGCTAAGTTCACCATTTGAGCATGGTGTACAAGTTGAGAAGTGCACCAAATGCGTCAAACCCTGGCTTAGCTATATGTATGTTGAGATCTTCTGAGAAGACCCCGGCCCCTGTGCCGGTATCTGTTTTGGATCCATCTGATCCGTGAATGTCCTCAGCTCAGTGGGGCGAAGGCCTTTACATTGCATGTATTTACTAAGAACGGGTCTGTTTATCAGCCACCAGAGCTGGTTGTGGAGCAAGTGGTGGGAGCAATCGCCCGTAGCACTAGCATTCTCGCTTACAGCCAGTTACACACACAACTCAAGTTCTAGCCCTACTTGCATCTCACTCAATTGTAATGAATGATAATGACAAGATTATTAAAAAGTTAATGCTATAGGGATCTGCAAGCTGCCTTGTTGTGTTACTTACTCCTTGTTTAGATTTGGAGGCTTACAAATAGATGATAAACTAGTATACCTTTTTAAAAGATTTCAGACAGGAATTGATTCAAATGCCACAATTATTAATTCAAAGTTACAGACTACATTATTGATATGTTGGTGATATATGTACCTCTTTAGGATTGTACATTGTAAAAAACAACATTTTAGTCTCACTTTCCAACATTTTAAAGCAATTTTTATACGAGAACTACCTCATATAAAAACTTGGTACATATGTTTAAAAAAAAATAATATCTTTACTGAAAATAAGGATTACCTATGCTTTTTGTATAAACCCAAGCTCCATATATACCATTACTTAATTAATTGTTAGCTTTAATTAAATGTGTACATAACACACGCACATTTTCATCTGTTTTTTTTTTCTTGCAACTTTCCAAAATTCAATTTTCCCGCTGGATTTAAACATTGCTACTATAAAATGAAATGAAGGCCACAATACACCCTAAGAGCTTTTATATATAACGTAGTTCTTAGGTCTCGGCATTGTTGGATAATGTTCAAAAGTGTTCATACAATAATGTCAAAATGTATCCAAAATACCATGTGGCCCAAAATATAATTTTTGCACTGGATTTGATCTTAGCTGCCATAAAATGAAATGAAGTGAACTCTAGCTTCCATATGACATGGGTTTCATCACTGTTAGGCGATGTTGAACAATGAGCCCAGAAATGCCCAATGTCCTTTAATACTTTGTACCTATTTGTACAGATGTTCTTGCCAATTCTCCACACTAAACTACCAAACCCAAACTACCCTATAAAAGGGACTATTTTTTCTTGTGAATTGTGACTTTCAAAAGTGCCTTTGGCTTAATCGAAATAACTAACTTTACTTTCGATTAATATCTAGAAAGTGTTACTTTGTAAATTATATTCGTTGTTTAGTTTTGGTTGTATTGTAATGTACCTAATTTCAATTAATTTTAGACTTTAACTCAATTGCCTGCAATATTAAAAGAAGAAGAAGATGAAGCTTACAATAATGAGGCTGGGCCAGACGAAACTGATGATATAATAAACAAACAACATAATGCAGCAGTTAGAACTATTGCAATAGGACACATTGTTGATAAGGTAATAATTTCTTGATTTTTGTTGATTTATAAATTTAAATAATAACGATTATACGTACGTATTGGCACTTGCCATCAATAATAATAACAATTTCTTTGTTAACTTTTTTTACTGACCAATAACTTGTTTGTGTGGTTTTTGAACTGTGAATTCAAGTTGGTTTTTTTAGCCCTTTGACCGCCACGTACGGCTATAGCCGACAAACGAAAATGTGTCAAACACGCCACCGACGTCTACAGCCGTCAAGAACACGAAATTTTTAAGTACCTATTTTCTACTTAAAAAATGTCCTAAATTAAGTTTTTGTGTTCCTCTTTCCTATTATTTAAAACTACATTAATGAAATATTGTAAAATAGCACAAAGAATGTATATTCATTTCTTACATTTCACTAAAAAAAAAACAATACTTAATCAAAAATGAAATGCTGAATTTGTAGCTTGGCGTAGCAGTGACGCCGATGTGTTTACGCTCTGGCGGTCAAAAGGTTAATAAATAAAATAAGGTTGGAAGACCCCTGGTCTAGTAAAACAAGCCTGGCCAACTGATGTTTTAGGCTATGGCGCGCCAGGCCTTCACTTGAAGAACTACTAAAATTATACACAAGAAGTGATATCTTATTGATGTCTAATTTATATACGCCTGTATTCCCCGAAGGGTTAGGCAGAGGTGTACATATGTACACCCACAGTTCGCCGGTATATTTAGGTCCCATGTAATAGGGGGCGAGCCTATTGCCATTAACAGGGCACAAACCCAAACTCCGAGCTGCTACTGAGAATTTCATAGAAAAACCCAATAACACTTTTTGCTCGACCTGGAAATCGAACCCGAGACCCTTTGCACAGCAGTCGCACTTGCGACCACGTGACCAACGGGGCAGTCATTGATGTCCGTGATTTCTAATTTATGATGGTATATAAAACATTATGGGTCTTCCTTATAAAAATAACACTAAATAATACTTAGCTGCAGATGATGATGATGGGTGAACTTATACTAAAGATTATCTAATATTCTTTCAGATGTCCAGGCCAATGTTAGAAGGTCTTGTAGCAAGGAACACCCTAAACGCAGTGTGCTTGAAAGCATTAAAAAGACAACACCAAGAAATGATGTCTAAGTTAGAAAATATGTCTTGTAATGTATAAGATTCATTTTATGATAATTGATTTATTAAATTTATATGTGTAATTTCGATTATTGATTATTTTATCTTCTCAATTAGTCCCAAACCAAATAGATTGTTTCTTTTCCCAAATACTCCATGCGCATATGGAGTATTTAGGAAGTTTTAGGTACAATTTTTTCGGTAGTACCTTCTATGTCCAGGTCTAATACTCGTAGTTAATGAGATATAGTGTGTACACTAAAACATCATTATCTGTTGAGGTACAATTGTTTTAATTACACATACCATAAAGTACATAAACAGTACATGTTTTTTAGTAGGTATGTTACCATAGCGCAGCCTAATAATGGACTATCACAAAAAGTTTCTTACTTTTCCATGTGTATATAGGCAACCTCTTCTTTAAACGGTCGTTGAAGAAGCGAAGAATATTGATTAGGTAACACTTTTCACCCACTTTGCACCAGAGTTGCTTTTGTTTTTTGTAAGGAACATAAAAACCAAGTTTCAAGCGGACTACGCCTTAATATTCTTCCGGAATGTATGAAAGAATATTAAGGCGAAGTTCGCTTGAAACTCGGTATTAATTGAAGTTTTGAAAAAAAAAGTTCATATTCTTCTTCTTTTGGAATTGATTTTATGTAAATCCTTTTTATTTTCAGTAATTTATAGTACTTGGCTCCAGTACGTGGCCACGTTTAAGTTCTTATTAAGTATAAATAAACATGTTGGTTAAGTTTTACGTTTATTAAACTTAGAAAAGAAATGTTTATACAATCGAAATCCCGGACCATCATGAACTTTCAACAACCCTTTCTTGTGTCACATCTCCTGTACTTATAAAAAAAATCTACACTGTAAGTTTAAAACTGGGTCTCAGGTAAATCTCTATCTATCTTCTATTTAGATAAAAATAAATGGCCAAATGTGTTGGTAAGTTCAAAACTCGAGAACGGCTGGGCTGATTTTATAGATTCTTTTTTATGTTGTGCTCGTGATTTATCAGACATGGGTTATAAATGAAAGAAAAATGCACCAGAAAACTGGGAAACGAGACGGATACGCTTTGGCCTGGGTTGTAAAAGCATTATAGTGAAGTCAAATAATAACTTATATATTAACTAATTATATTATCAAACCTTCGCTGAAATATCTGTGTTTTTGTCAATCCGAGAAGTGAGTTAGATAGTGTATACAGAAGTCAGCAGCAACCTTTACTAAAAAGTTTATTTTTTATTTGAAATGTGATTGATATTTGGTTATCAAAACAGTATTTAACTATATTACTTGTAGTGGAGTCATTTTAGAAAACTCGAGAAATAAAATATTTTAAAGATCATCCAAAATAACGAGAAATCCTCAGATCTACAAGAGGAACCTTAGACCTGCAATTTGTGTCTGAAAAGTCCTTCAAACAGTTGATCGTCTAAAGATCCCCTAATTATAGATTTAAATAGATAATAAATAAAGATGTACATACTTAATGAGTTTCAACATTAAGATATTTTTAAATAAACTATTTATACTCACTTTTATCGATTCTTGAATGGGAAACTTTAGACAAAAACATTTTATTTTATTGAAGTAGAAATATATATAACTTTTTTCAAACCATATCTCAACTTATTACAACTGCACCAGTTTGTATCAATTGGTTTTTTCTCTAGAATAGCGAATTTATCAATTTAAAGATAAGTATGTAGTTTTACTCTGGATAATTAAAATAAATAAAAGACAATAGGGATCAATTTTTTTTAACGTTTTTCCTCTTCTCGAATACACTTAACAAACAAGTCACATGAAAATTCGCTCTAAATAAAAAGCTAATTGGGTATTTAATGCTTATTAATTGGGTATTTAATGCTTATTCATTGTGAATCAATTATAAAGCTTTAAGTTTTCTGAGACCTGAATATCATGGTGAACACGAAGTTCAGGGTCGAACGAAAATTAATTTTTGCCTTTTTCTTTTGGGATTAAATGATATTTTGGAAAGTGTCAACAGATTAACCAACATAAAATGTATCAAAGTAAGTACATAATTGACAAAAAAAACCATAATAATATAATAAATAATTAAATATGAAAAGTGGTGTTTTTCTGTCTAGAATCAAGTATTAAATTTGTTAGGATAAATCATTCTGATCAATCATTTCAAAACCATCCGAGGAGTCTATACTTGATAGTCGGTTCCTTTTAGTTTCGGTTGACTCCGTATGAATCATATTTGCGACTGCTCCAGTAATATTCCAGAACGCATTGTACGCAGAGCTGCTCCAAGTATTGGCTGATTCTACTACCTCTAAGGTAGATTTAATTTTCATCTGCTCCTTTTGTTGATCTAAAATAATTAAACACATATAATTAATTCATAAATTAAATAATTAAACACATATGAAGTGTCGGAGTGCCGCCGGTTAGGACTCAAGTGCTCAAGAATTCATAACCTATAAAATTAGAGGAATCTAGCGCATTAGCATTAGTTAGCAAAGATAACGACGCGGCTAACAGCTAAATTTCATCACTCGGAAGGTACACAAAAGAAAGAGAAGCGCGAAGATAACGCTTTTAATTTGTGTATGTTTTACAAAATATGAATCAATTGTTTTTAATTATAACAATATACGTCTAACTGTAATATAGAATTTAGTTTACTCTAAGTTCATTCAGATCATCCTAGAACATAAAAAAGTCTTGAAACCAGCAGTTCCCAAAAAATATTTTTTTTTCGATTTTGGGGGTAAAAAAATTGCTTATTCGGAATACTTGGGCCGTTTTAATAGTTTTTTTTATCAAAAGATGCTGAAATTGTGTCTGCTAGAATCTTGGTTTGCATTTTCTTTATCTTAAAAATAACATTAATGGCGCTTACCTAAAGGTATATACTCATCTTCACTGGTGTCTGTAGAATCTACATCTTTTTCCAGAGTTTGCATTTTCTCCATGGAAAAATTTGTAACTAATGAGCTACTGTTGTCAGAGCTGTCACTGCACTCAGCCAGTGGAACATCTTCAGGTTTCCAATAATCTAAAATACAAAATAAAGTATTAAATCAGTTATAAAAAAAAAATAAACAACAGCAATAAGAACTTTAAAATCCTTTTCATTAGGTATTTAAAGATAAATTGTATAAAGAGACAAGAAACAATTTGGTATATTTAACACTTTCTAATCAATGCTTTTTAATGTATTGTTTATTTGAAATTAAATACTTTTTGCTGTTCTATTGGCGAAAAACCGAAATAGAATCACATAGTCAGCGATAATGCTGCAGTAATAATATAAAAATACTAGCAAACTATCGTGACTTCGTCCGCGTGGCTCATTTCACTCGCGTGAAGAATTTCGTTATTGCTCCGCTCCTATGGCTCGTAGCGTGATATTATATAGCTTACTAGCTGACCCGCCACGACTTCGTTCGCGTGGTATCCTACCCCTACCCTACCCTACCCCTACTCTACCCTCTCAACTATCCTATCTCTCAAGTTGGATCGAACTGCACATGGTGTGCGAATTTTATTATAATCGGTTAAGTGATTTAGGACTCCATTGAGGACAAACATTGTGACACGAGATTTATATATATTAAGATAGCCTTCCTAAGGACTATCCAATACAATGATTTTTTCAATTCGAACAACAATCGCAACACAGGGGAAGTCAAACTAAAAGAAATTTAAATAAAACAAGAAAATAAGATACCTGTATGTTATATAAGTGAATGGTTGTTTTATTTTATGAAGATATTACTGCCCGGTTCCAAATTACATTTTCATAAGTTTACTATATAGTGAGGATACTCAAAGGGCTATTTGTTGGATGGTATCATACAGATACATACCATAAATTTGTTTTTCATCAATACTTGTAACAGGATCAGGTTCAATGGACAATAACTTTATGTTTACTTCAGATACTTCCGGTATAAGACCTTCCAATTCAAAGTCCGATTCTGTAGAAGGAAAAGACATTTTAATTTAAATGTGTTACTAAATACAAAATACTTATTATTTCGATTAAAAAAAAAACAAAAAAATACCTAAGTCTTGTCTCATATTCTTGCATAATTTCATTACAGGTAATATCACTTTGTAAAAAACACATACAAACATTAGCAATAAGTATGTTAGTAGATAGCCATTAATATATTTTCCAGTAAGAAATACTATTATCAGGATGATATTGATTAATAGAAAAGCCTGAAACAGAAAAAAAATGGTATAATAATATAATTATCTAAAATATATTTAATTTGATATGGATTATACTGTATTGTTTTAAATAGCATCAGAAAATAACATATATTTTATGTTGTAAGGTTTAGCCAGTGTTAGCAATGTAAATTTATTTTTCTGTAACTCGGTTGCAAAATATTCTTCTTTTCTACTTTAATAAAAACTTAAATAGGTTTTATTAAAAAAAGTTTACTGATGGTAAAAACCACATTAAAATCCTTTATATTGTTTAGGAGAAGTTAGTGTATATACAGACAGATGTGGAAAGCAACTTTATTTTATACTATTTAGAGAAGACAGGTATGGAAGAAAAATCTACACAAAAATCAACAGAAATGTTAAAAGTGATTTTGAAGCAATTTTGTAAATATGAAAGCTAAATAACTGTATGCCGTGTTTATCTACATCTACACTTATATTATAAAGAGGAAGGATTTGTATTTTTGTATGTAATGAATAAACTTAAAAACTACTGGTCTGATTTAAAAAAATCTTTTGCCGTTAGAAACTACATTATCACTGAGTAACATAGGCTATATTACATCACGCTATGACCCACAGGAGCGGAGCAGTAACAAAGACTTAACTGAATGCGGGTGAAATAAGCCATGTGCACGAAGTCGCACATAGTTTGCTAGTTTTTAACATAATCACATTATTTATAAGTAACTCTTTATACCTATTGCAGTATTTATATAATTATCAAAATCACATAAATGTATTGTAATTTACATACCTATACAAAATCTAATAAAACTTCAACATCTTATAAATATAAATAATAAATAAGTATGTAGTTTCTTTTTCATTCTTCTACATAAAAGTGTACTTTATAGAAGGGATTACCAGATTCAATTTTTGTTGAAAATTTGGTCAGTGGGTTGCCTTATGTTCGACCCACTGACCGTTTTTAATCTTAAAAATGCCATATAATGGGTTAATTATAACTTTGACTTTTGTCATAACTACATACTGTTTACTGAATACTCACTTTGGTGTGATTTGTTTCTCTTAAATACAAGAAATCATTCCATCTGCTTTGCAGCCACAGTTTTAGTTGTATTGCTGCTGAACATAATAGATCTCCATGGCCGGTTAGCCGTTTTAAACATGTCGTTCTATGTTTGTACTTTAACCAGCTCTCAAATGCATCAATGCTTACTACTGCTGTGCATGAACCCAAAAAGAATTCTAAAAGGTTGACTTGTCGATGAACACATAAACTGACAACAAACAGAATTAGGTATTGAAAAATATTGAAAGCTTATCATGATTATTGCGTTTTAACTGTGCAGAATTTACAACTTTGTCTTTCTTAGATACCTCGGTATATATTTGGAAACAAAATATTGAATATGTGAATACTTACAAGAATATAATATTAAGAATGAACATAAAAGACAAAGACATCCACATTTTTCTCCAAAATAAAACATCTTCAAGTAAGCCAATAAATGCTGCCATCAAGAGGGACGTCTGGGTATTTCTGGTTTCTGAAGATTTTGTTGCATTCCATTTTAATGCTTTTCTTAATGTCGCCAACATGAGTTCAAAATATTATGAAACAGAAGGAAAGCGTTTTGCACGTACAATCCAATAGGAATTGTTGTTTTAACCAACAAAATAAGCGAAACCCAACAACAATCAACACTGGTATCAAAGTACTAACAAACAAAAATCTTCTCTCGTCTAATATTACGACATTACATATGACTTTCCATAGATTGTATATAGTAATAAAGTGTGAAGTGTGAAACTGAAAAATGGACTCTGCTGATTGCCGATTACGAACGTCTACAAACCATAGGTATACCTCTATGCTGTGCGTGCCACACTGACCACACTTGTGAAAATTGCTGTGAACCATAGATGTATACATACCTGTGAACCTGTGAACGAATCATTGTCTCTTAACACAGAGGCATACCTTCATGTGGAAAAGCTGTAACAAAACTAAAGACTGACATTTATAAATGTTGGAACCATACTTCCACTCCTAACATTTCAACAAAGGATAGATTAGTGTGTTAGCCAGAGTAATCACAGATTTTCAAATTTATATCTAAAAAAAGTAATTTAAAATTACGTAATAAGGGGTCCGAGCGATCATCCAGTTTTTCGGGACATCCTGGATATCACCAAGCGACTGGTCAGCTCTTTATGTGACCAGTGGGCTGGGCTTTTCTTGGGCCTAAGAATCAGCATTGCCAAATTGCTATACTACTTCGCAATGCTGTCATTGACAGCGATGCGGAAGTTTTATGATGGCATAGGAGGCTTCTTTTTTTATAAATTCTACTTCAAATTCTAGTAATGTGTAATTTAATTATTCCTACTGCCTATTATCCTATCCTACTAATATTATAAATGTGAAAGTCTGTGCGGATGGATGGACGTTTGTTTCTGTTTCACGGCTAAACGGTTGAGGGGATCTGGATGAAATTCAGCATTAAGATAGCTTGTAGTGTGTTAACTGTTTTTTTTTAATTTAAATCATTTATTTTTTCACCTTATTCTTCCTTTTTGAATGGGTTTCATCCTACTTTTTTTTCACTTTACCATTTTCAAAGGCTGCATGCAGCCCTGGTGAACATATTACTTTCGAATTTTACTACCATATGGATAAAATAAAAAAAAGCTGAAGCTTGCGTTTGTTTTTTTTTAAAAAACCTAGTGTGTAGCTACAAAAATGTTACATTTTCGTACAAACTTTCATACCTTAGCTTACTACCCCTATCTTCTTCTCTTCAAATCAATCATTTTAAATATAATAACATTTTTAAATGTTTTTAACATAACATACCATCACGCTTGTATTCCCCGAAGGGTTAGGCAGAGATGTACCAATGTGCACCCACAGTTCACGTTAATTTCATGTTTAGGTCCCATGTACCTAATAGGGGGCGAGCTTATTAAGCGGGCACAAATCTTACCTCCGAGCTGCTACTGAGAATTTTATACAAAAACCGAATAACACTTTTTGCTTGACCTGGGAAGCGAACCCATGACCTCTATCGTAGCAGTCGCGCTTAGGACCACTAGGATAACGAGGCAGTTCAAATGGTTTATTTTTTGTAGTATTATTTAAAAATGTTATTTGTTTGAATATTTTATAAATAAAGGAAATACTAATAATAATAAATATCTTGGCTCGCAAGGTTGTCGACATGTGGGATGTGAATATCAATCAATGGAGTTTCTTTACAAAGGTAACGTAGGTAGCTTTTGGGCCGACTACAGAAAAACGAATAGTTATGATTTTGACTGGTTTGTATGCATGTTTATCTGTTCCCTCACAATTTCTAAAAGAACTATTTATCAAAATTTGTCAATTTATGAGGTATCGTTGAAAGCGTTTAGATCCTAGTAGATCAACGCAAAGTTTAGCACCCCGTGTCGGTTGAGTTTGCAGCCAGTATAGGCAATTTGAATGATTTTGAGTGGTCATGGCGCTCGTAACTCGTTCTAGGTCGCGTCGTGGGGTTTAACCTGTCTACGGGTTTAACGAAGAAGTTTTGGCCGTCAGACGGCGCGGGCGGTACGGATAGAGGACTTTTTGTTGTAGACACTGAATGAGGAAACTTTTTTACCATGGAGGTAAACCACCTTTTAACCGACTTCAAAAAAAGGAGGAGGGTCTCAATTCGTCGGGATATTTTCTTTTAGGTACGTTCCACGAATACTTGCGGACGTGTGGACTGTTTTGAGTTTTTTTTTGTTGTACGGAGTGACCTCACTGGTGGCTCCATAAACATTTGGTGAAGATCGGATGAGGATCTTCGGAGTGATGAACAGAATTGCACTTCGAGGAAGCAGAAAATTTCTCAGTTTTAGATTTCTACTAGTATTACCGTTCCTTCATGTATTAGGATGACAAGAAGTTGATACTAAAAAGAGAAAAATAAAAACTTCTGCACAAAAAAGGCAATCACTCTCAAAACTAAAAATTGAAAAATAGGAAGCCGGTGGCAATTCAAAACTGCAATCAGAACCAAAGCCTTCCGACTTGCAAAGCTAAAGTTATTTTTCAATTTTTAGGTTTTGAAGGCGGTTGTCTTTTTTGTAAATAAGTTTTTTGTTAGACACTTTATCGACACCACCCGATGTGACCGGACTCCTTATACCATGACCAGACTAATCTCAATCTTTAATCTGTGGGCAATGTCACATTCATATTTCATATTATATTCATATTTCGTTTCGAGTGGTTTCATAGATTTATTATAATTATAATTTGAGAAATATTTTTATTTTGTTACTACAGTTTTACTTGTCTCTAAATGTAGAGACCTACGTAACTTGTATATATATGTACCGGACACCGTGGTGTCTGAATGCCTACATAGGTATAGTAAAAGTGAGTTTAGGCCGTGCACCCTCAGCGGCAAAGTACCTACAACTTGCAATCACGCAGCAGAGGCGTGGTGATCGCAGTGTCCATGCCACATACGCTTGACGATTAAGAATAAACAATGTACGTTATAACTAGATTATAAAGTATAAGTCTGTAACGAGTAGGGGAAAGGTGTATGAACCCTGGGCCCATTTTTCGACATTACCCAACAACAATTGGCGAAACACACTTCACGCGTATTGTAGGAATCCGTAGTTACTTTACTAACTTCTCCAAGTTTAAGTTAGTCGAATATTACTAGTTAACTTGTAAAGCCTACTTAGGTGTCATAGAATTTCTTTTATCTTCGTTATACAACGTGTGACGGAGTTACAGGTTGTATAACGAAGGGGGGCGGGGGGAGGGGTGGATATCTGCCTAAATAAGCACTTTAATAATGCTTAATATTACGCCAACGGATCCCTATATCGAAAATGGTTTTCACGCATCCTCAAAACTTTTGAACGACCAACCTATGACGCTCCACACCATGGCATAGAGAAAAAAATAATCCATCCGCAGTTTACGTGTAGTTGAGGTACCCTAATTATTTTGTTTACCACTTTGGCGACGTGATTTAAGGCCTATTCAGACCTAAGCGGTATTCGCTACCGTCTGCGGCAGAGAAAACCCAGTGGGTATGCGGTAATATTACTGTTCAGACCTAAGCGGTATTCGCTACCGTTCGTAACCCGCGTGGTATGTACCTCTACCCACAGCGGCAGCGAATATCGCTCAGGTCGCTCTAGCCGCGGTACTTGATACTAAATACCTGCCGTGCGATTCTCTAACATATTTCAACGCTGCGCTCGACGTCGAGCTCGCGCGACGACACTACTGTCAAATCAACTTTACGCACAACGCATAGAGTTGATTTTACCGAAGTTTCGTCAACCAGCTCGACGTCGAGCGCAGCGCTGGAATATGTTAGAGAATCGCACGGCTGAGCGAAATCCGCGCGGTATGTACCTCTACCCACAGCGGCAGCGAATATCGCTCAGGTTTGAATAGGCCTTAAATGCATGAACTATGCTAAATTGCGCTACACCGCAGACAGAGGGACAGATGGACCATTACAACGAAGTGGTTCCTTGTGGACCACGGATCTCTAAAATGGTAGCTAACCTTGGGATCAAATGAATCCTTTTAAAGATTTTTATCTTACTTAAAGAACTAGTTTTAAGCTAAACCACTATTCTTAATAGTCGTTATCTAGGTATAGTTTAAAAATTGACTGAAGCGAGGGTATATTGGTAGTTTGTGAGTTACGTTTTTCCCAAAAAGCCACCACCTGAAGATATTTGTCATTTGTAGCGAAACTAGCTACGCCCAGTTACAGTACGGCCAACGTATCTTGGCGAACCTGAAGTTAGCCGTTTGGCTGCGCAATGGATCGTTTAGGAACAAAATTGTCTACGTCGCAGCTAATCGGCTAACTCCAAGACCGCCAAGATACGTCGGCCGTACTGTACTTGCGAGTTTGAGAAAAACCATCTAACCTCCAAAGATCATCTCGTACACCTTTCCTTGGTAGGTTCTTTAGGAATAACCTCGCAATTTGACGATGATAGATGAAAAGAAAATTGAAGAATGTAATCGCAGGAATATAGGTAGGTAGGTACTTAATTGCATTCAAGTATCAGGACGCATGAACTTGAGCGTCCTTATTTAATCATGTGTTATCTACTTGTAGAGTAAAACTCAAATCACTTCGTTACAATATTATTTAAAATCGGTTCAGTATTATTTAACACTTATTCGCACACAATAGCAATAATCGACCTTAGGTCTAGCCGACATCGCACTCTTGCCATCATTTCTGCCGAAGATGATATTGACAATCGGTAGTCAGTCGTTCAATATTTTTTCAGAAAGTTAACACAATGTCTGTTAAATATACTTATATTATTATCTAAAATCACAACATGTACAGGAGAAATCAATGCATCACCTATCCAGCCGTTTGGTTAGATGCTGCACTTGGCTAAATGGGCTTTGAATTTGGTGTTAAGGCACACAGGTATTTTTTTGGATGAGATTTTTCTTTACCCCTCTTTTTTATGTCCTAAAGGTTCGTTCATTTGGAGAAGAATGGTAAAGAAATTCCATACTTACTCTTTTAAAATAAATACTTTTCAATATTTTGAATACAAAATCAGAGTTATTTCCTCTGAGATCGATCCGCTAGTTCACGTGCCTATTGATAAACAAAACATGTGGGTTCGTTGATTGATCATTAGACTAGCGATCGATCGGGTGATAAATTTTCATTCAAAGTAGTTAATTTACAGCTGCAATCATTGGTCTGATCAACGCCTTAATTGACGTTGGCAAAGGCATGGATATGACGTGTTTAACGGAAATCGTATAAAGCCGGCTTTTGACTGCGGGATGTAATATGTATTACATCCTGGAATATATATTTCATCCCGCAGTATAGATTGGGATATAATATATATTTTATTACAGCTTAGTGTAAAGAGGTTCCTTAAATAGTATGGTGAGCGATATTAAATTACATCCCGTAGTCAAAAGCCGGCTTAAGTCACACTCGCACAACATCCTAATACAAATATTCTCCTGCGCTTCTCATGACAAGGGGACATAATAGGTAGGTAGGTTACGAAATCTCTATGTACCCTCTCCCGAAACGATTTTTTGTATACTTATTAATTACATTAGTTTACAAAATTTCGCAACAGAGTAACCGCATATACCTACTTTTTAATTAGTTAGGCATTACTGATTACTAATATAATTACGTATCAAATATCGCCATCGTCCACGTCAATTTAAATAAAAAAAATAAAAATACACCGTTTATGGTCAAGTTATATACAATGCAGTATTGTATTCTTTTGTTTTTGAGGGTACATAGAAAATTAAATATGTGTAGTCATTTATTACGTTTTATTGCTTGATCTAACTACACAATCTTTTGTTGCTTTTCTATTTTTGGCCATTCTATGATTAAAATCGCTAAACGTGGTTGTGTTAACTCATTTCTTACACTCTCACTTGAATTTTTTTCCAAAAAATTTAGGAGATGTTAGTGACGAACAGGCTGAGAGGTTCCATCAGGATATCCTTAATATGGAATAACGTTACCAAGGTCGAAGGGACCCAGGGATGTTGGGAGACTACTGTTGGTTCCTCATGAGAGAGAATGACCAAGATTTTAAAAGAAAATCACCTTATGCTAAAAAAAAAATCAAGCAAATTTTTGTTAATTTAGTATTTATTGTTTCTTTAGAAATAGCTTATTTAAATAAATATAGATTTTAGTATATTTAGTCGTAATATCAATTTATTTTTTCCAATAGACAACAAGACGTACGTAGATATTTGAGAAATAAAAATATAACAATAACTAAAAATCTTGACGAGATGGCAAAATTCTGTTATTAAATTTAGATTCAGCACTAACGTTTTTCCCCGGATATAATATTTTCGTTTCTGTTGCGAACCAAAACTGTTTTTTGTAGAGTAGAGTTATTAATGTTATACACAAGATATCCTATACCACTCTATGACATAGATATCAATAAATGTTTTGTTTTTTTTTTTCAGATAATATTTCTATTTAGAAAAAGCAACTGAACCGATTTTTTTTCATTTATATGGGACCAATCTAAAAGTCCCTACTTATACATATTCTTTCAAAATAAAATAATAATGATTTCCAAATCGGTTGACAAATGTCGGAGTTCTGAGGTAATAACTTCGTCCTTTTTAGACGCGTCGGTGAAAAATAGGTAGGTAGCTTCAGAATGTGGAGTGTAATATCTAATGGCTTTCGGAGGTCGCTTGCTACGCCAGACAGATCCGGGTATAAAAACTGAAATATTAACATCACATAATATTTGTTTCTTTTTAACAAGGGCACAGGACAAAAACAACAGCTGTGTTAAAAAATAAATTTTATTACCACTCAACGTAACCTATTTTGCACATATTGTGTAGCTATAGATTAGTCGGTGTTTGCCTACACCGCGGCTGCGCGGCTGCTCTCTGCAGAGAACCTACATTTTAAATCACTACGTTTACTACTCCTCCCCACGGCGCAAACGGATACAGTGTGTTAGCGAAGAGCGACGTTTCCACCGCACGCTATGGCATTGTAGACATTTTGCGATACAATTGTGAACGTACCTAATTTATATAATTACAGCAAAATTTATAGTGACGTGGAAAAGATACAAGTTTCAAAATGTTACGACGCGCAAGCAATACAACGATCAAATCATCTTTGCCGTCAGTGGTTTTGAAAGGTATGTTGCTAATGAGTATGTACGTACGTAGCTAGACAGGTATCAATTTTATAGACTAGTTATTTCTTTTTGTAAAAAAATAGCTCATAAATGTTTATATAATAATTCTTCTTTTCGCCTGTTCCCTAACTCCTTTTTTTGGGGATCTATCGAACAAGTAGCGGAGGCACTATCTGCACAGCTCACTAAGCACCAACACTGCACTTAAAGTACCTAGGTACCTCCATTTGTAGAGATGATCTACGTAATCCTGACGTAGGTTAATAAAAATATTGATAGGTAGGTAGGTACCTAAATTAATTTTATTCTTAAACATGTATCGGCGATTAGGCATACATACCTATATCAATACGATGATTTTTCACTTCTACGAACTAAGACTCGCAGAGTAAGTTCGTGTTTTATTCCGCTTTTAAAATTAGGGCTTGCTAGCATCAATATTCGTACTAGCTGCCTGCATAGATTCGTTCTAGTTCGGCTCAGTTAAAGTGACACGTTCTCAAGGGTCCTTGAATTTCTACCCGACTACGGTGTAGCCGGAAGGTGCGCTCACATATTCTAAGCCTGGATAACACCGTTACTATAAAGAAAGATATATTATATTATTCATAAGCTTACATTCTGGAGAACATCGTTACAAAAAAAGTTTTATATTAAGTATATCAATGATTGCCTAAGTACTTCCATCATGGTAAAGCCTTATTTACAAAACGTCATCAACGACAAAGTCTCAGCATCCCATTTCCATGACGTAAAGAACACGGTTATCATGCAGTCTACAGACGCTGGCTTATTAGATACCTTAGTGAAACTGACCGTCCACTACACGGTACGGTACAATCATTAAATTTTCATCCCCAACCTCTATAGTCGTCTAAATCATTGAAAACATGTGCCTGCTTGTACTGTAATTAATGAAAAAAAAAAACTTTTTACAAAAAAGAAAACCGACTTCAAAAACTCAAAAGTGAAAAATAACTTTGGCTTTGAAAGTCGTCGGCATTGGTTCTGTTTATTGTTTTGTATTGCCACCGACTTCCAAAGCGACTTTTTTTTTTAAAGTCTGTTAAAAATAATGTTTTCCAACAGAATTTCGCGGCTATGCGTGGTTAAGTGGACTAAAAGAACCAGAAGGACCTTGGATTAAAACCGCAACTCCCGGTCCCAAAACGAAGGCACTTTTAGACGAATTGAATGAACTTCAGGTAAGCACTCACGAAAGCATCTGCACAACGCCTACCTTACAAATACATAAATGTTGTTAAGTATCAGAATAATAGACACTAAGTCAATCACTAAGATTCCAAGACTCCAATCACTAAGATCCAATCACTAAGATTGTCTTTTGATCAATTGGAACGAAACATTAGGTAGGTAGTAGGTACCTCTAAATTGAAATGAATCAATGAAAACTTTTAATTTATATTTATGTAACGTCGAAAAATATACCCTTAAGAAGATCTGCTAATCCATTTATTTTGTCGAGATAAGCGAACATAATTTATTGATATTCTATGGTTGGTCCCATGTAGTAATTGTTAAACATGATGGGTACAATGACCAATTTACAGGTATCCGTGTCCGGATTAAGAAGGTGTATGTATACCTATATGTGAATTATTATTTTACCTTTATGTTAAGTTACATGGTATATCTACTAAACTATATCGCGGGCAAAAGTTGGTTACATTATTGAATTTACATAACATTTATACCTACGTAGTATTCTACCACCTTGAACCATCTTTATATTTCGACGTAAGTAACATTGTATCAACCACGCTACGATAGCTGTTATAAATCTACATAATTATAGTGTTCAATTGGCAGTTATTGGACGCAATTGTCTTTGTCCCTGTAATGTACACTCGTACAGGCTTACTTTCATTCTAATCACAATACCTACAAAGCTATTTTGTTCTTAATATTCACAATAAACGTTTATTGTGTTGACAAGTTGTGTTTGTACGGTTTATCTTATCACTGAGTTTTAATTTTGTCCTTAATAGGTATAAACGTACTTAACCTTCTTATCAATGAAATTATCATCTTCAAAATGATAGACAGGTTCCAATAAACCGCGTTGAAAATGAAATTAAAATGGTGGCCAAACAGAGGAACATAGCTTTCCGTTACACACATAAGTACATTTAGTTTAGTGTTTTATAGTGGCATGGGTATATCTACATAATAAGTCTACTTCCTACGTTTTAAAATGTATTATCATTTCAGCAAGCCGGTTCCGTTTCACTGTTTACCGACTTCAAGAAATCCATTGGAAACTATCTTGTGGACGCTGATGGCAATACTTATTTGGATACCTATACACAAATATCTTCGTTGCCCCTTGGATACAATCATCCGGAACTTCTATCTGCTTTCAGAGATAAAGATAATATTGTACGTTAAGTATCATTAACACCTCAAGGTGCACTCAGACTGCGGTCGATCAGCCTCAACTAGACGATATTCATGGCTTCAAAATCTAATATTTGAAAAAACAAGACATTTAAACTAAACTTGACCGAACATAGACTATGGACGATCGTTATGAGGTTCTTCTTCTTTATCGTGTGGGCAGTAAGGTCTAACGACCCCACTAACCCTAGTGTCAGAGTTTCTAAACCGCCTCAAGGGCCTCTGACATGGTGAATACGATAGATTTAAAAGTTGTAAAATGACCGCAGCCTGGTTGAACCTTCAGTTTTAGCGTACGATTAAAATGTAGTATTACCTAAATGTGATTATAAAATATGATTTTAGACGGCGTTGGTGAACCGTCCAGCACTTGGAGTGTATCCATCAGTCGACTGGCCTGATAAATTAAAAGAAGTTTTGTTATCAGTAGCTCCTTGCGGTTTGGATAACGTAATGACTATGATGTGTGGCTCCTGTTCTAATGAAAATGCGATTAAAGCCGCCTTCATACGGTATTCCATAAGAAGACGTGGGGGCTTAACAACCTTTAGTGAAGAAGAAATGAAATCGGTTCTCGAGAACAAGCCACCAGGGGCACCACAATTATCAGTCATGTCGTTCAAAGTTAGTACCTACACTACACGTCATAATTAAGCATTGCTATCTATTGCTTTGGCTGTCTAATTATTTTTATTAGAACCCAGTAGTTAGAAAGACAGGTAATTTTGGGGGTTTTATTGTTGGATTGGTTCTTTCGGATCAGTAACAGATGGATTGCAGGATATTTAGCTGTTTTAAGATGTGAACAAACTCGCAAGACAATACCACACAAAAGAGAAAGCGAAAGTTTACAGACGACTGAAAAGAAAACATTGATTCGTCATTCTGGTAACAATGTGTGAAATATGGTTATTTTTATATACCTATTATACCTATATTTAGTATTTTCTTCGGATAGAAGAACTGATGTAGATGTTATGGATTGACTAGTATAAAAAAAAGCAAAAGTCTCTCTTACTTTTGTTTGTGTTTTAAGTGCCAAAAGAATGTCCAAATGTACTCGTGGTTGAAAATAAGCAATATTTTAAGGTAAGTGCAACAGTGATTGGGGACTTGCACCTTGCTCCATCACAAATGGCTTTAATTAACTTTAGGCACATTAAGAATGGCACAAGTATTAATTTTTAAGATGCCTAATGCTTAAAACGTAACTCAAAAAGATAATAATCATTTTCTCTGCCTATAGCCTTAATAATGGGATCTCTACAGTGATAGCGGGGAAATATAGTCATCACACTTTAAACAAAACGTAGTCTAGTCATGTTTTTATTATTTTGTACCTATCTAATTAAACTTTGTGAAGTTTTGTAGATATGAGTCCAAAGTTTTTGGGCTCCCTTCAGTATATCATTTTAAAAATTAAGCAATTTGACGGGAAAGTGACCATAAGTCTATTGTAATCAAAGCATAGCGTACCCAATCTAACATTAACATTAAAATATTTTCATAATTTCCTAGTAGGTCCGCCGTGTCCTATTTACCGTAGATAAGCACTTGAAGCCTTTGTACGGGATGTATGTCCCTACCTATATCCGTTAACTTCGCCAGTGCACTCGGAACACAATTCTGACTTCAGAACAAATGGAATTTCTTTCAGGAAAACTTTCTTCGGCATATCAAGTATGAAAAATTGGCCTGTTGCTTTTTTACCCGACTGCGACAGAAGGAGGGTTATGTTTTTCGAGGGTATGTTTGTATGTATGTATGTATGTATGTATGTATGTATGTATGTATAATTGTTTGGCACGCTCTGCAGGCTGAACGGCTCGATGGATTTCAGTTTGAGAGGTGTCGTTAGATTCGTATTTACTGTGAGAGTGACACTGGGTATATAAAAAATAAAAAAACAAAATGGCGGATTTTTGGCGCCAAATTCAAATGTTTGGCTCGCTCTGCAGGCTGAACGGCTCGATGGATTTTAGCTTGAGAGGTGTCCGTAGATTCGTATTTACTGTAAGAGTGATACTGGGTATATTAATTTCTTTTTTAAGACTAAAAAAATAAAAAATAAAAAACGGTAATTTAAAAAACTAAAAAACCCGACTGCTATTCTTTAAAAATCCCTAAAACAAGATAAATTGTAGCAGTCGGGACCCATTCTAGAATTGGAGGATTAGTGAATTGAGAGCACATACCTATATTACATTGCAGATGGTCCCGAATGGGTCCCGACTGCTACAATTTATCTTGTTTTAGGGATTTTTAAAGAATAGCAGTCGGGTTTTTTAGTTTTTTAAATTACCGTTTTTTTAGCCACCCCTAATGGCAATAACGATATTTCTTGACCTAAAACAAGGGCAAATGGATTGTTTCCTTGCCGCTGAGAACAATACAGAAGGAATAAGAACGAATTTCCACTAAGCGGAAATGAATTAAAAACCTCCACATCTCTTTACTCATGGTTTTCCTATAAAAAAATCTTGTTGTCTGATACTCAGTCCAGAATAGAGAATTCATGGTTTCAGTTTAAGGATAGATGTCCCTTACACTCGATATATATATTCAATTTCATGACTTCGTCCTTCATGTCCTCTTATGCGGTGACGATCTTCAACACACCAGTTAAGTGGCTTAAATTTATCAATAACATTGATTTCCGCTGGGCATTATAATAGGGCACTCGCCACAGTACGAAATCGTCGCGCCTTCAAAGCCGAGGCGTCTCCATGTTTCGTATACACTTTCTGTTCCACAACTAGGAGAATTTCATAATTGGAAGAGAATGATATTGCCATACTTACCTACATTTTTTTACCTGCCTGTTTCGGCGGAGCCCAAAAAGAGGTTAGCTGACCGTATGCCTGTCGTCTGTCGTATAAGACCATTTTTTTCACAAACTCGTATTCCTAGATATCAAGTTGAAATTCGTGGGAAATACTCAGGTCTAGGTCCCTTGGAACCACGGACTGTTCTGTGCTTGGAACTGTAAAATTTAACTTCTAATCCAAATTAGCCGTACAGTAGGAATACCGATGTTAGCGAAAATATCTTTTACTACAAAATTAATTTGTGTGATTTAGGTACACTCAAAGACAGTTAAAACGCACGTGAAAAGTAGAACTGCTTGCTTTATTGTAATACAATTATATGAAATTTATAAACCGCACGTTTTCACCTTTAGCCTTTACCCAATTTCTTTTCTGCGATTTCTGGCTT
The DNA here is from genome assembly GCA_932526535.1 of Caradrina clavipalpis. NCBI lineage: Eukaryota > Metazoa > Arthropoda > Insecta > Lepidoptera > Noctuidae > Caradrina > Caradrina clavipalpis. The sequence continues at coordinate 8,791,390 of OW052093.1, forward strand.
GATGCTAACTATGTCATGAAATCATTGACGTAAGGCTCCACTTAAGAATGGGATCATAAGTTGAACGGTAGTCCTTGTTCGCACTACCGATCTAGAATATTTATATCAATGCTCTCCAAAAAGCTTTATTTGTATGTTTAATTGCTCTGTCGCGACTCGCGGGTGACACACTTTTTTACATAGCATGTACCTGCCTATTAAGATAGTTAAAATTAACTAGGTTCAATACAACAACACATGTGTTTCAATTATTACACGACAGAACAGGTTTTTATATACGAATATTAATACTAAATTCGGGAACAGGCACCGAACTTACAGGGGGCTTTCCATGGGCGAACATTTGGTGCGTTGGCAGCAACAAGATCGAAACCTATTCACAAATTGGACTTCCCGTCTTTTGATTGGCCAGCTGCTATGTTCCCAAACTACCAGTATCCACTGGATCAATGTATGCGTGAAAACCATCAAGAAGATCAAAGGTAAGACCATCAAGTTAACCTTTTTTTTTGTGGGGAATCCTAATAGACCCCATTAGGATTCCCCACAATTCCCCACGATTCCCCGTTTGCCCCATTCCACCAGGGGCAAAAGGAGGGTTATGTCGGATTCTTACCGACTAAAACCCCCAAGGTTCCGCCTGCTACCATCGGGGATCCGTGTTAGCCGGAAACTGGGCGCCCCATGCTGCCTCTCCAACCACTCGTCCATTACGAGCCAAACCGCCGCTATTGGTAGTTTTTACAACCATGGTTACATTCTATATCTAAATAAATTATAATAAACATTGATCATAAATAATAATAAAAATAGAATGATTTGTTGATCGGAGGTTTTCAAATTTGCAAATTATGTATCTGGAATTCTAGTTATAAATCGTTATATTAAAAGCCGATCCTTTTTTATTGCAATCGGCAGTGCTATTTTGTGAAAATCTCCATCCCTCCTTAAATATAGTGAGTTTAAGGGGAGCTGTCACTCCACTTGATGCTATTGGAGCTATTGCTAGGCTTTGGCAGCATTCACCAAAGGGTCATTTTTACAGAAAAGAATGACTGGTGAAGAGTGAGTGGCTGGCTTGATGTTTTCTGATGTCCACTTGGACTCCAGTGTTGGCCTACTGTGGAGTCCTCAAGTTAAAGAATTGTCTACAATTATGTTTCCTTTATACAAAGTACCTATCTACAGTTTTGCATCCTTGTCCAATTCAAGGAGGTAACTATATGTACTAGGTTTTCTTTTTATTTATTTTTTGTAGGTGATTTTCGTATTCAAACTAGTCATCTAGTCGCTGGCCAGGCGGGGCGATGAACCCGCACGCACACTTGAGCCGCGCGGCACTGCCTACCTACCGCATACGGAACGGGATAATTCTGTTCTTTAAAAGAGGTGTAGGTATTCAGAAATATTGTCAAACAAACAACTAAAAATACAAATATTTATAAATTATTGACCCTGGTGTCGTAATTTTATTTGAATACTGGCGAACTGCCCGCGACTTTGCCCGCGTGGCTTTAGTCACCTCCCATAAGTTACGTCTTTGGTAAATGTTTCGCTCCCGTGTGACGTAGCGTGATGTTATATAATATCGAGGGGTGAAAGGCTATTTGTTTTAAGCGACATTTCACCAACTTTACAGGAGAGCCATTTAAAGATTCAAAATTTGGAAAAAAAATCGTCATGAAAAAACTACTGCACTCACTTTAATGGGGATCGCAAATCTTTATTGCAAAAAAATCCCTTTATGTTTTGGTATATTTTTTAAGAAAAAAACAGTTATAAGTTCCAAGATAAATGTCGCTTAATACAAAATGATCTGTATCGCCTTATTTTTAGAGTAAAGAAAAATGATTCAACTTCCAACTTTGTCACTAATCAGCAGCAGGCAAAATGGTTTAAGTGACTTTACAGTACCAATGCAGGAGAAGGCGAAATGATTGAATCGACGTTACTCAATAATAATAGGAATTGGCTATTTTGTTTAACTACCATTTGTGTTTTGTTAACGATACAGGCAAGTTGGCTTAAGCAACGATGAACATTCTTAATGAGTTGTTTGATGTCTCAGGTTTCGAAAGGAGTTTATATAACTTGGTTGTTGAAACAAGATAATAATGACAGATTTATAGTAAGTTAAGAGTTTGTAGTATTGATATGGGCGAATAATTACTATGTCAGGAATAAAAAAAAAGTTCTGTTAATTAGATTTTTTTTATTTATTACGCATCTTTAACTTAATTAACACTCAGTCTTAATGAGATCGTAAGTTTCGTTATATAAAAAAAATACAGTACAGTAAATCAAACAAGTACTTAATTATTTGTTTTTGAAAAGAAAGGAAAATATTTACTTATTACAAAATAGAGATATGGCCGAAAAAGAAAACATAAATTATGGATATAAATTTAAGCATTATTACCAAATCCAAATCAAATTAATTTATTCATTTATAGACACAATATGACAATATTAAAGTAATTATACTTACAAGTTTATTCTATTGGGGTGCTGGTCAGAAAACTTCCACGCGTACCGTCGTCGGCTGCTTGTCCCTTCGGACACGTCTTGAGGGAACGGCAGCTAGCTGGCCGGTGCACTCCGGGCACGGGTAGTGATCTTCCCTGAGGAATGGGAAGAGATTCCTATTCTTTGGGGAATGTCACTGCTCGTGGCCAATATTCTGACGGGCGGGGTCCGATTCGGACCGAGGGCGTTTCTCCGCGTGTCCCTCTGATCAGCAGAGGGCACAGCGGAGGAGTGAGGACGGGCTCGGCGTGCACTCACCCTGCCACCGAGCAGACAGAGAGGAGGGTGGTTCTTCTCTGTCACCGTCGTACATCGTAACCCCATATCGGAGTGTCGTGGATCATGTCTCGCGGCTTCGATTGGCACCGAGGGTCTTGGCTTAACCGCCCGGACCGCGAGGTAGAAAACCTCTATAAAAAGTCACCCCGAATCCCAAGCGGCGGCGCACCGTGACGGGATGTATGGCTGACGGGCGTTCCTATGGAACATCAGTCGCTAGTGCGAACCACTTGTTTCTTGGTTGGTTGGTTGGATATAGTTTTTACTCGTGGAAATCAAAATGGACCTTACAATGAAACCAAAAGACGTAGAAGGAGGGAAGGGGGATGCCGGGTCGGAGTCCGACTCGGCCCCTAGCGTGGTGAGCGTGGGTAGCTCAGGGAACTCCCACCGCAAGATGGTTGGGCCGCCCGAGAAGTTCATCCGGAAGCGGCCCAGACCGGAGGACTAGGCGTCCTCCGAAGGCGAGTTTGCCTCGGCTTGCAAGATCCCCACCAGCAGTCGCGGTGGGGTCCAGGAGCGAGGCCCAGGGAGGGTGACTGCCCGGAGGAGACCAGCGACGCTTGTCGCTGAAGGGCAGTCCCTGAACGAGACTGGTGGCGACGATGTGGTCCAGCCGGACACATCACGCAACGAGGCAGGTGCACCTGGCAGCTCTGAGGAGCGTAAGTCCAGGTTCATGGAGGCGGTTAAGGAGGCGGTCGCGAGCGTAGCCTGAAAAAAGATGAAGGGCTCGAAGTCTCGGGCCATGGAGGAGGCTTCGGCCACTATTGCGGCGGCTGCGGAGGCCAGGTTTGCGGGCCAGGTCCCGCAGCTTCAGACGGAGGTGGCTCGTCTGTCAGCCACAATAGAGCTCCTCATAGAGGAGAATAGGAGACTCCGACCTGGCTGAGCTCCTCGGGTCCGGCTCCCGCCAGGCGCCCAAGGCAGGGAGCCAGGGAACCCAGCCCGAGCCAGTGGATTACCAGGTGCTTAACCTGGTTCAGCTGGAACTGGCGGCCTTCCAGGCACGGTTTTCCGTCCTGAAAGGCATCGTGACGGCAACGGGGGCCACGATGTTGGAGGTCCCCGGTGCCACCAGCGGCCCGTCTGCAGACGCTCTAGCAGAGAGGCTCAGAGCATCCCTGGATGCGGACGTGGCCCGAGTGTCCAGGCCCGTCAGATGCGCAGACCTGCGCATCCTGGGTCTGGACGACTCCGTCACCACGGAGGAGGTGGTAGCCGCCGTCGCCAAGACGGTTGGATGCCTTGCCGAGGAGGTGAGGGCAGGCACCATCCGCCCGGAACGCACGGGTATGCAGACCATCATGGTCAGCTGCCCAGTGGCGGCGGCTAAAGCCATCGTTGGGGAGGGCCGCTTACTGGTGGGCTGGGTGTCGGCGCAGGTTAGACTGCTCGAGCCCAGGCCCCTGAGGTGCTACCGTTGCCACGTGGGGAAGCACGTGGCATGTCGGTCCGCCTCGGAGGTGGACCGCAGCGCCCTATGTTTCCGCTGCGGTCAGCCCGGTCACAACGCCGCGGCTTGTGATGCCCCGCCGCACTGCGACGCATGTATGTGCGCGGGGCTTACAAGCCGGCCGATCACCGGGCTGGGGGCAAGGCCTGCGCCGTACCCGCCAGGGCCGGGGGAAGGCCCCGCACTGCCGCCACCGCCGCAGCCGCCGCTGATGCCGCGTCCGCCGGCGCAATGGTTTGCCAATAACGGCACCATTGCGCCTCCCGCAGGTGGATACCGTAGACACGGTCTGTGAGCGGTGAGCAATGGGTAGCTCACCGTCCGTACGTTATTAACTAACGACAGACCGTGTCGACGGCGCGTTAATGTTCCGCGCACAGAGGTGTCAGCCACTGGAAGGGGCCACTAAGGGCCAAATTCCTGCCGGGGCTGCGGGTTGTTCGAAAGAGATACCGCGCCCACGGAACGCAAAGGGCACACGAAGGTTTTTAGTCAGTAAAAGTCTGACACTCCCTCCCGCCCCGCCCAGGACGGGGAGGGGGGGTCATTTGATGATTTCCCATCTCTTAAAAAAAAAAAAGTTTATTCTATTCGGTTTTATCCCAAACTAAGTACAACAAAACGCGTCCTGTCTCTCTCCTCCACATTATCACGACTGACTGATGCGCCTGCGCGGGGCGGGACAGTACTAATACTGCTACGGTTTACGAAAACTATGTCAACTTTTATTTGTTTTAAATTACATAGATTGTTATTGTAGTATTAAAATTGGATGGTTTAAAAGACAAACTATTTATTATTATGATACAGGAAAAAATGATTTTAATCTAATCACTTGGTATTAGATTTATCTTAAGTGACGTATTTATAAAATGTGAATACTGATAAACTGTCCAAGCGACTAAGGAACCCAGTTTTGAGAACAGAAATATTGTTTGAAGCTCCAAACAGAGTGCAAAACAGTTGCAGCGAAAAGGGTTGAACCGATATGTCTTAATGAATTTGGCTGACGGCAAATTGGTTGAAGCGACATTGCATAGTGTAAGTAGTCGTAAGCAAAATGTATGAAGGGACTTTTCATCTAAAGTTAGCCATATCGAAAAACGATTTATCTGCCATCGAACTGAAATTTTAGGACGAGAATAACGGCTTATGCCCCGATTCTCTGTTTATGTGTACAGCTTAAATGAAATACTAAAAAAATATGGCAAATTTGATGTCGGATCATACATCAAGTTTGAGAATTATGCACTAAAATTGCATTGTTTTAAGCGCCATAAAAGTGCTCAGAATTGTACGAAACCGGGCTCATTCGACGCAGAAAAATTCGCTGATTCCGAATATGTATATAACTCAATATCGCCCAAAATGTCGCTTAAAACAAATAGCCTTTCACCCCTCGATATATAGTATAGCCTATGGAACTTAGGAATAATGTAGCTATGTATTGGTGAAAAAATGGTTAAAATCGGTCCTTTACTTTCGGAGCCTATTCGTTACAAACAAACAAGCAAGCAAAAACAATCGAGCAAACAATGTTAATGGGTTTTTCTATGAAATTCTCAGTAGCAGCTCGGAGTTAGGATTTGTGCCTGGTTAATTTAATAGGAATAGGCTCGCCCCATATTACATAGGACCTAAACATACCGGCGTACTGTGGGTGTGCATTGGTAGGTACACCTCTGCCTAACCCTTCGGGGAATACAGGCGTGATGGTATGTATTTTATGACAACCTCCTAAAATTTTACGAGGATGCAATACTGTACGTTGTAGGTATAACAATATACGGGTATAACGTTACTTATTTGTCCTAGTTTTTAAATGCACCTAATAGGTTTTCTGATATTATTTTTGTTAATAAATAACGATTTACTAATAAACAAAAAGGTAAAAAAAAAATTGTTAACCCAGTATATTTTAATAATTTTGTTTATCATTTCTATACTAAATAATAATAAACCTAAAAATTTATCTTTAGATGCCTCGCACACGTATGCGAACTCTTCCAAATGTGGGAAATGAAATGTAATCCGGTTGCTGCTGTAATTATTGAACCCATTCAAGCGGAAGGAGGTGACAACCACGCTTCACCGGAATTTTTCCAGCAGTTACAAAGGATTTGCGAAAGTGTAAGTTATTCGGATGCTTCACCATTATCAAAATGATTTCACTATTTCACGCTCTAAGTAGATATTGAATAATTAGTCCAGTCAAATTAGACATTGACTGTTACATATGTTTGTGTTACATTAATTCCCACAGAGCTAAAAATTGGCATTAATGTTCCGAATACTATTATAAATGAATTGTGAAAAGTCCCCATCGACCTCTTGTGCAAATATTTTTATTGACTGTAACATTTTGCAAAAATGGCTTTTTCGCGTTTTCCAGCTAAACAGTGCATTTTACAGCAAAATTTATTAGTTTAGACAAAAATTCGAAGGATGGAATGTCTCTATAGTAATTAATTTAACCTGACACCTATTTTAAGGACTGACTTGACTGGACTAAAAGCAGGTTTTTCTTTTTACAGAAAGGAGCGGCTTTGATTATGGATGAAGTACAGACTGGGTGTGGACCAACAGGGAAAATGTGGTGTTTTGAACATTTCGATTTGCCAGAGCCACCTGATTTCATTACATTTAGTAAGAAGATGATAACGGGTGGATTTTACTGCAAACCCGAATTTAGGTATGTTTTTGTTTTAATGTAAAACACAATTATTGTATCCATTGTAGGGCATATAAGTAGACCAATTTGCCAGAGTTGCGGAATTAGTTTGAAAGAGTCACCGTGGCCCTGGAACGCAAAGGGCATTAGGAGGAACACGTATGGGTTTTCGTCAGTAAGAGTCTGACACTCCCTTTCGTTCCATCCTGAGCGGAAGATGTCTTTTTATGATTGATTAACCATCCTTAAAAAATAAAAAGTTCTGTATAAACCAATACTTTAGGTACCTATAGATAATAATGACTCCCGGAAATCGTTGTGTTGTTATGAACCAACTGGTGGATTCTGTAAATATCATCTTTGATTAATTTTGATGGGCTGTCAAGTGTCATTTCACATAATGATAGGGTTTGCCATCTAAGCTATTTCACAAATAATAAATGGCAATTTTTTGTCCTCGCAAGTGTCTTGAAAAACGTAGTATGACAAGCGTGATTAGGCGCTCAATAAAGCCTTTAATTAAAAACTTATTATATGGGTACTTATCTTTCATAGGGCCACTTATTTCTATTTGAATTAATTCTTTAAAAAGGATTTCAGGTGTTTTTCCATAATTATTTGGCAAATATAAATATTGTAATTTTGTTTTTAATTTCTCGTTTCAGGCCTCCACATGCGTTTAGGATTTTCAATACGTGGATGGGAGACCCATCGAAGTTGATAATGTTAGAACATGTACTGAAGGTCATAAAAAATGACAAACTTCTGGATTTGGTACAAAAGTCAGGTGCTGTTCTGATAGAGGGGCTTCACGAGCTGGAGTGCGAGTATCCGAATTTGATATATGCCGTGCGTGGTCGAGGCACGTTTATAGCGTTCAACTGCTGCACTCCCCAATTGAGAGATAAACTCATTGTCACTTTGTTGAAAAATGGTAAGCAAACCTCCCAACCAATTTATTAGTTTTTAACCAACTTCAGAAAAGGAAGAGGTTATCAATCCGGATTTTATTTACCTTAGTTCTCCATCATTTATCAACCAATATTTCAAGGATAATATACTTTTAGATTTACATTTCACATTTCAAATTTTATGTAATTCGGTTTAGTAGGCACCTAGCTTGTTTTCTATATTAAAAAAAAAAAAACTAAGTAGGTACCTAAACGAAATTGCGTACTTTGCTTTCTTGTGACTTTTTAACCGACTTCAAAAAAAAGGAGGTACATTGGCACATCTCTGCCTATTCCCTCGGGGAATACAGGCGTAATGGTATGTAAAGATTAAAACATAATGTTGCATCACCAAGCTACAGACTATGATGGTTTGTAATTTGCCAGCCGGAGCCATTTTGGATAGGTACCACAGCTATTCTAGTGCTATTTATTATTGAATAGGTTTCCCTAAGTCCTGCAGGTAGGTACTGTTATCCCTAACCTAGGTGATATTAAAACAAGGAGGGGTACCTACTACAAGTTGTATAAAAGTTTACGCTTTTGTACCTGCCTACTTTTTATAATGTTTTCTTTCTCCACATTCATCTTCAAAAATTCAAGTACCTACCTATTTTGTAATCGCCAAAAGTTTATCTAACAAGATAATGCTAGTTGTTCGAATGAAACGTTAAGTTTTCGTTTATATTAACTAAGTTTGTTTAATTTACAGGTGTTATAGCAGGAGCTTGTGGAACACACTCAATTCGTCTTCGGCCGGCTTTGATTTTTGAACCAAGGCATGCCGAATGCTATTTGGATATACTCAACAAAACATTATGTGAATTAAAATAAGCTTGCAGTTAGTATCAATCAGATTTTTTTGAATACCTTCTTCCAGTAATATACATTCAATTTGCATTCGTCCAGCATTAACGTGGACGTCGTGCTAACGTCATGTCATGGCGCAGAGTCACGTACACGCTGCACTAGTGCCACGCAGACATCGCAAAGATGCCCACTGATCAGCGTCTAGTTTCGATACAATAATATTAAAAAAAAACGTAGGTACGACGGGGAAACTTTATGATTGGCTTTGTTGCAAAAAATTACATGAAGCCGATACAGAACAGACGCAGGATCAATGCGCTTGATTTCTCTCCAGACATGCCAGGTTGATTGCCAATCTGATTTCCTGCGAATTGCCGAAATCCTTTCTGGACAACATAATTAAAAGATGTTCAGGATGACATTTTACACGGCAATGCAGGAATTTTATTTTCTGACGTAGGTACTTTTAGTTTATTGGTTAAAAATGTTTGATGACTGATGCAAAATGTTTGATTATTTCGTAGATATCTCTTCGAAAGACGTTAATGGTGTTTGCTTGCTTTTGTCGATAACTGAACACGTTGCTCGATGGACGCTTTACGTTGGATCAACGCAAGATGCGAATGCTTCACCTACTTGTTTACGAATTAAGTTTTTTTAAGTGCCATATTATTGTATAGGTACAGCCGTACAGGTATTCTATTTTTTATGACAATATTTTTGTAGTACTAATACAATAGTGGGTACTTAACCACTTCCGATGTCTTCCAGTTAACACGTAATTCTTCTGTAGCTATCCGTCGTAATCATTAGAAGTTGAACCCTTTCCGGCTGATTTTTCAATGTTCACGTAAACTTTTTGTTAAACATATATTATTCATATTGATTTATTATTTAGATAAAAGTTATCGGACTTTTGAAAAATCAGCCCATAAACTACTAGATGAAATGTGTATGTAAGTTTTTATGAATTAGAAAGTGGGGAAAATATCTTATTCAAATTGAATTGGTATGACATAAAAGCTTATTTGATAATCCAATTCCCAGAGGTTTCGACGTCGGAATCTGATGAATTCGTGTTTAACCTTCTGTATTGTGTTTGTTATTAATAGCACATATAACCAGCGTAGGTACATTCTTATAAATATTTATCTACCTAATTATGAACACAGTAAAAGGTGACTCTATTGAATAAATAATTGGAAGAATATTAAATATTCCGTGAAATACCGAAAATGTAACTGAGTTACCATTTATACAGTTACCAACCTTGTAGTAATACTAGATAATCGTCTTAATGTATCTACCTAGGAAAATAGATCGAGTAGAGTAAGACTGAATGATGTCTTCCAAATTATACCATGTCTATTCTCAACTGTCTTTTTTTTAAACCCCCTTACCGGTCTACATGTGTTGGTACCTATGCCCACTTCACTCCCTACTGTTGCGTTCAACAACGTTCAACCGTTCTACAATTGAAAGCTAATGAACTTATGTTATAAATATTAGTAAATTTTCTAATGCTCCGCTCATCCACACTTCGGCGGAGCATCAACCTTAAAAAGAAAAAAAAAACAATGTTAGGTTAGGTTAATCTCAAATGAAAAGGAGTCATTCAAAAGAACGATTCGATATCTAGTATACCTAACTAGATAATATATTATACTTTAGCCTAGAGCTTGCTTGCGTGCTTTTGAAAATTCATTCGCTAAGAGGAAGCAAATTTTTACTTGAGTGCTATAATGTTTTACTATTTAAAACAGGGACTGAAAGCGGTTACGGTAAGAGTAACGTTAAGATACCTCTAAATACTATCGGTACTGCTTTAAGATAAAGGTTGGGCTGTAGGTACAGTTATTTAACCTTATACGATTTCGGTACCAAAAAACATGCGAAACGATCTAAAACGTCAAAAAAAGCACTGGAAATGGTTCATGAAAATCCATTCACCATAAATTTTGTTCGGTAAAAAGTAAATGCTATCGCGTATGAATTGGCCACTAGAGGCGCTAGTGTAGCGTGAGGTCTCCGAAATGTCCAATGCCACTGTTATTTAGGTGCAAAATGTACTTTACATTGATGTTCCTATTATATATATGTATGTCCAGGACCTTACTCGACAGTCATGGCGCCGGTAGATAGGTTTAGCATACATACTAAAAATAAGGGAAATCAAAATTTGTAGTTTACAATACCGGGGAAATTGGACTACTCGATCTTAATATTTTGTTTGTCTGTAGTATTAACGAACATAAAGATTAATAAAAATAGATCAATTATGTATTACTTTCCATAGGTAGGTAATTATTTATTATTTACCATTTTGATTACTTACATTAAACGTGCTTTAACATTGAGATTTACCAATGGAGATGCCATGTACTTCTAAATTTATCAAGTTGAACCCATCAAAACTTGACATGTCATGTCCGCCATTTTGAGTATCAGTTATCGATTGAAATAGGTTCCTGAGGCCCGGCGCCAACTATCGGTGGAGATCGGTGCGGCATGGAACAGCTAGTGGCCTAGTAGTATGAAACGCGACGAAGTCAGTGCGTTCCTCCAGAAAAAAAAAACCGGTTAACTGAGTGTAAAAGATAATAAATTATCCAGTGCTACTCGAAATTGATTATTTGAGCCCTGCAAGAAGCCCCGTGCCGTGCGTTCGCAACAAGTGAACGTCTAGCAACGAGGCAGTGCTAGCCAGCCAGGTTGATAACTGAGTGAACAAATAACAATCAATGCATAAATAACTCGTGTACGAAATAAAAATTATCCTAACCATTCTCTCTTAAATGTTCAAAATAATTACAAAAGCTAGACAACTCTGACACTATATTTGATATTTATTTGTTGTAGATAGAAACGTACACTAGAAGCGCGTACTATTCAATGTCCATTTTGGGTCTCAAGGCGAGAGCTTTTTTCGTACCTAGTTAGAGACCGTCCACAGATACAGGTCAGCGGTAAAACTGACAAATTGACAATGCATTCTACGACAGATTACCTACTACACACCTTTCACCGTAAGATGTCCCCTGCCGTGATGTTGGCACTATTGCCCTAACAATCTGTCTTGCACTCACAAGGTGAACGGTGTGTACAAGAATTAAGGAATTACTGTGGGTAATTTTAGTCCCGATACCTACAGTTTTAACTCGTGTAATGTATTTCTGACAATTGCTTACAAGCCCAATCCCTTGAACCCTTGAACTATACTTGCGCCACATTCAATGCAGAATGTTCAATAACAAACAACTGTCAAATTAAGGAATATAGTGCGGATACCAAAATGACTTTTTCATTTCATTGTATTTTATAAAACACTAACTGTTAAGGAAAAACGTGTTATAATGCTAGTATTTACTAAATAATACAAAAGGAAATTGTAAATCAGAATAATTATATTACTTTTATAACATTCGGCCACATTTACTAAAATGTTTGTTGTTAAAGATTATTTTTCGAATTTGGTTAAAGTATAGGTACTTACATGATTTTAATAATATTTATTGTTATTGGTACCTAATCAAGCAGACGATTTTCTCAAACATTTAAGCAATGGCTTGTGGCTCTTATTCATAGTACCTAAAGGGAATTGAGGTATCAAGGGAGTTCTGCAATACGTACCTTGGTGTCGAAATAACTAATAAGTATGAATTATGAAGCTACCTAAGAAAATACTTATAATTATGTTTCTGCTAGGTATTCCAAACAGCTGCATAATAATATTAATTTAGCATAATACTAGACGTACACAGCTTATAAATAGAAAGTGACGTCATACACGTGATATATTTAGGAAGCAGTGGATACTTACGTAGGTATATCTGTCTACTTCTATAATTATACCACCTCTTGCGACGTGCAGAAATAGCCCAAATCTCTCAGCCTATCCGAAGTCGCACTGTTACGATTGTCTAATCTATAGGTATACATTTATGGAGCAGCTACCTCCGTAAATGTATTATATTATACCCACCTACCTACCTACCTATAGATTATTATTATTTTGTTATTTAGCTACGTACCTAAATAATAAAATAGTTATTCTATGCATTTATCTATAATTCTATACTAATATTATAAAGAGGAAATATTTGTATGTGTGTATGTAACAAATAAACTCTGAAACTACTGGACTAATTTCAAAAATTCTTTCATGATTAGAATGCTTCACTATGATATCCCTGATCAACATAGGCTATATAACATCACGGCTACGACTCACGGTAGCAGAACAGTAACCAAAGACGTACATAACTTATTACGGTTGAAATAAGCCTCGCGGACGAAGTCGCGATTTCGCGAATAGATCGCTAGTTTTTAAGTAAGGATTGTTTTTTAACCGACTTCAAAAAAGGAGGAGGTTCTCAATTCGTCTGTATGTATAATATTTTTTTTTTTTTTTTTTTTTTTTTATGTATGTTCACCGATATCTTCGTCAATTATAGACGGATTTCAAAATTTTTTTTTTTGTTGGATAGAGTTCACTTCTGAGGTGGTCCCATTTTCACCAGTCCAGGATCTGATGATGGAATCCAGGAGAAATCGAGGGCAACCACCGAAAATTGTATGCTCGTATGGTGTTTTTGTTACGTAATCATGTCTTACTCAGGTATATGCTTCAGGGTGTCAACATCTGATGCTGCTGTCCTGATGATGATACTACAGTACTCCTTAACGGTAGTAGTTTTTGAGATAGGGACTTTTTATTATATTATGTTTGTTCGCGGATAACTTCGTCGTTTATGAACCGATTTTGATTATTCTTTTTTTGTTGGAAAGGGTAAACTTCCCAAATGGTTCCATTTAAATTTCATATAGATCTGATGATGGATTACGGAGACAGACAACAGAACTCTTCAAAAAATTACAGCAAATCAACCGCGATTGCTGCTATCGCATAAATATGCATTGTTTACGCAATTACACAACATAACATCGCGCCTGTACACTCGAAAGAGTTACACAGATGTATACTTACAGTAATATTTGAAAATTTCTCATCTAAGTAAACGAAATCGCGTATTCTGCATTCTTATGACGTTTTTTACCGGTGTCATGTTAATTTACATGACATGACAGTTCCTTCATGGATTTGGATAAAAAAATTGATACTAAAAAGCGAGAAATAAAAAACTTTTTTACAAAAAAGACAACCGCCTTCAAAAACTAAAAAGAGAAAAATAACTTTAGCTTTGGAAGTCGGCGGCAATACAAAACAACAAACAGAACCAAAGCCGCCGACTTCCAAAGCTAAAGTTATTTTTCTCTTTTTAGTTTTTGAAGGCGGTTGTCTTTTTTTGTAAAAAAGTTTTTTAAATACAGAATTCCTTTGTTTATATTCGTACGATCGATACCTATGTCTATCCTGTTTGCCTTTACGTGTATGCTGATCTTTAACCATAGTAATTAACTAACCACTGGGTATAGTAACTAAAACATAACGCCCAAAAATAAAATATGTTTCCACGCACAAATATCTATTATTCTAGAAGGTAAATGACCACTAAAATGTAAACTCCATAATCATTTATTTAATGATAAATATATTTAACATCTTACGCTATTCAAGCAAATGACACCAAGTGAATCATCGTTTACCCAAATGTAATAAACTGACCAACATTTTGTACTCTATAGGTACATGCTAAACTTATAAAGAGGTAGGAATGGAATTGGTGGCCTTAACTCATCCTCTCTGAGCCGAAACTACTGAAGTTCTAAAACCCGATTTAAACAGTGGTTTCTTTGTATACACAAGGGATGGGGAAGGGATTATTGAAAACGATCCCCTGAAAGAGCGAAAAGGGACGATTGTGTGAAAAAACTCATTCCTTAGGTTAGTTAGGTAATACCTACTAGGTATACTATACTAACTCTCAACGAATTTATATGGAAGAATTTTAACGCGTATGCATTATACATAACTATAAGCTAGTGTTTATATTATACACAACAACTAGGTAGTATTTATGGGTTTTCAAAAATCAACCCTACTTGGTTGGAAAGGGGTTCATATACAAGTTCTTATTTTACTAACGTACTGGTTTTGCGATTTACTTGAAAATTGGAATTAGAAATCTTTTTCTTATCAATTAATAGGATCCTGAATTCGTCCCCTCATTATCAATAATCATCATCATTGGCCCATAGCAGTCTAACAACCGGAAAGGGAGCGGAATACAGTTTGTATGAAATATTTTATTCTTACGGTTTTAAAATACTACATAGGTATTTATGAAAGTTGGCACAAATACCTACTTGTGTAGGTAAATAACGTTTGAAATGATATTGAACAAAATGGCCCTTTAAAGGAGGTGGAGGGACTGTTCAAGTTCGAATAAGGTTAAATAGGAGGTCACTTAGGAGGTCCGTCAGTTTTGATGTTGGAGACTTGACAAATTATTTTTAGATTATATTATATTGGTGTATTTGGAGTAACGTTTCACTATAAAATGGATTTAGGAAAGGCAAAGCAGGTAAGATCAGAATGCTGATAGGGGGCTACGGCTACGGGCTACGCAACTGAATAAAGTGACTGAAAAATACTGAGAATTTATTTGGAAGCCTGTTAATATTATTTTTTATTTTATTATTCTGCATTAGCAGTGGACACGTGATGCGGTGAAGGTGATTGAATTATTTAGAAGCCAACTGAACAAGTGGTAAAGCCACTGTCAGCAAATGATTACCATTAACTATCCCATCGTTTCAGTTTATCTGTAATCACCGTAAATAATTCCAGGGTGAAACGAGTCAAATATAAATCCGTTGGGGTTGAGCTTAGCAAACAACGTTTTGCATGGACTTGGCATGGACAGGAGCGACTCGTTTGTTATCGGTTGAAAAATAAAACAAAAAATATTGATTTTGTAGAAATATGTATTAACGTAATATCTTTGCATAACCCTTTGAATGAATTGGCGTCTTCACAGACGTCCTGGTATCGGTTTACAGAAGCAATAAAACAAAAAAATATTTCAATCATAACATAATTGTTTGAAGATCCTCAATCAAGTGGTGATGACGTGGTCTCAACGTACTCATGATTTCTTATATTATCGCGCGTATACATTTATAGATTTTTTTCCATTCTAAGGGTTCCGTACTCGAAAAGAGAGTTGAATTTGACACAGAGTGTGAATTCCTATTGTCGCTAAAGAACAAGTTTCTTGTATGCCTTGTATTTTCAATTCTTACTGTACGGTGGCAGTGGTATGAAATCTTTCATGTGCGAGTCCCACTCACACTTTGCCGGTTCTTATTTACTACTAGCTAAAAGGAAAAACGACATTTTTTACGAAATAGAATTAAACGATTTTGATGTTTTTTAATTTTTTGTTGTCTCTAGTATTGATGAACATGAAAAGTAAATCAAACGGTTACATACTGTTATATTTATTATTTAATTCGTTTTAATAATTTTTTGTTCTACATCAGATGAATATAAAGAAGTAATTATTATAAATCGCTCTTCAGTATTTCAATTATTCTGTCTTGCTCATTCTTTTACTTTTTTTGTAATCGACTTTAATTCGAAACTATCAAAATTGATTTCCTTCTTCCGTTCTCTTTTTACCAGGCGTGGAAAACACACCATCATACGACGTGTCTTCACCCATCACTCGCCGTATAGAGGTAAGTACTGAAACTCGATAAAGCAGTTACAATTATTCATGAAAGAAAAGAACAATTTAAAAGTACCTAGGTATCGTTCATTATTTCATAATCAGCCCTCCTCGTTGGCCTAGTAGTGCTAAGCCCGACTGCTACACTAGAGATCTTGGGTTCGACTCCTAAGACGAACAGTGTTATTGGGTTTTTCTATGAAATTCTCAGTAGCAGCTCGGAGATAGGTTTTGTACTCGGTTAATGGCAACAGGCTCGCCCCATATTACATACATAGGACATAGGACCTAAACGTACCGGCGAACTATGGGTGTACTGTACATTGGTTCACCTCTGCCTAACCTTTGGGGGGAATACAGGCGTAAGGTATGAAAATAACATGTCAGGTGACAATTAAAATTACCATATTATGAAAATCACATTTATTGTTAATGCCATCAATTTCTGGTACATCTATACCCATCTAAATATATATAACTCAAAGGTGACTGACTGACTGACTGATTGACATAGTGATCTATCACCGCACAGCCCAAACCACTGGATGGATCGGGCTGAAATTTGGCATGCAGGTAGATATTATGACGTAGGCATCCGCTAAGAAAGGATTTTGGTAAATTCCACCCCTAAGGGGATAAAATAGGGGATAAAATAGGGGATGAAAAATAATACTTCTTAACGCGAGCGAAGCCGCGGGCAAAAGCTAGTTACCCATAATACCCATCATTATCGAGGAAGTTTCGTCGGTTAATTAAAAACGACCCTGCAAACATTATTGTAGTTTCATTTGTACGTTGCACCTGTGATAAAATACAACCCGATCAAAGCCGGACCTGACTGCTAGTTATCCAACTACGGCAAAACCAAAAATTTACAAGATTTTCAGTTTGATTGTTGTAGTGGGCGGGTTGAATTCTATTTTTATTATAGTAATGATCATTCCCAACTAGCAAAAAAGTTATATAAGTTTAGAATTATACGACTAACAGTCATGTAAGGGGTTTGAAATAGTTATGAAGTAACTAAACAGTTGTAAAATAGTATTCAGTTCGACGCATTAGTTATATATATTTAAATCATATTAATGCGTCTGGTAAACGTCGTCTCAATTAATTTATAAGACGGTTATATAATGTTAAGTCGAGTAAACGTTTCAGTCGGACAATAGTGATGACTCGCCATGTTCCGTAAATTTAGAACCTTTTATTCAACATTTAAATAACAAACCGTTATGTAATGGTTTTATAGTTATCTATTATAAAATCGTCATAATAGGTCATATACAAAACCATTAAATAACTTTTGGTTGGAAACGTTATTCTAATATAACTGACTAGCTGTGCCCCGCGGTTTCACCCGCGTCTTTGGTTACTGCTCCGCCCTCGTGGGTCGTTTTAAATTTTTCTCGCCTTTTAAACCTTCCCTAGACCTCCACGGACATTTCAAGACTAAGATAAGATAAATCCGTTCAACCGTTCTCGAGTTTTAGCGAGACTAACGAACAGCAATTCATTTTTATATATATAGAATAATTTTTATTCCTACAACGTGTGCCAATCTATGACTAAAATAAAATGTGATAAACTTAATGAGAGATTCACAAGCTTATCAACGCCAGAATCACCACGATGTCCCTGTGAATAAAACAGAAGTATTTCCATGACTATACGCAAAGGGTTTTACTATTTTCCAACAGAACTCTAATTGTAACCGTCATGGTGGACGCCATAAATCGTATAAAAACATGTATACGACCAATAGTTATGTAAAGGTCGAAATGCAGTCGCCCAATGTCTATTGGCAATATGGCCGAGACTATTGCTGTCAATTAATATATTTTATTTTTATAAACAATATGAAAACTCCAATATTATGAAGGCCCATGAAAATATTGACAAAGATAACCATACATATCATCGAAAAAATTTAATTCCCATGTATAAGTCATCGCTCTTCATCTTCCACCGCAATATGCTTTCTCTATATTAAAGAATTCTTAATAATGATTCATACGACATTTTACTTAACTTTATAATATAATTTTGCCATAACACAATAAATGTCACACAAATTGTCGCTGACACTCTCATACGATGATATAGTTATTCATTGGATTACTAGACGATTACAAACCTTATTAGTTAAACTCACAACGTCTACGTGACTTTTACTCAACATAATTTGTCGCTAACGCGACTGCAACACGACCTTTACACGATTGAAATGTTATATAATCTGCGCCCAAACCCGCGTTATATTTACGTTTAAAAAACTATTATAAAACGTTTTCGTATGGCTGAAAGTTAAATTGAAAACGTTTTTGTACCTTTTATATGACATTATTTTGCTACTTGGGTTGTGATATGGATTGAATACGTTGGCACGTAGCTACCCACCCACCTACTTTGGTTGAGCTTCCTTTATATGGAAGGAAGTATCTCTCACTTCGTTGGTGACTACTACCACGTCATAATTATACTTTTAGTAAGCAGTGTTTCTACCTACTACATTCAAATTGCACTGGGTCAATTTCTCATTTCCATCATACAGAGGTCTGTCTTAGCTCTGAGATGAACTTCTGCGTTATTATCTAGAACATGAATAGTTAGGTACCTAGTTGTATGCATATCAAAATGGGAGACCTAAGTAACTACTGTTCGCTTTAGCTCAGTTAGAAACTCAAACAAATCATTGTTAAATTGAACAGTTGATGTGCCATTGTTTGTTCTATTTCTAGTATATTTGCATTTATGTATCTCGGTAGGTAAGCACAATGCTGTACTATTTTCAGGTTCAAATACAACGCGCGCCTACTAACCTATTTGTGATGGAGCTAGTTTGTTGACCTCGTTGACCAACGACCTGCTCGCGGTTAAATACAAAAGCCACGGAGCGATGTGTTGTGCAGTGCGCTATACCGTCTAACTTACAACTTGGCATCATAATACGCGAGCATTGACCCTTTGTATCATTATGTGAATGTGCTAGTTAGTTGGCCTGCCTACATTTTGTACGCAAAACATTTACTAGAGATGTATTTTATAGAGGATTTTATGCAAGTAGTAAAATAGGTACCATCGAAAGGGACCACCATTTCTGGGATGCTTAACATACTTTCAATACTTAAAAATCCTCTTAGTTTACCTGAAAATACAATATAGGTACACTTAGTGGTCGTGGATTGATTACAGCAGTGCTCAATGATTGTTGACATACTTGTCAGTCATACTCATGACGGTAACCTCGACAAAGTTGTGAAAGATAAGCAAATTAAGTATTTTGACTTAACTTGTGAGGTTGTGGACATGTCCAGTGTGGACTCCACGGTAATTGTTGTGAGTCGTTACAGCCAATGGCATAATTACCATGAGACTTGGTTAGCACCTGAGGAGGTAATTGTTAGAAAGACAGGGAGGATCGAACCCTTGATCCCTCAAGGGTTCGATTCAAAAGGCAGTACCTAGATACTACAGAACGTGTCTCATATCGTTAAGATGTTCCTCTCTCCTAGAGCCCTGATTGCTGATTTGGACCCTGCTCCCGATACCGCTGATGTACTAATTTTTAATATATTTAAATGAATAATTAAATGTATTATGTTTTAGGGGAAATAAAGGATTGATAAAGAATTTATTAAAAAATTCTGTAAATGGTAAATCTGTGATGTGCAATTGATTCAGACTAAGTACCTACATAATTGTTACATAATTTTCGCTCAAAACCATTGTGCATACAGAGCTCTTTATCAAGATATGATTTCGGGATAAAATAAATTATAAAGCTTTATGTGCTGCACGTCGTCCTGGTTCTGGGTTTACAATGGTTTCTTCATACGCCACCGGGTCACACAAAATAAACATGTTTTGGAACCGGCGACGGCAAATATTTTTAAGTGAGACTCGTCTAGCCCTTTTCTCCTGAAAGGCGCTTATAAAATAAACAACGAGGTATGAATAGATTCAATAGATGAAACAATCAATTCCAAGTTCCGTTCGTGATATCTATGACTTGAGGTATGGTAAACCAATAATCTTTTTCTGTGATTTCGTCCGCATAAATGTCAGTTATCGTGGACGCAAGCGAAGGACTTTAAAATACCTCTATCCATACGCATCCCATTTTCCTAACTACTTGTCCATTTTCATTACGATGATGGGTTCTATGGTTTTGCCGTGACGAGGTGAAAAATATGCCGCGTTATTTTCTCATTTCAATTATTATAATAGTGCAGATATTGTAAATAATTGACCTATGAGGTAATCCAAACCAAACAACGGACTATCTTAATAAGTAGGTAGTCACAGAATTCGGTATTTAAGGTAATGTGCCGTAGCTGCCGTGGCGGGTCCACGGCAGCTACGGCGCTACGTTGGTGACGTTCAAATCCCTACAATCTGTATTCTGGGGGTCATCAAATATACTGGTAGGAGAACTGAATATTGCTTAAGTAGGTGCCTACTTGGAGAATGCAAATACATAATGCAATATCAAATACATTGGGTTTATGATTGTATATAACTATACGTATATTTGATAGTCTTGTCCTTCACGCGCACGTCAGCTGGTGAGCGCTACTAGCGCTATTAATGTGTCGTGTAACCGCTGTTCGTGAATCGTTCGTTCGTTATTCGCTTCTTCGAATGTCAGTCGATGGAAAACGTGCGCTCGGATCGTTTGTACTAGTAGGTGCGGTTACGTTACCGCTACCTCTGCCTACGCTTTGTCTTATCGTGCCCACACTGACACCACTGTGAATCTGTGTTTTATCGATTTCATGTGCGAAAATTTTCCATTTGTTGGCGATTTTGTTAACTACAATTCATTTTATTATTGTGTGGTTACTCATGCAGATTGAAAACAAGTGTCATTGGACAAGATCAGTCATCCATTTAGTGCAAGTGTGTTCGACCTAAAACGTGATAGTGTCGAACAATCATTTAAGAACAAAACAAAGTTGCATAAGACAGAAGAAATCGGAGAAGTGCTACGATCGCTTTTCGCCAAGTGCAGGTGGAGACCGTTTTGCTATCCGTGGTTGGCACCAACGTAATAGTCACCGGAAGAGCCAATGTTATTTTAAGGTTCGTGCCTATTACTTATCCAAACAGAAAATTAGGATTCGCTGGGACATAAACACAATACATGCATAATGTGCTTTTCAGTAACGAAGTTAAAAGCATATTTTATTGTGTTCACACTTTCACACAGTCAATGTTGTGTCTCTATGAAACATGACACTGACGTTATAAGTTATACAAAAATTATTGTACGTAGGTAGGATATAATGCACAAAAGATTCAGTACCTATAGACGTCAGGTGGGCCTTGCATGGTGAGCAAATTTATAAGATAGCTAGGTACCTACCTATACCTTAAGTTTGAAAAAGATAACGCAAGCAGATAGATCAATATATGATGCTTAACGTAATAGGTAGATGACTACCTAATCGAAACAATAACAGCAGTTTTAGAGTGGAAAGTGGCGCCCTCTAAACTGTCATGCCCGCCCTCGTGGTTATATATATTTGCCTATATTGAATGAATGGGAATCTCGGAATCCTATTGAAAAATAGTTTTCGCGCCATTGTAACGTGCTAGGTCAGCTAGGTGTAATTATTATTTTACTTTAAAATTTTATTGTTTGGCTTATCAATTAGGTACCTACCACAGACATAAATATAATTTGTGTTTCTATAGGTTTATCAGGAATATAGGAATCTAACTAGTTATTGGTTTTATTTACGTAGGTACTAGATACATACCTACTTATTTTATTTTCTAAGCAAATTACGAGCTCCGCCAATTCCATGCCGGTATCTAGTGGCGCCGCGTCATGGTCATTGACTGACATTACTATTCACCTGTCACCACATGCAGATGAAGCACAAGCACAGACTTGCAAGGAATGTTGTTCAGTACCTTAGGAATTTATTAGGTACCAAACAGAAATCTAGTTGCATAAAATGAACCCAGATTTCTGGAATTAGTGGATTAGATAGGTACCTAGCTAGTTATAATTTTAGTACTTCATTTACTGTTTTCACATAATAGGTACTTACTACGCAATAAACTTGAATTGGAGTATTGGACGACTTTGCTGACACACAATAAAGCCTATAGCCTACCTATTTAAGTAACCTACGATTTGTCGTACCTACCAAGTTCGATCACCCATTAAATAGGCAGGTAAATGTCTGTTAGAATGCTTTGGTATGGGCCTCTATCGTGGCAAATAATAAAGAGTGTACCTACCGTAAATTTAAATAGTTTTAGTTGTTTTGGGCCATAGTCCTACTCGCACTTGGCTGATTTTTACTCAAGAGGATCCCAATCGAAACAAAATCATAGGTACTACATGCCTCATCAATGCAATCGATCGTCTTGTGTGCTCATTATAATACATTTCTTCAATATCCTATATATTGGTTGACTTTCAATGCCCACATTACACATTTTAGTACAGTAAATAAATAGTACCTACCTATATTGTTTTTTTAGGTAGATCTCATCACTTTTTTCGAGTTTTTCGCGGTTATGACGTTTCTAGGACAAATTCAAACGAAAAAATACAACAGCGATTTACGATTATGTTATGATCTAATGTCAATTGGGTAATTGACTTGACTGACACTACCAATCAATTGACATACTATACTAGACATTGTATGGCAATATTCTGGCGTCATCTGCCTACTCTATTGACAAACTATTTATTGATTTCGAATCAAGTAAAAATCTAATTTTACAATAAAATGAAGTGTTTTTTTTTAAGTTGTGTCTTGGTATTTTCTTGTGTATTGGTTAGTGGTGTCAACTATCCAATTTACACAGTATTTAGTTATCTGAAAATGATTTTAAATATAGTTGTAGTATGAAAAGTGTTGCCATTACCACTTTCAACGTTGCTCAACGTTTCTTGTTGAAAAAGTTCACGTAAAATAATAGGTGTTTGTGTGTCTACGTTGATAAACATAATATTTGAAAATAGTTAACAGAATGTATTCAAACACATCTAGAGAGCGTTTGCTTTGCTTAAAATATATATGTGTCAAAACCACTGTACTGGCAAAGTCGCCTACATTGGATGGGGACTTCCCGACCCAGCTCTGTGCATCCTATTTTTCCATACTGGTAAACGAGAGAAACAAATGTATAGTCTTAAATTACTATTACTACTTTTTCTAATAAAATATATATAGAAACGGCGTTATTTTGGCTAATTAATGTTTACTATGTTTGTTTCATCAGTGCCACTGCTTCGGCCGGCCTATGATCTAATTTCCATATTTCTTAAAACATTTAATAGATTGTTCTTTTCGTAGACATACAACTGTCGCTTAAAACCGATAAAAACCGTTGGCAACACTGGTTTATCCACTTGGTGTTAGTGGCTTTCACTTTTACTACAAATTGATTAATAAATTATTTCTGTTCTGTCTCTATTGCTTAGATAGAGTAGGTACTACAAAATTAATTATTTAAAAAAGGCCTGAATTTATGTTTTTCGTGTTGCGTTGTAATTGTAATTAATATTCGTGCTAGGTACTATTGCTAAATTCCTTCAATGTAATGTATAATAATAATGTCATAGTTGCGTTTTTTGTAGATAAATCTCTCAAATATTCTATACATTCATAAATCCACATCAAATTCAAGCTGCCCAGCCTGCCTGCCTCAATATGAGTTGCTTATTTATGGAAATATAATATTTTGAATAGATCATCCATTATCGTCAACCAAGAAGCTTAACTAACTATTAAATTATTGCGTTAGAATTTTCTTTTCTTATAAAAGCGGCATTTCTTCCTGGTTATTTAGTACTTCAAGTTCTTCCTTCCAGAGATAAAATATATTTTTATTTTTGACATTAGTTGACAAAATGACATTGTCGTGTGGAATGCATTTTGCGTTTTGAGGTAATACAAAAAAAGTCACATCAGTTTTAAAATTCTGCCCTTTATTAACATTTTTCTGGATTCTTTTATAAATTATTGTTCCATTATAAAATTTGGTAAGTTAGATTGCGTGTTAGCTTTTGTTTTAGTTTAGAGCGAATACCTAGAAACCAAATGTGTACGACGCGGTCATTCAGATCGATTTGTATCTAGACATCTACCTATTTTCGGTTTTGAAGTTACGAAAAATGTTATCCGAGTCAGTTTACTATTTCGAGGGTTATTTTGATTTATGTTTACTGCATTTATAAGCATTATAGTTTTATATAATAAATTACCCTGATAGGAAGATGACAATCATAATATCATTTTGCATGATCCTTCAAACCGCCACTCTTTTTTTTCCTTCACTAAATCGACTTTTTTGCTTACCATGGCACAGACGACTTTCTGACTAGATTATTGTTTTCAATGCTTGGCTGTGCAAGGAATACAAAAAAGTATTTCACATTGTTATATTTATGATTTCAGATCTTCTCACATCCCTTGAGGGAGACCAGCGATGGTGGACTATTACAGGGTACTAGGTGTTACTCGAGCTGCTTCCGAGGCAGAAATAAAAAAAGCGTAAGTTCATTATATTTATCAGGTATCTCTAAAAAGTAAAAAGCCCAATTTAAAGCTTGCTTGTAATAGATTCCTTTGATTTTCATTAACATAAAAAATGCATTTCATACATGTACTTAGTTATTAGATGTACTTTCATTGGAGGAAACAATTATTTGATACATTTGTATCTATGATGAATTAAAACATCTCATCAGTCAGGTTAAAGTTGCTAGATTTGTGTGATTTTTAAGGTTTTCTCTTCAACCATCGCACTTAGTGGATACAATGACTAATTTGTGCCAACAATTTTCATTTCAGTTACAGAAAACTAGCATTGAAATGGCATCCTGACAAGAATCCAGATAACGCTGATGAATCTAATAAACGATTCAAAGAAATTTCTGAGGCTTATGAAGTTCTTTCAGATGGTGAGTGTGAGTTTGTTACCTAACTAATACTTATATTATATATATATAAAACATTTTAGTATGTTTGTTTAGCTGGAGTATTCAATGTTGCCCAATTATTATCAATGTCATTAAGGTAGGTAATTTAAAGAAAAAGGTAATTTTGTTTTTTAAATATACTTACATGCTTTCAATATTGTTTAAACTTTTAATATGGTAATCTGTTAAATTTATATAAATTATACTTACATTACACTATTTCATATAAGTAATCAATTACACAAAGATTAATTATTTATGATTATTCTATTGTTGTTAACCTTTGATTATGAATACCACAGCTACTCAACAAGTTGGACATTTTGATATAAGTAGTATTTTGATGTCTAGCATTCTTTTCTTTTGATTCATATTAATTAGATTGATGGACTTGTAATAGCACTGTTAATAATTTTATAGGTATTTCTAAATGTAGTAAAATTAGTAGTGGTTGCTTAATATAGAAGTGTAAAATGATTTTTGTTGTTGGGTAGCAAACAAGCGGAAAGTATATGATGCACGGGGATCCAGTCATCACGCGCACAGATATCAAAGCAAGAACGGAGTCAATGGGCATCGGCACTTTAACTTCAGAGGGTTTTTTGGAGATACTCCATTCCACCGCTTTTTTGGTAGCTGTCCATTTAATGCAGGATTGGCTTAAGTTGTGAATATTATCATTTGTATATAAAGGGTGGATTATTGAGATGGGGCAGTGAGGACAGGTATCTTAACTGTTGTTCCTATAGGAAAATGGTCTTGAAAGACTGTTTTTTGAGATAATTTGATCTGCATTCACAGATATTCAAAAAAATACAGTTGGCAAGAAAATGGGCAATGTACAAAAAACCCGGTTTTTAACGCCGATCGAAATCCTAATTAAGTCTAAATACCTTAAAAGTTTGGAAACTAAGAATGTTAAGCTGTAGCTACAATAGTTAAGGTACAGGCCTCCTCTAAAAATCCAGCATGTATTTTAACTTAACTTTTATTGTATCCACCCTCCTTAATACATAAATGATCTGTAATTAAGGTCAGACATAGTCATGGTAATATTCAAAACAGTGTTGACAAAGGGTTTACTTACCTTTATTACTAACATACGAGTTTTGTGTGAGTTAATCCGATATGGTTGTGCATAACATTCTTACAGTCACTATCTAAGTAAGTGTTGACTGGAATCAGCGTGATTGATTTTACTATTTAATAATAAGAAAACTAATCTAAACAATTGAATTGAGTCGGTAGGTAGAGTTTTGCACTTAGTCGAGTGATTTGTCAGGCTTTAAACATATTTAAAAGATTTAAAGGAATCATAATGATGATGATGATGTATTTAACACTCATACATAAACTGTAAAACCCTTTTACAAATAGTACAAATGTGATGCATTCAAATAATGCATTGCATTTTAGTTTCAGTTCTTATAAACGTGGAAGTTTTTATTTTAAACATTCATAGGTTATATTCAAACATATCCTCCTACGCACGAAATGATTCATCTTCTTGGTGATGAATAAAATGAGAACATTACATATATTTGGCGAGTCATTGTAACGGTACTATAATAACACGGAAGTCGTCTAAAAGTAATTACTACGAAATTGGTGTTACTTTCCGGAAACTTCCAAATTAGTACCTATCTAAATACAAAAAATCTGTCACGCCGCCACTTTCTAACTCTGGGTAGCCACTGAGAAGCTAATATTGGGAAAGCCCACTTGCCCGACCTGGGAATCGAACCCAGGAGTAGTTGCGCAAAATAACAGATACCGGATCGACATTTTAAAAGAAACATTAAATCTAAAAATAGAATTATTATAACTACAATAATGTTTTATTTCGTAAAATTAGCATCATAACATAAAATGTATGAAGAAGTACAATCAGAATACAAATATCTCTTGGCTACGAATAAACTCTTTATGAATGACACACAACATGCGAAATGTTTTCTAAAAACAGAATTCTTATCCCCACGCATATCCTCAAATCTTCACAATATGTACCTATATTTACCAGCAAACACACAACATGGAGTTTTTATTGAGAATTACGTCGTCATGTCCGTTAAAAATTTAGCATCCCTTGGCTAATATATCCTTATAAAACGTTCTTTAGTTAATTAATTTCTCTACAGTAACCTTAACATATTCGTACCTACTTAAACAGAAAAGTTTACTTTGTTTCGTTTCATACCAAACTCGACCTTGACTTGATTTCTAAATGCTTATCGCGTTTCTATATATATTTTTTTGCTGTTCAGTATTACAACGTGCTTTGCTTTTTAATTCTTGAATAATAATTGCGAACTAATTCTGATACTGATTCTTACTTTATTCAATAAAAATTTGACCAAGAGCAGACTCGAATCTTCCTACAGCTTGTAAGATCTAGGTTCAGGCAACTCGTTAGCGACTGGTCAGTCAGGTTTAGTTATTTTACACAGCTTATTTTTTTTTCACAGCTTTATTTTGTACGTTTTGTATTAAGTAGTTAGCTGGTATAACAATTGACTAACTTGAGCAATCTAATTTAAGAAAGTATTTTATTATTACGGAGAACCTCACGTTGAGTAGGTAGGTGCTGATATTTAATTACGTGACCTATAACTTTAGCTAATAACCTTCCCGTCACGTATTTAAAAGCTTTCAAAAGAGCTTCACATATTATATAAAAATTATAAATACTTACAAGTAAATAAATCATTCAATAATTAACCTTTTGAATCAAAATTATTGCTAACATGAAAGTCAGTACCGAGTAATTTTAAATCACGCCTACCTATTTAGTGCTGTACTTATTAAGATATCTTTTTCTTTTGATCAAATTGACCACATAGCGGTGTGTTATTAGGAAGTCCGTCTCGGACACAGTTAAGCCCGATTTACTAGATGCAAGTTTCTGGTAACGTCAAGAACAATTATTGTATGCCGTAAAGTATGTGCGATAATTGCCGTTCAAGTGCTTATCGTGCGATAACCCTAAAATGTTAAGCAATAATTGAACGCAAGTCTTGC
This sequence comes from Caradrina clavipalpis, assembly GCA_932526535.1. Lineage (NCBI taxonomy): Eukaryota > Metazoa > Arthropoda > Insecta > Lepidoptera > Noctuidae > Caradrina > Caradrina clavipalpis. The sequence goes on from OW052093.1 coordinate 8,819,687, forward strand.
CGTGTGATAATTGCATACAGTTTACATTTACGGTTTCTTTTTTATGTGTACATCAAGACAATTATTGCAAGGTGATTATTGCATCCAAGTTGTGCCTCGTCTGACACAAGTTGTACGTGCTTGTGCCATTTTATGATGCGTTGCTTCAAATATTGCACAAGCGCTAGTAAAAATTAATAACATAAGTCAACAAGTACTTAAGTTTTATTGTACTTACTGATTTAGCAAAGTTCAGAGAGCGTTATAATAATCTTAAGTGTTTATGGGGAACTAAAAAGACAATTAGAAGAATTGAGAGTGTGGCTAAATAATTACAGCCGCATAGACCGATCTTCCGGGTTAAGCCACGCTTGCCGAGGTTGGTCTGTGGATGGGTGACCATTTACCATAGCGAGTTTCCTCCGTGTCTCGGAAAGCACGTAAAGCCGTTGGTCCCGGCTGTCATTTGTAGATCTTTGACAGTCGTTACGGATAGTCAGAAGCCAAGAAATCTGACAACCAGTCTAACCAAGGGGTATCGTGTTGCCCAGTTACTGGGTTGTGGAGGTCAGATAGGCAGTCGCTCCATGTAAAACACTGGTATTCAGCTGGGAAAAGGTTAAGCCGATGATGAGAGTGAATAAAAAAGAATTCACATACCGGCACCTATCAATCTGCAAGTACATACAAATAAATACAATTTAAGTATCTGTTTCAAAAAAACACCTATTTTTTCCAATAAGAATGTAAACACTGTCTATCTGTTTTTTCCGTCTACTCTCCTAAACGACCGGCCTGATTTTAACGGGACTTTCACTGGCCGATTCCTGATGATATAAGGATTAATTGGGCTATTTTTATTTTATAAAAAAACTAATTGGGATTCGCGCAAACGGACAAACACCGCATATAACCGTCATTGACACGGCCGAAGTTGCGGGCATAAGCTAGTCTCCAATATAAGCTGGCCTCGCTTTGTAAAGGTTTCTCGTGCAATGAGAAGGCAGCGAATACTAGAAATACCTGTGCTTGATATGCCGTTGTGAGTACGGAAATTGCATAACAAATTATTGTACATACTGATTACACCAAGAGCAGTTCTGAATGGGAACGCGTATATTGAGTAAGAATGTTACGTGGTGTTTAGACGATTTCAGATGATTGTCACCTATTTTATGGTATAGCTACTACTAGCAAAAAACTTGCATCTTGTAAATGAGGCATTTATATCGTTCTGCCAAAGTTTCGTGTATTGGTGACATCACCTGTTCGAAACCACCCACCAACCCGTTAAAATTATATTGTCAAGTGAGAATAAGATTATTCGTCTTAACACATCTTATGACAAAGACAATATCCACATGTCACCTAACAACTTATGGTAATCAAAATATTAATTGATTGCAGAAAGGAAACGGCGAGTGTATGATCAATACGGCAAAGAAGGGTTGAACAACGGCAGAAGCAGACGTTCCGCCCCCGACGACGATTACGAGTTCGGCTACCCTAGTTTTCCGTTTACATTCCGTGACCCTGAAGAGGTCTTCAGAGAATTCTTCGGCGGCTCTCCATTTGGCGATTTATTTGCTGGTGAATAATTTGAATTATTGATGAAATATTAGAACATAGTAGAACCGCACATATCACACGCACCACAGAAACACAGTAACCCATCATAATAGTTTTCTTGTAAAAACTAAGAAGTGCCTTAGCACCCGGCACCAGGTCTCTAAAAATTTGGATTTGGAACTGGCGACAACAAATAAAAAATGTCTAAAAAATGGAGGGTGATGTGTCGTTTCTGCTGCACCTATTACTTATGCTAGCTTCTAAAGTATGCATCTAAATGACATGAGCCAAGATACATTATCGTAACTTTAACACGCATATTGGCTTAGCTTTGTTACAGTCTCCATACTGTATTCGTAAATCATAGTTTGAATTACGCTTAATGTGGCTGGCAAATGGGGGTTCCAGTGATCTGAAAGAGTACACAGATAACGATAAGCTGATATAAGTAGCTACGTAGTTTATTTCGGTGATTGTACTAATCCTATCCTATCCTACTACTTTATAAAGGCGAAAGTTTGTATGTATGGATGGATGTTTGTTACTCTTTCACGCTTAAACGGCTGAATGGATCTGGATGAAATTTGGCACAAAGATAGATTATAGTCTGGAATAACACATAGGCTACTTTTTATCCCGGGAAAATGTACGGTACCCGTAGGATAACACATCAACTGTGACGCGGACGAAGTCGCGGGCAGAAGCTAGTGTTACATACTTAGATTTTGATGAACATTTATTTAATGGATACGGTACATTTTCAGAAATCAACGGTCATGGACACAGTCATCATAGGCACGGTCGTCGAAACCATCCGAGTACATCCCTCACTTCATCCCTATTCAGCCCATTTGGGTTCGGCATGCAAGGACTGGATGACATATTCGCACATGCCGCGAACAATGGGAACGCTTTCACTTCATTCTCTACATTCAATAGCTCATTAGCGGGACCTGGAAGCGCCAACATGAGGAGCACCACAACCACCACACGCGTCGTCAACGGGAAAAAGATTACTACTAAGAAGTAAGCATTATTTTGTTTAAAAAGACCCCACACAAAAATATCAACTTTTACAAATGAAACACTGCTCTAACGGCCAATACTTGGTGACAGTAGTTAATACTGTCATGCTTCGGAGATTCTATTTGCCCAGAGAGTCAACTTTCTTGGCATTACTCACTGGTACACAGAAGCCAAGTCTGTTTTGTGATTTGCGTAGGTTACTGCTGTCACTAATCATTTTTAGGGGGATCCGTCAAGGCCGAGTACATTCCAAATTTCTTTCTGTTTTGCAAATTACAGCGTTGGTTTTTTATTTACGAAATTGTATGTTGATCTATACTTGTATGTGGCAATAATGTGGCGACTTCCGTCAGCTAAAATATACATCGATATAGATGTGCATTGATGTAATTTTTATTTATTTATTGTCTTACTTTAATATTGTATTATGCACAGTTGCGCTCTTAAACGCTAGGGAACGATGCGGTAACCTTCTCTTGGGATTCTAATATGGACCAGCATTAATTAGTGCTGTCCGATTACAAGTATTATTAAATGCTAAACAATGAAAGCGACTAAACTCCTACAACACTAATAATGCATCTTGAATATTTTAATTTAAATCTTGTTTTTTTTTTTGTGTGTCTGGTCTGTTTACCCTACTTTTTTTAATGTTGAGAACAAATAAACGTACATTATGTAAACGTGTCATGAGATGCTGATTTAGAAAGCACGTTACATGTCACCTTTTACTAGAGTATATCAAAGCCAAGGACACCACAGAAGTTCCCTAATGCCCCTACAACTCAGGCGTCACAAAAAATCACACTTCGCGAACACAAAAGTGCCATTCAGAAATATAAATTAAGTTTTTTTTTGTTACTTTCTATGTATACGTATGAGGGATTGTGGACTTTGTAAGAATTGAATCTGTCCGAATTTTAGAATATTTTGTTTGCACCATTAATCGATTTTCTTAATCAAAAATTTAATTAAAAATTTAAAAAACCCCCGACACAAAATCCTAAGTTCCCTTTAAAAAGTAAAAAAATAAAATACGTCGCGTTGGGGGACCGATGTTGCATTTAGGGTACGACCGTCCCAAGCGGTCCCTTTATACTTTTTATAGGTACATACTTATTATAATGTTGATTTTGTTAAGCTGTAAATACATAGGTTCCTAATAATTTAATAACCCACATGACAAATCATTTTTAGTTTTTCATCCCCACTTTCACACCCATAACTTTTAAACGGCTCAACCGATTTTCATCAAACATGTCTAAGAACACTCGTACATAAGTCACCTTTCATACAAAAAAAACTAAATTGAAATCGGTTCATCCGTTCGGGAGCTATGATGCCACAGACAGACAGACAGACACGTCAAACTTATAACACCCCTCTTTTTGCGTCGGGGGTTAAAAATAGAATAAAATCTCGACATAGCTTTTCGCTCTACTTTATCAATATGAAATAGACTAGTGGTAGAATAGGTATAGTGACTGAAAAATTCACTACATCGCACTAAATAAATTTATTTTTATTTTTACAGGGTGACAGAGAACGGTCGGGAGACAGTAATGTCGTACGAGAACGGGGTCCTGAAATCAAAGACTGTCAATGGCGTACCTCAATCATTAACATATAGTTAAACTATGATGTAATAGCTTATAACCAAACTTGATCCAAATGTACTCAACATGTTATGCGATTTATGAGTTCCAACTTATAATTTATAATTTTGCTTTATTTAAACATGTTGTTCAGTCACTGTAAATTTTAGTGGTGGGAACGTCTAAACTAAAATAATGCCTATCTAATTTTAGTTTTAATAGGTTACTATTTGCTTCTTTACCTACTTATGTTAACTTTAATTAAATAATTATAATTTGAGTGAGATTTTAGAGTATTGCTCAATGTATAAATCTCGCTCTAGGAATTTTAGGTTCCGTTTGTTGTCGCACGTGCACTGTCGATGATCTCTGACTCAATAACGAGCTTGTATGTAATTATGAAAATGACACCTCGATCTTATATACTTTGTGTACAGCGACGATAATTTGATAATTTGCTGCCAAGGTAAGTTTTTTTTTAGCAAATAGTTTATTTTACCTAGACATAATAATCACATATTTCGATTTTGTTAAAAAATTGCGACTTATGATAGGAAGTTTAATTATAACCAATTCGAATCAAAATTCTAAATATTTTATGAAACATTATTTCAATTGATGGCATTTTAATTTTGTAGTTAATATTTTGTAAGAATTTCATGTTGATAGAAAAGCTTTAATTGACTGGAAAAATGATGTCAGATTTTTCAATATCAATTGCGTATTTTTACTATGTGGTACTTATAATAAATGTTAACATAATATTTCTGTGTAGCAAACATAGCTCTTCTTTACTTATGAAATAGAACTAGACACCACCTTAAAATAAAAACGTAAGTAGTCAGCCCAACTCCTCGTAGAAATAGTTGTGTGTGTCAAATACTTTTCATTACAACGCTTTCTTCTTAATCTTACATTACAGACTTAAATGTACCTATTTAACCATTTACGTCAAATCTCACTGACAAAAACTAGATTTGCACCACTGCTAAATATGGCTTATTTTAAATGATTTAAGGTGGAAGATAAATTCGTTCTACAATAAATAATGCGTTTTTTCAAGCCTAGAAAGTTCGAACTAAACCTTAGAACTTAAAATTTATGTGTTTATTAGTGGTGCCTATATTTTTGTTGTCAGTGTATAAACTACTCACTCGTATATAACTATGTATTTAATCGATGATTAACGTCCCGGTTACAGGACGATAGAACAGTTCAGAGGGTCTAGCACGATCGCACGGAGTAAATGTAACGTAAATTCGTTCCATTTTTAAATGGAAATACCAGTTTCGCACATTATAAATGTATTTGGTTTAAAGACTATTCATGCCAAGGGGTGATGTGCTTGTCGTGTGAATTGTATAAAAAATTACACAGGTCGTTCTAATTAAGAAATCGACTGGAATTGAATACTTTTACATTTTTGCGCTTGTGCTAAGCCTACTGATATGTAGAAGCCTGTATCGTAGTCATTTTTAACCCCCGACGCAAAAAGAGGGGTGTTATAAGTTTTCTAAATTCTGTAGCTCACGTGACACAAAAAGGTAATTTGTGTTTTACTTATCTTTGTATTACATTTTTAATTAATGTGTTTGCCAAAAAATAGCTTTGTAAGTTAGATTTTGCCAAGTTTTTGTTCAAATTTTATATTGGGTATATGATAAAGTCATTAAAATAAATTACCGATACCTACTCTGTTATATGTAGGTACAGTATTAAAATGTAATCTTCACTTGAATATGCTAATTCAAAATGTACTTAATATTTCTGTTGCAAAGAAGAATTTCTTTTAAATTTACAGTATCTTAACATTATGATAACGTAGTGCAACCAATACCGCTTTACATTAGTAAATAGTGCCATTACTAAACCAGAGGAAGCAAGCCTAGCACACATTAAATGTAAATAATAATGTTAACTGCAAAATCTCGTTCTTAAATTGTCAGCAACTATTTAAGCACTGCAGGAAGAATTAATAAATAAAAATAATTTGTACATTTTTTTTTATTTACATACACGTTATTACTTTCTGTGGCCACATCTCGATCTCGACTGGATTTTTATACAATTCAATGAAACAGCTATTTTGCTATCTAAGCTAATAATAACATTATACATAGATACTAAACAAGAGTGCAATCAGAGATGGTTAGCGTCGAAACCACCTCGATTCACCTTTTGTTATCGCCATGACTGTGTGTGCACGTTAAGTTATCGCCACGAAATAAGTTATCCTAAAAAAACTGTGGTTTCACTCGTCTTCTTCAAAAAATCTTAAATTCGTTAATATTTGTATTTTTCATCAAGTGACTATTAATATGAGAAAGGGTCACTTGATCGTACGTAATTAATGTGCATACGCCGTGAAAGACTGATCGCATCATGCAACCGCGGTGCACACGATGAATTCACGGGGCAATGAACTAGTGTGGTTTCTTTGCGTTGTTATTATTCTTTGGTAATTTGGCTTCTGTAGGTATTGAAACTGCCGTAGTTTATGAGTCAGCTTGTTTGATTACTTTCACAGGTAAAAGAGACTGTACACCTGTTTTGCTATTCATTTTAAACTGATACCTCCACATGTTCTTGAGAAATAATCTTTGTAGACAGACGGAGAACTAAGTGATCCTATAGCAGGGGTGGTCAATTTGGCCCAAGATCTACTGTTTACTGAATAGACTGTAGGATCTGCCAATTACATAATCAGTACTTCTTCATAAAATTAACACTTAATCATATTTCACTTACATCAAATTTTAACTGAGAACATTAAACAATATGAATATACTTAATAGTTGTTTTTATTTTATTTTACCGAGGGAACCATCAAGATTGAAAATTATTTTTAGTGAATAGGCTACTTAAATTAAGTAGTGTCCTGTCCTATATAGCGACAGGGTTTCTTTATTTCTGGGGTCCTTTATTAGGGTTCCGTACCCAAAGGGCAAAACGGGACCCTATCACGGAGACTTCGCTGTCCGTTTGTCCGTCCGTCTGTCACCAGGCTGTAGTATCTCATGACCCGTGATAGACAGTTGAAATTTCAACAGATTATGTATTTCTGTTGCAGCTATAACAACAAATACTTAAAAAACAATAAAATAAATATTTAAGGGATTCGTTTTTATACGGAACCCATCGTGCGCCAGTGGGACGGTGGCCGGTTTTTTCATTGTGATTTACGGAACCCTAAAATGAACTGAAACAAGAAAAAGCTCCTCTATTGTAACCTAAGGATCTTAGTTTTTACGGAGAAGTAAATAGTAGGTATTATATTCGCAGTACAAAGGATACCTACGATGGGGTCCTCAAAGGGTGTTTCATTCAAGTCTGTTTTTAAGCAGCAAATCCAAACTTACCAATTTCCATCACGCGTTAACTACCAATCTAGATTATCAGATAATAAATACAAATTTTACAAACTTTAGAATTAAAAATGTACACAGCCAACACGTTTCTCTTTCCAAAACAAAAATACACTATATCAAAGTGTTCTGTAGTTTAGAAGTAGGGAGTAATAGGATTTAAGTAAATTTTCACGTCGAGCAAAAATTAAGATGTGGGATGTCTAACAGCTTTTTAATTAGGATCAAGATAGGTCCATGAAGCTCTTTTTTCGGATAGATCGATTCAAAGGCTAGGTAACGGCACAACTATGCATTAATAATTGTGTAACCTTGTATACTGTAGTCCCAGCGCCCACCGGCGACACGGCATGCCAGGGGATTTTCATGTGGCAAAGCATAATACCTACCTAAGCGTTAATTTCCATGAAATTATAATAAGGTAAGTTACCTACATAATTATATTAGCCTTGGCAATAATTATTTATTATATTATACACACGCGACCGATGAGATGGGGTCCAGGGTTCGATTCCCAGATCGGGTAAACAGTGTTATTGGGTTTTTGCAGGAATTTCTCAGTAGTAGGTAGTAGTCCAAACTGCTACCTAACTGCTATTGAGAAACTCCAGAGTTTGAAAGTCGGTGGTGTGACCAGGGTATAATGTTCTGTGGGTGTGACCCCAGCCCGTGCCTCGGGAAGCACATATAGCCGTTGGTTCCGGCTGTTATTCGTAGATCTTGGATAGTCGTTACAGATAGTCATAAGTCGGGGACTCTGACACCCAATTATACTATGAGGTATCGTGTTGCCCAGTAACTAGGTTGTGGAAGTCAGATAGGCTGCCGCTCCATGTAAAACTCAGGTACCTATTCAGCTGCATCCGGCTAGACTGGAAACCGACCCCAACATAGTTGGCAAACGGCTTGGCTAGGTATATGTAAATTGTCGTGTTGGGATATCATTTGGTGTCACACCACCCACTTCCAAACTCCCGAGCTCCTACTGAGAAATTCCTACACTTTTTGCCCGACCTGGGAATCGCACCCAGGACCCCATGGTAATCTTGTACCTACTAAATACATGTTCCCTTTGGTTCAATGGTTTTGGATAGTTAGCTGGTGAATCAAAAAACGATATCAGAAACAAGATCTAATAGATCAATACCATTGGCAATTATCGTGATTCATTGTTATTAGGTATAATAGACATAAGCTATTAGGTAGATACCTATCGTGGTTTTGTAACACGACACGATGCAATGGATTTTATTTTGTTGTGAGTTGCGAGACCGGCAGTTGCCTACCGCAACACTAATATTTTTTTTGTAAGCGAATCAAAATGTGATGTTTGTTGGAGTATCATCATGGCTTTAGTATATAGCTGCTGCTTTTGGTTTTCATTGCGTTTAGGAGGCATTTTGATTGGGATATTTGCATTGGTAAGTGTTATAAACAACAATAAAGTAATAAGAATGGATAAATAATTAAATAGAATAAAAAACTAAAATATCTATTAAAAATTAGTTTCAGGGACTGGTGATTTTGGTATTTTGTTGCTTAGGATACAATCAGTCTCAATTAGTAAAAGACGAGATTACTAACTGGACCAATGATTACAATCTTATTTACGCAAAGAGCTACCTAGAAGATATTCAAGCAGGTGCGCACTTACTCAATATTAAGATGCTTTTATAATGGTTGAACCGATACTAGGCACACGACTATTTCTTTTCTAATCAATTATTTATTTAATTACAGATCCAGATAAATATCTTTCACTTGGCATCAGTTTTTCAAGCATTTACATAATTGCATGCATTATTTATATCTACGGGGCATATACGGTAGTGTAAAATCAAAACTTTCTAACTTTTAGGTACAGTAAGCAAAAAAAGTCGCTTACCTATAGCCTGTAGGTACGTAGGTAACCGAAAATCTCAAATAGGTAGGTTACCTACTTATTTACAAAAGGCATGTGAGACTTAGGGTAATCCACCATAGTCGTTTAACACTTCAGATTTTTAATCAATGAATAAATTATTGAAGGAATACGGAAATGATATGAATCAGGATATAATAAACTCTTAAATAAAATGCTAAAAAACAATGCATACAATTTCTTTTTGTCTATACCTAAAGATGATGTACAAAAGTAAGTGTTAATCGACTTTTGTCGAAATAAAGTCAAAAGGACTCAAAATCTTGTCTACAGGTAGGTACTTAGGTACTGAAAACAGGAGTAGGCATCTATTATGGACGAAACCCCGTAAAATTACCCTTTAATAGGGTAATTTTACGGGGTTTCGTTCGTTTTCAAGTAACTTTCAATAAAATAGTCGTCTTTTAGTTCTGCTCATTGGTGGGTGATCGCTACGCTCAGCTTATTGTCACCTTATTAATCCCCTAATATAGGGAACTTATTGGAATAACTAATAAGTTCGTATAAAGTGACTGTAAATTAAAAGTAGATATTTTAAGTAAGGGTCTAATCAATATAGTTAATATTTTAAGTACCTGCTATATGTACTTAGGTACCGACTTTTCTTGCTGACCATACCAATATAAATACCCACCCCCTGTATTTAAATAAGCCTGACTAGTATTTTAATTAATTCCTTTTATTCCTACGACAGTGTAACAACATGCTAATGGTGACTTACATACTGTTGGAACTACTGCGCCTCATTTTAATTTCCACTTTAGTGGCAACCTTTCTACTTCTGATAAAGCAAAATACTATGGACATTGGTTTACTGATAGGGGCAAGTGTTGCAGGCGGATTTCTGCTTCGTAAGTTTTTTTTTAATTTTATTAGATTGCAAAGAAGCAGACAGCCAGACTTCCCCCGCCCTGGGCAGGGCGGGAGGAAGTGTCGACTTTTACTGACTAAAACCCATCCATGTTCCTTCTTGTGCCTTTTGCGTTCCGGTGGCACGGTATCTCTTTCGAACAACCCGCAGCTCCAGAACTTATAACCTTACTGTGGTGCTTTTAGTTGGAATGTTCTACTTATGGGTATGTGCTGCCAACCTGCCGATGGTCATAAACGAGATGGAGCGTGACGAACAGGCTGCTATAATCAACAAACTGCAACAACTCGTTGAAGCTAACAATCAAAGAACAGTTCCTCGCGCCATAGATAACGTTCCTTTTTCAGCGCAATCCGAAGACATTGTGAACAGGAACGTTTTTATTGTCCCCAGAAAAACAGGAACGCACGTCAATAACATATTAAATGGTCACTCTAGAATAATAACTAAGCCTTACATCAAATAATTTGAAATAAACTTATTTAAATTAAGTATCTTGTTCTAAAATGCTGTTAATCCCTTTACCTACAACTACACACCGTGTATGAAGAAAAACAAACAACTAATACTGGTCTGCAACAAAAGTCGTTGAACATGTATAATCTCCCGCAAGTCATTATTCGCTGAATGCTCGGCTACATAATACGGTGAACATGTTTGGTTAATAAACAAATATCGGTGATCGGCATAAAATAATATTAGATGCACCGAAGTCGGTCAACATTAATCTAGTTCTGGTTTGTTCTCTTCAGTTGAATTAACGTGTTCAGGTTATTTTGTTGTCATGTCTGAAGAGTTACGTGGAACTGCCCCGTTGGTCTCGTTCTCGCAAGCGCGACTGGTGAGCGTGGGGTCCCGGGTTCGATTCCCAGGTCGGGCAAAAAGTGTTAATGGGTTTTTCCATTCCGAATTTCTCAGTAACAGCCCGGAGTTTGGAAGTTGGTGGTGTGACAGCCTCGTGCCTCGGAAAGCCCGTAAAGCTGTTGGTCCCGGTTGTCATTCGTAGGTCTTTGTCAGTCGTTACGGATAGTCAGAAGCCAAGAAGTCTGACAACCAGTCTAACCAAGGGATATCGTGTTGCCCAGTTACTGGGTTGTGGAGGTCAGATAGGCAGTCGCTCCATGTAAAACACTGGTATTCAGCTGAATCCGGTTAGACTGGAAGCCGACCCCAACATAGTTGGGAAAAGGTTAAGCAGATGATGTCTGAAGAGTTACGTGGGTACGGTTATTATGGCATGGGCTTGTGAGGATTATTACCGTGATCTACCAACATCTAAGTATGAATATGGATTCCTAAGAGTAGGTCATCCACCTAAAAACGATGAAGGGTGTATGTTTCATGGTTTTTCTTTCATTTAATATATCATGTTAGTTAGAGATAGGTATTTGATCCTTCTAATTGGCACTATCGCTTACAGAGTACATTGTTATCGCTTGATGTTATAAAAGTAGGTACATGTTATTTTTGCAGGCTCGATTTCAGATTGTGGCAAGCAAAATTTTCTAAAATTACGGAATGCAGATTTGTTTCCTTTTAAAAATAAAGGAATGTTTCCTTTGAGTTAAATTTGCTATCTCAAGTACCTATTTAAAGTTTCCTTCCAGATGATGTTAAAAAAATCCTCTCTGTATATCCCTTTTGGAAAACGGATATACAGGTTGGATGCCAAACAGCTGATATCGTGGTCTGATAAAATACTAGGTACCCCAGCAATGCTACTCCAGCCAGTTAGAATCCTTACTAATATTATAAATGCGAAAGAAACTCTGTCTGTCTGTCGGTCTCTTCTTCACGCCTAAACCACTGAACCGATTTCAATGAAATTTGGTACAGATATAGTCTGGGACCCGAGAAAGGGCATAGGATAATTTTCATCCCGGAAATCCCCCGGGAACGGGAACTATTAATCCACGCGGACGAAGTCGCGGGCAAAAGCTAGTATTATAATATGTTTAAATATGCATGTGCTGTTATCGGTTTAGTCCGACAGGGCAGTTGTAGGGTATCAAACATAGTTAGGTAGGTTATCTTTTGAAAACACGTATGACGTGGTGTACCTAAACGAAGTGTGTGTAATAGGTACACCTTTTAACTGTGTAAAATATTTAATTGCTACAGCACGCGACTCGTATTGATTTTCGTATAGCTAGCTACTAAAACCTCTGAGGTGAAAATGAAGGGGACTAGCTAGACAGTAATGAGCCACCGCCGCCGGTGACCGCGCAGATCGATTAATCTATGAGGCCACGCCCAGCAACTTGATGTAGTTTCACTTTGACGGACAGCATTATTTTGTTTGATGATTTTGAGCTTTTAGCAAATATAGGGGTACGGTAGGGTAAATACCTGCCCATTCCCTTACCAAAGAAGTTATGTTGCTATACGTATACCTAGACGTATAGCAACATAACTTCTTTAGTAAGAAAATGGGAGATGAAAAACAAACGAAGGTTAGACAACGATAGAATAAACATATACCTAGCGCTGTAAACTTCTTTTTTATTGCACAGAGCTGTTATCAATGGTTAAGATTTTCACACATAGATTTCAATTCCGTAATTCAGTCCACTACCACGTTCACTCTTAAGGCGAATGTTGACGAAGCTAAAACCGACACCACCGGCAGTGACGGTGGCGCTCGCTGCTGTGTGGTCGACGTCCCTCGCTACGATGCCCTGGAATCAAAATATTAATTGAACCCTTAGGTATAAACATTACACTTTTGAGATCGAAATCTAAACTTACGAATGAATATACTATGAAAATGATTGCGCACACATACCTTAATTAGTTGCTGGCTGGGATCTGAATAGAACACTTCCTTCACTCTCTTTTTGAATGGAAAGCCCATGTATTCTGCTTTCTGTTGCCATATTAAGCGACCATTGTAGCTGGTGCCAATAATTAGGTCACTTGCTATACATGAAGATATTGCTATCAACACGAAAACACTTAACGCAAGTACACACTTCATTTTAAAATCGTTTCACTTGTAACTTGTCGTCTGACTAATGAGACTCGGACCTTCACACACTTTATATCAGAAAAAAGTTTAATTATAGTGCTAACCTCTTAATGACTTCACACGAAATGTTTTCGTGTTGATAATAGTAACCTCAGAGAGCAAAGTTTCACATAACAAAGATAAGCTGCCGAGAGTAGAAGCATAATGATGTTATCATGGAAGTTTATAATTATTACTAGCTGTTAAAAGTTTAATTATAGTGCTAACCTCTTAATGACTTCACACGAAATGTTTTCGTGTTGATAATAGTAACCTCAGAGAGCAAAGTTTCACATAACAAAGATAAGCTGCCGAGAGTAGAAGCATAATGATGTTATCATGGAAGTTTATAATTATTACTAGCTGTTCCCCGCGGTTTCACCCTCGCTGCTCAGCACCTGTTGGTCGTAGCGTGATGTTACATAGCCTATAGCCTTCCTCAAGAAATGAACTATCCAACACTAAAAGAATTTTCCAATTCCAACCAGTAGTCCCTGAAATTAGCGCGTTCAAACAAACAAACTCTTTAGCTTTTTAATATTAGTATAGATTACACTTTTGAGAAGACCTTATCACCCGGGGGCATTTCACAATAAAGTAGTAGGGTTAGTAATTATAAGTATAAACTTCTAAGTAGTCTACTATAATTTGTGATAAATCACTATAACTTAATATTTAAAATGAAAACATTAATTAACATTGTATACGTTTATTCCGGATAAATTTTGTAATACATTTTAAGAACAGTTTGTAACAAACAATTTACACAACAGCAGTTTAATGGTTACATTTAACTAAATAATTACCAAGATAAAGCAATTTTAACCATAGTAGGTAATTTAAATCCATGTACCGTAACTGAGAACCACTTCCGACCAAACCTTAAAAATATTATGTAGAAGTGTGAATTTGCAACCACCTTGAAACATTATCATATCATAGTAATTTTCTAATAATCTGAAACCATTGAGATTACACCGAACTAACTTGCATTGCCGCAAAACGCGGAGTCGTCTCTATATCCAATGAGTCAGAAGTGACTTGAGAACGTGTGTCTGAATTCTCAGTGCTGTTATGTATTGATGTCATAGACATCTTTTCATCTTTCATACTACCATTCGCTTCAACAGAATTATCAGTAACGTTCGATTTCTGTTGAGCATCTACCATGTCTCCACCGCCGCCGCTGAGTGAATTCCAAATGCCCTTCGATGACTCTTTGAGAGCAACTTTCTTCTCTCCCATAGTTGCGCCTTTGTCTTTACCATCTTTGGTCTTTTTGCCAAGAACTGGGAATGAGCTTAATTTGGGCTTGGAACTCCGGACCGCACCACCCCGTTGTATGGGAGCGGCTTCCGCTTCGCACTCCTCCGTAATTGAAGTAAGCATGTCTGCCGAATCAGATGGCACTGCTTGTCCGGCTTGTATAGGAATGTCATCTGGAAATGAATATGTAAATCATCTACAATCAGTTCCGTTACGAGTGAGTGCTTAAATTAAACATTTAAGAAGAAAGATACATACAGTACTTAATTTAAATTATTATGTTATACAGTTCAGATTATCCTAAAAATAACGTGTTACTACTAGCAGTGTACTTTTGGAATAATGGATGGAAGCTGGCTCTTGATATTACTATGGTACTGCCTATGAACTGAAGGAGCTTCGAAACGGGCAATAATTTTCTGCAATATTTGGATGCGACATTTTTATTCAGTATGACTGATAATCATTTCGTTCACACGACTCGTAATAGCTGATGAAACAGTGTTGTAACAGCGGTTATAATTTTAAATAACGAAAATAAAAGGAAATCTAGAACGACGTTATTACAATGCGCGCTCTACAATCACGAGGAAGCTTGTACGAGTATGTCATTGTGCCATGGCCGGCAATATTTTCAATGCTCTCGATAGTGGGGCGATCCGTCTGGCAACACAATACTTGTAATATTTAGTGATGGAACATATTGTACCATACGGCTGAATATGAAAATATTCCTGACATTAACTTTTGCAATCGCACATTGCTGTGGCATGTGCCATAAGATGGCTCGTTTAGAATCCCCTCAATAAAAAGATAACGTTTACAATGCAATGGATATAGTCTATGTATACGTACTGCATGAATGTAGGGTCCTATACCGCAAAACTTTACACTTACAAATGCGTTACTTCATTTTATATACCATTTTGTTAAAAAAGTGGGATTTTACACTTGTGACTAAAGTTTAGTGGTATAAAGTTTCTTAAGTTTCAAGGTAAGAATGATATAAGCTTTCGACCTCTACAACAACTGACCCTACAACTGTAGCCTGTGCGCCGAAGCTCGTGGCAGACATGGTCATAAAACGCGGAAGTGAGTCGACACGAAAGTAAGTAGAAATTTTTCGTCGTTCTACTCGCACGTTTTATGATCGCGACTGTCACGAGACTTAGCATTTAGTTTAGGTTTATTGAAGCAACGGATCTTTTTAAAGTGGTCTACTAATTAAAAATATGAAGAACTTGTCCCACTAACACACTGACATAGTGGATGGAGCTGTGCTTATAAGTGGCACTCCTACAGCTGGACGTCACATGTGCTTCAATAAGCATTTCTAAAGTCCTACAACAGTAAAATAATGTGATTTATTTTTCTAAATACCTCAGCGTGACACAGATGTTAACATAATGTACACAATATTGACACTTCTATGATGAAGATAGATGTTACTTTGGTTGAATTCAAAATAGGTAATGTTTCTGTGGTTGTCTAATAATTTAATGTTCTCTTTTAGAATTCTTTAATTCTTTTTAAAGTGGATATTACGGCGTGTGTAATAAATGTTATAATATTGTGCGATTATGTGGTATTATCAATGTCACTGCACATACAATTAATGTTTTTAGTCCACAAGAATGGTCCAAAGCTACAATCCAAAGTACGAGGCGAGGAGCATGCATTTGGCAGCATACAGTAAAGTTCATCTGTATGTAAACCAAAAACATTGAAATACAATATCAAGTCAGCTAGGCAATACAATATTGGGAGCAATTCAACAACTGTCTACAATACTACTGAAAGAGTTAAAAACTAAATATATATTTAAATGGTGGACAGTAGGATGACGCGCGATTAACTTTAATTCTCACCTGGTAACTTCTTGGTACGGAATGATGCATTGGTAATCATAGACTTAGACATTGTGACGGTAGTAGTCGCTGGTGACAATGCTACACTAATCCCCATGGGACCATCACATGGTTGACCTGGAAATAGCAAAACACTATTAGTGCACATGTTGCAGAATTTAAGACTCCTTGAGACTATTTATATAAATGATTTTGAAAGTCTGGCTTATGCCAACATCACAACCAATTAGCATAATATGTGAGAAACGGATAAATGTCTAAGACTTTCTCAATACACAAGATAAAATATTTTAAATTAAAATTAGTATTCTATACCTGAAGGATTATTTTTCAAAGAATTAATCACAGCACTGGTAACCAACATTACATCAGGAAATAGTTCATACTGGGCTCTTAGGTCAATGTCTTGTACTGCCTGATGTGCCAATGTATAGAATTCATTGAACATAGCAAAATATGCGCCTTCGATCATTTCTAATAAGAAACTAGGTGACACTGGTATCCTAGATACTTGTTTTCCAGAACCACCATTCTTCTTGTTGAATCCTTGGGTGACTATTCTGTAATCACAAAATTTTAACGGATTTAAAACCAAGTATGTATGTAAGTATGTCAACAACTAAATTAAAACCACTATTTATCTTTTGCATGCAAGAATGGAAATCAGTCTCTTTTGAATGTGAAAATTAAAGGTTTTATATGATGATATGCCTACCTATTTAATTTAATTTAATTACCTGGATGCAGCAATGCAGAAATGTCGTAACGCCAGTTTCGGTAACAAGCTCAATTGGCGATTGTAAATAAAGAGTAATGCTGACATAACTTTTAACCGATTCTGTGCATTGATCACTTCAACTTGGGGCAGTGGTCCCCAATTCACTAGTTTAGTATTGCACTCTTCCCATCTCCGTAATGCACTTTCAGTTAAAAACTGGGATCCTAAAGATAATGGCTGTAAATTGATAAAGTTTTGCTTTAAATATAGGACTTGCAAATACATATGTAAAATGTTTTTTAATTAATTAAAGAAGTTGCTTTTAACCTGTCTAATCTTGGCCAACATGAATTAACATTACCTGGCACATGATAAATGACTATGATATCATTGTCTTGATCTTTTACTCGCAGTTTAACAGTGGTAATTAAAGTGATTAGTCATAGAATGTGCTAACTTATGTCTTTTCATCTTAGCCTTAGAATAATTTGCAAAAGATTATTTGTGGTAAGAGAAATTTCCTTAAAATATATTTATACCTCATGATATATGGAAGATTGGGCCAGTGATGGAAGTCTGAATGATACTACTTTGGGCTTGCCTTCCTCATCTATTACTTCAAAATTATACAAACCTGCAAAATAAATAAAGCTTGTTTATGTAAATTTTCTTTAAAAATCAATTATTCTGACTATTAATATTTTTATTCTATTAATTATTGTGACTGCCCCGTTAGTCTCGTGGTCGGAAGCGCGACTGGTGATCGAGGGGTCCTGGGTTCGATTCCCAAGTCGGGCAAAAAGTGTTATTGGGTTTTTCCATTAGGAATTTTTCAATAGCAGTCCGGAGTTTGGATTTGTGCCCAGTTAATGGCAATAGGCTCACCCCCTATTACATGGGACATAAAACATACCAGCGAAATGTGGGGGCGTACATTGGTACAGCTCTGCCTAACCCATCGCAGAATATACGCATGATGGTATGTATGTGACTTACCAATCAATAATGTTTCTATGCAGCGACATGTCTTCTTATTTCCTTGAGCCACAGAGCTCAGATAGTTATAAATTAATGTAGGAACAAATTGTAGTGTAAATCTTTGTAACTCTACCTCCTTTGACCTGTAGAAGCTGAATAACTGTATACACACATTTTCCAGCATCTGAAATGTTACACAAGTATTTTAGGATTAATTTCCAAGTAATAAGTTTTATTGTAAATAGAGAAAACTTTGATTTAGAGTTGCCAGGTTGCAAAACTGGAATACTCAATGCTCAATTATTTATTGCGTTCCATAATGTACATAATGGTCTTAACAATATAAAAGTACAGAATCATTATGGATCATCAATCAATCATTATGGAAAATCAAACAGACTAGTCAGTTTAGCCAGACTCTTGGATGATACAGCTGAACAGACTTATAAAGAATTTTGTATTTTAGTTCAAAAAAAACTTTCTTACTTGTGTTCTTCTTCAATTCAAAACAAAATAAAGCAAAATTGGTATATGTTAAAGAATAACAAAAGCCAGACAAGCTAGACACCGACAATTTGGCTGATTAATCATCATACATATTATGTCTGGCAAATAACATGCATTATACTGTTTTCAGAAATCATTATAAATGTTAAAAGTAGGTACCTGTTCAAATTGTGAATCGTTCTCTATTTTACTACTTGTAGCTTCAATTTCATCTTCACTATAAAACAGGTTAAATATGGCAGTGGCTATTTCATGATTATGTTCATGTTCCGCTGCAAAACTTTTAATTTCATTATCACGCAACGCAGCATACTCATTGAGCCACTCTGATATCAGTTGTTTCCACTCTGCCATCATGGCAAATTAATATAATGTAATACTTTTTACACCTGTAGAAAAATAAATTTTACCTTCTAGGTGAAAGAAAAAAAAATCAGTATCTAGGACTGGTTTCAACCCAACTTAATTTTTTATATCATATAGGCTTTTTTATTTGTTCCAGTTCGGCTTATGGTGTTGTTTTTCTATTTTTATTTTCCTGTTATAAAACTTATTTAGATATATTTATAACATAACATTGGAGAAAAGTTCAGTTAGGCAAATAATCGTTTGGATGCGTTTAACTTCAGCATTGAAATGAAACTGTAGTTAGTATGTAATTTAATGGTAATTATTGTTGGGTTGCCTTGTTTGAATTATCATTATTTACTGTAACAAACATTAAAATAAAAAATCGATAAAGTTAGAGAACTGTCTTTAATGTACCATTTGTGATGACGACATACCTTTTCAATTCAAGGATTTGGAGATTTATCCATTTAATATTAACTTAAATGCACCTAATCAGATACATGGCATAATACTTCACGTTTTTTTTCCCTGAAAATATGTGGGTTATTGGGTCCTATTGTGGTCCAATTACCCCATAATATCACAAACGACACGACTGACAGACTGACTGACAGATGACATCACATTAGTCCATTTCCATAGAGGCATATAGAGCTAGAGGCCTCGTATAATTTAGTGTCAAATCAACACGATTTACTTATTTGAATTACTTTTACTCGAATTGAATTCTTACCAACTTGACTTCAGGTCTATGGGAAAAAGGCGTGAGTATTATATTGAGATCAGGTTTATATGCCCATACATGATCAAAACAAACGCAACCGAATGAACGGGTTGTGATTAGTTTATTGTCTTGGTTAAATGCTCTAAGTGCATTGTACACATTACGCCATGTATGCGGGAATCGAACCCGTGACACGTAGCGCAACAACCAATCGCTCAGCCAAATTGAAAAGGGAACGTTCGTGCCCTTTATTAATAACGTATAAGTATGTACAGAGGCTAGCACACCAAGTTATCCCAATCTGCCTAATTTCTTGGATAAATTTTCCAATTTATTACAACAAAATAGGGTTCATGTTCAATTGGGAAAATTTGACAATTTGGAGTAGCTTGATGTGCTGGTTTCTGTACATTAAGTCATCCATACCTTATTATAATCATTATCCCAGGGGAACTAAGAGCGACTGCTACGCTAGAGGTCTTGGGTTCTATTCCCAGGTCGAGCAAAAAGTGTTAAGTATTGGGTTTTTCTATGAAATTCTCAGTAGCGCTCGGAGTTTGGACTTGTGCCCGGTTAATAGCAATAGGCTCGCCCCTATTACGTGGGACCTAAATATACCGGCGAACTGTGGGTGTAAATTGGTACACCTCTGCCTAATCCTTCGGGGAATACAGGCGTGATGGTGTTATAGGGAAGCCATACATTAAAAAAAATACCCCAAATGCCATTCCAGGCTATAAAGTTTACAGTCTGGAATAGCATTTGGGCTGTTCTACGGATGTGGATAAAAGGCACAGAGATAGTTTACACTGTAGACTTGACATCCGTTCAACCGTTCCAGCGTGATTGAGTAACAAACATCCATCCATCCTTACAAATTTTCGCATTTATAATATCAATAGGATAGTAATAGGATTTATAACAAACAATTCGATTAGTTTTGTTCTGCCATTTTGAATAGAATAACTCCAGTTAAACTAGAGTTATGTTAATTTGACCGCAACTTAACTTGATTCAAGTATTTATTGAGTTGACTAGTATTCCCAGACTTGTTCTATGGATGGGTCATGGGGATATAACAACGAAATATAGCAACGTTTGAGACTCAAAATGGCTGCTGAAAAGTATGTGCTGCACTGCGTTTCATATAAATGGTACACGAGCCGTTCTTACAGGCATTTTCTTCATAGGCATTTAGAAATTAAGAATATATCCATAGGTTATACTTATGCTATCTTAAATTTAATGTTGACATGCATCCATGCATCCGTTTGGTTTATTTACCTTTAAAGGCCTACAAGCCCCAAGCCTCGACAAATGCAGGCGTTTTTCAAGGCTTAGGGCTTGTAGGCCTAGGCCTGAGCTCGCGTTCGGAAGGCATCTAGCGTTTGTACTGATAGGCGATTTTCTGGTTTCATGCTATTTAGTTCCCATTTCGATTTAATTAGATTTTAGTCAAATGTTTCTTTTTTTTTCATAAAAAAATAAATAGAAGGGGTATAATTTAAGCCATCGATTCGAAAAGAAGAAGACAAATAATAAGAATTGACTTATAAATATGGCTATGTCATATCTACAGCGCGATATCAAAAGCGAAAAAGCTACCGAACACAAAATAGGCACCAAACAGTACGCTTGTCTACGTGATTTATATCAATATGAATTTTATTTGTTACAGATAACTAAATACATTTATTTACTACAGTAGGTACTACTATATATACAGCCTTAAAATAAGATAACATAAAAAATGAAAAAAATGAATAAAAAGAGAAATTGAAACTATAAGGCAGATAACTATAATTCAAAACGGGGCGAAGATGCCATGTTCTGACAGGTAATTTATTCATACGTTCAAAAGTGTGCATCTCTATAAGTATAACTCCATGATGCCACGTAATAGAAATGTCAATGCCAAAGTTGTTGCGGTGTAAAAGATTTTTAATTTGAAGAAATTACAAATTTTACAATACAAAACTTCGAATATAATAAAAAATTGCCGATAATAGGCATTCGCATTTTTTTGGAATAACCAATGGGTTCCTCCCATAGTACTGAAGTGCCAGGAGGCGGCTCTGAAGGATATCATGTTTTGCGGGTTTGTGTTGATAATTTAGAAAATTCGTTAGTCAATGTAATAATATCATTCATTGCATATGCTTTTTATTATAGGTTCAGGATGGATCTCCAGGTCAAAAAGCGAATCTGGAAGCATTTTTCGATTTTATAGTAGCTATAGAAGATACTAGATTGGACCAGGATAATGACACTCTAAAGGAGTTGTTGAAAAAAAATGTCGATAAAACAATCAAAATGTTAATTTATAGTAGTAAAACCCAAACCGTGAGGGAAGTAATGATTGCACCTAGTGCTAACTGGGGTGGCCAGGGCTTGCTTGGAGTTAGCATTCGATTTTGCTCCTTCGAAGGTGCTAACGAAAATGTCTGGCATGTATTGGTATGTATTAATAATAATTTATGATCTACTTTCTGATATTAGTAATAAAAAAATCTAAATAACATTATTTTTATAGTATTTGCAAAGTATACATATGGAGACATTTGGTAACCATAATAAAAACTTGCAATAAATATTTATATAATTTTGTTTATTGTAAGAGTATGGTTGATATTTATAACTTTCTTTTTCGTATGCATAATATAAATTAAAATAGTTATATAATGCTTAAATTATCTGGTTTTTTATTACAGGAGATACATCCATCGTCACCTGCGGAACTGGCTGGTTTGAGGCCATTTTCTGATTATATAATAGGGGCAGATTCCATTATGCATGAGAGTGAAGACCTATTTACATTAATTGAGGCTCATGAAGGCAGAGCCCTGAAACTATATGTGTATAATGTAAATGACGATACTTGCAGAGAAGTGCACATTACACCAAACCATAGTTGGGGAGGTGAAGGTAGCCTCGGGTGTGGAATAGGCTATGGCTATTTGCATAGAATTCCAATAAGAAGTGCTCAAGCTATACCTACTCCACAATCTTATGCAGCAAGTGCACCAATGGTATGCAAAACTCAGTCTTCTATGTAATTTTTCACATAAAACAGCTTATTTCTATTGAAAGCTTAATTAAACTGAAGGCTTAATTAAAATAAAGGTTAATCATATTATTAACTTTTTAGGTGGCACAAAATGTTAACTATCAACAGACTCTGGTGCCAGGTGTGCAAAATCTGAATATAAATGATGATAAAACTCCATTGATGTCTGCACCGCAAGTGTCAAATGTTCATGCGGAGGCTCCACAAGGTGCACCCCCACCATTCTTATCAGGAGTGCCAATGGTAAACCCTGGTAGCTATACTGGCCCTCCCGGTGCCGGTGCTGCTGCTGAAGCACCAGCTTTCCCACCTCAACAATTAGCTGCTGCTCAACAAACAATCTCTCCACAACAACCCATTTCTCAAACACAATCGGTTGTATCCAATATGGCAGCTTATTCTAGCAGTAAGTGTCTATTCAATTTACTCAGTGAAATTAAAATAAATATGCATACGTGTCTCATAAATTTTTTGTCCGATGTGAGGTTTTTAAATAATATTACATTCTTTATTTTCAGATTTAGCAGATGCAACATTAACTAATCTGGGTAGTATACCATCGGTGTCTAATATGCAACCTCCAGCACCACTGCCCAACTTACCTGGTATTCCTATGAACCAGCCTCAACCCTATATACCTATTATGCCTAACTACACAGCATCTCAAGTCCCTACATCTCAAACATACCCTCAGAGTGTAACAAACTTAGTTCCCACTTTTGACATGAGCAATTTCGCCCAGGCGCCCATCCAGCCGCCTCCAATGTCCACAGGACTGCCAGTTGTCACGCCTGTCTCACTACCAGGAATGCCTTCTATCACAGTGAGTGCTACGCTACCTGTCTCTACCATGCAAGAAATACATCAGCAGCAATCACAGCAACACCAAGATTTATTATCGTGAAATGATAAAATTGTTTTACTATATGCCTATTTAATATTTTTAAGCAGAGACTTCTCTTATTGGCCCAAATTTATGTTAGTTTATTTTAAATGTTATGCTAAAATCATTCACTTGGAAGGCAGGTATAATGATTTTAGCATTGTATTATAAATATGATTTTCATTTATTGTAACTTTACTATAAACAAGTGCAAATGTTAAAGAAATGTACCAGAGCTGGGTATTTGACGAATACACTAAGGTTTCCTTTTAGGTCTGCCTTCAAAGTTATTATAAGTGTACATTCAAAATGATTAATAAATAATAAAAAAGGAAATAAGCATTATTTTATTTATTTACATTTACCACAATTCGATTGATATAAAACAATAATACATAAGTAGAGTCATATCATATATAAAACTACATAAATTATTTCAGTGTAAACATAACCTAATACCTAATATTTTCTATCGCTTACTTTATATAATATATGTGAAAGTCGTATATTTGAAATTTGAATGTTTATAAATACATCACACATTACCTAACGGCTGAACAGATTTAGATGAAATTTGACACGTTACATGTCCGGGATAAAAAGCATCCTTTGGCCTCTGGTTGTTGTGCTCTGTTTGTCCGACATAGAATACGTTTTAACCCGGTAATACCTGCGTTCCCGTGGAGAAAATTTTCGGCCCACCAAGTGTTTTTTTTCGTTATCTCAATACACCATAGCATGACGGTTAATTATGATAGTACACATTTCTTTCAAATTTCATAGGCCGTAGGAGGGCCAATAGTATCCGAGTAAAACGGTTTCGGCATGATGCCTACGGATGGCCAGGTGGACAGAACGAAGATAAGGTTTCCCATGTTTAGAGTTCCAGTCCCTACCTCAAAAAGTAAAACCTAAACCTTCAAATGGTCACTTCTTGTCCGTCTTTTATAAATACCTAAAGGAGTTTCTCAATTTGATCTTTGGCACAATCTTCAAAACGCGCACACATCTCTAGGCAAAACAAATAAAAAATATGGTAGATACCTTCTAGAATATCGATAAGGCTAGATAATTTCTATTTATAATACTTGCAGAATGGCTTAACAAGTGGACGTCTCTGGCAAGTGAATTTCCGGAGTGGGTTCAAATTGAATACTGTTAGAGTTAGATCTGTTATGGTCATCTGGTGGGGGTTTTTCTGGATCGAGACCAAGGGCGAAATTATCGTAGCCCCGCGTGAGTGTAGGAGTATCGCTGTAGAACACTCCCCCGGCCATCTCTGACAGTCGTCGTCGACGGCGCGTGTCTTTGTCGTCGGCGACGCCCGGGGGCCGCACGCTCGAGCTACGACGACGCACCGAGCCAAGTCGAGTGGGCACCCAAAGAGCTCGCTATTGTAAATTAAAATATTTGATTAGTACTTAGTTAGGTATTAGGTCAGTTGGTCAGGAGAAGGAAATCTTGATGAAAATTACAATGTTAAAGTCCGGTGTGTGTGTGATAGTCAATTTTCAAAGATATGTATATACAGTCAACAAAAGACATAAGTAAGTAAAGAAGACATTAACTATATTAGACGGTCCTGCCGTCTAATATAGTTAATGTTTTCTTTCAAACCGGTGGTCGTTTTTAAATGATATTTAATTTAATTAATAAACTATTTATTTTCTATTAATTAAAATAAAATTTATTAAAAAACTTCTATCGGTTTTTGAAACACTTTGATTTTATTAAGCAACACTGGTTACTTATCTCTTTTGCTGATTATACATAGCCAACTTATATTTTGTTTGTTTTTATTTGTAGTTTTTCTTATTGGCATTTTTTTTTTCGAAAAGTAATTCTTCGTAAAAAGGCTAAAGTTTAGGTTTAGTGAGCCACGTACGGTACTATAAAAAATAATTAAACTTAGGTGCGGTCAGGAACAAAAGTCGATTAACAATGTTACTTTTACATATCATTTAAATAGACATGAAATAACACAATTCACCGCTATTCTGAATTTTAGGCAGCACGAGAGTTCATTTTATCTTAATTTTAGATCCATTTTGTATTTCCCTTGATATTGTGCTCAATAACTGCCCACTGCACTTCCGACCACGAGACCAACGCGGCAACGGTCTCGTGGTCGCAAGTGCGACTGCTGTGCAAGTGGTCCCGGGTTCGATTCCCAGGTCGAGCAAAAAGTGTTATTGGGTTTTTCTATGAAATTCGCAGTGGCAGCTCGGAGTTTGGATTTGTGCCCGGTTAATGGCAATAGGCTCGCCCCCTATTACATGGGACCTAAATATACCAGCGAACTGTGGGTGTACATTGGTACACCTCTGCCTAACCCATCGGGGAATACAGGCGTGATGGTATTTTTTTTTTTTTATATAACAATAATTTAAAAATCTGAATTATTAATCTACTTTTGTTGCTGACCCTATCTACGTATACTAAGGTGGTAACTTAGTACAATGACTAGCACTCAATTTTTAAAATTTGTTTAATTTAATAATGCATTCTTTTTTTAAAACATAAACCATAGTCCGAATGAATTTTAGTAGGTAGGTAATTGGGACGGTAGTCTCTTTCAGATATCCTCATACAACATAAACAAGCAATGTGACCTGTTTATTGTAATGTAATAGTGTTAATTGCAAGGGGCACTGCAAGGGCCTGGGCCGGCTAGGATGGGGCCAGCACTCTGCTGCACTATGCCCCACGCCTGCGTCCTTGTTGGTTTAGGTTAATTTAGGCGGGTATATCCTAATGATCCTACCTTAAACCTTTTTGGCAGAGAATTGAGCAGTTTAACGACTGGTGGTGAGATGAGGTCAATGGGTACTTGTGCCGGGTCGGTGACGCCCGTCAAGACGGACACGATCAGTCCCGCCACCAGCGTAGCAGCACACCCCAATCCGGAGTACCACAAATATGACACACGGAACAGCCAAAACACTGCGTCATCACGGCTTTCACTGAAAACATTATAAACAAAGAACGTATAGGTACCTACCTACAAAGAAAGGGAAGCCGACCTATTATAACATTACACAAAACACGAATTTTGATATGAATAATTAAGAAAAATGAAAATGTTATTAGCCCATCAATTTTAGGAACATTTATATTTATAGGTATAACGGCCGTAAAAAGAGACTTCACTAAGCCAAAGCTGTTTTTGTTACCATTCAACACCATCGCCTATTTTAATCAAGAACGAAACGAATTATAATTCTTACTCAGGGTTTACAGTCATGTGCGTGGTCATGTTGTAGGGCTCCACGCAGCCGTCTGTGAAGGCAGGCAGGCGCGGCGTGGTTAGCTGAGACAGCTGCGCGCCGCCGCCCGCGGCTACTACCAGCACCAGACCGAAAACACCGCCCGCTACTGCACCCTGTATTGGAGAAATAATATCGTTCGCCTGAATGACTAACGATTAACACAGGGCTTTTTTTGTGCGAAGCCTTAATTCTTCTTCCTAAATTCGCTTTTTCTAAAGTAAAAAAATATTAATATTATAAGCTGTCTGCCCCATCAAAGTCGATCCTGCTGTTTCGGAGATTAACCGGAACAAAAAGATAAGCAGACTCGCAAAATTTATAAAAATATTTTGTTTCGTGTTATTGGTATTTAAACATTAATATTTATTCATTTGTTTAAATATTACCAAGTCGCCTTAAAGCAACTCTTTGCCTTAAAATCATCATCGCAAGTTAGCTAAGTCTCTCCGTAGGAGTCTGTAGTTTTCATACCGTTGATGTCCCAAATTGGTTATTTTAAGATTAGCAGTGAGTTACACCTTACAGCTAGCTGTATTTAAAATAATTTTGTAGGATTATTCGCACCTTCAATCCGAAACGCACAACAATCTAATCGCTGAACCAACCGTGCGTTTTCAATACAAACCTTAGCATTAGCCCAGGGGAAGAACATGCCAAGCGAGAAGAGCCCGAGGGCCACGCCACCGGCCATGCCGTTGAAGGAGAGCGCCAGCTGAAGCACCGGACCGAGCCGCTCTACCGCAAACACGAGGCCAAAGGACACCAGCCCACAAGCGAGGACCACCCAGCGAGCTATCTAAACAGATAAAAACATAACATACCATCACGCCCGTATTCCCCGAAGGGTTAGGCAGAGGTGTACCAATGTACACCTACAGTTCGCCGGTATGTTTTTAGGTCCCATGAGGTCCCACGAGGCTATTGCCATTAACCGGGCACAAATCCGAACTCCGAGCTGCTATTGAGAATTTCATAGAAAAACCCAATAACTCTTTTTGCTCGACCGAGGAATCGAACCCAAGACCTCTAGCGTAGCAGTCGCGCTTATGACCACTAGGCCAACGAAGCGGTCTAAACGGATAAATATTTTGGCTTAGGGCGACCACACAAAACCACGATGCGATGCGATACGATGCCGCATTGCACGAACTATCTAGGAACTAGCTCGCAGATATTTGCGATGCGATGCGAATTCGCAGTTATGTGTGGGAGCCCTTACAGTTAGCAAATTCGATAAACTTTTTATTGCCGAACATGAAAAAAAAATTGTATAGAATAATTAAACTTACTGCTGCTCCTCTGTGCTCCGGCAGCGTGATTCCAAGAAGCCCCATCGCAAGATCTTGACATAGTATAGCAGCCAGAGAGTTAAGCGCCGACGCTACCGTTCTGTACATTAAACAGAAAATTACACCCTAAATGCTTACGATTAAATATGTTTACCAGAGTACCTATATAGGTACCTATGTTTTTCTAAATAATCTAGGAATCCGAGCGGGATTCCTAGATTTCTTCCTAGACTTCTAATGGTTGTGGGTATTTATTTGAGAGTTACAGATTGCAATACAATGCTAATTGTGATGCCATCGAGCTTATGAGAGGATGGACCTGTACTGTATGGCGTAACACTCTTGCAATCTAAAGCCGAAGGATTTTTACGGAAATTAATAATGCATTGCTTCATAGGTATGTTTGAAAAGTTCGTCAAGCTCGAGGACGTAAATAACACAATGAATATTTTTTAATGAATTGTTAAAATGAAAGGCATGACATTATTGTGTGTTTTATACAATTAGACACTTGAATGGTTGCTAGTAATAGTAAAGCACTCGAGTATTAAAAAGTATTTCTTTTTGTCAACAAATTAACTTTAATAGGTAACTCTCGGTGGAACATCGATGCACAAACTTTCTATGGGAACGGACATCGTCTGTCGGGTTAGCTTGTCTGAAGCATCACTATGTTTAAATAGACATAAACTCACTAGTTTAATAGGAGGTTTATGTGAACATTACACGAAAATAAAATGTTTTTTTTATTTTCGTGAATGTTTTTTCATTAAAAAAAAAACAGTTTTTTTTAACCAGTAAAGACGGTAAATACCCTTTACAGACAAACTTAGCTATGCAGACCCAAAGAATTATATTTGAACTTTGCAAATGGAAAATAAAATTTATTTTCCTTCTACGACTACATAAGGATTTTCCGGAATCGCACGCCACTGCCAGGGTTGCGGAATAAGTCATGTAACCCTAGAAGCGCGTGTCCGTAAGTGACTGCTTGCCGGTTTTTGTTCCTGTATGAGTTCCAAAACGGAAGTAAGTACTTATATATTACTAATCCCTAAAAGACTGCGCGGCACTTTTAGGGTTTTTCTAAAGTTCATCTATCGAATAGGTAGGTACATTACAAACCTTAATATTGCATAATTAATATAATAATAATAATAATAGCGTTTATTTCGACCAACATCGGATAGCACACACATTGCACATAATAAAATAACAATAAAAGCACTTATAATTAAAAAGACCACAAACACAATACAAACAAAAACACACCACATATAATTACACACATATGTTACTGATTTCGATTGCTCAGTACGTGAACCATACAGCAATGGTTCAGGTACTGACAATCGAGCCTCTGTGCAAATGCCTTCAGGATGCTGTTTGAGCTAGCCCGAACCCTGAGCACCAGGGAAGTGCACCTGCGAATCGGCGAACATCCCTGACGCACTGCAGAATCGGGGTAGCCCCATCAGCACCCTGAACGCAATCTTTTCCATATAGACCTATGGTTGAAATGAGCAACTAGCTTCAACTTTTTGACTAACTGACCGGCTCCTTGACAATTCAAGTGTGTATAAATGATTTAATCGAAATGACTTTGACTAACTCGTCTCAAATATAAAGAACAATGCTATGCGACTCGTGTCTATTTCAAGCAAAAAAAAAAAAAAAATGGGTCATGATATCACCTTAAATTAATACCAGAGCATTCCAGTACGAATACCTATGTATATTCCAACTGGACTTTTCTAGTTTCATCTTAATTCTGTTTCATGGTTGGTCTTGGTAACAGCGTTAGTTCACAGGATGCTTTCGAGCGTTTCGCAGTGTCGATTTGATGTGCCTAATATTGTGCTAATTACTTAGCTCAACGTTGAATGTAACACTACTAGTGTTGACATGCATTCTGAGTGCTACTACAACTTGTGTGACGAATAGGTACTTTACCCAAGACTGGCTGCGAAGATCCCGGCGACAAAGAAGCCAGGAATCCCGCGCGCGGATCCTAGCTGCCTTACCACGAAGAGCGGCAGTAGACGGTCCGATGCGTTGATGACGCCAGCCTGAGGTAGGTCAATTGTAACTGTAGTTCCCAGTGTCGGATGATTTTGGGTGGATTGAACAATATTGGAACATTCGTTTCGTTTCATTATCATGGTAAGGGGTACAAGACTTGTAATTTTTCGGGGCGTTCATGTTTCACGCGCTCCTCAAAGAGATGTCAGAAAATCGGAGGGGCCACTCAAGGCCGATGCCTGCCGGGGCTGCGGGTTGTTCGAAAAAGATATCGCGCCCCGGCACGCAAAGGGCACAAGAAGGAATATGGATGGATTTTAGTTAGTAAAAGTCTGGCACTCCCTCTGCCCCGCCCAGGCCGGGAGAAGGCATTGGATGATTTCCCATCACAAAAAAAAGGGTTGTAATTTGGCAATGACCCATGAGTGCTGACTGTCGGCTGAAGATTTGGTCTCTAAAACGAAATAGGCGCACGTGGGCCTACGGCATGCATATCTATTGTTAGGTAAAACCAGGGCCGTCTTAAGTCTATTCTGCGCCGGGGTGCGGGACTCAGCCTGCGCCCCCGTTTTTTTTTACACTGCAGCGTGGCACGCGACCGACGACACACTGCAGTATGAAAGGGGTCCTAGTCAACCAAAAAACACAATACACGTGGTTTTGATGGTAAAGTTTATTTATTTATTACTCTAAAAAACAAAATTAAACTTAAAACTTCGATTATTTTGAGCACTCGATGGTTTCTTTGGGTGCGTTCTTTTTGGCAGAAACTTGATACTCCGAAACCTATTTGGCATAACTCACTTCGCATAAACTTCTTTAGACGAACGTTTTTAAGGCATAATATTTTTATAGCATAATTATTTTTTGGCAGAACGTTTTTATGTCCGAATTTAAAATGGCATACTTTTAAGATGGCAGAATTTTATTTGGGAATTTTATTTACCTTTGGCATACTTATAATTTCGCATAATTTCGTTTAGTATAATTTTTATAAAGAGCGAGCGAAGCGAGCTCGGGACTTGGGACACCCCGACTCGGACAGGTTAGGTTAGAAGGGGATGGCGGAGTCTAGAGAGCGAGCGAAGCGAGCGAACAGACCCCGCCATGCCATCCACTTCGTGGTAATTTTTTTTGTAAACCCTTGAGCCCCGCGTAGCGGGGCTCCCCGATTATGCTTTTTGAGCCTCGAGGGCTCTGGATCTATCTCTAGGGACTTTGATACGAAACGTATGCCAAAAGACAATTCTGCCTGTGAACTTTCTGCGATATGATGTTTCTGCTTTTTAATTATTATGGAAATGAAATTTATGCGAAATGAAGATTCTGCCATACAAAATTATCCTACTAATATTATAAATGCGAAAGTTTGTAAGAATGGATGGATGGATGTTTGTTACTCTTTCACGCTTAAACGGCTGAACGGATCTGGATGAAATTTGGCACTGAGATAGATTGTAGTGTGGAATAACACATAGCATCATTTTTATCCCAGAAAAATGTATGGTTCCCGTGGGATAATATGTCAAATTGGACGCGAACGAAATTGCGGGCAGAAGCTAGTGAGTTATAAATGTATGCCAAGTAAGTGATGCCAAATGACTTTCTGCGAAAAGAGGTTTATGCTATCAGTTGTTATGCAAAATAAAATTATGACTTAAAAAGTTCCGCTATAAAAGGTGTACCCGGTTTCTTTTTATCCCCTAATTCGGCCATCTACAATAAAATCAAATTTCAATTTAGTATTTAATTTTTATTTCTTTATTCTAAATAAAGTAAGTAGTTTTTTATCAATCACTAACATTAACGCCTCATTTACGGAGACGCGGGGCGTCGCGAGTCGCGTTGTGCGGCGCGGCTCGCACTGAATTCAAACATATGGCGTTGTATGAGAGCGTTTACGGAGAAGCGATTTTAGACGCGTTTGCTTGAAATGGTAGGTTTTTTGCGCCCGAGTACCGCCGCGTCGCACGCGGCGTTCACCGCGGCAGCGCACGCAGCGGCAATTCTCGATGAAGTGATGCCCGCGACGGAATCTTCTGCCATGCCAGTCATATTGGAAAATTGCTAAACGCAGACGTAGTCACTGCACCGTCACAATAGAGTACTATATTATCGATTTTTATTGGAAGAAACTTCTATAGTGCGTAATAGAAGTGCGCCGCAGCGTTGCCCAATGTGTTGTTCAATGAAATATCCAAAAATTCAGCGCTCGACAGGAGCCCCCGGGCGCTCCGCGCCCGGGTTCACCGCACCCCTTGCACCCCCTGGTAAAGACGGCCCTGGGTAAAACGAATTTTTCTTAAGTATATTGTTCGTAGTCGAATAAGCCAGTAGATGATTACGGTTGTTGCTTCATCAGGCGTCTTTGACAAAATAACGGTTGTATTGCAATGCTGCGTCAGGGCTACATCGAATTACTTATCCAATGAAGTGTTTACCTGAATTGGATCACAGTCAGCATAATGGACAGCGAGGACGGCGCCGGTGATGAAATTGACCGAGTAGATGGCGATGAGACCGAAGGCTGACACCCAGAGAGCCACTCGCACCTGCGCGATGCGCTCCACTGACAGGTACTTCTGAACCGACGCCTGGTTCGCGCAGAACATGCTGACCCAGTACATGGTGCCGCCGATGACCACCGACCAAAATGAGTGACGCACTGTCGGGTCGGGGTTCATGCTAAAAATAATAAACTAGTGATATAATATCATTCGTAGTTAACAGCAGATCTTTGCAGCAGAATCAGTTGCTGCTATCTGAATACATAACATGCTTTTACTTTTACATATGTAGTTACCTTTTCTTGATGAGGTGAGCGAACCTCAAACATAACAACTTACCGGTGCTTATTGAAGTCACCTACTTACATACATTGGTAGGTAATGCCACATTAGTAAAATAGGTACCAGTTACGTATTTACCTACGAGGTGTGTTAAGTTAACAGGCTACCAATGTGGAATGCCTGATCAGATTTTAAATCCTATTGTTTTGTAACAGTAGTTGAACCAAACAATTAACCGCATTGGCGCTTAATTCAGCCGGTACCTAGGCAAGGATATCATTGGGGACCTAAATCTTACAATACCTATAGGTAGCCTTGAAGCGTTAAAGCGTGCAAGTGTGAGGTTTACGATAACGTGTACGGTTTGAAGCCAACGTCCCAATATTATTGTTGTACCTATATGTAATCAATTTAGTCGGCCTTACAAAATGATGTAAAACAATGATTGGGATATTTTATAACAAAAAAATGGGTAAAAGGCAGCGAAAAGCCGATATTGCGTATCATAATCACCGCTCTCAGAGGAGCCAAAATGGTTTTTGAATAATGGTATCAAGAAGACGCACAAATAAAAACAGGTAAATATTTACTCAAAAAAGTGTAGTCTGTCTGTTCGCCAAGCGTGCTCCCACACCACATCGAATCCGCCAACTTGTGTCGAAGCCATGACCAGTACCGCTGTCAGCGAGCCCACAAGTACCGCAGATTGAAAAGAGTCCGTCATGATTACTGCTTTCATGCCGCCCTATACAACAGAAATAGTATAACAATACATAGGTAATAAGCTCTCACTTTATCTACTTGGCAGTGACGTGGTAAAAATTTGTGAGTAATAAAAGAAATACAATATTCAGGTTACAGAACCATCAATCAACACCACCCTGCTTCTAATCACTGGGCATAACATCAATAAATTAGGCTCTTGTTTGGAAAAGCATATTATTATACGGTCTGTAGGTAGTGAAGATTTTAGTAATTTTACAAAAAAAAAACATTTAGCTGCAAATTACTAACCTGAGTAGCATAGAATATGCACACCACGTACACCAGAGTAACAGCTAAATACGTATTCAATCCAGTCACTGTAAATAATTGTAATACTTTCAGCATCATCATCATCATCAACAGCCACTCAACAGCCTATCGCATTAATAACACACAAAATATAACAAATAAATTTTCGGAAAAAAAGTGAAGTCAGAAATTAACGTGACAAAGTATATTCTATTAGATACAGTTAACATTATCGATCATCAGTAAACCATTGCCATTTTGTTGCTACTTATTTTATTATTGCTCCATTCCATGGAGCCTAACTTGATTTCAGAAATCCACGTGCATAATAGTAAAGGCCAATGCCATATATGAAAATCGTTATGTTTTATGCATATATTTTTGTAAATTAGGATTTATATATTTTTTCTTTGTTAGTCTCCCTGGTCTCTATTCTGCTGCTATTTGCTTTTACGTCATGTCACTCGTTATCGATCTTTGTAATTGTATTTATTGGTATGTATTGGTGATTTTTGGGAAAATAGCCAAAAAAATATAGAAAAAATATAATAAAAATAATAAAATTGCCGAAAAATAGCCAAGTAATACAAGTGTGGCTACTTGGCTATTTTTCGGACTTTCGGAACATCGTTTTGACCTTTACTCACGATTGGAAATTCTTATGAGATTGCCTTATGTTTTTTTTTTAAATACTTTGACGCACGCTAGGTATCACTCCTGTGTCGTGGGTGCGTTTACAAATATATAAACACACATGCACAAACAGCCAGGCCCGGAACAACTATCTGTAGACCAAACAAATATTTGTTCTGTGCGGGAATCGAACCCGCGACACGCAGCTAATCGCTAAGCCACTGCGCCAAACGTGTCGTTATGATAACAATACAACGCATAATTATTCTTTGCTTTGGTTTAGGGCAACAATGCAGGTACCTATGGACGCAGAACATTGTCCTTTATGAAATAAAACGTCGCATGAGCACTTTATCATTACACTCTCGGCACCATCACGCCCTCGCACGGACTTTTTTTTTGCTTTTTTTCAAGATGGGAATTCATCAAATGACTTCCCCCGCGCTTAGTGTCAGACTTTTACTGACTAAAACCCATCCACGTTCCTTCATGTGCCCTTTGCGTTCCGGGTGCGCGGTATCTCTTTCGAACAATCCGCAGCTTCAGTACGGGCTGCAATTCACATTCGACCGAAGAAGCTTACCTTTGTATAATATTCAAACCTAAAATATCACACTATATTAATAGTGTGATATTTTAGGTTTGAATATTATTCTTCCGACTTTTAGAATTGAAACTCTGAATCTGAATATTGTAATGACGCCACAAAACGTTTGACACCAATCGCCATAACTGAAATGATGGCCTCTATTGATTCATTAGAAATCATTACTGATGCCTTACATGATTCAATGGGGGAGTTATATAATTTGTGCAATATAATAACAGTCTGCATGCGGACTAAAGTGCAAAGATGTCACCGATGCACTTTAAAAGAAACCAATAAAGTCATAGCAATAAAATATCGATGAATTAACCAACACTTGTCCACGCTGAATACTTATATGATTTTCTTTCTTTCGTAACTTAACCAGTCGAAGGCCAACTAAAAACTGAATCGAATGTTAATTTGATTGCGCGTTAAGCCCCTTATCCCTACGAAAAAGGCGTTTTCATTATTTATGTATTTTTATTATGAACTATTAAGTTCATATATGAACTATAAATTTCTGTGTTAAAAATATTAAGCCACGATGTTATTATTAACCAATATAAAATGCCAGGTGTTTCATAGTGTTTTACAATAAATAAAATAAATTCCCAAGGAATTTGTCCTACACAGGCAAATTTTTTATTTTCCGGAAAACTGAAAATCAGCCCGGATGCGGTTCGTAATCATCATTAAAAGCAATTTTTACCACGGGACCAAACCTAAATTTGCAAAAAATAAGTCGGCATTTAATATGGCTTCAGCATTAACGTTCGAATAACTTGACAAGATGTAAGATCAGCTGATTTTTATGTCTTGATTTTAGAGTTGGTCTCATAGTAAAGCTGTTCAGAATTATGAGCATATTGACCCTTTTTCAGGTTTCTGATAAACAAAACATACCTATATTTCTAATTACTCGTAGATCCATTGTTTATTATATTGAATCAGTTTCGCTATCCCTCTGAAATTACTTTACCTCACTAAGGAGGTAGGTACTTTTGTAGTTTTGTGGTATTTACTTAATTAAACTTAATATGCAGTAGGTGTAGTGCTTTAACTCCGTATTACCTATACGGAGTTAAAGCATTGAATTGTAACAATGTTTTGCAACAAATGCGCAGCATTGTTGCCAGTAACATTTGATTCTGCGAGTCGTTTTTTCATGTACGATTTCTTTTTAACTGGACACTGTTTCCCGCATAACCAAAACATGCTACTGAAACAATATTGCGCTAGGTATTTTGTTTTTCATTGGATACGGGTTTTTTTTTATATGCATATAATGATAGATATAGGCAATTTACCAAAATATGTTCAGATAGTCATACACGGTCATACAACAAAAAGTACTATGCAGTCCTCAACGACACTAGACGAGGCTCCGTTTCGATATTTGCCATGGATGCGACTTTTATACTGACTTTACTTTCACTGCGCCCGCGAGGTCTAGAATATATGCAATGCAATATGAATGATATTAGAATATTATCCCCAACTAGGTATGAATATACATTGATGACCTTGTTTAACATCGACGTGGAATTTACAATTCATGCGACAGTTACGTTATGAAATATCTAGGATTTTTAACTGCATACTAGGTAATGCTAAAATCAACTAACCTACTCAATTAAAGCCGGTAGCATTAACTATTTTATATTTAACCAGCTTATGCCCGTTGCTTCCAATGCGTGAATATCGGTTCGCGGTGTTGTTTCTTTTTTTGCGCAGATCCCTAATTTTCCGCTTTTCTTTCGTTGCGAAACCCAGGACAATCATTACTTTGGGACTCGTCGCACTTCATTGTCTCGGCGCTTTTCTTGTGGTCGCCATTATTGATTTTGACTTTCAGGAGTTACAGTGGTTTGGAAATTATTCCATTTTTTTAAGGCGCTACCCTGACCAAATAACCTTGAGCATTCGTTCCTTTGTCGGCACACTAACGCGGCGCACGAGATACGTAGGAAATACGCTCGGATTTTAAAGTAAAATCTATATAAAATCAAATTTAGGTGTTTTGAAAAAAATAAAACTAGCATAATGTTCTTTATTAAATTGCCTAATTATTAGTTTAAGTCGCAAATCAAAATAATGTTTACTTTACGAGGAGATGCATGTCAAAAATTATTATTTCTCATTTCTGTAGTTTCGTTATGACCCTATAATTAAGCATTATGTTACTAAAAAGTTAAAAATAAATCTACCATTTTCGAGTCAAGAATGTGTAGAAATTTAACGTATTTTTTATTAGTTGGTATTTCTATTTAATATAGAGAAGTGGGCTCCTAAAAACTGCCCTAAAAACGGCTGCCGCTGCGTTTTGCACGGCCACGCGCCTTAATAAAATGCGTATTTCAATCCATTCTCCCATAACATGGGATGTGCGGAGTGCGGGAAATAATGCTTCTATTCCACTATTCTATTTTACTTGAATGGTAGCAGTTTTTTGTAGAAACGGGACCGGATTACCTAAGTCTGTTGTGCTGGCCAACACAAAAATTTTGCCATCGAAAATACTCACAGGTTCAAGGATGATAAAAGTTAATTTGCTTACATGTACTTATACGGACACATTGGTGTTTAGGGTCGTGACGTAACCAATACTATCGCGCTGTTTGCACGCTATTTGAATTTTAATTCTAATGTTGATTTTCGGCAGTATTGCATACTTTGTAGTAGCACTTGAGAAATAATAAGTAGGCAAAGTTGCCGAATCTATAATCGTAACATTACTGTACTAAAGACCGGTATTACTAAACAAAAATAACATTTTGCTTATGTAAGTAACTATGCAAGCGAGTAAGTGTACAAAGTTGAGGTTTGGGCATCAAAAAATTAACGAGGCAAGTAAAAAGAACCAGCGCGAGCCGGACTCGTGCATTGAGGATTCCGTAGCCCTCGAGGAAACATAATTTCTATTTCCTAAACTCTATTTTCATTTTATGGGTCGTATAATTGGCCCCGTAAAAGGATATTGTTGATTTCTGGAAAACTGTGTTAGTTAGAGATTCTTTATTTTTCGTGCAATGTAACTATACTTACCTACCTACCTAAACATTGAATATTAGGATTGCATTGATTTGAGATTTATGAACCACCATTAACTTAATAAATAAATAAAATAAAAATGTTTTTATTGTGCAAATGGACCCCTGTCATCACACCCCGCTTGACCTAGTAACAATAATAAAAACAACTACTTCTTGACCTTGTAATCAAATTTTAAACTTTCAACTTTTATTGTAATAAAATAGCATTTTTTTTAAATTAAAACACTAGCAATAAAGTGGCCTTAGCATTACTAAAAAATATGATTAGTTATATGAACCCAAACAACAATGTAAAAGTTGTTTAAATTCCTCTAAACATCAACGAAACAAATATTATAATATATTCATCTGCAGATAATTAATTCGTGTTTCTTAAGTACGTAAGACCTTAAAATACCCTACGTACGTAAGGCCTTAAAAATCGCAATTCGTTTTAGTGAGTGTCTGCCATTAATTATGTAACAAAACGCTATTAAAGCTAATTGCTCGTTACATCGTTTTTTACCGACTACGCAAAGATAGGGTTATGTTTTTCACGCGTATTAACTAACCAAAATTAACATTTTATTTGTTTTATTTAAATAAAAATACATTAGCTGTGTTGTTCATCAGTTTGTGGCACCTATTACTTATACGTTCTTTAGATTAGCTGACCACCTGTAAAATCTCTTGTTTAGATTGTGGTTGACAACTGAACAGAAAAGAAATTGCATAAATGTAATGTTTAAATTTTTACGTATCAATACTAATAGGTTTTCCTGATTAGAGTAACTATTAAAAAACATCGTATTCAACGCGTGAGCATTTTATCTCAATTTTGATAAAATTACGCCTTCGCCTTCTGCTCGAGCTGCAATCCAGCCTCGAGTTTCATGATAAACTTAACTTACTTGTAGATTATATAATACATTATAACGGAACCCAAGAAACGGTCACCGAGGAAAGGCGAGGCACACATATGTCGTCCAGAAAAAAGATTAGAAGCTTCTTTCATTACGCTTCCCGAATTACCTCATGTCCATCGGTTATTTAGTATTTTACTGGATGTTATGTACAATTTCAGATCCAACACTGCAAGGTGCTTGGTTGGTAGTAGTACCAGAGGTACGTGGTAGGTTCTAAATGAATTCTAATGGATCCCTTCCATTAGATTTTTTTCGGTTGAACGTCGTTTCATGGGCCAACCTGTATATTTGGTAAGCATAAAATCTAATGTTTTTAATATTACGCATGTAATTGGCCAATGACCGTTGTATGTTAAAGTAAAATAAATATCTAAACCATGGCATTGGTTTAAATGAGAATCTTTCACAACAATAAATTCCAAGATCATCGATAAATGTATTAATATTCAGACGCAATTAAAGATTTTGTAATTTAGTTACCATCGGAGAGCGCTAGCGCCGGCGCATACACTGCCACTGCCGTGTATAGTATCATTTGCATCAAATACAATGCACTGGCATACACGCGGATGGACTTGCAAAAACGCACTTCCTATAAACAAATTAACACACACTGAATTAAATCAATTTGGTGGTACATTAACCTCAATGATACCGGGCATGCAGATTGCAAATGCGCAATGTTTCGTATTGACCCACTGCAGTACGTTCAGCAGTGAGCACTCTCCTACCTTGAACAATTGAATAAATTACAAACCAAGTATTCGTAACACGACGTCAGCCGTAGTCTCATGAACACGGGCAGGTACAGGTGGCTAGAGATGGGCACCACCAGCACAAAGGCGACACAAATCATCCAGAACTGAGCACCTGCCATGTACATCTCCGCTGGGTTTCCTAACAACTCTATGGCTGTGATGAAACTGAAAACAAACATGTCGTAATAAAAAAGCGACAATATATTACGAAATATGTTAATAACATTGTATTCAAACGGTAATCTGACCTTGCACCGAGACTTAAGGCCATGGGGAATGTGCCCATAGATGAACCACCTAGCAGGAAGTCGTCACCGGTGGTCTGCTTTTCCCCAAAATACCCATAAAATACGCCAATCAGGCAAGAAATGATAAGCATAGCGGCCAGCACACTGTAGTCCTCCCAGTGGAAAAAAACTTCCGCCACAGTTTCATTCTGCGTCGGAACTATTTCTAATTTCTTGGTTTTCGTTATGTTGAGTGAGGCTGATGTAACTGATATTGAACTTAAACTCCAACATAGTACTGTTAGTAATATTATCTGAAAGGAAACACATTATATGCTCAGTGAATTGCTTACTCAAGTTCAATGTTATTGTATTCAATGTATGTCAGTGTGTACTGACAGAGCTAAACACGGTAAAGTAGTGTTCAATAGTCAACCGTCATTTCTTAAAAATGACGGTGCAAAATTGGGCCTGTAAAAAGACCACACACCAGTTAACTATGCATAGGTATTGGCCACCAAACTAAGCAACATCGAGCACTAAATATTGCTGTGAAACGACTTGTATTTTAGATGTGGAAACATTGCGCATATGGGTGCATGCAACAGTACAGGGGTCGTGGTCGCGGGGTACCTAATTAAAGTTTAGCAATACAACTTGTAAAAAAAAGAACTTTGACCTGTAATAAGTCCGTAAACAAAAAAAACTACAAAGTGAAAAATAACTTTAGTCTTGAAAGTCGGAGGAATTCAAAATAACAAACAGAACCAAAGCCGACTTCCAAAACTAAAGTTATTTTACAGTTTTTAGTATTTAAAGGACATTTTTGTAAAAAAAAAATTGTACTTCTGCATTCATTATTTTGAACATTGTAAGTATTTATGCTCTAACTTAATTTTTCCGAGTTATAACAGAGGTTACAACAGTGATGAACAGTGTATGCAGTGAAAGGTCGCTAGTCCATCAGTTACTGTTACAAACAAATCGTTAACCTATTTTCTCTCACTCAATGATTTATACAGGTGATATAACATACAATTTACATTAAAACGATTTTTGTAGAAGAAAACTTTAAAAGCACTGTTTTAGGCTTCAGCCGGTCTATTTTGCTGTGAATCTTCTACTATCCGCCGGTTTATTCTGTAAAATTCTCCTCAAGCTTTTTCCCAGAATAGATGAATACTAGGGATTGACAGCTCACCTTAAGCTCATGTTACCTAAATTCACCAAGGGAGATTTATACAGAATAGAACATATGGAGATAATAAATAAAATAATAATTGTATATGTAATTGTGTATGTAATAATAGTATAATTGTATATGTACCTATGTGTGTCACCCGGTCGGACACAAGGTGGACTTAGTTTATTTATCTGACAAGAAGATAAAATAATTTTAGGAGATAGGAGGAAGGAGCTATGAAGTTACAGGTAGGTCATAGGGGCCTACGCAATTTATCTAGAAACAAATTAATTATTGCTTTCTAGTTGCCAGCGTAGCCGAATAGCTTTAGCAGTAAGTACCGTACCCTAATTTAACACTATAACAGCAGATAATGCTATATTGCGAAAGACATTGAAGTTAAGATTTTAATTACTATGATTCAATATGATGTGGTTGTGAAACAACAAGGCGTTAGAACGTTAGAAATTAAATTAGCTGTTTTAGTTACGTTGATCTTTACCGCGTTATTGCTGTTGCGTTTCGCATGGTATTTCTTTTTCTCGCACATCGCGAGTTTTAGATCAGACATCCATTTTTTAATTGCCTACGCAGCCTCGAACGTATATCAATCATTTCGAAAATAACAAACCTATCTATACATATATATGAATAGGTTCTATACATACCTAAATAATTGCTTAATCGACGAGTGGGCCGCTGATACCAACTGTAGGTACACTGACAATAAGAAATAATGTCAGTTCTTACAGTGTTTTTTTAATTAAGAACAGACACAGTTCCAATTGCCTTTTAAATTGTTTAAAATTGTCGTAGTCTGTTAATGAAGGCTAATAATCTAACTGCCAATTTATTGTGTATCGCCGAACAAACAAACAAATAGGTACGGTACCTATTTTGCCATTTTTTTTTATTACAGGATTTTGCACCATTATTTCAGAAATATTATTCAATTATTCGGACGAATAATTTTTAAATATCTTCAAAATAATCTGCCTACGATCTTTTGGAGTTGATTTTATAAATAAGACTATAGCCTGCTTGAGTGTGGACAAGGGCAACCATAACAGACACAACCTCTCAATGTAACACCAGACTCTGACCGGAAGTGGGCTTTTCCGAGAATTTCCTATGTAACCTGTGTTTCATTATTAAACATAAAAATTCATATGATTGCACGCAATATGGGCACATACATAGAGAGTTCAAGTCAAATTGCTAGTAAGTAGTTAGAGAAAGCTTCCAACGAGAAAAAGCAACATTTTTGAATGTTAAACCGAAAGGTACGGCTTTGATTGTGGCACTCACGCATGTTTGTCTACTTTGCCAGTTGATTTAGTCGAGAGTGGTCAAGAGTTGAGCACTCAAGAGCAACGCATGTTGCGCGATACCGACACGCAAGGCGACGTAGGTAAGGGCAGAATAAGCCAGTTTAATACCCGCGCTAGCTTCCTCAAACCGGATAGTTCCGGACTGAACGCTTCAATGAGTGGCTCAAAGCCAGCTCATGGGCATGGAACTGGTATTAATGTCTCACCACATTCCAAACAATTAAGCATAACAGTTGATATATTTGTTTCTATATTGTTTGTTTGCATATCTATACGCACAGACAAACATTTTAGTCCCTGCACTTCGTTCTTAGTATTATTTAAATTATTTCCTGTCATGATACAACTTACACAATTGCTCTTTATAAAATGTTTAATTAATAGTCCTATTTTTTAATCAACAACTGGCGTCGTAAATATTCTAACAATTAAGAAATGTATGTTAATCGTTATACCATTTATGGTGTGAAAGCATTTTCGTAGTCATTTGCGTTTTCGTGTTCGTAGTTAAACACAGGTAATTAACACAGAGTCTACGAAACTCGGAAACAGGTTTTTCAGCGTAATTTAGCAAAATATAAATATTTTCCCTTTTTTATTATCCATACCTTTTGGGAAGATCAGGCATGCATGATGATATGTTTTGTGTTAGATTTTTACATATAATAATTTTCTTTAAATTATAATACGTCGTTTCAAAGTTCTGTATTTCATATTTTGTCGGGACTGAGTAACTACTAACATGTTTTACTGCACGTTGCAACCCGAGGTGC
This sequence comes from Caradrina clavipalpis, assembly GCA_932526535.1. Classification (NCBI taxonomy): domain Eukaryota; kingdom Metazoa; phylum Arthropoda; class Insecta; order Lepidoptera; family Noctuidae; genus Caradrina; species Caradrina clavipalpis. Next base: position 8,863,217 of record OW052093.1, read on the forward strand.
ACAATTCATTCAGGTACAGGATCGTCTATCGGATTTCACTGCTGCTGACCGTGATCCCTGGCCCTATTCGAAGGCCTTATATGCGACCTCGAATAAAACCAACTTGATGAATATTTTTCTAGCGCACATTTAACAATTATGTTATATTATTAAAATACTTGAAACAAAACAATAAAAATTTAAATGCTACTTATTTCAAATAAATGTTTAGCAGCAAATTAAATTAAGTTTTGGTTTTGGTGTCCTATTATTTAACTAGTTAAATAGATAGCTTCTCAGCTCATTGTTCGTATGTTTACATGCCGTCAAAATTCAAAATTTTATATGTTGAAATTTCTTCAGTTGCAGTACTAGCAGAGCAGACATCAAAAAATTTGGTTTCGTAATTTTTCGAGACGACTGTTCGTGATGAATTGCAACCTTTCTGTAAATTGGCATAATAGAGCCTTGGGATTTTTATAAACCGAAACATAGCTATTACGTCGTAACCTACCTACTTGAAAAAAATAATAGCTGTATTGTTATGTTAGTAGAACATAATGTTCGTGTGCCCTTTGTATGCTTGACGTTTGCATAACTTTCTACATTTTACTACGTAAAGAGTTGCGGTCCGAAATAATGATATCGAAAACAATTGCAATTTATTATCAATGTAGATAATGTTTTTCACAAAGAAATATTTTAACTCACTAACTCATTTGTTTGATTACATAATGTCAGTGATAGCTACATACTTATTATATTTTTAAAGAGAAGTGAGACTAGTTATAAGTCAAAGGTTATTTCGTGTGGCGGTTAATTATACATGACGGTTTAAAAATATTTTATTTGAAATTGCTTGCGATCGCAACACTTAGCTTATCCTTGGTGAAACTTACGAAAGCATAATTGAATATTAGCAGGGTATACCTATTCATTACTCAAATAATTTTAAATATCAGGATTGTGCAAATATCAGCAGTTAAAGGCACAATTAATTTAATTACAAAGCTCAAAAACAAATCTCACTGCTCGTAGCTCAAACAATGCATAGATCGTACGAATATACGGTCTACCTACTATTCGCATTGATTATCAAATAAAAAGCACCGGAGCTGCACACCTATTTACAAACGCAGGCACTACCTATTTTTCATCTTCATTAAATTGCCTACAATTACCTATATAGTATTATAAATGGCAGATCAGCATTCCTGCTAAGTATTTACTGTAAACAGGTACGATTTATGAAAGAAGTTGGAACTCACCTCACTTTGACCGTTAATCCTCAGTCTTAATCTCGTGTTTGGTGAATATAACGCCATTTCTTTGATGATTTATTTTATATGTCAAATTTAATTTTCGTCAAATTGTTTCTTTGTCACTCAATTATTTGAATTGTTTACATGTCCACCGAGATGGGTGCATAGCCTACAACAGGCAATCGACACTCGTGTTGCATAGATACTACAGGCTGAGAGGTTCTGATACGTGCCGGATATGTACACCAATCAATTGTAACTATTAAGACAACGAGCACGGAATAATGCGTTGCACGAAGCGTCACAACTGGAGCTTTTCGGATGTGTCAACATTTGGCTGTAAGAATCTTCCTACGACCTCTATAGTTAATTGTTAATCAAGGGCGTCTTCGTCTCCTGGTGAATGAGTGTAATCTTTAATCGATGACGTGTGACTTTGCGCCTGAGCCTCGTTATGTGCCGAAGGAATCTGCAACTTAAGGCATTATGTGTTTAAATAGTTTATAAAACACCGATAAGGAAAGTGCACTCAGTGCTGGGTAAGTGATTAGCCATTGTTATCACAGTTCGTTGGTTCGATATTTAATGGTCGAATCATGAAATGGTTAGTCAAGGAAATTCAACTGAAGTTATTCTTTGAATTAAGTTAATAGAAATCTATCAAAGAGTGCTTTTTGTTTGATATGATGAAATTGAAAAGTAAAATAATTCTTAAAGTGTGAATTTAAACATCTTTAGCAAATTTTTTGAGAAATAAATTGGAATGAACATAAATTCCTCTCATGCGCTTATCGATCGAGTAAATAGATAATTTTCAATTATACACAACAATAATCCACCAGGTAATAACGAAGCAGGGTGTTGATAGTTCATTACTCAGGTTATTGAAGAACACTGTGTGCTAGATAACACTAATAGTAATCGCATGTAGGTATAAATCAACCGGTTTCGTAGAAATAGGCACCGATGCTCGCCTACCTTCCTGGTGTTTCCACATTATGGGGCCTGCGTCGGGTCAGGGGTCAATTATTCCCACTTCGCATCGACACAAACCGTAAACAATGAAGTGCTGAAACTTTGTCACTAAGTGCTTTGTTCACACTACAAATAACTGAAATAACATCCGCGACTCCTCTCAGACTTGTATGTTAGTACTTTTTAGAATCTCGCACTACTTCACAATGAACGCGATACTGCGAACCGAGCAAGCGTGTCTTATCGGAAACGGTTGCAGAGATGGAAATGGAATCAATCACAAGTAAACCAGCACCAAAGTGAGCAATATGCTTATACGTTTTAATCAACAACGTATTGTTGTACTACCTGCGTCGGCAATTACATTTTGTTTTAGAAGTCGATAGCCAGTAATGTAGCAGAAAACTATAAATCTACAGCTACCTCCGGAAACTTGATATTCTGATTGAAGTTACACCTAGATCTGCTATAACCATTCGCATTCCTAACATATAGATAGGTACCTACTTAGATATATACCTAAACGCATCTAACTTTGGTGCTATACACAACGATAAGAGTTACTAAAGATGCGCTGTGCAAGTGTCAGTTAACCTGCAGTAAATTAACATTTGAACTCGTAGCAAATTGCGATTACCTGGTTTCACAGTAAGAGGGACATTTCGTTATCACCGTCACACGTAGCTCGGAGCATGTTTGCTCAAAACAGTTATGTGCTAATAATCAATGAAATTACATCAAATATTGGATAATATCATTTGTCTTGAGTACTAACTGTAAATAAAATTCAAAATGTTTGAGGCATAGACACAACTCATTAGGTACCTATTTCAAAAAATATGTGGATAATTATATAATAAAACAGCATTAAATGTATTAACATATGACAGCATTTATTTCTGACGAGCGTGGCAGAAGTGTAAAGTTGTTAAGTAGGTGCACCCACATTTTGCCAGCCCATCGCCATAAACCGGCCACCAATTCAAACTGTTATACATATTTCACTATGTATACTCGTTCATATAATATTGCGAAAACCAAAGAAATTTTGGATGAATTGTGTGAAAGATGATATGGCGTGACAACTGAGCTAATGACGGCTAATTGAGATGTACTTGTGGAAGCAGACGATATGCTGCGCCGCAAACAAATTGGGCTAAGGGCAGAAGGATTATGGTGCAAATACTGTTGTTCGTGTATGTATGCTTATGCGAATCCCGCATTCCCGACCATGGGCAAAGGTGGAACACCGAGGTAGTTTTAGCCGGTAAGAGTCCTGCACTCCGTCACCCTCCATGACGGAGGAAGTCCATGGGGATTTCCAACGCGCAAAGTTGTTCATCTATTTTCATGTGGCAACCAACTGTATTTTTTATTTAATCTTCTTCCAATTACAGAAATAGGTACCTACATATAAATAAATGAAAGAGAAAGAATAAAATGACTACATCATAATACACGCTAGTTTTCGTTTCTTATGAACTAGAACTAGTAAGAAAGGTAGTAAAACCAAGAGCAGGCTGTCAAGTAGATAGGTTTATGTATAGCACAATAGCTTACCACCTACATACGAAGATATACCTAAGATAAGGTTTACAAAATTCCTACATTTTACATTATAAAGTTGGGAAAGTTGTAATACTTATGTATTTGATTTTTACCCGACTGCAGAAGGCAGGTTATATTTTTCGAGTGTGTGTGTGTACTTATTTGGTACTTCCTGCAGCCTAAATGACTTGATGGATTTTAGCTTGAAAGGACGTGACGTTAAATTGATCTTAATTGTGAGACAGACACACTGGGTATATCAAAATGATTAAATTTTTAATTGCAGGTTTTTGGTATGTCAATTATTTTTTTCTGAGCCTCTCGTGCTTGTTTTCAAAATTAAAGATTTATAACTGAATACTTTTCGAATGTGTCATGATTCAGTGGTTAAGGCATCTCATGCATGAGGTTGGGGGTACAAACCTGGGCAAGTACCAATGTGACTTTTTTAATTCATATGTACTTTCTAAGTTTAAGTTTTCTAAGTTTTTGGACATCCTACTGACATCGGTGAAGGAAAACATCGTGACGCAACATAGGTAGTCCAGGTTGCCTCATGATAATTAATATACTTAAGTCCGAAATCGCCAACTCGCCTTGAGCAAGTCTGCTGATCAATACTCGTGCCTTCTCTGTATGAGAAGAGGCCTTTTCCCTGCAGTGGGACAGTTATAGGCTGGTATTTTTTTTATTAACTCAGGTACTTATTCGAAAATTATCTTTAGGTTTCTGTTATCATTTTATTTTGAATATCCATTTAGGATCTATAACGATTTTAAGTTAGCTAGCATCCATTCCCACTAAAAAGTGTTAAATAAAAATCAAAAAACACGACTGCTAAAATGAGAACCAAAGTTTTTATTTTAAATTAAAACTGAAAAGAAAAAAAAAGTCCAGTAGAGGTAGTCTACATATTTTAAGAAACCGAGATTATTGACTTTTTAAATAGTTTTTTTCTTATTTCTCAGTCTGATATAAAAAATAAAATATACCATCACGCCTGTATTCCCACGAAGGGTTAGGCAGAGGTGTACCAATGTACACCCACAGTTCGCCGGTATATTTAGGTCCCATGTAATAGGTCTATTGCCATTAACCGGGCACAAATCCAAACTCCGAGCTGCTATTGAGAATTTCATAGAAAAACATAAATAAACTGCTGACTGCTGTGCAAGGGGTCCCGGGTTCGATTCCCAGGTCGAGCAAAAAGTGTTATTGGGTTTTTCTATGAAATTCTCAGTAGCAGCTCGGAGTTTGGATATGTGCCCGGTTAATGGCAATAGGCTCGCCCCCTATTACATGGGACCTAAATATACCGGCGAACTGTGGGTCTACATTGGTACACCTCTGTCTAACCCTTCGGGGAATACAGGCGTGATGGTATATTTTTTTTTATATTTTTATACATAAATAAATAACACTCACAGTCACAGTCACTCATAGTCTGATGGTTTACGGTATTCGGACAAATACTGCAAGTGGTAGTTGCGCCCTGAGATGTGTTCGTCTCAGAGCCGTGCCTACGAGTTCGCTGTAGTCACGACCTACGAACTTCCGATTCCGGATTCCAGCACAAACTTTATTTTGCAGTTTTTTTCTTACTGTAAATTGTAAATTTATTTAAATTTGTAATCGCTAGGGCAAATATTTTTTAAACCTGTAAACTAAATTACTAACAGATATTACTTTTACATGAAAATAGTATTTCATGCCGGTAGGTAATTTAACTACAAACCAACGTTTTTGGTTTTCCATGGTAAAATATGGTGGTGGTTAGATATAGTGGTACGAAACCTTTCATGTTCGAATCCGACTCGTACTTGACCAGTTTCGTAATTACATTAACTTTCATTCGCCATCACCATCACCACCATAGACTATCTAAATATTTGTAAAAAAAATGATATATCTACGAGTTCCTGAGAAAAAGAGCCTTGACGGACAGTCAGATAACAAAACTACGAGGGGTATTTCTTCAACTTTTAAAATTTAATCACCGTTTATAAATAAAAATAAATTAATAAATAATGTGTATTACATTTAAAATAATACATTTTTAACGACTTCCACGTTGTTTATGTTGAGTTGCGTTTATTAATGCGACCTATTGAACCGCCTACCTGTGTGGGCAGTCATGGTGTAGTAAGTATCACCTAATGTATTTTAATGTCTTGCATAAAAATCTGTTCAGTTTAATGATGGTGAACCCTGAACCCATGCAATAAATACGTGAGTTTACCAGAGCGTACCAGTTGCAATCAACATAAAAAAAATATCTTCTTAGGTATATCGAAATTAGGATGTTTTTGGGAAGCATCTGACATACTTTTATAAATTAAATCTAAAAAATATTAGTTGACCGCCTAATATAGCTGTATGTAAAAGGATGGACGGTAGAATGTGCCCTCGAGCGCGTCACCTGATGCGGCGTCAGTAGGAGGGCGGCGCGTGAGCACCATCTTATTGCGAAAGGTATGTGAACCATCGAAAGTGCCCCCTCCCCCGGATATGGAGCGCGCAACTCTTATAAACACAGGTGGCGCCTGGGCACTGGACATTACACTATCTAGCTGCGTCTAATCGCATACCCAGGATGTGTGACAAAACGGTAGGTGCTCGTGACACGCTATACATATTGTGGGGATCATCTCTGATCAACATAGTGACCTGGTGTGATATTAATAAAGTGCATTCCTGATAAGATCCTAAGGACATTAATAGTGCTAAATGTGATAATATCAATAAACATCCAAAATTTGATAAAAGTAATTAAAGTAAGTACACATTATAATAGGAACGTAATTTGTGTGTGCAGGTACTTCGATCTGTGGTGGTGGCGGTAGTGGTCGCGTGCGTGGTCGCGAGGCCGGAGCCTCCGACATCGTACGGTGCACCCTCCCAATCCTACAGTGCCCCCTCGTCATCATACGGTGCTCCCTCGTCGTCATACGGTGCCCCCGCGCCGCAGTACGGACCTCCCCAACAGCCCATAGTGCACAAGCATGTGTACGTGCATGTCCCACCTCCAGACAATGACATCCCAGCACCCCGCAAGCCAATCTGGGTGCCTCCTCCTCAGAAACACTACAAGATCGTGTTCATCAAGGCACCGACTCCACCCACCCCCACTGCGCCTGTCATCCCTGTGCAGCCCCAGAACGAGGAGAAGACTCTTGTCTACGTGTTAGTGAAGAAACCCGAGGAGCAACCCGACGTTGTGATCCCGACACCCGCACCCACACAGCCCTCAAAACCAGAAGTTTACTTCATCAGATACAAGACTCAGGTAAGATAACGGGTTCATTTAATTTTTGTAGGCTTAGGCCCTTCGTAAATGCTCAATATTTTTTAAGCCCTTTACCCTCAAGCTTTGATTAAAAACAATAATTTGAAATCCGCCACGTTAGACATCAGCTAAGAAACAGTCAATAATTTATTATTTTGGCCGATCTCGGGATACCTAGTACACCTACCGATGTTGCAGCAATTATGGCAACATTAAATTTACATTACATTTATCTAAAATAATCTAAGTAAATTTACATTTATCTACATAAAACTAAAAAATACAACAACAGTCTTCATCGACAACAAACATACAGTCGAATTGAGAACCTCCTCCTTTTATGAAGTCGGTTAAAAATAGAAAGTCAGAGGTCAATTACAAAATTAAATAGGTAATATTATAATCAACGAATAAAATTATAATACTACTCCCAATTAGCACCTACTTAGTAAATTATTTATTGTTTTACGCATTTAAATAATAATAATAATAATAATCATTTATTTGTCAGAACATGGTCGGTATGCATATTACATGGTCTTAAGGTTATTACACTGCCCGATGTCCTTGAGGATTTGACATCTGTACTATTATTTTTTAAATTTAGCGCCATCTACCGATATCCTCTATGCTACGATAAAAGGAACTTAACATTAAGCAAGAACACAGATGCGTCGCAGAGTTGTCATTGTTTTTGCCTATTTTATTCGCTCTCTGAGAGATTTAATACCTACATTTTGTTCTTATATTATGTTTTATTTGGTACATCGTAATTTATAATATTTATTTTACTATACACGCTTACTTTTACATCGTTCTGGAACCAAAAGACATAAACTCTGTCATGGTAACAGAAACTATGGGCTATATTATTTTCAATAAATAACATGAAAATTTAATTTGAACTGCCTCGTTAGCCTAGTGGTCCTAAGCACGACTGCTACTCTAGAGGTCCTGGGTTCGATTCCTAGGTTGAGCAAAAGGTGTTATTGGTATTTTCTACGAAATTCTCAGTAGCAGCCCGGAGTTTGGATTTGTGCCCGATAAATGGCAATAGGCTCGCCCCCTTTACATGGGACCTAAATGTACCGCCGAACTGTGGGTGTACATTGGTACACCTCTGCCTAACCCTTCGGGGAATACAGGCGTGATGATGATGGTTTAATTTGTGAAATAGTGAGAACTTGAAGTAAACGCTTCTTTGCAGTCCATGCATATTTGTGTGTAAACCTTATCGACTATACAAATGCGAACGGTAGCCTTTGAAAAATCCATTCATCGATCAGGCAGAAACGCACTAACATCTCGAATGACAAATCTTTGACTTTGACTCTGACTTTGACTTTTGACAAAAAAGTCACAAATTTTCAAATTCTTTGCGACGTGTTAAAAAAAATAACGCCAATAGTATGACCTAGCTTTCAATATTTATCTAACTAAGCACGGGTGCTACTATGTGGTACATTCTAAAGGTGATGACCAAGTAAGTGCTTATCGGATGTCAGTATAGGAAATAGTTGTGCTCATACATAATACATTCTGAAAGTTTGGTAAGCAAATTATTTTTTTTTAAATCGCCTAAATCTATGTTCTCCGTCAAAAAAAAATAAACACCGAAGAAATGATGTATCTACTCAAAGAGTAGGTATTTACCAATAATCTTGGAGAGCTCGGACAAGCATTTGTTTTTATACATAGGCATAGTAGTCAGGCTTACTCTATGATAGATTCAAAAACTAAACGAAATTACAAATTTCTTTTTATTTATTTACGAACTTAATTTCAATTTTTATTTTGCTAAATATTTATGTTTGTACTATTTACTATATTGCTTCATTCATAAATTATTAAAAAAATGAAGTTTTGGTTTTTATTTTTGAAAAAATAACATGCGTGTAGTCCACCCTTGACAACAGCCATCAAGGCACTGAAGTTTGGCGTCTAAGGCATAGCGGGGGTGCCTCGTGGGGGGAATTGATGAAATTTCGAGTTTTTAGTTATTATTACAAATTCTTAACAGAAACAAGAAAAAGTAAACAATGCGAATTGTTTGATATGTCATTACATGTCTTTAGGTATAAAATTCATGCCGAACTATTCAGCCGTTTTGCCAACAATTTGCAATTTAAATTGAAAAATGACCTGTTTAAAATATTTTTTTCCGAAATTTGGGCAAGTTTATTACAATTCTAATCAATGCGATCTGTTGTGGATGACTTTAAGTATAACATATATTTTTTATATGGAAAACGTACGGAAGGATTCCTCAACAAATTTCTTTAAACATAAGGTGTTTTTAGGACTTGAGCGATGTAATACCCTTAAGTTTACATAGAATGTCTCATCACGTTCTACCGCATGGGCGTACAAATTTTAAATTAGTTACATGGTGATAAATTAATTATTAATAACAATATTTTTATAATTATTTTAAAATCAAAAGTGAATGTCAGTTAGATGTCTAATAATATAAATAATAATTACCCTATACAATGTCAAGAATAAATAAATAAATCGTAATGCAGTATCATAAATTCAAAGAAATAAGTAATATACAATGTCATTGTCATAGATACAAATTAATATTGTCATTTATTATTTGAAGAAACATGCATAATTGGTATTTCATAATGTCACTATGTCTTAAGTTTGGAAAAATTATCGTTTAAGAAGTCGTTCAAGTTATAGTAGCATTTATTAACTAGAAGACTCTTTAGATTTTTCTTAAATAAGGCAGTATTCATTGCCCTTATTTCTGTAGGTAATTTATTGAAAATTACAGGAGCCATGCGAAACACACTTTTAAACATTAAAGCGGTATTGGTTTGGCGCACCCAGAGGCGAAGTGCGTCACGTTGTTGCCTATTATTAATTTCTGAGGCTAATGTAAATAAGTTTTTATTAACCTTAACAAATACTGAGACCTCATAGATATATAGGCTTGGGAGAGTTAAAATTTTATATTTATTTAATTTTAATAATACTAAATAAATCGCCAAGTAAAATCGTTGCTTAATTCTGCACCATAACAATTATGGCTTTTGAGCTGTAAGATGAATATAGAAGCCATTAATGATTTAGGTACTCAACTACGGGAAAAGAACACACGCTAGTCATTTATTTCACGGATCGTGACTTTTCTTCTTCACGTTTACAAAGTCGTCACGTGTCATGGTGATGGCTCGAGGATGCGTCCGCGCTCTGCCTCGTGAAAGTGTGCGTAAACATTTCCTACAACAATCCAGGAAGTATTATATGGCATTATCTGCAAGACCTAGCGTGCTCGGCACTCAGTATACCTGATATCATCATTACTTTAGCGCAATCGAGGATGCCACTGTACTCCGACAACCTGTATTTTCTTATAATGCAATAACTCTCGCAATTAGTAGCCAACTGGCCAGGTACATTTTTTGTATCATTGTCGTCCGTTCACTGGGCAAGTAACCCTCTTCTAGCAATGGCACCTAGGGATTGCATCATGTTGGTTCTATATAGATAGATTCACATACGTAGGCCTATATTTATAACTGTGTTTTTTTTACGTTACGCCAGTCATTATTAGGTCTTACTGACAATGCTACCAAACAATACCATGAGATTAGTGAATAGGGAACCATTGGCTACTTATCCTATCCATCTACAGAAACACATTTTTCATTTGAATAGAAACCTAGAACTTAAAGAAGAAAATATAAATTTGAACAGAATTGTATCGAAACTCATTGAGTAGGCAATAACAATTGAGTTACAAAAATATGAATGAGAATTCGTTGTTTGTGTACTATGTTTTGTAATTAAGTTTGAGCTATTTCTTTTACGTAATGCAAGTAATTTGAAATAACGCATATATTTCAACAAATAGCTTTATAATTGGCAGGTCGTTCGAAGATCAGAATGGAGCCAAAACGAAAGTGTGCGTTATATACGTAGTATCATTATTGCACGGTAACACGTAAAGCCTCCAAACACGTAACGTATGGACGTTGTAAGTAGGTCAATTTCAAAGGTATCTACTTCGAATATCTTCTTATTTAAAAATAATAGGTAATAATAAATTATTTACTTATCCATTCAGTTTCAAGCGCGAAATTGATTATTATTGGTTTTTAAATTGATTGGTTCAACTGACTATTATGTGAAAGCTCAAGTCAGCGAAACATTTTCTTATGTGTGAGATACAATGGTTTTTTTTGATAAACACATAAAATAATCCATAAAATTTTCCAGAATAGATAATAAACTAGATAAGAAACTAGATATACTTAATTAGTGCTAACTGCTTTAAAACCATTTTGAAAAAGAACAGAGTGTACTCGTAGATTGCTTGCTTTTAATGTTCTAAAGACATCACGTTGTTATGGAGAAAAATAAGGTAGGTAATGGTTATTGTGCCATACTTCATAAAGTCAAGATTCCTTTCACCTGATGACCAACATTTAACCTTCAGTGCAATCAATTCAAAAGTGCATCTTCACGTATTCTCATTTTTTGCTATTCGTTGGGACACCGCTAGAAGTTTTTATGCAACAAATAACATTTAATGCTATCATATTATTTGTAATTAACACCAAAAGTAAATTGTGTAATTTGTTTGTATTAGATAAATAAACGTTATACGGAAGTCGTAGGTGATCTTGTTTAATATTTTCATAAGTGTTCTTATGAAAATATTAAACACTTTCATAAAGGCCTATTCAAACCTGAGCGATATTCGCTGCCGCTGTGGGTAGAGGTACATACCGCGCGGGTTTCGCTCAGGTATTTAGTATCAAGTACCGCGGCTAGAGCGACCTGAGCGATATTCGCTGCCGCTGTGGGTAGAGGTACATACCACGCGGGTTACGAACGGTAGCGAATACCGCTTAGGTCTGAACAGTAATATTACCGCATACCCACTGGGTTTTCTCTGCCGCAGACGGTAGCGAATACCGCTTAGGTCTGAATAGGCCTTAACACCACGCCTGCATTGAGCAAAGGCCGCGGACGTAAGGCCGTGGTGTCCCGGGGCTGCGGTTTGTTCGAAAGAGATACCGCGCCCCCGGAACGCAAAGGGCACATGAAAGAACATAAAAAAAAAAAGCGCCGTGGTGTGCGTACACCTGTAATATATTTACCTTAGCCCGCCCTACAAATAATGTATTGTAGCCTGATAAATGTTATCTTCCCGGTCGTGTTGGATTGTCGTCCCATCTAGACATTAGCGTGAGAGGAGTACACCTATGTTTGCGTTCACCCTTGTGCACTATAATATTGCCTGCGTACTCGGCTACTCTCTGTTGGCATGGACCGGCGTGACCGAAACTCAGACAGGAGGATATTATCTAGTACTTCTAGAAGTAAACCCAAATTTCTCGGGGATAATGCCAAGCAACCGGACACAAATCCAGACTCCGGAGTGCTATTGAGAAATTCCTAAAGGTGGTTTATTAAGTGCCATTTTGTGAACATACGAAAGATTTAACTTCGACCAAGAAATGGCATCGAATGGTCATCGAAGCATACTCTACCGTTTTAACCTCTACGAAATGCATGCCACTTAATATTTTGTACTTACCCATAATTTAATTTTGTTTCCAGAAACAGGAAGGTTACCCAGCTGCGGCGCCCAAGCCCGAATACGGACCTCCCGCTTCTCAGCCTTCATCAGAATACGGTGCTCCTTAAGGCGATCACCCTTAACGATCACAAACCAGCTGACTATTAGTGCTTGTACTTCTTCTTTAGGCCTGCTTGTTTAAAATCTTAGTAATCACGTTATTTACATAACTTGTTTAACTAAAGTTTTATTGGTTAGATTTTATACTTACTAGTTACACCAAAGTTAATGAACTACAAGGGTCTACCCTGCTATATGTCCCCACACGGGTATAGTGTGATGTAGACACTTCAAACAGATAGCTTAGTGGCACTGTGACCACTTTTGCATAGTAGAACAAAATAGGAATTGAAAAACTTTGATACTTAAAAAACATCACACAATTTTCATAAATAATACGGCATTTTCGCTTCATATTGAGTTGTTTCGTTATATAATCTGACGCGATTTTGACGTTTTTAATTCCGGAGATTCATAAGCTAACAGGGCATTAAGATCACTATAGTTTAATTAGAATGTAATTGCCTTTTTCATCAGTGCATTTGCTGTGATATTAAAAAGGTAAAGTATGGAAGTAATAATCTACAGAAGTCGGCCGAGCACTTTGAGGGCAGCATGCTGGCGCTTCGCCAAACTGTACTGCAACTTGTATTATTACATCAAATTGATGTGAATGTTTGTAAATATATTATTTTTATACGATTAAAATGTTTTATAATAATTAATATTTACGTTTTATTATTTAACGCAGAGCCCTAAAAGCCTAAATTATAAGAAGAATTTGGTGGCATAAGAGACCTATTATGAGGAGAAGGAGCTGTCAATATATTTTGTAACGTTATTACTTTTTCCTGCATTTAGGATTATTTTCATGACAATCCAAAAGCTAGATTTTTGAATTATCATGAAAACAATTTCGATTTCAGCCTTTTCGATAGTAATAATTTCATAATTTTGATGTACTCGTTTTGCATCTACCAATTGGTGGCTAACCAGCGTAATTTTTTCTTCTAACTGATTACTATAGGCCAAGGAGATCCTCCTACGCACTTCTTAAAAAACTGCTTTTGGTTGTTCTTTATCGATTGTTGTCTATAAAAATCATTCCTTCATATAAGCAAAGCCTAAGCTTGCACTGAGTTGCACTAATAAGGCTCCATAAGGATTCTCTTTTACCAAAGAATTAAATAGTTTAAAAGTATGTTTTGAAAGTTGAAGCAACCGTGCAAACCAAGGAAAAAATATATGTTTATGTACAAAAATATTTTTTATCAGAAAAATATACATACTACATCTTAGTTACCAGTACCTCTGCCCAATAGGCACCCTTACTTTATAGGTGTTAGGTACTAAAATTAATAATTGTTGGTATGTCACTGTGACAGGACATAGCTGATACCTATATTATGCAACATCTAGTCTGAAACTGTAGGTAAACTAACGTACGTAGGCAGGGGCCTAAGTATATTATTTAAAATAATAGCTTTGATACCAGGTAAAAATCTACCTGCATTTAAAGTAAGTAGTTAGGTACCTACTATGCCTTTATTTATATCGTGGTTATAAGAAAAGGATTTCCATAATATGTTTTCAGTAGTGATTATAACTTGAAATGAAAATGTCTACGGAGTCCGTCGCGAAAGGTGTTAACTAGTGTCCAACAGGTACCCTCATTAGTAACGCGCTAAAAGCGAAAACATGTGAATTATATTATTGAAAATAGTGATACCTTTAGTATGGAGTTACTTCATATTGTAAGGTCGCGTAATACGACTTTTTATGCAAGTAGTCAGGTACTTACGTAAACATGTAGAAAAAAACTTATGCAAATATCTGCTCTGATAAATCTAGATCTCTTCGATTCCCAGGTCGAGCAAAAAGTGTTATTGGGTTTTTCTATAAAATTTTCAGTAGCAGCTCGGAGTTAGGATTTGTGTCCAGTTAATGGCAATAGGCTCACCCCCTAATACGTGGGACCTAAATATACCGGCGAACTGTGGGTGTACATTGGTACACCTCTGCCTAACCCTTTGGGTACTACAGGCATGATGGTATATTTTTTAATTTTTAGTAGTAAGTATAGTCGTTTGGAGGTACGTTCACTAAAACTGCTGTGAGCAGGGTTCAAACCTGCTGATGACTAAATATAGACCAACATAGTGACCGTAGATCTACTACTAACCTACTGGCTGATTTGGATGGTGCTAATGATCTGAATGGTATTTTTTTGCAGGATTTCATCATTGCGTTTTGGGTCGTAACTATAATGACTCTTATCAATGATGGTTTTATTGTAACTTATGTAAATTAAGACAGATGCAACAATATTTATGTAGTTAATTACCTACTTATTCTCGAGTAACTGCCTTGTTAGCCTAGTGGTCCAAAGCACGACTGCTACGCTAGAGATGTTGGGTTCGATTCCCAGGTCGAGTAAAACATGTTATTGGGTTTTTCTATGAAATTCTCGGAGTTTGGATTTGTGCCCGGTTAATGGCAATAGGCTCGCCCCCTATTACATGGGACCGAAATATAAAGGCGAACAGTGGGTGTACATTGGTACACCTCTGCCTATGCGTAACCCTTCGGGGAGTATTCCCCGAAGGGTTAGGTTACGCCTGTATAGGCGTGACGGCATATTTTATTCTAGACTCTTCCAGTTACTACTAAAATAAAAAAAAAATTAAGTGAAAAATGTAAATGCGCAAGAGTGGAAGTAGAGTACCCTAACTCCCAGTCCAGCTAAATTTTTTATCGAATTTGTTGTACCTACGAAGCTTTGAATGCCCACCTATATACATATACACTATATATTTAAAATTGCTGACGACGATAATATATAGGTACGCAGATGCCTAAATATTATAAAAGTGATCAAATCAAATCAAAATCGTTTATTGCATCTTCATATCGATCTTCACTAGGTCTAAGAGAAGTATAGATCTCGATATTGATACCTGTTCATGTGGGACGCAAAGCACTGGACTTACAATCCCCTTAAATTATAAATACCTATAAATAAATAAATAATAAATATCTTGGGACAACTCACACACGGCTATCTGATCCCAAGCTAAGCAGAGCTTGTGTTATGGTAACCAGACAACTGATATACATACTTATATAATTTATAAATACATACATATTATAGATAAATCACACCCAGACACAGAACAAACAATCATGCTCATCACACAAAGTTTGTCCTGGGTGGGAATCGAACCCACGACCTCCGGCTTAGCAGTCAGGGCCAGTAACCACTAGACCAACAGGCCCGTCAGTAAAATTCTTTGTTCTTTTGCTTCCAATATCAGAATGGAAAATAAATGGGTAACTATGAACTATTAAGCCATAATTCAAAAGATTTTACAAGATATTATTCATCGTCATTTTGATTCCGAGGTCAAATCCCGGAAACTGTACAACCCCGCAGTGAAACTAACAGAAACTAACAGTGAGACTAAGTGAACACTAGCTAGACTGTTGCCCACGAGGACAAGTAGGCAAGTCTGCACCACCATCGTTATAGGTACCATACCATCCACCCGAAGACTGGGGATAGACCGGGGTCAAAATATTTAGTATTTTTCATACCTAGAGATAAAAATAAAAAGAAGACGTATGTATTATTGATGAAGATTTACAAAATACATCTGAAAAGGGCCCAAGCACGCCCTAAGGCATCCCAAACGTGGGAAGTAATTCAGAATTACGATACTATTTTTCACACAAAAGGTGTGTATTCCGCTATTTCCTGGCTTTGTTTGAACTTGAAGAAACTCCATTGACGAATTCCAGTAGAAGTTGTTACCTACACTCTAAATTGTATCACAACTTCACAACCGGAACAAGTCCGGTTCTGTTGGCAGACGTCCCCTGTGAATTATTGATATTCAGATGCCTCTGCTTCATGGTAGAGTCGATTATCTACAGTACTCTACCATGGACCAGAGGTTGCCACGGCTTGAGTCTTGATTGCAGTTATGAGACGTTACAGTTTTTGTGTTGTTCCATTAAAGTATGTGACCACGAACCTCATACTACGTTTTGTGCAACATTCAGAGACACATTAGCGTATGTGGGTAGATTATGATGTAATGTGAACAATCACTAGGTCTCTTCAATATCACAATAGTAAGAAACGTCTCACGGCTCTATTATATGTCAGCAATTTTACATTTTCACTTTCACGTGTGGTACGAATGTGGTGAATGGACTCTTCCGTAAACTAGGATTGTCTTCAAAACAATAACAGAGTATCTAATGTATGTCATGCTTGCTATCAAACTGGTTTCTTTGTATGTGTCAACTGCACTCACGTCGGTTAGAGGTAGACCATAGCGGTTAGTCATCCTTTTCATTGTTTTGACTAATGGCCATTGGTGTTGCTTGCTACGTGCTACCAAAGAATGCCGAGTGGTTGTAGGTAATACCCACTGTTGGAAGAATTGGTATTAAGTTTGGATTATGTTTGACTACTAATAACTTTAATGAGCAATCAAAAGCCACTAACATTTTGTTACCCCAGTTAACTCTTCTTAATCTGCGTTTTGAAATCTAATTTACAGTTAAAAGATAAATATTATTTAATTATATAACTAGCGTTGCATGAGTGTAAACATTTTGTATTCATAATTATCGCAATCTAAGACATGATAGCTGCATTTTTAAGCGACTTCAGAAAAGGAGGAGGTTTCTCAATTCGACCGTCCTAATGCTTTTTTTATTTGTGCTCGAGGATAGATAACTTCGTCGTTTATAAATCGATTTTAATGGTATTTTTTTTTGTTGGAAAATAGATATTCCAGGTGTGGTTCCATGATAAGGAAACCAGGATCTGATGAATCTTTGGGAATGCCAGGGAGACTATCGAAAATCTTAGGGGCAACTAGTGTGTTTGTTAATATATCATTAAATATTTTAAAGCACTGCAATTAAGTAAAGGTCTAGAGTCGATCTGATGATGGAGCCAAAAGACTGTCGAGGGAGCTCCTCAACGATTTACAGCAGTTACCCTGTGTTTGGGCGTTGATTATTTTTTATTGATGAGAATTTTACATCTAGATGAGGTTTGACTGTCATTAGGGGTCTGATGATGAAGAAGTAGGACAGCTAAGGGAACTCTTCAACGGTTTACACCGTTTACAGTAGCTACCTTGTGTTTGGACTTAATTCATTTATAAAATTAATTATTTATGATAACTTTTAAGTGCTTTTTTATTAATTTATGTAGTATTACCGTTCCTTCGTAGATTTGGATGACAGGAAGTTGATACTAAAAAGCGAAAAATATTTTTATTTTTTGCGGGCGCATTAAGAGAGCCATGGCGTTCTGTAAAGTCATGAACCTATTTAAGATATATATTAGGGTGTCCCTTATATGGGTGAAAAAAATTTTTTTTTAGATATCGAAATGCATACCTTCTATTTCTTTTTAGACTACCCAGACTTACTTTAATACAAAATTTCATCTTCCTACGTCAACGTTAACCCGTGCCGACAGACCTCTGAAGATTTTGAAAATTTATGTTTAAACCCTTCAGATACATCACAGATAAATCAATTGAAATATTATTTTTTTATGATATATTTATTAAAAGAATATAAAATTACAGATCAGGCAGGATTTTTCTTTTAAGGTTCTCTTTTTTACAGTTTAGATACAGATTTATATGCTCTTGAACACAGCGTAACACACGCTGATGCTTCGGAACGGATGAAAATTGAAGAATCTAATTTTTTTTACAAAAACAAAGAGAAGCAGGGCGTCTCAGGTGTTTAGCGGGTGTAGGCAAAACGTTAGCCGAAAAAGAAGACAGCTAAAGACAAAGTAAATGAAATGAAGAGAAAAATTATGTGAGCAAATGTGTTTCGGAGGTTTAACGTCATCTGTTACTACGCAAAATTCTATTCAAACGCAAGAACATCACGATCAACTTACCAGCTCTGGTGGAAGTCTTAAGGAACCCTTGGCATCCACCTCTCAATTGGTAAGTTCTGAAGCTACTAAAAAAGAGGAAGGAAATACTTTATCACGCCTAAGTTAGTTGCAGCTTTGGGTAGATGTTAATTAAGCATAAGGGATTCTGTCTATATACTTCAGGCAGTAGTAGAAGCACTAGATCTTTACTGTGATGATTTTCCGATAAACAAATCGTCGAATATAAAACTGTTGACAAATTGATCTCCAAAGCAGCCCTGAGCAAGTTTAGTCAACATATTTGGTACTTGTTAGAAGAAATTGCCGTTTTAAAAGTTTCATATTCGACGATTTGTTTATTGGAAAATAATCACAGTTAAGATCTAGTGCTTCTACTACAGCCTGAAGTATATAGACAGAATACTTTATGTTTTATTAACATCTATCTGAAGCTGCAACTAACTTAGGCGTGATAAAATATTTCCTTCCTCTTTTTTAGTAGCTTCAGGACTTACCAATTGAGAGGTGGTTGCCAAGGGTTCCTTAAGGCTTCCATCAGAGCTGGTAAGTTGATCGTGATGTCCTTGCGTTTGAATAGAATCTTGCGTAGTAACAGATGACGATAAACCTCCGAAACACATTTGCTCACATAATTTATCTCTTCATTTCATTTACTTTGTCTTTCCCTTTATTCTTTTTCGGCTAACGTTCTGCCTACACCCGCTAAACACCCGGGACGCCCTGCTTCTCCTTTTTTTTGTAAAAATATTTAGATTCTTTAATTTTCATCGGTTCCAATGAATCAGCGTGTGCTATATGAAATAAATTATCTAAATTGTTTTTAAAGTACTTCTCACAGCGCTTGTAAATTTTTTTTTTTTTCATCTCCCTCCTGGCATGTTGATGATCCACAAGTATTTTTACACAGTTAGGTATAGCTCTGGTAGGGATTCTAGCTATTTCCCAAAATATAATACACTCCCGAATAACGACATTAGCGTTTTCACTAACAGTCATTTAACTTAGCGCATGTTAAAAAAATACTGAAAGAACTTGACGATTAGACGGTAACTTTGCGCCTGTTATTTGATAATTTACGTCATAAACTAAGAAAACACATTTTTGATTGCTTCTTAATTTCTCTGCCATCTTTTAAATGTAAAACAATACGTGTTAATCGCGGGAATAATTGAGAACAAATAACAAATGCCTTGAATACGCACCGTTACTGCCGCGCAAATATATGAAACATGATTCGATGCAACTCGGCACGGGTTATCGTACTCCAAATAAGGTAAAAATTTATTTCCGAGTGTTTTAGAGGCAAATGAACAAAACTAAGACCTATGCGTTACAAATTTAAAACTTTGAAAAATAAGGGACACCCTAATATATATGTACTTATTTATAATGCTTTTGTGAACGTACCTAAGCTTCAAGGAACTTATGGACTGAGATCCCAATGCCACTAGACCTACGCCATTTTAACATGGCAATTTGAGAATAGGTAGATAAAAAGGTATGCGTACTTGCTAGATTAGAATGCTGGGACTATTTTTACCACCATCATTTTCGCCTGTATTGGTAGGTTCATTTAAATATCTGAAAATAGTCCACATTCTTCAAGCTATCAAATACGCCTTCTCAACTACCTAAAAACTGATGTTATGCTATCCCAAAAATGTTCTGCTTGACCTGGCTTCACCGCAAATGTTGTTTCCCGAATATTCAAGCTGACACTCGAAAGTCGAACATTCGTCCCAAGTAACACATCAAAGCAGTATATCAGCCGACTTACAGCATTTCTGAACCGTTTTAGCATTTTTAGTTAGCTTTATGGCAGCATTACAAACGTTTATACGGCTCTTGTAACTCTTATTTGGGCACAAATTATACGGCTAAAGACCCTAAATAGGTTAACAATTAATTTAATTGAATTACAGGCGCATTATATAAGCATTATTATGGTCAATGAAGATGCCAATCGCATTATGTAAGCATTATTACGATCAATGAAGTTCCCAATCGCCTTTCAGAAGCATTATATTAGCAATATTATTAAAAATGAAAATGTTAATTGAATTACAAAAGCATTAAACTAGCATTAGAATGTAGTAAAAGAATTATTAAAGCTTTTTAAGTATTCACAGTTAAAAATTAGTTAAACCCTGCATCATTGCAAAAACATCTCTAATACCAGGGCACAAATATTATAATACAATTATCGTTGTAATTTATTACTTTTTCCCACAATATAATTATGGATGAAGATGGTCAAAACTGAATGAGTGACACCATATTTGTTTGCATCAAAACAAAATTTATATTACTGGGTAGTTTTGTCATATCATGCATTCAAATATTACTGCGCAATGTAGTTTATAGTAAATATCTATATAGGTTTCATTGAAAATTTTCACGCGCCTTCGATATTTTGTGGTTTTGTTAAAAAAAGTTGTATAAAGATATGTGTGAAATAATCGAAACAATTGTAAATTTCAGTATAGAACGATTGTTCCATAACTAACATAATAGTCTTGGTTGGGCATTATTAAATTAAGTTATATATTTACTATATAGGTCTATTGCTTTTATAAATAGGTCTAAATGGTAATATTTTTTGGTTATAAAATATATACAAAATGGTGTCCATCTATAGCAGCCGAGTGAGCCTTTAGAAAGGCTAATTAATGCCGCCATCAGTATAAATACATACATGTGAACAATTATTAAGCCAGAGGCTAGAGAGAAGACTTTTGGTGAAACACTGTAGTGCCATTGTCTATAAAGTAGTTCTATATGGATTCACCGGTACACCAGTGGACTTGATGTAGACTGAAATAGTGTCATTACTTGAACGCAATTTTGGGGATCCTTGAGCAAAATCATAAAACCCATTATCCGTTTGCTAAGAATTAATAAAAAGACTTTCTGAACTCATCATCTACAGTATTATTCCTGTGCGTGGCTTATTAAAATGACTATGGTACTGTCAACAAACAAAAAGATGATGGTTTCATTCTAGTACTTGAAAATCATTTGAATAACAAGGCCAAATATTGTGATTTTATTTATATATACCTATAGACATTACACTGATAACAAGTGATGTGATTACAAGTTAAATTAAAGACAGTTTAAACTGTTATGCAGTTCATTATTTTTAACATATCATGTTGGTGACCTACAGAACCTTTTTTAATATCGCTACATTTTACTTTACATAATATGTGCTTTTCCCCAATATGGCCGACAAATGGTTTTATGCTTCTTACTAGCTTTGTGTATTACAACAATTCACATGAATTTGATAAAAGAGCTGTTAGCAGTACAACAGAACTCAGTTGAACTTTAAAAATGCAAGCATTACATTGATTCACGTTTATGCTGTCCAGCAGTTCTTGGATTTTACATACCACTCAAAAGTGCCATTACACAACAAAGGGCAGTAAAAACAGCTCAAAACTGTATTGCACATTTACGTTGCATTATAATGGTTCATGTTTATGCTATTAAACGGTATTAAGAATTTTTTGCTACTTAAAAATGCTATTGTAGATCCAAATGCACTAAAAATAGCTGAAAGCTGTGCAGCAGTATTGTAATTTGCTGCACTAAAACCAAAGGCTTGACAGAAGCATTTTGATATGCCATTATCCAACCGTTATACAGTTTAAAGCATCATCATGCTTTTGAAATGCCAATGTAAAGCGTCAAGATGGTCAGTGAACTTATATAAGAGTTTCTACGGACCCTAAGTTTTACATAAGTTTACTATTTGTTTGTTAAAGTGCTAACTGTGTTACTTGGGGTGCCAGCGTAAACACATAGATAAGCAATCGTCGAAAAATGCGGTTCGATTATATAACATTGGAAGTATTTAGCGGGCGGTATGTTGGATTAACTGTTAACATTATTATTTATTCCAAGTTAAAGTTTTCGTTTTCATAATCATACTTCCAAACTTCTGGAATTAGATTAATATAGAATCATTATTTTTATTTCTATACAGAAACTGCGAGATCATTGGACGCCGCGCCGCCTAGTTTATTTTGGTCTCGAATAGCTTTGGTGTTGTCGGCACTACACTAGCAGTATTCAGGAATATTGAAAGGAGACTGGACGCATTTGACAAATAGGTAGTAAATAAATAAATACATAGTTAAAAAAATACCCGAAACAATGTCACTAAAAATTGAAGCTGAAGCAAAACTTGATTCAGAACCGTGTGTGTTAACCTGGGGCAACAAGTTGTTTGTCGGCACTGAAGATGGTTTCATTAGAGTAAGTAAATATCTAATTGGGATAATGATTATTTCCAACAGCTTTATTTACATACACCGACTGTGTGTTAGAAGCACCTAGCTACCTATCTACTCTGATATAACAAGCCCACCGACCATGCGGATACACATTACCTAAAATTTGCCTAATTAATTAAATAACTGTAGATCCAATTGAATAATGAATGTACGAAAATTTTGAAATGGTGAGGTATTCATTAAATTAATCAATAATTTTCCATTAAAATATGTTTTAGTCATTTGACGCCAAATTGTCGGCCAAAGAATCCTGGGCTGCGCATGGAGTTCAACCGTTTGCTTTGGCCACTGATGGACGCACTTTATACTCATCGTCCAATGATGGAGGTGTTAAAGTTTGGTCTACGACGGGAGACAAAATCGCTGAGCTACCATCTACGGGAGCCGATGTAGGTGCTCTACACGTATTTGGTGGACTCGTATATGCTGGCGACGAAGATGGAAACGTAAGTAGAAAATATTTTTTTTTCAATTTTGTAGCAGCTTGCAATAAAGAATAGGTAGATAGAATTCTGCTTATGTGATGTAGGTAGTTAATAGGGTAGTTTGTGCTCGCCCTGGGAATCGAACCCAAGACCTCTAGCGTAGCAGTCTCGCTTAGGATCACTAGGCTAACAAGGCAGTCCCTAAGTAATTAAGTTTTTTAGGTATGTAAAGTACTTAATTTTAACCAATAGCTAATTACAAGAATTAGCTACCTATTGGTTAAAATTTAGTCTGTAAGCCTTCTGTAAAATAAAATAAACAAATAGTGATTAAGTAGGTTAATGTTAATCATGTATTTTAGTTACTAATTTAGTTACTTACTGTGGTAGAAATTTTCAGTATTAGGTACCTAAACATCAGTTTCAGGCGATTTTAAATTAATCAAACACGTAGGTAGATAAGTACCTAAGTATAAATTGATTTAGGTATATGACAATAATGCTAAGAAGCTACACTACATATTAAATAATAAGTACATAGGTACTTATCACTAAATATTATTTTTTGCAGATTATAATTTATGAAGACAACACGATGAAAGCTAAATACAATGTTTTAGAAGAAGTCAAAGATCTGGTGTACAGTCCCCCATACCT
Source organism: Caradrina clavipalpis (assembly GCA_932526535.1). Lineage (NCBI taxonomy): Eukaryota > Metazoa > Arthropoda > Insecta > Lepidoptera > Noctuidae > Caradrina > Caradrina clavipalpis. The sequence goes on from OW052093.1 coordinate 8,887,190, forward strand.
ATTTACAGTACGGGACCTCTACGTTACAGCCACTGAAATAAAACCTGGTAAACATTTTTTTAACTATAGTTACCCTAGTACGTGTTGAAGTTTTTCTTTGAGTGTGCACTTACCTTATCGAAAATCGTACTTGGTCTACTTCATTTACGTAGGTAAGTCCCTAAAAAAATGACCTTTAAAACGAACAAATCACCACTTAGGTACCTAAATTTCTTTGTTCTAATTTTTTTTTTTAACTTTGCCCTACACTCGTAATTTCTCCTGTATCGTGGGTGTGTTTACGAACATATAACTCACGTACACAAACAGCCAGACCCGAAACATCTACCTGTAGGCCATACAAATATTTATTCCGTGCGGGTTTCGAGCCCGCGACACGCAGCGCAGCAGCCGATCGCTGAGCCATTGCGCCGTGTCGTATACCTATTATTACTTTGATGCATTTATTTGGATAAGTCATTTACTTACTCAATAAGTACTTATCAACTTATAATTTTTTAGTTCCGATCCTTTCTTTTTACACTAAATATCTACAATAGCAAACAACACTAGAACAGTGTAAACATAATGCTGAAAGGGCAGGCGCTTATAAAGAGCGCATCCTCGTCAGTCAATACAAGGAACATTGGAGTTTGGAAACATCAACTTGATTTTGAAATTTAACTGAGAGTTAATAAGAACACAGGGTCGGATTATCCATTATGAAGTTTAGGGCCTAGGGGCCCAGCATTGAGCAGGGGACCAAAGTCTGAGAAAAAAGAAAAAGTTTCTTCGAGCGGAAGAAAGATTAGAACATGGCATAAAGATTAGATTAGCATTCTTTTTTTAAATTGATTAGGTTATGCTATGCCTTCATAATGTATTAAATTAATTAGATCATACTGATTTTGTTTGAGGTAATTTCTGAAAGAATATTTTTGTTTTATATTTATAACATTGCCTGATGTTTCAGCAGTGGGGTTTTAGTTTTTTGAACTTAGGTACCTACTATTTGTATAATTATCTCTATTTTGGGGTGATTGAGGCCATGTGATTTGCAAATTAAAAAAAAATAGTTTTTTTGGGAAAGTTCTTTGTTATCATCATTAGGTAGGTACAATCAGGTACCGGTAATTAATTACCAGTCACCCCATTGTACTATGGGAGACAAAATGCACTAAACAATTTATTGCAAAGTTTGGTACGTTCTCGACATTCATTCATTCTCATTTCAGAGGAATCGAAGACCCGTTTTATGACGCGGCACACAATGGAAGGTCGAGCGCCGCTGCGGATATCTGGGAATCGGCTTCTATTCATGTCTAGAGATGGCAATAGCTTGCGATTACATGACGCCTCCATCGATACCACCTTCAAACCACTTGATGAAATCAAGGTGATAGAGCCGGATTCTTTTTAATTTCTAGTCCTGTTTCTGTTGTTGCGAAATTTGTTCGAAAGAGTTACCGCGGTTCTAGAACGCAAAAGGCATTAGGAGGGTTTTAGTCAGTAGGAGACTGACACTCCCTTCTGCTCCACCTAGAGCAGAAGAAGTAATATTATGATGTTCCATCCTTTAAAAAAAAGTCCTCGTTTCTGTTAGTGTTGTATCGATGCAAACCAATGCAAATTAATCAAAGTGAATAAAATCGTTAAAATAAAAGTTAAAATAATTATGTACCAATGAACTATCGACATGACATACTTATGTACTTAATTAAACGCCACAACCAAATCTGTCCTTCCAAGTGAAACCACTTCAAAAGCTGTGAATTTAACCCATGAAATAAACTACCCACATTTATAAAATATACCTATGTAAAATTTTCAGGTAAGCGATATGATTGTAACCAGTTTGTCAACAAGTGGTGACTACGCGTGGACTGGCAGTTGGGATGGCTTTGTCCGCCGTTGGAAGATTACTGGCGAAAAACTAGAACCTGCTGGAGACATTAATCTGGGTGGTTGTATTAATTCCATAATTGCTACTGGTAACACTGCTTACGCAGCTGTGACTGGCGGGAATTTAGTTCTTGTATGTGCTATTTAAAATTATAATAGTGTAACTCGAGTCCTTAACCATTTGAGCGCCAAATCATTTAATTACGAACGGCAGCTTCAATTTTAAAGGTATACATATAAATAAATACACACCAAAGTAATGATTTAATTTTTTATTTCATTTTATAGTGCACAGCGCTTTTGTCACGTATTTGTGTCGTTGGCGTTCAGGACACGCCCTCGCTTGTCACAAATGTATGACAATGGCGTTCAAAAGGTAACAAATTAAAAATGGCGGCTAAACAAAGGAGGCTACCATATTATGTTCTTCACTCATAAGCAGTGATCGAAATAGGTGGAGCTAATATGCCTAAAGTGCCAAAAAGTGGAGACCAAATTTCTAAACTTATAAGTGCGCCGCAGACTGAGAAAGGTTAGGAACCCCTGGGTTAGACATTTAAATACCTAAATGGTACATAGTAATAAGTATATTGTCTTTAAATAATATTAATATAGTACTTAGGTGATTTAAAATTATGATTTAAAGTTTGAGAAGGATTTAAATAATCAAACCAAATAGCTTAATTTGTAATTAATGATAGGCACATAGGTACCACAATTCGTTAACAGGTACATTTTGTAAACCATTTATTTGAATTGAATTACTGTGCAGTAAAGAGGCGGTTTCTAAAGTGGTTTCTGTGGAACCTATGGGCTCCATTCCATGTCAGTCTTAAAGTTTTTCTAATTTGAAATTACATTCTTTTAATTATAATCAATTGATGTGGGGTTCCATGAAATAAAAGTCTTTTCTGCGTTTTCCATTGACTGAAAGTTTAAAAACCGCTGGAATAAATAATAGTCCAGTGCTTTTTTACAGAATACCTACCTAATATTTGAAGCTTAGCTCAATATAATAATAACATAGATAGTCATTTACCTAATGTTTTTAGTGGTTCCTACATCATATCATATAGAACAAAATTGAGCTTCGTAAGACCTTAATTTTTCAATAAAATATGGAAATATAACACAATTTTATTATTGTTTCCTTTACTTAACCCTTTTTAAAATACAACTTCTCTCACTAAATGCATTAAGTGACTTGTCATCTCTTGACACGCTCATGATGCCAGTTATGCCAATTTGTATGCAAACATCATACATACTATGGTATGTGGGACAAGAATTCAGAAAATTCTGATCCCACATACCATAATAAAATTGATTCATTTGTTATAATTCTTTTTATCCCTTAATATAAACAATCCTTACATTACTGTACAGTGTACGGTAATGCAGTGGCGTGCACAGAGTTTATAGACAGGGTAGGCAAAAAAGGTACCTACCAAAAACACCTACTACATGTTGGTTTTGGTTAGTCGCCTTGGTGGTAGTGCTTTATATGAAAAATTCTTTTCTGTCGTGCAAACAGAGTTTAATAATATTTTTAAGAAAAAAACAAAAACAATTTGCCCAAAATTTTTATTTAGTGATTGGGCAACTAAAGGTATCAGGAAAAGTAGGGAACGACTATTTGAATTGTATGGCCTTAAGCCTTATGTAAATACTGAAAGTTTTAATAAGTATGTTGCTACTTACTCTAAAATTTTTAAAAATACTTGTAAGTCAGCTAAAGCTTTGTACATTAGTAACAAGGTTAAATCAGCAGATAATAAAATAAAAACTGTTTGGAAAATTATTAATAACGAAACAAATAGAAATAAAAGACATAATGCTGATTATAGTCTAGATACTTCCCGAGGTCCCATAAGCACAAATATCGATGTGGCTCAGGAATTTGTAACATTCTTTACTAATATTCCAATTAAAACTACTGAAGCTTTAAATTCCTCGCCCGCACTTGCTATGGATTTAATAAGGGCGAATGTTTCAGCCTGTCCCAAGGAATTTAAATTTAAACATATCAACCCTCTGGTTGTTATAAAAACATTCAATCAACTCAAGAGCAAGGTTACCGAAGATCTGTGGGGCATGTCTACTAATGTATGTAAATCAATAATTGAGACAGTAGCACCCTATTTAGCTTTGATATTTAATTTGTGTATAGACCAAGGAGTTTTCCCTACTTTAATGAAGCACAGCAAGGTTATACCCCTATTTAAGTCCGGGGATAGCAAAGACACCAACAATTATAGACCTGTGTCGATTTTGCCGGTTTTCAGCAAAGTGTTCGAAAAAGTGATGCTCAATCAAATGCTCAATCATTTCAACTGCAACAACATCTTGCACGATCAACAGTACGGTTTCACCAGAGGGCGTTGTACTACTGACGCCGGTGTCACTTTAATTAAACACATCTTTAATGCATGGGAGGACTCACAGGATGCCATTGGCATCTTTTGCGACCTCTCAAAGGCATTTGATTGCGTAAATCATGAAACACTCCTCCTTAAGCTCGAGCATTACGGACTAGGTCATCTAGCGCGTGACTTGATAAAATCGTACTTAAATGATAGACTGCAGCATGTTCAAATAAACGGTGTAAATTCATTAGGCTTAAAAGTAAAGATGGGGGTTCCGCAGGGTTCTATATTGGGTCCGTTTCTCTTTTTAGTATATATTAATGATTTACCTCATTTACTGAAAAACCAACCTCAAATGGTGTTATTTGCTGATGACACTTCACTGATTTTTAAAGTAAATAGAAAGGCACAACATCTTGACGACGTAAATAACGCTATGCATGAGGTTCATAATTGGTTTACTATAAATAACTTAGTATTAAATGAGAAGAAAACTAAATGCATAAGATTCGCTTTGCCAAATGTTAAAAGTTGTTCATGTAACGTTACATTAAATAAGGATATACTGGAATTCGTCGAAAAGACAGTTTTCCTAGGGATTACGCTTGACTCAAAGCTGCAGTGGAGTCCTCACTTAACATCTCTAGCAGGGCGGTTGAGCTCAGCCGCTTACGCTGTCAGAAAAATCCGACAGTTAACAGACGTGGATACCGCGAGGCTGGTCTATTTTAGTTACTTTCATAGCATTATGTCTTACGGTATTTTGCTTTGGGGGCGGGCTGCAGATATAGATTCTATCTTTATTCTGCAAAAGAGGGCTGTCAGAGCCATCTATAATCTTTGCAGGAGCGAGTCTCTAAGGGAATTGTTCAAAAAAATTAATATCATGACGGTTCCTTGTCAATATATATATGAAAACATTATGCATGTTCGAAAAAACCTTCATCTTTTCAAAAAAATTGGTGATAGACATAATGTTTATACTAGAAATAGGAATAAATTAGATCAACCAAGTTTCAGATTGTCTAAAGTACACACTTCTTTTATGGGGTACTGTGTAAAATGTTATAACAAAATACCGCTCGATATTCTCGAACTAAATGAGAGAAAATTTAAAACTTGTATCAAACGCACACTATGTAGTCAGGCATATTATAAGTTAGAAGATTATATTAATGACAAGAATGCTTGGCTTAATGCTGGTCCTGCTCCACAGAGACACGCGCTCACAAATTAATAGATATTATTTTTTGGGTATGTTTCTTACCACTTTTTAATTTTTATTGACATTAATAACGTCTACCGTTATTTTATTGCTATTTATTTTACATACTATGGATCATCAATCGAATAGGTTCACTAAAACCTTAGTTTTATATAATTTAACATAATTTATTTCAATTTTGTAAATGTGAGTACCATGGAGCCATTTATTTGTTAAGTTACTATGTGTTGGACACTGAGCATGGCAGTTGAGAGCTTCGTCATGCTCTCTTTAATGTCTCGCTGACGGTGGCGCGTGGGTTGGATCGTTTGGTTCCCTTCAAGATGGTTGAGCTAGATGGTGCTGATGCACGCGTCATATTCGTGAACGGGTGCTGTCAGTTGGGATTGGTCATCTCTTAACTGCCATGGCTTACATCTTTATTATAATTTTGTTATTTTTTATATTCACCTTCATTGTTTTCACATATAGAAGCAACAAGAATATTGTAACCAAGTTTTTGTAAAAACCAAATTGAATGAAAAGAGTGTCCATGGAGTTTCTTGCTCGTTCTTCTCCATAGAGACCTACGTTTTGGAACGAGCAACTAGCTTCAATATTAAACTGTAACTTCTTGACAATTCAAAAGTGCCTGTAAATGGTCTAATTGAAATAAATGCTTTGATTTTGATTTGATTTGATTTGATTTGTCCATTAAATGATGATGTATATGATTTGCCACCTCAAATATTTATAGATTGGCTGATATTAATCATCTCGTATACATATCTGTATTTTATAGGGTAGACAATTTCTATTTGTCTGTATGAACTGCCTTTCATGACTGAACTTTTTGCCTATATCTTTGGGCCTTATTATAGTAACAATATTCACATATTATTTCATATTAACATCTTTAGTGTTGTGATGGCCCAGTGGTTAAGGGCCTTATCACACTTGCGAATTACGAGCGTGGTTTCTATACAAATATCTGACGCGGCGAATTCGCTGCGTGGTCGCCTTCATACAAAATACGCTCGCAAACCACTAGTGTGATAAGGCCCTAAGATGCCCGCCTCTCATGCACAAGGTTGCGGGTTGTCAACCGGGCACCGGCAAGTGCCAATGTGAATTTTTCAAATTCATATGTACTTTCTAAGTTTATCTTGGACATCACCGACTTCGGCAAACATGTCAGAAGCCCTTGAGGCAGTCTAGAAACTCTGACACTAGGGTGTTGTGGTGGGGTTGTTAGACCTTACTACGAAAAATGACGAAACGAATTATGATGAAGAAGCAAGGTAAATCTCACTGATTGCTCTTAAATAAATACTTACTGATCAAACACAAAAATCTTCGCACTGCACAGCATCCAGTCAATCTTGATTATTAATTCAAATCCTGGTTTTTTCCTGCTAGTTTCACTTGAAGTCAAACAAAACCTTCTGAATAATACTGAACTTCTAAATGAAATAAAAGAAAATTACATATTTAACAGTTTAATAATGCTGTAGGTACAGCATAAATATCTACAATGAAATAATTACCAAAAATTAAATAATGTTCTCCATGTTACAGATGTCTTGATCTCTGGGTAGTTTCATTTGGCCCTTGGGTATAAAGTTAGGGTCAATTGGAGGGAGTCCAGCCTTTTCACGGCGACGCAGTTCTAAAAATGCTTCTCGCTGTGCCCAATCTCTTAAATGTGTATCAGGAGCATAGGCCCAGGCAAAACCACCGAAGACCAAACACAATGTGACAGAGAAAAAGAATGAAGCATGGTGCGCATTTGTATCATCTTTTTGATTTTTGTAGTCGAAGCCATAGCTCACCCAGTTCTTTTCTTTTTCTTTGCAGCACTCATCAGCTGTTGCAGCATCACTATTCTTCTTGGAAGTAGATATATTGCGGCTGAAATGGTTCCAAACACATCTCTGCATAACAGGCATTTGACGAAGCTTTATCAATGCAGCCATTGTTCAGGGTTTCCTCCTGTTCTTTGGTTAAATAACAACAACCCAGCAAGTTATTTTTTCACGAGATGGCTAAAAAATGATTATGAAACCTAAAGCTCGAAAATAGTGACCAGTGTGCCCACAGTCGGGTGACATTCATCTGACATTTCAGTAAGATTATTGCTGTGTAAAAAAATCGCGAATAGTGAGGCGAGCGTTGGGCGAGCGCGATACTTTGCCTCTCTATTATTATGAAAGGATTAGCACATATACAACATAATTTTTATTTCTGATCAACCTTAATTGTCTAATATGGAGTATAAACAATATTTTGGTAACCGATATATAATAGTATTGTAAATACATTTCACTTTGTCAAAACAACAAATTTTAAATCGATCTCTTGAGAAAAACGTCATTTGTTACTTATGACGTTGTTGCACCCGGTGTGCGATATATTAAAATGTTAATTACCCCTGAACTGTCTCTCTAGCAATGACATTTCTTTGTTTATATTTTTGATCTCGAATTAGATTTTTGGGTTTTGGCAATTGTAGCTTGTAGTGTTTTTTTCCACCAGTCTGTTTTCCGCAAGAGCCATCGCCTCCCTAGAGTATATATATTCTGTGGCTATCATCCACCACTGACCACACACACCACCATATATATAGTAGTAGTCTATGCACACCACCCACAGACCTAACATATAATACGGAGGCTGTCGCCGGTAGCCCGGTACCTATTGAAATTGATAGCATTTGATACTGAAAAGTTGAAACGTTCAGCTATATTCTCTAGTATATATAGTAGTAGTCTATGAGCTATATATTGGCAACAACAAACAGCACTTAAAACAGTTCGGCACGCTTCACGAGAGTTTTAAATTACTATAAACAGCACAAAGCGTATTTCATAAAGACATCCGAGAAAATGGTTGTTCGTCAATATAACGAAGAATTGAAGTACCTTGAAAAGATTAATCCATATTGTTGGAGAATCAAAATGGGTTTCCAACCAAATATGAATGTTGAAGGTGTATTTTACGTAAACTCTACACTTGAGAAGCTAATGTTAGATGAATTGAAGAACTCATGTCGGCCGGGGATGACAGGAGGATTTCTGCCAGGCGTGAAGCAGATAGCTAATGTTGCAGCCTTGCCGGGTATAGTGGGCCGATCAATCGGCTTGCCAGATGTTCATTCGGGGTATGGATTTGCTATAGGTAATCATTAAAAAATTATACTTGCGCAAGATTTTGATCTAAGTCAGGTGTAGGTACTGTGATTTGAAAAAGCTTTGGACTGTTTTCTTTCATTCACATAGAATAGGTACCTCAAGTAGTAAATGTTATTTTAATTATATTATTGAAGCCCCACCATGTAGTTGATGCAAACTTTTTTTGATCATTGTTGTAATAGCATGCAATCAACTTGTAATCTACTACACCCATTTATGATCAATTGGTTTTAGAAATGATTTCATAACTTTGGAACTGAAAATTTGTACTTACACATAGCTTCAATTTTTAAATTGATAGTTAAAACAAAAAAGTAATTGAGTCATCCATAATTTGACATCCCAAACGATTTATGTTCCCAATTGCTGTTAAAACAGATTAGTAAAAATCATGTATTGCACAATGTAAATAAAAACAATGGTACATACTATCTGATCCTTTCATTTTCATTAAAATATTTCAAGATATGATGCAATCTCTGCTGTTTTTAATTTGTGAAATTATATTTCAGGCAATATGGCAGCTTTTGATATGGGTGACCCTAAATCAATTGTATCACCTGGAGGTGTAGGATTTGATATAAACTGTGGTGTTCGCCTGTTGAGAACTAATCTCCATGAAAAAGATGTCCAACCCATTAAGGTAACTAGGTAGGCAAAGGTATACCAATAGGGGGTACCTTTATTCAAAGTCAAATTATTTATTCCAATTGTACCATTAAAAGGCACTTTTGGACGACAATTAATTAAATGTTGCATATGGAGAAGAACGGGAAAGAAACTCCATACATACTCTTTGAAAAATCATATTAGATTTATGTATTATTTTCATAACTATTAATCTATAAACTCTTGAAGTATAAACTGATATTTTGTCTAGCCAGTAAGATTAAGTGGCGTTTATCAAAGGGTATTTTTGAATACCTACTATATTTAAATCATTGCAATCACATGCCATGTGTAACCAACTACTACTGACTACTGCATGTCAATTTAAAAATGTTTGGAAATAAAAGGACTGCTGTAAAATAATGTTTATTTTCATTACCAGGAACAACTTGCCCAGAGTTTATTTGACCATATACCAGTGGGTGTAGGTTCTAAAGGTATTATTCCTATGAATGCCAGGGACTTGGAAGAAGCCCTTGAAATGGGAATGGACTGGTCTCTCAGGGAGGGGTATGTGTGGGCTGAGGATAAAGAGCATTGTGAGGAGTATGGACGTATGCTTAATGCTGATCCCTCTAAAGTCAGTCTTCGTGCTAAGAAGAGAGGCTTGCCACAGTTGGGTACCTTAGGTGCTGGCAATCATTATGCTGAGATTCAGGTAGTGGATGAAATCTTTGATAAATATGCAGCTGGAAAAATGGGTATTGAACGACTTGGGCAGGTCTGTGTAATGATTCATTCTGGTAGCAGAGGATTCGGCCATCAAGTAGCTACTGATGCACTTGTTCAAATGGAAAAAGCTATGAAAAGAGACCAGATTGAGACAAATGATCGCCAGCTGGCTTGTGCACGAATTAATTCCGTTGAAGGTCAAGATTACTTGAAAGCAATGGCAGCAGCTGGTAACTTTGCATGGGTCAACAGAAGTTCAATGACTTTTTTGACTCGCCAGGCATTTGCTAAACAATTCAAAATGGCACCTGATGACCTAGACATGCATGTTATATATGATGTCTCTCATAATATTGCAAAGGTTGAAGAGCATGTTGTAGATGGAAAAGTGAAGACCTTATTGGTTCATAGAAAGGTAAAGTATTTATAAGCTTAATTTTTAAGGTTCTGTACCAATATGGTAAAGAAAGAATTCACAGCTGCTTATTTCAGCAACTACTTAAGCTATCAACTTAAAATTTGTAATACCTGGTTAATAACATTGTTTGTCCACTAATATTTCAAGTGAAGGAATTGAAACATGTTATTTTTACTGCAACAAGCTAAAAAATCGAGATTGGCTCGCCCTTTAACCGTTTTTAATTACATGTATCACCAGATGTAGTTCATAGTGCATTACTCAAGATATATTTTGATGTAATTCCAGGGTTCAACTAGAGCTTTTCCTCCACATCATCCTCTGATACCTGTGGACTACCAGCTAACTGGTCAGCCAGTACTGATTGGTGGAACAATGGGTACATGCAGCTATGTGCTAACTGGAACCCATCAGGGTATGACTGAAACCTTTGGATCTACTTGTCATGGAGCTGTAAGTGTTGTAATTTCCTACTAATGTCTGACTACCATTAATTGCATAGTTAATTTTTTGCTCAAAGCTACTCAGTTTCCTGGGCAGTATGCATGTGCTGCCCAGGAAACTGAGTAACTTTGAGCAATAAAATTTTGCTGTGTAACTAACATTTTTTTTTTGTTAGAAATCACTGTTTATGGGATGGCGCAATGTAATGCGCAAGTAACATAGTATTTTCGGGTGTTTGTAACAGTACAGGAGTCGTGGCAGTATTTAAAATTAAGTGATAACAATTAAAACTGGTTTTCGTAATAATGCACGTCGCAATGTCAGAACCTGTACCAGGTTGCCAGGCATGGTCTAGCTAGAGACTAGACAAAAAAAAACCATCGCAATGATGGAAAGAACATGTAACTTTCGGCTACCTATGTTAAATTACTTTTTACATTGTTATTTATTGGTTACGATAAAGGGCTCGATAAGATAAATTATGAGGGGACTAGATAAACCAAAATATTTACCTACAAAATTAAGCAAAAAATTCACTGCATGTTTTATGTAATTTCGATTAATTTCTTGATGTTTAAACTTCCATGTTTTTTAGGGTCGAGCTCTATCTCGGGCAAAATCAAGGAGGAATATAGACTACAAAGATGTACTGACGAAATTAGAAAATATGGGTATTTCTATAAGAGTTGCATCACCCAAGTTGGTAATGGAAGAAGCTCCCGAGTCATACAAAAATGTTACAGATGTCGTCAATACATGTCATGCAGCTGGTATAAGCAAGAAGGCAGTCAAGTTGCGACCTATTGCAGTTATCAAAGGCTGATGTTTGTATAGTGAATTGATTATAGTTTACATTACAATACTTTCATGACTGGACTGATGAAGTTAATATTTATATTATATTCAATCTCATTTATAATTTTAATGTAAGTGAACTAAAATACCTTTAAAAGTTTGCATTTCTTGGTATAAATAAAAAAAAGTAAATATTTGTAACTGTTTATAATATTATGACAACAAATAATCAACAATTCAGCTATGAATAAATTAATACTTTACAACACTAACTTTGGAGGTACTTACACAGAATCTTTCTACTAATGACTTTGTAATGGCGTAGGTCTTAAACCCATTTATTAGATAGATTTTAATTTATCTGCTATAATTACTAGAAGCGCCGTGCCGATGAAAAACAGGCCGGGAGGTATGACTGCTGTCGTGAGGTCCGTTTCATCTGCATCTGCAATATAATGAAAGTTTTATATTAGTCGCGTTCTTGAGCTCCTTAGATTTAGGTTTTGAGTGGAGTAATTCTTTCTACAAAATACCACCCGAGGCATTAAAATACATTAAAAAACAACTTGAGTTAGTTTTTGTGATTCTTCTCGTGGTCTGAAGGGAAAAGCTGACCGCATCCAGTAAAAAAAAATGAACTGTGTTTTACTTGTAATATTTAAAACTTAACTAATGTTATAATTTATGTTATAAAATTAAGAAAAACGAAAGTTTATTAGCAGGATAAGATTACACATTGACACTTAGTATTCAGTATTTTACTGAAAACTTATGGTGAGTATACAAAAGAGAAAGAAGAAGACTTGTATAGGTCTGCAGAATCTGAAGACATTTAAAAAAAAAAAATGTGACTTTTCTAAGGCAATAATTGTCTAATTAACATTTGAGATATAACCGAAAAACATTTACCACTGGATTTGTTTTTCTCTTTCTCTTCACTTCCTTCCGTAGTCCACGCCAAACACCTATAAAGCGCCTCCTCCCATCGGACTCGTCGAATATCACGTTCTGCAATTAAATGTTAGAATATATTTAATTTATAGAAATAAATTAAAACTCGCTACATATAAACAAAAAAATAAAACACCAGTGATAAGAGAATTCATAACCATCAGAAGTCATAGCCGGCGAAAACGTGTCAGCGGGCGGACTGGGCGTAGACGTGGGCCACACTCGCAGTGCTCGGCCAGCCACTATAGCCGCGCCGAGCGCTGTACTTTCCATCATGAGTGGTCGAACCTGAGAAAATAATAAAGAATCGTTTGACTTCCACAAAAAGGTATATAATAATATAACTTCAATGACAGAATTCAACTGGCCTCTTCCGGGTCTGTGTGAGCTGACCCTATAATTAACTAACATACCACGGGGATTCCTAAAATATCTGCTTGCATTTGCATCAAAAGAGTGTTCTGCGCCATGCCGCCGTCAGCAAGCAGTCTTCCTAGTGGCGCGCAATCCTTTGCCATCGCTGTCGCCACACTACCCGTTTGATGACACACCGATTCCAAAGCTGCCCTGACTATGTGTTCTCGACGTGTCTTTTCAGTTATTCCACAAATTATACTGCAAATACAAATATTTAAAAAATAATGTGAATGTTGGTAATAAAATTAAAAGCTTTGAACAATTGTTTACCTACCCTCTAGCGTCTTTCCTCCAATGAGGAGAGTATAAACCATTAAATGCAGGTACAAAACAAATGCTTCCTTCATCATCATCATTAACTTGAGCAGCTAAGGCCTCAGTTTCTTGAATATCAGTAATAAGCTCCAAGCCATCTCGTAGCCACTGTAATGTGTCACCTAGACACGAATTATGTACAATAAAATCAATAAGCCTGTTTATAAAACTTGAAAGGTATGTATAGGTAATGATTGTGTTTTATACCTGCGATGGCAACTGAACCCTCTAATGCATAGACTGGTGGTGCGTCTGGTCCCAGTTTGTAGGCTACAGTGGTAAGAAGACCTTGCTGAGAGTGGATAATCGAATCACCTAAAAATTGTGTTATGTCATTTATCGATTTACGATAGGTACTACTTATTTATTAGGTACAGTTAGCAACAAAAGTCGATTAACAATTTTACTTTTACATATCATTTAAATAAATTCACTGTTATTCAGATTTTAGGCAATACCTAAGAGTCTATTTAGTCTTAATTTTAGATCCATTTCGTATTTTCTTTTATATTATGTGCTCGCAAAATAAGGATTTAAAATTTTGAAATATTAACTAAATTTTGTTGCTGACTGTACATAGTGAAGATGTTAAGTAAGTACATACCTGTATTATATAATAAAAAGCATCCAGTGCCGAAAGTACATTTGACTTGACCAAATCGCATGCATCCTTGTCCAACTAGAGCTGCCTGTTGATCTCCTAGGCACTGAAATAAATAGATTTTGTTTCAATTTCATGAATATACAATGTGCAATGCTGATGTAATTACAATTAATACAATTTAGGCTATAAACTAAAGTATGTATACATATGTGAAAATATCTAAGTACTGTTACTTAGATATTTTAAGTGAATAATAATTAAAACAGACATCCACATAAATGTTGTGTTATATGCCTACTCAGCAAAGATGAAGTCCATTAGACTTTATATAAGTGCATCACAATCACAGCAGACTGCACAACATGTAAAACTTGTTATTAAAAAAAAAAAAACAATGTTATTTCGCTTGTGTGCATTGCATTAAAGTCAGTCAAGTTGATAAAACCACAAATGATTTACGAAACAACAATAGACAACATATATCTTCAGATGAAAAGTTCTACAAAGTAGATTTTTTATAATGAAAATAATAAAATAAACAGAATATTTTAAAATACAAACACAGGAAAAACATTAACCTCCTGTAAGCATCCCCGTAGGTAGTCAGGTAAAAACAATAAAAACTGACCCCAGCAATTGGTACGCCAAGAAGGGATCCTGTTGAAATGTAACCATATATTTCAGCAGAACTTTTAATCTTTGGTAGAATTTCAACTGGTATGTCAAAAAAATGCAACAATCCTTTATCCCACTGCAGACTCTGTAGTGACATAAGCTGTGTTCGCGAAGCATTCGTGACATCTGTGATGTGAGCTCCGCCGCGACTGCCACCCGTCAGGTTCTGAAAATAATTACTTAAAATATTATTATCTATATTAGTAATCAGAGATCAAGAAATGTGTCATTAACTTTGTGATTCTTCCATCTTCTCATATACTAAACTTGAATTTACTAATGTGGAATTTAAAGAAAAATCAAACAAAGGATCATACCCAAATCAACCAGGAATCCACAGTGCCTGCCATACATTTCCCAGCTTTTACAGAATCCTTTACTGCAGATACATTTTGTAACAACCATTTTAACTTCACAGATGAGAAGTATGTGGATAGAGGAAGCCCACTAGTCTGCGTGACAGCGTAAACATGTTGTGCACCTTTTTTCTTTATCAGTTCATCTACAATGCTAGACGTTCTCACATCCAACCACACTGAAATCATAAATCAGTAGGCACAAAAAGATTTCATAAATAACATGATTATCAATTTTAGTTCACAATCACATTTTACATTTTCTAGTTACCCGACTGCGCCAGAAGGAGGGTTATGTTTTTCGAGAGTATGTATGTATGTATGTATGTATGTATGTATAATTGTTTGGCACGCCCTGCAGCCTGATCGGCTTGATGGATTTTAGCTTGAGAGGTGTCGTTAGATTCGTATTTACTGTGAGAGTGCCACTGGGTATATCAAAATAAAAAAAACAAAATGGCGGATTTTTGGCGCCAAATTCAAATGTTTGGATCGCTCTGCAGCCTGAACGGCCTGATGGATTTTAGCTTGAGAGGTGTCGTTAGATTTGTATTTACTGTGAGAGTGACACTGGGTGTATCAAAATAAAAAACAAAAAATAAATAAAAAACGGTAATTTAAAAAACTAAAAAACCCGACTGCTTTTCTGAGTATTTATGAAAAATCCCTAAAACAAGAAAGTCGTTGTACCCGATTGCACTTAAAATTGTAGCAGTCGGGACCCATTCTAGAAATGGAGGCTTAGTGAATTGAGAGCACATACCTATATTACACTGCAGATGGTCCCGAATGGGTCCCGACTGCTACAATTTTAAGTGCAATCGGGTACAACGACTTTCTTGTTTTAGGGATTTTTCATAAATACTCAGAAAAGCAGTCGGGTTTTTTAGTTTTTTAAATTACCGTTTTTTTTTTTATTATAATCTTACCTATGGCACTGTACAATGGCTGCCCAGTAACTGAATCCCATACTATTGTGGTTTCCCTTTGATTTGTAATACCAATACCAACCACATCCTCCGGGTTAATGTCTAACTTTCGTAGATTATCTGTAGTCACCTGTAACAGTAGCATGTTACATACAACATCTTCATGTTTAACAATGTCATGGGCCAGAGGTTAAGACACCCGCCTCTCATGCACCAGGTTGTAGATTTGCAACAGGGCACAGGCAAGTATCAATGTGACGTTATTGCTAAGTTTATCTTGGATATCACTGTCATCGTAACCATGTTGGAGGTCCTTGAACCGGTTTAGAAAGAAACATATTTAAAAAAGTACCTCTATAGTGTTACAGGGGTACATTTCTATAAACAAAAGTTTAATCACCTTCAAATAATGCGTTTATTGTACACAAGTAAACAGTAAATAGATAACAATAAAAAAATTACATACTACAAGTACCAGTCAACTCGTGTATAAATCATGCATAAAACATTTATTTAGATAAGTAAATAATTCTATAAAAAAAGTTTTAAGAGTTGTAGTAATGTTTTGTATCATAAATAGTTATTCTTGCGGTCTTACCTCAATGCATTCCAATACTGCATTTAGAATTTCTAGAGCATCCTGCTCAATCCAGCCTTCTTGAGGACTAAATCGTTTTAATGTTATTTGGTGGTAGGTTAGCACTTCTGATGTATTTGCTGCAAATATCTGTAAATGACTAAATAAAGTAAAGTACAAATTTCAACCGCTAAGTTAAAATTTGTTTATAAATTGTTAAAACATTACCAGAAATTTAACATTTGAAGTTCCTTCATCTACAGCACCAATTAAAGGGCCAAATTTTCCGAATTCCCGCATATTAACCAGTTGTTACATAGTGAAATAAAGTTCGATTTTTAGTAATTATTGCTTTCTGTTAAAAACACTGCACAGGTTCATATTGTAATTCAAGCAAATCCAAATAATCAATCAGCTGCTTTTGACAGTTTAATCTATTAAAAAAACATGAGCATCCCGTTGACTATGGACAGGTATAGTACATACTATTTCCATGGACAGTTAGCTATTTTGAACGTACAGCGATGTCCGTCAAGTCATTGAAATTCGTGAGAGTTTGGGATCGGGACGGGACCCATTATTGGAAATATTTGAGACGGTCTTCGAAATCGAGAGAACTTCAGAGCTTGCTTCAGAGTAACTTGACAGTTGAAGGGTTACCACTTTACCAGATTTTGACAAAAAAAGATAGTGAGGAGGCGATGCGATACAGGTGTAAGAATGAACGAAATTGAATGAACTTATATAATATACTCATGTATATGCAACACTAAATACTACTAGTAACTTTTTGGTCGCTTAGATTTTAAATTAAATAATTAACTTGTCTTAGAAACACGGAATACACTATTGAATTGAATTTGTTACATTTTGTATCTCAGTAGTAAGGCAATTTAAATTTGTTTATTTAATTTCTATTAGAAGATTTACTTTTAGTAAAAGTTGTAAATTCTATTCAACTCATTACGCACAAATTTTTAAAGTTTTATTTAAATTACACCACTTCCAACACTGTTTTAGCAACGTTACATTATTAACAAGTTACTGAATAAAACAAGTCAAAGTATAAATTTTTAATGGGTCTGTTACACAGAATTCTTTTATAATGAAAGGAGATTTTTATTTATAGTTTTTATTGAAAGTTCATGTTTTACGTTTTTTTAGTTCCTGTTTAGGATCGGTTTTTTTGCCTCCAATACATTGACACATGTCATCACGAAATGACACATGTTTTAGATATGTAGCGACTGAACTGACAGGTGTCCGTCTCCGTCAAATGAAAAGCAAAACAACAACACTGAACATCTAAAACAATTTTTGAACTATTCATAAGTATTAGATTTTGTTAATATTTTTAATATGTCAGCTCCACTTAAACTTACTGTAACTGAAAACGGAAAAAAGAAAAGAATAGTCACTAAAATAATCGAAAACCAGGATTTCATAACATCCCTGGAGGAGTTTCAAATAGAGGCAAACGCCGCATTAACCAAGATGATAGAAGAACTTGGTGGAGCCAGTAAGTTTATACCTGCAGAATAGAGCACAATCAATTTATCTTGCGTATTTTGTACTTATTTAATTTGATCACATACTTAACCAAAGTTCATGCTCTGAAAGGCAAATTTTATCTCAAAGCCGCTCAAAGCTAGTAGTGCCAAAGCTTTTATGCAATGGCACGGTTTACTTAAAAATATACCTTAATATCATCTTAAAATTCTTTTCAAAATTTTATCATTAAAACCATAATTGTGCCTTTGTGTTTATAAAATAAAATTATATATACTCGGGGATTAACTTTCAACAGTACTAGCTAATGAAGACATTTTTTATAGAAAGTATGTATGTTACCCCTGATCTCTGATATTTTTGGTCTTAATTAGATGACTTAATTCCGAAGTTCCCAGCCTTATTCTAGTCATGAATCCATCTTAAGAATTTAAAGAGCCCAAGGAACCTTTGCCAAATAGATAAAAAAGCATAAATAATGCTTTTACCAGCTTTTATTATTTGCTATTAAAATTTACATGTGAAAAGTTACTATGAGGATTCCTGCTGAACAAATTAAGAAGCCATTTCTGAAAATGCAAGGCAAGGCACATAATATCATTTCCTTCACTTCAAACCTATTATGATTTTTGTTTTACACTTACAACAGTTTTGTTTGCACTAATAATGAATGACCATCAAAAAGAGTGAAAATTCAAAAAGATCACACATACAATATTTACTTAACATATTGTATAACTACCAATATTTATAATACTGCAATATAATTTAAGGCGGACTCATCATGGACCTCTGGTGTTAATTATTGCTACCTAAGTACAACCAACTTCAAAGAGAATATCAGTTTTTGTTTCAGCAGTCAGATACCATCACCACTCACATAATAACTAAACTGTATTTTTTTTGTTCAAGTTGGTGATGCCAAAACAGTTGGTGATGCAAGCATAGTTGGTGATGCCAGCATAGATAGTGATGCCAGCACAGTTGGTGATGACAGCATAGTTGGTGATGACAGCATAGTTGATGATGACAGCACAGTTGAGGATGATGAAGAAAACATTGATGATATTGCTGAGGGCTCACATACTACTGACATGAAATCAAATGGGCACAGTGAATCTAAAAAGAAAAAACATCATTAAATCGACATGACCTTTTAAATTGTGTTATCTGTTACATTATTTTGATTGGACTACCTTGACTCCCCTGACCCTACACTACAATCCCCCCATATAAAGCCCCCTAACCTCTACAATAACAGTTATTCATCTGAGGGTCTATCTACAAATTACGCCTTTTTTTGCGGATAGGAAATCATCAAAAGACTTCTCCCGCCCTGGGCGCGTCGGGAGGGAGGGAATGTCAGACTTTTACTGACTAAAACCCATCCATCGGTATCCCTTTCGAACAACCCGCAGCCCTGGCAGGCATCGGCCTTGAGTGGCCCCTCCGAATGTTCTGCTGACATCTCTTTGAGGCGCGCGTGGAACACGAATGCGCCGTCGACACGGTCTGTCGTTAATTAACGTACGGACGGTAAGCTACCCATTGCTCACCGTCCACACCCGGTTTACGGTGGCCGGGTGTCGTGTCGGTGCTCCTGACGCCCGGAGCGTCTTCCACGGCGGCTGGGACGAAACGTTCTACGTCTCTGACGTCCCGCCACGGCCGCCACCTCCTCTAGCTTAACTGCTTCGCACCTGTTCTGTTGGGGGTACCGATAAGCACAATAATTGGCGTTTGTTAACACTTCAATTATTGTGTTTATGTGGTGCATTGCGTCGCACCATAAACAGTGATTATTCACACCAAAAAATGAAAGTGGTTTCCCAGCAATAATTTGTTGGGCATTATAAGTAGTTAGTTGGTGTAGTTGGGTATGTGATGTGTCTTTTTACACCCTCAAAAATAAAATAACCAGCCGGCGATTAGGACGCTTCCGACAATACAGATAGTGCAATTCACGAAGACGCGCCCCACCACTTTTCCAACATCTTTCACTTTGAACATGACGCTCTCTCCTGATTAGTCTATTCATTGTAGTGTGGGTGTGCACTCATAGGTAATTAGTGTGTACCGACAACACTCAAACATTGACGGAAGCTTGTACACATATACTATAAACGGTTAGAAGGAATAGTAGTGGGGCGCGTCTTCGTGGATTGCACTATCTATACCTCATTTGTCAAATTATGACAAGGAGTTTAGAAGTTAGCGGAGAGATACACGAACAAGTCGTTATAGGTACCTATGTGTGCGCAATCCTGGGCTTTTTCCTTAACCTTAAGCTGGATCCACATTTGTATCATTTCGGTGTATCGTATCTCCGTTGCATGGACGCGTTTTATACCAAATACGCCGTAATAATACTTAATAATACGACTTGGGCAAAATGAGCGTCCATATTTATGTTACAAAATATACTCGATACGATACGACTAATCGGGATACGTCAAGATGCTACAAATGTGGACCCAGCTCAACGGAGATACGATACACCGAAATGATACAAATGTGGACCCAGCTTTACTCACTTAAAGGTATAAGACGACTGGTGTTTACCTATACAGCGTGTTACGAAAAGGGTGTGTACGTATCAAAGGCAAGGATTCCTTTTTTTTTTTTTTTTTTTTTATAGACTGGAAATCATCGAATAACTTCCCCCGCCCTCAGTGTCAGACTTTTACTGACTAAAACCCGTCTATGTTCCTTCATGTGCCCTTTGCGTTCCGGGGGCGCGGTATCTCTTGCGAACAACCCGCAGCCCCGGCAGGCATCGGCCCTCAGTGGCCCCATCCAATTTTTTTGCTGACATCTCTTTGAGGCGCGCGTGGAACACGAACGCGCCGTCGACACGGTCTGTCGCTAGTGAACGTACGGACGGTGAGCTACCCATTGCTCACCGTCCACAGACCCGCGTCTACGGTGGCCGGGAGTCGTCTCGTGGCTCCCGACGCCCGGATCGTCTACCGCGGCGGCCGCTGGGACGGGGGACCCTCCTTTCCCTCACGGATTCCTTTGGTGTTAACAAACCACATAGCAATATTTTTTAATCACTAGAAAATTATAAAGTTATTAAAATGTAAGTTTCCAATTAAATTATATACATCACAACACCAAGTCAGCTGATCATTGTCAATACATTATACACAAAGAAACAACTCCGTAAGATTTATTTATCTAAAAATAACTACTAATAAACTGCCGAAATAAAAATATATTACACATTTTTAAAGTTATTGCTTTTGAGCTGTAATTTGTATATAAATTTAGTGATACACTCTTCATCCCGTTTGTATGGATATATTATACTCTTTTCGTAACACGCTGTATACGTTTTAGAGGGTATGTTTAGAACTTATATAAATCGAAAAGTCAGTCAAGATTTGACTTTCGTTACTGATCATACTAATTTTTTAATTAAAATTAAAATAAAATGTTCAAATAATTTAATTTTTTTAATCAATAATCTTAAATGCTACAGTAACAAGTTTTAGTACTTGTTTATTTACAAATAGTTTGGTAGGTAGGTAAATATTTACCTACATTACAAAACAATATTTTAAGTTATATTGTACTTTAATAAATTGTATTTGATTTATTGTTATTTGTCTGTATCTATTTGTTTCCTTGAGAGTAGGTAAGTATAGAGTAGGTACCTACCTATAATTTATAAGATTGTTACATTAAATAAGTAGGCACGTTACGTTATTTTATCAATTATTAAGTAATAATGTCGTAGTATCAGCCCGCCATTATCATTAAGTATACATCTATAATTTTCCATAGGTATCTGACGCAATGAGATTGTTGAGATAGATTGTTAATTTCTTTTGAATTCGAATCACTTTATTCTAAGTATGTATAATAATGATATTTACTAGCAATAAATATAAAATCTAAATTATACATAATTATAAAAATACAACTTCTAATGGAATGACTTTGATCACAAAAGTTTTAGGAAACGTACGAAGTAAATACTTACTTACATAGGTACAGTAATTTTTGTATTGATATGACAAACTCATATTCTGTCACATTGTTTTACCTAGATACATACTTACTTATAAAACTTAATACTGGTTCTGTTGGGTTTGTACAATTTGATTACCCACCTAAAATTAATGTGTATTACGTTTGGACTGACTTAAAACTAAACGTTCTAATAAATAGATAATATACACAAAGAAAAATATTATCTATAATAACATTCGACAGTACAAGTAAAATCGAAGATCGTTTTAGCTACCTACCAAAGAGCGATGAAGCACTCACTCAAAGCGAACACTCGAACGATGCGAGCACGACTTCATTACCAACTATAGTAGGTCGAGTGCAATCCCCGCCTTGTTGTAAATTAATGATAATTATGATGGAATACCGTCTCGTTTCATTATCTTACTGTCTTGTTTATTCTTGATATCAAAGTATCATACTACTGCAGAAAGTAGGTAGTAGGTACCTACATATAATAATGTATTTATAATTCTTATGTTCTAAGTTGTTTTCAGACTAGTTGATAGCAGGTTTATCGTCCGGTTGTTCAGACTCCGAGTAGCAAATATCGCATCCAGTGACACCGCATTCACATAGAGATGTCGGACGTATGGAATGACGGAATTTCTGAAACAAAAATACATTATAAATTAAATAAATTAATATTGCATGGTTCAAAAACAGAAATGTGGATGGTAGTTGAGTCTATCAAGAAGGATACATATACGCTCACTATATGGTTGTCCTAAGTATCAGAAAACGGAGAAATCCTTGACTGTCGTAACGAGTAATGAGACTGCAGAGAGAGAGAGAGAGAGAGTCGAAAGTCTGCAGAGAGAGAGTCGAAAGTCTGCAGTTTATGTTCTAAGTAGGTATAATAGGCAGACATGCGCCTCATAAAATTAATGTTGTTATATAGGATAGGTATAATTATTAGGTAGGTGTAGGTACTTAGGTATAATGAATTTTATCTTAGTCTGAGCACTGTCAATTGGTTATATTTTATTGTGCTGTAATGTGTTGATTGTGCTCAAGGGTAATTTCCTATTCATCATATTTATTTATTTTCTTTATGACTAATGGTTTCTGTTTTTAACCGACTTAAAAAAAAAGGAGGTTATCTAGGTACTGGTTGCATTCCAAAACTGTTTGGTCTAATTGAAATAAATGATTGCACTTTGACTTTTTTCTGTAGTTAAGTATTGTATTAGGACTAACCTCTCTCCAATTATTTCCGGGCGACTTAATTACGATAAAAACGGCATATACTGGGATGCAGAGCAACGAAAGAGAAGCGATGATCCAACCAAGCGCCTGCGCCCACGTGGGGTACTGGTACTGTCGGTAGCTTGGCGGCGTGTAGTCCACCAGGCTGGCCACCCACAGCGCGATGAGCAGCGCCGGCGTCGCTACCAGCCAACACACGCGGAAGTACAGCGAAGGACGACGACCTGAAATGGACAACGAACGTCATCAAATATTACTCAATATGTATCTGAGGTCTTGTCAGCTATGACCTAGACTAGACTCAAGAGCTTACCGATCTCGAATAAAAAAAACAGAAATTATTTAGCACATTGGTCCAAGCAATTGTTGGATTGTCATCAGCGGACTACCCATCAACATTAGAACGGTGCCCACACTAGGAATTTCTCCTGTGTCGTGGGTGCGTTTACAAATAAAAACTCACAAACTCAAACAGCCATTCCCGGAACGACTATCTGTAGACAAAATATTTGTATATTTGTTCCGTGCGGGAATCGAACCCGCGACACGCAGAGCAGCAGCCAATTGCTTAGCCACTGCCTCAAACGTGCCGCTAAGTACCGTACTCGTGCCGTCCCTTAGAGACCGAGATTATCCTTCCTTAGTGGTACGTAAAAATGATGCAGATTAATAGAATTAATTTAGGTACCTACCTACCGGACCGTTAGTTCAATTAATATTAATAAATAATAAAGTCTTCATTTGGAACATAAAAATGTACATAACAATGTTTATTACAAACGATGATAGCTCTACAACTATCATCGTTTCTTTCAATTATACGAGTACCTGAACTAATTAATACCAGCAATATATTAAGAGCAACAAAAAAATGGAATTAAAACTTAAATTATGAATGATGATAAACCATACATTCATACATACATAAACTCACGCCTATTTCCCAAGGGAGCAGGCAAAAAAAAAAAATGCCAAAAAAACATGATCAACCAATTAAAATATAACATTGAGAAAGTTATTGGTGTTATAATACATCAAGGCTGTTGTCATCATGTGCACGTGTACTCGTATGCACGTTTAACTAATATCCGATAAAACAAGGTGTAACATACATCTGCTAGGGAGTGGCGAAACATAACGTACTTTTTGATAAAGTACCTTATAATAATGATGAGTCATATAACTATAAGTATTTATCCCACAGTAGTTAGGTTAATGTAAAAAAATGAGATTATTATCTTCGAGGGTTAGGTACCTACGTAAGTACTACAAGCATAAACGGAAGTTGCGCTGTAGGAAATGGCAGGACATCCCGTGTGACGTCATAGGTAGGTAGCCATTATTGTTCTCTTGCTGATGTGTGCTTTTGAACAGGCAACGAATGCCATCATGTATTCATATCAGGTACTTACAGTGAGTTTTAAACTGTGCAGACAATTTACTTTGATCAAGGATAAACAAATATTGATCACATGAAAAACAATGCAGACATGATGATAGAAAAGTTGCCTTCTTAATTTTTTTTTTTTTTTTTTTTTTTTTTTTTTTTATCTTGGGACAACACGGCTATCTGATCCCAAGCTAAGCAGAGCTTGTGTTATGGTAACCAGACAACTGATATACATACTTATATAATTTATAAATACATACATATTATAGATAAAACACACCCAGACACAGAACAAACAATCATGCTCATCACACAAAGTTTGTCCTGTGTGGGAATCGAACCCACGACCTCCGGCTTAGCAGTCAGGGCCACTAACCACTAGACCAACAGGCCCGTCTAAAATGAAAATGGCATGTCTATTAATTTAAGTAGGTGCAGTAAATACTAACCTGTCATTTGTTTGATATTTTTTGATAGTCTGCCCACGCCGTAGAACCAAGCAATAGCCACCACTTCGAAGAAGGCGAGATATGTGATGCTGAGTGAGGCGGCGTAGTAGTCCATCAGTTGGAACACGTATATACCACTGTGTATTATGTGCGGTAACCCGAACACTAGCGATACTCCACACACGCACAACACTAATAGTTCGTGGTACACGAGTCTTCTGCGGATCATGTCTGGGAACCCATCTTGTATTGATGTCACCACAACTTCAACGATTGCAAACTGGAAAGTAAAATAAAAATAGGGATATTATTTTTGTCCATTAATTCGCTTTAGTAAGAGTAAAGTTTTGATTATAATCACCTGGCTATTAAGTCCAAGACAAAGGAACATAAAGAAGAATAATACCGCCCATAGTTGAGAGGCCGGCATTTTTGCAATAGCCTGCGGATACACTACAAATAATAATCCAGGACCTGAAACAAGTATTTAATCATTAGAAAATAGTTTTGTTGAAAATAATATATTATGTCGAATTTGCAAGTTATACGTACTGTCGGCGATGACATCCTTCACGGGAGTATTTTGTTCGAAGGCGATATTCCCGATGGTAGCAAACGTGAAGATTCCCACGATGAGACTGGTGACAGCGTTGATTAGTGAAACAGCCACAGTGTCGTGCAGGAAGTTGTTGTCGAATCGATTATATGAAGCGAACATTATCATGGATCCAAAAGCAACACCGATCGAATTAAATACTTGGGATGCCGCGTTAACCCATGGTCTTGACTGCTTCAATAGTTCCCATTCTGGCTTGAAGAAGAACCTCAGACCTTTATCAGCTCCATCAAGTGTCAATGAGCGTCCGAGGAAAACTATAATTAGCAGAAAGGGTAATGTTGTTGTGATATAGCGGACTTTGGCGGAAGACTTGATACTTTTCCACAGAGCGAAGTAAACTAGCACCCAAGCGCAGACCAAGCAAGCTGCCAGCTCCCACCGCATTCCGTTCGGGTATTCCATGCCGGCGCTCATACTCAGTACTTTTTTCCTGAAAATAAATTAACAACCAATTAATCTATTAATTCTAGAATAATTATACCTACAACTTTTGTTTCATATTTTGTAACTAATCTTCGTCTACTGGGTATAACCCTCACCGTACTTTAAACATTGTAATTAATTAGTATTATATTTTTAATCCAACTTCTCTTGGTTTGATCGATTATTGAGAATTTACTTTTTCTTCTACCTACTTCGTGCCTTTTATCCTTATGCTTGGTGGACACTAGGCAAGTTTAACGAAACCAGGATAGTAAACACTAGCTTGCCTTCTCGCCAGGCTTTGCTGTCTTCACTTAGCACAAACTTACTAGCTAAGAAATGAAACGAGTTCTGTAAACACGAAGTCAGCCAGCTTGCTAGCTTACTAGTTAAACTAGCCTCGTGTACATCGGGCATTATGATTAGATTATTTTATTAACAAAACACATCACGCGACCGTTTGTTATTTGCTGTTAGAGACTGGGAGCTGTAGATAACCTTTCCGAAGAAACCAAATAATTAATCAACGTTCAAATTTATGTACACATGACTTGATCATTGATAAATATTTACTACTTATCAATTACTACGAAGTGTGCAATCTTTACGAGCCTTAGGTATTGAGGAATGACGATACCTCAGGTATTGGCGCAGCTATATGTGTGCTGAAGTGTTATTCATATCCGGAACTCGAAGTTTATAAGTACCTAGGCTTATCTTACATTTTTTTCCTAGTTACCACTCGTAATTTTTAAGTTTTGGGAATCATCGATATGATTAATAGACGGGTAATGCTAAATCGCGCACACGTAATATATAACCTTAATGTGCTTTATCCAATATTACTCACTACCACTTCATCTTGATGAAGTTGTAGATAGTTGATGGAAATTAAAGGATAAGATCTATACGACCTTTTATTTCATAATTATTAATAAGATAAGATAAGACAGGTGCTCGATATTCAAGCACGTAAATGGATATCTTTGTAAATGTACCTAATAGCTATAGAAACCGCATCTTTCATACAACTAAAAACTTACTCAAAGAACTGTTCGGTGGGTGTTTGCGAGCCATTGGGCTTGGTCATGTTGTGGTTGGGCACCCAGCACTGCGGGGTGTTCCACCGGTTGGAGCAGCTCGCCCACGGCACCTCCGTCTTGAAGGACGTGAAGAAGTAGTAGATTGCCCACGCTATTATCACCGCGTAGTAGGTGGACATTAAAAATGAGATCACTACGCTTGCTAAGCCCGCACCTGAAATTATTATAAACTTGATGCTAGTAGGTATATTTCACTAGGATGTATATTTTCAGAATAAAAATACAATGATCAGTTTACTTAGCTCACCTTTAAAGAGTGGGCATATTTGTGACAGGGCGCCAATGGGACCGTGAGCTGTGTACTGGCCCACAGCCAATTCCATGAAAAGCATTGGCACACCGCATACTAAGAGTATTATGAAATAAGGTATGAGGAAGGCTCCTGAAACAAATAAATATTACCATCAGTATTATGAAGTCAGTGCTGTGGACATTGGCTGGTTTACCCATTAATATTCCTATGAGACTTATGTAAATTCTGTTCAAAATTGTATACACTAAATAGTAATTTAAAGTGTGTTTCTATCGAGTAGATTGAACCCTATGATACCGTAATCGTCTCAGGGGCAACAGCTACTAAGCTTTTTGATTGATAATGTCTATTCACTTTCATGTGCTTTCATTTTATTTAACACCACTAAAGCGTGTGTTACTGACACATATGTGTAGACGAACATGATGTAATGATGTATCGTTAAATCTCCCCCCTGCACAGACAGTAGACACATAGGTGCGACGCTATTTGTGCAATGTCACACTCATTAGTAGTAACCTTAGACCACACGTGAGAATGATTACATGTGGGGCGCATCTGAAGAATGAGGCATCAACAGAAGATGGAATTTAAGTAGAATGTATAATTAATCACTAGCTAAAATGAGAACCATCAACTAAATTAAAAATGACATGAAAACTAGGCACATATTTATTTTAACATAGTAAAAAATATTACAATGGTAGCTTATGAACATGTCTGAGGAGCTCGTGGCTAAATAATTACAGCCGCATAGACCGATCTTCCGGGTTAAGCCACGCTTGCCGAGGTTGGTCTGTGGATGGGTGACCATTTACCATAGCGAGTTTCCTCCGTGCCTCGGAAAGCACGTAAAGCCGTTGGTCCCGGCTGTCATTTGTAGATCTTTGACAGTCATTACTGTTAGTCAGAAGCCCGAAAGTCTGACAACTAGTCTTACTTAGGGTATCGTATTACCCATTACTGGGTTGTGGAGGTCTGATAGGCAGTCGCTCCATGTAAAATACTGATATTCAGCTGCATCCGGTTCGACTGGAAGCCGACCCAAACATAGTTGGGAAAAGGCTAGGCAGATGATGAGCTTATGAACATGTCAACTTTTACAATATTAACTACTAACTAATTGATAGAAGAAATGAAACATGACTGCAGCTGAGACGGTAGGGTTAATCTTTCCCAAAGTACCTAATCTAGTGAACCTGTAGAGTGCCATAGTTGATAGTTTTTATAATATTCAAGACTGCGTTATAGTTCCTGGGACCTGAACCATTGCAAATGATCAAATTCAGAATGTACTGCCTGTAGTTACACCGGACAATTTTCAAGTGGTCATCGTTGCGCTAATTGTATCCTTGATACCAATGAGTTGACCTACAGGAACTAGCATAATTAGTCTAGTCATTTGCTCATTCGATAATGTTCGCAAAGTTAGTGGAGTCATTTGCCCACGCTTTGATGATTAACTACTTTCAAATCGAATGACTGTTAGGCATGTTATCACTAATATTCTGATAGTGACCGGTGACGCTTGATTCTATTTTTTATTTTATATTCTGATAGTAAAGATCGCGAGGAGATATTGACTTGATAAATCTGGGTTTGGGCGGGACAAGTGACGTAGCTGATAGTTAAACCTACTACTTAGAACGGGGATTTTAAGTAAAAGTACTTGCAGTTAGCAGAAATGGTGGATCGTTGTGGATCGGGTGGATGGTATTTTAGAGAGCGTTTAGGTCACCAGTTTACCACACTTGTGAATACTCTATCTGGTACAATACCGACATTTAAATAACTAGATACATATTTGTCGCCACGACAGCGTCGTTTATTTAGTTAAGTTGACGACTTTTAGTGCTATCGACTTCTAGGAAAGTATTTAGTCATTCTTGTTTTAGTTCGTCTATCTCATGTTTAGATATCCTAGTACCTATAATAAAACCGAAATGTTGTCTCAACATTTCCCGTTCCTTTGTAGGTACTGTTCTTTATTTGTATTTTATTTTCTTACTTGTCTTCGTAACTTTTTGTTTAAGTTTATTTTTAAGAGGAAATAATAAAGATGTCCTAGGAAACCTCTTTTTTGGTATAATGGATACGTATAAATCAATGTGACACACTATGATGTCCTTACCATATCAATGTATACGTATATTTAGTGCAAAATGTTACAATGTACAAACAAATCGGTGTCATTTAAATATCTGCAGTGATTTCTATATACCTATCTGGCAATAAATCATTTGATATCTTGTGAATACGTGTACGCGGTGTCAAGTATCGTTTACCGTAGGCATCAGCTGTAATTCACACCGCATTGTGTGTCGTTACATCGTGTTGGTGCCTCGGTGTCAACCAGCCAGTTAGCACGCTGCGACACAAACATACAAACACCGCTCGGACACGATCTCGCACTCGTGTGTACATTACATATTTCGCCTTGGTGACTAACTTTTTTCCTGTTATTTGACATTATGACTGATTATGATTTTTGCCATGTATGGTGCTAGTATATTATTATATTTGTACTAGCCGACTGCACATATGTACTTATTAGCGCTGTTATTATGGATTAGGAAATAGTTTCAGTTCAGAAATGAATATGAAATAAATAGTTCCAGCATTGTACCTATCTATCTAGTTCAAATGATTGTGATGCTATTTATTTTATTAGCTTCTACCGGCGACTTTGTGCGCATAGTCTTTTCACCCGCGCTGTGCATCCTTTGTTATCCTTTGCGTCGCATGTCTTTGGGAATGTTTTTTGTAATCATAAGCACAATCATCGTATTTAAGTATCGATCACTAATTACCAGTCACCCAGTAAAAGACTTTCATATAATAGGTACCTTATTTGATTTATGTAGCTATGGATAAGTGGATAAGCATAATTTATAAATAGTCTAAATTTAATGTCAAAAGTTTTTATCATTTTGGTAAGGAACTCGAAAAAATTGTCTCATTTTAACAGCGCTGTTACGTTTCTATTTTGATTAGATATCTATTGATCACTACAAACATGTAATGACAGGCCCAATATTTATGAGCACGACTCGTGGTCAATAAAAAGGTGTTAAAAAGTTATATAATTATATGCGATAAAAACATAATTGATATACTCACGGTCATCTCAATTGTGTCTATATTTCGTGCTTAGATCATTTTTACTAAGTGTAAAGTGCTCGACAATTAGTATAGACTTAATGCAATGTCACGACGGACACGATCGTCTTTTTGTCGCTTTAATGAGTTAATTTACAGCAGCCGCGACGATGTGTCACTAGCTTTAACTAAATAACTACTAAGTACTATGAAAATGTGCGCTGCCAAATAAAATGATACGAGCAAATAGTTGTTGTATCTATCCCGCAACGAATTCCTAATCTTAACTTTGTAATCATGTGGGTGTGTCCTATTATTACTTAGTATGCGTGTAGCAAACGTTCCTGGACTATGTACTTATATACTATAATAAATTTTCCAATGTTGTACATACGTAACATATCTCCTGGCAAAAACCAAGATTTTGCAAGGCCTTTGGAGGCTACTTGAAGATTGAGTACCTACTGCATCGCTACAATATACATAGTACAACAGAATACCTAACGATGTTAACTAACGCAAATGATATACCTTCCTAGATAAATTATTTATTTGAATATGTTGTTACGTGTGCAACCACATATAGGTAGGTATAGGCGATTGCACATCGGTCATGAGAGCGAGATTGTAACGATAGACTTTAGTTGTTGTATTATCATGCGCAGCAAAAAAAGTGAGGAGAAAACAAAATTTCCCAATTATCTTATCTGACTTCGTTTTTATTTAAGTATATATTATTATTTTATTTTATTAAATATTATTTACTATTATAAATGTGAAAGTTTGGATGGATTGACGTTTGTTACTCTATCACGATAGAATGGCTGAACTGATCTTCTTGACAGCTGGCTCAGAGATAGATTATAGTCTAGAATAGCACATAGGTTAAATAAGAGGCGAAGGCTAGGTTAGGCCAATAGCTTAGGGCTTTACCCCTGAAAAAAATACTATTGCCATGGGATAATTAATACATCAACTTTGACGGGGACGGAACTCAGGCAGAAGCTAGTGTTTAACATGTAAAGAGGTTTTGTAAGTTTCATCTTTTACTAAATGAAAAAGCTTTTCTGTAGCCGTATATGAGCATGTCTGAAGACAATTGGCAAGTGGATTCCTAAGCATGTTTGATAGTTTATTTATCAGCTTTCAACGTTTCAATTGATTGTTAAAAAATCTACCAAACCTATGATCGTCCACTTTTCTTCTCTCTTATGCAGCGGCTACGCTGACTTGGAGTTGCTACGTAGGACTTACTTAAAATGTGGTGGTTTTTGTCTACGGCAAAGGCGATACTTCAACGGCGAGATGATCGTTTTTTTTCCTTACGATAAGATATTATGTTTATTTTCTTACCTCCTCCACTTTTGTAGCACAGGTAGGGAAACCTCCACACATTCCCGAGGCCAACCGAGTAGCCAACACATGCTAATACGAATTGTATCTTGTTGGCCCAGAACGGTCGGCGGGGCTTCAGGTGGGCTGTCGTGTCCTCTTCTTCCTCCTCGCAGTCACTCTCGTGTGATGCTGTATCTTCGTCTGGAGGCCTGCACAAACAAAGGAGTTTATTTTTAGACTATTTTCGCTTGCACAAAGAGATGTCAATAAACAATGGCTGTCGAATGGCAAATATAATATAGTTGCGTGACTAATATTTTTACCTCAGATCAATCTTATTTTATTTGAATCTAGTACCTAGATAAACAAAACATCCTACGATGATATGGTTATATTTAGTTTTATTTGCATTAAGTAAACATTATTTACAGAAGCTTCTTAAAATAAAATTATTATCAAAAAAGAAATATTTTTAATATTTTAAAACACTATCCGCATAAAAGTGGTAATTACAATGATATTTTTTTTACTACGCAAATATTCCAAAGCTTTTTAATTACGGTATGTAGATGTAAATAATCATAGTATATAATATCTAACAATAAAAATCCGCAAATAATTGTAACTGTATAAAAGAGATTCAACATGTCGTAGATAATTTATGTAGATAGGTGTGTGTCGAGTTTTATGTGAAATGACATATTTGTACAACTAATAAAATATTAAATATGTGCAGATAACAAAGTTTACAAATGAAGGAAAGACGGCAACTTGCAATACTTTTTTAATTAATTTTAATTAAAATGGCGACAGTTTTCCTTTCGGGTTATTTTAAGGAATAGATTCTTCCAAAACCGTACTTGATAACCAAGTTGTTTGGATTAATGAATCTACAATGTTGGTGGATTAGTGTGACGTCACACAGCTCAAAGGCTTTACCTACTTTTGATGATACGTAAGTAAACGTAGGTAATTTGAGAGACAAGATTCTTAATCCAGGAAAGTCTATGATATAAAATTAAGCAATTGAGCTATTTCAATAAATTAAGGCAATGTTAGATAGCGCATTTAATTATACGTTTTATACTAGTAGTAACAAGGTAACAAGGCTACTAGGTAATTATATTATGAATTGATATTTTGGTTACTAATGAAAACCACAAGTGAGTGTTGTGTAGTTAGTAGTAGAGATAGTTTTCCGTTCAGTTTCCTAAAAGTAAAACAAGGGCGTGCGTGATTGACTAAGATAATGTTGATTTGGTAACTTATCTCGGGACCCTAGGGTCCCGGACCTTTGGAAGGCGTACGAGGAGCCGAAGCCAACTCGCAGAGGCCCCTTACATGGCTTTATAATGTTGATTATTATTATGATAATTTAATACATTAATTTGTAATCGTTGACATCAACATAAATTTAATTCTGAGCTAATAACATTTTGTCATGTATCCTGTAAAGTCATTACGGGATGACTAGGGACGTAATTTGATATTTGTAAAGTTGATATAATGATATATGTTTAGGTAGCTAACTATACTTTCGTGAATAATGTTTATCTCATGGGCTATCAAAGTAGGTATCTAGGCGGTTGTGTTAAAACCAGGTTATGAAATAGTGAGCCAGAATGTTAATGTACCACATTCTCCAAAGAATAAATGCTTTTGTTACGGTTATCGGAAGTTGCAATTTATTAAAATTTGTAATTTAGATCTTTAAGAGGCTTAAGCTGTTATGAAATGTTATGTTCTTTAAAATTGTAATAGCTAAAGGCATTTTATGCCTTTGACGATACAATTTATAGCTGACTGCAAGTTGGTTGCTTCGTGTAAAATGGCCTAAAGATTTTGGGTGGTTGAATCACCAAAATTTTCAAGAACAATTTAAAGAAGTAATCCCTTGCTGTCAACGTGTAAGTAGGCAAACGTATTTTAAAATCATTATCAAGTAGGCAGTGATAAGGCGAAGCGGCGCGGGCGCACGATCAATCGTCGTATCCACGTCGTATGCGATATGTGTGTGTGGAAAGATAGCAGCATTGCAGTGTTATCGGCTCATGGCGTGAAGGTCAAACGACCAAAACTCCCTATAAACGTAAGCCT
The DNA here is from genome assembly GCA_932526535.1 of Caradrina clavipalpis. NCBI lineage: Eukaryota > Metazoa > Arthropoda > Insecta > Lepidoptera > Noctuidae > Caradrina > Caradrina clavipalpis. The sequence continues at coordinate 8,921,157 of OW052093.1, forward strand.
CTTGGGATTTTAGGATTGCGTCAAGTAGTTCATGTCATAGTTTAATCGGACGCATTCAAATCCTTTGCCTGACAGTGAAAGTGCTGGAACTCATCTACGTACTTTACTGGGTTCATAAAGTTTCATGCATGTCAATATTATTTAGGCAAAGTTTTTTTTAAAGCGGATGAATATGTTACACTACCTACTTCTGCTCATTTTCGTGTACGATGAACCTTCACCGTTACGATTTGACAGTGTTGTAAACGTTACGTTAGTAAGTAGTGCATAGTTTCACTTTTTCCTACGTTATGAAAACTAATCTTGATTTCTATATTGAGAATATAATAGTCATATCTCCGTAGATATGACTACCGTCACTGCCCTGCTTGTTTATCGCCTGTCCCGACGAGGGCACAGCGGTGCCCCCAACTAAACATATCCTGAAATCTGTGTATATGTACATAATAAGATAGGTATATCGTTATTCATCACAAGGACTGTATACCCTACATACCTACTGTACCTATAGTAAAATAATGTACATAGGTAGTACCTATGAAATGGTATGCTCTACAGAATTGTAACAAAGTAGGTATACGTAGGTACGTGACATCATCAGATAGAATTAAAAAACAAAGGAACCTTTGTCATTTTTTATTTATCATTGCGTTCGAAACTAGTGAAATAGTAGATAGACGTTATATTTGAGTTATAAAAGAAAATATACTAAAAAAAGGCTTACTCGCTATATATATATTAGTATTTCAGATTTTATTATATACTTGAAAATAATGAACGTATAACCACAATTCCGTGAGCTTAAAAAGAGAAAGCTCAACGACATGTGCGTTCTTCACTTCCCACACTATTTAGATGTATGTTAACGCGTCAAAAATTGAAGGCTATTAGTGGGCAAAGAAACACACTTTGTTCTTTGAATAAATAGTTTTCAAGTTTGTAAAAAAATCGTCGCGATTATAAATTTGTGGATATAAAGGTTTTGTACGAGGTGTTGAAGGTGTGCAGGCCTTGAAGTACAGGGTTGGCCGGAAAGAAGATGGAAACCGGTACACCAGTAAAACTATAAAATGGCGTTATTATTTTAAAGGCATTTCCCCCCTGCTGTGCATCACAAAATAAAAGCAAACCAACTGTAAACATTAAATTAAATTCCTGAAATGTCTAAATCTAAAAGAAACTATAGAGACTGTATTTTATACTGAATTATTCTTTTCACATGGTTTTTTATATTAGGTACAAAATTATTACATCTTAGTCAGATACAGATGAAGTGTAATCCTACTACTATTATAAAGGCGAAAGTTTGTAAGTATGGATGTATGGATGTTTGTTACTCTTTCACGCTTAAACGGCTGAATGGATCTGAATGAAATTTGGCACAAAGATAGATTATAGTCTGGAATAACACATAGGCTACTTTTTATCCCGGGAAAATGTACGGTACCCGTAGGATAACACATCAACTGTGACGCGGACGAAGTCGCGGGCAGAAGCTAGTTAAGTAATAATGGGATTTTACAAGCAGCTGTTTCATTATTTATGCCATTGAATTCGGTTGCAACATGTGGTACGATCCCAAATATGAACATTCTTGGATGTTCGTATTTTTTTTTCGGACTTCCTATCTCACGTCTCACTTGGTGATAAGTTAAGATCATGCGGTGAACGAGCACCCCATCAGGGAGTTACTCTCATCTATCATTTATCTATGGATGAAATGTTCATCAAATGCAAATTCTAAAATACTATACTTACTAATAAATATTTTCTCCATTTTACAGCAGACGTCTGGACAAGGTGCATAAAATATTCAAATAAATTTTAATGACATACCAACAATAATAATTGATATAATGGGGGTTTGTTTCTCACCTTGGCGAAATATAGGTAACACATAGAAGGATTTACTCTGATTACGTACTTGAATTCTTATCTTATGTTGTCGTCCCCTTACAGGATTATTGATGCTAGCAGTCACCGACGTCATTAGACATACACTAGCAGGTTAGCAAACTGTGAAGACGATATGCTTGCCAGACGACCTCGTCAAATGACAGACTATGACGCCTTGTAATAAAAATATGTTGTACCGATATTTATGTTATGGCATTTAATTATTTTCTGTTAGGTACCCATTATTGGCGAATTATTGGTACCTAACTGAAGTAATTATAGTATTTATGTATTGAATTACTACACTAATGTCCAAGTTAACCGGTATGTGGTTGTGAAGTTTCTTGTCATAAAGTGAAACGGTTTGTCAACTACGCAACGATTATGGCTGCCTCTGACTCGGAACTTACTTTTTAAACCTTGTGATCAATTTGATCACTGTGATGCGTTTGACTCTTGACTTGACATTGAAAGTTTCATATCAATCAATCAGATAAGCTATTTTTACGTGAATGGGCGACAAACAATCAAACAATGCTTCTGTGTTTACTTTTACGATAATCTTTTGAATAGGCCTATGCTTACTAAAACACGATTTTTCTAATTAATTCAATTTGTAGATATGGTATAAGACTACTACTCCACAGTACAGGTTTACAAGATGCGGAACTTTTGTTATAAGTTAGACTGTAGAGGGCACAGCGCACTTTGTAACAGCCACTTGTGATAAGTAATTGGACAACATTGTTCTACAATTAGGAGTAATAATACCAGTTCGTTGAGACCTTATTGTGACTAATCTGATATCTGAGGTATTTTGTGCTTTGTTGGATTCACTAGACAGAAATATTTCATTCCAGATTGTAAGCACTGATTTTTAGTGTTATAGCGCTTTTTTTAACAAAACATCTTTGTGTTTAATGCCAAACCTATGCACACAGGAAGTAATATATTTATAACTACCGCTTATCTGTTATTTCCAAAAAAGAATTGATTTTCACGATATTTATAGTAACGGCTTTATTAACCCCCGACGCAAAAAGAGGGGTGTTATAAGTTTGACGTGTCTGTCTGTCTGTCTGTCTGTCGGTCTGTCTGTCTGTGGCATCATATCTGCCGAACGGATGAAGCGATTTCAATTTAGTTTTTTTGTATTAAAGGTGACCTATGTACGAGTGTTCTTAGACATGTTTGATGAAAATCGGTTGAGGCGTTTAAAAGTTGTGGGGGTGAAAGTAGGGAAGAAAAACCGAATGTCTGTAAATATACTCGAGTGGGGTCTCAAACTTAACAAAATTGACATTATAATAACCTACCTACCTATAAAAAGGTATAAAATAAAAAATTTAATAAAAAATTTAAAAAACCCCCAACACAAAAACCTAAGTTCCCTTTAAAAAGTAAAAAAATAACAAAAAAAATACGTCACGTTGGGGGACCGTGTTGCATTTAGGATACGTTCGTCCCGAGCGGTCCCCCAACGTGACGTATTTTTTTTGTTATTTTTTTACTTTTTAAAGGGAACTTAGGTTTTTTTACAACATAATCTAACTCCACGAATAACATGAATCATAATCGATTTCTTTTCTTAGTTACCTACGCCTAAAAATTGTTTGTATGTACTTACATTTGTAGGTAAAAACGTAAGTACAATATTTTAAAATCATGTGAAGGTCTTATTATTGCGTTTAGAATTCGAGGGCCTATCTTTATTCCCAACAACACAATTTTAATGATACAAAGGTTGTTATGTATGACTTAAGTTGTCAAACAGGTGTAACTAACAATAAAAAAAAGGTAGAGCAAAATGTGGTGTGATATAGACCAATAATAATTGTAATCAACAGTAAAAAAAAACTGTTTGTGACCAATTGAGTAGATGCTATGACTTGAATAGAGCAAATGCTAAAAAATAAAAAAGTTAATTATATTGTAAACACTAAACACAAAATCATAACGGTGTAAAGACAAGTGTCCATACATATTAAAGTAAGATTCACCAAATAGCTATGTTATAGATTATAACATTCAAGTAGGTAGGTATGTACAGTATTTTATGTACGATTTACATAATAATATTAAAAGACGATAGCGTTGATATACGTTAACAGCTAGCAGTGATGCTTGGAGTATTTAGGCACACCTAATTTATCACTGATAGCTCGATATCCACTGATGGATTGTAATTACATTGATATTCAATAACTGTTATGCATTTATATGTAGTAAGTATGACGTTTACTCATGTATTAATTAATATCATCCTAGTTGATATCTAATTCAAAAATTAATTGGATTTAACTTTAAAGAATGATTCCAGGCACCTATGCAATTTGGTTACGTACCTACAGACTAAATAGGTATATGAGTACCTATCAGTTTTTTTTTCTGAAAAGTGAAAATCTTCTGTTATTCTTGTTTGATCGTGAGTAGCATAATTATGTTTCTCAAAGTTAATTTACCACCTAATTGCCTGGTCTGCCTGCTCAGCATTATACGATGAAATTAAATTATCCTCCACAGATTTATTGAATGAAGCATGGCATGTGACCAATGACGAGTAATCTGTGCTATAGGTACCGTATCTATGTATATCTAAACATGTTTATGAATGTAAGGTGACAGAAATGAATAGAAAACAATCTAGTACACTAATTATTACATAGCGATAATATTTCACACTCGTATATACCTCCTCGTATCTATTTATATATAAAGTTAGGTTATATATTTTAGTGTTGTATATCCTATTGGTTAACTTCGTGGGAAATCACAAACAATGTAATTATTATTCAACAGAATGCACGGAGGATGGGGAGATCGGTTGATAGAAGTCAATTGAATAATGGCAACCCAGAGGATGTCATTCGCAGAGGTACTCACGTAGGAGGACGAACAAGATGAAATAATTCCGTGGGCGATGTTGGTACCCGTCTTATAACCATTTTGCGACCATCCGTGCATCCCATACCGATGGAGGCAAGAGATCGGACTGATGGGGCGCCATAGTGGTTGGTGCTGCTGTCAGATCCTTCAGGATATGTGGCTATTTGCTCGTACGGCCGTAGACACCGCGCGGATGCTGCCCCCGAGGCTGTAGACACATCACGAATCCTGTGTGTATCACTGAAGCTCTTCACTTTGCGCATTTGCCCAGAGGGCGTTATCATCGCCGTTGGAGCGTGGAGTTCGAGGAGCTTTGAGTTCTCCCTGTCTTGGTTGTCATACTGCTCCACGTGGATCGCCACGCTGGGCGCGGCGGCTTCCGTCGAATTTTCGATTTTACTCATACTATCACGTCACAGGGTCATGACTCGATGACTATCGTCGCGTGCGTCGCTGGCGACGCGCGACTGTGAACAATAACCGATCGCGAGAACGAGCGAGGTCGGCTGAGCTGGCGGACCGACTGCCCTGACTGGTTCGTCAATCGCGGCAAGGCAATTGGTAAACAAAGTGTGACTCTAGCATCGGGTGGTGGGAGTATGTGACAAGGAGGGGGGACGGCCGCGCATGCGCCATGGCGGCCATGAGACGTTTTGCTGTGCGCTGCGCTTGCGTTTATATCAGGGCTGTCTAGGCCACAATAACTAATGGAATCCATGGTTAGACGGTAAGCATTAAGGATGTAACTGGTTTTAGGTATATCGATTAAAATTATGAAACGCTATAGATGTTTATTATGTATATTAAAACAAAGCTGCAATAATCTAAATATTTAAGTACTAAACATGTAAAAAATGAGGCCTATGCTGCTGGCAATGGTTAGGGATCCAGGGTGAAACACCTCTTCACAATGCATGCCGTGTTAGGGTAGATTAGGGTAAAGGAAATTGTGGAAAAGTTAGTTACAGGTATTAAGTCTTTCTTGAGAATGAGTAGGGTTATCTACTATTTCAAAATGTGAAAAGTTCTTACAAAAAGAACATACATTTTGCCAAATATTCCGTACAATTCGGATTTAATTTAGATTTTGAATATCTGCTATAACGAACTTGCTACCGCTTTAACTTGCTTGCCAGTTCACCAACCATGAAGTGAGAAAGTGAGGTAGTTGACTTAATACAAAAATATTAATAACGAAAGTAACACGAAGAGTTTAATAATATTTGGATTATTATTTTGGAGTTACATATTCACACACACACATTACATACGAACACGCATGTATTCCTCGAAGTGTAAGGCAGAGGTGTACCAATATATACCCATAGTTTGCTGGTATATTTTAGGTATTATATAAAAGGGGGCGAGCCTATTGCCATTAACCGGGCTCAAGTCCTAACTCCCAGCTGAGAATTTTATAGAAAAACCCAATAAGACTTTGCTCGACCTGGGAATCGATCCCAAGACCACTAGTTTACTTCCATATTCCTAAAGTTATTAAGTTATCCGTCCATCTTATACCCAAAGTCAATTTGTTATCATGTGAATCTTTACAAGCTCGGCAGGCCCTTGCTTGGAACATTCGTGTATATTTTTTAAATAAAAAGTATTTGTTTATGTTATGAAATAGTGAAGTAATCGAGTTTGAGGAGGTCTGTATAGAATAAGGACGACTGGCGCAGTTGCAAAATCGGAAACTCCAGACAAAGTCCAGGTTACCCCAGATGAAAGAGTTTAAAACAAACGAACTAATTCAAATAAAATCGAATAAGTATCAACTAATTATACATGTATTTACTAAATATCAAACGAAATACCATAATATTCATTTGCATTACTTATGTAGTTCCGTTAAACTTTACCTTACACCCTTAAATGTATTAATTCAAGTAACTAACTGGATGGGATGGCATCGCATAATATTATTATGCGATTTTTATATACTTACATATTTATTATATATATTTTTTTTTTTTTTTCTTTAAAATTTAGGGACTTTTATAACGCACAGCGTATGTCAGTCCCATCGTACCCTAAGACAAGTTACAAATCAAATGAGATCAATGGATCAGGGATATTTTATTTATACATGTAGATTACGTTGTACTATCTTCTGCCCGGGATTTCGTCCGTGTGGTTTTAATCTCCCAAGTTAAGTTACGTCTTTGGTTAATGCTCATCTCCCGTGTGTCGTAGCGTGACGTTATTTAGCCTATGACCTTACTCGATAAAAGGACGAACCAATACAAGAATTTTCCAATTTGAATCAGTAGTTCCTGATATTAGCACGTTCAACCAAACAAACAAACTCTTCAGCTTTATAATATTTATTATAAAGTATAGAATAAACGCATAATATAACGGTTCTTGACATCCCCGACCGAGAATTTGAATTAGGCAAGTCTTGTATAAATTGCCAGATCATAGACCTTTCTTCCCGTGTCCGGCGGGACCTAGGGAGACCGTCAACTAGTTCTTCCTCTCTTTAACAAACTAACTCACCTAAAGTGATATTTATGTTCAATTTTACTTTAAAAATAGTTCGTATTATCAAACTGTAAAGCGGATGCTTGGTGTAGACCTCACGTAACCTGTATCTATGTTATCTGTATGGATTAGAAATAGAAAGGGTGAAATTTATGAACTTTAACAGTTTAAAGGCTCAGGCTCAGTGTTGCGCTTCTTAAACTTGAATGAAACATGTTGTGGTTAGTTTAATTATAATAATATATTATCATTCCAGGATAGTACTAAGGTTACATTACGTACATGAATCCTAATATAACATATGTTGTGCACATTTTATAGCAACTGTGATAAAATACAAATATAATAAACTTCTGTAGAACCTACCTTAATAGTTTAATAGGGAGGATACCTTAATGGAGGCAACTGAGCGATCTAAGTACCCGCTTCTAAAACAGACCAGTAGATATCTAGCCGCACTTTTTAATAGTGTTGTTTATTATTTATTATAATAGTAAGAACCAGAATAGTCAACATGATAGTTTGGGTCGCCAAAAAGAAGGATATAAGTCCTACGATAAGCAAGTGGAATCACTGAAGTGAAACTATTCACATTTCTAATCGATGGCAGGTATCCTAGTGCCCTCGGAATTCAACCAGGTTCAACTCGTCGCACCTAGGTTTGTCAGCTATCAGACTTAGGTACTAACTGGATAATCTTTTCCACGTAGTATCTTCTCGTTGGCAGATAGTCAGAAGCCAAGAAGTCTGACAACCAGTCTAACCAAGGGGTATCGTGTTGCCCAGTTACTGGGTTGTGGAGGTCAGATAGGCAGTCGCTCCATGTAAAACACTGGTATTCAGCTGCATCCGGTTAGACTGGAAAGCCGACCCCAACATAGTTGGGAAAAGGTTAAGCAGATGATGATGATTTTCTCGTTGGCAGACAAAGAGGATGTACACAAGCAATCAGTTAGGTACCTATCAGTGTCATGGCGATGCGATTTGTCTCTTCTTTAGAATTGTTTTATTTACCTATGTACTTAATTGAAAACTAAATAAATAAAAAAATAAAAGATGAATAGTTAAATACTTCCAAAATAGAACACGTCCACGCAAATTGTTTTATATTATAGAAACATGAAGGAATCACGACATACTGGTAAGATATATAAACCCGTACAGTATCTACTTGTTGGTTAATTAAAAAAAAAAAACTTACCAAATGGGTTCATATTGCTTCTTGGCTTGGAAAGTTTTAGACATGTCTAACGTTGCACTTTATCAATTTAATAAAAATATAGAATTTAACCCCACCGATCAGCGAACACAGCTAATGTCAAATGATGTCGTTCCTCTAACAGACGTGCCCCTTCTACGTTGCTAATTTATTATTCGTTCCCTGTCTATTAACACTTATAATCTGTTTACGTGTTCAGTAATTCATATCTACTAACTAAACGTTTTACGTGTCTTGTACCTAGTAAGTACCTTGAAATAATTTATATTACATAATTATGTTTGACAACTTTATTATATGTGCATATAACTCCGCAAATTAAGCGAGAAGTGGGTACAGACGTCCACATAAGAACTTGGTGTTCATTATTCATCAAAAAGTATAATTATTTTGGAACTGCCTCGTTACCCTAATGTTCATTCGAGCGACTGCTACTCTAGGTCTTGGGTCCGATTGCCAGGTGGAGCAAAAAGTGTTATGGGGTTTTTCTATGAAGTTCTCAGTAGCAGCGCGGTGTAAGGATTAGTGCCCAGTTAATGGCAATAGTCTCGTCCCCTATTACGTGGGGTCTAAACAAACGCCTGTATAGGCGTGATGGTACCTATGTTTTGTGTATTATTATTTATTTATTTATGTAATTAGTATATTGTGAATTCGTCATCTACCTCGGTATGTTTTGTGATTTGTGACAGGCCTTGAAATAGAAACATGTGTCTGGCTATATTTAGGCCTGGGTGGACCTTCCATTAGCACGGGTTCCTACTTAATTCGTGCTATATACTTACAATCAATTATGTTCCGTCGTCCGGCCTTTGTTGGCAAATCCGACGTGATCAGTGTGGCTGTAGTCTCCCATGTTATAATACATACGAAGGGTCATCCTGGTTATTTGCCAACGGCACTGCGTTCTCGCCTGTGAAGATGGACCTGAGATCCAGAGCAGATATTTTAACTGAGATTAAAGAGAATGATATTTTAATAAAATATTTTTGGATTATTTTAGGTGCTTTTATGATTACAATAAACTACCAACTTAATTTTTCTAGATCATTTAAAAACTGTGAGTGTTTTAAACAATATTTTATGTTTATCTTTTCAGTCTTAAGGCCATAGTTTAATATATTATTATTTGTCAAGCTTTGATAAGATCAAATCATATAGATTTGATTTAGTCATCAGGGCCCCGTCATTACGAAAACGAATATTACTCGTTAGGACACTCGTAGTGGCCATCTACTGTCCGTCCACACAACTATTCAAGCGTTTTGTTTCTCACCTTCCAGCAAAATAACCAACCCAGTGGTACCTATAAAGAAGTCGATCCAGAGTAAACTTCACGACCCTCAGAAATGAGGAACACGACGCGACGAGGAGAACGATATTTGCGTGTCAAAAGTAGCGTTGTGAATTAATTTGAAAAAAAAAAATACTACGGAACCTTACAATACTCGTTTGATACGCACTTGGTCTGTTTTTTATATGTAGTTTTAGTTGTAACTTGAGTAAACGTGGCTTTTGGTAATCCTTCTTATGATATTTATTTGGATTGGGCTAAGATGTATGTAATAAAAGAAATGTTTGCGACTGTGACGACACTGATATAGAAAAAAATACGGGTTAGTAAAGATTTAATGAATTTGTATGCTTTCAGTTTCAGGTTTTCTTTCGTTATTCGCTGTACATGAGGGGAACATTGCTCGTGGTTATTACCAACCTGCTTCTCTGCTCACGAGTTTTGGGAAGTTGTAAAACACCATAACCTTATCTGGCAAAACTGCAACAATAGATTTTTTAGGTTAGCATTGAACTTTGTTACACCGGTCCGCGGTCCCAAGATCGCCTTTACCCAGGGACCTTACATCGCGACGTCGACGTCCTTTACGAGTTGCAATGTTCAAGTCTTACTACACTACATAAACTTAAACATACCATCACGCCTGTATATTCCCCGAAGGGTTAGGCAGAGGTGTACCAATAAACGGTGATACGCCCATAGGTCAAAAATCCATAAAAGTCATTGATGAATATTGACAATCCATATAGCGCGATATCATCACTACTTCCATACCCATCTAAAGGTATGAATATCAGGGCTATTTACTTCAATCATCACTTATTTATCAACCTTGAAAGCGAGCAAAAGTAGCGAGCAACAGCAGCACAATGAGATGCGTTCAGCATCTCATTGTGCTGCTGTTGCTCGCTACTTTGGAGCGGTGTATTTGTTTAGTGATTTTAAAGATTTTTCTTATTTCTTTGTGATTGAATTCCAAGAACAGGGTGAGTGTTTTGTAAATATTGCATTTTACACATTTATTTATGTTTACTTTTCGTTTTTTGTGTGTGCTACGCCAGAGTGTCATTCTGAATTTCGACAGTTAATTACTTCGACACGGTCTCAATTTCGAAATTCAACACTTCGACACTTCACTGCTTCGATAGATCATATATTCGACAAGCATTAGTTCGACACACTTTACTTCGACAACACATACCTTCGAAGAACACCACTTCGACAGAACACTTCTTCGATATGCACTAGTTCGACGGATCTCTATTTCGCCGGGACATACCTTCGACATAATACTGCTTTGAAATGTGACAATTATAATTAAATTTAGGTTTACGGTTTATGGTACATAAAAAAATATTATTTAATTTAGGTAACCAATTGCTAATTAATTGGTTTTAATTAAATCAGCCTGCTATGAATCTAAATTTCCTGTTAATCGTATAAAAGGCAAGTCCACTTAAAATTACATACAATATTTAAAAGTACCACGCCATCCTACCCAGCAGCCTGGGCGGCGGGTTGTGGCCGAGGCTGCGGGTTGTTCGAAAGAGATACCGCGCCCCCAGAACGCAAAGGGCACAAGAAGGAACCTGGGTGGGTTATAGTCAGTAAAAGTCTCGTTGAGTTTCGTTGCGAGATCCAAGACAGTTTAATCGTTTCTCCGGGACTCGTCGAGCTTCATTGTCTCGGTGCTTTTCTTGTGGTCGCCACTGTTGATTCTGGCTTACAGAAGTTGCAGTGGTTTGGGTGTGGCGGGCTTGTCCCAAATAAAGAAGTCAGTAAAAGTATGACGCCCCACCCAGGGCGGGAGAAGTGATATGATGATTTCTCATAGGAAAAAAAACAGAAAACTGGTATGGTCGGTCACCCTAGTTACGGTTATATATATTTAACTTATTTAAAGAAATCATTAAACTGTACAAAGATGTATTAATGGTTATATTAAAATCATAATTATTTTTTATATTTTTTGTACCATAAACCGTAAACCTAAATTTAATTATAATTGTCACATTTCAAAGCAGTATTATGTCGAAGGTATGTCCCGGCGAAATAGAGATCCGTCGAACTAGTGCATATCGAAGAAGTGTTCTGTCGAAGTAGTGTTTTTCGAAGGTATGTGTTGTCGAAGTAAAGTGTGTCGAAGTAATGCTTGTCGAATATATGATCTGTCGAAGCAGTGAAGTGTTGAAGTATTGAATTTCGAAATTGAGACCGTGTCGAGGTAATTAACTGTCGAAAGTCAGAATGACACTCGCTACGCCAACCTATTTTTCGTATTTTTTACTGTAATTTTATCAAGAGCTGCAAAATTTTGGCTCCAACTGGCCCGTTTCTGATTTAGTTTAAAATAATGGTATATCTATCTATTTTATTAGGAACATCATTCTAGCTGCCCTGATTTGCCCGCGCCACCGCAATATGTCTGCTACGACGCGTCATAGCGCGCTGTAGCGATTGCTACGATACTGTATATTAATTTAATTAACAGACTTTTACTGAGTTCAGACCCTAAAAAAAGAGCCTCAGGAAGTTACAGAATTATTAAAGCTTTAAGTTGCATGTTTATTTTAAACTTCCTGTTGCGTAATATTGCAACTGTACTTTGTTTAGTATTAACAAATCATAGCACTATTTCATATTTAATTATAAGTTATTATTGTATTTTTATTTATAAGGATTATGTATGTACTCGTAGCTTTAGTACATAATTAAGAATTTCGTGATTTAAAGACAATCAATTGCATTTCGGCACCAAATGGCAAATTGTTTTAACAAAAGTACATACGATTTTAATATTATTTTTTAGAGTCTTTCTGTTGCGTTTACACCATTAAAAAAAATATATACCATCACGCCTGTATTCCCCGAAGGGTTAGGCAGAGGTGTACCAATGTACACCCACAGTTCGCCGGTATATTTAGGTCCCATGTAAATCCAAACTCCGAGCTGCTACTGAGAATTTCATAGAAAAACCCAATAACACTTTTAAACTTTTTGCTCGACCTGGGAATCGAACCCGGGACCCCTTGCACAGCAGTCGCACTTGCGACCACAAGACCAACGGGGCAGACACCATTAAAAATATTTTTAATTTTATTAAATTCGTTTTTATTTAATCAAGTACGTCTCTTATTACGCCTCTTCGTTTACAATAAGAAATAATCACTAAAAACAGTTTTAGGGAATTATGACTGCTCTTCTTTGGGCTCGGAACCACCTTGCAATGTACACCCATAGTTCGCCGGTATGTTTTTAGGTCCCATGTAATAGGGAGCAAGCCTATTGCCATTCACCACAAATCCTAACTCTGAACTGCTATTAAGAATTTCATAGAAAATCCCAATAACACTATTAGCTCGACTTAGGAAGCTTAGTGGCCCTAAGCTAAAAAGGCTACCGAGATAGGCTACTAAGACTTAATTAATTATAACTGATATTTTGACAGACTAAAAAGCATGCGGCGTAATATCTAGTTCAAACAGCGTGTTGCGCCCTTGACAGTACTTAAATTTAAGATTTCGATTTATTACGGAGGACATTATTTATAATAAAATTATTACTTACAAAAATATTTTATTAGCAATGCTTATTAATTAAAGTGTTGACCAGGTTTATAACTGCATTAAAAAGCACTCGTTGATAAGAATAGTTAACAAACGCAATTAAAGCATTATTGTTCACCACCTCATAGCCAATTCAAAGATGGCTAAGATCATTAGATAATGCTACTTTAAGAATATAGACTATCGTATCGGTATAAAACTAGCACGAATAATTTTCGTGTACGAATAAATTCGTGATATTTTTTAGGCGTCTCTTGGGCAGATTAGAACTAGTTAAGTTCCCAGTTAACTAGTTATTTTGTGGAGGCTTACGTTCACCAATGGACGGCTATAGGCTGATATGATGATGATGATGAAGTACTTACTTATTTGTAGCAATAAAACTAAGAAAGTATTATTAATTGTTTATTCTTAAAATTAGGTAGGTATAATCGATATTTATTTTACATAAAATTATGGTGATTTCGAATATTTATATGAATATCACAAAATTCGAAGAGCGACGGATGCCACATTAGTAAAAGTAAAACGTAAAAAATAATATAAAATAAAGTATAGGGTGGGGCGCGGCGAGCGCGGTCTGGCGCCCGGCGCGCCCCCGGCCGGCGGTCCTCCGGCGGCAACACAGAGATAAGGAAAGAGGAAGACCGACACCGCCCGGTGCCGGCGGAGGAGCGCGGCCGCGACTAGCGTACTCAGCGCTGGAACAGCGGGTTGGGGAAGTCGGCCGGGTGCGGCAGCGGCGCGGGCGGCGGGCGCGCGCGTCGCCACGCCACCAGCCAGCACGCCACGGCCGCCGCCACCGCCACCAGCGCCAGCAGCGCTGTCAGCGCCAGCGCCACGGCCAGCCCCGCCGCCGACACGCACACCTCACCCGCGCCTGCGCCCGCGCCCGCCGCTCCGCCGGCGTCGCGCTGCCGCGCCACCTGCGACGGGTCGCGTCGCTGCAGCGTCAAGATTTGGTTGGACTCGACGGTCACTTCCTCGCGGAACTGGCCTGCGGGTGAAGACGACGTCCTACTGTCGATAGCTTCTCGTTTTCGTCTCTTGCCAAAGGCGTCAGCACCGCGACAGTTGACCTACGGATGTAAATGAATAAAACATTGTAAATTATTTTATTATAATTGTATGTAGGTGTACCTACACAATTTTCAAAAACAGATAAGCTAAGTACTACGCTTGCGTTTCTTACCGGTTGACATTTTCCAAAGCACACGCGAATGTTACATTGGAATCGTATGTTATCGCTACTGGGGAACTTGAATGCGTTAAAGGCGACTCGCAGGACGCTGCCGTCTTCGCTTCGTTCCCATTCTCCGAAGATTGATGGATCCGTTGCACATCCGTCGGCATCCGTCACCGGGTATTCATTCTCCACATTAGTGGCTACTTCGCTCGTCTTTGCTATACAGCTACGAGCAAATCCGCCGTAAATATCTATAAAAAATAGAAATAGCATTAAGTAGACAAATTGATTACTCGCAAAACCCAAAAAAATAACTGTTTTTCTATTAGTCGAATGTAGTTATGTATAATATAATTAGGCATATTAACACCTAATATTAGAGAATTTAACATAAGACAGTTCCTTACTTGAGGGTTGTACATCGACTTGCAAGACTAGGTTCTCTCCAATCTCCGCGGAGCTGACTTGGCTGCCGGAGCGAGAGACGATTCTCATGGAGCAGGTGGGCGGCGGGCCGGTGTTGGCGATGGTGCCGGCTGTCGTCAGCATCGACACGTTGAACGCCAGCGTCACGTTCTGCTCGCCCGTTTGGTATATACATTTTATGTGGAACGCCTTGGCGTTCGACGTCACCAGTTTCGGATGTTTCTGCATTACAAGGACGAAGCTTGCCAGACCCTGGAGATTAAAGTTTTTATTTAAAGTAAATATTTTGTCTAACCTTTGGTTGACCTTGTAAATGTTGTGACAACTGCATAAATTACTAACGTCCATCTGCTTCTTGACTATCGAATGGTTTGCGAATTAACATGACTTACTAAACTAGTAAGTATGTAGGGAATTAAATAAAAACTTACGTTCACATGCACTAAGCCACACTCGCCGAAGTGCACGGTAAAGTCAACAATTGTTTCGTCATCCTTAGGTGTGTCTACCGCAAGTCGGCAGCGTTCGTCCTTACTGTAGCTCTTTACGTACAGTACGCCGTTAAAATCTTTGATCTTCAGACTAACCCGGACACCGTCGGCAAGACAGTGGACCTAAAAAATATTATAAATATGTATTAATTAAGTTGCAATCATATTATTGAATTATCAGATACCGCTGTTGTTCATATTACAAAATCAACAAAAATAAGCTTACAGAGGGAAGTTTATAATTCTCACCTGCATATCAGGTAGAGGGAAGTCAGTGCGGTACACTGGCGGGTTGGTGGTGTTGCAGTGCACGCGCGGGTTGCCGGTGTAGCCGGCGATGCAGGTGCAGTGCGAGCGGTGCCCGACGGCGTCGCAGGTGGCTGACGTGCCGCACGGCTCGGCGCGGCATGCGTCCACACACGTGCCGTTGATGCAGCGCTCGCGGTCGTCACACTGCGCGTCGGCGCGGCATCCGCGTGGCTCGCACACGTCGCCACGAGGTACGTAACCACGCGCCGCATCGCACACGCAACGCCCACGCGTGTCTAGCACGCGACCATCGCTCGCGCGGCACGGCACGCATTCGCCGGTAGAATCGATGCCTTGTCCTTCTATACATTCTGGGATCGGACCTGTGCCAGAAAGTTTTTTGTAATACTAATAATGACTATCAGTTGAGTGTGACCTTTTTTTGTTGCCTTTTTTTTGGGTATTAAATATGTTCGTAGGGAGATATTTTGGAACAGCATAGATGTTTGGAATATTTGGTAAAATTTAAGAGACTACAGTACATTGTGATTTATTAAAATGTGTAGAACACGTAGGTAGGTAATAGGCCAGTCATCACCAAACTTGCTCATGGTGGGTTGGTGATTTCAGATTAAGAAGACGCTACTGAGTTCAGTAGCGTTCGTTCCATAAATATTGCATGAGGCATGCTTATCTGGCCCGGTATCTAAATTGGAACTAAACGAAAACACTTGAGGAATTTAAAAGACTTGTCACTTTTAGGGTTCCGTACCAAAATGGTGAAAAAGGATAATATGCAGTGAGTTTTCTAGTTGGAAGATACACTATTCGATGAATAAATTAAGTACGCGTTAGTTTTTTCGACAAATCAAATAAAAAAATATACGATTCGTAAATAGTCTAAAGTTCTAAAAAAAATATTTTATAGTACTTACGTCTATTAGAAGTGCATTCTAAAAGTGCATTTCCTTTGTATCCTGGTAGACATTCACAGATCATAGTTCTGACTGGTAGGGTGTCAATGACCTTGCACTCGGCATTAGTGCCACAAGGTTTTATTTCCAGACAAGGGTTTACACACTTCGCGTTCAAGCAAGCGGTTCCAGAGGGACAGTCAACATCTGTGATGCATTGTGGTTGTCTCGTACTCAAACATCCGCTTTCAGTGCTTTGGTAGCCAGGTGGACACACACAGTGTACCTCATGAACATGTACTCTACATTCTGCGGGTTCGTTACAAGTTGTTGTGTTGCAAGGGTTCACACATTTAGAGTTTATACACGATTTGTCCAATGGGCAGTCTGAGTTGGCACGGCAGCCGATAGGTGAACACGCAATTGATGGATTTCCTATAGTACCGATCTTGCACCTGCACGAAGCGCGATGTTCATTGCCGTAACATTCGGTAGACTCTCCGCAAACGTCGGAGTCAACCGAACAAGCTGGTATACAACGGCTGTTAAAGCAAGTTTCATCATCTGCACATTGTGAATCAGATTGGCAGAGAACCTTATAGCATCCAGTGCGGGCATCGCCTACAAAACCGGGCTGGCAAGCACAGACTGGTTTGTGATCTTTTATTTGACAATCTGTATTCGGACCGCATTCGCAAGGATTTTTACAGACGGATGTTATGCAAGCATGATTAGCTGTGCAGTTGTCATCGGCGTTGCAAATGACATCTGCGATTGATGTTGCCGGGCGGCAAACGCCCCCGCCGCTACTCACGTATCCGGGTGGACACGTGCATAGCATAGTGCGCACAGGTAGAGTTGGCGACACTTCACATTGGGCCGGAATGGCGCAGGGCCGCAGTTCTGTGCAAGGGTTTACGCATCTTGATGATAAGCATGCCATTCTGGAAGGACAGTCGGCGTCGACGTAGCACTCTGCGATGATTTGTGGTTTACATTCGACATATGGGCTTCCGGTATAGCCATGTTCACATTTGCATACAGCGATATGATTTCTCACTAAGCATGTGGCTCCAGTGCCACATATATTTTCGCTTAGGCATGGATTCACGCATCTGTGAGCGCGACATTGTTTGTCCTGTAGGCAGTCTCCATTACTTCTACACTCTATTGCATGGCAACCTAAATAAACGTCACCTTCAAATCCAGGACGGCATCTGCACAATGGTAAATTCCTTTCTACATAACATTCAGCGTTAGGACCGCACGTGCTGTTCAAAAGGCAGGGGCTGATACAATTGCCATTGACACATGCTTCATGAGGTTGACACTCCGAATTGCTGCGGCAACCAACGATATGGCATCGCCGGTATGGATCGCCTTCAAATCCTTCGTGACAAGAGCAAATGGGTCTATGATTTCGAATGAAACATTCTGCATTATCTCCGCAATTACAAGGGTTACGACAAATCCTATTGACACATGATTCGTGGTCTCCACAGTCTTGGTCTGATGAGCAGCTAAGCGCTGGTAGTTGTGCAGGTTTACAATTTCCTCCTTCTTCAGGAATATATCCATCAGGGCACCGACATATCAAAGTTCGGAATGGTACGCTATCGGAAACAGTACAACGAGCGTTGCCGGTGCATGGCTTTAGCTCGCTGCAAGCTTCCCGACATTCGTCTCTAAGACAAGCGTAGCCGCTAGGACAATCGCTGTCCATGCGGCATTCGGGTTCACCAACAACATCGATTGCAAGGCAATGAACTAGAGGGTCTCCGAGAGGTAGTGCTGGAGGACACTTGCAAGCCGCAGCATGGTTTCGTGCGAAGCAGTCAGCATTGTTGGCACAAGGGTTTCGACCCTCACTCGAACAGGCGTTACGACAAGATCCCTTTACACAAACGCTGTCTTCGTTACAATCATTATCAATCTCACATTCAGCGGTTTGACACCTGGTGTAAGGGTTTCCGGTGGTTCCCGTAGGGCAACGACAATTAGGACGATGTGCTTTACCGAAGCATTCCGCGCTGATAGCGCAAGGAGCTTCAACTACGCAAGGGTTGACGCAAGAGCCGCTGTAACATGTATCGCTGTCGGGGCACTCTGAATCTGATATACATCCAACTGTAAAATAAAAATATTCCATTATAGTGCTGTTATATTGTGAATATTTAAAATTCATATATCAACATATAATAACTGCGAAAAAAGTGGTTAAGTAAAATATGAATGCAAGTATGCAAGTACGTACCTTTAGTGCACCCGATATAAGGGTTGCCTGAATATCCACGTTCACAGTAGCACACGGGATGATGCCTCACGACAGAGCATTCCGCGTTAGAACCGCAGGCGCATGGGTCTGCGCATGCTCCGTTGACACACGCTTGTGACAGTGGACATTCAGAATTGGCTTTACAGCCAACCGGAATAGTTTTCCCATCAGAAGCTAAAAAAAGAAATTTGTAGTGTCAGTTACAAAAAAATATTTATGTACTTACATCAATTTTAATTTTATTCTTTTTACTTTATATAAACAAAGAACTGTTTTCAAAGTTTTGCCAACTCTATTAATATAGGTGTATATAATATGTCCTAATTTTTGTAACTTACGAGGAGTGCATCGGTCAAGACCGTCACCCAAATATCCTTTCGGGCAAGAGCATTGTGGCTTATGATTTATAACTCGACAGAGCGCTCCGAGGCCGCATGCCTCGTTACATGGGTTCACACATTGGCGCTCGACACAAGCTCGCTCTGGGCCACATTCCTCATCATTGTAGCATTCGTAGATAGGCGGGTGACGAGGTACTGTGGGAACAAATAGCACGTTAAACATTGCCTTTCCAATATTAACTTCAGCAACGGAAACGTCACGTTATCAAAATACTTACTCGGGTTACATTCAATTCTCGGATTTCCTGTGTACCCACGTGCACACGTACAGCGAGATGTATGGTCTATAGATTCACAAAGAGCATTTTGTCCGCAAGGATCGGCTCTACAGGACTCAACACAACTGCCACGGTGGCATGTCTGGCTGTTAGCGCATTCAGAATCAACTGAGCATTCGGCTTCCGGTGGAGCTCGACATCCATTGTCAGGTGCCACGCGACCTCCGTCGGGGCAAATACAAGCCACAGCGCGTAATGGTAGCACGTCGACGATCTTACAAAGTAGGCCAGAGTCGCAGGGGTTTCCTAGACAGAGGTCGATGCAGCGTGTATTTACACAGGCAAATGGTGCAGAGCAATCGCTATCGGTGGTACACTCCGTGTCGTCGTGTAGTGTGCTGCAGCCGAGGGTGTACGGGTCTCCGGTACGGCCTGCTGGGCACGTGCACTCGGCGCGGTGGCTGCGCGCCGTGCACAACGCGTGGGGTGCGCACGACTGCTCAGAGCACGCCGGCTGACAAACACGGTTCAGTCGGTTGCAGATTTGTGTGTCGTCACAGTCTTCGTTGTAGTGACAGATAGCGGAAACGCATGCGCGGCGGGGGTCGCCCTGGGTTCCTGCTGGGCAACGGCAGCTGGCAATGTGCGCAACCGCCACGCAGTTTGCGTCTCTCCCGCATGGCGTACCGAGCGTGCATGGGTCTTGACAGTACGCGTTGACACAGGTTTTGTCGAATGGACAGTCGTTATCTGATGTACATTCGGCTGTGAAAAAAAAAATATAAATCAGATATATGACTCACACGACTTCGCCGAATGAGTGGCTGACAACGGATACGGATACGGATAGAGAGTTAGGCTTACGTGTGTAGCAAATCCGTGCGGGGTCACCGGCAGTGCCGGGCGGGCAGTGGCAGCGCGCGCGATGCTGCGAGGCGTCGCACAGGGCGCCGCTGCCGCACGCGCCCGCGCACGCCGACACGCAGCGCTGCGACACACACGCTTCTGCTCCACCGCACTGAGAGTCCGATGTGCATTCCACACCCGTTACACCTGTACGCGACAATACACCTTTATTTATAGGCTTGAGTTATGTATACGATTCATATTATGGTAGTGGTGAAGAGTAGGGCTATTCTAATCCTATACCTAGTGTTGAAGCTGTGAACGGAAAGCTATTGTGGATAATATAGCAGCCGAGTCTGCTTGTTTCTCGATTTCGAGTCGAGGTGTTAGCCCATATTATAATCACAAAAAAGCTAAAGGTGAAACTTTTCACACGATTCGCTAACTACGTACCTAGTGTGCAGGCGACGTCCGGGTTGCCTTGCAATGGTGGCACGCAGGCGCAGGTAGCGCGGTGCGCATTGGCGCGGCATTCAGCGCCCGACCCACAGGTTATATCGACACACGCACTCACGCACATACGATTAATGCAACGCTCCTCGGAACCGCATTCGCTATCTGCGCTGCATTCACCTCCTGCAAATACATTATACTTAACTTTAGTATCTATTAATTATTAACAGCTTACTTGATGCTATTTCTCGAGTGCAAACGAACATCTTTCGCTGCGCATGCACATATTATACAATTTAAAGTCCAATCTTTGTGAAGGCACCACATAAGTATGTATACAATTTGTTCCTATAGCCTTGGAAGAACCCTAGATGACCGAAAGTTAGGTGCAGTAAGGTACTCATAATGCTGTATATATTTACATGCATTAATTACATGGTGAGCATCCACGGTGCATACACTATAATTATTACATAATTTGGAGTTAAAACGTTTCCTGGTGTACTTAATTCCGTGTAGTAGTTACACCTACCGTGGGTGATTTCTTCATAAATTTACTATGATATTTAAAACATTTTTCCTGTGATATCTGTAAATAAGTCTGCATGGCTATCATAAGTAGATATCATGATCATTAAAACAAATCTTATGCTTAAGTAGTACATTACTAACATAAGAGCCTTAATCAAGAATAAAGCATTATTTATAACTATATAGTTTCAATTCTAACTATAACTATGTAGTTTTAAGAAATGCTTGAGTTTTGCCTTAGCTTAGCTAAAAACTTCACGTACTTGGATCACATTGTACTGAGGCGTCTCCAACAAGAGGTTTAGGGCACTCGCAAACGAGTGTTCGGAATGGTAGTGTATTTGCAACCCTGCATTCTGCTCGGACGCCGCAAGATGTTGGCTCACAGGGATTCCTGCATATACCCTGCAGACATGCCAGCCCAGGTCCGCATTCACCGTCAATTTCACATTGTCCTTGTTCTAAAACTAAATAACGAAACATATGCATATTATATTTTCAATTTATTTAAGCCAGCATGATATAATGTATATAATTTATTTAAGCAGTTGTGAATTAAAAAACAAACCTCTTCGGCATTCAATTTTAGGATTGCCTTGGGTTCCTCTCGGGCACTCGCAAGTTGGTACGTGACGGACAACCGTACAGATCGCGCCCTGAGCACATGCTCCGAGGCATGGGTCTTTACAAGTGTCGCGAGTGCAAGCCAACCAAGAGGAGCAATCGTCGTCAACGACGCATTCTGCTCTACGACATCCAGTCCATGGGTTCCCGTGAGCGCCAGCGTTACATTCACACGAAGCAGTGTGGCCGCGGGCAACACAGTGTGCCTCGGCTCCACAACGTATGTGCAAGCACACCTTCACACACGAACCACTCTCACAGCTTTCATCATCTGGACAGTCATTGTTGCTATGACATTGCACTGGAACAAACAAAATATACACTGTAAGACACATACACATACGTAGGTAAGTATGATTTGCGACAGATTATTCAGAGCGAACAAAGACCACATTTTTGATTGTCATGACCTTTAATTGCATTATGAGCGAAAGACAAAAATCTAGAATTAAGAAAATGTTGGGTTGGTATTCAGATTGCAATTAACTTTCTCCGAGTCAGGCCCGCATGTCACGCTGTTACGTTACATACAAGTAGGTAATAATATATTATGTATGAAATACCTGAGTAACATCCCGTGTAGCCGTCGCCCTCGTATCCCGGTAAGCAAGTGCAAAGGGCTCTATGTTGTTTGGCTATGCAGCGCGCGTTGAGTCCGCAGTTGTTAGGGCCGCATACGGGCGAACAGCGCGCGTTGACGCACGCAGCGTTGTCGGCACACTGATCGTCGGAAACGCATTCAGGCGTTGGCGGCGGTGATGAAATGACGCCGCACCGGACAAGAGGAGAGCCTGTGTATCCGGCAGGACAAGAACACACTGCCGAGTGTCTCACGCCCGTGCATATCGCGTTCAGTCCGCATGCGTTAACGCATGGATCGGTGCACTTTCTGTTGATACATGCGCGGTCACCCGAGCAGTCATCGTTGACGGTACATTCATAGTAGGTGCATATTCCGTTACGGCAGGTAGCATGCGCTCCACAAGGATTGGGGTCGCAAGGATCGTCTGACTTCGGTGGTATTTCTAAATGTACGAAATAATAAATTTAATAATTAAGAATATACCAAACATCAGATACATAAGATTGTTTTTTTAGAGCATCAAGAAAAGACACACTTTAAGTTTATTACATTGATTGATACCAAAATGGGAATTATTAAGGGATCAGTTACATACATATCTTTTATTGATATCTAATCTTGTGATTTCATAGATGAAATTTTGTATTAAGTATTTACCTATACAGTGAACAAACGGATCGCCTGTCGTGAATGGTGGGCACCAGCAAATAGGTGCATGGTTTAAGACGCGGCACATAGCTGCGTTGCCGCACGTGCCGGGGCAGGGGTCGATGCATTTGTTGCGGACGCAGGCGCGGTCGCGCGGGCACTCCGAGCTGACCACGCATTCGGGCCTGCACCCGGTGGAGGCCGCGTCGCCGCTCGTGCCGCTCGGGCACGTACACATAGCACTGTCTCCGACCACTGAACACAGGGCTCCCGGCCCACACGGAGATGGAGTACACGGGGGTTCTGTAAAGTATACACGGCATTGTAATTGTATTTTAGTTCATTTTGCCGTCGCAAATGGTGTATGATCCTTTTGTTACTGTTACACTTACGGATTATTTCAACATAGCATCTTTCAAATGCGTTTCCTCTAGTTCCTGGTGGGCACGAACACAGCGGGATGTGATTGACTGTTTCACAGTCTGCCCCTACACCGCAAGTACCCTGGCATGGGTCACGGCAATGGGAGCGTATGCAAGCCTTGGTTGGTGAGCAATCAGAGTCAGCGAGACATTCAGGTCGGCATCCAGTGTACGGGTCGCCACGTAGACCAGGCTCACATTCGCAAGAAGCACTTGTTCCTTTGAGTCGACACAAGGCACCAGGCCCACACGGTGATGGTACACAGGCGTCTTTTGGAGGATTAGCTGTAACATGGTACGTGAAAATTTAAACTTGTACCTAAAAGAAGATCAACGAAGCAAATATGGAAAGCTATTCATCTAGCTAAAACTGTCGTCACTTAAGAGGCGAGCGGCGCACTTGGTTTCGCTAGTAAAACCCATGCCTAAGCTTTAAAAGCGAAGACGCAAGATTGCCGCATCCTACATCCCTGTGTTTCTGAATCACATTATTTTACAAATATATTTTTTGATTTAAAAGCAATCAACCGTTTGATCTAATCTGTCTTACGAATATTTTCGATGGGACGGCACGCCGTGAGAGGATTTCCGGTAGTGGTGGGAGGACAAGTGCAGCGTGGCTCGTGAGCCACCGGGACACAATCGGCGCCCTGGCCGCACGCTCCCGGACAGGGATCTACGCAACGTCTGTTAATGCAAGTAAGATGCCATTCGCAGTCATTAGAATCCAGACACTCGTAACGACAGAATGGAGGTGCTCCGAAGAAGCCTGGGCGACAGCGACAGCGGCTACCGGTGCAGTCAGCATTCGGGCCACAATCCGGGCACGGTGAATTCTTCTTAGGCTCAGTCTCGATGGCTGTAAAAATATTGACGTTTAAATAAAATGAATGGAATAAATATCGAGACTCATATCTCGACCGCTAAAAGAAGGAATTCTCATACCTTGCATGCAACGAATGAATGGATCTCCAACGTAATGAGGTGGACAAGTACAAATAGGTGAATGCATGGTCGTTCGACAAACGGCGTGAGCACCACACGCGCCGGGGCAAGGATCACGGCACTTGCCAGCACGGCACGCCAGCGCAGCGGGGCAGTCGGCCGAGCTGTGGCACTCCGGCCGGCAGCTAGGCGGCTCGGCGTGCATGGGCGGCCGGCACGAGCAGTGTGCCACTGTGCCTTGCGCACGGCACACGCTGTTCGGCCCGCATGGGTTGGGCGAGCATGGTTCCGTTTCCACTGGTGCTGCATTTGTAATACAACATTAAATTACAGAGTTCCTTATTGAGATACTTTGTTTCCGTTTAAATTATAAAGAAGGTTTATTAACTTACAACAAAAAATAACATAGTAATAAGGAGGTCCTTACCTATCTCACGCCGGCAGGCTATGAAAGCATCTCCTTGAAGGGGTGTCGGACACTCGCATATAGCAATGTGATTGTAGACATTGCACACTGCATCGAGACCGCATGCGTTCTTGCACGGATCAACGCATTTGTAGTTCACGCAAGCTTTACGTTTGTCACAGTCATTATCAATGGTACATTCCGGCCGACACTCTATTGTAGGATTGCCGTGGTATCCCGGAATACAAGAACATGTACCGCTGTCACAAACAGCATTACTTCCGCATGGATTTCGAGCGCAAGGGTCTACCGGAACTGGTGTTTGCGGTTCTGCAAAATACATTGATTTGTTTATGACAATGTTTTGATGTTTTGGACGGGCCTGTTGGTCTAGTGGTTAGTGGCCCTGACTGCTAAGCCAGAGGTCGTGGGTTCGATTCCCACCCAGGACAAACTTTGTGTGATGTGCATGATTGTTTGTTCTGTGTCTGGGTGTGATTTATCTATAATATGTATGTATTTATAAATTATATAAGTATGTATATCAGTTGTCTGGTTACCATAACACAAGCTCTGCTTAGCTTGGGATCAGATAGCCGTGTGTGAGTTGTCCCAAGATATTATTTATTATTTATGTTATTTATTTCACCTAAAGTACCTAATTTCACGTACGTTATGTACGTTAACCTATCATTATACCACCTATTTTATTTCTACATTTTATTGTTGAATTTAAATTTTAAGACCAGTAATACTTTTATAAATAACATTTGTTTTAAATCATATACTCTCAATCAAATAAAATTGCCAAATTAAAGGGAGTCGGATGAGTAGTATAGTATGATATATAAGAGGATAAAATAAAATAAAACATGTAGCATACCATCATACAGGTAACATCCGACGAAAGAATTGCCACGATGGCCTGGTAAGCATGTACAAATTGCTAGATGATTCATAGCTTGGCATTCAGTATTAGAGCCACATGATCCAATGCAAGGGTCGACACATCTCTCCCGGACACAGGCTTTATCATTCGGACAATCTTCGTTGATAGCGCACTCTGGTGCACATCGCGGCGGGGCACCAAAGTAACCCTCCTTACAACTACAAAGAGCTGATCCAGCTGACTCCCTGCATATAGCGAATGGACCACAAGGATTAGGCTCGCAGGGAGATTTTATTTGTGGCGGTAACACTTTTTCTTTTGAACATCTGATGAATGCATCTCCTTCGAAACCAGGTAGACATGTACAGTAAGGGCTGTGGTGGTAGACGCGACATTGTGCATTTTCTCCGCATGTTCCGAGACATGGATCGATACACTTTTGCTTGACGCAAGCTTTGTTGAGAGGGCACTCTGAGCTCATCATACATTCTGGTCTGCAATTTGGTGGATTTCCAATATATTCTGCTAGACAAGTACATATAGCTTTATTGCCAGCAGTGTTGCATGTACTGTAAGGACCGCATGGTGATGGATTGCAAGGGTCACTCGGAGATTCTGCAAATATAACATTTTATTTAAAATAACATAGAATTAGGTACCTCAGTAAGTATTATGTACGGATTAAAACCATTTAATACTTCATTTATTCCTTTTATCTGTTAATCTAAAAAAGCTTTAATGTAAGAAATTAATATAAAAAAAATTACCTTCTCTAAGAATGCAGCGATCATATGGGTTACCCACATATCCCAAAGCACAAGCGCAGTTGGGAATATGGTTAACCATTTGACATTGAGCATTCGTTCCGCACAGTCCGGGGCATGGATCTTGACATCTGTTGTTGATACACGCTAAATTTTCGCGGCAGTCGGAATTGAGAACACATTCTGGTCTACAACCTTCATAAGGATTGCCAAAATATCCAGCGACGCATGTGCAGCTGCCAGCGTTGTTACGCTCTTGGCACACAGCGTTTGGTCCACATGGATTAGGAATGCATGGTGCGGTTGGTGGTGGTGGTTTATCAACTGGAACTAAACGTACAAGTTATATGCGAGGTCAGTAAAACTATAGCAATTAAGTTTTTGCCAGGAGCAGAGAAATATTAAAATACCTTTGATAGGAGTGCACTGATAGAATGAGTCTCCTTCGTATCCTGGTTGGCATGCACATTGCGGTGAATGACTGATTACCCGACATTCCGTGTTAAGTCCGCAGGCACCAATGCATGGGTCAGCGCATTTTTTAT
Source organism: Caradrina clavipalpis (assembly GCA_932526535.1). Taxonomy (NCBI): domain Eukaryota; kingdom Metazoa; phylum Arthropoda; class Insecta; order Lepidoptera; family Noctuidae; genus Caradrina; species Caradrina clavipalpis. The sequence continues at coordinate 8,948,321 of OW052093.1, forward strand.
TTATGCATGCCCTATCATAATTGCATTCACTGTTCGTAGAGCACTCTGGGCGGCAATATGGTGGCTGTCCCATGTAACCAGGTTGACAAGAACACGTTGGCGCATCGTTTACTGCTCGACATTCAGAATTGGGGCCACACGGTGATGGTTCGCATGGTGCTCTCCTTGGTGGTGGTTCATCTAGCAAAGAAACACGTTAAGTAAACACAGGTTGATGTAGTTGCTTATATTAAATACCTTAACTATTGAATTATTACTACAAAAATAATGGGACAGTTTTCATTGTCACAGCTTGATGAAAGCTTTTGCCATCAAAAGATGTATCTAGTACAATAGTAATAGTATCTAGTACACTTCTTCGCAAAATTGAGATATGTAATTAATTAAAATATGAAATTATGATACTCACTTTCAATGATTACGCAGTGGGTGAATGGATCACCAGTGTAACCATTTCTGCAGTAACAAATAGGCTTGTGGTTGTGAACGCGACACTCTGCATTCAATCCGCAAGAACCAACGCAAGGATCGGCGCATTTTTGATTTGAGCATGACATGAGACTTGTGCAATCTGAATCCACTAAACATTCTGGCCTGCACGATGGAGGCACACCGATGTAGCCGATCAAACACGAACAAACCGCTTGTTCATGCATCTCTCGGCAAACGCTGTACGGGCCACAGGGAGACGGATGGCAGGGGTTTCGGTTTTCTGGTATTACTGGAAACGGATATAAATAGGTAAATACTATTTATTAGTAAAAATAGAAAAACGTAATGCTGCAAAGTATTATTTAATTTACCTGTTACTGGAGTGCATGAAAAGAATGCATTTCCACTAGTGTTTGATGGACAACTACACATCGGTATATGATTATATACTTCACATAATGCACCCTGTCCACATAAGTTCGTACAAGGATTTACACATTTGTTGTTGACACATGTGACGGTTGGTGGGCAGTCGGAGTTGTGTGTGCATTCCGGTCGACAACTCAAGTAAGGATTTCCGAAGTAATCGGGCCGACACGAGCATTGTCCGTCATGACAATCAGCGTTTGCTCCACAGGGGCTTGGGTTACATTTATCATAAACAGCCGGCAGAGGCTCTGTAATGAGAAGTAATAGAAAATATTTAAAGTTATGTTTCGAAAAGCGTTTGAAAAGTAGGCGAATGGTAAAGAATAATAAAAATAAATATTTACCTATTTTCTCCTTTACGTGACAACTTTGGAATGGATTTCCAGTATATCCCTCTCTGCAACTGCAAATAGCTGCGTGCTGATAAACCTGGCACTCCGTTTGAAGGCCACACGAACCCGGGCACGGATCGCGACATTTCTGGTTTATACAGGCTTTGGTGCTCGGACAGTCTGAGTTCACAGTACATTCCGCTCGACAGTTCGGTGGTGCGCCGACGTAGTTCTCCAAGCAAGCGCATGATGAGACTCGATTTACAATTTGACATTGAGAATTTGGTCCGCAGGGTGATGGCACGCATGGATTTGGGTCTTGAAGTGGAATTATATTTTCTATAATAAAAACATTTTGTTAGGTGAATTACGAAAATAATGATAACATAACATACAATATAATTTAATTTGTCATTTTTGTGAATCTTTCATTACCTTTAACAATTGCACATCTGACAAACGGATCTCCTTCAAATCCTCTCCTACAGGAACATATCGGTGCGTGGTTTACAACTCTACATTCGGCTTCTTGTCCACACGAACCAATACATGGGTCTAAACATTTCTGCCTGATACAACTCTTGGTTGAGTCGCATTCTGAGTTGACTGTGCACTCAGGTCGGCAACTAGGTGGAGTTCCGTAGAAATCTGGCATGCACGAACATGTTGCTAGTCCATTGTTGTCTTTACAGATAGAGTTGCTTCCACATGGATTTGGCACACAAGGATTTTGAGGGATCGGCGCTGTAAAATAGAGTTTAGTTAAAAACAGTTCAGGTATATATTGATTTATCGTTCGGGCTAAAAACTAATGTTTGAAAACTTACTAGGTTCGTTTATGATGATGTGACAGTAGGAATATGGATTGCCGGTGTATCCAGGTGCACAATTGCAAGATGGAATGTGATTTATTACTTGGCATAATGCTGTAGAACCACATACTCCTGGGCAAGGGTCTTCACATTTGTTCCTTAGACACGCTTTATTGTAAGGACAGTCGGTATTCACCACACATTCGGGTCTACACGACTCGTAGGGATTTCCAAAATATCCAGGCTCACAAATACACGCTGCCGCGCCGTTCCTTGAAACTTTACATTGAGCATTGGCTCCACACGGTGTAGGATTACAAGGATCTAATTTCTCGACTGCTTGTGGTATTAGGTAGCAAGCTGTGAATGGATCGCCCGTGTACCCGTCTTCGCAAGAGCACATGGGGCTATGCAAACGTACAGCACATTGCGTATTAGTTCCGCAAGATCCAGGACATGGGTCTTGACACTTGTAGTTAATACAAGCTCTGCTTGAGGGACAGTCGTCGCTTGTAGTGCACTCGCGGCGACACTGCGGTGGAGTGCCTTCAAACGTTGGTTGACACGTGCAAACGTACGAACTACCGTTAGGTGTTGGATTACATACGCTATTTGGTCCACACGGCGACGGCACGCAAGGGTTTGAAGGCTGTTCTTCAATTGCTTGGACTGAAAATATAAGTAAATATAATATTGACTGACTATTATACCTACGTACAGGAATTATTTATTATCGATAAATATTTTCCTAGTTAAAAATATCAATTCATGTAAATAAAATAATTACCATAGCAGTGACTAAATGGTGAGCCAGTATATCTTGGAGGACATGTGCATATTGGATTATGATTGTAAACGTTACATATTGCATTATGACCGCAGGATCCTGGGCATGGGTCTTGGCATCTTCGATTAATGCAAGCGAGAGAGGGGGAACAATCCGTACTTTGAATACATTCTGGGCGACAGTTGGGTGGATTGCCAATATAATCTTGTAGACAAGCACAGATGGCTTGACCATTTGCTTCTCTGCATAAACTATTTGGTCCGCAAGGAGAAGGATCACATGGTCTATTAAGCGGTTCTGTAAATGAAAACGTTATTTTAATAAGCGTATGTTACAATTGAATAAGAAATTAGTACATTTTACCTTAAGAAGTACATACTTTCAATGCGAATGCACTGCGTAAACGCGTCACCTGTCGTACCACTAGGACAGCTACAGATCGCAACATGATTATATGCATTGCATTCTGCGTTAAGACCGCACATATCACGGCACGGATCTACACATTTCGATCTAAAGCACGCTTTGTCTAGTGGGCAGTCAGTACTTAGAACACATTCAGGTCGACAACCGAAATATGGGTCTCCTTGATACTCCGGCAAGCATCTGCACTCGCCGTTGTCACATACTGCATTAGCTCCACAAGGCGAAGGATGGCATGGATCAATATTTTGTGGCTTTTCTGGAAATAAAGATTAATTTTATAAATAAATATAAAAACGTCCATATCGTAAACTACTGAAGTTGTACAGATAAACTTATAAAGGTAAAATCATGGTATATCTACAGTATCATAAGAATGATAGAAATATGTACTTAACAAACAGAATAAAGTGATAGGAGTAGGATAGGATTTCAAAACTTGTCTAAAATTCATAATAATTTGTATCATCCACATAACTTACCTATTGGTTTGACGTTGCAGACTGCGAATGGATCACCGTCATATCCATTAAGACATGAACAAACTGGTATGTGATTAACAACGTTGCAAATTGCATTTAAGCCACATGAACCCAAACAAGGGTTCTGACATTTCATGTTTATACAAGACTTATCATTGCTGCAATCTGTGTTTACTACGCATTCCGCTTTGCAGTTAGGAGGAGACCCAAAGAATCCAAGTCTGCATGAGCACGATGGTATTCCACCAATATCTCGACATTCTGCATTCAGTCCACAGGGTGAAGGAACGCATGGATTGATTGGCTCAATTTGAGACGGTTGCTTTTCGGGAATTAAGTAACAAACCGAGAATGGATCGCCAGTGTAACCTTGTTTGCAAGAACAAATTGGATTGTGTTTTATCACTCTGCATTCTGTTTGTATACCGCACGCTCTCTCACAAGGAGACACACATTTGAAGTTTTCGCACACTTTATCCAACGCACATTCTGAACTGGTAACGCATTCTGGGCGGCAGTCTGGTGGTGAACCTTGATAGCCACTCATGCAACTACATATAGCTATACTGTTTTGTGTTTTGCATTGACTGTTCGGCCCGCATGGTGAAGGATTGCACGGTTCTATTGGATCAGCTGTAATTTAAAATATAATGACATGCTGTGTTATTAATGTCGATGTAATGAAGCATTTATCAAGATTTACGTTATATCAAAATATACTATAGACTAATAATATTTTACACTATTTCATATTATCGTATTTTGTGTGTATTTTAACAGACTTCATTTCTAATGTTAAGCAATACTTACATTGAACTTTGTATGTACATATTTTGTACGGATCGCCATAATGCTGGTCAGGGCATGAACAACTTGGAATGTGGTTAATCACGTTACATTGAGCATTGATGCCGCATGTGCCTGGGCAGGGATCATGGCATTTGTTTTGATAACAAGCCAAGTTTGATGGACAATCTGAATTAATAAGGCATTCTGGCTTGCATGCTTCGTAAGGGTTACCAAAGTATCCAGGTAAACATGTGCAAGATCCGGCGTTGTTTTGCTCTTTACATATGGCGTTTGCACCACACGGTGAAGGAACGCAAGGGGTTGGCCGTTCTTGTTCCGTTGCGGCAACTTTAATGTTGCAGTAGAGGAAGGGATCGCCGGTGTAGCCATTTTGACATAAGCAAATGGGCGTATGACTAACGACCCTACATTCAGCATTCACACCGCACGAACCAGGACATGGGTCTCGACATTTCCTGTTCATGCAGGCCATATTTGATGCACATTCTGTGTTACTAGTACACTCGGGTCTACAATTGGGTGGAGCGCCAGTAAAATCGGGTAAGCACCGACAGTCAGCATTGTCTCCATTTTGTGTACATTGGGAGTTGGGTCCACATGGTGAAGGAAGGCATGGGTTTATTTTTTCTGGTGGTGTGGCAGCTGAAATGAAACAGTTGTATAACATTTTCATTTTGAAGAGTTTGCGACAACAACATGCATGGAAGTAAGATTCACTGATGTATACTTACGAATTAATTGACAAGTAGAAAACGGGTCTCCAGAATACCCAGACAAGCAGGTACATACAGGGTTATGATTGACGACTATACAATGTGTGTTGCGTCCGCAGGCGCCTGGACATGGGTCTATGCACTTTTGATTGGAACATGCTTGGTTCAGTTTACAATCGGAGCTAACTGTGCACTCAGGTCGACAGTTGGGAGGGCTTCCTATGTAGCCTTGCACGCACACACACACGGCGTGGCCGTTCACCTCTCTACACTGACTGAACGGGCCGCAGGGGGACGGCTCACATAAATTGATGGGTGCTGCCGGTTCTGCAAAATATTAAAGTTGGTTTTTACTTTTAATTACTTCTTATCGATGTGTTAAGAAACGTAGCTTGGCTGGTTAGTATTTACCTTTTACTTCATTGCAAAAGTGGAATGGCGTTCCTGTAAATCCTGCTGGACATGAACACATAGGAATATGGTTGATAGTTTCACAAATGGCTCCAATTCCACACGTTCCAATGCATGGATCACTACATTTGTTTCTGATACAGGCTTTATCTCTTGAGCAATCTGAGTTGAGGACACATTCAGGTTTACATCCGAAGTAAGGATCACCAAAGTATTCTGGTAAGCATGAGCAAGCACCATTGTCGCACACAGCGTTGGCACCGCATGGTGACGGTGAGCAAGGATTGACTGGCTCGGGTTCTGAAAAAAATAAATGTTTAGAAAATGTACAATGTGAAAACGAAAAATTGATGTGCTAACTCATGCATTCTCACACAAGTCAGATATGATATGATGAATAACTAAAAAAAAGTATGAATAACTACTTAAGGATAAAATAATTAATTACCTTGATGCATGACTTCACAGTTACTGAACGGATCGCCGCTAAAACCAGGCAAGCACGAGCAGATCGGCAGGTGATTGTTGACATTGCATTGCGCATTGTTGCCGCATGCTCCGGGGCACGGGTCTGTGCAACGGTTGTTGATACACGCCATGACCGCGTTGCACTCAGAGTTGATAGTACACTCCGGTCTGCATCGCGGCGGCGAGCTTATATAATTTGGAAGACAAGTGCAGCGTGCGTTGCCATTGAACTCTTGGCAATGAGAATTCGGGCCACATGGTGATGGTATGCATGGATTTGCTTCAGGGATGGGTGTCGCAATTGATACCCGCACTAAAAAACATATTTAGTATAAAATATACCTTCATAACACACAAATGTAAAATTAGGGAATATAATGAGTACTTACTGGGTACACAATTAGTAAACGGATCACCAGTGAATCGATCCTGACATGAACATATAGGGTTGTGAGCAATAACTCTGCAGTTTGCATTTCTGCCACACTGATCAATGCATGGATCTACACATTTGCGGTTTAAGCAGGCTTTGTTACTGGCGCATTCACTGTTTATAGTACATTCGGGTCGACAGTTCGGTGGTGTCCCCATAAAATCGATCATGCAACTACAAACTGCTTGTGCGTTTACTTCTCTACACTGGCTGTTAGGTCCGCACGGTGATGGTGAGCAAGGTGCTGGCTTCACAAAATCTGTAAGGCACAAGTAGAATACAGTAGACACAACACTAGAGAAAAAAAAAACAGATATCCATAACTACGCGATAAAAGTAAGGTTAAAATAAATACTAAACGTACCTTCCACTTTCTCAATACAATTGACATATGCATTTCCAGTTAACCCTGGCGGGCAATAGCAGGCAGGCAAATGGTTCACAACTTGACAGATTCCATTTGCTGCACATATGCCCGGACAAGGATCTCTACATTTGTTCTGAATGCATGCTAGCATAGGAGCGCAGTCTGTGTTGATAACGCATTCAGGGCGACATCCCTCGTAGGGGTTCCCCACATACGTATCAACACATCTACAAGCTCCGGCTCCATTCCGTTCAGAGCATTCTGCGTTAAGACCACACGGTGAGGGTTCGCATGGAGAGTTGTATTCAATTTTATTATCTGTAAAAAAATATAATGTAATGATTTGTAGTTTAATATGAATGAATGAAATGTGTCCCAGATTGCATTATAAGTGAAAGTGTTTTTACCTTTTACAGGAGCACATGATATCAGAGGATCTCCAGTTTGACCAAACGGACAAGAACATATTAGAGCATGACTGATAACTCTGCAGTCTGCATTATATCCGCAGCTTCCTGGGCAGGGATCTTTGCACTTTTGGTTGACACATGCTAAATTGCTCGGGCATTCTGAATTGCTAATACATTCTGGTCGGCAATTAGGTGGAGCGCCGGTGTAATCTGGTTGGCAAGTGCACGAGGGCGATTCACCGATCACTTTACATACTGAGTAGGGACCACAAGGCGACGGTGTGCATGGATCAACTGGTGGTAGCGGAGTTGCAACTAAAATCGAGAAAAATGTAATAGAATGTACTTTCAATGTTGGTTATATACAGTTTAGTGTCAATTTATGACCGTTACATTATTAACTTTTGCCGTCTCTTCGTTCGCGTAGCCTAAGTTAATCTTATAAAATTAGCTATCTGTCAGCAAAAGTCCCGCTAAAATCACTTCAGCCGTTTCGGAGATTAGCCCGAACAAACACACAGACAATTTTTTTTATTTTCATGTAAGTATCTTGTAAACATTTATATTAATTTTATAATTATTTCGTAAAAAGCCGTTATATTGATATAACAAACAGACACTTGATTTTTATTTACTTGAATAAATGCGTATCGATCTTAATTTATATGGTGCGGACAAAGACATACCTATCGGTCTGCAGTGCGCAAATGGATCTCCAGTATATTGTGGTGGACATGAACATATTGGGTTATGATTGACCACTTCACACTTTGCTCCGTAACCACAGCTACCAATACAGGGATTGATACACTTATGATTGTTGCACGCTTCGTTCAGAGGACATTCTGCACTGATCGTGCATTCTGGCCTGCAAGACGGTGGAGTACCAATATATGTCGGCAGACACGAGCAAACGGCTTGTTCGTTTACTGCCCGGCACTGGCTGTTGGGGCCACACGGACTGGGATTGCAAGGTTCGACGTGCATAACTGAAAATATAACAACAGTCATCAATTCATAGTTACAAATATTCATTTTAATTAAAAAAATACAATATTTAATCATAAAAGCCAATATACCAAATATCTTATATTTTTGTATCATACATGATCTAAAAGGAGTATCTTTTGTACACAAACGAACTAACCTTCATAGGCATGACATTCGACGAATGCATTTCCGGTTGTTCCTTCAGGGCAAGTGCACATTGGTATATGATTGTAAACATTACATTGCGCAGTTGGGGCACATGTTCCAGGACATGGGTTTATACATTTATTTCCTGAGCAAACTTTGTCTAGCGCACAATCCATGCTTGTTAAACATTCTGGTTTACATCCAAAATATGGATCTCCTTGGTAGTCACTGAAGCATGTACAAACTCCTTCTCTGCATTGAGCATTATGGCCACATGGTGAAGGATTGCAAGGATCTAACGGAATTTCATCTGAAAATGAACATAAGTATATTGTTTTTATTGCTGAAAAAAGGCTTTGATTATCACGCATGTTAATTATATGTTGTCGATTTAAGTTTCATTTATATTAGTTGATTTCAGAAGAATGATTTCATCACTCAGAGAGGCCTAGGAAACGTTGGCATGATGAAATAGGCACTTTTATGGGAGATTGACCAGAAAAGGCAACACAAAGGTAAAAATGTGCTACCTTTTGCCAGCAGGTGTCATAAAAATAATATTATAATAATAAATATTATTACCTTCTACAGGAGGAAGTAAAGAACAATGAGCAAACGGATCGCCTGTAAATCCTTGATTACACGAGCACGCGGGAACGTGTGAAAAAACTGTACACATAGCATTCTGCCCGCAGCTCCCTGGGCATGGATCGCGACATCTCAGGTTGATACACGCTTTGTCTGAAGGACAGTCTTGATTTATAGCGCATTCTGGTCGGCAATTTGGTGGAAGTCCCTGATAGTCAGGCAAACATGAGCATGTCGGATTGTCATTGATACTGCGGCAAATGGCATTTTCACCACAAGGGTTGGGCACGCAAGGGTTCCCAATAGGTGCTGGTAGATTCAGGGGTGCTGAAACAGGAACTTAAATATTAAAAAAAGAAGAAAGATATTAGGTAACTTTTAAAATAAACATTTCAAATGGTTAAACTTACGTTGATAGAAACAGCGAGTAAACGGATCCCCAGTGAAACTTGGAGTACAAGAACATATAGGACTGTGATTTATAACTCTACAGACTGTATTCAATCCACAATGGCCAGGGCAGGGGTCCGAACATTTTTGGTTGATGCAAGCTTTTTCTTTGGAACACTCTGAACTAACTGTACACTCGGGTCTACAATCAGGAGACGAACCGATGTAATTTGGCATACAAGAGCATGCACTTTGTCCATTAACGGCTCGACAAATACTATTCGGTCCACATGGGTTTGGTACGCACGGAGTTGTTATTTCCGGAATTGGTTCTGGAATGAAAACGATAAATGATTATATTTTGTCAGTCCAATTTTATAATGGAATAGTGAATATACTTTACTTTTTTTTAAGTCATCAAATAGAATATATGATCGTCATACCTCTTAAGATGTCACATCTTATGTATGGATCCCCACTGTACCCGCCTGGGCAGCTACATGAAGGGAGATGGTTAACAACGGTGCACATTGCCAATGGACCACACGTCCCAGGGCATGGATCTTGACATTTATTACGGATACACGATCTGCTAGGTATACAGTCCGTATTTACTGTGCATTCTGGCCTACATCCTTCGTACGGGTTGCCAATGTAATCAGGTAAACATGTACAAGAACCAGCTGCATTGTGTTCTCTGCATTCAGCGTTCGGTCCACAAGGAGATGGCTCACATGGCGTAGACTTTTCAGGGTAAATGTCATGATGTGGATAACAATTAGAGAATGGATCTCCTGTAAAGCTATTGTCACAGAAACACATTGGGGAGTGACTTATGGTTCTGCACTGAGCGTTGATAGCACACGCACCGACACAGGGATCTTTACACTTTTGATTGATGCATGCTTGATTAGAAAGACATTCACTGTTACTAGAACATTCAGGTCTGCAATACGGTGGCGAGCCAAAGAAGTTTGGCATACAAGTACATGAGGGTGTCCCTGAGATTTCTTTGCATATAGAATTAGGTCCACAAGGCGACGGCGTGCAAGGTGTTACATCATCATTTGGCGGTCCTAGAATAAAATATATTTTTATAATAATGTTTATTATTACTGCCCCGTTGGTCTCATGGTCGCAAGTGCGACTGCTGTGCAAGGGGTCCCGGGTTCGATTCCCAGGTCGAGCAAAAAGTGTTATTTGGTTTTTCTATGAAATTCTCAGTAGCAGCTCGGAGTTTGGATTTGTGCCCGGTAAATGGCAATAGGCTCGCCCCCTATTACATGGGACCTAAATATACCGGCGAACTGTGGGTGTACATTGGTACACCTCTGCCTAACCCTTCGGGGAATACAGGCGTGATGGTATATTATTATTATTATGTTTATTATTATTTTATTTTTTGTTTAAATGTTATGTTAATTATGTTTTGCGATAACTTTAATTCTGCAAATAAGATTGCTAATAGGTCAAAACAAATGCCAATGCCATGTTATAAAATAAAGTACTTACTGTATGGTACGCATCTTGCAAACGGATCTCCAGTGTATTTGGCTGGACAAGAACAAATAGGATTGTGTTTCACGACATTACATTTTGCGTTAACGCCACAAGTCCCAGCACACGGATCAATACATTTCTGATTACTACATGCTCTGTTGAGTGGACAGTCAGAACTGACCGAACACTCTGGTCTACACAGCGGTGGGCTTCCAAGGTATCCAATCACACAGGAACATACTGCTTGCCCGTTGATTTCCCTGCACTGGCTGTTGGGTCCACAAGGAGAAGGAATGCATGGATTCGTTACGATGGGGACTGTAACGACAAAAAAGCGCGTTTAAAATAATTGTAAATGGGTTTTTAGTCAAAGCGGAATAGTAAAATACTCTCTTTGACGTACCTTGAATCGGTTCACAATTGTAAAATGCATTACCAGTCATGCTTTGAGGACAACTGCACATAGGTACATGATTAATAACATCACAAATTGCGTTGGAGGCACATGTGCCTTGACAAGGGTCGACACATTTGTTGCGGACACAAGCTTTGTCGCGCGGACAATCAGTGCTTAGCACGCATTCAGGACGACAGCCAATGTAAGGGTCTCCTTGATGTTCTTCTATACAAGAACATGATCCATCTCTGCATATAGCATTTGTTCCACAAGGGGACGGGTTACATTTGTCGATAATTTCAGCTTCTGTAAATGAGTAATACTTAGATACAATAATATTTAACGTGTTAATGATATTTATCTTTAAGAGAATATCAATGAAATCTATGTATCGCCATCACGGCGCCATTCATTAGTAAAAAGTGAAATGTATTGATAACGTTTTAAATTATTATTCAAATTTGAATGATTACATACCTAAAGGCTTAGGAGAGCACACTGTAAACGCATCACCAGTGTAACCTTCTGGACACGTACATATAGGAGTGTGACGCGAGACTGTACACAGAGCCCCCACGCCGCATGAACCTAGGCACGGATCCCGGCACTTCTGCTGAATACATGCTAGAGAAGTGGAACATTCTGCGTTTAACGTACATTCAGGTCTGCAATTAGGTGGACTTCCAACGTAATTAGGCATACACGTGCAAGAAGGCACATTTCTTAATTCTTGACATATCGAGTTGGGACCGCATGGTGATGGAATGCACGGATTTCTATATGGTTCTAGGACTGAATTTGCTACTGGTGCTGAAACAAAAACAAAGGTTAATTGCATGTAGGTACTGAGATGAAAACGTGTCATATTTTGTGAGTTAAAAAGTGCGCTAACTTACGTGGTATTGGATTGCATCTAGTGAAAGGATCGCCAGTGTATTGAGGCTTGCATGTACAAATAGGGCTGTGGTTGATTACTTTACATTCGGCGTTTGTACCACATGCATTTAGACATGGGTTCTCACATTTCTGATTTATGCATGCTTGTATTCTCGGGCATTCTGCGCTTGTAACACATTCTGGGTGACACCCTGGTGGTGTTCCTATGTAAGTAGGTAAACATGAACATACTGCTTGCTTGTTTACCTCCTGGCAACGACTGTTTGGTCCACAGGGTGATGGGCGACAAACATCAATCGGTGTTTCTGAGATTTCTGAAAAAAGTTGTATTTGTAAATAATTGGATCCTACTATAATTTACGATTATTGATCAGTACAATGAAAATAAACTTACGTTCAGGAGTACAATATCTAAACGGATCCCCTGTATAACCTCTATGACACGAACATGATGGAGCATGATTGACCACTTGACACAAAGCATTGGGCGCACAAGCGCCAGGACAAGGATCTTGACATTTAGTTTGGAGACATGCTCTGTTTGATGGACAGTCAGTATTTATAATACACTCAGGTTTGCAGCCTTCATAGGGATTACCAAAGTAGTCAGGTAAGCATGTGCATGATCCTGCTCCATTGTATTCTTTACAAATAGCGTTGGCTCCACATGGAGTGGGCTCGCAGGGGGATATTACCTCTTGTAATATCTCAATTCTGTGGCATTCTACAAATGGATTACCAGTATATCCAGCTAAGCATGAACATGATGGAGAGTGACTTAATACGTGGCACTGAGCGTTTGTACCACAAGAACCAACGCAAGGGTCTGCACATTTCTGATTTATACAAGCGAGTTGGCGAGAACATTCAGAATTGCTTATACACTCCGGTTTACAGTACGGCGGTGACCCAACGAAGCCACTGAGGCATGAACATGATGGTGCGCCTGACGTTTCTTTGCACACTGAATATGGTCCGCAAGGTGATGGAAGACAAGGGTTTACAGGCTCTGGATTAAATTCTTGAATAAAACATCTAACGAAAGGATTTCCGGTGTATGTTGGTGGGCACGAACAAATGGGATTATGGTTAATCACTTGACATTTGGCTTCGACGCCACAGGCTCCGTGACACGGATTAACACATTTCATATTGCTGCAGGCTTCACTAGGCAAACAATCTGTGCTCACAGTACATTCAGGCCTGCACGATGGTGGACTGCCCTTGTAACCACTAAGGCATGAGCATACAGCTTGGTTGTTTATTTCTCTACATTGACTATTAGGGCCGCATGGGCTTGGTTGGCAAGGTTGCGTATGTACAACTGAAAATAAAATATAATATTACAATTACATCATAACAGAATATTTAGCGAGATACAATGAGTTATAATTAATTAATATAGTGCAGCTACCTTCAACAGGTGAACAGTGTATAAAGGCATTGCCAGTCATACGTTCTGGGCATCGGCACATCGGAATATGGTTGATTACTTCACAAATTGCGTTAATAGCACACACCCCACTATTACATGGGTTTACACATTTATTCCGCAAGCATGCTTTATCTTGCGGACAGTCTGAACTTAGGACGCATTCGGGGCGGCATTCATAGTATGGATCTCCTTGATATTCTGGTAGGCACGAACATTCTCCATTATCACAAATCGCGTTTGCACCACAAGGTGACGGATTGCATAAATCAACTTCATCATGAGGTATTTCTGTAACACAAGATACATTTCGTAAATGCCCAATATATTTAATTAACCACAATGATAGCCTTTAACTTTGACGCCAGTATGAAGACTTACCTTGAAGTTTGCATTCAGTAAAGGCATCGCCTATGTAATTGTCAAAACATGTGCAAATAGGCGTGTTCTTCTTAACAATACATTGAGCGTTTATGCCACATGAGCCTGGACAAGGGTCTCTGCACTTCTGATTGATACAAGCTAAGTTGCTAGAGCAGTCGGCGTTAATGATACACTCGGGACGACAACCTGGTGGAGCTCCTATGTAATTAGGAAGACAAGTGCAAGACGGTATACCACCGATATCTCGACATTCACTAAACGGTCCACAAGGCGACGGCAGGCAAGGGTTCTTTGGTGATTCTTGAACCTGGGTCGTTATTGTTATTTGGTAACACCTACTGAATGGATCTCCAGTAAAACGATCTCTGCAAGTGCATATTGGACTGTGATTGATGACAAGACAGTTTGCGTTAAGACCACATTGACCTACACATGGGTCAGTGCATTTTAGAGCCACACATGCTTTGTTTGAAGGGCATTCAGCACTAACAACACATTCGGGTCTGCAGTTTGGCGGAGCGCCTCTGTAATCTGATAAACAAGTACAAACAGCTTGATCATTTACTACTTTACATGCGCTATTTGGACCGCAAGGCGATGGCGAGCAAGGGTTTGTCAGTGGTTCAATATCTGAAAACGAAATACACATTGGTTACTGGAATTGCCATTAAATAAATCAGATGAAAAGTGATAGTTAAGTCATATTACTTACTTGGCATGAGACTGCAATGATGGAAAGGATTGCCAGTATATCCACTATTGCATGTGCATATTGGAGAGTGATTCACCGTCTGACATTGAGAGTTAGTACCACAAGTACCCAAGCAAGGGTCTTGACATTTGTTTTGTTGACAAACTCTGTCTGAAGGACAGTCCGTATTTACTGTACACTCTGGTCGGCAACCTTCATACGGATTTCCGAAGTATCCAGAGGAACAAACACAGGAGCCAGCGTTATTACGTTCTTTGCAGATCGCATTGCTTCCACATGGAGAAGGAGTGCAAGGTGTAGGTAACTCTGTCAGTGCCACGTCTTGTTGCACATTACAATACACGAACGGATCTCCGATATAGCCTTGTGGGCATACACAATTAGGAGTATGACTTACGACACGGCATTCTGCACTTGCACCACATGCTCCTGCACAAGGATCAGTGCACTTGGTGTTTATGCAAGCTAAATGATTCGGACATTCGCTGTTACTAGAACATTCTGGTCGGCAGTTTGGAGGCGACCCAATAAACTCTGCCAAACATGAACATGATGGTACTTCATTAATTGCTTGACAAACTGAATATGGTCCACAAGGTGAAGGTAAACAAGGATTTATTTGCGGCAGAATTTCAAGTGCTGAAAAGATAAATTAAGAAATGTTAAGAATCTATCGCTCAAATTTAAAGCAAAACTTTTAGTTTTTCTCCTGCTTTTCTACTTACGTTTTGGTATGCATCGCGTAAATGGATCACCAGTAAATTCATTTGGACACGAGCAAATAGGATTGTGGTTTACAACTTCACAAAGTGCTGCAATTCCGCAAGCGCCAGTGCACGGATCAATACATTTATAATTATTGCAAGCTTTATTAAGGGGACATTCAGCGCTTGTAGTACACTCTGGTCGGCATGTTGGGGGGTTTCCTGAATACCCAGGTATACAAGAACAAACAGCTACTTTGTTAACTTCTCGACATTGACTGTTCGGGCCACATGGACTTGGATTGCAGGGGTTTGCAGGCAAGGGCGCTAGAAATAATACCAATGATATTAGATAATTTGGTGCTGACGCCTCGTAAAGAACCATCGATTTTAGTTTATTTTTACATACCTTGAAGGACATTGCACGAAACGAACGAATTTCCAGTATACCCGACAGGACAACTGCACATTGGTATATGGTTAAAAACTTCGCATACTGCATTAGCTCCGCAAGTCTCCGGGCATGGTTTCACACATTTTTTACGAACACATATCTGATCTCTTTGACAATCCGTGCTGACAGTACACTCTGGGCGACAACCCACGTATGGGTCACCATGGTACTCGGGCAAACATGTACATTCTCCATTGTGGCATTGTGCATTAGAGCCGCAAGGTGATGGATTACACAAATCAAGTGGAGTATCTAAAATAGAAAAAATATACTTAAATGACATTGCCAAAATACAGATTAGTTACCTATGTATTATATGTGTTACAAGGATAACTGACCATTCGTCATAAATCAATTCTAAGAATACTATTGATCTTTCATGTCGTAAATAAAAATGATTAATTACATACCTTTTATAGGTTCTGCAGCGCATGCAGTAAACGGATCTCCTTTGTAACCCTCGAAACAAGTACAGATCGCCAGGTGGTTCATCACTGAACATTGTGCGTATTGTCCACACGAGCCAAGGCAAGGGTCTTTACACTTCTCGTTAATACATGCTAATGAACTTATGCAGTCTTGATTTGTGACACATTCAGGACGACAATTTGGTGGACTACCGATGTATCCCAGGGAGCAAGAACATGTAGCTTGGCCTCCAAAGTTCCGGCAAGTCGCAAAAGCACCACATGGTGATGGCACACATGGATCTTTGTTCTCGTCTAGAACTGGCTGAGGTGCTAAAATATTAAGGACAGGTTAGTTACCAAAATATAAACATTTTATATATAACTATTAATGTTTTAATTTTATAAGTATTCCATCTGGCTATTTACCTGGTTTTGGGTAACATCTAGTAAATGGATCGCCGGTCAGTCCTGTACCACAGCTACAAATGGGGTTATGATTAAATACCCTACATTCTGCTCTTTGGCCGCAAGGGCCTGGACACGGATTCACGCACTTTTGGTTTATACATGCTTTGTCTGAGGAACAGTCCGAGTTCATTACGCATTCTAGCTTACAAGCCGGCGGCTCCCCAAGGTAATTAGGTAGACAACTGCACGTGGCCTGGCCATTTATTTCGCGACACTGGCTATTTGGTCCACATGGATTCGGATAGCAGACATTCACTGGAGTTGTATGTTGTGCTGAAATGTTTTGTATACATTACTTAATTATATTTTAAATGTTGTGCGTATGAGGAAAGTAATAAACTTTAAAGCTACTTACGTGGAATGGGGTTACACCGGCGGAAAGCGTCGCCTGTGTACCCTCCTATGCATGTACATGTCGGAGCGTGATGTACCGTAGCACACTCGGCGTTGATGCCACAAGTACCAGGACAAGGGTCTTGACATTTGTTTCCAATACAAGCTCTGTTTCCTGGACAGTCCGAATTGCTTACACATTCAGGGCGACAGCCTTCATATGGATTTCCAAAATATCCTTCATTACAAATACAGGATCCAGCTTTGTTTTGTTCTCTGCACACCGCATTAGGTCCACAAGGTGATGGAGAGCATGGGGTTAATAGCTCATTCACGCTTTGCGGTGTGCATTGTGAAAATGGATCACCGAAATAACCTTGTGGACATACGCACATTGCTGAGTGACTAACTACGCGGCAATCCGCATTTGCTCCACAAGCCTGAAGACAGGGATCTCTACACTTTTGATTAACACATGCCAAATGCGGCGAACATTCACTATTACTTATACATTCCGGTTTACAGTAGGGTGGCTGGCCCTTATATTCTGGCAAGCAAGTGCACGACGGGCTTCCGTTAATTTCTTTACAAATTGAATTTGGTCCACACGGTGAAGGCTGACATGGGTTGATTTCTAGTGGTGGAGCATCTGAAAATAGCATAAACATGATTTAATTTGTAAAAAAACGGGTACAAAAAAAACTATAAAAATAATAATGAATGCAATTTACTTGAAACCAAACTGCACGCTACGAACGGATCGCCCGAATGAGCAGCAGGACATGCACAAATCGGATTGTGGTTCACCACCTCACACGTAGCCCGCAAGCCACATGTTCCGATGCAAGGGTTCACACATTTCTGTTTCATACAAGCTTGATTTTGCGGACACTCTGCGTTTACTACACATTCCGGCCGACAAGCTGGCGGTATTCCCAAATATGTAGGCAGACAAGAACACACAGCTTGGTTGTTAATTTCACGACATTGACTGTTGGGGCCACACACTGGTGTACTGCACGGGCTTTGAGCTGGTGATTCTGTAATAAAAAGGAATGTTATTAATAGGAAAAGTAAATAAAAGCAAAACCAACTAATACAACATATTTCTTTTGACACTGTGCAGATCATTACCTCTTATAGGATTACATAAAACAAAGGCATTTCCGGTAAAACCATTGTTGCAACTGCACATAGGGATATGATTCACAACTTGACATACGGCGTTTTGGCCACATGCACCAATACACGGGTCAACACATTTCCTTTGCACGCATGCCTTAGATTGATCACAATCAGTACTAAAAACGCACTCTGGTCTGCAATTGAAGTATGGATCCCCATGATATTCTGGTAAACATTGACATTGACCATTTATGCACTCTGCATTGGAACCGCAGCGTATATTTGTACAAGCATCCACAACTGACGGCTCAACTAAAACAAATAGTAAAATATTAAGTAACATTCAAATAAAGTGTTTCTGTATTTGTATGCCAGATATTCTGAAAAGGCATTAAATACTAAATACCTTCTAAAGGCTTCGGCTTGCAGCTGGTGAATGGATCACCGATATACCCCTCGATGCATGTACAGATTGGAATATGGTTAAGTACGCTGCACATAGCCGATGCACCACATGATCCCGGACACGGGTCTTGACACTTCGAATTGATACATGCTCGGTCACTTGAGCAATCGGAGTGTATCGTGCATTCTGGTCGACAGTTTGGTGGGCTGCCAATGAATGAAATAAGACAGGAGCATGACGGTGTATTGCCAACATCTCTGCATACCGAGTTTGGACCACATGGCGATGGCACACAAGGATTCCTTACATCATCCGGAACAGTCTCGTCTGTAAATAAATGTTTGTAAGTAAGTACATATTAATAAATGCTCCAATGGATAATTAATTATATTATTTTAGAAATATGATTTTGTTTTTGGATTATGATATAAAACTCTAAATTGTATCCTTAACAATGTACTTATTAAAAAAACCCTTTCTTTAAAATTATAAACTTATATAATTATTTTTAAGTGTTGTTTAGATAAACTACATTCATGATAATGACAAAACTTACATCTAATAGGAGTGCAGACAGTAAATGGATCGCCCGTGAATGACGACTTGCACGAGCATATCGGACTATGGTTGATAACTTTGCAGTTAGTACTTCTACCGCAAGGTCCAGGACAGGGATTGACACATTTCTGTTTGATACAGGCTTTGTCTTGTGAGCATTCGGAGCTTACGACGCATTCTGGCCGACAATTCGGCGGGGATCCCACGTACTCTGACAAACAGGAACATACCGCTTGAGTGTTAACCACTTTACATTGACTGTTTGGTCCGCATGGTGATGGATAACACACGTCGACCGGGGTGGAAACTGGTGCAGATTCTAGAATAAAAGAAAAATATGTTAAGGGGTATTTTTTTTAATGATATAACTATAGTTGGAATCAACGACACGGTTAGGTCTCAATAATATTAATGTGTTCATATTAAATTGTAATAAAGTAGTGTCTATTTGTAACGAATTTGAATTTTGGTTCTACATAAAGTTACCTTTGAGAATTAAAAAGAAAATTAAATAAAAATCGTACCTTGGTAAACGCAATATCGGAATGGATCTCCAGTATAACCATTGATACATGTGCACAGTGGAGCATGATTTACAACTTGACAGTCCGCATTGGTGCCGCAGCTGCCCGGGCAGGGATCGCCGCATTTGTTGTTGATGCAAGCTCTATTTGAAGGGCAGTCAGTGTTGACAACACATTCCGGCCGGCAACCTTCGTATGGGTTTCCTATATATCCCTCTAAGCACGTGCATGATCCTGCGTTATTTCGTTCCTTGCAAATAGCGTTAGCCCCACACGGCGTTGGTGAACAAGGTGTAGCGACATTTTCGATATACAAAGGTTCTTGCACGCAAGCAAAGAACGGATCTCCAGTAAATCCATATGGGCAAAGGCAGATAGGGGAGTGACTAACAACCCTACACTCCGCGTTATTGGCACAAGCTCCTTCACATGGATTTTTACATTTGTTGTTGATACATGATAAATGTGAGGAGCACTTTTCGTTGCTTGTACACTCCGGTCTGCAATACGGAGCTTGACCGTGGTACCCTTCCTGGCAAGTACAAGATGGTGCTTCATTTACTTCTCTACATAGCGAGTTGGGCCCACAAGGTGACGGCTGGCATGGGTTTACTGGGTCCGGCAAACGATCCGCTGTAACAACCAATTAATCCGTCATTAAATAACGACGCAACCCCAGAAATCAACACAGTTTGGGGACAAATATATTGATTGTTAAGAACATACGAGAAAAAAAAACTTTTCAAATGTAATTCATTATATTACTCACGCAGTCTGAAGCATCGTGAAAATGGTTCTCCGGAGTATGATACTGGACATGTGCAAATTGGATTGTGATTGACTACTTTACATTCAGCATTAACCCCACATGAACCAATACAAGGGTCGACACATCGTTGGTTACTGCAAGCTTGGCTGAGAGGACATTCGGCGCTTATGGTACACTCAGGCCTACATGCAGGCGGAGCTCCGATATTATTAGGAGCACATGAACAGGCTGCTTGGCCGTTGACTTCTCTGCATTGACTGTTAGGCCCGCATGGCGATGGTTGACACGGGTTCGAAATTATTGGTTCTGTAAATAATAAAAATATATTTGGATTAAAATTTGTTGGATACTATTAGTATTTTTTTTAAAATACCATCGCCATTAAACGCTACTTACCTAATACGGGTCGACATTCGACAAATGCATTACCAGTCATACGCTCCGGACAACTACACATTGGAATGTGATTGATAACAGTACACACAGCGGTTGCCGCGCAAGTGCCTGGACAAGGATCTATGCATTTGTTTCGGATACAGGCTTTGTTGCGATCGCATTCTGAACTCTGCACACATTCTGGTCGACATCCAGTATACGGGTCTCCAATGAACTCCGGAAGGCAGCTACATTGACCGTTATTACATTCTGCATTATTTCCACAAGGTGACGGATTACATGGATCGTCATTTTCTATGAAAAAATAAATTATTGTTCATAAAGAGTAAATTTTGACATCAAAACCAATAAGAGTTATGGAAATCAATTAATAAATTACCTTTAGGTGGAATGAGGTTACATTGAGTAAACGCGTTGCCAGTGTAACCATCAGCACAAGAACAAATCGAAATGTGTTTGATGACTTGGCAGTTCGCGTTTAATCCACAAGAACCGGGACATGGATCTCTGCACTTTTGATTTATGCAAGCTAGATTGCTAGCACAATCTTCATTGATTGTACACTCAGGTCTACAATTTGGAGGACTGCCTTCAAAGTTTACTAAACATGAACACGATGGGTTGCCCCGTAGGTTTTGACACAGAGAATTAGGTCCACACGGTGAAGGCACACACGGATCTCTTTGCGGTTCTGGAGGTTGCTCTGGAACTGAAAAATTTAAACTTTTAAAGACACATAACAAGTGATCGTAGTTCAAGTGTTCAGAAAAAGTAATAGCATCTTTAATACAAGTTATTGTTGGCAGATTAAGTAATAGTCTTACCTGTAACTATATAGCAACTAGAGAATGGATCTCCAGTGTACCTGTTTCGACAAGTACATATTGGGCTATGATTGATGACTCTACAGTCTGTATTACGTCCACATGGGCCCGGGCAGGGAGAAACACATTTCTGACTTTGGCATATTTTGTCTGCAGCGCATTCTGCACTCACGACACATTCAGGTCTGCAGTTGGGCGGTGATCCGCGGTATTCAGGCAAGCATGAGCATGTACTCTGACCATTTGATACTCGGCACTGGCTGTTAGGACCGCAAGGAGACGGTTGACATGGATTTACGGGTACGTCTTCATGTGCTGTATGTATACAAACATAAAATTGCAAATTACCAATATAACACAGTTACACAAATTATCATAGTTAAACTTAAATATTAAAATAAAATAAGTCAATCTTACGTTTTAAAATGCATTGCGTGTACGGGTCGCCGACGTATCCATGATGGCATGTGCATAAAGGTGAATGATTGACTACTTGACAATCGGCGTTTACAGCACATGTGCCTGGGCAGGGGTCAATACATTTATTCCTTGTACATGCTTTGTTACTTGGACAGTCGGAGTTCACTAAGCATTCTGGGTGACAAGCTTCATAGGGATTACCAAAGTATCCGGTAACACAAATACATGCACTGGCTCCGGCATGCTCCCTACATTCGGCGTTCGCGCCACAAGGCGATGGCGTGCACGGTGACACAGGTTCAATAGAGGCTAGAGCCGTTATAGTACACTGTACCGCCGCATCACCCGCGTAACCCTCGGGGCAGATACAAATAGGCGTATGGCTAACGACTCTACAGTCGGCGTTGGTACCACATGCTTGTGTGCAAGGGTCCTGACATTTTCTATTTATACAAGCCATTTGTGGAGCACATTCGCTGTTGGCAACACATTCAGGGCGACAATAGGGTGGTGCTCCCATGAATTCTGGCTGACATTGACATGAAGGAATAGATCCGGCGGTTTGTTGACATATGGAATTGGGCCCACATGGGGACGGTTGACATGGATTTACAAGTATCGGAGGTGCGTCAGCTATAACAAAAATAAATTAAAAATTAGTTCATGATACATGAAGTTTAGACATTAAGAAAAATAATATATTTAGAATAAATTACTTACGTATTGCTCTGCATCTTGTAAACGGATCTCCGGTCATTCCTGATGGGCACGAACAAATGGGATTGTGATTGACCACTTGACACTTGGCTGCTACACCACACGTTCCTTGACAAGGATTAATACATTTCTGGTTGCTACACGCTTTATCAAGTGGACAGTCAGAACTCGCCACGCACTCTGGGCGGCACGACGGAGGTGCACCGCGGAAGCCAAGTAAACAAGAACATACAGCTTGTTCATTAAACTCTCGGCATTGACTGTGTGGGCCACATGGGTTCGGTTGGCAAGGATTAGATGAAATAATTTCTGTAAATAGTATAATAAAGAAGATATAGTTAACAAAAGTCACAAATCACATCATTATTATATGTTGTTTATATCAAATGTTTTGTAAGTCTTTCAGTTTCCTCACCTCTCACAGGATTGCATTGTATGAACGCGTTACCAGTAGTTCTAACTGGGCACGTGCAAACAGCCATGTGGTTTACAACTTCACAGTTGGCGTTAATGCCACAAGTGTTTATACATGGATTAACGCATCGGTTTCTAACACATGCTTTATCCATGGGACATTCAGAACTTATCGTACATTCGGGACGGCATTCGAAGTACGGATCACCGTTATATTCTGGTATGCAAGTACAAACTCCGTCGTTACAAACCGCGTTTGGTCCACACGGTGATGGATTACACAAGTCTGCTACAACAGGTTCTGAAAAAAAAAACAAATTTATCATTAATATACATTAATCAGGTATTAAAATTGTTACATACTCATATTTTATTTAACTTGTAGGATGAGTATCGCTTACCAATATTTTGCTTCATAGAACAACTTTGGAACGGATCACCAACATAGCCATCAAAGCAAGTGCATATGGACAAATGGCCCTGCACTCGACAATTTGCGTTTACTCCACATGAGCCTGGACAGGGATCTACACATTTTTCATTTATGCATGCCAACTCATTAGAACAGTCTGTGTTAATAGTGCATTCTGGGCGACAATTTGGTGGACTTCCCATATATTGTGGCAAGCAGGAGCACGACGGTGATCCTCCTGCATCTCGGCATTGCGAGAATGGTCCACATGGTGATGGTAGGCAAGGATTCGTAGGAACAACATCTGGAACTAAAATAATGATTTCCTTTTTTAATAATTTGATCAAATACTTAAAAACTGAAACCTGAAAACTGGCGACAAAATATACCTGGTGCTCTATAACATCTGCTGAATGGATCACCGGTGTACTGCGGACGACACGAGCATATAGGGCTATGATTAATGACCTTGCATTCTGTATTTAATCCGCAAACACCTTCACAAGGATTTTTGCATTTTTGTTGAATACATGCTTGCTGTTGATTGCACTCCGAGCTAACAATACATTCAGGTCTACATGAAGGTGGCGTCCCTAAATATTCAGATTGACATGTGCATACAGCTTGATTATTTGATACTTTACAAATGCTATTTGGCCCACATGGTGACGGAGAACATGGGTCTCTTGGCACAGCTGGAACTTCTAGAATGATTAAGTTAAATTATTAATTTATTTATAAAATTTAATATGCATTCTGGAAAGGTACAAAATAAAATAAACTTACGTAATATTTCTTCATAGCAATTTTGATAAGGACTACCTGTCAAACCAGGCAGACATACACATGTAGGAGTATGATTTATAACATTACAAACAGCATTACGTCCACATATATTGTTGCATGGATTTTTACATTTATTTTGGATGCATGCCAAGTTCGTAGCGCAATCTGAATTAACAACGCATTCTGGACGGCAGCCTTCATAGGGATTCCCGATAAAATCGGGCAGACATACACATGCGCCAGCGTTTCTTTGCTCTTTACATAAAGCGTTTGAACCACACGGTGATGGCGAACAAGGGGCAAGAGGAACATCCATAATTTGGCATCCTCTAAATGCATCCCCAGTGTATCCAGGCGAGCACAAACATTGAGGAGAATGGCTGACCACCCGACACTCTGCGCCAGAGCCGCATGAACCAGGGCAAGGATCTCGACATTTTTGATTTATACAAGCCATTTCATTTGGACATTCAGAATTAGATATGCATTCTGGACGACAGTTTGGTGGATTTCCAATAAAACCAACTTGACAGGCGCATGATGGTGAACCGCCCACTTCCCTACATACAGAGTTAGAACCACAAGGCGAAGGTTCACACGGATTGACATAAGGTGGTGATTGAATATCTGTAATAAAAATAAACAAGAGATTTAGTAAATCAGGGTCTACAGTAACTAAACTTCACTGTTAAAAAACATATAATCTGGTGATTACCTTCTAAAATGCATCTAGTAAACGGATCTCCGGTATAGCCAGATGGACAGGAGCAAATAGGATTATGATTTATGACTTGACATTGAGCTCCTGATCCACAATTTCCTTTACAGGGATCGATGCATCGTTGATTGGAACAAGCTCGACTCAGTGCACATTCTGCACTCGATGTGCATTCTGGTCTACAGGTGGGCGGTGCGCCCATATATCCAGATAAACATGAGCAAATTGCTTGGCCATTGATTTCCCGACACTGACTGTTAGGACCACACGGTGATGGATTACAAGGTTGTATACTTTCAACCGCTCTGACGGGTCGACATTCAAGGAACGCATTTCCTGCGTATCCTTTTGGACACGTACACATGGGAACGTGGTTAAAAACATTGCAAATGGCTTCTCTGCCGCATGTATTAACACATGGGTCGACACATTTGTTTCTTACACAAGCTTTGTTGTGAGGACAGTCAGTGCTTACAAGGCACTCTGGTCGACAACCGAAGTAAGGATCTCCTTGATACTCAGGTAAGCACGTGCATACACCGTCGTTACATAAAGCGTTTGCACCGCAAGGCGATGGGTTGCATAAATCCGTAACGGTTTCTGTAAAACAAGTTTATGGAAATATTTTTAACGTACTTACACACTTTGTTTCCAAATTCAAGTAGTTTTTTTACAGAAAATATTATGTGACGACTATGACTACCATTATACAGGTTTTTTTTTGTTCTTTTTGATTCATGAACACTTGCGTATGTCATGTAGGTAGTTATATAATTTCATTGTTAATAATAAACGCCAAAAATTGTGTATGCACTTAATTATTATTTAATGTACAGTTGCCCATATTTTTTCTAAATAAGTACCATTAATGTACCACCATACCTTTTATCTCTCCCGATTAAAAATAGCTTACAAAGAAAATAATCACTGATGAATATTGTAAATGTTTACTGATCACTGTAGATTTTAAACCAACGTAGTAACTATTTGAGTTAAAACGCTCGTAGTTAAAATATTTGCATATTTACCTTCATTTTCAGGCATTAGCAGGCAACGTGTAAACGGATCTCCTGTGTAATGTTCAGAACAGCCACATTGAGCAATATGGTTGAATACAGTGCAATGAGCGTTTATGCCACAAGCTCCCGGACAGGGATCGCGACACTTTTCATTCATGCAAGCCTGGTTACTGGGGCATTCGGAATTGATTGTACACTCTGGCCTACAGTTAGGTGGACTGCCAATATAATTGGGCTTACAAGCACACGAAGGAGCATTGCCAATATTCCGACACTCGGCGTATAGACCACATGGTGCTGATAAACACGGATCTTGAGATGGTACGTTTATAGGCGGCTGTGATACTGAAAATATGAAAAAAGAGTTAAGCGAATGCTAAATAGTTATTCTATGCAAATAACAAGTATTTGTAAAAGTGTGCTTACTTTTAATTGGATAACATCTTGTAAATGGATTTCCAGTAAGGCCTTGTTTACAGACACAAATGGGGCTGTGATTGATTACATTACAGTTAGCGTTCTGTCCGCATGTATTTTCGCACGGGTTTATGCATTTCTGGTTCGCACAAGCCAAATGCGTGGGGCATTCCGAACTCACAACACACTCAGGACGGCAGTTTGGTGGTGCGCCTATGAAACTTGGCAAACAAGAGCATGCGGCTTGGCCCTTCACTTCTCTACATTGACTGTTTGCTCCACATGGTGAAGGATTGCATGGATTCGTTTCGACTACTAGTGCTGGAAAAATATTTAATTCAATTAGGTTATCGAACGATGGATTAGGCTGATTACACTTATTTTCAAATTTTAAATTTAACAGTTTATTTAATAGGTATAAGCCTATCCATACTTACGTTCTTGCATGATATTACAATGGCTAAATGGATTTCCCGTGTACCCTTCTTGACATAGGCATGTTGGCATATGATTATATACTTGACATATTGCATTCGAGCCACATGTACCTGGACAAGGGTCGATACATTTCATTCGGGAACAAGCTCTGTTAAGGGGACAGTCAGAATTGACGACGCATTCAGGTCTACATCCTTCGTAGGGATTTCCTAAGTATTCATCCAGACACTGACACGACCCAACACCTCTTTGTTCTTTGCATACAGCATTTGCTCCACATGGATTTGGATTGCAAGGCGTTAATGTTTCAGTCTGGTCCATGATTGGCATAGCACTGCAATATGTAAATGGATCGCCCGTGTAACCTGCTTGACACAAGCACATGGGAGCGTGACTAACAACTCTACATTCCGAATTTGAACCGCATGCGCCTATGCATGGATCTGCACATTTTTGATTGAGGCATGCCAAATTATAATCACATTCACTGTTGCTAATACACTCAGGTCGACAGTTAGGAGGTGTTCCCTTGTAGGTTGGCAAACAAGCACAGATGGGGCTTTCTCCGCTTATTCTGCAAATAGAATGCGGCCCACATGGTGATGGTTCACATGGATCTACCTGTGCCATCTCTGTGACTGAAATTAAATAAAATTAATAACATTACAAAATCTGCAAAGCTAAACTTGAGATGGTGATTTACAATAATAAAATAATATATAAGTTAAAAATGTTTACCTCTAACTATACATCTCACAAAAGGATCTCCGGTAAATGACGGTGGGCATGTACAAATTGGATTATGATTGATAACATCGCAAACAGCTGCTGTGCCACAAGCGCCTAGACACGGATTTATACACTTTTGGTTGTTGCAAGCTTCTTTTAGTGGACATTCCAGACTGACGACACATTCAGGTCGGCATGTCGGTGGACTACCCCGATATCCAGGTACACAAGAACACACTGCTTGTCCATTTGATTGTTGGCATCGACTGTTCGGTCCGCATGGTGAAGGATTGCACGGGTTGGTAATAGACACTGCAATACATATTAGTTTAGTCATCTATTTATGGAATAAGTATAAAGTAATGTTTTGACCATGGAAATAATAAAAAAAAATACCTGCTGATGGTCTGCATTCTATGAAAGCGTTGCCGCTCATGCCCTTCGGGCAGGAACACATTGGTACGTGGTTCATAACGTCGCAGATGGCGTTCAGTCCGCATGTCCCAATACAAGGATTCACACATTTGTTTCGTGAACAACCTTTATCTAGTGGGCAATCTGTATTATAAACGCATTCTGGACGACAGCCAAGATAGGGGTCACCATGATAGCCAACCTCGCATGAACAAATGCCATTGTTGCAGACGCTGTTCGGACCACAAGGGCTCGGATGGCATGGATCATACGAAACAGGATCGGGTTCAACTATAAGATATAAATTATTTCATTAGGTATTAAACATGTAACATTATTAACGACACTTTGAGGGTCTCAGTGTACTTGTCATTTTTTTAATCATTTTTATGCATCCAAATAACTACTTATGTACTTATATCAAATTGAGATTCACTTTGTGGATTGCAATAAAGGTTTGGTAATGAAGATTTGGTTTTGAGATTTGAGTAGTGGTTTTTTTTCTTTATACTTATTAAATGCATAACGGTGATATTATAATTTTTTACCAGCAATGGGCTTCGCAGAACACTGCCTAAATGGATCTCCAGTGAAGCCATCTGGGCAGAGGCACACAGGAACATGGTTGTTTACGAAACACTTGGCATATAGGCCGCAAGAACCATCGCAAGGGTTTCGACATTTTTCAGCTTCGCAAGCCCGATCACTTGGGCAGTCAGAATGGACAACGCACTCCGGCTTACAGTACGGCGGTGAACCGACGTAGGACGGTAAGCATGAACATGAAGGTAATCCATTATTATCTCGACATTCGGCGTACGAACCACATGGGGATGGTACGCAAGGATCTGAAGGAACTGCTACACTTGGAGATGTTTCTACAAAACAAAATTATTGCAATTATTGCGAGCCAATTCAAAAATGATAAAAAGGTATGTAAAAATATGTAATGTTTAAATAAAAATGTATTTCAACTTACGCAATATTAGACTACACATGGTAAATGCGTTTCCAGAATAACCCGACCGACATGTACACACTGGACTGTGATTAATTACTTTGCATTCTGTATTTTGTCCACATGGCTTCGGGCAAGGATTAATGCATCGTTGATTAACGCAAGCCCGATTGGATTTGCATTCGGAGTTCACCATACATTCTGGCTTACAATTTGGTGGCGAGCCCATATAATTTGGAAGGCATGAACAAACTGGTTGATTATTTACTTCTTTACAAATTGCGTTGACGCCACAGGGTGATGGATTGCATACGTTTATAACTGCAATGTCGTTTTCTGAAAATATTTTATTATTGTTTAAAATATGCTTAGTCATGCTAACTTCACTTCAATAATTGATTATGCATATTTACCTCTTACGAGATGACAAATTGACAGTGGAGTTCCGGTGTAACCCGGTTTGCAATTACACATCGGTTTATGGTTCGTGACATAGCAGTCTGCATTATATCCACAAGCTCCCGGACACGGATCTACGCATTTGTTTCTGTTGCACGCAAAAACCAACGCACAGTCTGAATCAGCTAAGCATTCAGGTCTACAACCTTGGTAAGGGTCACCAAAATAATAAGGTAAACATGAGCATGATCCGGCATTTCCTTGCACTTTACATTCAGCATTTGCACCACAAGGGGACGGTTCACATGGGTTTAGATATTCGACCTTTGGTGGAGCTGAAATGTTTTTCAAATACTATAAATTGACTTACCGATAAACATGTCAGTCACCGTAGAAGCACGTCCTTGTTCCGAAGCGTTAGTTGAAGCTTGCTGGGCCTGGCGACGTTTAGTGACCTCCTTAATCCAGCTTCAGCGCCACTATCTTAAGCAGCGTCGTCCAAAAGCGGCTGTCATGGCGGACAGCCTAAGCTTTACTGTAAGTGCTATGTTATCTCCGCGTGCTCCGTAGTCAAGCATAAGGCATTATTTCACATTAACAGTTATTTGTAATAAAGTTACATCCCTCCTGGAAGCGATTTATTCACCTATTTTTTTCATCATATCGGTACCTACCGACCTGGTCCTAAACTTATGTTGAAAGCGTTTGCATAAGTTCTGCATTGATGAAATTACCTTTAAACCAAGAGGCGGGCATGGTCACCTCACAGTCCTAAAGTAATAACATCTATACAGTCCTATGTTCATTAGTAAACCGTGTGAGGCGTGAACGCTAAGTATAATATTTTCTTACATGACAAGCCGTCATTTAAAGCATGAACAAATTATCACGCTTTGCCAAGCTGAGGGGTTATATGCATCTGAAGTGGTTGGCACATCACTTTCCCTAGAGCATTATTATACAAACTTCCGTTTACCTTAATCTTAACAAATATTTCAAATGTAAAAAATTGTACCTACCAATACCCACATAATATAATACATTATTTTTGACAATAGTTAAAAACTTTTCAGATTTAACCTAAATCATTCAGATTTTCAATAAAATAGTCATTAAAAAGTGTCAAATATAAAACAAAAATGTAGTTGATGATTACCTTTTGGCTGTGAGCAGCCCTGGAAGGGATCACCCTCAAGACCTGGTTCGCAGGCGCAGATCGCACGATGATCGACCACGGAACATATGGCTCGTGGGCCGCATGCTTGTACACACGGATCTTTACATTTCTGCGCGACACAAGCTAAGGCTGCTGGGCATTCAGCGCTGATTGTACATTCCGGTCGACAGTTTGGTGGAGCTCCTATAAAACCTGGCTGACAGCTGCATGCTGGTGTCTCTCCGGAACTAAGGCAAATCGAACTTGGGCCGCATGGCGAGGGCTCACATGGGTTAATGGGGTCTGGCGGCGGTGCTGCAATAAACGATTTTAATCATAATGAAAATGTAACAATTATTTATACTTAATTATAAAAAGAGAATTTTAATTGTTTACCTGGTTTTGGATAGCAATATGAGAAGGGATCTCCAGTATAATCTTCGTTACATGTGCAAATAGGTGAGTGCGCAATAACTTGGCATCGAGCGCCGCGCCCACAAGCTCCGTCACAAGGGTCGCGACATCGGCGATCAATACAAGCCAATTGTAATTTGCACTCGGCGCTGACGAGACATTCCGGTCGACAAGAAGGAGGCGACCCAACGTGTCCTGTTTTGCACGAACAAGCCGCAGCACCGGTTTTGCTCACTGTACACTCACTGTAGGGGCCACATGGAGACGGCGAACAAGGTGAAATCGGTGTGTCTATAAACATTTTAATAATTATCAAAATAAAGCAGATCCAATATATTTAAAAAAGACGAGTATATTCTAAGTGGTCAATTAATATAACTTGATTTTACCTTTTTGGATTTGAATTTGAGTACACAAATTGAAAGGATCCCCTGTAGTGGCTGGAGAACATGTACAAGATGGTATATGGTTATTGACTGAACATATTGCGTTCGTGCCACACGCACCTGGGCATGGATCTACGCATTTGCCACTTTGACATGTACGAGTTGGGGAACACTCGCCATTAGTACTACATTCAAGTCGACAGCCGGTATATGGATCTCCAAAGTATCCAGCTGCGCAAGAGCAAGCTCCTAAATCACAAATAGCATTACCACCACAAGGAGATGGATTGCAAGGATCCGGTAAAGTAGGAGGAGCTTCTGCAAAATAAAAAAAAAACATAATAATAAGCTTTACATACGCGTCAGAAAAATTACAATTATGTAAGACTACAAAACTGAGTAGATGCTTTGCAATGAGAAGGTTTCAATGACATACCTATAACTTCTGCACATTGTATAAACGGATCTCCAGAATATCCAGTGGGACAGCTGCAAATAGGTATATGGTCGTGTACGCGACATTCAGCTCTGAATCCACAGGAACCTTCACATGGATTTCTGCATCTTTCAGCGATACACGCCTGGTGCGACGGACAATCTGTATTGACAAGGCACTCGGGGTGACAGTTAGGTGGAGCACCTATATACCCTTGAATGCAAGAACATGACGGGCTGTTGTTAATCGGACGACATTCACTGTACGATCCGCATGGGTTTAGATGACAGGGATGAATTGGTTGTTCCGGCTCATACTCGGTCTTTTCTATTTCAAAACACTTTTTAAACGGATCACCAGTCATTCCCGCTGGACAACTGCATAAAGGACTGTGATTAATAACTTGACAGTGAGATCCAATGCCACAAGTACCTCTGCAAGGGTCAGCGCATTTCAACCTATGGCAAGCTCGGTCTGACGGACACTCACTGCTGTCAGTACATTCAGGTCTACAATCAGGAGGTGCGCCTCTGTAGTCTGGTAAGCATTCACAAGATGCTAATCCACCATTTTCCCTGCAAACACTATTAGGACCACACGGCGATGGCTGGCATGGTTTAATAATTTCCGTAATTGGTTCTTTTATACACTGATCGAACGGATTTCCTGTGAACCCTTTAATACAAGCACAACTAGGAACGTGATTTATAACGTTACATTCGGCATTTCTACCACATATTCCTGGACAAGGGTCTACGCATTTATTTCTTATGCATGATTTATCAGCAGGGCAATCGGAACTCAAAACACATTCAGGACGGCAACCATCATATGGATTTCCTTGGTATCCTTCCAGACATGAACATGATCCAGCTCCATCTCGTTGACTACAAACTGCATTTGCCCCACAAGGCGAAGGATCACATGGCTGTACGGGATTTTCTGAAAAAAAGTGCATCATCAAATATCAAAACCAAAAAATATCAAAAACAAAAAAAACAAAAAAAAAAGTTTTATTATGTCTGTTCTATGCTACTTTATCTCCTCTTTCTATACGAGTAGTATCACTCATTCTTCCTAAGTAGAACTCTTGTGTTTTGTAACTAAATTACCATTACCATCACGCCTGTATTCCCTCCAAAGGGTTAGGCACAGACACCCCTGCCTTAGCCCCCTCACCCCTTTAAATACAAATGGGAGAGGTGTACAGTGGTACACACCAATATACACCTCTGCCACTTGTACCTAAATTGTGCTAATAAATTTAATCTTCTTTTTTGTATTTGACATTTCCTAATATCTTACGAAGAAATACTTGAATAACATACCTTCTTGAAGAACACATTGCATAAATGGATTGCCCGTAAACTTATCTCTGCAACTACAAGATACAGTATGGCTGACAACAATGCAGTCAGCATTCACTCCACACGAGCCAGGGCATGGATCTATGCATTTATTTTTAACACATGCTTGATTTGAAGGACAATCTGGATTAATGACACATTCCGGTCTGCAATTTGGTGGCTGTCCAATATAATTCTCGATACATCTACAATTAGCTTTTCCATTTCTTTCGATACATTGTGAGTTAGGTCCACATGGAGATGGATTACATGCATCGACTGTTTGAGGCGGTGGAAGAACAATTTCATAACAACTCTTAAACGGATCCCCAGTTTGTCCTGAATTGCAGCTACAAATTGGACTGTGATTTATTACTTCACAGCGAGCAGATATTCCGCAAGCGTTGATACAGGGGTTTATGCATTTTTGATTAACGCATGCTTTTGTAGATGGGCATTCGGAGCTAACTACGCATTCTGGGCGACAGCCCGGTGGTGAGCCTTGGAAACCTTCAAGGCATGCACATACAGCAGAATTGTCAACGTTCTTACATATACTATTCGGTCCGCAAGGTGAAGGATGACACGAATCTTTTGGTTTTGATTTCTCTTGTTCCATACGACGACAATGCGTAAATGGATTGCCGGTATATTCTGTCATACATGAACATGTAGGTATGTGATTAATGACGTCACATTTAGCATTTTGTCCGCATGTACCTGGACATGGATCTCTACATTTGTTTCTGAAACAAGCCTTATCTCTGGGACATTCCTGGCTTCCAGTACATTCTGGTCGACAACTTTCATAAGGATTTCCGCCGTATTCCGCTAAACACGTACAGAATCCGTTATCGCATGCAGCGTTAGCGCCGCATGGAGAGGGATTGCATGGATCTAAAGGTATTGGTGTAGTCGAATCTAAAAAATAAGTAAAGTCAATTAATAAATTTTGTTCGTTCACACATGCTAAATAATATTATGGAATGATATTCAGGAAACATTGCCAAACCTTCAACGATGGGCAGGCATCTTGCAAACGGATCCCCAGTATATCCCTCGTTACATACACAAACAGCTACATGGTTCAAAACGTGACATGATGCGTCAACTCCGCACGATCCTGGACATGGGTCTTCACATTTTTGTCGTACGCAGGCAAGGGAAGCTGGACATTCGGCGTTAATCGTACATTCAGGCCGGCATGAAGGCGGGGAACCCACGTATCCAGGAAGACAAGAGCAAGCTGGTCCACTTGCTAACAACTGGCAACGCGAGTGAGGGCCACATGGTGAAGGATTACAAGATGGAGGTCTTTCGGTTGTTGGCGGAATTCCTAAAAAATTATATCACATTGTAAATTTCATATTTCAAGGTTGGTCCCTAATTGAAAGTCTCCAAGTATTTTGTTTGGATCTTATTTAAAAAAATATTTACGTAATTATTTGTTATAAAAACATACCATAGCATTGCGTAAAGGGATCGCCGGTCATGCCTAATGGGCACGTACAGATAGGGCTATGGTTTTTCACTATACAGTGCGCTCTCAAACCACAGGAGTGCGGGCACGGATCATCACATTTTTGATTGATGCAAGCTTTAGATGTATCACATTCACTGTTGACAATACACTGAGGGCGACATGATGGCGGTGACCCAATGTAATTCGGCAGACACGAACACACTGCTTGCATATTCACTTGTCTGCACTGACTATTTGGACCACAAGGTGTCGGTTCACAAGGGTTTTGTGGTGGAGTTGCTGTAAATTAAAATTATTATGATTTAACTCAAATATATTTAAATCATAATTATACAGTTTTTTTCAATTTACATTTGTTTTAGATAATAACGTGTTATTCGGTGTGTCACGATTAGGTTGCGAATATGTCTGAACTGTTTATAAAGCGTTGTCCAGCTTTGTCTGAATACGATTGAATAAATAAATGTTTTTATCTTTAAAGTTTCCACTAAACTAAAGAATCCGACTTACGTAATATGGAAATTTCTTTGCACTGGAAGAATGGATCACCAGTATATCCTCTCGGGCAAGTGCAAACAGGAATATGATTTTCGACGGTGCACTGTGCTAACTGCCCGCAAGTTCTTGGACAGGGATCAATACACTTGAATCGTGTACATGCTAGATTTGGTGTGCAATCGTCATTACTCTCGCATTCCCTTCGACATCCGTGCGTACTGTATGGATCGCCCTCGTAGCCTTCGGAACATACGCAAGCACCAGCTCCGTTATATTCTCGGCACTCCGCGTTGGGGCCACACGGAGACGGTGTGCATGGGCTTGATGTTGGAGTCATTTCAGTTGCTACAAAAACGTACATTAATTAATTATCGTTATTTTTTAAGGAATTTCTATATACCCGTCGTTGTCATTTAAATGTTAAGAATTGTAAACTTCTATTGTAAGTATGATACTATAAAAGAAAAAATACGCACATGATATAACAATTTGGATACAATTCCTCACAGCATCGCCAGTAAAACCGTGTTGGCAGGAGCACACTGGTTTGTGATTAATTGTTAAACAAAGAGCATTTACACCGCATGCGCCTTGGCATGGATCTCTACAACGCTCATTAATACAAGCAGTGTTACTAGGACATTCTGGATCAATGGTGCATTCCGGTCTGCAGTTTGGTACTCGGCCGATGTAATTTGGTAAGCAGGAACAAGCCGCCTGATCACCAATAACACGGCATTCCGAATTGGGCCCACACGGAGAAGGTAAACAAGGGTCAGATGTAGGTGGACCATCTAAAAAAGAAAATTTCACGTTTCAAAATCATATTTCTTTCGATAAGTCAAGAAATTGCAGCGGTTACCATTGTACTCGTAAAGTACAAATTTTTTGCTTTATCTGTAAACGTTTTAAAGAATTACTTACGCTGTATTAGACTGCACTGAGTGAATGGATCTCCGGTGTATCCGGGAGTACAAGTACAAATGGGATTGTGTGTAATAACTTGGCATCGAGCGTTGAGACCGCAGGAATCTTGACATGGATCTTTGCATTTCTTTCTAATACAGGCTTTATCTTGTGGACATTCAGAGCTGACGATACACTCAGGGCGGCAGGAAGGTGGTGTGCCAATGTAGTCACTCTCGCATGTACAAACGCTGTGACCATTTATCACCCGACATAAACTGTTCGGCCCACAAGGTGATGGTTCGCAGGGGTCTAGTGGGACCTTTGGATTTTCTGTAACAACTGCAAAAAAAAAAAAATACAATACCTTCAATAAATTCAGAATAGTCGTAGTTTAGAGCTAACTCTAAATTTCATTGGAATAAATTCTGCACAAAACTTATGAAGTATCATGTATTTTCATTGACGACAGACAATTTCTAGTTTGTAGCTTCTTTTAGGCGACTAAAAGAAAAATAAAATTACGATTTACTCACTTTCTATGTCACATCTAACTAACGGGTTACCGTTGTACCCACTAAGACATGTGCATGTCGGAGAATGATTAACAGTTCGACATTCAGCGTTTATTCCGCAAGCGCCTGGGCAAGGATCTTTGCATCGATTGTTTGAACAAGCCTTATTGCGGTCACAATCCGAGTTCGATACGCATTCTGGTCGACATCCTGTGTAAGGGTCACCAAAGTACTCTGGCAGACACGAACAGGAGCCAACTCCGTTTCTTTCCTTACATAACGCATTAGCACCGCAGGGTGAAGGACTGCAAGGATTCGGTGGAGGTTCTGAATGTTCTGAAATAAATAATATTGTTTACATATTAAATATAAAGTACCATTTTAATAATGCAAATACTGATACCTTACGTTCCAAAACTTACGCTCAAAAGGTGAACAGCCACTGAAAGGGTCACCCGTATATCCCAATAAACAGGTACACAGTGCAACATGATTGGCTACAGAACATTCCGCGTTAAAACCACAAGAGCCAGGACACGGATCCACACATTTTTCATTTTGACATGCAAGATTACCAGGACATTCGGCATTGATAGAACATTCTGGTCTACAATTTGGTGCTACACCAATATAAGTCGGTAAGCATGAACATGCAGGCGCTTCTCCAACTATTTTACACTGAGAATATGGACCGCATGGTGAAGGAACACATGGATTTCCTTTAGGCGCATCAAAGATAGGTTCTAAGAAAGAAAGAAAATAAGACAGATTTAGAAAAACAGTACACAGAAAATATACAAAGGTAGAAAAAAAATGAAAAGAATAATGAAAAAAAGAGAATAAAATATGTAGATGAAATATTTTAAAAAGAAAACAATAAATTAAATATTTAAAGGGGGGTCAAAAACAAACAATTTTGTAGTTGCTTTTTATTTTTGTTACTTATTAATTCATTTGTATTCTTACTTTGCTCCAATTGACAAGTAACGAATGGATCACCAGTAAATCCCGCTTTACATGTACAAATTGGATTATGGTTGATCACTTGGCACCTCGCATTAATACCACAAGTTCCTGGGCACGGATCCCTACACTTTTGCTTAATGCATGCTTGGTGTTGCGGGCAATCCGTGCTTATAACGCATTCTGGTCTACAAGTCGGCGGTGAGCCCACGTACCCTTCCCGACAAGAACAAACACCGTGATCGTCCACAATTTTACAATTGCTGTAAGGCCCACAAGGCGATGGGACACAAGGGTTTATATCCGCAATTGGAGCTAAAAACCAAATTAAGTCAGTTTTAAAAGCTAGAAGATGATAAGTGTAGTATTTTATATAATTTTTATTTTAAACAAGTTACTAACGTTTTCTCTCAGGGTGACAAGATACGACTGGATTGCCATCATAACCATCAATACATAGGCATACCGGAGTATGATGTGCCACCGTACACTGAGCATTTATGCCACACGCACCCTGACATATGTCTATGCATTTGTTATTGGAACATGCTTTGTCGAACGGACAATCGTTATTTGTGACGCATTCAGGTCGACAACCCAGATATGGATCACCAAAATATCCTGGCGCACATGTACAGGCTCCAGCCGAGTTTCTTTCAGTGCAAATGGCGTTTGGACCACACGGTGATGGGTTACAAGGATTGGTCTCATCTTCACTTGGTACTGTGACTACGAACGAAAATAATGTATTAAAGCATTGGAGGTTGGGGATGTAATAAAATCATTAAGGAGTCATTTTTCATGATACTTACCAATGAAATAACAACCGCTAAATGGATCACCTGAATAGCTTTCGCGACAGTGGCAAATAGCTTTATGATTTATTACAACGCATTCTGCGTTTGAACCACAAGATCCTTCGCAAGGATTAACACACTTTTCACGAATACAAGCTAGATTGCTGGGACATTCTTCATCGTAAATGCATTCAGGGCGACAATTGGGTGCTCTACCAATGTAACCAGATTGACAAGAGCAAGCTGGAGTTTCTCCAATAACCCGACATTGTGAATTAGGCCCACAAGGCGATGGTATGCAGGGATTGCCAGAAGGTTTTGGTTCCGGCCCTAAAATATTTATAAACATTGATCAAGTATATTTTTAATGTTAGTATTACGATTTGTAATATGTTAATATCCAATAAAATAGTGGTTAACTCACTTTTTTCGTAGGCGCAATGTACAAACGGATCTCCGGCGTAATTTGGGGGACAACTACATAATGCATTGTGATTGACTACAGTACATTTAGCGTTATTTCCACACGCTCCGATGCATGGGTCAACACATTTCAGATTAATGCAAGCTTTATTGGGCATACATTCACTGCTAACCATACATTCCGGCCGACAGAAGGGTGGTGAACCAAAATATTTCTCTTGACATGAACATATTGCATGACCACCATTAACACGACATAAACTGTATGGTCCACAAGGTGACGGTGAGCACGGATCAATGGGAACTTCATTCTGACCTAAAATAGCCCATTAGAATTAGAATAGGTAAATTTATTTATATGAGAATTAAATACAAGACTTTGGATCCTTATCTCATAAAATAAAAGCCTTACGTATATAACATGAAGTAAATGGATTTCCTTCGTAACCAGGTTGGCAGGCACAAGATGGAGCATGATTATTGACCCGACATTCAGCGTTCATTCCACATACTCCAGGACAAGGGTCTTTACATTTATTGTTAATGCAAGCCCTATCTTTCGGACAATCTGAATTCAACACACATTCTGGGCGACATTCCACGTATGGATCTCCGAAGTAATCAGGAAGACACGAGCATGATCCTACTTCATGTCTTTCTTTGCATATAGCGTTCGCCCCGCATGGTGACCGTGAGCATGGACTTTCGACTTGAGGTTCAATAGCTACAAGTTTAAAATAATAATGTTTATAACTTTTGCCTTTTTATAATAATAACAGATTTTTGTTTGAGAAATACCAGTAATAACTTACATGGAATAGGAGAACATCCTGAAAATGGATCTCCTGTATACCCCTGGTCACATGAACATACTGGTATATGTTTGACAACAGCGCAACTAGCATGATATCCACATGAGCCCGGACAAGGGTTACTACATTTCTCAGCAATGCATGCCAGGTTGCCTGGACATTCTACGTTTATCATGCACTCAGGTCTACAGTTAGGGGGACGACCCACGTAGTTTTCTAAGCATGAGCACACAGATAGACCATTGACATCTTTGCATAGAGAATTTGGTCCGCAAGGATTCGGTAAACAGTTATCAATTGGTTCCATATGTTCTGTCAAAAAATAATATTTTTTAAGTTATATTTTACGACTACCAATATAATAAAAAGTGTATTTTATTTATTTGAAATTAATATCATTATTACTTACTTTCCTCAAAGAAACACCTTATGAAAGGATCACCAGTATATCCATTAAAACAGCTACATATAGGATTATGGTTTACAACTTGACATTGAGCGTCAATACCGCACATACCAGGACACGGATCCTGGCATTTTTGATTAATACATGCCTTATCCGGCCGGCAATCAGAACTAACAATACATTCAGGCCTACAATTTGGCGGAGAACCAATGCACAGATCGAGACATGTACAAACAGCATGCCGATTAAACACGCGACATTTACTGTAGGGCCCACAAGGCGTTGGGTTGCACGGATCCACAGGTTCTGGTAGAGCTACATTATATAGAAGAGAAAATAGATAGATAAGTATAGCACGAAACACAGAAATAGACAAATCAAGAAAGAACAAGAAAGAAAGTCTTACATGAAACAGGAGTACATGCATGAAGAGGATTCCCTCTATATCCAGGTAAGCAGTAACATGATGGTGCATGGTTTGCAACTCTACATTCGGTGTTCTGTCCACAAGCACCAGAGCACGGGTCCACGCATTTATTATTGAAACAAGATCTGTCTCTAGGACAATCAGTGTTCATGACGCATTCTGGGCGACAGCCACGATATGGATCGCCATAAAACTCATCTACACATGTACAAGAACCAGCACCATTCCTTTCTCGACATATGGCATTAGGTCCACAAGGTGATGGATTGCAAGGTTGATGAGGAACATCTTTCGAAGCTGCAAAATTTGTATAGATACATAACATGCTATGACACACAGTTACGAAAAACATGCAGATGGTGCGATTGAATAACGAATAATTTATTAAAGCTTACCTTCAACTGGATTACAGCCAGCAAACGGATCACCCGAAAATCCTTCATCACAGGAACAAATTGGTTGATGATTCTGCACTATGCACCGTGCATTGAAGCCGCAGGAGCCTACGCATGGGTTGACACAGTTGCCAGACAGACAAGCCAGTGCCAATGGACAGTCCTGGTTGATAACACATTGCGGACGACAAGAAGGCGGGGCACCCAGAGTGCCTGGTTCGCAAGAGCACACTGCACGGCCGGCTTCGTTGCGGCACGAAGAATGTGGCCCGCATGGCGACGGCAGGCATGGATTTGGCGCGGGTTGAGGAAAAGCTGTTAAAAAACAGGAGTTTTAAAACGAATTCACTACTACGTACAATTTTTTGCAGAATTAGTGAATAAATACAAAATAAAAATGAGACTTCATTAACTGTTCCTAAAATGTATTTCTTTTCTCCTTATTAATCTTATCAATTTCGTTGATTCACAACAACCGTATTGTATCTACTCCTAATGGGGGTATGCTTTGTCAATTTCATTTTTGGGATTAATAAACGCGATCGCAGGTCTAGTTAAAAGTATCTCGAGTTATAGTTAAAAACATACATATACATTTTTGAGACTTACTTTTTCTGTTGCATCTTATAAACGGATCACCTTCTGGTAGATTTTCTGGACACGTGCAAATAGGATTGTGTCCCACAACATGACAACGTGCGTCTAAACCGCAGCTATGTAAGCAGGGGTCTTTGCACTTGTGGTTGATGCAAGCTTTGTTTGTGGGGCAGTCGGAGTTGACGGCACATTCAGGTCGGCAGGCAGGCGGTGCTCCCAGGTAGCCGGCGCGGCATGAACACGCAGCTCGGTCGATCACAACGCGGCATTCACTGTTTGCTCCACAAGGTGATGGCTCGCATGGATCGAAAGTTGTTGCTACAATATTTAATATTCATAATATATTAATTATTTATGTACTAAGACGTAGTCAAACATATATTGATATTAAAAAACAACGTTGATTGATACTGGGTAACTTCGGCTTATTTTTTTCAAGATGAAATAATTACTGTGACCCCCTTTTTGCGACAATGTAGCACCACATAGGTAGTATAGCCTATGTTCATAAAATTAACAAAAACAAAATTCGTCATTACTTTGCCAACAGCGCACTCTATACAAAAATTGGTTCAGTTATATTTATTTCATGAGTGCTTAAACTCGATGCAAATTTGTAGGTAGAATCAGGACACTGATATAATATAGGCTTTTGGTTAAACTGAAAACAATTTCCCTTAAATAACTTAATTTCTAAATGAATACGTAACTTAAAATCGACGAAACGGGAAATTGACTACAATCATAAATGACTTAAATCTAATCTTATCTAAAACCATAATGGTTCAACACGCCAAATAACAGGGCATTATCAATCAGTCAAGTTAAAAAAAGTAATACATACGTGGTGCAGGTTTTTGACGACATGAAGAAAATGGCTCGCCTTCATAGCCCTTAAAGCATGTGCAGACTGGAACATGATTGGTGACTGAACATTCTGCGTTTACGCCACATAAGTCTTTACATGGATCTCGGCAGTGATTTGACAGGCAAGCAAGATGATTTGGACAATCGGAGTTTATTGTACATTCTGGTCTACAGCCGCCTGCATACGGATTCCCGATGTTGGGGGGTATGCATGAACAACGAGCTATATTGTTAACTACTGAGCACACTGTATTGTCTCCACAAGGTGACGGGTTGCAAGGCGTCTGTGATTCGCCCCTAGCAACTTCGACACAACCTACAAACGCATCGCCTCTATATCCTTCCAGGCAGCTACAGAGTGGCGTGTGATTAACCACATTACATATAGCTTTGTTTCCACACGCACCAACGCATGGATCTACACACTTTTCATTGATGCAGGCTTTACTAGATGGGCACTCTTGACTTATAACACATTCTGGTCTACAGTATGGTGGAGTGCCTGAATAATTCGGCCGACAGGAGCATACTGGATGATTTGACTTAATTTCGCACACAGAATTAGGGCCACATGGCGATGGTACACAAGGATTTTTGTCCACAGGCCCAGGTCCAGGCCCTATAACTTCTGCACAAGCCACGAATGGATCTCCAGTTTGTCCAGGGCTGCAACTGCATATTGGATTGTGATTTACTACAATACACTCTGCGTTGATACCACAGCTACCCTGGCACGGATTTGAACACCGTTGATTTACACATGTCTCTGTTTGTGAGCAATCTGAATTACTGACACATTCTGGTTGGCACATGGGTGCTACTCCTCTGTGGCCTGGCAAACATGAACACACTGCAAATCCAGACGGTGATACAATGCATCGACTGTATGCACCACAAGGCGATGGATCACATGTAGATAGTGTGGGCGGCACTAAGACAGTGGGTTGGCATCTCACATAAGGATCTCCTGTGCTGCCGGTCTCACAATAACAAACTGCATGGTGATTAACGGTACTACATAATGCTCCAATACCACATATGTCTTTGCAAGGGTTTTCACATTTATTATTTAAACATGCCAATTCTGGTGAGCAGTCACTATTTACGACACACTCAGGACGGCATGACATGTATGGGTTTCCATAAAAGTTGGGCAAACATTTACAAGTTCGTGCACCATTTACATCTTCGCAGAAAGCATTAGCACCGCATTGTACATTATCGCAAGTGTCAAATGTATTAGCTAAAAAAGGAATTGTGTTATTAAAATAAGATAATGATTAGAATTAGATACGAGTAAAAAAATTTGATTACTTAAATTCGTTTTGAATACTTACGGCGTGTTGTTGGTTTACAGTGTTCATAGGGATTTCCTTCAAAGCCTTCTATACAATGACAGATTGGATCGTGATGGTAAACTGAACATAGCGCATTGACACCGCACGAACCCGGGCAAGGATCTACGCATTTGTTTCTTAAACACGCCTTATTGAAGGCACACTCTGAATTAAACACGCATTCCGGTCTGCAAGCCGGGTTATTCACTGCATTTGGTCCGACGCAAGCGTCACAAATAGCAAATTGATTACCATAGGTATCGCATGGACCATTGGGATCGCATGGATTCGGCGAGCAGGGCTGAACTGTAGTATTATCAGCTCCAATAATTATTGCTGAAATATTAAAAAAAAACGTCGGTATAATAGACTACGCTTGAAGATAAAAAAGATGGTTGATAAAGATATGAAATTAAATTAATGAATTAATAAAAGACCAATAAAATTATGTAGTCATAAAATACTCACGTCGGTAAAGACATTGAGTCAGCGGGTCTCCAATATATCCGTCTGGACACAGACATGATACTGTGTGTTCTGAACATAAACATACTGCGTGAATACCACACACGTTATTGAATGAGCATGGATCTGTACATTTTTTATTGATACATGATTCGTTGGATGAGCAGTCCGAATTCATTGTGCATTGTGGTTTACACTCTATAGTTGGGTCTCCAAAGAAGTCAGGAGGGCAGAAACAAAAAGCTTTATCACCAACGTCTTGGCAAATGGCATTTATACCACACCTTGCGGTGTTACAAGGTTTTTTAGAATTCGATTTTTGATCTCCAGGTGGTAAGCAACTCATTAAAGGATTTCCAACAAAACCATCATCACAAACACAAACTGGTCGATGAGTTTCTACTTGACATTTTGCATTAATTCCACAGGCCCCAGGACAAGGATCGCGGCAGACATATCCGATGCATGCTCTATTAAGTTTACATTCGTCATCTACT
Source organism: Caradrina clavipalpis (assembly GCA_932526535.1). Classification (NCBI taxonomy): domain Eukaryota; kingdom Metazoa; phylum Arthropoda; class Insecta; order Lepidoptera; family Noctuidae; genus Caradrina; species Caradrina clavipalpis. The sequence goes on from OW052093.1 coordinate 8,993,005, forward strand.
TCACATTCTCGAGAATGACATCCATCAACACCATAAGCATCCCCTAAACTGCCTTCAGGACATATGCATAATGCTTGTCCTTCATAGTTGACTTGACAAATGGCTTGAGGGCCACACGGATTAGGCGTACAGGGACTTCTTTGAGGTTGGCAACCAACATGCGGATCACCAGTGAACCCAGTCTTACAGAAACACATTTCCATGTTGCCACTTACATAACAATCTGCGTTTGGTCCACACGGGCCTGGTCGGCAAAGCACTTCGGGTGGTAAGTAACCTGGAGTATTACAAGCTTTGTAAGGATTTCCTATAGCATTTTCGGGACAATAACAGGGTGGAGATCTATTCGGGTCACATCGCGCTCCGGCTCCGCAAGTGTTTGGTTCACAAGGATTCCGTGATTCAACACAACCCCTGATTGTATTTGGACTCTCAATGTAACCCGGTAAACATGTACATTTTGCGAATCCATTTGACTGTGTTGTACATTGTGTGTTAGGGCCACAAGGTGACGGATTGCATGGATTATTTGGTAACCGACATAGTTGACGAGGAGGATCTCCTTCATAGTTTGGTAGACAGAAGCAAGCAGGTTTGTTTTCTATTAATCTGCATCCAGAATATGGACCGCATGGATTTGGCTCGCATTCATTACCTTCAGGTACTGCAATAAACAATAAAGTGATTTATCAAAACATCCTACATTTTGATATCTAGGTAATACAGTAATTTTAAGGAAACGAACTAGTCAAAAACTAACGCTCACGTAAACAAGAAATTAATACTCTTGTTTACGTGTGATTGTTATTGTCCAAACAAACTTAAAAATATTTTAAACTTACTGCAATTTTTGAAAGGATTTCCTGTCAACCCCTTTGGACAGAAACAGATTGGATTGCCATTATCACTTTCACACATTGCATTCGTTCCACATGGATTCGGAATACATGGATTTGTTGGTGGTTCACACCCATTTTGGGGATTTCCAGTGTAACCTGGCAGACATTTACACGAAGCACGGTGGTTTAAGACATCGCAAACAGCGTTTATTCCACATCGACATGGAGAGCCGCATTTACCATTTACACAGGCTTCTGAGTTTGCGCACTCATTATCAGAACGGCATCCTTGCACTGAAACATTTATGTAAAGTTAGAAACTAATGCAAATCTATTTTTCTTAATGACTACGAGTAAGTATCAGTTCAAAAGCAAAACCTATATTTCAACAAAACCATTTACAGACATTTTTAAACTTTCAAGGAGTCGGTCAGTTACTCAAATAAATTAGAGCTAGTTGCTCATTCCAAAACGGACACTCTTTTCAATTAAGTTTTTACAAAATCCTGGTTACATTACTCTTATTGCTTCTACAGGGTGGCCTGTATGAGACGCTCAAATATAAATTTTGAAAGTGTGTTTTCATGGGGTAATGAAAAGAGGTACCTATTTGCCCTGGACAGTAACAAGCTGGTATTATTATTGTAAGGCATGACAGTTTTAAGACATGACCCCAATCGACAGCACCCGTTCCTAAACATGACGCATGGAGAAACGCGTCAATATATTTAATCTTAATATGTAGATTAGGAAAAATATTGAATATTAAAAACAATTTACTCACCTTGGAAACATTCTAAGAAAGGATTTCCGGTAAATCCAGCAGAACATTTACATTGAATGCCATGATTGAATGGAATACATTCGGCGTTATCTCCGCACTTGTTCACAGCACAAGGATTCATACATACTCTGTTTAGTCGGTCACACAGTAATTCCGGAGGGCAATCTTCATTATACTGACATACTGAACCAGAAGGTATTACTAAAACCACAACGTCGATTAATATTTAAGCACTTAAAAAAAATATTATAAATTTGTTACGAGAAGCTGTAAAATTGATTACCTGGTACGCATCCGACATAACCATTTCCTTGGTATCCTTCGACACAGCTGCAGTCCGATCCGTGGTTTGTGTTTATACAGACCGCATTCGATGCGCACGGGTTGTGTATGGCACATGGGTGTTGACATGCATTATTTATACAAGCTTCAGTCAAAGGACAGTCTTCATTTCGAGTGCAACCAACTGAGCAAAATGTAAGATACATATTTATATAATATACAAAGTGCATAACCAGTTTTAAAGACAAAGTTTTATTATGCTGCATTATTTACATTTTTAGCCGCAACCATCGTAATTTTACTATTTATTTAGTAGTTGCATTTTATTATACTTATTACAATTCACCTTATTTTATGAACTTTTTTATATGGATTGGTAACATATTAAGCAAATGGTTAAAGTCAATGTACTATTAGTAGGTATCAGTTGAAGCTTACATATTTTAGGTGAACATTTAACCGCAGGATCTCCATCATGCCCAGCGGGGCACGAGCACATAGGCCTTTGTTTTACTGGCTGGCAATTGGCTCCCATGCCACACACGTTGTCGAACTCACAGGGATTTTGACACAATCCCATAAAACAGGCCTCGGTCTCTATACAGTCCCGATCAGAGTGACAAGGTTCTGGTACCTTGGGTGTTCCAGGTGGTTCTAGTATGTTACACGTTAGATACATCATTAGTATGTTACATTTAAATTAAAAGAAGGTGAACATTAGTGTATTTACAATTTATGTCCAATAAAAGTACTCATCTGTCCGATAAAACTACCTCAAACTGGTACTAGTACAATATAATAATTATTATTATTATTTAGAAATAGACTTTGCTCACAGAAAACAAAAGTTTCAAAACAACTAGCTTCAATAATGCTTGAATCTTTAAAACAAAAGACCTGGTACGCCTACCTTTACGTGAACAGTGGATCCCAAGGGCGTCATCACACACACAAACAGCGGCATGGCTCACAACTATACATGATTCGTTCTTTGTACAACCGCTCCCACCCGTTTGACATGGATTCTGGCATACTCCATTAAGGCAGGCTTTATTCGTCGGGCAATTTGTGTTTTTTTTACAGGGAGTGTTAATATGTATGTCAGTACTTTGTACAATAGTCTCAGTAGTAGTCATGTCAGTAATATAGGTAGTGTCAGTCCAAGCAGAAATATCAACACCTTTTCTACGAGACGATAAACTTTCAGTAGACGTACTGATGATACCCGTTGACGCATGTTGTGTAATAGGTATAATGTTAGTATGACCTGACTCAGTATTTAGGGTTTTATTAGGTTTTTGAGTTTCATTTTTAAATGTTGCATTTTTTTCTGGTTCGACAAAAAATGTTGTAGTATCTTCTTTGACTGGTATTTCTGTTGTTGTATCAGCGTAACTAAATGAAGCAGTTGTGCCGCTTTCCAGTATTGATGAGGCAGCAACATTATCCGTTCTTTGTGTTAACACTTTGTTTGTGGTACTAGTAATCTGATTTGAATTTGTTGTTACTGATTTATCTGAAATGCTTTCGCTCACGCCTGTGTTTAAACCGGTAGATGATGTCATCTCAGTGGTATCTAAAGTAACCGCGATATTATTGGGAATTATTTTAGTGGTATCACTTTCAGTTTTTATTTTAATAATAGTTTCTGTAGTAGATTCGGATAAACCTGTGTTACCTATATTCGCTATAGGTGTCGTTTCAAGAAGTGTACTATCGCCTTTATTGGTATCAATAGTACTAACAGTATTTAAGACATCGTTTGTCGTTTCCAAATTAATTGCAGTGGTTGAAGTTATATGGCTATGAGGAGGGCCTAAAGTTGGGGTGCGTGAGCTGTCTATTAGATACGGGGTGGTAGCTTTAATTATTTTCGTATTTAATTCCTCTGAGCTTGTTGTAGCATCAGTAATAACCTCCGAGTTAGCTACAGGCGTTGTTGTGCCCAAGCCAGTAGTTGCCTGGAAACCTTGTTTGGTAACTGATATCCCTACGGTCGTTTTAAAAGTACTTTGTGCTCCCGACAAAGTGATTGGAGAATCCGTTGAAATTTTTGTTTCATATTGCGTAGTGGACTCTGTTTCTGTATGTTCCTGAACAGTACTCAAATCGGGTAAAGAGTTCGTCACTGTCGAGATTTCAGTTGGCTCAGTAATATTATCAATTATTATTGAAGTGGTTGTCGATAGTCCTTCTGATGTAGTAGATGCCCCACTTGGTAAATTCATAGAAATATCAGTAGACAATCCAACTACAGTGACTGGAATATTTTCTACCTGAGTTGGTTTTACTGTCAAAGAGAACGAATCAGTATATGATTTTTGTGTGCTTCCTTCATTAATTGTCTGCACTATGTGAGTAGTTAACTTCTTTATTTCTGGATACATATCAAAAGTTGTGTCAGGCAAATCTGTAGTACTTAATGTTTCATACGTAACATCAGTGTTAAATTCGGTTGTGTAACCGACTGTACCGTCATCTTTGGAGTTTGTGACCGAACTCGACTTCGTCGTATATTCCGGGGAGCTGGATGGGGCATTTGTATAAGTATATTCTGAATCTGTGTCTATTGAAGTGTAGATCGTCTTACCTGTTGTATACTTCTTTGTAAACGAATTGTAATCTACTATTGTTGTTATCTCAGGTACAATAGTCCACCTCACTGTTTCTGGACTTTCACTTTGAGATTTAGTTGATTCAGTCACCGTATCGGTTGATATTTCTTGTGTGTCACTGGTATCTAAGGAAACAGTGTTTGTTACTAAATTCCGGTGAGTTGTTGTATCTTGTACTGAATTAAATGTCTCCGACGTAAATTGATTTTTGTCTTCTGCAGTTGTAACTGTACCGTCAAAACTCGTTATCGTATTTGTGTTAGTAGCAGATGTTGTGCCCTTTATGGTTAAAGTTTGTTGATCCAAGTTTCTTTGAGTAGTTACTTCTTGGACTACTGAAATGTCAAATTCTGGTGTAGTAGACTCTGTTGAAAATGTTTCTTTATTTATATCCGTTGCTATGTCATCTTCTTTTTTGTTTTCAGGTATACTAGGTATTACACCAATTGCCGTTTGGTCTGAAGAAGCGTCAACTGTAGAAGTTGGTAGTTGTAAAGTGGTTGTTGTTTGTTTCATAACTGTCTCGGTTGTAGTAGATATAGAATCTGAGGTTTCAATACTTATTGTAGTAACGGATTCCTTCATAGTTTCTTGCATCAGAGGTGATCCTTTGGTTGTTTCAGAAGTAGTAAAATCATTAAAATTTTCACTTGATTCTGTAGTTATAGACCCAATGTTTGTTTTTTCTGAAGTTATAAATTCCTTTGCAAGTTTTGTTGTCATAAATTCATCGTCTATAGTTTGCGTAGGGTCCTGTATACCTGTTTCATTTAAAATTAATGCGCTCTCTGTAGTATGTGAATTAAATAGTTCTTTTTCCTTATCGATTGTCTCTTTAAAAGTTGATTCACCGCTAGTTGCTACTGTAGGAACAGATTCTTCGCTGTTTATTGTAGTTGACCCAACATACGTCACTAATGAGGAATTTATGTTAATATTTTGTATAGTTGTAGTTATATCTGTTGCGTCTGTTGTGCCTGAAGAAACAAATTCATTATCACTTTTTGGTTTCTCTGTGTTATTGAATCCGACTTTTGCGGTTGTTGAAAAGACATCAATATTTTTTACTGTTTCGGTGGTCACTGATCCACTTTCAGTTGCCTGATTAGTAATTAGTCCATTGTCAATACCTACCGTCTCTGAAGTATACTGTTCAACGTCTGTTGCTGGTGATGTATGAATTTCAATATTTGGAATAGTTTCAGTTATACCAGATGAGTCTGTAATGCTTAAAGAAGTAAATTCATCAATAGTTTTTGTTTTTTCTGTGATATCGGATCCAATTTCTGTGGTAGTTGAAGAAATCAACACATCAATGTTTGTAACTGTTTCAGTTGTCTGATGGGAAATTTTTGGTGTAACTAATCCGCCATCTGCTGTTGACGAAGTATAACTTTTAATATTTGGAATAGTTTTAGTTATATCTGATGCACCTGTAAAGCTTGCAGAAGTAAATTCATTATGAGTTTTTGCTTTTTCAGTGATATCGGATCCAACTTCTGCGGCTGTTGAAGAGATCCACACATCTATGTTTTTTAATATTTCGGTTGTAACTTTTCCACTTTCAGTAGCCTCAGTGGGAATTAATCCATTGTCAAAGCTTTCTGTTTCTAATGTATCTAATGTAATATCTATTGCAGGTGAAGTATACATTTTATTATTTGGAATAGTTTCAGTTATACCTGATGCCTCTGTAATGCTTACAGAAGTAAATTCATCACTAGTTTTAGCTTTTTCTGTGATATCGGATCCAACTTCTGCGGCTGTTGAAGAAATCAACACATCGATGTTTTTTAGTATTTCAGTTGTAACTGTTCCACTTTCAGTAGTCTTAGTAGGAATTGGGCCATTGTCAGAGCTTTCCGTTTCTGATGTATCTAATGCAACATCTGTTGCCGATGAAGTATACATTTTACTATTTGGAATAGTTTCAGTTATACCTGATGCCTCTGTAATGCTTACAGAAGTAAATTCATCACTAGTTTTTGCTTTTTCGGTGATATCGGACCCAACTTCTGCGGCTGTTGAAGACATCCACACATCTATGTTTTTTAGTATTTCAGTTGTAACTGTTCCACTTTCAGTAGTCTTAGTAGGAATTGGGCCATTGTCAGAGCTTTCCGTTTCTGATGTATCTAATGCAACATCTGTTGCCGATGAAGTATAAATTTTACTATTTGGAATAGTTTCAGTTATACCTGATGCCTCTGTAATGCTTACAGAAGTAAATTCATCACTAGTTTTTGCTTTTTCGGTGATATCGGATCCAACTTCTGCGGCTGTTGAAGAAATCAACACATCGATGTTTTTTAGTATTTCAGTTGTAACTGTTCCACTTTCAGTAGTCTTAGCAGGAATTGGGCTATTGTCAGAGCTTTCCGTTTCTGATGTATCTAATGTAACATCTGTTGCCGGTGACGTATACATTTTACTATTTGGAATCGTTTCAGTTATACCTGATGCATCTGTAATGCTTACAGAAGTAAATTCATCACTAGTTTTTGCTTTTTCTGTGATATCGGATCCAACTTCTGCGGCTGTTGAAGAGATCCACACATCTATGTTTTTTAATATTTCGGTTGTAACTTTTCCACTTTCAGTAGCCTCAGTGGGAATTAATCCATTGTCAGAGCTTTCTGTTTCTAATGTATCTAATGTAATATCTATTGCAGGTGAAGTATACATTTTAATATTTGGAATAGTTTCAGTATTTTCATCACTTGTTTTTGCTTCTGTGGTAGTTGATGGTACCAACTTATCAATATTTTTATGCGTTTCGGTTGTAACTGATTCATTTGCTGTTACCTGAGTGGTAATTTGTCCAATATCAAAGCCTTCCGTCACTGGTGTAACTAATCCGACGTCTGTTGCCGACGTATTATAAATTTCAATACTTGGGGTTACTTCAGTTATGGCAGTATTGGTTTCGCGTGAAGTAGCAAATTCATCAATATTTTTTACTACTTCCGTTGTAGCTGATCCAGTAATTGAAGTTTTTGGAGTAATAAAATCCAACCCAATATCTGTTGGTTGCGTCAGAATTGATTTATCTTCGTTCATTATAGTTTCGGTTGTCATCAATCCAACATCAGTTGCTTTTGAAGAATATGGTAGAGACTGATCCGTAATAGTTATGATTTGAGGTTTGGTAGTGGTGAATTCTGTTTCGTCCGTTTCAAGTAATGTACTTTTTGTCTCCATTATTTTGGTTGTTTCTTCTGTGGGTGACTTTTCGGAGTAACTATTCGATGTGCCTTGTTTAAAATTACTTTGCAATGTTGTAGTATCTTCAGATTCAGTACGTGTTTCAAACAGATATATTTTATTTGTGTAAGGTAGACTTTGTGTAGTGGATGCTGAAAAATCGGAATTTGCCGTATTTCCAGAAGAAGTTTTAGCGTTTGAAACAGGATAATCAAAATATTCTGTTTCTTTTGCAGTATTTTGTAAATCTAAAGTACTCGATATCGTTTCCGTAGTTATGTATGCCGTTTCTTCCAAGGTCGATAACTTATTAGTAAAAGTTTGAACGAGTGGTTGGGTAGTCTCTTTTAAATGTGGAGTATTTGTAAATTCCGAATATATTGTACTAATTTTTTCAGGAAATTTAGTTACTGTGCTTAAAAATTGTTTAGTTTCTGTTGTCATTCCGGTAGAACCGGGGGATTGTGTTGTTGATATGTCTAATTCGGAAGTATCATAATGTAAATTATTTAATGATGTCGTGTCGCCAGGCACAACAAAAGTTGAGGATAGTGAGGTAGTACTTTCGATGTCTTTAGCAGAGGTGGTTTTAAAGGAAATATTATCTGTACTGCTCTCATATGTTATTTTTGTGGTTTTATCAATATTGTCGGAATTTTTTACATTGGTTACTTCAGAGTTAACTGGTAATGTAGTTTTAGTAAGTTCAGTGCTTGTTTCCGTTATATGTTTTTTTAGATCATAGATAGTAGGGGAATTGGTACTAGTACTCAACATAGAGGAAGTTATATTTTTATCAGGTAGGTCATGCACTAATGTGATTCCAGTGTAGTTGCTATTCAACTTTCGTTGGTTTTCAGGAGTTTTGGTGTTTTTGTTTTCAATTGACACTGTTGAGGAATGATTGCCTTCAACAGTTTTTTTTGTATACGGTTTTATAGTACTCTCGACATGAATTGTGCTACTACTTTGTATAAGAACGTCGGAATCTATTGATGAATAATCTTCTATGTTAGTATAAGGAGTAGTCATTTGTGTTGTTACAACGTTGCTCTGATCATCTTTAGTAATGTAGTTTGATACATTTATATTTTTATTACTAGAAGATTCAGTTGAATGTCTTAAATCTGTTTTAGTACTACGATCTCTTTCATCATTATTTGTATATACCGGTTCAGTTACAGCATTAAATGCAGTTGTAGTATCATATATTTGTGAATCTATTATTGTATTTTGTGTGGAGCTTGACGAGTCTTTTATGTTTGTTCTAATAGTAGTTATTTCACTTTCAGTAAAAGTATTAAGGGCAATAGTCGACGTTTCGATTACAGACATATCGGGAGTAGTTGTACTACTCGAATCTTCTGTAGTATAAAAATAACTCTGCGTTGACTTTTCTAATTCATTTTTATTGTCAATCTCGTTATTTAATATTTCATTAGAACTACGGGAGCTCACAAAAAGTCCAGTAGTTGATTCAAAATCAGCATCTACTACATTTGATTTTATGCTAGGCTTGGCAGTATTTGTGACATTATCTGTCACTGTTGACAAAATTGCTGTTTCAGTCAGTGACGTTGATATTACGCTTTTAACAGTTACTGTATAGTCAGTGGTTTTAAATTCAGGAACTATGGTATTAGAAGTCGTTTGAGAGTCATAGTTATCAGAAGACTGAATTGTGTGGTCAGTGGGCGTAGTCATGTCTATAGTAGTGGCAGATTCACTGTTTCCTCCTGATGTAGTAGTGTTTTCGGTTAGTGGGACATAAGTTCCATCTGTTAATGGGAATTTACAATACCATTATAAAACTTTATTATTTGATTACATATTTAAACAAATTACATGCGCACAAACGTGTACATTTATGTAATCATTTGTAGTTATTAATTCATATCGTACATCTATTAAAGAAGGAAAAATAGAATTCTTCTGAAGTAAACATTATGTTTAGGCATAAACATAATAAAGTAGAAATTCTATCTACGATAGTAATCTAATGCGTGCTCAGCTCTAAAACTACAGATAGGAAAAAAGAAAAGAGAAGAAATAAAGAAACAACGAGTTTAGGCTTAAGAGACCAACTTATAGTGAAGAAGTGTGCCAGTTACATATTAAGTAGTCATGTTATAATGACATACTAATTATATTTACATATTTACAAAAACAGGAGCAAGAACCTTGTATACGTCCTAAAATATTATGTTCATAAAAAGGAACAATTGTTTTGGTCTTTAAGCCTAAAGCCGTTTACTGGTGTCAAATAAATAAATAGTCCTGTGAAACTAACACCGTCTCAAAGTGCTTCGGAGAATGTAAAACGTATAAAACTCATAAAGTAGGGATAATAACGTATAAAGAGTTGCCTGTCGGGTCAGCCGAGATATCGTAGCCAGTACTTTGTGGCGTTTTATCGGACAAATGGTAGATACTTAAATTATAGCAATGACCAGTTCATCTGGAGTTAGTTTTGCTATTCACATAATAAAAATAATAGCAGTTGCAGACTTGCAAGTATTACAGCCAAAGTCCACGAAACATCAATTATGTGAAAATAGCAATTACAAAAGGTACGTATAGAAGGTTGAATCGCAATTATATTACGATCGCGAGTAAATATCGTACATCACAGTTAGCTTATTTCAAAATTAGCAATGTTAACGTTATAATTAGCATTATTTGTATTTTCTCATAATATGTACACAGCACTTACTTTCCATGCAGGCTCCAGAGAACGGGTCACAAGGCACTCCCGGGCGACAATGTGCACAGTTCGTAGATGGATGTCGTTCTTCTGTTGGAAATATAAACAATATAAACACACAAATCCATATTATTCCCAGTTACCTATGTAGGAAATTTAAAGCAAATGATTGAAAATGCGTTTTTATTTAAAGTATTGATCACCCAATGTTGGAGTTTGAATAGGGAATATGAATGTATATTTTTTCATTTTTATTCGATAGTTTACTTTGCTAAATAATACAAAAAGAATATAAAGAACACCAATAAAGTAATATAAAGTATTTAAAAATAATCAACCCACACGGGCACTTTAAACGCCCGCCATTTCGGCCGGCTTGGTGTGACGTCATAGTTTATGACAACAAAAAAAAAGCGGAGAGAACACCTAACTACTACTCACATTTTACATTCACACATCTCGCATTTCATATTTGAATTTTACCTAAGAATTTTATTTTACGTCACATTCGCTCTTATCAAAGGCTACGCTTTTCAAATGTTTGAAACTTCCACGATTTCTACACGTTTTTTCAAAATTAATGTATTGCTCAGAAAAAAATATTGAGAAAAATATCGACATACGCATAATTCTGAAGTAATAAAGTTAATAGAAACAAATATTTAACTCTTATTTGAATCATATGAATATTCCCTATTTAATTAATAAATAGACACATTTACATAAATTGTTAATTTAAAATTTTTGTTAACTTACCTCGAACGCATGCGCATCCGTCACAGAAAGTGTTTGGATATCTTGCACAATCCGACGATGTCTGACACTGACACACTGAACAAAAAGATAATTTTCTGTTTATTATTCGTCATTCTCAATAAGCATTTCAAATTAAACTTGATACTCCCAGAAATGCTTCAAGTTCAAAGAAAGTTACTGTTCCATATGCTTTATTCTGTATTATTAAGTAATTCGGGACAATCCGTGAAAGTTAAAATGTTAAATTCAATTGTTTTACTTTTATAGCTATTTTTAAAATGAAATGCATACCCTTTGAACAAACAGGTTGGTGATCGACTACAGCACAATGTTGTCCATTGATACAAGGCCCGCCACGCGCGCATGGGTCGGCGCAGCGCCCGCCAATGCACGCAAGCGTCGGTGAACAGTGCTCGTGACCGCCGCACTCAGTCGCTGTACATATCAAACAATGGTCTCAGTGCATTCAGAAGTTTGTTAATAGACTTAGTTTCTGGACAGGCCTCTCTGGTCTGGTCTCAAAAACCTAGAACACCTATAAACTAGATCCAATTAAAAAGAAATTGCAATATTGTAAGTTTAATAGCAATTTATATACCTATTTTATATAGGAAACAAAATGCTGAAAATCAGTCATTAAGATGTTGAAAGTTTTAGCAGGGGAGGCGAACAAGGTGTATTTCGGCGCTGCGCGTATTTTTTTACCTCATTCTTTTAAAGATCACATATTTTTTAGAAAATATCGGGCAGTAGGTAAGTCCGTCTAAAAAGGACACTTTAAGGATACGCATGCCCTGTTTTACGAACTGTGTTAACAACGATACAAATACATTTCAAAAGATTTGGATACCGCTATAAAAGGCTTTTGTATAAAAAGATCATACAGAAATAGGGAAAAAATTGCAATACATTGATTTCCCATGTCAAAAGAAATTAAATAATTGAGGTATAAACAAGTTATTGTAACATCACATAATATTATTATAATAAATACGTACATAAGTAGTGTGTAGTAGTAGGCATTCTAAATAATTCTGCAAACTCTGTCTCGTGGCGGTTTTGTTGCATAACGTATTAATGCCAAAGCGTTAAAAGCGTTAAGAGTAAATTTAATTAGAGCAACCATCACCAAATGAGTGTGAAATTAATTTTATAATGAATATTATGTACACTACAATATAATAACATGCAAGAAAAACTACCTGATGCAGAAGAAGTAGGTCATACTGTGGAGTAAGATATATATGAACATGCTAGAAACAATAGAAAACAAAGATAGAAAAAGAACCGCATGAGAGTAGAAACTATAAAAAAATCCTGTAATAATGAAGAACAACAAGATTATTAAGATTCATATAAGACTCTAATATACTAAATGGTAGGTACACTAATATTTGAACTTTTTGCTCACTATAGAATTACCTTTAATGCAGCCATGTTTTTCATCGTGTGTGAATCCATTAGGACAAAACTTGCAAACAGGGTGGTGGTCTTCTACTGAACATGGAGCACCACCACAAGCGCCTTTACACGGGTCCTTACATTGGAAATCTTTACATGCCAAATTACTTGGACATCCGCTGTCTCTTAAGCAAATCGATAATGTTGGATTACATTCTTCGACACACACGCACATAGCGCGGTGGTCTACTACTTCACATTGCTTTCCCTTCGGGCACATGGGCTCTACAGACGCTTGGCACGGATTCACACACTTGGAATTACGGCAGGCCGCATTGGATGGACACTGTTCATCTCTTGTACATTCTGCATGTTCTGGTGCGCATGTCAATTCTCCTTTTTCATTCAAAGCAAACCCATTTCGGCATACACATATCGGTCTATGATCTCGGACTTCACATTTCTGATTTCGTCTACAATTTTGATATCCAAGGCAAGGGTTGCGGCACTGATTGGTACTTAGATCACAAGTCAGTTTCGAAGGGCATGATTTAGTTTCAGAACAGGTAAACGTGGCGTTATGTTCATTCGTGGACTTGCACGTAGGGTCAAGGCGGCACACTACCCGAGGCTGTCCCACATAGCACTGCGGGCAGGAGCACTGCGCTTTGTGCATCAAGGTCACACAGAGGGCATCTTCTCCGCACACACCGCGCACCGTGCAGGGGTCCACACAGTGTAAGCTCAAACACGCTCTGTCTACTGGGCAATCCTTGTCGCTCGTACATTCGATACCTAGGAAGATGTGAAAGAAGAAAGCAGAGTCGAAAGAGCGGTACCTTCAGCCGCGAAGAGGAAACTTTCTCACGAGACAGTGCATGCTTTTTGAAACTGATAGTTTATGACCAGAGATATGTATATAACGGAATATTATAATACAAGCGATATGTACATGAAGCCGAACAAAATGTTACTGACGATTTGATAACTTAAGCACGAACGGTGAGAATGCTTCCACTAATTAAACATACCGTTACGTACAGATATGTTAAGGCATCAATATTTTATTGGCAAACATATTTGTACACAAAGTATTTTTTTTTTATTAGCTATAGGTAATTAGAATCATTCCTTCATCAAAAGGGTCCCTAAGGATGTTTATATTGCTAGGCCAAAATCAATCTAAATAGACACCAAAACTAAAAAAAACTCGATGAAGTAAACAAAATTATAATACTTTATTTAAGATTTATTAATTTTATTATTATAACTTTCAATATAAACTTCCTTAGGTACCCACGCCTATTATCAATAAATGAGCTTAATCCCCTTAAAATACCATTTGTATATACAAATATGTGGTAGAAGACCTATGATAATGTTGGTCTAGTCAAGTACCTATATTACAATTTACTTTAGGTATTTTGTTCTTTAATATCATTGGAGCACGAAATCTACCTGAATCATGAATTCACCTATTTCATTAACATGACAAAACTCAACTGTGAGGTACAGATATTCTGTACAGAGTGCATTTTTACATGGTGTCAAACGATCGAAAGTCTATGATATCTACTCACTGGTGTGACATTCGACATCAGCCTGTCCTTCTGTGCCGGGAATGCATCGACATACAAATTCAGCGCCTTCTCTTAAACATTCTCCATTGATTCCACAACCCGTTGTTCTACAATCAACTACACTCCGTTCCTGGGCACCTGGAATTGCATTTTTTTTATTGTAACTTATTTTGTAACAGAATCGCTAGTCGTATCTATCAATATGGTTGTTTTTTTATATATGTAGCTAGTATGAGTCGTAAAAGGTCAATCGTATCCTACTAATAATATAAATGCGAAAGTTTGTATGTTTGTCTATTTTTCACGCTCAAACGTCTGAACGGATCCGAATGAAATTTTGCACTGAGATAGGTAATATATCGACGCAAGAAAGCAATTTTGTCGTATCTCGAAAAATGGCATTTTCGGTTTATTACATTTTTGAATTCAGAAAAAAATACTGCATCGGACAGTCTGATTCACGTTTTCTTAGATCGGTTTTTTTTTATTATACGACGTCGACTTTTTCTTAACTTTTTTAACAAAACCTACTTCAAAATGCTGTAAATAACATAAAAACAACTATTTTAAAAAACAAATAGATACAACAAAAATGTAATCATACATTTTTTCCTAAGTCAAGATAGACGGTCCCCGTTTATTATACTACAAACACTTACAGCATTATGCATAGCCACCAAATAATAATTTATCGAGATACAGCAATTTCGCCGTTTCAGTATTTCTCTCCAGCTAGAGATACAACAATTCTATCGCTCGGGTTTTGATTGTGATGTAGACTTACTACGTTTCATTCAACACTTTTCTACAATACAATTTTTTAACAATGTACTACCTTTATGAGAGAAATAAATGATAATTTATTTAATTTATTAATTTATTTAATGTGTGTCTTTATTTCTAATAAGTGTTATAACTACGTCAAACTTTATTTTCTAAAAAAGATTGTTTAAATATACATACAACATTTAATTAAATATAATTATTTGTTTTATTTGTATTTAACACAAAATTTAAGATGCACTTCTAAAAAGAATGTGAAGTACAACGAAATGCGAGGACTTATTAATTTATTTCACATTACATACATCATAATCGTTTTCTAAAATTTTAAAGCAATTTTGTTGTGCCTATGTTACAACTACCTAGATACAGCAATATTGAAGCTTCAAATTGAAATACCAATTGCTGTAACTCATTAAAACTCATGTTATACTAACTTTACAATGCTATCTTTAGGGTCATTGATAAATTTCATTATAAGTAATAGTTGTTCCAAAAATTACCTCTCTAGTATAGCTAGTTTACGAGTTATGAATTTTTTAAATAGTTTTTTGGCTCTGGTGAAAAGTTCATCTTTTCGAGATACTACAAGATCGCTTTCTTGCGTCGATATCAACCTTGACCCGACGAAGTCGCGGGCAGAAGCTAGTATTAGCTAAATACCCATCATTTTATAGTGCAACATTAGGCGTTTTACTATGACCGGAATAGAGTAAAAAAAATATACTAATTTTAGTATTACAAGATCAAATTAGTTTTTGTACGAAAAGGAAAGCTCTACAATAAACTTCTTTACCGAAATTGATTGAAAGGAATACTATTAGGCACAATCAACGTCCCCAAAGGAATATGGTTTGGTACCAAACATCTGATTACAGTTACTTACATTCTATGTTGGGATCACCGTTGGGATAGTTTCGTGGACAGAAGCACTGTGCCTCTCCATGTACACCGATATGACACTCCGCATTAGTGCCACATGATTTATATGCGCATGGTTCCATGGCGCCACAGAAGCATTGTTTATGAGGATTGCCTGCACAGTTGGGCGGGCAGGTGCACTCGTAGTTGCCATCTTCTAAGTCACGACAACGTGCACTCACCCCACAGGGGTTGCGCAGGCAGCTTCCGGCCGCTGGCTTAGAACATTCCACCTTTGCATTGCCAATGAAGTTTGGCGGACACGAACATTGAGGACTTCCATTAACCGAACGACAAATTGCGTTAACACCACATGCTGCCAAACACACATTTTTACACTTGCCATCGGAGCATTTCTCGTCAGCATCGCAATCTTCACTGCTAGAACATTCGTATGCTTTACATTCTTCGGCAGGATCTCCGGTATATCCGCTAGGACACTTGCATACAGCGCGATGTTTAATTGCAAAACAAGCTGCATCTTTGCCACAGGTGTCTTCCTGGCAAGCTTTCACACAAAGTTTCGAAGAACATAACATATCATCTCCACAATCTGCGTCGTAGTTACATCCAGGGACACAAACATTTTCTAAGCAAATCTGTCTTTCAGGGCATTTATTAGGGATAGAACATAAAGCTCTACAAGCTCCATTGAAGCATTTTTCTCCACATGAACAGTCAGGGTCGGCTTCACAAAGTGAGACGCAATATCCACTGTCATCGCAAGGACAAAAACCGTCACATAACATTGTTTTTCTTTTACACTCAACAAGAGCATTGCCAGTGTAATGGCTGGAACAACTGCATTGAGCCCTGTGGTTTTGTACTTTACATTCGGAACAGATACCACAGACAGCATTCTCCTTGCAGGGATCTATAAAACATTTAAATGAAATATAAAATGTGTTGGAAAAATACATATTATTCAACTACTTAGACAACAAAGTCATTTATTACCTTTGCATTGTCCATTGAAACAGGCTTGGTTAATGTCACACTCGTTATCGTCTCGACAACCTTGTTTACAAATCCTGCCGTCACATATATAGCCTTCGCTACATGCTTCATTGCTATTGCATACAACTCTGCATATGCCACGAATGCATTTTTCGTTAGATAGACAAACACTGTCACTGTAAATAAATAAGGGAAACGACATTAAACAACCGATCCTGTTGGATTCGCAAAATGGAAATGGACTTGAAATTCTAAAAATATCTTATTCAAAAAAATATTTTACAAAAAAAAAGTATCTCTAACCTTCTACAAGACGGTTGACATGCTCCTCCATAGCAATTGAATCCATCGAGACAGTTCTCGTTAGCGTTGCAGGATGAAATTTTTCTCCGACAAACAGTTTTTGGATCTCCGAATAATGTCGGCGGACATGTGCATACCGGTTGATGGTCTCTAGTTGTACACAACGCGTTAGCACCACAAGAAGCGGGCTCGGCACAAGGGTCCACACACTGCCCTGATACGCACGCAAGCTGATTTGAACAAGCCGAATTTGATCTACAGCCTGTGACACAAATGCGACCATCGCAGACCTCCTCATCAGAACACTGTTCATCAGAAGTGCAAGCGTATCGACAAACACCTGAGTCACAGCGTTCGCCTTGTAAACATTGAGAGCCATCAGCTGTGCATGCAGGGCGACAGCGGTCATCTTCACACCTCCAGCCGGTAGCACAGTCCGTGTGCATGCGACATGACAATGAAGGGGTTCGAACACAGCCGATGTTAGGTGTCGGGTTAGGTATTAATCCTTCTAAGCATGTACATGAAGCCTTTCTTTCCGTAACAGAGCAAGCTGCGTTAGGGCCACAAGGATTGATGTCATTATCACAGGGATTTTGACAGATGTTGTTTTTACAAAATTCATCGGGTCCACAATCTTCATCGTGTCTACATCCATACTGACAGCTATTTCCCAAACATATGTGACCCAAGAAGCAATCGTTGTCCACGCGGCACGTTACTGTAAATAATAATTATTCTTATTTATTGTTTTGGTGAAATAGTAAGTCTGTTTGTACATTTTATACACTTTCTTAGTTTAACGACTACGCAAATAAACCTATACCAAACTTTGAAACCTTTCAATAAAATGCTCAAATAAATAAAACATCTCATTACATTAGTAATACTGTGTTATACTTACACAAACAAGTGCCTTTGGAACACCTCTCGTTCAACGCACATTCTTCGTCGGCTTTACACTTTGGAACACACATGGAATCTTGACACATGTAACCATTTTCGCACTCACCTGCTGCTCCACATAACCTGGGCACTAAAGAATAAGAACGTAAATAAATCAATAGAATACAAGTATTCTGCCAATATTACAAATAGAAAGGATTTTATGAATTCATTTTATAAAAAGTTATTTACTTCTGACACACTCCACGTCTTGATTTCCAGTAAAACTTTGAGGGCAACTACACTGAATCACGTGGTTGTCAGTACGACATACAGCATTCAAACCACATGCTTTCTCCATGACGCAAGGGTTAAGACATTGTCCATTGAAACATTTCTCATTTGATCCACATTCTTCGTCCACGAGGCATAAACCTAGAGATAAAATAGAAAATTGTATGTATTTGTATACATATAAGTATATAATTATATAATATATATAGTTTCACCAATTCTTTGTCAAAATGTAAAGTGCGAAAAATATTTTTAGGCTCTAAAATAAATCTTACTTTTGCAAAGACCCTTGTGGCAGTATTGATCTTCACCACAATCACTACGTTGCTTGCATGATACTTCACGAAGTTTGCAGCCTTTATCACTAGCAGCATTTCCAATATATCCATTTTTACATTTGCATTGACCGGTGTGTCTTGAAGCAATGCACTCAGAATTGGCTCCACATTTAACGGTTTCACAGGCATCTACAAATACGATAAAAAAAACCTTAGATTCAAACTTCTTACAAGAAACTACCTATATGTTTTTAAAAGTTATACTAACCTGTGCATTTCCGAATACCATCAACTACTGTGCAACGGGCTACTGTAGGGCAGTCTCTGTTAAATCTACACTCTTGAGCTTTGCGACAACCTTCCTCGTACGGATTTCCTACATATCCCGAAGGGCACGAACATTGAGCTCGATCCCTTAAATTTTTACACTCAGCACCATTACCACATGGATTTGAAGCACATCTATTTATTTTAACGCAACCCTTTATCGGGTCGCCCGTATAGCCAGGTTGGCAATAACATACATGTTTGTGTTTCTCTGAGGAACAGATGGAATTGTCGCCACATGTACTTTCAACAAGACAAGCAATTTTACACATATTTTGATGGCATTGTTTATCATCAGAGCATTGAGTGTCCATGTCACATTCTTTTCTTTGACACCCTTGTAAAGCATCGCCAAAAAATCCTGGCGCACACGAACATGTGGGTTGATGGTTTTTACCAACACATAAAGCTTGTCTTCCGCACGGATGTCTTTCACATACTTTTAAGCATTGCGGCACCCCTTTTCTTCCTACGGTGCATCGTTCATCATCAGCACAATCTTCGTTTGATGAACATTGCACTTCTTTTGTACAAATTCTGTTTGAACAAAACTGGAAATCTGGACAGGTACTATTAGAGTTACAAGTGACCCGACACGTGTCTTGAATGCATAGTTGGTCATTTAAACAGTCTCTTGAATTTTTACAAATACCTGAAAATATATTGATTAAATTAGGTACTGTAAACAACAATAACCAAATCTCTTTACTACTACTACTACAGTTTTTTCACTTACCGACGCACAAATTGTCAATACACTTAGTTCCCGATGAGCAGCTCCTGTCATCCGTACAGTACTGAATAGGAACACAACCAAGTACAGGATCTCCGGTAAATCCAGATGAGCATGAACAATGACCGATGTGGTTTCTTGAAAGACAATCAGCATTTTTTCCGCAGGCTCGAGGTATACTACACGAATTTCTGCATTTATAGTTAACACAGGCCTCCTCTGACGAGCAATCACTGTCTTTAGTACATTCAAATTTGGTGCATTGTTTATAGGGATCGCCTTGACTATCAGGCGCGCATTCACAGATAGGGTTATGATTTGAAACTAGGCAATCAGCATTTTCGCCACAGGGTGAAGATTTTTCACAGGGATCAATGCAGTAGTTGTTGTTACATTTTGTTATTTCGGAACAATCACCGTCAGAATAACATTCTCCTGGTGATCTGCAATTTCCAGTACTTGCATCTAGCACAGTTCCATTAACGCAGCTGCATGTATAAGATCCAGGATTATTTACGCATTGTGCATTCAAAGGGCATGGGTTACTTAAGCACTCATTTATATCTTCACAAGCATTGTTTACAAAATCGTACCCTGTTGGACAAGTACACAGACCCTTATGATTTTCTATTGTACATATTCCACCTTGGCAATATGTTTCTTCGCATTTATCTGCAAATAAAAACATTTTCAATTGAAATAACGCCTTCATATACTCAAATAAGTTTAGAAACTGTGGGAATATTAACACACTTTGCAACCATTAGTCAAACAAGGCATTCAATATAATAAATCAGGTTCCCTAGGTATGTGTTTGTCGCAAAGTGTTGTATATAAGATGGAACAAATACTTACCAGAACATTTGTTATTTTTTGTGTTGCAGAATTTGTCACTTGAGCAATCAGTGTTATCTATACATTCCACTTTAAAGCAGCCAATTCTTTTGTCAAATGGATTTCCAAGAAAGCCTTTCTCACAGGCGCATATAACTCTATGTTTTACAACTGTACATAATGCGTTTAGGCCACATGTTTTTATTTGGCATGGATTTGAACATTTTCCTCTTATACAGGCAAGCGAGTCCTCACATTGGCTATCGCTTCTGCACTGATTTGGTAATAAACAACCGCTCGTATAAGGATCACCAATTGCACCCACTGAACAAATGCATTTATAAGAACCTGGCGTATCTACACATTGTGCTGATGGATGGCAGGGATTATCAACACATTCATTTATGTTTGTACATTCATCACTTGTTAAGTCAAATCCAGCTAGGCATTGACATTGTGCTGATTTACACATTTGGTTGTTTAAGCAATCAGAATCTGTTTTACAACCTGGAATGCATATACCAGAACTGCAATGTTCTCCATGTAAACAGTTACTACTTGAATGACAGATTTTGTGGCATCTATTATCACTACATTTTTCTCCAATAGCACATCCAGAATTATCTTGGCATGGTACTTGACAAAGATATCCAATACACATGTGATCCGGGGGACACTCTGACGTTCTCGAGCATGAATTTGGCTTTCTCACGCAACCCTGTTGAGGTGTTGGTGTACCTTGAAATCCGAGAGGGCACTCGCATTTGGTATTATGATTAATTCTCGAACAAATTGCATTGGGTCCACAAGCTCTACTAGTTGACAAGCATGGATTAACACACCTGTTATTCACACATGCCTCCTCGCTAGGACAATCTTCTTGACTCCTGCAACCTATCACACATTGTCCTCCTACACAAGCTTGTCCTACACCACATTGGGTATGCTTGGTACACTGTGTAACACAGAAATTTTTTGCACATGCTTCTCCTGAATCACATTGGCTAGAATTTTTGCAGGCTGTAAAACATTGACCATTGGAACAAACATCACCATTACAATCCAATTCACTTGAACAAACTAATAACTTCTTTTTGCATGCATTTCCTTTTATGTTTTCGTAACCATCAGGACATATGCAAATTGCTTTTCTATTAACTACTTTGCATAGTGAGTTGATCCCACAGGCACCATCACAAGGATTAACACAACGACTGTTGACACATGTGGTTTCCAATGGACAGTCTTCATCATCTTTAAAGCATTCGTCTTGTCTCCTGCAACGGCCATTTACATCTTTTACATAACCTGTTGGGCATCTGCATACGTACGATGAAAGTCTTGGTTCGCAAATAGCTGTAGGATGGCACGGATTGGGATTGCAAGCTTCAATCTTTCTACAGTTAACATCTGGTATAGGGTCCGGTTTATAACCATTCGGGCATTGACAACTTGCTTTATGATGTTCAGCTATACAAACAGCATTCTCACCACATGAGTCTTCTCCGCAAGCGTTCATGCATGTGTGAGTCATACGGTTACATAATTCATTTGAAAGACAATCCGCGTTATAGATGCAAGGTACGGATTGACATCCTTTTTCCAAATCATTTGGGTTTCCAGTAAACGGTCCTGACGGACACTGACATTTCGCAATATGGTTGTTAGTGACACAAACAGCGTTAGGACCACATATAACTTGTTGACATGCAGAAATACATTTTTTACCGTCGCCTACATGTTTACACACTTCATTTTCCCTACATTGTACATCATCTGAGCATTGATTCTTGTTAACCGCTATACAACCATCACGATCATTTGGATTTCCTGCGAAACCGGCCAGACACTCGCATTGACTTTTGTGATTTTTCGTTATACACTTTGAATTTAGCGGACAAGTAAATAGCGAACAGCTGTCTTCACATTTATTAACTCCAAGAATATCTTTTTGACAAGATCTATTATCATCGCAATCGTTATCAGAATTACAATTTGGAGTTGAGGGTTGTTCGCAGTTAGAATTAACAGAATTCCAAAGAAAACCATCTTTACATTCACAGCGTGGATTATTTTCTATGACTCTGCACACTTCGTTAGCACTACAAGCTATTGTTGAGCACAGATCAAAGCATCGCCTCCCGGTGCCATCTACTGAAATGCAAATCTGAGGTTCCGTACAGTCGCTGTTTATAGTACATTCCATCACAGGAACTTCTTCCAGCAAATGGCAACCTGTTTTTACATCCGTAGGTTTTCCAATATATCCTTCTGCACATATACAATGGGCTTGGTGGTTGGCTCCAATACAGATAGAATTTGGGCCGCACTGTAATTTGCTACATGAATCAACGCATTTACGAACATTTTTAGCCACTTGGAAACATATTTCTGAATCTTTGCAGTCCCCATCTACCATACATTTATTATCAGGGACGCAGCCTCGTTGTAAATCATTAGGATTGCCACTATGTCCCGGAAGACAATGACAGCTTCCTTCTTCACATATAGATTTAGGACCACACAACATTGTTCGACAAACATCAACACATTTGGATTTTTCACACATATAGCCTTGAGGACATGTAGCGTTACGAGAACATGTACAAATGGTGCCATCAGCGCATTTAGGAATGGCATCTTGTGAACATAATTCATAAGGATTTCCAACATATCGGCTTTTACAAATACAACTGAAACTTCCGGGCGTATTAATACATATGGCATTTTCTCCACACGGTGTACTACTACATTCATCGATATCCGAACATTGTATATTAGGATTTCCTATGTAGCCTGGGGGACACAAGCATTCAACATGAGATCTAGTTTGTTGACAAACTGCATTGCGGCCACAAGAAGCTTTTGCACATGTAATTTGTCGTCGAGGTAAGCACGTTTTATATGGGTTTCCAGTGAATCCTTTGTTACATTTGCAAGCATTATTTTGCCCATAGACACAATGTGCGTTTTGCCCACATTCAGGTTCACAAGAAGGTGGAGAAATAGCTGTAAACCAATAACAATTTCAGAGTTTATTTTACTATAAAACTAACAAATCGGTATTTTAATAAGCTTAGTATCTCGTCTCGTTACTTACGTGGCATGCACAATAAATCAGGATTTCCGACAAAAAATGCGTTACAAACACATTTGCCGCTCTGTTGATCACATGAAGCTCCAACGCCACAGACCACACCATCACAGCGCTGTCTACAACGACCAGCCACACACATTAAAGGTTCTTCACAAGGCACGCCAGACCCGCAAGTATCTCTTCTACATGCTCCTCCAGGGAACGGATTTCCTACCATTCCTTCAGGACAAATGCATGTGGGGCCGGTTTTTGATATTATGCATTGGGCCCCAGAAGCGCAAGAATATCTATCACAACCTAAAAAAATACATTGAATATTAATTTAGTAATAATATGTCATGGTAGTATCTATGATATTATGATACATATGATAGTATAGTATGATATTATCTATGTCATGATAGTGTTAAGCGTTTGTTTTGATAGTGCTTACCAGAAATACATTTGCCACCTTCTGGTTTAGTATAACCAGGATTACAGCGACACCAGGCCGCATGATTGTCTACTTCACAAAAGGCATTCAGTCCACATGAAACAGTGGTACAAGGAGACAAGCAAGTGCTGTTTAAACATGCGAGTGTATTGGGGCATTCATCATCTACACTGCATAAATGCTTCTCCGTTGGTATTTCTTCGGCTGAACCTAGAAATACAAATACAAGATTTTTATTACAACAATCAGATTATTTTCAGAATGAAAAACTATAACAGGTTACCTGTTCCTGCAAGATGACTGTAACTGTTAAATTATATTACTTACATCCACTTTTGTAAGGATCACCGACCATATTTGGAGGGCACTCGCAGCGGTAACCACCTTTCTGGTCGTGACATATTGCACCAAAAGCACAAGGTGCACTGTGACATTCATTAATATTTGTACATCCCGTGTACGGGTCACCTTCGAATCCTGTCAGACACATGCATCGAGGCGGGTCACTTGGTGTACATTTAGAATTTATTCCGCAAGTAAATCTTTCGCATGGACTTTTGCATTTCTGTCCATCTGTTACGTCTAAATAAAATGGCGGTGGGCACACGCATTTGCCAGGTTGAATACATTTTTCATTGGAGAAACAATCCGAGTCACTTATGCATTGCTTTTGATTCAATGTACAATGTCCGGAAATTGAATCTTGACTGTAACCAATAGGACATTTACAGGTGAAAGAGCCGATCGTGTTTACACATTCTGCGCCAAATCCGCAAGCTGATTGTCCAGATGTGCACTCGTTTATGTCATCACAAGATCCTTCAGCTGTTTGTGAGAAACCGATTGGACAAGCACAATAGCTAACGCCGTCCGAAATGACAATACACTCTGCACCTTTTCCACATTTATTATTTTTTGAGCAGCCAGAGAGCACACAATTACCATCAACTACTTTGTACGGTGGTTGGCACTGACAGGTTATATCATTGCATACTTCACAGAGATTGTACGGGTTTCCGCTATATTCTGCCGGACATTTGCATTCGTAACTACCTGGCAAATTCTTGCAAATGGCATTTAAACCACAAGGTGACCGACCATGTTGAGTACATTCATTAATATCTTCACATAATCCAGTTTCTTTGCTCCTTGAAAAACCTTGTGTACAGACGCAAACATTTTCCCCATCATGTAAAATACATTGTTCACCCTGTGGACATGGATTGGTGTTGCTACATTCACTTGGCATTTTACCAGGAATACAGCCGTCAACATAAGGGTCGCCGCTGAAGGTACCAGGACATTCACACAGAAAACGTCCGGGAAGATTTTTACAAACCGCTCCAGAACCACAAGGATTATCAATACATTCATTAATATCTTGGCACCCAGTTGGAGATGATGGATCTCCAGCAAAACCGCTTCTACATGTACATTGTGCAATCTGATCATTTAATAAACATTCTGAATTACTTCCACATTGTAAAGTTTCGCAAGGATCTGTAACAGACAAACATAAGTATTTAATTGTTAATAAGTATTACTACAAGCATTGATATTATTCATTTTGTATTGTTAAATTACTTACGTCGGCATTCATTTCCAACATTTGGTTCTGGACACAAACACCTTGAATTAGGGTCGCAAACTGCATTACCAGGACAAGAGTTGTCATTTTTACATGTAAGTATTTCAACGCAGCGAACCCTGGGGTCAGGATCTGGTATAGTACCTTCAGGACATTCACAAGTATAGAATCCATCTCGATTTATGCAATCTGCTCCGACTCCACAAGCACTGTCAATTTGGCACTCATCAATATCTGTGCATTGTTTATAAGCATCGCCGGTATATCCTTCTGGGCATTGACAAATGAAACTTCCTAGTGTATTACTGCAACGAGCATTATTGCCGCAGCGGCCGACAGGTCCCACTGATGGATCACACTCATTGACATCTACGCATCCTGCAGCTATATCTGTCGGATCAAATGTCCAGCCATCTTCACATACACAGTATGCTTCTATTCCATCTGGTTTACAATAAGCGTGCTCGCCACATTTCACATCCTCACATGGAGCTCGACAAGCAACACGTGGAGGTGCACCGACAAATCCGTTAGCACATTCGCAATTAAATCCGCCTGCCGTATTTATACATAGTGAATTTTCCCCACATATGGAAGAATTTTTTGCACATTCATCAACATCAATACAGATGGACCCGCGAGCGTCGAATCCTTCTTTGCAAAAACATTGACTTTCTATGCATTCTGCATTATTGGTACAATCGAAGTTTGATTTACACAACGTATTAACGTCCACCTGAAAAATTAAAGTTCGTATAAACTATTACAGACTTAAACACACCAACATAAGGTATTGATCATCAACATTACCTGTTCGCAAGCAACTTGTGGATTTGGTTGGGCTCTGTAACCTTGTGGACAGACGCAATTGTATCCCGGTGCCGCGTTCTCGCAGATAGCGTGTGTGCCACAGGGATGTTCCAGCGTTTCGCACTCGTCGATGTCGCGGCAGCCACCTGCCACTCGCGCGTCTCCTGAGTACTCTGGCTTGCATGTGCACACGAAGCTGCCGAGGGTGTTGGTACACAGAGCGTGTTCGCTGCACACTGCTTCGCTATTCTTACATTCATCCACGTCTGGTGTAACAAACAACGCAACCTCTAATTACATCTGCCACGTGCGCGATCACCCGTTTTTAAACATACGCACGCACCGCGCAGTAGGTACGCCGACAGCCAACTACGAAGAGGAAGTGATAGACACATAGACGACACAGAAGGCGACAGAGAAAACGACGAGAGACAAGAAGAAAATACTGCAGAAAATGATTTATATCAGAACACTACACATCCTTCGATGCACTGGAACACGAAATAAAAATCAAACCCGGTCGTCGTAAAAGTATAATGTTGCCGACGACACGGATACGGAGACTCACTGAAAAGTTTGATTTATTTGTCTATTTTATAATTCAAATGTTATAACCGTTCAAATTAGTAAAAGCGTGAAGCTACCGAGCGTCCAAGTCCGGTAGTTTTCAGTTCGATTCCTTAAACGCGCTTAGGTTAAAGTGTCACAAAGCGTTAGACCACAGAAAATGAAAACATGTTAGAGTTAGGTCACACCTACTGGCGTTTCAGATAAAGGCTTACCAGTGCAATGCACGTCTGGGTTGCCTTCGAAACCTGGTGGACACAGACAGCGATAAGATCCTGGTAGATTCTCGCAAAGAGCACCAATCCCACAATTAGCGTGTGCACACTCGTCCTGGTCGCGACAGCCGACGCGCGGGTCGCCCTCGTAGCCGGGCGGGCAGCTGCACTCGTAGCCGCCGTCCACGTTGCGACAAAGCGCGCCAGGCCCGCAGCTCTCCTCGAACGCGCACTCATCGATATCAACGCACTACATACCAGACGAACAAATGAAATATATTTATTTATTTATTGTGCATTTACTATATTTATATACCAAATTACAAATATAATAAATGCACAATTAAATATTAGTTTAATAGATTCATTTCATAGTTAACACCGATATGACTGGCTCGATTTTAAAGATTACTGACACATAAATTATCTTTAGTTGCAAAATGAATTACATAATTGAGATCGTGATTAAATCTCTTAAAAACCAAATAACTTACGCCGTCGAATGCATTTCCGGTATAACCAGCCTGGCATGCACATGTGTAGTTTCCTGGATAGTTTTGACACACGGCGTTCACTCCACAAGCACCAGTTCGTCGACATTCGTCAATATCTACAACGATTAAGTAATTAGTAAAATATTTATGATAGTACAGTCAACCGCACGTGCATGGTACCAATTTGCCTTTCATTTGTTTCGTAGCAATGAGAGCTTAAATATTTTATAATGTTAATTCATGCTGACGTGTAGTTCGCTATGCCTATTTTTAGCTTTAACAAGAATCAATACCGCTCGTGTCGAAATTACTGCGTAAATGCATTTCATATAAAGTATAATTTTATGACATACCCCTGCACTCTTCTTCCCCGTCGCCCTCGAAACCTCGGTTACATTTGCAAATAAAGTGAGCTGGCAGGTTACAGCACTCTGCGTTTGCAACGCATCGTGACGATACCGCTGGATCATCGCACTCATTTATATCTGCAAATATACATCAAGTTTTATTTACATTTTCTCATATGACTAGTCGCCTATTCTGACACACCTTTCACCACAAAGCAGTAGAATTAAATTATTGCTTTAAATGAGCAATAATCAGACGCTGATAAGATGTTTTTTCAATTTCAGTATATGATATTTTTATGACAAGGTCGTTACCTCTGCAAGTGAAACCGTCGCCTTCGTAGCCTGGGAAACACGAACATTGGAAACTACCGACCGTGTTCGTACAGTGAGCGAACACATCGCATGGTCTTTCTTTGCATTCATTTACATCTAAAAGCAAACAATAGGAATGTAAATTACACGTTCACGTGGAGAAACAGACATAATTATTATATTTTAACAGTGCATACCTGGTTCCTGGCAGTTGCAGCCACCAAAACCATCATTACAATGGCACACCCCGTTTAGACAACGACCATTTATACATTGGGCGCCATCTTCTTTGGTACAATCATCTACAAAATTTGATTATGAACAATAAAATAAGCTTTAGACATAATGGGTCTACCGTAATAGAGTTGGAATCAATTACAATGGAAGCACAAATTTTGACTGCGTGTTATCGCTTTGGACTCACCTGTACATTTTAACTCTTTCTCGAGTTCGTCGGATCCCTTATAGCAATCCTTGACACCGTCGCATAACTTTGATAATTCATATAATTGTAAGATTTGTGTCGATTCGTTTACTTGACAGCCAAAATAGCCGTCTTCTAAATTTAAGAAAAATACTTCTCGTTTTATTCCTAAACCTATTCCATACTGGCTTTGTGTCGCTACCTGTGAAACACAAATTACATACTTCGACAATCAATCGTTATGAGAGTAACACATTCGTTAACTTTCTAAGTTTTAGCTTAACCATTTGTTAAAACTAGCTATATTCTATTACTCACATTTGTCGTCGTGACTAAGAGCGTCCAAACCACGAGCGGTAAGGTGGCTATATACATTGTCTCTGAAACAAAAGAAAATGCACATTATTAAAACGTTTATTCATCTTATATACAAATATACATTTTACATGATATATAAATGATACAATCATGTAATAGTTTATTATGATATTAGAGAGTTAAGTTTGTCATTGCGGTCGAGCCTAAATTCCAGCCCGTCAGCATAATGAGTAATGTAAAGCCAAAAGAGTAATGACAAATGCTCACACGTGACATATGACGTTTTTCAACACAGTAGTAAGGAAAAACATTGCTATAAATTCATTGTTACGAAAATAAAATTACAATTTCGACATTCCCGCAATGTCTTCTCTGTGAAGGATCAACAAGAGAGTTTTGTAAGCTGCCAGTAGAAACCAAAGAGCTAATAAGTTATAGGTTGGTAATAGGTGCCACAGTTTTATTATTTTTGATAAAATTCCACAAATCAAATATTAATTTATTCACAAAAATAATAAAATTGGGTGAAATATAATGTTTATTTATCCTATTTATTAAATACTTATTTCAAGTATTCACATAATATTCAGGCATATAACAATCAAAACTAAAAACAAAATACATGTTTATTTACCCGACTGCGACAGAAGGAGGGTTATGTTTTTCGAGGGTATGTTTGTATGTATGTATGTATGTATGTATAATTGTTTGGCACGCTCTGCAGGCTGAACGGCTCGATGGATTTTAGCTTGAGAGGTGTCGTTAGATTCGTATTTACTGTGAGAGTGACACTGGGTATATAAAAAAAAAAACAATATGGCGGATTTTTGGCGCCAAATTCAAATGTTTGGCTCGCTCT
The DNA here is from genome assembly GCA_932526535.1 of Caradrina clavipalpis. Classification (NCBI taxonomy): domain Eukaryota; kingdom Metazoa; phylum Arthropoda; class Insecta; order Lepidoptera; family Noctuidae; genus Caradrina; species Caradrina clavipalpis. Next base: position 9,022,952 of record OW052093.1, read on the forward strand.
GCAGGCTGAACGGCTCGATGGACTTTAGCTTGAGAGGTGTCGGTAGATTCGTATTTACTGTAAGAGTGATACTGGGTATATTAATTTCTTTTTTAAAACACTAAAAAAATAAAAAATAAAAAACGGTAATTTAAAAAACTAAAAAACCCGACTGCTATTCTTTAAAAATCCCTAAAACAAGATAAATTGTAGCAGTCGGGACCCATTCGGGACCATCTGCAATGTAATATAGGTATGTGCTCTCAATTCACTAATCCTCCATTTCTAGAATGGGTCCCGACTGCTACAATTTATCTTGTTTTAGGGATTTTTAAAGAATAGCAGTCGGGATTTTTAGTTTTTTAAATTACCGTTTTTTATTCAATGTAATGTAAAAAGCACGTGTGCGTAATTCCCAGCATTGTAACCCTATAAACGGTGCAATAAGAGTCACTTCACGAGCAAAAGTATCTTGAAAATATATTTACTTTGATTGCCACGTAGGTCTGTAGTGGTCACCTGCTGAGCATAGAGTCCTTTTTACTTAAGGTCAAAGTAGAGCACTAGAGGTGACCCCTAATATAACATCCCCATAATAAATTTAATTTTTTTTCGTAATATTGAATACATTCGTTAATACTTATTTTAAAAATCCCATACCTTTCACTGCATATTTTAGTCACACATTATTGAACCGATTTAATATTCGTCGCTACTCGATAAAATTAACATCGATATTTAACATAGAAACTTCCTACAACTCCACGAAAGTAAACGAATATGTTATAACAATTCTCGGGAATTTTAAGGGTCTTATGCATGAATAGGTGTACGCCTATTATCTAAGTAAATCAATTACTTTTACCTTCATATCTTACGGCCTGGCGCAGACTGGTAGCATGGCTTGGTATGGTTTGATCGCCTATCGGTAGTAGTGGTAGAAAGTTTGAATCAACATCAACACCTACTAATATCAATTTGCTCATTTTGCTCGCTCATCTCTTCGCTCCGGCCGCCACGTCTTACGCGATATTAAAAATCATATCGGTTAGCATAGATTCGCACATTCAAATATATTATGTGCTTGTATAATGCACGAATATATTCGTTACACTTCAATCATTCCCCAAATAAATCCCAATTCACTTCATCACTATGCACGATCTTTAAATGAGAAAGTTATTTTAAACATGACCATTCATTCATTTTTTTGCAATAAACAGCTCTAAGTCGCTACATAGTTTTCATTATGTAAGTACTTAGACATTTATTAGTTTTTTATTTATTTATAAATATACATTGATCATATCAATGTACAGTAAACTATAAAGTTTACTGTAGGTACATTGATTGAAACTCTTGCCATGTCTATCATGGGGACGTGTTAATAGTCGAAGTTATTAGGTATGATTCCGAATCCTACCAATGTACAAGATACGGTCAGTTAAAATAAAATAACTAGTATAATTAATATTTAAAAAATCTTAGTTTTTTTTTTGTACGGATCCATAATTCAAATTCCTAACATTATGGTATGTTTTTTTACGGTATCCAGTCTTTATGACTAAACTTTTAATTCTCGAACGACCCCTGTACCTACTGTTGCATTGCATGGTTATATACACCCAAAAGTACAATGTTTAGCGCGCGTAACGTTACGCACTACCTTAAACAATGATTTCTCACACCAAACATAAAAATCTTTTGTTTGCTCAAAGTTACTTGTTAGTTTGATGGTCAGTATGTGTAGTTAACGGCTTTATCATGTGTCTATTTACACCCTGTATATAAACTACGTAGATAGATTATAAATAACAATCATACGCTTTGTAAGTAGGCAATTTGATAGTAGTACCATTAGAGTAAGTTTTCGTTTAATAATTATAGCCACGACAAAGGCGAAGGCTGCGGCGCGAGGTCATATAACTGTGTGAGCGGTATATTGTCATTTACCTACTTGTCTGTATTGCACTGACAAACTTAAAATAGGTATAAGTTCACCTAATACATTGTATATATTGTAAGTAATTTGGCGCTTGTGTTAACGATGTTGCGTGTTTAACTGGTTGCATGCCGATTAGCGAGTGCGTTTGCACTTCACCTAAGCACAGACCTCACTGCAAATGTCGTTGTGCCAGTTGTCACAGCCGCTGCACTCGTCATTTACACGCACATTATTAGTTGTACTTGGTGATAAATACAATAATTGCCACTTTGAAAGTGAACGCATTGAGCACGAACTGACCATATGTTGTGTTTACAAAACGTAATATACGTTGATTCATAGAGGCTTAAAATTATACTGTGTAATTTTTAAACCATTTTATTTCATCTACTTAAAGAGCATTCAATTAGTCTTTTTCTGTAATCTATTTAAAGCAAAGTAGGTACAGGTACTTACTTGTGACTAGCTCATATACAACAACGTTTTAGTATAGCACAAGTGAACTGAAAAGTTTGTCTTAAAATGCCTAACATAATGATATAGATGATTACACAAAACGGTTAATTATTACATGTTTGTTGTATAACAAGATATCTATGAGAATATTAAATGGAATGATGACAAGGCTTCTGAGATGGTGTCACAAATTACCCACAAACCATTAGGTATTACACACACTAAGGCCAAACAAGGCACTAAGATAAAACACCTAATATTGTTTTCAATAACCGTTACCCTTGACATCTTAAAGTACTCGTGACAAAACGCTTATAATATTTTATTATTGACAGAAATTACCTATAACTTGTACATATAGTCTTCGGTACTTAAACGTAGGAGGACATTAACAACGCGAAGTATGATCTAACTTTATTAAATCATATTATTATGAAGCAGCAAGTTATTAAAAAATATAGCGCAAGGTCATGTTTTTAAATAATTTATTCTTGTTCTCTGCCTTTCTTCTTTATCGTGAGAGCAGTAAGGTCTAACGACTCCACACACCCTAGTGTCAGAGTTTCTTAACCGCCTTAAGGGCCTCTGACATGGTTACCGAGCTCAGTGATGTCCAAGATAAACTTAGAAATTACATATGAATTAGAAAAAGTCACATTGGTACCTACTGGCCCGTGCCCGGTTGCGAACCCACTTAACGCCTTAACTATGGGCCATCACAACACTACTAATAATTTATTACTACCACTTACAAATAATTAAAAAAACACTATTAAAGTAACAACAAAATGTATGGCAAGAAGGTGCATGAGTTACGGTACAATATTTTGGGCGCTACGAGTATGCAATAGTGTAACTGTTTATGAGGGAACGAATTTGCGAATGTCTATTAGCGAATAGCCCAGGCAAAGCTTTACTACCTTACCCTTACTATTATGCATGCCTATCGCATGCCAAGAGATCATTCCCCTACCTCTGAGATGTAAACTACACGATCAAGCGCAACATCACGCGTCTCTCAAAAAAAAAGAGATAATACAAAAAATACAAGCTATGTAATTTAGTTGATTATATTGAAAACTTTAATAAACGCTGATTCATACTCAGTCAGTGCTAGTGAGAAAAAAAATTGATATTTACATTAATACGCAAAAATATAATCAAGTTTAATTTATACCGAATAGGTATGGTTTTTTTTAATTTAAATAACACAAATTAAATATTTATGTATTAACAAATATAAATAATTTAATGAAATAGTTGTAGTGATTAATTATTTGTCAGGTGATATTAATGAACATGGTTTATATATTAACAAAATATTAAGGCATAAAAACAATAAAAACTCTGCGGACCTTTAAAAATATTTCATTACCATACTCGTGTTGTAATATAACGTAAAAAGCACGCACGTGGTTACGCTGAATTGTGAACCTAAAATCAGTGTGATAAAAGCTACTTTACGAGAATCAAGAATGAAAATCCTGAACTTTTATACAGTAAACCAGTAGATATGCGTGCTTGGTTTGAGTATGATCATTAATCGAAAAAACATATTATACTACTATCACGCCTGTATTCCACGAAAGGTTAGGCTTTTTTTTATAGACGAGAAATCATCAAATTACTTCCCCCGCCCTGGGCGGGGCGGGAGGGAGTGTCAGACTTTTACTGACTAAAACCCGTCTATGTTCCTTCATGTGCCCTTTGCGTTCCGGGGGCGCGGTATCTCTTCCGAACAACCCGCAGCCCCGGCAGGCGAAAGGTTAGGCTGAGGTGTACCAATGTAGATACACCCACAGTCCGCTGGAATGTTTAGTTCCCATATAATAGGGGGCGAGCCAATTGCCACTAACCGAGCATAAATCCTAACTCCGAGCTGCTTCTGTGAATTTTACAGAAAAACCAAATAACACTTTGCTCGACCTGGGAGACAAACCCAAGACCTTTAGCGTAGCTCCACTAGGTGAACGAGGCAGTTCGAGAGTTCGAGATAAATTCACATGAATGGAATGGTGCACTGAAATAATTGAAAAAAAAAAATACTAGAAACCTGGTATGGTATCACGATTCTCAACAATCTGTACGTATAATTAATTAAGATGCAAATAGACTAAGCTTCTGCCGGGCATATCCCACTGATCATCGCTCCGATAATATTATTGTACAAGGGACTAATTTAACATTCCAGTCAAATAGAGCAAAGTATAGGAAAAACAAGTCTTGACATAGGCGGAAGTTTTTGTGATTATTATTTAAATAAATTAAAAATTGAATTTAAATGGCAGTAGTGCCTATACGTATATAGGAAGTCAGAATTATTATATGTGTGGGTAGATACTACGACAGATGAACCTACCCACCGGTCTTAATTTGAACAGAATCCCTTTTCCATATATTAACTGCAACCTTGGTTTAGCTCGAGCTCTGAAGACAGTTCGAAAACTAGTTGGATACAGTAAAAACCAGTAGATTGTATTATTTCTAATCTAAACGAATGTATCTTACACGCCATGTATAAGATGATGAGGATCACACACCTACGTGCCTGTAAATATGTTCCATAAGGTAACGGAACTTTAGCGCGGAACTAAAACAGCAGCATGCATTTTATGCCATGCAATTTTACTTACATACATATTTATGAAGTAATAGGTGAGGCATGCTTATAATTTAGTTTAAAACGATAAGCAGTGTGGACTAATTGTAAAGAGTGATGTAATGCAATACATTTTAATAGCTTCTGTTCAGGTATGATTTTACAAGCTTATATTACCTACGGACATATATTACCTTTATATTTAGGTTAAACGGAGGCATACATAAACCATGTATATTAATTTGTAGGAAAAATCCAAACAAGGTTATTAAAAGGAGAGGCAATTTCATCAAAAATCAAATGTTTCTAGAGAAAAAGTATGTTAAAGAAAGTGAAAAAAGTTGTGAACCAATATCGATAATTCAGCGCATTCATTAAAGCATCTCGCCGCCGCGCCGTACGCTCAAAGTAAGTATTAAACCTTACGTCATGAACGAAGTTGCAAGCTGCTTTGTGGGTTCGCGTGTACGAATGTGGTATCAAATCGGGCGTAAAATGTGTCCGCGAGCCCGTGCGAGCCCGCTTGCGCCATTCACTTTCACGTGGCGCTCGCCGCCGCCGCCGCCGCCGCTGCGTACTTAGTAGGTACTGAAAGTGGGCTGAGAGCGAACAATGCCTTTACGCAGTTTCTCTCCTCACAAACAATTCCATATCTTATTCCACTTGCATCTTGTCAACTTTGCTTGTTTTAGTTTATAACTGAAGGCATCTTATTTCTACCTACCGTTGAAGTTCCGTAGACTTCGCCTACCAGTTATGTTAACTGCTACGCCACTATTTTTGTGGGACAATTCTTCGAAAAATTTTGCGTTGGCCTGCGTATATTCGAAGCGTACAAAGTCTACGTTATTTACACTAATTTTAATAAATACCGACGTTATTTTATGTTTCGAAAAACTAGTTCCTTGATTATTATTATAGTCTACAAAAATTCTACCTATAACCAATATAAAAACGTCAGACAATTATTAACGTTTATTTAGCTTGAAAACATTATTGTGTTTTCGTAGGAACCATTTCAGTTGACTGATTTCGCAGAAATGACTCACGGCAAGTATCTAAGTTCAGACCTGCCATTGGTCTGGGATTCCCCACATTTGCCATAGATAGTTTAGAGAGCTTCCGGGGCTCGTCCGGAGAGGGTGTCAGGAGATTCAGAGAGAGAGCAATAAAAGTGTGGAGCTTAAAAGGATCGTAGCAGGTGGCGTTCTGTGGTTTTTGTCTACGCCCATGGGAAAAAGGCGTGAGTTTATGTATGTATGTATGCAATAAAAAACAAATCTTCATTTAAAATTCACCCGTAGTCGTAAACCGCGTCCAAATTAAGGGCTGCGTTGCAAAAAAGTCGATGAATAGTCCGACAACAGAATGCCCTACCAGGGAAAAATACTCAACTTCACCCAAATGGTTGACGATTTTTGAAGCTTTGGTCCGGCCTCAGCATTTTAGGTGAAGGCAGCCGTCTTCAAGATATTATGGCTGTGACGACTGTGATCTGTTTCTCACAAAATCTACACTACTCACATATATTTTTCCCTGTAGTCAACCAATCTCAGTTAAGTTGCGGCCAATGCGTATCATTATTTAACTCTTAAGAGGTATTGTCACTCGAAAAAAGAGCATGTAACAACATGTATTGCTATCGCGCTGCCCCTGTATACCAGATACCACGAAGGAGACAACCAGAAGACAGAACGATTTCAGTCAACAAAAATCAAAAATATCAATGGTTTTTAATCCCGTTTTTTCTAATTAAAATCTTAACTGGCTGATGGCAAGGAAACAAACTATTGCTAACCGTTTCGTTTTTTTGTTTTATGCCGTCAGATTTGTTTACCTCACGTTTATTTGGGGCCATTTTAAATTTGCGTTTTTGTTAATATTTGATTGGTCATAACTTCTATAAAAATCCGTTTATCCAAAAAAAAGAAACGGTCTGTCACGACCACGACTTGAAATCGATAGACCCGGCCGATATATCGGGTTAAAATATTATTGCTATAGGCAAAATCGGGAGTACGTTTGCAAGGAAAATGGGCACTGGCAATCACTCTTAAGTTCGATTTATAATACAGTTTATGAATTTAGTTATGTAATACTTCTGAATTAAAGAAACCTTAAGAAAACACACATTCAGTAGACAGTTAATTAAGGACACTTATAATCAAATACCTATGAAAGAAACTTATTTGTTTCAGGTTGAGAGTCTTATATTTGTAGATATTTGATTCTGGTGTTAATGGCATACTAGGTAGTAGAGATGTTTCATTTTAAAATTCCACTTTCCTCAACAGCCTGTTTCGTACACAATTCAATATATTTTTAGCGAATTTGGTAAATAAAAACCTCTACTTTTATAGGGAACACCCACATCCCATAGAAAAAAGAACAAATTATTATCAGGTTTCTTTTTGTTCCGTTTCCTTTAACAAATTACTTCTGGTCAATAGTATTAAAAGTTAACTTAAAATATATCTACTGTCCCGTGCGTACCTGTTTTCTACGTAATTATTTGACTGACGGGCATTTACTCAGCTTTATAATAATGTGATAAAGTTTTTTCTGTACTACGTTTTGATTTTTGTTATTTGATGTTTCCCTAGGTTTACCTAATCAGTTATCACGACATATTAACACGCACGGAAGGTCAGATCTTGAGTTACTGTGTGAAAAAAATATTGACGAGTACTACAATATTTTTAAACCGTGCATATATTACAGATACTCCTAATATACCAACAATAACTTAAGAATCATTATATTGAATATGTGATATGTAGAACAAAAATCTTGATTATTTACTTCTAGCGTCCTTAATTAGGTGTCCACCACTGTACATATTGCCTCTATTAACATAAGTGTGTAGTTAACGCAATCAAAATCATATTTTTAGCGGATGCTGACTACATTTATGCCATTTACGTAACTACGTACGTAAATAAATAAGTTCGAATTAAATTGTAGAGTCCTTTTTACCTAAGGCGTCGCCGTCGAACTTAGCTCTGCCCACAACATCATAATTATATATTTAATAATATTTAGTTGCAATTATTTATAACTAATTGAATATGCCAATTATGTTACTCCATAAAAGTTCAATGAACGCCCCAAACTTAAAAAAAACGTAATATATTCAAAATTATTACAGTTACTTTGAAAAATAGTTTTTATTTTTATTAGGGTCGGTTTGTTTTGGTAGAACTTCCCCCATTAAACTTTAATGAAGGTAATAAAGGAAGGTCAGAAATACAAGTTATTAGGAAGTCAATCATCCTTACTTATAAAGACATGGTCAAGAGCAATAAGTACAAGCGAAACGCAAGCCGGGCGCTTTGCTACACAGCCTACACTGGCTACACTCGCAATATGGTAGTTGTAGTGAATGTGCTCTGCTTAGATCTCGATAGCTCAGTACAAAATTGCATTGGTATTATCGATAATAATCGATTGAAGTGAGTGGCGAGCGTATCATTGTGAACGGTACCAGTAGTAACACTAGCGGTACAATCCATCTGTTCCAACAGCAATAGCGGAATTGTGAACAAGTTTACATTGTTTATTGGCCACGCATTCACGTCACGCCTTTACTCATTACTCGTACAGGTACGTATTTAACATAATTATTTACGTTATTTCTATCGTAACACTGTGTCCTCACTAGTAATTAACCTTAGACACAAAAAGAGAATTGACAACCCGGATCCGGGTCAAACCAGAAATGTAAATACTACTTAATCGGCATCGTGTTGTCAAAACATACTGACATACATATTCATAGGTTGTAGGCATGGAAACTAAAAGGCCTTTTTTGTAGGTTGTATCAATATAGTGAAATAAACTTTTTACTTTCTTCTTTTTTATTTATAAAGTACATAAGACACTCTATATAATTATATCTGTAGAATAAATATCTGTCTGATTATTTCAGACCCCGGCCGGCATTATTAGACGTGACGGCATTGTGTATCGATAGCATCTATTAAAGGAGAAAGAGCGGTTAGGCCGAGACCAAGTTCCGGTGATGGCGGACGGCGGCGGCGACCGGCGCGCTATGCGCTCCGCGGCAGGAATACTAATAAACAAGCCTCACGACAGTGCCCGAGGGACGGGCAAGTGGAGCGACCGCTTCAAACGCCACTATAAAATTCCAGAATCAATCGAACAGTCGAGTCTGTTAGGTGTTTACCTTTCGCCATAAGAAGACCCTTCATTATGTTTACTCTTGGAGAGTTCGTGAGAATTGACAACATTGATATACATCATACATTTATAAAATGGCATGTTTCCGACGAGTACATAAACACGCAAAAACTTAAGCAATTTTATAATATTTACGATTTAAATTTTTACATCTACATACTCCCAAAAATGAAACGCTTATTAGGTATTACATTTCGAAGAGTATAGGTAACTTAAACCAAACCTATACTTAAAATATTAGTAAGTACGAGTAATTTACATAAGCTCGCAAGCTGGAGTTGATGATATACCTACTTTAATAATTTAATAGATTGCTTTAACGATGTCTCATTGCATTATTTTCATTTAAGCATTTAAATATAATAATTATGGCATAAGCTTGACTTACATCAGCTGTAGCATTGAAAGTCATTCAACAAGATTGATCAATCGTGGGTTGCCTTGAGTGATTAATGAGTGGAAATGATAGAAAAAAAAAATACTATAAAAAGGATCGATACTGCGACGGATCTGATTGATCCCTTTGGATTAACGTGATCACTGTGTATTCCAAAATAGGGTACCTAATCAATCACAACAACAGGTCAACTCTATTAACCAAACCGGTACATCTGAAACCATGTACAGACGTTCCTTAGTCAGTCTTAAACGGGTGCGAACTTAGATATATTATTGTAAGTAACCCAAAGCCAATTATTGCCAGATGATACAATATCACTTTTTATCCATAATTTAGCATCAATATAAGGGACCTGATATATGGATCCAATTAGCTGACTAAGTACCTATATCGATATCTTTTATTTTGTAAATACATACAGTTAAAACTGGATACAACGACATTGAAGGGACCATATCACTTTTAACAAATGTACCTATAAACTACTTTTAGGAAGTGCATTTATTTTGTTAAAATTGTTGTTTATTAATAGGAAGTCAAGACTCAACATTACCTACACTCACTCTACAATTTCACAAAAGGGACAAATAATATAAATTTTTGTAAATATGTTTCTTTTAATGTCTCCTTGCATGGGCCTTATAAGTCACCTTCCAGTTATTATTTGCTCGCTGTCAATTTTACCCAATTGTTGCAAAACTTTGGATTAACGTTTTGCCTTTGGTGAGATACAGAAAAAAATAATTCTTTAGAGATTCTTGATGAGAATGACCATTCGGTGTTGATTCTCTCTGTGTGCACCGAAGGCAATCGTCATCGGACTCCTTGAAACAGTTTAGTGGTTATAACTGTGTTTCTTAACTGATTCATACTCAATCAACTTTTTCATCCATACTGATTTAATTTTGTATATTTTTCCACCGACAGACGATACATTTTAGTTTTAACCTTTTGCTCATATTATATGCGCCTATAAAAACAGGTTCGAAAGCAGACAAATTTTGGGTTTTGGTTTGCAACCATTGCGAAATAAAACCAAAGATTTTGAAAATCTAGATCGGATATTCGCAAGTATTAACTGTAAATGAGATTTTACTTAAATTTACAATGTGGTTAATAAGGACTTCCGTTAATAATAAATATGATTGTGTAACGCTGTATCTAGTAGATAAAGGCTACGACCAAAAAAGGAAACTTGCTCAACATTATTATTCCCTCCAAGTTTTTTAATACAAATGTAATGTATTGTAATCAAATTCGATCAGAATGACATGGAGACTCATGACTTATAAAGCTACTGCACTCAAAGAGGATTGCACAAATCATCATCATCATCAACTGCCTAGCCTTTTCCCAACTATGTTGGGGTCGGCTTCCAGTCGAACCGGATGCAGCTGAATATCAGTATTTTACATGGAGCGACTGCCTATCAGACCTCCACAACCCAGTAATGGGTAATACGATACTCTTGGTAATATTTAATTATTATATGTAGTTGTATAAGTCATTGCGATTAAACTGTTATTTAGTCGACATTACGCGAAAATAAATAAAACATTTTGACTGTTCTGTTTAGTGCAAAATTTTATATTTTACTTTTAATAAAACCCTTTTGATCCTAACAAATACATTTGTCACTATACAATAAATGGTTTTTTTTTTATTTTGTCTCACAGAAAACAAAAGCATACTTATGCAGAAAATGTCAAAGATAGCAGAAACGAATGCATGAAGAAAGAATTCTCAGCCATGTGTGGGTTCAACTTAATGGGTTGGTAGATACACAGTTCTCACAGGCAATGGGATATTGATGTGTTGTTGCGTGAGAATATGGGATGAGTTAGTAGGACCGTACATTATAGTTGTATTACGGAATGACATAACGGGCCAATGTCGCCGGTCGCCGACCAAGGGAGGCGAACGGCGACAGGTGCGCACTGCGCCCGCGCAACTAATATGGCGCCACCTGCGTAGATACAATACAGAGACAGCTCTCTAGCGACTATCGTGTTACATTATATGAACATTAAGACTGTATCTACACAATTGTATGTATGACAGAAATCTTAAATCAGTATTAAATCATTGAATTGGCACATGTGGTTATATGTGCAATTACTTAATATGTAAAAGAATAATAGTTGCAGTCATTATTTATAAATAATTTCGTAACGCACATAATAAGCCACCATTGAAAACAAATCTTATTTCGCTTTCAGGTGGGAAGGAAGTCAGTATTCTGCAAATTTTTGAAATATCATCGTTTCCTAACCATAAATGATAAAATTTACTACGCTACAACGGCTACAAATAATCAAGTAAAAAAAATACAAGCGTGCATGCTTCGTGTTAAAATATCCGGCTACAAGTTAAAAAAAATCGTTTAAAAAATGGAATTGAATAATGTTACGTTTGAACGCTGTTTTTAAAGATTTCTATAATGTATGGGCCTCACATTCGGTTACAGTCGGCATCGGGATTAACAATACAGCGAACATAGCAAAATAAGTGGTATCTATTTCGAAACGTAGAATAAAAACCTCTTGATCTGCTGCTGATTACAATTACCGCTCGGTGGGAATATATTGCATTAAGAACAAAGGGGCCTTGAAGGAGGCGCTACGCTCGGGTGCAACTTCGTCTACTCATGCTGTGCCTTTGTTGCTATTCTCACTATCCTTCTCAACAATAACCCACGCGAGTAATTAATGCAATAGGCCGAGGGCTAATGAACTGCAACTATTATGAATTTAATTATTTTTATTAACAAAGTAACTAGCCACTGTTTTTCTCACTGTACTTTTTGTAATAAGTATATAGGTAGGTACTCAGTTACAAAACTAAGTTTGCATAAAAGTTGTGTACGATTATTTCGTATTAAAATGTTTATAGGTAGAAATTGAAACACCTGTCCATTATTTTAAACCAATGCCTTTATTTTAAAATGATTGCGAGAACTTTCAGTTTTAGGCTTCTTATCGTATAGTATATGATCTACAATTATCGTGCATTAGGTATATCCCTTATACTTTAATAAACCGTGGCTGGTGCCGCCTATAGTGGTAAAGCGGACAGTCAGGTGGCAAAGGGTTCATTTATAATGTACATTTAAAACTAGCTTCTGCACCCGACTTCAAAGTTAATATATTATCCCACGAGAATCGTACATTTTTGCGAGATAAAAAGACACGTATTCTGTGCTAAATTTCACCCAGACCCGTTCTACCGTTCTGGCGTGATTGAGTAACAAACATCCACCCACCCAAACTTTCGCATTTATTATAGCAGTAAGATTGAATATTTCAAGTAAAAATGGCATCCTTCTTATAAAGATTGCGTAACATTCCGTAAAACCATGTTGAAAAATATTTAAGCATAACATGTACTTGTAAAATAATTTAACACCCAGTTATAAAGTTACAATATTATGTAATTGTAGCCTTCTTAATCACACGATTTTTATCCTTTTTCTAAATAAAGACCTGTAGATACTGGTTGTAAATTAATTGCTTGGTGATTAAGGCGCTAATCAGAATAAATGGTGACCGCGATAGCGCTACCAGCTGCATCAATAGTTTCATCATCAACTTTAGCATTGACTTATAACACTAGTTTATCTTCTCAGACATCTAAGTGACTAACTAGATGTCTATAAATAACTTTGTTCCATCAAGTTATTAAACATGTTATAACGATTTTAGTTATGCTTTAATCTTAGTATTGTGTAGTGCTATTCCTTACAAAATTAACAGCAAGAGTCACGCGTGCGAATTCTGGCACTCGAAGGTCGAGGATTAAGTTAATCTGAAGGTTAAAGTAAACCTTTAAGCTTAGAAGGTTCTGTAAAGTGCCGTTTAGATCAATACTGCCACTTCTAGGTTCATAAATATTGGATCTTTTATGGGGCAGTTATTTATAAGTAATGCCACGTACACAGGGAGGGCAGCAAGCAAGTAAAAATACCTATGGAACGTTTCTCATTGTAATTGGTTCGTAGTCTGAAATATATTCCTGTTTAAAACAACCAATTAAAGCCAGCACGTGTGAGAATTGCCGTGAAGTTGCAAAAAATGTATAGAGACGTCGACACGCGATGCATAGTCTAAATTTGGAACTCTATCCCCATGATGACTAACTATTGTCGTGATGGCCATGTGGTAAAGGCGCCCGCCTCTCATGCACGAGGTTGTGGGTTCCCAACCTGGCACGGGCAAGTACCAATGTAAGCTTTTCTAATTCATGTGTACTTTTTAAGTTTATCTTGGACATCACTGACATCGGTAACCATGTCAGAGGCCCTTAAGGCGGTTTAGAAACTCTGACACTAGGGTGTGTGGGGTCGTTAGACCTTACTGCCCACACGATAAAGAAGAAGACAAACTATTACACTTTACAGTCTAGAGTTTAAGCTTGTCTTGAACAATGCAAAAAATGTCTCCAGACAAGAAATAATTTCCAAACACGTCCGTACAATAGGCGACACGAGAAGAGAAAACGTAGGTACCTACAGTTACTGCATTGTTGTCTAAATATTCATGTATGGAAAACTTTGACCAAGGCTGACAACCACGTCATTTGTGTCACAGTGATTTTTTAATTGCCAAATCGAATTCCCTTGTCAATTAACGAAAGCCGTTGAATGTCGAATAAAAGAATAAGATGGCAGAAAATATTGGAACAAGACAAGTTTATACCACAATTACATAAAATAGAAAATTGGATTGAATTCGTTGAGCAATGCAATAATAAATAATACCACAGTTCGTGCTCAGTTGTCCACATAAGAAAAACAGAAATCTCATTGTTTGTACGGTGAAAGTCACACACCATTTTTCAGATAACCATCGTCTTCAAAAACAACGTGACTCAGGACGACTTTAAAAAGAACATGTTAAAATATTTCTCAGACAAACCTATGATTTTCAAGTGACTGTACAAATATTTGCTATCTGAACGTTTTATGAGGAAGTCCGGTTTGACCAGTTAATCTTTGTAAAACCTGCTATAATGTCTCGACTGAATTCGCATTTCAACTTCTGCTTAAAACGTGACTGGAACACTACGAATATATGTGGCAGGATTAATTTGGGCCCATCGCCACTCAACCGTACACTGTACCACAATGCATAGATTGTCATTAAGGAAGTTTAATTGAAATAAGGATATCTTACTGTACGGTAACTATATCCGTGAATCTAAGATCAAGAATGCGATAAGTAGCCAGAAATTGAAAGTTCTTGCAAAATCTTGCAATTCCTAACTGCTATTACAATTTAACATAATGATCAGACTCAATTTAAAAGTTGAATATAGCTCGAAAGCATTGAAACAAGCCCTCTCGAAAAACAAAAGCAAGTAATATAAGGTCTTTATGTTTTGTGAAAAGCCGATATATTTCAGCCTTACGTGTATGTAGACAGTAAAAAGCTCGATATACACATAATACCATTTAAGTATAATACAATTTACTTATTATCAAGTCTTTTATAAGCAAAGTTTAATATTCACATAAATGTCACTCAGGCGTAGTACTCCTATAGAACATTGCAGGCAAATTAGTTGTACTATTCCAGTTTAGTATTATATCAGCCGATTGCATCACCGGCCTTAATGTCGGTGCAGCGGATGTAGCTATGGAAAGTCACCTTATCCCTACATGGAAAAACGTACATAGGGCTTTTATACTGGTAGAACTATTATTTTAGATTTGAATCTTAGTTTATTTGCGTCATATGCCACAGGTGTAGCCTGTAACTGATAACCATTGAACTCTCATAGGCACCTGAATCCTAATCCACTATATCACATGGTTCTCATTTCATAATAGATACATACTATCATTATGTATATGACTGGTTCAGTTTTTATCAGCATGTTAGATCATCGCGCAAAAACTATCGGAATCATCTTGAAAGTGCTTTCACTGCTCGAAACTTTCGGGTTCAATTAAGATCGTAAGTGTGTTTTTATGCAATATAATATAATATGTAAAATGAACACTTTAAGCAAATCTCTTATTTTGCGTGCTGTTGAATATACTTTTTAATTATTGGTCATTTGCTTATATCCCTCTGGCGAATTTTGTTTATAACTTTGTTAACTAATAATAATATTTCTAAAACTCCGGTCTTGGTCGTCACTATGCAATGAACTCAAAACTAAAAAGATAAATGAAAAAAAAAACGAATTCGGTGTATTGTTCAATTTAGAACTAGCAACTGACTTTTTACCTCGATCAAATTATATACTTAAGTCATTATCTGTGTTCATAATGGTTTCCTTGGAAACATCCGTAGACAGCTTGTAAGGACATTAACATGTCGTGAAATAGTTAAGTAATAAAATAAATACCTAGACTTCTGTTAGGTTTTTCCATGACTCATTTCGCATTCTTTTAAGAATCTTCTTAACTCTCATCCCACCATCATCATATGAGTCCATGGCGATTTTGTTAGCTACGCGTGTAGGCAAACCCATTAGGGTCATGAATTTGGCACATTGGTTGTAGCAAAATTACTTTTGAAAATTAAATTATATTTTGGCGTGGCAGCTTTCCGAATGACAACATTTAGTTTCGTCATAGAAGTTTATAGCTTATTCAAAAATAATATGACGTCAACCACTCCTAAAATGATTATATAGCAGGTTCTAGTCGAATTGTAAGTGGTCTAAAATATTGAATTTCTCTTTGAACATGTCTCAAAGTTGGTAACCCTATGCATGCGTCTCCGTAAGAGCAATAAGGCATGTTGTAGTGAAACTATCTGGTTTTGCAATCCATATAGTCACCAATAAGTTCCGAACAACCATTTGTACAAGTAAGTACCTAGTAAATAAGTACCTAACATGCATTTATGTAACAACCCCTTTTTAAAAGCTTGTGTTACGCTTTGTGAATGTAATTTAAATATTAACTAGAAGTTGATGATACGGCTGTTCCTAGAATAACTTGTTAAGACATTTACATAAAAATCTTACCACTTTGGAATAGAGCTAGTTAGTCAGGTTTTATATTATAGTCGTACGTTATGAGGGAAGTTTTATTTGCAACTATATTTGTGGTGTTTAGAAACAGAAGTTTATACGTAAACGAATATAAAGCTATGCCCAATTAGAGTCTTATAAAATTTTAATGAGAGGAAAAAGTGCTGTGAGTTCCTCGTTAATTATATAAACTACGAACAATTTAACTGAAGTAGGCAAGTGAACGTTTCACAGAGGTGAACACGAGCGAGCTAAAATGAATGTTAAGTTATTGGAATGAGATCAGAGTAGAGTGTACATAGAATGCGAGCGCGGTCGCGGGGTCGAGTCAAGTCGTGCGAAGTTGCGCTTGCGACAGTGCAGGATGCATCGCCGAGTCGTGTGAGGCGACTGTCCAGTGACATGAGACCAACCTTGAGATCATCGGTGAGTGCGGGTACTGTGGTGTACGGGGCTCATTCCTCCCGGTACATGCGATCCGCCTTCCCTCGCCAACACAGCGAACAGCCGTTAGGCAACTCCGTGGAACTCGCCACACAGCGTAGACAGTAATACTTGTTAGCGATACACTTTTATGTTGTATAGCTAAAAACACACCATCACTTAGCACTACACCTACACTCCAAGGGTCGGAGTAAACCGTTCGTTTAACGGGCACTCGTACGACAAATGAAGTAGCGACAACGCCGGTCGATGTTAGGACGTACGACCGAGATGTTGGTCGGACAATGACTGAACGCGAAGTCGCTGGCTTCGGCGCCCGCGCAGGTTGCGCGGCCCCCCTCGACCCGCGCGCCGCGCCGCGCCCCGCGCCCACTGCAACCTTACTCTGGAACGCGTTCCCAGTGGCCAAGCTTTTGCAGCCCTACTCTATCTACAGCGTATACTAAGCTGCAAGGGCGATAAAGCGAGCACCAAACCCGTTCGCCCACTATTGCAAAAAGACAGAGGCACCCATGTATCCCTCCGCCAGAAAGGTCGGCGATTAGAATACAAGGGCGCAGTAACAATTTTGACTTCATTTCGAGAACCTTTCGTCTAGACTTTGTTACCTAACTAAACTACTTAGGTAATGGCAACATCACTTATTATATTACGCTACATTAAAACATGTATTTTACAACAATCTACAATGAAAGTAAGTATCTATCGCCAGTATAATAACTTTAACATTAGTACCTGATTGTAAGATCAGACCATTAACTACACACAGTACGGGGCCCTTAACGGCGCTCACATAGAATGTGTACAAATTCAATCACGGTACACGTCATTCCTGCTAAGTCTATCTAAGAGATATAAAAAGTGTGGCTTCTGTGTGGCTATTAACATCCTCGTCGCGGCAGAAGGCGGGCCGGCTCGCAGCGCGGCGCGGGGCTCAATAAGCGATCTTCGTTTTTTTCTCATCACCAATTACATCTATTTTTATAGGTCCATTGAAAAACACAATCGCAGTAATGGCTCTACAATTCGATTGTCCGGAGAATACGCCTCTGGTGATGTTATTCAAAGGCTCTCGATAAAAGCAAAATTGAATACAAAATAACGTAAGCGTGGGTAATATGTCATTACAACGAAACAAAAAGATAAACCGCAGATACGCGACTCTGTGCCTGCAGGCTGATTTCCCTTTTTTATGAATTATAGCAAATATTCATCCATTACAATTAAATAAACGAAAGTAACGTCAAGAAGCCCTTTCATACTATTACTTTATGACACACTTTAATAAAAAATTTAATTACTTTGGATTTTTTTACGCCGAGAAACTCAGTATAAATCAGTAAAGATTATTCCATCGTAGAGGCAGTACATATTCTAATATCTCAAAGTAACCGTAATATATTTATCTGATGAGCTAGTTAGTTTATTACACTAATTTCGTGTTCATAACATTTTGTGCAGCACTTTTAACAGTACAAGACTAATATAATCGATATGGTGAATAATTTTGTAGCACATATCTTTTGACCCATATATTAGACATCAACGCGCGCAGCTCCCGAGAAAACTTTTTCGCGTATCCGTGATCAAAATAAAATGTGGGTATTTTACTTCGGGGAAGTTATGTAAATGGCATCGAAAAAGTACATAGAACACGTTAGTGTTTGTAAATTAATAAAGAACTTGAGTGAACTGAGCTAACAAATGCGCGAGATAAGGATGGATTTTCCCACTTCATTTTCATCTAATGCTCCATGTTTTTATTTTTACTATGTGTTCATGTGTAATGTTAGTTCCTATAATTTACTGCAAAATTAGGCATTATGAAAGAGACAAATCCGGTTATACGAATGTAAATTAATTAAATGTAAATAGGTATATCAATATTAAACGATGTCTACTAAATTCAGTGCATACATACTTCGATCTAGTGTCTTAAATTATATAGAAATAAAATTGATCGGAATGGAAATAAAATACTTAAAATGTAAGTTTCTAATGTTCTCTGCAGCAATTATTGAACTAAAAACAATAGCACACATCTCAAAAGGTTATTTATTGAATAATCGCATTGAGGAGGTCATCTCACGCGGAACACAGATAGTACTGATTTATTGATACCTTCGTATGTAACATGGAATTCGTGAGACTATATCCAACGGGAGGTCTTTTAGAACACGAGATATCGGAACATCGCAGATCTTCATCGCACCAATAATGGAGCTGAATTCTTAAAGGTTGCTAAAACATTTTTTACATTATCTTTCCGTAACTAAGAACATAAAATATAGAACAATAACCTTAGTCGACTCTTCTTTCAAATAGATCATCACAAACTCACTATTGGTTTCGATTTGATGTTTCTGTAATGATCATCTTCTCTGACTAGAAAATATCTGTACTTTGAAAATAACAAGAAGGTATAGTTTATTTGGAATGTGTCGGGTATTCGAGTACACTGCCATCGCTACTCGCCGCTGTCATTCTTGAACCATCATTTCCTGTCGTATTGCCGCAATCCAGCTAATTGTTTCAAGACGTAATTGAAAAATATCTTTACAACCCGCCGGGCTATAAACCCGAGTACCTCGACGGAATGGCGTTGTATACCGGCGATATCTGTTATGTATCTAACTAAACGTAAGTTATGTACCGACAATTAATTTTATAACAGCAAGATTAAGCCTATCGCTTAATCTTGTGCTGTTATAAAATTATGCGATGGTAAGCTATGCAAAATTGCTTTACTTTGATGATAACTTCAACATTCTTACACTTCAACTTCAGAAGATAACAGTAATATTTAAAGCGCTTTGTTTTCGGTCAGCACTTTTTCTCTTTTATATAGAAACAGAAAGCTTTTAAAAAAAACGGACGTTAATGAACTCTATAATTATCCACCGCGGGCATAATTATATTCGGTCTTACACTTAGTGCAAACTAAACCGTTCTTGTTTCTAATTCCCAGCGACTTGAATGTTGTAGTCATTTTCCACGGGCGGCGGCGTGGCAACGGCGGCGTGCGGCAGCGAGCGTAGCGGTGACCGGATAACGGTCACCGAGGTACTCACACTCAGAGGGCAGACACCGACTCCCAACTACATATTTACGTCGAAACTCGACAATAGTTGGCATACAAGTCGTCATTATCGTAACCCGCGTCAGTGTCACGGTCGGATCGCCATCGCAATCGTGGCCCGCCATCGCGCAAGGTTGCCCCGTGTACGTGTCCATACGTAACGTTATGCCATGTCTTATAATACACCACAAACATATGACTTCCAGCTGCAACTGTAATTCATATAGAACCGTTTTGTACTATCATAAAACGAGCTTTAATATCCCCAGCATCTATGTAAAAAGCGTAAGGGGCAATAGAAGTCAAAATGCTTTTTGCTATGCTGTGTTGGACCACATAATTTATGTTTTTGTTAATTTTATGTTGTTTTGGGTAGCTGTATGTACGTTTATGATTGCAGAACGTGTCTTCGTCGAAAGAGCTAGAACAGTGTACAAGAAGAGGGTTACTCTATGCGAAGTCACTTCCACGCTGAGATTTTTTGAAACGTATTTGGAAGAATTTTCATTACAATAATTTTATCATTATGATTATTGAATGGAGCTTGTACAAGTAGATATCTCCTTGGTACGGATAAGTATTTTGTTTGCCTGCAAAAACAACTTTTACTGGCCGTCTGTTTAAGTTGCCATATATGTAGAGTAGAGAGGGGTTCTGCGAAAGATTTGGCACATGCGTTGTGGGTGTGATTTCGCCAGACGAGTGCAGCTTTCTCCGTGTGTTGTGTTGTAACACCGCGAGCGTCCTACTCCTGTCTGCGCAAACAACTCGAGCCACGGCGGCAACGTGCGGCTCGCTGTGACATTTTATCATTAACAACCAAATATCAAGGCAGGCAACTTTTCACACATTGCCCGTCTTTAAAGCCTCAACAACCGGATAATTCTATATTCGTTTGAAATGGTAAATAGCCTCTGATTCATATAAATATATGGAGGTGTAATATGAAATAGGAAACTTGTATATTAGTTTTGTCGTTTAAAGCAATTTAAAGTCTCTTTTAATATGGCGATCACTGACTTGTGAGTCAACAGTAATTTACACCAAATAAAAAGTCGTAGTTAGTTACCGTCTCTTAAATTTGATTAGCTTGCCCAAATAAAGACCATATTGTCTGCCTTAAAAGCGATAGTAATAATTCATGAATCCAAGATTCTTAATGACTTTCCTGTCCTGTTTTGGATCCAAAAAATAAAGAATTGATTTCAAAAATAGCAAGTAGTTAATCAAAGTCATGATTACTTGATAAGAATATAAAAAGATGGTACATTATTTGAAAAAGAATTGGCAATAACCAATTTAAAAAACACTATTGAAGTAAAGCTAAGGTCTAGGACATGATATCCGGTTTGAAGCATGTTTATTCATTTACAGGGTTCCGTACGAAATGGCAAAAAAAGGAACACTTAAGCTCAATTCACATTGGCGCAGAGACGAAGCGAGCTGTACTTACACATTCGATTATATTATACTCTATAAAGAAATAGGGTGAAGCGCGACGACTAGCGTCCGAATTGTCGAATACGCGCGTTATCGCGTGCTACTTGAGAGCACTGATGCGTGAGGCTCTTCCACCACTACGGTCTATCGGTGGTTGTACACAAATTAGCGCAAAGGTTTTTTTTTATAAAAATAATAAAAAAAGGTTGGATTCCAGACTTTACGCAAATATGTGTACATCCACCAACGGTACCGCCCTATTTGATTATGCCAATGTGAATGGAGCCTTAAAGTCACGCCCTTAGTGAAAAGATCTTTAGTGTCTTAAGGGTGCGATTTTGTCTGTCGTTTTTCTATCGTTTGTCTATCTGGCATAGCTGCTTATTTCAGCAACTGCTTAAGCTATAAATAAAGTTGTAAATTAATTATGTAATGTAAATAATACTCGTACAGATTAAGAATAATTTTGATTATTTTTTTATCGCGTCCGGAACCGAAATGGTGGGCGGACTACAGAAAACAGACATTTTATTCTTAAAGTGGAATATTATTTCTCCGTTAAAGTACAGAACTGTCTGTGCGCAAGTCCTACTCACACTTTGCTGTTTTTTTCTTTCTATGTCTAAGTTCGGTCTGACATCATCAACACATCGTGATTGCGTGACTACGTGTGTATGTACCAGCTTCCTCTAAATTGCATACCTACTTAGATTGTAAAGAACTTTTCCCACGAAACCAAAAGTGTTGGTTTTATAGCTGCTATGCACTATGCAATTAAAAGACTGAAGTAATCTGAACAGATTGCAAATATACTTTAATCATTGTGTAATATGTGCAGGGCCGTGGGCAGAGTCCTCGGCGCCCGCGTGGGTGGTGGGGAATGGCAGTCAAGTGGCAGCAGTCACCAGGCGACACCTATAGCCGTGCGTCCGTAGGTGTGGACCGACACCCGCAATCGAAAGCCTTGACAAACAACTCGTCATTATACATATATACTGTTACCTCACTGTGTCGTTGCGCAGTTCTATGAGTAATCGATTTTAAATACGACCATTCATAAATTGTTACCTATTTGTTGCGTTTTTTTATATGGAGTCACATTATTGTACGATTACTTAGTATTTATTCATAGAACGTATTACAGTGGTACTGTTGGCCATAAGCAATATTGCAAACTTTATTTTTTTTTAAGATATCATTGGATTACAAACAAGCCGATGGCCCTCATGATGTTAATTTGTCACCGCAGCCTACAGACTTCTGCGGGTTGTTCGAAAGAGATACCGCGCCCCCGGAACGCAAAGGGCACATGAAGGAACATAGACGGGTTTTAGTCAGGCGGGGGAAGTTATTTGATGATTTCCAGTCTATAAAAAAAAAAAAAAAAAAAACCTACAGACTTCTACGATACCAGCTTTATTAAATAGGCCCCTGGGGCCTATTTAATAAAGCTGACAGGTGACATTTGACAAAATAACGGTGACAGTTCCAGGTTTTGTCAATTTTCTGTTTAATAAAGCCCAAAATACATAGAAAATCGTGACATATTTCTGGTTGACAGTAGATTGACGTTTATTTGAATACATCACGTGATAACATGAAATTGCGAATTGTCACTGGAATTTGACCGGCAACTAAGCCGTATGTTGAGAATTTTAAATTTCTTTTTTCTTGCTGAAATGGTTAAAAATATATTACGTCGAATAGGGACAACGAATACTTATTAGAAAATTATCACTTCGCTATTGTTTTTGTCGGTGTAGACTATGTATTTCTCATAGAAGCTTTTACTCTTCATCCACTTCCTCTTTTACTCCTTTTTGATAGAATTCTCAAATCTTTTCTTTTATGGAGTTTGGATTTATGCCCGGTTAATGGCGATAGGCTCGCTCCCTATTACATGGGACCTAAACATACCGGCGAACTGTGGGTGTACATTGGTACACCTCTGCCTAACCCTTCGGGGAATACAGGCGTGATGATATGTATGTGTTTTCTTTTATAATATTACTATATAGATGGAAACTAATTGTGTTTCTAAGGTGCGAGCGATTTTATAAGTAAAACGATTGAATCGATTTTGTCAGATCAAGCTTTAATATCAGTGTAACATTAAACAAATTACAAAATTAAGTTATAGTGAGCTGAACACGTTGCATCATGTGATAAGATATAGCTGAACATTTCTGAAATGATGCCTGCGCACTGTTAGCTCGAACGCAAAGGCCAGTGGTTCTTCGCCTTAAGTAGATTTTAAGCTGAAAACATAAAAACAAAGGTTTATCAACGAATATAAATTATTCTTGTGGTGGTAGGTCATTTGACATCACGAAAGTTGCACCTAAAATTTTACTACAGCAAAATAGTTTGTTCTATTTCTCCTGAAAGGGATGAAGTGTCCGGTGGTTGTGGAAGTCGGTCGGCTGATATGATTATGATAATAAATAATATTAACAGAATTAGTGTAGAAGAAAATCTGCAAATAAACACGTAATAATCTGTAATACATATAGCATACTTACTTGAGGTACTGATGTGTTCATTGGACTTTATTTAAATCCGTTACGAGATTTTAGTTTCTTAAAGAGTCAGGAATACACACTTTTTCATAAATCAAATAGCTTTTTACTAAGAAATAATACGATAAACCACAAAAAAATTGACATGTAACAAAAACATGAATTTAAATCACAATGATAAAAAATAAACGACAGAATTTAAAATTCACTAAAATGGCATCATTGTATGGTCATTTTACTTTATATCAAATTTGGTAGGATTATAAAAAGCTCCAAAGACAGATGGCGAAAGGATTTGACAAAAGAGGGCAGCGCGCGCAGCGTAGTTGTTCTAATAGACGAATGCGGCCAAACCAACGAGGCAGTCATATTACGTTTTTGGTTGTAACCTCTTTTATTCCCTATAGTTTTAATTATCTGATATGGTATTCTACATTGTGTTGACAGTGTCTGACTCAGTTACGTCAAACTGAAAAATCATCATAGTCCGACAGCTGTAGTTGCGGCTTTTCGCGTTGAAAACTCAGCGATACATTATTTCGTTTGTTGTACATAATTTTACGAACTAGGGTAACTTCAGAGCAAGCTACGGGCGTATTCATACGAAAAAATAGTCTACGATACCTACATTGTTACATTTTTTTTTGTCCTTGAACAAGTGTGGTGGTGTTTCACGTTTCTTGCCTTTTCTGTATAAGAGGAGGCCTTTGCTCTGCGGTGATATAGTAAAAGCGGAGTATTTTCGATGGCACATTATTTAAAAAAAGAAAAAGAGTAGAAATTCTGTATTTACGTGTCAGATCAATGTACCGTACTATGTACGTACTGTATTTACGTGCCAATAATGGCACGAAATTTTTTATTGCAAAAAAATTTCAACTCTATTTTTAATGTTTAACTCATAAACATTAAAAATAAAGTTGAAAATTGTGTTTCAAATCAAATTACTAATTTATAAAAGACAAAGTGCTCAAACATATAGCTACTCTGTTTATACTGCCCCTTTGATGGTGGTCGAGAACCATCTTGTTGGACTATAGTATAGTTGAAATATATGAGTTTTTGACGTTCGAATACTTGGAGTGATTTCTCGTGTATACTTTTTAAAATGTTAAATTATTTTACAATCGCTGTGATTTTGTATAATATGCATAAACGTCTATTGTTCCGAAAATGTATCGATGTGCATTCATTATACAAGAAGATAGATCATTGTTGACCGATTCGCAATTTCAAGAAGAGCTGTCATGTTGTTGCATGTTATTTTCACAACACGGATCACATTTATCATGATTACGGGAATTCTATTACTAATACTATGCCCGGATAAGAAAGAAGGCGATCAAACTGGCTAAGGTGGCCTGGGCTGTTTCTATCATGGATTATGGTCAAATAATAATAATTGTGTTATCAAATACTTAATTCGGTGAATTTCGGTGAGTCGAATGACGTGCAAAGGCTGGTTCAAATCAGTGGCCGGGAAACATATAAGTAATTATATCAACTGATTATTTCAAATGTAATTGAGTAAATAAATACAATAATAACTGTACTGTGCTGTTTCATTTCTTTTTACTCGATAAGTTTTTGTTTGATGTGTATTTACAGGGAACTGTCATTCAAATTCAATAAATATTATCAACCACTACTCAAATAAAAACTCGCTAGTTAGGAATACTAATGATGTACTCCAAAAAGATATGATAATTCCTAAATATTTTGGTTGAAATAAGTAAATGTAACTCAGTATGAGTACGTATTTATGCGTCCAAGGATGTTGGCATGTTGGCTGTGACACATGCCAGAATGGCAAATACTAGGGCAGTGACATTTTGCAAATCAATTTTATTAATATCGATTGTAAGTCGTTAAAATCTCATTCTCTTTATTAATATTTTAAAAATGCTTTATTATTTTGAAATTTGTTTTTAAATATTTATTTAATACAAAATATAAAAAATACATTCAAAACACAATCGATATTAATCAAAACAAAAAATTCTTTGTACGTACCCTTTTGTCGCGTTGCAAAATGGTCGCCTACGTACCGGACACATTTAAATGTAAAAAAATATATTTTAAAATACATGCCGTAAACTTCGTTTTCTATAAAAAATATCGATAATCCATCATATAAAAACATCCCATCACTAAACACATTACGTTACACACATATCACTATGCTTGAATTTTCTTTCAATTTGGTTTTCTTTATAGACAGTAATATTTTGGCAGTATTTAATTTAATTAGTAGTTATTTAGTTAATTCCGTATTTTACGACTATAATTTTAGGTCGCAGCAAAAACATTAAATCATAATTTGTAAATCGCGGTAAAGTTCAAGAGTGAAAAGGAACAGAAAAATTGTCACAGGCATATTTATCTTGCATGACCTATGTCATACATGTCGGTTTTATTAAACAGCACTTGTCAAGACAATTTGCCGATTTTGACAAAAAAGTCAGCTTGTCAGCTTTATTAAATAGGGCCCAGAGGCCTTGCAAATGCGTTGCCCTTGCCATGCCAGAGACAAAGTTGAAATGGCTCATGTGGCTGTAATTACACCGGCACCCATACCGTTTAAACCAGAACACAGCATCGCTGCTTTGCGGCAGAAATAGGTATGGTGGTACCGTGGTACTTCCCGGTCGAGCTCCTTCACAAAGAGATCTACTACTACTAATCTATAATATACCTAGAAAGAAAATTAGATCTCTCCTGAAAAGCAATATACTTAAACCAAAACAAACAATTAATGTTGGAGGAGGTAAGTGAGTACTTATACACTAATTCTTATAGAAGTTAGTTTCAGAGAGGTAAGTGAGTACTTATACACTAATTCTTATAGAAGTTAGTTTCAGAGCTTCTATACTACATTCCTACCTAAAATTATTGTTAATGCACCCTACTATTCCAAAGTAATAAAGTAACAACATTTTTTCTCATACAATTTCATATGAGAAACTCCAAGAAAATTACTTAACGACTCGAAAACTTTTATAACGGCGATAAACAACAATCACACGACACTTGCGGTGGAACCGTAATGTACGTAACAAATTGATAAACAGTGGACAACGGACCACGAACCACTGTTTTGCTACTCTAGACCTTGATAATACACAGTGTTCAAGTGTCGCATAATAAATGTAGTGTGCGTATGTACTAGCGTGCGTTTTGTTACATAACGCTGCATCTACATAAGGGCTCAGCCCATCACATGCCGATGACATCATGTCGCCCGACTTACTGTTACATACAACGTTACACGTGATTTGAATAAAAAAAAATACGCGACTTGTAATGCGTGTGCGACTCTTACCTATGTGACTTGTGAAAGCCGTGGAAAATGTTAACATATCTGAGTAAGAAATGTAAATTACTGTCGTAAACGCTGTCTTCTGCACAAAATGATAATAAAAGTTAATAATAACTATAAGGAGTTAGCAACTCAGAACACTGAGACTTCAAAGTCGTTCCAGGTACACATACATAATTACCAAGTTTAAAGCACTTGCACTGCATTGTTAGCATACCTCATATTTTAATGTTAATTCTTGAACCACTGCTGTAGGTAAGCGTAAGGCTTTATTCGCATGCGCGAGCGGGGCGCGAGCGCAAACGAACGGTGACACAGCGCTAAAAATAGAGCTCGGACTCGGACCCAGAGCCGATACGGGCGGCGCCGCCAGACCTGTCCCGGCCACCCCCGTCCCTCGCACGAAGCCCCGATGATCCCCCACCGCCATCTTGTTGATCCACAGAGCGTAGCCGACAGCAACGCAGCTCTAGAAGCCGAGGACATCGCAGTCAACTTGCGAATACTTTAGCTGCAGGAGGTTTCAACGACAGTCAATCTAACCGTAGAGCTAGACATTGAACTCTGAGAATGCTAAGTATACGTTTATGTTTTAACACATAGACCATAGGAAATTGCATAGTAAAAATATGAAACCGGTTTATTGCTTCTCTCACTTTAATAAATCCTGATTCTGGTAATAAACACGTTTTAAAAGACAAGATAAAAAAATGCCAATCCTCCAAGTAAAATTCATCTCTAAGTATATTTTTTAAGTTATAATTTCCAATGAAATAACACCTTCTGCACGTTTAAGCAATAAGCAAAAAACAGCAAAAATATATGCACCTCCTGGAATTAAATGGAATCAAAATCATTTACTTGCGTATAATGTGGTAGAATTAATATTTGCATGCTAGCACTAAATGTTGAAAAACAAAACGTAAGTCTGTTGCGGAATTTGTTTGAAGTTCTAAAACACGGGTGGGTTGTAGTCAGTGACAGTCTGACACTCCCTCCCGCTCCTCCAAGGGCGGGAAAAGACATTAGGAGATTTCCCATCCCTAAAAAAAATGGGTAGTAGAATATCTAAAAAATCTATAGACAAGACAATTTTATACAATATTATTACATAGGTACTAACTTTAATAAAGCAACACAAAAGAACAAATGATTGGAAAACCAGAGATTTTCGTGCCTATATTATTAAACAAATTTTATGCAAACACACCGCACCTATTAGATAATATACATTAATATACATATTATTGTAAGTTCCTAGTCTACTTTAAATAGATTTGAAACTGGAAAAATACATATTAATTATTGAGAACGACATCTCAACGATTTTAAATATACAGGATTTTATTTTATTTTAGATAGGTAGATATATTTCTAAAGTCGAATGAAACACGCACGTGCAGAACACAATGGCGGAGATCAGCCTTGTACTAGCTTCTGCCCGCGACTTCGTCCGCGACAAATTTGATATATTATCTCACTGGAACCGTGTAGATTTACCAAGAGAAAAAGTAGCCTATGTGTTATTCCACACTACAATCTATCTTAGTGCCAAAATTTCATCCAGATCTGATCAGCCGTTTAAGTGTGAAAGAGTAACAAACACTAATCCATCCTCACAAACTTTTGCATTTGAAATATTATATGACTAGTAGGACTTTACTCATGTCGTGATGCCCCAGTGGTTGAGGCGCCCGCCGCTCATGTATAAAGTTGCGGGTTCGATGTCGGGCAATTAATAATGTAACTTTTTCGATTCATTTTTACTTTCTTAGTTTATCTTGGTTCAAACTCACATTGAAATGTTGAATCTATCTTAATATCGATCGGTTTTATCCATTAATTGCAAAGTGCATTTCTGATGGGTCACTCAATGAATACTAAAGCTTACGTGAACGAGTCAGATGGGCAGCCGCATGAATTCACCCGTAGCGCTCGGCGCGCATTGTTACAAAACCATAAAAAATATACAATGGACGCTACATCCTTACTTTATCTTATTGTTAATATAGCAATTTGATTATAGCATCTTATGTACATTTATTTTCTATTTATTTATACACGTTTTTGAAGTAGGTAGGTAAGAACCTACCTACCAAAATCTTTATATTATTATATTTGTACAAGATGTTGACCAGCGATAAAAAGACCACAAAAACAAGTCGATCTTCAAATAATTCAGCAGAACAGGTTGAACTTATAATTCTTACATATTCATTAGCTACATTTTATAAAAACCCGTATCTTAACAATACATAAGATACATAACTTAGAACCTATGAACAACTCTATTCTTATATTTTTCTTAAACCAACATGCTTAGTAGAAATTAAAAAGCTCTTCATTAAAATTTCGTTTAGATGTTCATAATCAACGCAACGGACTCACAAAGGACTTTTTTGAAGTACAGGAAGATGATGTCACTGCTTCAACTGGTTTTGCTTATTATTCGATTGGTGTTTAGCAAAGAACCGAATACGTTGGCCAGCCGATGATTCTGTTGTTAATGTTTATCTAGAAAATACATAGCTGTCTCGTTTATCGATATTATTCGAAATGCATATAAAGAATAAACCTTCGAGACGCGAGAACGCATAAATACATATTATATATTAGCAACGACGTTCTTTAAGACACTATATTTGTTGTATAAGTATGCAAGATCTCATTCAATTTCATTCCATTGTTGGTGGGCGACGCGCCGACATTGAAGAGCGAGGCTTGCGATGTTCACAGGCACTGCGTTGCGTCCTCCAACATTCCTGGAACTTTGGACCAATGCCCTCCACATTGAAAACATTCTCATTTAGATCCCACATTTTCTTTTTCACAGTTACAGAAATAATCCAATAGGTTTTATTGTCTACTTTTTTATTTCTAGGTAGGTACTTGAATATATGACCTTAGAAATATTTTTCTATACGGCCGCCATTGCGATCTCCGCAAACCTTGGTACCTATAATCTCTTGACTATAACGAAGTAATTAGTTAGATGTAGCCGCATGCAATCAATATCAACACCTAACTACCACATAATATCCTACGCCAGCAATGAATTGAAACTAATTGAATTTCAATAATATGAGAAGGTCTCCAAAAGAATGAGATCATCCAAAGACCTCGACTGATGACACAAGACGTGATTCAACAATACTCACATCTTAGAAGACGGATTCGTAGAAGGTAAATAAATGTACCTAGCAAAACATATACAACATAATTATAGAAAAAAATGCATTAATTTGTGGTTTGTGCAGAAGACCTCATGTAGATAATAAGCGACCATTGTGCCTACCTACCTAAAACAAGAAAAACTTTATTTCACTCATTGCAGTAAAATTTCGGGATGGTTATAAGAACTTGAAAACTTACGGATATTGTAGATTTAAAATAACAATTGTAATATAAATGTCAATATCAGATTTAGAGCAGATAGCATGGAGAAACGAGGCGCTAAAATTAATTTGTCAAGCTCTATAATATTGTAGAGTGTCAAGTGATAACGTGAGTCGGTCATTATACTGAGCTTGCGGTTCGTTTGTTTAAGCGTTTAGCAAGTAGTGTATGCAGGCAGTGTTGTTCAAATAGTTTGGTGTGGGTGTGGGCTACGAAAGAGCGGCCCCGTGCTATATCCGCCGGTCGCGCTGTCGAAATCGCCGCTTGCGCAATGCTCTTTGGACGAACCGGTAACATACATAAGCAGAGAGCACTGCCGCCACTTGCACGAGATATAGTTCTTCAATTTCATACGATGCGTACACTCTTACTCGTCTTACTTACGTGTAGTACCAACACATTATTTGACTGTTTACTAACTACTACCTTCACCTCAATAAGTCCCGGTTAACTTATTTATCAGATAAATTGATATGTAAATTCCGTTTTATTCAAACACGCCATTGACCTTCTGTATAAAAGTCTCATGAAAGCCTAAAACACAACAAATAAATAATTACTAACTTGCAAGAAAATAACAAAGATTTTTTTTTAATTCTTAGGTACATATTAAAAGATGGCAATCGTAATGGTATGCGGGTGCTTAATTGTACCTAAATATAGTCACACGCTGACTCAACAGCCTTTGCAAGAAACATTTTGAGGAAAACTTGGCGTATTACACGCAAGTATGTACAGTGTCCACAGTGGGCAGGCTGTCGCTAACATTAGTTATTCATTAGCAGAATCTTCGAGGCAACGCAAACGGTCAAGGTTGCCGTCACAGAACAAGACACACACCACTCGTAAATACTGCAAAAATCAAAACAAAGGTCACATTGAAAACTCGTTTACTGCTGTGTAGCTCTTCGTTCGAATTCTCATACAACAGAAAGCTGTTAAACTTTAGCCTTTACAAAATAATATAATATATACTTATCTTTTTAACATTTTAAATATTTTTATCTCTACATCAATTTGGAGAAAAAAAATAAAAATGTTAGAATCGCCGACAACCTTCACATTACTTATTTTGTTCAGAAGCAGAAAGACAGTGTTCGCGAAGGTGCTTTCAATGATAAAATATAAGAATGGAACTAAGGACTTCTAGTACGAAACGGTATAAGCGACTGCTCCTTTTAAACGCTTTTAAATATAAACAATATCTGAAAGTAATTGCTAGATATGATATGACTTCGTACATGGAGGGTATAATAACAAACCTATAGGTCCAGCCTATAATGTATGAACCGGGGCAAAGTTAGGTGCAATGGCCGATGCAATCTGTCCGTAATTAGTCTAGTCTGCCATAGAAACAGCACGGTGTTGGCGGACGACAGGCCGAGCGAGATTTCTGCGAGATGAATTCTCACGCGACAGGCGCACCGCATCCTTTCCACTGCTCCGCCCACGTTTGCATATTATATTGACCGCTTACACATAAAAAATACTTAGAACTGGGTTGCCAAGCCACCTTTTGGCATTTTCGCGCGTCCTTAGAAAACCCGTCTCAATAACATCTCTAGTGTGTAATTCAAATCGCATACAAGTTACAATATTACCCAGTCGGCACGCATAATATAATCCATGACACACAAGTTCATACGTGGTGAGATCACGTAGTGTCATTAAAGCGAGAAAATAATAACACAAGATATAAAATGTGGTAGAAATTAACTCCACACTGTAACGAGTAATTACTATTTTTATAATTATGTTATTTTACAAAATACAATTATGTTTGCTACTATGGCACAACTCTGAAAAGCTTTCGTTTAAGTAATTTTCTTACATTTTGGTAGTCGCAACACCACACAAGGGTACAAAAATTTGTTTGTAGTAATTGGTGATTCAATTGACAAGAGCTTCAAAATGACATTTTTCAAGTTATAAATAAGACGCCTTGTACAGTTTCTCTTCTTTAAGATATGGTTTTCCCACTTGTGACAATCGCTTTAATTAGTGTTCTCAATGCTGAATTTAACATAATAAATTGGAACTGATTATGTCGAACGTCCATGTTTAATTTGTTCATGACATACCGTAAATAATGACGTTCGCAAAAAGGCAAAGCATCTTCTTAAAAGTTGTGAGAGATTCGTTACCCTAAGTTCTGTCTGGCGTAAAACAAATGCGTCTGTAGCTGATGTGCTAACATTAGTCCCAACATTGCTGTTTTTAAATTGAACCACAAGCTTATAAGATCCACAACATGTTTACATACTATCATACCAGAGTCTTGTCGCAACTTCTCAAGCAAGTAATGGAAAAATCAAGCGGCAATTTTAATATAATTTCTTAGAAACCACAACACGCATAACGTTAGCTTTATGTTAGCTTTACATATCATGCATTTTGAGCATGACATCAGGCGTCTCGCGCTTGGTTGCTCTCAACAATAAAATATAAATTAGTTCCGTTCCACACGACGCTGTAAAAACTCTTGAAATTAGGCTCAGATATTAAATATCTTCGTTACGTGATGTTTGTCGGTTTTCGCTACTACTTATTTCTAATGCCTGACGTTTATCTCAAAATTAGTCAGATAAACGCAAATAGCCGCAAACGCAGCTTTACATACTCGATACTAAAAAAATCGTAAATGTTTTACGAGCACTTTTGCGGTACCTATCTGCTCCTTGACTTGCTGGTGATTTCAAAACACTTAGAAAAGGAATAAATTTATTTTCATCGTTACAATATACCTTATTGGGCTAATAAAAGTACATTACATGAAACTTATTAAATTTAAATACATTAATTTAAAAGAAGGACATTCCCAAACTAGATGGATCCTGTATCTTGGGGATCTTATATGGTGAATTCTTCGAAAACCTATCGGCACATATCAATGTGTGACCTCGATTAATAGATGTATGAAAGTAGTAAACAAAACAACAAATGACGACTATAATAGAAAGATATACGCCAATAAATATTTTAATTTGCTCGTTGCTGCTCGCGCAATCGCATCAAATCTGCATGCGCGAGCAATAACAGTCGTCAACATTCCGCATAACAAGACACCCATTACAGAAGAAAATCACCCCGAGTAGATTCCGCAGCAGCGTTTGACCCCACTCGGGGTGTCTCAAAGGCATCATGATATTTATCTTGCATACCAACCACCACTTCGTGTACTTTTATTTTTATATACATACTCGTGGGTGTCTATTTTAGGATCCGAAGGTAAATCCAATCCTATACTTTTCTTATTACGCCCAGATAATGTACTTAATTTATGTGAACGTGTGCCGGTTACTTCGGCAAAAAGCAAAACTAAAAATTTTAACTAATGTAATCATGGAAAATATATTACCAACACGCGTTGTGTGGGTGCAGTGTAGAGAATATTACAAAGATAACGATTTGTTGTAGCTGAGGTTACAGCAACAAAGTATTACCTATATACTCTATATAGTTATCCAGTTCCATAGCAACAGTACAAAATTTTACTTATGTTTAGTATTATGTAGATGGCTTTCCTAGGGATTACGCTTGACTCAAAGCTGCAGTGGAGTCCTCACTTAACATCTCTAGCAGGGCGGTTGAGCTCAGCCGCTTACGCTGTCAGAAAAATCAGACAATTAACAGACGTGGATACCGCGAGGCTGGTCTATTTTAGTTACTTTCATAGCATTATGTCTTATGGTATTTTGCTTTGGGGGCGGGCTGCAGATATAGAGTCTATCTTTATTCTGCAAAAGAGGGCTGTCAGAGCCATTTATAATCTTTGCAGAAGCGAGTCTCTAAGGGAATTGTTCAAAAAAATTAATATCATGACGGTTCCTTGTCAATATATATATGAAAACATTATGCACGTTCGAAAAAACCTTCATCTTTTCAAAAAAATTGGTGATAGACATAATGTTTATACTAGAAATAGGAATAAATTAGATCAACCAGGTTTCAGATTGTCTAAAGTACACACTTCTTTTATGGGGTACTGTGTAAAATGTTATAACAAAATACCGCTCGATATTCTCGAACTAAATGAGAGAAAATTTAAAACTTGCATCAAACGCACACTATGTAGTCAGGCATATTATAAGTTAGAAGATTATATTAATGACAAGAATGCTTGGCTCAATGCTGGTCCTGCTCCACAGAGACTCGGGCTCACAAATTAATAGATATTGTTTTTTGGGAATGTTTCTTACCCCATTTTGATTGACCTTAATAACGTTTACCGTTATTTTATTGCTATTTATTACATACATCAGTCGAATAGGTTCACTAAAAACCTTAGTTTTATATAATTTAACATAATTTATTTCAATTTTGTAAATGTGAGTACCATGGAGCCATTTATTTGTTAAGTTACTATGTGTTGGACACTGAGCATGGCAGTTGAGAGCTTCGTCATGCTCACTTTAATGTCTCGCTGACGGTGGCGCGTGGGTTGGGTCGTTTGGTTCCCTTCAAGATGGTTGAGCTAAATGGTGCTGATGCACGCGTCATATTCGTGAACGGGTGCTGTCAGTTGGGATTGGTCATCTCTTGACTGCCATGGCTTACATCTTTATTATAATTTTGTTATTTTTTATATTCACCTTCATTGTTTTCACATATAGAAGCAACAAGATTATTGTAACCAAGTTTTTGTAAAAACCAAATTGAATGAAAAGAGTGTCCATGGAGTTTCTTGCTCGTTCTTCTCCATAGAGACCTACGTTTTGGAACGAGCAACTAGCTTCAATATTAAACTGTAACTTCTTGACAATTCAAAAGTGCCTGTAAATGGTCTAATTGAAATAAATGCTTTGATTTGATTTGATTTGGTATATGGTAGGTGTGCTTTTAATAACGATTACCAACCCTAGTATAAATAAGTGCCTATACAAAAAAAAAAAAACTAACAAAAGAATTGAACCATCTAGTTAGAGATGCATCGTATGATAACACAATTTAAAATACCTATTACTTTTAATTGACCAGCTAGATCATCCAATACATGACAGCATAGTAGCATCCGCTTATTAGCAACGAGAATATAATGTAGGTTCAGCAATCATCCACGACCACGACTACACGACTCCTTGTCAAGTTAAACTTGATGATGTCACCAAAGCAAACGATGGCGAACTCGCAATGCGCAAAGAAATAAATAAGAAATGGTTTGATTCAACACACGACACGGCTGCGGTTTGCGCATGTGTGTGAAGGACCTCGACCGCTATTTCGTGAGCCTGTCGCCGGCCAAATAAAGCTAAACTAGGTACATTGACTTGGTCTACTTACAAATTGTGAAAGCATAGCGCCCAAAAAATACATACTGAAAATAAATTTAAATAATAAAATTGTATACCTGTATAACAATATATTGTTAGCAAGAATTTGTATTAGTCACAATCATTTTATTATACAGTAATCGTAAAGTACCTAGGTGAGACCATTTACTTTTACATACATTGTTGAAGAAAAATATTCCTTGTGAGGTAGAAAACCTGATGCAGCCTATACAACGCGGCACCATAATAATAAATCATAAAAGCAATATTGCCCTTTTGCATAAGAATATCAGCTTTAAGTTTTGAAGTACTGAAAAACATCGTGAATCCGTGATGAGGAAAATAGACAGAAAATTAAATCCATGATTTCATTTTACGTATAGTAATCAATGATGAAGCAACTACATCACCAATGATGCCTTTAAAGAAAATATAAATTGCAAAATTACGTTTATACATAATGGGTTTACAGGTTATTCATTGAGCTTTAATATCCTAGACAACAGTTTTATACATATTTATAACCTTGTCGAGCAGTCTGACCTTATACGGCTTCTTATTCATCGATTTACTTAGACAATTACCTAATTATTTATTAATATTTATTATTTGATTGCGAACTTAAACACGTCGTCTCGTCCTTTTTTTCATTTTATTTTTGACGTGACTAATTTAACATAATGTTTTAAAGCGACACATATATTAGTTACTGTGTATAAAAAGCACCTCGCCATCATACGTAAAATAACACTTAAGACTTACAATGATTTTTTGCTTAACTTTAAATACATTTTAAAACCACAAAAATCTTAAAACAAGCAATGACTATGAGGATGTACCAACATAAACAACATTACGCGTTTTTAATAGCATTTAAAAGTTCACCAAAAGCTTGGTTAATTGCACGCCATTTACCTACTTAAATCTTGTAACATTTGCATTCAACCTTTTCTTATAACTTTTACTCGGTTACATGTGCTTGTTCTTCTTTTTCTTTTCAATCTCCGATGTATAGAGGTGTGTTATAGTTTTTAAGAAGGCTACGTCATTCTGTTTGTATCGCAAACCAATGATCCGGTTTCATGAAAATTTGTTCAGCCATTTTGAAGAAAATAATCAGCTCTTTTCGAATTCGAAGCGACTTCCTTTTGCCGCAACATGTAGGTCGCCGTCGGTAAGGCAATTACTTGCATAAACAAACAAGAGCAGTTTCAGTAGTGTGAACTTTGAGAGGGTTCATTGCTCGCCTGTTTGAGCAGATGTTACGACTTCTGTGTCGATGCTGCAGACTGTTGTGTACAACGGCGGCTGACCGTGTCACCGAGCGCGTCACCGTCGCGCCTCCTGTGCCTAATCACCTGCCCTACTTCAATTGTTACTTGTGCATCACAATGAACCATCAAAACGCACTATAACTTTTATTATGAGAAACACATTTTGACCCAAACTAAAGATTCTGCCTTTTTACGGCTAACAAAATGTACTAGCTTTGAACGTTAACTGTAATACATGTAGGTATCCCGTGAGCATTCACACATATTTTGTACAAAAGAAAAACCTCACGCCCATGTTCCATCCACATGCTCAGCCTTCCAGGGGCAACGCCGGCGGCGTCCGAGTACATAGATTATGTTGGTATGCTCACAATTTCACAAAAGAAAAAGCACAAGTGTTGCAAAACCAGAACCTCAAAAATGGAAATAAAAACACTTGGCTCCATTATAAAGCAATGCCATGTTTTGGATTCATTAAAAACAAGTCTGTCCCTCTATGCCCGCAAGGTGGCGGGCGTCGAACATCGGGGAATATTTTTGGTTCAGCCTACTTCCATTACGAAAACCCAATCTTCTTGAAGAAGAAATCGGCTTATTTACCTTGATCCAGTATTTCAATGGTGCTTATGGTATCGCTGGATCTTACTGGATTTTAACGCTAGAACCAGAGTTTTTCCAGAAGCTAACGGCCCGCCTTATGTTAAGCGGTTACATCACTCGTGAGTTACCGACCAGTAAAAACCTCAAAACTCCTACAGGAATCATCGATATTTGACCAATTACTTCGGCTGTTTTGTTCCAAGCCAGTGCTGGATGCTGGGCGGGATTGACACTGGTAAAATTTCGATCCAGTGTCACTAGATTTCTGCACAACTTGATACCCAAGCTTCTTTTGACTTTAAATATTAAAAGATAATTTAAAACCTGTGTTTAATGATAAATTAGAATTGTTGTCAAAATGGACATTTACAGGAACTACCTACATTATATTCGTGCTGCACCAGTTCAGGTACACCTAGCTCATCATGCCTGCCGCAAAGTTTAGTACCTATTAAGTAAAGGCACAACGCAACTGTTACGTTTACAAGGCTGTTTTAAAACCCACATAATTTCTAGAATAAAGCTGTGTTTGACAACATTTTAGACATTCTGGGAAGGTATCCCAGAATGACTAAAGTCTCACATCTATATAAGCCAGTTATATAAAAACCAAAACCACAAAACTTGGCAGAAGTTTCCCTCTAGTGCTTAGTAATTTCTTGACTCAATACTAATATAAATCTTTGAAAACAGTACAAAGATTATTCTCATGCCAATAGATTCACTTACGACCTTCAACGTGGGGAAAACACAAGACCGTCTTCTCAGGAAATAAAATATCTTAGTCATTTTAAAAAAGAAATCTAGTACGTACGTATTAACAAAAATCATCTTTTTTAAAGATATAACAAAAATAATTCATAGCTCGTAATGACCTCCACGAGTTTTTGATGGGACGGTTTAATAACTACCTATACGGTAGTAGTACGAAGGCCTAGTCACTGTGTAATACCGGTAGCAGTACACTGTTTAACTTTACTTCCTTTATACTTAGCTCTCCTAATAACCAGAGTTTTTTTTATTGAAAATAGAATTTAGTTAGCTATCTATCTTCAATCAGGATCGTCTAAGTAAAAACCACGTTTAAAACTAATAAGTAAAAAGAACCAATTTAAAGACAAACAATTTCCATTTTTTTTTTAAGTTTATTTCGTTCAGTTATTGCCAGTTATGGCCTACCTTTTATCTTGTGCCGTGTTCCCTGCACACGTAAGGACCTAATGACTGCGTCGGCGGATGGTGTTGCTGTGGCTGAACCTTGGGTCAAACATAGTATTAAAAAAGTATCTTATTTATTTAATTATTTATATTCTATTATTTCACATCGATACGCTAAGAAGAAGAAAAAGACTACATTATTTATTATTAGTACTACTGACATTTGATTATTACAATATCCTTAATTTTTACTCACCTTTGAAATTCTACAAGGTTAAGAAAACATGATCCAGTTATGTTTTTTAGATTCAATACAAATCAACGGCTACAAGCTACTATATATTCTACTTGGTCTTGTAACATTCGGTACATTAAGTATATCTACACGAGAAACTTCCAGCTATCAAAAAAGATACATTTTGATCACCTTAATATTATAATCGCATCCTAGAAATAAAATGTCTCAAAAGCTATATTTATAGCCACAAGCTCTTTAAGAGAAGCTTGTCAACAAATAAGAAAAAACACTTGAATGTAAAGGTCCCGACTCCCGCACGACTTGCTTGCGTATTAAATCTATGTGGCATTACTTGACTTCACTGACTTTCAGTGTATAAAGTTCAAAAATTTCACACAGATTTCATTATATAATGGCGACTTATTTACTCAACAATCAAAATTGAATAAAATCTTATGGCTGTAATCAATTTTAAATACAATGCGTAAATAAAATTATAATTTATAATCACATATTATATATCTTTCCGCAACCTCATGTTGGTGGTTATGTCATATTAAAAGTAAATGGTTTTATATTAATTAAACATTTTTTTATGTGATCCTTTATAATTGCTCCCGTTGAACTCTTTTGTAGGAATGTTGTGAGCGCGCTACGTAAAGCGCCGCCGCCGCATCGCCGCCCGCTACAAAATGATGAATAAAATACCAAATCCGTCACACAACAATAGAGCACTATTGGGAAACTGGGCTATGGCCACTATGGACCAACAGATCTCATCTCAAGATTGTCTCACCGGTACTTTAATCAAACGATAATTCATCTCGACGGAGTAGCCTACCCAACAAGTATGATGGAAAGTAGATACAAGATTCGAATCATTCTTAATGTAATAATCTATTTCTTGCGTCTGATACAACTCAAACATTGTATACAAGTACCTCTAGTTTGTTTAGTGTATATGACCTCCGTGTACCTAAAAGAAGTAATTGTTTATCCAAAACTAATTTACAGTTTTTTGTTTGGACTTCTTATTATTGTATGGCGTGATTTTGTATAAAACAGGACTGGACTTTACTGTGTTACCTACACAGTTAAGTGAAACCTACCTATTGAAATTTTGTGCTAGCTTGATGCTTGGATAACATGTAAATGACTCAATTAGTTTCGAAAAATGCCGATGCAGAATCGGTTGCTTGCTGATTTAATATAATTGAAAAGTATTAAAATCTTTACAAAATGTGACATTTTGGTGGCTAATGAATAAACACTAATTTAAAATTAAGAATGAAGTCACGTTAATTCCGTCTGCTACGGTAGTGTGAATTACGTAATGCTAGCGTAATTCAGCGAAAGGTCACAGTGCTCGGTGACCGTGGCGGCGGAGGGCGCCGCGGCCGGGGGGGCTGCTCGCCGGCTGACGCACGTCATGACAGCACCTCCTTATAATGTGTGTTTAAGGAGACAGGAAGTCATGACCAACTACTGAGTATCAGTAAAAAGAGAATAGTAACTGAATTACCTTCAGCAACTTAGCTGGCTTGTAATCACACGAATTTAAAATATAAGTATTATTTGCTGAAAATAACAACATTAGTCAGCAGGCACGTGGCTATAAAGTAACAACATATTATAGCATGGGGCGTATTACACGCTGATTATATGCAAACGGCCATTCCGGCCGTGGCATTGCCCAGGATATGGCTGCTTCCGGTCCTCTTGCCCACGAGCCAACTACCTATTGAATCTAACGGTAACTACTCAGTACACAAGTCGCGATTTTCTTTCAAGGAAGAATAAATCAATTAAAATCAAAACATGTTCCCTCTCACGATATTGCGTTGAAATCTGTTTTATCTCTTGGTATTTACGACTTAAATAAATTATTGTGTAACATTTGAAGTATGAAGACTCTAAAAAACATGTTAATTTTAATGTTTAGTTGAGCATGCAAAGGAGATCATGTTTTTGGCCTAGCAAATAGGTAAACTAAAAATACCTCTTGAACCTGCTACCAAATCTACATATCTACTTACTGAATAAAAGAATATCAAGTATTAAATATGTTTGAAATCGACTAAAACTAAAGATATATTCCATTAACATTGCTGATTTGCGTAACTGAGCATATCCTTTAGTAGGTGAGCTCACCTGAATCAGGAAGCTA
Organism: Caradrina clavipalpis; assembly: GCA_932526535.1. Lineage (NCBI taxonomy): Eukaryota > Metazoa > Arthropoda > Insecta > Lepidoptera > Noctuidae > Caradrina > Caradrina clavipalpis. The sequence goes on from OW052093.1 coordinate 9,064,419, forward strand.
CGTCATCAGCATCACTCTTAATAAAAGCTTTATAAGTAATACTAGAATGAGAAGGCTAATTATAATCATTAAAACCCTTTCAAAATTGATTCACAATTTGATCTCAGCGATAATCAAAGTCAAAAAAGTTTTGATAAATTAGAGACATTTTGAACAGATCGCGACTGAGATCAACTTGCGATCGTTCGTAAAAGTTAGAAGTGTCGGTCAGATTCATAATAATAATTATCAATACTAAAATCTAAAGAAAATCACTTAAGACACAAAAGAGTAATGGATCGTTTTAGTTAAAGAACAATAGACGTCTTACAACATTGTAATACCTATCTCTTCCGTGGATGTCCTAAGAGGCGAAGTCAGAGACTGTGTATGCAATCGCTTGGATGCCTTCGCATTGGCGTTGGTACACAATGGGAGTCTACCCAGCGTAGAAGAAGCAGTGGAGAACTGCTTCCACGCTAAATGTACATTGCCTCTGCAAAGACACTTAACAAAGCCATAATTTTTATTTTCTTCTTATCACTGCCATCATTTTTTTCTGCAATATACCTGAGAACCCTCTTGTAACGGAGATATTAAAAGGTACCAATTTCAAGTTTTTGACACACTTTTTACGGAAACTAGTTTCAAATATCTAGTAACTAAACGTTAAATACCGCCATTATTCCTCTATTGTTGCATGTATGTACCCGAAAATACAATGTGTACGAAAATACAGTGATTATTCACACCATAAATAAAAGTCGTTTCCCAGCAATCATTTTGCTCAAACTTACTAAGTTTGATGGTTAGTAGGTACGCATAGTTTACGGCAATGTGATGTGTCTTTTTACACCCGTATAATGTTACTGTTAGATTAGCAATTCTCCCATCTGGAGACGCTCTCGCATAAAAACAGAATAAATCAGCTATTTATAATGGCAGAACGTTTTAATACCTACACACATAAAATGTTAAATTGAAAAAAAACCCCAAGCACGTACCAGTAAGCCCAAGTAGGTAAACGAATACTGCTATATCAATTTGCAAAAAAAAACCTCTTTATTTGACTGTTGAAACAAAAGAAAATTAATTATTATTCAGAAGGGATTACAGTCGCGGCAGCTCTGTGCCTTCATGAGTCAGACAAGTGTGCGACAATGATATAATTATAAATGTACTATATACATACCTATTAATATAACTTTAAAAGTAATTTTGAAGAAATGGAATCTGTAATTTAATAAAGCATAAATTTGCAAATGACACAATTACTATGTCTTTTAATCGGACACATTGCAAAGTCGTGACAATAGCTACCACTTTATGCAATAACTTCCTTAGTACCTCTTATGAAGACGAGTGTAATAAATGTCTGTACCTGCATAAAAGACGATTCAAAACGTAGAATAGATATGCACATTTTACAGTACATACATATTGGTCCTATGTTGTAGGCACGATGAAGCTCTCCTACAGAACTCGCCCTCTGCGTTACTTATTGCGATGACATTCAACTCGACAACAACACAACATTATTACTGACTTTGCTATGCTATGCTATTGTCCCCTACTAATGCCACCGCAAATAACGTAGATGTTTTTCTTGAAGTATCATCAACATTGACATGAAGAGACTTGATTTTATCTTTTTGTATGCAATTGATAGTTTGCTCAACTTTGCCTTACATTTAATATGTAATATATGAGAACAATAAATAAAAACCAGCGTCACATACTAAGAGTTCCGTAACCTTGGAAAGAAAATTATTTTCCATGTCAAAGTTCAATGTTAATTTATTAGAACTGCATAGCTAAATTTGTTTGTAAAAGGTTTTCACGATTTTGGTACGAAACTGCAATATCACGCTTGACATGACCTATAGAAAAACAAGCCTATTAAAACTAAGAATGCAAAAAAAAAACCTAATAACAAAAACTTAAAAGGAGTCCTTAGGTCGCGATTACTTTTTTTTTAAGAACATGAAAGCATTCTTTACTAATTTTGCGAGCATCCATCCAGTCCATTACATCTCATTTTATTCATTGGAATTAAACAAAAAGATCTTAAAGAACTAAGTGTACTTATAATAGTGTGCTGCCCAAAGGAACTATGAATTCGTGAGCACGAAGCAAGTCGGTGCAAGCCTCGGCGGCGGAAACGCGCAGGCGACACGCTGCTCGCTCGTGAATCCCGCGGATGCTCGGGTTCATTACCCGCGCCCGTTCGATCACGGACCATCCACAATAGGGGCCATACCCATACCTGAACGTGGTAAACCACCGTCTTGGAACAATTCCGTTAAAATAAAGCAATGTTAAACTAAGTATTTCAGTACACTAAATCTTGTAAGAATATTTAAATACAATTTTGTAATCTACTTCAGCTTCGCCATTCGCATCGTAAAACGGTAGATTCATGCGCCCACATAAGGACACAGTCAATATTAGGCTTACATTATTTGTCATAAAACTTGTGTTTACGGTGTAGGCGAAATAACACTGACTATGATTTTTAATGCCTTAAAATTTACTGTAGGACATTTATTTTGATCACATACCTACTTAACTACAAAGTTGAGACGTTCTTTTAAAGTTAGGAACATTAACCATGCAACTAAGAAAACAAGGGTAAGGTTAAGGTAGGTTAGGGTAGGGTTAAGGGTAGTTTTATATTTCAATAATAAATACCCCCTAAAACCTCACAAACTTTACCTCTATAAAATATTGGTACAGATTTAGACATTAAGCTAACAGAGCTAACGACAACTTAATAGCTCAATATTGTATTATCCTACTACTATTATAAAGGCGAAAGTTTGTATGTATGGATGTATGGATGGATGTTTGTTACTCTTTCACGCTTAAACGGCTGAATGGATCTGGATGAAATTTGGCACAAAGATAGATTATAGTCTGGAATAACACATAGGCTACTTTTTATCCCGGGAAAATGTACGGTACCCGTAGGATAACACATCAACTGTGACGCGGACGAAGTCGCGGGCAGAAGCTAGTTTTGAATATGGATTTATGTAATCAAGTTTAAAATTCAGTTTTTATATATAAGTTTACGTGTTTAAGTGTGTTTTAGTGTTAAAAAATGTCATGTGAAACGTGTGAACATTTGTTATTATTACACTCTGAGTCCACAACGCTCTCGCCTTCTGCTCGGGCTCCAAAACAGCCGCGAGCGTGATGTCAAAATTAGCTCAATTGTATCAAAAACATGCATATAGTAAACTTTCCACGAATGTGCATCGGTGTAATTTTTCCTTCATTGCGAACAGGGAAATAAAAAACTTCGAAAACATATTTTACAAGAACGACAGCTACCTACGTTCTGTAATTATTTAGCTACCAATGTTTGCTTCTTTCAAACTGTTAGTTCAAGTGAACCAACTTTCAGAAAAATAGGTATATCCAGGTGTTTTATTGGGAGCAGTCTTTTTATCACTAGTTTGAACAGTTCCACTTTCTAAAATTTCCAAAGTTTTTAATTTTAATATAAACATTAATCTACCTACTTTAAAATCCATCCGACAAGCTTAGTTGTGCTTGTGAGGTGGATTTATTTCATATTATCTATAAAAACTTCTACACTTAATATAATAAGGAGGTAAAGTTTGTAAGTTTGTGAAGTTGTAGGGGTAATCTCTGGATCTATTGAACCGATTTTGAATTACCCATAGAAAGCCATGTTATTTGTGAGTGTCATGGGCTATATAACATCACACTACGACTAAATTGACCCGAGTAATAACCACAGTCGTAACTTAACGCGAGTGAAATAATAATAAATAGCCACGTGGACGAAGTCGCGGGTAGTTCGCTAGTTTTTTTAACATATATCTGCTGACTTCATCCAATACCTACTTAAATGGACAGCGTACCTACACTGTGTAATTTTTGACAAACTTTTAGTTCCTTGACCGAGATTTGAAGTTTCCAAACAATAAAATACAATTTTAACTGATCTTCCAACACCTACTAAGCAGAGTGTAAAAAGTACTGCGAAAAGGGAAAACGTTCTATCGGAAAACTTGGAAGCAATGAAAACGCTAAGATTTCACATAGCACTTTTCCAATTGTTCCGCAAGCAAGGGTCGTAAATTTTAACGTCAGCGATTTCAATCAGTCGGAGTCAAGCTTTTAAATTTTACAACATTTATGTAGTTTCGTTTTGTGCAACACTACGTAAGTTCGTTATTTTGCAATGATCTGCGTTATATCACATCTCATTAAAAATCACGACGCTTACAGTTAGGATCCAATCGAATTTAGATTTCGGTTATCGTACATTTTCATATTGCGCGGAAAAATGCAATAATTTCGAACGCAGCAAAAAAGTTTTTTTAGGTAGGTACACTGTATTAGATTATTTATGCCAAACGTTTATTTGTTGTTTAATATCTCTGTAGGGGTGAAACGGCTCAATACTGATTATAATGAAAGATTTTATATTCCTTTGCCTTAGAAACTTGAACGTGGGCACAAATACCTACATCTTAATTTTCCAAAACTACCCTTTAATTATGTAAAATGGAGAAAACCTCAAAAACCAAGCAAATGAAGTCGCGGGCAAAGTGCTAGTTGATCTATAATTATCTAGTTTCTTTCGTCAATAGTAAGTAAGTATCTGTGTGTTATAAAAAATCCTTTCACGTAATAAAATAGGTACTTGCCTACCTACTTAGGTTCGTATCATTTATGGTGATAATAGCAATCGAGTGTGGGATGTCAGGGAAATCATTCTAAATGTTTAGCGAGGACTGTGGGTTGCACCTATAAGGTCAGCCTTGCACCCACACACGCCTTTTAAGTAGGTATCTCAACACTAAACAAGATAATATAATTTAGGTATACAAAAAGTCGAATGTCGCTAGTGACTTTTAAATTAATTTATACTTTATGCTCTATGGATAAAGTTGCAAATTGTAAAGTTTTAATTTTATAGTTCGTTTATTTTGCTCGTTGGCATACGGTTTGCAACATTCACCTTTTCCTAAACAGGCAAGCGGATTTTAGAACGGCTGTTGTGGGCGACAATCGTGAGCGGAGGGAAATACTTTGGTTACTTATTCACATTCATAATTTATTTTTTTGACTGCCCTGTTGGTCTCATGCTGGTCGCAAACGCGACTGCTGAGCCTGATTCCTGGGTTCGATTCCCAGACCGTGCAATTTTTTTTGGGATTTTCTACTGGAATTTCTCTGTAGATGCCTGGAGTTTAAAAGACCAGTGGTCCAAGAGGTGTGATACGTCCGTGGCTCGGAGAACACATAAAGCCGATGATCATACATTTGATCTCTCCCCGGTCGGTTCGTGGCGAATTACCTTATGAGAGTGAGCGAAGAGAAATTCGGTAGAGAATATTATGATTAGAAACAATGGTTACGTATTTGAAATTTGATTTAAATTATAGTTCTTAACATTTGCATTCCCTGCATCAATCTTGGTAAGCGATCGGGGTAGGACAAAAGTGAGTTAGTGGGCACCCCTAACTTACGTGTTACAACAGTGTGAACCAAGACACACATATTCATAAGTAGTTAATATTGTAATTAAAACTTTGAACATATGTTTTATGAACACAATTTTTCTCAAAGGAAAAAGAGAACTGTGATACTGATAACTACCAGTCTACGAGCGAATACTGACAGCGAAGTCCTGGGCTCAATAAATTACTCAACCGGGCAACGTGCTAGAAGACGTTTCAACACCAAGGATTATGTTCTGAAGGCAGGATTTGTAACTTGGTAATAAGTATTCTTACAAATCTTTATTTTTCACGGAATACAGGCACGTCGTTATACATACATACCTACTTAACGCACGTCTTTTTTTTCCCCCATGGTAGGCAGAAACTTCAAAACGCCACCATGTCGTTATGTTATGTTATTATACTTATTAGCTAACCCGGGCCTATATAGAAACGCATTGAAATTCATGTTCTCTCACTCGCTTGCTATAGAAACGGTGATAATGAAATTTCATAATTAACTCCTTCATTTGGCCGCAAAAGTCTTATTAAAATTAAATTTAGTCCAAGAAGGCAAGCAAGCCTTACTGGCCCCGTGACGGCAGAGCTATCAGGCATTAGGGGTAGGTACAATACTACGAATAACACATTAGCTTCTTGGTCATGGATGTCTATATTACTATAAAACCAGACCAGCCTATGATGCACGGTAATAGTGTAGCGTAACGAGAGCGAACTTAATTCGACAGCTCACCGCCATCCCGTGCCATTGCCCTTTACTGTGAAAATGGCCATGTATCATCATTTTTATCAATATGCTGTATTAAATATTTAAGAAACTGTACGATTTAAATTTCACGGACTATATTAGACTTCATTTTGGGACGCATGTGAAAAATTGAAAAATTATCATAAAACGCGCCGAGCGCGTAATATTCAGCGGCCATTTTGTGTCTTTTGACATTTCAAAGCGGCAGCTTTTGTTCAAAATTAAGACCCATCCATAGATACAGTCAGATGTGTCAGTGGTAAAACCATGGAAATAGTATGTACTATTCAATAGGTATGTACAACTATGTCATAATAATAAACACCGATCTACCTTCCTTTGTATGAACTCAAACTAAAAATCTAACGTTCAGTCTTTTTGTTACTACTTTTACTTTTTGTTAGTTAAATAATATTACTAAATTATTACTGTCCCACTACTGGGTAAACCGCTTCTTCTCCCACAGAGAAAATAATGTTCACCTCGCTTGCTTGAAGCGGATCAACTGACGATTTCAGACTTATAGTTATTGTAATGTGGCGATGTTTTCTTTCGCCGTCGGCGTCGGTCGTTAGTAATAATACCCCCTACAAAAAAACTATCTACTTGTACTGTATTATTTTTATCTCTGACACGATATTCCCTAACCATAAAGTCGTAACTCCCTGTACTCTATTAAAAGATTTGTTTTATTGTCTATATTTAAGATGGCGGGTGATGAAAGTGACAGGTTTGTAAATAGTAAATGAATTACAAAAACCAAAGTTTTATTCCTTAAATTACCAAGTCTCAAAATGAATTGTAAATCTTTGCTCACAAAGTTCATACTATATTTTATTGTAAGTATCATAATTACATAACCGAGCTTTGTTTATAGTGATCTAAAACCATCCAGTGTCGCGATCATAAGAGAAGTTTATGATAGTGAAAATGCTCACATCAAATTTGAAATGGAACTGGAAAGAGCACTGGAGGCCGGCGTTAGCGTTATTGTGATAGAACCAGAGCCACTGGGTGAAGAAACAGCACGTTGGATTTATGTGGGAAATCTCTTGCATAAGGTTTCTGTTTACAGTGGACTCTGTAGCATTGCATCAGGTGAGGTGAATTTTTTATATCATAAGAAAAAATATTCTTCAAAAAATTATTAATTAGAAAATACTAAAGTGCTGATCAGATTGAATTCAAAAATATTTTTCTTATTGTCAATCTGTTTTGCTTTGTGTGTTGAAATGTAGCTGACCATTGCACCCATGTGTATCCTATAATAGTGTGATTATATTCATATAACTGTAGGTAGTTGCATGATTTAATTAAAACCTATTTCACCACCTTTTATTAGTTCCAATTAAATGAGTTGGTAGATCATTTCGCACAGTCTGTTCCATTTTTAAATCTAGTCAATACTAAGCTGGTGAAACAGGTGGTTAGGGTACCTATATACAACACATTTATATCTGTGGTGCTGTTCTGTAAAATCTCACTTGGTGAATTTAGGTGAAATTAGTTTAAGGTAAGCTGTCCATCCTATCTATCTTTATTACTATCAGCTATGCTATTCTGAAATAAGCAAATCACTTCGTAAGTCATCTTGATAGTCGCGCTTGCTTTGCAGAATATCAAATCATATTGAAAAAAGTCAAAATGCTCACCCTATATAATACTTCTCACTTACATCATCACATGGTGGTGCTAGAGTGACCAAGTCACTCATTTTAAGAACACTAAACTAAAATCTCACCATGGATTCAAAGTGATTTTGCAAATGTACTTTTTAGAGTAGCACTACAGACGACATGTCAGATTACCTCTAGGTCACTTCACCTACATTCACCACTAAAGATTTTTACAGAGTGGCACTGCAGTTCCGTAAATAAAGTCAAAATTAACATTTCAGGTGTTGCATGGAGTTCACTAGCCTGTGCTCCCTTTGGCATTGTGTCAGTTCTTTGTGCAGGTTGTTACACATTGTCATGGCAATGGGATCCTTGTTGCAAATATCAAGAAGAAAAGAACCGCAGACATTTATCTACATTACCTATGTTGAGTGATCTTACATCTGCTTCACCCGTTGTACTGGTACACACAGACAATAAAAGGAAAATAATATTACATACAACAGTGTCAATGACGGCAACGGCAATATGCTTGTGGAGACTATACAACATCTTTAAGTGACGATTTAGTCTGCATCTAGCATAATAATGACATTGAGCTTAAATTAGGAAGTCCCATAATGCTCCATTGATAGCATAAAAATATATTAGTGCTTTCTAATAAGTTGTTTTTATGTCTGAAGTCTAATAATGTAATTATATAATTTGTTGTAGGATGCAGTGTAAAAATGTTATAAAGTTATTAATAGTAGAATTAGTTTAAAAACCTGTACAAAAGATATTTACTTGTAATATAAGGATGCTTTTTAGTTAATCAAATGTGATAGTGATTTATAAAGGATTCTGTTACAAAACTAAGTTAACAGTGATCTCTGAGATATAACATCCTCTCTGTTATCATGTAATAAAACAATGATGCAATTTAAATTTGAATTTTATTCATTTTGATAGGTTAACATTGAGTATTATCATATTAACTAGCCATACAAAAATATCCCAGTAAATTATACCTACTTGCTAATATAAAATCCCCAAAATATACCAGTTACCTTTAGTTACCCGTGTTAAAGTGCCTTCACCACAATATTAAAACTTGAACAGGATTTCAAGCTCACAAAATTATAAAAAGACTAACAACATCAAATCATCATAATTGTTTTAAATAACCATGTAATTTGACATAGTGTATTATTAGAATTAGGGTTTTTATACCAGAACTAAATTAATTCTTTTTTTATATAAATATTTTAACAGTTCTGCAAGTGAATCTATCCCTTGAGCTTGTCACCCTGATCTCCGAACCTAATCTAACCAATTATATTTGTTGAGCCCTTACTAAATTCAACCCCAGGCACAACTAAATATGATTTCAGAACCAAATACATTCTCTATTGACTCGTTTTTGAATGTAACATGTATGCTTGAATCTGCCAAAAAATACTTCAAAATAATGTCATGCTTACAGAGTTAAAAAAGATTTTTCCTATACTAGTTAATTATTAAATGGTCTTCAAAAAGCTCCTTAGGCACCTAAGAAGTCTTATTCGCCCTTCTGGCCATAACCCAATGATATACAGATGGTGCGGAATGTCTCAAAGTTATCGCTAAGTTCGGCACAAACTGGCTAATCACCAAATCTTTTTCTTTGTTAACTATTCCATTGATGATCTTGTTTGCTGTATACTCAGGAGTAAATCCGGCAGCAGTACTGGTATCCATTACTGAAACAATATTGTTATCTGTAGTGTGTACTTATGTACAATAATTACTGATGAAGTATATTATGTAATCACATATATATACCAATAAATAACTTATAACTAGCTTCGCGACTGCGACGCTAGAGGTCTTGGGTTCGATTCCCAGGTCGAGCAAGAGTTAATGGGTTTTTCTATGAAATTCTCAGTAGCAGCTCGGAATAAAGATTTGTGCCTGGTTAATGGCAATAGGCTCGGCAGTGGCTAATCTTAGTGCAGACTAGCCTAGTACACAGGAGATATTATAGTGCGAAAGCACAGGTGCACTCTCTCTCTTCCCTAACCCGCATATTCCGATGCGACGGCAATCCGGCACAACCGGGAAAACATCAGGCGCAGGACCAACGGCTTTATGTGCTTTCCAAGGCACGGGGGTGTCACAGCAAGAACTTCCAAACTCCGGACTGTAACTAAGAAATTCCTAATGGGAAAACCAAAAACACTTTTTCGACCTGGGAACCGATCCCAGCGCTCAACAGTCGTGCTTGCCACCACGAGACCAACGCTGCAATTAGGTTCTTATAATATTAATATATCACACCAATATCTGAGATTCTCTTACCTCCATGTGGTTCACCAGAACCAGTATAAGCATTTATAGATATAGCAGTCTTTATGTAACCAGGGCTGACAACTGTTACATTGATATTATGCTGATTCATTTCAGCACGAAGAGAATCGCCAAATGCTTGCATGGCGTGTTTTGCAGCTGCATAAGCAGATCGTTCTGGTATTGCAATAAGTCCTTGAACTGAACTTACGAACACAATGTGACCCTCTTTACGCTGAACCATTTTTGGGAGACATTCTGAAAAAAATGAACACAGTTGTATTATCAGTCCGCGCTGATCTCACGACAGTTATGTATCTAAGAGTGCTGTGTGTTTGTCTCTTCCAAAGGGATATATTGAGTGTTTTATTTAGAGACAAGTGAGCCTTTTATTTAGCAACAAAAACAATACATGATTGTTTTGTTGCTAAATAAAAGGCAAATCATGAAATATTTAAATGATATGTGCACTAGCTTTTTGCCAGCGATCTCGTCCGCGTGAATATCAAATATGACGTAGGTACACCGACAAGGTCCCGGCTTCATAAACGCACATGTCCAAATCCCAAGCATCCACTTTGTCTAACAATACCATCTCTCATATCACTGTGACCTTTGGTTTATTCAACTTACCTACGTAGTGCATACCTACAGGGGCAAACATTGGTTTATAGTGTCTCATCAAGGTACATAGGTACCATTTACAGACACTTTTGAATTATCAAGGTGTCGGTCAGTTAGTCAGAAAGATGAAGCTACTTAGTTGCTCGTTCCAAAACGTAGGTTGCCCTCTATGGAGAAGAACGAGCAAGAAACTCCCATTCTTTTCAATTAGGTTTTTACAATCTAATAACATAATAATAATATTATAGGAAAGATTTGTATTTTTAAACTACTGGACGGCTTTCAAAAAATATTTAGCCGTTAGAAAGCTACATTATCAGTAACATAGGGTGTATAACAATCACGCTACAACACACGGGAGCGGAGAAGTTACCAGAGAGGTACCTTAACACAGGTGAAATAAATCACGCAGACAAAGTCGCAGATAGTTATTATTTTTAAAAATAAACAAAACTGCATTTATTTATTTTTTGAAAATACGCTTGCCACACCGGGAATCAAACAGACTAAAATCCGAAAAAATAGCATCCCGTACTTTTATGGCACCAATGGATAGGGTCAATCATAAGGATTTTATCTCTGGTAAATTAAACACTCACAAATGGTAAATTAAATTAAACAAAAACCATGTTTTTATTTTCTAAACTTATTTTATTCGGACGACAAAAAACGAATAAATTAACTAATTAGTTGCTCGAACTGAGCTCCATTTTCTTGGATGCCGGAATTTATTCTTATAAGTAATTAATTTTGAATTAGGTACTTTTAGTAGCGTATTACTATTTTCAATATTCACCACAACACCCTCTACTAAAAGTTATTCAATACGAATTCCTTAAAATAATAACTTCATATAAAAAAAATATACCATCACGCCTGTATTCCCCGAAGGGTTAGACAGAGGTGTACCAATGTACACCCACAGTTCGCCGGTATATTTAGGTCCCATGTAATAGGGGGCGAGCCTATTGCCATTAACCGGGCACAAATCCAAACTCCGAGCTGCTACTGAGAATTTCAGAGGAAAACCCAATAACACTTGCTCGACCTGGGAATCGAACCCAGGACCTCTAGCGTGGCAGTCGTGCTTAGGAACACTAGGCCAACGAGGCAGTTAATAACTTCATGCATCCAAGAAAAAAAGAGATCATTTCGAGCAACTAATTAGTTAATTTATTCTTTCCTTTCATACAACATACATACATTGACGTACAATCACGCCTGTATTCCCCGAAGGGTTGGGCAGAGGTGTACCAATGTACACTACACCCACAGTTCGCCGGTATGTTTTAGGTCCCATGTAATAGGGGGCGAGCCTATTGCCATCAATCGGGGACAAATCCTAACTCCGAGCTGCTACTGAGAATTTCATAGAAAAACCCAATACAGTTCGTTCTTTTCGTCCGAATAACATAAGTTCATATTAAAATATCATGTTTTTTTTTTAATTTTTACCATGTTTGCGTGGATTTTATCCTTGTGATTGACCCTATCGATTGGTGCCATAAAAGTACAAGATGTATTTTTTTTCGGATTGAAGGCGGAACCTTCACGCTAGCCCGCGAAATTAAAATTTTCTTACGTTTTTTGAAATTAGCAAGTCAGTATTAGGTTTAATGTTGATTACAGTATGATTCGCAGGCGTAGGAAGTATGTATTTTCAGAATTATAACAATGCCCGCGACTGAGTTTGAATAAACGTCTGTGAATATAGAAAAAAAAAAAAAGAATTTACATTTATCTTAAAAAGGAATAAGTAAACTAAAAGTAGATCTATTAAATGTCTCAACAGCAGTTTTAACTCGAATAAAATTAGACTATTGCCATATGAAGGTCACAGTATTTTTATGTTTTAAAATACCATAGGATTCTGGTAGATCTATCTATAACAGGTTTTTAGTGTAACTATTCGACGGTTAAACTAAATAACTTGTTCATAAAAGCGTTAGAAGACAAAACAACACGAAACATAGATTTTATCCATGGTCCAAAGTTATGAAAACAATAAAAAATTATAATAATTAATAATACCTTTTGTTAAAGCAATGGACCCAAAATAGTTAACAGACATAATACTTTTAAAAACATCAATCTTTGTATTCAATATAGATCCTCGATGGGAGATACCACCATTGTTTATCAAAATATCAATATGACCACAAGCATCATAAATATTTTGAACAAATGAATCCAATTCTTCAAATTTGCCAAGGTCAACCTCCAATACAACTGGTTCCAAAGTAGATGTAGGCTGAAACATAGTTAAAATTATAATCAAAATTTTGCAATGCTTTTAAAAAGTACCTAAAATACATTAGGCATCCATAACAAAGGAACTACATTTTAGAAGTTATGGCTGTCTCAACTTTTAAGAATGCTTGCCTGTATTCTGTACATTTGAGCACACCTTCTAAAGTGCCAACAAAATTATATTAATATAGTGCTAATTCCGGTCATGGTAGCCAATCTTATTGGAGGCTTGACAATTAAATGGCAATGCCAAGGCTTTACATGCTTTCCTCTGAGGTATGAGGGTGTCTCACCATTAACTGCCAAACTCCAGGGCTCCTGAGAAATTCTTTATAGAAAATGTCAATAAGCCTTTGCCCACTATGAAAACTGAACCCTCATCAGCTTGCTGACTTGCAATCACAACATCAACATAAAAGGCAAGTTGATCACAGGGGGGATAATATTAATAAATATCTGTCTGGCATTTTAACTGTAATAGGTACCTATGTTTAACTATAATTTCTTTTGTAGCAACATTCCTTCAAACTTAGTGAATGTGATACATTACATTGATTGCATAATACACCACATTGTGAACCTAAAAGCGGTGTAATAAGAGCTACTATACAAGCAAGTGTGTTGAGAAATATGTTACACTGCCAAACCAAAAGTAGGGTCAGGACATAAGATACTTTTTATTGAGTAGTATGGCCAATAAGATGCAAAACTGCAACTACTTACTGTCTGGCAAGGTGTCAAAATACTAAAAAGATATTATAAAAACTTACTATATTCTTTGACAATAGGTCATTCTTCACTCTTTCCAATTCAGATTTTCTGCGCGAAGCTAGAACCACTTTGCTTCCTAGCTCATAGAATGCATGTGCCAAAGCTTCTCCTATCCCCGAGCTTGCACCAGTTATAACTACAACCTGAAATAAAATGAAAATCCAAATAACATTTATAAGCGCAAATAAAAGACATATTTTCTAATTTCATATTTTTCAGTAGTTGGGTTATAGTTTTAACTTATTTATTTAAATTATTTTGGGATATAAATTTATATTTTTGAAATGTGCTTATGTGACCTTTCACTAGACACCAAACACAATTTAATAATATTTTTCTTTCTTTATTATATTTTATGTCCTATGTAAGTTGCCATTGTCAATTTAATGTGTGCAGTTACACAAGAGTGAATCAATCAAATCACATAAATTTGTTGATGTCACATAGTATGTTCACTCATTTAAACAATATCATAATTACTTCTCTCTTTAAATATTGTCAAAAGCTACGTTGATTGGGCCCATCTTCTCTTTAAAACGTTCATGTTCCATTCACATTTATTAAATCCAGGCTTACTTACATATTGATTAATACAGAACCAACCCAAGTTGCTTATTTCACCCGCATTAAGTTACGTCTTTGGTTACTGCTCTGCTACCTTGGGTCGTAGCGTGAAGTTGTATAGCCTATGTTACTCAGTGATAATGTAGCTTTCAAACTGTGACGTTTTTTGTGAAATCGGCCCGGAAGTTTTTAAGTATATTTGTTACATACAAAAATACAAATCATTCCTGTGTATAATATTAGTGTAGAATTTAATTAATTAAAATACTTTAATTACTTATGATTTCGCAACCCATCATGCCTGATATTTTTGTTAAATTTTAATAGGTTGTGGAAAATGATTACATTACCTAGCATTTTCATTATTTAAAATAATTTTAAAGTTATTTAATGGCAAAAACATAAGTAAAATACTACAGACTCAATGATGTGTAATTGTATAAAACTCATAAAAATGGAGAGGTGTCTGCATGGCTCAGTGCTATGCAGCTGTCACTTATGGAACAATAAATAAATCCATAAAGGGCAAGACATACTAACTATTGCGAAAATAAAGATTAGATAAAATAATACCTTGCCTTGTAGTGCAGCTCTTCGTCTTTTAGTAGCAATACAATTGAATAATTTACACATTGTTACACCAATTGCCAATGGTGCACCGACGTACTTCAAATACCACGTAAGGGAGTGAAGTACATCGCTGTTGCAGCTATGTATTTGCAAGTACTTCATTTTGCACTATTTGAACTTATTGACAGTTAAGTATTAAAAAATTGAAACGTCAAAGGGATATAATTATTGTATTGGTCCTCCACAAACCACTAACCTCTAAATTAGAACGTTAAAATACTTTTTGTTAGTTTAATCATTTGTCAGCCAAAAGAACCCTATATACTAACAACAAGAATAAGAACAAGAAAAACTATAAACGATAGAAAAATCGCGTTATTAAATTAAATAAAACAATTTATTCGTGCTAGTTTGACTCGCTAATGTCATGTCATTAATTTGACATTGACACTTATTCACTTATTAGAGAATAGAGATAGAGACAAGTCAAGTCAGCTACCGTACGCAATATCGCAACTTAATAATACTAGTGTGGTTCAATTTATATCGATGTTTAAAAAAAATATTGTAAACTTGATCTGAAAATATTGAACCAATTCGATATTTAGCCATTTATTTTAGCCAAATTAGAAAAAGAATCTGTAACAATAATTATTTAAGCAATGTGGTTATGTAAGCACTTGCTGCATGTTATAAAAGTAATATATTTAGAGTTACAATTTCGTTTTGTCTTATAAGATACAATAAAACTTTTTTTTTAAGTAATTTTTGTGTACCCGCACTATTCCTTAATTCGACAGTTGTTTGTTATTGAATATTCTGCATTGAATGTGGCGCAAGCATAGTTTCTTTGCAGCGGTTACGTGGTTTTATTACGCCCTCTTGAAGCAGAGACTAGAGAAATATCCGAAAAAGAAAGAAATTTTTAAATATTAAACTTTTACTTCATCTACTTGACAACCCATTTGTATTGAGAACTTTTGGGAAAGGAGTTACATAAACGCGGAATGCGTTTATGTACAGTCAACAAAGCTATTTGGTGTAACAAATGTTACCTTTATTGTTTAACTACTTAAAGTGTTTTCCCTTTATCTTTTAGCATTAAGTATTTCAATACAAATACCAATCTAAAAAATTTAATATCTATATTATTTTGTTAATATAATGTTAGCATTACAATCCCGGTTACAATCGATCAAAAAATATAAGTAGCATTTATATAATAAGAACATCACTACTAGCTAGTCAGCGGGTTTTGCACAGACCGACCAACTACTTGACATGATAATTATGACACGACCCACAGACGTACTTAATAAATACATATAAATATACCATTCCATTAGACCCCAAGATCGAATTTGAGATCAAAAATGAAAACAAAAAAATGTCGTTGTCAAAGTGACAGTTTAGGGGTAATCAACATTTTCCCAGTAATTCCAATTATTGAAGTTTATTTAAATTTATTATTAGACAAAAAGTAAAAGCTGCGTTTCAAAATTAAAAATATGGTAGCCTAAGGTAAGTCTTAATATTATAGGAAAGATGAACAATATATAAATAACTTCTTATGAACAAGTTACGTATCGCTAATAGAAAACACTAAATTAAGTGATTACGCACAGGTTTAATGTCAGTAGCACAAAAAAAAATTGCACGATTTCAGTTGAAACTGTTATATTTTATTCTCGGATAGTAATTTACGTCGCTTTAAAGGTGAAAACTATGTGCAATCATATATTTTACCTGTTAAAGATATGCCTACAACATTAGAACTATGTTATAGTACTTTTCGGCAAAATGCACAATTCGAGGTTATTATTTAAAATTGGCAGCACCTACAGTATACATTTTTGACATCGAATTTGATTCTATCTATAAATTACTTAATTATAATCGTTAGTATGTGAGTGTTAACTAATAACTTAATGTGTAAAACATATTTTCCCAACCATATCTGTTTCTATCATATGTTTAAATATTATAGTAGTATTAATTAAAAATGTGTCGGGCAAAGTCGGCCTCTTCTCATACAGAGAAGGCACAAGCAGGGTGTTGAAGACCTATGCCCTAAGACTACCCACTGACCCTGCTTGTGTGTGTTAGTACCAGTTAGTCTGCGGCCCGGCATGGCGACCTTCATCTGAAAATTTTAATTATTTATAATATTCTTAAAGCACATCATGTGACGCAGTAAATAAAGATTAATTAGTTATTATTTTAATTTCGTACAAAAAAAACAAAATAATCGAGTAGGACGAGTAATAATAATTAGATCGAAAATTAAACCAATTGCTATTTTTAGTTGATTTGAGTTGCGACCCACCAAACACAAAAAAAATATTTTTGGCCCTCAACATCAACAAGGTTGAAGACCTCTGTCTTAGTAGGGGATTGATCACCACGCTTGCTCAAGGTGGATTGATGATTTCAGACTTACATTCGTCATATTATTTTTTTTCACAATTTATTTTTTGTTAGTGATGTCCATAATAAAGGAGACTGGCGGGTTTCTTAGGAGCATTCGGCCTGGTCACCTACACGGATAAGTTCAATGCTTCCTGATAGCATTATTAATTAGAAAACCATGTATGGTTGCCACTTTTTCTAAAAACTTGTCTGAAAGTAGATATAAGACTTTAACTTTTGATATTGACAGAAGGTTATGTTAAGGACGAAAATCAATATTGCAGAGTTTAATGTTAATTCACTAATAAAACATGAATAATAAGTATTATACTGTATTTTATTATTGTATAGGTTCGAAGCTTAAGTCTCAGGTTCAACATGGTTCAAGCAGGAATTGTGTTTGTAACCTGATTACGTTGTGCAATTAGCACAACGTAATCTTTCCATTATCGTCACAATCCAAAATCGCTAAGAATATCAAAGTCCGATGGTAATTCGCCAGGTCAGCGTTTATGCAAGATATACAGTCCAAAATACAAAGCCAAGGTCAAATATAATAATCAATAACACAGAGAGAAAACGACAAAACACCGGCGCAAGATTACAACAACAACAAACGTCAGATATTGACATAAAATATTGATCTACAGGTGACAAGTGACAGTTTGTTGCCAACCTAAAAACTATTTTCTATTTTTTAGTATGGCAATGTAAATAATCGATTACAGATATTAAGTGAATAATTAATTACAAAACCTGTGAATTACATTATAAATCCCTAAAAGAATACCTCATTACCCAGGCCAAGACCTACTTTGGGATATATGTGATAAAGGAACCAATCTCATTTTCAATCGCAATCATAATTTGAAAATTCGCAACAATCGATTTTTTAAATTGTACTCGCTATATTACAACTTATTTTTCTCCTCTTAGACAAGTTATCTGAAAATAGTATTGAAGAAAATAGTTAAACGTAAAAATCTACTTTTTTTTCGTATAAGTTTCATTTCTGTAGGAGTTTAGGCCTATAACCGCCAGTCTCCTTTAGAAAGTATCCGCTTGATATCGAATCCATAACCGCACTCACGAAAGGCCATTCCAACTAATGGACCAATACGATGTAGATATCAATGAATAAACCTGTTTGGTTTCTGTTCGAATTAATTAAAAGCTTTTTGAGTGATATCATAAATGCAAGACTACTGTGAATACAGAAACATGGATAAGTAAACTAAATTATTTACGCATTTGTGACTCATAACATTATCATTTCACGGTCACCACGACTCGTGTGAATAGCCTCCACAAGGCTTGATGGCGAGTGTGTGGGTCCGCTATAAGCTTCTTGGTTCCACAGCATTGTATTGTCTATGGCGAAGGAAAGTATTTTCAGCGTCATGTGGTGAAACTTTTAGGTAATTGGCAACACCAATTTATAATTTCTTGATTATCTAAATGTTGGGATTATGTTTGATTTGTCCTGGATAAATAAATTAGACATAGTTATCATAATGTTTCAGTGAGTATTTGCTACATATTCAATCTAAATATGGCTTAGTGTCAGTTAAACTACTTTTCTCAGTTTCTCATGGGAGTGTCGTTCAGATGCGCTGACCTTCGTTTTGATGCACAACGCACAACAAAGCATCAAATTGACGGCTGCCCCATTTTCACAACAATCTTTGGATGCGATGTAACTTGAAACAATCCATTTGAGTATATAGTAAATCGCCTATGTTAAACCTTTCTTGTGAAAAGTGTTACGTGAGTGGAAAGTAAAATGATAATGGAAACTACGACTACGCAAACAATTTTGTATGGTGTGTTTTATAGTACCACAGCAAAAGCTTTCTTTTTAACTTTTAGGAAAATAATATTGAACCTGAGAAAATAACTTGTATAAATCAAGATGAATGAAAGGGATATTCCAAGTGTCCCTATTACAACATTAGCAGGAGTAGCCAGCTTGACAGACTGTAAGTATGAGAGCTACATCAGGTATGAGCATTCAGAGCCAGTAGAGCATTTGACAACTAACATTTACAATAAACAGTTACTTAATTTATGTATTATTTTTAGATCAATTGATACTGTTTAGTGAGTTTTCATTTAGATATTTGATTTTAAGCATGTTTTATACAAAGTATTGCAGAAAATAATAATAAACTCTTGTAATTACATTATTTAGCCATCAGAATCAGAATTATTTAGTACTTACCTAATCAAATGGCATATGTATAGATACTGTTAAACAAATCACAATGCAGTGTACACAGTGTGTGTATGTATACAGTAGTGCCATTTTGATTTCCCTTATAAGTAACAAGTGTAACTTAGCAATATTAATTGATGAGCTGTGGAAATAACCACTTTGGCTTTTTTTTATCCACATATTTACAGCTGATGTCTACATTGTTTGCTTCATGTTTATGTTTAGATTCTTGATTTGTAATTAAAATCTTTTACCAACATGTAAGAAAGGGTATTCAATATAATCTTCTTTCTTTATCGCATAGCCAGTAAGGTCTAACGACCCCACACACCCTAGTGTCAGAGTTTCTAAACCTCTTCAACGGCTTCTGACATGGTTACCAATGTCAGTGATGTCCAAGATAAACAATCAAATCAATTGATTGATTCAATCTAATACTAATAATGATTACAAAAATATGTATATTTATAATATAAAGTTTAGTTACATTGTATTCAAAACTTAGGTCAATAAATGTACTCTTCTTACTAATGAAAGTATTTTTGATCAAGTAATCCCTTAAGTCAAAATAATCTTTGCTGAACATAAGACAATTTCATTTAAATATGAAGATTTACACCATATTAGATCCAGCATAATTATAGCTATTAATGCAGGAACTGGCTTTGAAGACTAAATAAAGCCTAAATGTGTCTAGTTACATGCTTAAAAGTAATCACCTGTAAATATGTACTTCTTCTCTTGCATTAGTTCACTTTAGTCAATCTGATACTGATGTGACTATTTCTGTAG
Source organism: Caradrina clavipalpis (assembly GCA_932526535.1). Classification (NCBI taxonomy): domain Eukaryota; kingdom Metazoa; phylum Arthropoda; class Insecta; order Lepidoptera; family Noctuidae; genus Caradrina; species Caradrina clavipalpis. The sequence continues at coordinate 9,084,768 of OW052093.1, forward strand.
AATTTACTTTATTAAATAAAATCTGATTCCATAGTGTCAATGTATTATCAAATGTCTACTATGATTGTAACAGTTATAAGATAAATAAATTAAATAATTTCTAATTTTTGATAGAAGTAATAAATCTTGCTAATTTGCATCATTAAATATAACTTTAATTGCTACTAGTGCAAGATCAAGTAACAAGAATACCATGATTTAAAAACAAAAAACCTTGCACTTCTTGTTAGCGTTTCAATGACAAACTATATTATAATAAATAAATAAATATACTATTATTATAAATTGTATTGATGCACATATTATGCACCTTGCACTACTACTTGTTAAGCTCACAACAAAGGCAAATCAATTAAATTAAGTTTAAAATAAAATGTAACAATCTTTTTGATAGCAAAAACAAAAGAAAAGTATGTTACTTTTAATAATTATGGATATTTATTTTATATCTTTTATGTATACTAATATTATAAAGGTGAAGTTTGTTTGTTTTTTATGTTCAAGGCTTTTGTTTGTAAGAGATAATCTCTGGAAGTACCCTAATGGTCCAATTACTCATATTATTTAATTGATATTAAGCTATAGTATTGCTGAATGCCATGCAATGCAATGTTTTATGCTATATTTGTCTTTGATATAGACAAAGTCCCGGGCAGCAGCTTGTTTAGTACAAAATAAAATGTTCAATTGAAACAAACATAACTTTTTATCTCAAATAAGAGGCAAGCTTTGTTGTACTTTCTGTGTGTCATAACTTCAGCCAGACACAGATGCTTAAAATTCCAATGGCTAAAGTTGTGGCCCAAGGAAAAGTTACTGGCAATCCTGAATCAATGTTTTTTTTAATTACCTATATTCTTTTAATTACGGTTGTTCCATTACAACATAGTATATTTTCTACATGATACCTAAAAAGGGCCCCAAATTTAAGCTAGCATGTATTGCCTTCTTAAATAAGTAAACCTCAATTTTATTTTTAAATTTCATCCATTATAAAGGGATCTAAGTCTGGTGACTTTATATTCGCAATCCAACAGAAATTCACATTTGTCATTTTCAATGTAACATAAAAAAAAATACCCTAGAGGTGTATTCTCTCGAGTTCTTCAGTATATTTCTAAGTAAAAGTATTTGCAATAAAGTGGTACTTTTATTAGTATTTTTTCCACAGTGTGTAGTTTATTTTTTCGCCAGTGCTCTTTAAAAACCTTCACTATATTTATATAGGACAACTAGCTTACCCCTGTGACTTTGTCCGTTTGAATGTTGATTGTTGATTATCGGGAATGTCTTATTGTATAGCACGGAACTCAATTTCTTTTTTTTAAATAACATTTGCCTAAGTCCGTTTACCATCAGCTATCTGCCAGTGAAAGTACCATCACAACAGGTCCAGCCTTTTAGGAGAATAGTCAGACCAAAGAGACAGACGAAAATATGTTTAATAAAAATTGGTTACTTGGTTTATTTACTGTGTAAAAATTTGTAAGCTTTCAATAAAAAGCTGTGATTTAGATAGTATTTATAACAGACACTTCAATTTTTAAATTTCAAATATGTCGTGATGGCCCGTCTTTAAGGCGCCCGCCTCTCGTGCTTGAGGTTGCGGGTTCGACACCGGGCAAGTACCAATGTGACTTTTTCAACTCATTTGTACTTTCCAAGTTTATCTTGGACATCTCTGACATTGGTGCAGGGAAAAGGTTGAGAGGAAACCTGGGCTTGTAATAAATATAAGTCCGACTTCGCCATTCGCCTTGAGCAAGCATGGTGATCAATGCTCGTGCCTTCTCTATATGAGAAGAGGCCTGTGCCCCGCAAAGTGTGCCCTTATTTATTTGTATAGAATATCATTTTATTTGTAGAGAATGTGATATGGTTTTTTTTTATTTTCAGTATTACCAGTGTTACCACTTCCGGCTCCATTGCCAGCAACACTCAACAACAAGTCACAGTTGTTTCATCCGCGTGTTGCTGAAGAGGCGGCCATTCTGCTCGCAACGCGCGATGAAAATTTAGTATCGCTGCTAATTCAATCACTTATGCAGACATCAGTATCGCACATGTAATGTTTTAATTATTCTTAATTTTTTTTTTATTTCCCAGCAATAAAGCAATTGCTTACTGAATATTGATGAGTAATTTCGCTACTTTTTCAAATAATTAAGTATACCTGTTTTTATCTTTTCAGAGATCTAAAAGATGAAACCATGGCTAATTCATCTAATCCTCCAACACCACAACCTCTACCAGAACTGTTGAGAGCTATCTTAAACGTAAATCCTAACGTGTTTGAGCAGCAACCAAGGACTCATTGGGGCCCCAATTGCCATTCACACAATAAGTTTAATGGGATTTCCCCCAATACTGTACCCTCAAGTCCATCATCACATGGTACAGCATCCATTCCGAACCAGCAGTTACTAGCTACCCCCTCTCAATCCTCACCCCACGTGAACATGGGCTCCCCTCCCTCGCAAGCCAGGCCAGGGAACCAAGTTAATAATACTACCCAGAACAGTGTGTCCCCTATTTGGACCAGTGGAAACTCTTCCAACATGTTCCCAAGCCCAATGTCTAATACATCCAATTCAAATCCACAAAATGGTGGATTTTATAATAGTTTATTACAAGACAGTAGGAGTTATGGTTCTAATTTAAGTGAAGAAAAAGATCCACTCTCTATGTCACCAAGTAACCAACCTGATCAACAGAGATTACTAATGCAATTACCAGAGAAGGCATTTGAGCAAGGTATGCAGATGTTTTATTATGTGTTACTTTAACAACAAATACCGAACAAATAGTTTACATTTTGATATATTTATAGATGGTAATGTGAGTAAAGGACAGTCTCCAGCACAAGCCAGCGTGGCTCCGTCACCGCTACGTTTAGAACCGCAAGTGCCTCAGCCGTCGATGGGCGCGCCGTACACGCCTCCACAACAAGCACAAAATAGCAACCAAGATAAGCAAGACCCAAGCAAAAGCACGGCCGTTATAAATAACAGATATCCTGTTGTGAAGCTTGGACGTTTATCTGTAAGTTCTTGCTAATTAAGCGACAATTTGAATCAATCATTACAACTGTTCTTACTTAGAATATCCGATTAACTTCTTGTCACATTTATAATTAACTTATTGTGCTTCAAAAATCGACGACCACTCAGAGGTCATCGCGAAGCGATTATACGAGTAAATAGTCCTAAATCAGCTAAAGCTCTTCATTTAGTCTTCTAAATCTCACTTCCACATACTTTTGCCGATGGTCCAGATAAGGATAATATTCTTTTGCGGTTGACATTTATAATTATTTTTTTTTTATAGGAGGGGTTATTAAAAAAGCACGATTTCACAACCGAAGAGAGATCTAGGAAAAATAGTGCAATAGAATCTGATTCTGATGATAATGTTCCACTGAAGGCGAAATCGAGTAGCGGTACGCCGACTGTAGATAAAGAACGAGAAGCGATAGATATAGCTAGAGAGAAAAATTGGGAAGCTGTAAAAAGGAAACATGAAGAAGCCAGCAAAAGGGAAGAAGCTGAGGCCGCAATAGGTACATGCGAGCATAACATATCTTTGTTCATGATGTTTGTATCTAATAGGTCCTCCCCTATACAGGTATATACAAATGAGATGCAGAGTTGATTGAAGAAATGTGATGCATTTGCAACAGATTGTTTTTTTGTGTTATATATTTTTGTTATTACTTTGATACTTCATTATTCAATACTAATGCACTGTGTAAATTTTCAGTGCGGCCGAAGTTACGAAAAGTAGAACGGAGATTAGTACCTGTGCTAGAAATGCTATCTGTAGATGAATTAATGGAGACAAATACGTATCAGCGTTTTAATAAATTGATCGAATCGGTATTCGAAGCTATTGACGATGACATATTGATCACTGACGAAATGGGTAAGTTTAACTAAACTATCTAGAGCAAAAAGCGAACTCACTAAGTTTATGGTGTGTGGTCACAAATTCGAGACGTTTAAAAATGAAGTGGGTTGCTTTTGGGCACGATCACTCGAGTGCGAGAGTTTTCGGCGCTACAACACGCGCGCGTGTTTTATCTGTCCTCAGAAATTTAGGATTTTTACTTTAATAGATTTACCCTCGACTTCCTCCGCGTAATTTTTGCTTATCGCGTGCACATACGAAGCCGGGGGGATCCAGGTTCTTTTAGTGGTTTTGCGCTAAGTTAACAAATAGATAGACTTTTAGCGTTTATAATAGAGTGGATGCTTGTAGTCATAACCTAACGTACATATTTTTAATGATCAAGCACAGGAGACGCACGTGCGACACGTATGCTATTCGGGTAAAGAGTGTGCGCGGCGTGTTTACTCATAAAAAATATGTGTATTATAAACTAAAGTCATAAAATTGCGTTTTAATTGCAGAAGGCACAGATATACCTGAAGAATTATTAATACCCCGTTATCAGCTTCAAGAGTTATGCTCAGAAGCAGCTAAGTTAAAGAATCTTGGTGCTATGGAAGCTATACCAGCAGACAGATTAGTTCGATTGTTAAACATATTGGAGAAAAATATCAGAGCGGCAGAGAAGATGTCATTAGTGAGCGACCCTGTAAGTAGTTACTGTAGTACTTACGTGGCAACATTACATTACATTCATCTATAATAAAATATTGTTTTTTTTTTACTTTTCAGGAGGATAGTGAAGAGATGCGACAAATTTGGCTGGAGTCGGCATTAGAAAGGGTTATGTGCGCCTCGGATGCAAGTTTAACGTCTCTGTATGTGATGACGTCACCAAACATGCCGAAGCGCATATTTCTAGAAGATGTTATAGATAGAATTATTATGTTCATAAAATTCCAGTTGAACAATACAATTTATTGTGTCTACGATCCTGTGTATAGCATTCAAAGTACTTCGAAGAAGAAAGGTAAATATTTTTATTTATCCTATTGAGATTAGGGGGACGCCAGATACAAAGAAAATATTAAGGACGCATTTACGAATTGACACGCTTCAATTCTAGGTATTGAGTCTTACTACTACATGTGCACGGCTTACGCACACAGCGACATGCGCGAAGCGGCGAAATTATGAGTAAACTGACACGGCTTGATACTTTTATTTAATTTTTAGGCGTTATTTTATTTGGTATGGATGTCAAAAAGTAGAAAGAAAAAGAAGTTGATTTGGCACATTTTGTAGTATTCAGATCAGATCATAATCAGATTGGTTCGATGGTACCATATCATTATGGGTTTTACATACATTTGCACTTCCAAAAAAATCCTATTGGAATGGGCAACTAGATTCAATATATTATTGTTTTTTTTCATGTAATAACGTTCAAAAGTGCCATTTAATGGTCCAATTGAAATAAATGATTTGACTTTGACTTTGACTTCCCTTACATAGTTAAGGATGAAGCTCATAAAAATGTTTGAATACTGAACAAAACTATCGAAAACAGGGCAACAAAAAAACAACTTAGTTTTCATAACATTATTAGGACAATGTGAAGAATGTTTTCGATCTTCAATGTATCTTTTAAATCTTGGATCATTCAGTTCTGGAAGGAGGCAGTTCTTATAGAATCGAATTTCAATAAAAATACAAACAAAACTAAAATTAAACATAGAGCTATGGTTTACGATTTCTTGAAGCTGTTTCATGAAATAACCGTAGTTACTGAAACCTGGATAGGTTCTGTTTCCTCATTGTTCGTGTTCTAAAATAATACAGAAAATATAAGTATTGGTTTTAAGAGCAAAAAAGTATTTGAATAATCAAATCATATCAGTAATTTTAGGTATGTAATTTTAAACTTATGTAAGATATTTCCAAACTGTTGTCATTAGGAATACTGCAACTCGTTTGGTCATTTCTCTCCGGGCACACTTCGGATGTGTACGTCGCGATACTAGTATCACGCCTACTTTCAGAATTTTGCCTATAAAAATAATAATAATTTATTTTAATGAAAGTAATACTTAATTTTTATTCATAATAACGTACATGTATTTTTGATAATCAAATAAGTACAAACCGTATTCGCTTTTCTGCTTTATGCCTACAGGCATGAAGCTTCTTACGAGAGCTGTTCCAAAACGTATTAGGCCTTGGCATCTATAAAAACAATTGAGTTATAAGAGGTTTTTAAACTAACTCTTAACAACCAGCTCCACACGTCTATTAGTTCCAGCAGACTTCGAAGTTCACCTTCAGGTCACTCTCTATGAAGTACTGTTGGAAGGTCTCGACATAACTAATAACAAAAGGAGCCCAACTCGGCACACGTAGCTCGGGTTGGGTTTTAAAACGTGCTGCCTCGCTGGAGGAAATGTGAGAATATCAGGGGTTTCTAGGGGGCACCTTTGCAACATTTTTTTTTTTTTGCTAGAGACGAAGTTTTATCCAAAAGCATTGAAAGAAAAGTCCAAAATTTTTAGATTAGGAATGGAATTTACGTCGTAATGTCTGGCTCCGAGTGCGCCCGGAGTCCGACTCAGACCAACTTGACTGGATTAGGTTGGGTGCTTAATGTCCTCCGTCACCCCCAGAACCTCCAGAATCTACATTTGCTGTGACAAAACGATTAAAAAAACATTTTAAAAATACGCATTTCCGGCAAGCAAAGTTAATGGATGGGTCCCCCCTCCCCTCCCCTTCCCCCCACTACTTCATGGAACCCTATTGAGGCAGCACGTTTCTAAACTTCAACCCGTAGCTCTATTCGTCTATTAGTTCCACCAGCAGATTTGGAAGTACATCTTCAGGTCACTCCATCAAGTCCGAAACGAAATATGAATTTACGATCCCCACTTACTTCTAGCAAAAATATAAGAAACTGTGAATAAAATCTTTCCTTGGATGTGTGGACCGTATAAAATGTTAAAGTATCAAGTTTGGTATGTCAACTATTTTATATTCGTACAGCGATCTTTTTCAACACGAGCTGCTGCTTACAAGCGACACAGTGTCCACCCACGACGGCGCCCGAGCGCAGACTAAAATGTCATGTCATGTCAATGTCAATTGTTTTTGGAATAAACAAAGAAAGCGACCAATAAAATGACCCCTAATTCAATCCATTAAGATTCACGTATTAGAACAAAATAAGTGAAAAAATAGATTTGATTTTTATTTATTTTCTGATATTTTTTGTAACATTTTGATAATTCTTTACACTAACTTTTTAAGTTGAACATGTCTGCATTCATAAAATATTTAAAAATAAATAAGTTTATGTCATTAAATAGGAGAAAAATGAACCAAAACTCAACACGATATCTTTATTTTCGTGTGAAGTGGCAACGGAAATATTTTTTTTAAATATTATAAATCAAAATATCCGAATAAAAAGTTACCACGATTTAAAGATGAAGGAGTAATCTATCTGTGGTAATTATTAGTTACATGTGGTTTAGTTCCGTTTTGCAGCACAATACACCGAAAAACTACTTATTTTTATCAGATTTGCAAATGCGTCCTTAATAACTAGGATCCACTTTCACCAAAATCACTAAATACATTTAGTGCCTAAAGATAATTATGTATTTAGAACATCATTGTATCCCTGTTACATTGTTGGAAGGTGACAGAGACAGAATGATAATTTAAACCCATTCAGCGCTAAATATGTTTAGTGATTTGATGTGCAGTGAAAGTGGGTCCAGATTTTCATTAAAAGTTGTAATTATTTGTTCCTGCGTTCACTGCCGATCACCTGTAGTAATAGTGTGTCGTTCTGTGTAGTGGACGGTCGCAAGCGGCGCGGCGGCGGCGCGAGCAACTCGACGCGGCGCAGCGGGGGCGGGGGCGGGGGCGGCGGCGGGGGCGCGAGCGGCGGCTCGGCGCGCGCGGCGCGGGAGCTGTACGCGCACGCGCACGAGTCCGTCACGCTGCTGGCCGAGCTGTTCGCCGCGCACCACCTCACCGACACCACGGTGCTGCACGCCTCCACCGTCGGCGTCTCGCCCTTCTTCGTCGAGAACGTCAGCGAGCTACAGCTCAGCGCGCTCAAGCTTGTCACCACGGTCAGTGGATTTACTATATAACTTTACATCTTAACTAGAGTTGAATTCCTTACTGGTGAGGACTCCTCTACTTCATTAGTGTAAAAGAGATGTGTATAAATGTTTTACTAATAATTATGATTTTAATTTTATATTTTTTATTTGTCATAAAGTGAACAATAACACTCAAATTATAATGCACTACGAATTGTGTTAACAAAGTATATTTAGAACTTCAAAGTAATTTAACTTGTGTTATGGGTACCAGTTCTAGTCATTGTTGGTTCATTATTTGCCTCTACTCGGTTATCCCCTTTAACTTTATGCTTTATGTAGTCTATTAAGCATTATGTAGTTGATCTATTTGTGACAATTTGAAAGAATGAACCTATGGTTTTAATACAATGAGATCTTTGTTACATCTGCCAGTCAGATTGATCCAAGTTTCGTTATCATAGTTCAGGTGCTAACATTTTGTTTTTTCTTTTCTTTAGATATTTACCAAGTACGAACAGCACCGGAGATTGTTGCTAGAAGATATATTAGCGTCGATAGCTCGTATTCCCAGTTCCAAGCACAACCTGCGGTCGTTCCAGCTAAGCTCGGACCAACAGATACAGATGCTGACTGCGCTCGTCCTGCAACTGGTACAGTGCGTGGTCACGTTGCCGGAGACGCTGTGCAAGTCGCACGATAAGGACAAAGATCCTGAGTCATCTGACAGTAAAAAAGTAAGTGATTGTTTATATATTTCACACCTGCATGCAATTGTAAAGGTCAGTCAAATAAAATAATAGCTTTTGTTACTTTTCATCATATTGCTGTTCAGGCAGTAAAAATATTAAAATTACCGAATTTATCAGCTTTTAGAAACCGAGGTTTATTCTAACAACATCAATTATTAATTTTGAAAAATTTGTAATGTTTTACTTGTGTTTTTTTTTAGAATGCTGTAGATAAAGATCTCTTGATTATTTCTAAGTACGAAGCAGCGATCAGTGTGGGTGGTACATTCCTGACGTCATTCTTGAACAAGTGCCGAAGTCGTAACGAGGAAGTCGACTTTAGGCCCCTATTCGAAAATTTCGTGCACGACTTACTTACCACTGTAAATAAACCAGAGTGGCCTGCGACTGAACTGCTGCTTAGCCTTCTTGGAACTATGCTGGTAAGTGGACATTATGTTTTACTTTTTATTTATTTTTTTAACTATACCTATGCACCGCATATTATCCGCAACAAATATTGACTTGCACAGTAGCGGAAGTTGTGCAGTATTGATACAGTGTGGTGCGTTGTTCGAATTACCTACCCCTCATTTACAATAGAACGGTTTCTAAACTGTTGAATCTCGTGTCTGGTGTGATTCTACCCATCGACGTTAAAAAAAGTCTTATGTAAACGATGCTAAAAAATGAGGTTTTAAAATAGCTTGATCATTCGTTTTATTTGGATTTCAAGTTTAACCCTAACATGATAAATGTTCCAGGTGAAGTACATGTCAGACAAATCGATGGAAATGTCTGTCCGCGTGGCGTCTCTGGAGTACTTGGGGCTGGTGGCCGCGCGGCTGCGGCGCGACAGTGTGCAGTCGCGCGCCAAGCTCTCCACCATGGACGCCGTCGTGAGGGATATACGCGCAGAGGAGGAGAAAGATGGCAACCAGGCACAAGTTTGTCTTATTTCAAGTAGTGGTTTGTTGTTATCACTAAATAAATGTTTAATGACATTAAAAATATTTATTTTGTCTCCATAGAGCGCTACTTCGGGCTTAGACGAAGACGAAGAAAGGACGGAGTTCTTGCAGCGGGTATTACTTGATTATCTTGCCATTAACGGGCAAAAAGATCAAGCTTGGAACTGCGCTCGCCATTTCTATATCACACAGTGGTACAGAGACATGGTAGTGCAACCGAAGAGTACGTCACCGACAAAGAAACCGAAGAACAAATCAAAGAAACGTTACATTAAGGACGATACTAGTGAGGAGGAGTCCGACGCTGATGATGACAGTGACGATGAAGGACGTCGTCTTAAAGACATAAAAGCAGAGAAAAAGCTTGCCTCCAGTGCGCTTATATCGGCTGAGAAATTCAAAACGATGGAGCGACGGAAGCATTTCTTTCTCGAGAAAATCCGCCCATTTAGGTATCAAGGTGGCACTCAGGTGCAAGTGATGCAATCGTATATTGATTACAGCGGAGCAGAGCTAATCTCACAGTACTTAGCTTCGAAAAGGTCTTTCTCTCAGAGTTTCGATAGGTATCTCAGAAAAATCCTTGTTATTTTATGTGAAAATACAATAGCGATCCGTACGAAGGCGATGAAATGCCTCGCGATGATCGTGGAGGCAGACCCGGCAGTGCTGGCGCGGCCCGACATGCAGATCGGAGTGAACCGCTCGTTTCTCGACCAGTCCACCGCCGTGCGCGAGGCTGCCGTGGACCTCGTCGGCAAGTTCGTGCTCAGTCGGCCCGACCTTATTGATAAGTATTATGGAATGCTCTCAAATAGAATATTGGTGAGTGCTACGCAGTTTACAAAGCCTATTTTTTATTATGTGATTAATGTGTTGGTAATCAAATAAAAAACTATTGCATCTTTTAGGACACTGGTGTATCGGTGCGTAAACGTGTGATAAAAATTCTAAAAGACATCTGTATAGAGTGCCCAGAATTTCCTAAAATACCTGAGATTTGCGTAAAGATGATTAGGAGAGTGAACGATGAAGAAGGTATCAGGAAGTTAGTGATGGAAGTGTTTCAAAACATGTGGTTCAGTCCGTGCGCGAACACGACGCGGCCCGGCGCGCTCGACATGACGGCCGCCGCCGCCGACCCGCTCACACGCAAGGTTCTCAACATCACTGATGTGGTCATATCGTCCAGAGACATCGGTCTCGAGTGGTTTCAGCAGTTGTTGACTAGTGTAAGTAATCTCTCATATCATAATACATACCTTGTGAACACATGCTCATCCATAATTTACTACATCATTCTATAACATTTTTGCAGTTGTTCAAACCCAAGGAAGATAAAGATGATTCCACGAAAATTATTTATCAACCTCCTAAGTCTCTTTTACTTGCTTGTCAGCAAATAGTAGACTGTCTCATTGAAAGTTTACTTCAGCTAGAAGAGACGAGCGCTGATGGTAAACAAATTATACATTACATAATATTTTTTGTTAGTTTTTGGCAGTTTGTTAAATGATAATGTTGAATGTTTCCAGGGACTGGTTCGTCGCAGCGCATTCTAGCGTGTCTCTCCACGTTGCATTTGTTTGCTAGAATTAGGCCCCAACTGTTAGTTAATCATGCATTAACTCTGCAGCCATACCTGAGCTTAAAGTGTCAGGTATGTAATTATAAAGTTCATTGCAGTTCAATAACAATCTAAATTCTGTAACGCATGATACTTGCTTTTATTCAGTGTCACCACAACTCTAAAAAAATATTGTACTTTGGCACGTCGTCGCTACGCCAGCTAAATCGTTCTTTACTTGAAGCAAATAGTAAGTCTTCAGAGAAACGTTGAAGAGCGAAAGAAGAGTTCTGGCACTAGCAGATAAACGAAAGGAAATTGTTTTAGATACGCCGATGTAAAATATGTAATTTTTATTCGAATTTCCTTTTCACAGAATCAATATGAGCAGCAGATAATGTCAACGGTGGCGTCAACTTTGGAGTTAGTAGTGCCACTAATGGAGCACCCGAGTGAGGTGTTCCTGGCTCAGTTGGAGGAGGACGCCGTGAAGCTGATCCTTCAGCGGGGGCAGCTCGTCATCGCCTCGTGCATCGCCTGTCTCGCCGCCATCGTTAACAACCTCACGCACAACTATAAACTTATTAGGGACGTGTTCAATAAGTACCATGGTGAGTATTTTTGCTCTTTTGGGTAGATTAGACTACTAGATACTACAAGTATAAAAAACCATCATTTTCTCAGTACAAAATATATCAAATTCCTCACTGGACCAACCAATGTTTGAAGATTTTATCTTATGTAAAATCAATTATTCATAGACGATCGTAATTTATAGTACTCTATGTACCTAACGCATTTGCAAGCCCAAGCCAGGCCACATAGGGCACGCCTTGATTGAGGCGGTAAGTCCCCTCTTTGAGGAGTGGCTTGAGCGGCGCTACGGCGCCCTCACCTACCGCCTGACGCAGGTCCTCACCGGACATGGTTGTTTCGGGAGGTTCCAGCACCTCATCGGGCGGGACGAAACGCCCGGGTGTCACCATTGTGAGGATCGCCCCGAGGACACGGTGGAGCATACTTTGGCGGTGTGCCCTGCTTGGGCGGAGCACCGCCGAGTCCTCGAGGCGGCCATCGGCGGCGGCGCCCTCTCGCGTCCGGCACTGGTTCAGGCCATGGTCCGGAGCGAGAGGGAATGGGAAGCAGTCGCCTCCTTCTGCGAAGCTGTAATGCTAGAGAAGGAGGCGGCGGGACGGGAGAGGGAAAGGAGGGTCCCCCGTCCCAGCGGCCGCCGCGGTAGACGCTCCGGGCGTCGGGAGCCGCGAGACGACTCCCGGCCACCGTAGGCGCGGGTCTGTGGACGGTGAGCAATGGGTAGCTCACCGTCCGTACGTTCACTGAATAACGACAGACCGTGTCGACGGCGCGTTCGTGTTCCACGCGCGCCTCAAAGAGATGTCAGCAAAATTGGATGGGGTCACTGAGGGCCGATGCCTGCCGGGGCTGCGGGTTGTTCGAAAGAGATACCGCGCCCCCGGAACGCAAAGGGTACATGAAGGAACATAGACGGGTTTTAGTCAGTAAAAGTCTGAGACTGAGGGCGGGGGAAGTTATTTGATGATTTCCCGTCTATAAAAAAAAAAAAAAAAAAGCCAGGCCACATCAGGTGTTCTTTGCCATCCAATAATAGTAGTCTCTCACAATATAACTAGGTTACCCCTTTTGCTATATTTGCTACATTTTGCTATATCGTGGCGAGAAATTAATATATAAAATTATTATTATTATTCACAGGTGTACTTCTTCAATGGAAACACTGCTGGCAGCGAAACCCTGAACTGACAAGAGGATTGCATTCGAGGCCTTATTTTAGACGCGCATTATTTATTGTTGGGCTTCTGTTGCGGTATTTCGATTTTACGGAAGCTCGAGTCATAGAAGGACTGCCAGTAAGTGTCCTTGTTACATTTTAAAGCCAAATGGGTTATAGTTATAAGTATCGTCGCATTTAACATGATGTTTTGTTATTCAGGCGGACATTAAAGAACAGATTTTCACAACGTTAATGTATTTCGTTGGCCTGGAAGATGAAGATTTTGTGTCGCACACTCTCAAGGCTCTGGGTTCAGTCTGCGTGAGGCATTACGAGTTCATGTTGCGACCTGAATTAAAGGAGTTCTACCATCAACTCCTCACATCAGATCTTGCGCCAATAGAGATGAAAGCAGATGTACTGAGAAACATTGAAATGTACTTACAAGAAGAAGAGCAGAGAATGATAAGACAGGATAAGGAATGTGAGTATTTTTCGGTTTAGTTTTAGAACCTTTTGCAGCGATACAAATTACATTACGGCATGAGTAGTAAAGCAAACTAGGTAAATCTGTGCTTTGTGATGACATTACTGCATAAATTCGCCTTGTAACGACTATTACAATAATCTATATTTTTGTCTTATAAATAAATATAAATATAAATATACCATCACGCCTGTATTCCCCGAAGGGTTAGGCAGAGGTGTACCAATATACACCCACAGTTCGCCGGTATATTTAGGTCCCATGTAATAGGGGGCGAGCCTATTGCCATTAACCGGGCACAAATCGAAACTCCGAGCTGCTACTGAGAATTTCATAGAAAAACCCAATAACACTTTTTGCTCGACCTGGACATCGAACCCGGGACCCCTTGCACAGCAGTCGCACTTGCGACCACGAGACCAACGGGGCAGTATTTTTGACTTCTTTAATGCAATACTATTGTCGAAACTATCTCCGTGTTAATAATACCAGATTAATAAAGAAAGTGTACTCCCAGGGTCAAAGAGATCAAAACACGAGAATCTCAAGGAAATGGGTGACGTGTCGTCGGGCATGGCGTCGACGGTGATCCAGTTGTACCTGAAGGAGATCCTGGGCTCGTTCCTGCACCCCAGCACCATGGTGCGCTCTAGCGCCATGAAGGTCGTGCAGCTCGTGCTGGCGCAAGGTCTCGTGCATCCTGTGCAGGTACGTTAAACTCATTCATAATCGACATCATTCAGCTGAAAGGTGAAGCTAAACACGGATCCTCCTCAGTCGCTTAAGACGTGTGTGGCTGGTTTCTGTTCTATTACTTTAGCTAGGGCTCCATGGTTGTTTTATTTTAGTTTTGTTAATAGGAGAAGAAATGGCTATCAATGTTACTAGTGAGAGTTTTTGTTATTTCATCTTCCAAAAAAGGTTAACCTCGATAAGATATTAATTCTTATTGACCATTTAATTCTGATTGGCCCTACACATCGGTGCCATAAATATATACGTGTTTTATTTGATTTTCATTTGAGTGGGTTTGAATTCAGGACCAGACAAGTAAATAAAAAAATAATTGTATCATCTTAACAGCGATTACTCTCACTTAACAGCACTTCGCAGCATCGTATTGCAAAGTTAATACTTTGTTTGATTAAAATTATAAATTTATTTCTGTTCTAGATTGTCCCATATTTGATTTGTATGAGTACGGACCTAGAAGTGACGGTGTCTCACACAGCTGATAAACATCTACAAGAGATTGACAAGAAGTATCCCGGGTTCATTCACATGAAGGCACAACTTGGCATCAAACTCTCTTATCAATTACAGAAAATCTTACAAATTAATGCAAACAAAGGAGTCATAAGAGGGTTTAGGTAAATATTTTTTTTTTATATATCAGAACTTCACGCTAACCGCATGTAGACGTAATAACAATAAGATTTCTATTGTGTCTCGTTTAGAGTCTTGCAAAGTATAATTCTGGTTTCAGGAAAAAGGATCAAGATGAGTTGCCAACTGCTCTCAATGGTTTTCTATATTCTTTGCTTCGTAACACACGACCGCAACGCCGTGCGTTGGTTTTGTCGCTACTCAAACAATTCGATGACGTTTCTGTAAGTATTGCCGAAAATCGAATCTTTGACACATTTTTGTTCAACATATTAAAAACAATTGTTTCTTTTCAGACTGCTCCATTGGATCAGATGCTGTACTTAGCTGATAATTTGAGTTACTTTCCATTTCAAGTTCAAGATGAACCATTATTTATTATACATCACATTGACATCATAATCTCGACATCAGGATCAAATCTTTTGCAGCTTTTTCGTGAGGTAAGTGTAAAATAATAGATCATTTATCTCACCATAAACTATATAAACCACCACGATTTATTTAAACATTTTAACCCTTTATGCCGAGACTTGTCTCTTATCCTATCTTTCTCTAATTCACATGCTTTAAGAGTGCGTTTCTGGAAGACAACGGATTGTAATATGAAGTTACAATGCTATTGCCAAAAATGGGAGTCCCACCAGCAATAGATACTCATGCTTGTAAATTTAATGCAGGGACTAAATAAACCAGCTACAGAAGAAAAGACAGAGGAGCCACTAGATGAGGAGGAGGATGATGAGGAGGCGGAGACCCTGCTCACCCAGATGCCGGACAGCACGCGGCCGCTACAAGACGCCATGCGGCAGGCGCGCGGCTGTCTACTACTGCTCGTGCTTAAGCAGCACCTCAAGCAACTCTACGGATTCACTGATGCGTAAGTCTCATTATTTACGAGTGTTATATTTAATGGCTTTTTTATTTTTTTCGGATGACAGAAATGACTTTTCCCCCCTTGAAGTGTCTGACTTTTACTGACTAAAACCCGTCCATGTTCCTTCTTGTGCCCTTTTCGATCCAGGGGCGCGGTACCTCTTTCGAACAACCCGCAGATATTAAATGGCTGTGTTCCACAAAACCACAAACTCGTGTTATCAGACAATTCAGGTTTACAGGATATTACACCGTATGTTTCAAATTTTCCTGATAATTATAATTTACCAAAATGTCAATTTATGCAGAAAAATCAGCCAGTACTCGCCGTCCGAAAATGTGAAGGTTTACGAAAAGGCAGTATCGCGACGGCACGCGCCCGTCTTCGAGCCCAAAGCGACCATCGCGCAGCTGCAAGACAAGGAGCGCGCCACGGACGAGCTAGACGAGCGCGGCCGCCGCAGGCTCGTCGACGACTACCTCGAGGTAAGCGCCGCGATCTACCGCGCTTTCCGTACGAGCTGCCGTCAACGACTTCGGCACTTACGAACTGACCTCTCTGTTATAGTTCAAGCAGTTGATGCTGAAGTTCGACCCGGAGGAGGAAGAGGATGAGGAACAGACTGGGCAGGCCGGCAGCGCGGCGACGGCGGGCGAGCCCGCGCCGGCCGCGCCGCCCGCGCCGCCGCCCGCCACCTAGCGCGCGCGCGTGACGTCAGCGGGGCCGCGAGGCGCCTCGTGACGTCAGCCCGCCTCCACACACTACTTGAAGTTCTTTATATAAGTTGTATTTGAGAAACTCGATTTTGTTTTTATATTAAGGTCTTGTGTGTAGATAATTTTTATGAGAATATAAAGTATATGTACCTACTCCGCCTCAAGTCTTTGTAAGTTAACCCCGCCCCCGACCCGGCTCGGCTCGGAGTCACCACGGTGTCCGTTCGATTGATATACAAATCGATGAACTCGATTCGATGTGTTAGAGTACATTACATTGTTGAGGGTACTATAGTGATTACGCAACTTTAAAAAATATCATTTTATATTTACATTTTAAAGAGTACAAAAAAGTTTATATGATAGTATGGTTATTATTAGATAAAAAAAAAATACTTGTAGATTTTGGCGTAAACCTATAATTAAACGACGACTTTCTTCTGCCGATCGTCGGAAACGGCAAATTTATTACAAAGGAAAAATATGAGCGTCTCTGGAGTAGGCTTCACTTTGCCGTCGGCGATGAGCCTTCGCAAGTTTCGTATACGTTGCTTATGTGCGTACTCTCCTCGTGATTGTGGTTGCGGCTGAAATTATTTAAAAACAAAATGGTTAAACAGAGACTGAAAACGGCTACGTCTACTCAACATTTTCCTAGAACAGCGGTGCTGTCATACAAAGACGGTCGTTCGAGAGATTTTAGACACCGTTTTTTCAACACGTCTGTGTAAATTATAGATTTTCAAATATTTCACGATAGCCGCCGGTCGATTTGCAAGCTGTCGTCCGCAATATGACTGCACTGCTTTCTTAGGAAACCCAAGCTTTACAACCATGCTATAATAGTACACAATGTTTTGTTATGATTATAATATTTAACGCAACGTATGTGATTTATGTATGTACATAGATATATAATATAATTATAGAATAAAATCATTAAAGCAATTTCAACTCTGATATGCAGTTCTTTTTATTTAATTTCGTAATGTTCCGCTACATACATACGCTTCAAAAATATTGTGTGCTATTAGCGTAGCATTTAAGTATTTTTGTACCTTATATTTTCATTTGCTTTTACAAAAAAAAGATAGTCAAAATTGATTTCATTTGCAATTATAATTCACATTCATTTCTAATTCTAATATAAATAATGCTTACTGACAAGAAATAATAACAATGTATTTCTATCACATCACGTCATGGTTCTAAACCATGCACGTCAATACATCAAGGCTTTTCCTGTTTACGACAACACTCGTGCCGTAAAAAGTAATATGGGTGTTTAAACAATTTCGTGCAATCTTTTTTCGTACACGAAATTATATCTAGAGCAAAGTGCAATGACGCTAAAAGCTACGCTGTTGCTGGGACGTGACGGATGTAGCAGACCTTGTGATATTGATACCTTCTGACCCAAATTCTTTAGCATCGGATATAGCATATTGGCAATGAATAACTGTCTCATAATCTAAAAAGCCATGCATGTGGATTTTATTTATAATTATATAAACTAAACCATATATTGCTGAGGTGGTTTAATCTCTTAAAAATTAAGTTCTACAAGCCACGTTTTAGAATTAGGTAGATTAAAAAGCTTGTTATTCACACACAGTTACAGTCATCAATTAGACCTGTGATTGATGATTGACCCGTGGCTTGGAAATAAAGATTTTTTGCCCGTAGTATCATGTCCATAAAAACTTTAGACACTCTTTAATTCGAACTCATACATCGCGACTGACAGTTGTTTAGGCTAAACACCCACGGCTTTGTGGTACTTATAAGTACCACGTTAATAATAATAAGGGGCTCCTTACTTCTTTCTCACACCCATCTTTTACAAAAGATAACCATGACTCCTACACTTCGTGCTCCGAATAACTGTATCAAGCTGTTTTAACAGCGTCTTCTTGGCAAAGATTTAAATCGTTTTGGTAGTAAACGCTTGGCACCTTCATCATGTCGCGCTTAGTAAATTAACATGACATGAGACGTATCCGTCGCCAGGAAATTTTAATTTAGAACCATGTAGATTTCTTAAATAATTTGCTTTACTGTTCAAAGCAAATAATTCGTTTAATTTATATATAGGCACCGATTTAAAAAAGCAACATTGGCACGCACCCAGGGCTAAATTCACAACAATGATCTTGTTCTGTCCAACGCTCAAGTCGGCAAGTCTTTCATCGGCTCTATCGAATAGTGCCTGGTAACCTATACACATACATAGATATACATACAAGTCTATATTGGTATTATTATGTTACAAGTGAACCAACAAGTTTGTCATTACACTTGAGGCAGAATTTTTCTTTTACTCGGTTTTTATATACTTATTACTGAAATTCAATCAATCATTCAAAAACGCCTTTTATTCAAAGCATTCTTGTTGCTTTGAGAATATCCATAAGTTCAGTGCGCCTCTAGACAGAGGTCTCTAACGTCTTCCTTAAAACTCTACACCTATCAACCCCTCTCTAGTTTGGACTTATTGCTTAAGTCCATTGAATCTTCCTATCTTTTGCGTTGTCTTCATAACGTCGTTAGGTTTTGATATGGCTTCATTTTACTTGGTCGCAGTAAATAACTCGAATATCGCCACTTTAGGGCCTCCGCCCACGACCGATTTTTTTGGACCGATAATCGGGCAGAAAAACGGGCCCGTTTTTTCAAAAATTTCAACGCCCACGACCGTGTTTTTGTCGGTGACTTTCGAGGGAGGAGCTTAAATAGCGGTCAAATTTTAAATCGCAACTTTTATTTGACAGAGTTACCGATAGTATAAAAATAACGTTAATAGATTTAAGGTTATTTAAGTTACAATATATCGTTAAATTGTTTATTGACGATATTTTTATCGTTTTTTTTAAACAATTGATCCTTCTAAGATGGAATTAGCGCAGGACGGAGGTGTGGCGGGTCGCCCACCTTAGCGTCGCGCTAATGTAGTGCCTAACAATACTTTGCCCGATTCTTACGAATGAGAATTATACACGCTTACTTTTACATCGTTCTGAAATCAAAAGCCATGAGATCCATCATAGTACCTAACAGAAGCTATTGGCACTATTATTTTCGATAAATAACAAAAATAAATAAAATAACACGAACATTTGTGAAATAGTAAGAACGCGAAGTAACGCTTCCTTGCAGTCAAGGCATATTTGTGTGAAAACCTTATCGACTATACATGCGTAAGGTAGCCTTTAAAGAATACATTAATCGATCAGACAGGAGCGCTACTAACATTTAACTCGAATTAACAAAAAAAAAGTGACGAATTTCCAACATCTTTGAGACGTCTTAAAAAAAAACACGCAATAATAACTATTACTCGACTGGAGTTCCAGTGTTTCAGCTGCAGAACGATGTAAAAGTAACCGTATATGTTATTATTAGACCTGGTAATCGAACCCACGACTTCACGCTGATCAGACGCGCTTTGCGACCACAAGCCCAATATAGTTAGTCAGTGACAATTAATATAAACGTACAAAACGGCAACTTACCTAATTTAACGGTAAAAAAACGGTAATTTAAAAAACTAAAAAACCCGACTGCTTTTCTGAGTATTTATGAAAAATCCCTAAAACAAGAAATTCGTTGTACCCGATTGCACTTAAAATTGTAGTAGTCGGGACCCATTCGGGACCATCTGCAATATAACATAGGCATGTGCTCTCAATTCACTAAGCCTCCATTTCTAGAATGGGTCCCGACTGCTACAATTTAAAGTGCAATCGGGTACAACGAATTTCTTGTTTTAGGGATTTTTCATAAATACTCAGAAAAGCAGTCGGGTTTTTTAGTTTTTTAAATTACCGTTTTTTATTTTTATTTTTTTTAGCTTTTTATTTTGATATACCCAGTGACACTCTCACAGTAAATACGAATGTATCGACACCTCCCAAGCTAAAATCCATCGAGCCGTTCAGGCTGTAGAGCGATCCAAACATTTGAATTTGACGCCAAAAATCAGCCATTTTGTTTTTTTTATTTTGATATACCCAGTGTCACTCTCACTGTAAATACGAATCTAACGACACCTCTCAAGCTAAAATCCATCAAGCCATTCGGGCTGCAGAGCGTGCCAAACAATTATACATACATACATACATACATACAAATATACTCTCGAAAAACATAACCCTCCTTCTGGCGCAGTCGGGTAAAAATAACGATTAATTCATATTCTATATTAATGTTAATTAACATTATATTACTGGTAATGTTATCAAATAACGTTTTTATAAAGTTACTTTTTTCAAAATTTTCGAGTTCATGGAAATTAACGTTATGTAACGATTATTATTTTTAGATTTCATAACGTTAACAAGCCCTGGATTTAAGTCATTACAATATTTAGCAAGCTTAGTCGTTGAAAACGAATGTTATTTTCATTCTTAAGAATTTATTAAATTCGTTTGATTATATATTATTTTTTAATCCATTAACGTTATTTTTATATTAACGGTAACTCTGTCAAAGGTAATTTTATAAATATTCACCGGTATTTAAAACCCTGCGTAAATCAACACAATATTATTTACTTATTGAAATCACAGACGATTAATTTAGAAAAAATTGATTTACCATATTATTAATAAATAAATAAGCTTTTTAATAATAAATTATTGTTATTATTCAAATGCTTCAAACTCATAAGTACTAACTTAACATAACACCACAATTGTACACTTAATTCACAATAACTGCTTTTGACTTTAGACTTTTGACTTTAGCAATGACACAACGTTCTTCCCTAGTAAATCCATGACGCATAGGGTAAGTGCCCCAGTGAATGAACACACCCCAGTGAAATAACAAATCCGAGTATTTTCCAAAAAATAATAAACTAAGATATTACCTTCTACCCAACGCAGTATTTTTTTTTTTGTAATTGCTGCTCTTTATTCTAGCATAGTAACAACATCATGTATTGCGATACTGTTCGTTTTAAAATGACGAGCGTTTAAAGTTGGCAGTGCTGGTGTAAATTTTCTTTGTTCGGGCAAGAATTTAGGACTTGGGTCAGACGCAAATTTTTTGATATCACTTTGCAGCCGTAATTAAGGTATGTACTATAAGTTATTTATAAATTCGAGTAATGGGTAGTTATAATATATGTATCAAATCAATTTCATTGCAATTTTAGCTAGTTTTAAGTAAATTATTGAGTGTTCCAGCATTGGCATTAAAAAACGTTTGAAATCCAGTGAATAAACGACCGTTAATTCACTGACCAATCGTTAATTTCATGAAATCTAGTGAATGAACTATAACATTTTTATCATGTTAAAATATAAGCTTTCGTCATAAAAATGTAACCAATAAATAAATGAATACCACATTTTGAGTTAGTAATCATTATTTTAGAGAACGGAGAACTAACAAATAGATCAAAGCTCTGAGACTCTAACTCCCAAGCTCATAAAGGAAAGACGGGAACGGAACGGGCAGTCTTCAGTGGGTGCAGGTTCAGTCGGAATAAGCTCGGCTTATAAGGCAGATCCTGAAATCCATCAAACGCGACACACCTCAAATGCTGACGAAGCTGGAGACTAACGATGGCAGGATCATCTTGTCTAAACTAGAGCTTTTAAGGGAGGTAGAGAAGTTCTAAAAACCCGTCTCTAGTCCAACAAAAGACCCAAGAGCTAGACTGACCTGACACTACACCGATGAGTTCCCGGACGTCAGCCTATATGAGATAAATATGGCTTCTTAACAACTTAAGGACAACAAGGTGCCGGGGAAGACGGAATCACTTCTGTACTACTGAAGAGGCCTATGTCCAGCAGTGGACATCGTTCGGCTCATATCATGATGAATTGATTGTTGACGTTGGCTAGGCTTATGAAGGTATATAATGATTAAGTAAGAGATTGAAGGCTTACACTTTGTTAAAAAAAAATGATTGTAGCAGATTTAGAGGCTAAGGATTTATGTTCATTTATTTATTCCATTTTGAACTGCATTTGATATAATAATAAGGATTTTTTGTAACTATTAATTAAACAAAAACTTGTGTTCATTCACTGGGGTTTTAGGGTATTTTTCAATATATTGCCAAATATATAAAAAAGTATACATGTTATGTCGTAAAATCAAGTTAAAAAATATTCTTTAGTAGACATAGATTACCAAAATATAAAACCGCATACTTTAGAGGCAATATAATGTAATGATTTTTTGGAGTCTGAAGATTGCTTAAGTGTTCATTCACTGGAGCATTTACCCTATTTTCTATTTTTCACCGATAATCGGCGGCCAGGATGCGTAGATTTTGTTTTTGGACCGTTTTTTTCTCGGCCGTGGGCGTTGATGTACTAGAATCCATACGTTCCATTCTCGCCGAGAAAAAATCGGCCGTAAAAAATCGGTCGTGGGCGGAGGCCCTTAGATAGTCTATCTTTAAAAGCACATCCGTTACTCTTAAAACTGTTTATTTTATCTCGAAAGTGTTTATTTTCTCTCTTGTATGATACCTGTCATATTTCTTTCCATGACTCTATAACAATGTTTTTTTGCTTTAGCATTTGAATTCAGTTTGACTCAGCAATGCAAATACTAAAGTTAGTGGTGTTGGAAAACGTATAAATCGCATGCAATTTATACGTTTTTCAACACCACCCACAAACCCACAAATTTTAATGCTCATGAGCATTTATCTTTAGTTCCATTACGCCCTCACCTTCGGCATGGGTTGCAATTCACCCTCGTGTGTAATGACAAACTAAGTTCACTTGTATCTGTAGGTACTAAAGTGTGTCTGAAATTTTATTAATATAGAATCTAGGTACAACATAATTATTTAGTCTCGTTTGCTAAATAGCTTGAAAAGACTGATGGACGCGTAGAACGTCAAAAAGAAACTAACTATGACACTATGAAGATTATGTTCAAGACACATGGTTATGACATCATGTGAGTATGTATAATAACTCGGCAAATTGCAGAATTCGGTTTGATGAAAAAGATCCGTAATGAGAACGACAAGTGGTGAAGACATCGAAATGGCTTTTATGTAGCAATGAGCTGACCATTTCTCTCTCGGAGTCTGTTGGAACTCGCGAGCTCTTGATTCGAGCCTGCTGGGTTTCAGCATATGTAATGTACGGCGCCTCCCAGCGCGGTTGACGGTCGACCTGAACAAAGTAGCTGAGATACACCAAAGCATACGGAATGTCATAAATTGTGCGGTGAGAAGTAGCACTGGCCATCTGACGGACTACATATTTACATTAACTTACATGAATACACCTTTATGTCGTAGCAGTAAGGGCGGTTTTCGTAGTGCAAGTACGTATTAACACAAAAAAAAAGGATAAATAGGATAAAGTCACATCTGTATCTATAAAAATACAAATTAAAAAAAATTGGGACTGACTTTCAATGGCCAGAAGTAAAGTGCAGAACAAACAATGGGTAGAATAGTAACTTTCGGTTTCGTTGTGTCTTTTTACACAGGGACGAAAACTTGATTGCAACACAAAGTATTAACTAACATACTTTGTGTTGCAATCAAGTTTTCGTCCCTTTTTCCAAACTGTTATTGCCCTACTGCATGGTAAAGATCGAAGGGCGTGTTCTCATACAGGGTAGGCATTAGCATTGATCGCCACACTTGCTCAAGACGGTTAGGCGTTTTTTTTTTATTGTTATGGGACTCGATGTTAATTCACAGGCAAACTAGATAAATACCTCGTCATCCTCCCTCTTCTCTGCGGATGAAGGAATGCCAGTGACAGAGTCGTCCCACATGACAGGGTGCCATGGACGGCGCACCGCTTTCTCCGGAGGTATCATCGGCTGCGGCGGTCTTAGCGGCAGCGAATTTACGTCTACATACTCTTCCTCGTCGAATTCCATTTCCTCGTTCTGCATCGTTTATTGCCGACTTGACTGAAAATTGAAAATTCTCACAATAAGCAGTCAAATTACCGTATTGTTAAACATATCTTTATTTTGTTTATTGGGACCTGGGGGCCTGCCAACATCTCTTAAAACAATACCATTTTAATATTACTTTGAAATTTCAGTTATAGAATTTCCAAATCTCGGCTGACTCGAGCGTTAGAAATCCAACAGTCCGCAACACAAACTAAATATATTAAACAATACTTTTTTAAGAGATGGTGGTAGGCCCCCTTTTTTGTGGGGAAGTCCTCATGGACTGCCTCCGCCTCGGGGAAGGCGGAGGGGTGTGTCGGACTCCTACCGATTAAAACCCCCACGATGTTCCTTCAACTTACATTGGCCGGGGTGCGGATATCGCACTGAGCATTCTTTCGCACCCCGGCAAGTATTGGCCCGCCACAATCACAAGGCGGGCCCCGTCACCCGGTGCGTCCGCCAGCCACCGGCCGCACTTACTCCAGCACAGGCGCGCGGGGAATACACCACGCGCGCCTTACTCTCGCGCCTGTCTCTGTCCGGGCGACAGACTGACCCCAAGTCTGCCACCCGCAGGCCCTAATTCCCGATGGCCGAAGATCAGCCCGCGCCCTCCAGCGCGACTGGTGCTTTTGCTGCGGTTGGGATGAGACGAGGTAGCCTCCCTCTCCCTTTCCGCTGCCTCCTTGGCAGCCATCACCTCGTCGCAGAAGGAGGCGATAGCATAGAACCATGTCCTGAAGCGAGGGGCCAAACGCAGATGTCGAGAGATCACGGCGCTGCGCTGCCCAAACTAGGCACTCCCCCAGCGTATGCTGTGCGCCGTGTCCTCGGGGCAGTCCTGAAAATGATGCGAACTAGGCACCGTCTCCCGGCCTATGCGATACAGGACAGGTAGGTACTTCCCGAGGTGGTAGATCCCCTGGTGTTTTAAATTGTTCTATCTTATGAATCAAGTGCATGCAACCATTAAGCTAGGTACGAGGTAGTAGGCACCTACTGCGCCTATTGTAAAAATACAAGCGGTTAGCTTTGTACCTATCTCGGTAAAAAAGCAAGACGAAAAAGCTCATATACGGCTTTTAAAACACATAAATTTTACACTGAGAGTTATTGAACGATTGATAGCTAAATTGTAATTCCGAAATATATTTGAGCTATTTCTAACGTCGCGGTCGTCGTCGGTTAGTTTTAGTGTATTGGCCTATCATTGATAGAATTGAAATGCATTGATAGGTAGCTACTTATTATTGAAATAGAATGTACGCAATGAACCTATGTGAACCACTCTGACGTAGTTTTGACTAAATACGATAAAAATAAAGTCTCGCAGCTAGTTCTGATAAATACCGCTGCGCAATAATATAACCCCGTTTTTTATTCAATGGACTTCTTGGCACTGTTACAATAAATTTTTTTTCGACATCTGTACCCGGCTGCCACATTCTTTATATCGGTAACGTTCCAACCTATTGTTTATTTGGATTTTGATAATGATAGCACTAAATAGGGTGGATTTTTGAGATGTAAGTAAATGGACTGTAAGAGCACCTTAACTGTTTGTTATGCTATGGCTACAGGAAATCGGGCTTCGGAGGGAGTCCTTAACTTTTGAGACATTTTGTACCGTTTTTTATGAAAAAGTAGGAAAATTACACATTTTTCTATGACCATATTGATCCTATTTCTTGTAAAGATTCTTACGGAAGACCACTTTGGTATTATTTGAAGCCGGTTCTTGCACTACATTCGTTGTCTGTTCCTACTTTAAGTAAGTATTTTACGGTAGGGTAGGTCTAACGTGTTTTAGATAGGTAATCTGAATTGAGTTTTGTAGATATAAAAGGGAAAACAATAAAAAAATAAGAATAAATGACTACTTACACAAATTTCAACAACACAAACTACTTAGTTAACTGCGTGCAATCGACTAGTGCGCTCACTACACAAAACAAACGAGATCTGTCTGTGTCTAGTACTACTTTATTATTGGCTTCCGATCTTATTTATATAAAGAACAGACACAGAACACAGGACTTGACTGTGCTGTTGTATGACCAGCTTACGACTGAAATTAATTACTTTCTTCCGAATTCTGGTAGCCCGCTTGTATTAGTTGTACTTATGCGAGACTGTTCCTTAGTGACGTACGTATATCTTGGATAATTACCAGCGAAAATAGAAACATTAAAAACAGTATTGACATCTAGGACACTGACTGAAAATCATGCCAACAATTGTGACCTGACAATATAGATACTCGTTGTTTCAATTTAGTATTGGTACCTACATACATTGGTACCTAATATATATGTGTCTTTACAAATGCAAAAAAACGGTAATTTAAAAAACTAAAAAACCCGACTGCTATTCTTTAAAAATCCCTAAAACAAGATAAATTGTAGCAGTCGGGACCCATTCTAGAAATGGAGGATTAGTGAATTGAGAGCACATACCTATATTACATTGCAGATGGTCCCGAATGGGTCCCGACTGCTACAATTTATCTTGTTTTAGGGATTTTTAAAGAATAGCAGTCGGGTTTTTTAGTTTTTTAAATTACCGTTTTTTATTTTTTATTTTTTTAGTGTTTTAAAAAAGAAATTAATATACCCAATATCACTCTTACAGTAAATACGAATCTACCGACACCTCTCAAGCTAAAATCCATCGAGCCGTTCAGCCTGCAGAGCGAGCCAAACATTTGAATTTGGCGCCAAAAATCCGCCATTTTGTTTTTTTTTTTTTATATACCCAGTGTCACTCTCACAGTAAATACGAATCTAACAACACCTCTCAAGCTAAAATCCATCGAGCCGTTCAGCCTGCAGAGCGTGCCAAACAATTATACATACATACATACATACATACAAACATACCCTCGAAAAACATAACCCTCCTGTCGCAGTCGGGTAAAAATAGGTCAATAGCAGCCATTTTTATTTGTTTTTATATCCTATAATAAAATGATATTCATTAAGGTTCATTGTAACTGCTTGGGCATTGCACGCAGACTACAAAATAGAAGGTACCTATCGACTAAAGTTCGCAGATCCTCCGGTCCCCCTACATCTATTTCAGGCTGATCAATCCTAAATTATATGTCCTAAAGTAAGTACCTACCTATATGTATTTCTGTCGAAAAAAGTTGATGTGATAAATAACTACAGAAGTTTTCAAAAACCAGATGTACGCAGTAGATTCTTTGTATTATACCTACATACATAAGACGTGAGATACGAAGACTTTTTAAAAATTGATTCCCACAGGGTGAGAAAAGAAAATAATTAATAAATAATAATTCAAGCCAAGTGCAAGTGGTCCTAAGCACGACTGCTACGCTAGATGTCTTGGGTTCAATTCCCAGGTCGAGTAAAAAGTGTTATTGGGTTTTTCTATGAAATTCTCAGTAGCAGCTCGGAGTTAGGATTTGTGCTTTGTTGATCGCAATAGGCTCGCCCCCTATTACATGGGACCTAAACATACCGGCGAACTGTGGGTGTGCATTGGTACCTACACCTCTGCTTAACCCTTCGTGGAATACAGACGTGATGGTATGTTAATAACAATTCAGTCAGTGGCAGGTACTCATGGCGTACTGACCACATATTAAAGTATTTTCTTTTTCTTTATAATCAATGGTTAGATAAGACCTTATTCCCTATTTTTATGTTACCCTAATTTTTTTCGGCAGTTAATTGTGTAACTATATAAGTAGATACCTACCATTACAACTTATGTAACCGCGTTCACAATTAAATTTCCAAACATGTAAACCAACAACAACAATGTCTATAGAAAGAAAGGTACCTATTTGGAATAATAACTTTAATACCGCTACTAGGCACTACTTATCAAGTTTACTTTGAGCAACATCTTAAAAAAAAATGCCTTCTTCAAATAGTCCATACAATTTTTTCTGAAATTAACTAAAGTAAAGTTGATACCTATTTGTAAGAAATAACATCAATTGTAAAAACGGATCATTATGATGTCTAAGGGCTAGGCTATTCCGTTGATTGAAAATTGAAAAGTAAATTAGGTAATTAAAAGGAAACTAATTTACGTGCAAAAATAATAAGGGAAGTAAGCAAATAAAAGGCAAATTTAATAACAATAACGTCAAATTTAATAATTTCATAAAATCTATAACTAGTTAACAACGTAACATAAGTACTTCAGATAAAATGGACAGTCGTTGTATAAAGTTCGTCAATACATCCTAATCATATTGTTTTTGTATTACTACGCCTTACTGCACATTTCCACTGTATTCATAATTGTATTATAATAGCCAACAAAAACACTACCAATAATTTTATTTATTTGTTTGTTTGGTATGGCTGCGAATATACTTATTTTGTTTTTCATATCTGACTCGCAGCACGTCAGTCTGTGAAATCTTATTTTACTATTACGCAACAAATACCCGTTACCTTTAGTTCAGGTTTTATCTAAAGCGTTGTACAACCGACACGCTCTACTAATACTGAATTTGTTGGCTAACAAATCAAGCCTTAGATATCTTTTACGCGCTCGCGACGGTTTCATCAAACGAAAGTTCGTGCTCCGACCTTGACAACATGTATTCAGGCAGGGTGACACCTAAATACGCGCTGTACCTCGGCACCGTGTCTGCCCAAAAAGCTCCTTTAGAATCACTACCCGCAAATTCCTCAGGTTGTGCTATATTGGATTCATCAGTTATTTGAGCATTCGTTTCGGCATCAGCCTCGACGCTTCTTTTGATTTTACGCGTAGTAGCAGCAGCAGGTGCAGGTTTGACCGCACTGGCGATGGGATTTGTGGCAGCTCCGGCGATAGATTGTGGCGTCTTCTTACGCTTTAACTTCTTTCCGTAATTAGAGTTGTCCACTACGTATGAAGCAGACTTAGCTGGAGGAGCACTGGTTGTCACCGTTTTGCTCTCAGCACCCTCGTTACCCTGGTCGAGAGTTGCCGGCTTAGATGTGAATTCTTTGAGTTCTTGGTAAGCTAAATGGCTTCGTTTGGGCGCTGATTCCGACACGAACATGCATTCTTCATTTTTCAAGCCGTTTTTGTCAACACATTGAAAACAAGTCATTCCATTTTTGTGTACCTTTTTACATGAAGACCTATCTTTCTTTTTGAATTCTGCTAAAACATGTTCCACATCTTTTTTGGGTTCATTGTCAGTATAAAAACCAGGCAAAGCTTTTTTATAGTTGTAAGACTTGCTCTCAGGACTGTCTCCTTCTTCTTCTGAACTTTGTTTGTCATCTGCCGCTCGCAATGCTTCGCTAGGACTAGGTTTGGATGTGTGCTTGTAGTAGGCCTTGTACTTTTCACCGGAATCGTCCTCGTGACTTGCTTCAGGGGCCGTAGACAACTTAGCGTACTTGTGCTCACTGCTGTCATCAGTTTCGGCATATTTCTCTGATTTCTGTGCTGGTTCAGCTTGTTGGGGTGCATCAGCTTCATCAGGCTCATCGTTGCTGTCAAATTTCCTTTCCTTTGAATATGCGTATTTATTGTTCTTAGGCTCTGCTACATATGAACACGATTCAAAATTACCACCTGTCTTCGGATCCTTGCAGGTCGTGCAGGTCATACCGTCCTTTTTGACTTCTTTACAGTTTCCTGGGTTTTGTTTTATTTCCGCAGCCTGTTTCTCTGACAAATCCTTAATTCTTTCATATTCTTTATGGTCATACCCTGAGTCATAGCTGTAAGGATATTCATAATCTTTGTTAGGGTCTTTTTGTTCTTTATAGGCACTGCTGTACAGTCCGCTGTCGAATGCTTTGGGTTTAGAAACATATTCGACGTTGTAGTTATAGGGATCATCATCGTCGTCGCTGCTTTTCTTCAGATTTTCTCTTTGTCTTCCACTAGTGTATCGTCGGATACGTGATGGTCCTGGAATATAAGCATTAGGCTTGTAGTTCTGTTCAATTTCAGAATTCTCGTTTAGTTCTTCCTTGCGATAGTTTAGTGGATGGTCTACTTCAACATTGGTTTGTGCAGGTTTAAAATAAGCAGCCACACTAGGATTTTTTCTCAAAGCAGCTAAAATCTCTTCCCCTTGTTCTTCTTCAGGCTTGTACACTTTATAATCGGCATCGTGTACGGTGCGGATATCATATCTTAAGGGGGAAAGCTGTTGCCCAATAGGTATCGCTTGGAGCTGACCATGTTGTTGCCTTGGTTGCGCAACTAGTTTAGCAGATCTCCCTGGTGGCGGTAGAAAGCTTTGGCTCGCAATTGGATTAAAACCAAAATTGTCGGCAGAAAATGCTTTTTCTATGGGCGCTACACGAGTATGCAAAGAATCGATGGAACTACTAACTATAGTATCAAACAGTTGGGGATATTGGTTTTTATCTACTTGTAATACTGCTGCCGCAATAGGTTCTGAAGCCAGCGAAGAAACGCCTGAAAAGACGATAACTAAGATATAAAATACATAAATAATAGCGTGCGAGCATAAGCGGTTGATATTATTTGTGTTTGCTTCTACATAAATAAAGTAAGTGAAGACCGAAGTTACCTGAATCGAATAATGATCCAAAGTCCAATGGCTGCACGAATCCATTCTGTTCTTCACTGGTGACCACTTCTTGACATATTGCCCAGATCAACAACTGTAAAAAAGATTAATGAAAATTGGTATTAATAAAAAAAAGACGGGTAGGTACGGTTACCGATCATTTTAACGAGTAAACATAAAAAAAAATACAATAATAACGTACCAAACATCCGAGTTTGGACATTATGAAAATGGGTATAAACCCAAATAAGATTTTTTAACGAAAATTACTTTTCAGTCGGTCGAGTTGTATTCTTCGTTTGAGTTGGAATGAAAGTAACTTCACATTATTGAAATGACAAGGTTTTATAGGCGTCAATATTGCGAAGGTGAAAGATCGGTGCAACAGAGCGCGCACCACTCAAGCGTGTCTTGCCGGACAATGTCCGCTTACTCCATCCGGCGACCAACTGTTGGGGTCACTCGCGGCGGCGACGAGCGCTCGGCTGCTGCGGCTGTAGCTACCGACCATCTGCTGGCGGCGCCGGCGCATCTCACCTCACGACACCACTAGACTGGTTTAAAAGATAAGGGGCACTCTCTGGCTCAGCACAAGACATCACCGCAACGCTTATGTCCGAAAATGTTGGACGGAGTACTCCCTCAATCGGTGGAAAGAATATTATGGGTCCAGTAGGTACTTACTTGCCATTGAGGTCAAATCATTAATGTTTTCCGTTGTATAGGTTTAGCATAGTTAACCAACTATCTAATTGAGTACCTATTACCTTCCACAATGCTTCACTTATTCAACCATCTCCGACGGTGGTTTCAATTTCTGTTAAGCTACATAATAATATTTGTTTTTTTTTTCTATCTGAGCAATGACCGGTTTTTAGAGTTCCGTACCCAAAGGGAAAAGCCCCCCTTTTACTAAGACTCCGATGTCCGTCCATCTGTCTGTCTGTCTATCACCAGATCTCAGATCAGATCCAATTCATCAGTATCTCTATATGAACCATGATGGTTAAAATGTTCACAGATGATGTATTTATGTTGCCGCTATAACAAAAAATACTAAAAAACAGAATAAAATAAATATTTAAGGGGGGTACCCATACAGGAAACATGATTCTTTTGCTCGTTTTTATAGATAATGGTACGGAATCTTTAGTTGCGAGTCCGACTCGCACTTGGCCGGTGATTTACATACTTATATTGTATTTTTTTTATTTAACGAATAACATAATTATGTAAACATTGATCTCGAAAGCAGAAAATTTTGTTGGAATGGAATCAAAGGACAATTAAAACACACACATTTAAACTTATGAAATTATGTTTATTGGCAGTGACCATAATAATACATGAATCACATATATAAATACACTTAATCAATAATTATATTAATAAGTAAAAATAAATCTCAATTCTCACGAAAACAACAACAATAATAGGTACTAAACATAAATAATGGGAACAAGATTTCCTAATTGTTATGACATGAACGGTAATTAAAGTAATTACAACACTTCCATTAAATATTGGCCGATATCACTATGTCGCCAGATTCATAGAAAACAGATATTTAGTACAAATCTTTCGAAATTGCCATGTACAGTCGCGACAAGAACATATTGTGTTTTGGCAATATTCTAAAGTGAGTTTATCCTTAAATATTAATTGAGATGTAATTATGTTACGAATATAGTAGGTATTTTGTATCCCTTACTTTTATGAAATAGAGCTTATCTCAAAGTTGCAATCGATAATTTACGATAAACTAGCTTTTTAATTTTTCTAAGTGTTAAACTAAGTGTAATGTTTATGCTCGTGACTGTAGTTTGCGTACTAATTTATCTGTAGATTGACTAGCTGTACCAAAAAACAAGACTCGCCGTTATATCGAGAACAATGCTATAAGTAAGTAACATAATCCAATAACTTTTTTGCAACTTCATACATATTTAAATCTCATGGTCCCGAAACCATTACACAATAAGTTTAAAGGATCTTGATAATTTTACGAATTTCTCACGCCTTCTTCCAGTTTTTGAAGTAAGATAGAAATATTTGGGTTGGCTTCTTTTTGTAATGATGTTATAATTGCTTTCTGTAACAAAAGATACGCTTTCATGAATATTGCATACATCCAAATTTGCACTACATACTCATTTTACAAATAAACACTAAGTTCTATGTTGTTTCCAATTTACTTACACCAAGTTTATTACTGGAGTCTGGTGTTTTCTGCGACAATGTCCACAGATTCCCCGCGAGGCTCATCATGGGGCGCTCCGTCAGATCCCCGCGCCGCACCACTCGCCAGAACAGTTCCAGAGACAAATAGTACTGCTTCTTAGTCTCCTTATTGTCGCCAAGCATCTTCAATACGACTAGGAGCCCTTGACAAATGTTCGTTGCGTATCTGTTTAATACATCTATGAATTCGGAATCACAGCCGTATAGTTCATCGTTTGAGAGCACTGGAAATAAGAATTTATTTAAATTACGAGAAGATCAAGGTTAATTAATTTGTGAATAGAAATTTTTTTATTCTCTGTCAAATACTGTGAGATAATTATAGTCGTCATTAAATCTATGCCTAACTAAAAACAGACTGGTATGCTTTTAATGAATAAAAAAATAAATAAATTTCGCTAACCTGAATCTAAGTGGTGCATATAATTGTCCTGCGTCATTTCGCAAAGTAAGTCTAAGGTCCGAAAAAGTGTATTGTAATACAAGGGCTCTGTTTTCTTCCAATGTATCCTCTCCATCGTCTTTATAAATCCGCTCAGTATGTACGCCTTACAGTTGCTATCCACGTTGTCCTAGATACAATACAACGTGTGGTTATTTTCTTAAGTTAAAACGTAGGTTCAACTTAAGCAGAGAAAAGGAACCCCCTTTGGTAATGACATCAAACCGTATAACCGTAGTCTTGGGCGTTCAGGGGCAAAATGTCCAATTCTCAAAATGTCCAACGGTGTCAAAATGTCCAATGGTCAAAATGTCCAATTCTCAAAATGTCCAATGGTCAAAATGTCCAACTCCCAAAATGTCCAATCTTTGAGAATGTAGCTAATTTGTTCAATAATTCATCAAAACCCTTTTTTATACTTATGACAAATAATAAATACAAAATACTGAAAGAATTGATAACAAAAATAGTGATTTCGGGTATGTTGTGGTCTTCTCTGGTCTTAATTTGTTATTTATAAATAAAACATATTTAGATTCTTTCAGTATTTTTTATTTATTATTTGTCATAAGTATTAAAAAAGCGTTTTAATGAGTAATTGAACAAATTTGCTACATTCTCAAAGATTGGACATTTTGGGAGTTGGACATTTTGACCATTGGACATTTTGAGAATTGGACATTTTGACCATTAGACATTTTGGGTAATTGGACATTTTGACACCGTTGGACATTTTGAGAATTGGACATTTTGCCCCTGAACGGTCTTGGGGGGTTACTTTTCTCTGAAGCTGACTGTACAAAGACAAAAATTTATTAAGCATCAAACGCGGCTGAAAAAAAACTAGCCTACACTGTTCTGGGATTCGTATTAACAAAATGTCGAAAGTTATAATTTAAAACCAATGATTGAGCTCACTTCCGTGACCGTCAGTCCGATTCAACCTACGTCAAAACTTCTCCCATGTTTCCATGAAAGATTATGAATAAGTAACGCTGGTTAATTTAAAATCTATTTTTAGCACACGTAAGTTCGGGACGTACATTAACCTGTTTTTGCTGGATAGACATGTAATAAATTTGGAATTAGAATAAGTACCTACCAATTGAAAGATTGTTGGGTTGGCTAATTTTGACAGAACTATTATTAATTACTTGTAATTAATATTTGCATCTTATAGCTTATACAGAATACACCATATTCATATTTAAATAAAGTTTATTTTGTACTCATTAGCGAAATAGCGCAAACATTTTCACAGTCCACGCCAATATCATATACCTACTTGTTGAAAACTAGATACTTATATGACTTTACTTTAGGTATATGACTTACACTTTCCTGTAAAGTTGCTCTTATTGCACCGCTTTTAGGTTCATAATGTGCTCACCTACTTCCTACTTTACATTATACCAGTAAAGCGGTAGTTTTTAAATATTAATTTTCCTTTATTTAACTGCATTAATCGCGAAAGAGTGTAATCTCATCATGAGTTAAAAAGTAATTCTAAGTCACTCACCGGTAATAACAATAAGGTCGATAAGAAATCGCTCAATATCCCTCCTACTTTGACATGTGTGGGTTTCATTTGTCCGTCTTCTAATATGTGATCCGGTATGTCAGGTATCAAGCCAATAAGCGCTTTGAAGTTGGCTTCCGCTAAAAACAGAACTTATAGTTATAGACATTCCTGAATACAAAAGTTGCAATTTCGAATGCAATCAATATAATATTGATAGAGCATTAGCAGATACAAGTGAGCTAAGTATATCAGTGCCCTGGAAGCTGGATTGCAGCTCATGCCGAAGGCGCAGGCGTAATGGTGTCGAGAGTGTAATTGTGTAATGACAAATGCTCATGCGCTTCATACGACTAATACCCGTATTTTAAGATCATTAAACTGAATACTTTTAAGTATGGAACCTAGTTACTTGTTATTTACTGACTAATATAAAATAATCATTGACAGAATAATGTTTTTACATGATATTTTATTTACAGCCATAATTATTTATTAAAAGAAAAATTAAACACTTTGCTGTGATTAAAAAAAGCGGACGTAATACGACGCATATTATGGTCCGTATAAAATTATACATTGGTAGTTAGAAGTCCAGTTGTGTAGACGTCTGTGCTTCAGGTGTGTGCTTGTGCACACAACTGTGTGCTTATGACGAAAATCAATCAGAATCTACCTTGTCCAATACAATTGTTGAGAAGCGCGACCTGTCCCGACAGCAGGTAAAGCTGTGTCTTGGTAAGCGTGCAGTGCAACGAAGGCACGGTCACGAAGCAGTAGGCGGCACACGCACGCTGCAGCCACTTGCCTCGCGCCGGACTCGCGCGCGCCGCTAGTGTGTTTACAGCCTAAACAAGACAATTTTTAATTTACCATATAAGTTGCTTCAGGCAAATTGTGTATTCCCCGAAGGGTTAGGCAGAGGTGTACCAATGTACACCCACAGTTCGCCGGTATATTTAGGTCCTATGTAATAGGGGGCGAGCCTATTGCCATTAACAGGGCACAAATCCAAACTCCGAGCTGCTACTGAGAATTTCATAGAAAAACCCAATAACACTTTTTGCTCGACCTGGGAATCGAACCCGGGACCCCTTGCACAGCAGTCGCACTTGCGACCACGAGACCAACGGGGCAGCCCAATTAATTGAGTGTAAATGGTTGTTATGCCCCCAGATAAAATAATATCTGAATGGCTTTTGCGCGCTACGTTCGTTCACTTGATTGTCGGTTATTGCAGGCGCAAAGTAGGTACTTAGATAAAAAAGTAGCTTATGCCCTTTTCCAGAACCAAAGCTACTTCTTTGTTTTTCATTGTTTTCGATCGGTTCAGTGCTTTTACGTTTACCGTGACGAGTTAACAAACAAAGTTACTTTCGCATAATTATTCCTCTTAAATAGTTCCCTAGGAGATTTACGACGACGACGTTAGCTATAATTTTTTCTGCGACAGGAGGTACTCTTTAGTAAAATGAAAATGTATTCAATGTCAACAACTTCCCTCTTTACCTCTTTATGTTATTATTTATGATAGAC
Organism: Caradrina clavipalpis; assembly: GCA_932526535.1. Classification (NCBI taxonomy): domain Eukaryota; kingdom Metazoa; phylum Arthropoda; class Insecta; order Lepidoptera; family Noctuidae; genus Caradrina; species Caradrina clavipalpis. The sequence continues at coordinate 9,121,422 of OW052093.1, forward strand.
AGAATATTGTAAACCATAAAAGAGTAAGCTTTTTTGCATCGGGTAAAAAGATCCTACTATTTTTGTCATTTAAAAGTGCTTTTTATCTTATGGGTTATTGTACTTACATGTACCAAAGTAATGAGCACGGTGTCCAGCTTGATGAATGAAGAGCGACACTCTACGTAAAAATTAAGTTGCCTTTCGAGATCATCTTGATATGCCACCGCTTGAACGAACTTATTGATCAGCTCGCCACAGATTTTACTCTCGTCTTCAACTGTTACGGCGCTGAAAAACACATCACGATATACGACCATGCTATGTACGGGAAATATTGCCTGATGTTCGTCAGTAACAAGAATTAGGATATTATTGGCTGTTGTTCTTTCCCTGGCCTATACTCTTTTGTTTTCATTTTCTTTTATACCACTTCTCTCAATTTATGTCTACTGAATAATCAATTACATAGTTTATTTTTTATTTTTTATAATACCGTCTGACTAAATCTTCTACTTTGTATCAGATTATTTGCAATGGTGGCGATCATTTCAAAACTGCCTAAAAAAATCTCTCAGTTCGTTAAAAACCTTCAATCTGTGTCTCAATCTAACTGAAACACTATCATAAGCATAAAAAACTCCTTCAAATTACTTAATACGTTATTTTTGTTTTCACTGGCAGATACTAATCTATATATATAAAAGAAAGTCGTGTTTGTTACAACAGCTCGAGAACGGCTGGACCGAATATTGCCATGGTTTTTGATTTGTTGGATTTGTTTCCGTCCCGAATAGCAGAATACATCTTAAAAACAACGAAACGAGAAAAAAAAAAGTCGGAAATGTCGGTAGGGGTAGGGTAGGGGTTGGGTAGGGTAGGGGTAAGGTAGGGGTAGGGTAGGAGTTGGGGAGTCCGTGTCTACTCAGTGAGACAGTGGGGGTAGGGTAGGGTAGGGGTAGGATACCACGCGAACGAAGTCGTGGCGGGTCAGCTAGTGTTATTATATAAGTAACATAAGTTTGTTACAACAGCTCGAGAACGGCTGGACCGAATATTGCCATGGTTTTTGATTTGTTGGATTTGTTTCCGTCCCGAATAGCAGAATACATCTTAAAAACAACGAAACGAGAAAAAAAAAAGTCGGAAATGTCGGTAGGGGTAGGGTAGGGGTTGGGTAGGGTAGGGGTAAGGTAGGGGTAGGGTAGGAGTAGGGTAGGGTAGGGTAGGGGTAGGGTAGGATAGGGGTAGGATACCACGCGAACGAAGTCGTGGCGGGTCAGCTAGTGTTATTATATAAGTAACATAAGCTGCTTTTATTAAAAAAAAAAAACAAAGAATTGATAAAATTCAAGGCTGTGAATCCGGAAAATGGACACTTTTCGTTTTAGGAATTCGTAATTTACACGGGCTGTATGGCTCAGGGCCCGATGATTATCAATGTTTTACATCATCTAAACCCAACCAAGGTACATTATTTACGACACTTGGGTTTCACTCAGAAATCAGAACCTCATACTCGGCAGCAACGGCCTGCAGGCTTAACCAATAATATGGTGGCAAAAATAATAATAATAGCAAAACCTAACGTACTTGATGGAATCGTGTAATATGCAGCAAAGTCTCATCAAACTGGAGATGACGATGTGGTCCTCAATGTGCACGGAGTTGTACCGTGAGAAGAATATGGACAGCACTGTCTTAGCCATCATCGTGCGCGCGCTCGATGTCTGTACCAACTCTACCAGAGGCATGAATGCGTCCTGGAACAAACGGTTACACATTAAAGAACTCATGTCATCTCTAGCATTATCGGATCCACTCACCGCGGCATTGGAACGCAAAGGGAGCATTAGGAGGAACACGGATGGGTTTCAGTCAGTAAGAGTCTGAGACTCCCTTTCGCTCCACCCAGAGCGGGAAAAGTCATTTGATGATTTACCACCCACAGAAAACCATTATTAGATTGTTTTATTTTTATCACAAGAAGATACGCATTTGAAGTTTTCGCATAATTTGTCTAATGGACATTCTGAACAGGTGACGCAATCTGGGCAGCAGTCTGGTGGTGGTCATTGGTAACCACTCGGATTAGGTACAGTGGCGACCAAAAGTCCATACCCAATCTCAAAACGTATTAGGTTGACGTTTAGTTTGACTTACGACCTTTTACTTTCAAGAATAGACACATGTATCATCGTTGTGAATGTAGTTCATAATTTCAACATTTCTAAATGAGACAAGATGGTCTAGCGGTTAAGCGCGCCCAGTTGACGGCGTTAATCAATGAGCCGCGAGTTCGAATCTCACATTATTTTTGTCTTTTTGTTTTTACTCAATTTGAAGAAATGAACAGAAATATAATATTCTTTAGCTTGTTCGCTTTGTTCACACATTTCGTAAATTTAAAAGGGTAGTCATAGAAAACTAATAAAGAATTTAGATTTCTGTGAGGTAGACACATGAGTTTTGTGCATATTTAACTTGATTGGAATGAGCGTTGTCGTTTGGTTGTGGTTGTTGGTTAGTAACGAGTGATTTAATAGATACTCGTAGTGGTATTGTAAGTATTCTCGAAACGCAGGCAAATAATATTACTGAGGCGAGGGCGACTATTATTGGGCTGCATAAAAGTGGTTCCAATTAATATCTTATGAAACCTGACTGAATGTGAGTATTATATTAACGAATTGTAAATTAAACTTTTTTATTTGAAATTTATACCTAAGATACCTAAAATTATTTGGTGGCATTTCGATTAAAACTTATTATTGATTTTTAAATATATAATGACGCCAAAAAAAATGTGTTTATTATGGAATTTATAAATAAATAGTTTTAATATATTAAAATTTGTTATATTAAATAAATATTATTAAATTATATAAAAAATTAAGTCACTTTAGTATTTTGTTATAAATGCCTAATATTACTTTTTTTGTTGTTTTAGAGGAATACTATTATTAGTCTCTGGAGCAAGAAATACGAGGAAGAGGATAGATAGCCTAGCCTACCTACTCAACAGCGAAGTGGATTAAGTTTGGTGGTTTCGCACTGGATAACATACTGTTTACAACAACAGCTGCATGCATCATAAACCAGAAAAAATACGTTTCGGGATGACGTGCAACAGTGCTACTTATGAAGAAGTATTAGACGGTGTTATGCAACATTTAATAACCTGGATGTTTTAGTTTTAATAATAAGGTGCAACAGTGCTACTTATGAAGAAGTATTAGACGGTGTTATGCAACATTTAATAACCTGGATGTTTTAGTTTTAATAATTAGACGGTGTAACTAAATATTTAGTCATAATTATATTATATATTCGTAGATAGTTATTTAATGATCTTAAATTGAGGTTTAGTTTCAATCTTCTTTTCATCAAGAAAACGAATTATTAAACTATTACCTCACTAAGTTTATTGTGACGTTACATAAAAAAACCTGTTCATAAAGTCTGAATTATAGTTTAGTTTTCAATTAACTCTGCTGAATACCAATTCAGAAACTTAATACGTGAGCATCACCAAATTTATTTGTGTTATTAAAATATCCTTCTCTTATTATGTTATTATGAATTTTATTGACTAAGTGGGTATTCAACAAAAAATCTTATGAACAGTTACAAGAGAACTTCTTTTATTTCGGTAGGAATGTGACGTTACAATTCTCATAAGTTTGTTAATTTTAAAAATAAATTTTTGTTATCACACAGCACGCCTTTTTTTCCTACTTCCAATTACAAAAAGTTAAAATAAAATCACATAAAAAGTTAAATAAATAATACAATAACTAATATTTGCTTCTTATAAAAAATAAATAACAAGCATGAATACGTAATAATTCAACATAAACCTAAAAAGATTTTGCCTAACATTATTATGGTTTCAAGAAACAAAAAACAGCCACACATAGTATAAGATTTGAACTCGGAATTCAATGATCGTAAACCCTTTCTTATCCAAACCAGCTGCCAGGCCATGTTATAATTATGCGAAATTTAGCAATGCAATGGTAAGAATATGGTCGCGCGTCGGGTAGGACTCGTACGGTAAACAGAAATATAATGCCATTTCGCGTAGTGCGACGATGGTTCATTAGTGTGTGTTATCTGTGGAATGTTGAGACATCACTCGTAAACACACATGCGCACGCGCTGACTGGATCGCGCCCGTGTTCATAGGAAAGTGAACCTTAGCGTGGGTATGGATTTCTGAGCGCTTACTGTACATAGACCATAATACAAAAACCGACTACCAATATATTTCTTTCAATATTTGAAAATGAACATGCTTGAAATAAACACAAAGTTAGTTAAATGTTATAAACATGCATCCTTACCATAAGGAACAACTCTTCGACGTCAGGAATGGACTTGAGCATCCTTTTGATAACGAACTGGAAGTTCCCGGAGAACTCGTCGGCGGGCTTGCCGCACTTTATCATGTAGCGAATAGTGCCTCGCAGTATCACGTTCACGTGTTGGGTCTAAAGAGGAAATTAAACATTTTTTTATGTTTTAAACGATGCCCCATACTATAAGTTCCTCCTGTATCGTGGGTGCGTTTACAAACATATAAACTCACATACACAAACAGCCAGACCCGGAACAACTATCTGTAGCTCATATAAATATTTGTTCCGTGCGGGAATCGAACCCGCGACACGCAGCGCAGTAGTCGGACGCTCAGCCACTGCGCCAACCGTGTCTTCAAAATTTGAACCAGTGTAGGGAAACAGTTTTTGATGCGAGTTAAGTAAAAGGAAGATGCTGCTGGGCATACACTGGATGGGAATAGAGTCGAGAGATAAATTAGTATAGGTGTCGCTACGAGTGGTTCGTTTATTTTGTACAAGAAGTTACATAGCGGAAAAGTAGTATCTTTTAAATCTGTCTCCTATATTAAACTACTAGCTTCTGTCCACGACTTCATTCGCGTGGTTTTTTAACCTGCATAAAGTTACGTTTCTGGTTACTGCTCCGCTCCTGTAAAGCTGATATTTTAAAGCCTATAGTCTAAAAATATTTTTTTGTCATTCGAACCAGTAGTTCCTGAGATTAGCGCGTTCAACCAAACAAACAAACTCTTCAGCTTTATAATATTAGTGCCTATAAATTTTCAAATTTTACATCAAGGGCACTAAAGAATACACAACAATAAAATTGTAAGTACCGACAAATGTGTACAAGCGAACTGGAGCCACGGTTCCAAAACTTGCAAGAAATGATTAGTAGACTTTAAGCTGCTCGCTATTTTCCACCATGTCTGAATTAACGACTCAGACGCCATCTGGCGATGCGTGTCAGCCTTGCAGAGATGCTCGCCCAAAGAAGCCAAAACTTCATTCATCATTACTGTAACAAAATTGGTTTATTAAGAATCATTATAATATACACATTTGGTGCAGCACAAGGTTTTGTCCTAAACATACGTTTGAAAATAGAAACTCCATTAAAATACCATAAAAATATTTTTACCCATTTTATCAGCATAAGTGTGAACCATCTCCAAAATTTTCGGTGCTTTTTTAATCACAGTCGAAGAATCAAAGGCAGATACAATACAACATAGAAATAATTCACTGAAACAAAACGTTATAAATGAATAATTAACTTACGCACGCACCCACGTACATACACACTTGCGCTTTGGACCTGCACAAGTCCGCAATGACGTGTATGGGATAAATGTGTGTCAAGTATCTGAGCCATGTGACACACTAACGTGGGCACAACGTCATCATGCTGATTTGTGAAATTCGAACGTGCGTAAGTATATCGTAATGAATGATTTCCAGCATCAGAATCTTAAATAGGAAAGATTTTTAAATGTTACCTTAAAGTCTTTGTATGTGTATGTACTATGTGTTATTGTTGTTTTAAAACTACATACTTGTTTTCAATTTGTTCGCATTTTTGAATAAACTCGTCCAAAAGATCACTTTTACATTTATTAGAGTTAAGTGTACCAAATAACAACCAATCCAGGGCTGGTACAATAAGATTCAAATACTTGTCTTGCGTAAGTAATTGTATTTCATATTTTTTCCTCATTGCTATTGAAAAAATCTAAAATCAAGTTAAATTCAATTACTTATAAGTAGGTAAGAAGAGTATTTAAGCTAAGCGGAATTTTGGGAATGCAAGCCATTTCGCCAATTTTTACTTGCACCATACATGAGACATTGATAGGATTTTCTTGAATATACATATATAACCCATGGACGCTCCTCTCTCCGCATGTTTATGCGAGTCGATACGAGGAAGTGCAAACCAGATCGATAAACAAGAATTTTAGGACTGATAGATGTTACTAGACTGTGGTTCTTATATATTTCTGAAACAAAGGTGAGTAAGGGTATTACCACACCAACCTCTCGACGATTGGTATGGTAACACCCTTAAGGAATAATTGAAGGTATTTGCTAGCAAAATAAGGAATACTAGCTACTAAAGTTGCAAGCAATCTAGAAACTGCAATATTTATACGGAAAAAAATATTTACCTGCTGATATTCCTCAAGAAATTCTTTTAAGTTAGCATAAAAATATTCCTCACTGTCTTTACCTAGTAATTTGGATGCATTGTGACATAAATATACTCGTAAGTATGCAGATACCAGTGGGTTCCCTATTCCTCTTATCATAGTAGAAATTCTTGCTATAGCTGGCTTTATTTCATCCTTAGATATAAACACGTAGCATTTCAACAAAGCCATCTCCATGTATAGGCGTGGTAATAATTCTCTGATTGATGCCATCTTGTACATCCAGTTTTGACATGTCTCTTTAGCTGATTCTGGCACTGTCCTTGGATCAATGTTGTGAACTGTTATGAGATTATTGTTCCTGTAAAATCATCAACAAATATTTCAAGGATATTTTAAGAATTCTAGAACAAGGGCAACAGGAGGCCTCCAATTACTTACCCAAAACTTTTTTCTTTAAGACGATTGAACACTAAATTACCAAATGTGTCCAGTGTATCAGTGATCAATATAAACTTGCTCGGATAGAATTGCATTACACTAATGTCAGACAATAGTTTTGAGCACTGGATTCCTATTTTAAAAGCCTTCACTCTTTGCTCAGAATCCCAAGCCTGTAAACAACAATATTGTCTGACTATGTATACACTGTTTAAAAGCTTTTTATACGTATATGATTGTTGAGTATATAAGGCATAAAAAAAGGTAAAACTTCGCTATCAAAAAAAAAATATAAAAAAAAATTATATATAAAAAAATAATTTCCAAATTACCTTTTTAATTTCATCATTGAGTAAGTTTATTTTTGTGACAAATTCTTGCTGACTTAAACCCATTGTTTTTCTTACTGACCCTTCGTCAAAGTCATCCAACTGCTCTAGCCTATGTTTTACCTTTTCATTTAAATTGGATACCTGTCTAATAAGAGCTGAAAAAGAACTAACTTAAAATAAAATAAAAAGAAAAAAGAAACACTATTAGTTATAGGTACAAATAAATAGAATTGAATTGTCTGTTTATAATGGCAATATAGCAGCCTTTTACAATGTAATTAAGAATGGTTACACGGTACATGGTAAAATGCATACAATACAATACATACAATAGTTTTCCAAATAAATTTATTAAATTAAGAACCATCATACATACTTTTTTCTCCACCTGGCAAGTAGCTGCTAACTATTGTAAGTTTTTCACCAGTTGTGTATTTGCTGAGAATACCAGCACGCCTAGTACTCCAAGCTTTGGAATAATTCACACCTTCAATCTTTTCTACCTCCAAAGCATTGATATCCTAAACATTATCAATGTGATATTAATCTACCTCTATCACAAATTAAGGATTTTAAAACATGGATGGTACTTACTTCCTCTAGATTCATTTGTTCAAATCTCAACAATGGGTCCACTTCTTCAAAACCAGAGCTCCATTTATTGATATGATCAATGATACTATGGCTAGAGGACTCCTTCTGCAACAATAGAAGAATTAGCATTTGAGCTGAATTAAGAAATAATAATTATGAAATACTGAAAATAAGATGGCTTGGTGCGGCTTATTTCTCATATCATCCTTATCCTCTCTTAATATCCGCCCCTAAGACGACCCACTGACCGAATTTTTACAAAAAATACCGGCGAGTTTACATTCCAGGATTATGATGGTACGACACCCTGGTAGCTATTATTTTATGCATTGTGCAATTGTTGAATATGGTACTTACTATTGTAATAACGTTTGTTTTTAGAGGATAGCTAGTCACTTCAAATTTAGGAGAATCATGTTTAAGCCTATTAGATTTCTTTGCTGATGTCCTGAAAGAGAATATTTTAAAATTGATGATAATTTTGTGATTGATTGCGATAATTAATTGTAGGTATAAGTGTAAAAATCGAATTAATAATAACCATTCATAGTATACAGGCATAGTGAAACTATTGTAGGATTACTGATTTCGGACCGACCGTAGATCTTACAAAGTTACAAAATTATTTTCAAGATATCCAGGAATTACAAATTGTACACATTACGATTACAATAATATTTATTAAGATGACAGTGACAATAAAATGAATGACAGACTGAAATTTGTCATTTTCATCATCTTAAGTCTGTCACAGATATGTCACACACGCAATTACATTTTATCGTACATTTTATACATACTATGTCCATACATGAGGATCCACCTTAAAAATTATAGTGTAGTGTAGTGTACCAGGAAATGGCATTGTAAAAAGTAAACGATGTGTTTTTCATAACTCCGCTGTCTTTTTGTTTATTCTTTTTTTTAAAGTATTTTTACTGGCAGATAGCTAATGTTATAATATATGTTTCCACAGAAAAAAGATAAAGCCCCGTGTTAACTGACAATCATGCGAAACGAAATTGCTTGAGTAAGTAAGTAAGTAAGTAAGTAAGTAAATAATAAATAAGTATGGAAAGTAACATGTGTGTTTTATTTTTCTTGAATATTCATGTTCGTTTATATTACAGACAAAAAAACGACGGGTTGCACTCCGGGAGTGCCGGCAGAACTGAAAACGCTAAAAACGTACACAATTATGACAATTCGCTATTTTGTGTACGATAAATTCGTAAGATTTTCGATCAGGTCACGTGTCCTGACGCGAGTTTAACATTTTTTACCCATTCCAAAAAAATTGCATAACGCCGCTAAACAAGTTTTCACTTCAAAAATATTAAAAATATCAAGATGATGTAATGTATGTCTACCCTGTGTATAATCTATAGTGTGTTTTTTATGGTTTTTTAATCTCGTAGACCAAATTGACAGTTTTATACGTCAAATATAAAAATTATGTGCTTTCGGATCATAGACATAAAGCACACTATTTTCAAGTTTGACGTAAGAAGCCGTCAAATCAGTCTCTGAGATTAAAAAACACACTATAATTGACCCGTTATTGCAAACTACAAATCAATTGCTACTTTTGATTGTCCTTTTTGCCTTGAGATCTGGTACTCCTTTATTACTTTTCATCCGACTATTTTCTTTGTAATTTGCTTATGTGCGCGAATATATTAAAAGAGCATTTTAGTTTTGATTTTTCACCGTTAAGAGAAATAGGTGGCAACTCTTTTCAGATCCATGTGATCAACCCACAATGTCACTGTCATTGTCATGGTCAACCTTTGAAATGAATTAGAGTCAAACTGAATCTCATTTTTTGGCCTTGATGTACCTAGTTTTAACACCTAGAACTAGAACCAGCTGTAGTTTGTTTGTGGTGAAGCGTTTTGTTGTACTTTCATCAACTTTATTTATAGGTGCTTTATTGGCATTTTACCAGGAAATTTCGCTGTGCGTCGTTTCCGTATACTTCCTCTTCAGTTGTGGGGAATTATGAACTTACATAAGAACATTTATTACTTGGTCTCTTATTTTTTAAAGAATGGGTGCCTATAGCAAAATTTATACTGCTTTCAAAAAGTATCCACTTTTACGTGGAATGGCATCTTATAGCATTATCTGGCCTGGCTCTAGTTTAATACAACAAACCTTTGAAGGTAAAACAGTTGGTAAGTACTGATTAAATTCTTATTTAGCTCTTCCGTTAAAATACCTACACCAAAAGAAATAAAATTGAAAGTAATAATCCACAATAATGTATAATTTTATTACAGGTAACTATGATTTGTGGCGCTGCGCACGATATGGCCTCTATGGGTCCTGTTATGTTGCTCCTACTTTATATAGTTGGCTTACAATTGCCAATATTATGTGGCCTGGAAATTCTATACGAGCAGGTATAATAAAGGTAAATTATATCTTTATGTATGTATCTTAGGTTTACCAAACTTAATCCTAGCATACCCTGGTCTTTTATATTTCCATCTTTGGAATAGACACAAACTTAATATGGTTAAGGGCAGGGTATACATCATACACAGTAACAAACCAAAAATTCTTGTTGTTTATCTGCACAAATCACTATCATTCAGAAAAAAACTGTAACAAAATCAAGCAGATGATTTACACTCGCAGTGACCTCTTTCAGTGGTTTCCTTAAGTAGGATGTTAGGTCAGACATTATGTGTACCACTGGCCTGGTACAGTAACCTTTTCAGCAGATGAATTCACAAATATGCATGTTGTGTTCATTTTTCTTTAGTAGTGGGTTGTGCTCAGATAGGAAGTTGCTTCAAGTAAATTATTGGTATTCAGCTGTATTTGTTTACAAAGAAAGGCAACCCCAATAATTTACAAAAGCCTAGTTAAATCATAAAGATTTTGTTTTATTGTATATATTTATATTTTTTTAAATTGCTATAATGATGCAAGAGTTGTTGTATATGATGTTAGGTATTACACAACTGTTGTACTGGTTGCTTAAATAATTAGTATTTGTCATCCTTTAAGTATTAAAATATTTTAACCCACAAGAGTTAAAATTCACATGTTGCTTATGTATTCCAGTGGACTCTCACTGGAATACATAAGCAACATGCCTAGGAAAACTTGGTGTTTGAGTTAGTACAAACCACAACCACACAGAGGCAGGTTTCTGTATTTACTGTAAAACTGAATGATATTTTAGAGCAATAGCAAAATTGAAACTCGTTTCATTATCTGATGTGCAATTCATATAAAATTTCGACTCTAACTCTTTAAATAAGAAAATATTTTAGCAATTTCAGGATAAACATTTTGTGTTGAGTTTCTACTTATTGTGTTATATCTTTTGTAGACATTTGTGGAAACGGTTACATACACACCATTTGCAATGTGCAGCTTCTATTTTATTATGAGCTTACTTGAATCAAAGCCTTTTCATGAAGCGGTTGCAGAAGTTGAAGCCAAACTTTTGCCAACATACAAGGTATGTATTTGTTAGTTATTGTGATGGTTCAATATACACTTTATTCTGTTGATTTAACATACATATTTCTGTATTCCAGGTTGGTGCCTCCATTTGGCCAGCTATTGCCATGATTAATTTCTGCCTTATTCCTCCAAGAAACAGGGTGCCTTTTATTAGTCTTTGTAGTCTGGTTTGGACATGTTTCCTTGCATATATGAAACATTTAGAAAAAGAAAAAGTTAAAGCAACACCTATTGTAAATCCAATTAAACTAATGAAAGCTACTTTATGAATAAGAAAGAGTTAGCCAAATTATTAGCTGAATTGAATATTTAATAAGACAACATAGATGTGTTATTATTTATTTTAGTTTAATTTTATTATTTATTAATAATTCCATCTCAAATATGTGTGATATTTAAATAGTCTATAGTTGCTTTGCAAAGATTTTGATATTATTTATTTCAATATAATTATTTCTACAAACGGTATTTACAAAAAAAAAACCTATTAAATTAGAATAGGTAAACTAGACTTAGTATTGAAATGAGCTATTATGAGCTAAGCTCTGCTTAGCTTGGGATCAGATAGCCGTGTGTGAGTTGTCCCAAGATATTTATTTATTTTTATTTATTGGGTTAAATATAATATTTATGTAATTAAGAGTTAATTTTTTCAATTAAATATAGTCTTAAACGATTATATTTATTTATTATATTATATCAAAATATGCAGAAATTTATTAATCTCGACTTATATAATAAGCCTATGAAGTGAATTGACCATCTGATATCTCAATGCATACCAAGTTATTGTTGGATGTGCTACTAAATTTGTAAATGTAAATTTTCTGAAATTTTATTATTAAGTATTTGTAGAAAATTTGGAGAACACTAACGAAACCATACATGGTACAAAAATGCAATATTCCGACATTATTTGTTTGAAATTTTAAGAATATACTCAAGACATGATTATGACTGTTAAGAGATATATTGTATGTATGTATAATTTAGTAAAAAAACGGGAATCTCCTATGGCATCTAAAAACTCGTACGCATTGCTGTTTATGGGGCTAGTGCACAAAAGGCTGGCTGGCAGCATTGCCACGTTATATTATAATGGCAATGCTGTTTCTTCGGCTCAAGAAAAGGCCACTCCTCTGGTCACATGTAGAGTTTACCAGATCATGCTTCGTCATATAAAAATCTCTTGAAGTGACATGCCACCACTTGGTGCTGGGCATATGAAATATTTATTGACAAATAATTAGTCATAATAAAAACCAACAAATTTTACACAAGAAACAAAAGAACAATGTGTTCAAGTTTTATTTTATTTAACAGAGTTAAAATAACCCAATAGTACTAGAGATTTGATGATAATGTAATTTTTATAGTATAGTCATATGTACATGCATGGCATGTTATTCGTTGTTACAATAAATGTAAGAGACAAGTAACAGGGTGATGACTAAATACATTTCATATAGATCTACAAGGTAATACAACCTACAACGAACGAATGTGTGATGGGATGGGCGATTGAAAACTTGTGTGTTGACAATATATTTTCTATGTTAATGTGATTGTTTGCATTTAAACCTAATTAATTCCTATTCAATAGGTACCTAAGTGAGCGTGAGATCATGTGCCTACGATTATGTGACTCACGACACACTAGTTACACGTGGCGAGTGAATAATTATTATTAGAGTCTATTTAGCTGCTAATAGAGTTGTCACTTGCTACCAATGCCAACTCTACGGAATTCGTCGAATACACCGCCGTCGTTAAATGATTGTCTCTCTGAGCAAAATATTCAATTCCCCATACCGTAGCGTGAAGGGCATGAGGTGGCACGAGGTATTGGTCAGAGTCTCAGAGAATTGGTTAATACTCTAAATAAACAGTCTCAATTGTGTTGGCAGCAAGTGACGTAGCGCTACCCCCGCATTTGCCGCCAGGTGCCGCGCGGCCTTGTAGTTTCCATCGCATACCGGCCAATACCGCCGCTCTCGCTTTTGTATCCTCCTGAGTCCTCTTCGATCTAGAGGATCGGGAAAACAGCGCTGGGGTGCTCCGAGAAATATGTAAAAAAAAAAAAACATAACGATTCCGGCCACGGCGGCTAATCTTAATGCAGTCTAGCTACGTACGCAGGAGATATTATAATACACAAATGCGTACGCAAACACAGGTGCACTCCCTCTTCCCTAACTCTCATAACCCGATGGGACGGAAATCCGACACGACCGGTGAGAGATCAGGTGCAAGACCAACGGCTTTACATGCTTTCCGAGACTCCGGGCTGTTTCAGAGAAATTCCTAATGGAAAAACCCCTTTTTGCGCGACCTGGGAATCGAACCCAAGACACCACGCCCACCAGTTGTGCTTGCCACCTCGAGAACAACGGGGCAGTTACCATGTTAATGACTTGACCGGTAAAATGGACTGTTATTTAGATACTTGTAGATTGTATCATTCTTTCTACACAATTACATACATACATACCTAAACTCACGCCTTTTCCCATAGGGGTAGGCAGAAACCACAGAACGCCACCTGTTACGATCCGTACAGAATGCTCCTTGCGCCTCCTCCACGTTCATACATCTGGTCGTAAAAGCATAATACTTTCTACACAATTATGACTTGTTTATGTAGAAGTATCTAATACCTCTTTACTCTCTTACTTTGCTCAATATACATTTTGAGTAAATTTTAGTAGCGTAGTACAATTTTCAATATTCACCACAATACCCTACTATTTTTTTTTCAAAATGAATTCCCTAAAAGAATAAATTCGTGCATCCAAGAAAATTGAGCTAATTTCGAGCAACTCAATAAATAACTTATTCGTTTTTTCGTTCGAATAGAATAAGTTTATATCAAAATTTCATGCTTTTTCTTAAATTTAATTTACCGTGTTTGCAGAGATTTGACCTTTATGATTGACCCTATCGATTGGTGGCAATGTTTTTTGATTTTAGTCGGTTCGATTCCGGGGTGTGGCAAGCGCATAGTGCTTGTCTTTGTAGCAGTTTACTTTAGGTATAACTATTTCCATAATAATTATATCTACAGTATGTCTATGCCAAAATGCAATGATTTAAAGATTCATTGATTGAAGATTGAAGTTGACAATTTGATTTGACAATGACAATACAAAGTCGTCATACTGTCAAGTCAAACAGCCATTTGAGCCAAAATTTATAAAAAAAAGTCGCAAAGTACGGGTGCAGGCAATGTGTTGGTGCTGCCAAGTGCTGTACTGTGCATAACTGTGGCTGAACTTACTGTACAAGGAGCAGGTGCTTGGGTAAAAAGAAAAAAAGGAACAACACGGACATAGTTCCAAGATATTCTGGAAAAATGAATAATTATTATGTTTAGCAGAATCACACCGTTAACAATGAAATATAAATAAACAAAAGTTTGCAGTTCACGTTTGTGTATTTGCTATGCTTTTGTGAATAAACTAATAGGTCATTATGTCCAGCAATTCTTTATTGTTTTCCATTAACAATGAAGGCAAAGTTTACGCCTTGTCAACAAGTGGGTCGTGTTGGAGAGAATTCATGTATCTAGGCTTAGAATTCAAAACATTATCTGCTGTTCCACATTTCCTATGGGCTGTTGGCGGTGACCGACAAATTTATCTCCATGTGCATGGCTTGGAAATACCCATTCGAGTCAAAGAAGAATCCTTCGAAAACGAAAGGTGGTTACCACTTGAAGGCTTCAGTGGAAGGTTACTTCCCACAGACAGATATCATTTTTCTTCCCAAGATGGCACAAAGGACAGATCAATTGATCGCATTAGGTTACCATCAATGGCCTGGCAGTGGGAAGGCGATTGGCAACTTGAGCTAACATTAGATGGCCAACCCTTGGATCATGATGGCTGGACATATGCTGTAGATTTTCCAGCACAATTTGGCCCATCAAAACAATGGAAGTCTTGTGTAAGAAGAAGAAAGTGGATCAGGTATCGAAAATTTAGTGCTATGAATTCATGGTGTGCAATTGCTCCTTTGCACAAAGATCCAACTCAAGAGCCATTCATAGATGTCAGCATTGGTGGTAATCAAATTCCATATGCTTCTCCTGGAACATTGTCAGTTTGGGCCATCACTGCTCATGGACGTGTTATGTATAGGGCTGGTGTCAGTACAACGTCTCCTGAAGGATTGAAATGGATGAACATAAGCATCCCACCTAATTGTGATATAAAACAGATTTCTGTGGGACCTTCCGGATTGGTATGGGCTCTTTTGTGGACAGGAAGGGCTATTATTAGAAAAGGCATAACCAAAGACTGTCCCACAGGAGAAGCTTGGATGGAAGTTAAATCTCCTAATGATACTAAACTAGTGTCACTTTCTGTTGGATTCAATGCCATTTGGGCTGTGAGTTCTGATACCAGAGTTTGGTTTAGAAAAGGCATAGATGGCAATACAGCTGGAAATTCAGAAGGAGCTGCCATGGGAAATGGTTGGCTAGAAATCACTGGGCATATGAGCTATATTTCAGTTGGCATCAATGATCAAGTGTTTGCTATTGGTGACTCAGATAAGTCTATTTATTGGCGTAGTGGTATCACCCCTGCTGAGCAAACTGGCAAAAGATGGAGAATGGTTCAGGCAAATATGCAACTAAGTCGCACATCAAGCTCAGCTAGTGTTGTTTCTTCAACATCCAATGCCAAACATCATAGTCTCAACATGCTCAATGAAACAACAACAGAGCTTAAATCCAATATAAATCTTCACAATTCCTGGGAAGAATCACATTCAGCACCAATTGAACATACATTACCTATGAAACCAAAAGAAGCTCGCCAGAAACGAAATGAACAAATAGACAATATTGATTATACAGGAAAAAGTTATGAAACAACATTAAAGAACCCAAGAGCATGGAGCCCTGTAAGAAGTGTTGGTTCTGTTGTAGGCATGGAAGCTCAACCTGATAGTGACAGCAGTGTATTTGATGTTGACTCAGGAATGTTTTTTGATGATGAAATAAGCCAAACAGCTTGGGGCACTTGTGAAACTACTTGGGCATTTGTAGAAGCTGGTGCCTGTTCTGTAGATGTAATGCAGGTGCCACACTGGTTCACAGACTCCCATAATGCATTTAATATGGACTTAACCTCGAAATGGCGAATTCAGATTTTGGATTATCTCAAGACTAGAAACAATAATGTCACATTAGATCTTTCTAAGTATGGGGTAGCTGTGGAAGAAAAAGGTTGGACACGGAGCTGTGAGTCAAGACTAATTAATGCAAATCATTCTAGTGAAGACTGCATATTATCTCTTTATTGGCATGATTTAGAAAAGATAGGAACACTGTCTGTTTTTCAACCTGATGGTACCATAAAATTCATTTTAAACCTAGGTGAAGTAACCAGTCTTATAACATCCTCGGAACCTGGATGTCCCAGAATAACTTTGTCTGTTCCACGTCAAAACAAGAGTCCTATTAGAGTTCAGTTTATATCAGAAATGGAACAAGAAGAATGGTTCAATGTTTTAGTTGATATCACATCACAGATCAATGGAGTTAATGGTAAACCATCAGCCAATTCAGTTTGGGCAATTGCTAGTTCTGGAGATATATTAAATTGGGATCCCATGCCTGCAAAACTGAATACTGAAAATAATGGCAAGTATATTAAGGAATTTCAAGTCTTTGGAAAAGATATAGTATCTGGTTTTACAACACCTTTGCATAACAATTTTCCACCTGGGAGTACTATAAAAATTTCAGGCTGTTTAAATGATGAAGTCAACAGGTTTCACATTAACTTAGAAGGGCCAGAAATTAAAAAACAAAGACATAAAATTGAGACTGAAGTGACTGACATACCTTTGCATTTCAATGTGAGATTTCAAGAAAGAGTTGTTGTGTGTAATTCAAAAATATTTGGTAGCTGGGGAGTTGAGGAAAGACATGAATTACCAATGTCTCCAGGACAGGAGTTTTGTATAACAATAATTTCTGACATCAATGCTTTTAAGATACTGGTAAATGATAAACTTTATTGCTCCTTTGAGCATAGACTCAGTCCTAAAACGATTGCATCAGTTGCTGTAAAGGGACCTTTAAAACTTTATTCAATGGAATATTCAACAACAAATGCTATAATTGGTTCAGAAGATATGTATTGGCGGATTATAGGGGGCTACTTGAGACGAGTTGAGTCTTGCCAGAATGGTATTGTTTGGGGGATATCCCATGACCACCGTGTATGGGTGTATACAGGAGGATGGGGTGGAGGTATTCTCAAAGGTAATACAATCTATTTTATTTTCCTGTAGTTATTTCATGAATTTCCTAATAAAGAAAGTAAACTTATGCAATTTTATTTTAGGTATTGGAAGCAAAGAAGGTATTCATTCTATGACAGATACTCAAACTTACTGTGTCTATGAAAACCAGAGATGGAATCCTTTGTCTGGGTATACATCTACTGGTTTGCCTACTGATCGTTATATGTGGAGCGACATAACCGGAAAACACAAAAGAACTCGGGAACATACTAAACTTCTAAATCGTCATTGGCACTGGGTAACTTATATTATTAACTCATTTTGCAATAAACATTGAAGTCATGCATATTCGCTTTGGCACAAATGTCCCTAATATTCCGTGAACCTTTTTTAACCTTTTGAACGCCACGGACGTTTATAGACGTCTAACGAAATCGTGCCAAACACGCCACCGACGTCTATAGACGTCAAGAAAACGAAATTTTTAAGTACTTATTTTCTACTTAAAAATGTCCTAAATTAAGTTTTTTGTGTTTCTCTTTCCTATTATTTAAAACTACATTAATGAAATATTGTAAAATAGCACAAAGATATATTGATTTCTTACATTTCACTAGAAAAAACAATAATCAAAAATTGCTAATCGAAATGCTGAATTGGTAGCTTGGCGTAGCAGTGGCGCCGATGTGTTTACGCTCTGGCGGTCAAAAGGTTAACTAGATTTGAGCCCACAACACGGAAGATATCTCTCCAGGCATCACGCACGCACACACGATACGTTTGGCAACCATCAAACGCAACGAAAAAATCGGGACATGAGACAATTGAATTTGGCGATGTGATGTCGGGTCTTTAAAGACATGTCGCGGGACATTTTGCCTAGTGAATACGTGACTTTAAATGATTTGGTATTTTAAGTTGCATAGTAGCTTGGCTTATATTCATTGCAACAAACATAATTATGCTACCTTCAGATATCCGAATGGATGATCGACTACAACACGCCTGGTGGTGTAGATTGTGATGGATGGCAGTACGCAACTGATTTCCCGGCACCCTATCATGGGAAAAAAATATTTACTGATTGTGTCCGTCGACGACGATGGTATAGAAAAGCTCAAATTATTACAGAAGGTCCATGGATTCGGGCTGGAAGTACTGCATTGTTAGATATTTCAATATGGGTGAGATTATAAATTACTTTTACTATGCACAGGTGTAGATATTATAATGCCTCTGCCTTTAGAAATTAGAGGCGTTACGTTGTGTTATATTTATCAGTTAAGTACCAATGTTATCGTTGTATTTTTTTTAATTTATGGTTTTAGATAGACATATCTAAAACTAATTTATTCCATAAATTGTGTTAGCAATTTTGATGTGCCACGAAGTAAATACACAGTTGTAGATGTTTAGGTATTAGCGTTAGGGATGCCCAATACGATGCGATATATCGAAATATCGATACAGCGCTATACGATATATCGATATTTAATACGATATTTCGGCCATACGATGCGTCTCGATATATCGTATTCCAATAAAATATCGCATTAACGTATCAAATATTCAAATCAAAGTATAACTTTGTTTAAAATGTACCATGAAGATCCAATATTATTATCAACATTTCGATACAAGCACATTATTTACTTTATTTGTCTGTGGTAGCAACTTCGGTGCCTTCCGAACGTCTCCACACTATCAGAAAGCCGTAACAGGATAAATCCACAGTGGTTATCCAAATTATTATTTTTACGCAGTTTGAGTGCTGATAAGTGGCAACTGTAATTTTTTTTAATGAGTAAACCAACTTTCCATACATATAAATTACTTTTTTTTATAATATACAATATTTATTGTAAAAATTAAAGAATGGTATGTATTTCTTTAATTTTTACGATATATTTAGTGTTTTAATAATATTTTACCTACGAAATAACTTACCCAATCGATATACTCAAGCGATACGGTTACGATGCGATATATCGATACAAGGTATGCGATAATATCGCGTATCGATACAAAGCCATTCGATTCGGTTACGATGCGATATATCGATACAACAGACTTTTTTGGGCATCCCTAATTAGCGTCTGCCTACACGATCGAGAATCGGCCCGATTCGCGTCACGGCCGTTTCTTCTGGCCGGCGAAGAAATCTGTCAAAAAACGGCGTGATCATCGGTCGTGGGGGCAGGCCCTTAACCGACTTTAAAAAAGGAGGAGGTTTTCAATTCTACTTATTGTTTTTAACATGGAATTACTTGTAAGTCACAAACCATTTCAACAAAATATGTTTACTTAACAGAGCAATGGCGACGATGTATCAGTCTGGGCAATAACTTTGGCAGGTGACGCCATTTATCGAACCGGAGTTACAGTTGCAGCACCCACGGTAAAAATTAAGCCATATTTTATAGTTGGATCATTTACTTGTTCTGTAGCGATTAACTTACTTTTGTATTACTTTTATCTTTTAAGGGTGTACATTGGGAACACGTGAATAACCCTCAGTCACTCATGGCAATTAGCACATGCAATAATGTAGTTTGGGTAGTTGGTCGAAAAGGGGAACTTTATTATAGAGAAGATATTACTATAGAAAATCCATCTGGGAGCAATTGGAAATTAATAGAAACACCTAAATATACCCATCCCTACAACCATAAGTCTGGCGCGGGCTCTAAGGCAGTGTCATTGACCAAATCTACAGCATGGGTATTACTTTCGAATGGTGCTATTGCTGTTAGAACTAATATTTCAAGGCATCAGCAGGATGGTAAAGAATGGAAGCATTTAACAGGTAAATACTTTATAGTGACTAATAGTGTTATATACAGAACTTCACATATGATTGTGTAGCTCTTTCTGGCAAACCGCCCATAATAAGCGATCTGAATTCTAATATTAGCAATTGGAAAATAATGGGAACCAATTTATCGAAGTCAGGTTCCGTCAGCGTCAGGTTTCTTTAACCGAAAGACCTACACAACTTATGTAAAATGCATGTGTTTTTTAATAATCATGTTTAAAACTTTTTCAGATTGTGATTTGACGTTCAAACATATCTCAGCTGAAGAGAACGAGGTATGGGCAGTCACGACAGAAGGAGTTTTGCAACGTCGACTCGGTATAACCGCAGACAATGTTGTCGGTTCGGCATGGCAGCCAATATTATCAAGCAGCTTAGTTCACGTGTCGGCTAGAGGAGGTTATTTACAATGAAATACGCGATTGATATGTCTTCCGCAACGATTAACTAATGTTGAAGTCATCGCACGCATACCATACCAGCACAGCATCAGATCGGCATCACCTTGCCTTATCAGCTCGTTGTCGACTAGGCGTCAACCCAAGGTGGAAACATAACGGGATCGACTCAGCAGCACGGCGACGCATAATAACAAGAGTGGCAAACTGATGCCGTTACGAGACCGATAATTGCAGTATATAGAATGCTTAACAGCTCAAGTTGAGGCTATGCCGCTCCGGTGTATGTGTGAGTTGATCTTAACTACTACTTAAAGTGCAGAGTAACTTTAACTCCAACTGTTACTGGCTATGTATGAATTTAAGAAGCCTCTTCATGGAAACGCGAAAGTTCTTTTGAGGTAGTTCGGTCATGAACCATATTAGCTAGTTATAATACGTATATTATCTCTACCCAAATGATATTTGTTACGCCAGTCGCAGTGAGCTCTCTGTTTTAGAAGAATTAATACATTACACTGTAAAAATCTTATTAAGTTATCGATCTCATTTTATTTAAAGATATTACTGGGAAACGTGCTCAAATATCCATTATTGTCATAACTATCAACATTTCAACCGACTGACTGAAAGTTCCGTTCAGCATTAACCTCCCTATCGAAAGAAAGATAAGATAAGGGTCAATACACACCGAGATGTCAGCGGCCGGTAGCGCCTAACTCTGCAAGCAGAAACGCGCCCAGCACTGTGATGCCTGCGGCAAGGTGCGCAAGGTCGCACTCTTTAAGCCGGTTTATAATAGAAGCGAGGCTACCACACCGCGAGCAATCACGCGCCACCTCTTAAACCGTTTGCGACTAAGGAGTGGTCGTCAGAACGAAATAAAATAAAACGTGGTAAATGTAGGTATTATAATAAATCCAGTAAAAATAAAAACTGATCGACGTTTCGCCATCTCCGTGTGAATTGAACCTAAGCTAATATAGTGGAAAATTATGATTACTTAGTATTAAATCCAGCATAAACATTGCTTTGTTCTGAAATAAATCAAGGTTTATGCTAAACTGTATGAAATTCGTTTCAAAAATATAGCGCGCTTAGATAGTGAGGCTTCGTCATAGATTATTCTAAGCATTAGTGGTCCTTATTCAATAAGAACATGCACCAGCTATGCATCTTGAAAGTTGCACTAATTCACGAGATCTGATTACTGGATGTTATACATGCAATTATAAGCTAGATTGCCTATTTACTAGCTATATCTAATCAAATCTGTAAGTTTAGAACACATTTTGATGATTAAAGACACGTAAATATTAAATAGAGCCATTAGAACTAATTTCAATTGCAACAATAGCAATAGCACGATGAAAAACGTCATAAAAGCGATAATACTATCAGATAGTACCTTCATGGCTTTGCTCTTAATTGCATGTATAACATCCAGTAACATTCTGGCAATGGCATCTAATTTACATATTTCTTAATATCCAGCAACATTATAGTTACTTGCAATGATGTGCAACTCTTGAACTGGAGCACTATTGCAAATTAAATATATAATAGCGAATTGTCTTTGTAATTAAATAATGTGTATGATTGTACATGATTCGTAATACCGTGCATGACCAGTAAATGCGACTCATCTCATCTGATATTATCTCATTATAATTATCTAGAATGTTAAGGATAGATAAAAGTTTGCGCATAAGATTTTCCAATAATTTATTATAAAAAATAGACTGAGGCTATTTTATTTTGTTGCTATTTTTTAATGCTACATTCCAAAATTATGTATAAAGTAATCCTTAAGTGTAAAGATATTATTTTCTAGTCATTGGTGTATATCATGTTATTAAACTTTTAAATGAATCAAATACATAGGTACCAAAAATAAGGGCTTTCGCTTAAATTACCGAGGTAAATATTAAATTAAAAAACTGCTATGTAATTATAATGCCTTTTTAATAACTGAAAACCTGGTTTATTTCAATAAAATGAAGTTCGCTTTTTGAGCAAAAACCATACTACTTAGCACATTTGTATAATTATGATGACTAATAAATTTTTGTCTTATAGATCTATAATTATGTTATGTCAATATTTTAGCATATTTGCAGATGTAATGAGTTATATTCAGTTGTAATAGGAAATCGTAGTAATGGTTCTTGTTCTACAATTGAACAGATTTTTATTTATACAATACGAATTAAACAAAACTATACCACGACACATATACAATAATAGTTATTATATTAGAGCAAATAATCTAGTTCATATCTCAAATAGTGATTATTTGGATCATTTTGTATTCTTGGGTATCCAGCTACCAATGCATCTTGTCCTCCTATGTACAGGGTATTGTATATTTTCCAGTACACGTCGCGAACCTTTCTTGCAGGATGGAATAGCCCCTGAAACAAGCATCGATAGTTAGTACAGGACTTATAAAAACCTTGTGTTTATGTCGCCTTTATTATTACATGCACTGAAATGAAGAATGCTATTTGTTAAGTTCTTAAGACAATATCAATGGCTGAATAACTAGCTGACATGTTTGTGATGTTTCCCTGGCGTTCCGGAGCTGCGGTATTCGAAAGAGATGATGCGCCGCCGGAACATAAGGTCACAAGAAGGAACATGGAGGGGTTTTAGTCAGTAAAAGTCTGTCACTCCCTAAGGGCGCGAGAAGTCATTGGATGATTTCCCATCGGTAAAAAAAAAACCTTCGATGTGGAACATAAAGACGATTTTACCTTTAGTTGTATTCAAAATTGAACTTAGATAAAACACAAACAAGACACACCTGTAGAGCATACTGAAGGATCTTAACGGGACCAAGAGCGACTCTCATGCCTTCAACAGCGTCCATAAATGCCTGCACTAAATGCGGTGAAGTTTCGAAGATGTTCGGCCATACGTGGTTCAGTAGATGTACTAAAGCATCTTCGCATCCAAATCCGTATACGCCCAAAGCCATATGTTTTATGGCAGCACACGCTGTCTGTCGATGCACCAGATCCCTGCAAACAAAACAGACAAAAATCTATAACTATAATCATTAAATACCTTATATATACACCAAAACATAATACTCCTTACATGGCAAAATCACGCTAATGTTAGCAATAAACAGGTTAAAATAGAGACAAGCTGAGTAGTTTTAAGAAATATAGAAGAAAAAAAACAATACCTATCCATAAGTGCATCTTCTAGCAAAGGACAGACAGCGTAAATGTAATCTTTGCCCATTTCCCCGATGTACTCGAACAAGAATGACAATGACTTCAACACTCCATTCTGCACATTCAATTCCGGTACCCGGTACTCATTCATCAGGGCTGGTAATACGGTGAACGGCGAGCAAGTTTCCGCTACGATGGCGATAGCAACTGTTGTGCACACTCTAAAAAATACAAATAAAAAATATTAGGAAATTATCTTAGAACGAATACACAAAATGTTTAATTAATGCTCATAATAAAGTATATTGTCATTACCGATTCTGTCTCTCCTGTACTTTCAAATTGTTGAGCAAAGTCGCCAGGACATCATGGGGGCCAATAGCCTTAGCAATATATCCAAATGTATTTACAGTCGCTCGTCGAATTGCTTTTTTGTGGGCCTTTAACAGTTCAAGCAGTTCAAAACATATCCTCATCCATTCTCTTGCAGAAACGAACTCTGGTCCTCTGTCTGCAATACGACCCACCAAATCGATACAATTTTCTTGTACTTTTTCATGCCTAAAAAAGACAACAGATTCATATATTATAGCAACGAAAACACATCATACAATTTTCAAGGGATTTTTCAAGATAGCCTGCTAAATATGTCAATTGAATAATCATTTATTTTCAAGTACCACGAGTAGACTTGACTTGTGAATTTTTGTGTTATGGCTTGTTCACACAGAACATCCGTATTTCCAGGATGATTTTTAACGGTACCGTCGCTACTGGAGGTGATCGCAATTACAGTACCGTTTTTACCCCACGGCGCTTCGGTGCTATAAAATGGATAAGTGTTTTAATACTATTATGTGCGTGAACTCCCTTGTGCAACTACATACGTGATCGCCGAATAAAAACGTAAACGATAAAAGCGGTCCTGTAAAAACGGCCGTCTGTGTGAACGAGCACTTAGGAACAATTTACTTACAAACTGTTAGTAACACAAAAACAGTTCGAGACATCACTACTGCAAGGTCACATGCTTAAACCTTGGGCTGTAAGCCGAAGCCTTGCAGCAGTGGTTCACAAACGGGTGTCTAGTCTGCATGCAACCATCCCTACGGACTAGGGATGCGCATCGCTTTCGCATGGCTGCAAAGAAGTAGTGCACGCGAGCTTACCTAAAGCACTTTGAAATTATATTTTCTAGCAATAAGACTAATTCGTGAGCATATGGCCATTTCCATCAAATACAATTTCGAGATCCACAGATATTGTTAACCACATGTGAGTTTTGATTAACAAACAACATAAAACAGTATAGCGATTTCCAAAAAAAAAACCGTAAGCCCAATCAGAATTTGAATTTTAGCAGGGTGGGTTCTAGTAAGCCATTACCTGTTCTTCAGAATCGGTGTAAGTCTAGGCAATAGATCTTTAATGGGCGGTGTCATCTTTGTCATACCAATCACATTAACGATAGCTTTCAAAGCGCCTAGAATGGAACCCAGTACTTCTGGATATTCTTCGCCCAAGTATTCATAAAGGACTACGCCAAGATGCCCCATTAATTTCTCCTGTAACATGCAAACATTATAATGAAAGACTAGTATTGATGAGACAAGAAATAAAAAAAAATCCGATATAACATTTGTTTTGTTAGATTAAAATAAACTTGTAGCTTATTAGATTAGTACTGACCTCTTGGCAGGTTTTCATTACGACAGCAATACGCGAAATGAGATCGGCAGCTTGTTGACGGACTTTGGCGGATTTATTGTTCATGCGCCATAATATAATACCGCAAATCTGTGGCAAGTACGGCTTCACACGCTTTCCTAATTGGTTCACTATTGTGCCGAACCCGTTCAACATTACAACATCCTGTAAAATGTAACATTTAATATTTAACATTTTTTTTTAAAGCGACTGCTTGGTGGCTAAAGCACAATTCATGCAAAGCTGCATATTCATTGGGAACAAAGTTGAGAAACATTGCGCAACTATATTTCCTAGTGATTATGGGACACATAAGTCTTTAGAATGAAATAGTATCGTATGTGTTGTAGCATAAATGTCTATAATATAAAGGATATAGTATATTTTACCTCAGTAGTCTGTTCTTGGAATGCGTACAGTATACCGTCAATAAGAGCTTCTTCTAACTTGGAATCTATGTCAGCTGCGCCTAGATTGGCAAGAATCTTCTCAATAGATTCCATCACCATCTTTCTGTATTGCTCGTTGTCATCTTTAAGATCGTCAACAATTCTATTAATTATTTCCGATGCACCAACCTGTGGATTAATTAAAGGTTAACAAACATTAAAAATGATTTTTAACCATCAAAGGTTTTTTTTTGTTAAGTATCATCAATTTAACTATTTTCTGGCTTCAGTATCAAGTCAAAAACTAGCTAAAGATCACACCAATTAGGTGTGCATGCGAAATAGCATCGAAATGGGACTTTTCGTTTTTAATTTACAATAGCACAGAACAACATAGTGTATACTTTAATACTTACTTTGTTGGCGATTTCAACAGTAGTGTCCACGAGCTGGCGGTAATTACGTCTATCCAGGGCCATACGGTGGTTCCAGAAGTGTTTAAAAAAGTGTGGCAGAATCTCATCCATTATGTACTGCGGCTCCACGCCGTCCGTCCCGCAACACTGCTTTACTACCTGAAAGATTTAGGGGACATTATAATATAAATATTTAGCAAAATGTTTATTTGTTATCTTTACATTAACACCAATAAAATAACAATAAATAAATAAATTATACCTTTAATACAATCTTCTTCATTTCCTCATCTGGAGACTGAAACTCACGGATTAGAATGAGCATCACTTCACGCGTATAATAGTTTGCGTATTCGGCGTCCATGAGCGGGATGAGGTAACCGATGGCCTTCAAGAAGGCAGCTAGACCTTTGCCTCGGTGGGTTCTGATACCCTTCCAGAGGGGCTTGAGCACGGAATCGAAGGACTCGATACCGTATGGCGTGGCGGCTTCAGCTAAAGCCGCGCTGGCTAAAGCTGTGATAGTACGCACTTTTTGTTGTTCGTCCACCAATCCTGAAAAATGAAATTTAAAACAAAACCCGATCAGCACATGTACTTCAGGCCCTGCCTATGACCATCTTCTTGCTCCACCATCAGACTATCCACCTCTAAATCAATTTATCATCTAGACAAATTGAATGAACCTAAAAACGATATGTCGGCATTAAGGTTTTACAGAGTTGGTCATTCTGCAGACTGACAGTAGCATCAGTTCTTAATAGTAATAATAAAAAAAGAGAACTGCTTCAATATCCTACCATATGTTTGGGAGCTATAATGCCACCGACAGCCGTCATACAAAATATAATGTAGATTAGCCTAAATGGAAAAAAAAAACATAGAGTCTGACAAATCAAAAACCAGAGGTAACCAAGATTATTAAAAAATAAACTTACCATGTTCAATGATTTCCACCAAAGACTTGAGATGAGGCAAAATAGCACAGCCCATAAGAATAGCAATTTGCTGAACAATTTTTATTCCAGTGTGTCTGGCTTGCCATGATTTCTTTGATCGACACACAGCCTTCAAAAACGGAAGAAGAGATGGAATACCTATAACAAATGGTTACAATAGATTAGAGACTTATAAAATTAAAACTGATAAAACTTATAAAATTTATATTTTATTAATACTTTTACTTTATTTCTATTTCTTACCTAAAGCAGATGCGACAACAGCAAAGGCCCTGGCGGTTGTGTTACGAACGTATTCGTCAATGTTGTCTATATCAGGTCTCATTGTGGAGATCATGGTGGCCAGACCAGCGGCTTTAGCCAGATTAGAGATAATCTCTCGACCCTCGACACGTGCGTAATAATCTTCGTCAATCAACAAAGGTTCAATAACAACAAGGATCTGCAAGTAAAATATAAACAATTAGGTTGCATTAAAAATTAGTCAAGCTTTACGACATCACAACTAAATTAGTAATGCACAGCAAAGTCAATTTCAATTGATCAGATCAGGCACACCACAGGTTTATTCCCATATGCTGGTTTTTTTACGATGTAATTGTAATGTTTTTTTTTTATTTCTAAAGGGAATCACACACTGCCCCGCACTACGCTCCGAGGTGCATGGCGACTTAGAGCTGAGACTGCTTGTGGATACGTTTTCTGTGTGTTGCACTACGCGTGTTTTCTATACAAACACAGACACTTGTAAACAACATAAGAACACGCACCCCCGCGCTAAGATCCGTGATGCGGTGCAGTGTGCGAATCGCCTAAGTCTTTTCATAACTAATTCAAACTTCATACCTTGTGTACATAGGGACGGACTAAATCATCCAATTTATACAGAATCCTATCAATAACTTTGACAAGCAAGTGTCTCTCTTGGTCTTCTAATGTCGGACTCATGAGAAGAGGCAAGATTTGGTTAAAAAGGGGTCCAGCTCCGAATTCACGAGCCTTGTCTGTAATTTGACGAAGAGCTGCTTTGCACATAGGTGGAGTTCCATTCTGAAAACAAAAAAAAAAAACTTTTTATATTCGTCATTCCAATAGACACATAATAATGTAAGGAAAAATGAGAGTAGAACACGTCTTTCAAAAATTTTCTTCGATATGTAATTGCGATTCTCCAGACCGATTCCGGCTACGGCGGCTAATCTTAATACAGACTAGCCACGTACGCAGGAGATATTATAGTGCACAAGTGTGTGCGCAAACAGGTGCACTCCCTCTTCCCTAACTCTCATAGCCCGATGGGACGGCAATCCGACACGACCGGAGAGAGATCAGGCGCAGGACCAACGGCTTTACGTGCTTTCCGAGGCACGGGGGTGTCACACCACCAACTTCCAAACTCCGGGCTGCTACTAAGAAATTCCTAATGGAAAAACCCAATAACACTTTTTGCCCGACCTGGGAATCGAACCCGGGACCCCTTGCTCAGCAGTCGCGCTTGCGACCGCGAGACCAACGGGATATGTAAGTATGTATACTTTGAACGTGACCTTTTACTAACGTAACTTTTTCCATTTCATTTTTACTTTTTAAGTTTTTCCTAGACATCACTGACATTAGTAACGGGAAACATTGCACACCTAAACTTATATAAATTATTCATCTTTCGTCCGCGTGGCTTATTTCAACCGCGTTAAGTTACGTCTTTGGATACTGCTCCGTCCCCTTAGGTCGTAGCGTGATGTTATATAGCCTATGTTACTCAGTGATAATGTAGCTTTCTAATGGCAAAAGAATTTTTGAAATTGGTCCAGTAGTTTTTATGTTTATTCGTTACATACAAAAATACAAATCTTTGCTCTTTATAATATTAGTATAGATATAGATAAAACTGAAAATCGCCAATCCACCTTGAGCAAGCGTGATGATCAATACTCGCGCTTTCTCTGTATAAGAAAAGTCCTTACTACAAAGGACTTTTCTTTTCTTTATTGTTAATAATATTACCATGATTATTTTGTATACTTTACCTTGATTTTCAACAAGAGTTTCATGATTTTCCTCTCTTTAAGTTCTTCTGGAGAGAGAGTGTCCTCGTCGACGTCAATGAGCAGTTTATCAAAGTACTGCGCGTCTTCGGGTTTCATGAAGGGCAGTTGCTGGCTACCCTTGGGCTGCGGGTCGAGCAGGCGCGCGGCGGCGGCGGCCGACCCTCCCAGTTCCTCCGTCTGCATGAAAAAGCCGATAGGGGTACCACCCAGTGGAGTAGGAGTTGCGGTCAGCTTTCGGGCCGGGGTCCGAATCGGAACATAACCTGGGTAACAATGCATCAAGTTAACAAATTGCTACAGTCGCATGCCGCAATGAATACTATTATCTTGTAAACATGCATTTTAACGTAGTATACAATCAGCAACTGACAAAACATTTAAGCTCAATCTGGCAGTTTATCCAACGGCATGAGACTGTAAAGCCATATTGTCATCATTCATCTGAAAGAAAAATTGAGTATTAAAACGTAGGTATATTAATCTATCATTTTAAATTTGATAACACATGTATTGATCAACACTTAGTTTCGTCGATTGATTTCCACATGTTGTAGGCTTTGGATATAATACATGTGTCCTGAAACTAAAGGGGTTATTAATAACTATGTGTAAACCCTTAATAATTATAAGTCTTAAACATAGCAACTTAATTAGCGTAGTCCCATATCAACGTGTACATACCGGCAGGGGGCGGTAAAACCTTGTACCCAGGTGGGAACATGGCATCTAACTCTTCGTCTGTGTAAGGACGGTTTCGCTCATCTATTTCTTTCTCCCAGCGGTAGGCTTGTAACTGCTCTGGGGTCATTGCAGCCACATGTCCAGGTGTAGGAGTAGCCATTGCCATAGCTTTCATTCCCACTGGAGTTGACTGTAAAACAAACAATATAAGTAATGATGGTAGTTGTGAATGTTATAGTTTAATTGTATTTAATTAATCTACTTGGTTTTTTAATGCATGAAATACTTTGTAAGCTTTTATAAAGAGGATAACATATAATGATAAAAAAGAACAGAATATTACTCACTCCTCCAGGTGTGAACATGGGCGTATGCGGCGTATGAGTGGGAGTAGCGTGTGACGGCGTAGCGTGCGAGGGCGTGGTGTGTGTCGGCGTGGCGTGAGACGGCGTGGGCGTCGCCGCAGCCGGCGTGGCGCCCGGAGTCTCGTCCCAGCGCGAGCGCCGCTTGGTGCCCGGCGTCGGCGTCTCTTGGATAGTGTCCACACCAGTACCGCGGTCAGTACGGGGTGTTTCAGCCCAACCACTGTTGTGTCCAGGAGTTTCTACAAACACAAGAAGATAAAATGATTGAAATAATTTCAAAATACACATTATAAATATAATATACTAGCTTTTGCCCGCGACTTCGTCCGCGTGGATTAATAGTTCCCGTTCCCGGGGGATTTCCGGGATGAAAACTATCCTATGTCCTTTCTCGGGTCCCAGACTATATCTGTACCAAATTTCATTGAAATTGGTTCAGTGGTTAGGCGTGAAGAAGAGACAGACAGACAGACAGACGGACAGAGTTACTTTCGCATTTATAATATTAGTATGGATAAGAATGAAGCATTAGTTACCTCTGTCTGTTTTGGGTGTTTCGTCCCAGCGGTTGCGCCTAGAGGCATGTTGCGCGGGCGTGTCTCTGCCAGGGGTGGCGTGTCCAGGTGTGATGTGTCCAGGCGTAGCATCCCACACACGTGCTGATGGAGTCGCTCCGGGCGTTTCGCCTCCCCGTCCAGGTGCACTAGGCGTTTCTTCCCAAGCACCTCTCTGTAACAAAATGTTATACATTTTGCATTAATCGCCATGACTAATAACAAGGCATTTAAATCTGTTGCATTCTTCAAAAGAAATATCACAATATGTACCTCTTGATCCCAAGATGGTGTGGTTTGAGAAGTTGGTGTTGCTGAAATAATCTTCTTAGCCACAGGTGTGTCTTCAGAGCTTTGATCCCAGCGGCCCTTGCGCTTAGAAGGAGGTTTTACAGCTTCACCATTAGATTGAGCCACAGGTTTAAGAGTGCCTTCTCTGGCTCTTTCCAGCAACTTTTTTCTTAACTGTAAAGGAAAGGTAGGTTAACATTTGGCATTCATTTTATGTGTTAAAAATTATTATAATCATTATGATGGCTTATTATAGTAGTTTCCTAACTAATAAAAAAAAAGGTTTATTTGGAACAGAAACAGATATAAACAAAAATAAATGGCATATACCTCTGTTTCTTCAGCTCTCAAATACTGCTCTTTCATAATTTCTGTGTAAGTCCTGGAGCCAACATCTGGCGTTTTTCCACCTGAAAATATAGAAAGAATTATAAATACAATTCATCAAGTAAAATCTTATTGTGTCTTTATTCCCAGACCGATTGTGAATGAGAATGACGTGGGGTAGTAGGGAGGCTTAATGGGTAAACTAGCTAATCCTGCAGTTCATCACAGCTTTTGGGTTTGGTGGCGACCTGAATTGATCTATTGTGATAGCCACAAAAGCGGCGCTCACAATAGATCAATTATAGTTGCAGTGACACCACAGCCGCAATAAACAAATTAAAAAAAAAATGGGTCAACTGCACTCTTTCTTATTTGCCCAAATAGATATTTGCACAAGCAAGCATGACAAATTAAGTGTTTTTACCCGACTGCGACAGAAGGAGGGTTATGTTTTTCGAGGGTATGTTTGTATGTATGTATGTATGTATGTATGTATGTATGTATGTATGTATGTATAATTGTTTGGCACGCTCTGCAGCCCGAACGGCTCGATGGATTTTAGCTTGAGAGGTGTCGTTAGATTCGTATTTACTGTGAGAGTGACACTGGGTATATTAAAATAAAAAAAACAAAATGGCGGATTTTTGGCGCCAAATTCAAATGTTTGGATTGCTCTGCAGCCTGAACGGCTCGATGAATTTTAGCTTGAGAGGTGTCGTTAGATTTGTGTTTACTGTGAGAGTGACACTGGGTATATTAAAATTAAAAAAAAAAACTAAAAAAGTAAAAAATCAAAAACGGTAATTTAAAAAACTAAAAAACCCGACTGCTTTTCTGAGTATTTATGAAAAAGCCTTAAAACAAGAAAGTCGTTGTACCCGATTGCACTTAAAATTGTAGCAGTCGGGACCCATTCTAGAAATGGAGGTTTAGTGAAGGCTTGCTAGAATGGGTCCCGACTGCTACAATTTTAAGTGCAATCGGGTACAACGACTTTCTTGTTTTAAGGCTTTTTCATAAATACTCAGAAAAGCAGTCGGGTTTTTTAGTTTTTTAAATTACCGTTTTTTTTGTCTGTGCGTTACAATAAAATAAAAAAACTACATCATGAAAATCAATTAAAATAACACAAGGCAGAGATAATACTTCAGGCATTAAAAGCACATTATTAAGAAGTCCATTTCTAAAAGTTATCTTATAATCACCTTCTGCAAAAGGATCTGTTCGCTCGGGAGATATTATCATCCTACGCCTCTTTTGACGGTATTCATCTTCGCGGTCAGCAATAGTTGGTCTCCTTTTATCAGCAAACGGGTCATAGTCCTTATCACTCTGCAAAAGTAAAATAAAATTAATCAAAACTAATTCTAAGTTTAACATGATACACTAAAGTCATCATCACTAATCAATATTGAACATACAGACAATGGTACTTTTACAAAATATTTGGAAACAAACAGAATTTTA
Source organism: Caradrina clavipalpis (assembly GCA_932526535.1). Taxonomy (NCBI): domain Eukaryota; kingdom Metazoa; phylum Arthropoda; class Insecta; order Lepidoptera; family Noctuidae; genus Caradrina; species Caradrina clavipalpis. The sequence goes on from OW052093.1 coordinate 9,154,604, forward strand.
ATCCATATTATGACATTGCTGGGAAGGTAAAAACATTTTTTATCATATTTTAGATTACTTTTATTACCTTGCACAATATTATGAAAATGTTAAAGGAAAAGTAAGAATACCTGCGCAATATCATTTAACAATGAAGCTGGTGCAGTATATCCTGATCGCTTCTGAGTGATTGGTACATTTTCCACATCATCATCTTCCACTTCATCATTTGCAGCAATTGATGTCACATATCCATCATATCGTGACTTCCCACCTTGCCCCGCATTATCATAAATATCACTATCATAGTATGTTTCACCTAGAGATACACCTTTGTTGGAACCATTCTCTGGTAATTCATTTTTCTTAGATTGGATTTCTCTTATCTGAGCTTCAATAGCTAAAAAATATAAACAAATGGTTATTAATCACATAGAAGGATGTAAATACCATTTAACAATCTGATTAAAGATTATGACCTGATGTATGTATTACATATTGATATATTAGTAAATAAATGAATTAATTTTAATTATTTAACTACAACAAACATACAAATATAATTTTGGATCTAATAAAAATGCCCATTGCTAGTTTGCCACATATCTTTAGCATTGCATTAATTTTAGAACCACCAATTTTTAAATGCAAGCTGAAGAGGATAAATAAATGTAGTAAAAAGCAGAAAGACATACCAATAAACAACAGTGTTTACGGTAGTATCTTTATCATTCGACTTTTATTCACTCTCTACAAGGCGTGGTAATCCATGTCTATAATCAACACTTAAAGACATAATAAAGAGACGCAAAACATTTTCTTTCCATAAATTATAACTTAATCGAATTAAAATACAGGATCAATGCGGAAAGAAATGGTAAATTGCAAAATAAGCTGTACTACACAACAACAAAATATGGCTACACTATGATTATGCTACACAGCTAACAAATTAAAATTGTACCTTCGTGTGTCCTAGGAATCTTATCCATTATTCAAATTACATGAGAAGCAATCACACGTAATTGAATACAATTGAATAAAGGACGCTCTGATAAATTCAATACGAATTTCAATAAAACTATCCACAGAATCCACAGTGACACATTTCACACTTGTAAAAGATCCACACCATTCCGCCTGCCGCTGTACCGCACCGCTACTATTAATCTATGCCGCTACTAATAGCCAACATCTAGAAAAAAAAATTGAAACTACCATAGACTACAGAGTAATCACCAAAGTAAGTCTCTGCCGAAAATTACTGAAAATTAATACCAACCACTAGCACTCGTTAGAGTAATTTTCAAAGTAAATTTTTCAGCATTATCAGACACAATAGCGTTTATGGCGCTTTTCCACCAGAGATGTGCTATGCTATGTTGCTATGGATGCGTTGACGCGTTAAAGCTGACGTGGGAATGCACCGAGATGTGGTGGCAGTGGATAAGGGCCTCACCCCGCTCTCCTTGGCTAAAGAGAACTGGCGCAAACCAGTAGTGCTGGAGACTAAAGATCGCGAGGAGGTATGGCAGAGTAAGGAGCTTCACGGACGCTTTTTCCGGGCCTTGCATGGGCCCGATGTAGACTTCTTAGCGTCCGTATCCTGGCTTCGCTTCGGTGACCTATTTGGGGAAACCGAGGGTTTTGTCTGTGCAATTATGGACGAAGTTATCATGACGAATAACTACCGGAGATTTATTGTGAAGGATGGCACGGTTGACATTTGTCGGGGATGCCACCGGCCGGGGGAATCAATCCGCCACATTATCTCTGGGTGTTCTCGTCTAGCTAACGAAGAGTACTTGCATAGGCACAACCTTGTAGCCAGGATCATTCATCAGCAACTTGCTCTGAAATACCGCCTTGTAGAATCGGAAGTACCGTACTATAGGTATGTGCCCGACCCAGTTCTCGAAAATAGCCATGTCACATTGTACTGGGACCGATCCATCATCACTGACAGGACTATTGTAGCCAATAAGCCTGATATAGTGGTGGTGGATCGCTTAGAGAAGCGCGCAATGATTGTTGACATAACAGTCCCACATGACGTGAACCTCGTGAAGGCCGAGAATGATAAGAAGATCAAGTATCTTGACTTGGCTCGCGAGGTTGTCGACATGTGGGATGTGGACTCAGCGATCATTGTGCCGATAGTCGTCTCAGCCAATGGCTTAATTGCCAAGAGCCTCGACCAACATCTTAGGAGGCTCTCGTTGGGCAGCTGAATCAAGGGCTTGATTCAGAAAGCGGTTCTCCTAGACACGGCGCGTATAGTTAGGAGATTCCTTTCTCAGGAGCCCTGACCACCGGTGGCTTGGACCCTGTTCCCGACGCCCGGTGGGCTACTATATTTTATTTATTTATTTATTTATAAAAACTTTATGCACAAAATGTATAAAATACACCGTACAAAGGCGGATTAAAAGGTAAAAAAAAAAAAAAAAAAAGGGAGATTAAAAGGGGAAAGGGGGGAAAGGGGGATTTATATTTTTAAATGTTTTTATACTTTATAAGTAATATTTAAAAATGTAATTTATATGTTTAATTAATGAATAAATAGAATAATAATAAAATAATAATAAATATCTTGGGACAACTCACACACGGCTATCTGATCCCAAGCTAAGCAGAGCTTGTGTTATGGTAACTAGACAACTGATATACATACTTATATAATTTTATAAATACATACTTATTATAGATAAATCACACCCAGACACAGAACAAACAATCATGCTCATCACACAAAGTTTGTCCTGGGTGGGAATCGAACCCACGACCTCCGGCTTAGCAGTCAGGGCCACTAACCACTAGACCAACAGGCCCGTCGTATTTGCACCGCTACATAGTATGAGTGGAAACAGTTACATAGATTCACAGCTTAGCTATATCATCGCACATCTCTGGTGGAAAAGCAGCCTTACAATCACTTCTTCTTCTTCAACTTGGATGTGTAATATTCTCCATTTAACTGAATTTCGATAACTACGCCAATCTCAATAAAAATCAACCAAATACTCAGGAGACATTGTCATAGTGCACAAACAGGCCCATTCCCTATTCCCCTTAGACTTTAGAGCATTGTTAAATGCTCTAAGCTTTTCCCTCACCCTCATAAACCGATTGGGTGGCAAGTAGCGATCCGACACCCTAGAAAAAGTCAAATGCGTGAGAACTAACGGCCTTCGTGCAAGTATTAGTATGTACTTTTCGAGTATCATACCATGGACATACCACAAACTTCAAAATTTTGAGAAATTGCTTTTTGAAATATCGAATAACATGTAAAGAATAGTTTTTTTTTTTAAATATGAAGAATTAATATTATATTCTTCTTGAGCAATAAGTAATAATACTAGTAAGAATGCTTATAACCACCAGAACCACAGTCAGTAGGTTAGTACTAGTACTATAATGCCATGTCTACTAAACTGCCCTGTTGGTCTCGTGGTCGCAAGCGTGACTGCTGAGCGAGGGATGATGGTTTTGATTCCAAGGTGGGTCAAAAAGTACTATTGGGTTATTCAATTAGGAATATCTCAGTAGCAGCCCGGAGTTTGGAAGTTGGTGGTGCGACACCCCCGTGTCTCGGAAAGCATGTAAAGCCGTTAGTCCTGCGCCTGTTTTCTCTCCGGTCGTGTCGGATTGCCGTCCCATCGGGCTATGAGAGTTAGGGAAGAGGGAGTGCACCTGTGTTTGCGCACACATTTGTGCACTATAATATCTCTAGTCTGCATTAAGCCGCTGCGGTAAGCGGCTGGAATCGGTTTCAAACTGTTCTTGGTCACTTTGAAATGAAGCAAGACAAGCCGATTATGCTTGTCTCCTTTCCGGTTAGGTTTTGAATACAAATTAAGGGGCACTTCAGACGCATTTATACATTAAAAAAGCATTTAGTATTACGTACTTAAATGCTTTCGATGTTTAATTCTTATTTTATGATATGCACCATCTTATTCTTGGTCAGGAGTTTCTTCTTTTTATTTTGTTTGTACCTCGAATGGAACGGAGACCCAGCTTCTTTAACTTAAGTTTACGCAAACAAAATTGAGCTTCCCCGTTCACATGCTTCTGCTTGTAGTGCGCGTGGATACATGTCGATGCTTGACAAGCGCAAACATGTATGTAAACGTGGCCGATTGCTCGGCGGAATGTCAAAAAATGTTACTACATTGTAAAAAGAATAGACTATAGACCATTTCTTTTTATCTTTTTTATCTGTGTGTATTTCTCTCGCTACTGCAGCTGGGTACGTGTGTGTTCGCCTACAGAAATTTAACTTTAATACTTTTCCTATTCGTTCTTTATTAATTATGTTAATTTCTGCACAGGAGAAAACAAAATCAATCCTGGCGACTAAAGGATAATCATCCAGATTGATTAGCTGCAGTACTTTCGGTGAGTGTTATTGTATTTTGTTAGGACGAGTTCCACGTCAAATGTGCTGGAAGGTGACACGTATTATCAAAATCGGGATGCCAATTTTTAGTTCTTGTTTTTTTTTTACTTATCATTTCTTTAATATCAGAATTAATACCACGTAAAGGTTGTAACAATTAATGTATTCATAATATGTATATCTACCTAAAATTTGAGACAGGTTTCGTTTATTATACATTGTACATAGCCTAATGTCGTATTATCGTATGCACTCTTCATAATGCGTGTTCAAGAGTAAAATATATTACCGACAGAAGATCACAGGCACTATAAGTTCTGGTAATTAATCATTCTTCGTTTTTATCCTTTCCTTTATTTTCATTTTTTTATTTACCATCAAAATATCATAATAATATAAACTTTTTTGACCAAGTCCCATAAAGCTCATTATTTTAAAATCTTTACCCTTTCCCAGTAAAAAGCGGTTGTCACCTAAATGTAACCCTAATATATAAATATACTATTTGAGTTTCAACTCAGTATTTTGGCTGCGCTGATGCACATTACAATGCATAGCCAAGACCTGTGGATCTAAAATTGAAATAATGGTTACAACCAATAAAAAATTACCCAGGGCTGATACAAATGAGACCTACCTATCCCAGGTTTTATGTCATTGGAAGTTCAATTTTTTTTTAAATTTCTTTTTTTATTGTTAACATATAAGTATGTCAGAAGATGATATAAGAGGATGTGGTTTCTGATATTCTCATTGAGTTAAAACCAACTTATTGGAATCTTCCCAATAGGTACTGTGTGGTGCAGTTACTTACTGGAGCCAGATGATGAAGTAGATAGTGCAACTTTTAAGTAACTAAGTATCTGTTTGGCCTTATTGGACGCCTCGTTGTGGGTTCTCATCATTAGTATTGACATGTCGCCAAATATGATACATAAGTAGATTGTACCCATATGTAGTGGAAAGAAGTGGCAGGCGTGTTAAATTTTAAAACTAAGTCAGATTTCAGTTCTTGTTGCATGACCAGTCAGTTCTTCAAAACTACTCAATATTTTTTATGTTATTTTCAACATCTTGCAAAAGTATGCTTAAAGGTTTTTATGAAGTACATAATATTTAAATTAAATAAGGCATAGAAATCACAATGTTTGGACATTTTGTCTCACCAGTGGATTACACTTGTGCAAAGTAGGAGACTAGAGAAGCTAGATGATACTAGTGCAAATCAAATCTTTTTATTACTCAAAGGTGCTACCTACTAAAAAAAGATTTTATTCTGGATAAACAAAAATCTAATACAATAACATTGCAATTTTAACAAAACCTGATAAAGACCTGATAAAGAGTTATTTATTAACTTATATTGCCAGTGAAAGAATTATAGAACTTTTTTTTTTGTTGTTTGCGAAAAATTGTACTTCGATAAACCTGAAATATATGTGGTTATGGAGTAGATAGAAGTGCATATAAATATTAATACATATGATATATTTAATGCACCTGCCATGTTATCTCTTCACCTCCTTTGGTTGTCCACCATTGTACGTTTTTTTGTGCATAAGGTTTAAATAAATAAAAATATTTAAACATGACTCATATCTAGTATAGAAAAAAATCATCAAAATTTCTTTGGAAATAAACTTAATTTCAGTTTGGTAGAATTAAACTCATTTAGCATTTGAGGAAGGCTAAATGAGTTTAATTTAATTATTATTTAAACTATGTAGCTCTTAAAGATCCAATAGTGAATAGTAATGTTGTAAATTAAAAAAAAAAACAATTTTTATTTGCGATAAAATATAAGTTAGCCAGTTTGAAAATGTTCTTATTTTATAGATATGGTTTTCACATTAACAATATTTTTGTATTTTTAATTAAAATCTGAAACTGAATATGTTTATTGCTATTAGAGGTTTATCACATTTTCTTTCCATACTTAATATGCAATCAAAAGATAATGTCCTTCATTATACTAACCTTAACTGTTATACAATCAAAGTCATTTTGTATTCAATGATCAATATAATGAACACAAGTTTAGAATGAATTGTTTCTGAAACAATTGTTTAAATATGATAATGCAAATAAAATGTAACAGCTGGTAGGTATTGTGTGAGCCAATTGTCAGTAAAAATGTGCTTTATTTTAATTGTTTATTTAGTACTGTAACGACTTGGCGCGAACAAGGACTGCTGGAGGAGACGAAAATGATGCATCAGCAATCCATGATGGTTGGAGATATGATTCCTGTACACTCTGAGATACCCGTGCATGTTGAGGAGATGAATAATGTGAACTACGAGAATAATGCTTCCTACGCATATGACGATCTGTTTCCGGCTCTGCCGCACTCGCAGCCGCCGGTCCAGCGCAGCATACAGCAAGCTACCAATAAACTTCGCGTGGGCTCGTCGCTGCATACCCAGGTGGGCATAACATTAAGCTCTGAAATTTGCACTGCGTTCATGTTCGTTTCATTCATTAAATATCCCATTTTCCATTCATGGATATTATATTAATCCTTATTCACATTTAAGGCCAATAATGTAATAAGCTCTTAAACATAATATTAGGTATATACACGTGGATGCCACATGCGCTTTTAAGTATTACGTAATCAGTAATGGCTAGTGATAAGTATAATATGTTGTGTAATAATATTTCAGTTCTTTCAGATAATAAAAAGTAAATGAGTTGATAACTTACTTTATTATCGCTAAACAGCCACTAACTTGGCTATCATTTGTTAAATAACATTTGTTTTATCTTCTAGTAAGTCTTACATGCCCGTTTTTACTAACACTAGGCGACGCCTAAGTGTACTACATAAATATATCGAATTTTCACGCATTATAATCTTATTATTTTCAACATTCCAAATTAACCAAGCTTATCAATCATCTGATTATTAAAATATTTTATACCTACCTACTGATAATATGGGCAGGATAAGTAGGCATAAATAAGTAAACAAATTATCTTTATCACAATAAACAAAATGGTTAAAGTTACTTTTTGACAGCCAATTACATTTTTTTAAGATTTCAAAACAAAATAGACTTTTTAGTCATGTACATAACATTAATTTTTTAGAACAAATATATTTTTACAAATATCCAAATCTTACAATAATTAATTCGTTTTTATCTTATCGCACCATCCATACATATTTCTGATTGATTTGTTTTAAATAACATAATAATCAACTCCATCCTATAAAGGTATTCCATGTGCCATATGAGGAGAGAAAACTGGATAACGCTAATACTTTCGGCGAGGGCGAGTCCTTGAGAACCTGTCAATCCATCACTAAGGATACCGGAGCGCACATCGAAATATCTACGAGCAAAGACGGCAGCTTGACTTTCTTGATAACTGGCAAACACAGCGCAGTGCTTGATGCAAGGCGCCTAATCTTGACCCATTTCCAACAACAGGTAAATATAACAATAATTAAAATATGTTTGGCCTTCTAAACGCTATCCTGACATCATTGATTTAATTAACAGGCCAGCAAGCAAATTAATATCCCGAAGGAACACCACCGTTGGATATTAGGAAGACAAGGCCAGAAGTTGAAGGAATTGGAAAAAGCGACTACTACCAAAATCAGTGTCCCTGGTATTGCCGATAATAGTGACACCCTCACTATTACTGGCACTAAGGAGGGCATTGAGAAAGCTGAACATGAGATCCGAGTGTGCTCCGAAGAACAGGTGAAGTTTAATTTCTATGCTAAACAAACTCTGAGGCCAATGTGTGTCTTTTTATGTCAATCTTCCTTGATGGCCTTGTGGTTAAGGCGCCCGCCTCTCATGCATGAGGTGGTCGGTTCGATACAGGTCAAGGACCAATGTGCAAGCATGGTGATCAATACTCGTGCCTTCTCTTTTTAAGAAGAGGTTGCTTTGTATCTCTATGTATGAAAAAGGAATTGAATCTTGACTGTTTGTAGTTTCGTATAGAAAAAAATGGGCAAGAAACTCCATAATTAAAGTCAAAATGAATTGTGATTAATTAAATGTGACAATTTACTGCGAGACGGTGCAACATATTCTGAATTCAAACAATGAAATGTGTATCTTTTCGTGAAGTAAATTAAGTTATATTTTGTGTCGCTCTATTAAAAGGTGCGCGCAGAGTCGCGAGCCGTCGCGTCACGTCTCGGTGTGAACTGACCCTTACAAACAAGTAACGACACCCAAACTCTAGATTGAGAAGTTTAAAAAAAAAAATGTCAGCCACTGATACAGATTTTTGGGTTTCCAGTCGCGTAAAGCTATGGAGCACGTCACGATCCCGAAGATCTATCACCCGTTCATCCAGGGTCCTTACGGCGAGCGTGCTGCTGCTATTATGGCAGAGACGGGAGCGCGCATCCATATCCCGCCCGCATCCTCCCAAAAAGATGTAATCGTCATTGCTGGCGAGAAAAATGGTGTGCTTGCTGCCAAAACGCAAGTTGAGCAAATCTATGAGGACATGGTAAGTAATTATGAATCAATAAATGCAATACATTGGTACAAAAACACGAAATTATGTAGTTCCTTAAAAAATGGCAATAGGTCCATAGTTCTGCACCATGCTCGTCAATCGGATTGTATCAATCGATCGGTTTTAGTAATCTTTTTCGATCTACAAAAATCCAAATGAAAGTTATGGTGGCAATCCAATTGCTAGCAGTCGCGACAGCAATCCGATGGGTTCAGATAAATGTGATGCAATGCCACAAACTCATCCTTATCATATGATCCGTCAAACGGAACTGTGGATGCATATCTCGATGATCGGAAGACCCTTCGCCTTCAAATATAAAAAATGGCTTTAAACCGGCACAATCTAGAGATTTTTAGACTCAATAAACCAACATTTCAGCAAACGCATTTAGTATCATGGTTTTTGTACAGGTCAAGAAATGCTCAACTGTTCGTGTTGAGGTACCTAAATCTCAGCACAAATACGTGATCGGAGCTCGTGGTACAACTATTCAGGAGATTCTGAAGGAGACTGAAGTCTCTGTGGAGATGCCACCTCCAGACTCCCCTACTGGCACCATCACTCTCCATGGGCCTCACAATAAAATTGGTCTAGGTTAGTACAATTTAATATTTACATTGAAATTCCCAATATTTGTATGCATTGTTAAGCATTTTTCATTTTCCAATCCTTTACCTTTTAGCTCTCTCAAAGGTATGCGAAAAAGCGAACTCTGTTAAAACTGCGACTGTGGATGCGCCTACTTGGATACATAAATACATAATCGGGAAGAACGGCTCTAATATCAAAAAGATAACTCAAGACTTCTCGAAGGTATGATTTCTGTCATTAGCTTTATTCTAACGAATTTTATTATTTTGGTCATTTTGCATAGCAATGTCACATAATATGGTTATTGGTTTAACAGGCCAATGTAAACTAACAGCTACTAGCGGTTATCAAAACTGCATTGATAATCACATGTTAACATTTCGGTTGACAGGTTCACGTTGATATAACCCATTCTGAAGACAAGGTGAAGATCGATGGTCCCCCAGAGGAAGTGGAGCGCGCCCAAGTTGAGCTGGACGACTTTGTGAAGAACTTGCTGGCTACTCTTACCTATGTTGAATTATCGGTTGACCCCAAATTCTTTAAACACATTATTGGAAAAAATGGAACTAACAGTAAGTTTGACTGTTAATGTTGGGGAAAAAATACGGTTTACTCAATGATTATTTTTTTCGTTAGCCCGTTCTGTTTCCCTCTTGCGCAAAGGTCTCCCTACACTTCTTTCATCTTTTGTAATACCGCGTTTCTTCCAGTTTTCTGTACTTTTGAGGTAGTCCGCGACCCCGTATTACTATCTCAGGGTACCACACGGTTGCTATGTGATACATGGATTCACAGTTTTTTTAAAAGTTCGAGAGCTTTTTGTAGAATGTCAAACTTACGTATATTTTAATTTTCAGTTAATAGACTGAAGGATGAGACTGGGGTAGTTATTAACATTATTGAAAATGAAGGCAACAATATTATTCGCATTGAAGGCAGCCATCAAGGTGTAGCTGACGCTGAAAGAGAATTAAGAGAAATGGTAATGAAATTAGAGAACGAAAGGACAAAAGAAGTCTATGTTGACCATAGATATATTAAATCTCTTATTGGAGTTAGAGGAGAAAAAATAAAAGAACTTCGCGAAAAGTTCGAACGTGTGCTTATTTCTCTACCTGATCAAGGACAAAAGAGGAGTCCTATTAAGCTAAGAGGTCCCCAGGAAGATATTGAAAAGTGCGAAAAGTACCTTCACAAAATTATCAAAGAAATAGCCGAATCGTCTTTCGTCCAGGAAGTGCCGATTTTCAAACAATTCCACAAGTTTATTATTGGCAAAGGTGGTGCAAATTTGAGGAAAATTCGCGACGAAACTCAAACTGTGATCGATCTACCAGCAGAAGGTGATGATAGTGATGTTATAACTGTACGAGGAAAACGCGAGAATGTCGAAGAAGCAGTTAAAAGAATTCAGCAAATACACAATGAAAAAGCCAATGTAGTAACAGAGGAGGTAACGATTGCTCCTAAATACTATAATTCGTTGATCGGGGCTGGTGGAAAACTTATTCATTCCATTATGGAGGAGTGTGGTGGAGTATTGATAAAGTTCCCGCCTGCAGAAAGTGACAGCGATAAGGTAGTTATTAAAGGGCCTGTTGAGGATGTTGAGAAGGCCAAGCAACAACTACTTGCGCACGCTTCGGAACGGGAACTGACGTCGCACACCGCCCACGTGCGTGCCAAGCCGGAACACCACAAATTCTTGATTGGCAAAAATGGTGCTAACATTAAGAAAATTCGTGAGCAAACTGGTGCTCGCATTATTTTCCCGACTGAGAAAGACGAAGATAAGGAAGCTATATTTATTATTGGTAAGTTTTCCATGCTGCTTTTATAATCTTTTAATTCAAAAATTAAATTAAAAATTAAAAAAAAACCCCCAACACAAAAACCTAAGTTCCCTTTAAAAAGTAAAAAAATAACAAAAAAACTACGTCACGTTGGGGGACCGCTCGGGACGATCGTATCCTAAATGCAACATCGGTCCCCCAACGTGACGTAGTTTTTTTGTTATTTTTTTACTTTTTAAAGGGAACTTAGGTTTTTGTGTTGGGGTTTTTTTTTAATTTTTAATTTAATTTTTTATTTTATACTTTTTATAGGTACCTACTTATTATAATGTCGATTTTGTTAAGTTTGAGACCCCACTCGAGTATATTTACAGACATTCGGTTTTTCTTCCCTACTTTCACCCCCACAACTTTTAAACGGCTCAACCGATTTTCATCAAACATGTCTAAGAACACTCGGACATAGGTCACCTTTAATACAAAAAAAACTAAATTGAAATCGCTTCATCCGTTCGGCAGCTATGATACCACAGACAGACAGACAGACAGACAGACCGACAGACAGACAGACACGTCAAACTTATAACACCCCTCTTTTTGCGTCGGGGGTTAAAAATGATAAAAGGGAACATACATACAACTACGCCTGTATTCCCCGAAGGGTTAGGCAGAGGTATACCTATGTACACCCACAGTTCGCTAGTATGTTTTTAGGTCCCATGTAATAGGGGGTAAGCCTATTGCCATTGAAAGGGAAACATTACCTTATTATCTCTGGCAGTACTGATCTGATTACATTTTATAGTTGAGACCCCTATATAGTGAATATAGGCCCAAGCTATTATTTGTAATCAGATCACTTTAAAAATACAGTTTGTCATAAAACTACTATATTTTTAATTTTAGTTCTATCAAAAAGTCCGTGATACTACAAAGACAAGGTTGTATGTAAAAAGATTTAAATAGTTATTTGCGTATTTTTTACCAATTTGTAAAGTTTCAATTTATTAAATTAAATATCTTTGGCATCACAAGCATTTAATGGAAATAATGGTATCATAGATCAAGAAATTTAATCGTACGTTTAAGGGATAATATGAAATAAGTACTTACGCTAAATAATGTTTCGGAGCAGGCTCGTTTTTATTAGGTATGTAGTTGCAATGCTCGAAGAACTCAGTTTTTCTACTTCAACTTTCTACTATGTTTATGTAGCAGGTGTACTTGAATTCCAACTTCCATCTAAACTCCACGCGAACAAAGTCATGGGCAAAAGCTAGCGTCCTAAATACACGTATTGTTCATATTGACAATTACCGACATGTGAATATTATTAAAAGGATACTTAAAGCAATCCCCCCCCTTTTCCTCTGTGTACTATTCAACTGTTGCACAATTGTACAGCAGTGAAATATATGAATAAGTCATGGCCATATCAAATTGTTTTGTCAATATTTCATCTTTACAAAGTACTTGTTAAATAGTAACTAGCCTTCTTCTTCTTCTAGTGTCGATTGGCTCTTTAAATGATGTCCGAGCAGTATTAAGTATTAATAGTAAGGTTACTTAAGTGTTACCAATGAGTTATTTTCACTTTGGAATGTGATCTTTGTAATCCAGGTCGCGAAGAGCAGGTAGAGGCGGCTCGCAAGCAGCTAGAAGCCGCAGTAGCAGAGATCAGTAACGTTTCTGAAGGGGAGATGTCGGTGGCGCCGCGTCACCACCGACACTTCGTGGCGCGCCGCGGCGAGGTGCTGCGCCGCATCGCCGACGACTGCGGCGGCGTGCAGATCTCTTTCCCGAGGCAGGGAGTCAACAGCGACCGCGTTGTTCTCAAAGGTCCCAAGGACTGCATAGAAGCCGCTAAAATTCGCATCAACGAAATCATCGAAGATTTGGAAGCTAAGGTTTTAAATGTTCAATTTACTGTTATTTATTTTTTCTTTTATAGTATTTTATCCATAATTGGTGCGTGTTTTTTTTTAAGAAAACTAGAATCTGTCATAAAATATAGATGGCAAAAGATGGCTATTGCCATGCTTAAACTCAACAAACAACTTACATACTAATGATTATCAACAAGATACAGCAGAAACATGAGCATATTGACTTACCCTGCTGTAATTCTCACAGGTAACGATAGAGTGCGTGATATCTCAAAGGCACCATCGTACGGTGATGGGTGCTCGTGGGGCTAAAGTAAAGGATATCACAGCTGAACACGACGTGCAAATCAAATTCCCCGAGCGAGACACGACTGAGGGCGCAGATGTTCCTGTGAAGGAAAATAATGAGAATGCCGAGCCCGGTTCGAACGACATTATCAGAATTACTGGTCGCCCAGAAAATTGCGAGGCAGCTAAAAAAGCTCTACTTGAACAGGTAACGATTTTTACTCATAGAAATGAACAAGTATGATTCACATAGCAAGTGTTTTTAATTTATAAAAAGAGACAAATTGACTATCGTAAGTAATACTATTCGTTATTTTTTACTAGGTGCCAATTACGATCGATGTAGAAGTTCCAAATGAATTGCACCGTTTGCTTTCTGGTCAGAAGAGGAGGGAACTCATGCAAACATATGATGTGCATATTTTACTTCCGCTCAATGATGACCCAAGTGACTTAGTTAAGGTAAGAAAATCATCGGACGCAGGTTTTGTATTGAAATATAATCTTGTTTTGTGTGAGTACTTCATAAATTACCCTGCAATAGAGGCATAATATTAACCACACTAATATTCTTCAGGTTATTAATAGGCTCTAACATTTGATGTTTCAATCAAAACGATGGTATCGAAAATATGTTAAACTGTCATATTATTGGACTTCTCGATTTCTTCATCGATTCTTCAGGTTATCTGACTATTCAAAAATCAACCATATATTAATTAATAATCATTCATTTTGTTTAGGTAACAGGCACCCCTACAAATGTTGAAAAGGCCAAACTTGCTCTTGCTGACAGAATTGTTGACATGGAAAAAGAAAAAGAAGACAGACTTCTCAGGTGAGTCTGCATTACCTTTATAAGCCTGTTACTTTAATTATTATTTATTATGTTTAGGGAACCAAATTAAAAATGTATACTTATTTTGATTCTATAAATCTTCATAAAAGTGTTGGAAAGAAATTTAAACAGTAATGAAAACTATTGGGTTCTACAGTTTGCAGATAAAACCAAAATAATGACCATTTTCAAGTTATATGAATTCTTATCAGATTTGCCAAAACACCCATCAATCTGTCAGATTATAATTATAATAAGATATAAGATAAACTATTACAGAGAATAACTTATAATAACCCTGAATATCCTTATGAAAAATGAAAAAATATTTATTTTTTGGGGTTGTCAGTTTAATGGAGGCCTACAATCAGTTCGTCAGATTTTCATACAAATTATATGTCAACTAATATGAAAGTCAATAGCTCTTTGAAACTTTTAAGACATATTTCATATGATTTCTGCCATAAAAATTATCAATAAGTAATAATAATAAAATTTACAGGTCATTTGAACTGAAATTCAAAGTGGATCCCGAATATCATCCTCTAGTTATTGGTAAGGGTGGTTCTGTCATCACTAAAATTCGCACTGACTATGGAGTGCAAATAAACTTGCCCAAACGTGGTGAGGCTGATGATGATATCATTACAATCCAGGGCTATGAAGACAAAGCATTGCAAGCCAAGGAAGCTATAATGTCTATTGTGCATCAGCTGGTGAGTTCCAATTTTATTTATTTACAAGTAGGGACTGATATTTGCATTTCTTGAGTAAGTACCTATAACACATGGAATCCCTAAGAAGGAAATAATTTAATATCTAAGAATGATGGTAAAATACTGCAGGCTTATGATGATTAGGTGCAAGCAACAACAAGATTCTTAAAGTTATTTTTTACTTTGTATTCTTGAAGGTTCTGTTTTGTAAAAAAAAAAAATCTTGAACATTTCCTTTTTCCATTTTCACTCATTTAAAAGTTACTTGGTTTTATAAACATGTTTTGAATAGAATATATATAAATGAGCTCTAAGGAAGGTTTCTAGAAAAAATATATTAATCTACTGAACGCCAGTAAGAGTTTTTAAAATTTTTGCCTCACCATCGTTGTAAACACATTATGTTCTAATAATATAATTATTTTAGTTGTGTGAAGAAAGTAAACTCCTTATCTGCTTTACTGTGTTGCTTCATCACTTTGCTATATCATAAATAAATAATTTCTGCAGGACAATCAATGTCGAGAGGAGGTCGATATTGATCCACGAGTTCACAGGAGGTTGATTGGCCTCCGAGGCAAAAACATCAGACGCATTATGGACGATTACAAGGTCGACATACGATTCCCGAAGCAAGGCGATGACAGCATCGTTATCATTACCGGAGACGAAGATAACGTCCTTGATGCGAAGGACCACCTTCTCAACTTGGCTGAAGAATACGTAAATATTGCAATACTACATAAACATTGTACTGAGTTCTTTTATAATTATTGTTCTATCTCTATTTAAATCAAAATTATTATATATTCTACAGATGCAGGACGTGGCCGACCGCTACACGCGACCTGCGGGACCTTCGTTGGGTGACTTCGGTGATGTGCTCGGCGAACGCGAGCAAGCAAATAGCAACGCAGGACCCGCTGGGGCCGCGGCCGCCGCCGCAGCTCCCGGGGCCACCGGCTTCGTGGTGAAGGGAGGCCCGTGGGAGCAGCGCGCGCCCGACACGGCGTCGACGCAGGAGTTCCCCACCATGCCGGGGGGCCCGCGCGCCGTGCAGCCGGCCGCGCCCACTCCCACGGCCGCGTGGGGCCCGCGTCGCTAATAGCTCGACGACTCGTCCTATATACTTGCATGCGTGCATACTTTTAAGCCTATAGTGTATACTGGAGAGCGCCGCATTTTTTTTTTCGGCTGTTTCGTCGTGACGGGACGACGAGTGCGCCCTCGTACTTTGATTATACTGTCGTCGTTTTGCGGCACCCGCTAATCATCCTTGTAATCTTAAAACTGCAGATATCTCTCGTTCTCGCTCATATTATTGCGAAATTTGAGAGCCAACTGTATAGCGATTTACTTGTGAGTTATCGGTCGAGTTAACTCTCTGATTTATAAATAACGCGAGGTCGAACCGAACGGTTATTAAGTATTCGGTTACGCCATTTCGTTATTTTGTATGAATTATTATTATTAATATGTATCTATGAGTATAAATGCCATTCTACTAAGTTGTTATTTACTTTGATATTTATAATAAAATACATGATGTATTTTTAATTTATGCATCTTTATAGTATGCATAATAAACTGATTCCGTGTACTTATTTAAAATTATAATGAAATTTCTATTTTTCATACATAATAGTTTTCAGGTTTTTTTATCGTGTTTATAATGTTGCCTATAAAAATAATGAATCAATAAATGATAAGACAAGAATGAATATTTTTACAAAGTAATGTGTACATAGTAAATAAATTGTGTTTGAAAATATTAATAAAATCTTTTACATGAATGCATTTATTGTTCTTTTTAAGAATTCATTCCAAAATTGTAAAAAAGGAATACAGTGTGCCTTCGTCTGTTTGTTACAGCTGCTTTTTCAGCTACTACTAAAGCCAAATAAAGCTATCAACTTGAAAGGAATGGTTTTAAATAAAGTCTGTCCACCTTGCAGTAGAAGCCAAAGCCGGAGTTAAATTTACTGTCACGCGTGGTATATAATTACGAAATATAATTGCCGGCACGAATTGTGAACACAGACAAGACTACCTGCCTGCCGGGGCTGCGGGTTGTTCGAAAGAGATACCGCGCCCCCGGAACGCAAAGGGCACACGAAGGAACATAGATGGTTTTTAGTCAGTAAAAGTCTGACACTCCCTCCCGCCCCGCCCAGGACGGGGGGGGGGGGGGTCATTTGATGATTTTACCATCTTAAAAAAAAAAAAAAAAAGACGACTACCTCGCTTACAAAATGTATATGGGGAAAATGGAGATTTCTGTAATTTCTAGTACTCATACCTTAAAAGGTCCCATAGACTCTTGATATTTTTATGAAGTAGAATTGATTGGTATAAAACTATTTTATTCGCTGTGACTAACATTTTTTTTAAAAATCTGAATGCAGTTCGGAATATCTCAAAAAGTAATGGGTGATCTTATAAAGACGTTTTCCTATAACTCTGGCAGCGGGTAGGAGTCACTCTTCGTTACGGCGTTCAGTCTACGGTAGTCAACGCAGAAGCGGTAAGTACCATCCTTCTTCGGTACCAGAAGAGCTGGTGCTGCCCATGGAGATTCACATTCCGTGATGATACCTTCGCCAAGCATCTTCTCTAAACGGTTTAGGTTCTGAATCCACCCTGTATAGATACTTTTTCAGCAGGGCTAATAAATAGACCGCTCTTAACATTATTTGAATAAATTTTGATAAGAGAAGCTTATAATACAGAAAAAAAAATAAGTATATATTAGACCCAACGAGCAGAACAACCAGTGTGCTCTGTGCATTAGACCCTTATGGCGCGAGACGCGACTCCCGGCCATCATAGACGCAGGTCTGTGGACGGTGAGCAATCCTGCCGGGGCGGCGGGTTGTTCGAAAGATATACCGCGCCCACGGAACGCAAAGGGCACGTGAAGAAACATAGACGGGGACGCTGAGCAATCAAATGGTTAGCTGACCGTCCGTACGGGATGGGCCACCCAGGGCCGATGCCTGCCGGGGCTGCGGGTTGTTCGAAACAGATACCGCGCCCCCAGAACGCAAAAGTGCACATGAATGGGTTTTAGTCAGTAAAAGTCTGACACTAAGGGCGGAAGAAGTCATTTGATGATTTCCCATGCGTAAAAAAGACTTACGGGAAATAGTCTCTTTAAAATGTGGCCAACTTGATAGAGAAAAAATCGGAAAACGTCTATTTAAAAAAAACGGCCAAGTGCGAGTCGGACTCGCGTACGAAGGGTTTCGTACCATTCTCTATAAAAAAACGGCAAAAAAATCACGTTTGTTGTATGGAAGCCCCGTTAAATATGAATTCATTAGATACAGCCTGGTGACAGAGACCGATGGACGGACAGCGAAGTCATAGTAATGGGTCCCGTTTTACCCTTTGGGTACGGAACCCTAAGAAACGATTATAAACATAGAATTAAGTGTTACAGACACATGGCTAAACATTCTTAAAAGGAGCCAAATAGGTTTTCGAAAAAAATTGTAAACATGCTTATAAAGTATTGCCAACGTGACAACTATGATAGAGTGGAGTGTCGTGTGAACTCGTGTGGCTATAGTTTCTGTTTGTGACCGCTAGAGTGGGTTGGTTGAGGTTAGGTTCGGTATTGCGTGTAGGATTTTTTTTTTCAAAGTTGACAAAATATTAACAAAAGTACAAAGGCAGACTTTAATGCCTCAGGCATTCTCAAAGAGTACTATAATAATACGGAAGAGCATTCTCATAGTTTTGTGAAATCACGAAGAAAAATCGATTTATAGAATGGTTTTGTAGTGCGATCAAGTAAGTAAGTACTGAACCGTGTAGCCTAGATTTTTTTTACTGGCAGCCCTGATACTGATATAGATTATATTAGACCACCCACAGAGTAAATATAATTGTTACTACTTACTGGTATACTGGTATTCTGGCTGGTATAATATTGTAACTTTATTTAAATAATAGTATTTACTATTTATTTATTGCAGCTGCAGCAAGGATTGATTGTAGGATAGTTACAAACTTCCATTCGATTTATTTTATCTCAGAATTATTCGTGAAACTACCTTCGATTACCCTCGTTTACTGCGTGACTATTTTAAATAGGTACGTGAAAGAGCAGATAAATATAATAATAGTATGTAGTTTGCCGCCTCGCCTCCGTATTGTATTGACTGACTATTGATACATTGATACCGCTGATCTGCAAATTCTGCAACCCGATTTTAACAACATGGATATGTGAGTTTATCAAGAAGTGTAGTTTTTTTTTTAAACCGTAGTCCGGACCGTATTTCGGTTCTTTCTTGATACATGAATACCTAAATTTGCGTAGTATTTAGTTACATTTCCTACTTAAATAGCAAATATCTTTGGACTAATAAATTTCTCCTTTCATAACTCTTTTTAAAGGCTACCTACAGTCGTAGGGCTCAGGCAGGTATATAATTAAAGGACTCATCTTTTATTTCAGATGTGTGACTATTCCTTTTCCTTCACCTGAGTCTGCTTCAATAGCCTATGATGTTCTTAATGTTGATAAGGAGTTAAAAAGAAGTGAAGTGCAGAGAAAATTTAAAAAGAAATCCGAAAGTCTTGTAATGTAAGATATTAATTTTATGTTCTTTCCTTCAAAACTAGAAGTATGCCTAAATAATAAACAACACCAGCCTATTGTCCTACTGCAGGGCAAATTCCTCTCCTCACATAGAGAAAGCACAAGCATTGATCACAACGCATGCTCAAAGCGAATTGGTGATTTCACACTTATATCAATTAATTATAAGTCCCGATTTACTCATAATGTTTTCCTTCACCAATGTCAGTGACGTTCAAAATATACTTTGAAAGTAAATAATTATGAAATAGAAAATGTCACATTGGTATTTGCCCGTGCCCAGTTGCAAACCCACAGCCTTGTGCATGAAAGGCTAAATAAATACTTATATAATTATCATCAAATAATAGTTAGTATAGTAAAGAGTTAGCATATGCATAATAAAATTGGTGTAAATAAACAAGTTGACATTATTACTTTTTACATTTTTAGATATAAATTTGTGTAAAAGGAATACACTTTTGCTAAGGAAAACTACATAGCTATGATAGAAATTGATCTGATCTGGTCACTTTTACCAACATTGTCAGAATCTCACTAAAAAAAGCCCCTAGCATAGTTTACTACATAAATATTCAGAGCATGCATATTATTGATTAAAATCAATTAAAATTTCCGAATATTTATCTCTTTCAGAAAATTTCATGGAGAGGATCTGAAAAAGCTTCGAGTAGCAGTAAATGGGGTAATTCAAAATGTTTTATTAATTGTTAAAACAGTGAATCAGTTTGGGGTGTAAAGAAAAGTTTTCATCATGCCCGAGCACACACCCGCGCCAACCCCAGCAAGATCTCTGTATGGGTTTTTTATGTATTTGTTTAGCAAAACAATGTTGTTTATATATTGTATATGGGCAATCACACCAGACTCCTACCTGCACTACTTTAATATTTATTACTATCCACAAAAATATTGGTCCACAGCCATTCCTATACAATGCCTAGTTGCATTAACAATCTTTGCATTTTTAATATATCCTAGTTCTAACTTAATGTTAACTGCTAATATAGATAGTATCAACACAATAAGCGATCCTCACGCTCTTTATACACATGAAACAAATGTGACTAACAATAATGTGCTGGAAAGTTGTATTTGTACTGATGCAAATAAGTGTGTTAAACATTGTCATGTGACTTCACAAGAAGAGCTGGAAGAGAATACAGTGCCCCAATTGCGTGATTTAAATATACGTTTAGTTTGTAAGAAATTGTACTTCAAAGAATAAAGTGCCTATAGACTTGTGTAAATAAATAGATACTATTATGCCTAAAATTATTTTATTTTTTCTTCTCATTAATTTATTTCAATGAATCTCTTCTAATGCAAAAAATAGTGTGTATGGGAGTTGAAAGAGTGAGGCTAAGTCGATTGCACATTATTTGAAATCCACATCCACAATTTACTAAATTAAATTCCACTAGGTATGTTGGCATTAGGCTCCGCTTTAATCCAACGCCGCACGCCATACAATTATTTTCGTTTACGCTAAGACTGTATCCACAACTGCGGTTAGTCGAAATTTCCACGTCTCCTATCATCTCCATTTCAGTAAAACGCTGGTTTTAGGATCGGTTGTCAATATATACCTACACTATAATTTAGGAGAATATAGAATCGACGCTGTTTTGCATACCTGTCAACGAATCGAAGTAATTATAGGTAACTAGCTTCTGCCCGCGACTTCGTCCGCGTCACAGTTGATGTGTTATCCTACGGGTACCGTACATTTTCCCGGGATAAAAAGTAGCCTATGTGTTATTCCAGACTATAATCTATCTTTGTGCCAAATTTCATCCAGATCCATTCAGCCGTTTAAGCGTGAAAGAGTAACAAACATCCATACATACATACAAACTTTCGCCTTTATAATAGTAGTAGGATGATGACGGAATAATATTTTTATACTACTGGTTCTGGGTTTGATTCCTGGGTTGGGTAAAATGTTATTAGGGTTTCCTAAAAGGAATTTCCCAATAGCAGTCTGTAGTTTGAATGTCAGTGGTGTGTGTGAGACCCCCGTACTTCCTAAAGCCGTTGGCCCTGCGCCTGATCTTTCTCCGGCCGTGTCGGATTGGCGGCCCGTCGAACTATGAGAATGAAGGAAGAGAGAATGCACTTGTGCTTGCGCACACACTTGAGCCCTACCTATAATATCTCATGGCAGATTTTTTTAAATAGAAAAGGAAAAAAATAATTTTATTATTTTATAAGTAGTACTAGTAATTAGTAATGCTTGATTTTTCGTCATCGTAGGTTTTTATTATAGAAGGTATACATGGTTAACGGACACTATACGTTAGGAAGTGGCATGCATTTAATAATAACACCAGTCTATTATTGTCCCACTGTACGGGGAAGCGGCCTTGATGGATACGAGCATTAATCACCACCCTTTTTCTAGGCGAATTAGCGATTTTAGACATGCCTAGTAATAAGTTCAGGGCTTCCTCACAATGTTTTTTCCCCGATGTCAGTTATGCCCTAGAAAAACTAAGAACGTACATAGACTTTCGACGACTTCAAATCTTACTTTTTCAATTCATGGAAGTCATATTGGTACTTGCCCGGCAGTTGACCACTGGGCCATCACGACATAAAAATATACTTGCGTGCAAACATTACTTATTTTTACTAAGGTTGGATTAGCCATCATTACAGCCTCTCCTGCGAAAC
The DNA here is from genome assembly GCA_932526535.1 of Caradrina clavipalpis. Lineage (NCBI taxonomy): Eukaryota > Metazoa > Arthropoda > Insecta > Lepidoptera > Noctuidae > Caradrina > Caradrina clavipalpis. The sequence continues at coordinate 9,176,885 of OW052093.1, forward strand.
GGTCATTTTGGAGGAGGCTGCGGAAAGGGACAGAGATCGCCTCTCCCGGCCCGCAGCAGGCGCACAGGGCGTTGGCGAAAGGCAGACAACGCCCACCTCCGGCCCCCTGAATGGGTCTAGGGGCAGTGGACATCCATGAAGATTTTTCATCACGGCAACAAAAAGACATCACTATTTCACTACGGCCTGGCTGGATCCCCGCACTGCGACCTGGAGACAGCGGTACTTGGGTCGCTGTAACAGTGGCGCGAGGACACGCGCGCCGTGCGACAGCTGCATCTGTCGCAGCTTCACGAGGTCCTGCTGGTGGAAAGGCGGGAGTAGGTTCTCACATCCTACAAAAATCTTTTTATAGAAGATAATGCATATTTTTGTTTAATCATGGGATATTTATTGTCACAGTCGTTTCGCGCGCTATCATTGTGATATACCTGTTTTTTTTTTATATAAGAGTTCTACGATTACGAACAAAATTACGAATATTTTGGCGACTTCTGTTATTTCTAGTAAGTATACCTGAAATGGCCCCATAAAGTTTTTTGATCCCTACATACACACATTATCTTTTTTTGTATTTTAGCATTGTTGTCTCCGACTGTACATTAAAAAAAAAATCAGTGAATGCAATTTAGAATACCTCAAAAAGTTATAGATGGTCTCCTAGGAACGTTTTCCTGTAACAATAACGGTTAAGGTAAATTTGTGTTGACTGTACGCGTCAATGTTATAAAATTCCGTTAACCTTTATAAAAAGGTCCGAGACTTGTTGAATTCTAAAACTTTTTTACATTTTACAAATTAATTGGAAAAAGGCCGAATACATGAATAATGGATGAGATAAGTACCTATTTACAATTTCTATATAAAAAATTTTGTTCGTGTCAATGGCGAGACCAAGACGATATCAAAAAAAAAACTATGCAATGATTTTGTAGAACATTTGTAAAAGTTGAAAAGCGGGGAACCGCGCGGCCACGGAGATCTTTAAAATTAAAACTAAGCGTTGCAGAGACCTCAAATTTAGGTGATAGATTGAATAAAAATATCCTAGGTTTATATTTTAGGAGCTGTAACACAAACTCCATGTCCGCGCCATTGCAACGGTGAAAGACACATTATATCTTGCTGAAAAATCATCGCAGAGATCTGAAATCTCTCTTTTTTTTTGTAAAACCATTTTTTTAATGCACAATTAAATGTCCATCAATGTCAATGTCATCAGTAATCTACATATTTTTAGATATTGTTTACAAAAAAGAACTCGCTTTACCAATGATAAGTATTCTAATCGCTTTACACTTACTTTCTTCGATAGATAATCACGACATTTCTACGCGGTACCGTACCAGCTCCTGATTACGTCTTACAAAATACCATGGAAATAACACCCGTGGCAAACAATTCTTTTTCTGGAATTTGCATTTCACCCTCATTTATCGTAGTAGCTGCCATCATGGATTTTAATGTTATTAAGGTATAAAACATGCCCAAAAAAATACCCTAAAGTTAATTTAGCAAGACCGGAAATCAAAACTAGAATACCTACTAATTTTGTAGTAAATAGTGTGTAGTTATTACTTAAACTAATTATCCATATATGTAATGTTCACGTATTGTGTGGCCTTGAGCTATTCAGCGGCATTTGTTGCATAAGGTGTTACGACGTCAAATGCATGCACAGCGTCTTTTGTTGATGACTGTACTTCAGTCTTTTTAAGTACCACGTACATACCTACTTAAATATTAAAAGTAGGTACAACCCCTGTTAAAACTATCGTACTTAATTATTAATGAGTCCATATGTGTCAAACTTAGTAAAATAAGTTGATTGGCTTGACGAGTTTCATTTAACCGCAGCTGAGACAAATGCTTAACATTTCTAAGTTTCCGCTAAATAATACAAAACCAATAAAAATAACAAATGTAAATGACGACAAACGATGCTTAACATAACAACAGTTTCCATCGTCAAGGTTACAGCGTTAAGATATTCGCGCGCTCGCGTTTAAGATCGTTAATGTCCACATTGCCCTGCGCGGTTGTTAAATCTTACTGTACGCAAGACATCGTTCGATTATAGGAGACTGTAAGACAGCGCGCTCCAAACAAAATTAGTCTAGTCATATTTTGGTTAAAACGTAATTAAAATGGAAAAAAAATTAAAAGGGACTATATTTTTGTGATTATTCATTATCGTTTTGAAACTACTTTTTACTGTTTTTTACTTTGTATGGAGCGCGAAGTCGGTTCAGTACCCATAAAGTCACGATTTATGTCATAGTAGTAGATCCTACAATTTCCAAATCTTAGAAATGCTAGAACATAAGTCAAGCTAATAAGATCTCTCTTTGCACAATTTTTCCATGCCTTTAGTTAGGCGTCTACCCTCCAATATCTTCAGAAATGTTATCTGAGTGTTTGTAGTATTTCTTGCAAAGGACTTATTGAAACCATAATATTATGGAGCTCAATGTTAATATATTTTTAAGGATAAAACAACACTTCCCATGATTAGTACAAAATAAAATTAAATATATTGTTAGTTTTTTACATAGGTAAAATTTATTTAAAAGTACAGAACATATGAAGGACTACACACTGAATTGAGATAAAATACTTAGTACTGACTTTGAAAATGATGTAAGCCACTTTTAGTATTCACAATATGAACTTATTGCATCAATTGATGATTATTTGGCAGACCAAAAGAGATTTTCCAACAGTGCATAGGTCATTAAACCTTATTTTTATTATATAAGTGAAATTTGGAATAGAAGCTGTAAGAAAATCTGCAATTAGACCAGCCACTACACCTTATATACCGAAACATTATGGCTAAGAAACTTTAATATGGGATGTTCCAGCATACAAGTTCAGCTGCATGCAGGCAACAAGGGGCCAGCATACACCCAAATATATTATTATAAATTAATTTTAAGTAATATATTTTAATAGATAGTAATTTTAATATATTTTGTACAATAAAATACAATTAAGTACAACTTGTAGCAAAGATATTAAAGAGAGTAATATTTATCTCAAGTGTTAAAGCTGCAATAACGTGTGTGTACGCACAAGGCATATTTACACAGCACACACGCACGGCAACAACACACCATGTGCTGCACACTATAGTACATAATTAATTTTATTACTTAATAGAATATAAAGACACGCCCAAGCTGAGAACTTCTCCACTTATTTTACAGATTTCAATGCATGATTAGCCAATGAACATGCCTGTACTCCACTAGCAGATTGCTATTAAATAATACATTGATCGTCGCTTAATATCACAGCTAATTATGCTTTGAAAATTATAGACATGTCTAATTTTCACTAATGTAGATAACAATGTAGAGTATATAAGTAGACAATCTGAATTAATTTACATTACAATATCATGTCTTTTCATATGAAAAATTTAAAATTACATTACCAAAAATTAAACAGTGCAGCGCATTATAAATAAATGTGCATACCTTAACATTTAATTGACTAAATAAATTTGTTGCCTGCAGATCTGACATATTTTATTTAAATATCGAGAGGTAATATCTTAAGAGAAATTTTAACTTCAACTATTGAAAAAAAGTTAAATCCAAATTTAAAAATATTTTTGTATTTATTACGACAATTCCCTTCAAATCCACCTAGTTATTATGAATGTGAAATATCATTCCAAAAGCTGAGTCTCCGTCACACATATTTCACTACCACTATATTGTGGATCAAAATGTAAGGATCGAAGAGAAGTAGAAGCTAGCACTTCACGAATGTGCATTGCTGTTCACATGCGCCTTTTTCTCCTGTGCATCAGGTGTACGTTGGCCATCACGCCTCGGAGGCATGCGCTCATTGATGGCATCCAACCCCTTTGCCTCAGCAAATGAAGTTATCTTATGATTTGGAGAGAAGCCCTGCAGGGCGTTCTTCAGAGAAGTTTTACCACCAGACAGAGCACCCAATGGCAAAGCACCAGTGGGTGTAAGCCCTTTCAGCTGCAGCACAGATTCACTTTCCTCACGAAGCACAGAGAACACATGAGCCATTTTGCCAATAGCACGAATCTTGTTACGGATGACTTCTTTCCTGAGATTTGCTTCCTCCAATGCATCATCTCCTTCAGACATCAATTCATCATCAGAGCAAATGTTTAGCACATTGACCAGCATTTCAGTAACCTTCTCGCCCACAAATGGAAGAGACCAGGTAAAGACATCCATGAAGTTGGGCAACCAGTATGGGTGGGGTGAGCAGTTAAACTGTCTAATGTTCATCACATTGTTCTCATACTTCAGAACAGCAGCCTTGTTATTATAGACATCCAAGTAGTTAGGGGCAGAAAAAATAGTGATGAGACTGGGAAATCCTGTGGTCTGACTTTTGCGATACATCCGGTAGCCAGCATCTTGAGCTTCATGAGCACGTATGATGGAAAGTAAATTGTTTCTTTGTAGAAAATCACAACAAGCTGCATAGCTATAGAAGTATGAACAACCTCTGACTGAGTTGTGCGAGAAATGTTCTGCATTTTTTTCATTTCCAAAGTCTTCCAATGGATCAGACCAAAGCAGGTCACACATAGCTCCAAATGCAGGTGGTTCTTTGAATCTATCTAGTTTACGAATATCATCTAAGCTGTTGATCTCCGGAGAAAGACCTCCATGCACACATAGGAACTGCTGGTTCATAAGAGCAGCAAGAGGTAAGCAGTCAAACGCGTCCATACATGCATCATACACCTTCTCAGAATATTTGATTTTGCATTCTTGTTTGAAAGTGAAATACTCTGTCAAATGTCGGCATTCATGATTACCGCGTAATAGGAATAACGTTTTCGGATAACATAATTTCAAAGCCCAGAGGTAGAGAACACATTCTATACTGAAATAACCTCGGTCGACATAATCGCCTAAGAATAAATACTTGGTACAAGAAGGAGAGCCTCCCACCTCGAACAATTTCATCAAATCATAAAACTGACCATGGACGTCTCCGCACACAGTCACCGGTGAATCGATCTCAATCATAGTTTTTTCTGATCGTAATAAGGTGGCACCATCTTGGATGATTCGTAAAGCTGCATTTTCCTCGATCCGACCTTCTAAGATAAAATGTTGCTTCAACACCTCAGGTAGAGGCTTTCCACTTTTTTCATCGAATACTTCCGATACAGTGAGCTTGCGACTGGGAGGGAAAGCAACACTTTGAATCATACGCTGCGTAGTCGACACTTTATCATTGCTCCCGGACATATTTGTCACATAAAAAACACTAGGTCTAATCCATACACGCCACTATTTTCAAAATGGCAGAATAGATATAATACTAAAACAGAATCCCGATTTCACGACAGAGAAACTACTGCGCACTGGAAAACAATGCGCAAACATCTGGCGAGTGGTCAATAAAATAAACAGGGATATCGAGCGCGTTTTATTACTTTTGAAAATATCATTAAATAGTAACACTGGCAATTTAAGGAACAGTTGCCAGTATGATCTTAGACTAACCATTAAAGGCATACGTGTGATGTGTATGTAACAAAATATACATAATTATTTAAAATTGTAAAATTATTGTAACCAAGTGAAAATTATTATAATTCATATAAGATTTACATATGTGAAATTTGAGTTTTTATTTTTATATCAGGTATATTTGTAACAAAACAATCGTTTCGTTTTTTAGTAATTTAATACCATTGCGAGGGAAACAGGGAACCAGACCTTTAAAGTAATTTATAAAAGGATTTTTTTGCCAGCGAAGTTATTTTTGTCATAGTTAACTGTGTTTAACTAATGTAATAAATCCTAAGGTTTACACAATTTACCCCAAAACAAAAGTAGACCTACATCTTTGTCTAACAAAAAGCTTTTTATAAACTCCGTGCAGTAATCGAACTCTTTAGTCAGTGGCAGCACTGAGATTCTTTGCCGTATGCGGTAACTGATAAAGGGCACACACTACTACATTATGATACGATATTTTTTTTTAGATAAAATACATAAATCAAACATAACGTGCATCTATAAAGTGTAACTTTTTAGATGCACGTCATGTTTGTTGCGTATTTTCTTTGTACGAATATGTTGAAAATTTGACTCTATGCAACACTGGTTGATCACATCAGGCAAGATCTGCTTCTAGCTATCTATTGAAAGCAGAATTTCCAACTGTTTAACCATCGTAGTTGAAGCGAGATCAGTACCTAGATTTATCTCGCAAACGGAGGCTGAGGAAAGGGAGACAGATCACAACCTCTCTCCCGGCCCGCCGCAGGCGCACCGGACGCGTAGTGTTCCACGCGCGCCTCTATTTGACGTCGCTGGGGGAGTCAAACACCTCACACCTCCCCTGACCTGAGGAAGCCCGGGCTGTCGGAAATCGCGGGATACGTTCCTGGAATTCCCGGTACACGTAACACTGGGGAACACCGGGGTGGTTTTTAGTCAGCAAGAGTCTGACAAACCTCTCCCCCTCCCCTCGGGGTGATGGACATCCATGAGGATTTTCCAAAACGGCAAAAAAAAGGACATAGATAGATTCTTTTCTTGCAACTACAACCAACAGAAACTAACCACAATCTGTCCTCACGTAACAGAAATACATTATTGAAATTACATCCTCAAGAAAAGTTTAGAAAATATACAAGATAGAGTAGATTATAAACACTAGCCAATACGAACCAGACAGTGCCGGATACCGTAAAATTAAATAAATAAATCAAAACAATAGCGTGCAAAGCTTTTCTGACTTCGTCGGAACTAACAAAACACTACCAAAAGAGACAAGGTATGCTTTTCAGTTTTCCGAAAGCGATGCTGTTACCGAGCCAGAAAGGCTTCTTGCGGTACATTCTTTGGGCAGGATACAACTGGATATAACGAATATTAAAAAAAAAACAGTTTAAAACAGGTTGAAAATAAAATCGTAAATGATGCCAAAAGGCTTTTATCCAAGCAAAGTAAAAAAGCCGTAGGCTCTAGCGTTCCGTCTAGCGCAGGGTTTCTTAAAGTGGGGTCCACGGACCCCTTAGGGGTCCGCAGCATGTGTATTAGGGGTCCGCAGTAGGTCAGTTTGTAGAGTGTAAACATATTAAGAAATTGTATAGTAAACTCGACGAGACGCATTGTCGTTGTTGAGTGGCGAATTCAATACGTAATCACAGACAATTTAATATTCTGATTGAAGCCAAACAGCAGCACCCTTCTCATTGGTATTATTTCATTAGTTTTAGTAGTACAAGTCTTTTTTTTCATTTCCAAATATTTTTTTGACAGGGGTCCATGGATTTTTTTAAATTGTGAAAGTGGTCCGTGACTACAAAAAGTTTAAGAAACCCTGGTCTAGCGGGTCACGAAGAACCGGCGTTCTCGAGCCGGTCTCCTCTATAACGTGCCGTTGCCGTCTAACATGAAAACGCCCTAAAATATTTTTTTTTATCTGTGACCTACTTTAGAAATAACCAATCACATTTGCAGTAATGAGAGTAAGATGAGAATGGTTTCGGAATAAAGAGCAAGGTACTGAGTACGCGCCTACATGAAATAGAGTACGATACTTAATAGATTTTGGGTGGCAACCCTATTCCTAACCCATGCCCTAAACGAAATACGTCCTTCGTATTTCCGTATTATTAATTTAATAAATTAAATGTATGCATTAGAAAAGAGAGTAGAGCTTAGACAAAGTGACCACTAATGTAAGGACTACTCTATTGTTGCTGAATCTAATAATGTGGGTCAGTCGTAATAGGTAGGTCCCTAGATACTATAGTTAGTTGGGTAACGGGCTGCTGCCCGAACAATAGCTAGAAATGTAGGTACTTACAGACCTACATACTAAAATTATTTTTATCGCTGTAGTGTAGCGACTATTTTTACATTTTATTTCAGGGGTATGTAGGTATTACATAGACGTGTAGTGTGTTAGCATTGATTCGGCACCGGTCTGCCTTACCAAATAATTATGTCTACTTTATTTTTATTGTGGTAATTAATGATATTAGAGTCGATTTGTAAAAAAATAGGCAGTGAGCCTAGTAGGTACCTAAGTAGAATAAATATTTTACGTATACGTCTATAATATTGCATAACTACCTAACAGTAGCGAATTTAGGAAAATTAGTTTCTAAATGATTGCAGATTGCCAATGCCATTGACGTGCCAATATAATAAGAATGAAAAAAGCAGCAACACTGCTGGGCGGCAGAAAAAGATACGGTGGTACCTAGCGGACCAAGTACCTATAAGTATTTTTAAAGAATTACATAATTTTCTTCCAAATAGGTAATAAGGCTTTATAATTGGGTAGAGCAAACATTTCTTTACCATTAATGTGGCTGTCTCAGCGCTTTTCGACAGTATCCAAGGAACTGAGCAGTAGCGCATCCTATCATTACAACTTGTTGATGGAAGTGATACGGGTGAGAAAAGACACTAAAGCTCTGCCTTACTGGGACGCCGTGGCAACGCAGCCAGGTTGCGCTCCCTGTGTAATGTATGGCACTGGTGAAGCGTCCGCTTCGTTACGTAGCCAGCCAAACATTAAGTTGGCATGGCGGCCTGGCGACGTCGGAGCCTCGGTCAGGCAAGGGCCGGCAAGGCTCTTAACGAAGCCGCAACCATGCCTGAAAATATTCTCGCTACGGAGATACCTATAGAATATAAAGTTACAAGTTTTTTTGACATTTTTTAACGAAAATAACTTTTAAATGTTCTAAATGAACTTTAAACACCTCGCGGTCCATGTACTATTGGATGCACCCGTAAGCACCATGTTTTGCGTGTCCATAGGGCGCCATACAGTGTTTTTACACTAAAAATAAAAGTTGTTTCCCAGCAATCATTTTTTTTTGCGACAAATCGTAACTACAATTGACTACGCCAAGGCCTATATTATACCCCCACCTCCTACCGAACTTGTACCTTTGTAAAAGATTATTTTAATAGTATAAAGAGGAAAATATTGTATTTTTGTATGTAACGAATAAACATAAAATCTGCTGGACCGATTTCAAAAAATATTTTGCCGTTAGAAAGCTACATTATCACTGAGGGTATATAACATCACGCTACGACCCACGGGAGCGGACCAGTGTTCAGAGACGTAACTTAACGCGGGTGAAAAAAGCCATGCGAAAGAAGTCGCAGGTAGTTCGCTTGTATTAGTACCTATATTACAAATGCGAAAGTAACTCTGGACTGTCTGATACGCTTTTACGACTAAACCGCTGAATCGATTTTGATTAAATTTGGGACGGGGTAAGTTTGAACACTAAGAAAGGACATAGGCTACTTTTATTTCGCGACATTATCTGCATCCGCGATAATCGACATTTGTGCGAAGTCGCGGCCAATACCTAGTATCTCATTATTGCTTTACAATTTTCTGTTCAATTCTACCTCCTGTTATTTCTGTTAGTTCCTTCATGCATGACAAATAGCTCCTAGAAACTTGAGCCTATCGTAGAAATTAAATTTTGATGCTCTCGCATTGTGCCAAATATTTCGACAAAGCGTTAACAGTCCAAGCCATATATACCTTAATACCGGTGCCACAATAAGTCGAGCCCGGACACAAAATTAAAAAATAATTAGTACCCAGTTAAAGAGATCGTTTTTCTCAATTTATTTCCAATTCTTTATTTCAACAGCAGTTCTTCGTTAACCTAAGTTCCTACCTTGTCGCTCTCTATCACAAAATTATTCGACACTGTGTGTAAATTACTAGTAATTCGTTTTATTTTGTTAAATGAAGTGAGAAAATAAATCGCCTCATTTGATTTCATCGAGGGAGATTTTTATAGAATCCACCGGTAGGTCGTAAGTCGCGACGCCGCTTTTGACGGTCGCATGTTACTCACGGTGTTCTCGTTGGTATAGGTACCTATATTTAATTATATACAGCGTTTCCAATTAACAGCACGACATCTGCTTCGCTCAGTACCTACAACTAGAGCACAATGTTTTGTGAAAACTTTCGGATTTCTTAGCACAAAATTACATTTATACGAATAATTAGTGTTTTTTTACAAACTATATGTATAATTATGAATGTTTAAACGGTACATACAAGAAAAAACTGTCTGTCTGTTTTTTTTCAGCTAATATCCGAAACAGTTACATAAGTTTTGACTGCACGGTCACTGTGCACCTATCTGATGTTTTAGGCTTACTTTTAATCTAGAAAAAGAATTAGGTTTCCGCGCAAGAAAAAGACCTGTGGTAAATACGGGACGTTCTAGCGAACGAAATCGCGGGCAAAAGCTAGTCCCGTTTTACCTTTTGGGTACGGAACCCTAAAAATAAATGTATAGGGCACCTTTGGATATTAGAAACAACCGTCCCCGAGTGGTTGAGCGGCGCACACGAAAGGTTACAAACCATTATACAATATTTAACACTACTTTAAAAAAAAACACCGTTACTTGTATGAGGGCTCGCTTTAATTTAAGCCGACAGTCGACAGACAATACGGAGAGAATCCTCAGTTACAGGACCCTAAAAACATGCTTTCGTCATAGTGATTTTGGAAAGGTAGTTTGTGCATATTAATTGGCTACAAAAGACATAACTAACATTCTAGTTCCTGAGAGGGTTGCCTGACTTCGCACCACTTCGCAAGTCTTATAACGTTATTATTACCCGACTATGGCGAAGCAAAAAGGATGGTTATGATTTTGACCAGTATGTATGTATGTGTGTTAATGATAAATGTTCCCTCATAACTTCATTTATCATATAAATTGATAACTGGGGTATCGTTGGAAGCGTGTTGATCGTCCTCTAGTTATAGGCTGTGTGACGTCACATTAAATTCAAAATAGCGGCTCAGAGCTGAAACACGTACCTAGTAGGAAAATAAAAAAAAACGGTAATTCAAAAAACTAAAAAACCCGACTGCTATTCTTTAAAAATCCCTAAAACAAGATAAATTGTAGCAGTCGGGACCCATTCTAGAAATGGAGGATTAGTGAATTGAGAGCACATACCTATATTACATTGCAGATGGTCCCGAATGGGTCCCGACTGCTACAATTTATCTTGTTTTAGGGATTTTTAAAGAATAGCAGTCGGGTTTTTTTAGTTTTTTAAATTACCGTTTTTTATTTTTTTAGTGTTTTAAAAACGAAATTAATATACCCAGTATCACTCTTACAGTAAATACGAATCTACCGACACCTCTCAAGCTAAAATCTATCGAGCCGTTCAGCCTGCAGAGCGAGCCAAACATTTGAATTTGGCGCCAAAAATCCGCCATTTTGTTTTTTTTTTAATATACCCAGTGTCACTCTCACAGTAAATACGAATCTAACGACACCTCTCAAGCTAAAATCCATCGAGCCGTTCAGCCTGCAGAGCGTGCCAAACAATTATACATACAAACATACATACATACATACAAACATACCCTCGAAAAACATAACCCTCCTTCTGTCGCAGTCGGGTAATTAAAGTAAGTAAATACCTCAACTAAGCACTAAAATGATAAATGAGTTCTAAAAGTTCGAGGTTCTACGTTTGTCTGAATGTATTCTTTTTTTAATGTATGTTGTTTCTCTATATCTTCGTAGTTGTTAGTATCAATTTCCTTTCATCCAAATCCATGAAGGAATGGTAATAATACTACATAAATTAACAAGACACCACTTAAAGTCACAAGAAACGAAATAGCATGTTCTGCTAAAATTACATATTTTTTTAGTTACTTTTTTTTTACCGAGATACATATTCAATTATATGAAAAATTATTCAAACTATGACCCACCAAACAAAAAAAATAATCATATTAAAACCCAATTCATAATTGGCGGAATGATTGCGTAACAAAAACATACAAAAAAAAAAAACATAGTCGAATTGAGAAACTCTTTCTTTTTTGAAGTTGGCTAAAAAGGGATATCGTGTGGACGATGAAACAATGATGAAATACATTTGGAGATTAAGCTATATAGTGCTCATCATCATCATATCAGCCACAGGACGTCCACAGCTGAACATAGGTCTCCCCCATAGATTTCCAAAAGGATCGGCTGGAAGCGGCCTGCATCCAGCGTCTTCTTGCCGTCTTAATCAAGCCGTCCGTCCACCTTATGTGAGTGGTCCACATTTCCACAATGCCCACAATGGTTATGTAGGCCACTTTCAATCGAGTTGGAGATCGAACCCAAATCCTCGAGTTCAACTATAGCACTAGTAGCCACTAGACCAACGAGGTAGACTTACTGAAACAAGTAAGTACCTAGTCGTTGTTTTCGCCACAGACAAATACCAACCAGGTTTTAAAGGAAACATCACCAGTAGTCGCTTCAACTCCACCTGTTCCGTCAATCCTCTAAAGGCTAATATTGCGATTTGCACAAGCAAGTCGGACGGCAAAACGTATAGTAGGTAGTTTGTGTCATAGTTTGGACGCCATGTTTTGGCAAGCATATCATGCGTGTAATCGGACCATAAGTTACACTGTTTTCAAATAATAAAGCTAGCTGTAGTAACGCAGAAACGTTTCACTCCACGCAGTGACTTCTATAGTCAAATAAAATGTTTCTGCACATACGTCCACTTTCAATGTATAGAATTATAGATCAACTGCGATTTGAAAAGAAGCACCGTTTATTGACTACTCATGTTAGTCGTCAGTAATTAAGTATATTTATTTATTTATTGTAATTAAGAAGAAGTAATTAAGGAAATCTATGTGGGCGTCAAAAATTGTAACTAACAGAACTTTTGGACAAGACGAGGTACGATCCAGAAGAGCGCAGTCTTCTGAGTTGATGCCATAAAGAGTAAAAGCGTGTTTCGTTTAATATAAAATTAATGAGAAAAAATCTAATTATAACAAAAAGTATTAACACGAATTAACATGTTACCGTTTCAGAGATACTTTAAGCAATCAGTGATCACCATAGTAAAATTTAAAATAATTTAAATTGTAAAAATATGGATTTTGGAGGCACATTTAGCACTAATAAAATGCTATTTGACTATGTACTTTAAAATAAATCAACACATTTAATCAGTGGATACCAATCAATAGGGAACAGGTGGATCAAACTGTTCATTTTCGCCACCTCCTGATAAATTCTGGTTGGCTTAATTCATTAATAATTTCACTGACGGAACTTTAAGGATGCATTTGGAGGAAGTATACAACACTTCCCTCTTTTATACATTTCGAATAAAAAAATATGGTGGGAACAATAATTTTACGAAAGAAATGTCGTGACTTTATAATGTTGAGAAAGTTATCTGTTTCAACAATATAAAATTTATAATTCATTAAGTTCTATCGTAAAAAACATTTTTGCAAATGTCAAACCATTTACTTAACTTATAATAAAAATAACTTACATGAGGAAACATACAATAAAAACTGTATTTCTAGAAATATTTGCATACAACAGTTTTTAAGTTAGTTAAACTAAGACTCTTCAACATCCTTATTTAAATACACAGACGTATATCGTCAGTTCACAGTAACAGTAGAATCAACAGTTTTGTACTTTGGTTTGCTATGAGTAAAAGGTAGATACCGGTACTTGATCATATGCTGTAAAGAAAAAAAAAATGATTAGTTTATGCACTTCATATTACCTATTAAATGGAAAAATCGTATGAAATTAAAAGTCAGATATGACCTTCTAGGTTCAACTGCATAGATTATTGTCTATGCAGTTGAACTTAGAACACCTTTCCCAGAGGAATAAAATGACTTCCTGATTCACAAATTGATTGTCATTTTAAGAAGAGAATCTATGCAATTATCGTAATCTGTGTCTAATATTTAATGGTTAAAAGTTAAATAAGATTTTTAAAATTCTTACCTTGATTTGTCTCTTCATAGTAATACAGAATAAGGTTATAAAATACATAACTAATATTGGCCAAAATACTGGAATATTAAAAGCATCTATGAATGTACAGCAAAAACCTATCAAAGTGCTCTTGGTAACAGAAAGCCAAAATTTAAATTCTGGCAATCTCCGAATGAATGGTCTGAATTCTTCAGTAGCTCTGGTTGGCAAAGCAGGACCATTATCATCATCACCTAAAACATTGCCAAATTATTAATTACCTACTACTCAATAAATGTTGTTTTTACATACACAGTTGCATTTTTATTACTTTTTTTACAGTGTGATCAAACTACATGACTAAAACAGGCAACAACAATAATAGAATAAAGATTGGGGACGAAATCTTACCATCAAAGTCCATGGCTGGATCAATCTTCGGTGTCAGGAATGCAATAAACAAGTTTAAATGATAAATACCCAAAGCATATGTGACAATGTACCATCCCTGGAAAACATAAAAATATGTCTGTTTCATTATGTGTATAAATTAAACAAAATGATGGATATATAGTTTGTGGATATATAGTTATTATACTTCTTGAATAGGAATCTAACTAGAATCAACATTTGAAATAATGATAGGCTAGAATTGTTACTTTGAAACTCCAACCAAATTATTAAAACCTAAAAACTAAACAAATTTTATATTAGAAAAGCTACACAAGAACATAGATAATAATAGTCTTGAAAGAGATGTTGATTTGATTAATAAACACAATCATAAATTGTTAAATGTATGTACCCAGTAGCTCAATTGTTGACTCAATGAAATGGCTTGCTGGGAGGCCATACAGTCTATTAATGTGGATATTTTTTGTCATCAAGTTATTTAAAACTGTTTTGACTAATAATATGAGTAAGTCATTGAAAGTATGCAGATTTAAAAAAATAATGTGTTCACATCTCAAGAAAAAAAATATACATGACAATATTGACAATAAGGATTTCCTGATAGCAGTGACATCACAATTATCAGCATTGGATGGCTAGTTCATGTTGAAACAGTACTAAACAGAGATAAGATAAGCATTACTTACTTGCTTTGTGAATATTCGGAGCATAAACAATAGTAGGAGAACGAAACTTCCAACCCATCGAGACCTGGTGTGAGGTGTCCATCTATCTAGTGTACCTTGGTAAACCTGTAATGCCAAGTAAATAATAATGATCATCACTTACGTTATTTGTCTATAAATCGTTGAAATAATAAATTAAATTGATGTATTCTATTCTTTTTGGCTACTGTGATATCTTGGTAAAGATGTTTAGAATCTTTGAATACAGTAATTATTAACTCTTTAGGTTAGTACTTAGACTTTATGTCTCTCTAGCCAGGGCCTCAGGATTGGTCTAGTTTATGACAAATGTGTATTTAGGATATCTAAATTTAATTTTAGACCTGAAAAAATTTTTGGTTGTTTGTATTTCGCGGCATAAAGACATGACAACTCACAAAAAGATAATAAGTGATAATGAATGGTGCGGTGTAGGCAATTTATGAGTGTAGGTCTGACATCTAGGTTCATTATAAGCTTTAAAATAATAACCCCAAAAACAATATTTACCTGAGAAATCCGCGTCCACGCTTGTGAAATAATACCTCTTCTTGAAGGTTCAGTTACTAAATCATTTCCGTCCATCATTTTATATCCTTAACTTTCCTGTATCGTAAACTGTTTCTATTACTCGATGTACATTACTGACACAGTGACACATAAATAAATTATAGGCAAATAGGGCTCTAATATTTACACGTAAATATATTATAAGTTGTATTTACAACACTACTTGTATTTCAGCAATAAGTTTCCCTTTTTCTATCAAAAGTTAGATTAGAAAGAAAGACTAGTTGGAACCAAGTTTTTTCTCTGTGGGCACCATTTGGTTGGCCAATAAGGATGGGACTTGCATGAAAATGTAAATAATCGATATCGGATGTCTGATTGAAAAATTATAATACCATTGAAACTTTAATCGAGTTACATATTTTTATAAGTACAATGTTGTTCATCAATACAACTTTTGGTAAGTAAACATAATTACAATTCATTTATTTAAATTTTTAACAATCAATTTAATGTTTTTTATTTGAGGTACTTATACTTACCAACTTTAACAAGATTAGAGTAAAAATAATAATTGAAGTATTAAAAGAAAAATCTGTTTCTCAAAAAACTACATATTATTCGATTTAACTTTAATCATTTAATGACAATTCATAGTAATGTACAACACTAATAACTGAGCGTTGACGTCGACAGGTTCGATTTGAGAAGGGAAGACAAAATTATGATGTTTAGTGTTGCCCTATAATTAATGATTTATATTAGCATAAAAGATTCTATTTTTCTCTTTGGTAGTTTTTTTAATTCAATTATAAACAGTGATTTTCTACGTTTTCGTACTTACATCCGTAACATTAAATAACATAACTAGCAAATGTATA
This sequence comes from Caradrina clavipalpis, assembly GCA_932526535.1. Classification (NCBI taxonomy): domain Eukaryota; kingdom Metazoa; phylum Arthropoda; class Insecta; order Lepidoptera; family Noctuidae; genus Caradrina; species Caradrina clavipalpis. Next base: position 9,193,198 of record OW052093.1, read on the forward strand.
TCATCTTCCTTTCACACGATATCCCTTAAACTTTTCACAGACTGCATCATTGCGTGTACTCTGTGTATTGTTCGTCGATGAGGAATTTTATGGCTACTCGCGACGCCTCGTTTTTAGCACCGTAATTAGCCTTTTGTGCGTCCTGTCCTGTGCGAAATCTTGTCCTTGTATGATTATATCTGCGTCTCTTCAGGGTCTGCGACCTGTGTCTGGGCACTGCTGGCACCGCCCTAATTACTGCATTGCCCTAGTTACTTTTTTTATTCTCATGATTATACCCTCGTGGACTGCCTCCGCCTCGGGGAAGGCGGAGGTGTGTGTCGGATTCCTACCGACTAAAACCACACGGTGTGCCTACAACTACCATTGGCCGGCGTTCAGGGGCAAAATGTCCTATTCTCAAAATGTCCAACGGTGTCAAAATGTCCAATTACCCAAAATGTCCAATGGTCAAAATGTCCAATTCTCAAAATGTCCAACTACCAAAATGTCCAATCTTTGAGAATGTATCAAATTTGTTCAATAACTCATCAAAACGCTTTTTTAACACATAAGCCAAATAATAAATACAAAATACTGAAAGAATCGATAACAAAAATAGTGATTTCGGGTATGTTGTGGTCTTCTCTGGTCTTAATTTGTTATTTATAAATAAAACATATTTTGATTCTTTCAGTATTTTGTATTTATTATTTTTCATAAGTATTAAAAAACATTTTGATGAGTTATTGAACAAATTTGATATATTCTCAAAGATTGGACATTTTGACCATTGGACTTTTTGAGAATTGGACATTTTGACCATTGGACATTTTGACACCGTTGGACATTTTGAGAATTGGACATTTTGCCCCTGAACGTTGGCCGGGTCGCGGGTATCGCTCAGAGCATTCTTCCGCACGCCGACAGTTATTAGCACGCCACCACCACAAGGCCGGCCCCGTCACCGACCGCAATGACTCCAGAAAAGGCGTTTGGGGAACACCACGAGCGCCTTACTCTCGGGCCTGTCTCTGTTCAGGCGGCGACAGACTCACCCCCGTTGTACGCTGCCCGTAGGCCTATTTCACGGTGCCCGGAGATCGTCTTGCGCCCTCGCCTCGATTTACTAGTGAGTGACCGTTCGCAAGCAGCTCGCGAGCGGCGCATTCGCGAGGTCCGGACACTCCATCTGTTATCGCGGAGGCGGACGAAAGTCGCGGAAAAAACTAGCCCAAATTTTTGGAGCTCGAGCCACGTAATTATCAATGGTTTAGTCGTGTAAGCGTAACAGACTGACAGACAGAGTTACTTTCGCATTTATAATGTTAAATAATACCTTTTAAAGGACTAGCATTATTCAAAATAAATATCTCGGAAAATTTGCAAACCAAACATCTTGGGAGAGACTGCGGAGCGCCCCCCCTCCTTCGTACGATTTCCAGATCGAGCAGTATTGCTTTTTCTATTATTCCATTGATAATTGATTAACTTGCGTAAGTAATAATATTTTATTTGTACAGAATAACCATATTGCTCACTTTATTTTCCATCAGGTCTTGTGCCGGTTCTGCGCCTTATCTCTTCCCGGTTTTGCTGGATTACAGTTTCATTCGACTATCAAGTAAAACAAGAGGGGACACTCTTGCACTTATCATATCTCCTGCGTACTAATTGGCTAGTATGTACCAATACCTATTTTTCACGGATGCATTTCATTTTAATGATGTAAACCTAAGTGGCACTAAGTTGCAAATTGCAGAAAACGTAAGAAATTTGAATTTCGCAGTCTATCCAAATCCTTCCCAGGTATAGAAAAACTACCCACTGTTGTCATTCGATTTGGCGCTATCGCTATTAGTTCAGTTTCAGTCCGAAGGAAATACTACGAATGGCCTGCCTTGGTAATCAGTCACAGTCTTTGGGTTCAAGCAAGATGTATGGTTGCAGGTGTATGATGTTTTTAAATGATGATGTTATGTTAGTGAATATAAATTTCAAAATGCAGTGATATATGCTGTTTAAGAAATTTAATGGAATCACTTTTCTAATTACAATTTATACATTGTTATATTTTACATTTTTTAATATAACTTTTATCTAAATAGGGTAGTTCTAATGAGACTACTAAATAAATAACATGAAATAAAAAAAATATGCCTTATAGTAGTCTCTACATCTACGTCTATTATTGCGAGTGTTTATTTACAATTACATCACTATATCATAAGGTATTGGACATACAATAAAACATACGTTATCTTAAAATATTATCATCGCTTTGAATATAAAGAAAATTTTGGTCCAGCTAAATCCTATCTTACTAAACGCAACTCCTAGAGAAATGGGTAGATATTGCTATTAAGTTCATAGTCATAAATTTACAATGCAATAAAGTATTAAATGTAGGTAATTTGCTAATAATAACCATAATGTAAGTTTACTATGTTTACGCAAAATACGATACAATCGCAAAATTTATCGTCCATATCCATATAACAATTATTATAACTTCACCTATGCGATAATAGGTGCTAATTTCCGAATCTAAATCGGCGTCCGCTCTATAGCATCAACAACGACTTTATTGTGACGACGTTTGCAATTTTAAAAACATTTTACAAGAAGAATAAATGCTATATTTTAAAAATAATAATTTAACATCAAAAATACTGCAAATTAATAAACAAATTTTATTTAATAAAAATGCACCGCCCCCCGTCTGGGTCTCCGAGCGACTTATATAATTTACACTAATATTTTAGAGTATGAAATTAATGGAAGATTTTTTTTAGCACTCATCAATGACTATTATTGCATTCAATTCATATTATCAATCTATTTTAATGTAAGAGTATTATTTAGGAAACATAGTCTTATCTAACAGTCCATTATATTATGAATATTTCGGGTAACAACCGAAATACTATCGGTAGTTTAAAAAAATATTTTATACTTTGCTACAATGTGCTTCGTAAGTAAGTACTTCACAGCAGTACTTTATTGGAATATAAATACCTTCTGTGAGATTCATTACGAAAATACGTATCCACGTACAGTTAAAAATTGATGATAGATGTGGGGAGTTATATTATGCATTCCTGGTTAGACCAATGCGTGTTGCAGTACTGCTTGTGAGTGTTACTAGATAATAATATATGTATTTCACTACTATGTTGGTAAATATTCCCTTTATTACGTAATATGCTGGTGTTTCAAAATTACACCACACCTACATGGAATGAAAATTAATTTAATATAGGTAAGTCTATAATAAGTTCTACCAAATTTAGTAAAATAATTAATTGTCAAAATGTCCAAAACATAACAATACCGCTCCAAATGAATGTGTGTTAATAACATCTGAATCATAGAATTGTATCACAAATATAATACTATAGTAATAAAACTTTAATATCAGACACATTGTCCAAGCAGATAGAAAAATTACAAAAACCATACATACTTGTAGGAACTTTGAAAAACATAATAACACAATACACAACTCACAATAGGATAAACATTATTAGAACAGATACATACAATACAATTTATTTTTTAAAATAAATATAAAAGAATATAAAATCAATCATATGGTTACTTAAACAATAAATTCAGAATTCTTATGAATAAGACTTTTTTCCGAAGTTACAAGAGTGGATTTATTAAATTTGATATGTACCTTTAAAGTTACATTGTTTATTTCACTGCTGAGAAATTTTGAATTTGATTACTGTTATTGGATGCCACCCACGAACTGAAGACGTCTCTGTAAGTTACAAAGTAAATTAAGTTAAGTTAAATGTAGAAAGTAATAAAATCTTATAATCAAGAGTTTTGGATCAAAATATCCAGGGATGGGTTGCATCATCTCATTTTGTTTACACAATGTTTTCTGCCAGCAGAATGATAATTTTTATCACTAATTGCTGAGTTATTCGATCCAAAGCTAATAAGTAGCCTTCCCTACATATAAAAATATAATATTACCTGCAGTGGCTAACAACACATTCATTGGAGCAGTATTCGTCTTCCCATTCACTGTTTGCTATAGCCGGGTTAGTGCACCCCTGCCGGATGCATGATGGTGTACTTCGATTTTCATTTTGCTGTAATCATATATTTTCTGTTATTTTAAAGTTGACTATTTGGAAACAAAACTTATACCAATCATATTGTTCATGACATAATTATGATGATAATTTCATTGCAGAAATGTATTGAAATTAAGTTTCTATTATGACAACTCACTTTACAGTGCCATAGGCAAATATGTATACAATATTCTATGTTACATTATATAAACCTGTGTAAAGAGGAATTTATTTACATCAGATGATTGCTGTGGAACACCAGAGTTTCCATTGCTGTTAGGAGACTGTTGTTCAGATTTTGAAATTTGATTCTGCTGTTGTGCTGGTTGCTGTGATTGCTGCTGCTGTTGTTGTTGCTGCTGCTGCTGCTGTTGTTGCTGCTGCTGCTGTTGTTGTTGCTGCTGCTGCTGTTGTTGCTGCTGCTGCTGTTGTTGTTGTTGCTGCTGCTGCTGTTGTTGTTGTTGCTGCTGCTGTTGCTGCTGTTGGTATTGCTGCACTTGGTGCGCCTGTTGCATTTGCTGATGGGTTTGCTGCATGTGCTAAAAATTAAATTATATTAGATTAACAAATATTAGAGTTTTACACTTCTATGAACAATGATGTTTATTGTTTTAAATATGTATAAAAAGGTTTCACATAATTATAATCATAATAAATATTTGAATATAGGCTGCATACCTGTTGTGAATGATGATACTGCATTGCCGCATGCACTGAGCCCATCGGAGGCGACTGAGACTGCACTTGTCTATATCCAGGAGGTGACAAGGCAGAGTTAGCAGTGTAGTTAGTAGGGGATTGTGTAGGCTGATAGTTCCTTGGTGACTGGCCTAGATTTGGCTGGCACCCTTGAGGTGAAGTTGATGGGTTCACTTGGTACCCTTGCGGGGATTGACCTGGAACACCCTGCTGAAAATAAAAAATGCTTTAACAATAAAAAATACTTATATCATATCAGTTATGTTACAAATTGTTGTTTAATAGTTGGCCATGTAAATAGTTACTGAATCAAATATTAATATGAAGTAGCCGTGATGTTTTAAAACAACCATACTTTAGTAGTTATTTTTTCAAAAAGGTAAACAATGTACTACTTGCTAACTAGATCACCACATAATAATGTGACATGTCCACATAAAACACATCTGCTTACCTGGTATGTTTGAGGTGTCATAGTCATATTGCCCTGGTAATTTTGAGGAGACTGTTGAGGGTTAGGTGGGTAACCCTGTGGTGTCTGTGCAGGATAAGGAGCTTGATTCTGACTTCCAGAGTAGTTTTGTGGAGAGTAGCCCTGTGGTGCAGGGTTTGGCACATAACCTTGAGGCGAGTGTCCATTACCATATGTTTGTCCTTGATAATAATTACCATAGGATGGATTGGCACTACTGGTGTGATTATACATTGGTTGGCTCTCCTGTTCACCTCCCTAAAAAATGTGAATAATAACAACTTAATTAAAAACATGAATACTCAATAAAACAAAGTGTATGGTAGGAAAACACTGCTAATGATAGCAGCAAGCAGAAAAATAATCAATAAACGATGACCTTACTCTCACGTTCTGATATACTGACCTTGAAAATATACCTACTAATCATTATTGGACAAATAATAAATTTAAAGAAAATAAAATTTGCAACATATTTTACAGTGATGCACGATATTTTGTAATTCTAGAGTTTCACTAACTTATTTTATACGCATCGAAATAATCCGCAAAGACAAACAAAGTAAAGTTACAATCCATTCTGTATTTTCAATTATGTTAATATTGTACGCAAAACACCTTTGTATACAAAAGCTCTACTTTACCTAACCTCAAAATAAAACAAACGTAAGCTCTGCAGTGTTAGCGATAAATCTTACCAAACTTGAATGAAAATGATGCGCCATTAAAGATCACTGAAGTTTTAACACTATCACGAATAAGATAAATTACTGAAAAGAGTTAAAGGTCCCCAGAATACGCGAGTAAAATCTTTCCGTAATAGAAAGCTACCCGAGTTAACCAAAGTACACAACAAAAGCTTGCTTTGCAGCCCCAACTGTCAAATGTATTATTTGAAAATAGCGCCATCTATGTGAAAATGCGAGGTACTTTTAAGCTAAAGTTCACAACTTCACAGTCGACTGAATAGACTTTACATACATATCCATGAAACTATACTTATTTATACCTAACCCTGTCAGGAAAATAGTTTTGATTTTGTGACATATTTTTACAATTTCATAAAAATATTTAAAATTTTGACCACGGCCAACGTCCCAAGCAAAAGGGGGCCGCCTAAATGCCTTCTCGTGTTAGATAATTTTAACAAAGAGTAATGCAAGCGAGAGTTCAGTTAATTCTGTAAAGAAATCGCCCTGTATCAAGTGGGACGACAGGTCGAGTATAGCTCAAATCACCAAGAAAGATTTTACTGAATAGCCAGATAATAACCAATAATTTAAATAGCTTAGAACTTAGGATATTTATTGAATAATTTGAAATTATATTAAGGTCTGCGCCACTCTGAGCGAGAAGATTTGCGTGGCGCCTCTGTTAGCAACTCTATCAATGCTTCTTTTAGCTAATAATACACAGCCTAAAATGTAAATTTCTTGTTCACATCTGCTATTTTTCTTTTCTAAACACTATAATTTTTGTTCTTTATGAACTAAAACTATGTATTTTTTCCCTCTATTTGGATCCATGTATGCAGATATAAATTAAAATTAAAACTTACCTTTGATACTAAGCTAGCTCTGTAGGCAGCAAGTGCTTTCAGATATTCCTTCTTGGCTACTTCAGTTTTTTGTTTATAGACCTGTAATAAAATATTTCTTATAGTTATGTTGCAATTTTACAACTTATCGAATAAGAAAGAATACATTAAAATATTGTTATCAGAATACTTACACTTTTATGTTCAGAGTCTAATCCGTCCCACATAGACGCTACGATTTTAGACACTTCACCAAAGCTTGCATTTGGGTTTTGACCTTTAATTGCAGCTTGAGTATCCCGAAAGAACAACGCGTACGCTGATACAGGCCTGTAACATACACTTAGTTTAGCACAACTAATATTTCACAGGTAAATTTTGACTACTCTGTAATAGCTGTACATAATATCCTAATGAAAAATCATTAATTCTCAAACTTACTTTTGCGGTTCATTAGGATCTCGCTTTTTCTTCTTTTTCTGAACTTTAGGCTTTTTTTGCATCTGCCCACGATTCATACCATTGTCCATGGGTTCAGGTGATGATCTTTTTACAGCTATGTTACCAACACCCATCTACAACAACAAATTCAATTAAAAGTTAATTACTTGAAATATGTGATACAATAAAATGATTCTAAAATACAGTTCATTGGCAACATAAATATGTATGTAACAAAAGTATGAATATGTTCCTCTAGATATGTAGGTTATGTAAAGCGATAAAATTTGCCTATACCTGATGAAGCGTAGTTTGTTGCTGCCGGCTCGCTGAGCAATAATGGATAGGCAGAAGGCTTTCCGCATCACCAGGCAACTACCAACAAACAACCAATTCATTAGAATTTTATACTAGTATTACTACTGTTTGATTTGTTTATATTTTTAAACTACAAATAAAAAAAGTATGCCAATGAACTATATTTCTATGAAATGACTACACTATGTCTACAGGAATACTTATTAGGGAAAAAAATGTAATGTCGTGTTTCTCACATTCAGAATGTAACAAGCAAAAACAAAAAATAAACCATTCAAAAAGAACTAGAACCAAATCTGTTACTGCAGTTAATCAAACAGGTATGGTTTTTGTTTCGTTTTTTATTAAGTTTGGTGAGCATACTGGTGATCATTGTATCCAAGTTACTCTTTTTTAATTTCATTATTGTATCCAATCATCATTGATTGATCATTGTATCCAAGTTACTCTTAGTACTCTTTTTTAATTTTTTACTATCAAACATAGTTCAAGTCTTTGTAAATAAGAAATATTACATTCAATTGTATTTCAAGGATGATGTAATTTCATTTTGATTAATATGATAGATCCTCATCTTGTATTTATCATAGAGAATATTTGGTCCAGCTTTCAGTGTACCACACAGAAAACATTACATAAAAAATATAAGCAAGACAAAGAAATTATTTTAATTTTTTGTATGCACATGCTGTTAGAGCAATTGCCAGAATATAAGCATTTACTTACTACTATTGATGCAAGTAATAGTTTATATAAATGATGCATACAACTTATAGGTAATAATCCAATTGCTAGAATTTAGATTGTTTATGAAGTAGACTTTAGGAATTTTTATTAACCTATTTCACTAAAACAATCCATCTGAATAATCAGCCAATTAATATTGCAATTTACATATTATTTATAAAGATATTGTACTTATTTTATTTGCATAATCTAATGGCAATGTTACTAACAACTACAAAAGCATTATCTATACATATAATAAAATTGTAGCGATGTCAAAACTGTACATTTAATATTTTTGAGAAAAAGTGATTGCTACGAGGTCGGGGAATGATTCTAATGCCGAAAATACAATTTTTAGAATTTTTGTCTGTTTGTCTGTTTGTCTGTTTGTCTGTATGTTTGTGAACGCATCACGCAAATACTGCCGGACAGATTCTGTTCAATTTTTGTAAATATATTCCACATAGGCCAAATTTGACCGTAGGCTATAAATTATCACGCTATCTGCTTTGGGGGCTGAGCAATGTTGCATTATGTTTTGTTCTCCTACAGATTACATCGCGTTTACAAAAATACGAGACTAAATATAAGAATACTTTAGGTAGCTGGGGCTTAAACTATTGAAATAATTATTATAACGCTATACCTTCAAGGAGCTAAGCAGTTAATCGTGACAGACTAGAACGGCTATTTTAGAGTATTTCCTATCGAAGCATGTGGTCTAATGGTTCGATGACCGCCTTACAAGTCGCTGGGTTTAAGTTCGAACCCCAAAAACTGTTTTACTTTTTGTGATTTTTTAAATACATTTTTAATGCTAGAACATTTCCAAACTTTTATAAAATTGAAGTAGGCATTCTTCCGCCATAACATTTTGCTTTCTTATTTTTCAAATATGTATTTTATTATTTCTGCAAAAAATAATGTCTATTCAATCGTAGTTTCATTTAAACAATATTGAAGTCAAAATTATTCATTTATCAAAATAAAAAAAAATAAACAAACTGATAGGTGTGGGAACGATAGTAGAGCGGAAAATATTCGTATTGTTAAAAAAAAATCTGTCTGTTTGACTCCTTAAATTAAATTTTGACAAAATAGTCTTTAAATGTCGGGCAACACATGGCTGTATTATATAACGCGATTGAATTATTTTCGCATCGATGATCTCCCTAACAATAATTTACACCAATTCAGACATGTACAGTACCTTCTAGATACATCACTGAGTTCACTACCGGGAAGCAGGTACCTACTCTGGCAGCTTCAAGTAGTTATGAGGTGGTGGCTGTCTTTCTTCCCACAATCTACTTCTCTCTTTGGGTGGTGGGTTTTGTAATAAATAGTGAGGCTATTTGGGTATTTGTAATAAATAATAGAGTTAGGTAGGTAAGCATTATTGCATTATGTTTATTGTCCGTGAAGATTTTACCACGGGATTGTTATAAAATACATAAAATATTGAAGTTTTTTAACATAATATTTATCCTATGAAATAAAAATCATCAAGTCATAGCCACAAGGACTTAAGCAGTTAATTGTGTAATAGAATTCAATACAAGACCGATTCTGGCCACGACGGCTAATCTTAAAGCAGACTGGCCAATGCAGGAGATATTAAAATGCACAAGTGTGTGAGCAAACGCTCCCTCTTCCCTAACTCTCATAGTCCGACGTGTCGGCAATCCGACACAATCGGGGAGAGATCAGGCGCAGGACCAAAGGCTTTACGTGCTTTTCGAGACACGTGAGTGTCACACCACCAACGTCTAAACTCCGGGCTGTTCCTGAGAAATTCGTAATGAAAAACCCATTACCCCACGATCAATAGTTTTGCTTGCCACCACGAGACCAACGGGGCAGTTCAAATATGACATGTTTGGGAATAGTTATTGTTAGTTAATTGTTACGTAAATAAAGTGAATAGTTTCACCATGTAAAATATTTTGTGTGGGTTCAATTCCAATCAATTGTTACTTTTTGTTATTATTTTAATAGGTTTTTGTTTTGATGCAGTATGATTTCAATATTATAACAAAACAAGTTTAGGCGGGTTTAGTTTTTCCCTTACATAACTTAAAAAATATGCATGGTTCGACTGAAGAGGAATGACCGGAACAGAATTCTACTGATTCCACAAATTCGAGCTACGCTAAGAATATTTTTCGTAAGTAAAAAACGGCGCCTCAGACTATTTATAGAGTTACCAAGTTATATCGATAGTAGGATCGCCGCAACACCATGATGCTCTGACGCAGGTATTCTCCGGACATGTTGACATGAGACATGAGGACACGCCAGAGTGATATCATTGTGAGTATCATCCGGTGGACACGGTGAAGCATAAGGTGGAGGTCTGCCCTGCTTTGGCGGTACACCGCGTGTCGTCATAGAGGCGATCGACGGCAACGGGCCTGCGGTCGGCGAGCGTTGGGTGGCTCGCCGTCCGATCAGAACCATACCCGTGCCGACGTCGCGTTGTGTTTCACACACGTCTCAAAGAGATATCAGCACAGAAGACGGGGCCCGCTAGGGCCAGTGCCTGCCACGGTTGCGGAATTTGTTCGAAAGATTCACCGCGGCTCTGGAACGCGATGGGCATTAGGAGAAAACGGATGGATTTTAGTCAGTAAGAGTCTGACACTCGATCCCTTCCGCCAGAACGGAAAAACTCATATGACGATTTTTCATCATTAAAAAAGAAGTATCACCGCACCGTGGGCCTACCAACCTCGACACTTCATACAAGTGTCGTACGATTTATCTGCAAACGTTATGTGTGCAATACTATACTGTCTGAGCTGCGCTACGCTACCAAAAAATCATACTTCTATTCCAATAGCTAAACAGAAATAAATTAGCTACAACAGGAAGTGTACCAAAATTAATTAAACCTATACGTATATAAAAAATGTCTCTCAGAGCTCAAGCTGTCACGATACATGTAGAATCATGCATCAATCATTAATCATGCATCGCATGCAGAATTTCTTCCAGAAAAAAATCTGCCAATTCTGCTGTTGATATAGACCATATTCTGCATGCTTAAAAATGAACTTCAAAATGAAAATGAAGGCTTTTAATAAGTCATATGCTTACTGTTTTTTACCCATATTTTTTCCCAACAACATAATTATTATTAACTTGGTTCTAACACGAAGTTCAGATTTAGTTGGCAGTTGCTCTGATTACAAGATTCATTTCTACGGTTTTGATACTAGACAGATCGAAGCTACAATGTGAGTGTTAAAGCAGAACCTATTAAAAATGCTTTTCAATGGTTAGAGAAAGAAAAACAAGTAAATTTTGACACCACATCACAGTATTTTCGAAAGGAATAGTAAAGCCATATCATATACCCTCCGCATAAATATGTTTTAATCCCAGGTATGGCGCAAGCTCATTACCAACCGGACAAAAAATTAGACTCCGGGCGTCTACTGACTAATTTCTAAAACCCACAGTCGTCACTATTATTAACCTTAGAAACCATTTGACAGTTGGAAGACTATGAAGACATAGTATTCAATCCTTAATTGGTTAAGTAACACTAAGGCTGACGTGAGCGAAGCCGCGGGCAACAGCTAGTAAGATAATAAAAATATATATTCTACTATTACATAAGATAAGAATAATACAAGAATTAAGGGATTATATAAAGGTTGGTACTATTTACCTGTGAATGATGTGAAGGCACACTATCATCAGAATCATCACTTGTTGTGCCTGGGGGTGAGGCCCTCTGGGGTGAACCATACACAGGGCCTGATGAAGGCTGTGTGGGTGTACTGGGTGTGGGTGGACCACTCATGACTTGAGTTGGTTGTAGCATCAATAGCCTCTGCTGTCCTCCAGGTTGTTGCTGGATCATGTAATTACCAGCCGGTGCACCTGCTCCACTGCAAGCAAATATTCATATTATAATACTTTGTGTCAAAGTTCAAGCAAAACATAAGGACTTAATATTCAATTAATAAAGTAGTATTTATGAAAGTCTGTAAACTTACATTTTTATCATGACATTGTCTGTGTGTTTCCATGCAGATCTGGGAATTAAAGAAAAAAACAGTGTACCCGATACATAATTATATAATCTTCATGGTAAATAAAATATAATAATAGAATATTTTGTAAAGGTATAATTGTGAAGGATTTTTATAGAGAATGTTAGAGTTAAATAACTAACAACATTGCTGGAAGCATACAAATGTTGAGTGAGGTGAGAGAAAAGAGGTGATTCTTGCAGGAAAGGAAAGGTATCACACACATATAGACTTTATACAACAAGAGTTAAAAGCAAAAATAACAGCATGAAAAGTTATAATACTTTTTTTTTTGTTTTTCCTACATATATTGCACCTATCAAACTGGCTTGTTCTTGTAGAAGTAAAACTTTCCTTAACCAACTTATATAAGATTGGTTAAAGTTGGGCAAATGAAATAATGATGATGATAATATGTATATGTGAGATAGGTCAGTATGGACAAACTATTAGAGTGAGTGTAATTTGTTTTAAAGAACCAGCCATGATGTTAATTTTGACCCACACTATTTCCTTAAAAAATTTAGTGCTTGAGTATAAAGTGGAGGGTTTCCTAGTAAATTTGAATTGTTAGTCTACAATAGATTCTACACTCATACAACTTTTTAGATACTAGATTTCTTTGATTTGGTAACACTTTTGTAGTCAGCTCACACTATAGATACATTATATTATTATGTACTTACAAAAAATAGAAACTGTTATGGGAAACTTAGAATACTTTGAAGTGTTTCTGAACTCAAATTTATGTCATGGTTCTTTAGAACAAACTTCTAATGTTTGAGATTTTCCTTTCTTGTAGGTACTGATCTAACAAGACATGGCACCCTGTGATACAATAAGGATAATTGTTGCAAAAATGTTATAAATAGTGACCAAAGCTTGAGTCTCAAGCATCAATGATTCTCAGTATTTATTACTTGGAGTGCCTCCTATCTATAATTTTCTTTAAATCCCAGATCAGAATGGTAATTTTACAATGTGCATGGTTTACCTATATTTATGAGCTTAGATGAGTAATCTAGTCAAATGTACTGAAAAGGACAAAGTAAATTAGATAGATAGATTAAATCAAAACAAAGAAGCTAAAATAAGGTTGTGCATGTTTTGAATGCCGCCACACAGTGTGTTATCTATGGTTGTACATAATACATTGTAAAACATAAGAAATTAACATGAGTTAAAGTAAATACTCACCTATGTGACGTGACTGGAGTATGCGGCTCTTGTAAATAAAGCGGCTGTTGGTACGAGGGAGCTCCGCCTGGTGGTGCTAAGCCATCTTGTGCTGGGTTCATCATACCAACCTAAGATAAACAATGTATTTTATCATCTTTCCTGAATGTAACATTTTTCTTGTTTATTCCAATCTTCCAAGAATAAATACTTGACTAGTTCTACAGTCATTCAGTATTTAAAGTCTTGTACGGTTCAGTTCATATTCTACATTAGTGTAAAATAAAATATTTTAACATTTTTCGAACACGTGTAGCAGGCTGATAAGATTCGTTGATATCTTTGGAAGACGTAATGACGTAAGTTTAAGAAGTATTTCAAAAACTGATAATATAATTACAGTTTGTTTGAAAAATACAAGTTTAAATCAAGAAGAACATAAAAGAAATCGAACAAACAAATAAAATCGTAACGTAACAGAAAAGTCAGTACATTGCAGTTATTTGTCAGTGTCAAGTGTCAACTGTCAAAGCAAAGCCTAACAATTAATATCCGTCATTCATTCATTCATTCTTTTTGTCTATTATTATTATTTATTCATTTTCTCGGGATATAAGTCCTCGATATATACTAATCTAAAAATCCGCGGACCTGTGTTCGTTAGTCCTAGTTTTTGCGGGTTTTAGTTAATTTAGTTTTGGCAGTAACTTGACATTTGAAGGGTTGCCAGATTTTGTTGAAAAATAGATAATGAAGTGCTGTACGAATGAACGAAATTGAATGAACATGGTAAACACGGTTTTTTTTTTTTTTTTTTATAGACGGGAAATCATCAAATAACTTCCCCCGCCCTGGGCGGGGCGGGAGGGAGTGTCAGACTTTTACTGACTAAAACCCGTCTATGTTCCTTCATGTGCCCTTTGCGTTCCGGGGGCGCGGTATCTCTTTCGAACAACCCGCAGATGGTAAACACGGTATTACACTATTAGAAAATCTAGAATATATTTATTAGATCTTGTTTCCCAGTGATTAATTTTGTTTATTTTGTCTCTATTAGCAGAAAACTACTTTTATTAACAATTATTTATCATTCTTCTATTTCACAACCTACATTACGAATATTTAAAGTTTTATTTAAACTTGTCATTTTTGACATTCTTTCTTTACGCAAAATCGTTTGCTGCCTCAACACTATTCGTTTTTTATTTTTCTTTGAACTGACAAGTAACAATTGAACTGTAAGAATAATTACGGAAACAGACTTATAACACGATACTGAAGCGGACTCATTGGGCACATAAAAAAAACATCTTGAGAAGCAGCGTGAAGTTCCTTTTCTTCATTTGGCGAATAAGCAATAGCGTGGGTTTGGATTTTACAAGTATACTTTATATTTAATAAGCAGATGACATAGCAGCCACATTGATATTATGGTATCTAAATAGATGATAGATCTAAATCTATCTACATATAAGCTACTTTTTATCCCAAAATGATAAAAAGTACGAAAAAAAAGGGTGATGATGAAATTACTTAGTACTTTTCCGGAATGTGTGGTTTGAAAATGGGTAGGAATTCGAAAAAAGTGTATAAGAGAAAAGTTGTAGAAATTTTTATTAGCTTTCATTACGTAAAATATTTTTTTTTCTACTATCCACCGTTTAAAAGATATATATTAGTGGAAAACTCAAAAGTGGGATCTTCCTCCCAACTCTCGCTCACTTTCTAGACGCGGAAGTGAGGAAGAGGAAGTTTTAGTATGTTTACTCCCTAAGCACCCTGAAGAGATTTCTGAAGAAATCGCTCGGGCTTACCCCACGCACTCTACAACTACTTTGTTAGGTGGAGTATTATTCATATTTTTGTGAAGACGTAAGTTTCTTGTTTTTCTACAGTAATATAGATAAAGAACTCTGCACAGGGTAGCTCCTGATTGCGAAAAGCGGGGCTGAGCCTGACCCAGTAGGTACCTACTAACCTATCTGTTGACAGGCAATTCGATTTCAATAAAACCAATCTAAAAAGTAGGACAGATATGGAACGTTGTGTAACTTATGAGTTCTATGAGCTTCAAACATTATTATATTTATTCAGTATCGGATTAGCCACGTAGCAAGAGTAGCAAATGCTACGGGCCCCGCCTATTGGGGGGCCCACGAAACCGCGCCTGCCTGAGCGTAAAATATTGTTTTAAATAAAATTATGATAGGTATTATCTATACTAATATTATAAAGCTGCAGAGTTTGTTTGTTTGTTCGCGCTAATCTCAGGAACTACTGGTCCGATTTGAAAAATTCTTTTTGTGTTGGATAGCCCATTTATCGAGGAAGGTTATAGGCTATAACATCACGCTATGAGCCACGGGAACGGATCAGTAACCAAAAACCTAACGTAATGCGGGTGAAACCGCGGGGCACAGCTAGTTTATTATATTAAGATAAGACCTCAGACATTCTCAAGATATCCTTACCGCACATGGCTATAATAGCCGAATGGAAAGAAGTATTAAAATATGTAACTACTAGCTTTCGCCCGCGACTGCATTTGCGTGAAAGTTAATATTTATATTTTCCCACGGGAACCGTAATTTTTTCCGAGATAAAAATTATCCTATGTGTTATTCTACACTTCAATCTATCTCAGTGCCAAATTTCATCCCGATACGTTCAGTCGTTTTAGCGTGAATAAGAGACTAACATACACACACAAACTTTCGCCTGTATAATATTAGTTAGACAGTCGCACTACAGATGATGTGCATTAGCTACCGCACTGAATAATGAATATGATTTGCTCAATGAAATCGATATAAATTTTATTAAGTATCTCAAAATTTGCGCACATTTAATCCAAAAAACTTGGTCCTGTTTTATTTTAAACACAAAGCTAAAGAACTCAAGCAAACCAAATGCCTCTTTGTAGAATTTGGCTACGGGCCCGAGCTGGCTTAATCCGGCACTGTTTTTATTTCCTATTCATATGTCATCTATGATAATTTATGACATTATGAATGATCAGGGCTTCATTTATCAAACCAGTTATTTAAGTAGGTAGGTACCTAATTAGGTAGATACGCCTAAATTATCCTTAACTACCTAAGAGCCAATCAATGTTAATAAAAAATTTGTCTCAATAAAGTACTTCTATGGCTCGAACTTACCTACACGTCAACATACACTCACAATTTTTTTTACAGGGTTTTAAGAAACTACAGAACACCACCTGCTACAATCTTCACAAAATACGTATCTACTTATGTGCTTCTAATTTAAATAGGTAATTTTCTGTAAGTAAACTTACAATGGAAAACGGCTAATTTGACTACGTTTTTATTACCCTCTCAGAACTTAATCGTTGTTGATAAAAACAGGCATTATTATGTAGAAATAGTTAAATTTTATTTATTGTTTTAATTTTATTTTTTATTTTGACTAGGTTACTTTTGTTTAAAAGATTCTCTTCAGCTGTTAGTTGTGATTACAGAAGAGTATAACGCTGATCCTCTCGAAGTTATCTTAGGAAAGACTATTAGATCTAGTCTAACTTTCCTGATCTGTGATTGTCTATCAGTGCCGTTGGTTTTGCAATCCATTTCGGGCTGCAAAACTGCCTCGTTAGCTTAGTGGGCCTAAGCGCAACTGCTACGCTTGAGGTCTTGGGTTCGATTTCCAGGTCAAGCAGTGTTATTGGGTTTTACTATGAAATTCTTAGTAGCAGCTCGGAGTTAGGATTCGTGCCCGGTTAATGGCAATAGGATCGTTCCTATTACATGGGACCTAAATATACTGGCGTTCATCCATTCAGGGAATGGATAAATACAGGCGTGATATGTGATGGGCGTGATATTTTGAATTCGTAACTTAATGACGTCCAACTAACGGGATCCTAATACTAGTTGCTTATGTTCTTTGCTGTAATGATTGTCTTGATTTCTGTAGATCGAAGCAACTTACTGACCTGAGGAGCGGAATGGTGTAATTGCGTATACTGTATATGTGAGTTTTGCACGGCGTTTGTTGCATGCTGTCCGTGAATCAGCGGAATGTCAAACTCTTCGTCGCCAAACGATGGTGTGTGAAATGTCTGAAACAAAGAACGAACACATTCATGAATGATTATACTATGTACTTATTACTGTAATTGTTCTCTCTCACGTTTTAGCTAATCTACTGGACTCATAACTTTTAAACCATCTACAGGATATCACAATTTATTTTTATAAATTTATTCAGGAAAATTGGATTTTGTTTTTGGATTTAGTTCGACTTTTGTATTCGTTTTCATGAATATAATAAAAACATTTCATAAGTCATCACTCATTACACATTAGTATACGCAAATACACACGCACTCCCAGTGGTTTATCTTCCTCTGGCAGGCCAGCTAGCTAGTCAGAGTTCGTGCATTGTGATCCAGGTGCACAAATGGCTTTCAGGTTGAATTTGTTTACAGAGTCTACAGAGGAAACTTACTCAGTCTGCATTCGTAAACCGTTCATGCCGAATGTTTCCCGGTCGAGGTCAGTAGCTTCAGGAAATAATAAAGAGGGTAAGCTTTTACATGAGATTTAGTTAGTTTACTAATAGGTAATGTAAAGCCCCTCTTCAATTAATCGACCAAAGATAACTATGCTTTGTTGATTAATTCACCACTATACACCATTTAAAAAATTATAATTCACTTTGTTTTTATTTTAGTCTAGTTCAAGCCTTAAGATCTGATTGCTTTTTAATTTCAAATAATTAATATTTAAATAGAACTCATTGGTCGATTGAACGAGCCAGCCTTGAACTAGAAGTTAGGAAATCGACAGAATGCGTGACAAGGGTTTCTTACTCCTGTCCTTGAAATATTCGCAAACTTTGTGGTTGTTACCAAAATGAATAAAACGTTATTGCTTTGCGTTTGTTCGTAACTTTAAGGCTAACTGCCCTAAGCGCAACTGCTACGCTAGAGGCCTTGGGTTCGATTCACAGGTCGACCAAAGTGTTATTAGGTATTTCTATAAAATTCTCAGCTCAGAGTTAGGATTTGTGCCCGCTTAATAGCAATAGGCTCGCCCCCCATTTCTTGGGACCTAAACATAGCGGCGGAATGTGGTTGTTCTTTGGTACACCTCTGCCTAACCCTCCGGGGAATATAGGCGTGACGTATGTTTAAGGCTAGGTGACCACCTGTGCAGCAAAGATGAAAGATGAAATTCATCAAAATTGCTCCGTTTTCGTGTTCGTGTTCAGCGTAGGCAGTTTTAGTTGTCAAAGAGCGTAACCACATGTTTTTCTGCGTAGGAACTTGAAAAATGTCCGAGGACTAAGTTCGTATTTTAGGAAAGGTACAGTTAAAATTATAGCTGTGCAGATTCATACGCGAAGAATAAGTCACAGAAAGCATCGCTGCCACTTACAGCCTACCACGGAGTAAAGAAACTTTACTCCGTGCAGCCTACTCATGAAAAATCTGCTTACTCAGTAATAAGTATGCCATGTAGTGCATAGTATAGTTATAGCCAACTTCCCTGTCAGTTCTAATAGACTGCCAGTCCAAACACTATCACTGACTATGTTTTCGCTGTTTACATGAAATATCAAATGCTTAAATATATTAAAATATTCCGGATTATAGCTGGCAAAATCAAAACACAGATATTTTCTTAAGTATTAATACTGATTATCTAGGTAAAAGAATTATTCAAAGGGGATGTTTGAAATGAAATTTGTGGCGGAAAATACGAAATCCATGCGGATGAGGTCGGAGGCAAAAAGTGCTAGTATATTATATTCGTTGAACTGCAACAAATTTGCTGAAATGGCAGCGAATTTGTGTACTGATAAGGTCACTCATCAAAAGCTTTTACGGAAAATAAAAGCTGAGACTATAAAAAGATAAATAAACATCACTTTTTTTTGAGTAGCCGTGTGAAAATGTTATAAATGAAAATAAAAATCATAAACCAATTCAGTAACTGTTTCACAAAACCTAATATTTTTTAAAGGGTAGTACCCAATGAGTTCATGACCTTTATTTTTAATAACCACGAAACGAATTGATTTCCTTTATTGTGTAGTCAAATGATTTTTTAGGGTTCCGTACCCAAAGGGTAAAAACAGGACCCTATTACTAAGACTTCGCTGTCCGTCTGTCTGTCTGTCCGTCGGTCACCAGGCTGTAGGTATCTCATGAACCGTGATGATATATTTCAGTTGCTGTTTTAACAGCAAATACTAAAAAACAGAATAAAATAAATATTTAAGGGGCTCCCATACAACAAACGTGTTTTTTTTCCGTTTTTATAGATAACTAGCTTTTGCCCGCGACTTCGTCCGCGTGGATTAATAGTTCCTGTTCCCGGGGGATTTCCGGGATGAAAACTATCCTATGTCCTTTCTCGGGTCCCAGACTATATCTGTACCAAATTTCATTGAAATCGGTTCAGTGGTTTAGGCGTGAAGAAGAGACAGACAGACAGACAGACAGACAGACAGAGTTACTTTCGCATTTATAATATTAGTAAGGATTTGCGGTTTTCTTTCAATTAGGTATTGCGTGGTCGTGTTTTGTAGGATTTCGTCAAATGGTAACAAACCTGATCATTCATAATGTAGATACTGTTCTTTGTGTCGCGAGGAACAGGCAGCGGAGATTCGAGGTTTTCTGGTCTCTGAAACAATAGAAAGTACAGACATCAAATAATAATATATTATTAAGAAATTGGGTTGATTTGTAGGTACCTACTTGCATAAGAAAAAGACGAAAACTTTCACATTTAAATACAAATTTATTCGTAGTGCTCTTAGAGAAAAAAAGAACAGGCGATATTATTAACGGGTATATAAAATAAAATAAAATACATTTATTTCAAGCAACCTTAGCTCATATGTGGAGTACACAAAAATATAAAAACACAATATAAAACAAAAACAAAAAATAAAACTAAAAATAAAAGACTAAACATTTAACCGGCCCTGTTAACGGCAACATGCATTTTACAACAGTGCCGTATGTATGGACAGTCCATCCGATCCGCGATCATCGCCAGGACACCATTGGCGCTGCCCCACACCCTACGCACAAGAGACTCGCCACGCTTGCGCATGGTCGCGTAGAAGCAATCGGTGCGCGCCTCAGCGAACATACCTGAAGCGCTGCAGTAGCGAGGCAGCCCCAATACAGCCCTGAGCGCATTATTGAACTGGACGCGGAGGGCCCCGTATGATGCACGCGTGTATCTCTCCCATAGGCCGCACGAGTAAAGGGACGTGCAGTACGCTCTGAAGAGCGTTATCTTCACTTCCCTCGAACAACGCGCAAACCTACGTGCGATCATGTTCGCCCGCACCGACAAGGCCCTCCGTTCCCGCTCCATGTCAGCATCGTCCTTGAGGTCGGTCGTAATTAAATGCCCTAGGTACTTAAATTGATCTACCCTTACGAGTGGAATACCGTTTAGAAAAACGGGTGGACAGTTTTGCACACGTTTCGTACCAGCCTCAAAGACCACGCATTGACTTTTAGTCACATTATACTTTAACCCATGACCAAGGGCATACTCCTCACAGGTCCGCACCAGCTTTCTGAGGCCACAGACCGACGCGCTCAGCAGGACCATGTCGTCAGCGTAACTAAGATTGTTGACGCAGACTCCACCGACATGGCAACCGACATGCTGGTTACTGAGCGCGACGATCAAGGCATTCATGTACAGGTTAAACAAGGAGGGAGATGTCAACCCCCCCTGCCTCACCCCGCACTCCAGCTGATACGGCTCCGACATGGCACCCGCCCACTTAACGCTGTTGACCTGATGACTGTACCAGTATTTAAAAACGTTAATAAGTTTACGCGGTAGGTTTATTCCTTCAAGTTTAGCCCATAGGATGTCGTATGACACCAGGTCAAAAGCCCTGGATAGGTCGAGGAAGCAAGCGTGCACTGGAGTCTTTCGATCTGTGTAATATCTGACGGTATGCTTAAGACACAGTATTGCACTCTCAGTTGACAGTCGAGGTCGAAATCCAAACTGATTATCGTGCAGCTCTAGGTACTTGTCTAACTGTGTATTAAGCAGACCGTCAAAAACTTTAGCAATGATCGTTGCAAGAGAGATAGGCCTATAGTTATTTTTGTCGGCAACATCTCCAGTCTTATTTTTCACTACCGGGACTACTACTGTTTTCATAAAATCAGATGGCAGGTACGAATGACTCAAGCATAGTGTGTAAAACATCGCTAAGATCCTATTGATATGTGGGCCAGCGTGAACTAGGTGCTCAATGCTAAGGCCATCGTGGCCAGGGGACCTGCCCTTCGATATAGCTTTTATAGCCCGAGCCACATCATTGGCACCAAAGCAAGTCCCCACGCCTTCGTCTGGCATCTCAACATCGAGCCCCGTCCCCGCCGGTCCCCGTGGGGATTGTACACGAAAATGGTCACTGAAAATTTCAGCAATTGCCTTAGGATCACTAACACCCTCGACACTCACCGGTACACCAGGCCGAACGCTTACTTTCTTCGTGCTCTTCCAGAAGCTACGAAAGTGCCCACTCTTATGTTTTTCAGCAAGGGCATCCATTTTGATTTGATATAATATAATTTACAAATAGTTACATAAATACTAACGTACCTACATGAATTTTACCGGTAAATTATCCGTTTAGTTAATCATCCTTTACTATATTACAGTCAAATACTTATAAAGAAAATAAAATTATGATGAGGCGTTTGGAGGTTTGAGGCTCTTGGAGTTTTAAATCCAATTATCCATTAGACGATATATCTACTATCTATCGGTATTTTGTTTTGCATTGAATATTCAATCTATTTTAATAAACTTGAGTTTGACGAAAATAAGGACTACATTATAATTCGGTTTTCATTAAAACCATAAAATTCCGTGAATTACTTTTGAAAGCTCTGACGTACCTAGGGACCCTCTAATAATAGTTTATCGTAATTATAATAGGTAAGTAGTTATGTTGTTAGACGTGGCCGCGAGATGTGTTTCCTGTGCTATGATGAGCGGGCGGGTACAATTTTGCGATCACAAGTAGGTACCTACATAATGTAATACCAATATTAACCGTGGTACACAACAACCTCGTTGGCTTCCCAACATGATAGTTACGATCAATTTTATTGCTTTTTACTTTTTACACAAAATTAAATTTCCTGCGGGCCCCTATTGGGTAAATTGTTGATTATAATCTATATGGGTTCAGGAAAATAAATTATTCTAAGCTAAGATTGTGGTGTAGCTCAGTTAAAATTCCTCATAAAATGTTATGTAACAAACTCAACTCGATCTCAATTACCAAGAAGGTAAGAATATGAACTGAATGAAAAATTTTGTTTATGATGATGATGATTCATGAAAATAACGCGCCCTTGCTTCGCACGGATGCAATTGATGTTCTGATGTGGTGACATGTAAAAAAATTTAGATTTCTGGTTTTTATGCGTGTTTAATATGAATGTGTTGTACAATAATAATAAGCCTGCCTAACAGCCTCGGTAGCCTAGTAGTCCTAAGCGCGACTGCTTTTTTTTTTTTTTTTTTTTTTTTTTTTTATAGGCGGGAAATCATCAAATAACTTCCCCCGCCCTGGGCGGGGCGGGAGGGAGTGTCAGACTTTTACTGACTAAAACCCGTCTATGTTCCTTCATGTGCCCTTTGCGTTCCGGGGGCGCGGTATCTCTTTCGAACAACCCGCAGAAGCGCGACTGCTAAGCTAGAGGTCTTGGGTTCGATTCCCAGGTCGAGTAAAAAGTGTTATTTCTATGAAATTTTCAGTAGCAGCTCGGAGTTAGGATTTGTGCCTGGTTGATGGCAATAGGCTCGCTCCCTATTACATGGGAACTAAAACATACCGGCGAACTGTGGGTATGCATTGGTACACCTCTGCCTAACCCTTCGAGGAATACAGGCGTGATTATATGTATGTAATAATAATAAGCACCTTCCGGAATCAATTCTCTAAATTATGGTGCTTTAAAAATTACATAAAAAGTTATTGTTTTTCAAGAACTTAGCGGCCGTACAGACAGACACGTACAGCGACTATAATTTATACTATTTATACATGATAGAATTATATGTTATTTAATAGCTCTTAAATCAAGTTATTTTTTAATATTTTAAGTTATACAGACCTACCTAAAGTACTCGGTTTAAAAAGTAGTAATAATATTTATTTCGCATTACTTATTGCAAGTTGGTGCGCCAATTCTTGATCCAGTTACTATTTCTTAACATTGCGATATTGAATGGCGAGAGTTGCGCACACAAATGGCATTCTCTGTCTTATAGCATTTGTTCGAGCTGTACCACCCATTAATTTATTTATTATTCTAGCAGTACTTTGATCTCATTGTATTATTTTATTTTATAAATTGACCATAGAAACTTTATTGATGTCTATGTTAGATAGGAAAACCGCGATGTAGACTGGGTAGTACACAGTATAATACACAAGTATTATAGTGTATAGTGTGCAGAAATTATATTATTAGTACTGGGCTTTTCCTTATTTGCCTTTTGTCTATTTATCATCATCATCTGCTTAACCTTTTCCTAACTACGTTGGGGTCGGCTTTCCAGTCTAACCGGATTCAGCTGAATGCCAGTGTTTTACATGGAGCGACTGCCTATCTGACCTACACAACCCAGTAACTGGGCAACACGATACCCCTTGGTTAGACTGGCTGTCAGACTTCTTGGCTTCTGACTATCCGTAACGATCCTGTCAAAGATCTACAAATGACAGCCGGGACCAACGGCTTTACGTGCTTTCCGAGGCTCGTAAAGCCGTTAAACGGTCACCCATCCACAGACCAACCTCGGCAAGCGTGGCTTAACCCGGAAGATCGGTCTATGCGGCTGTAATTATTTAGCCACGAGCTCCCTTTTATCTATTTATAAACCCCTTAATTAGTTTTGCTAGGGCTTGGTTTACATACTTTTTATTTTAGTGGTTGCGCTAGGTTTTACAAGATATGTGTAACCACTAACCAACTCCCAGTCTCCCACCATCATTTTAGATCTCGGTATGATGTTTTCGCATTGACGGGGTGATTGAGCAGTTATAGTGAAATGAGAAGTCATTTAAATGACAGTAGATTCGGTACTGAACTGCCTCATTAGCCTAGTTGTCCTAAGCGCGACTGCTACGCTAGAGGTTTAGGGTTCGATTCCCACGTCGAGCAAAGTGTTTTTTGCTTTTTCTATGAAATTCTCAATAGCAGCTCGGAGTTAGGATTTGTGCCCGGTTAATGGCTCGCCCCCTTTAATGGGACCTAAACATACCTGTAAACTGGGTGTATATTCTTATACCTCTGCCTAACCCTTCAGGGAATGCAGGCGCGATGGTATGTATCTACTATGTATGTAGATTCGGTCAATACAAGATTCTTGAGATAACTGATAAATGTGTCTTTTCTCGAGCTACTTACAATAGAGTAAAAATAGAAATATGCGTATGTTCCAAACGAGTTCTGATGAACCGGATCATTAGTCTCCTGGGTTTGTCTATTGATGGCCCACAAAATACTTTCTTCTGTAACTTTGCTATTATTGGGGAAGTACAAAAATTCTTTCGTCTTATAATATGATGATGTATTGTATTAAAGTGCCAAAAATGATCATACGAACGTTTCATTGACTGACTCAAACGTTTTGTTTAGTAAGAATTGAAAAGTTTTACCGCGCTATCTGGAGCTGGCTTGTAAGACGGGTCCGTGGGTTACGCTCCCAGTCGTCGAGGCACCTGTGGTCGACGCACCCGATTCGATTTATTTAATTCAAGTCAATTTTTGATCAAATGTAATGTCAGGCACAAAACTGTTTTACAAAAATATTAAATGTATATTCGTCAAAAAAAAACATAATTATATTTATAACAAACAAATGCTTTTATATTGGTAGTATGTTTTGAAAAATTTAAGACTCAGTAATTTTTTATTATTTATTTATATAACTCAATAAGAACACTAGTAAAAAAAATTGTTTACCATATACCTATCACAGTTTTCATCACCTATTATCAAGATAATCATTTAACTTAATTAAATAATTAGTCTCACATGTAATACAATAAGATAATGATTTTAAATAATCAGTCTTAAGAGAGTCAGAGTAACTAAGTTTATACATAGTGAAATATTATTTTCATCTTTGTAACAATAATAATTAAACATAATCAAACTGTGAAACCAAACAAATGAGAATAATTTACCTAAATATAACAGTCTGCTTCAATAACAGAATAATCAAGCTTTCAAAATAACTGTATGTGAAATATATCGAATTTTTTTAGCGTAGTAATAATCTACTGTAAAACCTTAAATAAATATTAAAAAAAAAATGTATATAATGTACAAGCAAATCATCACTTTTCACTAAAGGTGTGTAAGGATAAGGTTAAGTGGCAATCCATACTCTCTGCTATTTGACAGATTACTTTTGTTTAGCAAGGAAAAATACTTTATTATTATGATGAAACACTTTTTTCGTTTACAAAAAAAAAAAGTGAAAAAGCACAATAAAAAAATGATATGAAATTAATCGAATCGGGTGCGTCGACCACAGGTGCCTCGACGACTGGGAGCGTAACCCACGGACCCTGTAAGACTCGTAATGGATACATGTCGGTTCAATTATTGAGTGCAGTAAAATTTTAATTGGTATTTTAATAAGTGTGATATTTATGCAATTGAAACGATAATTGAAAGAACCCTCAATTATCGTTTAAATTACGTAAATAAATTAATAAAAACAACTTTATTTTTTAGTTTATAATACCTAATACCCGGTGCAATTATAATGTTAATATTTTTACGAAGTAATAATCATCTAAGAACTACAACTCAATAAATTAGAAATACATACATACGTATTACCATGCGTACAAGTTACACCGAATTAAATTTATATTTCCGGTTACAATAAAAATCATAAATCATTTAATCAAAGGAATTTTTAAGTAGATATTTTGAATCTCTTTCTTTAATAGGTAACTATTCATAATATGAGAACCGTTTTAATCGTTGTTCCAAAATGCGATTGATCAACATTGTAATAGTACCTTGAGCCACAACTCGGTCTCATGCCTCTCGGACCGGTTTCTGTAGCACACCGGCTGCGGTCCCATTGGGTCTTTATGTACCTATACACACACCACTATCAACAAGTAAGTGAAAGGACACGCCGATGATTGCTTTCTGTACGATTTGATTTTGTAACAACTTAGTAGAGAGTTATTATTAAAATATTAATTAATACCGCCAACTGGTGACAATGCTTTGTGTTGCCAGACTCTTTTGCAGCATAAAGGTGGTAAAAGTTATAAGTTCAGTTCTAAAATGTTTAAGTACTTGAGTATTTTCTTTTAGTAATCTTAATAAAGGTAAGTAAACCATTATTAACTAATAAACAATTTTCTAACTGTCAAATCTTACTAATAGTCGATTATGATGTGGCATCCTTATCGATACGATGTTTCTAATAATTATGTTGTTTTTAGAGCGTGGAAAGTAGAAAGTTTTAAAAGTAGGTAAGAAGTTAATACAGTTCGGAAAGTATCTAGTAAGTATATTTGTTTTAAATATTTCAAAACTTAACAGATCTAAAAGGGATTTCTACAATATTTTAGTATGTTAATGAGGTTCCTACCTATTTTCTTTTTACTTCTAATGCTGATAAAACGCCTACTTACATTTTCACCACAATATTGTCACTGTATCCTTTTATATTTCTAACTTGTTTAAATTCAAATACATAACTAGAGCTACCATAATAAAAGTATGATAAGTAGGAAGATTTGAATCCATTATTGTTGTGGAATGAACGAGTCTCTAGGAGGCCGTAATTGTCGGTCAGTGACCTCGTTTTGTTCCTTCCACTAAAATAGCGTTAAATCAATTGATGTTATTACAATTGGAACACAAGTCTCATCATAACTTACATTTGTTGTGGGGGACACGTTTTAAAATAAAAGAGCAGGTGGATTTTTCATTGATAGCTTTTTATAGAAATACAGTTTTTTGGTCGGGTATTTAAATACACTTACTATTTATTTAAAGCACCCGATCTTACGTTATGACGTCTAAAATACGATGTCTATCGATTTTAGGGACCTGTGGCAAAATGGTGAAAGATACCCTTTGGTGTGATTTGGTCTGTCTGTCTGTTACAGGTATTGTAGCAACTACTGAAGCTATCGGCTTGGAAATAGTTGTAGTCGTAAATAATGATTGTCCACTTGGGTATATAGCGACTGAAAGAATTGACAAGAGAACCCAATGTTTAATGCATCACGAGCCATAATTTTAAAGTATGGTTACCAAGTCAAGAGGGTGTCCTACCTATAACAGAGCTTTGTTTCGTTATAAAACATGTTTTAATTTTCACACATGGCAGATTATTTTTGACTTGATGAAGAAAAATTACCGTAAAATACTATTGCCCGCTTAGCTCTGAAAGCAAAGTGAAAAAATCTGAACATATATAATTTTAATGGAGGTTTATATAAATACTACGTTTATTTATGTCCTTAATTAATAAAAGGAGGTCTTTAACTGCCATAGTTTTTCAATAATTAGACATGCAGTCCCCAAAAATTTACGTTTCAAAGTAGAACAATAATCTTCCTTCTAAGGTTACGGAACTCTCTTTGCGCCAGTCCGACTCGTACCTACGATGTCGGTGTTTTATTTAATATTATGTGCTTCAGAATTCCTGGCATTCTTAAACTATTTTTGTTTATCACCGACCTGCAAATTGCCGTTATTTGACTCACTGACGATGCCTTCATAAGGTTTCACCATCGCCGTTCATTGCTCTTGTTTTTAGGGCAACTGTACAATATGTATAGTATTTTTTCAACCAAATCGTGAAAAGTAAAGTGACCAGTTAGAAAAACACTGAATTCATTATTCTTGGTTTTCGTGGTTTTTACAGTTTCTCGTTAACTGTTATAAATATAATGTTGATTTTATCCTTATTTCTGGGGTTTCGTGTAAAGTGTAAGGAAAGGTAAGTAATTTTGGAATAAACTTGAATCAATAAACAGCTTATTAATTGAATTATACATCCGAAGATAGCCGATAAAAACCTTGAGTTTTCCGACAATCTGTACTTTATTAGCCGTACATAGGTGTCACAGCTGCAATTTTCAGAATCTATTTACTTATTTCTATATTGACTTGCTTTTCATGATTTCGAACAGCTGTCAACGCGAATGCTTGTTTTCATATTTTAGCCTTACTTGAATAGGTACTTAAGTAGAAAAACTATTACCAAAATGATAATTAAATGTAATAGATATTTGTGATCCTCGAAAACTGTTATTAAAGGATTTAACGTAGTGAACTTGCTCACTATTTTTTCTTAGTTCCGCTTTGATTTAAGGGGTTGGCAGACGACAAAATTTAAAGGTCGTAGAGGGCTAACGTAGATACATTTTTTAGTTCACTCTTTCATTTAAATTTTATAAATGCTTGTAAGAGGTTTGAATAATCAGTTCCTGAATATTTGTTTGTTTTTTGGATAGATAACTGATTGCACTTCATTTTTGCATCCATCGGATAAGCCTTCAAGTAAAACAGCTGCAACAGAAGATTAAAGTCTATTTTGGATACTTAACATTTTAATTAGGTACTTGGGCAGGTATGTTTGGGTACCTACTTCGTTGCACCTGTTTTATAGCGTACGCGTGTCGCCCACATTCAACACGAAAGGTGCGGAACTTGTGTCTACGCGTATATGATTAAACCAATTTAATATCTATGCAATACAATGTAATAAAATGGCAAATATATTAATCGCTTTTAATATAATAATATGTATAAACAATGATAAATAGTTACATTAGTAGTACCTTCCTACTAAGGCATAAACCAAACAGCCGCCGGGCATGACTTGCACTATTCGACGGTTTTCCTTTTTACAGGGTACAATGTTATATTTAAAATTTTAGTACATAGCTAGCAACTTAACATAATTGTATAGAAAGGTACCTTTTTGTAAAAGTTGTACTTTTTATATACAATTGAAATAGAAAAAGCGGAGATAACGCTTCCTCTTTTCTATTTTTATTACGTCTAAAAAGTAGGATTCCAAGAGTATTGTATGCTTGAAATGTCAATAATATTTGTAACTATGTATATTTTTAGATTCATCCATTTATCATGTTAATTTTTGTTATATTTTTGAAAGCACGCCATCTATCGGTCAATGGCAGAGCGTTTACAGAGTGTAACTAAGATGGACGGGGAAATTGAATGTTGTACACGTTCCTCTTACACCCTCGTACATAATTTATTTGAGTGCCGAATAAACCGAATTCCTATCGTCGAAATATAATTGTAACATTTTTTTTCTCAAGCCTGGCCTAACTGGAAAGTTTGTGACATAAAAGAAGAATATAGAAGAAGGGAAGATATTGGTTCATTTAATTTATATTATACTTTTAAAATATAATCTTAGCTGTTTAGGACAAACTCCCAATTGCATCTTAAGATACTCATAGAAGTGCTAAAAGTATTCGAATGTGTGTAGTTTTTGCCAGGTTCGACTTTTTACCAGGATTCGTATCCAGGACCTCAAGGTGGGTACGCCGTCAGCAGTGCCTACTTGGTACGGTAAGCCCTAAATAGAAAATGAATGTAGGTACACAGTGAAATTGCTGATCCATTTCCATAGGATAGTAACCTGGTTATTCTCCGTAGACACTCAAATAAGTGGAAAAGTTTCGTTCAGAATCTTATTGTTGTTATTAAACTAACTAGAAAAAAAACTACATTTCAAATAAATTAAGGTAATGTATAATTACATGTGTTTCAAATAAGAAATCATAATTAAGACCGCCCTACGCCTCTATCTTATCTTTATATCAATATCTTTGCTCCAGTTTGCTACAGATAGTGTAATTTATCAACCACAGAATAGCTTTTTAAATATTATGAATTGTAATTTAAGACAAATTATATTTGAAGTATATTACGTTACGACAATCATTTTTAAAAACTAACGCTTTGAATTACTTTACAGCATTACCATACATTTTCAGAGGTGTTTATAAAAGTCTTTCAATGTTCTTTCCCTTAATTCGTCACAAGCATTTCTAGCTAGAACAAAATGTAGGCAAAAAAAACTCTCTTTTTCGTAATCAGGTTAGACTGATTGTATCAGATTTGAAATTACTTCCGCAATCATTTAAATAGGTATGTAGGTCTGTACTACAAACCCACGAAGCGATGTAGCAATCTCAATTATCTTAAATAACAATAACGCACACTTAGGCAATATTTACAAATCAAATCAACTTTAACGACAGGATCTTAAGATATATTAATACAGTATGTACTCACTGAAAACCTAATTCTGGCTTTCAATAATAGTTATAAATAAGTTACGAATTACACAAGTACTTCAGTAAGTAAAGAAAGTTTGTACCCACCATTTATATATTTAATTAGCTGCCATAGACATATTCCATCCAACGAAACGAATTGGGTTTAGTAAATATCCATTAATTTATACGTTACGGTCCCATGTAAGATCTAATTAATCTACGGAGGAAATAGAAAATAATACAATTTCAACTTTAATTGATAGAGCACTGAAGTCATTCATTCATTACACAGTAGGTTCAAGTTAAACTACCGGAACGACAGATTGGATTGCTCTGGTCCTGCACGAAATACAAACACAATCAATTTCTGTTAATATTAATTTGTTCCACTTGAATATAGAGCTATTTCGAGTTCGTACGGAAACATTTAGTAGAAGCACGATAGAAAGGCACGCTAGACGCACGTGCGGACCGCGCGGGAAGACTGCGTGGCGGTCGTGGCGCGCGCTGCGGTGGGGCGACGCGCCGCGCCTCGCCTCCACCTAGTACGGACAACCGCCGCAACATTTCGATGGCGCTATGCTCATCCTATTCCAAAAGCAACATTGCTTTTTTGCCTTTTACAGACATGCGGAACCACAAGAACTCGGAGACTTCCACCATTACATGCCTTTAAAACTCTGGATGGTATTATCAAAAATGACTCTAGATCATTTAAAAGCGATGAAATTGTTGTGGTGCTTTTTGTTATAAGATTGTATAAAAGTTTGGGACTCGGTAAATTTTTAAAGAAATGCATTAAGTACTAACTGAAATACTAATTGTATTGTTTCATCTTGTGAGGTTGGTTCTGAATAGATAATAAAATAAGAATGTATAAAAGAGCATCTCCTCAATGGTCATATCCGTGCATTATCACCCAAATCAAAATTTTGCTTACGTTGATCAAGAGGCCGTACCCCTTGGGGAAGTAGGAGATGCAAAACTGATTTTATAATTAATATACTTATATAGGTATACTATAGTAACCTAACATATAATGTAAACGTTGTCAATCCGAAATTCTTGTATGTATATTTTGAGTTGTGGGGTGCAACGTGACTTGATAAAATCACACTAGGGAACAGGTGCCTAATGTGTGTTATTATAAATTTGTTAAATAGATCCGTGAGCACCCTGGGGGGGGGGGGGGGGGGGTAGATTTTATTAATTACATTTCTTACTGTAAGAATAGCGACCTGAAAATCGACCTGAATTGACGGTACCTATTTCAATAGATTAAAAACAGATAGGATCCATAGTATTTGATTTCGTTGGCTGTGTTACCGACCAACCGAACTATTCAATTAATTTATTTGTTATTTAGGTTTTCTGTGATTTGCTTGAAGCTTTTGATTGTGTTTCTGATGAAAATTTTACCACGACATTGTATCACTGGGGTACATCAATTAAGTGCCGGAAGGATTTGCATTTCACTTGAATACTATAATTTTATTCAAGGGGTTTGATGCTAAAACATCTCCAGGCACTATTGAGGAAAAATTAGTGCGCCAGGAAAAAATCTCTGCCCTCTTAGAATTTGTCTTTAAAATTTAGATTTGTAACAGTATAATTACGAGAACTGTAGCGCATGTAGCATTATATTAAAATGTTAAACTTAAGCAGCACGGTGGATTTGGACATAAGATACATAAGTTTTATCAGCACATGGCGCAGTTTCACTAGCTAAATTGAAAAAATAAATGATATTTTACCAGTGTCATCACTGATTCGAAACAGGTATTCTCACTTATCCTGGCAACGGGATCCCTCAAAAGAGTATAAATATAGTATGTAATGGTAATCATCACGTGATTGTGGTGCATTAACGCTTTTATCAAGTCATTTGTCGTTTGATCGTTTCGGCGACGAGGTATGGGGCTCGAATACGATAAATTAATGTTGAGGTTCATGACGATAGCAGACTACAACTTGAAATATACCTCTCTCCAATTGCACGCCACGTTTCTCGATCCTCCCTCGGCTACTTTCATTCAGCTCTACAAGCCGTATAGATCAATATATCGTGTGTAAGGGACATCTATCCTTAAACTGAAACCTCTATTTTGGACTGGTATCAGACAACAAGATTTTCTATAGGAACCCTTTAGGAGATTTTCTATAGGAATAAGTAAAGATGTGAAGGATTTTAATACTTTTTCGCTAAGTGAAAATTCGCTCTTATTCCTTCTGTATCGTTCTCAGCGGCTAGTAATTTTTTTTTCGCCCTTGTTTTAGGTAAACAAATGTCGTTATTACCATTAGGAACGACTAAAAAAGCAACCGGAAAATTTTTCAAGCCTGATCTGCCAAAAAAGAGAAATATAATCAAATTGTCCTGCGAGAAATTCCGCTGGCTCTAAAGTCTATAGAATAGTGTTCTGAGTACACTGGCGAAGTTTAATTTTACACCCCGTATGCTAATTTTTTAATTAATTTTATTGCATAAAATGCCAAGCGAACAAGCCATGATAAAGCTGTAATCTGTAATAATCAATATTTTCTTCTTTAAACGTCAATGTCTACTAAATTTTATAACTGCAAACGGAAAATAGAATATTATTGTAGGAGTTAAAAGTGTCTAATCCATATGGATTTCTGGAATATTTTTTTGTTAAAACAAGCAATTTAATTATCTTTTTATTTTTTTATGAATTTATTGGCCGATCCACTGTTGTGATTTTTTCCTATCAGTCCGCCAACATGTAGCATATTATTTATATAGAGATATTGTTTCCGTGTTGACTTACCTTACCAGCTGCGTTGTCCGACGATGGATTTAGTTCAAGCCACGATTAGCAAAGTAGAACTGCTGGTGTTGCAATAAATAATATTTTGTAAATAAAAAAAAAATATATATAACTGTACTTAATAAGACGTAGCACGGTTTTACATCCATTCGTTTACTTTGCGAATTATGTACCTATTTTCAATATTAAAGCTCTTTCTAAGAGCATTTATGGCATGCTTCAGTGACTGAACTAAAGCAAGTTTTTTTTTTCTGTCTGCAAAAATCTTTAAACATGTTGCTGTAGACTGAAGATCTTACTTTATGATAATGACAATTTAATAATACAAAATGTAGAGACAATAAAAAAACGAATAGAGCGGTCTACATTATATTACGTCATGTAAGATTTTAAAAATAGTTTTGTGAAATTAGAATAATTACATTCGAACAAAACCAATTTTCTATTCATTATATAAGTGTAATTTTTATGATTTAAGTCGCAATAAAAATAGTAATTTTACAGAGTTAGTACATGTGACTGCCTCGCTAATGCTGAGCGACGGGTCCTGGGTTCGATTCCCAAGTCGGGCAAAAAGTGTTATTGGGTTTTTCTATTATGAATTTCTCAGTAGTAGCCCGGAGTTTCCAAGTTGGTGGTGTGTCACCCCATTGCCTCGGAAAGTACTTAAAGCCGTTGAACCTGCGCCTGATCTTTCTCCGGTCGTGTCGGATTGCTATCCCAGCGGATTATGAGACTTAGGGAAGAGGGACTGCACCTGTGTTTGAGCACACACTTGTGCAGTATAATATCTCCTTTGTACTTAGCTAGTCTGCATTAAGATTAGCCGCCGTGGCCGGAATCGGTCTGGAGAATTACATTATACATGTGTAATTTTATGCAGGAGGCCTATGTCCAGCAGTTGAACGTCTTGCGAATGATATGATGATGATGATGACATGTATAATTTCGGTCCTCTTGGAATATGGACTGTTATAAATTAATCAGCATATTTAGAAGTGTATACAGAACATAGTCCTCTTTTCATACAAAGAAGGAATGAACAATTAACCTTGTTGCAAATTGTTTTTATTCTTAAATTGTGAGGAGTAACTGAAAATGAGTGACTTAGAAATAAAGTAGATTGAATTAGTAAGGAAACGCTATATTCATTTTAGATTTAAATACTCATTTTGGTACTTGACGGGTTCGTATACGGGATAAGTAAGTACCAAAATGAGTAAGACGTGGTCTGATTAATCTCTGGGGAGAGCTAAACACCAGTAAGTTCTTGTGATTTGGTTGCCTTCTATTTTGTATTGCTTACCTAATAGATAAGAAATACTAGAAGTTCTGGCATCCCTAAACATACTCGGGCCCTAAACTTACACCTTGTGCGCTAGAAGTGATAGTGTGGCCGTTCCTTTCCAATCCAATCCCGGTCAATAAATTACTAACGAAGCGTTTTTCTAATAGGAAAATCGAAACATTTTCGAGAGGTTTAAGGATCAATCACGAGTCCGTAAAATTACGCTGACCCAAAATCATGTTTGTAACGCGTCAATGAAACATTACTTTAGCGTGTATTTTCAGGCACGTTCATTCATGATCGCCGATTTAAATTTCTGTATTTTATACTTTATATAAATATTTAAAAAAACCATGAATTATTCATGTGTGCTCTACAAAAGTTGGAATTAGTCTTCAAGAGGATAACACATTTTTTTGGCCTGTTATATTTTCAGGAACATGTAGAACCGTGCATTAAATTGTCAACTATTCATAATATTATCTTAGAGCACATGCAAAGACTACTAAACACGTACGTACGTTAAACAGCACGGAACAGCACAGAGGAGTGACAGAACCCTGCATCTTTTTGGGAGGCTTACCTTGTACATGTTGTAGAGTTTGTAAGCTCTCTCTTGGTCATCCGGTGTAGCTTGGACTGACTCCATGCTGTCTCATCGACTGCAGAACCAGGCACTAAATCCAAAACGTTGTTAGGACGGTCCATTTACTGTTTTAAACAGTTTACAGTTTTTGCACAATTATTCTCGTTCCTTTCTAAAGTATTTTCATAAAGTTATTATATTGTTAACGATCTAATCGAATACTTTAGTAATAAAAGTCAAACAATAAAATCGTGATTGCTTATGTGTTAATTAATTTATGATAACATTATTGTGATTGTTTCAAATTAGGTAATTACATAATTCATGTTTATATGCAACCATACAAATATGATATCTAAATAACACGATCTTATCTATTTTTTATCTTTATTGATTTTGTACAAACCAATAATATTTATTAAATACAATTTATCAGGATTCGTAAAGTAAGATTAAACCTACTTATTGAAAAACTGTACTAGTACTACTTATGCATAAATTAGTTATTTCCTCATCAAACTATTTACCTACCCTTTTTCGTATTTCAATTACTCTTCAAATATCTACTGGTCGTTTTTAAATCCACGTTGTAAGAACTAGGGTTCACTTAAGATTGAAGAAATATGAATTGTTTTAGGATACCGACGGCAACTTTTCTAAACTTGTCCACTGGGTTAAATACAGAATTCAGTGGTATAAACCAATTACTTAAATTAAAAGAATAGTATCAGTAAGCCAAAGACAACTTAAATATTTTATGTCAAAACTAGTTTGCCGAATTTCGTATTAAGTTTAAAAGATATCGTTAAAGAACGAATATTTACTTTACGTCTGTAAATATTTAATGAGGATTAATAACACTATTATGCAATTAGATTAAATTATTACGTAACCTTAAGTATCTTATTATTAATAAATAAATAAAAAGTGCACTTAAGTACAAAAAGTGTGGTTTACTTTAATAGCCGATACTTAATTAGAAGTATTTTATCAATGAAGTGCGCGTAAAAAAGCGGGGTGTCGCCAGTAGGTGAGCGGAGGCCACGTGGCCGGCACGCGGGCCCGGCGCGGCGGGATACACTTGCGAATCCGCGAGGGAGCACCCGCCGGAAACCGAGGTGTACCGGGGCTCCTCGAGTACAGAGAAGTGGCGGCCCGCGGCGCGCCTGCCCGCGCCCGCGCCCCGCGCGCCCCCGCGCCACACACCCGCACATGCACTGACTCCGCAGCCTTCGTCTCCACACCACCACTCACCCCGCGCACTATGTTTGCCTTAATCGCGAATTAAGGTTCCAGTAATGTTTTCTGTTAAGCTTAGAGCTTAATTTGACGTCATTCATTAGAGATCCCGTTTGTGAAACAGACGAAGAAGGGATTGCGGTATCCACCGAATGTATGTTCCTGTCTCTCTTTTAATTCAAGACGATGAAGCATTCCTTACATTTGAATACAGTTTCACTACGCATGAAATGTTACAGGGACGTTATATAACTTTTAAGTTAAAGCAATCATAAAACGAAGTAATTAGGTATCATGTGAAAATCATAAATGAGCTCTTGAATGTCACGGGTTTGATTCAGATGGGGAAGGCTATGTGTGTCTATTATTCGCATGTTTTTTTTTAACGCTATTCATGGGTAAATAGTATAACAATAAATTACAGTCATGAACATAACGAATCTTGGCCCTGAAAAACAATCAAGGACTTTCCTACAGTCAAATAATAGTAATTATTACCATCCCACAGTTTCTAGGAATTAACTATTCACTTACAATGTCAAGCTTTAGGCTCGTAGTTTTGAATCTTCTGTTCAAAAAGTATGATGTTTCAAATCGTTATATACGCTGCTAACACTTGATTTATATCCGTTTTGTAAAACTGAGTTTAATTATCCACATGTACTCGTACATAGGTAAATGAGTTCATTTGTTGAAACTGTTAGGTGATGGCTTAAGTTAGATTTATGGTTAAACTTATACTGAAGTATTAAAGTAAAATGAAATTAATTGACCACATTGAAAAAAAAATTCAATCATACTCGAATACTAGAATACTGTAGTAATCAGAAAATGACTTTAATTTATTAAAATTTTCATTTGAAGCATGAAAAGAATATTACCTGAGAAAGTAATGAAATGTTGCAAACGTTAAGAGCATTGAAGAAAATTAATTTCCCACGGGCATAAAGCATGTAATTATGTAGTCTTATCAGGTACTATGTATGTTTCTATGGATATTATTTATTTATTTTGGTATTATGTTACGAGTAACTTTTTATAAAAGGTGGTTGTACAAAACGAGTGAGCTAAGTTTGTCAATACAGTCGAGGTTGAGGTCGGAGGCAAGTGAGTAATGGAGCCAAGAGTGATGATAAAAATATGCTTACATATTCCATACGACGTGTTTTTATATAAAAAACAATTTAAAAAAAGTATAAAAAAACTAAAAAAAGCATATCCTAAGTATTTTAGACATAGGTACATAAATATATTTGTCAATATGTTTGTTTGTTTTTTTTCAGCTGCATCCGGTTAGACTGGAAGCCGACCCCAACGCTGTGGGAAAAGGCTAAGCAGATGATGATGACATAAATATATTTGTGAAAAATGTAGCGTGAATTTCTTTATTTGATCTTAGAAACTTGCCGGTTCCCTGTTTTTATGGTTGAGTTAGGTGGCCCAGGAGAAATAGGCCCCACAGCCTAATGTTAAAATATAAGAGTTGTTGTTGGATGTATAGAACACAAATAATATTACATAATTTGTGGTTACAAATAAATAAATTGATGAAAATGTTCTAATAAAAGCATATCTGTTTAATACGTTTCATTATTATCTGTAAGTAGTGCACTAAGAGCAACGTTACGTGCATCATCATCTTGTTACCCTTGCTCCATGTTACTAGGGTCGGTGCATTACGTTTTCTTCTTCCATTCCACCCCGTCAACTGTCATGCTATTACTGACTCCCTTCTTTCTTCTTTCATGTCATTTTTGAGTTCACATAATCCATCCATATTTTCTTTGGCGTTTCTCTTCTTTTCTATTTGGTCATATGACGTGCAAGCATTCGTAACAGAATAAGGGACAATGGATCTTCTGCATCTAACTGAACTTACTCTAACTCATCATCTGCCTAGCCTTTTCCCAACTATGTTGGGGTCGGCTTCCAGTCGAACCGGATGCAGCTGAATATCAGTATTTTACATGGAGCGACTGCCTATCAGACCTCCACAACCCAGTAATGGGTAATACGATACTCTTGGTAAGACTGGTTGTCAGACTTTCTGGCTTCTGACTAACAGTAACGACTGTCAAAGATCTACAAATGACAGCCGGGACCAACGGCTTTACGTGCTTTCCGAGGCACGGAGGAAACTCGCTATGGTAAATGGTCACCCATCCACAGACTAACCTCGGCAAGCGTGGCTTAACCCGGAAGATCGGTCTATGCGGCTGTAATTATTTAGCCACGAGCTCCTCCTGAACTTACTCTAACTGAACTTGCATAATAGAATGAAGTGTGTGAATGTTTGTTGTGTACTTGTTGAAACGGTCAAAATACTGTTCCTGAAATGCATGTGTAAGTAAATTAAGTATTGTTTTCTTGTTGGTATTTTGTCAATTAAACGTGGGTCCGAATATGAATGATGATTACTCTGCACATCCATGTTATTTCCGAACCTTTATAAATTGTGCTAGGAAATATGTATAATGTATTGTAATGAGATGGATGTTGCGTAAAATTGATCTTACATAACAATGAAATCATGCGTTGTAGATCAGCAGAATCTAGGAAAATGATGTCGAAATTACGTCAAAACTGACTGTCGTACAAATTGAAACTAGTAGCTTTAAAACGTTGCTTAATCACGCTCCGAAGTGGAACAAGTGTGTCCTGTCTCCTACGCCAAAAAAACTTGTCCGGCGTAGTGCCGGCGCTGTAGTGGGCTCGTGTCGAGTTGTTGCGGTAGATCACAGTGGTGTAGAGTAGGTCGGTCTATTTGTGGTGACAGGAGAGGCGTGGGTGCCGCGTGTACTGAGCTGGAGTGGCAATGACCTTGACACTAAGCGAGTGGCCTTGGGTAGCACGTGGCGGCTGACACCCGCTGTCTGTTGTCGGAACGCCGCCGCCGCCTTTCCCAGGGGAGCCTATTGTGGACATGCCCTGCAACAAATACCGTTATTTGCTACTGGTTTTGAGTGACCTTTTAAGATTGTTTTCTTGGTTTAAAGCTTTACTTTGTGTACTGAAATTAAATTTAGCCTTTTTTTCGGTATCAGCGTTTAAAAACACGTAAAATAATTTTTTTTTTAACGTGTCAGTCATAAGCGACTAGACATCAAAAAGATCTCATACTTATAAACTATAGATAGTTAGCGGTAAATAGGGGGAAAAAGTAATAATTGTTTATTTTTCCACAGAATATGAGAATGCAAATTAGTAAAAGTGATAGTACGTATTTTACATTTTTCTACAAAAATAAACAACACAAATTATTTCTTTGTGGATGTAAAAGATAGATATAGCCTCATTTTTGTCTATAAAGCGCACAACGCGTCGCATAATTTTAAAATTGGCAAATATATGTAGTCGGTGTATCCACAGTAAGATGGCGTGTGAATGGGTGCGATTCAGAGCGTCGGCGACGTGCGGCAGCGTGTCGAGTGCGGTCGCCGCGGGGCGGCGGCGGCGGCGGCGAGCGTTCAGTAGCCCCCGCCTGGCCGATACGTTTACGAGCCGACACTAACTTTAAGTGACCCCGCCCGCACTCGTGCGCCACAGCCTTGTTTATATCCCATCTCAATGAAAATAAAAGCGATGTCATTTCCTTGACTTTTCTTAACACTACGAGATTTGACGACATGCATCAAGCTTTTCAAAGCAGTTCCAAAGCGACGAAGGAACCGATATTTTGGCCGTGCTTTTATAAGTAAATATATCTAATAGCTTGTAAATCATTTTTTATCGACTTAACTAACATTAACTTTTAATATAAAATATGCTCAAACATGATACAACAACTGATAAATATTCTGACATAAAAGCAAACGGAATCTGATAGGCATTCTGCGTAGGACATAATACAAAATATTTATCGAGTTTGTTCTATTTGGTTTTGTAATACTTAAAATATTGACAATAAATGAAAGCAAACACAGCGTTACATGTGTGTATGTTGTACTGCATATATTTTTTTATAAATACCTTGGCATTTCGGACTTAACAAACATCGACAGGTTTTCACCATTGAATGGCGAGCAAATATTCCAGCGGGTACTGACTGGCATTTGTCGGAAAGAATGCAAAGGTAATCGACGAGGTAACAGTTGTCAAAGAATGCGTGTGACGTGACACGATCTGTGTGCAGGCGATGACGGCGCGCGCCCGGCTCGCCGCGCCCGCCGCTCCGAACATGAATGAACGCGCTAACTTGCTTTTTATCGCCATTTTCTCGTACCGAAAGTGACGGTTTAGCTCCGGACACCTGTAATTTGCTTGTTTGTGTATGCCAATCATTTTGATTGACGATTGATGTCGGTAATTAAGGCGTGAAGCATTCTGTTTATTTATTACAAAAAAAAACTTGTGCTTATAACGCATATTGCAGGTATGTTTATCTATTTTAAAATTAGTATATTATTAGTTATATCAACACGTATAATTTATTATGTGCGTTGCATTTTTTGTTAGTTATTCACAAAAATATCGAAAAAAGGCACTTGTTACTTGGTTAATCACTCAATTTCGTCAAGATTTAAAACGGTCTTAAATCATAATTTTAACGAGTGATTTATAGTTGTCTAGTCGCGGTGACCACCATAAACATCTTTCCAACAGAAATGATAACTTAACACATGACGACAGCTGGTTAATTCTGGCTCTACGCCGAGTGCTACGAATTTGCTACGGCGTAGTAGTGGTCAATTCTTTATATTTTTATATAGATATTTTATATTACGAAAAGTGTATAAAATTTTTAAGTATCTACTCAAGACTATATAAATTGTATTGATTATTTATATCTGCAGTGATCTGCCTTCGCTCAGCATCTGCAAAGAAAGATTGGCAGATTTGGCTGATGGTTTAAAAAAAATATATAATTTTAAAATATAAGTTTTTTTTTTTTTACTAAGGGTTGTGTGCCTTATTTTTATAATCGCTAATAAGATTGCCTTCTTGTTTTTTTAATATGATTCATACATGTCCACCAATACCAAGTTGTGCTATAAATATAGCGAATAAATGTTTATTAAACTACATTAATCCAGTCAGTGTCTTTGCCCATCTCCTTATAGTTGACCGGTTTTACTACCGAAGGCATTTTATTGCTTACTTAATGACGTTATGACATAGTAAAAACTGTTGCGAATGGTAATTTTCTTTTTTAAGATTTGTATACGTTTTAGGGTCAAACAGCTTCAAGGGTTAAATGCGTTTGGGAAAATATTATTATTACGTTTTGATAAATTCAAATGTTGATTGAATATTATTTATGCACTATTGTTACCCCGCATGCCATTTCAACTGAATTGCAATTCACAGTCTAGCACGCAATAGTATGTACCAGCCGAATAGATAATTTGAAAGATATTTTTTTCATTGTTGTCTGATCTTATTTAACCATCTTATATTACCTATATATATATTATATTTAGCCTGTACTGTCCCACTGCTGGGCAAAGGCCTCCCCCAATTCCTTCCATTTGTTCTTTTCCTGCGCCTCCTTGAACCATCTTATTTATTTTAAATTATAGCGCTTTCGGTACCGAGGGAACGTGAGATCTACTGACCA
Source organism: Caradrina clavipalpis (assembly GCA_932526535.1). Classification (NCBI taxonomy): domain Eukaryota; kingdom Metazoa; phylum Arthropoda; class Insecta; order Lepidoptera; family Noctuidae; genus Caradrina; species Caradrina clavipalpis. Next base: position 9,235,494 of record OW052093.1, read on the forward strand.
TTTATGTTTATTAGCGACTAGCTTCTGCCCGGGACTTCGCCCGCATGTTTTTTTTTACCTGTCTAAAGTTACGGCTTGGGTACCATACTATTCCTCATGAATCTAGCAATCATATACAATATTTTTTCCAATCCAAGTGTTAGTTAGTTCCAGAGATTCGCAGTAAACCACTCAACAAACAAACGAAAAAGCTTTGATGTTTTTGAGGTTTTTTTTTCAGAATCGAAATCGGAAGTTTCGACACTTTGAAGTCGAAGCTCCATTGCATTTCTAATGTGTACGTATGCATATTGTCACGCCTATGTTCCCTGAAGTTTGCCGGTATGTTTTTAGGTCCCATGTAATAGGTGGCGAGCCCATTGCCATTAACCGGGCACAAATTCAATCTCCGAGCTGCTACTAAGAATTTCATAGAAAAACTCAATTTCACTTTTTGCTCGACCTGGGAATCGAAGCCAAGCCTCTAGTATACGTAATTCTGGGCCGCAACAATATAATATACCAATAATATAGTTTGTCATCGAAACGCTAAGAAGAAGAGTGTACGTATGCTGATATAGCCAAGTGGGAGTATTTTATTTGTAAAAAAATAGATTGTAATTTATTTGGTAGTATTCTACTATATTCTAGATCGATGCACAATTAGATTCAAAGTATGTTTGGCTGACTGTGGCGCGGCACTGTTGGACATTTGCCTGGCGTGGTTGTGGCTTTTAGTCGGGTGGGACGGTGGGAATGCTGTGCAGATGGCCAGTGCTTCTTGTTAATCGTTTTGTATTATCTGATAGTTTGTTCTTGTTACTATTGTTATCCATTCATTTGAATGTAGCCGACTCTATTTGTTGAATAGCAAAAAACTGTGCTATATTTTCAAGTATTTTGCAAGGTATATTTTACCATACCTATCATATCCTACTAAAACTTTCACACTTAAAAGGCTGAACGGAACTGGATGAAATTTGGTACTGAGATAGATTGTAGTGTGGAGTTACACATAGCTTACTTTTTATTCCGGAAAAATGTACGGCTCCCGTGGGATAATAAGTAATGTGGAAAGTGTTGATGCTTGCACCTGTTAATATTATTTTTGTCTTTGATCTCGTGTGGCCAATTTTACCATTGGTTACACAATGATAGGACCTATCATTTACAGATATCATTATTATCCAAACTAATATTATAAATGCGAAAGTAACTCTGTATGTCTGTCTGTCTTTCTGTCTGTCTGTCTCTTCTTCACGCCTAAACCACTGAACCGATTTAAATGAAATTTGGTACAGATATAGTCTGGGACCCGAGAAAGGACATAGGATAGTTTTCATCCCGGAAATCCCCCGGGAACGGGAACTATTAATCCACGCGGACGAAGTCGCGGGAAAAAGCTAGTAATAAAATATAACTGCAAACACATATGTTTTATGTTTTCTAGATCCTGCTACGCCAGGCCCACGACGCCATAGAGGCTCTCTCATTCACTCAAAGCCAATGATGTGCATCTAAATGTATTACATTCTGATAGGGGATTATTTATTTCTTATTTCCAAGCAATGTCACGTCTGAAACATCTCGTGTTATTTATTAGATACTAGCTTTTCCCCGCGATTTTCCCCGCGTGGATTTGTTGCACGCGTTAAATTACATTTTTTATTATTGCTCCGCTCCCGTTTGCGTTATGTTATATAGCATATGTTACTTCCAAATAATTAAGCTGTCTATAGATCAAAAAGTGGTTAAAATCGGTCCAGTGGTTTAGAAGCTTATTTAGTAAAAACTAACAAAAAAAATCTCTTTATAATATTATTATAGATTCGTTTCGTTTAGTATTATTATATCTGAGAAGTTATTTAATTATTACGGGGTGTAAGGTCATCTATCCTTAAACTTCACCAGTGCACTCAGAACACCATCTGATTTCAGAACAAGTGGAATTTTTTGCAGGAACATTTTGATTTTTTCTCCTTCTTCGGCAGATCAAGGTTTAAAAATTGGCCTGTTGCTTTTTTAGTCGTCCCCAATGGCAATAACGATATTTGTTGACCAAAGCAATATAAATATTTACCAACCGCTGAGCACTTTATAGAAGAAATAAGAGCGAATTTTCATTTAGCGGAAAAGTATTAAAACCCTAATATGTCTTTATTTATAGTATACTCAGTCCAAAATAGACAATTCATGGTTTCAGTTTAAGGTGAAACCTCCACGGTAACCTGCGAAATTCAAATTTTCTTACGTTTTTTGCAATTTGCAAGTCAGTATTAGGTTATATGTTGATTAAAGTATGTTTCGCGGGCGTAAGAATTATGTATTTTCAGAATTATAACCATTTAAATCAGCAATGAAACTTCATAGAGCCAGGTAACCCGAAAGAATGACTATTTCATGAAATCTTGACATTTTGGGATTATACCGACTTATGGAGTTATTTTATAGACTGGAAATCTATGGGGAGGCCTATGTCCAGCAGTGGACCCCCTACGGCTGATATGATGATGATGATGCAAATATGTTAGTTATTTCTTTTAATTTATACGGAATCTTCAAAAATGCCATTATATATACAATCAAGAGCCAAGTGCTGAAATTGGACTGTAAGAGCCTGGTCAAAGATGTCCCATAGTTCCCGTCGGTGCAACGTGTACGGCAAGGCTTTGTATGAAACCAACGTATTACATCTAGTGGATTGTTTTACAGCTATTGAAAGCAAAAAGTATTTCAAACGATTAAAAATCACAAGAAAGTTATGTTTACGACGTTTATTTTTAACTGGATTTGGGGAAAACTTATAAAACTGCCTTAATTATAGCGTCGATTAGGAATAGCGCTATCCTCTTTTAATCATTCAAACGTCTCCACAATTAAACATCATACACCAAACAACCCCTTATTTTGCTTTTAGTAATAGCAGCTCAACATCTACACACAATTAAAAGCGTCCCGAATTTTCATTCTATTTCCTTAAGGGGTTTCTCAATCTTGTTTGTTTTTATGTACCGACAAATTATCCGTTCCAATAATAAAGCAAACATCTGGGCTTATCAGAAAGATTTGACGTTTTTAGCTTTTACAGATTATTATTTAAGATAAGTTTACGAAATGACAATTCTACAACCATTAGCCTGATATTTTTTATAAACAAAACATTTTTATAAAGTCACTAGCTGTGCCCCGCGGTTTCACTCGCGTTACGTTAAGTTACTGATCCGTTCCGTGGTTCATAGCGCGATGTTATGTAGCCTATAATATGTTATTCTGATGTTACGCAGAGCCATTATTTTGCGGCTAAGTTATTTTAAAACTGTGATATCTCCTAAGATATTCATTGAAGTTAAATGATGTAAAGGGCAATTTCATTCAAAATTAAACACTTGTGATGAATAAAGTATTTATGATGATAAGGATTAATACTATTTCCATAAAACACCTTCGCAAATAATGCATTATTTTAAAACAAATTTTCTGGCCGTAAAAATGGCTATAGTGAGTCAACCTAAAAAGTTAGACATTTACCACTGTGGACTTTTTTTTTGTATATTTTAAGAGGAACAATTATCTCATACATTATTTTTCCGTAACTTTAACCGTTCACGCAGCGCACGCAACGAAAGCTCTCAAAAAGAATATTTTTTCCCGTTTTTGCCACATTTTTCATTGCTGCTCCGCTCCAATTGGTCGTAGCGTGATGTTATATAGCCTATAGCACTCACGAATAATGTAGCTTTCTACCAGTGAAACAATTTTTAAAATTGGTTCATTACTTCCGGAGATTACCCCCTACATACAAACTTACAAACATACAAACTTACAAACTTACAAACAAATTTTACCTCTTTATAATATTATTATAGTAAATAGTAATAGTAATAGTATAGTATAGATAGATGAGCATAAAAAGTCATTACACTTTTACGCTTCCAAAAGAATTAGGTAAGCATGGGCCACCCAATTACCCTTGGTTCCGGGTTGCCCTAACTGGCCCCAAGGCACGCCAAATTAGGGTTCTATCCAACAATTTTATTTTCATAACATTTTCGTCCGCGAACCTCAAAAAACACTGTTCTGTGCAACTATGATGGCATGGTTTCACGCGTATTACTCGAAAAATTTGTGAGGATATATTACATCATTAATATTCCCCTGATATTGATTATGGTCTATTATTTTGCTTTTATTAAATGATAACTGATAAATAAACAAGCTCATTTCTAGTTATCAATTGAAAATAAACATATAAATGTGTCCAGAAATAGCATGTAATAAATAGCTTTTTGTATCGGTCTATACCTATGGCCGCTTCGTTCTTTAAAACTATAATTCCATTATATTCCTCAAGGTTTATTTCAGTAGTAATAATACATTGCTATCTAAGATTATTTAACTTGGTTATAGTACAGAGTTCTCTGTTTTGATAAATCACCACATCCGCAGATTGCATTGAAGGTGAAATATACATATTTTTTAAATATTTAATTGCTCGATGTCGTTAGTTGGTTTGGGTAGGTTTGACCTTATGACCTCATTAACAGTAATTAGTCTGAAAACCGCCTCCTACTAAAACTCGAACTCACAAGTCGCTCTTAATCCTAGTGATTTGAAAGTTTTGATGGATATTGGCTTCCTAAAACTTTGTAGCTACGTTATGCTGTTCTAATACCTACCTCCTACATTGCCTAGTCATCATATTAAAGAAAAACCTCTGTGACAAACGGACGGACCAAGATTGATGATATTTAGATTTCGTCAAGTATATCACGACATTTTTAGGCACGGAATCTAAAAACATAGGTCAATCACTTTAAGCCAAGGTTTATAGCAAAACTGTCTACTTTTTAAAATAAAGTATGGATATATATTCTACATATTGATTTCAATCAGCACAGCCATTCGTGGTGCTAAAGAGTCTGCTCCCCCAGGTCGTGGCGCATGGGTGAAACCTCAGATTTGATATTAATTATCTGATATGCTACAACTTAGGAGGATTCTATTAATATTGCAAACAGTACTGCGAAAAGCTATCGCTGATTGATATTGTACAAAATTCTGGAATTGATACCAACTATAAAACGTAATAACAGCTTAATCACACTTATAAATATATAGATACTTTATTCCTTTAATCTAAACATTTTGTGTACCAACTTCTTCTCGACTGAAGTCGGAAAATTGTGATCTTTGCAATGCAATTGAGTTTAATATTATTCCCTTCCACGTTGAGAGCTTTAAATTTAATTACATGGGGACAACAGCGATAACGCAGACTTGGCAGAAAGAGACAAACTTCTGTAATATTTATCTAACGGAGATTTATGCAATGTTGTAGTAAAAATGTATTAGGTGAGTACCTCTAGAAAGAGAATATTTAAATCTAATCAAGGCTAAGTACGTCATTAGAACGAATTCAATTCCATACAAACACACAGCCTACCTACGTGTTGATACAGCGATACACATACAGAGCACTCTAAATGTGATACAGATAATATAATAAAATAAAATTGCGATACGAATTCGTGAGAAAATTTAAATAAATGACTTTTCTGTTTGCACATAAAAAGAAATATATTGCGGCACAATGAATGTTGGGGGTGGTGTGGGGAAGTGGGGACAGTCGCGAGGCGGACGAGAGACGGCGCTGGGGCGGGGGCGGGGGGCGCTCGCGGGGGCTAGGGGGTGACCCACTTTAACGGGACAAGTAATATTACTTTTTACTTTTAGGCAACTATTTCATGTTTTATCGCGATAATAACATATATTACCTATAGTATAACCTTACCCTTTTCACTAAAATAAAATATTTCTTATGAATGTAACATCGCGTCACAAACATCACGTGAACCATTACAAATATCGAACAAAATATGTTTCCGGTTTCCACAACCGTTCGTTATTACATTTTCCTCATATCTTTTAACTTTTTTAATTATTACTGCATAACCTTGGTAATGGGGAAGGCAGCTTTTAAAATTGCATGAACTGATAGTTTACAGCAGATATTTCAATTATTATCAAACCAAACAATCAACAAAATCGAAACTAGCAGTGCGCAGGAAAAATAAGAAAGCATTGAAAGCAATCGTACGTGTGATCTAAACGAACACAATGCCTATACAAATTGTATGCTTACTTATATGAGCTTATGTGTTATTGACGTAGCTTGTTTTCATACATACATATATGTTGGTTATTCTACACTCTCTTGTTTTACGTAACAGGATGAATATTTGTTTGAATTAATTAATATCAATTATTACGATCGCCCACGTTTCCGCTCATAGAGTTTCATGTTAGATCTTACTTGCTATTGTAGTGTAACGTGCAATAGGGAAGGAAATAAAAAACCGTTTTCAGTTGAATCTTGTTAAAGTTTCCTCGGAGAAAGAGACGCTAAATTAATACTTTAGTAGTACCTAAGTACTATAAGTAAACAAACTTTTATTATAATTATGATTGCATCAGTAATTGCTTTTTGAAGCAATCATAGGTTTTATAAGTTCAGTAAATGTACCAAAGTCTTACATTTTTGTAATGGATTCAAGAGGGGTCCCTTGTGCCTGATCTCAGAGTTGGGGCTTTTGAATTTTCAAACATTTTTGATGAACGAAACTTTTTAAGGGTCGTGAGGATATTTGATTTAATTTGATACAATTATTTTTTGCTAAAATACAATTAAAAACAAATAGATTGTCTTGTTTTGATTGTTTGATTGTCTGTAACTGCCCCGTTGGTCTCGAGGTCGCAAGTGCGACTGGTGTGCAAGGGGTCCCGGGTTCGATTCCCAGGTCGAGCAAAAAGTGTTATTGGGTTTTTCTATGAAATTCTCAGTAGCAGCTCGGAGTTTGGATTTGTGCCCGGTTAATGGCAGTAGGCTCGCCCCCTATTACATGGGACCTAAATATACCGGCGAACTGTGGGTGTACATTGGTACACCTCTGCCTAACCCTTCGGGGAACACAGGCGTGATGGTATATTATTATTATTATTATTAGATTGTCTTTATTAGCTGAGTTACCAGAAAAGACGTAAAACAAGTTATAACGAGAAGACATATTTTAAACGGTAAAAGCCTCCGAAAATCAATTATTGCGGGATACCGATATCCTAGACAGACTTTCGACCTTCGAGTTTCTGACTGCTATTAAAACGGGTAAACTTTTATATTACAGTGAATATACCCCAAACTTTTTCATCCAATAAGTATTACATTACTAGAAAGATTCCGTCCTCAAACCACTAAAGAAATATAGACAGTCCGCAGCTGAACTGCCTATTGCTATAGGTAATATAATTTTATTTCATTTCTTTCCTTATTCCTTCATACAGGGCTAAGCGTTTAAGGTCTCTGTATTATAGGAATACATATATATTTTATTTGGCTTACTGAAATTAGATATATGGTACCTGAACATTGTTTTATAAAAATGATAGGGCCGCAATAAAACAAACGGATTGAATGGTCGCGCGGATGTCCGGTGGTCGTGGCGACGTGTGTTGGGTCATTGGGTTCCAACCTTTATAATTGATCCAATCAAAACCAATAGAATGTGTAGGTAGTTGTGTGAACATGTGCGCTCGTGCTATAAAATTGATATCTAAGACGTCGGTTTAAATACACAATAGTATTTTATTTTATTCTATTCTAGATTTATGATGCTATATTTACCTATGCATTATCGCTACGTAAAAGAGATTTAAATTGAAAAAAGATCGGAATATTCTCAGATTGTGTGTTTATTTGTAGATTCTTTCTATACCTACCAAATTACATCCGATTTGTGATTTAGTAATTATGTGCTATATGTACATTTACACAGCTAAGTATACAATGCCGTAGTGCGACAGCTTTTGTGTTGTCGCGCAGTTGACCTTTTATAATTAATTCCACTCAGCTCGAATAATGAGATCAAAGGGTTCCTGCTATCAGATAATCGACACCAAAGTAAAGCAGTATATTTTGTCGGTACGACAATGTTTTATTTATCGTGTCCCTGCTATAATTGCTGCTTTGATTACTTGGATCTTTATCTCATTAATAGAATTTGTATCTGGTGTTTATACGAGGCAATTATCTTTCTTGATAGATTATTCTGAAGATATTTTAAGTATTTTATCATAAATTGAGTACCACTGCATATGCATACTAGCATTATTTAATACTGCCACTTCTTAAACCAATAAACGTACCCAAGTTAAATTAAATAGAAACCCTAATTTAAAACGAACTCTGAATTGTATTACAAAAAATCTTATCTAAAAGTCAACAGACCCCTAGTTTGTTTTCCCAAGGGGAAGAGTTTGCTCACCGAGAAAAAAGGATTAACCTACTAAATGTCAGCTTTTTATGCTTAATTGTTTTTTGACTGCTAACTGTGTTTGCTGACCAGCTTTTATATATTTAAGAAAAAAAAAACTTGATAAATTAAAAATACATTTTCAAACTTAGAATGCAAGTTAGAATAACATGCATAGAATGTCGCTGCTCTCCCAACGAGGCATGAAGAAATTATCTATTATCAAGTTATAGGTGTTGTAAAATATGAGAATCCAAAATAGTGTGGAAAACACAATGATGTGGCACATAGATATACATGTACGGTGCGTAGACAGTTTAACTCTTATGTTTTTGTCGCTTGTACACGGGAATTTTAATGAAAACTAAACTCGTATACTTGAGCAATTTCAGGAATGAAACGAAGACGAGTGCTCGTTTATAAGCGTGATTTAACAACTCCAGCATATTGATTTTTACGTCGCCGTGGGCCCACCCCCTCCCCCGCGGGAAGAGTTGTGCACGGGGGTAATGCTAAAATGCTTGTTCCCCTATTTGAGAGTACATGCTGGAGGGACGTTCAACGGCATCCGCGATAATGTTCCGTTTTTTTTATTTATTTAAAACATATTTTTACTTTATCGTGAATACTTTACGTAAGATTTACTACCGGATGCGTCTTCATTGGAACGTGAATGTGACACACTTTCTATCGTACACTCTTATCTGTATTGTAGTTTAACAACTAGTTTAGTGGCGCTATTGTTATGCTTTGTTTTTACAGTAACTGTATTTTAAAGAATACTCCAATCGCTAGTTATTAACATTGTTATTAGCATTACTGTACTACATTCGAATGTGTTAATGACACAAAGTGTTGACTTATTTTGTCTTAGCATACTAAAGTGCCTACAATTTTCAGTAACGATCATGTTTCTGTTTATAGGGTTATTCATATCGATACATAGCAACATAGGAACCTATACTTGATTGGCTTTAAAAACTAGGGGTTAAAATATTTCAAAGACTGCCTGTAATATTTTAATGAGATTTTCGTATTGATTCAAAGATATTTGAAAGTCGGTGGCCGCAGTTGTATGTCCCCGCGAGTTTGTTCAGCCCCACCCGCGCACTTTTCAGTGGGCCGCCCCGCGCCGCACCCTTCACTGCACCCCATGTGTTATTCTCCACTCCGTCCCGCGCCGGGACGCTCCTTCATTTTACTCCAATTTACAACCAAAAAAATTCAAACAAACATTCCCTAAATTAAATTTAATATTAGGCCTGTGATCGAATCCTATAGGCTACGTTCTACTGTACGATAGGTACATAAATACAGTGTTATGGTAGATTGGAATATTTCTTGAAAGCCTCCTTATCTGTAGTCTTTCAGGCGTAACTAATTACTGGCGCTGTCAAACAACATTTCGTTTCGTCAGTTTGCTTGTAATTTGTTACCACATTTGCGACACTTGCGGGATTTATGTCGAGTTATAAAGTTGCCCAGCGGTTTCTGCTTGGTCTTTCATTTACTACTATTTCAGTGTTCTGTATTTTACTCAGATGGTTACCGTTCACTTTTATAGTCATCGTCTTGTAAAACTGAACGGTTTTCACATTTTATATTTAGGGCTTCGTATTTATTGAAGCTATCGTTTTATTATTTCATGAGGAGTTCAAACAGGGGTGTTTTAATTTTATCTTTCTGAACATGTACCTATGATATCCCGAAAAGCAAAACGTATAATATCACAGACATTCACTAACTACAACGTATAAGTACTCAGACTGGAATATATTTTAGTTTGGTAGGTATAATAATTGAGGGGCGCCACCCCAACCCTACCGAGTTTGAAAAGGAAAGCTTTTAAGAGCTTTTTGTTTTGTAATTAATTATGTTTTTTATTTATTTATAATGTTTTAGTACTTACGGTTTTACTGGAACAGTTATTATAATTATTAAAATAATAAGGTACCTAAATAAGTTAATGTTTGTATAAAATGGAAGTAGCTATCACGTTACTACATTACATGAAATAAATGGGATATTACGAATCGCTATTCTATTAAAACATTTTTTTAGGAATGTTTTCGAACTATATATTTTTGAACATATATTCCGTCACACACCTGTCTAAACATCTTGTTTACTAAGTACCTAACAGGTAAATATTGTGAGGATTTTTTCATGTAGATATGGTGGTTGGTCTAGTGATCGTGAGCGCGACTGCCGGGAAAATGGTTTGATTACCACGATTGCTCAAGGCGGATTGGCGATTTCTGACTTTTATTAATTAGAAGTCCAGTTTTAATCACAATGTCTTCCTTGGGCGAAGTCAGTGATATCCAAGAGAAACTTACAAAGTACAAAATTAAAATAGAAAAAGTTACAATGGTATTTGCCCATGTCTGGTTGTAAACCCACAGTCCCACAGCCTCAAACATGAGAGGCAGATCTAAACTGCTAGGCCATCACGATGATGGATTCCATTTCAAGGATAAATATCAAATCGAAAATAGATACTCGACTTCGACTGTTACAAATTCAGTGTTTTGCTTATCATTATAAAAATAAAACTTTCTTGATATTATCGTTTTGAGTTTGAGAGCTCCGTACCCAAAGGGCTCTCCTATCCGTACTAATATTATAAATGCGAAAGTAACTCTGTCTGTCTCTTCTTCACGCCTAAACCACTGAACCGATTTCAATGAAATTTAGTACAGATATAGTCTGGGACCCGAGAAAGGACATAGGATAGTTTTCATCCCGGAAATCCCCCGGGAACGGGAACTATTAATCCACGCGGACGAAGTCGCGGGCAAAAGCTAGTTAATATTATAAATGCGAAAGTTTATTAGGATAGATGGATGGATGACTGGATATTTGTTACTCTTTCACGCTTCAACAGCTGAACGGATCTGGATGAAACTGGCATTGAGATAGATTGTAGTGTGGAATAACACATATGATTTTATCCTGGAAAAAAATACTTTTCCCGTGCGATAATATATCAAATATGACGTGGAGTCGCAGGCAAAAGCTAGTCCCCTATAACGAAGCTAGTGCCATCGTCTGTGTGTTTTCTATGAGTCTGTGTGACACAAGGCTTCATCTTTTTAACCATGGTTAAAAGTATTTCTTAGGATAAGCCCGCCGCATTATTCCCAAACCACTGCAACTCCTGTAAGCCAGAATCAACAGTGGCGACCGCCAGAAAATCGCCGAGGCAATGAAGCTCGACGAGTCCCGGAGAAACAATTCAACTGTGTATTCTTTCCTTTCGACATCAAGTTTAACACATTGAGCCGTTACGTATTTCCAATATCATATTTTCTAAAAGCTCGTTATTTTAACCTTGCAGCCTTGTGCATAGCTATCATTATAGAGACTTTATAATGCCTACTTCTTGTGTATTAATAGCGATTAATCCGAAACCACTAGACAATTTAAGTGATAATTTCAAATTATGCAGTCGACTTTACCTCGTGTAATTACATAAAACCATTATTTAAAAAGCATTACAATTTATGAGTATTAATAACATAGCATGTTTAGTAGTTATAAAATAATGTGGCTTCAAAAAGGTTTCCCAAAACCACTTTACTTCAATTACATTATGATAATAAAATACACAGAATATTAAATTAGGAACATTAAAAACATCTCTAATGGGCGCAAGCAATAACTTTATAATAGCATAAGTACATTTCCATTCATCATGAATCGCTCATGGGCTGTCTAAAGAAAAGGTTTTAAATTGTTTCTCGATGTTAATAAATTTTAAACAGATAAACCTGTACATCTCGAGCTCGCGGCTTAAAAAACGAGTATCGTGAGTATAGAATCCAGACGAAAAAAGTAGTCGTGCAACATTTCACAAGGCACAACGGCCCGCTGCACTCGCATTGTGTGCCTTCACAATATCCACAGGCCCACAGAACACTACACAATAAATACAACACGTCTACGACGTCATTTCAACAAATCAAATACCCTACGCAAACAAACTCAAATCGACAATTCCAGCCAATTTAAATTTTATGCCCTCCCTATAAGCAGGCACGGCGACGGGAATAACATGTTCATATACAGATATAGTCGGACATTTTGAAATATACATATATTTGTATCAACACAATAACATTCGGTAAACCCTGTAGAGGTATACAGGATTACACGATAAACTTATTGGTCATCATAAAATTGCTACGACATTTTGCTGAAGCAAATAGTGTAGAAGTGAACGTTTCTGACTTGAGTTCCTAATCAATGTTTTGTACACATTATTATGATAATACCTATGTGTGTTAGGATACCTACATCTACGAAAATTAATTGTCTCAGAATTACGTATTACTTTGTTGGGATTCAGGCCCCAACTGTCATTATGAAAATTAATGTCCGTAAACTAATTAAAATATGCAAATGATAACCTAGGTTTGGAAAATATTTTTTTTGTTGTTATTTTTGCGTGAAGTAGATATAAAAAGGCTTCAAAATAAATTATTATTTTGATTGTTCACCAGTTGGAGCCCGGGTCACTAGAGTACACGGAGCGCTCACGGTCCCGCAGGGAGGGGTCGCAAACAGGTTATGACCCCGACAAGTTACTTGTTCGAAGCCTCGAATGTAACCACGTTTGAAAAGCTCTTGAGTCTGTTGAAACATCCCCGAAGACGTCCGCGGAATGCGGCCCGCGCGGGGGGCGCGCGCTCCGTCTAGCCTGGCCACAACCACTGAGTGCGATCCTTTCTGTCCCAAACCAGGATAAGATAAAAAATATCTTGACGTTAAGTGTTGATTTCTGTCACACGTACCTTTGATTAAACAATTAGCCGCTTCAGTTTATATTTAATCATTGTACAGGATAGATTTCCTTCTATTTTATACAAATATGAGCTTTTGTGTCGTAGCGTAATGTGAAGAGTCTATACTATTCCTCATGGATCTGGCTATCATATACAAAAATAATGTTTCCAATCCGACAGGCAGTTCTTGAGATTAGCGCATTTAAACAACGAAAATACTTCATGTTTATTATATTAGTATAGATTAAACCTCTACCTATATCGCGCATGACGACCGTGTGCATTGAATTTTATGAAAAATGCTTTGCAACAAAGGCACCTATATATTGTATGTACCTATATTGTTGATACGCGTTATTCACATGTATATGTTCTCCTCGACCCTGTCGAGTATAACAATGCTGCGATTTGTTTAGATACTTTTTTCCACGCATAAGCAAACGAATATATTTCTAATATTACCACATAATACTCCATTGTTCTCCAGTTCGTTGATATTTCTCCAGTATTTCCAACGCTTGGACGCTATTTAAGTGATACACATACCTAGCGAACCATGAATACCATAAAACAATAATACAGTTTGCAATTAAATGTCCGACCATCGTTTTACGAGTATGCGACTACTTAGCAAGTTTTTGCGTTCATACACTGGAAAAAATTGAATATTTCATTGAGTGTTTGGTTTTTATAATATCTTGTTGGTTTTTTTTTTATTTGAGCGATAGTATTATAGTACAACTATGTACTAAACTATCTACTTAATGTAAAGTTTAGTGCGCGATAAAACCAGGAGGCCAATTCTAATTATAAACGTTCAAAATTTAGTCGCATTCTCATCTCAGCGACAATCAATGTCAAAAAATGAAGGTAAATTGAGGCATTTTTATTAGATTGAGATTGAACTTAGATTGCCATTGAAGCATAATAGAATTGCCCCCCTGATTACCACATTGAGGCAGTAAAAGTGTTCTATATTCAAGTTGATCTTATTCGCATTAGAGATCTCTTACTTTGCGATAGTAAACGAGTATTATGTAATAGGGCTGGTTTTACTACATATTTCCGTTTATATAACATCAGAAACATTGGTTTATAATAATATTGTGCTTAGGTTACCTACTTTAGTTAGCTTTGCAAGTTATTATGGTATATTAGATTGAGTTTCTAAAAGAATTAAGGATATCACGTATTTCAGGTTGAAGTACATAAAGAATAAATATATCTTGGTGTACAGGTTTATAATGAGATTTATTACATTCCAATAGGCAATAATAAACAGGCTACTTCTGGGTAAGCTCACTCCATCGTAGACTTTGTCTATGTCACCTTTGACCAAGACTAGAGTCAAGAGCTTAAAAAGCTCGAATAAAAAAAAAAACTAGCCATTTAGCCTAGAAATATTGTGTATGAGAGTACATCGTGATTCAAGATGATTATCACAATCTAAAAGTCAAATAAAACCATGCAACATCATCATCTACATGTTTAAAAAGTACCAGCATTCATTTTTAATTTAAAATACTTGGTTTTTCAGTGTTATTATCTATTATCTTTGTTCTCGATCTGTGGCGTTGCCTGTGTCCATCCAAAAGAGTAAATTAATTAATTAATTAATTAATGAAAAGTCCAACTTATCTTTTCGTGATGACTCATATTTATTTAAATTCTATCTATCGATTATTAATCTAAAGCCACATTAAATACGAAACTATTATGTAAGCATTACTTGTACAATTAAACAGGTCACGAAATTCAATAAGTCCGTCAGCACGCTAAGGCCTTCTCAAAATGCCTGAGAATGCGTCCGTTGGACATTCAAATTTCAAATACTGGCTCTTGAGCTTGATCTCTGGTTAAATTGTGAGAATAGTCGTTATTTTTAACATGTTTCAACGAAGTAGATACAAAGCATTGATAATTATATAAAAATGAAGTAAATTACTATTTCCTTTCCTATTTTATTACGGATTATCGCCGATTAAAGCCTCGTCATTAAAAAAAAAAGCTGGATGCAATATGTGATGCTTTCGGAATCATAATTAAAACCATGTACCTATTTCTATCTATGAATGAGAAAACATCATAATCAGAGCCGGAATGAGTACCTATCAATAGTTATAGCTTTTAACCACATCTTTGCCCAGGGCTTAAGGCGAGGTTATCCGGATAAACGTCGTTTTGTATTGTGTTTTATCCGTAGACAACACTAGTTTAAATTTTGAAAAAAAAAAACATTTTTTATTTCACACTTCGATCTAGGTATTTTGGTAGTGTGATACACGATTACTTTTCTTTTACTGCATCTAATTAAATCGCAAAGACGAGACTAAATGATGGTCTAGTTATAATTTTATTCGAGAAATATTAGGCATTATTATTCGTAGAAGTTATTGGAATTGGTATTCTCAAAAAAAATCAGTATTTTTGGCATTCGTCCTAGGTTCTTTAAATAAGATCTTTTTACTCGTAGATTCGTAAAGCATTGCGGCAGTAAATTAAACTCTGTTATTACAATACTTACATTATAGATTAAAGGGTAAATAAAACATGAGTATGTATTATTATGATGTATTATTATGTATTTTTTAAATATCACTACCTATTATTTAATGTTATCTACTAAAGGAAAGCTGTTGTAAGTACAATTTCATAATGTTGTGCAATCGTGAGGTGCAAGCACGGTCATTTCCACTTGGTGAGACGTTATGACCCTCTGTCATTCCCTTTAGATGAAATGGAATGATGAAATTGATTTATTTGTTTGTTTGTTTTTTTAATTGGACACCTATCTATGTATATTCTATTTGGTTTTCTAAGGTGAGGCCTTTGCGTTACGGTGGGAAAATTCAGGTTTATATGATAATAAGCTTCGACCTACATGTGAGAAAGTTCTCGTTAGTTGTTTGTGGCACGATTTGATTCAGAAAGCGTTACTGTTTCTGGAGCCCCGACAGGGTACAATATTTGCATAAGAATTTTTGTAAGCATCGCCTCAGAAAAAATCCGGTTAAGTGCGAGTCGGACTCGCCCACCGAGTGTTCCGTACTTTGCAGGTACACATTATAAATAGTTCAGCAATCGAAGGCCGAAATATTTCCGATCTTTTATACTTATAGTAAATTTTATATGATTCAATTACAATGTATGGTTTTCAGTTTTTTCCCTGTACTTGTAGTATAAGACGACATTGCTTGCCAAATTACATAGTTCTAGGTCAATGGAACGTTTACTTTAACACAGAATTTTGATTTATTTTCACACCTTCAACGGAGTGTAAACCTGGTTATATGGTTTTATTTCTAATTTGATACCTCCACGCACTCCTGAGATAAAGGGTCTTAACAGTCAGAAAAACAGACACACGGGCAACAAAATGATCCCTATAAGGGTTCCGTTTTTAACACGCTTTTTTTCTTTTTGATGTTCGGACCCCTAAAATCAGAAAATCAATTATCAGAAAATGATAACAGTTTTTGAAGTTCGTAAAATCTTATGTGACATTAATTCAAGTGGGTATACAATACCTTTTGAAAAAGATAGGTTGAACTGCAAAATATTTTTTTTATCTCAAATTTAATTATCTTTGTGTTTCATCGGGAAAACCCCACAACAATCATAACGACTACATTTGTGTAAGTTGTGGGGCTATTTACAGTTTGTGTGTGTGTGTGTAAAATTCCATAGCGAGAGAAGAGGGTGCCATGTTTATAGCTGTTAAGGAATGAAACCATACAGTATCCACGGCGCGAACATACTGAACACTATAGCTACGCCATCTGGTGGCCATCAACCATCCAGAAAAAATAAACTTTGAGTAAAAATAAATAAACGCCGTAGGTATCATAAATAGACAGAGCTGTTGAATTTAAACAATTTCTATATTTTGATTTATAACATTTATGGGCATAGTAGACAGGAAGATGTGTTTGTTATAATCATAAGATGTGTTCTACCGGTAGTTACCCAAACAAAACCATAATATGTAATTGTCGATTCATGTCTTTATTGATAAAAACTTTGCATATTTAATGGGCTGAAAGATTTAACAACCATCAATTTATTCAATCTCAAGCAAACGTTAAATAATTCATGAACAAGAAGATTTATATCTATATATCAGAATCCGAACTAGAGAATTCTATATAGTTTATTGAATGTAGGTTGTCATAACATTCCAACATTTAAGTCTAATTTTAAACTCAATAACATAAAAATTAATATTAAATTATTTCAGTTGACCACGCAGTAAAAGTTAATTCGATGCTGACTCGTATAAACATTGTTTAGTCTCAGCGTCGTGTATACAAAAATGAAAATAAAAAGAGACTAAAAATTGTAGAACCGGTCCCGGGTATCGTGGCTCGGAGAGCGTCGGAGGACTGACCTCACTTGGCCTTGACAGCTGCGCTCACTCCGTCCAACGTGAGCCTCTCGGCTGATTCAACCACTAATAACTTCACTATAACATTATAATGCTCTCGATGCAACTATGCGTTACATTATATTACGTACGCTCACATCCTCATACTTGTACACGCTCGCGAACAGTCAACCTCTCGTCTAAACATGATTTGTTGGTGTTCATTTGTCTTCATAAACTATGGTGTTGTATTGTACTGTGGCGACTGTGGCGAGCCTCTTATAAGTCTTTTATCCGACTTGCTTAGGCACGTTTTGTTGTTAATGTTTAGCATCACGTATACATAATTTGTACTTGTGTTTACATTTTACAGCAGAAAGAAACCATGAAAAACCATTACAAAAACTGGCCTACTTAAAATGCCATGTTTCACAAATGACAGATTTTAAGGTCCCGAAGTCAGTGGGAAGCCTTATGATTTGTTATATCGGTAAGACCATCTGCGCATACACAAAAAACTTGTAACGCTTTTTCAAATTGGACTGGAGACTCGAATCTGATAATATCTTGTGAGACATTTGTTTATCTCATCTATAGCTAGTAGACCTTTTTATCTTTTTATAACAAGTCCAACAATGATAAACCGAAAAAAAATATTACTTCGGCACTTATTAATTTTATTATACGTAAATTAATAAACATTTACCCGACCAAGCACCTATAAATATGGGCTAAACATAATGTACAACTTACTTAACTGCTCGATAGAGTAACTGGCATACAAGAGAGAAATGATATGTTACGCTAGCTAATAATATGCAGTACGATCAGTCTTTGTTAAAGTCAAAGAATTATGTACAGTAATGTATGTAGTGCGTGCTCGACACGCACTTAGCAATACTCTTAAATTGTTGTCAGTTAAAGCCATTGTACCTGCAAGTAAACAAACCTGCAATAGAATCTATTTATAATGTAGGTAAACGGAATATTTAAACTTACAATATAAGCTTTAGCTTTGTTTATATTTATCAGTATGAATGAGTGATGTGAGAGATGGAGTGACTTACAACTTCTTTTAAATTCTTGTTAGGCTGGGTTAAAAAGAAATTTCCGACTTTCCAAAAACCTTAAAAGAAAACGAGTTTATTTATCAAAAAAATAAAGAATGTTTGAATTAATAAAATTCATAGTTCATACAAACAAATGTAGCTATTGACATAAGTGGCTTGGCAATACTTGGCATAACATCATATCGACGGGACAATGGGCATTCCAGCGCGGGCGGGCGAGGGGGCCGACGGCGGGCGGCGCGGGGCGAGGGGCGTCCCGTCCTATCCTATTGTGCAAGTCGACGTTTCCCGGACACCAACTTATTAATTAAGTACATAATGTTAATAACAACAATATCGGCCTTGCTTTATCTCTGGCCGTTGCTGAGCGATACCTATGTAGCGTAGAGCGGAGACAACCCTTAACGTAGCGTAGGTATTATTTGGACAATTAAGGGTTTTAAATCAAGATTACTCATTTTATTGCATAAAGTAAGAGTTTTGCTTTATTTCATTAAAACCTCTTTTTATCTAGCTTTCAAAACTGTTAATTTTTACCTTTGCAAGCAATATTTTCACGCAGTTTCGTTAGACAATTTTTGAATCTGTTTTTGAAATTGGGCCGTTGATGGTGGGATCGCTGCACAGGTTTCTTAAGAAACTCGTTCAGCGATGTTGGGAACGCGCCCGACTCGTAATAATATGTAGGTAAGTGGGTATTCAACTAGATTGAGTGCGGCCGGTTCATTAGCAAGCAAATCGTCTTTTAAATTCCTATTAGAAATATATACAAGGTAAACAAAGATGCAGTAAAAATTGCTGTTAAATTACGAAAGTTAAATTGGTGTTGATTATGTTTTACGGTACAACTAAGAGGCAATTTTTTTATAAATGACAAAAATGGTGCGAGACTATAACTCCGGAAAATATGATGTAAATAATAAATTGATGTGTTATTTTATGATCCGTGTCATTGTTTTAGAGCAATAAAAGTTATTTTAGACTCTCCTAGAAAATACTGTAAACATTCCAATTACCACCCATTTGTTAAATAATTAATTAATTATTTAACAACACACCTAATTTAAATTCAATTTGCATGATTTTAAACGTTAAAGGTAGGTCAATGAACATAATAATATCTTTATAACTTACTTAAAATTAACCAGTCCCAAGTCATAAAGCGTACATAAGTAAGTTTGTTCAAACTTAAGAACCGGTCCGTAAGAGAAATTGTTAACTGTACTTGATGACTTCGTAACTAAACACATATTACGGAATATTGTATAAAGATTATATAGCTGGTTGTTTTGTTGAAATATTCCTTTTTACTTCTCCTTTAACGTCTCAAATACATGTTTCAAAGTAAGAGATCTCAAAGAGATTATTTTAGCTCGGAGACAATCCTACACTTTTAATGACATAATTTTCCTTTTCCACATGAGTCTAACATAATATGACGTTTATATCGACGTATATACCTATTTGTAAAGACGTGTTGTTTATTTAATGGTTTATATTTAGCTTGCAGTAAGATTATATGTACGTAATAATGCAGACTAGTGATTTAGTACAGGTTTTGCTCGCGAGGATCTATATTTCTTAGTTCGCATCGAGGGAAGACGTTATGACTGAAACTTAAATCGGTAGAATAGTGTTTCACTATTTTGGTTTTGGGTAACTATTTTATTTAGTCGATATGCTAAATATGTTAACATGGTGTGGTATTGTATGATGTTACATACATAGGGGGTGTAAAAAGACATATCACATACCCAGTAACTACCCATTAAACTGACTAACATTGAGCAAAAATTATTGCTGGGAAACGAGTTTTATTTTTGGTGTGAAAATCACTTTTTATGGAATTGCGCTCGCAAAACATTGTGCTTGCCGGTGCATCTAACTATTCAGAGGGTATTTAAAGTTTAGTTATAGAACGTTTCTAAATTAAATTTGTTAGTTGTCTTCGTTACAAAATATTATCTCCGTAACCATGAGTTGTCAAAGGGTCCAGAACAAAAAAATACCGCAGTGATAGAAATAACATGCAACTTTGAGCTTCGTTAAGTGTCTCCTTATTTTATTTCGTTTATTTAGGTACCTTACAACGAATAAACAATAATAAAAAATATTTTACACCTTAGATTTTATTTATTTGTTAAAACTTTATGCACAAATGTAAAAATACACCGTACAAAGGTGGAGTTAATGCCTTAGGCATTTTATACCAGTCTACCTTAGGGTGATGCAGAAACAAAACATTTCTCATTTCAGGTTTTCTGTGCGAATATTTCTGTCCTTACTTTCCTCTTTACCTTTTATTTATCGATAAGTATTAATTTCATAGAAAGGGTGCATCATCTTATTTTAAATAAGTAATAATAAATAAAACTGTAGTTGTGGATTTCATTTCTTATTAAGTCGTGTCTAAGATCTACTAGTAAACATGTAACCAATGTCAGTAAGTCTGTCTTATCACCATAACAAGTATAACATACAACCATCCATACAATAACCATCTTTTGAGTATCTAGCTACGTACTATATATTCTTAAAATTATGTTGGCAACATAAGCTTAAATTACCTAAGGAATAAGTTCTGAGTCGTTTTATATTAATATTTCATGAATCTCCAAGGTTTCCCTGTTCTCTTTGCAAAAGTAGGTTTACTCACACTAGAGAAAATCCAATTCGCTGTGTCGTGCACACGCTCGCACACAGACGCGCGTGACTTGAGGGAAAAATAAAATTTCTCGCTAAGTTTATAATGGGAAAACTTTGAGAACCACTTAATTATGTTAATGTTTGAAACAAAATTTTAGAAGAGACGTTTAAACACGACAATGATTTAATTTAAAAATAGTAATGTATTGATATTAGGTATACAATACATATTTTAGTTTTGCTGTATATTGAGATCAACACTATATCCATATGTGTCTATGTATTTCGGTTAGGTCCCTATAGCACCATAAGACTAGATGTGGCCAGGTACGGCTAGATGCTTTTTATCTTCCTAATTAACGGAACACAGTTTTGTTCCATTTGCCAATCATGATCTATTTCGGCCGATTTAATAAATGGGTGGGAATTAGTAGGTGCCTACTAATTTGATTCTGAATGATATACCGATGACTATATCACACTATGGTGGAACACAAGACCCTTGACGTAATGTCATACAAATACGCGTAGCCTGTAAAGCATAATTTGATGAATAACTGCCAAAATCGCACACTTATAAGTTATAAATGTTGTTATATCTAACTCACATAAAATACAAACACATCAAGCCAAAGTAACATTGCACAGCTTTAATTGCATTTTAGTATAGGTGGGAAATTAATATCTCGAACTAATCAAAGTTTAGTCGGTGTTTCCGAAGCACGAGCCGTGTCTAACTATCTAGTTTGTTTTCTTATTTCTAGCTACGTAGGTACCTATTACGTAGCCTTTTGTTTTTGTGGAGACTGCTTACATTACAGTTTCTGGCTGCGGTTTGTATGCGTGTACCTGTACCTACTACCTTTTTATTAATATTAACTTAGATGCTTAAATACTAATCATTGCAAGTTAAAAATATGTCATCGTGAAGTGCACGTCTCTCTGCAGTCGCAGTGTGTGCATTGCGACATCTCCTTCTGAACAAATACGTACTACGCGATGGCTCATTAAGACTGATGTAGGCGGAAGCTTAAACCGCATATGTTTTAAAAGAAAAAAATCATATGAACCTCATTTTCATTTTAATGAAAATATCATTTCCTTCCAAGGAGGTATATCCAAAGTTTACATCCGTCATTTTGCATGGGCCAACGGTCGAGTGGCGGTGGCAGGGGTGCTGGGGGGTCGGCGCGGCGGGTGGAGCGGTGCCACCCCGCGAGCACCCCCCGGCCCCTCCGCGGGATCGATACGTCATTTGAGCTGGTCGCCATGGAGACCGCGAACGGAGCGGGGCGGCGCCGCGGCTTCGGGATGGTGGGTGCACGGCGCTCCGCGGAGCCCGCGAGCCCTCGCCAAATGAAAAAATAGATACAACCTTATTTGGGACAAATCCCTCTATAAAAATTGCCATTTTGAAGATTCCTTCAAATTATATCTCGTGTTTGTATTATTTCATCTGGAGAGTATTAGCGTTCCTGTAGAGTATAGTTTCTACTTAGTCGTAGAGTTCAGTTTATGTTAATGTAAGGTTATTAAAAACTTACTTCTACAACACAAACACTCGTAATTAATTCCATCGATAAAATGTTCTTTATAGTTTAGGTAGAGATATTGAAGGTAACGGAAGAAGCAAGCTTTTTGGTGCTAATGTTTCCTTATGTTTAACTGAGTTCATTCAACATTAGTGGAATGATTTTTAATTTTGATTTTCCAAAAGCTAGCCATTTTATATAAAGGGTCGGCCATAATATGACGACATCTATAGCTCTACATCAGACGTCGCAGACATTACAGTCTGCAATGTTTTTTAAGTTGTGTCATTGCCCTGTGGAAACACTACGTAAGAGGGTAGTTGAAATACGTAACTAGTCGTAGTTTTGTGTCGTTTATAATTTTGTATTTCCAAGGCTATTGTCAAACTTTGTAAATGGTTAGTTTCAATTATTTTTATCTTTGTAGTTGTAGGTGACTGTAGGTGTAAATTAGGTTTAATTTTTAAAGGAAGTTTCATCCAATGAAACGGATTGAATATGAGCCGAGTTATCGCGTTATCGGAGGTTTAACCTTAGGGTGGACACGTGTTTTGTGTGTCAGAGGTTGGGATCTAAATATATTAGGGGTTCTTTCCTGTTGTCCATTATATTGGACAGGTTGTAACTTTGTTTGTTTTGGGTTTTTATAGTTAGCGGTAGTTTGTGCTATGAAGTAAAGGAGTGACATAAGAAGGGTATTCGCGATGCAAACTGGAAGTGCTTTTAGGCAGACTACACTAGAGTCTATTACTTTGTGTCGTAAAATCCGATCGATGGTTTGTGGGTTGCCAACGATCTTCTTTATGGATAAGTCCAGTAAGAAATAAGTTTTATATTCGACCTTGTTGTAATGGTCTTTGGTTGCGTTTGACTGTCAATTATTTTTGACACATAGTTATGCAAATGCAACCAATAACTATACGTTATTTATTTGTTAACCAATTATGTTAATTTGTATTAGCTTAGATTTCAATTATAAAACATGGAGCTTATTTGGAAAATACCTATCTAACGATATTTTTTATGATTTTGATCACTTAAATCTTTATTATTAAAGAAAAGTTATATGCTTTAATATTTTTCTTCTTGTATCTACCTTCTTACTTACAATGTTTCAGTATCTTTCAAATATAAATAAAACATAAGTTGATATTTAAAGCTCGCTGAAAGATTAGACAAAAGCAGATAAAAGCCCGTTCCACAGTACTAAGTTATCAATACGTAATGAGGGAATACAAAGCGAGGGAGAACACTGAATTCGAACTTGCTTATTTTTCCTTCATGTAAACATTTTATGTGTATATTCTCGCCGTTACTATTAAATGTTCGTTGAATGTAGAATTATTTTTAGCGTTCTTAGGAAAATGTATAATATACAGACACTTGCTAATAAGTTAATAATAGCATACTATTATTCATTAATAACAATGCCATTTAATTGTTTACCGACAGACACCTGTTCCTATATTGATGATTCCTATAACTGATGAGTTTGATATGTCAGAAAGCTGATTACCAGAAAGTATGTATCAAAAAGCCGTTTATTACACAGTATATACACAAAATAATTATCCCTAGTGAGTATTTATCGGAAAATCGACAATAAGGAGTTTTTAATAATTGGTGCGGTATACTCGGTAAAGAAAACCAATTGTCGTTTATTTATTGAACTCATCAAATAAAGAAAGCCATAAAGCTAAATAGTCTAATAAAACATTGAAATCTTTAAAACTGTACATACCGACATCTACTTATCATTGTACAATACAATCTACAAATATACAAACTTTCAAATACGTGTATTTGCTTATACAAACAAGAAAGTTAGCGAACAATATAAAAGTAATGGGATAGAGTGAGAGGGCACGGCCAGGCGGGCGGTTGTGCAAGAGAGATGGAGTTATTCAAATTGAGGGTACATATTTCTACATAGGTAACAAATAGCTTGTTGAGAAAAATATGGATATTCCATTTGCAGGCTTTTAGTCTCTGGTTATGAATTATAAATAAAATAACCTACATTTTGTTTATGACTCAAGGTTAGTACTAGTGGTTTTAAGCCCTTTCTGCGTAGTTCTAAAAATGAACACCTTAGTAAGCGTGTGGTACGTCGCCCTTGAATCCTAGTAAATTCCTTACAAACAGATGTCTGATGATGGTATGCAATTGGTTTTAGTGCCTATTATGGACAATAAATATTTTTTTTCGATTCAACGTTAAGCATCACATTAATGCGGTTCGGAATAATAAGCTATTATCACGCGGAATGAGCCCTCCCACCGACAACGTCTATAAAGAAAATATTTATCCGTCTACTTTATAAGGCTTTACTTGTACTTAATCGATTCTATTTGTTACAACGTTGTGGACAAGTTTATTAATTTCGCTACTAAACTTTATCAAGCATTGAGTACCAATATTATTATAGATGTACCTAAGTACCTAATTGATACAATTCTAGAACAGTCTATTTTATTGGTTTCCTTTTTTAGTTTGCCAGGAATTTTCTAAAATAGTTGTAAAAAACAACAAGAACCGCAAAAAAAAGTCTTTACTTTTTTACAGACATAGACAGATACTTATTTACGATGGTAAGTGCATACCTATGGCACATCTGTTACTAAATGTGTTATAAAATGGGATCACATCTAAGATGGCAGCGTGGTATTTCCACGTTATGATTATTGAACAAAAAGTAGAAAAGTTGAAGAGAGTTGCAGGAGCAACTTCAAGAACAGGTATTTACACTGTTTGAATATGTAGGTTGTGCAGGTAGTTTGAAATTATTTTCTATAAATTTTGTCAAAGGAAAATATGATTTAATCTTTTATATATATTTGCAGTAAAATAATCGTAGTCGAAGCAATGTACAGACTAGACAATGAATGTAGGAAAGAATGGTATGGGACTATTAGCTTTTTTGATAGATTTATTTGTACATATACGTTTACGAAACCTGGAATGATGTGGATTGCTAGTAGAAGCCGGTGGCATATTGTAGTTAAAGTTATTTTTGAACAAACATGCTAGGGACCTCCCAAGTAACACAAAAGTGCTTTATAACAGCATTTTCACAGTGCACCGTGAAAGCATTAGCTGCTTAAACTTGCTGTATAACAGAGTAGGCAGCGCTTCCTCTACTGATATAATTCTAATTTGGGCACAAATAATTCAGCACATAGCTGTATAAGAATTCCCATTATCAAATTATTGAATTATATTAACATCATATTAGCATTTATGTGTGTAACAATCACCCCAATAGCTGAAAATCGCCTGATTAACAAGACACATTTTACCTATAATACCGCAAGAAAAACGAATGTGTACATTTTATATGCTTTTACACAGTTGAAAGTATACTGTGAATGAAATTGTGGTATGCAATAACTTTATTATTTATTTTTCTTTAATATGAACTGTCAATTTGTTAAACATGAAGTGTAAGTGTTATGTGCAAGACCTCAAGTGCCATTTGTGAATACAATTTAAGGTAAGTAAAACTTTGATTTTTTCCTATTATGTTTGAAATCTTATTGGGAAGGTCACTTTACTGTGAAATACCACCCATGTTTAATTCAAAATTTTCACGCGCTCTCATAATACCCCCTAAATACTAAAAAAACTCAACTTAAATGGACAGTAAACGAAATAAATGTTAAGGTTTTTTCACAACGAAATTGATAAAAAGCTGGTTACGTGTAAATAATTTATAAACCAAATCATTTCCAATCGATATTCTAAAATAAACCAAAAATTTTTTTTACAATAATTCACAGTCATCTAGTGAAAATGGCGGATGGCAAGTGAACAGTTTTAATCTTAATTTAATGCTAAGGTCTGTACGTTTGTTCTTATGTGGCCTATAATTCAGCAAATAATAAAATAGTTAAGCACTTGTAGGAAACAAATCAGCCATGCATCGATGTGAAGAGTAGTCGTGGTTCACATTTTGCGCCAGTTAACCAGATAACCACCTTTATGGATCCAAGCTTTTAGGGTCCCGCTGTGGTTATGCTAAAACCATTCTACTCCATTTTTAGTCTTATTTAAAATTGTAATTTAAATAGCTGTTAATGTAATTTAATTAAATAGATAATACAATATGTAACTAAAACCCCGTCTTCTTCACAAAAACAAGCACACAGAATTCACCCACAAAAACACAATAACTAGGTAGGTACCTACTTCATCGAAACTTGTTAACACAATACATTTGTCCGTAAGTAAAATGCGCGAAATATTGTGTTAGGTATGTCGCGACTCGGTATGAGTTGACTCTAAGTTACACTAAAGCTTTACCTATTATTTCTACGTATGCTTATTTATCATTGGTCTAACATTTATAAATTATCGTCATTTTTAATTACAGACATACTCACAGCCTGATGCGTATGAAATTTTAATGAAAAATTTTGAACCAGTGCAGCAAGAAACCATACAAGAAGTGGAACAACAGGGGACCGTTCAAATAATTAGCTCAAAAAAAAAACTAAATATATACATATCAATACAAATATATCATATACATATCTACAAAAATAAAAAATAAATAAAACATTGCGATACTAGTGTTGTTATGTTAAATCCTAAAGATATAAAATGTAAATTTGTGTGTATTCCTCATAAAGAGTACCACTATTTCAAAACGCTAGGACATACTGTCTGAAAATAATAAATTAATCATTGCATACTGATTGTTTCATCTTTTATTTTCTTTCCTTATTGAAAAAATATCGTGCACATAGCAGTGTCATCACCACTGACACATTAAATTAAAAAATAAATTTAAAAAATCTTCCGCAAATACTGTCAATACTTGGCATAGATAGTAGATAAATTCGTGTTAGTAATGCCTCAATTAAGCTTGCAAAATAGTGGGGGCTAATAGTGCGGGCTATTTGTTAATTATGGGCATTATTATTTTTGCTAGGTCATTCAAGGCTGTTTGTGCAATATTTTTTGATATGCTCCATTTGTTTTTATTGAAATTCCTGTCTTTTATCATGTATATCACAATCACTCGTCTCTGAAATACTGTCTGCATCGTTAGGACAATCTCGTTCGTCATCATAAATATTACATACGGAACCCGTCTCGTCCAATATTTGATGCGCACTTGCTGACTCTTGGCCATAACTAATATCAGATTCGGATGAAATAGATAATTGCCTGGTATAGAAATATTCATTTCATGGTTACATATAATTCAATCAGCAGAATAAATGCCTACGCTAGTTAAATTATTCAGCCCAAGACCGAATGGCTGACACGTTTGCTGTTCTGTAACTGCATAAAAGTCCCCTTTAAGTTCTGTCTTGGCTTAAATAAATGCTGTTATTCGATTTTATTGTAACATCTGACTAATAGGGTAAAAGTTTATCTGTATGCAGCATGAAGCATTAAATCTTTGTTAAATAACTTCACGAAGTAATTGCTTACCTTATAGTGGTTCAAGTGTTCTCTCTTAAAATGCAACGGTTTTATACTCCACATTTGGGCTTTTATTCAGAAAACTGCATTATTTGTGTCCACGAACATGCACTCTTGCAGCTGATATAGTACTGCAGTACTAAACGCTGAATAACAGTGACATCCGTGAAGTGTTTGTGATGTTAAATAGATTTACAGTACAAAAGAAAGCGTTATAGTGAGCCTCATTTTTTTCTAAGCAGCTGTCGTTGCCTGGTTGAACTCTAATAAGTCGGTATAAATGCTTAGTTTAACGCTGTGGGCCTTATGTGATAATGTATAATGCAGTTCTGTGCTACTTGGGCTCCTACGCTTATTTAGCTCAATTCGGCATTTATTACTAAAAACCCCAGTTTAGTATGGTGACGCGTAGGCATCCGCTCAGCTTTCCGCATCTGATCAGACGCGATACAAAAGTGGTGTTTTCTGTAGATAAAGGGTGAATTGAGTTAAAAAAAAATTAACATTATAATTAATCACTAAAACCGTTTTGTAAAAGTGTGGTTTGACAAATGACCGACTCCTGTCGACTGTTTCAGCAAGCGATCGTTTTGTAAACCTTTTATAACCCTAGATATTGCCGTATTTTGAGGAAACATGTAAAATATATTACCGGTACCGTCGTTAACCTGACAAACAATTTATAGTATTCACAATCCCGTAATTCAATTAAGTACTCTAATAACGCTTTAATTGTTTCAATTACTCATTGATGACTACATCGCTCTAGAACTTGTTACTATTCATATAAATGATAGTAGGTAGTTACTAGCATGTCTCAAAATTTAGTTATTTTTATTCATTTAGATAATAAATAAATATAGGTATAAAAAACGACAGCCACTCTTATAATTTTAGTAGATTATTTTGAATATGGTTGAGGTGAATGAACGCCACCTACTGGCCACTTTAAGTATTAATATTTGAAGAGCAACCCACACTGCCAGTGGAGCCATCTATGTTTAAGACGCTTCATTGTTATCTATTAGCTGTAGCTGTATCCACGGGATACTTGTCCAGCGACTTTTATAGAACCCTTCAAACACCGTGTGATAGTTACATCGAAATAATTTATGAAGTTACTTCATAATTTTGTATAATCTGGTTTTACAAATTACAGTGTTGCAGCCAAAATGTAAACATGAAATCAAATACATGTACAAACTAAATGCCTAGAATAAATACAGAAACTGCATTCCGTGTAATTGTTGGCTTTATGTTGATCTTGTATGACTACTACTTTAATTATACTTATAAAATACGTAAACCATTGATAACCACCCTGTATCACAACCCTGTTAACCTTTTGACAGGGTGTGCAGTGATCACTTTCCGCGGGACAATTATCTCTGTACACTTTAATAAGACAAATGGATTGAGGTAGATACTTAGTCATTTAAAAAGCAGATTCAGAATTCTAAATCCATTCAACAAGTTACCACAAATCAAAATGGCACAGTGATATTGCTAAAATGTAATTGTATTCGTAAGAGAACACTACTAAAAAATAAGGTACTATGAATTAAAATATTGACAAAACAAATTGAATTGGACTTGACCTCCTGTTGAGTTGTGGCGGCTACGCTTGAGTGCAGCGTGCTCTATCAATCCTTGCAGGCGAACTACTAATGATATAACTAGCGCTTTATTGTGCGCTTTAAGAATTGAATATATTTAACAAACTTCTTTCCTCCATATATCATTTTTGTTATAACAAGACTTTTTTTATTAAAACCTCTATATATAAAAACGTAAGGTTATTCATTCATTCACTCACTGACTATTAAACACGTAATCTGAAAAACTACTTAACCTAAGAAGCTAGGTTTGTACTTTGTAGTTGGTTTGTTTGGTTGGTAGTTTATAGGTAGGAGGCGAAAGGGGGTCTTTGACTTCCACGCCGACGAAGTCACGGGCAGAATCTAATAATAATATATTTAACTTTTTTAGATATACCATCACGCCTGTATTCCCTGTATGTATTTTTTAGATGCAAAAATATTTACAAAAATCCTTTACTATGCCAGTAACGGAGAAATAATAATAACATTAACATACATAATAGCAGTAGATCATTACCTCAGAATAAGGTTCGTAGGCACAAAATTTATCTGATGAAATACCACAAACGTGCTACGAAAGCGTTACGATAATGCTACGAGTACGCTACGCCTACTCTACGAATACTCTGTTGCTATGAAGTTTCTACGACCTAGCAAGGAAATCATTACGATACTGCTACGTTTATGTGACGGAGACGTTATGAATGTGATATGCGAGCGTTTTGCTAAAACTGCGAAGACGCTCTGAAATCTGTACAAATTTACTATAGTGCAAAATGCTGAGGAACGCAAGACGCTATGAAATGATACGGGAACTTAACGATATTTCTACACACTTGCTACGGATTTGCTACGCAAATTCTATGAAAACGCTAGTTACACGCTACGAGAATGATACGCCTGTATAGGCGTATCATTCGCGTGTAACGTCGTCGACGTAGCGTCGTCGTAGTATTACGACGACGCTACGTCAACGCTAGAACGAAAGGGCTACTCCAGAAAGGCGATATGAAATCACTATTCGCTGGAACGCTAATGATGACACTAAAGAGATGCTACACAGTTGTTAAATATGTTACAATGTTGATACAAAGACAGAACGACCACATTAGTCAAACATTATGAGAATGCTACGAACACGCTACGATAAACCTGCGAAATTGCTTTCAACTTGCTACTGAGACGCCACGAAAATCACGCCCGGAACTAGTCTCGTGGTTACAAGCGCGGCGACTAAGTGCCACGTCCTGAGTTCGATTCCCAGGTCCGACAAAGCGTTATTGGGATTTTCCATCTTCACATAAGAGCTAACTATTGATATTTACTATTTTATCTTTAAACAGTTTTAGGTAGTACCTACCTACCTAGTTAATATTTATTAACTATAATTTACGATTCAGAGTATTTACTCTAAATCGTAAATTCGTTAGTAGAAAAGAAGAACTAAAAATATTTTTTAAGAATCGTGCATTTATATTCGCACTTCTCTAAAAGTAGATTTACATTTAGATTTTTCAAGGTCTTATTATTCCAATTATGATGATTTATTCGTTGCACAAGCTAAGAAGTTAAATGCATTTTGTTGTATGACGTTTTTGTAAGTTCTTTCTTTACACGAACTTAGCATTTGATTGAGGGTAAACATAGGTAAAGAATTAACAAAACATGTTCATTTGAAATATTTTATTCAAAACTCATTCGCACAGTTGTACAGACAGCTAGATCTTCGCTAGTCTTGGTAAAATATCATGAACAAATAATATAATTTTAATTATATACTTTGTTGTGATTGAATGTATTTCTTTAAAAACTCGGTGAAATGTTCAATTCACAATAAAATTTTAGACCAATACTTCTATTGCTACGACTTTAAATAAATAAGAAGAAATATAACTACAACTTGCGTACAGATGAAGGTTGGTACGAATTAATGCGAGCTGACGTTTTAAGCACCTCCCGGGTGCAGAAACGGTCGCAACAGACTGCTAGACTTTCGTACCCATCTCGATCTGCTTTTTATAAACCTACCAGCACTTTAATATCAAAAGTTACAAAAGATCCTACAATATGTTTTCATGTTATCATATTGTAAAGTTTTTTTACAAAACGATTAAAATAGTGGCCACTATCACTGAGTAAGTGCTAGTAAAAATCACGCGTCTTCCACGAATTAAAGAAAACAAGGACGGTCACTTTCTGTAAGACGTGAAAGAAGGAAAAGCACCGGCCAAGGATAACACGTCGACCGACGCTTTTCTCATATAGTAAACGGCCTTTTTACTTCTAAAATTATAATAGTCACTGGTCTCAAAACATGGCTTAAGTACTATACACCTAAAATATATAAATTATTACAAATTAAGTAAGGCATTTACAACATCAGGGATCCTTAAGATAACTTTACATTTACACGATACTCGGTCGCTTTCAGTAGCATCGTGTAAAAACAAAGAAATTGACTAAGCTTATATCGGTAAAACAATTAAGTTTACATTTAAAATGGTCAAGATTTCGGCGATCTAAATGACCTTTGAAGCTTGATCTTGGTCGAAATTTATTTATTTGAGATTAGCTTCGCTTTGGTCAATACGAATTTTAATTTATGAGTGACATTTGATAATTTTGAACATTTTTATCATAAAGGCCTAGTCGTTTACAACTTAGCACTATCGTTTGGCACTGACTTTAGTAAGAAAAGATAAATAATTATAATAAATTATCCCTAAATTGAAGACTCAAAATTCGTATAAATTTTAGTTTCAGAAATTAACATTTAAATTTAATATTTTAATCACAGTCATGAACAGTTATTTCCTTAATAATTGAGTTGCGCGTGCCACGATATTTTATGAAAAGTAAAAAAAAATCAATAACATAGATTACTACATATGACACGAAATCTTAAACTACTCCATGGGGATAATTTGAGTTGAGCATTATTCTTGTGCATAGAAGAGTAGATGGAATTAATTATCACATAGGCGCTTCATCCTTGTGATGGCGTGTACGAGACAAATAAATTGGAATCTCTCGTAGGGCTTCACCTTCGCCGCTTGGCGGACACAGCAGCTGCTATCATTTGTCTTAACATGGGTTCTGGGGTACACGCCTTAGGATCGCATTTCATCTGACCGTCTCCTCCACATCTGGAAACAGTTAAATGAACATAAAGAACCATGTTGTTTTTCGCTAATAATGTGAAATATATGCTTAAATAAAAATAATTGTTGTTAAAAGGCTTTATATAGTCGAGATACTTACGTGCAGTGTAAACATGGTCCTGATGATGAGCGTACGACTTCTCCTACTTTGTACGTGTGTCCTTTTATTTGACAGCCTCTCCTTTGCGCCGCACCCTTGTATGAGTGGGTCGGGAAATGTGGAGGCAGCGTAGTCGTTGTAGTGGTTGTGGTCGTTGTAACATTGACTGTGGTTGCCATTGAAACAGGACATTCATATCGAGGACAACAGAAACCTTGAATGGGTTCTTCGTGACATCCATGAATAGGAGGTGGGCAACTTTGTTGTAAACAGATAATATCACTCCTAAAGCAGAAGCAAAAGTCGCATGGGTCATCTCTTGGTATCTGTTGGGCTGACACGTATACTTTGCCTCCGTAGCGGCAAGTTCCTGGTCCGAAAGCTTGATCTTCTTCAACATAGTCAGGTTCACCATATCCGCTAGTTCCACTTGGAGGGAAGTGTCCATCGTCGTCGGGAACTGGTATCTCATCTGTCGGTTGCAAATCTGAAACACTTGGTTTCGAAACTTCAGTTGTGATACTCGATGGAGGAACTTCACTAGTCTCAGTAGGTTTTTCTTCAGGCTTAACAAACTTGTCATCTGGCACAGAAGTCACGATATCTTCTTCTTGGCTTATGGTTGTTGCTTTGGTTGTGGAGAATATAAATTCTTCTTCTGGTGTTGTGGTTTCATGCGGTACAATTGGATGTGATGGTTTCACGCTGGTCAAAATATCTTTTTCCGTTGATACTGCGATGTCTGATTCAGAAATTGGTAACTTTTCGGTTTCTGTGCCAACGGCAGGCGTAGATTCATCAGAAATTTGAATGGGTGCTAAAGTTGTATACTCTTTATGATCAGCAGTGTACTTATTATCTTCACCCTGAATCACGGCTGGTGTTGTTTCTTCGACTGGTACCGGTTCTGAAATAGTAATTGCTTCTGTTTCCTTTGTTGCAGTTTCTATTTCTTCGCCCGTCTTTTTCGTTGTTAGTTCAGAGACATGCGATACCTGTTCAGCATCTGGTTGTACAGTTGAGGGTTTTTCATCGAAAGGTGACTCAGTGGAGACATGCTCTTCAATCTTGGGTGTGTATTCTTCTATAGAAGGTGATGAAGTTGAAATCTCATCAACAGGCATTGGTGAACGTTCTTCTTCGGAAGGCGATGGTGTTGGAATCTCTTCCACAGGCTTGTGTGAATGTTCTTCTTCGGAAGGTGATGATGTTGGAATCTCTTCCGCAGGTTTGGATGGATGTTCCTCTTCGGAAGGTGATGATGTAGAAATCTCTTCAGAAGGTGAAGAAGTTGAAATATCTTCCACAGGCTTGTGTGGATGTTCCTCTTCGGAAGGTGACGATGTTGGAATCTCTTCCACAGGCTTGGGTGGATGTTCCTCTTCGGAAGGTGATGATGTTGAAATCTCTTCGGAAGGTGAAGAAGTTGAAATATCTTCCACAGGCTTGTCTGAATGTTCCTCTTCGGAAGGTGATAAAGTTGAAGTATCTCCCACACGCTTGTCTGAATGTTCCTCTTTGGAAGGTGATGAAGTTGGAATATCTTCCACAGGCTTGTCCGAATGTTCCTCTTCGGAAGGTGATGAAGTTGAGATATCTTCCACAGGCTTGTCTGAATGTTCCTCTTCGGAAGGTGGTGATGTTGAAATATCATCCACAGGCTTGTATGAATGTTCCTCTTCAGTAGGTGATGAAGTTGAAATATCTTCCACAGGCTTGTCTGAATGTTCCTCTTCGGAAGGTGATAAAGTTGAAGTATCTCCCATACGCTTGTCTGAATGTTCCTCTTTGGAAGGTGATGAAGTTGGAATATCTTCCACAGGCTTGTCCGAATGTTCCTCTTCGGATGGTGATGTAGTTGAAATATCTTCTACAGGCTTGTCCGAATGTTCCTCTTCGGAAGGTGATGAAGTTGAGATATCTTCTACAGGCTTGTCCGAATGTTCCTCTTCGGAAGGTGGTGAAGTTGAGATATCTTCCACAGGCTTGTATGAATGTTCCTCTTCAGAAGGTGATGATGTTGAAATATCTTCCACAGGTTTATAAGAGTGCTCTTCTTCAGAAGGCGATGGTGTTGAAATGTCTTCAACGGGTTTGTCAGAGTGTTCTTCTTCGAAAGGCGAGACCGTTGTGATGTCTTCTACAATTTTGTGGGTGTGTTCTTGTAATTCAATCAAATATGGAGTTGTTTCTGAGAATTCAGTCTGAGCAGATGTAGGTTCTGTAGATTTCATTACTTCGATTTGTTCTATTTCTTTAGTCACTGCGGGAGATTCTCGTAACGTCGTGGCAGTATCTTGCTTTTCCGTCACAGCTTCCTCGAAAACGTGAGTTATTTTATCCTCTTGTTCAGGTTTCACTGTGCTAACTTCTACCGGTTCAGTAACGTGAATGGGTGCTTCTGTTTGAATTTCCTCCTGTCCGGGTACATGCTGTTCTGGACCTTTAGAAATTTCTTCAAACTGTGTCGTTAGTAATTCTGGTTTATATGATGATTCCTCTTTCGGAATGCTTGATACTGTTGTTTGTTCATCAATACTTTCTTTTTGTTCAGTAACAAGTGATTGTGGAGCTTCGCTTGATACTTGTACTGCTGGCAATTCTGTGTGTATATCGTCTGAGATTGGCAAATCGGTGGACAGCTTTTGTTCTTCCGTGATTGGTGGTTCAAATTCATGCGACTCCGTATGCATTAATTCTGGTGCTTTTGTAGCAGCCTCTTCTTCTTTTTCTGATATTCTTGGAATGTTTGTTGTTACCGTTTGGGAGTCTATTACTTCCTGTTCCTCTGATTTTGTACTAGTTTCTTGAGATTCAGTTATATATGGCTCGGTGACATATGGCCCACTAACTTTCATTTCTTCTTCCGTTGAGGTGACATGATGTTGTGAAATTTCCGTAGCTGGTTCTTGTTGTTCTGTGTATCCAATTGGCAGTGTTGTATCTTTGTGTTTCTGATCTGATAAGTCTGGGATGATAGTAGTCTTCTCATCGTAGCTGGGAACATCTTTTTCAGAAACATCTGAAGTTTCATGAGAATCTGTAGCAATAGAAATGGGTATTTCTGTTACAGGTGATTCAATTTCAACAGTCGCTTTTTCTTTTTCTGTTGTTTGGTAATCTTCAGGCACTTTAGTGACAGGTTTATCAGATTCTGAGCTCTTTTCTGGTAATTCTTCTGGTATATCTGTTAACAGCGGCTTCTCTGAGCTTATTACACTAACGTCTACACTTTCATTTATTTTGTCAGTATCAAAAGGTATTTCAGGTGTTGTTACTTCAGGATATCCAGTTGCTATGTCTTCTTGTCCAGTAACGGATGGACCTTTGATGTCTGTAAACCTTCTTACAGGTTCAGTGACAGAATATACTTGAGTTTCTGTTACTGGTTCCTGTTTGTCGGAACTGGATATTTCAGGGAGGCCTGTTTTAGTCTCAAGAGGTGAAACCTGCGTAGTTGTTTTATCAAGTTCAGTGGTAAGCAGCTCAGGTGATTGGGGTTTTGGTTTGTGTTCATCTGTAATTTTGGAAACATCTGTGACTCCACCAGAAGTTTCGTAATCGGGCGAAGTAGAAGAAGCTTCAGTTACATGTGATTCTGGACTAGGTTTCAGCTTATCTTCTTCATAAACTGTAGTCGTACTCTCATCTTCTGTTTTACTAGTAACGTGTTGTTCAGGTTTGTCAGAATCTATACCTTCTGCCGGTTCAATAATAACTGGGCCAGCTCCTGGTGCCTTTGTTGTTGGGATTTCACTTTCAGATGTATCCGTGGATATTTCTTGTTGCTCGCTTATCAATCCCGTTTCAGTGGTTTTTTCTGAAGACTGTGACGTTTCATGGAATACCGGCGCTTCAGTGACCAAGCCTGGTTCCTCACTGATCAAATCCTGTCCCACTGTGCTGCCTTCTTCTTTAACGTCAGAAGTATCTACTTCGACGGTAGTTACTTCAACTTGTTCTGCAACAGTTACTTTTTCTTGTTCTGGTATAGAGGTTTTCGTAGTTAATTGTTGTTCTATCAGAGATTCCGTTGTGATTTCGGCAATGCGTGTATGGTCATCAATAACTGGTTCTTTGCCTTCAGAGTCTGTAACCTTTATTTCAGGTGTTTCATGTGCAGATGTGCTAACATCCATGGGCTTATCAGTTTTAGATTCTGTAGTATATGCAACATCAATTGCTATAGTGGTTTCTGATTCGGAATAAGGTATCTTTGTTGTTTTTTCAATTTCAGTTACGGTCGCTTCTGTAATTTCTGGTGTTATTTCTTTTTCAGGTTCAATAGTATGCGGAGCTTCAGGTATCTCAGTGCCTGATCCTTCTTCTTCATCAATTTTAGGTTCTTCTGTGCTCACTACTTCATCCACAACAGGTTTATCTGTGATTTCCTCATCAATTATTAAAGGCTTCTCTTCTTCTTTAATAACAACAGGTTTTTCTTGTTGTTTATCTTCTTCGACTTGAATAGGTGTTTTAGTATCATCTTCATCAACAGGTTTGCCTTCTTCATCAACTAAAGCAGGTTTATCTGTGCCTTCTGTTTCAAATGTAGAAGGTTCTTCCGTACCTTCTTCAGGGATGACTGGTTTATCAGTTTCTTTTTCAATAATAGCAGGCATCTTTGTGTCTTCTTGGTCAGGCAAATCAGGTTTTTCTTTAGATTCCTCATCTATTATTGCAGGTTTATCTGTACCTTCTTCTCCAATAATTGCAGGTAACTCTGTGCCTTCTCTTTCAATTACTGGTTTAATGGGGGGTTCTTTTTCAGTTATTTTAGGTTCCTCTGTACTTTCATCAATAATAACTGGTTTAGCTGTGCCTTCCTCTTCTGTGATACTTGGCTCCGCTGTACTTTCCTCTTTAGTGCTGGATGGAGTGCCTTCTTCTGTAATAGGTTTCTTAGTGCTTTGCTCATCAGTTATAACAGGCATTTGAGTATTTTCCTCTCCAATATTAACTGGTAGTTCTGTTCCTTCTATTTCGATATCAGTAGGTTTTGTGCTTTCCGTTTCCACGACAGCAGGTTTTTTAATACCATCCTCATCAATCAGGACAGGTTTGTCCGTGGCTTTGTCAACGTAAGCAGGTGTTGTTTCTGTTCCTTCTACAATAGATACAGTTGGACTTTCTGAGCTCTTTTCTTGATCAACTATATCTGGTATAACTGTTTCAGCAACTACAGCAGGTTTATCTTGGTGTTCCCCTTCAGCTTCTGTGGATGTTTCCGGTTTCAAGTGATCAGATGTCATAATTCTTTCTGTGCTTTCTTCATCAACTATTGCTGGTTCTGTTTTGCTATCTTGTTCTGATAATGGTTTTTCTGTGCTTTCTTTATCAACAACTGTAGGTTTCTTATCGTCATCTTCAGAGACTGGTTTTTCTGTGCCTTCCTTATCAATAACAGCAGGTTTTTCTGTGCCCATCTCATCAATTATAGCAGGCTTTTCTTTTTCATCTTCATCTGAAACTGATGCCTTGACAGTAGTATCTTCTTTTATGACTTCAGGATTCTCTGTGGGTTCTTCAACAGCATTTTTGTCGGTTCCTTCTCTTTCAATCAGGACAGGTTTCTCAGAGCTTATCTCTTCAACAGGTTCCTGTTTGTCTTTGTCTTTTACACCTATATCTGTAGGTTTTCCTTCCTCTTCAGCTATAATGGGTTTCTCTGTATCTTTTTCAGAGTCAACGGGCTTATCTTTGCTTATTTCATTAGAACCAGCTGGTATGTCAGTGCTTACTTGATCAATAATTGCAGGTACATCGGTGTTTTTCTCTTCGGTATCTGGTACCTTCGTGGTTTCTTCTTCAGTGATTATTAGTTTTGTCGTGCCTTCTTCTTCTGCAATTATATCCGGTTTTTTTGTGCTTTCCGAGTCAGGCTTTCCTTTAGTATCCTCATCAATGACGGCAGGTTTTTCTGTACCTTCTTCTCTGTCGATAATTGGTAGCTCTGTGCCTTCTCGTTCAATAACAGCAGGTTTTTCCTTATCTTCATCATCAATCAAGGTAGGCTTCTTGTGATCTTTGTCTTCAACAACTGTTGGTTTTTCAGTGCCCTTTTCTTCATCCATAGTGGGTTCCTCACCCTTCTCAACTAACATGGTAGGTTTAGTTGTTTCTTCTTCAATAACATCAGGTGTTTCTGTTCCTACTTTTTCAATTATTGTCGGAGTTTGTGTAATTTCTTCTTCAACCATAGTAGCAGGTACCCCAGTTCCGTCTTCAATTGCCGTTGGTGTTTCTGTGGCTTCATCTTCAACCACAGGTTTTTCTTTTTGGCTATCAACGCTTGTAACTGTTTCGTCCGTTTGACCTTCAGTTGTGTACGTATCCGGTTCTTGTATGTCTTTTACGGGAATCTTCTCATCGGCTGGCTTTACAATATGGCTATCCGGTAATTCCGTTGTTTTATCTACCTCTGCGGGTACAATTTTTTCTGTTGCTTCTTCAGAAGGTGTTTGCTCTAATTTAGGTGACTCCGTACTCAAATCAATGGCGCCTTGTGCAGTTGTTGTCGTTTTTTCACTAATGCAGTTAGGACCTTCACAAGTAGTTGGTAACTTAGTATCACTAGCTGCTACTTCTTTCCTTCTACAAGGTTCATCACCTGTACATTCAAGTACAGGAATATCCTGAGGTTTGCAACCATCTTCTTCTTTACATGGTTCCATTTGATCTGGTGGAGATGCACTAATATCAGAACCACAACCGCCA
This sequence comes from Caradrina clavipalpis, assembly GCA_932526535.1. Lineage (NCBI taxonomy): Eukaryota > Metazoa > Arthropoda > Insecta > Lepidoptera > Noctuidae > Caradrina > Caradrina clavipalpis. The sequence continues at coordinate 9,275,189 of OW052093.1, forward strand.
TCTGCACAATCAATTTTGTTACATAATTCTCCTTCACAAGGAGCGGCGTCAATAGCAGGGATAGTTTTACAGTCTTCTCCATTTTTACATTGTTGTGGCAATTCAGGTATGATGGGTTCATCAGTTTTCTCACAATGTTCGCCTTCGCAAGGTGTAACTGGAGATACTTGTGTTTGTGTTGGTTGACAGTCACCATAAGCACAACTTTCGGGTTTACATTTACCGTCGGAACATTCTTCAGTATGTTGCACAGAAGGTAGTGACGTATCTGGTTTTTGAGAAACATCACCACAACCTTCTGATCCACATTCAGTTTCAGTTTTCTGATCACTTGCAGACAAACAACTACCAGAAGTACAGGGTTCAGATGGTCCTGTGGGTTGTTTTGTTGGTACACTTATTTCACATTGGTCACCACGACATTCAATGGTTGGAGAAGGCATAGGTGATTCGGTTCCAGACATTTGGTTATCGGATTGAGGTGGTACTGTTTCTCTTGGATGATCACATACAAATGTGGGACAACAAGAGTCAGGAGAGTCGTATATTGATTGACAGTTATCCATGTAATCAGGTGGTGGACTACATATTATGGGATCGCATTTGATAATGCTGCTGGCACACCTACAGCCAGTGTGGCAATTATTTGTGCTTGGTACAACTGTATTATTCCTATATGTTACGCCATTTAGTAGGCAGTCGCCTTCACCAGGAATTCGACTTGATTCTTCATGAATTTCAACGAGAGGTGTGGTTTCCGTCAGTTTATCAGTACTAGATGGTAAATCACCATCTTGTTCAGATGTAGGTTTAGAAACTTTCTCAGGCAGGATTTCAGTCACAAACGAAGTTTCTTTAGGCGATTCAGTCGTTGTTTGTTTGGATCCAATTGTTTCTGCTATTTCTGTAATATATTCAGGAACTGAAGTAGTGAAGTCTTCTTCTGCTGTTGAAGCATCAGAACTTGTACTAATTTTGTCGTCATGCGACGATGTGGGAATAAGACCTTCGTCTACAAACTCAGACCTAACTGTGGTTGATCCTATTTCTTTTGGTTTTTCAGTAGAAACAATACCTTCGTCTTCTTTTCTGAATGATGGTTCAGTTGTGATAGTCACCTGATCACCTTTAGTAACACTAGTGTCTGGTAGCGGTGTCGTCAGATCAGAGTCAGTTGTTGATTTAATTTCTACACTCTGTGTTCGCATATCATCAGTTATGATAGATGGTTCAGTTCCTTTGGTCTCTTCAGAAAGTGTTGTTCTTCCGGGTAAAGATGACTCGGAACTAGTCTCTTCAGAAATCTCACTTGGAATAGTATTTAATCCTTTGTCAGGTTCTGCAGTAGTAAATTCAGTCTCTTTCATAGAGGGTGCTGCCGTAGTAAAGGGTTCGTCTGGTTCAATAATACCTTCTTTAGTTACGTCATCAGTGATAACGCCCTGGCCTAAATTAAGTGCGGTAGTGCTTTCTACTTCTGATATAAATGAGGCTGAAGTTGTTGAAATATGTGAATGAGGATGAGTACTGTCCTCTTCAGCAACAGCAACCGTATTCTGCGCATGATCCAATTCCGTAGTTATTTTTTCTTCTTCTTCTGTTGGACTACTTGTTGTACTAGGAGTTAGTTGTTCAGGTTTAGAACTTTCTTTTTCTTCTTCGAATGAACTACTTGTGGTACTAGGAGCCAATTCATCAGGTATTGAACTTGCTTTATCTTCTTTATCTGGGCTAACTGTGGTACTGGGGGCCAATATTTCAGGTTTAGAACTTTCTTTATCTCCTTCTAATGAAATTGCACTCGTAGTTCTTCTAATATCACCATCAGAGTAATCTTTTTCAGTTATTACTTCGGGAGTAACATCTGGTATATCAGCTGGTGTAGCAGTTTCTTTTTCTATTTCATCCAAAGTGCTAGAGCTTGTTGTGCTAAATTCAGGTTTAGAAGTAATAACATCTTGTTCTTTTTCTGATGTTGTTAGTTTATCATCTTCACCGTCAATTGGCGATAGGCTTTCACTTTCACTTGTAGGAGCGTTTGTTGTGCTTGGAGTATACTCATGAGGTTTGGCGATTTCTTCATCAGGAATAACGTCAGGGACTGTGTTTTGTAAATCTCCTAGTTCAGTTGTAACGCTTTCGGGAGCCCTTGTTGTAGGAGCATGCTTATGAGGTTCTAAAGTTGCTTCTTCTACAATTCCGCTAGTAGTAAGTTTTTCCACTTCTTCACTAACAGGGGCATTTGTCGTTGAAATATAAACATGGGGTTCGTCAGTTTTATCTTTTATATCTGGAATTATGTTTTTATCGATTGCTGCTGTTGTCTTTTCATGTTCTTCATAAGCAGGACGTTTCGTAGTAACGTAAATATATTGATCATCATCTCCTGGAGTAGGTATTATTTCGTCTGGGCCAAAAGGTTTTGATGTTTCTTCTTCATCACCACTGCCTTCCACTTCAGATCCTATAGTTGGCATATCTGTGTACGGTGTTTCATCAGGTTCATTCCTGTATCCACTACCTTCAACACTGGTTCTCCTTGGAGGTAATAATGTTGTTAGTTTTTCTATAATCGATTCAGTCGTCGATTCAGTAGGTAGATCAGAGGTTAGCTCATCACCTTCACAAATGTAAGTATCTGGGCAGCATTGACCTTCACGAGGTGGCAGCGAAGTACAGTTTTTGCCTTCATTTTCCATTGGTGCACCACATTCTTGCACGACACAAACTATGTCTCCTTTCATGCAGTAACAATGTTCACATGCTTTTTCTGTTTTTATTAGAGCACCATCAGAAAAGACTCGATCATCGTGAACACAATCCTGTGTCATCTGTGTAACTGGTGACATAGTTGTAGTTGTAAGTAAAAATCCTGGCGTCGGTCGTACGGTAGTTGACATATCGTCCAGAAGGGGTAACTCGTCCTCGGGATGATCTGAAGGTATAAAGTAAGGATATTAATTACTGGATGTCTCAAGACTTACTTCAAAGAAAACATAGGCAACAACTTATTATTACAACTAAAAAAGTATAACTTTTTTCTTTAACGTAAATTTCAATGGCATATTACACATATCATTGAATACATGACATTGTATTTAAATTAGCGAATGCCTATGACGGATAACTGATAAAAAGAATATGAAAGAGAATATCTCACCACAAGAATATCGGACCGGGCAGCAGACATCTTTATGGTAAATAGGCGTACAACCGTCCACATGTAGAGTACATTCTTGCATAACGCAAGTCGTCATATTTCGAATACAGTAGCAATGTTCGCAAGGTTTGTTCGGTGTCGGGGGTACTTTAGATCCTTCGGGGAAATATTTCCCGCTGATACTGCAACCATATTTGTCCAGTTTGCCAAGTCCAGTTGCTCCATATTCAGCTGGAGACGTGGTCGACGTAGATGTGAGTAGGTCAACTGGAACTGTTAATAAAATACATATTAAAGTCACATGCCACTTGCGTATACGCTGGTTTACTCACAAAAGTCGTAAAACATTAGAAACAAGTCGTTCACAGGTGTGAATAGTATGCGGATTTATTTCAAGATGAAAAACGTGTTCTTTTGTTCTGCAAGTTTGTCTTGCGTCCGTATCTCTATCGAACTAAAACTACTGTTTTTTTTTTAGATTTGGTGTAATTACATGGCAGTCTTTAAAGAAATATCGACTGGATTACCATTTCAAATCTTATATTACACCGTTCAACAATGGTTATACTGTACTTGATAAAAAAATAGTTTTAAATAATTTTATGCCAACAGTTTATGACTGAATGATTTTGGAATTTAAGCTATGTTTTTGTAATTTTTTAAATTTAGAATAAAATGACAACATGGCTGGTCTTTAGAAAGATTTAAAGACCAACCAACACTTTTCCCAGATATGTTAAATATTTCAAATGTAGAAATTCGAAAACCATAATAACTACTAAAGCCAATTTAGAATATTTCATGAATATTTTCGTAAACTATGTACTTTAAAATAAGAAAATCCAAACCTGTGTTTTCTATATTTTTAAATTGATACATAAAAATACTATATCGTAAATTTCCGAAATGAATAGGTAGTTAAAAATACGTTGCTATATGTATGTATTTTTCAATAATACATTAGTTATTTTTTTGGTAAAACGAAAGACAAATCCAAATAGTTTCTTACATGTTAGGTATATATTTTAAATTGACTTACCATCAGGGCATGTAACGATGGGACAGCACTGGTCCGCCCGTTTTTCGACGGTGCAGTCCTGGCCGATGGCCTTGGTGAAAGGACAAACCCTTAGGTAGCACATCAACATTCGGTTGTGGCAGGTGCAGTTGAGGCAAGGTTCGTTAGTCATAATTCGGTCGCCCTCTCCATAATGCTGGAAGTTGTAGTAACAACCTTCCTGAGCGCCTGAAATTATATAAATATAAACATTATTTTAACTTGCTTGGTATAGAACCTATTAAAAAGACTGTCGCGTCAGCCGATACGTTATCTGTAAACTCAATCTTGGAAAACCAAGGTTATTTCGTGTTTTTGTTCGATATTTTGTTGTGCAGCTGAGAAAATTTCTTATTTATTTATTAGATCTCTAACAGAGGCTAATAGAGGCCAGATTTATTTTCTAGGTCGGACCAGTGTACTCTTTCAAGATCAGGACATCACTTGTTCCTTCTTACTAAATATTAAGTACTTAAACGTATAATTAAGTTTGACAAGGCCAATCAAATATATTAAACAAAAATACATAATAATCAAAATCTTATCAAAGTAAACAAAAAGGTGAAGGTAAAAGTAAAATAATAATTATTATGATAAGAATAACATGTTCTATAAAATATAAAACAAATCGAAATAACTACACGTGATGTGAAACTGAGAGTGTAATCTGCGACAGCGACAGTAGGGCGGCTCTGCCATATGAGATCACTCTATATAGTTAGGGCATAATTTAGTAATCTTTTACCCCGTTGTCTACTCGTAAACCTTAGATCATAACACACGCTTAAATGTCACAAATGTATGGTGAACAGACGTTTTAACGTTTATAAGTAAAAGGTTTGTTTTGAAGCTAAAGGTGATGGCTAAATGACTGCCCCAGGGGAGTCATGCACTTGGAATGTATAAGAATCTTACATAACCTCATGATATTTAAAAAATCATTCATAAATTATGTAGGGTTTAATACTTTCCTAGCACTTTCGTGAACTATTAAACATAATAAAGTATCTCAATTGCTTTTTAAGCTATTTTTGTTTGACAGATCATGTTTGACATTTCTCCACATTGGAAAAAGAATAAACAAACCGTTGCTAGGCAACTGATTTTTTGGCAGTTAGAGGCAGTTGTAAACAACCTTTTCCAGTCATGTGTTATTTCCATATACATTATTAAACCTAACATAGCTAGTACGTGCTCTAAATGCGAGTTTGTTTGGTTGTTACTTTATCAGGTTATGTTATGAAGGAAAAGCCGTCGGAACCGTATAACTCGACCTAATTATATAGCCTCGTTTCGTTAGGAAAAGAAAAGAAAAAATCTTGCTTTTTTTAAAACTATAACACACAGAATTGTGTAAAAAGCATAATGCAATAATCTTAAAAACAAATCTTAAGTTATATTGCAAGTAAAAAAAATAAAAAGCATTTTTGTATGTTGACTTGATGAAACAAAACGTGGGTCTTCCATACTTAATAGCATTATAATAACACATTAACACACATAACACGCGATTGATTTAAAAAGTAAATTAACATGAAATATGCTGTATTATAACTTATATCGATTTTAATTGAGAAGAAAATCTTAATTAGCAAATATGTTGTGGATACCTGAATTTTGTGATGAAAAACTTTTTCATCACAACCATTCGCTTATAGATATACAACCTCATTTTCGTTTTAATTTTATTCTTTTTCGAAAATGTTAAAGTGTCATTTGGAGAAAATTATATACTGTCACACACAGCTTCTTTCCTTTTTAGGCAATATTATTTTACTATTTATTATTATTCCCTAAAAGTACCTGAAACTTGTTTTACATGAAATACTAATATTTAGCCATTCAGCATTACATTGTGCTAGGTATCATATTTATATATTACTATGGGGCAGTGGGGCAGTGGTCGATACTTCCATTTAGCCATCTCCTTTCTCTACCCGACAAAGTTCTATAAGTCAAAGGTAGACGTTCTATATTGGTAAAAATATTGATGTTTTAAATAAACTTACCTTCGTACAAATCTAAAGCTGTGTGATTACTTGCTGTAGGAGCTGAAAGTAAAAAAAAACCAGTTATATAAAATTCATACCAACACAATCTATTTATATAAACTTATTTTATATAATTAATTATTATTATTCGTTTCTCCACTGTTTTCCGTGTTAATTTAATTTTTCAGTAACTCGTAATTTTCTTATCGGATTTTGCGGTAAAGTGACTCGTGTAAAATATGTTCCGCTTGCATGTTGCCGGATTATATTTTTCTTCAATCATTTTCAATGTCATGTTAACTCACAGTAAACCCATGTAAAAGTAAAACAATCTTATTTCACGTGCTCAATGTCGTTTCGCAAAAATATCCTTATGCTAAGACTTGCACTTCATATGCACCGTCGTTTTTGTGAGAAATATTGAAAAAAAAGATAAGCTATTCTGCTGTTTGGTTTGTTAACATTTTCGTTCGAGCATCAACTGCTGTTAAGAGAAAAATATCGATACAGACATTAAAGGCAGAGTGTTCTGAGAATGTTTTACTGCTGTTTTTACGACTGACTTATTAAGCACGTTACAGCTGGGCAGGATATTAGCTGCAAATCGCTCGAGACCCGTGATCGGTCATCGTCTTAAAGTCGTTTTACATATCCGTTTTACTGCGTATAATTACTGAAGCTGAGCGGCGAGGCGACAAAGCTGTAATTAAACTAACGGAGAGTGTCGTTAACATCAAAACCGCGTCTTCTCTCTCGATTGTACTTAGGTCTAAATCATATTATAACACTAACATAGAAGAAATGTTTATACGCAATCTTCTTGAAGCGACTATTAAGTTATAAACTACACACTAACGTGTCAATCAAATTAGTGTGCATAAAGATAACATAAAGAATTGTTTTTACGTTTGTGTAAACAAAGAAACGAATAAGGGTAAACAGTGTGTGCCCAATTCTAAAAAAGAGAAAAAAGCAGGTATATTTTAAATAATTAGCTCGGTAAGTGCGAAAACGAGGCATGCAAACTAAATGTTTTCCTCGAATATGTAGTTTTGGAAGAACAAAAAGCCATTATGTATAATTGATGATGCTAGTGAATGCAGTATGCGTTGTGCTTATCAGCGAGTGGCGCATGGCGGGCCGGCACCGTTAGGGCGCGGGCCACTCTCGGCGCGCCTGTATATGGCGGGTGCGCGCTGGCGCCGCAGCCAGATCGTCCACCTAACGGTCGCCAGGAATGTCGTTAGCATCCAGTTTTTGCCAACCGAGATTTCAATTATGCTATTTCCACTCTCACGATTAAATTGATCATAAACAAAAAAAAAAAAACAGTGAAACAAAGTCGTAACGAATCAACTACGCTGTTTTTAATACTTTTTGATGTACCTAATTATTAAAATATCACCTGATTTTTTAAACGAATTAAACAAAGTGGGTTACTCCCACGTAGAGAGAGTAGGTGTCAGTGCACGAATTGTCCAAATTCCAAGTTGCTTGGCTGAATAATAAGTACCGAATCATAGCCGAGTTTTTTGAGTACGTGACGTAGCATTTCTAATTCCCATGATACCTAATGAATCGCTTTTACGTATAAGTGTGACGTTATAAATGGCTTTGCATGAACAAAAAACTACTTAATGCAAAATCGTGCGCTTAGAAACATGGGTCGAGGCAATCGAAATGAGGAGCCAGCATGAATTTAAAATTTGCACTACATTAATATGGATTGTTGTTTCAATGAATGAATGTCGGCGTGGTCGCCATGCGTGATGAAGTTCACACGGGTAGACCTAAACATTGTAGGCCGCATTTAAATATACTTCCTATGTACAACATCAATTCAATACGAATTCTTTGAAGGAACCGTGCTGCGGATACTAAATCTGCGCGGACCAAAATAGCCTCATCTAATAACATGCATCGCGAAACAGACACGCACAGACCTTTGTACTGTTACTTGCGGGTACGGGAAGATACCGTCACGACCACGGCCTTCCTGCAGGAGAGCGCTCGGAGAGACGAGCTTACAGCCAATCATAATACGTATTACAGCGATGCTAATCACATTATACGATTACTCGAAATGGGTATAATTGTATGAGACGGTACCTACACATTATTGCACTTTCATTCCTGAATGATTTATGACAGCTTTAAATAAATTATTATTGAGAGCTTTATTTGCCTACGCATCTTTGTATTTCTTTGTTGAGGTGCCTTTTTGTGTGAATATCTTGAATATTTAATGAACATACTTTTAAACCCGAAAAGAGAAATAATGAATAAACATATACATGCAAAATCAAAGAAGAAAATGTAGACTTTGCAAAATGACAAGATTTGGAATATGAAGCGAGAACGTAAGAAGCAACGGAAGTGTGGCTCTATCACGAGTACAATCTTCTCACGAGCTCACTGGGTCGCAGACGGCGCAACGGTAGATACTAGTTTAGCAGCTCCATCAAAATATAATAAATAAGAATTAGTGTAACGCCGGCACCAGCACATTAGCATATTACTACCTGTTGGAATGTTTTCCTAGTAATATATATCGTCATAATCAGAAATTCAGCACTCAATATTATTGATATGTTATTTGCAATTCATATGTTTACAGGCTTATAAATACGTAGGTGTACTATAAATACATACATATTAATGAATAAGAAGAAAGGAAGACTAAATAACGTCGTCCATTGCATAATGATCGTATGTAGATGAGTGTGTTGTCCACTCTTTATAGTTATCAATTACTGAATAATTTACGTCTAACTTTTGAATAAGCCTATGTAATAGTTATCAGCTATTAGACTCTACCATCCTTTTTAAATATGAAAAACTAAAATTAATAACTACAAGTTATGCATAAAAAAACTAAAAACTTCCTTATATAAGTCTAAAGAAGTTTTTGGAACCAGAAGTAATTATGTATAAACATTTCTTCTTCATCCCTCATTTCAGGGTAGAAGCTTTGTTTTGCCACGAGCACAGGGCAACACAATGGGAGTAACCCCATGCGAAAATACCCTTGCTCGTGTCACTTGTGAACATCAACCCTTGCTTGAGACACTCACCCGCAGCCGAGCACGCGAAGCACGCGGCCAGCGCTAGCAGCGCCCCCGCCGCGCGCCGATCCATCTGACCCCGTCCTCTGCAACAAACACAACACAATCAATTACTCTCACATCTTATCGTCTCTGCCTACCTACACTCGTAACTACCTTTCGTGTCTCGCACAACACACAGAAGGGACCATTTTGCAATTTAATCTCGTCGCAAACCGTACGCTTTGATAATAGAGATACGCCAAATTTTATTTTGTTAGACTATGCAAAATCGATAAAAGTACCGATTTTCTAAAAAAAAGCTTCCCATAGTTATAATAATTTTATTTTTCGTAATAGAACAAGGTAACAACCGGAGCAAAGATGCCTAATGATGCGGAAAAAAACAATTATTTTATCTCCATAACGTGGACTACCTACAAAAACTATGGCGAGGCAAGCAATTGGGATTGCAGACACATTTCATTTGCTTTTGCTTTACGATAAAGGTTTTCAGTCAGTAACTGATCCATTTGTGATTAAAGTAATAATATAAAATATAATTAGACATAAATGTAAAGCACCTACACGGTATATCATAACAGACACATAATATGGTCTAAGAGAGGCTCTGCATTTGCCTACACACGTAGCGACGCGTGCTTGAGTGGAGGTAATGTTCGGAACAAGAATCATGGTGTATGTTCTAACTTCCAGCGCAAATATCGAGTTATTTATCCTGATATTCTATGCGAAGTAGTTTCCTTGTTAATGCTTGCAATAAACATAACAATTGCAACAGGTAATGTCAACATTTACCTACAGCCCGCTGCTATCTTATCTCAGTTAGTAATGACCATCGTATAAAACGGTAATTAAGAATTCTACTTAGTATTGTTGAACGGTACATTTTAGCCCAGAGCTAGGCCAAGGAACGCGGAAACGTGAGGTTCGCACAAAAATGTGTCCATTTAGCTGTGAGTGAATGGGGACTTTAACTGTCCATTCAGAGTGGCTGGAACGACGGCAATTCAAAACAATGTTAGCAGTGGGCAGTTTTAAAGGATTTTCAATGAAATACGACGTATGCGCTAACATATTTCTAGAAACCGCTGTGAATATTAAATGGCCACTTCTGATACTTCAAAGAACGGTCAACTGCCACATATTATGTGCTTCATAGGCTCGCTGTTCTAGCTCCTACGTTTGGTGTTCCAACCAAAATAAAACTTTTTTGCATTTTCTATTGTTGCACTGCAAAACTTTTCCCAATAACGATTTTAAAAGTCAAATTTTTTAAATGTGAAAAAGCGTTTGATTGAGTTTGGTTCTCAATCAATACAAAAAACACCTGTACATAACGAATGTTATAGTATTCGTATTTACGGTTCGTGGCTGAAAGAGTCAATAGGTGTGGAGCAAATTATTGTAACTCCAGGGTCCGTAGCGTAAGGCGAGCGTTACCGTGGGAACGCATCCGCGCCCGACTTCTGCACACAACCGTACACACACACACACACATACCTACTCATTACGTACCACACAATACACCTTACACGCATTTTTCAACAACCTCCCTTGCCTCCTCTGCCTGTCGCTGGGGAGCTTTCTCTATTTTTCTTAGCATAAGAGTATGTACAAACACGTGTACAATGTGTACTTATGTGATTACGTAAGTGCCTCTCATAAAGCTTCCTTATATAATGGCTCTTTGTCTTTGGGTATTTTTCTTAAAAAAGCTCTTTGGACGACTTTATTTCCATCAAATTATAAAGTACCCTCTTAGTAAAAGGTGCGCAAATATCTATAGATATAATCTATATGGTTATTGTAGGGGTCCCTCCGTCTAGACACTCTATGCAAGTCACCTCCGCAGCTCCGTCGAGAGGGTGAGGGTGCGGAGAGTTCACCACTATCTGTTTATTTGCTTTACTAAAATACCACGTGTTCCGGACGTTGAGAGTCATTCACATTGTCGCGTTGATTTCGTACAACATTTTTCTGACTGTGTCAGTTCGTAAATAGCGAAACAAAGTACCTCGTACTCTGAAGATCATTATCATGTAATGTATACACGAGAGTACCGAAATAATTAACTCCAAGCTAATGTTGTGATTACGAATATGCGTGTCGGGGAGCTCCAGTTCTTTCATCGTACACAATAGGAACCCACTTCTCAAGCATAATTTGGCATACCGTTTTTTCCAGCAGTATGACGTCAAAAGTAACAGTTAATCCGATTAAAATAAACCTGAATTTGAAACGCAGTCAGTTGGAAAGCCACAAAATATGTGCCGCATTTAATTGTTATTGTGAACTCGTAACTGTAGAGCTTGAGACGAGTGGTGACGCCGTCATTGATCAAACGCACTCATCCTCACAAACGCTTCAAGTGCTACGCGGCGCTACGCAATCTCTACTGTAAGCTTCTTGTTATTTTATGAACTTTTTTACTGAGTCTTGTATGCCTAATTGTGAGGGCTGAAAGATGAAATTATAAGGGAAAGCAACGAGTGTCAGTATAAAAATGCATTCATACGTTTATATGTAGAATCAATTGGCATGTGTGATAGTATTAGGGAATGCTTCAGATTGTATACTGTTATTATATCGAGGAACAAGTAAAGTGATTGAATCCGATCAGAAGGGCGTATTGGGCATACAGCGATTGGGCGCGGAGCGGCATGTCCGCGTTGCGATGTTGCCCAACACATAATTTCGGAACACTGCAACCGCAGCGAGCATTGACACCAATTTCTTGAACATTGAACAACTATCTACTTTGAGATCGGGAATCTCTTACATTATTATTTGAACTTAAAACGCTTATGTGGATAATAATAATTTGGTTACTTTATTGCCCGATTTGGTTACACTTTGTAAAATGTAATAGAATAAATTACTTAACTTATTCCTGTGGTTGACTGTGATCGGGACATTTATTAATTATATCAAAAGCTTTAGAATTTTATATTCACATTTATCTAAGCGATAAATGTCACCAGCGAAATATTCTTAAATCGCCCGTGATTTCTTGATAATAAATGGAAATCTCTTAGTAGTTATTGATTTGACTTGTTATTCCCCAAAAAAAAAAAAACAATAAGCGAAATATTTTAAAGTATGTAGAAATAAATTATTTAAAAAAAATGAATGACATTATTCGTTTAATTTTTAACTACCCCGCAAAAGAGATTTAGGGGGATTCAAGGCGTTTGTATAGAAAAATCGTTTTAAGAAGATGTTTTTGTAATCATCCCCTGGTGTGGAAGGACGAGATTTTTTAGGAAAGACTTTGTATGACTTTGTTGTATATATATATTTATGTATACTTTGTATACTTTGTATGAAATTTGAAATTTGGCACTTTGTCAAGAAAAATAAAGTACGTGAACTTATTTTACAAAACTACCCTTAAAAGAGGGCGGAGCGCGAAGTGATATTTGTAGGGAAAATACAAAGTCTACACGACCGAATACCTAGTAAGTGCAAGTTTGTCCGAAATGTAAGCTAGACCCGGATCGTATAGTAAGAGGCAGCATACTAGATGTGAGACGCGATGACCGGCGGGTCACTCGGCAGGAGGGCATAGAGTCACGGAGCACTCCCGCCTACTCCGCGAATGTTGCGCGCGTACCATACCACTTTTATATTCTCGGTTTAGATAGCAATCTAAAACCAGTGCATGTAAAGTTATATTATAGAATAGCTGATCGATTTGTAAGTTCTCACAGGACGTTCTCACAGGTGTACATTCGCAAGCGCAGCCACATTTCGCGAAGCACTCAGTTATCCAAGGCGCGCGCGCCGTTCGCACAATGCGCTCACGTACGCGTGTCGCGATTATCGGTCGTCGTAAATTACAAGTGATTAGCATAGTAGTCGTGTACACGGCGACGGAGCGACGTTATTAGATTGGGCTACAAGGCGACACTACGTCGTTATTAGGCGATAATTGTCACTGAAGTGTGGCGGTCGATTAACGGCAGACGCGGGCAGCCCCGTCCATACTAAGTAGCCGCATGCATAAGTCGCATACCGCATGTTATGTACTCGTTTATGGCAATTATTCTATACTCGCCATGAACCTAAATATTACACACTTATTTTTTTTATAATACTTATATACTAAAGCCCTCTAATCCTGATTTAATACGTTTCATATTAGTTACCGATGACCAGATAATAATAATCGAAATAGACCGGGTCTCCTCTATACAAAAGTAGAAGCACACTGTAGTGGAAGTAACGTAACGTGGCAGGGTTTGTGTGCCTCAAGGGAACGGGTAGGAAGATAGCAAATATTAGTTTCCTTCATGAGGTACATGCGGTTCGTTGACCCGCGCAAATTTTGTGCCAGGAGATACACATAGGTATCTATGTAGGCCGCTTTATCAAGATATATAACAGCGGTTCGGTAAGTTAGTTAACTTTATGAATCATTCTTAGGAAATACAATGAGATTAATAGATACTGTCTGGCTTTGAATTTAGGACGCGGTTCCATCAGTTACCAATCACATTCTTAAAAAAATAAATGTATCGGAAAGCAGCAATCACATTAAGGCATTTGAGAGCCAAATCAAAATCGGTTAATAACTGCAAAAGACATCGATCTGTGCAAGGATCGGAGGGAAAGCTATTTTAACAGAATATGGGATCGTGCACGGAGGCACGCATTCATCGCTAACGTAGTCCGAATAATTTAGGTAAATCCGCTCTAGACGTCTCCGTCACCGTTACACGCCGCGTTAGCATTCCACTCAGGCGCTCTTACGAATTATCTTATTTCCATGCTATTCCGTGATTTCGATTCGATCTACAACAAATATCTATAAATTTGGTGTGATTTTTCCTAATCATTATTTCAAACGCATTCAAGCAACCCGACGTTCCCGAGATGCCAAGACGACGTGAAACACACGAAATGTGTTCATGAGATTTATTTTACGAGGAAAGCTCACTTTTAATGTCACAAAGACCATCAAAGCTCAAAACTCTTAAGTACATTGTATGTCTGTGTGCTCGAAGAAAGCCACCGTTAGTGTGAGTGGCTGTTGCTAGGCATAGCTTGAATTCGCGATTGTTGGTCCGCGGCCGCGTCGCTCACACGATGAGCGTTGCCCCCGAACGTCGCCTGCTGCTTACTTAGCTATAACTCCACTCAGCTACGTTCCAGGTTGCCGTTTACTGACACCTCTCACGGTGAACACAACATGTTCACTAATGTAATTAAGTACAGTATAAGTTTATAAAAAAGTCTTGGGGGTAAAAAAATTTCTTACTGCACTACTGCTTTAATATTTTAAGGTCTTCTTTGGTTTTTATTTTAAAGTTATAACTTGGGCTCAAAAGATGGTTATGTTCTAAGATATGTAACGACGAAAGAATAGAGTGCGATATGAGTGATGGATGTGGATGCGCCCTCGCGCTCGCCGCGCGCCTCCCTCGCCGCCGCCCTGCGCCCGGCCGCTCTCTGACTCAAGCTATTAGGGCGACCGCTGACCCGTGCCACTCTGCACCCCTAACACGTACGAGGAAACCACGTGTATCTCATTGCCCACTAAATCAGTGACCTTTGAGTTCCGTATCCTTTTTATGTGCAGATATAATTAAATTCAGCTAAACTTTAACGACATCGTCGCCCGGGGTGTGTGGGCTCTATGGCCGTGTGGGACATAACAGTTAGGCTCTCGGACCAGGAAGTAAGCGCCCTCGGCATGATGTCTATTGACTTGTATTCGCAGCCATGTTCGAATGCTTCGTGTCGAACACTGTTTACGAGCGTCTGGCCGATAGCTGACCGACCGGCCAGTCATTACCGGCCATATCTCTATGTAAGGAATGAATGGCAAGTACTTACAAACGAACCTCAGAGTTTAGCTTTAAACGAGTGAGCACAGGCACGTAGTACGGTTTAAAGTCTTCGGATATTTCCCCGTTAACTGTTTTACGGCTTGAAACATGATTTTCAAGAAAACCTTGAGAGCTTTTGTTTTGCTTTGACGAAACACTTGCACGAATCTACTGAGACTAATAACACGATATTTGACGATATAGTTCTTTGCTAAGGGCTAGGTTCCTAATCTGCGAAGGAAATACCACGCAAAGCCTTCATGAACGCCAGGAATGTAGTTGAATATACGTACAGTTTATCTAACGCGCACCGAGGTGACTACAAAAATAACAATAATAGCTATGGGGTGTTTTCGCTGTGGAACTGCATTGTGGAGAACTGGTTATTGCGCAAAAACGAAAATAAAGAGCCCTAGACATGAAATATTTATACATCGCATTATCATATTACACGGGAATCGTGGTCATCGTTTAGAAAATTATGCTATTCGTTTTCACTTGGAAACCACAACAGAGCAAAAAATTGCGTCTGAATAAAAAAACTTGGCTGAGGTGAAGCTAGCAAAGGGGAACGTGACCCTCGTCCCGTTTCTTCACTTGGATAATTATCATTTATGTGGGTACCTACGTGATAGCAACTGCTGGCCGAGCAATTATCATGTATAATTGCTCGGCTTACCTATGATAGCTTACAACTGTGGGAGTGTAAGTAGTTACGCGGTATTACACATTGTGAGAAAAAAGTTTGGCATGGAATAACGATAGCGGGTGAAATTATTCGATGCACGAACTCGTCGGTTTGAAATCATGACCTTACATCGAGGCTGATATTTTGAACTCTACTATGTTATACGTATTGAGATGCGCGATCAATTTGAATGAATTACCCTTCAGCACGGCACGGCCGGGGTCAACTAATGCGTGCGGCACCGACCTACATTTGAAGGATTACAAGTAGCTGCCGAGAAAATTTACCGCTAACATTGCCATATAAGCTGTATGAATTTTAGGTCGGTACAAGCATAGCATGCTCTTGCGCCGACATCTGCGCAAATATTGATTTAGTAAGTGGGAGCGACAATGGCGGCGGCGGTCGGCCGCTTGCGCCCAGCGCTGCGCCCGCGCCGGCCACCTTCCTCCCAGCGCCGTTCTTTCACCGACATACTACTCGTACTTAAGATAATCAATGTTAAGGAAATAATCATAGATTTTTCTCACGGTTGGCTCACTTGAGGAATAACTTGTATAATATTTGTTCTAGGGTCAAGAGCTTGTTTTAACACCGGACTAACTATTAACGGTGATGTGTCACAGTTATATGCAGTAAGCAAGTGCATATACCTACTACCGTATTCCAATATTTTTTAAAGAAATATTCAATTTGAATTTATCACAAAACGAGCCGAGGCTGAAGCATCAAAATCGGTACAATGACCGCGTCCGGAGACCACCGTGAGTATCGTGTTTACCCGTCGATTAAATAGTTGCAGCCATTTCAGACGCTTTGAGTCATCACTTAACAATATATCGATCGAATTTACCTATTTAAAAAACTGTTAACTTTCGGTAAGTTGAATTTCGTAAAATTAATTTAGAACGCTTCAAAACCAGTATTTGCTGAATTAAGGGTGTCCTCATACTACATGAGGAAAAAGAATAAGAATTAGTTATAATAATTTCTTGTTAAAGATGTATCTTTAACAAGAAATTATTACGCACATCATCGTATTCATGCTCATTATATGGTTACCATCAAGACACCATGAAAAAAAAAGTCAGTCCAATCCAGGAAATTAACTTGTTTTACTTGTACGGGCCCGAAATTGAGGCAGTTTAGTACCGTTACAGCAATGCCACAGTTTTAAAATAACCACTTACTGAGACGATGTGCATTTATGTGTAATAAGTGTTATTTTTCAGACGTATAAACGAGAAACTGCCAATGCAATAAAACTGAATTAGTAAAATGTTTTCGTAAAAGACGTTGGTATAAAAAGATAACACGTTATATTTTATTTCTAAGAAGAAAGGTAGTTTAAAAAGCAACAGTTATGTTTTAGCTGTTTTTTAATTATTCATAAATTAAATATAGATATTAGTAAGTTAAAAAATAAAGGGAACAATAACGTATGGGGCTTCGCCCGTCCATCTCAATTGTTCTGAACCAAACTGTTATTGCAATCTCTTTTGTTGACCTCTTGTCATTTTAAAGTGGCAGACAGACATTTGTTCACAAATAAATGTACCCACATTGGTTAATTTAATTTGATGGAAAGGGTTTCAGTTTCAAACACAACATGGCTATTTAGTATTTCATACAAAACTAGCTTCTGCCCTCGACTTCGTCCTCGTGAAAGTCTAAGTGTACCTTAGGTATTATAAAATATATCGGCACTCAGCAATAGTTAAAGTAAATATTTTAAACATTCGGACCAGGAGTTCCAGAGATTAACCTCTTACATGAACAAACTTTACCGCTTTATAATATTAGTATGGATTAACATGCTATTTGCATAATGTGGTCTCCTATAAGTGAAGGAGCACACTTACATGATACCTTTTGTAGGCTACGAGTATTATTTGTATATCATGATTTGTATTGTATGTATTGTTGGAGATCAAGAAATAACTATGAGGAGAATTTCAGTTCTCATTTTCTTTTTCAGAAGTAAGATGTTAAGATTAACAATTGAA
This sequence comes from Caradrina clavipalpis, assembly GCA_932526535.1. Classification (NCBI taxonomy): domain Eukaryota; kingdom Metazoa; phylum Arthropoda; class Insecta; order Lepidoptera; family Noctuidae; genus Caradrina; species Caradrina clavipalpis. The sequence continues at coordinate 9,292,990 of OW052093.1, forward strand.
ATCATATGATTTATTAGACGAAAAACGAATTATTATAATTACAGTTATAAAAAAAGTTATGCAACTTTAATAATAATACCATGTAAAATAATTCAAATGATTGATTAGCTTCTAAAATAAAAGAAATCAAAGTAAGGAAGCGTGTAACAGATTACGTCAGTCCTATAGTTATCAAAGTTCTATAATCACCATCAGGCATGATGATTTTTTTCACATCTTATAAGAACAGCGATGTTCGTGATTAGCTCCAGCATCAAGATATTGAATGAATACTTCTAAAAATTATCATTATTGGCATGGAAAAAACAGACGTGAAAAAAATGCCTATGTTCTTTCAAGGTGAAGATGTCGGCGCACGAATGTTTAAAAGCAAATTCAGGGAAGCGCCACGAATCAGGAAGTGCCTACTACGCCACAAATAATCCTAATAACCTAATGATCATTTCGACGCGTAGACACGGAGCCTCGTAAATAAATAAACACCACGACAACTATTGTTTCTTCGACAGATACATTAAACGTTGTTTATTTGGTGAATTATTTTGATTACGTTTTTTTGTGGAAAATGTACAGAGGCATAGCGGTGAGATGCTTAATTTTTTTTTAAAGGTATAGGTCTATCCTCGAGCTTTAAATATGCCATTTAGTTTTCTCAAAGTTATTTAATATCAGGCAGTCAATCCATAGTTTTATTTTAAATATTTAATGTAAGCTTTTGATTTAGTAGGTATTCTTATGGTTTGACTATATTTGTGCAATGCATGTACAAACAACAAAAAAAATATTGTGCCAGCCCGAAATATATATACTCGTGCCTACTAAGGTGTGTTCACGTTAGGAACTGTTCTTCCCGAGAGTTTGCTATTGATTTTTCGGTATTCATTTCCTTTGGGCATTCTTCTAATGTGAATAATTCATGTGGGGCCTTCGTTGACATATTACTTCCGAGACCCTCTCAAGATTAAAGGAAAACAAAGAGCGTAAGTAGGTAGGTGTACTTCATGCAAATTGTTAGGGGGTGAATATCTCAATTTAAAAATACGATTTAAATAATATTTATTTATTCCTGTTTGCTTTTTCTTGCTTCATGACAAAAACTGCAGAACTGCTTCGATCGGATCAACATAAACACAGCCTAGAATCCACTTAGGCGTGAGTAAGTAAAAAATGCTAATTTATCGAGATCGTGAATGCTGGTACGCCACGTTTAGCTTATGTGAATTTAAAACGGTTTAGATTTATATTTTATTCTATTTAGAAGTGAACCGCGGGAAAATGTTTGCGTGCCATAAAAACGTAACGGCTCTAAGCTGAACATATAAAAGTGTGTAAAAGCTAAGGCGCTGAGAGGCGCTCGCGAGTCGACGCTGGTGGCGGCGAACCGCGGCGGAGGTGCATGCGCCTTACCTACTCGTAGGACAATGACATCGCACGTTCCGCACCATAAAACAACCTGGACATTATGAAGTGTTGCCTGAGCCTTTTTATTAGCGTAAAAATGTAGACACTACTTATAATTGCGTCATTAAAACTTCCATGCTGTTTTGCGAACGCTCAACTAGAAAGATATTTCAGAACATTCACCGATGATACGCAGGATTTACGGTACTCGATATCAATGACACAAAGCTAATAAAAAGCTTGAAAGCATTTTGTTTGTTGGTCACGAAAAGAGGTAAAGGTTCAATGAAAAATGTAAGACGTGAAACAACAGTTTACACTCTGAAGGCAATCGCTCTTCCAACAGCTCCATGATTTTCCTGTTTTGTCAATGCCCTGTTAACCCTGCACCTACTTTCCAAAAACCTCTGTGGAATTCAAATCCTTTTATGATCGTCAGAATCCTTTAATATTTTACATGAAAGTTTAAAACGACTGGTGTTTGAATATATCTAATAGCAGTGGAGACGCAAGGGTCGCGGTCACTACAGTGTTCCGTGAGCGCACCATACAAACTTTAACCCTCATATATCGGTCGGTATAAATACTAATTCGTAAAAGACCTATTCAAACAATACATGGGAATTTTTACTCGGTAAATGGTAAAGTGGACATGTCTATTTGTCTTGTTATTTAGAGTGTGGGTGCCACGAGCGTGGGCCCTGAGCAGATACTCTTTAGGGAAGGTAGCTAATGCATCGCTTTACCCGAGGCCCAGCCGGAATATCGACACGATAAATTAAAGCTCCGGTTATAAATTTTGTCAGTACTATACGTCTACTCCATTCTTTATTGTTAACGTGAATTTAATAGCGATACTTGTGGCGGAATACGAAATGTAGAAATGAAATGAGCAGTCTAGCAAGCACCGATATTATCATATCTTATTGTTAGACCCTCTATGAATATGTCTGCTTGACAAAGCTCGACGAAGCAGCGGGCTTTTTGCGTTAGTATAGGTAATATTAGTATCTTTGCTTTGAATTTCTCTTCAACTTCAGGCTATTTATCTTATTATATTTGTACTTGTGTTTGTGATTATTTTACATTATAGTAGTTAATTGGATCTTATTGTTAATAAAAAAAGGAAAACACGAAGATAAATCACTTTATCTAAATCGATGTCTTTCTACCCGTGGGTATACTACCTGACCATTTGTAATAACTTATTTTAATACAAGTGACACAAATCACTGATCTAATCAACACAGATTGAAGAGAGAGTCTTTTGGTTAAAATGGCGCCTAATTCGTTACAGATATACAAAAGTTTAGAAGGCTTGGTCTCAATAAAATGGCCGCAGGTAACATCACATTGAACAACATTAAATTTGGCACAGTGACGTCAATACTTTCACGCCTTATATGAGATTGATTGGCATGGAAATAGATAACTATTACCTATTGTAAGTAATATAAAAACTTGTGCCCGCAAAAAACTTGGGCTAAATAACATCATAACCTACATTCCGATTGGTGGTACCGAGCACCAAGCGAAGTGTTAACACTGAATGTGAATTTTAAACAGACTTGGTGTAGGGCCATATTCGTGTGTTTCTCTTTTATCGGTCATTGTGACTGGCATTGCGGCTTGGTTATATTCTGATATTGATATTCAGACGGCGACGCGACACGAGGTTTCTTACACACTTGCACCAGCGCTATGTACATCGGAAGCCAATAACCATCGTGTACTAGAACAATACTTTCATTGTGCGTTTACATGGTACGTGATTAGTCGCCAAACTGCATAGTTACAGCTTTGCTAATCTAATTAGATCACAAATTGGACAGGAAGGTATATACGGTTTTACGTATCATCGTGTCAATAAAATTGATTAAATGAAAACTTTAGACCAAGAATTTTACAATAAACCGAATCACGAAGTACACGCTTTGATTATTGCATAATAGTACACGAGAGCTGTCTTTTGTTGGTAAATCTCCTTAAATATACCATGAAATAAAAGTCACGTCACAAAATTACAATATAACAAGTGAAACAGAAACGGTTTACGAGCTTTTTTGCGACATTTTTGTGGTCCGGTAACGGTTTCAGCTCCTACACCGGCGACCACTGCGGCTCGGCCTGACGGACACATTGCGCTCGCGCCGGCCATCGAGATTTAATGTCATCTACGAAGCTACCTCACTCTACCTATATGCATTAATTTATTTTCTTGCGTCAAACGTCAAATCATTTGCCACATTCATATTTTTCTCATGAATTTTTGGAAGAGCAAAGAAGATTCTATAAGTCTGGTGTTCATAGTATGAGTTAAGCATCCTACAATAAGAATCAAATTTGAGTGAAGATTGTGTGGAATCGATACACCGCAGTCATTAAAACCACTGGCTATTCCGCTCCATTGTGGCTTTCGATTCTTACGAGTCTATAAACCTATATAAAGTGGAAGTATGTGGGTAAATATCAAATGTGAATGGCAACACATGTGCGTCGAGTGTGGCAGGTTGCGCGGGTCAATGGCACCTGCGAGGCCCAGATTCAGTTCCCCATAAGTTGCCATTTTCTCAGGAAGCGGCGGCGGCGCGTGGCACGCAGCTCTGTCGACGGACGCCGCGAGCGCATTCTGTCACGGCGGGACTGCGCGCGCGCATATTGACGCGCGCTTTCATTAATGCGGAGTCACTGGAGAGTCGCCGAAGACGTTGCAAACTTTTAAGGATGCTTAATTTTATAGTTGCTTTCCATGTAACGGTTTTGTTTCAGAAAGGATGAGTAAATTACCGTAAGCTATTCCACTAGTTCAGATTCGGACTGTAACACGGTTTGGTAGTTAGAGTAGCCACCTTCGTTAATATCCATGAACGAGTGTTAAAATTTGTATTGTTTTTTATCGTAGCTAACTAAAAAAGTGTAGTTAACATCACGGCCATTAGGTATATTTAAAGGAAGAGCGTCATCCAGTCATTTAGCTCCCGTCAACTAGGCGTATTTCCGCGCTCTAAGTGCTAAACACTAAACAAAAGAATCGGAAGCTCGCCGGCCTTGTAGGTACCATCATCAATGATTGCAGCTATTTACTTTTGATTTGCCATTTAATTTTTGTTCGTCACGTATGCAAAATCATTTTTATTTATTTGTTTCCTCCGTACATTTAACACATTGTAGAAACTACGAAAAGTGTTTATCATTGACATATTATTTTAATATAATTCAGCTGTCGGAAGACAAATAATACTTAATGACCATGATGATGAATTAGATCTTTCACTCAGGTATTTTTTTGTTTCAAATATGTGCCTAAACTTTTAACTGAATTATTTCATATGCTCTGGCAAATTTTGAACTCTTGCTCAATAATTGCCTATCCTGAACTTTATAATCCATCCTGAATTTTATAAAGAACAATTTCTTAAAAGAGATTCTAATGCTTTGTAGCTAATTGATGATTATAATAAACATTTTTGCAAAATTTATCTTTTTGAAGGATGTGTTTTACGCCACTGATTTAAGAATTAAGCAATGACCCTTAACGAGGTGAACCGTCCGCGAAAACGACAGAAAGATGAGAAACAGTATACTAACAATGGCACCTATCCTGATGCCAAGAAGACGTTTAGTGCAAAAGTTCCGTTTCTTTACGCAACTGATAAGTTGGTTCTGTTCTCAGTATTACCGGCAGAAGAATCGCAAGTAAAGTTGGGTGTCTGTGTAGCTAACAAAAGCACGGATGCGGAGGACGACGGCGGCGGCGTCGGTAGCGGCGTACGGCCAGCCGCGGAACCTTCACCCTGCACTTGAACTCGAGGCGGGCGCCCGAGCCCACCCGCGCCGCCCGCCGCCGCCGGCGCAATCAACCGAACCGAAACCGACAATTCGTACAGGTACACCACATTCATCGACTTAAATTACCAAATTTTCGGAAGTGGACGTAATACTTTATACCTACTATTACGACGAGAAACCCTCAAAGATAAAAAAAATCTTTAACTTCAAGGAAAAGCAGCCAACAGAGTCTACGGGGAAATATATTTACAGCTTCCCACGAGTACTACCTACTAACTACGGAAAATTATTCCCCTAAAACTGTAATAAAATGAACGATCAACTCACGAAAACGTACGTAGTCGACTGGCTGTTGATGTGGTTTTATTATTCTAACCAGAGTAACTTCTGAGTCAGAATTCGCAGAGGCAACATACTGACCCCGAATAATAAATTTCGCTCTAAATGAGCCCCGAGGGGGCTGGGACTCCGCAACGAACTCTACTCAAGATAAACATAAGGAAACAGTCGTTTGACTTCTTAACTTAGGGACGACAGATTAAAACTTACTTTTTATATTTCCTTCTACATTTACATAGGAATATTGGAACTTTAAGTAAAAGTTTCATTTATTTTCAAAATAATGTAATTGTTTTATTATTTAAAAGTTTTATGTTAACTTTTTAATAATAATAAAATTAAATATTATGAACAATTTATAAAAAAGCAAGGGGGAAGCTTATAGGGCATCAAAAAGCCCGTCCGCATCTCCGTTAAAAGGGGCCAGTGCCCAAAAACCAAAAAGCATAAAACGAAAATTCAAATAAAATAAATGATGAAGTTAAAATATGTCTAAAGTAACACAAAAGGAAAATGTATAACGTGTCACAATATAATCAGTTACTATGAACTTCGTGAAGGGCTAAAGCAAAGGGTGCCTTGCCGAGTGCGAGCGTTTCCTTCTGTAAGTGTACGTGACGTCGAACTCTCCGGAAACTTTTGTTGAGATGAGGGAACAAACCTACTTTTTAACATCAATTCTACAATATATCATTAACTTGGTCTTATGTGCGTGTTTTTTTATTTGTGTGTGTTTTTAATTTTATTGTTGAATTTTAGTTTGAAGTAAATACCTACTATATTGCTGTGCTCTACAGGGGTCCATAATTTTACTTTAACTATAAGCCTATTGTAACATCTTTATGCACAGAATGGAATGCAAATAAACAAATATGAATATGAATATTTTGAATATTTTTACATGAAATTCTAAACTGCAACTTAAAATATTTCATTGAATGATTTTGTATCAATGTTGGTCTAGTAGCGATGTTTTTTGTATAATTTAATTGTGAAAAATATCCTTTGTATGCATCAACTGCTTGATTTGATTTCAATCTACTTTGTTAGTACAATCGTGAATGATTAGTGGTGGTGACTGTGAAATATTGAATCCGCCACGCTCGTTGTTGAGGCACGCGGCTGTATCCGATCACTCACGCTAGACTATGTTATTTCACCTTTATTAAATTATAACAATTCATAACGTCATTAATTATTCAGTTAAGTTAAATTAAATAACATGTCCATGCGATTATATTTACCTAATTTAATCAGTGCCAATTAAATGTGCGCTTTGTTACTTATGAGAAATATTGAATTAAATATTATGCAGCAATTAAAATTAAGAAAACATGGTAAAATAATTTCTTAAATTATTTCAGTAAAATCTAACTAAACTCCAATGTAAGTGTATTGATAGAGTTAACAACGTAGTGTTTTATTCTTTTATATACTTGGTAATGTACCATGGAAAATGATTTTTTAAAAACATACAAATATTCATACAATAACGAAATATTAAAATATGCAACTAAAGTTAACTATTACTTGATTAAATAATGTTAAATATCAGCAGAACACATATTCAATTTAAAATGTAATCTTGTTAGAAAATTTATCACCTAAAACACACACGGTAATACGCTCTCGGGCCTGAACAGTGGAAAAGCTCGGAGACCGGCTTTTTCAGACGCCGCGGTTGTGCGCGTTGCGCATCAATGTATCAGATTCTTTCGGATTTTCTTCTTCACTTATTTTCAATTAACTTCTAATAAATAATATTTTTTTTTTTACATTTTAATATTAAAAAATAATACTTGCATTCAAAAAAACAATAAAAAGATAAGAAAACTCACCAGTCTTTCACAATAAATATATTCGCGTACACTAGACGGCCGGCAGGGTATAATTCAAAGTTGTTGATACAGAGTGTGTATCAGTGTCCAGCAGTTAACAGTTAGATCGTATCGTTGCCGGAGCGTGGTGCTTTCGGCACGGCCGGGCCGGCACTGACGCGAAGCGGGCGCTCGCCCGATGCCGCCGCTTTCGGAGGCTTCGCGGCGCGAGCTTTCAGCGACACAAGACCCGCACGCACTGCACACTGCACTCGCCCTCGTCTACCCACGCGTTGCGATTCTCTCGATCGTCTACTGTTCCGAGCGCCCGACGCACGTTTGAACTCTTAGCGGCGCCCGCTTTAGCGTATAAATATGAGGTCCGGTGGCGGGGGCCGGCGTCGGAACCCGACGCATCGCGAATCCACATCGGCATAAATTGAAGATGCAGCCGATGTCCTCCCCATTGATTTTATTGCTTATCTATTAGATATAGCCAATTAGCAAAATTCTGACTATCGTTGTCGTGACCGTTTCCATAATCAATGCGCATATTACGTATAAATAATTAGATAACAGATAACAAACATTACTTACGATATTATAACTTAATAAGCTTAGCGATTGTTTATGCTGGACAGCAGAAGCATGCGTCTGATGATAAGAATAAACGTTGTATATCTTAGGTACTCTTACTGGTATCAATTGCCAGTAAAATAAATTAAACAATGTTTTTCTTCTTTTCAGCACTTTCTTCTTTGCAACACATTCACTTGTGAAACCAAAGTAAAAACTTTTTATAACTATGAGTAAGTGAATAGAATTAAGTTGTAACAGACTTTTGTAACTTTTACAATATGTGTTTAGTTAATATATCACTTCCAAACACCAAAAGTTCGCAAACTGCGCCCTCCTTGTATAATTCAAGTGTACGGTAATGAGATATGATGTGCATTGCAGCGAGCGACGACGACGCGTCGCGGACCGACCCACACATGCAACACCACTACATTCGATACGCATGTACACGTCAATTACCTTACACTTTTTATTCTGTCATATAATTTTATAAAAGTACCTTCTCAAGGTACCGCATTAAACATGCAAATACACACGTAAACTGAAAGACTAAATTAATCAAAATAACAACCTCAGCATGTTAATTCGCTGCTTATAAATTATAATGTAAACTTTGACTAAAGATGTGTTATTTTTGTTTTGTTCTATGTTGGCATAGGGTAAAATTATGAAAAAATAAAAAAACTGTGAGGTGTTTTATGCTGACAAATAAGCGTTCATGCAAATTTATCATGATTACCTACATTGTAAAAATGAAAGGACGTAGTCACAAACTACGTACGATGTCTAATGAAACACGTGTTCTAAATTCACCGTGACATAAGAACTAATGCATATAATTATGCAATCAATTTTAACCATTATAAAGATTAAGCAACAAAGCTATAACTTAAAGAAATATTTATAAACTCGCTTTTATTAAATACTTTGCTGTATAGGCAATTTACTGTATTTTAATAATAGTTAATTTTGCATTTCAAAATGACCAAAACATTTCAGGCGTGTAAATTACTTATCATTTGTTAAAGAGAAGTTTGAATATTGTTTGCTACGGCTTTACATTTTACCTAAATTTTATTGTTATCGCAGTGAATCAAAACAATGGGTACCCATAGCAAGCATTAATGTTCTTGAAAAATGGTGTGTACAGGTGATTTTTCTAGATCTGTCATCTTGAGGGGAAATCACGTAACAGGCGCGTCATCAATGTACAATTTCAATGTAACACAGTGAAGTAATCGGAGTGATTGTCATGCTCACTTTATTTTAAACAAACAGCTCAAAATCATTATTATATCTTGTTATAAGAATTGATTTATCAGTACTAATATAATCAAACTGAGAGTTTTTTTTTGTTTGTGTGTTTCACGCACTAATGTAATGTCTGAAACCACCAGTCGGAATGGAAAAATATTTTTGTTTTGTATGTGATATCCAAATTCATGAGGATTAGCGTATATTATCATCACGCTACTTCTCTCGAGGATTGGGCAGTAATCAAGGACTATTATTTTTGTAACTTCTAGGGTTAAAAGTCAATGCGATTATGCTATACATTATTATTATTCGTTTTGTGCGATCTATAGTCATAGGTAAAATTAGTGCCACAGCATATAGAACTTCAGTAGAATAGTTGGTGGTGAATCCCGATATCTGTCATTATCTCGTTTGAACTGTTAATAAATGTTCAATCGCAAGTTACTTACTATCTCTATTAGTAGGCGTCGGTTAACACAACGTTATTTTGCAAAATTGTCCTGATTGGTATCTATCAGTAATGTCGACGTAAATGATCACCGTTACAAGTAGAGAAATGTTTCTTTAATTAAGACATTTATAATTTCCGGAAGGACAGTAATTAATTCCTACAAATTCCTCATTAAGTATCGACATCGTTATCGAATTTAAATAACTTGTTCCATCCTTTTATCTGGCCACTAAACACTAATAAAACGATCAATAAACATAAAAAAAATAAGATTATTAACTGTAACTCATGTTTAAAAGTTATTTAATAGAAAGATTAAAGCGGCAAAAAAAAACCTTTTAAAATAATATGCGAATTTCTATGCAGTGTAAAAATATTAATAAAAAACCGGCCAAGTGCGAGTCGGACTCGCGCACAAAATCAATAAAAATGCCAAAAAAACATGTTTGTTGAATCGGAGCCTCCCTTAAATAATTGTTTTATTTTAATTTAATACCTAAATTATTTTTAAAGTGAATATATAACTATAACTAAGTGAATATTACAAGCGTCTACCTGCAGCTGTTATCAATGTCGAGCTGTAACGAGCAAAAAAAAACACGTTTGTTGTATGGGAGCCCCCTTAAATATTTATTTATTTTGATTTTTAGTATTTGTTGTTATAACAGAAAAAATACATCATCTGTAAAAAATTCAAGTGTCTAACTATCACGGTTTATGAGATACAGCCTGGTGACAGACGGACAGACATGCCGACGGACAGCGAAGTCTCAGTAATAGGGTCCCGTTTTACCCTTTGGGTACGCAACCCTAAAAATTATCATGATACCTACAAATAAACGAAATCGGAAGAATACCCAGTTTTTCAAATACCATTCACAATACGGCGGGTTATTTTAAGAATGACTCAAACCCAAAAGTAACACTTGTATGCTCATAATCGGGGAATTCAACAAAAACATATCGTGTGCAAGCTACTTACACTCTCGTCATAATAGCTAGAGTCAACGAAGGGAAATGGAGTAGAATGGAGGCAGTAGGCGCGTACCAGCTATCTACATGTGCGGTATCTATTACGACTACATCTACATAATATCGGTATTATTATCCTTAACGGGTTAAACTGTTATATTTAGTGCCAAAGCTCTACTTGGCACAAACATGGACACTTCGAAGAGGATAAAATGGCACTATATTGTGGTGGTTTGCCAGATTTAAACAGATAGTGAACGTACTGATAAACACTATTCCCTATCATATTTTATGTTGTGATCTAGAAATCACAGGCGATTGATATTTACATTTTTTTTGTAGTAAAGATGCTAAGCGTGCTGTATAATATTTCCGGTTTGTGGATTTAATATCAAGCGTAGACTGACAGCCATTCAAGAATATACTAATTACGGTATTTCAGAACTTGAATTCGAAACTGCATTTAGGTACGTCCTGTGCTTAATAACAACTACAAGTTTTTTTTTCTGGTCGTTTCAATACGAGATATGGTCAGTGTCAAATCTGCTAAGGCCAGTGACACTACGTAGCGCCGCTTTTTTATATTAATTAAAGCGGTCTCAATCCTAACATAACGGCCGCAAACATTACTATGCTAATTTATTATTAGGGTATTTTCTTGGCATCCGCAATGTGACATACATTTTTTTAAGACTTAACTGTAGCGGAAATATGATTGATAGTTGACCGTTCAAGTACGCTTCAGTTGTCCGGAGCTCTGCATGCTCATTCTGTGTGCAAATCTTAATCTGTGTGCCAAATCATCGGGGGACAGCTGAATAATCAAAATATTTATTAGACGGTCCACCACGCGGCATCTTATCTCAATGTGATATTTAGAAATGTCATTTATTTCTGTAATGACTTAATGAGATAGCGTAGAGATTGATTTATTTGTTTTTAAATTCACTGCTGCATTCGATTTTAAACTCTACTACATATTATTGATACAAATCCTACCATCTTAAAAACAGAACATAAGTAATATCATAAAATCTTGCAAATACATTTAATAATATTTTATGTGATCTAATTCATCTACCATCCAGGTAAAAACACGGTTCTCGTAAAGCCAAAACTCATAACTACGCCACCCCATGCTGGCGTAAGTTTATAAAAATGTGCATAAGTATGAAAGCCGCAATATTATGTTCATCATAAGCGCCACCTGCTTGAAGACAATCAGTTTGGGCGTGTACTCGGGGCGGATATGAGCCGAATAAAGAATCGCGATGTGTGCACATTTCACGGGTGTAGTGGTAGCTATTCGTAGGTAGCGACTATTGATTTTGTCCACCCCAGACCGCACAGCCGCCGAACTGCATCCAGTTCCACTGCCTAACACTTAATACCCATCTATTATTATCAATTTATTGACTGCTTCTATAATAATATTAGCTTCGTAGTCCACGGCGGTAAATCGTTTACAATGAAGGGAATATTGTTTGGCTTCACGGCTTGTAGTATTTGGTTTATTGAAAGTTAATGTTATAAAATAATGTATGTGCTATAAGTTGTTGATATAATGTTTAATGGTTATAATATAAACTTTATAAGCACCTTAAGTAAATTAATTCATGTAGCTATTTATGTAGGTAATTTTGTTACAGAAAAGGTTAAAAGCTCGATTGATCCTAGCTAACCCGGGCTATTTTAGCAATACCTTAGATCTTTGGGGCGCAGTGAAAACATCTCAATTTATAATATGGGTCTCGTCAGTTCCTACAATCTATACATACGTAAGTATAGAAACTGTTGCGTCGGATACCTTCATGCTTTGATAGGGGTGACAGCCTGCTTGTGTTGTTCTGTTCTGTTATTTGATCAATTCATAAAAGAAATGACTTCCTAAATTATTTTAAAAAAAATAATGTAGCATTTTGGCTAGAATATTTTTTAATTTATTTTACCGCCGTCGTATTCGTGATAAAGTTGTCTTATTTCGTAAGGGTTATTATACGAGCGTTATTGTGACACGACCAATTTGGGGGAACGTGAGTTTGGGGCACCGTGAGAAGAAAGGATGCTGACGGTAAATGCCTCAGCATAATTTCGTGTAATTTACCTTTATCTTCCGTTTATTTAATCCGGTACGTAGAGTACCCTTCTAACCCGGACAATAATAAAGCTTTTTTAAAGCTGCTTAGTGGCCATTGTATAATGCATGACAATAGAGTTGATGATATAGACCTTAGATATACGAAAACACTGAACTAACTCGGGGATTTCAAGAACTCTAGCAGGCTACCTTGCTTAAAGGAAAAAAAACCTAGAAATAAGTTTATGTTTACGATAAAGTGCGTCAGCGAAAAACTGAAGAGCCTACTTGTTCAGTTTTACGCTGACGCAGTATAATAGTAATATACTAGGAAAGTTGAATCATATTTAAATATGTTTACAATGGGAGGCTCATATGTTTATTGCTAGAGATATAATGTCGAAGTATGCAGCACCACCACACAAATAAAATGTCTAAAGTTAGCCAGAGCGTTGAATATCTCGGTCTGGCGGGTAAAGTCGGGTCAAGAACTGAAATCCTTCTCGGAATTCAAGTTTTTTCAGAGCTTGACTAAAAAAAAACGTTGTATTTAGAAACACAACCCATGACACAATAAAATAACTCTGTTGATCGGCTCTCCGTCAAACGAGTAAAGACCTTATGAATCAGAAGTTCTTAAAATTACGGACTTTACTCAGGGACTTTTTACAACAGTTTACCTCCTCCGCTAGGTACGCAGAATTTAATCTTAATCAACGTCGTAATTATCGTTTACTCTGTCAATACATTGGCATTAGGTACGTACCTATTATAAGCATTAAAATAAATATATTTAGTAATGATACATCTTGGTGAGTTAAACACATAATGCATATTATTGAAATCGCTTGAAATTTCTGCTTATTACTTTATGGTAAACTTTATGAATATTGCAAACAGCCCATACCTGTAAGTATTATGTCGATTTTCCTCACTGTATGCAATAAGATGGCATGTATGAAGAGAGGGACCACTCGAAGTCAAGCGGGTCGCCGCGAGCCTTCCACGAATTTCCCGATTATAAAACCGGTCAAGCCTGGGAATTGTTCACCGATGTCTCGATGAAACGTGATACGTGTTCGAACTTCGTTTCTGAAAAACAGTTAGCGCATTACCTCCTTATGAAACGGCCTACTACTTCATATAGTTAGCAAACATTTTTTTGTTTACACAGTTCATTGAAATAAAATTCGTATGTTTGCGTCTTGATTGAGGGCAATGTCACCGCGCACTGTTCCGTTAATCTCAAATGGAGCTGTGTACTCTCTTCCGATCAAATAAGCTTATATTGTCAACAGTTAAGGATGGCATAAATTAGATTATGATTTATATACGGTACCAAACCTAGCCCAACCTGAGAGTAGCTGGAAATACTGTTTTTGATTTCGTTTTTGTTATCGAATTAGTCATCAACTTACCGTTGAAAACGAGAATTTTATTCTCCTTCAAGAACTTGTCAGTGTTCTACATAACGCTAAATTATAACGGGTTTCCTTATTTTTGAAGCAAAACTTAATTAATACGTAGACACCCAATTCAAAAAATATTCTCACGCTTTGCATACACGATGTAACTTGTAAAACTGGAATATTTTTATTATGACTCATTTAAAGTGTAACACCCGAGTGGGCATCGATGTATTAATAGACCGACGAAGTCATCTATACGTGCAACATAAATTTTATGGAATGTTCAGATACACTTGCACCTGTACTTAAATGGAATATGAAACTGCACACATAAACATCGCTCTTGTAAAAAGGCATATGCAGCTAAACTACAATGTATTTATAATTAGTACCCCGTAGCAGGACCTAGGCTTCGCAGCAGACCGGAGCACAGAAAGATTTTATTAAACTAATTTACCTATAATGAAGGAACTTTTATTATTTTCTTAATTGAAATCTCTACTTGAAAATACTGCGGGGCTTGCTGAAATTTTTGTCTATTCTATGGGGCTTCATGAAAAGTTTACAAACAAAGTTAAAAAGTATTAAGCGGTCTAAAGTTATTTTTTTAATATATTTAATATCCTCTTTTGAATAACTTACACCAATATAGAACAACTAGTACTTTTTGTTAATGATACTACATGCCCAAGTCTTTACATGAAGGTACGAACATTAGCAGATAAGATGATAAATTGATTGATGTATTGATTGGAACTATGATTAGATGCATAAGTATAAATAGACTTATTTATTTCATAGTTAAAAGAAATCAACATCGTTTTATATTTTGATAAACTTAATATGAAAATGTTCATAAACTTCATAATATTAGAGAAAAAATATTATTAGTTTAATGACATTTGTACAAAAATGACGGGAAAAACCGACAAGAAGACCAACTTTATCTAAGATTCAACAAATTTTCCTCTATTCTTGTTTTATTGTCGAAAACTCGGTTACCGTATCTAAGTTTACGGTATTCTATGTTTTAACATACCTACCTACCTACCTAATACCTACGTATTCCAATTCACATTTATTACTTTCATTGTTGATATTTGTCTATATTATATTAGTGTCCGTTTTATACATTTGACATCTTATATAGTGTTGATTAAAATTATAGGTCACAATATGTACTTTAGTAGATCCGTAGGTACCTATTAATATTATAAAGCTGCAGAGTCTGTTTATGTTTTGTTTGAAAGTGCTAAATAAACCTCGACTCGAAAAAAAATGTGCTAACAGGAAGTTACGTTATTCCTGAGTGCTATGCATTTACTTACTATTAAATACATAAGGCATCCGTACGTGCACCAAATTGGGGGCAGTACAAACATTTTATAAGCCATAAAAAACGAAACAACATTTAATATAAATATATATTTACATACTTTTTTTAACTTATTACAATTCATTTATAAGTTGATTGTGTATGTTGATTATGTTTGCATATAAAACTGTGAATACCGTAGTTTTTAGGAAATAACATGATCTGTGTATTTATTAAAAAAGAAAACAGTGTCATTGGATTGAAAAGAGTCAGTCAATCATAAGTAACGCAGTGTTTACTACATCACTGAGATAACAAATCATTCTAGGACTCTGAAAATCGGATTACTTCTACTTACGAAGTTTATTTAAGCTATTTATATTATTAGATCTGTTCGAATATGCGAGTCTTGTCACGTAGGTACCTTCTCCCTATAAATAAACGATAGAAAACCTGCCGGGGCAAGTCTCTCCGAGAATATTAAGACTGTTTCCAAAATATCAAAAATAAACATATCGTCCTGCCTACACAGAACTGTAATGTTATGAAGAATATTCTATTACCTCAAGATATTTTACTAACTAGTAGTTTATGTCTGTAGTACTTTATATTGGCATAGGATAAGATGTCATAAATTTTTATTATGGATGTAGTTGGTGTATTGCAGGGAGCAGTCTGGCCGAGGTGCGGCGCCGGCGACGATTCTCGTTTGCGCGATGGCTATCAGAAGCGCAATCCCCTATTCCTCGCAGTGCTAATCAATGAATAATTACTCTGTTTAAGGGGCACCTCTATAAATAGCCGGCTGGAGCGCTGACCTGGAGCGACGGGTTAGTCCGGCCTGACAGCCGCGGACACTCGCAGCAGCCTCGCTCGCTTCACCCCCGCACCGCACCACCGCCTCCGTCACAGGGCTGCCTCCACCACTATAGCTTTTCCTTGGCTCTGAGGAAATGTAACCACTTATCGAAATTTCTCTTCGCTATTCATTGTAATTGTGACAAGTTTAATAAGACGCCAGATTCTCTCCGCCTAACATAGGAGATGAATCATTGCCCGCATATTGATAAGCTTCCTTTGGAATCGATTAGTTTTCAGGCGCCTACTAATAGCACTGGTTGTGTCTTCCAGCGGGTGCAGCCCTACGCCGTCGCCGCTCTACTCGACACGCCTCCGACTCCGCATCCTGCCGTTTTTTGCAAAATTAACTACAAAGGAATCTTTGTAGGCAAAATGTGGACACAGTTTTTCCAAAATGATTCGTCTCAATAGTGAAGTTACTTACTTTATAAAGGATCGACTTTTTAAGTCGAGTTTTATTTAACACTTGGATACTTAAGTATCTATAATTAGAAATAGAATTCCCGATGCATCGATAGCTGGCTGGTAAGCGCCGCGCCGCAGCACAATGCTAGGAGGATTGTGCGTGTGATTTTACAAGTAACGGCAGATCTAACCGAGCTATCGGCTCAGGTACCTACGGTGCCAAGAGGTTATCGGTTATCGAGCTGTCTATAAAGAGATAACCACATATATGGTGCCTATAAATAAATATTTATAGAATATATAAGAATTTCCTATTGAAATTGCTTATGGATAAACTTGGCGAAATGAATATTACTATTGTCATTGGTGCGAGTGTTCTGTACCACTAAACTTCGAATTATTGCTACCATTGCATTGTGTTTCGACCATAGCATACAGTATGTAGAAAAGTAAAATAGAAGAATTCACAAAACCAAAAGTTTTTAAAATAATATAAAGTAGATACTTAGGTGTCATCGATTCGGTTTAGTAAACAAATTGTTACTTAATTTTGTGAATCAAATGCTGAGGTGTAACAAAGGACAATGACAAAGCCACTGGCGAGATGGCCACAAGGCTGAATGTGGCGCGATGGCCGGGCGTCCAGCGCGGCGGCGTGGAACAACTGCTCACACCACGCCAATTTGCCACTCGTCGTGACAGACACTCGCCACCTTATTTGTATTTAACATGCTTCGCTACAACTATATACTACTGTATGTTGTTTTTGTACCCATTTTTTTTTTCAGTTTACTTAGATTAGTTACGTATTCTCTAAAACTACTTGATAATAAATCTTAATAGAATTTCTCAACTGTAAAGATTATTTCTAGAAATAATGTACCAAGTTGCTGAAAACAAACTGATTACTGCATTGATATATTATTTCTATGTAAACCCATGTACCTAAGCGAGTACATACCAGGCTCCAGTGACGTAGAGTCTGTACATAGCTGAAGCCTCCAAAACAAGCAAACTATCTATACGACCGTATTATATATGCCATTCCCGTCAAGGCTCCAGACCGTCCGTAATTAAGGTCGCTAAAGTGGCCTTGGATATAAGACATGATAGAACCTGTAAGGGAGAAAAATGATAAAAATGACTGCACAGCGATTAAACTTGTTGTAATGAATTACGGCATTGCAAGGACGCAGTAAAGTTGAATATTGCATCAGAATGGTTACGAACACAGGGAGGCAACGATCGCGCGGAATGTTGGCGTGCGGCTGCAGGCTGCGCAGGCGCAGGCCGCTGGTGGCGCCGCGCCCGCGCCCGCTGCCGCCCGTGACTCACCGCCCCGCCATCTCACCACGATCACATTGGGGAAGTACGTGCTTAATTCGTCGATACAAGAGTTTCTTGCAAACCTTCCACTTACCTCGCACGTTGACGTCACTGAACTACGTAGATTTAATTCTACGGGCCTGGTATTTTTCTTTTTTAGATGAATCATAGAATTTTAAGCTTGGGTATCGAAACAGTTTTCAAAAGGCATTTTTCATTATTATGGCTCTATGCCAAAAAAACCCCAAGTTTCTGTGTCTTCCTCATTGACTGAAGTAGGTACCTACCTTACTTCCTGTGTACAGTATATACCTATACAACAGTTTGCACACTCGATAGATCAGCAATCAACGTACTTCTATCTTCTATGCATCAATAATCTAAAGCTCAAAGTAAAACATTGTTTTCAGGTTAATTATTTTAATAGAAACCCTACTTGAAATTTTCATAAGAACGATAGAACATACTTTTCTTTAGCACCAACTCATATACTTGTTAAACCCACAATTTCCACATATTTAGCTTTATGTTCCTACAAGTAAAACGTGCACAAATACTGAAGTTAGCGAAGGATTTTATTATTATTTCAAAGTACCTAAATCAAAAGACCACTCAACATACTTTTTGGCTTCTCACACAAGCGTGAAATGTGGCAGAGATTGCCCACTTCGCTAACATGTCACGCCTGAATTCAACCAACTCACTTCCAAAAGTTAATCAAAGAACTTTACGAGCCACACACCGGAGTAAGTGGTTGGAATTATTTAGACAAGGAGTTGCTAATTTATCGAAAAGCTTCAGCAGATGGAAATTCTATCATTATATTTCAATTGGGTTCATTCAATAGGTAGAACATAACTCACGAGTAGTCATTTAATTAAAAAAAAATACAATTAGGATATTCTATTATTCTGTAATAGTTATACAAAACCATTTTCTGAAACTTTATTACCACATTTTATCTCTTGTCTCCTTCGAAAATATTTTTTACTGTGAAAGGTACTTTGCTTATTACTTACATGTGTTCAAAACAAAATACGTATTCCATCTGTACCTGCACTAGCTATATCAGCTCTTAATTCATATTATCAATTAATATAATAGATTTATTTTTATTAATAACTAGCATTTGTCCGCGACTTTGTCCACGTAGCTTATTTTGCCCGCGTTAAGTTACTTCTTTGGTTAATTCTCAGCTTCCGTGGGTCGTAGCGTGATGTTATATGTTATGCCTATGTTACTCAGAAATAGTATAGCTGTCTAAAAGTGAAAAAATTGTTAAAATCGGCCCAGCAGTTCCGGAGCGTATTCGTTACAAACAAACAAACAAATCTTACGTCTTTATAATATTAGTAAAATACATCCGTACAATATTTCAAATTATGCACACGTAGCCTTCTCGTTCATATTCAGGATTACTAATTTATTTTAAAATTGAAAGTTGATTATAAGCAGGACAAAATTTTATTAGTAACTGCCCATAAATCTTGATGATTGTAAGCTGATATTATTTAACGTATGAAAAACAAATTAAAATCCACCAAAACGCATTAAAAATTTTCTAAAAGAAAATAAGGAAATGAGTACCTGAACTCATTTTCCGAGGCATACTATTCCACGCTAAAGTGGAATATTGTTGTAAATGCTAGACGTCATCCACACTTCCTATCAGTCAGTTGTGAATGATTCATTATGAATAGCACTAAAGTGGCGGTCGCGGGCGGTGAGCGTGCGAGTGGCTGGTATAACGCCAGGCCGGTATCACCAATATATCCCCCGGTTGCTAAATAATATCGATTTTATGGCGCGGCAGATGGCCGGCCTGGAGCCCGAGACCGCCGTCTGCGACCCTCCCGCGCTGCACCGCCAAGCTCTCCTCACCCCCGATTGAGATTTATCCTCCCAAAACATCCCCTGCACACAAGAATGGATTATTCGATTTATATTAAGTTTCCGCAATTTCTATTTAGAGGGTTCCCAAAGCGAGGAAAGCATTTGCGCGACGGATTTGGTGTTCCTTTGTAAACATTTCGAAGGGCATGTCACCGAGCGACGGTCATTAATAATAACAATGGGTAATGTTAGTGGGCTAATTTCCAATCGTTGCTTATACCATCTGCCGTTCCTCCTACGAATGTTTTGCTTGTTTATTGATCATAAAATAATCCTGTCAACAAATGTGAAATAATAATGTTGTTAATGCTTTAACTATTACTATAGGTAGGTTACTATAACCCCTGTAACGCCTGTAACCTTAACCCCTGAGTAACTACTCAGAAATAGTCACCAAAGTACTTATCCCTAAAGTTAATCAATTGGAAATAAAATTCAAGCAATATCTAAGCTACGTGTAATAAAGGTTAAAATACCTTACATGAAGTTTTATTCCAAACGAAATGCCAGTAATGCAAACAGTGGAACAAAAACAAAGGTATTTCAATATGATACCAAACATAAGTCTGCGGAAACATCCTAATAAAAATAAACGAGTGTCAATATCCAAGTCCGTAATGCAAAATTTGCTATTGCCATAGAGGGCCGTGAAAAACGAATAAGCTTATATTCCATTTTACATAATCTCCGTCTAGACGGAAGCTGACCGCTCCGCTCGTACGGTTGGCGTTCTCTTATTGAGTGTGGAGTGTGCGGGCCGGGCTCGCGGCTTGCACACCCGAGCCTGGGATTTGCATCCCACGTTTGTTTGTGAACTACGGATGAATTACGAGCGATTTTCACAGCTTCATAAGTACTTTTCATCCAGGTGGGCTCGTAAACTTATCTCTGCGTTTGACTCCTTAATTCTTTTACAAAAGGCGCTTGTGACGGGTGCTGTCTGTCGTAAAATCTACATAAATAGGAATTTCCTTCTCCGTGAATACTCATCTGTGATTTAGAATTATAGGATGGCATAGTACCTAAGACAAAAAGGAGCAGGCTCATTGATCAATGGCGGTGCGGCAGTAATGTATCATGTTTCGTTGTCAACGGACGCCTCTGTCCATTTCTCATTAATTCTAATTACGCTCAAATGTTTAGGGTTTCACAGGGATCGTTACACAATAAACCCTTTGAGCTCAAAGACGTTAATTTTCATTAATTATTACAAGTAAAGATGTACAGTTATTATAAACAAAAACTTTGTTACTTTGTTGGATGAGTTGTAATACGATATTTTTGAAAACAAGAAACAACTTTTTACCTTGGAAAGACAAAGATAGCTTGTAAGTAGGACCCACCTTTTATGTCGAAAATTTTCTATAGGCTTGGCATACATACATACGTACCTAAGTAGATAATTTATACAATTTGTGTATTTGTTGATTAAAGTAAATGCAGGTAACAAAAACAGACATACGATTTGTCTTTCATTAAAAGAAAATATTGCCTCACTTCAAGCTCAAGTTTAAATTACTGATAAATTACTATTTATATGCAATATTCTCGTTTGCTCGCAGCTGCAATTGCACGTACTTGTTTTCTTTATTTTTCTGTTTTCTACGAAAACTTCTATTTTTCTGAGATACGTTTGAATTTTCGGTCTCCACGAGGGAAATCTATATTTTTTTGGATTTAGGGGGTTTTGTTATTCATAGTTCCGTAAATTAACTTTTAAGGCTACACCAGTTGAAGCTGCGCTATTTCTTACCGGAGAACAAGGCGGAAGGGAAGAGATCTGACGGATCAGAGGCAGATCAGACACATAGCTAGTTTCATTATTGGTTTAAAAATAAATAGAAATAAAAAGCACGAACGCGAAATTGCCATCTGCAAAAATTATTTCGCCTTCAATCAAAACAAAGCTCCGCTTCTCAGAAGCATGCCAACCACACATTTGGTAATGGTTTGCACTTCCGCTTATTCCCATACGCTTTTTAGTCAGCCCTCATGCGTCGTACGCAGTTCAACGAATTAATTTAACCAATAAAAAAACACCAGCTTCACACAGCAATGGCGTGTCTCATTATATCGAACGATACAAACAACCAGTGTCCAACTTGTCACTTTAGGATTTGTTTTTTCTCTGCTTCTGCTCGAAAGACATTAAATTCGCAATTTATTGTTTTCAATTACATATAGCATGTTGGAACAGCTTGCAATGACAATAATCTATTCCCATTAAAATAATAATAATAGATAAAAACAAAATGGACTGTTATTTAATATAAATAAATGTTAGCTGTAGATCAGATACTCTTTTAACTAAGTTTACAAAGGTTCCAAATACTTTCTTTTTTTTTTGTTTGGGTATTACCTATCACTCATGTGGGTTTTACCATTTTATGAAGTGTATTAATTCCAAATGGTAGATTTTTGGTTTCTCATGAGCTACTTAAAGCCTGATGTTCTGGTTGCGAATGACAATAGCGCATGATAGGCCACATTTGAATAAATTTACTAACTACTTCACCTAGAAACGGATGGGTAACATTATTAGATTGTATTATTTTAGGAGCATACAATATTAAAATAAAAATAGGTTCGATAATCGAGACTCTTACCCTGGAGAACAAAGAGCTGACAGTCTACCATTGCTCCCGCACCGTTTAGGTCGTCAAGGTTGTTAGCCCTCCGCCTACGAGCGAGATGATATAACTCGTTTCCTTCAGTAACTCTTACGACTAAGAATACACAAACGATATATATCAGCTACGAATTGCTACGCGCAAATCCATGCGTAGCCGATACGCTTGCGTTACCGTCACTAGCGAATTAGTACGCAAATAAATAATAACCCAATAATCATAACGTCACGTCACGTCATATATCGAGTATCAATTAAAAAGAGCAACTTATGACGCTCAGCAACCTTTATTTATAATGTTTTCGAAGACTAGAAAACCAGCGACTTGAGAATGCAGCAGTTTTTCAAGCAGTACTCGCGTTTAGTCACTAAATTAAACCTCGCGACTACCTATTGCGCCATTCGAAGTAGGTACCTAACTACCCAATCGAGATCGATACGTGAACTGCAAATTTAGCCACGTGCAGATTTTTCCACGGCTTTAATAAAACACTTTGACCAATTGTCTCACAATGGAAGGACAAACAAGGGGATATTGTTTTTTTTATAATTCAATGATTTGCCTAAATTTTGTGATGACATCATTGTCACCCGGTGAAGCGTGAAACTCATTCTTAAGGTTCCATAATGAAATCATCAGCCTAAAACTCCGAGAGCATAAAAAGTAGTAGTAACTTCATAACTTTGGAGGTAATTGAGTTTTGTCGTAGATATTGGATTTTCGATCAATGAAAGTCTATTGAATGATGTAGGGTCAACAAAAATCATTTGACACGTCATTCATCAATTCAGTCAAAGCAGACTAAAGCTGAACAAGTGTAGACACTAACTGCACATACACAGAATATTAAACATCTTACTTACTTTGCATTCCGAGACGAGCTAAATTCGAAGAGTAATTTAATTTGTGGGGTATATTGATACAGGTAAATAAAATATATTTAATAGGTGTGTTATAGTTTTTTGCTGTTCCTCTGGAATGTTGTAAGTCTTCAGAGACGACTCCATAATGAGGCTCGTAGATTACATGCTATTATGGTGTGGAAAGAACTTGACATTTGTGTTACCAACACACTTTGTTTGATGACTCGTTTTTATTTACGAACACGCAGAGAAACAAAGGCTTTTCTTTTATCAAATTTCACGTGCATGCAATAATTTTACTTTTATTACTTAAAAGAATTATTTCTTGATCGTACACTTGAGGGAACACTTTACGCATGTAATTTCAAGAGAGTCGTTTGATATCAAACAAGCAAATTATACGAAACACAAATCCCACGATCTACGTTTCGCACTTGACTGCCTTATTCTTAAGAATTCTAAGCCGATTTACATATCAAGCTTAAGATTCAAATCTGTTGAATAAGTTTAACCTGTGAATATAAATAAAGCACTAGGTATAACGCTTGCGGACTGCAAAGTCTTCACCGAACTGCGCAAGTAACTGTACCAATCGGGTACCCAAATATGTAATGAGATTAAACGGTAATGCTCTGCAATCATTATTGGTCTCTCAGTAATATCTGCCTGTTTTCTGAATTCGTGTGCACGTTTGAGACCATTGCATGTTTTTAAATGACTCGCAACGAGAAAGTCGTCGATATAAATATTCCAGCCTGGGAAGCGGAGCCGCTAAAACACTTAATCTAAAAAAAGATTGTCACACATCGCTGAACAAGGCAAACAGGTATCAGGCACATTTATAAAGGATGATTTTAGTTGATAAATACGGGAGATGAGACAAAAGGTCAGTTTCTCATCACTCGTCGAGTGTGCTAAGTACACATATTGTGTTAAGGATGAAGGTACATAGCGAGTCTAAACACTTACATGCCTGGAAAATACCGTTAGTAACTGTGGGTCATTGGCTCATGAAGATGTCAGGAAAGCAATAAAATTTATTCTATCAACACGACAGCATCGTTAAAATTAACAATACTGCATTACAGTCTAGGCAGTATAACGATTAATCTCTACGCTTGGCTAGCATTCCGGTGGCGCGCAAGCGGCGCGGGCGCAGACGGCTGCATACGACGTCGACGACGACTGACGCCGCGACGCCACTGGACAACTCCATCTACCACCAAACTGACTTGACTGCACCTGCAGTCATATTATTATGTAGCTACAAGTTCTTTACATGTATCTATCTAGACATTCAGGTCAATCAGCAATAGCCGTTCAAGTTTAGCTAGTTAATAAATAAAGCTTTATTTAGTACGTCTAACTATTCTGGAATTTCAGTTTCTAACTCTAAAATGAAATAGTCTGAGTAATTTAATATTGTAGTAATCATTGCTATTAAAAAAAGAATAATAAAAGCACATTATGTTACGGACAAAATAAACGTTACATGAGCTATGTTACTTTAAACTGTATAAAATAAATGAATTAACATAAAATAATTAAATACAAAAAAAATGTTTACAAACTGCAATAAGGTCGGAATTGAATGGAATATTATGTTTAATTCACTCGATACTTGACTTAATAAAATAAATAACTATTACAGTTATTAAAATTGGTTGGTCTCAATCACACGGCCTCTACGCATCCTTCCTAATTTAATCGAATAACGGTCAGGGAGGATACGAAGAGACCGCTAAAGATAAAATCTGATCATCATTTTATAATAAACAAGGGTTTATAAGGATACACGTTTGATGTAAATGCGTAGGTGATACAGGCAAGTTACCGTACCTAGCTCTATAAGTTGTACGTCAATACGCTGGTCGCCAGTTTACTCTTCGGTGCGAGTGATTTATTACCGCTCACAAGACGCCCCATTACCGTGTCACAATCAATAACCACCGCACTGGCGACTGATGAATTCTGCTTATTTCTTCCTCTTTGCCATCAAACACCCAGCGCAGGTTCACTATTATCACAAGAAACATCTTACAGGGCTCACCATTATGAATGCTTGTCTACGTCACATTAAAAAGCTAGTTTATTAACTTTTAAAATAACTGATC
Source organism: Caradrina clavipalpis (assembly GCA_932526535.1). Classification (NCBI taxonomy): domain Eukaryota; kingdom Metazoa; phylum Arthropoda; class Insecta; order Lepidoptera; family Noctuidae; genus Caradrina; species Caradrina clavipalpis. The sequence goes on from OW052093.1 coordinate 9,318,488, forward strand.
CTTTATGGTGAACCTGGCCACAGTCTAACACTGTAAAAAACTAACTTCAGTGTTGTATCCAATGACAAGACTTGCAGTGAATATTAACATTACGACTAATGCCGTAAGTCTGTTCAAACAATGAAACCTAAATCCTCCTTTGTAATGGGAAAATTCTTTAACGTGTTATGAAATATGAAACAAAGGAAAATTTTGCCAATGCCTAATCTAAATTAAGTAATGTTGTTTAGGTAAGTATATGAACATTACATGTTATATAAATAAGGGAAGAAGGAAAATATGGCGCCCCTTTGACGTCTTATCACAAAACAGTATTTATAGATCAAAGTTACTAGGTAGAGGATGTATAAAGGTACTAAAGAATTACGTCCCTTAAAAGGCTGTCTAAAAATGCTTTATATAAAATTATACTTATAAGTAACAAAGAAAAGCTTGATACATCTAGGAATTCTAGAAACATATCTTTCGTTTTATAGTCAATTTCAGGTGAAGCTGTGTTTTACAAATAATTATATTGTACCAATATTAGCAACCACCTGCTAAGCCTGACGATTAGGGCATTACCCCCGCCCTTTACCCAGAACCGGTCGTTTTAGCGATGTTTGGGGAAATATTTTACATCTTCGCATCGGTTAATGTGCTTTGGAGAATACTTTGCAGCCCTCCTGAATGTTTGAATCAAAAAATTCTGAAAGAATTTTCTTTAAGCAATAAACCTTTCCTTTGTGATTTATTTTCCTATTACGTGAGTAACTTTTTATGATTATGTACCTACATGGAAAGGTGCTTATATAATAGGAAAATTATGTTATTTGTTCGATAATGGTATAAATGAATGATTAAATAAGTGGGCTAATAATAATTCAGTTTCTACATATGTATATGTTGAAATTATACTACTTACTAAGAGGTACGTAATATAACTTACTCAGCAAAGTCTAACAAGGGTATTTTAGTATTTATTTTAATTGAAACCTTTTTTATGTTTAGATGTCATATGTAAAAAGAATCAAAAGTCATGTCGATTTATTTCCAAAAACAAAAATGGTGCCAATAACGAAACTTCAAGTTTCTGAGGGTTTATTAAAAAAAAAGCTAACGTACAGATAACGTATTCTTTTTTTTTTTAATTATTGCCCCACAGGAATTTCTGCTGTACCGTGTGTGCGTTTACAAATATAGACTTACATACACAAACAGCCAGATCGTGGAAAAACTATCTGTAGGCCATACAATAATTTGTTCCGTGCGGGAACAAAACCCGCGACAAGCAGCACAGCAGCCAATCGCTTAACTACTGCGCCAACCGTGTCATCAATTATATTTAATTAGAATAAACATTTCAATCAACTTAATGGACCTCCCATAGCATAATCGACGGCTCTATATCGCCGTTTCGTACGGGGTTTGAGGTTGTCAATAGTGACCTGTAGAATAAAGCACTATACCAAAAGAAAAGGAAAGATCAGCAAAAAGCTCTTCTTCCGAGTTTAAACTTTGGAGAAGATCACTGAAAATTCTTCTTCAGCGCATTTCCCACATATGCTTAATGTGATTGAGGTCGGTGCACTTAACAGGTCACACTTATAACATAATATTGTACTCGCTGAACATTTTTATCACTGGCCTTGCTGTGCACGTACATTAATTGCATAAATACGATATCTTGGCTGCGCTGCTCTCGGCGAGGGGTGACACAAGAAACAAAAACTGTCCAAATTCTCTAAACTTCTCATGTTACAAAATTCCGCACGGTGGCACTGAACTAAGTTACTACTTATTATTCTAAAATGCGAAACCATTTTGTTTATTTTATTTTTAATTTCAAACAATTATTTATAACTTACATTTACAAAGGTCACTACTTATTTTAGAATAATTTCTAAAATCAGTTGATGTATTCGGTGTCTTTCCTAGCCTTTGTTGATTACATACCATCACGCCTGTATTCCCGAAGGGATAGAAGGTGTTCCTATGTACACTCACAGTTCGCCGGTATGTTAAATAGTGTAGTAGCACACCTTATATCTCTTAGAATAGAATGCTATAAAGAAGCAAAGATAATATCAATTCATATATTATGCATTTCCGTTATCCGTTGTATATAAAAAAAAAACACAAAGCTTTTAAAGTTTGGCATTACAATCAATAAAAGCAACAAAAAAATTATATGAGTCACAATTTAAAGGCGGCCAAACAATCAATCATGTAATGTAATTTTAAACTACTGTTCCTTGCACTAATAAAGTAATTGATACGATACACATCGGTGATAGTTAATCATGACGTGTAATAACACCACTAACAACCCGCCCACTAATGAATGTATTAACAAAAAATATGCAAATATAACGCAAATATATATCTCAATGTTATCTCTTCGTGCAGGGTAAACAAACTTGGGCAACGGCGACCACATCTCCACTCAACGGTACTTGACATAATTGTACATGTTGATCTCGATGAAGCGAGCTCTTCTCTTATACTTATTTCCCACAACATGAACATGCATAATATCCGTGTATGTATTGCCTATCATTCAAAGCCGAAAGTAAGTGTTTCATTACAGAAAGTAAAACCAAACTCACTGAATAGTTTTCATAAAAAAGCAACATTAACAATGCTTTTGGATTACACAGATAAGTAGGTAAATGTGACTTTGTGTTAGAGAAAAAAAAAACCCGTCTATAACTTTATGAAAAGGAAATCAATTAACTTCCTTTCACTAGTTACCTATTTAAGAATCATTTTTCGTTGTCAGCGTGTAGACATTTCCTTAAAATTTTGTTGCTACGAGCAGTCGAACACGCGAGAACAGTTAGGAAATAAAGGTACTTACATACTTGCTTACAAGAATTCCGTATTTACCCTCGGTGATTATTTACATAGAAGTTCTCAGGAGGTTTGTAGTCGTATAGGTACTTACACTCGTACATGGTCAAGTGAACGGAGGTCTGTGTCAGCGCCGGAACCTCTATTTGTCTTAACGCAATACCTGTCAATAACCGTCTTAAGTTCATTGGCACTCCCGCTTTGGCGCATCCATTGCGTAGATTTGTGCATTGCGCTCGCGCACCACCATTTGCTCAATAGGAACCCATCCAACTAGTGTTGTAACATGATCTCGGTATACCATTAGTTTGTTGACAGAATAAATACAAAAAATGTACATAGCCAGCTCAGAATACCTCTTAAATTAGTTAAACGTTCGAATTTATCTTTAAAAAGAGGTTGTAGACTTCCACCATCTGAATTGAATCGCACTTCTTGCCAACTTATTTTTTCTTATAGACATTCTGCATGTTTTGTTTGCATAAATATAATTATTAAGAGAAAAATACTAAGCTAACTTGCCAGTCATGTTGATGTACCGGAACTGCCCGAATAACGTATTATTACTACAATTTAGCGAGCACCATTTAATTTTTTACGATCGCCATCAAGTAATCTAATTTCCCTTCCAACATGGTTATGACTTGCGCGAAATGATAAATTTATTTTCTTTTAAGTCTATTTTCTTTGAATCTTTAGCCGAACCAAGATGTAAAAATACCGTTACTAACAAAATATACCTAATATTCCTGAGAATAAAACGACAATAAATTATATGACATAATTATTTGAATAATTGCTTGTAGTAGTTTATGCCTCATTTTCCTTAACTTCCGAATGAACTTCCCATAACCACAATAGAGTGCACAATTTTCCGTTAAGTTGATATTTGTATGTGTAACACTTTATTTATCTTCCTTGTTATTAAAGTTCTTAGAAGTCGGAGTTAGCGCATACCTGTGATTACTTATACTTAATAATGTTTTGCTGTTATCCTGTACCTAACATAGTATAGGTACATAATTCACATTATCTTACTTTCACGGCACAAATATTCTCAAGTCCATCTGAATCATTTAGTAACGTTTCGTAACCTCTTTTTGAACATGACCGAACTCTAGCTGTCAATACATGTCATAAGTAATTTGAAAGTTGGTGTTAAATAAAACGGTGTTCAATATTTTGTAACAAAACAAGGAACACAAAGGGCGTTACACTCTTTATGCAAACAGAGAGCAATAAGCGCAGGCGCAGACACGTGTCTCACACACTCACACGTCACACCACTGCGACAATCAACTAATTATCACAACTCTATCACACAAAAGAACATAAAAACGTGCTAATTCGTGAAATAAATCGTTCAAATACAATGAACTTGTAATTGGGCAATTATTTCGGACTTTTAGGAATTCGAGACCACAAATCCCATATCTTATTTTTTGCCAATTTAAATATAGAATCTTTCTAGATATAATTTACAATTCTAAATTGTTATTGGAACCTATTTTCTAGATTGTGGCTCGAGCTAGTAAATTTTTAAATTTATTCAAAAGGTATGCGTGGTGTTAACTAAACACTCTTGTTTGATTTATTCTTGTAAGTAAATAAAGATAATTATAGGCAGCTACTAATGCCCACATATATAGTGTCAACAGATAATGTAACGGTGATAACACCACGCAAGGAACTAACATTTTCACACGTGCTTAATGAGCAAAGAAAATAGAGTCGACACCGTGTCATTAGGTACCTAGCAGGTAGGTATACTGGCATAGATAATATTAGATAATCTCCTGGTGCGTAACTTCTTAGTTCACCATCAACAACGAACTTCATTTGTGATTTATAGGAAATCATTAAAATAAGTTTATGTGCAAGGAAATTGCTAGCCTGTGATTAGACCTTTGTAATTCTAACTTACTGTAATAAAGTACAGACATTTAACTGTTTTTAAATTAAAGTTCACTAAGAGGTGCTCACTGAAATAAAATGGACATCATTCTACGCAATAAAGTGAAGAATATTTAAGTACGCGTTCTAATCGAGTTGCTACAGCGATTTTTTGTTTGCGGTATAAAACAGATATTGTATGGTCATACGTATTACTCACTTTCCCATGTATGTAAAAGTAATTATGTTGTCGTTTTAAGAATATTAATGATATGGTTAGTCATTACCTATGTACTCGTATATATTTCTATAACATTCATGTAAGAAAACATTAATACCTACATACAAGAGAAGAACGAGAAGAGATTAAACACTGGTATTTAAAAAACGTTTAAGAGAACGGTATCGTGATTAAACAAATTAAGATATAGCTTAATTTGTTAAATCTAAAAACGTTTTTTAATAACTGTATCGTCTTTAGCCTAAATTTTCGTGCATGATTAAAGATGGTGTAAAGAAATTCCTAATTTCTTATAATGTTGTAACTGATACTGTTGTTTACAAAAACTTGAACTCGCAGACTTCAAATACTTTACTTATATTATGAGATTATAATAATAATTAACAGTTCGTGTTCGAGACTGACTGTAAGTATGTACAATTTCGATGTTTTTCTGATACCAAAAGTAATTTTATAACCTGTGACCACACAAAGGATTGTTAGGTGACTACCATAGTGACTACCAAACAATCAGCAGTTCATGTAATGTCTGAGTACCGGTGCACATGTGTTTTGTATTCCAAAATAATACCTAACCTTTTATCGTGACGATAGGCTGCAAGCTGTATCCGCGGCCATTTGTACCAATACTTATGTTTTTTAATTAGTTCCTGCTTCTATTCGTTATTGTACATTGCCGTTATAAAATCAACTCTACTCATGCCTAATGACAGTTTCCTTTACTTCATTGAAAACTAGTTTGGTAGTAGTCCTACAGAAATAACTTGTACCACATGAAATCCTCGGTGATACACATAAATAGTAAATTAGCATACTTTAGAATGAAATCATTTTTTAAACACCAACTTGATGCGTCACATCTAAGAAATCAATCAGTTACGTGTTATTAAAATTTCTGCCACTTTTTTCCATCAGCACTTGGATTGGCTGACATCATATCAATTATTATTGTAATTCTCAGTTCCTTGGCCCTGAATAATTTGAGCAATTAACAATTCAGGATACGATTTCGGATCACTGCACGAGAAAAACATTTAATCGAAGTATTTCTGTACCTACTTCCCAATTGATTTTCTGAAATACACTCTATTTCATACCAATTGCTGGGTATAAAAGAACAAAAAACTTTCCACAGAAAGGGTGATGTCATTACACCGAACAGAGGCAAAGTAGAGCAAAGTTAAATAGAGGAGACGAGCACTGCCATGCCACCAACCAACCATCGATTGTTGACCATTGAAGCAATTTATGTATTTAAAATCTGACAAATGTCAAATTTAAATTAATTGCGTAGTCTAGTGAAAAGCTTAAGTACTATGAATGTTAACTTAAAATTTGCACCTATAAAGAAGCTGATGTAGTCTGGTTGTCGAGAACCACTCCCGTCTGATGACTTAAATAATATAGCATCTACAGTAATGCTAAAGTTTGACACCGTTTACAAGAACTTCGCTCCGCTGCTCCACTCGACCCCCAGTTGTGTTTATAAGAGGTTAAAGGCGTGTAATCAATACAGTAGGTACTGCTGAGAAAGTTTCTCCATCACTGCGATCTTTATGTACTCAAACTGAAAGTATAGTTAAGTACATTTACTCTATCCAACAAGGCAAGTCTGTTTTAATAACCCCATAAGCAAATAGAATGATGATCGTGATGAAAATAATGGTGCGCCAATGTCTATGCGAGAAATTAAACAATAAAATTGCTATCGTTAAGCAATTATCAATTTTGTCCCTTCGCTTCTCTTCAAAGTGTTTTTGGAATAACGATCCCAAAATATTTTATTTTGCGAAATTAGCAACACGGATGCAGTCGTGCAACATACTTAATTGGTATATGTAGGTAGTGGCCAGTGGCCAGGTACCCGCCATCATTCGGCCAGTTGAGTGTGACGAAGCGCAATCCAAAGCTGCGGTCAATGCTCGGCGCCCACCGTTTGGAAGGTCGCGGCGCGGCCTTCTTTCGGCCAGCCATCATCGTCTAATGTGTCCGCCCGCGCCCCACACCCTGTATTTATTTCGATACACTAACAGTTATGAGTGCTCTTGCATGTTATATGTAGGTTATTTATCTGTGTCGACGTGTATTTTGATTTTAACACGAATAACTTAAGTGAAATGGATAATTGGACTCAAAGTGGTCGCAGAGAATTTTAAATTGCACGCACGGATACCATATCAAATCTAACACATCCATCGCTTTGCAGCTCATTTAGCGTTTTCAGATCTCACGGTGACATTATCATAATAGCTTAATAAGTCTTTCCTGCGAATACCTTTGTGAGAACGTCAGGGTCCGAGGACTGAGTCACACAACACGCATTATGTGCGAACCCTTTATGTTTACGAAACGTACGAGAGCTTATTATTTATAATACCCGTGAATATCTTTTGATTAGAACATAATATTGAGGTTTTATTGTGAAAATGCTTAGTAAACATTTTTGAGGTGAAGGCACCAGCTGAATAAAAAGGTCAACAGAGGCTTTATGTTTATTCTATTCCTATCCTTGTATACGTCAACCTATATTGCTTAACTTATTTACTTGTAATTTTGTTTATAATCAAGACTTATTCAGCATTATAATACTATTGCATTTATATCATCTTATATACTTTTGTGTATACGTTATAACGAGATAGGTAGCTCCCAGATGTCTTGCAAAAAATATTCAAATCATGATCTACCTAAAAAGCATGTAACATGCTTTACAAAGAAATATACCTAGTGACCTCGAAATGAAAATCATGCAGCGCTCCTACCGTTACAATAACGAGGTCATTTATCAACTCTGTATTTGTTTGTCTCTACGCATTAATATACGTACAAGATTTCCATTCACAAATCTGTTTTAGATAGATAAGTACGTACGAGCAACTCGTTTGTTGAATGTTTACCGTGGCATCGTGATTGCTGCTACTATAATAGGTATAATCACGATAATAAACATGCAAATCGATGTGTTCGTATGAAATGAAACGATGCGGACTAGTCGGCAGTCGACGATAAATCACGAACTCTCGACGATCCTTGCTAGAAGAGGAAGTGGCCGCACAAGTATCTCCTCCACCATCATGATTCCGCAATTGAACATTAATCAAGTAAAGTCGTTAACATAAACAGTGCATTTATGTTTTTATTTAAGTACAATTTTAAACGAATGCAATCAAAGGGTTCGGATAGGAAGACACAAAAACTGGCTTAAATATTATCAAATCAGCGAGGTACTTACTTCCCGGTCTCTTAATAACTTTGAGGTACTACTAACTGCGTACAAAGTAGGTACCTATATCTCGAGAAAGCAGTGTAGGGGAGCGTAAAGGGGAGCTAACCAAAAACCAAATTAATTGAGGTTGATGTTACAAGACTAATCAAAGAGACAAAGCTAGTAAAATACCAGAACTGTATTTTGACATATTTTAAAGAAAAAAAGTAAAATACTTACTAAAAGGGTACATTGGGTAATAGAGACGTTGATTTATATGCATTTATTGCGCTGTAAACTTCAGCAATTTATTGTGATATGAAAACAAAAACAGATTCTCTTTAAAAGTTTAATAAAGACAACACGATTAAAAGTTGAGAAAGGGCATTGTCTCGGATAAAATACTGCTAAAGTACACAAAGTTCGAAAAAGATCACAGAGACGTGATCAAGGCAGTGAGCGAGCACTTGAGGGAAATGGGATTCAGGTAGGAAAGTTTTGGGAGAAGCGCGGTCCGCGCGGTTGCGAGGGGCGCTCACGGAAGGGAGTGTAATGAAATAGGTAGACGAGACGCAGTTAACAAGTGCCCCGGTGCAAATTGCTTTTTTAACAAGTTTATATTTACATAATTTGCAGTCAAATACAAAAAAAAAACAATTAAAACAGGTTGATATGATAATTTGTTCACGCATTCCATTTTTGTTGAATCGAATATCGTAAATGGCCTTTTGTTGCGTCCTTGTGAAGGCCGATCGTTTGCCTATTATTATTAGTAAGCAAGTAAATGGTGTACAGCGTACAAAATCTGAACCGTAGATACGTGATGAGGCTCTCTATTACGCAAACTCGAAGCACGAAGAACAAGGAAGTAACCTTTAACATCTGAAACTGTTCAAACAAATATAAGTATTACATTACCTGTTAGATATGCACGATTTTAGTAAATGAATAGACGATTAAGATAAATACATATCGGGTATATTTGTTTAATATCCGAATAAAATACCGTGAACAATAATTCAACGGCTGTAACTGTATATTTAGTTACACTTCCTAATATGTAGTAAATGTAGTTGATAAGTGTGTGGATACGCATTTTGGATGCATCAATCAGCAACCCAAGCTAAACAAAACAACGGCAAACAAATGAATAGGTAGAAGCTTAATCCGCTTAGTGGCTGTGTAAGATATAAATTATAAGTTTAATGAAGTGTCACAGGCGGGCGGCGGGCGGGCGGGCGAGCGCGCCGTGTCGTGCGGCAGCCGCGCGGCGCATGCTCTCGCGCCGACCGATGATTGATGTTAGGCGCAGTGAAAGCACTTGTATATGTACAAACATCTTGAACCTTAGCGGTATCAAATCCAACCACAAAAACAGCGTGCCCAAAACACGCGTTACAATTTTTCTCCTACATTGCACAATACGAATTTGTTAACGGGAACCGGCCATCTACATTCGACTTTTTTGTTTGTGCACGGGCGAGTATAAATTGATAATGTTGGTAATTTGGCGCCCGGCCCGAGTGCCGTTGCCCGCTACACTAATGAGTTTATAATGGACACAATAATATAGGATGATAATATATTTTCAGAATCAATGTCTAGGTCGAGTACGCACTGCGCGTGTAATAGCCAGGTATTAAGATGTCACGAATATTACAATACGATATCCGGGACAAACCAGAATATAAAAACGTAGCATTTGACTCATCGTACCTAACACTCCAGTCATAAGCAAAAAGGGCGCAACTGCATCTCGACCATTGGTAAAAAAGACGTATCTATCTCATCTTGAAACAGATTACCTACTTACGCCCTTTTTACTTGGGACGGTAGAATACATACAGGACCTACTTTATGATACCAAATGGCTCTTCTTTACAGGAGACTAATTATAGGTACGTAGATAACCTCTACTTTGTTTACAACCTACGAGATCACTCTAGCTTATGCGTCACACGGAGATAACGTGCTCTATGTAATTAGCTTAGACTTTAGTTTTTGGGTAAAAAGAGTAAATATAGAATCTTCACATCGAATTACATAGAATCTTTTTCATTTATACGCGACCAATCTTACCAGCTATCTACAGTTAAACCTAAATATAGTTAGTTACACCTACTTCTTTATACAGGGCCCAGACGTAGTTTCTAATCAAACTTGGTAAAGTCAAAAAATATAACGGGGATAAGTTAGAACTTTGCAGATCATTTTTCAACAAAAACATCTAACTTCCCTAATCAAGACAAGACATGGAACTTGGAACATAAATAACAACTGAAACGGCGGAAACAGTCGTCCAAAACAATGATGTAGCAAACGAGGTAGGCAGCGAATGAACGCGCTACTGAACAGCGCAAACAAGATATACGGAAAATAAGAACGGCCCCTAAGGAATCGCTAAAATATTTACTATGTTCGCACATAGAAAGAACTAATAATAGAAACGCTAAACTATTCCTTAAATTATCTCGTTTGCACTCTACGTGGAGCGCTAGCGAGAAAACTTGATCTGAGTAACAAAAAGTAATTGCGCACTTTAGTTACAGGAAATGTTTAGTACAAAAATACAATAACTTACAAAACAACAAAAATATTTATAATAAATTGATTCTTAGAGCTGTGCGTATTTGTGTCACGCACGAACAATAGCGAGAAATGCTTAGCCTGGGATCGTCTAGGGCCCAAAAATAAATCAACCATGACATCACAACACAACCGGAGCAGAGGTACCGCCGCACCGCACGCGCACCTTCTATGAAATAATTTTATTAATAGAGGTTGCCACATAAGGTCTGAAACATAAACACCATATGGACTGTCTGCCTTGCTCTTCCCAGAAAAGTATAACATGGGTGAATTGTAAATATTTCATACCATTCCAGCTAATTAAACGTGCTCGTTCATTAATAATAATTTGATAAATGCACAATAAACCTTCAAAATAATGATAAATTGGGTGTGGAAAACTGATTAATCGAATCCAAGACTATCCTAATGTGTATTGATAATAAAGATATAATTAATGAATTTATTAAACGTCGAAACGTGAGCATCGACGGCAGCGGCAGCGGCGGCGCGGGCGCAGATGACGGCATGCCTGCTGATCTTCCTCGTATAGTGACTCATCTGCTGAGCGTTCATGACCTGCTCCGCGGATTTTGTTTGCTGGCCCCGACTAGGCTGTTAGCGAAATGACTTAACATTAATCGCATTATTCGTAATCATGTACACCTACTACTTAGAGTTTTTTAGCCATGTTAATTACGGAAATACCGAAATTGCCGGAACTGAAAAGGCATCTAACTACTTACACGTTTAATAAAAACAATAATCCTTATAAAAGTAAGTTCGGCCTGAAGTGATCCTGCACTCACTCACTCACTTATAGGTAAACTGAATAGTTACAAAATAACTACCCGATGTACCCGGCAATATGAAAACATATATGTTCTAATTGAAATAACATGTAAGTAGCTATAATAAACACGATTAAAGGTACAAGCTATCCAACAAGTTGTCAGCCCTCGCTGATGGCCAATGCATTAACTTTATTTTTGCTTATGCTGAAGACATAGGTATATCCTTCGTCTTAATATCAGTTGTATTTGAATAGTAAAGTTTATCGCATGGTGCATGTATGAACTGGTACGATCCCTGGAATTGCACTTGATATCTGCCTGTAAATGCAAATGCTGTGCTTCACATCCGGCTCAGAATATCTCGAGATATTATTTAATCTATAATTATGATTATGCCTGTATCACATCAGCTCGTAGGCCTCGTAGGTAGGTACCATTGCAGTCTCGGCCGGCGCGTAATGTGATGACTTTTCATCTTTTGCCCTTTATTGCCTTTAATGCGTAACTTATCGTAAATTAACTACACGATGCAAATATGAATAAAGATTCCACCAGTAGGTACGATATTGTTTATCTCTATTGGTATCGACCTTCCTTTCATTAGAGACGTTTACGGTGATTGAACATCCATAATCAGTGTGATGGTGATATCATAAAATGCGAAGGTTTGTTGCTTAGTTGGTTTCTATAATAAATAAAACCTTCGCACTAAGTACATTGCTTTTAAAAGTTTCTAAAAATATATCGAAATTTTATTGTAAAAAATGTTTGATATTTTACAAGAGTTAAATACTTACTGAAATGTTCAGAAAACTTTAGAAAGTTTTGATTTTTTTATTGTCTTTAATACAACAAATAACTTCAACATGTTAATGTGACATGTAGCATTGACAACAAAAGACGAGCACTAGAAAATCTCAAAACTCCCAACTCGCAACACGCGGATAAAAGTTTTCATAATTTATAAGATCTTTTGTGTTTCAAATACAGATTATAGTCGATTATCTATATAAATATACTAAGTGTACCTATGTAAATGATTATCGAAGAACATAGCAAAAACTTGTAATGAAATAATAACAGCGGACCAGCGCCGATGCTGTTATGATATGAGACTATAAGAAATAAGTACCTACCCATTGAGATTATTCAACGATATCATAGCGTGTATCTCGATATGTACATCTCCGTGTTTTCTTGTGCATGGACTAGGATCTTCACTTCTCTTATCTACGTAATGTCTAAACTATTTACTTCCGCCATCGGTTTTTGTAACGAAGTCTAGTACGTACTTAAATAAATATGTACCGTTACCACTTAAAACTTTCGTGAGAATGTAGAAACACTCAAATTAGTTTCGATTCAGTATGCGAGCGAATACACGCGATTTAACTGAATTGCATTGCAAATACAGACAATGCTGGTATAGGGAGCTTTAGCTGCGAGCGTCCGAAGTCCGAGCTCGCGTCGTTGTCTTTGTTGCAGTCAAAACTCTTAACCAGTCAAAAGTACTATTGACCAGCAAAATCAGTCAAAAGTACTTTTGACCGTATGCTTTAGTCAATAATACTTTTGACTAAAATAACAGTTAAAAGTACTTTTGCCCAATGGAGCTGGTTAAAAGTACTTTTGACCAAGTGATTTCGCCAAAAGTGGTTTTGACTGCTCGAATCAGTCAAAACTCTTAAAAATCAGTCACTAATCTGCAATAATAATTAATTATATTTATTCTTTATAAAAGTAAATTATAGGATGAAAGAGCGAGCGAAGCGAGCTCGGGACTTGGGGCACCCCGACTCGGATAGGTTAGGTTAGAAGGGGATGGCGGGGTCTAGAGAGCGAGCGAAGCGAGCGAACAGACCCCGCCATCCACTTCGTGGTTATTTTTTTTGTAAACCCTTGAGCCCCGCGAAGCGGGGCTCCTCGACTATGCTTTTTAAGCATTATTCACATCTGACAAGTTAATAGTGCTTTTGACTGATGCTTTATTGCAGTTAAAACTACTTTTGACGAAGAGCGTTAGTCAAAAGTACTTTTAACCGCAAATTTGCAGTCAATAGTACTAATAACTAATATTTTTCAGTCAAAACCACTTTTGACCAACCTGTTCAGTCAAAAGTAGTTTTGACTGATTTTGCTAGTCAATAGTACTTTTGACTGGTTAAGAGTTTTGACTGCAACATCTTGAAGCTTTTCATCATGGTTTAGGTTGAACTCTTTTAAATTTCAAAGTTGGTCTTCGCCAAAGAATTAAAAGATTATGGTAATTAATTTATACCCAACTCTTCCTAATTTGGAAACCACCTAATATTTTGACTTACAAAAAAAGATTTTAGTTCTAATTTGAATATGAAAGCTCCAAGATTTTTGGAGTTTTGTTATGTAAACAACGTTTTCAACATTCCATTATGAAAATAAATTATAAAGTAATTATGTGATAGCAAAATATGATGAAAAACCAACTTGATATCAACAAATAATAATATGGCAAGCAACCACTTTCAGAGTAAAGTTCTGCTTTTAAGCTAACAACTCGAGAACAATCCAACCTTTTCCTAAGTCATTTAAGTAGGTAAAGTAGTAGGTTTTAGGTAGTAGTTTCACTTTCCATTCCCATCCTGTAAAACTATTATGTTACTGAAAAATACTAACACAAGCGGAAATTATGTTTTAATACAGATAACACAATATAGTATAAATAGATCTAATCTCAAAATGGAAACATCCAAAACTGCCACAATTAGAGGCCTCGTAACATGTAATGTGTTCTACTTTCGCGGTATCGCTTCAAATTGTCGGTGGCGTGGAGTGCACTGCAGTTAGTGGCAATCTGGCGATGTGGGCCGACGGTGGCGATCGGATCGTGTTAAGTAACGGCACCTAACTAATTATCTATTAAAGGCAACAATGGTCTCACGTCGGCGGTGGCGGGCGCGCGGTCACGTCGTGTCGCACGCACCGCTCGGCGCGCCCCCCGCCCGCCCACCGGCCTCGCTTGCCGTCGCAACTTACCCCCGATATCAAGCTGATGTTCTTTCATAAGCTTTCAATAAGTCTGTCCAATTCTTACTTCATGAAAGCGTTATTGTTATACAACTTTAAGGCATTCCTAACGAGCTTAATTATTACTTTATATTAGTACTGTTTGGGACGTTATTCCTGTATATATTGTAGTCCCGTATGTGCTATTAAACGTTATACAAAGCCTTCAATATACATAGTAACCACTCCGTACGTCGAAATTGGAACGGCTAAATCGAAACTTAGGAACTCGACCGCTAGATCGCCTTTCAACTTTCCGATATCTTTTGTGCGTCTTTTTTAGGCATAGGCATTGTGCATACTCAGACACATTGTAATAGGCATCGCTTAGGTACGTTAGGTATATAGTTAAACTATCCAGGTTCAAATTCAATCAGCTAACTAAAAATACCTCTACGTCAGATTTTCAAGCTAGATAAGATGATCCTTTAGTTTTATTTATAAAAATGTCCCGTTGTTGCTATTCGCTGATTTTGCAGAATTTTATAATAGTGTAATTTTATTCACATGTAAATCGTCGTCTACAGTTTTTTAAAATGCACAGCTTCATTCGTAGTTGCAAAGCGTTCCGCTTAAAAACGCTAAGGATTTTCCGTGACCGAATGAGAGCACTATCTGGCTGAGCTATTCTCAGGCCGCATTAACAAATTCTGATCACACCGGCGCGCGGCGGCGAGGCGTCGTCGTGGAACGTTGCCTTGCCCACTTTAGATAGTTCGGTACGTGTACACTTATCTCTCGGTCATCATCACCAAATTAGTTACCTGAAGACCATCACTGTTGTAGACTATCTAGTAAATCCTAGCATTGTGATATTAATATATATTTTCTTTTTGTTTTCATATTTATTAAGTTTTGGTAAAAACACAACTCATTTCTCAACTCTTCCAAAAAAAAATAAGGGAAACCTATCTATGTAATTCGATTGTTATTAATAAAAGAACTAGGACAATATTCATATTATAGTCTTAAGTTATTAAAACATACGAACTCACTTTTGAATTCTTTAATTTTGCAGTTTAGACAGGACACCGCTTAGTCACAAAGCACATTGTCAAGAATTTCGCGTGTGAAAATCAAATAATTATACTTGTTGAGTCTCTCGAATTGATCAATGTTTACATTTGCATCGTAAGTATGACATGCGTCACTATAAGTTCTTTTTTAAGCAAAGAAACCTCTCTAAAATCTTCCCTCTTAAAGCTGTATTTAAAGGTAATATTAATTAATTCTCGATCAAAATTTTTGATCAGCATAAGTTGCAATGCCTCTACCTACGGATAGCTACGAAGAGACTACGGGTGTTAGTTCAGCGGATAGTAGTGCAGGAAGTGTTTGACGTGTATGATTATGATTAACGAACGTCTAGTGTAACTTCACCAGTCTCTGGTGATGTCAGTGAGTGGGCATAAGATTCAGGCGCTCGCCCTAACGGTATCCCGCTGGCGGCTTTGCACACAAATTAATGGTTGCCGCTCAAGGCCGCCTACAAGCAATCGACATAGATACATCATTTTGTCGACTATGAGAACACGGTGCCTTTTCCGACTCATGGTCAAGAATGGGGCCGAGAAAGCGGTCTCAACACAAGCAGTCGCCAGCAAAGCCACTCCCGGCAGCGCGCCGCCGCCGCGCCGCCGCCTGCCGCTCTGCCAGAAACGAAAGTGCTCGTGATTGTTTGAGTAATTTGACGACCAACATGCTAATTGGATTTTGGCCAACTTGTAATTGAAAAGCTAGTCAATTCATCGGTTAGTCGTTCGTTTTCAATCACGACGAACTCTCTCAATATTATATGTATAGAAAAAATAAGCACAGAGATGTACATGTGTCCGATACGGGTTCGTACGTTGTGCTAATGAAATCCTTATCATTCACTTGTTTGGCGCCCCATTCACTATCTCCGAGTCATTAAATCGAATAGGCGGATCACAAAGGTGCTAGTCGGTGTAAGTCGCTCTGGGTGCTCAGTTTTTGCGTGGGTGTACTGTTACTGTTAGCCGAGTTTCGGCCGCCCCGCCAGCGACTAACCTTGATACTTTCAGTTACGACGTCTAAGTCTATTTCGCACTCTTCTTGTTACCGCTGTCATCTTATTGTGGCCGAGTTAACTGACAAAAAATATCAATCAAAATTCTAGCACAAAAGCCCGCGGCATTCGCTGTCTCTTGCCCAATATATAAACGAAAAGAAAAATGTTTTAACAACATCACTCTTACATGTGTAAGTGGAGCCGGATCACTATGTAGGTACACCTCCGAATTGAGTGCTTTATTTGAATTTATGGTACACACGTGTTTTTGACTACCATGCATATAATTGCTATGCAGGTACCCACCAACTAATAAGTACTCGCGTTATAGATTGCTATCACTTGGTGCTAACGGTAGTTCTGGACGCATAGCTAGACAAATTACTGTTTCTCAACTATTTTCGTGAGTAGAGAGTCGAAGTAAGGTTATTTTTTGTAAGTAACTTTAATACTTTTCTGTTGTCTCAGCATTATTGCAGAATATCTCTCCACTTAAAATTTTGAGGAATGTCTGGATGACTGAAACCTTCATTTAACATTATTGCTTAATAAAAACCGTATTTATCCTGTATCGTCACGATAACCTAAACGAAACCTGGTATGTATTTCAAAATGACTTCTGGATAAATAGCAACTAGCGTTTCATCAGAGCATCAAGTTAAGAATTTCTTAATTAATGATGGAATGGGCAATAAAAACGATCCATTTCCAGACATATGAACCAGACGTACTACATATATATATAAAACGCATGATATTTAATTAAAAAAATGTTTTATTTGATTTTAACGTGATACTAACTCACAAGTAAATTAGTAAATATACAGTGGTAGGTATGTACTTAATATTACGCTCGGTACGTTGCATTTTCAAGCGACCCATATCGAGGAGCTTACGTAAGAACTGTTATAATAAGGTGTGTTAAATCTAACGATCTCCAGAAGTGCTTTTATATTTTTACTTACAAATAATTTCGATTCTTTACAAAATATATATTTTAAAACTTAAATAGTTTTGTCACGAAATCAGTAGGTTTCATTATTTACCTTACTAAACAAACTTTCCTCGCATAAAAGAACATAATTTATTGTCCTTATGATAATATTCATAATCAGCTTCAACCCTCGTTTTAAATGTGATGAACTCTTATACAACTCGTAATAAGTTATTATATTTTCTAAGATGAAAATATTCTCTCGAAACAAGACGTATAATGCTTGTGCCATAAATCGAAAGACATCAAAGGTGTTTTACTCGCTTTTGCAAATTCTCGTCTGCCTTTATAATAACAAAGATATTTTACAATCACAAGAACTATGAAGTAAGGAACGAGATGTAGCATGCGAC
The DNA here is from genome assembly GCA_932526535.1 of Caradrina clavipalpis. Classification (NCBI taxonomy): domain Eukaryota; kingdom Metazoa; phylum Arthropoda; class Insecta; order Lepidoptera; family Noctuidae; genus Caradrina; species Caradrina clavipalpis. Next base: position 9,336,442 of record OW052093.1, read on the forward strand.
GTGCAAGTTCAGTGACTTTACCTTCCCTTCGGGATTGGCAAGAAGCTGCATTCGCGTTCCCCGAACCTGTTTGTGTATCCCAATATCAGGGGCGAGGGGATTTTGGAGGCCAATTAAGTGGACTTGCAAGTACAACGTCTTAAAATTGGCATATACTGAATATTTGAATGCGTAGCGGAGGATGCACGTAACTTTTCTCTGTTACATAACAATTAGCGAGCGAGATGGTCGCGGCGCGCTGCGCGGGCGCCTGCGTGCGGGGTCATTGGCAACGCGGCCGAGAGCTGCCACTTTAGGTTCAAGGGTATCTAGAACGGGCCTACATGCCATCGCGTTCGGGCCAACTCTACTCGATCGATTCACCGACCTACTCACCTTTTACCAAACTCTATTTTTTTGTATCTAATTGTAAAACAGTGTAGGCTGTATCTACATACCTACTTGCTTTAATTTGTTCCTGTGTATGTTTAAACTTTTAGATATACATAGGTAGTTCAAAGTGTAAATTTAAGTCTGTTATAAATAAATCATAACAATATCTGTGTTTCCAGACATAATTAACTTTCAATTCTTTTAGACTATTTAACGGAATTAAAAGATATGTAATACTATCATTTACATATTGTATTAGAAAATTTAATAATAAGCAAAACATTTAGAAAGCTAAGGTTAGAGTTTCAAAATTATAACAGTTATAACTATCTACTACAAAAATGGCAATAGGTACTATACCAAATATCTACAACAAACCACTTTATATTTCAATAACAAAATATTTAAAATATCGAAGTCGCGTGTAAAATAAGGTTCCCAAACGGTATCTAATAGGTACGTCTGTGGCCACCAAATCTAATTTTAAAAAATTGCATTTAGTGTTGGCTGCTCCACAGAAACGAGTACAAGATGGTTAGAAATTTTGCAAACGAGACGCATGGACATTAATGGATATTCTCAATTTCCTATATTATTTGGCGGTTGTGTCAAATAGTTTTAAATTCCAATCACGACCGGCGCGTCATGTAATCCGTCCGTGTGTTCGCTGTTCTTTGTCATTAGCGTGCTCTCACGTCTAGTGCATTAGCTAATTTGTCATCGCTGGGCGCGCTTCGCTGATCGATTTTACATGATTACAATAGACTCCTTTATTTCACACCATGCTTCACAGAATTGTAAAGAATAAATTATAAGTAGTACCCATTCAATACTAAACAATATCCTAAATAAAAACATATATTTTACGCTAGCTAAATCAAACTAGAATACATTGATTTCAAGTATTATAAATCCATATTTACTGATTCAAAATGAGCCAAAAAATTAAGCATCTATATAGAACTTATACTGACTTAAATAATTTTATCGACAATTATTATTAATTGATTTTGATGTAGCGATGGCCGATGTGTTACTTTTCTATAATAATTGTCCATAAAATTCAAAATTACTCAAACGGTAACATTATGCAAATTAAAATCAATTTCTAATAGCTTCATAGGTCCAATTCTGACATACCCCACGAAGACATCATCATAGATCATATACCTACATACATAACACTCGTAGATTGTAGATACACATGCATAAGGTTTAAGTTAATTAAATCTATGCTGCAATTATTTCTTATGAATGATTGAGTGTCGTTTCCGTTAGCTTTTATTGATCTAACAACACTCAGATGAGACTGCAGCTTATGCTTTTATAGATTTCATCACTTTTGCATAAATATAAACTACATTTCCTCATATTTTCATTATTGTACACAACAGATATAGATCTACAACAAAATTGAGCATAACGTAGGTGTGCCTTACATAAGAACTGTTATTGTTTTAGGTTAGATATGTTAATAAGTAAGTAAGTAACTCAATGGATTATGGAAAACACGTAGAGGGATTGCATCACTACCCAAGTATTTTTGTAAAACCCGGGAACCCTTCTCGTTAAGTAGAACCTAAGGTAATTCTTGTACGAATGATGCACGACTATGACGCATTGTCTGCAGACGTCCATCACGAACTATACTCGTGCTTCACAATTCTTTCAGTTTTGCCTATAAATAACTATTAATAGATACCGACCACGAAAAGCAATCTCGCAGGATGGCAGTTAAGAGCCCTCAGCTTATTTTACAACGAAGCTCATTAATGAGCGGAGCGCGCGCCCGCCCCTGGGAATGTGCGACCAGCCTCTACGCGCTACGGTCGCTTCTCACTTGCGCGCACGCGACGCCGCTCCCGACTACATTGTATAATTATTACTTAATAGTATAATTGATTGTAATACCTAAGTAGACATCTCGTCCGTTCTCTTCGTATATCGGTAATTACCTAACAGTAAAATACATGACATTAAAAGTTTTGTTGCCCTAAGAAATAACTAACTACTCTAGATTACCCGTATCTAAAGTAAAATGATGGCAAGGATGTAATTACTTTAACTGTATTTTTATTTAAAGTCCAAAATGTTTATTAATCTAGGACTTGGAGAACCCCGCAATAATTACCTAATTGTTGAGAAATAACTGTAGTGGTCCACACTAAAATTATAAATACAAAAGTAATTTTGTCTGTATCATCACGACGAAACCACTGAACTGTTCGTAAAGTAACATGACCATTTAATAAATATTTAGCATAGGATCTGAAAAAGGTCCGCTACTTTTTATTCTCAACTTCGTGTAAAGGCTTCGGCGCGATAACAGATATTCACGTAGACGTAGTCACGGGCAAGAGCTAGTAAGTTATAAATATATTGTTAATCATCAATGGTTCTGCATGTCTTCGTGGAACAACTTAATGACGCGAGCCCAGTGCGCTGCGCGAGCGTTGATGTCTAATACTTATAAAGAACGCTATACCTACGCGTGCGCGTGATTCCCATTCAACTATTGAACGTGACATTATCATACAAGACCGTACGTATGTAGTGATCTACACTAGCCTTAACATTCAACTGTATGAATGAGCATCTTGTCGCTAAAAGAACCTTTCATTTATAGCTAAGGTCATTACATATGGATAAAAGTAAAAAAATGAAGTAATTAGCTCCAATAGTAAGATAATGGCGACGCATTGCTATCTACTTATTTGTAAAATAATGAGAAAAATGACGTACCCATTCATATTCACATCATCGCAAGTAATTGCTTACAAATGGAAATACCTTCCTCAGTTGAAGCAGGAAGAGTTTTTCTTCTGTAAAATAAGTATCTCGGATGCATTGCAAAGCTTAGTTCTATTGCAAACTGGGAAATTAAAAATTATAATAAATTAAAACGCAACACTTTTCATTCCTGAAGCGACATTACGGCCATGTAAGTGTACGTAAGCCGTAGGGAAACCATATTTTCTCAAAATTATGGGCACACGCAGCTGTGGATCCCAGCAATTCCATAACTTTATTATTCCCTATAAACGACGTTCATGGGAAATTACAATTTTGGGGTAAGTAACAGTAAGGTATATCCACAAAATAATATTTAAGAGACTCGGAAAATTGTAGAATATATGTATACAGTTCATGAATGATTTTCATCGAGTACCTAGCTAGATAGGAAAAAAGTGCGATGAAATCAACACAATAAACTTATCTGTTTTCGATGAAAGTTTTGTGTTTCATATTGTACAGAACTTTTATAATATTGTAGGTATTATAAAAGTTATCTACATACTATTGCTTGTTTACATTATACGCACTTGTCGGTAAAAGCACCACCTCTAGGTGAACTTAGCAATGCCGTCATTTGTTTTTAGAAATCGTGTCCGCTGAGGCCTTCCTCGCGCGGTTCCATCACAAAAACCACCAAAATGTTTGGCGGATGAGCTAACCCGCCCCGTCCCAGCGCACGACTCATTGATTACCTTGTAAAAAATTCAATCATCGGCTAAAATTAATATTCCCAACGGAATTATCGAATTCTAACATTTCAACTTAGTAGCCACGCAACCGTTCTATCTGCGGAACTCGACGATCTCAGCTCAAAACTGCGCAGTACACGTACCTATTAGTAATATTATATTTTCCGTATATATTTAAGTAATTCCTTATAATTTGCAGTCCATAAATCAGTTTGTAGGTACATTTAAGTAAAAAAGGTTATCGTTGTAATTCCGCGTTTGAAATCAAAGTTTCAAATGAAGGTATAGAGGTGTCTGTGGGCGAATGTTATTTAGTTTACTGTCAATAACTTAGACAAAACATTATTTTTTATTTCAAATTATCTCTTAACATCGCTTTAAATAAGTACTTACCTACTTATTTGTTTATGAAACCATGGAACCCTAAAGTTTAATGGAAATGATGATTCATAAAACTATTGCGGGCTCATTGTGGCGGACCAACCGGATACTATTCAGATAATATAATAAGCGTAAGCTGATGTCAACAGGGATGACGTCTTCAAGAAGGTTAATCTTCGCAAAAAGCACGACTATCATGATAGTGCGATAGTGGATGCAAAAAAATATGCTAAGATGTATCTACACCTCTTTATTAGTCACGTATCAACGCAAAGTGTTTGAATACCACAGATCGGTACTTTTCGCTGTAATCTATGATGTTGTCATGGTTTTTTATCAATTAAGTTTTCTTAGAGTTTCTTTTTTAATTTTGATATTGCACAAAAACGTAAGAAGAAATTTAATATTAATGTTTAACGAAGTATTTCTGTTTGAGCAATACTTTCCCTACATCCTCAACGTTTGCAGCTTACATTTTTATTCCTCAGTGCTTATTTATTTACAAACTTATTCAATAATTTCTCGCAGCGACGCTGACCAAGAATAAACTCGTAGCTTTATTTAACTTCACGAGATATTATTGCTCTCTATTTAGCGTACTTACCTGTACTAATAACGAGTTACCTACTTCTATTAATAACACCGGGCTATTTTCAACATCGCACGATACTCTACAATTTACTCGGTGTGAGACGTGCGGATGGTCATGCATGAATAACGGCAACTTATGTACATTATAAAAAATAATCACTATGAGCAAGTTTCTTTGCTCTATTGACAATTGCAATAAAATCTTTCTCATAAAATATAAGCCTGTGGTTTTCTTATTTTTCCTCAAGAAACATATCGCAATCCAGACGCATCATTAGAGATAAATCGTTAGTGAAGCAATAACTTTTTACAGCGCTGGAGTTGATATGCGGGAAGTACTAAGTGATGCCAATAAGAGATCTATCATTGAATCTGCCTAGTATACAGTTAGTGCCGGTTCTCCACCCCTATAAACTCGGTTTCAAACATTAAATAAGCCCATAAAGTTGCAATCAATTAAACATCTGACGTCGGTAAGGGTTATACACCTGAACATAAATCAATTGCCGTCTATAAGGAAATTGGCACGTTTATGTTTTGAGTGGGTACATCTGTGTAGTTGTATAATCAAATCCATTATTGTGCATTAGATCTGCATTCTTTTATCGCTACTTGTGGAAATTGGGAGGAAGGTTCATAAATGTATTATTTTTCGCTTTCTTGAATATAATATATGCAAAATCTGTCTAAACAAGTACCATAAGCTATTTGTAAAAACTTCTAATTGGCTATATTCATAACATTAAAACATATTAAAGTTTTAAAATATTAAGTAGAAATAAAAGTACACTCTCGGCTCCATTACGCCCTCACCTTTGGCTCGGACTGCAAACCAGCCAGTTTAATGTCAATCTTAGCTCACTTGTATCATAATAAACTATCATCTAAAAACTTTAATAATCTTAATAATATGAAAATAGCTAATTAAAAGTAATAAGTGCTACAAATTGAATTGATCATTCATTAATGTTTTTTTTTTTTTTGAGAATAAAAGTTAGAAATAATTTATTTATTTATTTAAAATATAATAGGTAATACTTAAAATAGTATAGTATACTTAAAATGAAGAGAACATAAGGTAAGGGCATATTTATTTGCTAACAAATACAAATAATTATAATATGATGATGAATATAATGTTTATTCATAATATTTTATTAATTAACATAGAGAGATTCAGCCTTTTTTTTTTTTTTTTTTAAAGACGGGAAATCATCAATTGGCGCCGCGGGAGGGAGTGTCAGACTTTTACTGACTAAAACCCGTCTATGTTCCTTCATGTGCCCTTTGCGTTCCGAGGCTTACCTACAAACATCAAAAAGGCTCTTTGACGAGATTAAGTTATTTATATTTAGGTAATATAATAAATACATAAACGTGACTATGATTTGTAGACATTATTACAAGGCGTTTAAAACATAATTCATTTAACTTTTTAGTGTAAATATAGCACTTGTGCGAGGCAGATACTTAAATGTTGTGTATCTTAGATAACCGTTAGTAACATATTTAAATACCTAAGTAGGTACCTACAAAAATTTAAGTATAATGGAAAGGACTTCGCACTACTTCGCAAAGATTGAAACTCACAGTCATTTGTAAGAAAATAAGGTGTAAACTGATGAATTTAGGTAGACGAAGAAGAAGAAGGTTGAAAAGAACTTAAACAAAAATTATCAAGATGTTTATTTATTATTTAATAATGCAAAACTCATTCATGTCGGAAAGGTTTTTAAAAGGCCTATCGCTATTGATAAGCGGTTTGTCTCGTTCGCTTCTATTCTTTCTGCTGACTATTTTACTTGATTTATAGAATATTTCTGAACTTTTTCTCATAATTATCATCTCTATACAACTTAATCCTACAATGCTAATTAAATTAAATATTAGCCGTCCGATAATGACATACGAGGGTCGTTGACTTAAGTAAATATTTAAAATCTCTTTGCCATTGTGTGAAACCTGATAGGATTATATTAGTACATCGTGCGTGGAGCTGCCGCCTGCGCCCTTGCATTCGGAAACGATGCTTAAACAATCATGTACGCACTCACTGGTAATTAGGATAGGTTGGTAAATACTCATTAGAAGAAGCTCTTCACTCCTGTAATGGTAGTCATACATTTATGTATTTTGTGTGTGGAAATGTTTATGACCATTTTGAATCCTATTTTCGCGCAATCCATATGAATATTTTATAGAATAATCATCGAAGAACCGAAGCTTGTTTATTAATTAAAATAATATAAAATGCTTATTTTTTTAATCCACAAAAAGACAAGAATTTTTGTGTCTTCTAAAAATTGATATTAATAAAGTTAGAAAAACAAAACACTTAGAGAGAGACACGTGAGATTTTCTTCTCACTGGATGATTTGCGTAGAAGTTGACGCGACATAGACGCCGTGTAGAAGCTCCCTGCGGAAAGGGAGTCTCCGCTTTGAGTAGTCAAACCGCGCACCGTCTACAATGTGGATTCCCTATGACGGCCTGTCTTTTCTGTTGCAACATCTTGTTCGTTTCTCAATTTTTTTTACAAATACATAAACTCATGCCTGTTTTCCATGGGGGTAGGCAGAAACCACGGAACGCCACCTGCTACGATCCTTACATACTTCTTTTGCCTCGTCCACATTTATACGTCTAGTCATACAAGCACGCCGGTTACGAGTACTGCGCACCTGACCTTTCTGAAGAACCTCACCAATAAGGTCAGGGTAGGTCTTTCTAGGGCGTCCCCTCCCGGCATTGCCACTCACATCTGCCGTATAAAAATCCCTTTTGTCAGTCGCCTTTCATTCATCCTCTCAACATGACCGTACCATCGATTTTTTTTTATGCTTTGTTTATTTTATGTACCTCTTTCCAGGGCGACCCGCGTCTAGTTACGTCTTCAGTTATAGCCCCGCTCTCGTAGGTCATAACATGGTGTTCCTGCACCTCTTTCTCGAATCACTCTATCTACTGATAAAAACGTAGGTATTAAAATTCGTTGTGTAGTTTAAAAGATTTAAGCGTGCATAGAGACATACGGCGGGAAGCGACTTGGTTTCATATTATGTAGGTAGCGATTAACGTTTTTTTTTAACAGCATATATAGAGTAAGCTGTTAAAAAAAAAACTTACTTACAAGGTAAACCCTAATACGATAGCTAAGAACCTAATGTCAGTGATGTCCAAGATAAACTTATAAAGTACATAATATGAATTGGAAAAAGACACATTGGTACTTGCCCAGATTTGAACTACTACTGGGCCATCACGACGTAATGTTCCTTTCTATTTGATAAATGCATTCTGGGTTTAATTATTTTGTTACAACTGTTTTCTTTTAAAGATATTTGGGTCGAATAACTCGTATACCCATGGGTATACGACACAGAACAGTACTTACGCCGTCTAGTTTTATTTGTCTTTTATTGAATCCTAGGCCTAGCTTGATCGCTCAACGATGTCTTCAAACAGTATCGAGTTAATGGTGTCGTGCCGTTTAGCTATCCAATTGCCGATATCGGTCTTGTTCTCGACGTTAGGTCCCATATTACATCGTGGTTCCAGAAATAATCAAACACTACGTCTTAGTTCTAATTTTGCATATCCTGAAAGGTTCCAAACCTTCGAAATAAAGGGTAGGTACGTAACCTCCAAAAACAAAAGTAAATCTGTACTGTTAATTTAAATCTATAATAGTCTGATTCTAAAGTAATCATAAAAGGTGAAATGGTTATTTTGGTTCTACGTAATAATATGATACTAAATTAAATTTGTATATTGTAATTCCTTGTGATTACATAGTGCTTTGGTAACTTCAATTATAATAAACTCACACACAAACACACCCTAAGACATAGAGGCACGCACCCCTACACCCAAAGACTACTATAGTATACTGGGTACCTACACCCACACTCACACACTACTATAGTCATACATCGCAGAGCGATAGAGCGAGACAACCCCAACACAAGAATTTATAATTACTTATTGGGACTGTTTCATTCACATTTGTAAATGTAACCGTTTGACAGGAGAGGTATAGGATATAAGAAATATTTTTATTATTTGTGACTGCCTCGTTAGCCTAATGGTCCTAAGCGCAACTGCTACTCTAGAGGTCTTGGGTTCGACTCCCAGATCGAGCTAAAGTGTCATTGGATTTTCGCTATGAAATTCTCAGTAGCAGCTCAAAGGAAGGATTTGTCCCCGTTTAATGGCAATTAGGCTCGCCTCCTATTACATGGGACCTAAACATACCGGCGAACTGTGGGTGTCTATTAGTACAGGCCTGCCTCACCCTTCAGGGAATACCTACAGGCGTGATGGTATGTTGATGAAATTGTTGATCGCATGTTTCATTCGCATAAGATGACCAGTCATTGAAATTAACACCATATACCTTTTCCAAAAATATAGGTCTTTAATAGGTCCATAAAAAGTATCTACGCGATAGTATACCTAAGTAGAAAGTTATGTTATAAGTTACCATTAGGCGTTTAAATTAAGTATGTAAGTTCAAATAAAATAAATAGCTTTGACATCATAAGCATTTAATGAAGATAAAATTACTACTGTTTACCATGTAATTTGATATGTTATTTATTATTTATGGTAAGAAGACAACATAAAATACAAAAATATGCAAGGTAAATTATTTATTTTAGGCCAGTGCAGTGCGCTGAGGTGGAGACTGCACGTTCCTAAGTAATTATGGTTTGGGACGAACACCGTTTCATAAGCAGCTAGGTAAGATCTCACACTATTGAATTAGAAATTGAGCGATAGAGATGAAGGTAGGTGCAGACGCAGAACGTGAGATATGTGTTAGAGGTGGGTCTGCCACTGCAGATGGATGCACCTCTAACACATTTTAAATATGTAAGCTAAAGCAGCGCCTAAAGCAAGATGCGCACGGTAAATAAGTATAACGGTGCTTTTACAACCTCCGCACCGGTGCGCGCCTAGCCTCGCCTCGGAACATTGCCAATTCCCATTGCTCAAGTCTTAACATTGGAATTTCTCACCAGTAAAACATGAATAGATTTACTGTTTATTACATTATATATGAATAATACGAGTTTGAAAGTCTTCAGAAATTTATTTCATAATCAAAAGGTTTTAATACTAAAATGCTCACTCTCAACCTTATTTCATTTCTAGCGATTGACCATTTAGGTGCGCCTACAGTTATGCACTTCTACTCCATTATTATTATTTATAATGGGAACAAGTAGGATTTACTTCTGCTGCTTTTCTTTGGTGGTAATCTACACACACATAGCTAACAGTCATATTAACTTAATAGGGCATCTAATAATTTCAGAGACTGATTAAACAGGTTTGTGGCCTACTCAAAATAGTGTACTCTAAGTTTATGTGCCGAAAGAAGCATCTTATTCTTGTTTGATATATGAAACTGTTAATTTAGTCACGGAGATTAAAAAATACACTTTAGATATACTTGATGAAAACTACTTAACTTACCTTACACAAAAATCATAGTTATTTGTTGCCAGAAACCATAAACGTTTTTGTATGTGTTGACAGTGGTCTTCAAATAGGTCTAAGTAGGTAAGAGCCTCTGCCCACGTCCGCTTTTTTGTAGGACCAATTTTTAGACCATTCACTAAATCTATAGTTTCGTGGGGCCGACTTTCTACCGACCGATATACTCCATCCTCTCCGACAAAAAATCGGTCACCGATTGTCTGTGGCGTGTGGATAGCCTTAACGCTATAACGTCCTGAAAAGATGTACCTACTTTTTCTGAAGTTTGCAATTTCGTGCTGAACAGTATTTATGTTGAAGTTCATGCAAACATGTTTATTGTTGACAAAGGTACGTATAACGGAATGTTGAATAGACCTTTCAGGCAACCTTTGCGTAACATAGGTACGCAGACTTTTACTAATTGGGCACTCAGGAATATGTAAGGGTATCTCTTGCCTTATATCTCGCTACAAAAATAGCAGAGCAGCAGAGGTAGTTAGGTTTGAAATTAGCTTTATAAATGGTTCTCTTTACTATTTCAGGAGTGCCATGAATTTCATCCAATCACCCAATACCTGCGTTTGTTTTTGCTTTTGCCATGTGTCAGTCGACAGTCTAGCTATAATATAGTTGCATATCACTTACATACCACATGCAACTAGTTTAGTTTAAAACTGCCCACTGCAAAAAAAAATCCACTTGGTATCACATCGAATTCTCACTTACCTACATCAAAAGTGGCGAGATTTTCAATTTTCGTTAAGTCGCCACTTACATCACTAGTAGGAGATTACTATTCATAACTTGTAAATTACAAGTGAAATCATCGTTAAATTAATAGTTAATTTATTTCGGACCGAAAGATATCTGCGTGATAGCCAAGAGCACAAATTGCTATCAATCTGAAATACGTAAAATTTTGAAAGGTGCAAACTTAATCATAATACGTTTAGTGGCCGTGAAGACGTAATCATAAAGACGTGAACACTTATGTTCACAATCCACCACACAATAAATTGTTGCAAGATTTCTTTTGACCAAAGTAAACCTTGCCCTTTACGAATAACTATTTATATTTAATAAGTTTATTGTAGGTTCATAAAATCATATAAATATTGCATACCCAGAAAAGGAAGGAGATAATAAAACGCTTTGTTGAAGTAATTCAATGTTTAATTAAAACGTCATGATCAAGACAAAAGTAACAGCATCAAATGTTTCAAAAATGAAAAACTTTGTTACAATAGTTGTTTACTATATAGTTATCATAATAAATCTGTTTATACACAATACTTTTATATCTACATGTAAAATTATAACCTGTTGTTAAAATGAATGTGCCATCAGCCATCAATTGGTTGCGATGAGCACCAAAACGAATGATAACAATGGAAAATATGTTTTCTTTTTCTTTATTTAGGTAACCAAAAATCTGGCTCCTACTAATAGTCATGCTTCAGCATTAAGCACACGACTTAACATTTAGGTAGGTATCACATGCATGCAAACCTCTATTCGGAATACAAAACTTATCTAATAAAATAATTGAAACTATTCGAGTGTATAATTGCATTATAAGATAGACATTTCGATGCTGATAATTTATAAAAGTGATGAAATAATTGCGTCTGTGTTTTCTATGCTAGTTAATACAAACCTGAGTAAAACACCAAGTGTCCTTGTAATGTCAAACATTTTGTACTACATTTTATTATAAAATTATCATGATGCGGTTGCTCACTCGAAATATAAAAGTGTCAAACAGTAAGTAAACGTGTTTTGCTAACTCAGCTATAGATTTAAAATATTTCAATAGAAGTGGCTGTAGTTGTTTCGTATAGTAGGCAAAAGCAACACCTTGAGCCGCTTAGCGAGAAAGAGCAATGAATGGCACGTGACATTTCGATGAAACCATGCAAAAAATATTAAAGGTATAATGTATGTACTTAAATTCATTTAAAATCATGATTTCTAAAAATCAAAAATATGTAGACGTGCAGTCAATTCATTAATTATCATAATTGGATCAGTTGATAATATTGTATACAAACCATGTTATATCCTAAATATCCTGTACTTGATGTTAGAGATAGATAATACAATACATTATGTTTCTATCACCTAACTAGAAAATAATAAAAAATATAGTTGCTATATTACAAAAAAAAAAGTAAATAAAAATAGCTCAGCGACACTGAATTTCCGATTTATCTAACACCTTACAAGTAAAACGGAAAATACGTAAAAAAATAACAAAGTAAATGTAGCCCAGGAACACGGAGGTGGAATCCTAAAGCCCTTAACAAAATCTATTTATATTTTAACCATCTATTGGTGTATTTAATTTTACTTAATCTATTCAATTCCTATACTATAATGAGGCGCAATCATATACCTCAGATTCATACAACGCGCATGCACCCGGGACAGAATGCTATTTATCTTTAATAAGCACTATTATCTTTGCAACATTAAGTCACCTCGCTTTCAAGTTAATAATAGTAAATCAGAATAAGAGCTAAACTGTTGTCACTCGTGCCGGCGGCGCGCTCGTCAGTTACGTCCGGCAGTCGTGTCCTCAGCGGCCGGCGTCGGCGGCGTATTCTGTAACACAACATTACACTTCACCGTATTTCCGCTATTACTGTCTACAACTTGAAGCGTTGCTGTAGTTATCCTTATCTACCTCTATATTAGTAACAACTGTAATTTTGTTAAAGAACAGCCGATGCCGAATAAAATGGGGGATTTGGGGTATGGCTAGACAGAGTGAGATTAATTAAGAGAATAATAAGTACCGTAGCATCCTCGCGGTTCAGTCCGGCCCACTGGACGAAAGAGGGCAAGTCGCGCGTAGGCAGCTCGGCAGCCAGTGCCTTCACGCGCAGGTTGCGGTCGTCGGTCAGCAGCACCACCTCGCGCACTCGACGGACTACCTTCGCCTCTCTGCCGTCGTCCCCGCGCGTATCTGCAATATTATGGTATTGTAAATCAATTCAAATCGCACGATAACACGACACCTAGACAGACGATATACCCGCTAATACAATTTTGTCGCGTATCGGAATGTTACTAAGGAAGCGTCATTAAAACAAATAATCTGTGGCGCCAGCGCAGATAAAATCACCGTTCACGCGAGGTAAGATATGTAGTAACAGCCGCCACCGTCTAGCTCGGCGGACTGGGTCGACACGGCGATACATCTACCGGTCCGCCGCGCTCGCGCCTTCTCCAATACGCATTTGGTAGCTTCTGGATAGTACCGCAGAAACACGACGGGCAAATAACAATAACTATATAGAATGTATTTTGAGTGGAAGGTTTTGAGGTTGTGAATAAGGATGGATGGCTTTATGAGTAGGACAAGACCGAGTTAGCGATGAATGGATGTGTGATAGGCCGTATGGCTAGAAAGCAGGTGACTTCGGAGATAAAAAAATAATAGTTTAAAAAACACTAAAAAACACGTTTTAGCTTTTAATCGTGGTCAAAATTCATTACAAGACCTTTCTAACAAGTCCAAACACGGCTGTGATACGATCATCCATCATGAAGTTCCAGTTCATATCTTCCGGCTCCATCATCAGATCAGCTCGACAGTACCATGTTATTGTATTTATTATCAAAATCATATACAACTGCCAATTTTCATAACGCTACGATCTTTAGAAGATGTTTAAATTAGTTTTCTTAGATTTGATTACATAGTTACATACATACAAGTCGACCTAATAAAAGCGTGTTAAAAAATAAACAAACGCACAAATAAATTGAGTTAAGGGCAGGAGACCGAAGTATAAATAACTCGAAAGAATCATATAAAGAAATAGACATTTACGTGCAAATTATATATATAAACATACTTGGATATAAATAAAGTCATGATATAAACGTATAAAACATAGCAGTATGCTTAATTTGCTATATAGCTTTTAAAGGGAGTCCCTCTTTTGGGACATCTGCACGAGTTTTAACATCAAAGGAAACCCAATTCCGTGACTGAAATCATTTCTAAGAAACTAAGTTTTTCATAGTGAGATAAAAGGGGTGGGTAGTTGACACCACTAACCAATAATTTCAAGTCACTACTTCTCTAAAAAAAGCACTTTATTTTACCCATAAAAACCAATTAATTTTCAATTTCTTGAAAAAATAGATTTTTAATTACTTTAAAATCAATAAATAGTTAGTCAATTGAGTAGGCCGCGTAGTGAAGTCACAGTGTGCTATCGCCTGCGCCAACTTGGTTGACAAAATTTGCGACATTTTGATTTTCCAAATAAATTATACCAACCATGTTTTGGTATAAATTACGAATTTTGTTTTTTTTTAAATCAGGGGTTGATTACCAAAATATTTTGCTGGATTAATCCTGTTCCAATAGCCTAAATAACCCTTCTATTCAGGTTTTAAGAAGAGATTTTAACTGATTATTGACTGAGTTGAATACGAGTAATTCGAAAGCTACCGTGTTAAAAAAAACCTAATAAAACATAAACAAAATAAAACTTTCAATAAGAAAGATCGTTACAAGTTTAGACCGACTGAATAACGAAATATTTTTTAAATATTTCCTTTTTTACATGGTAATCACATTTTTGTCAGTAATGGCGCTTATTTAAGGGCTTACTGCAGCTGCAGCAGCTAGTAGTAAAGCGGCATACTCCAAGCACAGCCTGCAGAATCTTGTAGTTCCTATTGTTCTGTATGGTGTGTACTTTAAACATGGCCGATATTTATAACATGTACACTCTAGCAGGTAGGAAGGTAGGCAGGCAGGCAGGAAGCAGGTAGTCGTTACGGATAGTCAGAAGCCAAGAAGTCTGACAACCAGTCTATCCAAGAGGTACCGTGTTGCCCAGTTACTGGGTTGTGGAAGTCAGATAGGCAATCGCTCCATATAAAACACTGGTATTCAGCTGCATCCGGCTGCAAGTCAACCCCAACATAGTTGGGAAAAGGCTAAGCAGATGATGACTATCTAGCAGGTACGCCTGTTAGAGGATAAGGCGATCTACAATGCATACGGAAATGCTAGGGATAGGGTAGCGTGAGAGTGGATTGCGGCCAAAATTGTGTTTTATGCTATCTCGTACTTTAGCTGGACCTAGTACTCCTGCTAATTTGCTGGTGTTAAAGTTATTTTTCAGAATATAATTTGTTGTATAGTGAGTGCTTGTACATACCTAACTAGATTCAATATTAATGATGCCTTTTAATGGTCTAATCGAAATAAATGATGTTACTTTGAGTTTACCTTGGTCGGCGGCGATGTTGGCGTGCAGGTTGAGCGCGGTGGCGAGCACGCGGTCGTCGTTGGTGGCGCGCGTGGCGGCGCGCTCGGCCGTGCAGGCGCGGCCCGGCAGCAGCGAGCCGCGCGACGTGGCCAGGCGCAGCGCCGCGCCCGCGCCGCCCACCCACGCCAGCGCCGCCCGGGCTGCGGCACCCACGCGCGCGCTCAGCCGCAGGCCCTCCAGCTCCGTCATTACTGCGGGACCAAGCACTTATATTCTTCCTCTTCTTTCTTTATCGTGTGGACAGTAAGGTCTAACGACCCCACATAACCGAGTGTCAAAGTTTCTAAACCGCCTCAAGGGCCTCTGACATGGTTACTAATAAATAACAGGTGATGATTAAAAAAAAAACATAAAATCATATTTTTAATAAATACATAAATTTAATAAATAATTAAATATTATGTGTTCTGGTGGTAATACACAAAATTAATTGTGTTTGTAATTGTAATTTTATAAAATCCGTTTTTGTTGATAACATCCTGTTCAATATGTACAGGACCTGTACATAGTACTCGCCAGCTGAAAGATGGCCCCACATGGCCAGTAATGGCCACCTTCCAAGTGGCGTATTGTACAAGACTTGCTTTCGATTTGTGCACTTTTTACTGCAAAATCCTCTTGCTTTATTTGTCTAAAACAATTTTTTTCTAGGTACTCGATAGGTCTTCAGACAAGAAAACAATATTTATATTCATTCATTCACTCACCCACTACGGGTACGGCCAAGGTATAAGGTTGCGCGGGCGCAGCCACGATAGCTTGTAGCAAAGACAAGTGGTCGATGAAGCAGTTGGTGTCGGGCACCAACAGCCGCGGTCGAACTTCAACCTCCGCGCTCACAGAGCCTCCACGTAATATTTCCTACAAACAAAAGTTAATTATTAATAAACTGTTTATCCAAGTTACTGAAATTTTATCGGTCCTTGCGTCAAAAAGATTGAATAACTAGCGGTTTGAGAAACAGGCCTGAGTTAAAACATAGGATAATATTAGATTTAAGAAAAGGTATGGGGGATTCCCCAATAATAAAGAAATAGATTATGTAATTTTTTGCTTGTAGCAATGATAAAATAATTACGAAGTCGATCGTTACACAAATGCTCACATAGTCTCAATTCAACAAAGCAATTGAATTCCTTATTGTCCGCTCAGTTAATTTCATTTCTAAGGCAAATTTAAATGCTATCTACAAATAAGATCGGAATATTATCAAATATTGCTTTCAATCAATGCTCAGTGTATTGAGCCTTAAAAAGTTTGCTAATATCTATATGAATTACTAGCTTCTGCCAGCGACTTTACCCGGTTTAAGATCTATAGCCTATATATAGCCTTCCTCGATAAAGTAGACTATCGAACACAAAAAGATTTTTTCAATTCAAACGAGTAGTTCTTGAGATTAACCGTTCAAACAAACAAACAAACTCTTCAGCTTTATAATTATAATATAGATACGTACTTGCATACGTAGGCGATGTTTCTCTAGCGTAGCCTTCCTGGTCTCCAGCTGTTCTTTGCGACGCAGCAGCTTGCGGGTCGCCTCGTCGGTCCCCTCGGCCTCCACCCCTTCGCTGTGGCTGGGAGCCTCGCTGGCAGTAACGCTTGCGCTGCTTTCGTCCTCAGAATTTTCAAACTATAATTAAAATAATTTTAGCATTATTATAACATCACGTGTCTATATTCCCGGAAGGGTTAGCCAGAAGGTGTCTAGTCCTCCCACATTTTGCTAGTTTCAGTCATATAATAAAGGGCGTACTTAAGGCTACTAACCGGGCTCAACTTTTTGATAGAAACCCGAATAACCCTTTGCAATGCTCTTTGTATGATTCAAATTCATACGAGTTCCAACTATAATAAAATAAGGATTTAAAAAAAAAAAGTCTGTGTATGGTTTTACTACTGAAATAATAAAATTATATACATTTTAATCTTTAACACCTAAATACTTAAATATACCGGCGAACTGTGGGTGTACATTGGACCCGGTGTAATTGTACATTACACCTCTGCCTAACCCTTCGGGGAATACAGGCGTGATGGTGATGGTATCTTTAAGTAACATTAATAGTAATTAGCGAGGTGATAAGTGCGCTGTAAAGCAACTTGCCAATCACCTGATAATTATATTTTATGTACCAAATAGTAAAATTCTTATTTTATTGCACATAAAATCTTTCAGCCATAAATAAGCAGGCTAAAAATGCGAATAGCTTATTTTATTGTCTTATTGAAATACCTCGCAAAAGAAAACAACTCGTTAATTTATTTTATTCTAGCTCCGGCCCGCAACTTCGTTTGCGTTGAGTCAGTATTAACCGAGACCAGAATTATCCCGCGAGCATATATTTTTACGAGGTAAAAAGTAGCTTACGTAAGCTACTTTTTACCCTATTCAAAACTATAAGCTATCTCTGTATCAAACATGCAGACGCGGGTCGCTATACAAATGAGCGGGTCGACACATTCGGTTTGGCAACATTACCAGAAGTTGATCTTACCCGCTATTGATTACACAACAGGACGAGTTATCTACAAAAATTGTACCAAATATTAAAATTACCAGTTGTTGCAGAGGGGCGTGCAGCGGCTGCAAGCGTTGCACAGCGCTGGCGTAACGTGGCGCGGCGTCTGACGGGTACTCCAGTCTTAGCACCGGTGGCTCCACTCCCACTAAATATCTGGGTAACCATCATTTACGATTAGCTCTTCTTCTGTACACATTCATTTTAATACCTATTTTTGGACCAACAAAATGGCTCGTGTGCCTGTAACTGTATAGTACCTATACACTTGAAATTGGAACACAGTAAACGCTGCTTAGCGTAAATAGATATGGTGAAAGTACTACCCTAGATCAGCTTTAAGAGCTTCACTACTAACGATATTTTGTGACAAATATTTGGAGACATATCCCCGTTAGGGCGAGTTCTCCAATAATCGCCGCATATTGACAGATGTTTGCTATGGGAATGTACTGATATAGTGCCTTTGAAACACTCACTGAAGTATTTTGTTAAGCATTAGATAGGAGACTCCAGCATACAACTATATAGGTATCGAAACGGAGTGAAATAAAATTAACCAATAGGATGGAATTATAATGAATACTAAGATACGAGTAGTAGGAATAGCAAGGAGATCCAATAGTACATGTGGACTCACTCGGTGCCGAAGAACAGTAGCTTGCTGATCCTTAGCGCGTGTTCAGCGGCGTGGTGTTGCCCCAGTTGGTCCACCCGCACCCACGCGACTGCCGGCTCCATGTACATAAGTGGCGTGAACCCGGCCAAAGACGCGTCTTCGGGTAGTCGAACGCATACGTAACCTTACACAAACACATTAAAACAGAATAAATGTTAAAATACTTCTTGTAGATATACAGACTTGCCAATTAATCACTAGTGGCTAAACCACTTTCCCTATTAAACATACATACCATTCGTTAAAAAAAACTTAATCTGCAAATTAAATTAATGATCTGATTGTTATGTTAACCTAGTTTGTAGTGAAGATCTATTTGCAAGTAATTATTTCTTTTTTGTTTTGTTAGTGATGTGCTGGCCAAATGCCGTTAACTTAATTTGCTAGTTATAATATGTGGTTGTAATGGGTGTAGTTATTGTTATTATGTAATGATTGTCTGATATTAAGATTATTAATATTACATTTTTCTTTTTTGTAAGGTTTACATAACACAGAACCCGGCCCGGACGGCGGGAACGGCGGGCGGGACGGAGGAAGGCATGCTAAGGGCCGAAGCTGACTCACAGAGGCCACTAAAGTACTTTTTATGGGGTTGGCATATTTGTTTAGATGAAACCTTAAAACAAACAAAGAGGAACAAGTAACAAATCTACTTCAAATAAAATGAGACACCAATCGATACTTTTGGAAGTATGCACTATGCAAGTGCATCCAAGCACCACCTTCAATTAGTGCTGGGCTATTGCAGGACATAGAAACAAATGACATTGGTTATAAATTTGGGTCATTATTATTAACGATTGTAACTGTTCAGATCGACGTATGCATGTCGTCGTGTTTCGTTCGTTACCAGTAGACATAACCATAAGAGTAAGTACTAACTGCAATAAAGAACAAAAAATATGTTACAGTCAGCTATAAAAAATAACAATTCTCACACTTTATTTTAATAATATGATGACCGTTGATGCAGTTTCTTATAAGGATTAAAATATTGTACACCTGCTAAGATAAATACGAGAAAAACGTCAAATAGCGATAATTTTGCCCAGTCTTTAACACTTCTGAAATAGTAATTCTAACGTACCACGATCAAGTTTAACAAAGAAAAAAAATAAGTTACTTTTATAGCTGTTTTGTTAATATAAATCAGTTTATTTATGTAGTGTCGACTTTCAGCGAGTGCCTTGGTAATGTACAGGCGCCGGGCAGAGGTGATATACTAGTTATAAACATGCACTATCGTTCTCTTTATCTTTATGGGATCAGCGGAACCCACGGCAACCGCAACACGAGATACATTGATACTAGCGATGCTATTACTGTGACGGGATTGTGTATCACTGTAATAACAATTTATTTTTATCTCACAAACAACGTTACTAATGCTTTATACGTTACTAGTGGTAATAATTGATAGAAAAGTTCAGTTATTGAGGATAATTTGACCAATTTACTATATTTTTGTTTGGTACATTGTAAATGTATAGTTTAAATAAAAATAAAAAGTAAATCACTGTAGCGCTATTTTAAAGCATCCTGTAAGCAGCATATAAACACTATACAATGAAGTATTTGATGATAACTTAGTGTTATAACGCGAATGGGAATGACAAATAGGTACTTTCAAAACATACGAAAAAACACTTCTCACTGACGTTCCACAAATTTTTATGACCTAATATGGCAACTTGTTCGTAGTGTAAACAAAGCACAATGGATACTCACCTTCTTTCATTTCGTTTTCGAATTCTATCGACTTGTCATCAAGAGATTCCAATATGTTCATAAGCTTTGCAAGCCAATCCCACGGGTCGTTATCCGCTCTGAACAAAAATAAACAGTTAACAATAAAATCACATTTACAGATACAAGTAAAATAACGGTAAAAGTAGAAACTTACCCAATATCAAAACTGTCGAACGATGGTGGTGGGTTCCATATACTACTGTGGCATAACATCCAGTCGGACCACACCTTAAATATACAGGAAACTATTATGAACAGATCATACTTAATAAATTATTATCAACTTAGCGCGCACACATGGTTATTTTCTTAATTACATGTTACACCAGAGTTCCAAAGTAATTGGTGTATATTAACAGTACTTCTCTAAACGCTTAAAAAATAAAACAAGTTCCGACTCTCGGTATTACAGTAACCCACAAATTAAAAGATGGACGGTATAACGAATACGTAGCAGCAAGTTACCATCAAAATAAAATGTTATTAGGCAATACTGGAATATTACCTCTTTAAGGCAATCGAGCAGTATAGTTACCTACACTTGAAAGTAAATGGATACAATTATTGATGCCGATTATGTGTTTCGTGCCAAAATAAATCAGATTACAATTTTTCTGCATTAGTTATTTAGTTACTTGATGGCAATGACAATCTATTTCTATTCGGGTATCTAAGTGATATGCAGAATGTTTGGCAATGCTTTAGTGGATACCTTGATGGCAGGCAGCAGAAGCAGTGCGTCGGTGTGGTGTTGCGACTGAGGCACCTCCGGCAGCAGCGCGCAGCAGCGCTCCAGCATGGCGCCGAACATCAGCAGAGACACGCCCAGCGCGCACTCCAGCCACGCTGAACGTTCGCCGCTGTTGCCCTCTATCGTACCATCGAAACATAGCGGTAATTAAAGTAACGACAAGCACGACAAGCAATATAAAAAAGATTAATTTGCATTACCGAATGAAAATATATCACCCAAGGTATGATCTTAGTGTGCCACCCGACGAAGTTCATCGACTCAAGAATTTTAGCGTTTTAATATTATTATTATAAACAAATATTTTCTTACAACAAAAAACAGATGTCAAAACCCTGCCAAAGTGCCAATATAACACCAAACAAGTATTTAAATATTTGTTCAGAATAATCGACAGCCAATGTCTATTTACGAGCAAATAAGCATAATTACGTATGTGCATACAATCGTGAGTCTCATCCACCTCGCACTAAACAGTTTACATTTATCAGTAAACGATCAGGACCAACCGGAACCAGCTACCTGTTGAATCACCGCCTTCTCCGTAATCAATACAGGTACATACGTCGAAATAAAACGAACGTGACCCAAAACAATTTTTTTTTTCTTTATATCATCATCATTTTTTGTTTACAGAATCGCTAACAAAGAAACTTATCCCTATGACTAACACATTAATCAGAACCGTTTACTTAACCACGAAGCCTAGCAAAGAATGATAAACTGTCTTCATTAACCATAATTGAAAAATTGTGTTAGCGTTTCAGTTCTTTAAGATTAAGACCGGATGGGTTTTATGTTTCTTCTATATACATATTTACAAAGCTAGACGTGCATAAATAGGTAGTGATAGAAACACGTCGACATTGGATCATCCACCGACAGCTCATCGGTCGCTTCGAGCCGGTCCCGATATAAATAGTCGTCTAAAAATACACAGCACGGATTGCACCTGCAAACGCAAAACACCTACTATAGGTACTATTATGCTTAACAAATGCCTGGATAATAGTTTTCAATGCAATGTGAGCTTAATGTATTTTTTTAATTACTTTTTTTTTTGCCTTATCATGTTCTAGCTTCAATTGCACCGAATAAGCTCCTATTAAATACTGGTTGTTTGTATTGTTTTAGAAAGCTTAGTAACGGTCGAAGCTTTTTTACTTTGTGGATTTACATTCGTGTTCGCTTTTTAAAATAAAATTTGTGTTCTAATAGTGATGAATTTCTAATAGTGAAGTTCTAATATATTTTGTCGAGCAAAGTGATTCCCTATTAACTATAAGTCAGTATGGCTGATGTTGGACAGATGAATAATTCTCAATCGATCGTTAACCAAAGTTTAATGAATTATTATCAAAAAAAAATATTTCCCTAAAATGAGACAATGAGAAAATTACAAAAATCTGAACTATATATCCTCCTAAACTTTTATCGTCTATAAAAAATCGCGGTGGTTTGAGGACCCTGTTTCATGGGCCGCCCTTAATATATTATTGCCTACTACTACGTCTATCATGGGGTTCATACAACGATACTCAAGCACAATCTCGTGTAGAGCATACATTTAGATTTATTTAATTGATTAAATCGAATATTAGAGGAATCCTTCAACGAAAACCACAAAAGCTAACATTTCTTAGGTTTTTTGCAAATTGCAGTGTTGAAAATTTTAAAGTAGAGTTTCGTTTTGTAACATCACGGTTCTAAGAAACTGACTATGAATTTACACTCTCGCGTCTCCACACGATTTTCCAATGTATAATGACTACATATGAGTATTAAATCGTTATCATCAATGTTTCGACTGATTTATGTGTTGTATTTTTGTACATGAACGTTATCTCATATTTATTATCATTCCAGGAACTTTTCTCGACGTAAGCGCTGCCAAAGGGCATCGTCTTGCCGAACGTCATAATTAAGGGTTTCGAACGCCATAATTTTTCTATAATAATTCAAAACATCATTACGAGTAATGGCGTAAAAGAGTGGTCGTCACCGTGCCGGCGACGCCGAGTCAGTTTGTTGAACCTGTCGCCATCAAATGTGTGCATTTGCGCGGTGCGCGGGCGCAGGCGGCGCGGCGGCGCGCGTCGTCCGACTGCAGTGCATCAACCTCCAATAACTTGTAATTTGTAATTACAAACCTTTACTGCGCCCGGACGGAGCCGCAGGAAATAGCCACGTTTACAGCTCACGTTATATATTAATTTGGTAAATCGAACGTGAACACATTAGAGTACCCATTTTTTAGTTTATGTTGTAAACAACGTGATTTCGGTGATTCGTAGTCGTCAAATATAACTTACAAATACTTAATACTTTCAAGTACTTAGAGTCCTTACGTAATATTAATTCATCATCAACTTTAATTAACAATTATAAAACAGTACGCTGTCAATAAAAAATATGGCAGATTAAAAACATTTTAAACCAATATTGTTAGTACATTTTTTTTTTTTAAATGGGACAAGCCCGCCACACTGTTCCCAAACCACTGCAACTCCTGTAAGCCAGAATCAACAGTGGCGACCACAAGAAAAGCGCCGAGACAATGAAGCTCGACGAGTCCCAGAGAAACGATTTAACTGTCTTGGATCCCGCAACGAAATTAATCAGAAAAGATTAGCGGAGGAGTAAGAAAAATATAATTTCCACTTCCCTCCAAACAAGCAGGAGACAGAACAGAATTAGGCCAATAGGCACAAAGGGATTATTTACAACTGGGAGAAGCCCAGATTGCCAAGCACCACGGATTGCAATTATCATTAACTTTAATGGGTCCTAATGTGAACTGTTACATTTGATTCCAGTAATAGGTATGGCAAAAACGCTTGAACGCACGGAAATTAGTTCTAGTTTCTACAAGGTCCGCATAATAAACAACACCGGATGTAACCTGTACACTATCTAACATAATATTTCGCTCATTCTGCCAAAGAATACACTCCCATAAGATGTGATGAGCAGATTGTTCATATTCACAGTCAGATGTAGAACATTGACACAAAGGAGAGGCAACAAGCTTAAAAGAGAATAATTTACTCTTAAAGTTGCCATGACCTGTGAGAAATTGGGCAACACAGTGGTCCACCTCCAGCCATGTTCTGGCCAGCCGTTCGCGAACTGAAGGAAAGAACTGATGGAGGTGCCGGCCCTTGATGGAATTATCCCACCTACATTGCCATTCAGATAAAAGTTCCTCCCAGACATCAGTCTGCGGTTTAAATAATCTAGAGATCTTAGCACGGTCACGTTGAGTTAGAAAGTTTGCGTCCATGGTCTCTCGCGCGGCATAGTACATTGCAGCACGTCGCTGCACCTCGAGATCGACTGGAAGTACACCTGCAAGTACTGGTAGTGCTTCAGTACTAACGGTCCTATACGCTTTGCATAAAAATATTAAAGCTAACCGTTGGCTTTGAAGCAATTTACGTCGTACCGCCCCTATGGTGGCCCTATCGGCCCAAACAGGTGCACCGTAGCACATACAACCTAGGTAGGTAGCTGCATAAATAGTTTTCAGAGTTAAGAAAGACAGACCCCAAGTAGCTTTAGATATTCTCGTTAGGGCATAAAAATTCTTTTTAGCTTTTTCTCCGACTGTGTTAATGTGGTCAATAAAAGAAAAGTTCTTTTCTAAGACCATACCAAGGTAGCATACGGATTGTTTTCGTTTAACGGGAACGTTATTAAATTTAATACTAGGCCATGATTTAAGATCACCTTTTAACATAAGTTGATACGTTTTTTGCGGTGCAAAGGTTAAACGGTTCCGATCGCCCCACTGTGATATTAAACGTAGGCATGTGTCAGCTAAATTCTCAAGTCCAGCCCGAGTACTCGACTGAATGAGCAGAAGGCCGTCGTCCGCGTAACCGGTTAAAGAACAGCCGCATGGTAGCGGAATCGCAAGAAAATCGTCAAAACCTAAATTCCATAAATAAGGACCGAGAACCGAACCTTGAGGACATCCCATGGTTAATGACTTCGATGCGGAATAGTGTCCAAGTTTGAGCTTCGCGGAGCCATTGAGAAAGTAAGAGGAAACAAGAGAATAGATGTTTTTATAGCAACCACGGGTTTTTATTTTAAGTAGTAGCATAGGCCACCATGCGTTATCAAAAGCCCCAGAAATATCGAGGAAGATCCCAAGTACATATTTATGTTCGGATGAGGTTACAGTTTCCCTTACAGAAAGTACCGCGTCGACGGTAGATTTACCTATTGTGAAACCGAATTGATTGCTGTGAAATTTCGGCCCGTCTGGCAGCAAGCGTGGTACGATAAGGCGCTCAAGCAGTTTCCCCAAAGATGGTAGTAGGGTTATGGGTCGATACGACTTTGGATCGTCCGGGGGCTTGTCGCCACTCTTTGGAATTATTCGTATAAAGCCACGTCGCCAAATTTCAGGAAAAACGCCGTCCGCAATGCATCGGTTATACACTGTTAAAATTGCGTCACTCGCGGTTTTACACGCCTCTATAATCATTTTATTAGATATTTTATCTTCACCCGATGACTTATTGAGTGGTAGCCTCTTCACCACATTTAAGAACTCGTCAGTGGATGGTAAATCTGACGCTGGTGATTCAGGTGGCACAGCAGCCCACGCCCTGATCTGCTGGTGGTAATCGCTGTCGTTTACCGCTGAATCATCGGGTATAAGAGTATTGAGAAGTACTTCCGTTGTTTCTTCGATACCGGTAGTATGTTTATTATTTACTTTTATGTTTTCGATATATGCTAGATCGACCAATCTATTAGCCTTAAACTCGTGATACAAGGGAGACCATGGACCTTCTTTATCTAATTTTTCTACAATTTTGCGCATTAAATTGCCCTTAGATTTTTCGACTGCTGCTCTGTAGCGCGATCTGGCAACTCTAAACGTATTTGAAGCAAGAGCAAGCAGGTCTCCGGTAACCTTACGCTTTTTAAGCTTATTAAACTGCCTACGCGCTCTGCGGTAACTTTTACGCTGTTCAACTAGGTATTCACTCCACCAATCACATCTACGAATATTGGTCATAGATGCGCGACCAATGGCGATGTCAGCACAGTATATAAAAGTTTCTGACATAATCTCAGCACTTTCTTCAGCTGACAGCCCGTCGTGAGTGAAGTCTTTGGCGTGACAAGCAAAAAGCGAGCTAAAAAATTCCCAGTTCGCGCCTTTACATTTATATCTAAAACTACCCGTAACATGGGACGAACCTTGAGTAAACATAGGAACAAATTCGTACACGATCAGGCGATGATCACTACAAGATGCGTCCGGTAGGACACGCCACTTAACTAAGCGAACGTCTACACTAGAAAGTGTGACGTCAATACTAGATTCGCCCATTTGGCTGCAAAAAGTAGGTGGTGCGTCAGGGGTGTTATGAATTGAAAGGTTCATTTCGGCAATGAAATCTTCAACAGCGCGTCGCCGTTCGGAATCCGTCCACCGAACCTTGCCATACCACAGGGACGATGACGCGTTTACGTCCGCGCCAACGATAACTTTGCAGCCCGCGAGCGACCGCAAGACGTGACGGAGGTTGTGTATATGAGGACCAACAGGGTCAGAATATTGAAAGTAACAGCTCACAACGTAAACTTTATAGGAAGCCGATGAGACCTCCGCAACGGCACAGTGAGGCGTCATGAGGTTACGCAAAGAAGTTACAGTAAAGTTAGCAGAACGCGCTACGTAAATACCACGTAAATATTGTTAGTACATGTTAATGATTGACAAATTATATTTAAATGACTCGCTGTGTGCACCAGTGAGACTAAAAATGAACTCTAATGCACTAGATAAGTATACCGACATCGTGCAGCCCTTTAGTAGCCCTTTTAATATTGCAGAAAATAGCTACTTAAGGTACCTATTTCCTATATTTCCTTGAACACTTGATTAGCACTTTTAGGGTCCCGTTTTTAAACTAAGGTGCTAAGATAGATAAAATCATAAGGAAGAAAGCATCTTCAGTTTTATTCGCTGATTAGTGCTGCAAATTCACAAATAAAAAACCTAGTTTCAGATGCTTATTTACACTCATAAACTGCACACAACTATGTAGTACTTACACTGGTAGGATATTATAATAGAATTATAAACCTCGCACTGCTACGCAATAGTTTCATAAACGCCTGCAACTAAGTCATATCTAATAGTTATAAAATCTTGAAAAAATTTAGCTCTATATAAGTAGGAACCCTACACACAACGGATGGTACAACACCCGGTGTTGCAATTTGCAATTTTCATAAGCTTCATTAACACGTTATTGTATTAGCGTCCATTTTTATTGTATTCTATCAATAAATATTTTTAGATAATCATGTCTAAAATATATTCTTTTAAACAATGTGTAAAATTTGAATGGGGTCCATTTAAACTTGAAGAAAAACAACAAACAGAAGAAAGAATTATTTAAATGTTGAAATCAGCTACTAATTCCGAAAACACACATTCGCCTTTTTTTTAAAGCATGTAATTGCAGCTGCATTGGTACCTTTTATTTTAAATTATATTTTTATTGCAGATTTATTGCACACTGCGATTGCAGAATCAAGCTTTTTGGTTGATTTAAAAAAAAAAGCTGCATGCAGTTTTGTGTACTTTACGATATTTTAAGATATTTTTTCTGTCAGCTTTGCTACCTTCAATAAATCGGGTACGTAAGGAAAAGTTTAAGTAAGTAATCTTCATCCCTCAAAGGTGATGGCTAAATGACTGCCCCCGGGCCAGATACATTCTGGAATGTACACACATCAACAAAATCTAGGGATATTTTATATTTCATCAAATATCTAAAAATCTATGAAGAATTTTCTGGTATTGTAAATGGGAGAATGATAGGTTATTTTAAGGTCTTTAATAAAAAAATAAAAAACATTTCCTTTTTTTGTTGTTTTGATTGAAAATATTTTTTTTTCATCGCCGTAGAAAATTTGTATGACAAAAAAATTATGTTTCTTCTTATAAAACTATTAATTTTAATTAAAATTGAATAAAAATAATAAAATCTGTTAATTAATAATCTGTGTTGCTACCTCTCACATTAATTACACATCGACATCGAATTTTAATACTTAAAATTAAATTGTCAATGTCTTGCTGCGATAGAGGTCCCATGTTTTTTACAAATCATCGAAAAGTTGTTGTTCCGTCGTCAAATTTTGCGGGAAATCCGTCAAAGCTTTTCGTTGTTACATGTCCCAGGCATGCTCGATAGGATTTAAGTCGAGAGACTGTGCAGGCCAATCCAAAACTTGACTATCGTGGTCTCGGAGAGCGGCAGACACCAGCCGCGCCGTATGGAAAGAAGCATTATCGTGCATGAGTACAAATTCCTGGCCCATTTGGAGTCTGTGTGGGACAATAACAGTCTCTACTACCTCGTTGTGGTATTTTCGTGCAGTCATGCAGCCTTGGTTCCAAACGAGCTGGGTTCGTCCGCTAAGACAAATTCCTGCCCACATGATGATTGTGCCGCCTTGGTATGAGCGGACCTCCTGAGGGTGCCGAAGACGGCTAACTCGCCCTGAAGTTCTCCAAACACGTGTTCTTCGTGATTCCGGATGAAACCCAAACCGGGACTTATCGGTGAATAGCACCAAAGACCATTGTACGTCACTCCATGGTAAATTCTTCCGACCCCACGAAAGACGCCGACCGCGATTGCCACGTCGCAATGCTGGAACACGTAGCGGTCTTCGAGCATGAAGACCAACTTCATGCAACCTCCTTCGCACGGTTTGGTCGCTTACCAGTAGCAGGTGATCCTCCTGGAGCCTTTGTACTAGTTGCATCGCTGTGATATTCGGTTGTCTTCTGGCAGTCATTTGCAGAAATCGATCCTGTTTCTGCGAAGTAACACGATATCTACCCGTGTGCCGTTCAGCCACATCCCCAGTACTGCGATAACGTGACCACAACCTTGATATCACGGTTTGGCTGGTGTATAGGACCTCAGCAAGGACGCGTTGAATGGCACCATTTTCTAACATGCCCAGGGCCCGTAACATTTCATCTCGACTCAAATGACGACGTCACATGACTCTTAAAGCTCACACGACACGTTAAATTAAAAAAAGAAAAAAATCTAATCCCTTTTCATTAATAAATATTAATAAAACAATTTTAATTTTCCTTAACGCAACGACTTTCTAGCAATTTTACCGCCGTATTTTGTTTTTTCTTTTGTTTTTTTTTTAATTTTAATTTTTAAATTTTGAATATAGAATACATGAGGTTTCAATCTGTATATAAACTTTTCATAGAAAACTAGAAAAATTTTAAACTACAAAGTCGTAAATAATTTAGGATCAAGGTATCCCTAGATTCTGTTGATGTGTGTATATGAATCTTACATAACCTCATAATATTCAAAAAATCATTCATGAATTATGTAGTGTTTAATATTTTCCCAGCACTTTCGTGAACTATTAAACATAATAAAGTATCTAAAAAAAAAAAGAAAAACTTTTCATCACAAATATTCGCTTATAAATATACAACCTCATTTTCGTTTTTAGTTTTATTACTTTTCGAAAGTGTCAGTTGAAGAAAATTAGATACTGGCAAACACACCATTTTTCCTTTTTAGGCAATATTATTTTACCATTATATTATTCCCAAAAAGTATCTGTAACATTTTTACATGAAATACTAATATTTAGCCATTCAGAATTACATTGTGCTAGGTGCCATATTTATACATGGTACCTGGCACATGGGGCAGTAGTCTATAGTTCCATTTAGCCATCTTCTTTTATTTGCTGTGTTCGACCCTGTCGATTGTTCAATTTACAAATGTTTATCACCTATGTCTGTACACTGTGGAATGCAATAAATGATTGAGTATTGACTACTTTCCGTCCAGGCCCATTCAAACTTTTCATCCCATATATAATTATAGCTTATAGGTGCATTTGTACGTGTTTATAGCCACATTTTCACCTATTGTTGCAACTAGTCGATCTATAATATCGTGATAATTTTACACATAAATAAGGATACCTATAATGATGGTGACATTTCGAGACGACGCGAGTGAGGAGACCAATATCGACTGTACGAAGCCGATGGACCGCTATCTAGTCTGGTTTGCTTCAACTTTATTTTTCCACCTGTCACCTAATATGATGTACTTTACTGTTCATAAAATTTAAATTCTATTTCTTACAATTAAATGAATTATAAATCAAAATGTCTAATTCATGTGATATTTAATTGCATGCACTTTTAATGTTTAGTTTCATTATATTTACCATAAAATTCCTTTAAGAACGAAGAAATTAATTACCTTTTATACCACATACATATTCTTTTTATTTTTTGTTAAACAACCATTTATCTAGAACTTTTACTGCTGTGCCTATAGTCAATAAAGCAATTTTATAGAGCTGATGATCAGACTGAAATAGAATTCATCTTTTTTACCATGTTATTAACGAGCGGTTAATGTGACTATTCATTGTTTTGTTTTTATAATAACAAAAGTTATTTACGATTATATTAAGTTATTTACACGGCCGAAGTAAGTAATTAAAGTCATCTCTATTCTTAACGTAAATTCCACTTCTAGTAACAGAATGACGATGACACATTTGTAAAACATCCGTGACTCACTACTCTGGATAGTAAATGTCGGTCTTTTCATTCGTACAATTCTTTGACCATAACATAAAATAAAAAAATGCTACTTGGGCCTAACGTGTAACTATTACTTATGTTCAATGCAATTAACGATGCTGTCATTTTGGATTCTCCGTTATGTTGTGTTTGTGCTCATATCCCGGGTACTCGAACTAATTTCTTGAATCACGGGCAGTATAAGTGGAATGAATAGGATAATAAAAAGATAAATAAAACTAAAACATTATTTTCCATACACCTTTTTTTGAAACATTCGAATATCTTAACTACATTTCAAAAATATTTATTTTCGCTTGCGCTAAATATATAATAATAAGTTGCGATCAGTGGCCTTGAAATATGTAGCGAAAATAATTATACACCTTAATGAAAGTTATAATGAACGAACGCAAATAAAGTTGTAGCGGTAGAGCAGGCAATTTAGCTATAGCTTATGCCAGCAATTGTAGGTTTACTGCAACTTTCAAAAATATTCCTAATATTAGTTATCGCTATAACAAGAAGAATTAAAAAGTTGTTTCATATTATTTATCTACGACAGAAACTAATGTTACCGGTCTCTCATTTAGTACCGAACTAACAATACCTAAGTATGTAAAAGGTTTCTCTGTGAACGACCGCGTAAACATTCTTAGCAGATTATTATAATCATAAAGGTTCATCAAAGAAGAAAGAAACAACAAAACCAAATTGTTCTTGCGGGGAATTTTATGAGTAATCATACGTTTATATTGAAATAACATAAGAGCTATTACCGTTATTTGTCGGGTGCTGTAATAACAATCGTATTTTTTTCGAGTATACCTACTACTTCCATGGAATTAACCTCATTGGCCAAGTATTTAAAATTTGATAAGTTTAATTCTCCACTTCAGACTATAACAGCATTATTTAACCTTTTGAACGCCATTGTCGTGTATAGCCGACAAATGCTGTTTAATAAAAAACCCAGTTTTCTGGTCATCTTTAGATGATTGTGGTGTGTTCGGCACGTTTTAATTTATTTTATTTGTTATTTTTTATTTTGTTAAACGTTGCCCCACACTAGGAATTTCTCCTGTATCGTGGGTGCGTTTACAAACATATAAACTCACATACACAAACCCGGAACAACTATCTGTAGGTCATACAAATATTTGTTCCGTGCGGGACTCAAACCCGCGACACGCAGCGCAGCAGTCGGTCCCTCGGCCACTGCGCCAACCGGCTATACACGACTGTGGAGTTCAAAAGGTTAATAAAGAAATGTTATTTAGAAAAATCTTTACCTTTAAGTGAGGCGGCAGTGGTCTCGACGGCGAACATATTCAGAGCCGTCAGTTGCAGTAGTCTTGCGGCAGGGGTTGGCAGTGGCTGGCGGTGCAGCAGGGCGCGGAACTGGCGCAACATCATACTTGCGCTCTCGTAAAACGTCTCCATTCTGAGAGGGAACAAAGTTATGAAGTGCCGTACTTTTATTTCTATAGATTGGTAAAAATCTTATCAATAAATATGACTTATAACTTTTGCTTCTCATAAATCAACATAGACATGCACTTGGCATTTCTCATACTTGGCAGACAAAGAGGAATGGCATCGGAAGACAATTTGTGTTGGATGAATAAACTGCATTATGTTTTTGTTAATATTGTTCGTAAAACTTTAAAAACACTCATCAGAGTGAGTTTTTTTAGTTAAGTAGTTGTTTTGTGAACATTTTCTAGGTTCTAAGCCATTAGGTTAATAATACTGCCAGGTTCTGTTTGGACTAGATTTCTGAGTCTTAATAGTTTAAATACACGTAATTTTCACAATTGCAAAAATATTAAGATTTTCTTGCATTTTGAAAGGGATAATGGAAAAGGGGTTACGGTTAAAATAATCAACGCATGAGTAGATTATGGCCTAAAATACTGTAATACTCGTTTCACTAACACTAGGCAACACCTAAATGCAACGCTTAAATAAGAAAGACTGTTGGATTATTGGATTATTCCAGTATGGGTGATGTCACCCTCGTCTCCCGAGTAAACATAGTGACATACTCCGGTTTCTCATTTCACCTCAGACGCCTCGCCTAGACGATATCACCTAGGAGAATTGATTGTAAGTTGAAATGAGAAAACCGGACTATTTCACTAATTTCACCTTGGTGATATAACCTGGGTGATGTCACCAAGTGCATAGCGTGGAATAATCCGGAATTTCAAATTTCCACGCTGACCCGAGGGTTTAAAATTTAGCCTTGTGTTAGTGAAAACGGACTATATTTATGAATAAAGTTTCTTGAATTTAAAATATAGCGTAATGTTTTTTATACTTACTTATATTTTCCAAAATATTTACGATCCGAAAGGTTATCGCTATTAGGACATGAGCGGTCGAATAAATTAGAGTAGATAAATGCATTTTGTTCTTAGTAAAAATATTATAAAAAATATCGAATTAATAAGTACAACTTACCCTATTTTGGTGATTAACTTCCCATGAACGTGTAGATAACTGGTAATGAAATTTTTGTTTAACTGTAACAATGAGAAAAATATGTAGGTTACAATAGACGTTACTCAAATTTATTTTCGTTCGTCATTTAAAGGTGAACAATATTTTCATCGTATTCCAGATTGTTAATGCGTACTTAATAACATAACAATTTATTTTCTTTTTATTCTTAACGTAGTACAGTCGAGCGCACGTTGATATTAATTAAACAGGGAATTTATAAGCTTTATTCAAAAAACTTCCAGGTAGAGACGGCACTATCAAAAGTGACGTCACGTCTACGTGACTACATAAAAGCGCCACTCATTGACCATTGCATTGGGTTAAAGGACGTAGTTTGATCATCACATTTTCATAGAGTTGACCGGATTCTTTGATTTTTATGTTATTTACTATGCAATTTTTTACATCTTTATTATTAGTCATAATCTCTATTTCGGCGGTTTAGAAACTCTTACTCTGGGGTGTGTGGGGTTGTTAGGCCTTACTGCCTACACGATAAAGAAGAAGAACGATTTTTTTTTCAATATTGACAGCCTACATGTCCTAGCCTTGCTTGCAGTTAGGGTGATTTTGTAGTCCAAGTTTTACCAGTGAAATGTGGTTGATTATACGATAGTTTTATTTTCTAATTTTTCAAATGATGTTTACCTCGACGGAAGTCATGGAAGCAAGTTGTTCATCCCTAGAGGCGGGACGGAAGGTGGTCGTCCTGTGTCCGCTCGGTCGCACCCACACCTCTCTCTTCATTCCCGCTGTGTTCTCTGCGTTGCTGGAGGCGGACGCTCCCAACGCCCCGCTTTCAGCATTCTTTGTTACCTCCAAAGCAGCTCGACGTTTGCGCTCTGCTGCCTCGTACTACACATTACAAATTATATGAGTTAACACCAATGCTTAACGTTTAATCTTACAAAAATTAAATTACGATCAAAATTGTAAAACCTTTTTCCTATTTTCGTCAAATAGTGACAGTAAACTTTCTCTTGCTGAATGAAATGGGTTGGACGACATTAAACTTCTCATGTAGTAGTAAACTGCATCTAATTTTCTTCTCTGAAAATATGATAATAATTCATTATGAATAATTTAGCTGCATGAAATTAGTTATCAAAGATATTATATTAATTCAACAATACAACACTTACCGCATATATTGCTAATATAGCTAACTGATTGTATGGTCTGCCATTCTTAGGATTGATTTGTTGAGCTTTAGTGTACCAAAATTTACTCTTAGCATAATTATTTGTCTCATTCACTTGTTCCTTATAACGAGCTAAATCCCCCAAGAAGACGTACATTTTTTGAACTGATATCAAAGCCAACCCCACATACCCAAGACCTTTGGGCGGCAACACGTGATTATCATTTATGTAATCATCAACATTAAACTTATAAGTTTTCTCCAGATTTTGCACTAAGCTTTCAAAAAATGTGTTTCCTTCTTCAATAATAACATTGATCAATTTTACTATTTCAGGCTTGTCTTCGGGAGTCATTTGAGTAAAACTCTTTCTTAAAGGTTCTATGAAGTTATAGTATAAAATTTTCCAAAAATGATGTTCAATATTATCAGCTTGACAATACTTAAGGTCTGACAT
The DNA here is from genome assembly GCA_932526535.1 of Caradrina clavipalpis. Lineage (NCBI taxonomy): Eukaryota > Metazoa > Arthropoda > Insecta > Lepidoptera > Noctuidae > Caradrina > Caradrina clavipalpis. The sequence goes on from OW052093.1 coordinate 9,371,499, forward strand.
GAGGAGTCGATGCAACGCTTTTTGTAACAAAGCCCTGAAAACAAAAATAATGTTAGAATTTTTTTTTTCTATTCGAATCAGTAGTTGCTAGATTAGCGCGTTCCAAACAAACAAACTCTTTAGCTTTATGATATTAGTATAGATAAGACCCAAGATATAGATGGTATTCCGCTATCTATAGTATCAACTACTACACGTGCCGGCCATGCGTTTCAGTACGGGCGCCCTGCAGACAGCACACATAGCACGAATCGCGTAATCGTTGCTATGTTTGAAACAAAACGCAGAGCAGCACTTTTTGTTTTTAATTATTTATTTTGACGTAGTTCTTACAACTTTATCAAAATTTTGAATGAATGGATGCCAATAATATAATAAATAGGTCTTATCTTTACCAACCAACATCTTTGAATGAATGGATATCCATACCAATAATATTGTTTATATTTATTTTAATACCTTGTGTCGGTGACATCAGGCCAATGTTGCGCCAGTCCGAGCGGTCCCCTTATGATGTGTGTCTGTAGAATGACGTCGAGGCGATCCACTTCTTGCAAGAGGGCGCGGTGCCTGACGGCGCGCGCCGCGTCATTGGCTTCGTACCCGGCGCTTCCACGAGACGAACTCTCTTTCATTCCTGTCGGAAAAACTTGATATGTTAAACGAAAAGACTAATAGAAATCAAATTTATCTAGATTTCCGTATGTAACTAAGCTTGCACCTTCCAACATTTTATGATCGCCGCTGTCTCAAACGTTAGCGTATACCATAGTAAGCCGTCTCCAAAAGTCAATCACGCAAGAAGTAAAGGTTTTGTAAAGTAAACCAGCCGTTCATAAAGACAAAAACTCATTGTAATTGCCTACAGTTTTACAAGCTAAATATAGTTAAGGTATTTTTCTTCATGGAATCATACCGATGGGCCTTTAGCATTGCAATTGGTAATCCGAGTTTTCAAATTACAATTTGGTAACCTCATTAGAATGGCAGGAAGAATCTGTTAAGTCCACACACACTTGGTGTACCAGTAGCGAACTAATCATTCCATCAGTCACCTTTCAGCTCTCCATGATCAGACTCTAAGTTGCCAACTGCAAAGATGCGCAACAGGATTCCAATGAACCGAAACACGATAGGTATACTAGTAACTAATTGTTATACTGTCAACTGCAGTAAATAGTAACTGTCAGGACGACACAACATACTAGAAAAATTGTATAAAAATAAGTACCTAAATTATATTTTATCAGAACAAAAACTCAAAGCAACTTATTGGTGTTATTGAATTAAAAAAATGAGTATATTTTTGTTACACTTCACATGCCTAAACAGTTCTCAATTTATTTAAATGGATACATTTTGTCGTTTAGTTTAGTTAGATCATGGCCCTGCACAAGACCACCATGGTTATGACTCGTGCTTCAGGCTTACAGAATCTACAGCTGATACATGGATCTCATCAAATTAAATATATTATTATTTGTTAAAACAGGTAGGTACAAAAACATATAGTTTTTTTAAATAAACAGATGGAAATCCATGCTAAACCAGAAAAAAAGAAATGAGGTATAAAATTATTAAACATCGTAAGTAAATGAAATAGATTCATTTATAAGTAACAAAAAATTAAAAGAAAGTAGCAAAAAAATATATTATATAAATAATGATAAATGTCAATGTTTTGCTCACTAAACAATGAAACATTAACAATAAGAAATTAAATTAAGTACTTACTACAAAGTGTGCTTACCTCTCTCCATTCTTATGTCTATTTTATTTGGGCTTGTTTGTACAATTATGGGTTTGGATGGGTTCTGGTGATCAAACAAAGTTTTTTGCGAGTCCACTGAACCTCCCCTCCTAAAAAAAGTTGATAAATTAAACTATCATCTTCAAATGTATGTAACAGCTACAACATCAACAACAGAACTTACCCCAAATCTTTCTGCATGTGTGTTATTGAAGCCTGTGGCAACATAATTAATCCAGGTTGTGATGTGGAAGAGTCTGGAGTAGAGTGTGCATGTTTGTTGCGCGTGTTGAGATTTTCTGGATGTCTAAAACATAGAACAGATTTTTTTTTTTAAAACCTGTATACAAAAGATATTTTAGGTCAATGGGTAAAGTTAACTTACTTATCATAAGAGTTAAACTTCTTGGACTCGAGAATTTCTTCTCTCCAGTTGAGAGGCCCTGAGCTAGGGCCGTGGGAGGACGACGGTGACGCCGGCGCCGCTGAAGGAGCGTGCTGCGAGTTTTGTAAGTGTTGTGAATGTTGCTGGTGTTGCCCATGTTGCTGATGCTGCGCGTGTTGCTGATGCTGCGCGTGTTGCTGATGCTGCGCATGTTGCGGGTGCTGCGACTGTTGCGGGTGCTGCGACTGTTGCGGGTGCTGCGACTGTTGCGCATGCTGCGCGTCGGAATTTCTACCGCGGCGTCGTTCTAAGGGAGTGACGAAACAAAATAATAATTATTTAGCAAGATTTTGGTAATGATTAAAAATCACGCCTGTATTTCCCAGAAAAGTTAAATAGCTGTTCAGTGCAGCCACATTTTTTCTGTTTTGCTATGCTATTTATTTAAAGCGTGAGCCACCTACAGGTCATCGCAAATTACACCAGCACCGCTGCGACACAGCAACGGCGCAGCCAAAATCCCTTGAAAAATTTGACCATTTGCTGCCTGCGTGCCACCCGCGTGCCGTCACGTTTTTTATTTTGTCATGATAAAATATATTTTAATACATACAGTTAAAGTCCTAATTTGAATGGCAAAATATTTGCTGAGGTGGAGCTGTGCTGTGAAAGTGAGCTATGACCTTACCTCTGTTCTCCGAGCGGCGGCCGGAGCGCTTGCGAGGGCGGCGGCCCGGGGCAGCGTCGGGCGCGGGCGCAGTGCTGACGCTAGCCTGGCTCGGCGCCGGCGACTGCCGCCCGCGCTCGATACTGGACGTGCGACCGTTAGCCCACGACCCATTGTTTTTCTTCTATAACAGATAATCATAATATTGTAAACACACAATATTATTGGAAATAGGTAAATATTTGAAATGGAAATCCAGAAAAAAAGCTGCGACTCATTGTTAAGTTGGAAAACTGCGTGAAAACGTTTTTATGCGAATAAAGTTTTTGAATTAGTAGTGTGATAAATGTGTTGTGTTTTAAAAAAAAAAACAGTCAAATATTCCAGAGTAATTATATCATTTTCGAAAATTAAATCGGCCAAAATACTTTGATGTACCTGATTTGTAGATAGCCATGCGGCAGACTTGGACATGGCAGATGGGATGCGAAAACCATCGGTATCCCTCGGACTAGTGGCACGATTAGCGGATGTGTCCCGGCTGTTGCATTGTGAAACTATTCTCCTGAAATAAAGATAATGTTGCAGTTTTCTTGTTTTCATGTAAAGTTTTGCAAAGATAGAAAACTATTGAGGAATGAAGTTAGCTTACAAGGAATATCTGAATATTTCTTGTAAGCTGGGCACATTCTCCAAATATATTTTTGTCAAGTTTACAAAAAATATGTAGAAAGAGCCTGTAACTTTATGAACACTGATCTTTAAAACAGGCACTTCTAAATGCTACTTTGTTGCCATATCAAAAGGTTTTAAGGAAAAGTTATTTACAAAACAAATTAATTAATATTGAATTAAATTAATTAATATTAAATATTAATTAATAGTAGTATGTTAAATAACACACTATCACGCCTGTATTCCCCGAAGGGAATGTGAGGCACAGGTGTACCGATGTACACCCACAGTTCACCGGTATGTTTAGTTCCTATTTAATAGGAGGCGATCCCAATGCCTTTAACCAGGCACAAATCCTAACTCCGAGCTTCTACTGAGATTCATAGAAAAACTCTATAATACATACTTTGCTCGACCTGAGAATTGAACCCAAGACCTCTAGCGTAGCAGTCGCTCTTAGGGACCACTTACTTATGTTATATATTATATTTATTAATTAATATTCAACTCTGTAGGAAATAAGTTACGCTCCTACTAACCCTTCAGTACTCTGTTCTCTACTGTAGGAACGTAATGAGCGCCAGCGATCTAAATCGTCTCTGCTGTTTCCGATGGTAGAAGACCGATTACTCCTGTGACTGTCTCGCCTCTCACGGTCTCTTTGCTTCAGTCCCGAATGAATCATTTCATGCTGTAAGCTAACGTTACTGTCCTTTCTAGGCCTCTCTGGTTCATGGTGAATGCTTGCTGTACTATCTTTTCTGGTGCGTTCAGATTTCTTCTCAGCATTTCTAAGGCCCCTACTCGAACTTCTGCAATTATAAATCAATAGAATTGTACGTACAACATTTGATGGTTATCATGGTATTCTCTCTCCAACTATGCCTCAATCATGAATTACCTTCGGTCTTTACGGCGAGGTCTTCCGCTACGTTTCGACTCTCGGATCTCAGGCTTAATGTCATCCTGAACAGACGTTTTCAATGGTTGCGAGAAACTGATAGAAGAATCGCACACATCATCTAGTTTTATGTTCTTTTCTACTTCTTCTGTCCAATCCTAAAAAAAAATACTTATACATTGTATATCTGATAGCTTTATCAAATAAATATTGTAGATGAACTAATTCAAAGGATTACTGTACTATACATACAAGCAATCTACAGGATAAATCATAAAAATTTTGGAAGCACCAAAAACTATCAAGGACAAAGAAGTTTATTCTAAGAAGCCTTAACATGAGGAGTTAGGAAAAACCTCCAGTAATTTCAATTCTTCATCAATCAATTAAACTGTTGGAGTTGTATAATGACAATGTTATTCTCGTTTTCCCAGAAAATTTGAAAGAGGTGCGATTAAACCCACCTTTCGCCAATCGCCAGTTATGTGAAAAAAACTAATAACTCTGCCCGGCTTAGGAATTGAACCCAATCACTAGACCAACTATACAGTTGAACAGTACTGAAAGGCTCAAACTACACAAAAAAAGGATACTTTTCACAAAAATTAAATAGACCTCAAATTGTACTAAAAACTTAAGTACTACCAAGCATAAAAATATTGTTTCAGTGCCTTACCATATTCAAGCTCTAATTGCTCCAAATAATGTCTAAAATATTTCTTATTTGTTTCGTTTTTGAAACTATATGTATCAACTATTTATATCAATAGTCCCAAAACATAAGACAAAAATTGAAAATTTGAAATCAAGAATTTCCCATAAACTATTAAATAATGTCTATCAATCCTTAGCTATAAATAACTGCTGAGTTTGCACATATGGGACTGTTTTGATCACCCCATAAAGGCAACCAAAAATGATATTTTTTGGGAGTTGTTTCACTAGCACACTTGTATAAGAAAAATGCCTGGTTTGAACTCCTAACAAACTTTGGACTCATAAAAAATTCTATAAAACAATATTTACCAAATTAGAGATATCCAATAAAGTTGCAGAGATCTGCGATGTTGTTTCACTGTCATGCTCATTGTCTGTCTCTTGTTTCTGTTGCTCCAACTGACTACTTGATATAGTGTTAGCCATACTGCTTGTACCATTCTGTGATGCTAGAAGAAACATGTAAATAATAAGGTTAATGATACTGTAAGCCTTGTGCAGTAACAACTTAACCTCATCATTGCTGATAAAATTAATACAGGTTTAATTTTCTCATTTGTGAATATTTGCGATACTAGCCCCCTGCCATTATCACGCTGCATTACAGCTACAACACAGATGTGGTGTCACTGATTGACAAATTTAGGTAGTAATTTTATAATATTATATTTTTTATACATAAAACATAGCATATGACACTCAGCAATAAAGTAGCTTGCTATTACTGAAATATTTTTTGTAATTGTACTAGTACTTACAGAGTACTTATCTCTTACAAACAAAAAGTAAAAAGTAACTAAATCATTAACCTTCAATACTATGCTACTGCTTACCATCATGAAATTCCTGACTTTCGGTACTGCTTGGTCCAGTATTAACTTTCTCATTAACATGTTTATTTTCTGCTGAATTTGTATCATATAAATTCAAGTATGAACCGCTAGGAGTAGATTTCCTAGAATTTTGAACATCACAATTTTTCAAATAATATGTACTTATAAATTTTTCTCTGTCAAAGCCTTCATTGTCTCTTAATCTGCCTCTTCCTCTTGATGGCAATGTTTGGGACCAGTTTGTAATGTTATAATAAGTGTCCTGGCTGTAAGATGGCTGTACAGACTGATTTGAGGAATATTTATCTCTGCGTATTTGGTCAGCACTATCAAAACTATGATGGCCAGATTGTTCTAAGAATTTCTTTCGAAATCTTGGAGGTATATTATCTAAATTTACCATGTATTTGGGTCTTGAGGAATCAGATGTGTAACCCGAGGAGTTTCGTCGCCCAGATGGTGGCTTACCACCAGATGACATATGTCGTCCTGCTGATGTTTCCATACTTCTACTGTCTCTATTTCTGTCCATGGAGTTTTGATCCTGCATATTATGTGTAGGTGAAATGGATCTTGTTTCTGATGCTTGCCTATATTGTCTATTATAATTAATATCATTGTTTGTACCATCTTTATGATATTCTGCAAAAGATCTGTCCCTTTTGGAGGCACCTCTGGAATAAGACCCTGAACCCTGTCTCTCTGGATTTTCAGACATTCTTCTATTGACGTACTGACTAGAATTATCACACTTCATTGGAACTTTAGATTTTCTACCATTATCAGAACAAGAATCTCCTGACCTAGGCACGTAAAGCTGTTGCTCAGGCTTTTTGTGACGAGTATTCGTCCCTCTGTAAGCGTCGTTTATATCGTCAGCAATTGAATTTTGAGATCCATAATAGTTTTGGTTTCGGCCTTTGGAACCTCCGTCTATGTCGTTTGTGTCCATTTTTGCATCCAAACCATAACTTGATCGTCTTAGTGGTCCACTACCTGGTTTATAAAACTTTTGTTGTGGTTTATTTCTTCTATATTCTTTAGAGTCATCATCCATAGCAATCTTGTTTTAACGCATTAAACATTTATGATAATAACATTTTAATAAGGATTTATAAACTATAACATAAAACATAGGTATCAAATAATCTTTTGCTGTTAACACATTTAGGTTATGTTAGAATTACCACTTTGTTTTTAAAATGAATGTTAATTAATTCAAAGACTGAAAAAAAGATTCACCTTATACTGGTACTATGTGTTTAAAACAATATCAAATTTTGTAAGATAATGAAAAGAGGACATCAATTCATTCACTACTTTTTTCTGACGAATTTCTGACTTTCTGTCTATATTGCTGTAAGCTGTATTGCATTTATTTATTTTAATTTTCAAACAGTCAACCCCGGATTTTATGTTCCATAGACAAAAATTCTAGTAAAGTGGCTGTGGTGAGTGAAGTGACCAACAGTGCATACTATTTCTATGAGATAGCATAGCACCCTATGCCTCGAGTCTACATGTTTACTGAATAATCTACTTTTAAAATGCTTGTCAGTGACTGGTGCTTCAGTCAGAACCCATGGTCAGAACAGAATGGTCAGACATTGGGTCAGATAAACAAACTGTTAGGTACTAGTTACTACCTATATACACTAAAGTTACTAGAAGAAATTCTGGGTAACCTAAATAAATAAATAAATAAATAAATATCTTGGGACAACTCACACACGGCTATCTGATCCCAAGCTAAGCAGAGCTTGTGTTATGGTAACCAGACAACTGATATTCATACTTATATAATTTATAAATACATACATATTATAGATAAATCACACCCAGACACAGAACAAACAATCATGCTCATCACACAAAGTTTGTCCTGGGTGGGAATCGAACCCACGACCTCCGGCTTAGCAGTCAGGGCCACTAACCACTAGACCAACAGGCCCGTCAAACCTCTACCTATAATAGAGAGAAAAGGAATTATTTATTTTCATTCTTCGCCATAAATTGAAAACTACACATCATAAAACTAATAAGAACGCTGAGAAAAGCTTGTGCTAGGGAAGCCCTTTCATACGACACCCCAGATGACTCGTTTAACTCAATCCAAAATTTGGACGCCATTCCTCGTATAAAGACTCTGTTTTTTGTGATTTAATTAAATATTTCGAAAACTATTTTCATGTACTTAGAATATATGAATTTAGTTTCAAGTCGATACCTCCACCTGTTCCCGTAGGCATTCTAAGAAGTTTAGTGCAAACGTGCACTCGACTAATAAGCGTAGGTAAATTATACAACAGGAGCTCATTGCATATTTAACAATATTTTAAATACAACTTAAATTGTAGCAGTCAGTACCCATTCGGAACCATCTGCAATGTAATATAGGTATGTGCTCTCAATTCACTAAGCCTCCATTTCTAAAATAGGTCCCGACCCGACTGCTACAATTTATCTTGTATTTAAAATATTGTTAAATACAATGAGCTCCTGTTCTTTATTTACCTACCCTTAGGGTCTAAATTGTCATTTTCGAAAGGATTTGACGCTTAAAAGCATCGCCTTAGCAACTGGCGATTCTTAAGTTAAGTGCAATTGGGTATAACGACTTTCTTGTTTTAGGGCTTTTTCATGAATATCTCAGAAAAGCAGTCGAGTTTTTTAGTTTTTTAAATAACCGTTTTTTTTCAATAGTAGTTTACACTTAAATTACTTTTTATAAAAGTAAATAACGGAGTATATAAAAAAGAATATAGGTATTTGAACGGGTTACACAAAGACATGTTATCATAACTTTATAACTATTTTGATCAATCATTCGATTATTTTCTGAATACCTATCAAATCCTTTTTAATTTTGATTGCGTGATTCGCACTTGATTCATTGAGCCGAAAAATGTAATTAAACGATTTAGGAAGCTACACAATATCCTTCCATTCTCCCCAAATAACAGTGCTAATATGAATAATATCTCAGCTAGATTAGATATCACTTTGCACGGATGTTCAGCCTATGCCTATGAGCTTCGGCGGCGGCGACCTCTCGCGTCCGGCACTGGTTCAGGCCATGGTCCGGAGCGAGAGGGAATGGGAAGCAGTCGCCTCCTTCTGCGAAGCTGTAATGCTAGAGAAGGAGGCGGCGGGACGAGAGAAGGAAAGGAGAGTCCCCCGTCCCAGCGGCCGCCGCGGTAGACGCTCCGGGCGTCGGAAGCCACGAGACGACTACCGGCCACCGTAGACGCGGGTCTGTGGGCGGTGAGCAATGGGTAACTCACCGTCCGTACGTTAAATAACTAACCACAGACCGTGTCGACGGCGCGTTCTTGTTCCACGCGCGCCTCAAAGAGATGTCAACAAACTTGGATGGGGCCACTAAGGGCCGATGCCTGCCGGGACTGCGGGTTGTTCGAAAGAGATACCGCGCCCCGGAACGCAAAGGGCAAATGAAGGAACATAGACGGGTTTTAGTCAGTAAAAGTCTGACACTCCCTCCCGCCCCGCCCAGGGCGGGGGAAGTTATTTGATGATTTCCCGTCTATAAAAAAAAGGCCTAGCTTAGAAAATGTATAATGAACGATCATTATAAATTCGTAAATTTTTGTTACGTGTCGTATCGTATATCGTAACAGGTTGCGCTCTGTGTTTTCTGCCTACCCCCATGGCAAAAAGGCGCGAGTTTATGTATGAATGTGTGTGGATTTTATAAACATTTATGATTTGATTATTATGCTAAAAAAATGTGGCATTGTACTTCTATGAATTAGATTTATGTGGGGTTCACATACAAGTTAGGATATTTAGTAGAATATTCACGTATTTGGACTCGTTTCATCTATTAAGAACCTTAATTATGGGAAGCCATGTACATGTCGTAGGTACACAAATATTTTACATTTAAGAAAATCGTCAATTTTGATGAGCCGATGGCATAAAGTATTTTAAAACCGCCACATTATCAGGAACTGATACTCAAAATGGTAGATATGCCACGTTCTGAAGGATAATTAAACATTAACATTAACAAACACATAAGTTAAGGGCATCTCTATACATATAGATATACCTACAAACATAGAGATCTATGCTAGACCTAGACTGACCAAGCTATTGTGCACCACCACCCATAAAATAAGAGAATAAAGTCCACTTTGTTCAGCCACCTCTGTCTGAACGACGCTTTAGTGATGTAAAGGTATTAACAGACGTTCGAATATGGTGCGCTCCGCACCGGCGAACTTGGTGTGCTCCGGACCACATTCGAGGGTATGTGCAGCGGTCCGCCGCACATTCACCGTCAATAATAATAATAATGTGCGGCGGACCGCTGCACATACCCTCGAATGTGGTCCGGAGCACACCAAGTTCGCGGTGCGGAGCGCACCATATTCGAACGTCTATTAATACCTTACAACGTCAATTTTAGAAAGTTGTCTATTACTATAGCATGATTACCATTATTTGACACTTGTAACTCCACAAATTCCCTTTGATTCCACCTCTACAAAAGATCAAAATTTATTTGTCGGACTATGTTTTCAACCTGCAAATTGCAATGGGTTCATAACCCGTAGGTGACGTTAATTAATTTTATTTATTTAAATGACGTAAAAATTGTACATTTGTATAGTGTTAAGTATAATATCTGTGTTTATTTTTATCATTTTTTAACAATATTGTTCATGATTAAGAAATAATGTCCTTCGAGTACTTGCCCGTGGCTGAAGACGAAAATGAAGAACCCATAGAATTACCTATCGAAGATGATGGTACGTTGATGTTAACTACTGTATCGGCCCAATTTCCTGGCTGTTGTGGCCTAAAATATCGTCACCCTGAAACAAAAAACATCAGGGGTATCAGATTAAGAGATGGCAGATTGTACCCACCCCCAGAAGGATGGGGCAACCATTTATACATGTGTAGCTTTCCTAAAGAATCTAAGCGTAAATCGGGCGAAAACTCAGAATCTGCTGCGACGAAGAATAAGCGGAATGATAATCTATGCTCTGACTTGATAGTGTTGGGATTGCCTTGGAAGGCCACAGAGCAAACTGTAAGAGAATATTTTGAGAAATTTGGAGAAGTCTTAATGGCGCAATTAAAAAGAGATCCTAAAACCGGAATGTCGAAAGGTTTTGCCTTCATTCGATTTGCTTCTTATACTTCTCAGATGAGAGTGCTTGCTCAGCGGCACATGATTGATGGGAGATGGTGTGATGTTCGGATACCTAACTCAAAGGAAGGTTCAGTTGCATCTATGCCATGTAAAGTGTTTGTTGGTCGCTGTACAGAAGAATTAACAGCTAATGACTTGAGAGAATATTTCTCTCAGTTTGGAGAAGTCACTGATGTGTTTATTCCTAAACCATTTAGAGCTTTCAGCTTTATTACGTTTTTGGATCCTGAGGTAGCACAAAGCCTCTGTGGTCAGGATCACATAATTAAAGGTGTATCTGTAAATGTTTCTAATGCCTCACCCAAACAAAATAAAAGTGGTTCCAATCAACGCAATATGCCAGGCCGGAATTATGAAGATGGCCATCCACATAATGCCTCAAACAATAACTCTTGGAGCAGCCGTAACATGGATATGGTTAACATGCAGGCCTTGAGTTTATCTGGACAACATGGTCAATCTGCAGTTGCTGGAGGTGGCGGGCAAGGTCAGGGTGGCAGCATGCCACTAGGAATGGGAGGATTACCAGTGAATCAGGCTCTAGTAGCAGCGGCACTAAATCAAGCAGCTGGCTGGGGTCTCATCAACAACATACCGTCCGGTGGTTCGGAGCAGGGTGCCTTTGCTGGTCCAGCTTCCTCTGCACCACCAGCTCCACCCAACTTCCTCTCTTGGATGCAACAAGGTAATTCTGCACAGGGACCCTCTAGTCAGTGGGGACAAAGGCACCAATCCCAAGGCCACTCTGTTTGATCCATCATCTGGTTGAAAGCTCACAATAATTTCTGTGATTGTAGCAACAATTAGATAATTTTATCATTTGTTTTATCTACACTATACAAAAGGGTTGTTCTAATGGTAAAGAGAGTGGTTTAAATACATAGTTTGCTACTGATGTTATTTATTTATTGTGGAGTTGCTTGTGTTTTGTTGATTTTATTTAAACTTATAATGAAGTAGATAACAGTATCATGGATCGTACATTAAATATTAGATAAATAATTGATTTATTGATACTGAAATAATTCTTGTGCTTTTTATTTTTCAATTGAATAAAACGATAATTAACCAACTTATAAGCTCTATTCATGTTCTTTTTTTGTATTAGTTGTGTTAGTCAAAATCAGTGCAATAGTTATTTCAATTAAATGCTTTATTACTGTAGGATCCTGATGTAACTATATTTGTTAAGAATCAATATAGCAAATGACTGGCTAGCATGCTGTTAATGCAAAAGTATCCTTGTGGTCACATGTGGAAGGTGTAGATCAGGCTTCTACGGTAATATACCTTATTTAATCCAGATCATGAAACATGTAGTAACAAAGGGCAGGGTTTAGTAAACAAATGTTCATTAAACGTTTTGAAATATAATATGACATGAACATGGGTAATACAAACACTATTTACCTTACTGCCCAGAAAGGTTATGATATATAGAGAGTGAGCATTTCCTGATTCTCTTTATTATGTAGATTGTAGATCATGATAGGTACAAGGTGTCTAATGGTCATCACACATATCTGCTCAATAGCAATTTTGAATACAGGGTATTTTTTATCTCTATCCAGTAAGTACTTTATCAGTAGTTTCTGAACAACAGGTTGTAGGGAAAAATTCTGAAAGGAACAAAGGCTCAATTTTTCAAGTTGTGGGCTGGATACAAACAAATACAAATGTGACTTATTAAAATTTATGTACTTTTCAAGTTTATCTTTGATATCATCTAACTACCATTGATGAAAGAAAACATCACAACAAAACCTTCTATTTCACAAACTAAATCAGTATGGTATGACAATCAAAGGTAAACCGGCTCTGTCGAGCCGCTCTGGCGGGGGGGAAAGGCTGGAGGGTGTCCCTACCCTCCTCCCACCTTCCCCGTCCCCGTTACTACCCTATTAAGGTGACTTGATACAAAACCCCAGTAGGGCTCCGTCGAGCATCTCCGGCGGCGAAAATTGGTGGGGGGAGGTTAAGATAAATCCCCTCGACCTCACAGTTTCAGAATCCTCAAATTCACGGTACGTAATTCGAAACCCAACCCAATTTCATTTTTAAATGACCTAGAGTTCAGAATCTCTTCACATGGGCTAAAAAATTATATTTTTGTATAACAGAATGCTCTTAAAGCTATTTTATCGATATTTGGAAACCAAAATGTATGACTACCATTGAAATTAACTTTATGCATGTGTTGAGATTTTGTAAAATTGAATTACTGGTATAGAAAAAAGACAACCTAATTTTATCTAATGCTGGCTACACATTTGAAGATATACTTGCGCAAACTTGAACTTGCACTAGTATGCATTCTTGTGTTGGAAAAATTAGCGAAGTATCAAAGCTATTTGTGGGCAGAAACCGTGTCATACTGACTGTGTGTGCAACTCCAAACTTGCACAAGTTTATTGTAATGTGTGTGATGACCATAAGACTAATGAGTTTCTTAAAATTGTTGAATTGGGGATACTAGATTTGCATATAGTATTTATTTAACTTCAAAGACTTTATGGATGTTTATGGCTGATGCCCATAATTTTACTCAACATAGCAACAGTTAATACAAAATACTATACAATAGTTGTATTTTAGATTCAAAAATCAACTCGAATCTAATACTTTTACCTTACTATGACTTATATATACGTTATGTTTATAAATATTATGATATTTTCAAAATATTTAATAAGAAGAAAAACTATGACAAACCAAAGAGATGTGCTATGCGGTTTATAAATGTTGCAAGTATACTGGGTGACTTTTAATTCATTAGCAATCTTACAGAAGGCGAAAGAACGCATAAATATGAATAAGTTTTCCATATTCTTGCTTACATTATATTATATTACTATGGGACCAATTCTGAAATGTAGAAAAACATTCACTTGTTCCATACATTTTGATTTGGTTGTATTTTTCTACTTAGAGCAGATACATTGATATGATCATCTCTGAGCTGAACCCATACTTTAGGTTGTTTATATTCACGAGTACTTTTAACCCTTGAAAAAATTGTTGATGAATTAAGAGACAGCCTGTATACAACCTTATTTTTTGATTACCAGAAACTCGAAAAGAGGTCATTGTACTTATCATTATGAAGAGCTTTCACGAAAAAAGTAACAGCTGATTCCTGGTTTGCTTAATTTGATAAAATGCTTGGATCAGCTGATTTCTTTTTCCCAATTTTCGATTTGGTGCCATAGTAAAAGTTGTTGATGATGAGTACAATAGCCCCTTTTTCAGGTTTTAGATAAACAAAGAATAACGTTGTATATTAATAACAGTGGCTTGATGGTCATTAAAAACTAGCTATTTAATTATGACGTCATCAAAATTTGACCAAAAAGGTTCAGAAATAACAATTGTACAAAAAAGTTGTAAAATTTACAGAAAAAATTGAAAAATAATCTGTTTTTAATTTGTTACACCACTACATACTGCTTATTTATTATTATTCGATTGTTGTAATAAATAATACAGGATATATTTTTTGTAACAATTAACTAATTAGTACATTTTAGATAAAAAGAAACGCAAACGTAATAGGTACTCAGCAGTCGCGATGTCTTGAACTCTTGATCTAAAACTATTTCCATAATACATGATGAAAGTGCATACTATTATTCCATTTATTTATTTATATTACACATAGATTACATTTTTAGATATTAATATAAAAAAAATAAAAATATTTAAAAATATAAAAAATAGTAGCCCACTGGCGTCGGGAACAGGGTCCAAGCCACCGGTGGTCAGGGCTCCTGAGAAAGGAATCTCCTAACAATGCGCGCCGTGTCTAGGAGTACCGCTTTCTGAATCAAAGTGCATACTATTATTATTACGAAAGTAGAAAAATATAAAATGAAAATATGCTAATTTTAATTTAATTTTTCCTTGTTTATCGTATTTTTTTTTTGTCGAAATTCGATGACGTCATTACAAAAAAATATTGTCAACGTATCTACGATATAATGTAGGTAAATAGGCAGCTGCTAGAAAATGTCTACATAATGTAAAAAAGATCTATTCAATCCGTGAGGGCGTTTTTAAATACTTATTGTGATATTTATAAATCTATTCATGTGATCATTTGCAGAAAACAAATAACCTTCCTTATAAAAGGAAAAGCTTACCTATTTTGCAAGCTTAGTTTTTGTCTAAAATAAATTTGAGGGGTTATTAAACTTATCGTTATTAGCAACTTTTTGTATCCAATGGGACCAACCCTAAAATCACAATAAATCAACTGACCTAACTCATGTGGTTTCACCCTTCCAAATCGGTAAAGGATTTTACCCCTTATATTACGAATCAATTTGCAGTCTGTATTTTATTTGCTTAACAATATATTGACTAGTCCTAAAAGACGTCGTGAAAATATCGAAGTTAGGTCTGTACCTACCTTCGATATTTTTTACATGATCACGTTTCCTTACGTGTTTCTAGATCTGGATTATAAAAATATTGTGTTTATAATTTTGTTTCGTGGTGTAGGTAGGTACTTTGTAGTCCATGAAATATTTATTTTAATATGTTATCAATATTCTGTAGTTTTCTATTAATAAGAATTATATTTCGATAAAGGACCTTAATAAATAGGCCTTTTAAAAAAATCAAGTTACCATACCAAGAATTCAAGCTGTCATGGTTAATAAGATTTTTTTATTTAGGTATAAGTACCTATTTGGCAAAAGCTTAAAGACTAAGAGAGCAGCAACCATCAAAATGTTTAACTTTTTAAAAAGGAATACATATATTTATAATGTTATAATATTTATACGTCACTTCATAATTAATTTAAGAAATAGAAACAAATTCAACTGTTTTTAACCGGCACCCCCGTCGTGTAACTCACAAACACAATCCCCTTTAGGTTGAATGCGATAACGCGATTCATAATCCATTTCTTCATATAATTGAAGAATTATTTTGGTCAACAGCGTAAATAAAGCAATTAAAAGCGATCCATCCACTTATATTAATTCTTCTTGGAATGGAATGCTGCCTGCCTGTAAACATAGTGATGATTTCGTTTAGTTCCAATTTAGAAACAGGAAGAAACGCCTGTGGCTCTACAACAATTACAAAAATAAGATAATGTCAAAATGAAAGGGATTGTAATTGTGAGTGTGTTACGCAATGAAGTAGGTACCTGTATTCACACACGTTTTATCAAACTCTACCTTGATATACAATTTTGCAAAGAAAGCGGAAAAATAATAATATTTTTTTATTTTGTTTGATGAAATTTGTGTTGCAATAAGTCGAAGTATCTTTGGAATGGATCTTACGCAACTTCAGTGCTATTATGAGTGTAATAGAAATAAGTGTACTACGTGCTTTTGTACATTAATAGGTAATGATTATGATTTAACAGCAGACTGTTGAGAGTTCATACATTGTATAGTAAAAAATAGAAATCTATTGATTGTTATATGTAATTGTTTAACAAATAATGTTGATTATTATAAATTTATTGTGTATGTTTCCTCATGTGGATGTGGGTATGAAAATTGTAGACAGATGTCTATTTTTGACGAAATAAATAGTTAGAATATTTTTGTTACTAAGCAATGTGGGATTGTTTACTGAATGGGTATACATAGACTTAGCTGTAGAGCACTGATCCAATAGACAATGTAAATAACATTTAGAAAAAATTGGAAGGATGTTTGTACAAATTGCAAGACTGTATATACTTAAACGAAATGAAAATACTACGACATCTATTACGAATAATGTGTCTCCTAAGAAAATTAAACAAACGGTATTAGATTTCATTGCTGCTGGAAAATCGTAAACAACGTTACGATCAAAAAGAGATCCGGTGAATCTTAGCACTTACTGCTGTCTCTACGTAGAAAAGGTAAAAAAAAGTTAGGGACTTCAATAAAGAAGTAAATATCCATTAAAAAACTTACTAAACTAACTAAATCGTTAGGGAGTCAAATTAACCTAAAATATAGATATTAACCGGGCTTTGTTCATTCCGGGATCGGAACTTACACTATTGATTAAATTTGGAAAGTCTCGACAGTCTCCAAAGTCAAATACGACGAGATAACACACGATCAAAGTCCCTGGAATTCTCAAGACTGACTTCTCGAGACTTCGAGACTTCTTAAAATAAAATTAGAATCGAATTCATTTTTAGCGAGATGTATAAATAAATACAATAGCAATTTTAATAAATATCTATTATTATTTTATTGAACATACAATCAAATCCTAACTTAAAGTAATTAAAGTGTAAACAATTTGCATGTTTATTTTTTTTTTTATACTGTTTCCACACTTTGGCTATACGTCCTATCCTATAATCAATAAATTGGTTGGTATCTATTTAAATTTCTTAATGATCCTACGTCTTGTCACAAAAATACAATTTGTCGGCGCACGCATTTATTGTGTAGGTACTTGCTCAGTAAGTTACGTTCGATGACCTTTTGAAAATGTAATTATTACAACAGGTACGTTTTCGAGAAGCGTGTCTTAAACCCAAAATTTCTGGGATCCGAGATAATGCAAATTAGAAAAAAACGCCGGGCCTCGAGACCACACGTTCCGGGGCCCAAACCCTACCACCTTTATATTTGTATAAAAACGTTAAGGAAGAGCCAGCGGTAATTTCTAAGAATTCCCGGTACGATACCTAAATAGTTTATTGATCCTATATACCTGCTGGTCTTTAGTGTAAACATTAAACGTAACTCAATACAAATTATGACTAAGATATATATTTATTTTTACATATTTTTACTACAGCTATTTCAGACATTTTGATTTGACAATTTTTAATTACGTTCGGAGTGCCTAGTATACAATAGATTCGAAATCATTGACCTATATTTTGGCTAACGTGAAACACTTGTGGAAGTACCTACATGGAATACAGATGGGTAGGTTCACGCCTTAAGTAATATTTCTCCCGTGTCGCAACTTGCAAATTGGGTAAATTGGATGTTAGGGTGCAATATCAATATTTACACTTAATATTTGCACTCTTCTAGCTTACTTGAGCAATATATACCGTTATACAGTGTACCTTCCATAAATCTTAATAAAAACAACGTTATTAGGTAACTAGTTGTTGTTACCCAAACCAATAAGTACAAAAGGAAATTGTATTAAGTAACTAGTTAAAAATTAAAACAAACTATCTAATTCCACTTGCATTACATTTTTATTCTTGTAAATTCTTGTATTATAAAATTATAATTATGTAAGTACAGTAGTTTTTATATAAATAAATACAATATGGTACATATTGTATTTATTTAATATTACACTTCATTTATCTAAACTTATAAGTAACAGATAAATTTATAATCATGTTTCGGAAAAGATATTATCATTTTCTAAATCAATCGGATAGAGTCGAAGAGAAAGGGTAATTTTGCACTTAAGTAGGTATAGATCTTGCAATTCAAGAGTTCGCGTGGTGTTGTCGGTGTTTAGGTACTTGTACGTGCACGTTGTGATGATAACAGACATTTAAAATGTATGCTGATATGCTCGCCTCCCCTGAGGGAACCACATAAACTCTTTATGGGCAACGGTAAGTTGCGAGTCCTAATGTGAAACTCATACTGTTCACTTATTTCGATATCCGTTGCCATTGTAACACAGACATTGACATTGCTCCAATAAAATTCTATGAAAATGTAAACAGATAAGTCAAAAAACGTACCCGTGGATGGCAAATTAAGTGATTTGAATAGGTATTTAAAACCTAACTCCTGTTTTTAAATCACCTATTACCTACTATTATAATGAGAAAGCTTTTCATTTGTATATCCTCTAATTTTCAATAGCAATTTAAAAATAATGTTATCGTTAAAATGTAAGCTTTTGTAATCACGAGACTGTTTTGCGATTAGGATGCTGGTATCATAAGGTGCTTCAATAGTGTGACCGTGAGAATTAGTGACGAAAACGAATTGTTGTAATGTTAATTTAGATTAAATAAACTTGAGTTTATTAATAGTTCTAACATTAACTTTCACATTAAAAATAGTCAGTAAGCAAATCTCCTCTGTATGAGACCGTACCGCGTGGCGGGCCCAGTATGGTGGAAGATGTTACATACTTATCTTAAATTTTCTGATTCTTGAACCTAAAGGACTCCTCACGATGTTTTCATTTGCTGATTCTAGGGCAGTGATTGGTGATGTAGCAACGCATTTGCACCTGGGTCCGCCTCCGCTCCTACGATTTGCCTGACTGAGTCGTAGATAGCCATAACCTAACCACTGCTCACAACCAATAATCATTTCTGATTTCAATAAGTATAACAAAATATTAAACCCAAAGAGCTGTTACGAATAAGTCTAAATAGTTATATTTTTAATAAACATTTATTATTTCAAATATTTTAGCTGGCCTACTTAAACCTTATGTTCAAAAGGAAATACTTTTCTTGGTTGAATTGCCTTAATTTGGTGGGTTGAATTCATTTCAAATTAAGATTGCATTGTTTAATATTAGGAATTGCCTCCGCAGACGGCGCTGACTGTTGGTGCTGGTTGAAAAATATATACTTTTTCGACCAGACATTCGTTCAATTTTCGGATTATAGGATTATGTACCTACTGATACTATTTTTATCATTTTACACAGGGGTCTCTGTAAAAGGCGGGTAATTATGAGCAAAATTTATGACTATTTATGCACAAATGGTAGCAGCAAAACGGGCTGCATCCGTCTATTTCCACAAAGAAAATATGTTTACTTAATTCAGAGAATTAAGGATGCAAGAGCGAACAAATTGCGACTAAATAAATTAGTACATCCTAACTCGTACACAGGTTATGTTTTTAATACTAGTTTAGAAGGTTTTGACCATAAAGAAATAAAGGATTAGACTAAACCTTAACATAGGCATCACTTTTTTTTTAAACGCGGCGCAGCCTTCGGATGCTCTCCCTAAATATAAAATGGACGAGTAGAGGTACCTACAAATTTAAATGAAATCATATAATATTTAAAAATATGAGTACCTAAAATCAAGTAGGTGATAATATAGCACACGTGTATTAGATATTGTTACTTCAGCTATTTAACTCACAAAGAAAGTCTTACGGCTGAAAGTATCCGTGGCAAATGTGTTATCGGCTCCGTACCTAACTGAAACTGTAAAATGAGCATTTGACTGTGTCAACGTTACAATATTTTTT
This sequence comes from Caradrina clavipalpis, assembly GCA_932526535.1. NCBI lineage: Eukaryota > Metazoa > Arthropoda > Insecta > Lepidoptera > Noctuidae > Caradrina > Caradrina clavipalpis. The sequence goes on from OW052093.1 coordinate 9,391,794, forward strand.
TTGCCATCGCATGTCTTCCACTTCGTCGATGCATTGAAAATTTTAATATCTTTTCATGGGTTAATTCAATAATTAATTTATTATTGACCAATATTTAAATATTCTAAAATATTGTTAATAGGCAAATTAGGTACCTATTGGCAATTGGCATGACGCATAGGTATTGTTTGTATGTTTTCGCTTGACTTTGTTTATTTTATTAATTTATTTGGTTTGGCCATTTGTTGTTTGGTTTTAATTTAAACGCGTATCGAATGTCGGTATACAGTAAGCATTGTTAATATGTGTTTAATCTAAAATAACAATAAGTACTTAGGTGTTTCATTTTAATGAATACTTTTCGGATTCACGACATAGGTACTTATCCCAATAAGTCAATATTCACCTATATAGCATAGTTATTTACATATTTTGTGTATAAATAACTGTTATGTATAATTATCATAAAATGATAATCAAAAAATCGGTACCAACCTATATTATTTGGGTACCTACATTGTCATAAATGATTTTGTCTGTAATACAATAATCCTGTGGAGTAAACGTATTTGAAGTCGGCCTGCTACAAGAACTACAGATTATTACGTCTTTTTAAATAAATTTACTTAAATGACATGGTATGCCCACTTACCTTACACATGATTATTTGAAGTGCAATTATATACCTAATAATAACAATATTGATGTTTTCACAATACTAAGGCTTATTAAATACTTAAACACCTACCTATTCCTGTTGGCCAAGTGCAATTAGCACGTCAAAAATTTTAGTAATGCCTAATTTTAGAACCTATAGGTAACCCTTAGGTATTTGTTTTCGTGTGTACATGAACTTGCAATTGCTTTTGTAGGTAAGTACGCCAAAAAGTCGATAGATATCGCTCGGTTTTTATGTCAATTATTTGAACTAATCGGTAAGCTAAATAATATTTTTAGGGACGCGGTTGACAGTTACCTAGGCTCGCTTACACCACAAGTCATTAAATACATTTAGCGCTAATCTACTTCCCTTGGGCTTTAATCTTGGAAATAGATGACTGAATAAGTTGTAAAACCTTGGATTATCTGTGAAATTCTAAAAAGTTCACCATTAATTTTATTGATTCTTTTTAATTTGTTTTTCAGTGCCTATTGAATATAAATTTTAACAATGGTATTTCTGTTTTTTTTTTTTTGTTAATAAACCGTTATTTAGTAACAAGTTTTAACAATGGACGTTAGCAAACATCTTTACACGACATCAGATTTAAAAAAGGGCCGCAAAGGTTAATACCATAGTTTTGTTATGTTCTTACATTAGTACCTATATTATTTAAAGAAATATGTATCTAAAATACCGAATAAGTTGGCTTTGATTTCTATTGTTTTAGAAAATTTGGTAATGAGGTAAGTTGATTCGCTAGTTTTAAAACATCTTCAACGTTAGTGTTGAAAAATGCCGTTTATCTCAATGTTATGTTACATTAAATGTGAAGATTTCGCAGTAGGAGCTCGGAGTTACGATTTTTGCCCAGTTAATGGCAACAGGTTCGCTCCCTATTAGATGGGATCTAAACACACCAGCGGACTGTGGGTGTATAGGTATTGGTACACGTCTGTTAACCCTTCGGGGAATACAGGCGTGATGGTTTGCGATGTAAAGATTTATTAATTGAATTTAACAACTATTTAGATCACGATAGTACTTACCTACACACAAAACTCGGATAGCTATTTTCCACTATAGGAATAGATTTCAACTAATCAGCGCCAAATATCCAGAATCAATACATTGGTATTTAAAAATAGGAGATTTTCCAAAACAAAGAATAAACGGCAAATGGGTTCATTCAATATAATCAATAAAAATAACTAAAAATTAAGTACCCATTTATTTTTACTGCTTTCTTTATGTATTTAATTAGCCTACCTAAACTAACAGATTTTACATACAGGAAATTTTTTTAACCAGTGCGTAAATTTTGCCATAATAAACTTCAACACGTTTTATTAAACACGTATATTTTATTTTGATATGTCTTAGTACTAAAAAAAAAAGTTATCGCTTACGAAACATGTATACTTAAAAACCATATTTTATTGTCACTCAGCGCTAGCGCATTCCCCACCCCCTCACCCCAGCCATGCGCCCGGGCGGTGGCCAAGAGTTGTCATTGATAGTATGGCGAATAGATTATGTCCATGTTTTGCTTATTTCAAACTCGGATAAGGATGAAATTTTTTTTAAATTTTTTTTTAACTAATCACGGAAATGTGTTCTATTACTGACACTGAACTACCAAAAAAAATTTACACACTGGTTAAAAACTTATCCTGTATACATGTATATACTCAGTCTTAATTCCGAGGTTTATGTACTATAAAAATAAAAAAAGACTAAACAATAAACTTAGGTATCTAAATTATCATTCTGTCTTGGTCTATTTATTTGGAAAGTTAATTCGTTTAGCACTAAATGTATTTAGTGACTTGTAGCGCAAATGGGCCTTAAATTAAAACAAATGAATAATAATATACATACATCTAAAAAAAGCCTGGCTCGGGCAAGTCCTACAGGAACGCAGTGAAGTTTACGTATTTTATCTGTTTATCTGCAAGTATATCATAAAAAGTTGACTTGCCACCCTAGAATACAATTCTGTTCTTCCTTAGAAAAATAACTTGTAAAGTACCTAGGTACTCAATTAGGTACCTATACTAGAAAGGTTTAGGTAGTTAACTAAATGTAAACAAAACAAACCACGTGACTCATGGATGCTAAACCTTTGACTTCAAATTTTAAAATCGTATTATTTTAAGTCTTATAATAATAGGCTCTAGTCTATATCAGAATTTGAGGAACTATCTGCCACGTTAATAATAAAACGTTCAGTGGTATTATCAATCATTTTATCTAATTTAAACATTTTCTGTTCTTGTTTTATTACATGACACTCGCAATTTTCAAAGGCGCCTGGTTAATCGACTAAACGTAATACCTGCAATTTTAGTTGCCATACTACATCATGGGCGTACTCTTCAATTTAGCGACGTTATCTAATTCATCGTATCTTGTAAAAGGTTTTGGGAACCTGTCTTTTTAGGCTCTTTACAATAGACAGATTACAAAATATTATACTATTTTATAAAACTAACAAAAAAGTGGTATCCAAACAATGACATCTATGAAGAGTAGTTTACCAATAAATTATAAAGTTTAACATACATTATTAAAAGAGAAAAGTATCGCATAAATCGAAATTAGAATTGATTTTGTTGTAACATATTTTTAAACAAGGAAGTGTCAAGTATAAAAAACCTTTTCTACGATTTGTTTACCTTTAGTTAACTACCTAAACCTTTCTAGTATAGTTTGAAAGGTGGCCTGGAATATTGTAGTCCTTATTAGATCAATATCAAGAAGAGCACATTAAAAAATAAAAAAGAACAATTAAAGAAAAAGAGGTAACAGATATACAGAACATTAAGAAAAGTAGAAGTGTTACCACTTTCCATAAAATGCTCATTTTTCTTGCGAAATATGTTTTTTTAATAATTATAATATGGATTAAAACGAAACCATCTTGAAAGCTTTGTCTCTGTGGAGTATTTACTCATAGGGGCGTGGCAGTAACTGTGCCCGCGTGGCTGCGAGCGATACACGCAAATGATGCATGCAGCACTGATATATATGTTGCAGTTAATTTCTATTGGATTTTAGTTCATTTTCAAATAATAAAATCTGCTCTGTTAGCACTGACACTTATTATGTACATATTGAGTTGGTATAGACATTTTAAAAGCATACATTTGTGGTTACCTAATTACCAAATATTTGCTTGTGTGTGCGGTAAACATATTTTATCCAGTACATAATTTAATTTTAAAAACAAACGTCCCTACCCTGGATTTTTTAAATCTAAACTTTCGCAAGTAACTTTTGCATTTATTGGGCTTACAAACAAAACACAAAACAACACAATGTCTAATTACTAAGAAATAAACAAAGTGTCCTTAGGCTTTTTATTCATTCGCCTTTCCCAACGTTTCATGAAAACATGACGTTTGCGTTCAATTTTAACTGAGTTAGTTATAATTATACAGGGTGTTAATATAAAGGAAGGAAATTCTCTAAGGGAGTGTACACACAACAGTTCGTGGCAATATGGCCCTTGGATGAAGCCCGCAAAGCATATTCACACTACTGTCTGTTCATTTTATCTTGTCCCTTTTCTGTCTGTTGGAATTTTTAATCGATCTATAGAAAAAGATATGCTATGCAGTTTTTATTGTAACTTTAGTAAAACTTCTTGTATCGTCACGCCAAAAACATTGAGCAGCTTACAAAATTGCTTAAAAGCTTTGTACAAGATACTTTGTACAATGCTGTGTGTAGGTAAGCTGTTTTGTGTGGTGAAGGTTCAAACTTTAAAGATAGAAAAAGCGTGCTCAGTGTTACCAACACCTAATCATTGTGTATTGAAGGGGCGGTAGCTTTAATTTTAACAGTTAAATAATAATTATGTGAGATTTATCCAAACATCGGTGCATTGAACGTTGATCAACATCGCTTTTGGTTGCATTTGACTTTTACTGACTAAAAACCCATCCATGTTCTTTCTTGTGCCCACATTCCGGGGGCGCGGTATCTCTTTCGAACAACCTGCCTGTATCTTCATTGTGAGTTTTTTCGCAAATAAGACTGAGTAACCTACACTCCTGGATTCAAAATCGATCTACCTACCTTTTTAAAAAAAAAACAACTTTTTAAAAGGTTACTTCAGTCCTCAAATCGAGATTATTTTTTTGGATTTTGGTACGGCGTTAAAAAAAGAAATCCTTATAGGATTACTTTGTTGGTCTATCTGTCATGACCCTTTTCTCAGGAACGCGGGTATCAAATACTTAAATCTACGGTCCCTTAGAGCTATAAAAAGATCAAGCTTCTAAGTTTACTTAATTGCAAGTTACTATCGAACCTAGAGCGTACTTTTCGTGGATTCTAATTTAAATTAAAATTTGGCAAAAGCACGGTAAAAATCTCCGGGTTTGTCGTAAACCAGAATCGGAATTCATAGGCCATAATTATCGAAGTTAGATTCAGTCTAAAATCCATCCTTTGTTCACTCGCCACTGAAAAATACTTATTTTCAACTGCACAGTTAAGTTTGTTCTTCAATCCGGTCCGGTATTGAACAAAGCCACGGGCAACCGGGTACGGCTTTCAGTTGTAACCGTCATCAAGCCTCGAGTCATACTCATACAAGCAAAAGACATAGGTGTCTTTTGCTTTATTCGTGATTATAAATTCTTAATTTTTTCTGCTATTTCGCGCTAAAAATTGTCCGCTGTTGAAGATTTGAATCGTTCATGCAATATATTTGGGTAGGTACTAAATAAATTCTATTGCAGGCGCGATTTATTTAATGTTAAATTAAACAATAGGTGCATTAGACAATAAGTAACAGAAAAAAGGGTGTATCCAGTGTTTAACGTAACCTATAAGGACGTGCCGTGTAGACTAATGAAAGTTTACGTATCAATTGCCTAAAGATTACGCCGGAACCACACTAAGGTTTGATGCCTTTAAAAATCGCGTGTTGCATTTGTCCCCGGTTCATGACAATTAAATAGGCAATGTCCCTTTCCCCTATTACCTATTACATAGCCTCATAGGCCATAAACATAAGTGTCGAAATGTGGGGGTGTGGGTTTCAATTGCCATAGTTACCTAGCCCTCGGTGAAAAGAAGCGTATTATGTTTAATATCGCGACAAGTAACGGCATGAATTACGGGCGCGCACTGCGATGATGTTATTTACAGCATGACTTTAATATCGCACTGTGGATTCTACATACTATAATACTAACTTTTAAGCTACGGGTTTTTAGGTATCGTTTTTTGAGCATATTTCCGTATAGAATCATACAATCTCACTATTGCGATAAAATTTTCGTTCAGTATAAAACGCAATACGCGCTTGCGCCAAGCCTTGTGTTGTCCCCAGCAGGAAGCAGTATGAAACTATATTGTAAAAACTGGGCCTTGCCCTATTAGACAAGTTTATATACCTACCTAAGTACACTGTAATGTAGGTAGGTACCAACATTGTTCTGTACCCCCGAAAAAAAAAATAGAAGGTACATTGTTCTGTTTTGATCGAGGGGATCGATGGCATAAACATTAACATGACGTTTACAATAAGTAATTGAAACTGTAATGATTGTGAAATAATTAAGTATAAATTAAATCCTATAAATCGCTAGAATCAATCAGTCTATGCAACCTAGATAATTATGTCAAATTGTCAATAGCCGGCAAGGGACTAACCTACCTACATATTTTAGAGGTGCTTCGCGTCATGGCTCTTGCAAGATACATGATGTGCGAGAATTTATTATAAGTATGTATGTATGTATGTAAAATTATTGCAATAAAATTTCTTGTAAATTAGGATATCTATCTAATATTGTCTTCGTGAGGTTCTGGTGTTGGACACAATGTGAGTATTGTTTTATTTGTCGTAAGTTTCGTTGTGTCGACGAGATTTGAGTAGTATCATTGGTTCACATAATGTGATTTAAGTATCAAGATTGAACCTATACATAATATACTTTTGTCTAAGTTAGGAAAAAATAATTAAATTGTGTTGTTAAACAGATGGATATTATAATGTGATCCGATACTAATTAGATACCGATCACCAAAATTTAATAATGGAGTTATTTAGAGCACGTACAGGTTCTTTTAAAAATATTGATATTCTGTTGAGCACTTATGATGAAGATCCATCCATTATGCCGCCAGCCGGCTTGCTTGTGACGGGCACACATCACAGATATAAGAAAGATTTCTGTGGAGCACATCCATCTAGCGAGAACATCTGATCATCACCAAAATTAAATACTGTTTTTGACTTTGTGTAAAAGATAAGTAGGTAGTTACATTTAATAGTTTCCTTAGATTCGACAGGTAGGTACACTCAACCAGCTTATAGTCTACACCAGTTTCATTGCTGTGGCTCAGGGTTGCAAGCTAGGTAGAAACACATGTCGCATGACAGGTCCAAGCAGGCCAAGCCGTCGGGATGATTGAGTCACACATTGACACTGGTAGTCAGAACTACTTAATTATGAAATGCCAACCGCCTGTTAACGAGAAGCTCAAGTGGAGATTAGCTGGTTGCGATGATTATCTACAGATAATAAATAATACCTGCTATAGCGAGTAGGCTATGTACCTACCTAGACCTTTGTGCGAAGACTGCCCGGTTGACGACGAGTCGATGAACAAGGCGGTACAGAGTTAGGTACTTACACGTGTGGCATAATGAAGCATTTCGCAAATCGTCGTCGCCGGAGGTGCTGATTGCTGAGCCGATCCCATTGTGTTCCTTAGATGTGTTGACTCTAAGTTGACGACGATTCTTTGAAGCTTAGTGATACCAATCCGATTCATAGACAGATTCAGACGTTAAGCGTGTTAATGCGGTGTACCTAGGTAATGGCCGTTGCATGAAACATTAGGTACGTACGTTTACATTACAGTTTCGTAAATTTGATGTCCTTCTGAAGCGTTACCAACGTCTTAATTTAGAAGCACCGTCCTAAAGTCGGGCCAAAGACGCGATCATTAAGTCTTTTTTTTATTTTTTAAACTTCATAGAGAAAATCCCTGCCTTACTGTACCTACATCACAAGGTGCGTCTATACTGAACTTTTTTTAATGCCATTTCAGCCATGGCGCTAAATCAGCATTTTAAATAAAAGATTGTTTACGATAAACCTACTTACAATAGGTACGTATATATTGCAATTTTTGTATCAAACACAATAAATTTTCCTAAGCACTTGTACCTAATTTAATTAATGATAATGAACATGCACATCATTGTTATTTGCTGCTCCGTGATATTAAATTCTACTAATGCTAGACAGATTCGATGTTATTATGTTTAAGCTGTACATTAATTTGAGTGTGAAAAACCTATTGACACGAAATAAAATTTATTTAGCGTTGCAATGATGTTTTATTATTAGGCTCATTGGACCGCACGTCTGTGGTAAGTGGTAGCGCAATGTATAGTCAATAAGCTCTATTACTATTAAAACTACGTACTGTGCTAGGCCAGCTCAGGGTTATAGCAATGTGCGGTCAACTCTACCTACAATACAACACTGAAAACCGTCGATCTTCCATAAATTGAACACCGACGGACGTTCATTCGAGACATTTATAATATTTATTCCATAAGATTGACGCTACCAGTCGGTGCCACAAAAATACAGGTTGTATTCTTTTTACAGTTGCGTTGGGTCCACGTTGATTAGATACAGTGACATTAAAAAATGTTTGAATGCAGTATTACTTGCTTAAATAAAAAACTAATATTATTGGGGCCTTCCTACTTTCTCTTTAGGACCGTTCTCCATCTGTGGAATCTTCTAAAACCTAAGAGAATATTTTACGAGTTGTATTATACGTTTGGTACATACTATTACCATGCTTGTACGGCAATGACCAATGAATGACTTATAATTATTATAATATTTTGTATAGGCACACACCGGCGGCGGCGCCGCCCCGCTGCGGAATTTGGCGGAATTCGTCCAAACGGATATGAAAACGGACTCCAACGGATACCAGAAAATCACATCCTAAGAATTCGCCAGTGCCAAAATCGTCTAATGGGAGTGTCATTGACGCGTACAGTCATTCAGTAACTAATTTCGTAACTTATTTTTACGGGAATCGCATACTATAATACCTAGATTAGATGAAGTTCTATGTGGTTAATTATTATAGTGTGTTTTTTAATCTCGTAGACTTAATTGACAGTTTCATACATCAAATATAAAAATAATGTGCTTTCGGCTCATAAACATAAAGCACACTATTTTCAAGTTTGACGTAAGAAGCCGTCAAATCAGTCTCTGAGATTAAAAAACACACTATAGGTACATATTAATAGGCCGATCAGGGTCATAAAAAGAAATCATTTCTTTTAATACTTAAATAAAACTTTTAGTTCCTTAGTTCTTTGTATTGTGGCAGGTGTTGCGGTTGGTCTGTAAAACTCTATTATGCATTATATTATGTCTGTGGTAAGAGTAAGACTGAAGATACCGCACCAACGGTCAGCACAGACAGAGCAGTAATTGTTAGAACTATTTTTGTTAAATTAGATTATGAACTAAATAAAATACGACGCCGACGTAGACAATTGCGTAAATGAATGCAAGATAATGAATACCGCACGAAATTGTACTCTTACTTCCTTATTCAGTATTTTAAACTATTTCCAACTGTACCTATTTCTGATTAATATAGTTCATAATAAAAAGTAAATTAAAAATGAACCCAATTTATTACTGGTCTGTGACATTATGTAGATACATAATATCATAATATGCCAGTCCACCATCGTTAACGTGAGAGACGTCGTTTAATTGTAAAGTGACGATAGAGACCACCTGCAAGCTAAGTAGCGCGGATGTTCGAGCATTCGCCAAGTTTAACTAGTCTTCTGTCTGCGCGGATCCTAATAGGCTTGCAGCCTTGCTCTATGCTTTTTTTTTTTTTTTTTTTTTAAAGATGGTAAAATCATCAAATGACCCCCCCCGTCCTGGGCGGGGCGGGAGGGAGTGTCAGACTTTTACTGACTAAAAACCATCTATGTTCCTTCATGTGCCCTTTGCGTTCCGGGGGCGCGGTATCTCTTTCGAACAACCCGCAGCCCCGGCAGGCCTTGGCCCTTAGTGGCCCCTTCCTTGTGCTGACACCTCTTTGCGCGGAACATGAACGCGCCGTCGACACGGTCTGTCGTTAAATAACGTACGGACGGTGAGCTACCCATTGCTCACCGTCCACAGACCGTGCCTACGGTGTCCGCCTGCGGGAGGCGCAATGGTGCCGTTATTGGCAATCCATTGCGCCGGCGGACGCGGCGTCAGCGGCGGCGGCGGGTGCGGCCACGGCAACGGTGGCGGCGGCAGCGGCGGCGGCGGCGGCGGCGGCGGCGGTGCGGGGCCCTCCCCCGGACCTGGCGGGTACGGCGCAGGCCTTGCCCCCAGCCCGGTGATCGGCCGGCCTGTTAGCCCCCGCACATGCATCGCAGTGCGGCGGGGCATCACAAGCCGCGGCCTTGTGACCGGGCTGACCGCAGCGGAAACACAGGGCGCTGCGGTCCACCTCCGAGGCGCACCGACATGCCACGTGCTTCCCCACGTGGCAACGGTAGCACCTCAGGGGCCTGGGCTCGAGCAGGCGAACCCGCGCCGACACCCAGCCCACCAGTAAGCGGCCCCCCCCAACAATGGCTTTAGCCGCCGTCACTGGGCAGCTGACCGTGATGGTCTGCATGCCCGTGCGCTCTGGGCGGATGGTGCCTGCCCTCACCTCCTCGGCAAGGCATCCACCCGTCCTGGCGACGGCGGCTACCACCTCCTCCGGGGTGACGGAGTCGTCCAGGCCCAGGATGCGCAAGTCTGCGCATCTGACGGGCCTGGACACTCGGGCCACATCCGCATCCAGGGACGCTCTGAGCCTCTCTGCTAGAGCGTCTGCAGACGGGCCGCTGGTGGCACCGGGGACCTCCAACATCCTGGCCCCCGTTGCCGTCACCCTGAGCTGGAGACCCGTGATCCCCAGCTCGCCAAGATTTATGGCCGCCTTGGCCCTGGTAAGAACCGCCGCGTAGGTCACGCCCCTTTCTACCGCCTCCGGCTGTAGCGTAATTACTACAGCCGCGGATTTAGGGGCGCGGAGCTTAGCCGCGGCGGCTCGCTGTCTGCGCCGCCGCCGTTCCTCCGTCTTCCTATTGGCCGCCCTGGCCGCTCTGGCCGCCTTCCGCCCCTTTTCCTTCGCTCCAGCCACCTGCCATTCGGCTTCTGCTGGAGGATTGGGATTTGAGGGCGGAGTGGGTGGAGGTGGCTGGGACGCCGCCGCCTTGCCCCTCCTCGGGGGCACCGTATTTGGCGCCGGTGTCGCCGGAGCCGGTTTCGCGGCGGCCGCCACAGCCCTGCTGGGGGGCTGGTTGCCTGGCCTCGGCGTAGAGGCGGCGGCCGCATAGGAGGCCCGCTTGCCGCCCGTGGCCGTCCCGCTCGCCGCCAGAGGGGGGCGCAGCACGATTCCCTCCAGCACAGAGAATCGCGAATTAAACGCCGCCAGCTCCCTCTGGACCAGGGCCAGAACCTGGTTCTCCACAGGCACGGGCTTGGGCTGGGGTTGGGGCTGGGGTTGGGGCTGACCGCGCTGGCCTCCCGACTTGGGCGCCTGGCGGGAACCGGACCCGCGGAACTCGGCTAGGTCTTCCTGGAGCCTCCGGTTCTGCTCCATGAGGAGCTCCACCTCAGCCGACAGGCGAGCCACCTCCGCCCGGAGCTGCGGGACGTCCCCCGCAAAACTGGCTTCCGCCTCCGCCAGTATGGTGGCCGCAGCCGCGTCCATGGCCCGGGACTTAGACCCCTTCATCTTCTTCCGGGCCACACTCGCGACTGCGTCTTTCACCACCTCCATGAACCTGGACTTACGCTCCTCAGAGCCGCCAGGTGCACCTGCCTCGTCGCAGGACGTCTCGATCGGGTGCTGCCCGTCCGCGGCAGGTGTCGCCGGTCGCCCAGCAACACTGCCCCCCCGGGCAGTCACCCTCAGTGGGCCCCGCTCTTGGACCCCACCGCGCCTGCTGGTGGGGATCTTTCTAGCTGAGGCCAGCTCGCCGTCAGAGGACGCCCGTTCGTCCTCCGATCTGGGCCGCTTCCTGAAGAAATGGCCCAGATCAACCAACTGATGGCGGGAGCCCAACGGGCTCACGGTCACCATGCTGGAGGCCGAGTCGGACTCCGACTCGGCATCTCCCTTCCCTCCTACTGCGTCTTTGTTTGTTTTTTGTGTTTGCTCTATGCTATGGAATAGATTTTTTATGAAGTAAATAAGTTTTTATTTTACAGAATAATGACAGCATGATAGCTAATCAAAATTTTATAATGTGCAGTGCCTACAGCATTTTTAAATTTTATTTGTAATTAAGATAAATGCCTACACAATAACCCTGGATCCTCAGAGGAAAACTGAAGCCGGTCCAATGGCTCCTACAAGTTTGAAGTTAGCGCGAAAGAGTATTATGGCGACAAACAGCCAAAAACAAAATAGTAAAAAAGAAATAATCAGTGTACACACCAGCACTCCAGTTATAGAAACTCGAACTTGTGAGGCCGAACAGAATCAAGTTTATCAAGGAGAAATAAACGTCCTTTCAGTCATGTAAGCAGGTATATTGTTTAGATTTAAGCAACCAGTGCATTGCAGCCGGTAACGATTGTGCAAAACAGTTAGGGAGCAGCAAATTACTCGCCATCCCCTTCATTCCTGCTGTATGTGGTTGCGTACCAGGGGCGAATCTATATATTGGCTTTTTGGGCCCCAGCCATTGTATACAAAACTAAAATTTAAAAAATATAAAAGTTCAATTTATGTCACTCGGCTGCAATGACATATTTATCTCATATGCACTATGATTGTCCCAATTTGTGTGCTATAGATACCTACCGTGTACATTATAATAGTAAATAGTTTTTTGTCTCACTGGCTAAGTACTGTTAGCACAGGGCCCCACGTATTTACGGTCCGCCCCTAAAACTAACGGTAAAATGGAGTGTATAGGGTTGCACGGGTAAATCGGGACGAAACTTGTAAAGGTATTTCGTTCAAATAATATGTATCTATAATTTGATGCCAACAGGTAGGTTAGGCCCACTTTCACCAAAATCACCAAACATATTTAGCGCTAATGAATTGGCGTGCCAATTCATTCTTTGATTTACTCTCATTCATACGTTAGGCATGCGGGATTCTGCGGGTTGTTCGAAAGAGATACCGCGCCCCCGGAACGCAAAGGGCACATGAAGGAACATAGACGGGTTTTAGTCAGTAAAAGTCTGACACTCCCTCCCGCCCCGCCCAGGGCGGGGGAAGTTATTTGATGATTTCCCGTCTATAAAAAAAAAAAAAAAAAAAAAAAAGGCATGCGGGATTATAAAAAATAGGGTGTCTAGTATAATAATATGTATTATTATAGTAAATAGTAGTTAGTGGGTGGGTGGTGGTAGTTGTAGTTTATGTATTATTGCTGTATTACAATGTTGCATCATGTCTCGATATGATCTCTCGCAGACCTACAGTTTTCATACACATTATAATTTACATTCGCTGCTGTAACACTCCTACCTACCTCTATTATGAGGTACCTACACTACATACAAAATTATGTCACGATGGCTCCTGTTTCAGAGATATGAATAATAATATTATGTGCTGTAAATATACGGAAGATGTTAATGAAATAGCAGCTGGTTTTGCTGACGGTACGATACGAGTATTTAATTGCAATACTGGAAAATGTGAACACACTTTGGTGGATGACGAATGTCGTGCTTATCCCGGACCTGTAACTTCTATAAAACACCGGCCAGTCAGCAATGCGAATCCTATTACAAACATGTTGTTATCATCCTGTTAGTATTGCAGTGGTTATATTTACTATTTTTTAAATACTTTTACCCCACTAAGCACAGGGTTACCAATCACGGGAATAGGTAGGTGATAAGGTGACCGAATCTCTCTCTAGGTGAGCTGTTTGTAAGTTTAGTAAGTATGGAAATCGAATTCGAGATCAAAAATAAAAACTAAAAGTGTTGCCAATTTTAATTAAATAATAACCTCAATTGTGCAGTTTGCCGAAAAGTACTATAACAGTTCTAAAATTGTAGGCATATCTTTAACAGGTAAAATATAATATTGCACACAGTTTTCAACTTTAAAGTGACGTAAATTACGATCCAAATAAAATATATATCTGTTTGAAATAAAAGCGGACTAATATTTTTTTTTTATGCTACCTACTGGCAATAAGGCAGTGGTCATAAACATTTGGACTTCATTTAGTGTTTTCTATTAGTGAAACGTAACTTATTCCTAAGAATTGAAATAATTTATTTTCCTTATGTTTATCTTTCCTATAATATTAGGACTTACTTCTTTTTACCCGACTGCGCCAGAAGGAGGGTTATGTTTTTCGAGAGTATGTATGTATGTATGTATGTATGTATGTATGTATGTATGTATGTATGTATGTATAATTGTTTGGCACGCTCTGCAGGCTGAACGGCTCGATGGATTTTAGGTTGAGAGGTGTCGTTAGATTCGTATTTACTGTGAGAGTGACACTGGGTATATAAAAAAAAACAAAATGGCGGATTTTTGGCGCCAAATTCAAATGTTTGGCTCGCTCTGCAGGCTGAACGGCTCGATGGATTTTAGCTTGAGAGGTGTCGGTAGATTCGTATTTACTGTAAGAGTGATACTGGGTATATTAATTTCTTTTTTAAAACACAAAAAAAAATAAAAAATAAAAAACGGTAATTTAAAAAACTAAAAAACCCGACTGCTATTCTTTAAAAATCCCTAAAACAAGATAAATTGTAGCAGTCGGGACCCATTCGGGACCATCTGCAATGTAATATAGGTATGTGCTCTCAATTCACTAATCCTCCATTTCTAGAATGGGTCCCGACTGCTACAATTTATCTTGTTTTAGGGATTTTTAAAGAATAGCAGTCGGGTTTTTTAGTTTTTTAAATTACCGTTTTTTTACAATTAGTATCACAGTATTACAGTGCTGCGATAGCACTGGTTTTATTGACTTAACGGTACGGCTATCGATTTAGCCAGTTTTTGAAAAAGAGTATGTCCCAAACTTATAAGCGACAGCCCGTTCTATAGGGTGATTAGCTTCAATATTTCGGTCGATTTATTTGATACATTCTATTTGTCCTGTTTGCAGTTACGTATGTCACATGTGGCGACCTGAGAGGTGATAGTGATAGCCCACAATACTTAAATATTTTTTAAACGTTACATATTTTTGCTTAGATGTTAACGGGTGTATCAAATGCTGGAAATTTAAATATGATCAGTGTTTATATACGATTCGCGAAAAACGTCAAACTTTGGGAATACATTACCATCCACGAAACAGCAAATTTGTAACTTACGGCGACGATTGTAAGTTGAACATGTACGATGAAGAAGCACAAACTCAAGAACGAGCTTTTTACGCCAGGTGAGCTGTGAACTGTGTCTATTACCTATTCACTCTACTAATATTCATAGGCTTATATAGGGGGGGACCCGGGTGGGCCGTGCCTACAACCGATATCTAATATAAATATAAATAAATAAATATACCATCACGCCTGTATTCCCCGAAGGGTTAGGCAGAGGTGTACCAATGTACACCCACAGTTCGCCGGTATATTTAGGTCCCATGTAATAGGGGGCGAGCCTATTGCCATTAACCGGGCACAAATCTAAACTCCGAGCTGCTACTGAGAATTTCATAGAAAAACCCAATAACACTTTTTGCTCGACCTGGGAATCGAACCCGGGACCCCATGCACGGCAGTCGCACTTGCGACCACGAGACCAACGGGGCAGCACGGGCACGGGGGTTATCTAATAATAACCCAAAAGGGTTGTAGGGTGCATGCACTCTACACCACCTTTTGGGTTATTCGTTGTGGACTAATGGCATACCTATAAACTATATTTTTTCATACACGTATGTAGGTATAATGATTATGGTAATGGTACATGTGATAATTTCAATTGGGGCTGGGGAACACTTACCTACACTAATTGTTGTAGGAAAAAAATCTTGAGATTATCCACTTTTAAAGCGATTGCTCCATACCTTTTTCTGCCGCAAAGCAGCGTCGCTGAGTGCACCGATTTGGAAGTTTGTGTACGGATGTAATAATAGAAACATGAGACCTTTCAGCTGAAAAAAAAACTGCAACTGTCAGCTCATTTTTTATAGTGCCAAATCCGATAACTTTAGCAGAAACAAAAAAAAAGAAAATATTATTTTATATAATATACATTTTGCAAATCGCGACCGCGCCGCGCCGCCGCCGCTTCAAATTTTCACCCCTTTCCTATGAAACTATATCAAAGTAGAAAGTGCTCTAAAAAGAAAAACCTTGGAGACATTACATGTCACCTATCTTTAAAACTTACCTACTTCTTCTACTCGTGTATATTCTCAAAAATACGGAAGACTTTCGACTCCTTACATTTCTATTTCTCCTTGGGCTTGCTTACTATTGTAGTAAAATTTCTATTTTAAAGTGGCCAGAAGAATAAAGTGGACGGCCACTCATCAAGAATTTTTGCATGTGTCTTCAATCCCAAGGCACAGCATGAGATGGTATCCGGAGGCTGGGACGATACAGTTATGTGTTGGGACGACCGACAGCCTTACGCGACCCGCTATTTTCAAGGGGTGCATATGTGTGGCGAAGGACTTGATTTTGATAAGCCCGGAAGACAAGTGAGTGTATATCAACTATCTATTGTAAGTAATCATAAGTTTTGTGCTCCTGTAGATAGCAGTCCTTGCACATTCATCCGAACACCCCACACACAGGCACTCGCCCCCGCTTAAATACTGTTTAATATTTCATGAATTTTACAACTAAATATGTATGTGGAACTCCAACCATCACTCTACTTTCTAACTTTTTTTAAAGATACTAACATGCTCTTGGCAAGAGAAAGATACCATCCAGTTTTGGGATTATGGGTCGTGTAAATTAATCGAAACGATCGTACCGGACGCCTTTCAGTCAAAACTATATTGCGGCAAAATGGTGCCACATACCAACTTGATTGTATGCGGTGGATCAGAATCCAATATTTTAAGAGTCATAGATACAAACATGAAAATAGTAAGTTAACCAAATATAATTATATATTTAAAGTTTATACATACATAACAACTTTATTTTCTTTTTAATTGTATTCCTCAGTAGATGTAAAGGAATGCTGTTATAAGGTCGTCGCAAATCATACGTCACATGTCAGCTAGACACCGGATTACTTGATAGTAATCAGGCGAAGGGTTCCGCAAGGTGATCCTCGTAGAACACATCGGCTCGTAGTGACGAGCCGATGTGTTCTGCCCGACGCGCGTAGGTTTTGGCGCGACAACGGCAGGGTGGCCCCGCGATTTTAGTATCCTACAGCAACACAACAAGGGGATACTGTTCTTTGAATTAAAAAACAAGGCATTTTTTTAACCCCCAGACTCGATAAGAGGGGGTGTCATAAGTTAGACGTGTCTGTGCCACCATAGCTCTTAAACGAGTGAACAGATTTGAATGAGGTTTCTTTTTATTTGAAAGCAGGTTACCTAGCGATGGTTCTTACATATATGTTTCATCTAAATAGGCTCAGCTGTTTCAATGTTATCAGCTCCTTTTTTTGGCTCCAGTGGGGATCT
The DNA here is from genome assembly GCA_932526535.1 of Caradrina clavipalpis. Taxonomy (NCBI): domain Eukaryota; kingdom Metazoa; phylum Arthropoda; class Insecta; order Lepidoptera; family Noctuidae; genus Caradrina; species Caradrina clavipalpis. The sequence continues at coordinate 9,409,112 of OW052093.1, forward strand.
TAGACGCATAACGGGTGACGGAGACGCTTATCTTAAAAATATTAATAGGTTCTTTTAATTAAGTAAAAATAATGAGTTATATTTTTAGTTTCCAGATTATTTTTTTGCGTTGGGTTACTTAAAATTTTTAATTAATTATTGAGCAGGCGGGGACGAGGATGTAAAACTGCATCTTATATATTTCGTTCAGTTCTATTTAATACTTTCGATTTGTCATGTTTGAAGTTAGTGTGTAGCGGCGGCGCCCTGAACTAAGTTCGACGACTATGAGTTGACCAGTAACCCCATGCCGTTTACTAGTACATCTTGGTCCTGAGGTGGTATGAAAAGTAACAATACTGATTTGTGTGTTGCAATGTGAGTTTTATACAAAGAACGCTGAACGTTTCATATTCATATTCGTTTATTTGCATTCCATATTGTGCATAAAGATGTTTCGAATTGCGTCAATGCCGATCCGGTGCCGAGCTGATATTTGTGCGATAACCTTTATACTACGCGTTTCCGTAGGACAGTGTTGTTGCTGTGTTGTGCTTTTAATTCCGCTAAAAATATTACTTCAAAATATATGCCTGAATGACTGTCTGGAGCTATCAACAACACTCACCATATTTACTTTTAGCCGAGTGCATTTTGTCAAAAAATATGTCCCAAATACCGCTAAGTTTATAGTGGAAAATACTTTTACCCTGAGATTACAAACTTAGACATAAAGCATATTAAAACGCTGACGATTTAATTAGGGTTCCTTAACGAAAGGGTAAAACGTGACCCTATTACTCCGCTGTTCGACTGTTACCAGGCTGTAGGTATCTCATGATCCGTGTTTGTTGTTTATTGCCGCTATAACAACAAATACTAAAAAACAAAATAAAACAAATATTTAAAGGGCTCCCATACAACAAACTTGATTTTCTTGCCATTTTATAGATAATAGTACGGAACCCTTGGTGCGCGAGTCCGACTCACACTTGTCCGGTTGTTCTTGGTGTTGAGTTTCAAAATAAAGGGCTCGACAAGACGATTTAAAAATTCTTCTTACTAAAAGATAGGAAATCAAAATAAAGGGCTTGATGAGGCAATTAAAAAAAAATACTCGTTAAAAGATATAAATTCAAAAGGTTTTCCTGATATTTTATCCGCACTATTAGCCTCACTCACTCTACATAACGAGCCAATACCGCCGACTTAGCGTAAGCGACAATTATTAGCAAAAATATTTTAAAAAAACCTTCTCCTGTAAAATTTGGTTTTTGTAGGGTACGCTAACTCGGCGGTAAAGGTTCGATAAGCGTTGTGGTAGATTATATTAAGTGAAAGTGATTATAATAAATAAGTGATTGAAAATATTATTTTTATTAGGTAGATGGCCCAGCCCTGCTTCTCGTGTGGCCTATTTGAATGAATTCGACATTATGTTTCTTTTTTATCATTTGTTTTTCTATAGGAACACAACAAAAAATACCCAAGTAAATCCGCTATAAACTTCGTTCTAGGTATAAGCTAATTGCACTCGGCAATTTGAATATTTTGTTGTTTTATTTTTTACTAAAAACAATAAGCTACGCTTTTACAAAAATGCATGTTTAACAAAATTATAATTATTGTGTTTTCAGACAGAATGCAGCATACGAAATAATCCAGGCGGCATTTATGCGTTTGATTTTGGTACAGTTAGAAGAAAACCTCAGAAAGTTATGGACACTTACAGAAAAGTAAGCGAATTACCGGACATACCTCGTGTTTCATTTGTTAGTGGAAAAAGACTACAGACCGTGGACTTTGGATAACTGTCTGGTATTGAATATTAAGAGCGTTTACATCGCATACAAATTTTTAAATCAGAAATTTTGAAAATGTTTGAAGCCATCTTGTGTATATATAAATATATGTATCAAGTTCAATTAATTTCCTAGATTTTGTACTTGAATTTTGTTCAAGATGCTGTGCGGCGTAAACGCTCTTAATAGTACGAGAGCCCACGCCCAAAATTTTTGTCTCATTGCAATACGGCCAAAACCGCATCAAATCGATAGATACGATTATCCTGAACTCGAAAATACCAATATCAGACATTTTCCGCGTAGCGTTTGATCTGACCGAATTTTCAAAATTGTCAAAGAATTTTACCGAACTGCATCATAGCAATATGTCTGAAAATTGTTGGACATGATAAAATAAGTTGTCCACATGTGCAAAAAATTTATATCAGACAAATTAAGTGTAGCACCTTCTCTATCAGACAACTTTTCGATACTCAGATATCATTTAAAAATCGTATTGAGGCATCTTGAATTTTCTGTTACAAACCAATGAATACGTTGCGACCCTGAATTTATTAGATGATAATTAACAAAGAATTTACCCGAAACCGTAACATTGAAGTTGAAGGACTGAAATAAATCGCACAAAAGGAAACTGGGATGAAGTTGAATATGCTACACTTAAAGTGTCTGAAAACAGGTTTTTGGTGATCATGGCAGCAATACGAAAAGTTGAAAAACAAAATTATCCGTATTGCTATGATACAGGTCGGCTAAATTTGTTGACATTTTCAAAAATGCGCTCAGGCTATAGGCTACGCGCAGAATGTCTGAAAACAAACTTTTTCATAATACAATTATAAAATCTATGTACATTTTCACTATCAGACGTATTGCTATAATACCGACTGTCTTTTTTTTTGACACAGCAGAAATGGCCTCCCACGCAGTTGCTACACTTTCGACCGTTACTACACACCTAGTCGGGTTCAGAATCATACAATCTAACGATTTTATAGGGTTTTTGCCGTATTGCTATGAGACATGGTTTTGGTCGTGGGCTCTCGTACTATAACGCTAAGTCAGCATATTAAAATCAATTTTGTGAAATATTTTTTGAACATACACTTTGATGGTAAAGAAGAATCTAAACACATTAAGTATAATATGTATAAAGGATTAATTACTAGATATCTGTTCATCTACTTTTGTTTGCTTGGCCCCACAATGTTACAAACAAAAAAACATCATTTTAACAAATTGTTAGCAGTGCATGTTTGGTAATACGTTTATATTGTCAATAAATAATATTTCTATAATAGTTCTATTCTATTAGTCGGGTAAGGTCTCGCACAAGAAACGCTGACGTAAAAGTTGTACATCAGTTGTATTGAATTTATTCTCCTTTTTTAACATTCCTCTACTCACAAACAGCCGTTTATACAATTTTAGGTGACAGACAAATACACTGTGATTTCATTTGTAAATATAGTATATAAAACTCTAGAAAGATAAAATATCGAGTTTGGCAAGAATTCATAATAAATAAAAAACATAAATACTTCTACATAGTATTATATACAGGATTTGAACATCTATTATTCGACCGATTCAAGTTGAGCCTCGTCAACGGATGGGTCTTCCCATGTTGCAATTGTTTTTTAGTTTGAGCTTTCGACATCACAGTTGATACCACCACTTCGCCGTAGTCGAGCGGAGCGAGCGCCACGACCGTGGGCGCGGGCGGCGGCCGCTCGGCCACGCTACGCACCGCGCCCACCAGCGAGCTGCGCACGCGCGCCTCACTCTCCGACGTCAGCTTGCACTTCTTGGAGAGCGACTCGTGCGGCGCCCGGCCGCGCCGCGCCTCGCAGCTCGACTCGCAGCGCGCCCTGCCCGGCCGGTCGTACCGGTCCACCAGCACCTTCACCGACAGGTCTTCGCCGGAAGGCGGCGACGCCGGCGGCCGGTCGCGACCCTCGGTGGGCGCCGAGCGTCGAGACTCGGTACGCCGGAGCGAGTCACTCTCGGAACGCGCTTCGAATTCTTTTTTGAGGTTGCTGACGAGGCCGGCGGCGGTGGCGGCGGCCTCGGGCTCGGGCGCGGGCGCGGCGCGCGGCAGGTCGCCGTGCGAGGCGCAGGCGGCGCGGCGGCGGCGCAGGCCGGCGCGCAGCCACGTGTCGGCGGGCGCGGACGCGGACAGGCGGCCGCTCCACGTGGAGGCGCCGCGGTCGCGCGCTCGCTCCATGCGCGCGGCCGCGCTGGCGAGCTCTTTAAGTATGGCACACGTTTCGTTAAACTTCCGCTCGTTGTCGGCCCGCCGGCCGCCCGCGCGCGTCTCGCTGTGCTCGGTGATGATACCGAGGTCGGAGGTCGGTTTCTGCGGCGCGAAGCCCGGCTCGGCGGCTTTGTCGTCTTCCTTGCGGACTCGCTCGTCACTCCGCTCCTTGCCCCGCTTGGCGTCGTCGCGCGGGGCAGGCTGCGGCTTGGGCGTGCGCGTGTCGTAGGAGCCCCAAGAGGAGTGGCGCGACAGGTCCAGCACGACGGCGCTGTCGAACGAGCTCCACGAGCTCTGCCTGCTCGGCGGCGGTGCGTCATCGTCGCCAGCTCGTCTGTCGTCGCTATCTAAATTCGAACGTTCCACAGCATTTGCGAGAGTGTCACTAGTCGTCACTTTATTGGTCTTCACGTCTATAATTCCGCTGTCACTTTTCACTATATTATCACTATTACTAACAGTCCTGTTCTCGTCACCTCTCGGACACAAAGCCTCCCCCGGGTCCCACGTATGTATTTTATCGACTTCGAAATTTGTTTGGGGATATTTGTGACTTAGATTTTTTGATGGAGAGACTTGTAATGGCTTGTTCGGCACCTCTGATTGATTTATCAAATTAGTAGGTGTCTCTAATGTTTTGCTGTTTTGGGATTCATTTTGATTACCAAAAATTAACCTCTGGTATCTCTTAGTAAAATCTTTTCGATCACTCGATGCAGCGTTCTCTATTTCATTTACTATGTGTTTTACTGACGGTGCCCCCTCTTCCTTCAACCTCATGATCTGGTTCGGCGAGACGCTGTAACTGCCATTCGCGCAGGGCATCAGCATGTGTCGGGTCTCGAAGGCCAGGTTCTCGAGCGAGACGGAGGTGGGCGGCGGCGGCGTGCGCAGCTGCGCGGCCCGCAGCGTGTCGGGCGACCACGAGCGCGGCCGCCCCGAGTACGAGCCCGTCAGCGCCAGCACCAGCGGCGTCGGCTCCATCACTTTGCTCTCGGTTTTGGATGTGTTTTTTGGAGATTTTAGATTCGTTTCTGATTTGGAACGCTGTAACTTTTCCTTGTTCTTCATCGCATCGAGTATACCTTGGTATGTCTCGAGTTGGTTCAAAAAATTCGTATTTGGTTTGATGCAGCTCCGTTTTGCTTTGACGTGTTTAAGTGCCTTTTCGAAATTCCAGTTAAATGCTTTCATGGCATACGCGATCACTACTGAAGCTGATCTACTAATGCCCATTTTGCAATGAACGAGTACTTTCGACCCTTCGTTTCTTGCTTTGTTAATATATTTGTATGTGTTATCCCAGTGCTTCAACAGGTCAGTCTTCTCATCGTCATAAACTCTAATGTTAAGGTAATCGAACATACCAGGAAAAAAATTGTCGATCTCTCTCGTTACATTCAGTATGTGCCGCACCCTAAAATAAACAACCATTCATTAGTTACACATACTCCAAGATCCCAGAATCGCCAGGCCTATGACGTTTTATTCTGACAAAAATTAAGAAAATGAATATTTAGTTAAGTAACGTAAGGCACCTTTACTTTTGGTTCCGTAAAATGGGGTGTATAGGGATGAATGGGTGAATTGAGACAAAAGTTTAAAAGGGATTTTATCGTTGAATTTAACACATGCAAAATTAAATAGAAAATGCTTGCCAATTGTATGTTAACATACCCATTGCGCTGTAATTCTTCAAGATTGCTGGCGTTCCATTCAGAGCCGAGGTAGACGTGGTCGAATATCTCGGTGGGTGCGTCCATCTGCCCCAGTATGGTGAGCATCTCTTGATCGATGAAGGACTTGTACTCAGCGAGGTCCATGTCCAGTTCCTCCTCGAGCCTCCCCCGGATAGCTTTGCTAGTCACCTCGTCCAGATCTACACTCATCATGATCTCCTTTAATGTGCATCTTATGACGCGTTCCGTTTCATCCCTCTCTCGAGGCCTTTAAAAATAAAAACAAACGGTATTAGTTACAGAAAATAATTTATGGTTTGTATGCAAGGAAGTTACATTCTTATTTCATTATTTATATACTAACATCATCAATGCGGTTTACCAAAGTGCCTGCCAAGCGTAATTATAATAGATATTTAGTTCTACGGATTTTGGGATAATAGCACATCTACAAGGATGGAAATACATGATACAGAATGATACAAACAATACATTACAAAGTTTGTGAGCTAAGTTAATGAATCGAGGCCCAGGCGATGCATAAACGACTTGATAAAATAAAATGATTATTTTATCTTTTTTTTTTGTTTTTAGACAAAATCATAATAAAATCTTTGCTCAGATTTAAACAAAAATGTAAACTATTAAAAAGCTCTAGTGTTTTTTAGTAGTATAGAGAACTTAATATACATTATGAAAAAAAAAACGGTGCGCTGTCGGAGTAATTGAGTTAAAAATATTTATGCAAGTATTGTTCCGTTGTATGTTTGTGTATAGGCTGAAATACTACCACAACGTCTTTTTATGTGACAATAGTTTATTAAGAAACTAAACGATTACTGTAAATTCAACAGCCAGCTATGTATAAATGTAGATACAAAGATGGCAGCCCTATAACGGTTCGTCTTTGCATGCTATATAGTGTTTTAATTAACGCATTGGCGTGCGTTCGATCCTTTTCTAGGTCAATAAACTAGGTCTAGGTAGAACACGCTTCATCATTATTATGTTACACTCAACCAATATTATTTGGGTACTAGTTTCAATTGATTCAAAAGCTCATCTTTAACTATGGGCGTAAGGACGAAGTTTTGTTTTTACCAACATCACAAATATCATGCAAACTTACTCCTTTTTCCTATGGGGAAGCCGTAACTACAGAATGTCTCATGCTATGATTTTAACATACTCGATTTCTCTTTGGTGATTAGGTGTGGTAAATAAGTGCTGAAAACTCACTTTAGTCTCAGTGAATCGGGAGAAGGTGGGCGGCGGGACTCGATGCAGTCCATGGCATGCCACTCGTTGAGACAAGAGCGGTCCGAGTCCACATGGCTCTCGTAGAAGGAACACCAGGCGTGCGACGTGCCGCCCGCGAAGTGGTTCATCTCCCGGGCTTGTGCACTCGCACGGTGGAGAGTTTGCAACGCCGACCTGCAAACATTATTCATTATCTATAGAGCGTTCATTACCATTAATGATCCAGAAAAACTATCTTGTATATGCAACATTTTCTTTTATTAGAGCAACAAATATCAATACCTTTCTTATTCATTTGAACAAGTATTAGACTTACAGAACTGTGGCACAGTATTGTAACATCAAAAACATACCTATAAGCTAATGAAGAAACAACTATGAATAATTCTGCTATTGAAATGTAACTGTAGCTCAGCTCATACTCACCACATGGCCTGTACAGATACCGGCTTGAATATGTGTTGTTGATTGCACACACATACACTGAATCCCCTGTAGACAATGAATCCCTAATTAGTTATTGTTCTGGGCTTAGTAAAAGTATTCAACGAGAAAAACTGCTTCGTGGCAGTAAATTGAATATTGTGACTCCACTTGCCATTATTTACAGATGGTATGAGACATGGATAAATTATTATGACACATGTTACTGGTGGTGGTTCTAAGATGTTGAACAAAACATACGTACCCATCACCATCCAACTTAATAGAGGTATCAGCGAGAACGCGCAGGACGAGACCGACAGAGGTGCGCTCATTGCAGTCGATGCCGAGCAACGCCGCCTCGTTGCTGCGACACACCACGACCAGATACCGAGTGCGACCTGCGTGAGCGCTCTCCAATTTCACCGCCTAACGATAAACAAACAAAACAAACTTATTAATTTCATTAATACAGTCTAGTTTTCATAATTCTACGCGCTTAAGGCTACTTACGCACTGCACGTGGCTTACTCAGTGCCTTTACTCAGATACCTTAGTTAATATATCTAGCTTCCAATGGAGTATCGAACGCTTATATTGTGTTCTTAGGACTGGTAGCGCATTAGGTTACAGGCGTTCAACAAGCACCGTATGAGTGCGAATGTAGCCTTGTAAGTATGCTGTGCTAGTACCATTTTGAGCGTTTCCTCGGGACGCAGCAAGTAAAACATGGACTGCAGGTGGTGTTGTATGTCAGGCTGAGGAAGCGCGCGCGCCGGCGATCGCCACGGGTTCGTACAGCCGCGCTCTGCACTGCCCAGCACCACTGCTGCACCCTTATTTGCGAAGTAGCACTCATTGAGACTGAAACAACACAGTATGAGTTATATAAAGACATGCGGCTTGTATAAATGGTATTTATTATTATTACTCGAGTTAATAATCAGATATACATATAGGCACGCCCAAAGTTTGGCGGCGATAGTATTGCACCTTTATCTGATAAACTGAGTAGGTACCGATCGTTCAGTAAAGACAGTGATCTTTCACCCCGGAAATAACTAAGTAAATAGGAACCATCTAAAACCACCAGATCCCCCAAGTAAGTCCCCGCTTAAAATAAAGGATTTTGTTTGGTTTAGAACAACAACATTATAAAGGTCATTCAAGCAAAGGATCTCGACTACAATAATTTCCACTACCGCGCAAGTAATTGCAGTTACTTAACTCGCTGAATAACACGAGGCCTTGAATTTCTAACAATCGAAAGTTCCGAAATTGAAAATTGTAACCTAAATACATAAATTTAACAAAGACAAAAATCAACTTAGCTTGCATTCCACCTACATAATTATAGAAATTAAACATTAGTAACATTTATTGTTCTAAACTAATAACCTCTCAACTGTCATGGCCACAGTCACAGTCGTGTAAAGAGGTAAAATTGGTTGTTTATTGTAAAGATCTAATCTCTACGTGGACCTACTGATCCGATTTTTCTTTTTTTTAATGAGTATTTCTTCTTTGTATTGATTATAATACTAAACTTTCATTAAGTATAAACGATTTCACAATATATAAATACTAGCTTCAGCCCGCGACTTCTTCCGCGTTAAATTTGATTAATCTCACGGGACCCGAACATCTTTCCGGGATAAGTGTTCAGTCATTCGAAAAAGTCAAAAAGTCGTTTTGACTGGTTAAGCGTTTCGTTTACTCGATACATACACTATGAAAACCTTTTTTAACATTTTTGTCTGTTTGTTTTTTTTGATCCGACTAATCTCCGAAACGGCTGTGCTGATTTTGATGAGACTTTCACTGGCAGATGCCTGATATTATAAGAGTACTTAAGGGCTACTGTTATTTAAGTATTTAAGAATAAATAGGGGGGGGGGGGGGGGGGGGTCCCAGCAATAAAATAAACTCTGTTTTAACTGACATTGACGCGAACGAAGTCGCGGGCGTAAGCTAGTGTTAATAAGAGAATACGTAAGATAAATTAATTAATTCAAGGCCAGCGTAGCAAACAGGCACGGGTAAGTACATATATTATCTAGGCTATTTGTGGAGCAGGAAGGACATCATTTTCCTACATAATGTTAGTAGGTATCTACGTTTGTGTTACCTTCTTGTCAAGGTACACCGTACACGGTACCCTTAATTATTAATAACATTTATTTTTCGACTTCCGATTTCGACTCGGATGAAGTCGCGGGTAAAATGCAGTCGTGTAATAAAACCACGTCAGTACCTGTACCTTGATTATAATTACTTTTAGAAAATAATGCAACCGTGAAATGTATGAATGACGCCATTTTTATTAGTAAAGTTGTTGCAATTTGTTTTGCGGGCGGCGCGTTTAACCTCCCTTTCACTGGCACGGGCGCAGGCAGCACTCTACACCTCGCGGCCCGGGTGCTGCCATGGCATCGCCGCGCTGGCTGGCTGGCAAGCTTACCTCGACGCCTTCATTCTCATTATTTATTTATTATACAACTAGCACTGCTCGCGACTTTGTCCACTTAGATTTCGTATGTCCTACTACAATTTTCAAAGTCGACTACGTAAAAGCCCTAGTTTAAAAAAACATAATATCGCTGCTTTGCACGAATAATCGCACAATCCAAAAACACACATTTTACAGGGGAGCTATTTGAAAATTAAACAAAATATTTACTGCCATAACTTTTCTTGTATTTAATCATTAGAATAGTAGAATGCCTAAATCGAAAGGACATTAATAAAGGTTTAATTCAAATCTAAAAATTCTGGTTTTGAGCTGCGAATACCTTAATTAATAATTAAAAACTGTAAGTTATTCGACTTGTTACAAAATGAGTTTTGGTATATTATCATGAATAGGAACATAAATCAAAATAATACAAATGAGTAGTTCTCAATTTTAGTTTTACAATGGTATAACTGGTAATATGATCTACAAGATATAAAAAAAAATCTGTAATAATAACACAATTACGATTAAGATAATATTAATGAAAAATATGTTCAAACCCAAATCAATTTATTTGTTTTATGTTGAAGCCGTTGGAACGATGTTTTCTGTACAATAACACATTTCTGATTAAATAAACCTGTAGAAAAGTGTTATTAGATAGTATAGTATAGTAGTTTTGTGCTGTAATACAAAATATACATAACAAATTAATAGAAAGATTAAAATAGTCCACATTTCATAACATTCATTCCGGATTATTTGTAGGGTACGGGGATTCGGCAATAAAAAGAACAATTCATAAAATAACGAACCACGCCATACTATCAGGCCTCCGTCACTCGTTGAAGGTTACTCTCTTAAGTGCCTACGGCTCGCCTGCGCCCGGGCGCAACGAATCCAGTCGGTTGTCACGCGCTCGCTTGAGTGTACTATACCTACCGCAACAAAATCAACGATACTCGCGCATGTCTAAACCTCGCAATGCAATTTGTAGTGTACAGAAAATACATATTTCAGTACATACAATAATACTACACAATAATACTTTATAGTCACCTATTCTTTTGTGTAATCATTTCTCAGCATAGATAGCCCTAGCGCTGTGTTGTATGACGCGCGTTATTGCTATCTCTCTCTCTCACGCACGAACGTGTTGTAGGTAATTATAGCGTTAAGTGTTGCGTTTTCTCTATGGAGTGAAGTATCTGTACTTATTTAATTTGTGATACTATGTCGTGCCTTGGCATGCCACACCAACATCACAACACAACATAGCATCATCGTGCGGTATTCCGCAGGGATCGGTGCTGGGGCCGCTCCTGTGAAACATCGGCTACGACTGGGTGCTACGTGCTGACCTCCCCGAGGGCGCCAGCGTAGTGTGCTACGCGGACGACACATTGGTCCTGGCGCAGGGGAGGTCGCACGAGGCGGCGGCCGACCTTATGACACGCGGGGTTGCGACAGTCGTTGAGAGGATCCGGCAATTGGGTCTCGAGGTGGCCTTGCACAAGTCCGAGGTCCTGTGTTTTCATGGGCCTAGGAACGCGCCACCGTCGGGATCCCAAATCACGGTAGGAGGGGTTCCCATCGGCGTCGGGTCGACGATGAAGTACCTGGGACTTGTCCTCGATAGCCGGTGGAACTTCGTGGAGCATTTCCGACGTTTGGATCCCAATTTGGCACGGGCTGGGGCCACTTTCAAGCGACTCTTGCCCAACTTGAGGGGGCCAAACGCCTCCTGCCGGAGGCTCTACGCGGGGGTCGTGCGTTCGATGGCCCTTTACGGGGCCCCGGTGTGGGCGCGGGGCTTGAGGCGGCTTGCCGCCCATTACCTGAACGCGTCCCAGCGGGTGATCGCCATAAGGGTCATCCGCGGATACCGCACGATCTCCGGCGAGGCAGCGAGCCTCCTTGCCGGATTGCCGCCGTGGGATCTGGAGGCGCTGGTCCTCGCGCGCCTACACGAGTGGCGCGCGGAGGCACTGGGGGGGGGGGGGGGAAACTCCGCTGCCGCGGCAAATTGCCGCCCAGCCGACCTCCGGCTCGATCTCATGGCGACATGGAGAGAGCGACTGTCGCAACCTCGTGCAGGGCACGCCTTGATTGAGGCGGTAAGTCCCCTCTTTGAGGAGTGGCTAGAGCGGCGCCATGGCGCCCTCACCTACCGCCTGACGCAGGTCCTCACCGGACATGGAAAGTTCGGGAGGTTCCTGCACATCATCGGGCGGGAGGAAACGCCCGGGTGTTACCACTGCGAGGATCGCCCAGAGGACACGGTTGAACATACTTTGGCGGTTTGCCCCGCTTGGGCGGAGCATCGCCGAGTCCTCGTGGCGGCCATCGGCGGCGGCGACCTCTCGCGTCCGGCACTGGTTCAGGCCATGGTCCGGAGCGAGAGGGAATGGGAAGCAGTCGCCTCCTTCTGCGAAGCTGTAATGCTAGAGAAGGAGGCGGCGGGGCGGAAGAGGGAGAGGACAATCCCCCGTCCCAGCAGCCGCCGCGGTAGACGCTCCGGGCGTCGGGAGCCGCGAGACGACTCCCGGCCACCGTAGACGCGGGTCTGTGGACGGTGAGCAATGGGTAGCTCACCGTCCGTACGTTCACTGAATAACGACAGACCGTGTCGACGGCGCGTTCGTGTTTCACGCGCGCCTCAAAGAGATGTCAGCAAACTTGGATGGGGCCACTGAGGGCCGATGCCTGCCGGGGCTGCGGGTTGTTCGAAAGAGATACCGCGCCCCCGGAACGCAAAGGGCACATGAAGGAACATAGACGGGTTTTAGTCAGTAAAAGTCTGACACTCCCTCCCGCCCCGCCCTGGGCGGGGGAAGTTATTTGATGATTTCCGGTATTTAAAAAAAATAAATAATCTGCATCATGCTATGTTTTTTCTGCTATTCGTCGGGCACAATTTCTAACGCGCAGTTGCTATTAAGTATGGTCTAAATCAGAAATGACGATTAACCCGTTTGCTGCAGGAACATCACGGTTATATAAGGACCTATGCAATAAGCCACGAGGCAACTAAAGATAAAACCAAACACGTTATAATTACAGTATATCGTTAAAAATAACTTAACTTGCTTTCGGTTCTAAATTGTTGAGCTTTATTTCTAAGCAATAATAACCTATTTCATAAACATGTTAAAAGATTTTGTTGTTTCTATCTTGAATAAACAAATAAAACTAAATAAGTATTATTGTCTTACTTAATTTTTCGTGAAAAATGTTGCAGCAATAAATGCAGCACTTTTCTCAAAAAAAAAGATCGAAAATTGTCACAATTTTATCTTAAATAATCAATCAACTCAAAATGAATGAATATTGCAGAAAATACAACTAAACTTTTCACTTTAAACACACGATTATTTGGTAATGTGCTATTATTCCCGAAAGTTTTGATGTGGACACGCGAAAACAATAATATCAACTGGCGATCGTCGACTATTGCACAAATATGGCGTGATAAATCAACCAATGACATAACGACATTTTTACGCGCCACTACGTCAGTTTTGCCGGTATGAATGTGAGTCTTACACACCATAAAATACGGACTATTTTGCAAGTGACTGTGTTATAAACCAGTATTTTCAAAATTTTGGTTTGTGCGTGTATTCATGCAAAGCAGCGATATGTTTTTTATGATCGCGGTGTTTTTTATTTACCTTGATAATTATTTGTGCCAAGTTTCTAAACTGAGGGAATATACACACATTCAAACCGCATTCACCCTTTGCTTTAAAACACTACACAACATATAGATTATTCATAAAAAAACCGATTGATACGTTTCCATTATTTGACTAAGATTATTTAGTATTGCCAATTTTTAAGTATTCGGTTAACTTAATACAAAAATCAGTCGGCAAGTAGTAAAATGTTGACGTTAAACCCTTTTGCCCAATTAGGGATTAATTAAAAAAAACTGCAAGGACACGTATTTCTCGCACACGTAACACGTCGAAACTGAGTTTCAAGTTACCCGGACCGCGCGTAATGACTCTCTTACAAACTTTGATAACGCCTAAATATCTTTTAAGGGGCAGCTCTGAATTTATGATAATTTTGTTGATTTGTTCGTAGCGTCCTATGTCGCGTAGACGGTCGCGACAAATCTAAAAAACAATATCAGTTATTATAATACATCTAGCCGTTTGGATACTGGATAATTCCATAGAAAACCCTAAAACACTTTTTGCTCGGCCTGGGAATCGAACCCAAGACTTTTAGCATAGCAGACGCGCTTAGGACCACTAAGCTACCGAGGCAGTGTACGGGGAAATATAAAGAATATTAACAAAATAATACTATGTACATCCAAACAACCTCGCGAAAACATAACGCTTCATGGCCGTCGGGTAATTAAAAGAATTAAATAAAAATAACAATAAGAAAAACTTTGTCGACTAATTATGTAAAATCTTATTTATATACACACATTACTGGATTATTTGTCATTTAGGATAGGTCGGTACCTACCTATTTTAAGATTTTATTTGTTTGTGTTACTAGAGGGCCGTAAGTTGGCCACCTCTCATGAACGAGAGGTTGTAGGTTTGCAACCGGGCACGGGCGAGTACCAATGTGACTTTTTCTATTTCATATTTGCAAAACTGCGTGTGAGTGCAGTTCTGCATCCTCGACGAATTCAAGGACGTAACTATGCTAGTGATTCCCAACACGAAACATGCAGGCGAGGCGATGAACCCGCACGACATAGTCACGCGAAACTGCCTTTCGCATATGCAACGGTGGTAAATCTGTTTTTTGAAAGATTTATGTTCTAAAACACTGTCTAATAAAAAACAAAAAGAAACAAGTATTTCCATTAAGTCATATTATTATTTAATTACTTAGGTCTTCAATGGCAAACTCTGAAAATGGGAGGAGGATGCAAAACTGTACCTTGTATAGGTACTTTCTAAGTATATCTTGAACATCGCTGAGAACGGTAAAGGAAAATAATAATAAGAAACCTGGACTTTAATGAATATTTGTCTACAATCGCTAATTCCACCTTGAGCAAGCTTTGGTAATCAATGCTTGTGCCTTCTCTGTACGAGAAGAGCCTTTTGCCCTGCAGTGGAACAATAGGCTAGTTTCATTATTTGTTTCTGTTTACTGTGCAGTCTTTAAGCTTAGCCCGATAAAAATAAACAAATAAGCACAATTACAGCACTGACATTTTACCTTCATACGGGTCGAGTGCCTTTCAAAATAGGTAAGCGTTTATACCAAGCGTAAAATTTATTATGATGAGGTCATCCGAAAATAGCTCTACGGGAAACAGCGTCTATATTACTATACATGGGAGGATGAACTCAGTTACGCTAATAATAGTAATAATAGAGAGAAAAATAGATTCACGATGGATAGTAAAGCAACAAACTGAATGTTGACTTGCATTAAGGCGGCAAGGGCGGTTTCTCTCAAGGTTCATTAAAAATAGCGCCGTCGCGTCGGAGCGTTGCCAAAACGTTGCGTTGCCCGCCCATTCCATACGTAGACATGAGCGTGAACGCTGCGGCCGCCCATAGCGCTGTTTCAACCTCGCACCCAATTCAGAACACGCTTATACGCCACACTGCGGCTTTTGTTAGTAACCACATGGCATTCAAAATCCACAACTAAAGACAGGAAAGACTCCAATTTCTATCGCGCTAACTAGGTACTGGCCGCTTTAGGGCTTATTCACACGTGCTGGAACCACACCACAACGCAGCAACAAAAAGTGGGCGAGCAGTGATAACGTGTGAATTTCATACATATCGGCGCCCGCCCGCTTAATCAACAAAAGCTAAAGCCACATGACAGGGCGGCAAGAATCGACATTATCGGAAGCTAAAAATAATACTGACAATGCACTAAATAACGAAGTTCATACTAGAAAAATGTTATCCAATATAATTGGAAAATGACAGAATCAAACAGTATCAATTGAGTTTATTTTTATTTAGCTGGATGCAGGCCGCTTCCAACCGGTATTTTTGGAAATCTATGGGGGAGGCCTATGTCCAGCAGTGAACGTCCTGCGGCTGATATGATGATGATGAATTGAGTTTATTTGGTTTAAAGCCTGATTTAACAGCTGCGATGTTTAAATCGCCGCCTTGTCTTTTGGTCAGTTTTCTTTGGACAGACTATAGTGTCATGATGTTATTCTAGTACGTGTGAAGAGGCCCTCTGCTTTCAAGTTTTAGTATCTTCCTTAAATTACGTAAAATGTAGAATTTAGTTAATTGTCCATTTGGTTTAACTTATTGGCTAGATTTCCAGTCCATAATGATGTCATCATAACATCAGATGCACATTCAATAAAATAACGAACGAACGTTAAAAAAAGAACCATGCTTGCACCGCTAGGTAGATAAAGCAATCGATGTGCTCAGCGCTAGTTGGGATGTGTGTTTACGTTTTTAAAGTTCTGTACCAAAATGGTAAACTTTTATGGTGCAACTTCGCCTGTATATCTGGCACAACTGCTTATTTCAGTAACTACTACTCTCATAGTAAGTGAAATAATTAAAAGAATATATATATATATTTTCATTGCAATAGGAGCAGAAATGTGGGTGGATATTGTGAGACTAGTAGGTTCTTATAGCGTATGTAACGTACTTTTTGACGTGTGATTTAAAATGTCCCTAAGAACAACGCTTATCTCCCTTATTAAAGTTTACAATGACAAAAAAAAAATAGATGTGTGTTTATGTTATTTTTTTTTTATGTCCTTGGAAGTGGCAAACAAGCTAACGGCCCACCTGATGTTAAGCGGTCATTGCTGCCTATGGATGCAACAACAGAGGCATCACTCGAAAATAAAAATAAATTTAAAAAAAAGAAAGAAAAATCATTAGTATTAAGTTGAAAAAAAAACGATGTCTGTAACAAGCAAAGATAAAAAAAAATCTGTTAACTGGTACAGAATCCTCAGTGTGCCAGTCCGACTCAATCTTTGCTGATTTTTTTTATTATAACAATATCACGCTATATAGCTAATCTACTGATTAGCTCTTTCATGTGTACATGTGCTTAAATGATTTTCGCAAATTAACGATAGCATATCTAAGTTTGAGATTATTTTTAAAATTCAATGAGGTTTTTGCCATGAAATGTAGAATTAGCATTAGGTAATGACCATGACGAGTACATAATGCTATATTGTATAAACGTGAAAATAAGGACGTTCACGAAATGGGGCCTTTCTTGTTTTATAGTAAGTAAACGACTGACTACTCATAGTCCATATTTGGCATAGGTACTTTAACTTTGTCCTATTATTAAGCTTAGATTTCTGCTTAATTAAATGTCTTTCACGATTATTCAATATCAATCGCACAGCGACATGAGAAGTACCTATATGAGTTTATGAGAGCTCCTGAAAACAACAATGACTAGTATTTTTTTACAATTTTGTTGACTGAACAACATAGCATATAGACTTTTGGCGGTAGATATTAAATGCAGATATATTTTTTGTTTTACTAAATAGTAATGCTTCCTAAAGTTCTTCACATGCACCGAGTTATGTATAACATTAATTATACTTCTTCTGGGTCGTAATTACAACAGAACATTCGAAAAAAGTTTAATTCCGTGGTGTACCTAAACAAAAATAAGCAGTAAGATGTTAGATTGGTATTTACGGAACTGGTCACTCAGAGATTAAAATTATAACCATGGAGATGTTTTCTTCACATAAAAAAATTAAGACAGAATCGCTGCAGGAGATAAACTAAACACCATTATACCTCTATTCTTCTCTTATCTATGGCCAGACGTCATACTACGGCCGATTTGGACACACACTATCAACGAATTTGCTTATCAAACTACTTCGTTTAGACATTCGAGCCTTGAGAACAATCTCCCGAGTTAAAAGACTTAACAGTATACCCCCGGAACCGACTTTCCAGCTGTCCACAAGACGCGACAGGTAAGCAGTAGTGATCGCAAATCTTAATCTAGTTCAAATACGCTCCAAAGCAGCTGTATTTTTTGTTATTCTCGAAGTCATTTTGCCTAACTGCAAGGTTAGTCCAAGGTAAACTTAATTAATTCAGTAATAATTTCGAGAGCACTTTCGTTGAAGACAATCTGTTTTTCAGTTACAGTTTTCTATTAAAAAACATTTGATTGTGTCAAAATTCATACAGAAACCGCGGAGAGGAAAATCAGATAAGCTATCCAACATCTGTATTGATGGATACTTATTGCAAATCCCAGGTGCGGGATATACAGGGTTGTCCGTTGAGATGGTGTGGGTAGTCGGGTTTTAGGTTTAGAAGAATCCGATAAACAGCATTAAAATCAATAAGTATATCAATATCGCGACTTTTCTGATCCAGTCAATTAAATACATTATTCTCTAGTGTGTTAAAAGATCCGAGGGTACTTCGTGCCTTTTTATCAGTTTCGTGTCCCTTAATATGCTTTCTTTATTGGTCTGGATTTGGACGGTCATTGCCGTGGCTGTCGTTTCTCTAAATACTGGGTTTGGGCCTATATCGGTGCCATATACCTTTGTAAACCCAGCTTGTCGCGATGGCTGAAATTCATCGAGTAACACAGAGTTATAAAAGCTTACTTTATACATAATGATGGACTTAATATGATATGGTATAGGTATTACGCCTACTTCTTACATATTAGAAATTTGGGCGAACCTAGAGCGAAACTTTTTTACCTAATCAAATTATTTTGCGGGCATTAGTTATATAAACTATTCACATTATGAACCACGTTCCTTTAAATTTTCAAATGACGCCCTCGTTTTCCTGTTTACTTCCACGGATAGTAATGACTTAATGCTATTATAAGAATCAAATATTCCAATATACACACCAAGGACATAATTTACACTGTGTTCTTAAAATGATGTACGTTCTGTAGTATAACAAAAGAATATTTTGAGAGAACCATGTTATATCCAAATACGTATATTTTGATAATTACCTGAATGCAACCATTTCTAAATCCAAATAATTGGAACACAATATTTAGGTAACACCGGCTGGTATTTAAACTTCATTTCAGTTATTTTTTAAATATACATTTAGAGTTCGTCTGCGTATTTTGACCAACCATGGCCAGGATCCCGGTACACGGTGCACCATCCAACACATCCCGTACGACAATAAGTGCGTGCGCAACGCAACAACGAGCCCACTCGGCGGACGACGTCACTACACTCATAGTTTCCTTCTGAACTGAGCACAAACTACCGCTTAAATATAGAAACACGACGCAGAACAGGAACACGAGGCGAACGGGAAAGGAACACGCATTGCTTTATACTATGCGAACCATGTTGCTGTGTATAGCAAAGAGGATTTCTATTATAATATTTTACCCCATTTTTTTTTGCCGAACAGTGACGGCATATATCGCATATGAAAGCTCGTAACGTTTACTTAATTTCATTAGCTGGTAGCTAAGTTCAAACACAGGGCGTAAATGGTATTTTTGCACATGATTATGACAAATCAAGAATATTAATTTCTGACTATTTGCATGTGTGTGTTGATTTTTTATTTATTAAAACTAACAGTAAAGTAAAGAATGTTATACATGGAGCCTGGGTTTATCAAAAAGCACAATTATATTTGTTAGGTAAAATAAAAAGTAAGTAAAAAAAAACATTTTCGGTTTGGATTTGAACTTAACTGCCATAAAATCAAATAAAGTAAACTGTTATTTTGATGTTGACAAGTGGGCCCAAACAGTCACGTGGTCTTTATTGTCGTAATCGAGCTTGAGCTTAAAACTCTCTATCTCTGAGTAACCTTTGATGTTTAGTTAATTAGTAAATAGTAGTAGCAGTAGTAGTAGTAAGTAGTTTAGGTAATTTAGATAATTTTGATAAATTGACCATCCATCACGCCTGTATTCCCCGAAGGGTTAGGCAGAGGTGTACCGATGTACACCCACAGTTCGCCGGTATATTTAGGTCCCATGTAATAGGGAGCGAGCCTATTGCCATTAACCGGGCACAAATCCAAACTCCGAGCTGCTACTGCGAATTTCATAGAAAAACCCAATAACACTTTTTGCTCGACCTGGGAATCGAACCCGGGACCCCTTGCACAGCACTCGGACTTGCAACCACGAGACCAACGGGGCAGTCATAAATTGATTTTCGGGGGATTCGTTTATTTATAAGCTGATAAGAATTACATCCCGAGTTAACAAAGTTGTTAACATTATTATAAAAAAAACTTAAAATATGACTCAAAAATAACCCAGTGTCAAACAAAAGATTTATTCAATAATCTATCTACACCTTTATATGTCGGCATTTTAATTAGTAGGTATTTGTGTACATTTCACTTTACATAAGTAGTTATATTGCTTTTTGATTTCATATGATGTTTTACACTCGCACAATTGATTGCATCTGCCATGTTATCTCTTCACCACCTTTGGTTGACAGGTAGAGAAGTATGCCTTTGTGCCTTTTCATTACATAAAGTTAAAATAAATATATATGTAATCAAGTTTTGTGTGTCATATAGATTAATCCCAAATGTCATAATTTAAACTGTCACTCATAGCCACAAAAAGCATTTTCTGATTCTTTTGTGGTCAACTTCCTTTTACAAATTAGCTAGTTTATCTTGTTTAATAGGGAATGCATCAACGATAATCAAACAGCCTGTATATAAAAATTTAGCTTTAAACAACCAACATGCACTCAACAATTGTATTAAGGTCAAACTCAAACACCAAGATCTGCTTTCAGATTTTTGTCCTTGATATTTAATTATGTAAAGGTGAGTTCAAGTACTCACAAAATCACAAACCAAGTCCCTTCTCTCAGTAACCTTTAAGAATATCCATCAATGAGAATTTTCAGATATTGTTCAACAATATTTACTCGCTGACAATACCATACTATGTACATTTGGGTGAAATCCTTAAATTTAAGATTGTGAGCTTTGGTGATAAAAGAAGATCTACATGGCAGGTGGCAGGTTCTATGGCAATGAAAGAAAAACTTTTTGGGTTGGGTTTCGAATTACGTACCGTGAATTTGAAGATTCAGAAACTGTGGGGGGGGTCGAGGGGATTTATCTTAACCTCCCCCCACCAATTTTCGCCGCCGGAGATGCTCGACGGAGCCCTACTGGGGTTTTGTATCAAGTCACCTTAATAGGGTAGTAAGGGGACGGGGAAGGTGGGAGGAGGGTAGGGACACCCTTCAGCCTTTCCCCCCCGCCAGAGCGGCTCCACAGAGCCCGTTTAGCGGGGCTCCAACATCCGGGTGGTTTAAAAAAAAAAACTAAAACCTGTCTGGGTTGGGATGCCCTTAGTCCCGAGCTAGCTCAAAATAACATTTTGATGTTTTATTGTGTGCAAGAGCGAGCGAAGCGAGCTCGGGACTTGGGGCACCCCGACTCGGACAGATTAGGTTAGAAGGGGAGCGAAGGGAAGCGAGCGAACAGACCCTGCCATCCCCTTCGTGGGTTTTTTTTTTTTAAACCACCCGTAGGTATGAGCCCCGCGAAGCGGGGCTCCGTCGAGCTGCCCTGGCGGAAGGAAAGGCTGAAGGGTGTCACTACCCTCCTCCCGCCTTCCCCGCCCCCCTTACGGCCCTATTATGGTGACTTGATACAAAACCCCAGTAGGGCTCCGTCGAGCATTTCCGGCGGCAAAAATTGGTGGGGGGGACTCAGCACCTCACCCCCAACGCCCCCAGTCCCCCCAACCCCATCCCCCCCTCCGACGTAATTGTGAACCTTACCCGTTGTGTGGATTACCCACAAAGGAGAGGAGTAATGAAATTTATCTATCTATTGTACATATTTATAGATATAGCCGCTTCATTGTATTTACAGAATATTTACATATGTTTTCAAACATTACAGACAATCAATCAATCAATCAATCATGGTTTTTATTTTTATTGTTTAGCCCATTAAAAAGCTTAAGCAGGTCATTTTAATGTGCATCATTTCAATGATCAGTAAATAAAAAGGCAAAACATGAGATTGAAAAAGAAACTAAGCTGGGTAAAGAGTCTTAAAAAGCAAACAATCAATAAGTTCAGTTTAGTATATATCTTCCTAAAGCCATAAAACATTTTACACCTATACCTATACTATCAAATATTGAGTTCTATATTATTATGTCACACAGGGCATCACGAAGCTGACTGGGCAGGTTTCAAATGGCACATAGACTCTAGCAGCAAAGTTCTTTCGCAATTAAGGAAACCTCAATTAAAATATTTTAACAACATGAAAACTGAATGACTAACTCAGTAATATTCAGTACATCTTTAATAAAAAGGGTATTGAAAAGGTCCAATAGTTCAACTTGAAGGTTGTTTGGCAATCAATTATAATACTTGAGCACTTTATGGATTATTTTATAAAGGACAAACAAACTGTTTTGTTGCCATTTAAGGGAATTGTTGATAACATAATATTACCTACCTCTTGCTGATACGGTTCCCAACATCGTCTTCAATATTATCACTTGATTTTTCTGTCTCATCCTTAAACAAAAGAAAATATCAATTTAACTACATTAAGAATAAGTTTAGTGAGACCGAAGTAAAACAAAAAGACACTGAATTTTTCTTCAGCATTTAATGGTCTCTCAATCAATGTGACATTAATGGCAAAAATAAGGTGTCTCTTCCACACAAGCCACTAATGTAGAGTTGAAGTTAACTCAGGGCTCTTATCTAACACCAGTAATGCTTATCATAACTGCTGATACATTACAAACTGACACATTACATACTATAATTCCACTAGCTTAGGTTCATCGAGAGATTCAACATTTTATTTTTGTTATTATGATAGATGAACTTACAAGACAAAGAGCTAAACAGGGCTTCTGATTAGTGGTAAATAGAGAAATGTGCGGGTGTTATATTAATATAGCTAATAGTTAATCATGTACTTAATTGGCATGCCTCAAGAAATACTCAACGTAGATTATCTTGCCTTACGTCTAACCAATCTGACACAACATCACAACACAAAAAAATGTATAGCCTCAGTACTCACCGTTTTCCTAGGTGTTTGCACACTCGGAGAACGTCGAATTGTAACAAGTGCCATACCACATTAGCGTTAACAAATCATTATCAAGGTGTAATACAATCACAAACATAAAGAGACGACTACCTATCGAGTTATCATAACACTAATCCTTATAAGATTCAATTTAAGTAAGGTAAAACTTAGTAGCGTATATCACTAGATACTTTAAATACACTCATAACTGATTGCAACAAGTACAATCTATCACAACTTCGCCCATTTTTTATTTTACTAAATTCTATTCTATTCAAAGAAAAGATGATGGATGAGTGAGTGAGTGCGTGCCACAGATAAAATATTTCGATTGTTTTATTTATGATCTGTGGCGTAATCGACTCCGACCGAACGTGTGGGCAAAAAAGAGTTTGAAAAATATAAGGGCGTCACTATCTATACTAATATTATAAAGAGGTAACATTTGTTTGTAAGTTTGTATGTAGGGGGTAATCTCTGGAAGTAATGAACCAATTTAAAAAATTGTTTCACTGTTAGAAAGTGAGTTCGTGAGTGCTATAGGCTATATAACATCACGCTACGACCAATTGGAGCGGACCATCAATGAAAAATGTGGCAAAAACGGGGAAAAAATATTCTTTTTTAGGGCTTTTGTTGCGTGCGCTGCGTAAACGGTTAAAGTTACGCAAAAATAATGTATCAGAGAATTGTTCCTCTTAAAATATTCTAAAAAAAAGTCCGCGATAGTATATGCCTAACTTTAAAGGTTGACTCAGTATAGCCATTTTTATGGGCAGACAATTTGTTTTAAAATAATGCATTATTTGCGAAGGTGTTTTTATAAACATAGTATTAATCCTTATCAACATAAATACGTTATTCATCACAAGTGTTTAATTTTGAACAAAATTGCCCTTTACATCATTTAATTTCAATAAATATCTTAGGAGATATCACAGTTTTAAAATAACTTCGCAGCAAAATAATGACTCTGCGTGACATTCCGTAGCCTTTACCTCAGTTGCCTCAGAATAACAGATTATAGGCTACATAACATCGCGCTTTGAGCCACGGGAACGGAAAAGTAACCAAAATCCTAACGTAACGCGGGTGAAACCGCGGGGCACAAGGGGGTAATCTCTGGATCTACAGAATCGATTTTAAAAAATATTTTACCCATAGAAAATACGTTATATGTAAGTGTTATAGGGTATTTTACATCTCGCTATGACACACGGGAGCGGTAACCCGAGACGTATCCTAGAGGGTGAAATAAGCCACGCGAACGAAGTCGCGGGCAACAGCTAGTTATTTATATTCAAAGACATCATCTAAAACTAAGTTGCTCGTTCTTTCCTTCCACAATTACCTAATCATGTTTTAATTTGACTAGGGCCTGCAGGCAGTGAATATGGGGCAGTTCATCGCTCAACCAGACGTAGGCCTGTGACGTAATGGCTAATGGCGCGCATTGTTAAGTACGAAATATACAGTCGTAGCAGGACGGACCGCACTTACTTACTGAATAGGCTCGTAAACAGCGGTCCAATACCATTCGGGGACGCGGATTATAAGTAAAATGAATACCGGTCTCTCGACTGATGGTAGCAGGATGAGAGATCGAGAGGTTTTAATTCATAAGAATCCGACATAATCCACCGTTATTCCCTGACGTCATGTTGAAATTCTCGTGGATAGGGTATCCATGGTAACGACGGGTTGCACTCCGGGAGTGCCGGCAGAAGTGAAAACGCTAAAGACGTACACAAATATGACAATAAGATAATAAGATAAATTCGTAAGATTTTCGATCAGCTGTGCGATTCTCTAAAATGCAAGCTCGAAAACGAGTCCCACTTCGATAACGAACCAACTTGTCATTGGCTTAGTATTCGTTCGCCGTGGTGACGTCACCACGGCGAACGAATACTAAGCCAATGGCAAGATGAGAATCGCACAGCTGGTCACGTGTCCTGACGCGAGTTTAACATTTTTTACCCATTCCAAAACTAGTGCACAACGCCGCTTACGAATTTTCGATCAGGATCACGTCAGAGTTCAACATTTTTTACCCATTCCAAAAAAAGTGCACAACGCCGCTAAAGAAGTTTTCACTTCAAAAAGATGTTTACACTGGAGGAACACTCATGGTCGTAAATTATGTCAGTGAATCATCAATGATACCGGCCCACTCGCCCGGCAATTTGTTAACTTTAAAGAAGAGTCAACGGATCCCTCAACGAGCTCAACGTACCTTTAGTCCACAGACTGCAATATAAAGCTTCAGAGGTATATTATATTACTCTGTGGCTTCAGTCAACGTCAAAACCATAGATAGCACACACTAACGTCAAAACAAAATTACGTGATCGCGATTTGGCGATCTACAACAAGATCAAAAAACATTTAAACAAGTGTTTTAAATAATTTTAAGTAAATGTTCAAACTCATAAGGTGTTTTGCTAATGACTCAAAAATTGTTATGACATCTTTGCAACTATACAAACATTTATTAAGGCAGTGTGAAAAGCTTCCCCCTGACGCTTGTAAACACTATAAATTCGCCGTTAAACAGGTCAGTACCTAATTAAAAACCCAAAATAAAATGATTATTGTACTATTCAAACTCTCTTGAAGTTAAAACTCCGCCCCTAAGACGACCCCCTGGCCAAATTTTGTTATATGATTTATAATAGAATAAACAACTATTTTGTAAATAAAAAGTTGGCTTTACTGATTTATTCCCAATATAACACATTGGCAAATAATGTAATTAAAATTCTGTTTCACATGTCACAAACAGATTTAAATAGTTTTGGTATTTTGACTGCTTGCATTTTTTTTCCAGAGCTACAAACAACACAAGTTTGAACCAGATCCAGAGAGGGTTAAAGAAATAATTTCAAAAAGTCTCGAGGATGCTAAATGGATTGTAAATAAGGTAAACATAATAATGAAATATATAAGATGCCAACATAATAGAATGATTTGAAAAAAAAAATAACCAGGCATGCATTGCAAAAAATTATTTCAATTTTATTATTAGCTGAAGGTGGCACATCAAAGCCGGCAGCCAAACCCCATCCTTTATTCAATTTAATTTAAGTATTTATCAGGGTTGAACTTTGATGTGACATTCTATAAATTTAGAAACCAGTCACAAGATTATAATTTTTTTTTTAAATATGGAGTATGATAATAAAAATATTTACTTATTGTTTGGTTTATAGGTTGATAAAATTAATATTTATAACATGTAACTTAACAACTGACAAAATGTTCACTTTTTTTCAGTATACTCAAAAATAATGGATGCTATAAGAAAGATGCATATTAATGACTCGCATAGAATAAATGGTTTTATTCATGATACTAGAATATTATAATTGCTAAGAATGTTTGGTGAAAAAATAGAGGATTACGAATTATTAGAACATCTTGGTAAAGGAGGATTTGCACATGTTTATAGAGCAAAATGTCGACAAACAGGATTATTTGTGGCTATCAAAATGATAGACAAAGCACTTATGGCAAGTGCTGGTATGATTGGCAGAGTAAGACAAGAAGTCACCATTCACTCTCGTCTGAAGCATCCTGCTATTCTGGAATTGTATACATTTTTTGAAGATGCTCATTATGTTTATTTGGTTTTGGAACTAGCACATAATGGTGAGTTAGCAAAACACTTCAAGTTAGGAACTTGTGGGCTATCTGAGAGGGCAGCTGCTGATATATTTAGACAAGTGCTGAGTGGAGTATTGTATCTTCATACACATAATATTATTCATAGGGATTTATCATTGAACAACTTATTGCTGACAAAGGAATTAAATGTTAAAATTGCTGATTTTGGTTTAGCAACACAGTTGAATGGTCCAGATGAGAAACACGTGACCATGTGTGGTACACCAAACTATATATCACCTGAGGTAGCTTCTAGAGAATTCCATGGATTACCAGCTGATGTTTGGGGTTTGGGCTGTATGTTGTACACTCTATTAGTAGGAAGCCCTCCCTTCCACACTCAGCATGTCAAGACTACTCTTAACAAAGTTATTAATGCTGATTACAAAATACCTTTGGAACTGTCCCTGCAAGCCCAGGACTTATTGCAGAAACTTTTGTGTAAAGATCCTACAAAAAGAATAACATTAAAGGGTATATTGGAGCATCCTTTTTTATCTAATGCCCAAAGTTCATGCAAGCAAGATATATCACGAGATTCAGGGTTTCTTACAACACTGCACAGTACACAACACAGCAATAAATTTAGATCCGACGAAAGAACAGATTCTGAATGTCCCATGAAAGAGTACAATGCCAAAAAAAAAGATGTCAGACCCATATCATATAATATATTTAGTCAAGAAGTGAGCTCTAATTCAACTTGTTCAAACAATCGAAATTACAATTTGTGTGCAGGAATAGATAAAGGACCTGGCGAGATGTTTGATTTAAAAAATCAGCATATAAATATGTTTCAAAAAAGTGAAAGTCCATACAACAGTAATTTATCTTTATTGGAAAACATGAGAAAAATTGACATAAAATGTAACATGCCTCAAGGAAACATGAATTCAGAAGAAAACAAGGAAAATATACCTAAAAATTGTACTGTAAATTCTAATGTGTTGAGTGTTCCTCCACTGTGTGCTGAAAGATTACCTACAATTTCACACAGGACAAGAAACGCAATACTCAAAATAGAATCTTCTGGAGTAATTGTAGAGTTCATTAAAAAGAAAGGTAAAGATCGAGAGGAACAAATAGCAGAAATATGTAAGATATCCAAAGATGGTATGAAGATTATAATTTATACAGTTGATAATAAGACTAAGAATCTGAACACAGACCATGATCCTAATCCTGATGAAGTATTCACTTATCATAATTTACCACAAAAACATTGGAAGAAATATTTGTATGCTTCACGATTTGTTGAACTTGTCAAAGCCAAAACACCAAAGATTACGTTGTACACATCTTTAGCAAAATGTCAGCTAATGGAAAATGTTACTGACATTGATATATTTTTTTATAGTGGGGAAAAAGTTACATACACGAGTTCAGAAGGGTTAAAAATCATTGACAAAAATCTAAAAACACATTATAATCTTGCAATGGCACCTGAGCTAAAATATATATTAGACCACTTTGAAGAATGTTCTAACCGCATGAAACGTGTACAAACTGCATTATCTGGTATTCCTGACGAATGTTTCCCTTTAATAATAGGAAAAAGACCTGTTAATCCTGCAAGTAATTTACAATCTCCTGTTCAAGGCTCAGTAAATGCGAATTATAATACGCCACTCTTAAACATAGGTTCGTTTCATCGTACAGCTGCTAGCTCTAGTCATGCGCCAAGTGATTATAACTAATGGACTTGGAATTTGTAATTCTCAATATGACAGCCTGTAATTATTTGACAAATTCGGTTAGGTTAGATGGCTTAATTAATTTGGAAATAAAATGCGTTTAATTTTTAAATAAGTATACCTACGTAAGTAGGACCTTTTGTAATAACGTCAGTGAAGTTCTAACAGTACCTACGTATGTCAAAGATGGCTACTTTACAGGAGAGTGAAAAAACTGTATAAAATTAATATAACTAAGGCTTAAGACCAATACGAAAGCGTTATTTTTCAAATTACGCCTTCGCATTGGTCCTTGAATCGTATTTTGATTGGTCGATACGATGCGCGCCATTAAGCTTTATCCTATGACATTTAAATCTCAAAACACTCATAAAACGACTTACGCACTGTTAGAACTTCACTGACGATAAGTAGAATAAGGCCCACTTTCACCAAAATCACTAAACATATTTTAGTGCCTATAAATAAACATATTTAGAACATCATTGCTTCCCTGTCGCATTGTTAGAAGGTGACAGAGACAAAATCATAATTTAAACACATTTTGTGCTAAATAATGTTTAATGATTTTGGTGAAAGTGGGCCTAAGTGCAAGTTCTAAAATTTGTTTTTTTTCGAAAAGAAAATTGTCTTGAAAGTGTTGGTTTTGTAACTACTTGTAGATACTTTCACGCTCCAGCTACATAGTAGCACTTCGACGAATGCTATTTTTTACTAACAGGTGACACATTGTTTATGTTATGAACAAACATGATTTAAACTGTTGTATTTTAAACTATCCGTGCTGAACAAAGCGCTTCAATCTAGGCATTACGCCATGCCGCTTATGCTACGGCTACAATGGTGTCGATTCTGTTATGCACAAGCTAAATTTAATTTAGACTATTTCTATCTTTTTCTTTCCAATCAAACAAGAAAGGGACGGACGTGAATTAGACTTGTCAATTTTAGTTGATCTAAAACCTCTATACAATTATAGTTGGCATGTCAGAACGCGGCGATTAAAAACACGGAAAAGTTCAAGGCAAAACGTCCTTTTCTTTCGGTGTATGTTAGTAAGAGATGTCAATTCTCTAATTTTAGTTTAGTTGGTGAACAAGGGAATCGGCACCATGTCGCGATAACGCAAAGATTTGCGTTGTCGCGACACGTATGACCAAGGAAATCGTCTCTTCGCGAATCATCATCGCGAACACAAATGCTCTTCGCGCCGCTGTCGGTAAATTGCCGCACATCAAAGCCTTCAAAGTGGTTTTTCGCGACGAAAGGTTATGCGGTTGGCAACACTTTCGCTTCACTCGCTTGTTTCACTTGGTGCGGGTTTTAGATTATAGCGATGTTACAATTTTTTTTAAACGTGGCCGAACACTTCGTCCTTGAGCGAACACGAAGATTTATTGCGACAGTGCGAACTTGAATCTTCGAGTCCTAATGTACCTACTTGTAGCCGTAGCATTAGTGTTAGTGAAAACGGGCATAAGATATAATATTGAGCTTGTCTAAGAAAAATAATAAAATATAATTATTATTTTAGGTTTGCGCTTTTTGGGATTCTGTACTCAATGTAATTGATATTATTATAAATAGATACTTAATAAATAGTATTATGTAGTGCCTCGTACTTTTTATTATTGTGTTAGCTTTATGGCATTATTGTGCTTTTTAATAAAATTAATAACTATTTACATACATAAGTAAATACTTACATGAAAAATTTGCATAGTTACTCTCTTATTTTAAATATTTTACACGTACACGATTTTTTTTTACACTCGAAAGGAAGTACTTACTTATTTGATTAAAAAATCACCCATCAAGCCAAGGTATCGATATTCAAATTCGAAAAATGTCCTAATTTCGAGACCACACCGTATTTTTAAAGGCATCTTCGTGATAAAATCGATCACGAAGCCGTTGTCGTGGTCGATTAAATCGATAATCGATGTCTCAAAAAGTGACGAAGTACATATTGTCAGCGTCAAATATAATCGATGGCATAGGTAGTATTACCGATCATAAAATATAAAATCGATAAATTATCAGTAGTATCGATTTTATAGAAGCTCTTAAACACAATACCATCGATTGTGTCGATTGTTTGGACCTGTCGACAGTGGCTCATTTTTCGATAGAAATGCTAACAGTTTATATCGATCGATAGTAAAACTATCGATTATTCGGTAACGGCTGTAGTATGGTGCGGGGGGGGTGACAGAATCTGTCACCGAGTCATGTGATTCTGGTATCTGATGTCAGATCACGTGACTTGGCCAGGGACTATGTAATTGAATTTGATCGAAATCGACTCTCACAGCAAAAATCTCGTTCTCTCTCTTGACCTTGATATCCATGTCAACCACGTCATGAATTCATCTTTATGTCAGTAACCGAGTCAAATGAGAAATCCAATGATTCAGATGCTTCTGCCTTTGATATCAGTTTGTTGGCAGTTTAAACGAATAAAACAATAATTATTAATGTATGTTCTGTTGTTTCATTTAACTCTATAGATGCCTAAGAACAATATTTAAAAACACAAACATTATGTAGACTACTTTTTCTATAAACAAAAAAAAAACGATTACCGATCTCACCAATATTATACATCCCATCACGATACATAATATCTATGACGATACGTTACACTGTATAACACATCACCCCAAAATTTTTCTTTCAATTTGATTTTATTTCTTAACAACAACATATTGACGGGTAAGTTCATTTATTTACTAGTTATTCAGTTACTCATTTCTGATTACTTCTTTTACGAATTTGATATCAGGATGTAGCTAAAATACCTATTAATCATGATTGTAAATCGCTGTAACGTTAAAGCAAGAGTAAAACGGAACAGTTCGTCAAATATCACCTGAATCATCGCATTATTTTTACCCGACTACGGCGAAGCAAAAAGGAGGGTTATGACTATGAGGTTGACCTGTATGTACGTAAATTGACAAATGAGGTGTCATTGGAAGCGGCTAAATTGTCCGCTGGTTATAGGCTTCATAAATTGTATGTGGCGTCCTCTAAGACTCATGAAGATGTGAAATAATATTTTTTTTCTTCCAAATATGGTCGTGTTGCATATCAAATTAAAGGGCTTAATTAGCACATTTCAAATATTTATATATATTGTATTATTAAATTGTACATGCACCATTTTTTCTTTTAAAGACGGGAATTCATCAAATAACTTCCCTCGCCCTGGGCGGGTACATGCACCCTTTAGAACGCATCATAAACCTAGCTACCTAACCAATATTTTGTTTGGGAGACCTATTAAATTATTCCATATATTGTGTATATGTTACAGTTCCAGTAATATTACGTATATAAATGTCTAAATTTGAACCCCAAAATAATTTAAATAAAAAAGAAATTTAAAAAACTAAAACCCGACTACAAAAAAATCACGTTCTAAAAAGCATGAAACAAGAAAACATTCTCATCTGAAAGCCGTGGTCGTATGCCACCTATTCCGGTAAAACAGTATGTGTATAGTAATAGAACATTAATCTTTAGCACTAAAGTTTAGGGCAAAGTGGCATATGACCACGGCTGAGCGAGCCTTAAAGGCTCCAGCAGACCGGATGCGTAGACGTGCACGTACCTCTGAGTTGTAATGTGTGACAGGATACAACTATAGATGGGCAATCCACCCGGTGTTTTGGGTGTTTTGGGATAAACACCCGATTTCCCCCCAAATTTCGGGTGTTTTGTTTATTTATGTACATAAATGACATTTAGTTTATAATTGTTATTCTTTTAGTGAATTATACGTAATTAGGTGAAACAAAATATAAGAAACATAAGTTTGAGACTTATGTTTCTTATATTTTAAGAACCATTGAACCAAGCACGTCAGACGTTGTTCTACCCTGAAAGTGCCCCACCTACCTACCTACTTATTTACCCTACCTACCTGCCTACCTACTTCATCAACCTACCTACCCACATACTTACTCCACCTACCCACTCTACCCCTACCTACCCTACCTACCTACCTACCTGCCTACATACCTACCTACCTACCTGCCTACATACCTACCTACCTGCCTACATACCTACCTACCTACCTTACATACCTACCTACCTACATACCTACCCTACCTACCTACCTACATACCTACCCTACCTACCTACCTACATACCTGCCTACCTACCTACCTACCTACATACATACATACCTACATACATACCTACCTACATACCTACCCTACCCTACCTACCTACCTACCAATGCAATGGGATAAAAAGTATCCTATGTCCGTCTCCTGATTCTAAGCTACCTCCCCAAGTCCCAACCAATTTTCATCGAAATCGGTTTAGCCGTTCTTGAGTTATAAATAGTGTAACTAACACGACTTTCTTTAAACTTTTTTTTTCTCGCCTTTTAAACCTTCCCTAGACCTCCACGAACATTTCAAGACTAAGATAAAACAAATCCGTTCAGCCGTTCTCGAGTTTTAGCGAGACTAACGAACAGCAATTCATTTTTATATATAATATATTTATGGAAGATAGATAGGTAATACACATTAATGCCGCGCAGAGAAAGTATATATTTCCAGATATTTAGAAGATATCAAGTCTCAAACTTATGTTTCTTATATTTTATTTCACCTAATTACGTATAATTCACTAAAAGAATAACAATTATAAACTAAATGTCATTTATGTACAAAAATAAACAAAACACCCGAAATTTGGGTGGAAATCGGGTGTTTATGCCAAAACACCCAAAACACCGGGTGGATTGCCCATCTATAGATACAACGCTTGCGTAACGTAGACGTGTACACGCATATAGATAGTGCCTACAATGAATAGACTAATCAGGAGAGAGCGTCATGGTCAAAATGAAAGATGCTGGAAAAGTGGTGGGTGCGTCTTCGTGAATTGCACTATCTGTACACAAGCGGTGTGTCCTGTCACATACAGTTGTATACATTAAAACTCAGTGGCAGGTATGTGCACGCCTACGCTTACGCATTCGGTGTGCTGGAGCCTTAAGTGTGTACAAAGTATAACGAACTAAGAATTAAGGGCTATGATCCAACTGCGGGTTAAAGGCCTCTCCTCACACAGAAAAGGTACAGTCAGCAGCAAAAGTAGACTAACATTTCAGATTTTTTAATCCTTATTATTGAGCACAATATCAAAGGAAATACGTTATATTGCAATTAAATGTCTAAGGCGCCATCTAGGGCTCATCAAGATGTGAACCAATATTTTTTTTCTTCTATAAATGGTCGTGTTACACATCAAATTAAAGGGCTTAATGAGGTGCCACAGGCAAAACTGAGTATAGATGGCGCCAGGAGCAACTGTACCGTGTTTACTTGTCAAGACAAGATTGTGATTGATTTTTCGTTAATATTCTAAGTTAAATTCATTTAAAATGTACTCTTTTCTGACTGTCCCTCAACTTAAAGATGAGTTACGTAAGAGGAATGCGACAACTGCCGGTAAAAAGGCCGATTTGATTGAAAGGTAAAGACTTAAAATGGTTGAGGTTATAATTGATTTGTAAGGTATTTTTTTGTTTCTATGGACTAACTATCCTATTTTATTTGTAGAGTAGAATCATATGACCGGAATCAAAATTTTGGTTCCGATTGCAACATCCAGGAGGACTCCGTGTACCAGTGTCCACCTTCAAACACATTCATAGATATAAATGCAGATACTCCTTTACCAATGATCAAAAGAGAGGTCATACAGGATTATTTTGAAAAGTAGGTACCTATATTCAAATAATAAATCTTTAAGAAGCTGTTTTCTATATACATAAGATAGTACATAATGTAAGAAATATATTTATTGAATTAAGAACTTAGGTTCGTCAATTACTGACTGATAGTAGAATATTATAAGTAGAACCACTGCGATGACTCACCTGTATACTTGCTTTTCCCATGATAATCGTCTTCAGTAAAATGCGCAGCACACAAGCGTGCAGTATTACTT
The DNA here is from genome assembly GCA_932526535.1 of Caradrina clavipalpis. Taxonomy (NCBI): domain Eukaryota; kingdom Metazoa; phylum Arthropoda; class Insecta; order Lepidoptera; family Noctuidae; genus Caradrina; species Caradrina clavipalpis. The sequence goes on from OW052093.1 coordinate 9,443,343, forward strand.
CAATTACTTGCCTTAAAGTTTTTAATACGTAACGCCGATTCCCATTGTTTTCTGCGTTTATTATCCTTAGGAAACAAATGTACTCCTCTATTTTTACAATTTAACGCTCTACACTGAGGCATCTTTCTCAAGATTAGGGAAAAAATAAATAATAATATTTACTGAATGCAAAAAACCATACGATTTGACAACTGTTATGTCAAAACAGGGTACAGTTGCTTATGCGCCCTCTGTCGTGATAAAAAGTTAGTGCTCCTCCTCATTAGTACATTTCAAATATATATATATTGTATTAATAAATTGTACATAGCACCCTTTAGAGCGTATAATAAACCTAATGTGTAACAAGCTAACTAATAAATATTTTGTTTGAGAACCTAATAAATTATTCCATATATTGTGTATATGTTGCAGTACCAGTAATATTACGGTATTACTGGTACTGCAACAACAACGTCTAAATTTGAACCCCATAATAATTTTAATAAAAAAAAGTTCAAAAACTAAAACCCAATGACAAAAAAATTCGCGTTCTAAAAAGATTGAAACAAGAAAACATTCTTATCTATTTTTTAAACAAAATCTATGTTACTATATTCTTGCTGCTTTTAAATGTGAAAACTATGAAGAAAACAAAAAAAGAGATAAGAGATGACCAATCCCCACATGACGCGTGTATCAGCACCAGCCCGACCATCTGGAAGGGAACTAAACGATCCAACCCACGCGCCACCATCAGCGAGAAATTTAAGTGAGCACGAGAAAGCTTTCCACTGCCATGCTCATAATATCCAACACACAATAACTTAAAAAATAAATGGCTCCATGGTACTTATATTTACAAAATTGAAATAAATTATGTTATATAAAACAAAGGGTTTCAGTGAACCGAATCGGCAGATGATTATTGTTATTTTTCAGTCTTTTTGCGTATACAAAATTACCAGCGTTAAAATCAAAAACTTCAAAATAAATTAATTAAATGTAATCTGGCAACATAAACAGTGATCCTCCATCTTTTTTGTCACGATGCCTCCTAAGAAGCAACCCGAGAAATCCGGTACGTATTTTTATTTTGTGGAAATAGGGCAGTGAATTGTGAATTATTTGTTAATTAGAAACAATGATGTTATTTGTATAAATTTCATTTGTTTGACATAGTGTTAAAACAAAAATATCTTCGTTTGATATAGGTGACATTTACTTCACTGAGCCACGCCGCACGCGGTTCTTGTTGAAGGACCCAAAACGTACTGTGTTGCTGTTTTGTAACCTACGTATAATTTAAATGTGCTTAATCTTTATTTCATATCATAAGGTTATTGTTTATTTCTGAATTTAACTTAGTTTATATTTTCACTTATCAGGAAAGCATTTTACATTGAGGTTATGTGGTCATATTATTTTTTTTGTTTTTCTTTTAGGGTCCTCCGGATCCAAGCCTGCGGAAAAGAAGCCTGCCACGGCTAAAACTCCAGCAGCTGCACCTAAAGCTGCCTCTTCAACTAGCGCTGCTGCTGCTGCACCTAAGCCGGCGACGGCCAAGACGCCAGCACCTGCCCCTAAGGCAGCTGCGCCCAAAGCTGCCCCGGCAGCCAAACCCGCTACTGCTAAGCCAGCATCTGCCCCGGCTGCCAAGCCAGCTGCGGCAGCTGCCAAGCCCGCAGAGAAGAAGACTGCATCAGTACCAACTGCTAAACCTGGCTCAGCTAAAGCTGCTGCCCTGAAAACAAAGTCTAGTGCAAAGCCTTCAGTGAAGAAAGCTGCAGCTGCTTCGAAACCCAAGCCTAAACCAGCAGCGGCTAAGTTGAAAATTGCACCTAAGCCCAAGAAGACTGGCATCAAGGGACAAAAGAAACAAGTGGTGAAACCTGTAGCTAAGGCCCTGAAAGCACAGCGAAAGGTATGTGTTTACATAATTGTATTTAGAACAAAGTTTTAATTAACCTAAAACTTTTTATTATTGTGTTATGTTTATACCCTGGACCTGTTCTCTATAATGCAACTTTTTTAACAACTTGTGTTTATAACACATTAACTAGAACATTTAAAGGGTAAGGTTTCGAATTACGTCTGAGGGGGGAGGGGGGGAGGGGGGGTCGGACGGGTGGGGGGGTAGGTGTTGAGTCCCCCCCCACCAATTTTCGCCGCCGGAGATGCTCGACGGAGCCCTACTGGGGTTTTGTATCAAGTCACCTTAATAGGGTCGTAAGGGGGGCGGTGAAGGCGGGAAGAGGGTAGAGACACTCTCCAGCCGTTCCTCCCGCCGGAGAAAGTCGACGGAGCCCCGCTTCGCGGGGCTCCTACCTCCGGTTGGTTTAAAAAAAAATAACCACGAAGGGGATGGCAGGGTCTGTTCGCTCGCTTCGCTCGCTCACTGGACCCTGCCATCCCCTTCTAACCTAATCTGTCCGAGTCGGGGTGCCCCAAGTCCCGAGCTCGCTTCGCTCGCTCTTCGGCACAAGAGAAAGTCGACGGAGCCCCGCTGCGCGGGGCTCCTACCTCCGGGTGGTTTAAAAAAAAATAACCACGAAGGGGATGGCAGGGTCTGTTCGCTCGCTTCGCTCGCTCACTGGACCCTGCCATCCCCTTCTAACCTAATCTGTCCGAGTCGGGGTGCCCCAAGTCCCGAGCTCGCTTCGCTCGCTCTTCGGCACAATAAAACAACAAAATATTACCTTTTCCCGATCATGCTCACAATAAAACAACAAAATGTTAACTCAATATGTTTATTTTAATTTGTATACATAATTTATAGCTTTGACCATTTCTAAAAATGGGTCTTTATTATATTTCATAATATTTCTTCTCCACAAGTACTCTCTGTACTGTCAATGTCAGTGGCCACAAAATGGCGGCTTGCGATTCGTTTTACGCATTTTGACAGACGCAACATAAAAAAACATAAGAATTAAGTGAAATTTACGTTCCGTTTCAAGCAAAAGTTAATGATTTATCGATTTTTAAAAACATTATTTTAAATATATTAACGCTGCTCCGGCAGCAAAAATTGGTGTGGGGAGCTTAAGATAAATCCCCTCGACCCCCCCACAGTTTCAGAATCCTCAAATTCGCGGGACGTAATTCGAAACCCAACCCATAAAAAATATACATACCATCATCAACCGGGCTCAAATCCTAATTCTGAACTTTTAATGAGCATTTCATGTAATAACCCAGTAACACTTTGTTCTACCCTGGAATCGAACCTAAGACCTTGAGAGTAGCAGTCACACTTAGGACCACTAGGTTAACTAGGCAGTAATCACAGGATATATAGAGCAAAAAGTTATTTTCAAATAATACCCCTTGTCTTCTTCGAGCCAATTCGCGAGGTGATCTGTAACTTTAAAATACCCTATAAATAATAATAATTCGATCCAGCCTGTCCTTTTGCTGCCCTCCCCAGCGACGCCCTATGCCGATTTTCGTACTCCACAAGGGGTGCCCTTCGAGTGCAGTCGCTTAGTTTATAAGATTTTGCATACCCTGGCTGGAGGCCTAAATTGTAAGGCATCCACAGGAAAGCCCGGTTAAGCAGTTATTAACCTCTTAGGTTGAACTGCAAGAAGCCCCAGGTGTTCCTGCGTTCTAATATTGTGCTGTGCCTTACAATTTTCAAAACATGTGTAATCATTAGTTTTGCCAAATAATATGTAGTGGCCAGCAAGTTTCCCCAACCATATGCCTTATTCTTAAAATGTTTCCAAAACAAAAGCTAATTCCTTTGCCATTAAGACACTAAATATTATTCTTCTAAACAACTAATTGGGAGTGTTTATTGAACATTCAGTATTTACAATTTAAATTCATGCAATGCATTTACAGTGCCTGGGATTTTTCTAAAGTATTAAGTTACTTAAGTTTTTTATTTTTATTTTCCAGGTTGTCAAAGGTGAACATGGCAAGAGAGTACGCAAGATCCGCACATCCGTGCACTTCCGCAGGCCCAAAACTTTTGAGCCCCCGAGGCACCCAAAGTACCCCAGGAAATCTCTTCCCAAGAGGAATCGGTTAGTACCATGCCATATGTCTTATTAATTAGGAATAGCTTTTATTGATTTTCTAAAAAGAACATCAATCATAATGTAATAATAATACTGATCAACATTGTTTAAAAATTAAGATTAAGTTTCCTGATCTTTGTTAAGTACAAAGCAATATTTTAAGCCATATCAATACTCATAAAATTTTTTGTTTAATATTACAGTATGGATGCTTATAATATCATAAAGTATCCACTGACATCTGAAGCGGCTATGAAGAAGATTGAGGACAACAATACCTTGGTATTCATTGTTCACACCAGCTCCAACAAGCACCACATCAAAGCTGCTGTTAAGAAGCTGTATGATATCAATGTTGCGAAAGTTAACACCCTTATCAGGTAAATACATTCAAACAATGCAACAAGAAATAATTGGTACATTATAATGATGATATATTTGTGGGAATCTCATTGATAGATAATGATATCAACAAAACACACTTCTGATGGCATCATACTAACTTAGTTTAGTGATAGTTATTAATTTGCAATATTTATCTCTAATTATTTTGTTGCAGGCCCGACGGCAAGAAGAAGGCGTACGTACGACTCGCCAGGGACTATGATGCATTAGATGTTGCCAACAAAATCGGCATCATATAAACTAATTAATGCTGTATTTCTAAGAATAAAACATCCAAAACATATTATAATGTCTTGTTGTCATTGTTTACTGACACGCAAAAAGTATTATCAGCCCGGGAACCCATTTCTTACTTTATGCGGTCAATTATTATAAATATATCATGCACATATTGCATGGCAATAGGCTCGCCCCTATTACATGGGAGTTAAATATAACTGTGGGTGTACATTGGTAATTCTCTGCCTAACCCCTCGGGGAATACAGGCGTGATGATGGTATACATATTGCATATCAGCTACAACCGATATCATACATATCTACTGAATTTACCGTTACATAAAATACTTATGAGCAATAGATATAAATGGTCTAATAAATCACGTTCATTCGAATTCAAAGCTAAAATGACGTACCAAGGATTATTTTCTCGAAAGCAATGTCTATACAGTCCGTGCCACGAAAGTTGAGACTTGGCGAGTGTCAGTATAGGGAGCTTCCGCAGGTACTAAGTGTACGAAATAGTTATCCATAATTTTTGTATATCTATTCAGGGATTTTACGATGACAATGGAATTAAAACAACATACAAAAATTCTTTACAGTATTTATTACAAAATAATAAAGTTGGAGGTCAAGTCTCATCTTTCGTGGCACGGTTTGTACATGATTTGTGGCGGTTTTCGTAGTTTGGAAACTACGAAAACGGGTTGGATTTTTGGGGTTGAATTTTGTTTTATTTTTAGTGGGTGATTTGTTTATCATTAGTTTAATTGTAAACACAAACTACACAGATCTTTTGAATCTTTGACGTATAGCCCAGTTTGTGTAAAAGTCAACTTATTGCCAAAATGCTCCGTTCCATATACTTAATGTTAAGAACATACTCAATCCCAATTCCCAAAGGTTCAATCAATTATTAACCCTATTTGTTATTTTGGGAAATCTGAAGATGCGGTTTGCTTTCGTACATAGACAACTCGGGCTGCCATGTCTTCAATCGGAATTGACTAAGAAAACGTAAAAATAAAATGATTTCTGACGTGATCAATTGATCATGACATGACCATCCTGACACTCCATCCCCCATGTCATCAAAAATAGCAAGTTCAAAACCTCTGCTTCCCTTCTGTGCTTACGCATAACTTCTATGGCTATTAGGTATCGGCACAATGTAGGGGGAAAACCTTCAAAAGGCTCCCGATCGTTGAAGTGACCTCACAAAATCCACCCCGGTGGACACCAGCAGCACACGACACGGAGAGGGTTCCGTTTCCTACTTAAAGACCGCACCCGAATTAGGTATGGAACTAAAACACGGAGAAATACAACTTGGCACAAACATAAGACAGTTTGTAAAACTCACCTCCTGCGAAGCAGTACCTAATGGTAGCGAAGGAGGCGGAACGCGTGAGGGAGAGGCAAACCTCACGTCAAAGCTGCAGCAACTGACAAAGACGCGCCGAGACTCGTAGGGCGATTCCCGACCATTGAGGCGCGGGTTTACGCATGGCGAGCGTTGGGTGGCTCGTTGTCCGATCACAACCAGGCCAGGCGCGTCGTGTTTCAAAAAGATGTCGACATAGACGGAACCCGCCAGGGTTGCGGTATTTGTTCGAAAGAGGTGACACTCCCATCCGCTCTGCCCAGGATGAAAGAAGTCCTGAAAATTTCCCCTACTTGCCTAACTAAGGTATCAAAAACCTGTACCTACTACCTATCTTGAGCTAGACACTTTTTATTACTTGTGGCAAAACGTATCAAATTCATTCGCGCCATCATAGAAACGAAAAAAAAATATAACCAGACTAGGTAAGCAGCAGTTTAACATTCATACTACATCACCAAAAAGTATTATAAACAAACACTTATGTTTTAACGTCTCGCTCAGTAAGTACCTATACTAGATACCTATAGCGAGCGAGTGAGAGGTAATAATAAACTATAGCTATAGTACAGTATATTCCGGTACCTACATAGTATTGCACTTCTACCTAATTCTTTATTTCGCAACGCTCATTTCAAATCATGTTTATCTGTATACTGCACTAGGTAAGTAGGCACCTATATCATGGTCGCGCTACATCTGCTTGACAATTACTTTGTCCTTGTTATTATTGGAACCATCTAAAAGATGTAATCTCTTCCCGTGTTGGGGTGGTCTATTTTTAACTGTGAACCACGTCAGTTGCCATAATAGTGATTTGAAGAACTCTTATTGCAATCCAACTGTATTAGTACTTTTTACTACTACTACTAATCTGGATAATATATTTTGTTAATATAATTAGGGGATATGTAGTTAAGAATATATTGTACTTACTTTACTTGTGATGATGATTTACAAGACTAGGTTCCCCAAAAAAAGGAGTGTAATATTTTAAGGGTTCATTTATGTACCTATTTAAATGTAGGCAAATGAGTTTCTTGTATTCTGTCTGTCATAATCATAACATAGTTAACTTATTAAATATACCGAAATTGATACGTAGGTATCGATGGAATCTTTAAATCATTACAGCTAACATATTTCAACGCTGCGCTCGACGTCGAGCTCGTCGACGACACCACTGTCAAATCAACTTTACGCACAACGCATAGAGTTGATTTTACCGAAGTTTCGTCAACCCGCTCGACGTCGAGCGCAGCGCTGAAATATGTTAGAGAATCGCACGGCTGGTCGGTTGCGTCTTAAGCCTGGCCTGGTCACCCAAATGACAGGCTTTGTATGATCGAACTATTTTTTTTTTAATAGAACCAATACTTCCTGGGATTACATCTTACAAACAAAATAATAATAAAGGCAAACTAACGAACTAGATACCTCTTTAATAATAATAATTCATCTTTCATATTAATTTAGAAAATAAAAATAAAGTCTATAACGTCTTTTATACCCGTTGTTTATACCACACCAGTTTTTGAATATTTGTTACGGATCCCTATTTTTGGAGGGAAAGTACTCTAAATTACTCAAAGGAAACATTCCTTTATTTTTAAAAAGAAACAAAACTGCATTTTTATAATTTTGAAAATACGCTTGCCACACCCGGAAATCAGATCGACTAAAATCCGAAAAAAATGCATCCTGTACCTTTATGGCACTAATCGATAGGGTCAATCATAAAGATTAAAATCTCTGCAAACATGGTAAATTAAATTAAACAAAAACCATGAAATTCCAATCTAAACTTATTTTGCGATTTTTTCGAATTTTTGTCAGTTCGATAGCAGGGTATACTGTATAGTAATGTACTGCATGCGTATTTTCAAAATTATATAAATGCAGTTTTGTTTCTTTTTAAAAATAAAGGAATGTTTCCTTTGAGTAAAATTTGCTATCTTCAGTATTAAGAGTAGTACTTTCCCTTCAGGTAGCATTCGAAAATTCCACCCTGTATAATAAAACATAGGCCTCTTATATAAAATTCAGCTTTATAATATTAGTACCTATTCGTTTTATGACCATTAATAATTACTTACTCCTTAAGGTAACGATGTAGTAATATTATTACTTAGGTACTTACCTAGTTCTAAGATCATGTCTTGGTCAACTAGAAAAATAACAGTTTCCCAATATGTTCCTTGAAATGGAAGAAGGTTTACATAATATATGGAGAATACCTACCTAAATAGGAACGTCGCTTTTTATGAGTGCCTAATGCTATATATACCAACAAATTATTTTATTGCTGTCGTCGCGGCCACAGCACGCCGAGGCAGCCTGACTAGTCGACGGCCGTCACCTTGAGGTTCTGACCTGTTATTGCGTCACATACATATTAAAATGGAGGGCGACGTGTTTTTTCCGCAACATCATGTATTTTAAATCTAAACATATTGAACAGTATAATCGTCTGTTATAAATTCAAGTAGATACCCCAGCCAGCCAAAATGATTTCCCGAAATATCACAGACATGATGTACCAGCATCTTCTAAAAGCAATAAAAAGAAAAACGAACACTTAAACTGTATTTATTATGTAAGCATGATAATATGAGGACGCTGAGACCACGTCATTAATGTTTTATGTAAGTATGTACTTAGGTACCTACTTAATGTAATTAAGGAAATCATTTTGACGCCGAATTTCATAAATGGGACGGATATCGCTTCAGTGATTAAGCGGGCATTCTTTTCTTCTTTATCGTGTGGGCAGTTAAGTCTAATGGCCCCACACCACACACCCTAGTGGCAGAGTTTCTATACCGCCTCAAGGGCCTCTGACATGGTTACCGATGTCAGTGATGTCCAAGATAAACTTAGAAAGTACATACATATGAATTAGAAAAAGTCACATTGGCACTTGCCCGTGCCCGGTTGCGAACCCACAACCTAGTGCATGAGAGGCGGGCGCCGTAACCACTGGGCCATCACGACACTGGCAAAAAGTTAAATTAGAGAATTTAACTTTTTGACTTTTTTTTGAGTATTGACGTGACGACGAAGTGCTATTTTTAACACATGGTTGTAATGTATTTATTTTCTAAGAGATGATAGGTAACGGCGTAGAAATAATATAAAATTCGAATTATACCCGGTTGTTGTAATTATCCCAGTGCACTGTACATACATACATACCTACGTAATATAAGTTAGTTTCCGTTCATTATTTATTGAGTTTGGTACTGGAAGGTGCTTGTGTTGTAGGCTGATATTTCTGTGTTTACCTTTAGGTGCTGCGATGTCATCGACAAAAATGCTTAGACACCGTGACGAGTCATTTTTACGGAAATAAGCATGTAACTACTTATGTTTTGTTAAGTCATTATTACGAGTGGAACGTGATTTGTTATGATTATTTCGATTTGAACAATAAGGCTCTGCCATTCGTGTTCTCATGCCATTGATATCATTTTGGATGACAAGTAATCAGTATCAAATGGAACTGTGACCGATAAAATAAGTATAAACCGAGTTCAATATCATCATAACGTTTATGTGATTAGGCACATATAAATATGCTGAAGCTGAAACATTATGACACTAGTGGGGTAACTTTGACATTTTACGGCCAAGACTGGATTGCAGCCTAAGCCGAAGGCAACGACGTAATTTATTTATTTATTACATTTGAGACCAACAAAAAGTAGTATATTAATACCAATGCATAAACAGTTATGTCTTGACTTAAAATGTAACTTAAGAAATACTACGCACAACATTTTTCACAGATTAGGTAGGTACTATATTATAAAGTATATTATCTAATAAAAACAAACTAGGTAGGTATTAAAAAAAGTTAGCTGTAGCAGGGCTAACTTAAAGAAAAAGAAGTTAAAATATTAAAAAACCGGCCAAGTGCGAGTCGGACTCGCACACGAAGGGTTCCGTACCAATATCAATAATGACGTATTAAAAAAAACTACTTACTAGATCTCGTTCAAACCAATTTTCGGTGGAAGTTTGCATGGTAGGATGTACTCGTACATCATATTTTTTTTTAGATTTATCACTCTCTTGTTTTAGAAGTTACAGGGGGGGGGGGGGAGATACTCGTTTCACCACTTTGCAAGTGTCTCTCGCAAATGTAAGTTTTTTTTTTTTTTTTTCTTTTCTTTTATCTTGTTGCAATCAGTCGTGTCAACTATAAGCAGATGGGATGTAGGAAAGAATGATGTGTAGGGTGCTAGCAGAGTACTCCCAGCGGAGCCCACCCTTCGTTTTGTATAGTCGGCCTTCAGCGACTATTCTCGTCAAACAGATCTCGTCGTTTCTTCAGTCGACGAATTGTTTCCGGAATGGTAAGCTGTCCTGCAAGCTGATTTGGATGCTTTTGTAGACGCGACTTGTATCTGGCGCCACAGCAATCTATCACTTCTCTAACCATTGGTAGGTTAAGAATTTCGTGGATCTCCTTTGTTTTGATGAACCATGGTGCATTTGATATTTGCCTTAGGATATAGTTTTGCGCCCTTTGTATTATTGTTACATTGGTGCTACATGCTGTGCCCCATAGTTCAATGCCATAGGTCCAGATTGGCTTTAGCATAACATTGTATATGAGAACCTTTTTGTCAATTGCTAATTTTGAGTTTCTACCCAGCAACCAGTAGAGCCCCTTGTACTTGAGGTTGATCTGATCTCTTTTTGTTTGCACATGTTTCTTCCAAGTAAGTCTGCGGTCTAAATGCATTCCCAGGTATTTTACCGAGCTTTGATGAGGGAGTTGTGTACCGTTTAGAGTTACTGGGGGGCAGTCCTCTTTGCGTAGTGTGAAGGTTACATGCACCGATTTGGACTCACTAGCTGCAATTCTCCATTTGGACAACCATTTCTCTACTTTAAGAAGTCCACTCTGTAGAAGCTCAGATGCTTTAGCAGGGCATGGGTCCGAGGCGAGTAAGGCTGTATCATCTGCAAAAGTCGCGACTGTGAACTCTTGGCTTTTTGGTAGGTCGGATGTATACAGAGAGTACAAGACAGGCCCAAGACCCCTGCGGCACTCCTGCGGTGATTTCATGGAAATCCGATGTGCAATCATTTTCTTTGACTTGGAATATTCTGTTGGCTAAGTACGATTTCAGCGTTCCAAAGTACGTGTGTGGTAATAGGGATTTTATTTTGTATAGCAACCCCTTGTGCCAGACCCTGTCAAATGCTTGCTGGATGTCCAGGAAAGCTGATGAACAATATTTTTTACACTCAAACGCCTTCCTTATTACTCTTGCTACCCTATGGACTTGTTCTGTAGTGGCATGTTGTTTCCGAAAGCCAAATTGATGGTCAGGAATGATTGACTTTTCTTTCAAGACATTGTTAAGTCTTTGCAGAAATATTCTTTCAAATAGCTTAGACATAACCGGTAGTAAGCTAATAGGTCTGTAGGAAGTGACTTCATGGGCAGGTTTACCAGGTTTGTGAAGCATTATGATTTGGGAGACCTTCCACAGGTCCGGAAAGTATCCCATCCGCAGAATGGCGTTAAACAATGTTGTGAGGTAAACTATTGCTTTACGCGGAAGCTGTTCTAGGACTTTTTTATCAATGAGATCAAACCCCGGGGCCTTGTTGTTGTCCATGAATTTGATGTGTCTGGAGACTTCTGCCGGTGTTACCGACTTTATTGGTAGTTCGAGTTGAAAGTCTTGGTCAAGGATAGAGTCTATGTCTGATTCGTCTACGTTTGGACTGGCAGCGTTTGGTTTAAAAACTTGGCTGAGGTGATACGCAAATGCATCAGCCTTATCTTGTGCAGTCTTAGCCCAATTCCCACCACGTGTTCGGAGTGGGGGTTTGTGAAGCACTGGTCGGTTATAATTTTTGCATGCTCTCCATAGCGAATAGTTTGTCGCTTTTGTAGGTGTTAGCCCTTCTAAGTATGTCTCCAGGGCGGCTTCGTTAGCCTCCGATATGAGGGATTTCAGTTTTTTGCCCGCTTTGTTCAGCTCCCTTTTGTCGCTGGGGTGTCTACTAGTGTGCCATATTCGACGGAGTCTACGTTTTTCTAGTATCTCTAATGTTATGGTCTCTGAATAGGCTTTACGTTGTTGCCTACGCTCGATGGTTACGGGGGTGCAGATCCAACAACAGTGTTGTATTAAGGTAGTTATTGTTTTGGTAGCATCATCAATGTCGGCCTCAGTTTTTAAAGCTATTTTGAGCTCAACCCAAGTAGCACAAAACTTCATTATAAGATGTCACAAGAGGTAACATCGGTAACTTTAGCACTTATGAAGAGTTATTACAGTACACTCGACCTGCAATAGGTGAAAAGTGAGCTTTTGCCTGAATAAGAACGTTATTATGTGTCACAGAGACCACACTGTAACGCTTGCAGCGTTAATATAGGTAACAAGTTAGTATTGTACAGCTTTAAGCAATTTAAAGGATTTTTGTGGACTTTAACTAAACTATATTCTGAACTGAAGACCACAAGTGTACTCTTAGACCACTTGCATTTTAATAAAGAACACGTGAGCTACTATACATATCAGTTATTCTGTGGCTTCAAATAATAAAGATATAATGCCTTTTGCTGCACACAGTGGAATTTGTGTAATGTTAATCAGCTTGATACACGCAATCGTATAATAGCTCTTATAAAGGCCACATGATCACTATGGGTGAACATTATATGATGCTAAGTTAAAGCAAACTGCTCTATATTAGCTCACATGTTACCCTTAATCTCCGTGAGAGCTGAATACTTGTACTATCGTTGACAATTAATCTACTAGTGCCGTTAAATAAGACCTTGAAGACTTCCTTATTCAGCACTTCACATCACACTTCGTGATTACCTACAGTTATTTGCATACATGTTACCCACTATCAAGCATTACGTGAATCTGTTGCTGACTTGTGTAACACAAGAACCAACCATAACAGCTCGTTACTGATTTATGTACCACGAGTGGACACTTAAACAGCTCATGCCGTTTGATTGTGGTTACTAAGGTACACATTGCTTGTCTGCCATTTTTTAGATTCCAACCTATCTACATACAATATTATAATAATTTGTTTCTATTTAGTCAAAGAAAATAACAACTGAATTTGAATAGAAAATGTAATGATTTTATACGTAAACAGCGTATTGTCAAATTACAAGGAAAAATAAAAAGACTTTTTTTTATAATATTATCATCAACCTATTTTATACTATAATTAATTAATTAATTTTCAAATAAACAGTGATATTTTGAGAGCGCGTGAAAATTTTCGTCTATAATTATATAGTATTTCACAATAAACTCTCTTTCCCATTCGAATTTCATGGACATGGAGGAAAAACAAAGTTTTACTTAACGTTATTCTATATTTCTCACAAACACTTTACAAAATGGTTCACAGAAAAGATGTCAAAATAATATTAAGTAGTAGGGTGAAAATTGTTCACAATTTTGCCACTTGTTAATTGTCAGCTCCTTCAAAGAGTTACTAATATCCTGGAGTGTATTTTGTGCTGAAAAATAGGTAAAAAGTACTCTATTATTCAGCCCTTGTAGTGTAAAAAAGGTAACGCATACCCTGATAACCAGTCATTATTCAGCTCTTGGGGCGACTGTTACCTTTAATAAAGCTCAAATAACGCTGATATAGTGCAACCAGCTACATTATTCAGCTAACAGCTGATTAATTTGTGCCCAAATCAGAGTTATATCTGCTGAGTAGGCGCCTCTAACGCTATTATTCAGCAGGTTTATTCAGCATAAAATTCCATTGTGAACAGTGATTCAGCTACTATTCAGCGCTTCTGTGCTACTTGGGAAGTTTTTCCTCAATTAGATCCCGAAAATTGTGCCAATCTGTTCGTTTATTATATAGTTTCGGATTTCCCTCGATATTGAAAGCAGTAGAGCCAATTGTCAGTATTGCCGGTACGTGATTTGTGTCAGCGTCTAGGCATGTTTCTATTTGATGGAATAGTTTGGATAGGCCCTTGGTGATGAAGAAGTCGATGACGTCGGGCAGTCTATTTGGATCAGTAGGCCAATTTGTGGGCTCTGCCGTTGAGATTGTAGAAAGACAGTTACTATCTAAGCTTTTCTTCAGCTCTCTACCTCTAGTGTTAGTTAGTCTAGAGGCCCAGTGGACATGCTTAGCATTCCAATCTCCACCGGCTATAAAGCGTGGGCCTAAGGTATTAAAGAACTCGTTATATAGCTCCTCAGTTATTCTGTGTTTCGGAGGGCTGTATATGGCAGAGACGTTGAAGATTCCGTTGCGGTCTTCTATAGCGATAGTTGTTGCTTGTATGTGTGCTTTTTTAAACTGCGGTAGTTGGTGATGTTTGATGCTGGATCTAACAACAACTGCAGCCCCAGCATGGGCAGTGCCATCTGGGTGGTTAGTGGAGTATATATTGTAGTTGTTTAATCTGATACTACTGTTCTCAGTGAAATGAGTTTCAGATACCAGCAGAATATCAATGTTGTGTGTATTTAGTAGAATTTCGACCTCCTCCTTATTTGGAGACAGGCCATCAAGGTTCCAGGTTGCTATCTTGAGAGAAGTCATCGTGACTCCCTAGACAATAGAGTTGTTATGAGATTTATTAAAGTGCTCATTTGTTGTAGGATAATGTCTAGCCTTTCTGCTTGTTTTAGGAACATTTGTTCTATTGTATGGTTTGGTGATGGAAGTTCTGCTTCTTTACTATTTAGGTTTTGTTTTGTTACGTCGGCATAACTATCTCTCCTATTGGGGATTATTATATTTGTACAGTCGGTTGTCAGCATTATCTGACCCACCCTAAACACAATCGAAATTGGACCTTCTGCCTATGAGAATAAGGTTTAATTCAATTTATATGAGGTTATCAGTCAAGTGCTCGAGAACTGAGAAGGAACAAATACAATAATAATACTCACACGCAAATTTGATCTTTATCACGTTAGCATTGGGTTAAATCTTATAACAACTTGTTATAATATAATAAGTGTAATAGCTTATTTTAATGAGTTCGCTCAAGTAACTCTGGTCTCGTGGTCTGTGTGTAAGACTGAGAGTGACAAGTTGCGAGATCAAATCCTGCGACGAAGATAATTGTTTTGCTTTCAATTTAGAATTTATTCTAAAAGTATTTCTTGTATTATTGTAAAGAACTATAGACGGATAATCTTCAAATATAAAGTTTCTAAAATGGTAATATTTTGGCATAACTTGTGGTGTAGTGGGTAGTTGAAAAATAAATATTTGTATTCATTGTAAAACTGGTATTCAAATGCTACTAACTAAGGGTATGCAGTGACAACGCGCAAACATATTTTTCCTTGCCTTACTAAATTGCAAAAACAACTTCTCTTTACAATTTATTTTTGTCTATTTTATAGGTAGTTTTTTTATTATCATGTCTTAATGGAGTGATTAAATAATAATGAAGGGATAAAATACAAAATAATCTATTTGCACTAGGATAAGGTTGGCTGCTTGTGCTGTGCAAGAATAAACTTTATTAAAGTATCTATATGGTTTAAATTCTTTAGTCTTGTGGTCACTAATCGTTGTTTACGTTCGAAATCAAGTTTAACCTAAATATAGCTTCTGCTCAGGTGTTTCTTTTTTAATTATTTTATTATACTTTTTTTACAGTTCTTTAATGGACAACGCATAGAAATAAAACTAAACAATTGCAAATTTAAAATGTTTATTATTTCATTAAAACACTTAGGTAAGATAAAGTAAGTAAATGCTCACATATTTCCAAATTAATATACAATTTATATGAGGATGCCATAATCAAATCTAACCATTTATAAACATTAAAAAAGGCATGTTTACTTGAAAGTTTGTTATCGAGAAAATTAATTCATCTGTGAAATGCTTTACAGATTTATAACTGCCTATTATACGTAGTGAATAAACATGTCATTTAAATAGAAAAAGAACTATTTATAACAATAACATAACCACGTAATTGGCAACATTTTAATGGTTTAACAATCTATCCATTGAGCATTTACTTACATGGTGTGTTTAAAAATATCCTAGATTAATTAGTAGCGGACTAGCGGAGTGATGGCGCACCGTTCCTTGTTACGTTCATGTTTGTTCGATTTAAATGTTTTTTTTTTTCATCAGTGAAGATCACAACATTTTCTTCTCAATTAAAATTTAAATATTCCTGGGCAAAACGGACCGCGATGAGCAGGTGTCAATGCTATTTTCTGTGCCGGTTTATAATTCCTTATTCCAGCAGCGTGTAAATGCCTTCTCACTGTTTCCACTGAAATATCGTGTTTTATTGCGGTTACACTAACGGGCAATCGCATTCGGGACTATACTTGATGTTTTTTGCCCCTGGACGAATCCGCTGAATATTTACTTTGTCTCCATAACGTCTTAGCTACAGTCGTATTTCTCTAAAACAAAAAAAAAATACATTTTTGGAACCGTTTATGTAACTTGTAAGGAGTGAATATAATAGTAAAAAAATAGCCAACTACGCGTTCATTAATCACAATCAATAAAATAAAATAGGTATAAAAAAAACACTTACTGCTATATGAAGACGACGACCAATCTCTCTAATTCCAACATTCTGCTTTATTAAGCTGCGACATGATGCTTTTTTACACCAAATTGCTTAAAAATACTTAACGAGTTATGCGAAACGATTTACAAATGTGTGTGCGCAGTCAATGCTAATAGGCGTAGTGTAACTTTTGTCACTTAAGTAGACGAATTTATTATCTACCTCACGAAGCAAATATATTATGTGAACTTAAACTTTTTTAATTTACCCACCTGTTTACAAGATAAGTTATTAGGCGTAAATCATATTGGCCGTTCTATAATAATGCAAACAATTTTGTAGAAATGAAATCAAATTAAAAAAGAAACTGATAACAGGTGGACTGTGTTTTCGAACCCACATGTTGTTCCTCGCCAATCCAACATCAAACCGCCAAGCCACAAGAACTTGTTAAGACTCCACGAAATTAAAGATTAGGTTCTAATTATGTAGGGTGACTTAAAAGGTTTTTAACTTTAATGTCAACGAGATAATGATTAAAATAGCTTAACAAAATGATATAATGCCGGTGGCTCCGACAACGTTGGGTGGGAGTATGCGTGTCTGTATTCATCGATAAATTGAAATTAAACCTTATTATCATAGGCAGAGGGTCCAATTTCGGTTGTGTTTAGGGTGGGTCAGATAATGTTGACAACAGACTGTACTACTGTTTTCTTTTAGGGTAGACTGTGGTAAAACTTGGATATTGGGGTTCTCACCAGTTGCATGGTGTTTAGGGTTGATTCTTGGCCTCCTATTGAATTTCCTGGCATATATCTCTTTGTAAACCTCACAGCCTTTGAAGTTCGATGGATGGGCGCCGAAGCAGAGTGCGCATGTCGCTGGGGTGTTGCGGTCAGTCTTAGGACATTCAGAAGACCTATGGGATTCTGCACATTTCACACAGCGGTATGGCCTCATACAATAGTTTTTAGAGTGGCCATATTGCTGGCACCTTTGGCATTGTACTACTATTTTCCGTTTTCGCGGGTCTTCTATATTAATACTTTGATGGTGGATATATTTAATGTTTTTTACCGCTTTATTATTGGAGCCCTGTTGTATGTTTGCAAAGAATGTAGAGGTTGGTTTTTTTTCAGGTCCATATTTTGCATTTATTATTTCCCCAATTATTGTGTTACCAGTTTCTTCTATTGCTTCTTTAATTTCAGTAATAGGCGTAGTGTGGTGGAGATTTTTAATAACTATTCTATAAGGACGCTTCTCTTTGCTGTTGAACGTATGTCCAATGAGTCCTTTTTGTCTGACAGTGTTTATAACGATTTTGTACGCATCAACTGTGGCACAGGTAATCCTTAGTTGATTTTTATTTGCGATTTTAAAGATGAAGTCTGTTTTTTCTACAACACTCTCGAGGAGTTCCGTTAGCTTGTTGACATCTTCAATACCATAAAGAATGATTGGAGGAGGTTTCGGGGATTTTTTGACAGCTTGGTGAGTAATATTGTCATCTCTTTCATCAACAGGGAGTCCACTAAATTGATTGCTGGTTATTGTTCGTTCAGGGGACGGAGAGGACACTTTTTTTCTCTTTGCATTTCTTAAGACTGGTGCTCTTTGCCACGTAGGGGGATGTGCGCCTACAGTAGCGCTTGGTGTTACCGAGTGAGGGGTGTTCCAGTTAGAGGTATTGGTCTGAGTTTCGTTGGTTTTTTCTGTCGTGGAGCTTAATGATTGGCTTCTAGGCCTGGATATAAATAAGCTTGGATGGAATGCTTGTTGAACAAGTGTCTTTGTTTTTGATTTGGGAGTCGTTGGATCCATATGATGCAGCACATTGCACATTGCAAATGTAAGTAAAACAGATTTAAAAAAATGATATTAGAAACCTCTACTTATATAAGAAGACCTAACCATAGACAGGTACCTACCGCAAACGAATGGGTTAGATGCAAAAATTTGTTGAGTTTCAGTTTTAAGTATGGGGAACCCCCGATTTTTTTAGGTCGCTCCTCTTCGTCCGCTCTTATAGTTTCGGAAAAAAGTGGCTGTGACATACGGACGGACAGACAGACAGACAGACATGACGAATCTATAAGGGTTCCGTTTTTTGCTATTTGGCTACGGAACCCTAAAAATGTCTCCACAATATTTTAAAGATGTAACAAACAAAAAACAAAATTCGTAAAGTAACTGAGAGTAATTTCTCAATCTTCTGTATTCTGAGCAAAGATGGTGGCCCGCCCCGTGGTTGACCGACGAAGTCACTTCTTCTTTTCGAATCTTTTTTAAGTCCCACCAAGTGGCCACCAAACAGACTGATTAAAAAAAAAACAGTCGGTTTTTTTTTGTAAGTACATAGAACACAATCTACTTAACTTTGATACCCCAAAGCCAACCAACCAAACGTTTGTGACCAACAAATTTATAAATGTTGTTTATTCACAAAATATTTAGTCATGAAAACAATTAAAGAACCTTTCTTGTAATAAAGGTACTTAAAGTAAAAATACTGTTATAACTATTATTAACCCAGAAAATGTAACCTATTTATTATAACTTCTTCCTATCGCCTTCGTCATCTTTATAGGGAAAAGTAATCAAAGTTTATTAAATCCGCTTAAGGTGGAACCTCCACGGTAGCCCGCGAAATTCAAATTTTCTTAAGTTTTTTGCCATGGGTTTTTTGCAATTTGCCAGTCAGTATTAGGTTATATTATGTTGATTAAAGTATGATTCGCGGGCGTAAGAATTATGTATTTCCAGAATAAATAACCATTTAAGTCAGTAATAAAATTCCATAGGGCCAGGTAGCCCGAAACCCGAATGACTATTTCATGAAATTTTGACATTTTAGGATTATACCGACTTATGGAGTTATTTTACTGATTTAAATGGTTATAATTCTGAAAAAACATACTTCTTACGCCCGCGAATCATATTTTAATCAACATTAAACCTAATACTGACTTGCAAAAATTGCTAAAAACTTAAGAAAATTTGAATTTCGCGGGCTACCGTGGAGGTTCCACCTTAAGGAATAAAAATTGATACCATACTTATATCGCTACTCTGTCTATATATATGTATTCATTAGTTTTTCCTACAAATGAGTAATATACTAATAATTGTCGAGCGCAATTCCAAACCAGATTGGCAACATCGGCTTGTTGCAAGGTGAGGAGGTAATTACAATAGAACCTCGATTATCCGAACGTTTTGGCGCGAATTTGTTGCTCGGTGCTTTTTTATTTTTAAGTGTTTTATATTTAAATGATAATATATTTATGTCAAAATTTAATAGACTGCACTATTTTTATGTGAAAAGGTGATCTTGTCCTAAAAAACCCACGTTGCGATTATCCGAACCGAACAAGTCTCGGTCTCAATAAGTTCGGAAAATCGAGGTTCTACTGTAGCTATATATATATAAAGTATATATATATAAAGTGTATCCTATCAAGGGTGGACACTGATACCTATATTACAAGATATTAAGTTATCTTAGCTTAGGTATTAGTAGCAACTCTAGCATGTTAACCTTAAAACTACCTTTCGGTCTATTATATTGTTAAGCCTGTTTCTATGCGTTAAATTTGAAGGTGCAAATAAACATTTTTATTATTATTATTTTGATTCCGTTAATTATCTCGCGACCCTAAGGTCCCGGATCTTTGAAAGGCGTACGAGGAGCCGCAGCCAACTCGCAGAGGCCCCTTAAATGGCTTTACAATGAAATGGAACACCAACCGACAATCGTCCCTGTTTGCACTATGCAAATGCACCCAAGGACAATCCCCGGCTGGTGCAGGACTATTGCAGAATAGGGAAACAAAGAATAGGGCTATGGGTTTTGGTGGCTTAAATAGACTAGTTTCCTGACACTATAAAAGAGCTATGGCCCCTGCCAATCAATGTTTTTATGACACAGATAAAATGGCAGGGGGTGACTAGCACACTCGATAAATGGGCCCCCTGAAACGGCCGCTAGCACGTAGTGACGTAGCGACAAGAGGGCAACACAGACTGAGGTGCTTGAGGAGTGGAGAGGTATTTCACGGCTATCAGGGCAATCCCGGAAGTACGGTCAAGATCCCTACCAGCACCTTACTGAAATACTTCCTTCCCCCGAACACGAATGCTCTTGCGATTCTCTACTCAAACCGGCCAATGAAGGCAAGAGAGAGGTGGGAGCTCTGTTCCTCGTCAGTGTTCACTCCGGCCGGCCAATAAAGGCAAGCCAGAGATGAAGAACAAGACTTCTCCCGGGAGATCAGGTCCGTGGGGTCGCTACTGCCCAACAGCTCGCCACAAGCTGCCCTGCGGACTTATTATTATTATTATTATATAGGGTCTGCTGGATCGGCAGTATTGGCACCACGGATATTGAATTGTCACCTATCTGTCTTGTTTCCGTACGTACGTCTGTCACAGTCACAGTTGCTTATTCCAGCTACCCCTACTTAAGGTTATTACATCGCCCGATGTCCTTGAGGATTTGACATCTGTACTATTATTTTTTTAAATAAGCGCCATCTACCGGTATCCAGTATGCTACGATAAACGGAACTTAACATTAAGCAAGAACACAGATGTGTCGCAGAGTTGTCATTGTTTTTGCCTATTTTATTCGCTCTCTGAGAGATTACATATATATTACAGATACATTTTGTTCTTCTATTATTTATTATTTGGTACATCGTAATTTATATTTATTTTATTATACACTCTTACTTTTAGATCGTTCTGGAACCAAAAGCTATAAACTCTGTCATAGTAACAGAAACTATTGGCTATATTATTTTCAATAAATAACATGAAAATTTAATTTGAACTGCCTCATTAGCCTAGTGGTCCTAAGCACGACTGCTGCTCTAGAGGTCCTGGGTTCGATTCTTAGGTTGAGCAAAAGGTGTTATTGGCATTTTCTACAAAATTCTCAGTAGCAGCCCGGAGTTTGGATTTGTGCCTGATAAATGGCAATAGGCTCGCCCCTTTTACATGGGACCTAAATATACCGGCGAACTGTGGATGTACAATGGTACACCTCTGCCTAGCCCTTCGAAACCATCATCATCAAGCCTGTATTCCCATACAGGCGTGATGATGATGGTTTCATTAGTGAAATAGTGAGAACTCGAAGTGACGCTTCCTTGCAGTACATGCATAATATATTTGTGTGTAAACCTTATCGACTGCACATGCGAATGGTAGCCTTTGAAAAATCCATTCATCGATCAGGCAGAAACGCACTTACATCTCGAATGACAAAAAAAAGGTCACAAATTTTCAAATTCTTTGAGACGTGTTAAAAAAACTAAGAACGCCAATAGTAATTTTACTTTACTGGAGTTCCTGTGTTTCGGCTCCCGAACGATGTAAAGGTAACCGTGTAAATAAAATATTCACTTTGCCTGCTGACCTAACTTTCAACAATTATCTAATTGAGTACGGAGTGTTCATGTGATATTTCTAAAGGTCTGATGATGGTCAGGTAAGTGCTTATCGGTTCTCGGAAACGAAAATAGTTAGGATGACCTAGCTTTCAATATCTATATTACTAAGCACGGCTGCTACTATGTATGTACTCGTTTTTGTAGTGCCTCTAGTATGTTTGCGGAAGCCGGGGCAGACGGTTTTCATGCCATCATGCGCAAGCGGCTCGCTTCTTTGTTAAGCAGAGTCCGGGGTAGCACTAACAGCATCCTACAGGTCATTGCGGTTAAACAGGACTCAAATATCCTGAAAACATTTATTCGTGCACAAAATAAACTTTTTGTAATTATTATAGACATGGTCTGAAATAAAGATTTTATTATTATTCTTTCATTTATTTATTCATTATACATATTCATTATATTTTTAAATATTACTATAATAAAAAAAGAACATTTAAAAATATAAAAAAATAGTAGCCCGCCGGCGGCGTCGGGAACAGGGTCCAAGCCACCGGTGGTCAGGGCTCTTGAGAAAGAAAACTCCTAATAACCTTCGTGTATTCTTATTATTATGTGGTACATTCTAAAGGTCTGATGATGACCAAGTCAGTGCTTATCGGATCTCAGTAACGGAAATAGTTGTGCTCATACATGATACATTCTGAAAGTTTGGTAAGCAAATTAAAAAAAAAAATAAACACCTAAATCTATGTTCTCCGTCAAACGAAATTCTTAAGGCTAAGAACAATTAAAAAAAATAAACACCAAAGAAATAATGTATCTGTCACCGGAAAATAACAAGATCCGTAAGTTTATCAATTTACTAGGAAGTTTATAAACTTTCGTAAGATTCTAAACGGGAGATAAATTGTAATATTTTACGTCCACATTTTCGTAAATTGATAAACTTACTGAACTCACTCGTAAAATAATAAGTAAGCAGTAACCAAACGCTACGCGCGATCTGATTGGTTGGCTGTCACGTGTCACTTCTCCTTCCTCCTATGGACACAAGCATTGCCACTATGAACATTGACCAATCAGAGAGCAGTGTGTTATTTTACGTATTTCAAAGATCGTATATTTAAAAGAGTTTCTGTGATTGGTCGAACCATATAAAATCTTACGAATAGATATTCGTTAGTTTATAAATTTACCGTATGACGTCGGAAATTTATAAATTTACGAAAATGTGGACGTAAAATATTACAATTTATCTCCCGTTTAGAATCTTACGAAAGTTTATAAACTTCCTAGTAAATTGATAAACTTACGGATCTTGTTATTTTCCGGTGACATATCTACTCAAAGAGTAGGTATTTACCAATAATCTTGGAGAGCTCGGACAAGCATTTGTTTTTATACATAGGCATAGTAGTCAGGCTTACTCTATGATAGATTCAAAAACTAAACGAAATTACAAATTTCTTTTTATTTATTTACGAACTTAATTTCAATTCTTATTTTGCTAAATATTTATATTTGTACTATTTAATATATTGCTTCATTCATAAATTATTAAAAAAATGAAGTTTTGGTTTTTATTTTGGAAAAAATAACATGCGTGTAGTCCACCCTTGACAACAGCCATCAAGGCACTGAAGTTTGGCGTCACAGGCATAGCGGGGGTGCCTCGTGGGGGGAATTGATGAAATTTCGAGTTTTTAGTTATTATTACAAATTCTTAACAGAAACAAGAAAAAGTAAACAATGCGAATTGTTTGATATGTCATTACATGTCTTTAGGTATAAAATTCATGCCGAACTATTCAGCTGTTTTACCAACAATTTGCAATTAAGATTGAAAAATGACCTGTTAAATTTTTTTTTTTCCGAAATTTGGGCAAGTTTATTACAATTCTAATCAATGCGAACTGTTAAGGATGACTTTAAGTATAACATATATTTTTTATATGAAAAACGTACGGAAGGATTTCTCAACAAATTTCTTTAAACATAAGGCTGACTTGAGATTTATAATGTATGTCCCGAATGTCAATCAATACATAAGTTCTGTACAGAGCAAGTGAAAAAATAGATATATTATTATTAATTATGTTCAACACACTTGATAGTAGTTGATCTTATTGCGCTGCACCCTTTTTACATTTTAGGTAAAATGTAAAATTATTATGCGTGGCCACACACGTGTGCTTTTTATGACCGGGTTTCCCCGGATTTGTACATTACTAGTTTTGAGAGCGTCTAGGGGTCGTCACGCCACCAACTTTCAAACTCCGGGCTGCTACTGAGAAATTCCTAATAGAAAAACCCAATAGCACTTTTGGCCCGACCTGGGTATCGAACCCGGGACCCCTTGCTCAGCAGTCGCGCTTGTGACCACGAGACCAACGGGGCAGTCATAGTATATGGCAGGGTATATGTTTATAGCATGTGGTAAGCGTCACCCATGTTACTAGGAACTAAGAATTGAAGTGAAGAGAACAAACATCGAGTAGTGGTGTCGGTAGAAATGGGTATTGAAGTTTACATCAGTATAGAAAACTTTCAAAATTACGTTTTTTTTACCCGAAGGTCAACCACTTAAATGTACGGAAGTTTTCATTCAAATATTAGTAAGGTGACGGAAACTGCGTGAATTTTGAAAAAAACTATCTACTTCCTGTGAGATTCTGGCCTCTAAACAATCACATACATAAAATACTCATAACTTTAAAAAGGAAGAACAATTATTATAATTACTTGACCTTTTATTTTTCAGTGTCGCGTTTGTTTTGTCTTGTTGGTTAACATATTTTTTTTAATTCCCTGGCTTTTGTGGTTATGATATTGACTTTTCAAATAAACTAAAGCCATAAAACTTTTTTCTTTCTTTCTATTCTCCTTCAACAATAATAGGTAAGTAGGTACCGTAAGATTGAGATGAGTAAAATTAATGTACTTATCTGTCTTCTATAGGTATAAGTAAGTGAATAAAAAAATAAATGACTAATGTGTATAACTTTTATTGTGTTACGTGCAAGAGGGTTTAATACCTACCTAATTTAAAGTGATTATCATTTAATTTTGAAGATATTATTATTTAATTATATTTTGTCCTTTAGTTGATTATTACAAGTTTATGTCCAACATAATAATTATAGTAGGTATGCATTTATTTCAATTGAACCATCAAAGTTAATACTAAATAATAATTAAATTACAAACTATGTACAGTTAATGTGTTGCTAGGCGAAGCACAGAAATACTTTTTTATGAATAAGAAATATTTTGGATGTCTCTTTGCTTTGACAGGAAAACGTTCACAACAATACCGGGGTACGTAATAAAATAGTAAATTACGCTAGAAGTGAGGTACTTAAAGCCATTAAAGCCGAGGCTGGATTTAAGCCCGAGCCGTCGCGAGGCCACTCCCGGCCACCGGCACCGTAGACTCGAGCTTGTGGACGGAGAGCAATGGGTAGCTCACCGTCCGTACGTTAACTATCGACATGTTCGTGTTCTACACGCACCTCAGAGATGTAAGCAAATCGGAGGAACCAGTCAGGGCCGATGCCTGCCGGGGCTGCGGGTTGTTCGAAAGAGATACCGCGCCCCCCCCGGCACGCAAAGGGCACAAGAAGGAACATGGATGAGTTTTAGTTAGTAAAAGTCTGACCCTCCCTCTCGCCCCGCCCAGAAGTCATTTGATAACTTCTCATCCGAAAAAAAAACCCAAGCCTTTCTGGAACTATACGAGAAGAAAATAAAGGAGCACCCACACGAGTAGGTAGTACAAGTTTTTACATCTATGTAGCACAAACTATCCGACGGCATATAGACATTAGTTGTATTACCAGAGACCTTGCAAAAGCGTTGCCATTTCAGACACAAAGTTGAAAAGTCTCATGCAGCACTGGCATCCAGACCATTGTAGAGTTGTCTAGTAGTATTGTGTGCCCAAACCATTCCAAAGTCAAAGTCAAATCATTTATTCCAATTAGACCATTAAAAGGCACTTTTGAACGTCAATTAATTAAAACAATTGAATCTACTCGTAATCGCCCATTCCATAGTACCTAGTTGTTCAAACCGGAACACAGCAACGCTGCTTTGTGGCAGAAATAGGTACGGTGGTAGTACTTCCCTGGATGAGCTCCTTCACAAAGAGCTCTACTACTACTGAATGTAAGGGCTGATTTTTCAATAGTCAGGTATCTTTCTTTTATCTATAAGAAAATGTTTGCCCCTTTTCACCCTTTAAGGGATGAGTTTTTAATTACAAGTTTCCTGTATACGAAGAATCTGCTATGTACCAATGTCTGGTTTTTGTAACATCAGTAAATTCGGCTTAGCACTAACGAGTCAGGCACTCCATCTTCTAACTTCTTATACAGTACAGGCAGACTTTTAATTCACTAGCCATCATTCAGGAGATGAACGTACCCAGAAATATGAACAACTTTTATTCGAGAATCAATTCCGAAATAGGATAAGAAGAATGAGATGTTTCATATTTTATTATGATCGTGTTGTACCTGAGTACAAAAATTTTGATTTTCTTATTTTAAATTAGATCTTTCATAAAATTTGTTCTTTTTCACGAGCGGGTTTTTCACACCCTCCGAAAGATCGGTAGTGAATCAAGTCATGTTGTATAGGTACCTAATAGTAAAGATATAAATAGGTAATATGTGGGTAATCGGGTTTTGTATTTTTCTCCTAAATCTATACATTTAAAAAACATAACCCGAATAACCCGATATCCGATATGTAATGTAAATAAATGAGACTGCTTAATATAACAACTTGATGTACCTACTTACATACATCAACTTGTTAGGGTCAAGACGTCCGTGCGCAAGATGTCGATTGTCGGGGTAAAATAAATAGCATTTAATGATTTATTTATATACCTTACCTACCAACCTACCTACCTACATAATTACTTTTAAGTTCTTACAATCCAAGTTTTATGACCTTAATGTTAGGAATCTGATATTAGGTGTTTCTTTTTAGTAGTATGAGCATTACTTTGAATTGCTAAGTAAATGGCGCAACCGAAGCAACGGCAAATTCGATTGGTCATCGACTACTCGACGTGCCCGCTCTACACTCGTGTTCACGTCACCATGGCCGCGTCGCGATGAAGTGACGGACGGTGGACAAGGCGGCGCGGCGGCAGCGGCGGTGGCGGCCGGCAGTGCGCGGCGGGCGCCTTTACGAACGGCTTATCGTTTCGTTTCTATAACTTGGTTGGTACCTACTGTAGAGCAAAGTTCAGTAAAGAGCAAAATACGCAAGCATCATAATTAAGCACGTGGCGCGAAGCATTACATTACAATCAGCAGTTTCGATTGTAACTAGCGCCATCCCAGCCAGCGTACAAATTACGAGTTACGAGTTACGACAACCGGACGCTCGCGCCCCCTTCGGCTTTATTCGGCTATACTCGCTTATGCTGTCGCGTCGACAGAGCGTGTCGAGTATCAATAGTGTTCTCGTTCACTCGCAAAGTTTTATTCTATGATTCTCTATCATCACATCACATTACATTACCAACCAGAAACTAACCAATACGATACGTAGGTCGCTTCACTTCAGTGTCAGTGCAGTGTACATAGTGTCGTGCGTGAGGCGTACTGTCGCCGAATGTGCCAATTGAAAAGTCCTCTTGAAAAATAAAGTCTGACAAGTGACCTTGTAACTTATTTAACTAAGTGACTATTAGTAAGTACGTAATATAATCTTGCGCTAAGACACATAACCTACAAAATGTCAGACAGCGCACAGGACGTATTGAAGGATGCAGCGGCCGGCGCTGCTGCTGCTGCTGCCGCTGGGGGATCGCTATTCAGCACGTTCGATATTATTGTGCTGGTTATCTTGCTTGGAGGCACTATTTGGTGGCTGTATAACTCGAAAAAGGAAAACAAAAAAGATGAAATACTGCTTAGTAAATATTCAATCCAGTAAGTGTATTGTGCAAGTTGATGTTTAGTACCTAGGGTAAATACGCTAAATGTCGGCCCCCTTGCGGTTTTTCTGTTTTGGGATCAGTCTGGCACCATCAATTTGCAACGAAAGGATAGCTTCCGATGCGGTTTTGGATACTTTCATAAATCTATTTCATGTTTATGGGCATAAGATTGACATTTCTACTACAAGAAAAAAGTAATAAGGTTTAGATGCGTCGAGAACGAAAAAACCCTAAAGTCGGCCATTCACGGCCCATGGTCGGTCGCGTTTTTCCCAAATGTCGGCCGGGTATAGGGTGTTTTAAATTAAGGCAGACAAATATTTCCATTATTTATTGCCTCAAGAGCTTCCTTTATTTTTGTGCGATCGTAACTGCATAATTTTCTTTGTTTCCTTGAAGGCCCTGGATCTTCCTGATCTGTCATTGTAGTATTTTAAATTAAAAGCATTAATTCTAAAAGTAGCTTTTTGTGACACGCAGGTTATATTCATGAATGAAAGATTTACGACCAACCATTATCTTTATTTTTTAACATGCGTTTATTAGGTAGCAAGTTCCAAAGAGCAATTTATATCTTAGGTATATTCCCAAACCGTAATAAGCTATCATAAATGTTTTCAATATTATCAACTTCTACATTAAAACTTAACTCTTTATATTATTAATAAATTAAATGTATAATAAATATTTAATTTTGAGAAAATAAGAAAAAGTAATCAGCCTGTATAGTGGGGCTCGAATTCGAGGCTGGTCGACATTACGATCTTTAATGTTTCTAAAGCCGGCCCCTATTTCGTGTACATTTTTTCTCGAGATTCAACTAATATCACCCCGGCCGGTATTTGGCGATTAAACGTAAAATAGTTTTATTTGCCTATATGCGTTGCAAATTCTCTTATTAAGCCAATAGAATTAGTACAATTAGAATTTATAAAACAGACTGCATTTACTTTAAGTCGGCCACGGCCGAGAATCGGGTTTTAACTCAAAATTGGTATTCTATTGGCGGCCTCCTATTTTTACTTTAAAACAATACGTAAAACATTGAATAAACTATCTCAAAATATAGTAAAAATCACTAATTACTAATATTAAACCTTAAAACAAAAAAAAAGAAATGTCTTACCGTTTTTATATCAATCCCCGAAATGTGGGTATTCACAGCAAGTAAGGTACTTTACATATGAAATTGACGCTTCGACGGCGCAATCGCTCCTGATGCTCAGTTTGCGAAGAGTGAGTGACGTAATCGGAAAGTAACGGTTTGTACATATAGAGTATGAACTAAGGTTGTAATTTGAGTGGCAAATTTGTCACTTCATTACGTTTTAAATGAATGCAAGCTGAAAATGTGCAGACGGCCGAAGTTTGGGGAGGGGCCGACGTATGGCGTATTTACCCTACGTTTTAATTTACCTACTTTTAATTTTGAAAATAACTTTAGCGTCTTAGTTACCTATATCTAGGTAAGAGCTCGTATTAATTACGCACCTTCCTTGGGTAAGCGTACATTATAAAAGTAATATTTATTCTTTGTTGTAATTATGACTTAAAACGGCATTATAATAGGTAGATAGGTACCAAGTTATTTATTTGCGATTACGCATTTACCCTTGCCTGTTACTTCCATTATCATTGTCTTCTATTTAAAACACGATTGTATAAGTAATTACTTAACTACATTTGAAGCATGACTTTACATATTTTTATTATGCCTTCAGTATATTATTTTATTATAGGTAAAGTTGTTTTGGATTTTTTATTATTACCATGGTAAGTACGGTAGGCTACCTACCAAACTTGGTACAGCTATCTATCTTGCGATGATAATATTTAATAAGATGGTATAGCATCTATTATACTTATTCAATCACATTTTATAGCTGCAATATAGCAATTAATAGATAATTCAGTATAAATTATGTAGTTAAAAGAAACAAAAGCACTTTAAACCACAGCTGCGTTGAGTGAATTTGACGAATGACACTAGACTTAGAGGTATTCTTTAACGAGAGAACGAGAATCTACTAAATGTAATTTTGTAAGTAGGTAATTGTAAATGTATACCTCATGACGTGGCCATGTCACTGACGTCATTGGAAAAGGCACGATCCGGTTGGCCGGTTGGTTTTCTCGACAGGATAATAATTATCCTATTGAGAAAATAAAACCAAGCGGCTCGAGTCTTTTCCAATGACGTCAGTAAATAGGTCTTTTAGTAAGAGGTACGACGAGGTAGGTAGGTAGGTGTTCCTTTTTTATTGCATTGCCAATACTTATAGGTAGCTCTACCTACAACTTTTACGTGTACACACACTCGTATAATTTTAAAGGGCAATGATCCGTATAATAAAATGTGCATCCGTATGCACGATTTTATAAAATAAAAAACATTCGCATCGCTAAATAATTATATAAAAATATTTATAACAATTAGGTATATAAAGATATAATTAAATATTTATGAAAGGAACTTTTATAATTTAATTTATCTATATTACCTATCTTTTTAAATCTAATTTGAATTAGTATTAGGTAATTTAGTAAGTAGGTACTTAAAGTAAAGTAAAAATAATAATAATTACTATGCCTATATCACGAAAGTAGTAAGTATCTACTGAAACTCTTGACGCAGTCGGGTAAAAAATTAACAGGTTTCTTAATGCTACCACGGAAGTTAATCCTCCTATATTTCTGACTAGGTTGGGTAGATCATAGTTGCCGAGCCTACAGATTTTAAAACTGGTATGGATATAATATGTATATTTTTAGTACCTCTACTTACTTACCTAGTATACATAGGTAAGCAGGTACGCTGCTCCCGCGAGCACAGGTTAGATAATAGTTACTACGTAACTGTGTCTCCGTTTGGATGTAGAAAAATATTAAAATGTATTGCATTTAATAGATAGGTGTATGCACCTAACTACATTTATTTTGTTAGGTTAGGTTACTACTTGTTCCTCCACAGTCCACACTGCTTCCCAAACGGAGTGGCCCGAGCAACGCTGCAGGCTATATGGGAGGATCGTGCGATCGATGGCCCTATATGGGGCCCTGATCTGGGCGACTGAGCTGACGGTCATCACCGTTCTGCGGAAGCCGCAGAGGGTGATGGCCAGAGTCATAAGGGGTTATAGAACGATCTCCTACGAGGCGGCTTGCGTAATTTGGCTGGATCGCCACCCTGGGACCTAGAGGCAAAGGTACTCGCCTCACTGACCGGTGGCGCGAGGTAGCGCAGGCGCGAGGCGAGCACCTGATGCAGTGCCAGTTTGAGCTGCTTCGGTCGCAGATTCGCAAGGTACTGATGGCGGGACAGGCTCTTAAGTCCTTTCGCCGACCTCATCACCATTGAAGCGATCCGGCTGGTACTAGCGGACTGACTCGGGAGAAGGCGCGGCTTTGTGGCGTTTCGGGTGGCGCAGGTGCTCTCGGCAGCAGTCGTATAGACAGGGAGGCGGACGTCCAGCGTCACTACTGCGTGAACTGCTGGGAGGGCATGGCGCGTCAGAGTGTGCCCTCATCTCTGAAGTAGACAGTGACCTGTCGCTCCCGGCCATCCTCACTGCGATGGTCGTCAGCGGAGAGTCCTTGGACGCGGTGGTCATCTTCTATGCAACGGTCATCTCGTAGAAGGAGGCTCCAGAAAGGGAGAGAGAGATCACAACTTCTGTCTCGGCCCGCAGCAGGCGCCCCTGAACCCCTGTCCAGGGCCGGCGGACTTGTGGACGTCCATTACCTGGACCCGAAGCGGCGGAGTTTAGTGTTCCACGCGCGCCCCTCTTTTACGTTGCGGGGGGCGTCAAACACCTCACTGGCCCCTGGCCTGAGCCGGGGCCTGGGGCTAGTCGGGGATCGCGCAAAGTGCATACGGTCCTGATGCCCCCGGCGTAAGTGTGGGAAGGGAACACCGGGGTGGTTTTCGTCAGTAAAGAGTCTGGCAGATCCTTCCTCCCCCCAGAGCGGTGGACCAAGGGGAGTTTGCACCCCGGCAACATAAAATAAGTAATACTTACTACTAAACCCACCAAAGTTTAACAGCGCTATTACCACAGTTACCTATCGCATAGTCAGGATCAGGCTTCTGAGCACGATCGCCGATAAAACTCATGGCAACGGTAGTCATTGGCCTTTGACAGTTTCGACATAGGTACCTGCTCTTTAAATATAACTTTAGTGTCTTCACGTTTCAACACTGCAATAATAATTTATTGTAGGTCATTGTGTGAGGTCCGTTCTAGGTAGATACATTAACGAAAGTCGATTAGGGGATCCGGCGGTCAGGGTCAGCGCCAATTAAGTCCGTAGATAATGGTCGAACAATTCAACCAGCTCTGTGCATTCGATCATGTTTTAAATCATATACAATATACATATTTATTTTTAGTAAATTATATAACACAACTTCAAAAAAGAAGCCGACAAAAGGAATCTGTACTTCTCTTCTCGTTATGATTCTGATTATTTCACCGTGCTCTTGAAGTGACATACATAGACAAGACATGGCCTGGCGGGCCATGTCTGTCAAAAGTAAAGTACAGTAAATAAAACGAATGCAAAGTTACCTTGCCGTAACCTTACGAGTACTATACTCTTGCAAGAAAATGGTCAGTTCAAAAAGCCATCAAGGCCTTTTTTTTGTGAAATATTCTGCCCCATTGGGCAAAGGCCTCCCTCCACTCCTTCACGTTTCAGTGCCTGATCCATCCATTTTTCGAGGAATCTTTCCGGTTTGTCCCGCTAGCGTCATCTTCGTGGCCTGTCGAGACCTCACACTGTCTTAGGGCACCAGCTTTGTGCTACTTTGGCCCACAGTTTGTCCGGCGGCAATCATGTCCTATCCAGTCATACTTAAGTTGGGCAACCTTTTGAGCCATGTCAGCTATTGCTGTTTTGGAGTGCTGAATAGTGTTTCGAAATCGATCATCAGTTTGACTGCGTAGAATTTCAATGTTGAAGGGATCGAGTCGGCGGCTTTGGTTCTGTTTATTGTTTTGTATTGCCACTTGCCACCAACTTCCAAAGCTAAAGTTATTTCACTCTTTAGTTTTTAAAGGCGGTTGTCTTTTTTTGTAAAAAGTTTTGTTGACATTACAGTACAGGCACTTACATTCAATAGGTATTTAAAAGTGTTGAAGAATAAGCGCAAAAATAAGTAGGTAATTACCTATTGAATACCTACTACAAACAAGTTCGACAACAATATAAATCGCGTGAATCACGTTTTTATTCACGTAATTTCTACTATTTCGCTTTCTTGATGTGCACCAACCTATACCTAGCTATGCTCGTGATCTAGACGATTGCGAAACTAACCATTGTATGTGTGGACTGTGATCACCTGGTAATTTAATTGGAATGGTACGTCTGAAGAAGTAATTGCTCACATTAGGGTCTAATAGCTTGAAAAATATGCTATAATTGACGCTCAGGATCATTCATATAAACTGTAAATTGTTTAACGGTTGTGGTTGTGGGTAGAGCAGCTGTTGTATAAGTAGTTACTTACCTCATATTAATATAGGAAGTCGCCAACGATAACGTACCTGCTTAGTGCTGTATACTTACCTATCGATTTAAGATATCAACTCGTGACTTACACGTATTGTATTATAGCTAAGTACTTATCTGCCTGTAGATTTTAATCAAATTATTATTTTGCGAGTACCTACATTACAACATTTTTCCTACCTACTTCATCATCATCTTCCTGCCCTTGCCCCATGTTATTTGAGGTCGGCGCAACACGTTTTCTTCCGGTTCGTCCTGTCAATCGTCATGTTATCACTGACTCCCTTTTCTTTCTTTCATATCATTCTTCAAACAATCCATGCATATTTACGTTCCTCTCTGTCTCTCTTTTTTTTTTGTTTACTTCTGCTCACAAATGGTCTTGAGTACCATCTAAGTAGGTTTGTACTTTGTAATGAAACATTTCTTACTTATAATTTCTAAGTTAGTAAGTACTTACTTGATAAGTAATATAAGTAGTAATATACAATGAAAAGTCACAGATTAGATAATAGTTACTACGCTAAGTGTCAATTGTCATATTCCAATTTTTCAATTCGTAAATCGACTCGAATATTAACTTACCTACGTACGTTTAATTAATACTTAGGTTAATATTGAAACGAACTTTGAACTTGTGTCTGAGCGTACATACGCTACTAAACGGTTCACATTTCGAATATAATTCGTTTATCTATTTGTATAACGCTTAATCACTTTCGATAAAGAATATGGACATCAAAATCATATGGATAAGGGTTATTCATATCAAAATCTTGCTACGCTTAGCTAAGCAACATCTAGGGTTGGGTAAGATGGTAGATGTTGCCAATAAAAACAACTTAAAAATTTTTAATAGCACATTAAAAAAAATGCTTGATGAAAATTATAATGAAGATAACATTAATTTTGATTATGCAATTCTTAAACTCCTAGACCAAAATTTATAATGTATCGTAAAGATTAAATAAATGAGTTAAATTTGGCTTGGCGGTCAAATTTAACTCATTTATTATTATAATTTACTGGCACAATAAAAGACGAGAAACATAATAACGTATTCATTTATGTGTTGCGAGTTGCGAACTTGCGAGCCGAGTAATTTGACCGCGTATTTTTATTTGAACGAATAAATACAAAAATTCTTAGAATTCATAGTTTTGATTTGTTCCAAACCACTTGGTTCCTCCAGAGACAATCTTTTAAAACAAACATATTTGTACCTCTTAAGGGTCAGTTCATGTTCGAGACGTGTCGAAAAATACACATTTTTAATGTGAAAATTTCATTGTGTGAAGGTGCAACGTATTCTGAATTATTCAAACAATGAAATGTGTATTCTTTCGTATAGTAAATGAAGCAATATTTTGAGTCGCCCTATAAAAAAAAAAAATATTATACATACAGATGAATTGAGAACCTCCTCCTTTTTTGAAGTCGGTTAAAAAGGGTGCGTGCAGCGTCGCGTCTCGGTATGAACTGCACTTAATATAATTAAATATTAAGATAAAGTATTAAAATAATTTAATAAACTACAATAAGATCCATTTAAATAACGGCCGAACTGTAGCAGTTTTATAGCCGGGTTATTGAATATTCACAGCAATGCCAAAACAATTACCTACTTACCTGCTGTTAATTTTTGTCTCCCCACAAGATAAAATAAGTTCAACAATCCTTGACCTTTTGGGAGTTCTGTTGAGTT
Organism: Caradrina clavipalpis; assembly: GCA_932526535.1. NCBI lineage: Eukaryota > Metazoa > Arthropoda > Insecta > Lepidoptera > Noctuidae > Caradrina > Caradrina clavipalpis. The sequence goes on from OW052093.1 coordinate 9,478,475, forward strand.
ACTTTGCATAATTATTATAATAATTTGGATATTCTAGGGTATTGAATGTAAAATACATGAATAGTAATTTAAAATTTACGCTGTCAGACTTTTACTGATATTGCCTCTTTCTTTCTTTATCAGCTGGTAAACCTTAGTTATGTATAATCCGGGTTCTATAGTGCTCTTTATTGTGTAACTCCGGGTTCTATAGTGCTCTTTTTAGTGTCTTTATTGTGTTTGTTTATTGTGTAAAACTTACTGTATAACTAAATTAAATGATCTTAATTTAGAAGCAAACGCGACTCAAACTACATTATTTATTGCAGATATTAGTAATATTATTCCTAAAAGACATCGTTGGTATCGGCGTCAACTGATATAATACGTTGATACCGCGGTACCATCGTGCTTGAATGCTTTATCGTAAAACAGCTGGGACTGAAAGATAAAACAAGGTAGACATGAAAAATACTGGACATTTTTTTTAAATAAAATAAGTCTTTTGTTCTGCCTTCGTTATAATATTTAACTTAGCTAGCTTATTACATTCCCCCATATTATCACCTTTACACACTGACATTGCTCCTGCCTGAACGATTTTCAGATTTTTTAGATTTTAACTTTTAATAATTTCTTTTAACTGTTGAATATAATAAAACAATTTGGAACGTATACATTTTTGAAGAAGCAGCTTCTTATATCTGCATTATATTTATACGATTCAAAGCCTTTACATACAGTATTTTAGGGGAAATATTTTAGGTAGTAGTAGTAGATTTTTTAAATACATAATTGGTCTTAAAGTGTAGGTAGCACTTTAAGAATAATTATTAAAAACATCACATATTTTTTAATAATTTTCATGATAATTCATAACAAAAATTGAAACAAGAAGCGTTATTTCCCACTTTCTGGATGGCGTTTTGACTATTAAATTATGCATTTTTAAATATTATGTACTTCTAGCGTAAATTTTATTTAAGTAACATAAAATAAATTTACATATTTTTTAAGTCGGTTAAAACTTTGGTATATTATAATAATCAGCATTTTAGTCCGTGATTAAAAATCCTTGTAGATTTTTTGTAGAACATTTAAATTTAAAATTTACTTTTTATTAAGTAAGTACGATAAAAAATGTTAACTGCCGAGGCCACGCAACCGGAATGATTAAATTTGAAAAAAAAAGAACATATGTTGTTATTGGCTAAAATAAGACTATTACAAATACATAATTACACTGCTATCACAATATTATTTACAAAATCACAAGTGATGCCAGATAAAATGCTTGACACGTAGCACGTAGACACGTACTTATGATAATGATAATTATGCTAAAATACGTAGATACTACCTCACATTTACAAAATACGATGTGTTGATGTAATAATTGAATTAATTTCATGTATTTACTAATTTAATTTGGTTAGCATACAATAGAATCTTTAATAATAAGCAGTAGCAGGGCAGGGCCTTTCTTCTGCTTACTATTCCTTTAATTAGAACTTACTTAATTATTTGTATTCGCTAATCTCACAAAAGTGGATACACCTACATAGCGTGACATTGCAAATAAATACAGCATTGTTAGTTTTTTTACCTGTTGGTAAGGTTGGCAGGTAGTTATTACCTTATTTAATTTTTTTATCACTTAAATAAATAAACAATATAACTAGGCGTACGAGCTTAAATTTGAATATTTTATAGTTACTTACGCCAAATTCTAAAGCGATTTTCTCATGAAATAACCATTGCATTTTTGAGGAACTACCGATCTCAAAACAGTATGGTTTTGATTTTGTCAATCTATGTTAGTTACCTACCTACCTACCTACACTATGAAACTATTAAAACTTCAGGAGATAACATACAGACCTGTCTATTCCGAAGAAGGGCATCACCAATAAGGTCAACGAGTTGTAAGATGACGGGGAGGGCACTAGTAGGACATCCTACTAGTGCCCTCCCCGTCATCTTACAACTCGTATCACTAAAGGCATTTAGTGCCTTTAGGGATACGAGTCATCCAGTTGCTATTTTGTTTATACCTATATTTTACAATACCTAACTAAAACGGTAAGTCTAAATAGGTACCTACATATGGAATATAAGAAGACAAGATAGTTAAAACAATAGGCCTGTAAGGACTTCCGGCTTAGAGCCTGTCCAGATGAGACGTTTTGCGTACGAGTCTATTCGAAACGCGGCAGCTTATTCTTCTTCTTAGCGTTTCGATGACAAACTATAAATATAGATATTATATTGTTGCGGTCCAGAAATTTGCATATTGCAGCATCCTCATGTAGCTCCTATCTCGAGAACGCGCGTGTGACCTCGCGCGTAAAACGCCTTATCTGGCCAGGCTCTTATGTAGATATTACCCAAAAACCGCATACCTACCCACCTACAATTAATATTCAAGCTACAGCTTGTATGTTACCTAGTTCGAATGCAAACAGCCCAAATTTGCTTAGGCGAACTGATCGGAATGAAAATCAAACAATAAGCACATAATACTTATACTTATTCGTTTAATTTTCTTCAGTCACATTCCTTATCGTGATGAGTTATGGGTACGTTCAATTATCTTATCAGCCAAGTGTTTCTTAATATTTGCTTTGTGTTTGTTACTTTGTAGTTTGTTGTATAATTACCTCATACCCGATGTTGGTTCTGTTTGTAAACTGCGCAAAGTACAGTCGACCACACGTCTGTGTGTGTTGGCCGTGGTTGGTAACAAAACCATTGTAAGATGATCTTTTAGGCCAGCTCAAGGTCAATTGTTGTGTCAGCGTATCAACTGTTGTGATTTGTGAAACGGCAATTTGAGAAATACGGAATAACAGTTCTGAATATACAGAGTGGAATTTTATAATGCTACCTGGAGGGAAAGTACTCTAAATATAAGTAGGTATTTAGTTAGCAAAATTTACTGAAAGGAAACTTTCCTTTATTTTTAAAAAGAAACAAAACTGCATTTGAGTAATTTTGAAAATACGCTTGCCACAACCGACTAAAATTCGAAAAAACTGCATCCTGTTCTTTTATGGCACCTATCGATAGGGTCAATCATAAGGATCAAATCTCTGCAAACATGGTAATATAATACCCTACGGTAAAGAACCCATGGTAAAAAAACCACTAAAAGTTATTTCAAATGAATTCCTTAAAATAATAAAGGACGATGCTTGAAAACGTCCCCCCAACCTTACTTCGACCAACAGAATTGAAATGTATCTCAATCGAAAGCTGATAAAAAATTGATCATTTTTTACTATGACGACATTTTTCTAAAGTATGGGAGATAAGCAGAAAATCAAGTTTTAAAAGGATTATTTTGTGGTACGAAATAACAGTTTGTTTCAAAGTTTTATTATAGTAACCATATTTGCCCCGTTAGTCCTGTGGTGGCAAGCACGTCTGTTGCGCGTGGGGTCTTGGGTTCGATTCCCAGGTCAGGCAAAAAGTTTTATTGGGTTTTTCCATTAGGATTTTTTCAGTAAAAGTCCGGAGTTTAGAAGATGGTGGTGTGTCACCCCCGTGCCTCGTAAAGCACGTAAAGCCGTTGGTCCTGCGCCTGATCTCTTCCCTGTTATATCGGATGTCCGTCCCATTGGACTATAAGAATTTGGGAAGACGGAGTGCACCTGTATTTACGCAGTCACTTGTGCACTAATTATAGTGCCAAGATTAGCCAAGTACGCAGGAGAGTAGGATATTAATCCTACTCTGTATCTGCATTATGATTAACTGCCGTGATCGTAATCGGTCTGGAGAAGACGTACATAATTAAAATAATATCTTTGTTATGTATACCTTTTGTATACTGTTTAGCAATAAAGCAGTGGTCGCAAGCGCGACTGCTGAGCAAGGGGTCCTGGGTTCGATTCTCGGGTCGGGCAAAAAGTTATTGGGTTTTTCCATTGGGAATTTCTCATTAGCAGCCCAGAGTTTGGAAGTCGGCGGTGTGACACCCCCGTGCCTCGGAAAGCACGTAAAGCCGTTGGTCCTGCGCCTGATCTCTCCCCGGTCGTGTCGGATTGCCGTCCCATCGGGCTATGAGAGTTAGGAAAGAGGGAGTGCATCTGTGTTTGCGCACACACTTGTGCACTATAATATCTCCTGCGTACGAGGCTAGTCTGCATTAAGATTAGCCGCCGTGGCCGGAATCGGTCTGGAGAATTATTTTTTTTTAGCAATCAAGCAGTCATCTAAGTACCAGTATCGTCATTGAACACATACAGTTCTCCCCAACATCTGTTAAGAATCAGCAAAATATATTAACGATCGGCTGCAGGTGATGCCTAAAGCAGCGCATTTGCAACTTATATCAGCAACCCCGCCCGCTCTAAGTCGTCGTAAGTAGAAGGAAGAAGCGAAGACCCTCCTACCAGGCCTCCAAGGCCAAAAAAGCCGCGACCATCACCACCTCCGCGGCTCCCCGCTGTCGCTCTCCCAGCGACCAGCCTTCCCTCGAGCCCCTGAGTACTCCCCCCGCTTCAGCTTCCATACAAGACAAGGCAAAGACAAGGCGAAGTGGCCAAGTGGTGTAACGATCGCAAGATCACATACACCATTCATCACATGCACCTTCCGCTATCGTATCGAGGGCGCACCCCATAAACGCGGGGGTCCCTCAAAGCCGTAACCCTGATTCTTTCCCCTGCACTCCCCAAAACTCCTTAGGCACTCGGTCCTGGAAATGGGGAATCGAAGTCAACCCCGATAAGAGTTGAGCGGTCTTTTTTTCAAACCGGTCAAATTCGGTGCAATTGAAAATTCAACATGATAAGGCGAAGATATCAATATTTTTGTGTTCAAGTAAAAGCTAATGAAAATTAATTATAACGATCTCACATCAAGTTTCGAGCGCTCTGTCATGTTTAATTTTTGCATTATGGTGATTCTGAATAGTTTAAAAAGTTAGGTTAATTTTTGAAGTAGATACTACTACTAAATACTAACGTTATTATAAAAACAGTTATATAGAGCTCATATTGCATTAAAAACTTGATGAAAATCCGTTGAAATTCATTTTTATCAGCATTCACACATTACAGGCGTCATGGCATGTGTTCACTTGAACACTAAAATATTGATACACACATACATACATACAATCACGCCGGTATTCCCCAAAGGGTTAGGCAGAGGTGTACCAATGTACACCCACACTTCGCTGGTATGTTTTTAGGTCCCATATAATAGGGGGCGAGCCTATTGCCATTAACCGGGCACAAATCCAAACTCCGAGCTGCTACTGAGAATTTCATAGAAAAACCCAATAACACTTTTTAAATATTGATATTTTCGCCTTACCATGTTCAAGTTTCAATTACACCGAATACTGACCAGTAAAATTGGTTATTTACCGGTTATTTGTATTGTTTTGGAAAGCTGAGGGTCCGTTAAAGTTGTAAATCTACTTTGAGGTACTTGCCACCCGTCTTTTGTTTTTTTGTTTGAGTGATAGAAAATCTGGAACGAATTTAAAAAATAACCCTTTGAACTTAGTTTTAGTCGCTTTAGGAGATGGAAAGACAGTCAGATTTTATCGACCGTAGGTAGACCTCAGGATTCATATTTAAAAAAAATGTTACTCAAGAAGACTAGAAACCATCAAGTTCTGATGGTCAGGTAAGAATATCTAAAAACAAAATAAAAAATCGTCTAATTCCTAAACCACAAAAAAATTGTATAACATACATGGGGGCCACCTTGTATACGTATTATTTCGTTTTACGTGGTACATGGGGCTTGGGCAGTACATTCGATTTTTATCCAGCGGCAGAATTGCTGAATAGAATAATAATTAATGACAATTAATATACCTATTTTCCATATTTGTAAAATATGTAGGTAACACAATAATTTGATTTACAATCTTTGGCTCCGCACGGCGTTCGGTGTAACTGTATACACTTCATAATAGCCTTAAATATTGTTATTTTAGTTCTTATAACATAAGTGTAAGGAATTAGAAGTAAAAAAAAATTTTTTTTTTTTAGTTTTTTTTCTAAACCCCATGGATTTTGGAGTTAAAACTGATTGCTGGTCTTTTAATAGATCCTTAAGCACCCCCTGACACATACAAAACATCTGTTGGAGGGGGGGGACGGGTCCCATACAAATTTTGTCATCGTCCTTTGTGCATCAAAGAAAATGAAGCTTATTTCGAGCATTCAATTAGTTTATGTAGGTACTCGTTTTTTTTCGTCAGAATACAATAAGTTTAGATTGAAATTTCATAGTTTTTGTTTAATTTAGTTCATCCTGTTTGCAGAGATTTGATCCTTATGATTAACCATACCGATTAGTGCCATAAAAGTACAGGATGGTATTTTTTCGGATTTTAGTCAGTTCGATCCCGGGTGTGGCAAGCGTATTTTCAAAATTATTCAAATGCAGTTTATAACAGAATGTTTCTTTGAGTAAAGCTAACTTAAGTAGTATTTAGAGTACTTTCCCTGCAGGTAGCATTATACAATTCCACCCTGTATACCTATGTCTAAGTCGTTACTAAATTGTATCCAATACAGATAAACATTATCTGATGAACATTAGTACCGATTTGTTAATTTTTATGTTAAGAAATACATTAACGGTTATTTATCTACTTATAAGCACACCCACTAAAGACCTTAAAAAATATAAAAACTGTATTGTTATTCATTATTAGTAAACGTTATAGGTATCCGTTTAATTTTTTTCACTATGATTTAGAATCTGTACCTAAGTTTTTAAATTATAGTCCAAAAAAAGCCATATGCATGGTTATGCATTCTTCGGCAACACGCTAATACGACTCAAAAGTTACTACCTACCTAATTTGGTACTGGAGGTTTCCAGTGAACGGTTTTACAAATTTGCGTTTACGGATAACCTCTAAATATAAAGAATTTTTTGCAAATAAGTTCTAAAATGGGTAGGTAATAACTTTGAGTCGTGTTCGCGTGTTGTTATTTTTTCAACAACATGTAGTTAAATAAGATTGTTTGACCATTTAGTGCTCATATTTTTTTGACAAAGCGCAACAAACAATGTTATACCAAAATACACGGACGAAATAGGTACCAAAAACCTGCATCTCTCTTGGATAAAGACAAGTAAAAAAATATAAAGTAATTATATCGTGTTTGGTGTCCAATGAAAGGTAATAAGCACATTAACCACAATTTAAAAATGTATATAATTTAAAGCTCAAAACAATAAGTACAAACAATATACATACGACCTAACCAGTTAAAGTGTACTCTTTCAATGTTAAGTAGGTACTGTTTATTGATAAGGGTTGCCCACGAAGCCCATAATTAAAAAAAAACACGAATGGTGGAGTGACCAAGGGTACCTACGTAACTAACCAGCATTTTTTTAAATTTTATTTTCATTACTTACGAATCATGTAGGTACGTGTACTGTTCGCTATTGAAGAATTCCATTGTCTTTCTCCGACAGATGTTTAAATGCCGGATATTACCATTCAAATCGTCTAAAGCCAGAGTTTACTCATATACTCATAACAATTCGAATAAGCCCAAACACGCGGCTAGGACACATTGTTTTATTGTGGAGTTCCGGTGCTTATCTTCCAGCTTCATCGTGAGATTAATTCAATGGTATCATTTTTTCATCAGAACTGTTCGTCTTCAGTCACTTAACTATCCCAAGGAGTTTTTTTTTTAAACTTTCCCAACTTTGAATAGTTCCAGTGGCCATCTATGGTCTTCTTCAGCATATCCAATGCACCAAATGATACTTTCTGAATGCAAATGCTTAACTTATCAATCATCATCATCATCTGCCTAGCCTTTTCCCAACTGTGTTGGGGTCGGCTTCCAGTCGAACCGGATGCAGCTGAATATCAGTATTTTACATGGAGCGACTGCCTATCAGACCTCCACAACCCAGTAATGGGTAATACGATACTCTTGGTAAGACTGGTTGTCAAATGCTTGACTTATTAATGAAAATTTTAAAATCTCCGTATCGCTCAATTCGTCATAAATGCCATCATCAGAACCAGACTTTGACAGGCCATATATAGAGGTTCTTTTTATCCTCTAAAATAAAAAAGAATATTTACCAAATCAGTGTATCAATGTCAGAGTTCTGAAAACGTGAGCCTTTTTTTGAAGTCGTTTTTAAGAAGTTAAAGTAAGGTTGAGTTCATTTTTGTCTATACTTACATATTATAAGTATCCCCGTTGACCTAGAATCATGAAAGTCGTCAAGAAGCTGGTAGGTCTCCTCGCGGCACAAGACAAAAATCAGTAAATCTTTATAATCCGTTCTTTAGTTTGAGAAACCAAGGAATAATGTTCTGTTAAGCCCTTTTCTCCAAATTTGATTTTAATAAGGTTATTAAATATAAAGCCGATTTGAGCCATATAAGCCAGACATATTATTATTTACTGGAAAAAAGGAATCATTAAAAATCGGTGTTAATTCTCCAGGTTTTTGACAGTTTAGTAGACATTCTATAGATTGGTCAGTGAGCCCGACTTACTCTTTGCCGGTTTTTTTATAAAAGTTTGCTTCCGTGTTTTAATTCAACAATTGACAGCAATAATTTCCTTATGAATGACGTCAGAAGTTCAATGAGTAGATTACGTATTTAAAATATATTTTTCTGTTCTCGCGCAACACAAATAATAAAAATATGATTTGTTTTGACCATCTCGGACAGGGTTACCAATCACTAACAAATCGAATTTGTCCGGTCATGTTCGGTTTTTTCTCACCCGTCCGGTTTTGACCGTTCTCGTCATTTGACTTACGGATAGGAAAAGCTAAATGAACAAACAGCAATACGTAATGGTGTTAGGTTTTTTTTTTTATAAAAACGAAGATGAAAGTGAAAATTTCCGAAAGATGTAGCTTTTTAAACGAGACGATGGCCCTAATTAGAATGATATTCTGGTTATCTTAGTTTATCGTTGCCTGACCATGAAAACATGATCACGCTCTTAGTATCGCACTAAGCATTTTTATGCTATTTTTATGTATGCATTGCAAGATTAGGTAATACTTAAGTAGATAATATGAAGTTCAGAGTACATATTCTGTCGTATCGTGCAAAATAGTTATGTACCTAATACATTATTTGTAATGTAATTTCTACGTACTTATTTATATTATCATTATGTCATTCGTAAACAAAGACTGGGTACATTAGTAATCCATACCTTTGACTAACCTCACATTTAGGTAACAGAAAGATAATTATGTAGACGGTTTAGTGTTCGTCCGGATTATTGTAATTTGATCTCAACTCAAGGTAATTCGCAATTTTTTGGAAGTATTTTAATAGTACAGACAACAGAAATATATGCTCAGCTCACAGAAATATGTAAAATAAGATAAATATAGTTTTAAAAATTATATGGCATATTAAAATCTAATAAAGAGACTAATTAGCTAGGGACTGATAGGTACCTATCTAATTTACCACGATGACTCACGGCCGCTGACTATTATTATCAATATCTAGGTAGGTACGTTTAATTTACCAAATGATAAATTAGTCAGTCCACATAGGTACTTCTACCCACAAAAATAGGTATCCGTATTTATTATTTATTTGTTAAAACTTTATGCACAAATGTAAAAATACACCGTACAAAGGCGGACTTAATGCCTTAGGCATTTTATACCAGTCTACCTTAGACCTTACCTCCTTTTCTCCTTTTTACCTTTTATTATCATTAGGAATAACTAAAACTAATATCATAAAGAAGTAAAATAGTTTGTTCGTAAGAATAAAATGGTAATCTCTGGAACAAGGATGTTTATAATTCCTTTGCTTTGGAAGTAGGGACCGAGGTATTGATAATTATTATTACTATTTGTATTATAATAATATGTTTACCATCAAAACGCTGAAGATATGATTACAAAAACTATTTCACTGATAGAAAGCTACATTATTAATTAAAGAGTGCCATAAGATAATTACTTATTATGCAAAAAAAAATGGCAATCAATCAAGTCAAAGAAAAGTGAGCGAGTAATTGATTACTTTATGCGCTGATCAAACAGTTTGAAATAAATGAAGACAATGCACTGATTTTTTTTTCTTTTTTCGGAAACAAAAAATTAAGCAAGAATTAACGGTTTTTGTGTAAAAAGTTTTGCCCGCAACTCCGTCTGCATGGATATCAACTAAAGGTAACCTACAAGTGCCTACAACGACAGCTAAAGGTAAACTACCTACATTTCACATTCAGTGCGGACCGGCGCCGGTTATGAAGCCTCGAAACAAGCCTACCTATATATATAGGTACGCAATTTTAATGAGAAATTACGGCACACGGCGCTTTCGATGGTGTTAGTTCCAATCTGGAAATCCGGTACCTTAACGAGCCAATACCGGATAGTTCTGTCTGGAGGATTCTGAGTATACAAGCCTGTCCTGTACCTTCAGGAAAGCAATTGTACTAATCTGTTGCGAGCCGACAAAAAAGTAACAACCATAAGTAACACCTTAGTTGCTTGGTTTTTGTTTTTACCGAATAGAGTTTGGCCTCATACTTGCTAAAGACAATAGGACAATCAAGGTCCTTTCCAACCTCAACTCTTTTCTAAGGCCCCGCGCTAACTACAACATCATTTTCTCTTATACAAAGACGGTTATACTTATACGTACGTACCTATAATAGCTAGAATAAATCTGTGCCAAATATGACACGATTTATCTGTTTTGCTTTTGCTACGTACCTACGGCTAGTTTCATCTAAGTGCAGCCATTGGCTTGAACTTATCACGTGCAAAAGTCTTTGTAATTTTGACTTTCGAAACGTATTATCTTCTGCAAACAACGTAGGTATACAGGATAAGTTTTTAACCAGTGCGTAAATTTTTTTTGGTAGTTCAGTGTCAGTAATAGAACACATTTCCGTGTTTAGTTAAAAAAAAAAATTAAAAAAAATTTCATCCTTATCCGAGTTTGAAATAAGCAAAACATCCAGGACATAATCTATTCGCCATACTATCAATGAAAACTCGCGGCCGCCGCCGCCGCCCGGGCGCATGGCTGGGGTGAGGGGGTGGGGAATGCGCTAGCGCCGAGTGACAATGAGATATGGTTTTTAAGTAAACATGTTTCGTAAGCGATAACTTTTTTTTTTAGTACTAAGACATATCAAAATAAAATATACGTGTTTAATAAAACGTGTTGAAGTTTATTATGGCAAAATTTACGCACTGGTTAAAAAAATTTCCTGTATAAATGTGGATGGATGGAGTAGAAGAGGGAGGCAAAGAAAATATGGATAGATTCCGTGAAGAATGATAAGAAAGAGAAGGGAGTCGGAGATAGCATGACAGTTAATAGGACGGCACGGAATAAGAAAACGTGTTGCGCCGGTCCCGAGTATCATGGGATAAGGTTTGGAAGATGATGATCTACCAACGACTTCGTCCACATGCAAGTCGAAAAAGTAATAGTATAATTAGCGAGTGTAGCTACCTGCCTTGACATAAAGTTTAGTAGTAGCGTAGTAGTATTCAATAGAATAATTATTATTGTGTAATTGTACCCTTAGGGCGCCGCTCGCTCTAAATAATTAATATGAATTATCTTGTGTATTTTGTGACATTACATTATATCCTACGACTAAATTACATGCTAGGAAGGGTAAATTTTATCTCTATTAAATTTTGTAATTTCATGGTACCTATTTATTTTAATAAGAATTGTTGGCCAGGCGTGATGGTATATATATATTTTAAGAATTGTTACGTTAGGTATACTAAAATACGATTAAAAAATATTTAAAAACTTGTAGCATCGCAGACTTTTATAGTACCCTAGACACTTCAAAATCAAAATCTCGTGTGAGATTCGAAAATCAGAATCATTTTGAAATTAATAAGTACCTTTTAAAAAATGACTATTGAGTTTTACGCAGTTAATGAAACTTGTTGCACTGTACCGCCTTTGTATAGAGGAGAAAACAACCTTCCCAAATTAACGTTTCAGCTTACCTAGATAATTGATCTTTATACCTATTTAATCTTCCGTAGGGCTGCGGGATCCATCCAAGTTACAGAAAATTCTTTTATCAACAAACTAAAGTCGTCTGGAAGAAGTTTAGTGGTTTTCTATGGATCTCAAACGGGTACTGGAGAGGAGTTTGCTGGTCGCCTTGCCAAAGAAGGCATTCGATACAAGATGAAGGGCATGGTTGCTGATCCCGAAGAATGTGATATGGTAAACCAACTTTTGTATAAGCTCGTCAAATTCAATCAAAAACCGAAAAACGTTAGTATGGCTTAAATTTCCTCTTCGTGGGAATTTAAACCTTTGCAAACGTGGGTGAAGTGAACCCACTCGATGTATTGTTCTGCTTTTCTTGTTTTACTGCAAAAACGAAGCAACACAACCTATAGTGTGTTTTTTAATCTCGTAGACTAAATTGACAGTTTCATACATCGAATATAAAAATAATGTGCTTTCGGCCCATGAACATTAAGCACACTATTTTCAAGTTTGACGTAAGAAGCCGTCAAATCAGTCTACGAGATTAAAAAACACACTTTAATTCATCTTCGCTCATGCTACTGCTAATGGATGATGTGCTGCAGCAACTAAAATACCCGTTAATTGCACGTGTAGCCGTTTCATTGAACAACGCCATTCAACATCACATTTAAATGGTGTGCATTTAAACGACTGTTTTAACCCGTTTGCTGCGACATAATAATATGTACGGTGATCAAACCAGTTTTCATTTTACCCGGTAGGAATCTGACCAGGCAGGGAGTATATGTCCAACTTAAATTATAATATATGATGTTCTATTTTTTTAGGAAGAATTGATGAAACTTCAAGACATACCGAATTCATTAGCTGTGTTTTGTATGGCAACATATGGTGAAGGAGATCCCACAGACAATTCTATGGAGTTTTATGAATGGTTAAAGAATGGAGAACCCGATTTAACTGGCTTGAATTATGCTGTAAGTACACATAAATCAATTGTTCGACGTACCTTAACGTCGCATCGTTTCGTCGCACCCGTTCGCCAGAGTGCTTGTTCGGGTTGGCCAATGCAAGGCCATGCAATGGTCCCGTCAACTAAAAATTATAACAGTTTAACTAGTAATCCTGTCTGGCTGGTTGGTGTAAAAAAATCTGACCTTGTTACTTTTCATTCATAGTGATTTCGTTAGTTCCGATTAAAGATACTGAACCGGAAATCTCAGCTCTAGCTTGCATGTATCAAGTTACCTAATTAAATATACTGCCATTTATCACATCCTGATTTACAGACAATAGAGTTTCAAATTACAAGAAACTTAGAATATTGCTAATCGAGTTACATTATGTGATACTTCGATCAACAATGTCCTACTGTTGATCGAGTGGAGTCAGCGAGGCGTAAACTAAGCCTTGCATTTGTGTGTGTCCATATAGATAGGGAGTGTATATGCGCGTATATATAGGACGCGTCATTTACTTGGTTTAAACCGGATGTAATTCTCTACTTTTGGTAATCACTCACACAAATGTAAAGCTCCGCTTACGCCTCGCGGACTGTACTAATATCTCTCCGCATCCGTAGATTAGTCTGAGCACGGACATTATTATAATACCCCCACCTACTCTTTTTCAGTCTTACTTATAAAAATAACACTAAATAATTGCGAACTGTGGGTGTACATTGGTACACCTCTGCCTAACCCTTCAGGGAATACAGGCGTGATGGTACTAAATAATACTTAACTACTTATCAATTGATTAAGTAACTCTTAAATCCTTAACTAAAAATCAATTATTTTTCACATAGCAACCACTTTCAACGGAGCTCAGGTGAAAAATCTTACCTATAAACGTTAATCAGCGTTGAGATGTTATCTAAGTGACAGAAAATTTAAACAGCGGCGACCCGTTGTTTAAGTATAGTTCAGAAGTAAGATGGCGGGCTTCAATCAGCTGTGACGATGTCATTTTTGGTCTATGGATTCTATTTTCTCAATTGTTCGGTCGATTTCGTTCTTAAGTCTAATAATTTGGTCATGCTCTATGCTGACCGTGTAAGTGTTGGCAGATTAAAATAGTGTTTCATCGTTCAGTCAGTCAATTAAAACGTTACTAAGAATTAATTAGCGTAATTTTTATAAGACCCTTAATGTCTATGGTTAATGTCTACAGTGCTTAATAATTCTTGCAAGTGCCAAAAGCCTCGTATCAAAACCATGATGAAAAAAAAAAAAAGAATTCTGGGTTCTGGCAAACATTGCCATAAAAACGTGATTAAAAATTTTAAAATCATTAAATAAAACCAGCTCTAAGTCTAAAAAGGAATTTGTAACACAAATTTTATTGGAAGGAATAGAAATGTGTGCTGTGCTGTGGTATAGCGCATGATTTTCAAAGTAGAGCATAGCACATACTAATTCCATAAAATTACGTAATATTGTACTTCCAACTTACTCTGATAAACGCTGAAAAATCCAACAGTGCGCTTTATTATGTAGTGCGTACCATACTGTCATGCCAGTGTCATGCCACACGTCCGACGTCGCGTCGCGTTGCTTCGTGCCGGAACGAATTCGCCAGCGACGCCAGCGCAATAATATAACGTATTCTGTGCATGCAATACACTAGCGACTCAGTCGGTGCGGCAACACCGAAATAGTGTCACGTTGAATCACTAACTTGACACTGTCTGTCAATTTGTGATGTTATTGATTGTCAAAGATCTCGTCCGGTTGTTTTCATGCTTGCAATTTACAAATAATTTAGAAAAAATAACATATAATTAAATCTATAGTAATCTTTACATGGTTGACCGGTCTGTCTCTGTGATAACGTATGCAAAAAATAGTTTTTTTTTTACCATAACCTAATTTTCAATTTGATTATTAGTCTGATAAAATGTTTTTTACAAAATGGGATATAGATACAGTAGCAGTCTTGGTAAAACAATTTTCAAATTTATTTGTCTAAATGGTATTAAATGTAAAAATATAAAAAAAACAACGAAGAATGTGTTGCACTCATGTTATAAAATAGTAAAATTATAAGAGTTTATTATTGGAAAAACAAAAGTATTTAACCCCTTTTGAAGTGATCATTTAGAAGAAAGGTATTTTAATGGAATTCTTAAAGATTTCTTGTTGGAAGCAACAAAACTAAAATACAACAAAGTACTTAACTATGAATGCGATAACTTTACCTCGTCTCTTTGGATATAGAAGGTTGTTAGGTTCAACAATGCGGAAACTGCGTTATGTGGTATGACATTGAGATACTTGATGCAATACATTCTCTGCCTAAGTCATTATGTCATGATTTTAGTTTATTAATAAATTTCAGGTGTTCGGCCTTGGCAACAAAACATATGAACATTACAATGCAGTTGCTATTTATCTAGACAAACGTCTTGAGGAACTTGGCGCTACTAGAGTGTATGAACTTGGTCTTGGGGATGATGATGCAAAGTATGTATTAACATAATTATTTATATATTGGTGCTAGCATTATTGGAAAAGCCAAAAAAATAAAATGAATTTTATAAGATAAATAACTATGTGCATTTTATTAGTGTAAAAATTATTCTTTATAATATTTTTTTCTGACTGTTTTGGATTTTAATTTCTAACAGGCATTAGTAAGGTCATTATTATTTTTCTGGATTGCTAACTAGTACAATTATTATATATATTTTTTATAATGTGTTGACATGATGTATACTATAAAGAAATAGTAAAAGTACTTGAACATAATAACTTACAATTAATTTCAGCATTGAAGATGACTTCATCACTTGGAAAGATAAATTCTGGCCATCAGTGTGTGAAAAATTCAATATTGAAAGCACTGGAGAAGAAGAATTGATACGTCAGTTCAGACTTGTGACACATGGTCCTGATGACATACAGCCAAATAATGTGTTCACTGGTGAAATTGCAAGGTTGCATTCATTACAAGTTCAAAGACCGTAAGTATCAGCACAACAATATTTATACAATAATTATTGAATAATAACTAGGTTGGTACAACTTATTAAATTTTTACAGGCCTTATGATGCTAAGAATCCATTCTTAGCTCAAATTACAGTAAATAGAGAATTGCACAAAGGAGGAGACAGATCATGTATTCATGTGGAACTGGATATTTCTGACTCAAAAATGAGATATGAAGCAGGTGGGTTCAAATTGTGATCATATTCTGGTTATGTAATATAATAGCATAAAGGAATACTGTATCAGTGTAAAAGTACATGTACACATTCTAATATACTAATTACTAATTATATTATAAAGAAGTAAAGATTGTTTAATATTTGTTTAATGTGTATAGGTACTCAAATAATGAACCTTAACTTGTTTAAAGTGAAGAACCATAATAATAATACAGGATTTGTTGATTGTGTCTACTGTGTTTACTGTGCTTTTGCAGACTTTTAGTTTAGACTTTAGTACAGTTGATACTATGAACCATGATTTTTTATATTAGTATTATATTGTAGGTATATTAATTACGTACTTTGACAATGATAAATACATACTTTGATGTTCACAGGTGATCATGTGGCTGTGTATCCAATAAATGATTCCAAACTTGTGGATCGTCTTGGACAGTTAACTAAAGCAAATCTAGATGAAATATTCTCACTTATTAATACTGATCAAGAAAGCAGCAAGAAACATCCATTCCCGTGCCCAACTTCCTACCGCACAGCTCTTTCACATTATGTTGAGATCACAGCATTACCTCGCACTCACATATTAAGGGAGCTTGTTGAATATTGCTCAGATGAAGAAGTAAGCAAATATAGAAGTAGTCAGATAACTTTTATGATCATGCAAATATCTAGTTAGAACAATATTAATTATGAATTATTTTCTATTTCAGGATAAAAAGAAATTAATGCTTATGGCAACTAATTCGCAAGAGGGCAAGGCTCTGTACCATTCGTTTATTGTAGATGCTTGTAGAAACATTGTACACATTTTAGAAGACATACCATCTTGTAAACCTCCCCTGGACCATTTGTGTGAATTGTTACCACGCCTGCAACCAAGATATTATTCAATTTCATCCAGTCCTAAGGTAACTGCTTGACTGTTTATTTTTATCCCGACTTCATACAATATCATCATCAGCATTTTAGACGAGAATCCACTGCTGGACATGCTGTGGTTAATGCATATAACTATTAGGAAAGTTGTACCAAATATGTAAGTTGTATGTTTTTGTTATTATCTGCTAGGTTTGTGTACATTGAATTTGTATGTAATTTTTTTATATTCGATAATACACGCGATTCCTAGTATACACCCTAGAGTGGCTGTTAAATCATGGATAAACTGAATAACCTAGTTATCCTAATCAATTATCCCCAACAGTTGAATATCACTCATGGGAGGTCATGTCTTATGTTTCTTTAATACTTAATTATAAATACTAAGTAAAGGGCACGCCTCGATTGAGGCGGTAAGTCCCCTCTTTGAGGAGTGGCTAGAGCGGCGCCACGGCGCCCTCACCTACCGCCTGACGCAGGTCCTCACCGGACACGGAAGTTTCGGGAGGTTCCTGCACCTCATCGGGCGGGAGGAAACGCCCGGGTGTCACCATTGCGAGGATCGCCCCGAGGACACGGTGGAGCATAATCTGGCGGTGTGCCCTGCTTGGGCTGAGCACCGCCGAGTCCTCGAGGCAGCCATCGGCGGCGGCGCCCTCTCGCGTCCGGCACTGGTTCAGGCCATGGTCCGGAGCGAGGGGGAATGGGAAGCAGTCGCCACCTTCTGCGAAGCTGTAATGCTAGAGAAGGAGGCGGCGGGACGGGAGAGGGAAAGGAGGGTCCCCCGTCCCAGCGGCCGCCGCGGTAGACGATCCGGGCGTCGGGAGCCACGAGACGACTCCCGGCCACCGTAGACGCGGGTCTGTGGACGGTGAGCAATGGGTAGCTCACCGTCCGTACGTTCACTAGCGACAGACCGTGTCGACGGCGCGTTCGTGTTCCACGCGCGCCTCAAAGAGATGTCAGCAAAATGGGATGGGGCCACTGAGGGCCGATGCCTCCCGGGGCTGCGGGTTGTTCGAAAGAGATACCGCGCCCCCGGAACGCAAAGGGCACATGAAGGAACATATACGGGTTTTAGTCAGTAAAAGTCTGACACTCCCTCCCGCCCCGGGGGAAGTTATTTGATGATTTCCCGCCTATAAAAAAAAAAAATTCTCTGTTAATATTTGAGATCTGGACAAAAATATTACTCATGTAGTAATAGTGTATAACCTGCCACAGAAAATGAGTGTGGTATAATTATGGTGTTGAAGCCTTTTCGGATGCTGTCTTGTTTGGGTTTTTCGGAATTATCATACCTTAACTGAGAATGGCCTTTATAAATGATGTATTATAATATATTTTATTCTTTTAGATGTATCCAGAGACTGTTCACATTACGGCAGTAATTGTTCAATATAAAACACCCACTGGTCGCGTGAACAAGGGTGTGACTACCACATGGCTGGCAGATAACAAACCGGAACCTGGAAAGCCTCTTCCTCGCGTACCTGTGTATATTAGAAAGTCTCAATTTAGGTAAATTAAAGCATCACTAGTGCTCTGGAGTCATTTCAAATATTGATTTTATATAATATAAAAACATTTTTTTTAGATTACCTCTTCAGACACAAACGCCGATTATAATGGTTGGTCCAGGCACGGGTTTGGCTCCATTCCGTGGATTCCTACAAGAACGCGCGCACGCGCGTGCAAATGGCAAGGAAGTTGGAGATAACATTCTGTACTTTGGATGCAGACATCGCGATCAGGACTTCATTTACCAGGAGGTGTGTATTATGGTTCAATACACACTGTTCCAAAACGACTTGTTCAAGCCATTCAAAAATACATATTATTATAATACATACTCGTATATCTATTTTTTTTTATAATATTACTAGCTGACCCGCCACGACTTCGTTCGCGTGGTATCCTACCCCTACCCTACCCTACCCCTACCTTACCCTACCCCTACCCTACCCTTACCCTACCCTACCCCTACCCTACCCTACCCCTACCCTACCCCTACCCAACCCCTACCCTACCCCTACCCAACCCTACCCCTACCGACATTATAAGTATTATCACAAATCTTTTGTATGGGAGTATAGAAAATTGTTGTTTTTAGACTTTTTCAGGATTTTTTTTTTTTTACCATATTTCTCCCCGTAAGAACCATCCTCGTACTTCAAGGAATATTTAAAAAAAAGAATTAGCGAAATCGGTCCACCCGTTCTCGAGTTATGCGCTTACCAACACATTTTGCGATTCATTTTTATATTATAGAATTAGAAAAAGGCTGAAAACCTTCGTAACACAAATTAATGTATTATTCGTATTGATTTAATTCATAATTTCATAAAAGTGTTATCCCCAGAATTTTTTACAATATGCACGGATAATCTGACTAACTTCGACTTAACGCGGGCATCTCGGTGTTTTTACCCGTCGCCACATAGTGCGGAACGCACACATACTAAGCATGGGCAGGGTTACTACTTTATAATAAACTATATTCTGTTAATTATTTCAGGAACTCCAAAAATATGAAGAAAATGGTGATGTTATATTGAAACTTGCATTCTCTCGCGATCAAAAAGAAAAAGTATATGTAACACATTTGATTGAAAAAGACATGGACCTCTTATGGGACGTCATTGGAAATCGAAATGGACATTTCTACATTTGCGGGTAATTGTTATTAAATATTATTACATACTCAATAAAATTGTTGGTACATATTATTAGTAACTAGCTCTTGCCCGCGACTTCGTTCGCGTTGTGGTTATGAACCATAACCATGTACTTATTAAAGGGACATTCTTAATTTGCAAAAAGATTTGTGCAAATCGGTGCAGTATTTGTTACGCTGCCTAACCCCTTTGTGGCATAGTGTGATGAATTGATCTGACCTAATTATATCTCTGGTAATACAAAGCCAACATAATACAAAGTTTTGTTCAAATCGGTGCAGTAGTTTTAAAGTTATGGGTGTACATACAAACTTACAAACAAACAGACAAAAATTCCAAAAACTATTGTTTTGGGTTAATTTATTTAACACATAGTCATTACTTTTTGAAAAAATATTGTATGTACAGAATTGACCTCGTTACGATTTTATTATATGTATCACACAAATATTATAAAGGAGAAAAATTGTATGTTTGTCTCTTCTTCACGCTGAAACGGCTGGACGGATCTGGATGAAATTTAGCACAGTGATAGGTTGCAGTGTGGAATAACACATAGGATACTCTTTATTCCGTAAAAATGTACGGTTCCCGTGGGATGGATATATAAAAATTGACGCGGACGAAGTTGCGGGCAGAAACTAGTAGATAATAATAACAAATCATTAATTTGCCTATTACAATTTCATAAATACAAGGCTCACTAATGCCAGCTAGCTGAGAGTAAATCTGTGTTGTAGTGTTAGAAAATATCTCAATTTCCGAAATTAATAAAACAACCGCATGTGTTGGGGTAACCTGCAGTGTGATTCTCTAAGCCTCACTTCGTAATTTGAAAGCTGAATCCGCAGTGAGATTACAAAATGGTATTCTGTTAAACACGATCACGCCGGTGACGTTACCAGTAGTCACCACGGCGAACGAATACTAAACCAATGACTCGAAGTGAGCGCGATCACTTTAGTGAGACTCGTTTTCGCGTTTGCATTTTAGACAATCGCACTACTGACCTCTTAGCCTACTCTCGTAAGAGGCAGCCCTCTGGTTCTGCACGAACGATAGTTTATAGCAATTAATTAACCATTTAACACCAACAACAACAGTCCCACCTATTCTTGTACTGATCCAAGCTATCACAACCGTCTTGTTTTACAACGTTTTGCTTGATTATTTTCTATCATTTTCAGTGATGCAAAGAATATGGCTGTGGATGTAAGGAATATTGTTTTAAAAGCCATCCAGGAAAAGGGTAAGCGCACGGAATCCGAGGCTGTGCAGTTTATCAAGAAGCTGGAGTCTATGAAGAAATATTCTGCAGATGTATGGAGTTAAACATTGACGTTTATCAAAATAGGCTAATTCGTGGAACTGTAGATTTTTTTTCAGTTATCGACTTAAGAGTAATGGTGATTATATTATGTTATTAACATTTTGTAATATTTGTGGCTCTGTAAGACACACAGTTAAGTTGAATAATTTGTTGTCATGCTGTTGTTATTAATATCATTGAAGCACGATTGGTCAAATAGCACATTTGATTAGACTGCACCAGGTTTTGAGACAGTCTTCGCAGATAATATATTATATTTAAGGAAAAATATAGGTATATTTTTAGTCAAGTGCTTTTAGGTAACAAGTCTTCCTGGAAGCTGTAGACTTATTATTAAAAAAAACCATATAAAAAACCTGATTATAATTCAAAAAGAAAAGAAATATTTTAAAGAAGAAAACATAGGGTAGCAAAAGTATTGTTTTAAGACGCTGACTATTATTAAAACACGGTCACACAGTTTTTTTTTAATAAATGACGAGGCAGCATCGATTTACTAAAAAGTGTAATGGGTAAACGAAAGTAAAAAACAACAACCGTGTTCTGAATTAAATCAAATATCAATAACCATCGCAAGCTTTTAACCCGCGCCGCTAAAGACACATTAAAGATAGTGGTCAGCGCCACCTTTTTAAATGTTTATTTAATACCAATGCTATACATAACATTACAAACGTACATTGATAAATACAAAGATATTTTATTGAAAGGTATACAGTCATGTGCACACCATGTTTTTGTTATCAGGATTTGCGTTCAGAGTTGAATAGATTTCTCATAATTATTATCAATTGTTTTATATCGAAAGCGAAAGAAATTGAAAAATGCTTCTAATTAATTTAGTACACCAAGTGTTTGGTATCAAAATTGATGCAATTTAGCTCTAGTTTTCAACTTTCAAGGAATGCATCGTATTACTAATCGTTCTGTAGATTTCTTTTTCAAAAACATGTGTTGAAAATAACAGTCCTTTCCGAAAGATATTGAAGATAAACATCGGCATTACAATTGAGTTGGTCGTAGCAGCAGAAGCTGCTACGACCAACTCTAATAGATAAAGCTTTTTTCTTTTTTATTAAGTACATAATTCATAAGAGTATTTGGGTTTTTGTCAGCGTCTTAATATAGGGTTGATTTTTCTATTGGCTAATTTTGTTAAAAATGTTTTTTGACGGCTTTTCTACACAAAAACTTTCAAAATTATTATCGATTTTATTTATCTTATAAAATCTATTTGACGATGAAAAACAAAACATTAAATAGTACAAAAAAATGTACATGTCATTGGAATACGATATTCGTCGCGTAGTTTTTTCTAGTACGATACATATATAATACAAACAAAGTAGAACATGACTGACTTTTGGACATATTTATGCCTAAATGTTGTGAATATTTATTAATTATAAAATAATCATCAATGAAAACAATAATTATTTCAGGGTTCGATAAATGTAAGAAAGCATTTCAATTTTAGTTTTTATTGGTAAATTACGAAAATTATCATCAGATCAAACGTTTAATTGTTGGCATATCAAATATCCTGCTGGTAATGATTTTAACGAAGGAACTCTACACAGCAAGCGCTGCTATACAATGCGGCCCGGCGCGGTTTTTATATGACCGTACCTTTTTGTTCCGCGCCGTAACGCGTCGGGATTTGAAACCTCCTGTCTACTTACATAATATGTATTATTTGAAGTCGCCTGGGGACCAGCCATTTACTTGAGACAGTCCGCAACCAAATATTAAAGCCAAAAAAAAAAACACAGCGCACGTTGACGTGCACAATACTCGAGCGTTAGTAGTGCAAGCATACGATCGTTGATGATGCCCACAGGTGTGACACGATACAGGATAATGTAAGGTTTAATACCTACGCATAATAATAAGTATGATAGCATATTTTTTTTCTATGCTGCATTTTTTGGAGTACGCATTGAATGCGGCAATAGTTTCTGACTAACGAAAACTCACTACTCGTAGATGCTGTAAACTGTTATGTTATCTTACTCATATTTATATTATAATTAAAAGTATGTGAAGATATGGATGTTAGTTCCCGATATTTGTGAAACTACACATGTAGATCATGTCGTGGACAATAGAATCAGGAAAAAGCCATTGGGTACTAAAAAAAATAACACCTTTCGTGACTTTGGGGCCAGCGCAGACAGAGCAGCAACATCCTCGAGTTTATTGATTCATTTATAATGAACTAAAATTCAACATAAAGAGTTGAAAGTTAACATAACAAATACCGCCAGAGTTATAGTTTGCACATAATTTGGCACTATACTACGGAATGATAATTTTAAATTGATCCATGAAGACACTACATTGCTGTTAGAGATACGAGTTCATAGACCTACGTTTTGTCATCCAGCGTGCTTTGAGATTGGGAATGTATATTTTTTTGTATTTCAACCAATCAAGTATTTTCTGTTATACCCCTCGTATAAACCGCACAGTTTTTATCGACGAGTTATGGAATTTGATATTGTAAAAAAATTCGAGAAATTAAATTATTCATGAGTGTGAGCCACGTGTATGAGGGTTGGGAAATTCGACTTGTTATTAATATTGTTACGAATTTATTGTCGTATATGGAGACCCCTCTTAGACTTAGGTAGTGCTAATTTGGTTGAGAATTCCAAGACATTCGATAAAGATATAATGTTATCATTCATCAGCTGTTATGTATTTTTCAGATATATGAATTATTGTTGAAGTTTTATTATATTGTGGAATGGGCAATTAGATATAAGTAAATTAATTAATTTTTATATTACATCTTGTAATAAATGCAAGTTTATAAGAAGAGTTGGTTTTTTTACCCATTATTCCTAGTACTTATTAGATAAATAATGAAACTACTTTTATATTTTTAAAACATTGTATTAAATTAACCGCATTATATTAGTTATATACAGTGACGTAAACAAAATGCAAACCATCTGTTTGAATAATCAGTAAGTACAAAGACTGATTGATTACTATCATCGATAATTATAACAAAGGTAATAGATGGAAGACGAGGATCCAGACATCGCGATTGGATTGTATCCCGTTTATTATTCTAATATCAGCACACTCGCAGCTGTAAAATGGAGACAAAATTAACTTAACAAACTTCCGAAAAAGATAGAGCTAAACGAAAATCTGCTTTTGTTCTTTAAATATTTTTTTATGATTTTTTATACCTTTGATTTTACACAAATTAAATTTTATAACATTTCACGATTCCAAAGATCAACTATTATGTAGTTATCAGATAACCAGTAAGTTCTTTTGCATAACTGAGACTGTTTCAATCTTGTAAATAAGTAGTAAGTAATATAAATGTTAAAGGTGTACGCAAAATCCCAGTCACGAGTACTATGTTCGTAAAAGTTTGAGCAAGTATTTTGTTTACACCTTGGACACTATAGAGGTTATCTAAAAGTAAGCAATATAGAAATTTAACATGTTTTCGGTCCAGCTCTATATTCAAATTTACTACATAATATACATACTTACTCATACAAGACATATCACTAAAAACCAACACTATTTCTCAACATATGTATTAAAATACTGGATTTACTACAACAATGAAATATCAAATTGCTTTATCACACTAAATCTATTATGTACACTGATAAAACTACATTATACGTCAGGATGATCAATGTGCTCATTATAAGTCAACGTTTTAAAGAGTTACCACAAAGCTTCATTAGCTATAGTCCTCGGTTTAACATGAATGCTAATGCGGATTCTTTAGTGCCATCTGAAAGAAAAATAAATACAAGTACTGACTGCAAAAAACGCATCTTATTTTTAACAAGCTGTTTAGAAAATGCAGTGTAATGTCATTTTTTCATAAACTGAAAGTAATTCAATCAGTTGAGGCAATGATATTCTACCTTTAAGTATAAGTTCACAGCACATTCTTGTCACCTTGTCAAAATTTTTGTTATGAAAAACTTGAACGCAAATCATCATATCAGGTTCGGGCACACAATATTGTACTTTTTTTATACATATTTTACACATAGCATTAACTGTACATAACTATACATTTTCAGTCTTCCGCAAATAGTAAACAATTGGAGTTGGATTTACCATTTTATGAAATATCCATAAAATACTATTTTGTCACAACCCATAATGTATTAAAATGAAAAAACTAAAACAACAAATCCAATATACTTGTGACAATTAATATTTCATGTAAGTACAAATATTGCAAATTGAAGAGATTTAGCTGCAGAAATTCAAAGGCACATTTTTTTATTTGGCATATTATATCCAAATTTTCACTTCAGTTTTCTTTTTATACCAAGCATATAAGTACAAAGCTTCAATATGAATGCTGCTATTGAGTACTGCAAAGGTAAAGTAAAAGGTCTTGGTTATAATGAGCATCCTGAACTTTCTTCAACAAACTCGCTATATTTTTTTTTTCTTTAAAACCAGGTACATTTACCTTTTTAAGGGTACATATAAATCCAATAAGAATGTTCTTATAATTATCTACGTAACAATTGTAGCATATACTCTACGAGTTATATAGTTCTTTAATATGAGAATTTTATTTTATATGTTCCAGTTGTGGGAGTTTAGACAAAAGTTCCATGTATTGATTAGAGATCGAATATTATATTATGAATCGTTCTACACATACGCTGGCTGGTAATCACATTATGAATTTTGAACGCATCAATCCCGTACCTATATTTTATTAAAAACTTATATTTAACTAAAAACTGAAATAAGTAGTAAAAGGGAAACATTTATTAATTTATACGCTACGTGTCACAAGTCATATAAATAAAATGTGAGACTAAAAGTAAACAACTCACAATAAGAGACCTAGCTTCTTTCTCTTCAATAGCCGGCAAAGATTATTAAGTCTCGAATGTAAAAATTATGTACATTGTGTCAAACAAAATGCAATACCATAAAACTAATCAGCATCATTACAGTATTTAACACGTAAATAGTGAAGCCGGCTGGCGCGGCGTGCACTGCCGGCCATTGTGCGCCGCGCTCACGAGTCAGGCGGAATATCCCATTCCGCCAGGCCGCGGTCCACTAACTCCCTATTCAGGAATATTACTTGCTGAAATATAAGATAAAACTATTGAACTCAACGCACTTTTTCTGCAGTACAATTAGTTACCAACTAGTTAGTACCAATTCACATCAAAACTTTATCTATTATAATATACAGCAAGCATTTTTAAAATGTGCGTGTTACCTGTGGGTGTAATGTGAGGTAGAGATGTACGAGTGGGAGGCCAGCCTCGTCATAGCCGGCTACTTGCGCGTGTAAAAGCTGTCCCGCCGTCAGACCGGCCATAATACGGAGAGCCTCGCCGCTCCACTCTGCTCCTAGTAACATTATGTATAAAATACTCTATTATCCATGTTCAAAGCCATTATTAATTAGTCATAACGCCTAAATAATGTTTATTACACATAGATTTTCAAATCTCGGTACTGAGCAAAGCATTAAAATAAAACAGTGAGCTTCAATTATATTATGTTTCTTGCAAAACAACTACAATAACTGTTACTTAAATGTAAAGAATAAATTTAATATCGTCGTGTATATGATAAAGACTTACAAAGATTATCATAAATACATTCTTATTTTATCAGCTACACACCCAATCAGGCATGACAACTAAAAAATATTTTGAGATACTCATTAAATGTTTGATAGTGCTTACAAAGGTGTCTAGATGATAAATAGTCAATGATTGGATCTTATTCCACGTTGTTTGTCTTGTTTCTCGGTTATTGTTTTTAACAGTTTATAAAAAGATAAGGAGATTATGCATTCAACAAGTTTTGTTATTCACTTTGTATAAGTACTTTTTTATATTAACTGTCTGTATTTTTACTAGTTGATTTCATCCCCAAAAGAATATGAATGAATGAATAATAATATGTTGTTAGACAAATTGTCTGTTGTCAAGTTTAAGACCACAATAGCCAGTCTGGCGTCAAGTAACATTGATGCAGTCTTAAAAGCAGCTTACCTGGAATGTAAAAAATAAATAAAACATAAATGTTGTACCAATTTAGTGGTAAAATGGAACTCACCATTATTCGCTGGTTTTACGAAAGCAAGCATGGCTTCTGTTGCCTGGAAAGGTAACGTCATAAAGTCTGAGCGGATCTGTTTGAGTTGATCATTATCCACAGTCAGATAGCCGCCAAAGTCCACCAGTTTCACAACAGATGTGTCATTTTCTTCAGATGTTGATATTACTTGTGCGCGATACCAGTTGTTTTCAGTTGGGGCAGCACAGATTGAACCCTCTAAAATTGACGAATTAATTATCATTATTGAATTCACCAACAAAAAAATCTCAATTCAAAATCTCAAATGATTAAGGTTTGGACCTCCAGGTGTTGTTGGTGTTTATCAAAGCACTCCTTGAAGTTCTGCATCGATCGGCAGAGTCTCAAGTAGTGTCAATATAAGCCATTTAGAATTTCTTTCCATAACACCGCAATGCACACTTATCAGTACTGTAACGGCATCGCGTCGTAAGGTCGGTGCCTGCCGTTTACAAGAAGCGTCTTGTATACGGCAGTCACCGAGCTTACGGGCATCGCCGTGCTCTGAGTTCTGGTAAGGCCCGTGCTTATGTACGATAGTTTGCCGCCTAGTGGGCAGCGACCTAATGAAGCGAAGCGATGCCGATCCGATACTGATACGTGTGCGATATGTGCTGATGGCATGTTATATGGGCTTACCATAATATAACACAAGAAGTAACAGAATAAGCATAACTTCCGACAATTAAAGAAAAAAAAACATAAAATGCTTTTACGAAAGTAGTCCATTATTATTGGGTAAGTGTTAGTTGCAATTTAGGTTGTGCATTCAATTCAATTTTGTTGCTTAGTAGTCAGATTTAGAATAAATATTACTATAATAATCATTTCTAACAGCATTGTATCAATTTCATTGTTTCTTTTCCATTATTTACACAATGTTATAAAAAGAAACTTTAGAAATTTATTCGATATTTTGAACTTGTTCTTTGCTAATAATAGGTTTGATATGGATATTGAATGAACATAAACAAATTATTTTTAGTTTCAATGCAAACAAGGAACCTTATTTAATATCACAATAATCAGTTACTTCCTCAGTTAACTGTCTCGTTAGCCTAGTGGTCCTAAGCTCGACTGCTACCCTAGAAGTCCCGGGTTCGATTCCCAGGTTGAGCAAAAAGTGTTATTGGGTTTTTGTATGAAATTCGCAGTAGTAGCTCGGAGTTTGGATTTGTGCCCGGTTAATGGCAATAGGCCTCGCCCCCCATTACATGGGACCTAAAAATACCGAAGAACTGTGGGTGTACATTGGTACACCTCTGCCTAACCCTTTGGGGAATACAGGCGTGATGGTATATATATTCAGTTACCTTTAACGGGACGTGGCAGTGATGGTACGTCTGGGTTCTGATATGTTGCTGCCATGAGACGGTGTAATGCGTGCAGTGACGGGAAAGTCGGGTGAAGAGGTTGTTGTAGGAAGAAGTGTCCTGCACTTACTAGACACGTCATTATTGTGTCATTGTTCACAGATTCCACAAGCTGAAAACAAAATTAGCATTAATTGTTTATTTATAAACAAGTTTTTAATATTTTATTTATTTAAATTGTGCTATAATGCTGTAAATTGTTTATTATCTTTGAATGTAACAGATATTGTTGATCTGTGTTTTTAGGTAAGATAAGTGATAGCAAACAAAGAATCAAAAATCATTTACAATTAAACAACTTTTCTAGTATGACTTACTTGTAGAAACTCTGGTAAACTATATCTTTGATATAGTTCTGCACTAATTTCTTGTAGAGAAAAGTTGGGGAATTTCTTTTCAGGAAACTTTTCCTTAATCATTTCTAAAGCAGCTTCTATTTCACTCTGAGTTCCTAAAATTAAATTTCAGTGTTAGTAATTTCAAAAGCAGGATTATTTAAATACAATTACATTATTATGAGTACTATAATACCTTCAACTGCACAAATTTTTTGTTTAACAGGTTCAGGATGTCTTCTAACATACACACTTGCACCAGTTTTGGATTTTATTTGGGTGACAAAGGACCCATGTTTTCCTATAAGGAGCCCTACAAGGCTCTGTGGTATAACAAATTGATGTATTCTAAGAGCAGTTTCAGAAGGAACCATGTCATTGTTTAAATTTGCTGGTGGAGGACTGGCTGCTTCAGAGCATCCTTTACCGCTGTCACTTGACCCCTGAAATAAAAAGACATGGATAAAAATGTATTTAATTATCTATCAAATCTGCTTTACTTACAATGTTTTTGGTATTTTATTTATAAAGAAAAGCAAACCATGTCAATAGCTATTTATATTATGCTTTATTCCAAGTTAAAGAGAAATCTTTGACTACAGCAAGTAAAGTTCAAAATGTTCTTACCTCACTATGGTTATCAGAGAAGTGGCACATTGATGGACTAGCTAGCATAGGGTCCACAGGACTATGATTAGCAGAATCTCTTTCTGAGATATGTCTACTTTGTGCTGTGGAAAATCTGTTATCAGTGTCATTACTATCACTAGGTTCATCAACTACACTAACAATATTATTAACATTTGCATCTTCAGTGTCACCCATAGTGCCATCTTCAGTTGTATTAACCTCAGATTCAATTGCATCCAATTTTGTACATTCTTGCTGCACAAATTTCTCTCCTGATTTTCCAGGCATTTCCTGTGAATGCACAATATTTGTATCACTTGCCCGAATGATTATTGGGGAATGATCAACAATTTTATTACAGCAATTGACTACACATGGGAGTGTAGAGCACATGTTAGGCGACTTCTGTTTTGCTTTAAATGATGGTTCTTTAGAGCATAGGCTCATAGAGTTAAACTTGTCAAAACCAGCTGACATTCGTTTTTCCATTTCAATTGATTTTTTCCTAATAATTTTTTCTATTTCTATATCAACTTCTTCATCTGTCAATTCTAATGGGGAAGACCTTTGGGAATTGCTGCCATTTGGTAAGATGTCAATGGGAGCTGATTTAATAACAGAACGCTCAGCTTTGCCCAAGGGTGATGTTCGCTGAGCTTCAGCCTGAGCATTCAATGCCTCTGCAAGCTCCTCTTTCAAGCTTTTAATCTTTTCTCTTCCACCCGGGTCAGATTTTGCATATTCCCTTTTTTTTCGGAACCAAAAAATTCCCAATAAAACTGCAATGGATGGGACTGACCACATAAGTAATTGACGACAAGGGGCCATTGTAATAAGCCACTTTTATAAACAATCTAAAACAAAGAGAGTTGTTACTGATAAAAATCAAATAAAAGCAGTACATTTAGAAGGTAAACAATTTCAAATGAAAACACTGAATTATTTGCAATATTTCCATGTGAATGAAAGCTAACCAATAATTTCACATCATTGGATTACTATAATAAAAGTGTCAAGGATATCCAAATTTAATGTTATACAGCAACTTGTAAAAATAAATCATGAGGTTATAAAAAAAATTGTCACAACCTTAACAAATATTGTTTTTACAAAATTTTAATAATTAAAATAATCAACAATACTTTCTAAGTTGATACTACCTATAACTGTGACTATTTCATGAAAACATGAGCAGAAAATTTAATTTTCTAGATTACACACACAGCACATCCAAGCCAATAGATAAATAAATACTTAATTAGGTAACTCAACATTTGAAAGTGGGTCAATGACCTTGATGTCAAAATACGCAACACAATTAAGTTTATAAATATAAAAGGGTAATAAGATCAATAAGCTATTAAATTGGAAATAAAATGTTTACTATAAAGCACTCATTTTCATAAGAAAATATTTTAACTACAGCTGACATTGTTTTTGTTTTGTTTCCTTTGTACACCATATATTTTATGCTAAACAATAATCATAAATATACATACAGCTTTAATTTATTTCATTTTAAATGATTTTGCAATAATTGTGACCTAGAGCTTATAATCTAGGCTAGAGTGTGTAGGTATTTATACAAAATAAACAAATAATTTTAGGAATTAGGTTATTTAAATCTTTTATAATACCGACCTGAATACTTTTTATTTATTTCTATCATCATTGGAAGATTCTTTTTATCTGTTGATACAGGAAACTTTTTGTATAATGACTAGTTAAATAGGTTATTGTCCCGCGTGTTTATTTATTATGTGATGTGGATTCCGTAACTATAAATAGTGTATACACTCAATTCAAAATTATTTACAAGTGTAGAATATTAATCAATTCATCCAACTATATCGTATTAAATGTGAAAGACCGGGTCCGGAGGTAGTGAAATTAGAGCAAAGCATGGGCATTTCATTATCTTTCGAGCATAATAATTCCGTTACAAATTATAGTTACTGTGATACAAACAATTTTCAGGGCTATGCTAATAATACCTTTAAAACCATGTGCTACTGATCTTTTTTGAGAAACACAAGTAATAAATGTTATCCGGTGAGGGTCATGAGTATTATGTAGAAACCTTCACAAGCAACACGTAAGCAAATTATGTGGAACCATACCTAAATGAAAGGTTACGCAATTATAATCGTGTCAACACCTAAATAGTAAGATGCCAATTATTATTTTTACGATTGATTTCTAATAACGATCAGTTATTGATCTGTATGACTTATCTCAACCTATGAACTTGCGTAGTTACATACAGTCCCCGTGATCCAAATGTGGAATCATGCCGCCGGCTACAAAAACTAAAAGTTACTTACTTAAATTTCCAAGGAAAAATGTAGCCACTTTTTAAATGACTAAACGAAAACAAGCCGAAAAGATAAGTTAACCGATATTACTACCAAATTTCACTAAATTTTATCCAATAATCCACGTGCTCACAATGTTTTCGAAGCACAACAAAATTCAATATGGCTGACTGTCGACTGAACTACTGAAGAAGGCACTTAAAAAATAAACTCTATGGTTCATTCAATTCTCTGTGATCAGCTATGAAGTAAATGAAACTTAGTAATGCCGCGTTTACATGTTGTCCCAGTCTTGGCAAGGGTTTATAATAAAACTGTGTGAATGAGGTCTTAGTTGCGAGAGTTTTTTGTTGTTTCGGTTGAGTGTCATGCATTGGTAATTATTAATGAATGTCTTCTGTATGTAATTTGCAGTCTAAAGCCACTGAACGAAAGCCACTATGTCGAATTTTATGTCATTCTTGCAACTTCACAGTTTGACAAAGAGACGTCAATTAGCAAACTACCGGAAATCACAGAGT
This sequence comes from Caradrina clavipalpis, assembly GCA_932526535.1. NCBI lineage: Eukaryota > Metazoa > Arthropoda > Insecta > Lepidoptera > Noctuidae > Caradrina > Caradrina clavipalpis. Next base: position 9,510,793 of record OW052093.1, read on the forward strand.
TTATAAAACTACCGGGAATTATTGTTATTATAGACTATATATCACTGAGGGCCGATGCCTGCCGGGGCTGCGGGTTGTTCGAAAGAGATACCGCGCCCCCGGAACGCAAAGGGCACATGAAGGAACATAGACGGGTTTTAGTCAGTAAAAGTCTGACACTCCCTCCCGCCCCGCCCAGGGCGGGGGAAGTTACTTGATGATTACCCGTCTATTAAAAAAAAAAAAAAGTTGTATTATTATATACTGGCTAGGTGTTATGATGCGTGTTAAGACAATAATTCATGATTCAAGCTATTAAATTAGATTACCTATATTATATTTGATGTTATATAGTTTTAATATGAACGTTTATAACTTTATAGCACTTTTATCAAAAACTTGTTTCATTATGGACTTATGGTGGAACCTCCACGGTAACCCGCGAAATTCAAATTATCTTACGTTTTTGCATTTCAGTATTAGGTTTAATGTTGATTAATGTATGATTCGCGGGCGTAAGAAATATGTATTTCAGAATTATAACCATTAAAATAACTTCATAAGTCGGTATAATCCCAAAATGTCAAGATTTCATGAAATAGTCATTCTTTTGGGTTACCTGCCCCTATGGAGTGTTATTGTTGACTGAAATGGTTATAATTCTGAAAATACTTTATTCTTACGCCCGTGAATCATACTTTATCATAATTATAACCTAATAGTGGTGGAGGATTTTTTACCTTAATTTTTTTTTCATGTTTCGTGTTATTGGGTTTTTCTATGAAATTCGCAGTAGCAGCTCGGAGTTTGGATTTGTGCCCAGTTAATGGCAATAGGCTCGCCCCCTATTACATGGGACCTAAATATACCGGCGAACTGTGGGTTTACATTGGTACACCTCTGCCTAACCCTTCGGGGAATACAGGCGTGATGGTGATGGTATTTTATTTTGTCCTACCTACTTATTATATTTTGAATTTGTTAAATATTTGACTTGTACTTTCACATGAAAGAAAAATGTCAGGCAAAGGCACGCTGTTAATATTTTGTTAAATTAAGTAGTTTATATACATATGTATGTCGTTGGATAGGTAATTGTGTGTACTCCATTTTGTTATATTATGGCCGTTAAGTTGTAGGTAATGGGGTTCTCGAGATATTTCCCAAAAACAAGTTAAAGCAAATTAATTTCGCTGAATGGAACATTAGTGCAAATCTTCATTATCTATAGCCATATAAGCGCTGCTGCCTTACTGCTTTAAGATCATGAAGTCGTCACATGTCTTAATCACTCAGCTGTTTAACTGATTACACGTTAGGAACAACAGTTTGCTATTTTCAAAAAGTTATTTTTTCTAATTTTTCACGTTTGGTAATCACATTAGACAACACATCAATAATAATAATAATAACTGATGTAGCTACTGAAGGTAACAGGAACTTTCAGTAGCGCCATCAGGATGGAATTTGGTGTGGACAAATGTGCGGTCATGTATGTCAAGCGAGGGGAGATTGTGGAGTCCGAGGGAGTTCAACTCTCGGAATCCATAAACCTTAGATCCCTTTCTTTAACGGAGACCAATAAGTATTTGGGTATGTCGGAAGCGTTGGGCATCAATACTGTTGTCGTGAAGCAATCGTTGAAGGAGCGCTTCTTTGGCCGCCTGAAAAAAGTATTTAATAGTCTTTTATCAGGCGGAAGCAGGGTTGCCTTCAACGGGTGGGTCATGCCGGTATTGATGTACTATTTTGGCATACTAAAATGGACTCAAACGAAACTCAATGCCCTGGATGGGAGGGTTCGTACATTGTTAACGGTATATCGAATGCATCACCCACGGTCATCGGTGATGAGACTGAATATTCCGCGCAAGTGTGGAGTTTGTGGCTTCTTAAATGCTAAGACTTTCCACAACCGCGAGATATGCAGTCTCAGGGACTTTTTCCTTTTAGCCGACCGACGTGGGAATGCACCAAGATGGTGCATGGCATGGCAGTGGATAAGGGCCTCACCCCGCTCTCCTTGGCTAAAGAGAACTGGAGCAAATCAGTAGTGCTGGTGACTAAAGATCGCGAGGAGGTATGGCAGAGTAAAGAGCTTCACGGACGCTTTTTCCGGGTCTTGCATGGGCCCGATGTAGATTTCTTAGCGTCCGTATCCTGGCTTCGCTTCGGAGACCCATTTGGGGAAACCGAAGGTTTTGTCTGTACAATTATGGATGAAGTTATCATGACGAATAACTACCGGACATTTATTGTGAAGGATGGCACGGTTGACATTTGTCGGACATGCCACCGGCCGGGGGACTCAATCCGCCACATTATCCCTGGGTGTTCTCGTATAGCTAACGAAGAGTACTTGCATAGGCACAACCTTGTGGCCAGGATCATTCATCAGCAACTTGCTCTGAAATACCGCCTTGTAGAATCGGAAGTACCGAACTATGGGTATGTGCCCGACCCAGTTCTCGAAAATAGCAATGTCACATTGTACTGGGACTGATTCATCATCACTGACAGGACTATTGTAGCCAATAAGCCTGATATAGTGGTGGTGGATCACGTAGACAAGCGCGCAATGATTGTTGACATAACAGTCCCACATGACGTGAACCTCGTGAAGGCCGAGAATGACAAGAAGATCAAGTATCTTGTAGTCGTAGTTAGACATGTGGGATGTGCACTCAGCGATCATTGTGTCGATTGTCGTTTCAGTCAATATTAAATATACCAAATAAGTCATAATATTTAAAGCTTGCTCTTTTTCCAACAAAGCGCACGCGTCGAGAGGCGTGCTTTACTAACTCCCCCAAGTTCGACACGGTCGCTAGTCACTTATGTAGCCATAGTTAATGAAAAATTGCATTATTGTTCTATTCGGCGAAATTATTTTGCTTTAGCTTGTTTTTGGGAAATATCTCGAGAACCCCATTACCTACAACTTAACGGCCATATAACAAAATGGAGTACACACAATTACCTATTCAACGACGTATGTAACATCACTGTTGAGTAGGTAGACCAACTCCCATACATTTTTGCCCACTCTCCTTTGTACTTGTAATGTAATGTAATTCTCCAGACCGATTCCGGCCACGGCGGCTAATCTTAATGCAGACTAGCCACGTACGCAGGAGATATTATAGTGCACAAATGTGTGCGCAAACACAGGTGCACTCCCTAACTCTCATAGCCCGATGGGACGGCAATCTGACACGACCGGAGAGAGATCAGGCGCAGGACCAACGGCTTTACGTGCTTTCCGAGGCACGGGGATGTCACACCACCAACTTCCAAACTCCGGGCTGCTACTGAGAAATTCCTAATGGAAAAACCCAATAACACTTTTTGCCCGACTTGGGAATCGAACCCGGGACCCCTTGCTCAGCAGTCGCGCTTGCGACCGCGAGACCAACGGGGCAGTCGGGGGAATTTGTACTTAAACAATAGAGATGAATATGCTTTAGGCGGAAAAATATGACGCATCTCGTCGCTTCGATTCTGCGCAAGTGAGTTCAACTACTGCCTTCAACTACCTTATGCGTTTGTAAACTTAGTCCGACGCTTTCATCAGACTAGGTTCTAGGTTCACCAGTAAATTAATTATTTAGTCTAATTTAACCTTAGTAAAACATATTGTGCCCTTTAGATCCAGGACAAACACACACCACTATCCCACCCTATCTCCAAGAGTACCTATAGGGATACTTAAGTGTCAGCAGATGTCACATATTGTGCAAATTTCGTGCTATGGCGGAGTTTTTGGTGGAGGAGCACTAGTTGGAGGGATCACTCATGGAATCACTTATCTCTCTGCCCTGGTGAAGACTAGTAGTACCTCAACACCCTAGGAACTGTCACCGTTTCGCTCAGTGTCCATTACATTTTAAATTTGACTGCGAAGCTAAATAAAAACGTGATTGAAGTGTAAACACTGATTCTCTGTCTCGATTACCCCGTTAAACGCCCGCACGATGACTGATGATGATGCCAATAATACCGACGTTCCGACATATGCTTACAAATCTTCATTATTCAGTATTTCATAAGTTACTGCAATATTGGACGGTGCTCCCGACTAGACAATGGCCCACCTGCTGCAGTGCCCAGTGTCCTTAGTGTTGGGTAAATAGCCGGATGCTTTGAGTTATTATCGATTATAATCCATAAGTGTCCATAAATAGCCTTGCAATGGATGATAACCCTGCTATTAATGTATTGTTGAAAAAATAAATGCTTTTTTTTTGTTTAGTGTAATATCTGTGGGTGTGAACTTAAATTGGGTGCGTGTACGCAGTGTGATTCAAAGTATTGTAATTCTTTTTATTTATTTTCACTTTTTGCACAAGAAAAAGTGTTAATATGTATATAAAAGGTACACATTTTTTGGAAAATTCAGTATGGTTAATTTCGATTGCCAATACCAAAATTACTATTGACACATCGCTTTGTGATTTAACCATCTACCTAATTAATTACTTGGTTTAAAAAAGCGAGCTAAATATGTAAGTGTATGTATACCTACAAATAAACTTTAACCGATACGTAAAAATGTAAGGTACAATAAGTAAGTTATTTTTAGCTCTTTTCTGTGAATACGACGTAGGTAAATTATAAACAATGGAAAATAGGAGCGGAAGGTAGGTAACATGCATCCCCGTACCCCCGTTTTTCATCTCTTTCTGGCGCTAATATTTATTCGTGCCAGAAAGAGATGCATAAACTGCACTACAGTGACGCCAACCGAATCCGGGATCAGTACGTCGACTGATATGTTTCGGAAAAAAATATAAAAAACATGGGGGATATTTTTTATATTTTTTTTAAAGACTGAGTAAGAATAAAAAAAACTAAGTAGGTACATAAAAATCTAATTATCAAAAATCTATGTAAATTGCTGATTGAAAATTTTTAAATGGGTCAGATTAGTTTTAAATTGCACATTTATTTACTACAAATAAAGATGATGGAAATGAAGTCTAATAAATAAATAAAATAAAATAAATATCTTGAGACAACTCACACACGGCTATTTGATCCCAAGCTAAGCAGAGCTTTTTTTTTTTTTTTTATAGACGGGAAATCATCAAATAACTTCCCCCGCCCTGGGCGGGGCGAGAGGGAGTGTCAGACTTTTACTGACTAAAACCCGTCTATGTTCCTTTCATGTGCCCTTTGCGTTCCGGGGGCGCGGTATCTCTTTCGAACAACCCGCAGCCCCGGCAGGCATCGGCCCTCAGTGGCCCCATCCAAGTTTGCTGACATCTCTTTGAGGCGCGCGTGGAACACGAACGCGCCGTCGAAACGGTCTGTCGCTAGTGAACGTACGGACGGTGAGCTACCCATTGCTCACCGTCCACAGACACGCGTCTACGGTGGCCGGGAGTCGTCTCGCGGCTCCCGACGCCCGGAGCGTCTACCGCGGCGGCCGCTGGGACGGGGGATTGTCCTCTCCCTCTCCCGTCCCGCCGCCTCCTTCTCTAGCATTACAGCTTCGCAGAAGGAGGCGACTGCTTCCCATTCCCTTTCGCTCCGGACCATGGCCTGAACCAGTGCCGAACGCGAGAGGGCGCCGCCGCCGATGGCCGCCTCGAGGACTCGGCGGTGCTCAGCCCAAGCAGGGCACACCGCCAAAGTATGCTCCACCGTGTCCTCGGGGCGATCCTCGCAATGGTGACACCCGGGCGTTTCCTCCCGCCCGATGAGGTGCAGGAACCTCCCGAATTTTCCATGTCCGGTGAGGACCTGCGTCAGGCGGTAGGTGAGGGCGCCGTGGTGCCGCTCAAGCCACTCCTCAAAGAGGGGACTTACCGCCTCAATCAAGGCGTGCCCTGCACGAGGTTGCGACAGTCGTTCTCTCCATGTCGCCATGAGATCGAGCCGGAGTTCCGTCCGCTGGGCGGCAATTTGCCGCGGCAGCGGAGTTTCGCCCCGGCCCAGTGCCTCCGCGCGCCACTCGTGTAGGCGCGCGAGGACCAGCGCTTCCAGATCCCATGGCGGCAATCCGGCAAGGAGGCTCGCTGCCTCGCCGGAGATCGTGCGGTATCCGCGGATGACCCTTATGGCGATCACCCGCTGGGACGCGTTCAGGTAATGGGCGGCAAGCCACCTCAAGCCCCGCGCCCACACCGGGGCCCCGTAAAGGGCCATCGAACGCACGACCCCCGCGTAGAGCCTCCGGCAGGAAAGCTAAGCAGAACTTGTGTTATGGTAACCAGACAACTGATATACATATTTATGTAATTTATAAATACATACATATTATAGATAAATCACACCCAGGACCCAGACACAGAACAAACAATCATGCTCGTCACACAAAGTTTGTCCTGGGTGGGAATCAAACTCACGACCTCCGGCTTAACAGTCAGGGCCACTAACCACTAGACCAACAGGCCCGTCAAAATCGTAATCGCGTGTAATCTGACAGTCCTAAGCCAGAAAACTATGAAGGGAAATTTTCAATCACTAAAATAACAATAACAGCAGGGTTATCATCCATAATTGCTATTAATGGCTACTTACTGGCTTTTAATCGATTATTAGCCAAATGATATTAACCGGATTATTATCATTACCCAACACTAAGTGTCCTTACACCTGCACCTTGTAGGATATGACAAATGTCACTGAGGCCGCGATAAACGTGGCCACGTACTGAAATCAAGTACTTTAATGTACTTAAAATAAATTGGATCACCTAAAACAGATTCGACAAGAAGAATGCACTGGAAGGCTGCTTGTATAATAGGTTTGCTCCGAGGAATTGTTTGACTTTGTGTATGATTGACTCTAGGTCTACCAGAATCTGATGGCATTTTAAAAAGTAACAATATTGTTTTGAGAACGAGAAGAGGATGTATCGTTGTGTGATGTGAATAGAAATGGCGCGAGTGTGGAGCAAATTAATGAGTTTTTATACTTGGGCAGTATTTTTGCACGAAATGGAAAGATTGATGTTGATGTGGAAAGGAGAATAAATGCGGGAAAAATAAAGTGAATAGTGCTATACATGCGGTTGTGACCAACCAGTCGACTTCCAAAAAGGCTCGACTGGCTGTGCACAATGGCGTGCTGGTGCCTACACTTCTGTATGGAAGTAAATGTCGGGTATGGCAAACGATGCATGAAAGTAGGATTAATGCTGAGGAGATGCGTTCCTTGCCAAGTGCAGGGTCGGATCTGTGTATAGGCTTTTTGGGCAGGTACCCAGGGCCCCCGAATATAAAGGGCCTCCAGTAAAAACATATTTGTAATTTATCACTACGCCATCGGCTACATTACGCTACAATTAATGTCTTCATTTGTTTTTGTTTCCCATTGGTACCTACCGCAAAAAACATTTTATCAAACAGTTTAGTTCCGACCGCAACATAGTTGGAAAAACGAATGATGATGAGTTTGTTAGTTACTCATCGTCATCTGCTAACACTATTTGAGGGGGCCCCAAATAGTGTTAGCCCAGGGCCTCACAAATTCGCAGTTCGCCCCAGAGTAAGTGTGATGTATCTTTGGACGATAGAGTGAGGAATGAGGATATACGAGAACGTTGCGGAGTTAAAAGAAGATGTAGGTAGTGATAAAGGTTGGAAAGAGTACCTACCTATGCTTAGATGGTTCGGTCATGTAGAGAGTATGAGTGAAAGGCGACTTACAAAAGGAATCTATACGGCAGATGTGAGTGGCAATGCCGGTAGGGAACGCCCTAAAAAGACCAACCCTCACCTTATTGGTGAGGTTCTTTAGAAAAGTCGGGTGCAAGTACTCGTAACCGGCGTGCTTGTAGGACCAGCAGTGCGATTCTCTAAGCTTCACTTCGTAATTCGTAAGCTGGATCCGCAGTGAGATTACAAAATGGTATTCTGTTAAACACGATCATGCCGGTGACGTCACCACGGCGAGCGAATACTAAACCAAGGTCAAGTGGGTTCGTTATTGAAGTGAGCGCGGTCACTTGAGTGAGGCTTGGGTGAGTTTGCATTTTAGAGAATCGCACTGCAGAAGCATGAAGGTGGAGGAAGTGAAACGAGTATGTAAGGATCGTAGTAGGTGGCGCTCTGTGTTTCTACCTACCCCCATGGAAAAAGGCGTGAGCTTATAAATGAAATATTGTGACTTCTGTGTGGCAGTAACTGTCTAATTAAAATTTGAGATAGTCGCTGTTGAGACATTTTTACTTTAGCCAAATTGGAAAAACAATCTATAACAGTTCACTGTCCCTTAAAATACAGGTTTATACCTAGTTTAAGAGGCAGGGTTCTCAATTTTTGTACAGATATCACAACAAATAGTTTAAGTGGTTTAGATCTCTACCCATTGTTACCATCGCTATATGCATTGTAACTATCTGTAATTTTTGTGAATAAACATATATTATTCATTTTATTCATAACAACAAACATTTAAAAAAATGTGGGTTTATAAGCACTTGCTGCATGTTATAAAAGTAATAGTATATAATTAGAGTCACAATTTACTTTTGTGTTTGTCCTATAAAATACAATAAAACATTTAAAAGTTTGTGAAAAATCATTTTTGTACCTGCACTATTCCCTAATTTGACAGTTTGTTTTTGAATATTCTGCATTGAATGTGGTGCAAGTATAGGTATGTATAGTTAATTCCTTTTTAAAATAATTGTTACAATTACATTTTTGATTTTCACTTGCAGATAAGGAAGAGGAACTCAGGCTACTTCTATTTCCGAAAAATAATTTAGGGCTCAGCACAAAGAGATAAATCACCGTGATAACTGACAATCATGCAAAAGTCATGGGCATAAGCTAGTTTATAAGAAACTAGCTGACCCGCCACGACTTCGTTCGCGTGGTATCCTACCCCTACCGACACTTCTGACTTTTATTTTTCGTTTCATTGTTTTAAAGATGTATTCTGCTATGGGTACAAATCCAACAAATCAAAAACCATGGCAATCGGTCCAGCCGTTCTCGAGTTATAAGTCTTGTAACAAAGAAGAAGAAGATAAGTGTGGAAAGTAATACACAATTGAATAATTTTTCATGAATGAAAACTCATGTTCCTATGGACCAAAAAAATTATAAAAAAATATCAAGATTGTAAAGTCTAATTTCCCAGTATTACAACCTATTACTTTGATTTCCCTTTTTGCTATGAAATTCTGGTACACTTCTTTCTTTATTATCATGTGGGCAGTGAGGTCTTGCACCTCCACAAACTCTAGTGTCAGAGTTTCTAAACTGCTACACTGATGTACCAGTACGATGATATACATTGACAGATCACTTTGGTCATGAAATTCATCCCCACAACTACAAACCCGATAAATCTTTACCCACAGAGTTGTTTCAATTATTTCCATCTGACATTTTGGACAACGAGGTAGGTGTGAAGAAATTGGAGAGCATATTTTTTGATGCAATATAGTGAAAAAGGTTCAAAAACTATAGCAACACATTTTTTATGATTTTTAATTAAATAAACCTAGATTCTAAACATGGGTCTACAGTAAATTTTTTCTCTTTAAGTTAAAGAATAGAATTAATAACATATTATACACCTTAATGTTACTTATTATTGATTGTCCGCATCAAACATATTTTAAATACATATATACCACATAGCTTTCAAAGCATATCTCACTAAATTAATAAAATATTCATTTCACTATGACTCATAAGATGATATAGAACTTATAATAATATAATAATGATAGATGTATGGATGTAACCGAGAGAATGCTCAAGTTCAAATTATAACATTGATCTAGTCAACAAGTGTGACAGATGCATACTTACTGTGCCAATAATTTAACACATCACAAGCAAAACAATCATTTTAATTTTTGATTGAATCTTCAAAGCCAGTGTGAACTTATTAATCAAAATCATTTGAAAATTGACAATAATTATAGTGGCAATCATAATATGTAGACCAGGAGAATGGAAAAATAATAGAAGTTAAGTCTTGTTAATATAATTATTTAATAGGTAGGTATATGTACATTCCTTTCTTTTAATTTCGTGGATAGGGGGTCGCCTTCAGGTTTTCACCAGACAAATGGGATTAATTCAAGGAATGTTGCACAATAATTTCACTATAATTTCATGTTACTGTAGATTAACAAGTGAATATGTATTTGTAATGAAGTTATAATTTTATACTAATGTGTTACAAACACTTACATGTTATTTGTGGAGAAATACTGCTTGTCTATAGAATATAGACAACATTTCACAATGTAGGTATGTATATGAAATAATTTTGAGAACTAAATATATAAAATCACAAAGTCGTGTTTATTCATAACAGCAAAACAATTTACATAGACTTACTGTAGACATAATTAGTGCTAATTTTTATATAGCATCTACTGCATCAGCTTCATCTTCTGAACTCACTTCATCTCCAAATTCAATATCCTCATCCAGACCATCCACGGAATAGACCACTGTCTCATTGATTCGTACTGTCTCTGGGAACTCTCCATACGTCTTCAGATTCCTTGCCTCGTCAGGAGTGTATTTCAGGATAACATCAGCTTTTGCGTCTTGGTAATCTCGCAACCCTATTAGTATAATGTCACCTTGGTTTATCCAAACTTTTTTCCGTAATTTACCTCGGATATGACAAAGACGTTTTATGCCATCAAAGCACATGGCCTCCAAGCGGCCATTACCGAGCATTTTTGTGACTTGGGCGTACTCCTGTCCGTCTTCTTTGAAGACCAGCTCACGTTTTTCTGTTTCGTTTTCATTCTTTCCTCTTCTCCTGTTTTTACCACCTTTTCCTTTATTCTTCGGCATAATTTATATAATTTTGAGTACAAACATATACAGTAAGACTACGAAAATCTCTGTAAAGACAGGTTCGTGTTTTCGTTTGACAGAAACTTTTTTTTTAACCTGTTTTTCGTGCTGCGTTGCAAACATTGAGATATATCTATACAGATGCCTTAGAGATAAATGTTTATATTACATGCCTGTCACTCCTGTCAGAGCGGAGCATAACTGCCACTATGAGCCAGAATCGTCTGTTTGAAATAAAGTTCATATTCCTACTAAACGCGTCTAAAAGCGTATTATTTGGCAGCCATTTTGTGTCATAAAACCTTTTAAGGCAGCATCAGCGGTTTTTATAGATATGGCTTGTCCATAGACGGAGGTCAATAGTTGCAATTTCAATGCACAGATACAAAAGTTAAGATTAAATTCTACTCAGCAAGACAGAAGACAATAAAAAAATCTGGACAATGAGTTTAGTGACGTTGCTCTGTCAGTCTTGGTCAAACCAACCAATTTAAACCTCTGCCAATTAGATTTATTAATAATTATTGTCTCATTGTCAATAGATTAGGTACATTTTGAAATACGTAAATTTCCAAATTAATCATCTCTAGACAAGTATATTTTTTCTATAATGACTAATAAGCCAGTCTTATTATGTAAGTAAGTACTTTAAATTAAACATGGCATTTCAAAAAAATGTTGAATTTCTAAACATTATACAAAATGTGAACTTGACATACCGATAATTACCTGTTACTAGCGTCAGTTGAAACTAACGCTCTTTCTCTTTGGCTCTTGGTGTTCTATCCATCGTACGTGCTATTAACCTCTAATAAAATAAAAATCAATTAAATCTGTATTTTCTCAACAAATCATTTGATTTTGCACATATTTATATTCATTTATTTGCATACTTTATAGATGTTACAAAATGCTTGAAGCTAAAGTACAGTTATGGACCCTGGTAATAATAACATAATCCATCTCATATTACAGATGGCAAGGGCAACTGGAAATATTTTCGTTAAAATCGGCTGTCATTTTTTACTTTGGCTCGACCGTAGGGCTCGACCAATCATACACATCGTTCACTGTAACTGCACTGCCTTGTGATTGCAAAACAGATTGACAAAGGTAATAGTGCCAACATCATGGCAAAGCACATCTTACGGTGAAAGGTGTGTAGATGCACTGGACGCTTCAGGTAGGTACGGTAGTAGGTATGGCTAGTCCATAATGTACAGGTCAATTTTAATAAGCATTACAATGTCAGATCGATCCTTGGTTCCCATAATATTCATCTATTTACTCGTAGATGTTATTCTCGTTTGTCTTAAAGATTTAGAAAACTGCATAAAAATTATAAAGATGAATTATGGATGACAAATTATCCATTTTTTATAACAGATACTTGGATTTTCCGACCTCAACTAAGCGGTCAGCATTCCATAAGATTTAGGCATTGCAATGTTGTGGTAGGTAATGTTAGTGAAAAACCCTATTTTTTTTTAGGTACCGTGGGTAATTATACCTGTACTTTCCAATGAGGAGGAGCACTAACTTTTTATCACGACAGAGGGCGCATAAGCAACTGTACCCTGTTTTGACATAACAGTTGTCAAATCGTACGGTTTTTTGCATTCAGTAAATATTATTATTTATTTTTTCCCTAATCTTGAGAAAGATGCCTCAGTGTAGTGTGTTAAATTGTAAAAATAGAGGAGTACATTTGTTTCCTAAGGATAATAAACGCAGAAAACAATGGGAATCGGCGTTACGTATTAAAAACTTTAAGGCAAGTAATACTGCACGCTTGTGTGCTGCGCATTTTACTGAAGACGATTATCATTTGAAAAGCAAGTATACAGGTGAGTCATCGCAGTGGTTCTACTTATAATATTCTACTATCAGTCAGTAATTGACGAACCTAAGTTCTTAATTCAATAAATATATTTCTTACATTATCTACTATCTTATGTATATAGCAAACAGCTTCTTAAAGATTTATTATTTGAATATAGGTACCTACTTTTCAAAATAATCCTGTATGACCTCTCTTTTGATCATTGGTAGAGGAGTATCTGCATTTATATCTATGAATGTGTTTGTAGGTGGACACTGGTACACGGAGTCCTCATGGATGTTACAATCGGAACAAAAATTTTGATTCCGGTCATATGATTCTACTCACAAATAAAATAGGATAGTTAGTCCATAGAAACAAAAAAAAAACCTTACAAATCAATTATAACCTCAACCATTTTATGTCTTTACCTTTCAATCAAATCGGCCTTTTTACCGGCAGTTGTCGCATTCCTCTTACGTAACTCATCTTTAAGTTGAGGGACAGTCAGAAAAGAGTACATTTTAAATGAATTTAACTTAGAATATTAACGAAAAATCAATCACAATCTTGTCTTGACAAGTAAACACGGTACAGTTGCTCCTGGCGCCATCTATACTCAGTTTTGCCTGTGGCACCTCATTGCTTATACTTGAATGTTTTAAAAAAATGATTGGTCTGTAGATTTTGTGTTAGCTATAACGTGTTAAATAATAATCTTGATATAGTGTAGCAAGCGAACCCGACTTTTAAACGGTTGTTTATTCGCCGACAGCGATGCAGTTTCTGGACCAGGGCTTGTTGTATTCTATAGTAACTCGTAGCACAAACTCCAACCCACCAAGGCGGTCCCGTGCGGACTGTGCGGGCAGTATGGCGCAGCGTGGGTAGGTAATAAGCACATACAAAGTACTTAATCAGAACTTTTATATCGATGAAAAGTCAAAATAAAAAATGATAAATATTGGTAAATCATAGAATTTACTCGCATAATTTAGTAAAGTAATGTTTAAAGTAATGTCCCCTTAGGTCGGCGTGCTGCGTGCCCTCTAGCTTAGTTAGTACCACGAACTTTAACCAAAAAAAAAAAAATACAAAAATGTATAAGAGGATTATCAAGTAAAACAGGAGCAAAAAGGTCTTAAAAGATCCATTGATCTGTTGAGTTAGACATTTATCACTGCAGCATTAACAAATTATAACGTTCTATTTGATTTTCTCAGTTATAGCATCGCATTAGCATAGTTAAGCTGTAATGGTAATTTTTACAATTTTTTTAACAAATTATTGAATTCATCTCAATTTTTTTTTGCTATATATACTTATATTTTGAATTGTTAATTGACATTTATAAATTGCTATTTATAATTAAAATTATCTCGCACCGTCCCACCATTGGTCAGAAGCCTCCCTTCAGACCTCCTATCGGCTAAAGTTCGAGCAAGCATGTTTCGCTAATGCTCAATTAAAATTTTATAAAATAGTACCTAATAAATGTAACTTACATCTATTGTTACGTGTTTATTACTATTTTAGGTTTATTAATATTTACGTTACATCATGTAACCTACATAATTTTCTGTAATAAAAAACTTTTTTACAAAAAAGCCGGCCAAAAAACCGCCTTCAAAAACTAAAAAGACAAAAATAACTTTAGCTTTGGAAGTCGGCGGCTCCGGCTTTGGTTTTGTTTGTTGTTTTGTATTGCCAGCGACTTTCAAAGCTAGTTCGTTTTGTCTTTTTAGTTTTTGAAGGCGGTTGTCTTTTTTGTAAAAAAGTTTTTTATTTCTCGCTTTTTAGTATCAACTTCCTGTCATCCAAATCCATGAAGAAACTGTCATGTTATGTAAATTAACAAGGCACCACAAAAAAGTCATAAGAAAGCAGAATATGCGATTTCGTTTACTTGGATAAGAAATTTTCAAATACTACTGTATACATCTGTGTAACCCTTTAGAGTGTACAGGCGTGATGTTATGTTGTATGATTGCGTAAACAATGCATATTTATGCGATAGCAGCAATCGCGGTTGATTTGCTGTAACTTTTTGAAGAGTTCCGTTGTCTGTCTCCGGAATCCATTATCAGATCTATATGAAATTTAAATGGAACAAAAAAAGAATCATCAAAATCGGTTCATAAACGAAGAAGTTAACCGCGAACAAACATAATATAATAAAAAGTCCCTATCTCATGAACTACTGAACCGATTTTGATGAAACTTGCAGTATTGCCTAAGTTGAACAATACCTAGTACAACAAGAATTACTTAAATCGGACTTGAAGTTACGGAGATATGCGAACACAAACATAAAAACATACATACATACATACACTGTCGAAATTTGACACTTTTTTTCAGACGCTGATATAGACATACGAACACTGGGCAGTTCTGGAAATATAACATACATACGGGTCGAATTGATAACCTCCTTTTTTTTGAAGTCGGTTAAAAATACGCATAGTTTTTCATATTTACCGTGCCTCTGAGATAACCTAAGATCCCAAAGCTACAAATTACAATAACAAAGCAGCAGTTTATTCTGTGAAAATCTCCTTCAGTAAGTTTGTCTTGCACGTCACTGACATCCAAGTTCGGTTGAGAAAAACATCGTGAGAAAACCTGAACTTATATTATTAACTTAAATCTGACATCGCCAATCCGCCTTGAGCAAGCGTGGTGATCTATGAGAAGATTGACTTGTTTGTTTTTGGGAAGAGGCTTTCGTCTGCGTTGGGATCACAGCCTGGTACTCGTATCTCTCAAAAGGAATATTTTTTACCGTTTTTGCAACATTTTCATTGATGCTCCACTCCCGTTGGCCGTAGCGTATGTAACCTTTCTCGATAAACGGACTATGAAGAAAGATTTAATGATAGAAGAATATTGTTCAATTCGAACCAGTTGTTCCTGAGATTAGCACGTTCAAAACAAATAAATAAACTCTTCAGCTTTTTATTATTAGTTATACATTTAGGTAAAGTGCGCTTGAAATGAGCTGTTGGATGACAGCTTGCCACAAGCTCCCAAGAGATTTTTTCAGAAGAGTTTGAAGTTCTACCGCGAAAACTTGGTTAATCTTCGGTTTTAGTGGAAAATCTGGAGCTTTTATGGTAGGAGACCCGGTACACTCGAAAATGTCCATTGCAGTTAATTTATCGCTCCTGTATTTCTGAAGGGGTAGACAGAATACGTACACGGTTACATGTCGCCATAATTTACATACATAATAATAATATGTATATATTATGTATACGCCAGTCTTCCTCGAGGTGTATCTATGGTACGGCCACATTACGCTATATTTTTATATCTCATGTAATTGGAAGCGAGCATGCTGCCATAGCCCGGGCAACCGGGCAATAATCGATGTCTCTGGACAGTTACTTAGAAACTCCTGGAAAAACCCAATACCATTACCAGATCTAGGAACCTGGGATACCTACCAACGCTCTTGCTACCTAAACTAAAGAGTAACGAGGCCGCCACCATAATTACTAATTGCCCGTTCTTCCAACTTAATGTCATAGGTACCTAAATGTCGTTAACTGTTCGTGAATAGCAGGCGAGTTTTACCATTTTGAGTAGTGACCTCTTATAGGTACAGGAATGTTGCTTACCTGATTGTGAAGCAGTGCTATTAGATCAGGATTTTTGTAAATTTGGCGATAGATAGTAGGTAAAATGTGTTGGCTTGCAGTATGGCAAGCATGCAGTCGGGTCGGCGGCTAGGGAGGGTGCACGGGAGGTCTGTGGGGGTGAGGCCAGACGGCGAATGAACTGCAGAAAGGGTTAACGTTCGCTTCCCCTGCAGCACCGCCTGCGCTAGCCGCCCACGCTGTGTGCCACCGATACCTACCCATGCACATAGCACTGGCTTTACTGAAAATATAATAATGATGTACCTATAATACCTCCGAAGTCGAGGGCAAATGTCTGGGTATTTCATTTTCCAATATGAATTTTATTGAAGTAGGTATTTTACAATTTTTACAGTATCTCTGTGCTTAATTGCTTTGAAATATGTACTTGATTGATCATGAAATCAATATTTTTTGGTGTTGCCGAATTTAATCTATCTATGTTTATGTAACTAACTTTACCATGTTTATGTAGGTAGCTAACATAAAATTATTGCAAACTTAATTAGACAGGTATTATTTTATTGACGATTTGAGATCAGTGAGTAATTTCCCATTTTTAAGAACGTTCGAATTCTCATCTTGAGTTTCTGTCAAAAATATCTCTATTATCTAATTTATTTACCTTAATTCAAAGCTTAACATTTGAAACGAGTCAACATTGATAGCTGAGATGGATTTGAGAATAGATTTTGATGGATTTAACATGAAAGAGTTTGCCAGACATGCAATCGAATCCCGCGCGTAGCGGATCAGACAATATTAGAAGGAAAAGACCAAATAAAAAAACACCTGGTAATATATATATATATATATATATATATATATATAGGTATAATACCCTCACGGCTATATTCCCCGAAGGGTTAGGCAGAGGTGCACCAATGTACACCCATGCATTAATTCCTTCGTAAAAAATGAAATATGTAATTTGAGCATTACGGGCTTGCTTCGTGTAAATGGAGTTACCACATAATATCTATAATGATAAGAAATGCAAGATAAATTATTAATTCTAATGGAATTAATTGTCGAACATAAAATCAATTCAACAGACAGACTCATCGTAAGGGCTCGTCCTATTTATAACTCTGTTGAATTTTGCACTGATTCTAGGGTTCCGTACCTCAAAAGGAAATAACGAAACCCTTTTAGGTTCACTTTGTTGTCCGTCCACCTTTTATCTTGGGAGCGCGTCTTCTAAGTAAACTAAAAAAAAAAGATACGGCCGTTTATGCAGCAAAGAACGTATATTTCGATAGTGACAAGTGAATCAAAATTGATAGGGTACATCCCGTTGACCTAGAACTATGAAATTTGGCAAATAATATTGTCATAAACTGCAAGTACTGGGAAAAGTCTGAAAACCATACATTTTAATTAAATCATAAAAAACCAGGGTCACTATGTAAGGAACGGCGGTCCAAAGGAAGAGATTTAACCGTGTCACGTGGGGTATCTTAAGAAAGGGCGGCATTGGTACCAGTTTAAACAAATTTTAAATTATTTTTAAAATGTAGTATTTGATTTACGATGATGAATGAAAAAAAATGCTTGGAAAAAACTGCAAGACTCGATTCCTGAATTATTTTTAATATGTACCTACTTTGTACGGAACCCTCGGTGGGCGAGTCCGGGTCGCACTGGTCTGGTTTATTTTTTCTATTTGACTGCCCTATAAGCTCAAAATAAATAGTTGATGTTTGTTTTACCAAGCGGAGAAAAATTTCAGCGCTCGTGGGGTAAGAATCATGAGTTGAATGCAAGGTAATAACATAGTGTATTGTAATTAAATTACTGTAATTTCATATAATTTCATATGGCACTTTTATATGGAACAGCTGCTTCTTTTGTAACTAGCTGTCCGGTTCCCTCTTAATTGAAAATTAAATATAGCCTTAGATTACTCGTTGATAATGTAGCTTTTCATAGGCGGAAGAATTTTTAAATTCGTTAAGTACTTTAGTTTTTGAGTTTATTAATTACAAACAAAAATACAAATGTTTTGGATGTTTAGTATTAATAAGCTTGATTTTTACAGCTAGAAGGGACTGTAAACCTGAGTGATTAGACATTAATAAGCAACGAATTTTTTTAAATCGTATAGGTTCAGTATCGTGCTCTGAATCTATTGTAAAAGTATGCGAGACGATTTGCATTCCACTGTGTATTTTTTACAATATTGAACTTGGTATTCATGTATGTATAATTGAAATAGGTAACTGAAAACCTAGAAAGGAGTCATTGCTTCTTTTTTATTCTCTTTCTCCTATTGCATCGGTAGGCCAAGATTGCCCATCGGGCCAGTCATTTGAATTTGCCCGCCTTTCGTTTTAAATCTGATGTTTTTAAACGGTTTTATTTAGCTTGCCTTGTTTGTTTATTTATTTATTTGGGTCAAATCTAGTAATTTATATTTTACAAATTACAAATCAATTAAATATCATTATCTTTTTTGTTTATAATTATATAGCCTAAATATAGCCTAAATAGCAGTTACCACTGCTATTTAGGCCCGACGACTCGCGAGCCTAAATATTTGGCCTGCCTAAATAATGAGTTGGCTAGGCTTGCTGTAGGTCTAGCCCCGCCTAGAAAAACAGTTGACCAGGCTTGCTGTAGGGCTAGCATAAGCGCGCTAAAGTCTATTCTTCCGTACATGGTTGATCAATCGTTGTGGTTGCTTCAAACACAAATGTAAGTTTGTAATTGCAATAACTTACTACTAATGTAAACTGTAAATTAACGAATTTCGTATTTTTCCTTTCCTTTGTTTGCGAGTGTTAATGGATGCAGCATAAATAGCTGAATAATTTTAACTGAGAAGCTTGATTTTTACAGCTAGAAGGGACTGTAAACCTGAGTGATTAGACATTAATTTCAACCTGATACCTCGACGCGTTCCTGAGGGAAAGGGTGTAGACTGATAGGCAGATGAACACACAACAAAGTGATCCAATAAGTTTTCTTTTTCCTTTCGTAATGCAGAACAATAAAATTGAGACAGGCAATTTAAACAGATTAATCTTTATTATATTTTATGTACATCTTCCATTCTTCTTTTTAGCGAATTTATGGCAAATATAGATCAAATAATATATTTTGTTAGTCGATTGTTTGGCCCTGAGAAGATCCGATTAGAGGTTTTTGCTATCGTGGTGAACAGATTAGCGAGACAGGAGGCGATTGCCCAGGGTGCGCCAGACGTAACAGAGGTAGGAAAGTACGTCGCTCGGAAGGGTCCTTTCATGCACCCCAATCACCCCAATCTTCCACTTACGGCACCTGTAATAATATAAAAATTATAACAAATATCTTGTAAGCGCGGCCTCCCAAAACGTTTATTGATTTTCTATTCTAAATCAAGGTTAGAGTTCAAACTTTGATTCAAAGTTTACCTAATGATATGTGAGGTCATTTGGCGGACAATAGGAATTTATTTATTTACACATATTTGCTTGGGGAAACAGTTAGGGCAACTATAAAGGGACGCTAAATTGGTATGTTTTTAGGACTTCACCGTAGTTAAAAAATGTTTGGAGAGTAATCAGGATTTAGCAGTATCATGGATAATCTGCTGAATGTAAGATAGGTAATAATATACTTAATTGATTTCGAGAAAGTTTATTTCACGCGATCACGCTCTTCTTGAAGATTCAGATGGGATAAATGATAATAAGTGCTTCAGCCATCTAAGTACTTAGTTTGTCAATTCCCAAGTTTATGATGAGGATCTAATTGGACTAAACAAGTTTAAGGAACTTTGTAATCAAGTATAGAACATCTGTTTATAGTTCCATATTTAACAGCTATAAAAAAAAAAAACATAATAGCGATATTCAATAAAATTATTAATCTTGTTTGATTTTTCATTTTTTATCTTCCAGTATCAAGGCCATGATTTTTTCATATTGTACTCAATTAATCAGTTTGTTTATACATAATATTATGTATGAGTGCCGCGTGTGCCCCGCCCTGGGTGAATATCGAGTCAGTTTACTAGTCAAGTTAAAAATAACTCAAAATTTGTTGCTCAGCGCTATCTAAAGTCACATTGTAGATCACGGCGCCATTAAATGTTTAACAACAGCTCGAGATACGTGAATTTACATCTCTTTGCGAAGTTTGTGTATTGTCAGGATCAACAGCAATATAAAGGTTTTACCACCTCTGAAAAGACACTAGTCACCGGAAACTTATAATAAAAAATGGAATAATTGTTTAGCCAAATAATTTTAATCAAGCAATGTTTTTGAAGTTTTGACCTTCATCTAATAAACTTTTGCTTCAAACATCATCATTTGTTATCTGCTTGTAGCAGTTCTCTGCTGAATATATAAACCTCACCAACTGCCGAGAAAATTTGTTCACTTTATTGGTAGCGATGATCTTTACTACATAAATGTAATATGTAATGTAACATGTGATCGTTAAATCAAAGCTTTTGGATAGAAATTACCGTGCGCCATGACGTGTCTACCGGTTCTGTTCAGTCTGGAACGTTTGCAGATTATTTTCAACCTCAATAAAAACGTTATTGTATAAAACATCAAACAATTCCAAGAGCTGAAAGTTTTTAAAGCTAAAAAAATAAGTTCTTCGCAAATTATAAAGTGCCCAACATCATTAGGCTAACGGTATTTCGGTGTCGAGTAAACAGGAAGTATTGAACAAAGGCCGCGTGTTCGCACTCCAGTGATTATAATATACGCACAACATAGCTGGTGCGTAGTACATAAGAAGATCCTTTCGTAACAGGGTCAGGGCACTATGTGACGGTGACAGCGCGTGCGCGTGTAAAGGTCTAGGTCAGGTGCCCTGGAAGATTTCCTCGGGGTCGTCGGCCGAGGCGCTTATTTTCAGAGGCCTGGTCCGGGACCCGCGACCTTCACCGCGTTATGACCCTAACGCGGCACGTGTAGTACCTACCTTGCGTAGGCGTTTACTTTATAAAGGCCTCTGTTAGCGTTACCGATACCTATTTGATAATGTACTACTGTTGAATTTACTTTGATCTACCTCGAAGTTAGTTTCAAGTTCACTGTCAAAGAGACTCATGTAGATTCACTTTTCTCTCTTCGTCATAATAATGATTGAGGCTGCGTTCATATAATTAAGATCCTCTATATTTCTCAAAACGTATGTTTAAAGAATAGATACTTGTTTCAAGTAAGTAAGATCGAATGCAGGCGTGAGGTCTGTGCTTCAGTTTTACAAGTAGATGCCTGCTAGATGAACGCGTGACCTTGCAGATGCAGGGTCATGCGTACCCAGATTACAAAGCCGTTTTCGGGGGAGTGGGTATTTTATATTGCGTGGCAATGAATATATTTAAAAAAATGGGTAGCTTTCAGGTAAAAAAAAAACTGAAGATGTGTTTTTACACACTCAAACACTGACAATGCAGGTGGCTGATTGCTTTGCGACGCAATTAGCCGATCGCATTTACGTTCTTAAACAGATTGTTTCAATCACGAGTTATCTGTAATCGTAATGAAAGGACACGATCGTCCTATATATTAAGACATAACTTGTAACTATATCATTGATAATTTCGATTAGCTAAATATTATCAAGTGTTATCGAGCACGTTGCCCCTCACGTGGGAGGTTCCATTCAGACACCAATAATATGTAGAATATTTTATTATTGCTGTTAACCCAACAGACGATAACTTTTTAACGGTCACGTTTTGGAGATGAGCATTAAATTGTGTCACATGCGTATCAGCTGTGCAACGCTTTGAAAGGGTATTTTTTTTCGGTAGCTGTGATAATAATATGACTAGTTCAATTTAGGAAGTACGCAGCGATTATTATCTTCTATTTATATGTCATTATCTCTATATAGATAATGTAGGAAAGGCTTACCCCCTGCTACCGCTACGTAATGTGTGAAGTTATCAAAGGAGGTGTTTGTATCAGTTCAGTTACATCATTTCCTGCTTCTACAGGCTACTAGTACAAATATATAATTCAAAGATTAAGCCTCTCCGGCCACGACCGATTTTTGTAGGACGGATTATCGGACCGATTCAATACACATAGATTCATCCATAGTTTGGTGGGACCGACTTTTTTGTAGGATGTGTGCGTTGGTGTATTAGAATTCATATTTTTATTCTAGCAGACAAAATCATCGGTCGGCGATCGTCTGGTGTGCGGGCAGCGTAATAGAGGTGGTAAAGTGGTGGTAGTGGTGGTTGATAAATTGGTAATTTTAAGTCAAATTCCAATTGGAAAATATTTGTGATTTGTTTACTAAATATGCTGTAAAAGTAATAATTATCGACAGATGGCGTTGTTGTTCGTTATTATACGGTGGGCGCTACGAAGAGTTGCGATTGCGAGGCACACCTGCATAATACCCATGTTCCTCTGAAAATGTGTTTTGCGGATGAAATCGTAATCGTATTTTTTTTTTGTTTTGTTCCTTCGTTTCAGTAGTCACTAGCTGTGATCTTCTTTTAAATATTATCAAATTTTAATGTTTACTCCACACATTTGATCCTGGTGATTGACGTTTGAGTCGGATCGATTTATGGATCATGCTGACTTTAAAAATATATTAAAATATATAACAATGCAGTTACCTGCTTAAGAATTAAACAATAGATTATTTTCAGAAAAAAGAAATGTTTTAACTTTTAGGGTAGATACCTACATCCTTTAGGGCCCATACAAACTCGGTACCCGGTATACAGGATATGGAATAAAAATCGTTACAAGTAAGTACATAATACATTCTCTGTAACCGCCCTTTCAAGATGGTGGAGTGGGTGTTGTTTGTAAAGGAAAATACAAAAAGTACGCGGGCGAAGACGCGGGCAATGAGCTATTTGACGGTTAACTCAGTACCTCTTTGTCCTACGCTAGCTAACTAAACCACTAGGGCGGAAAACTGGCAGGACGAACGATAGAAGCAATCCGCGCGCCGAAAATAATTAATTGTCTAAAATGTATATTAACTTAAAATAAGATAAGATAACAAAAAAGAAAACAATAATAATTAAAAGAAAGAAACTAAAACTATATGGCATTCAAAAAAATCTCCGTCTAAAATAAGTATTTGTTATTTTTATTATTGTGTGTGTTGAAATGTCGTATAAAACGCGTGTTTATTATTTATAACACTAGGCTCCATAACGCTCTCATCTTCGGCTACTATACTGCCTCGCTCGACTATAATGACAAACTTAGGTCACTAGAGGGTTACAAGAGCGAGACTTTTATATAGATAGCACATTTTTCTGTGCTTGTATCATAAATTCATAATTCAGTAAATATTACTATTGCGTACTAATTCTGATACCATATACAAGAACACGGATTTTAATCCAATTATGGTTTTTAACAACCTTATTCGTGAGCGCATACATCCCAATAGTCAGTAGTGGTACCATTCTGCTTGCCCATTGATTGGAAAACTTCTATAATACATAAGTACATAGATTTTGTTTTTTGCGTAAAAACCGTTTTAAACCTTGCGTAAAAACTTGGCCTTTTAGAAATAACTGAATATTAAATCAAACTGCAAACTCTACGGTTACTCTTGAACTCGTCGCCGCAGAATTCTTGAGTGTGTACTAACTGAAAAGTTCTATGAATACAGAGTCAATAAATTTATAATTAATTGTGTAGAAATACTTGTGCCGCAGCAAGTTTATTGGTACGCGCGGGTATGAAGCGGGAGTGCGGGCGCGGGGGGCGGTCACGGTCGAGGACGCGGCCTTGACACGCGCCGCGCAGCCTCCGCGCGCTGCCCCCTACCTCCCCTACAAAGTATCTTGCTTGGCACTCGGCGTATTATGGAATTAAATTGAAATGTACTGAATTTGACATTATTGTTGACATTGCCCTCACAAACAGCGCTACCTTGAACCGTACAGATATGTTGGAGGGCAAGCACAATTCGAAATGTAGAAAACACTATCATATTGTATACATACACCTACTATATACATCCTACATTATTAATTGTTAGCTTTTGCCATTACAAAGTAAACTTTCTACAGCGCTCTTCTAAAGTTACGAAAAGCTTTTTGTAAGCCTTAAGTTCCTACCTAACGTTTTCATTAGCAACAATTTAAAATATGTTTTATGTTTAAAATAATTTAATAGTGTAAAATAATTTAATAGTAAAAGTGTAAAATAATTTAATACATTAAAATATGTATCCTACTTTGGAGTTCTAGAGGTCTTGGGTTCGATTCCCAGTTCGAGTAAAGTGTTATTGGGTTTGTGTATGAAATTCTCAGTAGTAGCTCGGAGTTAGGATTTGAGCCCGGTTAATGGCAATAGGCTCGCCCCCTATTACATGGGACCTAAACAATGCCAGCGAACTGGGTGCACATCGGTATACCTCTGCCTAACCCTTCGGAGAAATTTCTTGGCAAATTATACAATTATGGCACTTATTTGCATAAACTGTTTAAGTTCAAGTATGTTTAAGTTTATAAATACTAGTGTAGGCACGTTCGTAATAGGTACGTAAACAGTAACGAACATAATTTAAAATATGTTACAAAGACACATGGTGCCATTTATTATCATAGGAATGTTATGATTATTTTTATCTGGAACCGCTTCTGTGCACGTATAATATGCAAAATTTCAGGATGATCGGTTCAATAGTTTAGGCGTGAAAAGGTAATAACCAAACAAACAAACTTACTTGCGCATGTATAATATTCGTTAGGATTAGGATGACGCAAAATTGAAAACCTACGCTGTTTTCTTTTCAAGTAACAATTGCAACTTAGGCCTATTTCATAATTATCGTCATATTTATATTAAAAGTTTAAGAGAAAATAGCTTTTACGTTATTGTTACATAAGTACTTAAACTAATAATTACTCTAGTGATTGTACACTTAGATAATATAATTATTGGTAAAAGTACGTGGCAAAAGAAGTTAGTAGTAAAAGTAGATGACGGCCAATTGGGGAGTCATATGAAAGACTTTCAGCCCTTGGCTTTTTGAGGCTCATAATATACCATTAAAAAGAGAGCAGTGGTTTTTTTTACTAAAATATCTAGGTATTACATACTAGGTACACTACCAATATGCAAATACGAATTAACTTGCCAACGTTTGGTAATTTCGATAATTCTAAAATCAACAAAAGATACTTACTACACCTAATATACCCTCGTGGTTTGATATGTTAAATCAATTGCAGGTTTTAATAGGGCCGACTGTTGAGGTTTCTAAAGTCTGATGAAAATAGTTGCTTAAAAGAAACTATGTTGATGAAATTAAAGCATTGTTCCGAAATGCTCCCAGGATCTGTTCAAAGCGCAAGTAATACTTATTTTTTAATGTTATCTTCATTATTCCTAAAAATTTTTAAAAGTAGTTTTCTGTAAAACCTCGTTGTAACCGAAAATTATTTTTTTGATTTACGCGCAATATCTCAAACATTGTAAATTCAAACAAAAGGATCAAAACATTTGTAAAAAAAAATATTACGTAACATAATCAATTAACAAATTCCTTCTCAGTGACACGTTCATAAAATTAACTAAGTTACATCAATGGATTACAATTACTAGATAACCACGTGACAATTAAACCTTTTGTTGTTTTTAACCGCCCCGATAACCTTGGCAGTGCTTACAAAGTTCAAGGTTGATATCGTCAGGTCACGTAAATGTTATAGATCGTAGTCAGTAGACGCCAAACCAAGTTTTGTTTCGGAATGGCCTAAAATAGAAGACAGAATTTTCAAAAAATATTTTATTTTGAAATTTTTGTGCAGCGTTACGGGTAAGTGGAGCTTCTCGATGAGCTTGTTTAAGGGCGGGTTTTTCAATATTCGGATAACATATGTATAAATAACAAATAAACGAATAAGAATATGAACATGTTTCAGATGGTTAAATAATTATAACAAAATCAAACAAACATCGTTTGAGGTGTGTATCAAATGAAATGAAATCAATTTAATTATAATAAATATGGTTGAACACTAGTATTAATCGATCGGTCTGCGATTTTTCTGCCAGTGACAGAAAAAAGTGTAGTTACCTATAGAGATTGAACCTGAAATAATTATGAAATTGTTCCTACAAATAAACTCATTTTTGAACTTTTCTTTTAAACTATGTTTTTTTTCAAAGTCAAAGTCAAAGCATTTATTTCAATTAGATTTCAGTTACAGTAAGTTGAAGCTAGTTGCTCGTTCCAAAACGTAGATCTCTATGGAGAAGAACGAGCAAGAAACTCCATGGACACTCTTTTAAAAATGGTTTTTCTTTTTATGTATAGTATATAGGCACTTAATTATACTATCTATAATATATTAAGTTTGTTTTTAAGTTTCTTTCACAGGGCTCTTCTTATTCTCTATCTATAGTAAAAGTCAGTAAAAGTCTGACACTCCCTCCCGCCCCGCCCAGGGCGGGGGAAGTTATTTGATGATTTCCCGTCTATAAAAAAAAAAAAAAAACATATTATAAAAAAATCTTTTTGTATGTATATATGTAATAGCCATTCATCGGGAATAGTGTAGGATAGGCTATATAACATCACGCTACGAATCACGAGAGCGGAGCAGTCGCCAAAGACGTAACTTAACGCGGGTAAAAAGCCCTCACAAACTTATATGTAGTTAACTAGCACTTTAATATTTCCCCCCTGACTATTAAAAAGTTTCAGCTGTTGTATCGTTTGCCAGTGTTAATAATCAGTTTTATGGTTGGAGAAAGGGTTTTTCTGAAAATAATTATAATTATAACAACCTGAAGGTTGCAAATGAAGGAATAAGACTTTTGATACAAACAGCTTTCTACCTTTTAGCTTAGAAAGGGATTAATTTTTGAAAAATGTGTGGTGCGTTTCCATCGTATGGTTTTTATATAACGATATGTGTAAACGAAAATAGCAGAAAAAATCTGTCCTGAATAAAATATAACCTAATTTTACAAAGTATTAATTCAAAAACAAGTAACTCTTATTTTCTTGTAATTCATACCAAGTTTGGGTCAGTCTAGACACAGCAGCAATAAGCTCGAGCAGTTGTCATTTATTTATTGAAAATTAACTGAAATTGAATAAAAATAGAGAGGTGAAATAGCGTAATTGCTTGCAAGATTTAAATCCCTCGCATTCAAAGTCAAATTATTTATTTCAATTAGATCATGAAAAGGCGCTTTTCAACATCATTACAAGAAAAAAGGCTTAAATATACTTTGCCCTTGCACGCTATTTTGGGCGACATGTGGGCGGTTCAGTTCGTTCGAGGATGCATAGGACGTTTCTATAAGGTAAGGCTTTGATGATGTTTAGTTATTTATACGTACTTGGCTTAATATGTACCCACCTATCTTCTTTGTAAACAGTCTCTCCTTGAAATCGAATCTATTCTAGAACAACATTTATTAATATAAATCTAGAGATATTTTTCCTCTTAAGCTTAGGCCATAATAGGTAGTTGTTATTGGTAAACAATTTGTTATTTATTTTACCTTTCTCTAATATCAAGAAGCCGTAACAGTTTGTTTTGACTAACTTTTATTATTTTCAATAAATGTATCATTGGCCATTGCCCTTTGCAGTGAGAGGTAATGTGAATGAGGGAATTTTGAAAGCGTTTAGTCAGCTTTGCTAAGCAAGCAAACTGTGTGGGTGCAATGTACGTAATAGGCTTATATTGCGTGGCGAATATAAATCGCGCATTTTTCATGATGCTAATTGAAATTCATAGTCTTATACAGTTTACGGGCCTATAGCAGGCACATAAAGATGTTTTTCTCTTTATGGTAGTATCACAAAGTGTAGTAGCTTTTTTTGACAGCCAGCTAAGCTGTCACAAGGTTCGGTATGGAAATGACAACGAGAGTAGTAAGCGAGTAGAGTAGCAGTTAAATTGAAATTGTGTTGTGTTTGATTTTCAAAGACGCGTCGTTGAAGTAGGTAAGTAAAAAGAAAATACTTGAATTAAGGCAGGCGTTTTTTTTAAGTATTTCAGTCTACAAAAAAAAAATTGCGTTGACGAAATACGTTTACTATGCGCTCTGACAAAGGGAGGGGGTTTTATCTTTTCATTAAAGACATTACTTACATCGTAGGTACGAGTAGATGTCAGTGTAGTTTTGAACTTTCTATGAAACAACACTATTATGTAGATGTGTTGTTATGACATTGAAAAGGACACCTTATTTATTTACCAGACACAGTTTTACTATTGTGTCGAATGTCAATCTACGTTCCGTTCGGCATATCTACAAGCCGGGCCACGTTTATTTTTAAAATCCATTTTTAGATTTGTATGTTAATTATTAGGTGAAACTCTGTTGACGTACCCAAATATACTTTTACCCTTTATTATTATGTGCGGAATATGCATGTTTTTTTTTATTCGATGATTGTTTTAACAAAACATGAAAAAACCGTAGTAAAGATGACAAAAAGTAAAATTAAAATTGAAATCGGCCCAGAAATACGGTCGATATAAGCATTTAAAACTATTAAATAACTACGCACCGTTTAGACAGAGAGATGCGATATGACCAATGACGTCATTGCTTACGACGGCCATATAAACTCCGTGTTAAATTTTGTTTTGCTAGAAAGAGATAGAAAAAAAATCTTCGATGGCTTATATCTTTTACAATTTTATAGTTTTTCGGAAAATTATTTTACTTAACTGTTTCTTACATAAATGAAAATGTTTTTTTTTATAAAATAAAAAAAAAAACATGCTAATACCCTATTAAGATTGATTAGGAGCTGGGAGACAAAGGTTTCATTTGTATAAAATTATTTAAATTCATTTATTTGCATAAAATATATGTATGTGTATAAAATATGTAACAAAAGACTTAAAGCTTAAGTACAGTTATAGGCCCTAGTAGGGCACAGCATCATAGTATTAACATAATATACATAATTCCATTACAGCATTGGCGAAATTTTCGGTTACAAAATACAATGTGAGTGTTTGTTAACAAATAAAATTATTTGTTTGTAACAGACTTTTGCTAATGCAGAATAACTATTTGATTTGAATAAAAGACTTAGTTTTAACCAGGCAGTTATTTTAGTTCGTATGTTTGTACTTCAAAGCTGTCTATTTTTTCATCATTAATTTCCGAAAGCATAACTGCTTGATCAGAAGTCAGCAGAAATCCGCTACTGGCAAATCTTCTGTCAGCTGTTGTGATTGATCGGCATAAACCAAAAACCGATTACATAATTTATCATACCTTCTTATATATAAGATTTACCGAACGGAAAGGTGTCATTGACCTTCTTGGAATAAACTAGTAAGGATCTTCTCGGATTGCGAAATTATATCCCGTGTAATGACTTCTACGTGGGTTTACTTTTATCACCAACTAATATACGATTTGTAAGTACCTACCATTGTTTGCAAATAATATACGATTGAAGGTTTTCTGCCGTCCTCCCATGAGCCTTGGTGAAAAATAATGTAATCACGTTGTGTAAATAGATATCAAAATGTAGGTATTCATCTTTTGCTATGTAATAAATCGAACAAGTGAACCAAAAAAACTTTCGTACTGTTTGATTGTCTCAAGTATGCGAGCGAGTAATCGTTTTCATTAGCTTAACGAACTGACAAGAGTGGAGAGAGACCGCCGATGGGAGCGTTTCAAAAGCGTGGTGCGTGGCGCGCCGGATACGGGTTCCCGTTGGAGCGCGCGGCCCGGGGAGGCGCGGGGCGCGGGCACGGGAATGCATCGGGACGTTGACTGTCTGGGCCCTGCCTGCGTTATCTGCAGTTGCCCTTTCGTACGATGCACCGTAACCCTCCTTCCACCCTTACTGTGGGGGCCACCAGACTACTGCAGCCCCCTCTATCTAGAATTTGCTATTGACCTGAAATAAGAAAGTAAACATGTTTTGGCGGGGTCGATGAACCTTTTTTGATTAGATACAAGTTAATCTTGGTAGCAAATGTAGCGATGTGATACTAAGAGGGTAATTATATTTGTACTTCTTTGATAATATTGTTATTTCCAAATTATCCTGTCTGTAAAGATTTTCCTTGATTCAGATGGTAACTGGTAAGAATTATATTAAATTCATTTCACAAATGAATAGTAACATTGAACAGTTTATGATTTGATGACACGTTATGCCAACTAATTAATGAAGTGTAAGAAGTACAAATGTAACATTGGAAGTTATAATTTGATTGTAAGTTGTAAGTGTCATGAGCTAGGCAGAGTGGTCGTTCGCAGGAGTCGAGGCCGCGTGATAACGATAGCAATAAGTAATGGCTGACAAGCCTTGAACCTGCAGTGTAAGGACCTTCACAATGTCTCGTTCATTGTTTATTGAGCATTGTTATATGACCAGTTTATTTAAATACAGTTGTTTTGATTGTTCTTAGATGTACTAGTTAGACTAGTTAGTACTTCACATTGGTCATCGATATATATGCTTAATTTTCTCAGATTCAATTGTTTAAAAAAATGGTAGGCCTCTTTACGTGAGATATTCGTACATAGAATATTTATTCCTAATCGCATATAAAAAAAAAATTGACGATTAAATGGTTACATTCGTTTCTTGAGCACGCATGACGTGAAATAATTGTTACCTACCGAAATTAATATTGTGTCTTTGAAAAGCTAATCATTTTTCTATCTTACTTCCATACTACTGTTATAAATCCACAAGAAACTATATATGTTTGTTACGCTTTCACGACTACACCCATTTCGATGTAATTTGGCACGGGGTAAGTTTGAACCTCTAGAAAGGACATAGGCTATATCTTATCCCGCGACTTCGTGTGCATCTGCGATAACCGACATTAACGTGGATGAAGTCGCGGGTAAAAGCTAGTTCCTTATGTAATAATATAATACATGGTATGAGACGATGCAAACTCGCAAAACCAATAAGTTTTTGATAATTAGGTAGTGTAACGTTGAGACGCACAAAAAATATTATAGAAGTGTCAGAATTAACAATATTTATATTCGTGTAAAATTCGTCTGTAGATTTACTGTGCTCCAAAGTCAAAGTCAAATCAATCATTTAAATTAGGCTATTACGAGTAAAAGGCACTTTTGAACGTCATATTGCAAGAAAGATAGAAAGATATATTTTTTATCTAGTTGCTCCTAACTTAACTTGCCCTTTACGTGATCATAAACTTATACGAATTCTTCTGTAATATGGCAAACTTGAATATAAAACTGTATCCTAAATATATAGTTATATCGAAACAAGTTAACCTCTTAATAATAAAACATATCTATCGATTAACAGATAGATACTGAAAAGTAATAAAATATCCACCCTAAGGGCTACTGCGTTCATTGGCCCACGCTGTCAACTTTAACGTTCATTGCTCCGTTTGAATCCAAGACGTCCTTCAAAGTAGTTAGAAATTAGAAAAATACTTAAGTACACGTATGAAAAACTGAAATCGTACATTCGTTAGCGATTATTTTGCAAGTGCCTCTTAAGACTTGGAGAGGTCTCGTGGCGGTTAAACCTTTATTGTGGTTTTGACTCAATACATTTTAATTTAGTAGAAAGTAAATGCTGTAAATATAGAAATTATACAATGGAAAAGTTGGTTTCGCGTGGTTTTATTATCAACTCTAGCGTCTCCTCTTGATAATGAACAACAGAAATAGAATATTTTTATCCATAAACAGTAATTTGTGACTTATTTAGAATTGCTAAGAACGATTTCATTTTTAGAAAAAAAATTGCGTAGTTGTAGATGATATTAAGCATACTATGAATTCACGATCTAAATTCATGATTCATAGTTTCTTCAACTTGTCGTCACTTTGTAATTTTTTTTAAGATACCAGCAGACGTTTGCCTGATGAATAAGGTGTAATAAAATATTCTCGTAAAATAATTAGTATTGTTTTCTAGATACAATGATACGGAGGTCACTATTAATGCAAGTCGCGACCCAACAAGGTTCAGAACTTCCTCTAAAAAGCAGGCTACGAGCCGATACGCCCCGCAAGATTTGCCCCGTATTTGGTCTTAGTACCCATTCGCCCCGTGAAATATCAGGTATACCCATACGCCCCGTAACGAAAGTAAATATAAAATAGAGTCAGCAGAGAAACGTTGATTCTGTATTTAGATCTTTTACAAATTACGGCGTCGATTGCAATAGCCAGTGTTTATTAAATCTAAAATCATTAAAATACATCATCACCAATCATTAAACTTAAATGTCACTTACCGGTTGAAATTGGGTTAAAATGCTGTAAAATGCCCAATTTGATAGCCAGTAGTATATCGATGAAGAAGAAGCCTCCTTTCACAAACATAGACGTTTAAAAGAAATAATCTAGGTACAAGTCCAAGATCGCAAAAATAATTTTGAATTTGATAATTATAGTGTACAATAGGTACAATGTTATCTTTGCCTTTGAAGTAAAATTCATATTTTTGTATGTCAATAAAAATATAAAAAATCGGTGCAAAGTTTGCTTGTTTTAGTCTAAGAGATGCTTACTAATTAACATTATGGTTTTGTAAACTATTTGTGGAAAGAATTAATACGTAGTAGGTATAATGCTAAAAAGTAAAAAAAGTTTAAAAATATCGCAGTTGAAAGTTAGTAAGTTTGTTTTAACATTGGCCCCAAACTAGGCAAGCCTGTCTTTTGGTACCAATATGAAAGATTTACCCTTAAACATTTTTATCACTTACATAAAGCAACAAAAATAAAATAATTATACAAAATGAATTAAATTAAAAATAAAAGTGACTAGAAATAAACGCCTGACTGTTTTGTATGTGTAAGGGAGTTCATATGTTTGAGAAAACGTAGTGGTTTGACTGTGTGTGTGTGTGAGTGAGTGAGTATGAGGAGTAAGGCATGGTTTTAGGGAGTGTAAGAAAAAGACAGCTTTTCTTTACTTTTTGCTTCGTCATAATGATAGATTAAGTAGTCAGGACGTTGTTCTTAATTTGTTTACAAATAAGTATTTTTATATTGCACTGTTTGGCCACCGCATTATAGGCGTAAAGATGTAGAAAATACGGGAGTTTTTTTGCGTAAGCAGACTTAACTGCGGGAGTTGGAACTCTCAAATTTCGTTTAGCCTGCGAACTACTTAAATAACTCCTTTTCGAAATATCATAGTGGGTTTTTGTCGTTACATTCAATATTTACCAGTTTTCTGAAACTCAGCAGAGAGGCCTTTGCGTACAAAGTTATGTCCTTCATATTTTAATTTTATTTTAAAATACCTATACCAAATGGTATTTTAAAATAATGTATTAATTTTTAGTAGTACAGATGGGATACTGCACTTTATATTTGCTAATTGATTTTTCCTATAAGTTCAAATAGATGGCGTTAATATAAAGATAATTGAACTCTAAATCGATTTAGCAATATTATGGTGCTCTTGATATTACGACCGTCGTTGTCTTGCATGTTTTATGTATCTATACTTTTTTACTTCTAAACTGAGATATGAATAAGGGGCGTATGGGCACCTCAAAAATATTAAATTACTATTGTGTTAATTGGCCACTGTAAAAAGGCGTATGGGCTCTTGACGGGACTAATCTTGCGGGGCGTATAGGCTTGTAGCAAAAAAAAAAACATGACTTAATAGTTGAGAAACCTATGCGTAACTCTAAATCTAAATAATATATAACTGAAAGATGACTGACTGACTGACTTAGTAGATCACTAAGTCAGTCAGTCAGTCATCAACATCAACGCACAGCCCAAACCACTGGATGGATCGGGCTGAAATATGGCATGCAGGTAGATGTTATGACGTAGGCATCCGCTAAGAAAGGATTTTGAGAAATTCCACCCCTAAGGGGATAAAATAGGGGATGAAAAATAATACTTCTTAACGCGAGCAAAGCCGTGGCCAAAAGCTAGTAGTTAATATATTTGATTAATAATAATTTCGACGATTCCAAAGTACTTCAACCTTAGTTTATATAATGTTATGTGCGGTTGCATCCATTTATGGCGATGGTAAAACTTTTGGTCAGGGATTAGGTACTGAGGGCCAAGTGACCTTGGAGATTGTGTCCTCGGCCCGTGTCAACGACAGCGAAGACTTCGGCCTCGGCGTGTACTGAATACCACCCACACCCACCCTTTACCACCTTTTCACCACCCCCCGTGCCTGCCCACAACCGATTTCCAAAAATTTCATGATATCCAAATATAAATTAATGATTTTATTACAGCTTTTAGCCAGACCCGTTCTATAAATAATTACATCTTTAATTCTATAAATGATTGTTCTAGATAGGCACTCAAAATCCATTAGTAATCAAGTCATTATAGTGTCTACCTTGGTGCAAATGATTTTATGAAATATTTATTTTCATTTTTGTCGATGGTTTCCCTTCATTTGTCATTTTCCTTTTTTTTTAGATTATATCGCAATTAACCTTGTATTAACCCTTCTTGCTTTACATTTAAACTTTACCTAAAGCTACCATATAGCCTATTTGTTTACGATTTGTGCGTGAGATATGGTATTTTACGAAATTATAGGGCAATGTTTATTTACAAAGTGGTAATATAGTTAAGGTAGTGGTGCAGGGTTGAGTGCGATGGCCGGGGGATGCGAAGCCGAGGGCGACGACTGGCACCCAGAGCCCGACATTGAGGTACCCTCACGAGGGCATTCCTCCGCTGCACTCTTCAAGGTTCCACCAAGCTTTAAATAAATCAAAATATTTAAACAGATCATCCAAAATAACTGTATTTAACATTGGAACATTAAAATAAATTGATTGTCATCGCGAATCAAGTACGATAATCTTGTGTTTTAAATCTTTTCTGAAAAAGTAATCTTTTAAATATTTTGAGTGACGGATATATATATTGTTGATTTCACAGCAGTCGCCAATTATTTTAACTGGATCAGCCAGTCTGAAAAAATATGTATGGTAATGTGAAGGGGTGGAGTCGAGTAAATTAGTGCAATGGACCTGTTATGTCTGGGAGAAGTCCCGACGTTGCATATTGATCGGGGAGACCGCGACGCCGCCGGCCGCCGCTGCAGGCTGCATTCACACCGACTCTATGCAGGCTATGCTCAACGGAAATAATTGGAGCTTTAAATCATTAATCGTGTCACAACTTTTATTTTATAGTTAAATAAATGTGGCAGCATGTGGGAATAATTTACATTGAAAAATCCGTTTCTAACGGTTTAAAAGACATATTTATGATGTAGCGTCCCTACGTCCTGCCAGGAACATGCATGGGTTTAGTCAGTAAGAGTCTGACAGTCCCTTGCTCTCCACCCAGAGCGGAAAAAGTCATTAGATGATTTCTCATAATTAAAAAACAAAGCATTCTCTGGCAGTCAACCAAGAGTGGTAAAGAAATAACATAACAGGTACTTTGTTAAAAAGTATTAAAAATACATAAAAAAATATAAACTCACAATAGTACAAAAATATATATGACAAATAGGTATACGTTTAAATGTTTATAGATTACATTTTATGAATGGCACTTTTTCTCTGAAATTAAATTCTAACCGAGCGAAGTCCGCGCGAAGTCGCTAGCGGCCTGACCCGACTTCGATACTACTCAATAAAATGAGAAAAATCTGAGGAAAAATCTGTGATCGACCACAACATTTCTTGCGACGCTGTTATCTTTAAAGTTAACACGTTATACCACACGTGGGTCCTGCCGTCTCGGCAATGCATCTAACCTTGATATTGCTTTGTCTTTGGCACATAATAGCGAAAAGATAAGATAACTCCTTTTCCTTATCTACATTCCAAATCTTTTTTTTGTAATATCTCGGCAATGAGTTGCGGATGTAAGACAGAAGTCACTCCGTAGTAAAGCATAGGCCTTTGGCCAGCTTAGGCAATGACACAGCGTATAAGCTACGTAGCCACCTCGTAGAGACTGTATAGGTAGTAGTAGTAGCAAAGTAGACCTCCGTAGAGGTAGCGTAAGTTACTTTTTACGCTGCCACGTAGACCCCCGTAGCGATTGCGTAGAAGCTGCGTAGACCTCCGTAGCGATTGCGTAGAAGCTGCGTAGAGTCCCGTAGCGACTACGTAGACGTCTTAAAAAGATGAGGAATAATGGCACTCTTTAAAAACTGACATTGAGTCGCTTCCTGTTTGACTGAAAGCAATTTTCACTGAAAATACGGCTTAACAAAAAAACGAGAGGCAAAAAGTTGGAAACAAACTTGCAAAAGTCGAAAGTTGTTATAATCAGCCAAGGTACCATACCTACTTGAGGCGCCGTGATTGAAGCCTAGACTGCATATAAGCTGCATAAAAGTAACGTAGGACCCCGTAGAGCACAGCCGAGGCATCTACGCTGTCTCTTCGATATTGAGTCGCTTCCGGTTTGACTAAGATTCATCATCAGCACAGAAAACATGGATTATTGAAAAGACAGTTTTGCAACAATCGTCGTACACAAACTTTAACGCCTTTACCTTACAGTAAGTTGGGATTATTACTAAACAAATATGGGGTACACTTTTTAAATAAAAAACAAATTACAAATTATCACTTCCCAAACAAATATCTGTATAATTTCATTTACCAAATTATTAATTAGCAAATAAACTCTCACAAATAATTGTAACGCAAACATAATGTTTGGCAAGTGAACTTTTAAACAATAACATGCTTACTAACTACCTAGTACGTTTACCAATTTTAATGTAGTCAAATGTTTCAGTTGGGATTTCAGAATCGTTTTTATGGCATACATTTCATATTGAAGATTTTGTTATTGAAGGTTGCAGCAGGATTTAAAGTAACCTAACATGAATGGAATAACGGGAGCTAAGTTGGCTCGCTTCGCTCGCTTACTCTAGCCCCCGTCATACATATCCATGTCGGGGTGCCCTAAGCTTCCTGAGCGCTAACAAATCATTTGACTATATCTTTATTATCTAAAGTAAATCGCAAGACCAAATGCCTTAATGACATAATCCTTGGTAATATTCTGCCATGTAAAAATTTGACCAAATGAAAATGTGCGTACTAAATTCGTTTCAAATATTGCATTGGTATACAATAGGTTGCTAAAATTTGTTTGTATAATAAAATTTTGACACAATAATTTTGGCAACACGACAGGATCCCACAAACTTGACAATGTCAAAGTCGATAGTTGATATAATCACAGGTGGGTACTTGATATACCTAATATAAGGTTGCAGAGTTTGTTCGGAAGAGTTACCGCGACCTTGGAACGCAAAGGGCATTTGGAGGAACACGGATGGGTTTTAGTCAGTAAGAGTCTGACATTCCCTTCTACTCCGCCCAGAGCGGAATGATTTGATGAATACCCCCATCCTTAAAAAAAAAGTAAGTAAGTACCTATGAATTCTCTGGGAACTATAAATATTTTTAAAATCAAGGATATTGTTAACGTGTGTATTTTTCGAATTATACGAAGTTGTTATCTGAATCCAAGAAATTGGCATATTAGATAGGTCGGTGTGAGCGCAGGTCGGGGCAGAAGCGCTCCATGGTGTAGCACGCGCATGCGTGTGTATGCTGCCACCCCAGCTTGCGCCCCATCGCGTCGTGTCCTGGTGCCCTTCCATGTCATCCAACTTTCACTCCCGAACACAGTAAGCCATCAAAAGCTATCGACGAAGAAAAGTAATCTAGTTACAAAATTCATTTAACTCACTTAAAATGATGATTAGTAATAATAATCACTCGTGAAACCTATGAATGAATATAATTCCCCACCGCTCTTAGTCGATTCGTAATTAAATTCGATCCAATCGTTCAAGTTGGTACATTATTATAATATTCGTACGTGCTCATGACGGCGAAAGTAATCTACACTCTACGTAAGTATGTAGATATAACGAAATACGAAATGTAATTAAGGTCATAGGTATTATTGAATATCAATATTTTTTAATGTCAATAATAAAAATAAAAACAAAGATATATTTCACATGGAAACTCGTTAAATAGATATAATCAGTTTTATAGGTAGGTATAATGAATATGCGCAGAATAGGAATTCATAGTGCTCAAGTTAAGCCCTACGAACATAAGAGATGTCTAAGCATAATCAGTGTTATTAAACTGAGAGTAAGTACCTACACGAGAAAGTAATTAAAATATAGAGTTTTAGCATTCGTTTGCGATACATGACACTTCTAGAGTTCAGTGAGTCTGTCGCCAAAATAGTCGAGAACGCTGGATCCGGCCGTGAGCCGCCGGTGGCAGTGACCTCGGCGCACCCTGCGACTGCACCACACCCCCCACCCCTCCCCCGCCCCGCATCGGCCCCGCGCCACCCGCACGCCTAATGCCGCTTCACCCCCAGCCACCCCCTGCTGCCCTCTCATGTTTATGTTTCAAAATGCTGTGTTAAATTGGGGAAAATTGAAACGTTTGTACATGCACTTGTTTTCTTTGTAGGTATAGCGAATATCTCTGTCCTAGTTCACATGGATTTGTTTCAATTCTGGGTCTTTGTTTATTTGAATTTTCATAAAAACCTTTGATT
This sequence comes from Caradrina clavipalpis, assembly GCA_932526535.1. Lineage (NCBI taxonomy): Eukaryota > Metazoa > Arthropoda > Insecta > Lepidoptera > Noctuidae > Caradrina > Caradrina clavipalpis. The sequence goes on from OW052093.1 coordinate 9,549,496, forward strand.
AAAAACTGTTTTGAAAATGAAATACATTTTTTTAAAAACAAGTATAGGTAGAGCTGTATTGCAATTTCTTATATTATATTCAAAATACAGCTGCGACAGGAATTTCAGTTAAAAATAATAATCTATGGATTTACACTAAATTGATTCGATCTCATCTTCACTATTGTCATCCCTTAAACATCCAACAATGCTCAATGAACATTAGATCGATCACGATAATCGTATAGAATAGTAAGTACACGTAACAAGTACCTATACAAGACTGACTGATTAGTTTGCTGTGGTGTTCTTAGTACACCGATCAACCGTACTGCCCTTCCCTAAAGCCTGTGTATCCTTATACAGCTTTTTTTAGCAACTGTTTCCGAATGATTGCAGGAAGAACACGGTTATCGTCATAGCTGAACGGTTTCACCCTATCTACGACACTAAGATGATTCATCTTTGTTGCCGCGCATGGTTTTTACATAACATCCTTCAATAATCAGTGAGTATTTATAGAAATAGGGTTAATGTAACCTCAGGAATTGCGACGAATTCATAGCACATGTAGTACAAAGACTAAATTTTAGAGGAACTATTGGTTAGTCGAAACTGCGTGATGAAGACTAGATTCGGCGTCATTAGGATTTCGATTTTTGTTTTACTTCTAATCTAAGTGAAAACGAACTATGTATAAGGAAGGTAGGTACAATATAGTTTCAACCTTTACTTTTCATACTACGCGCGTAAGCATAAAGATTATCCAATTCTATATCAAAATGAAAGTGAAAATTAGCTCTTCCCGGGGGTCACAAGCATATAATTAGGTTTCGAAATATCGAGACAATATTTAGAAGCTGAAAAAGATAATTTCGAGGTAATCATCTGGATAGCATTTATTGTATTGTAGTCACAGCAAATTAAGCATGTTCTAGAACAACGCTGTAAAAAAATTAACTAAAATAAAATAATCATAGACAAAACATATAAGATTAAATTATAATACTAGGAAATGAGGAAGGCTTTAGAAAAATCAACTCTATAAAAATGCATGGAAATTAAAATTCCATTGAAAATAAACCTTGACAAGCGATCTGGATAACACAACTTCGAAGATAACGAAAGTTCTCGATACAGTATTCTTAGAAAGTAATTATAGATGCATGCAGAAGGCACTGAGTGTACAATCACCAGATCATCATGCTGTATCAGCCTCACACATGTCCTATCGTGCACGTCACGAAGATGATAAAAAAATCGTGTATTATCTTATATCGGCGATAAAACACTGTACTATAAAGCACATAACAGTTTAACTCGTGTCCAGTCGGTGTGCTATCTACTAGATGGTTATCAGTTGTTATCAGCGAGCGTGCTCGTTTGTCCAGTGAGCATCGATCGAGCACACTGTATCACTCCTTGCCTTCGCGGAAGTGATAATAGCTGTTACGTCTTATCTCTCGACATTCACACTGACCGGGTTAATTTAAGATACCAACGGAAATTCGGAAATGTTTACGAAAATGTAGTGAATAGGTAACGCGTATTTTTTTTTCAGTTATCTATGAATGGCAACTGATATAGGTAATCTGAAGGAATAGTTACTAGTACATACTATCACGCCTGTATTTCTCGAAGGGTTAGGCAGAGGTATACCAATACACACCCACAGTACGCCGGTATGTTTTTAGGTACCATGTAATAGTGGGCGAGCCTATTGCCAATTGCTAGTCCTAAAGTTTATTTTGTTAAATCACACATACCAAACAACCAATCAACAATAACAATATCATCATGAATAGAACATTTTTGTTTAGGCAGCGGCTTCAAATAAGTTACAATTCATCTTTTTTGGATTTAAATTTTGTAAATTGTTGGTACACATTGTTTTTTTAATAATTTACTACTGGTACGGTCTTTTAGGTATAAAATGCTCTAAGACATCAAAGTAGCCGTATGTCCTTACATACAAAATATTGTGTACAGAAATAATAAAAAAAAGTGTTGTGGTTTTAGAACGGGAAAAACTACCTCTTTATAATCCGACTTAAACGAATTTATGTAACAAAAGATTAGTTAAACAGAATGTTTGTTGTTTGTTATTAAATCTGGCAACTACGTTCAACAATGTTTTTTACTTATTACAGTAATTTCTTTTACAATTAGCAGATTAGTATAAGTAATGTATAATTTTGTACATAATCAACTAGTACGATGAACACGTTGAATAGATAATTGAATGTTAGCCTCGTTGGTAATTACGTCACCATTCTCAAGTTCAAGGGCGACATGCATCGTAATTATGCCACAAAAAGTTGAATCATTCCATGCTCTCAGATTTGTTTTTGGCGTTACTGTACACGTACATTATTAAGTATCATTTAATGACTGGTTATTTGTATATTTAAATAATAATGAATTGGCTGTGAAGGCTCGATGTTCTTTTTTCACGTGTGTTTACGATAAATTATTTGTAATTCAGTGAGGTGTATTGTGAGTGCAGTGCACTACCGTAAAGGTCACAGTTAAGGTTAAAGTTGATGTCGGATGGGCGTTGCAGCGGCGGCGGCGGTGCTGGGCGGGCGGTGCAGGACACCTGAGGGCGGGAGAGGGCGAGGGGCGCACGCTGCAGATTCACTTTCGTCCGGCTGCGACCGCCCGCCACGCCAGTGAGAGAAAGTTGGCCGCGGCGAGCGAACGAGTCTCGCGAGTCGAGCGGCGCGCCGCGCACGCACGAAACCGCGCTCGAACTACGGCGCCCGGCCGATACACTTGCCCTTCAACTTCGTACGCGATCCACGTAAACAATGCGCTGAAATGTCCCGCATCTAAGAAGATTTCCGTATTGCATGTGAATTTACTTTCGATACTTTGTGGAGTAATTGATAGTTTTATAGTAGCCGGTATTTATCGTTTTCCGAGACTATAATAGACAATTTAATAGACGTAGTGACTTATCAGTATTTAAGGAACGATGCAGTGCTATCCTAAGTTATCTCCTAAGCGCGAGCCGATGGACATAGTATACGAGCCGGAGATGCTTCCTGGAGCGAGGAGGCTGGAGCTGCCGGCGCCCCCAGGCAAGGAGTTCCGCGCGCCCGTGCTGCTGACGGCGCCCAGCATGGCGCCCGCGCACTCCGTGATCCAGTGCATGCGCCCGCCACCGCCGCCGCCACCACCACCGCCACCGCGTCTCCACAAGCCACCATCCTTCGAGGAACCATCCAGCTCGATTCCAGACTTAGGTAAGACATCCAACAATTAAAAATACTATCAATTTTACCCAGTTATGTTTCTACTAATTCTTCTGAAGCAAGAACTGCGCCGCGTAGAGGTGCTACGAAGCTACAATTGTACAGTCAAAACAAAAATATTTAGACTCTATGCGTAAGTACATGTCATACATACCTATTTTATTTATAGTATCTATTACTAGACCCAGTACCGTGTCAATTCACGTGACAGTATAATTTTATTTTGACGTAGGTACGCACATTTTTTTTTGCTAAAATACGTTAGAATAGTTAGTAAATATTAGAACAAGTATTTAGAACATATTTTGTTAGGTCGTTAAAAATATAATATTATTTCCTTTATTTATGAATATTTCAATAAATAAATATTAATATAATTATCGGAATTACGGAAGTTTTTATGGGTATTTTTTCATTTGCCTTTGACCTTGGATACTTGAAAACAAATCCGTAGCGGAAGATGCACGTAAAATATTTTATGTAATTTTTTTCACGGTTTAGGTTTTACGAACGTCAACATAGTTTTTGCTACAATTTATAACTACATGAAGACAAGCTATATTTATAATACAAAAGGGTCAGAACTTGTTAGTGCACATTAAAACCTGTTACTATGCAACAAGATGTAACAAAAATCTTAAGCGATTTATTTGCACTTTATTAATTCTAATCGTCAAGATGGCTACCAAGCAAAAGGCCTTTTTTAATTTATTTTAAAGACTAAACAAAATAAAACCGTCTCTGGTAGGTATGAACGAACACGTGCGAACGCGTGATTAAAAAACTGCCCCAATTAAAAAACAGCAGAACTTTGATATCATTTATACCATACCTACCCTAGGTACCTAACCTAGTGGTGAACCATCAGAGTTTATCATTGTCAATAAAATCTCACAATGAATCTGAAATGAAAATACCTATTTCAGAAGAGTCCTGAAATTGATAAAACTAGTATACTAACAGTCACCTCCGTAACAATATCTGTAGATTATACAGATATTTGTTCCGTGAAGGAATCGAACCCGCGACACGCTGCGCATGATCTAATCGCTCAGCCACTGCACCATATGTGCTATCTATCGAGCTGTCCACCGTTCCCGGTCTTCATTACCTTTGTGTCCAGATTATTATCTAAGCACAACATAATGGAAAGATAACAATAAAATCATTTAATCGAATGACCTTCCTGTCCATGAAGCTCTAAAAGATATGCATTGTGAAGGTCAGTTCTGCTAAAGACGTTTGTCAAGGATTGTTGAAGTGCATTTTGATATTATCTCAGACTATATTTCCGTTATCCTATTATCTCAGTGTTGAGCATATGATACCTACGTACATACAAATATGTATTTTTTTACGTCTTTATTACATTTGCAGTAAGTAAGTTATGTGTATAAAACACATAGGTACTTCTTTTGGGTAAGAAAATATCAGAAACACCTCGAAAAGATTTTTAAATGTCTAAGTTAATTTGGAAATCATTATGGAAAAACAACATAATTAGATTTTTTGAATGGACTTTAGTAATGATTCTATACATACTTCAATTTGGTTTGCAATATTCTCAAGAAAAGATCTAAAGAAACCGCACTATAAAGAGTCGGAATCAGCCATTTAAGGGTTCTACAAAAAACTATTTATTGTTATGGCATAATAGGTCATAGTAATTAACTAGTATTTTGTGCAAATTTGTACTGGCTATCGGTTACAAGGACACAGCTCAGTGACAAATGGACACATCGACAAAAGGACATGGACCAATTAAAACCTAACTACTGGTAAATCATTAAAATACATCCAGCTGTTCGGAACGTAGGAATAAATACTATTATAACTGTAAGTACTTTATGGTGAAATACAATGGTTTTAAGTATTCAATCTCTATATTTATAAATTAAATCAAAGAAAAATTAACTGATTTTCTAACTTTTACTAACACTGTTAGACACAATAAGGTTTCTTTTTACTAGAGGGCTTTCTGCATAATGAACAGAACATGGTAACTATCCTCTCTAAAATACCTTTTGTTGACGAAGTTTCGGGCTAATCAAGCCAATTACATAATGAACGTAGATTTAAAGTAGGCGTGGCAGACGGACGATGGTGTTTGACTAGAAAATCCGAAAAAAGATAAAAAAGAAAATAAAAAGGATCCTTGTTTAGATTTTCCCCAAAACACGAAATATACATAGTTACAGATATAGTGGCTAGTGTAATAAAAATAATAAGTTAATTAAACAAGTATAAGCAGAAAATCGCGAATTCAGTTTTTTTTTGTTACTTTATGTAAAGAAGATCCAGTGGTATTTAGGCAACATTTGCGGTAACCTTCATAACATCAGGTAATACCTATAACAAAATGATTGCGTATAATAATTTAACATCGCCTTGGCCGCTGTGAATTCATACTTCCTGCTTCGGAAAATTGTAACAGCGTACTACTGCCACACAGCAATTTCCGGGTGATGACGACACGTCATGAAGGTCGCGCACTTATTAAATAAACGACACAATATTATTGCATTGATTAATATTATTAACGTACGGTTATCTAAAACAGTAAGGATGTGATTTATTTTTAACTTTTCCTTAAATCATAAAAAAGGAAGAAAATTTTTTGTTGTTTGTAAATAGCCTTAGATTTAATTAATCGGTCCTCGTATAAGTAATTCCCTGTAGATGATTCCAAATTTAATTTTATAAAAAGTTTAACGTTACTTTTAAATTGGACTTGTTTACGGAAACGCGTTGATTTGTTTTCCTATTCAAGGAAACTTTGTCAGAAATACTGTATGGAACATTTTGTCTTCCATTTTTAAATCGATTATGTGATAAAGAGATGCGCAAACGATTTAGTTAGTTATTTAATTGGCCACACTTAGTACACTATTTTAAACAGTAACTAACACTTTTCCTAATCACCAGTTCCAATAGAGTAATCGTAGACTTTTGCTAGTACTGCTGACAAAATTCATGAGAAAAAACGTGCTCACGTTTTCAGTTGGAAAACGCACGTGCCTCTTCAGTAGTGATCCGGCATCTAAAAATATGTTACTCTGCTTCGCTTTCTCACGTTCAAGAAATACTCATACCTATTATAGGTATATTTGTCCACTTTGAGAAGCTACTAGTCTAGGTCATAACTGTCAAAAATTTATTAGAAGAAAGTTTATTCTATTGCAACTTTGTAATCCACCTAAACGGAAAAAAAACATCTGAAGATGTCAATCTTCGGATGATTGAAAGTGAGTTGTTAAGATATCTAGCATAAATAATTGCCTCTATTTTACAACTGGCAATTCTAAAATGATTGTCAAAGAAATTATATCATTAATATCACGATCAATTACAGGTTTCTTTCTAATTATTTTGAGTTTGTCATCCGGAAAATATATCAAGGATAAAAAATTGCGACTCATTAACATACGCTTGAACTTGAACATTCTCAAAAAGTACTCCTTTGTTCTATTCTATATATATACATACGTTCTATGTAAACACTGACATATATGGAAAATAATCGTGCTAACAATATTTTCGCGAATAAGATTAGATAAATATCGCAAGGTCACAGCGACGAACGTGTGCGGCGCGTCATTTGGTGTCATTAAGGTCACTGTGACATTGGACCGATAGCAGTGACAAAATAATAGCCGTATCTTATCTGGCAATGTCAGAGTCGCGGGCGCAGCAGGTGCGCGCGACCCCTGCACCCTACTTGTTTGCGAGCCCTGTCGGACGTGCACTAAACGGTTTGACAGCAATCCGTCAGACGAGTCACGCGATACGCTTTGTGCTACTTTAGTGATTTATCAGTAGCATCTTAGAATGCCCTAGATATAATAAAGATGTCAAAATAACCCCAGAAAAGGGAAGAATGCATTGAAGAAAGGAACCTTGTGATAAAAAAATAAATTACATGGAATAGTGTAATCATGGTGTAATCACAATGTTTCAGGGCTAGTAGCACTACATGCGTCGTGAATAATGTGTAAAGATTCACTTATAATAGCGCAAATGATGTGTTATCATATCGCCATAACCTTCTGAGTGAGCAAATTACTTCCTGCTGATTCTAGTTGTAGATATGTGTTTCTTATTATTTATCAAGCATTACTTTATTAATAACACAGGATTTTATCCGACGGCGCCATCTCTTAAAATTTAATGACGACCCTGCTATTAAATTGATAATGTTTCCTAAATTTATTATATTTTTCACATGCTTGTAATGTCTTATTGCACTGCTTTTAGGATCATAATGGAGCGTATTAAGCACACGTGCTTTTTAAATTGTATTAGTTACAGCAAAAGTGCGATAATAGCTTTTTTTTAAACTTGGTCAAGTGTTTTATTGAATTTTCTCCACGAGTGGGTTGAAAATCGTATAGAAATTTTATAGTAACAGACTCGGTTTCATTGCGCTCTAGCCTTCGGGTCGGGCGGGCTACGATCCAGCTTCGTTCGTAATGACAAACTTACCTCACTAGTATCATAATATGTTATTACGACACAAACGTTCGTTTTAGATGTTAATTTCACATAAAGTGACTTCTAATTAAAAGGAAACGGTAGCGGAAACTACATGATTATTTTTTATTAAATAGCGAAAAATAATCAAGGTATCTTACCAGTTAATAATAATAAAATATAGGTAAGTATCCCGGAAAACAATAAGCGCGCATGTGATTTGATAGCTCTGCGCTATTATACGTACCATGTATAGATTTACATAAGTATGTACGCTATAAACGACTGAGTACACAGGGAAGTGTAGGCTCGCAACCTTGGCCGAGGTCGCGAAGCGTCACTCGCAACTCTTATAAATTGTTTCATAATAACTCATTCGTAAATCCACTAATTGCTTAGTGAGGCGTTTCCCTGAAAGGCTTTTAGCAGTTGGTATGGACACGGCTGAAATTGTGAAAGGTGTATTAATGTTTGGTGGTGTGCGCCCCCCTAGGGCCGTGGCCCGGCTGACGGCCGCTCGCGCCCGCCGCGGCCGCGCGGCGCGCTGGCCTTCGCTTTGAACCCGTCCCGCGCCCGCTCCACCCTCGATGCTGTGACCGAGCAGAGGTCATGGCCACAAATATTTTCGAAGCACGTGCCCCATCAATTTTCGATTACAAGTTCATGAAAGGTGTCGTGTCGCCTGTACACAATGAGTATTACAGCTTACTTTACAAAAATATATTCGATAATACTCGTATTCGATAATACTCGTATTATCGAATGTTAGTACCTATTGACTTTGGCCTACAAACGACAATACTAACTTAGATTTGGAATCAATAAATGTTTCTAGCCTTCGGTGAATGATAAATAACCACGTACCTACCTACTTTCCTAAACGTTGTTTTGTTTGGTAATATAAATTCTCTTTAAACGATATCGTTTCCTGTTTTGATTTGTACATTTTATACATAAAACTAATAATACTCGTATAATTTCACATGATATATACAAATACGTCGCTACGCTACGTAAATATTTAATTCCAACTTTGGCACACATTCACCCACGAAAACAAACAAAGTGAAGCAGACAATATCAGAAAATGAAAATATATTATACTTTTGTATTTGTTTGATTGTGCAAGTCCGAGAGTTGTATGAAGGTCATTGATAAGAAATCAGCAATGTTACAAACGTTATTTGAGGTGCCTTGCCTTAAACGTAATAAAAACATAACGTAATCATAATAGGTACATACACATACACGTTTATTTTAACAATTAAAAGGTACTTAAATATTTTTTTGTAATTACGTTTTTAAGGTTTCGTCCTGAAGCAACTCTAAAATCGCGAACTCGCTAATCCTAAAATTACAAAAGCACAAGTACAGTACGTACCCAGATAATAATGTCACCAGTGTAAACGTAGTAGGTACACAGGCACAATGAAAGCACAGCACGCAGCAAACTGGACAGTACGAGTCAAAATTAAATCGTACAATCTCTTCTACATTAATATCCTTGACACTCGATATTGACAGAATTACTGATTATTGCGTTTGTAGAATGATCACGTTTTAGCACACACGAATTATCATACAGGGCTAATAACGGCGTCATAAAAATATATTCCTCATGTCCCTGGGTATCCGTAAATACACCATGTATTTTCTGCGATTCATGATATTTTTTGAGTATTAATATTTTTTTTTATTTTTTCGAGAATTATATACCTAGGAACCGCTTTCAAAATATTTATATTTATTTGGCTCTCCCATTCTTTTCTTGCAATTTTCATTAAGTTTCCAGTTTTCCAGTTGAAACTACTTCAAATAATAATTTAAAAAATAATACATCCAAGTTCCAAAATCATTTCAAAAACCTGGAAGAATCAAAAGATGGAATGTAATGTATGTCTGGCACAATATCACAATAGAGATTTTGCTATCTTTTTTTGTTTCATAATTTTGATAGAATGAATTACATAGTTCCTACCTATGTACTTACATAATATTATTATGAGCAACAGTAGGTACCTATTCTCATTAGTTTTCCATGACATTACGATTATTCCTGAAATAAAGAAATATTGAATTCATTACTGGTTTGTCAAGGTGACTATGAAGTAGGTCCTCCTTTGGCACTTGACCAAGGCCGAATTCAGCCTTGTCCGTCTATGAGTTCAAAGCTAGTTTACGTCTATTATAATTACGTCTTCCGTAATAAATCAGTTTAAAAGATTTTTTATAACGGTAATCTGACAGACTACATCGGCTTCTTGAAAAGGGACCAAGGGTTTCAAATTAAAACTATTCTAAACCATTTCTGTTAAATAAAAACATGTCTTAGATAAAAACAAAGCTTTGTACTGTTTTGCATAAGTATTCTTACTTGTATAATAATTTCTGCTCTTAAATATATACGAGTAGTTGAAAGAAGTAAGAATTTCTAAAATTTCACGAAAGTCATCATTTTAAAAGTTCTGTCTCTTTTTTCTTCACAAAAATTTGGCGCAGATGCTAATCTGTTGAAAACTTGGCAATATTGAGTGGAGACTCAGTCGAGCCGATTAAACTGCATCGTTTCATTTGAACCTATTACGCAGAGTCAGACAGAACAAAATAACGTCTGCAAGTAAAGACAATATAATGTTGCTTGGTTTTCATTGCCTTTCCCGGAGGGTTTTCGTGGCAAACAACAATGGTTTACTCTTTACGGGCTGAAAAGCATTATAAATATAATTTGCTCTACTTATAGGTAGATAAAATGGATACCTCTCAGACACCACAACAAATGCTTAACAGCCAATCACAATCCATAAAATTTTAAATTCATAATAATCCAGTGTCTGAAAAATTCGTTAGCTAGAAAAGTTGTGTGAATTCTCAAAATAAAAGGTATTGTTACTGAAAGCACAATTAGGCTGCTGGTTGTATTTTTTACTAATGGCGATTTTGTAATATAGTTTTCCATGAATTAATCAATGACAATTAATTGACACTCTGAACAAACAGATGTGTTTGTAAAACTTTCATAATTCAGCACTGTTATTCTCAGGCCGACGAATTCAGAAGGTAGAACTAGAACTAGTGTTGTATAAGTGTGTTAGACGAGAGAGCATGGAAGCGGGCGGGTGCGGCGCCCCTGACCCACGCACTCCGCTCCGCGTTGCCATGGTCACGGCCGATCGATCCGAGCTGGGATGCACCCGGAATTGAATTTAATATCCGTGCTCAAGGTTCCTTGCTACTACTGTCGAGAGCAGCACATTTATACGCAACGTTGTGTTAAATATTACATTATATTGTCTTTATTGGTGCTGATAATTATATCTGAACATTGTGTGTATTTTAACTTCAGCGCGCTATTTTAAGAGTTTGCGGGTCGGGTTAACTAAACTTAGGTGGTTTAGCAGTTATATATTTAGCACAAGAAATAATAAAAATAAGGTTTCTAATTTTATAGCTTTTATTTATTGTTTTAATTAAATATTTATAAGATACCGTGTAGATACCAAGTCATCCAAATATTCGATAATTACTTTTAAAGCTCGTATTTATTGGCGCAAAGGAAAATAACATAGGCAGGTCGGAACAAGGTTGTTCACAGACAAAGCCTCGATGTAGTCGGGGCCCCCTTCCCTGCCACACGGCACTCCGTCCTTGGCCAGCTCCAAGGACAGGATGCCGTGTAGCTGGCAGGGTGAGCGTTTTCCAGGGACTACTGAATACCTACTCACACAGGCCACTTGAGATGAAACGAAACCTGTGTTTACAACTGGATAAATACAGCTGTAAGAGCTATTATAATACTATTTATATTTCAATTTTAAAATGTTTCTTTAGTAATTCACGACAACATAATGCAAACGCCCAGTTGTTCACCTTGGTATGTAAATACATAACAAAATAGTATTAGTCTCCAAACTCATTCTATTCCGGATACTGATGACGAGAAGAGATGTAACGTAACGATATATTAGGTACACAGTTGTTTGCTCTAACAAGCTGACTGGGTCAACGAACGGCCGGATAAAAATAAAGAGCTCCCTAAACATGCCACGTACATTCAAACTCGGCCCGCCATTGAAGAATGCTAATACGACCGGGTAAAACTTGAACAGAAAATCATGAAATTAATAAACGATACATACTTTTCTGCATTTATAATCCATTTTCATCACGTTTTATGTTTAAATTAGTTATTTGAGTGTCCTTTTGGGGTGGGTACTCGTCAAAGTTTCTTGAATTCGATCATTTAGTTTTGTTAGCATTGTTTTGTTTATAATTATAACAATTACTGTTATTTTTTCAAGGAGTTTTAACCAATGTATTAGAGCTAAAGAAAATCGCGATATAAGTTGATTAAATAGAACAGTTCGTTTGTTTTTTCTTTTTTGAACAAATTAATAATCTTTTGAACTACAGATCAAATTCTACAAATTCATTCGCTTGAAAGCTACGTTTACCTTTGACTTTAACAATTTAAGAAAAAAATAAAATCAAGGATCCGTTAGAAAATTCACACCTTCGGAGTCTAGCAAATGCAAGTCCCTAATAATAATTTAGTTACCCTACCTCATACACACGCGATACCCACGACGCGTGACTCAATATTGTGAAAACATAGTCTTCATCAAAAAACGTTCTTAAGTAAGTACTTAGATCATCAATAATAATATTAGTTGGAATAAGTTTAATTACCTAAATTTTAAATATCTCGTTTATTTTTCGAAAACAAAACTTAGTTAAATAATAATAATTAATTTTAAATTGGTCATTTTAAAGAAGCGTTGTTTAGTTAGTAATGCCATTATTTCCATTTCGTTTTTAATTAATGATCAAATAGTCGCAAAGAAATAAAATGCTAATATTTGATTGAACATGTGGTGCGTCTGGCACAAACAGAGCTAAGTCAAAAATACTCTACAGTATGTGAATCTGTAGTAAGACTAGTCTCAAAATATACGCGACATTATTCGAGAACAATACAATATTTACAAATCGAATGATTCCTTTTTAGATGCTTTTAGGACCAGAAAAGGGTTGAATACGATGAGAACCTTTGCCACCAGGAGAGCATACACGCGAGGCGGTCGCTTGTCCACGTCGCCCTATAGTCGTCACAACATCGACGTCAATTGCGTCGAGCCGCTTGAACAAGTACATATCGCTCGAATGCATTTTATAAGTGAAATCTACATAGAGGCAGTTTATATAAATCAGTTTCCAATCTGTATTTCGAATTTAGTTTATTGTAACACAAATAAATTTAAAAGAAGATATGTCTAGTCTAATCTTAGCAACAAATTAAATACTTTAGTTAAAATGCTTTGATATTTTGACTAATATGTAGTTATAATTTATTTGTTATTATTTGATTTGGGGACTTGTTCATAAAGATTTAGTTTTGCAAAAATCCATAACAGAAATACTTTTATTCAACAGACACTGAATTGAAAATGGATACAAGAATGCTGAAGTTTGCTGGTTTAATTTGCACATGACCTATCACAATACGTTTTGTAACATTCTAACGTTTGATATACGTATTCAGAAACAAACTACGTAGGTAATTCAGAATATAAGAATAATTTTTCTTTGTGTTTAATTCAGAATATAAACTCAGATCCATGTAAACTTGTCTGTTTACGTCATTGAATGACCAACAAATCGCATGCACCACAGCAAAGTTCACAAGCCAATCGAAACAGTGAACGTATCGAAACACATGCAGACGTACATTCATGTAATTTAGACATGATTATCGCATTGGCAGTCGCTGCACACATGCGCATTTTATGGCTGTCCTTTTTACACTCGCGGGCGGCGATACCTCTTTCGAACTGCATGCGAATGCATTGCGCCATTTTCTTGGCTCGTGCAAACTCTTCGCTTGTTCAGTTGCCCTAGTAGACAGTAGAGAAACTTAACAGTTCACGATAATGTTAGTGACTTTTCCTATAAGTACGTGACCGGGTAGAAATGAGTGCATAATGTAAATTAAAAATTCTAATTAAAAAGAAATTGGTTAAAAGAGTTTTAGTCAATAAATGCCAAAATTAGAATAATAATTTGATAATACACAATTAATACTTTATTTTTTGTTAATTTGCTATTATAGCGTGCATGTTTTATTATTTTTAATTTGGGTTGAATAGGAATGACTTGTAATTTTAATTAATTTTTTTCGGGATATCTGCAGCAACTACAATCATAAATTATTATTAATATAGGTCTGCAACAAATTACCTACCTACTTAGAAACCTCATTTAATTGATGAATAGTGAAGTGAAGTCGCAACACCGCCGCGCGGCGCTCGACTGAGAATGCATTTCAGTGCAACCGAGTACCAGGGCAACACGACGCTACAAGAGATCTGAATGCACTTTTCTCTCGCAAACAATATACACATGCATACTTACTACATAATGCTCATATGTATTATTAACCTATACATAATATCTGTAAATACACGTGCCGAATATATTAATAGCTTATATGCATAGGTATGATTTACAAGTGACTATAAAAATAACAACCGACTACGTGATTGTATAAGGTACGATTTTTCAATCGGTTTGATAGTTTTTGTTTAGGAAACATGTCATATTTGCTCTTCAGCTGAAAGTTATCTGATTATTGAAAATCAGCCCTAAATATTTCATCTTATAGGCATTTATGACCAAAGTATGTTTTATCCCTATTATTCTATATTCCTAACAATTACTCTTCAGTTTTTATTGAGGAATAATTTAATAATATTTCAGAGTGAATAGTAACCAATAAAATAGATAAAAGAATACTTTATCTATATCATTGGCTATACTTTTTGCTCCTTAATTTTACACAATAATAAATTACAAATAGGATTCTTCAAAAGATAAGTACAAAGTCAATAGGCATAATGGTCAAGACAAATCGTCGTTTTTTATTCAGACGAGATGTTTTGAATAACACTCACTGGATTGTAATGTTCGGCCTGAAGATGTATACAGCCCAATTTGATTGGCATATCATAACACTCTCTTATGCAAATGTTTTTCTTTATTGTCATTGAGACACTTAATTATTGTTATTGGTGCGAGTTTTGAATATGGGAAAGCGTGGGAACAAATCGCGGCGCATTATCAACAATGTACGGACTTCACCTGCACCGACCGGATGACGATTCGGTATGGAAACTTAGCAAAACTTCTTACTCAATAACATATAATATTGAAGAGTATTGCTCTCGCTTTTACTTGTATCCGAGTCGGTTATTACGCGAGACTTGCGCCTAGTAGTGAGCGTTAGACGTAATAGGCGTTGCTTTCTAAGCAGTGAAGGTGAGGTGCACGCTCGGCGCATTGCTCGCAGTTCAAGTTTAGAGTTGCGCGGGCGCAGCGATAATTGCAGAGATCGTTGCACTTCTAACGCCCTGCGCAGGGGCAACGAACGCACGCAGCTGCCCGGGAAATAGATCCCGTCCCGACTATTTCCGAGCATGCTTGCTTAGTTAGATAGCGACCGCTCCCGTGCCTTGCCTTAGTTAACGACTTACCTGTAATGTGAGAACCCTTCATGAAAAAACCATGACTGAGCTTCAATGAATAAGAAGGATCGGCGAAACAAAGTTTACCCTTATTACTTATCTGCTCGTTTGTTTTGGTTTCGTATGATTTCCTATCGCAAACTTAATTTTAATCTCACTTGTTATCTCAAAATATTTTGTTAACTCAAAATATTTTGCACAGATCGCATAACTCCATTTAATGGTTCTCCCTCCTCCATATAAATCTAAAACATGTCATAGTTAAATGGTTTACAATTGATTGCCAATACTTTTTGCATACGCTCGGCCCAATTTGTAGCGCGAAGTTCATCAGGGCGTTGCACTTTCTGTATGATTCTTCGGCGCGCGCGCAGCTCGGCCGCGAAAGTGATTCATTATGTGATCTGTGCAGTGCAGCGTGCACTTCTATTGTTTGCATTTTCCATTCATATAAATTCTCTAGTGCCTCGTATTTCTTTGATTAACGATGTCTTACACGTAAAGTCATGCAAGACTTTTAAATGTCTAGGTAACAACCCATTTAAGTCCTAATTTTAAAGTGAATACTATTCTTTTGTTTTTTTGTTATAATTGGAGCACGAATGACTCAAATAATATCGAAAAAAAAATAAGTACTGTTTCATGTTGTTTACATACCTTTCCACAAAATACTCGAATGTATGCACGTATGGTATTGAAGTCTCTAAGATGTATGTATTTCATCTGCAAATGGTTCTTTTGACTAAAGTTGACGTGGTATCATACCGTGGTATAGCACAAGGGCATTGCACATTAACTAACCTTATTCATTTTTCAAACGATCCAACTAATTTACCGTAAAATGAAACCATCAATCACTAACTTATCTATTCAGGATCTCGAGAAAGCAAATTTCATCTCCAGTGACAAAATAATGAACCATTTTATTTTTATTTTAACATTTTAATTTGAATTACCAAATGACTTTGTGAGCTGTCAAATATTCTATTTTGGGACGCATCACCTACAAAGAAAACAGTTTGTATTTCTTCGTGCTCACACAAAAATAAAAAAGTAATAACGAAAGTCAACAACCTTCACCCAAGTACCTGGTTTAGTTTGCGTAGATAGCACAGTATATAGGTACGTTATAAAAGTGGTTTGAACGCAGCGGGTTGGGAATGTTAGCAATAGAAAAAAACCTGCAATGTTAGAAGTATCTAAGCAAGTCGGGTGCAGTGGCCGAGCAGTGCCAGTGACCCGCAAGTGAACGCGACAACAGCGATGAATGCTCTAGAGAACTCGTAGCCAACCGCTACGAAACTGCTACGAGCGTAGATCACGTCTTGAAAAGTTCGTTTTCTAGGAGAAAATGATTTATGATTAGCATACTTTTTCACTTGATTTATGTAAAAGGGTTGATTTCTGTTTTACTCTCGTATTTACTTACAACGTTCATTAAATGTTCACGATATTGTATCTAAGAAAATACGAATGATTTCAGTGAAATGTGATGTGTCATCTTGTTTTTCTGAAGGGAGGGAGAATACATGACGTGTCTTGATCAATATAGGAAATCCCGTGTTGAGCCTGAAACTACGATGACTCATCGCAGTCGGACTAAATTCAAAAATATTTTATTTTTGGGACTTGGGTAAAAGCAGTGGAATTTGAGTTCAAGTTGAATAAACGCATTTGTATCGTGGTTTCCCCGAGGGGTTAAGCAGAGTTCCTATCGTATACATAATGTACTATATTTTTGATCAAATTTCATGAATTGGGGGGCGAGCCGTTGCCATCAACCGGGCACAAATTCAGACTTCGGGCTGCTACTGAAAAATTGGTGATGGAAAAACAACAAAAAAAAGGTTAAAATATATAAAATTTTAGGTTGAATAATTGGATGTATGAATTCAGAATGATTTGCAATACAGTGAGCGAAGGGTAACCGACTATCCATACCTCGCGGTGTCATCGTTCGCCACTGACCGAATCCTTACTCTTAAAACTTGTTTAAATCCATTATTGATTTGACTCCTACGTTGGATAAGCTTATATTTCTAAAATTGTTTATTTTTTATATTATAAAGTTTTCACCCGCGTTTCACAAATGTTTAAACTAATTTAAAATTACGATTAAGTATTATTCTAAAATTGAAGTCTGGAAATTATACAGGGTGATCTGAAATTGCTCGTATTCCTCTCGGGAGAAGAAACTATGACTAATTTAGAATGATTTAACCCCTATCACTTGGGGGTCGAAAATCCGCCATTTTCGAGAAAATCTACTTTGTTTTTATTTTTAGAAAAATCCGAATTTTGGTAATTAACATTTAATAAAAAAAAAAAAAACACTTTTTAGCCAAAAAATTTCTATGATCTGATAGCTTACTAATTGACCAACCTCTCTAAAGCTGAAAACTGTATAATTTACTGTTAGATTTAATGTTGTATGTTAAAACTTGCAATAAATTAAAAAAGAAATCTGATAAGTGATGAAGTTTTTTTTTTATTAATTTT
This sequence comes from Caradrina clavipalpis, assembly GCA_932526535.1. Taxonomy (NCBI): domain Eukaryota; kingdom Metazoa; phylum Arthropoda; class Insecta; order Lepidoptera; family Noctuidae; genus Caradrina; species Caradrina clavipalpis. The sequence goes on from OW052093.1 coordinate 9,567,218, forward strand.
TAATTATCAAAATTCAGATTTTTCTAAAAATAAAAACAAAGTAGATTTTCTCGAAAATGGAGGATTTTCGACCCCCAAGTGATAGGGGTTAAATCATTCTAAATTAGTCATAGTTTCTTCTCCCGAGAGGAATACGAGCAATTTCAAAGCACCCTGTATATAGGTATATAATTTGTACAGTAGGATTGCTAGACTTATCTTTCTAATCATATAAGCTGCCAAACAAATATAAATCTTTCTTAGAAAATGTGAGACGTGGGTCGTAAATAATGGAATGCGGCGAGTGGTGTAATGTGCAGTGAGTATGTTAGGGGTGCATCGACTCCGAGTGGAAAGCGCGAGTGAAAATGTGCAGCTAACCGGCGCTGCCTGCTCACTGCCCGAGTACTGCCCAGGTAGCATTACCAACAGGTGGCTAATTATTTATCCGGAAAACCTGTCCTAGCCCGCCTAGGCCTCGTAGTAACTTGCTTCCTAGCCCACGGCAACACACCTCAGTTTTAATTACACACATTTCCACTTCAGTGTAAAAGTCGGCCTTAAGCATGATAGTAGGGACGGTTTTCATTCACTGCTAGTTGAGCAAAATAGATTCAGAGAAAATGTTTTTATATTGGGTAAATTATTAGAGATAAAAGGTTGTTTGTGAACTGAAATGAATATAACGAGTCACTTTCAAAGAGTTACGCCGTAAAGACAATCTTGATTCGCAAGTAAATCTGCTGTTTTTACGATATTTCTTGTACACTACGATGAATCGGGTTGTAAATTGTCGCTTTCTGAATTTTATTTTCATTTATGTGATCCAGTTTAAATATTTGCAGCACGTAGATAGGAGGCAGTAAAAATGATAATAGAGCGACGTAGCATCAATTCAGTGGTGCGCGGGCGCTGGCTCGGTCAGTTTTTGCAGTGTGTTGCGTTTGCGCATACTGATGCGCGACCCGCGGCCCGCCGGCCCCGCGGCCGACGACCCGCCCCTCGCGCCCGGCGCTTGACCCCGCTGCACGCCACCCTGGGAAAAACTACACCACTAATAAGCTTTACTTACATACACAGTTTCCTTACTGTAAAGGTCGTTTACAAAGATCTGATAATATAATAGTAGTAGGTAGGCGTACTGGGTCTTATCCAATACAGCGGAAACTATAAAATAATACAGATTTTCTTTTTCAAATGATAAGTTTAATTCATTTGAAATTGCAGGAACAGAGAATCTATACGTACGCGAGTAAATTCCATTACGTAAGATAGGAACTGAAATTGTTTAAATCTTGTATAGGTATTAATTAATATGTAATTTCAGATACAAAATCTTCTTTAATCAGTTATATTATCTTTCATTATTATCCTGAAATATAAAACGTGTTTCAAGGTTTTTCTCACAAAATTTTAGATTAGATGATTAAAACAAACAGCATGAAAAAGCTTCGCTATTAGTTGATATTTTGTTAATCAAATAATTAAAGATTATGGAATGGTATCAAGATATTTTACTTAGTGAGTCATAGAAGCTGTAGAATTTTCTACAGATTTACTGGCGATCAATGGCGAGAGAAAGATCCTCAGACTCCTAACGCTACTACGCATCCAAATCGATTGCATGTCACGTAGGATTAGAGTTTTCCACGGACAGTATTCCGACTGTAAACCTACAGCATAAAATATGGTCATAATATAAAGAGATATGGTAAATGTACGGTTACAGATCAGCAAATCAGCTACAAATACAGGTGCTTTCTATGCAGTTACCCTAAAATTATTTTATTCTGGCATTTTCTACAAGAATTTATTTCAAGTACAAAACGTGTCAAAGATTTATAATAGTATTAGGTCTCAACAATTGCAGCTAGCTAACTCGCAATTTGAAAAAGGCCTAAGCCCAGCTGTGAGCTAGGTGAGTTAAGAGAGATTGATCAATGCCATAGGCAACCATGAAGCGTTAGCTACTAATACAGATCTGTGTATTCAATGTGCCGCGTTTGTGTATTTAAAGTAAAGCGGGAATAGAATGAGAAATGAGATGTGATAGTAGGGCCGCGACACGGGCGCCCCGAGTCGACGTCCGCGGCCAAGGCCCGTCGGTCAGGGACACTATCTAACTCGATTATTATATACCAACCCGTGTTAGAGATAGCTATACAAGTATTAGTTACAAATCAATGTTTCATTATGTATATTTATAGAGATTTTTTTCCAAGCTTACTTATTAACGTACTAAAGAGGTTCTTTTTGGTATTAATAGAACTCACGTTCAAATTAGTTAGTGTCTTTCGTAGTTAATTTAACCGAAATGATTTGTCCCTTGATCGCATTTCGCGACACTAAAGTGTAGGACAGGTAGGGTCTCTCCCCTAAGTTAACGCAAAATGTGATTAAAGGGTCATGCCAAGCGGATAACTGGCATATAATAGTTTGATCAACAATCACCAAGTCATCTATCAAGAGTCGTGTTTTGTCTCCTTTATCAGATTTCAGTAATGTTATGATAATGGTTAAGTAGAAGTCGCGTCGGAATAACCCTTGTTACAAAATGAATAAATGGTGCGGATTAGAGGGATGTTAATTTAACTTCTAACCGCGGGTCTCGCGTAATACGTGTTCTATAATTAGGTACAGTAATAATCACACTAATATTATAAAGGCGAAAGTTTATGTGTTTGTCTCTTCTTCACGCTCAAACGGCTGAACGGATCTGGATGAAATTTGGCACTGAGATAGATTGTGGTCTGGAATAACACATAGGATACTTTTTATCTCGGAAAAATGTACGGTTCCCGTGTGCTTCTTTTTTTTTTTTAAAGATGGTAAAATCATCAAATGACCCCCCCCCGTCCTGGGCGGGGCGGGAGGGAGTGTCAGACTTTTACTGATTAAAAACCATCTATGTTCCTTCATGTGCCCTTTGCGTTCCGGGGGCGCGGTATCTCTTTCGAACAACCCGCAGCGGTTCCCGTGTGCTACTATATCAAGTTTGACGCGGAAGAAGTCGCGGGTGGAAGCTAATTTCTTACGAAGATGAAAGGGCATAGGTATCAGATTATGTAATGATTAAGATTATGATTATGAAGAATTGAAGTCACCACTGAGACTTCAGGCTGTGTTTGTAAAATAATATTTAGTCATTTCTGTAAAAGCATGAAAGCAAATCTGCCCAGACAGCTATTCACTAATCACTATCAAAAGTGCCCAAACAGTGCCTAGATACTAGCTAGTTTCACAGAGTTCGCCATGAGGTTGTTAGTTAAGTAATATTTCAAGAATGTTCATATATTTTAGTTGATTAGGAATATACCACAGAGTGTGAAGGTGGAACAAATGCTGGAACTCGTAATACCTGATTATGTTTTCGTCCGTAAACCAAACTGAAATGGGCGATGCTAAGCAAACACATAAGAATACGTATATCAATTACTAAATATACGATTACGGTTTCGCTATAATGTCTACCGTAATGGATTATGCAGAGCGGGTCACTAGTAGACTACCTACGTACTAAAATAATTTTGCTTAGTGAAACTTAGTTTAGAGCGAAACTTCCCAGACACAATACATTGCAGCAATCAAGGCTTCGTTCGAGTTTTCGTTACAATAGAAAAAGGATATTTTTACCAACATTTTACTATTATGATAAAGAGTTAGTATAAGAACATGCTATAAAAAACATACTATAAATAGCATAATCGAGCACATTTAAATAATTCCCCTTTCAAATATCGCGGAGAAAAGCTTTTAAAACGCGGTAAAAGCGCGTTCCGTTGGCTTCCAATGTTGCAGACTGTATTGTAGCCGCGATTACCCTCGGTGTGTACATGCAGGCGTATATTTGTGTATGTTCTGTTACACTACACTTTGGTGCGGAAGCGAGGTGCGTCGGGCTTCTCCCGTCTGGCCCCACACTCCGGAGCCACCCTGTCTGCAAGCACCCCCCCGCCTGACCCCCCCCCCTCCCACTGTGCACCGGCCCGGCCCCCCTCTCGGATGTAATTCACTCTCACTAACCCACTGCAGCACAGTCAATCATGCATATATTGCACTGTCTACCTAATGCAAGGTGATAACCATGGTGATGTTAATAATAAATTACAGATCCGTTTGTCTACCCCCAAGTTCTGATATATCGTGTCGTGTGTCGATGTGGCCTTTGTATTCGTTTAGTCATTATTCTATTCACGATGGTATACTTCTGTCGATACATTATATGAGTACCTCAATCATGGTTTACACTTACTAAATAAAATAAAATTTGTATTAGCAGAGATTAAAAATAAACTCATTAATTAGTGCTACCTTTGTACTTAATCTTTCGTTTAGTTTAGTATCAAATTATGAAATAGTAGTAGATACTTATATAACTAAAACCAATTTTCAGAAAGAATTAAACTTTCTCACAAAGATTTACGGTTATTTAACAAGGCAAAAAAGAACATAAAGTAGAAAATTAATTACAATAGTAATTATCGTAGTGAGTAAAAACCGGTTTACAATGTAACGGCTTAATTCGATAAGTGCATAATTAATGAACACGTAAAAATGTTGCACGTAAAGAGTAACTCTGCTTGACGCAGTAGAGCTATCTACAAAGTTTTTGTTCCAACTAGCGACAGTGGAACACATTATACCGACGTATAAAGCGCTCATTTCAAATGCTACATGAAAACACCTTTCATAATTTTTCATCTCCATTTCCCCACGTCTTTTGTTCGCATGTCACACACCGCGTCACTCAAAAGCTTCAGTGTGTTCTCTTTTTATAATGTCTGCAAGTCGGTGGTGAAAGCACCAGGGTAGCGGGGCGGTGCGGCGGGGCGCGGGAGGGGGCGCCATGTCGAGGGGAAGTGCCCCCATGTCTAGACTGGGTCGGTAGTTTTCCGGGATTCAGCCGGCTTTGCCTGCAGTCTGCTCACCCACTCACTGCAATGTACCTATATCCATAGATACGTATAGATAGAGCATGTCTGAGGACCCTCGTCGCGTCAGACGCAGTTTTTGTATTATTTGTCTATAACGTAGTTATACTGTGTCGCGCGGGGTGGCGGAATGTACGAGTGAGCTCGTCTGAAGGGGAGGCTTGCACCAATCGATAAGTGTTCATTTTGAAAAATTATATTGCGTAAGGTGTCTACAAAATCATCGTAGCCCGCCAGCTCAATTGTTTTCGTTATTTAAAAGTCTTTCGAGAAACCTTATTAAAAATAACCGAATTTCGGAGCGTTTTAGAATGCTACGTCGAGCCTATTACCATTTTATAATTTAAACAGCCAATGAGTTTGACATTTTTCATGGAGCTTGAATTTCATTGTTTACTTTAGCTTAGCTATACAACGATTTCGTTAAATTCCTGTAATATTTGAAAACGAAAATAAAATAGGTATACTTATACTTACAAACAATTATTACCAGACACACCAACAATGACACAGTAGCAACTGTGGGCATACAATAGATAGTCTATTTACGTAAAATTTTAACATAAAATATAACTTTCTATTTATGCCCCCTAGATATGACATGCCAGAAAAAAAAGTAAAAGATTTCACCATTCGGTTTTTGGAAAACCTTTTAATAGTAGTCTATTTTTTTTTTCCATCTAATTACTTTCTCTAGCTTTTTAATAATAATTTTTACTTATGCCTACAAACAAATAATCTTAAACGAAATGTTCAATGCTAAAACTAAAATCAAAGACTTTGAATAGGATCACACATAAAAGTAACAAGCAACAAATAGATAGATCGTATATATTTTTATCTTATTTTAGACACAGTGGATTTACAGCCGTAAACTGAACGAAGCATAGACCCTTAGCACAACAATGTACGCACATACAGTCAACTCCAACATTCTCTTAGGGCATCAGTTTGACATTGACATAAGATACAAGCCCAGCCAAGTGTTCGTATAGATATGTAGAATCTATTGAGTGTCTTCTACTAACCTGATAGTATTGTATACAAAGTGTGTTCCATGAAAGTGTTATCGATGTTCGAGTAACATGGCGTCCGCTCCGGTTCTCGGGAGCCGCAGGCGCAGGTCCTATTCCAACCTAAACAAGTCATTGAAAGTTCGTCTATGAATTAACAACAATAGGCAGTTTCCTTGTAACAGGCCTTTGTGATATTGAACTATATGCTTAATAAGCGTAGATCGAGCTTGTAATAAAAGTGTAAAGTGCGTAAACGTTATATGGGGTTAGGGTGAGACCATAATAGCTTGTTCCAGTTAGTTCGGAGGTTCATGCGGTTTTAGGTAGAAAAACTACGTCTTGTTTTCTACTGTAAATATTGTATTTGTTATAGCGATTAAACAGGCTACAAAATGTTATTAACTTTAAGTTATTAACTTGGGTTTTATTCTAACCTCAATGCATTTTGAAATTATGTGACTTGTGGTCGGTGTTCAATTACATAGAAAAATAGTTTTATTCCATTACAAATATTTCATAGTAGCGAAAATTTATTGAAATTGCCTTTCGCCACGCCAATGTGAACTGAGCCTTAGTACTTATAAAAGTTACTACTCAAACACAATAAGGTCTTAAAATGGTTCTCTTGAGTTGTTTATAAAAAGCTCAATAAACACCGTAGTAAAAAGCGAAGTACAAGTACACAATGAGAAGAAAACGAACTCTTGAGTAATCGGTGTTCAACATGCAACAACAGTCAACAATACGAATAGAGAAAGAACAAAGAATAATCCGTGTGTGCATACTAACCTAATTATAGATTCCAAGTATTTCCAAGTTGTCTTGCAAGTGGAGACGAAATGCCTGTCCCTCTCGAAATAGTGAAGCTAATTGCGTTTCGTAACTACGGCATGAAGGGTCGTGTAGATCGAGGTGCCTATATTTAGCGTGGCGTGTTGGGGCGCGGGGGTGGGGGAAGGGCGCGCGGTGGCGCCGGTGACGCGGAAGCGTAGGGCGGGCGGAGGGCGTTGACCGTGAACGTGGGGCGGAATCGATCCGGGCGGCCATACCCTCGCGCAACGGAAAGTGTGTGCCAAGCACTGCCACAACTACGCCACTGTTGCATTTCTTAAGAAATGGCTGAAGTATATCAATGTATTGGATATATCTTTACGTAACGTAGCGCACCAAACTTGCATATTTAAAAATCCACGGCACCGACAGTCTAAACTCGTCCTTACCGCATGAAACTCCAAACCGCGGACCTAGACGTTCAGTGCATCAGTAAGTACTTAGACACCAAACACCTACGTTATTAATACATTTCGTATAGTAAAGTGGTTTATTCTAAATGTGTGAGACCACGTGGTCGATGTTCGCCCAGTTTCCACTAAAGAGCTTCCAGCTTCCAATCTTAATTTACCGGTTACGGAAGCTTGTGGGGATTACGTAACAACAAAAGGAGTATTTATAAATATTGTGTTATTATTACCATAATATCTGACCTTCAGAATGCCTAAAGGAGAAGCCTTGACTTTGGACATTTGAATGAATTAAACGGTAGTTAATTGTCTGACCACTTGATGTTTTTGTAAAGTTGCGACCCGACTGAAGAAATTGTCGGAGCTACTCTTAGTTTAAAAATACATTTCAATGCCTTTCTATTTTTACGTTTTTAATTTCGTTACATAAAACAAACAAGAAGACGTATATAATAATTATTACTGCGTAACAATTACAACAATCTAAGAAACTTGAAGTTTATTGCGCGAGGGTTTATTTCAAACGTATTTTATTATTCCGGACTATTACGACACAATATCCGTGCAGACGTGGAATAAACTTGAGCCCTCCTTGCGTCTATCCCTTCGATCTAATAACGAAATAAAAGTTAGTAGGGTGCCCTGGTCACGAGGGTAGATTGCTTATAGCCAAGATACACGAAGATATGTATGAGAAGGGGGCTGGAGCTGTGTTTGGACAGAGAGAGTGTGCGTGTCGCGAGTTGTTTCTAGGCGTATTAAACATTATCACTATCACGATAATATTCATGGAGTCATTTTGAAACAGAAATTGCATTTCCTTAAAACACGCTACAATACTTAATTGTAATCATTTTCAAGCAGACTTAAGTATAATGCCTTTAACGTGAACAGTGGGGTGGGTTATAATAGCCATACAAGTACTTTACTCGTGTTGTTGCTTCACAGTTTTGTTTAAGGAAAGGTTCAAAGAAAAAATATTAGCTAATTATTAATAGTATTTTACTGGAAAATCCCGCCGAGCGACACTAAAAATACACCGTATTTAAATATTTACGTTTATAGATATCGAGAGGCGATACGCGTGTGCAATGGGGGGTTGGGGTGGGTAGTTGAATGTCGGGCAAGGGCGGCATGAGTCACGTCACGGCCGATCAATACTGCACGGGAATGCGTGGCGGGCCCCAGTCGACGCACCCCCCCAAAGCGACTGCACTCCCGGAATTAATTCGATGCCATTACTTCCCCAATTCCGGCTAGTTCACTGTCACAATCACAGCTTGAGTCTTCCTACATCGTAACGTTGTAACTGACAGAAACTGGCCGTAGTTATAACGGCTAGATAAAGGAGGTTGTAGTAGTAACGTGCGGAGTCAAAAATGGAATTCGCAGAAAATCTACCGCCACAAAATAAAATGCATACTATTGCATACCTATTCAAATTGAATTTATCCAATTGTCTAAAATAATGTCGTACCGAGCTGAAAATTGAAAAATCAATAAAACAGTAATAAAATTTGTTCGGTTCTAAATTGGCTGAAACAATGTGACCGGAATGACTTTAAGAACGAATGATAAGTTATAGCGTCCTTTGCTGACACTACATATCATTTATTCAACCCAATTTTTATTACAATCTTAAGCCGACTTAAAATAGCGAAGATGTAAATTTCCAAAATCAATAGCATTATTTATATTTGGTAAGGAAAAACAGAGCGAAATCTTTCGTAATAAACCTTTAGGTGGAAACAGACCTCAGGATGTATGTTTGTAAAATAATATAGGTTAGACACATAGGAATGTGGATAAAGGGGAGCAATTTGATAGAGACAGTACTTCTCGCACATTGAACAGGTTTCTCAAATCTTTAAAACACTAAATTTTAAAACGTTTTTTTGTTATTTGACTGCATACCTCATCAGCTTATACTGATGATAACAAACTATGTAACAATAAATCAGTATTCAGGATATTTATGTTATTTATAGCTTCGAAATTTCAGTCCATTTCAGGAAATACTACGTAGAGTTAGATTTTGGCGGAAGTTCGCTGGAAACTTGCCACTTGGCGTTTAAAACCATTGTAAATATAGGTAACAACATAGTCAATATAATAAATAAGGATTGCTTCCGAGTGCACGTCAGATTATTTGACTTTATTCGAATTGGTTACTACGCAAAAACAATGTTGTTTCTTACAATTTATTACTTACCTTAACTTGTTGCTTGGGAACACTAGCAAAACACAACCGAAATTGGATTGTAATCAGCCTGGGGCGAAGGTAAAAATAAAGTACCTAACTGAGGTTAAGTTTCGTAACACGAGGTAAATAATCTGTAGCCTGGAGTGTACCTACGACAACAGATTGAATACAAATTAAGGAATATGCTGGAACAGACCACAATTTTTAATGTATTGCAGGTTTTATTAATTATTTTTTCACACACAAATTGTGTTTTTAAATATTTCCTAAAAACCGATAGTGTGTTTCGGGAGCACACTTTCAAGAACTTTAATATCATTTTTTACTAGATATATATAATTATGCGAAGGTATATTAACCAACAAAATAATTGATATCGGTAAGGTTAGTCAATTCTTTAATTGAAAAATGCATAAGTAGGTAGGTACTGTACGTACTACGATTCAATTTTAATATTAATGTCTACTTCATATTATTTCATAAATGTCTATTACCCAATAAAATTTAAAACATAATAATATGTCAAAAACAAGAAAACTTGAAGATCGCATCGTTTGAGAATTTTCCAAAACCTTTTTTCCACAATTTCTATTTACACTTAATTATTAATTATATAACCAAAGACTTTCCTATTAGCAAGAAGTGAAAAAAATAATATTGTAGCTATTTTTAAATAAAATCTAATGTCAGGTAACTGATGTACTGTACATTGATGAAATCATGTCCACTGAGGGACCATTTATTTTTAATTACATGTATTTTCACGAGTGTCGACGTGATGATCTAGTTCTCGTGAGTTCTATGTGGAACATTTTCCGCGTCTAGTTACGTAGGTGCTCGTAATTATAGCAAAGTTTAAAGAAAAATCACCTCTACAGTGTAGGTATTCGTTCGTCCGGCGATCCGCCTTAATGCTTGCGTGTGTTTTGTGGCATTGAGCACTAATAATAATCGGTGAACTTGACATTGAGAACGGAGGCTCGTCATCGTAACAAGATGCTCCATCTCTTCCGCACCATATTGAAATTCTGATGTTAAAAAAGGATGGCTAATATTATCTTCTGTGTTCGCGAGTGTTTGTAGGTCAGTCGTGTATTTGTTCCGGACGATAGTCCGAAAGTCGGCTGGAGGTTACATTACGTAGTTATTTAAGTTAGAACTCAGCATACAATGTGTGCAAATTATCAACACAGCTGAAATCTGCTGAATCAGACCATTTAGCGCGTCCTCTCGTGACGGAAATTGTTTAGATTGTGTCATCACCTGAAGCCATCTTTGCCCGCTTTGTACTCTAACGTGTTTATATATGATACTTACTAATAAAACATTTGGTAACATTGTACATAACAACGTAACAATAGCACAATGAAATGATACGTACACGAAAACAAAACTTTATGATTTAACAATACTAAATACCACCTCAAATGTTTATATCTGCTCTCTGACTCTTGTAGACCCTGTATACCACTAGACGACCTATGAGAAAATCAATTAACTTCACCAAACAAAGGATTACATCAGGAGCTTATATGTATTAATAAAGAAAACTTTTGAAAAATTTTGGAAACAATTTTTTTACATAATCTGCTAAAAACTTAAAAAATACGTGAATTGCAAGTTTCGTTTTTCGCGCCCAAACGAAGCTCGTGTTGGTTGTGGAAAGCGGTATCTAGTAGCAGTCCCAAGGCCTTCTTGAACACGCTAACCTTATACAGCCTACGTTGTTTCGGAAAATTCCACTAGATGGCGCTGCGCGAAGGCTGCTCGCAACTTTCAAGTTTCAAGTGAATCTTCAAAGATGGCGCTACTTAACACAACTACAGTACTTTTTTTAGGAATCGGTTAAAATGACTTTAATAAAATATATTTTTAATAAATTTAAAAGTCATGATAATAAATATGAAACTGGAAATTCAATAACATGAAAATTTGGACTCGTTTTCAATTATATAGAAAAAATAAACGGACTCAGTTCAGGAGAGTTGATTCGTAGCAAATTAGCAATGTTTTAGGATTTATTTAACTATAGGTTTTCTTAAATTAAAAATATTGTTATGCCTATGTAGAAAAGTTCAATATTTTTTATCTTAGTATACTTGATATTTCGATTACTAATTTGTATCATTTATAATTGATTTTTATAATCATCATCATCATATCAGCCGTAGGGCGTCCACTGCTGGACATAGGCCTCCCCATAGATTTCCAAAAGGACCGGGTTTTTTTTTAAATAAATGTACAAAATTGTTCCCCATTTTATTCTCATTGTATTTTTTCACTACTGGTTATATTTTCTTGCAAAGTTATGTCAATCAAAATAAATTATTGATAGTTTTAGCAATAATCTGATGTCTTACTCGATGCTCAACAAGTAACATGGATACTGCACTCTATCGGGCGTCGCGCTCAAAAGCAATCGTTATTAAATTATGTATTTATGTAGGTTATAAATCCGGATCGGTACCTATAAACAAATAAAACGGCTGGCTACGTCAGCGGTGCGATGTGTTGCGTGTTCGAACGGCACGTAGAAATGCGTCACTCACTCGCGGTCGTCGCTCCCTTTACAACAAAATGACGTTCTGACTCATACCAACTAACGTTATGGGTATTTTTGTATGACGATATGCCTACAACCCTTATTTTTAGTTGTTTTTTAATTTAAATATGAACCTGGCAGAGTTTTGTAATGTGTCCCACAATTAGTTGTACATTATGTTATTTATACGTAGGTTTAGCGTCGTAGCTTACGATACCTGTTACGTTTTACGATTAATAACACCTTACCGCACATTGCTTGCATATCGCACTGGTTTCCACGCTTATCTGGGATTAACATAGAAATGTTCGGCATCTCCTCCCGTGTCGTAAGCTTGAGTCTGTGACCGATTAACGGATAAGCACAACACGTGGGCTAACAAGCCTTAAAGGTCAGCCAACTCAAGTTGTGTAATGTTCCAAAAGGAAGATAGGGTACTTTCTTTCGGTATTTAAAGATCACATTGTTTAAAGTACAAAGGTAGAGAAAAGGGCCCACAACTTTATGCACAAAACTGTTTTAACTCGTTAATATTTTAAGCAGTAATTTTTTTTTATATTTAAAAACTGCAGAAAACGGTATTTAATTATGAATTACGAATCAGTGTTCAGAACCTTCAGTTCTAAAGTTCCTAAGACGGAGTCAACGGAGACTGTCATAAGGTCACACAATCTAAGTTGCAAGAAACTATGCCGCCACATAAAAGGTATCTATAGTACCTTGATAACCCCGTAAATTCTTGCGATCTCTTTTCTTAATGGATTTTTAATAGAATATAGTAATGATGTCTATCAATCTTTATTGCATCGTGCACGAACGCTTTGGATTTGACTATTATTCACGCAAATTGAAATTGGAAAGTAACAGATTCACTTGTATTTTATAATCGAAGAAAATTTGAAAAAAAATTGTAGTTGTATTTTTTTGGCAATGGAAAGTACGAAATTCCATTTTGGTATTTTTCAGTTACTGTGATCGCAACACCGTAGCGGCCTGGACTATAAGGACTATTTCTGAATACTTACAGAAATTATACAGAAATAAAATAATGTTATTCATCAATATATTATATTTATCTGACTACAAAATAGAACACATTTTAATTAAACTTATTTTTCAAGTTAAACTACGAGCCTACGCCTGCTACGACGCTATTAGTTCTGCTACTCGCCCATAGATGGCACTAGGTGTTGTTTCACATGATAGTACTCATGGATCCGTCGAGAACAAAATCCAAATAGGTATTGTGAGTTACTCAGACAAAAACAAATAAAATAAGTATCCTTTAAGTGTAAGGCAAATGCATAAAATTATGTAACATAAAATATGCATATAAGTAACATAAGCTTTTGTAAACTTAGAACTGTATGCTTAGAACATTTGATTTACTAATTTAAATTTACAATTGATGTATTTTTCTTAGAAGATGGTAGGTAGGCACAATTAATTTCTTAGTATAATTTTACATAAAATTAAATTTTAAAAAGTCTCAATCTAATTTACTTAGGTACTTAGAAAATTTAACCCAAGTAATTACTGCAAAACTGGATGAGTAGAACTCCTTGAATTTCATGTAGATACCTAGAATATGTACACTTAAGGTCATACAGACAAAGGTATAATAATCCTTAAGACCTTCAGGCATAATATCGATATGACAGCAGTGTAATAAAATAAAGTAGTTTGTCGGAGAAGGGCGGGCGATATCGTAACTGTAGCCAGCGATAGCGGAGTTGGTCGCAGCGCAACCTTGCAGAGTTTGTTGCTCCTGCAAGGCGACGTAGGCGGGGCGGGGCGGCGCGCGGGGGGGCGAGGTGACCATCTAACCTCCAGTGACACGGTCTAACTAAGCCACAGATAAACAACAACAGTATGACAATCTAATTTTCCAACTCTTACTTATACTTAAAGTACAATTACAAATCATGTTACATTTTGTGATCTTAAAATTGCGAATTCAAAAGTTTAAGAATTTTGACAACATTCGTTCAAATTTTTTGTTCTGCTGTATTGTTTGAACTATGACTTTAGACTAGGTACACTAACATTTAGCTACAGATGCATAACATGGCAAGCATACTATACCTCTAGGTATCTCATTAATAAGCTATCACAAATATTGATTGGCGGACTGACTTGCATTCTTATTTCCAACGTTGAGCTTCTACAGATACGGCGTTCATTATAACTTGATGTTTCATTAATGATAAGCATAATATGTTTACTATATTTCTACATACTGAGGCCGATCGTCAGCTTATGTCCTTTATCTGTGTGTTGTGTGCCTATGCAGATACCGCGTATCCTTCACACCATATCGAAAGTAACAACAAGGTTTAATGCAACACCAGCGTCAGAATATTTTTTTGTTCTTGCAGTTAATGCAAATGCGTGCTTCATTACGCTAATTTCAATATAAATGCTGTTCGAAAACATAATGAGATAATTACTTAACTATCGACCAGAATTATCGGTTGTTCTTGATGAAGTTTATTGTCCCAAATACAGGTTGTTTACTTTTCCACACTTGCATTGTGTTGATGCATTGTTATCCTTCACAATATAATAATATGCAAATAGTTTATTAGAGAAGCATGTTTGTGTACCCGTAGGTACCCGACCGCGAGCTGGTTTTAGTTACTAAGCGTAGTTTTTCTACTAGGTACAACTTTGTGTTGTAAATATTTATGAAAAATACATTTTTCCATCTGTTGAGTTCACTTGTTTTCACGTTTAAACAGCAACAGTTTTCAATCAAACCGTGTACTAGTCGGCGCTTAGATTGATATAACAAAGGTCTTTCTTCATAATAGTTTGTCCACCCACGGCCGTCACGGTTGCGTCTCCATTGGTGGCCTGTCCTAGTTTTTAAAGCAAGAACTTAAGCTAAGATTACTCCACCGTCCCCCCAAGCTGTGAGTGTGACTACAGCTGTTTACGTATCCGACGACGGCTTGACCTATATACCAATACAATTGTATTATTCATGAGCCTGTCACTCCATTGCCTTTGTCGCACATAATCACACAGTCCTGTATAAATATACTTGTTTTACACCATAACAATATTGTTTGTGACCTAAAAATTGAGCATATACCTAATGAAGTCGGAAGAGCTTAACACGAATCCGAACTGACTTCTCCGCATACTTATTTTCGACGGATTTATTTTGTTGGAGTAAAATAGGTTACGATAGGAAAGTTTCCTTTCTGAAGTTAACTAGCTCTACGATGAAACTAAAATATTTTAATATTTTCTTTTCTTTTGTTTTAAATGATCAATTTAGTTTTCAAGTTGAGCGCAGAATAAAAGCATTGGCGAAGAATATTTTAAACGTCAAACGTCACAGTAGGTATTAAAATATAACAGAGCTAGGAATATTTTGTCGAGATCTATTTTTGGGTAGCAGTGTTTGTGATGCGCAAATATCGTCGTGTGCAGTGTCTCCCGAATACTCCCAATGACCTACATGTAGGTATACGAAGCTACACCGCCCGACTGATACCGATTCACTATTACAAAAGCAAAATACTAATAAGTTTTTTTATGTTTTATTTTTCTAGATATTTATGCAAATTATTGTATTTTAACGCATTTAGGCATCTGTTTATACCCACAATATGTGAACAGGCGATATGATTAAATGACATTGACGTGCTTACTTCATATCTCTTACGTCATTCCCCCATCATTTTGCTGTGAAAATCCCCGACACTAAAACTGGTATACATTAAGAAATATGATCTGAAAAGGCGGCCAAACGCTAAAATAATATCAAACTTAATAACGATGATATTAATGATAAGTATTTAATTAGGGTTTATTGCAATTACAATTCAATAACAATAGTGATTGGTATAACGAAGGCATTTAAAGGCTAATACCAGTAGGCAGGTATGTATTAGCAACGCGGTGCAAATTCGGTCAATGCTATTCAAACTCATATTGCTGTCTGTGCTAGGTACCTATATCCGTCTCAATAGAAATAAGAAATAATACAGTATTCTCAAATTGCATCGGCTGTTCTGTTAATCATTGAAGCCTGAATACCTCTCGAACGTTCTAGAAGGAATACTGATTTAGATCACAATTTTTTTCTCTCGTTATATTTGTTAGTCTTTATAAAGTTGGATGTATAAAGTGGCTAAGAGTGGCATTCAGTGCAGGAGCGTGTCGTATCTCGCCAGGGCGATAATTGCGAAGGTCGCGTCGCAGCTGGATGTAGCATCACACGCCCGACTCCTCCATGTGGTATCACTAGATAGGTGCTTCGTTACGATATATCGAGAAACACGCGGTTCAAGCTAAAACGTAACGTAAAGCGATAAGCGAAAGGTAGTATTTACATTAACGCTCGCCTCGGTCGGTGGCCTTACCTCGTTAGAGTTCATGCACCCGCGCGAAACTGGGGCACGTACCGCGTGCTCCCCCCTCCACTCTCGCCCGCCTCCCCCCCGTCGTCCCGTTACCTACCACTAACTTTTCATTGAATTTGTTTCTATTGCTTGCTTCAGAAATGTTAAACTATGATAAATGCAAAAACACTTTGCTAACATTTACTTGTGTACATAGCTCACAGTATTTAGCTAACTGCTCCATTCTTTGTTTGTGTTGGAACCATGTTAATAATAAGTTTAAGGTCATATTCACGAGTAATAAAACGCTTGTTAACTGTCGCTTGAAATTCTTCAGCGGTTAAATCATTGTTTCTGGTTGTTTATTGTAGAGAAAGATTAATAATGATGGGGAAATATTTAGTACCTTGCGATGAGCAGTCGTAAGTAAGTGGTAGTGGAAGAGAAATGCTGTCACCGCGCCGAGGCGAGTGAACCAGTATTGCGCTGTACAAGAGTTGCGCAAGCGCAGCCCGAGAAAGTGCGAGTAAAAGTTGACGCAACCCACGTCACACGCCGCGCGCCGCTCACCTCGCCACGTCACACATACACATACCTCATATAGCGGCTGTATGTGTGAGTGTAGTTATGTATACGGACATAAGTGTCATGCACTGACGACACTTGATTACAATCGAACGTGTTATACAATGCCTTTAATAATAAACTTTGTTACGAAGACGTTGCCACACGTAAGAACATCGGGGGTACGTTTTCATAACCCTTATTGAGATTATTATATGGCACGCTGGCATGTCTTGCTCTGTGGTCGCTTTAAATTCTAGTAATTATTCAAAAACAATGAAACAACTATGATACACGACAGATAAGTTAATGTGTAACCTATGCGTGTGTTGGTAGTGCACACACTAGCATTAAATATGTTTGGCGCGCGTGCATTCATTGATGCAGTTATACGACATAATGTGCTTGACGAATGTATATACAACTCTTATTAATCAGCCAAACTCTTTATATTGTGATTCCTTCGATGTTGCCAGTGAAATTCAAGATATCTTTATTTGGCGAAACGCAGCGCTGTATGTTAATTAAAAACTCATTAATTTTATTATCGCAATTTAAAACATCATATTAGATCTTAATATTATACTGGGCAGGAATATTCATATTCTCACGAAATATTCTTATTTCCAGTAAATATAATTTCTAGAGCTCTTTTGATGAATAAAAATGTTTAAATAATGTATATTAAAATAATAATAACCTTTTAACTATGATTGTAGGTTATAAAGGACGTTGGTAGATACAAAATAATAAAAATAAAGGTTTCAGATTTTAAATCTAGTTTTAAAGCAAAATTGTTTTCAGCATAAAGTGGAGTAATTTTCAGCGTTGAGGACCTCTATGGTGAGGGGAACGGAGTGGTGGGCGGGGGAGCGCACCGTGGCGACAGAAATAGGGCGCGGAGGACAGAGCAAGGCTGCCCCGGTTGCCGGCCGTCGACCCGGCCCGTACCTACGCGTACGTAGACGACGTAGCGCGCCGCTGTGTGCGTAGCGCTACGAGCTACTACGAGCTACGGGCCGTATGCGCCGCCTGACGTGCCCATGTACTATCACCTCGATAGGGATGCTCGCCTAATCTACGTTACGTACACTACTAGTTTGTTACGATCTCATTTGCAAATTGCATTCATGTGTTACGTTTGTATCAACATAGGGTTATGTACTGATATGCTAATTTCATTCAACATAATTGTAGGTTTTTCTTAAAATTCATTTGAAACACTAAAAAAAGTGCTTTTAAGAATTGATAAGTCCATAGACTTAAAAAACAAATATTTTAGTATTTTTGCAGCGCCATCTATCGCAGAATAGAATAACCTTTAGTCAACTTAGTGTATAACGAGAGTCGTAAAGCCGTTCGCACCGCGCACTCCGCGCTCCCCCCGCGATAAGGGCACGAGTTCGTTGCCCCGATAGAGACTGACCTCAAAAACGAGGACACTGCAAAATTAGGACGATGACAACGTAATGACTCGAGCGCCAGCTTGCTTCATACGAGTTTCAACCTTAGCACAACATTGATAAGAATCTAAATTGTTCAATCTGACTCATTGAACTACATGTATTTGATCAATTAGGCAAATACGCTGACTTCAACAGCAGCGAGCTAGCTCGAAGTGTTTTACTGTACGATAATAATAGTTTCAGGTTATTCCGGGAATTGAAATACGTAACTGCATGATGTTAAGTGGACCTGTAGAATGTGGGTTCGTCTTTTAGTCACGTAAAAGTTAATTGAGGAAAATGGAATGGAATAATTGAAATAATAATATTATATATTTTATTTACTTTTAAGAAACATAATATAATTATATTAACAAGGACAAGAACGGGTATACATTTACGAATTTAGAACATATAGGATAGGCTCGTGTTTTATTTAGTTTCACAAATTCAGAACGTGACCCAAATTGTGTGAATGTGTGCCGTAGGCCGTGAGTGCCGTCACTCAGTTTGCCTCTCTTGTCTATCACAATACGTTTACTAATAGATAACTTTTCTTTTGTTACAGGTAAGTGGCAGGTCATTCCTCCGCGCGATGCTTCTAGACTAGCTCTCGATAACTATACTCTATAGGGGTATCTTGCAAGGTAAGTTATATATTATTTATGACGCTTGTGTCGAATGACATCACAAAAACTATTTTTCTTTTGTTTAAATTGAATATTTACAGTCTTAGTCGTTTCAACAACATTATGTTTGGAATTTCATCAAAGCACCCAGCAACGCTTCTATTCTTTGTGAAATGGCCGATCATATTGTTGATGTTGAAAAAATTAACACACATCTTTATACAGTTTGTGATTGCAACATGCTGATAAACGTTAGACAGCCATTGTTTATATTTACTAGCCTTGTAAAAGTATTATCTATTACAGTTTATAAACGGCGTAAAACTAATGTTTACACGATAAATTGACACGACCACGTTTGAAAGTAAACATAAGAATGTAAGGGGTTTATTCTGAAAACGTGAGCCGTACATGAATTGCGATAACGATTCCAATGGAAAATAAGTGCAGGATGCACCGCGCGGGCCGGGAGCCCTCGCTAAATATAGTCCGGCCGACGACCCGCAAATAGGTCGCTCCCTGCACGCCACACCACTGCCACTCCACAGCCACGCCACTCTGCCTACCACCCTCTAATCATAACCCGCTCCAAATGCTACCTATTAATTCCTCTGCTCGATTCCACCGTATTTATAATAATTACACACAGTCAGCTATCTTCTCGCTGTTGTTGAAGTTATATAACAACTATATTTCTCTACAACAACCACTTTCTCCACTGAGGTGGATAAATCAAATAAGCAATGAAGCTATAAGAGACATAAACATGTTGCTCAACTGCTTATTGAAGTGCTTTTTATAATACTTCAATACTTCAATTGAAATTCCAACAATGTTTAACTTAGCATTGAAACAAATCAAGTTTTGTTTCTTCATTACTAGAAAGTTATGAAAAACTCATGTAAACGACTAGAGGTGCATGAACTGTGAGTGTTTACTGCTTAACCGTTGTTCAAGTTGTAAGTTTACAACTATTTACAAGGTAATACGTAAACACAAAACACCATACATTTTGTGTAAGCAGCTGTAGTTACTGGAGTGGTTTCTTTTTTTTCAGAAGTTAACGTTCGCTGATCGTTACAGTTTTACGTCCGGTTCGATTATAAACATAGTTTGGATTGTTATCAATCGAACACGTAACTCGGAACAGTAGTTAAAGCGACCAATTAGCTAAGAGTTTGTACACGTAGAGACGAAACGCTCGCAATAAATTGCAACAGCTTTTTGGAACTGGCGCACTGCAATATGCATTCATAATAAATGAGTAAGGACACGTCAGCAGTGTGGCGTGGGTGTTGTTGTTTTCCCCATGGTTTATGTTGGCTGAGCTCGGCCGGCGCTGGCGGCGCGGGGCGCGGGCGGTGTCGCAAGCCGCGGGTGCATGGCCGGCCGTCGGCACCGCGCCGACCCTGACTGACTTATCTTGCGAACGTGCGGCGCGCGCAAATTCTAACGCTGGCAAATTTAACAGCCCGTGGAATATTGCTGCACGTTGCTTCTCACCGTCATACACATGGTGTTATCGAATTCCACCCCAAGCTTTATAAACATTTGTACCTGGTCGTGCCATTTACCAATACAACGACAACAACATTGAGTCGAAACATAGATGTAGAGTCTTAAGTATGTAGCAAGCTAGCACAAATACAATCACAAACCAATGCCACTCCAATCATGTTTACTGAAGTTGGTTCAAAATATTTCTGTTCGTAGCTCTTTTAAGTATTAACTACAGTCTGTAACGTACCGGAAACGTGTTGATCATAAAATGTTCACAATACGGGTCTGATCTGAACCGTATTTATGATGTTCGGCCCGGGTAGGTGCGTTCCAGATTGCGTACTTAATGTCCAGTCGTCGTTGAAAGTAAAACCATTAAAGTCGTTGAACTGCAAGATTATTACAATTAATGTAGTGACCTGTTTAACAAGGTTACACCCACCCTTTACAAAACGACAACATTTCCATTTATGGCGCCAAACAATTTGTGCGTAAACCGACCATACGGCTGATGTTGCTTTGTTACATTTCTTGTTCCATTTTTCACTTCGCGGCACAAAAATGACGTGACGGAAAATCTCAGTTATTTATATATTTTAGGCAGGCAGTAGCTAGACAACAAAGGTACGTTGTCAATATTAAATCTTATCTTAACGCTGAATTCAAATGAGCTCACTTAGTCATCACTGAAAAATTGAAAGTTTAGAATATTCTAGAGTCATTGGACCTTGTTTTTCATTTTGTAAGATGATTAGTAGATAGATACTTGTATTTGGACAGACTTTCATATAATATTATGTATCTTAATAACGTTACATTCCCTTTCTCTTTATGTCATGGATTTGTGATAAAAGATTCTACGGTTCAAGATCAGAACATATTTCTAAGAAACCTAAATGATTATGATTTAATTAGGTACTAAATTGATCGCTGCCAATAAGAATGTAGGTACTAGGCCACTGAAAGCTAGTTATTAAAGCACAAGGTACAGGCTGTTTGTTTCACCTTGATGTAATGAGTAACAGACATAGGTTGTATGTAGCGTTGTATCGGCGTGCGGTAAGAGGCGAGCCTAGGCTGGATCTCAAAGGCAGAGTGGCAGGGAGCGGCCGCGGCCGACTCGGACTTTGTAATACATTCGGCCTAGTCAGCGTTCGTTGCCCTGCGTCGCTCGAGGTCGCTGCAGAGCGCTGCGAGAGACGCCAGCCGAGTGCGCCCGAACACAAACGGAAATTACCGAACGACAAATTGGCGCGGACTTTAAATCCATGACGTTTGATAACATCATAGGTAGCTACTAGATTTGCTAGTCGAAATACTCCTAGTTTGCTACGAGTATTAGCTGTAGTGCTCGTTATTCTAGTTACATACCAGCTATAAAAGTATTATAATAAATGTTATTCAGTTTTATGGCAGCTTTGTAATTTAAACTGTACCCAGTTGCAGGTTTTACGATGCATGCATGCAGATCACCTTCGCAAAATACCGACTTTACTACTACATTTTACGTTCCAATCGCATCGATATTGATTACTGTTGTTCTTAATTAGGTAATAATAAGTCGTAACTTGTTGTTCACGTAATCTGTGCCGTTTGAAAACAAATAACAAGACTGTCCGTGCGTACCTATTGTTTGAAATTTCCCTATTCAAAAGCAAAAGTTGTAACTTATGTAAGTGGTCGGAAAGTCGTCGTGTGACACTTTAACCCAGTGCTGCATATTCCGGAGTGAGTCCAACGCACCCGTTTCGCGCTCATTAGTATGGAGACAGCGTCTCACCACTTTCACTCTCGCCAATAACAAGTGTTACGCAAGCTCGTCGTCACCGGCAGCTCTCTACTCTCGTCGACTATCTCCGGCCGCGGGCGCATCGCTCCCACCACCACCACATCGATACAAAAAATGAACATAAATTCTCGCAATAATGCTGCAACAGTGACGAGACAGCGTAAGACGCATCTTCGAGCCTAATGATAGTCTCTGCAGAAATGAAAGTGAATAGTGTTTCGGTTAGTTTATAGTGGGTCAGCGGAGTAGGGCAACGGGGGTCGACGCCCGCGCAGCCTCGCCGGGTGAAAGTGGCCCTCCTCGTCCCCGCGCCCTCCCGCTCCTCCAATGCTGAAGGCTCGTCGACGGCTTACCTGCGCACGCGCTGCTTTTTGCAACTTGGCCATGGAACCTATTACGATAACTGCGAAATAACGCTCAGGCAGTAAATGTAAATGCATGGCCTTTATTTGTGCTCGATCACACGACATACCTAACAACGGTACAACCAACATGGCAAGGATTAGTAGGTACCTACTACTCCTACTGCTACTTTGTGCAAACTAAGTATATTTCAGAGTAAAATCCAAAAATAAAGAAGAAACTAAACTTCAAAGTTATCTTTAAATACCAAATTCTGAAATCCATTGCGTAAATCTGATTGCAATTACAGCACATGCAATTATTCAAAGACCCCATTGTTAGTAAGAATGATTAAGGAAAATCCTCTTCGCAGTAAATTAATTCCCACATTCGTAGGTCATACATGTGCAGGCAATAGAGCTTTATCTCCAGTATAACAAGCTATATTAAGGCTATTCATACTCCAATCTTCATCGGGAAACAGGTCATTCGTTTTCTTTAAAGTGACATCATCAGCTCAAGCCTCATAATGTAGTTCAGTGGAAACAATGAAAGCGTTTATCGTTGTTCGCGAAGAGCCGTGAGCAATACGCGTGGTTTATGTAACCGGCAGACGGTAGTAACTATATATGTATAGTGATTGAATAGGCCCCATCTTACGTAAATGTAACGTACTTGCCTACATATCAAGTGCTTCTTACGTAAAGCATTTAGAAATATTTTGCTATGCCATATTTATTGCTGATGACAAAGGAACCGATACTACGCAAAGCGCGACCTTGTCGCTGCAACTTGTAGGAATCATAAAAAAACAACAGATGAAAACTCACGTCTAATCCAACTTAAATAATCGAATTAATTGCTTCTACATCTGTTAATATCAACAGCGTAGACCGGTTTTAAAACAGCGATTTTGTAGTAGCGTTTCGTGTTTACTAGTGTTAGGAAACATGAAAATCGAAACGCTACAGGCCGTTATAAAAAAGTAAACAATATAAGATTTTATAGACTGTTTGCAACAATCACATAGTACGTACAAATGAGGTCATCGGGAATGCTAGAAGACAATGTTTATGAACATCGAACGATTATAATTTAGATGAGTGAAGGCTTAATAAAGTGATCCGAGGCTGTGGCTGGTGCCCGGGTTGCGACAGCACGAACAAAGAAAGCGGCAACGGGCCGGCCTTGCTGAGTTCATCGACCGACTTTTGCAGGTCGCAAGGTTTCGCCAATCGGGCTTCTCGTAGCTCCAGGATATTGCCAATTCAGTGCGATCAAGGCTGCGCACAACCGCCTGGCCTGGCCGAACCTCTTACTTTTCGTTGCAAAGAAAAACGTCCACATAACTATTGCACTGCACATCGGAGGTGACAAATACTAATGGATTCTAGACAAACATTGTTTAGCTAATGAAAATCTTTATAAATGAAACTGATGCAAGATTTAGGCTAATGGGTAGGCAATATAGGAGCCAAACTCTAAAATAAAATAAAAACTAGATTGTTTAGTTTTGTACCTGTCAGCCAAAAACTTATTTAAATTCAACAACATGACTGGTATTAATTGAGTGTTTGCTTATGAATACTAAGGTACAGGTACGTTTATTAATCGAATAGGTCAGACATCTAGCGAACTAACATTTATTAGAGCCTCATTCATGTACTAACATAGTAATCAATTTTATTATTATAAAACAATGCCGTTACTGTTTTCAGGAACTACACCGCAGTGACACTCAGATTAAGTGGGAATTTATACTATTTATACAAATGTTTATTTCGCCGTATTATGTGTCATTTGAGATATGAAATACAAATAAGCAAATTAATAATTTTACAGTTAGTAGTCGCAAATATTAAATTCCCTGTAAAATTATATAAACGGGTCCACACATTCACAAGTCAATTGGTCTCGAGGCCAGCCGCTGCCCTGATACTTGTTCAATACATCTGGCGCTACTTTCAGTTCATGAGGTTAATTATTGTGCATAGGTACTTAGGCCCCTAGCACACGGCGTATTTTAAACGCGCAAACGACGTGCTTTTGACGGTGTAACGTTTTTGTATGATAAAGCTGCACCAAACATATGAAACGCGTGTCGTTTGGGCGTTTAAAATACGCCGTGTGCTAGAGGCCTTACCTACATTCATACGGTTCAGTATTTTTCATGCAAGGTTACAATATGGGATCGAATGGCCGTGATTGTTTACAATTGGTCATAAATCTTATCGCTTGGATACATAAATGGCCTTCTCGATCACCTAGTTATAAATAGCATACTATACTACACGTTACGAGAAATACGTGAAACTGTATTTAACCGTTGCGACTGTGTATATAAACCTTAGTTTTATTGTCGCGTAAATTTTCTTTCTGGTTTTAGGTTATATGTATTCCGCTCAAAGAAAGCTATCATGCCCCTTTAACAATAGGGAATCCGTCTTATGGATTACAAATCACAAAATTAATGAGTAGTTAAAGGTGTTTCTTATAATTGCAAAACACAATATAAATACTAGAACTATATATAGGGTTAACACTTTCATTAAAGTAAGCTGCAGCTTTCCCGCAATTTCCACATTCAGGCTGGTAAGAAAACCCTTCTAAGCTTTAATATTTCAGGACGATAAAAAAACATGAGTGGGTCGCGCGTCGCCCTCTTTACGTTTTGACATACATACATTTCTGCCAACATTCATACAGATCAACAAAGTTACGTGCTCAAAACCTAGATCGTCGGTGCGACACGGTTAGCTTTATCTGACACAATCGAATTCATTGCCTAGGGGCGTATGAATACGTAACGTAGGTATGTATGGATAAAAATGGTGCGTCACAAAATATTGTATCCAAAGGATGAAAAAAAAACGAAATGTTTAATATGTATTATGTACTTACACGAGCTTTTTGTTGAAAACTGTTTTTGTGACGGCCCCCGGTCTGTAGTGCATAGGGCTGCTACGATCATTATTATGATTATTAATATACTCGTATACTCACAGTACCTATGGGACTCTTTACTGGTAGGTAATTTCTTAGTCTTATAATTCCTGTAAGAACAGTGAGAAAGTACCGATATCTATATAAATAATAAAACTACATTATAAAAAAATAAACCATCTATACAGGAAAAAATTTTAACCAGTGCGTAAATTTTGCCATAATAAACTTCAACACGTTTTATTAAACACGTATATTTTATTTTGATATGTCTTAGTACTAAAAAAAAAAGTTATCGCTTACGAAACATGTTTACTTAAAAACCATATTTCATTGTCACTCGGCGCTAGCGCATTCCCCACCCCCTCACCCCAGCCATGCGCCCGGGCGGCGGCGGCGGCCGCGAGTTTTCATTGATAGTATGGCGAATAGATTATTTCCTGGATGTTTTGCTTATTTCAAACTCGGATAAGGATGAATTTTTTTTTTTTTTTTTTTTAACTAAACACGGAAATGTGTTCTATTACTGACACTGAACTACCAAAAAAAATTTACGCACTGGTTAAAAACTTATCCTGTATGGTCACTGTGTTCTTCTAAGATAGGTTTAGATTTTTCTATCATTTTAAGGAAAAGGGCCCAGCGAGACCCCATTACTAAGGCTCCGCTGTTTGTCTATGCGTCTGTCGAATGCCTGAATCTTTTAAACTGGGAATCACTCGAATTCTTCAGTGTGTGGCCACTTTAACTATAAATAATAAAAATAAAGTGAAAAATTAACAGTATCCCTTTTAATTTTAATACAAGAAATGATTTTTTAAACGTAGTGTTAGATAGCTTTTACCCGCATGTAGCATGAGCGGGTAGTTAGTTAAATTATATTAATTAATATTACAAATACATATGAATGTTAAAAATAATCGAGTATTTAGACTTAAGTAATTTCAGAGAAATATGAGAATGTATTGTAGGATAAAAAGCTGGTCGTATATAACCGATTAGACTGAAAGGCGTTGCTATTGGAAAAAGTAAGAGTTGATATATAAATAAAAATATTAATATAGATTGTAATTATGTCCAGCGCAAGCCTTCAGCTACATTATTTTATGACTAAGTAAATGAGTCGCGCGACCCTGAATAATAAACACCGAGTCCCGTTACCCGAGACAAAAGCGCTGTATGTAGTTCATTTGTAAAACCACTTCCTGTCACACGTAAACAATGTATGCAAGAGTGAAACCCACAAGAAAATAGTTCATTTACATTGAATACGGCCATCCACCGTATATAGGACACGGTGTACGACAGGAAACACGACCAAGTAACAGAATTAAACGAAATCTGTGAAACCACGGCGAGTGGTTGGCGCTGTGTGTGACCCTATTTGATGTTTCGACATTATGCCTACGTTATAGTATGAAAAATTATTCGATATAATCTTATTCGACCAAAAAAGTGTTACTGGGTTATCTATGAAATTCTCAGTAGCAGGTTGGAGTTAGGATTTGTGCCCGGTTAATGGCAATAGGCTCGCCCTCTATTACATGGGACCTAAACATACCGGCGAACTGTTAGTGTACATTGGTAAACCTATGCGGCTCTGCCTAACCCTTCGGGGAATACAGGCGTGATGGTATGTTATGTTTATAGTATGAAAAGTAAAGCTTTACATATTTGTTACCTGGCAGCGTAAATCTGTAAGCACTTGGTAACTAAATCTATTTTTGTTGCAATATGAGTTGTCTAAATCAAGTTGTGAGCACGTTAGTCATGCCTTCCTCGCTTACTGGATCAAGTTATCGTCATTAATTTTGTAATCTTAATGATTTAATCTCTGTTGGGGCTGAACGGTGTCAACTCAACTGATGACTGTCCCAGTTATGGGCACTTATGGGCCCCGTTAATCCGGGACGCGTACTACCTATTTGTAGGCTATAATGTTTCCATATTCATAAGCTGCCGAGCGTGACTGATCGGACCACATTCCACTCTGCTGTTCAGTTAAATGTTCAAATAGTTTGCATTTGTGAGGGAAAAGAATTACAATGAAATAATTCGCTGTAGAAGGACTGAGTGGTATCAAAAATAGAATTTAAACAGGAAGGAAATGAGGAATTTAATCATATAGTATAAATATAATTTGTAGCCATCAAATATGTTAACATTCTGTGTATTGTAAACTGTACAATTTGAATCGCATAAATATTCGAAATCGTATCGAGCAGGAGCATCAATGAATTTTTTTTTGCTAACAATGTCTTAAATCTTTGCCCCAAAAACACAATTACAATGACCGTAACATATAAACATATCTTATTTATCACAAACGTGTGTAAACAAGTAAGTAGGCATAAAGTCATGTAAGAGTTCTATTGTCAGCAATTCAGCATATCTACATACACGTTCTCGTGTCCATTTTGCGTCATGTGTTTTTATTGAAATATTGAAAATCCGTGTTCCTGTCCTACTTGCCTTAATTGTTTTATAACTGCGGTTACAATGTCAACGACCTCTGACACATCATAATAGGTACCAGTTTATTAATATAATTGAATTATATATAAATTGCTTACATTTATTTTTTTATTAAAACTTTATGCACAAATGTAAAAATACCCCGTCCAAAGGCGGATTGAAAATGCTCAAGGCATTACCATGGGCATTTTCTACAAGTCTACCTTAACTTACCTTTACCTTACCTTTAGTTAGATTCCATTCCATTCCAAAACGAAAAAATGATATCTACAATATACTGTTGCCTTACTGTCGATTCGTTTGAGTACGTAGGGAGCATCAACAACCCTCATAAGCACTAGCTTAGATTTAACTTGCATATTTCGGATAGTGTGTGCAAGTAACGCAAGTATCATTGCTGTACACAACCAAATCTAGTTAGAAGCAGCTCGGAGTAGTCGCACCAGCTTTTCTAATTCATCACAATTAGAAGTAGTGCGGCAAGAATTCCCGGGATGCTCCTGACGGGCACGTGAAAATCACCTGATGATGTTTTAAAGGATAAAGCCTAGTCACATATACCATTTTATGTGTGTTATAAGTTGAAAGCGTGTAACTAGCTCAAAATGTTTCTTAAATAGGGGAAGATGTTGTATAATAGTACCCTACATTATGGGTAAACTGCAAATGTATGTATATTTTGTTCATAACAGTATAGTACAGATAAAATAAATCACGTATTTCACTAGTTTCTAAACAATTTCGCGTATTAAATGAGATGGATTAATAGCGGCACTCAATTATAATAGACAATATAGTCGCACTGGAAAGTGGGCCAGTGAGATGATGTTTAGCAGTCATCAGTCACACTGCAATCACAATGCAATTAGAAAGCGAATTGCACAAGTGCCGCTCGCGCTGCGGCGCTATCAGAAGAAAGCGCGTCCAACATAGGAAAGTTGAATCGAGGGAGGGCGCGGGCGGCGGGGGGGTTAGATGCGCGCACGCAGCCACTAAAGTAGTACACTTTCGATCTCAACTCGCGTCGGTGAGAGTTGTGCGAAAATGAAAGTGGTGTTGTCATTATGGTCCACTTTCCACGCTGAGGTCAAGAACCTCGCGGGTCCAGTTCTAAGCCTGTTTCCAGTTAATTGTAGCACTGCAGCGCTGCTTCTAGAATGTACTGTACTTAAAGTCGTACCTATGCACACTTACCCCCTTGTGCTGTTTGTTTTGAGGTGATATAAAAGTAATTTTGCCAAGATAACACTTATTGTGTGCATATCACATAAACTTTTTCGTTATAACCGTAGCTAATTAAATCATAATATTAGTTCCCTTACTTTCTAACGCTGTTTGTTGTTAATTAACTGTCCTGCTTTAGAGATACCTAGTAAGAATTCCTTATCGTGGGAAATAGAAATCAAGTTTTGACGCTGTTATTTGAGATAGCTGTATCTGTCATCTGACATAATATATGTGATTAAAGTTTAGTAATGTTAATGAATGGTGGAAGTTGAAGTTCTTAATTATCGATATGTGTGGATCGTTTGTGAAGCCTTCGTTCAGTGACACTACGGAACTTGCTAGAACTGCTAATATTTATGTAACAATGGTTTCTTGAACTTTCTGTTTACAGCATTAGTATCTTGCACTCGTATTTCATTCACTTTTAGTTTTATTTAGACGATGTCTTTTGTATTCAATAAGATCTCACTTAACCTAGAAAGTTCGCGAATTTGAATGTTCAATGAAAGAAAGCCTTGTATATGCATAGCTAATAATTTAAATTGACATAGTAGAGCACCACACTTATCGGTTTTAGTACAATTATGTTAGCTATATTTATGTATAACAAAACATCTAAATTAACAAAACATAGGCTCTGAAAATTTAAGCAGTATTTAATTTCAGTTTCAATTTAATTTATTTAAGGTGACGTTAAAGATAAAAATAGGTTTTACAAATTTAGTTTTTAATAAGGGACCTTATTAAATGAAAACTATAACATTCTTTACATTGAAACGATCATCACAGGCACCTAAATGGAATCGTGAATGTAAAAAAAAACTCGGTATAATTATGTATGTATTAAAAAATAGTCATTATTATAAATAGTAGTTACTTAGGTACTTAAGATGATAATAGCGCTTCATTAACATTAATTTTAATTTTCATAATTATTTCGGTTTATGTTTACCAATTATACTGGTAATTTATATTTTAATTTTTTATATCCGTAAACTCATGCCTTATTCCCCTGGGGGTAGGCAAAACCACAGAACTATTTAATTTTTTAGTTTGTCACATTTACAGTTAATTTCACAGGTTAATTTGTACGGAACTACTGTATCCATGGCAAATCATAGATAATTCAACATCATAAGTTAAACGTTCACCTTCAATTTGTACTAGCACCGTAGTGTAAATGTACTGGGTACTTTTTTTTACTAATCATTTAAATAAATTATCTATAAGTAGATGTGAAGTAACAGAAAATCTTTGCTAAAAATGAGTTTAATTTGAATATGCATATCGGTGATACTAGCAGCATGAATGTAGAGCGAGGGCTGCAGAGGTGCGGGGGAGAGATCGGGGCGGGGGGGGGGGGGGATGTTGAGGGTGTGTGCCGAGGTAGATGACCGCTGCTGACGTCAGCGCGACCTGATGCTGCCCGGCTTCAGCTTAACCCGAACTCTGACCTCTTGCACTGATGTTTGCATGTTTTACTTAAACGTGTATAGGGACCAGTAATTGCTGCTCCCGTTGCTGTTGTTCATATTATCATCTCTATGGAGGTGAACATAAGCTTCAGTATCGTAGAAACCAAAAATTATTAATTTACGTCTGTTTGCTCAGCTTTCATTACAAGCGATTCAATTTAATGTTGATAATGATATGGAATAAGATACACTTCATTATGGTGACTAAATAATGAACAGTATATTATACTAATACAAAAGTTTAACTACGTCCACTACTCGGTTATTTGCCGTTACTGAATATAAGTAGAAAATACTCAATTAAACAGATTTGGAAGCACAGCCGTTTGCCGCAAAGGAATCGATGATTTGTATTAATTAACAAGTACATAAAATATCTATATTATACGAATATTTTACTTTAAAAGTAGCAGTAACAGTTTTCTAAAGTTTCTAAAAAACTTTTAAAAGTTCAGGAGGCACTGTTCTCACGGTTGCTGCCTCTACTATATTCTACAATTGTTCCAAGTATTTCAGCTTCATACCGCCGACTTACTAAAGATAAAAGTATGAAGGTGTATTTAGTCGTAAATTAAAAGTTAAAAGCGTCCGTTCATTATTGGAAGTCGTAAAACCGTAATACAACAGCTGGTCAGAGCGGACTCCTAGAGTATAATTGGTCGCCTTGGCCTATAAACTCGCCACTCTGCTCACGAATCATTCGCCAATTCTAGA
The DNA here is from genome assembly GCA_932526535.1 of Caradrina clavipalpis. NCBI lineage: Eukaryota > Metazoa > Arthropoda > Insecta > Lepidoptera > Noctuidae > Caradrina > Caradrina clavipalpis. The sequence goes on from OW052093.1 coordinate 9,598,588, forward strand.
TTTAGGTTTTCAGTTCACTGGGTTGTTGGCATTTCCGATCTTCACGTGTTTGAATTTTAGACATTTTTTTAAACAATCTTTTAACATTTTTAAGCCACTAGTTCAGCTTCGGACTTGTACTGATCAGTCGTAGTTACTAAACATGTGCGATAAAAGTTGATTACTAATTTTATGTAACATTTATTTTAATTTAATGGCGTTCATGCCAAATGATGCTTACGTCTTATCAGTTACCTAGTAAACAAGTTTCTTCGCTATAGTTAAGTCTTCCAGATATCTAGAAACGGAAGACTTATACCAATTTTGCTGTGTTTTTAGATATTATTATATATATCTTGTAACTATCTATTTACCTAATTGAAATAATGCTAAATTTTCTAATACAGGATAAGTTTTTAACCAGTGCGTAAATTTTTTTTGGTAGTTCAGTGTCAGTAACAGAACACATTTCCGGGTTTAGTTAAAAAAAAAATAAAAAAAAATTTCATCCTTATCCGAGTTTGAAATAAGCAAAACATGGACATAATCTATTCGCCATACTATCAATGACAACTCTTGGCTGCCGCCCGGGCGCATGGCTGGGGGGAGGGGGTGGGGAATGCGCTAGCGCCGAGTGACAATAAAATATGGTTTTTAAGTAAACATGTTTCGTAAGCGATAACTTTTTTTTTTAGTACTAAGACATATCAAAATAAAATATACGTGTTTAATAAAACGTCTTGAAGTTTATTATGGCAAAATTTACGCACTGGTTAAAAATTTTTCCTGTATATAGAAACGGCATAACAAAGTGTTGCACATAGTCGTTACATAAATAAAAATAAGTACCAAATAAAATATTTATTGTGGAGCAAAAATGAAAAACTTTGAATTCTAATAAATGAAACGGTTATATGTATTTGGTGACTTGGTTCCGATGCAACCAAAATCCTGCCCGGAAGCATGAAACCAAATGTTGCATCCCGATACCGATACCGGTACCGGTGTGTAAGGGTTGCTAGGGGCGGGCGGCGCGTAGCGGGCGCTACGAGCGCCGGGCGGCGGCGTAGCATCAAGCGCCGCGCGCCATTCGCGCTGACGCCGCCGCCGGCCGCACGCGCCCCATCTGTGCGGCTCATGCGTCTCCCGCTCCCCGACATGACTGTGACCGAGTGCCATCGCCACCAGCGGCCCCAGGAGCCGCCCCCCACCGACTCCGAGGTGCTGCTCGGCCGAGTCCTCGCAGGTGAGCACTCATCAGCTGATCTCCACCTGTCAACCTCTCCTCCCCACGTGTGCTAATGTTACCGTGTTGTGAATGTTCAGATCATCCATACGTTTCTGTGTACCTTCAGGGCTTTTTGCCAATTCGAAGTTATGATGACAGTGATTTACACAAACGTTTCTATTATCAAATTCACTTAATATTTTGTGTTGTATCTAAATTTATTTTGTGTTATATATTATTGAATAATAGTATGTTAAAAGGATAAATAAATGTCCTTTTCACTTTCCTGCGAGTATTGGGCGAGCGCGGGGGCGAAGCGCGAGGCGCGCGGCGCGGCTCGCGGATCTAGGTCAAGCGGAGTTCGTTGCCCTCGGCCTTCCCGGCTATATTCGACGTCGCTAATCACCGCCCCCCCTCCCCCACTGCCGCGCCGCTTTGTATCCTCGCTCCTACTGGCAATATAATCACAGAGACGGACTTAACTATAATTCTGGATTAATTAATTACAGTTATGCATAAACCTATCGTGTCTGGAATATGGATGACCTATTAGGTACTAATACTAATTATATTAATTAGTATTGGAGGTGTACATGCTTATTATCTTTTCCTTGAAACATTTCGATTTATTTTTTTTACACTGAAAATGAAATTCCCCATTCTTGAACACTTGACTTTCCATGACCAAAATTTTAATAAATAAATTTATAATCTGCGGCTTCACTTCTGCCAAGTTTAAAAGGCATCTACTCAATAACGACGATAATGAACCCAATTACTTTGCATAGGCAGTTCACATCAAAAGAGTACTACACTGTATTAGTCAATCAATAGTGATTGCATTATTCGCAAAGACGAGCGAGTGTGTATCTGTGATTCTGCGCTCGACATCATGGTCGAGTCGAGTTTCGCAAGTGGAGCCCATCGCTGAATGCCATTTTATTTTGGAGGCCGCGCGCAGTCGGAGGGCCCGCGGTCAACGGCCCCGCGCGTTATCTAGGTCGCCTCAGAATAACCTAGCGCCGATACTCTAATAATAATCTACATGAAGCCTTGAAATACTGTTGTCCCACTCTCACTCACGACACCTCCATAGCCGCGAAATGCGACAATCCGTATTTCGTAAGACATGCTCTATTCCGTGTGCGCAGACGCTAACTAGATTTGACTGTCTCTTTTACTCTTGACTGCGAACCTAAACTGAATAAGCAAGTGGAATATAAGTTTCTAGATTTCATTAAATCTGAATAGGCATTTTACGTTTACATAATACCTACCTGACTTATATTTTCGCGGTGTAACTTTGCAATTTGGACAAAAAAATGATTTGAAATAAGTAGGTATCATCTACCTTTGTAGTAGGTAATCTCAAATGAAGGTACTCATACGGTGGAAATCTAGGGTTTTCCTATTTGGAAAAACCTAGAGAAATTTTCCTATTTGGAAAAACCTAGAGAAATTGACACAGACCCAAATTACAATGTGTACCTACCTAACTAGAATGCATTTAAAAATTATTTATTGAGCAAAATTCAGCCTTATCGCAAATATTTACACTAGTAGCATGCGTAAAACGAATAAATCATACCACTAATTGTCTGCATTGTTTGTAACGCGTAGTTACAAACATAGTGACCGAAAAAATCTAATATTTTTAGAAGCCATTAATTTAAATTTATAAACAAATTATTAATGAAACAAAGTGTTGCGTGTAGCGTGCGGTGTGACGTATAGAGCACGCGGAGCGCGGGGGCGGGGCGCGGGGTGCGCGGGCGCGCGGACTCGGTATTGCGATCAAGGCCTCGAGTTCGTTCACCCGGCTGCAAATTAGGTCACGCTCGCCGCCCCGCGCCGAGCTCCCCACACACAAATAACTGTTTAAATCACACTAAATCCGTACCTGTAACGTCACACTAAGTATGCATGTATGTAGGTAACCTTAATAATTAAAGACATCAAACGTATTGCAATCACTTCATCATTCACAATAAACTATACTAACTTACGACAGCATGCTTTTGTACAAGTTGTATTTTATTAGTTAATTGATACGTGGTTTGATTGTAAAAGAAGTTCTGAAGTAAATCTCATATTATGTAAATTGTGTCTAGTAATAATACATGTTATGATAAATATGAATAAGATGATTGTTGAAAGTATATGATAGGAAAGTAACTGAAATCGATTGGCAACATTAAGAAAGTCGTTATGCTGATACGGGATACCCATAACTTTTGCATATTGATCGTGTGATACATAACATTTCGTATCATTAATTAATACGCGTCATACGACTTCATTCAGTTGTACAAGTTAACACGTGACAATTAAACAAATAGTTTTTACGCATTTAATTAGGTACTAGTAGGTAGCTAATTTGATAGTGTTCAATTGTTTTGTTTTAGTACTCGCAAGTAAATAAGTACAATTAAGTAATAACAATAATCTATTACATATTTGTTTTATAACTAATTATAATCACTACTCTTCGTGTTGTAGAAATAAAATAAAATGTTTTATAGGTAATCGAACTTCATTAATTGGCAATTTCTATTGCATAAAAATCGGAAAACCAATAAACAGAAATATTGATCAAATTAAAAATTCATAAAAGTAAAGCACATGAAGATAAAACGGTCATCAACTTCAGAGAAAGTTTCACGGAAAAATTGCGAACGAGCTGAGTACATAATGTAGGGGTAGTGGGGTGGTAGAAGGTTGCGGATGCGGGGGCGCGGGGAGGCGCGCGGGGGCCGCGGGGAGGCAGCTGCGAGAGGCTGCGGGTCGACGCCCGCGCCGCCCTGACCCCAATTTGATCTGCGCTCGCGTCATATCGCGCGGACCTCTCGTCCAGGCACTCAGCGGAAAATACCCATCGTTTCAACATAACAGCTTTATGAAATGACTAACTAAAACGGTGCTTTACAGCGTTTTCGCTACAGGATAAGTCTTACGTCATTTGCCAATGTTGCACATTTGTCAAAGCCGTAGTGTTCACAGTCCACACGTGCTTGCGGCAGACTTGTAGATTGATTAGAAGCTCACCAACCGTCAACCGCTTGTATCTTAAGCCCAGTCCAAGTCACTAGACATGATAGAAACGAATTAATAAAAAAATAAAAATAAGTAACAGTAATAGGCGCGAGTAGCGACCATATTATTGTGTAGCGCCCATGTTCTATAATCCGCGTTATATTTCTCTGGTAACCCGCTAACCCGCCACTTACCAACCGAACCTAAACTTTGAGAAGAGTGCCGAACATTGTGTTCGTTACCTCATTTTTTATACACGACCCGCTCATGAACATTGTCCGTAATTTCAACTGATTTTTTTTTTAATAGAAATACTGGGTCATGTACTCATGACTTAGTTCGATGTATTTAACTTTTTATTCGTTACCAAGAAAAGATAATTAGTATTGTGATGTATTTGTAATTTTGTACGTACCTAGGTCAGTATTCTTTTGGGCCAATAATATATTTGTGTTACTATGCTATAGTGACACACTGTAGTAATGCAATGTGAGCTGTTATTTATTTATGTTTGTACAAATTCAAGACAAAGCACCAACTTTTTTAAAAAATTTTTAGCACATTCCTGTGCCTAGCTACTCGAGACAAGGACCACGAACAACGCCAATAGATACACCCTACTTCATAATTTACTATACATGCCAATAAGTAGAGAATTAACCGTACTCATAGGATTTGTTTCAAACAGCTACAATGCCATTTTGGCATAAAATTATTGTCATGTTACAAGAATACAATACACACGAAGATATATCTATATAAACCGGAGACCTTTATTTGAATGTGTGCCATCTATCAATTGAATTATTTTGCCTTGAAAATATGAACGCACCTTGAATCCCCACTCATTGACTTTACATCAATGTTACGACGTCATCGTAATTTCTGTGTATTTTTATTTTCAATTCATCGTTCAACAATCGGGCCTAGACCAACATCTATTGCTTTTGTGAAGGGTATTATTGACATTACGGATTCCGTTCAATTAAAAGCGTGGTTTTAAAGCCAACAGGGCCACAAAGATAAACATGGAGTTACTAATTGAATGGATATCGTTCGTGATTACAACGACAATTTGTTTTGTTTTTTTTTTTAATACTGTCATTGCCACGTTGGTGTATCTTAAGATTCGTCATTATACTTACTCTTAATCATTACACGGTTACAGCTGTACACATATCCTATCTGTGTACAGCTGTAACCGTCTATTGCAGCAGTAACTCACACTTGAACGTTACCTAAATTACCACGAAGCCTTATTCTTTGTTTTTTTTTTTATAAATTTGCATATACGGTCATTTGAGAACGCGTTAGCAATCGTTGCGCTTACTCTAGCCGCTGATGATTAAGTATAGTGGGTCATACCATGAGTCAGTGCTGACCTAGATGCGGCAGGCTGTATCGACGGTGAGCGGGAGCGCGGCCTACGTGCTCTAAATACTGCCAGAGTAGGTTAGGGAGCGAGGTCGACGACCTCAGCCCTGCCTACCCAACGAACTTTCCGGGCCATCCAAATTGTGTGCCCTACTGTGTCGGAATCGGTTCACGAGACCCCGATGTTTATCCAGATAAATTACTTTAATATGATTCGGTTAAGTGGGACGTTATTATAAATGTATAATAGAATTAAGAAAGGCGTTCTTATACCAATGATGCTAATTAAATCGTTTATTAAATCCATCCTAAAACTGTCGTAAAGAAACGTTATCCAAAGAACGCTCTCACCATAAGATAGATAATATAATAATTATGTAGTGTACAGATCGTGAGTGCTACCTATATCCATGCAAGTTGTATACTATAAATATATAGCTATGTACAATACAATTATTATTGTGGATAAAATAATCTAACAAATGTAAAAAGAACCGTTAGACTAGCACACAATGCCAGTCCAATGCCAATGACCAGAGCTTACTTTGTTGTAACTTGTAACCAATTTATTTGACAAATAATATTTATTTTGTAGATTAGGTTTGTTAAAAAATTTGGTACCTACTATGATAATATTAACGGTACGCTACACTAAGCCTACTACGTCATGTTTTCTGATATGACATTTCCAGGATTTTTGTTTTTCAATTTTCATATTTTCGTTTTGTATAAAACCATAAATTATTTTACTGCATTGGCCATAGGGCTTTTTGAGCAGGTTATTCTCATTTAAAAAATACGAGAAAAAGAAACTGTTCACAACGCCATCTAGCGTCGAGTAGATCGTTTCAAACAGTTCAAATAGATGTCGCTAGCTTCTCGCGTGAACGAAAATTTCTTAGCCATAACATAGTACCGACAGACTTATAATTTCTTTTATTCGGTGTGGTACTTTAATATACAGACTGTTGATGATCAGTTAGTACTTAAAAGAGTTCTTTACTAACTTACATCTAACCCAAAACATAAGGTGCTGAGACCTAAAAATAGAAGCCGCTGGTTAGGCCGCGTGAACAGAACAGTAGGGTGGCAGGGTGGCTAAGGGTGGTGGCGCCGCTTGGCCATGAACTGCGGCGACCCCTCGCGTTCACATCAGTTCGCTTCCTCCGCGGTCCGCAAACAACATTACCTGCTGGCATCTAAATAACCACAATTTGTTTAAAACAAGATTAGTTTTTATTTTAGAAGATTAGATTAGATTTGTGAAACTTTTGACGAGAAAGTAAAAAATCTCTAAATTAATTAAGGGATAAAGAGCAGAGCAGCTATCTTATCACATGTCTTGCATTTTAATGATCCTCATCCTCGTCATATCCTCGTTGAAAGCTGTAATAATATTGAATAATGCCATAAGGTTAAAACGAGTTCAACGACCTTTTGTTGCTATCTCTATCTGAAAATGGCAGATCCTGCCTGAACCTTCTTTAAAAATAATAATATTATTTTATAATATCGATTCGTTTGGTTTAAAATTAATTATAGTCAGCAAAACTTAGGAATATTACTTTTAATTTCACAATTTAATAACATCGTGGGCTTAAATTATCGCTAGTCGGAGGGTGTAGAAGGGGGTTGTCCATTGACGTCACGGGGGCGCATGCGCGTAACTCGCCCACGCGTACTCCTTACGTTCGCCGCTTGCTTTCGCGCCAAACCGTGGTTGGATCTCGCGCCGGTTATAACCTAACACACATTTACTTAGACTAAAATATATTTTATTTTAAACTTTAATCAAATTACCGATGTTTTATCATCATGGAATCTAATAGTGACCATATACAGCTGCAACAAGAACCAGCAGGTGAGCATTTCAATTATAATTGAATATTTAGTGACCTTTTGAACTTGAAATATAAGTACGCGGTCGTTGAACTTTGCTCTTTGTATATGTACGTTATCGAATTCTTCAGTCTGATCTAGTATTGTGTAACTTATGCGTTACGGACTAATTATAAATTTATTAACAAGTTCTCTGCGTGTTTATTACAAATAAAACTTTTCAAATTAATTACATATTCTGTTGGTGATAAGAAAACCTGCAAACTAAATAAAATAAATATCTACTTAGTCACTTAGTCTAAATTATGTAACAGATTACGGTACGCAACTGTTCTAAAAGTTTTGTTTTTATTTTGTTATCAACAAAACAATCTTTATGTATGAGAATAGACTAGCCGCGTCTAGACACATCGGCTTGTATCAAGTTTCTAAAACATTTTGAAACACATTGGCAGTTTTAAATTCCAAGGTTTGAGGAAGCTTTCTGAGATTTGTTAAATATAGTGTGTAGGTGTGGCCTAGAATGTGTAGTTAGCTAGTTCGACATGGTCATAAACGTCAATGTGAACAAAATTAGTTCTGGATGGTAAGAACTATGTATTAAAAAATAAATAACATTTACAATTGTTAAACAGTAGTGGTAACTTCTTACTAAGAAATGGTTTTTAGAAAAATTTTACCTTATGGTTCACGTAAAGTCTTTGCATATTAGACGCGTTTCAATCAGGCAGTTTACGGTCAGTTTAGGTTGTTAGGTAGGTGGGTAGTGCGTGCATGAGTCAGCCGCATCCAGACCGGAACCCGGCACGACAGCGCACCCCGCCGCACGCGGCACGGTCACCCCGCTCCAATGCACGCATGCATATTCCATTTTTATTCCATTGTAATGCACCAATATCCGTTCCACTTTTACGGTTATCTGCCACCACTTGCATGCGTAAAGTGCGGTGTCACTTGTTATGGTTAAAACTTTTCATACTTGCCGACCGCTGTACTTGGCGGATTTCCGTTCAGTTCAGTTTTGGCTGTCCGGCTTACTTTGTTTGTATCAAAGTGTTAAAAGTTGCGACGGAACTTTCATCTGCTTATCAACTTAAATAACATGCAAATGTAATCTATCATTTGATGAATTGTAAACTCACCTTTTCAATACGTAGCCCACACAAGGCAAGCTGTCAATAGAGTAGTGGGTTACTACGTATGCAAGCAAGAACAGAGGTAAAGAAAAGAACTCAAAAGGATCATTTTTTTCGCAAGGATCTTCTCCTTGTAAAACTTCCCTTTGACGATAGTTGGTGCCGTGATAAAGAGCGTACCTACGAGTGTTTTTACTGCGTGTACACCACCATTTCAATCTTCTTCAGCTTTGAAAGTCTTCTTTTCAAGTAAACTTTTTATGTAAAGAGAGACTCGACGGCGCCCTACATAACTGCACATAGAAAAAATAGGTGTGTGCCTTAGTGTGCGTCGAGTACGCGGCACTACGAGTATGTACTTAGAGAGTGCATCGCTCCCGGGCGCCGGTGTCGTCGCACTGCATATAGGCCAGTGCACGCGAATGCCCGACCCCTCCCCCCCCGCCCTGAGCCGTCGCCGCCCCAACTCCCCGCTGCACTTCGCGATTTTCCATTTCCATCGTATTACCCGTTCGCTGATTCCAGCGGTTGACTCGGCGCGATGTCGTAACGCGGGGAAATTTCTCAGACCTTTCTCCGAGCATGACTCCGCAGCAGTGACGTCTTCCGGTAAAGGGCATTCACAGCTCACTACTTTAACGTTCATAAACTTGATCCGTATCATTATGATAATATAATAGTTTATGAAATTTTGTTCGAGATACCAACTGACTACTTCTTTGATTTGTTGATAGTTTTATAGTATTGCTGTATTCACATTATATTTACTATTTTGATTATATAAACATTTGGAACAAGAAATTATACAGTAAAGTTTTAGTTAACCAAATTTGTTCTAAAAATAAACTTCGCCCTAATTAGTTTGGTATAAAAACAGCGGAGCATATAACAATACAAATACTGTTCGTGCGTGTCTGATGTGATGTGTATAATATAAAAATTGTTTACTAAACAAAATAATTCAAGGGCAATTATTTCACAATGTAAGTGATTCAATTTACCTAATACATGACATTATAACGCTGTGTAATCATGACGTTTTAGAATTCGTTGTCAGCACATACAACAACTAAGACAGAAATATGTTTAGTGAGTTGTTAATTTATATTAGGCACTAGGCAATAATGCGGAAAGTGTATTGGTATTGCGAAGAACGCCTAGGCTGTGCCCTGTCGAGTGTGGGTTCAAAGCGCTCGCTACAGCGCGCGGGCACACAACGTCGTAACAGCGTCGGTTCGGAAGCGCAGTTACGGCTGTACGGTTCCGAGCCCCTGGATGTAGTTACAAGTTCCCGCGGTCGTTGCCCGCCCGATGCGTGCACGACTTATATCGGCTAACTGTGGCGCGAAAACTAAAAGCGTGCGCTGCGACACATATTATGTACTTTCTTACCTTACACACTTGCTGTTATGCGTTCCAGACATACAGAATTTCAGTGTCCTATTTTTGGATTCGGTTTTCCTGTTTCGGGAAAACCAATAAGATTCTTGATTGGTAGGCATACAAACTATTGTCTATACACACAGAATCTTAAAGGAACTTCGTTACTGGTGATTTTAATGAAAACATTTCCTGTTTCTAGAATAACCTGATTACATTCATTACAATTTATTTATATCAATTGTCACTGGACTAATTTAAAAAATACATATGTAGCTTTCGCTATCATTTTGATATATTATAAAAAACTGACTAGTTTATAAGTAATTTAACCGATCACAGACATTTTGAAATGAATAATTTGATACTGGTACAAAAATATACATGACAAGAATTAAGCAAAGATTAAACAAAAAACACGATGATTTATGGTAAATAAAAAAAAACATAGTAATAATTTGTCAATTTCCACAAATAAAATATTAATAACTTGTACAAATGCAGATGAGATTGCGTGAACACGGAAATGGTTGGGTGCCGATGCCGTTATAGCTAGGTAACTGTATGACTCTAGTCTAGAACAATCCTGTGCAGGCACGCCTAGCTTCCAGTGACATGTCCTGAATTGATGAACAGCCTTTGATTCAGCTATATTTTAATAGTAATCAACTAATCACCATTTAAATAAAATTGCATTTTTATTAAAATATCCTTATTTCAGTCGCATATCGTATTTGCAATAAATACGGCAATAAGCACTATATTCACTTACGGGTACGTCTTGTGATACAAAGCTGTGCGCAGGTGTAACTTACCCTACAAAACGAACATGTCGCATCTCCTATTTACGTAACATCATAAATAATACCTTCGGCGTTAATGGGTTGCGCAACGTTTTTTGTGATTCTTACACGTAACATCGAAGGCGTTACTTAAACCTAGCGTAATGTAGTTTCGTGCCAACCAACTTATAAGATGTATTCGAAATAAAATACATAGGTAAATAAAATATGCATCTTGAATATTTGTTCGTGCTACGGATTGAAATACGGAACACTGGGACACATCAGTGTTTATAATAGAGTAGTATTCGGAAAATATTGGGTGGTAGAGGGTTGTGCGTTGGGGTGTACGACGGCGCGCGGCGGCGGGTGCGAAGGTGAATGACCGGCTGTCGTCGCATTGTCGCGCGGGTACTGTTGCGCCCGCACTCGGTGACTCCACTTCAGTACGTGCACTGCACGCGATCTAATCTATAATATCTATAACAAGTTTATCACCATATAAATAAATAGATCGTTAACATTTTGAAGCTATAGTCCCTGGATTGAACGATCATACTTATTTATAGAACAACGCAACGTGGTTATTGATTTCATCCGGTATTATTGACCTCTAGAACATCGTCTCTCCGAATTAACAAATCCATATTTCTATGTTCAGCGGCAGATCAAATACCTAACCAACTTTGCTACAACGGAATAAAGATAAAATTCGTGTGATACGAATCATACCATGATAGTCGATTACCCAGGTGACGTAAACGGCGTCCTTGGAGCGAATCTACAAACACAATTGTACAAATATCTGCCATGAGTGGGTCAGTCACCCTCGAAGCCGGCTCCATCGCGATACATGGCTATATTACAATGTATAATATAATATACGTATGGTATCAAACATTGCTGGTGTTGAACTACAATGACTCTTATTTCTTTAGCTTATAGCGTAGCGTATTCAGATACGCGTAGGTGACAACCAAATTAATGACAAAAATAACTCATAAAACAATGCGTCAGCCACGCAATCTGCTATTTAACGGTGTTGGTAATTTAGCAACAATGGTTTATTTTTCTACGAGACTGTTATAACAAAAATATTCTACATAAAATGTTTAAGACAATTTGAAAGTTGTTTTTCACGCAGTTAGGTAGGTAATTTGATTCATAAAATGATGAGTGTAGATCATGTTCACTACTTGAATCTGTCTGCTTTCAATGATTTTCACTCTTTTCAGCCATTCACTAACACAGTTCCATTTCACTGGTTTTTCATCACTCATGAGTTTTACATACCTACATATATTTAATTTACATACATAACATATACATATGCATTCGTACACGGTTTTTAGGACACAATAACGTATAGAACATATTTTCAGTTCGGTTTGTGTTGTCACAGTAGATTTTGCTACACGATGATGGTACGTTAAGCACTGACTCATTGACAGTTCACTAAGAAGTCCATTGACACGGAGTTTTTGAAACATTTTTGTGTTAGTGGACACGTCGACGAAATAAATCCCGTATACTTCGGTTACAGGCAAGCTCGATATTGTGGAGAAACCAACACGAAAATATTTGCTACAATGAAACTATTTGGTTAGTAACAAACAACGCTTCCACGTTACATTTGCATGACTGTAAAACGTGGCAGAGACGTTCTATGCGTTAGTGAGAAACCAGTTTGCTATTTTGGAAGAATTAGTAAACTGGTTTTTCAGAAAAAATAACCTTCACCTTACATGGCAGGAACCACAGGGTATCAACATGTAGTTGAAGTCAAAGTAGTTTGGTTGAAACAAACAAAGGAACAGGCTACACTGTATTATCAGTGACATACATTGCTAGCTCGATAGCATAGCAGCGATAAGCTCAACAAAACATCGCTTCGGTACAATGACCCAGAATTATATAAAAATGTCCTCGATTTTGATAACGCTGCTGTGACAATGACATTATATTACGGCCTCGAGCTATTATTATTATTGCTTATATTATATCAGGAGCGGTATGTAACATTCAACGTCAACATATCACATTTTTTATAATTTTATAACACTTATTCAGGAAGTAACTTATACATAATGAATACATACATATACATACATAGGTCACGTTGTGCGCCATATTAGTAACATTAAACAAGAGTGGTACCAGCGGGTACCTCACTGATTTTCGTTTGTTAGTGACCGATAAATTATCGATGAAATGCGCTCATTAAAGAAATTGATTATCGCACTTATGTTAGCATTAAAACGATTAGCACTAAAAGCTTCAAAGATTGCGCCTGAACACAACAGGACAAACATTATTGTTGTACAGTTAAGTCACATGTTACGTGATTAGTACACGTTCAACGCTAGTATGCGTTATTTGAGGGAGTTGCATCGCACGGTGCTAATTAGGGTGCATCGCGGTGCGTTGACTCTGGGCTGAAAATGTTGGCCGGAACGTTCCACGAGCGGATGTCAACTTTCTCGCGGTTACGTAACGCGGAGAGATGTGAGCACTAGAACGTTCGGAGTCATCGACCACGGCCGCCAGTTACGAAACACACTGCGCTGCACACCACAACAACACAGCACCTAATATTATTATATTGAACTCATTTTAACACGACTGTGAACAACGTTCGCGTGTAAACCACGGTGTTGGCTATAAATGCAGCAGTTACTATTACTAATGCGTTAATAATAAACAACACATGTTGTTGTTTGTCATATTTTATAATGTATGTAATTAAAATAAAAAGTCTCAAGCGTATCGATAATTACCTACATGCAACACAAACTGCCCTCGCGCGGCCACGTAGTAATCCATACTTGCGGACGGGGTTGCTGTAACGTGGCAACTATTGCATATTACCTATATCAGGTGCGACTATTAGCTAGACTATTTGGAGTATAAATTGGCTGTATCGTGTGTTAGTTAGTAGGAGGCGGTGGGTCGTCGTTCGCGGCGCGAGGTCAACGCCGCGGCGCCACCGCCTGTCCGCCACCCGTTCAACTTACAGCTTTCACGACAAACTACTCGAATTGTGTAGTACACATTTTACTTAGTCACACACAGTTCACACGTCTTGAAAATAGTTGAAAACCCCATAGAAGCGGATGACGTATTAGGTTTTTTCATTCAAAGCTTTAAAACGATTAGAATGTTGTCGTTATTGTTGTAGTTTAGAATCAAAGTGTAAACTAAATATAACTTACGAGTATTACAAAATGGGGTCTAACTTTAGTTTAGTCCTAAACCTTTCCTTTCAGTTTTTGGATTTCGAACTTTATTTTTATGAAAAAATAAAAGCTGGTAATCCTAAGTCTCATTAAACCCGAGTCCAAATTGTTGAAGTTGTATAAAGAACTTTAGGTTACTAGGAATAAGGTACCGAACGCAAAAATTGACCCGAAGGTTTAAAATTTACCCAAGTTACAATTTGTTTGATAGTCTGGTAGAGATTAGTAAAGTAACTAACAATGTTATAGAGGTCAATATCGGAAAAATAACTATGTATTCCGTATATGAATTATTGATTGTTTCTGTTTACTTTCTTCCTTATCAGTTTTGTAGGTCAGTATGCATAGGCATATCATTATTTGGGTGTTTGTGCTCCCTGTCTTAACACGGTTATCTCGGGACAATAATTGAAAGTTAACATGGACGTGACTTTACGTCGATCAGTCTAGAAACTTCTAACTTTACAGGATAGAATTTACATTTAGTAATTAGTTATTTACTCGGAAGTTTAGAGGGAACTGAATATTTTACAAGAGTGAAATGATAGCAATAAAATTAAAATTCAATGTAGGTAAATTAATAAAGTAATAATTAATACATGTTCGGATCAAATTGTTTTTCTCTATTTCTGAATTCCAATAGCAATTCCAGTAGCAAATTAGTTTGAAAAATATTTTTTTGGGTCGCCTAGAACTGGAATGTTATCTAATTAATTGTATTGGTATCTGGTTAAGTGGTTCCAGTTGGGTTGGCACGATCAACAAGACATGGTTAGCTATTCCTTTTTTATCCCATACCGTATGTAGAGCATAACAGTTTACGTGATCATTAGCGCGTTGAGATATTTCAGGGCCGGTACACACGGCACACAAGTGAAGGGGTCGAGTGCACGTTCATGACACGCCAGCAATTATAAGTACGGAGGCGTCATTGAACCCGCGTTATTGCGAAACAACGGAAACCAGTCCAGTGATGCCCCTCCTCCCCCCGCGCGTCTCGACCCCTCCTACACACCTGCTGCGAATTTTTAAAATCCTAGATTATAGTTGACATGCGACTAGCTCCTATCCGACGTGATTGGCATGTCCAGTTGGTTACATCACTAGCCCCTGCAGTCTGCAAATACCGCACTATTATTATATTTCGAAGTTTTTGTTAAAATTAAATATAATAGTCACTAGTCAGCTACATTTAAAAAAAAAATGCAAATAACAGTTTTCTAAACGCTTGGAAGAAATTGAAATCTTACATTTTACGTAATTCTAATAATAATATAGTCACGCAGATAAAGAAGTAAGGATTTCTATTCTAAACAATAAATGTGAATGTAATTCTTTATATTTTAGAAAGTAAGTAACAATTATCCAAATTATTCAAATCTTCACCAGTTATATTGTTGTGTGAATTAATATATTTCCGCAACGGCAGTAGTATGTTATATGCTGTCGGTACCGCGCCTAGCAGCGACCTATAAAGATACGTGCTTGATAGTGGTGCAGTCAGGGACAACGGCCGGACTGCCTCATTCGCAAGAATCGCAGGTAGGCTAAGGGGTTAAAGAACTCTATTGCACTATATCAAATACCATTGAACTCGCTCCGTCCCGCTCCCACGTTGCACCCCGCGTGCATCGCTTGCACTCGCCACCGTGCGAATCCTGTCTGATTACGCGACACGCATGCGTATGACATTATCTACGAGTAACTATGGTATAAGTAAACCGGTATATGGACGTTACCTATGTGCTGCCTACATGCACTCTTTTATATAGGAAAATGAATATAAGCTGACCAGCTTTAGAGCTCGCGCGACAGCACGTGACGGGAAAATAGCCTCAGATCGAATTAGGAGGTCGATGCATGAAAGTTTTAGTGTGAGAAAATATTGTGGTTAGATCAATCTATGTATATAGTTCATCGAATGTATATTTTGCTTGTATACTGTACTACACCATGCCTGTCACGGGAACCTTCAGATTATGGTCCAGCATTTTTAAATGTTTTTAACAACTCCAACAAGTTTTGAATGTTGTAACTAAACTTTAAATACAGGCTACAACCCCTGTACCGTTGCATGCACCCGAAAGGACAATGTGTTCCGTGGTTCGTATTGTGCACATTACAATGAACAGCGATTTTTGACACTAAAGATAAAAGTCGTTTTCCCGAATATTTTTGCTCGATGTACTTAGATGTACAGAATGCGTAGGTGATGACGACTTGGTGATGGGTGTTTGTACACCCTGTGTGAATAATTTTTGCAATCATATAGTTTTCTTGCGACTTGTAGCATAAAAAGAAAAGTTGTTTTGTTTAAAACATTTAGTGCATCGTAAAATATTTAAAGAATCCATAAAATATTAAAATGATATCTCTTAGTCGATGTTATAACTTTTAGAAACTCGAGCCACCTGTTACATAATCGGTATAAACTCAGCTTACACTGATCGTGTGTCGATAATCAAGTTTAACGAGTGGAAAGTTCAAAGAGGGCAACGACATCACACGACAGTGTCGGCGCTTTGTCGCGCAATCACCTGAAAACCGCGCTAATTTGTGTGACACTTGATCGCGTGATACCGCAGGTGACGTACCCGTGAACCAGGAACACATAACCGAAGATCAAGTTCCTCCACGGGCGTTGACTGCCTGGCGACATGTGCGCGGCGCCGGCGCACCACCGGTAGCCACTTCTTATTTTCTTTTCTACTAGAATGTATTACACACCTATTACGTCATGCTCCCAAGAACTCATGTCAAAAAAAATCCAAACATGTACTCAACTCAAAAATGATAAAACAGAAAAGAAAATTTGAAATGGTATTCGATGAATATGTATCCAAAAACAAACAGATTTGTTCTTTTTTGTGAAAGTCACAAATACTTTTTGGCACGTCAAATTATTTGGCAGACAGCGATAAATTCAAGGCGAAATGATAAAATGTCATTGAACTTGATAAAAATAATTTAATTGTACACGTACGCTCTGTACCTACAATGTATGTAGTTTGTGTTTGCTAAAAAGAAACTAGGTATATATTGCATTATTCATTTATTAGTATATTTTTTTGGAACAACAGACGATTAAAGTTATTTACTTAAATCATCCGGACAAGTCATGTAAACCGTTTGCTATTCAAGGAAAAAATATAAACATTCTCAAGGAATTTGCAAAACAATAATGGTGGCACGGCTCGCGTGTAGCGCGGCCCCGTAACCGATGAGCCATTTCCCCAAATTGTAGCGGTCGCTTTTCCCAGAGACCTCGACTCGAAAATGCCTGTAGCGTGGATAATACTGGCTCAGTGAGTGACCACTCTCTCCCGCTCCACTTCATTCCGCCGGTCTACGGAAGCGTAGCAGTGGCGTAGCAACTTCGTAGCACAGGCTTATGTCGTAGTACTCGTAGTAATGCCTACGTTACATAGAAGATACGAATCTCTTGAATTTATTCTAGAGTTCAAGACCGAGATGACCATAAATGAATACATCTTTTATGAGATGTGGCCGTTGTTGTTGTTGTTGGTACCGATAGAATTTCAAAATCTGCTGCCCCAAATTTTCAAGCAATTACTGGGCAAATTAAACATATATACTTAATTATTTATTTCAATGAACAATCAATTTCAATATTTTTTAAACGTCGTTATGTCGGATTATGGCGTATTTAAAGAACTTCAGAACATGACCCTTATGTTTAAAGATAGCACAAAATTTACATGCGATACTGAACTTTTGGCAGTCTACGTCTATTTCTCAGTTCAAGGCTATTATAAATTTCCATTAACTGCGTCTTTACATTGTTTTCAGGGAAAACAGTATATTAAATACCAGTCTTACCGGCTCTGTGCCACATCAACAAGTTCGAAGAAAACAATAAAATAAGCACACTTATTGACGTTTGCATAGGTATAAAATAGGCTGATCCACAGATAAGAGTTCAAAGACAGGTCTTTTATCAGTGAAATACTGAATTTGGAATTGGTAACGCTGTCATTAGATCACGTGGAGTAGGTAGAGTTGATAATATAAGTCATGCTACATGGTACGTGTAGATAGGTGGCGAGGTATATACGTCGGCACTTGTTTACCGCGATGCTCGCAGACCTTGAGATTCGGCGGCGGTCAGTGGCCCGAGGCCTCGCACAAAATATAAATCTTATTATTACCCGCCGACCTCGGTGGCTCGGTTCCTCACCCACCGGTTGTTCTATTACTATTTGCAGAAATTTATCCGGAAATTAGTCATCCTGCATTTGAGTTTAGTTTTGCCTGTTTAAATACTTGTAATAGGTATGTCTCAAAGACATCTTTGTGCTTACTTATGAAAAGATTTTAGAGGAAAAAATATGTAGGTGACTCTGGCGTTAAATGGCCAATACTAAGAAGCAGTGGCCTAAAGGTCTGGGTTTTGAAGGCACATTCCTATTGCGAACTCGGTACAAAATATATCTACTGGAGCTTAGTTGTCTCAATAGATACCTAGGTGGCTTCATAGATTTTGTAATTCCCTTCCTACATGACAATCTTCTACATAAATGATATCAAATTAATTGAGCATGAGTTGACATGATTAAATTAGAACAGTGTCACGTGTTTACGGAACGCTAAAACGTGACAAAACGACTGTGTCATATGCGGGGTATAATATCGGCATTAAGTAAGTGTTTTAATTTTCTCCAGCATACCTAGTTGATAAAAATTTTATGTGACTTGTTATTTTCACATGCGATTCATTTTTCACATTACGGTTCGTTGACTTTACGTTTGCATGTAGTGGTGTGGCAGCCGAATTGCGTGTATGTTCAGGCTTACTGACGTCGGTGTGGGTAAACATTCTTGTGCTATATAGCGCTCGTGTGTGCTCGTTACCGCACGGCGAGATGTGAAGTAACCATGTCTGTGTGGTTATTGGCGATTTGGAAGGCGGCTCAAGGACGCCCGGCACAAGTTCAGTAGCCACCTTCGGCAGTGAACGACATCATTTCGTGCGTTGACCTTACCGCTTCCTGTGCCAACTGAAGAAAATACTAAATTTGTCAGTTAACATTTCTATTTAATAGTAATTTATGCGCACCATTTAATCGACTTTGACTTAGAAACAATACCTATATTAGCATATAAAGTGATATGTAGAGTGTGAATGGCCTCGTTCTTTGCCACGACACATACTACAAATATAACGACCACTGTTTAGGTAATACATTATACATTTTCCCGGCTATCAGTTTTAAGTTGAAACCATTGTGAGCAGTATAATTTTATTTTGATCTAGACTTGGGTTTAATTCTCACAACAAAATGTAAAGTATCTACAATGTATGTTTTTCCTTGTTACAGGTAAGTGTCACCGACCGACGCACCGTCCTCGAGTTAGTTCGAAAGGAGGTAAAGTTAGCTCGCTTGATATGATTGCACATAATGGTGTGTTCTCGTTAGAGCACAATGCACCAGGTTGCAGTGCTGGAGTCAGTCACCCCGTCCTAACGGGGCTCGCCCTATGCCCGCTCGCGGCTCGCGGCCTGCCGTCATCACGCCGCGATTGTCGTGCAATCGTGCTTACTAATGCCAACTGGACTCCATACGCATACATAATATTATGGACATTCGCATCGCCCCTGTGCCACGCCTATTCAGAATGCACATTGAGGAAAAGAACAGAAATTCTGTCGTAAGAAAGAATGAGTCGCCAACTATTACTTATTGTGTTACAACCAATGTCCAAGGATCCCGCGGTGCCAACACAAAACACCACTAAAATAATTATTTGGTTGCTGATTATTCTAGGTTGCCACATACAAAATTGTCGAATTCGACTGAGCTATTGTTATGCCAAGGTGTTTTTTTTTTCTTTTTCCGTAATATTTCTCTAAATTACTGGCGATAAAATATCGCTATTTTGACATAATATAAGAGATCCGATATATCAAACGTGATAACATATCACTTTTTTAAAGAATCGCAATATAAAATCTAAACTATGAGAATACAATATTGTGAAAATATTGCTCGGTATCCCGCTGATATTTTATCATTAAGACGAAGATTTGTTTTTTTGTACTAGGGCATCCCTCGGCCGCGATATCGTTTAGCGTCGACACAATACATCCACGACCTGGGAATGTCGGTTACGAGCCGATCCAACAATAGGAAGTTAAAAAACTTTTGTAGAAGTTCAATCCTCACATTTTTTGTCGTTAAAAAGGTTTCGATTAAACAATCATTTTAATTTTTTCACCATCTCAGAAGAGTTAGATATCGCGAAACTTACACAATAACGTACTGGCAAAAAGTTGGACTTTACCTGTTTGTGAAATCCGAGATGAAAAGAAAGGGTAGGGTCGAATCGCATCGTGATATTTTTGACAATAGGAGAACACCATCCTGCTTGCATTTTTTACGCGGATTGTAAAAATATTCAACCTTTGAAATCGAAGTTGTAAAGATGTTGGGAGTAAGGGTTAGCAGATTTCTATTGATCTATTGTTTACTCAGCAGATGGTATCAAATGTGCTCATTGCTCCTTGATCCATTGTCAATATGGGTCACGAATTCACGACACTTACGTCCAATCTGCAACAATATCCATTAACCTAAATCTGTCTTAGCCTGAGCAAACAACAATAACATGGCCTGAGTCTATTCAAACTATGAACGACATCAAAACAATAGCCCTCTCCTACTACAAGAAAGAAAGACCTTTGAGACAATGTAACGACACAAAAAAGAAATGTCCCTTTAACTTTTCCACGAAATCGACATTAGTGGTAATTTCACAAGTTTAACTTTGTCAGTCATCATAAACTATTGCTGCTTCGTATTGTCGTGGTCGAAGACTTTCATGTCTACTACCATAAATGGCATAATAATATACCTGATTCCTTTTTTTGTCTTTTTTTTGGAAGACTACTTTTAGTCGCATGAGTATAGTTTTAAAATTTTAACAGTTGTCCCAAATTTTGTAAATCGTTGGCACAGTTTTTTTCGTGAGGGGTTTCATTCCTACTTATCTGTGTGATAGTGGAGTGGCACAGCAAGACCGTGGTGCACCGTTACACGCACTTGTGGAGTTGAGTGCACGCGCGCGCGGTCGCCGACTCCACAGTCCCACAGTCCCACGTCCGCAGTGCTCTTCCCGGCGCCTATATTTACAGCCCCATAACATGACCTATAAGTCTTAATCTTACCTAAACCTTGCTTCGTTTTATTAAGGTATACGATTACGTCCCTCTTGTAAACCCAGCCCAGAACATATTGTGTCGAGTGGCACGCGGGCGACATGCGTACGAAATGTATATCACAAGAATTTTCTCAATCATAAAAAACCCATCACAAAAGACCCAAAATTATTTAAATAACGATGTGTGTGCGGATCCACTTTTTACTAATAACAAGGTGCAGCCCACTGCTGCGTTTCTCCGCCAGATGGGAAACGAGGAATGCACAGTGCCAACCACGCGAATATTTATTGCCGAAAATCATTAATGCTTCAGTACTAAGTAATCAGTAATAAACCATTGTATTCTTTTCAGTAAATAAAGGCAAACTTTGCATCGCCTCCAACTACCTACTTTTAGTAATACTTACTTATGCCAAGTTGAATGACTGCTTTATTGTTATTTTTTTGTTGACAAGGAGGTCACTGTGCGTGATATTACACTTGAATCCCGCTACCAAAGACTAAATTAGACAGCATCAAGTTACATGTATAGACAACCGATTATTCTGTGGTGTAGTGCAATTAGACATCATAGCAATTCCAATAATGGTTATGGCATCCTACGCAAATTGGATGCGTAGTAGGCAAATATTAGGTAACGAGCGCAATGGGCTACGGCTTACTAACGCCTTAGAGTAACTTTACTTACTATTTACCTTCATATGTAATTAAGCAGATTTAGTTTGCGCATTAAATTAACGATTTGATTGTTATTTACATTGATGACAAAGCTTGATAAAACTTTATTTTTCACTCTACCTTGCCTAAAAGAAAAGTCACATTAATTTATTTTGTTTTTTAAATGAACGAAATAGATGATTTTATTATTATTTATATATTGCTATGCAACCAAAATTACAATACAATACATTGCATAAAATCACAATATGTACCTACTCATTTGAGCGGTGTACCTTGGGGGAGTGTAGGGGCACTATGAAGAAAAAAGTTATTGGAACCGGTCTCTTATAAAATGAAAGTTGGTTATAGGTAATGCGTACTTTCTCCGCAAACTACGTTCGTACTTCGATGGCATTGCTTCCCTTCATCGAACAAACAAAACAACAAAGATAACGTTTTACCACATTATAAATTATCCGAGTTAAATAACGGACATGCATCACTAAATGCATGCCGTCATATGGGTGATTTTATATCAAATCAATTTGATCAATTAATTATGATCCAATCATATACTCTATAAATATTTTATTTAAATATTAAAAGTAATTATGAACGATTTAATAATAAGTACATGAACGCCTACGTCAACCAACAAAGGATAACATCTTAAAAGAACTGTATTTAACCGGCTGGCAGAAGTCGAAATAATTATTACATGGTTTTTTACAATGCTTCTTATCATTGTATTGTTTTCCAAAATAGTGACATTTAAATATTTATACCTATCTATTTGAACGAATGACGGAGTGGGTGATTTAAATAAAGTCAAGGGGATCATTTGCGTCGCAAACAACGACGACGGGACGGGGTCAGTAGACTCGTGCGCGCAACTGCCGAAATTATCGCGGCCGGTACACGAGCCGCGCGCCTGCCGCGGCCAACGAACGAGCCAAGGCCACGATGCCTCCCCGGCCCCTACCCGCCGCCCACTCTAATCTCACAGCTCCTACTGACAGCCTAGATATATTATGTTATTTAGCGAATCGATCACCCTTCATGGGTACAAAAAATAACCCTCGCTATCGGGCGCAGCGAGGCCTTGAACCACGATTGCGAAACGATAAAACATTGAGAATTTCGATTTTGTGATACCAATTGATAACAATGCGTTGCACCATATTTATTTTATTGCTTATTAATTTCATATAAATACGAAATTGTAGATTCTCAGGCAGATTGATTAATGTTCATATAAATATGCCTGAGTATAACTGTAATGGAGGAAGCAATACATATAGATCGGGTAGGCACAGGCATCAGTGTAGTGCGAAGCAGAGCGCGGGAGGCTAGCGGGTGGCGGAAGAGCGGGTCGCGGGCGCGGGCGCGGGGCGCGGCAGGTGGTAACGTCAACGCGCGACCGTGAACTTTCTTCGGACACGTTTTCAGGAGTTAATGCTGCGCAATATTTCGCGGCTTTGCCCCCACGGTGGCCCCCGGTCGAGCCGCAGCTTCGTGACGCGTGCCACTTTTCCCGCGCGTTTTCCCATTCCTTGGTTTCCTCCAAAAGTTTTGACTTCCTTATTACCGCTTAAATACCTTATAATAATGAGTAGTTTGGGGTATGTCTGAGATCTACGTAGTTGTCACAGAAATGATTTCTGTATCTATTAAAGGAAATAGATCAGGTTTAAAATCTGTTTACGATTTGGCAGCAGACACATCAAAATGGAAATTTTACGTATTTAGTTCGAGTTCAAGACGGTGTTTATCGAATATTATGCAGAAAATTCAGAGTGATTCAGAACAACATGTTGACTTTTCGCTGTCATCGATTGATAACACAAAACTTAAGCGTCCTCGTTGCTTACATAACCCAAATCCTGGGATATGAAAAACAGGGCTTCAGTCTATTTATTCAAAAGTAGTTTCTTCCCGTGATGTCTTTTACGTAGAAGTAAATATACCTATCACAATACATGTCCAAAGTGCGCAGCATGTAACTAGTAAAGTATTTTCAGCAATTGGATTAGGATTTTCAAAGATTAATTACAAAATTAAACACAATATTTTTCCTCTTTATGATATTAGTTTAGATGATCATAACTTACACAAGGCGCTCTATATGGTATTAATTAGGGCGAGTAAATGTAACACTAGGAAATGTTCGGCATACACTTCCTCATTGTTGCGCACTGTGTAGTGTAGGTGAGTAGTGCAACGCATTGCGATGGCGGGCGGCGCGGGCGCAGCGCGCATGAGCCCGACCAACTAACATTATTCAACGAAGTGCATCATCGCCGTGCGGGGGACGCCGCGATGCTCTGATTACGCAAACACCTACAGACTACGCAACATCTCTCCTATACCTCACTACGTTACGTTGTTGTAACGTATAATTAAACAAGCTCAAAGCTTTAGCTTGAGTCTTCTCTTAGACCAATAACCGATTTCAATGCTCTACTTGGCGCGTTCGCATTTCTCTCGATCGAGAACTTGCTTTGTGCTATTTTCCTATATTTTAGATGCCAAAGATATCCGATAGATTCAACAGAGCTAGAACAGAACTGGGAATTAATATAATAGCGAGTCGCTTAAGGATGTGTAAATAAATAACATGTAGACGTCCTCTGACGAAGCAGGAAGTCTCGATGCAAATTTCAAGGTGAGGTGACCGATTCGAAAGGAGAAAGGCTCCTGCATGAGAACAATCTATGCACGTGCATAAATATTTTATTTACTACACTAGTTGTTTACCATAAAAAATGATGCAGCAGACTTTAGAAGTATGTAGTAGATATGGAAATTGAAAACATTTAAGTGGTTGTTCTGAAGCTAATCTTACAGCTGTAGTTTGTTGACAGATAAATTCCCTACTGTTTAGGATGTCTCTGTCTCTTAGTTTAGCACAATTAGATTTAGTTAAACGTCTTTCCTCATGTTCGCAGCGTTGCCTTGAAGTTGACATTGCGGCTAAATCAGCACAGTTTGACATTGACATGTTCCGATTCCGATATTCGAATGAGGAAGTGCTCCTAGTTTATTCGGCGGGGCCATTCACATGTTTGAAGGTTTGCAATATTAGACAACCTACATAAACGACGACTGGTATTACTCACATTTTAAAACAACACCGTCAGAATACTAGTTAAATCATACATAGAATTGGTGTAAGAATACTGATGACTATATCACATTATTTTTATGAGCTCTAAGTACTGAATCACGTCGGGGTCGTTGTAGCTTCTTATTTGCGTGTTTTATATTATTTTTTGCCAAGTTTTGAAGGTTATATTACGTCACCCAGTTAGCCGTTTACGCATTAAACGTTCGACATCAAATGGAACAAACCATTGAAAAATAAAAATAAACTGCCTCTTGATGCCTAGGTACTATCAGATTTTATCCAAATAATAATGCAACCTTTAAATACTGACTTTGGTAGGCGTGTGTATATTTGGCTAAGTTCTATATCTTGTTTTAATGTCATTGCCACTGTGTCAGCAAGTAAGCAATATCCTACGTATCGTGTCGTTTCTGCGGAATTAATTAAATCGTCGTAAACGGAGCCACACAGAGTGATGTGTTGAGCGGACGCTGTGTGGGGCTCCAGGCGAGGCGTCACCGCATTGAGCTATTAATTGAACACACCCGACAAATTGACCTTGGCCTTGGCACGGGTTGCCGAATCAGCCGAGGTCAACCACGATTGAGAGCGTCCGGATCACACGGCCTGTATGTCATGCTTGCTTATTCATGGTAATAATACACTCTGCCGCACAAATACTGAATTAGGTACTAAGTAATGTAGGTATAGAATACCAATAAATAAAATAACAAACGATTGACTTAGTATTTTTTGTTTTTTTATAGCGGTATCATTTAAAGCATTGTAAAATGTTTGCTAGTAATCAAAATAATGAAAAAAAAAACGTTGGGTAAAATGACGTAGTGTACCTACAATTTTTAAATATTCTTTTTATATTTCCATGTTGATTTAGGTACCTATTTCATACATAAATAGCAATTTAGGGCTTGAATAACGCTATTAACCAAGTATTCTGATCGTATTTACTGGCTTCCATAATTCGTAGGAATGGAGAAAATTGGTTTTAATCACCAATAGGGACTGAACTTTGCACTATTATTTCAAAAGAGCGATTTTGGCTTCATCCATCCATCTGTTGCAGATAAAGAATACAAAGCAGGTCAATTTAATGTTTCGGTAATCAACAATCCACTTCTTAAATTAAAAACAAAAAGAAACAGGAGCTATCAATTCGAAACTCAAAAAACTTATGGGGTGGAGATGTCGTCGTCGACGACGCGGGCGTCGCCGCTACAGCCCGCCCGGGGTAATTGACTCATACTGACCTCGCAATGCTTCGGAAAAACTCGCCACAGCTCGGCACTCTTCGCCACCCGACACCGCTACGTACCTACCTTTGATTTACTAATAAATGTTTTGTTATTCGATAAATAGGTATCTATGTACCAACCTATGTAAAAAAAAGAATATTATTTCAGTTTTTATAGGTAGGTATGGAGTTTTTGAATTATCAGTTTTCAATTTTCGCTAGAAAATTATTAAAGGAGTTTTTTTTATAAGGAAAACATTGCTACAAAGTTTAATTAATTGTCTCTTACAAACTCCATGTCATAATATTAGTTACCTATCGCAACCGATATTATTTCATGTTATAGAGTTTAAACGAATAATGCTATTTCATAACGTAAATATTCTGAAATTGAATCTAGAGCAATGGATTAAGGCAGTATAATATAACCAAAACATTAACGGGCAACAAAGATACAAACAGTATAATAACTAAAGTTTATAGTACCTACACTACACATAGAACCACTTTTTGATTAAAAAAAATAACACGTTTTAAACCTACACCTACATCAACTAATTCAATGATCAACAAGTTACAATAACAATCAGTCTGGCAGGCGGGCCGCGCGGGTCGTGTTTCTGATGCGCATCGGGTGTAATCGCCGTCTCAGCGAGGCCTTGACCGCGCACTGTCCGCTGCAAACATTCGGACACCATTCCGAACCGACCGAATTGCCAACGAGGCTCCTCGTGACTTCGCAGAACTTTCCAGCGAATTCCGCCAGCATCCAATTACAATAATATTGCGATGTAACTTTTTATGTTGTTTTCAATGGGCGAGCGGAAAATAACATTTTATTAAGAAGTATTGACAATTAAAGGACGACCACCACCATCAGCTCTCCATGGCACTCAAGTCATTTGAATTTTATATTTTCACAATTACAGTCAGAAAGGTAGAGCCAATAATTTCGGCACTGCCTTACAAACAATGTCCCTTTCTCATTCTAATGTATATTAGGTGATCATATTTCAACGCCTGTCCTTGCGGTTGTCAGTTGTGAAAAGGGATCACTGATCGCATTCTTTAAAAAGTTGTTAAGCAAATTTATGATTGGGATAATGGATGTGAAGTAAATAAAGTGCTAAGTCCCGTTTGTCTGGAGGCTGGGCACTGGGTAGGCACGCTCGCTTTTGTCCTAGCGTCCTTCGGTCGGCGAGGGAAGGCCAACCGGGCGGCCCCTCACTTATTGTTGCGTTTTATTTTGGTAAACGACTTTTCAAATAATGGACGCTTATAGCCATGAATGAACCTTATAATCACATATTTAAATGAGGCATGTTGTCACATTTTATCATAATATAATTTTACCTCATTTTAATGTTAACGGATAAACACGCATTTTTTTTAGTTTGTATCAACTTAATAGCTTAAGGCGCTTTGATGGTGATTATACTGTGTTACCTCTCCATATTATTTGCTAAGTAGGTAGGTAAACCGGAAAAACAAAAAATTGAAACCATACATTGCAAACAATATGGCATACGGTCTACTTTTTATTTTATTATTTGGCTAAAAAATGGCCGATCAATCGCGATCATCAAGACTGTGGTCACAATGAACAATACAAAACTATACATGTGGCTGGCTACCGACAGACGCTTTGAAGTTTTTTTGGACTGTGGACGTCATAGGAATATGAACTCTATTTTCAACAGCTGTAAATTCAGTATAGTGTGCTAGTAATCATTCTGTTTTTGTAAAAGCTGACTAAGAAATTTGATATTCGCACCCCGATATTAAAAGTGAGGGCAGCGGAAGGAAGTAAAAAACTGGGTTCCTATTCACTTTCACGTTTTAATCGACACACATGTCGCCATTCGTTTATTTTTTGTACATTTTCTCTTTAAAGTCAGAGATCAAGGGACAAAAATAAAAGTTATTTGATCAGTATAAGTTATACCAACCAATGTCCAAAGCTCAAAGATTAAGTGACAAGTAGATAACGTAAGGTAAAAATCTTGTACTATCTAATAATGGGATTAGTGCCCGTTTTCACTAACTCTTATGGATTTTTTATTATTTTAGGTGCTTATTGAGCCAACAGTGCACTTCAATCGATTTAGGTGTCGCCTAATGTTAGTAAAAACAGTCATAAGAGTCAATATTTATTACACTAAAGCAATAACGTGTTATTTTTATATTAAGTAATTTTTATACCTACAAACATAGAATAACAGCATTATTGTGATGTAATGCCCACTAAAAATACTACATAGGTATCAAACAAATGGTATATGCCATCTTATATGACAAGCCACATCACATTTCATTTATTAAAAAAGCACACGTGTGCAGAGGATATTTGCGAAACCCTTTAAAAAGTTTCCTTTTGTGCAAAAGGGAAAGTATTGGAGCGAAATAATCGGGACAAAAAATTTTGAAAAAACGTTGACGAACACCTTTCAGTAGCACATTGGCAACTTGGCAAGCCATCAAGCTATCAAGCCTTGTTGAACCCTTTGCTTAGTTTTTTCTAAAGGCGGATTATAAAGAAGGGACGAACTGATTGCTAGATGCAAGCGAATCACCTTGTGTTATCTTAAAATAAAAATAAAACTTTTGTAAATAAGCCAAGTAAACTAATAATGACACTACTAACTAATTAAACTAACTAACTAAATCTAATCGAGATAGTAATTTTTTATCTAATATTGGGTAGGTACATATAGCATGGCAAAATTAAACAGTTCATCAGCGACTGACACAAAAAAGATGATAGATGGTAGATGGCCAAAAAGTGATCCAGAAATAATATTCCGCTTCACATAATAAAGTCGGAATCCCACACAAAATTATTTTTTTAGTAATCATTAAGGCGTTAGTATCGTAATATTAAAACTAAAAATAAAACTATCAGTCTGATTCTTATGTCAAGTATAAATAAACATTCACATTTTACGTGAATTTGGGGCAAACTAAATTTATAAAATACCTAACAATGCCACAACACTAAATACCTTCCTAGTTAGAAAGACATTATGTTTTGTTGTGTAGGTAGGTAACTACTTGTGTATCAAATGTTATCGATTCCAGTTTTTGTTGACGTAGGTATATATTAGCTAGGTAACCTATGCATAATTATGTATAGGTACTTGAGCGGTGTGCCAAATTTAATTTTTACTAGTTCAACAGCAGTTCTTTTTTCTGTTTTCTGTTTAAAACAGATCTTATTTATGTGTCAGTAATTATTGTGATCACAGATTCACACCGAAGCAATAGCAATAAATAGTTATTAATACCTATACATAATTGTGCCGAATTTCGAGAAAACAAGTAGGTAGGTATCTAATAGTGGAGTGTCAGTAGGCTGTTTCAGATTCAGAGCGCCTGCGCGCCGCGTGCTGGTGGCCTTGACCGGCCTGCGCCAAAATTTCCAGGTCGTTCACCCGCCGCGACGCCCACCGCCACTCGTTTTATCTCGCGTAAATAACTGCTCGCGCAAGCGAATAAACACCTAATGTTCCTTCTAATAAGAACGAATCTTCTATTATCTCAACAATTGTAACGTCAGTGTTATATAAAGTCATGTTTATGTACCTATTGTTAAAAGAAACTTGTTTATCAATTACAAGAAGGTAGGTACCTAGGTAATACGTATTATGCAGAGTTACACAAAGTTCCTTATTACGCAGTTAGTAATCACAGTCACGTACTATATCAATCGGTGCTTTACAAGCTTTGGTCTCTTAGTGCTTTTAATTACCTATCTTACAAATCTACCAAGTCACGTGTTTTAGGCACACGACATTATTTTATCACGTTTTGGCGGCTGGTTACTGAAAGATTTTAATAATACCTAAGTTGTGAGTTTGAGTATATGCGACTTTACGTATGTTCGTAATAAAATTATGGACAATTAATACGAAGCTGTAACTTGTGTAGGTCTCTAAAAATAATAATAATAGTTTTCTAATTGTAGTTATATAATCCCGGAAGTGTGTGGTCAGCTTCAGAGGGAAGCAGGCAAGCAGGGCGCTCTGGCAGCAGGTCAGTCCGTCACGCGGCGACCTACACGGACACCGCGATCGCCATCCATTAGCTCGATTTCGTGTTCAAGTTCACTCGCGTTCCATCACCAAAAATATTTTTGTAGTGTGACGCAACCGGCAACGGCTACGTCCCACTCGAACGCTCGGCTAGTCTCTCTGTCGGTGCCGCTCTCGCGCGACCTTGGCCGCGGTGAGCCGCAAGGTTCGGGTCTTCGAACTCGCGCTGGAGCGCGGGCCGCGGGACGCGGAGCCGTCAGTCCTCCAATCGCTCGCCGCGCACGTCTGAGCGTGCTCATGATTGGTCCACCGTTGGCGCGGCAATGACCTCGGAGACCGGAGTTCGAAGCGCGCCGATCCTCGCTCCGAAGCGCAGAACGACAGGCTTAGTCGACCAATAGAGGCGAATTTCCCTTAGCCAGCTATGCTTCGTCGTCGAAGCGATTGTATCGCACAGAGCACTGATCTTTTTGCAGACTTTCACTCTTAAGGGGAGACTCGCGCGGCTTCGAGCAGGAGCGCGCGCGGCACTCGCTCAGTTCGTCGATCGAGCTCGAGTGAGACGCACGCGGCGCGTGCAGCGGCTATAATCGCGGGACGAGCGACCTTCATCCCTCGACGTGCCGGCCGCGCGCCTCGGCCCATGCACTCCTGTCCTATATTCAGTGTTACAGCGCGCAGAACGTTTCATGTCTAAAGCCAGCGGGCTCCATGTGGTTTACGTGTAGTGCAGTGCGGGGGAGGACAAAGTAATTAGATTTTAAGTATACAAAAAGTATAAATGACTTTAGTGATGTCTCCTGATAGCAGCTACGGGCGCTACGATGCGCCTACGCCGGCTGACCATAATAATATGTTGAGCCCGGCACACAAGGAACGTGAACCCGAGCTGCATATAGGTAGTGCCTTTAAATACAATAATTTTATTTGTTTATTTACATTACAGAATTACAGCATCAATGTTAACAACACATTGATGTTGTAATTCGGTCGTTGTCAATCGTTGGCATTATTGTTGTTGTTGTCGTCAACCTTATGTTTTTACTAGGTACTTCCTGAACGTAAATAAGTATTCAATAATAATTTCGTAATAGTTAACAGGTTTTTTTTTCAACTGAAATATTTTATTTCAGATATTTCAGTTGTCATTATAACTGTACCCAGTAATTAATATTTTCTTATATTATCAAACTCTAACGAGAAATTATTATGTGTGTCATAAAAAAAAATATTTTTTATTTGATACTTAGTAGGAAGCTGCCTTCCTACTTAGTTCTTAATGTTAAAATATGGCCAACGTATGTAAATACAAATAGGCCTTTTCTGCAAAATAAGTATAAAAAAGACCTCACTATTTTTGGCTGCTTGAATTATATTCATATTTTTAAAGCAAATAATAGCTCTTGAAAAGAAAGGTTGTTCATAAGCTCATTTTCAAGTGTAATGTTACTGAAGAATTTTGAACATTTTTATTTCGAAGTTTTCCCTAGGTACCTATAACAATTGGCCTTCTAGATTAGGTAATAATACTGTTACGGAACACAATAACATTTCATGCTAGATTAATTATAACGACATTGGTAAAATCTGATTAATGATTTATTTTTAATGATGAACGGGTACAATGCTAACATAATTTAGAATTATTTTCAATCGAATGTCAAATCGTCTGCAGAACGAATTATTTGATGGATGGATTGTTGAACATTTCCGCTCGGAAGGGCCCACCAAAAACAATTTAAATGGCATTGTACAAAATAACGCACTGTACGACAATGCCAATAGTTTCTCAGTACAAATCAGTGGGGTCCGACTCGAGCCGCGACAGCGGGGAGCTCTTCAATATTTGCAATCGATTCCTAATGATCTTATCGCTCTTTATCGATTGCTTTTGTAATTTTTTTCCCGTATAAAGTCAAGAATAAATAACAAAGAATTTACCGTTACTTACATGCCTCCTGAGTGCAACCCTTTCAAAATTGTAATTAATGATTTAAACCTTTGATAGTTTTCCCATGACGTAAGAAAAGTAGTAATATCAAATAATGGTGCGTGTAAGCAGGTTCAACGTGGCGACAAATGCCTTACCGCAGTCACCACGCCACTTTTACTTTTCTCTGAATGCGTGGCGTGTATAACACAAGATTAGTCGCTTGCGCATAATTTATGATAAACAAGTCGCTGCAACACGTAACACGTGATTATTGTCCATTATTACAAGTGGATTTTCAGACAATATGTTCAGCTTAAAATAATGAAACCGCAATCGCCGTTATAAACGTGTTAAATAACGAGGAAATAAAATTTGAGACGTGATTGATTTTAATTGTCGTAAAGTAGCGAAGTACCTCCTAATTATTTACAAACAAACATCGCCGTGACACAGATCCGCAGCGGTCGAAATGGCTGCGTCAGTACTATTTTGCACGCTCGGTCGGCATTCGCGTTACGTGGACGAGAGACTTTCTCGCGCACTTTCCTCGCCTCTTAATTGACGTAACGAACGAACGAGCGACTCTCACACACGCCACCCAGAAAAACGCGCGCGTTGCATCATACGAGGAGAAATGGCTGCACGCTACTGACTCTGTTGCAACTGCACCAGTTACGTCTCACGTTGCTTTCCCTGTTCTATTGTGTTCCCCACCCACCGGCGCAGTCGCCAGCCACCATGCGCTGTTGACAGTGTAGCGACGAGAGATGAGACCGAAATTATTCCGTCGAGGGCGACCATACAACGCCTCTAGAAAAAAGAAAGTAACAACTATAGAAAGCGACGACGTCGAACGTCGACCCGCGGCGAGTGGTGTACGCCAGAAATAGAAAGTTTCTTCCAAAAGGCAAGCCCGCTCCCTTAACAAATAAACAAACGGCTGGAAGAGGAAAGTGAGAGCAGTCCGGGGCGCCGGCTGAACCAGTTCCTGGTCGAGCCGCCACCGAGCGCCCCGCGCCTCCGACCGGCCCGGCACCTGTTGTTGCCGAGGGACTGCCTATCACTGACCTATTAACTATTATTACCAACATCATTAGGGATTCTCTAATTTATATTTACTTGACGATAACGCTTCCGTATTAATTATCTTTACAATTAACTTATTGGATAATAATGTTGTAGGAACACGTAACGTTTGACCTATTTAGGTTAATATCAGAAAATATTTAAGGTAATGTTGGTAATCACTAGCTATCTACTGAATTTAATTGTTTTTGTTAACATTATTGTTTGTTACGAAGATGGGGTCGACGACTTCGCGAGTTTAGAGACTTTCTAAAATGTCTATTGAGTGTCTGTCACCTTGAGGCACGCAATATGAGCATTGCAATACGATACATCATACAGCCAATCAATGCAGTTTTTTTTTACTGTGTATCGTATTATTCAATGCCATAATATGAATGCCAATGACTGACTTTTACGAATCCATAAATCACTATTTAATTTTTATCAGCTTATGCAGAGTATAAAGTAAAATTCAGATATTGTGTAGTGTATTGTGTACCTACCTATATTATGCATTTTTCACACAAATCAGGAAACATGCTTACAAAATCTCTTATCGTTAGGTAATGTTATGAGTTGAAATGAAAGCCAAACTAGAAATGTGGTAACGCGATCACGCCTCACGTGTACAGCTGCTACTACTCAGAGCGTGCACGTAGAGGTACGACACTCAGCATCTAAGAATGTCAGAATTCATTGTTTATATCTTAGTAGCGAGCTACCCGGTCCTGCTTCCACGGGTTCATTCGACAAGCCAAAACATGGTGATTTATGTGCTATATTTTATTTAAATATTAAAGTATTATACAGAAGCATAAACCTTATAAAAGTTCTCTTTATGATGGTGGAAACTGCTTTGAAATCTATTATCTTGACTACAGAATTAAGTTTTAAAATCTTAATGTTATCCTTACACTAACGAGTAAACCGTTCTTCAAAGTATTTATAACTAATTGTGAATACTAATAATCGAAGTAACCCAAAAATTTGATCTGAAATACTTGACACGAGCTCATGAAATTTAAAACTTCTTGGAACTGGTTGAAGAAAAAATAACACAAGGTCGGGGATATACGTTTCAATCTAAGTTTGTCCATAAAACAAAAGATTTCACAACTTCCGTCTTTGTTGTGAGTAGTAAATTTATCAGCTCATCGCAAATCATGCATGGCAGTGAGTAATGATAATGCATGAGTTGTTGGACTGTCGGTGGCACAGGGCACAAGGTCACGTGCAAGCACCGCAATGTTTGTTACACAACTCAGGATGTTTGGCACGAGCTAACTGACGCCGCCGCCCGCGCCGCAATCTTTCAAACGTCCATAAAAATTATCGCAAATTACCTACGTACGTATGTAACAAGTCTCTTTAACCGTTTTCTGTGTTTTGTTGCAGAGTTTGACGGCACTACGGTGCTGTGCCGCGTTTGCGGCGATAAAGCTAGTGGATTCCACTACGGCGTGCATTCCTGTGAAGGCTGCAAGGTAAATATCACACAATATTACAATAATAATTTGTCGTTCTCAATATGCTCACCAGCACCGATGTTTCATTAATATAGTACTGCCACCACCACTACCACTACGTCACAGCGTCGTCCGTTATTACCGAACTACAAAAATAACCGTTTATAACAACAAATGCCCGGATCACGTTTTACTTTAGCATGACAATGGTTAATCGAGTGTTGCATGCGGGTAGTCTGGGCATCTGAAACAGGAAGCAGTGTACGGGTGACATGCGTGACGAGGACCCCCCTTCCCCACGTGCGAGTTGTCTCTCGGCAGGTGCTAGTGCCAGCACCAAGGTCGTAACACGCGGAACACAATCTCTGTGCACTCGCCGCACAAACAACCAGATGACCTTTTTAACTATTAAATGTTAATTTGATTCCGTACGACGGCGACGTCGCCATCGCCCGGAGATTCGTTTATTAACTAACCGGTAAAAAAGTATCGTGTGAACTTGTATTAGGAATGGTTTTTGGGTCAACGGGTGGGTTAGGTACCTGCCGGCCTCAGTCGGGCGACGGTCAGACCCCTGCGCCCCAATTCTAAACATTTTATTTTCAATACCTGCTTCATTCGTGGGCACTCGTCGGGACAATCACACGGGAACCGGCTATCATCTTTTGAACCTTTGATCCATAAGTCAAACGCATTCATTGATAGAAAATAATGTGCATAGTGACAGGCTAGCAGTATGTTAGTGATGAGGTTAAAGTGACACTCAAATAATGTCAATCTTAATAGCCGTATAATATAAAGTAATGTCCGTCGTACGTCCGCACCGCCTTTTATATGCAGCTCGTGGCTCCTCATTCCTTCCACTGTACCCTTGAATGTGAACACTGGGTACTCGAGACGCGTGGAAATATTCTTTTTAAAGGGGACGTCTCATCTCATGACCCATAATATACAGACACAATATTAGTTTCTACTTGTCAAGTATATTGTTCCATTTAACTGTATGCTCGATTAATAAAATATCATCTTTATTAAAAATAAGGAAATTAGAATATCAATAGCTCACGTACTATAATCATATTGAGAATTTGACGAATTAAGAGAAACGTCATTATCACGTACTAACGCTAAAGGTTATTTATTTTGTTAGTGAAAGCAGGCAATTACGTGACAGGTGAGCGTTCAAAAACATTGAAGTCCACCGTAATTGCTTCCTCATACATTTTTTACAGTAAGTATTATAAACTCATAACAAAGAATAGGTAGATTTTCCTTTAAATATATAACGAAATGTAGAGGCGTAAATCGAATCCTAAGTAAATATAGAGGTCGTTTACGAGTGTGAAAGCGAGGAAGTAAACGAGGATAGAAGTGCAAGTGTAGTGTAGTGTAGTGTAAACTGGTTTGTACGTTACAAGTTCGGTCGGAGCAGGCGCGGGACAAAGCATGTCCTTCAGTGCCGCGGATGTCTGTTGCATTGTGCTATACAATGAAGCAGACAATTTGTGCAACGCTCAACTAGACCACTTCCAGACTTGAATACGATTGGCGGCTATAGGACTAAGCTCGCCAGACAGCAGACGTCTGATGATGACATACTTTTTTTTAAGTACACCATTTTGGTTAGTCGGTGACTATCACTTGAAAAGCGAATCATCATACAGACGATTTTAAAATTCGTTCATAAAATAAAATACGAAAATGAAAATATAATTTAATTTTGTTATTTACATAGAACATCATAGAACACCTCCGATTGAAGCGCTAGCTAGCGGCGTAAATATGAATCTGACATAAATGGTTCGGCTACTCGCCGCTAGATGTCGCGTTGAGCGTAGCGCTGTAGTGCTGCCGCCACTTCGTATTACGGCTACGAACGGAAACTACTTGAATGAATGACGAGTGAGCGTGTAATTTTTATAACGATATGAGGTGCGGGGTGTTCGACCGTACGCACTGATGTCAACGAACCGAATGTTACTATTTACCTTTTTTTAACTTATCAATTCTCGATGCTCCTTGCGTGCATTCTTACATACTTAGTTTATTTTTAAAGATTGTTTTTTTTTAAATAGCACTATTTCATTTGAATGTAACTTTAAAACTTAAAATGATCTCCTATGATTATTAAGTGGTATAATAGTAGGAATAGGCTGGTATTATTTATTTTACAAACAAATAAATAATAACAGCCGTTTATTGTCCCAGTGCAGGGCAAAAGCCTCTTATACAGAAAAGGTAAGAACATTGATCACCACGCTTGCTTAACGCGGATAGGCGATTTCAGACTTATATTCAATAGAGCAGCTACTTTACGCAAAATTTGAAACAAAAAATTACTCATCTGAAATATTATAATGGTCATATAATTCGGAACTGCGGTTGCTACGTCGCTTCGGAAGAACTCGCCGTCTTCTTTGTTCTCGTCGTTGGCCGACATAATTTCCGTGCGTTGTGGGTCGCTTATTTTTTCGGCACCAATTCCGCGGTGTAGGGCGAGCGGCCGTCGACCTCGCTAGCTATAGCTTTGCGCGCCAGGCGCCGCGTACATTCGCGCCGACTCTTCTCGCCGTAAACAACTTTTACGGGCATCGAATGTACGCGCTACGTGAACGTAACCCACATTATTTTTGAACTGTCAGCTCATAAGTTCGTTGATCCCCAAGCAGTCATATTATTTATTGAGAACATCGCGCGCTGACTGTTGCGTTTGCGTTTATTATTTCCTGTTGAACAAAATCTGTACTGTCGAACTTGACTCGAAAAACTTATGTACAAATAGGTATAGGTTTAGGTACACTTATCATTGGTTTTTGGGTAAATCAAGTTTTAAATACTCATTGAAATTTATTTGTAAACTATCTAATAATATTATCATTTGCAAATTTAGTTTTAATAACAACTTGTTTTCATGTTTCAAATGATGTCATACAATTTTGTTTACAATAAAATTGTACTTTTGAAATTTTTAATACCTATGTACCTACTCACATAATGTAGTTAGTGGAACTTCTCCATTATAAGGTACATTCGTAACCTACTTATTTATTATACATATATAAACATTATTTTATTGTTAACTTTTTCCTTAAGCGTTCTTAAACATTAATTTTACAGTTTTTTCGGTAAAGCTGAATCACCTTTGCACCGCGCCCACATTTTAGCATTAGCCTTTAACATCTTTAGCATTTGATATGGCATGTTTCATTGGGGACAGCGAAATACCTGCAGGAGTTACGTTAGTTACTAAGAATAAAACCGCGATACGTGACCGGGAAATGAATCACAATAACGTGAGTCAGACGTGTGTTATCAAGTAAACATCTGTGACCCGTCGGGCACGTAAAGCAAACTGCTAGCGGCCGGTTAGCCGTCGCTTCCTCGAAAATATAGCGAAGCAATGCGTCAGCATGTTTTGAGCTTGAGCTGGTGTTAGTGGAGTCGTTGTCCGCTGCACCGTTAGCCGACGTCACACCGCGCGGCAACACTTGGCCGCGCCCGCCCAGGCCGCTGAGTTTGTCACTGCCAACTGACAAAGTAACAACCGTACGTGGTACACTAAATGTATCCTCTAACATACACCTAAATGCTTTGATGTTGTTTTGACTGGCATAGATGAGCTTAGATCGTAGAAATTGTAAAACATTTAGCCGTTTCGGCAAAACCACGGTAAAGATGCGATGAAGCTATGCTAGGCATACAGTCGAGATAGTGACGGCCAAGTCGACCCACATAGTGTTGACGAAACCCTCGGTTTAGTGATATTTATTTATATCTACATGCCATTTATATATACCCGTCCTCATGAGTCATCTAATATACGAGAACTAGTTATGTGAATCCGTCACTTCATCGCTTTATCAATACACGCGGAAATAATTCAATACACAAAAGTAGCGCCGACTAAAAACTCGTCGTTTCCGATATAGATAATCCGTATTAGAGTATAGTATCTAATAGAACTGTGTGCAACTTCTTTTTATATAAAAATATTTCCAAACTTTCTGAATAATGGTAAAAAACTATAGAAAAACTTCAAGCATTACGAGTTTAAATACATTATAAATTAATAATGATATTAAAATCGTTTCGTAAGTATGTGATTGATGTGATTGTATGTAGACGTATAAATAAGTATTGATGCATAACAAAATTTGAGTCATCACGCTATCGTAATGACCTAATATGATTGAACTACTTACAGTATAATGGAATTTAGAGAATACCGGACACATATAGAATGAATGAGTATTTTTCAGAACTCGAAAGGGAGTCACCGTGTTAATTACTTAGAGGTCGTTGACATATTAAGATTATTCATTTAAAAGAAAGACGTCCTACTAAGATAGCCATACACGCGAACGAACGAATGCTACTCGGAACAATTGCAGTGGTCAGTATTGATTCTGTAACTGTGTCAATAGTATTGTTTACAAACTAAAATAAAATGAATCCGTTTATTAGTTGCTAATTCTTTACTCTTAATATGGTTTAAATTTTTTGTCGTTTATGTAAATATACGTGTTTAGGTAGAGTAGGTACGTAATCGCAAAGTGTAGTTCAGTAAGACGGGCGGGGAAGGTTTTGTTTTCGCGGCAGCAGGTCAACGACCGCGCGGCCGGTCACTGCCCGCGCTGCGACCAATTATGGGCCACTCGCACAGCGCACAATGGATCGATGGCAGCGCGAAATTAGGCCACCGACCCGAACACCGCTCGGCCCGCTTGCGCGCCGCTGACTTGCCCGCGCCAGCCTCCGCGTTCGCTTGGAGCACTAACATTATGGGGCAGTACTAAGTGGTCATAACATAAATATGTACGTCTCTGCGTCGTTACGAATTGATAAGTAATCCGCTATTCAAGTACAGCGTGAAAATAGCAAAAAATACGATTTTACTAAACGGATTGAGTACTCTGATTTCAAATGTTTTTACCTAGTAACGACCTGACGACTCATCGTATTTTAAATGATAACAAAGATATTGTTGTTTTAGGTATGTAGGTCTAAATAATATACATTTGCAAAGTTTTATAAACACAGATAAAACTGTCTGTTACTGTTTAAAGTCGTAAGTAATTATATTGAAACGGAAAGACGTACTAATCTGTGCAATAAATTGCACAAGTGCATTGTGGTCTAATGATCCATAAATTAAATTGGATCAGTGCAGCCCCTAGGGGAGCGCGCGCGCATTGAGGTAGGCCGTGACGCATGCTTGACGTCACCGGGCGTGGAGCCGGTCGACGACCCGACCGGGCTGCAGCCCGGCTCCCGGGCGCGAGGGGCATGCGGGGGAGCCTCCGCGGTTGTGCAATCGAACGGTCGATGACCCGGGGTGAACGGCCGCGCGCCGCGACGCCACCGGGATGCGCCCGGCCTATATCCGGCGCACCGGTGCAGTGGCGGCGACGCATTCTAGAGCGGCGTGGACCGTTAGGAGCGCGCGAGGGGGCCGGGGGCACTCTCACTTTCTCGGGTGGGTCGGCGGCCGGCAAGTAGGTCGCGCGGGTAACTGTGCGCCGCGCGACGCAGCGCCCGCACAGTCCGCTGTCGACCGCCATCCGCGTCGGTGCAGTGCGCGAAAGCCTTATTGCACGTTCACATCGCGTCACTGTTAGCGAGGAGAGTGGTGGTGCTAGTGGCAGTCAGTGGTAGTGAATGGTGCGTAACATGTCGTGTGGCGCGGGCGCTGAGTTGCGCGAGCGGCACTCGGTGCTGGTGAGCATGCTGGAGGCGCGCCGCGAGTCCAGCGACTCGGGCTGCTCTAGCGACGACGGCTCTGACAACGAACGTGACTCTAACTGCCGCTGTGATCCCCAGGGCTTCTTCAGGCGGTCCATCCAACAGAAGATCCAATACAGACCCTGCACGAAAAATCAACAGTGCTCCATCCTTAGGATCAACAGAAATCGGTGCCAGTACTGCCGATTGAAAAAATGCATCGCCGTTGGCATGAGCAGAGATGGTGAGTTGATACATTTGTTTTTAATAATGTGAGACAAAATATTGGAATAAATAAACAATAATAGCCAAATAAAAAGGGTTCTTAAAAAGGTTTCGTTTTACCTTAAGGTCGAAATTCTAAAAAAACAAAATTTTCAATTAAAATACAAATATTGCAGTTATTTATTCCAATAAGTATGAATAGCATTGAAAAGTATATTACAAAAATTTGATTGATTAATTTGGAAAATCATGAATTCTTATAAATACTTTCATTGTTAATCATTAATTCTGATGTTTTGTAATAATTAATAGGTTATATGATATTATAAACAAATTGTTTTGTATGACGAGATGATTTCGTTGTGACATGTCGGTCAGCATACACTGGGTTGCAATATGCATACGCAATTAGCAACGGGAAGGTCGGGCGCGCGCACGTCTCGTAGTCGCCAAGTGTGCCGCACGAGCACGCTGGCGTGCAGCGCGCGCGTGCTGCTCTGCGGACAGATCCTATTACGCGCGGGCGCGGAGGGGCGAGGGCGCGGGGCGTGGGGCATAGCTCGCGGTTGGGAGGTCGGTTATGCAAGCGCGGGTGATCGCACGCTAAGCGGGTCGACGCCCGCGCTATACAGCGCCGCCGCCCCGCTACGCTCGTTGCGACACTAGTTCGCACCAGCGACACAGCGAGCCGCCCGCTGAGCTGGTGAAAGCAGAGAAAGGCGCATTTCGTAAGCGTGAGAGTGAAATTTATATTTTCACTTTCGTAATGAAGTTCGATGACCTCGCTTAGTTTCCCCAGGTGTATCATAGATAACACACAATATTCTAATCTGATGCACTTTAAGATTGGTGGGATAGCTACTATCTTTCAAGATAGGACATTAGAAAGTCATCTACTGTTGATTCCAAAGTTTTATTAAACTCAAAAAAAATTAAACACATTCATGAAAAAGGTCTAACCGAAAAAAACAAGTATTTACTTAATTTAACGGGATAAAGAACCTTACCATGTCTACCTTAAGATATTATAACCAAAACAAACAAAAAACAATAACAAAATGATTACTGGATTGTATTCATTAAAACAGCATTTCATATAATATCTAATTTACGATCAGATTTACCAAATAAT
Source organism: Caradrina clavipalpis (assembly GCA_932526535.1). Lineage (NCBI taxonomy): Eukaryota > Metazoa > Arthropoda > Insecta > Lepidoptera > Noctuidae > Caradrina > Caradrina clavipalpis. Next base: position 9,640,348 of record OW052093.1, read on the forward strand.
AAAAATAAACAATTTTAACATGCTAATATAATTTAGTTTGGCTACTCGATAACAGATGGCGTATAAGTAGAGGGCGATGCTAGCGCCAGTGTGTTTTTGCTGGAACCAGTGTTCTTGAATACGTAATATTTTGTCGTAACATAACAAGAACGAGTTTTAAATTATTTTCAATATTCTTTATTTTGAAACATAGATAGTTTTTATTTAAAATTGTAATAAAATAATTATTATTCAACTATACTATTCCATTACAATTTACAACACACACATACACATTTACATTTTTTTATCCGTTTTGAAGTATTATTTGGAACTAGTTCTATACATAATATATACCCTAAAATAAGATAATAAATACAGAACTAAACCTACCTATATTACAATAAATAATAAAGTAGTGACTAAACACGGAAATATAATATAAAAGGCCTTGACGTTGTATATTTTCAGAAAATTTTACAATTTCCTTGCACTAGATACTATTTCCGTTCTAGATTCAAAACATTGCTATTACTTATCTCCAAGAGAACCGAAATCACATTTTTAAACTGTGTCATAAACATATCACCTACATACATATATTGTGTGCAATAATACAGAAAAACAATGTGCGCAATGTAGTCTATGATTTCGGCTTTTATTAGCCAAGAGTTAGAATTTGGAAAGCGACCGTAATATTCCCATGTCACGTCAAATCGGCAAGGCTCAAACGGTAGGTGGCGCAAGTGGTAGAGAGGGGCTGGCAGGCGCGGGGGCAGGGGCCTGCGCGGAGTTTATTGACGGCGCCCCCCTCCCGAGCGCCGCGCCCCCCCCCCGCTTCAAGTTCAAGGTTGGCGCGGCGCGCGCCGCGGCGCAGTGCGAGGGAGTCCGGCCCGCGCACCGGTCGTCAGCCCTCATTGCTATCGCTATGTTATTAAGTCGCTCCGCAGTTCGGTACGAGATCGCGATACTTGCTCACGGTGACTGCTCCAGTATATGCCGCTGACTACATCGCGGTGCGCCGAACTTATACTATTGGATCATTACTGCTACACATTGGATTACAGTGAATGTGCAAATTTTTAATAAATTCTTCATGTGATATGTGACACTATTTCGTGCATAAATTTAAATTAGTCATAAACTAACATAAAGTTACCAATTCATCTAAGTTATTAGTGGCCATAGGCTGTGAACTAGTATAGTGAAAAACTGTTATGGTATCAGACATGGGAGAAGATTTACCAATCCTGAAAGGAATCCTCAACGGGGTTGTGAAATATCACAATGCACGTAGGTATTTTTTATATACCATTAATGATGTACTTGTTACTTTAACATTTATATTTTACTTTTGTAAACATTTATCGATATTAGGACTAACTTTATTAAAACTTCGTAGCAGGCTGCTACGTGTACTACGCATCGCGTAGCATTGAACTTGTAGGATTTTAGAAGTGAAATCCTAATGGATTTAGGAGTAGTTATTATTTCATGAAGTACTTTATCAATTATTATTGAATTAAGTAACCAAACTATGCACATTTAATTTAAAAATAGACACATTTACAATAATTATTGTTAGAGAAACTAAACACCACAGAAAGACATAAACGCGTTAATTTGAACTAGAGAGAGATTCATTCAAATAGACATAGGTAATAATAATTAATAAAAACGTAAAAACAATTATAACTTTTAAAAATAAACTTAAATCGATAAATCAACAGGTAATTACAACAACGATATACACATCCCCTGTAACCCCAGTTTACGATAATAAAACAAATTATTGATCCAATTATAGTTTTAACAAAAGTATGTGACGTGAGGCAAATTATGCGGAAAACTTCTTTATTTACCAAGCTTAAATTTTGTGTAAAGTAGATATTATAAAGCGAAACAAAGACCATCTCAATAAAAAATAAAAAAACAATGTTGCCGGTTGTGAACAATAGGATCGTGCATCTGGTGCGGCCCACATTGCGCAGCGAAAGTCCGGAGAAATGGCGAGAGGGCGCACTCCGCTTTCGTTTTCAACCGCGCGGCGTGCACGCAAACACTTTCACCGACGTGCGCGCATGAACGCCGCAAGCGCCGCTCCCGCCCCCGGCGCATACTACATTTCGGTCCACGGCGTGCCTAGCACGAGAAAGTCGTAACACTTTTTAGCGTGACCTCGCATTTCGCGCTTTGTCACTCGTCATTCGAACTAGTTCACTTCACCGAGACGCATTCAGGGTTCCCCTCGGATTTTATGTAAGCCAGACAAGGGTGGGCCGCGCGATGCGACGGCCGATGAACTCTACCCTCGCGGCGTCAGCTGCGCGTGCACATGGCCCGCGCCGCACCCGCACACGCGCGCACTTAACGACAGCTGCAACCCAGTGTATGTTTAGTCACGACCTTGCGCAACATTCCCGTTGCTGGTTGCTAGTTCATTGTGTGCCCGCTTTATAATTCGATCCCTGGAGGTCGTTTTGACGGTTCGTGCATAAATTAAACTTTGTGTTCTTTGTTACAGCCGTGCGATTCGGACGTGTTCCAAAGCGCGAGAAAGCGCGCATCCTTGCGGCGATGCAACAATCATCTACGTCGCGTGCCAATGAGCAGGCAGCGGCAGCAGAGCTAGATGATGCCCCGCGGTTGCTGGCGCGCGTGGTGCGCGCTCACCTCGACACCTGCGAGTTCACGCGGGACCGCGTCGCCGCCATGCGCGCACGTGCTCGCGACTGTCCCACCTACTCGCAGCCTACTCTGGTAAGCATAATATCTTGCGATACTGAAAGTTGACCGACTCATGTTAAATTAGTAATAATTTGAACACTCGGAACATTGAAGATCAGGTTATAAAGAATGCTTTTCTTTTGTTTTAGGCGTGCCCCCTAAACCCGGCACCAGAGCTACAGTCTGAGAAGGAATTCTCTCAGCGATTTGCACACGTGATTCGTGGTGTAATAGACTTCGCTGGACTCATTCCTGGCTTCCAGCTGCTCACCCAGGACGACAAGTTTACGCTGCTCAAAAGTGGACTATTTGATGCGTTATTTGTGCGGCTAATCTGTATGTTCGACGCGCCACTCAATAGTATAATTTGTCTAAACGGCCAAGTCATGAAACGGGATTCTATTCAAAGTGGCGCCAATGCAAGGTTCCTTGTGGACTCTACTTTCAAATTTGCCGAGCGCATGAACTCTATGAACCTCACAGACGCCGAAATCGGCCTCTTCTGCGCTATAGTGCTCATCACGCCAGACCGGCCGGGTCTTCGCAACGTAGAACTTGTGGAAAGAATGCACGCGCGACTCAAGGCGTGTCTGCAAACGGTGGTCGCCCAGAACAGACCAGACCGACCAGGATTCCTTAGAGAACTGATGGACACCCTTCCTGACCTCCGCACTCTGAGCACACTGCATACCGAGAAACTAGTTGTTTTCCGCACTGAACACAAAGAGTTACTACGTCAGCAGATGTGGACTGATGAAGAGGGTGTCATGTCATGGGGTGATTCCGGTGCTGATGAGTCAGCACGCAGCCCCATCGGCTCGGTGTCCAGCAGCGAGTCCGGCGAGGCCGTCGGAGACTGCGGCACACCCCTGCTGGCCGCCACGCTGGCCGGCCGCCGGCGACTCGACTCCCGCGGATCCGTAGATGAAGAAGCACTCGGCGTTGCACATCTCGCTCACAACGGACTCACCGTGACGCCAGTCCGCCCGCCACCTCGCTACCGCAAACTAGATTCACCAACAGATTCTGGGATTGAGTCAGGAAATGAAAAGCACGAAAGGATAGTCGGCCCCGGATCAGGCTGCTCGAGCCCGAGATCTTCGCTAGAGGAGCACTCGGACGACAGGCGACCACCTCCCACAGCCGACGACATGCCTGTGCTCAAACGAGTGCTGGAAGCGCCCCCGCTGTACCACACCACCTCGCTCATGGACGAGGCGTACAAGCCGCACAAGAAGTTCCGCGCGATGCGGCGCGACACGGGCGAGGCGGAGGCGCGCGTGCCGCGGCCGGCGCCGCACGCGCAGAGCCCGCAGCACCCGCACCCCGCCAGCCCCGCGCACCCCGCGCACTCGCCGCGCCCGCTGCGCGCCTCGCTGTCCTCCACGCACTCCGTGCTGGCCAAGAGCCTGATGGAGGGGCCGCGCATGACGCCGGAGCAGCTGAAGCGCACCGACATCATCCAGCAGTACATGCGGCGCGGCGAGGCGGGCGCGGCGGACGGCTGCCCCATGCGCACGGGCGGGCTGCTGGCGTGCTACCGCGGCGCCTCGCCCGCGCCCGCGCCCGTCATGGCGCTGCAGGTGGACGTGTCGGACGCGGACGCGCCGCTCAACCTCTCCAAGAAGTCGCCGTCGCCGCCGCGCTCCTTCATGCCGCAGATGTTGGAGGCGTGAGATCGGCCCGCGGAGCTACTTGTCTCCGCCACCCCACCCCGACCTACTTTAAATTAAATAATCTAGTTAATAGTAATCGTTCGCAGATCGTTTTAATATATTATATGTGATAATTTGATTAGGACGCGTGAGTGCGTGGCCGGCGCCGGACGAGGAGAGCGCAATAGACTGAAAAATAATTTAAGACTATATAAGTGTAATTTATAAATGCAATGCAGCGCCGGTCGCGGTGTGTTTGTTGTGTGTATTGTATGTGCGTATGTGAGCGTGCTCAGTCATTTGTTTGTTAATATAATGACAGGTTGTCGAACTAAAATAAAAGAATCTTGTAAAAATTACATAAGTATTTTATTCCCAAATCCTTATAAAAATACACCTACACAAAGAAATCTAAACACATAGGTACACACCACCAGTATAACTACCCAAGTTAATGATGGACTCAACTGCATCACAAAACAAGTCCACAATCGCAATATACAAAATCCTTTTGATGAATATCTAAATCTAGATCTTCCAAAACTCTTTAAGTTTCGATAACATTCAAAATTGAATCAAATTTGTATTCAAATTGCCGTCGTGTAGTTTTTTTGGAAACATTTACAATTAGAAGAAAAATGTTGACACAACACCGACAGTACAGACGAACTAAACAAAGAACGAGTCTCCGAAATCCTCCACAGACGCTGCTTACACGCTTAAGTGCGTGAGATAGAGCGAAGTGAAAAGAATAAACAAGAAAGCCGACCAACAAGTCCGGATCACCACCAGGCGTAAAGTTTCACCAGTACATATTATTCTCTACTTACATACCTACTTGCACGAATGATTTCGATACAAAGGCCTTCATGTATAATTGCAGTACTTAACGTGGTCATGATAATGAGAGGAAGGGCACTAAGCGGTCGTCGACCCGTCTCGGCTCACTTCCGGACTGTACTACCGCTTCCACTTTAGTAAAGGTTGATCCTATCAACCATTCCGCATATTCAAGGTGCTTACTATTAACATCGCAGAAATCTAGTCATGTGACATAAATATTCAAGTTTAAATTAATGAATATAAATATATTCCACTTAGATAATTCCGGTTCTTGGTCGGGTTAGTTCAGATGAGCCTGATAAAACTGTTCGTGTATGATGATTTCCTTTTTACACGCGGAACTATAAATCGACCTAGATCATAGTTCCACTTACTTAGAGTATTCAAGATAACTCTTAATGGTATTAAAAACATAAAACTCTTGTTACTAAGTAAAGATAGGTATCGAAATGCCTGGCTTTACATACTTCTTAGGCTCCGTGATATTTTCAATGCAATTTGGCTTTTTGAGTTTACCCTTGAAATGATTTATTGTGAACGGATCATCTACAGAAGTCTAAACATTACGGTTTTTCAAAATTACTGTTCCTTATTTTCATTTAAGCTGGGGGCTAAATATAAGCATCATTGCAAAATTAAATACAGTATTTAATTAATTAACAGCCATAGATATGATTTGATAAGTTATATTCTATGGTAAATTATCATGAAAAGGGTTCAGTTTCTTAGAAATTAATTAAAATCCAGTTCCATTCTCACTTTTTGGCTAGACGAGCTAGTTTCCTAAGTAATGGTAATCATTTTCAATATGATAACAAAGATTTAAAACGCTTTAGCCTGATTTGTTGTGTAGTTATTGTTATCATGATCCACATTACTCATTTGTTGTGATACTCAATACATGCGACAACAACGAAATGATAACTGCGTAATAAAACAAGATGGCTGTCAACGGAATGGTCCCTGATTCTGTTATATGGCATGAAACGTAGCAGGATATTCACGGTATTGGATGTTATTGACCGGTCGGTGGTCGCCGGGCGCATGACATTTGGCGCGGGTGCACGGCGCAATGCGCGGCCGTGCACTTGACTCGGGTAGGATGCAACGCCCGCCCGTGCTCTGCCACGCGTAACCCCGGCCCTGCCTCACCCCAGCCGCCCGGCTACACCTCGCCCAGTATCGCAGCCTCCACTACAACACCTATCTATAATCCTTTTACCGCCATCTTGTTCCTGGAAATTATTGCACCAGAAATTTCCATGCAGGCTGGCTTTGATGTACGTACAGTGTATACCTATATGAATTTGTGTATTCGTTTCGAGGAAGCAAAGTACACACGCTGAAGCCTACTTTAACTAAGGTGTATAAAAGTACCTGTACTATTTACTTTTTAACTGAAGTGCGAAAAAAACGTTATCACACAATAAAATGTGTTGGAATTCCATTACTTCCTGTTGTTGCCCGTGCAGATGACGATAATATTATGAGTCCGTATTCCACGAATCTTTTTAATACTTTTCATGTTTCTAACTGGCTTTAAACAAACACCGATGAAGTAATGGATTACAAATTCAAGAAGATTCAAGTTTTTAGATATATTTTTGTTTTATTTACATGTTGTTGTATGCCTAATATGAAACAGTTTTAAATATTAGCTATTAATGCCGGTATAAAATTATTGGATAAAGATGAGCTGATCGGATTTAACCGCCTAAAACAAATAGCTCTACCCACAAACTTCTTCATTGTAAAGCGGTTGCATAGTTTGTGTAACTATGTGTGTAGTATGTGCTGGTTATCTTATTGCCTTTATTCCTTGAAAATGACGGCATTATGTCATTCTTACATTGAAAATGCCACAAATATCAATGAGCTCGTTGTTCCTTGTACATTGTTATACACAGTGTATTTGTTGTACTGTAAATAGTCAATGTCAGAGACCTTCAGGCGGTATACGGAAAACCCCGAATAAGGCTACCCGCGACCTTGTACCGCCGAGGTCGAACCCGGGCTGGGCCTCGATTCACGCGGAAACAGGACACTTACATGTTTAAATTAACGTCCATTATATTAATATTGTCTAGACTCTAGACTTTTGGTCATGTCGAGCAGCTAATATCCATTTCAATAAAGTTATTACTGATAAACAAAAAATATTTTCTAGAATGTATCGAACTAATTCAGTCGGCGACTTTGAGTACCTACCTCTGATTGTCACTTGTAGGATTATTATTTCCGCGCTCGTTACACGAGGCTGTGCTTGCAGTGATATGTAGGTAGGTATTAAATTTTGCACGAGGTGTAGAGCGTGGGCGGCCAGGAATAGGGGAGAGGGCGAGCGTGGGCGCGCGGTGGTGTGCCACCCCCGGGGGACGCGAGGGGCGCGCGGGGCGCGGGCGGTCGGCTCCAAGGTCGCAGAGTCACAGCCGGGCAAGGTCGGCGTGCCCGCGCGTGCCCGACCACCTCGCGCCTCAGCCCTCACACCCGATAACACCCTAGATTTGCGTGGGACGTGACCTTTATCCACGTTCCGGAGAAATAATTGTATAAATACTTAATGCTTTTTTTTCGGTTATGTACCTACCTAACCTACCTACTTGTACGTAATACCTACGTCGTCGTTTGTGGTTACTGATTTTCCAAAGGTTGAGTGATAAGAAGTTACACAATAGTGCTAACCTACGTACGTACCTATACGTAACAGCCCGTAATGCGTAAATGTCAACTGTTGAACATGGCCTCCCTCGTATCTAGGGTGGTTAGTCTCGGTAATCACGTTTGGCAGGCAGATGGCTGTGCGCAGGTAATAGCTTGTAGGGGCCGGGGGATGCTGTTCCCTGACCTTCTGGTTAACAGTAATGTCATTTTTCAATTACCTCCCACGGTTGTGCGGAAGGAGATCGGGTGGTGTAGTTAGCAGCTAGCTACAGCTAACGTCGCAAGTTAATAGAGTTTGTCAACACCATCACAATCACTGTATTTATGTCTGTTTTCAATCTGTAATCACTAATCACCAACAGTCGGTAGACCCCGGATCCAGAGAAGGATTAAAAATTTTAACTTTTTAGATCATAATTTCTTTTCTTCTAATTGAAGTAAGTCTTCGGGTACTTATGGACTTGGCTTTAAGATTGTAACATGCTGAAATACTGGTAAACAGACGTTCATTACTGAACTTTAATCAACGTTTATAAATATCATCTAAGGGGCAGGTGAAAGAATAGCCAAATGTTTAGGGACTGTAGTCGTATGAAAATGAATAACTTTGCCACGGGACTAATTACGGGAAACATGATAAAAATATCGATCGGCTGTTCCATACATTATGATCGCGGAAAAGTTGTTCAACGTACAAAATAAAAACAAACGCAACAATCGCTTTTGAAATTACGTAGGTAGGAAAACTTTATAACCAAGTGAACTGAATTCTCTGGTAAAGGTTCTCTGGTTCAGCCGGGCTTCATCACAACTCGCTCGAGAACATAAGTTTCATGCCATTTATAGAATCCGTAGGCGGCTAGCGATGGAGCAAAGGGCAAATGTCATAGAGATGGTTTTATAGTGAAAACTGTAATTCCTTCCACGTGCAGCCGGCAACTACAATATTACATGCTAAGTAATAATTGTGTTAGAGTACGCATGCATGTGAACGTATCCAAGGTGACTTTTAATGCATTTGACAATAATTCAGTTTATTGAGTATTAATTAAAAGTCTAATATAGTAAAAAAAGCTTTTTTGTGAATAGAAGAATAAATGAAACCGCTCTTCGCGAGTTGTGGAAAAAGTTATTGATATTCAAAATTCGTCGTAATTGCATCTCCTAGTGTTTTTTGCTTCCCATTTAGGTATACGCATACCATATCTACGGACGACATAACTTTCTCAATGGTATCAGAAGATCAATGATAAATAATTATTTCTGTACAGTTAGGATCGCAAATAGCCTTTTTGCTGATGTTTTTAAAATCCATGTTACCGACATGGATTTTAAAAACATTTTTATTTTATTTTACACTAGCATGATTAGATTATCCTTGCTGACTTACTCTAATTTAACTATAAAAAATATCAACTTTTGTCAATCGCATTGACCTATCTTAGATAATTTTGCAAAATAATTTGAAGTTGGGAGCAATAATTCAACATTGACATATTTATCTGATTTATTTCCGAGATATTTTAACTGGTGACAAAGTTGGGAGCTGATAAAATATTACCTTCACTAAGTTTCCCTAGCTGCTTTGGGTTTAGAGTAGTGCTCAAATTAGATTCACCCCTGTTTTGATTTTATCTTGGTAGTGTCAGTACATTCTACGGTGGAACTTGCATAATTCTACAAAGTTATTATGACGTCCGCACCAACCCGCAGTCGTATAAATTGTATTACTGGATGACCAGGAATCCTTGAAATTAAACACCATTGTATTCAAATACAAATAATAATTATATGTATTAATGCTAATCAACGACCACATATTCTATTATTATCATATGAAATGGAAAAGTTGCATTGAAATTATTAATTCTGAAAATGACGAGGGCAAACTCACAATATGGAATTGTAATGATGTTCCCAATAAAATATCGGTAATATTTCTGAATATTTTTTGTTATGTATTAGCAGTAATGTTAATAATAACACTCAGTGCAGCACTCAGGAGGTTTCCCTATAAGATAAAACAGTATAGTAGTTGTTAGAATAAAAAAATATATATTAATACCTCTTGTAAACAATATAAAAATGTAATAAACTATGATTATGGCTGCGTACCTTTTATTTTTACCATGCAGCTCCGTTAAAGGCATATTTTGAGAAATTCGCAGCTCCTGTCACGCGTAATTATTAGTGCGTAGCACGTCGTAGGCGCGTAGACGCGTAGTCACTCTCGCTCGTACTTGCGTTGCTAACAAAAAAACTGTAACTTTTCCACGAATGAATGAAGAGTATAAATGCGTTGTACAAAATCGATTATGAACCAGTCTTTCCTGTTGTTAATAAAGATTGGAAAATGGTACGAGGAAATAATTATTTCACAGACTCGACCTATTTATAAACCGCAACAAAGAGAAGAACTACAACCCTTGTTGTGGTTAGCTTCCGAGAACTATTATAACATCTCTGTGTACTTACCTGAATTCTTGTTTATTTAATTACTTACTTTTGCTATACGACAGCAATTATTATAAAATAAACATTTTGATAAACACCATGAAAAATAATGAAAATCTATCTGAAAATTACAATTTCAAAGGACAGATTGGAAGTTGGTGAAAAACTACTGAAATAAAATTACTTCTTATCTATTATACGACTATTGGAAAGTGTTCCCCTTTCATTAGGAAAATATTTCTAGAACAATAGCGACATATGACCGTGAGGGCGAATTTTAGCTAGGCTAACACCATTGTCTGTCTTTTTGTGAACCAAATCCACAAATATTGAGGTGACCTCGAATAAAATAATCGATCCTTTGTCTGAGTCCTTAAAAGCCTATCCGACCCCCGGTGGCCTTGATGTTTAGATAATTTAGTCGAGAATTTAGGTCGTATGGAGGCAATGAATTGGGGACGAGCCGATGGCAACGTCGGGTGACATTTATGACTTACATGTAGAGTATTAGTTTCATTACTTTATGGTATTTGACATTGATTAGTACATTATTCTGATACGAAATTATATGTAGAGTGAAGACAAGAAATTAATGAGAGTGTAATTGATGTAATCATCGGGTCTTTTATCTTATAGAAAAAATAAATGCAGGATAAAGATAACTACATAAAGAAAAGTGTAAGTATGTAAACTTCTTAGAATAGAAGATTTAACAGATTTAAGGAATAATTTCCGATTCCATTGAAGTTTACGGATCAATTCAAAAGATGTTTCAGCATGAATTTTCTAACTCAATCCAAAGCGCGAAATGTAAACTGAGCCGCCGCGAATTTGAAATTAAATCTATTCAAGAAGCTTCCCTGATTGTCCCAAGGTTGCGTAGCTAACACGGTGTCCTGGGAGGGCGGCGGGGGCAGGCGGGGGCGCGGGGGCGAGGAGGCACCGGGGGTAAGGTCGCGACAAGGTCACCGCGGGGTCGCTCCGACAAGTATTGTCTGCAAACATAATATTGTAATAAAAACTGCCTACGCGACCCAAATGTTAGGCATTACGCAATACCTAAGAGATCGCGTATTGATTAAACATCGAGAACCAATAGATATCTTCGTGTGGTTTCAAGACAAAGTTTTATTCCCAAAATAAAACTAAACCATATTGTCAATATTGTATTTTAGATCTGCTATGGATAGGGGGTAAACTATGTAATACGATAGATTGTTGCAATCTAGAAACCTCCTCATATGTCTTGCAAACGCTCCATTTAGTATACTAGTAACTTAGTACTTAAAGGTAATAAATAGCTCTCGCCTTCACCATTACCTAAATTAATTAATATTGTTTCGATTTTTTATTCTTTATACTAGATATCTAATGCGCTACAACTGTTAATCAGTCTTAATCTATGGGGAAAGTCTATGTCCAGCAGTGGACGTTCTGCGGCTTATATGATGGTGATGAAGTTATCTCTTTGACGTAGAACTGAAATAACATATGGATTACTTTTTAGTAAATGTGGTCGCTCCATGTAAATCACTGGTATTCAGCTGCATCCGGTTAGACTAGAAGCTGACCCCATAGGTAGTTGGAAAAGGCTAAGCAAAAATGATGATAACTTTTCAGCAAATATAGTAGATACCTAAGCAATACTAAGATTAAATCGATACCATACAATAAGATTCAACGGTATCTAAGAATGTCCAAGTTTCTCAAACTCTAGCAATATTTAAACAATACAATAAAATAAAAAACTTTGCAGAAATTACTGTAATGTAGCAGCAGTACTGTGAAATATTTAGTGAATATTATATATATATATATATATATATATATATATATATATATATATATATTATACATATATTATCTCTAAGTCCAAAGTAGAAGCTGTTTTTGTTGGGCTAAGTAGCGATTTACGCGCAGAAACTGAGTATGTATCTTGATCGGCAGTCTTGAGACTTGACTGCTGATTGTAATTCGCCCTTTCAAGGTTACAGATAGCAAACTCGGACATCGATTGGTTACATGCAAAGATCGGGATCAAGATACATTATTAATTTCGGGCGTCGTCGGAAGCTTGATTGGCAGCGCCAGGGAAAAAGGCCGATACTCGCAGCTTCAATAGAACCTTTTGACCCAATACTGTATTCGGTTAGAAACAACAGTAAACAATAGCACTAGTCACGGATATATTGTTTGGGGGTTTGTACAATGATACTTTCAATGATAAAATGGATTATGAAATGCAAATACAGTCGGTACAGTACAGTCTAATTAATGTTAGTTTTGAAAAGTTTGGAGGTCTGTATAAGGTAGATATTATGATGAGTACAAATATTTCAAAATTCCCGTGTGCTTTTTTTTAACTGTCTGGGTGAGAGTCTGTCTCTGCCATGCCTTTTGAGCCATGCTACCTTGCTCTATGTTAGCCTCATCCAAGCCTGTGGTAGAGCGTTATGTAAGCCTGTTTTAATACAAACGTGCATAAATTCGTAGAAACAGTGGTGTGGCGTCTCGTTTGCGTAATCAATTTGGTCATTGATGCAACACGCGTCCGTTTTCCTACGTAGTGTTATCAAAGCAAGACTCATTTTCTACACAGGTGATTCGGCACATGGAAAATTGAGTTGATTGGATCGGTCGGTGACGTCAAGACTAATTTTAACCGTGCCTTTGTTAGAACTTGCGTAGTTCTGCTTGACTAATAATGAAAATGTTGTCCGAGTTTGGGGGCTATATTAAAATAGAACTGTGGTCGAATTATTCCCAAGATATTGTGAAACAAATAGGGCTGTGGTTAATCTGTTGTACAATTTGACTATACATCTTTTTTTATTGCATGTACCTAAGTAAATATTACTTAGAATAGATAGATAACATTTTGTAAAACATGTGATATAATTAAACTCAGTTTTCTTTTTAACATTTTTTATATACGTAAAAGTGAATAACGCTATTATCAATTATGTACATAATACAACAATGGGTGGGTGATATGGCTGCAACAACTAGTATATTATAATAGGTAGGTATAATGTCGGGCATCTATATTTAGAGAGTCATCCACGATGATGACACGACAGAGTTGTGAACACATGCCATGTCAAATGGATGATTTATGATTTGTTTGTAAACATTTACTGTCCAATGAACTTACAAAGGTGTCACACATTGCTGGGTCTATTGCAGCTATAGGAGAGACGATCTAACTAAAGCGGAGATGAAAACTATTCAACGAATGTTGTTGTTGTTGTTGTTGTGAATTTGTGTCTACACGCGACATAAATGACGTAGAAATATTTGCAGCGTCTTGAAAGTAAAACTTGGATGATTATACACAAACAAACGCACCATTATATGAGATCGATTTCAATTATGCCTACACAGATAATACGCATCTTATTTACGTCGTATTGTGTTACCAATATACGTTTAAAAACCAGAATTCCCTGGTATAAGCACTTATACTTAATGAATGCTATCATTACTGCTAGTGCTAAAGTAACATTCAATCATATTCACATAGGTAATTAATTACCTGAAACATAGGTTCTTTGCCGTAGAACAGGTATATTAGGTGTATAGTTCTTTGTGTTGAAAGTAGTAAAATTAAATCGGTTGACTAGGTAAATAGGCCTGTTGGACGATATGACCTTGCAAGGGCGTATTAGCGAGTATGTAGGTCAGTGAGACCCATCGCCCTTGGCCTAGGGCGGGTGCCCTTCATGGCGCCCTCTACGTCGCTCTGCCAAATATCGTTAGACAAGGGCAATTCGGGCCAAGTATACCCACAATGTATTTTCGTTACCGTATAACAAAACTGTGTAAATAATGTCTGGTTGTCTATATTATAATAAAGAGAAAAGGTTTTTTTTTGTTGGTTTGTATCGAATAGGCTCCGAAACTACTAGACCGATTTAAAAAAAAAAACACCAATGGTTAGCAATATTATTCCTGAGTAACATAAGCTATATAACATCATATATGATATGGCTATATTATTATGAATGACCCGCGGGAGCAGTAACCAAAGACGATGCGTAACTTAACACGGGTGAAATAAATCACGCAGACGAAGTCGCGGCCAGTTCGCTAGTTTATAGTATAGTATAATAAATAAATAAATAGCTTTTTTTATAAACACAACAATTATATTATATAGTAAATATATTTTAATATGATATTTTATTATTTTAAATGACTGAGAATAACATACTTACATTATACCTATATACAAAACAAGAATAACGTAACAAATAATCAAATTCGATGGTGTTCCATCATAGGTGTAAGCGTCACATGGGCCTCTGCGAGTTGGCTTCGACCCCCCAAAAGGAAGGGGATCTCATTGGTCCTGAACTCCTGTGTTATGAAAAAAACAATCGATTTACAAAAAAAAATTACGCCGAAAACTTCCTTCGGATCGCAGTCGAGGGTATATAGATGCTTAGCTTCTGATCGAGGTAGAAACCCTTGGGTTACGGAAAGGGTCAACCGACCGTTTCGGCAAAAAAAGGCGGGCGCCACTACCTGAGGATTTCAACCAATCTGCAGTTAAATTATTATAATTGTTTTACAGAATAGCATTCATTTTTGAGCTATGCAAATAAGACCGATCCAAAATTTGTGGAACTGAGCATATTGTCAAAAAATAACATTCGGAAAAAAAGCGATATGACTTTACCATGCCCTTGCACAAAGCTGTATCATTTATCGGTATCAATTTTGCATATGGCTGAGCGCTAAGGAAAATCGTATTTTCGCGAATTATTCCGGGAAGTGCTGATAGAGGCGAGTAACGGGTTGGCTGTTGTTATTCACATATTACCGCACTCACACTGCCTTATGTATATATCTAGTTCGCGTATCGTACACCCTGTACACAAGTAGTTTAAGCTTGTGTGCGTGTGTGACATTGAACTTCACACTTCACGCGGCGGCGCACGAGTTGCGTAACCGCGCAACACAACTTCGAGCGACGAGTTCATTTCTACCAACGCCGACGCGAATTATAACCAATATCTTTTCAAGATATATTTAGTGTTACGTCATAATTATACACACGCGCTCCCTACGCGCTTTCACGCAAGGTTAACTCAGTACTAAAAATATATGCAAAATCTATTACGATTTCCTAGTAGAATCGTCAGCAACTAAAGCAAGCAAGAGTTCCAGCAGTCTAAGTGTTTATTCTAAAATGTTGCAAATCTATTCTCTACATTTCTATTAACTGAGAAAATATTGTTTACATAAGAAAACGGCGTGTGCGTTTTATTATATCAGTAACTGATTAATGCACGCGACTTCGATTGTGAATGAATGTCAGTTCATCACAGGTTTTTTTTTTCGAGCGGCACCCCATTTATTTTTCTAAAAGAAAAGTAGCATAAGTTACTCCTTACAACATCAGCTATCTACCAGAAAAAGTCCTGTCGAAATCAGCCCAGCCGTTTCGGAGATATGCCAATGCGGAACAAACATACAGACACAGAAAAAAAATAAAAATGATTTTTTTTTCTTGTAATTTTTGTAAGTAGGTACCATTCATAATTATTCTGTAAAAAGCTGTTTTTTGGACATTAGAAGCAGACACTTCAATTTGATTTTTTTGTATAGACATAGGTAGGAACCTGTGTTTAGATATATCTTTAATTTCAAATGGCAACATTATACAGATAAAATAATTCTGAATCAAAAACCGCATGTTTTATAGTAAAAAGTAGGATGATGTAATAAAATTAAACTTGTTGACAAGTAGCAACAGCACGTGGCGTGATTTCGACAATGACATTGACATTGGCCGCCGTCAGGGCTCCGGAGTGGTCGCGGCCGGCGGCGGCGCTTGCCCGCACCGAGGAAATAAAACATCATGTAGGTACCTATACGTAGCATTATGTAAACTTTATATAGGTAGACTGCTTGAAAATAAAGATCAAGACTTTTGGGTTTTTTAATTTTCTTGAATTGTTTTTATTTATTGTTCAACATTGTTTTCACCAAGTTGGGTACATTGTGAAAACAATTCTGATAGATTCAACATGAATCGTTCATCTTTATAGGACCTACTGTTTGGATAGGCCAACACGCTTTAATTTTTTAATTGACCGACTCCCTAACCTTAGAAGGAAATAAAAAAATAATCAGAAATTGATTTTATATCGTTTTTGGGTAATGCTAACGACTACACTACACAAAACACACAAATACTGCAACTACGTATTTCTAGCTTATGATCTTCAATGTCCGTTTCATACTACTAATGACTAACATTGTATGTACCTATGTAATATTCCGATAATCTAAACAATCATACGCCACAATATTTTCCTGCTACAGGACGAAAACGCAATTTGTTTACTTAAGACGTGTTACTTATAGTTATGACAGTCGTTAATTGGATCTCATTGATATCCGTGTTGTCCCTGAGTGTATGGTACATGTATACTAATTTGCAAGTGGACGCTTCCGCGACGTGTCGCGAGGTCACCCTTCTGTATTGTATTAATAAAACTGATTACGGGTCTGCACGTGGACCAACATCTCTACGCTTCCGTGATTGACAATAACCCATTAAATACTCTGATAAAAAATAATAAGTATAATTCATTATCACCAAAATTTTGTGTTATGCATGTCCCAAAATAGTAAGCAAATAATTTTGACAAAGATGTCAAATACATAATGTTGACTATTATAAATATTAGTCTCAAGACCAAGTCCATTTTTCAATATTATTTAATTGAAGCAGACTGTTTATTTAGGTATGAGTACTTCTTTACCTAAAAGCGTTAAACAGACATTACGAAAATGTCAAAAGTAACAAATGTAAATGTAGTTAAAGACCGAAGAGTCGACCGGGTGGCCTCCGCAATCCGCAAATAATAGTCAATAAAGTGGCAAGTCCGGGTGACGCAGATGGTCGAGCGGCGGCGAGGCGGCGCGGGCGCGGGCGGGCGCTCGTCTATCTGACTTTACAAATAGCAGCGACCTTGAGATTCGGCGCGCGCGACAAGGTCACCGCGCAAATCGTTATCAGCGTGACGTTAGCGTGTGACCTCCACGGAGGTGCCCGCGAGATAACGCAGCCAGATACCGGTAGCGACCGATAGCGGCGAGTCGCGGGCGCACTCGCAGCCGCGCGCGCGATCTCGCCGCCACGCTACTTCCGCGTACGCACCGCCTCTACTAATGAACACCATGTCGTCACCCTAGGGTTACTGTACTGCTATACTGAACTTATACTGCTATATATTATGATAACGAAAAAGAGTAATTTATTACGATTTTAAGCTGCGTTTTCAAATCACAAAATGTAGCTATTCATAAATCCAATATTCCTAGCTACGGATAGACAGACCAACGTTTATACAGATTTCAATATAAATTTCTAATTATTATATACCTAGTACAAACAAAATCAGGGGTTCTGAAAAAGAACTCATCACAAAACAAAAAATAAGTACTGAAAAATTAAATGCGAGTGTTGTTTGATCACCAATTTTACAAGAAACTATTGCAGATCCTGAACGATATTTGCACGAATGCACGTGGTTTGATCACTTTTCTTAACCTCTGTACAGAACATAAATAAAAAAACCATTGCTATTTTCTTAAAAGCCGATTTCGTGGCAGGGCTCTAAATAATTGTACCTCTCACTCTAAAGATTTTACACAGGAGTTTTCTTTATACGTATTCGGAATTTTGAAAATATAGGCTTACAGAGTAAACCTGAAGGTGCTAGATAGAGTACTCAATTACAATTCATAATAATTGAAAACATGCTGTTATAATGAACGTCATTTTCCAAATTGTTTACATGATTTATATTATATTCGTATTTTCGTTTCAGGGTGATTTAGCATGATAATCAGTACAAACACAGGTCTGCGATCATCAACGAAAAAAAAAGATTCGCAGCAATTGTAGGTACCAACGGCTAATGGTTTTTTTTTCAGCTTTCGTTCTTTGTTAGTTTGGAATAAAGCCAAAACAGCGTCGGTCGATCGGAATCACTTTCTACGCGCTTATCGTTGCCGTCCGCAAAATATTGTAGCGACCTTGTGTGTTCATGGTCGCGCAAAAATATCAACTTGACATTCTAACGATTTCCCGATCATTGAGTTGCTAACCAGGAAGCAGCGGTTAACATTAACCACGCCTCACGTCCCGAGGTCAAGCGCTAATTTTATGTTCGTATATACATATACATGCTCAAATGTAAAGTACCTGTACACTTTGTAAACACCATGTTTGCCAAGCGTAAAAATAGGTTACAGAATTAAATGTTTTACTTTATTTGTTACCGTACCCACTCGACTTTGGACTTAACCAAAAATATTGGCAAATAAATGTTAACTAAATACTTAATATAAATTGTTTAACTAGTAACTAAGGATTAATAGTCAGGATAAAAAGCTAGTACTTTATTTATTTAGGACGGCTTAATTAAATGTTCTTTTTACAGTCGGATTATTTTATACAAATACAAAAATACAGATTTCCATAGCGCGAGAAAGAGTACAGCGTGGCAGTAACGTTTATTTGATAACAAAACTAAACAGCGTGCTCACTTCATGCTCGAACACGTGCTTTTGTACTAAAAGTAAAAAATATGTAGGTATTGCACTTACATATGCCAACATGCGACGCTTAGAAAAATCCACATTACGCTGAATTATTTCTTCAATGACATCGATGTTTTTTCATTAATCTTTGTGCTAATCCCGCAATCTATTAAACGATCTCATTAACATTCCATCTACCGTTTGATGTTAACATGCCACAAGCCCGCAGATTATTGTTACCTACTAATTAATTGTGAAATCTATTTTTTCAACTCATTTTCCAACATTTCTATCTAGTAGATTACGTCTCGGATCATAAATAAACTAGAGTGTGTTTGGGTGAGTTGAACATGACCTGAATCCAAATACGGGCACGCGAGAGAAATCTTTCTTAGGCTACGAGCAGCCAGAGACGACCGAGTCTCACGCTGTGGGCGAACAGATATGAAGAGAAAGGACCTCCTCCTTTTTAATATGTATGGCCTCATTTCTATGAACACTAAAACGTTTAAGGGAAATTGTAACATGTCAACTAGGTAGGATATGCGTTATGCTAAAAGTGTTAACCTTCTAAACTGCGTAATTCTCTAAGATGTTCAACAAGACTACGTAAGCAAAGATTTAAGAATTCAAATTTTAAAAACCTTGATGTGATATCCTTCCTTATTGATTGTTAACAGGAAGCTATTGTCCGAAAAAAGGTTAATTTGATGTAAAGTACAGTAATAAACAGAAGATAGTCAGGAAACGGGTTTATCTTCCATTCATCGGGTTGGCCATCTTTGTTGGCCACTAGGACAGAAAGTACATGTGGTCGTATTATAAGTGATATCGCCTCAATTTCTCTGAGTGCGGCGCGTGGCAGGGCGCGGTGTCCGCGTGCTCCGGGGGGACACCGCCGCGTACAATGGGCGGAGAAAACGGATGGATGCTGTCATCGTACTCTCGCGGCTTGACTTATGACTTACAAAATCTACATACAATCATCAGCGATGTGGAGCAGGCCAGTAGGCCGCACGGCCACGCATCGCTGCTCGCGCGTTTAGCGCTCATAAAGTGTCGCTTAATTGGGAATTAGTTTTCATAGATTGTTAAAAATAATGTTAATTCTGTAGGATAATTTATTTTATTAAAACATCAATGAATTTTAATTTATTTATAATGTAAAGTATATTGAAAAAAATGTTTTTAAAGTTAAAACAATAACGTAAATTACGAAAATCTACTAAAAGTTGTATCTAGTACATTAGTTATTTTTGAGTATATTATCTGTTATACATATTATATGAAAATATGAAATTGTTTTCAACACATTTGCTCGTGAAACGGCTCTTATTGGACCGCTTTGAGATTCAAAAATATGTTAATAAATAAACATAAGGATATAATGTTTATTTATCACATTTCATCATTAATCAAATTAAATATTTATGCCAACTAATTAACAATCATTTGTTTTTAAACATGTATAAATAAGAAAAGATTGTTTCAATCAATTCTTTCTCCTCCTACCGCGGGGCCCTCGCCGGTTGACATATATAGACGTGACGTTTTTTGCGATTTTTCTGTCTAAAACACTGTATAATTCATGAAATTACCATCCATCATCACCATCACGCCTGTATTCCTCGAAGGGTTAGGCAGAGGTATATCAATGTACACCCACAGTTCGCCGGTATATTTAGGTCCCATGTAATAGGGGGCGAGCCTATTGCCATTTACCGGGCACAAATCCAAACTCCTGTTACTGAGAATTTCATAGAAAAATCCAATAACACTTTTTGCTCGACCTGGGAATCGAACCCAAGACCTCTAGCGTAGCAGTCGCGCTTAGGACCACTAGGCCAACGAGGTAGTTCATGAAATTATATTTATTTTTCATCACGAATGTGTGAAATGCGTCGTATGAAATGCCTGAACATTACAATATTACACTTTCGGCTCTATTACTTTCTTGCATAGCTTCGAGTGTAATGACAAACTTAGCTCACTTGTATCATAATCTACTATTAAACAATCTGGCTAACCTTGAAAATTATTGCTCATAATTTTCACATCGCGAAAATGTTTACTTCACTAGGGATGTACTGCGTGTTCTTGCTAGCCGAGAAAGCCTGTCAACTTCATTTGAAAAGGCGTGAAATAATCTTTTGAAAAAAAAGGCCTATTTATGTAATTCATCAATAAACAACCTTGAATTAGCGTTTTCAAAAGTACCTCCTATATTTTTTTGAGTCAATTGTCAATGTTGTGATTTTGCATAAGATAGTCGGAAAATTGCACAAGTGTGACTTTCTCTTAAAAATGTTTAAGCTATGATAACTCAAGTTAACATCTCTGGTTTCAATGAGTACACCAAAATATCATACGAACCTTTCGGATAAGAAGCCAACTCCTAGCTATGTGAATTGTCAGTTAACCTAACTCTAACTAGTCGCAACTCTTAATGCTTCCCATTTCCAAAGTGTTCTAATTGATGTACCTATGGCAAAGAACTATATCGAGAACCTGTAATTGGCTTAATGTAACATATTCAACTTTTGTATCCATTTTATGTATAGCTGTTGGTTTTCCATCTGATAAATAAATAAATAAATATCAATTTGGCGGGCAATAACAGGCGGACTAATGCTGCAAAATTAACATAAGTAAGTAATTATTTCAAGTTTTGTTTTCACCTTAATAGATACGTTTTGAGTTCATGCTTTTGTAGAACCATGTCACGAAATCACGAATTCACGACCTCATTTCTACAGCTTGTATGTCAAAACTACAGTCTGTAGGGCTTCAGCGCTATACAAAACTCAGTGAGGTGTTTTTTTTCGCGGTCGCTGACCTGCATTTCACGCTCGTACTCAAAGCTCAAATCTTTCCAATTTATTGCCTTACTTTGCTCATGTTCTTTTTATATTCTTTCTTTACAGCAGATGACAAATTGAATGCAGAAACAAGCACGGGCGCAACGACCGTATTTTTTAACGCCAGACTTTACAGAATTAGAAACTTTAACATTACATTTTTAAACAGAACGATTAAGAACTCGGGATTAAACGTACATTCTAACAGGCAATTTATATGCCGCCTAAACAAATAAATTTAAACTTTTGCCGAAAGTGTAAGCCCTGTCGTCATGAACGCAATTTTAGGAGTTGGATCAGTGCCTGTACTTCCAGAGATTATCTACCTCTTGCAAACAAACAAATACCCCTTTATAATATTAATTTAAAAGAATTCGATTTTAATTTATTAGTGCATTGACTACAAGGGGTATTGAGGTAAGCGTCTCATTCTGCCCCACCTTGCCTACGCTCATACCTAACGTTTTTCTCGTCATCACATTATTTTTATTAATAACTGACTTAAAATGAATTTGTCAAAATAAAGGAAACTTTGTTTTGACGTTGTTCGGTCAGTACAGGTCATATACAGGCAACATTGTTCCTTTTTCTGAATATACATAAAATAAGAAATATACGTTAAAGACTGCAAAGACAAAAAATATTCACCCGGCCAAAAACATGCCACCAAACTGTCAACTTCAAAGCCCGGGCTGTAACTAAGTTTCTAATTGAAAAACCCAATAACACTTTTGCTTGACCTGCTCAGTGTGGGGAACTAAACCCAGGGTAAGGAGTTAGTTTGTGTAAACGAAGCGTGTTGATTGCGACGCAGCTAAACGGTTATCGCTCGGACACGTGGCGAACTGCGTGCGACCGCCATGTCGCCGCAACGTGATCGTTGCAATCATGAGATCCACTCGAGAAATAGGTACTATATACGTATTAAAAAAAAACAAATCTACACACTTCCGAATGTATTTATTAGGTTTTTTTATTTAGTTTATCTCCAAAGTTATCTAACAAATGTCGCGCTACGGAATATTCTAGCGATTTTAACTTTCGGCATTCATATATCACAAGAAATACGTACTTAATTGTCAAACTGAAATAAATATAAAATAATATCGATGAAATAACAATTGAATTCATGTGACGTGTTTCCCAACACTAATAACATTTTTACTATCACGTACCTATGTATGACGCTGGAAAAAGCATCGTAATGAAAATGATTGATCAGTATATAACACCCAAAATACGAAAGTTTTCTTTGGTTATTCAAATAAAAACCGCAGATCTATACAAAATGTATGAAACAGCAGATTTTTTTAAACGACAAAATTATCGCTGAGCATTCAGAATCATGTACTGAATCAATTGTACAACTTTTCCACCCCGGAAATAGATATACCTACCTTTTTATTAAAATAAAATCTTAGGCCACCTTACAATAACACCTATAGTGTAAACAAAATATCCAAATCAGTAAGTACATAGTTTTCATAAATTCAAATTCAAATTCAAAGCATTTATTTCAATTAGACCATTTACAGGCACTTTTGAATGTCAAATCTCTCCTTGTTTGTGGTAAGGCTAAAAATAAAAACCATCCTAACTAATATTATTTAAAGTACCTACATGTTTGTTTCTTACCTTTTATTCCCCAAAAGGTAAGGCAGAGATGTACCAATGTATACCCACTGTCCGCCGGTATGTTTTAGGTCCCATGTAATAGACGAGAAATGATCCTTAAATTTTGCATATTATATGTTGTCAAGTCTATGAGTTATTTCAAACTACAATCTATTTAAGTGCCTTTCATCTTGATCTATTTATTACAATATTAGTAGAATAGGATGTTGTTTTTTTGTAATATTTTATTAATTAACACTCGTATTAAGTAAATACATTCATTAAATAATTGGGCAAAAAAAACAAATGAAAACATTTTACCAAAATCTGAAAAAAAAAATACCGTACTAGTGCCGTAATATAATGTAAAAAGCACGGGTGCGTAACACACTCCATTATAATCCTAAAAATAGTGCATAAAGAGCCACTTTACGAGCAAATATGTTGAAAAATTATGAACAATGTCACGTTACTCGTCGCCATGACCTCCGAAATTGCATCCGCATTGCTCGTCCGCCTGTCTGGTGTTAAATAGATTAAAGCGTGGGTTAAAGGTTTCTGCTTTTCCACTTAGTTACACATACCTAGTACCGTACTGCTGAAAAAAAAACGCGGTTATTTGCGTGAAATATCTGTCAGATAAGTTGTCACGACATTACTAACGTGACGTGATAATGCTATCAGTGTAGCTTACTGTATCTGTGAAAGATTTGGACTTAGACAAGAAAACATTCGATGATTATTGGCTGGCTAATGTCAATTTTTGACCTTCACGTGACGTGTCATGTCATGTAACAAAGCAATTTGAATGATAAAAGTATTATGTTAATAAAGAATTAATTATCAATATTAATTATGTTAGTATTTTAAACAAAGCAGTTTCATAAGTTTATGAAAATACATTAAAAAAATAAAATATCAGAACTAAAAACTTAAACCGAGTTACATAAAGTAAGTTTTTCTAACATTGATGAAGATGATACAATGAGATGATACAAAGTTATAATAATATAAGGTTATACTATCAATTTATTAATTATTATATTTCCGTAATTTTAAAACAAACAGGCTGTTATCTGACGGTACATACATAGTACTTAGGTATTTCATCTTAATTTAGGCACTGTAAAGTTTTACGTAATTATTTTTCAACAAGGTTAGTTATTAATTTTTTCAAGGCGCAATTTTTAGAAACGTTCGTTTTTTGCAACGAGTGGGCAGCCTGTTTACAGCTGCGATCCACTAGTGATTTACAGCTTACAACTGAACATACGCAGCTAATAACATTGTATGTAATAGAACACAAGGTCTTGACGTATTTTGGTGCAAATGTTAACGTACATTAACAACTAATTAACTAATGCGATAACTCTTGTACCTATCGGCAAAAAGTATTATTAAATATTTAATTATACCTACGTCGTTCAGGTAACGGAATCGTAACCTTCGATTAAATGTACACGTAGCTAATTGCTTGTTAAATATATATCACTTGTTGAAAATAAATGCCGCTCTACATTGTGGCAAACTTCACAATGTTCGTAGATTTATTTAGAAAGGTCTCACAAAGGTTTAGTCAGTCACATGAAGGTCTTAAAGCGGCATTCGCATTTTGTACTACACGAGTACACGGTCATTTGTCATTATTAAACCCTGATGATAGCATAGATAACTGTGAATGTCCTATCCTACTAATACAAGTAACCAATATCTACCAGGTATCTTTTTACATGAAAAAGCACTTCTACGAAATATTAGAATTACTGCAAAAAAGGGTTACAAAAACAATATTTTCAAAAATGATAAAGACACAAAATGGCAATTTCTAGTTTAACTGCGCATTGCGCTCATTTAACAAAAGTCGTAAGTCAGAGCAAGAACGAGTAGTTATTCAACATTGTACACAATGTTACGTCAACACGCTATTATTCGAGGAAAGATTGCTGAATCTATACAGTGTAGGTACTCATAATCAATTAAATTAGCTTCGTATGTCTAAATTAAACCGGAGCGCTCCAGTCCGTGCAAATCCACAGATAAAGGCTGACATTCACTCGTTTGTTCTGTTGCAACATTTGCATAGACCTTGTTGTATTGAGAACAATATTTTAATAGGAAGCTTTTGATGAATGATATAATAAAGTAGGTTTACATTTTGGAACAGATACGGGTGACAAGCAGGACGTCACCTTCTTTTCTGTCGTTGCTTGTTAAGGTAGTTTTAAATCCTTGTAAGGCGCGGTGGGTGTGTTGGCGTATTGGCGACCTTGGAAGCAGCATCATGCGATATTTTTGCTCTCGGCGTTAATGCGGAAGACTATTTCAAGAGTCAGGGTCAGCGGCGCCCGTCACCCGCGCCCGCGCACCTTGTGAGCTGACGCTGTGGTGTCGGGTTTCCGTAACGTGACGCGACATCTACCCTCCACTATTTTGACTTGCCTATAGGTGCTAAATATTCAATTGCCTATGACCCCTCCAGTCATTGCCATAACATTGACGAACGGTTGACGACGTAATAGTTTCTAGAAATACTAAGCATTGTCTGCGTCCTGTGTAAACGTAAGCACAGTGATTTTACATTTCATAAATCAATTCACAAAGACGTCAATACGCCGACGGCTGCGTTCTTGTAGTTGCGGTGAGTTCTTCTGACCTCAACCCGCTTGTGTGAAGGTAATCTATAGTGATGTAAATAGACAGGAAGCCCATACAATGTCAGGAGCTCAATTAGAAGCAATATGTATATTGTATAACCATGCATTTAAAAAGGTTCCGTATACATTTCTAAACTTGACTAAAACTCACATATGCCATTATTAAATAGTGTGTACCTAGTAATAGGTGGCTCAATGTAGGCCGTTTATAATAATCCACCATCAGATCTCTTGAACAAATATTTTAATTCATAAAATATCCTACCAAATATCTCTTATTTAATTACTCTAATTATTGGAAAGGCGTTATTTATCTTAATCCATTTTTTGTATTCCGATATTTTACAACATAAAACCATTGTAATTTAAATAAGCTGTTGTAAGTCGCGCCTGAGATCACCTCTAGACTTTGAAATGAAACCAAGGCCAGTGCTAATGTTCATTTGACCTTCAATTTTTTTCACGAAATCATTTTAGAAATACACAATAAGGATGGACCAGCGGAAAACATTCGGTTGCTAAAGGATTTTTTATGAACGACTAGCTTCTGCCCGCGACTTCGTCCGCGTCACAGTTGATGTGTTATCCTACGGGTACCGTACATTTTCCCGGGATAAAAAGTAGCCTATGTGTTATTCCAGACTATAATCTATCTTTGTGCCAAATTTCATCCAGATCCATTCAGCCGTTTAAGCGTGAAAGAGTAACAAACATCCATCCATACATACAAACTTTCGCCTTTATAATAGTAGTAGGATATTATTGTGAACATGTTCGTACAAACACGTCGAGAACGAATCAAACTTTATATAAGTTTTATGTAGTACAATGTATGAAGGTAATAAAAGGAATAAAATAAACTAAGTAAAACCCAAACATAAATTATTATGGATTACGTCGTCAATTTTCACACGTGTCTGTGACACGAGCAAATAAGTAAGTATAACGGCAATACTAACCAGGTAGGCACTAATTAATTACTGTTCTTACATCTATGTATTGTCTTTGTTCATGACCAGCTACATGGGGCAGCGTATAGTACCGAGATGATACGTTGAATTTGTATGTCGCGTGATCTATTTAGACAAACTACCAAAACATGAAGAAAAAGTTCTTCTGCTGAAGCTGTCGTGAATGAGCACATGATATCATAAGCTATATTTCAGATTCGTTGTACACCTGGAAGTCGTTGATCAGAGTTCTTGGTAACGAGTTCACTTGAAAGTTGAGTCCAGGTGGTACGCGCGTGCACCTGCCGGTTTCATGCAACTGTTCAGTTTTCTTCTGAGTTGACCTTAATTTTGACAAAAAATCTTACATTTATGTTTAAAAAGTTGGTTTCAATTCGCTTCTTTGCTAGTTCAGAGTTGTTGACTTACAAATCAAGTTTAAAATATATAGGTTTATTCGCTATCACAACCGTAGTAAAACTGTACAGATTTATAAAATATTATCAGCTATGAAATTCTCAGTAGCAGCTCGGGGTTTGGATTTGTGCCCGATTAATGGCAATAGGCTCGCCCCCTGTTACATGGGACCAAATATGAAGGGCAAGAAACTCAGGAGAGGAGACATACAACCGCATAATATAATATATATATAAATAAATATACCATCACGCCTGTATTCCCCGAAGGGTTAGGCAGAGGTGTACCAATGCACACCCACAGTTCGCCGGTATATTTAGGTCCCATGTAATAGGGGGCGAGCCTATTGCCATTAACCGGGCACAAATCCAAACTCCGAGCTGCTACTGAGAATTTCATAGAAAAACCCAATAACACTTTTTGCTCGACCCGGGAATCGAACCCAGGACCTCTAGCGTAGCAGTCGCGCTCAGGACCACTAGGTCAACGAGGCAGTACCGAGACCGCATAATATGCCATCGTTTATTGACCACAATCTCAAATACCGGACTGCTCCGTAGAATTTCGTAACATAAATACCGTCGACTTACTGTTTACCCAACCTGAGAGTCGAACCCAAACCTTCAAGCAGTGTAGCTGCATGTGCCAATAAATCGGTGTGACCGTACTATTTAAATGTAAAATCTGGAGTGTTGTCCTCGAAGGAACCTTCACATGAAAGTACATTGTTTCTCATTGGTCATTAGCAGGGCCTTGAACTTTGAGAACGCGCCGGTAAACATGTTTGCGCAGTGCTCACTGCGCACTCTTTATTGCTGTGACGTCTCATCTTGCCCTATACTGCATTTGTTTTATTCCCCGGTTTATTCCGTTACCTCCGAGCACGTGGCACTCCAATTGGATTTCTATCTGGCCTTCAGTTGAACCGAGACTAACGTTTATGGTGTTCTTCCACATACCATTATTCAAGGCTAGTTCTTTTATTATACTATTGAATGAGTGTTTGTATTAATCTTCTTTAACAAATTTATTATCTTGTCAACTGAATTTATATTCCTGTATACAAGTTAAAAAAAAAACATTGTTAGATACTTTTGTATGATAGATGTCGTATTATATTGAGGATTACAATATAATTAATGTCATCGAAATAAGTAGTGACTGTATTAATTTTAAAAATAACGTTGTATCGATTTAAAGTCATGGGTACATTAGTTACACGACATAATATACATATTTTATATTCCATGCAAAACGATAAATTGTATCGCAATAATCAGCAATAATCTCTACATTATTTGTATAGGTATGATGAATAAAAATAACTTCCTAGTTGTCCGGCTTCAACTCAACATACCTACCTATAGCGTAGTAAATAAAAACAATGATCGAGGAAAACATTCCTGTTTACGTACATAGTTAATAAAGTCCTTTGTGACGTAGTAGGTATAGTATGGTGACCGAGGTGGCCGAGATAATGAGTCCGTCAAGGTCAACGCGTGTTAATTACAATTACCGTGAGTGGTCATTCTTTGTTCCAATAATGATTAATGCCGGTCGCGAGTGGCGAGAAGTATCGTAAATGAGATAACAGGAAGCGTCCGTGTCGCGCCAATGTCATATAACAAGGTCGCTTGACATTGGCCTGCGCCTTCACCCGGCCCGCAACCGAACCGTCCCGGCGCCGCCGCCGCTGGACCCAGCCCGGAAAACAAATTAACAACAAAACACAACACCGCCGGAACAGATTTTTACCGAACCAAATTAGTAAACAGGAGTATTGGGCCTGAAGTGGGAACTATAGAAGAATAATTAAATTATGCAGTCGTTCCAAGTGAGGTTCCTTGATCGCGAGGTGTTCATGGGCGCTGTCTCTCCAACGGTTGTTACATTGACCTCGTCCTTGTCGCTCTGCCGCGACTTTGTAGTTTGATTTGCGGCAGTTTCTTGTAACTCGGATAACTAACACTCACACGGACGCTTCACAATAATGGGTGTTTAAACAACAGCTTGGTATTGAAATACAAAACATATTTGAAGTTGGATGTTGTAATGTAACATTTTACTTGATAAATCTTTGTTACAAGCACACGGTTAGTATCTGTATGTTGTACCATCATCGATTACCACCTCATATGTATCTATCTATCTGTAGCAGATATATAGATTTTCATACTTTTAATACGTGTAAACTATAACCTTGTAAAAGAAAAAATATCAGCAAATGCTATTATTGTTTTTTATTTAGATATATTATTTAGCGCAAACTAAACTGAAACGTATTTCCAAACACAAAAGTTCCAAATTGCGGTGACATTGTTCTTTCTTATCGCCTAATCAGAAAAGCAGCGAGACCTTGAGCCTGACCCTGGATATTTTTATCCGCATACACATTTCGCGAGTGTTATGTAGACACGAAGCTACGTGATGAGGAACCGCCGAAATCATATAAAGCAATATCAGATAAAAAAAAAGATAAAACGATTTTACGTAATGTACCTATTTGTAAAAATGAAATATTTTTTCAAGGGCGAAAATAATAAATTGTGACATCATCATTTAAATAGCAACTCGTGTTTATGAATTTAAAGCGTCGCAATACTTTTATCTTTATATGTATATATTTTCTATGATATTTCTAAGCTACAAAATAAAGAAAACTCTTTAGTGGAATAAAAATGTGAGAATTGGATATCCTGAGTGTTTGGGCGGGCGGAGGATTCAGGGGCGGGCGGCAGCAGGCAGCGCGTAGCGACTACGCCGCGTGGTGCGAGGTCGTTCGCTGCCTATCTAGGAAGTCAAGTGATACGACCTTGACCTTGCGTGTGCGAAAAAATATTATTCGACAACGACGCACACGTTACCCCCGCTTCCCTCTCAAGATGCGGTCGCTCTGACCCCCGCGTTTTCTTACACCAACAAAAGGTTGTGTTGTATAACGTAATAACCTACGATTTCTGGTATTAATAATCACAACAAGATTGTACGAAACTTAGCAAACAACCATCAGGACGTCTTCATAACAAGATTACGAATTGCGGAAAAGATTGAAGGTCATATGCAGATGTTTGTGGAATATATTATTCAAAAGCGGGTTAATTTACGACAATCATATAAGTATGTTTAACTAAAATATGAGACGCGGAAGTGCGTCAAATATAACTATAAGTTGTGGTCTATTACTTGTCGAGTTGTAACTAGGATCACACGTTGTCCCTTGACTCATCGGCGACAGACAGACAAACACTTCATTACTTTAATCAACGCATGACGATGGCACTCGAATAGTTTCTTAGTATTTTACTGCGGTACTTTTGCTGGAAACACTTGACATGATACTAACATCCAGGAAGTAGCACTCTAT
Organism: Caradrina clavipalpis; assembly: GCA_932526535.1. Classification (NCBI taxonomy): domain Eukaryota; kingdom Metazoa; phylum Arthropoda; class Insecta; order Lepidoptera; family Noctuidae; genus Caradrina; species Caradrina clavipalpis. Next base: position 9,671,086 of record OW052093.1, read on the forward strand.
GGTTTTATTAATGAAATTCCAAGAACAAACCACAGACATTATAACGCCTACATTATATCAATTTTAATAGTTCATTACCAAATATAGATTGTTTTAAACTCTCCATATTATTTTTCTTAGTGGGTGGAATCGATAAAACCACAATTGACATCACAAGGCGAGAATATAAAGGTTTTCTATCAAAATCATTATCATTTGTGACGTCACCATTGATAACGCATTACTAAATAACCATTCGTTCTTCTTAATTTAGAAAGTACAACCTTTTATTCTAATAAAATATTGATAAGTATATATCTTCGCGAAGAAAGTGCTTCTGAGCTTTTCCAAAAATAAATGTCAGTAGCATTGATCCGGAGTGTAGACTTGTGCCTGGAACTTAGCGAAATGGTGTATTTCTAACAATTCCCTATCCACCTAAGCCTTCGGGAAATACAGAAGTGAAGGGATGTCATGTCATTTACAGCTTCATCAGTATTTTTCTGCGGGTTGTTCGAAAGAGATACCGCGCCCCCGGAACGCAAAGGGCACATGAAGGAACATAGATGGTTTTTAGTCAGTAAAAGTCTGACACTCCCTCCTGCCCCGCCCAGGACGGGGGGTGTCATTTGATGATTTTACCATCTTTAAAAAAAAAAAAAAAAACAGTATTTTTAAAGGATTATAGTCATTGCTAAATACCTTTGGATTAGGATTTTTGAGATTAGGTAGGTGTTAGTTATTAATTCTTAATAGTTTTGGAAATAGCAATCACGCTCCTTATCGTAGTTATTGCTAACACGTACTACACAAATTTAAAGGACAGCATATAGGTGGAGGTCCGCAATAAGCAAGTCTAATGCAGTGATCTAATCATGCTGCAGTAATTATTTACGCAAGTGCAGGCCATGTGAGAGAGCTGCGAGCCGATCTCGATTGTCGTCCGATATTATGGCAATATTTCACCCCTGCTCTATTGTTCGCCTTTGTTGCGCAACTCCGTTTGTTAAACATTTGCAAGGTAGCCCTCAATTGTTTTCCTTTGCTATATAAACAGGCTCAAACGAACGCACTTACACTCTGCGACTTGCGACCGTTCATAAGGTGTTGACAGCGAGCGGCGCCGCTGCTGCGCCAACTGATGTTATTTATGGACTCGTAACAAATATTTGTTAACATACCTAATGCGTACCTAAAAGCTAATTTGAAAACAAAAACAAAAACATTCATAGTACCTATACCAAGTACAACAGTACCGTAAAAAATATGTAAGATGTGTAGAACTTTCATGATTTTACTTTTCTTTACGTTAGGGTTATTGGGTACGCGTATTACTTGTACAGCCATTATTAGGGTTGACAAATGTAACATCCTCTCCATATTGCATCAATTGACTTTTTTGTTATACAATGGGAACGTTCAATATTGTTTAAAATGAATATAATGATCTGTGGTACTTAAAATGTAAAACGAACATGCTAATGTTTAGATTCGCAGTGTAAACAATGATAGCCTCAGAAAGCGACGTGTGACATTAGATGAGACGACCTTACTCTTGAACGATAGAGCGGCTGCGGCCCTCGGCGCTGGACATCGCCCGCCGTCGCACCCGCCTTATCTAACGCTTGTTGACTTTCGCCGAGTTATCACACGTTATAACCACTAGGGTTAACACTCTCCCTCTATTCACTCCTATGTACAAACCATCCTTTACATTATTGTGGTAAATAGCACACGACGAATGGCACACGACCTAAAAGGGTTTTAACACACTTCATGCCGATTCGCTTGTAACTGCTTTCATGAAAATAATTATCTTAATAAACACAGACACCGATCGAGTGTTGTCAAGCCAAGGTGGCCAGGGGACACGATAGCATCGTATGATCTGAGCGTTTCAATTTCTGTGAGAAAGAGCTCTAGATTTAGTAGCTGATCTCAATAGGTGGTAGTATTTAGTAGATACTACTTACTCCACCACTAACGCCTTTTCACACTGACTAAGCATTTGCACCACATCTCTAGAATCTCAAACAAAAAGATTAACAGAATATTGTAATCTGTGACAGAACCAAAGCCATCGACTTCTAAACCTATAGTACTCTTTGTCGATTTCGTTTTATGTATTTTTGCAAATATTATTATTTGTTTTTATTCTTTTGGTGTGCTTAACATCAGGCGGGCCGTTAGCTTGTTTGCCACCTTCAGTGGTATAAATAAATATAAAAGGTACAAAGCGACATAGTTGCAAAACATTATACAGAAAACAAAAAAAATATATATTAGTGGAAGCGATAATGTGTCACCAACTGGCGCCCACTGCCTATGAAAGAGCTTTTTGTATGTTGCACAAACAAAATGTTGTTCTAGGAAGATATTGTATGAGCTCTTTGACACAACACTTCTCCACAAATATATTTTATTTATCAGGTAGTGCAGCACTGGCCCAGTTAAATTCCGCGAATTATATAGAATTCGTACTACCTATATAGATAACAATATCAAAAAAAAAAGTTAGGTAGATAAATGTTGTTTGTGCCAAAATTGTCACAAAAAGTATTTGACATAAAAAAGTCGTTCTATGTTTAACGTGATTGTATAAAGTATACCTGTATTACTTACTCCTATGTATTTAAACATAATCTAAGTAACCTATTGTTTTATTTTCACATTACGAATTTTAAGTTTGGTGTAGGCATAGTACAAATTAAAGTTACACCTGTGCTGTTGACTTGAAAAGATTCCATTTCTTACATCTCGTTACTGTTAATAGACATTACAGACACATGTGTAATACAAATTACAATAAGTGTCATCACTGGCCCTGAAGGCTAGAGATTATGAGTAAATAAGTAAATATGCTACAATCTACGTATCTATCTACCTCGTAGTAATCTGCGCTCAGCACCCGACCACTTCCTTGTTTGTCTTTGTGAGTCTGTTATTGCAAAAATAATAAAAATACTTATTAATTCAAGGTTAGCTTGGCCTTGCTTACATTGTTTTTTTTTTTACAGACGTCAATATGTTTAATTATTACGTTTAGAAGTGTAAACAATGCCAGGCAAGCTGGCCAAGTCGCACGCGGCTTACTATTTACAGTTCCTATGTAGGTAGGTACTACAAGGTATAACGTACGCAAGCTACGTCATGTTTTTGTGATACATTAGCATTTTCCCCGCGACTTTGTTCGCGATTATTATTTTAATGTACTTTCGGACTTCTAATTATCACTATCATTATTAATTAATAACCTAAATAAGTATGAATGCCAAGTTTCAAGTTTCTAAGATAAAGAAATAAGATCTTTCATATATCAAAGCGATAGATTTATTCGAAATTTAATGTAATTATTGTTCAGTTTATTTTTATCCGACTTCACCAATTTCAAAAAGAGGGTTATGCTCAAAGCAGTGTCCTATTCACGTGAAAGTTGTTTAAAACTTCTAAATGATCGTCAAGCAGTCCGGAAAAAAAATGACAACATTTCTTAATTACCTTGATGCTTGATTTTTAATATTTTCGGGAATGATATTTTGAATACAATTGTAAAAGGGTGAAAAGGGGGTATTTTTCACCCCTTTAGACAATACATTTTCAAATATCTCTAGTGTATTCACAGAATCTGAGTTCTAATTTTTGCAGCTTCAATTGCGGATCAGTTGTGATAAACTCATCCCCTCTCAGTAAAGAATGTGTGCATGCAACAGTACCGGGGGCTTAGGGTTAGTATTTACCTACAGTATTAGTTAAAAACATTCAAAACTGGTTTTCATAAAGAAAAAAATAACTTTAACCATAAATATTTCCAGGTATGGTCCGGAACAAAAAAATTGTCACAATGACAGGAAAAACTGGTATTTTTCTGTTTCGTTATGTTTTTACCCGATAGTAGGTATGTCTAGTAAGATAGATAAAATCAATAAGACGTTAGCAAATACGTCGTAAAATCACGGAAGTTTTCATTTATCTACTTCAAATACGAGAAATAAACTTGCGTGACATTACACTTGTAATTTGTATACTTGTAACAACTAAAAGTAAGTCTATTAGTAATCAATGTTTTATAATTCATACATGTGTTCAAAATAATAGATCGAAAGATATGCATAAGACAATGAACAAAAAACAAATATCAATAGTCATTGAATCGATGTGTGTCAAGTGTGTGCGCGTAGGGCCGCGGGCCGCGGGCCGCGTGGCCGCTCATTGCATCTGCCCCAATGCTGTCGGAACGGGGGCGTCATTGTTAAATGTGACCATTCGACGAAACTTAATTGGCCCGACCTAGCTCGTAAAAGCATTGTAAAAAGTGTGAAGGTCTGGCGGAGGTAAGGACTCGACAGAAAGAGGTCAAGTGTAATGCCTCGTGTTCCACTGACCTCATTTGGGAACCGACTGCCGACTGCCGACACTGTTCGTCGCGCTCGCTGCCTTTCATATAAATATTATGTCCTAGTTTGCCACTGTTCTACAATTACTGTTCTTTGTTAACATACCGAAGACAACGCACTGGATACATGCTATTTTTTTAAACAAATATTTTATACTTTTCATATTTGTTCATTTAAAATGGATCAGTAAAATTGTGTTTAACAATTTTTTACAATTAACAATTTTTTGCAGGAATCTATATAATGTAATGTATACTAATAATATTTTGCAAAAAAATTGTGACCGGGAAAACTATATTTATAATATTATATAACATAAAGTGCTTGTAAAAAATATACGAAGTTTATTTTAATGTAGGCCGAGAAAATTAATTTTTCTCATGTTTGCAAATGAGGTTGATAAAAATTTACATGCGGCAATTACGATAATATTTTATTAAATAATCACCGTTTAATACAGATATAGATTTTGAAATGTATTCTTAATAATTATATTTGATGGAATTAAGATTTATTATTTTGCGAAAATAACTTGCTGCAAATTGGGATTACTGCAAAATGTACAAATCGTAAGGAATTTAAAATGGTTACCTCGATGGATACGAGTGGGCCCGTTCCCTTAACGTTTAGGTACGAAAACATACTAAAAATATTATTTTAAAACATAGTTGATGCTAATAAATACGGATAAATAGGCCTTACAGAAGTTAGAATAAATAAACCTTGCAAATGAAATTGACACCAGACAGGGTTGTCATACATTCCGAATACGCCCGGACATGTCTTGGTTTGAAGCGTTGTGCCCCGGTGGCGTATTAAGAAACTACTGTGGGACCCAGTGCAGGGTGATCTGAAGCCCGCAATGCTTTATAATTAATTAATTTATCCCGAAGCCATTACGTGGTACAGAGCTCCGGCAGTCCTCTAAAGCACAATGGTTATGAGCGGAAATCGTCAATAAAATGGTCTGTAAACATCGCATAGCACAGTTTTTCTACATACAGAACGTCTCTCTTGACCTCTGCAAAGAGCAATGTTTTGCCTTACTGAACACATCGAGTTTTTGATTATTAACGTTTATACACCTAATATTTATCAATTTTTTTCATATATATTTTTTGCAAACTTCACCGTGGACTTTTCAGAAATTATCTACTTATGACAGCCCTACCGTAAACAAACAGTAAGCAGTAGTTTAAAACAATTCTGAGTCTGTGTAAGCTAAATTAGAATTACAATGAATAATCCGGAAACAACCGCAGAAGAAGTGACCTCCTCTTGTCGAATGAAACCTTCAGCTGCTATTATTAACGTTATGACCGCGAAATCGGAGCACTGACACACATCCCGCCCGAATAATACCATATACTACATAATTCATAGGAACCTTGGCCCCAATGCTGCGTATGCGTGGCTCATCACCACTGTCCGAAGAGACCTATCATGAAAAAGATACGATTATGTCTGCGAGCGACATAAATCATTGTATGCATTACTTAATCTACATTTTCACCAGTATTTTAAGAGTTATAAATAATGTATGTAACCAAATAGGTTCCCTGTTAACCGCAAGCGTATTGAGGATTTGCAGTCGCATATTTATTTTTAATTTTAAATGTCAGTTACGAGAAAAATGTACTATGTACCTAAATCTTAACGTAGATCAAGGTGAACTTAAGCGAATGTATTTAATATTCTTACGTGACCTTTGCCTATGGACATTCATTGTCTTTTTTTCTTTAAAATCCTTGTGGATAATGAAAGGTGTCCTTAAAAATGTACAATTGTACAAACAAAGCTGAATTGAAAACATATTTTCAAGGCTCTACAGTCAATATGATATGTAATTCGTGTAAAAGCCGACAAGTGTGAATCAGACTCGAGTACTAAGGGTTATGTAGCGTAAAATAGAGCAGGTACAGAAACGTTTTATATACTCGACTCTTATTTTGACATTTTTATTTGCCCCGGTAGCTGCCACATGTTCAACTCTGTGTTTGTTCTACAGTTAAAAAGTTACAGCCCTGTGACAGCCATACAAATTCGGTACATATTAAAAATAACCATAATAAAAAGTAAAAATAGCCATGTTAATAATTAATAGCCATACAGATACAGTACAGCACAGGCCGGAGGCTTAATGATGTGATGAGTCTCACTGACACTCTAAAACACTTATATAATACATGAACGCTGTAACTGCTCTAATTTATTTGACATAAATAAATAATAGCAACCTATGACTGTCCCCACTGCAGGGCAAAGGCCTCTTCTCATACAGGGAAGGCACGAGCAATGATCACCACGCTTTCTCAAGGCGGATTGGCGAATTCAGACTCATACTAATTATAAGCCCAGGTTTTCCTTCACCGATGTCAGTGATGTCCAAGATAAACTTAGAAAGTATATACATTAATAGAAAAAGTCACGTTGGTACTTGCCCGTGCGCGGTTGCGAACCCACAGCCTCGTGGATGAGAGGCGGGCGGGCGCCACTGGGCCATCACGATAATTATTATCGATTTGACGTAAAGAATATTATTTAATTAGTGTATCACAAATCCTTAAGTTCCATGAGTCAGTGTGACTTCCGCGCTTGGCGACACAGCTGCTGACATCGATTGCTCCACGTGGCTGCGTGGCGTGGTGTCTCTCTAACCTGTTTTCATCTGGAACATTCGGGATAGAGGACAGAGTTAATTATAAATCTGATAACGTGTGAAATGCTTTAGCATAAACATAAACATAATATGCACTTGCACAAACAAGACGTATTTTGTTTTGGCATTTTACCAAATACCTATTATCCGTATTTTACGCTACATTTTTTTTTGCTTATAAATGCTTTATTATATTAAATAGTGAAATCTGAAAACTGTCGTCATTTGCCTAGCCTTTTCCCAACTATGGTGGACTTCTAGTCTAAGCTGATGCAGCTGTTATAAATGGAGTGTTTTACATGGAGCGGCTGCCTATCCTGACCTCCACAACCCAGTTACTGGGCAATACGATACCTCTCGGCAAAACTGGTTGTCTGACTTTCTGGCTTCTGGCTTTCTGTCTAGGTTTTATTTGAAAACTATATAAGTACTGAATATAAGTCTTAGTTAAAAGCATATTCTACTTTTAACTTGGTTTTAATTGTTTTGCGTAGACCTTTTTACGCTGTAAATAAAATTCGTAGAATCTGAGCATGAGTCAGACAACAGACGGCCATATCCGCGTGGCTGGCCATAAGCTTCATTTAAAAATTACAATAATTTAACGAACAAATTTAAAACTGTAATTATTGATAAAGGTTTTTAGTAATCGGTTGCTGTGCCGGACTAATCATTGCGTACCTACTGACAAAAAATACATTTTTTTTTCTTCCAGCTTTAGTGGACTCGATGAATTGTGTCAAAACTATATTTTTGATTGGGCTAGTTGAGTAAAAAAACAAACCTCTTTATTTAAAAAAGATGGCTTAGTTCTTTATTATGTTTTATAATTACTACAGTTCTCACATGCATAAGGTTAGGGTCGATTTCGAGTAGAGTCGAGTCTCTACTCTCTACTCGAAATCGACCCTAACCTTACGCATGTGAGAACTGTGTGTCGAAAAATTAATTAACAAATGATCATTTTTGCATTCCTCCTATTTTAATTTTCCATTTCCAGTATGTACATCATTATTTATCAAGCTTAGATAGGTAATGTGAAGGTATATAGACTTAATACCTCACACCTGGTATGGGTAATTATTGGATTTATTAAACTGACCGATAAAAATACCATCTCGTCTTTCAAACAGGAGAGGTCGGGTAATATTACTTCAAGGTCTGTTGACGGGCTGACCTCGGCGTATCGGTCGCGGAGGACAGACGGTCGCAAATATTTGCGCGCGTGAGAGGCACGAGAGGCGAGCGCGCGGCGCGGGGGGGGGGGGGGCAGCCAGGTGACCTTGCCGCACGTCTGCCGCACGACCTTGATCTTGAGACGACCGCGGCAGCGCGCCCGCCCTCGCCGCTATGCGAACTACTGACGACACGACACTTGAACGACTCCTGCCGCTCCGGTTGCTACCATATCAACACAATATGCCATTATTAACATTACTAATTACTTGTGGAAATGCCAAATACAAAAACAGCTCCACATGAATCATAATGAACCACACATTGTTCTCAGAATTGCTGCAACACTGGAGTATCTTCTAGATAATATTTCATGAAATATTATTTTGACTCATCCAGCCTGAAACAAAGAAAACAAAAAAATTGTCAGTACACTCTGAAACAGCTACAATTAGATGATGATGTAATCACACGTGAATTTTTTTTAGTAGCCTGAAATCTTTTTACTTTCCTACAAAATAACAATACGTCACTGACACTATTCATTTAACTTCCATGTAACACACAAAGTGCATATGTTACACTCGATGAATTGTCCAAAAATAAACTGCTTTTGAGCCTAACATTAATATTATTTTAGGAACTTTCTTTTAATCAAAAATGTTGTACTTAAATACACATACCATCGCACCGGTATTCCCGAAAGGGTTAGACACAGGTGCACCAATATACACCCACAGTTCGCCGGTATGTCTACTAGGTCCAATGTAAAAGCTATAGCCATTAACCGGGTACAAATCCTAACTCCGAGCTGCTACTGAGAATTTCATTGAAAAACCCAATAACACTTTGTTCTACCTGAGAATAAAACCCCAGACCTCTTGCTTAGCAGCGTAGCGCTTAGAAGGGACCACTAGGCTAACGAGGCAGTTACTAATAAAATACACACTTCGCAAATGACTAGCTTTTAGCACTGAATTTTTATCCGAAATAGAAACACGAAATACCTATATTTTTGTCAGTCAGTTTTCCGGTGGTATCAGAAAGATTTAGAGGAAGAGGAAGCTTTAATGCATCTTGGAAAAATGTATAAAGAATGATTAGGCTAGGGTTCCGTTCCAAACTACTCTGATCAATCAGTAGATCGGCCACTGGTTTACCGTTATACGTATTGGAATACGATTTGCGAAATAATGCAACGCAGCTAGCGTTGCATTATTTCGCTCATCCCACAAAAAATGATATTATATCAATTTGAGGTAAGTATTAACGTTTTTAAAACTTGATAAGATTGAATACTGTATACTACATACGTAGGTCAAAAAGATTTCGAAATTAAGCAGTTACTCTAATTTTCCTGTAATCTGCAACCCAAACTCTTATTATAACTCTAGTGAAATTTAAGCGACCAATTTTTTTTTTTTTTATAAAGGTATACGGGAGATATTCTTCCGCTTTTGATCTGTTTCATAAGACCAGTTAACCAAACATAATTAAAAAATAATATTCTTACTATCCTAGCTTAAAGAAGCTCTTAGATGTAATATCTAACACGATTATTAAAACTTTATTTCTTTGACCACGTGGCTTATTTCACCCGCTTTAAGTTACGTCTTTGGTTACTGCCCCTCTCCCGTGAGTCCTAGCGTGATATTATATAGGACATGTTACTCAGGAATAATGTAGCTATCTTTTGGCGAAAAAAATGTTAAAATCGGTATAGTAATTTTGGAGCTTATTCAGTGCAAACAAATAAACAAAAATCTTTACTCTTTATAATATTTTAAATTAAATTAAATAACGAACTTAGCCCCCAAATAACGTAAAAAGTGACAAGGCTTTCAAGGTCGGGACCCTAAAAATAAGGGCGTATTAGCTTGTGACCCGGAAGCCGTGAATAACACATTTGACATCTGATATTAAATTCTCTGAACTCTGTAAACAGTTTCCACGAGTGACTTTACATTGTAGACAGTCAACCTCGCCACCCCAACGGCTGGCCGGCTTTACCATGGTATCAGTAGTGCGATTTTCTAAAACGCAAACTCGAAAACATGTCTCACTCAAGTGACCGCTCTCACTTCAATAACGAACCCGATTGACCTTGGTTTAATATGGTGGTGACGTCACCGGCGTGATCGGGTTTAACAGAATATCATTTTGTAATCTCACTGCGGATTTAGCTTTCGAATTACGAAGTGAGGCTTAGAGAATCGCACTGCAGCTACGTATTCTCATACGTCGTGTGTGTTCTTGAGAGTACTCGCCTGCGTAAGAAAAAATAATGCGAATGCCTACGTCGTGCGAGCACTATACAAGCTTATGAAAAGGAGTCACTGTAGCAAAATCATTAACAATTTTCCGGGATAAAAAGTAGGCCATGTGCTATTCCAGAGTATAATCTATCTCTGTGCACAATTTCATCTAAATCCACTCAGTCGTACTGGCGTGAATACCTTACATCCATCCATCTATCTATCTATCAATCTATATCTCGATCTATCTATCTGTCCTCACAAACTTTCGGATTTATAATTTTTAGTAGGAAGTAGGAATAGTAGGAAGTAGGATTAGTAGGAATTAGGATTACTCGGATGTATCTAATGGATCATCGGATTCTTTTTCGGGTTATCATAGTTGGTCCCAAATTAAAAACTGTTTACAATGTACATAAGTACAAAGATCCTTTTGAGATTTCTGGTAAACTAAGGTAACTAAAGTAAGTTAACTGTATATGGTTGCAAAATCAGTATTAATACAAAATGTTGATAAATCACTTCACTGTTTACCGATTGAAACGTTCATACCGTCCAAATGCTGTGTGCTTTCCGAATTGAGGGTGAGGGGTGCCGGGTGAGGGTGAGGGTTGCCAATGCAAGCTGCAATCGATAATATGTGTAGATTGCAATACCCCGAGTTGATTCATTTAAACAATTATTTGCATGCATGTTGGGTCCACGGATGGGGCTATCCGAACGCAGGACACCGCAAACACTTTTTTTTTTGTCGCATAGTCTTCATAGGGTACAAAGTAAAGAGTTAAATATATATTTCACGAAAATAAAGGAGTAACATGGAAAAAAATCGCTAAGGAGGGAAAAAAAGTTTCATCGCTATTTTGAACCTTATTTGTTGCCGCGATAGGTTTTTATCGTGGTTTTTATTTTATTTGCTTACCATAGGGCCTTAAGGATATCTGTTATTAATTATGGTAAAAACGTTACAAAAACTTCAACATTTGGTATTTTCCTCGTGAGCTTCATTGTTTGTTTTTATCGACACTCTATTTTCCGAGTCTGTTCTCCTATTTGGTCAGATTAGAACGTAGAAAGGTAGGTAGAATAAGAAGGCGCAACGTATAAAATGGTCAGCAACACGTGGACGCTGCAACCTTGCGATAAGCGGCATCCGCTGATAAGGCGGTGGTACGTCACCGCCGCGGCCGCACATTTCTCGCGGCCCGCACTCCGCGCCCCGGCCGCCGCGCCGCTGCGCTAGCGCATGCTGCAAGGTCGCGCGTGCACCCCGCTCCGCAATAAACTTTACACGTGTCTATAACACATCAGTACATACAATAATCTGATATAAAGTAAGTGCATTGCATCAAAAACCACCTACTTTGTATTTTACAATAATAATATATAACTCATTGTACTATGCCAATATTTTTTATTTTTTCTTGACACACGACACCTCTTAATTTTTGGACTCAGTCCGAAATATTCATTAGCAAGGCCTCGACTAGACTGAAATATTTAAACGCCGGATATGACCAATTATTATTCATCGTTTCGAATATAACATCTGCTGAGCTGCGACTGTGACATACGCTTCGTCATAGTCATCATCTTCATTATCTTAGCTGGTATCCGCCCACTCCAGATTACATCTTATCGATTTAATACACAAACAGACAAACTGAAGGGTCCTTTACATCCAATTAATTACAATGTATAAAAATATAAACATAATTTGATATTGATATGGCTACTGCATTACTAACATACAACAAATTTTTACTGAATAAGGTGCCACTTAAGGCGTTTTAATTGCAAGTTGTAAATATCAAAATGTGGTTATTATTAATTGCAAATGCCAGTTTGCTTATCCATAATCGCGTAGAATTCGTACACTAAAATTAGTTCACAATAACACCCAAAAGTTGATGGCTAGTCATTGCATATCAATGTGTGCAACAGATGCCCTAAGGATTTACTTACGTTAGGTTTTTTTTTTATGAAAATCGTCTACCGGGAAATAAATTATATTCTATTCATCATCATACTTATAAACCGTAGCCGTAAAAGCTTTATAAATATGTCTAAAGAAAAGAGTCAGTGGGAGGGATCAATCCCCCATGATGGCTCTCCCCCGCGTTGGCCTTGAGTCGGTTCGTCTTACTGCCGAGATATTTGAAAATCCATTAAAGTGGAGGCCGTACTCGAGAAAAGGAATACGGCTTTAGTTTAGTTACTGAACCTATGAAGGTCACGCATGTTTTCGCTGAAGGCTTCCAGACTCCGGGCTTTTAAATTCCGAATAGAATAAAAACCCAACAAGTCTTTACCTAACTTGCAAATCGAACTAAGGTCCCCATGCTCAGCAGTCACGCTTGCAACTGCAGCACCAGCGAATTAGTTGCACATTTTATATTCCAACACATGCTGAGTTTCAGTTTGACGCAATACTAACGTAATCTTGGTAAGCGTACGCACAACCCGCTAGTACCTGCATAAACTACGTATTGTGGATGGAAAACCGAATAACACTGGTATGGCGCATTAAATTAAATAGTACCTATAATTTCTTACTTTGTAATATAAGTTATTGTAATTAATTTAATGTATTTCAACGACTTTCGTTGAATAATATTAATAGTCAGCCAACCAGTCGTCTTGTAGTAGACGAAAAGGCAATTACACTTTTCCTTGCGCCTTCCATTTTTTGATCTAAATTAACTTAACCTCTTTTTATTTTAGTTATTGTTTCCTTTATTATTTACGTTGTTGTTCCCTAATAAAATACAAACGATAAAATAAAAATTGTTAAAGACATAAGTAAATGTTACTACTGACCAGTACATTTATGTACTTACGAACCATAATCACTTTTTATTGGCGCTCTACCTGGAATTAACCTGCAACACCAGTCTGCAATGTGTAGCTCGGTAAAAGTATTCACGTTCCTGCAGGTACAAGATTATTAGGGATATTCAACGGAACGTAAACGAGGCGAAGGGAGTCGGATCATAGCTGGAAGCGTTCTGTGGTTTCTGCCTACCGCCATGAGAAAAAAGCGCGAGTTTATGTATGTATTCATTTGCTCCTATATTTCTTTAATCTAGAGCGGTTTTGAGGATAAGTAAAACATATATGGAATGATGAAAGAAACCATTAAACGGAGTAATAGTATCAGATACAGCCTTATCCACACCAAGAGTGCTTCATTCATTTTCAGTATACGAATGTAAGTACGTAATTATCTAAGTAGCAACAATGGATCTTGTGTTTCATCGAGCAAGCAACACATTTGCGATTTAACTTATTATCATGAAATGTAACCTAAGTTAAGATCACTTGTAAAGGTCGGGGCAGGTAGGTCGACGTGTCAATTGACGTTTTGTTATGTTGAATGTGACCGGCGGCTGTGGCGCGGACGCCGCGTCTTGCCGGATGGGGGGTGACATTGTGTGACCGCAGCGTTTTTATACAACTATTTGATGATACAGTGACGCAGAACGTCTGTTACTACAAGGTCGAGTTTAATTGTATTGCTGGGTGTATTTTTATTTATTAGCCACATTATTGGTCTAAGTGCAAATTAGATACTATATTATTGTTCTATACTTTATGTTTGCAATTAAACATGTTTTGGACACTAACTTTACAGTAGTTTTTTACGTACTTATTGTAAAAACGTATATACCTTTGTATGTCTGTCTGTTAGTGCGTTAAGATCTCAAGAATCAAGTAAGTATTCGATCATTTTTGTATTTGATCTCTGCCTATGTTTCAGTGTGCACGAGCCATGCAAGCAGAGCCGGGTGCATACTCAAAACTGGTTTACAAAAAAATTAAAATAAGCTATATTGTATTAAATACAGAATTGAATTGTGTATGCAGACCCCTTGTCTCGCCTATTTAAATGCGTGCACCCTTGCGTCTGGACCGAAAGGGGAGCGAAGCAAATGCACACCTGGACCTAGGCAAAACATTTTTTAACAAATATTGAAAAAAAATCTAGTATGTATTTAGAACATAGGTTCTAAATTCTTATAGGATTTATAATTACTTTAGCAATAATTAAAATATGTGTCGCTTCAGAAATTCGTCCAGTTTCGGTGGTGCATTTACAACACGAAGAAAATACAAGATAGGCGCAGTGACTGCGCAATGGGCTGCTGCGCTGCGTGTCGCGGGGGCGATTCCCGCACATGACAGATATTTGAATGGCCTACAGGTAGTTGTTCCGGGTCTGGTGGTTTGTGTATGTGAGTTTATATGTTTGTAAACTCACCCACGATACAAGAGAAAATCCTAGAATGGGACAACAAGTATAGATCTTACAAATATCGTTATCTCTTTCTCTTTTTAGGCCATACAAATATTGATTCGATGCATTCATAAAACTCACACATCAGGTAAAAACTATTATAATATATTTTACAAGTTTTTGTTGTCCTGTCTAACACATCTTCATAGCTCTATATTATGTAGCAAAACAAAATAAATCGGGCTCCGCATTACGTACACTCCACCTTCTTCAAAGATGCTATATCGTCTCCTAGACATATTTATCTTTCTGTGTTTATACTTCCACTTGTGTCTGAACAAATTTAAAAGAAATGCAACGTAAAAAGGTAAATTTAATCAATTTTTTTTAATGGAAACTGCCCCGTTGGTCTCGTGGTCGCAAGTGCGACTGCTGCGCAAGGGGTCCCGGGTTCGATTCCCAGGTCGAGCAAAAATTGATATTGGGTTTTTCTATGAAATTCTCAGTAGCAGCTCGGAGTTTGGATTTGTGTCCGGTTAATGGCAATAGGCTCGCCCCCTATTACATGAGACCTAAATATACCAGCGAACTGTGGGTGTGCATTGGTACACCTCTGCCTAACCCTTCGGGGAATACAGGCGTGATGGTATATATATATATTTTTTTTTTATTTTGATAGAAATTTTAACAATTATTTTCGTAGACCGTGCTACGTGCGAGCCTACGCAGCCGTAGAGGGAGTATAGAAGCTAGAAACGTAACTTACGCAGATAAAACTTTACAGATATTCAAAATAGACAACTCGATGTTAAATTTTAAATAGGTGAGCATTATTTAAAATGAATGGAAAAATTTGTAGGTCTACGTAAAGTCAAATATTATATAAAAAAGTACAGTAAAAACTTGTGTGGCGTAGCATGATCGAACGATATATTAGTCAGTCTAATAAAAGTAAAATATACAACAAAATACTGAAAACAGATCTTGTTCTTGAAAATCCATATGACAACATACAATAAATATTTGGATTTTCAGGCACGTACCTTGTTTAAATCGAACTAATGTGTAATTTGACAATTATTTTTTACATTGAACAACTGCAACGGCGCGGCGGTTCCTACTAGGTACGCCATACTATTTCATTAAAACTACCAAATTAATTTTGGTCTGTATGAGCATAGAACCAATGCTCATAATAGAATAATATCTATTATCCTATCACGTAGTATGAAACCGCTCGCTTTCCTGATGAGCCCTAAACAGGTAGTCTTTTGTTTAATACTTTTGTTGTTGCCACGCCAACAATCAGTACTTATGCCGAAATCCTAAACTTTTAAAGGTACTTATTCTTAGTTTTCTCCTCAACTAGCACCTACATAGATACCCATGTTACACCATTTATTAAACAAACTATGTACTCAATTATGTACATAATCCATAAGTGTACATATGTAATTATGTACATAATAAACTTGACCGTAAAAATAAAAAATAAATGACAGCAGGAGTTATCAAAGTGACCTTGTACTTATACTATTGAGGCGGATTCGACACGCCACAAGAAGGAAAATATTCTGGGGACGAATTAATACGCGCTGTTTTTCTAGGGGTGAACTCAATGATGTTCTATTCGTACTTATTTAAGTGCAAGAGTTTTTGCACAACTCCGCCTGAGTATTATAATTTTAACTCTATTACATTTTTATAAATATCCTGAAAACTACTGAGTCGCTTAGTCAGTCAAGAAAAGCGAAGCGAAAAATATTTTTGACACTATCCAATAGAAATAAGAGATGAATGAATGAAACATTGCTGTGATATTAAATTGTAATCTTACTAATATCTATTATAAGATGCAAAGTTTGGATCTGGATGCAATTTGGAATAAAGATAGTCTGGAATAGCACATAGGCGGATGTTGGGATAATATAATTATCAACTTTGACGCGGATGACATCGCGGTGAATAGCTAGGTAGGTGCATTTGTAACTAAATTTACAATGAGAAAACCGATATCCTTACTAATATTATAAATGCGAAAGTAACTCTGTCTGCCTGTCTGTCTGTCTCATCTTCACGCCTAAACCACTGAACCGATTTCAATGAAATTTGGTACAGATATAGTCTGGGACACGAGAAAGGACATAGGATAGTTTTCATCCCGGAAATCCCCCGGGAACGGGAACTGTTAATCCACGCGGACGAAGTCGCGGGCAAAAGCTAGTCTATTTATATAAAATTATTCACTCTGTCTGTCTTCAAAGAACTGGCAAAGATGTTGACAAGTGAATGGTGCTGAAGCGACATTACATTACGGTACTACATACGTACTGAACGTGAATAAATGCAGACACAATTGAAACTACGTTGTGTATGTAGGTAAATATACATATATGGTGTTTGCATATAACATAAAATGACCTTCACGTATAGTGGCACTTGTAATATAAAGTCACTTGGGTTAGGAACCCATGACTCATATTGAACTTTATATTTTTCTAGAACCAGCTAATTATGACAAATTATAGGTCTATATGTATGTACCTATTTACATGTGATTCCCCCTAAATGGAGGGCTTGACGCAGGTTGGTATATCTTTTACCTAACTGCCGTATGGTGACTGCCACAAAGTGGGTTTAGCCAACTAACTCACGAATCCAAAATAAGGTCAGTGAATGCTACCGACAAGAGCGCGATTGTGCATTGGGGTAATATTACTTGAGTGGGTAGGTAGCTACTTCATTTAAAAAAAAGTTGAACATATCTTACAGCATATCCAAGTATACTCAAATTCCTTTTTATGTCACGTTTCTTTTAAATGATTCATGTCAATCTAATTAATAATTATATTTTTTCCCAATCTACTCATAAATAAAGTGACTTCTTACGAATAGGTTTTACTCCAGATCTTGGGAGATTATAAACCTTCCACGGCTTACATGACAGATTACAGTAACTGCTTAGCATCGTTAAGACTCGAAATAAACATAACATACCATCACGCCTACGCCTGTATACCTGTATTTCCAGAGATATACCAATGTATACTCGTGCTTACAGTTCGCCGGTATGTTTTTAGGTCCCATGTAATAGGGAGCGAGCCATTAACCTGGCACAAATCCATATTCCGAGCTGCTACTGAGAATTTTATAGAAAAACCCAATAACACTTTGCCCTACCTGGGATTCCAACCCAATACATCTAGCGTAGCAGTAGCGCTTAGGATCACTAGGCTAACGAGGCAGTTAGACTCGAAATACCCACGGTATGTAAGGTGATTTGCGATAATTAAACAGACATGACATGGTAATACACGTAATGGAAGGACCTTTTGTAAGTAATTGTTATGTATAACAAGGGAAAAAGAGACACGACGTCCAAGTTTATCGTGTGTATCCTTGAAAGTAAACCAATAACAATTGGTCAGTGTCGTCTTTGTCACACACGCACACTTGTGACTCATTAGGTACTAAATTATACTGTGGTTAGCGCTCACTTGCGTCAGTCGAACGCACAATAGAGCCTATCAGTCTACATTACAAAGAAAGTTAGGGAAAATTTAAACTAAAGTGAAACGAATGGGGTAAAGTGCCTACACAATAAAGTTCTGCATTACTGCAGGGCTGCTCTAGTTATTAATAAAGTAAATTCTTCTGAAGAATGTTCTCCAAATATGACCTAAAATTATCAATTAATGTTGAAGTCAGTGTGTCATGCATTTCAGCCTTATATATAACCTAAACTCGACAAAGTAAACTACGGGAGGTTGCCTGCTATCTATCTCATTCACCTGGCAGACACGCCAATCAATTTCGTCAATCCGTGACTTTATTGCAGTCTGTGGTCGTAGTAAAAGCCCTTTACATGGGTTACCCCAGGATAACGTTCACTCTCTATATATCAGAATAAGAGACTTTTAAATAAGGACGCAACTGGAAATCACTAGCTTAACTTCGCCATTACTGTTATAAATACATATTTACTATCTGAAAAATTAATAAAGTGTAAAACCCAAGAATAATAACATTCTGTTATTTATTTGGGTTATGAATCGAATTAGAATAAGTTCTAAATTAGTCACAGTGTTTTACGTACGTAGTCATGATAATACATTAAATACTATGTTGTTGGGAAAACATGTTGACGAATGTCTTATACTATTGCTACTTATAATCAGTCATTCACTCAATCAGACGCGTGTCTTATCAAAACTTCTTAGAAGTAATATGTTTTAGAAAGTAACAATTTAATTACGGAGACTAGCTCTAGACTACTACATCCAATAACAATATTACACTAGAAAACCATTTTTTTTAATTTTTTTTTTGTTTGGTAACAATGGTCATATTCTTTTATTTCCTTTTTCTAGTTTTAATATAGTTTAAGTAAGTTAACAAAATACCAAAGTTTTACAAGTATTTTTAACTTGCACTAGCGTAAAGGGACCAACCAACCCTGAATCATAAAAATCATAAATCCCATTTAAAATTCCAATACCTAACCGATCTAACATGGAGCAGCCTAAATTATTCTAAAATCCATAATAATACCTGCTTACAAAACGCAGGATATTTATAAGGTTAGATAATATAATTGAACGAAAATGCGCATTTTCCTACAGCTTTTGCAAGCATCTATCTTTTGCCTTCTTTTTTTTTGTAATATTTAGCAATTTCAGGTTAACTACATACAATATTAGACACTAACAGACTATTAGAATGCTAAAACAAAATAATTTTATGATATTATTAATATTATTATATGAACCACAAACAAATTCAAGTCGGAGTTAACCCACACGTGACGCATTAAAAGTATGTGCTTTGGCAAAACTGTAACAAAAATCTTTTGTTGCCAACGCGGTACTTAATTGCGTATTTTAAATAGTAGTCCGCAAATAAATCGTCGATTAAATTAGAAATAGATCACGTTGGGCAGTGCAGTGCAACGACGACGTTTTATATAATTAGCGATGCACAAATGAAGTGGCTTCGAAGGAATTGGGTCGCTGCGAGTGGCGGGCGGGTGCAGGCGGGGCGGGGGGCGTCGGAATTCGCGTAACGTTACGTCAGCGGGCGTCGGCCTCGCGGCGGTCGCTGAACTGCGGCTATCTCTAGCGCGGCCGCTAGTCGCACGCGCATAATTACGCACACACACACCATACACATGTGCTGCATCACTCAATTGCTAGATGCAATTGACTAGCCACACAATAACTTTGCAGAAGAAACATTTTTTGTGTAAGTTGACCTGAGGACCTCTGTTAGATGTTCTCAGCAAAACTTGGAACAATTGAGTTAAAAAATAATTTAAATTAAATGATGGGACCGTTTCAGATTGATTTTCTTTTGAAAATAGGCACACCCTACCTACCCACTTATTAGTATTATGTATTTTCATGTCAAGAGCCGTGTCGTGAAGGTAACTCGTATGTAACGTACTCGGGGTTGTCGACCTGGTTCTACACTGTTCTTTTGTATCTCTCAAAGGTTGAAATGAAGGTACGTACCTACTGTGTTCAAAACGGGAAATAATACGGTTCATTTCATTCATCAACTTTGCGTTCTTCCACATAGCGTAGGCGTAATGATGCAACTTTGTGTCTTGTGAAGCTTTCATTTAATGTTTATTTTTAGAATTATTAACTGATTAACAATATTACAGTTATAATAAAATGGAATAGTGAGTAAATAGATAATTAGCACCGCGGCTACTTGCCAAGTTTATCCCAGGAGTACTCACCGTTCAGAGGAAAATATTAGAGTACTAAATAACGATTGAAACTATAACCAGTCCCTTTCTATTATTCAACACTCATGAGCTTTTGTAGCCATATTTGGAAGAATATTAAAATATTGAAAACATGAGGCAGGTCATGAGGTCAGGTCAGGTCAATTGCTTATTGCACTTGGAATCATTTACAACAACTTTAACTTGTTTTATTTTAATTACATATCTTTTTTTCGCGTTTGTACTTTCTTTTGAAGGAGATGATCCGAAGCATATCGTATACGGATTGGATGCATAGAAATATAGTCGTTCCTATCTTTCTAGTCTGGGGTTAATGACATCACAATTCATAAGTGACAATAACATAGTAATGAGAAGACATTTGGTATTTGAAAACTTTTAGAACGTTTTAGAAGGTTGTAACCTCAAGCTTCTAGAAGTTTTAACGCGTAACTTTTTTCAGGAGAAATTTACTGAGAATTGAATGCGTTTCTTTTTAAATACATCGCTTTTTCTCTTAAGAAATGCGTCTACTTAAATCACATTAATAATTACTTGAAGTTATTTGTTTTACTAATAAGTGAGTAATCGCAAAATTGGGACGTAGGTCAATTTTTACATCCGAAACCTCCATAAAAGCGTTATGAAGAGAGATTAAAAATATGTTGTATAGAATACTAGTTCGAACGTTTTGATAGGGGGATAGCTTTTTTTTTTAAGACGGGAAATATATGGGGATAGCTTATCTGTCACAATCCGATCACTAAAATGTATAACAAAACTAGAACTTTCTAGTCCTATTCTAAACATAAAATATACATACAAATACATAACATCACGCCTGTATTCCCCGGAGGGTTAGGCAGAGGGTAGATCAATGTACACCCACAGTTCACCGGTATGTTTTTAGGTCCCATGTAATAATGGGCGAGGCTATTGCCATTAATCCAAACTCCGAGCTGCTACTGAGAATTTCAAACAAAAACCCAATAACACTTTTTGCTCGACCTGGGAATCGAACCCAAGACCTCTAGCGTAGCAGTCGCGCTTAGGACCACTAAGCTACCGAGTCAGTCACATAAAATATATGATCTTGTAATAAAGTTATAAATCAAGTGCTATGTATACAACACTAAACAATACTAACATTAAATAAACGAAAGTTCATCCAACACAACAGAGCTCAGCAGTATGCATCATGCATTCATCATTTATCCACGTAGTATCAATTACCGCCATTACCAGTCACGGGCCACATCACTTTATCATTCCTCTTTCTCTCTTCTTTGCACTATTATAATTATACTTGTGCCACATTCACCGCAGAATATTCAATAATGAACAACTGTCAAATTAAGGAATAGTGCGCGAACAAAATTACTTTTTCACAACCTTTAAAATGTATTGTATTTTATAAGAGAAACTATCAAGGAAACACATGTAATAATGCTAGTACTTAGTAAATAATACAATACTAAATTGTAACTCTATGCTCTATTACTACTATTACTTTTATAACATGCAACAAGTGCTTACAAACCCACATTTTTTTTTAATGTTTGTTGTTAAAGATTCTTTTTTAGAATTTGGCTTAAGTATAGTTTTAAAATTCATATAATGTGTGCCTTTAGAATTGTGTATGATATAATTGTTAGCAGTTTTCACTATTACTAAGAAATACTTGTTTTCCTAAAAAATATACTCGACTCCCGACTCCCGACTCTCGACTTGCGACTATTAATCTAAATAGCAGACATCATCGACAGAAGGCCATAAGAAAAGTTTTTGAAAATAAAAGAAGGTAACTTTCTCGCGCTAGTGACAGTGGTAGCCGCTGACGGCGAATCGCCGGTCCCAGCACCGCGCGGCGACGGGCTCGCCAACTTTCTACTGCTGTATCAGCAATTACAACAAACATAAACTTAGTACTAAATAAATAAACAACACGTAAACGTTATAAAATAATCATTTAGTTGATCTCACTCTGATGCCATTTACTTTACGTTGAGGTGACGCAGCGATTATTATGTCAACCACTACGATTGGAAACGTAAACATACTACTAAAGTAATGATTTTAATTCATGCGTTTTGTTGTTTATATTTAAAACGTTTAAAGCGGTCATCATTCGGTATTCCATTATGGACTGAGGTCTCAGAGTCGTCAGAACTGAAATCCTTTTAGCATTAAGTATTTTAAAGCACGAAGCTGATGACGTTTTTATTTACCTCTTATTTGCAGGAAAACAAAATTATAAAGAAGTGGTTTTCTCAGCAGCAAGCGAAATAGTGAGTGATCAATGTCAAAGATATCACAGGTGCGTTCACAACATCACAGAGACTTGTACTGAATCAATGTCTCACGCCTCTATTGTAGCGACGTCCTTCGCCCTATATGAGAACGGGTTCAATAGTACCTAATCATATGTATAGTACCTATAAATAAAGCTTAAAAATGTATTATTTGTATTGTATAATATTAATAAACATACAAAAGTAGGTAATCAATTCAAATCTGTACGTGAAAGTTGCATTTTATAGTACACTACATAAACGCCACCAATAAAAATGTCTTGTTATGTTATTCATAGAGCATTTACATAAAAAAATGCGTATCACTGTATTGGTTTCTTATTTCAATAGAGCAATAAATAGAAATGCTTCCGGATATAAGCAAACTAACAAACAACTGTAACTAATAGATTAGATAGAAAAAAAGTGCGAGAAAGCGAGCGGGGTGAGGGAACGGGGAAGTAGGACACTTTCATTTTCGTTCATTTCTTTTCGGATGCAATGCGGCGAACATTTGCCGTGCTGCTTAGCACGTATCCATTACCTCCTTTCCTTGCACACTTATTAGTAGACCTTGGTGCCGATCGCGTAAAATATAAATCCGAGTTAATTGCAAGTAAACCAAGTAAACACTTAAAAAAAATGTTTGGAAAAGTGCCTTCGGACTCGCGCGATGTGGTGTCCACAACCTTAGAAGCATTATTCCATTTTAAAAGTTTAATTTCCATTCTTTAAAACTGCATAATATTGAGTATTTGTAAAGGGTTTCTGCTGATTTCTAAAAACTATAGCAACTATAAATCGGCTACAACCTAGAAACCCCTGGGTTTTTTTTTTTAAATAAATGTTGTGTATGGGAATGTACGTACTTATACTTACTATGCTTACAGATGAAAACTTATTTTACAGTATCAACAGATAGGTTCTTCGAGGACTTTAAACATAGGTGAGCCACTAAGCACACATCGATAACTTAGATAAACCGCGAACTACATGTTATTTACTTTTATTGGTTGTACATCAAACATAGATATAACCACACAGTGTTATGTGACGTTCATCTTTCCTTAATGTGAATCCAATGAGGACACCATTTGTACCCACTTAACGTATATATTAAAAAAAACGCTGTTACTAAATGTTTTGTTAACCTTATATGTTATATATGTTGTAGTTGTTTGTTATCCCTTAATAAATAAAATAAAATAAAAAAAAAACAAATGTCACTGTTTGACTGATTTTAAATGTGAACCGGATTTAATTCATAAGATCAGCGTACAATGACGGAACCGCGCGGGTGGAGCTGTCGAAAGTAAGAACTTTCTAGGCCACTATCCAACGTCACGCTAATCACGCATTTTAATAATAAAAGAGTTTTCTAATAAATGAACAAATATAAAACTATCTACTTTATGGTAAAAGCTTGAATAATTTTTGTTGTAAAGGCCTTATCGATAATTGTATATTTTCGTCATAAAACATCTTGTTTATTGGTGACTTTTCCTTATATGTTTTAAGTCTAGTGACCCGGTTGTAATATGTATTCATTATTGAAATGAATTGTTTCTTATTAGTTGGTATAGCTGTAAACTTTGACTGAATTTTACTTATTTAGAAGAATATAGTTCAAATGAAAAGGCCCGACTTTCTCTGTTATTGGCCTGATTTATAAACAATTCATAAAAAAACCCGGGAAAATGCCGTTCAGCAACTACCTTAAATGGCAAAATTTTAGTAATATTTTCCAATTATTCGATATTAGTTTGATTTTTTGGGGCTGTAGGACTTACTCTGTTATGGGGTTCTGCTGATGTTTTTAAATTTGTGCTAGTTAGAGACATCGTTTTATTTTTCCTGTAATGTAAGTGAAAAAGTATGTGGCACAAATTAAAATATCATATTTTTTTACTTGATATTTAAGTGGATAAGCGTTAGGAAGGTTTTTTATAACTACAAAAAATAAGCAACCATAAGAAGGTTTTTAGTAAAGTTGATAGATTTATGTGCAATCAATGTAAACAAAGAGTAAATAGACATATTATATAAAATATTTTGGCCCGATAATGGATAATGGATTTTCATAAATTAAAACAAAAGTTGTTATGAATTGCTTTCCAATGAAAACATAGAAACATTTCATCTGTGAAACAATACAACGTCAACAACGTCCGTTTATTCTCCGTACTAATGAGTTCCAGTAACCTAATTTACTGTAAAACCGATATAGCTTTCTACGGCCGAATCGCAACAGGTCAAACTACACTGCGATAGTAGAGTGGAAAAGGTGAAATTTAGCAGAGCGAGAAATCGACGGGATGTGATGATTATTGTAACGAGCCCACGATCGGGCGTGCGCGCAAGAGAAACTGAAAGTAATCATGGCGCTGCATTCAACCCACTTTCACTGGTGCGCTGCGCGGGCGCAGGCGACGCCGCCTCTCGTGCCCTATGCCTCGCCGCGCTGTTCCGTGCCGCGAAATTCGATACACATGACGAACGTATTTACACTTGGTATAGAAAGTACTTTCACGATTACGAAATGTTTACACCTTTAGGCTTGACATTGACGACTGGTTGATGATTGTATTGTGTATGCTAAATGGCTTTTTAGTCTACACAGCCCACACACATACATTCGTAAATACTTATGATTCTCCATACGAGGACGCCGACATTTTTCACATAATTCTTTTAGAAATTTGATACATATTTATTCAGTTTATATTTTTAATATAAATATAGGCTCTTACAATTTACATACGTTTTTTGCCAGACCACGGTGGCGCTGAAACTGTGGTGACGGATTCTACACTGACGGACGAAAGGTTTATTGTACGGAAGATGAAATCTGTTTTGAGATTAGATTTAGATTATATTTTAGTGTTACGGTTTCACAGTTTAATTTTTTTAACCGTTGCCTCACGCTAATAATTTCTCTTGTGTCGTGAGTGCGTTCACAAACATAAAAACCTACATACACAAACAGCCAGACAGATATTTGTTCAGTGCGGAATCAAACCTGCAACATGCAGCGCAGCAGCCAATCGCTCAATCAATGCGCCAAGCCAAACGTGCCGCCCAAATCATTTTTGAGTAACTAATAAAACAAAAAAAAAAAAAACAGAATCTGTCCTTCGTTTATTCTTCATAAATGGCATGTCTTTAATCAATTGCTACATTATTTCCATTTTCATATAGGTGCTAAATTTCTAATCGATGCCCTAGGCACAACAACAACACACAACACTGCGACAACAACAACAACAACTGTAACAACTTAGATATAAATCTGGCTTAACCCGGATAGCGTGGCTCCTGCTTTGTTGGTCACACATACTTCTGAACTTCTGACCTAACTTTGCCCATTAGGGGCATTAATTAGGTCGATGTGTTGGTTACTGCTGCGAATTTTACACTATATAGGGATAGTTTAAAAAAATAAGATACTCTCTTCAACTTTATGAACTTTTAACTAAATAGTAAACAAACCGGCCAAGTGCGAGTTGGACTCGCTCACGAACGGTTCCATACCAATTTCTATGAAAACGGCAAAAAAAACACGTTTGTTGTATGGGAGCCCTCCTTAAATATTTGTTTTATTTTAATTTAGTTAATTATTTATTTTAAAGTAAATACATAACAAAATATTCTGTCAATATTCCAAGCGTCTACCAGTTGCCGTTATCAATCGGGCAAAAAGGACCAAAAAAATCACGTATGTTTGAATGGGAGCCCACTTAAATATTTATTTTATTCCGTATTTTAGTATTTTTTGTTATAGCAGCAACAGAAATAAATCAGCTGTGAAAATTTCAGCTGTCTTACTATCACAGTTCATGAGATACAGCCTGGTGACAGACGGACGGACAGACAGACGCACAGCGAAGTCTTAGTAATAGGGTCCCGCTTTACCTTTGAGTACGGAACCCTAAAAATCACGTGGTTGTGGTTTCGAAAAGTTTTTCGAGGATTAATTAAATTAAATAGTAATTGACATTTATTAATAGTGTAGGTAATACCTGTACGCAGTCTCAAAAAAAATACCTTGACGTGATTAATATGATTTTGTTTCAACATTTACCGTGACTCTGAGATTAAAACTAAGTTTTGCAAAGTGAATGCCAGTAAAAGTTCGAAATTAACGATTACCACGGAACAGTTCAAACTTTCACCATTAACACAGGCAAATCCTAGGTTTTACTGGAAAATCGTAGGGTTAGAGCTTAGTAGGGTAGGGTAGTCCGAGCTTTTACAGTAATATTAGTTTTAAGTTATCTTGCTACGCCCTGAATGAAAATGAAATTCTCCAGGCCGATTCCGGCCACGGCGGCTAACCTTAATGCAGGCTAGCCACGTACGCAGGAGATATTATAGTGCACAAGTGTGTGCGCAAACACAGGTGCACTCCCTCTTTCCTAACTCTCATAGCCCGAAGGAACGGCAATCCGACACGACCGGAGAGAGATCAGGCGCAGGACCAACGGCTTTCCGTGCTTTCCGAGGCACGGGGGTGTCACACCACCAACTTCCAAACTCCGAGAACTACTGAGAAATTCCTAATGGAAAAATCCAATAACACTTTTTGCCCGACCTGGGAATCAAACCCGGGACCCCTTGCTCAGCAGTCGCTCTTGCGACCACGAGACCACCGGGGCAGTCAACGCCCTAACAGGGTCATATATACTCACTAGTTTTTAAGCTTAGCCTGTAAAATTGGTTGTGTACATTTTGCATTAAATGAATTAATAAAACCTGAAAAAAAAACACTTTACATTATTAGATATTCGCACAGTTTCGAGAAATTGTTATTTATACCGTTTTTACGATATTATGCATGTTCACGAGAGAAAGCTTTTGCATAACACCTCGTTCATTTATTATTTGTTTAAATATAAAAAGATTAACGTTTAAAATATAGAAATGCTTTAAATGCTCTAGGTGCTTTGGCGTATGATCTGGTGCACGTGCAAGCTAGAAACCACTGCAGATACGAATAAATAAGTAGGTTAGCTTATAGATAAGTTTCAGTTAACTTTCAGTTAGTCAAAACAACTTATTTGCAATGGATACCTTTCACCAGCTTTTAATTTTTCAATGATTTGGTTGTTTTGTTTTCTTACTAGAATTTAAAATGCGCGCGCACTTTGTGTACCTAAACGAGACTAATATTATTAAATTGTATAAAATGTGGTCACGCGGTCAGTCCATATACAGTACCTTTCTGGTAAAATCTATACGTATGCAATTGAATTACTTGAGGCCGTTGCCTTACCTATTGGATGAAGTAGGTACGTACTACATACGTAGTATTACTATTACCTCGTGCCTGTGTAACACATAACCCCTTATCTTTCCGGTTAGCCAAACAGTGAAACTGTCACAATTATGATGATACATGAAAAAAATTGAAAACAACAACACAGTGGAAAAATATTATAATTCTAACTAAGTATGTTATCAATAGAAAGACCTAAATTAATCATACTTAATATAAAACCAAAAGAAACTATTATTATAGTTTAATATTTTTCTTTAGCTTAGAGACACATTAATTTTATTTTATGACTCTCGGTAAAGGACGAATGCGCTAATTAATTAATTATTATTTTATTATTTAAAACATATGCTAGCTTTTTAACGTGTTTAGTAAATAACATTTGGTGTCATGTGAAAAATAAATGCTCACACAATATTCGTCATCGGATTCAGTTTACACGAAATACGTCACACGATTTCCTGCTTTTCCCTAATAAAACTAACAAATATGCTTGAAAACAATCCAGATTAACAAAATAATATCCAATGATTTCCAACGAACTCACATGAATGAAGCTCATTTAGCTGGTCGAGCTCGTGGGTTCTAATAGCGTTGGCGTATCGCTGCTAGGCATAGATCGGGCATCGCTCGTGGCGCTAGCGATAGCAGCGTGGCGCGGTGTCAGGCGGTGTCGCTGAACCGCGCGCGAGTCAAGGGCCTCGGTCGACGACCGCACGCCAACCGCGGCCCCTTTTCTTCCACCACAATACACACACTAAATTGGCGGGCCGCTTTACAATTCATTAAAGACTCTAAGTAACATCTGGATAACTGTATTTTAATATTCTAGTATGTATTATTATTATTGGTTTTGAGATTAACCACCGATACGTTTAACAATGGTATAAAATCTTGCTTGAGTTGTTTAATAATATTTAGAACAAAATTTGATTAAATGAGTACCTTATCACATCAAAATTTATTTCTTCGACATCCGAAAAGTAAATTCGGTAAGATTGCTTTTCGAGCGCACAAACGCGAAACCTTTGATTATAAACAGTTTTACTCGTAGAACAACTCTTGTAAAATGACACTACGAAGCCAAGAATCACTGTTCTTCTCATCATTGTGATATTTTATTTCGTACAGGACCTGAGAACTTTCCGGTTACGAAAATAGAGGGCCAGTGTTCTGATTTTCATTCAAGAACCTACGTA
Source organism: Caradrina clavipalpis (assembly GCA_932526535.1). Classification (NCBI taxonomy): domain Eukaryota; kingdom Metazoa; phylum Arthropoda; class Insecta; order Lepidoptera; family Noctuidae; genus Caradrina; species Caradrina clavipalpis. The sequence continues at coordinate 9,700,282 of OW052093.1, forward strand.
GTTTTTCGAATACACGTATGAAACGCTATACCCATACCTAACAAAGGTTGAATTAGCCCCACGACCCCTTTGATCAAGATTCCAGAGAAGACCTAGTTTAATGTGTATAACAATCATAATATCACGAATTTAAAATGTGTCATTTACCACCTTGTTGTTTAATGGTAAAACACAAAATACCTTCCTAAGTATGAGTTCATCTAGGAGCGCAGTGTGTGTGTTTACTAACACGCGCGTACGAGCATGAATAATATTGTAAGTTTTCATTGAGTGTTGGAGTTGCAATATAGGTTGGTAATCGGTCAAATACGTGGCGTGCAATGCGTGCCGGTGGCGGCCGGCCACGGCTGGTCGACGAACCCGCGCGACCATAATGCCCACTAACTGACTCAACAACCTGTATTGCAACAAATTAATAATAACAAACTAAATACGTACAATTTTAATCTAGGCCGCTTAGGCTATGGGCAACGACGCCTGATTTATTTATTGATGAAGTTAAAAGACGAAATATCGTTGTTTACGTTGGGTTTTACAATTTTACTGGAAACTTCAAATTGGATCTGTGGTTAAATATTTGTTTTATTACTGTAAGGCGTCTTGTACATAGGTTTTTTTTTGCATCGTCAAGATTTCACAAATAATGTGCTGTTACTTCTTCGTCTGTTGTCACAATAGTTTTAGTCACACGCGTCACCAAAGTTATTATTTTGTTATTACCTATTTTGAATTAATTAATAATTATGTCAACAGCATTTTATAATCTACTTCCTTTTTTTATTCCAAGTAACAATTGTTGTTATTGTTAGCCGAAAGCTTTAATTTATTGTCACTTATGTGCTTTCAACATTGCTTGCTTTTTAATAGGAAAAATACTAGATAGTTAATGTTTGGGATACAAACGTGTCCACTCAATTCTAGGTAGGACCTAATGCAATAGGGAATACAAATACCTACTTGTCTTGGCTTGTATTTGTCGACTTGTTGTTACAATGATTGATGACGAATTTATGCATTGATGTAGATACCTAATTATGAATTGTTTTTGTAATTCCGGATACACGTTTCTGGTTTACGATTAATTACTTTGACCAGGTGTGATTAAAAATACTGACAATATATTTTTATTATGTCGCAAATCTGCCTACTATTGTGTTGTATTGCATCACTTTACAGAACAGGATCTCGGAAAGTCTAAAAGCCATGCATGCCATCAGAATAGGTAACTGAATACATTAGATATTCTCCACTTAGTACAATATATATTATGGTAAATAGGTATGGTAATGTACAAAGGAGATCAAGTAAGATAGATTCCAAACAGTTTAATTATCAAACTGTAATAAAAAAATTAAACACTATTTATTGTAGTGCCACCTGGGTCTGATTATTTCGTGCCTACAATGCTGCAATACTTCATCAATACAACCAATTTCTTAAAATAAACCTATACCTAATAAACGAACATAGTGAATTATTATTGTAGAGAGCATATAGGATGCTATATGGGGACATCATGACACATCTGCAGTTCGTCACAGGTTTTATTGTCGCACCAGTAACCGTAAAATGTCCGAATGGTATTTGTAACCAGAATGGCATCACCTTGTGGACCTATTTAAGTAGCCATTCCGGCTAACGACCGTCTGGCGAGAGGTTAATCGTGGTTCACCTGCGGGTAACTGTCGGCGCGGTGCCACACAGCGGCTTTGTTCGCCGCTGTTAGGTAGGTGTTTCCGCGACGCTGACCGTGAACGTGGTCGCTCACCCGCTCCACACGCACTAAACTTACCAACTTTATAGGGCGGGGGCAGCCACCTGTCTCGAAGATTTGTGTAACGTCCCCTCAAACAGACAATACAACTCAATGGCTCTTCTTGCTACCAAAATAAAGGTAGTAAAGCACTGCTTATCGAGTCACCAAGAATTTTGGAAAACATTCTAATTTTATTCCAGTTTATAATATAAGGATTTGCTGTCTTGCCATTTAACCCACAAAACATCCTATACCAAGTATGACGAGTGGGCAAGCGTAACAGGCGGAAGGGACCTCGTAACGCTTTTACCTTGGATTCAGTACTAGGTTCTAGATCTTATTCGACAAAATTTTAGTGGGTTATTAGAAATATCTGCTGTTCCATACAAAATTGCAACACCTACACAGTGAAAATGTATGGAACAGCAGATTTTTATTTACCTAACCGACCTTTATCAAGCATCACTCTGAAAATATATAATTATGGCACCCGGAATGGGCACTTGTATAACTTATGTTATAGTCTCCAATAAGGAACAGATCACGCACGCTCTGTCCACTGGTTACGTGATTTTTACCTTATTATCAATAATACATAATGATCATATATTACGAATCAATTTAGCTCCTAGCCGAGTAAATATTATCATCTCTAGTCAGGTAAGTTAGAGTAGTTTTCGGCTGCCCGTGTCGATTATAGGCTGTCAAATTGAACAGTAGGTATATGCCCGCCATCTATCGGCCGCCAGACAGACTCATTTCATCGGTTAGCGACAGGACGTAGGAAAGTATTGTGCAACAGCAAGCCCATCTGGTCCAGTGACGGCAGCGCTGTCGGTAAACAAAAAGTCAGACCCTTGTTACTTTTCATAGTACCTACATAATGTCGTTAGTTCCAATTAAACCCATCAAGCCGATCAATAGGTTTGCTGCACATTATGTAAAATCACTCTTTGTATAATGCAGTCCTCAGGCAATCCGACATGTAAAAATACTTTTTTACAAAAAAGACAACCTCCTTCAAAAACTAAAAAGTGAAAAATAACCTTAGTTTGGGCAGTCGGTAGCAATACAAAACTTTGTAGTTTTGTATTGCTACCGACTGACTGTGTGTGTGTGTGTTTTGTATTGTTTGTACAATCAAAGCCGCCGACTTCCAAAACTAAAATAATTTTTCATTTTTTAGTTTTTGAAGGCAGTTGTTTTTTTGTAAAAAAAGGTTTATTTTTTGCTTTTTAGTATCTTACTGTCCGCCAAATCCATGAAGGAACGGTATTACTACGTAAATAAACAAGCCGCCACTTATAAGTCTGTCTGTACTTGGATGACATATTTTATCAGTTACTAGCTTCTGCCCGCGACTTCGTCCGCGTCACAGTTGATGTGTTATCCTACGGGTACCGTACATTTTCCCGGGATAAAAAGTAGCCTATGTGTTATTCCAGACTATAATCTATCTTTGTGCCAAATTTCATCCAGATCCATTCAGCCGTTTAAGCGTGAAAGAGTAACAAACATCCATACATACATACAAACTTTCGCCTTTATAATAGTAGTAGGATAGGATAAGTAGGATTTTGATACTACTTACCTGATTTCGATTAAATTCATATGGGATCACCTCTAGAGTATCTATGACATACCAAACAAAAAATCATAATTTATAGGCGAAATTACTGCACAACAAACATAAAAAAATATACAGTCGAATTGAGAACCCACTTCTTTTTTGGAGTCGGTTAAAAAAAATCACCGCAGCAAAAAGACGTCTCTTATCGAGATTTTGTTTTGACATAATCATAATAATTAGCGTCTCATTCTCATCTCGTATAAATGACTGTACATTTTAAAGTTAGTTCCCTGTCTAGTGGTTTTAAAGATATTCTCCCTCCTCAACTCCCCACTAGTCCTAGTTAGGGCACAGCTCCACCAAATTAATGCTGACTTGTGGACTTTCGAGGGTGTTCTATAGCTTTCCCTAAGTAAAAATTGATTATCATTCAAGTAGGAATGTACTTAGTTACAAAGTAGTAATTTCTATCCCTACATTTCACCTCATACCACATTCTATTCCTTTACAAGTAGTAAAGTAGTAGTTAAAAACATTGTATTTAGGTAGGTATTTTAAAACTACCTTTTGGCAGGTGCAAAGCTATGAACCATATACCTTTAAGGTAGGCTGGTAGGTAAATGGTTTAAAAGAAAAGGTTGGCTTTGAATTCGAAAACGTTGACAGAAATAAAACTAGATGAAATATGTACCTACCTTAATAAAATATGAAAACATGTAGTACCTTACCTTACCTATAATAGTAGGTAAATAAATCGAGAGGAGAGAATCATTTTGGAAAACTATAGGGGCGGGATGAGTGGCGTGGCCAAGTGGAATGGTACTGGTGACCTTGTCAGGGCGAGGTCAAACCACCCCGCACCTGAGCTCGACGCCACCGCGGCAGCTCTACCTGCGCCTCTGCGGACGTCACCGCGAAGCGCGAACCCACATGAGTAACATAAATGCCACCAGTCGCTGAAATCCTTCATTGGTTTTATTTCGGTACATGTATCTAGGTACCCTAGAACTTTTTAGTAGACAAGGTACCTACCTAATGTAATTGAAAGTTGATTGACTTTGATGACTGACGAACTGCTTCATTTGCTTGCTTGCCCCTGTATCTGCCTCTAACATCGTGCAGTATCACTCCGGTTAGTCACATGTTTCTTATACGAGTACCTACCATGGTTGCAAATTATGTACCTATAGGTACCCAATCCTCAGGAACGCAGAAAAGTAATATTGTGTATAGCTCAGTAACATGACAACCTGTATAAACTTCCGAGATTCAAGTTTGGCATAACTTTATTTCCCGTTTATTAATGGGGATGATTTATAGTTATGGACACGACACAATCCACGATCGCGAAAGCGGATCACGGCAGACGGCAGAGCGGAACAGTGTTGGGACTTCGGGAGCGATGACGGAGGTGCGCGGCCTTGGCCGTGATCGCGCGCTCGATATAGCCCGGCCGAGCGCCCCGCCTGCCGCCTGCCTCCAACCTCCCACGTACTCTTCTCCTCCCTACGTTTCACCTCATACCACATTCTATTTCCTTCCGATTTTCTTATAGATAGGTATTTTACAGTTATTCCGACTGAAGAGATCCACGGTTTCATGCGGCCTACCTACTTAAGAAAATAAAAAGCCATTCCCTTAGACTGGTTTTCGTTGATAAACACCTAGGTGTACCTTAGGTACCGATTCGCTGTCAACGGCGGATCCAGGGGGGGGGTCATGGGGGTCATGACCCCCCCCCCCCTGAGCTGGTTCCAGGACTTAGATGGACCACTAATTGAACATATAACTACATACCCTCAATATTTAATTAATTTGATATAATATAATAGCGTTGAATGGTGGAAAACTTTCGGGAACGAACGAATTTGAATTTTACCGCGTCACACTTGCGCGCGCTCCTCGACTACTAGCGTGTTCGAGATGAAAACTCACCGCATGGTGAGTTAACCGAATGATATTAATATTTTATGCTACGAGTACATACCGTTTCTATCAAGTTATAATTAGTTATATCCTAATATAAGAATTTTTTTATGTATGTTCTATGTTAGGGGGTTTGGTTTCCGCACTTAGTCCTACAATGGACCATTGTGCGTGAGCCGTGGTGGGGGCTATTCCAGCCAGCCCACCTCCCTCCAAAAGCAGATCAGTCTTCCCGGTCTCCTCAGGACGACCGCAAGGGAGCTTGGTGTTCCAAGAGTTTCTTTGCGGATCTGGGCGACGCCGGTGCATTCGAGGAGCACGTGCGCAACCGTTTCTTCTGCCTCCATGCACGCTCTGCACAGAGGACTTTCTGTGATGCCTAAAGTGTGGAAATGTTTGTTCAGTGAGCAGTGGCCAGTGATAGTCCCCGCCACCAGTCGCAGGCTAGCTCTGTCCAGGCGCAGAAGGCGCCTGGTTAGGCCCATGTCCAAACATGGCAGGGCCTCCTTGGATTACCTGCACCCTGGTGTCGAGGCCCACCACTCCTCTGTTTGTGTATGTGTGTAGTCTTTCAACCAGTTCCTAAGCTGATTGAAAGGAATGGGCACTATTGGTTCAGGTCCGAAGGCTTTCGTGCTAGAACCCCTCCTGGCGAGTTCGTCAGCAGCATCGTTACCTAGTGATCCACTGTGTCCTTTGATCCATTGTAGCGTCACTCTGTTACGGTTTTTTCCGTGACGCATTCTAGAGCGTTATAGCATTCCAGTATTAATCTCGATGTTATTTGTTTTTTTTGTAAAGATTGGAGGACTGAGGCACTGTGAGAGAGTATACGGATATCGGTGTCCGTGACTTTCCTTTCCTCAATGGCGTGTGCTGCTTGGATAATGCCTATACATTCTGCTTGGTATACAGTGTTGAGCATTCCAAGGGGTCGGGATATTTTAATGTTTAGGTCCTCGGAGAAGACCCCCACTCCAGTACCCCGATCCGTTTTTGAGCCGTCGGTATAAATCCTTAGCTCTCTTGGACCCGAGTAGTCGCATAACTCCGATGTGAGCTCTATGTTGTAGTGTTTGTGGAAGCAGTGTTTTTTCACAATTCTATCGTTGGGTGATGCCATCATGGGCTGTCGTCTGATCGCATCCTCTTTCAGTTGTGTGTGTTTAACTCTGGAGTCTTTAATTAGAGTGTTGGATATTTCGAGTCTGAATGTTGCTAGGGCCGCCTCTTCTCTTACGATTAGGTGTAGAGGTGGTAATCCCAACATTGCCTGTAGCGCAGCGGTGGGAGATGTTCGCATGCTGCCGGTAATCGCTACACAGGCTAGTCTTTGCAGTTTCTCGAGATCCTTCTGGGCTACACTTAGATTGGTCCTGGGCCACCAAACTAGAGATCCGTATGTGACAATAGGTCGGATGACTGTGGTGTATAGCCAGTAGGTAATTTTGGGGGTAATGCCCCAATCCCTGCCGAGCAGTCTTCTACATTGCCCTAGGGCTATACTGGCTTTTGTGGTGATGTATTCTGTGTGTTTGGCCCAGTTCAGCTGTTTATCCAAATAGATGCCCAGGTATTTGGATTCGTTTGATAAGCTTAGGGTGGCCCCAAAATTTTTATGTATTTTGGCTACACTACCTGTCAGTGTAGCGACAGCAGAAAGATCTTTCTCTACGTTGCGCAGAATTAAATCGTGGCTAAGATCTTCGATGGTTGAAGATCGCCTAACCGGACTGGCACTTCTCCACGTTCATAAAAACGTACCCATTGACGTAAATGACGTAATAACGCGTTTCGGGAGAAGACGTCAAAGAAAAATTGATTTTGCTATTTAAATATATGTATTTTGTCTGTTCGTATTTTGTTTGTTGAAAACCCTTGTCGTACCACCTCTTCACTTTTGCGGAGTTTTGCGTCATACCCCTCGACATACCTCTAGCTGTTATGACAAATCATCCACCACGGTTATGGAATATTAATAGGCTGCCTCACTCCGTGTGTGATAGTGCTTCCCTGGATGTCTTCAAGAGAATATGGCAATATGTACGTGTATATGTTAAGTTAAGCAAGTTATTAGGTGTTAAGAATTCCAAGTGTACAATAAAGAATGAATATTTTGAAGTACAGTACTTCCGTACATTAATAAAATGCCTACTTTTTACTTGTATCTATTGTTATCAAAATTAAATTGTAAGTTTTCGACTTGACCACGACTATGTGACCCCCCCCTGGTGCCAAAGCTGGATCCGCCCTTGTTCGCTGTGGCAACATAATTATAATCCTTACTAATATTATTAATGCGAAAGTAACTCTGTCTGTCTGTCTGTCTCTTCTTCACGCCTAAACCACTGAACCGATTTCAATGGAATTTGGTACAGATATAGTCTGGGACCCGAGAAAGGACATAGGATAGTTTTCATCCCGGAAATCCCCCGGGAACGGGAACTATTAATCCACGCGGACGAAGTCGCGGGCAAAAGCTAGTGTAACAATAATTCGAATGTTATTCAGTCTGACATAGACAATTTGTAAATTACACATCCTTCGATTATATCTTCAAATCTTCGAGCGTTCTTATTATTACGATCCCAGCACTATGGTAAAGTAAACAATATTTAATTTTAACGTCTAGAGGTCGAAAACATTGCGTCGCAGAATATTTATTCCGTAAGCTGTGCATAAAGTCGCTCAATAGAACCTACTTAGTAGGCAGACGGCGTAGTTAGAGCGAATCAGAATTAGACACCAAGGCCATCAAGCGAAGTGATATCATTTATATGGCGTGTCTGTCCCTGAACTCGGCGAATGACGCACGTGGACTCAAATATCACCCTGACCTTAGTCGTAAAAATAATCTTTGGAAATGCCAGCTAATGGAATACTTTCCACCTAAACACAATCATTCATTGTACATATATAAAGCAAGTTGAAACAAGGGTCACCTACATAGTTTGTTCAGGAAACTAATCTGACTCAAGGCAAGTTATACTCAAACAGTCAATGGCCCTAGACTACATTAAATTATTTCAAATAAATAATTGTTCAAGCTTTTTCTAGCTACCTAATAAAATAAATTAAAACGATTATAATCCAATTCACGAATAAACGAGAACTTATTTTTACCATACCATATAGGTCTCTAATGTGACGACAGGTCGCGGATACACACTTGATATGAATTATTACATACCATCACGCTAGTACTCCCCGAAGGATTAGGAAGAGGTGTACCAATGAGCACCCACAGTTCGCGATATGTTTAGGTCCCATGTAATAGGGGGTTTGCCTATTGCTATTAACTGGACACAAATCCTAACTCTGAGCTGCTACTCATCATCATCTCCTTAGCTTTTTCCCAACTATGTTGGGGTCGGCTTCCAGTCTAACCGGATGCAGCTGAATACCAATGTTCTACACGGAGCGGCTGCCTATCTGACCTCCACAACCGAGTAACTGGGCAACACGATACCTCTTGGTTAGACTGGTTGTCAGACTTCTTGGCTTCTGACTATCCGTAACGGCTGTCAACGATCTACGAATGATAGCCGGGACCAACGGCTTTACGTGCTTTCCGAGGCACGGGGGTGTCACACCACCAACTTCCAAACTCCGGGCTGTTACTAAGAAATTCCTAATGGAAAAACCCAATAACACTTTTTGCCGGACCTGGGAATCGAACCCGGGACCCCACGCTTCTCAGTCGCGCTTGCGACGACGAGACCAACTCTGTTTCGACAACACGATTTCGCGCACCGGCTGAGTGATCGGCTGCTGCGCTGCGTGTCGCGGGTTCAATTCCCGCACGGAACAAATATTTCTATGGCCTTTATATAGTTGGTCAGACTGATTGTGTATGTGAATTTATGTTTGTAAACACCCCCGCGATACAAGAGAATTTTCTATAATTTAAAAACTTAACTTTACAACCTTAAAATAAAAAAAAAACAAAACATTGTTAAACAATTCCATAATATTCATGGCGATTCCTGGTATTCAGTCTTGGTTGGATCTTTTTTCAGTAAAATACACAACCAATTTATTGGACTTATAAATATATATAAAAATGTTTTTTTTTTAAGTCATTAAGTAAATTGGTCGTATATTAAACGTTTTCACGAGTGACATACTCTAGCCCAATTCAAATTTGAGATTGATTGATGATTTAATTGATTATTATTCTGTAAATACATATTCGTTACGGGCGCATTTAATATTTTATATTAACCGACGATACATGTTGAAATAATTTAAAAAAAAACAATAAAAAATAGTTTCGTGTACTACCCTTTAGCTCCAACCTCCCCAACTTACAAGATATCGCCACTACATTATTTATTATTATACTTATTTTAAACATTACACATTATTATTTAGCTTTAGCCTTCTTGCCTTTCTTTTTAGGCGGCGTGCTTTTGTTAGGTTTATTGTTCTTCGAAGAATTACCCTTTTTGCCGCGTCCCTTCGTTTTCTCCTTTGCTTTTTGCGCGCGCAAGTCTTTCTTCATACGAGGGTCGACCACCTTGTAATGTCCTTTAACACCCTGGGGTCGTTTCATTCGTTTGGCAGTGGTATGTTTTTTAGCCACCACATAAGTTATTTTCTTTTTACCGTCTGTCTGTGCCTTTTTATATAACGATTTGATTTGTTGGGCTTTTTCCCTCTCCGACATATCGGCATTTTCCATAACTGCTTCCACCTTCTTCTTAGCACGTTCCATCTTCTTTATCATGCGCTTCTTCTTTCGTGCTTTGGCTTCTATAACTTTCTTAATCGGTCTAGCGTTGATGTCTTGCAACCTGTTTTTATATTCTTCCGTGTATTTCTGAAAAAAAATTAAAATACTTAAATATACAATTGAAAGAGACATAGAAAAATTCAAGTAAAGATTTATGTAAAAATAACAGCAATTACTAAAAACAACAAAAACAGTTTGGTGTCATAACATCATCCACAACTTTATTACCTCTGGAACAATGACTTCCTTCTTCATATGTTTCTTTTCATCATCCACAAACCAGTCTGGCAAGTTCTTATCATTGAAGGCATAGCGGTTCCAACCGTCATCTATTAAATCCCTTTTGAATTTTTTTGATGTTGCTATCATCGTTCCTAAAGCGAGGGTCTCAGCATCCATCTTTAGGGTTTTCTTTAGCCGTTTTAAGTCTATAAAAGAATAATAACAATTCATATTTAATTCAACTCTATTATATAAATCATGTTATGATAAAAAAGAAAAATGTGAAAACAGTTTTATGAAGCAGATTCTACAACTGCAATATCTAATAAGCATGTATGAATATACAGTTTGCACTTAAGCATTACCACTACGTATTTTACAGGAATAAAATACTACAATAATAATAACAGCGTATTATTGTCCCACTGCAGGGCAAAGACCTCTTCTCATGCAGGAAAGGCATGATGAGCATTGATTATTACGTTTGTTCAAAGCGGAATGGCGATTCCAGACTTATATTACATTAGTCCAGATTTCCTTACAATGCTTTCCCTCACCAATATCAGTGTGTATCCAAAATAAACATGGAAAAAGTCACAATGGTACTAGCCTAATATTTAACCCATAACCTCATGCATGGGAGGCATAGCTTTAACTACAACCATCACTACTTAAAATAATATGAAAATCATCAACACATAACAATGAGCCCTGACCGACACCCGTGGGCTACTATTTTTGTTTTTTAAATGTTTTTATTCATTATATTAATATTTTAAAATGTAATTTATATGTATGTTTAAATGAATAATAGTATAATAAACAAATATATACATACCAGGATCTTCTGAAACTACTTCAAAACCATCTTTTTTACTGGCTTTTGCCCCAGCCTTGCCTGATGCAGGAGCCACATTGTCCTCTATGTCATAATCACTGTCTGAAGAATCGTCACTAGAACTCTCATCATCAAGTTTCCGTTTTAAAGTTCTGCTTTTTGTATCGTCGGCTGTGCCATCTTCAGCAACTTTTTTACCCTTTTCTTTGTAAGTTTCCACCAACTTGTCTAAATCAACACCTTCGTCATCATCTTCATCAATGTCCTTAAAACTGTCTTTCTGAAACCATAGCTCTGCCTTCATGGAGCGCCGGGAGACTGGATCAGTATTATCCAAGTCAGTCAACAGTGGGTGGTTCTTGGGCACAGCCTGGGATTTAGCCACCTTACTATTTCGTAATGTGTTCAATTTTGTTATTTTAGCCACTTTTTTATTTTCAGTATCTGAATCTGAAAAGGCTGAAGTACAAAGCAAATTTAATATTAATAAATAATATTATGTAATGATGAAAAAGACCAATTGTCTAAACTTTTAATTTTTAAAGCATAAAGCAATATAAAACTTTACCTAAAGTCTCCTTCTCTTGCTCAGTGTCAGAGTCTGATTCCAGTTCAAGTTCACTGTCTGAGTCTTTATAGTAGAGGCCTGAAGAGTCCAGTTTTGAGGACTCTGTATCATATTTGACATACTTTTGTTTTACTTTAAATTCATCATCTGAGTCACTGGCTTCTGCCAATATATCTGGTTGCTGGTCTACCATACGCGCCAGTTCCTATAAAATAATTTAAATTTAAAATTATTTATCTGATAGGTACTTGTTTCTTACCCAGAGGAAAGTCAGCTTTTTAGGAATCCATACCAAAATGAAAAAATAAAAGTCTACATATTATGATGTGACCTTGTCTGCCTTGCTGTCAGCAAGCAACAGCTACTCTTTTTAGCATCTGATAAAGCTTGAAATTGAGAATGGTTTTAACAATTTATGATTAATTGGCTCAATCTCACCCAGTAGCAAGTGATGATGACAGTTCAAGACCAAAATGATTTTTTTATGAAACCTGTAAATATCTGACAATAAAATCATTTTGGGCTTGAAAACCCCTCCACAACTTATTTGATTCTTTTGTTTCTGATTTGAGATACTCACTTCAGCATTCTTGATGTCTGACAACTTAAACATATCATTGCTCTCCAAAATAGGTCCTCCATCACCTTTGAGTACCATTTTCAGATTCATCTTCTCTGCCAACTTTTGTCTTTGTTTATTTAGTTGTTTCCTTTTTCGTTTAGATGTGCGCCTTTCCTCATCCTACAACAAACATTGCATTAGATAACATTAAATCTAGGGACAAGTTCACAAGTTCGGAAAATCTCTTTAATTACACAAAATGTATGTACCTGTAGTCCGGCTATCTCTGCATCAACATCATCTTCATCATCACCCTCAGTTACTTCTTCTTTTTCTTTATCACCATCATCTTTCACATCTGTCTTGACTACCTGTACATTGAAAATTAAAAACATTTTTTTTGTGTTTAACTAAACGGGGTGATGTCCTAACAGACTATACCGACAAGAAACATTGAAACCAACTCTGAGGGCACTAATATAATAAAACACAAAGTAAATAGTAGGTAATGTCAAATTAACATGTATGTTACGTATTATAAAGTAATGTAAAAACGTATAAACCAAAAGAAATATTAAAATATTTTTTAAAACTGACAACATTAATTGTGTAAAAATTTAAGTAAGTAAACTTAGCGTTTATTTAAAAGCTTAGTACTACAGCCCCAATTTTTGAGGCACAGTGTCCAAAGAAACTTGGCAGTGTGTAGTCTTTTATTACCTGTGAGGCTTTAAATTCCTTCATTTGCTTAAACCAGCTTAGCAAAGCTTTCAGATCCTTTCTGCCCAGTACTTTAATATCTTTACAGCATTCTTTTATTTCTGCAGTAGTTTTAGGGTGTTGCTCAATGGACTTATCATCAAACACAATCTGTAAACAAACATCATTATAACAGTTACCATTCAATGTAATACATAACTCAACAAGACAAATTTAAGGATCTTAATAGCTAAATGATAAAACATGTACCTGAGAGCATCCCTGAAGTAAATCTATAGGGTCCTGGTCTTCACTCAAAAACTGTGAAAGCATTACTTTGTGATGTGTGGTGTAATCATTCTCAAGATATCCTTCAGCTTTAGCTTTCTTTTGCTTTTCAGGGTGTAAAATATTGATGTGTTGTTTCTTTACAATATCCAAATCCTCAAATACATGTTTGGGATCAAGAAATTTTGGGTCAATAGTATCTGGTGCAATATAGCCCTGACAGACCACAAATATTTCTGATGATTCATTACGAGAGGCCTGCGGCTTTGTTGCATGGACTTTCTTAAAAAATTGTTTCAACACCCACAATAGTGCATGATAATCTTTAGATCTGAACACTTTGGTTACAAACCATCCTCCTTCTCTCAAGAAATTTGTGGCCAGTTTTAGGGCACTGAGTGTCAGACAGGCTTGTTGGTATGCATCATGAATCCAGTTCAAACCAACATTTGGGGCACCATCATTGAGGACAACATCGGCTTTCCATGTTTTGATTTCTTTTTTAATTGCTGATTTACATTTTTCTGTTGTAATATCTTCAGTTAAACCAATACAACCGGGGACTGGTTTGATTGGAAACAAATCAACGCCAATAACCACACTCGATACAGGCATGTTCTGATGCGCCACTTGCATCCATCCACCAGGCGCGGCACATAGATCGATGCATACTCGAGATTTTTGTAAGAATCCAAATTTTCGATTCAGTTGTATTAATTTGAAAGCAGCTCTTGAGCGATAACCTAAAATCACACAATAAAACTTAAATTCATTGCATATATATATTACAAAACATAAGATTACCTAAATATTGGGTACATAATTATCGCTTTCTAAACATTTTCCAAAAGTATTACCTACCTGTTTCTTTTGCGAGTTGATAATATTTATCTTTCCGCTGCTTTCCTACTTTTGTCTTCTTCCCCATTTTTTCAAATAGATCACATCAATTTATATAATATATACAACTTGTTTTAATATATTAATAATAGCTGCTTGATTGAAGCGTGGAGCTATAACTATTATTTGAGGTTAAGAATATGCATGAAAACTAAAGAAACACCATGCATGCCCTTGCCTTGCGGCTGTGGTCTGTCACTTGTCAGTGTCACTGTGTCAGTGTCAGTTAGAGTCACTGTCATTTGGTGCTTGGTAAAAAATATCGATATTTATTTCCATAAACATATCATCACGCTGGTATTTCCCGAAGTTATGCAAAGGTGTACAATGTACAGACGACAGCACATTAAGCTATCCCAAACTGTCAAATTTTCCTAATTAAATATGAACCTTATCTTTTTGCTATGAAGTTGAATATCTATCGGAGTAATTTGACAGATTGGGGTAACTTGATGTGCTGGCCTCTGTACATACAGTTCACTGGTATGCTTAGATCTCGTGTAATAGGGGGCGAGTCTTTTACTATTAGCCGGGCACAAAGGCTAACTACGAGCTGTTACTGAGAATTTCATAGAAAAATCCAATAACACTTTTGATCCACCTGGGGAACAAACTTATAAAAATGTGCTGAATTGAGAGCATGCTCCTTATTTTTCGAATAGCTTAAAGAACGAAACACTTCTGGAACAATGATCACTCCTACTTTCACACTTCGTTAATCTACAGCTGTGCGATTCTCTAAAATGCAAGCTCGAAAACGAGTCCTCATTGGCTTAGTATTCGTTCACCGTGGTGACGTCACCACGGCGAACGAATATACACCAATGACAAGTTGGTTCGTTATCGAAGTGGGACTCGTTTTCGAGCTTGCATTTTAGAGAATCGCACAGCAGGACTAAGCACTGTAAAAAACCCAAAAGGAGGTTTTAGCAGTCTATTATAATGTTTTCATTTGTGTGCGCATTTGTTTCTCCTTTCTTCAACCCAAAAGAGGGTGTAAAGTGCGGATTTCTTCAAAAAGTTGTTCAAGGTGCTTAGAAGTAAACATACTAAAACTCTCTGCGATTACGAGGTGAACCGGTGTGGGGGGAGGGGGATAAAAGTTCCCATTTCTGAGTTTTTCACTAATATGATCTATAAAAAGGTGCGTCGTAAAGAAGAAATATCCTCAACGTAATGAAAGCTAATACAATTTTTTACAATCCTAACCACATCCTAACACTGTTTTTTTAATTCTTATTATACCCAGCCGGACGAGAAGGGGTCCCTACTCCAGCCCACCCCCCAGACGCGGGGATTTTCTGAAGGGCTTAAGGCCTAGCTCACGCACTCTACAACTAGGTACTTTTTTTTAGGACTATTTGTCATTATTCCCTCCAAAAAAATGTGATTAAATCCCCGAATCATGGACTTTATAAGTCCATGCCCAGTTTCAACTTTGTGTGGCTGATTTTTAGATTGCAACTCCGATGGAGAATAGAGAAATCCAACGATGACGTCAATATTTATTTTTATTTTTCATGTTGGCAATCGGTATTTCATCAAAATCACCATTGTTTCGTAATTTCGTTGTTGAATTGAAGAATACATACGTGTGTAATTGTGTACATCTACTAACTTACGTACGTCTGTGGTCAAAGAGTTCGTGGCTTTGAGTCTGACTGCGCATTCTAAAAATAATCGGTCCATACTTTAGCATCGTTTAATTCGCTAAATACTGAAGTTTCTTTACAAGAGTTTTGGGATTTTACTACAAAGCAAATTATTTTAACTTTTAAATTTTAATATTTTGACCACCATGACTCCTAATCTGCAAACATTCGTCAACAGTTTTCAAAATCGTCTGTGAGTATTTCTTTTACCATTATTATCAACACCATACGATGATTTGAGGCAATTTTAATTACAAACGCGTAATATCATAATCTAGGTTAATCATTTTAATCATTCTAGAACATTGTAGTACATGGCAAAGATACAGTCTTTGGTACAAGTACATACATTATAATATGACACACATACAAACGCCTATGTATTTTGTGAGCTAGCTACCAATAACATGTTTTTCATGCGGAAGTCTTGTTTATGTAGCACTTTAGTATCAGACAGAAAGCTGTCTGGTGCTGAAATTTGTGGACAGAGGGTCGCCTTCGGGGCGAAGTATACTTAGTAATGATGTAATGATAGTTCTTCATTTTTATGTTTGATACTTCACAGAGAGCCACCGGTTCGTCAGCATTTAAAAAATGTCTATGGAACCTTGATGATGACCTGTGGCTCAGCCCTGGCTGGGGTCTACGTTGACATGTACACCTGGTTCCAAGCTGGCATCCTGTCTGCTATTGTTGGGGCGGGTCTTATGCTGATGTTGATTGCAACCCCCGACACTGGCAAGAACACAAATCTGCGTCTCGGATACCTCTTGGGTTTCGGCCTTACTTCAGGTATAAAATAAATTAATAGCGTGTACCTTGACACATTTGTTTGGATGAGTAATAGCTCACTTAGCACCAAATAAATCATCAAAGGACTTCATGTAAATGCCTTGTTTTGTGCACACTCAGTGCAAATTTGAAGTCAACTAAGTTTGGCAACAAGCAACTCAGAACACTAGGGAGGCAGTTACCTCTGTGTGTAAACAATGCTTAAACCAAGCCAACCTTTGGACATACCAAAGTGAGTGGATAGTGGAAGAGAAGAAACATATTAGATGTTCTAGTGTAAATAAGCCATAATAATTAAATAATAGTAAAATAAAAGAAGTTGTCTTCAATATTAAAATTTTAACAATAATTTTAGGAATGAGCCTGGGACCCCTGCTGGAGTATGTCAGCTTTATTGATCCATCCATCATAGTGACAGCTCTCTTGGGCAGTACATTGGTGTTTGTTTGCTTCTCCATTGCTGCAATGCTGGCTGAGCGTGGCAGCTGGTTATTCCTGGGTGGAACACTGATGACTCTGCTCACTTCTATGTCACTCATGACCCTAGTAAACCTCTTTATGCAGTCTCACTTCCTGTATCAAGTAAGTTTACCAAATCATAACAAAGTTTACAGAAAAATTATCTAGCCTCTAAAATGTAGAGAATGTTCTAGACTATTCTTACTGGAGTTTTTTTTTTTTTTTTACTAAACCTTCATAATTTAAATAGTCTCTAAAATATAGAGAATGCTCTAGAGAATTCTTACTAAAGCTTCTTTTTTTTTAAAGGAAGTCACATGATTAAAATTAAATCACCTTGAAAAATAACAAGTCATTGTACAAAGTACAGTTTTTCTATTTGTAGTTAAAATTAATGCATAATGTATTATTTCATAAGTTTAACATGCATATACTTTAATGCTTCGATAGCTTGAAGTTCTATTACAGAAAATTTACTTCTCTGTTAGGATGAGACCTTGGTATAACGGGCTTATGACCGCACCTCCACGTCTCGGCGCATATTTTGCGTACGTAAAAGCAGTTACAGGAGCATGTATCAATCTACTCTACATAAAATGAATGGCTAAATGTGTTGCTAAGCACAAACTCAAGAACGGCTGGACCATTATGGCTGGTTCTCTTTTGCTATTTTTTTTTTTTTAATTGAACAGATTAGTTAGAAATTTAAGAAGCCAAATCTGTCTGCTACCTAGTGGAAAATAACTATGCAGTGTCCCATTCTTTAAGCAACATAATATTATGTTACAGGCTCACCTATATCTTGGACTTATGCTGATGTGTGGCTTTGTACTATTTGATACTCAACTCATCATTGAGAAACGCAGAATGGGCAACAAGGACTTCGTGCAACATGCTCTGGAGTTGTTCATTGACTTCATCGGAATGTTCAGAAGACTGCTCATTATTTTGTCACAGAAGGTATTATTTTATCTATGTCTATGTCTTGTTCAATGCATGTTGTTTATGTACTTTATTACTATTTTGTAAATGAAAATGCTTTAATAAAATAAATTTAACATGTAACTTAATTTTTCAGGAAGAACAGAATCGCCGCCGCAAACGTGAATAAACAATATTATGCCGCAGATTCCTTATTTACGCAAGACTTAACTAATGTTACGACACGATGACGTAGGTACACACGTACTTACGTGCAAGTTGCTCAAATGAGTCATCTTTCAACTGCTGCAACTAGGAAAGTTTAGCGAAGGCAAGGGCAATCTACTCATAACTGGGAAGAATCCTTCAAATATTGTTTTATTTACTATTTTGTTAATTACATGTTATTTAAGAAATTTACAAGTTTATTAAAGGATTAAAATACATTGGAACCGGTCAGATGTATTTATTTTGGTTCATAAACATTTCTCCTCAATTCTTATAAGATATCTGTAATAAGTCATTAAGTATGCGCTAGTTGTCCACTGATCAGACTTCTGATTTTTCTCCAGAAGTTAGCACTTCATAGAGCCGAAGTTGGCCAATCATAAAAAGTTTAATGTCGTCACCAGTTCATTAAAGTGGTTCAATCAGGCGAGGCAACTGGATTGGACGAGCGAGAATTAGAATCGCACCTACCCTTTCACACCGGGACAAGTACCGCGCCAACCAGCGCTGATAGACATGCACCAGCTCGCACATGATTTGTGTATCCAGTGTAGTTCAATACTCACTCACATACACGCGTCTTTCGCACCAAAAACGACACGACAATTTTTCTTCGTACAACATTGAACTATATTGCTGCATGAATAGAGTATTCCTTTATTACTCGCCTATCCGTTGTGATCTAGGATTCTAGGGGATGGGTGCTACCAGCAAATCGAAGAACTTGACTGCTGTTTTGGGTTAAATTCCATCTGACGAATAAAAATTCTAATTTCATAATAAAATTTTAATTCCATTGTTTTTTAGATAAGTAATGTTCCAAAAGTGTAATATTACAAATTCTGTAGTGAGGACACATCGGTCACATTAGCTTAACATCTAGTTATACGTAATACAAACAATTATAACACCCCTATAAATAAACGCGGGGTAAAGTCATACACCCAGAATTAACTTCGGTTTAACCACACATTTTTCGTATCTCTGTGGGTTTATGGTTACAGAAAAACATGCAATGAAAAAAGCAATGTAACTGTCAAGAACTAATAAAGTATTTGGACACAATGGCGCTTTACACTGACTTCATGAGTTGCACTTGCGCAAGTACATCGTTACGTAAAGTGTGCTAGGATTTTGGCTATATGGCTACCATAAGACTTGACTTAAAGTTAAGTACAGTACCTAAGTATGTATATGTATCAATATGAAAATTAATCTTATATGACTAAGGAGGTGCATATTATACAAACGCATCTAGTATGGGTTCACCTTTGCTTTGTATGTGTATTCAGATAATTCCAATTTAGCAAAGTTACTCGTATCAATGGACGGGAATTTCCCGAAACCCCTGTGTGAATAGAGTGCAATATATGTTATATAACCAGATAATGGAATATAAACTAAGTGATAGTCCACCGTTTTCGAGAATTATACTCGGGTTTTCTGTTTTATTTAATATCCTTGTATTGATAATACGAGATATTAAAATTTGAAGTTTACTATGCCGACACCAACGATGTCTTTTTGTAATATATACATAATTTGCTATAACACACAATACTACGTACGCTGAGAAAATGTATACTTACTAAGGTTACATGAAAAATCAGGAAAGATTTTTTTTTCATAAATATACTGTATAGCAGGGGTTCCCAACTTATTTCAGTCCGTGGCGTACTTATAAGCATGGGAATTTGGTGGGTCTGTCAGATTCTTACTGACTAAAAACAACCAAACCACGCGTCTTCCGCGTACTTCCCTTCTACAATGGCATACATTTTTATATAATGTTAATCTATAATTTTTTAGCGATGTTGGCAGTATATTAGATAGCAAAGGTTTGGTGGCTATAGTGACTCCTTGAAGTAGGTATATCAGAAGGGTGAAGAAAACTCGTGTTGAAGTTTGAAGTGCGAATAATTTTCGAATATTTATTTACACGTTATTTATACTATTTACAAAAATGTGACTGAACCAATAAAGGGCTCTACATTAAAATTATAACACAATTTAGAAAAACACGACCAATAAGAAAAGAGTAATTTTGACTAATCACAATACAGCACACTGACAAAAATCTGAGTTGACGAATAATAACTTGTACATTAAATTTACAAAACATTTTAGAAAAACAGAACCAATAAGATTAGTGGAATTTCGACTAATCACAACACAGGACATTGTTACAATTTTGGATTCCGCACGGGGGCGCCTGTGTTGTTTACGGCGTGCAGCTGCGAGCAGGCAAAAGTTATAAATAGGGGTGCCTATTTTTCCCGCGCTTTCTTTCCTAGGTAGCCACGGTCGTGTGCGGAGCTAAACAGAAATCGCTAAACGCGGCGATCGAAGATCCTGGTGTTCCTGGAGACGACGCGTGGCATCTGGTGTCAGTCCTTCTCAGGGCTGTATGCTTCCTTGTTTCTTATCACTGTTGTCAAAACGTTGTATACCTACTGTGGCTACCAAGTTCTTCTCAGAACTGTTTGGATCATTATTTCTTAACAGAATGTCATAACGTGGTAGGTAGCTACAGTACTCCCCCTCAAGCGAAGCGTACCGGCAGCTTGACCGGACGGCCAGAGCGAGTCGTCATGTTGGTAGCGGGATGTGACGTCACGCTGACTGTAGGTACTCGCGCTTGTTGCTTGGCTGTGGTACTTTCCTTGGTAATGGTATTGGTAATATGGTTTGGAGGTACGGTAACGGTATTGTCGCTTGGAGGTAAGGTAATATTCTTGCACGGTGGTGAGGTGATGGTATCCTTGCTTGGTGTTAAGGTGATGGTAATCTCGCTTGGTGATAAGGTAATATTATCGTTGTTATTCTCAGCTATAACGTATGCAGGCTTCAGTCGGTCAATCGAAATGTTTGCTTGCCGATTAGGTAACTGTATATTATATACTTTTTCGGTTCGGCTTATCACGCGGTAGGGACCTTCATACGGAGCTTGGAGTGGCTTCTTTACTGCATCGGTTCTAATAAACACGTGAGTGCATTTAAGTAAATCTTGATGCACGAATACACGCTTATTATTGCTGTGATGCTCGGTGATTGCTTGCGGTTTGTTTACTTTTATGATTTCACGTAATTTTTCGACGTAGGTATAATCCATTGCAGGTGTGTTGGTACTTGTAAAGAAATCACCAGGTAGGCGTAGGTTGTATCCATAGGTAAGTTCAGCTGCGCTCACTCCGGTGTCTGTACTTAGCGCTGCTCGTAAACCAAGTAACACAGTAGGGAGTTCATTGACCCATGTACTTGTGTCGGATAGTTTTGCGCGTAGAGATGTTTTGAGCGAGCGGTGCCATCGTTCGACCATTCCATTGCTTTGTGGATGATAAGGGGTGGTGCGTTGTTTCTTGATTCCCATTTGTTTCATTAAGTTTTGAAACAGCTGACTCTCGAACTGGCGACCTTGGTCGCTTGTTAGTGTCGTCGGGCATCCAAATCTCGATATCCAATGTTGATACACAATATCGGCTATTCGATCAGCTGATATTTCGTCTGTCGGGATTGCTTCGGGCCATTTCGTTAGTCGGTCGATCATCGTAACTAAATAACGATGTCCTTGAGCTGTTGTAGGTAGCGGGCCAACGATATCGATGTGCACGTGTTGGAATCGATCACTTTGTGGGAAGGATGAGATTTCTGAGAACGTGTGACGTTGTACTTTACTTTTCTGACATTGTATACAGGTTCGAGTCCAGCGGCTGATGTCTGCGTTCATTGATGGCCAGAAGTATTTTTGAGTTGCGAGTTTGCGAGTCGTGCGCGTACCAGGGTGACTGATGTTGTGCACGCTTGTAAAAACTTCTTGTCTATATGCTTCTGGTATATAAGGTCGTATATAAGGTGTAGATGTTTCGCAGTATAACTCGACGTCTGTATTAGGTATTATTACTTTCTTGAGAATAATGTTGTTCTCTTGTAATAATTTTTGAATGTTGCTGTCTCTTTCTTGCGCACCTGCTATGTCCTTGAAGCTTATCGCAGATGGACACGAGATTGTTTCTATGCGGCTGAGTGTGTCAGCGACGATGTTTTGTTTACCGCTCACGTGTCGTATGTCGGTGGTAAATTCACTGATAAATAAAAGTTGTCTCGTTCTTCGTAATGTTTCGGTATTCGATTGCGTTTTTGTCATTACGAATGTTAGCGGCTTGTGATCCGTAAATATAATTAGGTGGCGTCCTTCGAATATTTTGCGGAAATGCTTGACAGCCATATATATAGCGAGTAGCTCTCGGTCGTAGGTAGAGTACTTCTTTTGCGCGTCACTGAATTTCTTGGAAAAATATCCAAGCGGCTGCCATGTTTCGTTTATGTATTGTTGTAGGACGGCGCCAGCTGAGTTGTCCGATGCGTCGCAGAACACAGCGAGGGTAGCGTGATGTGATGGGTGAGCGAGTAGAGCTGCTTGTATGATGCTAGCTTTACATTGCTGGAATGCTTGCGATGCTTCGTCGGTCCATGTGATCGGAGTTTTATCTCGTTTCTTGACATTATGTAAATATGAATTGAGTGGCGCTTGCAGTAGTGCGGCGTTCGGAATATGGTCGCGATAGAAATTTAACATTCCGAGAAATCTTCTTAATTCTTCTATTGTTTTTGGTTGTGGAAAATCTGTGATTGCTTGGATTTTATGTTGGGGTGGTTTAATGCCTTCTTTTGTTACGGAGTGACCTAGAAATAGGACTTCTGATTTTCCTAGGTTGCATTTGGCGGGGTTGATGGTGATGCCGTTTTCTTCTAGTCGTTTTAGTACTACGTGGAGGTGTTTTCGGTGTTGTTCTTCGTTTTCGGATGCTAACAGTAAGTCATCGATAAATGGGAAAACGAAGTCTAGTCCTCGTAGAACTTCATGGATGTAACGTTGAAAAGTTTGTCCCGCGTTTTTCAAACCAGGGCACATACGTGGGAATTCAAATAATCCCATCGGAGTTATGATGGCTGTCTTCTCGATATCTTCTTCTCTCACTCTCAGCTGTTGGTAGGCGCGGTTGAGGTCTATTGTCGAGAAGATTGATTTTTCAGATAAGTGATGTGTGAAATCTTTGACACGAGGAACGGGGTAGCGATCGGGTATGGTGATAGAGTTGAGTCGACGATAATCACCGCACACTCTGATGTCGCCATTCTTCTTTGGTACAATGTGGAGAGGTGATGACCATGGACTTTTGCTTGGTCTGCATAATCCTTGATCAATCATCTTCTCAAATTCCTTTTTCACTATTTCGTAGCGATGTGGTGGAATCGGGCGAGCTCGGCTATGTACTGGTGGTCCTGTTGTCTCTATATAATGTTGCACGTGGATATCGGAGTTTAGTTGCATCGCTGTTAGTCTTGTTATGCCGGGATATTGGGCTAATATGTCGTGGTACGACTGTGACATATCGATGCTGCGTACGGTAGGTACGCTCGATACTCGTATCGGGGCATTGACCTGTAAGTTAGTCACACCGTCGATTAATCTTCGATTTTTCAAGTCGACGATGAGTTGGTGATGCTGAAGGAAATCGGCTCCAAGTATAGGTTTTGTGACGTCAGCTACGATGAATTTCCACAGGTACGGTCGGCGTAGATTAAGATCGAGTGTTATCGTTTTTTCACCATACGTAGCTATAGTTGTGTTGTTCGCTGCGTATAGTTGAAATGGTAGTGGTTGTTGTACCTGTCCCTTTTTCCTCGGTAACACGGATATGTTTGCTCCGGTGTCGACTAAGAACGATAGTTTCGAGTTCTTATCAGTGACGTATAGGCGGTGGGACTTTTCTTGAACGCAGGTGTCCGCCGTTGCGAGCGTTCTGTCTAGTTTTCCGATGTCTGTTTCTTGAATGAACAAGGTGATGTACAGCGTCTAGCTTGTTCTTTGAAGCGTCGGTGATAATAGCAGAATGGTGATGGCGATGACTCTCGCGTACGTGATCTTGATGTACTGCGGTGACGAGATGGGTAGCGGCTGCGGCGATGATCGTTGTGGTATGATGGTCTGGCTTTCAACTCGGCGATTTCAAGTGATAGTTTTCTTATCTCGTTGATAAGGTATTGTGTATCTGCTTGCGGTGCGGATGGTGTTGGTAGTGCTGGTGGTGGTGGTGTATGCACGGCTGCCACTTGTGTTGCTGACGTCTGCTCCATTATTTTATCGGCGAGTAGCGCGAGTTCGTCGAGTGCGGTCTTGGTGCTGAATGTTTCGCTGACGGCGAGGACTGAACGGACGTGTGATGGAAGATGACTTGTCCACATAAGTCGCAGAGTGGATTCTGGAATCTTGTCTGTGGCAAGGTTTCGCATGCGACGGAGCAATTGCGTGGGCTTCTGGTCTCCGAGTTCCATTTCGGACAGCAGTTTCTGGAACTGACGGTTGTCAGATTCCTCGTATGCAGATATGAGCCTTTGTTTGATGGCGTTGTACTGGTCGTTCTCTGGTGGGTTGTACAGCAGGTCCGTGATTTGCTCGATGTCTTGTCGCTCGAGCTGTGCTATGACCATCTGAGCGAGCTGGCCTTGGCCTTTCTTGAGGTCGTTAGTAACGGCTTCGAAACTGATGAACCATAGTCGTGGTCGATCTCGCCAGAAAGGTGGAATGCGCATGGTGAGTGATATGCCGGCTGCTTCCGCCTTCGAGACTGCGTGCGATGTTGAGCTGGATTGTTCATCGGTGGACATCTTGGAAGGATTGATTCGGCGATACTGGCTGAGCTTCGTTGGTCGTTGATTTCTTCAGTGTTGAGTTCGGGGTAACCACTTTAGCGGTCGTTGACAGTATATTAGATAGCAAAGGTTTGGTGGCTATAGTGACTCCTTGAAGTAGGTATATCAGAAGGGTGAAGAAAACTCGTGTTGAAGTTTGAAGTGCGAATAATTTTCGAATATTTATTTACACGTTATTTATACTATTTACAAAAATGTGACTGAACCAATAAAGGGCTCTACATTAAAATTATAACACAATTTAGAAAAACACGACCAATAAGAAAAGAGTAATTTTGACTAATCACAATACAGCACACTGACAAAAATCTGAGTTGACGAATAATAACTTGTACATTAAATTTACAAAACATTTTAGAAAAACAGAACCAATAAGATTAGTGGAATTTCGACTAATCACAACACAGGACATTGTTACAATTTTGGATTCCGCACGGGGGCGCCTGTGTTGTTTACGGCGTGCAGCTGCGAGCAGGCAAAAGTTATAAATAGGGGTGCCTATTTTTCCCGCGCTTTCTTTCCTAGGTAGCCACGGTCGTGTGCGGAGCTAAACAGAAATCGCTAAACGCGGCGATCGAAGATCCTGGTGTTCCTGGAGACGACGCGTGGCATCTGGTGTCAGTCCTTCTCAGGGCTGTATGCTTCCTTGTTTCTTATCACTGTTGTCAAAACGTTGTATACCTACTGTGGCTACCAAGTTCTTCTCAGAACTGTTTGGATCATTATTTCTTAACAGAATGTCATAACGTGGTAGGTAGCTACAATTTGAATACAATACTTATTGGTCGTAGAATATTTTAAAGTTTTTTTTTTTTTAAGTTCAGAACATCGCCTCGCGGCGCGCGGCGCCCCTTTTACTTTCTACGGCGCCCAGGTTGGGAAGCTCTGCTCTAGTAGGGCTGCCATCCGTCCGGGTTTCCCCGGATTTGTCCTAGTTTAGAGGGCGTCCGGGGGACGTCCGGGCGGGGTTGTCAAAAAATATCCGGGTGAAACCCGGACACTTTTAGTGTTAGGCGAATCCCGATTAATTGAAAGATAAGCGATAAATAAAATAATAATCCTGGGATGTCCGGGAAAAGAACTAAATTTCACCCAAATGTCCGGGGTTTTTAAGTTTTTGTCCGGCGTCGGCAATTTAGGTGATGGCAACCCTATGCTCTAGAGAGTTGTAAATTTTAGAAATACAACTCAAAATTAAACTTAGCTCATAATTCGGAACACAGCAGCAACAAATATTCAGTCTTTTCAAATAAATATATTTAAAATCATAACAATTGGAGTTTAGTACCTAGGTACTGTGATTGATCTACTATACAGGAAAAGTTTTTAACCAGTACGTAAATTTTTTTTGGTAGTTCAGTGTCAGTAATAGAACACATTTCCGTGCTTAGTTAAAAAAAAAAATTTAAAATTTTTTCATCCTTATCCGAGTTTGAAATAAGCAAAACATGGACATAATCTATTCGCCATACTATCAATGAAAACTCGCGGCCGCCGCCCGGGCGCATGGCTGGGGTGAGGGGGTGGGGAATGCGCTAGCGCCGGGCCGCCGCCGCCCGCCCGCCGTCAGTACGTTCCACGCGCAATTGGTGTCCTGACGTCCGAGCGTTCTTACCCCGCGCAACCCCTGCGCCCTGCAGTTATACGCTATGCTTAAGGTTCATAATTGGTTTACGATAAATAACTTAGTATTGAATGAGAAGAAAACTAAATGCATTAGATTTGCGTTACCGAACGTTAGAAGTAGTGCATGTAACGTTATATTGAATAAGGACATACTGGAATTCGTCGACAAGACAGTTTTCTTAGGAGTTACGCTCGACTCAAAACTGCAGTGGGGTCCTCACTTAACATCTCTTGCAGGGCGGCTAAGTTCAGCTGCTTACGCTGTCAGAAAAATCCGACAATTGGCAGACGTGGATACCGCGAGACTAGTCTATTTCAGCTACTTCCATAGCATCATGTCTTACGGTATTTTGCTTTGGGGGCGGGCTGCAGATATAGATTCTATTTTTATTCTGCAAAAGAGGGCTGTCAGAGCCATCTATAATCTTTGCAGACGCGAATCTTTAAGAGAATTGTTTAAAAAAATTAATATCATGACGGTGCCTTGTCAATATATATATGAAAACATTATGTATGTTCGGAAAAATCTTCATCTTTTTAATAAAGTTGGTGATAGACATAATTATAATACTAGAAATAGGAACAAATTAGATCAGCCAAGTTTTAGATTGTCAAAAGTACACACTTCTTTTATGGGGTACTGTGTAAAATTTTATAATAAAATACCACTCAATATTCTCGAACTAAATGAGAGAAAGTTTAAAACATGCATAAAACGCACACTATGTCGTCAAGCATATTATAAATTAGAAGACTATATAAATGATAAAAATGCTTGGCTTACTGCTGGTCCTGCTCCACAGACACTCGGGCTCACAAATTAATATGCATATTTTACAAAAAGGAATTATGTTTTTCTTAAGCACCTTTTTTATTGACTTTAATAACGTCTACCGTTATTATAATTCTTATTTCTTTTTTCTTACATACTACAGTTGATTCGTTGAATAGGTTCACTGATAACCTTAGATTTGTATAATTGAACATAATTTATTTCAATATTGTAAATGTGAGTACCATGGAGCCTTAATTTATTTGTTAAGTTACTAAGTATGCGTTGGACACTAAGCATGGCAGTGGAGAGCTTTGTCATGCTCACTTTAATGTCTCGCTGATGGTGGCGCGTGCATTGGATCGTTCGGTTCCCTTCAAGATGGTCGAGCTAAATGGTGCTGATGCACGCGTCATGCTCGTGAACGGGTGCTGTCAGTTGGGATTGGTCATCTCTTAGCTGCCATGGCTTACATCTTTATTATTATATTTTATTGTTTTATATTCACCTTCATTGTTTTCACATATAGAAGCAACCACAATTTTTGTAACCAAGTTTTTGTAAAAACCAAATTGAAAGAAAAGAGTGTCCATGGAGTTTCTTGCTCGTTCTTCTCCATAGAGACCTACGTTTTGGAACGAGCAACTAGCTTCAACTTTAACTGTAACTTCTTGACAATTCAAAAGTGCCTGTACATGGTCTAATTGAAATAAATGATTTGAATTTGAATTTGAATTTGTTGCCGTGTGTACTCGCGTCGTATCAATCACGATGTCAAACTTTACTCACCGCGAATACTATGAAATGGTGCGAGTGTATTTATTAAGCAACGAGAATCTATCTTCATGTTTATGTTGCATACCTATCTTAGTGCTTCATTCAAGTTTATTATTATGCATTTTGATGGTCCTAAGCCCATGAAAGTATGAAGGAAAAGTTGGAATTACGTTAACAAGTAACTTCATATCGCAGTCCAAACTAAAAAAGGTCAGTAACCGCACCGCGTAGGTACGTCGTCGCAGCGGCGAGCGAGCGCCGAGTCAGCTGTTACCTACGCGCCACACACGCGCCGACACAGCTGATACGCGCGCCGCCCGATCGCCCGGCGAGTGACCATAAAATATGTTTTTAAGTAAACATGTTTCGTAAGCGATAACTTTTTTTTTTAGTACTAAGACATATCAAAATAAAATATACGTGTTTAATAAAACGTGTTGAAGTTTATTATGGCAAAATTTACGCACTGGTTAAAAAATTTTCCTGTATATTAATTAACTAAGTACTGTTTTTCTTTCCACTAAAGAAAAAAATGACTTTAAACAGCTCAATCATAGATTTATTAACGTCCAGATAGAGTGTACCGTACAAATCGCAACGTTCTAATAGAATGCATTTTGTGATGCGCGTGTGCGACCGGACCGCCCACCGCATGTGTATTATTATCGTTACTGCATTAGTGTGCGTGACGTTTTCTAATACCAGACCAAAATGATTACCCCAAAATATGGGAAAATTCAGGCAGTTTTTTTATTCATGTTGACATATCTATACTAATATTATAAAGCTGAAGAGTTTGTTTGTTTGTTTGTTCGCGCTAATCTCAGGAACTACCGGTCCGATTTGAAAAAATATTTTTTTGTTGGATAGCCCATTTATCGAGGAAGGTTATAGGCATAACATCACGCTACGACTTACGGGAGCGAAGCAGTATTCAAAAACGTAACTTAAGGCGGATGAATAAAGCCACGCGAACGAACAAAACATACATTTACCTAAATTTATTAATTTGAAGAAAGCGCATTATTTAGTTTCAATTATAATTCATAACGTGTATGTATAAATATCTTGATATCTGCTGAAGCAATTTTGATGCAATAATATCGCAGTATTATAAGAGATGGTTAAAGTATTTCATACCCCTGGCAACCATTGACACCATTTTTTTTGTTAATAATAATGTTGATTTCGTAACATTTTACAATATTAAAATATCGCAGCACAAAAAAAGGGTAAAAATATTTCATACTTTGGCAATACTCAAATATTATGGAGTCGTTTTGTTTTTATTATGGTTTGCGTAATATTTTCAATGAAATACGTAGAAATTCATCATAAAATTGCAAACATATCTGTGAAAAGTAATGTTCGTATCCTTGTCTTTTTTTGGAGTGTAGTTTTTACACGATTTCACCGCACAAACAGTCATTTTTTCAATTATTTTAACTGCGATTTATAATGTAGACGCGCTTTGAACGTCAGTCGCGTAATGGTGGCCTGTGGGCGGGGCTAACGAACGAAGACGTCATTTTGGTGTCTTTGAATTTGAAGCATTTGGACAGCGCGTTCTAGGCATCTGGACGTTAATAAATCTATGAGCTCAATTTACTAAAACCATAGGTAGGTACTTACCTAATAATGATCTCGGCCATTTTGTACTTAGCAGTCTAGTCGACGTAGGTACACTTTATTAGATCTTAGCTAGAGATTCAGAGATCGACTCCTGGTAGGCCACATGCAATAGAATTAAGTGTGATCATATAATGGCTAGGTATTCCACCATTGTTTAAGTGCTATTGGGTATTATGTGTTACGTACTAAGTACTGTTTCCATCATGTGGATGAATTTTGTTTTTATCATACAGAAATATTTTCCTAGCTTTACCAAGTTCATTATTGATTAATAAACTAATAAAATTCATAACATTAGCCTCTCCATTCTCAATATTAGTTGTAGTTCGTGAAACATCCAATTTATTTGCCATTGATCCATTATCAGGATTTTCGTGAGCTTGAGTCGTCTCTTTAGATTTTCTAATCGTATACAACTCTTGTGTTACACTCCACTTACAACATTTACAATTATCTAAACATTTGTAAGATGGAGCTTCCGACTCCCAACTTTGTACCACATATTCATATGTTGTAACTCCTAGAAAAGATATATAGACGTGGAAACAGCACAAATGTAATAAGGCACATGCTATTGCTGATGCCATTGTGCAAAATAGGATTAAAAATATTAAAAAAGATATAGAACTCCTACAAAAACTCGATGTCGACGGCTCCGTGTTGTGCAATGTACTACAGTTAATAAAGTTTTGTGCTTCAGTACTTAAATATTTAGGATTTGTAAAAAATATCACAATGTCCGCTGCACACAACGATGTCGTTAATGTAGATATCATGAGCGCCGTAATGACGCATGCAATAAACGCCAAGTAGTTCCTTCGGCCGATGCAGTTGTTGAGCCACTTGCAGTGGTGATCGAAGTGGTCCACACATTTGTTGCAAATACTACAATGTTTCGTTCTACTGCTGGATGTGTGTATATTACACAGATGACATCTCCCGTTTTCAATAACATGGGCGTGAACTTCTCGGTCGAATTCAGGAACATTGTAAACTTTCAGCTTTCTCAACTTAGTTTCGCTGGGATCCATTAAAGACGCCGTAAGGTGCGACAATACGTGACCCACATACAATACAACGAAGATCACCAAAGCCATTGTCCCCAATTCGACAAATTGTATTTTAGCCAGAATAAATACATTCAAAGATCCAGTTGCTATTAAAACTAACCAGCCCATAATTTGTTGGTTGTTCAGAGGCAATTGGAGCCCGTTCAACCTCCTTTGTGGTCTCGGTGATTGATTTGAGGTACAGCATCGGTCCATTGATTGGTTTTGTTAATTATCGTTGATATCGGCACAGGACCTGCTTTAATATTTATTGTAAAGCAAGCCGTCAGACACTTATATACCACACAATACCAAAAATACTAATCAGTTAAGTCGAAACTATAATAACATTAAAAGAGATACAACAATAACAAGGTTTAGCAATATCCTTATAACGTCACTCAAGTGCTGGTCAAGCCCGTATGATGCGCGCGCATCTGTTTAAGTTCGGTAACGATTCAGCGCTAATAACAGTTTTTCTAATTTCTAGGATGACTTCACCCTAATTACTATGACTTACATAATGTGAAATGTATTTGATTTCATTAAAATGACATTGAAACCAAGATTAAAACACAAAAACTGTTTGTACTTTGCCCACGGCGCGCGGCGTGTAAATCTTGTTTCCATAGTGACGAACAACAGGTACCTATTCAAAATATAAAAAGTTGCCTAAACAGGAACCTGAGAATGTTTACGTTTAACTGCGCCTATAGGGTTAATAACTAATACATAATAGTATTGCTTACCTATTTTATTTTTGAATAATCTATCTGGGTAGGTACCGGTAAAACAAACTAGGTACTTCTTAATTACATAAAAATATATTTAAGATTTGGAACTATGTACAAATTTACATAATTAAAGTACATACATACATACACAAATGGATGATGGGTTGAGTTGCACAAATTAGTTATTCGCAATTTTAGTGTTATTTTCGACATTCGAAAACTTCTTAGCCATTTCACGCCTAGTGTGTACAAGTATTCCATGCCCCTTACAGTCTAAATCATCTTCATAGCATTTATTTCTGCAACATTTTCTACACAGTTGGTACAGACATTTTCCACCCTGAAAATATTTTTTCTCATTATTTACTCCTTCACTATCCAATCTTTTACAGCAGAGAACTACTGTATAGACTTAAGTTGTTGACTTCACGAAAACCAAAAGGCTAAAAGTAAAAGTACTTACTAGAGGATTAGGACAAACTTTGTTAACACAAATTTGACCACTTCTGCCATTCTGTTGCATGTCTTGTTTTTCTGGTCTTCTACTAATCCGCTTTATCTTTTTCATTTTTTTCCGAGAAATAGGAGCTCCAGCAATTTCATCATAAATTCTCTTTTCAGGAATACTTGCCTACAAACAGCAACTAGTCAAATATTTATTACATATAATGTACTACAATTTACATGTGTTTGTAATAGTTTTACCTGAATATGAATAGTATTTAATTTTTCCATTTTTTGTGTGTGCTCTTCAGGTGTCATTCTTACATAAGGTTGGCATATCCATGGAGGCAATATTAAATCGAATCCAATCCTGGATATATTTTCGTCATTCTCAAAATTAAGTTTTCCTTCATGATATGGTAAATACTTGTTCCTAACATTTGTACATACTCTTCTAAAGTCAACTAAATTTTGTGCTGTAGCCAGGATTTGTCTGTCCTCATTGTTGTCTTCAAATGAAAATCTGTAAAGTAAACACAACTTTATATGTATAGTGCATAGCTTAGCACAGAGCATAGCTTAATATGTTTGACAATTGATGTACTCACATTTTATGAAACATTTTAAACAGGTGACCTCTTATATATGATGATGGGCAAGGATATTTTTCAACCAGGTCTAGATACTCTTCAACCATATCCCATGTTAAGGGGTTAATTCCTTCAAATAAGGCAGGGTTTGTAAGGATACCTTCTGCACTCATTATCCCATCTACTTTAGCATAATCTAAACATCTGTAGACATCTTCTAAGCATTGAATGTTTCCATTTGCAAGCATAGGTATTGATATAGCTTCCCTGAAGATAAGAATAATCTGATTATTTATATATCAAAATAGCAAAAATCTTATGTAAGAACATACAGTAAAGGACATGTCTTTTGGCACATGATGACATGAGTACCAAATATTATACACTACTAAAACAAAACAATATTGCCAAGCCCCAGTAATGAAACAGTATGCACAATGAGCAAATTTTTCTCTAACTTTATTTACATGTATAGGTGGGTGGTAATTTTAAGACAAAAACATTTTTTTTAAATCAAAATATTGTGCTTTTAAAGTAGCTCAGCAATAAAGTAGCTCTTAATCTGTAAAAAGGTTTTACTTTACTCAAAAACAATTAAAAACCACCTATGTAGTAAGTATTATTAAACCTTACTCTAACAGATATTTTATTTTAGATTATATGTAAAAACATTATACCTTACTGCCTTTATATGCTGCCAACTAGCAACACCTGTCAATGGTCCTTTTTGTTCCCTTGTTCTTCCATGAACTGTGAGCATTTTACAACCAGCATTTTGCAACATGAGTGCATATTCCACAGATCTCTCTACACTCTCAAA
The DNA here is from genome assembly GCA_932526535.1 of Caradrina clavipalpis. Lineage (NCBI taxonomy): Eukaryota > Metazoa > Arthropoda > Insecta > Lepidoptera > Noctuidae > Caradrina > Caradrina clavipalpis. Next base: position 9,733,556 of record OW052093.1, read on the forward strand.
TATCCGTACTTTACATGTTATTGGTACAGAGACTGCTTCAGACATTACTTGTACTGCAACATAACAAGTTTAGTTTGGTTTTACATGATTAGTCACACAGATTATGGAGTCCTTTTTTCCAGTTAGTTCTTAAGAATGCTTTTTTAATAATTTGGCTGTTAGGCACTACTAGTAAGAATTAAAAGGCAACAGTGATTTTAAACTATTTGTTAGAATAATACTGGAGCCAAAACTAGCTAAAAAGCATAATTAGTGTAAAGATGTTTTGTTTTGTAGCACTAAACATTGAGTTTTTAGAAAGGAAGAAAACTATGTGTAAGGACTCTCACAGGAAATTACAAACAACATCACTTTTACCATATATGTAGAAACCTAATGAAATGGCAAGTTACCAATATTTTTCAAAAGCTCCCATTCTTCCTGGAGAAATGATCCATATCTGCCTCTCTTAGCAATTGATTGAGGGCATCCAAGATTTATATCAATGGCATCACATTGTGATTCAACCAGTTTTGCCGCAGCAGCCATTGTTTCAGGGTTATTCCCACAGAACTGGAATAAGCAAAAGTAATTAATAATATACCATGCACCACGCCTGTATTTCCCGAAGGGTTAGGCAGAGGTGTACCAATGTAAATGTAAAAATGTAACCCACAGTTCGCATTTCATAATTAGTAATGTGAATATTATAAGAATGAGAAAACTGTTAAGTAATTATTTCACACATAAAAGGAACATTATGATAGTCTTTGCCTCTATATTGTTTTTTTTTTTTGTAAATATGTTGTACAGTAATGGTTTTAAAAACTTTTTGAACACTAACCTGGACAATAAGCGGGCGATCCTCTGCACATGTTACCATATTATCTTTCCTATACTTAGGATCTTTGGTGAATACATTACTGTGAAACATAGGAGTATAGCATAGAGTTGCTCCATGTCTGCGGCAGAGAAGGCGCCAAGCCAGCTCACTAGCATCTACCATAGGGGCGACTACAAATTGTGGCCGCCCGATGGACTCAAACCAGTCGTAAGTCATTTTTTCATATGAATATAGGACAGTTCTAACCTAGATTCTCTTCTCATTAACTTTCTTAGTCCCCAAAACTTCGGCTCATTTAACTCTTAATATAAAAATATTAAGCTTACCAAATGTAGAACGAAACTTAACATAACTTATCTAAATATCAATAGTACAACCTGTACAACACGGACTGAAAGAAAGAACTCGAAGAAGGATTGTACATAATATTTTTGAAAGAAAAAAAAAACAATCAACAGCTCTTCATTAATTTGTGTTGTGGAATAAATACTATACTATCGGCAATGACGGCAATATCATGTCGGTTCTATGATAAAGCATCAAACGCTGGAAGACTATTTCATATTTTTTGGTAAATAATTTAAATCGTAGTTTACCACGTGAATTCCCATATTGACCAACCTGCCAACCAATGACTTTGACAGTTTGTTAATTTTGACATTCATAGTAATTGGGAAAAACGAGAAATATCTATGGAGGCGCCATAATTAAATTAAATAAATAACTTGCGAAAACTGGACAATGGTGTCGATTCTGTTATTTATTTATTTATTTTTACTTTAACATAAAAACGGCCATTAGCCAATTACATCAGTTAAAGATATACAATTTTCTTATAAGAATAATAAAAAGTTATTTAAACTATAATAAATAACATAAACATAAATTATACGTATAACATAAACAGCTTACTAACAATCAATTAAATTCTAATTTCAGTTACTAAGCTAGTTATGCATAAGCTAAACTTAATTTAGACTATTTCTATCTTTTTCTTTCCAATAAAACAAGAAAGGGACGGACGTGAATAAGACTTGTAAATTTTAGTTGATCTAAAACCTCTATACAATTATTATAGTTGACATGTCAGAACGCGTTGATCAAGGAACTAATTTGACATCTCTAACTTAGTTCTAAGCAATGTTCTAAGGTATTACGGATTACGGTGCAACCTCCACGGTTGCCCGCCAAATTCAAATATTCTTACGTTTATTGCAATTTGCAAGTCAGTATTAGGTTTAATGTTGGTTAAAGTAAGATTCGCGGGCGTAAGAAGTATATATTTTCAGAATCATAACCATTAAAATCAGTAAAATAACTCCATAAGTCGGCATAATTCCAAAATGTCAAGATTTCATGAAATAGTCATTCTTTGGGTTTACCTGGCCCTATGGAGTTTTATTGCTGACTTAAATGGTTATAATTCTGAAAATACATACTTCTTACGCCCGCGAATTATACTTTAATCAACATATAACTTAATACTGACTTGCAAATTGCAAAAAACGTAAGCAAATTTGAATTTCGCGGGCTACCGTGGAGGTTCCACCTTACCGTCCTCTTTTCTTTCGCTGTATGTAGTAAGAGATTTCAATGAGGAGGAGCACTAACTTTTTATCACGACAGAGGGCGCATAAGCAACTGTACCCTGTTTTGACATAACAGTTGTCAAATCGTATGGTTTTTTGCATTCAGTAAATATTATTATTTATTTTTTCCCTAATCTTAAGAAAGATGCCTCAGTGTAGTGCGTTAATTTGTAAAAATAGAGGAGTACATTTGTTTCCTAAGATTAATAAACGCAGAAAACAATGGGAATCGGCGTTACGTATTAAAAACTTTAAGGCAAGTAATACTGCACGCTTGTGTGCTGCGCATTTTACTGAAGACGATTATCATGGGAAAAGCAAGTATACAGGTGAGTCATCGCAGTGGTTCTACTTATAATATTCTACTATCAGTCAGTAATTGATGAACCTAAGTTCTTAATTCAATAAATATATTTCTTACATTATCTACTATCTTATGTATATAGAAAACAGCTTCTTAAAGATTTATTATTTGAATATAGGTACCTACTTTTCAAAATAATCCTGTATGACCTCTCTTTTGATCATTGGTAGAGGAGTATCTGCATTTATATCTATGAATGTGTTTGTAGGTGGACACTGGTACACGGAGTCCTCGTGGATGTTACAATCGGAACCAAAATTTTGATTCCGGTCATATGATTCTACTTTACAAATAAAATAGGATAGTTAGTCCATAGAAACAAAAAAAAAACCTTACAAATCAATTATAACCTCAACCATTTTAAGTCTTTACCTTTCAATCAAATCGGCCTTTTTACCGGCAGTTGTCGCATTCCTCTTACGTAACTCATCTTTAAGTTGAGGGACAGTCAGAAAAGAGTACATTTTAAATGAATTTAACTTAGAATATTAACGAAAAATCAATCACAATCTTGTCTTGACAAGTAAACACGGTACAGTTGCTCCTGGCGCCATTTATACTCAGTTTTGCCTGTGGCTCCTCATTCTCTAATTTTAGTTTAATTTGTGAACAAGGGAATCGGCACCAGTTTGTGTCTCTTGATATTTCGTGATATTTGGGGAGGTTTAGAAGCAACCTAAACTTTTTAATTGCAAGTTATTTTTTGTTTTTTCTTGGATTGTTTGTTTGTTTCGTGTTAATCATTTAGTAATTTTTAGCATAGAATCATGGAAATAATATGTACTACATTTAATATAGTTACTTTTGCTTAAAACACATTGTGCTAATGCTAACACGGGTTGTCAGTTTCTTGCACAATCGTGCTTGTCAAAAGCTTGAGCCAAAGGAGGCAACAGATGAACAGACATTCTAAGTGGTTTCATGAGATACAATACGAGCAGTCGTGAAAACAACGAATAACTGAAAACTAATTTTAAACAAGAAAAGCAGTACACTACCAGAAATGGCACACGATATCATGGTATGTAGATATTTATATTTTATAAGTTAAAATTCTCATGAGAGCACCAAACGGTGGGATGTGTCTTTGCAACTTCATATTATTAAGTTATTTAGTTCTGTACCTACCACATTTAGGCAAATAAATTAACTTGTGTTATTTGTCAATTAAATGCACGCTTAAGCACTTGATATTTTGGTTAATATAACTTGGTTAAACTTTTTATTATATTTTTTTACAGAGTCAGTTTTATACAAGTCTTAATTTGCCGCTACAAGAAAAAGTGGAAGAGTTGACTCGAATTATAGACCAGTCTACTCCAAACAAAGATCTTCAAACTATGTTTCCTCAGTTGATAAGTAACATATTCTCAAATACTTTCAACAATGGTTGGGGATTGAGGACAATAAGTGGTGATAATAAAAAGCAAGCATTTGAAGCTTTGATTGGTTTCTTTGAACCACTAGGACCAATGTTTCGCTTGTGTTATAAACTATTATCTGACCCGCAGTTAAAATATAACCTTCCTCTAAATGTCTTACCTGTAAGTAAAAGTTCTCATTTTTTTTTTTACTGTAAATGTGTTATTTATATGTATGTGTTTCAAATGTATGGGGTACCAATATTATATAATCTGGTAATTGGAGGCTCAAAGGATCTGGAGTGCTAACAACATACCAGAGGGCAGCAATGAAAGCCCCCCCAACAACTTGGTTATGTTCATGGGAAGCCACTGGTTTCAGGCAATACAAAACTGGTCTATGTGGCCATTGATGATTGATGATGATCCTTGGATGCATATCCAACAGTGAAAAAATTGAATAATGACATTATAACCTATTGGCTTTGCACTCATTTTCACAATGCTGATTTAGTATTTGCCTATAGTATACTTGCTAGCTACTAATCACTTATGTTGCTTTATGTATTATCTGCAACTATACTTAAAACTCAGTTTTTTACTAAAATGTTATTTTCTATTTCAGCTAGACTTACAGATGACCCTGGAAAGAGGTAGATGTCCACAGTTTTACTCTGATATGCTCGTAACGGACCCACAATCTCTCAATGTTATGGCTCTAGCGCTCAGTATCCTTTGACAAACAAAAATATTTTACATGGAATTCATGCAATTCCACTGCTTTTGATGTTAGTATTGTATGTGAGGTAGTATTGCCGTAGTCGTAAACTCTGAATGAAGCTTTGTTACAACGAAGCTTCATTCAGAGTAACCTCTAAAGAAGTATGTTTCAGACAGTGCACTGCTCAATAGCTTACATCTTTAAGTTATCATTGACCAGTGCACAATTAATTCACAATACAAAATTAGTGGCATACAATTACCAAGTTTTATTTTGTCACTGGTTTTCATTAGATATCATTTCAGATATTTGTAAACCAGTGTCACAGACAATATAGAAGCTATAAGGGTTTTTTAGTGTGATTTTTAATAATGGAGTCCTAGACAGGCTACAAATGACTTAATAATATAATTTTTCTACATAACATGTAATTAGATCCATTTGACTACTACATTATTAATTTTACCCTGCATCTGGTGAGTAACAGCCAGCAATCGAGTTCTTGGGAGAACTGGAGCAGTGCATACTTTGCATTAGCATGTGATTATCTCATGCATTTCCTTCCTGCGGATCCCAACATATCTGTGTTGCCACATATACCCAACTACACAGGTAAAGTGCCCATGGCTGCACCTCTACAAACAGCTAACAGGTACACTTATTTTTATCTTTATTTTATGCCTGTAATTAAACTCAAATAAGTTTTTCTTTTTATGGATGCATCAAAAAAATATTTCTCAGTACCTACTTATTAATTTTTTTGAGTGCAGCATAATGCATGCTTGGCCATTAATTAGTTTACTTTTTAAAAACTATACAAATGAAACTAATTTAAAAAGTAATATTTAAAAAGTAATGGAAAAAATGTTACAATAGTTTTTAGGACTACAGTTGCAGGAATTTGTTAAGTATAATCTAAATAATTGGCTGGAACAAGACTGTGCCACTTACTATACCTATACAAAGTTTTTACCACTACAGAAAGAAATGTTCCCAGAAAAGTTGATTTGTATTTAATTGTTTATGTGTATATGTATTTTGTAGCCACGCAGGAGTCTCGAAAATGATAATATTTAGAAATTGTATTTCCCTTTATTGGTCTTAAAATAATATTTTTAAGTCATGTATGTACTTTGTTTCAGACCCACCTGTACTAATATTATGTAGCATCACATTAAATAACATGTATACATACATATATCTATATCTTCCAGGCCCTTGTATTCTCCATCCCTGCTGCTAATACCTGACCTATCTGGCTCCAGCATGAGCAATCAACATACTACATCACAAAATCAGTCGCGCAATGAAGTTTGGCGTTCCGAAACAGTTCTACAAGCCTTCATTGATATATGGATGAGTGTAGAGCAATTTAGCGCTAGAAATGTTGAGGTGAAAGATTTTCTATTCTGACTTTTTATCTACCGCATTTTACCGCTCATAAACTATAAGGATTGCCTTATTAACCGTCCATCACAGATACTTTCAGACTGCACAGAGCACACTTTCAGAGTACACTCGATTATTTTTTAAACTAGCTTATGCCCGTGTGAATGTCGGTTATCTGCGGTGATTTAGTTTCTCGCGCGGGGCCTTATCACTAGTGGTTATTAGCTACAGTTCGTTCTTAATTTTAAATGATTTAATTATTTTTATTCTGTTCAGATGTTTCAGAGGAATTACTCCACAATAGCCTCAAGTCCAGAGCGTGTAAGGCTAGTGCGAGTTCTTGTCAAACATTTGCACAACTTTTCGGCCAAATATATGTCGGACCCTGCCGTCCGATCATCAGCGCTCAGAAAATATGCTCGACAGATAATGTGTGTTCGCGCCTACCATTATATTAAACATTTAGTTACGACTTGGCCACTAGATGCATCGTTTCGGCTTGTCATGGAACTGTGGTTGAGTCTAATACAACCTTGGAGATATGTTAACAACAATATTTCACAAGACAGGTGGGATTAACTGTTCATTTATTACTTTTTTTTCAGAAAAATGCCTCGTACCCTTCAGGCATTAAATATTCTAAAAAGGCAATACCAAGGTTGATAAATGCTTTCTTTCTTTCAGGTTTCCAGTTGCCAACAACAACCATGAAGAACAGTACACTAACACACTAGATGCAAGTTTCACTCAGTTCATAGCTGAAAACTTTCCATCATACACTTGTATCTTCCAACTTGTACTACCTAGATTTATAAGGCTAGACCTGAGCGCCTATAAAAACGCTGTAATGTTGTTCAGATTAGGCAAGGTATGTCTTACTTTACATGGTGAAAACCATTTACACAACTAAGCGACACACGAGAAGCGACTATTATTTATAAATAAACATTTGTTATTATTTTACAGGTATTTTCACAACAGCATCTATGTCCTATTTTATGGAATCTAGAACAAGCAATTACTGACAGTGGTACGGGGTTAAATCCAAGCCCAGATACCAGTTACAACAATTCTGGCTTAGACCAAAGGTAATAATCACATTCCTATTCTATTTTTATTTAAAGAATTTCTTAATATATCTAAACATGTGTAATGAAATGCTAAATTCTGTTCCAGTTATACATACAATGGAGTATCTTTACACAAATGGGTGACAATAGCTAAACAGTCTATATCAGAATTAAATCTGTCAGCTAATTTCGAATATCAACCTATTTGGGGCGATAACATGCGGTCATTTGCGTCCCAGTTAGTGAAGAGAATCATCGCCGCAAAAATAACAGCAGAAAATAATATTGAGGAGTTTAATAAGATATTACATCAAAAAAATAGAGGTACCTTCAGTTTTAAAAAAATACATTATTTTTTTCTATAATGCGTTGCCATAGGAAGCTCTAAAAACCTCAATATGTATGTTATATCTTGCTTTTTTTTTTACATTAAGAACTTTTGAAATAACAAAATTATAAGAGTTTGAAGTTCTACACTTAAATGCTTTTCTTAATTTTCAGGCATCTGGGGGGCAATAAAAGTGTTTTTGATGATTGAAGATCAAGATGAAGAAATAGCTTTATTGGAAGAATCAAAGAGAGTGCCAAATTATCTGACAACCAGCTTTCATCACTTTTCTCACATATTTGGGGTACATAAGTGCATTTGCATATTTTGTAAAACCTTCATATAGAAAGTAATCTTGCCATAATATTGAATACCTACCTAACTGAAAATTAGGAACTTTTATTTAGACATTGGTAATGTCTTATCCCTCGGCTTATATTTTTCAGTTGAATGAAAATGCCATGCTACCACCAGAGCCTATAATAGAAGATAATTCTCTGGAACATTCTTCTTATGTGAACACCACGAGGTTTCCACTCTCTATCACGAATAAGGTAAAAAATATACAAAATAGTTATTTAAAAGTCTTAATTAAAAGATTTAATGATTTATATTTGTAACATTTACAGCTCCGCAGTAAACCTACTAAAGTACACTACATGGGTGACCCCGACCTAATGCCAATAACTACTTACGAGAGCACAATATTAGTGAGGATGTTGTACCAAGTAGCATCAAGACTTAATGAAATGGTATGTTTTAAAACTAAAGATAAGAAAGTGATCATTCTGGACACCTTTTAGGCTCACGAACATATTATATATATATATATATAGTGTAGTGAACTGTAGTGCCTAATCATTATAATTTTCAATTCTAGTATGGTGACCAGTTTACACGTTTTTGGAATAGAAATGATTTGTGCGGATTCATGGCTCGTGAAATATTACAATCTCCTTGCACAATTCATACCTATGTGAAGGATGTAACCAATCATCAGAACATAGTTAGTGAAGAGCTGCCCCCGCGCCTGTCGCTGCGGCGCCTCGGCTCGCACGCCTTCGTCGTGTGGGTCACGCTCGGCTATATCATGATCAAGCTCTTCTCCTTCAGTGGTTTCTTTTATGTGTTTATTTTAGTCATTTTGTGGTTAACGTTTATTTTCACAAAAGCTACTTCTAAAATGTTAAGGTTAATTTAAATCATGATCATGAAATTTTTGTAAAACTTTATTCTTACATCGAATAAAATATTTTTTTAATGATTATTCGTTTTATTTTAGTCAAAACTTTGTGTTTTTGTCGACCAATAAAAAAAAATGTAAAACAGAAGACCTGCAAAAAGCAAAAGAAAACCAAATAAAACCGTTTGTGTAAAGTATATGTAGATTACACAAACCGGTGTGATTTAATATTCTTTGGCGGAGCAACGTAAACCACGAATGTTTTTCTGCAATCAACGACCTCATAAGCTGGGGAGAAAGCCCATTACTACAATGGCTAATTAACACGAACTCAGTAACAACAATGAGCCAGGCTCTGGATAGGAATCATACGATGTTAACAATCTTATATTCGGTGCCTACAAATGAAAGTAATGTAGATAAATATTTAAAGAATTTATTAGTTTTTCTTTGGCCCTGTTGCCACCGATGCGGAGGAGAGGTGTCTTGTACAACCAATCCACTTGCATTATTTTCACAACTCACCACTTAGCTTACGCAATACAGTAGGTTCCATTAGTCGATTACAAGAATTTCTCCTCCGATTTTCGTGGAAACCAGGCAAAAAGAACATTTGTACAGCGACAGCACATAGCTAACAATATTTCTTCAGAGTGAGTTTGGGAACAATGTTCATGGAGGCTAGCTCTTGGAAGAGTAGCTTGCAGGCGTAGGGCATTTCGACGCTGGAGACGGCGGCCGAGGAGTGGCAGGCGTGGCACCAGGCGCGGGACGCGAGGCGCCCGCACGCGCCGCAGATGTCCGCGCTGAACGCGTCCGATGCCAACATCAGACGCTCCATCAGTAACATGCTACAAAAAAAAAACATTTATAACCATTCTAAACACGTCAATAACTTTGCAAACGAAGTCGATCCATAAGGATGCTTGTTTTACCTGCAATTTTGTTTATGGACTACAGAACGGAATACTTAAAAATACAACAACCATAAAGTGGTACGTCCATTTTTAATGCTTTTTCGGTTAATGTTTGTATACTTTTGACTTTATTACAAGATACCTAAGTCATAAGCTTAATTAATATTTTTGGAAGACAACCGTTACCACAACAGTTCACACCAAAATGCGACGCTGCCCGCTGTGTGTATCTTTTCGTGTAGTAAATAAATTTATATTTTGAGTCGGTCTATTAATGTGCGCGCAGCGTCGCGTCTCGGTGTGAACTGACCCTTACGAAAAAGCATATTTTTAAATCGTTTCACTAATCGTTTACCTCGCTCCATAACCAATGAGACAATCTCGTTCCATTTCCCCGAGACGCAAGCCACCGTCGCGCGACCGCCCCTCAGTGGGCTGACGAGTGAGCACGGCGCGCGGGCCGCGGGCGCGAGCGTGCATCTTATCCTGCACCATGTGCTTAAGCTTCTGGTAGTACACCTACATCAAAAAGTAGGTTTTATAGGTCTTTGATATAAACAAAAGAAATCATTAGAACATATTCAGATCCAAAGTAATTTGTCCAACGGATTACGTTTCAACACACTATTACTGTTTTTTTTTTGTTATATCTACGATACATCAACTGTTTTGATAGTTATACAGCGTTATTGTACATAATTCTTACTTACAGGACCAGAATATATATAAGCTTCAAGGGGTTCTCCAGTTAAACCAGAATAAAATATGTCTTTGCCATGATAGTTGTAGCCATGCTTTTCTAGCTCATTACATACATCACGAACCTTGGAACCACCAAATGCAGTACCTGAAGAACACATGATTAATGCTAAAATAGATGTATAGCGAACGTATTTTGTGAATATTAAATTAGTATTTAAGTAGTCCTACCATAGTGAAATTTTCCTTCCATCAAGCCAGCCTTTCCCGCTAAAAGTTCAATTGTTTTCCCCACGGTCATTCTAGAAGGGAAACCGTGTGGGTTCATGATCATGTCGGGACAAATGCCCCTGTCGTTAAACGGCATGTCTTCCTGCTGCACAATTAAACCGGTCACACCTTTCTGACCGTGGCGCGAACTAAACTTGTCTCCTATCTCCGGAATACGTGTTTGTCGTAACAATATTTTAATGAGAAACGCATCCTCCGAGTTTGACGACACCATAACTTTTTCTATGTAAGATTCGACGGGACCTTTATACGTGATAGGAACGTCTTTGTAATCCACCTGTTGGGGCTGACCCTGAGTGACAGGGTTCAGGGTCGCTGGCGGCATCTGCTTATTTATCAAAACCTGTCTGTTTTCAACCATTTCGCCGGGTGCGGCTATGCCGTCCGTATCAAGAATATCATGTGCTCTAATGACTTTTCCAGTAGTAGCATCTCTTGAGGGCCCCAAAATTCTGTCTGAAGTTTGATTACTGTATCTTTTCATAGTAGTTTTGGCGCTTTTGTATACAAGACAGCGGCCGTACCCGCGGTCGATAGATGCTCGGTTTAGGATCAAAGCGTCCTCGATATCGTAACCGCTGTAACTCATAACCGCAACTGTAGCGTTCTGTCCAGCAGGCAGTTTGTCAAAATTTGTCAGTTCTATCGTTCTAGTCTTAACCATAGGACATTGTGGATACACTAAATTGTACATTAGTGTATCTATTCTGTTTTTCTGGTTGTAGCCAATAGTACCTGAAATTTAAACGATTATGTCATGTGTTCAGGTTTTATCTTTGTGTACAGAAATAGTAAATTCCAATTAAAGATGTAGATGTACTCACCCATGGCTTGTTTGCCCATAGCACATTGATAAGTATTCCTAGGACTCTGGTTGTGATGCGGGTAAGGGACTAGCCCAGCACAAACGCCGAGAATTGTGAATGGCTCAATCTCTAAATGCGTAGTTACATACGGATCTATTTCAATTTCGACAGTAGCAATATGACTGTCATTCTCCTCGTTTACATCTAGGTATTCAATAAGTCCATCATTTAAAAAGTCTTGAAATTTTCTGATTCCTCTATTTAATTCATTAATGTGTAATTGTTGTACTAGTGGGTAACCCTTTTCTACAATAATATACGGCCTACAAAGCCGCCCGCCGTCACTGCATATGTAGACAGTTCTCTGATTGTGATTAGGGTAAATAGACACGAAAGCTGAAATGAGCCCACGTCGTCTGAACATCCTAAACACTTTTATAAGCATTTTGTATTGCCTTGAAACGCCTAGTATATTACCTAGAAATAATAATATGTAACATGAGAAGGTTTGATTAATTTCGTAACATTCAAATACTTATTCAAATATTATCATAGCCCAACCATTAAGAAACACCATGTAGACGGCGGGGTGGTTGATCTCCTCGCCACCTAACAGCCTGACATCTTCCACGCCCGCGTTACGAGCTAGCCTCGCGATGGGCTCCTCTGAGCACTCGGTGGTGATGTGCGTCATCAGCGCCAGATTCTTCACGAGGCCACACGCTTCACCCTCCGGGGTATCAGACGGACACAACATGCCCCACTGTGAAGGTTGCAATGAACGCGGCCCCGATACCTTCCTAGTCTTCTCGAACTGAGAGTTCACCCTGGTCATCATACCCAAAGCTGATATGTAACTCAAACGACTTAAGACTTGAGTCACCCCATGCCTTTCCATTTTAAATCTTTTGATTGTCCAGTTACCCTATAATAGAATAAATATTAGAAAAGTAATTTATTTATGTGCATTTCACAATGTTTACAAGGTTTTTAAATAATTTTAAAGACCTTGTAAACATTGTGGAATGCACATAAATTAGATGATTATACAAGTCCAGGTCAGATTTTATGATGTCAGTCACGATGTTGTCCTTTATCGATGTTAGTGATGTCCCAGATAAACTTAGAGAGAAAATATGATTTGTAAATCAGGTTGGTGCTTGCCCGGAATCGAACACACAACCTCACGCCTGACAGGCGGGGCTTAACCACTGGGCCATCACAACATCGGGTTTACATTATGTGAAATATTTTAATTGATTGAGTGTGTTATATATTTTATTCAAACCTACAGATGAAATTGCGGCAAACAATCCATTAGCAATCAGATCAGGTCTCATATGTTTAACTACATCAAATGGTGCAGCTTTAACTTTGGGAATTATTTTGTCCGCTATTGATTTCAATTCCCAATTGAATCTTTTAAAAAGATCTTCAAACATCAAAGCAAGTAAAGAGCCAGCCAGCTCAAGTCTCTTATTTCCGTAATAGTCAGGATCATCAATTGCAGCTTTATTTGTCTCAGCTTCAATTACTCTTTTAACCATTATAGCTAGGTATATAGCTTTTACATAGAAATTATAGTTATCTACTGCAACATGAGCCAGAATTGTTGTAGCTAACAGATCACGAGCTTCGTCAATGGGAGTGCGAACTTTAGCGCCTCCTGACTGAAACCTGTGAAGAGACAAATAAAAACCATGACATTACATCAATCAAAAAGAGATACGCAATATTTAGTAAGACTTGTTTCTTATGAACATACCTTTTAACCTTAAGTTTGCTTCCAATATGAGAAAGAGCTTGGTTTTGAGTAAATATTTTCAAATTATGACAATCCATAATGCAAGGAGCCATCTTTTTCAGTGATGTGTCATCAGTACCTATGAGCTGCATAATTTCTTGGTCGCTACAGATACCCATAGCCTTGAAAGCGACGGCAATTGGTATATCCTGCAAATCATTTGTAATTTTGTTTACATGGAAAATTTATATATGGTAACAACATAACCCTTCTTTGCAGTTGGGTTAAAAAAAATATTTACTGGGAACTCCCAGTAACTACATTTTTTATGTGTGTTATTTTTGACCCACATGTGTTGTGTGATGATTCACTATCTCCATTCGAGGACTCATCTGCCAATGGTCATTGGTCCTTTAACAGATGTGACGTCTAGTTGTCAAAAAAATTAGTTTGCAGTTGGAGTTGATCAAGACACAGCGTACTTGTAGTCGCCACTATGTATGCGACGTTTCAACCGAGCCACCAACGGCGCCGTTAACGGCTGTGTAAATGAGCTCTGCTATAGTTTAATAAAGCAAGTTTCAACTTACATCAGACAAAGCATTGTGTCTCAATACATATTTTCCATTTTTTACAATGACATTAGTTCTGGTTTTCTTTTCATGTGTCGAACTAGTCACCTGACATTGAATGGCTCCCTTGAATTCATCAACAATCATGCGGTTCCTTGATAATTGTTCTTGGATTAATATCACTTTTTCCTGACCTGTAAAGATATCAAATAACAGACATAAAATTTTTGTATTACTTGAATCCAATCAGAGTTAGATACAAAAATAATTTTTGCATTCATAGAAATTCAAAACAATAAAGGAGGAATGATTTAACTTTTATTTACTTCAAAATAAAAAATAAACATAAATACCTCTAATAATAAAATAACCACCCGGATCATGTGGACACTCATTAAGTTGGGCTAGCTCAAAATCTGATTTATTAGTTAGTACACAATTTGAAGACCTTAACATCAATGGCATTCTGCAAACAATTAAATGAAACATTACAAATAATAAACTTGGCATTAGAAACAAGCAAACTTACTCCTACACATGAGGGCATGAATCTATACTCATGTGCCCAAGGGAAGCATTCTTGGCCCAGCCCTTCTTCTTATTTATATTAATATTTTATGTAACTTGGTGGTACAAAACTGTAACTTTTGCTAATATTGAACATTAATTGGAAATGATAAATTCACTTTTGTCAAAATATGGATCATAGGAGTCCATAAGACAATTTGAGTGGTTTTCTGGACAGGGTGAAACAATCAAATATTTTAGAATTCTCCTTGATGAACCGGCCTTATAATAACAAAATCATATTCAAATAGGTCTATCGGTTTGGGAGCTACAATGTCCGAGATAGACACACACTCAAGTGATAATAACATCTTTTTAATAATAACATTATTGCAATAGTGAAAATATGATAATATTAAGAAAATATTGATACACACCTTCCAATCAGCTGTTTATTCTTTATAACTCTTTGATTACCTCTAATATACTCTATGTCAACTGTGATTGGTGCAGAATAAGTCATGTCTCTAAGCCTGCACTCATGAGGTGTAGTAGGTTTAGTAACATTGTATCCTTCTTCCAAATCTGGTGTCCCAACATATGCGTTAAGATACTTTATGTAAAATAATGGGTCAGAATCACAGAACACCTTTTCATTGGCTTGCACTATTTTCTTTATCTCAACATTGATAAAATAGTTAAAGGAATCAATGTGTTGTTTAACTAAGCCTTTGACTTGTAAAAATGATGGTACTAATTTCCATTTATCCTGAAAATTAAATAAATAAACATGTATGTTGAGAAAGTACTTTATCATTCAGATGTCCAAAAGATGCTGGATGAGTGTGAACACTTGCGGTAAGACTCTGGTCAGTAGGTCGCCTTAGGGGGCTTCCACACACCGTTAGGTCTCATCCAGAAATAGAACTATGAGTATTTAAGGTAATGTTATAATACACATTAGCTTTGTAGCAGTCTTACATTGGTAGTAGTTCTTATTATGATAATCTTTGTTAACTAATTTATTCAATACACTAGCTACTGCCCGCACCTTCGTACCCATGGTTTTAATCACCAGTGTTAAGTTACGTCTTCAGTTACTGCACCACTCCCGAGTGTCGTAGCATGATGTTATATATGCCTTCCTCGATAAAAGGACTGAACAACACAAAAAAAAAATCGTACCAGTAGTTCCTAAGATTAGCCTGTTTAACCAAACAAACAAACTCTTCATTTTATAATATTAGTATAGATTTGTCACCACAGTTAACCACAGTCAATTTCTCCGTGGAAACGTAGTGGAAACGTAGTGGCAGTATTAATAATTTAAAAATCGCAAACTAACCTCCAGAGTTTTTATAGGTTCTCGCAAACCTTTAGAAGAATCCCAATCATTTTGTCTCTTGTTTATCTCCCCCATGATTAGTTTTCCTTATATCCTATAAATTCAAGTTCAAAGCCCTGTTATAGCATAAATAATAACGCACTGACAGTATTTTTACGTTGCGGGCAAATCAAAACCATTAAGAATTGGTATAGTTAATATGGTGATGGTGCCGCACGGCGGCGACTACGGTGGTAGAAGAGTATGATATAATGAGATAAGCAATACACATGGTTATGGTCAACCACAGCTCATCATTAGTGGCTTCTCTGGAATAAGAGACCACAATATCTATTAGTTTATGTGTGCTCTGTGAATTATTAAGAATAACATAACCTCAGTGAACACAAGTCACAACAATGAACAGATGAACAGAGAGCAGTGAAGGAGTCAGTGTCAGTCTGTCAGACTGATTGATCATTGATCAACAAGACATTGACATTTGACATAGTGACACTTATAGCCTAATCCATGGAAGTAATAGGTACGATTATACTCTTGTGCACTGAGTTTTTGTTTTTCTTTTATCTAATAAAATAAATATTTTAGTTTATCTCTTGTACACTATACACTGTCAAAACTGCCAAGTATGACCGACTTAAATCTTAAGCCGCGTACTACGTGTGCACATTGATGCGGCATAATGATTCCGGCGCGCATTGGTGTATCTAGAGTTAGTTTTCAGCCTGGCCCCTAAGATGCCATGGCTGATGCGTTGCAATGCGGTCAGGCGGAAGGTGAGCCCTACAGCCTGGGGTGGTCACAAGACCATTCTGGGGTGGGCACTGCCCACCCGGCCCCCCCCCCCCCTATATACGCCTATGCCGGCGCGGCAGCAGCGCTCCCTGTGAGCGCTCCGCACCGCTTCGTGTTCGTGGGCCCGACCTTACATGTTACGGAATCTGATGCATGATGAATACCGATATACTAGAGATATTAGCTTTATTTAGCTTAAAATTGCAAACACTTGTTGTCAGTTAATATCATAGAATATAACTAAGAAGTTCGCATCAGAATCTTATACTGTGGAACTTGGCAAGTTTTCAAAACCGTGACGTTCATTTGGCATTTCGAGATTATTGCCATGTACAATTTTTTTAGAAATGTTGATCAATGTTTGTCTGTTTGACAACTTTTCTGATATTGACATAATTGTGGTCTGTGGTGCCTCTTCCACAAAAGCCATTGCGCCAGTGCTAAATGTAGAGAAATTTTAATAAAACTGACAGCGCCACAGCGGCTGAACTGACTGATTCTGTCTGTGACTTGAATAAAAATAAAATTATGATCATCAAGCTCGAAATTCCGGCAGACTAGATTGTGAAAAACTATTTCGAGGCAATAAATTAGCATCAATTACTCTTCTAACCAAAAGATGTCTCTACAAGTAATGTAACAAATTTTACACATAAAGATGGTTTACGAGTCCATACCTCGTACAGTTAGAATTCTTCTGTTAGGAGAACCTGGAGTAGGAAAAACCTCGCTTATACTTTCCCTAGTAACTGAAGAATTCACTGAACATGTACCGCCGAAGGCTGAAGAAATTACAATTCCCGCAGACGTTACGCCGGAACAAGTACCAACCAACATTATCGATATTTGTCGTATGTATTGTTACAACATAATGTTTGTAGTATACTTACCGTAACTTATGTTTACTTTTCAGCTTTGAAAGTGATGCACAAATAAGTGAGCGCATGTAGTACTAAAAGATCCATTGCATAATTTCCTTCTTACTTCCACTATCCTCCATCCATACAATTCTATCTGAAAATATAGGATTGCTGATAAATCGAAATACTCCGAGTCTGTCTGTGCCTGTACTGCCTGGACCAGAGAAAGGAGCTAAAATACAATAAAACTGTTAACTATCATGCTATTATTCAGTTGAATATCATCATTTTGAGATATGTTTTAGAAGAATTTTCCTATTTTGTCCTGCGGGGAACATGTCTATTTATCAGTAACCTTGTATAAAACAACACCATCTTTTTTAAAGCAAATATAAAAATGAAACTATTGTGTCTAAACAAGACATGTTTATGTCCTTTTGATAGTGTTTTATTACTTAAATTAAATCCTTGCTGTCTATACAGGTGTCTATAAACTCATTCTACAGTTTATTTGGCTACTACACCTAACTTAACTGTACAGTTGCAGAACAAACACTTGAGCAGGTGGGAGAAGAAATTGAAAGGGCTCATGTAATTTGCATAGTGTTCTCAGTAGACCGACAAGAGACATTGAACAAAATAGCATCTTATTGGTTACCTTTTGTGAGAGAAAACTGTTCCGAAGATTACAGAAAGCCTGTCATTCTTGTTGGAAACAAGATTGATTTAATTGACTATTCTGTGATTGATGTAAGTCTTATATCAATATGGTTTATATTTTGTTTACATAATGTGGAAACTACCTGTTTAATGAATCATAATTGGTGTTATTTAATGTTTCAGAACATTTGGGACATCGCAGAAGAATATCCTGAAGTAGACAGATGTATAGAATGCTCAGCAAAGTCTCTTATTAATGTTTCTGAGATGTTCTATAATGCACAAAAGGCAGTCCTTCACCCAATTAATCCAATTTACAGTATTGAAGAACAAGAGGTACCTAAATAAATCTAAGTCTAGGACCAAATCTTAAATGCCCAAGGCATGAAATCCGCCTGTGTACAGTGTTTTTTTTACACTATAAGCATATAAATAAATAATGATAATGTTAGTAATTATGGTCAGGACATCTGTACCTCTGTACAAATAAATAAAATTTAAGTGTGTGTTTGTAATGTCAAAATAACATGAATATTTACATGGTTACTTGAACCAAAAACAAATTATTAAATTTTTGTCTTGTTTGTTTGTTATGGCTAATTTCCAACAAATATACCATCACGTCTGTATTCCCCGAAGGGTTAGGCAGTGGTGTACCAATGCACACCCACAGTTTGCTGGTATATTTAATATAATTTGAAATAATTTCCAACATTCACCTTAAAAAAAAAACCTAAAATAAATAAAGAGTAGTTAAGGCTACTTTTATTTTAGAAAAAGAATTAGGGGTTCTATGCAAAAAAATTGATATCCATTTATTGACCATTTGTGAAAAATATCTTATGCCACAAAAATTATGGCTCGCCAATAAATAAAAGAAAAAAGGTTAAAGTCGCTGGCAAAAGCTAGTTTACCGCATCAAAGATGTATTATCCTGCAGAAACTACATTTTCCCGGTATCAAAAGTACCCTATATACTAAACCAGACTAATCATTCATCATTCAGCCTTTCATCCAAATTTTCGCACATATTATAATGGTAGTAAGATTATTATTTTTTTAGTTGACAGAAAAATGCAAAAGAGCTTTAACAAGGATATTCAAGATCTGTGATTTAGATGGTGATGGCCTTCTAGACGACTATGAAGTAACAATGTTTCAAAAAAAATGTTTTGATTCACCTTTGCAATTACAGGTAACTCATTGTTTGTTTCTGAGAGTTAAAACTGTTAAATACTATTTAGTGTTGCTGAATTTTAATCAATAGGCTTTGGCTTATGTAGCAGTAGTTTTCATGTTTATGTAGGTATTAAGTTTCTATATTTACAACACTGAATTATTAATTCCAGGTTTTAGATGAAGTAAAATCAGTAATTGCTCAAAATATTGCTGGTGGTATAGAAAATGATTGTATAACAATTAAGGGTTTTATTTTCTTACATTGTTTATTTATACAAAGAGGAAGAAATGAAACAACATGGACAGTCCTTCGCAAGTTTGGCTATGAGGAGAGCCTGGAACTGGCTCATAATTATTTATATGCTAAGTAGGTATTCTATGCGCATCTAATATTGATTGTTTTATGTCCATTAGGGGAAATAATAGGTATTTCGGTCCCATGGTGGCTACAGTAACATATTTTTATTTTCAGTATTAAAGTACCAGTAGGCTGCACAACTGAACTATCGTACAAAGGCCAGCAGTTTCTAGCACAGTTGTTTGAAAAATACGACAACGACAAAGATGGTGTGCTCAATCCTACTGAATTGAAAAATGTATTCTCCTGTTGTCCTAGAATACCATGGCATAATCTGCGATACACTGTACCTACAAATGATAAGGTATAATATTTTTTTAGGTATAATGTTTTTCACTATGTAAGTATCAAATGCTAAAAACCATAATTATATCTGGCAACTCATCATTTATTTTTGTACTTTAAGGGGGTTAAGCCTGCCGGGGCTGCGGGTTGTTCGAAAGAGATACCGCGCCCCCGGAATGCAAAGGGCACATGAAAGGAACATAGACGGGTTTTAGTCAGTAAAAGTCTGACACTCCCTCCCGCCCCGCCCAGGGCGGGGGAATTTATTTGATGATTTCCCGTCTTTAAAACTCCCGTCCGTCCGTTCCGTCTTTAAAATGTAACTAACATAGTTTTTAAGTTGTATACTAACAATATTATAGGTATATTGCCTGAAATAAATAGATTTTTATGGGGTTATAAAAAATGGGGTTAAGCCTGTCCTTGCAACCCCAGATTGCCTGTTATGATTACGAATCGGCGGGGGTCTCCTACTAATATTTTTTGGCATTGCAGGGATATTTAACTTTACAAGGTTGGATGTGTCGTTGGACTTTAATGACGTTAGTGGATTTACAAAATACGAGCGCTTATTTAGCTTACTTGGGCTTCAATTATCTAGAAAATGAGACGCAAAAAACCGCTATACACAGTAAGTTGAAAGAAATTATCTTTTAACTATTTTTGATAAATTATTAGTATAACTCAATCATGCTTCTGTTCTTTTTTTTACAGTAACTCGTGAAAAGAAAGTTGATATCGCCAAGAAACAATCCAGTCGTAATGTTTACCAGTGCCATATCATCGGTCCAAGGTCATGTGGCAAAACATCTATTTGTAGAAGCTTCCTCAGCATAGCACATAAGGTCTGTCAGATAGATTAAAATTTTGATGTTTCTCTACTAAAGCTATTAAATTCTCAATCTTATCAAAACTTACTTTTTTAGAAAATAAAGCCGCACGCCAATGAGCGAGGAGACAGCAATACTTCGGATAGTTGCTGTATAAATACTGTGTTGGTATATGGTCAGGAAAAGTACTTAGTATTAAAAGAAATACCAATAACGCGTGTCTCAGATCCACTGCAGCCTCACGAAGTCAATTGTGATGTTGCCTGTCTCGTTTATGACGTTGCTGCCAGTCGGTCCTTCGAGTATATCGCTCGGATATATATTGTAAGTATCATTATACAACTAACCTAATAAAATAAAGCAGAAGGCTTTTTGTTTGTTTGTTTAAACGTGCTAATTTCTGGAAACTAGTTTTACGTATATATTCGTGTAAGTTTATAATTTAACCTAGGAATTGCCTAGGTTAAATTATAAACTAGCTAGCCAGCTTTTTATAACTTCAGTAGTATAGCACGGTTCAAACTTAATGGCGGTTCGGAAGTTAGCTGCGAGTGCAGGTACGCGCAGGTATAATAACGTCAATAATAACGTATGCTCCATGCATACGTTATTATTGACTTGATTAAACCAGCGCGAACCTGCACTCGCAGCTCACATCCGAGCTGGTCTGGACCGGATTATACCAACCTTAAAAAAAACAAAAAACAAACTTAGAGAAGAATAAAAAACTAAACTATGGCTATTAGCTCCGAAACAAGGAGAAGAACCGCAATTTCTAGCTTAAAACGTTATTTTTTCAAAAACATGGTGAATGTGGGTTAACCCTAAATAGAAAAAAAAACTCACTCAAATTAACATTGAAGTTAAAAAAATTACTGATTAGAAAATGTTACATTTCGTTTTTTATTTCAGAAATACTTTGCAGAAAGTCATATTCCTGTGTTAATAGTGGGGACTAAGGGTGATGCGCTGATTGCAAGACAAGAGTATATCCTCCAACCAGATGTGTTCTGCAATAAATACCAACTACTGCCACCACAATTGTTCAACATTAGAGAAAATAAACACGACGTGTTTGTCAAACTCGCCACCATGGCTGCATTTCCGTAAGTAAACACTTATTGTTAGTGCTTTTACAATATAATGATATTACAGTCAGGGCGTCAGTAGACGCGAGGCTTTGAATTGATGTTAACAATACTTTTAAATTGACCTATGGCCGTTTATGACGTGTTAAAGCCATCATTGTTCCAGTGTGAGAGGAGAGATAGAGCTGTACAAGACAAATAACATTATCTCTTTTTAATTAATTATTAACGGAACCGTGGTTGGTTTTAACGCTTTATAAATTATTATTTATTGGATGTAGATACCTAGTTTTAAATCAGTTCAACTAGATAATTGTTCCTAAACAATTGCTGGAATTGCGTTACTGTTATTTTAATTGTCTTTGTCAGTCAATTTCAAGCAGCTTGGATTTTATTCAGCAAGCACAGGTAAGTGTTAATTGTATATTTTTAATGCGAAAGTAAGTTTGTTTGTTATCTTTTGACATCTAAACTACAGAACCGATCGTCCTGGAATTATACATATACGTTGTAAGGTGTACAGAAACGGACCTTACCTTTCATCCCGAAAAACAGTACTAATCCTGAGGAAAACAATAATATCATTCTCATGATAATAGATGGCGCAATGTGTCTTTCGAATCATGATTGAATTTTAAATATAACAGACATTTACCCGGACGTAATCGCGGGCAAAAGTTAGTTGCAACCAACGACTATATTTGGTTGCAACCATTGCAACTATTTGCACCATTCAAGATCTAAAAGAGGGCAATGATACATGGAAATGTTACTCAATACTGGTCGGACAAAATATAACTAGTAAATCGACACGAAAAGATCCGAGACGATTACATCTGCTTTTTAAGTTTTTTCTAACTGTGAATTCTTAATATTTCAGACACTTGAAGCACTTTGCCAGCTTGACGGGGGATAATTCGTCGTGGTGGAAGGCGGGAATTGGAGTCGCCGCTGCCACAGTCGTGGGCTTTGTGCTCATTAAGATGTTTAGCTTCCAGAAACGTTAGATATATTAGAAGTACCTTCTTCTGCTGCTTTTATTTATTGTATATAAATATTGTTTTGTATTAAAAATAGTATTGAAATTAAATGCTTGAAAAAATTTATTTAAACCAAAGAAAGACCTTGAATACGAATAGTATATTTTGTTTTCAGTTGTAAATAAAAGATTTGATTGCAAAAAACGCTTTCATTTCCAGCCAGTGGAGCTCAATTTAATGGTGGTATTATTTTTAAGTTGTCGCATAATTACTCGCCGCAAATAATTTACATACCCAAAGTGATGCCGATCTCGTAGAAAATCAGGCGGAAACTTCCAGACGACTGCCGCACAGACTCAACCATGTGGGAATTTTATCGGTATCAATAATAAGTAATTAATCATACGGCATAAAACCCCTTATAATGGGCCTCATGTGGAAGCTCAGTCGCTCAGAGGAGAGCTATGTTCGGGGTCTCCTTGTGGAGCAGTCGGCCATCGGGGTCGTAAAGCTCGAGTGACGTCCACGTATCGAAAAGCGCAGAGTGGGAAGGTCTCCCACGAGGTGGACCGACGACCTAGTGAAGGCCGGGATGAGGGCTGGGATCGGCTGATATTATCCGTTCAGGGGCAAAATGTCCAATTCTCAAAATGTCGAACGGTGTCAAAATGTCCAATACCCCAAAATGTTCAATGGTCAAAATGTCCAGCTCCAAAATGTCCAATCTTTGATAATGCTACATTCTCAAAGATTGGACATTTTGATTTTGTGCCCGGTTAATGGCAATAGGCTAGCCCCCTATTACATGGGACCTAAATATACCGGCGAACTGTGGGTGTACATTGGTACACCTCTGCCTAACCCTTCGGGGAATACAGGCGTGATGGTGGGACATTTGGACCATTGGACATTTTGGGTACTTAAATATCTTTGGACAACTCACACACGGCTATCTGATCGCAAGCTAAGCAGAGCTTGTGTTATGGTAACCAGACAACTGATATACATACTTATATCATTTATAAATACATACATATTATAGATAAATCACACCCAGACACAGAACAAACATGCTCATCACACAAAGTTTGTCCTGTGTGGGAATCGAACCCACGATCTCCGGCTTAGCAGTCAGGGCTACTAACCACTAGATAACTAGACCAACAGGCCCGTTGAAGGACATTATGACACCGTTGGACATTTTGCCCCTGAACGATATAATCGCCTTTTACCACATTAGATTCTCTTCTAAACCAATCCAAAGTTCAATCTTGATGATGTTTAGTAAGGCAGTGTTCCTGACCATCTATGTGACTCATGATCTCTAAGACACGTACTTAAGAAAACCAATTGTGCCCAAAAACGATACGTAAGTGGTTGAAGAATTATAAGTTCGTAAAATTCCTTTGATGCAGCATCAGGCCAATGTAACCATATGATTACAGTTAAAAATTCGTTGAATACTTTCCATCTCATGTCTAAATCTCCAAGAACACCTGACTCCCGGTCGTGAATTGCAATGCGTTGCGCAGACTCCGCGACTTCGTGGCCTAGGCGTCGCGTTGTCGCAGCGTGTGAAGCAACGCAATTGTGTGAAGTCTGGCGCCGCGTCGCCCAGCGTTCAATTGACTTCAGAGGAAACGCCGCAGCAACGCGATGCCTGCGCCGCGTAGTCGTAGTCGCGGCGTCTACGCTGCGCATACGTTAATCGAACGCCTATGCTTTTTTTTTTTTTTTTTTTTTAAAGATGGTAAAATCATCAAATGACCCCCCCCCCGTCCTAGTGTCAGACTTTTACTGACTAAAAACCATCTATGTTCCTTCATGTGCCCTTTGCGTTCCGGGGGCGCGGTATCTCTTTCGAACAACCCGCAGCCCCGGCAGGCATTTGGCTCTTAGTGGCCCCTTCCAATGGCTGACACCTCTGTGCGCGGAACATGGACGCGCCGCACATTGTATTTTTCGCCCAAAAAATCGGACATGGCATTTTTACTATCTAATTTCATAGGATTTGTGATTATAAATGCGAGACGAAAACTCCTGATTGCCCCTTTTGCTATAAAATATTGAAAATTAGTACTTGAAAAAAAATCTATGGTTTCCAGAAAAACCATAGAAACAGTTATAACTTAAAAGTTTGAGTTCTTTTTAAGAATCTATTGATGGCATTAAATAGTGTCTTAAAATCCCTCCTATAACAAAAAACATCTAGGCTTTATTTATTCAAGATAACAGATTTATGGCTGATTTTGTAAATTTATGTTTTCTTTTTTTTACCGCCATATTATTACATATTTGGATTTGTAACTAGGACTGAAATGTTCTTTTTATTTACGCTTATGATCTTACAAATTCTTGGATCCTAATTATGCAGGATCTCGGAGTTGTTAAAATTCAGATTTTTCTGGATAGGGTTGTCGCCTCATAATTTAATAAACATAATATTTCAAGTAATTTTTTTAAATGACAGTTTTTCCAACGCAGTTTATAACATTATCTGAATAAATTATCTTGGTCTTATTTACTTATTGAAACCATAATTACCATAGAAACCTTTAGAAGCCTCTAAGTTAGAGATCCTTCAGTACTTGGATCAGATTTTTTTTTCTAGGCTTCTAACACATTTTATTAACAATTCTAAAGAAAAATAAAATCCAAATAATTGAAAATACGACCATAAAAAAATAAAATAAAAAATGCTTAAATTGTAAATAAATCTCTTAAAACTCAATAAAAAAATATATAAATCAATTAGTATCGTGTGTTTTGAGATTATTGTGATCAGAAAAACCAAGAAGACATTTTGTGAAATATTTCAAAAGTTATGGATGATTTACTATTTCACTATAAAAAAGAATAAAGTGGTTTTATTTCTCCTTAATGAGAAATAGGTGCACGAGTGTTCTATTAATTAATTCATAAAACATTTATGTATAAAATTTCACAAAAAAAAAGGCATGTCCGATTTTTTGGGGAAAAAATACACTGTGCGCCGTCGACACGGTCTGTCGTTAGTTAATAACGTACGGACGGTGAGCTACCTATTGCTCACCGCCCACAGACCGTGCCTACGGTATCCGCCTGCGGGAGGCGCAATGGTGCCGTTATTGGCAATCATTGCGCCGGTGGACGGGACGCGGTGTCAGCGGCGGCCGCGGGTGCGGCGGCGACGGTGGCCGCGGGTGCGGCGGATGCTGGAGAAACGCTAGTGTGAAGGCACTCTATAAGGTACCAGCGGAACTTCAAATAAAACAAATATTGTACTATAATAACCTATTTAATGAATGCATGCCGAGTTTCAAAATACATAATACTATCCTTACACAATTTGTAAAACTGCATTTGTTTTAGTAGAATTGTTTACATGTCATTGACAGGAGTGCTGTTGTTAAGTTACAACATTATCAGACTTGTTTGGTTTGTAGAATATTGAAACAGTAGTTTTCTAGAATATTATCAGAAATACTTATCTGATCAGAGAGGTATCATTGTATACATTTATGTCGTAGAATACCTGATAATTGAATTATTTATTTTTGGAAATCGTCAGACGATTGCTAAGGACCGATATATGGATACAAATAGATCTTTGTCATCATCCGAGCTATTTCTAGATTCATTGCATTAATCTAGTAGCCTGAAGACCTTTGTGAAAAACCATACTGCCTTGCTGCGTGTCTCGAGTTGGATTCCCGGATTCTTAGAATAGTCCATCAGCGTTAAAGTTTCCTATTAAGATGACTGCGTACATTTTTCTTACGTTTCTAAAAACGGTCCTTTACAATCTTCCTAGAATCGCTGCAAAGATTGAATTTTTCTGATTATCTTACGACATTATACAAGACTACTTTGCTATTAAAATCTCAATAGTTTTATTTTATCGTTCTATAAATTATAGTCAAGTTTCAAATACAAAATAAACTTATAACAAACAAAAAAAAAAGCTAATATGGTCTCTGGCGATCTCTGCTCCTGAAAAAAAGAAAAACAAAGATTAATTTATTATTAAAATTATTCTGCTTTTAATTTAATAATAGCCATTGTTTGGATATACCTATAGTATACTTAGTGTTCAAAGAGTACGCAAACAATGAAACTAGAGGAGGGATGCAACACATGTGGCTAAAAAGGGTTATGTATAGATGCGGATGGATGAAAAGGGACAGGAAGGCCAAGTGCATATGGAACGATCAGGAGAAGAATGATATGAAAGCAAAGGAGAAATAGCATGACGGAATAAGAGAAACTGCTCGTTAGCCTAGTGGTTCTAAGCGCGACTGCTACGCTAGAGGTCTTAAAGTGTTATTAGGTCTTTTGATGAAATTCTCAGTAGCAGCTCGGAAAATAGTCGAAATTACGGAAATAAACCTCTTAAGAAAAGACCCGTTTGTACAAACCCATTTCATCGTTAAGTTGAACAAAAAGCTGCTTACGTAATTTGTCTATAAATGTTAATAAGGATAGTTACCCTCCATCGCTCCTCATGGCGCCGCCTCCACTGCCGCGGTCGCTGCCGCCGCCGCTGCTTCCGTAGCTGCGGCGGTCGCCTCCGCGGTCCCCGCCTCGGTCACCGCGGCCGCCGCCTCCCCAGCCGCCGCCGCCACGCCCGCCGCCGCCGCGCCCTCCGCGGCCTGGCGGACCGCCGCCGCCTCCGCGTCCGTTACCGCCTGAAGGTGGTCCACCAGCACCACCACCGGCGCCTTCTGGTTTTTCTTCGTTACATCTATTGCAAGCTTTCCTCCACGAAAAGTTTGTATTTCCGCAACTTGGGTTTGGACATCTCCAATCCCCAGCTCTGTTGCCAGACGGAGGCCCACCGCCGCCGCCGCCGCCGCCTCCGGGCGCGCCGCCTCCACCGCGAGGCCCACCGCCACCGCCCCCGCGGCCACCACCTCCGCCGCCGCCTCCGCGACCTCCGCGGAATCCTCCGCCACCACCTCCTTTATTACCGGCCCACGTATTTTGTCGTTGAGCGAGAGACACTTTAATAGTGGCTCCATTAAAATCTTTTCCATCGAACCATTGTATAGCAGAAGATGCGGCGTTAGAGTCTTCGTAAGTCACGGTAGCTTCGCCTTTCGGTTGTCCAGATACTTTATCCTTATACATCCATACTTTTGGTCTTTGAGTCTTCTTGTCGGTCTAAGGCAACATAATAATACTACATATTAAACAGAAGAAAATAATGAATTAACTTCATTGCATAACTTGCACTGTGCCAGCGCCTTAACCTTTCTGTTTTCTTTTTTCTCCTACATCAGAGTTCCCCATCGCATCGAGATCGCGTTTGGCACCCTTTGGGTAAAAGGGTGCCAAACGCGATTCTATTAGTAAGAATTCGCAGACTGTTTGTATGTCCTACCGTATGTCTATTACAGGTTGGCGTCGTTATTGCTAACTTTAGTAAATATTTGTTTATTCTAAAATATATTAAATTTTAATTAAAGCTACCTTTATAATACCGATGGATCCAAAGTGTTGACATAACTCATCTTCTGTAGTACTTGCATTCATCCCTTGGATAAAAATGGTGTCTTCTTGCGTTACCATATCACCCCCACCCCGGTCTCCGCCGAATCCGCCACCGCCACCTGCAGATAAATATTTATTTAGTTACTGCTTCACAAAGAATTTAATATTATAGTTCTTGTGAGCACCTATTTCGTGTTTTACCCATCCTTCAAAGTATATTTTTTTGTTGCTGTTGTTGAAAGTAACTTAAGTGTTATTATAACAATACCACAGCGTAATCTTTAATTGTATAAGGATATTTGATAAATACAATGCAGTTTTTTTGTCCAATTTTTACACGACCATTACCACAACCAAACATCCTGTAACTGTTGAGACAACCGAAAGAACAATGGCGAGCCACCATACAAAATACCTGAAATCAAATTTAACGTCTTCGTGACGCCTACTGCTTTTATATTCGCTATAAATACCTGACGTATAAACTATTTATTTTGCCTACCGAGTCGGGAAACTTGAAAAAAAAAATACTCTTGAAAGTATATTTAGTTTATACGTACGTTACACATTTAGTATATTTAGTGTATACGTAGGAATGGAACGTGAACCATGAATGCAAGAGAATAAACTGTATGATCGATGAAATACAAAGGTATGAGTGTGACGGATAACGTATGTTGAAAATAACGGGAAAGTCTGTAGAAAATTAATTATGATAGTAAACTATGAACCATTAAAGTGGCTGATGTACACCTGATGAAAGAATGCATGAAGTGCTACTTACTATTGGGTTGATACATGTGTTTGGTTATGCGTTTTGTGTGTATTGTCATTGGTTGTGTGCTTATATCCATGATGTTTTCACTCAAGTATTGAGCATGGCTTACTGATCAGATGTATATTAACCTTTAGAGTTGACATTGTCATACAGAGAAATAGGAAGTAGATTTGTCAGACTCTATGGAACGTGAAGAAGTTTACCTTAATAGTATTCTATGTTTTTAAGAACAACTGCTTTTAAAATAAAATAAAATATATTTTTTATAAAATATATTTTTTTTCCGGTGTCTTGAAAAGAAAGTGTTCTAATAACATGTAACAAAATATTCTGTCTGTTATAGTCATTTTAACATTCATTTTTAATTTCAGATATTTTTTCGCCATTGTTCTTTAAACCAATTCTCAAATATATTAAAAAAAATATGGAATCACCTACAATATATTTCTCCTCAGTTGCAAAATAATATAAGGTGTCTAGGTCCGAGAATATACAGTACTCACCATTGGTATGGCACATCGGTAACGTGACAGACTAATAGGTGGCGTTTGGTAGAGCATTGGGTTTGACGTCTATCGTTATCCACTGTCTATGTAAGTAATTAATCTCAATAAAACTCACACTTAACAGAAATCAATGGTTTTTGACTACCCTTGTATAATAACCCGTATTTGTGATGTGTCGTGAGTAAAATATGGCTGATTGACATTTAGATGTATACCTGTCGCGAAAGCGATTACCAGCGATAGACAAAAATATAGCTATCCACACAAAACCTAGTAAAATCGCGTTTTATTTTCTTGTTACCGATGTACCATATTTTTGGTGAAGTACAGTACTATTGTAATTAACCACTGCAGATTTTATTCTATGTAACAATTTCCAATAACACATTCAATTCAAATTCAATTAGGGCTGCCAAAACGATATACATGTTTCTGGTGTAACCATAAAACTTATACTAATAAATACGCAAAACTTATCATAATAACACACAAGTTGTGTTTACGTTACACAACAATCAATACACCTTTTAGGGGAGAACATAGCGGGAATACGACGATAGACCTTCTTTTTTACGTATAGGCATATTATCCGCCATAGCTCGCGATAAACCACGTACTATTACACACCTTAACTGGGGAAAATTGACAGCAACCTCGCGTAATCCACACACCACACATCTATAGATTTTGATTGACTTATTTTATTTCTTTCGAGTGTGATGGCAACAGACGACTTAAACTACAGTTAAAATATTCATTACAGTAACAATGCATATAACACCCCAAAACACTTGCATTGTTTAACCAAATAATAATACCAGCCGAGTATTTAAAGCTTGATCGATGTCACTTGAGTGGAGTGATGCCTCAGGCTCCGAAACCCTTAACTGAACGTAGTTCTTACAGCTACACGCTGATTCGTCGAGAACCCAGTATTAGATACATACACAACCAGTTTTTTTTTACCAGTGAAGCAATAGGATACCGGGTTTGGCAGCCCTTAGATAATTACAAATTAATAAAATGTTAACAGCACCGCTCGCTCATCGCGAGGAGCTTTACCTTTATTATAACCACCCCCCCTGCCGCCGCCACTAAAACAATAAGAACAGCGTTTAGTACACTGGGCAGGCTGGGGACACACTGTACGGCCGCGTAGATTGATTCACACCTAGGTACACTTAATGTGACCTTAGTCCATGTGTTGCATCCTTTTCTTTACCATAACGTTTAATACCTTGATACCTTGAAAATCTTAGAACATTGTTGGGTGATGTTAATATTACAATATTTCTTGACACATGCATGCTAGCAGTAACAATTTAAATATTTCAAAGAAAAAGCTTGAAATACATTTTATAAAACAACCTTGAAATTATTTCTTGCAAGTACCTGAAAATGCATTATTTTCAAAATTGTTTTACATCCACATCTTTTTACTAGGAAAATGTAACAAAGACTATGGGCGGCTTTCCGATGGTAAAATAGGAAAAGAGTCGCCAGTCAAATACATTCTCTGTGTAAAAATATATGATAACTTATAATATTATATATAAATAAAGGAAGCTGTTGTTTTTCCACTAAAAATAGCTGGATATGGATTGATGAACTTGAAATTTATTGTCACACCTTGCGTGTTTTACTGTCTTATTAATTGTTAAAACAATGCGTAACAGAATCAAGTACTATGTTTAGACACGACATCAGAATCAATTTCGGTGATTTTCAGTACATGTTAATTTTACCCGAAAAATATTTAAATTCGGAAAAAATTTGCACGACATATATTAACAAAATTTTCACACAAAGTCACTGAATGTATTAGAGGCACTGCTGTCCATGTGGTTGGTTAAGCAAAACCGAGTATTATGACAAAGTTACCTTTGTAAATGCATTTGCCATTTTGATGTTTGCAACATATAACCAGATACAATAAGATCACTGAATGAAGACGTGTATGTGCGAGCGGGACAGAACGCGCTACACTCCGTTTGATCGATGCATACATATAATTGTATACTGCACAGATGCATTACGTATTATGCATGTTACTTTTCCATCCCGTTTCGTCCCCCTCTATGTGGCATAAATGGTCATATTTTTTTATTGCGTTAATTATTTTATGTTCAGCGTTAAACAATATGCGGCCGGGACTCAGCTGAACGTTAACGACTTGTCACGAACAGTTTGCACAATAATTCTCGCCATTCCGTTTGGAAGAGGGCTGGGCTCTAGGGCTCCCAAAAAAAAACAAATTTCACCCTCTACAAATTTAAATTATGCTAGCGCTTAAGCTCAATGATTATAAAGTTTCTGCGAGACACTGTTGCACCGATTGAGAACAGTGAACACGTTCTTTTGGAGTGATCAGTGATGAAACCCATTTTCGCCTAAATGGGTGTCTAAATAAACAGAATTGCCGTTATTGGTCACCTAAGGGACAGAATCTATGTTTAAAAAATTAACAAACACTTCACAGACCAAAAGTGACAGTTTGGTGTGCATTGTCAAGCAGAGGAATAATCGGATCCTATTATTTTTTTTATAATCAAACACATATTGGTGCCTTCTGAACAAATATTTTCTGCAAATATTGATAAAATAGCCTGTCTACACGCCTCACATTGCAAGAGATCATGGCGCATGGCGTTACTTCGTGATTTCATCCCTAACATTGATATACCATTTCGGTGACATCCCCCGGCCACCCACGTCGCCGGACCTAACTTCCGGGGATGCTACAAAAGTCTAAAGTCTATGAAACAAACACAGCGACCATAAGGGCTTTGAAAGAAAATGTAGTTCGCGAGGTTAATGACATCCCAACTTCACTTTTCCTGCGAATGGCGCGAAACACAGGTCAGATTCCAAGAGCGTGTGAAGCGTGTCCAACTTGGCGATCAACACTTCGACGATTATTTTTTTGGGAAATAAAATCCGTACTTCTTTTTTTTTATAGGTTGTTGTTGATATATATTTACATCATAGTTGTTTTATTATTTATATTTGCCTACATACAATACCACTTTTTTATTTTGGTTAAAAATAGTTATGGCCATTACGTGTATTACCTAAAAATCCCGTCATTTTACGGGAGTTATAATATTTTCGGTAACGCATAATATCTACAACCTAGTCCATACCCTAAAAATTGTATAACTGCGATTCTACTGAAACTTTATACAAGTTTGGCAGGGTCAAACCTTAATTTTATAAAGGCTGAAGACGAAACCTGGTTGTCCACTGTCAAAAAAATATCAACTTTACATTATTTGATCGTGAAAATCACATTGCGCTTCGCTAGACTGGCGCCGGTCGTAAAAGTATCCTAATAGTTTTTTTTTTTTTTAACCTTCTCAGTATCTGCTTTTGTTTCCCGATTATAGCCTAATAAATTCAGTTGATTACTTTAACAATATATTGAAAAGTTTATGTGTACAGAAAAAGCGTGCACATTTCCTGTAGAACCAAATGAACAGATAACAATATCGTATGGTTTTAAAACCAGTATAAATTGCGTGACCTTATTAACTAGACCTATTTCATAAATTAATTTAGCTCACCATTTACAAAAACCAATTGTTGCTGTCGAACTTCTAGACAACTACCATGATTACATCCAGTGAATAAGAAGACCTAGGCTGATAATGACAACAATTTATTAAGAATAAAAATTGAAAATAATAGATAAAATAAAACATATCTACATGTAGTTGGTATGAAGGCACTCTTACTCTTGATTTTTTATGTTGTGTTTAATTTGTCTGTTCCATTTGAACTGAGGCAAACACAACTCCATATTTTTTTTTAATTTCTTTCACAGATTGCCTTGATCATGATCAACCCTAATCATGTAAAACAGGATATACATTGACAATTTCTTAAACTATATTTATTATACAGAGTGTAAAAAGATGCATCACAAAGCCGTTACCTTCACATTACGTACCAAAAAATAAAACACATTAAGCAAAAAAAAATATTGCCTGGAAACAACATTTATTTTTGCTGAGAAAACCATTTTACAGTAGCAAGCAATGTAAAGCATGCTAAACATTGCGCTTACATTGTATGCAACATTATGTGGGTTGTGGGGGATATTTACCCACAACCCCTACACCGTTGCATTCACCCCCGTTAGCAATAGGTTAAGTAATGACAACATTTGAAACTTGTTTTCCTTAAAATAACCTTCAATATCTCCATAACCAGATTAGTTCCCAGGAAAGGTCCCTAAAGTTCTGTGATGTAACAGGAATATTATGTGAGTTTCGGCTTCGCTTAGTGTCTTTTTACATATATACTTATATAAAACAGAATTTAGAATGAGTCAAAACATATTCTCATGTAGCTTGGAGTTCCTATAAAATTATTTGTATGTATACAAATAACTTTACTCACTACAATCACTTATATTGTAGATTATCCTAGACTGTACTTGGGGAGAGACCTATGCTGTGAATGTGTTTACAAATATTCACCCTACATAAAATATAGTCCAATGACACTCACCCATAACCGCCGTCTCTACTCCCCCCATCTCTACTGTAGCTTCGATCACCTCCTCCAAACCCTCCTCGGTCACCATTGCCACTGCCACCAGAATATCCTTGTCTGTCACGATCTCGGTCTCCACCATAGGTTGAACTGCCGCGATCGCCGCCTCCATAGTAACTACTCCCACGATCACTGCCACTCACATTGTAACCACCACTGCTGCTGTTACGGTCATAGCCTCCACCACCACCACCACTGCCGCCATAATTAGAATCATAGCTTTGACCGTAATTGTTTCCCTGCTGGCCACTTCCATATGAGTTGCCACCTGAAAACCAATATGCAATATTGAAACTATAAACTCTTGCTGTGATAAATTGCAGTGCCCTATTATTGAAAATGTTATTTTATTGATTATTCTTAGGTTAGGTCACCTTATTGCTATTTATAATTTGACTAGCTGTGCCCTGCAGTTTTACCCGCATTACGTTAGGTTTTTGGTTACTGCTAAGTTTGGTTAAGCTACGAAATGTCTCTCAGAGTCATTATTTTGCTGCGAAGATATTTTAAAACTGTGATATCTCCAAAGATATTCATTGAAATTAAATTATGTAAAGGGCCATTTTGTTCAAAATTAAACACTTGTGATGAATAACGTATTTATGTTGATAAGGATTAATACTATGTTCATAAAAACACCTTTGCAAATTAGGCATGTACTACCGAGGACTTTTTTGTAGTATATTTTAAGAGGAACAATTCTCTCATACATTATTTTTGCGTAACTTTAACCGTTTACGCAGCGCACGCAACGAAAGCCCTCAGAAGGAAAATCTTTCCCCGTTTTTGCCACATTTTTCACTGATTGCTCTGCTCCAATTGGTTGTAGCGTGATGTTATATAGCCTATAACCTTCCTCGATAAATGGGCTATCTAACACAAAAAGATTTTTTCAAATCGGACCGGTAGTTCCTGAGATTAGCGCGAACAAACAAACAAACTCTTCAGCTTTATAATATTATTAGTATATTAGTATAGATAGTATAATGTATCAATCACAAGGTGCTCATGGCAAAAAACATGGTTTTTAAATTTTTTGTCTGCCTGCCTGTCTGTTAATTCCTGCTTATGTCTGGAGTAACTTAGGCTACTTTTATTTTAGAAAAAGAATTATACAAAAATATTAAAATTCCACATAAGTATTTTATTTTAATTGAAATTTTATTCATGCAGATGAAGTTGTGGGCATAGGCTAGTACCAAATATTGATACTCACTTACTTATGAAAGTTGTTTGGTCAGTGGGTCATCTTATGGTTTTTTTTATGCTTCAAATAACAATTTTTATTAATGAATTAGCTATTGCAGATAATTTTTTCCTTGACTCATATACAAGTGAATTTTACCAAACTTTTATACCTACTTTAAGTCAATCTATGAGCAAATGGGCAAGTTGAAACTCCTGGCCATTAAAACATTTAAATGGCCATTGAAACATTTAAAAAAAGG
The DNA here is from genome assembly GCA_932526535.1 of Caradrina clavipalpis. Lineage (NCBI taxonomy): Eukaryota > Metazoa > Arthropoda > Insecta > Lepidoptera > Noctuidae > Caradrina > Caradrina clavipalpis. Next base: position 9,769,061 of record OW052093.1, read on the forward strand.
TGAGGAAATTAACCACAATATAAAAAAAAAAACTGGCAGGACATACATTGGCATCTGTACGATAAATCGTTGATGTTGATGAGGTGAGGTCATGATCTGTGCGTTACTTACAATACGAATAATTTTACGAAACTAGTTACACACCAATGTTAAAATTACTTTCGTAATATAGAATCAAACCACATAGTAACATAATGTAAATGCGGTTATAAAGACCACTCGAGCAAACAGAAGGAAAAAGGTTAAACCCTCACCGGAATTTTGTTGATTCCAATCTTGGCTTTGGCCAGAAGCGTAATTGCTTTGATAACCTTGTCCAGACCCAGAGTAACTGTTGTCACTGGAAGCCATAGCTGGTGGCGGCACAGAATATTGAGCAGAATATCCGCCGCCGTAATCACCCGCTGTAAATAAATTCTCAAATAAGCAGTTGCTTTATAAAACAATTACAAAAGCTATACGATAAAAATAGATTCTTACGGTCACCCATTTCAAAAAAGCAAAAATCCAAGAGAACACTAATCAAGAAAGTACACTGACAAAAAGTCACAATTCACAAACCAAACCAAACCAAACCAAGCCACGCTACCAGCTTCAATGGCGCCCGCCTGCAGCGCTAGCGCGCGCCCACCGTTCGTTTCGGGTTTGTTTCTTTTTCAAGCGCCACAGATTAGGTATGTCTCAAGTCTATGGCTGTAACATGGAAATAATATGTACTTCATCTACTTATAGTCCAACTGGAATGATTTAAAACAAACAAGCACAGAAAAATTGCATAAAAATAAATACCTGAGAAAGCAATTTTTTGTCATTTTAAGTATCAGTTACCGGTTGAAATAAGATTCATATTTGTATGGAATGGGTCGAAAAGCGCTTTATTCGGCGACTATAATAATATAATTTTAATTAATGAAAAATGGCCAACTGATTATTTTTACAACTTTAATAATAACAATCATTGTTTCTGTTTCCGTCGGAAATAAAATCCGGTTTAATAATACAAAATGCTAATTCATGTCCAATTAGGAGCCACAGGCAAAACTGATTATAGATGGCGCCAGGAGCAACCGTACCGTGTTTACTTGTCAAGACAAGATTGTGATTGATTTTTCGTTAATATTCTAAGTTAAATTCATTTAAAATGTACCCTTTTCTGACTGTGCCTCATCTTAAAGATGAGTTACGTAAGAGGAATGCGACAACTGCCGGTAAAAAGGCCGATTTGATGGAAAGGTAAAGACTTAAAATGGTTGAGGTTATAATTGATTTGTAAGGTTTTTTTTTGTTTCTATGGGCTAACTATCCTATTTTATTTGTAGATTAGAATCATATGACCGGAATCAAAATTTTGGTGCCGATTGCGACATCCACGAGGACTCCGTGTACCAGTGTCCACCTACAAACACATTCAAAGATATAAATGCAGATACTCCTCTACCAATGATCAAAAGAGAGGACATACAGGATTATTTTGAAAAGTAGGTACCTATATTCAAATAATAAATCTTTAAGAAGCTGTTTTCTATATACATAAGATAGTAGATAATGTAAGAAATATATTTATTGAATTAAGAACTTAGGTTCATCAATTACTGACTGATAGTAGAATATTATAAGTAGAACCACTGCGATGACTCACCTGTATACTTGCTTTTCCCATGATAATCGTCTTCAGTAAAATGCGCAGCACACAAGCGTGCAGTTTTACTTTTTTTTTTTTTTATAGACGGGAAATCATCAAATAACTTCCCCCGCCCTGGGCGGGGCGGGAGGGAGTGTCAGACTTTTACTGACTAAAACCCGGCTATGTTCCTTCATGTGCCCTTTGCGTTCCGGGGGCGCGGTATCTCTTTCGAACAACCCGCAGCCCTGGCAGGCATGTGCAGTATTACTTGCCTTAAAGTTTTTAATACGTAACGCCGATTCCCATTGTTTTCTGCGTTTATTATCCTTAGGAAACAAATGTACTCCTCTATTTTTACAATTTAACGCACTACACTGAGGCATCTTTCTCAAGATTAGGGAAAAAATAAATAATAATATTTACTGAATGCAAAAAAACCATACGATTTGACAACTGTTATGTCAAAACAGGGTACAGTTGCTTATGCGCCCTCTGTCGTGATAAAAAGTTAGTGCTCCTCCTCATTGAATAATGAGACCATGAAGTTGCAAACATTGTATGATTGTATGCATATGCATATTCATATTCATATTCATTTATTTTGCGTACCATAATGTGCATAAAAGATGTTACAAAAAGCTTACAGCTAAGGTACAATTATGGACCCTGTTAGGGCACAGCAACATGGTATTAACCTAAAATTAAAATTTATAAAATAAAAAATAAAAATAACACAATTCTTATAAAAAATTTAAACTTATGTATCTATTAAAATGTATTGTTAGTAGTTACTTATAATTCTATTGAGATCATTTATTTGTATTAATATATATAAAGATATTAAATTTAATAAAAATTAAAATAACAATTATTATAAAAAGATATGTGAGCTTATGTATTTATCTAAGTATTCAAATGTATAGTATAGTTCGAAATTATCATTATATTAATATTGTTATTTAATTATGGTATATTATTAATGCATTTATATTATAATTATATATTTTTAATGTTTGGTGTTTAAGAGAGGGGATAATTTTATTTTGGAATTGATTTGTCATCTAAAAACTCTTTTACTGAATAATATACCTTGGATTCCAGAAGTTGTTTACATTTATTAATAAATATATGTGTTTTGTCTAATTCTCTAATGTTATTTGGTAATTTATTATAAATTTTTATGGACATAATTAAAGGGCTGGTTGAGTGCATTTTGAGTCTGGATTGAGGTTTGTTTATTTTGTTTTTGTTATGTCGCAAGGTGTATCTTGTTTGTGTTTCTTCGCAATTAGTGTAAAAGTCTGGGTGTTTTCTGACAAATTTACATATTTCCAAGATATATAAGCAAGGGAGTGTGAGTATTTTGTGTTTTAGGAAGTGTGGTTTGCAGCTGTCTGTGTGTTCTATGTTTGTTATAATTCGAATTAGCTTCTTTTGCAAAATAAATATGGTTTGTGAATCTGTACTATTACCCCACAGCATGACCCCATAGCTGAGCCATGCCTGGGCATATGCATAGTATGCGACTAGTGCTGTTTGCAGGTTGGTAGTTTTTTTAAGTTCGCGTAGGGCATATGAGAATGTTGACAGTTTAGCTCGTATTTTCTGTACATGGGATTTCCAGTTTATGTGGGTATCTATAGACACACCGAGAAGGGTAAATTCGTTTACTTGTTCAAGTTTATGATTATTAAACATGAAATTTAATTTTAATGGGGATTTTTGATGGGGATTAAAAGTAATTAATTTTGTTTTTGCGAAGTTGATTTCAAGATTGTGGTTATCCATCCAATTTAAAGCTGTAGAAAGAAGGGAGTTTAACTTAGCATTTATGTTGTCATCTTTTTTGCATGAGGTGAGTAGGGAGATATCGTCCGCAAATAGAATGCATGGTTCGTTTATAATTTTAGGAAGGTCGTTTATATAGATTAGGAACAAAAGGCAGCCTATAACACTGCCTTGGGGAATTGATGCATTAACTGCTTTACTATCGGATCTCATTTTAATTATTTCATTTGTGTTCTTGTCAAAATATTCAATTTCTACTAGTTGTTCCCTATCCTTTAGGTATGATGTGAACCATTCATGAGCTTTTCCTCGTATACCTATCCCATGTAACTTGTCTAATAGTATTTTAAATTGAACCTTATCATAGGCTTTGGTCATATCGAGCAGCATACCTACGGCGTAGTTTTTATTATTAATAATAGTTAGGGCCTCTTGTACGTACTTATATACTGCTAGCGTTGTTGACCGGTTTTTACGGAAACCGTTTTGGCAGTCGTCAAGTATTTTATACTTTTCGCAAAAAGAGTAAACGCGATCACACATAGCCTTTTCGAAGATTTTTGACGCAGTTGGCAGCAGCGCAATAGGGCGATAGTTATTAGGGTCGGTTTTGGAATTTTTCTTGTGTATAGGCTTTATAAGTGAGTTTTTAAGTTCTTTGGGAAAGGCTCCCTCCTCAAATGATTGGTTGATTAAATTATGAAAAGGTAGGGTTAGTTCGTCTGCACATTGCCTAAGTAGAAATGGGGGGAGTTCATCAACTCCATAGCTCTTTTTATTTTTTAAACTCTTTATAATTCTATTAACTTCATAGGGATCGACAGGGCTGAGGAACAAGGTGTTCTCTGTGGGGCACATAACAGGGGCTCCTTTCGCTTGTGATATGTTTCCTCCAATAGAAGCAAAGAAGTCATTAAAAATATTAGCTATTTGCTTAGGTTCTGTTATCAAGTTGTTATTTTTATGTAGTTTTATGTTATTCTTTTCTGTTTTTATTAATTTATTTGTTCTTTCATTAATTATATTCCACATAGTTTTTACTTTATTTGTTGACTTTTTTATTTTATTTATATATTGTAGTTTTTTTGCTGTCATTACAGATTTCTTCAGGGTTTTTTCGTACTTTTTATAATATTTAAATAATATGGGATTGTTTGTTTTAGAGGTAAATATTTTAAGTAGTCTTTTGTTTTTGCAAGATAATTTGATACCTTTAGTTAACCAGTACTTCTTAGGTATCGATTTTATTTTAATTTGCTGCAGCGGAATGCACTTATTTAAAATTGTATTTAAAGTATTATTAAACGCAAAAATAGTTTTCATCTATATTTTGATTTGATTGTATTATTACATTCCAATTTTGATTTTTTAACTCTGATTTAAAGTTTTCTACGTTTTGGGTATTATATAACCTTTTTTTCGCGAACCAATTTGTTTGTTTATTGCTGTCGCTATGTAATTTCATGTGAAAGATGGTTGCACAGTGGTCCGAGAAACCTAATTCTTCTACGGTGGTGAAAGTATGTTTATTATTAAAATTTGTAAAAATTAGGTCTAAGCATGTTGAGGTAGTTTGTGAGATACGTGTGGGGACTTTAATATGTTGTATGAATTTATGTTCTAACATTAGATCTAAGAACAAATTGGCATTATGTTATCTTTAGGAACGTGGATTTCAACTCGAGATAACTTGATTAGCAAGTCGATTAGTCAAATAGTAGAGTAGTATCTAATCTATGGTGTGGTGTACGTCTGTTTTGTGCTTTATTTATCTGTATGTGTATTCTGTTCTGTGATCTGTGTTCTGTCTGTATGGTTCAGAAGTAGGATTTTGGAAGGGTCGGAAAGTATGCATTCAGTGATTTCAGTTGGTTGTATCTGTTTATTAGTTGCATCTTAATAAATGTATCCTAGCTTAAGTATCCTCGAATAGATGCGATTGAGATTTAGTAAAAAATAAGTTGTCAATTAGCTTGAGAAATTTATTAATCGACATTACTTTTCTGATCCTTCTGACCGTTTTCGCGCTCCGGCTTTCTTGTTCAGCAGCCTGCGTTTTGAGGAATAATGTCTTCGTATGTTGATATGAGTCTAGAGGATATAATCAAGAAGAAAAGGGAAAACACAAGGTAATTTGAATCTTTTTTGTCGATCATATCCTCCACTCATAACATCCTACCGGATTTATTATGTATGTACCTATTTATATTTTTTTATGTTACAGAGCTAAAAAGAATAAAATAAAAACACAGCCACTTATACCATCACCTAAAAAGGCACCAATAATCGATGCTAGAAATAAAATTATATCCAAAAAAAGAACTCAAATTACTGATGCCAGAGAAAAACTAGCACAACTTGCTAAACAGAAGGATGCAAGACTAAAATTAGAAAAGTTACGTCAAGAAAGAGTAAGTTCCTAATATATGTATATTACTCCTTAAACTAATTAATCAGCAGAAACCTAAAATAGGAATTTTTTTATTGATATGGATCCTCCTATGCATGTGATAGTGACTTACTTTATTTTTAGGCAAGAGTCCCTGGACCTGTCAGAAATACATTTCAAAACAGAGGTAAATTTACCAGGGCACCATCAACCAAAGAAAGAGGTGTGTATTATTTTATATTACAATCTTCGAAAATGTCCTGTATCTTTTTTGCTGTATGGGGTGACAACTGTTTTGGCCTATCTCACAATAAAAGAGACACTGCGGGTTGTTGGAAAGAGTCACTGCGCCCCCGGAATGCAAATGGCACAAGAAGGAACATGGATGGGTTTTAGTCAGTAAAAGTCTGACACTCCCTCCCAGCCTGCCCAGGGCGGGGGAAGTCGTTTAATGATTTGCCATGTCATTTTCGGTAAAAATAAAAAGGAGACTCTGCTTTTAAGGGTCCATTAAAAACTCAACTTAATTTTGTTGCTTCACAACTTGGTCCAAAAACCTCAAAAACTAAGGTAATAATTTAAAATGCTAGACAACACTATAGCACAGCACTGGTCTTGATCAATTAATTTTTCTTATTTTATATCTTCTAAACAGTAAGCAAAAATTAAGTGCTCTAATTAGCAAAATTTCGTCTCCATAAAATGCTTGTGATATCAAAACTATTTATCATAATATGAATTGATATAATTATAATACAAAAGAATTGCCTAGATATTACCATAAACTTACAAACATAAAACTTAAACAGCATCATGAAATTAGAAATGTTGAACTTGTTTATTTCTTACTAACTGGTCATTGCATTGTTTTCATTTTGTTACTTTTTATACCATTGATGGCGGCAAACAAGCTAACGGATAGACTTAATTTACAAAAATAATACTTAAAGCTCAAGTTCAAAAAAAAAAATATATAAGGTCAAGGTGTCGAAGGCATATTTTATTGCAAATTTGATTTGATGAACACCTATGACTGTTTTTTTTACTTAATTGTATGTTTTATATATTAATGATGACTTAAGATTCCTTATTTATCAGTTACTTCTATGAACATCAATGTAACTAATATAAATATAGAAATAGCCGCGTTTTTTTAAGAGGGACTAGACGGACTTTCCCGAGTAATTGGGGTAACTCCGTCACAAGCATGATTTGTTTGTAATTTGATCGATATTTGCAGCAGTCGTATTCAGAAAATATTCGAAAATGAAAATTAATCAAATACATGCTTTCAATTCCACAATATAAGGTAGGAATCACAATCTATAGCGGTAAAATCATGAAGTGGGGTAAGTCCGGTATATTTGCAAGGGCGGGGATCGTCAACATTAAAATCAGTACAATTTTTTTTTAATATTCTCTTTGTAGGGTATAGGTAAGTATGTTTATGAGGTGAAGTGCGATATGAACTTTCATACGTTTTGAAATTTAGGTGTACAAACCAGATCCAGATGGTCTTTAAACAATAGAAAAACGAAATGGTAACAAAGAAACACTTGGTTATATTAGTACTGTTTTGGCAGATAGCATATTGATGAAAGGCAATAATAAAAAACCCTTTTTCTTCCTTTTTTTAATTCAAAAGAATTATTTTATAATAGGAAAATACATTGAAAGAAAAACAACGTCATTGTCATTCTTGGTATATTATATATACGAGCAGCCTTGTATTCCGGACAGCTTGTACAGCGTCTAGCAATTTCTCTTTAGTGTAAGACGATTTGTTGTTGTTGTTCTCTAGTAATTTTGAGTCATATTTGTTATTTTACCTGAAGAATAAAATAAACTAATTTTAAATCGGTTAAATGACTGATCAAATTAATTACATTATATTTCTAGTGAAAAGACACTATTAATATCATAACAGTACCTATTCATAATTGGCGAAAAGAAAACCTGCAAATAAGTAGCGTGACTGTATAACTATAAAACAATATTCAAAGAAAACAATTATACCAGAAAAAGTTAACAACATCTGACTTAGGGCAAGATCGGCACATGACGGCCTTTCCCTAAAATACTAGACAGTCTTACCCCAATATTTAATTTTTAAGTTAAGTTTTTATCACAACCAATATTTCTATAAATAATGATTTAAATTCGACTTGGATATAATAAAACAATAAAATGTAATACAGACTATACACTTACCACTACAAAACGTAAAAATCTGTTGATATTAAAATTTCACGTTAGGTAAAAAGTCAACGCAACTCACTCGTATTTCAAATTGTCAACGACAAAAAAATTTGGTGACCGATTTTTGCTATTGAACTCCACACTACGACATCTATAATTTAAAGGTAGGACGAACTAGTGACTCAGTTTTAGCGACCGAGCTACCAACGTCGTAGCTATTCAAAAACAGCTTAGAAAGACGTTGTACGGTGTTCCCCCGTAGACGAACTTCCCCACCTTGACCTTATATAAAAAATATACCATCACGCCTGTATTCCCCGAAGGGTTAGGCAGAGGTGTACCAATGTACACCCACAGTTCGCCGGTATATTTAGGTCCCATATAATAGGGGCCTATTGCCATTAACCGGGCACAAATCCAAACTCTGAGCTGCTACTGAGAATTTTATAGAAAAACTCAATAACACTTTTTGTTCGACCTGGGAATCGAACCCGGGACCCCTTGCACAGCAGTCGCGCTTGCGACCACGAGACCAATGGGGCAGTTCAAGTTCAAGTCATTTTAAAATGACTTGAACTGTTTAGTCTAAACTAAACTTATATTATCTGAGTCTTATTAATGAAAACGTGATCCTACAGACTTCAATTGTTAAAGTGAAAGTATTCTAATGGTGGGTTTACACGATACAGACTTAACACAGACTTCTATTGAATTTTGTCTGTACAACAAATCAGTACAGACAAATGTCGGTGTAACAGAAAAGTCGGAAGTCTGCATACATGTCTGTACGATTGTCGGAGCAAAACTCATGATTATTGAATTACTTAATTTATTAATTAAAATCGAAGTCTGAACTGATGAAAAGTCTGCACAGACATTTGGTAAAGACCTCTGAGTAAAATTTTTTACTCAGACTTAGTCTCTGCAGATATCTGTACATACAAAAGTCTGTATCGTGTGGACCCACCATATGAGACGCAGTCTATTTAGAAGGTATTACAAAATGTTTCAGACATCAGCTGATTACTATTATTACATAATATTTAATCTGGTTTATTATGTTTTACCAAAATCAAACTGTACCTAGTTTGATTTTGGGAAATTGGTACATTTTACCGACTGTTGATAAATTTATATTTTTAGTATTTCTAGATTCTTCGAGGCAAGTAGTTTCACAGCCTTTAACTTCGACTAAAATTGGTGTGAAGCGTCAAATTAACACGGGAAGATTTACTGAGAGCAGGTCAATTGAGAAATCAAGATTTTTTGGTACTTAATTATTTTATTACTTTTAAATATATTATTCTTCTATTAAATTTATTTTACAATATCAATACTCATCAATAGCCTTTGTAATATGCTGCCTAGATAAAAAGTATCATTTTAAATCATCTAAGGGATACCTACTTCATCTAAATCCATTCAGCCATCAAGGCATGATTTAAAATACCGTGTTAATATCCAAAAACACTGCCTTTTGTATTTAGATTACTTAACGATTTGGTTATAATAATAAATACTCTTTATGCTTTTAGAATTTCAACACAAACCTAAACCAATACTTCGCACTGTTGAAAATGATTTAGAAATAATTGATGACCCCATGGGAGATGAATACGTCGAACCCAGGCCAGTGTCGTTAAATCGCAAAGCTAGCCTCCAGCTTAAGATCATAACTCATAATAATGACATCCGTGAGAACAGAGTTGCTTCTATTCACAGGTAATGAATGATTCTATCATGCAGCATGCAGGTAGTGTCCATAATAACCCCGTGTTGACCTCTTAAACTTGGTTCCTTAATCTAATGATTATTTGTAGAACAACTGCAGCAGAAAAGGAGAAAAGTCCTCCAAGACCACCATCAATTTTGAAAAAACGTCCTATGGCTGCACTAAGGAGTGACGTAAAAACTCAAAAATCTGAACGACCACACTTGGAATACAGAATAATTGTAAGCAATTTGCGGAACACAGTTACTGGTGGGGATATTGAGGTGAGAACATGCCCATTTTATATTATTGTTTACAGATTTGTTCTCAGTCCTACTTGATTTGGTTTTATCAGACTACTTACTAGCTTGAGCGGAACTTCGGCAGTTAGTTAGAATCTAACAATTATTTATGTTTTAGGAATTATTTGGGGATGTGGGGGGCATGCTGGAATCACGATTGGTTCGCCCTGGCACTGCAGAAGTTATTTATAAAACTCAAGAAGATGCTCAGAAAGCAGTTGATTTATATCACAATAGGCAGCTAGATGGTCAGCCCATGAATTGCCTCCTTGTAACCCCAAGGTCACCTTCTACAACAGCCAGGTAATACAAAAATATATTTTCAACTCACTCATAAATTGGCTCTTAAGGGTCCACAATGCGGCATGCATGCATGCAATGAAGACCCTTATGAGCAAATTTATTGAATTTTTATACACTCCTGCTTTTTACAAGTAATGTCTTGATTGTTTTATGCCTAAATATTTAGAAAATAAGTATATTAAAAATTCAATAAACAAGACAGATATTATATTTCACCAAATTATTTATTTATATTAATAAATTAACATTCATTTGTGTTATTTTAAGCAATGATAATAAAATAGTTTGTGGTACTTACTTTACTTCTTACCTCATTGGTCATACTGGCTGGTATGAAATAATTTTTGATATTCCACACTATCTACCTTGTCATAACTGTAGCCTAGGTCGACATAGCCCAGTCACTACATTTATTTTAAAAGGATGATTGCAGTCGCAGTTTAAGAGCTTAGCTGCAATATGTGTGCTCTTCAACTGCAATTGTTTATGTTATCCTGTTTCGATCTTCACTGTTGTTCATAGTAGTTATATTTTTTATAATAAATTATCATAAGTAGTCTCATAATAAATGCATAAATATATATTCATCAATATTCATCATAAAAAGTTAAATTAAGAACAACAATATTTAAAAAAAAAATAAGCTTGCTAATAAGCAAGATAAAAATAACCATTTCTATTGTGTAGATGTGGCACTTTTTTATGAAACAGCAGATTTCTTTTTAATAACTGACGGAAAATTTTATTGCTCATCTTCATAACACATTATTTTGTAGTACAAGTTATTTTAATTCAGTGTTATTTCTTACTAAAATCATCTACATTAAATAGTGTAGTGTAGAGGAAAATTTTGGTTAATCATTGTTATTAAAGTGACTAACAGGTTTATGATATGTGAACAAATTTTTAAACACCTTAGTAAAATAAATAAAGAAGTTTTTAGGTGATAGAAGAAGAGAATTTAGGTGATACCGAATCTTTACTACATCAATCAAACTTGGCTACAATTATTTTCTGTAAACTACTAAAATATTTATTTTTTGCTTTTGTTTCAGGAGCAGCAGCAAACCTGAATTATATAGCACAAATTCAAATGTAGAACCTGATATTTCCACTTTTCATAAAGTGCTGTTCAGTAACTTGTAATGTAAAATATCATATAATATTTGTGTGAACATTGAATACAGACTCATAAAACGAAAGGACTCGGCTTTGTGGCCATTATGACGAGCGGCTTTAAATGATAAACTTTCAAGTGTGTAATAAATCAACAATATTAATTTGTAAGACAAACCATTGTTGTGTACCTACCAGTTTCTACTTTGATTGTCAATGTAATCTTTAGCTCTATAATATGATTACTCATTAGGGAATGAAATTGCTTTTTATAGTTGAATTAAAACCCAATAAATAATATGCACCTGAATTGAAATATTACTTATTTTTTTCAGGCAGCTCTAAGATAATGTTGTTATTGTATAGTATGCCCGCGACTTTGCTCATCCCGTTTTTCCTAATACTAAGCGATACCTTAATGTAAGGCCTAAATGTTAACAAGTTACTTAGAGCATCACAAACCTACTAGGTTACACCGATTCGCCCGTACGTCATACTTAGATCGGCGTATTTTTCACTTGTTGTATTATGTTGTACCTTCCAAAATAATTCAGTCTTAATTACAAAATACGTAATGTAGAGTTACTAAAATATTTCATTGATATCTTTAGGCATATAGAAAGGTAAATGTAAGAGATATTAAGAATATTTTTACTTGTGACATATATCTAATATCTTAGTGATGTGCAGATTGGTAAATATACAAATATTATTGTGCTAAGCAATTTGACTATGATTTAATTGGATTTATTTATTGTATTCTGACTCCATCCTAAATTTAAATAATTACCCAACATGCATGCAGACTTGCATGCATGTTGGATTGTAAATTAAATGTATTATGGAATTGGGAGAGCCCACGGCGATGTATCACATAAAAGTGCGACTAGAAATAGGCCAAATCTTTCAAAAACCTAAACCCTTTGAACCTAACTTTTCTGAGTGGTGCGTGTGGGGTGTTTTCCAATTCTCGAGCTCGCTTCGTATGTTTTTGTATCTTAAATTCTGTCAATAGACATGAATTTATTTTTTTGACTTAATAAAAACAAAAGTTAGACTTGTTTTTTAAAGAGAATCATTAAACATCTCTACCTAAATGAAAAAGTTATATTTCTGTTGCGCTTGCAAGCATAACGTTGGTGCACGGTGCAACGGAATGTGGCGGCACTTACAGGCACTTGATCTAGACACCGCAGCTTGTATGCACTAACAAGTAGAACTAATTCATGGGTGTGCGGTTACTTACGCCGTTGGTGTTGTGTTGATAGCCAAGGCTAAAAATTAAGCCTACAAATATTCAACTTAAATAATCTATGTTTCAGTCATTTATTATGGACTCTCAAGTAATTTTTCATTATTACTTGTATCATTTCTACATTATTTCAATTCTATTACGTTAATTATAGTAGGTATTGCAAATGAAACTTCTTCATTGTATTAGGTATATAGCCGAAATAATCGGGTAGCCCGCTTTGCGGAGCTGATCGATCTGACATGCTTGAGCATAAAAATAGTTTGTACCTGTAGATTTAATATATGATCCTGTAACCGCCTTGCAGAATGATGTTGAGTTTTTTTTAACCTCTTCTGTGACTTTGTTTACATTTCAGTTTAGGCATATGCTTATAAAGAGGTAATCAGGTAATACTTTTATTTTGATTAATCTGAGATACAGAACATTAGCGCCGAACCTGGGTACCTGCGTCTTGTTACACCACCTTTTATTTTATTTTCCTACTTGCTGTTCCCCGCGACTTCATTCGCATTGCGGTTGTAACACATACAAATTCTTTTTTGCGTAACCTTCTTTGTTTTTTAAATAAATATTTTATTAAAAATAAAAGTACCCTAAGATACTACATTAGGTAGATTGCGCGTCACGTAAAAAGAACGCTGGAGTCTTACTGTACCAGTTCAAATAAGCGCTCTTTTTACGTAACGCAAACTTTATCTACGAGTGAAAGTCCCGTCAAAATCGGTCCAGCTGTTTCAGAGATTAGCCGGAACAAACAAACAAAAATTTTGAAAAGTCATGTCTTGATGTAAGAACCGTATAGGTATACTATATGCATTTAGTGAAAAGCTGTTAATTTGAAATTACAAACAGACAAATTTTATTTATTTTTGTAGATATGGCAATTAACAATGAAATAAATTGAAATGCTGTCAGTAATAATCTTAAAAAAAAAATTGTTTGTTTCGTGTTGCTAAGGTTACAAACTGGTGACCATCAGGATGGCTGGACCAAACGAGAAAGGTACATGAGACCATGTGCATTTTTTACTACCTATAATGAAATATTTGCTACTTTTGCGCTACGAGAAAGAAAAAGAACCTTTCCGTATAGACGGACATGTAAAATATCTCCACTCGTCTCCTTTGCATAGCAGAATGGCCAACCACTTTATTTCTTTGATATATCTCTCTCTAGTACACATTATACTAGTATCAGTAGTAGTGCAGGCGTCACGTTGCTGCGGCGTTTCCTCTGGAGTCAATTGAACGCTGGGGTAACGCGACGCAGACGTCACACTATTTGCGTTGTCGTTTCAGCGTATTCATTTACTCTAGTATTGACTGTTGCGTCTGCGCTGCGCAAACGTTCATCGAACGCCTAAACTGGACAAACGCTAGTGTGAAGGCGGCCTTATACCTCCGTCTATGAGGGTCTGCCCCCACGGCCGATTATCGGGCCAGGGTCCCGTTTTACGGGTACAGAACCCTAGAAAAGTAGGAAAGACCTAATATAAACTATGTACCTACCTGCATTGTTACAAATAAAATGATTTGATTTTTCTATACTACAAAAGATTGCAATAACAGTGGCACAATCAAGTACGGATACACGAAAATAGAAGCTTATAGATTGAAGATATTAACAGACAGAGAAAAGGGTTTACATATTATTTAAAAATGATTAAGGTCTTTGAATAATAAAATAATTAATTAACGATTAAAGTTTATTTATTTATTTATTTATTTAACGCAGCATGGAAGACTTACAGCTAACAAACTAAATAGAAAAGAAACTATAGATGACGATGACGTTTAGACGAACAACAGACAAGAACTAAAGTCTAGACATTTATAGGCGCGCGCGCGATTAGTGACACATCTGAACTGGGACGCTGGTAGTGTGTGACTGTGCCGTTTTATCTGACGAATGTTCTACTCTTTCCTATTTAGGATCCGATTTTAGGAAAAGGACAGTCGGAACATCCGATCTTCCAATTTTGTAATAATAGAGATTTATTGTGAAGGATGGCACTATTGACATTTGTCAGGTATGCCACCGGCCGGGGGAATCAATCCGCCACATTATCTCTGGGTATTCTCGTGTATAGTGTGTTTTTTAATCTCAGAGACTGATTTGACGGCTTCTTACGTCAAACTTGAAAATAGTGTGCTTTATGTCTATGAGCCGAAAGCACATTATTTTTATATTTGACGTATGAAACTGTCAATTTGGTCTACGAGATTAAAAAACACACTATAGCTAGCGAAGAGTACTTGCATAGGCACAACCTTGTGGCCAGGATCATTCATCAGCCACTTGCTCTAAGACACCGCCTTGTGGAGTCGGAAGTACCGTACTATAGGTATGTGCCTGACCCAGTTCTCGAAAATAGCAATGTCACATTGTACTGGGACCGATCAATCATCGCTGACAGGACTATTGTAGCCAATAAGCCTGACATAGTGGTGGTGGATCGCTTAGCGAAGCGCGCAATGATTGTTGACATAACAGTCCCACATGACGTGAACCTCGTGAATGCCGAGATTGACAAGAAGATCAAGTATCTTGACTTGACTCGCGAGGTTATCGACATATGGGATGTGGATTCAGCTATCATTGTGCTGATTGTTGTTTCAGTCAATGGCTTAATTGCCAAGAGCCTCGACATACATCTAAGGAGGCTCTCGCTAGGCGGCTGGATCAAGGGCTTGATTGAGAAAGCGGTAGTCTTAGACATGGCGCGTATCGTTAGGAGATTCCTTTCTCAGGAGCCCTGACCACCGGTGGCTTGGACCTTGTTCCCGACGCCGGTGGGCTACTAATTTTTTATATTTTTAAATGTTTTTATTTTTTTTATATTAATATTTAAATGATATGATAGTATGACGGCTGATAGGACGGCATGGAAGAAGGAAACGTGTTGCGCCGACCCCAAGTAACTTGGGATAAGGGCAGGAAGTTGATTTAAAAATATAATTTATATGTTTAGAAAATAAATAAATGGAATAATAATAAAATTAGGATCTGTTGCACAATACATTGTCCGATTTTATCCGATAATTAGGATCGGATCGGAAGGTGTGGATCGGGTTTTAATTAAAAGTCTTATCACAGATTATAATTTTACTTCACTAGCGACAGCGACCCGCTCTGTCTCTCTCTTTCAAATTGCACAGGTGCAATTTGAAAATAAAAATATTAAATAGCCTGTGTTAGCTGATAATGTAGGTTTTTAAACACATGAAATCTATCTCAATGCTCTGTGCTAGTTTTATTAAGGTACCATGCATGTTATATTACACCAAGAATATTATAATAACATTCTTGTATTACACCACAAACTATGTAACCCGAGAAGACAGCTTGTTATTCCACCCCTCTTTAAATAAGTTAGTCTATGATTACCACAGAGCAGTATTTTGTATTTGGGTTTGTGCTTTCATGCTTTGTGTGGACTGTGGGCTAACTGGACAAGAGATGAAGAGAGTAGAGAGATCACTCAAGTTATTGATTGAGGTTATCTATTTTAATAATAAGAGAATATTTTTTCTCATTTAGAAAGTGACGGGATCTGTAGTTTTGATTTGTGTAATAAATCACAAGATAGCTAGAAACATGGATAAAGAAGATGGTGAAATGAGCGATGATAACGCAATGATTGTTGATGATGTAAAAGAACCAAACTACACTGAAGATTGCACAGTTGTAAGTACCTAATTTATTTATCAAAATATTGTACAACTACATACTGCAAGTAAACATTTGGTTAGCTTATAAAAGCAAAGCTTGGTTATTATAAAGTAATGCTCAAAATATATGGGTAATAATGAGTCTTTATTAAGTGGCACTGGCTAAATCCCATGGAATAGGTACGAGAAGTTATTGCTATTAAAAATCCTCTCTAAAACTTTACTATGTAGGTACTACTTTTATGCATTCTTAAGTTTGTTTCTTGTTTTAAATTGAGACTAGACGAAACAACAATAGCTGCTCAGAATACAAATGTACAACAGGATTTGTTTGTGTTCAAATTTTAAACACGAATTAATCATTATACTCTATACTCTATGTAATATAGCAATCACTCATTGAAGGAGCAGTAGTTATAAAATAATGAAAATAGGCTTGTAACAAAACAAGCCATGGCACTGGTTACTACCTCTGGCATGCATTAAAATGTGCTCCCATGATGCCTTGAACTTGCCACCATTTTAATGATTTTTAACACTGAAGGACACTAAACATCCATAGGTGTCATAACAATAAAACTTTTGTTGTGTCTTGTTTAGTTTCCTTCAAAGTGTTAAACATAATTAGTTGTTTTCCAGTTATTATTTATTCACTTATATAACATTTTAACATATGAAAAGATATCTATCTCTTGGGCCTTGGCCAATTGACCACTTTTAGTTCATTAAAGTTGATTTTGTGCATAAATCATGTATTTTAGTATAGATAGGTACTAAAATAAATGGTACATACACAAGAAACACTGATAAATAAAATCTGTCTGACCATTAGCAATATTACTGTTGTGTAAGTAATTTATTGTAATTACTTTAACCAGGTGTACAAAGCTGACAAAAGTGGTTTAATAATTGAAAAACTGGTGAAAGTTGATGCTTCTAAAATAGAGGAAAGGGCAAAGAGATTTGGTTTAAACCTCACTGGAAATAGAATAATAACACAAACACAAATTGATGAACTTTATTTAAATTTTGGAATAGAAAGTGGAAATGAGAGACATTTTCGTTTTGATGCAATTAATTTAAATGGAGTTGATGGTCTTACCACAAAAGAAATATTTCAATATTTAGAAGATTATAAACCATTGTCTCTAGAATGGATTGATGAAGTTTCATGTAAGTATCTTTGATTATACTTACAGCCTGTCTTTTTTTATATCCCATTACCCTAGTGTCTGAATGAGACCATATAAAAAAATCCACTGGTGTGGCATATTCATTATTTTTAAATTATCTTTTTTTTTAATTTTTTATACAATATAATTCAACATAGTCACAAATTATTAATGTGAAATATGACAATTTCACATTTTCTTAGCTTTAAATTATAAATATTTAACAGTTGACAATCTGCACTATCCTGCTACGTATTTTACTACACTACTGCAAAGTTTTGCAATGTCGCGCAAAAGTAAAGATTCGTTACTTATGTGGGTGTACATTTTTGACCTAATTTAATTATGATTGATGATATCTTCGAAAGTATGTATTTTCGGACCACATATTCTAGGACCTTTTGTATTATTTTTTCTTATAGAATATAACATGTATGTATGTACATGTATAAAAAAACAGGTTGTTTGTTTAAACTGTATTTTATTTGGACTGAATGTCACACAGGCTATGCATCTATGCAACTTACCTTTTAAAAATTTTCATTTTCAGGTAATGTTGTGTGCCAGGATCACATATCTGCAGCATTAGCACTTTTGGTTCATTCCAGAGAAATAAAAGACAAAAATTTGAAGCAAATGCTTGCTAATAAACCAAATCATCATTGGCGAGAAGGTATGCCACATCCTAAAAAAGACTTAATATTAATGAGATTTGCTACAAATGGAGACAAGAAAATCATTAAAAAGAAATCACAAAGTAAAAATATTGATGAATACTTTGATCAAAGTATGGATTCAGTAAGTAAGAACCCATGGGGTGACCTGTGTAAATCATGGGGAGTTTATGATCACCAGGAAGTTTTCCAACACAAGCCTAGATATAATGATAATGATGAAGATGATTTAGACGAGCCAGATAAGATTGTTAAAATTAAAAATAAAAGTTTAGCCAGTCGACTAGGCAAAAGACATGCAGAAGGCAACCACATTAAAGAAACTGAAGAAAGTGATTCTGATTCAGAATGGAAAACCAAGTCTAAAACACCTAGAATGAGGATGCATGCAGATGATGAAGAATCTAAGCAAAAGAAAAAGTTAGCTTCTCAACAATCCAAAGAACGTGATGAATATTCAGCATTGTCAATTGAAGTTGAAAATTCCCGCAGCAATTATGGTCCAAGGGAAATCACAAAGCTCTCTGACAAATTTAAAAAGCATGGTACAAACAAAACAAAGCACAGTATACAGTCACGATTAGGTGAAAAAGTTGTTGCTCTGGAAGATAATGAAAGTTTTTCCAGTGATGAGTTATCTGAAACATCTGACAGTAATGTTATGAGTCGAGTGCATAAGGTGAACACCACTAGTGTGTGGTCTAGATTAGATATGAAACCTAGTACTAAGTCTGTAAGTTCTAATGACCAGAGTGACCTGAGACAAATTTTAAAATCTAGAAAGCTCCCGAAATCTGATGACCTAAGAGATAAATTAGGTAAATCGAAACAGAGTAATTTACGAATTGAAATTGACAATAATTATGCACATGATTTATAGTGAATGTGCTAGCATAATTTTACCTATTTTATAACTTTACCAATAGTGTTTTAGCTAATTATATGTCTATTTTTAATTTACTGATTTCAAGTAATGTGTTTAAATGATTTAAGAGACACAAATGAATTTGACTATTGTATGCATAATTATTATACTTATTAGTATAACATACAGTATATAGGAAATCTTTTAGCAGTACTTATTATTTAAGAAAGCATAAATCAATTTTATTTTTATGTGCAACAGGATACAAATTAATTTCCAAAAGAAGTGGTCATGACTCTGGTAAGTTTATACTGTCAGTGTATATTTTTTAAATATTATATGCATCACGCCTGTACTCCCCGAAGGGTTAGGCGGAGATGTACACCCACAGTTCGCCGGTATATTTAGGTCCCATGTAATAGGGGGCGAGCCTATTGCCATTAACCGGGCACAAATCCAAACTCCGATCGGCTTTTTTTTTTATAGACGGTAAATCATCAAATAACTTCCCCCGCCCTGGGCGGGGCGGCAGGGACCCGTCTATGTTCCTTCATGTGCCCTTTCCGTTCCGGGGGCGCGGTATCTCTTTCGAACAACCCGCGGCCCCGGCAGGACTACGATCTGCTACTAAGAATTTCGTAGAAAAGCCCAATAACACTTTTTGCTCGACCTGGGAATCGAACCTAGAACCTCTAACGTAGCAGTTGTAATAAGCAGAGTTAGGGCCTGTGCACACCACGTTTTGTAAACGCACCGTTGACGCGCGTTTGTAGCGATACAGACGCGATACGAACGCAAGTCAGATTCAGCCTTTAGACCTTTGCACACCTGTATAAATTCGTATACGCGTTTGAATCGATGCACACGTGCGTGTGTAGCGATGCAAACGCGCTGGCATTTTGCGTAAAGCAGAACCTCGTCAACAGTAGCAAGATGGCATCAGTCGAGACAGCATTGATTGCATGCGCTTTGTTATTTATTTTTAGAGTAGACTACATAATTGTTCCCAGGCATTTTTCTTTAACACTTTCGAATAATCCGGCAATAGTGAATTCTAGTATAATTTTTTTTTTTCGTCGAAAGGCTCCATTTTTTTCTTCCAAAGACGTGCGGTGCACCAAATTGCTCGATCCCCCTCGTTGCGGGCGAAATCCCGCCCGTAGGGAAGGGGCGCGCGCTAGCGGTCGCATCGGAGTCGCGCGTTTGAATCGATACAAACGCTATACTAAAGCGCGTGTGTACCGATACAGACACCCCGGTGCCGCGCGTTTGAATCAATACGAACGACTTCAAACGGATCTGTAGGATAAAAGGGCGCCGTCGAAGCACGTTTATAAAACGCGCGTCGACGGCGCGTTTAAAAAATGTCGTGTGCACAGGCCCTTAATATTACATTAGGCAGTTTTAGCTTCCTAGTTGGTTTACTGTTCGCAAGCGGCTGCTGAGCGCTATCCTGGTCCTGGGTTCGATTCCCGGGTCGGGCAGTGTTATTGGGTTTCTCCATTAGGATTTTTTAGTAGCAGGTGAGTTTGGAAGTTGCTAGGTACCCGCGCGACTCGAGAAGCACTTAAAACCGTTGGTCTCTCTTTTTGGTCAAGTCGTATTGCCGTCTTAACTAGTTACTAGAGTGAGTACATTTGTGCATTATCATTACCTTCTGCGTACATAGTATCCATTGAGTTGTCGTAGAAATATTATGTTATGGTTATTGTGATTACTTTAGAAATATTAATAATTATTGGAAATGTATTAATTGAGATACAAATAGTAAGCTAATTTGCAAAGTAAGCACTCACTTTAAAATTTAAATTCTTTCAGTTGCTATGGCTAAGTACATAAGTGTAATACATAAGCAGACAGACAAAAATCGAGCCATAAGGTTTTCGTTTTTATCATTTTGATTGGGAATCCAAAAATAAACTAACATTATTAAAATTCATGCTATGGTGCTAAGATCACGAGAAAAAAAATCATGATAGTTTTGGCAGCCTTCAACTAGTTTTACAACATGTTATTGTTACAAATTATGATATTATTACATTTACCAAAAAGAAAAATAACGGTTTAATCGGTATAGTATCAGTTTTCAATTTTAAATGGACCAATATTTCAATTAACAATATAATTGCTAATTATTGATACGAACCACATTTATTACTCTAACCATAACATGGACCTTTGCAGTAGCTCTTGGTTATTTTACTACCAATGTGTATTTTGACGTTCTAAAGGTTGTGCAAAATATTCAGGCAATATTATGCAACATTATTGTAATCTTGGTCTTGTTATCGTGTGGAAATGAGACAGTTAAAAAGTCTCCTACTTTCTCTATGACAGACACATCACAGATATCTGACATCACCATTCGTACATGCGACGTGTCAAAGGCAAGTCTAGCGAGGCTTGCGCGTGATGCGAATTTTAAAAAGCTTCTTCAAATAAGTAATTTTCAAAGTTGGTTAGTCTGTACACTAACATTTTCTATGAAATAAAAATCCTTTAAACTGGGACTCCATTTTATTTTTTGTGCGATTTCTTGTGCACTTAGTCTAAAATCAGTAGTAGTGCTGGTTTAAAAAAAAAACTAAAAACGTGATGTTAGTTTAAAAATGCTAGCTAATAGAAAAAAAATGGACTGGTCTAACATACCTCTAATACATAATAATTGGGCTCATATATCTAAAGGAAAAAAATAAAAAATATAAATTATGTATCAAAATAAAACGATCAAGAAATGTGGGTGCAACAGACTAGTTATTAATAATCTAGTTAAGTAGAAATATATTTTATATTTAATTAAAATAATCGAATATCATTAAATGCATTAGCAACAAATATAAATAATAATTTGATAATTCGGAAGACGAGTATTCGAATTGACTATAAAACAGTAAATTAATATTTTTCAAAAATATTAATTTATTACGGAAATACATTAAAAACGATTTCAGTTATTATAATGCGTGTTACATAGCTATTGCTGTTTAAGCCTCTAGTGATGATGAATTGATGATATGCAAAAACTAAAGTAAACATATTATGCATAGCACAGCCGACCGCAAGTCGGTGGCACATGTCGAGCTGTGGACGTCTTTCGGCTGAAATAATGACAATAAAGAGAAGTGGTGCGGTCAGTTTAAACTAGTTTTGTTACCACACCACCACACACACCACAGACATGCGGTCGACTGAGCAAAACGTCCTTGCTAAAATAAATGTTGCATAATAACACTCCTTCTCATTACAAGACATGTTCTCTATGTAGTCCCAACTTAAACCTTCAAGCTGGTTACTGTATTTTAACTACGATAAAGTTCCAGATACAAATATTGCCTAAAGAACAGAGTTTAAGTTGGCAATTTTATACACTGTTTTGTAATAAGATGGATTACGTATTACCATGAAGTAATTGTACCTTGTATATGTATTGGATTGTGTCAAATTTGTTTTGAATGTCTATGATACGTTAATAGATAATAAATATATTTTTCCTAGTGACAGAATTTCATTGAAGCCTTTGTAAACTTTAAAATGAAAAGTAACACTAATGCGGAATCTGTTAGTGGGTAAGTATAATACTGACGATTTATTATCTGCTTTATAACTACAATTAAATATTGTAAATAGATTATTAAGTACACGATATTATTATAATGAAATTATACAATGCAAAACTTAACGAAAAATATAATATCATTATTTACCTGTTTGAGTGTTAAAAAAATATATTCTTTCAAAACTTAAAGCTAATGTTCTAAAATAATACATAATATTACAGGCACGTGTTAATAATTATGCTATCTGCTCATACAATAAACTTATTATTTTGGTGCTTATTGCAATAAATGTTACATTGTGCAGTTTTTATAACCACTAGTACTATAACTGTTATTTTATAATAATTATGCAAATTCCAGTTTATAGCTGGCACAATTGAAGATATGTAGTCAACAGATCAATTCTAACTTTCTAGATTCTACATGTCTAATTCTGGCACGTAATTTTCACATTTCAAGTTTTTGAAATGATTATAAACTTGTTCTTACAGTTCAACTTTGTTTGATATAAATAAAAATTATTCCTCCCAATGATTTTAATTTGTATAAATAATAAATATAAATAGTGGAATGTTTCAGTCTTACTTATAAATACGTTCTGAACGCTACGCGTTAATACCAAAAGTGGTATAATTTTGATAAAAATAGTTTATAATTATGTGTCAGAACTCTCAATAATATCATCATTTAACTCTTTTTTCTTTATCTTTTTCTTCCTTGCGGTCATTTGAATCGTCTTTTTTCTTAGCAATTAATGTGTGCTTTGCCTTTTTTAATTGTTTCTTCACTTTGTCTTTTACTTTATTTTTTTTGGGCGTCGGCATTACTTCTACTGACTTCATAGATGAACTATTTGATTCACTATTTCTTTGCGCTGAAACAAAAAAAGAAAGTAAGTAGTGCAAGAACATAAATGATTTAGTTCTGTTGTCCATTGCAGTGTACTAGACTATTAATTATAATAAAAAATAAATGGTAGTGTTAGCCTATTTTGTTTTCAATTAGTATTGTAGTACAATTTGAATTCAAATAAAAAAATTGAATTTGAATTTGTTCAATTTGATTTGTTTTTTTTTTGTTTGAATTTGTTTTTTTGTGTATGAATTAAGTTATTTACATAATTGCATTGGATTAATTTTTTTTTTTTTTTTTTGAAAGTATCAAATTTTGTTCTTTTGTTTTTATTTGCACCTACCGTGTTGTCTCTTCACCACCTTTGGTTGACTGGTAGAGAAAGCCTAAGGCATTAAGTCCGCCTTTGTACTTTTTGTTGCATAAAGTTTAAATAAATAAATAATAAATTTTAGTTTAAAAGTACGTAAATTGATCTTTACCTCTCTTGCTGGCGATAGAAGCAGCAATAGCAAGATCCTCTTGGCGTTCTCGACGGCGTTCTGCATCAATTTGCTGTACCAACTCGTCACGCATGCGAACTATTTCTACAAGACGTAGTACCAACTTTTCCTCGCGTGCCTGTAATTTATCAACAAAGTGATCACAGTATCCGCAAACAGTTTTACTACTAAGTTATCCCAAATTAAAATGTTTGAACATTGCTTGTATACATTTTGTTCCAGTGAGATTCGCAGGGCAGCGTGTTGGGATTCCATATACCCATGTAATCCTCAGTTTGGACATCACACCACTAATGAACAGCAGGAATGCCTTACCTTATCAGCATCGATACGGTTAACAGCAGGCCGTGATTGGATGATCCGAATTTCATGTTCAATGTCAGCTTGTTCTTGTTCCAAACGTTGTTGTCGTCGTCTGAAATCGTACAGGTTTATAATTATGACTATTGCTGGGGTTGACACCTACGATTAAAAAACTTGGAGACTTGTAAAGAAACATTTATTTCTTTAGACTACTGTTTCCGAGTTTCGATGAACACGGGCATAGGACTGGACTGGTCAAGGTTTATTAAAAGACGACAACTTAGTGATTATTGGGCAATTGTCCACTAATGGGAGCCACTAATGGTGTTAGTGTTAGCGTGACATGTGTGCGTGGAGTGCTCCAGCAAAAAATATCCCACAACGTATCGTCATCTGAGTGTAACAGATATAATTAGTTTCCCCAGATTCTGTCATTGTTGTGAAGGTTTTCAATTAGTTGTGTTGATAGTATTTGTACTTATTTGATTAAAAAACAAAAAAGCTGCGAGAGTTTCGCAACCCCAGCAGAAAATTCTGTTTTTATGGATATATGCGGCTACATAGGCTCTCTCTGAAATCAAAAATAGACATTTTCTATTTCTTTTTAATGGTACAAAATCATATTCAAAGCATGGCGGCTTAATAGTCGTGTAATTGGAATTTTGGGAGTTCAAAACACGCTCTAAACGATCTGACTTTTGTCTTCCTGCGCTTTGGGCATTTTGCTATCAGTTTTTACCATAGCAAGTCAACTACATAATTCAATACATTTAAAAGGTGTGTATATGTGTATCAGTGTAGTGCATTCGATGCTCGTAATTAGAAAATGCATTCTCTTAATTTTTACACACTTGATGCCATAATAACCAACTAATAAAATTGTATGACTAAGTAAACATCCTAATCCTATCCTATAATAATATTATAAATGCGAAAGCTTGTGAAGATTGATGGATGTTTTTTACTCTTTTACGCTTAAATGGTTGAATGGATCTGGGTGAAATTTGGTATTGAGATAGGTTATAGTGTGAAATAACAAGTAGAATATATTTTATGCCGTAAAAATATACAGTTCCAATGGGATAATATATCAATTTGACGCGGAGAAAGTCGCGGACAGAAGATAGTAAAACATAACATAGCCACGTTTATATGTAACCTAGGAGGTTTATATCATCATCATCATATCAGCCGAACGACGTCGGAGGGTTAACAATTCAGCATACACATATACCATCACGCTTGTATTCCCCGAAGGGTTAGGCAGAGGTGTACCAATGTAGACCGAAAGTTTGCCGCTATATTCAGGCCCTTTGTCATTGGGCCTAGCTAGGGGGTGAGCCTATTGCCATTAACCTGGCACAAATCCTATCTCCGAGCAGCAACTGAGAAGTTCTGAGAAAAACTCAATTACACTTTGTTCGACCTGGGAATCGAACCCAAGAGCTCTAGCGTAGCTAAGCTAACGACCACTAGGCTAATGAGGCAGTCAGCCAGTTAACCATTCATGGTTGCGGAAATTTGTACGAAGGAATCACCGCGACCCTGAAACGCAAAGGGGATGAGGAAGAAAACGGATGCGTTTAGTCAGTAAGAGACTGATAGTCCCTTCCGCTCCGCCGGAGAGTCATATGATGCAAAAGCGGAAAAAGGCATATGATGATTTCCCATCCTCAAAAAACGTGTGAAAATTGTGCTAATGGTGCCTAGTTTCGTGTTACTAACATTAATAACCCAATTAGATTGAGTTTAGTATTTTTTACTCGTAATAAACAATACGACACGTGTTACTTACATGTACATCAATTCAGTTTGTTTTCTGAACAAGTCATTTTTTTCATTGACTAGTTCACACAGTTGAATGACTAAATCTTCGACTTCCTCTTGCGGTACCGCGACAGCTTCGTCGCCTGTAATAATACGTCCATTAGTGATAAACTACTTTAGCGATAGAGGATACGCCAGAGATATTATTAGCTAGAGACATCAAACAAGTCAACGTTTGCACCTCGAGGGCAAAGGCAGATAATAAGAAAGGAAGAGAACTTTGTAAATTGTGAACATACTTTTGGTAGCCACAGGGCGTATTATAAAAACTAGCGCTAAAACTTTAATAAAAAAAGTTATTGATATCCGTACTAATATTATAAATGTGAAAGTAACTCTGTCTGTCTGTCTGTCTCTTCTTCACGCCTAAACCACTGAACCGATTTCAATGAAATTTGGTACAGATATAGTCTGGGACCCGAGAAAGGACATAGGATAGTTTTCATCCCGGAAATCCCCCGGGAACGGGAACTATTAATCCACGCGGACGAAGTCGCGGGCAAAAGCTAGTTGAGAAATAAATGTACAATAAGAGTGGGTGCTCAAATAGAAATAAAATGTGCTGGCATATGTTTACCCTCACACTTGTCGCGAATCATTCGTTCGATAAGCACGCCCTGTCGCTCAAGGCCGAGCTGTTGCGTCTCCAACAGGTCCAGTTGCACTTGTAAGTCTTCTGGCGACATCTGCAGCTTTACTTCGCGCCGCTCTGGGAGCGGCAGACCCGGTGCAGGACCCTTTGCCTTCCGCCCGCCTGCTGTACATCAAATATTTACTTAAATTGTAATAATTATGTATGTATAGGTTATTTCCTTTAATAATCATAATCAATTAATTATCCTCAAAAGGTTAGAGAATGTAATAATGCAACTTGTTGTGAATGATAGTATGTGTGAGGGGAACACAATTAATAAATACATTATATCCTTAAGCGCATTGAAATTCGTTCCTAAATATCTTGGCTGTTATAATAAATGTAATTTAAAAATTATTTTATTTTATATTTTCGATCAATTTATTGATGGTTCCTAAGTCAAAGAGTAAACTCTATGATAAAGTTGAAATTCTCTTAATATATAATGGTCGCACCTTCGGAATGAATGCTCTTCATACCAGTAGTATTGATACCTTTGTCCAAGGAGCCACCGCCACCCGACACAGTTGACAGACTATCGGGAGGGGTCGGCGCGGCCCGCTTCTTTTTAAGAGTTGGTGTGGACTTACCGATTGATTTCTGTGGGAAAGTAAGCAAAATTATAAATAATGTTTTTAAAAACAGAACTTAAGATAAGACTAATGATTTTTTGCTACTTTCACTATGAATCACTTCATTTTAGGGAGTGAGTGTGTGTAGTGTCCCATGGATGTAAGCGCATCGTATAGCACTTAAACACGTATTTATGTGGAAATGCCTCTTAAATGTCTATGTGACATTAGATAGGCATTTATGTATTTAATATTTTTTTATTCCAATATCCTACTAGGGACTTCATTCCCTCATTAACATCTTTGATTTAACTGACATCTGTTGCCACTTTATTCTATTCATTGTAAATATTTTAGTGGGTTTGTTTATTGCAGCTATTCAACAGATTCAGGAAAAGAGATCGAAAGTTTTACGTATGCAGTTTTACTTATGCAAATGGATTAAAATAAGTAGCACTCACTTGATCAGAATTGATGGTAGAGTTGTAAGAGCTAAAGGAGGATATGCTCGCCACGTCGTCCAATGAAGTAGAAGGGTGTTGGAACGGCGGCGCCTCTGATATGGAGATGACCGGCGGCGGCGGCGGTGCCTTCGCCTTTTTTCGTCGGGGCGTGCTTCCGGGCAGATTCGGAGTACTGGTTGCCATTGATGATCTATACATTGAGCTGGAAACATTTAAATAATTATAAAGTTTAGCATGTTACCCTTTTAGGCCTGCCGGTATTTTAGAAGAAATTGCCTACAACTCTCCATAATTCTTACCTCTTGCTATGTGCTTCATCTTCGTCTGATGAGGGTTCTTCGCCATCGGACCAGAATGGGTTAACCGCGATAAGCCTCTTTCTGTAATAGGTACAAAAATAAATAATTGCGAAACTACTTATATTTTATATATTATTTTATTTTTTTAATATCGGTATTGACGATTATTACTAATATAAAAAAATAATCATTGAACACGTAATCGCCCATTATATGTTTATTATAATAATATAAACTCAACGCGTGTCCTTGCTACTGCTTAGTGTTCATTTATACCGCGGCATGACTTTCAGATTGTATTCCGTAGCACAATCTGTATTATACCAACGCATGATCTATTTTATAATCCGAATACTTATGTGTGAAATTCTACCCACTGCATGTTTATGTACGTATTTCAGTGGAGCTAATAAATATCCGTATATTACGATCACAATGTGCGCCGATCAACGAGGAACGATTCATTTAAGTATTGTAATTTGTAGGTACTGGATACCCACTTATTGTTCTTTTGTTATATTGTACACAACTACGTGATTTACCGTCGTCATATAACACGTACTGATGTATGCGGAAAATAATTACATATTACAAATCTATACAGGTATTCGTAATGAAAATTTGTTTAAATTATGTCTATGATGATTTCGAAAAGATCAATAATTAAGTACTTTTTGTTAAGGTAAAAAAAATTCTTTATGACATTTTGTAAGGAATTCGAATGCGATCTTCATTTCCAAAATAAGAAATACCCAGTAGTAGTAGTAGATGGCATGGTTTTACAAATGATAGGTAGAACTTTTCTATTTTAACTGGTGATATGTAATAAATACTCACGTGGGTGTGGCGGAGGTATTCTCAGGTTTTGGTGTGTGATGTATTGGTGGCACATCGTCATCTTCTTCATCGCTACTACCAAAAGGATTCATGCTAACTTTTTTAGTTGGTTCAATATTCTGAAAGATAAAAAAGTTAGGTTAACTGCCTCGTTGGCCTAGTGGTCCTAAGCGCGACTGCTACGCCAGAGGTCTTGGGTTCGATTCCCAGGTCGAGAAAAAAGTGTTATTGCATTTTCTATGAAATTCTCAGTAGCAGCTTTTTTTTTTTTAAAGATGGTAAAATCATCAAATAACCCCCCCCCCGGTGTCAGACTTTTACTGACTAAAAACCATCTATGTTCCTTCATGTGCCCTTTGCGTTCCGGGGGCGCGGTAACTCTTTCGAACAACCCGCAGCCCCGGCAGGCATTTGGCCCTTAGTGGCCCCTTCCGATGGCTGACACCTCTGTGCGCGGAACATGGACGCGCCGTCGGCACGGTCTGTCGTTAATTAATAACGTACGGACGGTGAGCTACCCATTGCTCACCGTCCACAGACCGTGTCTACGGTATCCGCCTGCGGGAGGCGCAATGGTGCCGTTATTGGCAATCCATTGCGCCGGCGGACGCGGTGTCAGCGGCGGCCGCAGGAGCGGCGGCGGCGGTCAGTAGCAGCTTGGAGTTTGGATTTGTGCCCGGTTAATAATAATAAGCTCGCTCCCTTTTACATGGGACCTAAAAACGTACCGGCGCACTGTGGTTGTACAAAGTTAGGTGTATTAAACACATCGGGTTATTTACATCATTGTTAAGAAATAATCATAATACATAAATAAAACAGTATACTACCTCATCCTCATCATCTGAGAAGGGATTTAAATGATCTGGATATTCTTTAGTATCCAACTTTGATTCTTTTTCCTTTTTAATTGCAGCTGCTAATGCTTTTTCTAAGGCATTCTGTTTTTTTCTTCTAGGAGGAACACTTATACTTATTTCTTGGTCATGTTGATCCTCTATAGATTGTTCTAATGGAGGATTATCCTCAATAACTGTTGAAGTATTGGCTATCCTGCTGTCATCTGTTACATTGTTGATCTCTTTATGTTCAATGCTGCTGGTATCACTAACTTCTTGTACATTAGTTATATTATGTTCAATAGTATGTACACAGTCTTTGTTTTTTGTTTCTATTACATCTATATTTTCTAAACTCTTTTCAACATCTATATTATCGTCAGCTAACTGTGTTTGTAAGAAATTGAACTTGTCTACATTACTTTTATACACTTTCTCTGGAATGTTATTACTTAACACATTTTCCATCTTCGTATTCACACTTACAAGTAGGGGTTTTGAGTCTATTTCATACTGAGATCTACTGGTACTGTTAAGTTCTTCAGATTTACTAATATTGTCTTTTAATGAAATATTTGAGATTTTGTGTTCAATATTAGTGTCTTTTTCTATGTTTTTTTGTTCAAACATGTTTATTTTGTCTACAAATAAAAACAACTTCTTAATTAGCAACACATGGTCATAATTAGTATAACTCACAATTTGATACAAAGATGAATGGACACACACATGATAAACATAACAAAAGCATAGTTCCGAGTTGTCAAAATGTTGATCTTATTTGCATGCTGGACTAGTTGTCTTATAATGCAATAAGAAAACATTCATTTCAGGATGTTAAAATATGCATTCAGTAAATAGTCAACAAAAGAAGAACATGATGCACAGTGGGAAATTTTTGAAAATAGGACTTTTCTGAAGATTTAATATTAGATTTATGACTAGATTTAATTAAATCAAATCCAACGGCATCAATATTTGTAATAATAAACAAACAAAGAGAAAAGGAAAAACAAATTGAGAATCTCCTCCTTTTTGTTGTTTAAAAATAATTAATTGTTTTGCAACAGTAGAATACCATTTTTTATAAGATTTTAATATTTATTGTGATAATGTTTATCTCGCATAATTATGTCATTTCATGTGTTTTCAATGCAATTAAAATGAAGCACTCACCCAAAATAGATTGCGGTCTTGATTTGGATTTAGGAGTTACTGGCTCATCATTTGACACTGATTTTATCTCATGTGCAGTATCAGTGAATGCCAACATTCCCATTTGATCATGATCATTATTATTAAGATATTTTGATAAAGTCTTTTCGTTTTTACAACTATCACAGGTAAATTCAGATCCTTCAACTATCTCGAAATTCTTAGGGTTAAGATGTCCTGAGCATTTAGAACAACGGAAACATCTTCTGTGGTACAGTTTGTGCGATACAAGTAGGCGCTGGGCAAGGTACACAGGCAGGCCACATGCTGCACATTTGTCTAGACCAGTCTTTCCAAACCTTATGGGTGCCTACAAGATTTATAAAGGTAGGTGTTAAAGTGTAAGGCAGAAAGTATTAGAGACATAAGAAAAAATAGTTTCACTGCAAACATGACACGCAGATATTTAGAAAGTAAAATAATAAATGTTTGTTGTACTAACTGATGTCTCTGTGGTGGTTGCTGGAGATGATACCTTTGACTCACTTTCAGATACCTTGGTATTGACTGGAATTGAAATTTCATTAAATATTGTTGGTAATTAGGTATGTGCATACAAGAGGTAAAGTAAACAGAGAACTTTCTGTTATCAAGTAAAGTAAGTTAATAGCAGAAACATATTAGATTTACACATAATTGGTTTTGATATTCATTTCATTTGTCTTCTGTATACAAGTTTACAGAACTCACCTGTATGACCTAGACGCTGGTAAAACTGAGACAAGTAAGTTAATATTGATAACCTGTCCGGCACATCATTCTCAACCATATCTTCTGGGTCTAATAGTGAGGGAATACCCAGGTGCTTCTCGGCTATATTATAAGCTAATTGATTATTTTCAAATACATTTTCAGGCTTCAACTTGGACATATCACTGAAAAATGAAAATGAAAATCATAACAACGCAAATACCTACAGTCTTTGGATTTTCCCAAAATATTGTTAACATAATATGACCTAGAATGTTTAGTAAGGCACAGGTTTTAGTATGGTATATTAGAAGTTAACACTTACATTAAATCTGGCCTGAAATGATGAACCAATGCACAAAATGCTAAGCCATTTCTCCAAGATGTGGTCATGTTATCTATTTGCACCTCCGGGCAGTCTTTGACTAAGCGCTTACACCATAACTCCAGAGCTTTAGTACCTTTTCGTTCAGACATTTTTAAAAACTTTTTAGCAACTTTACGAGCAGTTCAAAACGTACATCATCTATGACATGACTCATTTAATGAATCTTTTCACTGAAAATAACAATGAGCCATTATTGTTACATTTCCGACGTACAACGCGGTACAAATTTGTTTGATACTGATGTTACTAAGCACAGAATTGAAACCGAATTCAAAATTAAATAAGAATTTTTATTACATTCTTTACAAGTTAGTGGTTAGTTGGCAATTTGGCATTGATTGCGATGTGATTGGCTACTAGAGCTAGGGATGTGCCACCATCTCGCTCGGAAACATTTAACAGTTACAAAACAATGTCAATTATTATTTCGAAAACAATTGTTTTAAATTAAAAATGTATTTAAAAAGGCTTTCTAATTATATATATAGTTTCATTTGCTTTTTGATTTATATAATATTAACATTATATTAACAAATTCTTTAGATTAACATCAAATATCTGCCAAGAAAATAATTCTATTGGCTGTCGAGTGCTGTCGATAAGTCTGTCAAGTGTCAACCATTTAAACAGCTTTTTTTTGTACGTGGGTATAGCAAAGTTAGTTAATTTTTCGGTTGATTTTTGTTCCATAAACCGGGCGTAGGCTGTATGTATCTTCGATTATTTAAGAGCTATGGATAGAAAAAAGTCTAGAGAACGATTCTAGCTAACCACAAACTTTTTTGTTCCCATAAACGGTTGTCGCCAGTATTGCTTAGTGTGGCCAGTAAAAATAATTATACCCTTTCGCTCGACCGCGAAATTCAAAGAATGTTCTGTACCAAAGCAAATTACAATTCTGATGAATTCTGGATTAGGTTGCAAGTTGCTCAAAGTTGCTGCTTGCCAGATTCACATTTGTTCCGCGAATAGTTCGAGATCCCGGCATAAGAAATTTACGTAAATTCAGTTCTCATTTGTTGTTTAATGACGATGGAGATAATATATTCTAGATGACGTAGGTATACACATAGGTTGCCTAGCTAAAGAGCGTTCTGATGTTAATGAATAAAAAAACTAAAAGATACATTGCCGATCAACTTCCCTGTTTGTTATTTATGAACATCAACTAGTAGCTTAGAGAATATACTCCAAGGAATTGAAAAAATAAAGGTTACTTAATTTATCCTCTGTCCAACTATGCGGTTGCCAATGTATAAAGAGGTGACTGAGCGGTATTAATATCATCAGTTATTTTATATCAAACGAAACGTTATTTTATTTCCAATTAGCTGTTGCCCACGACTTCATTCGCGTTCACTATTTTATTTTATTCAGTATATACTTTTATAATATGCGTTTAGTGAAAACCTCCTAATTTGAAATTACAAGAAAACATTTCAATTTTATTATTTGTATAGATAGATATTAGATAAAACTACATTAGGTAGCCCTCTTGAAAAGTTGGTTGTATCTATGGCAGCCTACATTTTAGATGTATCTTTTTCTGTCGCATGGCGTTCTGCGCGCAATGCTTCTGTTAGGTACTCTCAACAGTCGCTCGTAAAAGTATAAACTCAACTTACAGCCAGACCCCGAAAAACTATTTGAAGGCCATAAAAATTAAAAATAATTGTCTCGTGCGGGAATCAAACCCGCGCTGCCACACTCAGCGCAGCAGTTAATTGCTTAGCCACTGCTTACCGTGTCGACTCACTTTACGTACCAGCATAGTAAGTATTACTGGTATTACGTATTACGTTTCTGTGTCTTGAATAATTTGGGTTGTGGGCGCTGAGATGCCATCGATCAGACGGTGATGGTGTCGATCGGCCTTCGACGCAGCCAATTCCGCAGTCGTTCCTGTCGTTTACGCAAAGGCGGCTTTCACAGTTTTCGAGATTGCATGTCATAGCAAATAGTCGAACGATGCTGTGTGAACGGGATCGGAGTCTGGTGCAGGACATCGTGTGCTTTTGTTGTCGTACACATTCCTTTGGAGCCGTTTGAATCTCACCGCATTTATCTGTTATTGATGTCGTAAATCCGTAATGATGGCGTCGGAAAATCGGCTCAATGCAAATTCGTAGCCGGCTGACGTGAGGTTATATTTTTTTTTGTCTTTGTTTCAAAGTAGTAAGTGATCACTCCCTAACGTAGGCGTAGGTCAGACGAACAGGTGATAACGATAAGGAATACCTATGATTAATAAAATGAAAACAGAAGTACTTTTTCATACATGTAATGTAATTTTATATGTACATGTTATGTAGGTATGTAGGTACTGACGTTTATTTGTATTATTCAATTACTTAAAAATTGGTCGGCAATTCCCAAGAGCGTCGGGCCTGTAGCCCGCAGGGCACTGGTCTGGAACACTTATAACATTTCTGTTAGCATTATTTTGATCCAGTTCGTAATTTTCCACGTTTCCTCCTTTGTAACCGAAGTACAAGTCATTTATGTTCTGCAAACTAAAAAACAAAATAAGGTTTAGCGTTTGGAATGGGTATAATAGGTACCGTGTGGGCAGCATTCAGAACTGAGAACAGCTTTTCGTAGCGCACACGACACAACAATATTAAACCATTAAGTAAGTACCTTCTCCACACATCGCGGCATTGTCCATTGATGAATTCTTGGCCAGACGGACAGTTGTTGGGCACTGTGATGACATTTTTAGTATTTGACCCGCTTCTCCATATGTCGCGACAGGAGCCATTTATCCATTGTTGACCAGGGCGACAGTTGGGTGGAACAGTTACTAAATTTTGTGGAGACAAGTCTGAATCGTCAGGTTGAATTTCCCTGAAAAAACAAAGTTTTATAAAGTATTTAGTTACTTTATTCTTCCTCATTCAAGAGATAGAACTTAGTTAAGAAGGTTTTATCCACGGGTTTTATCCATTTTCAATATTTTCCTTATATTTCTTGTCTTATCGTCCAAATTATTTTTGTATGGGTTTCTTGATGATGATAATAATTATGAATGCCACTTTTTATCGCAATTAGGTAATTCGCGCTGTCGGTTTAATAAGTAGATTGTACCATTTTTCCTCATAAGCTTTGGAGGAAATGAATACAAAAAACTGTCTTTGGTCTCTGTCTTATGGATTTCTAACATACCTATAGGTCCGATTTCAAAGCGATTTTTTAATATATAAGGCTGGGTAGCTCCTAGCTACGTTTTATGAAAATCAGTTCGTTCATTTTGAATGAAATCAGCTCTTTTCTGAGTGATAAATAAATTCCCGCTGTGTGGCGGAGATTCCACCGGATCTCCACCGCGCTGTGGGAATGGGAACCTACAACGCAGTGGGAATTTGGAAAAGGTGTAGGTTATACTACATTATCAAACTTGGGATCGACCTTGGATCCCGAACCATTGAAAGGCGTACGAGGAGCCGAATCCAAACCGCAGAGGCCACTTAGATGGCTTTGAAATGAAACACCAACCGATTATATTATGCAAGTAGATCCAAGGCTAACCCCCGGCTGGCACAGGACTATTGCAGGATATGGAAACCAAGAATGGGACTACGGGTTTGAGCGGCTTAAGTCTTCTTTTTTCTTTAAAAGAAAGTGGCTTAAGTGAACTGGTTACATGGTAGGTACTATGAAAAAACTACGTTCCCTGCCTTATCAATGTTTGTATGACAAGGATAAGATGGCAGAGGGTGTCTTGCACACTCAATAAATGGGGCCCCGAAAACAGTCGTTAGCACTTAGGGCTGCGGGTTGTTCGGAAGAGATACCGCACCCCCGGAACGCAAAGGGCACATGAAGGAACATAGATGAGTGTTAGCCAGTAAAAGTCTGACACTCTCTTCCGCCCCGGCCAGGGCGGGGGAAGTTATTTGATGATTTCCCGTATATAAAAAAAAGCACTTCTCTAAGTGCTTTTTTTATATATGGGATGGGATGGGGCAACATATTCTAAAGTGCTATAGGAGTGAAGATATATTTCACGGCTATCAGAACATTGCCGGAAGTACCGCAAAGTTCCCTACCTTAATAATTATTATTTTATATAGATAAAGGTTAATGAAGAGAGGCAAGAAGTGGGCAAAGCGCCCGTCCTTTTCGAATTGCTTTTCTTATGAAATAGGCCCATTTTAAGATTGAACTGGCAATTCTAAATCGAATCATGCGAGAAAGAAACAGAGAATTTCAATATCAGGAAATATCGACAACCTTATGCGATAAGATATCTTCATCTTCCCACATTCTGTTTGGAAAATTACAATCGGGAAAAGTTTTAAGAAATCGTCATAGAGACATACCTGCTGACTGTAAAAAGAAGTCTTATCTGTGGTCGTATCTTATCGTAAGAGGTAACCGAAATTCCCTGTTGTTTTGCTCTATAGCGTGCATGAAATTTGTTTAAGTACGTTCCCACAAACATACAAGTCATCATGGTTGAATGACCAAAACGTGGATGTTTCAGTGTAGACTGCTTAGATATCGCTACGTTTGGGCCGCTGCAGCCGACCCTCCAGATTGCACCACAGGAGTGGGATCTTGATTTTATAAAAATGGTAACAAATACCCTTTAAGGTCACTGCTACTTAAAAGTTAGACCTGCTTGTCTGAATGTGCATGGAGAGACTGAACCATGTCAGCTGTGCGACGCAATTCGCGATACACGCAGATGTGATCAACAACCATAGATCGACTATCGAAACCCTATGTATGTATGTACTCATATTGCCTTGGGCTACGGCACATAAGGTCTCTTTTTTCATTCTTAAATTAAATGATTAAATTATATGGAAGTGACTCAGTAAAATTAAACCACCACAAGCCAATATATAGGTACCTGTCTATCTAACTTGTTTCATTGTATCTTAGTATCTTATCTTCATCATAGTTGTAGATGTAGGTACCTAAAATATCAGCCTAAAACCATATAACATTACATGCCTGTTTTCATAGAGTTACAAAAAAGCTAAGTAGGTAAGGTTTAGGTAGATATTAGAGAAAACACACAGAAAAAACATAAGAAAACTTACCTAAGGTTGCTTTCTGATATTTGAGTTTTGATCCAAACGTCACGGCATTGTCCATTAATAAATGATTGCCCTGGGGGACAATTAGTAGGCACAGTGACAAGATTAGCAGGTGCAACGGTAACACTCCAAATCTCACGACATGCACCGTTTATCCACTCCCATCCTGCTGGACAGTTCGTTGGAACAGTTACCACGTTTTGTGGATTTAAGTCGATATTATTTGGTCGGGCATTACAAGAACTTGCAACAAAATAAAGAACCGTCACGAATATAATCATTTTAAGTTGCTTGCACTAAATTGCGAAATTCTTTTGTCTACTGCTTGCTGCGTACTTCAAGATGAGAACAATTGAACAAGAATCTTAATTGATTTCTGATTGTATTTATCACTTCAAACGTAGTTTATAGAGAAGATAATCTAATGACGTACCTACCTACTCAATAGATAAGCTATCTCTGCGTGTGTTTTATTAAATATTACCAATAAAGAGGTTTTATTTATTGTAAATAAAAATAACGTGTGCGGATAGTATTTTTGTTGATAAGGGCTTTCAATTTTATATTTAAATTGTCCCCTATGTATAAGAGTCAATTTAACAATTGAGACGCACAACGTGCCTGTATACATACTTGCTAGATATTCCCAGGGTTTCTTAGTATGTCAATTTGACCATAACGTTAAAACGAACTATACGCTGATGCTGAAACACAGAAAAATGGACCGTTTGCTGTGCACAGAAGGATCAAACCCTTAAAATTTTAGGTAATTGACATGTGCCTGTGTGGTGGACTTTAGTCCCTGCGGGCTGTGTGCCTGTGTGGATTAATTTCCGGCTATTAGCCAATGGATGGCGTGTTTTGTTTGTGTCTCATCGCGAGTCTGTAGTTTTATTTCTAGAAAGAAGATATTGAAAGAGGATGTAGTGACAAAGATTGAAAGAGTAGGTAGGTATAGTTAGATGGTTCGGTCATGTTCAGAGGATGAGTGAAAAGCGACCAAAAAGGGAATTTATAAGTATGGCTGACAAATATAAGTGGCAACGTTAGGGAGGCCCTAAAAAGATCTACACTGACCTGGTGAGGTTTTTCAGAAAGGTCGGCTGCGCAGTAATCGTAATCGATGGCGACGCCGACGTGCCGGTATGACCAGATGCATGAACGTGGAGGAGGCGATAGGAGTATGTAAGACAGGTGGCGTTCAGTGGTATCTGCCTACCCCCATGGGAAAAAGGCGTGAGTTTACGTATGTATGTATGTATATTTATAAAGAAGATATACTTTTTAAAGTAAATAGCCTACTAAGCGATCACTGGCTCATCGGCACTGTGGCTTAATTTTTTAAGAAAACGTGTAGTTCACCTATTTTACCTATTCTTATGTTCGTTTCTTTATCGTCTAGGTATTATTACTAAAATGTTACCTAAAGGTAAACGGAGCAGCTGGTAACTACCTACCCCTTATGAAATATATTATAACGATTGTGGTAAATAAATAAAAATAAATCAACCTACTTTATAACGTAAAGCAAACCAAACCATCTATGCAAAGCAGTTCTGAAAGTAGAATTTATCGATTACACTTTACGTAGCCAAGTAGGGTGGTGCGTTTGTTTGTACCCTGTTGTTAGTGTTTCCATGAAGAAATATTGATTTTACGAAAGTCTATATTGTTCGCGTGCGGTCGTTTTACAACGTTTACCTAGGAACTACGTAGGTCACAGCACTTATATTATGTACGAAGCTATAGATATAAGACCCGCTGTAGTGCGCAATAGGGTGGGCGGTCAATATTCGACCATATTCTTAGGTAGAGTCACTTACGTAGCGAGGGGCCGAGTGTGACACACGACAGTACAGTGTTGACGTACGTGGTACAAGTGGATACAGTGTGTGAAATTTGATACAATTACCGAGACTGTTGTTGGAATCCAAGGACTAAAACATGAATCGAAAATGTATTGTAACGATCTTTACTATTTTATTAATTGTTTGTGCCGACGGAAGAAAAACTTCGGGTAGAAGCCGTGGTTCTGGATCTGGTCGTGGAACGAGCAGAAAGACAAATCCTCAACCCGCGCCGACATCTTTTAGTAATCCACAAGCTTCAGCTCCAAAACCCACTTTGTTAGGATGGCAGGAGCGACCTGCTCAAAAATCAAACACACAAACGCTTTCTTCATGGCAATCCAAGCCGTCTAGTGGACAAAGTCATTCGTATCCTTCCAGTGGAACAGGGTTATCAGGTGATAAGTCAAAACCACCAGGGAGTCATCAAGAAAGTATTCAACGAAGTAGTGCATCTAATAATTTAGCTGGTCAACAAAGTTCTAATAATCAACAAAATCATAATTACCCGTCTTCAAACGGCTTATCAGGAAGTGCTGGCAGTGGATATCCCCAGCAATCTGCAAACAAATACCCACAAGGTACTGGATTGTCAGGAAATGCTGCATCTGGTCAATCGGGGTACCCACAGTCAACTGGATTATCAGGAAGCGGTCAGTCTGGACACAGCTATCCTCAACAACACGTATCCGGTGGTGGGTACCCTCAACAACCGCAGCATCACAATACTGGAGTGGCTGGTTCTGGTGCTGCACCGCCACCGTATAACAACGGTCAAAATTATCAAAATAACTATGGCAACCATTACCATAATCAAGGGCCACCTGCTTATTCAAATCACGGCTCCAACTACGGCGGTGGTGGTGGATATAATCCCGGGTATGGCTCTCAATCACCTGGATACTTCGGAAACTATGGTAGAGGAAACGGAGGAATGAGTCGTTCAGGAAGTGCTCTGAAGGGTATAGGCATCGCAGGTGCTGGTATTGGAACGGTGCTGACTGGATTAGCTCTTTGGAATTTGGCCCGCTCTACTGGAAAACAACACCATACCGTTATTTATGATAACAGGGGTCAGCCTGTAGCTGTCGCAGCGGCCAACGACACTGACTCCGCTGCCGAATCGATTTTAGCCGATCTGGCAAACTGCAGTTTGACTATAAGTAATGATGAAAAAACTGAAGTGCTCGCAATACCTTGTTCAATAGCTACTTCTTTTACCCCAGAGGCTGACGTAAAAGATTCTGGTATTAAAGAGAACACTACTGACAACACGAAGTGCACCATTACGGTTCTTACAAAGGCAGGTAAAGAATTTATGACGACTATACCTTGCTCGATTCTCTTAAACTCTGCCGCAGAAAACAATGTAACAGAACCACCTCTGGCGGTTGATGAATCTGTCAATATTAATAATAACATGACTAGCGAATTAGGCATCCAAAATGGCACTTTGACTGAAAATAACTCAACGCTAAGTGAACCAACGGCGCTGAAGCTTGCCGGTGACGAAATAAATGCGAATTCATCTACAAAATTGCCTGAATTAAATTGCACTCTTCAATCCGAGGAAGTGAGAGATCCGATCAACCCTTGTTTGTCCGTAGATCATAATCTAACTGTAATTCCGCTTCCAGTTACAGAGGCGCCACAAGAAACTAAATAAACATCGTGTTTCGTAGAAATAAATATCTAATGTACAGTGTCTGTACCCTTGTACAGAAAGTGACCCCCTTGGATGACTTTTAAAACACTTGGCGACTTTGATTATTATCCGGAAATTCAAATGTTTTAAACAATTTTACTCTGTACATGCAGCCGATTCTTTTTCGCTTACTTGGAATACCCTTTATTAATGCATATTTTGTTATCGTATTAAACTTAGTTCGGAGTAGAAAATCTAACGATTCGAAGTTAACCTTGAATATTGAATGAATATAATAAAAAACAATTTACATCGGAGTGTTTGTAAAATTTATAATATTTTTTTCAACAAACTTGTTCGTAAAGTGGCTCTTGTTGCAACGCTTTTAGGGTCATAATGTAATGTATTACGCACGTGTGACTTTACATTATATAGCCGCACTATTGCCGTACTGGTTTTTTATTTTATTACGGCAAGGAGTGTTGATTCTTTGTTGCCTAAATATTTTGTTAATAATTGTACTAAGTAAGTATGTAATGAATTAATGATAGGTATTATAAGTGTAAATATTTATTAGGCCTATTTAAACAAAAGTAATTCTGTTTGTGGCACCTACTACCGACCCATAATTTTTCACCGCTTTGGTACCTACTGGTCGCTTGTAATAGTAACTTATTGATAGGTACTTTGTCAAAGAAGATATTGCGTGTTTATCATTTATGATAAATTATTTTCATGTTAATGTATTTATAAAAATGTTTATTCCTCACTAGTGTGTTGAAACGTGTAAGAATTTTATCATTACAGTCTCGGCTCTATTACGCCCTCGCCTTCTGGTAAAGCTGCAATCTAGTCTCGACCGTAATGACAAACTTAGCTCACTAGTATTATAATATACTAAGTATTCATTAAGTAACGTTAGTAGTGTTTTATTGTCCTTCAAAGAGTCGTTATTGTATTTTTGTGATTTCAGATTTTTGATGCTTTAATAAATTGTAAAACGTATATTGGTTTTTATTACATTTAGGTGTCAATCTCACCCCAATGTGAAATAGTGAGAACTCGAAGTAACGCTTCTTTGCAGTCAATGTAAACCTAATCGACGCTCGGCTGCACATACGAACGGTAGTCATTGAAAAATCCATTTATCGATGAGACATGAGAATGGAGATGGTTTTACAGGAAATTTAATCCTTTTTAGTAGGTACCTAGGTACATACTGTTCATACTTGACAGGTTAGATATTGATTCAGGTTTAGGTAGGTACCTACCTACCTATTTATTCACTTCACTAAACAACTAGGGGACAGGCAGTGGAGTGTCATTCTGAATTTCGACAGTTAATTACTTCGACACGGTCTCAATTTCGAAATTCAATACTTCGACACCTCACTGCTTCGACAGATCATATATTCGACAAGCATTAGTTCGACACACTTTACTTCGACAACACATACCTTTGAAGAACACTACTTCGACAGAACACTACTTCGATATGCACTAGTTCGAAGGATCTCTATTTCGCCGGGACATACCTTCGACATAATACTGCTTTGAAATGTGACAATTATAATTAAATTTAGGTTTACGGTTTATGGTACAAAAAATATAAAAAATAATTATGATTTTAATATAACCATTAATACATCTTTGTACAGTTTAATGATTTCTTTAAATAATTTAAATATATATAACCATAACTAGGGTGACCGACCATACCAGTTTTCTGTTTTTTTTTGGATGAGAAATCATCATATCACTTCTCCCGCCCGGGGCGGGGCGGGAGAAGGAGCGTCATACTTTTACTGACTTCTTTATTTGGGATAAGCCCGCCACACTGTACCCAAACCACTGCAAAAGAAAAGCGCCGAGACAATGAAGCTCGACGAGCCCCGGAGAAACGATTCAACTGTCTTGGATCCCGCAACGAAACCCAACGAGACTTTTACTGACTATAACCCACCCATGTTCCTTCTTGAGCCCTTTGCGTTCTGGGGGCGCGGTATCTCTTTCGAACAACCCGTAGCCTCGGCCACAACCCGCCGCCCAGGCTGCTGGGTAGGGTGGCGTGGTACTTTTAAATATTGAACGTAATTTTAAGTGGACTTGTCTTTTATACGATTAACAGAACATTTAGATTTATAGCAGGCTGATTTAATTAAAACCAACTAATTAGCGATTGGTTACCGAAATTAAATAATTTTTTTTTGTACCATAAACCGTAAAACTAAATTTAATTACCTACAATTGTCACATTTCAAAGCAGTATTATGTCGAAGGTATGTCCCGGCGAAATAGAGATCTGTCGAACTAGTGCATATCGAAGTAGTGTTCTGTCGAAGTAGTGTTCTTCGAAGGTATGTGTTGTCGAAGTAAAGTGTGTCGAACTAATGCTTGTCGAATATATGATCTGTCGAAGCAGTGAGGTGTCGAAGTATTGAATTTCGAAATTGAGACCGTGTCGAAGTAATTAACTGTCGAAATTCAGAATGACACTCATTTGGAGAATATCATTTTGCTGAATATTTTGCTGTTTTATACATTTCTTGACTTTTCCCTCTCTCCTTTCATTGTACAGAGCGGTACCGCACCCTCCTATATTTAATGGTAAAATGTCCAGTACATGGCCTACACCATGTAATAGGCCTCAGCCCACACTTTGCAAAAACTTTTCTAAGAAACTCATAAATTGAAGTCTTGTTCTGACAATTGTAGAAATAAGGGCGGCAAAAATGTCAAAGCCTTTACCTACTTGGGGAATATGTAAATTCGCGACTGGAGACAGGTACCTACTAATATTATTACCTATAATTAGGTAGTATTATATGTTAGGTATAGAGGTAACCATCTCACACTATCGTTGGGAATTATAAAGTAACCACTAAACGATCAGCGGTGGAATTGGTTTGATGGCGTTGAAGGTAGATAATGTAAATATAAGAGTAGATAAGCTACTTAAATATGGTATCTACTCAAATACCTACTTTACATGCTTGATTTTATCACTTATTGTGTTGGCTACGATTAAAGTAGGTACCTACCTACCTATAGATAACGTGATTTATAAAATGAGTCACCAACTATTATTGTTGTCACAGAGTACGGTCGATATAGGGGTAGTTTTTGTTTACTTTATCGATTCAGTTTTAATAATTAACCTCATGCCACAGGCAGGACTACTTCAATGTGGGTTCGGTAGAAACATAGGTCATCATTACCTACCATCGAGCCATCTCACCATCTTTAAGACCTAGGTAGGTATTACCTGTGCATGATTTAAACTAGACCAGGAATCCACAAAATTTTCGTCCCGTTGAAAGCTAGGGCTACCTTTTTAGGGTTCGGTACCGTGGTACAATGCCAGACCTTGACAAGATAAAAATAAGCCTTGCTTCAATTGCGTTTTGTAGTCAACTAACCCTTTTTTTTACAAGACCGTGCGCATTTTATTCGAATAGGTACTGGTTTACTTAATTTACTTAGATTTTTTACAAA
Organism: Caradrina clavipalpis; assembly: GCA_932526535.1. NCBI lineage: Eukaryota > Metazoa > Arthropoda > Insecta > Lepidoptera > Noctuidae > Caradrina > Caradrina clavipalpis. Next base: position 9,813,145 of record OW052093.1, read on the forward strand.
TGATTATAAAAGGAAGTAAGAAAAATTATCCATTATCATGGACCTTTATTTACATAATCTCGTGCACCTACAAATAGTTTTTTTCCACAGACGTAGATTCTTTTTAGTTCTGTGTAGACTCTTTAGTGTCCAACATGTGAAACAATTTGGGAATAACTGACCAAAACGCGTGAAATCATCAAATCACTGTGCCCTGTCAGGAATAGTGTGTGTGGGGTCGTTAGACCTTACTGCCCACACGATGAGGATGAAGTCATGAATTTCTTCATCAAACCCATACTTGTGGGGTATCTATGGATAGACCTTCAAAAATGATATTGAGGTTTCCAATTTTTTTTTTCTAAACTAAATAGTTTGCGCGAGAGTCATTTCCAAAGTGATAAAATGTGTGTACCCTTTAACTTCTAAAATACGAGACGAAAAATTAAAAAAATACATATGATGTACAGTGGCGACCAAAAGTCCATACCCAATCTCAAAACGTATTAGGTTGACGTTTAGTTTGACTTACGACCTTTTACTTTCAAGAATAGACACATGTATCATCGTTGTGAATGTAGTTCATAATTTCAACGTTTCTACATGAGACAAAATGGTCTAGCGGTTAAGCGCGCCCAGTTGACGGCGTTAATCAATGAGCCGCGAGTTCGAATCTCACATTATTTTTGTCTTTTTGTTTTTACTCAATTTGAAGAAATGGACAGAAATATAATATTCTTTATCTTGTTCGCTTTGTTCACACATTTCGTAAATTTAAAAGGGTAGTCATAGAAAACTAATAAAGAATTTAGATTTCTGTGAGGTAGACATGAGTTTTGTGCATATTTAACTTGATTGGAATGAGCGTTGTCGTTTGGTTGTGGTTGTTGGTTAGTAACGAGTGATTTAATAGATACTCGTAGTGGTATTGTAATTATTCTCGAAACGCAGGCAAATAATATTACTGAGGCGAGGGCGACTATTATTGGGCTGCATAAAAGTGGTCCCAATTAATATCTTATGAAACCTGACTGAATGTGAGTATTATATTAACGAATTGTAAATTAAACTTTTATTTGAAATTTATACCTAAGATACCTAAAATTATTTGGTGGCATTTCGATTAATACTTATTATTGATTTTTAAATATATAATGACGCCAAAAAAAATGTGTTTATTATGGAATTTATAAATAAATAGTTTTAATATATTAAAATTTGTTATATTAAATAAATATTATTAAATTATATAAAAAATTAAGTCACTTTAGTATTTTGTTATAAATGCCTAATATTACTTTTTTTGTTGTTTTAGAGGAATACTATTGTTAGTCTCCGGAGCAAGAAATACGAGGAAGAGGATCTAGCCTATCCTATCTACTCAACAGCGAAGTGGATTAAGTTTGGTGGTTTCGCACTGGATAACATACTGTTTACAACAACATCGTTTTTAATATGTGGGGATGGCGTGCAACAGTGCTACTTATGAAGAAGTATTAGACGGTGTTATGCAACATTTAATAACCTGGATGTTATAGTTTTAATAATTAGACGGTGTAACTAAATATTTAGTCATAATTATATTATATATTCGTAGATAGTTATTTAATGATCTTAAATTGAGGTTTAGTTTCAATCTTCTTTTCATCAAGAAAACGAATTATTAAACTATTACCTCACTAAGTTTATTGTGACGTTACATAAAAATAACCTGTTCATAAAGTCTGAATTATAGTTTAGTTTTCAATTAACTCTGCTGAATACCAATTCAGAAACTTAATACGTGAGCATCACCAAATTTATTTGTGTTATTAAAATATCCTTCTCTTATTATGTTATTATGAATTTTATTGACTAAGTGGGTATTCAAACAAAAAATCTTATGAACAGTTACAAGAGAACTTCTTTTATTTCGGTAGGAATGTGACGTTACAATTCTCATAAGTTTGTTAATTTTAAAAATAAATTTTTGTTATCACACAGCACGCCTTTTTTTCCTACTTCCAATTACAAAAAGTTAAAATAAAATCACATAAAAAGTTAAATAAATAATACAATAATTAATATTTGCTTCTTATAAAAAATAAATAACAAGCATGAATACGTAATAATTCAACATAAACCTAAAAAGATTTTGCCTAACATTATTATGGTTTCAAGAAACAAAAAACAGCCACACATAGTATAAGATTTGAACTCGGAATTCAATGATCGTAAACCCTTTCTTATCCAAACCAGCTGCCAGGACATGTTATAATTATGCGAAATTTAGCAATGCAATGGTAAGAATACGTCGCGCGTCGGGTAGGACTCGTACGGTAAACAGAAATATAATGCCATTTCGCGTAGTGCGACGATGGTTCATTAGTGTGTGTTATCTGTGGAATGTTGAGACATCACTCGTAAACACACATGCGCACGCGCTGACTGGATCGCGCCCGTGTTCATAGGAAAGTGAACCTTAGCGGGGGTATGGATTTCTGAGCGCTTACTGTACATTACCATGTATACTCCCACCGAAAATTGGTTTGAACGAGATCTAGTAAGTCGTTTTTTTTTATACGCCATTATAGATATTGGTACGGAACCCTTCGTGCGCGAGTCCGACTCGCACTTGGCCGGTTTTTTATACTATGTTCACGTTCACCTAATTATAAGGAACCTCTGTAACAATGGTTAATAAACTTGTCTTTAAATTTAATCCCCAAAGTAACAAAGTATTTGTGTAGGAAGCTATCTTTTAAATTTTAATAGTGTGTGCGGTACCTACATGGACAGTGTACATAGTTAGAAGTTCTACCAGCTGCTTCTAGACTGATAGGTAGGTGGCTAGGTAAGAAATAAGAATATAGATACTTAGCTACAGTAGCTATACGTATTGCACATCGAATTAGAAAAAGCTGGTATTCAGGTACAGTCAGGTACCACCGACTAGAGACAAAAAGCAAAAATGTTTCCACAGCAGGGTACACACACACGTACAGCCCTACAATAGGTGTTTACGTTCCATTCTTCTACTTTTAAATTATTTTTTTGTGTCATTCAATTCTTTGGTCGACAATAATCTACGAAAACAACACTTTTATCTTATCAACCTCGTGATCATATAAACACTGTTTTTTACTTATCCTTAGTTCCGGTCTGCAAAAATGATAAAATTGTAACTAGTTACAACATTACGTCGCAGCCGGGTGATTCAAACACCTCACATTCTCTTCAACCTAAGGAGGCCCGCAGATTTGGGTCGTTGCCAGTCGGGAATCGTAGAAGGCGCTAAGCGTCTGGAATCCCCGGAGTAGGCACCTATGGGAAGGGATCATCAGGGTGGTTTTTCGTTTAAGGATCAGTTCATTCTATCGCAGAGTTGAACCGCATCGAAGCTTCAAATTCTTCACAATTAAAGTGAGCTTATTTGCGTTAATTCGCGCACATTCGCACGCTTTTACATTTAGTAGTGATAATTTGGTATACATCAGTTGCATTGCCATTTTATTTTTACACAATGTGGTAACCCTCCAACTGTCAAGTGATAATCTAATAAAAGTCCAAGTATAGAACGTATCTATAGTGTACATAGAGTACATTTCCTATTGTCATGCTTAGGCAAACAATCATAAATTATAATACTTTACGGATTACGGATACTAACGGATGCAGTGCATAGTGTAGAAATACGTATGCTTATCGACTGCCACATATCTGTGACAGTATTTTAGGGATGCGATGCGACGTATTGACCATACTAGGTTTAGGTTTGTAAACTGTAAAAAACAAATGTGAAAGTATTTTGTAATTAGCTATCAGGCGCAGGAAGAATAAAAATACTCGAGAAATTGATTCGTGTTGTCTTGGAAATGATGATATGGATCGATTTCTTTTTTGACTCAGGCCCCTGAAAGCGCAGCTGCTAATAAACGGCGATGCCGATGCCGGTGTGGGTTTCCTGCAAGTTCGGGACTTGGGGGCCGTGCTCGAAATATTCTGAAGTTGTCCGAGTACATGAATGAAAACAACTAACTACTGACTATTGTTGATTCATTCTGGCTTTCAGAAGTTGCAGTGGTTGGGCATTAGTAGTGTGGCGGACTTGTCCAAAAAAGAAGAATTAAAAAAACAAACACATCACAACATAATCATGTCATAAATAAAATAAATTTAATTTAATTCATTTAACTCTTGTTTGTCCGTAGATCATAATCTAACTGTAATTCCGCTTCCAGTTACAGAGGCGCCACAAGAAACTAAATAAACATCGTGTTTCGTAGAAATAAGTATCTAATGTACAGTGTCTGTACCCTTGTACAGAAAGTGACCCCCTTGGATGACTTTTAAAACACTTGGCGACTTTGATTATTATCCGGAAATTCAAATGTTTTAAACAATTTTACTCTGTACATGCAGCCGATTCTTTTTCGCTTACTTGGAATTCCCTTTATTAATGCATATTTTGTTATCGTATTAAACTTAGTTCGACTACTGACTATTGTTGATTCATTCTGGCTTTCAGAAGTTGCAGTGGTTGGGCATTAGTAGTGTGGCGGACTTGTCCAAAAAAGAAGAATTAGGGCCTCCGCCCACGACCGATTTTTTACGGCCGATTTTTTCTCGGCGAGAATGGAACGTATGGATTCTAGTACATCAACGCCCACGGCCGAGAAAAAAACGGTCCAAAAACAAAATCTACGCATCCTGGCCGCCGATTATCGGTGAAAAATAGAAAATAGGGTAAATGCTCCAGTGAATGAACACTTAAGCAATCTTCAGACTTCAAAAAATAATTACATTATGTTGCCTCTAAAGTATGCGGTTTTATATTTTGGTAATCTATGTCTACTAAAGAATATTTTTAACTTGGTTTTACGACATATACATAACCTGTATACTTTTTTATATATTTGGCAATATATTGAAAAATACCCTAAAACCCCAGTGAATGAATGAAATTTTCCAGTAAATGTACAGCATTAGAACCAGTGAATGAACACAAGTTTTTGTTTAATTAATAGTTACGAAAAATCCTTATTATTATATCAAATGCAGTTCAAAATGGAATAAATAAATGAACATAAATCCTTAGCCTCTAAATCTGCTACAATCATTTTTTTTTTTTAACAAAGTGTAAGCCTTCAGTCTCTTACTTAATCATTATATACCTTCATAAGCCTAGCCAACGTCAACAATCAATTCATCATGATATGAGCCGAACGATGTCCACTGCTGGACATAGGCCTCTTCAGTAGTACAGAAGTGATTCCGTCTTCCCCGGCACCTTGTTGTCCTTAAGTTGTTAAGAAGCCATATTTATCTCATATAGGCTGACGTCCGGGAACTCATCGGTGTAGTGTCAGGTCAGTCTAGCTCTTGGGTCTTTTGTTGGACTAGAGACGGGTTTTTAGAACTTCTCTACCTCCCTTAAAAGCTCTAGTTTAAACAAGATGATCCTGCCATCGTTAGTCTCCAGCTTCGTCAGCATTTGAGGTGTGTCGCGTTTGATGGATTTCAGGACCTGCCTTATAAGCCGAGCTTATTCCGACTGAACCTGCACCCACTGAAGACTGCCCGTTCCGTTCCCGTCTTTCCTTTATGAGCTTGGGAGTTAGAGTCTCAGAGCTTTGATCTATTTGTTAGTTCTCCGTTCTCTAAAATTATGATTTCTTACTCAAAATGTGGTATTCATTTATTTATTGGTTACATTTTTATGACGAAAGCTTATATTTTAACATGATGAAAATGTTATAGTTCATTCACTAGATTTCATGAAATTAACGATTGGTCAGTGAATTAACGGTCGTTTATTCACTGGATTTCAAACGTTTTTTAATGCCAATGCTGGAACACTCAATAATTTACTTAAAACTAGCTAAAATTGCAATGAAATTGATTTGATACATATATTAAAACTACCCATTACTCGAATTTATAAATAACTTATAGTACATACTTTAATTACGGCTGCAAAGTGATATAAAAAAATTTGCGTCTGACCCAAGTCCTAAATTCTTGCCCGAACAAAGAAAATTTACACCAGCACTGCCAAGTTTAAACGCTCGTCATTTTAAAACGAACAGTATCGCAATACATGAATGTTGTTACTATGCTAGAATAAAGAGCAGCAATTACAAAAAAAATACTGCGTTGGGTAGAAGGTAATATCTTAGTTTATTATTTTTTGGAAAATACTCGGATTTGTTAATTCACTGGGGTGTGTTCATTCACTGGGGCACTTACCCTATGCGTCATGGATTTACTAGGGAAGAACGTTGTGTCATTGCTAAAGTCAAAAGTCTAAAGTCAAAAGCAGTTATTGCGAATTAAGTGTACAATTGTGGTGTTATGTTAAGTTAGTACTTATGAGTTTGAAGCATTTGAATAATAACAATAATTTATTATTAAAAAGCTTATTTATTTATAAATAATATGGTAAATCAATTTTTTCTAAATTAATCGTCTGTGATTTCAATAAGTAAATAATATTGTGTTGATTTACGCAGGGTTTTAAATACCGGTAAATATTTATAAAATTACCTTTGACAGAGTTACCGTTAATATAAAAATAACGTTAATGGATTAAAATAATAATATATAATCAAACGAATTTAATAAATTCTTAAGAATGAAAATAACATTCGTTTTCAACGACTCAGCTTGCTAAATATGTAATGACTTAAATCCAGGGCTTGTTAACGTTATGAAATCAAAAAATAATAATCGTTACGTAACGTTAATTTCCATGAACTCGAAAATTTTGAAAAAAGTAACTTTATAAAAACGTTATTTGATAACATTACCAGTAATATAATGTTAATTAACATTAATATAGAATATGAATTAATCGTTACTTTTACCGTTAAATTAGGTAAGTTGCCGTTTTGTACGTTTATATTAATTGTCACTGACTAACTATATTGGGCTTGTGGTCGCAAAGCGCGTCTGATCAGCGTGAAGTCGTGGGTTCGATTACCAGGTCTAATAATAACAATACGGTTACTTTTACATCGTTCTGCAGCTGAAACAAACTCCAGTCGAGTAATAGTTATTATTGCGTGTTTTTTTTTAAGACGTCTCAAAGATGTTGGAATTTCGTCACTTTTTTTTTGTTAATTCGAGTTAAATGTTAGTAGCGCTCCTGTCTGATCGATTAATGTATTCTTTAAAGGCTACCTTACGCATGTATAGTCGATAAGGTTTTCACACAAATATGCCTTGACTGCAAGGAAGCGTTACTTCGCGTTCTTACTATTTCACAAATGTTTGAGTTATTTTATTTATTTTTGTTATTTATCGAAAATAATAGTGCCAATAGCTTCTATTAGGTACTATGATGGATCTCATGGCTTTTGATTTCAGAATGATGTAAAAGTAAGCGTGTATAATTCTCATTCGTAAGAATCGGGCAAAGTATTGTTAGGCACTACATTAGCGCGACGCTAAGGTGGGCGACCCGCCACACCTCCGTCCTGCGCTACTTCCATCTTAGAAGGATCAATTGTTTAAAAAAAACGATAAAAATATCGTCAATTTAAACAATTTAACGATAAATTGTAACTTAAATAACCTTAAATCTATTAACGTTATTTTTATACTATCGGTAACTCTGTCAAATAAAAGTTGCGATATAAAATTTGACCGCTATTTAAGCTCCTCCCTCGAAAGTCACCGACAAAAACACGGTCGTGGGCGTTGAAATTTTTGAAAAAACGGGCCCGTTTTTCTGCCCGATTATCGGTCCAAAAAAATCGGTCGTGGGCGGAGGCCCTTAAAAAAACAAACACATCACAACATAATCATGTCATAAATAAAATAAATTTAATTTAATTCATTTAACGTCCCTAAGGTTTTAAAACGTCCCGCTTAATATTAGGCGGGCCGTCAGCTTGTTTGCCACCTTCAGTAATAAAAAAAAAATAGGTACCTCATGACAAAACAACTACCGGAAAATAATAATACTTAAATTAAGTATGCCTTTGATTAACAAAAAAGGAAAGAAAGATTTCATTTCATCCATAAAAAGGCGGTGCTAACTAGACTAAATGCTGCCAAGTTTTTATACCGGTTCTCGAAACATATATTTTTAAATACTTACTCGTACTTGGAAGCACTGGTATTTAATTTTGCAAGGAAATCTCATCCCTACTGAGTGATCTGTGAGTGAGTGATACTGATCCGGTCATACCTCGACAGGAACTATTACCTAGTTAATCTGTGCCTCGACGATCTACTGATAAAGCTGACGGCTGAAATGACGTTGTTATCAATGGTTATGTCAATTTTATATTTATCAATACAAACACAAGGCACAAGGGAGAGTAAGTAATAGTGAAATGAAAAAATAATATATATCACATCGAAAGCAGTGAGTTATAAGATAAAAATGTCTGACCCTACAATACAAACATTTTGTTGCCATCACACTGGTAACAAAGAAGATTTTGCAGTAAGAATTATGGATGAATTTAATACCGATTCATACAATATAGTATGTTTAATTTCATCTACAGTTGGAATTTTAGGATCAGTATATCAGGTACGCGTTTACTATAATTAATACATTTTATCAGCATGTAAATTTCTTTACAATTTACTGGTGTAAGCATATTTGTTAAGCGAGATATTCGTGTCCTTATTATGGCTTCTCAAGTTACTGCTCGCCGGTTTCAACATCGAGGGCATGTAAGACACAGTTGCATTCCCTGTTTGTATATCCATGCTGTACCTTAATATTATAACTTGATTTATTCTTTAATACCATTCATATTCTCTTTAATATATTCTTATTAAAATATTTTCAGATTTTTCCAGATGTCATAAGTCGAATACAGAAAGGGATTGGCTCAACGCGTGGACGTCGAATTATTATCTGGCTAGCTGTGGCAGATTTATTAGCATCTTTTGGTAACAATTTTTAGCATCAATAATTAGGTACCTACCTATTAAACGTAGACAATAAAATAACTATGTATTATATTCTAATTTCAGGTGTTCTAGTTCGCTCTGCCCTATGGCTAAAGTATAAAAATATAATGCCTTTACCAGATGATGATGTTAGTGTTTTGTTCTGTAGCATAACTTCAGTAAGTATTTAATTTTATTACTCTAAGTGGTCAGTGTGTATTCAATTTCATAATGTTATAACTTGGTGTTAATCATTCCAGGCATGGACACAATACTTTTACACAGTGACTTGGTTCTGGACCTTGTTTTATGCAATAGACACATGGCTCACCATAAAGGGCCGTGATTCTCATACTTTACTTTATCACTCTATAGCCTGGGGATTACCTGCAGCTACTACTGGTGTTGGCTTATCCATATTATATATTCCTAATGCAAAGTAAGTACTTCTAAACTATGATGAGGGAAGACTATTATTATGCAGATATATGATAAAAAGCTAAAGCTCCTTGCTTCAAAGTTGAGACAAATTTTACTGTTAGTATAATTTTCAGTAGGTATGTTTGGTTATTGTTCTAAATAAATAGCATCTAAGAAAAATAACATCTTATCCATGCCATTAAAGACATGAATTTAAAAATCTATAAGCTCCTTTATCTGGCCCCCATTTTCATTATGTTTGTTATACTATAATAAATTTATATGTTATCATTAACTGTAACTACATTACTTGGTGTAAGGCACAAAATTAAAATCTTATTCTAGTGTTGCAAACATTACCTATGCAAAGAACATGTAAATAATATTTATCATTAACTATCATAATCCTTGAATGTCTGACCTCAGAATAAATACTCTAACCAATTAAAGCCTGTTTTCATTAACACTAAGCAACACCTAAATGTTGCCTAAATATTGCAGATTCTATATTGGATTCTGAACTTGAAAATCCAACAACCCGCTTTTATTTAGGCATTACATTTAGGTGACGCCTTATTTTAGTGAAAATGGATATCATTAATTTATTACAGGTGCCACAACCTACCAACTGTGAGTAGTGCCTTGTACAAAATATTGCCGAACTATTGTGCTACGTATTTGCCCATTGCTACCGTCATGATTGTAAACCCAATTATGTATGTTATGTCAAGTAAAAATGTGGAAATGGCTGTAGCAGTTCCTCTTGCTCAGGTATACCTTTCTTTTTTCTTTTGAAGGATGGGAAATTGTCAAATGACTTCTTCCGCTTTGGGCGGAGCGGAAGGGAGAGTCAGACTCTTACTGACTAAAACCCATCCATGTTCCTCCTAATGCCCTTTGCGTTCCAGGGCCGCGGTAACTCTTTCGAACAAATTCCACAACCCTGGTGCTCAGGTACACCTACCATCAGTATTTAATTGTAAATAATATAATAGGTTGCATGACATGTTGACTTATTTACTTTTTTCCTGACTAGTAAGCATTCATTGATGATTAAAATGATAGTAATTTAGATTGCAAAATGCAAATTACATTATACCACATGATTAATGCAGCAACGCTGAAGATCATTTGCGTCATCCGCAATGAATGTGCTAAGTAAGATCACCATATATATGTATAACGCGTAGGCACCTAGAAAAACTTGTTTCTAATATTTTTGCAAAGGTGAACTATGGTTGACTTTGACCTGTTCTGTTCTTCCGATAAATAATCTCGTAACTTCACAAACGAGCTAAAATCACGTGCCTACCAGCACAAGAAATGTGATAAATTACCAATCTCGTCTCGATGTGTAATTTTTTAGAGATAATATTCATTTTTTCAATACCTACTTACTTAAAATAAATTTTCTTTCAGTTCACAAGTAAAGAGCGAAGAGTAGTAGATACATTGAGATTGAAGTTTTTCTTGATCAATGTAGTTTTCTATCTGTGTTGGCTACCAAACCTTATAAATGGCATTTTGCTTTGGACGATGTGGTTTAACATTCCAGTTAAAGTTATTATCACTATATGGTACATAATGGTCAGTATATGGTATTTTATACATATATTATTTGTAACTGCCTCGTTTGCCTAGTGGTTCTAAGCGCGACTGCTACGCTAGAGGTCTTGGGTTCGATTCCCAGGTCGAGCTAAAGTATGGTACTGGGCTTTTCTATGAAATTCTTAGTAGCAGCTCGGAGTTTCGATTTGTGCCCGGTTAATGGCAATAGGCTCGCCACCTACTAAACGGGACTAAAAAAAAAATATACCGGCGAACTGTGAGTGTATATTGATAGTATACCTCTGCCTAAGGCCGTATACAGAAAGAAAGCTGGCAGCCTACCAGCGCTTATAAGAACCGGTCCATGCAGGTAACCGGCGCAAGCATTTATATATGAACAAGCGCCGATAAGCGCCGAACATCGCCGACTAGTTCCGAAAATGTTCGACACGCGCCGGTTAGCGCTGGCGCCAATCGTCATCATCATCGTCCGATGAGTACGATATTTTGCTCGCTCTGCTTCAATCTGCTTGTTTTATGTAACTGTTACCAGAATGGACCAGCGCCGATAAGCGCTTGTAGATCGGCGCTGGCTACCAGCTTTCTTTCTGTATACAGCCTAAACCTTTGGGGAACACAGGCGTGATGGTATGTATGTATTATTTGAGTAGGTACCTATCTAAGTACTTATGTACACTGAAATTGTAATCCATAAGCTAATTGTCATGTTTTATTTTCCAGGCATTAACAAACCCCATGCAAGCGTTATTAAATGCTCTCGTTTACCGAAAATGGAATACAAATAAATGGAGACATATGCCGTCATTTAGTAATGAGTCACGAAAAGAATTTTGTTTTTATGATGAGCAGTCCCCACTGTTGGGCTCAGAACCTCCAAGATTACAGCTTTCACCTATCCCACCGGGTATTAACAATTACGCAACTTTGTGATCCACCTCAATTCATGCCCAGTATTTTTGGCATTTTGTTATACATTTTTTTACATGAATATACTTTTTTTATGACTTTGACATGTGCCTTATTTATTATGATGAATAAACTAACAATATTAAGTGAAATAGATTATTTTTATTAGTTACAAGTATATATACATTATTTATCATTTTACAAAATACATTTAATGATAACTATCACATATCATCATGCTCGTTATCCGGTGGGGCCATGGTAAGGTCTGTTACATCTTTCACAATCATATGGGCTATTTGCCAGGCCATTTCTTCTTCCACTTTAGATGTATTCATTGGTACAAACCGGCTAACCATTTTCTTTAGGACAGATTTATCCTTTTTGTCTGGATCTGGTTCAAATTTAGATTCAAACCTGCCTAAGCTATTAACCCTTCCAAGATTTAAGCCATCGGCTCTATTCCTCTGCCATAAAGCATCGGCATTATACAGTTGATTAGAGTCTATTGTCATGTCAGGTACAGAGAGATTGCGTTTCTTCTTACGGAAGACTGGGTCTCCCATTGCAAGGAGAGTATTTTGAGTGCTAATACTAAATTCACTGCTGCAATCCGAATGTGATTTATGATTTGAGGACCACATGTTATCGACTGAATGGATCATTTCCGAGAGGTACTTAAAATACAACTCTGATTCTAAAAAGGCCTTCACATACTGAGCCAGTGTTTTAAACACAATTTGATAAGGCAAATCAAAACATGTTGGTAGTGGACCCTCTTCCCTGCATATATCACTTTCAATTTTTAGTCTAATATCAGTTGGAAATCCAATTGGGTGTGTTGCCTGAAGGGAAAAATATTTTTCATATATAGATATAGCATCGGCTTGGGCTTGATCAGGGCTTGTTGTGTTACCATTCAGCAAATTATCTCTGAAGTGCATGACAGCCATTAAAAATTCTAATAATACCCTGCAAGATTCTTGTTCCAAAAATTCTGTGAAGTAAAATAAAACTGTTTCATTGTGTAAAATATCTTTAAGATTTAGAGAGCCACTGGTCAAAATGTCAATTTGTGCTTTAATGTAAAATGGGCTGTTAATAAAATCATTGTAGTGATGATTTTCGATTTGGCTAATAAGAATATCTTGCACTGGCTTAAAACAGTTTTCTTGTATCTGTCCTTCAGGTTGGCAAATATTGGATATAACTGATTTTCTGTTACTATCAGGTAAATCAAGTTGGAATGGAGCTTCCAAAGCAACATATTTTTTGAAAATTGTTACAGCTTCTTCAGTGTAATCCCTGAGTTGATCATTTTTACTGTCTGAGTTCAGGTTCTCAGAGGTTACATGTTCTTCTAAGCTGCCACATGAACTCAAACATTTGTTAATTCTTGTATTACTAGTACTTGTGAACATATCATTGTTCTCTTTCCAGCTGCATCTTTGTGACTTTAAGTTTTTCTCTTGCTGTGATTCACACTTGCACTGAAGGTCCAAACTTCTAGTTCGATTAATTTTTGGATAAAATCCAGTTTTGTTAGCATTGGTCGATTTCTGTACATGTTTTCTAAATTCTTCTATTTCCAACAAACACTTAACAAGGACATCCTTTCCTATTGATTCCATGTATTGCACAAAATATCTGAGAGCTTTCTTTTCAAATATAATATCATGTAAGCTTAAGGACAACTTGGAGCTCTTCTCAAATATTTGTTTGGGATCTGGAATACAATAGCACGGACATTTTAGAACACTAACAGGCGTCAGATAAGTGGATTGCATGTATATACTGTACTTACCTTCATTTTCTTCAAGTAATATTTGTGCATTTAATAGACTTTTGATATCAGGTGAGCTCACAGATTTGACTTCTGGAGGTCGCACTGGGCAACCAGTTTTACCTTTCGCTAAAATGAATGAAAATGATTAAAAAGCGATGCATTGCGTAGTGTCTTTCACGAAGTAAAACGGCGATGATTATAAAAAATACTCATTACGGAATACTCTACCTGCGCTTTTCCAGAACTTAATCATTTTCGTATAAACTCTTCGTTATACGTGTCTATTTGAACTATGTACAACCACAAAAGTAACCTACGTAAGCTCTTCATAAGTACGTTTTATGACCATAAGCGTAAACAATAATAAGAAAATGAAAACAATTTTCCAATTTGTTTATGTACTAGCATTGGATTACGTTTACGTTACAAACGTCAGTTTATAAGTGTCAAACGAACACCACAGACTAAGTATTTAATTCGTTTTTATTGAGTTGGTATCTCGGATTTTAGTATTTACGTGGCGCCGATAATCTATGATGTTTGTCTACTTTTTCTGATATTTTTAAAGTACCGTCTTTCAACATTGTTCCCACATTATGTTAATATCCACCTCTTGGTTTGGTGTTCAATATTCATAGTGATTCTCGTACATTGAAACTTCTCAAACCAAAGTGTTAAAAAAAATCCAGCTCGTTTGGCTCGTTCTTGCTATGTAGCTTCTCCTATGAGGTAAAGTACGCCTTCACAATGTGGAGCTGAACATGCACTTTCCTGAATTTATTTATCCTGTTCGCGAATTTGTAGCTAGGTAAGGTACCGATCTATAGTTGGGGGTCATGGTCATACCAAAACCATACCCGTATCTGAAGTCTAGATTCTTTTTGATGACTTGATTCTTGATTTATAGAGGGCAGGAAATAAAATTATTGCTAATATTTGCAAATTCAAACTAATATTTGGTCAACCCCTTCTAGTAAAAAGTTCGTGTAATGGTCGGTCCGCCAGATAACCGGCAGCATCCGTTGTTTTCAACGTTTAAACGGCAGGATGGTTGTCGTGCCCATAATGAAGAGATGAAGTGGAAGTGTTCAAATTAATTTATTTGCTAGTATGTAAGTAAACATTGAGAACGAGACTATCGTGGCCCAATTACATTCTAAAATTAAGGTATGATCGGTTCGATGTTCTGGTGAAGTCCATCTATACAGGGTGCTTTGAAATTGCTCGTATTCCTCTCGGGAGAAGAAACTATGACTAATTTAGAATGATTTAACCCCTATCACTTGGGGGTCGAAAATCCTCCATTTTCGAGAAAATCTACTTTGTTTTTATTTTTTAAAAAATCTGAATTTTGATAATTAAAAATTAATAAAAAAAAACTTCATCACTTATCAGATTTCTTTTTTAATTTATTGCAAGTTTTAACATACAACATTAAATCTAACAGTAAATTATACAGTTTTCAGCTTTAGAGAGGTTGGTCAATTAGTAAGCTATCAGATCATAGAAAATTTTTGGCTAAAAAGTGTTTTTTTTTTATTAAATGTTAATTACCAAAATTCGGATTTTTCTAAAAATAAAAACAAAGTAGATTTTCTCGAAAATGGCGGATTTTCGACCCCCAAGTGATAGGGGTTAAATCATTCTAAATTAGTCATAGTTTCTTCTCCCGAGAGGAATACGAGCAATTTCAGATCACCCTGTATAAATTAACGGGAAAGGGCAACTAGCTACAATTTTCTAATTGACCGACTCTTAGACAATTCAAAAGTGCCTGTAAATTGTATAAATAGTCAAATAAATAAAATTTTATAGTTTGACAGACACTTTAGTCTGTTTGTAATGTCAAACTAATATAATAGATTTCTAAAAATAAATAACTGCATTAATACTATGCCGTTAGGTAGGTCCAGTATAAAACAATTATTTATTTTTACTGCTTTGTTTGTTTCGGTTAATCTTTGACGACACGGTTGGTGCAATGACTGAGCGGTGGGCTGCTGCGCTTCGTGTCGCGGGTTCGATCTCCGTACGGAACAAATATTTGTATGACCTACAGATAGTTGTTCCGGGTCTGGCTGTTTGTGTATGTGAGTTTATATACGTTTGTTAACGCACCCACGATACAGGGGAAATTCGTAGTGGGGAAATGAAAAAAAAAACATGTAAACGGTTGGACCGATTTTGACGGGAATTTAACTTTAATTTAAAAAAGAATTAGGGTTCCGCGCAAAAATATAAAACCCCGTAATAGCCGAAATTCACCCGAAAAAAGACGCTTAAGTGAAAACGTATGAGGACAGGTTTTTAACAATTAGGTATTAGAAGAACTATCGCTGTCGCTCTATGAGTCTCGGCGTGAGGAAAGGACAACTGCAGATCCGATTGCATAGCCTAAGTAAAAAAGTCACAAAAAGTCCTATTATATATATATATATACCATCACGCCTGTATTCCCCGAAGGGTTAGGCAGAGGTGTACCAATGCACACCCGCAGTTCGCCTAAGCAGTAAGTCTATTTTCTTCTCTAATATTGAAATATAAAAGATATTTCACAAACAGAGTATGAATGATGTAAGTATACTGAGTCCCTATGTTTTTCTTGTTCATTAATAATTTTGAAACTTGTACACTAGGCCTCTGTTGACAGCGGTATAGTATAAATAAAAGGCAATTTTGAGCATTTTCTATCGGTTCTAGTGCTTATAAAAGTATAATATATATATACCATCACGCCTGTATTCCCCGAAGGGTAAGGCAGAGGTGTACCAATGTACACCCACAGAAAAAAAGAAAAAATAATAATGTACCCCTTATAAAAGTAATGTACCATAAAAAGGAAAATATAGGAACTTCCAAACAGTTGACGGTTTAATTCACTAAAAATCATCAAAAACAGGCGAGAGCGTCGCTATGGAGAAAATACCACCCGCATTTCCTCTTTAGTTCGAAATACGAATGCTTTGGAGTTTGTCAGGAAAGTTGTACAACAAACTTAGGCGGTCCAAAAATTATATTTTATATGACTTAGAAAATGGAAAAATGCCCCGTTGGTCTAGTGGTCGAAAGCGCGGCTAGTGAGAGTGGGGTCCTGGGTTCGATTTCCAGGTCGGACAAAAACTGTTATTGGGTTTTTCCATTAGAAAGGAGATGGCTAAATGGAAGTATAGACCACTGCCCCATGTGCCAGGTACCATGTATAAATATGGTACCTAGCACAATGTAATGTTGAATGGCTAAATATTAGTATTTCATGTAAAAAAGTTTCAGATACTTTTTGGGAATAATATAATAGTAAAATAATATTGCCTAAAAAGGAAAAAAGGTGCGTGACAGCATATAATTTTCAAAAAATAAAACGAAAAAGAATAAAACTAAAAACGAAAATGAGGTTGTACATTTAAAAGCGAATGTTTGTGATGAAAAAGTTTTTTTTTTAGATACTTTATTATGTTTAATAGTTCACGAAAGTGCTAGGAAAATATTAAACACTGCATAATTCATTAATGATTTTTTAAATATTATGAGGCTATGTAAGATTCGTATACATTCCAGAATGTATCTGGCCCGGGGGCAGTCATTTAGCCATCACCGTTCTCGGTGGTGTGACACCCCCCGCCCCCGTGCCTTGGAAAGCACGTAAAGTCGGTGGTCCCGGCTTTCATTCGTAGATCTTTGACAGTAGTTATAGATAGTCAGAAGCCAAGAAGTCTAACAACCAGTCTACCCAAGAGGTACCGTGTTCTCCAGTTACTGGGTTGTGGAGGTTAGATAGGCAGTCGCTCCATCTAAAACACTGGTATTCAGCTGCATCCGGATAGATTGGCTTCTTAAGGGATTATGATGACATGCGTGATGTTATGTAAGTTGGTAAGCGTTGATGTACGGTATAAGCATTGCCCTATTGTTCATCAGCACCATATCAGCCGAACGGCGTCCACGACATAGGCCTCCACTAAGGATAACAACAATGACCGGTCCTGCGCTAACCGTATCCAGTGATTTCCCACGATCTTTACTAGGTCGTCAGTTCACCTCGTGGACTTTCCACATTGTGCCTTCGAGCTTTACAACCCCAACGGCCGTCTACTATACGAGCTATGTGCCCTGCCTATTGGCACTTGAGTTTCGTCATTTTGAGAGCTATGCCAGTTATTCTGCGGATCTCCTCATTTCTGATTCGATATCGCGGAGACCATTAACATAAGCTACTGTACATAGGTAGATACATAATTGGATGTACGTCATTGGATATATGTCACGTTACCTGGCATTGGCCAAGTAACGTGACATAACTATATCGCAAAGGGATGCCTTCCTCAGACAAAGGATCCTTACCGACTTAATCTAAGGAAGTTACTTAGTTCTTCCTCATGCTCGTTATCGTAATGGTACATATCGTAAACGTACGTAATATTATAGAAGATGTGGCCGTACGTGAATAAGTGATTAAAAACTCTTTTAAAGTATCTAGATAGTCCGGTATAACACGATAACGACAGTTATGTTGCTGGCATCGACCCGAGAATCGCGGCAATTCGCTATGCAAATATGAATAATTTGATACGTTTGCGTATCGTCGGCACTGTAAAATTTCGAGATTTAGATAAAGTTTTTTTTAAAACAGTTTCGAACGGTAGATGAAAGCGGTTATTCCCGTTCGCCACCGCCAGTATTGCCCCCTCCGGTGGCGACTGGGAATTATTCTAAAAAAATATCCCAGTCGCCACCTCCGGGTGGCAAGCGGGATTGTTGGTAGTAAAAATCCCAGTGGCCACCCCTAAATATAGTTAAAATAAATGCTATATCTTTATATTTTTTTGGAATGATTTTAAAATAATTACCGACGTCACAGAATGTTTAAAGTAAATGAATTGTTTAGTTAGGTACCTTTATGTATCTAGATATATATGCATTGAAATTTAGGCAATAGGTACGGTTCACTATAATATTGTTGCCGATGTCCTTTGTTAATATTTCACGTCTTTAAAACCATAAAATAGGAAACGGCGCGAGCGCCTTGCGCAGCGGCGACCCGCCGATGACACGAGCGCCGAAAAGCCAAAACTATCGTGAGAAAGGATTACTAATCCTTTTGTTTTGCTACTTAAACTCTAGTAGCTCAATTGAAGATGCCGATGTCCTTTGTTTACATTTCACGTCTCGGAATAAACCATAAAATAGGCCGTGTGCTTTGTTTTACCTATAACAAACATGCCGAAAAGCCAAAACAGACACAATAGACAGAAGGTCATAAATCTTTAAAAACACAAAACAGCTTTTTATTGGGCTTGATGGGGATGGTTTTATGAGTGATTCTTGCAAAACTAAACTTTAAGTACAATGCATTTAGATCTAAAATGTAAAACAAGTATCGGCTGGCAATGCGTTGTGGCAGCATTTCTAATTATAACATTATTAGTGCATTCCTAACCATGTCAGGGTCAAGTACATCGTGTACTACCTCGGGTGAAGTGTCATTAATTTATATTAAAAGAAAACATGGTGTTGTTTTGCTTCACGGTGGCCACCAATATTATGTGAAAAAAAAATACCCAAGTGGACTAAGTGTGTGGGAATGCAGCCAGCGAAAAAAGAAATGCAAAGGAGTTATAAAGATTCGTGTAAGTTTGTCTACTTGTATGCCTATTAATCGTAAGCAATATCTTTTTCTTTGTATTATAAAGAGATTTTTTGTAACGAATAGGATCCGAAACTACTGGATCGATTATAATTTCGTACCCTGATTCCTATACTCTTATTTAATAATCAAATTAAATGTTTAATAAAATCTTTTTTTCTTCGCAGAATAATAATATCGTAAATGAAACGCCGCATTTATGTACTCCAGATTTCCTAAAAAATGAAATTGATGAGCGGCTTTATTCCTGCAAACAAGAAATTATCAAAGGGAATTACCCGGCAGTTCCTCAGTCTTATAATAATATGATTGCAACATTAGAAAACAGCGGATTAGATTTGGTGTGCAAGATACCAACATTCAATAGCGTGAAATCATCCTTGTACAGATTTAGGAATGCACAAGCTGGAGTACAGTGTCTACAGCCGCAGCTAGTAAGAAACGTTGAAGTCCCGAAGCAATTCACAAATTTTTTACTAGCTGATTATGCTGATGGTGACAGCCGAATTCTAATTTTCTGCACAGAAAAAGCTAAACTTTCAATTTGCAAAGCGACTGATTTTTACAGTGACGGAACTTTTAAAAGTTGTCCGAAACCTTTTTCGCAGCTATATGTTATACATGCAGATATGGGAAGTACATCAAATAGTACGAATTTAATGCCTATTGTTTACGCTCTTATGAGTGAAAGAAACGTGAAATCGTACTTCATTCTGTTTTCCATGATAAAAGCTCAAATCCCCGGCTGGAATCCGCTTAAATACAAAACTGACTTCGAAAAAGCGGCAATGACTGCTATAAAGAATTTATTTCCGCAAGTTAACACAAAAGGATGCTATTATCACTATAATAAAGCGGTTTGGGAGAAGGCCCGTAAACTTCAAATTACAAAATCAAAAGATGTGAAGAAAATAAGAGAGGTTGCACTAAGTGCAGTTCTACCGTTATTGCCTGCACACGAAATTTCAAACGGCTGGAAGTATATTACTCGCTACAGTACACAAGAGGAGGATTTAAAAAAAATCAGAAAATACTTTGAAGAACAATGGCTGAAGGAAGAATTTATTCCAATTTGGTGTGCTTACGGAGAGCAGCATAGGACCACTAACTTCTTGGAAGCTTGGAATCACAAATTAAACCAAGAAATTGGAAAAAAGAACCCTAATATTATTCATTTATTAAATGTATTGGTTAAAGATTCTGCATATTTCAGTGTTTGTGATAACATTAATAAAACCAAAATGACACCTTTTAAAAAAAGAAAGAAAAATAATGTCCTTACTGATCAATTTATTTTGGATATTCAGTTAGAGCTGTTACATGGCAATATATCAGTAGGTCATTTTTTAGAAACTGTAAGGCATTAAGGCTTCTTGGCAATGAAAATAAATAAAAAAAGGTAAAAAAAAAGCATAAGAGGTATGGTAAATTAAACAAATTATTCATTACTTGATGACGATCAATGAATAACGTAGGTCAATTATGGGTACCTAAATAATGATGTTGATTTGTGCCAGTCATAACAAATTACCTAAGTATTTTTTTTTAAAGTAGCAAAATATCTAGTTCTAAGTTTTTTTTTTACATATAAAACCCAATTACTGTAAATACTCTGTGATACGAGTACATTAATGACGAATTTAATTGAGAGGACGCATCTGTGATTTTTTCTAATACTGATTAGGGTAGGGTAGAGTCTCGTTATGTCTGTGATTATTTGAAAATACTCATTATGCTTAGTGCATACTTTTAATTTTGTTAAAAATATTTTTTTTATTAGGGCAGAGTAATACTTTATTTGTTTTGTATATTTTCTAATAATATTTTTTTTTCTATAGAAATGATTGTTGACTTGTTGATGTGATTGTTTAGAATTTGTATAAAACTTGTTGATTTTGGAAATGAAAATGTAGATTTAAGAAGGCGGAGAATTGTTTTTTCAAGTATATTTTAAGAAATATTTTATATTCTATTGAAAGTACCTAATTATCTGTGATTTTGGATTTGTGTTTAAAATAGTTGATTTTGAAAATAAAAATAGTAAAAAATAATGTTTGTTTAATTTTCTACCAATTTATAAATATTGTAACTCTCTCGTTTGATTAACCCTACGTACTTCTATTTTTTAATCAGAAATTTAATAAAATTAACATTCTTTGTCATTCCAAAAAAAAAAATTAAGATAATAGGTAGCATACCTAGTTTTTATGTTAACTATATTTAGGGGTGGCCACTGGGATTTTTACTACCAACAATCCCGCTTGCCCCCGGAGGTGGCGACTGGGATATTTTTTTAGAATAATTCCCAGTCGCCACCGGAGGGGGCAATACTGGCGGTGGCGAACGGGAATAACCGGATGAAAGCTATCTTTAATAATCTGGAACTTATGGTAGGTACTCATTGTTGGTGGAATGTTGAGGACTAGGGTACTAAGAATGATGGATAATGCACATTATCCATCCATCCATCCATCCATTTCTTTGCTATAGCAAAGAAATTACATTTTTTACTGCTTCATGTAATTATAGATCGATAAGGCTATAAAAGTTTTAGTTGCTTTCGGCTATCAAACTCACAATCGGTAGTGTAAAATGGCACTATGACAAGTTTTTAAATTTTTAAGAATTTATCTAAGATTGGATGGCGTAGTGGCAGAGTAATTACTCAACGATCGGCCGCTACGATAAGTGTCACAGGTTTGATTCCCGTGCAGGTGAAAGATTTGATTGGTCACACGAGCGTGATTCTTTTTGTTGTGACCTGACAGCTACGCTAGAGCTCTTGGGTTCGATTTTCGAGGTCGAGCAGTGTTATTAGGTTTTTCTATGAAATTCTCAGTAGCAGCTCGGTTGGGATTAGTGCCCGAGGCTTGCCCCCTATTAGATACGTTGAAGTGATAAACATCAGCTGAGCCATGAGGTGGGCACCTGAATGATTGTTACAACGGATCAAAGTCGTCTTATAATATTACCACAAAATTGCTTCTTGTGATATAATTATTGTTGCACTGCAGTCTGAATTTGGCACGTAGGTACCTACATTAGAAAAATACTAGTTTTGAGGTCTAATTAGATACCTGTCTCTCGATTGATTGCATAACTCGTGATGATTGTTCGCAATGGTGCTGTCCTTCTTTGTAATGCGTTTGGCAAAAAGATCAACGTGTTGTTGGAGATTAAGATCTACCTACTCATCCTCGTAAAGATTTGAAAGATTCACGTAACGTTCTATTTACCTGTCGCGGAATTACTCAGACGAGTCAAAAATCTGCCCAATAAAAATCCAAGATAAAAAACAAATCCAATGAACTAAGATTTTACCAAGATACAATTAGGTGCAATGTGTTCCCTCTTGTTATAATTTAATAAACATTCTGCATGTATCACAATAATAGGCAAAGGTATTTATAGGTACTATAAATTATTTGTATGTAAATACATAGGTACCTACTGTCTTGCTTACTAACCTGTTACTTGCCTGCCTAATTCGGTATCTACCTATCTTATTTGACCTATTAAAAGATAAGCCAACTAATGTTTTAAACGCACCTATTAAAAAAAAACAGTACTGTGATCCTTACGCAATCTGAAGACGCAATGCACCGGCTGAGGCTATCGACCTTCCCACAGTTACTGAGAAATAACTGTTAAGTTGATGGAAATAACTTTGTGTTAGGCAGTGAGCAGGGCAACCGGTGGCTCAGGCCAGTCGCGCATGACCACGGGACTCGATCGCAATTCCTACTTCATCAACCACTCGCGTTCTTATTATAACAGCAGAAATGTGTAAATTAATAGCCCTTGCCTTGACTTTGTGCTCTGTTTTAGTAGGAACAACAGATTGCACTTCAAGTTTTGATCAGAGACAAACGGGAGATTTAAATGTGCAAATTGGTTTAAAAAATATAAACATTATTGCTTTACTTAAAGGAGGAAAAGAAGAATATGTGGTATGTATTTTTAAATAAATGATGGGGTAGATACCGATAGATAGAGGTTACATTTAAATACCTACAGTTTGTAAAAGTTGTTTAAAAAAATGCAAGTGTTCATTAAAATTATCAAGGTTGCTACCAGCTGCAGTGCTAATCTGTAATAATCTCCCATGGTTGTCAATCAGCATCATAACTGCTCAATTCACCTAAGTTTCCCAAAGGAAATTTTAGATTTATGTTCATTTTATTTTGCATGTTTGTACAAATTTACCTTACACTGATAAGTGGACGAGGACGTAGTGCCACGAAGTCCAATTATTAATCTAAGGTTTCTACGAAGTTTCTTATAGCGTGAACACTATATAAATATGCAATAACTTCCATTCTGAATTAATTTTGCAGGACTACGATTACGCGTACGATTACTCAGAAATGACGATAAAACCTCCGAACGGTACAACACCAAAACCGTTAAGCTCAACAAACACAAGTATAAACAATGTGACGCAACATAATGCGACTACTATTTTACCACTATTACAAGAGGAGCATACAGAAGTTATAAGAAGTAGCACGGCTGTTGCTGTAGAAGCAACAGAAGCGTCCTCGAATCAGACTGCTAACAATTATGTTGTTACTACACTTCAGACGGCAGCGGATGTACCAACCACAATATCTCCAGATTCTTCAAATAACGTAAATGCCACAGTTCTATCAATGACAAATAAATGCAGGAGAGGATTTGTACAGAATAATGAAGGAAAATGTGAATTTAAGGTTCATGGGACATCGAACGCGTAAGTTCAAACAGATTGATACGTATTGTAGTTTTGGTTTTCCGGTATAGTATAAATAATAGT
This sequence comes from Caradrina clavipalpis, assembly GCA_932526535.1. Lineage (NCBI taxonomy): Eukaryota > Metazoa > Arthropoda > Insecta > Lepidoptera > Noctuidae > Caradrina > Caradrina clavipalpis. The sequence goes on from OW052093.1 coordinate 9,837,133, forward strand.
TAGGTAACTAATACATTTAGGTGTCGCCTAATGTTAGTGAAAACGGGCATAATTTGGAGTAGGGACATATAAATAAGATGTGACTTAATTACGCAGTAGTCTACTTTTCTTATCCAACTGGGGCGCGCTGTTTTCTAGCGGCTAAACGAGCGAACGATTTTAATAAATGAGATATCATTGGATTTGTATTTATGTTGCAAATGGCACTGGAAAGACATACCTACATACCGTTACGCCTGTATTCCCCGAAGGCTTAGCCAGTACCAATGTTCACCCAGAGTTCGACGGTATGTTTAGGTCCCATATAATAGGGGGCGAGCCTATTGCCATTAACCGGGCACAAATCCTAACTCAGATCTGGTACTGGCTTTTCATAGAAAAACGCTTTGATCGACCTGGAAATCGAATCCAGGATCCCACGCTCATCAGTCGCGCTTGCAACTACGAGACCAACGGGGCAGTTACTGGCACTGGCAACAATTATAGATATTTTTGCTAAATCAAAATAATCATATCAAAATAAATGGTTTAGTCGATTTACAAATTATAGTATAATACGATAACGAAGTCAAAACTCCCATCCGCAGATTTAGCAACAGGGCTACAGATGCGAAATAAACCGCAAAATTTCAGCTTCGAGAAGTAGAAAGGAGAAGTAGTTTTCGAGATTTAATGTTTAGTCAGTGAGTGAATGGTGAATGTGAAATCTTTTATACAAACATACAAGTTACACATAGGTATATTGATTTAAAATAATCAGAACTCTAGCTGCAAAATGACAACCAATAAGTTCAAAACATGATATCAGGCAGTCATGCTTTTGATGTTTTTCATACATTTTTTTAATTCTTTTGTGTTCCTGATTACGACGTAGAATACTGTGTAAACAAATGGAAGTAATTTTGTTATTAATTTATTTCAGATTACGCAGGATCGTCAAACTTGCTCAAAAAATCAAAGTAGGCAGAGAATATGGAGGATCATAAAACTATTTGGTGATAAATTAAAATAAATAACTCCTTTTATGACAGCTAGTAAGTAGGTAGACATAATTGAATAAATTCAAGTGTATGTGGACAAGCATTCTTAATGTTGAAATGAATAGTGCATAATATTACTTTAATAAAAAGGTTTATACTAGCAAGTATGTGAGACTGTGTTATTATTTCTTTCACCATTATTAAATCTACTTCCAAATGTTAATAATTATCAGTACCGTAACTTGGGCGGTGCCAGCAGTGACCAGGCACAGGGCACAAAAATGCCCATACTAGGACCAGTTTTTTTTTTAAGGGTGCAGTTATTAAATCTCACACAGGGTGCATAAAAGGCTAATTATAGTGCTGATAATTATAAATGTGTATGTTTTGAACAGTTATGAACATGTCTACCTAAACAGACCAACAGACCTAAACATTAGGTGTGATGCTAGGAATAAAATAAGTAGGTAGGTACTGTGGTATTATAATAAGTAGTATTGATTAAAAATCTGGCACTTTTGGGGTAGTAAATAAGAACGACATAAGGTGGTGATGAAACATGAGGAAAATATGTATTTTAAAATAAACTCAACTTATTTATTTACATATAGTGCATCTGATCAGCACATAATGTGTGCGCATAGTGTAGAATTTAAATTATATTTTGACATGGGACGGGCACTAGTTATTTTGCATTTGTTGGCTTTGTACTATCACCATTGAGCTTTGTCAAAGTGCTTGAAAGTAATGGTCAATATGATTTATTTAAATAAAATATATCATTACCCACAATAAATTAAAATATACTAAACAGCATACAATCACACGAAAATTATATCATAGGAAGTATAATCATGCAGAGATTATAGCTTACAGAGGCAGAACAAAAGTGGAATAAAAGCACCTATAGTTATAAATACTGGGACCAGTACAGAGCTCTCGTCTATAGAGTATGGGTCCGGCTGTTTGGGCCCACTGGCACGCCGAGACTTCGAGCTCTTCTCTTCGACCTCATCTCTAGGCTCTTCTGTTTCATTGTCTGGCCACACTAATGGAGGCAGTTTAGGCACTTCATCAATTGTACCTCTCATTACATATAAAGCATTGATTTTAGGATTGTCTCTGTAACCTTTAATGAATTCTACCTTAATTTTCCCTCCTCTTATATCTGATTCTTCTTCATTGTAAAACAGCTTTCCGTTTTTGATGGAATAAGGAATATACTCATCGTGTGCAACACCACGGCTTACTTTGTCAAAAATGTCTAAGTCAGCAACAATGGTGTGGTCTCCGTTTAAAACCACATCAAACACTTTCATGTTAGGTGCATTAAAGTACACTTCACTAAACTTCAGCACTAGCACGTAATCACCGTCTCTGTTCGCTGGGATGTCGTAGCCAAACGTGCTGTGGTGGTATCTCTCAGTTTGGTATAGTATTTCATCTTTTGGGTTCACTCTACCGATCATAACCAGTTGTTTACCATAGTCAGAAGCGGTACCGATTCTTCCTTGTAATGGATCCTTTTCGTAATGTATTCCATAAATATCAATATGGGCTGGCCCACCGGCGTTTATGGCGTAAATTATTTCACCTAAGCCGGTAGCAGTTTTTAAAACAGAAAATATTGAAACAACGATAAAAATTATTAACTGACACATTTTTCGTGACGACGACTATCCTTGTTTGAGATTAATAAGTATTTTTTATCACTTGTGTCAATAGTCATAAAAATGTCACTTGGATTACTGAAGTTCCATATACATTTTTAATAAAATGTAATGTTTTCCTTTTACAAATCAAAATTGACACAATTCAGCCGGCACTCGGCTTGCTAATTGCTATTCCAACCAAAAGCCATGCCATTGCCTGCCATCAAACTTGCTTGCCATTCCATTGCCAAATTCTTCTAAATCGATTTTTTTATACCGTTTTTATGAATGGAAGCCAAGTCATTTGAGCCACAATAAAGTAGCTTCACGTGGCCGTGTATCGCACGGCGGCGGCGCCATAAATATAGTGGTGCCATCGTTACCATGGAAGATAAATTAATCTGGGACATGAGGTTGAGTCTTACAAAGTCTTAGGGCATGCAAAATAGCCAGTGCATGCATGGAATAGCCAGTGCCAGCCACGGACCACGGTTGCAGAATTTGTTCGAAAGAGTCACCGTGGCCCTGGAACACAATGGGCGTTACATTGAACACGGATGGGTTTTAATCTGTCAGTAAGAGTTTTACACTCCCTGACTCCCTTTTGCTCCATCCTTATGATGAAGTCATTTGATACCATCCTTAAATAAAATAAAAAATACACATGCACACAGCTCAGGTTGCTAACTGTATACAGTACAGTTGTGCTGTAAATCGGCTTTACGTACTTTAAATTGATAAAGAATAACATAGTACGCAAAAACACTATGTGTATTTCAGTTGAATGGATATTTTTTTCTTTTGTAACACCGAAACGAAATATAAAAAAAATCCTGACACGCAAACAAATAGTTTTATAATAATAATTAGGTAACAAAATCCTTGTCTATAAATAACTTTTTCTATAAAACACATTTATTTTTAAGTATATTTGTTTTTATATTTCCTCTTGCCTACTAGCTGTACCGGCAAACATTGTTTTGCCATATAATTTGTTTTAGGGATTTGAAAAATAGATGTTGGACCGATTCTCAGACCTACCCGACATGCACACAACATTTTATTGAAATCGGTCCAGTCGTTCCAGAGGAGTTTGGCAAACACCGCGAGACCGCGACACGAGAATTTTATGTTTGAATACGTCTTACGTCAATTGTGTTCGCATGCAGCGTGATAGATGCCGCCACATTATCCGGAGTCTTGTTATCATCGAATGGAGGTGATCAGACAGTCTATACAAACCAATTATGAGTTTCATCAAGGTGTGACACGCCTCGTCTTATTGGCTCGCTTAGTGATGGTGTTTAGTTGTCAACATTTTTTTACCGTCCGTTCCTCTGTACACACCTATCTGTATCTACTAAGCGCTTTGATGTCGTGGGGACAATAAGAACGTAATAAGGCTTGTACGAAGATCGAGGTGAACGTAATACGTTCACCTTAATCTTCGTACGTACCTAAAATAATGTATTGTAGTATATGGCGTAGGGTTATAAAGATCACGCACCCCTTTCATAAGAGGGTAAAATACTGTAATTTGGAAACCAATCGTCTCTTTGGTTAAGTGTTAGGTAAGACGCAGCTGCCGTCTGGGGTAATCGATTCTTACCACAGTTTTTTTCGTTTTTGACTGTATGGACCAAGTAGGATCAACCAAGTAGCTACACAATATGTGCTATGCAAATATTATAGGTACAAGTTCTCCTGCGCATGATGCGCTTGTGGCACACACAAACTTTTCCTGCTTTCTTTAGTATACCTACGTACCTAATTCGCAAATGGGGAACGCAATAATTTGGAATTTCGATCACACGCGTAACAAAGAGAAGCCAATTACGAAGAACGGAAGGTAAAAATAGGGTTCCCTCGAATTTAGGAAAGGCCAGTGATTTAGAGCTATGGAAAATGTAGAGCAAAGTTTAAGGAAATAGGTTGGGTAGGGCTAACGCGTTATGTAGAGCCACGTAGACAAATATGACTTGGCTTTAACCTACTTTTCGTTTATGAAACAAAATACGGAAATAATTATCTAAAACTTTATTTTTAAAACTTTAAAACTTCTGTAAGTTAAATGTGAGTAAGTTTAGCAACTTTAGTTGGTTAAGTTTATTTAAAACTTTAGTTTTAGATAGATATATCCGTCATTTTTGCGTGTCCCATAAAAATAAATTAAATTGAAGCTTCAATAAACAGATTTAAAATAACAGATTTTTTCTAAAGACATGAGATGAATCTTTAAACAGGTACCATTTAAAGATTCACTTTGCCAAAAAACCTAATTTTTTATTAGTTCATGTCAGTGTTTGTTCCAGCTAATCTCTTAAACGGCTGAACCGCTTTTGACAGGATTTTCACAAGCAGGTGGATAAGAATATGTTAAGGAGTAAGGGAATTTATTTAAAAAATAGAATTAGGGCTCCGCGCAATCCCTTTAGATACCCGACATTCACGTGTACGAACTCGTAAACATAAAGTAGTACCTGGGCACGTGTTGCCGTAGCTGACTAGGTAAACTTTAAACAGACTCCGCACAAAAGTCGGTCATAGCAAAGAGAATCTTCAACAGTGGGGTTTCGCAAATGGCACCGACCTTCCGTGCCTGTACGGCGTCTCTCTGCAGACCATGGCCCACCTTTTACCTTGTGGCGCATGGCCTGTCACCTGCACACGTGAGGACCTAATGCCTGCGTCGGCGGATGGTTTGCCGTGGCTGAATTTTGGGCCAAACATAACATTTTAAACATATTCTACTTATTAATTTATATTCTTCTATTTATTTATTATTATTTATTTAAACTTTATGCAACAAAAGTACAAAGGCGGACTTAATGCCTTAGGCATTCTCTACCTGTCAACCAAAGGTGGTGAAGAGATAATCATGGCAGGTGCAAATTACTGTAAAAGATTAAAACAACATTTGATACTTACTTTAAATACAAACAAAAAAGGACTCAATGCAATTAAATAGAAAAACTAATTGTACACAAGTACAAAACATACATATAAATACATATATAAAACATATCTATATACCTACATACACAAATACATACACCCTTACATACATACATACCTATATATATATACCTAATTATATAAAACACATATGATAACAGTAGAGGGGAGGATTATGAGACAACTCTTACTATTGGTTCTGAAAATAACTCCGCAATTTCTGCTTGAAAGCATACCGACTCGTGGCTGTCCTGATATCGAGAGGGAGTGCATTCCAAAGAAGAATAGCCTGAATATGAAAGGAAGAATGAATGAAATCAGAAGTATAAGAGGGACAGTTAAGCAGAAGATTATTAGAGGAACGCAGACTCTTAGCATGAGTAGAACAGAGATATTGAAAATGAGAAATGAGATAAGAAGGAGGAGAAGGAGAATTAAGAAGGGAGAAAAGCGTGGTTAACACACGTAAATTTCTTCTCTGGCGAATGGGCAACCATTTAAGTTCGGCCCTGAAGCTTGATACGTGGTCATATTTCCGCAAATTGAAAATGTACCGAATGCAGATTTGAAATTGAGCAATTGAGAACCCTGTCCAGCTTATCCAACAACACTGCATTCAAGTCAAAGTAGCACACGTCACCATAGTCAATTATAGGAAGGATTAAAGTCTGCACAAGCATTGCTTTCGTCCTTGCAGGCAAAAAGTTTCTCAGGCGATATAAGGAACGCAAGGTACCGGTTCTATTTGCCAACGATATGCTAAGAAGCCGAAGTAGGACCTACCTAAGTATTAAAAGTATGTGTGTTTATGGAGAATTTACAAGTCATGAAAAAATAATGAAGAAAAATCACTGATGGTGCTAATAATAATAGAAATAATCATGACTCCTGAGTTACCCGCCTCAAGACTGAGCGAGGGCTGGTTTTGATAAATTATTGGGGCTTTTTGTGACTTGACCATAGTTATGCGGATTACGGTCAGAGGCGCCGCGACGTGCGACGCGTCCGGAGCGCTAAGTGAACCAAAGTCCGAATCTAACAATGGGATTATGTCGACCCGAGAAAGCCTGACATCAATAAAAATAAATTCCGGAGTGTTTTTTTTTCAGCTAAAGGTCACGGTATTTAATTTGTTGATCATTGTATCTTTGCTTAGCTAAGACATTTGTTAAATCTTGAGTTTACCAAGACTATCAAGGGCATTCAAATTGAAGGTACTTAGGTCCTTTTTGTTACTCATATTTCTGTTATAGCAGATTTCCCTGCGGATGCTCATTAGGATTCCTTTCTGGGAAATGTTTTATAATTTTAATAGTAGGAACGTAAGCACTTGGCTATGTAGCTAACCTACTTATTTAAGTAGTTCCTAACCGACGAATGCCATGGAAAATTTTACACATAAAAAAGCTATAAACACGGAAACTACATTAGTTACGAGTTTAATATTATTAAAAAAAAAAATCTCTTTGTTGAAAATGTTTGTTATCGAGAGTACAATCATGAGTAAGCAGGTACCGGTCACTAATTACCAGACATCCTATATGTATATTATAAATGTATAATAAATTTAAATACGTAAATACAAATTTTGTTCTCAAATAGGTATAGGTACCATAATTTAGATTCCAATAAAATACTTAGGTAGATACCTATTATATACGTATGTACTTATTTTTGTACAGGTAAGTACAACCTACAAGCCGAATACTTAGGTAGTACCTAATTCGCATTCTGCTCACAACAGTTGAACAGACGTGCTTTTTAAATTCTAGCCGACAAACGGATATCAATTAGGCGAAACACTTAGGAACATTTAGGGGTAAAATCTAGAAACAATTTAAATAGAAATTGTGAAAATAATACCGTCGAATACTTACCTAGAATCTGTTCATATATGAGAAGGTACGAGTTGGAAGGTGTTGAACCGTTCCACCTAAAATATATTGGATCACAACAGTGATGGGTTGTAGAGTTCAGGGGGCCAAACCCCATCTCTTCAAACAGTATTTTTTAACCGACTTCAAAAAAGGAGGAGGTTCTCAATTCGTCTGTATGTATAATATTTTTTTTTTTTTTTTTTTTTTTATGTATGTTCACCGATATCTTCGTCAATTATAGACGGATTTCAAAAATTCTTTTTTTGTTGGATAGAGTTCACTTCTGAGGTGGTCCCATTTTCACCAGTCCAGGATCTGATGATGGAATCCAGGAGAAATCGAGGGCAACCACCGAAAATTGTATGCTCGTATGGTGTTTTTGTTACGTAATCATGTCTTACTCAGGTATATGCTTCAGGGTGTCAACATCTGATGCTGCTGTCCTGATGATGATGCTACAGTACTCCTTAACGGTAGTAGTTTTTGAGATAGGGACTTTTTATTATATTATGTTTGTTCGCGGATAACTTCGTCATTTATGAACCGATTTTGATTATTCTTTTTTTGTTGGAAAGGGTAAACTTCCCAAATGGTTTCATTTAAATTTCATATAGATCTGATGATGGATTACGGAGACAGACAACGGAACTCTTCAAAAAATTACAGCAAATCAACCGCGATTGCTGCTATCGCATAAATATGCATTGCTTACGCAATTACACAACATAACATCGCGCCTGTACACTCGAAAGAGTTACACAGATGTATACTTACAGTAATATTTGAAAATTTCTCATCTAAGTAAACGAAATCGCGTATTCTGCTTTCTTATGACTTTTTTTACCGGTGTCATGTTAATTTACATGACATGACAGTTCCTTCATGGATTTGGATAAAAAAATTGATACTAAAAAGCGAGAAATAAAAAACTTTTTTACAAAAAAAGACAACCGCCTTCAAAAACTAAAAAGAGAAAAATAACTTTAGCTTTGGAAGTCGGCGGCAATACAAAACAACAAACAGAACCAAAGCCGCCGACTTCCAAAGCTAAAGTTATTTTTCTCTTTTTAGTTTTTGAAGGCGGTTGTCTTTTTTTGTAAAAAAGTTTTTTAATATTACATTGCCTTGTGTACCTACTGTTGGGTTTTCAATACTTTGCTCAACACCAAGAGTTGAAAATCCAACAACTAAAAAGTACAAAGTAATATTAAAATGGTACAGTTTTAAGAGACGGTGGTATAGGCCCAGATGGGTATTCGCTCTAAGTAATATATTAGTTTATTTTACTGCATACAGTTAGACTGGTGGCAGGCTAACTGGCAAAGGTTAGGCAGATGATAATAACTGATAGTCATGACACCTCTAGGTATCATTATAAGGTTCCTTGACAAAATGATGAATCTCGCGCAACACTACCAAGCAACGCTACCATGGACTATAATAGTACTGTACATTATAATAAAAGTAAGCTAAGCTTGTCATTAAACTCGTGGATGGACTGCAACCCGAGGCGAAGGCGAGTGTGTAATGGAGCCGAGAGTGTGATGATAAAATGCTCATGCGTTTCATTTGACGTTTTTTCCACGGTAGCTGTGACGGTAGGTATAATGTAAGCCACTTTACCAGTGTTGACAAAAAATTCAAAGTGTTTTTTTCGAATTGTGCCCTTTTGATGCCAGAAACAAAGATACGTAAGATATAACAAAAAAAAGACGATCATACCTAGGTTAAACAGTAGGTAAGTAAGTAGATATCAGATTTAACTAAATAAGAGTAGGTTTGGATCGGGTACCTAACCTACCATATGAAGTGAAAACATCGCGGCATCGTAACGAAAACTTTTATCAATTATTTTTTATTATTCATTTATTTATAGTTAATTAAAACGGTACAACACCAATTACATTAATTAACAAGAGTTAACATTTTCGTCAAGTTATTAGAGAATAAATCAGCTAATTGATAATGTTGACCGTGTAGGTGATGTACTTTTGTACGGAATGGATGGTTTTTTTTAATTTTGCGTCGCTGGTGGTTTGGAATCTTGTACTGAATCCATTATTCATCCATTATTACTTCTTTTTGTTACGATGTTCCTTCCACCTTGTATTTTCTGCTGTCTGAATTCCTTTGCCATATACACATCGATGCTGTGAACCGTTGAACGCAATCCACCCGCAAATAAACATTAGGTACCTAAACGTTTACGTTTCTTAGAATTCAATTAAAAACAATTCTTCGTTAAGAATTCAGTGATTTGTTTAAATAAAGTTCCTTGTTTTGTACTTATTTGTGCACAGTACGGGGACATTTAAGGCGTTTGTTGTCTGAAAACTTCTGAAAGAATGGAAGTTTTAAGGGCACTTGGGATAGAAAGTGCAGAGACCGTCGACGGTCGCGGCGCCAGATGACGTCGTACCTGTGCATTAGGACAGACTTGCTGCAATCGACAATTCCATTGTCTCCTGTCGCTTGGAAAATAAATGTTTCAAGTTATAGGTAGGTACGTTTCCATTCGTTTCTAGATGAATTTGCAAAGCTATTTGTAAAACATTCTGTGTCATGTTTGTGAAAATCTTTTGCGAGAGATTGTAAAAGATAGGTAGGTGTATTTCACAAGTTTTTAGCGATAGGTATACATACCAACATAATTATGTTAATACGTTTTGAAAAATCTTATACATAATTCTCCGACATCCGTTTAATCTCAATTAATTGTTATAGAGAAACAAGACATGGCTCATATTACTTCTAAGTAATGAAGATAAACCACTTTGAAAGTGATGTCACGAAAGTCAACACAAACTGGAGTTATTCGGATATTAATACTAACACCTACACTATTACTCCCGTGCTACTGCACGACGGGAAGTTGGGCCAAACTTACATAACACGACCACAAGAACCAACATAATATACATATATAGAGATACACGCTCTAGTTAAATTGAGTTGTAGGTACACGATACGTCTTAAAGTGGCAGGCGACATGTTAGTGCGAGCCACCACTAGCCAGGATTCAGACGTGAATTCATATTCATACTTCATGAATACTGTATGACATGTCAAGTCGTGGACATGCGAATGGGTTAAGTATACATACGTATTGTTACTTACAATGTTCGATGTTGATTAGGATAAACAGTTACAACTTTTCCGCTTGAGCTTACAACCTACCCTTGGTTTGAACTAGCAGTGCCGCTATGCCATCCTACAAAAGTGTTAATAATATGCAAAATTATGATAAGCTCTGGAAGGTTACAAGTTGCAAGTTAGTGTTTGGATATACTCTGACACAAGTACCTACAATACTCGTTAGTCTAGCATTGCAATATCGTCTACAAAACGTGGGTATTGTAAAGAGCATTTTATTTATGTCGGTACCCACTTAATATTCAGCTAATTAAAGCCTGCAGTTGACATGACAGCTTAAAAATTGCGGACAAGTTAAGTGTTAATCTTTATTACAATATTTTTCTACATTGTTTTAAATAGAATTAATTTTGCAGAAACGACGCTCAAATTATAAGTCACACTCTCAGGGTTCCTTGATTAATGATTGTAAATGATGCTAATTGTGTCGCTGATTGCTGCGGGAACAAAGCTCGGAGCTAAGTAATGTGCCAGACACTGGGCCGGACATTACGATCTCAGTGTTTATTCTTTTGTTGGCAACAGTACCAACGTCACCCGGCAGACAAAAACCAATTTAGGGAGCTTTTACGTTTTTATATTCAGTAAATAATGAACGGTTGCGACTGAAGCTTGGTTAAAATGTATCTACACTAACGCCTGCAAGTTATGAGCCAGCAACCTGTCTCTTATGTGGTTATATTAGGTAACATTAAAGTTCTGCTAAACGTAGCTTTCAGTGTTTACACATTCACCTGCAAAGCATTCTAAACACCAGAGCTCAGTTATAAGATAAGGTAAGCTTACCTACTTATGATTTTATGTTGACTTCCATTTGCATTTACTCTAAGATAAAACAGGGAGATTGAAAAAGACCGTTGCTCTAATCTAGACATTTCACCAGTATCGTAGGTACACGAACAACCACATCTGAAACAACTACCTGTACGCGATACAATTTTTTCTTCCCAGTGGAAAGCGAACCATACCGGCGAACCATACCGGCGAACTTTGATTGTACATTGGTACACCTCTGCCAAACTCTTCGGGGAATACAGGCGTGGTGGTATGGTATGTATGGGAAGCGATACGCAGTGCAACAGCCAATCTCTCAGCCGCTGCATAAACTGTTCCGTCAATTTTGAAGGTGGCATCTGTGAAATCCAAGCCGCCAGTGTGATTCTGATTCGTTTCGTAAAAATAGATTAGCTAGTCTAGACAGACGTGAGGTAAACTAGGTTTTACGTATGAGGTAACCTAAACAATCTTGTGTTCATTTTCTTCTCATCAATGTAAAAATTCATGTCAAAACGATCAAGAGTTAGTCATAACAATATACTCGTAATAGACTAAAGTCAATATTTCTGAGTGCCTATCCTCGATTATAACTGATGACTTACATGCTGTAACCGCCCCTATAAGTGTGATGTCTTGATAACTATTTCATGGTTTGGAAACAAAGAGTCGCCTACCAATACCTTTTACTATTTTAAACTTTAAATGACGGCAAAGCCACTTGTATCAATTAGCTGTGGCAGACGTGTGGGTGAACTAAGTGAAGCTATCGGTCGGATAGTGGCCGGCACGACGGATATTAAGGTGTATATTTCACGTTTTTACAGCCCCGGATACTTGAATGGTTCTGGATACGGTTTAGCTGGTTAACAAACACCTTTATACTTCACAATATAGGATTAAACTTAATCCACTTTATCCAGAAATACAACACGGAAAGTTATCTTAACCAAAGACCCCTGAGAGCCTTAACATTTTTTTTATGCGTTTTACTTAGTTTAGTATATTACCTTTGTTGTATAATTATGTTGTTTATGGAAAAAGTGGTAAGTGGTACAAAGTGGGATACCCCAAGTGTGGGCCGTTCTGTCATTATAATTCTTTTTTACTTTATGAACAAAACCGATACTTCACATAGAACTAACATTTTCTATTTACAATTAAGTACATTTTGCTGTATTGCTATTGGTACCTACCGGTACCTACCTATTAATATTTCATACCTATCAAAAGTAAAATAATTGCTCACACGATCGTGTTTTATTCAAACGTAATTCTCATACAGTGCTTACTAGAAATAAGGAATACAAGAAATAATACTTTCAGCATTTTCAAATTCATGATTTGATTTTGGTCTGTAATCAGAAGAAATCTTAATATGCATGAAAACCAAACTCGCTTCTCCCCGAGAACAAATGAAATGACGTCGGTTTTAGGGTAAATTTTCCGACTGTTCAATTACCTGAAAAAAAATTGAAAGGTTTGTCAATCGGCGATCAGAGTTTATCTGCAAAGTTTCGATTTATAATATGCCGAAATGTAAATAATAAGTACACCTCTGTATACTCTTTCGGAGAAAATAGGCGTGATGTTTTAAAAAGTTTAAATGTTGAATTTTATATCGATGATGGGTCGATGACAAATTCTGGCTGTCGTTGCTCGTCAGTTATCTAGACCCCATGATATAATTTTCATCTGTACTGTTACTAACAGAAAGTGGAATATCTACACCAATAATCTTTCTAGCACTTATCATCAGTCATCATCGTAGTTTTATCCTACTATTTTTGCAATAAGTCTAACTAGAATATTCTGGGGAATAATGCTATGATAACTGAATACTTAGATCAGTGAATTTGTTGTATCTGATCACTAAAATAGCGCTCGAGGGTAGATTTTAGCGGTACAAAGAATAATACTGCTTTCAGACTTGCGTAATTCATGCTTTTGAACATAAACGGCATTGTTCATACTATTGTTTCAGATAACTTTACTCTTTGTTATTTTTTCCTGAGTTTTCTCTTACTGGTTACTTTGTGTGTGTAACTTACATACTTAGGTACCTATAACATGTCTTCAGGTCGTTTAGTAGATTGATCTAGGTTGGTTGGAATTAAGCAAAATTAAATTGATTATGTAGCCCTTACAAAATGAAGGTTTAATGTTTTGATTACTAAAGTCGAAAGGATTTTTATAGGTAAAATAAGTAAGTTATCCCAAACAATGATGCTTTATTTAATTATAAAGGTTACCCCTTCCCGGTTATTATGTAAGTATACTCTATATAATGTATTGCTGCCTGTGTCTGTGTTACATCATAATTGTGTAGATATTTAAACTAGATAAATAAATAAACTAGCTTTTATCCGCGGCTCCGTCCGCGTCTTTGATATATCATTCCACGGGAACCGTATATTTTTCCGGGATAAAAAGTATCCTTGTGTGCCTTTCATCCAGATCCATTAAGCCGTTCAAGCATGAAAGAGTAACAAACATCCATCCATCCTCACAAACTTTCGCATTTATAATAATATAGTTGGATACGTAATGCGAATACAAAAGCTTTCGATTCTAACTCAATCTATTAAATTCGTTTCAGGGTTTACCTATTATTAATATTAGATCGTACGTAAAAAGAACAAAAAATATTTTATAATATTTTATACAAGTTATTTATCCTATTCGTTTAGCAAACTGGTTCATTGTGTTTACTGTTTACTCCAGAGATGAGTAGAAAAATTGGAAAAACTTTCTAACAATTTTTCAAGCGAGCTCGAGACATGTCAGGTCGGGTCGCAAGTGACAAGTGAAACGTATGTATTGAGAGATTGTGAGGCTTGCGCCCGCTACATTGGTTTCAGTAAGCGTACGCTCCACGCTCCGTCCTACCAGTCGCTAGTCAGTATGGGACGGGCCGAGCGGTAGCACGCTGTACTTGACTCGCCTTTTCGCTTTCCGCTAAACAGACACGATTTCAACGCTCCGTAAAAAGTTACGATGAATTATTTTCATGCATTTGTAGTTATTTTAGTGACTCAGTTAAAGTTAAAAGTAACATACCAGAACAAATATTAGGAGATGAAGTTAATTCAATGCTAAATCTATAATGTTTTTTTAATCATTGTGATGATGAGAAATCCAATTTTGTGATGTTAAAGTAACCGTTGAAGAATACTGTGTAAGTATTGTTTTCCTAGTAATTTGTGTACAAAATGTATTTTTAATTTCTTACAAGTTTTCCACGTAATTTTCAATTCTGTTTTCCGAAAATCCCTCAAATTTCGTGAATTTTAACGAAATTAAATTGATAAAAATCGATGTCATCTAATGAATACCTAAGTTATTTTATGAGTAAAGTATAAAGTCGTTATATATTTATTTAGATAACTAAATGATAAAAACACTAAGCTGTTTATGAACTGGTTATAACGAACTGGTGTGTATTCCTAAGAGACAGTTAAAGTTTCGCTTAGTTAAATGAAGTATGATGTAGGAAGTGACTGAATGGAAAAACATAATATAGATACTAAAAACGTTAATATTGCCCCAGGCATGTATACCATACCTTATTGTAAGAGAATCTTAATGGCTCTCTAAGGGTCTCTGAGAGTACTTCACTATCCACCTTTTCACATATTTTGCTGGATAACCCTTTCAGATACGGAAAATTGAATACCTGCTTATTTAGGATCACAATACGTTGAACTTGTTATATGGTATGTAGGTAAAGAATTGTGATATAAAAATGTGGCGCAGACATTTTTATTAAATTTTATAATTGTTTTATATATAAAATCGGTGGTTATTATGTTTTTTTTCCGAATATTATTTAAAATTCGGAAAAAGCTAGGCTGCCAACCAACCTTATAGGTTATTAAGTTGCTATAAATATGTTTTAAATATCTCTCGAACAATGTAATAAAATATGTAGTTTATGAAAATTACTTGTTTTATCTTCTACATGAGATAGTTTAGGTATATTTACTCAAAGTCTCATGTTTCGGTAAGAGAGTGTTTGCAAAGTGGCTGATGGTTTCACTTAAATTACTTTAATTTTGAAGTAGCTATGTCGACTGCTTTTAAATTAACTTGTTTCAAGTTAGATGAACCCATGCAGAGCTTGTGTGGCGATAAAATTCACACATATTCTGAGTCTTTTTATATACGGAAGTGTGTTGAAAGCGGAAATATTTCCAAAAAACTCACCAAATTTTCATTAATTATATTTGATGGTTCCGTTATAGATTGAAAGGTAAGATAAAACAAACTTTTTAATTAGGCCTAAAATAGGGATTACGGTACATTTTTATTTCATATCAATTTGGTGACGCGATGAAATAAGTACTTTATAATGAAGATAAATCTACAATTTATTTTCAAACAGATATTGTCATTAGATAATAAAGGTATGATTTCATTAACAGGGTTAAACATATCTACCAAATTTCATTAGAAATGTTAACAATAAACAACTTTAAAGTTAACATACCGAAGTAGGTATCTAGTATTACGAAAACACATTCTTGTTTCGTTATGTAACTTGTTACGATGAATAGAACTTTAAGATAAATTGCTAACAAATGTAAATAAGCTGATAGGAAGTATGCGTTTAACTAAAAGAAATCGTGTAAACAACGTCCGATATTTTTATCTCAAGTAAACAGACGGATTTTATATCTGTTGTTTTCATGATTTAATTTTAGAATGCGCGTTCTTTTATGGAGGATCTCTCTTCACGCCATTGATCCGCTGTCATCATCGATCTCAGCAATGTAAGGGGTTTCCAGTTCGACGTAGTATTCCGGGCAAGCGCAATTCTTCCTTCTCCTGGTGTTGCACTCGAAAGGATTCAAATTAGTTTCGTCGTTCGCAAATTTGCTGAAAAATAATCGAAATTGCGTAGTTTGAAATAGAAAATAATCGACCGCTCTCGCATATTTTATGATATCT
This sequence comes from Caradrina clavipalpis, assembly GCA_932526535.1. Classification (NCBI taxonomy): domain Eukaryota; kingdom Metazoa; phylum Arthropoda; class Insecta; order Lepidoptera; family Noctuidae; genus Caradrina; species Caradrina clavipalpis. The sequence continues at coordinate 9,853,474 of OW052093.1, forward strand.
TGGTTACAGCTTCCAAGTAGTGGATAATACAGATTCGAGCGCACAACGCGAATTTACTTGAGCCACATCACATAATTCCGTTCGAAACTAAAACAAGTTAATAAAATCTTCACATCTGACGTCAAGGATCTTTCAAAGTCAACAAAAATATAAGTGGATATACTTAGGTTTAATGAAGGATGATTTAATAATTTCTTGTTTCTTGAACCTCCTCGAGTCACGAAGTCGCGAATATGAACTATTAGTTACTTAATACATGGTATAACTCGTTTATGATAAAAAAAAAACTCAATCTTTTCAAGTAATGCGATTTAACACCCGATTAACATTAACTTAAATAAAAGAAAAAACGAATACTTACTAGATGCAAAAAACAGTGCGTACAGTAATTTTTTACAAACTTTCTACAAGATTACAATTCGTTCATGGAATACAGACATTTATTAAAAAGGAAAGCTTTAAGCTTTACTTTAAAAGAAGATGTATATATCAAACTTTTAAGCCCTAACGGCAACTTATCTTATATTTACACTGCTTGATATTGGTGTTTAAAGGTTGCATCAGCTGGCCCTGTACTCGTTACAGTATTGGAAAATAGTTTTCCGTATTATACCTCGATTTTTGATCTGAGGTCGTAGTCGAACCTACGTGATCATCACAATTTTTCCCCTTAAATCATTTTCATCAGGAAAAGTCAAGATCAACATTTCACATTATACAGAGAGGGCAAACATTAATCAGATATGTCTTACTAAAGTGCACTCAAGCGACTAATACAGTTTGATTTGACACGTGATAGCTTTTGAAGCAAACTTCATCGAATGTTATAAACTACGAAATACCATTTTTTTATGTTTCACTAGCTTTTGCGGTGACTTTCTACATGGATCCAGATCTCAAGCTATCTCTGCGTCAAATTTTATTACGATTGGTTCAGTGATTTTAAAGGGTAACAAACAGACAGAAACTTTGCAAGTTGTCTTCACGACGGAACGTAGTATTATTGCATAGCAATAAATTTATAGCATCCCATTGGCCTTTACATAGAGTGACCTCTAGTCCTTACAGCAGTTCAACTCTTACCTTAAATTAAATGGGATCCCATATATTATTAGAACAAGAGATTAGTCGCATAAGTCCAAGACCCAGTGTCTCTGGTTCAATTCTTGAAGAAAATAATTCCATTTAAACCCATCGTAACTTTGAGGATATTTGAGGAAAATAGACAAATTGAATTGGTATTATCATCTAAATTCACTTAGTTTAGGTTTCAAATTCTTATAAGTGTATATTCCATAGCTTCTCAGTATCTCGTTTTGACCCCACGCCGCTGTGAGTTATAGCCAAAGTTTGCCAACTCGCCCTTTTAGTGTCCTATTCAGAAATTGGAAGAGTCATATTATATATTCACTTTAAAGTAAACAACGCATACTGTGATGTTGGTTAAGAAAATGTGAATTTAAAATGTACTTACCAAAAAGTTTATTTTGATTCAGAAAATATAAAAAAATATACAATACATGCGTATTTTTTTAAGAGTATTGTTTAAAAGGTCCAGAAATATTAAAAAGGAGGATAGTAGATTATAAGGTCAAGGTTCTATAAAATAAAGTTGATGGCTAAGCTTTGTTATTCGATATGTAATTATAAGTTTAGGACTTGGCGTGAATTTTCAGCCTTATAACTTGTAAAAACAAACTAAGAAGAAAACAGAAAGCTGAGAAGAGTGCTCGAAAACAAACTGAAACATTTTTTTTACTGTGAATAACAGAAGATAGAATAAATAATATTTTAACTTATTCAAAATAGTGCCTTATTTTCTTAATAAATCTTGAAAGGACATACTAAATTACTTACTTACTTTAAGTAAGTCTTGTTGAAGTTTCACAATATTATTTTGAATTGAGATAAAGTTTCATTTCTTTTTGTGTGACCAAAACATATCGGTCGTCACCTCAATCGAAATTGATGTACATGTTGTTTAAGGTGCCTAAGTAGTTGTTAACTAAAATATTTCAAACAAAATCTCAGATTACTCGGGTTGCAAACTTCAGACGGCGCGGCCTCTGCTGAGTGAGATCTGACAAATTGGTCACAATATATCACGGCTGACCAATTTGCTTTAAACCACGAACAATTCACATTATTCGTATTTAGAGAGCCGAAACCGATTCATATCTTGAGATATGGAATGGATAATAGACCGAACATCTCAGCTAAGTTTATTCATGCGACTAATTCTCTATGATTCAGCATTCCGAAGGATTTGGAGCGTATTCGAACGGACTATTGTAAAAAAAATAACTATCAACCGTTCTCTGGTCTGATTCTAGACTTCGTAATCCTTCTTAAATTATTGCCAAGTAACGTAAAGGTTAACATTATTACATTGACGCTGAAGTAACACATTTATAAAGTTAGAAGTAGATATTCTTCTTTGTTACGGTAACAAACAAAAAAGAAAATGCAGATACGCACGCAAATTCCCAAAACTCGTTATAACACGGATTATGTTGGTTTTAAATGTGCCTTCGAAATCGGATTATTTAGTCATATCCATTTAAATTTTACGGTTAGGATGAAAGTTAATCGGAGTACGGATGCAAGAGTAAGATAAGATAAGCCAGGCTGGTTTAAGGTCAGACACGTTAGAATTAATAAAGAACAAAGTAAAAAGACTGCCGTTCTTTATGAATAGATTAAGATAGATGTTCTTTTAGTTTTATTGGTACGTATCTGTAATTATATTGTAGTAAGAACCTATCTGTAGATCATAAAATTACACGAGAGTTTTACTGGCACTAAAAGAATAGCATTTACGGGATTTTGAAGTGTCTGGCTGAAGAAATCACCCAGGAAAAATATCTGGCAATAATGCATGGGGAATATAGGTAGACCTATTATATAAAAACCAGCCATCACACTTGAGCGTAAGTGAGTAAGGTGTCTTTGGTACCTGATACCTGAGAAAAGGGCCCATCATTCACGCTAGCAAGCACACATACTTTTATAACTACTTATTGTGATATTACTCTGTCTATTCTCAAAAATGTACATGACACAATGACGTAGCCCTGGCGACACTGGGATCACAGACCAAGGGTGAGTATTGTGGCTCATTATTTTGATATTTACGAACACAGAAACAGCAATTACTGAGGCGGTTAATATCCATTACTGTGTTAAAGATATATGAACTTAGGACTAATTAATTATCTCTGGGAAAAATAAATGTCACCTAATGCCAAGATTTGTGAGACCTATAACTCTAGAAGTCCAATATACACACATAGGGAATTATCAGTGTCCTAGGCCATGTTATATGGAACCTCTATTTGCGTTCCACGCAGACGAAGTCGCGGGTTGAAGCTAGTGTTAGATTAAAATCGTTTTAAAATATGACTAGTAAATGTACTTAGTCATTAGTCATGCCAGTCGATGAGCTTATTAAAATCCAATAAAAAAAAATGACCTACAAATTATGATTATTTTAAGATTATCGAGTCCTTAGAATTTTTAATATGCTTTTAAACATTTGTTAAGATTAATTGGGTGCATATGCTGTGATTTCCTCAGATTACCTACAAAGCCATGGTGATTTAGGTGAAACCATGGTATAGAACGTAAAGTATTAATTTCTCTGTGGTAATCAGTAATCAAAGTTATCTTTTAAATATGGCCATTTTATTATGATTTTAATATTTTAACTGACACGTTGGCCTAGTGGTCCTAAGCGCGACTGCTACGCTAGAGGTCTTGGGTTCGATTTCCATGTCGAGCAAAAAGTGTTATTGGATTTTTCTATGAATTTCTCAGTAGCAGCTCGGAGTTTGGATTTGTGCCCGGTTAATGGCAATAGGCTCGCCGCCTACTACAAGAGATCTAGAAACAAACCGGCGAACTGTCGGTATACATTGGTACACCTCTGCTTAACCCTTCGGGGAATACAGGCGTGATGGTATGTATGTACTTATTAGTTCAATGTTGAAGTGCTAAGTTCTTGAAAGGAAAAATAAACTCGAGTTAAGTATTTGACTTGTACTTGTAGATGATGGAATGACGGAAGGTATAACTTCGTGTGGGGTAATTACGTTATCTAAGTCTGGTATCTCCAAATGCGCCGAGTTAAGTTATTACTAACATATGGTGTCCACGAACCTTGTGAAATGTTACTAATAATGTTAATGCTTTTGTCCAATTGACGACATCGCGGAAGTAAGCTACAATTAGGATAATTTGTTTACAGAATACTGAAATAACTGTATCACAGTGTAGTGTGTAGAATCAGATAATCCTTACTTAATATTATTACATGCGAAAGTAACTCTGTCTGTGTGTTTCGTTTTCACGATTAAACCACTGAACCGATTTCATCTGCGTCCGCGTTAATCGACTTTTCCGCGGACGAGGTCGCGGACAAAAGCCAGTGCAATATAAATTGATAGATATCACTAGCGAGAACTCCATACAACTACAGAGCAACGGCTACTCTACGTCATTGAAAAATTGCACCAACAATGCCAGCAACAATGGTATATAATTATTTCGGTTTCCTTTATACAGATATTGATTCTCCGCCACTGATAGATATGGTTGATATACCTATCTGTCAGTAGAATATAACAGACGTAGATTGATATGTATGAATATCATTTAGAGCCTCTTGGCGGCTGACTAATGTAGTTTAGTCATAAACTCATAAATATGTAATGAGGTTAGCAGAGGTCCAACTTAGGGTAGCGCGGGTTCAGAAACTTTGGCTATGAGCACTTTAAAAGACGCCTATGTCTAGCTTTCAAGTATACATGACAAAAAAATAAGCATTTTGCGATAAATTCAATACCTACTGTTCTATTCACTTAATATTTTTTGGTAACTTTACTTACAAAAGCTTCTGTTACTGAGCGGTGAAATCAATTGACAGCTTTTATCAAGAAGAAAGTTTTGAGTAATTAATCTTAATTTTTTTCCTATGAAGTGTAAAAATAGGTATCCAAGTTTTAAAAGAATATTTTATATTTGTCATATTTTAGAATTTATTCCAGCAAAGCAGACATTTTCCTCTGCTTTCATGTCAAGGCTTGAGATATTCTCAAACGTGCATCAAAAATCCCAAGACGTGAAACTTACTTGTAAGCGAATATTCCCTCAAAGTATTTTTTTTATTGAGGACAAGCTTTCGACCTTGTTATTTAAATTTTCGAGAATCCTTTTAAACACAAGCTTTTATATAGATATTATTAAAAACAACACGTGTTTGAGACAAAGAACAACAAACTGCTTCCATTAGGTGTTTGTTACAGTTTACTGTATGTAGGTACAGCTGTGTTCAGGGTTGCTTCCTTGAGTGTTTGCAGTGTCGCGTTGCAGGTTGAACTTGCCTTGCCAGTAGGGTTAGCAGATAGATACGTGATTGGAATAAATTAGAGGTCTTCGTCCGGCGGACTCAAACCTTTGTGTAGCTTAATGTCATCTGCATAGTACGCGGCGTTTCTACGATGTAGGTAGGTCCTACTATTTGTATTTATTTTAGGTTTTGGAAATGATTAAGCATCGACGAATCATCTCGCTTCTTTTTCTCTGAAGTATAGGAGTTTCGATAAGTTCCTTAGAATTAGCCGTGCGTGCTGCTAAATTTCAAATAGGAAAAATCCTTTTCAGCTCAGTAATCGACCTTGCACAGTCGTTCCAGCTTGAATCCAATGAAACAAAATGTGTTCTATAAATGTGGTGCTAAAGCGATTCTTCCATCATAATAATATTTTTAATAGATCGTCTGGCGTCTGCACCACATTACATTGACGACAGAAAAGAAAGGGTAAACCTGGCTTTACTAAAATGCTTTCAAGCTTTATAGCACAACAACAATATAAGTAACAATAATCATGACACTTATTGGTATAACCTTTTAAAGTTTATGTAGCAATTGGATACGACTGACTGAACTTGTTTACACACGGACCTTGAATCTGTAAAATGTAGGGCAGACAGGCGTAACTTTAATTAGCAGGCGTTTCCTTTAATGTTGTGTTCTCTTTGGAAGTAACTACGTCGTACCTACATCTGAATAAACTTTATATAAATGGTTCAAGACATATTGTGTGATAAAAACAGTACTAAGCAAACGAATCGAACACGGATAGTCTACTCTTAACCCTAACCCGCAATCCTGCATCCTTGGTTGTATTTTGAAAACCTCCTTGACTATAACGGATATAGTCCTTAGTTATATCTGCACTTTATCTCAATATCACTACGACCCCAAAGTGTATTTGGAGTTGACATCCGGTAGTATTTTAGAGGTGCGCCCGGGTTTATGTGGGTCTGACATCCTGATAGCGATATCTGTTCTATAAACATGCACTTTATGAGCAGGTGTCTAGTTGTTGTTGAATTGTGTTTTTTGTTTGCGAAATATTTTTATACCTACTGGTTATCAAATCACCTTCTAAATGCGGTGCGGTAGGTATATACTTGCATACCTGTTGGAAAATCCGGGCCCAATGACTATTTATATATGTAGTTCGTGTTGTGCAACGTTTTTTAGACCTGGAATTGAGAATTTTCGGTATACCTAAGCTGTGTTTATATAGACAATTTTGTAGTGTGGAAGGGTGCTTTGTTGGTGGATAGAGCACTAGGCGGTAGGTATTAACTCTGTGTCGGCAGCGCTTGCAACTGAACCATAAGCACTCACGACTGATTAATGGTGGAATAAACAATATCTCAATTTTGAGAGCAAACATCACGCTATGACCCACGGGAACGGTGCAGTAACCAAGGACGTAATTAAACGCGGGTGAAACCGTGGTTTGTAGCTAGTACTAATGTAATATATGGTAGACAGATTCATGATGAATAGTAGATGTAAGCTAACATCACACTACAACCCTAGGGAGCGGAGCAGTAGTCAAAGAAAAAACCACGCGGAGGAAGTGGCGGGCAGAAATTAGTGTTTACATAATCTGACCTATCAAGTTGGCATAATACGTGAACTTCAACAAATGGTAGTGTAGCTACCTATTTAATTAAATACATAACCAATTGTCATAAGTACCTACCCAAAATGGCACTACCGTACATTTCACATGCGCGAGTCAACGTTTATTAATCCCAAGGGCAAGAGATTAATACCACATGTGTGAAGTAATAGAATCAGTATGCAAGCCATGATACAGCCTCTCTTAATTAGTTATAAAATGAATGGATCGTCTGGAGCCTGAGTTTCTGCCTCAGTTTTGCATACTATGAATTAATTTAATTTCGTTGGTTTATTTAGAAGTGGAGTCATGAATTGGTCTCTATTATATATTTTTTTTATTTTACTTCAATGTTTTTTTCGTTTCATGTAGGTAATTGTATATTCTGTCTTTCTCACTATTTGTTTAATACATCTTTGCAAGTCCATAATACATAAATATTTATAAGGTCCTTAAGGTGCAAGTGCTTTATATTTATACAAAATATGAGGCGTGAATACATTTTGTAGGCTTTAGAATTTGTGCACCGTACCGACTAGTAACGTGGTGCGATTGTGAAGGAAGCCACAGCGTCACTTTGGTCCTCGTGTAGTACGGATACAGAGAGGAATATATTTAATTAGGTTGCGCACATTACGTGTGGCTTACGTCGTGTTACTGTGTGTTACCACATCTGCTGTTCCAAGCTATTAATATAGCCACGCTTTTCGTAGACTTAGAGATAAATTTAGGGCTATTAATTAAATTTTGTAACTTACCCACCTAAATATAAACTGGTTGAAAACAAAATTATAAATGTATTTTTACAAGTAATTGAATACCTATGTTTCATTTTATAAAATAATGCTAGAATGATATTTTTTGTTTTCAAACGAATGGTTTACAAATGATGAAAAACTTTTCAACGTTAATTGAGCAAATGGTAACAAAGAAGTTAGGTACCTACATACTGGCTTTGTGAAATTGTTTTTGACTAACATTATCCATTTCAAAGGATGAATTAATTAAATAGGAATGTCAGTAGGTCTAAATACGTCGATGCCAGTAGGTTCAACGGTTACCAGTGTCCAAAGGTCATTAAAGGGGTTTTGTGCTGCAGCGGCAAAGCGAGCGGTGGACAAGAAATTCTCATCTGATCAAATTGAGATACCACTGCGATAGTAGTGGTCGTAGTATTAGGTAGGTACGTATATATTGCTGTAGCATCTACTTTGTTTTAATCAAAGCTATTCTCGAGCTACTGCTACTGTAACATTATTAACTTAATAGTTACCCTTTGGGTTGATTGATGTACAAAGCTACAGAGTGCGGGGCTACATATTAAATATTTATATTTTATTTGTAGTAAAAATACAACCCTTTGGGTGAAAGGCGGGAAAATTTGCTTTAGTAACAAGCACTGGGAGGCACTCGGCAATTTCATGGCTGATACGCAAATAAATGTTGGTTGTTGTGCTTGCATGATCAAGAAGGAGCCAGGTAGAATGTGTTCAGTCTATGTGTTACATAGATCGGTAGATTAGGTGCCAAGCTTATTCCCTTTTAAAGCGTTAACGTTCTAGCGCACTTTAATTAAACTTCATCACTCACATACTTCTGTAGCAAAGAGCGATCTCCGAGGATTGATCAGTGAGCCGATTCATCTCCACATACACACATATAAGACAGATTTCTTTACTGGTGTGTACTAATGAAACGTCGTCGTTTGCCTTGAATAAATAAATAGTCATCTACTACTATTTAGGTATTAGGATTCGTATTCAATATATGCTTACTTTTGCGTGTATTAAGATTTTGCGTCAAGAAGACTTCGGGCAAAAATAGCTCAGAAATAAAAATGAATCGATAAGTGAATTATAAGGTACCGAAAACAAAATAACTCTGACTATCGCAAAAACGTGAAGATTTTGGGTATACCTAACCGGTAAAAGTTAAGTAGTCGAGCAACTGGAGGCAACGAAGTTACGCAAACAGATAATTTTATAAAAATATTATGTCCATTAAGGCTTTTTCAAACCAAGCTTAAAGTAAAAGAAATATTGTAAGACCTCTGGGAATATCTACGCATTTGCAATGGAAGTACTTACGTATTCTGACATCGTTAGAAATACTATGAGTCTAAGTTGAAAATATTATATAGGTTGGAGACTAAGGTGTTTTTGCTCGACGGTTATAAAAGAAAATGGTGCTCGTGCTTTTATATGTACTTAGGTGTTTTCTTTGGTGTTTTTTTTTTTAAACAATATGTAATATTGTTTAGGTACCTAAATTGTGTAAAGAATCAACAAAAAAAAACCCGGCCAAGTGCGAGTCGGACTCGGCAACCAAGGTTAAGCAATCTTGGAGGGATTTTCCATTTTCATTCTATGGAAATGTTTTGTGTGTTCACGGTAGAATTTAACTTGTAGACTGTATTTTAGATTATAAACTTGTATTTGTTACATTGAATTCCGTTGCAAATAAGAACAATGATCGGTTGCTATGATAAGCTACGGTTAGGCATTGAAACTAAAGGAAACACGCGGCCAGCGGCGTTGAACTAAGTTGGATTTATGCTGATTTCCGAAAAAAATATGCTAGTTATATGTATATCATTTTCTTTATTGTGTAAAATTGATTTTTACAGAAACATGAAGTGGTTTAGTACAATGTATTTATAACTTCCACTATCAACATTTTGTTGCTGTAATAAGCAAATGTGACAGATAGACGACAGACAGACCGACACACAAACAAAACCGAATCCTAATGGTTTTTTTTTACAATTTTGGTACGGAATCCCAAAAATACACTTATTGGTTTCACTATTTTTTTCTACTTATGTGATAGAAACATAATGTAAGGTAGGTACGCCATACGTGTAGATAAAGTAATGTATTTTGAAAACATCCAAAACTTTGTTTAATAATATTTAAATAAATAAATTGCATTAGCTTTATTTCCTACCTTGTAAAAGTAACTGTACTTTAAATATAATTATATAATGTATCGCACATATATAAATGCATAATCCTGTCATAAAATAAATATTATGGTATTGACGTAAAACTTTATAGACCAGCAATCCTGCAACCATAAATAGATATAATAACTCTAGATCCAACCTTCCTAGAAGCTAGTAAATACAGATACTTGTAGATAAACCTAATAAGAAGCCTTGTTTGTCTAGGTACGTACCGACTCTGTACCTACACTCATCATCTGCCTAGCCTTTTCCCAACTATGTTGGGGTCGGCTTCCAGTCGAACCGGATGCAGCTGAATATAAGTATTTTACATGGAGCGACTGCCTATCAGACCTCCACAACCCAGTAATGGGTAATACGATACTCTTGGTAAGACTGGTTGTCAGACTTTCGGGCTTCTGACTCTGTACCTACACTACACCCCCTTTAATAATGGCTTTTGGTAGAGGCTCGTAAAAAAGGGGAAACAGAATCCTTGTGTGTGACGTGATTTAATTTATCACCCTCGCGTATCTCCCAAATCATTTAGGCTTGTTTCAGTAGATTGTATATTTGTCAGGAAGGAAATTTTGCATGACTTTTGAATTTAGGCATTTGTTGTCATAATGATAAACTTTAGTGATAGAATATTCCTATGTTTGACTACCTACATGCCTTACTTATGGTGTAATCCTGGGGAAGCGTACTCACAAATAGTAGTTAATTTTATTTTCCTCACATTATTTATTATGCAAAATGTGACGGTCATAGTTTCCAGGCAGCGGGAACTCTTGTAATTAAACATCTGCATCTAACTTGTTCATTAAAAACCGGACAAGTGCGGGTCGGACTCGCCCACCGAGGGTTCCGTATAAATAGTTCAGGAATCGAGAGTCTCAGCTTTTTTCGACCATTTCTTTTCATTTTAAAATCTAAAATTAAAAATCTGTTACAATGACGCCCTTTCATATGATACCCGCAACATCACACGGTTAAGTGACTTCAAAATTTGTATCCCCGTTCCTTACATAAAGGCCCTGTTTTTTTGTTTAGCTACAAATAAATGTATAGTTTTTAGACTTTAATACATAGTAGTAATCGTCATAAACTCATAACGATATTACTTGCCAAAATTCATAGTCAACGGGAAGTACCCTATATGACTGTAGGGTTCAGTATATGGTTTTAATTTAAACGCGATACCTCCAGGCGTTCCCGAGATAAAGGGTGGTGACAGACAGACAGACGGACGGTCAACAAAGTGATCCTTTAAGGGATCCGTTTTTTCCTTTTGAGGTACGGAACACTAAAAAGAGCAATTGAAGTTCAGGTCCGCTTGTAACTAGGTCGATAATTATTACGTAAACTTAACTAGGATTTCTAAGAATAGTCGATAGCTTTGAAACGGTTGGAATTAGTTTTGAAGCAATGAAGCCATTAAGAGTTAAGTTTCCGCTTTAGTAAATACTGAGTCATACCTGTATGTCACGTTTGATGAAAATACAAGTAAATATAGGCAATACTTAGGTACCTTTTTGTTTTCGTATAAATCAATCAAAGTCGTAATAAATTCAATTTAGGTTTAAAACTGATTGAAAACAGGCAATTAAATATAACTTGCGTGATAAATGTCGGCCTGAATATTACAGAGATAAGTACTTTAGCTATTACCTAACTGGTTAATTATAAAAACAATAAAATGTCTATTGTGACTCGTGTAAACTCTTGACTAATGAGTGGCAATAAAACCATGGCTATTGATACTCGTTTGTATAAGAAAAATATTTTCGCATTACGATGTAAATTAAAGTATATACATATATACCTGTATGTGCAAAGGACCTCGTGCGTGACATAGACTTATATCATAGATCCAGTTTATGATAAGTGATAAAATTTTTAGGTGGGTACTAAAAAAAACTGCTGTGTTTGTTTCGAGATGGGAAAGCTCTTGACTCTAGTCTAGTCTTCAATCTATACAAAAGTGTACTCAGACAGTCAAAACGACGGTCAAAATGTCTGTTAATGCTGCAGGTTCCAGAATCATGTACTAAATTCTCGGTAAAATTTTGTATCAGTGTCTCTTCCACGGTGTGTACTGAGATGGATTTAATGATAATTGGACGTAGTTATGCAAAAAGGATCCAACCCTTTTTTTTTTTTTTTTTTTTTTTATAGACGGGAAATCATCAAATAACTTCCCCCGCCCTGGGCGGGGCGGGAGGGAGTGTCAGACTTTTACTGACTAAAACCCGTCTATGTTCCTTCATGTGCCCTTTGCGTTCCGGGGGCGCGGTATCTCTTTCGAACAACCCGCAGCCCCGGCAGGCATCGGCCCTCAGTGGCCCCATCCAATTTTGCTGACATCTCTTTGAGGCGCGCGTGGAACACGAACGCGCCGTCGACACGGCCTGTCGCTAGTGAACGTACGGACGGTGAGCTACCCATTGCTCACCGTCCACAGACCCGCGTCTACGGTGGCCGGGAGTCGTCACGTGGCTCCCGACGCCCGGATCGTCTACCGCGGCGGCCGCTGGGACGGGGGACCCTTCTTTCCCTCTCCCGTCCCGCCGCCTCCTTCTCTAGCATTACAGCTTCGCAGAAGGAGGCGACTGCTTCCCATTCCCCCTCGCTCCGGACCATGGCCTGAACCAGTGCCGGACGCGAGAGGGCGCCGCCGCCGATGGCCGCCTCGAGGTCTCGGCGGTGCTCAGCCCAAGCAGGGCACACCGCCAAAGTATGCTCCACCGTGTCCTCGGGGCGATCCTCACAATGGTGACACCCGGGCGTTTCCTCCCGCCCGATGAGGTGCAGGAACCTCCCGAAACATCCGTGTCCGGTGAGGACCTGCGTCAGGCGGTAGGTGAGGGCGCCGTGGCGCCGCTCTAGCCACTCCTCAAAGAGGGGACTTACCGCCTCAATCGAGGCGTGCCCTGCACGAGGCTGCGACAGTCGTTCTCTCCATGTCGCCATGAGATCGAGCCGGAGTTCCGTCCGCTGGGCGGCAATTTGCCGCGGCAGCGGAGTTTCGCCCCGGCCCAGTGCCTCCGCGCGCCACTCGTGTAGGCGCGCGAGGACCAGCGCCTCCAGATCCCATGGCGGCAATCCGGCAAGGAGGCTCGCTGCCTCGCCGGAGATCGTGCGGTATCCGCGGATGACCCTTATGGCGATCACCCGCTGGGACGCGTTCAGGTAGTGGGCGGCAAGCCGCCTCAAGCCCCGCGCCCACACCGGGGCCCCGTAAAGGGCCATCGAACGCACGACCCCGGCGTAGAGCCTCCGGCAGGAGGCGTTTGGCCCCCTCAAATTGGGCAAGAGCCGCTTAAGAGCGGCCGAAGCCCGTGCAGGATCCAACCCTTAAAGTGTAGATACGCAAAAAGCATCCAACTCTCAAAGTGACACTTTGAGAGTTGGATGCTTTTTGTATAAGAAAAATATTTTCGCATTACGATGTAAATTAAAGTATATACATATATACCTGTGTGTGCAAAGGACCTCGTGCGTGACATAGACTTTTATCATAGATCCAGTTTATGATTAGTGATAAAATTTTTAGGTGGGTACTAAAAAAAACTGCTGTGTTTGTTTCGAGATGGGCAAGCTCTTGACTCTAGTCTAGTCTTCAATCTATACAAAAGTGTACTCAGACAGTCAAAACGACGGTCAAAATGTGTGTTAATGCTGCAGGTTCCAGAATCATATAATAAATTCTCGGTAAAATTATGTATCATAGTGTCTCTGCCACGGTGTGTACTGAGATGGATTAAATGATAATTTTGAAAAAGATTATACAGGAAAAAATTTTAACCAGTGCGTAAATTTTGCCATAATAAACTTCAACACGTTTTATTAAACACGTATATTTTATTTTGATATGTCTTAGTACTAAAAAAAATAGTTATCGCTTACGAAACATGTTTACTTAAAAACCATATTTTATTGTCACTCGGCGCTAGCGCATTCCCCACCCCCTCACCCCAGCCCTGCGCCCGGGCGGCGGCCAAGAGTTTTCATTGATAGTATGGCGAATAGATTATGTCTGTTATGTCCATGTTTTGCTTATTTCAAACTTGGATAAGGATGAATTTTTTTTAAATTTTTTTTTTAACTAAACACGGAAATGTGTTCTATTACTGATACTGAACTACCAAAAAAAATTTACGCACTGGTTAAAAACTTATCCTGTATAAAGCAAGTAACATTCCCATAAAAGTAGCGAATTTTTAAGCTGACTTCAAAATCGTGGTAGGAAAATTCACGTTTTTGCATTAATATTATGCGCTAGCGGAACGGCTAGCAACGTGGGAGAGACTGGCTTGCGGCTATGCACGTCTTCGGTTCTTCACCCGCTCCAGTGTTAACTAGATTCCTGCTAACCGCAAACAAAGGAGCAGGGTAAAAAAGCAACAAGATATTAAAACAGTTTGTTTTATTCGTAGTGTTTTGTCAACAATAACCTACATTCCATTGAAGGCGTCATCGACTCATCGTGCAGTTTCACGTTAGGTATCTGTTATCGCAGTAACTTATTCTGCTGCTGTATACATAGGTTTCCATCTACGTAGTCAAAAAGTTGCGTACGTAACTAAAAATAATTAAAGTGTGTTATTATAATACCTAATATAAAATCCTAGCAAAAACTTAAACATATGTCAAGCATGTCTAAAGGAAGTAATTCAGTGGAAGGCCGGAACTCGATAGACATGAATACAAAATAATGCTCATCTGCGGGTTCAGGGCTGCTCAATCTAAGTTAATTGTTTATATAGCGACTCTCGACAGATTATGCCCACATGTCTGTATAGATAAGGGTGAAATACGGATTAATTAAACTTTAGCCTCTCTCTGCTTTATCGTACACACAGAGACGTCAAATTGTTAATTACGACACGAGTGCGTAAAGAACAAACTAATTTGGCTCTTATTCCATCTTTTATTAGTGTACTCTTGTTTTTTAGGCGGGTTTTAGACGCCCTGCAAAGTTCACGAAGTATTTAGTCATCTACGTCGTCCTTCCAACTTTACTGATGATTAATTTAGAGCACAAGGGAGTTGTTTGCATTGTATAGTTTCGTTAGCTATTCAATCAATCTCTTTGAAGTATTTCATGCATATTGCAATAGAGTTCGTTTTTGTCTACAACTATGCCTTGATCTGAAAATATATTTGCTGATAAGTTTTTTGAAAATAGTTTATTTTTTAATAATAATAATAATAAATTTTATTGCAATAAAAAGTTACATTTGGTATAAACATTGGCCCCAAACTAGGCAAGCCTGTATCAATTCTTATATTTGTTCCTTAGCCCTCATCTAAAGCCTTTTTTATTGAATTTAGTTTCAATGAACTACTTATTGTAACAAATGTAAAAAAAAATGAATTCCACTGAGGTTTCTCGCACTAATCAAGAAGCAGAGCGCCGCGGCTTTAAGAACAAGAGCGGAATTCGACAGAGCCCCTCTTCACAAACCTTTTAAAATTGTTTTAAGAAAACATTCTT
Source organism: Caradrina clavipalpis (assembly GCA_932526535.1). Lineage (NCBI taxonomy): Eukaryota > Metazoa > Arthropoda > Insecta > Lepidoptera > Noctuidae > Caradrina > Caradrina clavipalpis. The sequence goes on from OW052093.1 coordinate 9,868,898, forward strand.
CGACAAATTGTTCTGTCTACAAGCTCGGTCCAGCGACTCGTTTGTTGCTGAGCCCTCTATCAATACAAACATTTTTGGCAAATCATTCCGACGTTATATTGTTAGGTTCATTCATTGTTAGGTTTCTTAACATGTCAGCTATTTAATCCAACTTCTGCAGCTTTTTTTGCATTTGTTTCATTAGTAAGTATGTAGGTATATATGCAAAGAAACGAAAGTTACATAAAGTTCGGTCGTTTAAAAGTAGCTGTAGTAGATTCACTATTTGCATGAGGGATTGTACAATGTACACCCGATACGATTTCTATCCGTCCGATTTAAGATCAAACAATACGGGTGTCTTCACACCACCAATCAAAGGACACACATTTTTTGAGCTGTTGGAAATGCGATCGCCCCGAAAGATTTTGTATGGCAATAGCAATCTGAGACGTCAACTCAATTAACTATTTTTTTAAAGCTTCTCACAATTTAATTTGATGTTAATTGAAAATTGATCGGATTTTCTGAGCTAAATTAAAATGCCTTTTTAGAGAAGTTGTGTCTTGGAATGATTCGATAATAGTCGAAGGGTTGAGCAAAGGTGTACCTATGTATACCCACAGTTCACCAGTATGTTTAGGACCCATGCAATAGGGGGCGAGCCTATTGCCATTAACCGGGCACAAATCCTAACTCCGAGCTGCGACTGAGAATTTCATAGAAAAACCCAATATCACATTTTGCTTGACCTGGGAATCCAACCGAAGACCTCTAGCGTAGTAGTCGCGCTTAGGGCCACTAGGTTAACGAGGCAGTTAAAATTTTTATTTTATTAAAATTTAAATCTCTGTAGGTATGCCATATCCGCGGCTGTAGTGATCACGCTACAGCCGGAGGCGGAAAAGCGGGGCGTGACATATGCGCAGGTGCTCACCAGGGCCAAGGCGGCCATCAATCTAGGCGAGCTGGGGATCACGGCCCTCCAGCTTAGGGTGACGGCAACAGGGGCCAGGATGTTGGAGGTCACCGGTGCCACCAGCGGCCCGTCTGCAGACGCTCTGGCAGAGAGGCTCAGAGCGTCTCTGGACGCGGACGAGGCCCGAGTGTCCAGGCCCGTCAGATGCGCAGACCTGCGCATCCTGGGTCTGGACGACTCCGTCACCGCGGAGGAGGTGGTGGCCGCCGTCGCCAGGACGGGTGGATGCCTTGCCGAGGAGGTCAGGGCAGGCACCATCCGCCCAGAGCGCTCGGGCATGCAGACAGTTATGGTCAGCTGCCCAGTGGCGGCGGCTAAAGCCATTGTTGGGGGGGGGGGGGGGGGGGGGCTACTGGTAGGCTGGGTGTCGGCGCGGGTTCGCCTGCTCGAGCCCAGGCCCCTGAGGTGCTACCGTTGTCACGTGGGAAAGCACGTGGCATGTCGGTGCGCCTCGGAGGTGGACCGCAGCGCCCTGTGTTTCCGCTGCGGTCAGCCCGGTCACAAGGCCGCGGCTTGTGATGCCCCGCCGCACTGCGACGCATGTGCGGGGGCTAACAAGCCGGCCGATCACCGGGCTGGGGGCAAAGCCTGCGCTGTAACCCGCCAGGTCAGGGGGAGGGCCCCGCACCGCCGCCGCCGCCGCTGCCGCTACCGTTGCCGTGGCCGCACCCGCAGCCGCCGCTGACGCCGCGTCCGCCGGCGCAATGGATTGCCAATAACGGTACCATTGCGCCTCCCGCAGGCGGATACCGTAGGCACGATCTATGGACGGTGAGCAATGGGTAGCTCACCGTCCGTACGTTATTTAACGACAGACCGTGTCGACGGCGCGTCCATGTTCCGCGCAAGGAGGTGTCAGCACCTGGAAGGGGCCACTAAGGGCCAAGGCCTGCCGGGGCTGCGGGTTGTTCGAAAGAGATACCGCGCCCCCGGAACGCAAAGGGCACATGAAGGAAAGAACATGTTATATTGCAGATGGTCCCGAATGGGTCCCGACTGCTACAATTTTAAGTGCAATCGGGTACAACAAATTTCTTGTTTTAGGGATTTTTCATAAATACTCAGAAAAGCAGTCGGGTTTTTTAGTTTTTTAAATTACCGTTTTTTATTTTAATTTTTTTTTAGCTTTTTATTTAGATATACCCAGTGACACTCTCACAGTAAATACGAATGTATCGACACCTCCCAAGCTAAAATCCATCGAGCCGTTCAGGCTGTAGAGCGATCCAAACATGTGAATTTGGCGCCAAAAATCCGCCATTTTGTTTTTTTTTATTTTGATATACCCAGTGTCACTCTCACAGTAAATACGAATCTAACGACACCTCTCTAGCTAAAATCCATCAAGCCATTCGGGCTGCAGAGCGTGCCAAACAATTATACATACATACATACATACATACATACATACATACATACATACATACAAACATACTCTCGAAAAAAACGGTAATTTAAAAAACTAAAAAACCCGACTGCTTTTCTAAGTATTTATGAAAAAGCTCTAAAACAAGAAACCCGTTGTACCCGATTGCACTTAAAATTGTAGCAGTCGGGACCCATTCTGGACCATCTGCAATGTAATATAGGTATGTGCTCTCAATACACTAAGCCTCCATTTCTAGAATGGGTCCCGACTGCTACAATTTTAAGTGCAATCGGGTACAACGGGTTTCTTGTTTTAGAGCTTTTTCATAAATACTTAGAAAAGCAGTCGGGTTTTTTAGTTTTTTAAATTACCGTTTTTTATTTTTGACTTTTTTTATTTACCCATTGTCACTTTCACAGTAAATACGAATCTAATGACACCTCTCAAGCTAAAATCCATCGAGCCGTTCAGGCTGCAGAGCGATCCAAACATTTGAATTTGGCGCCAAAAATCCGCCATTTTGTTTTTTTTATTTTGATATACCCAGTGTCACTCTCACAGTAAATACGAATCTAACGACACCTCTCAAGCTAAAATCCATTGAGCCGTTCAGGCTGCAGAGCGTGCCAAACAATTATACATACATACATACATACATACATACATACATACATACATACATACATACATACATACTCTCGAAAAACATAACCCTCCTTCTGTCGCAGTCGGGTAAAAACACAACCCTCCGTCTGGCGCAGTCGGGTAAAAAGTCTGACACTCCCTCCCGTCCCACCCAGGGCGGGGGGGGGGGGGTCATTGGATGATTTTACCATCTTAAAAAAAAAATGTAGGTATGCCATTGTTTACCGAATAGGAAAAGTAGAGAAAAAAATAGATAGGTAACTACCCAGTAATTAATAATGGAACAATAATTTACTGGTTCTTCCTGTTAAAGCATAATTAACGCTATATTATACTCTGCTAAAGTGTGTAAGTACCTACTGGGTAGATAGTGATTAAAAACCGGTACACTTACATTACATTACATTTGCCGTGTATTCGTACAATCTATTCCAAGTAGTTTTCGTAGAAGGTAATTAAGTAAGGAAGGAACGAGATACACACATTACAGAGAATTCCATTATAAGCGATTTAGCCTCCAGCTATAAGACCTGTATTCCTCTACATAATTATTGTAAGTACAGAATTTCGACATTATTATGCTAATAACTATTATATCTTACTAAATTAAGTCATTTTCTTTCATTCAATATTTTATTTTTTCACACGTAAATAAATTAAATTCACTCTATCGAAATTTATCAATAAATTGCTGTAGGATGTAAAAAATCTGTCGTAGTTATCGAAGTTTTCTTAACATTCTCTATAAAAGGAAAGTCTTCCCGGGTAGCAGAAAAACTTCATTTATGAATACAGTTTTGCAGGAGTAGCCTTCTTGCTATTTTCCATTACATTGTTCTTTTCGTTATCGCTAGAATATTTCAACACGAAATATTTATTTTATAGTTAAAGTAGGTGTATCATTGGACTATTAAACTTGCTTGCTTGGCTATAAATATCAGACAGATATGAATTCATGGGTAAAGGTAATAATGTAGCTCCAAGCGCCTCGGCCATAAATATGCCTTGATGCTTATTAAACAACATCAATTTCCTAGGGGGATTATTCCATTAGACTTTTTTGTTCATTTGCATAAAGTAGATTACTTAATTCCACAGATGTAGATAAAAGTAAAAGAATGTTTAATAAAACAGCCACTTAGAGCTGAGTGACTTCATTTCGCTATTCGCATAGTCGTGCGCGCTGGACACATCGAAATAAAAGACACGGTTATGGTAGAAATGCTCAATATTTTTCACATTAATGCAAAGCTTGTTAACTTAATAATCATTTTATAGCTGTCGTAAATTTCATTATTGTTTTCGAAATTCATACTACCTGCGCTTAATATTTTAACGCCAATATGTGTCAGACAGAAGCAATTTTGATTAATATTAAATAAATCTAATTAAAGCACAATTCCTTTTTTTTTTTTGGAGTTTGTGTAGATACCAAGATAGCATCGATTCAATCATTAATTCTGAGAGCGTGTCGTCGTTGTCAATAAATGCGTGTTTTCAAACTACGTGCTGACGAACTGTAAACTGGATTAATCTAATCAGTGCTTTAAGAGCGCCGTTTATAGAGTACCTATCGGCGTAAACTCTCTGCATTTTATAGCTATTAGATTGAGTAAATGCTCCCCTTTATTCACTTTATCTATAGAAAGTGATACCAGTAATGTTTATTCAACCGTGTTTAATAGGGAAATGGTTTGCTTATGCTCTTTTTTTTAATAAGAAAGTATTTATATTTTAAAGCGGTTTTAACTGAAGGAGGAAGACAATGGAAACAGCTAGAGAAGGATTTGATTTGATAAGAGGCAAGGAATTTATAATAAAAGAGCTTATAATATGGAATGATATTTTAATCCTTTGTTTTTGGTAGGTAATTAAACAGCTATCTGCTTTGATCTTTAACAATTAAAATGAAAACTCGTTAAGAATATTAATGGTTTGATCATCAAAATAAGACGTCTACTTACAAACTGTTGAATACCTTCTTACGTTAATAAGATCAGTGTCACGTAACTCCTATGTTTCATTCTTCTTAATTGACTTGTTTGTATGTATAGGATATTTCCGAAAATAAAAACTGAAAACGTGCGAATTCGGGAGACTTAATCCGTCGCTAACAAACGGTGTCTCGTTTTGCGTCATTAGGCGCCATCAAAGCTCAAGTGATTGTCCACTATATTGATGGTAATAGTGACTATTTTTTACGCCAACACGTCCAAATAGGGCACAATGTTTCCTGTTGAGAAGATAAAGTGCTAGATTTATTTATGTTAGAAACTATCACTCTTTTATTGCATGACCTACTTCACGAGGGACAGTTCTTTGATAGAGAGATCATGGAACTTGATACAAGTGACGGTGGCAAGATCTAATGTGTGCAAATAACAAAGGTGAAGCTACATCTTTTTATGGAGGTAGGTCACCGGAGGTTAATTTAAAAAATACCATGTTTCAGGTGATGAAAGTTAATTAAATAGGCAACTTCGTTAAGTTTGTGTGTATAACAGCCGCTGAAGGTACAAGTAATTTGGAGATACTTGACCTGTAAATACTTGTGTAAAAGGCACACCATTGAAGCTTTAGATGTGTTAGACAGACACGAGATTTTATGAAATTACGTTATAAATATAGTGCTTATGTTTTGTACGGAATCCATCTTGGAAATTATATACTCGTACAATGTGAACCTGGAAGGTTTGTTTTCAAACTAGAGTAATTTTAAATCACTTTTGTGCCTTAATTGGCTTGCTAAAAGGTCAGTATAATTATTTAATTAGCAGCTTTCAAGTTTCAAAGTGGAGTTGAGTTGTTTGGAAAAGGCCAAATCGAATTGAGTGTTTTCATTAGTCTGTTATTCAAACATACGCGGTATTGAAAATTGCCGTTAGTAAACTTCTCGAAATTTCAAATTGACGCGAATTGTGTCCGGTACTGGTAAAGGTGAAATGGTATAGTTGTACAGTGACACACCTTTTCCTGTTGCTTTTTACGAACTTTGCGGACGTGCCGTCCCCGGAGTGCCTTTGAATAGTAATTCTGATAAGGTTGAACGTGTCACAAAAGAGATATATTTTTGCGCTTCCTCAAGTAATATAAAGAACTGATCTGATAAAGTAAAGATGGCTCATCACGCATTATCATTTTTTAGGTGAAAATCGATTAGCATTTCAAAAGGTGCATAACATCACAGGTTATGAGTATCAGTGTCAAATGATAGTTAACTTGTACGGTAATACAATTATCATTACGTACGCGTACACGGCTACACATAATTAAATTGTCAGGATACAGAGCAAAGTGAGCTGAGAACTTGTGGAGCATCCCCCGGCATCAGCTAAGAGCACGCACTAAACTAGTTTAGTCACTCGGGATTACTCAATAAACAAACTTTGTCGCTAAGCCTTCCAGGATAACTTCGAGTGCGAGTGAATGAGTAATACTCTACTGTTACCTGCTATTGATGTTGTCTCATGACTTTCTTTTGTTGTTTGTATTCTATACCAGGCTGGTGTCCGCAACTCTACGTCTACGCGTGTATTTATTTTGTTATTGAATCCTTATATAATGGTTTTCAGATTATCCAGAATACTTTATATACTTAAATAATTTGCGTGTTAATAGTAAGGAACAACGGTAATTATTTCGGAGATAGATTCATAATAAAATCGTTACTACATATGTATTGTTTGGATGTTGTTAGTTAAGTCGCTTACTTATGTCAAGGCAAACTTCACGATTTTACGACAAAACAGGTAAACCCTTCTGACACAGTAGAGTAAAAAACACATAAAGGGCATTTTAAGTAGTTACCAACAACTCTAAGAGTTGTTTATCTCTTCTTAAGTACAGTTGAATAACAGCTATTTTACAATAGAACTATCAGTTACGAGGATATTTAATGCTACTAACTTGGTAAGTCTGCCTGAAGTATCCGGATTACCTCTCGGGGCCCCGACTTATTGAATCTACCTACATATTCAGCATAATGATCAAGTTTCAATATTGTTCTATAGAGATATATCTCGATGCTGACACTGTTTAAAACCTTACAAATACCGCTACAATTCATGATTTATTGAGATGGCATAATTGTACTTTAAACTTTGAACAAGCTGTTTGCAAACCAAGTTTGTAGTTAATAGTGCTTTACAATGTCTGTTTGGGACTCGGAACCACTTATTCGTTAGGAAGAAAATACGAGCCCTCCAGTCGCCGCGGACAATCGGAGAAAGTGGCGCCAACCCTGAGTAGGGCGCGCTCCTTTATTTATGATTATTCCATTACACAGCCACTGCAGGCATGGACATAAATAACGACAACATACGAATAACACACAACCGGCCGGAAAATCGTGTGCCTAGATATTTTTATTTCTTTATCACTGGCGTTTATGTATTTTTTTGAGTGACAGCGGTCCGGTTTCCCAAGCTTTTCTATTAGATTCCCTGAATTTATGCCGCGTAACATGTATTACATGTTTTACGCAGAATAAGCGTTACATAATAAATGACGTACAAATTTTCTTTTCTTTGCAGACAATGCACGCTGTTCATAGGTAGTTATCCAAGAATCAGTAGCTGACACATTCCGGAATAGAAAACTGAATCTGTTGAGCATGGAAGGCGACGACGTGGCGTACTGCGTGCCAGAGGGGCAGGTGTTCCAGAGGGCTTACGTTCGGATCCATGGCTATATCGCTTTGCTGATATGCCTCTTGGGCTGTGCTGCCAATTCCGTGAACATTGCCGTACTCAGTCGGAAGGAAATGACCTCGTCAACAAACTCCATCCTCACCGGACTGGCAGTCGCCGACTTGCTCGTCATGATCGACTATATTCCCTTGGCGTTACATATTTATACAGATATATGCGCGGAACTCAATCGAAATTCGTATGCGTGGGCTGTTTACGTCTATTTTCACTCCATATTCAGTCAAACCTTCCATACGATATCTATTTGGCTGACGATCACGCTTGCCGTTTGGAGGTTCATAGCAATAAAGTTTCCTCAAAAAAATAGGACGTTGTGTAACAAGAAGAACACTAACATTGCTATAGCAGTAGCGTATGCCGTATGTCCAATCCTGTGTCTTCCCATTTATTTTGCTATGAAAATTCAAGAAATTCCATCAACAACGATTAGCGGGCATGGAAACGCAACATGGAATGATACTGAAATAATCGGAAACGTAACAAGTACCTCAGAACGAGACTATGCCATAGTGATGACCGATAACAATGAGCTGCTCACAGCTATCTTTTGGATTTATAGTGTATTTATTAAACTTATACCGTGTGTAGTGCTATCAATATTAAGTGTGTTACTAATTCTTAAAATGAAATCCAGTGATCGTAGACGGCAGAAGTTACTGAAAAAATCAGCAATCAGCACTAACGAGGTACGATACTTTTGTGTTTTTATTTAGAATGGAACTCATTCTCTCAAATTGAGTTTCAGATTTGAACAAGCAGGTCATGCTCTCATGCAAGTATTGATTGTACGGTATAACGATATTCTACGTGCATTTACAGTGGCACTCAGAAATACTTCCATATTTCATAAAGCTCTGCATACACAGAATTTGCATACGAGAAGAATTTACTTCACAACTTCTATTATATGTTTAATCTTGTTTGAGTTGAGTGAGATGTATCTTTACTCACGAGGCTTTTCAAAGGATCTAATCTTTCATATCTTTGAATAGAAACAATGCGTGTAATAATGACGTACAAGAGAAGTATAAAAAGAAAATATTAGTTCTTTTTCTTTGTTATGTGATCTCGGCCCCAATGCTTTCAGACATATTTATGACAATGGCGAGCGGATTATAATGAACTACATAGGAGCGGTCAAAAGAAAACACTAAGCTGCTGTCATGTCTATACTTATAATATAAAGCTGAAAAGCTTGTCTGTTTGTTTTTCTTTGTTTGAGCGCGTCAATATCCGGAATTACTGATCCAATTCTGAAGATTCTTTTGTTTATAGGAAGCTACGTTATCTCTGAATGCTATATTTTATTATAAAAAACCGAAATTCGTAAAAATATTAAACGGACGAAGTCACAGGCGAAGCCTAGTCATAACATAAGTCCTTTAACTACCTCTGCTGAAAATGGGATTCTCAATATCTAACCGCTACATTGACCGTATCAAGGGAGTAGATTAGTTTTGTAACCACCACCATAATTTGTGCAGGGTGAGAAAGCTCGCTTGAACGAGGATGGTGCGAAGAGAGGAGGCGGCGGTGGCGGCGGACGGACGGACCGCACCACTCGGATGCTAGTCGCCCTGCTCGGCCTCTTCCTAGCCACAGAACTGCCACAAGCTCTTTTCGGCCTACTCACTGCTATAGCTCCGCATCTCTTTCAAGTCTGTTACTATGCCTTTGGTGAGTCTTTTTTCGTAGTTTCTTGTTTTCGTAGTCGATCATAACTTAATTGCTACGACCCAGATCCATCGATCTACGAGGTGTCAAAGTGTTGAATGGTAAAGCTGTTTATACATCAAGATCGCTCCGTGTGTCGGAGAACGGTATAATTGATGAACTGATGGCACGGCTACATCCATGTTGTGTGTACACACACACATATCATTATACGAGATACGTGTCGCAAACAGCCTTGCCTTTCATTTGAGGGACTGTGAGCCATACTTGAGGCTTTAGTTAAGCTTGGACAGGGCAAGTGTACCTACCTACATCCTATGTGACATAGTAACATAGTAGAACGTAACGTAGTATTAGTAACATTTCAGATTTAATTAACTGAAAATGTGTAGTTTTTAAAGACCATAATAACTTAACAAGTAGTCAACTACACACATAGAAAGTCAAAACTGTCCAGATGTGGCTGTCGAGTGTCGGCCCTTACATTATTAACAGATAAACTTAGCAGGGTACGGTGGGATGGTCCTGTAAGCTCTCGGTCTTATTTTATGAGCACTTTTGGCAAGAGCAGACCACCCTCTTACTCTTTATTATTAACTCAAATTGGAATATAAAACCAATTAAGACGAGGGATTTTTCCTATATCTTTTGTTGCGGGTCATAGCGGCCACAATAGTGCAGTAGTTTTATTTTATTTACCTCGGTAAGCGATGCAATTTTCTTAATCGTTTTTAGAATGGGGAATGAGACTATCACGATGTGGCTTTCGCAAAATAAGAGTCGTTTACACGAGCCCTTGCGAGCAGATATAACTAAACGGTACTGTCAGTCAATGTAAACGAAACCGTAGTTCGGATCACGCTACCGTAATTAATTCCACGATACAACACTCTTCCATTCGTTTTCTGTCTTTTATCTTAGATGGAAATCTATTTAGGTACTCGTTTAGTTGCTTCAAAATAATGGTTGTAGTTATGTAGTATGGTTGTAGTATTAGATGCTTTTGTTGTGGTTTAGAACCATAATTATATTTAAAAATAAAAGCTAAAATGTTCAACACGTGTTTTTAATAATATGTATATGTGTACATGTGTACACTAGCTGTTGCCCGCGGCTTCGCTCACGTCAGCCTTAGTGTTACTTAACCAATTAAGGATTGAATACTATATCATCATAGTCTTCCAACTGTCAAATGGTTTCTAAGGTTAATAATAGTTACGACTGTGGATTTTAGAAATTATAAGTCAGTAGACGCCCGGAGTCTGATTTTTTGTCCGGTTGGTAATGAGCTTGCGCCATACCTGGGATAAAAACATATTTATGTGGAGGGAGGGTATATGATATGGCTTTACTATTCCTTTCGAAAATACTGTGATGTGGTGTCAAAATTTGTTTTTCTTTCTCTAACCGTTGAAAAGCATTTTTAATAGGTTCTGCTTTAACACTTACATCGTAGCTTCGATCTGTCTAGTATCAAAACCGTAGTAATAAATCATGTAATCAGAGCAACTGCCAACTAAATCTGAACTTCGTGTCATAACCAAGTTAATAATAATTATGTTGTTGGGAAAAAGTATACAAAAAACAGTAAGCATATGACTTATTAAAAGGCTAAGCAAAGTTTTACCTCTCAAATTACCTTTCATCTATTGCAGAATGATGGTAATAGGTAACCTTCCTTTTCATTTTGAAGTTCATTTTTAAGCATGCAGAATATGGTCTGTTGACAGTACCTACCTATTAGAAGAAATTCTACATGCGATGCATGATTAATGATTGATGCATGATTCTACATGTATCGTGAAAGCTTGAAGTCTGAGAGACATTTTTTATATACGTATAGGTTTAATTAATTTTGGTACCCAAAATTAAATTAATTAATTAAATTAATTTTGGTATTTTGGTTTTCCTGTTGTAGCTAATTTGTTTCTGTTTAGCTATTGAAATAGAAGTATGCTTTTTTGGTAGCGTAGCGCAACCCAGACAGTATAGTATTGCACACATAACGTTTGCAGATAAATCGTACGACACTTGTATGAAGTGTCGAGGTTGGTAGGCCCACGGTGCAGTGATACTTCTTTTTTAATGATGAAAAATCGTCGTATGAATTCTTCCGTTCTGGCGGAAGGGAGTGTCAGACTCTTACTGACTAAAATCTATCCGTTTTCTCCTAATGCCCATCGCGTTCCAGAGCCGCGGTGAGTCTTTCGAACAAATTCCGCAACCGTGGCAGGCACTGGCCCTAGCGGCCCCCGTCTTCTGTGCTGATATCTCTTTGAGACGTGTATGGCACGGGTATGGTTCTGATCGGACGGCGAGCCACCCAACGCTCGCCGACCGCAGGCCCGTTGCCGTAGATCGCGTCTATGACGACACGGCGGTGTTCCGCCAAAGCAGGGCAGACCTCCACCTTATGCTTCACCGTGTCCACCGGATGATCCTCACAATGATATCATTCTGGCGTGTCCTCATGTCTCATGTCAACATGTCCGGATAATACCTGCGTCAGAGCATCATGGTGTTGCGGCGATCCTACTATCGATATAACTTGGTAACTCTTTAAATAGTCTGAGGCGCCGTTTTTTACTTACGAAAAATATTCTTAGCGTAGCTAGAATTTGTGGAATCAGTAGAATTTTGTTCCGGTCATTCCTCTTCAGTCGAACCATGCGTATTTTTTAAGTTATGTAAGGGAAAAAAGTAAACCCGCCTAAACCTGTTTTATTATAATATTGAAATCATACTGAATCAAAACCAAAACCAATTAAAAAAAATTACAAAAAATAACAATTAACAATTGATTGGAATTGAACCCACACAAAATATTTTACATGGTTTTCATTAAACAGCGAAACTATTCACTTTATTTACGTAACAATTAACTAAAAAATAACTATTCACATACATGTCATATTTGAACTGCCCCGTTGGTCTCGTGGTGGCAAGCAAAACTGTTGATCGTTGGGTAATGGGTTTTCTCATTACGAATTTCTCAGGAACAGCCGTTGGTGGACAACGGACGTGGGTGGTGTGACACTCACGTGTCTCGGAAAGCACGTAAAGCCGTTGGTCCTGCGCCTGATCTCTCCCCTCTTCCCTAACTCTCATAGTCCGACATATGAGAGTTAGGGAAGAGGGAGCGTTTGCTCACACACTTGTGCATTTTAATAGCCGTCGTGGCCAGAATCGGTCTTGTATTGAATTCTATTACACAATTAACTGCTTAACTCCTTGTGGCTATGACTTGATGATTTTTATTTCATAGGATAAATTTTATGTTAAAAATCTTCAATATTTTATGTATTTTATAACAGTCCCGTGGTAAAATCTTCACGGACAATAAACATAATGCAATAATGCTTACCTACCTAACTCCATTATTTGTTACAAATACCCAAATAGCCTCACTATTTATTACAAAACCCACCACCCAAAGAGAGAAGTAGATTGTGGGAAGGAAGACAGCCACCAACTCATGACTACTTGAAGCTGCTAGAGTACCTGCTTCCCGGTAGTGAACTCAGTGATGTATCTAGAAGGTACTGTACATGTCTGAACTGGTGTAAATTATTGTTAAGGGAATCATTGATGCGAAAATAATTCAATCGCGTTATATAATACAGCCCTGTGTTGCCCGATATTTAAAGACTATTTTGTCAAAATTTAATTTATAGACTCAAACAGACAGATTTTTGCAACAATACGTATATTTTCCGCTCTACTATCGTTCCCATACCTATCAGTTTGTTTATTTTTTTGATTTTGATAAATGAATAATTTTGACTTCAATATTGTTTATATGAAACTATGATTGTATAGACATTATTTTTTGCAGAAATAATAAAATATTTGAAAAATAAGAAAGCAAAATGTTATGGCGGAAGAATGCCGAATACTTCAATTTTATAAAGTTTGGAAATGTTCTAGCATTAAAAATGTATTTAAAAAATCACGAAAAGTAAAACAGTTTCTGGGGTTCGAACTCAAACCCAGCGACTTGTAAGCCGGTCATCGAACCATTAGACTACATGCTTCGACAGGAAATACTCTAAAATAGCCGTTCTAGTCTGTCACTATTAACTGCTGAGCTCCTTGAAGGTATAGCGTTATGATAATTATTTCAGTAGTTTAAGCCCCAGCTACCTAAAGTATTCTTATATTTAGTCTCGTATTTTTATAAACGCGATGTAATCTGTAGGAGAACAAAACATAATGCAACATTGCTCAGCCCCCAAAGCAGATAGCGTGATAATTTATACCCTACGGTCAAATTTGGCCTATGTGAAATATATATACAAAAATTGAACAGAATCTGTCCGGCAGTATTTGCGTGATGCTCTAACAAACAAACAGACAAACAGACAAACAGACAAAAATTCTAAAAATTGTATTTTCGGCATTAGAATCATTCCCCGACCTCGTAGCAATCACTTTTTCTCAAAAATATTAAATGTACAGTTTTGACATCGCTACAATTTTATTATATGTATAGATGACATTCATAATTATGATAGTGCAAAGTTTTGTATTATTTTAGACATTAAGACAGATGCCATTATTCATTTGAAGTCCGATTTATGTAAGACGAGGCCCACACACAGTTAGGGCAAAAGTAAGTAACAAAAGAATATATTGAAGCTCTTCGCTTCAATATCTTAAAGTAGAAAGCGAGAAACTGTACTGATGCCAGATGAATTTTGTTTATATTTTTTTGTATATAGGCAAAACCGTAATACCCCGTATTAATCAAAGCTTTTATACATAATCAAAGTATTAAAAAAAACTTGGTATTTTCATAAAGCTCCTGTCAGTAAAATTGATTAGCGGTTTAGCTGAGGAGAAAATAATTTTCTTTTATAATATCAGCTGAGATATTTTAATCAAAATCGTTTAAAAATATATGTAAGCATAAGGCGAAAAGCCGCAAACTCGGCTTAACAATGATGGTTGGCTAATACCTATATAATTCAAGTTAATGTGGCAGGAGGCGGTAGTATTTATTACTTATTCGGAAATCTTACGTTAAACCGTAACAAAGCTGTATTTACAAACAGAATATATAAAAGTTTCACAAGAAAAAGATTAAGCTGGGCCCAAAATAATTTATGATTCAAGGGTCCATTTATTTAAAATTTTAACTTGTTGTTTGTTCGTGTATTGTAACATGGTTGAAGGAATAATTGAGAAGTCAGTCGTGTATATTATTGTTTGAGGACTGCTTAATATTCAAACTTATTTGACTTTTAATGAAGCATGGCGCCCCTGGACACAGACCGCTGGGCGGTGGTAATCAGACGGTTCGACAACAATTTGAATTGCATGCAATCGAACTCTGAAATACAGAATTTATTTGTAAAATATGAAGACCACTATATTGCTGAACATCGGGAAAAATAATATCACAAAACTGATAAAATTGCAGATTGAATTAATTAAATTTTATTTCAAGATTGAAATAGTACTTTATGATACAAGTGAGGAAATGTTCTCCTGACAGTTGAGGCCGTGTTGCACACAATGACTCTGGTTGCTAAACGGCCTTGGTGAGGGCGTAATGGAACCCAGTGTGTAATGATAATATGCTCACAATACTTTTTAACACACTCGTGATAAAATATTGCTATACAATTAATACGAAAATAAAATTAGAATTTAATTTGTCATAACTTCAAGTTACGTATGCGCAATATCTTCTTGTCAATGTGTAAACAAACGTCTTTTACAAGGTGCTAGTAAAACCCAAGAGGTGCACAAGTAATAGAAACACACACACACAAAACACTTAATATTTTTTTTTGTTTAAAGATTATTAATGAATGTTAATTAATATTGACAAAAATGAACATAAATTTGATAAATCACAACGTTTTAATTAGGTGTCATATTTTACTAAAAACTTTTTTACAAAAAAGATAACCGTATCCAAAAACGAAAAATTTAAAAATAACTTTAGGTTTGGAAGTCGGTGGCAATACAAAACTACAAACAGGACCAGCGTCTTCGAATAATCGGGGAACAAACATAAAAAAACACGACGAATTAAGAACCACATCCTTTTTTTGAAGTCGGTTAAAAAAATATTACCATTATACCACTAGTACCGTAATAAAATGTAAAAAAGCACGTGTGCGTATTACGAACCTAAAAGCGATGCAATAAGAGCTCTTTTTTGTAAAGGGGCTCATATTACATCGCTTGAAGTCGTAAGTGTGTGGAAAAATATAAAAAGCAACTTAAGAAGTTTTCTACTGTACAGAAACACATCATTACATTCACTAAGCTGCTGGTTAACAACGGAAAAACAACTACATAGTCACTATTCTGGTTAGATTAGTCTGCTACAGTCTCTTAATCCTAATGAAATTGACGGAACTCTTCGTGCGTGAAAACGAATTAGTTCTCAACTGCAGCACAGCGCCTTTAGTGCTTCCTCAGTAGGTCAGGTAAGCGCATAATAGGCACCACTGCCGTAATAACACTTTGTTTTTTTGTTAATACTGGATATTGAAATGTAACAAGTTCATAGAAACCCTAATAATGTATGTATTCTCCAGAACGATTCCGGCCACGGCACCTAATCTTAATGCAGACTACACAAGTACGCAGGAAATATTATTATTATCATGCAAAATTGTAGGCGCGAACACAGGTGCACTCCCTCTTCCCTAACTCTTATAGTCTGATGGGACGGAAATCCGACACAACCGAGGACAGATCAGGCGCAGGAGCAACGGTTTACTTAGTTCCCGAGACACGGGGGTGTCACACCACCAACTTCCAAACTTCGTGCTATTCTTAACAGAAATACCCAATAACACTTTTTGCCCGACTTGGGAATCGAACAAAGGACGAACGGGGCAGCTACCCCTAAACCCTAATAAATTATGTGCAGCATGCATCGAATTCTTATATGCTTATTGCAATGCATGCAATTGTGTTTGATATATATGTATACTGATGAATATTTAGTGAGGCAGCAGTACCGTAGCCTAATAGAGAGATATCGAGTTTCTATTAAGTATGAGATTTGAGTGATTATCTATCCGAAATGGGTTAGCCAGAGGTTTAACACTCAGATACACCATCCACATGTATACAACATTCGAGAGACAAACTGAAAGTCAAAGAGTAGAAACGTTTTAGTCGCAATCTCATCTCAACGACAATTAATGTCAAAGATTATGAAAAATTAGAGACATTTTTGACAGATTGTGACTGAGATTTACGTCCGCATTCAAAATCTAATATTTTTTCTTAAAAATACCAGATTGTCGTTCTAACATAAATATAATCTTTTTTCTGGAAAAGTTGATAGCGCCATTTTGTCTACGTCTAATTATTGATTTAAATGATTACTTAAATACTTATGAAACAGTAGTGTAATGTCATTGCAGTGTGATTGAGTAGGTTTGCGTTGAAAAATAAAGGTTTATTTATCAACCATATAAAAACTTAGCAGATTATTTCAACCCATCTATGGACTAATGATCAGAGCCACACGAGGCTAAGAAAGAAAATAACTACTCACATTTTCCGAAATGTAATTCATTTTGATATAATTTGAACAGTACGTAACGTAATTTGGTAGAACCGAAATAAATTTACCTAAACGTGATGTTTAGGCTAATTAATTAAGTGTATGGCCTTTAATAAATTAAAATGGTGTTAATGCTGTGATTCTGCTTCATAATTAATTAAGTACTTTCATTAGAGGGCGTTTAACTCACTGGAGGCTTTCGTCACCTATTTTTGACAATTTTAGTAATGAATAGGCTTTAAAATATTGATAATAGCATGACAACAGCAACCACAATAGTGACATTTTTGCTTTGTTCGACTTGTTTTCATCATAAATCAGGATTAAATTACGATAAGGCATACATCTGTTTACTTACGTTATGAAGATTACCTGTGTATGCCCTTTTATCCAAATTGAAAGCACTCTATGTCGTATAGACAAGTCATGGCCGATTACTTCGCTTCAACAGCGTTCTCGGCTATCATATCAATTACGCACGTGTAGGTATTATTGGACAATTATAGAGTTTGGTTCAGAGCACGCTAATCAAGGTGCAGTCGATCCGTTTCGTAGATGTCTTAATGATCGAACCTTAATTATACCAATTAAGCGAGACGAATGATTGGCATCCTAATTAGAGGCTGTGTAAGGTAATTACATGAAAATGTAATTTGATGTCGGGTACTAAGCTGAGTTTTATGTGTCCTACTCTAATATAACTTGGGTAGAACATTACAAGCTAAGTGGCCTTGATGACGGCAAAGGCCTAAGAATTTTTGCAATTCATTTACTACGGGAACACTACATTGTTAACTAATTATAAATAATGTAGTCTGACTCAACCTAGCCTACATGTCGTTACTACAATGTCAATTTCAGGCTTTTGATAAATCAGTAAAAGACGTTTGTTTAATAACCACGTGGCGCAGTCAGATGCAATCTCCAAGATTGGTCGCTTTAAAAATAAAATAATACACAGCTCGCGTGACTCACGATCGGAGCTACGATATAGGCTTGCTACTAACTAGACTTAACGTTACTTTATGTCATTATAAATTGGTTTTGACGGAGCACACAAGAGGTACCCATACTAAGTACCTTATAAAATTTCAATAAACTGCCCTTTAATAGCCTTTTGTAGTTTGTATTGTTGGAACCATAACGAGTTGTAGAGTGATTAAAATAATGAAATAGGTAATACTATGTATGCTAGAATTCCTTACAAAGTTTCACACTCAAAGGGAGTCAAACTTCGTCATGACGCAAAATTATGAAGTTTGATTGCTGTTTCCTTGCCCCATTATACTAGTATGCACGAAAACCCTGTAAGGAATTCTATCATCTGCGTTTAAGCTAATCTTAAGGTGATTAAGGCATTACTGTACCTACCAAAGTGTTCTATCTTAATCCCTATAGATTAGAGAGAGCACTTTACATTTCGCAAAACTTGAAAACGCATGTTCAATAGAGGACGATTGTATGTCATTAGAAATCGATTTGCTGAACAAACTTTATCAGTATTTAGATGAAAGAAAAAAAAACATTGGTACAAGGATGCCGACAATTAATTTTAATCAAACTTGCCAATAAATTTTGCCTATTGCTGTCAAGAGGTAGGCCTACGTAGTAGTTTAAACATCTCCCAAGTTGCATTTAATTACGGGATAGTTTGACTGCGAATGCCATGAAAATTTATCGCCAAAAGACACTTACTATTCTTAGTAAATGTTATTTATAACGTCACGTTATTTATAGTTCACTATAACACGATCACTATCTATTATTAGTAAAAACTGCTGCCCACATAGCTAGTCCTTAGTCGTTATTTACCATAGCACCGATTGTCGATTCCAAAATCCAGATTGATACTCAAAATCAATCTGGAGCAGCAATTCGTTCGAAACGAATTCAACAAGCCAATAAAAGTCTCTACCTGGCATTCCCTTTACATCGGCGGGGTACGCCGCTGACCTGTGGATACAATTTAAATTGTTCTTTATTACCTGAAAATCCTGAAAGTTTATGTAAATTGGATAATGCGTAGTTAAAGTTGTTATTGCGGTTTTAATCTAACATGATGCTGAACTGAACCGACGTTACATAGTTTTGTAAATGGAAATGGATATGCTATTATTAATAGTCGAGTGGATCCAAATGACTACAGTTGAACTTAGATAAGTTTAACAGTGACAGTTATATTTGGATTTTGCATCTAATGGAACTGTAGGTAGGTACGTAAAATTAATAGAAACATTTAAAACAAATATATTTAACGATGCAATGATGAGTTAAGTAAAAAATCGGTTTGAATTCAATGACACTGTTGATGTCCCACAGGACTTAAATCATGAGTAGTTTTAAAAGACACTCATCACTCACAAGGCGAGGACAAGTTGTGTATCCCGATATTTTGTCAAATTTGTATGTATTCGTCCCAAACGACTTGGTCTCATGGGAAAAGATAATTACATTTTTATCACGTACCTATCCATATATCTAACATTAATCAATCCACATGATGCAGCGTAAGCAGTTTAGCAAGTTGCGAAGGGCGATCCAAATTATATTAAGATTTAGATTGATTTGCTTATGAAATTATGCGGTCGGAGCATAGATAGATAGTTAATGTGTTCTGTGGGCCTGAGCATACATTCGTGCAAAGCTTTAATTAAGTGTGTATATCAAGATGAGTGACACTAGACTCACGCCACGGCAAGCGTTGCCAGCAGAGACTTAATTTAACAATTTATTATGTGAAATGCTAACAATATTTCACAGAATAATTAAACAAGCAAAAGTTTCAAACCAGTACAACAAATGTTTTATTTACCTAATGTAAGAAACGCTATTATTGTATTGAGTTTCTACTTGTTAGGTAAACTTGAAAGTAGTTATTTGTACTCTCAAGTTTACTGAGGGTAAACCTGTTTTGCAGGAGTGTTGAACTTTGTCTTAATGTTATCTAATCAGTAGATTTAAATAAAGGAAAGTAAACACCAAGAATCAGAAAGCCGTAGTACAAAATTTAGTCGATATTGTAACTGAAAACAGCCTAACTTTTCCGTTAGATTCTTGTAACTTCCATTGCAGATATTTTTTACACGTATGTTTTGTAGTTAGTTTTATTAAAGTTGAATTGTAAGGGTAATTTTTATTATTTTTATTAGCATAGATTAACAGACTTCAAAGAATTAGAACGGCATAATTTGAGTTTTCATAAACAGTTCAATTACTTACCATTTTTACTGTTCTTATACAGTTTATATCTATTAAGACATTTTTGACTTCACCTATTTCCTACGGAAAAAGAAAAGAAGTGTTTCATTTTATAACGTTGCCAAACCCTGGCGTCTGTACCGGATAGTTAGGGCGTGTCAATATAATGTCAATAGTATTGGTTTGATAAATTGCTATTACCCAGATATATCAAAAGCGAGCTACGACCCTTTTGTGTCCAATTGTTTCATGAAATAATAGCAGGTATCAAGTATCTACTATTGAGATGTATAATATTGTGTTATATATAGTAAAGTCAACAAAAGAGTACCGTTATCAGCCAGCCAGCCCGGCCAGCCTCTTTAACGGAATTGTGTGTGTGCTTGTAGTTATAAATTGACACAATAAATATTCTACAAATTTCTTTTGAATATACATACCTATCTTAAATATAAAAATTAGATAGTAAATTTGGCCAACGTATAAAGTGCAAAGAAGTTAATTTCTTGGCTTATCTTTGGATTTTAACCGTACTGTTGACTATACCGTAATCCGTGCAAATAGCTGTAACCAAGGTCAGTTTACATAACATATTTTTAAAAGTTCAGGACTGATTTAGTATTCCATTGGCGCAGGCGAGGTGATGGACTTGATGGCGCTGGTGGGGTCTGCGGTGAACTTCGTGCTGTACTGCAGCATGAGTCGGCAGTTCCGCTCCACGTTCACGCGGCTAGCGCGCAAGGTGCTGCCGCTGGGCACGCGAGGCGAGCCCGTGCCCGCCACCAAGGCGTAGCACTTGCGCACCGCGACGACCTCCGTCGCGCACCTTTGAATCATTCAAAAGGTACAATTCATTCGCTAAAACGATCATTCCAATTTTTTCATTAAATTTTCGATCGTTTATATGGCACAATGAAAAACATTTAACTTTGTTTGTTTCGGACTTTAAAAGTGAATAAAGTGTGGAGGCGGATTTTTGCTAACACAATGAATTGAACTTTTTTAATTTTGTAAGTAAAAGTTAAAGCGGTGCTTACTGTTCGACATGTTTTAGTAATTAGTGACTAGATATAAAAGCTACGAACCAAATCGTTTAGTATTAATGATTATGTACTTACATATTTATAAGTATTACTGTACAGTTATGATGGTTATGTAAAAATTGTTAGTTTTTATTGTGAAAACGTAGAATGTTTCAGCTTCAGCAGATGTTCTGTGGTAATGTTTGTCCTGTTTTAATGGTTGGTTTTAACATTAAATGTTTTTGTTGTAACCTTGTTTAGCAAAGTATCCAGACAGTTTTATTGTTTTGTATTTCTAGTTTATGCTAAGTGAAATCTGGCCACAAGCACATTTGTTTTTTGTCAATGAAACTCAAAGTTAAACATAAATTAAGTCTTGTGGCTCTCAGAAACAACAAAGTTAGAGAGCTCATGTAGATATTGGTATGCGCAATTAGGCATTTTGTATTGAGGTTTTCTCGAATTTTCCAAATGTATGTTCATCCAATCATAAACATGATAGGAAACCCTCGTTAAACCAGAAACATAATATAATTACGTAAGGGTACTCTTACCCTGTTTAATTAAAAATAAGTACTTATATTAGTAAGCTTTCTAAATATATACTACATGTCAATGGTGTCCTAAGAGGGCAATAGACTTAACCACTTTAGTTAGAGGATAGGATGTTTATGAATAAGAGAGTTACTTTCGACTCACTAGTCATTTTGGTTAAATAACTCGTTAATACATTTTCACTTCCATATAATATAGATTTTGTATTTTTGTCGTCGCGTCGATGTAGGCTCATAAGTGAACACTATAGTTGTTTAATTTTAGCAAGTTAATGGCGGTTATCTAAACCAAGTTTTTGCCTGAACTTTAAACTATTTATCGGTTTCATTAGTGAAACATATAGACGCATACCTACGATAGATGATATCGATACAGATCAATATACTTATAGAACTTTGTTCCACGAACCAGGGTTTCTATTGGATCCGGTTTCAGTTCTAAAAGTTGGTAATTTTTAAAACTGAAGAGTAAATATAGTTCGAATTGATTACGTAATTTCAAATCATGTCCTAACTTATTTAATTTTGTGAACACTTATTTTATAGAACCATGGTAGACTAATGAAAAAACTATTGAATTAGAAGCAGCTCGTGTATGTTCACTATTTTTACATCAATCATAATTACATTTCTAAGCAAAGCTAAATAAATTACTTATAGCAAACGCAATTACGGATTGTTTCGTGTTTTCTGGTCACGTCTCCTGCGCCTCGGAAATTGTAATGAAATAGAGCCCTAAAAGTTTACGCGATTAATATCATATTACCTCTTAGAAGTACCAACTTATAACGAAAAATAATAAAAGAACGTCATAAAAATTGCGGGCACCTAACATGTGTTTCTGTGTACAATCCAAAGTTAGGAAATAAAGCGTATCTTTTGTTTCGTATAACAACATTTTACGTACATTTAGTTACACGGCGTAGCGCCGGGAAAAGCAGCCAAACAATGTGAACACTCATTTCTACGAGTAATATTGTTTTCCGCAGACTTGAGCAATGCTCATACTCGTCGTAAACGTATCTGTGCGACCGTACTGTTGAATTATTAACGTTAGAGAAATTCATTTAGGAAAACCGAGAAACTTTGTCAAAACATTTATTACTACAATAACAATGTCAGTATACTACGTGATATGAGTTTAAGTTCATATAATTGAAACATATTGCGGTATTACAACTTTTTCAAAGACAAGTTTTCACTGTTAACCACGGGAGTGGTATATTTGGGCCTTCATCCACTTGGTGGATTCTAGGATGAATTAATAAGGGCTCGGCTTACTGTTTGAGTTCTTTGAAAGACCCCAAAAGGGTACTTTAGCCGATACGTTGTTCGAAGAGATCTAATCGGGTAAGGGTTGACCCTATTGAATACGAAAAAAGCGATGTGACCTATCTTGGTACAACTTTTTATTGAGGGGATTGTTACAGTTACAACATCCGTCTTGTAACGCCTACTACTAAAATGCCGTGAACCAAAAGGTGTTTAGTATTCGCAAAAGAAGTAGGTTTTCTATTATAATGAATTCATTCAGTATTGTTTATTCGCTTCCTTATTCATAATGATAACTTATTATTGGCGAAAGATTCTAAATTAATATTCACAGGAAGTTAATACCTAAGTGAACTAAATGTGGATCAAACTAAGATAAAACAGTAGTGCTCCAAACTCGTCTAAAGTTCCATTAATTTTAGTTTCAAGTTTAAACTTCAGAGGCTTCC
Source organism: Caradrina clavipalpis (assembly GCA_932526535.1). Taxonomy (NCBI): domain Eukaryota; kingdom Metazoa; phylum Arthropoda; class Insecta; order Lepidoptera; family Noctuidae; genus Caradrina; species Caradrina clavipalpis. The sequence continues at coordinate 9,892,285 of OW052093.1, forward strand.
AACGCTCAACTTTCATACCTATATTTTTATTCTGTGATAAAAGTGAACATCAAACCGATTTATGTGGTTTCGCATAAAAAATATTATGGACATGATTTTTAATATTATTAGATTATATATTATTTGTTTCACCTCTAAATGAGATTAAATCACAGAGGTATGTTGAACTTGTCTAGATAGCATTTCTTTTTGTTCGTTAGGACAAAATAACTGTGGTGAATAAGGATCCATTGTCAATTTACAATTTCTTCGCATCTCTTCAAGATTTTGTACCCAACTACAAACGGCCAATCCATCAATTACTATTGTAGTCTCATTGTTCTAATAATATTCTATTTAATTATAATGTAAGTGCATTGTTCTCATGTAGTCAATTCCAAATAAAAAAAGTTGTACATACTTTATAGATGTGAAAGAGACGTATTAGTGAAATATATTAGAAAGTAGAAAGTAATCTATGTAAATAAGTTTTTTTTTACCAAACTTTGTAAATTTAATTAGACTTTTAGATAGTGTTGTGACGTGTTTTATTTGTTATAGTTGTTTGTTGTTATAAGTTATGATTGCTGTACCTAACTTTTATCTTTTTCAGCCCTGTGTTTGAATTAACTATGTGTTAGAGTAACCTCCTGTAAATAACGAAACCCGAAAACGATTCATGTTATCGTCGATAAGTTTTAACGGTTCTCCCCGAGGACATCCGTCCCGAATTTCGACAGTTTGTGAACCGCATTAATGTAGCAATACATACATTCCCAATATTCGAATATTGAGAATAAGCTGGAAAATTGAGAATTTGTAATACAAAATCAATGCCTTCTGTGTATCTATCGCGATGGAGGACGTAGAAGATTACTTTTAGAAAATTGGATTTCTTAACTTGTCAATATTCATGTCATAAACATTATGAATCGAGGCGTGAAATTTTTCAGATATTATCCTTAGCTGATATACCTAACATTGTACATCTCGGTTGGTACAGAAAAACAAAATCCATCAAAGTTCGGAATGTTCCCAACTTTCCCATTATTTAATATTTTGTTTGCTACTTGGTTTTGTATTACTTACATAAAATCGTATTGCAAGATTTGTTTAAGGATAAGTACATTTTGAAATAAGCTTATAAACACATGAAAGGATGTGACGATTATAATAAAATACAAAGTTTATTTTATCGAGGAGGCATTGGATTTGCGCCAGAAAACTGAATTTAAATACAGGATGTCGCAGCTGTGAGCATTATTAACGGAACCATTGAAAGTTAGTTGAAGTTGCGTTGTCGGTCGTAACGTTTCTACCAAAACGTATTGTTAGCAACTCTAAGTATTTATTAGTGAGATAAACCCTAATAATATTTATATCGGGTAGATAGGACTTATGTATTAGATGCAAGGTACCAGTTTTCGTTACGATGTACCTTTCTCTCCTAAAATATATTTAGTTACGTATACGGTTGCAGTCAAGTCTTTGTCATACCTACTGTTTGGTGTCTCCTAACACTTTACATACGTATGTAAAGTAAACACAAATCAACATAATTATATTTAAGTATCAAAGCGTTCTTACAAGTGAGACAAAATACTTACATACATACATACATAAACTCACGCCTTTTTCCCATGACAAAATACTTATTTAAGTCATAAGAAGTCCGTGTTCTGTACCCGTCACTCTTACCATGTAGGTACATAATATTGTTTGTAATTTTTATTTTTCGAACATAAAACTAAATAATAATAATTAAATTACAAACTATGTACAGTTAATATAAAGAATGGAAGGTCATAAAGCATCAAAAAACTCATCCGCATCACTGTCAATGGGACATGTGCTCAGAAGGCTGGCAGGATTCTTTGGCCCAAGAAAAGGCCAGCCCTATGGTCACGTGAATGTAATGTCGTTTGTAATTACCTGAACAATTGTGTACGATACTGTCTTAATATTCATTTGTATTAATATGTTATACATGTATGTGCACATTGTCACTTTGAACGTAAATTAAAATTAAAATAATTATGTAATGTTTTAAAATAATGAGACGTATTTTTATAAGATTGTCATGAATCGTCATTTGATAACGAATGGATGTTGCCTTGAAATCATATTGGTAAACCGTTGTAAAGAGTTCGAATCCATTTATTTGATTATATTATTGGATGGTTTGAGAGCCTCTCTGGGCTTCAATCCTCTAGCGGTAGTTGCACAATGTACCTAAGGACCGAAACGTGTATTTGAGGGTCTCGAGAGGTCCTTTTATACGATGTTAACATTTGAAATTCGTCTTTTATGTAGTAATGTACTGTAGTAGTAGCTCTAGCTAGGTACCAATTTTGTTTAAATGACTGTGAAATCTGTAGGCTGTATCTATCTAGTTGTTAAAAATGTATGAATATGAATAATGTTGTAAATAAAGATTATACATATTTTTAATACTCGCCTTGTCTTGCATTCCCCACACTAGAATAATTCGTTATTTATGTTTTTACTAATAACGTTAAATCAGTATACGCCGGTTACTATCTTACCATGATTATTTACATAGAAAACGTGAAAAACGTACGTACTCTCGTTCTTCAAAAAACAATTGCATTAAACAGCTAACGAAATTTAAACCATGACTTTGAGAGATAAGGTCTAAATTGAATACATCGTCACTTTTTGCTCAGTTTTCGGGGCTTCAGCACATATTTCGTGTTTCAGAAAACAGTGATATATCATAATTATCTTTCTGTATCGGCCTCGCATAGCTTAGTCTGTTGTTTTTCCCTCGGCTCTCAAATCTGTGTGTATTTATAAATTGAAATATTTGATCAACGGTATGCAGTAAACTAACTACATTTTGTTCGTGAAAAATTGCGATTGTTTTAAGACCATTAATTTAACGCTTTCGTTACTATTTAGAGATCTTTTATAAAATAACTTTGTTCACTAAAAACGGCTTTCTGTATTGTAAAATTTGTTAGTACATATTTTTTTAGTTACATAGTTATTAATATTAGGTAAACTATATCTGCAAATATAGTAACAATTTGTTTTCATTCTTCATCACCTCGTAGGTACCTGAACGCACAAATCTTGAGTTTAGAATAGAACGATGTCTTGTGTGACATATTCAAGCGGAACCTTTTTAAATATTTATTCGTTTTTCAGCTTAATTAAATAAAGAACGTGAATCTTTAAGAAACTGAAACATTAATATGGTTGGCGTTTTGTAAAAAGAGTCTGAGAATCTATAGGTAGTCTCCCATAGCAAGTCCCAATTCAAAAAGTTGGGTCACTAAACCATTTCTAAGAAACATGCCTTACCAAAAATAGGTTTATATGTGTAGGTGGGTACCTGTTATCCACTGACCCTTGTATAATTTAATATTCTGATTCAAACTAAATTCGCGAAAATCAATTCAGTCTATGCCACTTTATTGTTGGACAAGTCGTAGATATCATCTTCTTAAGAAGATGATTAAGATGGTCTTATGATGAGATAGACGTCGTCGATCAGATTGTTCCAGCATTCCACATTCTCTCCAACTAACAGTCTCTACATAACAACCTGTCTGCTCCAATTAGTTGACATAAAATAATAAAAGTAGTGATTGTAATGTTAACAAAAACAACTGTTTCAATGACTTCTATTAACATTTCCTGTCGGAGTCATGAGTATAATGTTTGCAAAAATTCTGTGTTTTTTTTTAATTTTAACATCAGTTGTTGGTTGTTGTGCTCTGTGGTTGTTATTAAAAGGAAAATAGAATTCACAATTAAACTGTTCCAAATACCTACTAAGCGATCTTCATTACGCAGGTAATGTGATCATGAGAGCCACATAAATCGAGACTATTTCGGTTCGGCTAGCAAAAAAATTGAATCAGATTTTCTAAACAACGTGCGATGAGTTCAGCTCTCATTCGATGATGTTTATAGCGACTCCCGATAAACTTGGGTACGAAATAAGATCTGTGGGCGTTACGACTGAAGTTAAAACGTTTCTTTTAAGCATCAATTACGCTGAATGTATACTTACCGAATCTTGGAGTTCGCCAAATATTCCACGGATTTAAGGTAAGTACGATGTTAAATAAATAAAATACATGTAGCTACATACTTACGTGTCCAAATGGGGACATTACGTATGCATTGAAAAAACATAATTGTGTGTGGATAGGATCATATCGACCGAGGTGCCGGTCAACCCTACTTATCTGTCACTATATGTAGGTAATTATTACAGTCTTAACACATTTCGTCGTTGAAGCATTACCTTTCGATGTCATGGTGAAAAAACTTAATGTATGTTTATTGTTATAGAAAAGTTACGGCGTAACTTATTATATTTGTCCATAAGTATTGGAAAATTGTGTTATTTAGGTAGGTACTGTCTTTATCAAACATAATTCGTATAGATTGAGTGATCTACACGAATGTACATTCATGTACAATTTCGAATCTGGATATGGCTACGGATTTATGAACAATATTATACCGCTTCCAGATACGGTCACGAATATGAAATTATCTGGGATAATTGGATGGGTCAGATATTTTCAGTTACGGATTTTAGATTTTTAAGGAAAAGGAAAATACCTACAATGAGGTAATGATTTCATTATATTTTAGGTAATCATTTGGTACTATTATCACAGAAAAAAAAAAACGTTTAGGTAGGCTTATTTAGTGATTGTTATAGCTATTTATTTTTAAGCGTTATCTACCTAAAAATGCAAAGCACTCCACCGAGCGAAAACCTGCGTGGCTCATTTAGACTACGCCGCTATCCGAAGTTATTGGATTTTTCATATCTGATTCGGTAAACGTACCTTACCGAATCAGATATGAAAAATAGAATATATTAAATATAGATAGATAATAGAATAAATTTCGAATAGATTTTTAATTCGGTTATCCGGATTGTTTGGATATCGGATATCCGAATTAAAAATCTCCGAAGCTCCATGACATCTCTGATCTACAACACAATAGGGCCTGTGGTGCGGTGTGCGGTACAATTCCTAGCAATTAGATTTTTTTCTTTTCCGCAGCCACCGAGATTAAACTGGGTGCAGATTAATCCGGAAATTATCCTCAACAATCTTCTACAAGTCGCATGTCTTACTGCGCGCCATTTCGTATGTAATCCCGTTATAGAGATGAGACATTTATTTTAAGAGCTTTTTATTTATTTTAGGGCAAAATTTACGATGCTGTTAAAAGACAGCAATATTTTAGTTTAAATCTATAAAAGGCTGTCTTATATCAAAAGACTTTTTTCACTCTCTCTCATGTTGGAATCAAAATGGCAAGATAACTCCTATCTTGCATAATCTTCGTAAGAAAGGAATATCTACTACGCAAAGCCTTTTTCAAATTCCTAATAATATTATCTACCATCTCAAGGCAATTTCTTTAGACCCACTCTTCAAAATAATTCATTTGAAACTTGAAGAACGCACCTTCACATATTATAATAGATGTTCTGTACTGCGAAATATATCTGATATCTATGTTTTATTATAGATATAATATGATAGGGCACTTTTTGTTTAAAATGTCACCAAGAGCTAAGTAATTTCATTATGTTGTTATAGTTTGGATGACGTGGTAACCGAATACTGGTCACGCTAAAAGGCCTCTCATTTGCTTATGATAACAATAGATGGGTTCTCGTGTAGGCGAAGCTTGAGTGAATAGCCACTTTAGTTATGCTCAGGTTATTTTGGATAAACAACGAGCCACCTATTATTGTGTTAAGAACAGTCGCGAACTCAGCATGTTCCCAACAACATTATTATGTAAACTGTTAATTGTTCGTACTGAACAACGAACAACATAAATATTAAATTGTTCAGAGTGAAAGCTTTGTTGGAAGTAATTAGCGGAATTAAATTAAAGCTTTTAATACAGTTAAGTAATTCTAGAAACATTAAATATTTGTATACTTGCTCGTTCTGAAATCGATATCCAGCTGATGTTTGATTTATAGATAAACCGCGAACTGTTCTTAGTATTTGGGAAAATAAGGTTCCCGCGGGAATACAATGTGATCTACTATTTTGTTGTGCGACGTTATTTGTCAATGTCAACGAACAGTAATCATTACCTATTCAATCTTTCCTCCTTTGTAGATTATAGGCTCGCGTCTGATTACTGGACTTAGAAGACTTTATTTATGTCAAATGGGTGATACTAATAGTGTGTTTGTCGTATAAAGTTAAACCAAAGTGCTTTTGGACAATCGTATTAAGAAATCCAAATAAAAAAATTGTGCCTTTTCGAATACGTTGTAATGATGCGATCGACTTTGTCGTTTTGTTACAAAATCTTAATTTTAAACGTAAATTTCACCTAACTGTTATACTTTTGTATCAAATATTACTGACTTTCAGTAAATCTGATAAATCTTAACTTGTGAAAGAATTATTTTTTACTGTTTTTTAAAAACTGTCAGACGTCTATTTAATTCCACGGATAAAAGACTTAAACTAGGTACCTATACAATTTGTTGGAATTCTCTCTTAGTAGTACAAATGAGTAAACCTTTTACTCCACGTAGTATTTAATAAATAAAGCTGCGCATCGAGTACAAACTATTTTTCATTTAGGCCGCCATTTTCTTTAAGTTAGGCAATTAAGAAGGAAAATATCGACCTCTTTTATTTGTGTTCCCCAATGGACAACTTTAGCTCAAGACTTTCAAGTTCGGGATTCCGAAACTTGTTTTAAACGATTACGGAGAAAACTTAACACATTATATTTACCCTAAAATACTATACCTACGTAAGTCAATATTTACGTGGCAATGTGGAGGAAAATGCAGTCAACATGTTTTAGAGATAGTATCAAGTGATTTTGATAGAAGGTTTTCACTTTACAACCTAGCACCCAAGTTTATACATAGATATATAAATGCGGTTCTAAAATTTCAATGGTTAGGTTTTAGCAATGGAGACTTGAAGAGCGTCTAGTTCGCACAATTGAGGGTCTAAACATTTACAAACTTCTAGACAAATGGAAGGGACAATGGAGTTTTAGCATCTGATAGGTACTACCAAAAGGTGCTTATGTATTTACGAGAGCCCCTCAACATTATGAAGAGCAATGCTTAAACTTTTGGTCAGCTATATGTCATTACCGCCTGGTCCCTAATTATGCGAGGATGTGTAGTCCGGTCACTGCTCCCTTAAGACCACCACCATTAATTGCTATTTGTAGTGTGAGACGTCTATAAATCTGTCAAGTTTTAAAATAATGATGACACAAGTTTGAGTTAAGGGTTCAATGGTAGGACATCATAGATATAAGATACCTTCCGCTCTGTGAGATACGAATTCAAGTAAACTTTAACATACTGAGAGCATTATTGTATTTTCAAATCATAATAAACGTAACAAATGTCTGTACGTACATATTCTACTGTGAATCGGATGAGACCTTCATAAATTCAACTTTTTGGAGTAGCAAATGTTTCATTTTCAGAATTGATGAGCCCTTCTCCCGAGAGCTCGAAAACTAAAGCGAAAGTGTGTCCTTGTTTATGATGAAATGGACTGTGCACGGAAATTACGTTACTTCTGCCACAACAACGCAATTTACTTCCGAAAATACTTCTGTTTGTGTAGTTTTAATGCTTTCTTGCACTTCATCACGACCTTTGTTTGATTACATTGATGAAGGAATAAACCCTTGTTATTACAGATCGTAATCCAATCCCGGCAGGATTGAGTCGATTAAAGGATTTAGGATGCAATAAGGCATCAAATTGTACGAGGATGAGGGAGCTTTGTGTTCAGGGAAATTTCACGCCACAGCTGTTGAAATATATTTACTGAAGGAAAAATTGTGATAGTAACTTATTATGTCAATGCAGTCTAGCCATCGAAGCTTAGCGAGGGCCCTTATTTTCAAGGTGATATATTATTACGTAATCAAAAGAGGCTGTTTTCAAATGGGATTTTAACGATTTCCTGGAAAAATAAAGTTATTATGATGTTTTACTGGGTGAAAAATCTCTCCACATGAACTTTATAATAGGTTTTAAAAACGTTGATTGTCGTTAAGCAGGTTTGCCATTTTTACTTATATTATATATGTTTTATTTATTTTTACCGTTAAACTGTGATACTATAAACTGAAACTATATACGGTAAACTGTGGATATACATTGGTACACCTGTGCCAAACCCTTCGAGGAATACAGGCGTGGTGGTTATTTTTAAAGTGCGCACGTAATAGGTATTTAATTTACAAGAAAATGTTGTGCAATATATGAAAATATTATATATGTACCTAGAAACCTATTATTGTTGAGACAGCACTTCAAATGTTTCCCTTTCAGCACATTCGGAGTGAAAGCGCTCGTGAAAGATAAACATTAGTTTCGAATTTCAATTAAGCTATGGTTTTGAAATTACATGGTGGGTTAATAGTCCTATGTGATTATATAATCAACGTTTCTACTTACTCGGAGATTTGTACTATGGAGATCTCAATTCAGGAAATACATAGAGCCTGATGATGATCACTGGAGACTGTTGTAAGTGCCAAGTGTTCTACTACTAATAGCAAAGTTTACTAAAGGGACTGATATTGCGGCCTTCTTCAACAAGATAAGTCTGAAATGGGGTAGTTGCCTTTAAGGTATCACAGGGTTACTGAGAGTAGTTAACCATTGTGACGATCAAATGTCAAACGGGTGTGCATAATCGTATAATGGCCGTTTCATGTAGATTAGATTTTATCACAGACCTAATGAATATGTAGAAGCGGAATATCTCCAAGCAGATACGATCGTTTAGGTATGTACTAACGAGAAATCAAAAATAGCGTCTTGGGTTTATGAAGAAATACTTTTATTACAAGAATGGTGGACACATTATTATTATATGAGGATTTAAGATCGTTAAGGCCCCCCTACCGACACATAACAATATCATCGCCATATATGCCGCTTTAACACGCGTCATCATATTTTTACGACAGGCTTATGATGTTCGATTAAAATTTATAGATTCAATAATATTGTGATGGGTAATCTGTATGTAGAGAAAGTTGTTATTACGATGCGAATAAATTTAGAACACGAACGTGAAAGTACTTATTGTAAATGACGCACCCATTTCTCTGAAAATAATATTAAGCCGCTAATCATCATATAATATATTCGGTCTTTGTAATTTCTTTTCGTCTAAATCTTTGATATAAAATTCTCAAAGTAATGTGAAGGCCTATTCATAAATGAACATGGAAACGGATTATAATGGTAATGTATGAGCTATGAATGTCACAATCATGAGGTAATAAGATTAGGAACATGCTGGAGACATAGGTACGAGCATAATACGGGCATGGTGCCAAGATTGAGATCCGCGCATACCATCACTAATGTGATTGTGATTGCTAACATTTTGTACATCACCCCAATACCTGGGGTGCTTGGGATAGCTACATTAAGTGTAATGTATCATCATTAATCTATCTCCTACCACCTTCAGTATTATCCCAGGCTTATGCCAGCGCCCATTTTGTAAGAGTACCCGGTTCCAGAGTGGGCGGGCTCCAACGTAAGCTACAGTGTTCTACTTCACCCGCGTCATACCTATTGTTACGATAGATTTCATTTTAGCGTTTTCTCTATGACGCCTTTTCTAGAAAAGACAAGGTATTGTTTCCGATTTTGTTGGTTGTCTCCGATTGATAAAAGTCAATTCCTGCGTAAAAACGATGATGGATGGATATTACAAAAGGGTATTTCATTGTTCAACTCGGAGTATATTCCTACTACCTATGTGACTACATAGTGACGCGACCGACGTATCTCTGACAGAAATACCCCTGTCATATAAAAAAGAAACAATCATGATGATCACTGTTTACAGAGTATAAGAGACATCACAAAGCCGGCAACTACGCATTCTGTCCATCACACTAAGAAATATTGAGCAAAAATTATGGTTTGAAAACGATTTTCGATCGAAGAATCACAGTTTGTGGTATCGCGCAATGCTACGCATTCAAAACATAATATGCAACGATAGTGGGGTCGTGAGGTACTTTTTTGAAGTTCAGTTATGGCGTTCAAAACGTGTTTTCCTAAAAAAATAATTTCTTGGAATTTGAATCTTTAATATCACGTTACCGCAAGGTTCCCAGGTATGGTTCCAGTATACAGGAGGAACTCATAACTTGCGGCTTCTTTATGTGTGTTTGTACACCCGGTAATAAGAGTCAGGGTTATTAAATCAATGAGACTGTGACACTGAAAGTAATGTCCCGGTTTAAGTAACAAGAATGGCAACCACACTTGACGAGGGCAGATGCTGATGGTGTCGCTACCTACTATAAATTTCATTGAAAATGTACATGAATTTTGCGTTGATATTTTGGAACAAAGAGAATTTGCAAAGGGTGTCAAGCGAGATTAGATTTTTAATGAGAAGCTATTATTCTTGCTTCATTGCTTTGCACACAACATTAATTTTCGACTTCGTCAAACGATGTGTCATGAAAAGATTTATAAACAAAATTATGCGCTGATTAGTTTCAATATTGTCATCATTGCTATTGACGCTTGCTTTATTTCGTGGAACTAATTTCTTGACGCTCAGAACTAAATGTAATGTTCGTCACACAAAGCTGCTTTGAAGGCTACTCTTTGAAATAAAGCAATGCGTTTTGGCATCTAACATTGTAATCATAAATATAATAAATTTAATGAGTACACACTCATTAAATTTCTCAGAAGAGCTTTGACTGAAATTTCGTATTGGAAAATTCCTTAATTCACTGCTAGCATCACTCATAAACCAAAGGAAATAAACGAACACCTGAAAGGAGTGGAGATTGATGTCGAGGATTAATTTTTTTCAATTATTCAAATCCTTCACAATTCAAAGATTTCTTTGGAAGGGTGTACATGTTTTTAAAAGGTTTCTCGTTTCAAGGATGACTTGTAAGGGATGCAAAGTACTAAAAGTCAGCTAATCAAATCGGGAGCTCTTGCGACGTCTTTCAGTCGAGTCACGTCCGCTTTTGTCAGCCGCCGTCGACGGCAGTAAATTATTATTATGACGTCACATAATTTGACTATCCAGAGGATTTATTACCCGTATCACAGTTTGTACCGTGTTTAGGTCGAAAGAGTTTAATCACTTTGTAGCGAAACACGTAGCTTTGCTGCTATTTTGTTTAGTTTTGGTTTTTCTTTTTTGTCTGATGTGATAACGCGGATTGTGCTTTCCTGTTTTGCCGAAAATATTATTTAAATAAAAATGTTTGTGGGATTAATATTAAAGATAAATAACATGAATTAACAAAATATATTATTGTGGGCTTATCGCGTTAGCAGTTCAGATGGTTTATGCAAAGGTATTAAATTTAAAAAAAAACCATGTGGGTTTTCCAATATATAGATAGGTACCGTATAGCTTTCATAGGCACTTAATAAAAGGTCTGGCGATTAGTCTAGTATTGAAATAATGTTTAAAAATGATCCGTTTTGAAATGGATGCACTCATTTCATAACAGCTCACACAGACGCTGAAATAACGTTCTGTTACGGACAGACCATTATGAAATATCATCTAAAATAGAATATTGTTCCGTGTTCGTGCATTTTTTTACATTTCATGTGAGGTACAACAGCTTTTCTTATAGGTATCTACTGGTAGTAAGTTATACTGTTTGTCAATACGAGTTGCAAAATTGTACGAGTACGTACTGTGGATTCCAAATTATAAGAAGGGTGAACAGGCAATAAATGTGTATGGGGATACTATCAAGTTCGATAAGGCATACAATATTTCATACGATATTTGAATATTTGCCGTGCCTGTGGAAAATGCGAGGAAAGCAAAAAGTGTGACTTGCCAGCTGGTTGTTGATTTATGTTGTTGTACTTCCAACTTTCGTTTCTTTTTCTTTCGAGCTATTTTGTTATCACGAAATATTATAACAACGAGAGTTCCACAAGAAATGGTAATTTTATATAAACAAGAAATCATAACTTCTATAAACTAATAATTAAGTTCTTCTTTTGTTTGGAGTTTATTCCACACTGGCTTAAGAAGTGAAGTTATGTATCTATAATTTTTAGCTCAATTTTTTTTAGCTTAATTTTGGATACAAATAAAAAACGAACACTAAAGTAAAATGAACACTATGCCTAGGCCCGACCCTGAAATTATTATAGCGATATTCCAATGCCTGAATGGGTTCTACCACTTTTTCCGTGAATGTCGAAAACGCTGAATCAGAAAAGGACATTTTAACAACAGAGGGGTTAAGCAGCTTTTGAATAAGGGTCAAGTCCATCAATGTGAAGAGGAATACATTTATTTTACGATGGCACTTTTATCCGCAAACTTAATACGGTCGAATGATGAAAAAATAGGTTTATTCGATTTTCCCTACAAACTATAAAGATCATATCATAAAGTAAAGGAATATGATAGACACTTACAACTTCGTAGCAAACAAGAAGGCTTTATAGTTCAAAGTATTTGCTGGGGTATCTGCTTGTAGCATAGCTCTGAAGTGTCCGGTGCTCTGTTTATTTTTCAAGATGCTGTGTCTAGGGATTGCAAAATCCGGAGTTTTTTCAAATCCGGATTTCTGATTTCTCGTCCAATTAAAATCCGGATTATCCGGAGTTTTCGAAGTTTTTGGTGTTTTAAGTTATTTTGTTAAAATTTATATAAAATAGTATAAATTAATTGAAATCTGCATCAATTGGCTCAATTCACAGCTCGACAGAATAAAATCAACTAAAATATTCAATAAATTTTGGGTATCAGTAATTTTTCTCGTTATAAATTTACATAATCATTACATAACATAAACTGTACTTAAACATTGATACTCCAGCACTCCAGTGGGGAGGAGCTGGAAAAGCATAAAAGTACTCGTTTTTTTCGTCCAAATAAAATATGTTTAGATTAAAATTTCATGATGAGATTTGATCATTATGATTGACCCTATCGATTAGTGCCATAAAAGTACAGGATACTATTTTTTCGGAGTTTAGTCGGTTCGATTCCCGGGTGTGGCAAGTGTATTTTCAAAATTATTTAAATGCAGTTTTGTTTCTTTTTAAAAATAAAGGAATGTTTCCTTTCAGTAAAATTTGCTAACTTAAGTATTAAGAGTACTTTCCCTCCAGGTAGCATTATAAAATTCCACCCTGTATATGAGGAGCGGAGCATTAACCAGAGACGTAACTTATGGCGGGTGAAATAAGCAACGCGTACGAAGTCGCATGCTGTTCGCTATAACTTAGAATAGCATACCATAATATGAAGTACTTTTAAATTTATTTTGTCTTGTAACAATGGACCAATATTTTTTAATTTAATTTATTTATTTTTTATTCTTATTTTCGCATTAAAGTAGGTAATATCGATATACCGATTAATTACAATCAAAATAATTATTATAATCAAAATTAATTACAAATATTATGCGTTATAATCAGTTTTGACTGAAATCCGAAAAAAGCGGATTTGAGTCAGAAAATCCGGATTTAAAAAAGGCAAGAAAATCCGGATTTTTCAGTTGTTTTCGAATTTCGAAGAATCCGGATTGCAATCCCTAGCTGTGTCTAACCAGTATCTTAACCTGATCGTGAGCGCTTACAGGCTTACTACATCAGCGCCGTATACTTACATTAGTAGTAGCAGAACATAGACCAAGGCGAAGTCACGAAGTAGGACGTGCGTACAATATCTTGTGACGCGGTAAAATTGGTATTCAATAGTGTCAAGTAAGTACCTACACGTTCATTGAATTGTTTGAAGTTATCTGTCTGAAGTGTCGAAGTCTTTGAGACATTTGGGAAAATTATAAGTTCGAAGTTCATTCAATCCCGAATAAAGTTAGTATGGAAATCCAATTTTCACATTTTCAGACGTAAGTATGGACACATGCCATTTATGTCTAGATATAAATAGACTCTTCATTGATCTCTGTAATATGAAGCAGTAGGCAAAGACGTTCTAATAGTATAACGAGACACATGACGAAAAATAAACAGAGGCGCTGCCAGAGACGTACCAGACTCCTTTTTGACTAGTTTATGTTTTCATTTCATAATCAAACATAGTTACGTATTGACTTAAGCAAATAATATATGTACTTACGTCTTTATCTTTCGGAAAGATTCCCGAAAAGCAAGCAAAAATCTAAAAATAAGAGAAAACCCATTGAATGATACAACCAGAAGCACTTGCAACCTTTTCATATACCTAGTTTTATAACTATAGTTGAGTAGTGAAGTACGAAGACCAGTGCGGTTATCAATTCTACTGATCTGCGAGAATCAATACCCCAGTGATTGTTATCCCGTAAAACTTTACGACTGCGGACTGTCATTAGGATTTCTTCCTAAGTTCATTCTTTTGTGTCCGTTGTTAATAATAAAAAATAAATCCGAATCAATACAGCCTTTATTCGTATTGTTGACAAAAGATTCGTAGTAAGCACAACGACAATTTTGGTATAAAAACTAATTATTTTATCGTTCCCAACGATGAATAAATGGATTTTGAAAAGAAAAATAACATTGAAAATATTTAGAGAACGGCACAGGGTCGTTAGCCCCGGAAAAAAGGTCCACCTAAAAGCTGTAAATAAGACATCAAATTGGTAAATCTCATGGAAAAAAAATTTGTTTTTTTATTTTAAGGCGCAGTCACGCGTTCTTTAATACAGAATTATGTACAAAGAATGGTTTAGAAGATATGTGTGCACAGGTGAACATACACACGCACATATACTGCTAAAATCTCATGCTCGCCCCCTATTACATGGGACCTAAAATATACCGGCGAACTGTGGGTGTACATTGGTACACCTCTGCTTAACCCTTCGGAGAATACAGGCGTGATGGTGGTACTATGAATGCTAACATAATACACTACAAACATATACAGTTAGGCAAAAGTGTACCAATGTACACCCACAGTTCGCCGGTATGTTTTAGGTCCCATGTAATAGGAGATAAAATAATGACGCCGAAATAATGGCCTATATACCTTCCTATATTATGCATAGGGAGGTACATAAGCCATTATTTCGGCGACAGATAATGAGTTTAACCGACCTCTGATCCCTTTCAGAAGTTTATCGAGTTGATTATAAATAGACTCACATTACCAACTATCTGCCCTATTTTCAACCACCACAATTTTCAACCCTATTAGTTAGATATAAATTCCCAAAGTACCAAAAAGTACTTTAACCTGTCCCATATTCCCAATATATTATATCCCAATATATTATAGAATGTCCATTTATTGAGGTTGTATTTTTTAGTGCGTTTATTTTGTTTCCGTAATAAACATGATACCTAATCCTGTCGTTGGTTGGGTTGACCTCAGGATTTAAGGTCTGTAGGATTATATTAGGCAACATTAAACAGTAATACGGCATTAAAGCTTGACGTCGGCTAGGAGATATAAATATTATATGAGTTTTGAGGTAATCGCACACACATGGAAACAAATCATGGATCTTTATTGCACATGTTGGAAGTGGCCGCTGATTGACGAGGCTCTGATAATCTACATGACAGATGGTTGCCAGATTAAAATGATTCCCAGACCAGTCAAGAGCATCCACATTATGGATAAAAAAATGCGGTCAATATTCTCATGTCTCGAATGGCGTGAATCACTTCTTAGTAATTACTTAGCTTACCTAATTTAGCGGACTTATTTTATCAGCAATCCATTCAGACTATGTAATGATTTCTACTTAAAATACTTTCAACAGTTGTTGGTCATCACTATAACTACGTACCTACACGACTTTGTAGTTCCGAATGATGAATCAAATATTGACTACTATTCGAGTGAGATAAGGCGAGAAGGAAATTAAGATAAACGATCAACTTCCGAGTTCAATCAGGTCGACTTTTGTTTTATTTAGTTCACCGCTACATTTTAAGTGGTTTACCGCTGCTGCTTCTTTCCCATTGAATAGGCAGGTAAGCAGTATTGGCATCCATATGGATGCTCAAATGAATGAATAGTCACATTACATCAATCTTAAAAATAATTTCTATTTCGACTGATAAAATATAAATAAACAAATAATAGAAACAATCATCTTCAAACTCCGGAAATTAGTAAAACTTTTTAAGGGTGAAATGAAGAAGAGGAATATTAATTTAACTGGGACTTGACTGGCGCAGGGAGGGGAGATTGGTTCAGGCGCCGGCCATTTATAGCTGTCCAAAGGCTCAGAGGTCGAAGGGTACTAGGGCGGTTGTGTGAAAAATTTCAAAATAGCATGTTTTTATTAAACCATCTGCGATAAATCAACGCCACTGTTGAGGTCAGCACTTCAGCAGTCTGACCTTCAATAATCACTGAAACTTCAGCCAAAAGTTATATTTTGTGATAAATGATTCTGAGCTCAATTGTGTATTTCGGTGAACGCGCGAGTAATTAACACACTTTATATTTGTAAAAGTTGGAATTTATTAACATATTCCAACTTTTACAAATACAAAGTGTGTTAATTTCATAGTTTTCATAGATTTAGTCAAGCCTTTTATAAATAATTTGTAATTGTTTTGAAAAAATATTGTTATACTGTAAAAACATAAACAATTAAATCTTAATTAATTAATTAAATCTTTACCTTGAAATGTACAGATTCAAGAAAGCGTAGCCTTGTTTGAACTTTCTGAGAAATTAAAGTGAAGAAGAAAGGATCAATTACAAACGAAGTCCTGTTGCCATCCATTACTTTCTAATGGATTTTTTAAGAGAATGTAAATAAATGATATGGAGTGTTTGTTTTCAGTACAAGCAGCTCAAATTCCGTTAGTTCTCAAGAGACTCGTGGAGGTGACTTAGAATAATGGCTGGAGCACTGCGCATACTCCTAGCCCTAGCCCTGGCAAAATGGTGTTTGATCTTTAATAATAAAGCAAATTAAAATATATCACCACAAAATAATGTAATTAGGTATATGTATAATACAGAACACCAGATCTTATCACAACAAGCTGTCATTACGTACTCACTCATACTGGAGGTTTTAAACTCGAGTGCGTGAAGTATACATTTAAAGTAACTTACAAATTTTAACGTTAAATGTGAAGTTTATAACTTTATTGGATGTACGTGGCGGTTAGTAACATTAGCAATAACTGGATCATATTCATAAATGAGCGATGGCTTGTATCTTTCTCATATTATAACTTGTTTACTTTTGCCGGGTTGCGGTAATTGTCACGCGACATGAGGAAATTCAATTAGTACGTCCCGTGTTATTCTTGTTTCTGAATATAATTAATGTCATGACACTTTATTTTTGGGACACAGATTTCAACGCATTTAACTTGACAGAATTTTGTGGTTTTGATTTTGTTCGCTGCTTTTTCTCTCGGTTGACATTAAGATCTAAACTGGCACACCTATATATTAATGTGTCAATCTCAGGTGCCTCACAGCTTGGGATAATTTCTATTTTTTCTAATTTCAAAGAGTTTAAAAGCTTAGTAAATGAATGCTTCAACTGAGCCAATTTGCTGTTGTTTGATTTGTCAAATATCTTTTTGGAGCTAAATGGCAATTGACGGAGTGTAATGATTGCTTTACAATGTTTTTTGCAAATTTTTAATGCGCTTGTGTTAGTTTCTGCATCTTTTGTGATGATACTATTGGATGGCGCGTCAGTGCTGCGATCTAAACGATCTATAGGCTGGATGCTCGTAGACTTATGTTCGTTCTTGAGTGTTGAGTCCTGAGACTGGACTGCTATTTGACGACTTTTTCGCAATTCACTTCCAACTTGAACAGATACCGAGCGTGTTTCTGGTTTGTCGCCGATCTTTATAGCATTAGAATTGTTTGGTGAGTATGAAGTATCGGGTAGTTGGATAGATTTGATGTCGATGCAAGGAGTGGTCGATGTTATTTGGACTTCTTCAGGACTAGGATGTCGATTTCCAAATATGCGTAGTCGTAGTTCATGAAGGAGAGTCGTAGATGGGTCATTACCTAGGTTACTTATATTCCAAAGAAGCTGCGCCATGTGGCATATTTTATCTATCACTCAGATATAAATATGCTACCAAATATGAATACACAATTAGTTGTCAATTTAACAGATAAAGATCTGAGAGGTTATGTTCAAAGACTGATAGATTGGTTATGTTTTCATAGAGAATTATATTCGAATGAGTCTTAAATTATATAGTAGGTTTTATCTAAATATATTATATTTTTGTATTGTTTATGCTATATAGGTGTTATACTTTTGCGTTCCGGGTTGTTTGAAGAGATACCGCGCCGGTATCTCTTTCAAATAACCCGCCTGTATAATCTAGATAGCTTAATTATCATTTGCTTGATTTTAAGTTCTTACTTCAGAAAAAAACCAGCTATTTGGCATGTTAATACTTGTCAAGTTGAATAAATGCGCAATGTACACACAGTCTATCGGTCTATCGTTAATTCATGTATGGACGGTGAGCTACCCATTGCTCACCGTCCATAGACCCGCGTCTATGGTGGCTCCCGACCGACGCCCGGAGCGTCTCCCGCGGTGGCTGGGCCTCTGACGTCCCTCTCGCTCCGGACCATGGCTTGCACCAGTGCCCGACGCGAGAGTTCGCTGCCATAGAGGAGTAAGCTGAGCTTTGCATTTGTGGCAGTGTCCGTATAGATAGTGTAGGTGTTACGTCGGCCTACAGTGCGACGCGTCCTTTGCTTGGTTTAAACCGGTTTTAGTCGTTTATCCCTGATACTCAAAAAAAAATCAGGTCTGAACATTGAAGAAAAGCGGTCTAACAAAGTTTTGTAGAAGTACCTAATGGTTTCTCCAAGTGGTGAGGAAAATATTGGAATTATTGCAGTCCACTGATTTGGAATACCTATTTATTACTTCATATCCAGTTACTAAACACAATCATGTATTAAATGTAAGTAGTTATATATTTTAGGAAAATTTCCTTAATATTTCCTTTTTGTACGTATTTGAGAAATATAAGTTAAGTTCGGAAATAATGTAAGAAGAACAGTCCGGAGATTGTGCGGAATTGTGCCCGGTAATGGGCAATAGGTATGCTCCCTTATAACGGGTAGGTACCGACTACCTTTCAAAGAATACAGTTGTTAGAATATTTTGCATTAAACAAGCATTGATTCAGCACTTGTAAGCAGAATTATTTCTTCTTAAAGACCATGAAACAAGATTCTAAAACAAAAACAAAAAGTTTTGACGTACCTATTCCATAACAAGTATCTATTTATAAATAAGGAAAGATTGCTTAGTATCTTCTTAAAGATTTCTTTTGAAATAGTTCGCTTTGTGTTAGGTTACGCCGGATATTGTTCTAAAGTCAGAGAATTTCGAATTTGAATGGCAAAAGGGGTATTCAGCTGTCTTTAAGGGAGCGATTCTTCAAATACATATTTCCGATTGGTACGAAATATTGTCATTTTTTGAAATCAGGTAGGTCTCATTTGTCTGTTTCCGTTTGAAATATCTCCGTTCACTTCATTGATCAATAATGTGAAAAGATTTATTTTAAGAATTTCATTTTTAGTTTGACTTGACATGTATGCTTTTTTTTGTTAGGTACCTGTTTCGTACTAACTTTTTTCTCTGCTTCTAACATGCAAATACATATCTGTAAAATCAGAACAACATTCAAAATATCGTATACTTACTACAATTTTAGGCGTGTTAGCACCCGTTCAGAAAAACGTGGAAAAGATGCAGCAAATCGTGCGGTTGCCGCCATATCTGAAAGGGCATTAGGAGATACCTATTTGTAGGTAGTTGGAAGCCCGCTCATTATGACAACAAAAAGTATAGTTACATAAAATGGCATTCCGTCTTTAGGTTCATGGGCTCCGTTTATTGAGTAAGCTTGTGAATGAGTATAATATATACTCGGTTTCTGGGACGTTATCACCCAAACCTTACACCTATGTACCTACCTGTAACACCACCGTCATATAATATAGATAGATTTGTAAGTACCTACATAAGATAATCTCGGTGATCCTTTTTCTACACCTAAATATTCCGGATACGTAAATAATCTCGACACGAGGAACTTTCTTCTTACTGTACTTACTTACTTCAAACGATTGAGTTGAGCAAGATGAATTCGTAAAATGAGTTAAACCTACTAATGTTAAACCATCATAATGGTAATAGGATAGGATCTGATTATTACTTTTCGTTTCAAATAACTAGAAATTTGCACTCTGAGCAGTATTATTTTGCAGAGATAACCATTCAGCCTAAGGACACTTGTAACAACTAAGGTCCAAGGCATGGGTTGTCACCTTATATATTACAAACTGAGAAAGATTATGTACGACTTAGGAACGTCACGAAATAATGTAAAACAAACAAGAACTAAAAACCCTTCACTAAAATAACAATCTGATATCCGAGCAAGCCAAACTTCTCTGCCAACGGAAAATTCACAATATCTTCAATTTTTGATTTTGTGATGGATTGAAACTTGGAAAGGTAGAGTTATGTACTATCTGAAGTAGATTGACGCTCTGTCGTGTCGACAAACTGCGGACCAGCATTTCATACAGTTATGAAACTTTTGATTGATGTGTTTTATGTGAACGATTGTGACGTCTTGTGCGGCAGTACCACTCCAAGTGGCACCGTTCCTGCTTCCGCACTTTAAGTAAAAGTCGTAAAATTCTGGTCGGAATTGCATTCCTGATGTTCAAAAATGGAGTGTGTTTTATCACAGGACAATTCAGTCGGTTTATACACTAATGTCGTTTCCGACTTTAAAAGTTAATGGCACAGGTTGGCTGTGGATGCGTTTAGCTGTTTTTCTAAAACTATTTTACCTGAGCACGGCAAAGCCAAAGGAGGATTTTAGCAATCTAATACATGTGTCTATGTATGTGTGCATATCTGCTACAGTGTATCCGTTAATGTACGTCATAGTGTAGGGCCTACACTATGACGTACATTAACGGATCAGGAATTGTTAGAAGGGTTATGTGTTCCGTTGGTTATAGGCTTTATAAACGTAATGACATAAACACGTGATTTAAAAAAAATACTAAAGTAATTATATAATGTTTGTAGTCTTAATGAACATATTTAAGTAAAAAATAAGCAAAAAAAACATAAAACCCGACTACGACATATAAGTTCATCAAAGAGCTATAAACTAAACTTCAAGTTAGATAATCTATGGGTTATAATTTTATAAATTACAAACAACAATCAAAAAATAATATTGTGCTTTATAAAGAATAGAGTTCCCAAAGGTACCTTTAGGCAAACGTACCATAATTGCTCGAACGCTTCTTCCCTTTCAAATCTATCAATAACATTTTAAAAAACTTTGCTATTTTAAGTAGCTTTTGTAATTAAATTATTACATCAGACGGGCTTCAACATGAAGCGTGGTAAATAATAAAAGAAATGTTAATAAAAAGCCACTTGTGTTCCATTAGTTCCGAATTAATTGAGAATTACGTATTTAATGAAGTTATTTTTTTTCATGGTCAAATACCGTAACATTTGTTCAGTGTAAAGAATTTTAGTTACGAATCGTGTTGCTATCGTAATTCGATAGCATTTACATTCTGTGTAAAAAGTATCGGGAATTGTTCGATAAAACTAAAAAAATAATTTATTCGTCAAAATTTATTATGTTACCTTCAAAGTACGCCCCTTCGCTTGCGATACAGCTAAGCCAGCGCTTGAACCAGTCCTCCATATTTTTTTTGTAAGCTGATTGAGGTATGGTCTTTAACTCCTTCTGCGAATTTTCTTTTTTAGATTCAATCGACTCGAATCGCGCCATTCTGCAGACTGTTGACTTGTTTGCTTATCGTACACATAAACCCATGTCTCGTCGCCAGTTACTATGAAATTCATGAAGGTGAAGTCTGTAGAAGCTCGGGAAATCATGTCTTCAGTAATCTGCTTTCGATGCTCTTTTTGGACAAAATTGAGCTCTTTTGGCACTCATTGTGCGGCGACGCGTCTCATGCCCAAAATGTCAGTCAGAATATTATGAACGAGTTTAAAATATACATTAACCTCTAGAGCATCGTCTCTAAAACTCATACGACGATTTCCAAGTACCAAACACCTGATTAAAATGATGTTTTCATCATTCGCAGCTGTTGGGGGTCGATCAGAACGAGACCAATCAACTACCATTTGTCAGCCTTCTTTAAATACTTTATACCATTTATATGCCAGTGATTTTGAGATACACGAATCACTGTACGACTTCTGCAACATTTTTAGTGATTTGGCACGAGAAATCTCGTTTGATAGGCAAACGTAAGGCAAACTCTTTTTGTTCAAAAAAATCTTCCAAAACAAAATCGCAGATCACTTACAACCAAGAAGTACAAAAACGGCAGATGTAATTACACTGAGTGACATATAGCGCTCAAAGTTACCACGGTAACTCAGAACAGAGCCACCAATCTATAGAAAAAAAAAAATATTTCGATAGGTTTACCGCACCTTCTGTAATTTAGGAATTCCCGGTACTTTTTACACAGAGTAGTATATCGTATTTTTTTAACGTAGGTATCATAAGAGCGGATTACTTTCACATCTCGTCTCTTAAATAATTTAAGAAAAAATAATATACTTGGAACTAAAAAAGAAGTCCCGAGCAAGAAGAGTTAATTGGCATTCAAGAGGCGGGAAGTTTCTGCCACATGTGTTATTCCGTTTTGAGTGGTTTAGAGCCAAAGTTTTACTACAGGGCTAAATTAACCCGCATGTACCCGGTACCTATCTGGATTTTGACCTTTACATGTTTTACCTTTATAGAGAGAAAAATAATGATTAAATATTTAACAAAGTGCAAAAATCTTTTTGTAGATTATTTAACAATTAAAGGTCCCGATGTAGGGGCCAGCCCAATGCTCTGTTTTTGACACAGCCCTTAATTATTCGAATCAATTCAGCGTGTGACGTTTTTGTAAAAAAAATAAAAAGTATATTATTATAAACTGATTCAGACATTTCTAGTGAAACATTTCAAGAAATGTAATATTTATTTGGGAATGAATGTACGAGCAATAGCCGGACGTAGAAATAACAAATTGGTTTCACACCGGCAATAAGTGATAGGAACGACGCTTCACAAATATATATTTTATTATAATAGTCGATGTTTGTGTATGATTGGTATAACAGATTCGTAAGCTTACTGTAACTCGTACTACCATGTCACTAAATAAACGAATATAAAAAATAACGGCCAAACAGAGAATTTTGTCATGCCCTTTAACTCTTACGGTATAGCGAGAGAGTGAGAGGATATAATTATGTACATGGCAAAGGCTGCTTGGTTATAACCTATTGCAATCGTGCAAGTTGACAACTGTCAACCTTGAAAACTGTTTGATTTTAAGGCTGGTAGAACAGAGTGGTATGTACTGGTAAACACTGGTAGAGAAGTTGTATGAATATCACGACTTGATGGACAATTTACTCGAATTGCCTCACAATTCTGTTACCGATTGAAATCGCGTTGTCTGTGCTAGGCATTATACACGTGTATTTTTTTTTGTTTGTTATAGCTAGCACGTAGGTATTCCCTTGCCATCTCTACAGGTATCGTGACGAAACGATGTAACATAATCTTTAGAAAGGTCGGATATCTCGAGAGCTCATAAAATTTGGGCTCACTGAAAGGTTCGCTGACTTTTCTGGCATGAGATATCGCATCGACGGCAGAATATATTATTTATCATTTTCGAGTATAAATTGCTTTCACAGCTAGTTAAAAAGCTAGTTGTTAACAAAATTAATTAACAGTCAATAAAAATATGAGTAGTGTTAAGACGTTAAAGATCACTTCAGATAAGTTTCAAATTCAGTTTCCGTCTTTCCTCCTGGCAAGTTTTACTTTTCTATAGGTAGCAAATTACAGCGTGTACCCTTAATTCCACATCAGTTACAATAGCTAATGATGATAATGATCTAGAATAAATTGTAGATACTATTGCAGGCAGTGCTGCAGGGGTAGGTACTTACGAGCAGATTCTCAAATATACAAAGGTTTCTAACTTAAATAAGTCAATAAGTTTTATTGTTTTTAGCAAACTTGCAGCTGGATCCGAACCATTTTTCTTTGCATACAAGCTATGCAAGTTGTGTTTTTTGCACCGGATACAGTAAAAAAATACTTTTTCGAAAAATGATAAAGTCGTGCAGACCAAAATAAAATAGAGATTATGTTTTTAATCATGAAAAATAACATCACACGTGTTACAACAAACGGAATTATTGCGTTCTATGTGTTCCATGTAAACACATTCGATCGAGTAAATAAAATGGCTAACCAATTCCGTATCGTACATTTATATTCAACGCAGATTTACGGAAGCGTTTATTATAAGTTGGAAGTGAGCAAATAGGACAGAACGGTGTACAAAGACGAAAAAGAAGGCTTTATTCTATTACCAAACTAATTTAGGGTAGAAAACAAAATATTGATTGTAAAAGCGTTCAGAGCGAGGCCACGTGATGCCAAAAGTTTCGATATAAACAATTTCGGATCAAATTGCGTTCACAGTTAGTTTCTGACTAATTGCTTAAGTTGACATAGTTTGCAGGAGCACAATAGCGATCCGAGAACAGACTAATTTTAATTTTAAAACAAACATTTCATATTATGAAATAGGTTTGGGTAAGTATTTTGCTTCATGTTTCAATGGACTGCTAAATTTTGACTCTAACCAAACCAACTCAACTGCCCGCTGCAGATTTTTTATCGTTCTTTGTCTTTTATCAATAAGGAAATATTTTAAAGAAAGAAAAGGGTCTGATTTCAAACTTCTTCATATTCATAGGTATATTCATTTCCTGGTGGCGGAAACGTAGTTTAGATAGACATGCGGTGGCAGTCCAATCTATCATTATTCATGCACAATCGTGAGCTCGGTGTCACGTCGTTAAGTTTTGTTGCTGCCGGCGAGATCACTGGCCTCTACATTCTGATTGGAACATCTATAGAAAATCGTGAAACAAGCAAAGGCACACAAGAATGGATTATGAATTGAGGTCGTAACAATCAGCGTTAAGGCTTTCAAAATTGGCTTTCAAAACGGATATCGACTGTGACAATGGTTATATTTTCGTTTTACATAGCTTCGAGTTCATGTGTGGGGAGGACTGGGAGAGGCCTCTCATTTTAAATTGAGGGACATTATTAGGTACTTCACATTTAGTATGATAATATACTTTGCCAGTGTGTACCTTGCTAATGCGTTCAACATGAGTTCGCAATCAACGATTTACAATATATCTTATCTACGTTTTCAATGCTGGCTGGGAATATCAGATTAGCTATACATTTCACTTAGGTAGTTTTCATTATAAAAACATGAGAATACATTTTACTTTTATCTTTTTGTGTAAATGCCGAAGAATTATCTCCAATCGAAAATTAAAGGGTCCTAAGAGGTCCGTATAAACCGCGCCAGGAGATTTAACCAGGAAGGATTTATGTTTTATTCTGGAGTATTGAAGGCGGCAATATTTTTTCCGTTTTTCCTTTACTATATAATCTATAAATAGAAGATCAACATAGAAGCAAGTTGCTATCTACCTTACTGGTTTTCAGTAGGTAAACAGTATTATTATTATTAGAAAAGGGTTTACTTAGCACTTTCAGATTTCAGTAAAAGATTTTACTTTAAGATTTTAAATAAAGACGCCACGTGTAAAGATCTTTCTTTGAATCCAACTTTTGTTTTAAAATCCAGACCACTGGAAAAATATATCGACATTTAGCTCGGTATTTATAAAGCGTGTGATTTGGGTCGTACTCCATGTTGAGTCGGTCCTTTGTCGGTGCCCTAGGGCGCACTTCCCTGGCAGCCAACATGTGTACCATTTTATTGTCCTGTGTCAGACACGAAGTTAATAAATTACGGCTGAGCTGTACATTACTTTATGTTTGACTTTTACTGCTCGTAAAATTTTACTACAATGGAAGGAATCATAAGATACGTGTGTAATATCCTACGAATTCCAATTAGACTTGTCAGATTCGTTTGAAATAAGTTCCGCGTCTTTTTTTCTGAAAAGTATGCGTACAACAAACATAGGTTTATGCATTTTTTACTATAATAAATACCACCGTAGGCTATAAGTGAAATTTCATTGATCGTAGGTACCTACTACCGCAACGCACGGAATGCGGATCGTATCAGAAAATATTATTTATTAACCTCATTATACCGGTGTTCTGAACTTTTAGATTAGATCTTACACACTACTTCCCATTCCATTGGATATTGCCAATTACCTCACGACGCAACTTGTAGCAAAGATTTCGATTTGGTGTATTTCAAATAGTTCGTACTATATCGTACGATTTTAATTTGCAATTTGATTACAACACGTAGAGTGGATTATAAGTATCGAAAGTGGGTTCCCTGCTTAGAATCGGTGTGTTCTAGACATTCGGTGTTTCTGCTTACGTAATCATTACAAAAAAATACAAATACCCACATAAAGTGGTTTTTGGTCTTTTTTGCTATAAATATGTTGTTGCTAATAAAAAAAGAATACTGCTGCAGAAGTACCGCAGTTACCGCTTTATTACCAACAATTAAATGTACTCGTATGTGAACAAAAATATACAACTATAGGTCCTTCCTTTAAAAATTAAAGAAAAATTTGATTAGGTAACTTTATTTTTATTGAGCCAATATAGGAGGTGTTTACCACGTTGGGTAAAATGAAAAAACCAGGTTCAGAATAGAAACCCGAGTATTGGAATGTAGGGCACGTACGCTTACCTCAAATCTGATAGGTAGCTCCCAATCTTAGAAATGCGCATGTCGCGTTCTTTACTGATCACTGAAAATTCTTATGCAGGAAAATACTTTTAAAGGATTACGTTCAATAATAGCCTGGTTAACCAGGTACAAGTGTAATTGGCCAATGGCGGTTTATGTTGAAGTAAAATAAATAATAGAATAGGTTTCGTCTAAAATTAGTGAAATATTGTATAAAGTTTCAGTATATTTCTTCGCATACGAATGAAATTTGAATTGACTTGCGGTGTTACACAATATTTTACAGGCAGCATTTTGAAAATAAACTTAAAAACGCCACATTTTATTATTTCAACAAACGAAAGTAACGGATACTAATAACATAGTTTTATAATTTTTCAGATTTTCCCTCAACTGATGCATAGGTTCCTTATGTCAAAGCCAAAGCTTTTATTTTAATAAAACCATTTACAGGCACTTTTGAACTGTCAAAGAGTCTGTCAGTTACGTCCGAAAGTTGAAGCTGATGTTGGCACTACTGCCTTGTCAATCTTTCTTGTCTCTGTCACGGCAGGGGACATCTTACGGTGAATGGTGTGTAGTTGCTCGTTCCAAAATGTAGTTAGGTCTCTATGGAGAAGAACGAATAAGTGCCACGGACACAATTGAATATGAACGAAAAGTAAACGCTTTTCTGTACAATATTACTATAACGGTGTGAAAATATCATAGTGCGAACTTTTAAATTTATTTTTTCGCAGTTCCTGTAGAAGCGAATAATGATAAAAAATTTGAATCCCACTACATTCGTCTCGTTTTATCGTATCAACAAACAATTTTATGATGAATGCTTCCGCTACATATTTGTTTGTAAAAATCGTATATTTATTTATGGACGCGGATTGGCAATGTCGCAATACTGTATCAAAAAATTATAAGTTTTCAGAAATGTATAACGTTTTTTAATGTTGAATATGAATCAGATAATTTAGTTTTCCCCGTTATGTATTTGTTTTCGCAGCTATTGGGTTTCACAATGTAGTACACCAGAATAAGTAAGGCAGAAACACGTCTTTAGAATAAATGTAAAGTGAATCTTCTTTATTTATTATTTACAGTTCTGGACTTACAATTTGTAAGTTAAGCTATTGCTACAAGTCCAACGAAAGCGTCATTCCAACTGTAATATTACTCTTTTTTAAATATACACTCAACAGCATTTTTACTAAAGTGAGGTTTACGAAAGAAAATCTTTTTGCTTCTAAGATGCAAAATCTTTTCTGGCGCGCTTCATCCCATCTAATTCCGAGCTTTCTGTAGTAAATAAATCTCTAACACTGAGATTTTCGACTATTAAGCCGGTCTTTACTAAGAATAAATAACTCTTTTTGTTTCGTTAGCCCGTAAAGATGACTATTACTGTTTCAGTTTGAAGGTCACCACTCACTACTGCGCTAAATCCACTGCGAGATTCTGCCTCGATGGTTGAATGGACGCTGGCTGCTTACTAGTGCTCACGCTATAGGTAATATCTGTCATGGCGCAACGAAAACACCGTATGGTTCTTGTATACGACTTGCGTTGAATTTATTCTGGTATTTACAAGAAAGAGAAAATAATATGCTGTTGGTGTCGATTTATAACACCACGTGGAATGCTTCTCTTAGTTGAAAAATAGGTAAGCATTCTGAATCAGACTGTACATCACCCACACCATCTAAGAATTAATTACTGTAAATGTAAATAATAGTGGTTGATTTGTTTTAGGTAAGTGCAATGTATTCTTTTGCTATTTTAAAAACCAACCGCTACACTTCTAACAATATGGAAACAGTCACATTGAAAGCATTTTCATTATACCCTGGTTTAACACAATTGTGCTCGTAGGATTAATTTTAAGTCGTTTTTGCATATTTCCAAACATATCGTTATAAAAAATTGGTATGAGAAAGTTTGTTTATGTTTATACGTTAGCTACTAGAGTGATTCATGTTCAGTTGAAAGCTTAAATAGCAGTGAAAAGAAATCGAATTTCGAGATTTGACTATTTATTTATCGAAAGCTCGGTTTTAGTGGGCACCATTTCAAAGCTGAAAATAATATTTTAGTAAAACATTCGTTGAATAATCTGAGTTTTATTTAGTTTATCTGCGGGTCAGATGTGTCTATACAAGAAATAGGTTTACTGTAGCTGTTTGACATTGTACAAAGGTTTGATGGATATCGATTCTAATATTGTAAGAGTGGAGTTGTAAGAGTATTGTAAAAGGCTCGATCCGATCAATCTAACAATGTAATACTAATGTTTTTTGTTGTTATTTTACATCTCTAGTTATTTGTAAAGGTAGAGTAGGTATGTGTTGTGAGACATGTGTTTTGATGGATTGAAATTAAATTCTGTTTAATATATTTGTTTGATGTTTTTGATTAGTTGCTTAACAAGCAATATATTGTTATTTTCATGTTTCTGACCATCTGTAACAAATGTTTTATGATTATACGCAAAAATCTAACGTTCTGTTTTGAATGCTAATTGACGAGTTTAACATGCGATTTATTTTTTACGTAGTATTCTACTCGATTAATAATGAAATACGCATGGAGCAAATACGATGTAAAGCGCGCGGTGGTCTCGCGTGAGAGGAGTAACAATAAATAAATGTAATTGACGAGAGACGCATGCCGTACGTGCCCTTTCAGCTACAGAGTGATTGTGAAACAATTAGTCCATTTCATGGGACAGTTTTGAACCTTTCTTTTGTAGAAACGTTCAGTTTATGATCCTAGTACCACCAAACTTCCGTCATTTTATCCAGGTTGAAATTTAGGTAAAGGAATAAATATGTAGTTAGAAGGTAGTTGAGTAGATGGTATGCGTAATTGTTCGCCCGAATGCTTAGCCCCATCCAATCAGAATAGAAAGATTAATAGCTGTGTGAGTGATCTGGTTTTATTATAATCTGCGAGAAAAGAAGAGCAATTCTCGTAAGTTTTAACAACGATCGCATTCAAATCTTAGTGAGTTTTAATACGTCAAATAAATCTATAATTTGATACTGATTGTCGCTGAGATGAGATTGCGACTAGATTTTAAACATTTTTGGTTACGAGTATTGGCTGGTGCGATTGACGAATTCATATTGTATATATATAATAAAATTCGAGAAGTTACATAAACATAACGTTTTTTGCAAATCTTTTTCATTTTCTAACTCCTAAAAAACATCCTCCTGTGAAAATCGTAATTGCATAATTACGAAATGATGATGAAAAAGGACAACGCATCATTACACAAAGCTGTTTAGAAAAAAGCAATGGAAAAATGGCCCGGTAAAACAATTAAGAGATAAACCTAAACGCCCTTTAAGTCTTTGTTATTCTGATCTTCGCAAAATTGAACAAATTGATTTACAATCGGAAAAATTGGTACCTTCTGTTCGTTTACATTGGGACTATTCGTTTGCGTACCCAGCTTTAGTTATTCATATTCCCGGAAGTTCCAATCAAATGAAAACAGAATGGTCTCTGAGCAGTTCGTTTGACGCAATAATTTATTGTGTTATTTTTCCTTAAGGAAAATGAAATAATTTTGAAGATTGTTATACAGTGACATGGAATGTGTAACTATAGATTAATTTCTAAAATTATTCGTTTTAATTAATAGGTATGGAATGATATATAAATTTTATGAATAAATAACGTATGTAACTTTCATTTTATTATGTTAGTTTTTGTGAACTATCGCTTTAAATATCACCACTTAAAGTTAACTGCTTCGTGGTCATGTATTATATTGTTATGTATGAAATGCTATAGAAACAAGAGATAATTGGAGACTTTTATCTCCGTCGCATTAGACCCTTCACAACAGAATTAAGTGTGTGGAATGGTACCTAATGTGTAAAATCCGATTATTAAAATCCCACGTGCGGCGAAAAACGCTCTTAAATTTAGCTGCGCTTGTGCTGTATCAACATCGCCTTGATTGCAAGCGGTAAGTACTTTAGATTGCAGCAAAACTAAAATAAATGTTGTTTTTAAATTAGTTTGAAGCAACTTTATTCATAATCATGGACTTTTAATAATAATATGTTAGTTATGTATTTTTAACATTTATTGTCAAACTAGTAATTATTTTTCATTAGCAGTATCTTATGCCTAGTTATTGGCAACATGCTCTTCCCTATTAGGTACATGGTATGTAAACAATGGGTTGACTATACAAACAGGCGTTTAAACACAATGCAACCACGTTCAAACTACATAACAATCGTAATGTATAAATACGTCACTTCACCGCGATAGAGTCTTTGTATATTTTTCCATCGTTAAAAGTGCGTTGTGTTGTCATATCGATGGGGTGGGCACTCGTGGCATGTGGACGTCGAAGGGAAATGTTACACATCGGACGTTTTTATTTTATCTTTTGTTTATGTAATAAAAAGCATTATTCAAAAGTAGGGAGGGTCGGTATACACTTAATCGCGTCGGCGTATTCGGTTCGTTGTTGACAATACAACCTTTGACAGCGTTGTGGTAAAAATGCCCAAATGACGCACTTATGTGTGTATAGCGACCCTCAGTGACGAAAAAAATATGCCTTTGTGCTTCTGATGGTGTAAAGAATTTTTTGAAAATATTTAAATTGGGAATGAAATACACGCTTACTTTTACACCGTTTTGAAACCGAAAGCCATAAGCTATATCATACTGACAAACTATTGGCACTATTATTTTCAATAAATAACAAAAAAAAAAAACACGATAATTTGATTTGTGGAATAGTGAGAACTCGAACGCTTCCTTGCAGTCAATGCATATTTGTGTGTAAACCTTATGGAATACACATGCGAACGGTAGCCTTCGAAAAATAAATTCATGAATCCCACAGAAGCGTTGCTAACAAACTCGACTAGAATTCCTGTGTTTCAGCTCCAGAACGATGTAAAAGTAACCGTGTATTTAACAACATCTATTAACAAAATAGAAAATTAATGTACCGTAGTAAGTTTTGGTATCAAATTTCCAATAAACAACTTGAAAGATTTCGAGATACCATTACGCATTACAAAGACAGCCAACATTTTAACAAAGCCTGTTTTAATTAATCTCTTTTTGCAAATTAAATAATAAAAGCTACATTATAATGAGCGAGTACTTGTTGATGGTAGGTACTCCCCAAATCACAAGCTTTTCAAACGCAATCGAGTAAAAGCCACTGTGGGGAAATTAAACAAGTAGGTACCTACAACAAGCTTTTAGTGAATGGGGATTCCAATGAAGCATGTACTTATAATTTAGGTACAGTAGTAATAAGTACATTAAATTGGTATTTCCAGCGAAAAACGATTTTATGTATTCCACGAATTAATTGGGAGCAGGTTACAAGTGGGCGTGCGTATTACTTCAATCATAATATACCTATCTAATAATATAGGTACATTGAACACATTTGTTTTGAATAGGTATATTTCCAAGTGGGCGAAGAGAAGTATTTAGAGGGAAAATCATGTATACCATCATGACTGTATTCCTCGAAGGGGTAGGCAGAAGTGTAATTAATGTACAGTCGTAGTTCACCGGTATGTTTTTAAGTCCCATATAATCATCAGGGAAAATTATTGTACTTGTTTTCTGTATGCTTGTTTCTAGCTGAAAAAAAGATTGCGTACGACACACGATGACAGGTGTTCCATAGTTTGATCAACAACACCACATTTGCCTTCCAGTGTGGAATCATCAATTAATCTCACTTAAACAGATGCTTCTTGCTTCTCGCCATCACCCGAAGATGGGAACAACATGTACGTAAAAAAAAAGGTAAGTGTTAGCTTCTAGCAGAAATTTATGACGGGTGCAGAAAGACTCTTAAAGTCTTTCTGCACCCGTCATAAATTTCTGCACACAAAATTGTTGAACGTATATTCCTTATAA
This sequence comes from Caradrina clavipalpis, assembly GCA_932526535.1. Classification (NCBI taxonomy): domain Eukaryota; kingdom Metazoa; phylum Arthropoda; class Insecta; order Lepidoptera; family Noctuidae; genus Caradrina; species Caradrina clavipalpis. Next base: position 9,924,981 of record OW052093.1, read on the forward strand.
ATTTAGTCTTCGATAACTACGTTTAATTACAGGACTAACTTAACATTAAGCTAAGTAACGGTAAAAGAAATTCTGAAACTTTATTAAATTAAATTATCTGGTGAAGAAAAATCTTTCAACAAATCGGCACTCTCGAAAATGTCTCACGATTTTTATTTACTGTAGTTAGACGGACGAACGAATGATAAAAAGTGCCTAATATTGTAAATAATAAGGTCTAAATAAATTAAGTTTTATAAATACATTAGCGTCTGCCCGCGTCTTCGTACGCTCGGTTTATACGTCTTTGGTCACTGCTATGCTTCTGTGACTCGTAGCGTGATGTTATTTGCCTGCCTTTTCTATTCGTCATAAATTTGGCTAATCCGGCTAAAAGATTTTTTTAAATTTGACTGTTAGTTTTAATAGTTTCAGTATATTCTGTGCGGTAAAAACTCAATTACACGTTTTTTGCAGATGTGCCAATATTCTACTAGGTGAGCGATATGATAAGCGCTTTTAAACATTCACACAAACAAACTCTTTAACTTTATCATATTATTATAGATACACGTGTATTTGTCTTGTTGGATCATTCACGTTCTTTATTTCTTTAGAAATGTCTTCAGTAGATAAATAATTAATATTGCATATATTGTGTGTCACAAGCCGAACCTGATTTCAACTAGATAACCCTAAAGTGTTTAGGCCTAACTAGATTGTCCTGGGCTAAACTAGTACATCCTGATACGCGTATCTGGTTTTGTCAAAACTAACAAACTAATTAGACCTAAAATTGAGTTTGGCCGGTAACACACTTATTTACTCGCTGAAGCCATAAGTATATAGCCGCCTTGAATATAGTAACCTTCTACTTATGCACTAAACAGTCCCCCGCAAGTATCTTTAGATCTCTGTTTATCTCATAACTTCAACAGAACTCCTTCTTTTATGGTTTTTGTTTACAAAGCAAATGCGAATATTTTTTTATTACTGTCATGAAAATGCTTTATTTTCGCATTTAGTTAATTTCAAATGGCACTGGGGAGCGACCACTGTTTTGCATGAAAATTATTTGTATCAACAGAGTATATTAGGTTCCAGGATCGTTATCTCTGTTTATATCACATGTTGGTACATACCTACGTCTTTCACTTGTTAAACATATTGTCTATAAGGTAGGTCCATTTTACTAGTTACATATATGTAAGTTTTAGTCGTAAAGTATACAAAGTTTAGACCTTAAAATATTTAACAATAAGGCGTCGCTGACGCTGCCTTGAGCAAACCGACGTGACGCGCGTTTTTATTGCATTTTTTTAAATCCCGATGTGCAATATAAATGACGCCTGACTACCGTATTATTGCACAAAGATGACGCTGAACTAGAGCAGCTGGTAATAATAAGCCTGTCCACACAGTGTCCGCCTATAACCTACTCGATCCCGATTGCCATACACGGAGAGGGTCAGCTGGCTACTAAACTCTAACAAGCTTTATCAATCACTCTGAGTGTTCAAGTAATTGGACACCGCTCAGCCTATTATCATATACCTACTCTTACTACAATGTGGTTACGCATTAACCAGATCATATACTCAGAATCGAGACCCGAATAATCAATCAATACCAATCCACTACAAAAGTTTGGTCGGTACCTACGTCTATCTGCAGAGGTTAGATACATTGAGCGGGTATTTTAAAAGAAAAGTTGTTACATTTAATAGGCATAATTTTGTATATCAGATTCAGGTGGCCTTCACAAACGGCGTCAAAGCTTGTCATTAGATTTTGTTTTACGTAGGCCGGGGTTTTAAATTGCCGGCGCGTAAATGCCTTTTTTATACCTATTTACGCTTGTGTTACATTGCAGAAGATTCTAGCTAGAGTGTCACTTTTGATTCAATACCGCTCCATGGAAGTGATAATGTCGTGTACAAATTGGAACGTAGGTAATAAGGACAGCAAGGGTGCTCTTATAGAGACTATTATACTGTTATAGTCGATTCAGAACATCAATGGTGGAATACGTATCTCAATAAAAATAAAAGCAAAATCATAGATATACCTATAGTGGAATGGTGTTGAACGTAATTGGTACATGCACCTTTCTAGACGTATTGATTTGAAATGGAATTACGATTTGAAACAGCTGCCCCAATTTAGTTGCTTACAGTTCGGCGCTAGCTGTAAATCGTATAAGCTTCTGTTCTTTTCTTTATTGCAAAATAGGACTTGGGTTTTTACGCCAATCAACCTTAAGGTGATAACAGAAAAAACACGGCAAATGAGATTAAACGCAATAATAGAAAACATTTAATTCAATTTAAGCTCGTATTGTATTGGACTAAACTCCATTCAGGACAACATTAGAAAAATAAGTGCGAAATAACGACTGTTGTTACGTAATATTGTTGAAATGACATTTAAATTTAAACGTAAATGGTATATAGATTACATTGCTTTATATTTAAATATCTAATAATGTCGCACTAACGTTAGAATTATATAGTAATTTAAAAATGGATTTTAAGCTGAAATGGATTAAGTTTCAAAACGACAAAATAATAGCACACTGTAGTAAATTGCGTAAGTACATGCACGCAAAAGCATCGACGAACAATATTTTTAAGCTGTACCGCATATACTATACGAGGAAGCAATAACCGTCAGAAAAACTGAAAGGCACTGAGAGGCTCATAAAGTTGAAAGGTTTTCGGCGTTGACTTCAACTTGTAAATGTTGCAGGAATGTGGTGTGTGCGAGCAGCGCAGGGCTGGTCATTGGCCTGTGTCCAGGTTGCAGACGTCTTTCCGTTGAAATGTTGATAATTCTAAGAAGGGAAGAAGAAGTGAAAATTTGTGAGATACGGTTCACAATGCATCCTTCCTACTGAAAAAAGAAACCACTTACTCAGATAGACTCACCCGCCCCTACTTACACCTATTACTTTGGCTAAAGGCCGAAAATTTGATTTGCGTGGTTTCCAAGTTGATTCGTTACTTTAGTTAAGGACACGCCTGAGCCGACCTATTACTTGAAAATGCTACCGAATTACTGTCCTGTGACTGTAAATGGTTCCGTTTGATTAATGAGATTTTTCGTATTAACATAGAAACCCAGTTTACATGTAAAATGGAGATTTATTTCTACCAATTTAGATGGTAACAACCGTAATTGCGATTAAATTATTGCCCAGGTTTGAGTATGAAGTTGTTTACTCATGTAAGTACTTATTGTGCCATGTACTTACCCTAATCATTAGAGCTTTGCTTAGTAGGTATGGTTAACATTAGGAATATTCATTTGATATAGAATAATTTCTCAGACTCTGACTAAATAATTTGTCATATTACATAGAGTTTGCATAGAAACAATGTAGCGTATGTGTCGAAACCGAATTACGTTGTGGTTTCAAATTTTTATGTGCAGTTAAAGTCGAAACCATTGGTCATCCACTGAACACCGGGTGTCCCCATTTGGTGTGATTAGTGGTTAATCAAAATACACATTCAAAACTGATTTGACAAAGTAATTAATGAAACGTTATTCGAAAATAGAGCCTACATATGAACAAAAGCATGTATAAACTAAAATTACTTAACTGACTGATACTTGGTACGTGATTCTTATCCCTCGATAAAATACATCAAGTTAAAAATACTTTGACAGAATACAGGACGTGTGCAGAAAGAGAAACGAAAAAAATATCAGTGATATATTTTCCCTCCCACATTGCTTTCCTCAATTATATCGGGATCGACGGCTATTTCCGAAGGTGCGACATCAGATAATAATTTCGACTTTTTGTTCGACGGAATGAAGTCATTTAGTCGTTGAACCAGTGTTTATTTTGGGATTATTTTTTTCACTTTTAAATAGGCCTACGCCGTAAATCATCAAAGTACCCTAAATGATTATAATTAAGAGCATGCAATCCAACATTTAGCAGTACACAATCTGAAACTACCATCATAGGCAAAGTAGCAATATAGGCAATTGTATACATATTTTTATTACATATTGTGAGGAATATAGTAACTTAACCTTGATTTTGTATCGGTCATCGTAAAGCGTGCATACATAGAAAGAAAAAAATATAAAAATATACCATCACGCCTGTATTCCCCGAAGGGTTAGGCAGAGGTGTACCAATGTACACCCACAGTTCACCGGTATATTTAGGTCCCATGTAATAGGGGGCGAGCCTATTGCCATTAACCGGGCACAAATCCAAACTCCGAGCTGCTACTGCGAATTTCATAGAAAAACCCAATAACACTTTTTGCTCGACCTGGGAATCGAACCCCTACACATAGAAAGTGACAGTAAAATATAAAAAAATACGTAGGTAGGTAGTGTAGAGGTACCTCAACCCAAAATATCAAATAGGTACAATTTGTTTCGTTGTCACTTTGCGCAAGCTGCGACATATGCGAATAGTACTTTTGTGTAGACAATATTTAGGGCAATAAATCGTACAGCCAGGTTTGATAAAACTGCGGAATCCTTCTCACTTATCACAAGCTTAGGCACCAGGGATAGCATAACGATAAGCAGTAAATCATAAATACTTTTCTCTACAACACTTGATATTTGTTTTTCTTAATTGCGTCACTTTGTCAATGAGGTTACATTCTAGAAGGGTGGGGCACAGGTGTGGACGAAAAGGTAACTAAGTAAGGTGGCCACGGTTACGCTTCGTTCATTTAAAACTGTGTTGTGGTAAGTAATCAGTTGGTCGGCCGTGTGCCTACGATATTTTTGCCCGTCACATCGGATTGTGGTTAGAATTTTCCGTTTTCCACTCACTGAACAATTTTGGTATTTGCTTTTAAGCTAAAAGCGAAGCCTTGCTGTTTATGTGTGTATTGTTCTGTTACGTATGTATTTGATTGCACGATACATTGTTGTACATTTTATCACGACCTTTGTGCGTGAGCAGAACTGCAAGTAGGTACCAATATGCGGTACATTCATATGGCTTGTGTACGAAGATGAAATAAATATAGGTAATTGTATTGTAGTGGGAAAGTTACAACAATAGTGTTGAAAGTTAATAGGTGTTATACTTAAGGTTACGGTACTAAAATATATAATATATTTGGAGTAGAATATCAATAAAATAATATACGTGTAAGTACTTACCTGTTAACTAAGATTGAGCAAACACAATTCACAATGTCGTTAAACCACGGCTTAATTTCATACCTTACCTAATAATTTGCTTTGTTGCTTTTGCAGCTGGTGTTATGCCTAACACAAATCTTTACAAATCAGATTAAAAACTTCATAAAAAACGAACTGTTTTTGACGTCCTTTACGTTGCTTCGGCTTTTTGTTTCCGACAACGATCTAATTGAGATGAAAAAAGAAATAGGTACCTAAGTAACTACTTAGGGTGATTTTTCCATAGTCGGAAAACTATTATCAAAAGAAAGAATTTGTACTTGCTTTTATTAGATACTAAAATTGGAACGAGAAGCTATGGCCTCTGCGCAAACGACACGCTGAAACGCTTCATCTCTTTATTCTTTTTTTCATTTGGCAGCTTTTGTATAAAAAACTATGTCAAACTAGTATGACATAACTTTGACAACAGTTTGACATAACTTTGACAACAGTTTGACATAACTTTCTTCACACAAACTGTCAAATCGCCATATTTATTCTTCAGAGCAATCATTCAATGGTCGATTGAAACGAATATTTGCACACAATTTAATAAATAGTAGGAAAAAGAAGCAAAATGTAGTAGGAGATGAAACAATAACTCTTTCGTGTTTCCGTTTTCTGTCAGATATTTATTACCTACTCAAGTTATAATTTCTAAGACAGGTAGTTATTCGATAATAAATGTAGGCGTTCCGTTGCTACAATTTAAATGCCAATTTATTAATAGCTGCTTATTACCATACCGTACTCACGTAGAAATATTAATAACTTGGTGAGTAACCAAGTTATTAATATTTCTACGTGAGTACTTTGGTATCGGCTTAATTGACGTCACTCAGTAGTTCTATTGTTAACTTATGTCTAAAGAAATATATTCGTATCTACTTATCCCGTTTAGTATTTTAGCCAAACTTATTCATGATAAATATGTGGGTACCTAGCGAATGTGTACCTGTCTACCTACCAAAAGGTCATTATGTTATTATTTTTAAAATTGTTGGTAATTTTCCTCATTTTGTAATTTTAATTAACTTTTAGAATTTTAATTGTTCATTAAAAGGGTTTTGTGATAAGGCCCACAATTCCTAGCAAGCCCTCCGAGGAATTTTATGTTTTTTTCATGTTACACAAAAATGCCTCCGGTCTATACCTTATTTTTTGGAAAGAGATTTTCTAAAGCAACAGACAGTGATTGACCGGATAAAATATGTCATGGATCCGTATCGGTACAAAACATAACATGTTGAGCGGTAAGCAAAACAAAATATATGCAGGAAAGTATCCTTACTCGGTTTGTAAGAGTTAGCGTTTTATAAGTTACACCAATCCACATCATCAATCGTCTGGAAGTGTCCTATTGTAAAAATGTAAACTGTCATGCCGGCTGTTCTAGTCATAGCGTCGCTTCGATCCAGTAAACGAATGTATCTTCATAATTACAATAATAGGTATGTACCCACGTACTTCTGTTAATTAGTACAGTTTAATATATAATGTTCCTAACATGGCTGTAATAAAGAAAAACGACCTCTGGTTCTATTAAATAAAATATTTTTAATAAAGGTACCTATGAGCCGGCGATAATTAGGAAAATCAATATTTTCTCTAAACGATCTTGGCAGCCATTCTGGATGACGTAACATATTTAATGAGTACGTAGAAAATAAAATGTTGAATAAAATCTTGCTATAATCTTTTTACCATTCTTTTCTCCTTATTTATCCATTTATTATTTATTGCTCATATAACTATGAGCAATAAAGAAAGAAGCTTGACTTTATTTGACCTGTAAGTTCACTTGCAAAATCACATCTGAATCCGCGGTGAGATTTAGACGATGCTGGGGATTGCCCTAGTGTCGTGCGTGGAATGTTAGCTTAACTTAAGGGTTTTAAGGAGCAGGCAGTCGACTTTGTCATAAAATAATGTATACGTATCTAAGCTAAATAAAAAAGAGAACCCGAATTCTGTGAGTTTTTTCAGACGTTTAGGATAATCTCTGGAACCACTGAACCAATTCTAAAAATTCTTTTACTGCTTGAAAGGTACGTTGTATCTTGTATTGGATGGACATTAGTGTATAATATGTATGTTATGTTTTTTTTCTATTTTCACATGGGCGAAGCCGTTCGCAGAAGCTAGTATAATATAGTGTGCCCGGTTTATGTCACTTTTTAATTAATAATGTGCATCACACAGTATTAACTGTTATTTTTGTTTACTCGCTTAATCTTTATGTTTACAATCACGCCTGTATTCCCCGAAGGATTAGGCAGAGGTGTACCAATGTACACCCACAGTTCACCGGTATGTTTAAGGTCCCATGTAACAAGGGGCGAGCCTATTGCCATCAACCGGGCACAAATCCTGACTCCGAGCTGCTACTGAGAATTACATAGAAAAACCCAATAACACTTTTACTTTTTTCACTTTATGTTTCTATGGTTTTTAAATATTTTATAGTAATCTGTATAAAACGTAGTGCATAACATATTTATCATAATTTAATATGTAAGCCTTAACATAAACATGAAATATGTTACTGGTGTCGATTATGTTATGCACAAGCTAAATTTAATTTAGACTATTTCTATCTTTTTCTTTCCAATCAAACAAGATAGAGACGGACGTGAATTAGACTTGTCAATTTTAGTTGGTCTAAAACCTCTATACAATTAAAGTTGGCATGTCAGAACGCGTCGATTAAAACACGGAAAAGTTCAAGACAAAACTAATTTGACATCTCTAACTTAGTTCTAAGGTATTACCGTCCTTTTCTTTCGCTGTATGTTAGTAAGAGATGTCAATTCTCTAATTTTAGTTTAGTTTGTGAACAAGGGAATCGGCACCACTGTTTGTTTTTCCTAAAATAAAATAAAAATTACCTGAAGCTTGCTTCGCATAAACACATCGAGCGCGATCTTTACAGAATAACAATACTGCAAATTTCTAACAAATCATGAAATAGGTACGTACTTTGACGCAGAACTTTTAATGTTGTACCTACATATTTATAAAGTGCACCATCCCTTTTCCAGTTGATGATAACCCTCCGAAATCCGGTCCATTATAAAAGGTTAGAAGAGTTATTAAGGGTTGGAGATTAACTTTTTATGTAGCAAACGTTGACAACATTGGACCTATTAATACCTACTTAGATTTAGTATTTACCCTTATATTACCACGGGCTCAGACTTACTTTATATATAAACAAATGCCTACTTTTTAAAATAAAGCTAAAGATATCGAAGTATTCTATGTTTTCTCTAAAGACAGTAATTGGGCTCATTGAGTTACTTAATTAGTAAAATTATTAGTCGCTAAGTAAATCTTATATTTCACATTTATTGGTATGTGAAATATAAGATACATAGGTACCTTTTAATAATTTCACTAATTAAGTTGTATTAACGATTAAATTGAATACATTTACAGTGTGTATATAGTATCAATAGTTATTTAGTAATATGTAGATACGTATTAATTTAAGTTACATAATAAGCATTACTTTTATTTTACTGGTACGTAAACGCTAGGTACCTATTAAATATGCAAAACACGCTTGTCATCCCTGCCTGAATGTTTAATATAAATGGTGGAAACTGTTTTCGAAGTCACGCGTGGCATTTTGGTTTTGCAGTTGATTAAATTTTACTGTATAAATGAGATTGCCAATCTTTCATTCCTAGTACTGGAGCCGTAACTAAACGTTTATTTTGGGAGGCAAACCTTATAAAAGACCATTTTCAGGAAGCATTAGTGTAATTAAGTAACATACATATAGGTAGTTGTGTGGTGTTTGTTAATGTTACTACAACTATTATAGCAGTTGTGTGGTCGGGTTTCGGACAGGGAATAAATGCCCTAAAATTCATCTTATGGCACCTAAACCTACATTATGGGGATACATTTTATGAGTCTGGGAGCCAAATAAGAACCACTCGATGACTTGCCGCTTTCGGAGCGAAATTGGTACTTGTAAAAGTTAGGGTTGATTTATTGTAAGATAGTTTTTGTTGTATAGCTATAAATCAATCTAGTTTTACATGTATCTTATGCTACAGACATAGCGATCCTCTTGGAATATCTTTGAAAACTGATTCGACTTTTCTGTATACCTACATAAAAAGATTACTTACGTGGCGACTTTCTTCTAAACTTTATTGTTTGATTTGGCAAGTAGTACTTGTTTTATGGTTAATAATAGTACGTCAGATCATCGACGTCCGACATCTTGGATGTTATGTTTAAATGGCTGAAGGAGAACTCAGCACTGAAAACTATTCATGAGCATTCCCAAGAGATCAATATTTCTTGAATTTACAAGACTTTAGTTATTCCTAGAAAGTACATTGCACGATTTGCACGTTATAATAATTTGAACTAAGTAGGTACGATTTATATCAATAAAGCTTGAAATAAACCGTGGCTGAAATATATTTTCAACTGAAATTTTTATGCCTGTGATTTTTTAACGTGTACGTTGAAAAAATACAATATTTAGGTACAATATATTTATTCTCATACCATTTATATGATACATTTTTGATAGGTTACGACGTGTGGCATGAATGATTAAATCTACCTACACTTTTTGCAAAGAACTGAATTGTATTCCATACTTACACGTTCCAGTTTTGGTTGGTGAGTGTTCGAATATTGAATACGTTAGGTCCCGAACAACGTGCCGATACAATTAGAGCATGACTTGCTTTATTACACCTTCGTATATTCATAATAGGAAACGAAGGAAAAATCCAAACTTAATGGAAAGCAGTTAACAGCTACCGGGATGGGGGAGGCAGATATTTCGTTATTAAAAAACAGTCTATAGATTTAATTTACATTTTTAATTTTCATAAATCATTAACACAACAAGTTTGTGCTGCGTCTCTCCCTCCGACTCCTCTTCATTATGCCGGTAATGACTTGAAAGGTTTTATACCGTTCAATTTTCTAATACAATTGAATCACGTTTTATCGATCCAAGTTGCCAAGGCGAACAAACAGAAATAACCGCAGCCACCTTACCCCATGATGTATAGTCACGATCCGTCATAGCCCTTACACCAGCTTATAAATTAAGACAATTTCTATTAAACTGATTTATCTATAAACTCTACCCTTCGAACGCGAAACCAAAGCTTGGAAGCAACAGCTGTGTTTACATTTAGTTGAAGTTTAGTTTCAAATAAAAAAAATCTAGAAAAAAAATTAGTTTGAAAAACATTCATAAAAAACTGCTACTCGTTTAAACTTAGGTAAAATAATATTGACTCAATGCATGTAAGGATTATGGTTCCAAATAAAATTCAACACATAAAATAAATATTAAAGTTATAATTTTTTTTTACGAATACGATCGAGCTGTAACTTAAAAGGAGTAGGAATCGGTCTCTTCTGTGGCACTGAAATGAATGGTACATGCTAGAATTAGGGCACAGAAGTAGAACTATTATCAATCAAACTAACATTTCAATCTAGAAAAATCATTTGTTCTGGCAGTCAGTAGGTATGCGGTAGACAACTGTGTATCATGTCCCTTTCGAGCGTAGCCTTGGCATAACAAGTGACGAATGAAAGTCTTATGTAAATTCCATCGTAATCTTTCAAAAGAAACTGTTTACATAACTTCTGGGCACTATTCAAGCAAGAAAGAAAACTTAGATTTGCATAATAAAATACCGTGGAAACTGGAAACGTTGGTAAAACAAAGGAAGCTATAGGTTTTCCGTTTTTACATCCCCATGGGAAAGGTAGGGCGATGTCTAATCGTGTAAAAACACACCCTTATTTATAATCTGTGGCTGACCGCCCTCGTGTACAAATACGCGCGCAGTTTGTTGCGAATTACGATATTACATTTGTCTCATGCCCGTTACATGATTGGGACATTAATTAAGGACATTGATGGTAAATTACATTTTTTGTCCTCTCCCTCTTTTGTTTGCCGTGCCAAATTAATTTCTCAACGGTGCTTCGATTGATCGGAGGGTAATAAATTAATAGCAATCGATTATCAAAGGGAAAGTGCCGGAGCGAAATATTTATGTGTTCATTTCAATTCAATATTATGTTTAATTTTGTTAAAACCAAAAAATGCTTTTAGGTTAAATGTATTCAAAGTAAAAGCGAATCTTAGGGTTTATAAGTTGGTAACTTTACTGAAACTGGAAAAATAGACGCTCTATTTACGGTGAATCAACAGCAATATTTTCAATTGTTGATGTTGACCTGGCTATATAAAGACGCGGCCACGTTACTGCTATGAAAACAACTTGGAATCCAATGATATTATAAAAGTATATAGGTGCTTACTTGTATACTACAAAACCTACTATTTATGTGGAGGTACGCCAAAGTGTGAACAAGTATTTGCTTGGTTCATTAGTTGAAACTTTGTCTGTATGGTGGGCAACGCATCACGGAACCCCATTAGTGTTATGATGTCCTAAGGCGGGCGTAACGAATCCCAATCAGGCGGCGTTGGGCGTTGTCCTGTTTGCCAACCTATTACTTAAGTAACAACATATAGACTTATATAGATTATTATTTTTCCAAAGAATCTCCTAATGAATGGTACCCAATTAGATTGTAGCGATAGCCCGACTGATTGAGCGAGGACTGCTGGGTCTTTACAAGGCCATCTTAGCAGAACAGTCGCAAACTAACTTCGCCCAAGACTAACAAGTGACTTATTAATACCCCGCTAGCAATATCCCGCGGTTTCACCCGCGTTTAGTTATGCATGTGGGTACAGCTCCGCTCCAGAGTGTTAGCCTATAACCTTACTCGATAAATGGACTGTACAACGCAAACGGATATTTTCAAATCAGACCAGCAGTTCCTGCAATTAGCGCGTTGAAACAAACAAACAAATCGTCGGCTTTATACGAATTAGTATAGATAAGCAACTATTGCTCGCCGTCGAACTTCAGTGTATTTCATTAATATTCACGCTGATTGAAATCAACGCTAACTAACATATGGCGATGGATTTATTATTATTATTGCTGAAGCAAAGCACTCGGCTAAATTAAATGTCAATGTAGCTATAGCACAATTCGTCGGGTTTCGCGGCTTATTTGTTTAAAGAGGAAATTAAAAGCGCGCGATTAATGGAGCAGACGCATTAACGTATTGAGTTGTAAGCATTCGATAATAATAATACCCGTCGATATTAATGAACCGTTACAACACAGACAAGAGCCTACCAAATTCTAGCAAACTTTTAAGTTGGTTGTTTAAAGAACAGGAAATTAAATAAAAAGCACCTACAAGATCAAGATATGCAGTGAATAGTCTGGGGCTTAGGAGACTTGCGATTGTGTGTACAAAAGAGGCTGACAAAAGTACCCTTTCTTATTTTTACAGGGGTCGATGTTATCTGCAAGGCTTATACACCTAGCCGTACAATAAAGTTGTATCTGAAATGAGATTACGCCTCGAACATTCGTGTATACTGCTAAATGTTAGTACCGTTGTACCTAAAGCGAGGATCGTTGTACAATTGTCATGTTCCTCGGAGTTCCATTTGTTGAGATTCTCTTTTTACGTCTATTCCGACGCTTAGTTAGACGTAGGTTCGCAATTTGCATAGAGTGTTAGTAATTGGAATTTATGCGTAATTTTCGGCAGAGCTTAGTAATCGTGTCGTCATCAGGTAATGTATTAAAGATTGATTTGACGCGGGTTCTGTGCTGACACGTTAAATCGCGTTCTAATACCTTCCAACCCTTCCCTGAAGCCTGCGGTGTATATCTATTGAATATCTAATAAGTACACAAATCATAGCCTCATTTTGTGTCATTTGTGGGCGACAGTAATATGTCCCCTCTATGTATGTACCTACCTGGATTCATAATTTATGTATGTTACTGATATCACGTTTGTTCGCATTTTCATAAATAACTCGTTTTCCACGATTGAAAAAAAAAAGTGTTTTTATCTCTTCACCAATTAAAATCCTGCATAGAGGTTGGGGTTGTCGCTTTTAGGATGTAGGATGCATAATAATGTGTTGTAATGAGCGATGCGCGCCTAAAGCATTTCCTTTTGTCGACATGGCTCCCACCCCTGTGTGTAATAATCTGGAAATGCAGAGATAAAAAAAGTTACGACAGCCATTATAATAATTATTTTCATTTGTGTTACGGAAAAAGTGATTTTAAAATGCAGAAAACTACACTACGCTACTGACACAAGCGCCTTTACATACGTGCAGATTTTTTTTAAATCATGCTGTTGAATGTTAACATTTTCTTAAAAGATTTCCCATGAGTTTGTACACAAGTGAAGTAAGTTGACACATATTTTTAAATTCTCTAAAGAAGTCATATCTCCTTGCTTGCATTGACTGCCCCGTTGGTCTCGTGGTCACAAGCGCGACTGCTGAGCGAGGGTCCTGGGTTCGATTCCCAGGTCGGGCAAAAAGTGTTATTGGGGTTGGGGTTGTTATTGCTTCGGAAAGCACGTAAAGCCGTTGGTACTGCGCTTCATCTCTCTTCGGTCGTGTCGGACTTCCACCCCATCGGGTTATGAGAGTTAGGGAAGAGGGCGTGCATCTGTGTTTGCGCACATACTTGTGCACTATAATATCTCCTGCGTACATGGCTAGTCTGCATTAAGATGAGCCGCCGTGGCCGGAATCGGTCTAGAGAATTATAATTACAATATCCTTGCATAGTTTTCCGATACGAAAGAAAAAGAAACAGAGAAGAGAACCCAACTTTATCTTTTTTTTATTATATTGTTCTAGCTCTTACCCGCGACTTGTTCTACGTGAAGTTAAATAAAACATATGTTTTATTTAACTTCACGTAGAGCAAGTCGCCTTTAAAACTCGGCAATAGTGTACGTTCCAATCAGTGAAAAAAAAAACCGTAATTGGATCAGCAATTCTAGAGATTACATAACACATCACATACAAAAAAAAAAATAAGAAGACTAGCCGTTAAAATGCTTTCTCGAAGAAAGCATTTGGTAAGTATATAAAATATATAGTAGGGTAAAGTCCCCTGATGTCATTTTCCTTATGGGTTGGCATGATATTATATTAACAAGCATTCAAAAGCTACTTAGTTGGCACCCCACGACGGTGTATCTAACTTCTTATATTTCGTACAAGTGTAGGTTACTGTAGGTACCTGTAAAGCTTTTGTGAAGGAGGCGCGTAGGAGGTATTATAATAAGTATTCCTTTTGTGTAATTATTTGTTTTAGCTCTACCCAATTAAAATGTTTGCTTGTGTTAATATTTAAGCAACATTCTTTAAAAATACTTAACGAAAATTAAAGATGGAGAAAAGAAAACTCTAAATATATCTAAATCACAGCGAAAAATGTTTTAGAACCTCCTTTTTAAATTCTGATTAAAATGTAATCGTTACTGACCACTTGAAGTAAAATAATAAGGAAATGCCATTAGGGTTTTCTTTTTATTGTTTTTATTTAACTATGATAAATGGTATCCATTTCTTTTTGCACTAAATGTGCCAGTATTTAATGTATTAATTTGTTATTATTTTATTTGCTTTGGTCTGAAATAAAATAAAGGCGGAGAAAGGAAAACAGTGAAATTTATCGTATCCAAATCACGAGCATCATAGAGCTTTGAAACCTCTTTTTAATTTCAGATTAAAATGCAATTATTACTGGTCACTTGAAATAAAATAATGATGAAATGCCATTAGAGTCTCTTTTTTTATTATTTTATTTCATTATGATAAATGGCTTCCAATTATTTTTGACTAAAAGTGCCTGTATTTTATTTTTTATTTTGTTATTAACTCTTTGGATTTGGTTAGCATAAAATCGAATGATTAAAATCGTATTAGTGTCTGAAAAAATAAAGATGTACAATGAAATCCTAAAACAGTAAAATTAATCAAATCCAAATCACGGCAAAAATAGCTTTGAAACCTCTTTTTAAATTTAGATTAAAATGCAATTGTTACTGGCCCCTCGAAGTTAAATAATTAAGAAATGCCATTACAGTTTTCTTTTTATTATTTTATTTTATTTTAATAAATGGCTTCTAATTATTTTTGATCACAAGTACCAGTATTTCATTTATTATTTTATTATTAAACCTTTTGCTTGGTATAGTAAAACATCGAATTACTAAAATCGAAGTTCGTGAAAAAATTAAAGATAGAGAAAAGAAAACCCAAAAGTATATAAAAAACATGTCAAAAATCTATAAAACCTCTTTTCCAATTTAGATTAAAATGTCACTGATTCCTCGAAGTGGAATAATTAAAAAATGCCATTATGGTTTTCTTTTCATTAAGATAAATGGCTTCTATTTATTTTTGACTGAAAGTGCCTGTATTTTTTTTGTTATAAAACCTTTTTCTTTGATAATCAACAGATTATTTTATATATTTCTGAAAGATTTAGATACAAATTTGATTGCACTATGGATTATAATTTTTCTACTTCGCTGTTAGTTTTTTGCAGTTAATAGAAACAAAATGACGTTTTCAATACGTTTAGCGATAAATGTGTCTACAGTGTCTAGTGATTAGTGGTGCAAGTAGATCTTAATGTGTTATTTTACTGGATCAATCAGTCGAGAATATTTATATCCTCAGAATTTTCCAATGACACTATTCGGCCAAGTAACTCCATAAATATTCAAATTCATTATCTATTAGCCTCATCGGCTTGCAAGCCATAAAATCTTTTAAAGTTTTAAAAACGAGCACATAAAAACTATCGAACATTCGGTATCACAGAGAACCATTATTCTTGGAAAACTTTAAATAGGTCAATAGTCGGGTTTGATAACACAACTATTCAAACAGATTGTAAAACTTTTCGTATTTAACAAATAGCAATAATTAAATCAAGCGATTATTTCGATGTGGTTGTTGCAATACTTATAACGGCTATATTCACGCGATGTTGCCATTAAAACTGTAGTAAAATAAACATTTGTGTGAACAAGTGGTTAACTGGAAAACTTTTTCTTCACTCCCATCGGGTGACTGGAACTAGTTTGATGACAAAAACTGTACTGATAACATTTGTCTATTAAAGGCGGACAGCAGGCAGGCAAAAACCAAAGCCACACGTTCAACTTTAAGCCTAGTTAGCGACAAGTCCTTAATGAGTTCTGCTATAGTCTGTCTGAAAGTAATGGCTGTGTGTAATTTGATTTATTCTTAACTGGCTCGAGCCCGTGACATCGCCAACGTGTAACTCAATTATACCATGTCATTTGGTAAAAGCGTAGCTTTTTATCATTAAAAGAATTTTTATAATCAAATCAGTCCTCCACGAGCTAATACTTTACAAAAAAAAAAAAAAAAAAATTAGCAAACAAACTTACTTAACCTCTTACCATAGATAATTCGTTTTGCAATTTGCAATTTTTGTGCAGAAAAAAATATTACCTACCTATAACGAAAGTTTTGGCTTTTTAGCATCGGAACATACTCCTAAGAAGGAGGAAGTAACACACAGACCAAGAGAACCACTGCACCAAGCCCTTGAGTCTGCGACCTAACGAGATCCTCTTCAGGTGTCGTAACAACGTTGGGGTACAACGACCGACAAGTCTACACCCCCACACATAGTGAATGTGTGACGTCTCATGTCAAGTCACATAAATAATGTTCATGTATCCAATAAGCAATGACGACAGCGTCGATATTTTCGACTGAGCAGGAATATAAGAACCAAAATACGACGCATAAGATGCTCTCACCCCCTAGGGAAATAAGGGGAGATAATAGTTAATAATATACCTATGTTTGGTGATATTGAAGTAAATAACAAGTATCTATGTTGATCAACAAATGGTTGTGGTGGCAACCTGTAAAGTTTTATACCGATGCTTTTTCTAGAGTGAAGTTGCAAGGTATATGCATGAACTGTACTTAGGACATTATTATACCAAAGTACTTTTGTAGGTTCCTGTAGAAATTATAACTAGGAAACTTTACGTTGGTAGGTTCTGTGGTAAGTGACTTTTGCCTGTACCTACCATTTTTTTAAGGATGTGAAGTTATGAAATGATGGTGGCGACGCCGACGGCGGAGCAGAAAGAAGTGTCAGACTTTGACTGATTAAAACCCATCGGTGTTCAACCTAATGCCCTTTACGTTCCAGGGCCGAGGTGACTCTTTCGAACTAATTCCGCAACACACACACGCCTACCTACCATTCAAGTCAAAAAAAACACAAGAGTTTTTTTACTGATCAGTTGGTACCTATCTACTGGAACAACAGTACTTAAGTAAGTCGTATACAGTTCCTAATTCAATTCCCACGCACGTAAAACAGAAAAATATCCCTATTTTTCGATCTCTATTTTTGTTATTCACGACTTGCGAATTTAATGTATCAACTGTTGCTACTTCTATAATGTATGTTCAGCGAACTTTGATGGTTCATTTACGGTACTAGTGGTGCCATTAAGCAGTAAATTGACACTTCAAATGCGAGCTTTGTTTCTGACTGATTATTATAGTTCTTTATAAAAGCGTTAGGTGGCGTGAATTAAAGCTTTCTGTCGCTCTGGCAAGAAACAAGATGTCGCTACTTGTATCGTAATATGATTATGCGTTCTCTGAAATACGTAACCACGTGGGAGATGTAATTCTAAAAATATGAGAAATGAGAAGCGGAGGAATGAAAAATAAATATTAGGTACATATCTTAACCACAGGAGTATTTCAAAAAGTATGTAAAATATAAAGATATTATGTATAATTGTGTCAAACTAGTAGATAACAACGACAGCCTCTGACTAAACGATGCATGTCGTATTTTTTGTGACTTGTCTGAGTTATGTGCCATCGTTATTGCGCTTGTTGCGTTCGTAGGCCATCAACGCAACAAGCGCAATAACTATTAAATTAAGGTTACGTTTACGCACGAGCACGCGGAATAAATAATAATAATACCAGTTTATTATTGTCCCACTGCAGGGCAAAGGCCTCTTTTCACACAGAGAAGGCACGAGCATTGAACTTTTGAAACTTATTTTATTTATAAGTCCCGGTTTCCTCTCGATGTTTTTCCTTCACTGACTTCAGTGACGTCTAAGATAAACTTAGGAAACTTTCTAAGTTTATTGTACTTGTACGTATGAATTGAAAAAGGGACATTGGTACTAGCTCGGTATCGAGGCAACAAATTCATGGAGGAGAGCTGCACCTCAACCGTTAGTTAGGTCATCACGACATTCACGGAATAATTCGATTGATTTTTAAATTTGGAAATACACGGGTATTTCCAATAACTATTAAATTAGTACGCAAAAAATATTAATTTAATTACAACATTTTATTAAAATTAAATACTTAATGCCATGCCCATGCTAAGCCTTAATGGTCGTGTAGGGTGTCGACCTCGTGCTATACTTAACTAGAGGTACACTACGCTGATTTACAAAGAGTCTGCATCCACATAAAATCGTTTTTGAAGCTTTCGTAGTTTTATTAACCAGTCGTGACTCGCAACTTTGTTCGCTTATAAACTTTTTGCTTCTCGGGACTGACAAGTATCTTATTGTTCAGTATAGCGCCAAACTACACCTCAGAGAAACTTTATTAAAGTTATCAGACAAAGCTATTGATTTTCTTTCGATATTTTTCGATATTTGTAACAAATTAACATATAGCTACATTAGTATAAAAATGATACTTGAATCTAGTGCGAGTTAAACCTTATTTGATTAGAAGCTTTCGTTTATTTTTTTATCAACAGTGTAATGCAATTTGCCCTTACAGAATATGAAGAGTTTTTACAAGAGTTCCATTTATAAGAAACATTACTGTCCCTTCCAGAATAAAAATAAATTTAAAGAAGCTTAAGAGACATTTTAATCGTTGGCCTGTGCACTATGCCGCCCCCGGCTGTTTCTGTACGAATCACTCCGACGTTCCTCATTTCAATTTCATAAAAACGGTTTCGCAAATTCCTTTTCTTCTTGCGATGAAAAAACCTTTTGTTTCTTTATATAAAATGGTCCTTTCAAAAGGAATAAACATTTATTTTAAAGTAGGTAAGTATTTGGGTAACTAACTAAAATATTGTATTGTTTTATAAAGTAAGCCTGTAGGCTGAGATTACCTTATTGGTTTTCTGTGGAAAGCAAACAATAATAAAAAATACGTAAATGCATAGAAGAAAGAAATTGCTAACTCAGTGATTTTATTATTTTAACTTATAACTATTTTTAATTGATACAAAATACATATAATATTAATTATGAATTGCATGGTCATCAGTAAAACAACAAGCATGACTCAAAGATCTACTAAAACCCGTGTTTGCAATATATAAATGATTTATTTGATATGACAGTCAATTAAGATTTATAATAGTTTAACAATTGTTTTGTTTGTGTAGGTACCATATAGTGTACTCATATAGCCTCTATCTCGTACCTAGCTCAGCAAACGATGTATAACTCTTCTTCGATGTTATTCATGTTACTGATGAAAAATGCATGCTGTGATGCCACGGCCGGTGCATACAAATTGAACGAGCCAGGAAAGATTGACGGAATAAAACCAACTATTTTGGAGAAACCTGGCAAATTCAGCACTGCTTTGAAGGAATCTCACCTACTTTGTTTTGAGTCTTTGCCAGCCATGTCAGGGTTACCTTCCAGGTATCGTATAAGCTTTCCTTAAGCTTGTTTAAACCATGCAGGATGTAGACTCGGCTTCATAGAAATTGCACCTTTTTGTTGCAAGAAATATTTCTTACATCTTTTATTTATGATTCAAACCATTTTTTAGAGATCTATTAGTTTTCAGTCGAAAGGTTAAGAAATAAACGATTGTTTATCATATATAGGATAAGTTTTTAACCAGTGCGTAAATTTTTTTTGGTAGTTCAGTGTCAGTAATAGAACACATTTCCGTGTTTAGTTAAAAAAAAAAAATAAAAAAAAAAACATCCTTATCCGAGTTTGAAATAAGCAAAACATCCAGGACATAATCTATTCGCCATACTATCAATTAAAACTCGCGGCCGCCGCCGCCGCCCGTGCGCATGGCTGGGGTGAGGGGGTGGGGAATGCGCTAGCGCCGAGTGACAATGAAATATGGTTTTTAAGTCAACATGTTTCGTAAGCGATAACTTTTTTTTTTAGTACTAAGACATATCAAAATAAAATATAAGTGTTTAATAAAACGTGTTGAAGTTTATTATGGCAAAATTTACGCACTGGTTAAAAATTTTTCCTGTATATATCACAATACTTTTATGTCTCTTTTAGCCAATGGAAAAAGTGGACCTCGGGACAATTTGTTTTCAACGTCACTTTTGCGAGCCACCATTAAAATGAAATGGTATAAATGACTAATGTGTACCTACTCCGAGAATAAGCAATATTTTTGGAAGGTGCGTTTTTTTTTAAGTCAAGTTTAGTTGTTATTGTATCAACATGATAATAAATTTTCCAAAGTATCGAATATCCGTCCTGTGTAACTCCAAAGGCGGAGCAGCCTTTGAAAAGGTTTTCCAAGAAAATTTACCAGTAAGGGCTTCATAAACTACAACCCTTTCAGATTCTAGATAGTAAGCTCCGAAAACTAAGCTTTACGAAGCTCAGTTTTCTGTTATTTCGGTTGGTAGGGACCAACCTGAAAAACCGAAATCAATTTTGTGTTATCTGATAGAATAATAGTCCCTTTATTCAATCAGATAACACAAAATTGTTTTATTATTCCAGTACACACAAAAGTTCGTGTAGGCTTGTAGGGAGGACGATCTGTAATTCCAGTAACACGATGGAAATTTAAGCCTGCAGGAAAATACATGTGTATTTAACTGAATGCTTTTATTATTCAACAAACAGTACGATGAAACGAACGACGATGTAAGTACCTACGATGTAATCAATTCTAAAAACTCGTTATGTGTAAAACATTTGTGAACAATATCAATAAGCGTGTTGCAATAGGAATTGAACTGGAGACAAATACATAGAAATATCTAACGTTTGTTTATTAAATTAATAATTTGAATTTAATGCCGATGATATTCATTATAAATTTTAACGCTATGTGCTTCGTGAATTTAAATGTTTATGACCAGTATCTTTTTTAAGCACAAACCATTATTAAATTAAATAAAATCTATTTTTATCAAAATGTGTGTTATTTCTGATAAAATTTGCAACAGGAATTATATGCGATAGAAATTTCTATTGCATCCTACTTCCTACTACTATTATATCCTACTACTATTATAAAGGCGAAAGTTTGTATGTATGGATGTATGGATGTATGGATGTTTGTTACTCTTTCACGCTTAAACGGCTGAATGGATCTGGATGAAATTTGGCACAAAGATAGATTATAGTCTGGAATAACACATAGGCTACTTTTTATCCCGGGAAAATGTACGGTACCCGTAGGATAACACATCAACTGTGACGCGGACGAAGTCGCGGGCAGAAGCTTGTTCCTTCATAAACAAAAGATTATTTGATGCAGTGGCTAAGGGATTTGATGAACTGCCCCGTTGGTCTCGTGGTCGCAAGTGCGACTGCTGTGCAAGGGGTCCCGGGTTCGATTCCCAGGTCGAGCAAAAAGTGTTATTGGGTTTTTCTATGAAATTCTCAATGGCAGCTCGGAGTCAGGATTTGTGCCCGGTTAATGGCAATAGGCTCGCCCCCTATTATATAGGACTTAAATATACCGGCGAACTGTGGGTGCACATTGGTAGGTACACCTCTGTCTAACCTTTCGGGGAATACAGGCGTGATGGTATATATATGGCTAAGGGATTGGCTGATGTGCTTCTTTTTTTATGTATGGGAAACCATCAAATAACTTCCCCCGCTCTGGGCGGGGCGGGAGGGAGTGTCAGACTTTTACTGACTAAAACTCATCTACCTAGGTTCCTTCATGTGCCCTTTGCGTTCCGGGGGCGCGGTATCTCTTTCGAACAACCCGCAGCCGCAGCAAATACATTTTAATACAATCATATTTAATGCAATAATATTTACGTACCAACCTACATAAACTGAAAAGAGTAAAGTTTTACATTTCCATTTCGAACTTTCTCGGTATTTTAATTCAAACATTTATTTCACGATGTCCCATGAAAAACTGTCGATAGGGAAATTTCTGAAACTTTTGCGAATTTCGTTTTACAGAACTGTGTTTTTGTGATCTGTACGAATAGTTAGAAAGTAAGATTGGAATATAAAATAAAAGATCAGATCATACCATGTCCGGAACTGAACTAAAACAAACATACCAAAGTATCTACTATGCAAGTATTTTGTGAGCCCTCGTAAAACTTTAAAACTATTTTGTACGCATAGCATTTTTCATTTTACGATGTTGATTTCAAAAGTAGTAAGCAGTTTGAACTTTTTCAATATTTATGAATATCTTTTACGCGATTTCCAGAAATACTTTATCTTTTATAGCTATTTTATAACCCTGATTTAACAAAGCTGTTGTTATTTACTAAAAGAAGTAAATAAAGTAGTTCAGTACGAGCTAAGTTCATTCATACTAAATCTATTGTACTGACTAGGTACATATTTGTGAAAACATGTCTATTTTTATTTTGTTTATATTCCCTTGAGAACGTGCCACTATTTATAGATACGTAATGTAATACACGGTTAGTAGCTTTTAATCACCACGTTCTCGCCCACGCAGTGCACTCATGACAAAAATATATGCTCTATGTACTTGTTATGTAAAGGAGCGTTTAGATCTTCAAGTAGACTTGCGTTGTTTTAGTTTACTGTACTGGAAAGCAACAACATTGCCTGCTCGTTATTATATTTATGTAAGGTAATTCCAGTGTCACGTATTTTTGAGGTCAGAAGAAACATCATGTTGGTAGTTAGTCTATTTTTTCCAGAGGAACGCTTCAACGACTAGTTCGACATAGATTAATTTTTGGACAGTACCAGTTTGTATGCGACCATAAGCCCGATGAGCACGATAAGCTTCTGAATAGGAACCGTATGTTTCCTTAATGCTAGTCCCAGATCAGCTACTCTCTCAATGATAGATACTTAGTTCAAACGAGCGTTATCTTTTCTCGTGCAATGAATGATAAACGATTTCATTTGTTTTCGTTCGAGTGCAAATACGTGGAATCCTGGGATCAAACGCATGCAGCCTTAGGTCCTTATTATAAATTCTGGTTGAATGGCATTAAAACTCGTATGAAGTCGATAAGAAGGTACCTAATAAATAATTATGGATTAAATAGATTGTTCGTACAATTGTCCATATTCTAAAGAATAGAGTAGAACAGTTTATTTGCGTATAATGAAGGTATTAAAATGAGACGTTACAGATTATTATAGTTTATATACGGGGTGTAAGGGCCATCTATTCTTAAGCTTCGCCAGTGCACTCAGATCACTATTCTGACTTCAGAACAATTGGAATTTCTTGAAGGAAAATTTCGTCATTTTTCCTTTTTTCGGCAGATCAAGTTTAAAAACGACTTTAAGGACGACTAAAAACGCAACAGTCAAGTTGCGTTTTTAGTCGTCCTTAATGGCAATAACGACATTTGTTGACCTAAAACAAGGGCAAAAGAAATTTTTATCAGCCGCTGAGGATGATACAAAAAGAATAAGAGCGAATTTTCACTTAGCGGAAATGTATTAAAAACTTTCATATCTCTTTACCTATAAAAAGTCTTGTTGTCTGATACACTGTCCAGAGTAGAAAATTCATGGTTTCAGTAATTTAAGGATAGATGTCCCTTACACCCGATATAGAATTTGCTATATGTATTTAGAATTTAGAGTAGGTAATATTACAAACGTAATAGGATTACGCAACGAAAAAGCAATTTACAGATTTGATTTCTTTTTCGCATAACTTGGTAACATGATTTTTTTCTATGAATTTGCGATCCTTAAATTTCGTGAGAATTGTAGTTATTGATATATATGATGCTTTATAGTAATAGAGAGCAGAGATCTTGAAAATTACTTTTTGGAAAGATACATAATTAAGATATACATTTGATGTTAAAAGAGTACACATGACGTATACTATAAAATGTATATGTCTTAATAGCATACAAGGAAAAAAACTGTTTTAATTAACAAGGCAGTTTTCTTCAGATCTTTTGTATAAATAGGGGCTCTTCAAAGTTCGGGTTCCGTACACGTGTGTGTTTATGATAAGTACTCACAGGGTCTAGTAAACAAGACGTGTATAAAGGAATATAAGTTAGAAATTAATGCGTGTCTTCCCAAAAGTAAATAATAATACCAGCCTATTATTGTTTCACTGCAGGGCAAAAGTCTTTTTAATACAGAGAAAAGGTCATGCTTAGCGGATTGGCGATTTTAGACTTACAATAGAAATAACAAGTTCCGATTTCTTTCACCGATGTCCAAGATAAACTTAAAAAATCTACATTTGAATTGAAAAACTCGCATTGGTACTTTTCCGGTATCGAATCAGCAACGGTATGCGTGAGAGACGAACAACTTAACAACAGGGCCATCACATCAATACTTCTAAACTGTTTTGTTTGCTTGAACGCGCTCCTCTCAGGAACTTTAGTGGTCCGATTAGTGCGTTACATAGACCGTTTATCGAGGAAGGTTATATGTTGTATAAGAGCACGCTACGATTCAAGGGAGCGGTAGTAGTAGTTAGTTTTATAATAAAAGTAGAACAGAATTTCAGAGGACTATTCAGTACGCCTATTTGCTGCGGGTTGTTCGAAAGAGATACCGCGCCCCCGGAACGCAAAGGGCACATGAAGGAACATAGACGGGTTTTAGTCAGTAAAAGTCTGACACTCCCTTCCGCCCCGCCCAGGGCGGAGGAAGTTATATGATGATTTCCCGTCTTTAAAAAAACAAAAAAAAGTACGCCTATTTGTCTCTATTTACTGATATATGTATAATCCGTAATAGTGAACAACAACTAACTTAGGTACATTACACAGACCTTTAACATGTATATTTTATCCTATACAGGTCTATCAGAAACGTGTTTTACGTAGATTAGTACCTAGGTACTAATTATATAAAGACGTTCTCAAGACACAATTAGATGTTTTACGTTAATTAACTTTCTTAGAATTTCGTGAACTAAATTATGAAGTTAAAACAATTACCTGCTGTTTAAATAAAGAAATTTTGTGTGTACAAGGCCAAAGAGAATACCTAAGCACGTAATGATAATTAAGGAAATAAAAAAATGATACTAAACTTTACAAGTATAATATTTACCTACAAAAGTGACTTTTATGGTCTAATTAAAATAATTTGACTTTGCCTTGGAAATCTATGGGGAGGCCAATGCCCAGCAGTCGACGATCTGCGGCTGATATGATGATGATGGCTTTACCTTTATACCTTCAAGAGAGAAAATCTATAAGCAGTTTCTGCTCTGTAGACCACATGAAATAATTATTAAGTACCTTTCGAACGATGCCTAGGCTTTCACGCAAGTCTAGCTATTCAAAAACATCTAAAATAATTAACAGTTCCTATTTCACAGCCCGTCCTCAGAATATCAAGAAGAAGCGTCAGGAATGTAAAGTGTCGGATCGCCGTCACTCACACGTCCTGTTGGCGAAACATGCCACGGTTGAGCGATGCCAAGATGGCGGCAGATGAAATAGAAATGCTTTGATTATGTTTTAACATTTTTAGTGTAACAATGTCGGACAGAGAACAATGTAAAATTAATATAAGCTGAGTAATATAGTTGAGTCGCTTTATATTGCAAATCAATAACTGTTTGTCACAACCTATCTTGTATTTGTATGTTATAACCGTTGTATGGCAAATAATCAGTATTGCCATACAACGTGGCATACTGCCAGCCTTTTAGGCATTTTCACTATTGACAGCGATGCTTATGTGCTTCCTCATTTCTTTTATTATTTTTTGATTTTATTTTATTAATGGAACATACTTTGTAATTTAATATTTTATAGGTTTTGTGTTCTTGTTAGTTATAATCATAAGATATAACTATTTTTTATATGGGTATCTTACTTAGTGAATGTTTTCGTGTCATGGAGCGTGCTTCAATATATAACATTTTTAGACCAGCTTTTCTTAATACGTTCACGTTTGAAGCAGTCAAATGGTTATGCTCAAGACGAGACCTGTGCTTGAGCATCGTTCTGTGCCGGCCTTAGAATACAACGTGGCTAGAATAACTCAGACGTTATTCAAAGAAGTTACACCTACACAAATGTCCTTACATACTATTTTCTGATGTTCCGGTGAAGGAAATGAAAGAGCTGTGGTTGCTATTTCTGTCTCGTCTTTTACGATAAGTATTTGTGTAAAATACAATCAGGTGCTTTTATTTTTCCAAAAACATATTCAAGTAGCGACAAATGCTTCCCAAAAGAGTTTTCCAAACGTTTTTCTCATTGGGAACAAAATATCATTAAATTAAATAATATAAACAGGCGAGGAAAAGTTTACAAGTCAATTATTAAATTATGCTTACAAAGTTTACCGTATTGTCCTAGTATCGGGAACGATAATTGTTTAAAGAACACGTATAAACGTTATTGTCGAATGTAAATGATCTCCGGAAAGTTGACCGAGTCAGATAGAAAGTTGAAGTGACGCATTCCCAACAAACTGTGAAGATTAATAACGGTGAAGTTAATTACTTTTGGGCAATATAACACCGAGTTACGCAGAGCAGCCATTAATGGAATAAATTATAGAAACTGCTGCCCTTTCCATCACTCCGCTGCGCTCTAGTAGGTTGTAGAAAAAAAAAAGATTTCCTCCGTACTTCGTTTAGGATGCTCAAAATGTATTCATTGAGTGTGCATTCACACGAAAACATTGTGAATGAATGTAGAGGCAAAGGAGATACCTGCCACATACTCGTACGTTAAGGGTCGTTCCGTAGCATGTAGAAAAAGCAAAAGGTGTCTACGCGGCTACGTTTAAATCGTAGCACGTAGCTATTCGTAGTACGAATACCATGAATAAGTAATGCACCACTTCATGATTATGGACAATATGTTTTACTCCACAAAGCTCTGTTCATTCATGTTCGTAAAAACCCCAGCGAACGCGCAACACGTGTTAACGAAGCGCTTATCTGTTTCACATGGTGCCGGCGCCATTTTGTTAATTTAGCGTTATTTTACGGTCCATTAACATTTATTAGCTTGCAAGCAGCAAGCATGACTCGCATTTCCCTTTTAACCGCTAGCTTTATGTACTACTAGTAGGTACCTTTTCATTTATGCCAAGGGACGTTTCAATAACCCGTGAAGGCAACACCCAACCCCTTTTATGTAATTGGAAAAAGTGATGAATGGGTTTAATACCATTTCATTTTGTAAAGCGAGTAATTTATGAGATTATTGCGATGTTTTTAAACTTTTGTGGGCGCGTGGATTGATACCTCATGGTCTACAGAAATGTTAGTTGTACAAGGAAGTTGATAAAAATGTGTCATAAGCACATAGATTTAACAACTAAGTTTAAAATGTATGCAAACTTTGTGCGTGATATGCACAAAGGAAATTAAAATCTTTCATTTTATTTTCATTTCAATATATTTTTAAATATTTATATAAAAATAAAAACAATTAAAAATATTGAAAAAAAACCCATCGGTATCGGGAACAGGCTCCAAGATACAGGTGGGTGGTGATCAGGGCTCCTAAAAAATCTTATTGTAATTGGTAAACAAATTGACCACAAACCAATAATGATATATAATAGGTTAATAAATTGTGGCTTATTTGGTTTACTATTCTGATAAAAAAGGCAAACTTTAATGTACTTAAATTTGCCTACATAGCTTTAAGACGCGAAATGTTTTTTCACAATTTTTTTGAATAAGTCTTGGATTTCAATGGAATACATGCAAGGATTTGAAAAGCAACACTTAATGTTCTTTTAGTATTTAATATTGATGGTTTTGCGAATAAAATCTACAAGGAGCTTTTTAAGTATCGACATAGTTGCTATAGTGATTAATCATCTATTGAATTTGTATACATTATGTATCGTAACACAAGATGGCTGGCAGGGATATATATTTTTAATTTATTGGAACCAGAGTACGAGTAGATAGATAGGTATTGACATTAGTAGTTATAAAAAATCTATATCTTATACATACCTAGGTTCAATTAACCAAAAACTATTGTAATTGGGTACGTACAAAGTTTTCCCTACTTCAGTATAATAACACAAATCAGTAAGAGCGATCAATGGAAACTTTATAAGAGTGTATCTAGATTGCATATGTTCCAAAATATATCTACATCGAAAATAATCTCTTTCCAGGCGAGATAGGAAAAGAAGCTGCTAGACGCATCGAAAACGCCTGGATGAGCTATTGCTCGATGAAGGCACTCATGAAAGGAGACTATTCAATTTGGCATAAAATTACCGTGCATATACTCCCATATCCTTCCCAGTGTTGCGGAATTTGTTTGAAAAAGTGTTGAAAAAGGCCATTAGAAGGATCGCGAATGGGTTTTAGTCAGTAAGAGTCTGAGGTTCCCCCCCGATACACCCAGGAACATCATTAGAACTAAAAACCCTGGTTCTCTATACCAATAAACTACTAGGTCAAACCACTAGTTCTATTGGTATAGCTTTGACTATCAAGGAGAGATCCAAACATGAAGTTTAATGCTAGCTAGCATTAAAGCACAGTATTCTGGAAGTCTGATTTGTGGACCGGGTTATGAAGACGATGCTGCGTTTCAAAACACATATCGCACACAACACCCGAAAAGCAGCCACCAATATGTATCCCTGAAAATATCCAACGGCATCGTGGCAGACCCAGCCAATGATGGTTAGTACGAGCATGACGATATAAGAAATTGGCAATTTTCTTATGAAATATTCGGTACGCCGTAATATTTCCTGATATCTTCGACTGCGAATCAAGCTATTTGAATTATTAAACTTAGGTCGGCGAATTGGAGGAAGAATGGCGAGTCATATCTCGAACCAACTTTATGAATTGTCGTCACTTTTGAATTATGCTAATGTCAAAAGATAATGTCAAGATACCTATCTAAGAATATTGGCATAAGATTCCGGGATCTTTGCGTCAATAGAAAGATTATTTAATCACTTTCGTCCTTCGTACTGTAAATAGCTTTCTATTGTTAGTGAACATTATGGCTTCTTCTTGTTATTGTTTTAATTAATTGCTTTGTTTATGTTGCTATTCAATTAATTTTGTTTATATTTGAAGTTTATATAACTTAACTAAGTTGAAAGTGAGTAGATGTGAATGACCGTCAGTGAAATAAATAATTGCATGAGTGTGTTTCACCTACTAAAGGCAGATTTTTCAATCATCACATATCGTTTCGTTTAGAAAATATTTCAATCCACCATATTTATTCTCTAAATGAAAATTCAAGAAAAAAACCCAGACAGGATGGGTTCTCACTAGCTCAGAATGGAGAATATTAGAAAGGAGAAAGGGAGGTCTTAGCTCTGCACTGGGACAACCCAAGCTATTAATAAACATAAAGTAAAATAGAGCTAAATTCCGATTACAGATCGCTTCTTAATATTTATTAGGGCAACTTTCTCTTTGTTTAATTGTCCTAGGATTTAGTGATGATTGATATAATTTTACGATTGGCAATCCATGATATATCTCTGATTTGATTGGCTGTTGATGCGTGTCATCCAAACTCAGGAAACGTACGTTCGAGGATGACAGCACCATTATCCGCTCTATTGGCAAAATTCCTTGTGCGAATATTATAGTTATTCGTGTCGTAAGGTCAAAGCAGTACACGAAGGTGTGTAGATATTTCTGTCCTGTTATTCGATAATCATTACTACACACAATAAATGAAGAACTGAAAATACAATAGAAGGTAGCTAATTTGGGGATCGTCTTGACGACTGTTCATTTCTCGTAGGTATTTCTAAACATCATTGTTTTGAAAGTTGATTACCTTACATTCAATCAAAATAGAGATTTTAAAGGAGATGGCTAAATGGAAGTATAGACCACTGCCCCATGTGCCAGGTACCATGTATAAATATGGTACCTAGTACAATGTAATGCTGAATGGCTAAATATTAGCATTTCATGTAAAAAAGTTTCAGATACTTTTTGGGAATAATATAATGGTAAAATAATATTGCCTAAAAAGGAAAAAAGGTGTGTGTGACAGTATATAACTTTCTTCAACTGACACTTTCGAAAAAGAATAAAACTAAAAACGAAAATGAGGTTGTATATTTATAAGCGAATGTTTGTGATGAAAAAGTTTTTCTTTTTTTTTTAGATACTTTATTATATTTAATAGTTCACGAAAGTGCTAGGAAAATATTAAACACTACATAATTCATGAATGATTTTTGAAATATTATGAGGTTATGTAAGATTCATATACATTCCAGAATGTATCTGGCCCGGGGGCAGTCATTTAGCCATCACCTTTATAACTTTTGTTGTTTTATAAAATGAATAAGGGAATACTGAAATATATTCAAATTCAAATTCAAATTCAAATCATTTATTTCAATTAGACCATTTACAGGCACTTTTGAATGTCAAGAAGTTACAGTTTAAAGTTGAAGCTAGTTGCTCGTTCCAAAGCGTAGATCTCTATGGAGAAGAACGAGCAAGAAACTCCATGGACACTATAACTCCATGGCACTATAGGTAACTACGCAATTCATAAAAGGCTTTACATTTGAGTATACCATCTTGTTTATAGATGCAGTTAATATCCTGTTTGTTATTTATCCTATTTGTTAAGACTTGACAAGACTGAAATCTTCATACTTCAGACATGTTCTTTTTCAAGCTTAGGTTATTTAAAGTTAATAATCTATAAATTTTCATTTCCACATCTTTATGAAATAATTTATTGTTCTTCAAAGCCATTCCAATTTAAAACTTGTAAGGACTGTGTCAAAATAATAAGCCTAAGATAGCGTTCTGTTCAACAATTTATCAGGAAATTAAACTTTACCTGATAACAAAAAAAGTAGGCACTAAGTTCGTTTAATTAAAAGTTCGTAAGTTAAGATTCATCTCAAAGTTTTTTTTTTAACAAAAATAAGGCTTACCCCTATTGTAACAAGTATCTATCTCCTTTGCTTCTACTATTCGATTGAGCAGTAGGAGGGCTTAAAACAAAACTAAAATTAAATCTAAAAAGAAAATACTAATTACGTTAACTTAAAAAAAATACTTTACATCTTAAAAATCAACGTTAACAAGTTAAACATTGAAAAAGATTTATGAATAGATTTTTATTTTACAAAAACAGTCTTAAGCGAGTTTAAAATTTATTAAAGTTTATTTTTCAAATGTGTCCAGATTAATGGCCTCGGCCTCGAATTTGTCGCTAGTTGTAAAGATATCTGAAGAACTTTTTCTACTTATGACAATATAAATTATGAATATATCACTTTTATCAAATTCGTAGTCTCTTTTTAGCTAAAATTATGAAGAGAAACATTTCATTTCCCCGCTAACAGGTAGGAATAATTTATTTTTAATGTAGGTAGGTACAACAGTATTTAACACAGAACAGGTTATAATACCCATCATCATCATCATCTGCCGAGCCTTTTCCCAACTATGTTGGGGTCGGCTTCCAGTCGAACCGGATGCAGCTGAATATCAGTATTTTACATGGAGCGACTGCCTATCAGACCTCCACAACCCAGTAATGGGTAATACGATACACTTGGTAAGACTGCTTGTCAGACTTTCTGGCTTCTGACTAACAGTAACGACTGTCAAAGATCTACAAATGACAGCCGGGACTAACGGCTTTACGTGCTTTCCGAGGCACGGAGGAAACTCGCTATGGTAAATGGTCACCCATTCACAGACCAACCTCGTCAAGCGCGGCTTAACCCGGAAGATCGGTCTATGCGGCTGTAATTATTTAGCCACGAGCTACGAGGCTACGAGGTTATAATACACATAATAATATTTAAATAAGACAAACAGAACATTATATAAAAGTTGATTACTATTATAACAAGATACTAATTTGTCAATTGTAACTGGGTAGGTACTTATTACGAAAAAAGAAACAGAATTTGTTTTTCCTTTTTTCCCGTTTTTCCATATAACAACTTATTTTTATTTCACAAATAGACTCGTTCGTCAGCTTTTAATATAACAGCGAAATCACAACCGTAAATGTAATTGAAGCACCTGAATAAAAAAGGTTGCCATCATTAGTATTCAGTAGGTAAATATACGTATATAAAAATATGTTTATATTTATAAGTATTACAAACAATATCAAATTCTGAAAATTTGGTACTGTTTTGTTTTTGTTTCAAACACGATGTGTTTTCATCTCCATGCCACTATTTTTCACTGGAACAAGCTTTACAGCTAAAGGAAATGCCTGTGAATTTATGTCTGTTATGATTTTAAAGTAAAAATCACTCATATTTTTGTTTGTTTGTGGCACACGTGTATTAAAACATAGTTAACACCGCGGTCGGTTGTTTTCGTTCTAATCTAGATATATTATGTTGCGTCATTACCCACCAGGCGATGCAGTAAAACCCTGATGCACCTAACTCTCTATGTCATATAGAAATCTGTTTCTTTTTAAATTATTTCCGTGGCAGAATTGAATATCCACTAATGGTGATGATTTAAGTTACAAATTACGCTGGTTGGAGTTTAGCGGAGGAAATTAGGCGTAAAATAAAATAATGTATCCTACACATAAAAACTTTAATTTGACTGAAAATTATTTCAAATATGAAACACAGTATAAAGATATCTATGATTCATTTAGGCCCGCCATACACTGGCTGCTCCAGCAGTTAGCCAGTGATAAACATATACGGACTGCTTTTGCAGTCAGAGTCTGCTTGACCGCACGATCAAATTCCACCGTGCCGCCAACCGCACGAAGCAGTTATAACTCGAGCTGTTTCATGTATGTAGGTACGTACGTACGTAGAAAGCTGTAGTTTACTATTCAGTCGCAGCTTGAATCAGTCTATCCTGACCATTGGCGTATCTAGAGTTAGTTTTCAGGGGGGGCCTGGCCCCTAAGATGCCATGGCCGATGCGATGCAATGCGGTCAGGCGGAAGGTAAGCCCTACAGCCTGGGGTGGGCACAAGACCATTCTGGGGTGGGCACGGTTCACCCGCTCCCCCCCTATATACGCCTATGATCCTGACCACTCCCGTGGCTTTACAGTCCGTCAACATAAAAAGTATACAATCGGGAACAAAAGTCGGTATGACGTCACAAATTGGTTGAGCGAAATTCTTTAAAGCTCAGTTAAGCAGATTGAAAACTGTACTTTGAAATTCCAAAGGAAATAGCCCGGACTACGGCACTCGGGATAAAACGACTTCCCCGGCGGATACACCAGTATTTAAATGCCTTCAGCGGAAACAAACGGTTCTGGTACATTGACGCAAACATTTTTGTTCTTTTATACATAATTATACTGTTTTTGCCTTGTATTGTCCTAAAGAAAGAGTTCACAATCGTTTCCTTCAGCTTCCATTTTCAGGACAATTTATTTAAACAGTTTTGTATGATCCTAGCTAAAGGACATTTAATAAATCTCAGAGGCTGATTTGGCAGCTTTATGTGTCCTACTTGAAAATCATGTGCTTTATGTCAATGTCTTGCGCTTGCCTTGTGCTTTTTGTCATTATTTTCACTTTTGACGTATAAAATAGCTAATTTAGTCTTTGAGATTAAAATTACACTTTAGGTACATATACTTAACTTGCCTCGTTGGCGTAATGGTCTTAAGCGCGACTCTACGCTAGAGGTCTTGGGTTCGATTCCCAGGTCGAGCAAAAAGTGTACTCTGCCAAATCCTTCGGGAATCCAGGCGTGATGGTATGTATTTACAATACATATACTTTTCACACGTAATTAAAAAAGAACGATTTCAAACAGAGCCTCTAATTCGCTTATTAGAGATGACGCCAGTACGATAGATTGCAGCTAAAAAAAACCCTAATGATGTCTACAATGCTTTATCATTTGATCTTTGTCTCGACATTTCACGCCCGGTGTTGGGTTTTGTAATCGTTAATCACGTAGCAATTATCTGTCACTTTGGAATCACGTTATCCACGTAGATCAGAAAGTTTTTTAGCGTTACCTAAAGAAATGTTAAAGACTGAAGATTTATTATATTATTTTATTTATTTGCAGAAGGCTTACAGACAAATAAACGAATGATATAAAGAATGTCCGTGTGTTTCTCCGTGTTATTATTTCTAATAGTTAGTTAGGTTTTTGTTTGTCTAGAATTTATATGCACGAGTAGCTAAGCGGATGTTTCACAGGACTTTGCAGTATAAGTTAAGCCCTAATATATTATTGAGTTTTATTCATAACGAACCTTGACTAGTACTCGTGGGGGTTACAAATCATAATATGATTTTAATTACAAAAAACACGAAACTAAATTTATTTATTTATGAAAACGGTACAACGCCAATTATATTAATTAACACAGAAACATAAGAGAAGGAAAGGTATTAATTAGTATTGTCAATAATTATTATTAAATAAAGATGTGTTGTATCAAAAGCAAATAATAAACTTTATAAATAACTGAGGTGTAATATTATTAAGTTATTGTTTCCTCAATGCCGATGTAAGCAATTAAATTATTATTCTACCAGATAACGGTATCACACAATTTAGTAACGAAAACGAATATATATTTATTTAGTGGCAGCAAACTCCCCTTTGACATCTTCTAACAATTTGCGGTTGTCGGTTTCCACTCGGGGTATGATTTATTGAATCCTCATGCAAAAAGGTCCGGTTAACCAATAGCCGGGATCAATCCGGCCAAAATTGGGGTCTAAATATGAATGATTACACTATGAAAACCAATACCAACCGATTCGGGTACTTTCCGTGGACTATTTTAACCACTTTTATTATTGATAATTAACTTTGTTTCATTTCCTAACAAAAACTTTAGGAACAAACGTTAATTCGTTAATCGTACGTGTGATGGGACAGTTACGTAGGTAGAGGAATACTTACAATTACTCAGGAGTGTCAGCTGTTACCCACATGACATGGACCCCACTTCTTCGGGATAGGATCACTTTACTACTCCACCGTTAGTTACTAATAGATTTAAGATCCGGTTGGGATAGATTACCCATACATCATCCATTTATGTGGTTTAGGAAACTCAGTTGATTTGACAGCCAGGGTGCGGAATTTGGTCGTAAGAGTCACCGCGGGCCTGGAACGCAAAGGCGGAACATTGATGGGTTTTAGTCAGTAAGAGTTTGATATTCCCTTCTGCTCTGCCCAGAGCAGAAATAGTAATTTGATGATTTCCCATCCTTAAAAAAAAGCTGATTTGACCTTATCCAGGTAAGCAAATTACTAAGTCAAAAACATCAAGGTATGAATTCATTTTTAAGTGTTTACCTTTTCCCCAGACTATACGTTGCATCAATTATTCTCCTCATTAATTAACGCGACTTTACAAAAATAAAGAATACCTTCACATACCTTCAGCTGAAATCACCGTAGTGATAGCCGGGCTAATCATTTCACGTATTTAATCCCCACTTTAGAATTTATTTTGAAAATGTTGTGTTCATTTACAACAACTTTATGTAGACAATATTAAAGCGCTTTTAACGTCACAAAATACCTTTTGGAACGTTGAAAACTCGGCCTTATATAATACCTTGAACAGTTAAGATAGATTAAATCTAGTATTTTTTTTCAAGAGTCAACCATTTTTACATTGCTATAAAATGCTTACAAACGTATTTATCTTCGAAGAATATTCTGGCTAAAACTTTTAAAGTAAGATACCTGCTGTGACTTCGTTAACAAAACTTTGTTAAAATATTCTGAGTCTAAACTAAGAAATTTAATTTAATTAACAACTAATTAAAAGTAATTAAGGGTATTTTTTGGATGGTTGGGTTTAGTTTGCGCTTTTTCATTTTTATTATTAATTTAGTCATCGTTTAGAAAGTTATCACTCAATTTACTTTATTGTCTTAGAAAGTTTTATAGACGCTTAATTTTTCATCATAATACGAATGAGACTAATTACGACGTACTCATTTAGTAAGTATTTTTTCTATATTAACGGAAAGTACGAGAGTAAATTATAAGAAAATACTACCGACCTAATTATAAATGATTAAACTTTTGAGGCATAAAAACACACAAATCGTTTCATTATAAAAGCGCGTCAAGAAAGATAATTACCTACGTATGTACCTACCTACTTTTAGTGGGTTTCTCTTTTAATTTACGACTAATCATCTGGGTAATGATGTCGATTTGCACAAGATAATTCTCAGGAGAGAATTCAGTAGGCAATAAGTCTGGTCATTAGAACCTAAATGATTTGATTGAATTTACGACTGTGGATAAACCTGAATCACTTCTAATGTTTGAAGGGACAAGGTAAATTGCACCACTATTTACCATACAAAAAGAAAAAGGGCTCGCCACGAAACGAATATCAGAAAGGTATATTAAGGTATAGGATACGTTTTTTGTCCTGCAACCAGCCCATGTAGCTCATTACATCGTCACACTCAACTAACGTGGCGCAACGCACACCACTATATGACTTCGCATCTCTCATGTTGCCAAATACCTTTTTGCCTCGCACATAAAGTTGTTCTAGCCACCTTTTTAAGGTTGTTAATGCACGGGAGAGCAGTCCACTCCACCACGCTATGCTTTTCGAATTGCGATCTTTACTTAGAGACAGCTGCTCCAATTTAGCTAGCGTATGTTTTATTTCCTCACAATGTCTCCCAAACGTATAACTTTACATTCCAGGAATCACCGCTTACCACCATCCTTATCTGATCTGTCTCGCTCTAGCGGTTTAGGCACATTTTACTCAAGGCGTAATATAATGACTTGTCACTTTAGTGTGTGACATAGCCGCGGGGTTCCGGAATCTCGAATCCTATATTTTGTGTGACGCAATCTACAATATACATATACTTTACTTTACATGTGTGTGTGTGTTTAGACAGCGCAAACTGCACCGAAATATTAATATCTAGATAGTGCCGCACTGTATTTCTGCTAGCGGTTTAGAAACAAGAGAACTGAAACTAATTGGGCAATTTGATGAGTAATGATAGATCTACGTAGCTAGTTAAGTGCTCGAGGAAATCCTCGTATTTCACTTCAAATATTCAGCCGTGATTTTTATCCCTGTTGCTTAAAATGTGACATACACACAGACAATATCAAGTATTTTTCACGTGACTTGGAGAACTAATCGTGTCCCGCTTGAAGACGCTATACCCAATTAACTGTGCTTTAGTTACAGCATGTGATTTTATTTTACCGGTCAAATATCTGTTTATACTATTTTTTTTGTACTCAAAAATATTTAAGATAACTACTTACGTTTTTATTTTAAGATATTTTATTTTAAGATTTTCCTCACTTTTATTTATTGTACTCCTTTTGTAAAGGCAAATATCCTAAGCATGCTGCTGTGTTTGCCTATAATTGGTTGTGCAGTGATACTTATAACTAGATTGCATACTTATTTATACATACATTACTGTAACAACTGTTGGCAGACCATAAATAAATAAATAAAATAAAAATAAATAAAATTACAGAAAAAATATACGCAGAATCTTCTTAATTGAATATTTTATTCTGACAAAAAAGTAAAAATGAGAGGATACTGTCAGTAATCCATTACTCTGTTCAGAACAATGCTATTTTCTGGAACATTTCCAGCCAGTCCCAACTTTTTATCTGCTTACAGTAGTGGAAGAGAAAGAATTGCTCGGCGAGATTTAATACGTAACTAATGGGAAGTGGCTTCGACAAATTGGAAATTGTTAATGGGTCTGAAAAATCTTTAACAGTGAATCTCGCAAATGTTCACTGTTATAAAATTCCGTGTTATGTAATTACTTCCTTATATCCCAATCTCTAAAAAAATATTAATTAATGAACATCGACCGATTGTTTGAATGGCTTGTTCGGATTCAATCTAAATTCTAGAGTCAATCACCAACCAATGGAATCTGATTAACAATCCGATTTTGAATTTTAGTACGAGTTGATAATTGAGCCTAAAACGGCCAATTCAAAAATCATAGCCAGTTTAAAAACCATACCTAACTTTAAAAGTACTTAAGTATGAATAGAACATCAATGTGCCAGAAACTTGACATGTTTACAAAATGTTCATAAATTGCGCACATATGCATGAAAAACTGGAACAATTTTAAATTCCGTGTCGCTTCAACTACATGTGGATTAGTGTGTAGGTGTGTATATAGACTGGAAATTACAGTGCGCTTTTAATTAAACTTAATGTTCCGTCTCTGCGGCCGTAAACATAAAAAAAAACCTTTTGAAATGTTGACACCAACGTAATATAAATGTATATTGTGTACAGGCCTGCACATCCATTTTTCATCCGTTTGAATTTGACCCCGCGTTTATTTTGCGTCGGCTCGGTGGCTTAAACACCCGCGTCCCGTGCCAATTTCAATTCATAATGTACATAAGTTTAACTTGAACTTCACTAATTTTGGTAAAAGAAAATAACGTGAGTAAACCAGGATATATTATTAGAATGAAAATAAGACTGAAACCGTAAATCCGCTTTGAGCAAGTATGGTGATCAATGTTTTTCTTTGCTTTGCAATGGAACAACATTATGTGGGCTGGTAATATTTATTCATTTATTTCGTAGCAAAAAGAACAGTTTCCGTATTTTAAATGTACTTCGTAACTTTATATCTAAGTAGGTAAAGTAATCTTCCCTGTACTCAAGTTTTCAGAGAGAGAATATTTTACCAAAGTTTTTGCTAATACCTGAATTTGAAATGTGTTGTGCAGGTGTAACGTTTTACCCGCGTGCAACTTGCATTGCATAAATGCGTCTTATTCTGATACAAATAAATAAAATACCGCATTTTGTTTAACTTGTAAATAAAAATATGTAATAACTGGTTCGTCAGTCTAATAGCCCTAAGCGCGACTGCTACGCTTTGGCTTTGGTTCGATTGCCAGGTCGAACAAAAACAGTCATAATTATTAGGTTTTTCTACGAAATTCTCAGTAGCAGCTCAGGATTTGTGTCCGGTCCATGGCAATAGGCTCGTCCCCTATTACATGGAACCTAAAAAACATCGGCAGACTGTGGGTGAGCATTGGTATACCTCTGCCTAACCCTTTGGTTATGTTGTAAATAATCACGTTTCCTCAAGCAAACTAACACAATAATTTAAATGAAATCGTGGCTAAATAATTTCAGCTTATGTAAAGTTTCTATCCCATTTAAACTCCATGTTGTTTATTTTGGGTACAATTACATGTAACAACTCTAAAACCGATGTGATTTTCATGACTTTGCCAGCAAACTCAAAGCACAAATATTTGCTTAAATGTACATTTTCCGTTGCGTTCAAATGTAAACACATTAATATCCTCATTGTTCTAACAGAATACGGCATCTTAAAAGTTTAATAAACAGGGTACCTAGCCGGCATTTAATGCCCCGGGACCATTAGTAGCTCCGTTGAACTAAAGGATATTATACCTTTAATGCTTTTAAATATGAACTATAAACAAGGGCACTTTAAAGACATCTATTATTTTGAGGTTGACTTTGTAAAATTCTGAGTACCTAAATATTTTATTCGGTACACAAATTCGATTCCCAGGTCGAGCAAAAAGTGTTATTGGGTTTTTCTCTGAAATTCTCAGTAGCAGCTCGGAGTTTGGATTTGTGCCCGGTTAATGGCAATAGGCTCGCCACCTATTACATGGGACCTAAATATACCGGCGAACTGTGGGTGTACATCGGTACACCTCTGTCTAACCCTTCGGGGAATACAGACGTGATGGTATATGGTATATTTTTTTTTTTTTTAAATTCGATCTGAAAAAAACTCTAAATATTTTTTTAATTTAAAAGGACACTAAGATACCTAAGTACTAAATAACGACATATTTTTTTAATAGATTCATAGAAAACTTTGTGATGGCGTGACTTACAAGTAGTTATACACGTTTGTACCTAGCTTAAAAATAATAAGGTGTCGAAATATTTAATTGTGGAAATGTGTACAGCTCGGAGTTTGGATCTGTGCCCGGTTAATAGCAATAGGCTCGCCCCCTATTACATGGGACCTAAATATACCGGCGAAATGTGGGTGTACATTGGTATACCTCTGCCTAAGCCTTTGGAGAATACAGGCGTGATGGTATATTATTTTAAATGTGTACAATTTATTGAGGCAATTCTTTAAAGTTTATTATACGCCTAATGGTCTGATTCTCCAGAAAGAAAGTAGTTGAAGATTGAAACACCGAGTAGAGTGCAACTAACCGACCACTTCCATTTTTGATCGGAATGTATTTTAAGGGACGTTATGGCTGATTTGCTAAATCCGCCCTCGCCGCCGCGACATCCCCGTCCGATCCCTCCCGACCCTTGCTCGAGCCAGCCCGCGAGCTGAGCCTATAGCTTTAAACTGGTCCATAAATAATAATAAATTGATCCAGCTTGTCCCCTTGCTGCCCTCCCCCAGCGACGCCCTAAGCCGAGGTTCGTACCCCGAGGCCGAGGTTCGCTTAGTATTTTAGTATTTTTTAAACCCTGGCTGGTGGCCTTAATTTCAGGAAAGTCCGGTTAAGCAATACACAACCTCCTAAGTTTAACTGCGAGATGCCAAACCGAAAAAGAAAGAAAAAAGGAAAATGATATGCTAAAGCCTAAAGCTATACTAAAGCCACT
Source organism: Caradrina clavipalpis (assembly GCA_932526535.1). Taxonomy (NCBI): domain Eukaryota; kingdom Metazoa; phylum Arthropoda; class Insecta; order Lepidoptera; family Noctuidae; genus Caradrina; species Caradrina clavipalpis. The sequence continues at coordinate 9,965,851 of OW052093.1, forward strand.
ATCCCGTTTCAGAATGAAATAGTGCTGAGGACTTTTCTCTACCTACCTACTATAGAAATATAAAATCTCTTTGAAGTTAATGACGAACTCTTGAAACTTTTACTGTTTCTTGTCATTAAACCGCTGAACAGGTTGCTGCGTTTAACTCGTAAAGATTTCACTTTAGGTTACGAGGGCCGCTGACTAACGATACTTGAGGACGTCAGGCGCAGTTTTAGTACTCCGCTCCGTCACTTACTTTACTGACTGCGGTAATATTACCACCACACAATAGCTAACCTATAAAAAAACGTCTGGGACAGATTAGATGCAAAAGGGCATTGTAGTAAGTGGGCCATCGTCCGATCAGGAGCACCGCACTCGCACGTAGGTAGCGGTAGGATCAATAATCCCTCAATTTGCTAGGTTATTTTTGTAGCGGCCCAGAAATTTTTAGCTTTTTGATTTTTGTTATATATTTTCTTCTCTTTGAAGTTGTTTTAATACCTATATTGAATACACTGGTGCACACATTTTCTCTTTTAATCTTGCTTTTACTAGCAGAAGAACTTACTATCCTAAAAGTTAGGCAAAAATTAAGCTTTTTTGAGAGTTTGAATGATTGTGTGTGGAAAATTTTACTTAGTTATTAACTTTTTATCAAAATATTTTATAATGAGCTTGTTTTTACACTACCTCTCTAATCAAACAGCCGCGGGAGAGAAGGGTTTTCCGGTATAATATCCCTTCATTTAATTATTATCAGGAGCAGGCCTCCCACATGTCCGGCGGCACTCTCATATATTTATCAAACAACGCCGGGCCTTGGCAAATACCTTGTTATCTCAATTACACAATAGGAAAAATTAAAACCCATGTCCGCTGGTCGTAAATTTTGGACACGTGATTTTTTACATTTTAACGAATGTTATCTCATTTAAATATTGTTTTAATATAGATAAAACATAATTATGAACACAGTGTTACGTTTTTTTTTACATATTTTTAGTCGTGATAATGTGCGGGTTTGATTGTGACGTAGTTTGATATTATTAACGGTAATTAGAAAATACTATGTAAAATAAGTACCTAATTATGTACTTGTTGTTTAATTTCCACGTCTTACATTAGAAAGAACAAGTTCAACTGTTTCTACTTTATAGTGAATTTCGAACAAAATCCAAAGCACAGAAAGTCTTTATAGCAAGTGCAGGAACGACTACGTACCAGGATTTGTTGAACAAAGTGTCCAGTGTTAAAAGTTTTCGGTAAGCAAATATTTTATTGTTGAGTGTTCGTATGAATAAACATTATTTACCAGTTGAGTTGTTTCAAGGATCGATTGACAGCGCCGTCAACGGGTAAGAGAGATTCAGCAAACGAGTTCATCTGAAACAACAGTGAAGGGGGATCCGTGGGAACGATACCATTTGTTTCAAATAACAAATTCATTCATAGCCTTGTCGAGAAATAATAGATTTGTTAATTGCACTATTGTGAGTGGTGAATTACTTGTACATAATTAAGATAGACGCTGTTGAGGAATTGTGCTGAATTACAGTACGTAATTGTTCAAAAAGTATCATTTAATAAGTAGGTGTTTAAACCATAATGATAAGGCACCAGGCATAGAACTTGTTAGGAAGTGTTAAGACACGACATAGGTTAAAATTAAAAATATCGGAATATTAAAAGGGTGTACCAGATGTATGAATACGAGGCGAAAGGAGTATGTAAAATCGTAGCTGGTGGCGTTCTGTGGTTTCTGCCTAACCCCTGAGTTTATGTATATAAAAAGGTGTACAAAAACACAACATAGTAAGTTCACCGTGCACACTGCCCATAAAACTAAATAACACTAAGCAAATATTATGGAAATGGCTTTTGTTTTTTGTGTGAAGGTAGCGCGCAATGTAGGTAAGTTACTCAAAACTCTGTGCTTACCTTTGTGTGCAACAGTACAGACGTTGTGGTATTTGAAGTTTAGTTACAACATTATAAACTTATAATAAAAAAATAAAAAGTATTCGTGAAAAACCGTATAATTTTTTTGATATTTGGGCCTTTACAATTTCGATAACAGGAGGGTTCCTAGGTTTGATTTACACAAAAAAATGATCGCAATGGTGTAAATAATGTGTAAATCTAAGGCTTCATGAAGTATATTTTCACACCCGTTACATCTTTTTGTACCTAAGATAAGTATTGTGTATACAAATTGTTCCTAGTGTCTGCTGGTGATAACCAATGGTACTCGACCGTCACAACTTATCTCCAGTTTCGTGCTAATGACAGTTGCACCATTAGCATATCGTAACAGTTTAATCAATAGTCGGAGTGGCTCATCACTGTTTACACATTAATCTACAGCAGTCACTGTTTGTTTACAAGATGTACTTACAGAGAAAAATATTATTTTATTATCTATTATATACCCCGCGGTGTCACCCGAATTCTGTTATGTTATTGGCTACTGCTCCGCTCCTGTTGGTCTTAGCGTGATGTTCTATATGTACAAATCGACCTTTTAAATCATTCTATCAATTGATGAAATCCGGATACTAATCCGTTGTAAAGTTTAAAAGATCTAAGCGTACAGAAGGACGCCCGCGGGAAGTGACTTTGAAGACATGATATGTATTTACATTGCCTATTTAACTCTGTATTTATGACAATTTTTATTAGTAAGTATTGTGTTGTTTTAGTAGGCTTGAAGGAAAAGGGTTAAGGAATTGAAATAGGTGCGTAGTTGCTGAAATATGTATTTTATTTCTTGTTTACCAAGATTATCATATGTCATGCAAGATAACACATGTGTCACAGTCGTAGCTGTCTGAATAAAATCTTCATGTCTGATTTGGCTTCTCGTATCATCCAGCGCGCTGTGTGTGGTGAAAGCGATCGCGAGGTGTAATCAATAAGCATGCTTAAGGCAGATTGGCGATTTCAGACTTATATTAATTAGTCCAGTTTTCCTCACGATGTTCTCCTTCACCGATGTTAATGATGTCGAAGATAAACTTAGATAGCCCATGTGAAAGTGAAAAAGTCACATTTTAACTTACCATTACATTTCAATAAATTATAATATAGTGTGACATTATAACCAACATAACAATTAAACATCTAAATGTGTCAACGGGACAACCGACAGGATACTTACGTGAAAATTGTAACATCTGTCATAGAAATAGCTTTTCGTAACTTTATTCAAATAGGAATATACCGTGCCAAGTCTAAGATAAGTTTGCAAGGCGTGGACCAGACCTCGTTGCAATATGAATTAGAGCACAAAATTTCAAGTAATATTATTGCGGTTTAGCATGAAATCGGTAGGCATTTGAATTATATGTAATAGGTGCCTGTCTACTCTTATAATGAGAGTAATTAATCTCCAGGAGCCATCGTATTCTCGTCGAAATGAAGGTTATTAAATAAAACCCGTGTGACTTCAATTCTTAGATCGTAATTATTTCGCCTCAATATAAAAGGAAATATGGAATTGATGTCAAATATATTATTGAGACGTATTCTTTTGTTTCTATTTTCGATATGCTAGGGGAATTGTATTAATAGTCTTTTGTCGTTAACCATACCTTTGACATTAGGAAACCGCCTACTCGCAAAGCAAAGGAGAATTTTATCATAGACACGTACTTATGTAGTAGTAGTATTAAATAAATGAATAGTCACAGATATCTGTCTCCAATCAGGTTCTCCTTTGTTCTTAAGTCAACGTCATCATTGTAACTTCGATATTTAACATACACTATCCATTAACAAGACAAATATACTTTAGCTCTTCGTGAATCTATAGTAAAGGACACTATTTCTTCTAATTAGTTAGGTGCGCGAAATACTTCTATCGATAGATTTATTTTGAAGATACATTTACAAGTCGAATATTTTTGCAAGAGGTTTGTTTTATATTAAGTGCCTTGTGAATCCAGCGTGTTCTATTTCATGCTGAGAAAAAACGTTTAACATACTTAACCGACCTAATGAATGAGCCTTGTCTGTATCTACATCTGTGGCTTACTGATATCGTTAGAGTTGTCGTGTTTATACCTTTTGCCAGGGTTGCGGAATTTGTTTAAAAGAGTCACCGCGGCCCTTGAACGCAAAGAGTTTGACACTCCGTTCAACTCCGCCCAGAGCGGTAGAAGGAATTAGATGATTTCCCATCCTAAAAAAAAACAGAAGACCTTAGCCAGAATTTGTACTACTCTTGTTTACTTATTTTGTTAAAATATTAATTATTCAAAGTGTTAACATGTTACAGTTTCGTGTCAATATAGGGAAATTTTGCTGAGCATCCTATTTACTAAGCCATCAAACTCTCAGCCGGTACAATAAGAATTCTCATATCTACAAAATCAAAAATCTTTTTTTCTGAAAAGGACAACTGCCTTCAAAAACTACAAAGATCTCTTCAAAGGTTCTATTTTCACACAACAGAAATCAAAGCAACAAAATGTGTCTTACGAGTTAAAATGTCATCAGATGTCGTTAGTGTGTCGAGATCAAAGTAAAATGTAGAAGAATGTAGGTAACCTTTAGCTTTTTCAGTGACATTATAATAAGCTATCTAGGTAGGCTCAACAAATAAGATATTTCCACCCACGGGGTACACCTACAATTTTTATTTTTTCTAAATGTATTTCGTTTTTAAAGCTTTTGAAACAGGTAGATAAGCATCTCATTGGATCTTACATAGCAAAAAAATAATAATAATAATAACGGTAATTTTTATATTTTAAGCGTTGCCAGGAATTACTCCTATATTGTGGATGCGTTTACAAACATTATATAAACTTACATACACACATAACCGAAGAGGGATTTTCCCAATTAATCAAAGTGTGCATATAAAACTACTTACTACTACTACTATAAGTCTGTATACTTATTCATATACAACTTACTGAAATGACACTCAAAATTAATTATAAATTAAAAGAAAACTCAATCAGTCCATTTCGAACAGTCATCGTTTCTTCGTTTAGAGGCTTAGCCGAAGAAAGAGCTTTTTAAACCCCGTTAAAATGGAAAGTCTATTAACAAAGTAATCTATTTGGTATTTAAGTCTGCATAGTACAACTTAGTTTCGGCCAGAGACGACTAAGCTAAACTTTAAATTAATTATCTCTATCTTCCTATGAACCATAAAGATTACTTTGCGAAAATAACATTTAAATTGCGTCGGTTCCATTTATAAAACTTGTTTTCATCCATTATCTGTCCCGTTTAATTAAATCGTTTAATTTCCATTAGACTTTGGAAATATACGTTTGCAGTTTTCATCCGTACTAACTGACAATAAAAATGGTAGCTTGTCAGACTGACTGACATGACTAGTTAGCGATGTGAAAACGTAGACTCTTTAGTGTCTGGCACAAGCAACCGGCAACCAGTAGTGAATATTTTATTTGCATGTAAACCAGTATAAAATGGATTCGTTCATAAGCAGACGCAGCTACTGTGGTTTGTTATTGCTTCCATTATTGGACATAGATACATGGTTCACAGATCACATATGTGGTCAATGTAAGAAACTAGAATTATTGTACGATATTTTTTTTTGCCATCTCAATTATAAATAAATAAATAGTGTTTATCTTGACATTGTACAATAAAGTCTTTAACCTTAACTTTTAATATTTCTACACCCGCAATGGTAGTATAATTATGTGAAACTGTTTAATATTAAGATCTTGTATATACCATATCATCAGAAATAAATAGATAATAATAATTATTATTACTGAGAAACATCATTCAGCTCTCTAGCTGTAATATGAAACTCTGCCTACTCATAAGAAGATAAAATATAAGATCTTACTAATGAATGTTGATCTGTTCTGCTGGATCACTCCATATAAGGTACACTTATGATATCACTTTTTATCGCTAGGCTACAAAAATAACAACAAAAAATTCAAGGTTCTTTAAGCGTTACATTAAGCATAAAAAGCGGCTTCTAGTATAGGTACCTAATTGGTTGGCGAAGCGAAAATCCTTTTTTTTACCGCAATATTGACGTGAAAGGGCTATTGCGGTAAAAAAAGGATTTTCAAAAGCACGTAAAGCCGTTGGTCCCGGCTGTCATTTGTAGATCTTTGTCAGTCGTTACTGTTAGTCAGAAGCCAGAAAGTCTGACAACCAGTCTTGCTAAGAGTATCGTATTACCCATTACTGGGTTGTGGAGGTCTGATAGGCAGTCGCTCCATGTAAATACTGATATTCAGCTGCATCCGGTTCGACTGGAAGCCGACCCCAACATAGTTGGGAAAAGGCTAGGCAGATGATGATGATTGACGTGAAAGGGCTGGAGAAAGATATTGTTGACGTGCAGGTTCGTTGTTATGGATCAAGACTGGTCAGTTTCAAATCTTTAGTCCTGAACTATTCTGATTTTAGGAATTTTGGTATAGTTAAAGTAATAAAACTAGAGTAAGTTGAGTTGTAGATGGGTTGACATGTGGCATGGAGTCTAATTAAACTCATCTGTCGTTTTAAGTTAGCAATATCATCGTCGTCGATTTGGCAACAGAAAACTACTGCAGTATCTATAATTTAGTGAACAATGTTTTATTAGCTACTAAAACAGCAACAACAGTTACTTCCGATTTACAAATCACATTCGGATGTAATGTAGCTAATGTACATCGTTCCAAAGAGTAACACAAGCAAGCATCGTCAACGGATGCCTTAATAAAATTCAACTACACGAATAAAATTTCATTGCCTTTATCTGGTGGGCTTGAACGCGCACTTGACCAATATTTTATCGATCTATTTGTATGGATACGGGCGAGACAGGACAAGGTATAACAGAAATAGGACAGCAAATATAGGGGCCCCAAATAGGGCCGCTGTTAGACGGCTCATATTTTCACAAACAACACTACAGTTGGCCTGTCGAATTAACAATGCGAACAGCTTGAATACGTTTCATAACTTGGACTTCACTTAATATTGTCTTGTTATTTCAATGGGCTAGGAATATTTGTATAATACACTAATGTACTTTCTACCCGCGACTTCGCCCGATTGTTTATTTTTCATTCGCGCTAAGTTACGTCTTAGGTTGCTGCTTCGCTTTCGTATACGTAGCGTGATGTTATGTAGCCTATACTATTCCTCGTGAATTCGGCTTCATATACCTAAATAATGTTTCCAATCTGTCTGGTAGTTCCAGAGATTAGCGCGTTTATATAAATAATAATAACGCGTTTATATAAATAAGCAGCATTAGAATAAGCTCATTGATTGACTTTTCCAAAGAAGTCTTGTAAGAAACCCATTTCTGACTAACTGAGCATTGAATACTCATTATCCTCCCATTCCTGCTTTTTACGATAATGATGTAATATTTTTTTATTGACGACCATTTTTCTATGAACTCACCGTCCTGTTACCATTATGCTTTTTTTACCGTTTGTACAAAACAAAAAAATAAATCTTTATTTACCAGTTAAAGTTCACTGACCAAATACAAAGCGAGCATTTTTCATATAATTTTTAAGTCTGAAAATTCCATTTAATGATCAATTTCCGTATATGCCGTAACAAAGATAGTGGATTAATAATAAAGTTATTAAACTACTTATTTTATTAAATAATCGTATCATCATCAAATCGGTTTTATTGTTCGTAAATTATGGGTGTTGTTATCCTATAAAAGATCGGTACTGAATGGGTACCGATGTCAAAGTTGTTCGAATCGAATTTAGTTGTGCCATAAAATAGTGAAACTGGAAACTCAAACCCAACTCAACTGTGGATATAAAGCAAGAGCAACAATAAAACGGAAGCAGTAAACATTGCATCATTGTGTTGTTGCCTGCCACTCGCTAAAGGTGCGTTTTGGCTATGCAAGTAATTTGACATGGACTACATGTATGACAATACGAAAATTGTAGTGTCGAAAAAGTTTGAAATTGTATTATGTACCTGCCTAACGAACTACTCACGCCTTGTATGGATAGATAGCGCATGTTTTGAAAACGCTAATTGCTTGTGCCGTTCAACTTTCTGCATAGGTAATGGAAACACACCTTAAAAATGAAGTACATACATAGATAGTTAATGGAATTAAACTGCGTTGTTCAGTTTTGAAGAACACTTAAATATATTACCATTATTACATCGCAAAATAAACCAAACCAAAATACCGTAATGTAAATCCTGTAACAAGGTTGAAATAAAAATAATAATGATATTAAACACTATTTTTCATGAGTACGAAATTGCTCACTTGCAATAAATGAAGCAATTTATTTCGAGGTCGGTGGCACAATTCCAAAAATGCCCAAATTTCACTGCGCCCGTAACTATGCAAACTATGTTCGGTTATAAAGAATACGTGGAAGTGCATACAACTTTAGTTCTACTCTACCTGATTCAGTTTCATAAAATAAGCAATGTTCTACTTTTGGCAACAGTCTAAACTACTGAAGTGGATTATTTACACGACGTCGTATTGTAGACTAAACTTAGTCTATCGATTAAAAGTGTTTAGATTAAAAATGCAAACACTCTTAAACAGCTAATAATAAATTGAAAATCGGTATGTTTCATTTTGTTTTCCTGGAATTTTAAACTTAACTATGAACTGCTTGTAAACATAGACAGAGGCAAAAAATATTTTATGAGAAATTCAGGATTTAAGAGCACCTAGTTGATATAGAGTGGCAGCTAGCTAAAAAGGGTATATACTAATTATAAAATGTTCTTTTTATATTTTGTTGGTTGAATTCACACATAAATCACAATCTCTTATTCCATTTTACATCATTGTATTCGAAATTAGCCATACCTAATTTAGAATATAATGGAATATTCCCTCAAAGAAAGTCATAACCTACAACAGCACAAAAGGCATGGCATAATATTTAAATCACACTGAAATACATAATACTTAGCTATTGTCAAACACGTGTTTACGTCCACGAATGCCTCCGCTAAGGGTGAGTTATTCAGGGCAATACTTTTAATGATCTCATACCTGAGGCGGCGTGCGAAGCTCGTGATTCCAAGTTCACCCACGCGAATCTAATCAGAACATGTAATAGGTAGATACTATCTGAAAAATTGCGATACGATCAGGTTAAAATAAACTCTTTTCTACAGCGATTTTGTATCGAAATTGAACAATATCGTTGCTATTTATTTTAGCAGATACCTCCTCTAATATACATTGTTTGGAAGAAAATTTCCTCACGATGTTCACCAGTGGAATAAAATTTCGATCTGTCTTCGATAAGTGATTTATCGTAACGTCGAAAAGGTCTCATTGTGTTATTTATTAGTCTCAACTTTTGTTTATTACCCAATGTTATGACAACGTGCCCATCTGTAGACATTTTTGTAATTTAGCCCTAATTTGTATACTGGTACTTTATGGTCAAACTTACATTGATTGATTGTTACCCACCTATTTTGTGTATACCGTGGTCAAACATAAAAAGATAATTAATCGACAAATGATGAATGGTCTTTTAAGAAAATCACACGTCTACACTATAAAAGTATTGTAGCCAAGATCCGGAGGCACGGCGTCCTGAATACGACAAATGCGCGAGCGGCGCGGCGAGGCGGGCGGTGTCTCACAATAAAAATAGGTACAATCAAATTTTCGTGTCGTTTCACACACCCCAATAACTGCCAACAGAATGTTTCGGGTATATACTAGTCACTCTTAACGCTCACACTATATTGAAATGGGTTTTTTTGCTGTCAGACATGTCTTCAGACCTTGAGAACTAAAATGGTGTAAGTATTTACGCAGTATTCAAATAGACTTGATTTTTAGCCACATTTTAACAGTATATTCTGATATCTAGCTATTGAGAAAAATGTTTTCGTACTTTTCCAATTCTTATGGTCGAATGAAATCACAATTAAATTTTAAATAGGTAAACTTATTTTGGTATATACCGCACCGTGCGAAGCGAAAAATAAAGTACATAAATAATAATATCAGCCTTATAGTCTCACTGCCGGGCAAAGGCCTTATTTCAACCAAGAAAGTGCGAGTATTGATCACCATGCTTGCTGAAGGCGGATTGGCGATTACAGACTTATGTATATTAATTACAAGTCTAGCTTTCCTCAGGATCTATTGCTTCTCCGATAACAGTGAGATCCAAGGTAAACTTAGAAAGCATATATGAATTTAAAAAAGTCACATGCGTATTTGCTCTGTTTCGAACCCGCAACATTATGTACAACAGGCGACCGCCTTAACCAATATGACCTGATACTAATATACATAACAAGTAGTACTTCCTACATATCTAAGGCTATTAAAATCAGACATAATTCTCAAATTCCTAGCAAGGCCATAACTATTCTGGTCGCAAAGTAAATAGTAGCCTGTGGCTCCTACGAGTATAGTGGTAGTGACGTCTATTGCTGAAGTTGGGCATACCACAAACGTCATTTCACAAATGATTTCCCCCGCCAATGGGCCGTACGTTCACGCTTATCAAGCGTCGTGTTGTCATTGAATTAATACCTAGTGAAGATACTGAACCAATTAACATTATGTGGGTCTATCCTTATCTGAGTGTCGTAATATATGTATCAATTGGTCAGATTGCGATCAACTGCAATTACAGGCTTGCAATGCTTGCATAACTAGCAACCGTACTGTAAAATTCGTTGGTACATTTTGTAATTTAAAGTTTAACAAAAATTTGGTTTTGAATAGAAAGCTAATAAAGACTTATTTACCGTGTGTTATAAAAATCAATTGTACTGTATCAAGGAAATAAAAGTACCAAAGGTACGAAAAATGGAAATGAGTACCAGAAAGGGTACCTACTTATTTGATTTCCGACGAACGAAATTCAGGTTGCCGTATATTTTTTTCGCTTCAATATTCTAGTAGTCTTATTGTAGTCGAAAACAAAAATGTATTGGGCTATAAATCTTTTAAGACTTATCCAATAGTTCTAGCTTTTTCTGTTCAAGAACCAAATCGACACTAGGTTTGATTTTATGAAAAATGTGAACTATTTTTTCTTCTTTTATTTTACTGGTCATCATTATTTATAAACAAGAAACATACAGCGACGATTTATTTGTTACCACTTATATTAATTCAAATAATAAATTCGACTTTCAAAAACGTATCGTGATGAGTGATTCACGTACTATGTTATGACTTCTATTGCTACTATAAACAAAGTATCTTTCTTCAAAGATATATCAGATAAATCTGATTTTATATTTTTATCACGAAAGTCTAGACTTTTTTGTGGGATGCGCAGCTGTGGTTCGATCCCTAAGTTAGTTGTAAAATTCTTACTCATCTATTTTGGTGTTCTAATATTAGGTACTTAAGCTAATCGTCTGCTTTGGTAAATTAAATGAGCTATATTTTAAACTCTACCATCACCATCACCATCACGCCTGTATTCCCCGAAGGGTTAGGCAGAGGTGTACCAATGTACACCCACAGTTCGCCGGTATATTTAGGTCCCATGTAATAGGGGGCGAGTCTATTGCCATTAACCGGGCACAAATCCAAACTCCGAGCTGCTACTGAGAATTTTAAACTCTATCCTGTCAAAACCTTACGCAATTGGGACTTAGTTACAACGACATAGAAATATTCTAAATTCAAAAATAAAAATAAGTATTCTACTTCAGAAACAGGATTAACTGATAAGAAATTGTTACGATTAGTCTGAATTTCGTCGTAGGTACTAGATATGTAAGGATTTTGAGGTTTTTGTGATTCTGTTCATTCGTTTTATAAAGACAGATCGGAGAAGTTTTAAAATATATACGTGATCTTGCATTGCCGTTTTTGTCAATCACAAACCATGTACAACGGGTATGATCAATGTGAATATTGATCGAATTTTATTACTGAATGGTGTCCGAGGAACCAATGGCCTTGCTTGACATTAAAGTCATAAAAGGTTAGGATGCATTAGTCGCTCTTTGCCACTAAACATTGGTGGCAATGCACTTTGCGCTGGATTGTTTGTTTCTTGTAAACTCAAATGACTTTCCTTCAAAGGAAAACAAATCATCACATCAAAAACATGTTTTTGCTAAATAATATTTATATTTCAAATAATATTTGTTACTTTTGTTTGACGGATTCATTTCATTCCATTTTTTTTTTGTTTTATTGACGTCAGTTTTTCTTTGTAACTTTAAGCATGAATCCGGTTGTTGTAGCGGTACTTCGGGAAGGTCAGCACAGTATACATCCGTGTAACTTCTTTTAAAAACATAGGTACGTGGTTAAAATCTTCACAGCAAGTCAGAAAAACCTCTGCGGGTTGTTCGAAAGAGATACCGCGCCCCCCGAACGCAAAGGGCACATGAAGGAACATAGATGGGTTTTAGTTAGTAAAAGTCTGACACTCCCTCCTGTCCCGCCCAGGGCGGAGGAAGTTATTTGATAATTGCCCATCATAAAAAAAAAGTCTGAAAAACCTAATTTTGTTTTATTGATGCAGCGATATTTTCTGGCGCGGCAAAGCAGATGTTACCTATTTCTAATATAACGGGTGTAAACCAAAAGTGACACATTTTTCACATTTTATTTTTCCTATCATTGCGATTACTTTTTTGTTCTTGACCGTACGGAACCGTTCTGTAAACGAAGATATTGATAATCAAAGCTTTTTTTCTTTTTAATATTTCTTTTAAGAAACCAAGTTTAAAACTTTAAAATCAACCAGTAAGCACAATGTTTTGCGTGTGTACATTGTTCGCCAGCATAACTTTTCCACGCCAATAAATAAAAGTCATTTCCCAAGAATAATGTTTGCTCAATGATACGTATTTGTATGTGAGTATTATGATGTATCTTTTTACACCTCGTGTAGGTGAGAAATACACTCAATGTAATGTATACAAAATTGTACAGTCGTGCATATAATAATAATATTTTTGCTGGTAGTTCCTACATCTGGTGATTCACCCACGTACCTATGATAAAATCATATTTACTATCTATCGGACAGGCGAATATCAATCTCAGCCATCACGCTTACTCGGTCGACGCTCCTTTTGTACTGTTTAACAAAAAATATCAAGATAGTTTATCTTTGTGTGTCGGACTTTCGGATGTTGATGTTTACATACATAGATAACATTTATGTTGATATTCAGATGTGGATCTTTTAAATAAATTATCTTTAAGATGCTACTGCAAAGTTTTATTTTTAATGAGCTCCGCTTTTATTGTCCCCCCTAGTAACATTTTGTAGTAATTATATTGCAATTCCTACGGGACAAAGAGGATAAATGAAGGTCATTATTTTTAATTATTTTCTTTTACTGTTTGTATCTAGAGTACATATCTCAATCAATATTTAGTTACTCCATATTCATGCTAAATATTTGGGCAGCGAGTAACTAGAAACTAACTATAAAAAAACATAATAGACTTACAATTACCTTTTAACATAATTGAAAAATAAATTCATGCTAAGGTAAGATTGGCTCGTACATAAATATTAGTTACACGCAACCCTTTTAGTTATATTAAACAAAACGAACAGGCTACGTATGTCTCGGAGATTATAATTTGATTCCTTCAAGGTTCCTTATTATATGTCCCACTTGGCAAAAGCTGTTGTTTACTTTATTCAAAGTAAGACAAAATTTACAGACTAAAATCTGCTTTATTAACTTCGCATATTATTATAAGCGTAATAATAATAAAGCAAGGATATTATTGCTCGTAGCGGCTGAGCTTTGTAGCCGGGGGTTGAATGAAACGTAGCAGTCGTAGCTTCGTAGCGCGTAGCTCGTAGCAGGGGTTGAGCAATTAACAAAATAAACGTGTTTATGGCCCTGTTAATATAATGGATCTAAAAGTTTTGAATGAGATGTCTTGAGAATTCAGAACTTTCTGTTAAGGTAATACTTTAAGCGGATGAGACGTTGTTTACTTTTTTTATGGATGGCTGTTTGTTTCACATATTGAGTTGTAGCTTCCTGAGTTTCTCGGTTACTATGACAACACAAGCTTAATCTTTCATTCATTCATTTATTCATGAAATAACAAACTCAACAACAAAAGCCAATTTTAAAGATAAACAGCATCCTATCTCCTGCCTGTATATTTTTTCTCTCTGCGATGTTACTTCCATTTTTCCACGTTCCATGGGAATCTGTTATTTATATGCCTATCTCCGCTGGCGTGAATGATTCGCCGGATCATCTCTGAAACGTTTGAGCTAATAGTTGATTGTCTTATAAATATCAAGGTTGCTTATAACATTCCGAATATTTACGAAACATCAAAACTTCGTAAACTCAAACCAAATTACTGAGGATTACTGGTAGCGTGTTTTTATTGATACACTTTAGGTTTTCGTTGAAATGTTTTTATTTTTAAACGGTCGTAGTATAAAATGTAAATATAGAGAGATTATCTTATGCTATTATTATGAGTTTATGCATTTTGCGCTGGATTTATGAAAACATTAAAAACAAATGTAAGCGATATCAAAGTTAACTCATAAAGCTTACTATTCAATGGACTTTTAAATCGCAGTTTTATTCAATGGACTTTTAAATGCATGGATCGCATGATCCCTGGGTTTCTGCCTAATATATTTTAGTCTGATATCGCATGTCGCAAAAAAGTGATTAAGTGTTAAGTACAATTGCAAAGTAAATGATTATTGCCGAAGGTCATTGCTATACGATTACCTACTCAGAATTTGTAATTTAAAATCATAAAAGGTAAGGGTACCATGTTATTATAAACTACATAATGCAGAACTATAGATACTTAATAAAAGTGGTTGAATGCCTGAAATTAACATATTTTAAACAAGAATCATGGGTGTAATTTTTTAAAACTTATCGCATATAGTCACAAAAGTTAAAGTCAAAATATTTATTTCCATTGGACTGATCAAAGTCACTTTTAAACGTGACTAAGAAAAAGGAATTTAATTAATTTGATCCTTCCAAAAGGTAGTTTCGTATGGATAAGAAAAGGCAACAAAACTCATAGTCACTCATTTATTAATAAAATAATTATTAGAATCTGAGGACGATGTATCTAAAATAAAACCACTATAAGTCCTGTGCTACAATAGGTACAAAGTAATAAAATGAAGCAATCCCGGTTAAATTAATCAATTATAAATGGACAAAGCTTCATTTAATTTTTCTGCAAATAAATTCTTTCGTTAAATTTCTTTGTTTCAGAGAGAATAGTTTCAAACCGGAACGATATTTACACGTCAAAAAGATTCTTAACAAATAAAAATCTTAGAAAAGAAATTCTTGTTCTCGGCCACGTTCCCGTGAGGAAAAATTGTACTAAGACACACTTTGTTCATGAAACCATTTATATTTTCTCAAACACGTTTTTTTTTTTAATCCGAACAGGTACATAATTGTTATTCTTTTTGCGGCGCTTCGTGTTTTCGTTTCTTTTTTCACATTTACTTGGCGATTTGCCAAAATGTGTCATCTGTTACGTTTAACTGATAGGACGATGCGCTAATTATCAAGCGCAGACGCATGACAAGAATTCAAGTCATGCGGGGGTCTTCTTGTATGTCTTAACCGTTATTTTGAAAAGGGGCGAGTGGCCCTTGCACCCTATATGGAGTTGCCAATACATATTGTCAAGAGTAGTAATTCTTTTCAAACGTCTATTTTTTGAAATAAAGGAACTATCATGATATTTTTAAGTGTAACGAATTGCTATTAGGCAGATTGGACCATGTATTTGACGTCTTACATTTAGCACTTCCCTCAGAAAAAGAAAATAATAGTGAACGTATCCAAATATTATTAGTGTCTTGGCACAAAATGAAAGACAATTTCTTGAATAAAAATTATTTTTAGTAGCATAATTACGATGTTTTTTTCCCAGTCTGCGGTGTTGCGTGGGTAAATGTATCTATACGATGTTGAATTGGTGATGTAATGTTAAAAAAAACACGATTACTCTGTTTATGTAACCAGTGTATCTTGACACAAGGAAAAATAACGAACTACGGTTTAAAGTACTGCATTTGACATATCATTGACATTTGCCTTTGTAGGTAGCGCCACGATAAGGTGTCAAGATACACTGGTTACTAAAACAGAGAACCTAGTCGTGTTTTTTGTCACCCTGTAACAAAAACGCGTTACTGGATAAAGAAACCAGGCCATCGACTATAAGCTTAATGTAAAGTTAATTGAAATAACTTTGTACTATCCCATGTCATACTGGAGGCAATATTTGCATGTACTTAGTAGTGTAATGTAGGTAATGTATAATCTTTGCCTTGTTGGATGAGCGTTTGTGTTGAATACATACCATTCGCATTTTTCTTCAGTTTATCATAAACGTACACATTATTAGGCACATATTTGTATTCCTTTCCACGATAAAAATGTGTGTTACTTCATAACGGTTTTTCTTTTGTTTTTTTCTCCTCGTGGAATACTGTAATACCTTCTTCTTAGTGTATCGATGGCAAATATAGGTATATCTGTATATTATTAACCTAATTTTCGTGGGACTTGTCGCTGAGCATTTCCCGCGGATGCATGAAACTTCTATGGCTGATGCCCAATTTGATTAGGGTTTCATGCTAGAAGTTTAGGGTTTGTATCTCACTGACCAAAGTTTCCTCTTTGAACTGATTGAAAGACAATGATTCAGCAAACATTTCCTTTGTAGCTGAAACACCAAGATAAAATAGAAATTACACATTATATCTTACCTACTTATTGTTATTGTAACTCTTGGCATTAGCTACATTCTCACGCATTTCATTACAATCGTTTTGAATGGATTTTATTCTATTTATTTGCTACACAAGGTCACTAATTATGTTCGTCATAGTAACTGGTTTGTACATACGCATGTCAATCTTACTTTTTACGATAAGTGCTTTTTATCGTATGTATCGTGTGAGGTAATTATCTGAATAAATAATTAAGTAGTACAAAATTGCATCCTGATAAAATTAGAACTTGTTTGATCAGATAAAAGAGGCTACGTAAAATTTGCTGTGGACAGTCGCAGGGACAATATTATAGTAGTGTGATTGTGTCTATGTAATAGTTGACATGTGAGATAAAGGAGGTTGTTTACTGGGATTATTTTCGCGGTAGTACGCGCGGCTTGTCGGGCAGTGGGCGCCCAGCAGTGCGACTCTTGTGCCCGTAGCCGCCACACGCACCGCGCGCCCGCCACTTTACTGTTTCCACATTTTCCGACGCGACGCGCTCACTGACGCTCCTGTAACGCGCGCCTAATATTTGTGAATGAACAAACAGCTATGAAATGGTGTATTATCGAGTACAACACTCGGTAAGTCGTTTTAGTAATAGTTACTTATAAGTACTTTAAAAGATTTCTTACAAACAACTTGTTGAGTACTCGTAGTTTTGTTGTATTTTGTGATCAAGACTGTTTGTCTGGTCTTTTTCGTTGATTCTTGTAAGTTAATTATTATCTAATAATTGATACTATATTTAATGAGGGAGATAAATACGTTATTAGGAACAGTAATCAAATCATTGTGTTTAACGACACGTAATTTAATTTCTCGGAACTTGGCGACGGACACATGTCATAAAAGAATGGCTACTCTACTTTATATCCCTGTAATTACTTAAGCCGTTAATTACTCATTAATGTTTCCTCACAGTTATCTCGTATACCAATAATAGACACAACAGGTTAAGTGGCTCCCTTCATTTTAGTTAATAAGGTTTAAAATGCGTGTTTAGAAACAATTACGGTCATTGATAAAGCAACTTAAGTAATTAATCGTTTTGGGACTTAATAGATTAGGTACTTTGTTACAATTAATTAATTAAAAAAACACATAGGTACATTCATAATAATTTAATTTTACATGAACATAATATATGACTGATTCGTAGCTTGAATGAATACCTCTTTTCAAAGAAACTCGAGTCTACCTAGATGTGAAAGAGATCACGTACATTTTCCCAATTTTTCCTCTTATTCGCTGATAAAGGTGTCTTTTTTACGGTACAATATCTACGGATCCGATATTAGATTAGATTTAGTATGAACTGCCAATGAAGACAGACATTGTGAAATATAATATCATGTATCAAATTTGATCACCTACTGTCTGTCATGATCTG
Source organism: Caradrina clavipalpis (assembly GCA_932526535.1). Classification (NCBI taxonomy): domain Eukaryota; kingdom Metazoa; phylum Arthropoda; class Insecta; order Lepidoptera; family Noctuidae; genus Caradrina; species Caradrina clavipalpis. Next base: position 9,983,950 of record OW052093.1, read on the forward strand.
GTGTTCGTTACACTGCGTAGCTTTAATACCTAGGTAGCTGCCTACCTAGGTCCTCCATCTAGGTAACCTCTTCAAATATTAGGTATTGGATAAAACATTTTTTTACTAACAAACTTTTATATGCTTTAACGAGTTGCGAGCCCCCTATTACATGGGACCTAAAACATACCGGCGAACTGTGGGTGTACATACATTGGTGCACTTCTGCCTAACCCTTCGGGGAATACAGGCGTGATTGTATAAATAAATAAATAAATAATAAATTAAATAATACATTTTTATTCAGAAATTCAAAAGGTAAAATACATAATAAATCTAAAATTAACAATGTAGGTAAAATAATGCAAGATGCCTGTACTAGGATAATCCTGTGTCACAGGCTGCAGGAGCTCTAAATGCTAAATATAGGACAGTAGGTTTTTGTTTAATATCTACATTAAACATAACATATATCTACATTTTTATTACATAATGGCAATTTTATTATTAAATATTATTATTATTTTATTATTATTTTAATATTATTATTTGTATGTATGTATGTTGTTGAGTTGCGAGCGATATTTGGGCCCAGAATGAAAAAATGTCTTGTTCTTTAAGATTTGTACAAAATGCTACTTATTGCTAGGACTATGGTGCAGCGGGGCAATCTCGACAACGGAAAATTTCAACTAATCTTAGTAAAATGTAGAAGTTATTAAGATTAGTTGAAATTTCCCGCTGTCGAGATTGGGTCGAGATTGCCTCGCTGCACCTAAATAGTATTTAAAAACTCTTAGAAAGTTGGAAAGTACAATTCAGGTAATAAAACGTTACAAATAAATAGTTATCATCATATCAGTCAATGGAAATGCTCTATTCATATATATTTCGGTTTTCATCTAAATGCTTTTTAAGCAGACCTGGTACTAATTAGAGTTCTGCGTAAGTGTCATTTACGCACTTAGCGTTGATAGCATTAGGAAAGGTGCGATGGCAATTACCTACGACTCCGCAAAATGTTGCTAAAGAACTTTATGAAAATGCTGAAACGTGCACAGTTTTGCTAGAAAACATAATTTGTTACATTTATATTTGTTTACGTTATCATATTATTTACTTTTATCAAGTTAACATACCGCATTTTATTACTAGACAGAGATATAGTTAAATATAGTAAGACCGCATGTACTTAACAATAAAAAATAAATATCATCACACATTTTACAGCACTATTGGGAAATCATATAGGTAAAGCCGACTACTGACAATATCTATTGGATATGGCAACAAAGAGTTATCAATATCAATTTATTAGAAAAGGTACTATATATTATGTTAGATTAATATTCGATGCTTGGTTAAGTAATATTAATTTCGAGTTAAATGATTTCAAATGTCCATTTGATCGTACGAGCTAATTATGTTTGCTAATTGCTCATTAAATTCAAGTAGGTCTTGCGGTTGAGTTATTTCACTTTGAAATACATGTGGATCTTCATGTAAGTAGGAAAATTTTACTACCAATAAAGTCCTTTTATACGTAATATTACGTTGTGTGTCTTGTAAGTATCTTGTTTATAGGTACTGTTCAGTGATAATTTCGTACTCTGAATTGTACCACATTCAATTCATAGATACAGTTAAGCTGCGACTTATTTCAAATGTTGTTTTGTTGAACGTGTTAAAATGTGTTTATGTATTTTTTATACATATTGAATTCGGTAGTTGTAGTAAAATCTTGACAACGTATTAATTAACCAAATATTTATTCAGCAGTCTTTCCGTTGCTTCAAGAGTGTAGGATTGTCATTGACAGCCAATGACACAAATGTCGTGTCAGTTCGCCATCTTTGAAATGTGATGACATCCAATTTGTGCCCACGTCTTAGGTACCTTCGAAAATGGCAGGATATTTTTTATTATAAATAATGTCCTGTTTAGATTTTATGTTCATTATGTTAATATATAGATTGCATATATTTGTAGGCGTTTGTTAATTACGCTATAAACACAAGAAGAAATATATCCTTCTCATTGTCAAACAGCTGAAACATATTGCTTCTTTTTAATTCCCTCATGGTGCAATAATATTGCAAACGATGTTTATAAACAACAGTTGTTTTATTACTTTGCTTTTTTTAAATAATATATTTCCAAATGAATAATACGTAGGTAGTAAATGTATCTCTGATGTTAACTGCAAACTCACGTTTTATAAACGAAAATGTAAAGATTTATGTATTCATTCTGGCTTGTACATTAACTTTGTTAGCAGACAGGCTTCATTATAACTTGACTGAACATTAAAAAGAAATTCTGTGTAATGGGAATGTTATATACTATGCTATATATTTATTTTTGTGATGTTTGAGACGGGTCTGCAGGGTGAAAACAAACATAAGCAATAAGAATCAAAGTAATCACGAACTCAATTTTAGGATACATTTTTGCTTTCATTAAAGCACTTGATATCTCCTCAATCAAAAACCGTCGGCTTCGAAATGTCTAGGTTTTCAGAAACGTAAATCCATGTGTTTAAAAAAGAAACGACGGGTTGCACTCCGGGAGTGCCAGCAGAAGTGAAAACTTGAATATTAACGTTGTGCATTTTTGATATTTTGGAATGGTTAGGGAATAATTTTGCACGAATTGCTTTAATTATCAGTATAAAAGTACTATCATTTATGTGGGTAATACAATATTTATTTATTGCGCTATCGTAAGATTTTCGATCAGGTCACGTGTCCTGACGCGAGTTTATTTTTTTTTAACCATTACAAAAAAGTGTACAACGCCGCTAAAGAAGTTTTCACTTCAAAAAAAAAAAGATCGATCTAGTTGGAAGCAGTGTTGGAGGCCTTTGCCCAGGAGTGAGATAGAATAGGCAATAGGGAAATCAGTCTCATGATTCCTTTAACCATATTTTACTAGGTACAGTTTCGTTCCGTTTCATTTATTTTCGCAACAAATCTGTTCCTTCTAACCCATTCTGCCGACATAGGCACAACATATATCTACAACATCAGTCTGTGTTGTTTTCGTTGCAAGCTGTCGCGTGTTTTTCTATGAAACGGACCGTAACGTACGCTTGGAGCCGAATTGCGTGCAACTCCATGTTTTTCACTATAGGCAGCATGTAATACAAAACAGACGTGGGCAGTTGTTTGTTTTTGTCTACGGGAAAGTTTTCCACGCATAATAGAAAGGTAACATAGGAAAGTGGTTACTTTAAATTCAATATAGGTTTCTTCTCCCTGTAATCAATAGTTTTTTTTTAATAATAACATTAAAGGAAATACGTAATGGGGGTAAAATTAAGATAAAATAAACTTTTTGCTAATATCTACTTGATTACCTATATTGTATGATGTATCGTATTATTTGGATCTATTTAGTTAAATAATACTAGCTTCTTCTTGATGTCTTCCCAGTGGTTTTTTCACTCGTTTTAAGCTCTTTGGTTACTGCACTGGTTCCGTGGACCGTAGCGTGATTTTGTAGCCTATAATACTATTTCTCATGAATTTGGCTACCACCACATACACAATTATTTTTCAATCCGACAAACTCTTTCAGAGATTAGCGCGTTTAAACAAACAACAAATCTTTACAGCTTTATAATATTAGTATAACAGTATCAGTATTAGTTTAATATTCATACATTAAGGCCCACTTTCATCAAATTAACTAAGCATATTTACCCCAAATGTATTTAAATTATCATTCTGTCACTGTCACCTTCTAACAATGTGACAGGGATGCAATGATGTTCTAAACACATTTAGCGCTAAATATGTTTAGTGAGTTTGGTGCAAGTCGCCTAAATGACAGTATTGTAAGTATCGTCACTGGTAGCGGCTATTCTAGCCTAAGGAAAACATATTAATATTATAAATGCGAAAGATTGTGAGAATGGATGGGTGTTGTTACTGAATCACGCTAGAAAGGTTAAACGGATCTGGAAGAAATTTGGCTCAGAGATAGATTACAGCCTGAAATAGCACACATGTTATCCTGGAAAAATTTAGGGTTCTCGTGGAATAATATATGTATAAGGCGTTGATTTGCAACCTCGTCAAATTCAAGGAGCTAACTATGCTCGTGATTCTTAACACGAATCAATAATAAAATAAATTGGTTTTGAAAAATTTATTTTAACGTGATTTTCATATTCGAGCTAGCCATCTCGCCAGAGGGTTTTGGCGCTATGTACACATTGATATAGCCGCGCGACAACTCTGCCTACCGCATACGCAACTGGGCGGTTCGGAATTTTGCAAGAGGGAATACTGTTCCATGCTGTTACATGGGACCTAAATATACTGACGAACTGTGGGTGTACATTGGTACACCTCTGCCTAACCCTACGGGAAATACAGGCGTGATGGTGGTGGTGTGGAATACTGTTACCTATTTGACAGTTGCAACTAAAAAAACAAGTATTTATATTTATATTGGCCAGGCATCGTAATTATATTTGATTATTTCTGTTTTTTTTTTATGACAAGCTCCTAAAATTTGACGAGGATGCAAATCAACAGCTTGTATTAACTTTGACGCGGACGAAGTCCAGGGAAGAAGCTAGTACAATGTAACTAAGTTTGTAAAGCTCCCCCTCGCTGTCAGGTACCAATTAGATGGCGATGCACATAGCTGTATAGGTCGATCGGCATTCTATATCAGCTTCAATACCCTTCAGGTCACCGTCCCAGATACATCACTAAATCTATATATAGGTATAGCCTTTGTCATTCAGTTTCATTCAAGTAAAATCCTCTGTGGAATTTCCGGGACAACAGTTAGTTAAACTTATAATCAGTCAGTTCTGTTCCAGTTCATGTCATATTACTAATAGTTCGATGATCCTGAATAATTACGCAAGAGGTCGCGACCCAAGTCATCAAATCGAAGTTGCCTACCTATATCCGGGATGTGTAATACAAATTAATATCTCTTTTTGAGTTTCTCTCTTCCCCATCTCCGTTTCTAAATCTTATTATTTCTCAACTTATCTCTTATTTCTATATAATTTTTCATTTTTGTAGTGAACATACCTGACGTTGTCCTGTGCAAACGTTGGCTTGCAGCGCCACTTACCGGGTCCAATTGTGAATCTGAATCATCTAGGGCTCAAACAATTATATAGCCCTTTTCAAGAACTTCACACTTACAGAAGAATGATATATTTAAAAGATACATACGTAAACATATCATCACGCCTGTATTCCCCGAAGGGTTAGGCAGATGTGTACCAATGACACTCAAAGTTCACCAGTATTTTTTGATCTCATGTAATAGGGGGCGAGCTTATTGCTATTATTTATATACTCCGAGCTGCTAATGTGAAATTCATAGAAAAACCCAATAACACTTGCTCGACCTGGGAATCGAACCGAAGACCTCTAGCGTAGCATCAGTCACGCTTGGGACCACTAGTCCAACGAGACAGATTTAAAAGATAATCTTAATTATTTCATTTCAACCGACTTTATCCTTTGCGTATTTGCTAGCATGATACATACCACAAATTCACTCTGAAACTCATTAATGTAACTAGACAATGTACTACCTACTTAAAAACAACAAAATATCACAAACCAAGTTACCTCTCTTATCAAAGTCTGTCATTGTCGTTTTACGTTTCCTATTCCGGCCAACGATAGATAATAACAAAATTAACTAGGTATTTTAACAGCCAAGCGTACCTACTGCTACATTCTTGCTATTTGTATTACAGTTCAATAAATATCCTTGATAGACAGATAATATGATTGAATGGAACGTCCAGTGAGTAAGCAAGTTTCCTAACTACTGTTCAAGTTACAAGTGATATAAAAGTTAAGCTTAGTGGCACTTTACTTCGCGAACTCAAATCTTACTTTCCTCTATGAGAATATTATCGACAGGCCTATTTTGATGAATAAATAGTTGAATTTTGTTGATAGCATAAATGCACTAATATTTAGGCTTGTAGTTGGTTTTTCGTCAAATAAATTGATTTAAGAACAAAAAATAAATAAATATACCATCACGCCTGTATTCCCCAAAGGGTTAGGCAGAGGTGTACCAATGTACACCCACAGTTCGCCGGTATATTTAGGTCCCAAGAACATTATACGGTAAATCAAAAAATAAGTTTTCTCTAAGTGTTTGAATTAAAAAAAAAACTACTGGCCTATTATTGTCCTACTACAGGGTCAAAGCCACCTCTCGCACCGAGAAAATGATGTCTCATCATCGATGTCAGTGATGTCCAAGATAACCTTAATTTTGAGTTACTTTTCACTTTTATTGTTATTTGATGGATAACCGTATAACAAGAAGTGAGTAGCCTAATTCTGTCTATAAAGGCCAAAACATGACTAGACTTTATTTTGTATGGAGAGCGCGGTCGCTACGGTTCTTTTTACTTCTGTTTTTTTTTAATAAGTAGATACCTAACATGTAAAAATATTTTTGTGTGTATCTGATATTTCTAAACAAGTATAGGTATATCACATGCCCGTTAACTACATATGCTGCCCATTAAACTAAGCAACATTGGGCAAAAATTATTCCTGAAAAATTACTTTTATTTTTGGTGTGAAAAACCACTGGTTATGGTAGTGGCCAATGTAACGCATGCAATGTAAATGTGTGTGCAATGTAATAGTGCTGGGGCCATCGGGGTGTTTAAAGTTTAGTGAGAACAATAAAAATCGTAACCATAAGGTATGGGCTTTGTTAAGTGCCTTTTTACACCTTTTACTTTATAAGTACCTAATCACCAAAATAATTAATTAATAGGACTCTGATAGATGTTTTCCACCGCTCAAACTTTTAGAGTTTAGGTACAGGAAGGGTACAGACCGCAATTGATCAAAGTTTTCAAAGCAAATATCCTGAAAGTGTTACGTCGGCAACATTAAGTGTGTACTTGTTAGGATATAGGAGCAGAACAAATATTTTATTGCTCACACTTACGAACAGTTAAGGGGTTTAAGGGTTTCGTAGTTTCCCCTTTTACTCAACAATGTTGCCACAACAACGATTAACAAAATATATTTATGTAATGGCAACCTTGGGGACTAAAACAGAACTCGATTAGGGTAGCACATAAACTCAATAAAGCCGGCCGTACCTACGTAAAAGGTCAAATGAATATTTCAAAACCTAAAAGCGTAGGGAAAAGTAGGATGTCAAAATCCGACCATCTAAGTGAAAACTTTGAGAGGAACTCTCACCAAACCGAGGCTACCGAGACAAAGAAACTTACAAAGAAAGAACTTTAGTCAAATTCCATTTTAAGTCATCAATAATGTCTCAAATAATTTCGCCTTTTTGAAACACTGTAGGCAATTGTGATATATTTTTCAATACTCACTACAAGTATCATGTTTCAAAGAGGGAGACCTCAGGGCATTAACGTGCTCTTTTAAAATATAAATATTGAAATAACGAAATAAGTACCAATGACACAGATGTTTATTCAACTTTGTAAGTGTCCATTTCAATGTTCAATTAAACGGACCTTATATTTAAAAAATACTATAGGTATATGTATAATATTTAAATTAAAGCTTTTCAATATTACAGAGATACGAGTACTTATTACCTTTCAGAAACAATGAAAGCGATTAACGGTAGGTACTCATTACTGTTTCATTAACTTTATTGCGAATTGTGCGTTTTCAAACTATGATTTTACGTGTAATTTTCAAATTCGTAGCTATTGTTTCAACATTTAATAGATGAACAAATGAAACTGAAGTACGTAACTATATACTGTGAAAACTCTCTATTTTCCAGTCGAAAATAGTTAATCTTTCCGAAGCCGCATTCCAGAGCAAAATAACGTAATAATGTTATGAGGAAAAACTGCAAAGGCTCAGTTTATAACTCATTGCTAACTATAACACAGCATTCAGATTTATGATGTACGTTGAAATCTGCAAACAATTATTTTCAACTGCTTTTTATCCGCCAAGGCCGCTGGCATTGAGGAGAAAATGTGAGAAGCGAGAAGCATTATACAAACACAATACTTAAGTAGATATAACTGATTTTGAACCAGTGACGTACAGAAGTGCAAACACCAGACATAGCAACTAAAATGTAAAAATAATGGAAATAACATCAATGTATAAATGATTTCATACGTTTGCGCCTTTGTTTGTGAAAAGAAAATGCATTTGCCTAAACTTCTGATTCAGGCTGAGTGTCGTGAGGCAGATCGTGTACCTCTCTGCTAACGAGAGGATTGTTTTGAGTAAACAAAAGTGCTTTCAGCGTCTGTGGTCCTTGTTATACACGTCACACCTCTCTGTCTCGTATATTTCATATTTATATAAGAGCGAGCTCGCACTGCGATTTTTTATCTCAGATTTTATGAATTTATTTATTTTTGTTGGACTTTGTCCACGTGTATTTTTTTTTTATAATAATGACTATAGCACTCAGGCAAAGCGTGGCTTAATACTATTAGCGTAATAATTATTAGGAGCTGCCCAGATACAAGAAGTTCCAGACTTTAGCGCGTTCAAACAAAAAATAAACTCTTCGGCAGAGGTATTTAAAAACCTAGGTACGAATTATGGAAGTGCGCGCAATGGCAAACAAAACGCATCGAAAATATACTAAAAATAAATTATAATATCTTGCTGTAAAAATGGCACCGCAGTGCGAGCTCGCTCTAAATCGTCTTTTTATTTCTTTAACGAGACATTCTCTGCCTACCATTGTGTTGCTAAGAGGCAGACATTTATTAAAACTTTTGGTAAAAGAATTATCATAAATTCGAATAATTTTTACGTTGTTTATTTAGTTGAGATAGTTGGTACGCAAAATATATTATATGTAGGTATATCTGCCTAGCCTTTTTCCAACTATTTTGGAGTCGGCTTTCAGTCTTATCGGATGCAGCTGAATACCAGAGTTTTACATGGAGCGACTGCCTGTCTGACCTACATTACCCAGTTACTTAGTAGTCAGACTTCCCGGCTTCGGACTAAACGTAACGACAGTCAAAGATCTACGAATGACAGCCGGGAGGAAGGGGTTTACGTGCTTTCTGAGTCACGGAGAGTCCCACCACCAATTTCCATCTCCCAATAACACTTTGCCCGACCTGGAAATCGAACCCAGGACCACCCTCATTAGTCGCGCGTGGGACGATGAGGAAAACGGAACAGTTGGTTGGCACATAGTTGGTACGGAAAATGATAATTACTAAAAGCTTTAACCCACTATTCAGACATTACGTACACCGTACATATTATTTTAACCACAATGAGTATTAAACAATAATGGGTATTGGTAATAAATGATTGTGCTAGTAATTACTCTATTTTTACAATTTTTTTTTTATTTTGTTCATTGCTCTTCACAAAAATACGTATTATCAATTCACTGTTTTAATGCAAACTAAAAAAACAAGCAGAATAATGTAATACTGCAAAATTCGTGTTCCTTATGATGATAATAAATACAAAATATACAACACAAAAGGCACATATATATGTGCATTCACATACCTACATGAAAATAAATATTACATTAGTTCTAGGAGACGAGATATCTCTTTGAATTGAATTCCCCACTGAATTCGTGAATTACTCAACACTAGAAGTAGTTCCTAATTAAGCTTGCGATGAAATATGTGGTAACATTGTAATGTTGAGATTGATAACAGAATGTATGCCATATTTTTAGTTCATTAGCTTTGTACTATATTGCTTAACACAAAGGTATCTGTTGGAGACATTATGTAAAGGGAATATTTATTAAAGATGTTATACTAGCAGCCCTTTTCGCTTGACTATGTTATAGTCTTTTAAACCTTCTTCAGAAGGGAAAGAGTTTGTGAATAGGTAGCTACCTACAAAGAAAGAGTGTGAATCACACTCTTTTACTTCTGAAGAAGGTTAACATAAATAAATAGTAAAAATAAATATAATAAAAAATAAATAATTATTTAATAACGTTATCTAGAATAGCGAACGTTTTAAATTACTTTATTGGTCAACTAGCGTCAACCTGCGACTTCAGCAGCATGGAAGTCAAATACACCATTTAAACATATGTTATGCCAATCGGTATTACGAGTAGTTTAGCTTTCTATCAGTTAAAGATTTTATGTAATCGGCTTACAAACAGAAAATAAATAAAAATATTAATACTTATTAGTATATCTGTACTTCTAGTAAAATAAATGAATAGATTATCAAACTACATAAAATATTTTTTCTTTCTTATACAAGTAAGTAGATAGGTACTCTACGTATACGACATCTAAATCGTGCATGCAAAACAGATCGCTTGTTCCCGCTGATTCAGGGAACAAATTGACCGTAATTTTGAGCCGAGGCCAAGTATTGGGAGCTCAGCTCCGGTATCGGGAATTTGTAATACCATCAGATTTTAATAAAACCTTTATCAAGCCGATGTTGATAAAGTGTTCAACAATTAATAACACACCGTGAATTTAATTAAAAAACAAAAGACCAATATCGAATGTTTAACCTACATAGAAAAATTGATTAGGTAGGTATTATTTTTTAAATGATTTTAAATGAAAACTGAATTGTGATAGCGTTGTTTTAACCGTAGGTAATACTTAATAGTCACCGGACACAAGGTCAATTCCTGAATCAGATCAGTGAGTCAGTTCAGTAAGTCACGGACTTACTCACTGAACTTTCTTCGAATGCATTTATATAAGTCAGTATAAGTCCAATCACTGAACTGTAAACTAAACTTCCTTCGTGTTCGGAGCCCATTAGGTTAATAAAATGTCGTCGAATGTCACAAAACGTCTATAAATTAATAACTATCACCATCAATTTGTTCTGTAAGCGACACCTATTGAAGCTAATGGCTTGAATAACAAACAGAGCACAAGCTATGTTCAACCATGGATGATTTATTGTTTAACTAGACGCTACTGCAAATTGTTCTTTGGTAACGACGCTTGTCATGGACGCAGCTTACCCTAGAAATGCGAGTGCAGTGATGAACTTCATTTGCAGTTTGTCCGTGTCTTGGCATCTGCAGTTAAAAACTGAGAGCTGTACCGAAAATTAGGTCGGGAATCGCAATCTCGGTACTGAAAGTTAGCTTTGCGGGTTTTAAGTAAATTGCAGCACTCTCAATTAAGTGTATAACAAGAGTTTTAAGTGCAAAGTTTTTGTTTGAGAACAGGATTGTTTCAACTGAAGTATCGCAAACCTTCTAGAAAAACACGTGACGTGGAACCACTGCACTATGTATAATGCAGCGGTGCATTACGAAGGTGCTTTACCGTAATATGTAAATTTCTCGTATAAAGACCGCCGGTCGAAAGTATTCCAGGTCACATTAGCATGGTTCAACTTGTGCTTACACGACGGAGTTTTACATTACTTTATAAAGCGGCGGCACTTTCCAGCTTCCGACGATTCTAGAACAATTTTACGGAGAAACTTCTTGGATTAAATCGATACTGTTGATAAAACTTAGTAAACCGGATTAGGTTACTTCTTGTTAGTTTTTAACTGTAAGATCGACAATTTTCTTTAAGAGTCCCGTAACTTGAAACCTAATTGGCACTTTCTTTTATTTTTTCTAACTAACTGTGCCGAGTAGTAATTTTCCATTGCACTCCAAAAGCTTCATCTTTGTCTTTGTGAAAGAGAAACGAGCAATAATCAGAACGCTTACTGCAAGTTGACGATATCAAATTATTCAGATATTAAAAAAATAGGATCGTTTTAAAATGAAGCTTGAACTTGACCGATTTTTTTTCTTCAAGGGTCTTAGTATTAAGAAATGAGTAGGGTCGTCAAAAAATTTGATAAGTGATATTCGGTACGTTAAAGAATGTCTGAATAGATTCATTCATCCGGAATGTCTGTCAAACCCATCTATCACAAATTATATTTTGGTGGAAGATCGATCCACTTGATTTTCACTTCCTTTGTATTTTGTTAGAATCTCTTTATACGCTCCATCAAGTTATATAATGATGAAATCATTTTAAAATTAGGAAAATACACAAAAACCTGTATCGAGTTTAGGTATTTTCCAAAGTTTCTTTAACAAGCTTTCTTCGTAATTGGATTAATACGCTTATAGCTACATCAACAATATCGTAATTCCTTAATACTTTCTATATCTTCGTTATATCATCGTAATGAGAAAATAAGACAATTACTCCTCGTAAATCTGAGAGACACAAAGACAACAAAGTAGCCATACGACTAGAGTAGACGTTAATGTGATAAACTCGAAGTAAAATCATTAAACGTAGTTAATTGTTTTGCCTCAAGTATCTACACGAGCGCGTGTGAGTACCTACTCAGAATTTATTACGATAATAATTTATTTAATGATTGTTTTTTCAAGAATTCTTTGGTATAAAAGCTTATATTTATCTCGTGTTGGCACGTGATAGAGAAAAGCTGTCTGAAAAGTTTAGACAGCCAGTTTAGTAGGGGTAGTAGTTTAGACAGCCAGTTTAGTAGGGGTAGTAGTTTTGACTGTCTCGTTGGTAGGATTGCTGAGTATGGGGTTCAAATTTTAGGTCTGGCAAAGTGTTTTTGGGACCCCTGTATCTCGTAAAGGACATAAAAGCCGTTGGTCTTGCGCCCGATCTTTCCCCGGTCGCGTCGGGTTGCCGTCCCGTAGGACTATGAGAGTGAGGGAAAATGGAGTGAACCTGTTTTTACTCACGCACTTGTGCACTTAGGTGTCTTTATGTACTTGGCTAAAATTATCGAGATAAGCCGCCGTGATCAACCTTAGTCGTGAAAATGACAGATAGGTTTTGTTTTTAATCTTACTTCTTGAACGGTCTTTTATAAATAAAAATAGCCAGTAAAGTATTAATTAAAAGTAAAAACACATCAAAACAGTTCCATTTAGTATACAAATAGTTTTACTAATTCATTTAACAACCAAATATTTGGAGGTTCCGACCGCTAAATGTTCTCAAATACTGAAACTATGTTATAATAACGGGCGCTCGCTCATTTTACAGGCATTACTCATACCACAAATCTGTAACCAGCTTCAAATAGTCAATAAATAGTTTATTTGAAAGTGTTTTGTGATGACTGACTGACAGATTGGTGCAAACTGTGTGTTCTCAAAGTCTTTTTACATTCGTAGTTTTTGAAAATTTTTGAGATGAAACAGCATCAGTTGTTTAATGCCTCTTGGAGTGACTATGTTGATTTATGATTACAAATCATATCTCAGAGATGTGTATGGTCCACATGCTTAATGAAAAGTACTGTTTTTATCGCTTTCAACGTTGGAATTTATAGTGATTTCAATCATTCAAATTGGAGCCAAAATTAAAACGCTTTACAAAAGTTTCTTTATTGTTTTCGTGACTGGAATGCCTTAGCTTTTCGCGATGCTCTGAATAATTTGATCGCGGAAATATTTAGGTCTGAAAGTACCTTCTCAAACTGGCAGAAATCTGTGTCATGCTTGAGCATAGTTCTAAAGCAAGTCTCCTTGTAGTCCTATCTAGCTCTTTTATATAATCTTTCCTAAATTGTGCCTTTGAGCGGTTTCATAGTTATGGAAGCGTACCTAACTATTTTTCAAGTTCATAAGCTAATAAAAAGTAAATTACAAATTCCACAAATGAGCAGTTATGTCTGTTATCTCAGCAAATATAAATGTTTCTCTGTTTTCTCTAGGTTTCTGAGAAAAATGCTACAATATTATTCCCCATTGAAAGCTATTCTATTGTTCAATTTTCCAGACAATTCGTGACAGTGAAGAGAGATACAATTATGTAATATTAGAGGCCAAGTTACTTGTTTAGTAAAATATCCCTTGAAAGAGAGTTGTTAATTAAACACGCTTTCTTTGTTCGAAAGGACAGTCGATACTTCAACGATAATAATCTTATTAAATGATGAGTAAGCTTCTTGCTTCTTTTGTGTTGTGCAATTATTAGGTCAGTGGGTGAGGGGGGGGGGGCACTATGTTTATTATTTACTGTCTGCTCTTAGAGGCTATTTTAATATTCAGCAAATAATAATTAGTCTATTCTTGTCCCTACAAGAATAAACTAGGTAAGTACCTACTTACCTACTATATTAGTTTTGTTCTTAACTGCAACGTTATGAACCATGGTTCCTACCTGACTGCCAAATGACTGCGTTTACATACATTCTTAACAGCAGCTTCAAAATTATAATTTACTAGTACACGTAGTAGCAGTAGATGTAGCTTTCTATGAGTGAAAGAAATTTTGTAGTCCGACCAGTACTTCTAGAGATTACCTCTTACAAATATAAAATCAACCCTACCTCTTTATAATATTATTATTTTTTGCAATTCCGTTTTCAGAATTAAGACAAGGTTTCCAATTATCTCAGGTTAACGCAAAAACGTGATAAAATTTCTAGATAATGCTAGATCATTATTATCTGTGTGCCAATTACAGCTAATTCCATTCATCCATGAAATAGTAACAAACAAACATCCATCCATCCATCTATCTATCCATCCCCGCAAGTCTTCGCATTTATAAAAAGTTAGTAAAAGTAGGATTAATGGATTATTGAGCTAATCTTACACTCCAATAATCTAATCCTGAGCTAATCTTATCCGGATAAACTGGAAGCCGACCCCAACATAGTTGGGAAAAGGCTAAGCAGATGATGACGATGATGATATGAGCTAATCTTGCCTATACCCAGTATAAATTTTAACCGTGGGACTGATACTGACACTTTAAATCTATATTCGGTTCTGTTCGCTCATCTGATAAGCCAAGTACAAATGAGCAAGACGGCTTGCTAGCTCAGAATACTTTGTATTGACATGCTCGTGTTTATTATCTATTGTTGACAAACTCCTATTAATTCATCCGTAGCATTATTAAATTTTATTAATAAAGCAAGAAGATTTTGCTGTACAATTTTAAAATATTAATTTTGCAGTATTTATTTAAATACAACTTAGTAGGTATTTTATTGTCAATGAGACGTTATTAAGCTTTAAATCGGTTTAGAGATAGCGCCTTTATTACTGAAGTACATACAATGGTCGCTTAAAAATGGTAATAATTCAATTTTATTGTTTCAAGAGCCATTTAATGGTAATTGCCCCAGGTATCTAGAAACGCTTAGTGGCGGAATTTTGGAAAAGAGACAAGATTAGTTTTATACGGTTTTGTGGTAAATATAATTTGTTTTTAAATTAAATACACAGCCGAGGGCGAGCCTATAGCCATTATCCGCTCACACACACAAATGCAGACTCTGGGCTGCTACTGAGAAATTCCTGATAGAAAAACTCATTAGCCCGACTTGGTTATCCAACACTAGACCACATGCTTAGCAGTAGCACTTGCGATCACTAGACTAATGAGGCATTCAGTAATGTTATAGAAATCTTCTGCAAAACAACTCTGTAACCTAGCTTAACATAAAATTTAACTTTTAAACTGCTGTTTTAATGTATTAACCGGAAAGTAAACAATTTTCCTTATCTTTTCTTTCTTTTTCATACCAAGAACCTCTTGTATGAAAATCTCGAGTCTATTTACCGATGTATAAAACGATGTAGCCATGCTATGCCCAACCCGCTCAGTAGAAGTAAAGCGGGATCTAGAATGTGTCACCCGGGGCTTCATGCCACTATATTCACGACACTTTACCTGCTACGGACAACGTTTCTACTTACGTAATAATATGAGAGTTTATAGGTATTCTTAAAGGATTTTATGTGCGCTAGAGATTTCACATAAATACGCTTGTTGACTGCTATGAAGATGCGTTTAAAGTGCAATTTAGCGACTTGACTGAGATTGTATGTGTCGTAGGATAATTTGATACTTCGAATCTTCGCGGAAATCCTAGGGGTTTTGCGAAAACGCGGATAATTAGACATAGGCGAAAAATTATCAAATCTTACTGGACAAAGTCAGGATTTTTGCGAAAATACTCGTTACTATAGTAAGATTTGATGTGCTCAACACTGATTGGCTACAATTTTGCTGGCTGACTTCTAATTGGTTCCTAGTTTGCCGATGATTAACTTCAAGTATTGTATCATAGAGTTATGAAGGTTGACATTTAAGACGTCAACCAATCAGAAACGATCTCTTATTGAACGCGCTGACCGACCAATCAGCGTTCTTATTTCATAACAGCCAGCGTTTCGTTTCGCAATATTGCTATAATAACGAGTATTTTCGCAAAAATCCTGACTTTGTCCAGTAAGATTTGATAATTTTTCGCCTATGTCTAATTATCCGCGTTTTCGCAAAACCCCTAGGATTTCCGCGAAGATTCGAAGCATCAAATTATCCTACGACATATGCATCGTTTTGCAGATATGTAGAATGGGTACCGTATGAAAAGGTTTTGTTGGTAAACAAAACAAAGATTTGTTCGAAAAAAATACGAACGTACTACTTGTCTGTTCTTGTAAGTGTATTACGCGGATTAATAGAATACTAAATGAGAAGGCTCTGTTGGTAAACAAAGCACTATATATATGTTCTTAAAAAAATATAAACTTTCGTCCTTATGGGTTCTAGTCTTGTATGATGTAGGGATTTACTAGCTTTTGCCCGCGACTTTTTTCGCGTGAATTTCGGTTGAAACGATTTTCTTTTTGCACGGGGCCCTATTTCCTTGTCTATAATTAACGTACGCTACTCCTAAGTCTAATCTACTGCTTATAGTATCAACTATCTGCCAGTGAAAGTCCCGTCAAAGTCACTAGCACACAGTGGCGAAGAATCAATTATGGTAAGAGTGGAAGGCGATGCAAAAATGTGTTAATTTAGTTTTTAATTAAAATTATAGGCACCTATTATAAGCGATGGGGATGGTGTATTTAAAATAGCTGCAGTGTAGCTTTATTATTTGGAAATAGTAGTTACTACTGACTGTGCCATTTTTGGCATTGGTGACAGATTTGCTGTTGCTGGATTGGATGAAGTTTAAAAAAAGATCACTCACACCACACACATTGTTCCGAACTTCCGAAGAGAATTAGGAATTAAGTTGTGTATTTATAAGTCTACATCACTGTTAACACATCTATTGTAGGTGTAGTAGGATACTACTTTATTCATCAAATGAAACAAACCAAAACACACATCATGAAACAAATCAAAACAAAAAGAAAAATATTTACCTTCGGCTATTCAATAATGTATTAGGGGTTCATCGCCAGATTGATATGTATTCCAGTTTCTTGTGTCCTGGACAGAAAATTATGTTAATCACATTCAAATGTATTGTGAAACCCCTCAGGACCTCTTGTGGGTGGGATAAGTTGGGACGTAAGCCATTATTAACCAACTAAGGTAACGGGATTGCCGGTTACAACAGTTTCTGTGTAATATTGTACCTATCTGATCCTCCATAATGACTAAGTAAATCGATTTTGCTAAATGAAGTGTCCTATATATTGCACTAACCAGGTCTGCTTTGAATTATAATAATCAATCTATGTAAACGGCGCAAATATCATCTTGGAAGCTATACAGGAAAAAAATTTAACCAGTGCGTAAATTTTGCCATAATAACCTTCAACACGTTTTATTAAACACGTATATTTTATTTTGATATGTCTTAGTACTAAAAAAAAAAGTTATCGCTTACGAAACATGTTTACTTAAAAACCATATTTTATTGTCACTCGGCGCTAGCGCATTGGCAATGCTGCCAGCCTTTTGGGCACTTGTCCTATTGACAGCGATGAGCGCTGAGCGGATGAGTTTTTTGATGCCCTATCTATGAGCTTCCTTTTCATAAGATCTCGAGAAAAATGGGTAAAAATATTCATCCTCAGGTACAGGTATATTAATTTAATAATTATGTATATGAGTGTGAAGACAATGCACCTTAAATGAAATTCATTTAAAAAACAGAACAGTTACTTCAAGTGTGAAGGAAAAAAATGAGGTGGAGCTATGGAGCGGGAGATTAATTAATATTCAACAAAATGAGTTATTAACTGCATTGGTTTGCTGTTTCCTGTGTACATACATTTTCAATTCCCTTCAATGTACCCACCGAACCGCCATGAACTACACCGAGATTTTAATTTATTATATTTTACATTCTGTTAAGCAGTTACGCTTGATAATAGGCATCATAAAACTTTTACAAGTTGCTATGTTCTGTGAACTGTAACAGTACATTTGAATAATGTGCGATGAACTGATTTTGGCTCATAGTGTTAACGCCACGATTTACAGCTGTCGTATAAACATTTTTATTAGAGTTCGTGTTAGAATACCCACGTGTGACGCACATGGGTGTGATGGACCACCGACATTACACATGAACAATATGTAGTCCCGAGCACCACAGCGCAGCCATGACCTTGATACTATTGTATACTATTTACCAACTCCACGAAAATTACTCGTTGGAATACATGCGACGAACATGAAAAAACTTGTTGACTTTAGTTACACAACGAACGTCCGATCCAATATTTCATAAATGATAAATTATGTCGCATTTGTTAAAGTTGGCCGTCATTTGTTCCAGGTTATGACAACGAAATACGTAACGAGGTAATCGGAGTTGTTCGCGACAAGTCTACCGTCACTGCAGTGCCGA